>CM042692.1:328582054-333582054 GCA_023614405.1 Avena insularis
GCCACCGCCGCCTCGTCCTCGCGCTCGTCCGCGTCGGCCTCGCGCTCGTCAGGCGAGGCGCTACGCATGGTGAAGCGAGAGGCCTCGCTGCCGATGCGCTCGCCGCTGAGGGAGAGGTCACGGGGCCTCGTCATCAACAAACCCCGCGCGCCATCGCCGCCGATCGGCCGTCTTCGCCTGCGCTAGCCGAAGCCGGAGCTGGCCGAATGGGCAGTCCCCATCGACGAGGACTCCTTCGCAATTACGATGGCGATGGAGCAATCTCTATGGGACGTATCTCCGATGCCGGAGCCGGACGCCCTCGCCTGGTCCCGGGCCGACTGGGAGCGCGAGGAGGCCAACCGGATTCGGTGCCACCAGGAGGAGGCCGAGCGCGAGGCCGCCCGAAGGTCTCGCCGCTAGCGCGCCTACTAGGGGGTGCCGCTCGTCGTCCTCGACAACGACGACGACGATGACGACGACGATGTCGTCCCCTCGTCCTAGCTGTGGCGGTGTGGTGATGCCGGCTAGGGCAGCCCGTGTCCCCCGTAGACGCCGAGCGACAACGACGACGGCAAGGCCGACCCCGACTACATGGTGTTCTACCATAACTTCGGCATGTGAGCGGCGTCGGCATCAGCTTCAGCATCGGCATCGGCATCTCCTCGCCTACTAGTTTACTTTTATGTTTTTTCATTTTTCTTTTAGCCTAACACGACCAAAATTCGGGTATATGTCCGAATTTGGCTTACTATATATGAACTCGCCTCCGTTGAATTAAAATTTCCTATATTCGTCCAATTTTCGCTGAGTTTGATCAAAATTCGGCCGATTATGAGAACTCGGCCTCGAAACGCGAGTGGAAAAAAGGTCATTTCTAGGCCTAAAGTTACATCCGTCTGGTGCTAAATAGCATCGGATATCGGCTTGGAAATGCCCAACGAGTGGAGGTGCTCTTACAGCGTGTTTTTGTTGCTTGGGCCGGTTTTTCATCATGCAACTTCCATGCCAAATATTCTTATTTAATTGCCCACATGTCGTTGTTAGGGAGGCAGATAGAAAATGATGTTTGTTGTTTGATGGCATGTATTAGGTTTTCAAGAAACGGAACACTATGTTTAATTGTATGCTGATCTTTTTTTCGAAATGGAGGGTGCGGGCTGCCGGCCTCTGCATCGAAAACAACCTTTATTGCTTTATTATTAAAGCGACCATGAAAACTGACTGAAAACATATATCATAAAACCTGAAAGCACCACATAACACCTACAAACTCTACAATTGAGAAAAAACGAGTCAACGATACCACTCTGTTCTCGGAAAGACAACGAAGACACTCCACCAGCTAGGAACCGGGAACAATTTCATACCCTGAGATACCCTCTAAACAAAACAAGAGCATACATCCGATTAGTAGACTCTCAGCGAGCGTCTTGTGTGCATGCCACAGAAGCTGTCACCTCCATCGAACCTCTGAGCAATCTTCATGGTTAAGATCCGTATAAACTTTGCTGGTCCTGACGACGACGCCAGCACGACGCCAGTCAACGCCCCCTCCCTGCATGAGTCCATCACGACATGTCTTCCATGGAGACTCCGCTGTATGATGTATACGCACTTCTATTCTTGTAGACAGTTGTTGGGCCTCCAAGTATAGAGGTTTGTAGAACAGTAGCAAGTTTTCCTTAAGTGGATCACCCAAGGTTTATCGAACTCAGGGAGGAAGTGGTCAAAGGTATCCCTCTCAAGCAACCATGCAATCAAGATACAAGAAGTCTCTTGTGTCCCCAACACACCCAATACACTTGTCAGGTGTATAGGTGCACTAGTTCGGCGAAGAGATAGTAAAATACAAGTGGTATAGATATAAGACAACGGTGCCAGAAAATAGCTTGATGGCGTGGAAGAGACTAAAGACAAACTGAAATAAAGATGGCAGCAAGAAAACATGTAACAAATCTAGTTGCAAATGGTGTTTCAATGCTTAGAAACAAGGCCTAGGGATCATACTTTCACTAGTGAACACTCTCATATAAATATCTTCTCTTTATAATACTACTCTGAACTACTCTCCGGTTGGACACTCTAATCCATGGTAGGGCTATAACAGCACACCTCAAAGTTCGCTTTCCCCATCTAGATAACCCCACACTGTCACCTTGAGCTCTAGATGGTTCCAACAAACACCACAATTTCATAGAGACATCCAACTCCAAATATAACTCATAACAAGTATTTGCAATCTCTAGCCTAAGTGCCACCATGGTGTGCACGCTGTCACTTTCACACACATGGGGAGAGCACAGATCTATTAAAGCACTTGAGTAGTAAGGTAGATCTACTTGATTACAAAGCTCATGATCACAATATGATCATGCATAGAGAGAGAGATGAACACATAGCTACCAGTAAAACCCTTAGCCTCGAGGAAGAACTACTCCCTCATCATCATGGGAATCAGCAACGGCGATGGAGATGGTGGTGGAGATCGATGGAGATGGCTCCGGGGGCACTTCCCCGTCCCGGCAGGGTGCCGGAACAGAGACTTTCTGTCCCCTAAATCTCCCCTTCGGTGGTGGCGGCGCTACAGAACTTTTCGTGGCTGGAGGCTATTCTCTTTAGGGTTTTCGTCCCAGGGGCTTCTTATAGGCAAAGGGGCGAGGTCGGTGGCATGCCCTAGCGTGGCCTAGGGCTGCCCGCGCCAAGGGGGGCGTGGCCGCCCTGTGGCCCCCCTTTGTCTCTCCTTTGGACTCCATGTGTCTTCCGGTAAAATATTGACTTTGGATTTTGTCCCGTCCAATTCCGAGAATATTCATTTTCTGACTTTTCTAGAACCAAAAACAGCAGAAAACAGGCAACTGACACTGTAGCATCTTTTTAGTAGGTTAGTCCCAGAAAGTGTATAAAAATACTCCAAAGTATGGACAAAACATAAGAAAGTAAATATAAAACAAGCATGGAACATCAAAAATTATAGATACGTTAGCAACGTATCAACATCCCTAAGCTTAACTGCTGCTCGTCCTCGAGTAGGTAAGTGATAAAAAGAAAGAATAATTTTTAAGGTGACATGCACCATCATAAACTTGATCAAAGTATTTGTAAAACATTGATAGCTGGGATCATAGTATTTCAACATAGCATGAAAGATAAAGTTCTAACAATAAAACATAGCAACTATGTTGTAACATGAAAAAGCACAAACAAAATATTCATGAATAACAATGCTTTGCAAGACGTTTGTTTGTTTCACATATAGAAAACATAGCATAGTGGCATTCAGCTTGTCCCTCATGGAGTAGCAAAACATAAATGCAAAGGACACCTTCAAAATTCATAAGGGTGACTAGATACAAATAGTTCAAGAACAAGCAATATCAACATTATGAATCAATCAATAAGTTTTGGGAACATGCACATAGAACTAAGAATGGCCACTATGCTCTATCAATAGGTGCATAAAGATAGAAGGTGGAGACTCAACATAAAAGTAAAAGAAAGGCCTTCATAGAAGGAAGTAGGGATTCAAGTTTCATAAAGAGCTTCCAAAAATTATGGTACTTATTAGCTTTCAGCTCTCACTGCCCCTATCATAAGCATCTTGAAGTGATTAAGGTTAAAGTGAATAAACTATTGTTGGGGTTCCGCGTATGAAAACAATAAATTTTACTCTACGCCCCTGAACCCCTAAAGCTGCCAGGACCTATCTATTAGTAATACAGTAATGGGAGGGGCTTTTCGCGAACTTACCCTTGAAGACCGAAAAGCGTTGTCAACGCTCAGGAGAGCGTGGTTGATGTAGACGAGCGAAGCCGACCTCAAGGTCGTGATGAAGTCCTTGCGCTCCTTCTGGCTCCAACGACTTGAGTGCCTCAAGTGGGACACCTTGCAGGGAGTTACACACGTCCGGTGCCTGACGATGACTCCCGCTTCCCCAATCCAGCAGCAGTTGTGGAAGTAGAGCTCCCGGATCCGAATCCCACAGCGCGACGGAGCTCCGTGGTGAAGATGTCTCTCGCTCGTGCAGTCCAGACTTGGGACCACGGTCACGAGAGAGAGAGGGGGAAAGAGAAAATATCAATTGGAGGTCCTCCCAAAAGTGGAGAGACCTTTATTGATTATTGGTGTATTTTTCTAGGCCAAATACCCCACTTTATATAGGGGAGGGGAGGTACTACCTCCCCTAAAGTCCCGGGGTGGGACTAATGGAGAGGAGGGGGTGGGGTGGCCGCCGTCCAGCCCCTAGTGGGCCCCGCGAGGGGGCTAGGCCCAGCCGGCCAGCCCCCTTGGCCCCTCTCCCTCTCTCCTATCCCCTAATGGGCCCTCTCCCTCCGGAATTGGCCCATTAAGCCTTTTTGACCATTAATTGATTTTTCTCTTTATTAAATAAATATGAATAAATGATTAAATCAATATTTAACATTCATTCACATATCATTTAATCTCCATGGCCATGGAACACATTCCACCTCCACTTCGGACATCCTCCGGACTTACCGAAACCCTTCCAGTTTTCTCCCTTATTTTCTTCGGTGATTCCACCGATCCTATAAACACTCTCTAAGCATCATCAAGCCCTTAAGCGTGATACCCCATGGTTCGGGAACACTCCATACATGGTCGGGACACTCCCGCACCAATGATCGACAGAGGGACCTGGATGGCCATGTGACTCCTGTGTGTTCCACGAAGATCTTTCGTCGTTTGAACCGGGATAGTCGTGTCTTATTCCCTTTGTCACTTGATACTTGCATTGCCCGAGATCTGATCAATGACATCACCATGTCCTGTTCAATCTCGTTACTGAACAATACTACTTGACTCGTTCCGACAAGTGATATCCCCGTGATCTAATCACACGCTGTGCAGCTATTGGATATAACTTCTCCGAGTGGGCCCTTGAGTATCTTCCCGTCACATGGACGGACAAATCCCGCTCTTGACATATATTGCCTCTACGGTTTCCTCCGAGTACCTTAACACACCTTTATAACCACTGTTTTACCAGATGGTGTTTGATGCTATCTAAGCACTCTCGGGAGATAGTGATTGATATAGCCTCACGGTCTAAGGAATAGTCTACGAGGATCCATTTCTAATCATCGTAACTTGAACTTCGTGACATGATCGGGTCACGATGTTTAGGTTGGGTATTGGTTCATCATCTCATTCCCATAATGAGATGACCTCATTTCCAACTGGCATAAATGCCACATGATCAGGAAACATGATCATCTATTGACTAATCAACCAGTGACTAGAGTTTCACTGGGAACCCCTGGTTGTTTGTATATCACACGTATATTGATGTTTCCACTCAACATAGTTATAGCATGATATAAAACTTAATCATAAACTATATGAAATATGATAATAGTCCTTACAACTATTTGTCTCTAGGGCATATTTCCAACAACTGTGGAGTATATGCTTGACAAAGTATAAGTTAGAAATCTCATGTCCCTTGAATACGAGGGCCGCTCCTCATGCTACTCAAGTTTAGTTACCGGTAAGTTATTGTCATAGTAAGTACATGTGTATCATAGAGAACCGCCAACGGGGTACCCCTTGCCCAATGATACGGAAGAATCCCCATATCAAAATGACAAGGCAAGCAGACAAAGAGCATCTCAGCAATCTTCTTATTTACCATGGGAAAATGGTGCTTTTTTATCTCTTTCCTCTTTTCTCATATCTTTTTTTTCTCTTTTTCTCAATCTCTATCTCTTTTTTTATAAGAAGAATGCTTCATAGACAGCTCATTCTGGTTACACTGCAGGTTTCCACCATGATTAGGCATGGATTAGACCGGCGGCCCAGGCGTTTCTCTAACACATATACATAACTCCATGGACTTACAAGCTCCCCTTTCATTTCACACTGACGACATCCATAGACAAAATAGCATGATATCAACTAGGTACAAAGTACAAGTGCAATGTTGAAAGCGTTCCCCATGACAAAGATGGTTCGCTAATCCCCAACATATAAGTGCAAGCATATACAACATAGATGACACAATGGTTCAAGTTTATTAAGGGCAAGAAAAGTAAAGTGTGCCATCAAGTTCGTGAGAGCTTTAATCACTAGTTTTCTCATAACAAGTTTAATTCGGAAGGTAGGTAAAAACATGAATATACTTGGAATAGCAAATGCTAATAGGTAGGTATGGTGGACTCTTTGGAATAACTTGGTTTTATTTGGGGTTGGATGCATGAGTCGAATTCATACTTGGTTATGGAGGCTAGCAAAAGACTGGGAGCGACCAACTAAGAGAGCAATAATGGACATAATCATGCAAAGCGACAAAACATCATTAATTAAAGCATAAGGTGATATTACAATTTGAAAACTAAAGGATTATAAAGCCTATAGTGACTTGGGATAGTCATAACATGGTGTGAGCATGTGCCAAGTCAATCCAAATAAAGCATCAAAGGAGAATACCACAATACTATGCTTTAATATGTTAAAACAACGCATGATTCTTCAAAGGCACATTAAGCAATCTCAATTGTTTATATCAAGTCATGCTACAGCAAAGATCACTAAGCATAAAGCCAAAACAATATCAAGCATGGTATGACAAAGCATAGGCCACAGTCAAAAACAAGCTCCTTTTACAACTTAAGCATGAACTTTCCTACTCTTTCCAATCCAAACCAAACTATTTGAAAACTAATGTATGAATAAGGGGGTCCAACCAATTTATTCAAGCAAACTAAGAAAACCAAGCAAATGAAAAAAAACAAAGACGCTCCAAGAACAACACAACTGTGCATGAAACAATAAAAATGAAGTGTTTGGAAGAACCTGAGATTTTTTTATTGATGAAGAAGGGGATGCCTTGGGCATCCCCAAGCTTAGACGCTTGTACTTCTTGGATATTTCTTGGGGTGACACGCGTATCATCCCCAAGCTTGAGCTTTTGTCCATTCTTCATCTCATTACTTCATTCTTTTCCTACACCTAAAATTTTTCCTTCATACAAAAGTTCACACAATCTTCATTAGCAATATTAGTGCACTCAAGATAATAAGTCTTTGGGTTCAGTTTCAACACCAATAAAACTTCCATTAAAACACAAGCTACTGTAGAACTTCCCTCGAAAAGCTCAATACCCAAAAAGAACCCAAAAAGGAATGAATAAGAAGCAAATGCAAATAATGGCAGAAATCTGTCAAAATAGACCAGCAGGTAAAAACCATTTTTTGTCGAAGACCTTCTGTTGCTCAAATCGAAAAGTGTTGAACTAACAAAAGTTGGATAACAACCTGGGGCAGAAGCACAAAAATTCATGCCTCAAAAAGACGTACAGAGATTTTACATGAATTTTTACAGTGAAGCACAAAAAAATCTGTTTCGAGACAGAAACTTTCCCAAGCATTACTTCTCTCTCATTAGAGGTTACTCTTGGCACATAAATCATATAAAAAAGGATAAGGAGCGGTTATTATAGAAGTAATAACTTCCAAGACTTAATAAAACTATTGGGTTATCTCCCAAGAAGTACTTTTCTTTAACGCCTTTAAGTTAGGCCTGATAGTTTGGGAAGATGCTCACATAAGAAATATGAATTGAAGTAAAAGAGAGCATCAAGAAGAAAATTCAAAGCACATTTAAGTCTAACCCACTTCCTATGCATAGGAATATTGTAAAGAAACAAGTCATGAAAGTACAAAGCAACAAGCATAGTAAAGCAAAACAAGTGCAACTTTAAGACTTTCAACATAAAGAGGGAAAACTTAATATTATTGAGATGCATAAAACCATGTTTCCCTCTCTCATAATAACTTTCAATAGCATCATGAATAAAATTAACAATATAACTATCACATAAAACATTCTTATCATGAGCCACATGCATAAAAGAATTAATACTCTCCACATAAACATAGTCATTCTTATTAATTGTAGTGGGAGCAAATTCAACAAAATAGCTATCATTATTATTCTCATCACCATAATCATCAAATATAGGAGGCATATTGTAATCATAATTAATTTTCTCCTCAATAGTAGGTGGACTGAAAATTTCATATTCATCATTGTAATCATCATATATTGGAGGCATAGTATCATCAAAGTAAATTTTCTCCTCCATGCTTGGGGGACTAAAAATATCATGCTCATCAAAAAACCAGCTTCCCCAAGCTTAGACTTTTCCATAGCATTAGCAATAATAGTGTTCAAAGAATTCATACTAATAATATTGCTATTAGCATGCAAATAAAGTTCCATAGGTTTTTTAATTTTCTCTTCAAACACTTCATGTCCCAACTCAAGATAAATACTATAAAGCTCTCTAATTTTGTTGTTGTTTTCCATTAAGCCTAACTAGTGAAAATAAAAACAAGAAATAAAAATATATAATTGCAGAATCTAAAGGAAATAACTTCGAGCACTCACACACCAGCTACAGTACTAGAAGATAGCTTAGTAGCCATAGGATGTGAGTACCTTTTACCTTACCTCCCCGACAACGGCGCCAGAAAATAGCTTCATAGACAGCTCATTATTCTTGTAGACAGTTGTTGGGCCTCCAAGTGCAGAGGTTTGTAGAATAGCAGCAAGTTTCCCTTAAGTGGATCACCTAAGGTTTATCGAACTCAGGGAGGAAGCGGTAAAAGGTATTCCCTCTCAAGCAATCCTTCAATCAAGATACAAGAAGTCTCTTGTTTCCCCAACACACCCAATACACTTGTCATGTGTATAGGTGCACTAGTTCGGCGAAGAGATAGTAAAATACAAGTGGTATAGATATAAGACAACGGTGCCAGAAAATAGCTTGATGGCATGGAAGAGACTAAAGGCAAACTGAAATAAAGATGGCAACAAGCAAACATGTAACAGATCTAGTTGTAAATGGTGTTTCAATGCTTAGAAACAAGGCCTAGGGATCATACTTTCACTAGTGAACACTCTCATATAAATATCTTCTCTTTATGATACTACTCTGAACTATTCTCCGGTTGGACACTCTAATCCATGGTAGGGCTATAACAGCACACCTCAAAGTTCGCTTTCCCCATCTAGATAACCCCACACTGTCACCTTGAGCTCTAGATGGTTCCAACAAACACCACAATTTCATAGAGACATCCAACTCCAAATATAACTCATAACAATTATTTGTAATCTCTAGCCTGAGTGCCACCATGGTGTGCATTCTGTCACTTTCACACACATGGGGAGAGCACAGATCTATTAAAGCACTTGAGTAGCAAGGTAGATCTACTTGATTAAAAAGCTCATGATCACAATATGATCATGCATAGAGAGAGAGAGATGAACACATAGCTACCAGTAGAACCCTTAGCCTCGAGGAAGAACTACTCCCTCATCATCATGGGAATCAGCAACGACGATGGAGATGGTGGTGGAGATCGATGGAGATGGCTCCGGGGACACTTCCCCATCCCGGCAAGGTGCCAGAACAGATACTTTCTATCCCCCGAATCCCCTTTCGGTGGTGGCGGCGCTGCGGAACTTTTCGTGGATGGAGGTTGTTCTCTTTAGTGTTTTCGTCCCAGGGGCTTCTTATAGGCGAAGGGGCGAGGTCGGTGGCCGGTCAGGGGGCCCACACCATGCCCTGGCGTGGCCTAGGGCTACCCGCGCCAAGGGGGTGTGGCTGCCCTGTGGCCCCCCTTCGTCTCTCCTTCGGACTCCATGTGTCTTCCGGTAAAATATTGACTTTGGCTTTTGTCCCGTCCAATTTCGAGAATATTCATTTTCTGACTTTCCTAGAACCAAAAACAGCATAAAACAGGCAACTGGCACTGTGGCATCTTGTTAATAGGGTAGTCCCAGAAGTGTATAAAAATACTTTAAAGTATGGACAAAACATAAGAAAGTAAATATAAAACAAGCATGGAACATTAAAAATTATAGATACATTAGCAACGTATCACTGCACCATGCCACCGACACTCGCTGTCGTCGACAAGCACCTTCTCGCCACCAGCATCCAACATCTTCTCCAAAAACGATACCCCGAAGAGAGAGAGCGATGCCCAGACCGCCGCCTTCGTACGATCCGGAATACCCAGGTCTAGGGTTTCCCCGGAGCAGCACACAAGAAAGTAGACGTCAACTGAGCAGTGATGCCTTCAACTGTGTAACGACAGAAGACGTTGCCATCGCCCGCCATGGCTGGGGTCATAACACGATTTTTACTTGCAGTTGCGCCTCCCCAACTCGCCGACGATACTGAAAGTGGGATCAAGGATCTTCCATAGCCAGTCGGTCGACCCCCCTCCAACGGAAGAGGTAGCCACCACCACCATACCAGGGCCAGAGCAACGGGTATCCTCAAACTACGTGGTGAAGCGCAAGAGCATCATTGGTGTTGAAACAGGGAGAGCTCAACTAAGCCCATATGGGCCTAGATCAGACATGTTCGCCAACCACCATATCGCCGGTCATAGCCACCAGAACAGCCAGCCTGGTCACAACTGCACCACGGCCTAATGTTGGGCTGGTCCCAGCAGGCGCTGCCGCGTCGGATCAGGCCGCCGCCAAGGAGAAAGGTCACCTCCGCCACCATGCCACCCGAGCTTTTCCGGGAAGCACCCCCAGCGGTGGCGAGGGAGGCCTTGGATGGGAGGAGGGCGGGGCGCCCGACGCGGCCTCGCACCGCCACATGGGGTTGAGGTCATGGGAGGAGGAGTCGGGTTGATCGTGTATTGTGTTAATCTCTTTTCTTAGGTGGTGAGCTTACCAGCCATATATGCACAAGTGAGCCTAAACCAGATATACCAAAACCCAAACAAGCATATGTAAGATCAAGTTCAAGCATAGTACCAAGTTCAAAGCATACGTAAGTTCGAGTTCAAGTACCTCATAACATAGTACCAAGTTCAAGCACAACAGCACAATAAGATCAAGTTCAAAGCAAGACACGGATAACCAAGCCACTTTTCACTCGTCAATCATAGCCAGGACAGGATCATGCTCCGAGCACTTCTTGATCACTTCAGTCATGGTGTAGTCAAAGATGGTGACCTTGAAGACCTGGCCCTTCAGCATCTTAAAGGTTAGAAAGTACCCTATCTTGATCTCGTGGGCAATGGTGAAGCTAGGCCAGCCTTGGTCAAGGAAAATCCTGCCATTGATATCCTTCGGCTTAACCATCCAGCTACATCCAATGTTGGTCTTGAGGACAACCTTCCTCGGGATAGTCCAATGTGGGGTCTGAAGCCATATGGAATTGACAGCAAGTCCAACCCAGGTGCCATGATCGGCTTAACGAAATGGGTTGGGCCTACTTGGTCATGGAAGTGCCTAACCTAGCAAGCCTTCCTCTCGGCCTCTTGGTGGTGCTACCTTTGCCAGCATACCTAGAACATCCTTCACCATGGTTGGGAAGAGCACCTCCCATCATTAGCTTGGAGGACTAACAAAAAACATACACAATTTCAGCACACCACATTCCGCTGATCAGATATTGCCTCATATATGAAGACACAAATGCAAAAGGATTCTCCCCAGGACCAAGACAAATGAACAAATAAATATGTTTGAACACAAGGTTGGTCTTGGAGAAAATCCCGAAGCATTACATTGTGCCACATTTTTAATCATCGGCTGATGCACAAGACGCAATGTGCTAACTACCCAAGACACAAAATTTAGCTCAATACTCTCATAGTAGTATCACCTATTGAGATCTTCAGAACAAGCAGCACACAATTCGTAGAGCTGGTGCGACCGAAAACCAGAGGATAAGCACAAGCAAATTATGTTGTACATACCCCCCCATTCCAATCGCATCAGTACTACCATTAGCATGTATTATGATTCATCATGAGCCAGTGCGACCATAAACCAGAGATGCATGTAGTTCCATCTAATAACACCATGTTGTGGCCTCATATATGCTACCCACATGAAGACCAGGGAGATGAATCAGTACAACCAAGAACAATGCAGAATAATGCTTGTTCTGAACGATTCAAGGTTGTATAAAATCTTCCCAGGTCACATGGTGGTGCGGATTTAATCATCGGTTAGAATTAAGCATCTTAAATTATAAAGTGTGCCTCATATTAGCATTGTGTGTCCAAGTTCGATCATAATAGGTATGCTTTCGTGAATCTCATTCGGATCTTGGAAACAAATTGTGAATTAATCATCGGCCTGAAACCCTAACACGAATAGTAGGAAAATCCCCAATCTTTGCAACATAGAAACACTAAACCTAAAATCTGCCTAAATCGGACGACTTGAAACCATAGAAAAAATGCAGATGTAAATCTTCTAATTACCAACACACCAATGATAGTACATGACCAGAAATAAAAATTCTAGCAAATCGACCTATAACTACGCCAAATATGTACAAATCTAGCGTGCATGTCAATGCTACGTACAGAACTACACTCTAAACTACAAATCTATGGTGCTAGAACATAAGGATAGAGGTTTGAAGCCTTACCGCTATTGATGGAGCTCGGAAGGACGGGATGTGCCGAGGAAGAAGACGTGGATGCCCCAACAACAGAAGAAAGCATAGCGATCATTATCGATCTACCACCGTCATCGGACCCGACGGTGCTCTTCGATCTGTCAACGCCAGATGAACTGCCAATGGCGAGTGGAGAGAGAAGTTCGGTTGGTGACGGGGATGAGTGGAGAGTGGTGAGTGAGCGGTAGGGGGATTTATAGAGCGAGTTCTTGATGCACCGCACATCTCCCGGTTTTCTTCGCATGTGCACCCGTGTGCCGCCCCTCGCATCTCCAGGCTTGTCCGCATGGAAATGCTCGATTTCGACGTTTTTAGTGGGCTTTGGGCTGCTTTAAAACTCGTGTCGTACAGAATCTGGATGCGACCTAGTAAAACAAACAGGCTTATTTTTTCCGATGAGATACGAAAAAGTCCTCTGTGGACAAGCAAATGCATCCTTATATTCCCAGTTCAAGATATCTCGCGCGGAATCATGAAATTTTGCAAAAGAGAAAAGAACAATAATGTAGGAAGTTTTTCGTTGTGCCTGCCAATGGCTTTGAAGGCATTGTTTTAAGAGAGGTGGACTTGCTCTAGGGTGAAAATCCAAATTCTGGCCGTAATTGGTTGTGCCTGGCAATGTCCTTGTTAAAGACATTGTTTTATGAACGCGGACTCTAGGTGCTATCTTCGTGGTGTTTGGTGTTACAGCTATAATGTCTTAATCACCGTAGCAAGATTTTTTATTTTTATTTTTCTGTTCTTCTTTTTCTTTTGAAATAGGGCTGTGTGCATCTGTAACGTTTTTAGGACATTGCGTTGTTGCAGATGTCGAGTGTAATTGGTATATTTCGTAATATTAATATATGCTCCTTTCCAAAAAAACGTGTAGAAAAGTCTTCGACTATGCCGTAAATTTTGATATCTGGATACGACCCAGGATAGTGGAAACAAACAAATAAATAAATGGGAAATAAACACGAAGAGATAATAAAGTCGATATAGTTTGGTCCTCAGACCAACGCTCCGTGAGGGCACGTACAATACGGTGACGTCAGCCTTCTATTAGAGTTGCCACGTCGGATTCTCGCTTAGTTGGAGGGGAAAGAAGTAGGAAAGAGAAGGTTGTCTTCTCTTAGCTAAGGGGTGATCCTTAATAAGAGAACGCTATTTTCTTCATTGTACCTTATGCTTTCTCTTACCAACATAATTTCTTACTATAATTAGTCAATTCATATTAATTCACAGAGACGACAATAAAAGATAATCTATTATACGATTTATTGTTATTATCCTTTCTAGACTATTTGGAAGGCTAAGAACCCGCCTTCTCTACCATAATACATGCCCTGAGGACCAAATCACAACTTTATGAACCGAAAACCTATGCAAATTAGCAAATATGTTATTGACAACCTAAGTCTTGGATTCCCTTCGTCCCATAATATATATATTCTCCGTCCACAAAGAAGTGAATCAGATTTATCTAGATTTCCATATATCTACGTACTTTTTTCTGAAAAGGGGCGAACCCAGCCTCTGTATCGGTAGACACATATAGCTTTTATTATGTATTGAAAGTCATTTATTACAAGAAGCTCAAAAAGTTTACGAGTCACACAAAGTTTCTACGAGAATCAGCCAATGGAAGAAAAACAAAAGCACGTTCAGTTTTGGCATCAACATGTCAAGCGTCTATCAAAACGCCACCCGAATTGGCTGTAGAAAGCCCATGCGACCATCTCCAAACGGATGCACCCAGACACCATGTCCCGGCGTAGCTCCTCCGGCTGAAGATAGACCACATACGGATCCAGTGGGAGGCAAGAGGGATAACCTGTAAGAACGAAGGGACACTTGATTTGTTAAATATAAAATCATTTCACACATGCCAAATAGCCCAAACTAAAGCACATACACCCATTCGGATGTGTCCTTTAACAATTCTTTCTACCCCAGCTAGCCAGTTGCCAAACAAGTGCTCAATACTATTAGGAGGCGCAATATTAAAGGACAGGTGCACAATCCTCCATAAAACTTTTGCAAAGGGACAATCAAAGAATAAATGTTATATCGTTTTATCTTGATCACAAAAACAACACTTTTTAGAACCATGCCAACTACGTTTAGCTAGATTATCCTTAGTTAGGATTACCTTTCTGTGTAAAAACCACATAAAAATTCTGATTTTTAGTGAAACTTTAATTTTCCAAATATATTTACGAATAAATCTTGTATGTCCATTTCTCAAATCAAGATACATGGACCTAACCGTGAAGCATCTAGACGTTGTTAAAGACCATTTAAAGATGTACTCGCTATATGAAAGATGAACATGCATCAAACGTTCTACTAAATGAGTCCATCTTGTCCAATTATTTCTGATCAACGCCCTCCTAAAATCTATGTTTAAGGGAGTGCTAGACATAACATCAGCCACAGAAACTTCTTTTCCATGCGTGATATTATATAACGAGGGGTATTGAATAGCTAGAGGTTTATCATCTATCCAAATATCTTCCCAAAACCTAACGTTTAAACCGTTTCCTATATCAAAAGAACCCCTCTCTAGGAATTCATCTTTGACACTCATAAGGCCCTTTCAAAAGGGAGAATCTCTTGGTTTTGCATGAGCTAGGGATAGAGCTTTATTACGCATGTACTTATTTTGTAATAACTCTTGCCAAACTCCCTCCTCGTTAAGAAGTTTAAATAGCCACTTGCTAAGTAAACATCTATTCTTTAATTCTAAAAGTTCGACTCCCAAACCCCCTTGGTATTTTGGTCGACAAATTATATTACACTTTGTTAGTCTATATTTCTTTTTATGGCCATCCCCTTGCCAGAAAAAATATGATCTAAAGAAATCTAGTCTCTTCCGTTCTCCTTTAGGTATTTCAAGGAATGACAACATAAACATCGGTAATCTTGTGCGGACGGAGTTAATCAACAGCAGTCGATCACCGTACGAGAGAAGTTTGCCAATCCAACTACTCATCTTCTTCTCAAAACGATCTTCTACCGGCTTCCACTCACCATTCTTAAGTTTTCTGAAATGAATAGGAATCCCCAGATATCTAAAAGGGAGACATCCTGATTCACATCTGAACATTGTTTTGTAATCCTCCTCAACATCCTTAGCTTTACTTAAGCAAAATATTTCACTCTTATGGAAATTGATCTTAAATCACGTGAGTTGTTCAAAGATACAAAGGATTAGTTTCATATTGAGAGCTTTCTCCAAATCATGTTCCATAAAAATTATGGTGTCATTAGAATATTGGAGAATCAACACTCCCCCCTCAACTAGATGAGGGATGAGGCCCTGCACCTGTCCATCTTCTTCTGCACGAGCAATCATTTACTTTAATACCTAGACTACATTTCTCGACAATTTTTTAATCCAGTCACACCAAATAGCATTCTGCTGCCATCTATTTTCCCCTCCATGATACTGCTGCTGATTTTGTCCCCCCTGTGCAGTACCGTACTCGGCTTCGTTGTTACGGAGCTGGTGTGGAGGGGGGCCTGATACATTGCAAATGTCTCTATAATTTTTGATGTTCCATGATTGGGTTTATCCACTTTCTTGTGTTTTGTCCACACTTTGGAGTACTTTTCATATGATTTCTTGGACTAGCCTATTAACAAGAGCCACAGTGCCATCTGCCTATTTTCTGCTGTTTTTGGTTCTAGGAAAGTCAGAAAAATGAATATTCTCGGAATTGGACGGCACAAAAGCCAAAGTGCCTATTTTTCCGGAAGTCGTCAGATGCCAGAATACGAGACGGAGAAGGGCTGGGGGCCGGCCACACCACCTGGCCAGGCCTGCGGCCAAGGCTGGGGGTGGTCTGGCCGACCCCAACACTCCCTCAGCCTCTCCTTCCTCCTATAAGATGCCCTCGGACGAAAACCCTAAGTACACCATCAAAATCCACGAAGAGTTCAGAGTCGCCATCATCTCCATCCCTAGATTGGGAGGGATCTGAAGCTCTTCCCGGCACCCTGCCGGAGAGGGGAATTCACCCTGGAGGCCTTCTTCATCACCATGCAAGCCTCCGGTGTGATGCGTGAGTATTTCATCCTTGGACTACGGATCCATGTAGTAGCTAGATGGCTGGTTCTCCTCCTTTGTGCTTTCATGTCTAGATCTTGTGAGCTCCGTTCATGATCAAGATCATGTATTTGTAATTCTGCATGTTGTGTTTGCGGAGATCCGATGGATATTGAGATGCTATTTCAGATTGATTATTGATTCTATCATGTCTTTGTTATTTGTGATCTTGCATGCTTTCCGTTGTTACTGGCTATCTTGGCCAAGTAGATGCTAGCAACTCCAAGAGTTAGTATTTATGCTCAATAGTGGATTCATGCCTCCGTAACTGGGAAGTGATGAAATCTCTAAGGTACTAGATGTGCTATTGCTACTAGGGAGAAAACAACAATCCTTTGTTCATAGAACAATCGTATTGTTTACTTTACACGCAATTCGTAAAGCAATAATCTGTTGCTTGCAACTTAATACTGGAGGGGTTTTGGATAATAATCTGAAGGTGGATTATTAGTCATAGATGCAGTTGGATGGCGGTCTATGTATAATGTTTTAATGCCCAATCAAGTTCCAAAGGAGTCAAGATGATTAGTATATGCATGTATTGCTTTATCGATGTTTGTCAATTGCCCCGCTGTAATTTGTTCACCCAGCATGTTATCTATCTTAAGGAGAGCCACCTCTAGTGAACTATGGATCCCGGTCCTTTCTTTTACATACAATCTATAAACTATTTACTGCTTTGTGTTTACTTTCTACAAACTATTACTTCTTTCCATTTGATACGTTTAATCCTTTGTTTTCAGCAAAACCGGTGAGATTGACAACCTCGTCGCAAGTTGGGGACAGAGTTCTATGGTTGTGTTGTGCAGGTCTCCATGTTGCTGCTGGCACCGGTAGTGCGCCCTACCAACGTTAAGCTAGCTACACCTTTGGGGTGTTTCCTTGCTCCTACTGGATTGATAACCTTAGTTTCGTACTGAGGGAAAACTTGCTGCTATGCTTATCATACCTCCCTCTTGGGGTTCCCCAACGAGCTCGATATATTTTGGGTCATCAAGCATATTTTCTGGCGCCGTTACCGGGGAGTCAAGGACATCTTCACAAGGGGAGTCCCTCATAACCAATCTCTTTACTTTGTTATTTTTGTTTTGCTTAGTTTCTTTTCCTCTGTTTGCTTGTTTCTTATTCAAAAACACACAAAAAATAGTTTTACTAGTTTGCTTTCTTTATCAAAAATACAAAAAATAATAGTTCCTACTATAGTTGTTATCTTCTTTGGTCTGTTATTGTCTTGCTTTATCATGCTTTCTATCAATGGTTGGTTTCTTTGAAACTGAATCTTATTGGCAAGGTGGGTTCATGGAAGAACAAAAATATTATTATAAGGAACACCGCTTGTCTCAAAAAGGGAAACACTTATGGGAACAAATTGATAAATTGTATACCATTGCTATAAACGTGTGCTCTACTTATAATGTTACTTATTGCTTTGATAAATCTTGTTGCTGTAGGAGGTATAAACACCTCCCTTTTCAATGCGAGTATAATGATATTGTTACCGTATCTTCTTATGTTAAAGGTAATTATGATTTTTATGATGTGGACCAAATTGAAGAATTTATTGCTTGGAAGGGTGCATTTGAACTTGCTAGTTTGCTTGAAAATACTGATGATTCACCTTATAAATATGAGGATTATGATATACTTAAATTTTGCTTTGATAATTACAAGGTAGAAAATGACTATATTCTTGAATATCTTAATAGATGCTCTCCACCAATGGAAGAGACTAATGCCTTGCAGGACCCTATGGAAGAAGAAATTGCTGAAACTGGAAGCTCATCGTATGAAAAAGAGAAGGAGAGTGATGATCAAGAGGAAGAATGGATCTACCCATCCCTACCTTCTAATGAGAGTAACACTTTACCCCTTACATTATTTGATTGTCCCACATGCTTACCAAAGGAGGACGAATGTCATGATCCTGAGGATTCTTTTGAAAATGTTTATAATAAAGCTCTAGTGTTTGTAGATCATGAAAAGCATGCTTTATGTGATAGTTTGATTGTTGAGTTTATTCATGAGTCTACTGAAAATTATTATGAGAGAGGAAAATATGGTTGTAGAAGTTTTCATGGTAATGAAACACCTCTCTATGTGCTGAAAGTTTTGAAGTTGCTCTTGTTTTATCTACCCATTCTTGTTACTATGTGATTCTTTGATTTATTTCCTTACAATATTCCTATGCATAGGAAGTGGGTTAGACTTAAATGTGTTTTGAATTTTCTTCTTGATGCTCTCTTTTACTTCAATTCATATTTCTTATGTGAGCATCTTCTCAAACAATCATGCCTAACTTAAAGGCGTTAAAGAAAAGTACTTATTGGGAGATAACCCAAAAGTTTTAGATGAGTCTTGGAAGTTATTACTTCATTAATGAATGCTCCTTATCCTTTTTATGTGCCAAGAGTAACCTCTAATGAGAGAGAAGTAATGATTCGGAAAGTTGTTGTCCCAAAACAGATTTCTGTGCTTCACCGTAAAAATTCTTCTAAAATCTATGAACGTCTTTTTGAGGCGTGCATTTTTGTGCTTCTGCCCCAGGTTGTTATCTAACTTTCATTAGTTCAACACTTTTTGATTTGAGCAACATAAGATCTTCGAAAAAATTCGTCTTTACCTGCTGGTCTGTTTTGACAGATTTCTGCCATTTTCTGCATTTGCTTCTTGTTGGTTCCTTTTTGAGTTTTATTGGGGAATTGAGCTTTTTGAGGGAAGTGCTATAGTAGCTAGTATTCTAATGGAAGTTTATTTGGTGTTAGAACTGAACCTTGAGACCTATTATCTTGAGTGCACTAATGTTGCTAATAAAGATTGTGTGAAGTTTTGTATGAAGGAAAAAATTCAGGTGTATGGAAGGAACGAGTAATGAGATTAAGGATGGACTAAAGCTCAAGATTGGGGATTCCACACGTGTCACCCCAAGAAATATCCAAGAAGTACAAGCGTCAAAGCTTGGGGATGCCCAAGGCATCCCCTTCTTCATCAATAAAAATCTCAGGTTTCTTCCAAACGCTTCATTTTTATTATTTCATGCACTGTTGTGTTGTTCTTGGAGTGTCTTCTTTTTTGTTTTCATTTTGGTTTTTTGTTTTCTTTTGTTTGCTTAGTTTGCTGAATAAATTGGTTGGATCCCTTCTTTCATACATTGGTTTGCAAATAGTTTGGTTTGGATTGGAAAAGAGTAGGAAAATTCATACTTATGTGGTAAAAAGAGCTTGTTTTTGACTGTGGCCTATGCTTTGTCATGCCATGCTTGATATTGTTTTGGCTTTATGTTTAGTATTCTTTGCTGTAGCATGACTTGTTATAAACAACTGACATTGATTAATGTGCCTTGGCTGAATCATGCGTTGTTTTAGCATATTAAAGCATAGTATACTGGTATTCTCCTTTGATGCTTTATTTGGGTTGACTTGGCGTATGCTCACACCATGTTATGACTATCTCAAGTCACCATAAGCCTTTATGATCCTTTAGTTTTCAACTTGTAGTATCACGTTATGCTTTGACCAATGATGTTTTGTCGCTCTGCATGATTATGGCCATTATTGCTCTCTTAGTTTGTCGCTCCCAGTCTTTTGCTAGCTTCCACAACCAAGTATGAGTTCCACTCATGCATCCAACTCCTTAAACCAAGTTATTCCAAAGAGTCCACCATACCTACCTACTAGCTTATGCTATTCCAAGTATATTCATGCTTTTGTTTACCTTCCAAATTAAATTTGTTATGAGAAAACTAGTGATTAAAGCTCTCATGAACTTGATGGCACACTTTACTTTTTTGCATCTAATAAACTTGAACCATTGGGTCCCTCTTTGTTGCGTATATGCTTGCGCTTTATAAGTTGAAATTAGCAGAACCATGTAGCATGGGCAATGCTTTCAACATTGCACTTGTACTTTGTACCCCATTGATATCATGTTCGTTTGCTTATGAATCCCGGCGGTGTGAAATAAAAGTGGAAGATCATGGAGTTTGTATGTGTGTTAGAGAAACGCCTAGGCCGCTAGCCTAAGCCATGCCTAATCATGGTGGAAACTTGCAGCATCACCATAATGAGCACTCTATGAAGCATCCTCAATAAAAACCTATGCAAATAGCAAATAAAAAGATCACTGAGATGCTCATTGTCTGCTTTCCTTGTCATTTTGATTATGGGATAGCTCATGTATCATGTACAAGGGGTACCCCGTTGGCGGTTTTTTATGATACACATGTACTTACAATGACAAGAGCTTACTCGTGACTAAAGTTGAGTAGCATGAGGTTCGGTCTTCGTAAGTAAGGGGCATGAGATTTCAGTTTATAACTTGTCAAGCATATCCTCTTAGTTGTGTCACTTTAACCTTAATCACCTTAAAGATGCTTATGATTGGGGCAATGAAAGCTGAAAGCTATAAGTACCATAATTTTTGGAAGCTCTTTATGAGACTTGAATCCCTACTTCCTTCTATGAAGGCATTTCTTCCACTATTATATTGAGTCTCCACCTTCTACCTTTATGCACCTACTTTGAGAGCATACTGGCCATTCTTAGTTCTATGTGCATTGTCCCAAGACTAGTTGATTGATGCATAACTTGATATTGCTTGTTTTAAACTATTTGTATCTAGTCACTCTTATGAACTTTGAAGGTGTCCTATGCATTTATATTTGCTACTCTATGAGGGACAAGGTGAATACTATTATGCTATGTTTTCTTTATGTGAAACAAACAAACGTCTTGCAAAGCATTGCTATTCATGAATCTTTTGTTTGTGCATTTTCATGTTGCATCATAGTTTCTTTGTCTTATTTCTAGAACCTTGTCTTTCATGTTATGATTGAAGTACTATGATCCTAGCTTTGAATGTTTTACAAATACTTTGATCAAGTCTTTGATGGTGCATGTCACCTCAAAAAATTATTCTTTCTTTTTATCACTTACCTACTCGAGGAAGAGCAGGAGTTAAGCTTGGGGATGTTGATACATTGCAAATGTATCTATAATTTTTGATGTTCCATGCTTGGTTTTATCCACTTTCTTGTGTTTTGTCCACACTTTGGAGTAATTTTCATATGATTTCTTGGACTAACTTATTAACAAGATGCCATAGTGCCAGATGTCTGTTTTCTGCTAGTTTTGGTTCCAGGAAAGTCAGAAAATGAATATTCTCGGAATTGGACGGAACAAAAGCCAAAGTGCCTATTTTTCCGGAAGTCATCAGATGCCAGAATACGAGACGGACAAGGGCTGGGGGATAGCCACACCACCTGGCCGCGCAACCAGGCCTAGCCCACGCCAAGGGGTGGTCTGGCCGACCCCAGCACCCCCCCGGCCTCTCCTTCCGCCTATAATATGTCCTCGGGACGAAAACCCTAAGTACCCGATCAAAAATCCACGAAAGACTCTGTAGCCACCGTCATCTCCATCCCTAGATCGGGAGGGATGTGAAGCTCTTCCCAGCACCCTACCGGAGAGGGGAATTCACCCTGAAGGCCTTCTTCATCACCATGCAAGCCTCTGGTGTGATGCGTGAGTAGTTCATCCTTGGACTACGGATCCATGTAGTAGCTAGATGGCTGGTTCTCTCCTTTGTGCTTTCATGTCTAGATCTTGTGAGCTCCGTTCATAATCAAGATCATCTATTGTAATTTTGCATGTTGTGTTTGCAGGGATCCGATGGATATTGAGATGCTATTTCAGACTGATTATTGATTCTATCATGTCTTTGTTATTTGTGATCTTGCATGCTTTCTGTTGTTAGTAGCTATCTTGGCCAAGTAGATGCTAGCAACTCCAAGAGTTAGTATTTATGCTCGATAGTGGGTTCATGCCTCCGTAACTGGGAAGTGACAGAAATCTCTAAGGTACTAGATGTGTTGCTACTAGGAGAAAACAACAATCCTTTGTTCATAGAACAATCGTATTGTTTACTTTACACACAATTCAGAAGCAATAATTTGTTGCTTGCAACTTAAATCGGAGGGGTTCGATGATAACCTGAAGGTGGATTATTAGTCATAGATGCAGTTGGATGGCGGTCTATGTATAATGTTGTAATGCCCAATCAAGTTCCAAAGGAGTCAAGATGATTAGTATATGCATGTATTGCTTTCTCGATGTTTGTCAATTGCCCCGTTATAATTTGTTCACCCCGCATGTTATCTATCTTAAGGAGAGCCACCTCTAGTGAACTATGGATCCCGGTCCTTTCTTTTATATACAATCTATAAACTATTTACTGCTTTGTGTTTACTTTCTGCAAACTATTACTTCTTTCCATTTGATACGTTTAATCCTTTGTTTTCAGCAAAACCGGTGAGATTGACAACCTCATCGCAAGTTGGGGGCAGAGTTCTGTGGTTGTGTTGTGCAGGTCTCTACGTTGCTGCTAGCACCGGTAGTGCCCCCTGCCAACGTTCAGCTAGCTACACCTTTGGGGTGTTTCCTTGCTCCTACTGGATTGATAACCTTGGTTTCGTACTGAGGGAAAACTTGTTGTTGTGCTCATCATACCTTCCTCTAGGGGTTCCCCAACGAGCTCGATATATTTTGGGCCATCAGGGCCTTGGGCGCCTCGAGGGACACCTCCATTAGAACTGAACTGTTGCCCTTCAAAACCACTGCCACGGCCATTTCCGTGGCCCGACCCTTATCCTCGCTCGTACCGTGGTTGTTGCCTCTGAAAATTTCCTAGGTTATTAGACGGAGGGACGCCGCTACCAGCATTCCCACCGCCATACCCAGGTTGGTAGTTGGATCCACCTCTCCCCGCCATGACCAAACCTGGTGGCGTAGATTTGATCGGAGGGGAGGTGTTAGGAACAATAGGTGCGACACGAGTTGTCATATACCATGTCAACCCTAAAACCCTACTCATGGGTTTGGGCTGATCATTTTTTATTAGCGTTACCAGAAAGCTGACAATGGGCATCGTAAGCCAGGACATTATGGCCCATGTTACGAGACACACACAAACATTGGAAACAACAGGGGCCTTATGCCCGTTTGATTCCGATCTGAACGGGAATTTGAATCTGACGGAAATCACATGATCTGGTGTCTAAATCCACGGTGAATGCCGGCGTCGTCTACCCATCCATGGTGACGCGTAGTGACTCCGAGGATGGCTTTTCTGCCACTTTTTCCTATAGACTGGAATCCATTCCTTAGGATTGAACTTTTCCTCAACGAACACGGTCGGCTCCAGCGGTGGTCGACGAAGAAGAAGCTCCTGAGAAGTACTGCCACGAGCATGAAACAACATGTTAGGGCTTACCGTGGGAGAAGGCACTGACGCCCACACCATCGCAGCTGCCTGCAACGCTTTGCGCTGCACCTCTCGCTTCTCCATCCTTTTCTCCGCCCTAGACGATCGCCGTAGAGAGGTCGTAGATGACCGGATCGTCGCCCCAGCGAGGTACCTTGGGGTACATATCGTGTGAATCTCAACGTCCTCTTCATCCTCGCCGCCTTCCGGCGTCCAGAAGCGGCCTGCCGGTCGTCCTTCTACAGCGGCGACCGAGTCGCCCTCGAAGTCGCCAGAGGCCATCCTACGGATAAAAGGACGTACTTAAACACGTTTTAGATACATGTGAATATAGAAAAATCCAAGTAGCTTATTTTTGACCGGAGTGAGTATGTTATTACAAGAATATATGGGCATATTGATTGTAATAACAACTTATAGGGACCGGAAGAGTGACGCCCGACCTCTCTCCTACGGCTGGAGTGGTAAGGAGGTGGATCGGTGGAGCGGTGTATTTCTACTACGTCGAAGATGGCGGATCTTGGCGGCATGGCGCAGCGGGGTCTCTGCATCAGATGTGTGTTGATGGATGCATGTCTGGCGAAGGTGTTGTCGGGCGTCGTGGTGGCGTCGAGGGAAAGCCTGTCAAGATCAATGTCTTGATCTTTGTTTAGAAGATGAGTCGACCAGGTGGTGACGATTTCTGAAGCGTGTGTGTTGGTTCACGCCGAGGATCCGTCGGATCTGTTTGTGCTACCGGCTCGCCCTTGCACAGTTGGGTGAGGATTTCAGCTTTATGGTACGTAGGTGTGGGTTGGGTGAGGATTTCAGCTTTATGGTATGTAGGTGTGAGGTCAGGGGATGGTCGCGATATGGCTACCCTTTTCATCAAGGTTGTAACTGTTGCGATAACTGTTGTTAGTGAAGTGATTTCGAATTTTTGTATCTTTGTTGTAAGAATATGTTAAATAATAAATAAAGAAAATTGTGTGTATCATTTTGATGCAGATACCGGAAGTATCGTCTCCATTAAAAAAAACATGGCGGATGGTTGTAGTCGTGTATCCGGCTTTCTGGTTGTAGTCGTGTATCCGGCTTTTCTTCGAGTTAGCCATACAATTTTCGCTCACTTAATAATTAATCAAAATGGCTATGTTTTCCCGTCCAAATAAGAAAATAAGATTAATATATGCACATCTTTTTCAATCAATGTCATATTCGCACATATTTTCCGCATACTCTTAAAATAGGCTTTCGTCCCACTATATTAATATAGCAACCATATTTTTCGCATAGTAGAACTATCAATTTCTAATTTGATTAAAAGGTCTTTGCAAATGTCTGAAGGCATATTTAAATTCACGGAATTTACTTATTTTTTGCGAGAAAGTTTGCCGAATATTTGTTCTAACCAATTGTCTGAAGCCCAACCCAATCTTCTCAACTTATAATTTCGATGGAGTTGTGTCGATCTGGATAAACCTCATAATTTCGGTCACATTTCTCGGTTCTTTTTGTTGGCGCCATCTTGTCCTGTCCCAGAACGACAAACTCCGGAAGAAAAATTAATTGCACTATTAAACTGTAGCTAATCCAGCTCATGACTGGAAGACCAATCCATATCGGTCGATGACAAATTTTCTATGTCGATATATCAGGGCAGGTAAAGTTACTAAAGTACTCCGTGCTAGACAAGTCTCATTGACCAACGACCACGAAAAACTTGCCTTGGGTTCGCCATGACACAAGCGAATAATCTACCTTGGTACGATATATCTGTTCCATCTAGATCGATCACCGATGCAACAATCTCCGTCGAGTTTCACGTGCATCCATGTAGTACAACTGTACCAGAGCTGGGGCATGCCCTAATTCACTTGCGCGAATTAAGAGATTAGGTACCGGTCTGTATCAGGTCACTACTTACGGCCGGTGTGTGTCGTCGTCGGAGTGATCATCCGCAATCACCATAGGGCAAAAAGTGCGTGAAGAAGGTTGATTCTGTTGCGCCTGATGACGCTAGCTAGCTAACTAGCTCCACATACGACGGCGACGTGCCAGAGAGAGATATATAGATCGTCGGTGAATCACGATCTGGGCGTGGAGCAGCACGCACTGATCGAGGACCATTGGTTGTTAGCAACGTACAGTACGTACACACGAAGCTTCTTACCTGACCTGTCAGGATCATGGCATCATTCTCCTTGTCTTTTTTCCTGAACGGAAATCGCCCTTTTTCTCCTTGAAACTGGAAATCGTTCTCCCTCCTTGTCCTTAGCCACGGCGACGGGTCGGATTAAGTCTAAGCACGATCGACGACCCCGCTGATGGCCAGCCAGTCCACGCGCAAAAGCGAAACAAAGCAAAACCAAAACCCCATTGTAAAAAGAAGAAGAAGCAAAACCCCTTCGTTCCCTCGATCTCCGAGATGGAGCATCTGCTCCGTATTATTAGTCTGCCACTAGCCCATGGGGTGAACCATGGGCGGTGGTTCACTGCGGGCCTAGCCCCACGGTCCATCATTACGCAGTCATGGACCCACCTACCCAAGGGCGGATTTACCGTCCGAACACCCTGGACACGTGCCTAGGCTCGATATCGGCGCTTGCAGGTACTCCGGCGAGGTCCTAGGTCGACATATGTGTCTGAAACTTGAAAAATCTATTGAAAAATACATATATACACTAGAAAAGAGGCCTTTGGTCTAGCCCCCAAAGTCATTTATCCCGGTTCGAATAACAAATCGGGACTAATGACAGGCATCGGTACTGATTCATGCCGCCAGGACATCGGTCCCGGTTCATCTCGGGTATTGGTCCCGGTTCATGGCATGAACCGGGACCAATGGTCAGCGGAGCATTGGTCCCGATTCATGCCACGAATCGGGAACAAACGATCCTCCTTTAGTTCCAGTTCGGGACATAAACCGGGATATTTTTTTTGTAAGAAAACATTATAAAAACTTCATATGGCCGCCATTTGTGCATACGATGTTGGAAAAAATCGTACAATATATCAAAATTACCGGCAAACAATTACGATACCAATGCCAACCGCCTTCAGCCGTTTGCAAATTTTTTAGATTTTTGAAATTCCAAAAGAGTCAAAATTCTGATTTTTAATTTTATTAAAAAAATTCAAAAATTCAAAAAATGACATATTTGGATTTCTCACATTTTTCTGATAATAATTGACATATTATTTATGGAATTTCGATTTATGAATTTAAAGATATAAATTATGCCATATTAAATGAATTAATGCAAAAATAATAATAAAACATATTTTATTTCTAAATTTATTTAATATTAGTATTACTTAGTCATTTTTGTACATTAAAATTATATTTGTAACTCAAATTATAAAAATGTATGACTCACAAGATGCATGGGTTAATATCATTAATAGCATAATATAGACATAAGGTTACAAGTGGTACATAGAAAGGGAGATGAGAAGGAACCAAGATGTTAAACGTGCTAGGGGAGTAGTGTTAGGATGAGTGACCGACCGGAAAGTTTAATCAAAGATTGAAATTTGATCAAAAACTAAGTGTAATTAAGAGGCTTCGGATGAAAGATTAACCAGTCCAAATATTCATAGATTTCAAAAAAAAATCAAAAAAATCAAAAAAATAAATTATTTTTTGAAAAAAAAGACCTACGGTCCCGGTTCATGCCACGAACCGGGACTAAAGGTCCTACTGTAAATGCACGCGATGGCAGGCCACGTGAAGACTCATTGGTCCCGGTTCATACCAGAATCGGTATCAGCATTAGTTCCGGATTTTAAACCGGGACCAATGGCCCTATAAACCGAAATCAAAGGAGGCTTTTCTACTAGTGATACGTCTGCTGGGTTAGCCTGGGCCTATTTAGTTTAGGTATTCCCTAGCTAAAATCGATTGGCCCATTCGTTTTACAATCAATACTAGGTCACGTTGTCATGATCAGGTAACTAGTTGATCGTCAAAAATGGTAACTATCCAGAACGGGAATCGATCAATTTGTTGGTTCGTTCGTCTACTTGTGAGAACCTAGGCAAAACTGACGGCATGGAACAACCAAGTGCGCTCTCTTTTCTAGGGAAAGACATTCGACGTGCTTTATTGATTATCAAAAATAGTTACGTAGTTAACTATTTTCGCAAATATAAAGCTAGGGGATCATCGTCCTACATACAATCGATTTTATGATCAAAGCTATGCCTAGCTAATTCATGCGCTACCTCATTGCCCTCCCGTTACATTGCTCAAACTTGATCTCTCTATACCCCGCCGACATGATTCTACAGTCTTCAAAGATTTTCTTTTCCGAAATGGGGAGTAACCACGGCCTCTGCATCAAGCGATACACACAACCTTTTCTTATTGCATAGTTTAAATAATATCATTTATTACAATCACGGATCAGCTAAAGTTGAAACATGAATCAACCATCAAAAAATAAAAAGCAGCAAATATCCATCCATTTTGAAGTCTACTAATGTGTCGCCAACCAGTAGCCTGGAAATAGAAGTCCTGTGCAACCGTAAGCATCCGGTTGCATCCAATACCATAGGGTCCCGCTAATCCACTAGGAGTAAGTATGCCCATAGTTGAATCCAGTGTGTAGCCTGTCGAATAACCTGCAGAAAATTTGCACCAGTTTTTATGTTAAAGATAATATTGTTTCGACAAGTCCATATAGACCAACATAAAGCTGACACCCCAATACGGATTCTAGCTTTATTTCTTCTATCTATACCATTCAACCAATTACCAAACATATTAATAATACTAGTTGGTGGTGATAGATTGTAAGTAAAATAAATCATGCGTCAAATTATTTGTGCAAAAGGACAAGAAAGAAACAAGTGTTCAATGGTCTCCTTCGAATCACAAAAACAATACTTCTGACACCCATTCCAATTGCGTTTGGTCAAATTATCTTTTGTCAGCAGGACTTTTTTATGAAGGAACCACATAAAAATCTTTATCTTCAAAGGAATTTTTAATTTCCATAAGTAATTATGTCGAAACCTAGTATGACCATTCATTAAGTCTAGATACATAGATTTTACAGTAAATTGTCCATTGGAAGTAAGTTTTCAAACAAACACATCCGGGTCTTGGGATAAATGTACATTCATTAGTCTCTGGCATAAGTGTAACCAATCATTCAATTTATTACTAGTCAAACCTCTTATAAAGGCCAGCGCTAGGCGTCCCCCGGACGATGGGGGTTTCCCATCGTCCTCGTCCCCTGCGCGCCACGTGTCCTAAAAATAGCCCAAAACCCCGGTTTTGCTGCAGAATATCCCATTTTTGCTATAAATGTTTCCGGTTTTGCTTCCGAAGCAAAAAACGGTTCGTTCCAGAAAATAGAACGTCCCGCCGGAGACTTCGCCGGAGACCTCGTCGGAGACCATGCAGCAAAAAAATTGTGCTAATGTAGCAAAACCGGTTTCGCCGGAGACATTGTCGGAAAAAACTCGCTGGTGACTCTCGCCGAAAACCTTGTAGCAAAAACTTGACACTGTTGTAGCAAAATCACAAGACGGTTGTAGCAACAAAGTTCTTCTAATGTAGCAAAAGAAACTAACTTCGCCGGAGACTCTCGCCCGCAAACATCGCCGTCCACCTCGTAGCAAAAATTTTGCACAATAGTAGCAAAACTTCAAAACAATTCTAGCAAAAAAATCCAGTAATTGTAGCAAAAAAAAACAACTTCGCCGCCTCGGCTTGTAGCAGCCCGGTCTAGGGCTTGTAGCACCGCCGCCTCGGGCTTGCAACAGTGTCATCTAGGGCTGGTAGCACCGCCCCCCGGGCTTGCAGCACCACTGTCAAGGGCTGGGTAGCATCTAGACTCGCTGGAGGTTTTCACCGGGCGCGCGAGATGCAGTCTGCGGCGGTGGCGCGAGATGCAGGCCACGGCGGTGGCGGTTGGATGCGAGATGCAGGCCACGGCGGCCACGACGGCCACGACGGCGGCGGTTGGATGCGAGATGCAGGCCAGGGCAGCCACGGCAGCGGCGGTTCGCGCGAGATGCAGGCCACGACAACGACGGCGCGAGGACGAGCGCTCCGGCCGGCCGGATCTGGTGGCGTCGCCGACCCCTTGTAGCAAAGCTGCTCACCCACGGTAGAATCACCAAAGCCGTGATATCGACCCCTCTATTTTGTAGCAACAAAGCCACTGACCACCGTCTCCGATAGCAGCCCGGCCTGCCTCTTGCAGCTCTGACCGCCCCCACATGCAACACCTCCACACCCTCGCGCAGCTCGTCCGCTCAGAACTTGCAAGCTTGCATCGTTGGCTACCTTGCACAACAATGGTTCTTCTTGCAAGAGGTGTGGCAGGGAGAGAACGACGGGAGACAGGAGAAAAAGAAAAGGAGCACGGGAACAAACGACCGGATGAGAAGCATGGGTTGGAGATAAGGTCGAGACGTGGGCCAGCTTGTGTCTCTGTCCGCCACGGAGGGGACGCGTGGCGTGCGGGCAAAGCGGAGGACGGGAGAGGCCGATCCCCCGGGGGAAGGCAGTCGTTTTCCCTTATAAAAGCAATATTCAGTGGGGATTGTGCTAAAACATTTGCAACAGGAACATTTTTCCTTTGAGCAATTTTAAATAAAGACGGATATTTTGTTGCGCTAGTGGGGGATCCCCTTGCCCAACATCTTCCTAAAACCTCACTATTATCCCGTCTCCATCTTTGAAAAAGCCTCGGTCAAAAAACCCATGCTTGACCTCATGAGGCATTTTCAAAAGGGAGAGTCGGTCGGTTTAGCCTCAACTTGTGATAAAGTTTTATTATTTAAATAATTATTACGTAATAATTCTTGCCACATTCTCCCTTCCAATAGAAGTTTGAAAAGCCATTTTCTTAATAGGTATCTATTTTTTTAGCTCGAGTACTTCAATCCCCAACCCTCCTTGATCTTTAGGACGACATATTATATTCTATCTTGTAAGTCTATACTTTTTCTTTGCATAATCACTTTGTCAAAAAAAGCGCGATCGAAAGAAATCTAATCTTTTTCGTACCCCTTTTGGGATTTTAAGAAATGATAACATAAGCATTGGAAGGCTAGTTAAAAACGAGTTTATAAGAACTAGTCGATCCCCATAGGAGAGTAACTTCCCGTGCCAGCATCCTAGCTTGGACATAAGTCAAGTCTCCACGGGGTTCCATTCAACATTTCAAAGTTTTTTATGATAGATAGGTATACCAAGGTACCGAAAAGGTAAGTTGCCAGACTCACAACCAAATATCTGCTTATACTGTTGCTCCAAGTCTTTTTCTCTTCCAAAACAAAATACTTTGCTCTTGTGGAAATTTGTTTTAAGCCCAGACAATTGTTCAAATATGAGATCCCCCCCCCCCTCGACCAAGTGAGGTATGAGACCCCCAACTTGGCCATCTTCCTTTGCTCTTGCAATAATTATTGCTAACATATCTGCAACAATATTGAAGAGCATCGGTGATAGCGGATCACCTTGTCTCAATCCTTTTCGAGTTTGAAAATAATGGCCAATATCATCATTGACCCTTATTATCACACTCCCATCCTACACAAAGTTTTTAATCCATTCACACATTGTGGATCAAAACCTTTCATGCGAAGTGCCTCTTGAACAAAATGCCATTTCACTTTATCGTATGCCTTTTCAAAGTTAATTTTGAAAAGCACACCATCTAATTTCTTGCGACTGAGCTCGTGAATGGTCTCATGCAAAACAACCACACCTTCTAAAATGTTACGGCATGGCATAAACGCCATATGCGTTGGTCTAACTACTTTGTTTGCCAAATTGGTGATACGATTTGTGGCCACTTTCGTAAAAATCTTGAAACCAACATTAAGCAAACATATGGGTCTATATTGTTGTATTTGTATCGTATTCTACTTCTTTGGCAGCAGAGTAAGTACCCCAAAGTTCAATTTAAAGAGAGGTAGCTGACCAACATGTAACTGTCGAAACAAAGCCATAAGATCACCCTTAACCACATTCCAAATTTTTTGATAAAACTCAGCTGGAAACCCATCTGGTCCAGGAGCTTTGTTATGTTCCATCTGAGAAATAGCCTCAAACACTTCTTCTTTAGTGAACACAGTCGTAAGAAGAGCATTCTCCTCTATACTTAGCTGTGGAATGTCTTGTATTTCTTCCTCTGTCATGGAGAAATTATTTTGTTCCAGCTCTCCAAATAGTTTTTTGTAGTATTCAGTAATACTAAATTTTGAGATTCTCTTCCCCCACTATGATTCCTTCATCCTGCTCTAGTTGAAATATTTTTTGCTTTCTGTGTTTTCCATTTAATGAGGTGAAAATACTTAGTGTTATCATCACCCTCATGTATATGTTTAACCTTAGCTCTCTGAGCCCATTTTGTTTCTTCATCTCTCCTAAGTTTAGAGATACATTCATTAGCATTCCGTAAACTTAGTTTTTCATCCGATGTTAGAGGAATAGTTTTAGCCTTGATGTCCAACTTATCGATGATGGCTAAAAGTCTTTCCTTCTTTTTTTATATTTGTCACTCATATTTTTGCCCATCCTTGAACAAAACGTCTTAGATGTCTAATTTTATTTTGATGAAGAAGAAGTAGCTGAGAACCCTCCCTCCTTCATGGTATCAATGACCTAAACATTATTAGACTGTATGACAATCTTGTTGCATCCTAAGTACTCAGCTATACTTAAACCCTCTCTTAGGGCGTATGCTTCAGCCATAAAAGGATCCGCAACAAAATTAATCTCCTTGCAGTTTGCAGCATAAATTTTCTGCAGAAGTCTCTAGCAATCACACCCATGCTTCCTCTTCCTTGGTCGATATCATATGTTGCATCTACATTTAACTATACCTTCAGGCGGTTTAGTCCATGATTATTTTTTCCTCAAGAAAGGTTTCTCCCTTGCTCACCAGTAGTTCATCGCCAGGGCACCGATAGACATGGCACTATGATGGACCAGTTGTAGATCTTCACCGTGTGTATACTGTCGTCTTTCCCACCATATGTATCATGCTCCTGTAATAATCAATTGAGCCAAGCCAATACCATTTAATTCTGAGCACGTCGCCAGATTTAGAATCATATGTTCAAGGACCAGCAATCCTGAGTGATCTGTCAACGCATTGTTAACTACATCTAGGATACCAAGCTTTTGCCAAAATTTCTGTGCACATCAGCAGGTGAAAAGGGCATGTAGGTTATCCTCACAATCCCTGATGCATATTGGGCATAGACTACTTGTCGCTATGTGCGTTTTGCCAATACTCCGAGACATGGAATTAAACCATGCAAAGCTCTCCACCTGAAAATTTCAATTTTCGCTGGAACATTTAGTTTACATAGAGCTTTCCAAACCGCACTTCCCTGTGAACCTCCTATACCATCGCCTCTGGGTTATGCCGCCCAAATTGGTAGTCCCACTCCGCATGATATGCGGACCGAACGGTGAATAAACCGGATTTTGTCAACTGCCATGCCACAAAGTCTTGACTCCCTGTAGGTGAGATGGGTATTTCAAGAATTATGTGGACATCCATGATCCAGAAGTTTTCTCTGATCAATTCTTCATCCCATGATCCTGTAGCAGGGTTTATAAGATCGAAAACTTTTGTCAATAAGATATTTCCTCTTGGAGTATATATCTTCCTATTTGGACTCGTTGGCACCCAAGCATCTTCCCAAATGTTGATTTGGTCTCCCTCTCCTATTCTCCAAATGCATCCACGGTTCAAAGTTTGGACATAGTAGAATATACTCTGCCAAGTATAGGAACTTCCACTCTTCAGCTCAGCTTTTAACAGATTTCCATCCAGATAATATCTGGCTCGAAGAACTCTCGCACATAGGGAATCTGGGTCTTCCATTAGTCTCCAACACTATTTTACCAACATAGCTTGTTAAACGTGTGCAAATCTCGGAAACCCATACCGCCTCTTTTTATTGGAATACACAACTTCCACCATGCTAGCTAATGCATCTTTTTGTGGTCATCATCATCATCATCCCACCAGAATTGCAAAATAGCATCAGTGATTCCCTTGCAAATTTTCTTTAGGATATTGAATATTGTCATCGCAAATACCGGTATAGCTTGAGCAACCGCTTTAATTAATAGTTCCTTCCCTCCCATTGATAACATTTTTTCCTTCCATCCACTAATAATAGCCTGGACTCTCTCAACAAGATATTTGAAACAATCACTTCTATCAACTCCAACCATAGCTCTGAGTCCAAGATACTTGTCATGCAGAGATTCTGTCCAGATATCTAGCAATTCACACACTTCCACTCTCTTATCAACATTCGTATTAGGACTGAAAAATACTGCATTTATACGACGAGTGCACTCTTGGTGTGCCCTAGCTCATGAGATGAGAAGAAATCACGAAAATATGGCTCCCAGTTGTCCCTACAATCAGGATGCTACTCCACCGCGAGACTGCGACACCCGGAAGCGCAAGCAGCACGGCGGCGGTAGCAGCGGTCCGAGTTCCAATCCAGTGGATGGTGGCTCGTTGGCGCCCGTTGAGCGTTCATCACTGACGATCTCGACCTGTGCACATGGAGGCAGGTAGCGGCAGTAGACGGGCGATGATGGGGATGATGATCGGCACCGGTCGTACACAACAACTAGGTGAATTTTCTTTATAATTTGTAGCTGATTTTCTATTAAACATCGTATAGTTTACAGTTTGAATTATTTAATTTTCAGAATTGGGGAAATTTTGTGGTTTCTAGTAGACCAAAGTGTAGTCTTTTAATTTTCAGTGTACCTAGGCTTTCAAAATTTGCTAGGTCCGCCACTGCACCTACCGGGTAGCACGAGTAGGTAAAGTAGTAATACGCCTTTAAAAAAGGTAAATTACTATTTCCTCTGTCTGTCAAAGATTTGGTTAGATTCTAATGTTGATATTTTAGTATCGGTTTTGCTAGTTCTCACGCGCTCGAGAACTTCTTAGGTCTCAGTCATCTCTTTCACCGTTCGATTTACCTCGTGATTTGTGCAATTTAGGAGTTACACATTAGTTGCAACTAGGGTATAACTGAGAATTTAATGAGTTGCAACTAGGTTGCAACTCAGAATTAGTACAAATCTTCTAAGTGCAACTGAGAATTAGTACAAATAATAGGATGTCAGCGACTTAGACATAAGAAGTTCTCGGGCGTCTGAGATCTAGGCACTCTCTTTTAGTATATAGATACATTCGAATTTAGATAAATTTTTGACATATAATTTAAGACGGATGAATTAATATATTTCTCTGAAAATAGGTTATGGCTACAGTACGAAGATCATAATGCATTTAGACATTGCTTTAAGTACCTTTTGATGTTGATGATTTATCTACTTTTCAAATGTTTACACTGTTCTGGATTTATGGATACTAGGAAGTTAGACACCGCGTACTTCTTAGTAATACAATAGCATATGAAATTATAGTATACTTTTTTTTTCCCATTTGATCACAATCCAAATTGATTCCGAGTCTGGCTAGGATAGACATGGTATGCTAATATATGGTGATATAGGATAATCAAAAAATCGATAAATGAAATATATTAATACACCAAGCATACCGAGTATCAATTAATACGAGAACATAATGTCAAGAATAAATAAAGACATCAAGAATACGCATAGCCAAAATAAATGGAAAAGAAAAAAACCCGCGAAACTGATCAACAAAGCAACATGAGCTACCACTTCTAATGGCCACACACAGATTTCAAAAAATGTTCTCCAATGAACGACATCTCTAGGAAGGGATTAGTATACAAACACTATCGTCGCATGGTCATCAAATTATGGGTTTCACATCGTCGAAAGTCAAAATAAACTCCTGAAATGCCTTAAGAAAGGAGACAAATATAGATCTGTCATTTCTATATACAACTAGTGGAGGTTAGCCCTTAGCTTTTCACCCTGGAAATTCAGACTTCGTGCTCAAAGAACACCACCAAGAACAAAGTCCCCCTATGTTGTCACCTCACTTGTTGAACCTGTCGCAAAACAACGACCATCCAACTCACAGTGTATACCACATCCAAATCCGCTAGTCTTCCAGACACAAGCATCTTGATATTCCCCGTCAACTGTAATCACCACCGTTTTCACTACTAAAGATTCCATGACAATATATATGGTGGTGCCAACAAAATTGGGTCCTCGAGAAGTGCCTCCTCCAAGCCACACAAGCATATTCGCCCATGTAGTAGTTCTACCAGGAGGAAAGGTAAACATGTTCGAATAATCAAGCCTGTGACGAAGCCAGTAGAAAGGCCACCCACTCCAACCGAAGAAGAACGTGATGTCCTCGGTGCACGCGCTCTAAACTTTTTAATATGGTTATCTGGTATATTGTTAAAATCCTATGTATTAGTTAGCAATATGATGTCTTTGTCCAAGTCATGAATTAGATGTCCTCCTCTAGGTCCTTGGCCTTGGGGTCATTTATGGTCAGAGTCAAACATTTGAAAATTTGACTGATTATATAAAAAATATACCAACATTTACAATATCAAATTGATATTGTTAGAACCATAGCTAAATATACTTCATATCACGTAGATTCGATATTTTTGCAAAAACAACAGGACTCTGCTACATGTTTTTATTAAATTTTGGGTATAAAAGTACAAAAGGTTTGTACATAGTGAAGGTAAAAACAACAAAAGAACTAGCTAATGTGGAAAACAGATAAGAGGAAAGACAAAACTAGCTAAGAAATACAACGACCCAAACCTTATCCTCTCCAAAGGACAAAAGACCAAGCCCTTGTATGTGATGCTGCCAATCTTGAGGAGACCTGAAATGCCAATTTGCCAGGATTAAATAGAATTTTCCATACAGGTGTAAAATTGATTATAAGCTTTCCTTGTGGCTCTATATTGAAGACATTTAAATTTTTCATTGAAAATAGCCATGCTTATGTATATATGGGTGTGACATTTTGAAAGATATAAGCATTGCGAGTCTTCCATATAGGCCAAGCACCTAAAATCATAATTTCCATGAAAAAAGGATTCTGATTGGGGCAAAGATACGTACATTCGGCTGCAAATTTGCAATTGAAGAAGATATGATCTCTTGTTTCTAGAACATTATCACTGCACGTCACACAGGTGTAGTCCTGCAAGAAGACAGTTTGTGCTTGAAGTATCATATGATATTATCATTACAATATTAAATTTGTAATTGAATATTTTTTATCATTACTATTGGTCATATTTATCTTTTTTTGTTTCTCGAGTTGTGGATCTAACTCTTTTATTTTATCATGGTAGATACGTGTAATATCAATATCCTCATTTTTCTATATTTTTGTCTTTTAGACTGTCTTTGTTGTTAGGTAGCAGAGTAGCTAGCTTCATATGATGGGAAGCAATAGAAATGTCCACGGTAACTAGATTTAGTGTGCATTGGCACATGATCCCGTTGAATTCAAACCAATTTACACTTTGCATAAAGATGAAATGAGTAGAAAAATAATGTTTTATTTTTACCAAATGGAAGCTTAGGATATATACCTGTTCAGAGGGGTGTGGATAGTAAAGTAGCTTCAAGACTCAAATTTGATAAGACATTTCAAATGAGATTCTAATTTACCACAAGTTGTTAATCCTCATACGGCATGAATAAATAATGCGAAAACATCCTCATATGCACACAATACATAAGGATGAGCCCATACTGCAAAAAGATCTAACCTAATTTAAGGCGTCTATGGATTAGTCAAAAGTTAAATCTTATTAACTTTGACCAAATATTAGGAAAAAAGATTTACATCTATAATATTGAATGGATAGGTTAATAAAATATACTCTATGATGAATATGTTGATATTGATTCAGTATTGTAAATATTTATATTTTTATATATAAACTTGCTATTTTTTTAAATAATATGTTTTTTAATTAATTCTAGGAATAATACGCGAATTTGGCAAATCTCAAATCTAGCGCGGTGTCAGCATTTGAAAAAACAAGGACGCGCAGTCGGCTTTTGAAAGAACGAGCACGCGGCATCGGCGTTTGAAGTAACGAGTAGTCGCTATCGTTTTTTAAATTTACGAGGACAGCAGAGACCGGGGCCCACCCGGTCGGGCTGTTGGCCGACAACAGAGGAAAGCGGTGGCTTCAGCATTTGAAAAAACGATTCCGCGGTCGGCTTTTGAATAGCCAAGGCTGCCCTTTTTATGGTCACGCGATCGCGGCCAGCCCCCGCCCGCCTCCTTCTTCCTCTCCCTCGGCCCCGCGTTAGCTGCTCTAGTTCTTCCTCTCGTCCCATGGATCTACACCGATTTGGTGCTAAGTTTTTCTCCGTTTTCCACTGAAGTTACTACTGAAACACATTAGGAAGCTAGTAGAGTCCCGATCTACTAACAGGATAGCCCGGTGAAGTGATTTGAGGCATTTTTGTGGAGGTATTTGGTGGAGTTCTTGAGGAGCAATGGCTATGGTGGAGGCTAGGGGTGCAACTTGAGGCAGCTGCATAGTGGAGTTGCCGATCCGTTGAGTGGAGGCTGCATCGCGGCAGGACTTCACACGCTTCAAGGGTAAACCCTATTTTTCTTGCTAACTGTAGTCATTTGTGTATGTTTATCGGTAGCCTTGGATGTGGTCTGTTAGCTACAAGATTATTCGGCTTAGGATTAGAAGTATTTTTGTAGACTAAAATGTGCCATTGTACAGGCATTTGACAAATTGCGGTCTTTTTTTAGGTCAGAAGTTATGTCCAATAATATAGTGTTTAGGTTTCGCTATGGTAACGGTGTCGTCAGAACAAACGAGTTCGGAGTTGATTTGGACGAGTTTTATTTTATTGATGAAGTGCTCCAGGATCCTGAAATAGTGTCTGTTACTGAGTTGAAGGATTGGTTATCTACTCGTTTAGGGCTCCCTCCGACACATACTGTCGGGGTGCATGTATTATGGACTAAGTCAAGGATTAAACCTGATTTTTATTTGAGACCGATCGAAGTGCAAGCTAAATGGGTCAAATGGGTGAAAGTTTGTAAGAATAGGGGAGTTAACCCCATTGTCTTAGTGCTTCCTATGGCGAAAGAGCCTGGGAACAATGATGGCCAAAGTAGTCACCACCAAAATGTTGGTGGTGGTTATGATAATGACCAGAGCAGTCAAGCCGAAGACGAAGGTGGTGGTGGGTACTATCATGGCTAGAGCAGTCAAGGCCAAGACGGCAGTGGTGGTTATGAATCTGGTCAGAGTAGTTATGCACACACCGAGGGTGGTGGTTATGAATCAGCTGAAGGCAATCATGGGACAGGAGAAGATATTTTCAGTGGTGAGGCCGATGAAGATGAGATACACGAAGGTTGGTTGCAAGATCAGATGGAAGCCGAAGATTCAGAAGGTGATAGTGATAACTCTCATGAGTCCGCCGAGTCTGATCAAGAAGACATCGTCCAACCTATTTCGGCATCATGGAATGAAGACCACACAGCGGCAATGAATATGAATGATGGGCATGATTCCGCATGGCACTATCGTGCGAACAATATCTCCTTGGGTGCATTATATCCTAGCAAGAGACATCTACAGGAAGCAATCATTGAGTGGGTATTGTCCATACAACGGGTCTTCAAAATGACGGTGTCATCCCAAAAATATTTGACATTGGTCTGCAAGGAAGCCGGATGTCTGGCCAGGGTCCATGTCCACGTTCCTATGTGTGAAACCAGCTGGAAGGTTACCGATGTTGTGCAGCACACATGTCAACTTCCCAACGTCCTTCAAGACCATCGTAATCTCACGTCAACCCTCTTGGCCAAACTGTTATATACTGAGATAGTCGAGACCAAAGCCATGGTGGTGAAAGCTATCATCAACAAAGTTGCTATCAAATTTCGCTACAATATTTCTTACGGAAAGGCTTGGAGGACTAAGTAGAGGGCACTGGAGGCAAGATTTGGTTCTTTTCGAGACGGATACGACTATGTTGTTCGGATGCTCGAGACACTGCAGGCTAGGAATCCAGGCACATACGTCGACATCCAACACTTTACGTTGCCTCAAGAACCCAATTTGAGGGTGTTGCATCGAGTGTTCTTCTCATTTCATATATGCATAGAAGCTTTCACTCACTATCGACCAGTCATTTGTGTGGATGGTACATTTCTCACTGGCAAGTACAGGGGTCAGATCTTGACTTCCATAGGTCAAGACAGGAACAATCAAGTTGTTTCACTTGCATTTACTTTCGTGGAGAGAGAGAACACCGAGAGTTGGGTATGGTTTTTCAGGCAGCTGAAGATAGCAATTGTGAGGGATGTACTGAATGTGTGTGTCCTTCATGATAGGCATCCGGGTATACTTAGCGCGATAAGGAAGCTGACGTATCCTGCTCCTGATGAATAAACTCCATGGTAGGACATGCAGAGTCATTGGTGCATGCAGCATTGATGTCTACGCACTTCTATTCTTGTAGATACTTATTGGGCCTCCAAGTGCAGAGGTTTGTAGAATAGCAGCAAGTTTTTCCTTAAGTGGATCACCCAAGGTTTATCAAACTCAGGGAGGAAGTGGTCAAAGGTATCCCCTCTCAAGCAACCCTGGAATCAAGATACAAGAAGTCTCTTATGTCCCCAACACACCCAATACACTTGTCAGGTGTATAGGTGCACTAGTTCGGCGAAGAGATAGTGAAATACAAGTGTTATGGATATAAGACAACGGTGCTAGAAAATAGCTTGATGGCGTGGAAGAGACTAAGGGCAAACTAAAATAAAGATGGAAGCAAGCAAACATGTAACAGATCTAGTTGCAAACGGTGTTTCAATGCTTAGAAACAAAGCCTAGGGATCATACTTTCACTAGTGAACAATCTCATATAAATATCTTCTCTTTATGATACTACTCTGAACTACTTTCCGGTTGGACACTCTAATCCATGGTAGGGTTATAACAGCACACCTCAAAGTTTGCTTTCCCCATCTAGATAACCCCACACTGTAACCTTGAGCACTAGATGGTTCCAACAAACACCACAATTTCATAGAAACATCCAACTCCAAATATAACTCATAGCAAGTATTTGTATTCTCTAGCCTAAGTGCCACCATGGTGTGCACGCTGTCACTTTCACACACATGGGGAGAGCAGAGATCTATTAAAGCACTTGAGTAGCAAGGTAGATCTACTTGATTACAAAGCTCATGATCATAATATGATCGCGCATAGAGAGAGAGATGAACACATAGCTACCGGTAGAACCCTTAGCCTCGAGAGAGAACTACTCCCTCCTCATCATAGGAATCAGCAACGGCGATGGAGATGGCGGTGGAGATGGAGATGGCGGTGAAGATGGTGAAGAGACGGCGGCGGCGCGGAGGACTCCTTCCTCGCCGCCGGTATCACAGGGGAGCACCGCCCTTAGCACCCTTCCTTCATGGCTTCTTGGGAGCCCTTCCCCATGGAGATGGGATCCATAGGGAGGCAAAAACATGGCTTTGGTGGCTGCAAATTCATGGGTGGAGGTGTCTCCCACAAATTAGGTTTTCTCCCTTTATATAGCTTCTCGGATTCTCGTCACCCCATCTTGGGCTGCAGTAAATTGGGTCTATCGGGCCCGTCCGGATTCGTAATCAGCTAAATTTTATGTCCAGAGCGTTTGTCACGAAATTTTCAACAACTTTGTAGTTGAAGAGTTTTTTGTTTGACGCCGTCTTCGACCCAAAACGTGACCCTCTTCAAAAAGAGTTCTGAGACAGATTTCTGGAAAATCCCAATTTGACTCCAACAAGGTTTCCACTTGTATTCTTGGTAATTCCTACATATTAAAGTGTAAAACAAGAACACTATGCACTTTTGTAATTATTAGTAGGTTAGTCCAAATAAATCATAAACTTTATATAAAAAGGAGTATCAAAAGCATATTATTAGCATAAAACCATCAAAAATTATAGATACGTTATAGACGTATCAGGCATCTAGGGGGAAACTTTTTCTCACAGTTCAGGAACAAGGCCCTGATGAACCTATTCAAGAAGCTTTGCAAGCAGAACCAGGAGTGTAAGTATATCAAGTGTCGGACCTATCTGGATGAATTCACTAAAAACATGTTAGGCAGAGGAAAGCAGCTAGAGCAGCAGTTGTCGCGGCTCATGCGGCCGCGATAGCTGCACAGACAGTAGAGGGATTAGCACCACCAGAGGAAGAACCTATTGCTCTTTGCGATTTGCCAGGATTCGACCAACCCGGTACTAGGAGGAGGCCTGGCAGAAGGATTAAAAAATTTCAGGAATGGGTAGAGCACGATCCTATGGAGAGGTGGTCTCTGCTGCACGACACTCATGGTGCTAGGTTTGGCGTCATGAATACAAAACTTGCCGAAACTTACCACTTCGTCTTGAGAGGAAGCAGGGCTCTACCATTAATAGCTATTGTGGAGTGTATTTTCACTGGAACTTTGAAGTACTTCAGGGATAGACTCTAGATTGCTTAGATGCATATCATCAACAACCCAAACACGAGGTATTATTCAAAGATCGTGGATTACATGAATGCCAAGATGGAAAAGGCTCGGTCTATGCATGTTGACGCCATCGGTAATCAAGAAAGAAGATTCGAGGTGCGCCTCCCTTCCAACAGGATAGGATCTGGAGAAGAGGTAAAGACACAAGAGGTGAGGATAGGCAATGAAGACTGGATGACGTGTGAGTGCACCTGCAACAAACCCAAGATGCTGCATCTGCCTTGCTCTCATGTACTTGATGTGTGCGGGCGATTAGGTATGGATGTGATATCGTTTGTGTCTCCTTATTTTCTTAAGGAGTCGGTGATCAATACATGGACTGGTGAGATGATGGAATATAGGGCATGGGGCAATTTCAACAAAGTAAACCTGGGTGAAAGGATTTACATCCCAGATCCTGGACTAATGCGGACAGGCAGAGGAAGACGACAATGTGTCCGCATCGGTAATGATATGGATGAATCCGAAGCTGGAGGCCCTACTAGATAATGTTTTCTATGTAATAATTTTGGTCATAGAGACACCAATTGTCACATCTTCGGGATTGGAGGAGCGGATCCTCGTGGACGTGGAAGGCGAGGAACAAGAGGAATAGGAAGAGGAAGAGGAAGAAACTAGAATTTGTAATTCATATGGAACTATGTTTTAAATTTGCAATTCGTATGGAACTATTTTTTAAATTTGTAATATGTATGGAACTATGTTTTAAATTTGTAATATGTATGGACTATGTTTTAAATTTGTAATATGTATGGACTCTATTTTAAATTTGTAATATGTATGGGACAATGTTTTAATTTGTAATATGTATGGAACGAAGTTTTAAATTTCTAATCTGTATGGAACTATGTTTTAATTTTCTATTATGTAGATGGCGGGATCTTTGCTTAACGCTGATATAGATAGAAAGCACCGGTCAACTTTATTGGCCACTGAACCAAGGAGCTTGAAGCACCTAGTGACTCGCACTCCCATGTCTAACTGGATGATACACCCTAATTGGCTGTAGATGTATGAGACATTTATTTCTAGTTGAGTTTCAAATATTTGAGTGCCAAAAGTAAACAAATTGTTATTCTATCTTGGTATGCAGGTTGAAGTGGGTAGGGATATTAACATTTGTGCGTATAGTTGAGGCCACTCATACGCAGGAGATATAAGGATGACAACATGGCTTCCATACCACACGCATGCACTACAACGGGTCGTTGCTCACCTTCTTAGTGGATCGATCGCGGTCCGAGACTCACACTTTCCACTTTCGCTGGGGAGAGATGGCTCCTACACTCCATGATGTCTCATTCCTGCTGGGACTGTCGTTGGCTGGAGTGCCAATGGGCCCGATGGATGCACCAGCAAATTGGGCCCAAGAAATGGCCCAATGATTATATGTCATCCGTGATGGAGGGCCGGATTTCACGTATGAAAATCATGGACCCAAATTTGGACAGTACCAGACGCAGCAGACTCCACCACCTTTCCCCACACAGGATACACAGACCCAGGGTGACAGGTCAACTCTACCTCCCTATAATGTGGGGCCACCCAAAAGGTACGGATGGAGTTCACCGGTGCTAGGGCAACCTCGTAACCGGTGGCAGTGATATCTATCTATGTATGAGACATATGTATATCTATCTGTGTATGAGACTTGTATCTATCTATGTATGAGACACCTTTCTATTATTTCACATTTTTTATTAGATAAACACGTCAACATAACTTGCGGTACATAAATCAGAGCGCTCTCTATCTCTACGACTATACCCTTACCCTTCGATGATGCCTTCTTCATGGCCTCCTCTTCTTGCCCTTATCCTTCGACAATGCCTTCTTCTTGGCCCGTGCCTTGTCCCAATCAGCCCTTGCCTTGGTCCTAACAGGGGCGACATGAAGATATCATCTTCATCTTCTTCCTCGCCCTTACCCTTCGATGATGCCTCGACCGATGATGCCTTGCTCTTACCCTTCAATGATGCCTCGCCCTTACCCTTTGACAATGCCTTCTTCTTGGCCAGCCTTTTGTCCCACTCAGCTCTCCACTTAGTCCCAATGGCAGGCGGCATGAATATATGATCTTCATGTTCACTCTCTTCTAGCTTGTCATTGCTCTTCTTGGCATGCGCCTTCTTCAAGGCCTGCGCCTTGTCACGCTCTGCTCTATCCCTTGTACCACTGACCGCCGGCATGAACAGATCGTCGGAGTCTTCACTCTATTGTATCCATAGCCAAGGGTGCTTGCCTTCCCTCTTGTAACACCCCAACATTAGAGCTTAGAAATAAGCTGAGGTAAGGTGTGTGCATTGCATTCATGCATATAAAATCCGAATAATTTTCGCGCTTTTAAATAAAACTTGTCAAAGAGATTGAAGCTTCTCTTAACTTGGTGGAACTGAAGTAGATCATCAAGTTGACTGCGATAAGTTTCAATATGACCTTTGCTAAACCTTATTTTGGGTAATATAATTTGATCGAAGGGTAGATCAAATGTAATAAAACTAAGTCACAACACACTACTTAATAAGGAGTACTTGATCTTCTAAAGATCATTACATGGTATTCCATACAACAACTCAAGGATGAATACTTAATATTCTAAACATGATATCAAGGTATTAACTACCACAAACCTTGAATACCAAGTTATGTATGTAACTTAAGTAAAAGAAAATCATAACTAAATCTTGAAACACTTGTTTGCCATAGTTATTCCTACCCTGAGAATCATGGTAGTTTCTAAACATTAACTCTTATCACAAATAGAGTAGAAAGTGAAGTCAAACCAAGACCATTCATCACATATCCTTAGTGTCATGTTAATAGATGATAATCCTATTTAACCAAGTCCTAGTATCTATTGATCATCAATGTGTGTGATCAATTCTTGACCTAGCACTTATTGACTCATAGCCTTTGACCTACTATATTGACCTTTCAAAGATTTTAAGTAAATTAATCAGAAGGAGGAACTAGCTATGGTGAAGTATGCCATCCTCAATGTAATGAGATCCTTAGTGGAGATCAAGCCATTTGATGTTGGAGGAGTTAACTCACTCATGAGTTAACTAGAAGGAGTATTTAAACCCAAGAGTTTAGATAGTAATTATAAAGCTATGAGGAAGCTAGTAGTATTAGTACATCAAATAATAATCTTGTTAAGCCAAGTAGGTATAAACCTAAAGTGAGTTCCTTAACAAGATAAACCTATAGTGAGTCTAGTACAAGTCAACTACTTAGTGTAATGGATCTTGATCAAACAATTAGAAGCCTAAGCTTTGCTTGATCAAGGGTTGGTGGCCATTATTCTCAAGTCACTTGAGAATAGATGACTAGGTGTTGAAGAAGAGTTGTGAGTATACCAAATTAGGTGAAACCTAGTAAGATTAATCATCTAACTTGATCATGAGAAGTCAAGCTAGAGTAGGATAAAGTATATAACATGAGTATATGGAGTAGTTGGAGGCATAGTAGTTTAACCAAGCTAATACAAGAACAAACTTGTATTATGGGAGTAGTACCATACCTATTCTAGAAGATTGATATCCCTTGTTATCTATAGTGAGGGGTGTAATCTAGCAAGTCTTAGAAGTAGATGCAAGGTAAATATGAAGGAGTTTATGGAATGGAGTTAGAAACAACTACATTGATGGATTCATCAAGGGTAGCTAAGCGATGGAAGTTATATGTAGGAGCATGGAGAATGAGAATTGTTGAAGTGGCATGACCATGTCATCATATGATGATGGATATGGTGGAGTCAGATGATTGTCTTATTCAGGAAGATGTGATCTTTGTGAATAAGATAAGAGAGATATATAGAGTATATTTAGGAAAGGAATTCCTTATCTAAAGTTAACCTTAGTGAGGTATTAAGGTAAGTATTCTTTAGAAGCCTTAACCTAGATCATATCAAATCAGGACAAGACCATGTCTACCTCTTTGTCTAAAATCCTAGAGTTAAGTTAGTAGTTAAAACAATTCCTAGTTTTAGGCAGCCAATGGATAGTATCTCTTAGTCAAATGAAATGTCTAAGAGACAAGTAGGATACCAGTTGAGAGTTTATGGAAGAAAGCATTGTCCATCTTATTGTCTTAAATCCTAATAAGAACCTAGTCTCTTAGAACCATCAAGATCACGTTAGAAAAGTAATCTTTGTAGCCCACTCTAAGTTGAGATATCACCTTGGTCACCCAACATGATGGCAATATGTAATAGCCCTAATATTCATCCATATGCATAATTGAATATGAGTTATTAAATCCTTTCAAGACCTATATCACCCTATTATGAACCACAAAGATTAATACCTTCTTATGTATATAGATAAATCCTTTATGAAGATAAGTAGGAACAAGATTCTATATACATCAATAAACATGTCAAACTAGTACCATTAAGATTATCAAGTGAAAATAAAATCATCTTTGTGAAATCTTATCATAAGAAACAAATCCCTAAAACCCTAATCTCTATTAATACTTCCTAATGAAAAGGACTTTTCATATAATTAGGAATATATTTTAATGCACAAAAAGAAATTAGAAGAAGAGAGTCATGCCTGCTTTATACAATACTATTCTTGACTTATAAATTCTCTGGATATTTAAATGCCTGAAGAAATTCAAATTTAAAAAGGTTTTCTAAAAGAAGAGAAAACAGAAAATATAATTGAAAAAGAAAAAGGAATAGAAGCAACCAGCCGCTTTAGCCCACGGCCCAGCTTCCTACCTGACGCCCGCGAGCAACAGGCAGCACAAACCGCACACTTAGCCAAAGCCCATTAATACCAGCCCAACTCGCGTTCCCTCTCTGTATGAAAAGTGGGGCCAGCAGAGGACCGCGGGTTGGGAAGTCAAATCACTCAGGGGATTTTCTGCAAAAACTCGCGTTGTCGTTTACCTCCTGACGTCACATGCAGCTCGCTGGCCGGAGCTCTGCCGCCCGATGCCGTCGTCGATGTCAGCCGTGCGCCGTGATACTCGCCACCGACGCATGGAGGGGATAAGAAGGCCACTACGACACCCTGTTCGTCCTCATCCTCAATTCCTTTCTCTCTTCCTCTCTATGCTGCAAGGGGCTGAAACCCTGTCTCGCCGGAGCTTGCTACCCTTGCCATTTCCGACCACCCTAAGTCCAACGGAGGGCACCCCCGTGCTCGCCGTACTCTTCTTGTTCTCCCTAGCTAGGAAACAGAAGCCGGAGAGCCCTCAGTCGAGCCAATAGAAGCATCACTCCGCCGCTAGTCGCCGGCGACCCCCAGCAATTCCGGCTGCACCTCGCTTCACCAACCGCACCGCCGCATTCCTGGTGAGTTGCTGAACACGCTAGTGCCTCCCGTTTCTTTGATCGCTTCCAAAATCAACACCGCCACGTTCGTCAGTAGCCACCGTCGCTCGGTCTCATCGCCGGCCATCTTTCGATGACCTTTAGGAGGCGGCGGCGCTAGTTTATTGCTCGTCTCGACGAGCTGGTTCGACCCAACCTCCGCAGGCAAGCCCGATTGCCTCCCAGCGCTATCCTTGCCGTCATTTGCTCTGCACGCCGGCGAGGTGACGTTGTGGTGATGTCACCCTTCGCCATGTCCATGCCCATGTGGCATGTGACTCGGTGGTGACCCCACTGGTTAGTGGCTCTAGGGTAGAATAAGTTGGGTATAAAAAGTCTTTGTCCCACGTGGCAGATGATGTGGCCACAGGCCCACATGTCTATGACTGTGTCTAGGGTTAATACTGGTATAAAAAGTATTACCTGTTTAATAAATTAGTAAAACATTATAATTTCAAATATAAATCTTTTACAGGAATTAATAAAATGATTAAATCTTATAAATTGAATATCTTTTGTTTTATAATTTAGAAAAAATATGTTTAATATATGAAAATTTATAGAAAAATAAAATCTATAATTTAACTTTAATAAAAACATTAATATGTTAACTATTTAAATAATTATTATTTAATAAAGATTTTATAAGTAATAATAATTTGAAAATTCATATTTTAATATTGGTAAATGAGAAAAATATAAATAATATACTGAAATTTTTGGAAAAATAAGAACTAAAATGTAAAACTATAAACTTAAAATATTATATAACTTAACTAGTATTTATTATTTATTAAGTATTTATAAAGTGATAAAACTTATAAAATCATATCTTATTATTTAAAAATCACAAAAATAATTATAATATACCAAAATGATCGCAAAAATAAATTCTACACATCTAAAATGTCAACTCTCACTTTTGAAGTAAAATAAAAGGTAAAGGTATCATAAATCTAATTTAACCCCTTTTCTTTTATTTTATTTCCTTAAAAATATAAATAAATCTTTACTATTGGTTTTACCACTATTTGTTTAAAGTTTAAAAATGTAATAACAAGTTCAATTAATGTTTGATGAATTAAAATTAAGTGTATTCTAATTTTGTCCATTATAAAATCATCAAAGTAGTATATTGCTTATCAAAAAGATATTATGCATCTATAAAATCATCAGGAGATTAATTACCAATTCTTTTACAAATTGGGAAAACTACTCAATGGTTTAAACCAAGTTTTTAAGTAATTTAAGTAATGCCCTTTCTATGTTTATAAAAGGTAAGCATTAATAATAAAGTAAGTCTATTCACTTATAACTTTAATAAAACACCACTTCATTCAAGTAATAATACTTAAATTCTAATTTTGTGGAATGTTACGAAGTCAACCATCTACAATGTAGTGCCTTGTTCAAAACATGTAAATCTCCACCACTTATGTTATGATTGTTTAATGTAGTAATGTTTTCCTCTTTAATAATCCTAGCTAATAAGAAAAACATAAAGTGTTAGCCCTAAGTTTAAGTACTTTTTACTTTGTAAAGTAATATTTTCCTCAAAAGTTATTCTTTTAAGAAACATTAAAAGTGATCCTTAAACACTTCTTTAAAAGCTCTAATTGATTTTTAATCTTGTTTAAGAAATATTTAAGATACCATGACCCATTTGAGTGCTTTAGTATTGCATATTACTTGTTGTATTTACATATTGTTTCACACACTCTCATAAGCCTTAATAAGAAGCACAAGTATGAAGCTGATATGAAAGTGAAACCCATTCCTAAGAACGCATCACAAACTCCAAACCCTAGATCAGATACGACTATTCCAGGGATTTGCGTTTATCAAATTGCATTACATTACTTATGCATCATTGCATCTTGCTTCTTTAAACATTAGTTCTTACAGGACCAATGATGCTATTTTCAGAATTTGGATCTTCTAATGTCTTGAATACTGTGAGTGCATAATCTTGCAATCACAAAAGGAAAGTTCACAACTTGCTCATGTCCTTTGATTATTTTCTATCAAATGCTTGTAACTCAAATGTTGTCATCACCTGCATTTCAAAAAAGGACAGAAAATACTATTTTCATAATAATATGATTATGGATTATTTACCAAGTGGTAATAATCTATTGATACAGTTCCAGTGGTAAAGGAACATAATATCTAGGACTTAACAACCAATATCGCTAGTTATTCTAGCGCCATATATTACGCGTCAACCATGAGATTTGGAATGGGACGGAGAAGTCAACTGTATCTTCTTCCTCTCGCATGCATCCGGATGGCCAGGTCGTGGCTGTTATCCTCGTAGCATGTATTTATTGGTAATTCATAGAGGATATGCAGCATATGGGTGGGAGCCCTCAACATCCCACGATAGTTCTGGCATCTGACGGTTTGTACTAACCATTGTCGTAATTCAATATGTGGGCATGGCGTACACCAAGGGGACATGCAGGGTCGTGAAGGGGGTAGTGATTGGCTTGGATCTTAGGTTGGGTCTCAAACCATGGAAGTTTGAATGGGGACATACTCCCGGCCGTGCAACAAAGCTTAAGGTCTCTTGTGGGAAAAGTGACGCACCTCTGCAGAGTGTAAGAATTGTGACATGTTACTCCCTGTTCTAGGAAGGAGCTATGAACGCAGCAGGAAAGGAACCCCATGAAGGTTCTGGTCAACCTGTGAAGGCTTTCGGACATAGTTTTTAGAATAAAAGCAACCTTTGAAGAAATGTTTATGAAAATCGGCATTGCCTATGACCTTTGGTCTGTGGCTATAGAGATAGTGCATCATACACTCCTTTTTAGTGAACTTGCTGAGTATGCTCGTACTCAACCATACCTTATTAACCCTTGCTAGGTTTTAAGCCGTTGAGGACGACATCAACATCAATTTCTGCTCAAGAAACCATCATCGGCAGCTCAAGTTCTTCAATAAAGTCTATGAAGACAACATATACATTAGCCGAAGTGAAGACAAAGTCTCTGTTTAGATAGGAGTAGATACTCTAGCCATAAAACCTATCTCTGTAGAGCATTGCATTAGTAGCAATTGCAAGTCAAATGGTTTAGATATTAGTCCTTTTATCTAGATAGTTCGGAGTTGTTATTTCTGGTTCTTCTTTGTAAGAAGTTATTTTCCTCCTCTTTAACCTATAGTGTCCTCTGGATCTTTTGTAAAGATTCGAGTTGTAATCTATAGTCATGTCTTGGACCTGCTGTGTTTCTGTTGTACCACTCTGAGGGATGTAATACTAGTGAATGGTGTTTCATTGGTGTTATGTCAACGACTATATTGTACTACATCATGTAGTGGTATGCTAGGTCACCGCAGCTGGTATCAGAGCATATGCTTTGATAGGATTAAAACCCTTTTAGGAAGATCTGTAGGTTGGATAGTGACTATAGGAGCCATATTATCTAAACCAAGACTTGTGATGGTTATCCACTTGAGGATAAACCTTGTCACACTTAAGTTGGATACTTTTGTCATCTTTCTTAAGGATTAGTTATATGTATTCTCTAGAGAAAGATCATTTGAGTGTCGCTCTAAATAGGTATAACACTGATGGCTCAATGCACGGCGCCCAGAAAAATGCTTGATGGCGGTGTTGATGTAGAGCTCATTGGGAACCCCAAGAGGAAGGTATGATGAGCACAGCAGCAAGTTTCCCTCAGTTATGAAACCAAGGTTTAATCGAACCAGTAGGAGCAAGGAAACACACCAAAGGTGTTACTAGCTGAGCTTTGGCAGGGCGCACTACCGGTGCTAGTAGCAACGTGGAGACCTTCACAATACAACCACAGAACTTTGTCCCCAACTTGCAATGAGGTTGTCAATCTCACTGTGTTTTGCGTAAAACAAAGGATTAAACGTATCGAATCGAAAGAAGTAAAAATTTGCAGAAAGTAAACACAAAGCAGAAATAGTTTATAGATTGTATGTAAAGAAAAGGACCGGGATCCATAGTTCACTAGAGGTGGCTCTCCTTAAGATAGATAACATGCTGGGTGAACAAATTACAGCGGGGCAATTGACAAACACCGAGAAAGCAATACATGCATATACTAATCATCTTGACTCCTTTGAGACTTGATTGGGCATTACAACATAATACATAGACCGCCATCCAACTGCATCTATGACTAATAATCCACCTTCAGGTTATCATCCGAACCCCCTCCAGTATTAAGTTGCAAGCAACAGATTATTGCTTTACGAACTGTGTGTAAAGTAAACAATACAATTGTTCTATGAATAAATGATTGTTGTTTTCTCCCTAGTAGCAACAGCACATCTAGTACCTTAGAGATTTATGTCACTTCCCAAGATTACTAGAGGCATGAACCCACTATCGAGCATAAATACTAACTCTTGGAGTTGCTAGCATCTACTTGGCCAAGATAGCTACTAACAACAGAAAGCATGCAAGATCACAAATAACAAAGACATGATAGAATCAATAATCAATCTGAAATAGCATCTCAATATCCATCGGATCCCATAAACACAACATGTATGATTACAAATAGATGATCTTGATCATGAACGAGCAGACTCACAAGATCTAAACATGAAAGCACAAAGGAGGAGAACCAGCCATCTAGCTACTACATGGATCCGTAGTCCAAGGATGAACTACTCACGCATCACACTGGAGGCTTGCATGGTGATGAAGAAGGCCTCCAGGGTGAATTCCCCTCTCCGGCAGGGTGCCGGGAAGAGCTTCAGATCCCTCCCGGTCTAGGGATGGAGATGACGGCGGCTACAGACTCTTTCGTGGATTTTTGATCGGGTACTTAGGATTTTCATCCCGAGGGCCATATATAGGCGGAAGGAGAGGCCGAGGTGGTGTGGTGGCTCCCTGGCCCTTCTCCGTCTCGTATTCTAGCACTTGATCCCTTCCGAAAAAATAGGCACTTTGGCTTTTGTCCCGTCCAATTCCGAGAATATTCATTTTCTGACTTTCCTGGAACCAAAACAAACAGAAAAGCAGCTAAGCTTGTGGCTCTTGTTAATAGGTTAGTCCAAGAAATCATAAGAAAAGTACTCCAAAGTTGGAACAAAACACAAGAAAGTGGATAAAACCAAGCATGGAACATCAAAAATTATAGATACATTTGCAATGTATCAACATCCCCAAGCTTAACTTCTGCTCGTCCTCGAGTAGGTAAGTGATAAAAAGAAAGAATAATTTTCGAGGTGACATGCACCATCAAAGACTTGATCAAGGTATTTGCAAAACATTCAAAGCTGGGACCATAGTACTTAAATCATAACATGAAAGACAAAGTTCTAGCAATAAGACAAAGAAACTATGATGCAACATGAAAAGGCACAAACAAAAGATTCATGAATAGCATGCTTTGCAAGACATTTTTTTGTTTCACATAAAGAAAACATAGCATAATAGTATTCAGCTTGTCCCTCAATAGAGTAGCAAATATAAATGCATAGGACACCTTCAAAGTTCATAAGAGTGACTAGATACAATAGTTTAAAACAAGCAATATCAACTTATGCATCAATCAACTAGTCTTGGGACAATGCACATAGAACTAAGAATAGCCACTATGCTCTCAAAGTAGGTGCATAAAGATAGAAGGTGGAAACTCAATATAATGGTGGAAGAAAGGCCTTTTGTAAAAGGAAGTAGGGGTTCAAGTCTCATAAAGAGCTTCCAAAAAGTATGGTACTTGTAGCTTTCAGCTCTCATTGCCCCTATCATAAGCATCTTGAAGGTGATTAAGGTTAAAGTGACACAACTAAGAGGATATGCTTGACAAGTTATAAACCGAAATCTCATGCCCCTTACTTACGAAGACCGATCCTCATGCTACTCAACTTCAGTCACGAGTAAGCTCTTGTCATTGTAAGTATGTGTGTATCATTAAGAACCGCCAACGGGGTACCCCTTGCACATGATACGGGAGCTTTCCCATAATCAAAATGACAAGGCAAGCAAACAATGAGCATCTCAGCGATCTTTTTATTTGCTATTTGCATAGGTTTTTATTGAGGATGTTTCATAGAGTGCTCATTATGGTGATGCTGCAAGTTTCCACCATGATTAGGCATGGCTTAGGCTAGCAGCCCAGGCGTTTCTCTAACACACATACAAACTCCATGATCTTACAAGTTCCATTTTTATTTCACACCGCTGGGATCCGTAAGCAAAAGAACATGATATCAACGGGGTACAAAGTACAAGTGCAATGTTGAAAGCGTTCCCCATGGTACATGGTTCTGCTAATTTCAACTTATAAAGCACAAGCATATAAGCAACAAAGAAGGACCCAATGGCTCAAGTTTATTAGAGGCAAAAAAAGTAAACTGTGCCATCAAGTTCATGAGAGCTTTAATCACTAGTTTTCTCATAACAAGTGGAAGGTAAACAAAAGCATGAATATACTTGGAATAGCATAAGCTAGTAGGTAGGTATGGTGGACTCTTTGGAATAACTTAGTTTAGGAAGTTGGATGCATGAATGGAACTCATACTTGGTTGTGGAGGCTAGCAAAAGACTGGGAGCGACAAACTAAGAGAGCAATAATGGCCATAATCATGCAGAGCGACAAAACATCATTGATTAAAGCATAAAGTGATACTACAAGTTGAAAACTAAAGGATCATAAAGGCTATGGTGACTTTGGATAGTCAAAACATGGTGTGTGCATGTGCCAAGTCAACCCAAATAAAGCATCAAAGGAGAATACCACTATACTATGCTTTAATATGCTAAAACAACGCATGATTCATCCAAGGCACATTAAGCAATCCCAATTGTTTATAACAAGTCATGCTACAGCAAAGAATACTAAGCATAAAGCCAAAACAATATCAAGCATGGCATGACAAAGCACAGGCCACAGTCAAAAACAAGCTCTTTTTACCACATAAGTATGAACTTTCCTACTCTTTTCGAAACCAAATCAAACTATTTGCAAACCAATGTATGAAAGAGGGGTCCAACCAATTTATTCAGAAAACTAATCAAACCAAGCAAACTAAAAACCAAAACGAAAACAAAAAAGAAGACGCTCCAAGAAAAACACAACTGTGCATGAAACAATAAAAATGAAGCGTTTGGAAGAAACCTGGGATTTTTATTGATGAAGAAGGGGATGCCTTGGGCATCCCCAAGATTTAACGCTTGTACTTCTTGGATATTTCTTGGGGTGACACGCGTGGCATCCCCAAGCTTGAGCTTTAGTCCATCCTTCATCTCATTACTCATTCCTTCCATACACCTGAAAATTTTCCTTCATACAAAACTTCACACAATCTCATTAGCAACATTAGTGCACTTAAGATAAGTAAGTCTTAAGCTTCAGTTCTAACACCAAATAAACTTCCATTAGAACACTAGCTACTGTAGCACTTCCCTCAAAAGGTCAATTCCCCAAAGGAACTCAAAAAGGAACCCACAAGAAGCAAATGCAAAAAAAGGCAGAAATCTGTCAAAACAGACTAGCAGGTTAAGACGAATTTTTTCGAAGACCTTGTGTTGCTCGAATCCAAAAGTGTTGAACTAACGAATGTTAGATAACAACCCGGGGCAGAAGTACAAAACATTACAGCTCAATCCAACATACAGAGCTCTCTCATGAATTTTTACGGTGAAGCACAAGAATCTGTTTCGGGACAGCAACTTTCCCAATCATTACTTCACTCTCATTAGAGGTTACTCTTGGCACAAAAAGCAAATAAAAAGGATAAGGAGCGGTTATTACTGTAATAACTTCCAAGACTCATCTAAAAAATTTGGGTTATGTCCCAATAAGTATTTTTCTTTAACGCCTTTAAGTTAGGCATAAGAAGCAAAGAAAGAATCAAGTGTTCTCAAATGAAGAAGCATTAAAACCAACTTTCTTGCCCTTACCTCTCTTATTTTTATTCCTAACCATTGGGAAAATGTGATTGTTTGGTGGAGAAGAAAGGTGCATGGTCCCCTTTCCCACATCTTTTATTGCTCCAAGGAGTTCTAATAGGGACCTTCCAAGTGTAATTTGTCATTTTTCCTGCACATTCAATAACAAGATAATCAGTAGAAATCATTTTCCCAAGGATCTTTGTAAATACTCCTTCAGCTATTCCAATAGGTAAAACGGTAGCTTTATTAGCAAGAGATATTTCTTTTCCTCCTTCAGTAAGCCCCCAAAGATTCAAAGATTCATAAATATCTTTGGGCATAAGACAAAATTCAGACATGATATCGCAGCGGGCTTGAAAAGTTTCAGTGTTTATCTCAATCTTTACTATAGGGAGCCACTTTGATGGTTCAGAATTTATTGGAACATAATTGTGATGCTCCCTAAGCGTAATATAGCAATCTTTTAAGCTAGTAGTGCTAGTCTCAAGAGTGTTCAACCTAGCAAATATTTTTGCGAAAGAAATATCAGTTTGGCTAGGCATGTTATAAGTGAGGATCAATTTCTTTATAGAATTAATAGCATCATCCTCATTACATTGGAGGAAATATCCTCCCACAACAGCATCTAAAGCATATCTATAGCAAAGAGCAATCCCAAGGTAAAAACTGCTAAGGAACAAGCTTTGAGTCATTTTAGGCTCAGTTTTTTCATGTAGATCAGAGATTCTAGACCAAGCTTCCTTAAAACTTTCCTTGATTCCTTGTTTAAAAGTGAAAATCATTTCCTCGGGTGACATAGTGATTGGAGCAAGGCTATACATGAAGGCAACTTAAGATAGGAGCTATTTTTTTTGTTTTTTTGAAATATTAATTTTTTTGTGTTTTTGAATAACAAAACAAGCAAACAAAGCAAAAAGAAAGCTAAGCAAAACAAAAACAACAAAGTAAAGAGATTGGTTATGAGGGACTCCCCTTGTGAAGATGTCCTTGACTCCCCGGCAACGGCGCCAGAAAAATGCTTGATGGCTCAATGCATGGTGCCTAGAAAAATGCTTGATGGCGGTGTTGATGTAGAGCTCGTTAGGAACCCCAAGAGGAAGGTATGATGATAACAATAGCAAGTTTCCCTCAGTTATGAAACCAAGGTTTAATCGAACCAGTAGGAGCAAGGAAACACCCCAAAGTTGTTACTAGCTGAGCTTTGGCAGGGTGCACTACCGGTGCTAGTAGCAACATGGAGACCTGCACAACACAACCACAGAACTTTGTCCCCAACTTGCGATGAGGTTGTCAATCTCACCGTGTTTTGCGTAAAACAAAGGATTAAACGTATCGAATGGAAAGAAGTAAAAGTTTGCAGAAAGTAAACACAAAGCAGAAACCGTTTATAGATTGTATGTAAAGAAAAGGACCGAGATCCATAGTTCACTAGAGGTGGCTCTCCTTAAGATAGATAACATGCTGGGTGAACAAATTACAGCAGGGCAATTGACAAACACCGAGAAAGCAATACATGCATATACTAATCATCTTGACTCCTTTGAGACTTGATTGGGCATTACAACATAATACATAGACCGCCATCCAACTGCATCTATGACTAATAATCCACCTTCAGGTTATCATCCGAACCCCCTCTAGTATTAAGTTGCAAGCAACAGATTATTGCTTTACGAACTGCGTGTAAAGTAAACAATACAATTGTTCTATGAACAAAGGATTGTTGTTTTCTCCCTAGTAGCAACAGCACATCTAGTACCTTAGAGATTTCTGTCACTTCCCCAGATTACCAGAGGCATGAACCCACTATCGAGCATAAATACTCTCTTGAGTTGCTAGCATCTACTTGGCCAAGATAGCTACTAACAACGGAAAGCATGCAAGATCACAAATAACAAAGACATGATAGAATCAATAATCAATCTGAAATAGCATCTCAATATCCATCGGATCCCCGCAAACACAACATGTATGATTACAAATAGATGATCTTGATCATGAACAGAGCTCACAAGATCTAAACATGAAAGCACAAAGGAGGAGAACCAGCCATCTAGCTACTACATGGATCCGTAGTCCAAGGATGAACTACTCACGCATCACACCGGAGGCTTGCATGTTGATGAAGAAGGCCTCCAGGGTGAATTCCCCTCTCCGGCAGGGTGCCAGGAAGAGCTTCAGATCCCTCCCGATCTAGGGATGGAGATGACGGCGACTACAGACTCTTTCGTGGATTTTTGATCGGGTACTTAGGGTTTTCGTCCCGAGGGCAATATATAGGCGGAAGGAGAGGCCGAGGGGGTGCCGGGAGCGGCCACACCACCCCCTGGCGCGGGCCAGGCCTGGCCGCGCGGCCAGGTGGTGTGGTGGCTCCTTGGCCCTTCTCCGTCTCGTATTCTGGCACTTGATCCCTTCCGGAAAATAGGCACTTTGGCTTTTGTCCGTCAATTCGAGAATATTCATTTTCGACTTTCCGGAACCAAAAACAGCGGAAAACAGGCAATGCATCGTGGCTCTTGTTAATAGTTTAGTCCAAGAAATCATAAGAAAAGTACTCCAAAGTTGGAACAAAACACAAGAAAGTGGATAAAACCAAGCATGGAATATAAAAAATTATAGATACATTTGCAATGTATCAAACACCACTAAGATATCTTACGTAAGTTAAAATATCAAAGAAGATTATGACTAGGATTAGGATATCATGTGGAGTAGTATTAGTGATGGAGTCTGTATTTAGAATCCCTCTAAAGTAGAAGAACCTTATCACTAGTTGATACAACTATACCTTATAGGGTAGACCATCAGAGTAGGTATAGATACAATTGGAAGTAAATCATGTGGCATCCGCTTGAGAATTCCATGTGATGGAGTAGAATTTTGTTAAGAATCATTAATAGTAAGCTAAGAAGATGAGTCGTCATGGTGAGGTTAGCTCTTTAATCATGATGACTAGGTAAATCTTAACAAGTTCATGGTGAGAATAGCTCCGAGACCATGATATGTCTGTAATTAGGACAAGGACGCAGTAACAAATTTTGTAACAACAGTAAGTGAAGAACAATGTAGGTCTATGATAGAAGTCATAGGTATTATAATATTATGATAATTGTTGGATTAAGGTAGTAGCTACAATGTTGTTAGTAGTTTTGAGAGATCATGTGAGGATAGTTTACAATAGAATAGAAAATTGGTAGTCTTTAGTAGTCCTAAAGGAAAGGTATGTGGTTAGTTAAAACCAAAGTGAGATCACTTTGCTCAAAATTATCCAGTTGCAATTGGGCAGTTTGGGTAAATATTGAGACAAAGAGTAGTCTAACCCCTAAGTGCTATGTATCACGAGGTAAACCTATATTAGGAGGTGTCATATACTACACAACTAAGCCTGAATTTTAGAGGTATTATACTCAACTACTATATTCCGGGCTTAGAATGATGTGTGTTATATGTATCACATTTGGATTTCTTGTTTTTTCTTGGATCTTCTTGAATGACTAGATCTGTGCATGAAGTTTGACTTGATGTGCAAATGCATGTTGCATCATCAAGTTATTACTTGATGTTATAGACCTAGATAGTAAGGGAATTCGTGTAAGGGAGTGACGAGTTTCGAAGATCAAGATGAAGACTTGCAAGAAGAAGGAAGCTAAGTATAAGGTGTATTAATACAATTTTGAAGGATGGATCAACCCCAACTCATTCTGAGCTGGCAATAAGAAGGATTATTAGTGCAGAAAAAAAGTGTGGAGCAACATGAAGTAATAAGTTAAGTTCACTCAAGTGGGTGATGTTGCTCAGAAGCTAATGCAGTAGTTGTACCTAGTCATGGAAGTAACTTGGAAGGGTACAAATAAGAAGTCTTGGAACAAAAGGGGTATTCAAGCTCTGACAACTCAGAGAGAATGCTAGTAAGAAGTCGAAACCCCGTAGGGTAATCCATACACCTAGGAGGATCCGCAGCTAGTATCCGTAGCTGGTATCCTAGCAGTTTAGCTAATTAGATCATCTTGATATGATTTAAATAGTATAAAACTTGGCCTAAGTTAAGTTAGACCTAAGGAAGTATTAAATTAAAGATCGTCTTTCGAGACGCTTCGTGAAATCAGGATTACCAAAGAGAGAATGTCCAAAAGATAAAAGTAAGACAAGTAATGTTGGAAGATTCATTTCGGAGATCCACAAATGTGTGGGTGTACCACAGATTCTTTCGTGAGACCTTATATAGGTAAGATATAAGCTGGACAGAGACCAATACCTTAACTAATGGGTATTATACATGCAGTTTAGAGTCCAATAGGAAACCCCAAGGGGGAGAGTAAACAATAAACACTGAAGTGTTGTTGTCTAACTTTCAGACTAATGGTTGTAGAAGAAGTACAAAGCTATGATGATGTTAAGCCTTATTATCATAAGGTTATAAGAAGCCCTCATTATAAAGTATTTTCGAGAGTATGTCCAGATGAAAGATCGAAGGAGATATAATAGATTAAACCTAGTGAACTAGTTTTAGGGGAAACAGCTGGTAAGTTGTCCTTAAGAAGGAGGAGAGCCTACTAAAATAGTTTAGTGTAGTGTAGTAGGAACATCGGATTGGAAGGGACAAAATGTGTCCGCAACCAATTCTAAATAGGACTGTAGGGGCATAAGCCCAAAGAGATATGGTAAAAGGAACTATAGGGTAAGTTGGAAACGATAGTGGATATTGTCGGAATGAAGAGGATTGAAGGAAAAAGATTTGGATACAGGATACCACAATTATTCCCAAATGTGATCACAATGGAATTTGAGAAATGGTGTGATCAATACAAGTCAACTCCTCATTCCGAAACCTAAGAGAGTATGAACTTCGGGGACGAAGTTTATTTTAAGGGGGAGAGTCTGTTACACCCCAGCATTAGAGCTTAGAAATAAGATGAGGTAAGGTGTGTGCATTGCATTCATGCATATAAAATCCGAATAATTTCACGCTTTTAAATAAAACTTGTCAAAGAGATTGAAGTTTCTCTTAACTTGGTGGAACTGAAGTAGATCATCAAGTTGAATGCGATAAGTTTCAATATGACCTTTCCTAATACCTTATTTTGGGTAATATAATTTGATCTAAGGGTAGATCAAATGTAATAAAACTAAGTCACAACACACTACTTAATAAGTAGTACTTTATCTTCTAGAGATCATTACATGGTACTCCATACAACAACTCAAGATGAATACTTAATATTCTAAAGATGATATCAAGGTATTAACTACCACAAACCTTGAATACCAAGTTAAGTATGTAACTTAAGTAAAAGAAACTCATAACTAAATCTTGAAACACTTGTTTTCCATAGTTATTCCTACCCTGAGAATCATGGTAGTTTCTAAACATTAACTCTTATCACAAATAGAGTAGAAAGGGAAGTCAAACCAAGACCATTCATCACATACCCTTAGTGTCATGTTGATAGATGATAATCCTATTTAACCAAGTCCTAGTGTCTATTGATCATCAATGTGTGTGATCAATTCTTGACCTACTATATTGACCTTTCAAAGATTTTAAGTAAATTAATCAGAAGGAGGAACTAGCTATGGTGAAGTATGCCATCATCAATGTAATGAGATCCTTAGTGGAGATCAAGCCATTTGATGTTGGAGGAGTTAACTCACTCATGAGTTAACTAGAAGGAGTATTTAAACCCAAGAGTTTAGATGGTAATTATAAAGCTATGAGGAAGCTAGTAGTATTAGTACATCAAATAATAATCTTGTTAAGCCAAGTAGGTATAAACCTAAAGTGAGTTCCTTAACAAGATAAGCCTATAGTGAGTCTAGTACAAGTCAACTACTTAGTGATAATGGATCTTGATCAAACAACTAGAAGCCTAAGCTTTGCTTGATCAAGGGTTGGTGGCCATTATTCTCAAGTCACTTGAGAATAGATGACTAGGTGTTGAAGAAGAGTTGTGAGTATACCAAATTAGGTGAAGCCTAGTAAGATTAATCATCTAACTTGATCATGAGAAGTCAAGCTAGAGTAGGATAAAGTATATAACATGAGTATATGGAGTAGTTGGAGTCATAGTAGTTTAACCAAGCTAATACAAGAACAAAGTTGTATTATGGGAGTAGTACCATACCTATTCTAGAAGATTGATATCCCTTGTTATCTACAGTGAGGGGTGTAATCTAGCAAGTCTTAGAAGTAGATGCAAGGTAAATATGAAGGAGTTTATGGAATGGAGTTAGAAACAACTACATTGATGGATTCATCAAGGGTAGCTAAGGGATGGAAGTTATATGTACGAGCATGGAGAATTAGAATGGTTGAAGTGGCATGACCATGTCATCATATGATGATGGATATGGTGGAGTCAGATGATTGTCTTATTCAAGAAGATGTGATCTTTGTGAATAAGATAAGAGAGATATATAGAGTATATTTAGGAAAGGAATTCCTTATCTAAAGTTAACCTTAGTGAGGTATTAAGGTAAGGATTCTTTAGAAGACTTAACCAAGATCATATCAAATCAGGACAAGACCATGTCCACCTCTTTGTTTAAAATCCCAGAATTAAGTTAGTAGTTAAAACAATTCCTAGTTTAGGCAGTCAATGAATAGTATCTCTTAGTCAAATGAAATGTCTAAGAGATAAGTAGGATACCAGTTGAGAGTTTATGGAAGAAAGCATTGTCCATCTTATTGTCTTAAACCCTAATAAGAACCTAGTCTCATAGAACCATCAAGATCACGTTAGAAAAGTAATCTTTGTAGCCTACTCTAAGTTGAGATATCACCTTGGTCACCAAACATGATGGCAATATGTAATAGCCCTAATATTCATCCATATACATAATTGAATATGAGTTATTAAATCCTTTCAAGACATATATCACCCCATTATGAACCACAAAGATTAATACCTTCTTATGTATATAGATAAATCCTTTATGAAGATAAGTAGGAACAAGATTCTATATAAATCAATAAACATCTCAAACTAGTACCATTAAGATTATCAAGTGAAAACAAAATCATCTTTGTGAAATCTTATCATAAGAAACAAATCCCTAAAACCCTAATCTCTATTAATACTTCCTAATGGAAAGGACTTTTCATATAATTAGGAATATATTTAATGCACAAAAAGAAATTAGAAGAAGAGAGTCATGCCTGTTTTATACAATACTATTCTTGACTTATAAATTCTCTGGATATTTAAATTCCTAAAGAAATTCAAATTTAAAAAGGTTTTGTAAAAGAAGAGAAAACATAAAATGTAATTGAAAAAAAAGGAATAGAAGCGACCGTCTTCACTTAGGCCCTTTTTCCTACTCGACGCTCATGAGCAATGAAAAGACAAACGCACACTTAGCCAAAGCCCATTAATACCAGCCCAACTCACATTCCCTCTCTGTATGACAAGTGGGGCCAGCAGAGGACCGCGGGTTGAGAAGTTAAATCACTCAGGGGGGTTTCTACAAAAACTTGCATTGTCGTCTACCTCCCAACGTCACAAGCAGCTTGCTGGCCGGAGCTCTGCCGCCCGATACCGTCGTCAATGTCAGTCGTGCACCGTGATACTTGCCACCGACGCCTAGAGGCGATAAGAAGGCCACCGCGACACCCTATTCATCCTCATCCTCAATTCCGAAACCGTATCTCGCCGGAGCTTGCTATCCTCGCCGTTTCCTACCACCCTAAGTCCAACGGAGGGCACCCCCATGCTCGCCGTACCCTTCTTGTTCTCCCTAGCTAGGCCACGGAAGTTGGAGAGCCCTCAGTCGAGCCAATCTAAGCATCGCTCCGCCGCTAGTCGCGGGTGACCCCTAGCAATTACGGCTGCACCTCGCTTCACCGACCACACCGTCGCGTTCCTAGTGAGTTGTTGAACACGTAGTGCCTCCCATTTCTTCAATCGCTTCCGGAATCAACATCGCCACGTTCGTCAGTAGCCACCGCCGCTCGGTCTCGTTGACGGCCATCTTTCGATGACCTTTAGGAGGCAGCGCCGCTAGTTTATTGCTCGTCTCGACGAGCTGGTTCAACCCATCCTCCGCACGCAAGCGCGCTTGCTTCCCAGCGTTATCACCGACGTCATTTGCTCTGCATGCCGGCAAGGTGACATTGTGGTGATGTCACCCTTCGCCATGTCAGCACATTGACCAGTCCATGCCCATGTGGCATGTGACTCGGTGGTGACCCCACTAGTCAGTGGCTCTAGGGTAGAATAAGTTGGGTATAAAAAGTCTTTGTCCCACGTGGCAGATGATGTGGCCACAGGCCCACATGTCTATGACTGTGTCTAGGGTTAATACTGGTATAAAAAGTATTACCTGTTTAATAAATAAGCAAAACATTATAATTTCAAATATAAATCTTTTCCAGGAATTAATAAAATATTTAAATCTGATAAATTGAATATCTTTTGTTTTATAATTCAAAAAAATATGTTTAATATATGAAAAATTATAGAAAAATAAAATCTAAAATTTTAACTTTAATAACAAACATTAATATGTTAACTATTTAAATAATTATTATTTAATAAAGATTTTATAAGTAATAATACTTTGAAAAATCATATTTTAATATTGGTAAATGAGAAAAATATAAATAATATACCGAAATTCTTGGAAAATAAGAACTAAAATGTAAAACTATAAAATTAAAATATTATATCAATTAACTAATATTTATTATTTATTAAGTATTTATAACGTGATAAAACTTATAAAAATCATATCTTATTATTTAAAAATCACAAAAAATACTTATAATATACCAAAATGATCACAAAAATAAATTCTACACATAAAAAATGTCAACTCTCACTTTTGAAGTAAAATAAAACGTAAAGGTCTAATAAATATTATTTAAACCCTTTTATTTTATTTTAATTCCATAAAATATATATAAATCTTTACTATTGCTTTTACCACTATTTGTTTAAAGTTTAAACATGTAATAACAAGTTCAATTAATGTTAGATGAATTAAATTTAAGTGTATTCTAATTTTGTCCATTATAAAATCATCAAAGTAGTATATTGCTTATCAAAAAGATATTATGCATCTATAAAATCATCAGGAGATTAATTACCAATTCTTTTACAAATTGGGAAAACTACTCAATGGTTTAAACCAAGTTTTTAAGTAATTTAAGTAATGCCCTTTCTATGTTTATAAAAGGTAAGCATTAATAATAAAGTAAGTCTATTCACTTATAACTTTAATAAAACACCACTTCATTCAAGTAATAATACTTAAATTCTAATTTTGTGGAATGTTACGAAGTCAACCATCTACAATGTAGTGCCTTGTTCAAAACATGTAAATCTCCACCACTTATGTTATGATTGTTTAATGTAGTAATGTTTTCCTCTTTAATAATCCTAGCTAATAAGAAAAACATAAAGTGTTAGCCCTAAGTTTAAGTACTTTTTACTTTGTAAAGTAATATTTTCCTCAAAAGTTATTCTTTTAAGAAACATTAAAAGTGATCCTTAAACACTTCTTTAAAAGCTCTAATTGATTTTTAATCTTGTTTAAGAAATATTTAAGATACCATGACCCATTTGAGTGCTTTAGTATTGCATATTACTTGTTGTATTTACATATTGTTTCACACACTCTCATAAGCCTTAATAAGAAGCACAAGTATGAAGCTGATATGAAAGTGAAACCCATTCCTAAGAACGCATCACAAACTCCAAACCCTAGATCGAACGACTATTCCGTGGATTTGCTTATCAAATTGCATTACATTACTTATGCATCATTGCATCTTGCTTCTTTAAACATTAGTTCTTACAGGACCAATGATGCTATTTTCAGAATTTGGATCTTCTAATGTCTTGAATACTGTGAGTGCATAATCTTGCAATCACAAAAGGAAAGTTCACAACTTGCTCATGTCCTTTGATTATTTTCTATCAAATGCTTGTAACTCAAATGTTGTCATCACCTGCATTTCAAAAAAGGACAGAAAATACTATTTTCATAATAATATGATTATGGATTATTTACCAAGTGGTAATAATCTATTGATACAGTTCCAGTGGTAAAGGAACATAATATCTAGGACTTAACAACCAATATCGCTAGTTATTCTAGCGCCATATATTACGCGTCAACCATGAGATTTGGAATGGGACGGAGAAGTCAACTGTATCTTCTTCCTCTCGCATGCATCCGGATGGCCAGGTCGTGGCTGTTATCCTCGTAGCATGTATTTATTGGTAATTCATAGAGGATATGCAGCATATGGGTGGGAGCCCTCAACATCCCACGATAGTTCTGGCATCTGACGGTTTGTACTAACCATTGTCGTAATTCAATATGTGGGCATGGCGTACACCAAGGGGACATGCAGGGTCGTGAAGGGGGTAGTGATTGGCTTGGATCTTAGGTTGGGTCTCAAACCATGGAAGTTTGAATGGGGACATACTCCCGGCCGTGCAACAAAGCTTAAGGTCTCTTGTGGGAAAAGTGACGCACCTCTGCAGAGTGTAAGAATTGTGACATGTTACTCCCTGTTCTAGGAAGGAGCTATGAACGCAGCAGGAAAGGAACCCCATGAAGGTTCTGGTCAACCTGTGAAGGCTTTCGGACATAGTTTTTAGAATAAAAGCAACCTTTGAAGAAATGTTTATGAAAATCGGCATTGCCTATGACCTTTGGTCTGTGGCTATAGAGATAGTGCATCATACACTCCTTTTTAGTGAACTTGCTGAGTATGCTCGTACTCAACCATACCTTATTAACCCTTGCTAGGTTTTAAGCCGTTGAGGACGACATCAACATCAATTTCTGCTCAAGAAACCATCATCGGCAGCTCAAGTTCTTCAATAAAGTCTATGAAGACAACATATACATTAGCCGAAGTGAAGACAAAGTCTCTGTTTAGATAGGAGTAGATACTCTAGCCATAAAACCTATCTCTGTAGAGCATTGCATTAGTAGCAATTGCAAGTCAAATGGTTTAGATATTAGTCCTTTTAGCTAGATAGTTCGGAGTTGTTATTTCTGGTTCTTCTTTGTAAGAAGTTATTTTACTCCTCTTTAACCTATAGTGTCCTCTGGATCTTTTGTAAAGATTCGAGTTGTAATCTATAGTCATGTCTTGGACCTGCTGTGTTTCTGTTGTACCACTCTGAGGGATGTAATACTAGTGAATGGTGTTTCATTGGTGTTATGTCAACGACTATAGTGTACTACATCATGAAGTGGTATGCTGGGTCACCGCACCTCTGACTTGTGATGACTGCAAGTGCACAGATCGTTTGTAGCTAGTTTCGAAATAAAGATATCGATCCCATAGGGAGCAGGAGTCTGCAGTCTAATAACTCTTGAAACAAATATTACACTAGTAGTACTAAATAAAGTTCTAAGTGACAAGATAAAATGCGAGTATTGCGTAAAAAGGTGTTTGGGGGTTTTTGGTATAAGAGCAACAATAAGTAAAGTAAAACAACTGAATAGAAAAAGTAAGTATCGCGTATGTGAGAGAGATTGGAACTGCAATAGAGAAAAAACGTTCTCAGGGAGTAGCGGATTCACCAATAGCATTATAAGGAGCTAAGGTAAAGATTATTATCATGAACATTCTCAACTATGTATGTGTGGGAGGAACTCCGTATATGGACAAATAGGCAGCAACCGCTTCTCACATCATCCTCATAACCACAGCAGTCAGCAATCAACATCAATCGAATTACTGCGCTATTAAGGGACTTAATCCCGTAGGACGTATCCCATGGCATGGATAGTGTTCCTTGATTCCCAAGTTGATACGTAAGGAGTTCCAACAGCTTTATAGTTACTATAAGTGCTAACACACCTCCGTCTACCAACAAGTAGTTCCCTCCATCAAGTCCCCATGAGAGGCAAATATTGAGAGGTCGACTTCTCTCAACATCAGGATGAAGACAATCTAACACATGGTGTCGTCGGATTGATGACAAGTACGCCATGAGGGGGTCCTCGGGGTGTGTGGAAGAGAGGGGTGTAACACGTACAGTGTTTCGGGACGGTGAGCACACAAGTTTACCCAGGTTCGAATCTGCCAGCTTTGGACGGATCCTACTCCTGCAAGCAATCCAGTAATACGGCAGAGCCGGAATATGGGTTTACAAGGGTTCGCCTGTGCGAGTTGAGATTGTAGACTATTGAGGGTGCCCTAAAGGCTCTCCCTAGGACGGCTTATATAGATATCTGGCCTAGGGTTTACAGGAGAGATCTATCTGGCTACGACTGAGAGTCGGTTATAGAGTACATCTTGAACTACAAGTAACACTATGGGCCTAAGTCGGTAAGTCTTTTGGGCCTTCCCATAGCCGGATTGGACTCCGCCTCTTCTCCCTGACTAGGCCGCCCGTGAAGCAAAGCTCTAACCCGAAGTGGGACACCCTGGTCACTGAGGACTATAAGGATACCCGGAAAGTATATCCCCAATAGCAACCCCCGGAAGTCTCCAAGATCCAAAGTCGGATTCTTCATCATCTAGCTTGATCTTCGGCTTGCAGAATCTTGAAGGGTTCCTGAAACTTCAAAACAAAAGATATGATCCGGGTCTCAAAATAAGTCGGACATATCAGTACATTATTTGGTTTTTCCAACTTGATATTCAAACTAAGCCAGAACTTGGTCTCAGACGTCATCTGACACTCGTCATGGTCAAGTCACGTCATCTGACAAACATCATGTTAGCACGACCATTGGTGGGTCCGCCGTTCGTGGAACTGAGGCGCCGTTTCAATGCGTACACGGAGATCGAGGCGACGTAATCATCGCGTGGGTCCTTCCCAGCTCCTTCCATGACGCGTGGCATTTACATAGTGCCGTTTGCACGAATCTTGGTGCAGGTAGGTGGTTATAAGGGGTGAGGATCCGCTCCCTCTCATCTTCACCTGTTCCCTTGTCGTTCCTTCTCCTCCACTTCTCCCTCGCGCATAGAGCTCTCCCACCTCCTAGATTCCTAGCGCCGCCCATCCAAGGTCACCGGCGCACCGGAGAAATGGCTGCTTCTTCATATTTCGGCTTGGTTGGCTTCGCAGTAGTGGCAACGGCGGCGACAGCGGCGGAGAAAGAGAGCAACCGTGGGGTTTGGATATCTTGTCTCCTCGACGACGAGAAGCTCCGCGGCATGGAGAATGAAGGTCTCCTCCGTGCCGGCGACTGGCGAAGTGGTTTCGGAGAAACCATCCCCAACCCGCAAGCCGGCGAGCGGGTACACTTCGGCACCCACCTTGACAGAGGTTTGTCTTTCCCTCCCACATAATTCTTTTCCGAGGTGATTGATCACTATGGCGTTCATCTCCATCATCTTCCCCCGAACTCCATCTTAGACATGAGTTCTTATGCAGCTTTGTGCGAGGGTATATCGGCATTAGGCCAAGCCTTACTTTGTTCCGGTATTACTTTCATGTTCGGGAAACTCCATCACTACCGGTAATCCTTACATTACCGGCACTATTAGCCTTTCTGTTAGACGCGAGCATAGTTATCCTCGCATTTCTGCCAGTGAGTCGGTCAAACAATGGCCGACCACTTTCTTTTATCATAAGGACATTCCTGCTCCCGGCAAAGCTACTGCTTTGCCGGCTTTCATCAACGGAGCCACCACGGCCCTTCCATCTTGGGATGAGGTTCCTCCGGCTCTCAGTGACGATCTGATCCTCACTAAGAGGCGGATCGAATATCTGATAAAACACAAGGGCTTGAAAGGATCCGACCTGGTCCAGTGCTGGGTCGCACGCTGGATCCAGCCTCTCCAATACCACGGCGACCGTCTGATGCACTCCATCACGGCGTCGAAGAATGATTCCCTCTGCATCAGTCCTAAGGATTTAAAGCCACATGATTACATAAGCCAGATCAAATGGCTGATCAAGGAGCGGATTGAAAGAAAGATTCTGGACTTGTCTCTGGATATGCATACAGCAGAAGACCCTATAGTTCCAGTAAGCTTCAATAATAAACCCTTTTATGTGTTTCACCTTTTAAGTTATTTTGCAATACTAAGATACTTTCTTCTTTTCAGCTTGCCGATCTCCTCGAGTCGAAGCTGGCTCCTATCGAGGGATATCCTCTGGAGTTTTCTCAGGAGGCGGAACTGGTCCCACTACCGGATGTTGTGCCCAGGAAGCACAAAGCTCCGACAGTGGCTATCGGCACAAAGGAGGTGCCAGTCATGAAGAGGTAACTTTCAACACAACTTCCGCCTTTGTACCATACTCGAATTTTCTTCCGAGATGTAATGTTTTCCATTCTATTACACTCTCAGAGCTAAGCAGCTCATCAAGGGCAAGGGGAAGGGAACTTCTTAGAAGCCCTTACGGCAGACGAAGCTGACTATGGCTTCTCCTGCTGCGGCTCCTCCGACTCCTTCTCCTCAACCTTCCGCAATGCCGGTGATTACTCCATCACCAGTTGTCGCAGAAGATCTGGCTCCTTCAATGGGGCCAGTGATCCTTGAATCGCAGACTGATGCCACCATGGGTGGCTCAGGTTTAGATAAGGGTGAACCCTCTTCGGGTAATGATCCCTCGGCAGAGACCTTTGCTGAAAACCTCCTGAACAATCCGGGACTTGCCAAATTTGCCTTGTCTCGAAAATCTGTAGAAGAAATCCAGCTTCTGGCCCGGCAATGCCTGGAGAGCCGAAATCTCTCTGCCGAAGAAGAAGCATAAGAAGCGGAGGATATCAAATACTCCGACCTTCTTGAACAAGTCCGCCTTCGCGACGAGGGACTTAGAGCTGGTGTGCTTCCACCACCTCCGGTTATTCCACTCACCCTCGTCGAGAAGGTTACTACCGAAATGAATATGTGCCTGATCAAGCTCACACATGAACATCATGTAAGTCGGAATTCCAACTCATGATTTTCTTTATTGTACTTTATATCATATCCTCTATCCCCCAAGCATGAAGTAGGATATACAATCCGGGTTTATGCTTCCCTAGGATGCCAAAGAATGAACTAGTGTAGCCCCCAAGGCTCGTGCTGATATTAGTAACAATATTAGCACGAGTCTTCAGTAGACTTTTGACTCTGGGTATTCTGACTTACAGAAAGTTAATTCATATAACCAGGATTTGTTGAAGAATGTTTGCAACAAGTTGAGAGAGATCAGAGCTCTCCGACTTAAGAATGTTGAGCTGAAGGTTTTCCAAGGATGAGGTCGAAGGTAAACATTCCGAGACTCAAACCTTGTCTTGTGTTTTCATAGTCGAATATTTTTTTTTGCTGAACTGATGTTCTTTTTGTCTTACAGCACTGGTAAAACAGTCCTGCGCTATGATTGAAGAGGCCGAGAACCTCAAAACCCTGGTGGTGGAGAATAAAGAACTTCACCAAGAGTTGGATAAGCTCAAGGCAGATCATGAGAAGAGCATTGCTCAAATTCTCGAATCCTCCTCCATGGCTACTGATGAACGTGATCATAAGATTGCGGTTAAAGATCAGAGAATCTCGGATCTCAACAATAAGCTCTACAGAGAGAAGGACCTTTCCGAGGCGCTCCGGGCTGAACTCCGGAGTCTTCGAGAAGAGAAGACCAAAGTTGACGATGTCATCTTTGGTATGTTTCCATCTTTCTGACTTTTGTACATTCTTCGACTCTTTCGATGTCGGATTTTACTTAACCGTTTTCCGTTATGTGTATAGGTCCTATGAACTTGACGGACTCCACATCTGCCGAGCCTCGCACCCACCGGCTTACCCAAGTCAGTGATCCACTTCATGACTTCCGCCAATCCATTGAGGATATTGGAGAAGCTCTCAAAGTTCCGGACATGCATCGCATGTCCGACTTTCAGGTGCGAGACTAGGCGAAGGAGATGCCGCAGTTCGTCCAGGACTGGAACATGTCCTATGCGTGATCCGTGGGGCAGAACGCTCTCACCATGGTCATGAGCCACCATGGAATCATGGAGATATGGCAAGTGACCAGAGGGTACTACAAGGTGGATGAAGATGGCCAGGAGCAAGATATCAAGGCCATTGATGTCTACGCATTTCTATTCTTATAGATAGTTGTTGGGCCTCCAAGTGCAGAGGTTTGTAGAACAACAGCAAGTTTTCCCTTAAGTGGATCACCCAAGGTTTATCGAACTCAGGGAGGAAGTGGTCAAAGATATCCCCTCTCAAGCAACCCTGCAATCAAGATACAAGAAGTCTCTTGTGTCCCCAACACACCCAATACACTTGTCAGGTGTATAGGTGCACTAGTTCAGCGAAGAGATAGTGAAACACAAGTAGGATGGATAATTATAAGTGGTAATGGTGATAGAGAATAGCTTGGTGGCGTGGAAGAGACTAAAGGCAAACTAAAATAAAGGTGGAAGCAAGCAAACATGTAACAGATCTAGTAGCAAACGGTGTTTTAGTGCTTAGAAACAAGGCCTAGGGATCATACTTTCACTAGTGAACACTCTCATATAAATATATTCTTCTTTATGATACTATGCTGAACTACTCTCCGGTTGGACACTCTAATTGATGGTAGGGCTATAACAGCACTCCTCAAAGTCCATCTTTCCCATCTAGAAAACCCCACACTGTCACCTTGAGTACTAGATGAGTCCAACAAACACCACAATTTCATAGAGACATCCAACTCCAAATATAACTCATAACAAGTATTTGTAATCTCTAGCCTAAGTGCCACCATGGTGTGCACGCTGCCACTTTCACACACATGGGGAGAGCAGAGATCTATTAAAGCACTTGAGTAGCAAGGTAGATCTATAGATTACAAGCTCATGATCTCAATAAGATCATGCATATAGAGAGAGATGAACACATAGCTATCGGTAGAACCCTTAGCCTCGAGAGAGAATTACTCCCTCCTCATCATGGGAATCAGCAATGGTGATGGAGATGGTGGTGGAGATCGGTGGAGATGGCTCGGGGGGCACTTCCCCATCCTGGCAGGGTGCCGGAACAGAGACTTTCTGTCCCCCGAATCTCCCCTTCGGTGGCGGCGGCGCTGCAGAACTTTTCGTGGATTTCTGATTGATGATTTTGGGTTTTGGTATCGGGAGGCTCTTATAGGCAAAGGAGGCAAGGTCGGTGGCTAGCCAGGGGGCCCACACCATGCCCTGGCGTGGCCTAGGGTTGCCCGCGCCTAGGGGTGTTGTGGCCACCCTGTGGCCCCTCTCCGAGTCTCCTTCTGGATCCGTGAGTCTTCCGGAAAAATAGTAACTTTGGCTTTTGTCCCGTCCAATTCCGAGAATATTCATTTTCTGACTTCCTGGAACCAAAAAAATAGCAGAAAATAGGCAACTAGCACTGTGGCATCTTGTTAATAGGTTAGTCCAAGAAATCATATGAAAAGTACTCCAAAGTTGGAACAAAACACAAGAAAGTAGATAAAACCAAGCATGGAACATAAAAAATTATATATACATTTGCAATGTATCAACATCCCCAAGCTTAACTCTTGCTCGTCCTCGAGTAGGTAAGTGATAAAAAGAAAGAATAATTTTTGAGGTGACATGCACCATCATAAACTTGATCAAAGTATTTGTAAAACATTCAAAGCTGGGATCATAGTACTTCAATCATAACATGAAAGAGAAAGTTCTAGCAATAAGACAAAGAAACTATGATGCAACATGAAAAGGCACAAACAAAAGATTCATGAATAACAATGCTTTGCAAGATGTTTGTTTGTTTCACATAAAGAAAACATAGCATAATAGCATTCAGCTTGTCCCTCAATAGAGTAGCAAACATAAATGCATAGGACACCTTCAAAGTTCATAAGAGTGACTAGATACAAATAGTTTAAAACAAGCAATATCAAAACTATGCATCAATCAACAAGTCTTGGGACAATGCACATAGAACTAAGAATGGCCACTATGCTCTCAAAGTAGGTGCATAAAGACAGAAGGTGGAGACTCAACATAATGGTGGAAGAAAGGCCTTCATAAAAGGAAGTAGGGATTCAAGTCTCATAAAGAGCTTCCAAAAATTATGGTACTTATAGCTTTCAGCTCTCATTGCCCCTATCATAACCATCTTGAAGTGATTAAGATTAAAGTGAACAAACTATGGTGTATATGCTTGACGAAGTATAAGTTGGAAATCTCATGTCCCTTGAATACGAGGGCCGCTCCTCATTCTACTCAAGTTTAGTCACCGGTAAGTTCTTGTCATCGTGAGTACATGCGTATCATAGAGAACCGCCAACGGGGTACCCCTTGCCCGATGATACGGAAGAATCCCCATATCAAAATGACAAGGCAAGCAGACAATGAGCATCTCAGCAATCTTCTTATTTACCATGGGAATATGGTGCTTTTTTTCTCTCTTTCCTCTTTTCATAATATCTCTTTTTTTATTTCTTTTTCTCTTATTTCTCAATATAGGACTCTTTTTTTATAAGAAGAATGCTTCATAGACAGCTCATTATGGTTACATTGCAGGTTTCCACCATGTCAGTATGGATTAGACCAATGCCCAGCGCTTTCTCTAACACATATACATAACTCCATGGACTTACAAGCTCCCCTTTCATTTCACAATCGGCATCCATATACAAAAGAGCATGATATCAACTAGGTACAAGTACCAAGTGCAATGTTGAAAGCGTTCCCCATGAAAGCATGGTTCTGCTAATTCCCAACAAATAAGTGCAAGCATATACAACATAGACGACAGAATGGTTCAAGTTTATTAAGGGCAAGAAAAGTAAAGTGTGCCATCAAGTTCGTGAGAGGTTTAATCACTAGTTTTCTCATAACAAGCTTAATTCGGAAGGTAGATAAAAACATGAATATACTTGGAATAGCAAATGCTATTAGGTAGGTATGGTGGACTCTTTGAAATAACTTGGTTTAGGAAGTTGGATGCATGAGTGGAACTCATACTTGGTTATGGAGGCTAGCAAAAGCCTGGGAGCGACAAACTAAGAGAGCAATAATGGCCATAATCATGCAGAGCAACAAAACATCATTGATCAAAGCATAAAGTGATACTACAAGTTGAAAACTAAAGGATCATAAAGGCTATAGTGACTTGGAATAGTCATAACATGGTGTGAGCATGCGCCAAGTCAACCCAAATAAAGCATCAAAGGAGAATACCACTATACTATGCTTTAATATGCTAAAACAATGCATGATTCTTCAAAGGCACATTAAGCAATCTCAATTGTTTATAACAAGTCATGCTACAGCAAATAATACTAAGCCTAAAGCCAAAACAATATCAAGCATGGCATGACAAAGCATAGGCCATAGTCAAAAACAAGCTCTCTTTACCACTTAAGCATGAACTTTCCTACTCTTTTCCAAACCAAACCAAACTATTTGAAAACCAATGTATGAAAGAGGGGGTCCAACCAATGTATTCAGCAAACTAAGCAAACAAAAAACCAAAACAAAAACAAAAAGAAGACGCTCCAAGAACAACACAACTGTGCATGAAACAATAAAAATGAAGCGTTTGGAAGAAACCTGGGATTTTTATTGATGAAGAAGGGGATGCCTTGGGCATCCCCAAGATTTGACACTTGTACTTCTTGGATATTTCTTGGGGTGACACACGTGGCATCCCCAAGCTTGATCTTTAGTCCATCCTTCATCTCATTACTCATTCCTTCCATACACCTGAAATTTTTCCTTCATACAAAACTTCACACAATCTTTATTAGCAACACTAGTGCACTCAAGATAATAAGTCTTTAGGTTCAGTTCTAACACCAATAAAACTTCCATTAAAACACTAGATACTGTAGCACTTCCCTCAAAAAGCTCAATTCCCCAAAAGAACTCAAAAAGGAACCAACAAGAAGCAAATGCGGAAAATGGCAGAAATCTGTCAAAACAGACTAGCAGGTAAATACGAATTTTTTCGAAGACCTTCTATTGCTCAAATAAAAAAGTGTTGAACTAACGAAAGTTAGATAACAACCTGGGGTAGAAGCACAAAAATTCACGCCTCAAAAAGACGTACAGAGATTTTACACGAATTTTTACGGTGAAGCACAGAAATCTGTTTCGGGACAGCTACTTTCCCAATCATTACTTCTCTCTCATTAGAGGTTACTCTTGGCACAAACAGCAAATAAAAAGGATACGGAGAGGTTATTACTGAAGTAATAACTTCCAAGACTCATCTAAAACTTTTGGGTTATCTCCCAATAAGTACTTTTCTTTAACGCCTTTAGGTTAGGCATGATAATTTGAGAAGATGCTAACATAAGAAATATGAAATAAGTAAAAGAGAGCATCAAGAAGGAAATTCAAAGCATATTTAAGTCTAACCCACTTCCTATGCATAGGAATCTTGTAAAGAAACAAGTCATGAAAGCACAAAGCAACAAGCATAGTAAAGCAAAACAAGTGCAACTTCAAGACTTTCAACATAAAGAGGGGAAACATAATATTATTGAGATGCATAAAACCATGTTTCCCTCTCTCATAATAACTTTCAGTAGCATCGTGAATAAAATTAACAATATAACTATCACATAAAACATTCTTATCATGAGCCACATGCATATAATAATCATTACTCTCCACATAAGCATAGTCATTCTTATTAATTGTAGTGGGAGCAAATTCAACAAAATAGCTATCATTATTATTCTCATCACCATAATCATCAAATATAGGAGGCATATTGTAATCATAATTAATTTCCTCCTCAATAGTAGGTGGACTGAAAATATCATATTCATCATTGTAATCATCATATGTTGGAGGTTTGGTATCATCATAAGCAATAGAATAGCTATCTTCCAAAGCCGGGGAACTAAAAAGATCATTTTCATAAAAACTAGCTTCCCCAAGCTTAGACTTTTCCATAGCATTAGCAATAATGGTGTCCAAAGAATTCATACTAACAACATTGCTATTAGCATGCAAATAAAGTTCCATAGGTTTTTTAATTTTCTCTTCAAACAACTTCATGTCCTAACTCAAGATAAATACTATAAAGCTCTCTAATTTTGTTGTTGTTTTCCATTAAGCCTAACTAGTGAAACAAGAAAGAAAAAGACAAAATTGCAGAATCTAAAGGAAATAACTTCGAGCACTCACACCGGAGGATGTGAGTACCTTTTACTTTACCTCCCCGGCAACAGCGCCAGAAAATAGCTTGATGTCTACGCACTTCTATTCTTGTAGACAGTTGTTGGGCCTCCAAGTGCAGAGGTTTGTAGACCATCAGCAAGTTTTCCCTTAAGTGGATCACCCAAGGTTTATCGAACTCAGGGAGGAAGTGTTCAAAGGTATCCCCTCTCAAGCAACCCTGCAATCAGGATACAAGAAGTCTCTTGTGTCCCCAACACACCCAATACACTTGTCAGGTGTATAGGTGCACTAGTTCGGCGAAGAGATAGTGAAACACAAGTGGGATGGATAATTATAAGTGGTAATGGTGATAGATAATAGCTTGGTGGTATGGAAGAGACTAAAGGCAAACTGAAATAAAGGTGGAAGCAAGCAAACATGTAACAGATCTAGTAGCAAATGGTGTTTTAGTGCTTAGAAACAAGGCCTAGGGATCATACTTTCACTAGTGAACACTCTCATATAAATATATTCTTCTTTATGATACTACGCTGAACTACTCTCCGGTTGGACACTCTAATCGATGGTAGGGCTATTACTGCACTCCTCTAAGTCCATCTTTCCCATCTAGAAAACCCCACACTGTCACCTTGAGTACTAGATGAGTCCAACAAACACCACAATTTCATAGAGACATCCAACTCCAAATATAACTCATAACAAGTATTTGTAATCTCTAGCCTAAGTGCCACCATGGTGTGCATGCTGTCAATTTCACACACATGGGGAGAGCAGAGATCTATTAAAGCACTTGAGTAGCAAGGTAGATCTATAGATTACAAGCTCACGATATCAATAAGATCATGCATAGAGAGAGATGAACACATAGCTACCGGTAGAACCCTTAGGCTCGAGAGAGAACTACTCCCTCCTCATCATGGGAATCAGCAATGGTGATGGATATGGTGGTGGAGATCGATGGAGATGGCTCCGGGGGCACTTACCCGTCCCGGCAGGGTGCCGGAACAGAGACTTTCTGTCCCCCGAATCTCCTCTTCGGTGGCGGCGGCACTGCGGAACTTTTCGTGGATTTCTGATTGATGATTTTGGGTTTTGGTATCGGGAGGCTCTTATAGGCGAAGGAGGCAAGGTCGATGGCCAGCCAGGGGGCCACACCATGCCCTGGCGCGGCCTAGGGTTGCCCGTGCCTAGGGGTGGTGTGGCCACCTTGTGGCCCCTCTCCGACTCTCCTTCTGGCTCCGTGAGTCTTCCAGGAAAATAGTAACTTTGGCTTTTGTCCCGTCGAATTCTAAGAATATTCATTTTCTGACTTCCTGGAACCAAAAAAACAGCAGAAAACAGGCAACTGGCACTGTGGCATCTTGTTAATAGGTTAGTCCAAGAAATCATATGAAAAGTACTCCAAAGTTGGAACAAAACACAAGAAAGTAGATGAAACCAAGCATGGAACATCAAAAATTATAGATAAATTTGCAATGTATCAGCCATCATGGACTCCTGCGCCGGATATGGGTGTCATGTAGCTGACTTAACCAGCTACGACACTCCCTTCTTCGCTCGCGTGGACACACCGCCTCCGCCTCCGGAAGAAGCAGCTGAAGTTTCCGATGATGAACAGACCATATCGGATCTGAACATCTCGGAGCGTTATCAAACCGAGGCCGATGTATCCAGCGAGCCGGCAGCTCCTACCTCCTCTCCTGCATCATAAATTACCAGAAACAGATGTATTATTCCGAGAAACATTATGGGTCTATAAATATGTAGTACTATAATTTTGCTAGTGCCAAGCTTTTAATCTATTCAGCACTTTTGGCTTTGAATTTTTTTGTGTGCCTGAAATGTTTACATAAGCACTTGTACTTTTTTGCCTATACTTATCGTTTATCTGGCTTTCCGCCTCGTTCCTTTCGTGAGCTGGCTAAACCTTCTGCACGGAAACTTTGCCAAGCAATGGAGCTCAACTGCTAAACCAGTTTAAACTCGGAAACAAAGTCGGCTTCCAGTAACAACAATTCACTACTCAGAAAATGCCCGCATTCGGCAATCAGACAAATAACCAAAGTATAGACTAGAAATTTTAGAGTTATACCCGAAGGTAGCATTTTTAGAATCAGAAATCTAAACCAGAACAAACATGAGCATAAAGTACTTTTAAGTATTCTGGGATTTTTGACTATGACATGATCATTCGGAAATAAGATGGTAAAAACTTCTCAGAAAAAAACATGAGGCGTCCAAGGCTTTTATTTCTCACAGAACATGTACATATGTATGATTACAAAGAAGGATAAACTAAGAATAAAAGGGACATAGCTGAGCAATATTCCATGGTCTGTCTAACTCATCCGGATTTGTACTGCCTCCAGCCCTCTTTTTCTTCTTAGTAGCAGGTCTTTCTTTGACTGGCCTCATATCAGTTAAGTAGTACGAACCATTGTGCAATACTCGACTAACTAAAAAGGGCCCTTCCCATACTGGGGAAAGTTTGTGCTTTCTTTGTTGCACAAGCCGGAGAACCAAATCGCCTTTATTGAAAGATCTGTTTCTGACTCTCTAGCTATGATACTTGCGTAACTTCTGCTAATAGGCTGTTGATCTCATTTCAGCAACGACGCGAACTTCTTCGACTAAGTCGAGATCATTTTATAGAGAAATCTCAGCATCCTCTTCGATATACGCGGCCACTCTAGGAGAAGTGTGAATCAAATCACTAGGAAGAACTGCTTCTGCGCCATAGACCAAGAAGAAAGGTGTGTATCCGGTTGACCTGTTCGGAGTTGTTCGTAAAGCCCCCGCAGCACGCCATAGTGGTGCTTCGAGTCTCGGTTTTAGGCCTTGTAGGATTAAACCATTTGCTCTTTCAACTTGTCCGTTAGCCTGTGGATGTGCGACTGGCGCAATGTCAAGCCAGATATTTTGTTCGTTGTAGAATTCGGCCAATTCTCCCATAGATAAATTACTCCCGTTGTCCGTGATAATACTATGCGGATAACCATACCGGATTATAACATCCTCGATAAATCTTTTGGCTGTTGCTCCATCACAACTAGTGACGGGTTTAGCCTCAATCCATTTGGTGAATTTATCCACCATCACTAAGAGGTGAGTAAATCCACTTGGAGCCCGTCTAAATGGTCCTACCATGTCAAGCCCCCAGACCGCGAAAGGCCATGTTATAGGTATTGTTCACAGCTGATCAGCTGGAACATGAGCTTGTTTGTCGTACTTTTGGCAGCCTTTGCACGTCTTGACTAGCCGTTCGGCATCTTACTGAGCTGTAAGCCAGAAAAAACTGTGTCTAAAAGCTTTTGCCACTAAAGATTTGGCTACAGCGTGGTGACCACACTCGCCTTCGTAGATTTCTCTTAAGATTTCCACTCCTTCTTCCGGAGATACGCAACACTGAAAGACCCCAGACACACTCCGCTTATAGAGATCACCTTTAACTATAGTATAGTCTTTCGCTCGTCGGATAATCTGCTGGCTCAGAACCTCGTCTTCGGGTAATTTGCCATCTACCAGATAATCAAGGTAAGGTTGAGTCCAGCTGGGAATTAGAGCCAGAACTGCTATTAGAGGTGAGTCGGATTTGGTCGGATATTCCTCATCCACTCCCTTTATTGAGGGAACTTTGAGGTGCTCTAAAAAAGCACCATCCGGGACCTCTTTCCGTGCAGAGCCTATCCGAGATAGTGCATCTGCTTCCTCATTTTCTGCTCGAGGGATGTGTTGAACCTCAAACCCTTCGAATGATTTAGATGAATCATTCACGACAGCCTTATAAGCTGCCATGTGTTTATTTGCATTACATATATACGACACTTGCTGAGCAACAAGATCCGAATCTCCATAACACATCAAACGTCGGATGCCGATATCCTTAGCAATCCAGATTCTGTGTAGCAGTGCTTCATACTCGGCAATATTGTTTGTCACTGTGAAGTGGATCTGCAACACGTATAGAAGTTTATCTCCTTGGGGTGATTTGAGCACCACACTAGCCCCCGAGCCCCCGCGAGCCTTATACCCATCAAAGTATAGGGTCCAATATTCTGACTCAGGGAGGGTCATATTCTCCTTCGTCTCTGTCCAATCAGCAACAAAGTCGGCAAGGATTTGGGATTTGATTGCTGTCCAGGGTTTATGCTCAATATCGAAAGCTGAAAGCTCTATGCCCCATTTGGCGACGCGTCCTGTGGCGTCACTGTTGATTATATCTCTCATGGGAGATGTGCTCACCACGGTAATTGGATGCTCCTGAAAATAGTGTCGTAGCTTAAGAGATGCCAGGAAAACACCGTAAGCCAGCTTTTGATAGTGCGGATACCGCTGTTTTGATTCTGTTAGAACCTCGCTGACAAAGTAAGTCGGACGCTGCACCAAGTGTTCTTGATTTTCCTCCAGTCTCTCCACTACCATGATGATACTGACGACTTTATTTGTCGCAGCAAGATAAAGCAACATCGGTTCCTGTGGTTCCGGTGCAGCAAGGATAGGAGCAGATGAGAGTACTTTCTTCAGGTCTTGTAATGCAGCTTCAGCTTCGTTGGTCCACACAAAATCCTTGGTCTTTTTCAGGAGTTTGTATAATGGTGCTTTTTCACCGAAAGCCGCCATAAACCGACTGACTATAGCGATGCAACCAGTTAGTCTTTGTACGTCCTTCAAGCAAGTTAGCCTAGAAATATTGAGTATAGCCTTGATTTTGTCTCGGTTCACCTCTATGCCTCTTTGAGACACGATGAAATCTAATAGTTTTCTGGCTGGAATTCCAAAGAAGCATTTCTTCGGATTAAGCATTATGTTGTATTTTCATAGATTGGCGAACGTTTCCTCCAAGTCGGAAATCAGTGTTTCCTTCTTTTTGGACATCACCGCAATATCATCCACATATGCATGTACATTGCGTCCGAGTTGGTCGTGGAGGCAATGCTGCATCGTGCGCTGGTACGTAGCTCCTGCGTTCTTCATCCCAAAGGGCATCGTAACAAAACAGAAGGTTCCGAAGGGGGTTATGAATGAAGTTTTGACTTTGTCAGATTCCTTCATCTGGATTTGGTGATAACCGGAATATGCGTCGAGAAAACAGAGGAGTTCCGAGCCTGCCGTAGAATCGATAACTTGATCAATCCTAGGCAGAGCGAACGGATCTTTCTGACAAGCCTTATTCAAGGCAGTATAATCAACTCACATCCTTAAATCAGTGGTGTCCTTTTTAGGGACCATTACAGGATTGGGCGACCACTCAGTGTGGATGACCTCTTCTATGAATCCGGCTAACTCGAGCCGTGCTAGTTCCTTAGCTATTGCCTTACGCTTTTTATCACCGAAACGTCATAAGGACTGTTTGACAGGTTTAGCGTTAGGGTTTACATTTAAAGAGTGCTCGGCAAGTTTCCTAGGTACTCCGGTCATGTCAGATGGCTGCCATGCGAAGATATCTTGATTTCCTTTGAGGAACTTGATGAGCGCGCTTTCCTATGCGCTATCTAGGCCTACGCCTATATGGGTCACCTTGGAGGGGTCATCATCCTTCAACAGCGTCTTCTTCGTCTCTTTCGATGCCTTGAACTCTGGATTCGGCTTTGTCACCTCCTTCTTTGTTGCGGGCATCTCGGACGGATCCATGCTCTTCTTGATCTCCTGGTACTCGGGCGCAAAGACGACTTCAAAGAAAGGCGATTTCCATCTTTGCACTCCCGCTTTCTGGGTCTCCCCGATGGTGATCACGCTGGGACCTGGAATTTTCATCATATTGTAAATGTAACACGGACGAGCCATAAAAGCCTAGTGTCGGACGTCCAAATATAGCGTGGTACGCGCTCTTGAACAGGACCACTTCGAAGGAAAGGGCCTCCGTCCGATAGTTCTTTGGAGTTCCAAAGGTAACATCCAAAGTGATTTCTCCCAGGGAATTTGCTTGTCTTCCTGGGACAACCCCGTGAAAGATCACAGAGTTGTGGTTCAGCTGGGTCTCCGAGATCTTCATCCGGCGTAGCGTTTCGACATACATAATATTAATACTACTGCCACCGTCCATGAGAGTCTTGGAGAAACCATAACCGTCAATGAGTGGATTGAGGATTAAAGCGTATTTTCCTCGCCTGTGCAACTTAGGCGGATGATCAGCGCGGTCAAATGTGATTGCCACTTCCGACCAGTCCAAGAATTAGGGGACAGCCGGAACAGTTGCATTGAGCTCATGTAGCACTACCTTTTTGACCTTTGCTGGTTGAGATCCGAGGAAGGTGACATAAGTGTCTTTCTTGGTCAGAAATTTTTTTCCCTTCCGGCTTGGGATTTGAAGCATCAGCTTCCTCCATGTCGGAATCTTCCTTGGTCTCTTTATCTTTTTTGGGATTCTTCTTTCCCTTCTTCCGCTTAGCTTTGTAGCCAGCGGTATCATATCTTTTTATATCGTCATTGAAACGACACTCGGCGTTGGTGTGGGACGAGCCCCCATTAGCGTCTAAGTGATGCACTCATGGGTTATAGGCAATGTCGGTCCAAGAGTAGGTTTTGCATGGTTGCTGGTCTCCTCTACCTTGAACTCTCGAAGTCCCACGGCCGTGTCCGCATCCTCCGCCGCGTCCTCCTTGTCCTCCAGACCCGAAAGTAGAAGTGACCATTGTCGTTTCCATGTTGGGTTTCTCTTTCGAGGTATTTTTGCGCTTCTGAGCTTGTTGCTAGTTGTTTTGCCGACTGTGGCACAGCTAGGGCATTAAGTAATCCCTCTGCATCATCATCAGAATCTGCATATTTGCTCGTTGTTTCTATCATCTCTCCCAAGTTAGTGACTTGGTCACACTTCAAGCGGTGACGTAGTAAACCAATTGGGAGACCTGCAATGAAAGCTTCAATCACAGTTTGGTCATTTACTCCCTCACAGGAGTTCTTCGTGTCGATCCATCATCTGAGGTAATCCCGGCAAGTTTCTCCGGCTTTCTAGGTGCAACACTGTAGGTCTATAACCGTACAGGGCCTCCGATATGTGCCTTCGAAATTCCGAAAGAACGCACTTTGCATGTCATACCAGTTATGGATGGTATTCTCCGGAAGTTCATTGAGCCATGATCTTGCCGTCTTCCGCAACAAGAGTGGGAGATATCGGGTTGCGACCAGGCTGTTTCCGCCTTTGGCAATGCAAAAAGCTTGGACGAAATCCTGTAGCCAGGTATCTGGCCGAGTAATGCCGTCATAGGCTTGGATATGTCGTGAGATAGCAAATCCTTTCGAGAATCTTGTAGTTCTTATGCGTGGTCGGAAGCACTTTGGGCCCACGTATATATCATCATTTTCGTAGCGCCGCGCCTCTATATTGGAGTTGATCCTGTGCCTTGCGTCATTCGGGGATAGAGATCGTCCCAAGTGTCGGCTGTGGCTGTGGTGCCTTGGAGCCGGACTTCGGCTTCTGCCACCACATCCTCCACCACGACGCCCTCCTTGGACTCCTTGGGAGCCATTGTGATGACTACTTGGCAGAGAGGGTGGAGCAGCTGGGTTATTTCCGGCTGATCGCCAGCCTTCGTCCGGAGCATCATTATTCCGGTTCCGGGGAGGGTCTTCATTGTGACGAGCCCCCTGCCGGCTTGTCTCGGCACGGTGTGCGTCGTTCCTTCGCCCATCATCCGGTCGGCTTGCATGTCTAGGAGGTGGTATTCTTTGTCGATCCTCCTCCCGACATTTCTCTTTATCATCGTCCCTGCGTCTTTTCGACTCGCCGGCGGGTTCCTCAATTCAGCAGCAATTGCCTTGCTCGCGAATCGGGTGAATGTTACGCCAGTCACGGGAAGCTTTGTGGTGCTTTCCCAAAGATCCGGTTCTTGAGTAATTGTCCTCCCGGCGATCGGAACGGTGGTTCTGCTCCGGAACGCGATGGGGTCTTACGTCATCCCATGCCGGATCTGTGCGACACTGGTCGGAATCAGAGACCAGCTTTTGACTTCCGGACATGGCGACCTTTTGCTGCTCCAGTCCCTTGTTGAGTAATTTGATGCCCAACCGGATCTACTCTGGGCCTGGATTAGCCGATAGAATCTCTCGGGCTACCACGGTGTTCTATACTGGGGTTGGATACACCCAATCCCCTTTGCTATCTTTCCGAGGCTTCCCCATTTCTTCTCCGAAAAGGACGGCGTGAATCTGCGGGAACTGGCTATCATTAGTATGATGCTTCCTGGTCTTCTGGTATTGCCTGGAGTTGTACTTCTCCGCAGATGCTATGCGTTTCTTTTCCTCCTCTATGTTTTTGGCTTCATCGAGGAGTACTTGACGACACGCTTCTAGGGCCTGTGCCCTCTCGTCTAGTTCTTCAGCAGTAAGTTCTGCAGCTGTAGGAATAGGTATGGTTAATGCAGCATCGATGAGTTTACACGCACTTTAAGTGATCACGCGTCCATCCACCGATTCTTCTTTTTTGGGCTTGTTTGGGATAAGCGCTCCATCCGAGTCTTCCTCGTATTCCTCGGCAATCACCTCCTTTGCCGGAGGGTCTTTTGCTGGGGTCTTGTTTTTCTTGTTCTTCTTCTTTGCCTTCTTGGCCACGCCGGTAGCAAAGACGGCTTTGGGTCCGTTTCCCGAAGTCAAGCTCTGATCGGTACTTTCGGACATCTGGACCTCGGGAGTATCTCTGATTTCCATGTCATCCTGCGCTTTGGGAGAGTGTTCCCCGGATCCTTCATCCGTGGCTTCTCCCTTCTCTACAGCTTTGGAGTTATACTCCTCTTCATATTCCACGGAGAACTTTCGGAAATCTGCTGACGTGATCGACTCATCTGAGGATGCAGGTACGTCGGTGTTTGTTCCAATCGCCTCTAGCACAGAGTCGGTGTTGTCTCCAGCATCGACAGAGCTGGATCCGGATCCTACATATCCGACGAAGTGTGATGCGTGCCTCCTGAGATACCTGCGGCTCTCACGATCGGCCTCGTCGAAACGTTTGATGGTCTCGAGGATTTCATCTACACCAGAGTTTTGCATCATCATGCGTCTTAGCGTGTATCTCAGGAAAGGCCTGTCTATCCCAGCCGCCATCGAGCGGAATCGTTGTCGTTGCTATGCTCCTCCTGGATTTCGACTTCAGCGGGTGGGTCGATCTGGGATTCGGCTTCTCCAGGGAGATCCACTCCATATTCAACTTGGACCGCCAGGTCTGCCTCAGGCTCGGGTTTCTCCACTATCTCCACAATTGGTGCGGGCTTAGTGGGATTAGGGTTTCCTAAGATCCGGAACTCTGCTGCCTCCATGGACAAAGGGGACCCAGAAAAATCCTCTGCCTCTATCATCACCACTGGGGTGGGTGGGACAGATTCAACAAAACCGATGTAAACATCAATCAAACCAAAAGACATGATGGTGTAGGTAGTCACAGCCTCCCTAGCCGGAATCCAGGTCTCGTCGAGAACGATGAGAGGGACGTCGCTGGTGTAGAGGATACGACTGATGGTGATAGTCTTGCCGATTCCGATTCTTGCAGATTCCACTCAGAACGCAGATCCGAAGCTCACTTGCCCCACGGTGGGCACCAACTGTCATCGGATTGATGACAAGTGCGCCATGAGGGGGTCCTCGGGGCATCTGGAAGAGAGGGGTGTGAGACGTACAGTGTTCTGGGACGGTGAGCACACAAGTTTACCCAGGTTTGAATCCGCCGGCTTTGGACGGATCCTACTCCTACTAGCAATCCAGTAATACGGCAGAGCCGGAATAGGGGTTACAAGGGTTCTCCTGTGCGAGTTGAGATTGTAGACTATTGAGGGTGCCCTAAAGGCTCTCCCTAGGACGGCTTATATAGATATCCGGCCTAGGGTTTACAGGAGAGATCTATCCGGCTACGACTGAGAGTCGGTTATAGAGTACATCTTGAACTACAAACACTATGGGCCTAAGTCGGTAAGTCTTCTGGGCCTTCCCGTAGCCGGATTGGACTCCGCCTCTTCTTCCTGACTGGGCCACCCGTGAAAGCAAAGCTCTAACCTGAAGTGGGCCACCCTGGTCAGTGAGGACTGTGAGGATACCCGGAAAGTATATCCCCAACACATGGTCATAGCGATGAATACCATAATAAACTTTATCTTATTTCAATCTCATACTAGGGTTTCTCCATCTCCCTAAGAACGAATGATCTACTCAGAGATGGAGGCAATCAACATCATGGAAATAACAATGGAATCTATGATAGATGAATAGTACTTGTATAATCCACAACAAGTACGGAAATTACAACAAGATCTAGACAAGATGTAGATGGGATGGATGAAGATGGTGGTGATGCAGCAGTGGATGATGAAGATCGATGCCTTAGCCTCCCGGATCTGTACAGGGCGAAGATGGATCCCCGGTGGACGAGTTCCCCCTCCAGATGCCTTCCGGAGGTGAGATTTTGGCGATTTCTAGGTGTTCTGTATGTCATCTCTCCGATCTAGTTGCATGGGGTGAAACTATTTGAGGAGGCGGTGGTGGCGCTAACTATACGGCCGGAAAATTTATTCCTGCCGTATAGTTGGTCGTTAAACCGTCTATCTCCTTCGATCGCTTCGGGTTTTCATCTAGTATTATTAATATTTCCCAAATAAGCGATTTACGTTATTTTTGACTCCTTTTCTCCTCAGTACAACTGCTCCAAGAATTGTATCCATTGTATCCATCATCTGTCCTAATCCTGGTAAAATAGACATAAAATGTGCATGGGGGGTGTAAAATACCAAGATCCTACATCTACAATACAAAATAACGATATAAAACATGATGCAAATATGCTATCATCAACGTCCCCAAGCTTAGACTCTTGCTCGTCCCGAGCAAGTTTAGCTTAATGGATGTGATCTTTATGTTCATGAAGTTGATTCAATAAAATAAATGAGGCAGTTGCAGCATGTGTTTATCATATATGATACATAGGAATAAGTTCATGAATAGTACCTTACTCGAACCATCTGAATAGTATTAGCAGGCTTCCACACTTTAGTGATCAATATTTCACAAAAGATGAATCTCAACATAATGTAAAAGTATCCGGTTCAACCGAATGAGTTAGCGAGGTAGTCCCAAGTATTTTAGGATTAACATATTCACTTGGGATTTCTCAAAAGTGTCTCTTTCTCATACTACAATATAGTGGTGTATGCCTATTTACTCTTTGCACAATCGCTCTTTTTCTTTTCTTCTCTTTTGTTTATATGCTCACACTTTTGTTTAAGTGATGTGCAAAGGAGCTAGCCACACATTCTATTTCATGTAGGAATTCAAAGTTTAACGATCTCAATTATCAAATTCCAATTGTATATGAAGCATTTTTATGACTTGAAGATTCTACCTCGACTTGTTCTCACTCTATTTTGATAGCATTTTTATGACTTGAAGATTCTACCTCGACTTGTTCTCACTCTATTATGACTGCATAGATAATTTTCTTGGTAAATCAAACCGTAGAAATTACAACATGTTGATCAAATTATCTTTGTATGTTCCATTAATACCAATGGTGTCAAAGACTCCTATTGCTATCATCAAGTGCAAGTAAAATTATACTCAAGCCATTCATTTATCCAATAAGACAAACACAAACTCAAAATTGCTCCATATATAATAATAAACTCGAAATTTCATAAAAGGGATCCACTATTCCTGAAGGGAATTATAATGATGCAAACTTTATTTATAGTTTGAACTAATGCAAAACTAAAATAGTAATGTAAAACTTATAAGATAGGTTACAAGGTCTTAAAGATCTCCCCAAGCTTGGAATCAAGCTAGGAGGGATCAAATAATCCCTTGCGATTATTTGATACCGTGATTATTGTAGATCACTATGGCGCCATGGCACGCGATATCTTCTCTTCACGGGCCAGCCTGAGACGGAGAGATTGATCGACAACTTTTAATTCTTTAACGTGCAGCTTGTAGAAAAGATTATTCCTCTCCAGCACTTTCACTTGTTCTTTAATGAACTCATTGTTATCCTGAAGGGTTTGAAGCGCCTTAAGACTCATAGAAAAACCTGCTTCGGTTGTCTGCTTGATATCTTCATCAAGTTTTTCAAGATAAATTCGCAACAATCGAAGATGTTTGGGTGTCCCTAGTGTCTCCCTGTCCATCTCTTCAATCTTCAGCTCGAGGGCCTTCAGATCCCTCTTTCGGCGTGCATTGTCAGTGTCGAGGAACTTGTGTCCTCACTTGTGAATAAGAGGTGGATTGGTTTCTGGATATTTTTATTAGAGAGAGGGACAATGGCAGTATATAAAGGGGTCATATGTCGGTAAAACTCGCAAGAAACACCAAATTGTTGCCCAAGAAAAGAATCTTGACAAAACAGGGAAAGAATTCACGAATTTGGAAGTGTCCTGCCACATAACTACCAACTATACGAGTGCGACTCATATAGCTCCGGCCGTATATTTGGTTCCGCGCAGATATTTCCAAATATCTCGAGTCCAGGTTGGTTAAGTTACGACTTGGAACCGACAATAACGTTTTTTTTGGCAATAATAACGAAAAAGCAAACGAAAAATTTTCTGGTAGTTTAACGACCAACTATACAGCCGGAATATTGGCTCCGGTCATATAGTTGCGGCCGTATAGATACAGACACCAAAAATTAAAAGTGCCTGAGAGTTTCACGACCAACTATACGGCCGAAATTATTTCATCCGGTCGTATAGTTGTGCCAGTATAGTTCCAGACATCAAAAGCAATTTCGTAGAGAAGATGTAGAGAGTTTAACAACCAACTATATGACGGGAGCTTCCTCTCCGATCGTATAGTTCCGCCCGTATAGTTGGTAAAACCTTCAAAAACTTCAGAAAAACACAAGGAATTCAAAGGCAGCAATTTTAGGAGTAAAATCTGTGAAAATAAATCACTTATTTGAGTAAGAACACTTATCTTGAACTTACCGTTTGCTTATTCAGAGATGAAAAATTCCTCCAACAACAAAGACTTCTTCTCTTTTGGAGGAATTGACCTTAGTTCATTGAATAATTCTTGTAAACTAAAATCACCAGGACTAAAGTTCCTCTCAATAAGATTGGTGTCTTGCTGGGCAAACATGGACACTGCATTCAACATTTTTATTTCCTACCTCTGCATAATCTGCAACTGAAATTCTTGAAGTATAAGAATCCAACGGACCAGTCTTGGCTTATGGTCTTTCCTCTTAAGGAGTTATTTTAAACCATCATGATCCGTATGAACTCTTACTTTTGCATCAACTATATAAGAACGAAATTTATCACAAGAGAAAAATACAGCAAAAAGTTCCTTTTCTTCAGGATGAACAACTATTTGATAAATTTCTTTTGAGCACCATTAAGAGTTCTACTAGCATGATGTATAATATTAAATTCGCGACCAATGTGTTGTCCTAGAGTTACTCCTACAGCATCATCACTAGCTTCTCATATTAAGTCAAAGGTCATATCCCAGATAGGAGGTTTAATAATGGGAGCACGGGATAAAGAATTTTTGAGTTTATCAAAGGGTATAAGACATTTATCATCAAAAGTAAATATTACTCCCTTTTGCAGGAGGTTAGTCAAAGGTTTAGATATTCCAGAGAAATTTCTAATGAACCTTCTATAAAAACCCACATGACCAAGGAAAATTCTTATACCCTTAATATCTCTAGGTTGTGGCATTCTCTTTATTGCCTCAACCTTAGCTCTATCCACTTCAATTCCCTTACCCGATACCTTATGTCCAAGGACTATACCTTCTTTGACCATAAAATGGCACTTCTCCCAGTTTAGAACAAGATTGGTTTCTTTGCAACGCTGCAAAACCCTTTTAAAATTATCCAAGCAACTAGTAAACGAAGTTCTATAGACAGAAAAGTCATCCATAAATACTTCAATTATCAGTTCTATAAAATCTGCAAAAATAGCAGCCATGCATCTTTGAAAAGTAGCTTGAGCATTACATAAACCAAAAGGCATACGTCGGTAGGCATGTAAACCATAAGGACTAATGAAAGTTGTTTTAAGTTGGTCATACGGATGAACAGCTATTTGAGAAAAACCAGAGTATCCGTCCAAGTAGCAAAAAATGAGTGTGGTTTTCTAACCTTTCTAAAGTTTGATCTATGAACGGTAAAGGATAGTGATCTTTCCTAATTTATTTATTCAATTTCCTGAAGTCTATGCACATCCTATGCCCAACAATAGTTCTAGTAGGTATCAATTCATTGTTTTCATTAGGAACAACAGTAAAACCGCCCTTCTTAGGGACACAATGAACATGACTTACCCATTCACTTTTTTTAACATGATAGATTATACCTACATCCAGTAGGCGTACAATTTCTTTCCTTACCACTTCCTTCATTTTAGGCTTCAATCTTCTATTAAATTCCGCAACTGGTTTAGCACCTTCTTCCATGAATATTCGATGTACGATTATCATGGGACTAATGTCCTTCAAATCATCCATTGAGTACCTAAAGGCCTTGCGATGCTCCTTGAGTATTTTCATGAGTTCTTCTTCTCCTGAAAGTTTAGGACTAATAATAATAGGAAATTTATTCGTATCATCTAAAAACCTGTATTTAAGATTATCTGGTAGAGTCTTCAACTCTGGGGGTGGTAATTCCTCGTCCCCTATCTTTTCTGGCTCTTCAAAAGCCTCATCAGTTGGAGGCCCTATAATGGGAAGTGAATCAAGTTCATCTTCCAGTTCTTGTAGGGACTTATCCTCCATAACTATTTCTTCATAATTTGAGTCTTCATTTATTTGTTCTTCTTGATTACTAAAGAAAAGAGCTGCCATTTCCTCAACAGTTTTCTCCTCCTCTTCTTCTTGTATTTGTGGAGGCCAGTCTTTAAATTTGGAAAAGTGGAATTCCTTTTCCACTCCCCCAAGCTTAAGAGACACAATCTCCTTTTTGAAATCAACATAGGCACCTATATCACTCAAAAAGTTTCTTCCAAATATAATTGGGCAAACAGTGTCAGCTGGCATATCAACAACTACAAAATCAATAGGAATTTTTTTATTGCCAATTGTGACCGTTGCATCTTCAACTACTCCCATTAGAATTCTAAGATTTTTATTGGCTAACATAATTGTCATATCAGTATTTTCAATTGTAGCCGGTTATATTTCTTCTTTTATTTCGAAATAGAAACCATAAAATATTACATTAACTTCGGTGCCAAGATCACATAAACCATAATGCGAGGTTTCTTTAAATATGCAGGGAAGAATAGGCTTATCCACATCTTTTACCTTTGTTTTACCTTCAACCAATATGGAAGTCTCTTCATCAAGTTCAACTATGTTACAATGTGCGTACATAGCCATAATTGCTTCATTGGTTACCTCTTCATCTTTGGTTTCTTCAAGATGTTCCATGACTTCTGGCATACTTTCCTCTTCTTTCTTTTCCTGTCGCTTGATTGCTCATATTCAAAATATGCTTGCGTAAGTGTTAGGCAAGGTATCTCATATATTGGTTCTAGGGAGGTCAGTATTGCTTTAACTTCTCTTTTCTTCTTAGGTTCGGGTGGTGGATCATACTTGACCAAACCCTCTTTTGGAGCTTTGATATGTTCTGTAAAAGCTTTAACAACTTGCAACACAAGATCTGAATCCAAATAAAGTTCTTTAGATAATTATTTAACATGGGCTTTTTTATTATAGTCATGAATACAATCATGTTCTATTTCTACAACTCCTTCACTTCCTAAACCAAAATTCCATGAAACTCTATGATTAAAAATTCTATTAAGTAAAGCCCAAGATTTAGTTATAGGAAGATCCATAAAGGCTCCTTCCGCGAAAGAGTCTAGTTCAATTTTATTAGGTTTAATTAAACCGCCATAAAAGATATGCAATAAATACCATTTAGGCAAATCATGATGAGGACATAGATGAAGTAAATCTTTAAATCTGATATAAGCTCTTACTAGTCCTCCATTAGGACGGTTCTTCCAAGTCAGTATAAGACGCCTGATTCCAAAAGATTTTGATAATGGATAATATTTTGCTAGAAATTCACAAGCTAGATTATCCCAAGTAGTAGTGGCTTCTGGGGGTAGAGATCTATACCATGAGAGAGCTGTACTAGTCAAAGTCTGACTAAAAAGTTTAAACTTTACCTCATCAGCAGTATATCTCGTCAATTGAAAAGTGCCACATATATCTTTAAAACATACAATATGCTCATATGGATCAGGATCTTCTTCATCTCTAGTAAATTGCTTCTTGTGTAGAATACCAAGTAATAGAGGATTTATTTCAAACCCCCTTGTCTTCGCATTGGAGTTGTCTCTTTATAAATATCATAGGGCTTTCCAAAGTGGCTGAGTGGGTTAGCACTAGTCATATGCTCAAACTCCATCATGTTGGTGGAAACCTGTAACTCAAAACAAAACTTAGCAAGACAAAAATAAATAAGCAAAAACTAAAAGACCTACAATGCTTAGCTCCCCGGCAATGGTGCAAGAAAATAACTTGATGACTGCAAGTGACCAGATCATTTGTAGCTAGTTTCGAAATAAAGATATCGATCCCACAAGGAGCAATAGTCTGAAATCTAATAACTTTTGAAATAAATATTACACTAGTAATGCTAAATAAAGTTCTAAGTGACAAGATAAAATGCGAGTATTGCGTAAAAAGGTGTTTTGGGGTTTTTGGTATAAGAACAACAATAAGTAAAGTAAAACAACCGAATACAGAAAGTAAGTATCGCGTATGTGAGAGAGATTGGAACTGCAATAGGGAAAAGCGTTGTCAGGGAGTAGCGGATTCACCACTAGCATTATAAGGAGCTAATGTAAAGATTATTATCATAAACATTCTCAACTATGTATGTGTGGGAGGAACTCCGTATATGGACAAATAGGCAGCAACTGCTGCTCACATCATCCTCATAATCACATCAGTCAGCAATCAACATCAATCGAATTACTGCGCTATTAAGGGACTTAATCCCGTAGGACGTATCCCATGGCATGGATAGTGTTCCTCGATTCCCAAGTTGATACGTAAGGAGTGCCAACGGCTTTATAGTTACTATAAGTGCTAACACACCTCCGTCTACCAACAAGTAGCTCCCTCCATCAAGTCCCCATGAGAGGAAAATATTGAGAGGTCGACTTCTCTCAACATCAGGATGAAGACAATCTAACACATGGTCATAGCGATGAATATCATAATAAACTTTATCTTATTTCAATCTCATACTAGGGTTTCTCCATCTCCTCAAGAACTAATGATCTACTTAGACATGGAGGCAATCAACATCATGAAAATAACAATAAAATCTATCATAGATGAATAGTACTTGTATAAATCCACAACGAGTACGGAAATTACAACAAGATATAGATGAGATGGATGAAGATGGTGGTGATGCAGCGGTGGATGATGAAGATCGATGCCTTAGCCTCCCGGATCTGCGTAGGGCGAAGATGGATCCCCGGTGGATGAGTTCCCCCTCCAGATGCCTTCCGGAGGTGAGGTTTCAGCGATGTATGGGTGTTCTGTGTATGTCGTCTCTCTGATCCAGTTGCACAGGATAAAACTATTTGAGGAGGCGGTGGTGGCGCCAACTATACAACGGGAACTATATGGCCGGAAAATTTATTCCCGCCGTATAGTTGGTCGTTAAACCGTTTGTCTCCTTCGACCGCTTCAGGTTTTCTTCTGGTATTATAATATTTCTCAAATAAGCGATTTACGTTGTTTTGACTTCTTTTCTCTTCAGTACAACTGCTGGAAGAATTGTATTCATTGTATCCATCATCTGTCCTGATCCTGGTGAAAAAAGACATAAAATATGCGTGAGAGCGCCGTAAAATACCAAGATCCTACATCTACAATGCAAAATAACGATATAAAACATGATGCAAATATGCACTCATCACCTTGCCTCTTTGTTGAAGAATCTTTGCTTGCCCCACCTAGCAATGATCCGAAGAAGCTCTTGTCGTATCTCCTCTGGGGTCCTCTTCGACCATCCTTTTCTACGTAATCTCTCACCCAGCTCAGTGAGGAGATAATCACTAGCAATGAGTTCCTTCAATGGGGCTGGATTATTGTCTATCCTAAAGTTTCTGGCCAAATGAAAAATATCGACGAACATGTTTATCTCGAAACTGCGATCGTACGGAAAACCAGAAAACATACTGGCTAAAAACGTGATGGCTTTGCTTAGACAACTTCGTGAAGAGGGGATTTTATAGGATAAACAAACAAAAAATAGAGGGAAACATTTTGGCGAGAAACATTTTAGCGGGAACCATTTTGGCGGGAAACAGTTTAGCGAGAAACACTTTAGCGGGAACCATTTTGGCGAAAAACATTTTGGCGGAAAACACTTTGCTAGGAACAACTAAAATAAATTGTCTCTGAAATTAACTGACAAGTACAAACTAATGTTGACTCATTGACCTTCGTGAGATGGCCGCACCAACAACGCTCGTGTGTCACTCCTTGTGGCAACCTGGCATCTTTCATCTTCCTAGGCCTATACTCTGGGTCCAAACATGACACACTCATGACGGAGAGAAGAAGGAATTGCGAGAGAACGAGAAAGAACAGGGTGAAGAGATAACATCTCGGTGCCAGGATTTATAGGGGCAACTGGGAGGAATTGGCGGGAAGAACTGGCGGGAGATAAATGGCGCGAAAGAGTGGCGGGAGAAATACTAGCGGGAAAAGTACTGACGCACGATAAACGACGCGAAATAGTGACGGGATTCTACTGACGGGAGATAAACGCTAAACGCCGGGAAACGGATTAGCCTAACACGCTGCATGATCCATGCAGGCTTCGGTGCAATCGGGCGGTAATCGGCTCTTCAAAAACCGACCGGCCCGGTCGGCGTTTGAATAATCGACGATCGACCTGACATCCTCCGACAGGGTCATCGTCTATTCAAAAACCGACTAGGACCTATCGGCTTTTCAAAAGCCGACACCGCGCTATATTTGACAATCCCTCAAATCGCGTATTATTCGTGAAAATTCTGAGAAAAAACGTATTATTTATAAAAAAATAGCTATAAACTTGGTCAACTTTAGAAAATGTTGACATTTGACTAACCTTTAGACGCCTTATATTTTGGGACGGAGGAAATATTTGTGTACGTAAGTTTCAAATTCGGCATGCATGTACATTTTCGTATTCTCTACTTGCATGATTTATCTAGTATTTTTTAACTTTATTTAGTCTTCTTTTAGATTTTTTACTATTCCTTCATGATCCAGAATACCCCATGTTCTAAAAATTCTCTTCAATGCATCGGCCCTAGTCCTGATCTCTGCACCACAAAACCCCTAAGCTCTCCTTAACAAAAATGTGCCAGAGCTCAAAATAAACTACAAGCAACAAAATAGAACTCACTGTCTTGTCTATCTGTCGCAGATTTGTTAAAATACACATTTAGATATTTTTTTAGTGTACGAATTTTGATAAATCTATGATATCTAATAAATTTATAATAAAGAGAGTATGTGATTGTCTTGTGTCTAAAATTTTACAATTGTTTCAACCAAACAATTTTTTATTTTTCCATGATTTTTATCCGCACAGTTTTTTCATGGCTCGTAGCTCATGGCTTTTTAAATTCACAGCTTGTTAGCGTTCATTTGACCCAGCCTCAGATTTAAATTTTACATGCTGCCGCTTACGCTATTACGATCTAACACAGCTCTACCCAAACGCACCCTAAGTTGACACCTCAAGATTTACAAACTGGATAGAAGAATAAGGATGAGATCCACCTCGGCTAGAAAGTCTCGAGAGAAAAATAGCACGCAGCTAGCATCATCAAATTCGATAAAAAAACGTCTAAATTTATCAAAATATAGGGTGACTCATCCTCCTCTAACGACAGAAAACACAATACGTATGTACGTAGCCGCTCGAAGACAAAACGCACGGTACTCTTCACATACGACCGAGCTGTTGATGCAAGATCATCGAGTCGGCACGGAGAGCGACCTGCTGGCGTGCTAGTGGTGGTGGATGGTGTACCGCGTGCCCGGCAGACCCCGTCACGACCGGCGATGCACGTCAACAGCCAACGGGACCAGTCTCGCGTTATGGCACTGCCGCCATCCCATCTGCCACCGTGGACCGGTCGTATTCATACAGCCACCTGCCGTGCCACGCGTACTCGGGTAGGTGGAGGTAGAATGAAACATTTCTGTGCTTTTTTTTCCCGTTGCGCGGAAATCTTCCGGTAAGCATTAAATTCCCCTCGAGGAGAACAGAATACACTTTTTTTTTTTGCGGGGGAGAACAGAACACACTCAACAAACGCATTAAATTATCCTCCAATTATCTCTCCGGTTACAGCGACTCTGCTTAAATTCCTGCTGCTGGTGCCTCCCTCCGGTTCGAGAGGACTACTGCCAGTGCCACCATTACCGTGCTGCTCCTCGGAGGCTGCTTGAACACTCTTAAACCTCGAGAGATGGAGGTGGAGACGGCGATGCCTCCTCCCGCGGCGGCCGGGCTGGACCACGTGGTCTCCGCCCTGCTCGAGCCGTCGCTGGTGGACGCGACCGGCGGCGGGGGCGTGAATGGCGCGGCCACCAAGGTGCAGAAGGTCTACCGGAGCTACCGGACCCGGCGGAAGCTCGCCGACTCCGCCGTCGTCGTCGAGGAGCTCTGGTAACCAGATCCTACAGAAAAGGAAACATCTATTTCCCCCCTTGCTTACTGAATCATTTTATCTTGGTCATGTTTCGCTTTGCATCCGTTTCGTCTGTTAAATTTGGTAAAGGAAACCGGCCAAACGCCCCCCCCTCCCCCCCCCCCCTTCTTTTTCTTTGGGATTCTGCCCTTATTGCTCCGTGTCTCTTGCTTCTTGCTGTCTTCTGACCTGGCTTCCATGAACCCCTCTGAGATTTTGGTGTCGGCAATGCCCGATTTGGTTCTTCTTCATGGTAACTGCTGGCGAAAACTAACCTGTTTTCTGGTTGGAATTGGTCAAGGTGGCAAGCGCTGGACTTCGCGCGGCTCAACCACAGCACCGTCTCCTTCTACGACGACCCGGAGCCGGAGACTGCAGCCTCGCGCTGGAACCGAGTCAGCCTCAATGCATCCAAGGTCTTAGCCACTTTTCTTTTCCCCTGCATCAACCTGCACCACAAGAAAGCGATTTTAACTCTCAGCTAACATATGATCCTGAGCTTGATGCAGGTGGGTCAGGGTTTATCCAAGGATGCTAAGGCTCGCAAGCTGGCTTTCCAACACTGGATCGAGGCTGTGAGTACACATCAACTACTGTTTTTTTTAATCTAATTTTAGTAGTATCTTGTTTGCTGGATATTACTGCTTTTATATGCTCTCAAATATGTGTGAAAAGAATCTGCTTCCCAGTATCAGTTGACTTGGACCTTCTGTTAGCGTGTGAACATGGATCATAAAAATTCCACGGCTTGTGCTCGCCAAAATTTACCGACGACTTGCACTCTTATTTGCTAAATTTCTGAATTTCATCCGCCGTCATGTAGATTGATCCAAGACATCGCTATGGGCACAACCTGCATTACTACTACGATGTTTGGTGCCAGACCCAAGCTGGCCAGCCATTCTTCTACTGGTAAAGAACTTTTTTCCAACCAGTACTGGTAAAGAACATGATATATGCATTTTTTTTTCTTGTTTGAAAGAAATCTATAGATATCTGTCATTTTCCTACAAGATAACCTTGTTACATGTTGCACAGGAATTGATAATATTTTTTTTAATGTGCAGGCTTGATATTGGTGAAGGAAAGGATGTAGATCTTCCAGACTGTCCAAGGGCTCTGCTAAAGAAGCAATGCATACGATATCTTGGTCCAGTAAGATAATTTTATACTGGACACTATCCTTATTTTCAAATCATAGTATTCTTATGAAAAATACATCTAGGAGAGCTGCATTAGGACTTCAGCGTTCTAAATTTCTCCAACCCTCAAGTTTCTTCATGAAGCCTCAGTATGATGAAATACAACGAAATTTGTGTTTCTCATGTTTACCTTTTATAAAGTATGTTTTGCTTACAGTAAGGATGTGTTATGTTGCCATGGATGCCAAATCAAGGCCCTATTGTGAAGGACATCACCAAGCTAAGAACTGTCATGTGCAGGAATCACAATTCATGTTAACAATACCATGATCAATTGATAAATTAGATAAGCCCTGTAGGTTATTTTAGGTGGAAAGATATCTATTTAGTTAGGAAAGAGATAGGCTTACAATAGGAAGATACATTGGTGTCGTTGCTAGGAATGATATTTGGTTAGGCAGTAGATAGGTTATTTAGTTGGTATAAGGATATCTTAGGGATAAAGACACAACTAAGCCAAAGAGCATCTCTAACCATGACAGGGATTAGGCCCTGCTGGCGCCTACATAAGGGCGAGTACCCTATCCCTGGTATCTCGACCTGTGCCAATCACTGCACATGGCATCCGTCTTAATGCCTTTGTAAATAAATCTATATGTATTAAACTTATATTTTACTGCCAAAAGTTTCACAAATCTTGATTTTTAATATTTTATACTTATTACGAGGTTGCAGAATTCCTGGCCTGCTTCCATTAACACCTTTCTTCAATTGTTCATGGTAGCTACAGCACATCTAACTTGTTTTGAAATGAGTTCCTACAACATTGCCGCGTGAAAGTATTTAGAAGATACTCCCTCTGTTTCAAAATATAAGATGTTTTAGCTTTGTGAATGGAGTGTATCTAGAGTCTAGACCTCTTTTAGTGTGTAGATTCATCTAGATATGGAGTGAACCTACACACTAAAAGAGGTCTAGATACACTCCTTTCACAAAGCTAAAACATCTTATATTTTGGAACGGAGGGAGTAGTAGTGTGTGAACTCTTTATTTTTGCAGCAGCTGTGCCTCCCAGATGATTGTAACAGTTCTCTGATATTTTGCAGCAAGAGCGTGAGTACTATGAATACATCATTTCAGAGGGAAATATTATTCATAAGATATCTGGAGAACCACTTGATACAAACCAGGGCCCTAAAGGGACGAAATGGATTTTTGTTATGAGCACCTCAAAGAAACTTTATGCCGGGGAGGTAGTTGGCTAACTCTCATAAGAATTATACTCTCATTGATGCTGTAAAATGTTATATCATTCTTTCATAGTTTAGAATCGCTAAAATCTGTAACTTGTATGCTTATTTCTGTATCCAGAAAGTGAAAGGTGTATTCCAGCACTCTAGCTTTTTAGCAGGAGGTGCTACCATAGCTGCTGGAAGGTTTACCGCAGAAAATGGAGCTATCAAGGTATGCAGAGATTTTACATTCCTGGTGAATGCTTATGGTGTTATTTCATATTTCCATATGTGTCCCAAAAGATTAGTCATGTCATACCCATAATTTTGTTCTCCTGCTTCCCCTCCGGATGCAGTGCGCTAATTTGATTCTCCGTTGATCTGTTCTGGTTTCAGTCCATCTGGGCATATAGTGGCCACTACAGACCGAGTGCGGAGAACCTCAGCAACTTCATGAGCTTTCTAGAAGAGAACGGAGTTGATCTGAAAGAAATCGAGGTACACTATTTTCAGTGCAGTAGAATCTGAAAATAGTCCTTTGTTATATGTATAAGACGGTTTCACCTAATGAGCTTATTATTGCATATTCAGGTGCGCTCATCCAACAAGGAAGACTTCTATGATGATCCAGTGCCTAATATCATGGCATCCAATCCTCCAGAATTGTCTATTCTTCCAAAGATGGTACAAGGAGACGAGGCATCTTCACTGACCGAAGCTGACGAGGCCAACAATGTACATGCAGAACAAGCAAGGCCAACCTACGAAAGGACATTATCCGGTGGCCTGCAAAGCCCTAGAGATGCCGGTGTCTCGAAGGAGTCCATTCTCGAGAGGGTGAATTCCAAGAGCAAGGCAAAGTCCTATCAGCTTGGCCACAGGCTGTCCCTGAAATGGAGCACTGGAAATGGTCCAAGAATTGGGTGTGTGAAGGATTATCCAATGGAGCTCAGGATGCAAGCGCTGGAGATGGTACAGCTCTCGCCAAGGGCATCGACTCCTCCAGCCTCGTGGAGGGTACCGTCATGCCTCTCGCCCACCTTGCCAACGGCGCCGCTCGTGCCAATGCAGACCTCCCTGCCCCAGCCAAGTTAGGAACATTAGACTATGCAATAGCTGTATTCGTCACATTTGGTCATGTGCTGCAAAGGTCAGACACTTCGTTTGCGATTGCTGCTTTTCCTATGTTCCATGAGTCCATTTGTAGCTCACATGATCTTGCAAGGGTTATGTGAGTTCCAGGTTGGTTGAACTGATTTAACAATGTTTGATTCCCCTTCTTTGTGCCGAATGTCACTATTGCAGAAATAGCTTCAGCGGAGTTTTCTGTCTCATATAATGAGGTAGTGTTTTTATTACAGACATAACCTACAAGCCATGATCGAACTTGAAAAATTGAAGATCCTTAGAGTATTCCACTGAGATTGTAATACATGGATCATAACATCAGCAATAGAGGGTAAGCGTAAACCGAGTCAAAATCGCTAGCGAACAGCCAGCAGGTAGTGCATAGAAAATGTCCCATGCGCAAACAGAAACGGAGAAGGGGAAGCAGTTGAAATGATGAACTAAGGAGGTAGCAGTACAGGAGCATGCGGTTCATCAAACTGAAAGAGACAAAACTTGCTTTACCCGCCAAAAAAAAAGGACAAAACTTGCTACACATTTCATCCGAAGTGAGTATATCGGCGGTATCACAAGGTCATCGCACCAGTTTACAATGTGTTAACTTATTATCATCAATTGTGATCTCATGTCTGGATGCAACGCACAGACGTTCGTAGCCTGGCTGCAAAAATCCAAGGCAAATTTGACATCAGTTGGAAGAGCAAAACAAATCATAACTAAGACAAACATGCAACATGGTGACGCTTTCCCTGTGGCCTATATGTCAGAAAGAGACACGAGGCAACATCATGTATGCAGCACCAAGTAAGCTGATGAAGAAAATGACATCAGATTTGCTTCTACAGGTTTCAACTAAATCGAAAATTGAACCTATAGCGACACAGGAGCAAATTCTCCAAACTAAAAAGTAAATCGTTGATCATCGAGAAATACTCCACCATTTATATTTGTCGTTTTTGTGCATTTTTACTTGTAAAATCCTAGTAGGTAACATAGCACACACTGGTATCTCCTTAAGGCAACATCATGTATGCAAAGATAAATGGCATCAGATTTGCAGCTATAGGGTGTATGCAGTAACAAAATCAGATTGTAATTTACAGGGATACAGAGGAGAATTATCCAAATTAATCGAAGGGAACAGATTAAAAGATCATATATTTTCACATATTTTCTTGAATTTGTACTTGTAAAAGCTAACATGGCACAAATGCGCATCTCCTCAAGGGAAAAAATGAATACCTTCTTCCAGTTGGCGATGAGGTTACAGTTAGCATGGCCCTAATCAAGGCAGAACTAATACTTCAATGTTTCCCTGCTGACGAGAACATATCTTCTTTATCCCAAGCACAAGTATATTCAGTCAAGCCTCCCGTAGTCAGAAGTTCAACCAAGAACCCTAGATTCTCTTCATACATACTCAACCAGTCTCGACAGGAACAGCTACAAAGTTACCACACCCGTGGCATAAGGAGAAGAAACAAGTATTCTCTCCGTCCAGAAATAACTGACCTGGATTTGTCCAAATTCTAATATATCTAGACGTATTTTAGCATATAGAAACATTAGACAAATCCATGTCAGTTATTTTTGGATAGAGGAAGTACTGAATTTACTTACTTACAAAATTTTGCTGCACTTGGCGTAAACAGATAGGCCTCGCCGCCGGTCGCCGGGATAAAGGAAATGAGATGGTCGGAGAATGGAGAAACTGGGGCAGAACAAAGTAGAAGGATGGAAGGAATGTGATTTTCAAAGGGACTTCTAGATTTACGAGGGGGGCTTATTCTAGCCGGAATGGATGAACAGGCCCAATGCTATGGGCTTCCTTGTACAAATTGGGCTAAAAAAACTGCGTATAGAACAGTATGGAGAGTCATTGTGTGAGAGTTAGGACGAGAATACGCAACCATTATGGCTTTACGGGTCACACCTATATGGAGTGTGGCACCTAGGGATGTGGGAGTAATATAAATTCCTTTTCTTTTTTCAGAAAGAAGCATATATTAATATCAAGAGATACCAATTATATCTAGTATCTGCAACAACGAGTGTCCTAGCGGCATTACAAATGCACAAAAAAAAAATAGAAATTACAAAAAAGAAAAGCCCCGCTACATCAATCTATTCCCTGTAATAGCAGTACTAACACCAGAAGTCCAGCTTCTCCAAAAGAGACGCCTCCAATAAGGAAATAGTGCACCAACACCGACGTCGCCCGATCATAGATCTTAGGTTTTCACCCTGAAGAAAGTCTTTACTCGCAAAACAATGTCTTCAACAAGGCCATTATCAGACATAACCAATTAAGACCAGACCTTTGATTTTCACCCTGCAAGATCAGACACTGAACCTCACCTGTGCTGCCTCCCCACTAACAAGCCGCTGCTACAAATCACGGATCACCAAGCCAGTTACTCAGCGTCAAAGACTCGAACCACCTGTGATAGCCCTCAAATCTCTGCTTTAATGACATTCTCCACCACTGACTTCACCATGGATCAACAAAGAAAATGTCCAATGATGTTAACAGACAACAGAGCTTCGCAACGCTCCCTCTGAAACTAAACGGTCAGAAAATGCACGGGTGCGCACGACCGAATCCCATCCGGTCAGCATTCTCCAGGCATGAGCTCCCATCGAAGATCGGCAGTGGAGCATTCCGGAACCCGACAATCCTCATAGATCAACGACGACCCGCATCTAGCAGTTCCTCATCTTTGCGCATGAGAAATCAAGGGCTGCCGCCATTATTCGCGAGACTCACAAGCCCCCACGCCGCCAGCCTCCTCCAGCACGATGACAACACACAAACAAGCGACAAGAAGGCTGAGTGGAAGGGGGCGAACCCCCCGCAACAACAGCCACACTGGGATCCTACAGCCTCAAACATGGCCCAAGGTCCATATCTTGGTCCGCCGGAAACCCAGATCGCCGCCGCCAGTGACCATCGCCGCTTCCGGCAGCCACCATGGCGACACCTTGCCACCTCTACGCTGCAGCCCCACAGGAGACCTCAAGCCCCGCTCGACCAAGCCGCGCCGCACAGTGCACTCCGCCGTCGCCACGCTACCTCCCGCGCGATGTGGCTGAGGCCACCTCTCCAGCCCACCGTCGTTTGACAGGGTGGGTGCCGCCCCCATCGCCGTCGCCGGCGGCAACGGCGGCCACTGCTTCCAGATCGGCCGGCCTCGACAGGGATCGGAGGAGGATCCTTCGGAGCCGCCCGGGAGGGAGGTGGCCCTGGAGGGAGGCGGCTACGCTTTCTCCAAAAGGGGATCTATCACATTTTGTGTTCGATCCCAAGTTGGACGTCACGTTTGGCTAGCTAATTCGCTAATTTGCGTTTGTATTCCGTGTCTTTTGATCTACTCCCTCCATCCAGAAATAACTGACTTAGATTTGTCTAGATTCAAATAAATCTATACACTAAAATACGTCTAGATACATTCGAATCTAAACAAAACCAAGCCAGTTATTTCTGGACGGAGGGAGTAATAAAAAGATAGACTGATTCTCCACCATATTGATTCCTTTGTTGGGGCTGTTGTTCGTGTTTTCCAGGAAAATTTTGTGGCTGCTACTTGCAATTTTTTACCACATGTTGCATCAGCTCACATGGCAGAAGCCATGGCAATGAAGGAGGGTCTTAATCTTGCAAATAGATTGAGATGTAATAATATTCTTGTGGAAGTTGACTCTCTTGAGATTATTAATGTATGCAATGGCCAAGACTCATGGTGGATAGAATCATCAGCTATCATGGCTGATTGTATGGACATCTCGCTACACTTGGAATGTCAAATTTTAATACTGTTCGAGAGAAGCAAATAAAGTTGCACATGAGATAGCTAGGTTTTTTTTCAATGATAAACTATCTTATAACTGAGACGATGACCCCTAGTTTTTTGATTAATTCCCTCATAAACGATATAACAATTGTTGATTATTAATAAAGCTTGTAGCAGGACGGAGTCTCGGCTGCTTCCCTAAAAAAAGAGGCAGGCTGATTAAAAAAATTAGGGATATAAATAATACGGATAATCTCCATCTCGGATCCATATCCGTATCCACATTTAAGGATATCGTATGCAATTATAGAAATCTGATGGACACGGATACAGATATTGATCGTGCGGATATCCGGCGGATGTGATAGTGGATACGGTTTTGCTATTATCTGACGGATATTGATTATCCATTGTTTTTTATGGATCATCCGAGGTTCTCAATTTGAATTATCAGCTTAAACAAATTATACCAAACGGTTGTCCCTAATATCTAATCAGTGCCATACAATGTTTTGTTCACGTGGAACCGTGAAGAGTAGCATCTATCTCTCACGATTCTCATTCTCACATAAAGACACAAGCGACATCAGCCATGCTAGCTTCCCAACGCATGTAGCTGATAATTGCTTGCTGAAGTGTTCGTTCGCCGTATTTCCTTCAGTATAGGTATCTAGCTCCAGAGTTGAATTATAAGTCGAAACTCGCGAGCTAAATGAGAAATTTGTGACTCAGCTCGACTCAGCTTGGACTCGGTGTCTGACGAGTCGAGCCAAGTTTTCGACTTGAGCTTGTTTGTTCACCCAAGCTAAATGAGCTACTCGCGGCATTTAGCTCGTTAAACTCGTTCAAATACAAAGTTCGAAAAATTTCATAGATGAGTGTTATACTATGCATGTTTCTTGAACCTCTAATGGTATAGAGCTACTATATTTTTTATTGATCTTCTATTGTGTTATTATGGAAGTATCATCAATATTCTAGTTCCAAATTAGTAGGCCTTCTTCCGTCCAGTTTCTTTTTACAGAAGCTATTTTAGCGAATTTTGCACTATTTTGATGAATTTGTCTAGTTTTTTAATGAATTTTCGCCTAGTTTTTTTATTCAAACTGAACCAAGAGAAGTTTGTTTTAGAAAATAGAAAAGTATAGAGAGATCTTCTGAATAGTATGTTTGCGAATAGTTCAAATGGTGCTCATTAAATTTAAAAAGAACGGAAGGGAAAATTAAATTTAAAGAAACGAGTTAAAGTGTTTATTCTAATTATGATCCTGTTATTTTTCTGACCAACGTTGTTACTTTTGTGCATTTATTTTTATGTTTTTACCGACGGTGATATAGTTTGAAATTTCAGGAGGGTACTACTTGATGGGATGCATCAAGGATGTTCCAACCCTCAGAGGTGACAACTACACTGAATGGAGAAAGAAGCTAGACTTGGCTTTCTTTTGTGTTGAGGTGGACTGGACTGTCGACACTCCGCATCCCACCAAATCGATAGAGTCAGTCAGAGATGATAAAGATGATGATGTTGCTTGGGACAAAAAGTTGAGGTATTATGCTCCGTTGGAGAAGACATATACCCTAGAGAATAAAAAGTGGCTCACCGCCAACAAAAAGTACATGGCTTTCATAAAGAACACAATTGAGCATGCTATTATGGGCTCAATTGCAGAGTGTGCTCAATTGCAGTGAACTGGATCTTCAAAGATATATGCTACCTTGCAAGCAGCTGATGACAGAAAAGTACACTGGAGGTGGACATGGCATAAGAGAGCACATCCTCAGGATGAGCAACATGGAAGCTAAGTTGAAGCCCATGGATGCTTATTTAGAGCTCAAGCCTGCACTCCTTGTTCATCTTGTTATGGCTTCACTACCAAAAGAGTTTGACACTTTGTTGTCAACTACAACATGCAACCAGAGCGGTGGGATATAGAAAATACAATAGCCATGTGTGTGCAAGAAGATGATAGAATTAAAACCTCACATGGTGGTTCTCTGAACGATGTGAAGGATAACAAGAAAAGGAACTACAATCAAAGCAATCAAAGTTCCCCTTCAAAGCCACATCGAAAAGCTCCCATGCAACAACAACATCAGCAAACATCTTTCCTAGTGGACAGAGATGCATGTCTCCACTATAAGAAGATCGAGCATTACAAGAAAGATTTCCTTATTTGGCTAAAGTCAATAATGGCAAAGAATGGTAAGAACACCATTTCCTTTGTAAATGAATCCTTGTATAAACAGTTTTCGAAACCTACCTGGTGGATTGACTCAGGTACAACTATTCATGTTGCAAATTCTTTACAGGGATTCCATTAAACGCGGACTACGCAAAGAAGCGAAAGATGTATTGAAGTTGCAAATAGAGTCCAAGCAGACGTTGAATATGTTCGCAACATCTCCTTGGAGCTAGCTGATGGATTCACGATCCTGCTTAGAGTTGTTTTTTTTATGTTCCTTCATTATACAAAAACTTGATTAGTGTTTCACGTTTGGACAAAGATTATTATGAATGTCATTTTGGACATGGAAAGTGTGCCATATGGTTTAATAATGATTGTGTGGGTGTTGCTTTCCTATGAGCTTTATTTCTTAGGGATTTCTATTTTCGTACCCTCGATTCGTTAGTTGTAATCAGTTTTCCCTAGCCGCTTAGTTTTTCGTCACTTTTGCCCATATCCTTGTACGGAACTCTCACATGGTCTAAAACTCGCCGTTCGTCAGCCTTGCCGTTACATGCTGACAAGTGGGGCCACGTTCAGTCGGGTCCCATAGTGGACCCTCGCCGTTACATGCTGACGAGTAGGGCCGTGTTCTGTCGGGTCCCATAGTGTACCCTTGCCATTACATGCTGACAAGTGGAGCCGCGTTCAGTCGATTCCCATAGTAGACACATCTCTCAACTTATCCAAATCAGCATCGGACCCACAGCTTATCCACATGAGCGTCGGACCCACAACTTACCCAGGTTGGCGTTGCAAGATGGGACCTCGAGCCAACCCCGCGCTCGTGCTCGCGCCCGTGCTGTTGCTTCATTTTCATATAGTGAAATATAATGCATATACGAAAATTATACACCTTTGAACTCTTTTAAATCACACTTAGAAGATGATAATGTTGTGCTAATAAAATCTTGATCATTTATCATTTCCATGGAGTGAAATATAATGCATAAACTTGCGTATACACAAATTATACACCTTTGAACTCTTTGAAATCGCACTTAATACGTGATAATGTCGTGCTAAGAAAATCTTGAGAGATTATCATTTTTATAGAGTGGAATGTAATGCACAAACTTGCATATGTGAAAATTATAAACCTTTGAACACTTTTAAATCGCACTTAATACGTGATAATGGTGTGCTAACAAAATTTTGAGAGATTATTATTTTTTCCCTCATTTTCATAGAGTGGAATGTAATGCATAAACTTGTATATACGAAGTTTATACACTTTTGAACTCTTTGAAATCGCACTTAATATGTGATAATGTTGTGCTAAGAAAATCTTGAGAGATTATCATTTCCATGGAGTAAAATATAATGCATAAACTTGCGTATACAAAAATTATACACCTTTGAACTCTTTGAAATCACACTTAATACGTGATAATATTGTGCTAAGAAAATCTTGAGAGATTACCATTTCCATGGAGTGAAATATAATGCATAAACTTGCGTATACAAAAATTATACACCTTTGAACTCTTTGAAATCGTACTTAATACGTGATAATATTGTGCTAAGAAAATCTTGAGAGATTACCATTTCCATGGAGTGAAATATAATACATAAACTTGTGTATACAAAATTATACACCTTTGAACTCTTTGAAATCGCACTTAATACATGATAATGTTGTGCTAAGAAAATCTTGAGAGATTATTATTTTCATATAGTGAAATGTAATGCATAAACTGGCATATACGAAAATTATACACCTTTGGAATCTTTGAAATCGCACTTAGGTCATGATAATGTTGTGCTAATAAAATCCTGATCATTTATCATTTCCACGGAGTGGAATATAATGCATAAACTTGTGTATACAAATATTATACACATTTGAACTCTTTGAAATCGCACTTAATATGTTATAATATTGTGCTAAGAAAATCTTGAGAGATTATCATTTTCATATAATGGAATATAATGCACAAATTATACACCTTAGAACACGTTCCCTTCAAATTAGGGATGAAAACGGAGCAGAAACGGACGGAACTGAGTGATGCCATATTAGTTTTTATATTTTTTTGCGGAAGCGAAACGAATATAAAAACCCCATAAACAAAAATAAAAGCAGATATTGTCAGAAACAGATACATACCAAATACGGTGCAGACGCGAAACCATGCAGATTTTATCCGGAACCAAGAGAACCCTAATATCATGCAACAATTCTCAAGAATTCAAGAGAACAAACAAAATCGTGCCTATAGAACATGCTAGGTTTATGTCAACACCCGGATTTTTAATCCCAGATGCCCGCTATGCCATACCTCGCAATCTCAGGATTACCATTTTTGCGAGACATAACGGATTGGATATCACAGTACATCATCCATTACAAACCATACATAAGGTTTTACACAAATAAGGATCTCATGATCCAGTCTTTAATACAACGAGCAGTGGAAATAAAAGATAAGCGTAGCAGTGGGGTCCATCTTGAGGCACAGTAATCGACGAAGGCAGATAGTCCTAGTTATCATAGCCGTCCTGCTAACCATCATCTTGATAATCTCCTTCATAGTCTGGCCATGATAATAGCCAGGGACAAAATCCATGAGTACTCTTTAAGTACTCGCAAACTACTACTAGCAAGGAGTATAAATCTAAGTTAAAGTGCTGAATCTAAGTTAACTATCAAGTTAAGTTTGAAACCTAAGCTGAGTTCAGAAGCAAAGAAAGATAAAATAAGGTTCTAGAATCACTTAAGTTGGGAAGCTATTATCATCAACACCACCCTGTTGTGGTCAAGTCAAAGTTCATCATTCGTTTCACGTTATTTAGAAAACATCTGACAACGAAACAGTATGGCCATTCCAACTGTCCATAACTGCGGACGCGGCTATTCGAATAGTTTGACACTCTGCAAAGGTGGTACACTTTCACCACAAGATTCGATACATCTGTCAGGGATAACCCTGAATCATCATACTTAGTATGCAGATAATCAAACATAACCTTCCCTTTACACACCCTAGTACAAGCACCTCTCCTATGAGCATGGCCTCCCAACCATGACCATCAGTCATCTTGGGCACTGCATAGGTGGACAACATTGAGAGGTAGCCTCAGCTCAAACCTCTCCCGTGAGGGAACTAATACTAATGCATATAAATTTCTAGCTAAGCCTTACCCAATTCAGGTAATGTGGTTGTACGGTAAATTTGGAATGGTATCGCATCCGAATCCAACCATCAGTTTTATAAAAGGGTTAAGGCTCATGCCTCGTCATTTTCATCCTCATAAACCAGTTGTGTTTCTCAACACATGTCAAAACATATCAATAGAATGACTCATCATTCCAAGGTTTTCATAATTCATTTTCACCAAGTATTCCCATCTAGAGTGACTCAAGTTTTTGATCTATACTAAGATACTAAGTTAAGAGTGTTCACTAAGGTGGAAGTGATGGGTTCAATCTTCTGCCATAGAGTGATATCTAAAGGTTTCTAAGTAGGTCAAGTTTTATACTTTTTATGCTACCTTCAAAATTAAGTAAAGAACTTTGTGTAAACTAAGGGAGGTAAAACTTGTCAATAAGACTTGGGGTACTAATAGTTAAATGGGTGTGATCAAAGCCTGCTTAAGGCATCTTTGCTAAACCATCTAATTTAATTCTAGCCTGCTAACAATAGCTTGCCTTGGTTGGTGCAGTGGTTGAAGTTTTCTTCTTCTTCTTCTTCTTCTTGGTAGAATTTCTCCTCCTCGAAAGCTTGGTCGGTACTAGCGTCTATAAATATATAGGGAGTGCACAATCACCAAACGGTACTTAACTAGGCTAAGTAGCATTCTAAAACACACATTTGATGATCTATTATCATCACAAACATCACAAGTTTTAATTTAATAGTTTCATCCTTTTTATTTTAGAAAAGTAATTTCTACTCATTGAAATATTAACTAAAATTTTAATATTCACCACCAAAATATGGGATCATGTGGACACATGTCCTCACCACATATTCTAACATGTGGGAATGAGATTTAAGGGTTGGATCAATATTCCTTTGGTTTAAGTTCATTATTTAATGATTTAAAGTGACTAGAAATGCCTATATACCATTATTGTGGTACTAGTCCAAAGTCACTGCATGTAAACCTTAATATTATTACATATTTAGATAGATATGATGAAATGTGATTTTTGAGAGTTGGAATCAACTCAAAAGCTAACTTGGTTGATTTTATAAAAATGTTACAAGTTGCAAAAGCTTCCGTCTTCTTATTTTTATTAGGAGAGATCTATAACTCTAATTGAATTAAATCCAACGGGCTTGGATATATCATTTTAATACCTTTTAGACAAAATTGGCTTCATGCAATTTGGATTTCTAAAACTCTCCGAATTGATTTTCAAACTAGGAGACAGAAACTAGATTTAACTAAAAAGGAAAAACCAGATTTGAATCTATGGGCTAGCTTAGGGTCAGATTAGAACCGAGATCAACGGTGAGGGTCGTCGACGACGAATGAACAGTCGCCAATGACTCGAACCCTAGCGGCTCGGTGGGGTCTCTTGGGGCGTATTGTGCTCCAGCGGGGTCGGCGAGGCGGGCAAACGAAGTGGAAGACGACGGCGAGGCGAGGCACGGTCGCGGCGGAGCTTGGGGCGGTCGAAATCAACGGCACCCTTCTCCTCCAGAGGCGGCGGCTGCGACTCCAATTCCGGCGAGCTGCTGCCCCAGTTGCTCCGGCTAAAGGTGGGTGAGGTTCAGAGAGGTGAGGGGAGTGGAATGGTGTGGAGAAGAATAGCTGGGGAGGGCTCCTTTTATAGGCCCGACGGTGAGACCGAGCGGGATGGGCGGTCGACGGTGGTGACATGGCTACTACGAGCTAGCGGCATGGCGAGGGATGGCGATTGATGGGCGGTTCCCTGGCGGTGCTCTAGGACTTAAATGCGGCCGTAGGGGCGGTGGCACGCGGTCTGGGCGAGGTGGCGCTCTGCGCGGCCGAAGCGGCGGTGTCCATGGCGAGTGGTGGCTGTGAGGCTTTGGGCGTGAACGGGATGTCTGGGTGTTCTCTGTGTCGAGGCGAGCGCCCGGGCGTGCTCTCGGCCGTGGCGTGGCACCGGGCGGCTGGGTGCTCGGTGGTCCACTGCTGCTCTTGGCTCGGGCAAGGACAGGGAGTGGCAGTGAGGTCCTAGCTACCTCCTAGACATGGAGAGAGAGGGGGAGGTGGTCGGCTGGGGTGAGGGCAAGGTTGGCCGGCGAGTTGGTGCTCGGCATGGCTTGGCCTTTCCACTAGGGTGTAGGGGATGGGGTGGTAATGGCATGGTTTGATCAAGTGGAGACAGAGGGAGTGTTTTGTGGTCAATTGGGTGGCAAAACCCTATAGAAACAGTGAGCTACCTAATTGTGTTTGATTCTGCCTGCCATGTGTTTGATGAAATGGCCGCATTTGAGTTCAAAATTTTTGAGTGATCTCCACTAGTGATAGGTAGTCTCTGGTTGCAAGGGTTCTGAAAATGGATCTCAAAAAGATGGTTTTTGAAATAGGGGTGATCTATGCATATGCATTAGATTCAATTTTAAACTGTCATTTAAAATAGTTAATAGAATGTTTTTAGCAGATCCAAAGGTGGGCCTTGGTACCTCATCGTGTGTACTAGCAAGGGGTGCAAAGATCAAGAATTGTTTCTGTTAAGAATTGAGTACTAGGAATAGCCAAAGTAGGCATGAGAGTTAAATTTGCCAAAATGACCATTCCTTCTTTTTAATTCTTTTTGATTTGATTTTCTTTAGGAAAAGTTTGGGAATGATGTAGATGAGGTTTAAATCACCTAAGAAACATTTTACAAGCATTGGATCAATCAATCATGGCAATTCAAACAACTCCTATTTTAAATGCACACATATATGAATGCTTTCATTTTAAATTTGGAAAAGTTTTTGTTAACCCTATTTTTGGATGATTTGATCTTGATAAGCTTGGATTAAAGTTTTGGGATGTTACAAACCTTCCCCCTTTAAACAAAATCTCGTCTCGAGATTTACAAATAAAACTAAGAACTAAAGAGATCTGGGAACTCTGTTCTAATGTAATCTTCGCGCTCCCAAGTAGCTTCCTCCTCTGTATGGTTGCTCCACTGAATCTTGAGAAACTTGATACTCCTGGTCCTGGTGGTTCTGTAGGCTTCTTCTAAGATACGGATGGGTACTTCCCGATAGGTCAGGTCATTGTTGATTTCCACAGCTCTGTGATCGATGTTCTTGAAAACTTCAGTCTTCTCAGGCACTTCCAAGCATTTGCGAAGTAACGAGATATGGAACACATTGTGGATGGCTAACATCTCTTCAGGCAGTTCCAGTTGGTACGATACTTCTCCTCGGCGGTTCAGAATCTTGAAAGGTCCGATATATCTAGGAGCTAACTTTCCCTTCAGACTAAAGCGTTGAGTTCGCTTCAATGGTGAAACCTTGAGATATACGCAATCTCCGAGATTGAAAGTCAGGTCTCTCCTTCTCTTGTCAGCATAGCTCTTCTGTCTGGATTGGGCGGTCTTGAGGTGCTCACGGACTTTGTGAACTTTCTCTTCTGCTTCTCGGAGAATGTCGGGTCCAAAGATCTGACTCTCTCCTACTTGTAACCAATTCAAAGGGGTACGACACTTTCTTCCGTATAGGAATTCGAATGGTGCCATCTGCAAACTAGCCTGATAACTGTTGTTATATGAGAATTCTGCGAAAGGCAGGCAGTCTTCCCATTTTGATCCGTATTCCAACACACAAGCTCTAAGCATATCCTCTAGGATCTGGTTGACTCTCTCAGTTTGTCCATCTGTTTGCGGGTGATAAGCGATACTGAAGTTCAACTTGGTTCCTAAACCTTCCTGAACTTTCTGCCAAAATCTTGAAGTAAACTGGGTTCCTCGATTTGAGACGATGGTTTTGGGGGTTCCATGCAGACTAACAATCCTAGCAATGTACAACTCTGCTAGTTTTGCACTCTGGTAGGTAGTCTTGACAGGTATGAAGTGGGCTACCTTGGACAGTCTATCAACTATGACCCAGATTGAGTCATTTCCCCTACTAGAAGTAGGTAAACCGATGATAAAGTCCATTCCGACGGAATCCTATTTCCATTCCGGAATCTGCAATGGTTGCAATAGTCCTACAGGTCTCTGATGCTCTGCTTTGACTCGTTGACAGATGTCACATTTGGCGATGTAGCTTCCGATCTCTCTCTTCATCTTGTGCCACCAAAATTGCCCTTTCAAATCCTGATACATCTTTGTTCCTCCGGGGTGGATAGAATAAAGAGTATCATGAGCTTCCTTCATGATAACCTCCTTCAGCTCTAAATCTGCTGGCACACAGATACGTCCTTTGTACCACAGTACACCTTCTTCATCTTCGGTGAATCTAGGTACCTTTCCTGTACCAATACGACGTTTGATTCCATCGATACTTTCATTTCCCTTCTGGGCTTCCTTGATTTGGCTAATCAAAGTGGGTTGAAGTTCAATGCTAGCTAGGAATCCTTTGCTAACTAACTCAGTCCTGAACTGCTCTAGCTCCTCGTACAAACTTGGTTGCTTCTCTTTGATCATGGTGTTAAGCCTACATGGCAATCTACTAAGAGCATCCGCTACCACATTGGCTTTGCCGGGGTGATAGTGAATGTCAAGGTCATAATCCTTGATTAACTCTATCCATCTTCTTTGCCTCATATTTAGCTCCTTCTGGGTGAAGATATACTTCAAGCTCTTATGATCTGAGTAAATCTCACATTGATTACCCATCAAATAATGACGCCATGTCTTCAACGCTAGAACCACGACTGCTAGCTCAAGATCATGGGTCGGATAGTTCTGCTCATGCTGCTTCAGTTGTCGAGATAGATACGCGATGACTTTGCCTTCTTGCATCAATACACATCCTAGGCCAATCTTGGATGCATCACAATACACATCAAACGGCTTCTTGATGTCTGGCATGATGAAAATCGGGGCAGATATCAATCTCTTCTTCAGCTCCTAGAAACTGGCTTCACACTTGTCTGTCCATTCAAACTTCTTGTCCTTCTTCAACAATTGGGTCATTGGTTGGGCTATGCTCGAGAATCCTTCTACGAACTTGTGGTAATATCTCGCTAATCCGAGAAATGAACGAACTTGGGTTTGATTGGTTGGGGCTTCCCATTCTTCGACATCTTTGATCTTGGTGGGATCAACAGAGACTCCTCCAGCAGACACAATATGGCCTAGGAATCCTACTTCTTTCAGCCAAAACTCACACTTGCTGAACTTGGCATAGAACCGATGCTCCCTCAGGATTTCTAGGATGATTCTCAGATGTTGCTCATGCTCTTCTTCTGACTTGGAGTAGATAAGGATGTCGTCAATAAACACAACTACAAACTTATCGAGGAAATTCATAAAAATCTTATTCATGAGATTCATGAAATAAGCAGGGGCATTGGTTAATCCAAAAGACATAACCGTATACTCGTATAAACCATAGCGAGTAGTAAAGGCGGTCTTCGGAATATCCGTTGCATGAATCTTAAGTTGGTGATAACCAGTCCTAAGATCAATCTTTGAGAATACGAGCTCGGTCATTCGATCAAATAGATCCTCTATCTTTGGCAAAGGGTACTTGTTCTTGATGGTGACATCATTCAATTTTCTGTAGTCTGTACACAGACGGTTGCCTCCATCTTTCTTGTCGACGAATAACACTGGTGATCTCCATGGCGATGCACTTGGTTGAATCAAACCTGTTGCTAACATGGCATCCAACTGCTTCTTCAGTTCTACTAACTCTGAGGGGTTCATGGTATAGGGTCTCTGGGCTATAGGTCCGGTTCCAGGGATTAGTTCGATAATGAACTCAATATCCCTATCCGGGGGCATACCTGGCAATTCATCTGGGAATACGTCGGGGTATTCACAGACTACTCTGACTTGGTCAATGGTAGGCAGGGCTACACTCTTGTTGCACTTGAATTGACGGGGTAAGGTTTCGGAGATATGCTCTACTGTTACTCCAGAACTACTAGTCATGGTGATGGCTTTCTTAGCACAGTCTATCAGTCCTTTATGCCTTGACATCCAGTCCATACCTAGTACTACTTCCAATCCTTTGGTTCCAAGTACAATTAGGTTGGCATAAAAATCTATCCCATGTATTCTGATAGGTACAACTTTGCAAATTTTTCTAGCTTTTGTTGTTGAACCGGGGATTTGAACTATCATGACATGCTTCAGGTTGGTTGGGCGAATCTTACTAGTGCATACAAATTCTTCGGTGACAAATGAATGCGATGCTCCAGAATCAAACAATACTCTTGCTAAAACTGAGTTGACAGAAAACATACCCAGCACTACATCTGGCGCTTCCTGGGCTTCTTCTGTGTTCATGTGCCAGAGACGACCGTTGCGGTTGTGCGGGTTCCCTGGGGCAAATCTCCTTCCTGGTTGAACACGATGCTGCTGCTGAGCTGGGGCATTCATAGGGGCATTGGCGGCAGTCTTCTTGGGACACTCATTGGAGTAGTGACCCTTCACTCCACACTCGAAAGAAGTGATCTGGGACTTGTCCTTGACTACGACATGTACAACATTGCTACCAGTCCTGGGTGCCGTGTTGTTGTTGTTGTTGTTGTTGCTCTTGGGAGGGGCACGGTTGAAATTGTTGGCATTGCCGGAGTTTTGATTGTTTCCTCCGGACTTCACATTGCCTCCGCTACGGTTGGGGTAGCTTGGGCGAGAATTTGGGGGTCGGTTGTTCCTTGGTGCATATCCTGGTGAGGGGTTAGGACGATACTTCTGGTGACTACTGGATCCAGACTGCTGCATCATACGACGCTTGTGGTTGTCGTTTGCCTGGTTAATCTTCCCTTCCATCTGAATGGCAGAGTCGACTAGATCTTCGAGATCATCAGAACGGATGCTCATGCAGTCCGTTTAAGAATCTCTCCTTCTTCTTGGCCTCCGTGTTGATCTCATCCGGTGCTTATCTGGAAAGTGACAAGAATCTGTCACGGTACTCCACCATAATCATTCTTCCTTGCTTCAATTCGCGGAATTCATCTCTCATCCTGTTGACAAGACCTTGCGGCACGTGGGTGCGGCTGAACTTGACCTTGAATGCTTCCCAGGTCATCACCTGTCCATGGTTCATATTGCGGATGCTATTCCACCAAGCTCTGGCATCTCCCGCTAGATAGTGGGTGGCGAAGAGAGCTTTCTCATTCTCATCAACTCTGGTAACCTATAAATTGTTTTCCATGGTCTGTAACCAGTCATCAGCATCTAATGGGTTTTCAGATTGGTTAAAGATTGGGGGATTTGTGTTCTGAATTTTTTTGAGTTTGGATCCTTGGTGATCCTGATTTCCATGTCATTGGTTGTTGAGAGCCATTTGGGCAATCTGCTGCAATGTTGCTAAGTTGGCTTGAGGCTCGGCCCTGCTTGCTTCACGGTCCACGATAAGATTCTGCAAGATCTGCAGCATTGGGTCCTGCGACGAGCTGCTCCCTCCTTGGTTTCCACGAGTCATCTGAAGATCGAGATAGATATAGGGGTAAGAGGGAAATTCTAAGGTTCATGGTTTTGGGATTTCAAGGCTAAAACTTTGAGTTAAACTCAGGTTTTTCAACTAACTTCCTTTTCATTCATGCAAGCAAGCACACGATACAACACACACCACAACAAGCAAAGGGGAAAACAGATGGTTTGAAGAACCATTCTGCAAGCTACGATACAATGAGGTGCTACATATCATGCTACGATAGTGCTCTAGTGCATATATTCACCATCGATGAACTCGGAGTCTTCATCATCAGTGTAGAAGTCCACAACATCCTCCTCCAGAAAGTCATCATCGTTGCCGAGGTAAGAATCCATATCTCCCTGGATGTCTTCACCTCATCTTCTTCTTCTTTGGCGGCAAGCTGAGCTTCCTGCTCTTTGACGGTCTTCTCGAGGTCGGCCACCTTCTTGCAAAGACGGGCGATGGTGCGATCCTTCTTTGCACGCTGGCGACAAAGAGACTGTCGATCTTGGACGAGCAGTGTGAAAGTCTGGGCCTTCTGGTCGGCGATGGCACGGTTCTGGTTGACTAACTCTCTGGCATTGTCCAGTTCTTGTTGTCGGTCATGAAGCAAGAAATCAAGGTTCTCCACTTGATGCCTCAACTCTGGGTGACTTGGCATCTCCATCGGCATTCCCATGAAGTCACGTCTTGCATAGTGGGCAAAACGGGTTCCTTGGATCTTGTTGACGCTGAGGGCACATAGACGTGCGAGAGCTTCATGCATTGCCCTGGCTAATCCATCTAGCCAGTTGTTCTCTCTCACGGAGAACTGAATTCTCCCGGAAGTTGGTGCTTCTTTGCTTCACCGAAGATCCGCGGTGACTAGCCACTGTAGGTCTCCTCCTGGGGGTCCTGGAAGTTGAGCTCCAAGAAACTCCAGATGTGGGCGTCCCAGTAACTCCGACAGCGAATCCAGATCCCTCTCGAAGATCAGCTGACCTCCGTTTCCCAACTGGTAAAACTTGCTGAACTGAGTCTCCATCTACAAGGATTAAGGATGAGGAAGTTACTGAAGTGATCAAGTGTGTCAAATTTTAAGTAGTAATGTAAGAATTTTGAGGAACATGAATTTTTGAGAAAGAATGAGTTCACAAGGGTAAGAGAGGAAATAGTTTTTCATAAATACTCACTTTGGTTTTGAAGCTAAGTTTTTGGTTTGGACGTCCATTCTAACTAGGGTCTCCTATGGTCAGGATGGCTCTGATACCAACTTGTCAACACGAGGATTTTTAATCCCAGATGCCCGCTATGCCATACCTCGCAATCCCAGGATTACCATTTTTGCGAGACATAACGGATTGGATATCACAGTACATCATCCATTACAAACCATACATAAGGTTTTACACAAATAAGGATCTCATGATCCAGTCTTTAATACAACGAGCAACGGAAATAAAAGATAAGCGTAGCAGTGGGGTCCATCTTCAGGGGCGCAATCAAGGCCGTATAGTCCTAGTTATCATAGCCGTCCTGCTAACCATCATCTTGATAATCTCCTTCATAGTCTGGCCATGATAATAGCCAGGGACAAAAGCCATGAGTACTCTTTAAGTACTCGCAAACTACTACTAGCAAGGAGTATAAATCTAAGTTAAAGTGCTGAATCTAAGTTAACTATCAAGTTAAGTTTGAAACCTAAGCTGAGTTCAGAAGCAAAGAAAGATAAAATAAGGTTCTAGAATCACTTAAGTTGGGTAGCTATTATCATCAACACCACCCTGTTGTGGTCAAGTCAAAGTTCATCATTCGTTTCACGTTATTTAGAAAACATCTGACAACGAAACAGTATGGCCATTCCAACTGTCCATAACCGCGGACACAGCTATTCGAATAGTTTGACACTCTGCAGAGGTGGTACACTTTCACCACAAGATTCGATACATCTATCAGGGATAACCCTGAATCATCATACTTAGTATGCAGATAATCAAACATAACCTTCCCTTTACACACCCTAGTACAAGCACCTCTCCTATGAGCATGGCCTCCCAACCATGACCATCAGTCATCTTGGGCACTGCATAGGTGGACAACATTGAGAGGTAGCCTCAGCTCAAACCTCTCCCGTGAGGGAACTAATACTAATGCATATAAATTTCTAGCTAAGCCTTACCATATTCAGGTAATGTGGTTGCACGGTAAATTTGGAATGGTATCGCATCCGAATCCAACCATCAGTTTTATAAAAGGGTTAAGGCTCATGCCTCTTCATTTTCATCCTCATAAACCAGTTGTGTTTCTCAACACATGTCAAAACATCTCAATAGAATGACTCATCATTCCAAGGTTTTCATAATTCATTTTCACCAAGTATTCCCATCTAGAGTGACTCAAGTTTTTGATCTATACTAAGATACTAAGTTAAGAGTGTTCACTAAGGTGGAAGTGATGGGTTCAATCTCCTGCCATAGAGTGATATCTAAAGGTTTCTAAGTAGGTCAAGTTTTATACTTTTTATGCTACCTTCAAAATTAAGTAAAGAACTTTGTGTAAACTAAGGGAGGTAAAACTTGTCAATAAGACTTGGGGTACTAATAGTTAAATGGGTGTGATCAAAGCCTGCTTAAGGCATCTTTGCTAAACCATCTAATTTAATTCTAGCCTGCTAACAATAGCTTGCCTTGGTTGGTGCAGTGGTTGAAGTTTTCTTCCTCTTCTTCTTCTTGGTAGAATTCCTCCTCCTCGAAAGCTTGGTCGGTACTAGCGTCTATAAATACATAGGGAGTGCACAATCACCAAACGGTACTTAACTAGGCTAAGTAGCATTCTAAAACACACATTTGATGATCTATTGTCATCACAAACATCACAAGTTTTAATTTAATAGTTTCATCCTTTTTATTTTAGAAAAGTAATTTCTACTCATTGAAATATTAACTAAAATTTTAATATTCACCACCAAAATATGGGATCATGTGGACACATGTCCTCACCACATATTCTAACATGTGGGAATGAGATTTAAGGGTTGGATCAATATTTCTTTGGTTTAAGTTCATTATTTAATGATTTAAAGTGACTAGAAATGCCTATATACCATTATTTTGGTACTAGTCCAAAGTCACTGCAGGTAAACCTTAATATTATAATTTAGATATATATGCTGAAATGTGATTTTTGAGAGTTGGAATCAACTCAAAAGCTAACTTGGTTGATTTTATAAAAATGTTGCAAGTTGCAAAAGCTTCTGTCTTCTTATTTTTATTAGGAGAGATCTATAACTCTAATTGAATTAAATCCAACAGGCTTGGATAGATCATTTTAATACCTTTCAGACAAAATTGGTTTTATGCAATTTGGATTTCTAAAACTCTCTGAATTGATTTTCAAACTAGGGGACAGAAACTAGATTTAACTAAAAAGGAAGAACCAAATTTGAATCTATGGGCTAGCGCGGGAAAGGACTTAGGCCGGCCTAGTGGCGCTCTGGCCTGAGGCTCGGTGACAGGGGTCCGCTTGTCAGTGACACTTAATGGCGAAAGCGACGCGCTGTGGGGTAATAGGATTAGAAGCGAGATCAGCGGTGAGGGTCGTTCGACGACGAAACAGTCGCCGACAGATCGAACCCTAGCAGCTCTGGGGGTCTCTGAGGCGTGCAGGGCTCCAGCAGGGGTCGTGAGGAAGCAAACGAAGTGGAAGGCGAGGCGGCTGGTCGCGTGGAGCTTGGGGCGGTCGAAATCAACGGCACCCTTCTCCTCCAGAGACGGCGGCTCCGGCTCCAATTCCGGCGAGCTGCTGCTCCAGTTGCTCTGGCTAAAGGTGGGTGAGGTTCAGAGAGGTGAGGGGAGTGGAATGGTGTGGAGAAGAATGGCTGGGGAGGGCTCCTTTTATAGGCCTGACGGTGAGACCGAGCGGGATGGGCGGTCGACGGTGGTGACATGGCTACTGCGAGCTAGCGGCATGGCGAGGGATGGCGATCGATGGGCGGTTCCCTGGCGGTGCTCTAGGACTTAAATGTGGCCGTAGGGGCGGTGGCACGCGGTCTAGGCGAGGTGGCGCTCTACGCGGCCAAAGCGGCGGTGTCCACGGCGATCGGTGGCTGTGAGGCTTTGGGTGGCGAACGGGGATGTCTGGGGTGTTCTCCAGGTCGAGGCGGAGCGGCAGACGCGGGCTGCGGTCGAGCGGCGGCGTGTGCACGCATGCCGGGTGTGGCGCTCTGCCATGCTCTCGGCCTGGTGCGGTGGCACTGGGCGCGGGTTGTGCTCGGTGGTCCACTGCTGCTCTTGGCTCGGGCAAGGGACAGGGAGTGGCGGTGAGGTCCTGGCTACCTCCTAGACATGGAGAGAGAGGGGGAGGTGGTCGGCTGGGGTGAGGGCAAGGTTGGCCGGCGAGTTGGTGCTCGGCATGGCTTGGCCTTTCCACTAGGGTGTAGGGGATGGGGTGGTAATGACATGGTTTGATCAAGTGGAGACAAAGGGAGTGTTTTGTGGTCAATTGGGTGGCAAAACCCTGTAGAAACAATGAGCTAGCTAATTGTGTTTGATTCTGCCTGCCATGTGTTTGATGAAATGGCCGCAAGAGAAAAAGTTTTGAATTTTGAGTTCAAATTTTTTGAGTGATCTCCACTAGTGATAGGTAGTCTTTGGTTGCAAGGGTTCTGAAAATGGAGCTCAAAAAGATGGTTTTTGAAATAGGGGTGATCTATGCATATGCATTAGATTCAATTTTAAACTGTCATTTAAAATAGTTAACAGAATGTTTTAGCAGATCCAAAGGTGGGCCTTGGTACCTCATTATGTGTACTAGCACGGGGTGCAAAGATCAAGAATTGTTTCTGTTAAGAATTGAGTACTAGGAATAGCCAAAGTAGGCATGAGAGTTAAATTTGCCAAAATGACCATTCCTTCTTTTTAATTCTTTTTGATTTGATTTTCTTTAGGAAAAGTTTGGGAATGATGTAGATGAGGTTTAAATCACCTAAGAAACATTTTACAAGCATTGGATCAATCAATCATGGCAATTCAAACAACTCCTATTTTAAATGCACACATATATGAATTTGGAAAAGTTTTTGTTAACCCTATTTTTGGATGATTTGATCTTGATAAGCTTGGATTAAAGTTTTGGGATGTTACAGTTTACAAGGGAATAAGAAAAAGGTAAAACCTTGAAAGCCTCCTGGAATGCATAATGGATTTACATGGTCATCGGTTCTGGCATGAGAAGCTTTGCAAGTTTAGCTTGACACGGTCAAGTAATGGGTTAGTTGGATTTGGCCATATGCATCAACCCTAAAACAGAAAATCCATATTAGACGGAAACAGAAATTCCGTTTCCGTTTTTTCGTGGAAAAGTCGGAAACTTTCTGCTCTGCTTTCATTCCTACTTCAAATTATATTCAAGTTCATTTGTTTATGGAGTTAAAGTATCGGTGGCATACTCGTTATTTTGCATGGATAGAGGGGTGCCCCCCGACAGATATAGGGGTTATCCTATCCGCTAGATCACAGAGGATCAGCGGTTGGTGGGCATGATCCATGTGACAACTGTCTCAACCAATCAGAGCGTAGCAGCGAAGATGAGCATAGGTGCGAGAGATGGATACAAAGAGAGGGGAAAACTGAGTAGCACTTAAGAACCAAGGCAAAACTGAGTAGAACTTAAAAACCAAGGGCAAGACTGACAAAGGGATTCAAATAGAAAATAGAAAAATATTTAAAAAATGGAAAATGTGTATTTTATATAAAATAATACATCTTGGCATACATCAAACTATTTGCAATTCAAATATACACAAGTTTGACAATTATTGCCTCATTCAGACAAACTATGTTTTGGGGAGGGATGTTTTAGGAAGAGGCTTGAGTAGAAAGCCATGAACCTTTATAGATAGTAGGTGATTTGAGAAGTGGTGATTTAGGTTAAAACTTGGTTTATATACATTTCTTATGGTGCCAGGTCACACAATAAGACTCCCTAGGTTGATGCCACTATGTTTTGCTCTTTTTGAATTTGTTGTTCATAAAATGACTCAATTAGCTAGCTAAAACCTATTCGTTAACTCTCTGTTGACCAGCCACCGGAGGGTAAAACTGAGTATATTGCACATGGCAGTGTTAGTACTGGAGGGAAAAACTAAGTACAACCAAACTGCTAGTGTTACACTCGAGGGAAAAGCTGAGTACAACTAAATCGCCAGGGTTAGACATGAGGGAAAAAATGTGACTCACGGTGTGCGTGTGCGGTGCATGGGGCGGTAGCGGACACGTGTGGCCGTGCACGGTGTAGTAGCGTACGCGGTTACGTGTTGGACGGTAGTGCAACGAAACGTCGCTTCCCTTCTCCTTTAATAGAGGCCGCCCCACTCTCACTCATCACTCACTCAACCGTCTCCACTGTCCCATCACCTTCTACAAACCCCAAGAAAACCCAAACCACGCCGGTGATGGAGAAGAACGACATGGTGGCCATCGGCGCCTCCAAGACTGCCAGCAAGGAGGCCCTCGTCCCTGCATCCGTCGTAGCCGCCGACAAGGAGGCCCCCGCCGGTCTCGGGAAGATCCCGCTCGGCTAGGACCCCTACGAGGAGGTTGTTTACATAAGGTCGGAGAACCCTTACGACACCAGCATCGCCGGCCCATGGTCAGAGGTAACCAGGGTTTTCTCCCCTTCCCTTGTCCTTCCCCTGGTCCCATCGTTGGATGCTAGATCGTATGTTATTAGGGCTCGAATGTTCATATTTTTACAGTAGCTAATCCTCTTGTGTTAGATCTCGTATTTCGATGAATCCCCCTGTTCATATTTGAACCCCCCGGTTCGTAGTTGGGATCAGTATTCGATTTGGTTTGAGATTTGGAGAATAATCAGGAGATCTTTATCGGTTAATTTATGCAAATAATCAATCCCGATAATCAAAGTATCTCAATCATGTCCTTATTGCACTCTACTGTTTTTTCAATAGGAGGATAGTAGCGACGTCCGCAGCGACGACGAGTCCAAGCACACCAAGACTCGTCATGTGCTGAGGATGCTAAATTCTGGCTAGTACAACAACTTCTTCGCTGGTGACGTGTACATGTGCCCCTTCTTCCCCACCAGGAGGCTCCGCGCCATGGACTTCAACTCCCTCATGAAGCATGCCGAGGACGTGAAGACCTGCGGCGAGTCCGTGAACGTCCAAGGCTTCATAGCCAAGCACCAAGCGCTCGGTCTTCACCTCCGCAACCTCCAGAAGGTGGCTATCGAGGAGGGTCGCATGCCCCCGATCAAGCCCAAGGCGCCCAAGGTCAAGGGACTAGGCAACAAGTAGTGGAGGAGGCGCCAGAGGGAGGAGGCGGAGGCCCTCTTGGCAGAGGCCATGAGGGGCCACTGATCTACTGCTGGTGTTGCTGTAAAGCAGCTTCTTTTGTCTTGTCTATGTTGAACTTGTCCACTTCTGCTGAGCAGCCTAATTGTCGAACCTCGTTAAGTACCGTACTATATAACCTATATTAGCTGTTTTATCTACATCTGCTCTGTTTACTGAATTTATTTATGGTACTGGTTAGTTTTGCTCCTCTAGATTTGCTACCAGATTGGGGGAAAAACAAGGGCAAAAGGAACAATGAATGAAGAGAGAAGCTGCTCTAGATTCGCTACCTTTTTGGGCAAACAAAATGTTAGCGAGAGAGAGGGGAAAAGGCGCTCTTAAAAAGGCCAATCATAAAAATAACAAAAAAGAAAACTTCCAATTTAGGCGACAGGGTGCACGTAACAACCAAACGCACCCCACATGGTCCCACACCACGTCCCCCATAATCAGCGAGAGATGGATGGCTGGTCTGCTGTGTATCCTAGCTCCACCTGTCAGCATGTAACGGTCGAGGCGACGTTACGTAATGCTCAATGCACGACCCGCCCCAACGCGGTCCCACCGGTCAGCATGTAACGGTCAAGCCTTTGACCTGACGGCATCCCCCTGTCCAAGCGCATGTGAGGGTTTCAGAATGGAGGGAGGGAAAAAGTGAGGAAAAACTAAGCGGCTGGGGAAAACTGAGTACAACTAATGAACCAGGGGCACGAAAATAGAAATCCCTATTTCTTATCCCTATGTGAAAAAGCATATTCTGTGTGTAATGTGAATGAACATGTTTCCGTGTTGGAGAAAGAACAAAAGAAAAGAAAGATAACTCATGACTCATCGTCAAAATTATGGCACTATTGTTTAGGCCATACTTCGAGGGGGAGAATAGAAAGTCTAGTTAAAAATAAAATTCTTCCTCCATTAGAGTTCTTAGACATAGAGCAATGCATAGATTGCATTAAAGGAAAGTATGTAAAGCAAATCAAAAAGGGTACAAAACGAAGCACCGAAACACTAGAAATCATTCATACTGACATTTGTGGACCATTTCCTATGAAAAGTGTGGATGGCTATGACTCATTCATAACATTCACAGATGACTACTCCCATTATGGTTATATTTATCCAATCAAAGAAAGATCGGAAGTGCTGGATACGTTTAAGATATTCAAAGCTGAATTTGAAAATCAGCATGCTGAAAGAATAAAGATAGGGAGATCTGACCGTGGGGGAGAGTACTACGGTCGGCACATCCCATATGGCCAAGTCCTTGGACCTTTTGCAACGTTCTTATAGGAGACTGGCATATTAGCCCAGTATTCAATGCCGGGTGAGCCTCAGCAAAATGGAGTAGCTAAAAGGCGTAACCATACACTTATGGATATGGTGCGTAGTATGATGACTTACTCCACCTTACCATTGGGATTGTGGATGGAGGCGCTAAAAACTGCCATTCACATTCTCAATAGAGTACCAAGCAAGTCGGTGCCCAAAACACCGTATGGGTTGTGAACAGGAAGAGTTCCCTCTCTACATCACTTGAGGGTGTGGGGGAGCCTAGCTGAGGCCAAAGTGTTTAATCCAAATATTGTAAATCTACATTCCAAAACAGTCAGATGCCATTTCATTGGCTATCCTAAAAGATCAAAAGGTTTTTGTTTCTACTATCCAGAGATATACACAAAGTTTGTAGAAACATGACATGATGTCTTCTTAGAGGATGAAATTATGAGGGGGAGCATGGTAGCTTGGAAAATTGATCTTGAGTAGAAGAGGGTGTATGCACATAATCTGATGACTCAGGAGCCATTTTTCTAACTACCTGTTGTTCATGCACCGACAATCCCTGAGGTTGTGGTGCAAGCACCTATTGCAACTCCACCCGTGACAACAATGAGTGAAGATCCAGAACCTATCCGTCAGGGGCCGACTGGACCCGTTGTTGCACATGAGAGAGAGGAGCAGCAACCACCTCAACAAGATGTGCCACATGTTGAGGCACACAATGTGGCAAAGAATGAGGCCCCTAGAAGGGCACATAATGCGCCAACAAATGAGGCCCTAGAAGGTCTCAAAGAGTTAAAAATAGCTATTTCTACTGATTATAAAGTTTATAATATAGAAATGGTTCATATGGAGGGTGATCCCACTTCATATGAAGAATCCATGAGTTCTCCTCACTCATCCAAGTGGCTGGAGGGCATGGAAGATGAGATGAAATCGATGAGTTCCAACAATGTTTGGGACATAGAAGAAATTCTGAAAGGGGCCAAAATAGTAGGCTGTAAATGAGTCTACAAAACTAAGTATGAATCCAATGCGAATGTAGAAAAGTATAAAGCACGACTTGTGGCAAAAGGATTTACAGAAAGAGAAGGAGTAGATTACAATGAGACATTTTCTCCAGTCTCATGTAAGGATTCCTTTAGAATCATAATGGCATTAGTGGCACATTTTTATTTAGAGCTACATTAGATGGATGTAAAAACGACATTTCTAAATGTGAATTTAGAAGAAAGTGTCTACATGAAACAACCCAAGGGTTGTATCATGGAAGGCAAGGAAGATATGGGATGCCACCTAAAGAAATCAATTTATGGATTAAAGCAAGCCTCTAGACAGTGGTATCTAAAGTTTAATGAGACAATTAAGAGATTTGGGTTTAAAGAGAATGTTGAGGACAACTACGTTTATGAAAAGTTTAAAAGTGGGAAATATATTTTCCTAATTCTATATGTGGATGACATCTTGCTTGCTAGAAGTGATGTTAGTATGCTACAAGAAAAAAAAGTTCTTGTGCTCAAATTTTGATATGAACGATCTTGGTGAAGCATTATATGTTTTGGGCATAGAAATTCACCGAGATAGGAAAAATGGAGTTCTAGGACTATCGCAAAAGGCATATTTATGAAATGTTCTAAAAAAATATAATATGCATGCGAGTAATACCACACCTGCTCCTACAGTCAAGGGCGGCAGTTGTGAGATATTCCAATGTCCCAAGAACTACGAGATTGATCAAATGAAAGCAGTTCCATATGCTTCGGCTGTTGGAAGCCTATAATATGCACAAGTGTGCACTCTCCCTAACTTAGCTTTTATCACGGGGGTACTCGATAGATATCAAGAATATCCATGCGTAGAGCACTGTATGATGGTAAAGAAAGCATTGCGTTATGCACAAGGCACAAAATATCTCATGCTAACATATAGAAGATCTGATTCCCTAGAAATATGAGGGTATTCAGATACATATTTTGTGGGAGACAGAGATGATAGAAAATCTATGTCAGGATACATATTCACTCTTGCAGGCGGGGCTATTTCATGGAGAAGGTCCAAACAATCAATAGTTGCATCATCCAAAATGTATGCATAATTTATAGCATGTTATGAGGCCATGGGGCAGTCGATATGGTTAAAGAAATATATACCCAACTTGAAAGTGGTAGATTGCATTGACAAAGCACTAAAGATGTACTGCGACAACCAGTCTGCAGTATTCAATACTCACAATAACAAGTCGAGTAATGCTACCAAACCAATAGAGATAATGTATTATGTTGTGAAAGATAAAATCCAGGATCACACTATAAGTCTCAAACATATCTGGACAAATGATATGCTTGCGGATCTGCTTATGAAAGGCTTACCACCCAATGTGTTCAAGGAACACTTAGCCGGCACGGGTTTAAGGGAAAGCCTATGATCCCCGGATCACGAGAGGCCCGAAAAGGAACATAATTTGTTTCAAAATAGAGAGGTATGTTGTAGCTATCTGATTCTATTGGCAATTGAGTTATGACGATGAAACACACTCTACGTACTAATCAGTGATGAAACGAGTAAAGTAAAAAGTATATAGTTAAAAGAATATGTTGAGATCAAGGGGAGAATGTTAGATTGATCTCCTCTCGCGTGGGCCTAATGGCCCAATGGGCCATTTTGATCCGTGCCGTGATCGGGGGCTGATGTCTACACACTTCTATTCTTGTAGACAGTTGTTGGGCCTCCAAGTGTAGAGTTTTGTAGAACAACAACAAGTTTTCCCTTAAGTGGATCACCCAAGGTTTATCGAACTCAGGGAGGAAGTGGTCAAAGGTATCCCCTCTCAAGCAACCCTGCAATCAAGATACAAGAAGTCTCGTGTGTCCCCAACACACCCAATACACTTGTCAGGTGTATAGGTGCACTAGTTCGGCGAAGAGATAGTGAAATACAAGTGGTATGGATAATTATAAGTGGTAATGGTGATAGAAAATAACTTGATGGCGTGGAAAAGACTAAAGTAAAACTGAAATAAAGATGGAAGCAAGCAAACATGTAACAGATCTAATTGCAAACGGTGTTTCAATGCTTAGAAACAAGGCCAAGGGATCATACTTTCACTAGTGAACACTCTCATATAAATATATTCTTCTTTATGATACTACGCTGAACTACTCTCCGGTTGGACACTCTAATCCATGGTAGGGCTATAACAGCACACCTCAAAGTAAGCCTTTCCCATCTAGATAACCCCACACTGTCACCTTGAACTCTAGATGGTTCCAACAAACACCAAAATTTCATAGAGACATCCAACTCCAAATATAACTCATAACAAGTAATTGTAATCTCTAGCCTAAGTGCCACCATGGTGTGCACGCTGTCACTTTCACACACATGGGGAGATCAGAGATCTATTAAAGCACTTGAGTAGCAAGGTAGATCTATAGATTACAAGGTCATGATCTCAATAAGATCATGCATAGAGAGAGAGAGAGATGAACACATAGCTACTGGTAGAACCCTTAGCCTCGAGAGAGAACTACTCCCTCCTCATCATGGGAATCAACAATGGTGATGGAGATGGCGGTGGAGATCGATGGAGATGGCTCCGGGGGAACTTCCCCGTCCCGACAGGGTGCCGGAACAGAGACTTTCTGTCCCCCGAATCTCCCCTTCGGTGGCGGCGGCGCTATGGAACTTTTCATGGATTTTTGGTTGACTATCTAGGGTTTTGGTATCGGGAGGCTCTTATAGGCGAAAGAGGCAAGGTCGGTGGCCAGCCAGGGGGCCCACACCATGCCCTGGCGTGGCCTAGGTGGACCCGTGCCTAGGGGTGGTATGGACACCCTTTGGCCCCTCTCCGTCTCGTCTTCTAGCTCCGTGAGTCTTCCGGTAAAATATCAACTTTGGCTTTTGTCCTGTCCAATTCCGAGAATATTCATTTTCTGACTTTCTGGAACCAAAAACAGCAGAAAACAGGCAACTGGCACTGTGGCTCTTGTTAATAGGTTAGTCCAAGAAATCATATGAAAAGTACTCCAAAGTGTGGACAAAACACAAGAAAGTAGATAAAACCAAGCATGGAACATCAAAAATTATACATACATTTGCAATGTATCAGGGGCGCCCAACCCATTAGGGTTAGCAGACCCCTGTTACACTGTGCTATATAAAGAGGTGGGGGCCGGCGGCATGCAACATGAGGTTCGTCGCGGCGCCGTACACCCCACCTACACAACCCTACCGATCTAGGGAGCATAGTAGTAACGGGAAGCATCGCCGCCGCCTAGCCCACAACCCGCTCTTGCCGTTGCTGCTGCCCACCATGGCGCCACCACAGGCTCCTCTAGCCAAGGAGAAGGTTCGGTCTCCCTATCCCCTCTCCGATCTCTCTCTATCAATAGCAATGACCGACTCGATTTTGATCCATAGACAGATATCTACCCGGTTAGATTTACCCTAGATAATCATATAGTTGTAACACTTGAGAATGATGTCACTATACAACAGTAAACACATAATAATGCATCTAGCTTGGACACTGTCAAGTGTTATGCGCTTAGATAAGAAAATTTGTTCATGTTGCTTAAACATTGAAATAAAATTATGTGTCTTCATGTGTATCTATCCAAAACAAATATCCGTTTCATGTCCGAATCCGCTCTAGATCCGCCATCCAATGTAATCCTCATCTGTATCTGTATCCGATCATTATCCAATCCACTCCAAAACCGATAAAAAATATGGTAAAGGATATGGATATAGCATTATTCGAGCCGTTTAGATCCCTAGTGGCATGGACTAGCACGAGGACTCACAACTTCAGTCTGGAGAATGGATGTTTTGAGAGGAAAGCGTCAGAGACGGGTACCCCAGGTATGCGCACGTGTAGCACTAGATGCGGAACTGCTAGTGATTGTGGCTAGGGACAGACTACTGGGGCGTGTTTGGTAGTCTGCATGAGGTCCAGACAGACCCACTAGCGCAAAAACGGCCTAGTTGGTTGCCTGCATGAGGCCTGCATTGTGGCCAGCGCGATTCTTAAAGCAGCCCACAACCAGGCCTAGAGACAACAGCTGACTCATCCGTTTCCAGCGGGCCAGACTCGGGCGAGCGCACTAGTGCCCTAGCGCATGTAACACTATCTCCTCCTCCCCTTTCGCTCTCCTCTCTAAACAAGCTTAATCTTCACACCTTGTGATTAGCATATACAAGCTTCAAATCAAGTCGAGATGTACATGAAAAAAATGTGCATTGACGATAGGGTTCCATTCTAACCATTGGCTTCAAGGTTGGTGAACTATATCTTCTCAGATTCGTAATCAAAATTGGAGCTTTTTTGTGCTTTTTTTTCCAGATTTGTCACATAGAAGCAACCGCTCGAAGTGTCCTTTGAGGAGTAGTTTGAGCTTGTTGTTCCGCACATTTTTTGTGTTGCAAGTTTTGCATTTTGATGCAAGTATAGAGATCTCTCTATAGATGGTAGTGTTCTATGTACGTGTACTTGATGTTGGGGATATACTTTCCGGGTATCCTCACCGTGCCTCACTGACTAGGGTGGCCCACTTCAGGTTAGAGCTTTGCTTTACGGGCGGCCCAGTTAGGGAGAAGAGACAGAGTCCAGTTCGGCTATGGGAAGGCCCAAAAGACTTACCGACATAGGCCTATAGTGTTACTTGTAGTTCAAGATGTACTCTATAAACGACTCTTAGTCGTAGCTGGATAAGTCTCTCTTGTAAACCCTAGGCCAGATATCTATATAAGCCATTCTAGGGACCAGCCTTTAGGGCACCCCACAATAGTCTACAATCTCAACTCGCATAGGCGAAACCCTTGTAACCCATATCCGGCTCTGCCGTATTCCTAGATTGCTAGCAGGAGTAGGATCCGTCCAAAGCCAGCGGATTCGAACCTGGGTAAACTTGTGTGCTCACCATCCCGGAACACCGTACATCTCACACCCCTCTCTTCCACACGCCTTGAGGACCCCCTCATGGCGTACTTGTCCTCAATCCGACGATAGTTGGCGCCCACCATGGGGCAAGTGAGCTTCGGATCCGTGTTCCGAGCGGAATCTGCAAGAATCAGAATCGGCAAGACAATCACTGTCGGTCGCATCCTCTACGCTAGTGACGTCCCTCTCATCGTTCTCGACAAAACCTGGATTCCGGCTAGGGAGGTCGTGACTACCTACACCATTATGTCTTTCGGTGAGATCGATGTTTACATCGGTTTTACTGAACCTGCCCCACCCACCCCAGTGGTGATGATAGAGGCAAAAGAAGCTTCTGGGTCCACTTTGTCCGTTGAGGCGGCAGAGTTCCGGATCACGGAAAACCCTAATCCCACCCAGCCTACATCTAACGCGGAGATAGTGGAGAAAGCTGAGCCTGAAGCAGATCTTACTATGAACGTCGAATCTGGAGTGGATCTCCTCAGCGAGGTCGAATCCCATATTGATCTTCCCAGTGAGGTCGAAACCCAGGAGGAACAAAGCAACAAAAACTCTGGTTCTGGCTTTGCTAACGCCAGAACAGAGCAACCGTTCCTGAGGCACACATTGAGGCGTATGATGCTGCATGACACTAGCGTGGATGAGATTCTCGAGACCATTAGGCGTTTCGAGGAATCCCACGAGGAAAGTCGCAACTACCTTAGGCTGCATGCATCGCACTTTGTTAGATATGTTGGATCCGGATCCGGCTCTGCCGATGCTAGAGACAACAAAGACTTGGTGCTAGAGGCGATCGGATCAAACACCGATTTACCGACATCTTCGGATGATTTGATGATGTCGACGGAAGTTCTCCGAGGAATATGAAGAGGAGTTCAACTCCAAAGCTGCAGAAGAAGGAGAAGCCATGGACGAAGGATCCGGAGAGAACTCTCCCAAAGTGCGGGATGATATGGATCTCAGAGAAATCCCGACATCCAGATGTCCGAAAGTACTGATCAGAGCTTGACTCCAGGAAACGGACCCAACACCATCTTTGCTACTGGCGCTGCCAAGAAGGCAAAGAAGAAGAAGAAGACTCTGGCAAAGGACCCTCCGGCTAAGGAGGTAATCCCCGAAGAATACGATGAAGACTCAGATGAAGCTCTAATCCCAGACAAGCCGAAAGACACTCCGGTGGATGTACATGTGGTTACCCCTGGTGCGCGTGTTGGTGATATACTTTCCGGGTATCCTCACAGTCCTCACTGACCAGGGTGGCCCACTTAGGGTTAGAGCTTTGCTTCACGGGTGGCCTAGTCAGGGAGAAGAGACAGAGTCCAATCCGGCTACAGGAAGGCCCAGAAGACTTACCGACATAGCCCCATAGTGTTACTTGCAGTTCAAGATGTACTCTGTAACCGACTCTTAGTCATAGCCGGATAGATCTCTCCTGTAAACCCTAGGCCAGATATCTATATAAGCCATCCTAGGGAGAGCCTTTAGGGCACCCCTTACAATCACAATCTCAACTCGCACAGGCGAACCCTTGTAACCCATATTCCGGCTCTGTCGTATTACTGGATTGCTAGCAGGAGTAGGATCCGTCCAAAGCCAGCGGATTCGAACCTGGGTAAACTTGTGTGCTCACCGTCCCGGAACACCGTATGTCTCACACCCCTTTCTTCTGCACTCCTCGAGGACCCCCTCATGGAGTACTTGTCATCAATCCGACGACAGTTGGCGCCCACCGTGGGGCAAGTGAGCTTCGGATCTACATTCCGAGCGGAATTTGCAAGAATCGGAATCGGTGAGACTATCGCCATTTGTCGCATACTCTATGCCAGTGATGTCCCTCTCATCATTCTCGACGAGACTTGGATTCCGGTTAGGGAAGCCGTGACCACCTACACCATCATGTCTTTTGGTGAGATTGATGTTTACATCGGTTTCACTGAACCTGCCCCACCCACCCCAGCGGTGATGATAGAGGCAGAAGAAATTTTTGGGTCCCCTTTGTCCGCAGAGGCGGCAGAGTTCCGGATCTAGGAAAACCCTAAACCCACCCAACCCGCACCAGTTGTGGAGATAGTGGAGAAATCCGATCCTGAAGCAGACCTGGCAGCCCAAGTTGAATCTGGAGTGGATCTCCCTGGAGAGATTGAATCCCAGATCAACCCACCCACTGACGTCGAAATCCAGGAGGAGCATAGTAACAACGATGGTTCCGGCTCTGATGACGCCGGGACGGACATGCCTTTCCTGAGATACACACTAAGACGCATGATGATGCAAAACTCAGGCGTAGACGAAATCCTCGAGACCATCAAACGTTTCGATGAATCCTACTACGAAGACCGCAGTTATCTCAGGAGGGGCATGTCGCACTTTGTCGGATATGTGGGCTCCGGATCCGACTCCGCCGATGCTGGAGGAAACACCGACTCCGTGCTGGAGGCTATCGGAACAAGCGTCGAATTACCGGCATCCTCGGATGACTCGATGACATCGGCAGATTTCCGGAAGTTCTCCGCGGAATATGAAGAGGAGGTTAACTCCATAGCTGCTGCAAAGGGAGAAGACATGGACGAAGGATCCGGAGAAACCTCTCCCAAAGCTCAGGATGATATGGAATTTGGTTATAAACCCGAGGTCCAGATGTCTGCAAGTACCGATCAGAGCTTGACTCCGGGAAATGGACCCAAAGCCATCTTTGCTACCGGCGCTACCAAGAAGGAAAAGAAGAAGAACAAGAAGAACAACCCCCCCGCGAAAGACCCTCCGGTGGAGGAGGTGATTAACGAGGAATATGAGGAGGACTCGGATGGAGCACTTATCCTAGACGAGCCCAAAGAAGAGTCGGTGGACGGACATGTGATCACTGAAGGTGCGCGTAAACTCATCGATGCTGCATTGACCACACCTATTCCTGCAGCTGCAGAACTTACTGCTGAAGAGCTGGATGAGAGGGCCCAGGCCCTAGAAGCACGTCGCCAAGTACTCCTCGATGAAGCCAAAAACATTGAGGAGGAAAAGAAACGCATGGCAACTGCAGAGAAGTACAACTCCAGGCAACATCAAAAGACCAGGAAACGTCATACTCATGATGACCAATTCCCACAGATTCACAAAGTCCTTTTCGGAGGAGAACTTGGGATGCCTGACACGACAGCAATGGGGATTGGGTGTATCCAACGTCAGTACAGAACACCGTTGCGGCTCGGGAAATCCTATCGGCTAATACAGGCCCAGAGTAGATCCGGTTGGGAATCAAACTACTCAACAAAGGACTAGAGTAGCAAAAGGTCGCCCTGTCCAGAAGTCAAAAACTGGTCTCCGATTCTGACCAATGTCGCACAGATCCGGCATGGGACGACGTAAGACCCCAATATGTTCCGGAACAGTAACATCGTTCCGACCGTCGGGAAGACAACTACTCAAGAACCAGATCTTCAGGACAACACCACAAAGCTGCGCGTGACTGGCATAATGTTAACCCAGTTGCGGAGCAAGAGGCAATCGCTGCACTGAATACGAGGAATCCTCCCCGGCGAGATTCGAAAGATCACAGGGAATAAGATAAAGAGAAACATCGGGAGGAGGACCGACAAAGAATGCCACCTCCTAGACACGCAAGCCGTCCGGCTGACGGGCGAGGAAACGACGGACACCATGCTAAGACAAGACGGCAGGGGGCTCATCACAATGAAGACCCTCCCCGGAACCGGAATAATGACGCTCCGGACGGAGGCCGGCGATCAGCCAGAAATAACCCAGCTGCTCCACCCTCTCCACCAAGTAGCCATCACAACGGCTCCCAAGGAGGCCAAGGAGGGCGTCGTGGTGGAGGAGGTGGTGGCAGAAGCGGAAGTCCAGCTCCAAGGCACCGCAGCCATAGCCGTCACTCAAGACGATCTCTATCCCCAAATGACGCAAGGCACAAGATTAACTCCAATAGAGAGGCGTGGTGCTATGAAAATGACGACATATACGTGGGCCCAAAGTTCTTCGGATGATGCATAAGAGCTACAAGATTCCCGGAAGGATTTTCTATCTCAAGACATATCCAAGCCTACGACGACATAACTCGGCCAGATACTTGGCTACAGGATTTCTTCCAAGCTTGCTGCATCGCCAAAGGCAGAAAGAGCTTGGTCGCAACCCGATATCTCCCACTTATGTTGCGAAAGACGGCATGATCATGGCTCAATGAACTTCAGGAGAACACCATCCATAGCTGGTATGACATGCAAAGTGCGTTCTTTCGGAATTTCGAAGACACATATCGGAGGCCCTGTACGGTCGGAGACCTACAACGTTGCACCCAGAAAGCCAGAGAAACTTGCCGAGATTATCTCGGATGATGGATCGACACCAAGAACTCCTATGAAGGAGTAAATTACCAAACTGCGATTGAAGCTTTCATTGCAGGTCTCCCAATTGGTTTACTACGTCATCGCTTGAAGTGTGAGAAAGTCACTGATTTGGGAGAGATGATAGAAACAGCGAGCAAATATGCAGATGCTGATGACGACGCAGAGGGATTACTTAATGCCCTGGCTGTGCCACAGTCGGCTAAACAACCAAAGCAACAAGCTCAGAAGAAAAACCCAACGCGGAAACGGCAGTGGTCACTGCTACTTTCGGGTCTGGAGGATGAGGAGGAAGTGGCGGTGGTCGCGGACGCGGTCGTGGGACGTCAAGAGTCCAAGGTAGAGGTGACCAGCAACTCGGAAAAACCTACTCTTGGGCAGACATTGCCAATAACCCATGTGTGCATCACTTAGACGCCAATGGGGGCTCGTCCCACACAAACACCGAGTGTCGTTTCAATGACGACATTAAAAGAGATGATACCGCTGGCTACAAAGCTAAGAGAAAGAAGGGAAAGAAGAATCCTGAAAAGGATAAAGAGACCAAGGAAGATTCTGACATGGAGGAAGCGGACGCTTCAAATCCCAAGCCGGAAGGGAAGAAAAAAATTCCGACCAAGAAAGACACTTATGTCACCTTCCTCGGATCTCAACCAGCAAAGGTCAAAAAGGCAGTTCTACATGAGCTTAATGCAATAGTTCCGGCTGTCTCTCAATTCTTGGACTGGTCCGAAGTGGTAATCACATTTGACCACGTTGATCATCCGCCTAAGTTGCACAGGCGAGGAAAATACGCCTTAATCGTCAATCCACTTATTGACGGTTACGGTTTCTCCAAGACTCTCATGGACGGTGGCAGTAGTATTAATATTCTGTATGTCAAAACGCTGCGCCGGATGAAGATCTCGGAGACCCAGCTGAACCACAGCTCTGTGATCTTTCACGGGGTTGTCCCAGGAAGACAAGCAAATTCCCTGGGAGAAATCACTTTGGATGTTATCTTTGAAACTCCAAAGAACTATAGGACAGAGGCACTTTCCTTCGAAGTGGTCCTGTTCAAGAGCGCGTACCACGCTATATTCGGACGTCCGTCTTACTAGGCTTTTATGGCTCGTCCATGTTACATTTACAATATGATGAAAATTCCAGGTCCCAATGGCGTGATCACCATCAGGGGAGACCCGAAGAAAGCGCGAGAGTGCGAGGATGGAAATGCCGCCTTTGCTGAAGCTGTGCTGCATGCCCAGGAGTACCAGGAGATCAAGAAGAGCACAGATCCGTTCGAGATGCCCGCAACGAAGAAGGAGGTGACAAAGCCGAATCCAGAGTTCAAGGCATCAGAAGAGACGAAGAAGACGCCGTTGAAGGATGATGACCCCTCCAAGGTGACCTAGATAGGTGCATGCCTAGATAGCACATAGGAAAGCGCGCTCGTCAAGTTCCTCAAAGCAAATCAAGATATCTTCGCATGGCAGCCATCTGACATGACCGGAGTACCTAGGGAACTTGCCGAGCACTCTTTAAATGTAAACCCGAACGCTAAACCCATCAAATAGTCCTTATGACGTTTCGGCGATGAAAAGCGTAAGGCAATAGCTAAGGAACTAGCACAACTCGAGTTAGCCGGATTCATAGAAGAGGTCATCCACACTAAGTGGTCGGCCAATCCTGTAATGGTCCCTAAAAAGGACACCACTGATTTAAGGATGTGTGTTGATTATACTACCTTGAACAAGGCTTGTCCTAAAGATCCGTTCTCTCTGCCTAGGACTGATCAAGTTATCGATTCTACGGCAGGCTCGGAACTCCTCTGTTTTCTCGATGCATATTCTGGTTATCACCAAATCCGGATGAAGGAATCTGACAAAGTCAAAACTTCATTCATAACCCCCTTCGGAACCTTCTATTTTGGTACGATGCCCTTTGGGCTGAAGAATGCAGGAGCTACGTATCAGCGCACAATGCAACATTGCTTCCACGATCAAATCAGACGCAATGTGCATGCATATGTGGATGAATTGCAGTGATGTCCAAAAAGAAGGAAACATTGATTTTTGACTTGGAGGAAACGTTCGCCAATCTACGAAAATACAACATAATGCTTAATCTGAAGAAATGCTTCTTTAGAATCCCAGCCGGAAAATTGTTAGGTTTCATCGTGTCTCAAAGAGGCATAGAGGTGAACCGGGACAAAATCAAGGCTATACTCAATATTTCCAGGACAACTCGCCTGAAGGACGTACAATGACTAACTGGTTGCATCGTTGCAGTCAGTCAGTTTGTAAGCCGACTTAGTGAGAGAGCCGCACCATTATACAAACTCTTGCAAAAGACCAAGGATTTTGTGTGGACCGACGAAGTTGAAGCCGCACTACAAGCCCTGAAAAAAGTACTCTCATCTGCTCCCATCCTTGCTGCACCAGAACCACAGGAACCGATGTTGCTCTATCTTGCTGCGACAAACAAAGTCATCAGTATCGTTATGGTAGTGGAGAGACCAGAGGAAAATCAGGAACACTTGGTGCAGCGTCCAACTTACTTTGTCAGCGAGGTCTTGACAGAATCGAAACAGCGGTATCCGCACTATGATAAGCTAGCTTATGGTGTGTTCTTAGCATCTCGTAAGCTGCGACATTATTTTCAGGAGCATCCAATTACCATGGTGAGCACAACTCCCATGAGAGATATAATCAACAACAGTGACGCCACAGGACGCGTCGCCAAATGGGGCATAGAGCTCTCAGCTTTTGATATTGAGTACAAACCTTGGACAGCAATCAAATCCCAAATCCTTGCTGACTTTGTTGCTGATTGGACAGAGACAAAGGAGAATATGACCCTCCCTGAGTCAGAATATTGGACCCTATACTTTTATGGGTCTAAGGCTCGTGGGGGCTCGAGGGCTGGCGTGGTGCTCAAATCACCCCAAGGAGATAAACTTCTATACATGTTGTAGATCCACTTCACAATGACAAATAATATTGCCTAGTATGAAGCACTGCTACATGGAATCCGGATTGCTAAGGATATCGGCATCCGACGTTTGATGTGTTAGGGAGATTCGGATCTTGTTGCTCAACAAGTGTCAGATAATTGTAACGCAAATAAACACATGGCAGCATATAAAGCTGTCGTGGGTGATTTATCTAAATCGTTCGAAGGGTTTGAGGTTCAACACATCCCTCGAGCAGAAAATGAGGAAGCAGATGCATTTTCTCGGATAGGCTCTACACGGAAAGAGGTCCCGAATGGCGCTTTTTTAGAGCACCTCAAAGTTCCCTCAATAAAGAGGGTGGATGAGGAATATCCGACCAAATCCGACTCACCTTTGATAGCAGTTCTGGCTATAATTCCCAGCTGGACTCAACCCTACCTTGATTATTTGGTAGATGGAAAATTACCCGAAGACGAAGTTCTGAGCCGGCAGATCATCCGACGAGCAAAAGCCTATACTGTAGTTAGTGGTGAGCTCTATAAGCGGAGTGTATCTGGGGTCTTTCAATGCTGCGTATCTCCGAAAGAAGGAGTGTAAATTTTAAGAGAAATCCACGAAGGCGAGTGTGGTCACCATGCTGCAGCCAAATCTTTAGTGGCAAAAGCTTTCAGACACGGTTTTTTCTGACTTACAGCTCAGGCAGATGTCGAACGGCTGGTCAAGACGTGCAAAGGCTGCCAAAAGTACGCCAAGCAAGCTCACGTTTCGGCTGATCAGCTACGAACAATACCTATAACATGGCCTTTCGCGGTCTGGGGGCTTGACATGGTAGGACTGTTTAAACGGGCTCCAAGTGGATTTACTCACCTCTTAGTGATGGTGGATAAATTCACCAAATGGATTGAGGCTAAACCTGTCACTAGTTGTGATGGAGCAACAGCCAAAAGATTTGTCGAGGATGTCATAATCCGGTATGGTTATCCGCATAGTATTATCACGGACAACGGGAGTAATTTCTCTATGGGAGAACATGCCGGATTCTGCAACAAACAAAATATCCGGTTTGACATTGCGTCAGGCGCACATCCACAGGCTAATGGACAAGTCAAAAGAGCAAATGGTTTAATCCTACAAGGCCTAAAACCGAGACTCGAAGCACCACTACGACGTGATGCGGGGGCTTGGGCAGAGGAATTACCTTCTGTAATATGGAGTTTATGAACAACTCCGAACAGGTCAACCGGATACACACCTTTCTTCTTGGTCTATGGCGCAGAAGCAGTTCTTCCTAGTGATTTGATTCACACTTCTCCTAGAGTGGCCTCGTATATAGAAGAGGATGCCGAGATTTCTCGAGAAAACAATCTCGACTTAGTCGAAGAAGTTCGTGTCATTGCTGAAATGAGATCAACAGCCTATCAGCAGAAGTTACACAAGTATCATAGCCAAAGAGTTAGAAACTGATCTTTCAATAAGGGTGATTTGGTTCTTGATGTCTACGCACTTCTATTCTTGTAGACAGTTGTTGGGCCTCCAAGTGCAGAGGTTTGTAGAACAGCAGCAAGTTTTCCCTTAAGTGGATCACCCAAGGTTTATCGAACTCAGGGAGGAAGTGGTGAAAGGTATTCCCTCTCAAGCAACCCTGCAATCAAGATACAAGAAGTCTCTTGTGTCCCCAACACACCCAATACACTTGTCAGGTGTATAAGTGCACTAGTCTGGCGAAGAGATAGTGAAATACAAATGGTATGGATATAAGATAATGGTGCTAGAAAATACTTTGATGGTGTGGAAGAGACTAAAGGCAAACTTAAAGATGGAAGCAAGCAAACATGTAACAGATCTAGTTGCAAACGGTGTTTCAATGCTTAGAAACAAGGCCTAGGGATCATACTTTCACTAGTGAACACTCTCATATAAATATATTCTTCTTTATGATACTACGCTGAACTACTCTCCGGTTGGATACTCTAATCCATGGTAGGGCTATAACAGCACACCTCAAAGTTCATCTTTCCCATCTAGAAAACCCCACACTGTCACCTTGAGTACTAGATGAGTCCAACAAACACCACAATTTCATAAAGACATCCAACTCCAAATATAACTCATAACAAGTATTTGTAATCTCTAGCCTAAGTGCCACCATGGTGTGCACACTGTAAACCTCACACACATGGGGAGAGCAGAGATCTATTAAAGCACTTGAGTAGCAAGGTAGATCTATAGATTACAAGCTCATGATCTCAATAAGATCATGCATAGAGAGATAAACACATAGCTACCGGTAGAACCCTTAGCCTCGTGAGAGAACTACTCCCTCCTTATCATGGGAATCAGCAATGGTGATGGAGATGGTGGTGGGGATCGATGGAGATGGCTCCGGGGGCACTTCCTCCCGGTGTGGTGCCAACAGAGACTTCTGTCCCTGAATCTCCCTTCGGTGTGGCTGTGGAACTTTTCGTGGCTGGAGGCTTGATGATTTAGGCTTTTTGCATCGGAAGGAATATATAGGCGAAAGAGGCAAGGTCGGTGGGCGGCCAGGGGGCCCACACCACCTGTTGGCGCGTCCAGGGCTAGCCCGCGCCACCATATGGTGAGGCCAGGCCCTCCTCCGTCTCGTATTCTGGCTCCTTGAGTCTTCTGGTAAAATAGGAACTTTGGCTTTTGTCCCGTTCAATTCCGAGAATATTCATTTCGACTTTCACGGAACCAAAACAACGAGAAAAGCAGGCAACCTTTGTGGCTCTTGTTAATAGGTTAGTCCAAGAAATCATATGAAAAGAACTCCAAAGTGTGGATATAACACAAGAAAGTAGATAAAACCAAGCATGGAACATCAAAAATTATAGATACATTTGCAATGTATCAACATCCCCAAGCTTAACTCCTGCTCGTCCTCGAGTAGGTATGTGATAAAAAGAAAGAATAATTTTTGAGGTGACATGCACCATCATAAACTTGATCAAAGTATTTGTAAAACATTGAAAGCTGGGATCATACTACTTCAATCATAACATGAAGACAAAGTTCTAGCAATAATACAAAGAAACTATGTTGGAACATGAAAAGGCACAAACAAAAGATTAATGAATAACAATGCTTTGCAAGACGTTTGTTTGTTTCACATAAAGAAAACATAGCATAGTGGCATTCAGCTTGTCCCTCATAGAGTAGCAAACATAAATGCATAGGACACCTTCAAAGTTCATAAGAGTGACTAGATACAAATAGTTTAAAAGAAGCAATATCAAAGCTATGCATCAATCAACAAGTCTTGGGACAATGCACACAGAACTAAGAATGGCCACTATGCTCTCAAAGTAAGTGCATAAAGATAGAAGGTGGAGACTCAATATATAAGTGGAAGAAAGGCCTTCATAGAAGGAAGCAGGGATTCAAGTTTCATAAAGAGCTTACAAAAATTATGGTACTTAATAGCTTTCAGCTCTCATTGCCCCTATCATAAGCATCTTGAAGTGATTAAGGTTAAAGTGAACAAACTATGCAGTATATGCTTGACAAAGTATAAGTTGGAAATCTCATGTCCCTTGAATATGAGGGCCGCTCCTCATGCTACTCAAGTTTAGTCACCGGTAAGTTCTTGTCATCATAAGTACATGTGTATCATAGAGAACCGCCAATGGGGTACCCCTTGCCCGATGATACGGAAGAATCCCATATCAAAATGAGAAGGCAAGTAGACAACGAGCATCTCACCAATCTTCTTATTTACCATGGGAATATAGTGCTTTTTTCTCTCTTTCCTCTTTTCATAATCTCTCTTTTTTTCTCTATTCTTTTTCTCTTTTTTCTCAATATCTGCCTCTTTTTTTATAAGAAGAATGCTTCATAAACAGCTTATTATGGTTACGCTGCAGGTTTCCACCATGACAGCATGGATTAGACCAGTGGCATAGGCGTTTCTCTAACACACATACATAACTCCATGGACTTACAAGCTCCCCTTTCATTTCACACCGACGACATCCATAGACAAAAGAGCATGATATCAACTAGGTACAAAGTACAAGTGCAATGTTGAAAGCGTTCCCCATGACAACATGGTTCTGCTAATCCCCAACAAATAAGTGCAAGCATATACAACATAGACGACACAATGGTTCAAGTTTATTAAGGGCAAGAAAAGTAAAGTGTGCCATCAAGTTCGTGAGAGCTTTAATCACTAGTTTTATCATAACAAGTTTAATTTGGAAGGTAAACAAAAACATGAATATACTTGGAATAGCATATGCTAGTAGGTAGGTATGGTGGACTCTTTGGAATAACTTGGTTTATTGAGTTGGATGCATGAGTGGAACTCATACTTGGTTGTGGAGGCTAGGAAAAGACTGGGAGCGACAAACTAAGAGAGCAATAATGGCCATAATCATGCAGAGCGACAAAACATCATTGATCAAAGCATAAATGATACTACAAGTTGAAAACTAAAGGATCATAAAGGCTTATGGTGACTTGGGATAGTCATAACATGGTGTGAGCATGCGCCAAGTCAACCCAAATAAAGCATCAAAGGAGAATACCACAATACTATGCTTTAATATGCTAAAAAAACGCATGATTCATCCAAGGCACATTAAGCAATATCAATTGTTTATGACAAGTCATGCTACAGCAAAGAATACTAAGCATAAAGCCAAAACAATATCAAGCATGGCATGACAAAGCATAGGCCACAGTAAAAAAACGAGCTCTTTTTACCACATAAGCATGAACTTTCCTACTCTTTTCCAAACCAAACCAAACTATTTGAAAACCAATGTATGAAAGAGGGGGTCCAACCAATTTATTCAGCAAACTAAGCAAACCAAGCAAACGAAAAACCAAAACAAAAACAAAAAATAAGACACTCCAAGAACAACACAACCGTGCATGAAACAATAAAAATGAAGTGCTTGGAAGAAACCTGGGATTTTTATTGATGAAGAGGGGGATGCCATGGGCATCCCCAAGCTTGGACGCTTGTACTTCTTGGATATTTCTTGGGGTGACACACGTGGCATCCCCAATCTTGAGCTTTAGTCCATCCTTCATCTCATTACTCATTCCTTCCATAACCTGAAATTTTTCCTTCATAGAAAACATCACACAATCTTTATTAGCAACATTAGTGCACTCAAGATAATAAGTCTTTAGGTTAAGTTCCAACACCAATAAAACTTCCATCAAAACAAAAGCTACTGTATCACTTCCCTCAAAAATCTCAATCCCCAAAAGAACTCAAAAATGAACCAACAAGAAGCAAATGTAAATAATGGCAGAAATCTGTTAAAACACACCAGCAGGTAAATACGAATTTTTTTGAAGACCTTCTGTTGCTCAAATCAAAAAGTTTTGAACTAACGAAAGTTAGATAACAACCTGGGGCAGAAGCACAAAAATTAACTCCTCAAAAAGGCGTTCAAAGATTTTACACCAATTTTTACGGTGAAGCACACAAATCTGTTTCGGGACAGCAACTTTCCCAATCATTACTTCTCTCTCATTAGAGGTTACTCTTGGCACAAAAAGCAAATAAAAATGATAAGGAGCGGTTATTACTGAGGTAATAACTTCCAAGACTCATCTAAAACTTTTGGGTTATCTCCCAATAAGTACTTTTCTTTAACGCCTTTAAGTTAGGCATGATAGTTTGAGAAGATGCTCTTATAGAAAATATGAGTTGAAGTAAAAGAGAGCATCAAGAAGCAAATTCAAAGCACATTTAAGTCTATCTCAATTCCTATGCATAGGAATCTTGTAAAGAAACAAGTCATGAAAGCATAAAGCAACAAGCATAGGAAAGCAAAACAAGTGCAGTTTCAAAATTTTCATCATAAAGAGGGGAAAGTTAATATTGTTTAGACACATAAAACCATGTTTCCCTCTCTCATAATAACTTTCAGTAGCATCATGAATAAAAGTAACAATATAACTATCATAAGAAACATTCTTATCATGAGCCATATGCATAAAAGAACTAATACTCCCCACATAAACATAGTCGTTCTTATTGATTGTAGTGGGAGCAAATTCAACAAAATAGCTATCATTATTATTTTCATCACCATAATCATCAAATATAGGAGGCATATTGTAATCATAATTAATTTTCTTCTCAATAGTAGGTGGACTGAAAATATCATAATCATCATATATTGGAGGTATAGAATCATCATAAGCAATAGAATAGTTATCTTCCCAAGTGTGTTCATTTGTAAACATATCATCGTTGGAAGGATCATGGATAGCACTAAAAGTATAGCAATTATTGATATCATCATTTTCAGAATTGGTACGGAAGAGATTTTCAATATCAAAAGTAGTGTGCTTTTCCCAATCATGATCACTACTATAGGTAACAGGCATAGGAACATCATAGAGTTCAGACTCATCAAAAACTATAATAGGAGCAACATGCTTAGGGGAAAATACTGTTTCCTCTCTCCTTTTACTCCTCCTTTTCTTCTTTTTCTTCTTCTCTTTAGGATGGAGAGGCTTGAAAGGAAGCTTCTCCATATACCCTGGTTCATTGTTAGAGACAATAGAAGAAACTTTGGAGGATTCCTCCTTTTCATTAATAAGACCAAAACACATATTAGTCATGTCATATTTTGGTAAGATCTCATCTTTTATAATATTTTGTATGTAAGTATTTGTGTGGCAATTATCAACACAATAAATATGACAACCATGCATGACACTATTCATATCAAAAGCACCCATATCTACCAAAGAGGTTTTTCTTGATAATTGTTCACACCCCAAAAATAATGTAAGTTCATCATGCTGATTAGGAGTGATCATGTCATCACAATACAAACTTGCAGTACCCATTGGATTAGAAGGGCTATTACTATGGCCTGAGCATTGAAAATTGAAATGACCCACTTCAAAGCAAAGTTCACAAATAAAGGGATAGAGGGCACAAACTTTTTTTACCGAGATCATTTAGAGCCCTATACCATGTTCTAGTTTTTTCATTCCTGTGGGTGATACAATATTCTTCTTCAATTTGATTATTCTCACAAGGTCTATGTATTCCACAAAAATTAACATGCTTATAAGAAGTAGTACTTTCAGAGGTTTGAGCATGTTTATTGCTATCATTAATAAGAATTTCATTTTCCATGCAAGTGTCTTTATAAGGCTCATGATACATGTCCCATTTTTCTTTAGGAGCATTAATATTAGAAGCAAAGGTTCTATAACAATCAACAAGAATTTGAGGATCAAGACCATATTTAGCACTAAGCTCTTGAAAATCAATAGTTTCAGCAAAAGACTTAATGCAATCATACTCATAGTTTATACCTGGTTCTTTACCTTTGTTGTTATCCCAATCTTCGGTATTGCTTTGAATTGTTTCAAGAAGATCCCACTTAGCTTTGACCTCCTTACTTGTGAAGGATCCCTCTAAACAAGTATCTAGATAGTCCTTGTAATGTCCTGAAAGCCTTGCATAGAAATTATTAATAACAATATTACTGGGGAGCTCATGAATGGGACATTTGAGCATTAGTGACTTCAATCTCCCCCATGCTTGGGAAATACTTTCTCCATCATGAGGATGAAAATTATAAATGTAATTCCTATCTTTCTGAATTTCACGAGGAGGATAAAATTTAGAGTAAAAGAGAGATTCAAGTTCCTTCCACTCCAAATGATGAGGATCATCTAGTAGCTCATACCACTCCCTTGCTTTTCCCTTAAGTGAAATAGGGAATAGATTCCTCTTAACTTGGTTCATTGAAATACCTGCACACTTGAACAACTCGCACAATTCATGTATAAGGAGTAAATGATCACCAGGACGGACAATTCCATCTCCCAAATAATAGTTGTCCATAACACGTTCAACAATTTTTATAGGTATTTTAAAAGAGATGCTTTCAGTATGTGGATTTAAAATATCACAAGTATCATTAGAATTACCACTTATGGGAGATAAAGTATCATCAGAGCAAAATTTCTTCTTTAAAGTTGGGGAACTAAAAAGATCATTTTCATAAAAACCAACTTCCCCAAGCTTAGACGTTTCCATAGCATTAGTAACAAAGGTGTTCAAAAGATTCATACTAATAACATTGCTATTAGCATGCAAAGAAAGTTCCATGGGTTTTTTAATTTTCTTTTCAAACAATTCAAGTTCTATCTTAGGAAAAATACTAAAAATCTCTCTAATTTTGTTGTTGTTTTCCATTAAGCCTAACTAGTGAAAACAAGAAACAAAAAGAGAAAATTGCAGAATCTAAAGGAAATAACTTCGAGCACTCACACCGGAGGATGTGAGTACCTTTTACCTTACCTCCCCGACAACGACGTCAGAAAATAGCTTGATGTCTACGCACTTCTATTCTTGTAGACAGTTGTTGGGCCTCCAAGTGCAGAGGTTTGTAGAACAGCAGCAAGTTTCCCCTTAAGTGGATCACCCAAGGTTTATCGAACTCACGGAGGAAGTGGTCAAAGGTATTCCCTCTCAAGCAACCCTGCAATCAAGATACAAGATGTCTCTTGTGTCCCCAACACATCCAATACACTTGTCAGGTGTATAGCTGCACTAGTTCAGCGAAGAGATAGTGAAATACATGTGGTATGGATATAAGATAACGGTGCTAGAAAAGGCTTTGATGGCGTGGAAGAGACTAAAGGCAAACTGAAATAAAGATGGAAGCAAGCAAACATGTAACATATCTAGTTGCAAACGGTGTTTCAATGCTTAGAAACAAGGCCTAGGGATCATACTTTCACTAGTGAACACTCTCATATAAATATATTCTTCTTTATGATACTACGCTGAACTACTCTCCGGTTGGATACTCTAATCCATGGTAGGGCTATAACAGCACACCTAAAAGTTCATGTTTCCCATATAGAAAACCCCACACTGTCACCTTGAGTACTAGATGAGTCCAACAAACACCACAATTTCATAAAGACATCCAACTCCAAATATAACTCATAACAAGTATTTGTAATCTCTAGCCTAAGTGCCACCATGGTGTGCACACTGTAAACTTCACACACATGGGGAGAGAAGAGATCTATTAAAGCACTTGAGTAGCAAGGTAGATCTATAGATTACAAGCTCATGATCTCAGTAAGATCATGCATAGAGAGAGATGAACACATAGCTACCGGTAGAACCCTTAGCCTCGAGAGAGAACTACTCCCTCCTCATCATGGGAATCAGCAATGGTGATGGAGATGGTGGTGGAGATCGATGGAGATGGCTCCGAGGGCACTTCCCCGTCCTAGCAGGGTGCCGGAACAGCGACTTTCTGTCCCCTGAATCTCCCCTTCGGTGGTGCCGGCACTGCGGAACTTTTCGTGGCTGGAGGCTTGATGATTTAGGCTTTTTGCATCGGGAGGAATATATAGGCGAAAGAGGCAAGGTCGATGGGCGGCTAGGGGGCCCACACCACCTGGTGGCGCGGCCAGGGCTAGCCTGCGCCACCATATGGTGTGGCCAGGCCCTGGCCCTCCTCCGTCTCGTATTCTGGCTCCTTGAGTCTTCCGGTAAAATAGGAACTTTGGCTTTTGTCCCGTCCAATTCTGAGAATATTCATTTTCTGACTTTCCTGGAACCAAAAACAGCAGAAAACAGGAAACTGGCACTATGGCTCTTGTTAATAGGTTAGTCCAAGAAATAATATGAAAAGTACTCCAAAATGTGGACAAAACACAAGAAAGTAGATAAAACCAAGCATGTAACATCAAAAATTATAGATACATTTGCAATGTATCAGTTCTCCGGCTTGTGCAACAAAGAAAGCACAAACTTTCCCCAGTATGGGAAGGGCCATTTTTAGTTAGTCGAGTATTGCACAATGGTTCATACTACCTAACTGATATGAGGCCAGTCAAAGAAAGACCTGCTACTAAGAAGAGAAAGAGAGCTAGAGGTAGTACAAATCCGGATGAGTTAGACAGACCATGGAATATTGCTCAGCTACGTCCCTTTTATTCTTAGTTTATCCTTCTTTGTAATCATATATATGTACATGTTCTGAGAGAAATAAAAGTTTTGGTTGCCTCAAAGTTTTTCTGAGAAGTTTTTGCCATCTTATTTCTGAATGATCATGTCACAGTAGAAAATCCCAGAATACTTGAAAGTACTTTATGATCATGATTGTTCTGGTTTAGATTTCTGATTCTAAATATGCTACCCTCGGGTATAACTCTAAAGTTTCTAGTCTATACTTTGGTTATTTGTCTGATTGCCAGATGCGGGTATTTTCTGAGTAGTGAATTGTTGGTACTGGAAGCCGGCTTTGTTTCCGACTTTAAACTGGTTTAGCAATTGAGCTCCGTTGCTCGGCAAAGTTTCCGAGCTGAAAGTTTAGCCGGCTCACGAAAGGTACGAGGCGGAAAGCCAGATAAACGATAAGTGTAGATAAAAAAGTATAAGTATTTATGTAAACATTTCAGGCACACAAAATTTAAAGCCAAAAGTGCTGAATAGATTAAAACTTAGCACTAGCAAAAAGTATCATACTACATATTTACAGACCCATAATGTTTTCGGAATAACACATTTTTTCTGATAATCTATGATGCAGGAGAAGATGTAGGAGCAGTCGGCTCGCTGGATGCATCGGCCTCAGCCTGATAACGATCCGAGATGTCCAAATTCGATATGGTTTTTTCATCATCGGAAACTTCGGCTGCTTCTTTCGGAGGCAGAGGCGGCGTGTCCACGTGGTTGAAGAAGTGAGTGTCGTAGCTGGTCCAGTCAGCTACGCGGCACCCATATCTGGCGCAAGAGTCCATGATGGCTTTGATATCCTACTTCTGGCCGTCTTCGTCCACAGTAGAGTACCCTCTAGTCACTTGCCAGATTTCCATGCTTCCATGGTGGCTCATGACCATGGTGAGAGCGTTCTGCGCTGCGGATCACGCATAGGACATGTTCCAGTCCTGGACAAGCTGCGGCATCTCCTTTGCCTTGTCCCGCACCTGAAAGTCGGACATGCTATGCATGTCCGGAACTCTGAGAGCTTCGCCAATATCCTTGATGGATTGGCGGAAGTCATGAAGCAAATCACCGACTTGGGTAAGCCGGTGGGTGCGAGGCTCGGCAAAGGTAGAGTCCGCCAAGTTCAGAGGACCTATGCATCTAACGCAAAATGGTTAATAAATCCGACATCGAAAGAGTCGAAGAATGTAAACAAGTCAGAAAGATGGAAACATACCAAAGATGACGTCATCAACTTTGGTTTTCTCTTCAAGAAGACTCAAGAGTTCAGCCCGGAGCGCCTTAGAAAGGTCCTTCTCTCTGCAAAGGTCGTCATTGAGATCCGAGATTTTCTGCTCGTGGAGTGTAATCTTGCGATCACGCTCCTCGGTGACCATGGAGGAGGATTCGAGAACTTGAGCAATGCTCTTCTCATGATCCGCCTTAAGCTGGTCTAGCTCTCGGCGGAGATCCTTGTTTTCCACCACCAAGGTCTTTAGATTCTCGGCCTCTTTGATCATAGCACAGGACTGCTTTATCAGTGTTGTAAGTCAAAAAGAACAACAGTTCAGCAAAAAAATATTCGACTATGAAAACACAAGACAAAGTTTTAGTCTCAGAATGTTTACCTTCGGCCTCATCCTTGGAAACTTTAAGCTCAGCATTTTAAGTCGGAGAGATCTGATCTCTCTCCACTTATTGCAGACATTCTTCAACAATTCCTGGTTATATGAATTAACTTTCTGTAAGTCAGAATACCCAGAGTTAGAGGTCTACTAAAGACTCGGGCTAATATTGTAGCTAATATCAGCACGAGCCTTGGGGGCTATACTAGTTCGTTCTTTGGCATCCCTATGAAGCATAAACCCGGATTGTTTATCCAACTTCATGCTTGGGGGCTAGAGGATATGATATAAAGTACAATATAGAAAAGCGTGAGTTGGAATTCTGACTTACATGATGTTCATGTGTGAGCTTGCTCAAGCACATGTTCACCTCAGTGGTAACCTTCTCGGCGAGGGTGAGTGGAATAACAGGAGGTGGTAGAAGCACACCAGCTCTTAGTCCCTTGTCGTGAAGGTGGACTTGTTCGAGAAGATCGGAGTACTTGATGTCCTCCGGTTCTTGTGCTTCTTCTTCGGCAGAGAGATTTTGGCTCTCTAGGCATTGTCGGGCCAGCCGCTGGATTTCCTCCGCAGATTTCCAAGACAGGCCAAATTTGGCAAGTCTCAGATTGTTTAGGAGATTTTTGGCGAAGGTCTGTGCCGAGGGATCATTACTCGAAGAGGGTTCACCCTTATCAAAACCAGATCCACCTAAGGTGATGTCAGTCTGCGACTCAAGGGTCGCTGGCCCTGTTGAGGGAGCCAGATCTTCTGTGACGACCGGGGATGGAGTAATCACCGGCCCTGCAGAAGGTTGAGGGGCAGGAGTCAGAGGAGCTGTGGCAGGAGAAGCCATAGTTAGCTTCGTCTGACGTGGGGGCTTCGAGATGTTCCCCTTCCCCTTGCCCTTGATGAGCTGCTTAGCTCTGAGAAAGTAATAGAATGGATAACATTATATCTCGGAAGAAATCATGAGTAAAGTACAAAGGATGAAGTTGTGCAGAAAGTTACCTCTTCACAACTGGCACTTCCTTTGTGCCGATGGCCACTGTCGGAGCTTTGCGCTTCCTGGGCACAACGTCCGGCAGTGGGACCAATTCCTCCTCCTGAGAAAGTCAGGAGGATATCCCTCGATCGGAGCAAACTCCGACTCGGGGAGGTCGGCAAGCTTAAAAGAAGATAATATCTCAGTGTTGCGAAATAACTTAAAGGTGAAACATATAAAAAGGGGTTACTGCTAAAGCTTACCAGCACTACCGGGTTTTCCGTTGTATGCATGTCTAGAGATAAATCCGGGATCTTCCTCTCGATCCGCTCCTTTATCAGCCATTTGATCTGGCTTATGTAGTCATGTGGCTTTAAAGCCTTGGGGCTAATGCGGAGGGAGTCATTTTTGGACGTCGTGATGGAATGCATCAGACGGTGGCCATGGTGCTGGAGAGGCTAGATCCGGCGTGCTACACAAGATTGGACCAAGTCGGACCCTCTCAGGCCCTTATGCTTCATCAGATACTCGATCTGTCTCTTGGCGAGAATCAGATCGTCGCTGAGAGCCAGAGGAGCCTCGTCCCAGGATGCTCGGGGCGTGGCGGCTCCATCGATGAAAGCCGGCAAAGTAGAAGCTTTGGCGGGATCAGGAATATCCTTATGATAAAAGAAGGTGGCCGGCCACTGTTTGACCGACTCACTAGCTAAAATCCTAGGATAGACGCGCTCACGTCTAACCAAAAGACTAATAGTGCCGGTAATTTAAGGATTACCGGTGGTGATAGAGTTTCTCCGGACGTGGAAGTAAAACCGGAAGAGAATGAGACTCGGCCTAATGCCGAGATACCCCTCACACAAGGACGCATAGGCGCTCATCTCTAAAAGGGAGTTTGGGGGAAGATGGTGAAGCTGAACACCGTAGTGATCAATCACCTCGGAAAAGAATTCCGAGGGAGGGAAAGACAAACCTCTGTCGAGGTGGGTGCCGAAGTGCACCCGCTCGTCGATGCGTGGGTTGGGGATGGTTTCACCGAAACCGCTCCGCCAGTCGCCGGCACGGAGGAGTCCTTCGTTCTCCACGCTGGTGAGCTTGGCATCATCGAGGACGCACGGGATCCAAACCCCGCGGTTGCTTTCTTTCTCTGCCACTGCCGCCGCCGTCGCTGCCGCAGCCAAGCCGGATGATGAGGATGAAGCCATTCCTCCGATGCGCCGGTGACCTTAGGTGGGCGGCGCTAGGAATCTGGAGGCAGAGGAGCTCTGTGCGCGTGGGAGAAGTGGAGGAGAAGGAAACGACAAAGGGAATAGGTGAAGAAGATGAGGAAAAGGGAATCCTCACCCGTTATAACCACCGAACCGTGCCAAGATTCGTGCAAATGGCACAGTAAATACGCCACGCGTCGTGGAACAGACTGGGAAGTTCCCACGCGATGATTATGTCGCCTTGATCTCTGTGCACGCATTAAAACGGCGCCTCGGTTCCGCGAACGGCGGACCCACCAACGGTCGTGCTGACAGGATGTTTGTCAGTGCCGTGACTTGACCGTGACCGGTGTCAGATGACGTCAGAGACCAAGATCTGGCTTAGTTTGAATATCAAGCTGGAAATCCGAATAACCTATTGATAGGCCCGACTTACTTTTGAGACCCGAATCGTATTTTTTGTTTTGAAGTTTCAGGAACCCTTCAAGATTCTTCAAGCCGAAGATTAAGCTAGACGATGATGAATCCGACTTTGGATCTTGGAGACTTCCGGGGGCTGCTATTGGGGATATACTTTACGGGTATCCTCACAGTCCTCACTGACCAGGGTGGACCACTTCGGGTTAGAGCTTTGCTTCATGGGCGGCCTAGTCAGGGAGAAGAGATGGAGTCCAATCCGGCTACGGGAAGGCCCAGAAGACTTATCGACATAGGCCCATAGTGTTACATGTAGTTCAAGATGTACTCTGTAACCGACTCTTAGTCGTAGCCAGATAGATATCTCCTGTAAACCCTAGGCCGGATATCTATATAAGCCGTCCTAGGGAGAGCCTTTAGGGAACCCCTTACAATCACAATCTCAACTCGCACAGGCGAACCCTTGTAACCCATATTCCGGCTCTGCCGTATTACTGGATTGCTAGTAGGAGTAGGATCTGTCCAAAGCCGGCAGATTCGAACCTGGGTAAACTTGTGTGCTCACCGTCCCAGAACACCGTACGTCTCACACCCCTCTCTTCCACATGCCTCGAGGACCCCCTCATGGCGTACTTGTCATCAATCCGACGACAGCACGTAAACTCATTGGAGACGCGCTAACTACGCCAATCCCTACTGCTGCTGATATTACACCTGCAAAATTGGAAGATATGGCCCAAGCCCTAGAAGTGCATCACCAAGTACTCGTTGATGAAGCTACAAATCTCCTCGAGGAGAAAAAGCGCATTGCAGCTGCAGGACAGTTCAACTCCCTGCAGCACTAGAAGACCCAGAATGACCCTATGCGGGCTAACAAAAATCTGGAAGTCCACAAGACCCTCTTTGAGGGAGATGACACTGATACATTGCAAATGTATCTATAATTTTTGATGTTCCATACTTGGTTTTATCTACTTTCTTATGTTTTGTCCACACTTTGGAGTACTTTTCATATGATTTCTTGGACTAACCTATTAACAAGAGCCATAGTGCTAGTTGCCTGTTTTCTGCTATTTTTGGTTCCAGGAAGTCAGAAAATGAATATTCTTGGAATTGGACGGGACAAAAGCCAAAGTTACTATTTTCCCGAAAGACTCACGGAGCTAGAAGGAGAGTCAGAGAGGGGCCACAGGGTGGCCACACCACCCCATGGCACGGGTCCCCCCAGGCCGCGCCAGGGCATGGTGTGGGCCCCCTGGCCGGCCACTGACCTTGCCTCCTTCGCCTATAAGAGCCTCCCGATACCAAAACCCTAGGGCGTTAATCAGAAATCCACGAAAAGTTCCGCAGCGCCGCTGCCACCGAAGGGGAGATTCGGAGGACAGAAAGTCTCTGTTCTGGCACCCTGCCGGGACGGGGAAGTGCCCCTAGAGCCATCTCCATCGATCTCCACCACCATCTCCATCACCATTGCTGATTCCCATGATGAGGAGGGAGTAGATCTCTCTCGAGGCTAAGGGTTCTCCCGGTAGCTATGTGTTCATCTCTCTCTCTATGCATGATCTTATTGAGATCATGAGCTTGTAATCTATAGATCTACATTGCTACTCAAGTGCTTTAATAGATCTCTGCTCTCCCTATGTGTGTGAAAGTGACATCATGCACACCATGGTGGCACTTAGGCTAGAGTTCTCAAATACGTGTTATGAGTTATATTTGGAGTTAGATGTCTTTATGAAATTGTGGTGTTTGTTGGACTCATCTAGTGCTGAAGGTGACAGTGTGGGGTTTTCTAGATGGGAAAGGCTTACTTTGTGGTGTGCTATTATAGCCCTACCATCGATTAGAGTGTTCAACCGGAGAGTAGTTAAGAGTAGTATCATAAAGAGAAGATATTTATATGAGAGTGTTCACTAGTGAAAGTATGATCCCTAGGCCTTGTTTCTTAGCATTGATACACCGTTTGCTATTAGATCTGTTACATGTTTGCTTGCTTTCATCTTTATTTCATTTTGCCTTTAGTCTCTTCCACGCCATCAAAGTATTTTCTAGCACCGTTGTCTTATTTCCATACCACTTGTATTTCACTATCTCTTCGCCGAACGAGTGCACCTATACACCTGACAAGTGTATTGGGTGTGTTGGGGACATAAGAGACTTCTTGTATCTTGATTGCAGGGTTGCTTGAGAGGGAATACTTTGACCACTTTCTCCCTGAGTTTGATAAACCTTGGGTGATCCACTTAAGGGAAAACTTGCTGCTGTTCTACAAACCTCTGCACTTGGAGGCCCAAAAACTGTCTACAAGAATAGAAGTGCGTAGACATCAGACACCATCAAGGGAGAACCTCGGCTCGATAGCAAAGGAGATTTGGTGTATGGAACACCAGTGGAAAACTGATGACCCACAAGTATAGGGGGTGTATCGCAGTATTTTCAAGGGAAATAAAACCCAATTTATTGATTCGACACAAGGGGAGCCAAAGAATATTTATAAGCCTTAACAGCTGAGTTGTCAATTCAGCTGCACCTGGAAACAATCTTGCTCACAGCAGTTTATCAGTAGCAACAATTTTGTAGTAGGAATAGTAAAGTAACAACAGTAGTAAAGCAAAGACAGTAGTAACAAAAGCGAACAATGGGATTGAGTCGGTAGGCATAGGGATGGATGGACGGGCGTTGCATGGACAAGACAATTCAAATAGCAATCAGAACATAGGGCAATTGCAGATAAATAAGATAAAGCATCCAAGTACTAGACAATCCTAGGCATGTGTTCCATATATAGTCATACGTGCTCGTAATGAGAACTTGCACAACATCTTTGTCCCGCCACCCGTTTGCGGCGGGGCCTCTAGGGAACTCTTGGCGCTTAAGATGCTCCTTTTAATAGAGCACCGGAGCAAAGCATTAACACTCCATGAACACATGTGATCCTCACATCAAAGCCATTCCTTCGGTTATCCCGATTTACATCGCCGGGGCCATAGGTTCCGGACAACAACGTGTGTATACAACTTGCAGATAAGACCAAAAACAATACTATCATAATGAATCAATAACATGTTCAGATCTAAAATCATGGCACTCGGGCCCTAGTGACAAGCATTAAGCACAACAAGTCGCAACAAAGTCATAAAGCACTAATAAAAGATACTAGGCACCATGCCATAACAATCTGATGCCATTACATGAACGATCTCATCCAATCCCTACCATCCCCATAGCCTACAGCGGGGGATTACTCACTCATAGATGGGGGAAACATGGATGGTCGATGGAGAAGCGATGTTGATGATGATGGCGACGATCTCCTCCAATTCCCTGTCCCGGCAGGGTGCCAGAACAGAGTTTCTGGTGCTGTTTCATGGAATCTGGTGGTGGCGGCGAAGCGGAACTCCTTCTGGAAAAACGTCGAATCCCCCGAAGTTTTTAGGTCAGAAGGCTCCTTATAGGCAAAGAGAGAGGCCGAGGGGGTGCCTGGGGGGCCCACACCACCCCTTGGCGCGGCCTGGCCTGCGCTAGTAGGTGGTGTGGCCACCCCTGGCTCTTCTCCTTATCGTATTCTGGCTCCTGGAGTCTTCGGGTGAAATAGGATTTTTGGCATATTTTCCGGGATTTTTCCTGATAGTTGGTTTTCTGCACAAAAAGTAGACACCAAGGCAATTCTGCTGAAAACAGCGTCAGTCCACGTTAGTTGCATTCAAATCACACAAGTTTAGAGGAGAAACAATAGCAAAAGTGTTCGGGAAAGTAGATATGTTTTGGACGTATCAAAAACACTGCTGTAGCTCGAGATATCTTGGTGAACAATCCAAAACTAGATCAAATTCGGTTGGGCGTAAAGCTACTTACCAAGGGTCTGGAGCAGCAGAAGGCCGCGAAATCCGAGAGTAGAAAACTGGTCTCCAAATCCGACCAATGTCGCATGGATCCGGCCTAGCATGACATATGGCCCCGATGGGATCCGGAACAAAATTATCGTCCCAACCGTCGGGAGGACAATTACTCAAGAACCGGATCTTTAGGGCAACAGCACGGAGCCGCACGTGACTAGAGTAATGTTGCTCGGGCCACGGAGCGAGACGCAGTTGCAGCACTGGTTCTAAGGTAGCCTCCCCGGCGACAGTCGAATAATCGCAGGGAAGATGAAGAAGAGCGACGTCAGGAGGAGGACTGACAAAGGATGCCACCTCCTAGACATACAAGCCGTCCGGCTGAACCTCATCACACCATGCCGAGTCAAGCCGGCAAGGGGCTCGCCGTAATCAAGACCCTCCCTAGAACCAGAATAATGACGCTCCGGATGGAGGCCGCTGCTCAGCTAGAAAGAATTCACCTGCACCACCCTCTCCACCAAGCAGCCATCATAGCGGCTCTCGAGGGGGCTAAGGAGGGCGTCGTGGCGGAGGAGGTGGTGGCAGAAGCAGAAGTACGGCTCCAAGGCACCCCAGCCACAGTGAACAACCAAGACGGTGTTCTCTGTCACCAAGTGACGCGAGGCACCGGATCAACTCTAACATAGAGGCGCGGTGCTACAAGTCAGACAATATTTATGTGGGTCCAAAATGCTTTGGACCCCGCATTCGACAAACAAACTTCCTAGAAGGATTTGCTATCTCAAGACACATCCAACCCTACAATGGTGTGTCCCGACCAGACACTTGGCCTCAAGATTTTTTCCGGGCTTGTTGCATCGCCAAAGGCAGAAATAGCTTGGTCGTGACCCGGTATCCCCCACTTATGCTGAGTAAGACGACATGATCCTGGCTCAATGAACTTCCGGAAAACACCATCCACAACTGGTATGACATGAGAGCGTGTTCTTTCGGAATTTGGAAGGCACATATCGGAGGCCCTGTACGGTAGGAGACCTACAACGTTGCACCCAGAAAGCCGGAGAAACTTGCCGATATTATCTTGGATGATGGATCGACACCAAGAACTCTTGTGAAGGAGTAAACGATCAAATTGCGATTGAAGCTTTCATTGCAGGACTCTCAATTGGTTTACTACATCACCACTTGAAGTGCGACAAGGTCACTGATCTGGGAGAGATGATAGAGATGGCAAGCAAGTATGCAGATGCCGACGATGACACAGAAGGACTACTGAACATCCTGGCTGTACCACAGTCTGCAACCGAAGCAACAAACTCAGAAGTGCAAGAACACCTCAGAAGAAAATCCCAACATGGAAACATCAGTTCTCAATGCTAGTTTCGGGTCTGGAGGATGAGGAGGGCGCGGACGCGGTCGTGGGACATCTAGAGTCCAAGGTAGAGGAGACCAGCAACCTGGCAAAACCTACTCTTGGGATGACATCGCCAACAATCCGTGTGTGCATCACTTAGATACCAATGGGGTCTCATCCCACACAAATGTTGAGTGCCGTTTCAATGATGACATCAGAAAGACGAATCCGCTGGCTACAGGGCCAAGCAAAGAAAAGGAAAGAAAAATTCTGAAAAAGAAAAAGAGACCAAGGAAGATTTCGACATGGAGGAAGCAGAGCCTTCAAATCCCAAGTCAGATGGAAAGAAGAACTTCCCAATTAAGAAGGACACTTATGTCACTTTCCTTGGGTCTCAACTAGCTAAGGTCAAGAAGGTAGTGTTGCATGAGCTAAACGCAACTGTTCCGGCTATCCCTCAGTTTTCAGACTGGTTGGAAGTGACAATCACCTTTGACCGTGCTGATCATCTGCCTAAGTTACACAGGCGAGGAAAGTACACTTTAGTCATCAATCCAGTTATTGACGGCTATGGTTTCTCCAAGACCCTCATGGATGGCGGCAGCAACATCAACATCCTCTACGTCGAAATGCTACATCGGATGAGGATCTCAGAAACGCAGCAGAATCATAGCTCTATGATCTTTCACGGAGTTGTCCCAGGAAGACAAGCAAATTCCCTGGGAGAGATCACTTTGGATGTTACTTTCAGAACTCCAAAGAACTACCGGACGGAAGCACTTTATTTTGAAGTGGTCCCGTTCAAGAGCGCATACCACGCTATCTTCGGCCGGCCGACTTACTAGGCTTTTATGGGTCATCCATGTTACATTTACAATATAATGAAAATTCCAGGTCCCAAGGGCATGATCACCATCAGGGGAGACCCGAAGAAAGCACGAGAATGCGAGGACAGAAACGCCGCCTTTGATGAAGCTGTACTGCATGCCCAAGAGTACCAGGAGATCAAGAAGACATTTGACCCGTCCGAGATGCCCGCAATGAATAAGGAGGTGACAAAGCCGACTCTGGAGTTCAAGGCATCAGAAGAGACAAAGACGATGTCGTTGAAGGACGATGACCCCTCCAAGGTGACTCAGATAGGTGTAGGTTTAGATAGCGCATAAGAAAGCATGGTTGTCAAGTTCCTCTAAGCCAATCAAGATATGTTCGCATGGCAGCCATCTGACATGACCGGAGTACCTAGGGAACTTGCCGAGCAATGCTAAACCCGTCAAACAGTCCTTACGACGTTTTGGCGATGAAAAGCGAAAGGCAATAGCTAAGGAACTAGCCTAGCTCGAGTTAGCCGGATTCATAGAAGAGGTCATCCACACTGAGTGGTCGGCCAATGCTGTAATGGTCCCTAAAAAGAACACCACTAAATTAAGGATATGTGTTGATTATACCGCCTTGAACAAGGCTTGTCCCAAAGATCCGTTTGCTTTGCCTAGAATTGATCAAGTTATCGACTCTACGGCAGGCTCAAAACTCCTATGTTTTCTCGACGCATATTCCGGTTATCATCAAATCCAGATGAAGGAATCAGACAAAGTGAAAACTTCATTCATAACCCCCTTCGGAACCTTATGCTTTGTTACGATGCCTTTTGGGCTCAAAAACACAGGAGCTACGTACCAGCGCACTATGCAGCTTGCCTCCATGATCAAATCAGACGCAATGTACATGCATATGTGGATGACATAACGGTGATGTCCAAAAAGAAGGAAACCTTAATTTCCGACTTGGAGGAAACGTTCACCAATCTACGCAAATACAACATAATGCTTAACCCGAAGAAAGACTTCTTTGGAATACCAGCCGGAAAATTGTTAGGTTTCATCGTGTCTCAAAAAGGCATAGAGGTGAAACAGGACAAGATTAAGGCTATACTCAACATTTCCAGGCCGACTCGCATGAAGGACGTACAAAGTCTAACCGGTTGCATTGGTGCAGTCAGTCGGTTTGTAAGCCGACTCGATGAAAGAGCCACACCACTCTACAAGCTCCTGAAAAAGACCAAAAAAATTATTTGGATTGATGAAGCTGAAGCTGCACTACAAGACCTGAAAGCAGTACTCTTGTCCGCTCCTATCCTTGCAGCACTGGAACCTCATGAACTGATGTTGCTCTATCTAGCTGCGACAAATAGAGTCGTCAGCATTGTCATGGTGGTGGAAAGAACAGAGGAAAAACAAGAACACCTGGTGCATCTTCCAATTTACTACCTCAGTGAAGTCCTAACCGAATCAAAGTAGCGGTATCCGCACTATCAAAAGCTAGCTTATGGTGTGTTCTTTGCATCTAGGAAGCTACGTCATTACTTTTAGGAGCATCAAATTACCGTGGTGAGCACAGCTCCCATGAGAGACATAATTAACAACAGCGATGCTACAGGACATGTCGCAAAGTGGGGAATAGAGCTTTCAGCTTTCGACATTGAGTACAAACCTCGTATAGCAATCAAATCCGAAATCCTCGCTGACTTTGTTGCTGATTGGATAGAGACAACGGAGAACATGACCCTACTAGAGTCAGAATACTGGACCTTGCATTTTGACGAGTCTAAATCGCTCAGGGGCTGGTGTGGTGCTCAAATCATCCCAAGGAGATAAGCTTTTCTATGTGTTGCAAATCCGCTTCATGGCAACAAACAACATTGCCGAATATGAAGCACTGCTGCATGGAATCTGGATTGCTAAGGATATCGGCATCCAACGACTTATGTGTTATGGAGATTCGGATCTTGTTGCTTAACAAGTGTTGGATCACTGTAATGCAAACAAACACATGTCAACATATAGGGCTATCATGGACGAACTATCTAAATCGTTCGAAGGGTTTGAGGTTCAACACATCCCTCGAACAAAAAATGAGGAAGCAGATGCATTATCTCGAATAGGCTCTACACGGAAAAAGGTCCTGGATGGTGCTTTTTTTGGAGCACCTCAAAGTTCCTTATATCACAGGAGTTGATAAGGAATATCCGACCAAATCCGATTCTCCTTTAGTAGTAGTTCTAGCTGTGATTCCCAGCTGGACAAAACCCTACCTTGATTTCTTGGTAGATGGAAAATTACCCGAAGACGAGGTTCTGAGCCGGCAGATCGTCCGATGAGAAAAAACCTATACAATAATAAATGGTGAGCTCTATAAGCGGAGTGTATCTAGGGTTTTTCAGCGCTGCATATCTCCGGAAGTAGTGGAAATCCTAAGGGAAATTCACGTACGCGAATGCGACCATCATGCTGTAGCCAAATCTTTAGTGGAAAAAGCTTTTAGACATGGATTTTTCTAGCTTAAAGCCAAGGCAGATGCCGAACGGCTTGTCAAGACGTGCAAAGGCTGCCAAAAGTATGCGAAACAAGCTCATGTTCCGGCTGATCAGCTACGAACAATTCCGATAACATGGCCCTTCGCGGTCTGGGGGCTTGACATGGTAGGACCGTTTAAACAGTCTCCAAGTGGATTTACTCATCTCTTAGTGATGGTGGATAAGTTCATGAAGTGGATTGAGGCTAAACCCGTCACAAGTTGTGATGGAGCAACAACCAGAAGATTTGTCAAGGATGTTATAATCTGATATGGTTATCCGCACAGTATTATTACTGACAATGGGAGCAATTTTTCTATGGGAGAACTTGCCGAATTCTGCGACGATCAAAAAATCCGGCTTGACATTGCATCAGTCGTGCATCCGCAAGCCAATGGACAAGTCGAAAGAGGAAATGGTTTAATCCTTAAAGGCCTCAAACCAAGACTCGAAGCACCACTTCGTCGTACTGCGGGAGCTTGGGCAGACGAACTACCGTCTGTGATATGGAGCTTGAGAACAACTCCGAACAAGTCAACCGGATACACACCTTTCTTCTGGGTCTATGGTGCAGAAGTAGTTCTTCCTAGTGATTTGATTCATACTTCTCCCTGAGTTGCTGCGTATATCAAAGAGGATGCCCGAAATTTCTCGACAAAATGATCTCAATTTAATCAAAAAGTTCATGTCATTGCTGAGCAGAGATCAACAGCCTATCAACAGAAGTTATGCAAGTATCATAACCAGAGAGTCAGAAACCAGTCTTTCAATAAGGGCGATTGCGGTGACCCAGCATACCACTGCATGATGTAGTACACTATAGTCATTGACATAACACCAATGAAACATCGTTCACTAGTATTACATCCCTCAGAGTGGTACAACAGAAACACAACAGGTCCAAGACATGACTATAGATTACAACTCAACTCTTTACAAAAGATCCAGAGAACACTCTAGGTTAAAGAGAGAGAAAGAAACTTCATACAAAGAAGAACCAGACATAATAACTCAGAACTATCTTGCTACTAAGACTAACATCTAAGCTATCTGGCTTGCAATTGCTACTAATGCAATGCTCTACAGAAGTCGGTGTTATGGCTAGAGTATCTACTAATCAAGAACTTCGTCTTTGCTTCGGTTGATGTTGATACGTCCATAACGTATCTATAATTTTTGATGGTTTTATGCTAATAATATGCTTTTGACACTCCTATAAAGTTTATGATTTATTTGGACTAAGCTACTAATAGTTGTAAAAGTGCACAATTTTCTTATTTTACACTTTGATGTGTAGGAATTACCAAGAATACAAGTGGAAACCTTGTTGGAGTCAAATTGGGATTTTTCCAGAAATCTGTCTTAGAACTCTTTTTGAAGATGGTCAAGTTTCGAGTCGAAGACAGCGTCAAATGTAAAACTGTTCAACTAGAAAGTTGTTGGAAATTTCACGACAAACGTTCTGGACATAAAATTTAGCTGATACCGAGTCCAGACTGGCCTGCTAGGCCCGATTTACTGCAGCCCAAGATGGGGTGACGGGAATCCGAGAAGCTATATAAAGGGAGGAAACTTAATTCGCCCAAGGCATCTCCACCCACGAATTTGCAGCCACCAAAGCCACGTTTTTGCCCCCCCCATGGATCCCATCTCTATGGGGGAGGGCTCCCAAGAAGCCATTAAGGAAGGGGGCTAAGGGGCGGTGCTCCCCCATGATACCGGTGGCGGGGAAGGTCCCCCACGCTGCCGCCGCCCTCTTTACCATCTTCATCATATTCACCACCATATCCATCACCTAATCCTCCTAGTATGCAGTGGTTCATCCTCCCACACACCTCTATACCGTCCTATGTAAACATGGTGTTTGATGCTATAAGTTATAATCCTATGATCTATGTCATGTTTACGTAGTTTCTTTGTTCTTAGATTGAATGGTTGAACGTCTTTGGTTCATTAGAGTTGTATGTTGATATGGTACAGTCCTTTGGTGTCCATTATATTTGTGCGCGCATGGATTAAACATTATAGGGTTTGTAGTATGTGTAAAGGGAAGGGGGGAGTTCTGCCGGAGTGATAGAAACCTGAGGACGCGAACCGGAATGTTGCAAGTATGGAAGTAAGAGGACCATTAAACTTAAGGCTATGGTTGGGGAAACCTTAATGCATTGTTAGTACTTATAGATGTTTGCTAACAATCCAATCATATAGTACATGTAATTCCAAGTAGTGAAGCGCATGTATATTTAGCCTCTCCCACATAGAAAACTACATCGAAGACAATGAACCTGATCTATTCGCTATTTAAACTTGGACAAAGCCACCATAATTACCACCACTATTCCACACTCATGGTTCTGTTAGTTTAGTCTATTTTATTGCTACAACAACTAGCTTTACTTTCTTGTTATTTATTATCATGCAAAGCTATCTCTATTACTCGTATTGTTGCTCTAGTTTTATTTCCAAGATAATGCAAATGTTTAGTGTGTGTAGAGTTGTATCAGTGGTTGATAGAACTTGAGAGAATATTTATCCTACCTTTAGCTCATCGTTGGGTTCGACACTCTTACTTATCGAAAAGGCTACACATGATCCCCTATACTTGTGGGTTATCAGATGTATATGTTGACTTCATTGACTTTATTGAAGAACATGAGCTGCTGATGATGGTTTCTTGAGCAGAAATTGATGTTGACATCGTCTTCAACGGCTTAGAACCTAGAAAGGGTTAAGAAGGTACGGTTGAGTATGAGCGTACTCAGCAAGTTCACTAAAAAGGAGTGTATGATGCACTATCTCTACAGCCACAGACCATAGGTCGTAGGCAATGCATGTTTTCATAAACATTTATTTAAAGGTTGCTTTTATTCTGAAAACTATGTCAATGACCTTCACGGGTTGACTGAACCTTCGTGGGGTTCCTTTCTGCGCGTTAAAGCTCCTTCCGAACGAGGAGTAACATGTCACAGTTCTTACACTCTATAGATGTGCGTTGCTTTACCCATGAGAGACCTTAGCTTTGTTGCACATCTGAGTTATAGGCTCGTCCATACTTCCTTGGTATGGGGCCCAGTCTAAGATCCAAGCCAATCACTGCCCCCTTCGTGACCCCGCATGTCCCCTTGGTGTACGCCATGCCCACATCTTGAATTACGGCAATGGTTAGTACAGACCGTCAGATGCCAGAATTATCATGGGACGTTGAGGGTTCCCACCCATATGCTGCATATCCTCTATGAATTACCAATTAATGCACGCTACGAGGATAACATCTACAAACTGGCCATCCAGATGCATGCGAGAGGAAGACGATACAACTGACTTCTCTGTCCCATTCCAAATCTCATTGTTAACGCGTAATATACGGTACTAGAATCACTAGTGACATTGGTTGTTAAGTCCTAGATATTATGTTCCTTTACCACTGGATTTGTATCAGTAGATTGTTACCAGTTGGTAAATAATCCATAGTCGTATTATTATGAAAATAGTGTTTTCGGACCTTTTTTTGAAATGCAGGTGATGACACATTTGAGTTACAAGCATTTGATAGAAAATAACCAAAGGACATGAGCAAGTTGTGAACTTGCCTTTTGTGATTGCAAAATTATGCACTCATGGTCTTCAAGACAATAGAAGATCCAAATTCTGTAAACTACATCATTGGTCCGGTAAGGACTAATGTTTAAAGAAGCAAGATGCAACGATGCATAAGTAATGTAATGCAATTTGATAAACGTGAATCCCTAGAATAATCATATCTAATCTAGGGTTTGGAGTTTGTGATGAGTTCTTTTGAATGTGTTACACTTTTATACCAGCTTCATACATGTGCTTCTTGTTAAGGCTTGTGAAAGTGTGTGAAACAATAAGTAAATACAAGTAGCATATAATACTAAAACACGCAATTGGGGTATGTGTACAAGATTTCTTAAGCAAGATTATTAATCAATTAAAGCCTTTATGCAAAATTCTTAAGGATTACTTTTAATGTTTCTTAAAAGAATTACTTTTGAGCAAAAAGGTTATCTTTCAAAGTGAAAGCATTTTAATTTTGTAGTTATACTTTTAGGGTTTCTTATTTACTAAAAGTATCTTAAAATAAAATAGTTGGCATCCTTGCATAGCTATTCATCTAGCAAGTGGAGTCTTGTATATTTTAGATATGGCATCACCCTATAGGTGGTTTACTTCTAAAAGATTCATAAAGTTAGAATACAAGTAGCATTGCTTTTATGGAATTAGTGTTTTTCTTAAGGTTATGCTTCATAAGTACAAAATAGGCATTTCTTTAATTACCTGAGAAGTTGGTTAAGATTTAAGTAGTTTTCTAGACTAGTAGAGGAATTAGTAAATATGAGCTTGATGATTTTATAAGTGATAAAATATTTTTGGAGAGGAAGACTTACTTAATTTTAAATGGTAGTTTTAGTAAGTACAACTTTAAATGGTTAGACCTATCTTGACTTCACTTAAACATCAATTAGACTTGTTTTTACACTGTTAGCCTTTAAACAAGTAATGCTAAAGGCAAAGTAAAGATTTTTGTATTTTTTAAGACATCAGAAAATAGTTTTAATCAATATTTAATAAATATTTTCATTTATTTTACTTTAAATGTGAAGAGTTGTATTTTTAATGTGTAGATTTTATTTTTGTGATCATTTTGGTATATCATCAGTATTTTTGTCATTTTTAAATAATAAGATATGATTTTTACAAGTTTTATCACTTTATAAATACTAAATAAGTAGTAAATATTGAGTTAAGTAAAACAAAATGTACAATATAAGTTTATGAATATATATTTTGTTTTTCTAAGAATTTTGATATATTATACTTATTTTTCTGAATTTTAAATAATAAAATATATTTATTTAAGATTTATTCCTAATAGGTTATTTGTTAATATTTATAATTATCTTTATTTTAAATTGGAAAATAAAATACGATAATCACTTTATATTATAGAGTTTATTTTTTAAACATGTTGGTATATAATATATATTTTTCTGAGTTGTAAAATAAAAGATATTCAATTTCTAAGATTTAATCATTTTCTTAAATTCCTGAAATTAATTTATATTTAACTTATATTTTTTTTATCAAATTACTAAACAAGGATATACTTTTCTCACTCAGACCAAACTTTGCCAGGGGCACTGACCAGTGGGCCAATGGCCACATCGACAGGCTATGCGTGCAGAAGACCAGGTCAAAATCACTGACTGGACTGGGGTGACATCAGCATGATGTCATGCTGAGGTCATCCGGAGATGATCATCTCAGATCGATGATCAATCTGACGATTTTGTCCGCGCGCGCGACTGTGGTTAGGCACATTGGAAAGAGAACGACGTGATGGACCTAGTAGTGGTGGCGCCGCCCACTTCATCAATGAGCTACTCGGCGACCAACAATGGTGGTATACGGCAGTGCAATGAACGATGATACACAGCGAGAGGAAGGAGTTAGAGGGTATTTGAAGATTCAGGAGCTCACGCTAGTGACGATGGAGAGGTCGAGGAGGCGTGGGGGTGTAACACCCCAAAAATATTCATCAATATTATCAAGTTCTAATCACCCAAGTTTAGGGTTAACAAAACTTTTATTACTAAGTATAATGTGAAGGTATGTGTGATTTGCATTAGGGTATGATTGAGTGCAATTTCCATGTGTGTGTGCTACAAATGATAAGAAATGGTTTAAAGATGAAACTACATCATCTAGGCCATTTCCAAATAAAATCCAAAGAAAAATAAATCAAATATAAAGCATATGATCAAATGGTCATTTTGACCAAAATTAACCACTAGGCCACTTTGTGAGTTGCTAGTAAAGAATTTCTAACAGAAACATTTCCATTTCTTTGCACCCCTTGCTAGACCAAGTAAAAGTGAATCCAAGCCCACTTTACAAACTCCCAGAAACTATTTTCAAATCTACTTAAAGGATAATTCAAAATTGAATCAAGTGTATGTACTAACATCACCATTTTTCGAAAACCACTTAAATCAATTCAACTTGACTTTTCCAAGGAACCATAGACACTCAAGCAAGTGCTTAGAACACTCACCAAATTTCATTCAAAAATTTCAAATTTGAATTCATGCGGCCATTTGGTCGAACATCTGGCAAACACAAATCATACCCTGCCTAACTCTACTGTTTTGAGCAGTGATCATTCAACCATTTGTCCCCTCTTCACTCCCCTGGTCTCCCCCAGCACCTAGAAGCGCAGTAGACCACTTCCCCCTTTGATGTTGCACCAGTGTAGCGCCGCCCGACGCTCACCGTGCCGGTCGACCATGGACAGCTCGCCACAGACCATGCCGCCCTCTCCCACGACGACCAGGAGACAGGCCACCGTCCACCACCACCCCCTGTCCAGCCCTCGACCGCAGGCAAGCCATGGACCACCCCAGTATCGCCGCGCCCATTTTCTCTACACCATGCCGAGAGCACGCCAGAGTGCCACAGCCGACCAGCACGCACACGCTGCGTCTCGCCCTCTCCGTGCGTGACCGCACTCAACGCGACACCAGCTACCTCCTAGACATGCCCGTTCACCGCCGCGCAACCCGTAGCCACTGCACGCTGTCTCGAACACCGCCACTCCCGCGCAGAGTACCATCCGTGCCAGACCATTCTCGACTGTCCCGTGCCGTGCCATTAAGCCTGTGACGACCGCCAGGAAGCACCACGTCGCCCCTACCCTCAGCCACGCTAATAGCTCGCTGTACCGCCGTCCCTGGAGGAACCAGCCCATGTCGCAATGTCCCTCTCGCTGATGTATAAATAGAGGCCACCCCAGCCCTCATTCGCCACACCATCTCACTCCCCACTCCTCATAGAACCTTCTACACCTCTCCCCGGAGCAAGGTGAGCACCACACCGCCAGAATTTCACCGGAGCCCGCCGCTGCAGAGGAGAAGAGGAGCCGTTGATTGGAGCTGCCCTAGGAGCCGTCGCGACCACCATTCGAACCGCCATCGTCTACAACGTCGTTCACCCCCATCGCCGACCCTAGATGGAGCCCTAGTGAGCTTCACACGACCCCCACCGTCGCGTTAGGGTTAGAATCTCGCCGGAGCTATTCGCCGGAGACGACGAACCTCTGCCGTAGATCTTACTTCTAATCGTAGGACTGAGATTGAAAGATACCGTTTCGGTTAGATAGAGCCACTAACTAGGGCCCCCCTGTCAGTGGCCCTCTGTGCTACACTGTGCAGATTGGGCTGGCCCAGTTAGTTTCCCGCGCAGAGCCCACCCATTCAAATAAGATTTTTCTTATTTAGTTAAAACCAGATTCTGTCAGTAGATTCAAAAATCAATTCATAGGGATTCACCAAACCAAATTGCACGATTGAAATTTTGTTAGAAAGGTATTCAAATTATCTATCCAAGCCCGCTGGATTTACACCAGTTGGAATTATAGATCACCTATAGTAAAAATAACAAGACAGAGACTTTTCCACATTCAAACATTTTTCAAACATCAACCATAAATGCTTCTGAGCTGATTCCAACTCTCAAAAATCACATTTGATAAGATCTATCTGAATATGTAAACATATTTAGGTTTACATGCAGTGACATAGGATTAGTAATAAGAGAATGCTATATAGGCATTTCTAGTCATTTTAATGTTATTAAATAGTAATCTTAAACTTTATAAAATATGACCAACACTTTAAATCACGTTCCCAAGTATTAGAATATGTGGGGATGACATGAGTCAACATGATCCCATATTTTAATTGGAGAATATTAAATCTTAAGCATTTTCAATGAGTAGAAATTACTTTTCTAAAATAAGATAAATAAGACTAAGTATTTATTTCATGTGATGATTGTGGTGATGCTAGATCATCAAGTGTGAGCATTAGTGTGCTAAATAGAAGTAGTTAAGTATTGTTTGGTGATTGTGTACCTCGTATTTATTTATAGACGATAGTACCGACCCGAGATACGAGGAGGAGGAGTACTACAAAGAAGAAGAAGAAGAAAACTTCAACCACTGCACTACTCAAGGCAAGCTAACACTTACAAGTATTCTACCTATGCAAGCCATCCTTGCAAGATAACCTATGCAAGATGCATTAGGCATGCTTGGTTATACAACTTTGATTATACCAATCCCAAGTTTTACTTGCAAGCTTTATTCTTTTACTTTACCAAAGTTCTTTAATTTTAGTTAGTGCTTTGTGAGTATTGGAAAAATAGGATAGATACCATAAAGATTATAAAACTAGGCCTAACTAGTTACACTTGGATGTCATCAAAAGGCATAAAACTAGAGTTTGATAGTTACACTTGATTAGTCCCTCATTAGTGAATACCCTCAACTTTAGTGGCTAGTGCTAAGCATAAAAGTTGATCACTTTAGATGGGAATACTTGGTGAAAATGATTATGAAAACCTTGGAATGAGGATTCATTCTATTGAAATGTTTTGACATGTGTTGAGAAACACAAAAGGATTTAATGATGAAAATGTTGAGGCATGAGCCTTAACCCTTCATGAAAACTAATGGTTGGGTTCAGATGCGATACCATTCCAATTTTACCGTACAACCACAATACCTGAATTGGGTAGGGCTTAACTGGAAGTTTATATGCCTTAGTATGGGTTCCCTCATGGAAAGAGGTTGAGCCGAGGCTACCTCGTGAGTGTGAATGCCCACCTATGCAGTGCCCAGGATGGCAGATGGCCATGGCTGGGAGGCCAAGCTCATAGGGGAGGTGCCTATACTAGAGCATGTAATTGAAAGGTTAGAATTGATTATCCGCATACTAAGTATGATGATTCAGGGTTATCCCTGATGGATGTATTGAATTTTGTGGTGAAAGTGTACTACCTCTGCATAGTGTAAAACTATTTGAATAGCCGCGTCCACGGTTATGGACAGTTGGAGTGGCCATACTGTTCCGTTGTCAGATGTTTTCAAAATGACTTGTGAATTGAACTATGACTTTGACTTGACCACAACAGGATTGTGGACATGAAAATTGGGTTCCCACTTAAGTGATTTAGAACATTAACTTAGTTTTCTTTACTTCTAAACTCAATATGAGATAAACCTGGCTTTTTGCAAATAAACTTAGAACTTAAGATTCCTACTAGAACTACCTTACTTGTTAGTGATAGTTTGCGAGTACTTAAAGAGTACTCATGGCTTTGTCCCTGGCTATTCCCGTGGCCAGACTATGAGGAGGACTACCAGGATGATGGACAACAGGAGGTCTACGACAACTAGGATCATCTCCCATCATCAACATTGCCGGTGACCCTAAAGATGGAGCCCCTACTACGTTTATTTTCCGCTGCTTGATTTGTATTAAGACTGGATCATGAGATCCTTTATTTGTAAGACCTTATTATGGTTTGTAATGGATGATGTGCTGTGGTAACAATTCTGTTATGTCTCGCAAAAATGGTAATCCTGGGATTGTGATGTATGGCATAACAGGTATCTGGGATTAAAAATCCGGGTGTTTGACAAGTTGGTATCTGAGCCATCCTGACCATATGAGAACCTAGTTAGAATGGACGACCGAACAAAAACTTAGTTTCAAAACAAAATAAGTGAGTATTTATGAAAACCTATTCCCACTCTTAAACTTGATTCTTTCAAAAGATAAGTCATGCTCCTCAAAAATTCTGGCATTCCTACATAAAATTTGACACACTTGATCACCCCACTAACTTGCTCACCCTAAATTCTTATAGATGGAAGTCCATTATTGCAAGTTCTACCAGCTGGGCAACGGAGGCCACCTGAGCTTTGAGAGGGATCTAGATGCACTGTCAGAGTATCTTGAGCGCGTACACCCAGAATTCTTCGGGGCACAACTCAACGATCACGTAGGAGGAGATCTACAATAGCTGATAGTTGCAGATATCAGAGGTAAGATGGAAGCACCCACTTCGGAGAAGATCCAATTCATCTTGAGGGAGAACAACTGGCTAGATGGATTAGCCAGGGCTATGCATGAAGCTCTTGCCCGTCTGTGTGGGCAAAACATCAACCAGCTCCAGGGAACTTTCTTTGCTCACTACGCAAGGCGTGATTCTATGGGAATGCCCTTGGAGATGCCAGCACACTCGGAGCTGAAACACCAGGTAGACAATCTTGACTTCATGTTGTATGATAGGCATAAGGAGTTGGACAATGCCCGCGTCTGCGCCAAGCACAACCATGCCATTGTAGTCAAGAAGGACCAGACCCTCACCATTCTTGCCAAGGAGCGCCAATCACTTCGTCGTCATCGTGACAAGAAGGATCGCATCATCGATCATATTTGCAAGAAGGTGGCCACTCTCGAGAAGACTATCCATGAACAGGAAATACAGCTTGAAGCGAAGGAGGAGGAAGGTGAAGATATCTAGGGAGATCTTTACTCTTACCTCAGTGATGACAACGACTACCTGGAAGACGATGCCATAGAGTCCCACACTGATGATGATGATTCCGACTTCATTGATGATGATTAGATGCACTTGAGAATTACCATAGGAGTGAGTTGTACCGGTCCCATTGTATCGTAGTTTCACATAATGGTTCTTAAAACTATCTGTTTTCTATCTATGTTGTGATGTGTGTTTGTATTGTGTGCTTTGAATGAATGAATGGAAGGAAGTTGTTAGTTTGCAAAACCTGAGTCACACTCAAAGTTTAAAGATTTTGAAACAAAACCATAAACCCTAGAGATTTCCCTCTTATCTCATTATCTATCTCAATCTTCAGATGACTCGTGGAAATCTCGGAGGAAGCAGTTCATCTTAGGACCCGATGCTGTAGATTCTGCAAATGCTAGTTTCTGACCGTGAAGCTAGTAGAGCCGGACGCCAAGCCAACTTATCCACTCTCCAACAAATAGCTTAGATGGCCCACAATAATCATGGTCACATAAACCAGGATCACCATGGATCCAAGCTCAAGAACTTTCAGAATACCAACCCACCTATCTTTATTAAGTCTAAGGATTCCTTAGATGCTGATGACTAGCTGCAAACCATGGAGCACAACTTGGAGGTTGCAGGAGTGGGAGCCAATGAAAAAGTACTGTTTGCCACCCATTATATGGCTGGAGATGCAAGAGCCTGGTGGAATAGCACCCGTACCATGAACGAAGGTCATATGATGACTTGGGAAGGATTCAAGATCAAGTTCAGTCGGACCCATGTGCCCCAAGGTTTGGTCACCAGGATGATGGATGAGTTCAGGGAACTGAAGCAAGGAAGGATGATGGTAGTTGAGTACCATGACAAATTTCTGTCACTAGCTACATATGCCCCTGATGAGATTAACACCAAAGCAAAGAAGAAGGAAAGGTTCCTGAATGGATTACATGATGAGATGCAGACTGTGTTAGTCAACATCTGTTTTGCAGATATAGAAGAGCAAGTAGATTCTGCCATTTAGATGGAAGGGAAGATCAACCAGGCCAATGACAATCGCAAGCGCAGGATGATGCACCAGCATGGATCCCATAATACCCAAAAGTATCGCCCCAACCCGTCTGCAGGATATGCCCCAAGAAACAACAGACCCCCTATGTCCCGTCCAAACTATCCCAATCGTAGCAGAGGAAACCTGAAGTCTGGAGGAAACCACAACAACAACCTCGGCAACTCCAAAAACTTCAACCGTGCACCACCCAAGTCCAACAACAACAACAACACCAACAACAATAATACGGCCCCAAGGACAGGAAGCAATGTTGTGCCTATTGCAGGAAAAGACAAGTCCCAGATTACTTGCTTTGAATGTGGAGTCAAGGGTCACTACTCCAATGAGTGCCCAAGAAGCTTGCAGCAGCCACCAATGTGAATGCACCCGCTCAGCAGCAACGTCGTGTTCAGCCTGGAAGGAGATTTGCCCCAGGGAACTCGCTCAACCGCAACACCGTCTATTCCACATGAATGTTGAAGAAGCTCAGGAAGCGCCTGATGTTGTGCTGGGTATGTTTTCTGTTAACTCATTACTTGCAAGAGTGTTGTTTGATTCTAGAGGATCGCAATCGTTTGTTACAGAAGAATTTGCATGCACTAGTAAGGTTCAACCAACAAAATTGAAGCATGTTATGATAGTTCAAATACCTGGTTCAACCACCAAAGCTAGAAAAATTTGCAAGGATGTACCTATCAGAATCCATGGAATAGATTTTTATGCTAATATAATAGTACTTGGAACCAAAGGTTTGGAAGTAGTACTAGGAATAGATTGGATGTCGAAACATAAAGGATTAATCGACTGTGCCACGAAAGCCATAACCATGACCAGTAACACTGGAGTATCAGTAGAGCACGTATCTGAGACATTGCCCCGTCAATTCAAATGCAACAAGAGTCTAGCCCAACCAACCCTAGACCAAGTCAGAGTAGTCTGTGAATACCCCGACGTATTCCCAGATGAATTGCCCGGTATGCCCCCAGATCGGGATATCGAGTTCATCGTTGAACTAATTCCTAGAACTGGACCCATAGCTCAGAGACCTTATAGTATGAACCCATCTGAATTAGTGGAGCTGAAGAAGCAACTTGATGCTATGTTGGAGAAAGGTCTGATTCAACCAAGCGCATCGCCATGGAGATCGCCTGTTTTGTTTGTGGATAAGAAATATGACGGTAACCATTTGTGCACGGATTACCGGAAGCTGAATGATGTCACCATCAAGAACAAGTACCCACTACCGAAGATAGAGGATCTGTTTGACCAGTTGACTGGTGCCAGAGTGTTTTCTAAGATTGATCTTAGAACTGGTTATCATCAACTCAAGGTTCGTGCCACGGATATCCCAAAGACCACCTTTACCACCAGATATGGATTGTATGAGTACACTGTCATGTCTTTTGGATTAACCAATGCCCCTGCTTATTTCATGAATCTCATGAATAAGATTTTTATGAACTTCCTGGATAAGTTTGTCGTTGTTTTTATCGACGATATTCTGATTTATTCCAAGTCAGAAGAAGACCATGAGCTACACCTGACAACCAACCTTGAAACCCTTAGAGAACATCAGTTGTATGCTAAGTTTAGCAAATGTGAGTTCTGGTTAAAGGAAGTAGGATTCCTAGGACATATCGTGTCGGTAGGAGGAGTTGCTATCGATCCTGCCAAGATCAAAGATGTTGAAGAATGGAAAGCCCCAACCACTCAAACCCAAGTTCGTGCATTTCTAGGATAAGCAGGATATTACCGCAAGTTCGTTGAAGGATTTTCGAGCATCGCCAGACCGATGACCCAGTTGTTGAAGAAAGATAAGAAGTTTGAATGGATGGATAAATGTGAAGCAAGTTTTCAATAGCTCAAGAAGAGATTGATTTCAGCCCCAATTCTGATTATGCCGGATATCAAGAAGCCTTTTGATGTGTATTGTGATGCATCCAAGATTGGTCTCGGATGTGTGTTAATGCAGGAAGGCAAAGTCATAGAATATCTGTCCCGACAATTGAAGCAGCATGAGCAAAACTACCTTACCCATGACTTAGAACTAGCAGCCATAGTTTTAGCCTTGAAGACATGGCGTCATTACCTTATGGGTAACTGCTGTGAGATTTATTCGGATCACAAGAGTCTGAAGTATATTTTCACCCAGAAGGAGCTGAATATGAGGCAAAGGAGATGTATAGAGTTAATCAAGGATTATGACCTTGACATTCAATATCACCCCGGCAAAGCCAATGTGGTAGCGGATGCTCTTAGCAGATTGTCGTGTAGATTAAACGCCATGATTAAAGAACCCCAGCCAAGTTTGCATGAAGAGTTGGAGAAGTTTCGAACGGAGCTAGTTAACAAAGGATTTTTAGCTAGCATAGAACTTTAACCCACTTTGATCAGTCAGATCAAGGAAGCCTAGAAAGGAAATGCAAGTATCGATGGAATCAAGTGTCGTATCGATACAAGAAAGGTACCCAGATTCACCGAAGATGAAGAACGAGTTTTGTGGTACAAAGGAAGTATCTGTGTGCCAGCAGATTCCGAGCTGAAACAAGTTATCATGCAGGAAGCTCATGATACTCTTTATTCTATCCACCCCGGAGGAACGAAGATGTATCAGGATTTGAAGGAGCAATTTTGGTGGCACAAGATGAAGAGAGAAATCAGAAGCTACATAGCTAAGTGCGATATCTGTCAGCGAGTCAAAGCGGAACATCAACGACTTGCAGGACTTTTGCAACCATTGCAGATTCCAGAATGGAAATGGGATTCTGTCAGAATGGATTTTATCACCGGTTTGCCTACATCTAGTAGGGGAAATGACTCTATTTGGGTCATAGTGGATAGACTGTCCAAGGTAGCCCATTTTATACCTGTCAAGACCACCTACCAGAGTTCAAAGCTAGCAGAGTTGCACATTGCTAGAATCGTCAGTTTGCATGGAACCCCTAAGACCATAGTGTCAGATCGAGGAACCCAGTTTACCTCAAGATTTTGGTAGAAAGTCCAAGAAGGATTAGGAACCAAGCTGAACTTCAGCACAGCTTATCACCCGCAGACCGACGGACAAACCAAAAGAGTCAACCAAATCTTAGAAGATACGTTGAGAGCTTGTGTGTTAGAATATGGATCAAAATGGGAAGATTGTCTACCTTTCGCAGAATTTTCATACAACAACAGTTATCAAGCCAGTTTGCAAATGGACCCATTTGAATTTCTGTATGGAAGGAAGTGCCGTACCCCCTTGATTTGGTCGCAAGTAGGAGAGAGTCAGATTTTCGGACCCGACATCCTACGAGAAGCCAAAGAGAAGGTTCACAAAGTCTGTGAACACCTCAAGACCGCCCAATCCAGACATAAGAGTTATGCTGACAAGAGACGTAGAGACCTGACCTTCAATGTCGGAGATTTTGTATATCTCAAAGTATCGCCCTTGAAAGGAATGCAACATTTTCGTCTGAAAGGAAAGTTAGCCCCTAGATATATTGGACCCTTCAAGATTTTGAATCACCGAGGAGAAGTATCATATCACCTCGAACTGCCAGAGGAGATGTCATCCATACATAATGTGTTCCATATCTCGTTACTTCGCAAATGCTTAGAAGTTCCGGAGAAGACAGAAGTGTTCAAGAACATCGATCATCGAGCCATAGATATCAACCAGGATCTAACCTATCGTGAAGTACCCATTCGCATTTTGGAAGAAGCCTTCAGAACCACCAGGACCCGGAGTATCAAGTTTCTCAAGATCCAGTGGAGCAACGATACTAAAGAAGAAGCCACTTGGGAGTGAGAAGATTACATTAGGACTGAGTTTCAAAATCTCTTTAGTTCCTAGTTTTTCTTAAATCTCGGGACGAGATTTTGTTTAAGAGGGAAGGTTTGTAACACCCCAAAAATATTAATCAAGATTATCAAGTTCTAATCATCCAAGTTTAGGGTTAAAAAAAACTTTTATTACTAAATTGAATATGAAGGTATGTGTGATTTGCATTAGTGTATGATTGAGTGTAATTGCCACGTGTGCTTGCTGTAAATGATAAGAAATGGTTTAAAGATGAATACTACATCATCTAGGCCATTTCCAAACAAAATCCAAAGAAAAAGAAATCAAATGTAAAGCATATGATCAAATGGTCATTTTGACCAAAATTAACCACTAGGCCACTTTGTGAGTTCCTAGTAAAGAATTTCTAACAGAAACATTTCCATTTCTTTTCACCCCTTGCTAGACAAATTCAAAGTGTACCCAAGCCCAATTTATAAACTCCCAGAAACTATTTTCAAATCTATTTAAAGGACAATTCAAAATTGAATCAAGTGTATGTACTAAGATCACCATTTTGCAAAAACCACTCAAATCAATTCACCTTGACTTTTCCAAGCAACCATAGACACTCAAGCAAGTGCTCAGAACACTCACCAAATTTCATTCAAAAATTTCAAATTTGAATTCATGCGGCCATTTGGTCGAACACCTGGCAGACATAGATCAAACCCTGCCTAACTCTACTATTTTGAGCAGTGATCATTCAAACAGTTGTCCCCTCTTCACTCCCCTGGTCTCCCCCAGCACCTAGCAGCGCAGCAGACCACTTCCCCCTTTGCCATTGCGCTAGTGCAGCACCGCCCGACACTCACCGTGCCGGTCGACCATGGATAGCTCGCCACAGACCACGCCGCCCTCTCCCACGACGACCAGGAGATAGGCTACCGTCCACCGCCACCCCTGTCCAGCCCTCGACCACAGGCAAGCCATGGACCACCCAGGAATCACCGTGCCCATTTTCTTTGCGCCATGCCGAGAGCAGGCCGCGCCTCGCCCTCTCCGACCAGGGAGCACGCGCCGCACCTCGCCCTCTCCACGTGTGTTGCACTCAACGTGACACCAACTACCTCCTAGACATGCCCGTTCGCCACCATGTGACATGTAGCCACTGTACGCCGTCTCGAACACCCCCACGCAAAGCACCGTCCGTGCCCAACCATTCTCGACCACCCCGTTCCATGCCATTAAGCCTGTGATGGCTGCCAGGAAGCACCGCATGGCCCCCTAGACTCAGCCACGCCAATAGCTCGCTGTACCACCGTCGCCGTAGGAGCTAGCCCATGCTGCAATGTCCCTCTCGCCGGTGTATAAATGGAGGCCACCCCAGCCCTCATTCGCCACACCATCTCACTCCCCACTCCTCACAGAACCTTCCACACCTCTCCCCGGAGCAAGGCGAGCACCACAACGCCGGAATTTCACCGGAGCCCGCCGCTGTAGAGGAGAAGAGGAGTTGTTGATTGGAGCCGCCGCAGGAGTCACTGCAACCACCATTCGAACCGCCATCGTCTACAACATCGTTCGCCCCCATCGCCGACCCTAGCTGGAGCTATGGTCAGCCTCACACGACCCCCACCACCGTGTTAGGTATAGAATCTCCCCGGAGCTGTTCGCCAGAGACGACGAACCTTAGCCGTAGATCTTACTTCTAATCGTAGGACTAAGATTGAAAGATACCATTTCGGTTAGATAGAGCCACTGACTAGTGGGACCCCCCTGTCAGCAGCCCTCTGCGCCGTGCTATGCAGATTGGGCCGGCCCAGTTAGTTTCCCGCTCAGAGCCCACCCATTCAAATAAGATTTTTCCAATTTAGTTAAAACTAGATTTTGTCAGTAGATTAAAAAATCAATTTAGATAGAGTCACTAAACCAAATTGCATGATTCCAGTTTTGTTATAAAGGTATTCAAATTATCTATCCAAGCATGTTGGATTCACACTAGTTGGAATTATAGATCACCTATAGTAAAAATAACAAGACAGAGATTTTTCCATATTCAAACATTTTTCAAAAATAACCATACATGCTTTTGCGCTGATTCCAACTCTCAAAAATCACATTTGATAAGATCTATCTGAATATGTAAAAATATTTAGGTTTACATGTAGTGACATGGGATTAGAAATAAAAGAATGCTATATAGGCATTTCTAGTCACTTTAATGTTATTACATAGTAATCTTAAACTTTATAAAATATGACCAACACTTTAAATCACATTCCCAAGTATTACAATATGTGGTGATGACATGTGTCAACATGATCCCATATTTTAATTGGAGAACATTAAATCTTAACTATTTTCAATGAGTAGAAATTACTTTTATAAAATAAGATAAATAAGACTAAGTCTTTATTTCATGTGATGATTGTGATGATGCTAGATCATCAAGTGTGAGCCTTAGTGTGCTAAATAGAAGTAGTTAAGTATTGTTTGGTGATTGTGTACCTCGTATTTATTTATAGACGATAGTACCGACCTAGGATACGAGGAGGAGGAGTACTACCAACAAGAAGAAGAAAACTTCAACCACTTCACTACTCAAGGCAAGCTAACACTTACAAGTATTATACCTATGCAAGCCATCCTTGCAAGATAACTGATACATTGCAAATGTATCTATAATTTTTGATGTTCCATGCTTGGTTTTATCCACTTTCTTGTGTTTTGTCCACACGTTGGAGTACTTTTCATATGATTTCTTGGACTAACCTATTAACAAGAGCCACGAAGCTAACCGCTTTTCTACTGTTTTTGGTTCCAGGAAAGTCAGAAAATGAATATTCTCGGAATTGGATGGGACAAAAGCCAAAGTGTCTATTTTTCCGGAAGTCATCAGATGCCAGAATACGAGACGGAGAGGGGCTAGAGGCCGGCCACACCACCTGGCCACGCGGACAGGCTTGGCCCGCGCCAGGGGGTGGTGTGGTGGCCCCTGGCACCCCCTCGGCCTCCCCTTCCGCCTATATATTGCCCTCGGGATGAAAACCCTAAGTGCCCGATCAAAAATCCACGAAAGAATCTATAGCCGCCGTCATCTCCATCCCTAGATCGAGAGGGATCTGAAGCTATTCCCGGCACCCTACTGGAGGGGAGAATTCACCCTTGAGGCCTTCTTCATCACCATGCAAGCCTCCGGTGTGATGCATGAGTAGTGCATCTCTGGACTACGGATCAATGTAGTAGCTAGATGGCTGGTTCTCCTCCTTTGTGCTATCATGTTTAGATCTTGTGAGCTCCGTTCATGATCAAGATCATCTATTTGTAATTCTGCATGTTTTGTTTGCGGGGATCCGATGGATATTGAGATGCTATTTCAGATTGATTATTGATTCTGTCATGTCTTTGTTATTTGTGATCTTGCATGCTTTCCGTTGTTAGTAGCTATCTTGGCCAAGTAGATGCTAGCAACTCCAAGAGTTAGTATTTATGCTCGATAGTAGGTTCATGCCTCTAGTAATCTGGGGAAGTGATAGAAATATCTAAGGTACTAGATGTGTTGTTGCTACTAGGGACAAAACAACAATCCTTTGTTCATAGAACAATCGTATTGTTTACTTTACACGCAATGTGTAATGCAATTATTCGTTGCTTGCAACTTAATACTGGAGGGGGTTCGGATGATAATCTGAAGGTGGATTATTAGTCATAGATGCAGTTGGATGGCGGTCTATGTATAATGTTGTAATGCCTAATCAAGTCTCAAAGGAGTCAAGATGATTAGTATATGCATATATTGCTTTCTCGATGTTTGTAAATTGCACCACTGTAATTTGTTCACCCAGCATGTTATCTAAGGAGAGCCACCTCTAGTGAACTATGGATCCCGGTCCTTTTTCTTTGCATACAATCTACAATCTTTTACTTCTTTGTGTTTACTTTCTGCAAACTTTTACTTCCTTCCATTTGATACGTTTAATCCTTTGTTTTCAGCAAAACACGGTGAGATTGACAACCTCATCGCAAGTTGGGGACAGAGTTCTGTGGTTGTGTTGTGCAGGTCTCCACGTTGCTACTAGCACCGATAGTGCGCCCTGCCAAGGCTCAGCTAGCAACACCTTTGGGGTGTTTCCTTGCTCCTACTGGTTCGATTAAACCTTGGTTTCATATTGAGGGAAACTTGCTGCTGTGCTCATCATACCTTCCTATTGGGGTTCCCAACAAGCTCTACATCAACATCACACCAGCATTTTTCTGGCGCCAACACTGAGCCATCAAGCATTTTTCTGCCGCCGTTGCCGGGGAGTCAAGGACATCTTCACAAGGGGAGTCCCTCATAACCAATCTCTTTACTTTGTTATTTTTGTTTTGCTTAGTTTTTGTTTTGTTTTGTTTTCTTGTTTCTTTATCAAAAACACTCAAAATATTAGTTTTACTAGTTTGCTTTCTTATTTGAAAAACACAAAAAAAAATTAGTTCCTATCTTGAGTTGCCACTATGTCTAGCCTTGCTCTAGTCACTATGTCACCCGAGGAAATGATTTTCACTTTTAAACAAGGAATTGAGGAAAGTTTTAAAGAAGCTTGGTCTAGAATCTCTGATCTACATGAAAAAACTGAGCCTAAAAATGACTCAAAGCTTGTTCCTTAGCAGTTTTTACCTTGGGATTGCTCTTTGCTATAGATATGCTTTAGATGCTGTTGTGGGAGGAGATTTCCTCCAATGTAATGAGGATGATGCTATTAATGCTACCATATTACCTCTTGGAATAGCTGAAGGAGTGTTTACAAAGATCCTTGGGAAAATGATTTCTACTGATTATCTTGTTATTGAATGTGCAGAAAAGGACAAATTACACTTGGAAGATCCCTATTAGAACTCCTTGGAGCAATAATAGATGTGGGAAAGGGGACCATGCACCTTTCTTCTCCACCAAACAATCATATTTTCCCCAAGGTTAAGAATAAAAGTAAGAGAGGTAAGGGCAAGAAATTTGGTTTTAATGCTACTTCATTTGAGAACACTTGATTCTTTCTTGCTTCTTATGCCTAACTTAAAGGCGTTAAAGAAAAGTACTTATTGGGAGATAACACAAAAGTTTTAGATGAGTCTTGGAAGTTATTACTTCAGTAATAACCGCTCCTTATCCTTTTTTTTGCTTTTTGTGCCAAGAGTAACCTCTAATGAGAGAGAAGTAATGATTGGGAAAGTTGCTGTCCCGAAACAGATTTCTGTGCTTCACCCTAAAAATTCGTGTAAAATCTCTGAACGTCTTTTTGAGGTGTGAATTTTTGTGCTTCTTACCCAGGTTGTTATATAACTTTCGTTAGTTCAACACTTTTCGATTTGAGCAACAGAAGGTCTTCGAAAAAATTCGTCTTTACCCGCTGGTCTGTTTTGACAGATTTCTGCCATTTTCTGCATTTGCTTCTTGTTGGTACCTTTTGGAGTTCTTTTGGGGAATTTAGATTTTTAAGGGAAGTGCTTCAGTAGCTAGTGTTTTAATGGAAGTTAATTTGGTGTTAGAACTGAACTTTAAGACTTATTTATCTTTAGTGCACTAATGTTGCTAATAAAGATTGTGTGAAGTTTTTTATGAAGGAAAAATTTCAGGTGTATGGAAGGAATGAGTAATGAGATGAAGGATGGACTAAAGCTCAATATTGGGGATGCCACACGTGTCACCCCAAGAAATATCCAAGAAGTACAAGCGTCAAAGCTTGGGGGTGCCCAAGGCATCCCCTTCTTCATCAATAAAAATCCCAGGTTCTTCCAAACGCTTCATTTTTATTGTTTCATGCATAGTAGTGTTGTTCTTGGAGGGTCTTCTTTTTTGTTTTCATTTTGGTTTTCATTTGCTTTTGTTTGCTTAGTTTGCTGAATAAATTGGTTGGACCCCCTCTTTCATACATTGGTTTGCAAATAGTTTGGTTTGGTTTGGAAAAGAGTAGGAAAGTTCATGCTTATGTGGTAAAAAGAGCTCGTTTTTGACTGTGGCCTATGCTTTGTCATGCCATGCTTGATATTGTTTTGGCTTTATGCTTAGTATTCTTTTCTGTAGCATGACTTGTTATAAATAATTGAGATTTCTTAATGTGCCTTGGATGAATCATGCGTTGTTTTAGCATATTAAAGCAAAGTATAGTGGTATCCTCCTTTGATGCTTTATTTGGGTTGACTTGGCACATGCTCACACCATGTTATGACTATCTCAAGTCACCATAAGCCTTTATGATCCTTTAGTTTTCAACTTGTAGTATCACTTTATGCTTTGATCAATGATGTTTTGTCGCTCTGCATGATTATGGCCATTATTGTTCTCTTAGTTTGTCGCTCCCAGTCTTTTGCTAGCCTCCACAACCAAGTATGAGTTCCACTCATGCATCCAACTCCCAAAACCAATTTATTCCAAAGAGTCAACCATACTTACCTACTAGCTTATGCTATTCCAAGTATATTCATGTTTTTGTTTACCTTCCAAATTAAACTTGTTATGAGAAAACTAGTGATTAAAGCTCTCACGAACTTGATGGCACACTTTACTTTCCTTGCCCTTAATAAACTTGAACCATTGTGTCGTCTATGTTGTATATGCTTGCACTTATTTGTTGGGAATTAGCAGAACCATGCTTTCATGGGGAACGCTTTCAACATTTCACTTGGTACTTGTACCTAGTTGATATCATGCTCTTTTGTATATGGATGTCGTCGGTGTGAAATGAAAGGGGAGCTTGTAAGTCCATGGAGTTATGTATGTGTGTTAGAGAAACGCCTGGGCCGCTGCTCTAATCCATGCTGACATGGTGGAAACCTGCAGCGTAACCATAATGAGCTGTCTATGAAGCATTCTTCTTATAAAAAAAGAGTCCTATTGAGAAAAAAGAGATAAAAAGAGATATTATGAAAAGAGGAAAGAGAGAAAAAAAGCACCATTTTCCCATGGTAAATAAGAAGTTGCTGAGATGCTCATTGTCTGCTTGCCTTGTCATTTTGATGTGGGGATTCTTCCGTATCATCGGGCATGGGGTACCCCATTGGCGGTTCTGTCAACACCCGGATTTTTAATCCCAGATGCCCGTTATGCCATACCTTGCAATCCCAGGATTACCATTTTTGCGAGACATAATAGATTGGATATCACATTACATCATCCATTACAAACCATACATAAGGTTTTGCACAAATAGGGATCTCATGATCCAGTCTTTAATACAATAAGAAGCGGAAATAAACGATAGCGTAGCGGTGGGGTCCATCTTCAGGGGCACAGGCAATGCTGACGAAGGCAGATAGTCCTAGTTATCATAGTCGTCCTGCTGACCATCATCTTGATAATCTCCTTCATAGTATGGCCATGATAATAGCTAGGGACAAAAGCCATGAGTACTCTTTAAGTACTCGCAAACTACTACTAACAAGGGGTATAATTCTAAGTTAAAGTACTGAATCTAAGTTAACTATCAAGTTAAGTTTGAAACCTAAGTTGAGTTCAGAAGCAAAGAAAGATAAAGTAAGATTATAGAATCACTTAAGTTGGGAAGCTATTATCATCAACACAACCCTGTTGTGGTCAAGTCAAAGTTCATCATTCCTTTCAAGTTATTTAGAAAACATCTGACAACGAAACAGTATGGCCATTCCAACTGTCCATAATCATGACGCGGCTATTCGAATAGTTTGACACTCTGTAGAGGTGGTACACTTTCACCACAAGATTCGATACATCTGTCAGGGATAACCCTGAATCATCATACTTAGTATGCAGATAATCAAACATAACCTTCCCTTTACACACCCTAGTACGAGCACCTCGCCTATGAGTATGGCCGCCCAACCATGACCATCAGTCATCTTGGGCACTGCATAGGTGGACATCATTGAGAGGTAGCCTTAGCTCAAACCTCTCCCGTGAGGGAACTAATACTAATGCATATAAATTTCCAGCTAAGCCTTACCCAATTCAGGTAATGTGGTTGTACGGTAAATTTGGAATGGTTCGCATCCGAATCCAACCATCAGTTTTATAAAAGGGTTAAGGCTCATGCCTCATCATTTTCATCATCATAAACCAGTTGTGTTTCTCAACACATGTCAAAACATCTCAATAGAATGACTCGCCATGCCAAGGTTTTCATAATTCATTTTCACCAAGTGTTCCCATCTAAAGTGACTCAAGTTTTTGATCTATACTAAGGTACTAAGTTAAGAGTGTTCACTAAGGTGGAAAGCTGGGATCAATCTCATGCCATAGAATGACATCTAAAGGTTTCTAAGTAGGTCAAGTTTTATACTCTTTATTCTACCTTCAAAATTAAGTAAAGGGCTTTGTGTAAACTAAGGGAGGTAAAACTTGTCAATAAGACTTGGTACTAATAGTTAAAGGGGTGTGATCAAAGCATGCTTAAGGCATCTTTGCTAAACCATCTAGTTTTATTCTAGCTTGCTAACAATAGCTTTCTAAAGTATGTTTTGCAAGGGTTAGCTTGCCACTAATAGCTTGCCTTGGTTGGTGCAGTGGTTGAAGTTTTCTTCTTCTTCTTCTTCTTGGTAGAACTCCTCCTCCTCGAAAGCTTGGTCGGTACTAGCGTCTATAAATACATAGGGAGTAGACAATCACCAAACAATACTTAACTAGGCTAGGTAGCATTCTAAAACACACAATTGATGATCTATTATCATCACAAGCATCACAAGTTTAATTCAATAGTTTCAACCTTTTTATTTTGGAAAAGTAATTTCTACTCATTGAAATATTAACTAAAATTTAATATTCACCACCAAAATATGGGATCATGTGGACCCATGTCCTAACCACATATTCTAACATGTGGGAATGAGATTTAAAGGTTGGATCAATATTACTTTGGTTTAAGTTTATTATTTAATGATTTAATGTGACTAGAAATGCCTATATAGCATTATTTTGGTACTAGTCCAAAGTCACTGCATGTAAACCTTAATATTATTACATATTTAGATATATATGATGAAATGTGATTTTTGAGAGTTGGAATTAACTCAAAACCTAACTTGGTTGATTTTATAAAAATGTTTCAAGTTGCAAAAGCTTCTGTCTTCTTATTTTTATTACGAGAGATCTATAACTCTAATTGAATTAAATCCAACGGGCTTGGATAGATCATTTTAATACCTTTCATAAAAAATTGGTTTCATGCAATTTGGATTTCTAAAACTCTCTGAATTGATTTTCAAACTAGTGGTCAGGAACTAGATTCAAACTAAAAGAAAAATCTAGATTTGAATCTGTGGGCTAACGCGGGAAAGGAATGGGCCGGCCCAGTGGCGCTCCGCGACACGGGGCTCAGCTGACAGGGGGTCCCGCGTGTCAGCGGCACTTAACACGCGAAGCGGTACACGCGCTGTGGGCCGTGCGATTAGAGGCTAGATCTACGGATGAGGGTCGTCGTCGACGATGAACAGGTCGCCGGCGAGCTCGAACCCTAGCGGCTCGGTGGGGGTCTACTGGGGGCGTACCAGGGCTCCAGCAGGGTCGGCGAGGCGGGCAAATGAAGTGTAAGACGACGGCGAGGCGAGGCATGGTCGTGGCGGAGCTTGGGGTGGTCGCAATCAACAGCACCCTTCTTCTCTAGAGGCGGCGGCTTCGGCTCCAATTCCAGCGAGCTGCTGCTCCACTTGCTCCGGCGAGAGGTGGGTGAGGTTCAGTGAGGTGAGGGGAGTGGAATGGTGTGGAGAAGAATGGCTGGGGAGGGCTCCTTTTATAGGCCCGATGGTGAGACCGAGCGAGATGGGCGGTTGACGGTGGCGACATGGCTACGGCGAGCTAGCGACCTGGCTGGGGATGGCGATCGATGGGCGGTCCCCTAGCGGTGCTCTAGGATTTAAATTTGGCCATAGGGGCGGTGGTATGCGGTCTGGGCGAGGTGGCGCTCTGAGAGGCAGAGGCGGCGGTGTCCACGGCGAGCGGTGGCTGTGGGGCTTTGGGCGGCGAACGGGGGTGTCTGGAGTGTTCTCCAGGTCGAGGCGCAACGGTGGGCGTGGGCTGGTGCCAAGGGGAGGTCTGTGCGAGCAGGGACAGTGCGCGCTCTGGGGGCGGCGTCGGCATGCTCGACCAGCTCCGGGCGCGGCGGTTCCTGGCCGCTCTGCTCTCTGTCTCTGGCCTGGGGCTGGTTGGGCGGTGGAAGTGGACCACTGGCAATGTACTAGACATGGCGAGAGGGGCTGGAGAGGGTTGCTGCTACAAGTGCACGGTCGGCCGGCGAGAGAGGGCTCGGCATGGCAGTGCAGTGCGGCTAGGGGGTAGAGAAGAGGCTGGGGTTGGTCTGGTCTGGCTTGAGGGGGGACAAGATGATCAAAGCACTACAGAATTGCTAGACAAAATCAGCCCAAAACAGTAATAGTTAGGCCTTAATGATCTTGCTAACAAGGTGTTTGACAAAATGGCCGAAAGAGAAAAAGTTTTGGATTTTGAGTTCAAATTTTTTGAGTGATATCCACTAGTGATAGGTAGTCACTGGTTGCATGGGTTTTGAAAATGGAGCTCAAAAAGATGGTTTTTGAAATAGGGGTGATCTATGCATATGCATTAGATTCAATTTTAAACTGTCATTTAAAATAGCTAACAGAATGTTTTTAGCAGATCCAAAGGTGGGCCTTGGTACCTCATTATGTGTACTAGCAAGGGGTATAAAGATCAAGAATTGTTTCTGTTAAGAATTGAGTACTAGGAATAGCCAAAGTAGGCATGAGAGTTAGATTTGTCAAAATGACCATTCTTTCTTTTTAATTCTTTTTGATTTGATTTTCTTTAGGAAAAGTTTGGGAATGATGTAGATGATGTTTAAATCACCTAAGAAACATTTTACAAGCATTGGATCAATCAATCATGGCAATTCAAACAACTCCTATTTTAAATGCACACATATATGAATGCTTTCATTTTAAATTTGGAAAAGTTTTTGTTAACCCCATTTTTTGGATGATTTGATCATGGTAAGCTTGGATTAAAGTTTTGGGATGTTACAAACCTTCCCCCCTTAAACAAAATCTCGTCCCGAGATTTACAAAGAAAACTAGGAACTAAAGAGATCTAGGAACTCTGTCCTAATGTAATCTTCGCGTTCCCAAGTAGCTTCCTCCTCGGTATGGTTGCTCCACTGAATCTTGAGAAACTTGATACTCCTGGTCCTGGTGGTTCTGTAGGCTTCCTCTAAGATACGGATGGGTACTTCCCGATAGGTCAGGTCATTGTTGATTTCCACAGCTCTGTGATCGATGTTCTTGCAAATTTCAGTCTTCTCAGGCACTTCCAAGCATTTGCAAAGTAACGAGATATGGAACACATTGTGGATGGCTGACATCTCTTTAGGCAGTTCCAGTTGGTACGATACTTCTCCTCGGCGGTTCAGGATCTTGAAAGGTCCGATATATCTGGGAGCTAACTTTTCCTTCAGACTAAAGCGTTGAGTTCCCTTCAATGGTGAAACCTTGAGATATACGAAATCTCCGACATTCAAAGTCAGGTCTCTCCTTCTCTTGTCAGCATAGCTCTTCTATCTGGATTGGGCGGTTTTGAGGTGCTCATGAACTTTGTGAACTTTCTCTTCTGCTTCTCGGAGAATGTCGGGTCCAAAGATCTGACTCTCTCTTACTTGCGACCAATTCAAAGGGGTACGACACTTTCTTCCGTATAGGAATTCAAATGGTGCCATCTGCAAACTAGCCTGATAACTGTTATTATATGAGAATTCTACGAAAGGCAGGCAGTCTTCCCATTTTGATCCGTATTCCAACACACAAGCTCTAAGCATATCCTCCAAGATTTGGTTGACTCTCTCAGTTTGTCCATCTGTTTGCGGGTGATAAGCGGTGCTAAAGTTCAACTTGGTCCCTAAACCTTCCTGAACCTTCTGCCAAAAACTTGAAGTAAACTGGGTTCCTCGATCTGATACGATGGTCTTGGGGGTTCCATGCAGACTAACAATTCTAGCAATGTACAGCTCTGCTAGTTTTGCACTCTGGTAGGTTGTCTTGACTGGTATGAAGTGGGATACCTTGGATAGTCTATCAACTATGACCCAGATTGAGTCATTTCCCCTACTAGAAGTAGGTAAACCGGTGATAAAGTCCATTCCGACGGAATCCCATTTCCATTCCGGAATCTGCAATGGTTGCAATAGTCCTGCAGGTCTCTGATGTTCTGCTTTGACTCTTTGACAGATGTCACATTTGGCGATGTAGCTTCCGATCTCTCTCTTCATCTTGTGCCACGTAAATTGCTCTTTCAAATCCTGATACATCTTTGTTCCTCCGGGGTGGATAGAATAAAGAGTATCATGAGCTTCCTTCATGATAACCTCCTTCAGCTCTGATTCTGCTGGCACACAGATACGTCCTTTGTACCACAGTACACCTTCGTCTTCGGTGAATCTAGGTACCTTGCCTGTACCAATACGACGTTTGATTCCGTCGATACTTTCATTTCCCTTCTGGGCTTCCTTGATTTGGCTAATCAAAGTGGGTTGAAGTTCAATGCTAGCTAGGAATCCTTTGCTAGCTAACTCAGTCCTGAACTGCTCCAACTCCTCATACAAACTTGGTTGCTTCTCTTTGATCATGGTATTCAGCCTACACGGCAATCTGCTAAGAGCATCCGCTACCACATTGGCTTTGCCGGGGTGATAGTGAATGTCAAGGTCATAATCCTTGATTAACTCTATCCATCTTCTTTGCCTCATATTCAGCTCCTTCTGGGTGAAGATATACTTCAAGCTCTTATGGTCTGAGTAAATCTCATAGCGATTACCCATCAAATAATGACGCCATGTCTTCAATGCTAGAACCACTCGCTAGCTCAAGATCATGGGTCGATAGTTCGATCATGCTGCTTCAGCTTGTTTAGACAGACACTGCGATGACTTTGCCTTCTTGCGTCAATACACATCCTAGGCCAATCTTGGATGCATCACAATACACATCAAACGGCTTCTTGATGTCCGCATGATCAAAATTGGGGCTGATATCAATCTCTTCTTCAGCTCTGAAACCGGCTTCACATTTGTCCATCCATTCAAACTTCTTGTCCTTCTTCAACAATTGGGTCATTGGTCGGCTATGCTCGAGAATCCTTCTGAACTTGCGTAATATCCCGCTAATCCGAGAAATGAACGAACTTGGGTTTGATTTGTTGGGGCTTCCCATTCTTCGACATCTTTGATCTTGGTGGGATCAACAGAGACTCCTCCGGCAGACACAATATGGCCTAGGAATCCTACTTCTTTCAGCCAAAACACACACTTGCTGAACTTGGCATATAACTGATGCTCTCGCAGGGTTTCTAGGATGATTCTCAGATGTTGCTCATGCTCTTCTTCTGACTTGGAGTAGATAAGGATGTCGTCGATAAACACAACTACAAACTTATCTAGGAAATTCATAAATATCTTATTCATGAGATTCATGAAATAAGCAGGGGCATTGGTTAATCCAAAAGACATAACCGTATACTCGTATAAACCATAGCGAGTAGTAAAGGCGGTCTTCGGAATATCCATTGCACGAATCTTAAGTTGGTGATAACCAGTCCTAAGATCAATCTTTGAGAATACGAGCTCGGTCAATGATCAAATAGATCCTCTATCTTTGGCAAGGGTACTTGTTCTTGATGGTGACATCATTCAACTTTCGTAGTGCGTACACGCAGACGGTTGCCTCCAGCTTTCTTGTCGACGAATAACACTGGTGATCTCCATGGCGATGCACTTGGTTGAATCAAACCTGTTGCTAACATGGCATCCAACTGCTTCTTCAGTTCTACTAACTCTGAGGGGTTCATGGTATAGGGTCTCTGGGCTATAGGTCCGGTTCCGGGGATTAGTTCGATAATGAACTCAATATCCCTATCCGGGGGCATACCTGGCAATTCATCTGGAAATACGTCGGGGTATTCATAGACTACTCTGACTTGGTCAATGGTAGGCAGGGCTACACTCCTGTTGCACTTGAATTGACGGGGTAAGGTTTCGAAGATATGCTCTACTGTTATTCCAGAACTACTGGTCATGGTGATGGCTTTCTTAGCATAGTCTATCAGTCCTTTATGCCTTGACATCCAGTCCATACCTAGTACTACTTCCAAAACTTTGGTTCCAAGTACAATTAGGTTGGCATAAAAATCTATCCCATGTATTATGATAGGTACAGCTTTGCAAATTTTTCTAGCTTTTGTTGTTGAACTGGGGATTTGAACTATCATGACATGCTTCAGGTTGGTTGGGTGAATCTTACTAGTGCATACAAATTCTTCGGTGACAAATGAATGCGATGCTCCAGAATCAAACAATACTCTTGCTAAAACTGAGTTGACAGAAAACATACCCAGCACTACATCTGGCGCTTCCTGGGCTTCTTCTGCGTTCATGTGGAAGAGACGACCGTTGTGGATGTGCGGGTTCCCTGGGGCAAATCTCCTTCCTGGTTGAACACGACGCTGCTGCTGAGCTGGGGCATTCACAGGGGCATTGGTGATAGTCTTCTTGGGACACTCATTGGAGTAGTGACCCTTCACTCCACACTCAAAACAAGTGATCTGGGACTTGTCCTTGACTTCGACAGGTACAACATTTCTTCTAGTTCTGGGTGCAGTGTTGTTGTTGTTCTTGGGAGGGGCACGGTTGAGGTTGTTGGCATTGTCGGAGTTGTGATTGTTTCCTTCGGACTTCACATTTCCTCCGCTACGGTTGGGGTAGCTTGGGCGAGAATTTGGGGGTCGGTTGTTCCTTGGTGCATATCCTGGTGAGGGGTTAGGACGGTACTTCTGGTGGCTACTGGATCCAGACGGCTGCATCATATGAAGCTTGCGGTTGTCGTTTGCCTGGTTAATCTTCCCTTCCATCTGAATGGCAGAGTCGACTAGCTCTTCGAGATCCTGGAAACGGATGTTGACGAGGACAGTCTGCATCTCATCATGCAGTCCGTTTAAGAATCTCCCTTCTTCTTGGCCTCCGTGTTGATTTCATCCGGTGCATATCTGGCAAGTGACAAGAATTTGTCACGGTACTCTACCACAGTCAATCTTCCTTGCTTCAGTTCATGGAATTCATCTCTCATCCTGTTGACAAGACCTTGCGGCACATGGGTGCGGCTGAACTTGACCATGAATGCTTCCCAGGTCATCACCTGGCCATGGTTCATATTGCGGATGCTATTCCACCAAGCTCTTGCATCTCCCGCCAGATAGTGGGTAGCAAAGAGAACTTTCTTATTCTCATCAACTCCTACAACTTCGAGGTTGTTTTCCATGGTCTGTAACCAGTCCTCAGCATCTAATGGGTTCTTAGATTGTTTGAAGATTGGTGTTCTGAAAGTTTTTGAGTTTAGATCCATGGTGATCCTGATTTCCATGTCCTTGGTTGTTGAGAGCCATTTGGGTGATCTGCTGTAATGTTGCTAAGTTGGCTTGACGCTCGACCCTGCTTGCTTCACGGTCTGCGATGAGATTCTGCAAGATCTGCAGCATTGGGTCCTGCAACGAGCTGCTCCCTCCTTGGTTTCCACGAGTCATCTGAAGATTGAGATAGATATAGGGGTAAGAGGGAAATTCTAAGGTTCATGGTTTTGGGTTTTCAAACAACTTTGAGTTAGACTCAGGTTTTTCAACTAACTTCATTCTCATTCATGCAAGCAAGCACACGATACAACACACACCACAACAATCAAAGGGGAAAACAGATGGTTTGAAGAACCATTCTGCAAGCTACGATACAATGAGATTATACATCTCATGCTACAACAGTGCTCTAGTGCATCTACTCATCGTCGATGAAGTCGGAGTCTTCATCATCAGTGTAGAAGTCCACAACATCCTCTGCCAGAAAATCGTCATCATTGCTGAGGTAAGAATCCATATCTCCCTGGATGTCTTCACCCTCATCATGTTCTTCTTTGGCGGCAAGCTGAGCTTCCTGCTCCTTGACGGTCTTCTCGAGGTCGGCCACCTTCTTGCGAAGACGGGCGATGGTGCGATCCTTCTTTGCACGCTAGCGATGAAGAGACTGGTGATCTTGTCTGAAAAGTCTAGGCCTTACGGTGGCAATCGCTTGCAGTTACGGTTGGCTAACTCTCCGGCATTGTCCGATTCCTGCATCGGTCATGAAGCAAGAAGTCAAGGTTCTCCACTTGACGCCTCAACTCTGGGTGACTTGGCATCTCCATCGGCATTCCCATGAAGTCACGTCTTGCATAGTGGGCAAAACGGGTTCCTTGAATCTTGTTGACGCTGAGGGCACATAGACGTGCGAGAGCTTCATGCATTGCCCTGGCTAATCCATCTAGCCAGTTGTTCTCTCTCACGGAGAACTGAATTCTTCCCGAAGTTGGTGCTTCAATGCTTCCTCGAAGATCTACGGTGACTAGCCATTGTAGGTCTCCTCCTGGGGGTCCTGGAAGTTGAGCTCCAAGAAACTCCAGATGTGGGCGTCCCAAGAATCCGACAGTGAATCCAGATCCCTCTCGAAGATCAGCTGACCTTCGTTTCCCAACTGGTAAAACTTGCTGAACTGAGTCTCCATCTACAAGAATTTAGGATGAGGAAGTTAGTGAAGTGATCAAGTGTGTCAAATTTTAAGTAGTAAGGTAAGAATTTTGAGGAACATGTATTTTGAGAAAGAATGAGTTCACAAGGGTAAGAGAGGAAATAGTTTTTCATAAATACTCACTTTGGTTTTGAAGCTAAGTTTTTGGTTTGGACGTCCATTCTAACTAGGGTCTCCTATGGTCAGGATGGCTCTGATACCAACTTGTCAACACCCGGGTTTTTAATCCCAGATGCCCGTTATGCCATACCTCGCAATCCCAGGATTACCATTTTTGCGAGACATAACGGATTGGATATCACAGTACATCATCCATTACAAACCATACACAAGGTTTTACACAAATAGGAATCTCATGATCCAGTCTTTAATACAAAAAGCAGCGGAAATAAACGATAGCGTAGCGGTGGGGTCCATCTTCAGGGGCACAGGCAATGCTGACGAAGGCAGATAGTCCTAGTTATCATAGCCGTCCTACTGACCATCATCTTGATAATCTCCTTCATAGTCTGGCCATGATAATAGCCAGGGACAAAAGCCATGAGTACTCTTTAAGTACTCGCAAACTACTACTAACAAGGGGTATAATTCTAAGTTAAAGTACTTAATCTAAGTTAACTATCAAGTTAAGTTTGAAACCTAAGCTGAGTTCAGAAGCAAAGAAAGATAAAGTAAGATTCTAGAATCACTTAACTTGGGAAGCTATTATCATCAACACAACCCTGTTGTGGTCAAGTCAAAGTTCATCATTCCTTTCAAGTTATTTAGAAAACATCTGACAACGAAACAGTATGGCCATTCCAACTGTCCATAATCACATGGACGCTATTCGAATAGTTTGACACTCTACAGAGGTGGTACACTTTCACCACAAGATTCGATACATCTGTCAGGGATAACCCTGAATCATCATACTTAGTATGCAGATAATAAAACATAACCTTCCCTTTACACACCCTAGTACAAGCACCTCTCCTATGAGTATGGCCTCCCAACCATGACCATCAGTCATCTTAGGCAATGCATAGGTGGACATCATTGAGAGGTAGCCTCAGCTCAAACCTCTCCCATGAGGGAACTAATACTAATGCATATAAATTTCCAGCTAAGCCTTACCCAATTTAGGTAATGTGGTTGTACGGTAAATTTGGAATGGTATCGCATCCGAATCCAACCATCAGTTTTATAAAAGGGTTAAGGCTCATGCGTCATCATTTTCATCATCATAAACCAGTTGTGTTTCTCAACACATGTCAAAACATCTCAATAGAATGACTCGTCATTCCAAGGTTTTCATAATTCATTTTCACCAAGCGTTCCCATCTAAAGTGACTCAAGTTTTTGATCTATACTAAGGTACTAAGTTAAGAGTGTTCACTAAGGTGGAAAGCTGGGATCAATCTCATGCCATAGAATGACATCTAAAGGTTTCTAAGTAGGTCAAGTTTTATACTCTTTATGCTACCTTCAAAATTAAGTAAAGAGCTTTGTGTAAACTAAGGGAGGTAAAACTTGTCAATAAGACTTGGGGTACTAATAGTTAAAGGGGTGTGATCAAAGCATGCTTAAGGCATCTTTGCTAAACCATCTAGTTTTATTCTAGCTTGCTAACAATAGCTTGCTAAAGTATGTTTTGCAAGGGTTAGCTTGCCACTAATATCTTGCCTTGGTTGGTGCAGTGGTTGAAGTTTTCTTCTTCTTCTTCTTCTTCTTGGTAGAACTCCTCCTCCTCGAAAGCTTGGTCGGTACTAGCGTCTATAAATACATAGGGAGTAGACAATCACCAAACAATACTTAACTAGGCTAGGTAGCATTCTAAAACACACAATTGATGATCTATTATCATCACAAGCATCACAAGTTTAATTCAATAGTTTCAACCTTTTTATTTTGGAAAAGTAATTTCTACTCATTGAAATATTAACTAAAATTTAATATTCACCACCAAAATATGGGATCATGTGGACCCATGTCCTCACCACATATTCTAACATGTGGGAATGAGATTTAAAGGTTGGATCAATATTACTTTGGTTTAAGTTTATTATTTAATGATTTAAAGTGACTAGAAATGCCTATATAGCATTATTTTGGTACTAGTCCAAAGTCACTGCATGTAAACCTTAATATTATTACATATTTAGATAGATATGATGAAATGTGATTTTTGAGAGTTGGAATTAACTCAAAAGCTAACTTTGTTGATTTTATAAAAATGTTTCAAGTTGCAAAAGCTTCTGTCTTCTTATTTTTATTAGGAGAGATCTATAACTCTAATTGAATTAAATCCAACGGGCTTGGATAGATCATTTTAATACCTTTCAGACAAAATTGGTTTCATGCAATTTGGATTCCTAAACCCTCTGAATTGATTTTCAAACTAGTGGTCAGGAACTAGATTCAAACTAAAAGAAAAATCTAGATTTGAATCTGTGGGCTAACGCGGGAAAAGGAATGGGCCGGCCCAGTGGCGCTCATGCTGGGCTCATGATAGGGGTCCAGCGTGTCGTGACACTTAACATGCGAAACAATGCAGTGGCTGTGGGCGATTAGAGGCTAGATCTACGGCTGAGGGTCGTCATCGACGACGAACAGGTCGCCGGCAAGCTCGAACCCTAGCGGTTTGGTGGGGGTCTACTGGGGGCATACCAGGGCTCCATGAGGTCGTGAGCAGGCAAACAAAGTGGAAGGCAGACGGCGGCGAGGCGTGGTCGGCGAGCTTGGGTGGTCGCAATCAGCACCCTTCTCCTCCAGAGGCGGCGGCTCCGGCTCCAATTCCGGCGAGCTGCTTCTCCACTTGCTCCGGCGAGAGGTGGGTGAGGTTCAGAGAGGTGAGGGGAGTGGAATGGTGTGGAGAAGAATGGCTGTGGAGGGCTCCTTTTATAGGCCCGACGGTGAGACCGAGCGGGATGGGCGGTCGATGGTGGCGACATGGCTACGGCGAGCTAGCGGCCTGGCTGGGGATGGCGATCGATGGGCGGTCCCCTGGCGGTGCTCTAGGATTTAAATGCGGCCGTAGGGGCAGTGGTATGCGGTCTGGGCGAGGTTGTGCTCTGAGAGGCAGAGGCGGCGGTGTCCATGGCGAGCGGTGGCTGTGGGGCTTTGGGCGGCGAACGAGGGTGTCTGGAGTGTTCTCCAGGTCGAGGCGGAGCGGTGGGCGCGGGCTGGTGCCAAGGGGTCTGCATGCGGCGGGGGACTGCACGCCTGGGGCGGCGTCGGCATGCTCGACCAGCTCCGGGCGCGGTGGTTCCTAGCCGCTCTGCTCTCTGTCTCTGGCCTGGGGCTGGTTGGGCGGTGGAGGTGGACCACTGGCAATGTACTAGACATGGCGAGAGGGGCTGGAGAGGGTTGCTGCTGCAAGTGCACGGTCGGCCGGCGAGAGAGGGCTCGGCATGGCAGTTCAGTGCGGCTAGGGGGTAGAGACGAGGCTAGGGTTGGTCTGGTCTGGCTTGAGGGGGACAAGATGATCAAAGCACTATAGAATTGCTAGACAAAATCAGCCCAAAACAGTAATAGTTAGGCCTTAATGATCTTGCTAACAAGGTGTTTGACAAAATGGCCGAAAGAGAAAAAGTTTTGAATTTTGAGTTCAAATTTTTTGAGTGATCTCCACTAGTGATAGATAGTCTCTGGTTGCAAGGGTTTTGAAAATGGATCTCAATAAGATGGTTTTTGAAATAGGGGTGATCTATGCATATGCATTAGATCCAATTTTAAACTGTCATTTAAAATAGCTAACAGAATGTTTTTAGCAGATCCAAAGGTGGGCCTTGGTACCTCATTATGTGTACTAGCAAGGGGTATAAAGATCAATAATTGTTTCTGTTAAGAATTGATTACTAGGAATACCGAAAGTAGGCATGAGAGTTAGATTTGTCAAAATGACCATTCTTTCTTTTTAATTCTTTTTTATTTGATTTTCTTTAGGAAAAGTTTGGGAATGATGTAGATGATGTTTAAATCACCTAAGAAACATTTTATAAGCATTGGATCAATCAATCATGGCAATTCAAACAACTCCTATTTTAAATGCACACATATATGAATGCTTTCATTTTAAATTTGGAAAAGTTTTTGTTAACCCCATTTTTGGATGATTTGATCATGATAAGCTTGGATTAAAGTTTTGCGATGTTACAGGTTCTCTATGATACACATGTACTTACGATGACAAGAACTTACTGGTGACTAAACTTGAGTAGCATGAGGAGCGGCCCTCGTACACAAGGGACATGATATTTCCAACTTATACTTCGTTGATACGTCCAAAACGTATCTACTTTCCCAAAGACTTTTTCTATTGTTTCTCCTCTAAACTTGTGTGATTTGAATGCAACTAACGCGGACTGACGTTGTTTTCAGCAGAATTGCCTTGGTGTCTACTTTTTGTGCAGAAAACCAACAATCAGGAAAAATCCCAGAAAATATGTCAAAAATCCTATTTCACCCGAAGACTCAGGGAGCAGAATCTGAGGCGGAGAAGAGCCGGTGGCCACACCACAGGGCGTGAGCAGGTCGCGCCATGGGGTGGTGTGGGCCCCCCAGGCACCCCCTCAGCCTCTTTCTTCGCCTATAAGGAGCCTTCTGACCTAAAAACTTTGGGGGGTTCGACGTTTTTCTAGAAGGAGTTCCACTCCGACGCCACCACCAGATTCCACGAAACAGCACCAGAAACTCCGTTCTAGCACCCTGCCGGGACAGGGAATTGGAGGAGATCATCGCCATCATCATCACCATCGCTTCTCCATCGACCATCCATGTTTCCCCCATCTATGAGTGAGTAATCCCCCGTTGTAGGCTATGGGGATGGTAGGGATTGGATGAGATTGTTCATGTAATGGCATCAGATTGTTAGGGCATGGTGCCTAGTATCTTTTATTAGTTCTTTATGACTTTGTTGCGACTTGTTGTGCTTAATGCTTGTCACTAGGGCCCGAGTGCCATGATTTTAGATCTGAACATGTTATTGATTCATTATGATAATATTGTTTTTGGTCTTATCTTCAAGTTGTATACACACGTTGTTTTTCGGAACCTATGGCCCCGGCGAAGTAAATCGGGATAACTTAGGAAGGGAATGGCTTTGATGTGAGGATCACATGTGTTCACGGAGTGTTAATGCTTTGCTCCGGTGCTCTATTAAAAGGAGCACCTTAATTGCCGATAGTTCCTAGAGGCCCCGCTGCAAACGGGATGGCAGGACAAAAGATGTTGTGCAAGTTCTCATTGCGAGCACGTATGACTATATATGGAACACATGCCTAGGATTGTCTAGTACTTGGATGCTTTATCTTATGTATCTGCAATTGCCCTATGTTCTGATTGTTATGTGAATTGTCTTGTCCATGCAACGCCCGTCCATCCATCCCTATGCCTACCGCTTTTCGAATCCTTTATTCGCTTTTGTTACTATTGTCTTTGCTTTACTCTTGTTACTTTGCTATTCCTACTACAAAACTGTTGCTACTGATAAACTGCTATGAGCAAGATTGTTTCCAGGTGCAGCTGAATTGACTACTCAGTTGTTAAGGCTTATAAATATTCTTTGGCTCCCCTTGTGTCGAATCAATAAATTGGGTTTCACTTCCCTCGAAAATACTGCGATACACCCCCTATACTTGTGGGTCATCAAGACTATTTTCTGGTGCCGTTTCCGGGGAGCATAGCTTTATTTATCAAGTTCACTTGGATTCTCTATTGTTCGTTGCTATCCATCCATCATGGGTAAGTCTAGTGATGGCAAGGTTCCTATTTTACCATCCACTACAAGAAGAGGTATGGTTCTGAACACCTCTGTTGCTCTTGATTCACCGTCTGTTTTGAGTAAGTTCCTTACACCACCACATACACATGCTACACACTGCGCTACTACGATGAATCTGAAACTTGATGCTTATGATGCTGCTTCTACTGTGCTTGATAAGAGTGGTTCATTAGGTCCTTTCCTAGATGCTACGATTGCTAGAACTATAGCTGGAAATACCGAAACTCCTAATGAAGACACTACCACACCTGTTAGCTCACCTGAGTCTAGTGAGAGTTATGATATTGAAGATGGTTATGTTGAGATGACTGATGAGTTTATTAAAGAATGTAAGAACACCCATGATAGGAGCACTGCTAAGAGTCTCCTTAAGAGGCATACTATTAGACCCAAATTATCTCCTGCTGCTAAGTTTGCTGCTTCTCCCATAAACATTATAGATGAAGATTATGATTTCTCTCTCGATCTATCTTACATAGCTATTGTTGAGAAAGAACCTTTTTGTGGGACTAAGAATGAAAGTGCGGTAGCACATATGAATGAACTTTCTACCATGAGTGGCTTGTTTTCTGATGATATCAAGATGCGTACTTACTTTGTTGCTAAGATTTTTCCCTTTTCACTGAAAGGAGAAGCTAAAACTTGGTTTAGTAATTTACCTCCTAGATCTATTGATAGCCCTGAGTGCTTGATTAGTACTTTCCTGCAGAAATATTTTCCTCCTAGTGCTAGACATGCTATTTTGCAGGAACTTTTTGATTTTAAACAGGGAGAAAAAGAGGTATTGCCCGAATCTTGGGCAAGGTTTTGTGCTTTGATTCATGCACATGCTGGAAGTCCATTACCTAAGAATGAGCTTCTTGATATATTTTATAATGGACTAACCGAAGAATCTAGGACATACCTAGATAGTTGTGCTGATTGTGTTTTCAGGAATAGGACTCCTAAGGAAGCTGAGGAATTAATGGCTAAAATAAGCAAGAATTATGAAGATTGGACTCCTCCTAAACAAGCTATACCTGAAGTAATTGTACCTGAACCATCTATTCTTGTGCCTATTCCAACATCAAAGAAGAGGGGAGTTATTGAATTAAATGATGAAGTGATGAAGGAAGCTAAGAAATGTCTTAAGGAGAAGGGAATTAAAGCTGCAGATGTCAAGAATTTACCTCCTATAGAAGAATTATGTAAGCCTATTCCCTACTCATCCACTATTGAGGTACACTCTCTCCAACACTTTGATGAAGGTGATATCCCTTACTCTAAACCTCCTGATCAATGCTTAGAAGAATTTGATATCTTTATTGTTAAGTATGATAACTTTAATAAAAGGGTGCAAAATCATCTAATGGAAAACACTAGAGCTATTGTTGAGTTGAAAGATATTGTGGAAAGAACCTCTAATGATGTTAAAATGATTGTTAAACACTTTCAAATGTTTCAAACTCAAATAGATCAACTTGTTAAAGTGCAAAACAACTTGCTAGTTAATGCTGCTAAAGAAAAACATTCTTATGAAATTAGAACTAGAAGTGGTGCTGCTACCCAGGATCCTCTATATCCTGAGGGGCATCCCAAAAGAATTGAGCAGGATTCCAAACAAGCTGAAAATAGTGGTTCTACTCGTAAGAAAAGTAAAAAGAAACATAAAACGGTTGTAGAACCATCTGAACTTGCTATAGATCCTAATAGTATATCTATCTCTGATGCTAAAACTGAAAGTGGTAATGAATAAAATGTTGTTCCTAATGAAGAAAAAGTTGAAGAAGAACCTGAAAACCACACTAAGAATACTAAATACACCAAAGAAGATTTTATTGCTAAGAAACATGGTGGTGAAAGAGAACCTTGGGTCTAAAAACCTATGCCTTTCCCTGATAAGAAACACAAGTCAAAGGAAGATGAACACTATAATAAGTTTTGTGAGTGGATGAAACCTTTATTCCTGCAAATTCCTTTGACTGATGCTATTAAATTGCCTCCTTACTCAAAGTATATGAAGGACATTGTCTCGAATAAAATGAAGATCCCTAATGAAGAAATTTCTACTTTGCTTGCTAATTATTCCTTCAATGGTAAGGTTCCTAAGAAACTTGGAGACCCAGGGATTCCAACTATCCCTTGCTCTATTAAGAACAGTTATGTTAGAACTGCTTTGTGTGATTTGGGAGCTGGAGTTAGTGTTATGCCTTTCTCTCTCTATAAGAGGCTTCAACTTGAAAAATTAATACCAACTGATATATCTTTGCAGATGGTTGATAAATCCACCACTATTCCTGTGGGTATATGTGAGGATGTACCTGTTCAGGTGGCTCACAATTGCTTGATATTAACTGATTTTGTTGTGCTTGAGATTCCTGAAGATGATAATATGTCTATTATTCTTGGGAGACCTTTTCTTAATACTGTAGTAGCTGTTATTAATTGTAATCAAGGAAAGGTGACCTTCAATGTTAATGACAAGGAACATACTATCTATTTCCCCAAGAAGATTGAAAGGACTTATGGTTTGAATTCAATTGAACATGTTGAAGGCATTCAAGTTGGAGAAATATATTGTCCCATACCAAGAGAAAAATTTGAAACTATTATGATTGGGACCATTGCTATCAAGGTTGAGGTAACCTAATCATTAGTGGAGTATAAAGTTTTGTCTCATATGCAATTGTTTTGGTAGCAAGACTTGATCAACCTTGTTAACAAAAGGATTCCATTGAACAAAACAATGTTTTGATTATGTGTAAGGTCCCCAACCTTTAATAAGATTGAGCCCCCTGTGTTTACAATGCTAGTCCCTGGATCAATAGCTAGCATCCACAGTTTAGATGTAATATCAAGAAACAAAGGTCAAAATACAACTTTATAACCAGGAATAAAATAGTTTTATTACATCAAACTTAGCTCATTGGCTAATTACATTACATTGCAGCGGAATAACTATAGTCGTGGGTCCTTCATCTTCAAAGTGCCACAGGCAGATGTTGGTTGTAGACTTTGTAATCCTAATCAATCAATCATTCTTCACTAAAATCAATCAAACCTGCAACATTACAAGTTACAGCCACAAGGGTCAATACATTGGAATTGTATTGGCAAGTGATACTTTGGTAGTATAGTGGAGTCTATCATCTATATGCATTTTGGCTAAGTGGAGTTGAGGCTTGCATTGCTCAAAATAGATTTTTCCTTAACTTTTGAAAACACTAAGTTTTTGCTTGGCACAAAACACCCAAGGCATCTATCAATCAAAGACTCCAGATCCACACAAGGCATCTACCAATCAATGACTGAAGATCCTTTTAACCCTTGTTCACCCACAAGTTTTATTTAGAAATTGGAGTGATGAGATTTTTGAAGTTTCCATGTCTTGATGCTCAAATTGTCCTTTACAGGGACATGGCTAAGTACTTAGGTTTTACACTCTGCAGGTGGTGCACTTTCCCCACAAGACTTGGTTTCCCAAGACAAGATCCTTCAAGAGCCTTTCCTTAGTCAAATGGACGCGCTCCAACCTATCATCCCATCTACCACCCTCTGTCCAAGAGACTAAGTTCTAGCATCCTAAGATCATGGCAGAGCCCATAATGCCAAGTGGTTGCACTTGAAGCTCCTCAACATTTGACATCTCAAATCTCTTTGTTTCTGGGTGGCCATCCACAAGTGAGATACACAAGCCAAGTCCATGGCCTTGTGAACCACTCAACATATACCATTCCTTCCATTCCACCCAGGTGATTCATTAACTTAGTGTTTTTGTTAAATAAAAACACAAGTCCTCAGACTTAGAATATTTTTCCATAGTGTGAATATATAAACCACCCTTGTTTTCTAGTAGCTAGGCTAAGCATGATAGTAATAGGAATCTTGACTTAGGTAATTTTCACTAAAGTTTCACCTAATAGGTTTTCCCAAAGCATAGTTTATACTTAGAAAAAAAATCCATGCAAGTCCTATACTTAGAAAAATAATACTAATGCATATATAAAATATAGGAATGGAATATTCATGATGATATCACTTGCCTTTTTGGTAGAGGGTATAGGTTCACTCCTTGATCTTGCTAGTCTCACACTTCACTACAAGTCAATCAAGCAAACACAATTCAATTCACATTCCAAACCAAAGTCAATCAAACAACACACAAAACAACAAAGTCAAAGAAATGCATGAAAGCATTCCAAGCTTTGCTTTGTTTGAAAAAGGGGTTCCTAGTGGGTCATAGACATTTGAGTACATCTAAGTCATGCATGAGCATGCAAAGGTTGGTTCTATTGTAAGGATGGTCTCCACTAGGCTTCTAAACTTTGTAAGTTCCAAATTGGTCATTTACCAAAATGGCAAAGTCATTTGTAAAAGGGGTTTCACCTCAAAATCATTTTCAAAAGAAAGGGTCATTTTAGGTGGTGTAGAAATATTTTTTACTAAGGCATTAACCTATAGGGTTCACCAAATGAGTTGCTATTGCAAAACTTGGTGTTTTGGGTCAGTGGGTTTGGTCCAAACATTTTCTCAAAGTTTTCTTTATGAAAGCATTTTCATAAATAAAACAATGGTTTTTAATTAGCTAGAAATGGACTAAACCAATTAATCCATTCTAAACTTTTCAAAAAATCATTTTCCAAACTATGGGTTGGTTCTTAGGGTCAGTAAGGTCACAACAAACCAATTTGCAAAGGTTTTTAACCTAAAATCATTTTTAAATGATTTTTCTAATGTTAGCAAGCACACAAAAGAATCTGCAAAATCAAACAAGCTAACAAATACTATTTGCTAAACTAAGGGCAGGGTTGGTTAGAGCTTGTCTTGATGATTCCAACGACATCAAATTTGTAAAATTTGGACGTGTGGATCCAAAGATACAAGGGTTTGAAAATGGCAAAAGTTTCTGTTTTCAATTTCTGTTTTAAACCTAACAGGCGACACGCGGCGTGTTTTAATTCGCCCGTACCGGTTCGGCCGGATCGTGGCTGTGGAGCGTTGGATCTAATCTAATCGTGCGGTCCATAGAGCATACCTATTCGCGTGTAAGTGGTTCTATCGTACTCGTCCGATCTGGATCGAACGGCTGTCATCGCATTGACCAGAAGCTAGCGGCGCTGCTGTGGCTACCGGCGGCGGAGCGGTCGGTCGACGACGGAGGCGACGCTACAGGAGGTGAGGGAGGAGGGGTTGCTCACCGGGCTTAGGAGGTCACGGTGATGCTCGGGAGGTGTTGGTCGAGGCGCTCGGGTTCTGCGGCAATTCCTCACCGGAGTGGAGGACGGCGTCGGGTGGTCGTCGTGGACGTTGCTGTGGTTCACTCCAAGGCAAGGTGAAGACATGGTTAGATGCGCGGGTCCAAGGCAATGTCGTGTGCGTGAACGAGAAGAGGAGGGGCGGTCGGAACTACCTGTGGGCTTCGCCGGAGTTTGCAGACAGACGGTGGCGCTCAGGTCGTCGTCGTTGGCGAGCCTGCAGGGCACCCGCGGATGAATGGGTGGTATGGATAGATGCGTCTGGTTGCGTGGAGTATGTGTGCTAGGTCGACAAGGCAAGGGGCGGTGTGTGGCTGCCGGAATCAGCGTCGGGCGTCGTCGGAGCGAGGGCGTTCGGGGAGGAATTGGGGGCGGTCTAAGGCATGCCAGCGCGGGGTGTCAGAGGGGAATTATAGAGGAGACACATGCGTTTCCATCTGCGTGATCAAGGCGAGGTAAAGGCTCGGCGTTATGACGAATTAAGCCGGAGAAATCAAAGCGTAGCAGGGAGAAGAACTGGTCGCTGCGGGAGGTGAAGGAGACGATGAATGAGTGATAGCGGGCCTACCATCGGTGGGAAAAGGAGAGAGGAGGAGGTCCACTTGCAGATCTTAGCGGGTTCCTTTCAAGGTCAGAAACGGTTCGGGGCGTGGGTGAGAGAGGTGGGGTCGTTTCGTCAGCGAGTGAGGGGAGGAGGAGTGGGTCCTGGTTTTCGTTGACTCAGTGGGTCAGTATCTGGGTGTAAAATGTTTTTCTTCGGGGAGGGAGTACTGGGCTGGACTGGGCCTTAGTGGGTTGCTGGGCTGGGCTGTCCTTTTCCTATTTTTTTTCTGTCTGCTTCTTTTTCCTTTTTCTATTTCTTTTCTGTTTTGAATTTTCATTCAATTTTTCAAACAACCAAACAATTCAAACAATTCAAACAACACAACAAACCAATTCAAACTAACACTCAACTTGGTATTTTGAATTTGGTTCTGTTTAACAACATAATCCAAATCTCAAAATAAAATAATATTTTTATTTATTTTAAGATCCATTTATTAATTAAATAAAATGGATCTTTAGTTTTATTAAAATAGGGTTTGATTTATTTAAATAAAATTTCCATTTGAAATCCAATTATTTTCAAAACCAAACCAGAAGGTTTTATTTGAAAAATAAAAGAATACTTGGAAACTTATTTAAATAAATAAATAAGTTTTGGTGTTTTAATTAAAATGGGAAAGCCTTTACTTAAATAAAATTGGATATTTAAATCCTTATTATTTTATTTAAATAATCCTTTACTCATTTTAATCAAAGCAAAACCTTTTAATAAAAGATTTCAAAGTAGTAATAAAATACTTGGTGTTCATTTAAAATGGGAAAAGCCTTTACTTAAATAAAATTGGATAATTAAATCCTTATTATTTTATTTAAATAAACTTTTACTCATTTTATCAAAACAAAATATTTTATTACAAAAGTTTGGCCAAAATTAATTTGGCTCACCTTTTCATTTGAAAACAAAGTCTTTTATTAAAAGATCCAAAATGGTATTTCCAAAACAATTCACTTTCCTTTGATAAATGTTTATCTTTTTAATCCCTTTAGGATTATTTGTTCACCAATTGGTAGGGCTTTATTGGCTTTGGATTTTCAATTTCCTTATCTTAATATATTCACAAGATTTTGTCTATGGTTCCAAACTAAGTGAAACCAATCTCTAAGGTCTTTCTTGATCCTTTGTGAATATTTGTTGATCAATTTTGGTATGGATCAAATCCATAGATTTTGGAGATACTTTGGAAAATGATTTCCTTCCATTAGGGTTTAGGGTTTTGGATTACTTTCCAAATGTTCAAATTTCCAGATACATTCATTTGAGGAATGCATTTCCCTTGATTTGGATTTTGTTTAATTCAAACTTTACCCAAAGTTTGTTCAAGATGGGATTTTAAGCTTCCTTTTAGAAACAAAAGTTTCTTTTCACTCTGATTTTCAACAAAAATTTATTTTTGTTATTTTATTTTTCACATTACAAGATTTGGAAAATCTTGGGATGTGACAGGCTACCACCCTTAAAATAAATCTCGTCCTCGAGATTTGGGAAGGCTAGGGTTACAAGTTGGCTCAAAAGCATCTAGGGTACTACCACCCTTAAAATTTTTTCCAACTAAACTAGATCTTGGCTTGCTTGGATCTTGGAAAAACTTCTTCTTGGAAAACTTCTGCATAGTGCCCTTGTTTTCCCACTTGACTCATGGGCCAAGGTTGAGATTTTCCATAGGCTTGTTCAACTTTTCTAGACAATTGTTTGCATAATGGCCTAGTTCCTTGCATTTGAAACAGGTTATAAGTTTGAGGTCTTGAGGTGGCTTCTCTGGACAGTATGATGCATAATGTCCTAATTCCTTGCAGTGTTTGCACATCACTTGGCTAATATCCTTTCTCATCTTGGGTTTCACTAGCTTTTGTTTGTCTTCTTGGCTCTTTTTCTTTTCTGGGCATTCATTGGCATAATGACCCATCTCTTTGCATTTGAAACATTGCACTTGTGTAATATCCTTCTTGCTAGTGTTGGGGCATTTCTTCTTCTTCTTTTTGGGTCTCTCCAAAGCTAGGAGTTCTTCTAGTTCATGCTCTTCATGAGTGGGAGATCTTTCTCTCTTCTTGGGGCATTGATCTTCATGCTCCTTGGTTGCATGATCCTTGACTACACAAGTATTGCTAACTTGGGTTCCTTCTAAAATAACATCTTGGTCATCCTTGTTGTCATAAACTCCTTTGGAAGAGTTTTCTCTCATGTTGATCATTTGAGTAACCAATCCATGCATAAATTGGGATTGAAGCTTCAAAATCCTTTGTATGGCTGGGTCTAATCCATTGTTGTTGGCTAAAAGGTGAGTTGTCTCTTGGCTCAACTGGTTTTGGGTTGCTATGAGCTCTTTCATGCTATCAGCTTGGTTGGTGTTGGTGTCATCAACCTTGTTGTTGGAGTCTCTTGGAGAAGTCATCTGTTTGGGTTGGATAGGGATTAGAATAGGCAAAAGAATTTTTCTAAGGGATCAATTCTAATCACATACCTCACAATTCACACAAGCAATGTGCAAGCAATCACAAACAAACACTCCACTCAAACAACAGTTTCAAGCACATACTTAGGCAACAAAATATTTTTGTTACACCACATAAGTTGGTGGGTTTGACTTAACTAAAATATGGTGGTCCATCTATATGATTCACTTGTGATCTTTCCATCCTTCTTGGTTGATTCTTCTTGATTGAGATCTTTCTATCCTTGGAGAATTCTTGTTTCTCGGTCACAAATCTTCAAAAGTGTTCATGGTTTCTTCTAAGTTGTGTTTCCTTAGTCTTCAAGTCTTGAGTAACATTTCTTGTCTTACTTGTAGTCTTTAATGATATCCAAGTTGGAAGTCTTTGGTGAACATGATGAAGATGTTGAAGTCACTTGAAGAAGTTGAGGTCATTAGAGTTGAAAGTGTTGAAGAAGTCCTTTGCACATAGTGTAGTCTTTGGTCATGGGGTAGGCTTTTCCATCAAGTTTTGAAGTAGAAGAGAAGTAGAGTTGAAACCAAAGTGGTTGAGGAAAGAGTTTACAAGATTGTTTTTGTAAATAAGTTTTGGAACAAAATACAACTCCTATTTTCTAAGGGTTTTTGTCCAATCCTAGGGTTACAAATCCTACAGGCAACACAATGCTCTGATACCATCTGTAAGGTCCCCAACCTTTAATAAGATTGAGCCCCCTGTGTTTACAATGCTAGTCCCTGGATCAATAGCTAGCATCCACAGTTTAGATGTAATATCAAGAAACAAAGGTCAAAATACAACTTTATAACCAGGAATAAAATAGTTTTATTACATCAAACTTAGCTCATTGGCTAATTACATTACATTGCAGCGGAATAACTATAGTCGTGGGTCCTTCATCTTCAAAGTGCCACAGGCAGATGTTGGTTGTAGACTTTGTAATCCTAATCAATCAATCATTCTTCACTAAAATCAATCAAACCTGCAACATTACAAGTTACAGCCACAAGGGTCAATACATTGGAATTGTATTGGCAAGTGATACTTTGGTAGTATAGTGGAGTCTATCATCTATATGCATTTTGGCTAAGTGGAGTTGAGGCTTGCATTGCTCAAAATAGATTTTTCCTTAACTTTTGAAAACACTAAGTTTTTGCTTGGCACAAAACACCCAAGGCATCTATCAATCAAAGACTCCAGATCCACACAGGGCATCTACCAATCAATGACTGAAGATCCTTTTAACCCTTGTTCACCCACAAGTTTTATATAGAAATTGGAGTGATGAGATTTTTGAAGTTTCCATGTCTTGATGCTCAAATTGTCCTTTACCAGGGACATGGCTAAGTACTTAGGTTTTACACTCTGCAGAGGTGGTGCACTTTCCCCACAAGACTTGGTTTCCCAAGACAAGATCCTTCAGTAGCCTTTCCTTAGTCAAATGGACGCGCTCCAACCTATCATCCCATCTACCACCCTCTGTCCAAGAGACTAAGTTCTAGCATCCTAAGATCATGGCAGAGCCCATAATGCCAAGTGGTTGCACTTGAAGCTCCTCAACATTTGACATCTCAAATCTCTTTGTTTCCTGGGTGGCCATCCACAAGTGAGATACACAAGCCAAGTCCATGGCCTTGTGAACCACTCAACATATACCATTCCTTCCATTCCACCCAGGTGATTCATTAACTTAGTGTTTTTGTTAAATAAAAACACAAGTCCTCAGACTTAGAATATTTTTCCATAGTGTGAATATATAAACCACCCTTGTTTTCTAGTAGCTAGGCTAAGCATGATAGTAATAGGAATCTTGACTTAGGTAATTTTCACTAAAGTTTCACCTAATAGGTTTTCCCAAAGCATAGTTTATACTTAGCAAAAAATCCATGCAAGTCCTATACTTAGAAAAATAATACTAATGCATATATAAAATATAGGAATGGAATATTCATGATGATATCACTTGCCATTTTGGTAGAGGGTATAGGTTCACTCCTTGATCTTGCTAGTCTCACACTTCACTACAAGTCAATCAAGCAAACACAATTCAATTCACATTCCAAACCAAAGTCAAGCAAACAACACACAAAACAACAAAGTCAAAGAAATGCATGAAAGCATTCCAAGCTTTGCTTTGTTTGAAAAAGGGGTTCCTAGTGGGTCATAGACATTTGAGTACATCTAAGTCATGCATGAGCATGCAAAGGTTGGTTCTATTGTAAGGATGGTCTCCACTAGGCTTCTAAACTTTGTAAGTTCCAAATTGGTCATTTACCAAAATGGCAAAGTCATTTGTAAAAGGGGTTTCACCTCAAAATCATTTTCAAAAGAAAGGGTCATTTTAGGTGGTGTAGAAATATTTTTTACTAAGGCATTAACCTATAGGGTTCACCAAATGAGTTGCTATTGCAAAACTTGGTGTTTTGGGTCAGTGGGTTTGGTCCAAACATTTTCTCAAAGTTTTCTTTATGAAAGCATTTTCATAAATAAAACAATGGTTTTTAATTAGCTAGAAATGGACTAAACCAATTAATCCATTCTAAACTTTTCAAAAAATCATTTTCCAAACTATGGGTTGGTTCTTAGGGTCAGTAAGGTCACAACAAACCAATTTGCAAAGGTTTTTAACCTAAAATCATTTTTAAATGATTTTTCTAATGTTAGCAAGCACACAAAAGAATCTGCAAAATCAAACAAGCTAACAAATACTATTTGCTAAACTAAGGGCAGGGTTGGTTAGAGCTTGTCTTGATGATTCCAACGACATCAAATTTGTAAAATTTGGACGTGTGGATCCAAAGATACAAGGGTTTGAAAATGGCAAAAGTTTCTGTTTTCAATTTCTGTTTTAAACCTAACAGGCGACACGCGGCGTGTTTTAATTCGCCCGTACCGGTTCGGCCGGATCGTGGCTGTGGAGCGTTGGATCTAATCTAATCGTGCGGTCCAGAGAGCGTACCTATTCGCGTGTAAGTGGTTCTATCGTACTCGTCCGATCTGGATCAAACGGCTGTCATCGCATTGACCAGAAGCTGGCGGCGCTGCTGTGGCTACCGGCGGCGGAGCGGTCGGTCGACGACGGAGGCGACGCTACAGGAGGTGAGGGAGAAGGAGGGGTTGCTCACCGGGCTTAGGAGGTCACGGTGATGCTCGGGGAGGTGTTGGTCGGGCGAGGGGCGCTCGGGTTCTGCGGCAATTCCTCACCGGAGTGGAGGACGGCGTCGGGTGGTCGTCGTGGACGTTGCTGTGGTTCACTCCAAGGCAAGGTGAAGACATGGTTAGATGCGCGGGTCCAAGGCAATGTCGTGTGCGTGAACGAGAAGAGGAGGGGCGGTCGGAACTACCTGTGGGCTTCGCCGGAGTTTGCAGACAGACGGTGGCGCTCAGGTCATCGTCGTTGGCGAGCCTGCAGGGCACCCGCGGATGAATGGGTGGTATGGATAGATGCATCTGGTTGCGTGGAGTATGTGTGCTAGGTCGACAAGGCAAGGGGCGGTGTGTGGCTGCCGGAATCGGCGTCGGAGCGTCGTCAGAGCAGAGGGCGTTCGGGGAGGAATTGGGGGCGGTCTAAGGCATGCCAGCGCGGGGTGTCAGAGGGGAATTATAGAGGAGACACAGGCGTTTCCATCTGCGTGATCAAGGCGAGGTAAAGGCTCGGCGTTATGACGAATTAAGCCGGAGAAATCAAAGGCAGAACAGGGGAGAAGAACTGGTCGCTGCGGGGAGGGTGAAGGAGACGATGAACAGTGATAGCGGGCCTACCAGTCAGTGGGAAAAGGAGAGAGGAGGAGGTCCACTTGCCAGTATCTTAGCGGGTTCCTTTCGCGGTGCAGAAAACGGTTCGGGGCGTGGGTGAGAGAGGTGGGGTCGTTTCGTCAGCGAGTGAGGGGAGGAGGAGTGGGTCCTGGTTTTCGTTGACTCGGTGAGTCAGTATCTGGGTGTAAAATGTTTTTCTTCGGGGAGGGAGTACTGGGCTGGACTGGGCCTTAGTGGGTAGCTGGGCTGGGCTGTCCTTTTCCTATTTTTTTCTGTCTGCTTCTTTTTCCTTTTTCTATTTCTTTTCTGTTTTGAATTTTCATTCAATTTTTCAAACAACCAAACAATTCAAACAATTCAAACAACACAACAAACCAATTCAAACTAACACTCAACTTGGTATTTTGAATTTGGTTCTGTTTAACAACATAATCCAAATCTCAAAATAAAATAATATTTTTATTTATTTTAAGATCCATTTATTAAGTAAATAAAATGGATCTTTAGTTTTATTAAAATAGGGTTTGATTTATTTAAATAAAATTTCCATTTGAAATCCAATTATTTTCAAAACCAAACCAGAAGGTTTTATTTGAAAAATAAAAGAATACTTGGAAACTTATTTAAATAAATAAATAAGTTTTGGTGTTTAATTAAAATGGTAAAGCCTTTACTTAAATAAAATTGGATATTTAAATCCTTATTATTTTATTTAAATAATCCTTTACTCATTTTAATCAAAGCAAAACCTTTTAATAAAAGATTTCAAAGTAGTAATAAAATACTTGGTGTTCATTTAAAATGGGAAAAGCCTTTACTTAAATAAAATTGGATAATTAAATCCTTATTATTTTATTTAAATAAACTTTTACTCATTTTATCAAAACAAAATATTTTATTACAAAAGTTTGGCCAAAATTAATTTGGCTCACATTTTCATTTGAAAACAAAGTCTTTTATTAAAAGATCCAAAATGGTATTTCCAAAACAATTCACTTTCCTTTGATAAATGTTTATCTTTTTAATCCCTTTAGGATTATTTGTTCACCAATTGGTAGGGCTTTATTGGCTTTGGATTTTCAATTTCCTTATCTTAATATATTCACAAGATTTTGTCTATGGTTCCAAACTAAGTGAAACCAATCTGTAAGGTCTTTCTTGATCCTTTGTGAATATTTGTTGATCAATTTTGGTATGGATCAAATCCATAGATTTTGGAGATACTTTGGAAAATGATTTCCTTCCATTAGGGTTTAGGGTTTTGGATTACTTTCCAAATGTTCAAATTTCCAGATACATTCATTTGAGGAATGCATTTCCCTTGATTTGGATTTTGTTGAATTCAAACTTTAGCCAAAGTTTGTTCAAGATGGGATTTTAAGCTTCCTTTTAGAAACAAAAGTTTCTTTTCACTCTGATTTTCAACAAAAATTTATTTTTGTTATTTTATTTTTCACATTACAAGATTTGGAAAATCTTGGGATGTGACATTATGATTATCTCCGTTTATTTCTATCCTATGCATTTTAGTTTTTTCTTTCGTTTAGTTTTGTTTTTGTTGTTAGTTGCTTGCATGTTAGAACTTCTGTAGTTCTAGCCTTGTTTTGTCCTTGCATCATGTTTCCAAAAGAAAAAAAATCTATCTGTCAGAAAAATCATTCTTCTATTTCTGAAAAATGCCCAAAAATAAAGTGTCCCGAAAAATTCCAGAAAATTCATATTAAATTTTTACGTGAAAAAAGGGGCAGAGGAGTACTGGAGGAGGTACAGGGGCCCACCAGGCAGGCACACCACATGGTGGCGCGACCAGCCTTGGGTGGCGCCATGCCCTGGTGTGGGCCACCCCTGGCCCCTACTAACTCTCTCACCTGCCACTTTCTTCTCTCTCCCGAGTAACCTCCAGTTCATAGCTCAAAATCGCGTTCTTGCTATGCTTGCTCTCGATTTTTTTGATCTCCTTGCTCAGCCCATCTTTCTTGCTGAAATTTGGAGCATTTGTTCCCTGGTATGTGACTCCTCCCCTTGTCCAAGTAGATTTGTGTTTAGTGGATAATATGTTGAGTATTTTGCTGCTGTAGGTGACTGGTTATGAGGGCTTGTAAGCTTGTTTGATGCTTAGAGATATAGTTTTGATGCATGTTTAGGCCTCTTGCAAGTCCTTATGAGTAGAATCCTTCATTATATTTACTTTGCAATCACTTGTTTAATAGGTGTTTAAATTTCAGAATACCAAGCATGAACAACCATACTTTTGGAGAGATATTTGAGAGTGATGCACCTAGGAGTTCGAGGCCCTCGAGGGAAGCCTCTCAAGCTAGGCCATCATAAAATGAAGATCTCATTGCAACTCGTATTGGTAGTGAAAGGGATGATGGGGATGCTCACCCATCCTCTTTTCCTTGTTTTACTTTCTTACAAGCTGCAGGTATTCTTGATGATTTCTTGCTACTGATTGAGAGGGTTGGTTTGACCTCATATATGCAAGATGAGAGTGTGCAATACGCTATGCTCACCAAAACTTTTGTTGAGAGATTCACGTTTACTAACACACCCTATCAGTCTACTGTCTGTTTCAAAATCTATAATCTGCCCTTCACCATGCCTTTGGAGATATTTTGCAGTATTGTAGGTGTGTGCATGACAGGAACCATGAATAAAATTCAAGGGTGACCCGCTTATTTGTTGGAGCTTTACCGAGGGGTGACCAGTGATGATGGCTGTGTGGCGCAGCACGGAAAGATAAGAAATATCCAACTCCCTGCTCTTAGATACTTTGCATATTATCTTGCTACTAGTGTACTTGGTACGGAGAACACAATTAATATCTCCAACTATCATTTAGCATTCCTTGCTGTTGCGCTTAACAATGATACTCGGTACAGTCTTGGCTCTCTTATTGCTCGTCGCCTAGCTGCTAGGGGGCCTATCTATGGGGGCATCATTGCCTCGCGTATAGTCAATGCATTAGGTCTTTCAGTGGATCCCTATGATGCTATGCTGGCACCACAGAGGCTTGACCTTGTTGCCATGAAAACTCATCACTTCGTCACTGCTACCTCTGATTTGAACAATCTAGTATATAGGATTCTTTTCACTGACAGGAATGAAAGGGAGATCCTTTTGCCACAGCCTGCTTTGTTTAGTGTTCACAGGAGACCGTGGTCGTGCTCCAAGGAGGAGGTGGACGAGCAGCTTCGCTTGCTGGGTTTCCACGAGCAGCACCAGGAGGATGTTCCCTCCTATGATTACTCCGCACATTACGGAGGGACGTACTCGAGTTCGCACCAGGATGAGAGGACCTCTTCGTCATACCAGGGTGACACTTCATCCTGGCCAGCTTGGGATTGATACCCACTTAGGCCAAAAGCCTAAGCTTGGGAGGGAGGTACGCCGACACCGCACTCATCTCCATATCATGTTGCGCCGGTACTTTGTATATTCATGTTTTCGTTCTCTTTTTAGTTTTCGTTCTTCTTTGCTTTTGCTTTCTAAAAACACAAAAAGACCAAAAATATTTCTGTCGTTTCTCTTTGGTTTGCTTCTTCTTTTTGCCTGCTTTGTTTGAACTATTCGAGAAACCCAAAAAGATTTTGCTTTGCTTGTTTTCCCCTTTTGGCTCTTGTTTAAAAATCAAAAACACCAAAAATATTTGTCGTTCTTCTTTGGTTTTGTGAGTTTGCTACAGGGTTCAGCAGTCCTTAGTGGATATTGGTTTCATATTATTATTCAAGCCACACAAGTGAAGAGTAATAACGAGGATCAATGACAACTTGAGTGTGGTAAGAGGCTGGTAACGAACTCTATTTGTTTTCATTTTGTACATATACTCATCGTTGTGAGCTTTCTTAGTCCGTTCAAGTAGGGTGTATGTTATCTTTGGATGCTTAGTAGTTCTTGCTTTCTTATGATTAGCTCTAGCTCGCTAATAGTTTGTAGCATGTCTTATGAATGTTTTCTTGCATTGCTCTATTCATAAATTGGTATGACACCACGGTATCCTCCTCTGAATGTTTCATTTGAATTGACTTGGCACATGCTCACGCATGCACATGACTGTGATAATCAATTAAGCCTTGATGAATTATTTTGCCTTGAGGATCTTGAATCACTTTCATGCCATGAGTAGTCCTGTTTTGTTGCAAGCATGATAATGACAGCTATTGCTCTCTTGTTTGTCGCTCCCTTACTATTGCTAAGCCTTCACTTTCACTGAGTATGTTTTACTCAAGTTCCCAACTCCCTAAACCAAATATTTCCAAAGTGTCCACGATACCTACCCATTAGCATCATTTGCTACCTCCGTGCATATTCAATATGCCCTGTTTTCTTCCGAATAAAATGTTTTCTTGTTATGAGAAAGTTAGTTAGTAAAGCTCTCACGAACTTGATGGCACACTTTATTTTCTTGCACTTAATAAACCTGAACCATTGCGTCCTTCTTTGTTGCGCATATGCTTGCGCTTTATGAGTTGAAGTTAGCAGAACCATGTATCATGGGGGCCGCTTTCAACACTTCATAGGTACTTTGTACCAAGTTGATATCATGTTCTTTTGCTTAAGGATCCCGGCGGTGTGAAATAAAAGTGGAACTTGTAAGATCATGGAGTTTGTATGTATGTTAGAGAAACGCTTGGGCCGCTAGCCTAAGCCATGCCTAATCCTGGTGGAAACTTGCAGCATAACCATAATGAGCATTCCATGAAGCATCCTCAATAAAAATCTATGCACATAGTAAATAAAAAGATCGCCGAGATGCTCATTGTCTGCTTGTCTTGTTATTTTGATTATGGGATAGCTCCCATGTCATGTGCAAGGGGTACCCCGTTGGCGGTTCTCTATGATACGTATATACTTACAATGACAAGAGCTTACTTGTGACTGAAGTTGAGTATCATGAGGATCGGTCTTCGTAAGTAAGGGGCATGAGACTTCGATTTATAACTTGTCAAGCATATCCTCTTAGTTGTGTCACTTTAACCTTAACCATTTAAAGATGCTTATGATAGGGGCAATGAGAGCTCAAAGCTAACGAGGACCATACTTTCAGCATTTGGAAGCTTTTCAAAATTATTCAAAACCTTTTGTTTACTTGTTGAGTCTCCACATATTCTTTGAGCACCTTCTTGAGTGCATAGTTGTCATTCTTTGTGTTTGTTCCATTACTTGATTATTTGTGTTATGACTTTGATGCTTGTATCCTTGATATATTTACTTCTAGTCATCACTTGAACTTCAGAGGTGCCTTGGCATTCATAATCAAAGGCAAGCGAGATACCACTCTATCATACCTTTTTATGAGCATTGTAATGTTGCTTATGTTTGTGCTTCATGCTGCTTATTATTCTTGAGTTGGAATCTCTTTATAGCTTGCAATGACTATTAAGTAGACTCAGTTGCATACTCTTTATTATGAACTGTTTAAGTAGTTGATCACATTGCTGAGAATATTTACATCTTATGAAGCAAATGTGTTCGTGAAAGTTCTTTTATCGCACTCAGTTTTCAACTGAATTGCTTGAGGACAAGCAATAAGCTAAGCTTGGGGGGAGTTGATACGTCCAAAACGTATCTACTTTCCCGAACACTTTTGTTATTGTTTCTCCTCTAAACTTGTGTGATTTGAATGCAACTAACATGGGTATTTGCATTTTCAGCAGAATTGCCTTGGTGTCTACTTTTTGTGCAGAAAACCAACTATCAGGAAAAATCCCGGAAAATATGCCAAAAATCCTATTTCACCCAAAGACTCCAGGAGCCAGAATACGAGACTGAGAAGAGCTAGGGGTGGCCACACCACCTGGTGGCGCGGGCCAAGCCAGGCCGCGCCAGGGGGTGGTGTGGGCCCCCCAGGCACCCCCTCGGCCTCTCTCTTCTCCTATAAGGAGCCTTCTGACCTAAAAACTTCGAGGGGTTCGATGTTTTTCCAGAAGGAGTTCTGCTCCGCCGCCACCACCAGATTCCACGAAACAGCACCAGAAACTCCGTTCTGGCACCCTGACGGGATGGGGAATTGGAAGAGATCATCGCCATCATCATCACCATCGCTTCTCCATCGACCATCCATGTTTCCCCCATCTATGAGTGAGTAATCCCCCGCTGTAGGCTATGGGGATGGTAGGGATTGGATGAGATCGTTCATGTAATGGCATCAGATTGTTAGGGCATGGTGCCTAGTATCTTTTATTAGTGCTTTATGACTTTGTTGCGACTTGTTGTGCTTAATGCTTGTCACTAGGGCCCGAGTGCCATGATTTCAGATCTGAACATGTTATTGATTCATTATGATAGTATTGTTTTTGGTCTTATCTGCAAGTTGTATACACACGTTGTTGTCCGGAACCTATGGCCCCGGCGATGTAAATCGGGATAACCGGAAGGGAATGGCTTTGATGTGAGGATCACATGTGTTCACGGAGTGTTAATGCTTTGCTCCGGTGCTCTATTAAAAGGAGCATCTTAATTGCCAGTAGTTCCCTATAGGCCCCGCTGCAAACGGGCTGGCAGGACAAAAGTTGTTGTGCAAGTTCTCATTGCGAGCACGTATGACTATATATGGAACACATGCCTAGGATTGTCTAGTACTTGGATGCTTTATCTTATTTATCTGCAATTGCCCTATGTTCTGATTGTTATGTGAATTGTCTTGTCCATGCAACGCCCGTCCATCCATCCCTATGCCTACTTTTCGAATCCCATTCTTGCTTTTGTTACTCATCTTTTGCTTTACTACATCACTTTTGCTATTCCTACTGATAAACTGCTGTGAGCAAGATTGTTTCCAGGAGCAGCTGAATTGACAACTCAGTTGTTAAGGCTTATAAATATTCTTTGGCTCCCCTTGTGTCGAATCAATAAATTGGGTTTCACTTCCCTCGAAAATACTGCGATACACCCCCTATACTTGTGGGTCATCATTCGTCAAGCATGTACACCATAGTTTGTTCACCTTAACCTTAATCACTTCAAGATGCTTATGGTAGGTGCAATGAGAGCTAAAAGCTATAAGTACCATAATTTTTGGAAGCTCTTTATGAGACTTGAATCCCTACTTCCTTCTATGAAGGCCTTTCTTCCACCATTATATTGAGTCTCCACCTTCTACCTTTATGCACCTACTTTTAGAGCATAGTGGACATTATTAGTTCTATGTGCATTGTCCCAAGACTAGTTGATTGTTACATAGCTTGATATTGCTTGTTTTAAACTATTTGTATCTAGTCACTCTTATGAACTTTGAAGGTGTCTTATGCATTTATATTTGCTACTCTATGAGGGACAAGCTGAATGCTATTATGCTATGTTTTCTTTATGTGAAACAAACAAACGTCTTGCAAAGCATTGTTATTCATGAATCTTTTGTTTGTGCCTTTTCATGTTGCATCATAGTTTCTTTGTCTTATTGCTAGAACTTTGTCTTTCATGTTATGATTGAAGTACTATGATCCCAGCTTTGAATGTTTTACAAATACTTTGATCTAGTCTTTGATGGTGCATGTCACCTCAAAAATTATTCTTTCTTTTTATCACTTACCTACTCGAGGACGAGCATGAGTTAAGCTTGGGGATGTTGATACATTGCAAATGTATCTATAATTTTTGGTCTTCCATGCTTGGTTTTATCCACTTTCTTGTGTTTTGTCCAAACATTGGAGTACTTTTCATATGATTTCTTGGACTAACCTATTAACAAGAGCCACAGTGCCAGCTGCCTATTTTCTGCTGTTTTTGGTTCTAGAAAAGTCAGAAAATGAATATTCTCGGAATTGGATGGGACAAAAGCCAAAGTGCCTATTTTTCCGGAAGTCATCAGATGCCAGAATACGAGACGAAGAGGGGCCAGAGGCCAGCCACACCACCTGACCACGCGGCCAGGCTTGGCCCACGCCAGGGGGTGGTGTGGTGGCCCCTGGCACCCCCTCGGTCTCCCCTTCCGCATATATATTGCCCTCGGGATGAAAAACCTAAGTGCCTGATCAAAAATCCACGGAAGATTCTATAGCCGCCGTCATCTCCATCCCTAGATCAGGAGGGATCTGAAGCTCTTCCCAGACCTGAGGAGAGGAATTCACCACAGGGCCTTCTTCATCACCATGCAAGCCTCCGGTGTGATGCGTGAGTAGTTCATCCTTGGACTACGAATCCATGTAGTAGCTAGATGTCTGGTTCTCCTCCTTTGTGCTTTCATGTTTAGATCTTGTGAGCTCCGTTCATGATCAAGATCATCTATTTGTAATTCTGCATGTTGTGTTTGTGGGGATCCGATGGATATTGAGATGCTATTTCAGATTGATTATTGATTCTATCATGTCTTTGTTATTTGTGATCTTGCATGCTTTCCGTTGTTAGTAGCTATCTTGGCCAAGTAGATGCTAGCAACTCCAAGAGTTAGTATTTATGCTCGATAGTGGGTTCATGCCTCTGGTAATCTGGGGAAGTGACAGAAATCTCTAAGGTACTAGATGTGCTGTTGCTACTAGGGAGAAAATAACAATCCTTTGTTCATAGAACAATCGTATTGTTTACTTTACACGCAGTTCGTAAAGCAATAATCTTTTGCTTGCAACTTAATACTGGAGGGGGTTCGGATGATAACCTGAAGGTGGATTATTAGTCATAGATGCAGTTGGATGGCGGTCTATGTATAATGTTGTAATGCCCAATCAAGTCTCAAAGGAGTCAAGATGATTAGTATATGCATGTATTGCTTTCTCGATGTTTGTCAATTGCCCCGCTGTAATTTGTTCACCCGGCATGTTATCTATCTAAGGAGAGCCACCTCTAGTGAACTATGGATCCCGATCCTTTTTCTTTGCATACAATCTACAATCTTTTACTTCTTTGTGTTTACTTTCTGCAAACTTTTACTTCCTTCCATTCGATACGTTTAATCCTTTGTTTTTAGCAAAACACGATGAGATTGACAACCTCATCGCAAGTTGGGGACAGAGTTATGTGGTTGTGTTGTGCAGGTCTCCATGTTGCTACTAGCACCGGTAGTGCGCCCTGCCAAGGCTCAGCTAGCAACACCTTTGGGGTGTTTCCTTGCTCCTACTGGTTTGATTAAACCTTGGTTTCATACTGAGGGAAACTTGCTATTGTGCTCATCATACCTTCCTCTTGGGGTTCCCAACGAGCTCTACATCAACATCGCACCAGCATTTTTCTGGAGCCGACACTGAGCCATCAATAACCTATGCAAGATGCATTAGGCATGCTTGGTTATACAACTTTGATTATACCAATCCCAAGTTTTACTTGCAAGCTTTATTATTTTACTTTACCAAAGTTCTTTACTTTTAGTTAGTGCTTTGTGAGTATTGGAAAATAGGATAGATACCATAAAGAGTATAAAACTAGGCCTAACTAGTTACACTTGGATGTCATCAAAAGGCATAAAACTAGAGTTCGATAGTTACACTTTATTAGTCCCTCATTAGTGAATACCCTCAACTTTAGTAGCTAGTGCTAAGCATAAAAGTTGATCACTTTAGATGGGAACACATGGTGAAAATGATTATGAAAACCTTGGAATGAGGATTCATTCTATTGAAATGTTTTGACATGTGTTGAGAAACACAAAAGGATTTGATGATGAAAATGTTGAGGCATGAGCCTTAGCCCTTTATGAAAACTGATGGTTGGGTTCGGATGCGATACCATTCCAATTTTACCGTACAACCACAATACCTGAATTGGGTAGGGCTTAACTGGAAGTTTATATGCCTTAGTATGGGTTCCCTCGCGGAAAGAGGTTGAGCTGAGGCTACCTCATGAGTGTGAATGTCCACCTATGCACTTCCCAGGATAGCAGATGGCCATGGCTGGGAGGCCAAGCTCATAGGGGAGGTGCCTATACTAGAGTGTGTAATTGAAAGGTTAGGATTGATTATCTGCATACTAAGTATGATGATTCAGGGTTATCCCTGACGGATGTATCGAATTTTGTGGTGAAAGTGTACCACCTCTGGAGAGTGTAAAACTATTCGAATAGCCGCGTCCGCGGTTATGGATAGTTGGAGTGTCCATACTATTCTGTTGTTAGATGTTTTCAAAATGACTTGTGCATTGAACTATGATGTTGACTTGACCACAACAGGATTGTGGACATGAAAATTGGGTTCCCACTTAAGTGATTTAGAACATTAACTTAGTTTTCTTTACTTCTAAACTTAGTATGAGATAAACCTGGCTTTTTGCAAATAAACCTAGAGCTTAAGATTCCTACTAGAACTACCTTAATTGTTAGTGATAGTTTGCGAGTACTTAAAGAGTACTCATGGCTTTGTCCCTGGCTATTCCCATGGCTAGACTATGAGGAGGACTACCAGGATGATGGAAAGAAGGAGGTCTACGACAACTAGGATCATCTCCCATCGTCAGCATCGCATGTGACCCTGAAGGTGGAGCCCCTACTATGTTTATTTTCCTCTACTTGATTTGTATTAAGACTGGATCATGAGATCCTTTATTTGTAAGACCTTATTATGGTTTGTAATGGATGATGTACTGTGGTACCAATTTTGTTCTGTCTCGCAAAAATGGTAATCCTAGGATTGCGATGTATGGCATAACAGGCATTTGGGATTAAAAATCCAGGTGTTGACAGGGGGTGGTCAGACGACAACGAATCAACGGCGATGGCCACGACGACTGACGGAAGGTAAAGCTCGATTCTACACGACTCTCGGTGCGCCAGGTCTCATGCTTGGTCCGAGGCGAACGAGGACTCGACGATGCTTCTAGCGGTGGCTTTGGCGAGGCATGGGGCAGTCGGAAACGGCCGGAAAGATGACCACTGGTGGCTAGGGTTTCGCGTGAGGAAGGGAGATGGTGCTAGGGAGCACGAGAGAGGATAAGATCGGTACGGGAAGATAGAGTAGCTCACGGCTGATCTTATCAACGTGGTCGGGGACGGCGGCGAGCATAACGACGGTTGAATTGTGTTGATGACGGCGGACGGCATCGAACGCATGCATGCAGGTGCCTATGTGCATGAGGATGATGATGGTGACCGTTTTGTAGAAAACCCCCTGCGTTTCTTTGGAACAAACCCGCAGTCCTCCATCTAGTCCCACTTGTCAGTTAGAGAGAGATGGAAGTTGGTTTGCTGTTGCTGGGCCGGTGTAGGCTGTTGTTATTGCTTGTGGGCGTTATATAAGTGCATGGCTTGCCGGGCTGCAGCCTGGTTTTGCTGGCAGTTCTTTTTCTTTTTCTACATTCTCTTTCTATTTTCTATTTCACCATTTCCTTTCCAATTTGATTTCTATAAGGGTTTTAAAATGTCCAGAAATTTTGCAAGTCATGGATATATGGTAGAGGTCAATTATAACCAATTCTTCTATATTTCTTGTCGTGCATACACAATGTGTTATTATATGAAGGGTTCATTTATTTAGTAAAGTAAATATAAATTAGGGTTTTAGGAATTTGTTTCTTCTGAAGAAAATCTTATGGAAATGTGCTTATTCTCACTATGATAATGGTTATGGCAAAAATTTAAAATGTTGAATGATATGTAGAGAATTCCATTCATACTTAGCCTCATAAAGGAATGGTATATATAGTTATTATAAGGTAGTAAACCTTGTGGTTCATGAAGTGGTGATTTGAATTTCATTGTTCTCTATATTTGGTGGTTTCTCCCATTCTAACCCTACTTAGTTTGTAGGTTTAAAACTATTATAAAACAATCTTGATTAAGTCATTATGCATGGATACCAATTATTAATGAGGAAATGGAAATGTTCATTTCCAAATAATTGCGACGAGTTTTGGGAAGATTTAATAGGCTCATATCTTATTATGAATGTGGATAAAGATCAAGGTTTAAAGACTTATTTCTAAATTGATGATCATGGTGGATATCTCAACTTAAAGTGAGATATAAAGATTACTTCTTAATACAGTCTCGGTTTCTATTAGGGTTTGAGATAATAAAGAAAACAAGACTTTCATCCATAAACATTCATCTCAATCTCTAATTATCTCTTGGAAGATTTATTTGACCAAGAGATATTATTCTTTGGCTGCTTGAAAATAGGAATTGGTTCCACTATCAATTTGATTCTAGGTTTTTGAATAATGAAGTAGACATGTGTCTGCCATGGCTTGATATACTGTTGGTTAAAGGTTTCTCCAGTACTCCTACCTTAATACCTCACTAAGCTTATCTTTAGATAAGGAATTCCTTTCCTAAATATACCCTATAATTCTCTCTTACCTTATTCACAAAGATCACTTCTTCCTGAATAGGTTAACCATCAGACTCCACCATATCCATCATTATATGATGACATGGTCATGCCACTTCAACAATATTCGTCCTTCATTCTTCTCCTAGTATATATGTAACTTCCATTGTTAAACTACCCTTGATGAATCCGCAATGCGGCTACTTCTAACTCCATCCATAAATGCTTTTATTTACTTCTTGCAACTACTTCCAAGGCTTGCAAGATTATAGTTCTCTCTCTATTACTTGTGATACCAATCCTTTGGAATGGGTATGGTACTACTCCCTATAATACAAGTTTGTTCTTGTATTAGCTTGGTTAAGCTACTATGCCTCCAACTAATCCATATAACTCATATTATATACTTCATCATACTCTAGCTTGACTTATCATAATCAATCTAGACGATTCATCTTACAAGGGTTTACCTAATTTGATATACTCACAACTCTTTTTTATGAACTGATCATCTATTCTCAAATGACTTGAGAATCATGACCAGCATCCTTTGATCAAGCAAAGCTTAGGATTCTAATTGTCTGATCAAGATCTATCATCAAGAAGTAGTAAACTTGTACTAGTCTCTCTATAAGACTTATCTTGTTAAGGAAGTTTAATCCATATTTATATCTACTTATCTTAACAAGAATTCTTATTTGACATTCTACCATTTCTCGCTTTCTGATAACTTCTCAAGTATTAGCTAATTCTTAGGTTTAGATACTTCTTCTAGTTAACTCATGAGTGAGTTAACTCCTCCAACATCAGATGGTTTGATCTCCACTCAGGATCACATTCCATTGATGATGGCACATTCTACCAAAACTAGTTCCTACTACTTATTAATTTACTTAAGGTCTTTGGAATGTCAATATAATAGGTCAAAGCTAAGAGTCAATAAATGCTAGGTCAAGAATTGATCACTCAACATTGAAGATCGATAGACACTAGGACCTGGTTAAGTAGGAATGTCACCTACTAATATGGCAATAAAGATATGAGATGAATGGTCTTAGCTTAGCTTCCCTTTCAACTCTATTTGTGATAAGAGTTCATATTTAAGAACTACCATGATACCCATGGTAGGAATATCTATAGCAAGCAAGTGTATCAAGATTTAGTTATAGAGTTTCTTTACTTAAGTTATATACTTAACTTGGTACTCAGTGTTTTGTTGTGAATGGTACCTTGATATAATCTTTTAGAATATTAAGTGTTCAACCTTAAACAAGGTATTATGGCTTAGTTTTATTACATTTGATCAAACCTTAGATCAAATTATATTACCCAAAGATAAGGTTTTAGCAAAGGTCATATTGAAACTTATCGCAACCGACTTCATGATCTACTTCAGTTCCACCAAGTTAAGAGAAGTTGCAATCTCTTTGACAAGTTTTATTTAAAAGCACGAAAATTATTCGGATTTTCTATGCATGAATGCAATGCACACACCTGAGCTCAGCTTATTTCTAAACTCTAATGCTGGGATGTTATAGCGTTTTGGTTCTCCGGCTCGTGCAAAAAAGAAAGCACAAACTTTCCCCAGTTTGGGAAGTGCCCTTTTTAGTTAGCCGATTATTACACAATGGTTCTTACTATCTAACTGATATGCGGCCAGTCAAAGAAAGACCTGCTACTAAGAAGAGAAAGAGAGCTGGAGGCAGTACATACCCGGAAGAATTAGACAGACCATGGAATATTGCTCAGCTACGTCCCTTTTATTCTTAAATTTTCTTTCTTTGTAATCATATATGTGTACATGTTCAATGAGAAATAAAGTATTGGTTACCTCAATATTTTCTGAGAAGTTTTATATTACCATCTTATTTCCAAATGATCATGTCACTTTCAAAAATCCCAGAATACTTGAAAGTAATTTATGCTCATGTTTGTTCTGGTTAGATTTCCGATTCTACAAAATGCTACCTTCAGGTATAAATCTAAAATTTTCAAGTTTATACTTTGGTCCTTTGTCTGATTGCTAGATGCGGGTATTTTCCGAGTAGCGAATTGTTGGCACTAGAAGCCGGCTTTGTTTCTGAGTTTAAACTAGTTTAGCAATTGAGCTCCATTGCTCGGCAAAGTTTTCGTGCTGAAGGTTTGCCATCTCACGAAAGGGATGAGGCGGAAAGCCAGATAAGCGATAAGTATAGACAAAACAAAAAGTTCTTATGTAAAACTTCAGGCACGTCAAAATAAAGCCCAAAAGTGCTAAAAGGATGTAAAAAGCATCAGTTCTTACAAACTTAGCACTAGCAAAATATTATACTACTTATTACAACCCGATTGTTTCAGAATAACACACTGTTTTTTCTGGTACTCTATGATGCAGGAGAAGAGGTAGGAGCTACCGGCTCACTGACATCACCTTCGCCTTGATATCTTTCCTAGATGGGCATATTAGATTTGGTTTGCTCATCGTTGGAAACTTTAGCTATTTCTTCTGGTGCGAGTGAAGAATGGAGTGTTGTAGCTTGGTCAGATCAGCTACATGGCACCCATAGCCGGCGCATGAGTCCATGATATCCTTGATATTTTGCTCCTTGCCGTCTTCATCAACAGTCGAATAACCCCTGGTTACTTGCCAAATTTCCATGCTTCCATGGTGGCTTATAACCATTGTTAGGGCATTTTGTGTTGCGTTTTGCGCATATGACATGTTCCAATCTTGGATAAGCTGGCCATCTCCTTTTCCTTGTCTTGCACCTCAAAGGCTGATAGTCTGTTCATATCGGAAACCTTTAGAGCTTCGCCAATATCCTCCAATGACTGGCAGAAATCGTGAAGCAGATCTCCGACTGAAGTAAGTCGGCTGGTACGAGACTCGGAAGAGGAAGAATCCAGAATATTCAAAGGACCTACGCATATAAAGAAAAAATCATAAATATATCTGAATACAAAGTCGAAAATAGAAAAGGTTAGAGACGAAAAAACATACCGAAGATGACATCGTCAACTTTGGTCTTCTCAGCCCAAAGACTCTATAGTTCATCCTAGAGAGCTTGGGTGATATCCTTCTCCCTAGCCAACTCGTCTGAGAGATCCGGGATTTTCTTATCCTAGATGGTGATCTTACGATCGCGCTCCTCGGTGGCCATGTTGGATGATTCAAGAACGCTATTAATACTTCACTCATGATCCACCTTAAGCTCATTCAGCTCTCGCCTTAAATCGGCGTTCTCCACCTCCAGGGTTTTTAAATTCTCGGCCTCTTATCATTTTGCATGAATGCTTGACTAGTTCTATAAACAAAAGAAAATAGTCGAATAAGAATTTGACTATGAAAACAAAAGAGCAAGTATGAGGACTGAAATGATTACCTTCAGCTTCATCCTTGGAAATCTTCAGTTGAGCATTTTCAAGGCGGAGAGCTCTTATCTCTCTCCGCTTATTGCAGATATTCTTTAGCAATTCCTGGTTATAAGCATTAACTTTCTGTAAGTCAGAATATACCCAAAGTCATAAGTCTACTAAAGACTCGGGCTAATATTTTAACTAAGTTATATATCAGCACGAGCCTTGGGGGCTATACTAGTCCGTTCTTTGGCATCCTATGAAAGCATAAATCCGGATTTCCTATCCAACTTCATGCTTAGGGGCTAGAGGATATGATATGAAGTAAAGTAAAAGCGAGAGTCAAATTCCAACTTACATAGTGTTCATGGGTCAGTTTGCTCAGACTCATGTTCACCTCAGAAGAAACCTTCTCGGCAAGAGTCAGAGGGATCACTAGTGCTGGCGGAGCCACACCGCCCTTCTGTTTGTCGTCACAAAGACGAACTTGGTAAAGAAGCGTAGAGAGTTTTACGTCCTCGACTTCTTGTGTCTCTTCTTCAGCAGTGATGTTTCGGCTCTCCAAGCATTGTTGAGCCAACTTTTGGATCTCTTTTGCAATTTTCCGAGTAATGCCAAGGTTGGCGATACCCGGATTGCTGAGAAGGTTGTCCATGAAAACCTCTACCGAGGGATCATTACCCTTTGAGGGTTCACCCTTATCAGTTATGGATTCACTCATGGTGATGTTGGTCTGCGAGCCAAGGTTCGCTGGCTCAGAATGCTGAGACAGATCTTTTGCAACACGAGGAGATGAAGTAACCTCCGGTGCTTTAGAAGGCATTGGGGTAGGATTCGGAGGCGGAGCTGCAGGCGAAGTCAAATTTAACTTTGACTGGCGCATGGGCTTTGACGAGGTTCCCTTCCCTCTTGCCCTTGATGAGCTGTTTAGCTCTGAAGAAGTGACAATACACGATCATTATGATTTAGAAAGAATGATAGATAGAATACAAGACCTTGTGAGGAAAGTTACCTCTTCACAACAGGCACTTCTTTCGTGCCAATGGAAAGAGTCGGAGTTTTGCGCTTTCGAGTAAGCGCCTCCGGCAGCAGTACAAGTTCTCCTTCCTCCTGAGAAATCTCTGGAGTATTCCCCTCAAGAGGAGCAAGCTCCAACTCGGGGAGGTCAGCAAGCTGAAAGAAGAATCACCTCAGTATTGCGAAAAGTTGTAACAAACTTTGGATGAACACATATTCGAGTATAAGAGTAACTGCTAGAAAACTTACTGCTGTTGTGGGCCCCCCGGATTAATCGTCTAAGAATCCCTGTTATGCATACCACCACAATCCCATGATCAGTTAGTCATAGCACATAACCGACAAGTATCAAAGTAAACATCCATTTATTACACGGATACAAGTCATACCTTATTTGCCATTATGGCTACATCGAACATCATCAGCAGAATCTTATCATGTGTAGAGCCCGAGCCATGCCTTAACCTACAGGCAGCTGACTGGGAGAACGTTCTAGCTTGCATAGTCGTCATCATCACCTTCTTCTTGAGATCTGACCAAGTTAATAGCCAGGGACAATGCCAATGAGTACTTTGAATGTACTCGCAAACCACCTTCAGAGAATAATAATAACAACGACATGATATGTAGTATGGCAGTGGTAGTAGGAGGGCTCCAAGAGAGGTTCTTTTCTCAAATAGTTTCTCTTGTAGATATATCATCTACATATCTTTGTTGAAAAAACTTTTATAAACCTTTTTGGAAGCATTTGAAAAACTTGTAAACTATTTGGATGGGGTCAGCCATTTGCCCTCCTTTCGGGTATCCCATGACCAACTCCTTTCCTTTATTTCCGACCATCCCATGGTCAAAACCTTTATCCTTTCCGACCATCGCATGGTCAAAACATTTTCAAAACCATTGCTTTTCCGAAATACTTTTTGAAAACAAAAACAGCACCGCTCTACAGTAGTTTGTCCAACCCGTCCATAACCGCGGACACGGCTATTCGAATAGATTTACACTCTGCAGAGGTTGTACACTTTACGCACACCATCCGTGTACCCTTCCCTGATCTACACTGATCGTGGGTCGAATAACCGGTCAAGACCTTCGAAATGCCCACTCCGGTATAAGCGCCTACCCTATGAGTCGTTCCCCTCAACACTGGGACGTCGGGTACCGTGAACCGACCAGAGCACCTTTTTCACTGCACAAAGTGTGCACTTTCAATGAGAGTTTCATAGTAACGCCTGGCGGCCTGCAGCCATTCATTTCTTCTCCAGGTCGATGTCTCACATGGACCTTTATAGGAGAAGACCTAGCCTCTAGTGATTGACATCCCCTATAGTAGTTGCGAGCCAGCTCATACCAGAGTAAACAAACTTCGAGCCTAACCCCTTCCCATATAGGAGTAATGTGGTTGCACGGGTTAAGTTGTTATATCTAAAGATAGAAAGAACCAGGTGCATTTTCATAAACATTTTTCCTCCTCTTTCCTTCAGCATCTTTTGTAAAACGAAAACCTTTTTCTTTCTCAAACTTCTCTTGGTAGGTCAAACCTCACCAAGGTTTTTCCATAAACATTTTGTAAAACTACTTCGCGGGTCTTCCCATCCTCTAGTTTTTTCTTTGGCAAAAACGGGTCTCCAAAGGGATACGGTGTTATACACCATCTACCATTCTAGGGACAAGTAAGTGTCATCAAGGGGATGGTACTTAGCAGTACAAGGGTGTAATGGTATTGGAGGAGCCAAGCCACTACCAGATATACATCGTCATATAGTAAAACAATGCAGCTTTCATAAAACAGTAGATAAAACATGCATAGGTAAAACAGTAGGACAAGGCTTATGAGTAAGAAGGTGGCTTGCCTGAGAACAGCAATCTGGCAATATATGTCCCTGGACTTCTTCTTAGAATACAATAATAACCAATAATAATAACCATCTCCTTCTGGTCTCTGATATAATCGCATCTAGCGTCGTTATGGATCACATGCAAGTAAACAAAGGGCACGATCAATACAAGGCATACAATCACCAATACCATACATAAAATAAACATACAACACATTAATCACTTTAGTAGGTTTTGATAGATTGAGATTATAGCATTTGGATATACTTTCATTGCTTTTGTGGATTTGCCTTTGTGATTTATTTGTTAAATACCACCTAATGAAGGAGGTTTTGAACTAAGGCTTGGGTCTATATGATATCAATGCACAAAAATGATAGCTACAGATAGGTATTAGATTAACAAGGCTAACAAAAGTGGTTTCATGATTTTAACAATATTCTATATTCAGTTATGATTTTTCTAGTGAAATAACCTCTAGTTTAGGTGAAAAATTCACCATTAAAAGATCTTTAAGCCAAATAAATTTGTACTCAGAGTATGTTGTACATATTTGAGTTTGGGATTTTTAGAGTTGGAATCACCACAAAATTATTACAGATTTCCCTTGGGAAATTCCCAAAGTCAGTTCTGTAGTCTATTTGTATTTTTAACCAGATTTACTTTACAGGTCCAAATGGTATGAGACTAAGGTCATTGGATAGTCATTTAAAATACCTTCCAGTAGAAATTGGAATCACTATTTTTGGAGTTGCTAAGCTTCTGAATTGATTTATCTAGTGAATATACCACATACAGAAGTATTCAATTCATTAAAATTCAACATAGGATCAATAAATAGTGATCTCCTAGGTTTTGATAGGTACTGATATACCTCATCCTAAGAGAGTTGAAAACAACTCAATTGGATATGTTGATATGTCTAGGGGATTTTCTAAAGTCATAAATGCATTTTTTTAATGTTTTCTATAGGTGAAACATAGCTCCACTTGGGAGGGAGTTACTGCCTCTTGATGGGTATATCCAACATCTTCCAGAGGTATTTGGCTTTACTCCATTTAAAGGTGTGGAGATCCCTGTAGAATTTATGGATTGTAAAAGCTACTAGTTGGAAGATTTAATCCCAGAGAATTATAAAAATGATTTTGAACATGGGGTTTGTTCTGAATGTTTGAGAAGAGACATGTCTATCTGAGGAATTTTAGATCTAATCCAAAAGGGTTGGTTTCCAATTTCATTTTGAATTGAAACAACATGCTTATTAAATAGATCTGGAAAATTAATAAAGGAACCAGGGGTTCAGGCTGGATTTGGTAGCGAGATGGGCCGGGGAAACAAATTCGGCCCAATTGGAGGGCGGTTTCAAAACACTGAAGGGCTCAATCGGCCCACCCTTAGAAGGGGTATCAGGTGTCGTCAGCTGTTCGATCTAAAGAGGATCGACGGTGACGTCCTGTATCCTACCTCTCGATGTGGCTGGTGGGACAGAAACCCTAGCACAGACAGCGATGGTGCAGGGAGCCTTACCACAGGGCGGGGAGGTGATGTGGAGGGGACATGATGATGCGAAACTCGGCGGCAACCTCAACAGTGGGCAGCAAGGTGGGTGTTTGACGTTAGAGGGTGTCGCGCACATCTGCGTCGGTGCAGGTTACTTTGTTGCTCGCTAGGGCTCCCTCGGGTGCACTGCATACCTATGCAGGCGGTGCAAGGCGGGTGCGGAGGTCGCGGTGACACAGATGATGGGCGACCGGGAAAAGCTCACGTGGAGACGACCGAGGGGAACCTCGTTGGAGCTCGACATCATCCTCGGTGGAGTCGTTCCTGGAGAGAAAAAGAGAGGATTAGATGCAGCAGGTATAGGGGATCCCATTATAGTGACATGCAAAGGAAGAAATGCCGAGGAGGGAGCACCTAGCTCGAGTTTTGGAGATGGTCGAAGGGTGTAGCTTTCTCCTCTCTCTTGGGCCTTGTATGGTAGGGGAGAGGGTGTGGTGCTCTGGGAGGGGTAGGTGAGAGTGAAAGGGGGCAAATGAGCAACATAAGGGGGTGCTAGGGTGTCTGCTAGCCTTATAAACCGAAGGGAGAGGCTTGGGATGGACTAGGTACATGGGAAGCTTGGAGGGAGGGAGGTGGCCATCCATTGGGTGACAGGGCGGTGGAGAGGTGGTGGGTGTGCTCTGAGGCCGTGCTTAGGGAAGAGGGACAGTGGGGGTGCTGCTGCTCCCTTCTTTCTAGGCTTTTGCTTTAAAGGCCATGTCTCTCTCCTTCTAAACACAAGGGAACAAAGGTGTGGTGGGGCTGCTACAGTGCACACGACCTGGGGGTGTTAGAGTTGCTGTGGTGGAGACATGTCCAAATTTGGTGAGGGTTTGGATGGGATTTGAAGCATAAGTTTGAAAATTGACAAATTTTGGCTAGATATATGTTTATGAAGCAAGTCAAGGAATTTAGTATTGACAAGATGGGCCAAGGATACTGGTAGATAGATGAGGTCAAGACATAACCCTAGGAATTGTTGGAGAATTTTCCAGGGTTTAAAAGTCCACTTATTATCATTTATACAAAATGTGCTGAAGTGGTTTTTAGAAGCTCCTTTTATATTTTTGAATTTGGCAAGGATGGTTTTTGGTTTGGGATGATCCAAACATGGATTAGCACTTTGGGGAATTTTCCCAAGATTTATTGAAAGTTAAAAGCATTTAAAACAATTATTATTCCATTTCTGCCATTTAAGAAAATGGGCAAAAAGAAATAATAAAGCTCTTCAAAAATATTTATTTTTGAAGTTGGAAGATAGGGTATGATAATTAGACTTCAAAGGATCCTAGATATGGGGATGGGTTTTGGAGAAAAATGAAACTTTCTTTTATAGATTAAGTTTTGGAGTTTTTGTCAATTTAAGAGATTAAATATATTTTGGTCCTTAATAATTATGGATAATATTAGATAAATCTTTATAATCAAGGTAGAGGATGTACACATGGTATATATAGCATTTTCAACCTTGGGTTTTGGGAATCCAACTTGGTTTTGCTAGAAAACAAGGAAGAAAGGATCTAGGGTGATGTTGTTTTCATACCAACAAAACCTTGTTGGATCTTGGCGCTCAAAGCTCCCATTGGGGCATGTAATTTATGGATGGATAGGCCAAGGTATCTATATCAGCATGGTATAAGAAGTTTATCTTGATCATGCTTGAGTTCTCCAAGAATTGATTTCAAACTTTAAATAAAATAAGCCTGCCAAAGCAGATTATTAAATGACCTTCAAAACCTTGTGGGTTTTGGGAGCACAAGGATCCAACTGAAACAAGTGAGGTAGGGATTGATAGACCTTTATGAGTAGAACACAAACATACCAAGGGTTGGTCAAGAGGATATAGTATGAGGAGGTGAGCTTCTTCTGAAGTAGGCATGTTGATAAGATTTGCAGAAAGTATTATTTTCTTGCCTGCAAAACTATCAAGAACAAGTGGGTTAAATGATGATCTAGCAAAGGGGAAGAGTGGTCCTTGGTATTCCTTAGGAAGGTTTACAAGATGGTTCAATTATATTTCCAAAAATGCACAAGGGTTGAGAAAGGGAGGTATTCAAAGAAGTGATGTTGGAATAGTTTCCAGGCTTGGTCAAATTTGGTAGAGTTAGAGATTTTGACACGAATATAAGTGTAATACCCCGTATTTTCTAAAATGTATTTTTGAACAAAATGGAGATAGTTGACCATGTTTAATATTTTTTAACATAGCTTGTATGGTAAAATTGAGACTGTAATCTAGTCCGTCTTTTTGAGTTGATCGAAAATAGTGAAGTCTGCTTTAATTCTGAGTACCGACGGATCATAGGAAATTCAATAAATTCAGACCATTAGATCTTTATTTAGCGTCTAAAGTCTAAACCTATTTTGACTGAAAAAAAAGACAAACAAATACCCAGCCCAGCCCAGCCGGCTCCCTATGTCACCTGACCTCGCCTCCTTTCCCTAATTCCCCCGCCTCCTAGGGTTTTCGCGCCGCCGCGGAAGAACACTGCCGCTGTTGTTCACCCTCATTCGTCCGGCGCCCGAAGGGAACAGGTGTCCGTCTGCATCGTCGAGCTCTTGCTGCTGCTACAAGAGGTACCATGATGCTGCCCTGTAGCTAGCCTTGCGTGTTCGTACATGTACTAGCTGGGGCATGTAGTTGGAATCCATGGCAGAGGTGGAGCGATTTTCTTAGACTGTTAACTTCAGTTTAATGACCGACCGATCTGCTCTAGTTAATCATCCTTCTTGAAAAATAATTCTAGATTGCTTTGCTACTAGACTAATTCCGTTAGAGTACTACTTGCAGTAGTCACATTTAGACTACATGAGATGAATTGGTTCGGACACATACGCTTGGTTATAGTGGGCCAAATAATTTTGGATTTCTGTACATAGTATTAGGAATTTACGAATAGACTATGTACGCCTATCATCTACAGTTTGTGTGATACATGAATTTGCAAGATGGGAGTCGGTACCGATTAGAGGCAGGTGTATTTGTTGTCTTGTAAGAGCAAGGGCAATAGTACATCCAACTGTTGGCTATAAGTCATGTCCATGTCATTTAGAGTCAATCTAATAGCTAACATGTATAATAGTTAGAGATCAAAATATACTACTTTATTAATATATGGTCAATTTTTACTCTCACATAGTGCCTAGGAGCACGTGTTGCAGCTGGCTCTTAACTAAGCACCCACTCCTCTTCTTTTTTCTTTTCTCTCTCATCCAACTAAGCACAAATATACTACTTTAAGTCTTATAGTCTGCTGACTGAACTTTATTGTACTTGCTCTAAGCGGTTGCTTCTGAGGACAGTATCTAAAACTACTTTTCCCACAGGTTTGGCAGTTACAGGTGTGGAGAATAGTTCTACTATTCGTCATGACTAGTTCTGCTATTTGAACATCTGTCTGAGGCAAGTGCATGTTGGACTTTCTTTGACTTTTGGCTGCCCATGGTCTTTTCTTTTGATCTGCTGGTTCGGCTTTATTATTTTCGTGCCACTTGATTTTCAGTTTATATAAGTTAAATGTTCAGTCTTCAGATTCACCGTTCAGTTCGGACATATGTCGACTTTTCCAGTGGCGACCGTTGTGAAATGTCCGCTATGTCTATTTCAGTCTCCGAAGCTGAGTGACACGGGATGTGTCCATACCGGAGAGCCCCAAATGTGAGAGTATCCAGTATAACGGAAATGTCTGTTTTGTGTTCAGTAATTACTTTCTGCTAATACTTGTGAAACTTTCGGCTCTTATGGTACTTGGCTGAGTATACTTTTACTCACACTTGTTTCGTTTTTGTTGGTTTTTATTTGGTTTTCAGGTACTTGGACTAGCAGTATGCATGGGCGGGAGTAGCACACCTTCTATATACACTGTCACGTCACACATATTATTTAGAATAAAATACACTGGAATTATACCTTAGAGATTTAGTGTACTTTTGAACTATCTAACTTCGTGCCACTTTTATTACTTTGGTCGCTCGATTAAAATTCTAGCTATATGTTGGTCTGTTTTAGACCTGTAGATTGTGTACTTGTAGTTGGCACACAATATATTGTTGCCGTATGTTGAGTATTGCTAAAATGCATGTCGTGGATGCCCTCAAAATCAAAGGAGGTGCTGTCCGATTCTAGAGTTTTCCACAAACTTTGTGTTTTGTAGCTAGCGGGTAGCACCGCCAGCTACGACAAAACCTGGGGTGTTACAGTTGGTATCAGATCCTAGGTTCTCTGGAGTAGCTTATCAGCAAACTAGAACAATTTCAAAATTCTAGGATATCTACATCATTGAAACTTTCCCATTTACTAAACTACTAAATATTTGACTTATGTTGAGCAATCAAAAAAAAAATTGACACACGTGCACAATAGTATGGGCTTTGGGGTCATGTCATTGTATTTACGCTTTTGTTATGTTTTGAGTTGTGATTTGATGCTGATTTGTTTTTTCATATGGGCATGCCATTGTCGTGGGAGGTTTGGAGTGCATTACTTCAGCTATCCTTGTTAATTGATTTCTATTCGATGGTCTTTCCATGTTGCTAGTAGTAGTTGTAATGAAGGTAATTTCATGGTCCATTAAGTAAGCTTGTATAAAAATAGTTGAGTATTACTTCCTAAAGGCTACGGAATAACGAGAAGAGAATATTTGATTTTTTTATCTAGATACTCAGGGATACTGACCTGGGTATCAAATCATGACCAATAATAGATACAGAAATTATTGACTGGTTTACGGACAACCATGATTATAATATTCTGGAATAAAATTGAACCAATAAATATAAGCTCTTTCCACTGCCATGTCGTAAACCACAACTCCCACATGGTGTCTTTAGTACCCTTTTACTTCTTTCTATCTACCTCGTGCGCTTCTCTTGCACCACCGTCATCATCAAGTTAGTTCCTTGTTGGATGCTGATGAAGGATTTCCAAAATTGTTCTTCTAATGCTCTCTTCCCTTACCATTAGATTTCCTGAATTAAAACCTGTAGTTGCCGTCATTCTTCTTTTGAGCCTCCTTTCATTCACACTTGTTTGTGTATTCTTCTCCTATCGTAAGTAACATGAGTAGTCAACCTTTATAAAAATGTTTCATTGAAGTTTTTTTTAACATAACTTATTGGGGCAGCTACGTTGATTGAGAAGATGACCTTCCTAGGATATGTGAGTGCCCATTGGATTTATACATCCTGTGCTGCTAGCAGTCTAGTTTTTTTAAGACAGAGATTTTTTTGTTCTATTGCCTTTCCAATATTTTCCACTCAAGTGAGAAGAGTATCATTTACTTATCCTCTAGAAGTTACATATTCTTGGCCTATTCGGTCGGGATCCACAAGGAGGCTCTTTGTTCCGTTTTCCGCATCAAGCATGTTTTGTAGTTTCATATGTAACCTAAGAGCTCTTTAAGGATCGCTAGAGTAGCTTTGTATGGTTCGCATACTGGTTAAATGGGGATGATCAACCCAGAACGTCATTTTTTACCCATGGGACCTTTTTGCAATTCATGTGAGAATGGCCGAGGGTTAGGTTGCACGATTCACCTATCCACACACAAAGTTAATAGTTTGAGTGCGGGATGGATTGGCCCCCATACCGACTACTCTTATTATTTGCTCTGGTTATGTCGGTTTCGTGAATCAGTGTGTGCCTTTATCTCTTGGTAGTGAAGTTCCAACGATGTTCAGCCGGGACCATAGAATGGTAGGACGTTTAACCTTTAATAGAGGCAAACATTGCCAAGCGTAGAAGATGCGGTGATAATAAACCAAGCAGATATTTTTAGGTTATCTTACGAGACATGCCAAAGAAGACCTCCATGAGAGTTTCCGATAAGTTTGCCTAGTATTTGTTAGTTCTCTTCCAAACTTAAAAAAAAGTATGAGCACTTGGTCAAGTAGCATCTACATTCTTCATAATGGTTTGCAACGGTTATAAAGGACAAGGAGAATTGTTTCTGATAAATATGACATGCTGGTTTCCTGTTTCTTTGAGTCCCCGAGATCAAAATTCAATCCTTATGGGGAGAAAAAGCTAGGATAATTTTTCTTTCATAATATCAAATGGTAAACTTAATTAAAGGATCGAGCATGGTGGTTCAATCAACCTAGAATTGAAATTGAAAAATTCGAGGACGAATTTCGTTGAAGAAGGGGAGAGTGTAATACCCCGTATTTTCTAAAATGTATTTTTGAACAAAATGGAGATAGTTGACCATGTTTAATATTTTTTAACATAGCTCGTATGGTAAAATTGAGACTGTAATCTAGTCCGTCTATTTGAGTTGATCGAAAAGAGTGAAGTCTGCTTCAATTCCGAGTACCGACGGATCATAGGAATTCAATAAATCCAGACCATTAGATCTTTATTTAGCGTCTAAAGTCTAAACTTTGACTGAAAAAAAGACAAACAAATACCCAGCACAGCCCAGCCCAGCCCAGCCGGCTCCCTATGTCACCTGACCTCGCCTCCTTTCCCTAATTCACGCCGCCTCCTAGGGTTTTCGCGCCGCCGCGGAAGAACACTACCGCTGTTGTTCACCCTCATTCGTCCGGCGCCCGAAGGGAACAGGTGTCCGTCTGCATCGTCGAGCTCTTGCTGCTGCTACAAGAGGTACCATGATGCTGCCCTGTAGCTAGCCTTGCGTGTTACATGTACTAGCTGGGGCATGTAGTTGGAATCCATGGCAGAGGTGGAGCGATTTTCTTAGACTGTTTACTTCAGTTTAATGACCGACCGATCTGCTCTAGTTAATCATCCTTCTTGAAAAATAATTCTAGATTTCTTTGCTACTAGACTAATTCGGTTAGAGTACTACTTGCAGTAGTCACATTTAGACTACATGAGATGAATTGGTTCGGACACATACGCTTGGTTATAGTGGGCCAAATAATTTTGGATTTCTGTACATAGTATTAGGAATTTACGAATAGACTATGTACGCCTATCATCTACAGTTTGTGTGATACATGAATTTGCAAGATGGGAGTGTTATGGATAGAGTATCTACTCCTATCTAATCAAGATCTTTGCCTTTGCTTTGGTTGATGTATATGTTGATTTTATTGACTTTATTGAAGAACTTGAGCCGTCGATGATGGTTTCTTGAGCAGAAATTGATGTTGATGTCGTCTTCAATGGCTTAGAACCTAGCAAGGGTTAAGAAGGTACGGTTGAGTACGAGCATACTCAGCAAGTTCTCTAAAAAGGAATGTATGATGCACTCTATCTATAGGCACATACCAAAGGTCGTAGGCAATGCGGGTTTTCGTAAACATTTCTTCAAAGGGTTGTTTTTATTCTGAAAACTATGTCCGACAGCCTTCACAGGTTGACCAGAACTTTCATGGAGTTCCTTTCCTACCGCGTTCGTAGCTCCTTCCCGGAATACGGATTAATATGTCACAGTTTTTACACTCTGCAGAGGTGCGTTACTTTACCCACAAGAGACCAAATCCTTTACGTGGGCAATCTTTCTCATCCACAATTCCTTGATGTGGGGCCTAGTAGATGATCCAAGCCAATCACTACCCCCTTCGTGGCCCCGCATGTCCCCCTGGTGTACGTCATTCCCACATCTTGAATTACAACAATGGTTGTACAGACCGTCATATGCCAGAACTATCGTGGGACGTTGCCGGTTCTCACCCATATGCTACATATTCTCTACAAATTACCAATTAATGCATGCTACAAGGATAACAGCCACGACCTGGCCATCCGGATACATGCGAGAAAAAAAAGATACAACTGATTTCTCCGTCCCATTCCAAATATCGTGGTTAAAGCGTAATATACAACCTTGGAATCACTGGCGACATTGGTTGTTAAGTCCTAGATATTATGTTCCTTTACCACTGGAACTGTATCAGTAGATTATTACCATCTGGTAAATAATTCATAATCATTATAAACATAGTGTTTTTTGACTTTTTTGAAATGCAGGTGATGACAATATTTGAGTTATAAGCATTTGATAGAAAATAATCAAAGGACATGAGCAAGTGTGAACTTGCCTTGTGATTGCAAGGTAGTGAAGTTGGATACTTCCACTTAACCTTGAGCTCCGGTTTCTACAGAAAACTATTATTGCCTGGTAAGGATAATATTTAAAGAAGCAATATGCAATGCACAGTAATGTCATGCCATGATTTGTTTTCTTTCTTCTTTGCGTGTTTTACCCACCTTGTAAAGGTTTTATGTTTCTTTTTAATTAATAAAAGAAAAGGATTACTCAAGAATTATTAAATTCATATTACTTTGATATTTAACATTTTTAGAATAACTAGTATTATTATAAGAGTTTAAAAATGAATTTATTTGATTAATTTTTTAACTCTTTTAAATATTCAATTAAAATTCCTTTAAGGAAATAAAACTTTATTTTTATTACACTTAGTTTATTTTTCAAAAACACAAACTAGTATTTTTCTATAATAGTACATCTTTTAGAATCTTAAATATGAATTTTATTCAATTTTAAGTGTTTTGTATATTTTTATAAAATTCCAGAAGGAATTTATTTAATTTTAATAATATATCTATATTTAATTACTTCAAGTTACTATCTATTATTTTTATTGGATAGAGGATATTTTTGTGATTTCATAGATATATTATTTGTATTTTTAGGATTTTTATTTAATTTTCTAGAGCCTAATTTATCTCAGGGATATATTTGTAATTAAGTATGTTATGTAAGTCCTCCTTTTAAAACTTGGGCCTGGCCCGACCCGCTAGGGCTGGAAAAAACGCCTTTGGTAGTACTGGGCTGCCTGCACCCGGCCCAGTACCACTTACTCGCTCGTTCTCCTCTCTCACGCGACATCCTCTTTGGCCGCTCGATGCCGCCACCACCGCGGTTGATTCCGGCCGCCCCATGCCGTCGTGTTTGTTGCCACGGTGCAAGACAATGCGGATGAGACTGCTGCTTGACACTGGCCTGCTCAATCTGGCGCTAGCGCTCTCCGCTGGCCGTGCTGACCCCCACCTCCTGGCTAGGGTTTGGGGTCCGCCGTGTTCTGGCGCTCCCTCGATGACGCTGTTGTGCTCGTGGCACCACTCTACAATGACCGCCACCTCCATGTGCAGGCGCATGTTGCAGCGCTCCCTCGGGGTGCTCCCTTTGCTGCCACCTCTCTAACGTCGACTGATACGTCCATAACATATTTATAATTTTTGATGGTTTTATGCTAATAATATGCTTTTGATACTCCTTTTTATATAAAGTTTATGATTTATTTGGACTAACCTACTAATAGTTGCAAAAGTGCACAATGTTCTTGTTTTACACTTTGATGTGTAGGAATTACCAAGAATACAAGTGGAAACCTTGTTGGAGTCAAATTGGGATTTTCCAGAAATCTATCTCAGAACTCTTTTTGAAGATGGTCACATTTCGGGTCGAAGACTGCATCAAACGGAAAACTCTTCAACTACAAAGTTGTTGTAAATTTCGCACCAAACGTTCTAGACATAAAATTTAGCTGATTCTGAGTTCGGACGGACCCAATCAAGCCTCCATCCACGAAAAGTTCTGCAGCGCTGCCGCCACCGAAGGGGAGATTCGGGGGACAAAAAGTATCTATTCCGGCACCCTGCCGGGATGGGGAAGTGCCCCGAAGCCATCTCCATCGATCTCCACCACCATCTCCATTGCTGTTGCTGATTCCCATGATGAGGAGGGAGTAGTTCTCTCTCGAGGCTAAGGATTCTACCGGTAGCTATGTGTTCATCTCTCTCTCTATGCATGATCTTATTGAGATCATGAGCTTGTAATCTATAGATCTACCTTGCTACTCAAGTGCTTTAATAGATCTCTGCTCTCCCCATGTGTGTGAAGTTGACAGTGTGCACACCATGGTGGCACTTAGGCTAGAGATTACAAATACTTGTTATGAGTTATATTTGGAGTTGGATGTCTTTATAAAATTGTGGTGTTTGTTGGAACCATCTAGTGCTCAAGGTGACAGTATGGGGTTATCTAGATGGGAAAGGCTTACTTTGAGATGTGCTGTTATAGCCCTACCATGGATTAGAGTGTCCAACCGGAGAGTAGTTCAGCGTAGTATCATAAAGAAGAATATATTTATATGGAAGTGTTCACTAGTGAAAGTATGATCCCTAGGCCTTGTTTCTAAGCACGGAAACACCGTTTGCTACTAGATCTGTTACATGTTTGCTTGCTTCCATCTTTATTTCAGTTTTACTTTAGTATTTTCCACGCCATCAAGCTATTTTCTATCACCGTTACCACTTATAATTATCTATACCACTTGTATTTCACTATCTCTTTGCCGAACTAGTGCACCTATACACCTGACAAGTGTATTGGGTGTGTTGGGGACACAAGAGACTTCTTGTATCTTGATTGCAGGGTTGCTTGAGATGGGATACCTTTGACCACTTCCTCCCTGAGTTCGATAAACCTTGGGTGATCCACTTAAGGGAAACTTGATGCTGTTCTACAAACCTCTGCGCTTGGAGGCCCAACAACTGTCTACAAGAATAGAAGTGCGTAGACATCAAGCTATTTTCTAGCGCCGTTGTCGGGGAGGTAAGGTAAAAGGTACTCACATCCTCCGGTGTGAGTGCTCGAAGTTATTTCCTTTAGATTCTGCAATTTTGTCTTTTTGTTTCTTGTTTTCATTAGTTAGGCTTAATGGAAAACAACAAAAAAATAGAGAGCTTTTTAGTATTTTTCCTAATGTAGAACTTGAATTCTTTGAAAAGAAAATTAAAAGACCCTTGGAACCTTCTTTGCATGCTAATATCAATGTTATTAGTATGAATCTTTTGAACACCTTTTTTACTAATGCTATGGAAACGTCTAAGCTTGGGGAAGTTAGTTTTTATGAAAATGATCTTTTTACTTCCCCACTTTTAAAGCAAAAAATATGCTCTGATGATACTTTATCTCCCATATGTGGTAATTCTAATGATAATTTTAAGATACCTACAAGAATTATCGATCGTGTTATGGATAACTACTATTTTGGAGATGGAACTATCCATTCCGGTGATCATTTGCTCTTTATACACGAATTATGCGGGCTGTTCAAGTGTGCAGGTATTACAACAGATCACGTCAAGAAGAAGTTATTCTCTTTATCACTTAAGGGCAAAGCAAGGGAGTGGTATGAGCTACCGGATGATCCTCATCATTGGAGTGGAAGGAACTTGAATCTCTCTTTTACTCTAAATTTTATCCTCCTCATGAAGTTCATAAAGATAGGAATTACATTTATAATTTTCATCCACATGATGGAGAAAGTATTGCCCAAGCATGGGGGAGATTGAAGTCACTAATGCTCAAATGTCCCATTCATGAGCTTCCCAGTAATATTGTTATTAATAATTTCTATGTAAGGCTTTCAGGACATTACAAGGACTATCTAGATACTTTTTTAGAGGGATCCTTCACAAGTAAGGAGGTAAAAGCTAAGTGGGATCTTCTTGAAATAATTCAAAGCAATACCGAAGATTGGGATAACAATAAAGGTAAAGAAACAGGTATAAACTATGAGTATGATTGCATTAAGTCTTTAGCTGAAACTACTGATTTTCAAGAGCTTAGTGCTAAATATGGTCTTGATCCTCAAATTCTTATTGATTATTTTAGATCCTTTTCTTCTCATATTAATGCTCCTAAAGAAAAATGGGACATGTATCATGAGCCTTTTAAAGACACTTGCATGGAAAATGAAATTGTTATAAATGATAGCAATAAACATGCTCAAACCTCTGAAAGTACTATTTCTTATAAGCATGTTAATTTTTGTGGAATACATAGACCTTGTGAGAATAATAAAGTTGAAGAAGAATATTGTATCACCCACAAGAATGAAAAAACTAGAATGTGGTATAGGGCTCTAAATGATCTTGGTAAAAAAGTTTGTGCCCTATATCCTTTTATTTGTGAACTTTGCTTTGAAGTGGGTCATTTCAATTTTCAATGCTCAGGCCATAATAATATCCCTTCTAATCCAATGAGTATTGCAAGTTTGTACTATGATATCATGATCACTCCTAATCAGCATGATGAACTTACATTATTTTTGGGGTGTGAAGAATTATCAAGAAAAACTTCTTTGGTAGATATGGGTGCTTTTGATATGAATAGTGTCATGCATGGTTGTCATATTTATTGTGTTGATAATTGCGACACAAACACTTATATACAAAATATTATAAAAAATCAGATCTTACCAAAATATGACATGACTAATATGTGTTTTGGTCTTATTAATGAAAAGGAGGAATCCTCCAAAGTTTCTTCTATTGTCTCTAACAATGAACCAGTGTATATGGAGAAGCTTCCTTTCAAGCCTCTCCCTCCTAAAGAGAAGAAGAAAAAGAAGAAAAGGAGGAGTAAAAGGAGAGAGGAAACGGTATTTTCCCCTAAGCATGTTGCTCCTATTATAGTTTTTGATGAGTCTGAACTCGATGATGTTCCTACGCCTGTTACCTATAGTAGTGATCATGATTGGGAAAAGCACATTACTTTTGATATTGAAAATATCTTCGGTACCAATTCTGAAAATGATGATATTAATAATTGCTATACTATTAGTGCTATCCATGATCCTTCCGATGATGATATGTTTACGAATGAACACACTTTGGAGGATAACTATTCTATTGCTTATGATGATACTATACCTCCAATTTATGATGATTACAATGATGAATATGATATTTTCAGTCCACCTACTATTGAGGAGGAAATTAATTATGATTACAATATGCCTCCTATATTTTATGATTATGGTGATGAAAATAATAATGATAGCTATTTTGTTGAATTTGCTCCCACTAATAAGAATGACTATGTTTATGTGGGGAGTATTAATTCTTTTATGCATGTGGCTCATGATAAATATGTTTTATGTGATAGTTATATTGTTAATTTTATTCATGATGCTACTGAAAGTTATTATGAGAAAGGGAAAGATGGTTTTATATGTCTCAATAATATTAGGTTTCCCCTCTTTATGTTGAAAGTCTTGAAGTTGCACTTGTTTTTCTTTCCTATGCTTGTTGCTTTGTGCTTTCATGACTTGTTTATTTACAAGATTTCTATGCATAGGAAGTGGATTAGACTTAAATGTGCTTTGAATTTGCTTCTTGATGCTCACTTTTACTTCAATTTATATTTCTTATGTGAGCATCTTCTCAAACTATAATGCCTAACTTAAATGCGTTAAAGAAAAGTAGTTATTGGGAGATAACCCAAAAGTTTTAGATGAGTCTTGGAAGTTATTAGTAATAACCGCTCCTTATCCTTTTTATTTGCTTTTTGTGCCAAGAGTAACCTCTAATGAGAGATAAGTAATGAATGGGAAAGTTGCTGTCCCGAAACAGATTTCTGTGCTTCACCGTAAACATTTGTGTAAAATCTCTGAACGTCTTTTTGAGGCGTGAATTTTTGGGCTTCTGCCCCAGGTTGTTATCTAACTTCCGTTAGTTCAACACTTTTCGATTTGAGCAACAGAAGGTCTTCGAAAAAATTTGGCTTTACCTGCTGGTCTGTTTTGACAAATTTCTGCCATTATTTGCATTTGCTTCTTGTTGGTTCCTTTTTTGAGTTCTTTTGGGGAATTGAGCTTTTTGAGGGAAGTGCTACAGTAGCTAGTGTTTTATTGGAAGTTTTATTGGTGTTAGAACTGAACCTAAAGACTTATTATCTTGAGTGCACTAATGTTGCTAATAAAGATTGTGTGAAGTTCTGTATAAAGGAAAAAATTTAGGTGTATGGAAGGAATGAGTAATGAGATGAAGGATGGACTAAAGCTCAAGCTTGGGGATGCCACGCGTGTCACCACAAGAAATATCCAAGAAGTACAAGCGTCAAAGCTTGGGGATGCCCAAGGAATCCCCTTCTTCATCAATAAAAATCCTAGGTTTCTTCCAAACACTTCATTTTTATTGTTTCATGCACAGTTGTGTTGTTCTTGGAGCGTCTTCTTTTTTTGTTTTTCATTTTGGTTTTTCGTTTGCTTTGTTTTTTTAGTTTGCTGAATAAATTGGTTGGACCCCCTCTTTCATACATTGGTTTGCAAATAGTTTGGTTTGGTTTGGAAAAGAGTAGGAAAGTTCATGCTTATGTGGTAAAAAGAGCTCGTTTTTGACCATGGCCTATGCTCTATCATGCCATGCTTGATATTGTTTTGGCTTTATGCTTAGTATTCTTTGCAGTAGAATGAATTGTTATAAACAATTGAGATTGCTTAATATGCCTTGGATGAATCATGCGTTGTTTTAGCATATTAAAGCATAGTATAGTGGTATTCTCCTTTGATGCTTTATTTGGGTTGACTTGGCGCATGCTCACACCATGTTATGACTATCTCAAGTGACCATAGCCTTTATGATCCTTTAGTTTTCAACTTGTAGTATCACTTTGTGCTTTGATCAATGATGTTTTGTCGCTCTGTATGATTATAGCCATTATTGCTCTCTTAGTTTGTCGCTCCCAGTCTTTTGCTAGCCTCCACAACCAAGTATGAGTTCCAATCATGCATCCAACAACCTAAACCAAGTTATTCCAAAGAGTCCACCATACCTACCTACTAGCTTATGCTATTCCAAGTATATTCATGCTTTTGTTTACCTTTCAAATTAAACTTGTTATGAGAAAACTAGTGATTAAAGCTCTCACGAACTTGATGGCACACTTTAATTTTCTTGCCCTTAATAAACTTGAACCATTGTGTCGTCTATGTTGTATATGCTTGCACTTATTTGTTGGGAATTAGCAAAACCATGCTTTCATGGGGAACGCTTTCAACATTGCACTTGGTACTTGTACCTAGTTGATATCATGCTCTTTTGTATATGGATGTCGTCGGTGTGAAATGAAAGGGGAGCTTGTAAGTCCATGGAGTTATGTATGTGTGTTAGAGAAACGCCTGGGCCACTGGTCTAATCCATGCCTAATCATGGTGGAAACCTGCAGCGTAACTATAATGAGCTGTCTATGAAGCATTCTTCTTATAAAAAAAGAGCCAGATATTGAGAAAAAGAGAAAAAGGAAAAAAAGAGATATGAGAAAAGAGGAAAGAGAGAAAAGCACCATTTTCCCATGGTAAATAAAAAGATTGTTGAGATGCTCGTTGTCTGTTTGCCTTGTCATTTTGATATGGTGATTCTTCCGTATCATCGGGCAAGGGGTACCCTGTTGACGGTTCTCTATGATACACATGTACTTACTATGACACGAACTTACCGGTAACTAAACTTGAGTAGCACGAGGAGCGGCCCTCATATTCAAGGGACATGAGATTTCCAACTTATACTTTATCAACCATATACTCCATAGTTTGTTCACTTAAACCTTAATCACTTCAAGATGCTTATGATAGTGGCAATGAGAGATGAAAGCTAATAAGTACCATAATTTTTGGAAGCTCTTTATGAAACTTGAATCCCTACTTCCTTCTATGAAGGTCTTTCTTTTACTTTTATGTTGAGTCTCCACCTTCTATTTTTATGCACCTATTTTGAGAGCATCGTGGCCATTCTTAGTTTTATGTGCATTGTCCCAAGACTTGTTGATTAATGCATCACTTTGATATTGCTTGTTCTTAAACTATTTGTATCTAGTCACCCTTATAAACTTTGAAGGTGTCCTATGCATTTATGTTTGCTACTCTATGAGGGACAACCGGAATACCATTCTCATTGTGTTTTCTTTATGTGAAACAAACAAACGTCTTTCAAAGCATTGTTATTCATGAATCTTTTGTTGTATCTTTTCATGCTACAACATAGTTGCTATGTCTTATTGTTAGAACTCTATCTTTTATGTTCATGTTTAGAGTACCTTGATCCCACCTATCAATGCTTTTACAATATTGATGATCAAGATTATGTTGGCTGAGTGTCACCTCAAAAATTATATTGTTTTTATCGTTTACCTACTCGAGGACGAGCAGGAACTAAGCTTGGGGATGTTGATACGTCCATAACGTATTTATAATTTTTGATGGTTTTATGCTAATAATATGCTTTTGATACTCCTTTTTATATAAAGTTTATGATTTATTTGGACTAACCTACTAATAGTTGCAAAAGTGCACAATGTTCTTGTTTTACACTTTGATGTGTAGGAATTACCAAGAATACAAGTGGAAACCTTGTTGGAGTCAAATTGGGATTTTCCAGAAATCTATCTCAGAACTCTTTTTGAAGATGGTCACATTTCGGGTCGAAGACTGCATCAAACGGAAAACTCTTCAACTACAAAGTTGTTGTAAATTTCGCATCAACCGTTCTGGACAGAAAATTTACCTGATTCTAAGTCCGGACGGACCCAATCAAGCCTCCAGCCACGAAAAGTTCCACAGTGCCGCCGCCACCGAAGGGTAGATTCGGGGGACAGAAAGTATCTGTTCTGGCACCCTGCCGGGACAGGGAAGTGCCCCCGGATCCATCTCCATCAATCTCCACCACCATCTCCAGTGCCGTTGCTGATTCCCATGATGAGGAGGGAGTAGTTCTCTCTCGAGGCTAAGGGTTCTACCAGTAGCTATGTGTTCATCTCTCTCTCTATGCATGATCTTATTGAGATCATGAGCTTGTAATCTATAGATCTACCTTGCTACTCAAGTGCTTTAATAGATCTCTGCTCTCCCCATGTGTGTGAAGTTGACAGTGTGCACACCATGGTGGCACTTAGGCTACAGATTACAAATACTTGTTATGAGTTATATTTGGAGTTAGATGTCTTTATGAAATTGTGGTGTTTGTTGGAACCATCTAGTGCTCAAGGTGACAGTGTGGGGTTATCTAGATGGGAAAGGCTTACTTTGAGGTGTGCTGTTATAGCCCTACCATGGATTAGAGTGTCCAACCGGAGAGTAGTTCAGCGTAGTATCATAAAGAAGAATATATTTATATGAGAGTGTTCACTAGTGAAAGTATGATCCCTAGGCCTTGTTTCTAAGCACGGAAACACCGTTTGCTACTAGATATGTTACATGTTTGCTTGCTTCCATCTTTATTTCAGTTTTACTTTAGTCTTTTCCACGCCATCAAGCTATTTTCTATCACCGTTACCACTTATAATTAGCTATACCACTTGTATTTCACTATCTCTTTGCCGAACTAGTGCACCTATACACCTGACAAGTGTATTGGGTGTGTTGGGGACACAAGAGACTTCTTGTATCTTGATTGCAGGGTTGCTTGATAGGGGATACCTTTGGCCACTTCCTCCCTGAGTTCGATAAACCTTGGGTGATCCACTTAAGGGAAAACTTGCTGCTGTTCTACAAACCTCTGAACTTGGAGGCCCAACAACTGTCTACAAGAATAGAAGTGCGTAGACATCATCGACCTCCTCTCTACTTCCTCTTCGATAATCTTACGAGGACCTCGAGTAAGTGCTTTAATCTCCTCTCTGTGATCTACCTTGCCTCTACCCCATGCCAGGTGGTCACTTGCGATGGATTTCCCCATTTAGGGTTCATACCTAAATTTCTATGGTTCGTTCCCCCTATAGTGGTGATTTAGCAAAACTCTAGGTTTAATCTTGCCTATGCTAATCCTTTGATGATGATCTACTGTTAGTGAAATGGCACCCTCTATTAAGCATGTTTGTTACTCTGTTCTCTATCATAGGCTGCTTTATAAAAGCATGCTTAGCTTAATGTGGGTGCTCAAGTTGTTGTGGTTGTGGATTTACTCCTATGGAGTTAAGTTGGGATGCTCTCTATACTGATGCTTGGTTAACTGTTCACTTGTGAAGCACTGATGTGCTCAGTCTCAGGATTTAATCCTGTTACCGTGGGAACCTAAAGTTAATAATGCTATTCTCTGCTCTGTGATTAATAAGAAGATGATTTATAAATAGATGATTCCTATATGCTTGTAGGAAAGTGATTAAACTTATTGGCTTCTGTACAGTGTGGCCTAGTGATAGACAACGTTAATCTTTACTATCTTTTCTAAGATAAAATGTCTATTTATGATTCCTAATTCATTTAGGAAGATGATTATCTTTGTTGAAGAGGGTTTGCTTGAACTTATACTCAAACAGATATGAATCTGCTATGTACAAAGGTGCTACCCTTCTAAGAATGTTCCCTATACCAGCAGCAATGATGAGTAACTATCTAGTTAAAACTAGATTACAGGTTCAGTGATGCTGGTCTGAGATCCTGCCTGTGCAAGAACACATGCTTTATCTGGCTGTTCATTATTTGCTGTCTAATATTTCCACTTATCATGTGCTTGTAAGAAAAATGAATGTGTAAAATAGAAAATGATTAGATCAAAAGGTTGGGATATACCCTGGTAGCCTTGTACTAATGTTACCTTTTACTTCTGGCTGGTAGTAGCCCTGGATTTGTTTTGGCTTCCTCTTGGCCTTGACTTGCTCCTCCTGGTGCTGTTGTTCCTATGTGACCTTGTTGTCTACCTAATTCATCTCCCTACTCAAGTCACCATCTTTGCTGGTGATTTCCTTGGTTTTCTGTGGTGGAAAGTGTCTTGATATAGTGATATTGTTTCAAGATTTGGTGCTGTTCTTGGATGTGATGGTGACAAACTGTGGTTGGCTCTCTACGAAGTGAATAGCAAAGCTTTCTTTGCTCTATATTGCTGTGATTTAAACTGCCCCTTTTCACTCTGCTGCTGACACCTCAATGCATGCATTTAGGTGTGTGAGCTGCTTCACTATTTGCTCTGGTTGTGGATGAGATCAAGTGAATAGGGTTTAAACTTCCCCATCCTTTTACTATTACTTATCCTGGTGAAACTTTCCCCTTCAGCCTGTGAGGTTGTGCTGAGGCCTTATTTGCTTAAAAGAATAGATTCTACACCTGATGGGTTTTTGTCCCTTCTTTAATTTAACTTGCTCAATAAGGATTTGAAAACAGTGCACTACACTGTTTGAAACTGAGAGCAATCTAAACCTAATCCTCTCTTTGTTGATTTCTTCTTCTGTCTTATTTGCAGGTACAAGACCAAGTGAGCAGAAGAATTAGTTTAGGCTTTCTTTTAAATTTTTTATTGCAATTTCTACTCTTTGTAAATATCAATGTAATCTATATTCATTACTTAATAAAGCTTTTTTTATTTCTTTGAGAATATCTCTGTAATGTTTTTACTTCAAGTAGATTTGTGTTTATTTAATACTTGTGGAACAAAGGAAAGAATTAAGAAGTAATATTTAAGTTATACTAATATATTGTTATTAATTTCCTTTACTGTTTTATAAAAGTGATACATTCAAACAAGAATAAAAGCTAATTCTTTTTGGAAATTAAATAAATACTAATTACCTCTAATTTTCTAACCTTATTCAATTATTTCAAAATTTCAATGATGAAACCAACTTTAGTCACACAAAACATTATAATCCCTAAGGATTAAAGGTTAAAAATTGATTTCTATCTAGGTAATTACAGTTGATGTCCCAACCAGAGTGGAATATTATATAGCCTCATACTGTGATATTGATTAAAGATTTCTCTAGAATACTTATCCTCAGCAAATCTCTAAGTTTGGGTTCTTGTTAAGGAATTCCTTTCCTAAATATACTTTATTTAAATTACTCCTCTACTGCACTAAGATCTCTTCTGTCTAACTGATCTAGTCATCTGGCCCACCATAGCCATCAACATATGATGACATGATCATGTCCCTTCTACAACATTCCTTCATTCTGCTCCTAGTACATTAGCCTTGTATCTGTTTCTAAGGTTTGCATGGTTACCATTCTCTTTATACCACCTGCGATATCAAACCCCTAGGATGGTTAGGATACTTCTCTTTTCAATACAAGTTTGTTCTTGTTATTAGCTTGGTTAAGCTACTTTGCCTACAACTACTCCATATAAATGGTATCACTTATTCTATCATACCCTAGCTTGATCCCTCAAGATCAAACTAGATGGTTCAACTTACTAGGATTTACCTAATTTGGTATACTCACAACTCTTCTCTATCAGCTGGTCATCTACTCTCAACTGACTTGGGAATAATCACCCCAACCTTCCATCAAGCCAAGCTTAGACTTCTAGTTGTCTGACCAACATCTATAACTAACAAGTAGTATACTTTTACTAGTCCCTCTATAAAACTTATCCTGTTAAGGACGCTTACTTTAATTTTATTCCTACTTGGCTTAACAAGATTATCATTTGATACTCTAGTTCTACTAGCTTTCTCATAGCTTTACAATTACTAACTTAATTCTTAGATTTAAATACTTCTTCTAGTTAACTCAAGAGTGAGTTAACCCATCCATCATCTAATGGTTTGATCACCACTAAGGATCTCATTCCAGGGATGATAGCACACTCTACCATATCTAGTTCCTTCTTCTTATTAACTTACTTAAGGTCTTTGGAAGGTCAATATAATAGGTCAAAGCTAAGAATCAATAAATGCTAGGTCATGAATTGATCACACACATTGCTGATCACTAGACACTAGGACTTGGTTACATAGGGTTGTCATCTATTAACATGACACTAAGGTTATGTAATGGATGGTCTTAGCTTGACTTCGCTTCCTACACTATTTGTGATAAGAGCTAATATTTAAGATCGACCATGATACCCAGGGTAGATATAACTATGGCAAACAAGGGTTTCAAGATTTAATTATGGGTTTCTTTACTTGGAGTTATATACTTGATTGAGTATTCAGGGTTTGTGATAGATAATACCTTAATATCATTTCTAGAATATTAAGTGTTCAATCCTGAGTTGTTGTATGGAATACCATATCATGATCTCTAGAAAATCTAATACTCCTTATTAAGTAGTGTGTTGTGACTTAGTTTTATTACATTTAATATACCCTTAGATCAAAATACATTGCCCAAAGCTAAGGTTCTAGCAAAGGTCACATTGAAACTTATCGCAATCAACTTGATGATCTACTTCAGTTCCACCAAGTGAAGAGAAGCTTCAATCACTTTGACAAGTTTTATTTAAAAGCGCGAAAATTATCCGGATTTTCTATGCATGAATGCAATGCACACACCTCATCTCAGCTTATTTCTAAGCTCTAATGCTGGGGTGTTACAGACTCTCCCCCTTAAAATAAACTTCGTTCCCAAAGTTCATACTCTCTTACGTTTCGGGATAAGGTTTTGACTTGTATTAACCACGACATGTCTTAACTCCATTGTGATCATAATTGGGAATAATTGTGGTATCCCGTGTCTAGATTCTTTTTCCTTGAATTCTCTTCATACTTGATAATATCCACTATCGCTTCTAATTAATCCTATGGTTTCTTTTGCTATAACTTCTTGAATTATGTCCTTACAGCCATATTTAGAAATTGTTATGGACACATTTTGTCCATTCTAATCTAGTTTTCCTATTACACTACACCTGTCTATTTTGGAATACTCTCTTTACTCTTAAGAACCACTTACGAGTTGTTTCTCCTTAATACTAGTTCACTTGGTTTAAGCTGATAGGTCTACTTTGATCATTCATCCAGACATACTGTTGGAAATACTATATAATGATGACTTCTTATAACCTTATGTAAATAAGGCTTAATTTTATCATCGTTTAATATTTCTTCTCCAACCTTTAGTCAGAAAGTTAGACAACAACACTTCAGTGTTAATTGTTTACTCTCCCCTTGGGGTTTCCTAATGGTCCCTAAACTTCATGTATAATACGCATTAACTCAATAGTTAGGATATCAGTCTCTGTCCAGCTTATACTTTACCTATATAAGTTCTCACTAAAGTTGCGGTATGATGACGGGAAAATGGGGCGACTAAAGTACTCGCGTCCGCGACATAGAGACAGATAGAATATAAATTTAAATTGCGCAAATATAAATGAGAAATATCAAAGATTGCAGTTCATGCTTTCGGAACTCATACATTTATATAGAAATTCCGTTAATTTTAAATTGCGCAAATATAAATGAGAAATATCAAAGATTGCAGTTCATACTTTCGGAACTCATACATTTATATAGAAATTCCGTTAATTACATCTCCGTAGAGAAAACCCCTGATTAAGAATTCCAACAATATCTATTACATAGCATCATAACATATGAATGCTACAAAATGTAGAAATAAGACAAGACTACAAAATGTAGGAAACTAAAGTCCTCTTCGCTGTCGTCGTCGGCGGCGCACTCGGGAGGGTATTTGATCTTCGTTTTTAGTATATATATGACACTTTATGTTTGCACGAGTATAAGAAGTGCAAGCATAATATTTTTCTTTGTATTTGGGAGTATGAGGAGGTTGCATGCATGTGAGTGCATGCGATTAACAAGGAACATGCATGAGGTTTTCTATATGCATGCATCGACCTATAGTTAGCCTTTTCCCTTTTTTAGTACGAGCAGGACATATAGTACTGGTCTTTGAGACATACCAAATTTAATTGTCCATCTATACGTGCATGTTTATTCAACTATGCATATCGAGAGGAAACACCAGCACGGGGGCTACTAATATGTTTTCCTGAGGCTTTATAGCAGCGGAAGGATATGATTTCTATAGACGATATTGACTTTTTAAACCGTGGCAGGTCATATAAGATTTTCTTTTATTTATATTCTAGACTAGATTCATCGATTTCAGAGACTCGGCTAGCTAGACTTTGTTATATATTTTTAATTGTATCATGTTATAATATATGATAATTTAATATTTACCGACTTTCGTTGGACACTATATCAAACGTCGCAGCCTATTTCTACTCAACTTACTTTTATTATAATATGCGTTAATTTCGACTAGGCATGATTTTAGAGCTCTTTGAATTGTGTCAATGTGACCAAATTAAAGGCGTAAGTTAACTAACATATGAATTTAGAGAAACTTGACTTGCGTCGATGTGACCAAACCAAGAACATGATTTTAGTGATATATATAAATTTAGAGTACCTCGGTTTGTGTCGGTGTGACCAAACCAAGAACATGATTTTAGTGATATATAAATTTAGAACGTCTTAGTTTGTGTCAATGTGACCAAACCAACGGCATGAGTTTAGTGAAATGTGAATTTAGAGCAACTTAGCTTGTGTCGATGTGACCAAACCAAGAGCGTATATTTGTTTAGATTATTTTACTCCATGTTCTCTATATGCAACATGGCCTAATATATTTTTGATCATGCACATATCAATATGAAGGAGCTACAAGATTTAATATGCTTGCTACGTGGAAACAAAGCTAGCTATGTTCTAGAGCTCTCAGACTAGTGCAACTTTGTTTTATTCATTCACGTACATATATTATGTACTAGTATTTAGCTACTAGTTGGAGACGCATGCTACTGACATAGAGTTTTGTTTATTTGTTTATCTAATACTAATCCCAAAATGACCATATATGGTTGAACGAGACTAGTAACATATAGATATTTTAGGTATTTATGGTGACTTGGATCGTGTCAACGTGACCAAACCAAAAACTAAATTTCATTAACATGTAAATATGGAGCGACTTGGCTTGTGTCAATGTGACCAAACCAAGAACCAAATTTCATTAACATGTAAATATGGAGCGACTTGGCTTGTGTCAATGTGACCAAACCAAGAACATGCTTTAAATAGTATGTGATTTTAAAGCAACTTGGCTTGTGTCAATGTGACCAAGCCAAAAGCCAAATTTTAGTGGTATATGTCAATATAACCAAGCTAAAAAACAGATTTTTTGGTAATATATATGAGTTTATAGCATTTTGATTTGTGTCAATGTGACCAAACCAAGAACATAATTTTAATAATATGTAATTTTAGAGCAACTTGGCTTGTGTCAATGTAACCAAGCCAAGAGCCAAAATTTTGATAATATATATGAGTTTATAGCATCTTGATTTGTGTCAATGTGACCAAACCAAGAGCATGATTTTAATATTATGTAATTTTAGAGCAACTTGGCTTGTGTCAATGTAACCAAGCCAAGAGCCAAAATTTTGGTAACATATATACATGAGTTTATAGCATCTTGGCTTGTGTCAATGTAACCAAGCCAAGAGCCAATTTCTCATGCTCATGCATTAATCGTGATCAAATCAAGAGAAACGGTACATGCATCCAATAGGAAGAGGAAAATCTCATAGTTCATGTCAATGTGACCAAACTAGAAGATAGGGAGAGGAGGAACTCCAAAGTATATGTCCATATGACCAACCAGGAGTAGGAAAAGAAATATATTCTTCACCTTCTTGCAGATATCCTCTAATTCTTCTTCTCGCGTATACAATGGGCAGCAGCTAGCAGCGGTCCGTATACGGCAAGCGCTCGGCCTGCCGGCGGTGACGTCTGGCGAACGATGGCGAATGACGGCGACAGCGGCGGTGGCGTATATGGCGGCGGCGGACTAGCAGCAGAGCAGCGATGAGTTGTTTTGTGGATTTTGGACCAGCAGCGACGGACGGGAACGAGTGCCTGGATGATCAGAGGGAATTGGGGGCCGGCTTGCAGCGTCGCACGCGGGTATTTATAGACGGAGAATACGGCAGTTCTCCGTCGACGTGGAGGGACTCGGGATGCTCCCACGTTTGACAGATCGTGGAAGAGTGGGGCGGTAGCTCTATGCTCTTCTCTATTTCTTTTCTTTTCTTTATTTATTTCTTTCGTTTCAAATCGCTGATCGTTAGAGTCCTTGAACAAAAGATTGACCGAGTTTGATCGTGTCTCTCTCCCGTGTGCCTATTTAAGTGGGCTGATAGTGTGTATGCGGGCTATGGACCATGATTACTCATTTTTAATGGAGTATTAATTAGATAATGTTGCTGCTTAAAAATCATGCATGCATGATTAGTAGCTACATGTTTCGTATCCTTTCTTTCATGCCTGCGGCATATGAGTCCACTTGGCTTTCATATATTAAGTTCCAGCTACTATAATATATGCATAATGCCAATTTTTATTTATTATGAATCTTAAACATATGATCGCTAATTATTTTGTTCACTGCCCACCATATTTTATAATATCGTCCGAGCGAAGCGAATTCTACACTGTGCTCGTATATTTTGAAACTTAGTATAGATCGAGATATAATGAACTTAGGACGACATTAGACGTACTCTAAGGAAACTTCTTTTTTTAGCATTTATCGTAATATATATTTTTTATACATATATCCTAGTCATAATTTATTTTTTTATTCTAAGACAAAAACCAGTGTCAACAGATGCCCCTCGAGGTCCGGATGTGAATATTATTATGTTTCGGATCCGGAGCTCGAAAATATTTGTTTTCCTTTTATGTCGAGTTTTAGGAATTGGTCTCCCCCTTATTTTATTTGTACCAATGGTATTTTTCTACCCCTTTTATTTTTCTGAGACTCCAAGAGGTAAGAGTCACGGTTTAAAATTTGGTTAGCCATAGCGAGCTATATACCGATATTTCAGTAGCGTGCTGGCCAGAAAATCTTGTTGCCGGCTGTTTAGCAACGATCGATACGTATTTCTTCTTTTCTCTCCTAGTATATTACGTGCTCCGCTTTCCGGCACTTTGATAGTCCTAGACCAGATCCAATCTCTTCCAACTTTTATTGTCTTCAGGTACGTACATGGCTGCCGTCATCGACGATCCAAATTGGTCTTTCATCTACATTATCTTGCTAATCCCTTTTGGATCTTTTCTCACTAGGCGTATAGGCTAGCAATTTCATCTGAAAGTACGGATTGGATCTTGCTTCAGATGCAGGCGAGTGCGCTCCTATTTCTATGAAGATTTATACGAGTATTTTTGTTAACGTACTCAGTTCTAATTCTGATTTCTTTGCTTTTCTTAGATTCGTCGGATGCAATCTGGTCTATCCGTTTAATCGCTATCTTTCGGCTGTCAGGTATATATTCATCTCTTGTATCTTTCTCTACGGTATAATCACTATAGATTGAATTAATTACGGCGTGGCGTGAACCAATTTGATTAATGATTGCATCGTCTTTGTAGTTTATAAGGTCTATTCTTATGGTTGACGTGCCGGCGAGTTCCTTTAAACTCGGTCCGTCGTACATCCCTAAGGCTAGATATATACATACTACATATTTCTGTCGAAGTTTTTTTTTTACATCTCATTACCATAGGCTATTTCCCATTTAAACATGTGGGTGGTATCTTTTACCTAGGTAGTACAAGTCAAGTAGCCTGTTCTGTTTTAGCCATTTTAGCTTCATGGTTGGCGTGCCGGCAAGTATAACTTGGTCCGTCGTACAACCATAGAGATAGATATACACTACATTATTCGCATGTTAGAGATTTTTTTTGTGTGTACATACAGCCAGAATTTGTACTATAATATTTTTCATAAGACGAGTTTTTTTAATGATGTATTGGTTCGTCGATCGGCCGGAAACGCGACACCGTATTCTTTTGGTATCACCTAACGTCAAATTTCTTTGCCGCTGGCGTTCTAGCAAGCTCCTATGTGAGCTTGGTCTGTCGCACTACTACAGAAGAACTAACTAAAGTTGCTACGTAATTTTTTCTTTTATTTTAGATCTCAGATATTTATCCATGTGTATTTGATAGGAGCTTCGCTCTTTTCTTTTGGCAGTGGTTTTTTGCAAGTCTTAGGTATTACACTTCAGATACCTCTTGTATATTTTATATTCCCCCTCTTTTTATTGCGTTACAATTTAATTTCCTTTTTGTGCATAGATGGCGCTTGGTCAACCAACCCGTTCCTCGTATCACTTAAAGTTATCAGAACTTGCTAAAGAGCAATTGTATGAACCTGAGACGAGTGCCTTAGCCAATCCTATCCTTATGTTGTCCACAAATATGGGAGGACGATTGGTTCCTGGGAACGTGGGTGGCATTCTGAACGTAATTTCGATGCTCTCAGTTATCATCCACCCGCGCTAGGGCCTCATGCTGAGTTACGTTGCACCTTAGGGAGTAGGATAGTCTCAAAACATTTAGGTTGGGAGAATCATAAAATCCCATATATCGAACGCCCCACTGGTTATACTCAATGGGGTACTGAAATCCTTGCTCATCATTCTTTTAACTTGAGAGGAGGTGAAGAACATACAGATTATATCTGTGGGGCAATATACTGCTCTCTTTGTGACTATACTGCTTCTCCTGCTCTGTTGCAATCTCTGCTAGAAAAATGGATTCCTCAAACAAACACCTTCCTATTCTCACATGGCGAGCACACGATCACTTTACTCGACATGCTCCTTATGGCAGGGCTTCCTATCGACGGTGATCCTTATGAAGAGTATATTCCTCCACTCAAAGAGCTAAATGCTTCTTCACTACTATTCCCAAACTTTTATTTCACCCTTCTGGAAATATGGGAAGAGCTTTCATCTAAACATAAAGACGGATTGGTACCGTTTCAGGATTGGTGTGATTATTTTCACAACAATCGTCCAGAGCCTCTGACCTTCGATAGCCTTCGTGATGGTCGTCTATATCTTGCAGTGTTTATCACGGTTTGGCTTTGCAATTTTGTCGTTGTCGGTACAGGGCCCTATATTCGTCTCGGTGTACTTGTCATGGCGTCTTGGATTGCCATAGGCAGAAAAATTTCACTTGCTCCATCGGCACTTTCCTCCTTGTATTTTTCACTCCGGCGCATTAGTATGCATCCTGTAGGGCCTACATATCCCAAGGCACCCTGGCCGGTCCATTATGTCATAGGATGGATGCATCTATATTTGAAGAGAACTTTTGGTGCCAAAGACAGAGGAGACCGTCTTCCTACTCCAAAGATCTTACATATGCAGCCATCCATGATAAGTACAATGTTCAGGCCTCCCAACGAATTTTCTGCTGAAGCAGCATATGATTTCTGTGAGAATCAGAAAAACATTGCTTGGTGCCCCTATTCTTCACGTAACTTGACTGGAGTGGATCAGCTACCAAGGGCTTTCATGCTTTCTGTTCGCCGAGGTATTCTTCCTTGGAGGTTCTTATTTTCGGATATTGACCTATGTGTAGCCGAGCCATATCACCCGGATCGCGTGGCTCGCCAATTTAGGTTGGACCAGCTGATACCGTATGATCCTTTGAAATCTTTGCTTACGGAAGACGATGTTGGTATTGCATACACCTATTGGTCCCATTTGTTGCGTCCAATTCAGGAGAATATCCAGCATCCTCTTGATAGCACTTATGAAGGCAAATCTTCTTTGGCTTGGGCTAATTGGTGAAACAAATTTTTTAAACCGTTCAATACTGTTTAACATAGCCTCAGGGCAGGTAGTGCGTATGGACAAGTCTCATATGATGAGAGGAAGACTACGTATAAACAAAGTGGAAAGTCAGTTATGCCCTCACGCAAGCTCACATAGTTAGATCATGTTATAGTAAAAGAAGTATCTGCTAGACGTCGAGATGAGTATATTGCCGCTATTAAGGCAAAAGAGGAAGAGAGCGTGGATTACTGGAAAAATATTTTGACCATTTTCCTCTCAGATAATGAACCTCCTAAAAGCTCTCGACGTGTGAGTTAACGACTTTTATCTTATTTAATTTATTTTATCCTTGCCATAATTTCCTTATATAATCTGCCATAAGGAGAGTGTCATCGCTTCTTCCGCTGATTGTTTGCCTCCACCAAGTATGAATGCTGGTGCCAATCTTATAATTGATAAGCTCAAAGAAACGTGTACAGATGGAGCCATTTCTTCGGATGAGGAGACGAGGCCCACGGCTAAAAGGAAAATTGATTTTGCTGGTGATGAGTATACGGTCCCATAGAACTGGACATTCCTTTGTATGTACACGATCATCTCAGCTGTACAGCTTTAGATGACGTGCTTAATGGCAGTACAGCTCATGGTTTAGAAGATTTTGACACATTAGATGTGGATGATTATGGCGCATCAGACCTTGCTATTAATCCTTCAAATTCTTCGCCACATATAACTTTAAATATGTCCCAAACGATTGAAGTTTCCAGTCACGGTAGTTCTATAGAATTATTTTATTTTATTTTATTTTATTTACCGCATCACTCATTTACCAGGATATTTATTTGGGGTTCTTTATTGTTGTATTATTTTTAGGTGTTGAAGACGCTCTTGTTAGCAACGAGGAAGCGCCAGCTCAGATTACAATGACATCCATCAGTGTTCCCTTTATTACTGAAGCTTTCATGAAGTTTATTGATTCGACGTTGGATGCGGCTTTTGAGGGCTTGAACGGCTCCACGATAGCAGATCTAACGTCGAAGTTCTCAAGACGGTTTACTCGCTACTTCCGGCTGGGGATGATATTGCTCGAGTTGCCGATATCCGTATTGCTTTGCAAAGGCTCATTTCTATTTCAAGCGAGACACAACAAGCTCGTAAAACGGTGGAATCACAGTCCCGGAGACAAGAGGAATCTCTGGCTATAGCAGATAAAGAGCATGAGTCGCTCTCTAAAGCTTTAAAGCTCACAAATGAAGAGCTGTCATCGATGGAGGAGCAACGTGATGAGAAAGCGAAACATTTGGAAGCTCTCAATGCACAGGTCGAGGAAGCTAGAAACGCTTTGCATGATATTGAGGAGGGCGTCATGCAACTCAAGATGACACAGTCTGGTCAGCAGGCCGAAGCGAAGAAGCTACATGATACACTTTCTGATTTTAATTCAACTATTACTCAGGAGCTGGAGGTCCTCCGGCGGGATATATCCACCATGAGTGATGAAGTTGGATCTATTCTTGAGAGCATGATGAAGTTACGCCCTCCTTCTAGCTGATTTCTTTTTACAGATATTTTAAATAATTTGGTCTAGCTTTCTTTCTACGTGGTCAATCACGTCTCAACCATTTTGTTTGCTTGTTTAATAAGCACTTTTATTTATTGTTATGTGTCACTACACTGCCGAATTTATAATCTCAGTTTATTTGTATACGATAGTATTACTATACCATGATATTTATTTATCTATTTATTCATGGCTGCACCGTATTTATATGTGTTGGTGAACCCTTATGCCATTGTTCTGGACGTGGTTACAGCTTATTTACGTGTCCATGATTTCGTCTCTTATTAGTTTTTTTTTAGTTTACACTCATGGGATACAGAGCACTTTATTTATTTTCTACGCTCATATCTATGAGGGCATAAAGTTATATATTTTTTATGTGCCCTAGAGGGTTGGCGTATTTTTTGGCGATAGCTCAGTTTATATATGAGGGTATAGAATACTTTTTTTTTGTTTCCTGCGCTCTAGTTTATACTCATAAAGTGATGGAATCTATACTTTTATTTACGCTCCAGTTTATACTTATGGAGCGATAGAGTGTTTTTTGTTTGCCCCAGTTTATACTCTTGAGGGTATGGAGTCATATATTTTATTTTTACTCAAGCATAGTAACGCTTAAGGAATTTTCCATTTACTGGCGACGGCGAGTATTTTCCATCCGGCGAGATAATCCGGTACGCGCCGCTAGAATAAACTTCTTTGATGACGAAGATACCCTCCCATTTAGGTTCAAATTTTTCTTTCATTCGCCGCGTGATATTCATAGGACGGATGACAGCAAGCACTAAATCTCCTTGTTTAAATGACCTTCTTTTAACACGTTTGTCGAAGGCTCGAGACATCCTAGCTTGATATGCCTCTAGGTTTTGTAAAGCTTGCAGTCGTTTGCCTTCGAGTCTTTCTAACTCGTAATTGCGTTGATTTTTCTTCAGATAGTCTTTCATGCGTAGCAACTCTCAGCGAAGCTATTTGTACTTCCAAAGGTAGAACGGCTTCTCCCCCGAATACCAAGGCATAAGGCATCATTCCTGTCGGCGTTCGCGTTGTGGTTCTGTAAGCCCACAAGGCTTCAAGGAGTTTTTCATGCCACTCTCGTTTATTTTGTGATACCACTTTCTTTAATAATTTGCAAAGAGTTTTATTAAAAGCCTCCGCTTGTCCATTTGCGGATGGATTATAGGCCGTAGAGTAGAAATGATTTATCTTAAACTTTGAACATAATTTGTCTACATATTTATTTTTGAAAGGGGTTCCATTATCAGACATGATCCGAGAAGGAACACCAAAGCGATATATGAGATGTGTTCTTATAAAGTGCTCCACATTCTCTGCTTTGTCCTCTTTTAGTGGTATAAGTTCAGCCCATTTAGAGAAATAATCAGTCACGGCCAAAATAAACTTGTGACCTTTGGACGATGGTGGATGAATTGGCCCCACTATATCCATTCCCCACATTTCGAATGGCCAAGCTATATTTGTTGCATGGAGTGGTTCATGTGGCTGATGTATAAAGTCAGCATGTATTTGACACTCATGGCATTTCTTTGCGAATTTAGTGGCATCGCCAAACATTGTTGGCCAATAATAACCTAAGCGCCTTAGTTGATAATATAGTTTAGGGCCAGATTGGTGCGAGCCGCATACTCCAGCATGAACCTCATTCAATGCCTTCATAATTTCATTTCCAGCTAGGCAACGCAGTAGAATACTATCATGTGAACGCCTATAGAGCGTGTCATTGATGCATGTATAATTAATTGATCTCTTGTGGATTCGAGATCTTTCGCTAGATTCCAAAGGTAGATATCCGTGAAGTAAATATTCTAAGAATGGCTCTCGCCAATCCCCTACCTCAATTTCGCATATGTCGGCTGTCATTGCCGAAGCTATTATCGTTTCTTCTTCTTCAGCAAGTATTGGCAAGATTCTTCTTTCCTCGACATGGACATCCATCGATTGATGAGAAGTTAGTGACATGCTAGCAGCTAAACTTGCCAAAGCATCAGCCTTGTCATTTTGGCTTCTAACAATGTGTTGAATGTTTAAGTCGGCAAACCTAGACATGAGCATTTTGGCTTGTCTAAAGTATGGCTTTAATTCTTCTTTCTTGACCATGTAGATTCCTAGCAATTGGTTAATCACCAATTGTGAATCACCATACACGGTGAGTGAATCTAATCCCATATTCAAAGCGAGTTCGAGCCCGATTATCAAAGCCTCATACTCAGCAGAATTATTTGACACCGCCGAAGTTAAGGTAAACGAGTACGGAATTATATCTTCGCTTGGTGTAACAAAGACAACCCCGGCACATGCCCCTGATTTTCGACAAGCGCCATCAAAATACATTTGCCATGTTGAACTTGAGACCGATGTAGTGAACACCTCTTGATCTGGCAAGTCATCGTTGACTAGAAAATCATCAGGGATCGGATGCGCGGCTAAAAAATTAGCCAAGGCCTGGCCCTTTATGGCTTTTTGTGGCACATATTTAATATCAAATTGTGACAATAACATTGCCCATTTTGCCAACCTTCCTGAAAGCACCATCTTGTTGAGAATGTATCGTAGAGGATCTGCTCTCGACACAAGGTGTACAGTGTGTTCTAACATGCAGTGGCGTAATTTTTGCGCCGCAAATACTAATGCTAAACATATTTTTTCCATATCAGGATAATTACATTCGGCCCCTACAAGGGTGCGACTAAGGTAATACAAAGAGATTTCTTTCCCTACATCATTATTTTGTGCCAATAGAGCACCTAACGATGTCGGCATGGCCGCCGTATATAGGATTAATGGTCGATCTTTGACTGGCACACCTAAAACAGGAGGGTTTATTAAATATTTTTTAATTTCTAAGAATGCATTTTGGCATGCTTGATCCCATTCAAAGGGGACACCCTTTTTCATAAGGTGTGAGAAAGGCTTACATCTCCCAGATAAATTAGAGATGAACCTTCTGATATATGCTAAATGGCCTTGGAAGCTTTTTAATTTATGTAAATTTGTGGGTGGTGGCATTTTGACGATCGCTTGTATTTTACTTGGATCGACTTGAATACCATTTTTTGTGACCACGAACCCGAGAAATTTCCCGGAAGAAACTCCGAATGCACACTTCATGGGGTTCATCTTCAAATTATGTTGTCTAAGACGCTCAAAAACCACTTCAAGGTGCTTTAAGTGATCTTTTTCTCGCTTTGATTTCACAACTATGTCGTCTATATAGCATTCAACGATATCATACAACAACCCGTCCAAGATAATTGTCATGGCTCGCTGATAAGTTGCCCAGCATTTTTTAACCCGAAAGGCATAACTTTGTAACAAAATATACCTTTAGGTGTGCGGAAAGCTGTTAACTCTTCATCTTCCGATGCCATTTTTATTTGATTGTAACCGGAATAACCATCCATGAAGGAAAATATTTCATGCCCCATTGTGGCATCAACTAATATTTCTGAAATAGGTATCGGGAAATCATCTTTGGGACATGATTTATTCAAATCCCTAAAATCCACACATACTCGAGTTTGACCATTTTTCTTTTTAACAGGTATAATGCTAGAGATCCATCTAGGGAATTTGACTTCTCTAATAAAACCTGCAGATATGAGTTTATCCACCTCAGCTTCTATTTTTGGAAGTACTTCAGGCCGATACTTTCTTTGTCCTTGTTTCACCGGCACGACATCCTTTTGTACGGCGAGACGATGGACGGCTACCTCCGGGTTTAATCCGGGCATTTCTTCATAAGTCCATGCGAATGCATCTCTGTTTGCACACAAAAAATCATGATATTTTACTTTATTTTCTTTAGACAAATGTTTGCTGATAAAAATCGGACGAGGATCGTCGGTCGTACCAACATTTATTTCTTCTAAGTCATCGACTGTGGGCTGGTTGCCATCTTCCATTTGTGGAGATGCTTCAGCCATGTCCATATATTCAGTCGATGCCATACAAACTTCATACCCTAGTCCATACTTCTTTTCTTTTAAAACTTGGTCTTCATGTAGAGCTTCAAGTTGCTCTGGAGACAACGCCTTTTGAAATGGCGCAAGTTGCTCCCGGCCGTCGCACAAAGATGGGCCGGTGAAAATATCATATCCCATTTTCTGCATCATATACAAAACTCTATTATCATATAAGGAAATAGGCAACGACTCATCATCTTTATTTGACAAGGTAATTTGCGCCACATGATTTTTTTTATTCTTTTTATACCGGTGAGACTCCTTAGCTAATTCAATTTTGCGCTGAACCAAAGGAGGTAGAGGTGTAGGAAATTTTGTACCTCTTTTATTGGATGACTTATTCACAATGCGGAATATTGGGTCGCCCTTTTTTCTTTGATCACTTGGTATATACTGATAAACTTTTTGTCCTGATGAAGATTCAGCAATATCATCCTTCGTAATATTTATTTCAGGCACTACGATTGACTTTGGCTTGTACACTTTCTCAACAGGTTCAAAGTAAAATTTGGCATCGGCATAGAAAGATTCGGACACTGTAAATGGTCTCTTATCTGCAGATATTCTTACAGTCTCCCCAGATTGATCCATATACTTGACGCACTGATGGAGTGTAGATGGCACAACCTGATTATCATATAACCATGGTCGACCTAGCAAAGCATTGTAGGATGTAGCTGCATCGATTACATGGAACATTACTCGTGTGTGTAATGTCTCCAATTTCAGAACCAAGTATATAGTACCCATGGCTTCTTGACCTGATTGATTAAAACCATGAATCACTACATTAGATTGACGCAAATCCCTAGTAGTGTATCCTATTCTCTTCAGAGTACGCAGTGGTAACAAGTTTATAGCAGATCCTCCGTCTATCATTATGCGATTTGTTGGCGATTCATCGATATCACCAAACATAAGAAGAGGCCTGTTGTGTTTCTTTGAGCCTAACAGTCTGTCCTCATCACTAAATGTAATATTTAATACATCATCTGGTTCAATTTCGGTCTGTGAAACTTCCACTCGATAATCTTCCGGAAATGATAATGCAGTGACCAAGGCTTTGCGCAAATCAGAAGAAAGAGACAAATCATCATACACCGAAAGCATAGCTGGTATTTTCTTCAAGTGCGAGATTACATCATATTTGACTGTCGCCTTAACAGAAGGGTCAGTCGTTTCATTCGCAACTACATCTTTGTTCCTAGGCTCCTTTCTAGGTGGAGGATGTGGGTCAGCTAGCTGGCGACCTGATCTAAGATGGACTTGATCCACTTCAGGCACCTCTTCATCTCCAGGGAAGTGAAGAGACTCGCTATCATCCTCAAAAACACCAATGACCAAAACATCAAATTCTTGGGGGAGTCTTTTTAGATGTTTCGCCAAGCTCTCCGATATTCCTGGCCTGGAGCGTGTAACATTGGTTTCTTTCTTCACTTGATAGTGGAGGACGAGCCCACGTCGCTCTCGCCCTCTCCCTCTATATTTAGATCCTCGGGGCTCATTGGAGTATAGTCCTCGGGGCTCGACGGAGTATAGTCCTCGGGGCTCGACGGCGTGTAATCCTTCTCCTCTTTGGAGATTGCCTCTTTCGAGCTGACATTTGCAGCGCCCTCCATATCCGAAGTGCGGTTCAGCTCCTGATATTATCATAGGATTAAATTGGCCATCTGATATCAACATATTTTTATTATGAGCTGGTCTTATGTTTGAAGAGGCACAACTCACCACGTCATCTTGGAGGGTAGCCACATTTGCTGCAGCAACTTTCTTTCCCTTCTTTAAACTTGTAAGGAGGTCTGCATCAACAGTCCCTTCATCTATCATTTTCTGAATTATGTTCTTCACTACAAAGCAGTCCTTGAGCGTATGACCCAAGATGCGATGGTAGCGGCAAAAGTTTGGATCATTGAACTTGTTAGCTTCTTCTGGTCTTTTTGGATTTGGCAGCTCAATAAGTTTCAACTGGAGTAGACCAGCAAACAAGTCACCAATTTCTTCAACGGGGAAGGAATATTCTCTATTTTGGTGCTCAAAGAGGGTTGGTCTCCTTTGGGCCGGTGCACCAACCCGCTCTGCATCTCTCGCGGCGGGTGCCCCCGAATGAAACTGTGGCCTCGTCGTGGTTGTCTCCATGACTTGCGTTGGCCTTGGCTTGGCGGGCAACTTATCACGCTGACCGCTCTTGTCAACCGGCTTATATACCGTCTTTGTACGACGTGCTATAAGCTAATTATAATTCTCAATATCTGTAGCTTTTGAGGCCAACTCTCCAAAAGTAATAGGCCACACGCCTTGCAAATAAACAACCATATCAGGCAGCAGATTGTTCATGCACATACGCACCGCTTCTGTTTCTGTGATCGGTTGCGGACAGTGAAGGCTTAAGTTTCTCCATCTGTTAATGAAGTCTGCAGCCTTCTCGTTCACCCCTTGCTCGGTTTGAGTTAGCTCGGTGATGCCGACAGTCCTCTGAGTGCTGTAAAAGCGCTCGAGAAAAGCATCTTGCATTTGTTCCCATGTCTTCATTGAACTTGGTAGCAACTTGCTATACCAAGTGAAAGCCGGACCCGATAAAGTTTGCACGAATTGGCGGAGAAGAAGTGCACCATTTTGAGTAGTATCTTGACAAGCCGCCAAAAAGTGAGCTATGTGTTCATGTGGAGATCCGCCCCACTGAATTTGCTGAACTGCGGCTGCCGGTAATTTGCCGGGAATGGAACAAGGTCAACATCCGGTGGGTACGGCTTGACATACCCTGGCTGCATGGAGTAGTGAGTCTGCATGTATTGGGCCTTGACTCCCTCAGCGATCATCTTTTGAATAGCTTCGAGGTTAATTCCCGGGCCTCCTTGATCATTATTTCGGCTACTCGAAGCATTCCTCTCAGCTTCAACATTTGTGTTACTTGCTACACGATTGCGCAAAGCAACCAACTCATCTTCTTTTTGTTGGAGTGCGGTTGTGAGCTGTGCCAGTTGTTCTTCAACAGAACGACCCGTATTTGCCGTGAGGACCTGCTCCACACGGGTCGTATCATCATCATAATGTTGTCTTTCATGAGATTTTAGCTCATTTCCAGACTCGGGTTATGAACCTTAACACAAAGTATTATGAGACTCTGCATGGTTTAAATCATTCTCCTCATTACTCGAATCTATTTGACTGCTAGTCACGGGACGATGACCAGGTACAACATTTTTCTTGGCCTTTTTCCTTTTGAAGTGGATAGACATAGACGACGTTTCACTATTGCTTTCCGCGGCCTCTATGATGCCGATCGGTAATGAGTTGAAGACTTCAAATGAGTTCTTGGAAGTTCTCTTGCGAGATGGCCATGGAGTAAGAACCGCGGGAGCCCTTTTTAGTGTATTTTCTAATTCCTTGCTCATACGGATTCCACCATATTGATTTGCCGATGGACGATTTCTACCCTCTACCCTGCTGTATCCAGAATCAGTAGGTATGGCCATCTCTCTTCTCTTAAGAGCAGCACGTCTTGCACTTGCACGTCCTGCTTGGGTGACATACTCTCTTCTCTTGGGTTCTTCATTTACAAACTCTTCATACTCCGGCCATTTGGTAAGAGCATGTGATCGGCGCATGATGTCGCCACCAACATCATCGGCGGACATGGAGTGGCCGGGTAACATATCCTTCAAGGTTTGACATATATTTCGTGTCATCATTGTGTAAAAGTCAGTATGAGGCCTTCCGCGGATTCTTGCATTTGCATTCCCATCCCTTTTTCGGATGGGGTAGGCAAGTTCCTTTCGCTGACACCTTGCTTGATTGGAATCGATCGGTGCCGGAAGATCGACCCATGCCCGACGAGCCCTCTGCCGGAGGCGACGGTGATGGACCGGGTCAAACGAACCCTCACGTGATGTCCGTGGCATTGGTACTGATGATGACAAAGGGTCTGAAATTGTGGTTGTTGGATCGACATGACTCGTTCTAATATCATCTGGACTGAGACAAACTCCCCGCCATATGAGCGAGCGTTTGTTACTCGGCTCAGTGTACGTGGGGAAGAACTCAGGTGCATCAATACGAAGTTGACCAAGTGGTCGAGGGGATTTAGCCTCTTCCACCATCACCACTTTCCCTTTCTCCGCCGCGGAAGCTTTACGAGCTGCTCCCGGCAGGTTTGAAGTAGGTTTGTATGAGTGTTCTTCGGATGCTTCATGGAGAATCTTGCTCGATGCGCCTACCTTCAGTTTGGAAGGAGTGAGCGGCACGGCGATCTTGGTCGACGTGGTCGATGAAGATGGTTCACGTCTTGTTGGAGAGGCCAGCGTCGAAGCAGACCGTGCCGATGAAGCCATCTTTAGTGGGGCTGCTCTTTTTGCAAGAACAGGCCACTCACGTATGTCTTGGAACCACATCGGTGCCTCTTGGCTTTCAAGCTTGGCATATGCTTCCTTTTCAAATCCAGGAGGAACCGAGTCGGATGAAGTGTCCTTGTGCACACTCACGTTTGGCTCACGTGCGACAGCTCTTGATGCTCTTGCTGCAGCACGCATCCTTCTCTTGGCAGACTTGGACATCACAGGCACAAATCCATCTTTAGGTGCCGATGATACTTCTTTTTCTTTCTTTGATTCAGCTCGTGATGTAGCTGTAGTCTTCCAGCTCTCACTTGCCGCAGTCACAAGATGACCGTATGGCACATCCAGCCACAGGTCACCGAAACGGAGAGTCACGAACTACTGAACTTGTCCCTCCATACCTCTATATAAAATCAAGAAAACCACATATTAGTTTTCTTGCTTTTTTTACCAATTTATTATGCCAAGTATGATATATTCATTTCATGAAATCATATGATGCAATCCTATGTTGGAATTCAAAGATGAGGGAAGAAATATGTCCCACCGGGCGTGCCAGAATCTGATGACGGGAAAATGGGGCGACTAAAGTACTCGTGTCCGCGTCATAGAGACAGATAGAATATAAATTTAAATTGCGCAAATATAAATGAGAAATATCAAAGATTGCAGTTCATACTTCCGAAACTCATACATTTATATAGAAATTCCGTTAATTTTAAATTGCGCAAATATAAATGAGAAATATCAAAGATTGCAGTTCATACTTCCGGAACTCATACATTTATATAGAAATTCCGTTAATTAAATCTCCGTAGAGAAAACCCCTGATTAAGAATTCCAACAATATCTATTACATAGCATCACAACATATGAATGCTACAAAATGTAGAAATAAGACAAGACTACAAAATGTAGGAAACTAAAGTCCTCTTCATTGTAAATTAAATTTGACACTTTTCAGGGTATTTGATCTTCGTTTTTAGTATATATATGACACTTTATGTTTGCACGAGTATAAGAAGTGCAAGCATAATATTTTTCTTTGTATTTGGGAGTATGAGGAGGTTGCATGCATGTGAGTGCATGCGATTCTGGCAAGGGAACATGCATGAGGTTTTCTATATGCATGCATCGACCTATAGTTAGCCTTTTTCCCTTTTTTTAGTACCAGAACGGGACATATAGTACTGGTCTTTGAGACATACCAAATTTAATTGTCCATCTATACGTGCATGTTTATTTAACTATGCATATCGAGAGGAAACACCAGCACGTGGGCTACTAATATGTTTGCATGAGGCTTTATAGCAGCGGAAGGATATGATTTCTATAGACGATATTGACTTTTTAAACCGTGGCAGGTCATATAAGATTTTCTTTTATTTATATTCTAGACTAGATTTATCGTTTTTAGAGACTCGGCTAGCTAGACTTTGTTATATATTTTTAATTGTATCATGTTATAATATATGATAATTTAATATTTACCGACTTTCGTTGGACACTATATCACGCGTCGTAGCCTATTTCTACTCAACTTACTTTTATTATAATATGCGTTAATTTCGACTAGGCATGATTTTAGAGCTCTTTGAATTGTGTTAATGTGACCAAATCAAAGGCGTAGACATATGAATTTAGAGAAACTTGACTTGCGTCGATGTGACCAAACCAAGAACATGATTTTAGTGATATATATAAATTTAGAGTACCTCGGTTTGTGTCGGTGTGACCAAACTAAGAATATGATTTTAGCGATATATATAAATTTAGAGCGCCTTAGTTTGTGTCAATGTGACCAAACCAACGGCATGAGTTTAGTGAAATGTGAATTTAGAGCAACTTAGCTTGTGTCGATGTGACCAAACCAATAGCGTATATTTGTTTAGATTATTTTACTCCATGTTCTCTATATGCAACATGGCCTAATATATTTTTGGTCATGCACATATCAATATGAAGGAGCTACAATATTTAATATGCTTGCTACGTGAAAACAAAGCTAGCTATGTTCTAGAGCTCTCAGACTAGTGCAACTTTGTTTTATTCATTCACGTACATATATTATGGACTAGTATTTAGCTACTAGTTGGAGACGCATGCTACTGACATGGAGTTTTCTTTATTTGTTTATCTAATACTAATCCCAAAATGACCATATGTGGTTGAACGAGACTAGTAACATATAGATATTTTAGGCATTTATGGTGACTTGGGTCGTGTCAACGTGACCAAACCAAGAACCAAATTTCATTAACATGTAAATATGGAGCGACTTGGCTTGTGTCAATGTGACCAAACCAAAAACATGCTTTTAATAGTATGTGATTTTAAAGCAACTTGGCTTGTGTCAATGTGACCAAACCAAGAACCAAATTTCATTAACATGTAAATATGGAACGACTTGGCTTGTGTCAATGTGACCAAACCAAGAACATGCTTTAAATAGTATGTGATTTTAAAGCAACTTGGCTTGTGTCAATGTGACCAAGCCAAAAGCCAAATTTTAGTGGTATATGTCAATATAACCAAGCTAAGAAACAGATTTTTTATAATATATATGAGTTTATAGCATTTTGATTTGTGTCAATGTGACCAAACCAAGAGCATGATTTTAATAATATGTAATTTTAGAGCAACTTGGCTTGTGTCAATGTAACCAAGCCAAGAGCCAAAATTTTGATAATATATATGAGTTTATAGCATCTTGATTTGTGCCAATGTGACCAAACCAAGAGCATGATTTTAATAATATGTAATTTTAGAGCAACTTTGCTTGTGTCAATGTAACCAAGCCAAGAGCCAAAATTTTGGTAACATATATACATGAGTTTATAGCATCTTGGCTTGTGTCAATGTAACCAAGCCAAGAGCCAATTTCTCATGCTCATGCATTAATCGTGATCAAATCAAGAGCAACGGTACATGCATCCAATAGGAAGAGGAAAATCTCATAGTTCATATTAATGTGACCAAACTAGAAGATCGGGAGAGGAGGAACTCCAAAGTATATGTCCATATGACCAACCAGGAGTAGGAAAAGAAATATATTCTTCACCTTCTTGCAGATATCCTCTGATTCTTCTTCTCGCGTATACAATGGGAAGCAGCTAGCAGCGGTCCGTATCTGACAACGCCTTCGACCTGCCGGCGGTGACGTCTGGCGATGACGGACGGCAGCGGTGGCGTATGGCGAGCGGCCGGACAGCCGGCGGTGGCGTACGGCGAGCCGCACTAGCAGCAGAGCAGCAGATGGTGCGAGTGATTTGAGCAGCGCAACGATGAGTTGTTTTGTGGATTTTGGACCAGCAGCGACGGACGGGAACGAGTGCCTGGATGATCAGAGGGAATTGGGGGCCGGCTTGCAGCGTCGCACGCGGGTATTTATAGACGGAGAAGGCGGCAGTTCTCCGTCGACGTGGAGGGACTCGGGATGCTCCCACGTTTGACAGATCGTGGAAGAGTGGGGCGGTAGCTCTATGCGCTTCTCTATTTCTTTTCTTTTCTTTATTTATTTCTTTCATTTCAAATCGCTGATCGTTAGAGTCCTTGAACAAAAGATTGACCGAGTTTGATCGTGTCTCTCTCCCGTGTGCCTATTTAAGTGGGCTGATAGTGTGCATATGGGCTATGGACCATGATTACTCATTTTTAATGGAGTATTAATTAGATAATGTTGCCGCTTAAAAATCATGCATGCATGATTAGTATCTACACGTTTCGTATCCTTTCTTTCATGCCTGCGGCATATGAGTCCACTTGGCTTTCAAATATTAAGTTCCAGCGACTATAATATATGTATAATACCAATTTTTATTTATTATGAATCTTAAACATATGATCGCTAATTATTTTGTTCAATGGCCACCATATTTTATAATGTCGTCCGAGCGAAGCGAATTCTACACTGTGCTCGTATATTTTGAAACTTGGTATAGATCGAGATATAATGAACTTAGGACGACATTAGACGTACTCCAAGGAAACTTCTTTTTTTAGCATTTATCGTAATATATATTTTTTATACATATATCCTAGTCATAATTTATTTTTTATTCTAAGACAAAAACCGGTGTCAACACGGTACACCCACATAATTGTGGATCTCCGAAATAAATCTTCCAATGTTACTGGTCTTACTATTAACTTTGTTTCTACTAGATAACCCCGATCTCACGAAGTGTTTCGAAAGACGATCTTTAATTTCCTACTTCCTTAGATCTAACTAAACTTAGGCCAAGTTTTATGCTGTTTAGATTATCTAAAGATGACCTAATTAGCTAAACCGTTAGGATACCAGCTACGTATACCAACTATGGATACCAGTTGCGGATCCTCCTCGGTGTATGGATTACCTTACGGACTTTGTACTTCTTATTAGCATTCTCTCTAAGCTGTTAGAGCTTGAATACCACTTCTGTTCCAAAATTTCTTCTTTGCTCCTTTTCATGTTACTTCCATGAACTTAATACAACTATTTTATCAACTTCTGAACAACATCACCTATCTTGAGTGATCTTACGTTCATTTCTTCATGTTGGTCCACACGTTGTCTGTATTAGTATTTCTTCTTTTTTCCAGCTCATAGTGAGTTGGAATTAATCCATCCTTCAAAATGGTGTTACTACCCTCTTAGATTTAACTTCCTTCTTCGTGCAAGTCTTTATCTGGATCTTTGGAACTCGTCACTCCCCTACACGAATTCCCTTTACTATATAGTCCATAACATCAAGTAATAATTTGATGATGCAACATGCATTTGCACACCAAGTCAAACTTTATGTTCAGATCTAGTCAATTAAGGAAAACCAATAAAACCAAGTAATACTCTAACATATATCATGTATTAAACATATGTCCTCAAAATATTACAACTCCCAACCACGGCAAGACACGCCCTCTGTACACTACCTTCTTATATTACAAGAGCTCTCTTGCCCATGTGAGCATGTTCTCACTTATTTCAGCAAGCCTCTCAAGCACTACAATACGCATTACCCAATATAAACATTATTCAAGCACTCTCCTTTATGGATTACTTCTATGCTTACTTTTATCTCTCACTTCAGGGCTTCTGGGATTTTCGTCCACAATGGCGCGAAGTTCGATGACTGCCTTCTGGTGCATCAGAACATTCAGTAGGTGCGTAACCTTGGGTAGAAGTACCAAGGTTGAGAATAGCCATTGAGAAATGACTAACATACTCATGATCTTCTTCAGGATTCTTCTTTTCACTTTTGAGCGCATCTTCGAAGTACAAGGTATTCTTTGCCTTTTCCACAATCCAATCATACATATTGCTATAGTAACTACTAGTACACTCTTCCAACTCAATGGGATTATTATTACCCCCATACGGTCCATAGGATTATATAGGATTATAACTGGTTTCTACTCCCTTACCCGATCCACACGGTATAGGTTTTCCCATGAGTCCATCAGAAGTCTGGTCTCCCCATCTAGTATTACCTCTAACGACATCATTGGGGTTGGGTGCATTCCAAATTCTCTGCTCCTCCTCATATTTGGTCCACGGGTCTACTGGTTGCTGAGGTTCAACTAGATAGTAGGCATAGACTTTAGAGTGTGGGTCATTAAACTCCATTTCTTCAAACACCTACCCTGAATGGACTGGTTTCGGGTGCCTTGCTTCTTTAGCTAACTTCTTTATACGTGCAATTGCCTTTGTAGGATCAGTAAAATACTCAATGACAGTGTCCAACTCTTGAACTAGCACTCGATGAGTGTTGTGGAATGTGTTCAACAAAGACTTATAACGATCCATATACTCTACTGCCAGAGTAGGTTTAGTCTTTACCAGAGCAGAATGATCTAACTCCAGATCAGTACTAAGAGCTTCGTGAGGTATAGCATATAGGTAGTACCTACCAGTGCCTTGGAATTATGTTCCCTTATCTTGGTTATGGCTGCTACTACTGCAATTTGATAGGATGTTGCCATACATCTTGATTCTCCTAATGGCATTTCTCCATGCACTCCCAACTTCTTGGGTAACATAATCAGGATACGATACTTGGCCAGTATCCGCCCGTCATAGAAACTGTAAACCTTGACCAGAAGTCGAGACTTACAATCCAGACTCCATAGAAGTTGACTTAGAGTGATTGTCTAGTCATCTTCATAATCATCTAAGGTCTTGTTCAATACTTGAACATTCCGAGGTGGATACCTAGGTGCCATTCTTGTATTGTAGATAAGAGATTATCATCAGTCATATTGAGTTAAAACTCATAGTACTTATTTATGCTGCATCATAATAAAGAATCATCGCACCAGCAACATAACAAGATTATTCACAACTGAATATCTGTCACATTTCTAGAGAAATCTTTATTGTTGCTAACATCCTTCTTATAGGTTCTACCCTTTTAATAGGTTTACCAACCTAAGGTCAAAGCATATGCTCTGATACCAGCTGCGGTGACCCAGCATACCACTGCACTATGTAGTACACTATAGTCGTTGACATAACACCAATGAAACACCGTTCACTAGTATTGCATTCCTCAAAGTGGTACAACAGAAACACATCAGGTCCAAGACGTGTTTATAGATTACAACTTGACTCTTTATAAAAGATCCAGAGAACACTCTAGGTTAAAGAGAAAGAAATTAACTTCTTTCAAAGAAGAACCAAAAATAATAACTCAGAACTATTAGGCTAATAAGATCAGTATCTAAACTATCTGGCTTGCGATTGCTGCTAACACAATGTTCTATAGAAATGGGTGTTATGGATAGAGTATCTACTCCTATCTAATCAAGATCTTTGCCTTTGCTTTGGTTGATGTATATGTTGACTTCATTGACTTTATTGAAGAACTTGAGCTATCGATGATGGTTTCTTGAGCAGAAATTGATGTTGACATCGTCTTCAACGGCTTAGAACCTAGCAAGGGTTAAGAAGGTACGGTTGAGTACGAGCATACTCAGCAAGTTCACTAAAAAGGAGTGTATGATGCACTATCTCTATAGCCACATACCAAAGATCATAGGCAATGCAGGTTTTCGTAAACATTTCTTCAAAGGTTGCTTTTATTCTGAAAACTATGTCCGAGAGCCTTCACTGGTTGACCAGAACTTTCATGGAGTTCCTTTCCTGCCGTGTTCGTAGCTCCTTCCCAGAACATGGACTAACATGTCATAGTTCTTACACTCTGTAGAGGTGCGTTACTTTACCCACAAGAGACCAAATCCTTGTTGCACAACCGAGCGATATTTCCCATCCACAATTCCTTGATGTGGGCCCAGTAGATGATCCAAGCCAATCACTGCCCCCTTCACGACCCCGCATGTCCCCTTAGTGTACACCATGCCCACATCTTGAATTACGACAATGGTTGGTACAGACCGTCAGATGCCAGAACTATCGTCGGACGTTGAGGGTTCCCACCCATATGCTGCATATCCTCTACGAATAACCAATTAATGCATGCTACGAGGATAACAGCCACGACCTGGCCATCCGGATGCATTTAAGAGGAAGAAGATACAGCTGACTTCTCCGTCCCATTCCAAATCTCGTGGTTAACGCGTAATATACGACGCTAGAATCACTTGCGACATTGGTTGTTAAGTCCTAGATATTATGTTCCTTTACCACTAGAACTGAATCAGTAGATTATTACCATCTAGTAAATAATCCATAATCATATTATAAAAATAGTGTTTTCTGACCTTTTTGAAATGCAGGTGATGACAACATTTGAGTTACAAGCATTTGATAGAAAATAATCAAAGGACATGAGCAAGTGTGAACTTGCCTTGTGATTGCAAGGTAGTGAAGTTGGATACTTCCACTTAACCTTGAGCTCCAGTTTCTACATAAAACCATTATTGCCCGATAAGGACAATATTTAAAGAAGCGATATGCAATGCACAGTAATGTCATGCCATGATTTGTTTTCTTTCTTCTTTGCGTGTTTTACCCACTTGTAAATGTTTTAAGTTTCTTTTTAATTAATAAACGAAAAGCATTACTCAAGAATTATTAAATTCATATTACTTTGATATTTAACATTTTTAGAATAACTAGTATTATTCTAAGAGTTTAAAAATGAATTTATTTAATTATTTTTTAACACTTTTAAATATTTAATTATAATTCCTTTAAGGAAGTAAAACTTTATTTTTATTACACTAAGTTTACTTTTCAAACACACAAACTAGTATTTTTCTATAATAGTACTTCCTTTTAGAATCTTAAATATGAATTTTATTCAATTTTAAGTGTTTTGTATATTTTTATAAAATTCTAGAAGGAATTTATATAATTTTAATAATAGATCTATATTTAATTACTTAAAATTACTATCTATTATTTTAATTGGATAGAGGATATTTTTGTGATTTCATAGATATATTATTTGTATTTTAGGATTTTTATTTATTTTTCTAGAGCCTAATTTATCTCAGGGATATATTTGTAATTACGTATGTTATATAAGTCCTCCTTTTAAAACTTGGGCCTGGCCCACTAGGCTGGCCAGGCCCGACCCGGCATGCTAGGGCTAGACAAAAGGCCCCTAGTAGTACTGGGTTACCCGCACCCGTCCCGGTACCACTTACTCGCCCGCTCTCCTCTGTATTCTCTCTCAGGCGACATCCTCTCTGGCCGCTCGGTGCCGCCGCTGCCGCGGTTGATTCCAGCTGCCCCAGGCCGCCGTGTCTGTTGCCATGGTGCAAGACAATGCGGATGAGGCCGCTGCTCGATGCTGCCCTGCTCGATCTGGCGTTAGCGCTCTCTGCTAGACGTGCTGACTCCCACCTCGTGGCTAGGGTTTGGGGACCGCCGTGTTGTGGTGCTCCCTCGATGATGTTGTGGTGCTCGTGGTGCTGCTCTACCATGGCCTCCATCACCGTGTGTAGGCGCGGGTTGCAGCGCCCCCTCTGGGTGCTCCCCGTGCCGCCACCTCTCTGATGCCGGCCTCCTCTCTACTTCCTCTTCGATAATCTTACGAGGACCTTGAGTAAGTTCTTTAATATCCTCTCTATGCTCTACGTTGCCTCTACCCCATGCCATGTGGTCACTTGCGATGGATTTCCCCATTTAGGGTTCATCCCTAAATTTCTACACCTCGTTCCCCCTACAGTGGTGATTTAGAATAACTCTAGGTTTAATCTTGCCTGTGCTAATACTTTGATAATGATCTACTATTAGTGAAATGGCACCCTCTGTTGAGCATGTTTGTTACTCTGTTCTCTATCATAGGCTGCTCTGTAAAAGCATGATTAGCTGAATGTGGGTGCTCAAGTTGTTGTGGCTGTAGATTTACTCCTATGGAGTTAAGTTGGGATGCTCTCTGTACTGATGCTTGGTTAACTGTTTACTTGTGAAGCACTAATGTGCTCAGTCTCAGGATTTAATCATGTTACTGTGGGAATCTAAAGTTAATAATGCTATTCCCTGCTATGTGATTAATAAGAAGATTATTTATAAATAGATGATTCCTATATGCTTGTAGGAAAGTGATTAAACTTATTGGCTTCTGTACAGTGTGGCCTAGTGAGAAACAGTGTTAATCTTTACTATCTTCTCTAAGATAAAATGTCTATTTATGATTCCTAATTCATTTAGGAAGATGATTATCTTTGTTGAAGAGGGTTTGCTTGAACTTATACTCAAACAGATATGAACTTATACTCAAACTAGATTACATGGTTAGTGATGCTGGTCTGAGATCCTGCCTGTGCAAGAACACATGCTTTATCTGGATGTTTATTATTTGTTGTCTAATATTTCCACTTATCATGTGCTTGTAAGAAAAATGAATGTGTAAGATAGAAAATGATTAGATCAAAAGGTTGGAATATACCCTGGTAGCGTTGTACTGATGTTGCCTATTACTTCTGGCCGGTGGTAGCCCTGGATTTGTTTTGGCTTCCTCTTGGCCTTGAATTGCTCCTCCTAGTGTTGTTGTTCCTGTGTGACCTTGCTGTCCACCTAGTTCATCTCCCTCCTCAAGTCACCATCTTTGCTGGTGATTTCCTGGGTTTTCTATGGTGGAAAGTGTCTTGATCTAGTGATATTGTTTCAAGATTTGGTGTTGTTCTTGGATGTGCTGGTGACAAACTATGGTTGGCTCTCTACAAAGTGAATAGCAAAGCTTGCTTTGCTCTATACTGCTGTGATTTAAACTTCCCATTTTCACTCTGCTGCTGACACCTCAATGCATGCATTTAGGTGTGAGCTGCTTTACTATTTGCTTTGGTTGTGGTTGAGATCAAGTGAATAGGGTTTAAACTTCCCCATTCTTTTACTATTACTTATCCTGGTGAAACTTGCCCCTTTAGCCTATGATGTTGTGCTAAGGCCTTATTTGCTTAAAAGAACAGATTCTACACCTGATGGGTTTTTGTACCTTCTTTAATTTAACTTGCTCAATGAGGATTGGAAAATAGTGCACTACACTGTTTAAAACTGAGAGCAATCTCACCCTAATCCTCTCTTTGTTGATTTCTTCTTCTGTCTTATTTGCAGGTACAAGACCAAGTGATCAGAATAATTAGTTTAGGCTTTCTTTTAATTTTTTTATTGTAATATATTTCTACTCTTTGTAAAGATCAATGTAATCTATATTCATTATTTAATAAAGCTTTTTTATTTCTTTGAGAATATCTCTGTAATGCTTTTACTTCAAGTAGATTTTTGTGTTTATTTAATACTTGTGGAATAAAGGAAAGAATTAAGAAGTACTATTTAAGTTGTATTAATATATTGTGATTAATTTCCTTTATTGTTTTATAAAAGTGATACATTCAAACAAGAATAATAACTAATTCTTTTTGGAAGTTAAATAAATACTAATGACCTCTAATTTCCTAACCTTATTCAATTATTTCAAAATTTTAATGATGAAACCAACTTTAGTCACCCAAAACATTATAATACTTAAGGATTAAAGGTTAAAAATTGATTTCTATCTAGGTAATTATAGTTGATGTCCCAACCAGAGTGGAATATTATATAGCCTCATACTGTGATATTGATTAAAGATTTCTCTAGAATACTTATCCTCAACAAATCTCTAAGTTTGGGTTCTTGTTAAGGAATTCCTTTCCTAAATATACTTTATTTAAATTACTCCTCTACTGCACTAAGATCTCTTCTGTCTAACTGATCTAGTCATCTGGCCCACCATAGCCATCAACATATGATGACATGATCATGTCCCTTCTACAACATTCCTTCATTCTTCTCCTAGTACATTAGCCTTGTATCTGTTTCTAAGGTTTGCATGGTTACCATTCTCTTTATACCACCTGTGATATCAAACCCCTAGGATGGTTAGGATACTTCTCTTTTCAATACAAGTTTGTTCTTGTTATTATCTTGGTTAAGCTACTTTGCCTACAAATACTCCATATAAATGGTATCACTTATTCTATCATACCCCAGCCTGATCCCTCAAGATCAAACTAGATGGTTCAACTTACTAGGCTTTACCTAATTTGGTATACTCATAACTCTTCTCTATCAGCTAGTCATCTACTCTCAACTAACTTGGGAATAATCACCCCAACCTTCCATCAAGCAAAGCTTAGACTTCTAGTTGTCTGACCAAGATCTATAACTAACAAATAGTAGACTTTTACTAGTCCCACTATAAAACTTATCTTGTTAAGGAAGCTTACTTTAATTTTATTCCTACTTGGCTTAACAAGATTATCATTTGATACTCTAGTGCTACTAGCTTTCTCATAGCTTTACAATTACTAACTTAATTCTTAGATTTAAATACTTCTTCTAGTTAACTCAAGAGTGAGTTAACCCATCCATCATCCAATGGTTTGATCACCATTAAGGATCTCATTCCATGGATAATAGCACACTCTACCATATCTACTTCCTTCTTCTTATTAACTTACTTAAGGTCTTTGGAAGGTCAATATAATAGGTCAAAGCTAAGAATCAATAAATGCTAGGTCATGAATTGATCACACACATTGCTGATCACTAGACACTAGGACTTGGTTACATAGGGTTGTCATCTATTAAAATGACACTAAGGTTATGTAATGGATGGTCTTATCTTGACTTCCCTTCCTACACTATTTGTGATAAGAGCTAATATTTAAGATCGACCATGATACCTAGGGTAGATATAACTATGGAAAACAAGGATTTCAAGATTTAATTATGGGTTTATTTACTTGGAGTTATATAATTGATTGAGTATTCAGGGTTTGTGATAGATAATACATTAATATCATTTCTAGAATATTAAGTGTTCAATCCTGAGTTGTTGTATGGAATACCATATCATGATCTCTATAAAATCTAACACTCCTTATTAAGTAGTGTGTTGTGACTTAGTTTTATTACATTTGATCTACCCTTAGATCAAATTACATTGCTCAAAGATAAGGTTCTAGCAAAGGTCACATTAAAACTTATCGCAATCAACTTGATGATCTACTTCAGTTCTGTCGTGGTGGTGTCACGGTAGATGCCATGAATAGGCTAAAGGTGGGGACTAAATGCACTAGGGGAATCCAGGGAGGGATAGTGTGGTGATTCCACACACGGTAGCTTAGTATTTGATTCACTTCCACAGATTACAAGTGCTCCTCGAGCTGTATTGGGGAGAGGAGGAAGAAGGGACTCTCTTATTCTCACCACTAGCTAGTTCTCTAGAACATACACCACTCTCTAGAGCTCAATCATTCAAAGACCAACCTCTTCTACAGAGGCCCTAGCCCTCCTTATATAGGGGTGGCTAGGTCTCCAATTAGGGCATACGTGGAGGCATATTCCAAGGAATATGCTTCCTCCCAAAATAGTAAGCCGACCGAGTCACTTTTGCCCAACGTCATCCATGCAGAGGCTACGTGAGCCTCTCCGGCGCCTGCCTCATCCGACATAGGCATCGCCACCTTTGTCAGCCACGCCTCGGTGGTCCTGACCTCTATCCGCTTGCTCATGCTCTGCGTGCAGTTGTCACCCTTTGACCAGCGAGATACCTTCCTTCTCTTACAAGCTTGATATAACCCGGATCGTACCTAGTTGATTCGGCCACACCAGTACCTGCATATAAGTTAGATTCATCTTACCGACATACAACGTAAGTCGGTTGAGACCCAGTTAGGTGGATAACCTCGGTCTGGGTTACTCCGTGATTCGGCCTGCCTTGAGGTGACTCGGCCAGCACTCGCTTTGACCTTGCCGTACCTCGGCTATCTTGGCCTTTATACCCCGGTGTGACCCTACCCGGGGGTATCCCCCCAACATTAGTCCCCAAAGCTGGTGCGGTCTTAGCTGCCTTAGCCGCTAAGTCCACAGCAGGTTCAATTTTACCGAGTCTTTTGCTCCTTTTCCGAGTTATCTCATAGTCCGGATTTCATAGGTTTACTTTCCCTTGGCACATTCTGAGTTTCCACTCGCTGGCCGGGTTACCTCATACTTATCCGGGTCACTCTTCCTTCTCTCGTACGCTTCCCCACGTGGAGGCTAATCATTACTTTGCCTCATTTTAAGTGCCTGCGACAGTAACCGCCGCAGTTATTATTAGATATTACTGTAGCGCACGTCGCATCGTGCCTGCCTCCTTGTTAACTGTACCATAACGTCACGTCATGGGATCTCCTGCGCCCTGTGGCCCTTCCTGTGGCTCATAGCTCATTGGCTGATCCGGGTCATACACGGCCACACCGTGTGTCCCGCTCGCCCAGCATGATCCCACTACCCCTTAAGGGCGTGGTTAAATAGGGGAGGGGTCCGCCCCTTGTGTCCTTTCCCCACTCTCGCGCCCCTCTGCCTCTTCTTCTTCCTCTTCCTCTCCAGCGACAACGCCGCCACCGCACCGCTTCCTCGCGCACCTGCGTCGCTGCCGCTTCCGCGCATCTCTTCCGCCACGGGTCCTCGCCAGTCCAGGCCACTGCCCCCACCGCCGCTAGCGCCAGTGAGGACAGTGACCTCGAGATGACAGAGGAGGAGCTCGCCGTCGCGGAGCAGGAAATGGAGGAGGACACGGGGAACACCGACCGTGGCGCCTGGGCTGGGTCCTGGGTGTGCCAGGATGACATCGATTGGTTGTACCGCACCCGGCGTATCCCAGAGGGCGTCATCGTGCGTCTTGCCGCTGTAGTGCTTGCCCCCTCACCCAATCCGGGTGAGTATGTGGTATTTCTGTCCCACTTCCAGCGTGGGTTAGGGCTCCCAGTTAGCGATTTCTTCAACGACTGGCTCAACACCTACGAGCTTCAGCCGCACCATCTTTCGGCTAATGCCATTACCTCACTCTCTGCTTTAGCTTCCACCATCGAGGGCTACGCCAGACTGTGGCCCACGAAGGAGCTCTGGATCCGGTTCTTTGGCCTTCGCCGGAACATGATTCCAAATATCCAGCTTAATCCGGAGGACAAGCAGCTCACGCAGTTCGGCACAGCTTCCATCTCCCCCCGGAAACAGTCTATCTTTCCCCGAGTCACGGGGCTTGACTCCTGCAAGGGCTGGGCCCGAACCTTCTTCTATGTTCGAAATGGTACAACTGAAGATCTGATCCGGCTGCGCCCCTACGCTCCGGGTCCTCCCAATCCGGATCTATGGGACGCGGTCCCCAAGAAGCCCACCATCCTGGCGAACCAAGTCAACAAAAGGTTCCAGGAGCTGAAGGACTTGGGATTACGCAACGAGGACGCGATGATTACATTCGTCCGCAACCGGATCTCCCCCCTCTAGAAACGTACACATAAAGTTTGCCACATGAGCTGGGGCCGTGACCCCAACCGGACCTCCTCATTTGAGTTGAGCAACACCGATATCTTCTGCCGGGTCAAGGCCCTCTTCACCACTAGGAAGGACTTCTCGTGGGGGATCAAACGCTTCTGCCGAGATAGGCTTCCCCCCGCGGTAAGTCTAATGCCCCAAACTTTCTCAGAATTGTATCATATGTCGGTTTCTGTTGTAGGTTTAATCCCTTTGTATTTTCTTTCCCTTAGATGTTTCTTCAGCAAACCATTGAGGATGGCACCGAGCCTTCTCTCAAATGGGCACCTGATCGACACACCTCGGATGCGGAGGAGCCGGATCAGGAGATGTTCCTGCCGATGGCCGATGCGACCAAGCGGCACACCGGTAAACTCTCTTCCATTAGAGATTGGCCCGACGATGAAGATGATTCGGACATTGAGGTGATGGAGGCATTTGATGCTGTCCCTCTTTCTTATGCTTTTCTGATATCAGCTAACCCCGGTGGGCAGATCCATGAAGATCCTCCCCTTGCCATGGGTGAGCCTGTCTCGGTTGCGCCGAAGAAGAGGGGGGCCGCATCTGCTTCTTCCTCCGGACCTTCTCAGCCAGCTAAAAGGCGAAAGAAGTCCGCGGACAAAGCTGCCACCAAGGCCACGACTAAGGCCGTGGCCCGGAGAGCTCGCAAGCCGAAGGAGCCCTTGACTTCGGATGAGTAAGTCAGTTCTCCCTTTGCTATTCACTTGTTCTTCCTTTGTTAAAGTTTCTCATTATTTATGATTTGATTCGGCAGAGCCGTGGTGGAGGTCCCTCAGAGTGGATATGGCATTGCTTCGTCGCTCTGACATAGCCCTTCTCCCCCTCGTGGCAACGATTCACGCCCGTTGAGCCCCATTCAGGAGGGTTCAGCGGCTGCTCCGGGTTCTAGCCCACCTCGTCAAGAGGAGGGCAACCTCAGAGCGGGGGAAACTGGCTCTGCCGAGGTAGCAGCAACCACTACTTCGGCTCCGCTGCAACCATCTACCACCGAGGTTCCTTCATCACCTCCACCGAAACAGAAATCAGCACCAGCACCATCATCAGCTCCAGCACCAGCAGCAACAGCAAAAGCAACAGCAGCAGCACCAAGCCCCTCCGCCTCGTCCGAGTCTTCCAAGGCTCGGCGAGAAGACATCAGCAGCACCAAGGCTAGCGCCAAGGCAGCTCCCAAGGGCAAATCCGCTGCAGCAACTTCAACTTCTCAGCAGCAGCCCAAGGGCAAAAAGGCTCCTGACGCCACCAGGGCAGCGTCAATCGAGGCTGGACAGCGCACACTCACATCCATGCTTTCAAAGAAGACTCCACCGTCGAAGGACGCTCCTGCCGAGCCAGCTGATGCGCAACTCGTTTTGCACACCAGCCCCACCGTTGCCCAGGTTGAGAGGAGAGAAGCCCACGCTGAGGGTCTAGTTGCACCTCACATGCTCAGGGAGAACGGTATCCTCTGACCTTGATCGAGTTTGTAAACAACTAGAACAAGGCGGAGTTCGTCCACAATGATGATCTCCCGGAGAAATTCGGGCCCGCTGAGTTTGTTGCCTAGATGAATACCGCTGCCAAGGCAATTAACCTTGCAGGTCGGATGATGGAGGTACATTACTTCGTCTTTTCCTTAACATTTTGTAGATATTAGTGATATAGCCATTAGTCCCCGAGCCTCCAGGGGAGTAACTTGTTACTCGGCCGGATGCTCCTTACAAAACTAACGTAGCTCCTTAATAACTTCGAATATGCACACACCTAGATCCTGGTTAAGTTCCACTTGGCCCGGATCTTGTACACTTCGAATATGCACACACCTAGAGCCGGGTTAAGTTCCACTTGGCCCGGGTCTTGTACACTTCGAATATGCACACACCTAGAGCCGGGTTAAGTTCCACTTGGCCCGGATTTTGTACACTTCGAATATGCACACACCTAGAGCCGGGTTAAGTTCCACTTGGCCCGGATTTTGTACACTTCGAATATGCACACACCTAGAGCCGGGTTAAGTTCCACTTGGCCCGGATTTTGTACACTTCAGATATGCACACACCTAGAGCCGGGTTAAGTTCCGCTTGGCCCGGATTTTGTACACTTCGAATATGCACACACCTAGAGCCGGGTTAAGTTCCACTTGGCCCGGATTTTGTACACTTCGAATATGCACACACCTAGAGCTGGGTTAAGTTCCACTTGGCCCGGATTTTGTACACTTCGAATATGCACACACCTAGAGCCGGGTTAAGTTACACTTGGCTCGGATTTTGTACACTTCGAATATGCACACACCTAGAGCCGGGTGAAGTTCTACTTGGCCTGGATTTTGTACACTTCGAATATGCACACACCTAGAGCCGGGTTAAGTTCCACTTGGCCCGGATTTTGTACTCTTCGGATATGCACAAGACTAAGCTATCTTCTTGTACTCTTTTTAGGTGACCACCAATCGCCGAAGCGCTGAGTTTCAGCGTCTCTTGGATACTCACAAGATGCTGCGTGCGAAACATACCGCGCTTCTCACCGAACACGAGAAAAGGGGTAAGTTTTCTCCTTGTCATTTTTCATCTCTCTTTGTCTTTTTTCCGCTGAACTAATCCATCATTCAGATTTCGTAGCTGGAGTGGAGGCTGAGAATATCCTCATGAGAAAAAATCTAGATCAGATAAAGGGTAATTCATTCTTGCTCAATCTCTCTCTGTGCCCTATCTTCTTTTCTTCTTGGCTCGGCAAATATTCATACCTCGGCTTTGCCGGGTCAACAAACTATTTCAGCATCACATGAAGATAGTGTGCCCATGCCTGACATGATGCTGCATTTTCTCGAACAAGCAGGGCAGCACCAGGCCGAACTCAAAAAGAAAAATGATGAGCTTGCCCTCTTCCGAACCAAACATGATGAGATTGCCAAGCTTAAGGCAGACATGAAGAAGCTCAAGGCGCAGCACAAATCTGAACTAGAGAAAGCAGTCCAAGACTTTACTGAAGAGCGCGAGGGCCTCAACCTCCAGATCGCCAAGGACCAAGAATTGTTGAAAGAGGCCAACGTCAAGCTTGAGTCGGCGAATGCCGAACTTGTGCAACTCCAGGAGAGGCGCGACAACTGCACCAAAGAGCTGACCCGGGTTCACAGCCATATTTCTGGCAAGTTCCTTTCCTTCAACCGACATTGATCTTTCCGGGTCTACTTCCTTTACTTACTCCACCTGTCTTATTTTTTCAGGCAAATTCCTGGAGAGCAATGTCATTGCATCCAATGCTATTACCAAGTTTCGCAGGCAGAGGGGTACTCCATCTGGTCCTGGCACCATTCCTCTTGATCTCGAGGACTTGATAGTCAGCTTGTCCTCCCGAGTCAAGATCGTGAAGAACTACGACAACTCTTGGACGTAGTAGTCCGGATCTTCAATGTCTTTTGGCCTGAAGAAGATACTCCGGAGAGTGACACTGTTCTTTTTTCCAGGCTTATGGAGTACGAGACTCAGCTCGATCTCTGGAGAGAATCGGCTGGACGCGCCGGAGCTGAGATCGTTCTTCACTACGTGCTTACGTGGTACGAGAAGATTGACCTCAAACTCCTTGAGCGCATGCGCACCGGATCAAGGTGGTCCACTGACCCGGATTGGGCAGCTCGGCACAAGTCTTGCGCCCATAGCTTCATCCAATACGCCCCCATTCATCAATGGAACAAGGGACCAAGCTTCCTAGATGCCGCCGACGATGAAAATGCTGAAAACGTTGAAGATGATTCGGATGAGGATGAAGAGGACAAATCTTCGGATGTCGAGGAAGACATAGATGACTCTGAAGCCGAGGCTGGGGCTGCACCTGCTGGCGCCGAATTACCTCCTCCTGCTGCTCCTTGATTATAAACACTTTAAATTTCATCAGATCCCCGGTATGCCGGGTGCAATTGTATCAAGCACACAAGTGATATTTTGCTACTAAGTTTTTATGCTGGATTGACTTGGGCATAGTCCCCGAGTTTCATTTTCTTGTTCTTCCAATTTCTTGGCTCGACTCGTGTCTACCTTGGTTCGGTTTTATGACTTACGAGTCCGAGCTTCAAAAATTGTCTTAACAATACTTGGAAACTTTAGGATTTAGCTCAAAATAATTCAGCAAAGAAAATTTAAAGTAAGCATAAGGTTAGTCCAAAAAACAAACGTCGGTCGATTAAGTTCCTTTCCTTAGTCGTTTTTCATGTGCTACGCAATTCCAAACTTGTTCTCTTGCTTGCCATGATGCCAAATCTTGTTGGACAGCAGCAAGTCGAAGAGTTAGGTTCCTGGTGCTCACACACTACTAATCTGTCTTAAGTAGAAACAACTTACGCCAGCCGACGTATAAATAATAAATACAGAAAACAACAAATATTATCAAGGCAGTCCCCGAGTTACTGCTCGAGGTGCCCACATTTCATTGATAGGCTCATTGCCGGCATACACACCGACATATGAGAGACTCGGATACATACACTTCTCTGGTAAGTGTAGAAAGGACGAAGTAGAGCTACATTCCATGGATTCTTAGATACCTCGTCGGACCTGTCCGCCTTGTTCTTCTTCTGTGGTTTTGCATCGATAAGATAATAAGAATCATTGTGCAATGCTTTGCTCACAATGAATGGCCCTTCCCATGGGGGGATAACTTGTGCATGCCAGCAGTACCTTGTACCAACCGGAGTACCAGATCACCTTTCCGGAAAACTCGGGGGTTTACTTTCTAGCTAGGATAGTGTTGGAGATTTTGCTGATATATGGCGGATCTGGACAATGCCAATTCTATCGCTTCTTCCAGTAGATCAACATCATTTTGCCGGGCTTCTTGCACTTCGGCTTCTGTGTATTGGGTGACCCTAGGCGAGTCATGTTCTATGTCAGCTGGTAATACAGCTTCTGCCCCATATACCAGAAAGAATGGCATATAGCTTGTTGATCGATTTGGAGTTGTTCTTAAACTCCACAGTACCACTAGTAGTTCTTCTATCCAGCACCCCGCTGATCTCTGCAGCGGCTCAATGAGCCGGAGTTTTATCCCGGATAATACTAATCTGTTGGATCTCTCCACTTGTCCGTTCGATGCGGGGTGGGCTACCGAGGCAACGTCCAGCCGGATCTTCTTATCTCGGCAGAATCGTGCAAATGCTCCTTCAACAAAATTTGTGCCATTATCAGTTATGATACTGTGAGGATAACCGTATCTCAAGATGATGTCTTTGAGGAATGTTACGGCCGTAGCTCCATCACATTTTCTTATTGGCTTTACTTCAATCCACTTTGTAAATTTATCAACCATGACCAAAATGTGAGTCATATTTCCCCTTGCTGGTTTGAACGGGCCAACCATGTCCAAACACCATACGGCAAATGGCCAGGTGATTGGTATGGTCTTGAGCTCCGACATTGGCATATGTGTCTTGGTAGCATACCTCTGACAACCATTGCATTTTCTTACCAAGTCCTCTGCTTGTTCTAAGGCACTTGGCCAGTAGAATCCATGCCGGAAAGCTTTTGCTACCAAGGCCCTTGACGAGGCATGATTCCCACATTCCCCTTGATGTGTATCTCGAAGGATGTCAAGCCCTTCTTCCGGGTCAACACATCGCTGGAGGACATTAGTCACACTCCTTTTGTATAGCTCGGAATTGATGATCGTGTATGCCTTTGCTCTCCTCTGAGTTTGCCTGGACAACACCTCCTCAGCGGGTAAGGTTCCATCTTTCAGGAATTGAAATATGGGCAACGCCCAAGCTGATACAGCTCGCACTGGGAACACATCTTCATCAATTTCCATCTGATCCACCGACATAACCTCAACCGGATCATGCTGAGCAGTCCCTGGGTTTTGCGAAGCAGTCCTCGGGTTTGCCGAGGCAGTCCCCGGGTTTTGCGAACCACCTCCCGTGTCAATGCCCATGGGTACGGCTCTGGACTCCGGATCCTCTGGGACGTAAATTGAGTCGGTTTCTGGGGATGGCCTGATGGATGGTTTTCTGAGGTGTTCTAATGCTACACCCAGTGGAATTGCTTGTCGGGTTGATCCGAGCTTTGACAATACGTCGACAGCCTCATTTTCCACCCGGGGTACATGGCCAAATTCACATCCCTCAAAGTAACCAGATATCTTTTGCACATGGAATCTATATAATGCCATGTTTGGATCAAGAGCGTCCCATAGCCCTGAAACTTGCTATATTACTAAATCCGAGTCGCCAAAGCATTGGATCCGACGTATCCCGATTACTTTTGCCACTGTGAGCCCATGCACAATTGCCTCATATTCGACGACATTGTTTGATGCCGCGAAATGGATCTGTAGCACATACTTCAGTTGGTCATTCTTTGGCGAGGTAAGTACTACTCCGGCGCCTAACTCGGTTTCTGTTTTTGACCCATCAAAGTGCATTTTCTAGTAATTCGGATCTGGTAATGGTGGTTCATATTACACGTCGGCCCAGTCCACAAAAAAGTCGGCCACAGCCTGAGACTTGATTGCTTCTCTTCTGTCATACCGTGGCGCATAGGGGGCTAGCTCAATTGCCCATTTTGCGATTCTGCCACTTGCATCTTTGTTACTCATTATCTCGGATATGGGAGCTTCACATATTACTTTGATGGGGTGCTCCTCAAAATAGTGTTTTAGCTTCTTAGCCGACATGTACACACCATATGCCACTTTCTGATAATGCAGATAATTTTGCTTTGATGCGGATAATACCTCGCTTAGGTAATATACTGGCCTTTGCACTGACTTACCCTCTTCATCGCGCTCTACCACAATTACTGCACTTACAACTCGGTTGGTTGCGGCTATATAGAGCAACATTGGCTCCTTTGATAGTGGAGAGGCTAACGCTGGTGCAGTGGCTAACATTTTCTTTAATTGGATAAAGGCTTCATTGGCCTGCAGCGTCCAAATGAACTTGTCCCACTTTTTCATGAGTTGATAGAGAGGCAGTGCCTTTTCTCCCAACCGACATACAAACCGACTTAAGGATGCCAGGCAACCAGTGAACTTATGGACATTGTTAAGGCACTTCGCGGTTCCATTCGCTCTATGGCCTAGATTTTAGTTGGGTTGACTTTGATACCTCGGCTGGATACAAGAAATCCGAGTAATTTTCCAGCCGGGACACCGAAGGTACATTTGTCCGGGTTAAGCTTCATTCGGAACCTCCTTAGGTTCGCGAATGTCTGCCTGATATCGTCAAGGAGCGTTTTTCTTTCCTTAGTCTTGATAACAACATCATCCACATACACCTGCACATTTTGACCAATTTGGTCGTGCAAACATTTCTGTATACAAATTTGGTACGTTGCCCCTGCATTACGTAAACCAAATGGCATGGTGCGATAGCAATAAGCCCCATACGGGGTGATAAATGCAGTCTTTAATTGATCACTCGGATTCAGGGGTATCTGGTGGAAACCAGAATATGCATCTATGAATGACAACAATTCACACCCAGCAGTTGAATCTATGACTTGATCTATCCTTGGCAGGGGAAATGGATCTTTCGGACACGCCTTCTTCAGGTTCGTGTAATCGATACACATACGCCAAACCACTGCCACATTCGGATCATCCTTCTTCTTCTCCACCAGCACCGGATTAGATAGCCAATCCGGGTAAAGAACTTCCCTGATAAATCCAGCTGCTAGTAACCGAGCTATCTCATCTCCAATGACTTTTCTACTATCTTCGGTGAAGCGGAGGAGAGGTTGCTTCACCGGCCTTGATCCGGCTCTTACATTCAAAGACTGCTCGGCCAACTCCCTCGGAACACCTTGCAAGTCCTGTGTGGACCAAGCAAAAATATCCCGATTCTCACGGAGGAAGTTGACGAGCTCGCTTTCCTATTTATCATTTAACCCGGCACCAATCGTTACGGTGCGCTCTGGGAACATATCATCAACAGGCACTTTCTTGGTATCTTTTGTTGCCTGGAACGAAACACTACCATGCGGGTTACTCAGCGCCGGCATATACTACTGCGCAGACGGAGCCAATGCCGCCACTTCCTGTATCTTCCTTTTCTCTTGCGTAATCACGAGTGACTCGGCTAGGTTAGACCCGGCTGACGCACACTCAATGGAACGTCGGAAATCTCCAGCTATGGTAATTACTCCATTTGGCCCAAGCAACTTCATCTTCAGATAACTGATGTGACAACTTGCCATGAACTTGTTCAGTGCTGGCCTACCGAGTAATGCGTGATACACACTTTCTAAGTTTACCACTTCAAACTCCAAATTCTCAGTTCGGCAGTTATCTCTTGTGCCGAATAATACGTCAACCCGTACCTTGCCTATGGGCTCACAAGAAATGCCTAGCACAATGCCATGGAAAGTTGTTCTGGTAGCCTAGAGCATGTTCTCCGAGATACCCAACTTGCGCATTGTATCCGCATACATGATATTGATGCTACTGCCATTATCTATCAGCACCTTGGAGAATCTCACATTGATATTTGGCCCCATGAATGTTGGGTCCAGCACTAACGCATATGAACCGGGGCTAGGCATAAGCTTGGGGTGATCCTTGATACTCCAGGTGATTTCCTGATCCGACCATGGCATATACCTCGTCACTGCGGGCATTACCGCATTCACCTCCATGTGTCGATGCTGCAAGCTCTTTCTATCTGTTTCCTCTGTGGTAAACACACAGTAACTCTGATGATGCTCTCTGTACTCATTCCTTCCCTCGTTTCCGGGGTACCTCTGATCCGGTTGATGCTGGTCTTTCACTTGATGCACTGCATCCCTTCTCTCATGGTTGTCATACCTCGGCGGAGGGGGAGGCAACATTAACTGTTGCGTGTTTGCTCCGGAGAGCAATCGCTGCCAGGGTAACTCCTGCCGAGGTTGATCATTCTGAGGTGCCTGAGCATTCCCCGAACCACTTTGTTATATCTTCCTCATCCACTCACATTGCCGAGTCATGTGACCCGCCGGGTTACTCGGGTTTGGCATGTGAAATTTACACGGCTGATCCAGCATTGCCTCATAGGTATACCTTGGACAGTCCTTCTTTTCTTTCCACTGTTTCTTCTGCTCCGGCGTCCAATTTTTCTTGCCATCATTTCTCGGTGTCCATTGTTGCCCTCCAGTTTTTTGACGTTGATTGCCCCCTGCTCCGGGTTGATCTTGATTCACAGCAGCAACTTGTTGCGAACTGTACCGGTAATCTGGTCTGTCATCTCTTCTTTTACCCCGGTATTCATTCCTCCGGGATGATCCGGCTCCATCTCTCTGGTAGTACTCCTCATTTGACTCGTTTGACACAAGCCTGGGTTGAGTCGGATCACCCAATGCATATGAATCAGCAATCCGGATTGTCTCTGCCAATGAAGTTGGCATATCCCTTTGCAATGTTTGCCATAACATGCTTGCATATCTGCATCCTTGCGCGAACCACACTATGGCCTGTGACTCAATCACACCCTCACATGAGTTTCGCACGGTACACCACCGGGTTAAGAACTCCCGGTCCGTCTCATTCGGTCTCTACTTGCACATTGCTAGGGTCTGTGGCCTATTCGGCCTCTGATACGTGCTCGAGAAGTTGCTTACAAACATTTCCTCAAAGTCAATCCAACAGTTAATACTTCCGGGCGGAAAATTGTTTAGCCATACCCTTGCTGGCCCCTCCAACATCTAGGGTATGTATCTCACAACCCATCTCAAGTTGCCTGTAGCAATTTTTACAGCTGTAGCGTAGTTAATCAACCAATCCTCCGGCTTTGTGTTGCCGTCATATGTCTTAGTGCCTCAAGGTAGCTAGAAGTTAGGTACCGGAGGTTCCTTCATGATCCGGGGCCCAAAACACGCAGGACCCGGGGGACCTTGACATCCAATTTGCTCCGACCTATACAGCCGATCCAGTTTTATGGCATCGTCAGGCATCAAATCCCTGCTCCCCAATCTTGACCCTATTACATGATAAACCGGCCTTGGGTATCCTGCGTTCACCATTTCCGAATCACCATCATTATATCTGTCTTGCTCTCGTGGAGCACCTCTCTGTTGCATACCTCGGCCGGCACTTTGCTCTTGCCTTGGTATATTCCGCTGCTGCGGTTGTCCTACTCCTGCCGAGTTGCACTGTCCGACATTGCTGTTTACAACATTTCCTAGACCGGCATTTCCTTGGTCGCGGTTACCTCGGCCAGCTTCACCTTGGCTCACACTTCGTCGATCCTCATTTCTCTGCACTTCTTTTCCTTTCCCTGCCCTTGCCGGGTCATACGGGACTATCTGTTTGTTCCTCCTGGCCGAGGTTACTACCTCTTCTCTCCTAGGACCACCATGAGGAGACGATGCAGCTCCAGCGGATTTCTCCGGGTTACCCACCGCCGAATGAACAATCTTGGAGGCCCCAGCTCTCTCCGGGTTAGCCCTGAGCAATTCCTCATTTTGCCTGTTCGTGATCCGAACCAACTCATTGACCCTATCTTGCTGTCTCTGACGGGCTTCACCCGTCAGACCCTCTACCTCGGATGCAGCTGCATCTGCTGCTCTGAGATTCTTTGTCAGGGTACTATACTTCGGCAGCCCCACGGACAAACAGTTCTCTGATTCTTCAATCCTAGTATCACCCTCTCTGTTCATTTCACTCATGAGGTTTCTCCCTTCACTTTACAGCATCTACTTTATTTGCCTTTGCATACTCACGCAGTGTCATGTTCAACAACTGCTGAGCCGCGGCTATCTTTTTCGCACCCTCTAGTATTTTTTGCCTAGTTTCCTCTAGCTTGGCCTGTGCCTGAGCCGGATCTACCGCTTCCGCTACTGGGTTTGCCAAGCTATCCATCGCCTGCTGCAGCACATTCTCTGGCCTCTCTAGTGGAGGACCTCTACTTTTCCTCGGTGCCTTAGGCGTTACCTCTAGATCTGGTGCCGGATCCTTGCTTGCGCTAGCACCAGGCGCAGTCATCATCACCTCGGCACGGTCCGGGGAGCGAGTGACACGCGCCCCGTGAACCACGCTAAGGGGTGGCTCGCCTCCTTCGACGACGTGCCGCGGGTGAACGCACGACATATCGATAGCAACGTAGATCTTGTGCGTGCTGAGCTTGAAAAAGAGGCCGTTGCGCGGGAGAGGACGCTTGCCGAAGCAGCCAGTGTTGTCGCTGACAAAGTCCAGCGCTCCAAAGCGCTGAACAAGCCCGAAGACGATGCGTTTGCCGGTTCCGATGAAGTTTCCCGTCCGGATCTTCACCCCTGCTAGCGCCGCTATCCCCACGGTGGGCGCCAACTATCGTGGTGGTGTCACGGCAGATGCCATGAATAGGCTAAAGGTGGGGACTAAATGCACTAGGGGAATCCAGGGAGGGATAGTGTGGTGATTCCACACACGGTAGCTTAGTATTTGATTCACTTCCATAGATTACAAGTGCTCCTCAAGCTATATTGGGGAGAGGAGGAAGAAGGGACTCTCTTACTCTCACCACTAGCTAGCTCTCTGGAACATACACCACTCTCTAGAGCTCAATCATTCAAAGACCAACCTCTTCTATAGAGGCCCTAGCCCTCCTTATATAGGGGTGGCTAGGTCTCCAATTAGGGCATATGTGGAGGCATATTCCAAGGAATATGCTTCCTCCCAAAATAGTAAGCCGACCGGTTCACTTTTGCCCAGCGTCATCCATGTAGAGGCTACGTGAGCCTCTGCGGCGCCTGCGTCATCCGGCACAGGCATCATCACCTTTGTCGGCCATGCCTCGGTGGTCCTGACCTCTGTCCGCTTCGCTCATGCTCTGCGTACAGTGGTCACCCTTTGACCAGCGTGATACCTTCCTTCTCTTACAAGCTTGATATAACCCGGATCGTACCTAGTTGATCCGGCCACACCAGTACCTGCATATAAGTTAGATTCATCTTAGCGACATACAGCGTAAGTCGGTTGAGACCCAGTTAGGTGGACATCCCCGGTCCGGGTTACTCCGTGATTCGGCCTGCCTTGAGGTGACTCGGCCAGCACTCGCTTTGACCTTACCGTACCTCGGATATCTTGGCCTTTATACCCCGGTGTGACCCTACCCGGGGGTATCCCCCCAACAAGTTCCACCAAGTGAAGAGAAGCTTCAATCACTTTGACAAGTTTTATTTAAAAGCGCGAAAATTATTTGGATTTTCTATGCATGAATGCAATGCACACACCTCATATCAGCTTATTTCTAAGCTCTAATGCTGGGGTGTTATAGGATACCATCAATCCTAGCTTGAGGTAGAGATGGGTATTTTGAAAAGTTGGAGTTGAATAAGGTGAGGGTCCTTGGTATTTCTACCAAGGGTAGAATTCAAAAGGTTTTATAAAAGGTGTTGGAGAACTTAGAGGTAAGTTGAAGGCTCTGTCTTTGAAGACATAAGGAGAGTATATATTATAGATCTCCATAACTTTGTCAATAGAAGCTACTAAAATGTTTGAGTTTGCAAAGGAATCTTGGCTCACGTTTTGAAATGCCAGAACATTTGAGAATAAGAAAGATAAGCCAAGACAGTTTTGTGAAATAGTGTTTGTCAACTCAGGGTGAGGTAAGGAGTATATCATCTTCTACACATTCATATGCATAAGCATAACAAGCAAGCATGCAAACATTTAATCACTTAAACAAGAAAAAGTTTTTGTTACCCCTGATTTTTGCATTCTGGACAACTAATCAAGGTTGCTAAAATTGGGATGTTACCGACCTTTCCCCCTTACAAGAATCTCGTCCCGGGATTCAGGAGAGTAGGGTTACGAGATTTGGAGTTGAGGTTAGTGTTATGCGCTTCCAGTGGGCTAACTTATGGACTTCGTCTTTGAACATGGTTACTATGTCGGTAGAGCTGATCTTCACTATTCTTGACTGCCAAGAGGGTTGAGTGGGTTCTAGTCTAGATTGTGATGGATGCTCTTCTTTTCCCTTCGAATCCGAGGTCTCGAGGTTTTAGGCTAGGCGAACCATCTCAAAAAGGAGCTTTGTGAAGGATATAGTCTATAGCTCGATGTATTTTTTAGTAAGGATCCATGGTTCTTTCCTCAGGGGCTTGTCGTATCCTATTTAACGACTTAGGTTCAAACTCCTGAGGTTGCTTCTGACAGATGGTTAGTCTATTATTGTGGGAAAGACACAATCTTTCCCCTTAGGGTTAAACTAGGGTAGCTCAGGGATGCGTCAGTCCTTCCTTCTTGGAGTCGTTGGATGATGTTTTGAGGAGTATCACCAATCTTATGTCAGGGTTGAAACCATCATATGAAGTCCACAAACTATGTCCTACGAGGCTCATATACTACTGTTATTCATACTTAGCCTATTTGAATCTGTTGAAGTCGTAGGTCGTCTAAATGGGTTAGAACTAAGGGGTTAGTGATCAAGCGAACCTTTAGGAGGGTCTTCAACTGAAATAGCCCGGGAGGATCTTCGTGGAATCTCATTAGATATTGACTCCTCAGTCTTCTTCGAACCCTTGGGAGGATAGTTTTGCCATCTTCCGTAGTCTTGTCGACTTCAGGTATTTTGGTTGTCTTGATTCAGGCTACTTTGGTACTAGAAGATTGAGTGGACTTCTGACGGCTGTTGAGGGGATCTATCGTCTGTGGTTTAGTTAACTCTTGAGTTTTCGCCTGGAGATGGGTATCGGATTGGAGGTCCTCATGGAGTAACTTTCGGAAAGCGGTCTTCTGGATTTATGTGGAAAGCCGCAGTCCTTCCACCTTAGAGCTTTACTAAGGTTCGTCGAGACTAATGTAGATCCTTTGTCTGGGAGTGTTGGTATGATACTAAAGATAGGATGTGTTTCCCCTAGGTCTTTAATTGAGGCCTTTGAGTAACACCCTATTTCACAAACCTTGGCAGGGGTGGTTTCCCAATGAAGCCTTAAGGAGTCAACTCAGGGCAATTTAGCGGTTTACGACTCATCTTGATAGTCTTCAGTCGAGGTAGTGAGGCTAACTTCAGAGAGAATGTCTTCACTTTAATGCCTTATGTTGTTTCTATTCGATGCTTGAGGGGGACTCGTTGCCTTCACGCTTCCTTACCATCCGGATTCAAGGGTATTTCTGACATTCTAGGGAGGAACTTCCCATCGGTTTGGGTAGGGTCGACTATAGTAGTTAGTCTCCTGAGGTGGTTGGAAGCTCTAATATACCGAAGGTTAGTGTAATTAGGCCTTCAATTCTTTTCTTGGTAGGTATGTCTTGTGGCTTCTTGCGGATAGCGAGGATCCTTCGATGATCGACTTCCGTCTTCAATGGAATTTGTGCTATAATGGGCTGAGGAATAATGGAGTGATGTGCTATCGACAAGTCTCGAGAGGTGAGTTGGACAAGGTATGCCACCCTACTGAGGAAGAGTCTTCAACTTGTCCTAACTTGATGATGTTGAACTCTTAGTTCTTGCGATGCTTTTCCTCTCATCACTACAGAGGTTAGTAGGATTCTCGTTACCGAGAATAAACAGGGGTGCCTGAGGTACTAGGTGGATTATCGATCCTCGACTCACATTTGACTAAGTTCAAGACTAGCCACACCACAAACACAGGGTGAACAGAGCGAGGGGTCGCAAAGTCCTTCGCAAGAACACACATCAAGCAACACATTATGCACTTAGGCAAGCAAACACGGTCAATGTTAGAGACCAAGGAGTTAACTAATCACAATATAAGGGAATCCTATCCTAGGGATATTGAGTCTAGATAGCGTCTTTCTTAGAGTCTTGGTAACCATCTTACATAAGAAGCTTCTGCCGTGTCCTTTGGTGCTTCTCGGTGATGTAGCACTTAGTTCTTCATGTCACGAGGATTCCATTGCTAAGGCGATGTTGTAGTCTCCTTGTGTTTGCTGGTAGTTGCTCCTCTTTATGTCATTCTCGCTGTCTTCACCTGGTTCTAGGTCCTATTTGTTTGAAATATGCATGTTTGAAGTTTGGATGAGAGAATAGAGGAAAACATTTTCTAAATTATTTAAAATGCAAAGAGGATAAGAAGTAGAACTTTTCAAAAGGATTTTTGAGAAAATACTTTTGAAACCCAGTGTTTCCATAATAGTTTTCCTATCTAACGACCATGCTAACTAAGGTTGTCCTACAGTTAGGATGGCTCTGATACCAAGTCTGTGGGGCCCCCGGATTAATCCTCTGAGAATCCCTATTATGCATACCACCACGATCCCATGATCAGTTAGTCATGTCACAAAACTAACAAGTATCAAAGTAAACATCCATTAATTACATAGATACAAGTCATACCTTGTTTGCCATTATGGCTACATCGAACATCATCAGCGGAACCTTATCATGCGCAGAGCCCGAGCCCTGCCTTAACCTACAGGCAGCTGACTAGGAGAACGTCCTAGCTCGCATAGTCGTCATCGTCACCTTCTTCTTGAGATCTGGCCAAGTTAATAGCCAGGGAGAATGCTAGTGAGTACTTTGAATGTACTCGCAAATCACCTTAAGAGAATAATAATAACAACAACATGATATGTAGTATGGCGGTGGTAGTAGGAGGGCTCCAAGAGAGGTTCTTTTCTCAAATAGTTTCTCTTGTAGATATAGCACCTACATATCTTTGTTGAAAAACCTTTTATAAACCTTTTTGGAAACATTTGAAAAACTTGTAAACTATTTGGATGGGGTCACCCATTTGCCCTCCATCCGGTCATCGCATGACCAACTCCTTTCCTTTCTTTCTGACCATCCCATGGTCAAAACCTTTATCCTTTCCGACCATCCCATGTACGAAACATTTCAAAAACCATTGCTTTTCCAAAATCCGTTTTGAAAACAAAACCAGCACCGCTCTACAGTAGTTTGTCAAACCCGTCCATAATCACGGACACGGCTATTCGAATATATTTACACTCTGCAGAGGTTGTACACTTTACCCACACCATCCGGGTACCCTTCCCTGATCTACACCGACCGTGGGTCGAGTAACTAGTCAAGACCTTCGGAATACCCACTCCAGTATAAGCACCTACCCTATGAGTCGTTCCCCTCAACACCGGGACGTCGTGTAACGTGGACCAACCGGAGCACCTTTTCCACTACACAAAATGTGCGCTTTCAATGAGAGGCTCATAGTAACGCCTAGCAGCCTGCAACCATTCGTTTCTTCTCCAGGTCGATGTCTCACATGGACCTTTATAGGAGAAGACCCAGCCTCTAGAGATTGATATCCCCTGTAGTAGTTGCGAGGCAACTTATACCCGAGTAAACAAACTACAAGCCTAGCCCCTACCCATATAGGAGTAATGTGGTTGCATGGGTTAAGTTGTTATAACTAAAGCTACAAAGAACCGGGTGCGTTTTCATAAACATTTTTCCTCCTCTTTCCTTCAACATCTTTTGTAAAAAGAAAACCTTTTTCTTTCTCAAACTTCTATTGGTATGTCAAACCTCACCAAGGTTTTGCCATAAACATTTTGGAAAACTTCTTCGCGGGTCTTCCCATCCTCTAGTTTTTTCTTCGGCTAAAACGGGGTCTCCAAAGTGGTACGGTGCTATACACCATCTACCATTCTAGGGACAAGTAGGTGTCATCAAGGGGATGGTACTTAGCAGTACAAAGGGTGTAATGGTATTGGAGGAGCCAAGCCACTACCAGATATACATCATCATATAGTAAAACAATGCAACTTTCATAAAATAGTAGATAAAACATGCATAGGTAAAACAGTAGGACAAGGCTTATGAGCAAGAAGGTGGCTTGGCTGAGATCAGCAATCTAGAAATATATGTCCCTGGAATTCTTCTTAGAATACAATAATAACCATCTTCTTCTGGTCTCCGATATAATCGCATCTAGCATAGTTATGGATCACATGCAAGTAAACAAAGGGCACAATCAACACAAGGCATACAATCACCAATACCATACAACAAATAGACATACAGCACATTAATCACTTCAGTAGGTTTTGATAGATTGAGATCATAACATTTGGATATACTTTCATTGCTTTTGTGGATTTGACTTTGTGATTTATTTGTCAAATACCACCTAATGAAGCAGGTTTTGAACTAAGGTTTGGGTCTATATGATATCAATGTACAAAAATGATATCTATAGATAGGTATTGGAATAACAAGGCCAACAAAAGTGGTTTCATGATTTTATCAATTTTCTATATTCAGTTATGATTTTTCTAGTGAAATAACCTTTAGTTTAGGTGAAAAATTCACCATAAAAGATCTGTAGGCCAACTAAATTTGTACTCGGAGTATGTTGTATAGATTTGAGTTTGTGATTTTTGAGAGTTGGAATCACCACAAAATTGCCATTGGGAAATTCCCAAAGTTAGTTTTGTAGTCTATTTGTCTTTTTAACTAGATTTACTTTATAGGTCCAAATGGTATGAGACTAAGGTCATCGGATAGGCATTGAAAATAACTTCCAGTAGAATTTGGAATCACTATTTTTGGAGTTTCTAAGCTTCTGAAATGATTTATCTAGTGAATATACCACATACAGAAGTATTTAATTCATTAAAATTCAACATAGGATCAATAAATAGTGATCTCCAAGGTTTTTATAGGTACTGATATCCCTCATCCTGGAGAGTTGAAAACAACTCAATAGGAGCTGTAGATATGTCTAGGGGATTTTCTAAATTCATAAATGCATTATTTTTGTTATTTTTGCTATAGGTGAAACATAGCTCCACTTGTGAGGGGAGTAGTGCCTCTTGATGGGTATATCCAACATCTTCCAGAGGTATTTGGATTTTCTCCATTTAAAGGTGTGGAGCTCTCTATAGAATTTATGGATTGTAAAAGCTACTAGTTGGAAGATTTAATACTAGAGAATTATAAAAATGATTTTTAACATGGGGTTTGTTCTGAATATTTGAGAAGAGACAAGTCTATCTAAGGAATTTTAGATCTAAGACAAAAGGGTTGGTTTCCAATTTCATTTCGAATTGAAACAACATGCTTATTAAATAGATCAGGAAAATTAATAAAGGAATGATGTCTACGCACTTCTGTTCTTGTACACAGTTGTTGGGCCTCCAAGTGAAGAGGTTTGTAGAACAACAACAAGTTTCCCTTAAGTGGATCACCCAAGGTTTATCGAACTCAGGGAGGAATTTGTCAAAGGTATCCCTCTCAAGCAACCCTGCAATCAAGATACAAGAAGTCTCTTGTGTCCCCAACACACCCAATACACTTGTCAGGTGTATAGGTGCACAAGTTCGGCGAAGAGATAGTGAAATACAAGTGGTATGGATAATTATAAGTGGTAACGGTGCCAGAAAAGAGCTTGACAGGTAGGAAGAGACTAAAGGCAATCTGAAATAAAGCTGGAAGCAAGCAAACATGTAATAGATCTAGTTGCAAACGGTGTTTCAATGCTTAGAAACAAGGCCTAGGGATCATACTTTCACTAGTGAACACTCTCATCTAAATATCTCCTCTTTATGATACTACTCTGAACTACTCACCGGTTGGATAACTCTAATCCACGGTAGGGCTATAACAGCACACCTCAAAGTTCGCTTTCCCCATCTAGATAACCCCTCACTATCACCTTGAGCGCTAGATGGTTCCAACAAACACCACAATTTCATAGAGACATCCAACTCCAAATATAACTCATAACAAGTATTTATATAACCTTAGCCCAAGTGCCACACGGTGTGCACACTGTCAACTTCACACACGTGGGGATAAGCAGGGATTCATTAAAGCACTTGAGTAGCAGAATAGATCTATAGATTACAAAGCTCATGATCTCAATAAGATCATGCATAGAGAGAGAGATGAACACATAGCTACAGGTTGAGCCCTTAGCCTCGAGAGAGAGAGAGAACTACTCCTTCCTCATCATGGGAATCAACAACATCGATGGAGATGGTGGTGGAGTCGATGGAGATGGCTCTGGGGACACTTCCCCGTCCAGGCAGGGTGCTGGAACAGAGACTTTCTATCCCCAGAATCTCCCCTTCAGTGGCGGCGGCGCTGTGGAGGTTTTCGTGGCTTTCTCCCAGATTATTTAGGGTTTCTGCATCGGAGGCTTCTTATAGGCAAAAGGGGAGGCCGAGGGGGTGCCCAAGGCGGCTGCACCCCCTAGGCATGGGCTAGGCCAGGCCAGGGGGTGTGGCCCCCTCGAGGCCCTTCTCTGTCTCGTCTTCTGGCTCCGTGTTCCCCTCGGTGAAATATTGACTTTGGCTTTTGTCCCGTCCAATTCCGAGAATATTCATTTTCTGGCTTTTCTGGAACCAAAGAAAGAAGAAACCATGCAACTAGCATTGTGGCATCTCGTTAATAGGTTAGTCCGAGAAAACATATAAAAATACCTCAAAGTGTTGACAAAGCAAAGCAAAGTAGATACTAAATAAGCATGGAACATAAAAAATTATAGATACGTTTACGATGTATCAAGCATCCCCAAGCTTAAATCATGCTCGTCCTCGAGTAGGTAAGTGATAAAAAAGAATAACTTTTAGGTGACATGCACCATCATAATCTTGATCAAGGTATTTGTAAAACATTGATAGCTGGGATCATAGTACTTTAACATAGCATGAAAGATATAGTTCTAACAATAAGACATAACAACTATGTTATAACATGAAAAGGTACAAACAAAGATCATGAATAACAATGCATTGAAAGACGTTTGTTTGTTTCACATATAGAAAACATAATGAGAATGGTATTCAGCTTGTCCCTCATAGTGTAGCAAAACATAAATGCATAGGACACCTTCAAAGTTCATAAGGGTGACTAGATACAAATAGTTTAAGAACAAGCAATATCAAAGTTATGAATCAATCAACAAGTTTTTGGACAATGCACATTAAACTAAGAATGACAACTATGCTCTCTTAATAGGTGCATAAAGATAGAAGATGGAGACTCAACATAAAAAGTAAAAGAAAGGCCCTTCATAGAAGGATGCAGGGATTCAAGTCTCATAAGAGCTTCCAAAAATTATGGTACTTGTTAGCTTTCAGCTCCCATTGCCCCTATCATAAGCATATTGAAGTTATTAAGGTTAAAGTGAACAAACTATGGAGTATATGCTTGACAAAGTACAAGTTGGCAATCTCATGTCCCTTGAATACGAGGGACGCTCCTCATGCTACTCAAGTTTAGTTACCGGTAAGTTCTTGTCATCATAAGTACATGTGTATCATAGAGAACCGCCAATGGGGTACCCCTTGCCCGATGATACGGAAGAATCCCATATCAAAATGAGAAGGCAAGCAGACAACGAGCATCTCACCAATCTTCTTATTTACATGTGTATCATATAGAACCGCCAACGGGGTACCCCTTGCACATGATACATGAGCTATCCCATAATCAAAATGACAAGGCAAGTAGACAATGAGCATCTCAGCAATCTTCTTATTTACCATGGGAAAATGGTGCTTTTTTCTCTCTTTCCTATTTTCTCATCCTTTTTTTTCTTTTTTTACTTTTTCTCAATCTCTATCTCTTTTTTTATAAGAAGAATGCTTCATAGATTGCTCATTATGGTGATGCTGCAAGTTTCCACCATGATTAGGCATGGTTTAGGCTAGCGGCCCAGGTGTTTCTCTAACACACATACATAACTCCATGGACTTACAAGCTCCCCTTTCATTTCACACCGACGGCATCCATAAACAAAAGAGCATGATATCAACTGGGTACAATGTACAAGTGCAATGTTGAAAGCGTTCTCCATGACAACATGGTTCTACTAATCCCAACGTATAAGTGTAAGCATATACAACTTAGATGACACAATGGTTCAAGTTTATTAGGGGCAAGAAAAGTAAAGTGTGCCATCAAGTTCGTGAGAGCTATAATCACTAATTTTCACATAACAAGTTTAATTCGGAAGGTAGATAAAAACATGAATATACTTGGAATAGCAAATGCTAATAGGTAGGTATGGTGAACTATTTGGAATAACTTGGCTTTATTTGGAGTTGGATGCATGAGTGGAACTCATACTTGGTATGGAGGCTAGCAAAAGACTCGGAGCGACCAACTAAGAGAGCAATAATGGCCATAATCATGCAAAGCGACAAAACATCATTAATTATAGCATAAAGTGATATTACAAGTTGAAAACTAAATGATCATAGAGGCTATGGTGACTTGGTATAGTCTTAACATGGTGTGAGCATGCGCCAAGTCAACCCAAATAAAGCATCAAAGGAGAATACCACAATATTATGCTTTTGTATGCTAAAACAACGCATGATTCTTTCAAGGCACATTAAGAAATCTCAATTGTTTGGAACAAGTCATGCTACAGAAATAATCACTAAGCATAAGGCCAAAGCAACATCTAGCATGACATGATAAAGTCTAATCCATAGTCAAAACAAGCTCCCTTTTGTACCACTAAAGCATGAAGCTTTCTACTCTCTTCCAACACCAATTGACTTATTTGAAACAACTCACAAAGATAATAATAAATAAAGATCAGTGAGCTTGTCTCACAAATCCACAACGAAGAACTAAAAAGTTCTAAGCTGAAAGCACAAGAAAACTAATGCTAAACACAGTGCTAGCAAAAGAGAGCACTCACAAAACAATAAGAATGAAAACTAGAGTGTTCTAAACAATGAAAGCAGAGTGTGTCTCTTTCCAAAAGAAGTGATGGGATCCAACCAACTTATTGCAGCAAACAAAGAAAAAGAAAACTAAAAACAAAAACAAAGACGTTCCAAGAACAACACAATTATGCATGAAACAATAAAAATGAAGTGTTTGGAAGAAACCTGAGATTTTTATTGATGAAGAAGGGGATGCCTTGGGCATCCCCAAGCTTTGATGCTTGTACTTCTTGAATATTTATTGGGGTGACACGGGTGGCATCCCCAAGCTTGAGCTTTTGTCCATACTTCATCTTATCACATTGCTCTTCCCTACACTTTAAAATTTCCTTCATACAAAACTTCACACAATCTTCATTAGCAACATTAGTGCACTTAAGATAATAAGTCTTTTGGTTTAGTTTCAATACAAGTAAAACTTCCATTAAAACACAAGTTACTGTAGCAATTCCTTTTAAAAGTTCAACTGATCAAGGAGAACACAAAGAGAAAGAGATTAAGAGGCAAATGCAATAATGGCAGAAATCTATCAAAACAGACTAGCAGGTAAACACCGATTTTTTCGAAGACCTTCTGTTGCTAAAATCGAAAAGTTCTGAACTAAAGAAAGTTAGCTAACAACCTGGGTCATAAACATAAAAAAGTACAGCTCAAACCGACGTACAGAGATTTTTCATGATTTTTTACAGTGAAGCACAAAAATCTATTTCGGGACAACAACTTTCCCAAGCATTAATTCTCTCTCATTAGAGGTTACTCTTGGCACAAAAACCACACAAAAATAGTAAGGAGAGGTTATTACTGAAGCAATAACTTCCAAGACTCAACAAAAGATTCCTAATGAAATTTGGGTTATCCCGCAATTAGTGCTTTTCTTTAACGCCTTTGATCTAGGCATGATAATTTCGATGATGCTCACATAAGAAAAATGAATTGAGAGTAAAAGAGAGCATCAAGAAGAAAATATAAAAAATATTTAAGTCTAACCCACTTCCTATAAAAATAATCTTGTAAATAAACAAATCATGAAAGCAGAAAGAAACAAGCATAGGAAAGCAAAACAAGTGCAACTTCAAAATTTTCAACATAAAGAGGGGAAACATAATATTGTTGAGATACATAAAACCATGTTTCCCTCTCTCATAATAACTTTCAGTAGCATCATGAATAAAATTAACAATATAACTATCACATAAAACATTCTTATCATGAGCCACATGCATAAAAGAATTAATACTCCCCACATAAACATAGTCATTCTTATTATTTGTAGTGGGAGCAAATTCAACAAAATAGTTATCATTATTATTCTCATCACCATGATCATCAAATATAGGAGGCATATTGTAATCATAATTAATTTTCTCCTCAATAGTAGGTGGACTGAAAATATCATACTCATCATTGTAATCATCATATATCGGAGGTATAGTATCATCAAAGTAAATTTTCTCCTCCGTGCTTAGGGGACTAAAAATATCATGCACATCGAAACCATCTTCCCCAAGCGTAGACTTTTCCATAGCATTAGCAATAATGGTGTTCAAAGAATTCATACTAATAACATTGCTATTAGCATGCAAATAAAGTTCCATAGGTTTCTTAATTTTCTCTTCAAACACTTCATGTCCTAACTCAAGATAAATACTGTAAAGCTCTCTAATTTTATTGTTGTTTTCCATTAAGCCTAACTAGTGAAAATAAAAAACAAGAAACAAAAAGATATAATTGCAGAATCTAAAGGAAATAACTTTGAGCACTCACACACCAGCAACAGTACTATAAGATAGATTAGTAGCCAGAAGATGTGAGTACCTTTTACCTTACCTCCCTGGCAACAGCGCCAGAAAATAGCTTTGATGGCGCCTGGTTGATGTGGGAGCTTCTTCTTCTTCAATCCCCGAAAATGGCGCTAGAAAATAGCTTGATGTCTACGCACTTATATTCTTGTAGATAATTGTTGGGCCTCCAAGTGTAGAGGTTTTAGAACAACAGCAAGTTTCCCTTAAGTGGATCACCCAAGGTTTATCGAACTTAGGGAGGAAGTGGTAAAAGGTATACCTCTCAAGCAACCCTGCAATCAAGATACAAGAAGTCTCTTGTGTCCCCAACACGCCCAATACACTTGTCAGGTGTATAGGTGCACTAGTTCGGCGAAGCGATAGTGAAATACAAGTAGTATGGATAATTATAAGTGGTAACGGTGCCAGAAAAGAGCTTGACAGGTAGGAAGAGACTAAAGGCAATATGAAATAAAGATGAAAGCAAGTAAACATGTAACAGATCTAGTTGCAAACGGTGTTTCAATGCTTAGAAATAAGGCCTAGGGATCATACTTTCACTACTGAACACTCTCATATAAATATCTTCTCTTTATGATACTACTCTGAACTACTCTCTGGTTGGATAACTTTAATCCACGGTAGGGCTATAACAGCACACCTCAAAGTTCACTTTCCCCATCTAGATAACCCCTCACTATCACCTTGAGCGCTAGATGGTTCCAACAAACAGAGCACAATCTCATAGAGACATCCAACTCCAAATATAACTCATAATAAGTATTTATGTAACCTTAGCCCAAGTGCCACATGGTGTGCACACTGTCAACTTCACACACATGGGGATAAGAAGAGATTCATTAAAGCACTTGAGTAGCAGAATAGATCTATAGATTACAAAGCTCATGATCTCAATAAGATCATGCATAGAGAGTGACATGGGTATACCCTACAGGTACTCAAGCTTGGTATATACGGCCCAAATACATACAGGCCCACGGTGTCGCCAAGGCCCGGATGGAGGGACTCGAGTAACCTATGGACTCTCGATTGCTTGAAGGACAAGAAGAAGCTAAAGATAGAAAGTTTGAAGGGGAAAACCCTAACTTGTAACCAACTCGACCTGCTACCTAAGACCTAGCCTATCTATATAAAGGCTAGGAGGGGGCGGCGAGGAGGACACACGCCACCCTAGTTTCCACAACCCTTGCCAGATTACATTTGCGCACCATTGTAACTTTCGACTCCTTCGATAATTCCACGAGCAGACAAGCAGGAGTAGGGACCTCTATGAGGCCTGAACCTGGGTAAATCCTTTGTCCCCTGTGTGCTTGTTTGCTAGCTGATAGATGTCTCCAGCGCTCCCTCCTTCTCTAAAACCCAAGTCCATAACAATGGGCATTCACGAGTTAAACCCTCGTCAATTGGCGCCGTTTGTGGGAACTGGGAGTGCTGATGTTGCGGCTTCTTTAGCCCCATCAAACGCGATCTACAACTCTGCAACAACGGAGATTCGCCAGCTTTTCGGCGCCTTCGACTTCAACGTCCACACGCTGGTTACTCGCCCGGCCTTCGACTCCATGGGCGAAGGAATCAGCCTGGTGATTGGGAGCTTTCGCTTCCAAGTTGGTCAGATGGGCATGCTACGCATGCCCGATCAGCCGATGACACCGGCAATTGCCCCAGCATCATGGTTCCCTCCATCGATCGGCACCCTCAGCGAGCTCAATGCTCCGGCGGTAGTTGGGAACATGGTCAGCAACAGCAGTTGCGACTCCGATCTAAGCGATCTGGCCACTGAAGATGGAACCTACGGTTCCGGATCTGAAAGTTGTGGAAGCAACAGCTTCCCAAATCACTTCATGTGCGCCGTCATCAACGCAGGCGACACCTCTGCCAACCGCGGCAACAATGGTAACACCGGCAACAGCACCGACCCGCCCAACGCCGCCAACGGCGGCAACGACGGCAATGGAGGAGCAGTCAAACCCCCCAGCGTAATCAACGAACAAACCGGCGAACGCGTCGTGATCAGGCTCAACGAGCAAGAGTGGGAACGCTGCCGCGAAGCCCTACGAGGTGCACCTCTACCCTTCGGGTCCCCCCAAGAACTGTTGATGGGCTACCACTGGCTCCTAAAGGAGGAATTCAAGCGGCAGAAACAAGCAATCGCGCAACTTGAGGCGCGTAAAAAGGCAGCGGACGAGTCAAGCCTTCGCCGCGCTGGGCTCTCCTCCTACGGAGGATCCTCCTCAAGAGGCAACGAGCATCTCGCCAGAAAGAGGCAATCGCGGATGGCTCACCTCACCGAACAAGAACGCATAGAGGCCGCAAAAGTCCCCGACTTCAGCTCTATGACAGTCGACACGAGAGGCAACGTGGTTCCCAGGACGCCACAGGCCACAGTGACGGTGGCCACCATGTACCTTCTCAATAACCAGCCACCAGCTGGAGATTCCCAAACGGCCATGCACCGATCTACGATCGTGGGCCTAGGACTAATCGAGGCCGCCCTCGACAAAGAACCAGTACCAGACCCAAAAAAGGGCAAAGCGTTAGCAAGACGCTACTCCTCGCCCTCGTCAAGCGATGACAGTCACGACCTGTCTCGGCGCCGCCGTTCACGACGACACGATCGCGACTACGATGCACGCGATGAACTCACGTAGCACAAGATTGACAAGTCAATGGCACGACGTGCTCGGTCGACTGATTCAGAAGAAGAAGATGGGGAGCTCTGCGGCGCCCGATGCTTCAGCAGATCCATCAGGCAAAAGCGAATGCCTAAAGGGTTCAAACTCCCATCGGAGAACCCGAAATTTGACGGTCTGCAGGACCCCAAGATCTAGCTGGAGGATCACATCTCCTCCGTCAGACTGCACGGAGGCAGTCGAAGTACTGCCATGCAATGCTTGCAGCTACAGCTGCAGGGCGCCGCCCGGGCATGACTGAATAACCTCCCACGCGGATCCATTCGCAACTAGGATGAGCTGGTCTACAGCTTCGTGCGCAATTTTAAGGGCACGTACAAACGCCCCGCCTCAATCGAAGAACTGAGATGCTGCCAGCAAAAATCTGGCGAATCGCTGCGCTCTTACATCCAAAGATGGTCCATCATCAAGAACTCCGCGGAAAACATCTCGGAAGACCGCGCGATTGATGCATTCAATGGCGGTGTCCGCCGCATGGAACTCATGGAGGAGCTAGGCCGCTCGAAGCCCAAGACCATCGACCACCTGATGGAGATCATGAATCGATGGGCCGATGGGGAAGATTCGCCGAAGAAACGCGTTCACTCTGACGAGGAAGCAGAACTCGAACGAAGACGCGACCGCCGGAGTAAACGTCGTATGCGCGTCTACGACGATCGCGATGATGTCAACATGGTCGCAGCCGGCTACGCCGATAGACGCGACGACAACCGCAACAGCGGATACCGCAGCGGCGGATACCGCGACTCCGGGAAAACCACGCAAGTGTGGCAACGCCGCACTCGCGATGAAGCACCTGCGACTTCCATCGAGGACAAACTGTCCAGGCCATGCACGGTACACTTCTACATCGACAAGCATGATGGCAAGAGAAAGTCCAGTCACCTCCTCAAAGACTACCGCGAGTTCCTCAAGCTACATGAGGGGTTGGTTCGGATGAACCGCAATGCAGTCGAAAGAGGCTACAGAACCGCTCTAGGCGCAGTGCACATGGCGCGCCACCACCACCACCTGGGCCGCCCCCGAACGGAGCTTCACCGGACCAGCACCACGGAGGAGAACCATACCCACGGGCCATGGGTACCATGATGATCCAAAAGGGACGCCCCTCCAACAGGGTGCAGAAGGCCATCACTCGCCAAGTCAACTTGGCCATGCACTCGCCACCATCCACCACTGAGTACCTCAGTGGCAGTGAGTCGTGCATTACCTTCGATAAACGTGACCACCCGCCTCAAGTACCTCGCCAAGGTCATTGCCCCCTCGTACTCGAGGCGCAAATTGGAGGCTTCGACATGAGTCGCGTCTTCATGGATGGCGGAAGCGGCATCAACCTCATATTCGCGAGTACCTTGCGAGCTATGAGGATCCCTCTAACCTGCTTGGAGGCATCGGACACAACGTTCCATGGCATCGTCCTAGGGAAAGGCGTATACCCCCTGGGCAAAATCAACCTCGACGTCATATTCGGCACGCCAAAAAACTTCCGGTGTGAGCGCATCGACTTTGAAGTTGTCGACTGGCCCTCACAATACCACTGCATCCTCGGGCGGGTCGCGTTCGCTAGGTTCATGGCAGTACCTCACTACGCCTACCTGCAGATGAAAATGCCAGGTCCAAACGGCGTCATCACGATCAACGGGAGTTTGAAGCGTCGGCGATTCTGACGGAATTCAACAGAATCTCCCAGTCCTTTGGCATGCAGGAGGAGCTCGCGTGATTGAAGGAGATGACAGACAACGGTCTGCCCCCCTGAGTAGGCCAAGCTCACCTGACCTCTCCTTTGACTCATCTGTGCACACAAAGAAGGTGCAGGTCCATCCATCAGATCCCGCTAAAACGGCCCTCATCGCCAACAACTTGAGTCCCGCATAGGAACTCGCACTCATCGAATTCCTCCGTGAGCACTGGGAAATTTTTGCCTGGTGTCCTGCGAACATGCCAGGAGTTCCTAGGGAATTCACCAAGCACGCACTCAACGTCAACCCCGCCAAGTCGATCAAGCAACATCAGCGAATTTGCTGAGCCACGGGCACAGGCAGTCGGAATGGAGATCAATAGACTCCTTGAGGCCAAATTCATACGCGAGATCAAGGAAAGCACTTGGCTCGCCAATACGGTGCTGGTGCCAAAAAAGGATACGGATATCCTGCGGATGTGCGTGGACTTCACCTCTCTAAACAAGCACTGCCCAAAAGATCACTTCCCGCTACCACGGATCGATCAAATCATCGTCTCCACTGCTGGATGCGAGCGCCTCTGCTTCCTCGATGCCTACTCATGCTATAACCAAATTCGAATGAAGGAGGAAGACCAGGAGAAAACCGCGTTTACAACGCCCTTCGGCGTGTTCTGCTACAACACAATGACCTTCGGGCTAAAAAACACAGGAGCCACGTACCAGCGGTGCATGCAGGCCTGCCTCAAGGAGCAACTTGGTCGCAACATCCAAGTCTATGTTGACGACATAGTAATCAAGACAAAGGAAGAAGCCTCTCTAATCGACGACTTGCGCGAAACCTTCGCCAATCTCGATCGCTACCGGATAAAGCTCAATCCGGACAAATGTGGCTTCGGCGTACCCTCTGGGCAACTGCTCGGATATCTCATCTCCGCGAGAGGGATTGAAGCAAACCCGAAAAAGATAAAGGCCATACTGGCCATGGAGAAGCCAAAAAACATAAGAGGCGTTCAACAACTAGCCGGGCGAATCACGGCCCTCAGTCGATTTATCAGTCGAATGGGAGAAAAGGCACTGCCCTTCTATCAGCTCCTCCGCAAAGCCGACAAATTCGAGTGGACCAATGAAGCGCAAGAAGCATTCGAAGACCTCAAGCGCCTGCTATCCACCTCGCCAGTATTGGTAACTCCACGAGAAAGGGAACCACTACTGCTGTACATCTCCGCCACCAACCAAGTGGTTAGCACAGTTCTTGTCGTCGAACAGGCCGAGGAAAACAAAGTCCATGGCGTACAACGCCCGGTATACTACCTCAGCGAGGTCCTCACGCCAACAAAACAGCGGTACCCGCACTACCAGAAGCTGGCTTACGGCGTCTTTATGACCGCCCGGCGACTGCGCCACTACTTCCAGGAACACCCAATCGTGGTAGTCAACGACTCCCCATTGGGACATATCCTCAATAACCCTGACGCCACAGGGCGAGTCGCGCTTTGGGGAATCGAACTATCTCCACAAGACATCACATACGAAAAGCGCGGCGCAATCAAGTCGCAAATTCTCCCTGACTTCCTCGTACATTGGATGGAAAACCAACTCCCGAACAAACCAGACATGTCCTACCTCTGGACAATGCACTTCGATGGGTCCAAGAGAAAAGATGGAGCAGGAGCAGGTGTCATACTGACATCGCCTCAAGGGGACAAGCTGAAATACGTCCTGCGAATGCAGTTCACAGCCTCAAACAACGAGGCTGAATACGAGGCCCTGTTACACGGGATGAGGATGGCAAAAGCCTGTGGCGCAAAGAGGCTAATCATATATGGCGACTCCAAGCTGGTCGTCAACCAAAAAATGCACGAGTGCGACGCACTAAACGACAACATGATCGCATACCGCGACCTCTACGACACACTCGAAGGAGACTTTGATGGTTGCGAGTTACGACACATAGGTCGCGAAAGCAATGAGGAGGCGGACGCACTCGCCAACATAGGATCCACCTGCGCGCCCATACCACCTGGGGTATTTCTCGAGTGCATATGCGAACGCTCCATCAAGCCGAAGGCCGCAGAGAAGAAAACAAGCGCAGCAACGGACTCGGGGGCTATGCCACCCAATGAGCCAATGACAATCGATGACTTGGAGCTCGACACAGGACTCGAGGGACCAATGAGCATCATGATGATCGAACAATCCTGGACGCAGCCGTACATTACGTACCTCCTCAGTAAGCGCCTACCGGATGACCCAACATACGCACGACACATTGCGCGATGCTCCAAGGCATTCGCCGTTATCAATGGCGAACTGTATAAACGCAGCATCACAGGCGTGTTACAGCGATGCGTCTCCCTAGCCGATGGAAAAGCAGTACTCCTCGACATCCATGAAGGGACATGCAGGCACCACGCCGGCAGTCGCGCCCTCGTTGCCAAAGCTCTACGAGCTGGATTTTACTGGCCCACAGCCATGCGCGACGCCAAAGACATAGTCCAAAAGTGCAATGCCTGCCAGCGATTCGCAGACAAGCCACACGCACCAGGCGCAGAACTCCGGCCTATCCCATTGGCCTGGCCCTTCGCCTAGTGGGGACTCGACATGGTTGGCAAACTTCCAAGGTCCTCGCAAGGAGGCTACGTCTAACTCTTGGTCGCAGTCGACAAATTCACCAAGTGGATTGAGGCCATGCCAGTGACCAAGAAATCAGGGCACAACGCAATCAAGTTCTTCGAGTCCATCGTCTACCGCTTCGGCGTGCCACACAGCATCATCACCGACAACGGAACGAACTTTACATCCAAGGAGTTCCAAGATTTCTGCGAGAACCTGGGGATCAACATCAGCTATGCCTCAGTCGCACACCCGCAGACCAACGGTCAGGTGGAAAAGGCAAACGGGCTCGTCTGCAGCGGCATCAAGAAGCGACTCCTCCGGCCACTCGAACAAGCCGCGGGCTGCTGGCCAAACGAACTGCAATCCGTACTCTAGAGCCTGCGTACAACTCCAAACAGCGCCACCGGCTACACACCATTCTTTATGGTACATGGAGCAGAGGCAGTACTACCCGCCGAGGTACGGTACAAAGCGCCACGCGTAGTCGCCTACAGCGAGAAGGAGTCATCCCTCGCACTCGAAGACTCCGTCGACCTCCTTGACGAAGCCAGAAATCGCCACAAAAGATCTACGATCTACCAGCAGAACCTGCGCAACTACCATAGCAGAAGGCTTCGCCCAAGATCCTTTGTCGAAGGTGACCTAGTCCTGTGACTGAAGCAGCAGGGGCATCTCAAGCTCGAGTCCCCCTGGGAAGGACCGTACGTGATTACAGAAGTAATCCCAGGTGGCGCCTATCGCCTTCAAGATTTAGAGACAGGAGTCGCACACTCCAACCCTTGGAACGTCGCACAACTGCGACGCTTCTACCCTTAGTCGTTTTTCTTTACTTTTGCATCGCAAATAAGGCTATTCAACCAAGGCTACTTAGCCGCACATTGTACTATGTACTGTTCTCCGACTAAATAAAAGCTAAGTGCCCCAAAACTCCGTATTCTCCTTTCTTTTGTCAACTTTCATACTCGGGGGCTACGCCACCCTATACACATATGTTCTTCGAACAATAACGCGGCATCCTGAGTAGCTGGCACATCAATTGAACCCCTTAACACAAACTCAACCCAGCTGCAACACACCTGACAGGTTGACAAGGGAACGATACAAGGATGGCAAGGCTAACGAAAAGGACTCGCATAAGTGCAACGCACCCCACGCTTATAAAGCTATTTGTATACACTCAATAATAAATTATCTACAAATATATATGAGCTTTACAACACCAGTACACTTATATGCAGGATACATATTTGGCTACCCTTGCAACATAAGAACATTAGTCTGTTCCTCGAAGAAGTCGACAATCTCCTCGGCTGGACGATCCACCGCCTGATAGTGTGGCACCATGTTCCAGGAAGATCCTGCTGGTGGCACCGGTGGCCCAGATGCGATGGCGGCGACATCCACATCAGGCCTGTGCAAACGCACCACGGAGAGGGCAGCCTTGGCACCAGCCACCAGCTGCTGCCTCACGCACTCGCGAACCGCAGACATATCTTGAAATTTCGTTAGAAGGGCCAGCAGGCTTGATGGAGTATCATACAGCGGGAACATCGCCCGGTAGATGTTCTTCAAACATGACTGCGACTTCTTCAGAAAGAGCAGCACTCGCGAGGCGCGATCCTGTAGGGTCGCTAACGCAGTCGCACGATCATGATCTATCCAGAAGTATCCACTCTCCTGAAGTTGCTCCTGGGTGAGATCATGAAGGCGGATGGCAATCCTATCCCTCTCCTCCTGCGGACGGCGTGCGCTAACAACTACACGAAGCAGCATCAACAGCATGAGTACAACGTACCATTGCGATTAACTACAAAGGAAAAGACGAGGATGAGCAAACTAACACTTAAACTGGTCGCCCAGTTGCGTCACCTCGCCAAGCAGATATTGCTCATGGGCGGCGGCTTTTTCAGCCTTTGACTTCCACACGTCCGTGCTACCGCGGATCACGGGCAATTCACGCTCCAGTTGCTTCACGCGATCACGAAGTCGCGAAAGCAAGGACAGCTCCTCTACCCTGGAGCATGATGGTGCCATTGCATCCTCAAGAGATGGCGAGTACGGGGTTCCCCCCACAGGACCACTTGATGTACCCTACCAAAAATCAAGCCAGAGGCAAAAATAAGGAGACCAACTCAAAAGTCAAAAGTAACAGAGGCATTCAGGATCAATAAAAGTATCTACAAACACATTCGCCAACAGGCATGTTCTCTAATCAAAAGAGCAAGTTCATCAGCTATTACAAAGAAACTAACTACGGAGCAGCTGGCTTCTTCGACTTCGATGACCTCGGGGGCTTCATCAAGTCCGTGGCAGTATCAGATGCCACTGACTTTCCGCCGGCCCCTGAGGCCGAAGTTTTCGCCGCCTTCTTTGCGTGATTGAGCTCCTCCGAATACTTGGCAACAGTGTTTATCAAGGAATGGCCATATTTGGCACAAGCAGTCGCAAAGGGAGCGAATACTACCTGCTGACCATCCGCGCCAACAGGCATCATCTTCGACACCGCCGAGGGATCCACTTCGACTCCATGGGCTTGCACCATGGCAAGCGACATGGTCGCGCCAGCTGCGCGGAGGGAGTTCTTGTACGTGGCAGGCACACCCCTAGCGAGCGACTCCACCAGCTCTTCCACATTGTCGACCAGCTCCGCCTTAGGCATCAGCTCCTCCCGGAGGTGACTCGGGGTGGCCTTGGCTTTGGACAGCGTACTTTGGACAGCGGCACTATGATCTTCGACCGCAGATACCACACTCGCCAGAGTGTCATCGCGACCAAGGATTTGTGGATCAAAACTCAAGCCGCCAGCATCTACACCAAAATACACACATGGATCAAACTTCTAATGCCACCGGCACTACAGAGGAAGATAAGAACATCAATAAAATATCTACCTGTAAAAGTACCTGAGAGGGCCTTGGCGACTGAGAACAGTTGCTCTTCGAACAACTTCTCCCTGGCCGCAAAGGAGGCACGCAGATCCTCTTCGCGCTTCTGGGCTTCATCACGAGCCGCGATTGCCTCGTCGCGCCCCTTCACAGCTGCGGCCAGCGTCTTCTCCAACGTGGCGACATCACGCAGTAAAGCATTATGCTCAGCTACATGGCAGTCAAAAATTTGGCCGTCAGTCGATTATACCAAAATACAGAGAAGACGAAAAGAACAAGTATAGAACACTCACTCTCAACCACGCGGTGGCGCGTCTCCAGCATCGCATGCTGGCGACCCATCGCCATCACCTGCTCTGCCACCTGTGCGGCTTCCTTTACAAGGAGCTGTCGCACAAAACAAGGAGTCAGCAGAGGGCAACAAAGGGCGTTGACTGCCAAATTATATAAAAGAAAAGATATACTTACATGGTCCTCCAGTGACTCTTAAGAAGATTGCTGAACCGTCATCCGAGCAACTACTCGATGCTCCCCTACGTGAGGAGAGCTCGAAGAATTGTGCCCGGAGTGGGCCGCCGCCAGAGGAGAAGGAGCGCGCTCGATCTCTATCTTGGCCTTTGAGGTTGCGACTCCTGATTCCTTCAAAAATTCGACGTCGCCAGACGATGACGACGCCTCTTGACTGCAAGATAAAATCCGCACTCAGAAAGGGCAAACTCCAGGGCAAAGCCAACAAGAAGAAAACAAGAGAAGAGCGAATGCACTAGCAAACTTACCAGTCAAATCTGTCAAGATCAAATGTGGCCTCCGTCGACTCCGACAAAGACTCCTTGGGCAATCGCATCTTCTTGTGAGAAGACGGTGCCACAGCCCTCACAGGAACAGCGGGAATTGGCGACTCCGCGCCAACAGCCGCGCCTCCTAGAGTGGAAGGAGTCGATGCGTCGGAATCCCCGCTACGCGAACGCTTGCGAGTATTTGGACTCTCGGACTCGGAGGCTTCCTCTTCCACACCGGAAGGGACAGTCGACTCAGACTCGTCCTCTTTCAAAGCTTCACGAGGAATAATCCCCTCAGGGAGGGGAGGAATGCAAGGCGACACCGCTCACTCCTGCATACAAAAAGTAAAGATCAGCAAACACAATAGGAAACGCAATCGTGAAAATAAGCTACTACGTAGCGCAACTGTACGTCGGGAGGAGGATTCGAAGCATCGAAGGGAGGAACGACTGGCTCGTTCGGAAGCACATCTTTGAGGGTGTACTTCGTGACCAGTCGCACCCTCTTATCTACCTCACTCGCGGACATGCCATCAGTAGACACGCGAATGGGATCATCAGCGCCACCCCATTGGAACATGGGATGGACCCTGGCCTGGAGAGGATAGACGCGACGATGCAGCCAAGTCCTGACAAGGGCGCAGCCTCCCTCTTCTGCGCCTATGCGACTCTCGAGGTTGCAGACGCGCTGATATAACATGTCTGTCTCCGCGAGTTCGGAAGGCATGATCACGTTCTTCCAAGAACGCATCTTCTTGCAGGGAGTCATGGGATCGAAAGGCGCGAGTCCAAAGTGCTCGTCCTTGGCCTTCTGGTTGCGCACATAGAACCATTTGTCCCTTCATCCCAGGACGGACTTGGTAAGCTTGATATCGAAGTAGGTGGCGGATGGGTCAACGTGGATTCCGCAACCACCTACGTCATAAACTAAAGAGCCAGATGCAGATCGACACTTCAATTTAAATATGCGTTTGAAAAGACCAAAGTGCGGCTCGATTCCGAGCCAGCACTCACAGAGAGTGATGAAACAAGTGATGTGGAGGAGAGAATTTGGGGACAGCTGATGGAGCTGGAGCCCATAGAAACACAAAAGACCCCGAAGAAAGGGGTGAAGAGGCAAGGAAAGACCGTGAATGATGAATGCAAGAAACATCACTCGATAACCAGCGGGAGGCACAGGAACGGTCTCACCGCTAGGGACGCGCGAATCGGCGACTGCTGCAGAAATCACTCCGTCTTGGCGAAGAAGACGGAGATCCGATGCCTTGATGATAGAGGGGCGCCATGCGCCATTAGTCACGCGGGTGCCCGTGACCTTCTTCTTCCCGGCGGCGGCGGCACTAGTGACCGCAGCAGCGGAGCCACCCTTCTTCTTTGCTGCAGCGAGGGTGGCCGCGGAATCAGCGGCAGCGCCTCCCTTCTTATTCCCCATTGCGCGGCGGTGATGAGAACGAAGGAAATAGCTTGGGAACGAACGGAGCTGGTCCAGCATCGTGGGGAAGATGGGCGCAGAGGAAAGCAGAAAAGCAAACGACAATGGCGATGGCAGCAAGGAAGAAAGAGCACAGATGGGAAATTACCGGCGCAGCATCGCTACTTAACCCCTGGAAGATGCAATTCAACGGCTGACAAAAACCCTATTGGACGCGTGGCACGCATCGCGTAGGACATGTGGAGAAGAGGAAGCGCGAACCGTCCCCCCACTTCTACCATTACGCGCGGAAATCGAGGAGGCATAGTTAAAAATAAGATTACGCACGCCCAGTCAAATCAAAGTCAGAAAGTGGGGCCCACCGCTCATCACGTCCCGTCAAAATCGCTCACGCGGGCAACTAAGGTCATACAAGCATCAGCACTGACGTCATCAAGGCTATGAAGTGGAGAAATTCGACTATTTTCGTCCTTGCTGAAGTCTTCGACTCCACCAAGCACTCGGGGGCTACTCCCATAGGGAGCGCTGGCCGCGCACCGTATGACTTTTGTTTTTCTTGTTGCAGGAACATAGACAATCACAAAAGCAAATCCAATCACTCGAAACACAGTTCGATTATGGACATGTGTTACTCCCATAGGGAGCACCGGAAACAAGCAGGCAAAAGACGACAGCAGTCGCAAAAGTTCTTTGGCACCTGCCTGAGTCATCGACTGAAACAAGCAGGAAAAAGACGACATCAGTCGCAAAAGTGTTTTAGCACCTGCCCGAGTCATCGACTGAAACAAGAAAGCAAAAGTCGACAGCAGTCGCAAAAGTTCTTTAGTCCCTTCCTGAGTCTTCGACTCAACCAGGCACTCGGGGGCTACTCCCATAGGAGCGCTGGTCGCACACCCTATGATTATTTGTACAAAAAACCGTGTGTTGATAATATCCACACTCGAAACTCATGGCGACACCGCCTCATAATTTTTCCCCTACAAAGAGACTGCGTCTCCTGGGTCACCCGAATCATCTCCATGATGATAAAATTCGGATGCCGCGCCTACGGCGTGAAGGTAAGACCTGAATAAGGCATGGCAACGCATTTAACTGCGCACTACCAGAAACATATCCGTACCTACAGGCACGATGAACATACCTTGACGGACGCGTCAAGTGCTCACACCCATATAACTGGAATTCGACTCCTGTAAGACCTCCACGGCCTGAGTCGAATTACACTAGCACTTTTCCGGATTCGAGTCCGGGGACTCGAATTTGAGTAGACTGCGTTGTTTCACCCTAAGGTGGTTAACTGATACCGATACTTCGGTTATATCAGGCACGTATATCAACAATCCCTATGACACAAATAAAAGCAATCGAAATATATTCATTCAGGCACTCGAAGGCTTCAAAAGTCCCCAGTCGAATCTGCGATTCCACTAGACACTCGGGGGCTACTGACATGGGTATACCCTACAGGTACTCGAGCTTGGTATATACGGCCCAAATACATACAGGCCCACGGTGTCGCCAAGGCTCGGATGGAGGGACTCGAGTAACCTACGGACTCTCGATTGCTTGAAGGATAAGAAGAAGCTAAAGATAGAAAGTTTGAAGGGGAAAACCCTAACTTGTAACCGACTCGACTTGCTACCTGAGACCTAGACTATCTATATAAAGGCTAGGAGGGGGAGGCGAGGAGGACACACGCCACCCTAGTTTCCACAACCCTTGCCAGATTACATCTGCGCACCATTGTAACTTTCGACTCCTTTGATAATTCCACGAGCAGACAAGCAGGAGTAGGGACCTCTACGAGGCCTGAACCTGGGTAAATCCTTTGTCCCCTGTGTGCTTGTTTGCTAGCCGATAGATGTCTCCAGCGCTCCCTCCTTCTCCAAAACCCAAGTCCATAACAATGGGCATTGACGAGTTAAACCCTCATCAGAGAGAGAGATGAACACATAGCTACCGGTAGAGCCCTTAGCCTCGAGAGAGAACTACTCCCTGCTCATCATGGGAATCAGCAACGACGATGGAGATGGTGGTTGAGTCGATGGAGATGGCTCTGGGGGCATTTCCACGTCCCGTTTGGGTGCCAGAATAGAGACTTTCTGTCCCTCGAATCTCTCCTTCGGTGGCGGCGGCGCTGTGGAGGTTTTCGTGGCTTTCTCCCGGATTATTTACAGTTTCTTCATCGGAGGCTTCTTATAGGAGAAAGGGGAGGCCGAGGGGGTGCCCGAGGCGGCTGCACCCCCTAGGCATGGGCCAGGCCAGGCCACGCGGCCAGGGGGTGTGGCTCCCTCGAGGCCCTTCTCCGTCTCGTCTTCTGGCTCCGTGTTCCCCTCGGCAAAATATTAACTTTGGCTTTTGTCCCGTCCAATTCTGAGAATATTCATTTTCTGGCTTTTCTGGAACCAAAAACAGAAGAAAGCATGCAACTAGCACGGTGGCATCTTGTTAATATGTTAGTCCTAGAAAACATATAAAAATACCTCAAAGTGTTGACAAAGCAAAGGAAAGTAGATACTAAACAAGCATGGAACATCAAAAATTATAGATACGTTTACGACGTATCAAGGAACCAGGGCTTCGGGCTGGATTTGGTAGCGAGATGGGCCGGGGAAATGAATTCAGCCCACCCAGGCGCCTCTCTACGCTGGAGGGCGGTTTCAAAATGTGGCGAAGGGGCCCACTAGTCAGCGGCCCACCCTGCAGAAGGGGTATCGGGCACCGTCAGCCTTCCGATCTAAAGAGGATCGACAGCGGCGTGCCATCTCCTACCTCTCGACGCGGCTGGCAGGGTAGAAACCCTAGCATAGACGTCGATGGTGCGGGGAGCCTTACTAGAGGGCGGGGAGGCGACGTGGAGGGGATAGGGTGATGCGGAACTTGCCGGCGACCTCTACGGTGGGTGGCAAGGTGGGCATTTGTCATCGGAGGGTGTCACGTGCATCTGCTCGGGTGCAGGTTACTTTGGTGCTCGTCGAGGCTCCCTCGGGTGCGCTGCATGCCAACGCAGGTGGTGCGGGGCGGATGTAGAGGTCACTGCTACATGGACGGTGGGCGTCCCAGGGATCCCTGGTGACCGGGGAAGGCTCGCATGGAGACGACCGAGGGGAACCTCGTCAGAGCTCGACTTCATCCTCGGTGGAGTCGTTCCTGGAGAGAAAAAGAGAGGATTAGATGCAGGAAGTACAGGGGATCCCAATACGGCGACATGCAGAGGAACAAAGGCCGAGGAGGGAACACCTAGCCCGAGTTTTGGAGATGGCTGAAGGGTGGAGATTTCTCCTCTCTTGGGCCTTGCAGGGTAGGGAGAGGGAGTGGTTCTCTAGGAGGGGTAGGTGAGAGTGGAAGGGGGCAAATGAGCAGCAGAAGGGGTGCTGGGGTGGCTGCTAGCCTTATAAACCGAATGGAGAGGGTTGGGATGGACTAGGTCCATGGGAAGCTTGGAGGGAGGGAGGTGGCCATCCATTGGGTTACAGGGGCGGTGAAGAGGTGGTGTGTAACATCCCAAAACTTTAATCCAAGCTTATCAAGATCCAAATCATCAAAATTAGGGTAAACAAAAACTTTTCCATTTCAAAATATGAAAGCATTCATATGTGTGTGCATTTAAAAATAGGAGTTGTTTGAATTGCATGGTTCTGTGATCCATTGTTTGTAAAATAATTCTTAGGTGAAATAAACATCATCTAAATCATTCCCAAGCAAATCCCAAAGAAAATCAAATAAAAAACAATTAAAAATGAGGAATGGTCATTTTGGTCATTTTAATCCACTACACTACTTTGAGTGTTCCTAGCACTCATTTCCCAACAGAAATAATTCTGAATCTTTGCACCCCTTGCTAGTACACATAATGAGGTACCCAGGCCCACTTTGTGATCTGCTAAAAACAATCAAATACTAATTTTAAATGACAGTTTAAAATTGAATCTATTTCATATGGGAAGATCCCACTATTTCAAAAACCACTCAAACAAGCTCAATTTTCAAAACCCAAGCAACCATAGAGTCTCAAGCTTATGCCTAGCAAACCCACCAAAAATCTTTTCAAAATTCAAAAATAAATTTCATGCGACCATTTCATCAAACACCTGGCAGGCAAGAATCTACCTCTAATCCTAGCTCACTGTTTTGAATAGAGTTTTTCCCCCATTTGATCTCCATTTAATCTCTTTGTCCCCTCTTGATCTAACTAGGCCCTAAACACCCATCCCCTACCCCCCTAGCAGCCATGCCATGCCAACCCGAGGACATGCTCGCCGGCCAAACCTTGCCCCACAGCAGCAGACCATCTCCCCCTCTCTCTCCATGTCTAGCAGCTAGCCAACACCTCACCACCGCCCACTGTCCCCTCCTCGAGCCAGGCCAAGTCATGGACCACCGAGAAAACCTCGCGCCCAGTGCCACCGCGCCATGCCGAGCACACGCCAGAGCGCCATGCCCGACACGCGTGCACAAGCCGCCGCTCGACCGCAGCCTGCGCCCACCATGTCGCCACGACCCAGGGAGTATGCCGGACATGCCCGTTCGCCGCCCAACGCACCACAGCTACCGCTCGCCGTGGACACTGTCGCCTCTGCCGCTCAGAGCGCCAGCTCCGCCCGACCGCATACCACCGTCCCTAAGCCCGCATTAAGTTCCTAGAGCACCGCTAGGAGACCGTGTGTCGATCGCCACCCTCAGCCATGCTACTAGCAGCCCGTAGCCATGTCGCCACCGTCGCCTGCCCATCCCTCTCGGTCTCGCCGTCGAGCCTATAAAAGGAGAGAACCCCCAACCGTTTGCAGCACACCACACCACTCCACTCCCCTCACCTCACTGATCGCCCCACACCTCTAGCCGGAGCACGGGGAGCAGCAGTTCGCTAGAATTGCACCGGAGCAGGCCGCCTTTGGAAGGGAAGGGCGCCGCTGATTGCAACCACCCCCAGAGCTGCCTCGATCGTCCCTGAGCTCGTCGTTGACCACCAGACCATTTGCCCGCCTCGTCGTCGTTGCTGGAGCCCTGGTACGCCCCCTATGCATCCCCACTAAGCCGCTAGGGTTAGTGCTTGCCGGCGACAGGTCCATCGTCGACGACGATCCCTAGCCGTTGATCCCCACTCTAATCTAACGGCCCACATCGCCTCGTACCGCTTCGCCCGTTATGAGTCGCTGACTGGTGGACCCCCCTTGTCAGTTGAGCCCCGCGCCACAGAGTGACACTGGGCTGGCCCGTTAGTGTTTTCCGCGTGACCCAGTTAGTTTTAATTAGGATTTTTTTTAGTTTAAACTTAGTTCTGTCCCTTAGTTCAAAATTCAATTCAGAGAGATTTACAAATCCAAATGAAGTGATTCCAATTTTGTTGGAAATCTACTGAAAATATCTATCCAAGCATGTTAGATTTAATTCATTTAGAGTTATAGATCTCTCCTAGTAAAAATAATAAAACAGAAGCATTTGCACCTTGCAACATTTTTATAAAATCAACCAAGTTAGCTTTTGAGTTGATTCCAACTCTCAAAAATCACATTTCATCATACCTATCTGAATATGTAATAATATTAGGATTTACATGCAGTGACTTTGGACTAGTACCAAAATAATGCTATATAGGCATTTCTAGTCACTTTAAATCATTAAATAATGAACTTAAACCAAATTAATTTTGATCCAACCCTTAAATTACATTCCCACATGTTAGAATATGTGGTGATGACATGTGTCCACATGATCCCATATTTTAAGTGGTGAATATTAAATCTTAGTTAATTTTTCAATGAGTAGAAATTACTTTTCTACAATAAAAAGGAGGAAACTATGGAATAAAACTTGTGATGCTTGTGATGATAATAGATCATCAATTGTGTGCCTTAGAGTACTAATTAGACTAGTTAAGTATTGTTTGGTGATTGTGTACTCCGTATGTATTTATATAAGATAGTACCGACCAAGTCTACGAGGAGGAGTTCTACCAAGAAGAGGAAGAAGAAAACTTCAACCACTGCACCAACCAAGGCAAGCTATTGTTAGCAAGCTAGAATTAAGCTAGATGAATGAGCAAAGATGCCTTAGGCATGCTTTGGTCACACCACTTTGACTATCACTACCGCAAGTATTACCTTACAAGCTCTACTTCCCTTACTTTACACAAAGTCCCTTACTTGTTTTGAAGGTAGCATAAAGAGTATAAAACTTGACCTATTTAGATAAGCTTTAGATGTCATTATATGGCATGAGATTGCACCCATCATCTTTCCACCTTAGTGAACACTCTTAACTTAGTAGTTTAGAGTAGATAAAAACTTGAGTCACTTTAGATGGGAACACTTGTTGAAAATGAATTATGAAAACCTTGGAATGATGAGTCATTCTATTGAAATGTTTTGACATGTGTTGAGAAACACAAATGGTTTATGATGATGAAAATGTTGAGGCATGAGCCTTAGCCCTTTTATAAAACTGATGGTTGGATTCGGATGCGATACCATTCCAAATTTAGCATACAACCACACTACCTGAATTGGGTAAGGCTTAGCCGTAAGTTTATATGCATTAGTATTAGTTCCCTCGCGGGAGAGGTTTGAGCTGAGGCTACCTCTCAATGTTGTCCACCTATGCAGTGCCCAAGATGACTGATGGTCATGGTTGGGAGGCCATGCTCATAGGAGAGGTGCTTATACTAGGGTGTGTAAAGGGAAGGTTATGTTTGATTATCTGCATACTAAGTATGATGATTCAGGGTTATCCTTGACAGATGTATCGAATCTTGTGGTGAAAGTGTACCACCTCTGCAGAGTGTCAAATTATTCGAATAGCCGCGTCCGTGGTTATGGACAGTTGGAATGTCCATACTGTTTCGTTGTCATATGTTTTAAAAACAACTTATGAAATGAATGATGAATCTTGACTTGACCACAACAGGGTTGTGCTTATGATAATAGCTTCCCAACTTAAGTGATTCTAGAACATTATTTTATCTTTCTTTGCTTCAGAACTCAGCTTAGGTTTCAAAGTTAACCTTATAGTTAAACTTAGATTTAGCACTTTAACTTAGAATTATACTACTTGTTAGTGGTAGTTTGCGAGTACTTAAAGAGTACTCATGGATTTTTTCCCTGGCTATTCTCATGGCCAGACTATGAAGGAGACTATCAAGATGATGGCCAGCAGGACGGCTATGATAACTAGGACTATCTGCCTTCGTCAGCATTGCCTGTGCCCCTGAAGATGGACCCCACCGCTACACTTATCTTTTATTTCCGTTGCTTGTGGTATTAAGACTGGATCATGAGATCCTTATTTGTGTAAGACCTTATGTATGGTTTGTAATGGTGGGTGTGCTCTGGGGTCATGCTTAGGGCAGAGGGACAGTAGGGGTGCTACTGCTCCCTTCTTTCTAGGCTTTCTAGACAACTAATCAGGGTTGCTGAAATTGGGATATTACAGGTGTCACAGGATCATCAGCCGTATACATGTCTAGAGAGATATTTGGAATCTTCCTCTCGATCCGCTCTTTGATCAACCATTTGATCTGGGACTCGTAGTACTTTTCCGAATATCATTTTGAGCAGATCCGGAGAGAATCCGTCTTGCTCTTGTTGATCGTATGCATGATCCGGTCACCATGGTGCTGGAGGGGCTCGATCCGGTGTGCTAGCCAGTAGTGAAATAAGTCGGATCCTTTTAGACCCTTGTGCTTCATCAAGTACTCGATCATCCTCTTGGTGAGAAGCAGATCGTTGGTGAGAGCCAGAACTTCCGTGTCCCAGGACTCTTGAGGTGTGGCAACACCATCGATGAAATCCGGCAAAGCAATTTCTTTGCTGGGAGCCATTCTATCCTTATGATAAAAGAACGTGGACGGCCATTTCTTCACGAACTCACTAGCCTTAATTCTAGGATAGACTCGCTCTCTCTTAACTGTGAGGCTAAGAGTTCAGGTAATATAAGGATTACCGAAAGTGATGGAATTTCTCCGGGTACAGAAGTAGTACCCGAATAAAACAAGACTCAGCCTAATTCCGAGATACCCCTCACACAAAGATGCATAAGCACTCATTTCTAAGATTATGGAATAAAACAAGACTCAGCCTAATTCCGGAAGTTATGGAGTTGAACTCCGTAGTAATCTATAACCTTAGAAAAGAAATCTGAGGGAGGAAAACTCAAACCTCTGTCGAGGTGGGTGCTGAAGTGCACTCACTCGTCGGTGTTGGGGGTGGGGCCGGTTGGACCGTAGCCGCTTCGCCAGTCGCCAGCATGTAGGAGGCCTTCCTTCTCGACAACGCGAAGCTTGTTGTCATCAAGGACGCAGGGGATCCAGCCCCCGCGAAAGTTCTTTTTCTCCGCCGCTGCGGAGGCTGTCGCCGTTGTCGCCGTCGTGCCGGAAGATGAAGCATAAGCCATTTTTGTGGGCGGTGGTGACCTAGGATGGGTGGCGCTGTGCGTTTGGGGGAGGCAAACGAGCTTTTGCACGATAGCGTCGAGAGGAAGGAGAAGACACTGGTATTGGTAAGGAAGAAAGAGGAAATCTTGACCCCTTATATCCCTTACCTACACTAAGATTCGTGCAAGATAAACTGTAACTGTGCCACGTGTCGTGCAAGGATCTAGGTAACCTCTTCGCGAGGATTACACCGCCTCGATCTCCGCGCACGCATTAAAACGGCACCTCGGTTCCACGAAAGGCGGACCCACCAACGGTCGCTGTCAGTGACGTGACTTCACCTTGACTGATGTCAGGTTACGTCAGAGACCAAGTTCCGGCTTAGTTTGAAATTCAAGCTGGAAACCCGAATAATGTACTTATAGGTCCGGCTTATTTTTAAGACTCGGATCCTATCCTTTATTTTGAAGTTTCAGGAACCCTTCAAGATTCTGCAAGCCGAAGATGAATCAAGCTAGATGATGGTGAAATCCGACTCTGGATCTTGGAGGCTTTCGAGGGCTGTTGTTGGGGATATACTTTCCGGATATCCTCACTGTGCCTCACTGACCAGGATAGCCCACGTATCCTTTGAGGAGTAGCTTGATCTTGTTGTTCCCCACAATTTTCGGGTTGCAAGTTTTGCATTTTGATACAGGTATAGAGATATCTCTGTAGAGCTAGTGTTCTATGTACATGTTTGTGTGGAAGATGCTTGAAGATGAGGTTGAGGAACAAGTCGTCGCCATCATCGTCATCGTTGGCAGTTACCAGTAAGTGCAGGTGCACGTCGCCCTCCATCACAGTTGCAGCCCTCCAGCAAGAAGAACAAGACCACTGCTAATGACTATCTTAGTGTGTGTGTGTCAATATGATAGTGAAACAAGTGCAGACAACCAAACACCTGAGTTATGTATCTATCCTCATGCAAAAATCTCCATGCAAGTTACCAACGGAATACGAAAGGTGGCTCATCGCATATATGTGCGTGGCACTGCTGGTCGTGGACATGCCCCGGTGAGCCCCAAATTCGATGCAGGATACCAAACGCCCATGGGTATTTTGGTGGCTGTGGTCGTGCTGAGCCAGGCCATGGCATGGCGGTTCACCCGAGAGTACCGCAAGTGGGTGCCCAAAACAGCGGCGGCCAATTCACGCAATAACTCTATGGAGGCGGGTTTAGGAGATGATATATCAGAGGATACGTCAACTAGACCACTCAAAAATTAGTACGACTACTGTCCATGAGAGAGTCAAGGGGCAGTGGGGCGAAAAAATAACTTTATATGGAGGATGGCGTGGACAAGGTTCCGACTCCCCCTCCTATGTATTTCCAAAGGAGTTGAAGAAATAGAAGAGAGTAGCAACAACCAAGAGGAAGCTGACAAGGTGAAATCTGGGGCTGTCACGGTGGAACAGATGGACGACAAAACTACTGAATCGGAGGCCTCCGGTCACAGTGAGTTGCCTTAGCTTTAACTATCCTAGACTTGGTGGCGACGTGACGGTTAGAGAGATTCGTGATCTAGCGAATGAATATGCCCCTGCAATGATATATATTGAGACCCAACTCCAGAAGAAGCAGGTAGAAGTACTAGCACACTCTTTAGGCTCGGATCATGCTTTTGTTGTAAGCAGCTGAGGCCGCGGTGGTGGCTTAGATTTCAACTTAGTCTCAGTACCATATAGATTCTATTCTGTCTTTCCATTCGATGGAGCCTTGGTGTTTAAAATGTGTATATGAAGAGACACAAGTCAGTGAGCGCCTTAAAACTTGGGACTTGCTAAAATTCCTAAAGTCACCATATCCACAACCTTGAATGTGTATATTTTAATGAGGTACTCCATCAGGAAGAACATGAAGGAGTCAACGAGCACATCAATGATCAACTCATATCCTTCGTGATACAATGGATGTGTGTGATCTTTCTGATCTCGAATTCACTGGAATTAAGTGGACTTTTGAGAAGAAGGTGACTCAAGGGGTCCTACTATTATGTACGGTTGGATATGGATATGGTTTCCTCTAGCTGGTGTGCCTAATACCTCCTTGCTGAAGTTCAGCACTTGTCAGCATCGGCAACTGATAGATGATATCACAATTCTTCTGTAGCTGGAACGGCTATACATCATGATCAGACACATCGGTTGTTTGTTGAGGTCACTGATAATCTCGTCAGGCTACTGTAGTCTGAACGTTAGGTTCAGTTTAGACTTTATCTACTGTAATAAAACTGATGCCTGAGTCTGTTCAGCATCAGGTGCCGTAGCTAGGTTCAGCTCGCCGCTATGGACGGATCATGGGATGGCATGATCGACTCGGTCATAGCGGCGATAGTGGCACGTTTCAGAGGGTCGTGGGATGGCGCGGCTGAAACTCTGAGCGATCAACTTTTCTCGTTCGTTTTCAGTTAGGATCGATATAAGGAGAATAAACAGAAACCGAAAAGCTGCATTACAGTGCGTAGCACAAATCTGTGTCTCTCTCTCTCGTTTTGTTCTTCTAACCAATCTACATCGAGTGTGTGAGAGGATCTGCAACGACAAGTGGTATCAGAGCCATGTCGAAGACGCCATCGTCGGCAGCCGTGAAGGCGAAGGAGAAGCTGGGTGAGGGGAGCGGCTCTGCACCGCCGACGACCACGAGGCGTCGTCCCTCTCGCCCTCCTGCACCGCGGCACGGCCGCAGCCCCACTCGTCGCGGCGGTGGTGAGATCATCGTGAGGGAGCGCGTGGTTCGAGAGAACGCGAGCTCGATGCAATTCCCCACCCTCACCCGCACAAATTACGCGGAGTGGTCGATGGTCATGCGCGTGCAGCTCCAGGCTGCACGGCTGTGGGATGTCATCGAGTTCGGGGCAGAGGATGATCAGGATGATCGTGCTGCACTGGCTGCCTTGCTGCGCGCCGTGCCCCCGGAGCTCGTGCGCACTCTGGGCATGAAGGACAGCGCCAAGACGGCATGGGAAACCCTCAAGACGATGAGGCTCGGGTGCGAGCGCATCCGGGAAGCAAACGCACAAACGCCGCGTCGCGAGTTTGAGGAACTGCAGTTCCGGGCTGGTGAGTCAATAGAGGATTTTGCAATTCGCTTGACCTCCATTATCAGTGATCTGGAGCTGCTCGGCGACCCCTACAACGAGTACAAAGCAGTTCTCAAGTTTCTCCGTGTGGTGCCAAAGAAATATCGCTCGATGGTGATGGCAATCGAGCAGACGATCAATCTGTGCGAGCTCACTATCAAGGATCTGACTGGCCGTCTCCTGACTGCAGAGGAAGGCTACGACCTCGACGACGCCGCGGATGGCGTCAAGAAGCTTCTCCTCACGGAAGAGGAGTGGGCTGCGCGGGCGCGACAGCGCGCTCCTGGGTCGTCCACAGGCGGCGACAGAGCTGGCAAGCCGCTGCCCAAGCCGGCGAGCACTGCGACCGGCGCGGGCGAACGGCGCAAGGGCGCCTGCCGCTACTGCGGCAAGGACGGCCACTGGGCCAAGGAGTGCAGGAAGGCCAAGCGAGACCGCGAACGCCACGGCGAGAAGGCGAATCTTGCGCAAGGCGAGGAAGAGGAGGCACCTGGACTCCTTCTCACGTAGGTGTGCGCGCTCGGCGAGGCGCACGCTGACACCGGGGAAGCCGTGTTCCTGAATGAGGAACGGGTCATCCCCGTTCCCTCTGTCGATGGCCTATGGTACCTTGACACAGGCGCGTCAAGCCACATGACAGGGGAGCGCGCCATGTTCTCCTCGTTGGACGAGAGCGTGCGCGGCAAGGTCCGCTTCGGCGACGGCTCCGTCGTCGAGATCTGCGGACGTGGGTCGGTGGTTTTCCAGTGCCTCACCGGGGATCATCGAGTTCTTGGGGACGTCTACTACATCCCTGCGCTCCGCAGCAACATCATCTCGCTGGGCCAACTTGACGAGAATGGGTGCAAGATCATGATCTGCAACGGGGTTATGTGCATACTGGATCGCCCGCGCAAGATCCTGGCGCGCGTTAACCGGACCCGCAACCGGCTCTACACAGTGCGCCTCCAGCTCTCCACCCCAGTGAGCCTCCTCGCCAAGCACGAAGATGAAGCGTGGCTGTGGCATGGGCGCTATGGGCACCTGCACTTCCATGCACTGCAGGCCCTGGGGCGCAAGGAGATGGTGCGTGGCATGCCGCAGATTGACCATGTCGAGGAATTCTGCAGTGGGTGCGCCCTTGGCAAGCTACACCGAACCCCATTCCCTCAGGCCACAAGCTACCGGGTGAGTCGAGCGCTGGAACTGATGCATGGTGATCTGTGCGGACCAATCACACCGGCGACCGCCGGCGGTAAGAAATACTTTCTGCTGATCGTCGATGATTACTCACAATTCATGTGGCTTGAGGTCCAAAGATCCAAAGACGAGGCACTGAGCTTCTTCAAGAAGATAAAGGCACGGGCTGAGGCAGAACGCGAGTGCAAGCTCCTGGCATTCGCTCGGACCGTGGGGGCGAGTTCAACTCGCTGGACTTCACGGATTTCTCCGACGCAAGCGGCATCAAACACAACACCACTCCTCCGTACTCCCCTCAACAAAACGAAGTGGTGGAAAGGCGCAACCAGACCGTGGTTGAGATGGCTCGGTGTCTGCTCAAATCCGTGGGCATGCCAGGGACGTTCTGGGGCGAGGCGGTGAAGACTACCGTGTACCTACTGAATCGCGCGCCATCCAGAAGCTTGAATGGCATCACGCCGTACCAGGCCTGGCATGGGCGTGCGCCGTCCGTGCACCACCTCAGGATCTTCGGGTGCACTGCTCATGTCAAGCACCTAGGACCAGGCATTACGAAACTCTCGGACAGATCAGTCCCTGGAGTGTTCGTTGGGTATGAGGAAGGATCGAAAGCCTATCGAGTCTATGATCCAAAGGGCAAACGTCTCTACATCACCCGGGACGTCGCCTTCGAGGAAAACCGTGCCTGGGATTGGATTACCAGCGACGGCGGCCAGACCGCTGGCTCGCCATTGTTCACCGTGGATTACACCACGTACGGGGATTCAGAGAGCTCTGCAGCAGTCCCAGTCGCACCTTCTGCTGCGGTAGGAAACTCACCCACAAAGACTGTCGCGGCAGACAGCCCTGCCGCAACTCCTGCCGTGGCAGGAAACGCGTCTTCAATCCCTGTCGGGGCAGACACGTGAAGCCCCACTACTCCACCACCAGAACAGGCACGGTACGCCACACCTCCGACCCATGACTCCCACCTGGACACGGACTCTGGAGGAGTCCATCGCTATCGAAGGATTGAGGATGTCTACGACACCTCTGTGCAGATGCAGGATTTGGAGGAAAATGGGTCGTGTTTTCTTACTGTAGAGGAACCCTCCAGCATCGAGGATGCACTGCAGGATGAGCACTGGCGCGCGGCAATGCGTGAAGAACTGAGTTCCATCAAGGACAACAACACTTGGCAGCTCACCGCACTACCTGGTGGCCACCGAGCCATTGGACTCAAGTGGGTGTTTAAGGTCAAGAGAGATCCATCTGGCGAGATCGTCAAGTACAAGGCGAGGTTTGTCGCAAAAGGATACGCGCAACAACAGGGGGTGGACTTCGAGGGAGTCTTCGCTCCTGTTGCATGTATGGAGACGGTTCGAGCACTGCTGGCACTGGCGACGCACCATGGATGGGGTGTTCATCACATGGACGTAAAGTCCGCCTTCCTCAACAGCGACCTAGCCGAGGAGGTGTACATGGTCCAGCCACCTGGCTTCGTCGACAACCAGCAGAAGCGCCAAGTTCTGAAACTGAACAAGGTGTTGTATGGGCTTCGTCAGGCTCCACAGGCATGGTATGCAAAATTGGATGCCTCTCTGCAAAATCTTGGTTTCACTCGCAGTCCATTGGAGCATGTTGTATACAGACGAAGCAGCGACACCGGATTCTTGATTGTTGGTGTGTATGTGGACGATTTGATCATCACCGGCACCAATACAGAAGAAATTCAGTCATTCAAAGCCGAGATGCAACATTTGTTCAAGATGAGCGATCTTGGGATTCTCTCCTATTACCTTGGAATCGAGGTAAAGCAAGGTGAAGGGGGAATCTCGCTCTGTAAGAAAGGATATGCAACAAAGATTCTTGAAAGGGCAGGGATGCAGAACTGCAACCCCTGTCATACACCCATGGAGTGTCGACTGAAGCTTTCAAAAGAAGATGGGGCAGAGAAGGTTGATGCAGCCATGTATCGTAGCATCATTGGCATCCTTTGATATTTGGTAAATACCAAGCCTGACGTCCCGCATGCGGTTGGAATCGCTAGCAGATACATGGAGGCCCCTAGTACTCACCATTGGGCTGCAGTCAAGCAAATTCTGAGATACTTGCAGGGCACACTGAATTATGGCTGCAGTTACAGAGTTGGGAAGGAGGCCAGCCTGATTGGATATAGTGACAGCGATTTCACCGGTGATACTGATGACAGGAAGAGCACCACTGGCGTAGTGTACTTCCTCGGTGAAAATCTGATCACCTGGAGCTCATAGAAGCAGAAAACAGTCACACTATCTTCCTGTGAAGCTGAGTACGTCGCGGCGTCGTCTGCGGCATGTCAGGGCATCTGGCTGAATCGGCTCATTGCTGATCTTGCCGGACGCTCACCACAGAAGTTTCTCCTGAAGATTGACAACAAATCTGCCATTGCTCTGTGCAAAAACCCGGTGCAACATGGAAGAAGCAAACACATTGATACAAAATTCCACCACATCAGGGAATGCATTGAGAAAGGGGAGATGGATGTCGAGCACGTTGGCACCAATGGACAGCTTGCTGATATGCTGACCAAAGCTCTTGGACGAACCAAGTTTGTTGAGATGCGTCAGATGATCGGCGTGCGAGAGATTGGCGCCTAGATACGAGATTAAGGGGGTGATTTGCTGAGGTCACTGATAATCTCGTCAGGCTACTGTAGTCTGAACTTTAGGTTCAGTTTAGACTTTATCTACTGTAATAAAACTGATGCCCGATGCATTCAAAGATCGTGTGCCGTAGCTAGGTTCAGCTCGCCGCTATGGATAGATCATGGGATGGCATGATCGACTCGGTCATAGCGGCGATAGTGGCACGTTTCAGAGGGTCGTGGGATGGCGCGGCTGAAACTCTGAGCGATCCACTTTTCTCGTTCGTTTTCAGTTAGGATCGATATAAGGAGAATAAACAGAAACCGAAAAGCTGCATTACAGTGCGTAGCACAAATCTGTGTCTCTCTCTCTCGTTTTGTTCTTCTAACCAATCTACATCGAGTGTGTGAGAGGATTTGCAACGACATTGTTTAGGTATGAGACAATGTGGGAAACGCACAATTAATTTTATCCTATGCTTAAACATGTGCGGACAGTGGGCAAGGCAAGCCATAATATGGAATATTTACAGGAAAATCATCCTTATAGAAAAATCTTCCCTCCCTATCAAGTTCTATCTCTACATTGTGTTCCACTATGTTTGGATATGTGAAAAAGAAATAAGACAGCTCTAACATGAGTCAGAACGATTACGAGCTGATCCGCTACGAGTAGGCCCTAATAGTGAGGAGATCAAGGTCGTCGATCGCTTGGTGGAGCTGCAACATTGCGTGGAGCTAATGGCGGCAACACTCATGGATTCAATGGATTTCGGAGGGGAACAAGAATACCCACTGATTCTTCCACCAAAGAGGGAGTCATCCAAAGAAAAAGAATAAAATTGTGAGGCTCAAAAAGATGTATGGCACTATTACCTGTTGGGTCCGCAGCATAGAAAACAAAATTTTTCCTACGATGAGAACTATACGTCAAGATCTATCTACTAGATACAGAGCAACGGGTGGACATACATCCATGGAGAACTTACCCTCGAAGACAACGAGTTTTGTTAACGAGTAGGAACTCGTGGTTGATGTAGTCGTACGCTTGCCGATCTCAAGATCGTGTGGAAGTCCGAGCGCCGCAACTCAGCAGCGCATCCGCACTCGCACACACGTTCAAGCCACCGGACAACCTCCACCTCCTCGCTCCAGCGATCCAGCGGAAGCAGCAACTCCTTCCAGATGAAATGCCACCGGGAACATATATCTCGCTAATCCGAGACCATGGGAGAATAATTCTAGAGGGGGAGAGAGATCCTTCACAAAGAGATGTATGGATGAAGGAGGGAATGGGTGGCCTTTTATAGGAGGAGGGGGGTGCCCCCTCTCTCCATGGCCGGTGCATGGGGGGTGACCCCTGACCTCCCCCATTCATGTGGTGGTAATCCCTCCACATTAAAATGCCTCTTCACATTCCCTTTTAAAGTCTCCACTTTAAATGCATTAAATTTCTCCAAATTTAATGCTCTCTCATTTAATAAAAATCTTTTTATTAAATTTATTCAGAATTTTGTTAATTACTTTAATTAACAAACATTCACATATAGCCCCTTGCAATATTTCAATATCACATGCAGAACCACCTTCTGCAATTTCACCCGAAACAATTTCCGATTTCTATTGAAACAATTCCTGCGCTTTGCAATTCTTTAAATCTCAAACATATGTGCTCCAAAATGGTGTCCGATAACTCTTAAGTGTGCCACCCTACGGTTGAATAATGCAGACATGATCGAGACCCTTTCTCCGATCAATAATCAGCCCGGGACCTAGAGATCCATCGACTCCTACACATTCAACGATGACTCCTGTGATCATGAGAACCTTTAACGCTTGTAACTAAATCCCTTTGTCTCTCGATATATTACATGTCCGAGATTTGATCATCGGTATCTCCATACTTAGTTTGATCTCGTTACCGACATGCACTCTTTTATCGTTCCCGTGATATAACATTCTAGTGATCACATCACTTGCTTGCAAGCTATCTTAATGTGATATCATCGAGAGGGCCAAGAGTATATCTATCCGTCATCTGGATTGACAAATTCCCCTCTTGATCCATGAGCCTCAACATAACACCTTCGTAGTACTGAACCCATCTTTATAGTCATCCTGTTACGGTGTGACGTTTGATGTTATCAAGATACTCTTCCGATGTTAGCAATTAACATGATCTCATGATCTAAGGATAAAGATTACTTCGTATGATGTTATAGCAATATAAACATAATGACTTGATCGTAATGCTATACTTCGGATGAATGTTCATCACATCATTTCACAAATGCTGTAACCTTGTTATTAACAACATCCAATGTCCATGATCAGGAAACCTTGATCATCTTGTTAATCAACAAGCTAGTCTATAAGAGAGGCATAACTAGGAACCCTTTTTGTTTATTAAAAACACATGTATTGATGTTTCCTATCAATACAATTATAGCATGCAAAATAAACATCTATCATATACAAGGAATACATAATAACAATTTTATTATTGCCTCTCAGGGCATATTTCCTTCATTACCGAGGACGGGAAGGAGCTAGAGCAATTTTCTTGGGAACTTTATGCGGATCTATACTATATTAAAGTTATTAGAGGAATGGACAAGGTTTTCGCGACCGTACGTGTATCTATAACATCAGAGATGAATATAAGTTAATTGTGTCGTTTGATGAGATGGAGATTAAGGCGACTCCTTTTAAGATGTATCCGATCAAAGCCCCAGACCAGGATGGATTTCCTGGTCACTTCTTCCAATGACACTGGAATTTATGCGGGGAAGAATTCACTCGCTCAGTTATAAGGATACTACAAGGTGAAGACAGTCCAGAAGGTATTAACAAAACTTTTATTGTTCTGATACCTAAGGTGGCACAACCTGATGAGCACGGCAAGTTTCGCCCCATAAGTTTTCATCCCACAAGTTTATGTAATGTTATTTACAAAACCACTTCAAATTTTCTTGCCAATAGATTGAAAACCATCCCCTGACATCATCTTGGAGGAGCAATCTACTTTTTTCCCTAGAAGACTGATCACAGACAATATAATTACGGCATGTGAGTGCCTGCATTTTATGAAGAGGAATGGTGCTAAAAATCACCAACATTAATTGTGCACTAAAGTTAGACATGCACAAAGCATATGATTAGGTTGAATGGAGCTATTTACAGGCGATTATGCAATGTATGGGTTTTCATGACCAATGTGTATAGCTTATTATGAGGATTATCTCTTTTGTATCCTTTTAGAATCTGTTTAATAGGACACCATTGGAGGAACTCCATCCATCCATAGGTATTCGTCGGGGTGACCCATTGTTGAAGGAGATATGCCCTTGAGGCAAATAATAAAGAGCGTTTATTATCACATCTTAATTAGTTCATAATAGTTTTATACCATGCTATAACTATATCAAATGAAAACACCGATCGATACACATGTGGTATGTACACTAACCAAGCCCCTTGTACCCTCTATTTAAGTAGCTCATTGGTCAACCGATGACCAAGGTTTCCTGATCATGGATATTTATGTCAATTGACAATATGGTCATATCATTAGTGAATGATATGATGGACACGCTTACCAAACATAAGTATTGCAACACAATCAAGTCACAAAGTTCATCGTTGCTATAATTAGGAAACGAAGTGACATTCTCCTTAGACCGTGAGATCATATCTAATCACTATGACCCTAGGTTGCTTAGACTGCATCAACCATCACCATAATATAGTGATCATAAAGGTGTCTATCAGATATTCTAAAGGGATAGGCTGAGGCGTATGCATCAAGATCGGGATTTGTTCTCCCGCTTGGTGGGAAGATACACTTGACCCACTTGGTGAGATTGCATTCAAGAAGCCACAGCGTATGACTAGGTCATGAGGATGGAATATCAAAGGAATGAGTTAAGTAGACTTGTCGGTAATGAGATTGAACAAGGTATGCTAATACCAATGATCGGATCTCGAACAAGTCATGTATCGAAGTAACAAAGAGAATTGGACTTAACGTTTATGTTTCAGATGACACTAAACATCATGGAATACACAAGGGTCATTATGGGTATCCATATCCCACTGATGATCATCGATTACAGAAGTGTCCTGATCATGGCTGTGATGTTCATGAACTGTAGGGTAACACAATTAAGGGTTCTATGATGCTTGGATATCGTTTTCAAATTATTGGGATCACTGGGAGAAAGAAGATATAAAATCGGAAGGGTTCCGGGAGAAATCGAAGGTTGTTCAGATTGATTGAAAAGGAGTTTTTGATCATGAGGAATTATTAAATATGATTTAATATTAACTATTGCAATTAATGATTAAAATATAATTTAAAGTTAATTTGCACAAAACCTCCCTATTGGACTACTTCCTGGAGGGAAGGGCCCATGAGGGAGGGCCGTTGTCCAAGTGAGGCAAGGGAGCCGGCTAGCCCAGGGCTGCGTGTAGGGTAGGGGCCACCTGCCACTACGACCTACTCCCCTCCCCTTTTGTCCCACCTTTCCAGCTGTTAACCCCCTTATATATAGAGAGGACACGTGGGGAGGGAAAATAATAATAATTCTCAAGACATATTTCCTCTGGGAAGTCTCTTTGTGTCTCAGTAGCTCCCGTGCTTGCGGTTCCAAGAAGAAATGCGCACATGGGAGACGATTTATCTTCGGCACACTGTCGTAGCTGGATTCCCATTCCAGAAGATCTACTTCCGCAATCTTAGCTAGATTAGGGAGAACGAGAGTCGTCATTTAGCATCGAACATGTGTGAAACCACAGAGGTGCTACCAGTTGTGGCACCTGGACGTCGTGCGAGGAGCAACGCAAACTTGAGGTTGGCTACGTCATTTGTCTACTTCATCCACATTCATCCTGAACATTAACACTTTCATAAAAGGGTATGTCACGGAAACCTCTCATGTTACAACATTAACTCATAGATAGATCTTGGCATTGGTGTTGCCCTTGTTAAGAAAGTTATTGTTTTCTCCTATGAACCTCTTGAGTGGTATCAGAACCGATCTATGCATAGTTATGCTTGTAGGTTAGAACACATGTTGAATGTGGTCATTGATCCAATAGTTGTTACCCTCTCACATGCACTTGTTCATATCACAAAACTTTTTGATGAAGCGGCCCTAACCAATCTTACGCGAGACTGGTTCCACACTTGACATATGGCTTGTACCATATATGTGGCTGGAGTGTATCTGTCTCTCTCACAGTAGTTGGTACGGCATTTTCAATGGAGGCCTCAGAAAGGGATGTCATAGATACAACTATTTGTTTAATGTTGTGGTTGGAAGTTCTTAGGTAAGAAGTGGTTCTATCGTGAAAGCCCTAGCAGACACGTAAAACATGCACGAGATAAAGTAGAGGCATCTAACTTTATTTTACAGGGGCATGTGATGTGATATGGTCATGGTTGTAGAGTAAGTATTACTTTCTGTTACTAAGTTGTAGTAGTAATCATCATGATGATGGACGACCAACTGGTGGCGTCGAGGAACTGACGCCGTACTGGTGGGCAAGATGGAGATCATGAAGGGAATATTCCCGACAGACAATAATAAAGTTGTTATTATCTTATTCCAAGTATATGGTATATGTTTATTTTGCATGCTATAATTGTGTTAATTGGAAACTTTAATACATGTGTGTCTAATAAAATATAAAGTTCCTAGTTATGCCTCTCTTATAAACTACCTCGTTGATTAATAAGATGATCAAGGTTTCCTGATCATCGACATTGAATGTTGTTAATAACAAGGTCACAACATTGGTGAAATGATGTGATGAACATTCACACAAAATATAGTAATACAATCAAAGTCATTATGTTTACATTGCTATAACATCATGCGAAATAACTTTAGACCTTAGACCATGAGATAATGTCAATCACTAACACCAGAAGTGTAACTTGATAACATCAAACGTCACACCGTAACAGAGTGACAATAAAGGTGGGTTCAGATACTCCGAAAGTGTTATGTAGAAGCTCATGGATCAAGAGTGGGATTTGTCCATCCCAACGATGGAGATATATACTCAGGACCCTCTTGGTGATATCACATTGAGATAGCTAGCAAGAAAGTGATAAGATCACTAAGAATGTTATATCCCAGGAATGACAAAAGAGTACTTGTCAGTAATAAGATCAAACTAGGTATGGGGATACCGATGATCGAATCTCAGACATATAATATATTGCGAGATAAAGGGATTGAGTTACGACATCAAAGGTTCTCACGATCACTACAGTCATTGTTGAATATGTGGGAGTTAGTACGGATCTCTAGGTCCTGCTACTAATTACTGATCGGAGAGGCGTCTCGATCATGTATGCATTATTTTCGAACCGTAGGATGACACACTTAAGGTATACCTATACCAAATGGAGCAAATATAATACCAAAGAAATGATTTGAAAGCGCTGGAATTATTTCGATAGACACCCGAATTATTTTGGGTCAAATTGCTGAAAATGGTTTGAGATGTGATTTCAAAGTATTGCAAGGGGGTTTATGAAAATGTTTGTTAATTAAAGTAATTAAAAAAATTCTCAATAAAATAAATATTTTTTTAAAAAAGGGGGGATGCATTAAATTTGGTGGAAAATTAATGCATGTGAGTGGACATGTGAGTGGAGCTTCCACCCACATGAATGAGGGAGAGGCGGGGGGGACCTCCTTTTGCAGCCGACCATGGTAGGGGGCTTCCCCTCCCCCTATAAAAGGTGCTCTCCTTATCCTCCACTCTCACACCTCCTCGTGAAGGATGTCTCTCCTCCTCTAGAATATTCCCCATGGCTTCATATTAGCGAAGTACATGTTCCCGGTGGTTTCTCTGGAAGGATTTGCTACTTCCGCTGCTTTCTGGAGCGACAAATCGGAGGTTGTCGAGGTACCGTACGTGTGTACGATCACGGATGCGTTGTTTCTTTGCGGCGCTAGACATCCACATGATCTTGAGATCGATAAGTATACGACTACATCATCCATGAGAATAATCTCGTAACACTTTTCGGTCTTCGAGGGTAAGTTCTATGTGGATGTATATCCACCCGTTGATTGTATCTAGGTAGATAGATCTTGGTGCTTAGTTGTTCATATCGTAGGAATCTTATTCTTTTCTATGCTGTGAACCCAAAAGTGGTATCAGATCCCGATCTATGCGTAGATGCTTTGCACGGGTTGAACACATATAAATATGTGGGTGTTGATGACCATGTTATTGCATACTTTATGTATTTTGGATATTGGTGGCATATTGGGATTAAATGGCCCGGACTAACTTTACATGTGTTTGCACATGAGACCTGTTCCAGGCTTGACATGCAACTAGTTTTGAATAAGTGGCATGCGGGTGTCTGTTTCTCCTACTATAGTCAACATCTAATTTAGAATGGGTTACTAATAATTTGATTATTATTGTTGTGGTTCCATGTTTGTAGATAAGAATGGTTCTATCTCCGAAAGCCCTAAGCCACGTAAAAACATGCAAATGATAAATTAGAAGCATCTAGTTTAGTTGTTGTTGGGCAATTGTTACGATATGATAATGTTATAATTTGAAGTAGAGTTTGATACTCTTAGAAATTATAACAAACCAAAGTGTAATAACCATAGACCTATTGGACTTATAAAAATGGAATGATGATGATCATACCATGATGCACAAGATAGTGATCAAGTGCTAGAACTATATCATACCGGTTTTTGCATATGATATTTGTTTGCATCTTATTTTTCTTGTATGGCTCTTAGTAGCATTATAACATGATCACTCATTTAAATAACAAGATAAAAATGTGTTCTTCCTTTAGTATGCACCGTTAAGAAAGTTCGTCGTTTTGAGACACCACGTGATGATCAGGTGTCATAGACTCTACGTTCGCATACAATGGGTATAAGACAGTTTTACACATGCTGGTACTAAGGTTCTTACTTGGCGAGCCTAGCATGTACAAACATGGCCTCGGACATGAACAAAAAGGTAAATCATGAGTCATATGGTTGATATGATGACCATAGAGATGCTTGCCTTTGAAGCTACACCAATTCACGTGATGATCGGTCTTGGTGTAGTGGATCTGATTCATATAATCACCAAAAAGACATGGGGGTGTTGTTTTTGAGTAGGAGTTCATTTTTAATTATAGATTAGCCGAACTCAATCTATCATAAACTTAGTCTAAATAAAATTTGCAAATTATATTGTACATGGCACCAACTGCTTTTAATTTTAATGTGTTTATGGAGAAAGAGAAACTTGCATCGAATGGTCATAGCTTTACCAAGTGGTCTCTAAACTTGAGGATTCTCCTCGATGCTGCAAAAAAGCAATATGTGCTAGAAGTGCCACTAGGCCTGCCTCCACCTGATGATGCTTATGACGATGTAAAGAATGTTTACTTAAGTTGTCAGGAGGACCACAATATGGTTCATTGCGGCATACTGTATGGTCTAGAGCCAGAACTCCGAAAGCGTTTCGAGAATGACAATGCCTTTGGTACCATGTCTGAATTGAAAATGATTTTTGATACGCTGATGTTGTAGAGAGTTATGATGATTCAGAAAAGTTCTCTAGCTACATGATGGAGGAGAACGGCTCTGTTAGTGAGCATGTACTCAAAATGTCTGGGTACGCCGATAAGCTTGTAGCCTTGGGAATAACAATTCCCATTGACTTAGGCATACATAGTGTCCTCCAATCTTTGCCACCAAGCTATAAGAGCTTTATGATGAACTATAACATGCAGGGCATGAAGAAGTCTCTTCCCAATATTTTGTCAATGCTTAAGAATGCTGAAGTGGAGATTAGGAAAGAGCACAAGGTGTTGATGATCAATAAGACCACCGGTTTCAAGAAAGACAAGAAGGGTAAACAAAAAGGTAACTTCAAGAAGGGCGACAAATCTATTGTTGCGTCTGATAAGAAGACTCGGGCTGGACCTAAGCTTGATATTGAGTGCTACTATTGTAAGGGGACTGGCCACTGGAAGTGCAACTGACCCAAATATCTGGTAGACAAGAAGGCCGGCAAGATGAATAAAGGTATCTTTGATATACATGTTATCGATGTGTACTTTACTAGTACTCATAGTAGCATCTGGGTATTTGATACTACCTTGGTTGCTAATATATGTAACCCGAATCAGGGGCTGCAGAATAGGCAACCACTAGAAAGGGATGAGGTCATGATGCGTGTCGGCAATGGATCAATAATTGATGTGATCGCCATCGGAATGTTGCCTCTCCATTTACCATATGGATTAGTTTTAAACCTTAATAATTTTTATATGTTGCTTGTGTTGAGCATGAACATTGTATCGGGATTGTGTCTAATGCAAGACGGTTATTTGTTTAAATCGAAGAACAATGGTTGCTCGATTTATATGAATGATATCTTTTATGGTCATGCACCTGTGATGAATGGTTTATTTCTTTTGAATCTCGATAGTAGTAATACACATATTCATAATGTAGATGCCAAGAGGATTAAACTTAATGATGATATATATGCATATATGTGGCACTGCCGTCTAGGTCATATTGGTGTAAAGCGCATGAAGAAGCTCCATTCTGATGGACTTTTAAAATCACTTGATTTTGAATCATTTGATACATGTGAACCATGCCTTATGGGCAAGATGACTAGAACCCCGTTTGCTAGTACAATGGAGCAGACAATAGATTTATTGGAAATCATACATACTGATATACGTGGTCCAATGAGTGTGTCAACGCGAGGTGGATATCGTTAATTTGTTGCTTTAGGGCACCCACAATGTCGCAATAGCCAAATCTGACACCGTGTACTATTTGGCAACACTGTGAAATATAGCAATAGCTCTACAACATTTGCTGGTTCTATATATCTGCACTGTGGGTCCCACTGTTGATAGAATAACATAAAAATATTCTTCTTTCTTTCCCGTCTTTCTTTCTCATCTCACGAATATCTTCTTCCCCACCTATCTTCTATCTTCCTCGTGGAAAAATCCCCATCTGACTCAAAGCTCAAATCACCTCATGTGCGTGCACGGCTAATGTGTGGGACGTGCTAAACCTGCTCATCGTCAAGCTCGTTTCGTATTTTGGGCTCGTTTAGCCGGAGAGACAGCCGTGGAGGACTCTGCCATTTTTTGATCCTTAGCTCTCGTCTTGCCACCTGTACTCCACCTCTGGACGCTCCACTGCCACCGCTTTCTCCCTCCTGCAGCACGCGCATCTTGGATTGACTTCTCCACTGCCTTGTGCATCGGCATAAGCGCTCCTGCTCCAGCTGCAGTATGATGCGCATCGACCACCACAACGCCTCTTCCAATTTGCTAGCCACACGTGACGCCCTCCTCCAGCTCCATGCAGCCCTCGGCGAACTCAGCTAGTGCTGCCACCTGCGGTATAGCTTCACGGATGCTTCCAAGACAAAGCGCGAAATGTGAGAGAGGTTGGAGGCATGAGCGAGAATGATTTTTTATTACATCCAAAAATTTAGCATCGTAGCACGGAGTTGTGCCGATTCCCTCTTCTCTCTAATTTGGAAGCATCCCCACAATGTTAGGAACTAGTTCCAAAATCCAAATAGTAAATATGGAACTAGTTTTAGCCGCACATTGTGGCTGCCCTTAACAAATGCTTTGAGTATATATGGGTATATCTATTTGATGAACAGAAATCTGAAACATTTGAAAAGTTTAGGGAATTTCAGAATGAAGTGGAAAACCATCATAATAAAAATATTAAATTTCTGTGATCTGATCGTGGAGGTGAGTATCTAAGTTAAGAGTTTGGCACACACATGAGAGAGTGTGGAATAGTTTCACAACTCACGGTTGCTGGAACACCACAATGTAATGGTGTATCAGATATGGTTCGATCTATGATGTCTCTGACTAACTTGCCACTTTCTTTTGGGGGTTATGCACTAGAAATAGTTGCATTCACTTTAAATAGGGCACCATCTAAATCCGTTGAAATGACACCGTATGAATTATGGTTTGGAAACAAACCAAAGTTGTCATTTCTAAAAATTTGGGGATGTGATGTTTATGTGAAGAAACTTCAACCTGATAAACTTGAACCCAAAGCGAAAAAATGCGTCTTCATAAGATACCCTAAAGAAAACAATTGGGTATTCCTTCTATCACAGATCCGAAGGCAAGGTTTTTTGTTGGAAAGAATGGATCCTTTCTAGATAAAGAGTTTCTCGTGAAAGGTGTGAGTGGTAGGAAGGTAGAACTCGATGAGGTTATTAAACCTTCTCATCATGAAACAGCGAATTGCGCAACACTAGAATTTTTTCCGGAGTTGACTTCACCAAATAAAGATGGAACTAATGATAAAGATCATGAAACTTCAAAAGAGGACACTAACAAACTTCGCAGGTCAAGCAGGACACATGCAGCTCCTGAACTATATGGAAATCATGTAATGAATTTCATGGTATATGGAAATGATGACCCTATGACGTATAAAGAGGCGATGATGAGCCCAGATTCCAACAAATAGCTAGAAGCCATGTAATCCAACATGGGATCCATGTACAAAAACCAGGTTTGGACCTTGGTGGACTTACCTCACTACCGGAAGGCCGTTGAGAATAAATGGATTTTCAAAAGGAAAACTGACTCTGATGGTAATGTGACCATCTATAAAGCTCGACTTATCACAAAGGGGTTTCTACAAATTCAACAAGTTGACTATGATCAGACTTTCTCTCCTGTAGCGATGCTAAAGTAGGTTAGGATTATGTTAGCAATTGCTGCATTTTTTGATTATGAAATTTGGTAGATGGATGTCAAAACCACGTTCTTTAATGTTAACATTGATAAAGAGTTGTATATGGTACAACCAAAGGGTTTTGTTGATCCTAAGGATTCTAACAATATGCAAACTTTAGCGATCCATCTATGTACTGAAGCAAGCATCCCGGATTTGGAATATCTGCTTGGGTGAGGTGATCAAAGGGTTTGGATTTGTCCAAACTTACAGAGAATTTACAATAAAGTGACTAGGAGCTATGTGGCATTTCTAATATTATATGCGGATGCCATATTATTGATTGGAAATTATATAGGTCTTTTAAATAGTGTTAAAAGTTATCTAAATAGCAATTTTTCAATGAAGGACATTGGTGAAGCATCATACATACTAGGCATCAAATCTATAGAGATAGATCAAGATGCCTATTTAGGCTATCACAAGTACATACCTTGACAAGATTTTAAAGAAGTTTAAAATGGACGAAAGTAAGAAAGGTTTCTTACCTATGTTGCAAGGCAAGATATTGAGTAAGACTCAAAGTGCGGCTATGGCAGAAGATAGAGAGGAGATGGATAATGCCCCATATGCCTCTGCCAAAGGATCTATTATGTATGACATGCTATGTACAAGACTGGATGTGGCACATGCTATTAGTTTGACTAGCATGTACCAATTTGATCTAGGTTTGGAACATTGGATACCGGTCGAGAATATCCTTAAGTACTTGAGAAGGACTAAGGACATGTTTCTCATGTATGGAAGTGAAAAAGAGCTCATCACTAAGTGTTATGACATCGCTAGCTTTAAAACCAATCTGGATGACTCTAAGTCACAATCAGGGTACATGTTTCTCATGAATGGAGCAACAGTTAGTTGGAGGATTTCCAAACAACCCGTGGTGCTGGGATCAACAATGGATGCGGAATATGTTGCTTCTTCAGAAGCGGCACATGAAGCGGTTTGGATGAAGGAGTTCATAACTCAACTAGGTGTGTTTCCTAGCGTGTTGGACTCAATGGTGATCTATTGTGACAACAATGGAGCAATAGCCAATGCCAAATAACCAAGGTCTCACAAGAATTCCAAGCATATCAAGCGCTTCTTTCACTCCATCCACGAGCATGTCAAGGATGGAGATATAAACATTTGTAAAGTACATACAGATCTGAATGTAGCAGATCTGTTGAATAAAACTCTCCCTAGAACAAAACATTATCAACATGAGAACTCCATGGGTGTTAGATTTATCACTATATAATCTATATTATTTTCTCTAGTGCAAGTGGGGGACTGAAGGGAATGTGCTCGAGAGGCAATAATAAAGTTATTATTATATTATTCCAAGTATATGATAGATGTTTATTTTGCATGCTATAATTTTTTTAATTGGAAACATTAATACATGTGTCTAATAAACAAATATAGAGTTCCTAGTTATGCCTCTTATATAAACTAGCTCATTGATTAACAAGATGATCAAGGTCTCCTAATCATGGACATTGGATGTTGTTAATAACGAGGTCACAACATTGGTGGAATGATGGGATGAACATTCACCCAAAGTATAGTAATACGATCAACGTCATTATGTTTACATTGCTATGACATAATGCAAAATAACTTTAGTCCTTATACCATGATATCATGTCAATCACTAACACCGGAAGAGTAACTTGATAACATCAAATGTCACATCGTAATAGGGTGACAATAAAGATGGGTTCAGATACTCGGAAAGTGTTATGTAGAGGCTCATGGATCAAGAGTGGGATTTTTCGATCCCTATGACAGAGAGATATACTTAGGGCCCTCTCGGCGATATCACATTGACATAGCTTACAAGCAAGTTATAAGATCCCTAAGAATGTTGTATCACAAGAGCGATAAAAGAGTACTTGTCAGTAACAAGATCAAACTAGGTATGGGGTTACTGATGATCGAATCTCGGACATGTAATATATCGTGAGACAAAGATTTTTAGTGACAACATCAAAGGTTCTCACGATCACCAGAGTCATCGTTGAATATGTGGGAGTCAGTACGGATCTCCAAGTCCCGCTGCTCATTATTGATCGAAGAGAGGTCTCGATCATGTTTGTATTATTTGTGAACCATAGGGTGACACACTCAAGGTATACTGACACCAAATGTAGCAAATATAATACTGGAGAAAGGATTTGAAAGCGCTGGAATCATTTCGATAGACACCGAAATTGTTTCGGGTCAAATTGATGAAAATGGTTTTAGATGTAATATCAAAGTATCACAAGGGGATTTATGCAAAAATTAAAGTAATTAACAAAATTTTAAATAAAATTGTTTTATTAAATGACAGATACATTAATTTTGGTGGAAAATTAATGCATGTGAGTGGAGATGAATTTGTGTGATGGGAGCTTCCACCCACATGAATGAGGGAGATGTGGGGGCACCTCCGTTGGCCACCGGCCATGGGAGGGGGCTACCCCTCCCCCAATAAAAGGTGCTCTCATCCTCCTCCATCTCACACCTCCTTGTGAAGGATATCTCTCCCCCTCTAGAATATTCCCCATGGCTTCAGATTAGCGAAGCACATGTTCCTGGTGGTTTCTCTAGAAGGATTTACTTCTTCTGTTTCTTTGCTGGAGCAAGGACTCAGAGGTTGTCGGGGTATCGGATATGTGTGCGATCACGGATGCATTGTTTATTTTCCATGCTAGACTGCTACACGATCTTGAGATTGGCAAGTGTATGACTACATCATTGACGAGAATAATCTCGTAACGCTTTTTGGTCTTTGAGGGTAATTTCTCTATGGATGTTTATCCACCCATTGATTGTATATAGGTAGACAGATCTTGATGCTTAGTTTTTCATATCATAGGAATTTTTTGTTTTCTATGATGCAGACCCAACAGATCATGTCGCAACGCTCGATGGAGATCATGACGCGCAAAGGATGACCATATAATATCACTATAACTGCATTTGATGTTAATCCTTTCATGCATCTTCTTGATTGCTAGTATTAGATACTCGATGGTAGCATTTATAAGATGATCCCTTAATTAATACCAACAATAGTGTGCTCCCTTAATGTGCACCACTAAGAAAGTTCTCCATTATGAAGCACACCATGACGATCGAGTGTTAGACATATCGGTGTTTGCATACAGTGGGTGTAAGCCATCTTGCATTGCAAATACACTTAGGTTCAATTAGAGAGCCTAGCATATACAGACATGGCCTCAGAACACAAGAGATTTAAAGATCAAGCATGAGTCACATGAATGATGTGATTGACACTTCATTGTCCACCTTTGCATCTATATCACCGGCTATGACGATCGGGGGTGGTGTGGTGAATTAGGGTCATGTAATCACTAAACCCGTCTTAGGGATGATAGTTTTTGTGGGAGCTCATTTAATAATGTGATTACAAAATTTGAACTCATATTATAAACTTAGTCTTAATGTATTTTCAAATACCATTATGTCGTATCCCAAGTGTATTTAGACCACGAGTCTTTTTTGTGTGACGAGAAGCTTAAAGTAGATGGGTCAAACATCATTGATTGGTACCAACACTTGAGGGACATCCTCAATGTGAATGACCCGCTCTACATGATACGCTAACCATTAGGATATGATCCCGATGACTCTATTGATGAGCAAGATGATGATGATTATCTTGCTCACTGGGACATGTTCATAATTGTCCCATGCACTATGCTCTACTCCATAGACGCTGAATTGTGACCACGGTTTCACCATGCTGAGCCATATGATATGATTGTTGATCTAAGAGCGATCTTTATGTCGCAAGTCAGACTAATGTAGTACGAGCTTTTGGATGAGTTTCTTTCAAAAAAATGGAAGAAAATACATGCCTAGAGAGTCACTTGGCGATCATGCATGGGATTCAAGAATGCCTGGTTCATGATGTGTACTTTTGAATGACATACATATTTGCGATAGATGGGGTGTTGTGTTCGCTTCCCCCCAGCTACAAAGATGTCATCGGGGGATATGTCATGCGAGAGGAAGCGCTCACCTTTCATGAGTTCCTATCTCAGTTAAGTATTGTGAAGGTAGAACTAATTGCAGGAGAGGTCATCAACAAAGAATGTATATATGATATACAGTTTATAAATGTTTTTCCCTTACAAAACACTTATTGTATTTTTACTAAGTATTTGGCATTTGTTATGTTTTATGAAAATAGGACCATTTTCTTAAGAGTTGCATGGACGGGACGAGGCGACACAGGGTGTTGATGGAAAGCACGATGTTGATGGCCAACGACATTTTCCCTCTACATTTATCGTCTGGATTAGTTTGGAATTTGAATAAATTTTGTCATCAATTTAAGTGTGTGAACTTATCCATGTGTCTTGCACCTCATGGGATGGTTATTCATATGAGTCAGTAACAAATTAGTTGTTCTATTATTGTGAATAATTTTATTTTATTGTCACATTTTCGGTTATAAATGATTATTCTTATTGTAATCTCGATGATAATAGTTTAAGCATTTGTAAAACATTAAAGGCCAAAAGATATCCAAACTTAATGATGGCATCATTATTGGATGACACTACCATTTAAGATATATATAGTGTTATTTGCATGTAATCAATTCATATTGATGAAACTTGGAGTGTTAAGATACTCGATATTTTGACACTTGAAAAACCTTGCCTTATTTGGCAATGATGACTTCAACTTTGCATTCTGGTAAAATAGATTGTGAACTAAGACATTGAGAAACGTACGTCATGATGTATTCTAATTTAGCAAAGTAGTGGATATCATTATTTTGTGAACCTCAATGTGGATTTAAAGTGAATATGAGTATTTACTAAATAAAACATAAATCTAAAATCGTTTGAAATGTTGAAAGACTTTTAGAATATAATGATGGATATTAAATTAACAAGAAGACATGAGTCTCTGTGATTCAATCAAAGTGACTAGTATTTGAGTTAAGTTTTTGGCATATAGACTTGTGAAAAATATTTTCACAAATTACAATGCTTGTGACACTTCAATGTGCTTATATGTTTCAAGCATTATAGTCATACTATATTGGATATTGTATGGTATGAATCACTCTTATCGAGTTACAATTATTGTCTAGAGTTAGCGATTAAACAACAAACACTCACTTTAAAATAGGAAACCATCCAGATTCGTTGAAACCACACCATATGTATTATGGCATGACGTAGTTTCTAGAATTTTTAGTTGTGTGATAATTCAAAATTATAATAAATGAATAAATCTTTGTAGTGTATTCTTTGGCAACTATGAATACATATTATACAACTATAACCAACAAAGCAAATAATTGTATTGCTAAGCATGGTACCTTCACAAGAAGGAGTTCTCTCAATAAGGGTGTTGATGAAAGAAAGTAAAAGTTCAAAACAAGGTTGTAGACCTTACCTACAAATGTCGAGTAGCGCAACAGAATATGTTCTGGAATCAAGCTCTACAAGTAGAGGAGAAACTAATGATAATGATTATAACATTTCAACTAAAACTTTTACTAAAAGAAAGTAGGATTCAAGAATACATTCTACCCCTTTGTAGAATAACATTTCTTGATTCACATGTCATGTTAGAGGAACAAGACATACCTACAAACTATGAAGATGCGATGGTAGACCTAAGTACGAGATATGAATAAGAGTCATTAAATCTCGCATTACGTTACATTTAAAGATTACAAAAGTAAAAAGGTTACTAGATCTTATAAAGTAAGGATGTTACTTAATCTTCTCGATAACTACCACTTTACATGGAAGAAATGAAACTTTAAGAAAGGACATAAAGCGTCATAGAATACGTCTTGACAAATTGAAAAGTTCACTATGATTTGTAGCAATGCTGAATTCCATAGGATTTGCACTAATGATTTCTACAATTTGAAAATTTCTAGTAGGTTGTCAAAACTGCATCTCCTTCAATGACGAGATTGAATAAGGGTTGTAATAGGTAGACCTAGCAGGGTTATATCAACCATATGAAAGTTAGTGTCTCGTAGCTAAAATTCTCAATTTGATAGATGACCAAAGAATTTTCGAGAATGCCAAGATTATCGAGAATACCTGTACTTACAAGAAATTTGATATGTGATTATTTATAAGTCACTCTTTCTTTTCTTTATTTTTCTCCTTTTCTCTTATTTTTTTGTTTATTTTTACTTGATTCTTGTACTTCTGCCCACAACTATACAAGAGAACTATATGAGATAACACATACAACTTTTCTCAGAATACTAAAAGGTATCAAATGTGCAAATCCCAAGCAATAATAGGAGTAACTAGTCTGATTAGGTATTTGTAGGTCACAAAGTAGATGGTGTGGCTTTTAAAGGAATACAAGTGGGGAGAAGTCGTGGAATTGTTATACCTTTCATCATCAATCTTCACCCTTTATTTGTGGATTCGTCCGTACTCATGGATTTTTTTTGGAGTAGATTGCATGAATAATGTGGCTAATGATGATGTAGATCTTCTTATCCTCTTTGAAACAAGCTAAATAACACCAAAATCCAAATTCAAATGCAAAAGTTATGCTCAAAATGGTGCGAAAGATGAAATCTAGATTTGTTAATTTTTCTTTAGTATAGGGCGGTAGAACCGGGGTTCTAGGAGTACGTTAGTAGTTCTTAGGTACCGGGGAAGTTTGGTAGTACTGATTTTTGGGCCCGGTAGTACCGGTGGTCGCTGAAATGCCCAGATTTGACGCGTTTTCGCGATATTGGGGCTATTTAAGCAGAAATTCTTAGAAAAAAAACCAAATCGAAGGGGGAAATCTAGGAATTAGGCCAAGGGAACACAAAAGAAGGTAGATCAACGAGCTTTGAAGTGGATCTATGGATCAAAACCTACCAAAATAATCTCAAATTCCGGATCGATCTAAATCATGAATTATGCTCTTTTTTGTGGAAATTTATGAATTTAGAAAAAAATGAAAATTTGGTGGCTAGAAACTCAACACAAATTCAAATTCATGGCAACTAAAGGCTCTTGATATCATATGGTGTGTCACATAGACACTATCGTGGTCTGATCTTGATAGATTCAAGGGGATTTGGGGGAGGGAGCGAAGAACACGATAAACACGCAAGGGGAAATTGATACAAACACACACCACACCCAATACAATCTGGTTTGCTTTTGTTGGCCCAAACCACCAATCTAATAGAACCACAAGGGAGAGACCAAAGGTAGAATCTCTTGAGAGAGAATGGATAGCTCTTGATAGAACCAGACATAGGGAGAGAGTAACACCAAGTAGAATCCAACATGGGAGAGACTTAGATGCTACTAGAATCCATTCATGGAAGAGATCATGAACTAGGAGAGATCCTTGTACATCTCTAATGAGGGAGGCCTTGTAACCCACATGGGGATCTTCTCCATGAGGAGGGAGAGATGAGAAAATCTCTATCTTATCTTAGATTTGACTTCATTCTAGGGTTTACATAAGGAGTTGGGGGCATATATATAGGTCATCCACTTAAACAGGGGTAGTTTAGGCATTAATGGGGAGTTTGGGGCGTTACATGGGCTGAGGCCCAGTCATCATGTGCGCAGGTACTATGTTGACTAGTAGTACTGGCCCTCGGATCCGGTAGTACCGGGCTAGCCTCTCTCAGAGCAGCAGCATTGGGCTTCATAGGGGCGTGTGACCTCCAGGTTTGGTAGTACCAATGTCGGGGACGGTAGTACCAGCGAAGAGTGGCGGTTCCAGGTTTTGGTACCAACCAACCCAGAAGTGCTTGGCGTAGCTCGACATGTTGGAAATATGCCCTAGAGACAAATAATAATATGGATTATTACCATATTCCATAAAGTTTATAATTAGGTTTATCATGCTATAAATGTATTGATAGAAAACATCAATACACGTGTGATATGTAAACAACCAGGAGTTCCCGGTGAATCTCTAGTCACTAGTTCATTGGTCAACGGATAATCAAGGTTTCCTGATCATGTGGCATTTATGCCAGTTGACAATGGAGTCACCTCATTGGGAGAATGAGATTATGAGCATACCCAATCTAAGTGTCGTAACATGATCATGTCACATAGTTCAAGCTATGATAATTAGGAAACATGGTGTCTTGTTCCTTAGACCGTGAGACCATATTTAATCACTGTCACCCGAGAGTGTCTTGTTCGCATCAAACGTCACTCGGTGAAACAGTGATCACAAAGGTGTGTTTCAGGTACATCAGAGGGGCATGTAGAGGCGTATGTGTCAAGAGCGGTATTTGTCCATCCGCATGATGGAAAGATACTCTAGGCCCACTCGGAGAAGTTATATCCATAAGCTGCATATCGTGTGACTAGGTCATGGGGATATCACTTGTCAGAACGAGTTAAGTAACATTTGTCAGTAACAAGATCGAACTCGATATGGTGATGTCATTGATCAGATCTCGGACAATGCATGTATCGTAGAGGCAAAAGAAATGGGACATAGTGTTGATGGTTTAACGAAAAAGATTTCATGGAATGCACAGGGGTCATTATGGGCATTCAGGTCACGCTGATGATCATTGGTACGAGAGGTGTCTCGACCATGTATGGAGTGTTCCTGAACCGTAGGGTAACACACTTAAGGGTTTGATGAAGCTTGGATAACATTTTAGTATCATCAGAATCACCGAAGAAAAGAGAGGGAGAAATCGGGAATGTCTGGAGTGGGATGGAAGGGGTTCCATAGGCACGAGAATTAAATGTTATGTGAATATATGTTAAATATTGATTTAATCATTTATTCATAATTATTTAATAAAATAAAAAAGGAATTAAAAGGGTCTAATTCCCTATTGGGCCAAATTCCCTAAGGGGAAGGGCCCATTAGGGGAAGGACCAAAGGGAGGAGAGGGAGGTGGTCGCCCGCTAGGCCTTGGGAACCCCCCCGGGGGGCACAAGGGCCTTGGCCGATGGCGACCAGCCCCCCTCTCTCCTCTCCTTTGTTCAGTCCCACATGGCTTGGCCAATGAGTTTTGGGGTCCCCTTCCCCCTATAGATTGAGAGGCATATGGAGCAAATAAATCATAAGAAAATAAATAAAGGTTTCCTTGCTTTAAGGAAAACCTCCAGTTGCCTCTCTCTCTCCCCTCTCTCCCTTGACCGTGGTCCCAAGTTTGGACTATGCAAACAGGGAGTTCTTCACCACAGAGCGCCGTCGCGTTGCCAGGTTTGGATCCGGAAGGTCTACTTACGCAATCTCTGTTGGATCGCAGGAGCGGGAGTCATCGTCAAGCACCGGACATGTGACTCCCTTGGAGACACTGCACTTGTGGTGCTAGGAGTTGTTGGAGCCGTCAGAGCTGTCAAAGCTCAACATGACCCCGAGGTCAGCGTCGGTACGACTATATCGCCAACACTCTCCCGAGTGACAAAGCTTTTCATAAAGGTAAGTTTCAAAAAGACCCTCCCATTACTGTATTAATAATAGATAGATCCTGGCATTAGGGTTCTTAGCATAGTAAAACTTATTGTTTTCAGGCGCAACCCCAATAGTGTTATCAGAGCTAGATCTATGCGTAGTATTGCTAGTACATGTAGAACACACGAGTTGTAGCATGTGGGCGTTGATTTTATAGTTGTTACCCTCCCACGTGTACTTGTGCATACCGCAGCAATGCTTGATGAAGCAGCCCCCAAACGACATTATACGTTAATTCACGAGACTTGTCCACAAGTGTAAGTGGTTTTGGGGATGTCTGTCTCTCTTGCATTAGTTGGTACACCATTTGTAATGGAGGGCCCTGAAAGTGGTATAGTATAGACAACTATTTAATAAACGTTGTGGTTGAAGTTCGTAGGTAAGAATGGTTGTTGCATGAAATCCCTAATAGCCATGTAAAACATGCAAAGATAAAGTAGAAGCATCTGACTTTATTTTGCAGGGACGTTGCGTTGTGATATGGTCATAGCCGAGGTAAAGTAGTTTATTTTTTGTTGCTAAGTAGTAGTAACGATCATCATAATGGTGGACTACAAGCCAGAGGTGTCGGTACCTTGGTGCCCACAGCACCGGAACCCTAGTGCCTGACCCGGAGGCGCATGATGGAGATCACAGCACGAAGGACCATATCACATTGCATTTACATTTGATGTTTATTGTTTGTGCGTCTTGATGTGTGCTAGTATTAGATACTCGGTGTAGCATATATAAGATGATCCCTAAAAAATAATACCAACAAAAGTGTTCTCCCTTAGTGTGCACCACCAAGAAAGTTCTCCGTTATGAGGCACGCCGTGACGATCGGGTGTCGGACATATCTAAGTTTGCATATAGTGGGTGTAAGACATGTTGCACAGCTATACACGTAAGGTTGATTTGGCGAGCCTAGCATGTACAAACATGGCCTCGGAACACAGGATGATCGAAAGATCGGGCAAGAGTCACATGAATGATGAGATCGACATTTCAGCGTCCACCTTTGCAACTATATCGCCAACCGTGACGATCGGGGGCGATGTAGTGAATGGGGATTGTGTAGTCACTGAAACCTTTTTGGGGATAATAGTTTTCGTGGAGTTCTTTTTAACTCACATAATTATAAACTTAGTCTAAATCCTTTAAAATCGTTAAATGTATAAGATGGTTCGTTGTGAAGCTTCTTTTGGGGTTGATGAATGGGTATATGCTGAAAAGCTCAAACGAGATGGATCCAACTTCCCTAAGTGGTATATGCGTCTGAATGACCTCCTTAGTGTGAACAACGTGGTCAAGTACATATGCTACACGATAGATTTGCATCAGCCAGATTACTATGAGACCCCACAACAGCGGTAAGACCGCTACTATCGTCGTGAGATGTCCACCAACATTCAAGTGATAATGCGCTACGGGATGGTGGACGAACTACATCCGTTCATGGGTGATCTTGACCCATATGCGATGGTGGATCAGCTGAGAGCGGAGTTCATGGGCCAAGTGCACATGTGGAAGAACGAGCTGCTTGGAGATTTCCTTTTCATAAAGATGGAGGAACAAACTTGTCTGGATATTCACTTGGAGCGCATCAATGATGCATACATGAGACTGGTTCATTTCATGGACTACTGGATGATGGATTCCTTTGCAATAGGCGTATTGCTACGGTCGCTGCCTCCTAGCTACCAAGGGCACGTTTGGACCTGCGTCATGAGAGGTGATGGGGAAACATAGAATTTCCATGAGTTCATATCACATTTCAGACATGTGAAGGTTGAACCCATTGCCTGAGAGGTTATCAATGATGAAGGTATATATGATATATAGTTTTATAAATGTTATAATCTTGCAAACACTTATTGCAGTATTGAAGTATCTGATACTTGTATGGTTTTATGAAAACATGTCCTTCCGCATGAGAGCTGCTTGCTAGAGAGGAGGTGATGTTGTGTGTTGATGGCGAGCATGATGATGATGGCCGACGACTCTCCCTCGACATTTATCATTTAGTTTATTAGTTTTGGATAATTATTGTAATCGATGGATTGTGAACCTTATTAGTGTGTCTTGCACTTCGCGAGACGGTTATTCATATGAGTTTGTAACAAAACAGTTGTTCTACTTTTATGAATGATTTCTATTCGTGTTCATATGTTTTTCGATTATGTGTGAATTATTCGTGTTGTGAAACTAATTGATAATGCATGAACATTTGTAAAACATTAAAATGCCCTGAAAATACCTAACTTAATGATATGTTCATTTTGAATGAAACCATTGTTTGAAATTCAAAAGTTATGTTGATAGTATGTGAAAATTGTAGATATTTGATCTCTTGTCACATGCAAATCAGGCCCATATTCGGCAAGATAACTAAAACACCGCGTATTGTAAAATACAAAGTGTTTGATGAACTGTTGAAAGAGAATACATATTCGATGTACCATATTTCAAAGAAATGGTGATTATCATTTTGTAATTGTTGATTTTAGTAAAAGAGTTTACCAAATGAAACATGAGCGTGAAACTATTTGATGTGATCAAGGAATTTCAGCATTAAAGGGTATTAAAAATAAAAGAGAATTAAGTTACTACGATTTGATCAATAGTAATGAAATTCAATGTTATAAGATTGGCATGAGAACTTGTGAAATACGTTTCACAAAATTGTGATGCATTTACCTTTGCAAAAATGTTGAATTGCATAATCATCACAATATAATATTTGATATTGAGTGGCAAATAGGTGGTGCCAGATAAATCGTTTTTTGTGTTAGTGTAAAGATCATTAGTTGGAAATGGAGAACACTCATTTATAATAAAGTAAACCATCTGAAATTTGTGAGATCTGCAACATATCTTGTATGGATTGTTGTGGAAGCTTTGGAGTTATTTGATATTGCCGAAGCAACAACAAACAAGTATTTGTATAGTATTCATTGGAAACTTTGAAATACAAAAATCCATAGCTGAAACCAAAACAAGGCAAAACTAGTATTGCTGAAAGTTTGGTACGTTCTTGAGAAAGTGTGTTCTCGACAATGTTGTTAGTGTAAGAAAGTGAGAGCATGATGAAGTTCCATGACCCTGCATGAGAGTGATGAGAAGCGCAACGAAATGTGTTCTAGGACTCATCTCTCCACATAAAAGAAATAGATCAATGATAATAACCATTGTGTTTCAATAGTTCTTTTCCTAAATGAAGTAGGATTCACAGATATTCCCTACACCTTGTGTGGAGACATTTGTGAATCACTTGTCATGTTATCGAACATGGCATACCTATGAACTACAAAGGAATTGATGGAAAACAGAAATTACGATAAATCCTAGATGCAATTTCACTTAGGATTAGAAATTAAATTGTTACTTATTCTTGTCAAGTAAAGGAGTTACTTGATATTTCCAAAGGACTACAAGGTCATACGGAAAAAGGTGGAATGCAAAGCATGATTCACTACAAATAATGTCTTGAGCAAACTCAAATGAATTTGATTCAAAAGTGTTGAAGTCTAGTGGATTTAATACTAGAGTCTTGTAAAAGAAATTCTCAATTTTATAGTTGATCAAGGGATTTTGAAGTCATTCAAAATATTGAGAAGATATGCAATTTGCATAAAATTGAGTGGGACCTATAGAGTCTTCCTAAATTAATATGTGAATGACATATTTTTGAGTGGGAGCAATGTAAGTTTCGAACGCAAATATATAGGTGACATATTTTGAGTGGGAGATTGACGTAATTCATATGTGTATATGACACATTAAGAATAAGGGCACACGTACTAATAAATATTGATTTATAAGGATAAAAGTTAAAAGAGAATGTCATATGATATTATGTTGGAATGTATTCCTGAAAGAGATTCTGAATTAGTTTCTGAATAGGAATTGATGAAGGAATGATCTTTGATCATTCGAATCAAGAATTGCATTAAAATTCAACATTGATGGTTGAAAGAAAGAAAAGTATGTTCGACATCCATTATGTTTTGACATAGAGTCTGTCTTGTAAACCATGAAAAGAACTCAACATAATATGATCCAAGTTCTTGTCAATAAGAACAAGTTCAGAAGTGATTAAATGTAAATCACTGAAGAATGAGCTAAGATTGTCCACAATTCCTAATGAGAACTCTATACATGAAAGGACGACATGCCTACAAGAATAAAGTGTTGTTCTATGAGGACAAATGTTGACCTTAAAAGATTGGAAATTTCTGCATTGAAATACTACCTTGAAAAGGAAGCATGGTGACGGACATAAAAAATTGTACTAGGTGCACTGTTGTTTTGATGTCTACATTTAAATATAAGTATATGGATACTACTTGGTGTTATGTATAATGTTGTGGCTAGGGAAGTTCATCCATGAGCACAGTGCCCATGAGAAAGTTTGCATTGACTGATCTAACATCACTCCTGGCTTTTGGAATCAAAGACCTCACTCTGTTACCATAACTACTATACATATACCAGATGTTGTCATAGGATTATAAAGTACTAATGTCAATTAAGGTGACACTAGTAAGTTGCAAAGGATATGAGGGTCTGTAAAGTCCAGACCCTAGAATCAACTTATTACATGATCAATCATGATTAGAAGTGCCAAGTTGTATGGTTCCGATGATTGCCAAACAAATGCAGCTAGTTTATTTTGTACTCTAGTGCAACTGGGAGACTGTTGGAAATATGCCCTAGAGACAAATTATAATATGGATTATTATAATATTTCATAAAGTTTATAATTAGGTTTTATATCATGCTATAACTATATTTATAGGAAACCTCAATACACATGTGCTATGTAAACAACCAGGAGTTCTCGGTGAATCTCTAGTCACAGGTTCATTGGTCAACAGATGATCAAGGTTTTCTGATCATGTGGCATTTATGCCAGTTGACAATGGAGTCACCTCATTGGGAGAATGAGATGATGAGCATACCGAATATAAGTGTCGTAACACGATCATGTCACATAGTTCAAGTTATGATAATTAGGAAAAGTGGTGTCTTGTTCCTTAGATCGTGAGACCGTATTTAATCACTGTCACCCGAGAGTGTCTTGTTCGCATCAAACGTCACTAGGTGAAACAGTGATCATAAGGGTGTGTTCCAGGTACATCAAAGGGACATGTAGAGGTGTATGTGTCAATAGTGGGATTTGTCCATCCGCGTGATGGAAAGATACTACAGGCCCACTCGGAGAAGTTATATCCATAAGCTGCGCAGTGTGTGACTAGGTCATGGGGATATCACTTGTCGGAACGAGTTAAGTAGCATTTGTCAGTAACGATATTGAACTCGACATGGTGATGTCGTTGATCAGATCTCGTACAATGCAAGTTTCGTAGAGGCAAAAGGAATAGGACATAAAGTTGATGGTTCAACGACAAAGATTTTGTGGAATGCATAGGGGTCATTATGGACATCTAGGTCCCACTGCTGATCATTGGTCTGAGAGAGAGCTCGACCATGTCTGGAGTGTTCCCGAACCATAGGGTAACACGCTTAAGGGTTTGACAAAGCTTGGAGAACGTTTTGGTATCAACGGAATCACTAAAGAAAAGAGAGGGAGAAACCAGAAGGGTTCCAGGAAGGTCTGGAGTGGGATGGAACAGGTTCCTTAGCCACAGGAATTAAATGTTATGTGAATATATGTTAAATATTGATTTAATAATTTATTCATAAATATTTAATAAAATAAAAAAGGAATTAAAAGGGTCAAATTCCCTATTGGGCCAAATTCCCTAAGGGGAAAGACCCATGAGGGGAAGGACCAAAGGGAGGAGAGGGAGGTGGTGGTCGGCTGGGCCTTGGGGCACCCCGCGAGGCCCACAAGGGCCTTGGCTGGCGGCGGCCAACCCCCCTCTCTCCTCTCCTTTGTTTAGTCCCACATGGCTTGGCCAATGAGTTTTGGGGTCCCCTTCCCCCTATATATTGAGAGGCATATGGAGCAAATAAATCATAAGAAAATAAATAAAGGTTTCCTCGCTTTAAGGAAAGCCTCCAGTTGCCTCTCTCTCCCCGCTCTCTCTCCCGTGACCGTGGTCCATTTTTGAACTACGCGAATAGGGAGTTATTCACCATGGAGCGTCATCACGTTGCAGGGTTTGAATCCACAAGGTCTACTTCCGCAAACTCTGCTAGATCGGTGGATCAGGAGTCATCATCAAGCACCGAACGTGTGTGACTACCTCAGAGGCGCTGCACCTATGGTGCTAGGAGTAGTCGGAGCCGCCAGAGCTGTCAGATCTCAACACGACCCCAAGGTCAGTGTTAGTACAACTACATCGCCAACACTCTCCCGAGTGACAAAGCTTTTCATAAAGGTAAGTTTTGAAAATCCCCTCCCGTTACTGCATTACTAATAGATAGATCCTGGCATTAGGGTTCTTGGCATAGGAAAAAAAATTCAGGCATGCAACCCTAACATGATAGGTTAGGCCGGTAGTACTGGTAGTGATGATCAGTACTACTGGTGGTGACTGCTGTGAAGCCCCTAGATTAGCCATCCGAGAATCCCTTATGCATTCAGCCACGATTGCATAATAATTTTGTCGTGGCATATAATCGACAAACATCAAAGTAAACATCCATTACATAGACGGTTACAAGTCATACCTCAATTCCATTATGGATATGCCTTACATAAGCCTCTACGGGCTAACATTAGACATCAGTAGTGAATCTTCATCGAAGCGTCGAGCCCAAATCACACCTTCAACCCTATAGGAAACTGACTAGGAGAATGTCCTAGCTCGCATAGTCGTCAGAGTTCCTTCTTCCTCTTCTTAGTCCTTCTCGGAGCATGACCAAGTAAATAGCTAGGAACAATGCCAGTGAGTATGTTTGAATGTACTCGCAAGACACCTTAAGAGGTTATCAAGGAAAGGATATGCAATATGGCTGTGGTAGTAGGAGGGCTCCATATGAGGTTCTTTTCTAAAACTAGTTTCTCTCATAGATATAACATCTCTATATCTCTGTTGAAAAACATTTGGAACCATTTGAAGTTGAACACCACTAGGTTAGGATTGTCCACTATTTCCTTCTTTGTCATCCCATGACCACCACCCTTAATTTCCTCTCTAGTCATCCCATCACTTCGACTCCCTTATTTGTCTGATAGGCCGATGAAATCACCAACGCTCTCTTTTCCATCAAACCCAAGTCCATAACAATGGACATTGTCGAGGTCACCTCTCCTCAGTTAGGGTCGCCCACTTTTTCCTTCTCGATCATCCCATGACCACAACTCTTACTTTCCTCTCCGGTCATCCCATGACCACACCTTTATCGACTATAACATTTACAAAAGCCTTTGCTTTCTCAAACTTTTTGAAATCAAAACCAACACCACTAAGCAGCAGCCTTTCCAACTGTGCATGACCGTGGACACGGCTATTCAAATAGATTTACACTCTATAGAGGTTGTACGCTTCACCACAAGATTTGATACATCCACTGTGAGCAACCACATATCATCATACATCTATATGTGGGGTTTGGATAATCAAACAAGACCCTCAGAATGCCCACTCTAGTATAGGCGCCTACCCTATGAGCTGTTCCTCTCAACACCGAGGAGTCGGGTACCAAGGACCATCCAGAGTGTGTTTTACACTTCACCAAGTGTGTACTTTCAATGAGAGGCTCATAGTATTGCCCGGCTGCGCCCGAAGGCAGTTCACATCCCCCACGGATCATTGTTACAAACACATGACCCTTGAACCTGAAGAGACCCGACATTCTAGGGATACGATCCCTTATCAGTAGTTGCGAGACAGCTCATACCGGACTAAACAAACTTCAAGTCAAGCCATGTCCTGTTCTAAGGTAATGTGGTTGCACAGTTTAGTTGTTCTAGCAAAGTACATAGAATCAGGCGTGTTTTCATAAACCTTTTTCCTCCTCTTTCCTTCAGTACCATTTGTAAAACAAAAACATTTTTCATTTTTGCCAAAACTTCTCTTGGTAAGGAAACCTTCCCAAGATTTTACCATAAAACCATTTGTAAACATTCTGAGGGTTTCCCAACCTATAGTTTTGCTTTGGCTAAAAGGGGTCTTCAAAGGGGTATGATGTTAACCACCAATCTAATACAATAGGGGATGAATAGGTGACATCAAGTGGGTTGTACTTAATGGTACCATTGTGTAATAGCTTGGAGGATCCAAGCCACTCCAAGATATAAGTAGTAATATAATAAAACAATGCAACTTGCAGAAATGGGTAAGTAGAACATGCATAAGTAAAATAGTTGGACAAGCTTATGAACAAGTAGGTGGCTTGCCCGGCTTAGCAAAATATCCCTAGACTTCTTCTTAGAAAACCAATAATGAAACCTCCTTCTCCTTGGCTTTAATACAATCACGTCCAGCGTCATCATACAGCATACATGCAAGCAAACAAGGTACATAAACAACACAAGACAACAATCACCAATACAATACAACAAGGAGTTGAATAAGACGTCAACACACTTCATTAGGTTTTGAAAGTTTCACTTATGGTAATTTGGGATCATCCCAATTGCTCTTTTTGAATTTCCTTTAAGGTTTAAATACTAAACACTATTTACACAAGAGATTTTGTGCTATGACCAAGATTTGTATGGTACTAGTAAAAAATGTGGTACCATTAGGTAGATATTGAAATAAAAAAACCACAAAGAGTGGTTTCATCATTTTTATCAATTTTATTTAATTAGTTATGAATTTCCTAGTGATATTAACTCTTGTTTCATTATTTAAATTACCAGAAATTTTTTATTATTAAAAGGCTTATGGTCTTGATGGTCTGGTAGGTCGTCTTGAATTTGCCTCTCAACTTGAATCTATTTACAAGGATGTGCCACCGCTAAGTGAACCTACCAGTTGGAATTCTACCGGCCCTAAACAAAAGAAACTCCCGGAACCTGTCCTCTCCATCTCGATTACTCTCCTAGTCGCGTGGCAGCGACACCAATTGAAACTCCGGCGACGGGACCAAAGGTGACAGAGGCAAAATTAGGAGATGTGAACGTCCAGATAAAGATGCAATCATTCTATCCTCTGCTAGAATAGCTTGGTCGCGGTCGCTAACAGGCGCAAGCAGCCGGTATCTGGACAGCGATGGTGCAGGCCGGCGTCGATTGGGGGCGCTTGGGTCACGCACTGCTGGGGATGCACGGGAAGCGAGGTGGGGGTGAGCCATCAGCGGATCTGGGACCGATAGGAACGCGCGTTGTGCTTACGCTCCTGTGCTCTTTGACCTCTATCACTCTTCGTTTTTCTTTTGCTATAAGCTGTAGCTTTCTGAGGCAAAGCACGAGTATTTAGCATGTCTTCTCGGTGCCGCTATAATACTGAATTTGCAAGCTTACAACGAAAGAAAAAAAATGGTTGTGGCGATACCAAATAGATAGGCGATACAACACACCGGGCTCGTTGCGGTGTCCCAAAAATTATGCGGTTGACTCAAGATACAAACTTGATAAAAAATTATAGAATGTATAAAAATATTACAAACTTGATAAAAAATTATGTAGTTTACATATTCATGTAGATAGGTACATAGTGTACGAGAGCATGAAATTAACCTTCATCGCTATTTAGTATTACACCAAAAAATTGCTATTATGTTTCCTAAAAGACATTCACAGTAAAAAGTTTTCAAATCCCTATTATATTATGGTATGATATCTTCAAAGAAGAACCGCACGGTGATTCAATTAATATGCACTAATTCGATATTGAAATCCCTAGTCTGATGCTTGCAAAATAATAAGAGATCTCTCTTTTTTTCACAAAGGTATCATACAGTGTACAGACAATTGGTATGTCGAGCAAGTGAGAATAAAATGTTAGATGTGTTCAATGTTCTTATTTTCTCTCGTCGAGACGATTGACGTCCTCACCATCCATCGGCAAATTTGTGTTATAAAATATGATTGTGACAAGTGACTGCAGAGTCGAGATATAATCTAAAATGGAGGATTAGAAAGATGCATTGGAGTTGGAGCTATAGGATAAAATCAATGGCTACAGGGAAAAACAACTAAAAAGAGGTGCAATATGCAAAATAGTTGTGAGGGTAAACACAATATCATTGCAAAGGAAACATAGGAAACAGTTGGAACACATTTTATGTCTTTATTTTTCAGGACTTGTATCACGTAGCAACGCATGGGCACTATGCTAGTATTTATAAATCCAATAAATATTTCCTCTGAGAGTACTGAATCGCCGAGAGTTAGTTTCAACTTGAAATAATTACCAGAATGCCCTTAGGAAATTCCCAAAATCAGTTCTACAAGTAAATTACCTTTTCCATCAAATTAATTCTGTAGGTCCAATTAGCATGACTCCAAGGGCACCAGGTAGGCACTTCCAATAACTTTCTGTAGAATTTGGTTTCACTATTTTTAGAGTTATAGAACTCTAGTTAGGATTTATTGAGTGAAGTAACCACTTGAAGTAGTATTTAATTCACTAAAATTTATAAATTTCTCAATAAATTCTTTAATTGTGGGTTTTGGTAGACCTTGCAACACCACAAGACAGAGAGTTGGAATCTACTCAAAAGAGGTGGCAGATATACCTAAACAAATTATGGCAGTTAGATCTGAGATGTTTTTGTTATATTGACTACTCTAGATACATAGATCTAATTGTTATGGACCCTAGCCACATGCATGGTACTGAGAATACCTTCTACTAGAAATTAGTTTCAAGGGGTTTGGAGTTGGCAAGCTCTAGATATGGATTTTTTGAGTGAATATTTTGTCTATATTTTAGTTATGCATGTTGTAGAAAACACTAGGGAACATGCTAAAACTTAGATCTAGAAGTTTGCATGCACTTTACATTTTGCTTTGCATTTATTCCAAATAGATAAAGTGATAGATCTGAGAAAATATAAAAGAAAAAATGATAGAGGGGGCATGGGCTGCAACGCTGCGGATCTTGCCGAGACTAGCTGGGTCATCCCATCATGCACGTGGTGCACAAGGGAGGAAGCGTGTCCGAACACGTGAGCAGGGCCCATCTTCTAGAGAGCATGGCGGCCGAAGGGGTATGGGGACACAACAGATGTTCGATCAAGCGAGGATCAACGATCCGACATCATCTCCTTCCTAGCAATAGGGCGTCGGTGGCGGAAACCCTAGCAGTGGCGGGAGGGCACGAAGTGGATAACGTGAGCATCTTTTGCAATGAAGGAGTGGCGGAGTGGAGGCGGTGCATGATGATGACTCCGGCGAGGGGCAGAAGGGTCATTTTTGGCGCCGGGAAGAGATCTTGTGCATCCTCACTGGCTGAGCATGGTCGGGAGCTCCATGGAGATATCGACTGGGGCGGTTCTAGGCAAAAAAGAGGCACGGTTAAGTAGATCTAGGGAGATGACTACATGCATGCAAAGAGGGGAAGCAGGGGAGGTCAGAGTGGCTTGCAAACTTGCTTGCAAGCTTGCCGTAAAGTGAAGGAGATCTTCTTCTTCTTGACCACACAGGGGAAGAGCTAAGGCTCTATATAAGGGGATGAGTGTGCGGGGGAAGATGAGTAGAATGAGCCAGGAAGGAGTGGCTGGGTGGCCTCTAGCCTATTTAACAAGGAGGGGAGGCTCATGGTGAACCAAGCTCATGGGATATCTGGAGGGTGCTTAGGCATGTGGCTGGTCGTGGGGGACAGTGGATAGTGGTGTGAGGGGTCAGTGAGGGCGAAGGGGTGGTAGGATGGGCCTTGTACTGCGAGGAAGCATGCCACGTGTTTATTTGGTCAAAACAAAGAAATGGAGAGGTAGGGTTCTAGGGTTGCCTAGGGCTACAACCGGTGGCCAGAGGAGGTGGTGAGTGGGTCCTGGTTCAGGCGGAATAGTGGAGGATGGAGGGGTACTGCTGATGTGGCATTTACTAGCAAGATTTGTTGAGAGATGGCATCTCTCTCTTCTCTTCGAGCACAATGGATAATAGGAGGTGGGGGTACTGTGGTGCTACAGTACTAGGTCGACCAGAACATGATGGGGGTGCTGGAAGGGTTAGTGGCAAGGTTTTGGTAATGATTCAGTTTTATTTAGAGAGGGATGGGTGTACAAAATGATTATGCAAGTATACCTCTCCATTTTAATATTTTTGCACACCAAATAGGATGAGGATGGAGTGTATAGGATGATGAAGCAGGATGGTTGGATGACAAGGATCTACATTGCCACATTTTTCATTCTACTTATATTGGGTGGGTTTGTCAAAAAGATTTATGTCTAATATTCCATACCATGGTAATATTATTTTTGGGAATAAGATTGCTAGGTTTACCAAGAGTGGAGTGGCCAAGGATTATCTTGGGGTGTTGGTAAGGGAGTGTTTTGACCTCAGTGGAGAGATTTGAATTTTTAACTAGCACTAGTGATCTTGTTGTAGAACATTGACATGCCCACAAGGTCAAGCTAGGGTTAGTCTCTTAGAGACTCATTTGGATCATGGAGTATATGGGGTTGTAAGATAGGTTGTGTAGATTAGAATGATGCAAAGATTTGGTCCAGAACATGTTTGGGTGATTATAAATTAATGGCCAGATTTAGTTGTTTTTAACAAGACCAAAACCGATGATCATCTTGCCTCCAAAACCATGTTGTTTTAAGGAGCTGAATTTTTCACTGGAAAAGGAGGGTTTGGGATTATAGAATAGGTTGAGTAGATCACATCCATGCAAAGGAATGATCCAGAGAAGGTTTTATGGAGTTGGGAGCTTCTGCCAAAGTTGGCATCTTGAACTAGTGGTCAGAGCAGATTATTTTCTTGACTACAAAACCATCAAGTACTAATGGGTACAAGTAGGATACTGTCAATGACAAGAGTGTGGTTTGAAAGTTAACATTTCCAAAAATACCCATGGATGATTCTAGAGAGAGGAAAAAAGATTGGACCCTGATAACAGTTTTAGATTTAGCCAAATTTGGCAGTTCTAGGATTTTTTACTAGAGTGAAAGATTAAGTTGGATAGACGAATGTCAAGGTTCTAGACTCACCATTAAGTGAATGGGTTTGGGAGTGGAATGATTTCCATTCATCATCTTGAGATTTAGAGGGTGTGTTGTTGGTTTTGTTTGGTTATTAGGGGCTAAGCTCCTAGAGTATCTCAGACAACATATAACAAACAAGTCAAGAAAGTATATGCCCTAAGACAACACAAGGAAATTCATACAAACATATCAAGGAAGAGATACAAACATACACAAGCATTCTCAAAGTCCTGGGGAGAGAAGTTTTGAAATAAGTATCTAAAGGTTTTGTGTAAAGGAGAGGATGAGAGCCTCTTGGCACTATTACCAAGAGAGAGAGAGGAACTAGTTTTCAAAGGGTTTTGCAAAGACTTGAGGAAAGAATATTATTTATAAAGATCTATTTTGGAAACTTAGGGAGATTGTACCATATAGATCTCCTTCATTCTGTCAATAGGAGAAGAGAAAACATTTAGTTTTACAAAATCATCTTGGCTCTTGTTTTGAAATGCCAGAACATTTGAGAATATGTAAAACAAGCCAATATATTTCCTTTTGGTAAATAGCTTTGGCAAACTTTTGATAAGATTTAGAAGTACCTTGAGCACAACACAATCACAAACAAAGGCAGGGCAATCAACAAGAAACTACTGCACCACTATGCACGAAAAAGTTTTTGTTCCCCCTAATTTTTTCACTCTGGACACATAATCCAGGTTACTGAAAGTGGGGTGTTATAGACCTTTCCCCTTAAAAGAATCTCATCCTAGCATTCCTAAGCGTAGGACTAGAGAGTTCTAGGGAGTGGTTTAAGTTAAAATCCGTCTCCAAGAGAGGTTGCCTTGTCAGTAGTTGCAGTTCTAACTTCTTGGATGCAAGTAGAGTTGCATAAGCTTTAGACCTTGTTTCAAAGGTCGGTCTTCTTCTCTTTCTAGACTCGATATCTCGAGAGTTAATGTTGGATGAAATACATATGGTTGGAATTTTTTGTAAGTACCTTTCCGAGGAGGAAGTCTACAGCTTGAGACTCTTCCTTAGAGGGTTTTCGCATCCTATCAATGAACTAGGGGTCGGAACTCCCGGGGTCGCTTCTGGCGGAGGGTTACTCTACTATAGCAGGGAAAACACAGTCTTTCCCCCTTAGGTTCTATTAAGGGAGATTGGAGATGACACCTATCTTCTTTCTTGGAGTCGTATGGTGATGCTAGAAAACTGTCAGAAACCTTTCGTCTAGAGTTGAATTCTTTAGATGACGTCATGCATGCTACATCTTATGAGGCTCATATACTACTTCTATTCATAAATAGCCTATAGGAGTGGTGGACTATCTAAGATTCAAATAGGTTAAATTTGATTGGGGAGTGACAACTCTCCTTTTTGGTCTTTCGATGAAATAGTACATGAGTGTCTTTGTAAAACCTTCTTCAATCTTGACTCTTTATGCCGCTTCATACATGTTCGAGAGTGGTCTTGTCGACTTCATGTATTCATGCCCTCTTGATTCTGAGCTTCTTGGGTAAAGGGAGAGTTGATTAGACATCTAATTTTTTTGCCGAGGTTAATGTTCTTTGATTTCAATAGTCGGTGGCTCAATAGTCGACTTCTTGACGGAGGAGTTTGATTGGAAACTTCCTGAAGTACCTTCCGGGGATGGCATTGATGGCTCCAATATTTGCCATCTTCCACTATGTTTAAACATTATTTTTGGTCAAGAAATTTCCAAGAAACTCTCTATCCTTGCCACTAATGACTAATAATTGCAAAGATATGCAAAACCTCTCTTTGAATTATGTTGTGCAGGAAATCATGGGTTTTAAGGAGAAATAAGGAGTCATAATGAAGGTTTTTGAGGAAGTCCACACAGCCAAGTAATTTGGAATCTATGCTAGGGCGCTAGCATGCTTAATAACCACTAGTACGGGTAGGGCCCGCCCGTACCTCCCGCACGTACCAGGTGGCAACGGCTTCGTCTCGTCAAACCCTACAACTTTCATAAAGACACCTATATATTTTGAGGCTCCAGCCACCGGCCAGAGAGCCGCCATTCTTAGATTACATCACAAAAGCACCAGAGGATATCCACACAATTGTTCATCCATTATTCATCACTTCCACCATCCATCCATCCACTAGCCATAGCCATTGCTTTGTACTTTAGATCTCCTTGTGATTTGGTGACCATTGTAAAAATATTTGATTTCAATCTAAGTATTTGTATGATGTTTTCTATCTCTGATCTATTTGTTAAGAGTGAGTAGTCCTCACGGGCTACGGGTTGGGGATAAACCTAGTAGCGATTATGTGCATCTAGATCATGGGAGAATTGTATTTTTTCGCAATTGAGATTTGTATCTTTTGTTTCTTTGTCTCTTGTCTCTATCGGTGGACTTGTAGGTACCCAGGATCCCATAGATTGATAAAGGCTTGAGGTGAGATACTTGGCTAGCGGTGATCTCATAGGAACCTCAGTGACAGAAAGGGTAGTACGGTCTTCGCTTAGCGCCCCATTTGGGATCAACAACAACATCACCACTTAAAGCTTTGATCTGCGTTTTACACTTAATAATTGTTTGTAACTTGTGGCTTCGGTGTGCACTCGGTTGGATTAAAAGTATATTGCTATGCCTGCTGCATCACAGGGCTCTGGAATATTAGGATGTGTTTCCCACAAGATATTATCTCCGTTCAAACATTATACATGACTATGCTTATTATTATCTTTTATCACATATGATGTGCAGCTACAGGTGGATCTTCAACCATGGCCTATCTCCATCCATTGATTCAACCCACATATAAAGTAAACTAGATTGGCCCGATAAACTAAGGTAAAATGAACAAACAAAGTCTTGTAGACATTTCCTTTTTATTTCCTTTTAGCATTGCTTTCTAAGGTTCGATTAAACTTAGGTCTTCTAGGGAAAAAGCTATTATACTACATCTGTGAATCCGGATCAAAGGTATCAACCCTTTTTCTGGTGCCATTGCCGGAGAAGAAATTTCGCTATCCTAGTGATGTTACTAGAGACCTTGTTTTTAGTTTTATTATTTGTTTGTAGTTTAATTCTTGTTATTATTTTACTTTCTTGTTATCTATTTACAAATGCAAAAAAATAGTTACTTGTTATTTGTTTTCATTACTTAAAAAATACCAAAAATACAAGAGCCATGGCTCAAAAGAGAATAGGGGAGTATGCTACTCCCACTGATGATTTTATTCATGCACCCATCACTCAGCCCATAGTTGATGCGGAAACATATGAGATAAAGCCTAACCTTTTAAGTTTGGTTCAACAAAACCAATTTGGGGGCTCATCCACTGAAGGTTCAGGTTTGCACTTATACACTTCCACTAAAATTTGCGACATGATGCATATTAAGGATTTAGATCCAAATGCTGTTAAATTGAGACTGATTCCTTTCTCTCTTAGAGGAAAGGCTAAGGATTGGTTGCTAGCTCTACCAAAGGGCACTATTAAATCTTGGGAGGAATGTACTAATTTGTTTATGACTAATTATGTTCCCCTAGCAAGACTATGCAGCTGAGATCCAATATCACAAGCTTTAGACAAGAAGACCGTGAGCCACTAGCGCTTGCGTGGGAAAGGATGAAAGAAGCTGTAATGAACTGTCCTAGTCATGGGATGGAAGAGTGGCTTATACTACATTTGTTTTATAATGGTCTTAACCCAATGTCTAAGTCTATGCTAGATACCGCAGCAGGAGGAATAATCATGGGAAAGCAAGTGAGTGTTACAAAGAAGTTACTTGATATGAAAAATAACCATGCCCAATGGCCTGTGGAAAGAACCATGAAGAGAGTAAGTTTAATTACCGATGTAAATAATAAAGAGATTACATCTAAGGTAGATGAGTTGCTTAGCTTAGTAAAGGGTAAAGAAAATACCCAAGTTAATGCTATCACTACCGATATTAATTTTATAGCTCGCACTCCTTTTAATGCTGCATGAAAAATAATTATGCTTCTAATGTTCAAAAATATCATGCTAATCCTGCAGGAGCTCCTTATAACAATTATGATAATACTAATGGATCAAATCATGGCAATCTCCTGTTCGAGAAAACTGTTAGAACCTTTATACAAGCTCAAACCGAGCAAAATAATATGCTTATTAAAATTATGGATGTTGGGGATATACTTTCCGGGTATCCTCACAGTCCTCACTGACCAGGGTGGCCTGCTTTGGGTTAGAGCTTTGCTTCACGGGTGGCCCAGTCAGGGAGAAGAGACGGAGTCCAATCCGGCTACGGGAAGGCCCAGAAGACTTACCGACATAGGCCCATAATGTTACTTGTAGTTCAAGATGTACTCTGTAACCGACTCTTAGTCATAGCCAGTTAGATCTCTCCTGTAAACCCTAGGTCGGATATCTATATAAGCCGTCCTAGCGAGAGCCTTTAGGGCACCCCTTACAATCACAATCTCAACTCGCACAGGCGAACCCTTGTAACCCATATTCCGGCTCGCCAGACATCGATTGCTAGCAGGAGTAGGATCCGTCCAAAGCCGGCGGATCGAACCTGGGTAAACTTGTGTGCTCACCGTCCTAGAACACCATACGTCTCACACCCCTCTCTTCCGCACGCCTCGAGGACCCCCTCATGGCGTACTTGTCATCAGTCTGATGACAGTTGGCACCCACCATGGGGCAAGTGAGCTTCGGATCCATGTTCCGAGCGGAATCTGCAAGAATCAGAATCAGCGAGACCATCGCCGTTGGTCGCATCCTCTATGCCAGTGACGTCCCTCTCATCGTTCTCAACGAGACTTGTATTCCGGCTATGGAAGCCATGACCACCTACACCATCATGTCTTTTGGTGAGATCGATGTTTACATCGGTTTTGCTGAACCTGCCACAACCACCCCAGTGGTGATGATAGAGGCAGAAGAAATTTCTAGGTCCCCTTTGTCCGTGGAGGCGGTAGAGTTCTGGATCTCAGAAAACCCTAAACCCACCCAACCCGCACCAGTTGCGGAGATAGTGGAGAAATCCGAGCCTAAAGCAGACCTGGCGGCCCAAGTTGAATCTGGAGTGGATCTCCCTGGAGAGATTGAATCCCAGATCGACCCACCCGCTGAAGTCGGAATCCAGGAGGAGCATAGTAACAATGATGGTTCCGGCTCTGATGACGCCGGGACGGACATGCCTTTCCTGAGATACACACTAAGACACATGATAATGCAAAACTCAGGCGTAGACAAAATCCTCGAGACCTTCAAACATTTCGACAAAGCCTACTAGGAAGACCGCAGTTATCTTAGGAGGGGCGCGTCGCACTTTGTCGGATATGTGGGCTCCGGATCCGGCTCCGCCAATGCTGGAGGCAACACCGACTCCGTGCTGGAGGCTATCGGAACAAGCGTCGAATTACCGACATCCTCAGATGACTCGATGACATTGGCAGATTTCCGGAAGTTCTCCACGGAATATGAGGAGGAGGTTAACTCCACAACTACTGCAAAGGGATAAGACATGGACGAAGGATCCGGAGAAAGCTCTCCCAAAGCACAGGATGATATAGAAATCGGAGATAAACCCGAGGTCCAGATGTCCGCAAGTACCGATCAAAGCTTGACTCCGGGAATCGGACCCAAAGCCGTCTTTGCTACCGGCACTGCCAAGAAGGCAAAGAAGAAGAACAAGAAGAACAAAACCCCGGTGAAAGACCCTCCGACGGAGGAGGTGATTGCCGAGGAATATGAGGAGGACTCGGATGGAGCACTTATCCCAGACGAGCCCAAAGAAGAGTCGGTGGACGGACACGTGATCACTGAAGGTGCGCGTAAACTCATTGATGCTGCATTAACCACACCCATTCCTACAGCTGCAGAACTTACTGCTGAAGAGCTAGACGAGAGGGCCCAGGCCCTAGAAGCGCGTCGCCAAGTACTCCTCGATGAAGCCAAAAACATTGAGGAGGAAAAGAAATGCATGGCAACTGCGGAGAAGCACAACTCTAGGCAACATCAGAAGACCAGGAAACGTCATACTCATGACGACCAATTCCCGCAGATTCACAAAGTCCTTTTCAGAGGAGAACTTGGGATGCCTCGACGCGACAACAACGGAGATTGGGTGTATCCAATGCTAGTACAGAAAACCGTTGTGGCTCGGGAAATCCTATCGGCTAATCCAGGCCCGGAGCAGATCCGGTTGGGAATCAAACTACTCGACAAAGGACTAGAGAAGCAAAAGGTCGCCCTGTCCGAAAGTCAAAAACTGGTCTCCGATTCTGACCAATGTCGCACAGATCCGGCATGGGCCGACGTAAGACCCCAACGTGTTCCGGAACAGCAACATCGTTCCGACCGTCGGGAAGACAACTACTCAAGAACCAGATCTTCAGGACAGCACCACAAAGCTGTGCGTGACTAGTGTAACATTAACCCAGTTGCGGATCAAGAGGCAATCATTGCACTGAATCCGAGGAATCCTCCCTGGCGAGATTCAAAAGATCATAGGGAAGAAGATAAAGAGAAACGTCGGGAGGAGGATCGACAAAGAATGCCACCTCCTAGACATGCAAGCCGTACAGCTGACGGGCGAGGAAACGATAGACACCATGCCGAGACAAGCCGGCAGGGGGCTCGTCACAATGAAAACCCTCCCCGGAACCGGAATAATGACGCTACAGATGGAGGCCGGCGATCAGGCGGAAATAACCCAGCTGCTCCACCCTCTCCGCCAAGTAGCCATCACAATGGCTCCCAAGGAGGCCAAGGAGGGCGTCGTGGTGGAGGAGGTGGTGGCAGAAGCTGAAGTCCGGCTCCAAGGCACCGCAGCCATAGCCGTCACTCAGGACGATCTCTATCCCCAAATGACACAAGGCACATGATTAACTCCAATATAGAGGCACGGCACTATGAAAATGATGACATATACGTGGGCCCAAAGTGCTTCGGACCATGCATACGAGCTACAAGATTCCCGGAAGGATTTTCTATCTCAAGACATATCCAAGCCTACGATGGCATAGCTCGGCCAGATACTTGGCTACAGGATTTCTTCCATGCTTGCTGCATCACCAAAGGCGGAAACAGCCTGGTCGCAACCTGATATCTCCCACTCATGTTGCGAAAGACGGCACGATCATGGCTCAATGAACTTCCGGAAAACACCATCCACAACTAGTATGACATGCAAAGTGCGTTCTTTCGGAATTTCGAAGGCACATACCAGAGGCCCTGTACGGTCGGAGACCTACAATGTTGCACCCAGAAAGACGGAGAAACTTGCTGAGATTATCTCGAACAATGGATCGACACTAAGAACTCCTGTGAAGGAGTAAATGACCAAACTGCGATTGAAGCTTTCATTGCAGGTCTCCCAATTGGGTTACTACGTTATCGCTTGAAGTGTAACAAAGTCACTGATTTGGGAGACATGATAGAAACAGCGAGCAAATATGCAGATGCTGACGACGATGCAGAGGGATTACTTAACGCCCTGGTTGTGCCACAGTCGGCTAAACAACCAAAGCAACAAGCTCAGAAGCGCAAGAATACCTCGGAAGGAAACCCAACATGGAAACGGCAGTGGTCACTACTACTTTCGTGTCTGGAGGACGAGGAGGACGTGGCGGTGGCCGTGGACGCGGTCGTGGGACGTAAAGAGTCCAAGGTAGAGGAGACCAGCAACCCGGAAAAACCTACTCTTGGGCCGACATTGCCAATAACCCATGTGTGCATCACTTAGACGCCAATGGGGGCTCGTCCCACACAAACACCGAATGTCGTTTCAATGATGACATTAAAAGAGATGATACTGCTAGCTAAAAAGCTAAGCAAAATAAGGGAAAGAAGAATCCGAAAAAGGATAAAGAGACCAAGGAAGATTCTAACATGGAGGAAGCTGACGCTTCAAATCCCAAGCCAGAAGGGAAGAAAAAATTTCTGCCCAAGAAAGACACTTATGTCACCTTCCTCGGATCTCAACCAGCAAAGGTCAAAAAGGCAGTTCTACATGAGCTCAACGCAATAGTTCCGACTGTCCCTCAATTCTTGGACTGGTCGGAAGTGGCGATCACATTTGACCGCGCTGATCATCCGCCTAAGTTGCACAAGCGAGGAAAATATTCCTTAATCATCAATCCACTTATTGGCAGTTATGGTTTCTCCAAGACTCTCATGGACGGTGGCAGCAGTATTAATATTCTGTATGTCGAAACGCTGCGCCGGATGAAGATCTCGGAGACCCAGCTGAACCACAGCTCTGTGATCTTTCACGGGGTTGTCCCAGGAAGACAAGCAAATTCCCTGGGAGAAATCACTTTGGATGTTACCTTTGGGACTCCAAAGAACTATCGGACGGAGCCACTTTCCTTCGAAGTGGTCCCGTTCAAGAGCGCGTACCACGCTATATTCGGACGTCCAGCTTACTGGGCTTTTATGGCTCGTTCGTGTTACATTTACAATATGATGAAAATTCCAGGTCCCAACGGCGTGATCACCATCAGGGGAGACCCGAAGAAAGCGCGAGAGTGCGAGGATGGAAATGCCGCCTTTGCTGAAGCCGTGATGCACGCCCAGGAGTACCAGGAGATCAAGATGAGCATAGATCCGTCTGAGATGCCCGCAACGAAGAAGGAGGTGAGAAAGTTGAATCCAGAGTTCAAGGCATCAGAAGAGACAAAGAAGACGCCGTTGAAGGATGATGACCCCTCCAAGGTGACCCAGATAGGTGCAGGCCTAGATAGCACATAGGAAAGCGCGCTCGTCAAGTTCCTCAAAGCAAATCAAGATATCATCGCATGGCAGCCATCTGACATGACCGGGGTACCTAGGGAATTGTCGAGCACTCTTTAAATGTAAACCCAAACGCTAAACCCGTCAAACAGTCCTTATGATGTTTCGGCGATGAAAAGCGTAAGGCAATAGCTAAGGAACTAGCACGGCTCGAGTTAGCCAGATTCATAGAAGAGGTCATCCACACTGAGTGGTCGCCCAATCCTGTAATGGTCCCTAAAAAGGACACCACTGATTTAAGGATGTGTGTTGATTATACTGCCTTGAACAAGTCTTGTCCTAAAGATCTGTTCGCTCTGCCTAGGATTGATCAAGTTATCGATTCTACGGCAGGCTCGAAACTCCTTTGTTTTCTCGACGCATATTCTGGTTATCACCAAATCCGGATGAAGGAATCTGACAAAGTCAAAACTTCATTCCTAACCCCCTTCGGAACTTTCAGTTTTGTTACGATGCCCTTTGGGCTGAAGAACGCAGGAGCTACGTACCAGCGCACAATGCAGCGTTGCCTCCACGATCAAATCGGACGCAATGTGCATGCATATGTGGATGAGATTGCGGTAATGTCCAAAAAGAAAGAAACATTGATTTCCGACTTGGAGGAAACATTCGCCAATCTACGAAAATACAACATAATGCTTAATCCAAAGAAATGCTTCTTTGGAATCCTAGCCGGAAAATTGTTAGGTTTCATCGTGTCTCAAAGAGGCATAGAGGTGAACCGGGACAAAATCAAGGCTATACTCAATATTTCCAGGCCAACTCGGCTAAAGGACGTACAAAGACTAACTGGTGGCATCGCTGCAGTCAGTCGGTTTGTAAGACGGCTCAGTGAGAGGGCCGCACCATTATACACACTCTTGAAAAAGACCAAGGATTTTGTGTGGACCGATGAAGCTGAAGCCGCACTACAAGACCTGAAGAAAGTACTCTCATCTGCTCCCATCCTTGCTGCACTGGAACCATAGGAACCGATGTTGCTCTATCTTGCCGTGACAAACAAAGTTGCCAGTATCGTTATGGTAGTGGAGAGACCAGAGGAAAATCAGGAACACTTGGTGCAGCGTCCAACTTACTTTGTCAACAAGGTCTTGAAAGAATCGAAACAGCGGTATCCACACTATCAAAAGCTTGCTTATGGTGTGTTCTTAGCATCTTGTAAGCTGCAACATTATTTTTAGGAGCATCCAATTACCGTGGTGAGCACAACTCCCATGAGAGATATAATCAACAAAGTGACGCCACAGGACGCGTCGCCAAATGGGGCATAGAGCTCTCAACTTTCGATATTGAGTACAAACCTCAGACAGCAATCAAATCCCAAATCCTTGCCGACTTTATTGCTGATTGGACAGAGACGAAGGAGAATATGACCCTTCCTAAGTCGGAATATTGGACCCTATACTTTGATGGGTCTAAGGCTCGTGGGGGCTCGGGGGCTGGCGTGGTTCTCAAATCACCCCAAGGAGATAAACTTCTATACGTGTTGCAGATCCACTTCACAACGACAAATAATATTGCCGAGTATGAAGCACTGCTGCATGGAATTCGGATTACTAAGGATATCGGCTTCCGACGTTTGATGTGTTACGGAGATTCACATCTTGTTGCTCAACAAGTATCAGATATTTGTAATGCAAATAAACACATGGCAGCATTTAAAGCTTTCATGGATGATCTATCTAAATCGTTCGAAGGGTTTGAGGTTCAACACATCCCTCGAGTAGAAAATGAGGAAGAAGATGCATTATCTCGGATAGGCTCTGCACGGAAAGAGGTCCCAGATGGCGCTTTTTTAGAGCACCTCAAAGTTCCCTCAATAAAGGGAGTGGGTGAGGAATATCCGACCAAATCCGACTCACCGTTGATAGTAGTTTTGGCTGTAATTCCCAGCTAGACTCAACCCTACCTTGATTATTTGGTAGATGGCAAATTACCCGAAGACGAAGTTCTGAGCCGGCAGATCATCCGACGAGCAAAAGCCTATACTGTAGTTAGTGGTGAGCTCTATAAGCGGAGTGTATCTGGGGTCTTTCAGCGCTGCGTATCTCCAGAAGAAGGAGTGGAAATCTTAAGAGAAATCCACGAAGGCGAGTGTGGTCACCATGCTGCAGCCAAATCTTTAGTGGCAAAAGCTTTCCGACACGGTTTTTTTGGCTTACAGCTCAGGAAGATGTCGAACGGCTGGTCAAGACGTGCAAAGGCTACCAAAAGTACGCCAAGCAAGCTCACGTTCCGGCTGATCAGCTACGAACAATACCTATAACATGGCCTTTCGCGGTCTAGGGGCTTGACATGGTAGGACCGTTTAAACGGGCTCCAAGTGGATTTACTCACCTCTTAGTGATGGTGGATAAATTCACCAAATGGATTGAGGCTAAACCTGTCACTAGTTGTGATGGAGCAACAGCCAAAATATTTGTCGAGGATGTTATAATCTGGTATGGTTATCCGCATAGTATTATCACGGACAACGGGAGTAATTTCTCTATGGGAGAACTTGCTGAATTCTGCAACAAACAAAATATTCGGTTTGACATTGCGTCAGTCGCACATCCACAGGCTAATGGACAAGTCGAAAGAGCAAATGGTTTAATCCTACAAGGCCTAAAACCTAGACTCGAAGCACCACTACGACGTGCTGCGGGGGCTTGGGCAGAGGAATTACCTTCTTAAATATGGAGATTACGAACAACTCCGAACAGGTCAACCGGATACACACCTTTATTCTTGGTCTATGGCACAGAAGCAGTTCTTCCTAGTGATTTGATTCACACTTCTCCTAGAGTGGCGCGTATATCGAAGAGGGTGCTGAGATTTCTCGACAAAACAATCTCGACTTTGTCGAAGAAGTTCGCCTCATTGCTGAAATGAGATCAACAGCCTATCAGCAGAAGTTACGCAAGTATCATAGCCAGAGAGTCAAAAACAGATCTTTCAATAAGGGTGATTAGGTTCTCCGGCTTGTGCAACAAAGAAAGCACAAACTTTCCCCAGTATGGGAAGGGCCATTTTTAGTTAGTCGAGTATTGCACAATGGTTCATAATACCTAACTGATATGAGGCCAGTCAAAGAAAGACCTGCTACTAAGAAGAGAAAGAGAGCTGGAGGCAGTACAAATCCGGATGAGTTAGACATACCATGGAATATTGCTCAGCTACGTCCCTTTTATTCTTAGTTTATCCTTCTTTGTAATCATATATATGTACATGTTCTGAGAGAAATAAAAGTTTTGGTTGCCTCAAAGTTTTTCTGAGAAGTTTTTACCATCTTATTTCCGAATGACCATGTCACAGTCGAAAATCCTAGAATACTTGAAAGTACTTTATGCTCATGATTGTTCTGGTTTAGATTTCTGATTCTAAATATGCTACCCTCGGGTATAACTCTAAAGTTTCTAGTCTATACTTTGGTTATTTGTCTGATTGCTGGATGCGGGTATTTTCCGAGTAGTGAATTGTTGGTACTAGAAGCCGGCTTTGTTTCCGAGTTTAAACTGGTTTAGCAATTGAGCTCCGTTGCTCGGCAAAGTTTCCGAGCTGAAAGTTTAGCCGGCTCATGAAAGGGACAAGGCAAAAAGCCAGATAAACGATAAGTGTAGACAAAAAAGTATAAGTGCTTATGTAAACATTTCAGGCACACAAAAATTTAAAGCCAAAAGTGCTGAATAGATTAAAACTTAGCACTAGCAAAAAGTATCATACTACATATTTACAGACCCATAATATTTTCAGAATAACACATTTGTTTCTGATAATCTATGATGCAGGAGAAGAGGTAGGAGCTACCGGCTCGTTGGATGCATCGGCCTCAGCTTGATAATGATCCGAGATGTCCAAATCCGATATGGTTTGTTCATCATCAGAAACTTTGGTTGCTTCTTCCGGAGGCGGAGGCGGCGTGTCCACGCGGTTGAAGAAGGGAGCGTCATAGCTGGTCAAGTCAGCTATGCAGCACCCATATCCGGTACAGGAGTCCATGATGGCTTTGATATCCTGTTTCTGGCCGTCTTCATCCATAGTAGAGTACCCTCTGGTCACTGCTACATTTCCATGCTTCCATGGTGGCTCATGACCATGGTGAGAGCGTTCTGCGCTGCGGATCGCGCGTAGGACATGTCCCAGTCCTGGACAATCCGCGGCATCTCCTTTTCCTTATCACGCAACTAAAATTAGACATACTATGCATGTCCAGAATTCTGAGAGCTTCGCCAATATCCTCAATGGATTGGCGGAAGTCATGAAGCAAATCACTGACTTGGGTAAGCCGGTGGGTGCGGGGCTCGGCAGAGGTGGAGTCCGTCAAGTTCAGAGGACCTATGCATATAACGCAAAATGGTTAATAAATCCGACGTCGAACGAGTCGAAAATGTAAACAAGTCAGAAAGATGGAAACATACCAAAGATGACGTCATCAACTTTGGTTTTCTCCTCACGAAGACTCCGGAGTTCAGCCCGGAGCGCCTCGGAAAGGTCCTTCTCTCTGCAAAGCTCGTCATTGAGATCCGAGATTTTCTGTTCATGGAGTGTAATCTTGCGATCACTCTGCACGGTGGCCATGGAGGAGGATTCGAGAACTTGAGTGATGGCTCAATGCACGGCGCCCGAAAAGTGTTGATGGCTCGTGGTTGATGTAGAGCTCGTTGGGAACCCCAAGAGGAAGGTATGATGAGCACAGCAACAAGTTTCCCTCAGGTTTGAAACCAAGGTTTAATCGAACAGTAGGAGCAAGGAAACACCCCAAAGGTGTTACTAGCTGAGCTTTGGCAGGGCGCAGTACCGGTGCTAGTAGCAACGTGGAGACCTGCACAACACAACCACAGAACTTTGTCCCCAACTTGCGACGAGGTTGTCAATCTCACCGTGTTTTGCGGAAAACAAAGGATTAGACGTATCGAATGGGAAGAAGTAAAAGTTTGCAGAAAGTAAACCCAAAGCAGTAAAAGATTGTAGATTGTATGTAAAATAAAAGGACCGGGATCCATAGTTCACTATAGGTGGCTCTCCTTAGATAGATAACATGCTGGGTGAACAAATTACAGCGGGGCAATTGACAAACACCTAGAAAGCAATACATGCATATACTAATCATCTTGACTCCTTTGAGACTTGATTGGGCATTACAACATAATACATAGACTGCCATCCAACTGCATTCTATGACTAATAATCCACCTTCAGGTTATCATCCGAACCCCCTCCAGTATTAAGTTGCAAGCAATGTATTGCTTCTACGAATCATGTGTAAAGTAAACAATACGATTGTTCTATGAACAAAGGATTGTTGTTTTCTCCCTAGTAGCAATAGCACATCTAGTACCTTAGAGATTTCTGTCACTTCCCCAGATTACCAGAGGCATGAACCCACTATCGAGCATAAATACTAACTCTTGGAGTTGCTAGCATCTACTTGCCCAAGATAGCTACTAACAACAGAAAGCATGCAAGATCTCAAATAACAAAGACATGATAGAATCAATAATCAATCTAAAATAGCATCTCAATATCCATTAGATCCCCGCAAACACAACATGTATGAATACAAATAGATGATCTTGATCATGAACGGAGCTCACAAGATCTAAACATGAAAGCACAAAGGAGGAGAACCAGCCATCTAGCTACTACATGGATCCGTAATCCAAGGATGAACTACTCACACATCACACCGGAGGCTTGCATGATGATGAAAAAGGCCTCTAGGGTGAATTCCCCTCTCCAGCAGGGTGCCGGGAAGAGCTTCAGATCCCTCTCGATCTAGGGATGGAGATGATAGCGGCTATAGACTCTTTCGTGGATTTTTTGATCGGGCCCTTAGGGTTTTCGTCCCGAGGGCAATATATAGGCGGAAGGAGAGGCCGAGGGGGTGCCGAGAGTGGCCACACCACCTCGGGCACGGCCAGGCCGCCAGGCGCCAGGTGGTGTGGTGGCTCCTGCCCTTCTCCGCCTCGTATTCTCGCACTTGATCCCTTCCGAAAAATAGGCACTTTGGCTTTTGTCCCGTCAATTCGAGAATATTCATTTTCGACTTTCCTGGTTGCAAAACAGCAGAAAACAGTAGCGGCACTGTGGCTCTTGTTAATAGGTTAGTCCAAGAAATCATATGAAAAGTACTCCAAAGTTGGAACAAAACACAAGAAAGTGGATAAAACCAAGCATGGAACATCAAAAATTATAGATACATTTGCAATGTATCAACATCCCTAAGCTTAACTCCTGCTCGTCCTCGAGTAGGTAAGTGATAAAAAGAAAGAACAATTTTTGAGGTGACATGCACCATCAAAGACTTGATCAAAGTATTTGCAAAACATGTAAAGCTGGGATCATAGTACTTCAATCATAACATGAAAGACAAAGTTCTAGCAATAAGCAAAGAAACTATGATGCAACATGAAAAGGCACAAACAAAAGATTCATGAATAACAATGCTTTGCAAGACGTTTGTTTGTTTCACATAAAGAAAACATAGCATAATAGTATTCAGCTTGTCCCTCAATAGAGTAGCAAATATAAATGCATAGGACACCTTCAAAGTTCATAAGAGTGACTGGATACAAATAGTTTAAAACAAGCAATATCAAAGTTATGCCTCAATCAACAAGTCCTGGGACAATGCACATAGAACTAAGAACGGCCACTATGATCTCAAAGTAGGTGCATAAAGTTAGAAGGTGGAGACTCAATATAAAGGTGGAAGAAACGCCTTCATAGAAGGAAGTAGGGATTCAAGTCTCATAAAGAGCTTCCAAAAATGATAGTACTTATAGCTTTCAGCTCTCATTGCCCCTATCATAAGCATCTTGATGTGATTAAGGTTAAAGTGAACAAACTATGGTGTACATGCTTGACGAAGTATAAGTTAGAAATCTCATGTCCCTTGTATATGAGGGCCGCTCCTCATGCTTCTCAAGTTTAGTCACTGGTAAGTTCTTGCCATTGTAAGTATATGTGTATCATAGAGAACCGCCAACGGGGTACCCCTTGCCCGATAATACGGAAGAATCCCCATATCAAAATGACAAGGCAAGCAGACAGCGAGCCTATCAACATTCTTCTTATTTACCATGGGAATATGGTGCTTTTTTCTCTCTTTCCTCTTTTCATAGTATCTCTTTTTTTCTTTTCTCTTTTTTTCTCAATATAGGACTCTTTTTTTATAAGAAGAATGCTTCATAGACAGATCATTATGGTTACGCTGCAGGTTTCCACCATGTCAGCATGGATTAGACCAGCGACCCTGGCGTTTCTCTAACACATATACATAACTCCATGGACTTACAAGCTCCCCTTTCATTTCACACCGATGACATCCATATACAAAAGAGCATGATATCAACTAGGTACAAGTACCAAGTGCAATGTTGAAAGCGTTCCCCATGAAAGCATGGTTCTGCTAATTCCCAACAAATAAGTGCAAGCATATACAACATAGACGACACAATGGTTCAAGTTTATTAAGGGCAAGTAAAGTAAAGTGTGCCATCAAGTTCGTGAGAGCTTTAATCACTAGTTTTCTCATAACAAGTGGAAGGTAAACAAAAGCATGAATATACTTGGAATAGCATAAGCTAGTAGGTAGGTATGGTGGACTCTTTGGAATAACTTGGTTTAGGGAGTTGGATGCATGAGTGGAACTCATACTTTGTTGTGGAGGCTAGCAAAAGACTGGGAGCGACAAACTAAGAGAGCAATAATGGCCATAATCAGGCAGAGCGACAAAACATCATTGATCAAAGCATAAAGTGATACTACAAGTTGAAAACTAAAGGATCATAAAGGCTATGGTTACTTGAGATAGTCATAACATGGTGTGAGCATGCGCCAAGTCAACCCAAATAAAGCATCAAAGGAGAATACCACTATACTATGCTTTAATATGCTAAAACAACGCATGCTTCATACAAGGCACATTAAGCAATCTCAATTGTCTATAACAAGTCATGCTACAGCAAATAATACTAAGCATAAAGCCAAGACAATATCAAGCATGGCATGACAAAGCACAGGCCACCGTAAAAAACAAGCTCTTTTTACCACATAAGCATGAACTTTCCTACTCTTTTCCAAACCAAACCAAACTATTTGCAAACCAATGTATGAAAGAGGGGGTCCAACCAATTTATTCAGAAAAATAAGAAAACAAAGCAAACTAAAAACCAAAAAGAAAACGAAAAAGAAGATGCTCCAAGAACAACACAACTGTGCATAAAACAATAAAAATTAAGCGTTTGGAAGAAACCTGGGATTTTTATTGATGAAGAAGGGGATGCCTTGGACATCCCCAAGCTTTGACGCTTGTACTTCTTGGATATTTCTTGGGGTGACACGCGTGGCATCCCTAAGCTTGAGCTTTAGTCCATCCTTCATCTCATTACTCATTCCTTCCATATACCTGAAATTTTCCTTCATACAAACCTTCACACAATCTCATTAGCAACATTAGTGCACTTAAGATAAATAAGTCTTAAGGTTCAGTTCTAACACCAAATAAACTTCCATTAGAACACTAGATACTGTAGCACTTCGCTCAAAAATCTCAATTCCCCAAAAGAACTCAAGAAGGAACCAACAAGAAGCAAATGCAGAAAATGGCAGAAATCGGTCAAAACAGACCAGCAGGTAAAGAAGAATTTTTTCGAAGACCTTCTGTTGCTCAAATCAAAAAGTGTTGAACTAACGAAAGTTAGATAACAACCTGGGGCAGAAGCACAAAAAATTACAGCTAAATCCGACATACAGAGCTCTCTCGCGAATGTTTATGGTGAAGCAGAAGAATCTGTTTCGGGACAGCAACTTTCCCAATCATTACTTCACTCTCATTAGAGGTTACTCTTGGCACAAAAAGCAAATAAAAAGGATAAGGAGCGGTTATTACTGAAGTAATAACTTCCAAGACTCATCTAAAACTCTTGGGTTATCTCCCAACAAGTACTTTTCTTTAACGCCTTTAAGTTAGGCATAAGAAGCAAAGAAAGAATCAAGTGTTCTCAAATGAAGAAGCATTAAGATCAATACCAGAAATATTTTCAACAAGGCAAGGTATATCATCCAAATAAGTTCTAGAGGATCCTCTCTCAATGCTCTTGGGTTCACTATTCTCATCAAAAGGGTTTGTAGGAACAATCCAATCAAGATTCTTTTCTATGGCATCATGTATTGCTACTAGTTTAAAGGGTATTGGTATCTTAGGTTCCTCCCCATTAGGTTCGGTTTTGTTCATCTTTTCTCATGTACCAACAACATCTACACATGAGCCTAGCATATTGAAATGTTTAAAGACTTTTCTAGCTTCTTTGGCAACATCATAGAACTCCTTAAACAAAGTTTCTAGAATAAAATCCCTCTTTTCAGGGTCTTCAATTTCTTTAAGCTTAAGAAACATTACTTGCATTAAGGGGTTGAGGTTAACAAACCTAGCTTCTAACATGTGAATTAAAGAAGCTGCAGCAATCTCATAGTTTGGAGCAAGTTCTACAAGGGATCTATCCTCAGTATCTTCATGTTTGCTAACATGATTAAAGAATTCTTCAATATTATCTTTCCCAATTATAGAACCACTACCAATTGAAAGGTCTTTCAAGGTGAAAGTAGGGATCAACATGGTGAGCTAAGGAAGAGGTGACAACTAAAGGAGACTTAATTTTTTTGTGTTTTTGATAAAGAAAGCAAACTAGTAAAACTAATTTTTTTGTGTTTTTGAAGAACAAAACAAGCAAACAAGGCAAAAAAAGAAACTAAGCAAAACAAAAACAACAAAGTAAAGAGATTGGTTATGAAGGACTCCCCTTGTGAAGATGTCCTTGACTCCCCGGCAACGGCGCCAGAAAAATGCTTGATGGCTCAATGCACGGCGCCCAGAAAAGTGTTGATGGCTCGTGGTTGATGTAGAGCTCGTTGGGAACCCCAAGAGGAAGGTATGATGAGCACAACAACAAGTTTCCCTCAGTTATGAAACCAAGGTTTAATCGAACCAGTAGGAGCAAGGAAACACCCTAAAGGTGTTACTAGCTGAGCTTTCGTAGGGCTCACTACCGATGCTAGTAGCAACATGGAGACCTGCACAACACAACCACAGAACTTTGTCCCCAACTTGCGATGAGGTTGTCAATCTCACCGTGTTTTGCGGAAAACAAAGGATTAAACTTATCGAATGGAAAGAAGTAAAAGTTTGTAGAAAGTAAACACAAAGCAGTAAAAGATTGTAGATTGTATGTAAAAGAAAAGGACCGGGATCCATAGTTCACTAGAGGTGGCTCTCCTTAGATAGATAACATGCTGGGTGAACAAATTACAGCGGGGCAATTGACAAACACCGAGAAAGCAATACATGCATATACTAATCATCTTGACTCCTTTGATACTTGATTGGGCATTACAACACAATACATAGACCGCCATCCAACTGCATCTATGACTAATAATCCACCTTCAGGTTATCATCCGAACCCCCTCTAGTATTAAGTTGCAAGCAACAGATTATTGCTTCTTAATCATGTAAACTAAAAAATACGATTGTTCTATGAATAAAGGATTGTTGTTTTCTCCCTAGTAGCAACAGCACATCTAGTACCTTAGAGATTTCTGTCACTTCCCCAGATTACCAAAGGCATGAACCCACTATCGAGCATAAATACTAACTCTTGGAGTTGCTAGCATCTACTTGGCCAAGATAGCTACTAACAACGGAAAGCATGCAAAATCTCAAATAACAAAGACATGATAGAATCAATAATCAATCTGAAATAGCATCTCAATATCCATCGGATCCCCGCAAACACAACATGTATGAATACAAATAGATGATCTTGATCATGAACGGAGATCACAAGATCTAAACATGAAAGCACAAAGGAGGAGAACCAGCCATCTAGCTACTACATGGATCCGTAGTCCAAGGATGAACTACTCACGCATCACACCGGAGGCTTGCATGATGATGAAGAAGGCCTGTGGTGAATTCCCTCTCCGGCTGGGTGGAAGAGCTTGATCCCTCCCGATCTAGGGATGGAGATGACGGCTGACTCTGATCTCTTCGTGGATTTTTTGATCGGGCCCTTAGGGTTTTCGTCTCGAGGGCAATATATAGGCGGAAGGAGAGGCCGAGGGGGTGCCGGGAGCGGCCACACCACCCCCTGGCGTGGCCCAGGCCTGGCTGCGCGGCCAGGTGATGTGGTGGCTCCCAGGCCCTTCTCCGTCTCGTATTCTGGCACTTGATCCCTTCTAGAAAAATAGGCACTTTAGCTTTTGTCCCGTCCAATTCCGAGAATATTCATTTTCTGACTTTCCTGGAACCAAAAACAGCAGAAAACAGGCAGCTGGCACTGTGGCTCTTGTTAATAGGTTAGTCCAAGAAATCATATGAAAAGTACTCCAAAGTTGGAACAAAACACAAGAAAGTGGATAAAACCAAGCATGGAACATCAAAAATTATAGATACATTTGCAATGTAATATTGAGCAATGCTCTTCTCATGATCCGCCTTAAGCTGGTCTAGCTCTCGGCAGAGATCCTTGTTTTCCACCACCAAGGTCTTCAGATTCTCGGCCTCTTCGATCATAGCACAGGACTGCTTTATCAGTGCCGTAAGTCAAAAAGAACAACAGTTCAGCAAAAATAAATATTCGACTATGAAAACACAAGACAAAGGTTTGAGTCTCGGAATGTTTACCTTCTGCCTCATCCTTGGAAACTTTAAGCTCAACATTTTAAGTCGGAGAGCTCTAATCTCTCTCCGCTTATTGCAGACATTCTTCAATCATTCCTGGTTATATGAATTAACTTTCTGTAAGTCAGAATACCCAGAGTCAGAGGTCTACTAAAGACTCGGGCTAATATTGTAGCTAATATCAACACGAGCCTTGGGGGCTATACTAGTTTGTTCTTTGGCATCCTATGAAGCATAAACCTGGATTGTTTATCCAATTTCATGCTTGGGGGCTAGAGAATATGATATAAAGTACAATAAAGAAAAGCGTGAGTGGGAATTCCGACTTACATGATGTTCATGTGTGAGCTTGCTCAAGCACATTGATGCACTCGACTTTCAACGTAGAGCTCGTTGGGAACCCCAAGAGGATGGTATGATGAGCACAATAGTAAGTTTTCCCTCAGTTATGAAACCAAGGTTTAATCGAACCAGTAGGAGCAAGGAAACACCCCAAAGGTGTTACTAGCTGAGCTTTGGTGGCGACTACCGTGCTAGTAGCAACGTGGAGACCTGCACAACACAACCACAGAACTTTGTCCCCAACTTGCGATGAGGTTGTCAATCTCACCTTGTTTTGCAGAAAACAAAGGATTAAACGTATCGAATGGAAGGAAGTAAAAGTTTGCAGAAAGTAAACACAAAGCAGTAAAAGATTGTAGATTGTATATAAAAGACAAGGACCGGGATCCATAGTTCATAGAGGTGGCTTTCCTTAGATAGAAAACATGCTGGGTGAACAAATTACAACGGGGCAATTGACAAACACCGAGAAAGCAATACATGCATATACTAATCATCTTGACTCCTTTGAGACTTGATTGGGCATTACAACATAATACATAGACCGCCATCCAACTGCATCTATGACTAATAATCCACCTTTAGGTTATCATCCGAACCCCCTCCAGTATTAAGTTGCAAGCAGCAGATTATTGCTTTACAAACTGCGTGTAAAGTAAACAATAACATTGTTCTATGAACAAAGGATCGTTGTTTTCTCCCTAGTAGCAACAACACATCTAGTACCTTAGAGATTTCTGTCACTTCCCCAGATTACCGGAGGCATGAACCCACTATCGAGCATAAATACTAACTCTTGGAGTTGCTAGCATCTACTTGGCCAAGATAGCTACTAACAACGGAAAGCATGCAAGATCTCAAATAACAAAGACATGATAGAATCAATAATCAATCTAAAATAGCATCTCAATATCCATCGGATCCCCGCAAACACAACATGTATGAATTACAAATAGATGATCTTGATCATGAACGGAGCTCACAAGATCTAAACATGAAAGCACAAAGGAGGAGAAACCAGCCATCTAGCTACTACATGGATCCATAGTCCAAGGATGAACTACTCACGCATCACACCAGAGGCTTGCATGATGATGAAGAAGGCCTCCAGGGTGAATTCCCCTCTCCGGCAGGGTGCCGGGGAGAGTTTCAGATCCCTCCCGACCTAGGGATGGAGATGACAGTGGATACAGACTCTTTCGTGGATTTTTTATCGGGTACCTAGGGTTTTCGTCCCGAGGGCAACTTATAGGCGGAAGGAGAGGCCGAGGGGGTGCTGGGGTCGGCCAGACCACCCCCTGGCGCGGGCCAAGCCTGGCCGCGCGGCCAGGTGGTGTGGCCGGCCCCTCTCCGTCTCGTATTCTGGCACTTGATCCCTTCCGGAAAAATAGGCACTTTGGCTTTTGTCCCGTCCAATTCCGAGAATATTCATTTTCTGACTTTCCTGGAACCAAAAACAGCAAAAAACAGGCAGCTGGCACTGTGGCTCTTGTTAATAGGTTAGTCCAAGAAATCAAATGAAAAGTACTCCAAAGTTGGAACAAAACACAAGAAAGTGGGTAAAACCAAGCATGGAACATCAAAAATTATAGATACATTTGCAATGTATCACACATGTTCACCTTAGTGGTAACTTTCTCGGCGAGGGTGAGTGGAATAACCGGAGGTGGTGGAAGCACACCAACTCTTAGTCCCTCGTCGCGAAGGCGGACTTGTTCGAGAAGATGGGAGTACTTGATGTCCTCCGCTTCTTGTGCTTCTTCTTCGGTAGAGATATTTCGGCTCTCTAGGCATTGTCGGGCCAGCCGCTGGATTTCCTCCGCAGATTTCCGAGACAGGACAAATTTGGCAAGTCCCGGATTGTTCAAGAGATTTTCGATGAAGGTCACTGCTGAGGGATCATTACTCGAAGAGGGTCCACCCTTATCAAAACCTGAGCCACCTACAGTGACGTCAGTCTGTGACTCAAGGGTCGCCGGCCCTGTTGAGGGAGCTGGATGTTCTGTGACAACCGGGGATGGAGTAATCACCGGCGCTGTAGAAGGTTGAGGGGTAGGAGTTGGAGGAGCTGTGGCAGGAGAAGCCATAGATAGCTTCGTCTGACGCAGGGGCTTCGAGATGTTCCCCTTCCCCTTGCCCTTGATGAGCTGCTTAGCTCTGAGAAAGTAATAGAATGAAGAACATTATATCTCAGAAGAAATCATGAGTAAAAGTACAAAGGAGGAAGTTGTGTGGAAAGTTACCTCTTCACAACTAGCACTTCCTTTATGCCGATGGCCACTGTCGGAGCTTTGCGCTTCCTGGGCACAACGTCCGGCAGTGGGACCAATTCTTCCTCCTGAGAAAATTTAGGAGGATATCCCTCGATAGGAGCAAACTCCGACTCGGGGAGGTCGGCAACCTGAAAAGAAGATAATATCTCAGTGTTGCGAAATAACTTAAAGGTGAAACATATAAAAAGGGGTTACTGCTAAAGCTTACCGACACTACAGGGTTTTCCACTGTATGCATGTCCAGAGATAAATCCGGGATCTTCGTCTCGATCCGCTCCTTTATCAGCCATTTGATCTGGCTTATGTAGTCATGTGGCTTTAAAGCCTTGGGGCTGATGCAGAGGTAGTCGTTTTTGGATGCCATGATGGAATGCATCAGACAGTCGCCATGGTGCTGGAGAGGATGGATCCGGTGTGCTACCCAAGATTGGACCAAGTCGGACCCTCTCAGGCCCTTATGCTTCATCAGATACTCGATCCGTCTCTTGGCGAGAATCAGATCGTCGCTGAGAGCCGGAGGAGCCTCGTCCCAGGATGCTCGGGGCGTGGCGGCTCCGTCGATGAAAGCCGGCAAAGCAGAAGCTTTGCCGGGAGCAGGAATATCCTTATGATAAAAGAAGGTGGCCGGCCATTGTTTGACTGACTCACTAGCTAAAATCCTAGGATAGACGCGTTCGCGTCTAACCGAAAGACTAATTGTGCCGATAATATAAGGATTACCGGCGGTGATAGAGTTTCTCCGGACATGGAAGTAAAACCGGAAAAGAATGAGACTCGGCCTAATGTCGAGATACCCCTCACACAAGGACACATAGGCGCTCATCTCTAAAAGGGAGTTTGGGGGGAGATGGTGAAGCTGAACACCGTAATGATCAATCACCTCGGAAAAGAATTCTGAGGGAGGGAAAGACAAACCTCTGTTGAGGTGGGTGCCGAAGTGCACCCGCTCATCGGCGCGTGGGTTGGGGACGGTTTCACCGAAACTGCTCCGCCAGTCGCTGGCACGGAGGAGTGCTTCATTCTCCATGCTGGTGAGCTTGGCGTCGTCGAGGACGCACGGGATCCAAACCCCGCGGTTGCTTTCTTTCTCTGCCGCCACCGCCGCCGTTGCCACCGCTGCTGCCGTAGCCAAGCCGGATGATGAGGATGAAGCCATTCCTCCGATGCGCCGGTGACCTTAGGTGGGCGGTGCTGGGAATCTGGAGGCAGAGGAGCTCTGTGCGCATGGGAGAACTAGAGGAGAAGGAAACAACAAAGGGAATAGGTGAAGAAGATGAGGCAAAGGGAATCCTCACCCCTTATAATCACCGAACCGTGCCAAGATTCGTGCAAATGGCACAGTAAATACGCCATGCGTCATGGAACGGACTGGGGAGTTCCCACACGATGATTACGTCACCTCGATCTCTGCACACGCATTAAAACGGCGCCTCGGTTCCGTGAACGGCGGACCCACCAACGGTCGTGCTGACAGGATGTTTGTCAGTGACGTGACTTGATCGTGACCAGTGTCAGATGACGTCAGAGACCAAGATCCGGCTTATTTTGAATATGAAGCTAGAAATCCGAATAACGTACTGATAGGTCCGGCTTATTTTTGAGACCCGGATCGTATCTTTTGTTTTGAAGTTTCAGGAACCCTTCAAGATTCTGCAAGCCGAAGATTAAGCTAGACGATGATGAATCCAACTTTGGATCTTGGAGACTTCCGGAGGCTGCTGTTGGGTATATATTTCTGGGTATCCTCACAGTCCTCACTGACCAGGGTGGCCCACTTCGGGTTAGAGGTTTGCTTCATGGGCGACCCAGTCAGGGAGAAGAGATGGAGTCCAATCCGGCTACGAGAAGGCCCAGAAGACTTACCCACATAGGCCCATAATGTTACTTGTAGTTCAAGATGTACTCTGTAACCGACTCTTAGTCGTAGCCGGATAGATCTCTCCTGTAAACCCTAGGCCGGATATCTATATAAGCTGTCCTAGGGAGAGCCTTTAGGGCACCCCTTACAATCACAATCTCAACTCGCACAGGCGAACCCTTGTAACCCATATTCTGGCTCTACCGTATTACTGGATTGCTAGCAGGAGTAGGATCTGTCCAAAGCCGGCGGATTCGAACCTGGGAAAACTTGTGTACTCACCGTCCTGGAACACCGTACGTCTCACACCCCTCTCTTCCACACACATCGAGGACCCCCTCATGGCGTACTGTCATCAATCCGACGACAACGGAATCATGAAAGTAGTATAGGAAAATTATCTAACCAGGCCGTTGCAATTAGAAATGATGTGCAGGATCTATAGGAAAGAACAAAGGCCATGGAGGCTCGGCTGGGTAAGGTAGCTGAGAGCCAAGCTCTCATACTAGCAAAGTTTGCTACAAACCCAAGCCAAATCCGGTAGAAGACCTCAAGATAATGAGGGTAGTAATGAATATTTGATTTTACTAGCCATTGTTCATCACTTACGCCATCCATCCATCCACTAGCCATAGCCATTGCTTTGTACTTTAGATCTCCTTGTGATTTGGTGACCACTGTAAGAATATTTGATTTCAATCTAAGTATCTGTATGATGTTTTCTATCTCTGATCTATTTGTTATGAGTGTGTAGTCCTCAGGGGCTGTAGGTTGGGGAGAAACCTCGCAGTGATTATGTGCATCTAGATCATGGGAGAATTGTACTTTGTTTGCAATTGAGATTTGTATCTTTTGTTTCTTTGTCTCTTGTCTCGATCTGTGGACTTGTAGGTACCCAAGATCCGATAGATTAATAAAGGCTTGAGGTGAGAAACTTGGCTAGTGGCGATCGCATAGGAACCTAAGTGACAGAAAGGGTAGTACGGTCTTCGCTTAGCGCCCCATTCAGGATCAACAACAACATCACCACATAAAGCTTTGATATGTGTTTTACGCTTAATAATCATTTTTAACCCGTGGCTTCGGTATGCACTCAGTTGGATTAAAAGTCTATTGTTATGCCTACTACATCACGGGGGCTCTAGAATATTAGGATGTGTTACCCACAAGAGATTATCTCTGTTCAAACATTATACATGAATATGCTTATTATTATCTTTTATCCCATATAATATGTAACTGTAGGTGGATCTTCAACCCTGGCCTATCTCCATCCATTGATTCAACCCATTATAAAGTAAACTAGATTGGTCTGGTCAACTAAGGTAAAACAAACAAACAAAATCTTGTAGACGTGCCTTTTTATTTACTTTTAGCATTGCTTTTCGAGGTTCAATTAAACCTAGGTCTTCTTGGGGAAAAAGCTATTATACTACATCCGTGAACCTAGATCGAAGGTATCATGCATATGTAGCTTCCGAAGGCAACTAGAGGATTTAGTTTGGTAGTGCTTTCTAAGGGAGTTATCGCATTTGGGCATTGGTTGAGGGGTTAATGCTTCTGAATGTATTGTCCAGTGGATGATTCACTTGAATTGAATGAGAAGACACGGCCTTACCACCTTAGAGTTTTACTAAAGGTAATTCAAGGATGGTGTAGATCTTCCGTCTTGGAGTGATGGCTTGGTGCAAGAAGTTGGCTCTCAATGTTTCGTCTTGAGTAGAAATCTTCGGATAACGTCTTAGCAGAAGCACCTTATCGGAGGGGTTGCCCAACGAGACTTCAGGAAGTTAACTCTAAGCATGTTAGGGGTTAACGACACTTCTTGCTAGCATTCAGTTAGGGTAGGGACTTCAAGCTTCTAAGGGACTGTCTTCACTTGAACTCTTCACATTGCTTCCACTCGGTTGAGGAGTAAGCGGTTTGTCTTCATGCTTTCATGTATCCATGATATGGAGCTTCTGGCCTTCTTTGAGAAACTTCCCGTCAATAGGGAAATGAAGGATGGTTGAAGCAGTTAGTTGCTTGAGCTGGTCGGGTATCCTAATAGGCACAATGTTAATGAAGTCGGTTCTTCATTTCCTACTATTACTTCTGGTTGTTGTTATTCATCCTTAGGTAGGGGGCTTCAAACTTCAACTGGACCCGTGCTATGGTCAGAAGGTGAGGTTCGATTGCAATGTTGATGATGATCTTGAGAAGTGGATCTTGAGGAGTGAATCTGACGAAGTACTCCCATCTTGTCATCCTATGGATGTGGGGTCTTCAAGTAGTTCCAATTTGATGATGTCGAACCTCTGGGTATTGAGAAGCTCTATTCCCTAGGTTATTAGGGGGGTCTGGCTAGCGATAACTAAGATTGGGTTCCATAATGGAGGAGAGGGAACAGTATCTTACCAAGGTTTCCTAGATGGTGTATCAATCCCAAAATGTTATTGGCTAAGGCCGATAGGGCCAAAACACATATAGGGTGAATAATGCAATGTGGTCGCAATATTCTCCCCAAATACAGAAACACAAAAAACACACATCAAGTAACATATTGTGCACTTGGGCAAGCAAACATAGCATACTGTAGGGGCCAAGAAGTAAACTACTCGCGATATATGGAAATCCTATCTTAGGACTATTGATCTTAGGTATCAATGTTATTGGTGGCCTTGAACTGTCTTGCATATAAAGCCTTTGTCGTAGCAATTGGGGATCTAGGCTTTGCATCACTCGATTCTTCTATCAATGAGGATTCCTTTGGTGGGGTGATCTGGTAGTTTCCTTTAGATCTCCGTAAATCCTTTGGTTTGCTTGTAGATGCTTCTCTTCATCCCACGGTCCATCTTATTCACAAGGTTCTAAGTCCTACTTGTTGTAAATCCATATGTTTGAAAGTGGACGATAGATAGAACAAACAAATTCAAAAAAGTTAAAGTAGGAGGGGATAAGAAGTAGAATCTTTCAAAAGGCTTTGAGAAAATAGTTTCCGAAAGCCGGTGTTTCCCAAAAATTGTTTTCTTGTCTAAGGACCATGCTAACTAAGGTTTTCCTTTGGTACCAAGTCTGAGAGGCCCCTGGATTAGCCATCCGAGAATCCCTTATGCATTCATCCACGCTCCCATGATCAGTGAGTCGTGGCGCATAATTGACAAGTATCAAAGTAAATATCCATTACATAAACGGTTAAAGTCATACCTCAATGCCATTATGGCTATACCTTACATAAGCCTCGAAGAGTTAACATTAGACATCAGCAACAAATCTTCATCAAAGCGTCGAGCCCAAATCACGCCTTAAACCCTACAATCAACTGCTGGGAGAACGTCCTAGCTTGCATAGTCGTCAATGTTTCCTTCTTCCTCTTCTTAGTTCTTCTCAGAGTCTAACCAAGTAAATAGCCAGGGACAATGCCAGTGAATACATTTGAATGTACTTGCAAACCACCTTAAGAGAGTATCAAGGAAAGGATATGCAATATGGCTGTGGTAGTAGGAAGGCTCCATCTGAGGTTCTTTTCTAAAACCATTTTCTCAAATAGATATAACATATTATATCTTTGTTAAAAAACATTTGAAACCATTTGGAAACATTTGAAGTTGAAAACCACTAGGTTTTATCAGGTTCCCGTAATTGGTATACCTGGTACATACTTAGACTATGGACCAAGGCCCACAAAGAACTAGAAGTCCTAGAATCATCCGAAGCCCGTGAACCAAACGTGTTGATCAAGATAGAAGTACCAAGCGACATAGTTAAATATCTGTAATCAAACTTGTAACTGATCTGTGTTGGACTCTGACCCAGCCTCTCATATAAAGGATGGGAGGAGCTGACAGAGAGGGCATCGTAGCTTTGAGCGAGACATAACCAGCCATAGGTTATATCACATCTAGTGAATTGACGACTCTATAACCCTCTGTTTTCATAATCAGGTAGGACTTCGACTCCCTTGTTTGTCTGATAGGCCGAGGAAATCACTAGTGCTCTCTTTTCCATCAAACCCAAGTCCATAACAATGGACATTGTCGAGACCACAACTCATCAATTGGCGAGCGTCTGTGGGAACTTTGAGCATTGGAGTCATGAATTTGGCAGCTTCACCTTCACCAAGCAGCAATCCGATGACCGAGGTCGATGAGATCCACCATGATACCACCTATCTTGGTCCACTCCTGCCCACTTCTCTCCTAGATATAGCTTCGATCGAGGATCTCCACTTTCGCATCAGGCAGAGGAAGTTCTCTACCTGTCGGATCAGATCTTCTCGGATCCGCCTGCTGCAATCATAACACCTACGGCAATGCTAGTATCCTCTATTTGCTGTTGGAAGGGCCACCTCGCACCCGACAAGCGTCAAAGACAACAGCGGACACGCCACGAATATGGGGGATTTTACCAATCTATATGATGGCCTCTTCTTTGGATCTGATTCTAAAATAATATCACCCGCAACACTACAAGAATGTTTCCTTCCGCAACGAATTGGCCTGACGGTCATCATAGAAGGCACGTCTTTTGCGACGAAATTCTCGGCTCGACCATGGCCGATGGGAAACTTTTTTTTCCGGTTTCGCGGCCCTCTACTACGACGGATCTACTAAAAACATGGAGGAAGCTCGGCTGCACGTGGCAGAAGCAAGATTTTCATTTCCTCACGCGATGTTGACTCGCCGAAGTCTTTTAAGGCGTGTGGGTCTCGGACATCAGTATCTCTAGCGGACCATACTTTTTGGTCGCGCCTCCCTGATTTGAAATCGATAACGTTGCTCGAGGCGTCTGCCGTTTAGTTAGGCTGCTAGGTCGCACATGTCAGCCTCTCATTTGAAGGATCGTGTGTATGATGGGATTTTTTTCCTTCGCTCGCGCTACCCTGTTCTGAAGTTGATAGCGCTGCTCGATGTATCTACCGTCTAATCAACTTTCTCGGACCCACATGTCTTCCTCTCATTAGAAGAAACGTGTGTATGCTGGAATTTTTTCCTTCGCTGGCGCTACCCCGTTCCGAGTTGATAGCGCTGCTCGACGCATCTACCGTTTAACCAACCTCCTGAGCCCCACATGTCATCCTCTCATTAGAAGAAACGTGTCTATGATGGATTTTTTTCCTTTGCTTGCGCTATCCTGTTCTGAACTTGATAGCGCTGTTCGATGCATCTACCATTTAATCACCATGCTGGGCCCCACATGGCATCCTCTCATTAGAAGAAACGTGTGTATCATGGATTTTTTTTCTTCGCTGGTGCTACCCCGTTTCGAGTAGATAACGCTGCTCGACACATCTACCGTTTAACCAACCTCCTGAGCCCCACATGTCATCCTCTCATTACAAGAAACGTGTGTATGATGGATTTTTTACCCTCTGGCGTGCCTTCATGTTCTGAACTTGATAGCTTTGGTTGCTGCATCAGCCATTTATTTAGGCTGGTGGGTCCCTTATGTCAGCCTCACATTAGAAGAATCGTGGGTATGATGGATTTTTTTCTTCTCTAGCACTACCCTGTTCTAAACTAGATAGAGTTGCTCGATAAATCTGCCGTTTGCTCACGCTGCTGGGTCCCCCATTTTAGCCTCTTATTAAAAGAAACGTGTACATGCTGAACTTTTTTCTTGCTCGCGCCTCCCTGTTTCGAACTGGCTACGTTGCTCGATGCAGCATATGTATAAGGTAGTGCTGCTGGGTGCCACATATCAGCCTCTCTGTAAATTAAACGTGCATATGATGTACTACTTTTTGGCCATGTCCGCTGTTTTGACCTTGGAAACTTGCTGGGTCCCAGATGTCAACCACCTCTGTGCAGGAAACATGTGTATGCTGGGTCCCAGCTGACAGCCTCTATTTGAAAGAAACGTGTGTATGTTGGACTGTTTTTTCGGGTCCCAGATGTCAGCCTCATAGTACAAAAAATGCTCAAAAAGGCCGAATTAAAAAGATTCTGGGCTAACTCGCGGCGGATTCCCTATTCGTCATGGCTTATATTCCATGGGCTCACTCCTAAATTGAATGGGCTACGGTCGGTGGCCACAAGACCATGAAAAGGCCGAATTAAAAGGTATTGAGCTATGCTTGGGGCTGATAGGATAATTTCATGGGCTATGCTTGGGCCTGCTGGGTCCGACATGTCAGCTTCTCTGTAAGTGCAACATGTGTGTGATGGACTTTTTTTCGGCCGCGTCCGCTGTTTTCACTATGGCAGCCATGTACTACTGGGGCCCTTATGTCAGCCTCTCTGGCATGTTCTGGCTTAAGGGTCCCCGATGCAACCTTGTATGTTCTGTCTGGTGGGTCCCTGCTGCGAGTCTCTCTGTACAAGTATTTAAACTTTTGTTTCGAATCCACCCTCAAAACAAACTACAGGGACGTTGCATGTTGGTGGGTCCGTGATGTCAGCATCTCCGTAAGGCGATATTATTAGAAGGAAAAAATGTAAACCCAAGATAAACACAGACACACAAAGGGGATTTGAACAAAAGACCTTTAAATCAAATAAACGTAAACTGAGTGCCAAATACAATAAAGATATTTATATAAAAATATCATTAAACTTTTATTAGTACTACAACTTCTGTATTAGTCTTCTTAAAATATTTTGTGTGTTTATGTTTATCTCTTTTAAAATATAATAGAACAGCGCTCCTAGAATATCAATTATAAAATTCCACATAATGGGGTATTTTCTTGAAAACATGGGTAGGCAGAGTTTTTTTTATTATGAGAGGTGAGGGGGCAATGCCCAAAAGGCCAAATTAAAAAGAGTTTGGCTATTGCTCTACGTGGGTTATATTCCACAGGCTATGCTCCATGGGCTTCATTCTCAAATTTCACTGGCCTATGCTCAGCAGCCCGCTGACCCGTAAAAGGCCGAACTAATATGTTCTCGGCTATGCTCCATGGGATCCTTTCTAAAATTTCCGCTGGCCTATGGTCAGTAGTACCTGACCCCGAAAAGACTGAATTAAAATGTTCTGGGCTAAAGAGGGCCGAATGAGCTACTCCACTCCCTCTGATCCAAATTAATGTTCTCGGATTTGGCTAGATTTGAACGTGTCTAGCACTAAAACATGACTAGATATGTCAGAATCTAGACAAATATGAGAACATTAATTTGGATCAGAGGGAGTACTAGATTTCTTCTCCTGGTTAATAAAAATTGCATTATGATGTGCTCTACCGGATTCGAAACAAAGACCTCAACGAGGGCGGGGGAAAAGCGATAATTCTTTTTGGCAGATATTCATGTCAAAATTCTGCAGTACAGAATAAGGTAGAAAAATTATCAACAGATTCAAAGTTAATATTTGGGAGCACTTGACCAATTTAGCAGCATTTCAAAAGTCACCAATGCAGCAATACAGACAATGAAATACAATACCAGTACATCAGTATTAGTTGCACAAATGCTTTAGTAATAGCAACTATATAATATTTGAGAGATTCAGTAGCTTTCATGCTTGAAATTCAATTGTAGTACAGAGAGAACCAGTTCTTGTTCCAGCTAAAAAAAACTTGGCCCACGATCAGTTTGGCCTATTCTCCGAATAGACTCATTCATTGGAGCAAGAAAAACTGACGATCAAGTCGGCTTATGTGTGAGTACCTCCTCCTTACGTCAATGCCTCTGTGACCACCCATAGCAACCCAAAATGCCTAAGACTCATCCAGATAATTGTAACAATGCTAAGTTTCAAAAGAAAATCAAGACTATCTGATGAACTTCATCTAACCAAGTACTAGTACATCATAGTTCGTTCTACAAAATATTGTACTAATAGTAACGATATAACATTTGACAGATTCAGTAGCATTTGGAAGATTCAGCGGTATAGAATAGTCCGTAAAAATATCCGATAGATTCACGATTCATATTCAGTAGCACTTGACAGATTGTGGCAGTACACAAATAGTGACCAAAACAATTGATAGATTCAGCAATGCGGACAATAAAGTTCAATAGATGTAGCAATGACTGATTCAAAAGGAAAGCGAGATCATATTATGCACTCGACCCCGGTCGATCTGAACAAGTACCGAATAAAACTTTTGATAGGTTCAGTAGCATTTGAAAGATGAACCAGTACATAATAAGAAAGAAAAATATTGATAGATTCACAGTTCGCATTCAGCGTCACTTGGACATATTCAGCAACATTTCAAAGTGACAGATTCAGTTTGCCATTTTCTCTGAACACTCGTCATTGTAAGAAACAAAACAGACGATTAATTCTGCTTTTGTGTGCATGCCTCCTTCTCACATTAATGCCTGTGTGTGACCTCCATAGGCAACTCAAAATGCCCAAAGCCTTGTCGATATTATGAGTTTATGACAAGGACAAGTTACAAAAGAAAATCAAGACCATCTATTGCACTATCCTATTACATAGTATTACGATTACTTAAGGTAGTTTGGTTCCAATTGTGGGCATTGGCGATGCTCGGGATGAACCATAATGGAGTCTCCGGAGATTTCCATGCATCGTTGGTTGAGAAACCAACAACTGCTTCTTCGGTATTTAGACTGAAGCAGCATATTTCAGGAAACAACGTATATCCAAGTCCTATTGCATGGTGGGAGGTGTAGACACAGTTTCTTCTCGTCAGATATCCTGGGGCAACATCTGCACCGCCTACCGTAATATTAATCGGATAGTTCAATCCAAGGAAAAGGGAATATGCTCCTAGGTTAGCAATCTCTATCCATGGCTTAGGTGGATACAAGTAAGCAGTGTCCTTTGAGTACACCTTGCAGCCAAACCCAGTAGCATAGGTGCCACAAGTGCGACCGCAATGATCAATACTATGATTAGCAACAGGATTGCCATGACCATAATAAGTACCGCCATAAAACTCATCATCAGTAACACCCACGGTATGGATAAGAAGAAGGCAAGATTCATCCAAAGATATTGCTAAGAACCATAAACCAGGTTCGTGCTCGTCATCATCTATGGCATCAAGGTTTCCCTCCTCGAGATGCGCGACAGGTGGTGACGGGAGCAGAATAGGACCTACAAAAAGAAATGACGGCCCAATCAGCCAACACTAGTTTACATCCATTAAAACTAAAGCTAGTGTTTAGAACATGAATGGATCAAACTTACCAAAATACAGATGATTCCAAACATTTCCACTCTCAGTGGCTGCAAACACCAGACCCTTGTGGATAAGTGCATCGTTGTATCTAAAATAGCACTAGAACTGGTTCTCAAGAACTGTCCATGCATACTCATCGCCATCAAGGGTAGCAATTGAGTAGTCGAAGATAGCGACAAGAGAGAAATCTAAATAATCAGCCGCAGTTGTGGGAGCTCGGCAAATAGCAATCTTCCGGAGGAGAATAGGGCGATCATTATGCATGAGTGTAAATGGATCATTGGTGGTTACAAACTCATTGACTTGTGGGAGAGGAACGCGTTGATGAGTGTACACATTGACAAGCTCCCACTTGCACTCGGACCCAACAGTGGCGATCCAATCTCCATTGGCACCTACCCACTGCTTACCCATACAATTCGGGAACACAACATCGGAGGAGAACCTTTCTAGCAGCGTTAGCTTGCATGTCATGCCCTTGCCCTCGAAGTACTCATTGCATTCCCATGGTTTCTTAGTCGGGTGAGACTGAAGAACACAGGGGAGGCCAAACGGCTGAGAAGCATGTAAAGTTGCACTATATTTTGCCGAGTCAAGAAAATGTTTGGACGAACCGGCGAGGATCGCAGCGGTGATAACGTCGCATCTGGTAAAAACATGCTGGAATAGCTCAGAATCATCATTGTCTTTGCTCGGTCCTGCCATCGCAAGGGAGCTGATGGAAGTTGTGACAGTGGCTTAATTTGGTTTTCTGGAAAAGATGGAAGATTGATGGCGACAGGCGGGACAGGGAGAAGAACAAACACTCGCATACTATGCAGTGAATAGGATCGGAAAGCGACATTGTGGAGGAGAAGAACGGTGGCGCTTGGCATAGAAGTGGGGATAGAGCGTATAGGCGAGGTTGAATAAAATGAAAACGGACGCATGTTCCTCTGCTCCAGTTACATTTAGAATAGTACTACTATGCTCCCAGTTCCTTCCACAATAAATCTTTCTTGTAAATCGAAGAGGAAGTGGTAAGAAGAGTACGGCCCGATTATCTGCTCTCTCGAGGAGCCGAACCCGAATGTTTTCTTTGCTAAATTTTATGGTCCTTTATGCTAAATGCATGGACCTTAGTGTAATTTTACCTTTTTTTAGGTCCTTGTTGTAAATGTACCCCCACCATCTGTGTAAAATTCTAACCAAAAAGTGTAAGTTGTGAAATTTGAACAAATTTAAGCTTAGTTGTCAACGAGTATGAAAATTCTTGGATTTCAAGCCGAACGACCAAGGTCAAGGCCATATCATCATACTTTATGGTGATGATGCCATGTCCAAGAATTAGCATGCCAATAGATTTGGACATATTTTGAAAACAATCGAAGATGAAGTAGTACGAATTGTATGGCTCGATCAGCTGCTCTCTCGAGAAGGAGCCATACACGACTATTTTCCTTGCTTATTTTTAGGGGGCTGCTAAATGTATGGACATCGATGTAATTTTCCCTTTTTGGGTACTTGATGTAAAATGTACTTCCACACATCGTGTAAAATTCTAACCTAAAAGTGTAAGTGGTGTAATTTAGACGATTTTAAGCTTACTTATCAATGAGTATGAACATTCTTGGATTTCAGTCGAACGACCAAGGTCAAGGCCATATAAACATCATACTTTATGCTGATGATCCCATATCAGAGAATCTGCATGGCAACAGATTTGGCCATATTTTGAAAATAATCAAAGAGGAAGTAGTACGAAGAGTTTGGCTCAGATCAACTGGTCTCTCAATAAGGAGATGAAACAAAAAGTTTTCCTTTGTATGGTCCTTTGTGCTAAATGTATGGACCTCCATGTAATTTCCCCTTTTTAGTTCCTTGATGTAAAATGTACTCCCACCGACCGTGTAAAATTCTAAACTAAAAGTAAGTGGTGAAGTTTAAATGAATTTAAGCTTAGTTGTCAACGAGTATGAACCATATTCTTGGATTTTCAAGAGAAACAGCCAAGGTCAAGCCATATATACACCATACTTTATGCATATGATCCCATATCCAAGAATTTGCATGCCGACAAATTTGGCCATATTTTGAAAACAATCGAAGATGAAGTGGTGTGAAGAGTGTGGCTCGATCAGCTGCTCTCTAGAGAAGGAGTCAAACCTGACTATTTTCCTTGCTTAATATAAGGGTCCTTTGTGCTAAATGTATGGACCTCGGTGTAATTTTCACTTTTTTAGGTCCTTCATGTCAAATGTACTTCCACACCCGTGTAAAATTCTAACCTAAAAGTGTAAGTGGTGAAAGTTCGACGATTTTAAGCTTACTTGTTAACGAGTATGACCATTATTGGATTTCAAGCCGAACGACCAAGGTCAAAGCCATATCAACATCATACTGTATGTTGATGATCCCATATGAGAGAATTTGCATTGCGATAAATTGCCCTATTTTGAAAACAATGGAAGAGGAAGTAGTGTGTAGAGTTTGTCTCAGATCAGCTGATCTCTCGAGAAGGAGTGAACCAGAATTTTTTTTCATTTTAGGGAGCTGTATGATAAATGTATGGACCTCAAGTAATTATTTCTTTTTTTGCATCCCTGGTGTAAAATGTACTCTGACCAACCGTGTAAAAATCTAACCTAAAAGTAAGTGGTGAAATTTAAACGAATTTAAGCTTAGTTGTCAACAAGTATGAACCATTCTAGGATTTCAAGATGAACGACCAAGGTAATGATCCCATATTCAAAAATTTGCACCCCGACAAATTTTGCCATATTTTGAAAACAATCGAAGATGAAGTAGTATGAAGAGTATGGCTCGATCCACTACACTCTCGAGAAGGAGCCGAACCCGACTATTTTCCTTGCTTAATTTTAGGGTCTTTTGTGCTAAATGTATGGACCTCGATCTAATTTTCCCTTTTTAGGTCCTTGATGTAAAATGTACTTCCATGCCCGTGTAAAATTCTAACCTAAAAGTGTAAGTGCTGAAATTTCAATTATTTTTTAGCTAACTGGTCAGTAGTATGACCATTATTGGATTTCAAGCCGAAGGACCAAGTTCAAGGCCATATATATCAACCATCATACATTATGTTGATGATCCCATATAAGAGAATTTGCATGGCAACAAATTTGGCCATATTTTGAAAACAATCGAAGAGGAAGTAGTATCAAGAGTTTGGCTCAGATCAGCTGATCTCTCGAGAAGGAGCCGAACCAGAAAATTTTCCTTTTAGGGTCCTTTATGCTAAATGTATGGACCTCGACATAATTTTTGCTTTTTTGAGGTCCCTGATGTAAAATGTACTCCAATTGACCGTGTAAAGTTCTAACCTAAAAGTAAGTGGTGAAATTTAAACAAATTTCAGCTTATAGTTGTCAACGAGTATGGACATTCTTTGATTTCAAGCTGAACAACCACAAGGTTGAGGCTATATCTCTACATCATACTTTATTGTGATGATCGAGTATCCAAGAAATTGCATGGCGATAGATTTGGACATATTGTGAAAACAATCAAAGAGAAAGTAGTATGAAGAGTATGGCTCGATCAACTGCTCTCTTGAGAAGGAGCCAAACCCGATTGTTTTCTTTGCTCAATTTTAGGGTCCTTTGTGCGAAATGTATGGACCTCGATGTAATTTCCCCCTTTTTTAGGTCTTTGATGTAGAATATACTCCCAACGACCGTGTAAAATGCTAACCTAAAAGTAAGTGATGAAATTTCAACGAATATAAGCATAGTTGTCAACAAGTATGAAAAAATCTTGGATTTTCAAGCCGAACGACCACGAGGTCAAGGCCATATCTCTACATCATACTTTATGTTGATGATCCCATTTCAAGAATTTGCATGGCGATAGATTTGGCCATATTTTGAAAACAATCGAAGAGGAAGCAGTATGAAGAGTATGGCTCGGCCAGCTTCTCTCTCGAGAAGGTGCCGAACCCGACTGTTTTCTTTGCTCAATTTTAGGGTCCTTTGTGCTAAACGTATGGACCTCGATGTAATTTTCCATTTTTTAGGTCCTTTATGTAGAATGTACTTTATGCTTATGATCCCATATCCAAGAATTTGCATGCCGACAAATTTGGCCATCTTTTGAAAACAATCGAAGATATTAAAATAAAAGAATAATCAATTTTATTTTTCCAAGTGATAGGAATTTATTTTCTGAAAAGCAAGTAAGAAGAATTTATTTTCTTTTTTCCGTTTAAAAAATAAAGAGCGAGAAGAGACTATATTAGAACGGAGGAGGCAGCGAGAGAGCTGTGAAGAGGAGGATTTGAAGGCAGTGCGATGTCAGAGCAAAGCTGAGATGGGTTCCTCACACGAGGTACAGGGTACAGTGAGTAGAGTAAATTTCAGGACCACAATATATGCACGCAAAACAAAATGTGTTTTCTCTCTCCTTCACTCCCCCATCACTACCCCCACACCTTGGCCGACTGATCTCCCTCGTCCACAAAGTGGCGCTGTGCACGCATGTCGACCGACAACCTGCCTTGTGTTGGTAGCTCCGTGTCTGTGTCTGGCTTGTTCATCAGCTACGTCGGTGGGAACCATTTTGGTCTTGGTGGCAAAAAGTATTACTACTACAGTAGTAGTACAATAGAGTAGCAATTCAAACTTTCCCGGTTTCAAAATTTTCACTTCCTTCACAAACATCCGGGGGGAGGATATTCAAAAGATCGCCATTTGCAGTACTACTAGTACAAGTATGAGTACTACTTAAGTGATGGACAAGGGATTGGTTGATCTGGCCAGCAAAAAAACAAAAAATTCCCATCACATTAGATGCTCACCAATATGAACTGACCAACCTACTTACTCCACACTACTCCACCTCCGTACCCTAGGAAGAGGAAGCACCAAGCACACCCGCAGCAAGTTGGTTCGAAAGTGAGGAGCGTTCCCTCCGTACCCTTGGAAGAGGAAGGACCAAGCACACCCGCAGCAAGTTGGTTTGAAAGTGAGGAGCGCTCCTTTTTTTCTTCCGTGAAGCAAGTAGTACTCCCTCCTTCCCAAATTAGGACGCGTATTACTTCTGGTCAGAGTCAAATTTAATAAACTTTGACTAAATGTACGACATCAACTCAATGTTATTAGAATCATCATGAACTATATTTTCATATTATATGCATTTGTCATTAGAAAAGTCAGTATGTTTCTACATATAGTTGGTCGAACTTTATAAAGATTGACTTTGACCAAACCTAATATGCGTCCAAAATTGGGAAAGAGGAAGCAATATGAAGAGTATGGCTCGATCACCTGCTCTCTCGAGGAGTCGTACCTAACTATTTTCAATTCCTTGTTTGGTTTTAGGGTCCTTTGTGCTAAATGTATGGACCTCGATGTAGTTTTCCCTTTTTTAGGTCCTTGATCTAAAATGTAGTCCCACCATCCGTGTAAAATTCTAACCATAAGTGTAAGTGGTGAAATTTAAACGAATTTAAGCTTACTTCTCATCAGGTATGAACATTCTTGGATTTCAAGCCAAACGACCAAGGTCAAGGCCATATCAACATTATACTTTATGTTGATGGCCCCATACGAGAGAATTTGCATGCCAACAGATTGGGCCATATATTTTGAAAACAATCAAAGAGGAAGTAGTATAAAGAGTTTGGCTCAGATCAGCTGATGTCTCAAGAAGGATCCGAACCAGAAACTTTTCCTTTTACGGTCCTTTGGGCTAAATGTATGGACCCCAATGTAAATTTCCCTTTTTAGGTCTTGTATGTAAAATATGCTCCCACCGCGACCGTATAAAATGCTAACCTAAAAGTAATTGGTGAAATTTAAACGAATTTAAGCTTAGTTGTCAACGAGTACGAACATTCTTGGATTTCAAGCCGAATGACCACATGGTCAAGGCCATATCTCTACATCGTACTTTATGCTGATGATCCCATATCCAAGAATTTGCATGGCGACAAATTTGGCCATACTTGTAAAACAGTAAAAGAGGAGGTAGTATGAAACGTATGGCTCGATCAACTGCTCTCTCGAGAAGGAGCCGAACCCGACTATTTTCTTTGCTCAATTTTATTGTCATTTGTTCTAAATTTATGGACCTCAATATAATTTTCCTCTTTTTAGGTACTTGATGTAAAATGTACTCCCACCGCCCGTGTAAAATTCTAACCTAGAAGTAAGTGGTGAAATGGAAACAAATTTAAGCATACTTCTCAACGAGTATGAACATTCTTGGATTTCAAGACGAACGACCAAGGTCAATGCCATATCAATATCATACTTTATTCTGATGATCCCATATCAGAGAATTTGCATGGCAACAGATTTGTCCATATTATTTTGAAAACAATCAAAGAGGAAGTAGTATGAAGAGTTTGGCTTAGATCAGCTAATAATCTCTCGAGAAGAGCCGAACCAATGAAACAAAAGGATTTCCTTTTAGGGTCCTTTGTGCTAAATGTATGTACATCGATGTAATTTTTCCATTTTTTAGGTCCTTGATGTAAAATATGTCCCACCGGCCGTGTAAAATGCTAACCTAAAAGTAAGTGGTGAAATTTTAATGAACTTAAGGTTAGTTATCAAGGAGTATGAACTTTCTTAGATTTCAAGCTGAACGACCACAAGGTGAAGGCCATATCTCTACATCATACTTTATGTTGATGATCCCATATCAAAGAATTTACATGGCGACAGATTTGGCCATATTTTGAAAAAAATCAAAGAGGAATTAGTATGAAGAGTATGGCTCGATCAGCTACTCTCGTGAGAAGGAGCCGGACCCGACTATTTTCCTTGCTTGATTTTAGGGTCCTTTGTGCTAAATGTATGGACCTCGATGTAATTTACCCCCTTTTAGGTCTAGAAGTGTAAGTGGTGAAATTTATAGGATTATGTTAAGCTTACTTGTCAACGAGTATGAACATTCTTGGATTTCAAGCCGAACGACCATGGTCGTCAAGGCCATATCAACATCATACTTTATGCTCATGATCCCATGTTAGAGAATGTGCATGGAAACAGTTTGGCTCAGATCATATGATCTCTCGAGAAGGAGTCGAACCAGAAAATTTTCCTTTTAGTGTCCTTTATGCTAAATGTATGGACCTCTATGTAATTTTTGCTATTTTGAGGTTCCTGATGTAAAATGTACTCCGGTCAACCGTGTAAAGTTCTAGCCTGAAAGTAACTGGTGAAATTTAAACAAATTTAAGCTTAGTTGTCAACGAGTATGAACCATTCTTCAATTTCAAGACGAACCACCAAGGTCAAGGCCATATCTACATCATACTTTATTCTCATGATCCCATATCCAAGAATTTGCATGCCAACAAATTTGGCCATATTTTGAAAACAATCAAAGATGAAGTAGTCTAAAGAGTATGGCTTGATCATCTACTCTTGTGAGAAGGAGCCGGACCCGATTGTTTTCCTTGCTTAATTTTATGGTCCTTTGTGCTAAATGTGTGGACCTCGATGTAATTTTCCCCTTTTTTAGGTTTAAAGTGTAAGTGGTGAAATTGCGACGATTTTTTAGCTTACTAGTCAACGAGTATGACCATTATTGGATTTCAAGCCGAATGACCAAGTTCAAGGCCATATATATCAAACATCATACATTATGTTGATGATCCCATATGGGAGAATTTGCATGGCAACAAATTTGGCCATATTTTGAAAACAATCGAAGAGGAAGTAGTATCAAGAGTTTGGATCAGATCAGTTGATCTCTCGGGAAGGAGCTGAACCAGAAAATTTTCCTTTTAGGGTCCATTATGCTAAATGTATGGACCTCGACGTAATTTTTGCTTTTTTGAGGTCCCTGATGTAAAATGTACTCCGATTGTTTGTTAAAATTCTAACCTAAAAGTAAGTGGTGAAATTTAAATGAATTTAAGCTTAGTTGTCAACGGGTACGAACCATTCTTGTATTTCAAGACGAACGGCCAAGGTCAAGGCCATATCTACATCATACTTTATGTTGATGATCCCATATTCAAGAATTTGCATATCGATAAATTCGGCCATATTTTGAAAACAATCGAAGATGAAGTAGTATCAAGAGTGTGGCTTGATCAGCTACTCTCTTGAGAAGGAACCGAACCCTACTGTTTTGCTTGCTTAATATTAGGGTCCTTTGTGCTAAATATATGGACCTCAATGTAATTTTCCCCATTTTTAGGTCCTTGTTGAAAAATATACTCCCATCGATCGTGTAAAATTCTAACCTAAAAGTAAGTGGTGAAATTTAAATGAATTTCAGCTTATAGTTGTCAACGAGTATGGACATTCTTTTATTTCAAGCCGAACGACCACAAGGTCGAGGCCATATCTCTACATCATACTTTATTCTGATGATCGAGTATCCAAGAAACTGCATGGCGATAGATTTGGCCATATTGTGAAAACAATCAAAGAGAAAGCAGTATGAAGAGTATGGCTCGATCAACTGCCCTCTTGAGAAGGAGCCGAACCCGATCGTTTTCTTTGCTCAATTTTAGGGTCCTTTGTGCTAAATGTATGGACCTCGATATAATTTCCCCCTTTTTAGGTCTTTGATGTAGAATGTACTCCCACCGACTATGTAAAATGCTAACCTAAAAGTAAGTGATGAAATTTCAATGAATTTAAGCATAGTTGTCAACCACGAGGTCAAGGCCATATCTCTACATCATACTTTATGTTGATGATCCCATATTCAAGAATTTGCATGGCGACAGATTTGGCCATATTTTGAAAACAATCGAAGAGGAAGTAGTATGAAGAGTATGGCTCGACTAGCTGCTCCCTTGAGAAGGAGCCGAACCCGACTGTTTTCTTTGCTCAATTTTAGGGTCCTTTGTGCTAAATGTATGGACCCTGCTATAATTTTCCCTTTTTTAGGTCCTTTATGTAGAATGTACTTTATGCTTATGATCCCATATCCAAGAATTTGCATGCCGACAAATTTGGCCATCTTTTGAAAACAATCGAAGATATTAAAAACAAAAAATAATCAATTTCATTTTTCCAAGTGACATGAATTTATTTTCTGAAAAGCAAGTAAGAAGAATTTATTTCCTTTTTTCTGTTAAAAAAATAAAGAGCGAGAAGAGACTATATGAGCGCAGAGGAGGTAGCGAGAGAGCTGCGAAGAGGAGGATTTGAAGGCAGTGCGATGTCAGAGCAAAGCTGGGATGGGTTCGTGACACGAGGTACAGGGTACAATGAGTAGAGTAAATTTCAGGACCACAATATATATGCATGCAAAACAAAATGTGTTTTCTCTCTATTTCACTCCCCCATCACCACCCTCACACCCGGGTGATCTCTCCCTCGTCCACAAAGTGGCGCTGCGCACACGCATCAACCGACAACCTGCCTTGTGTCGGTGGCTCCATGTCTGTGTCTGACGTGTTCGTCAGTTGCGTCGGTGGGAACCATTTTGGTCCTTGGCAGCAAAAAGTATTACTACTATAGTAGTAGTACAATAGAGTAGCAATTCAAACTTTCCCGGTTTTGAATTTTTCACTTCCTTCACAAACATCCCGGGGGAAGGATATTCAAAAGCTCGTCATTCGCAGTACTACTAGTACAAGTACGAGTACTACTTAAGTGCTAGACAAGGGATTGGTTGATCGGGCCAGCAAAAAAACAAAAACGTCCCATCGCATTGGATGCTCACCATTATGATCTGACCAGCCTAACTACTCCGCACTACTCCACCTCCATACCCTAGGAAGAGGAAGCTCCAAGCACACCCGCAGCAAGCTGGTTCGAAAGTGAGGAGCGTTCCCTCCGTACCCTAGGAAGAGGGACCACCAAGGACACCCGCAGCAAGCTGGTTCGAAAGTGAGGAGCGCTCCTTTTTTTTTCTTCCGTGAAGCAAGTAGTACTCCCTCCTTCCCAAATTAGGACGCGTATTACTTCTGGTCAGAGTCAAATTTAATAAACTTTGACTAAATGTACGACATCAACTCAATGTTATTAGAATCATCATGAACTATATTTTCATATTATATGCATTTGTCATTAGAAAAGTCAGTATGTTTCTACATATAGTTGGTCGAACTTTATAAAGATTGACTTTGACCAAACCTAATATGCGTCCAAAATTGGGAAAGAGGAAGCAATATGAAGAGTATGGCTCGATCACCTGCTCTCTCGAGGAGTCGTACCTAACTATTTTCAATTCCTTGTTTGGTTTTAGGGTCCTTTGTGCTAAATGTATGGACCTCGATGTAGTTTTCCCTTTTTTAGGTCCTTGATCTAAAATGTAGTCCCACCATCCGTGTAAAATTCTAACCAATAAGTGTAAGTGGTGAAATTTAAACGAATTTAAGCTTACTTCTCATCGGGTATGAACATTCTTGGATTTCAACCCAAACGACCAAGGTCAAGGCCATATCAACATTATACTTTATGTTGATGGCCCCATACGAGAGAATTTGCATGCCAACAGATTGGGCCATATATTTTGAAAACAATCAAAGAGGAAGTAGTATGAAGAGTTTGGCTCAGATCAGCTGATGTCTCAAGAAGGATCCGAACCAGAAACTTTTCCTTTTACGGTCCTTTGGGCTAAATGTATGGACCCCAATGTAAATTTCCCTTTTTAGGTCTTGTATGTAAAATATGCTCCCACCGCGACCGTGTAAAATGCTAACCTAAAAGTAATTGGTGTAATTTAAACGAATTTAAGCTTAGCTGTCAACGAGTACGAACATTCTTGGATTTCAAGCCGAATGACCACATGGTCAAGGCCATATATCTACATCATACTTTATGTTGATGATCCCATATCCAAGAATTTGCATGGCGACAAATTTGGCCATATTTGTAAAACAGTCAAAGAGGAGGTAGTATGAAACGTATGGCTCGATCAGATGCTCTCTCAAGAAGGAACCGAACCCGACTATTTTGTTTGCTCAATTTTATTGTCATTTGTTCTAAATTTATGGACCTCAATATAATTTCCCTTTTTTAGGTACTTGATGTAAAATGTACTCCCACCGCCCGTGTAAAATTCTAACCTAGAAGTAAGTGGTGAAATTGAAACGAATTTAAGCATACTTATCAACTGGTATGAACATTCTTGGATTTCAAGACGAACGACCAAGGTCAATGCCATATCAACATCATAATTTATGCTGATGACCCCATATCAGAGAATTTGCATGGCAACAGATTTGTCCATATTATTTTGAAAACAATCGAAGAGGAAGTATTATGAAGAGTTTGTCTCAGATCGGCTAATAATCTCTCGAGAAGGAGCCGAACCAATGGAACACAAGGTTTTCCTTTTAGGGTCCTTTGTGCTAAATGTATGGACATCGATGTAATTTTCCCCTTTTTAGGTCCTTGATGTAAAATATGCTACCACCGGCCGTGTAAAATGCTAACCTAAAAGTAAGTGGTGAAATTTTAATGAATTTAAGCTTAGTTGTCAACGAGTATGAACTTTCTCAGATTTCAAGACGAACGACCACAAGGTCAAGGCCATATCTCTACATCGTACTTTATGCTGATGATCCCATATCAAAGAATTTGCATGGCAACAGATTTGGCCATATTTTGAAAAAAATCAAAGAGGAAGTAGTATGAAGAGTATGGCTCGATCAGCAACTCTCGTGAGAAGGAGCCGGACCCGATTCTTTTCCTTGCTTGATTTTAGGGTCCTTTGTGCTAAATTTATGGACCTCAATGTAATTTACCCCCTTTTTAGGTCTAGAAGTGTAGGTGGTGAAATTTATAGGATTATTTTAAGCTTACTTGTCAAAGAGTATGAACATTCTTGGATTTCAAGCCGGACAACCATGGTCTTCAAGGCCATATCAACATCATACTTTATGCTCATGATCCCATGTTAGAGAATATGCATGGTAACAGATTTGGCCATGTTTTGGAAACAATCGAAGAGCAAGTAGTATTAAGAGTTTGGCTCAGATCAGATGATCTCTCGAGAAGGAGTCGAACCAGAAAATTTTCCTTTTTCCTGATATAAAATGTACTCCGGTCGACCGTGTAAAGTTCTAACCTGAAAGTGAGTGGTGAAATTTAAACGAATTTAAGCTTCATTGTCAACGAGTATGAACCATTCTTCAATTTCAAGACGAACCACCAAGGTCAAGGCCATATCTACATCATACTCTATTCTCATGATCCCAAATCCAAGAATTTGCATGCCGACAAATTTGGCCATATTTTGAAAACAATTGAAGATGAAGTAGTTTTAAGAGTATGGTTTGATCATCTACTCTCGTGAGAAGGAGCCGGACCCGACTGTTTTCCTTGGTTAATTTTAGGGTCCTTTGTGCTAAATATGTGGACCTCGATGTAATTTTATCCCTTTTTAGGTCCTTGATGTAGAATGTACTCCCACCAACCATGTAAAATGTTAACATATAAGCACGTGATGAAATTTCAACGAATTTAAGCATAGTTGTCAATTGGTATGAAAAATCTTGGATTTCAAGCCGAACGACCACGAGGTAATGCCATATCTCTACATCATACTTTATGTTGATGATCCCATATTCAAGAATTTGCATGGCGACAGATTTGGCCATATTTTGAAAACAATCGAAGAGGAAGTACAATGAGGAGTATGGCTCGACCAGCTGCTCTCCCGAGAAGGAGCCGAACCCGATTGTTTTCTTTGCTCAATTTTAGGGTCCTTTGTGCTAAATGTATGGACCTCGATGTAATTTTCCCTTTTTTATGTCCTTTATGTAGAACGTACTTTATGCTTATGATCCCATATCCAAGAATTTGCATTGTCCATCTTTTGAAAACAATCAAAGATATTAAAAACAAAAAATAATCAATTTCATTTTTCCAAGTGACATGAATTTATTTTCTGAAAAGCAAGTAAGAAGATTTTTTCGATCAGCTGCTCTCTCGAGGAGTCGTACCTAACTGTTTTCAATTCCTTGTTTGGTTTTAGGGTCCTTTGTGCTAAATGTATGGGCCTCGATGCAATTTTCCCTTTTTAGGTCCTTGATGTAAAATGTAGTCCCAACTTCCATGTAAAACTCTAACCAAACAGTATAAGTGGTGAAATTTAAACGAATTTAAGCTTACTTGTCAATGAGTAAGAACATTCTTCGATTTCAAGCCGAACGACCAAGGTCAAGGCCATATCAACATCATACTTTATGCTGATGGCCCCATATGATAGAATTTGCATGGCAATAGATTTGGCCATATTATGAAAACAATCGAAGAGGAAGTAGTATGAAGAGTTTGGCTCAGATCAACTAATCTCTTGAGAAGGAGCCGAACCAGAAAGTTTTCCTTTTACGGTTCTTTGGGCTAAATGTATGGACCTCCATGTAAATTTTACTTTTTTGGTCTTTGATAAAAAATATGCTCCCACCGATCGTGTAAAATGCTAACCTAAAAATAAGTGGTGAAATTTAAACGAATTTAAGCTTATTTGTCAACGAGTATGAACTTTCTTGGATTTTAAGCTGAACGACCACAAGGTCAAGGCCATATCTCTATATCAAACTTTATGATCCCATATCCAAGAATTTGAATGGCGACAAATTTGGTCATATTTGTAAAACAAGCGAAGAGGTAGTATGAAACGTATGGCTCGATCAGCTGGTCTCTCGAGAAGGAGTCGAACCCGACCACTACTCCCACCGGCCCAAATTAATTGACTTGCATTTATCAGATTCGAATGCATCTAGCACTAGAACATGTTTATATACATCTGAATCTAGACAAATTCGAGTCAAGTAATTTGAGGGAGTACAATAGAGTAGCAATTCAAACTTTCTGAGTTTCGAAATTTTCACTTCCTTCACAAACATCGGGGGGAGGATATTCGATAGATTGTCATTCGCAGTACTACTAGTACTACACGGTACAGTGAGTAGTAACAAAAGAAACTTTTTTTGTCGATAGTACCAAAAGAAAGGACGTCCCAAAAGAAACTTCATTCAACCATTAGGTGGTTGTTTGGTTTAGTGGCTATCCAGTGGATAACACGTGCTATCCACTTTTTTTTCGTTATGCAGTGTTTGTTTTATAGGGTGGAGGGGATATGGATAACCACTTTTGGCTCAAAATGGTGGTTGAGCATATCCCACAAAAAAGATCTAGATGAGCTCAACCACTTTTGGATAGCTCCTCCGAAGCATTTTCTTGTTCGTTCACCCTTCCTCTCGAGAGAAAATAACCATCTTTTCTTGCCTATGGGCTCGACACGATGGTGGCCATAGCGTAGGCCATCGGGAAGAGCGGATATTTGAATACACACGCGGGCGTAGGCCGCCGGGCAGAGTGGGCAGGCAGAAGGGGCGTAGGCAAGCAGGTTGACACGGGGTCAACATGGGCAAAAGGGTAGCGAGCTGCCGACGGTCATGGCCGCTGCTAGGGAAGTGGTGAGGAAGATGAAGTAGACAAGGTGAAAGAGGAAAATTAAAAAAAATAGTTGGGCTAATAGATTTTGACTGGATATCCCTAACCACTTTTTATCCCACTTTACCAAACAAAAAAGACTACCCCTAACCAGCTGGTTGGGGATATCCTCATCCCTAAATGACATCCTCTAAACCAAACAACCCCTAACATAATAGCATGCATTTACATAAAGGACTCGCTGCTAAACTAGTGCAGGTCCGGTGCCTCCTAACACTAGTCCGCGCCGCCAGCGGCAGCTCATGACATCGGCACCAACGCTAGCTCCAGCGACACACCCGGCTCCTGACTCATCGGCACATCCGGATAACATGACGGAACCTCCTAAGCCATCGGCGGCACCTCCTGAGCCATCAGGGGCACCTCTGTATAACACGGTGGTACCTCCTGAGCCATCAACAGCACCTACGGATATGGCGGCTGTACCTCCGGAGCCATAGGCAGCTCCGGGAGGACACTGTGGATGAAGTTGCCGTTGTTGGGGAACCGGTCCCAGTAGTTAGTGAAAATGTTGGTGCCGGTGAACACCACCATCTCGCAGCCACAGTGGAAGGCCTGGCCGTAGAGGAGACGGGCATCCCTGAAGTTGACGAACTTGACCTTCAACGTCCCGTCCGGATTGTCATGGAGGCGATACATACGGTACTTGCGGCGACCGTACCTAGTGTCGAGGAAGGCGCACGCCAGCTGCCACTTTGTTCTCTATAGGGAGAAGGCCCAAATGCTTAGGGAATTTTCCTCCTATGCGGCAATGTCGGGGTCTTTGCGCTCCGGTACGGCGGGCGACAGCCGGAAGGTGGCCATGGATGACAGATGAGGACGGAGATGGTTGCTGGAAGCGGGGGATTAGAGATGGATTGGTGGTGCAGGGAAGGGGAGAGGATAAATAGGAAGGAGATGATCCGGTATTAATATGGCAGATTACCGAAGCTTGGGGACAATTAATGTCATTGATGAAGCCGATGCGTGTGGCAAATATCGATGACGATGACTAGGGTAAGCGATTGGACGGAACGCTGACTCTGCTTCCCACACTCGATGGTCCAGTCATAATTTTGTGGTGCGTCCAAGGTGAACGCGACCTCCCACATCTGTGGGCCCTATGTAGATGATTGAGTTGATGGGTGAAAACAAATTGATAAAGTGAGCTCTTTCCTACTCCCTCCGGTCCGAGATTTTCTATATCTATAATATCTATACCACTCTATAGTACTACTACAACAGTTTTTGAATTTAGTTTTTCCCTTCAGTTCTAGAACCTTTCCAACATTGAGTAATCTAAGTCGTTGAATTGTTATGTCCACTCTTGCATCTATGCCTGGCACTTGTTCAAGTGGGAAGCATCGCAACAATCACCTCTTCCTTCCCATGTAAGCTTCTGCGCAATGGAGTACAACCGTGCAGGCGCAACAGTGCAGAGAAGGTTGGGGCCCTTGGTGGTCCAGGCCAACTTTCCTTCTGTTTGCCTCGTGCTTCTACTCAAAAATGAGCTCTGGCTGGATGTTTTCTTTCTCTTCCATATTAGGCTGCTCTTCATAGTGCTAAATAACTTAGGATAGTAAAACTTTCACATGTTACTACGGTACCTTCAAAGTGTACTAGGTGAAAACAAATATACACCGTTACTTTTTATAGATGTGGCTCTTTCATATTTTTTTGAGCTTTACCTATTACAAATCATGATGATATGTCATACTTTATTATTATGTGGGTCTCACGTGCCAACTTACTAATAAAAGGGTGGTGCACAAATACAAAGAGGCCGATAATCTTGTCCAACTAAACCAGGAATTTGTAAATAATAAGGCCTCAAAATATACAAAAAGGACCCTAGTACAGAAAGGAAAGGCGCAATCAGGTAGACCTTCATTGATTATCAGCTGTGGTATATAAAAGAAGGGCACGGATCGAGGCCGGATCAGAGAGTCCTCATTTCCCCCCACCCAAATCGCAATGCTTGGGACGGTCACTCTGAATACGAAAGCCACCGTTCTCAACTGTTCCTCCTGCTCCTAGCCCCTCAAGCCCCGGTGGGTCTACAAGGTCTCTCCATTTATCCATCACAATCCATTGATTTTTCTTTTGTCGGTTCGTCCATGCAACTATTTTATTTTTTGAACTTCCGTTTCTATAGTGCGTGGATATTCATCTAGTCTGCTACCGCTACATCCGCAAGATCACCTCCTGCCAGAAGTGCGAGCACCCTAGCGGTGGATTCACCCACGAGCCCGCCATGGACGTCGTCCTATCAGCGGGTAGGGTCGAGTGCACCCACAAAGGCTGCAGTAGTTTGCTGTCCTACTACGAACTCCACGAGCACAAAATCATGTGCCAGTATGCTCCCTGCACTTGCACGGAGACCGGCTGTGACTTTGCCGCCAGCGCTCGTCGCCCACCTCGAAGTGGTCCACTCGATCAAAGTGCACAAGATCTAGTATGCCACCACCAAAGCTTTCTAGGAGCTGGTGCCGCTGCCGGGCGAGCCGTCCCGCCGGCTGATCGTTGTTGGGGAGCAGGACGGCGCCATGTTTGATTTGATGATTGGATCGATAAGCACGGTCCCCCTCGTGTCTGCGGTCTATGTTAGGGCCGCGATGGGCAACTTGCCGATGTATAGGGTAAGGATGTGGGCGGAATGCCCGCCGCTACTATCCTGGACGGACAGTAGGAGGAGGACCGGCAGCGTGACGGTGGAGCTCGACACGCTGAGCTCCGCAAGTCGTGCGAGGTCGCGTTTGAGGACCTTACATCTTACCTGGCGGCGCTGCCTCATTACCTGGTCGGTCCTGCTACCTCGAAGGAGCTGCGTTTCTTCTTTCGTGTCGAGTTTTAGTGGTGATGTAAGCTGTTGTTAATTGGTTTAATTGTAGAATGATCGCTTGCATACCAAGAATGGTGGAGTTTGTAGTACTAGTACTCTATCTCCATCCCAAGAAATAAGGCTCCCTTATTTTTGTTTTTTGTTTTACCAAGATTTACTCTAAATATATATAAAGAATGTTGGTATTGTACAAATTTAGCATCATTGGAAAGTTGTTTCAATACGAATTCAATGAAACAAATTTTACACATATAAGTAAATTTTAGTTGCTCCATTTATTCGGTCAAACTTTACTTTGGAGCGCGTGTGCGCCTTATTCCTTGAAACGGAGGTACTAGATGAGTTCGTGGATGTACTCTCCTGAGTATTTTTCATGAAGTCTTAACTTCCGATGGGTTGGGTGGATCAGTGGATGTACTCTGCTCAGTAGTAAGCTGAATAGGATTAAGGCTCTCTGTTTAGGAAGGCCAGAGAGCTAATTCGCAATACTACCAAGTAGATGAACTCTAATTAATTTATGCATGCACGACTAGTTTTACATGCATGAGACGCTAGCTAAAAAAAGGGGAACATGATGAGAGATGAAACAACATGTATTAGGAGATTGAGAGAACATAGAGATATCTAAATTAACGAGTCACGGGAATTAAGACAATAAAGAGGATAGGTCTTATTATACGTAATTTCTAACAATTTTAAAAAGCTCTCGGGCCTAATAATCCCAAACAGAGGTAGGAGTACTAGTCAACATACATTCGGGAGTACTAGTATGTACTACTACTACTACTACTAGTACAATAGTGGAGTAATACGGTAGTTGTACTGCCCTCCGATTCATATTAATTGTCACTGGATTGGATGTACTCGTATCTAGCACTAAAACATGTCTAGATACATCCATTTTTGCAACAAGTAAATATAGCTATTTTTGGAATAGTACTAGTTTGGTTGGAAGAAATCATATTTTTTCCGCAGTAGGGATGGTGGTTTTTGCTAGTAGTAGTACTAAAGTAGTAGGTAGTAGTAATATAGTACTATGTTTATACTGTACTAACTCAACATACATTAGGGCAATCGACAAATGTTCATCTTGCGGTTCTGCTGCTACAATGCTACTAGCAGTTTTTCAGGTGCGCATTCACCCTCTATCTTTCAGCAGTACTCTGCCTAAGCAGTATAAATGGAATTACTCAAAGAAAGTCTCTACCACTATAAAATTATAATCTGACATGGCTATTGATTGACAAGACAATTCATTGAGGTGGGGTGGGATGTTGGTGTGTGCTACGATGCCTACTCCTACTATCACTCTGCAGTCAAAATAAAAGAAACAACTGTGATTCCTTGCATTAATTCTTGCCTCCGCCCCTTACATGCCTGCAGTATATACATGCATTAACTTCTGCGAGTAGTATAGTACAAGTAGGAGTAGTACCAAGCAAGGATATACCGACACGCAAAGATATACTCGTAGGTCACATGGTGTACCATTCTGAGTCTTCGTCTTCTTGTTTGGTCTGCTTGCCCTTGTCCTTGCCCTTGCCCTTCTTCCTTAGTTCTTTTTTTGGTTGAACATTTCGAGAGTTTGTTGACCCCCCTCAAAGTTCATTATCCGCCTGTATACCTCGTAGGTAGCGTAGGCGTTGAGGCCTGCATACTTGATCTGCTCTTCGGTTAGGGGCATGTTCCCCCACTGCTTGTGGTCAACATCCTCCTTCTTCTTCATCATGACTTTGTAATGGATGTCTATGAGGGCCACCGCGTAGTCAGCCAAAGAATCCTTCTCATTCATGGAGCCGGCAGGCTTCCACCTCTTCTGGATGTCCACGAAGTTCGTCACTGGTACTAGAGAACGCCTAAGCCTGATACGGTCGTTGCCGATGTCGACGCTTGCAAAGGAAATGTTAGGGTTGGCGAGGAACTCTACTAGCTTTGAGCATGGCTAGTTGGCCTGGCAGATCTGGTAGACCAGGAAATCCATGCCCACACATACCTGGACAACAACAGCCTTCTGCATCGATAATTGCATGTTGGTGTCCTCGACATCGAGGCCAACAATCTTGTCGTTCGTTTCCTCCAGGAGCTTTTGGATTTTCTCGATGTAATCATTCACCACCGACGCTCTGTTGGTATACACCACCTGTAGTGTGGTGTTGCCAGGGTCCACGAAGTAGTACATCTTGTCCAACGGCGCCGCCATGGACTGTGATTGGCGCCTTCTTTTGTTTTGCAGAGGTCCGGCAGGGTGACAGAAAAGGAATGGGATAGAGAAGAAAGGAATCGCTAGGAAGATCAGGAGATGCATGCATGAGCGGTTCTGGAGACGAAAGGGCATGCAGTTCCCCTGGCCCCGCCCGCGTACTCCTATAGAATATAATTTATTTACGGATCAGTTTTACGGATGCGGATTATTTACAGCTATAGGTTGATTTCTAGATTATACAAAAAGTACAAGAACCAAACACACGGGATACTTTATGAACGAATCTCGAAAGTATAAATATTTTTTGAGTTTCACCTACTACTATAATTTTATATAAAAAATCATATGTCATTTTTATATTATCTGATTCTCACATGCAAGGCACTTGCAACTCACTAGTTATTTCTTATCTTATCTTATCTTACCACTATATCTCTACCATTATAATGGAGCAGTTTTAAATTGGATCCTTAGAACCAATCCTTACCATTGGACTGTTAGATCCAATGGTTCATAGCACATGAATTCGTGTTAAATAGTACCTAGAGAAAACTCCACCATTTTCGAGAACCATCATGTCACCACCCCCAAAATTTCATAGCATAGTAGGCTGTATTCTCTCTATTACTACAATAGAGAAGTTTTGAATTGGATCCATAGCACCAATCCTAACCGTTGGGTTGTTAGATCCAATGGTTCAGAGGAGCTGGATTCGTGTTGAATAGTACCTAGACGTCCGACATATCACCACTATATAAAATTTTAATAGGTCAAGCATAAAAAATATAAATTTGATCAGCATCTATAAAGTATGGGTGTATATTTGGTTCTTGTACTTTTATATCATTTAGAAGTCAACGATTATAAGCTATCTAAAACTTGAAAATTCTGGTAACATGTTCTAGAGAAACGAGGGAGAAGATTCTAGAATGATGGATAAGTGTGTTTTGAGTTTTGTGCATACCATTCATTGTGATGAAGACTATCAATAAAATCTTCTAGATGCTAGAATGGAAAATAAGATCCAACGGCTAGAAATGTTGGGATTCGTGAGTCTTGATCCAACGGTCAACATTCAAAGTTATTCCTACACATTTCTAGCTTTGGATCAAAACTCTCGAATCCCAACATTCCCAGCAGTTGGATCTTCTTTTCCATTTTAGCATCTAAAAAATACTACTCCCTCCGTCCATAAATAAGTTACTTGGGTTTGTCTAGATTCAAATATATCTATACACTAAAATGCGTCTAAATATATTCGAATCTAGACAAAACCAACTCAATTATTTCTGGACGAAGGGAGTACTTTTGATAGTCTTTTGCACAATGTATGCATATTACTACTCCAAGTTACTTACCACTCAGACCAGTCTTAGAGTATCTCTTGCATGGAAAAAAATAGTGCACTATTTCACACTATGTAGCATGATATAGCGTACTTGGAGATTGCACGATATTTTTTAAAGATTTTGCTCGGTATGGCGCTATTTTTTAATAGCATGCTATATCACGCTAAAACATCATAGCGTTAGTGCTATTTCAAGTATAGGGCGTTATTTTTTTGTTGGCGGCTGTGGAGTAAGATAACATATGATGAATGTATCGAGTAAGCAAACAAACAATGCAAATTTCATTGTTAAACTTAAGAGATCGTGTCAAGCCGCCACCTCCTCCTGCAGCACCTAGCGTTGTACCTAGATTCAGCCCTGCCGGTTATCCTCCAACTTGGATAGTGCCGGAATCGATTATGCATGTGGAAGTATTACTCTAGGAAATTCATTACATGCTAAAATCGTTTATATTCATGATATACCTATTATATTTTTAAATTTTTACAAAAAGATGTTCTATAAAATAGTGCCTTATTAGCACACTATAACTTTCATATCGTCTAGAGAAAAGCCACTAGCTACTAGAGATCCTCTTAGACTGGTCATAGTGGGAAACATACTACTTTAGTTTATATTATTACGTGCCTTCATGTGTGTACGTAATTGAGCCGAAGGTAGAGACCTTATTTTTGCAGAAATGGCTCTGGAAATATTCCGTACCTAGAAAGGATAGGACATTACAGTAAAATATTTTTTCTAGTCATTGGACTATAGATACTCCTAGGATAGGATGGGATATTATTATTCTATATCTTTTGAAGTGTATAGCCAAATTCAAAATCTCAGAGCAGCAAATTCTCCCGCCTCACCTCCGCCGAAATATTTCGAGTGGTCACATGCCCCAAGTTGTAGCCGTACGAAATTCCTTTTCTACCCCTGACAACGGCCTATCTACTAATGTCGGGGCGTGAGTATGGTTCATAATCCCCCTCCCCCCGGGAGCCAGGGGTCCCCACTGCTCTGAAGCTGGGTAGTCCACCTTCCACCGACGCTATTTCCCCCAAAGCACTCCGAATAACCCTAACCCCTTTCTCACCTCCGGTTCCTGCACCACTACACCGGCCCATCCCCGTAGCGCTTCGCCGGTCTACACGCCACCCAACCCCCTCTCACCTCCAGCACCTTCACCACCGCACCGTTATAATCTCCACCGCACTTCGCCCTCCTACACGCCACCCAACCCCTATCTCACCTCCAGCTCCTGCACCACCGCACCGGAACATCACCGCCGTACTTCGCCGGCCCACACGTCACCCCAAACCCACTATCCCACCTCTGGCTCCTGCACCACCTCACTTCGCCGGCCTACACGCCATACCTCTATACCATATACTCCTGACCAGTCTACGGGATCAGCCGACGTCCACCTTACCGAACCCTAGTTCGCCTGACACCCTCTTCCATACAACCGTGTTAGTTTTACCGACTCCCTAGTCCACAGCACCTGACCTGCTTCACCTATGCTGGTGTGCGCTGCATTAGATCTGCTTCACGGACTCAACAATCCACTACACCAGATTTGTTTCACCGACGCTCTTGTGCAGCGCCTTGAATCCATAATCGGTCGTAACAGATCTGCTTCACCGACGACGCCGTGCACTACACCGGATCTCCTTCACCGGCCATCTTGTCAAGCAAGCCAGACCCATCAACAACCTCCATAGATCTGCTTCACAGACGCTACCGAGATCTATCTGCTTCAGCCTGACTCACCACCATCAGGCACCCTCAGGGTCCTTGATGTCACCTGCAAATATGTCGTGTATGCGTAAACAACGTCATGGCCTAGGTAAACCAGATCTGCTTGTTTGTTCGTTTCAATATAGCAGGTATGAGCCTGCGACAACGAACTGCATTTCTGTATTGGTGGTAAATTCCTGCCTCAATACTAGCTTAATTAATATCCCACTCTCCCTTGTTAAATCTGGTGTAGTCTATGTTAAATCCAGGCGTTAAACTACTCTTTCTGTTTCGAGGTATAAGGCGTCCTTGTTATGCATGTTTTTCTTTGACCAAAAATTACTCTTAATATACATAAACAATTTCGGTAGTACAAAACAGACATCATTAGAGTTCATTGGTATTATGCAGTTCATGGCAAATGTTAATTCACTAAACATCTGAGGCTGCCTACCTATTCAACAAGTTCACAAGTTATGTCATCATAAAGTGCACTTGCTTTGTCTGTTGCTACAATATTGTCTGCATGTAATTTTGGAGTTCTTGGTAGTTTTAAGCCATTGAACATATAGGTTAACATTCCCTGCTCTACAAGTTCAGAATTTATGCTATTTTAGTTTCAATCTGGTTGTTCTAAGCAAACACAGTAACTTCCTTCTCTTATGTAATTCATCGCAAATTTTATGTCATTAAACTTGTTGGTTTTGCATTCCCTCTGCAAGTTATGCCATTATTGTTTATTTCAATTAAGGTCCGACAGTAGCTGCCGCCTATTGTGTACTACTCACTCCGTTTCAAAATATAAGATGTTTTAGCTTTGTGATAGGAGTGTATCTAGACACCATTTAGTGAGTAGGTTTACTCCAAACATACATGAGCCTACACACTAAAAGTGGTCTAGATGATGACTTATACTTTTTGAAACAGGGGGAGTACATCCATTCCGTAAAAGAAGGCATATACAACTTTAAAGTTAAACAGTGATGACTTTTACCAAGCTCATAGAAAAGTATATTAAGGATTAATTTGTGGCATTTGCGTCTATGAAAATATATGCCCCGTTGTATCGAATGGCGTTGGCTTGGTATGGTAGATATTCCCGATATGTTCTACAAACTTGGTCCAATTTTCTGTTGATTGACTTGCGAAAAATTGATACGCCTTATTTACTTTAGATTGTATGTAGTATTACATGGCATGTTTTAAGGCACTTAACATGGTTATCTGCATGCCCTGCTCTATAAATATAAGTTTCTCAATTATAATTTCTGTAGCAGCAGTATCTACCTTCTATTATGTAGTTCATGGCATTTTAAGTCACTTCACAGATGGGTTAGCATTCCTTGCTCTATAAGTTCACGAGATATACCATTGTAATTTTTATCTTGTTCGTCCAAATGTTAGTACAGTAACTTCCTGCTCTGTAGAAGGTGACACTTTTTATGGCACTTCTCATATTTGTTTGCAATCCTATTTCACAAGTTAAATCATTGTAATTTTCTCTCTTGTTCATGCTAAGGACTGACTGTAACTATATTCTATTTTGTCGCCATGGCAATCTTTATGTCATTTAAATGTTTGTTTATATTCCGCCATTCCCTGCTCAACGTGTTCACAAGTGATTATACTATAATGTCTATCTAGTTCTTTGTAAACAGCAACAACCACTATCTGATATTATTTCCTCTCACAGGGAACACGGAGAATCATAGAGTGAATCGCCTCTACAATCTTGTAAGTACCTGTTACTTTGTATTGCTGAATGCAAACCTGTTTTATGTGAATGAGTGGCCTGAACCTGTATGCAGAAGAGCAACAATAAAATAGATGGATCGTCTATCCAAGTACTCGATGCGGTGGATGTCTTCAAAGAACGAACTGACAACAGGACATCCTCCAACAGGACTGCATAAAAAGAAATAGTAAGTCTCTTGTTTTTACTGAGATGTGCATAGTGTCAGATGCTTGTTTGTACGAGGTATCACATGATTCGGCTAATGATTAGAACAAGATTGACCTTAACCAAGACTGGACAAAACCAGACGTAAATCCCTCGATTTATAATTCAATGTGCTCACTTGATTTTGGTGATGATCTATTCTTTCTATATTTCACTTGTGTTCATCTATCTATCTATCTATTATGTGGTGGTAATTTAAGTATATCCAGTTTTATGCTAATTTATAGTCTATTATTGTATTTTTCTTCTATAATTAATAGTTTGAATGCATGCTGTAGGTAGTCACATTGTCTAGTGTCGACACCACATGAGTTGGCCAATGATTAGAACAAGATAACCTTTAACGGTAATGCACAAATACCGAACGTAAATCCCTTGATTTGTAATTCAATTTGCTCACTCAATCATGGTGGAGATCTCTTTTTGCTATATTTGACTGATGATCTTCTATCTATATATATATATTATTTTTTGAACTAGACCATGATTAGGTGGTGGTGATTGAAGTATATCCACTTTTATGCTAATATATATTCTATTATAATATTAGAGATCACCACCATGATTGAGCTTATATGCACTCTGGAGGTAGTAACATAGTCTAGTGTTATATGTATGAGACTAGTATAAATTACTTGATCTTGGTGGGGAGTAACTTGGACTAGTAAAAATGCATACAATACTAGTCCAAGTTACTCTACCAACACTAAAGGTGTCTAGATACATTCATTACACAAAACCCATGACATCTTATATTTTGAAACGGAGGGAGTTCTATCTAGACTACTCATAGTGAGATTGTCATGGCTATTATCATCTAATATGATTCCCAGTTACTATATATATATACTATGACCATGTTAATATGATCTGGAAGTCTATCGTGCACCTGTTGTTTGATTGCTTAATTCATTACCTCAATAGCTACTCTACATGATGCACATATAGAGTCTATTACCAATTTGATTCTTTAGTTTGCTCATCATTAAAGCAATGTAATGATTTTCTTAACTTAAACGGTCAGAGCATCGCCCTGTCAAGGTGAAGCTGCGGGTTTGAGCCTCATCAGTCCCAAACTAGGGATGGCAATTTCTATGAGAAATACAATGTTTCATTAATAATAAACAAGGGATTTTCATCTATACATCATCAGATGATCTTGCGAGTTTAATATTAGCCACCATATGGTTCAATTGGTTATGGTTCCTGTGAATTTTTAGTTGACTTGTGATTGCATCAATGCTATATTCTAACGTGGTTCCTAGACATACATTGTTTAAATACTTCATTGACCTTGCAAGGTGCACAATGTATCAGTTGCTTGTTTGTCTACTAGATTTTCTTGCCTGGTTATATGTATAATGATACTGTCAGCAGTTGGAAATACAATAGCTGTAGGCATTACAAAGAAGGTTTGTGCTACTTTTTGGATGCATCCAACTATTGTTTTGGCAGAAAATGACCACTTCTTTTTTATTTACTGGCCCGACGATCAAAATATTTGAATGATCTGGCTACTGAAAAGGAATGGTTGATATCTTGTTTGTCTGAAATGATTCTGGTAGTCTATTTAAGACACTTGGTCTATTGCTTGTTTTTCCAAGGTACTATCATAGTTGCCTGATGATTAAAGCAATGCCACCTGTGGTTGGAGGTCACTTTTTTGGCTAGTTCATACTATAGACCATTTTTAAACGCTATTCTTATTTTTAGGTTAATGCTTTGTTGTCCCAACCAATTCTAAGCAGTTGAAGGAATCTCATGCACCTCTTTTTGTTATATTTCTATATTTCCGTTATGCAGTGATATGATTAGTTTGTGAGGGAAAGAGTCGAGTTGCTTGATTCCCTACATTCATTACCACACTAGTTCAGTTAGTCTCCATGAGACACACATGTTGATGGCTTGATTTGTTATATTAGGACAATGGCAATTTTGAAATTCTTTCACAACAAACATGGTGTTTTTTCGCCTGCTTTGCTCTAACTTAATTTGTCTTAGTTTCAGCATGCAAATAACCTATAGTGTTTCTTCCAGAGTGGCTATGTTACTGGCACATGTACGCATCGGTCCAAGACATCGACAGTACCTGTTATTCCGGAAAGAGATGTACGAGGCACATCATTAATTGTTCCTTGCCAATGATGAATTTGAATTATTTTACATATAAGATGGCCGCTAGTTAGTTGGTACGCTGTGTTGACTTGTTTTCTTTGTTTCAGACTGCACATGAAGCTATGGGGGAAGAAGGGAGGAATCCTACGTTAAGTATTGATGTTATTTCACAAAGCAGCAGTGACAGTGATTATTGCTTGCATCGGCCCACGGTTTCAGTTTTTCCAGCAGAAAGAGGTGTTATAGCTACACTCCAAATAATTGATTTAATTGAACAAGAAACAAAGCAAATAGATGGAATAATCATGATTACACGTGAACAGATACAAGAACTGAAAGATCGACAAGATTTGACAGACCGTCTACTTGATAATCTCTTCTGCAACTGTCATGGTATGCCAGTTGTTACTTGTATGGGGATGTAAGCTCCGTAGTAGAAACCTTGTTCCAACACATGTCTCGCGATGTCTCTGTAATGCTTCATCTTGTTTTTGTTGAAATTCTGTTCTGTAAAAAATTCAAAAAATATTTGTTGATGTAATAGGGTTATCCTAGCGAGACCATTAGCAAGCCAAAATATTAACGGACTGTTTAAATCTAGAATTTTTCCATAGTTATAGAATACGCAAATATTCTGGCCAGCAGATGGGCCAAATAAACACTAAAAGACCGTAAGTGGCAGGTCAGAATATTGGTGGGCCTCATAAGTGGCCAAGGCCCTGAAAATGTACTGGGCTGAACAGCAATAGGCGAGAACAATAAAGGGCCCGAACTGTAATGGGCCCGGATATTTATATACCTGAACAGTAAAGAGCTGAAACAGTAAAATGCCTAAATAGTAAAAAGCCTGCGCAGCAGAGGGCCCGCACAGTAAAACGGGCAGAAGATTAGAAGGTCTAAACAGTAAATGGCCTGAACAGTAAATGGGCTGAACAGTAAAAGGCTATAAGAGCAAACGGCCTAAACAGTGAACGACCAGAACAGTAGAAGGCCAAAACATTAAAAGGCCAGAACAGTAAAGGATCCTAACACTGGCAACCCAGAAATGTAAAAGGCCATAACAGTAAATGGGTAGAATAGGAGCGGACCCCACGGGTTGTAGGAACAGTAACAGGCTGCCTACAGGCCTTAACAGTGCCTGAGCTTCTGGCGCAGGCCCCTAATCGGCCGCATATTATTCTACCAAAGTTGGCCTTTAGGCAAATCAGAGCGGCCTAAAACGCATCGCCCGGATGGGTTCATTAATGGGCCACGTCAAACAGTACACGTTGTGAGAGTAAAGGGCCGTAATCTTATTGGGCTCTCCTCGTGGGCCGGCCCACTTAACAATTAGCAGGCCTTGTCTGGGCCAGGCTTCTGCCATGGTTTCTGTGACTGTTAACGGTAGTAACCGACCGTTAACGGCGGGTGCCACGTGGCATTTTTGCATGACGTCAGCAGTCAACATGGGTGACGAATATATCTACGACGAAACAAGTTTTCGTGGTTGAAGGGTACGATCCGCCACGATCAGAAAAAAACCGTGGTAGATTCTTTTGTAACAAGGCTTTTACCACGAAGGGCATCCGTCCTAGAAGACTTTTAGCCACTAAAAATGGGCCTTCAACCACGAAAATCATCCGTTGTAAAAGCAAACTTTTCTAGTAGTGCAAGCATGGACCCGACAAACGGCGGATCCAAAGAAAGCATTGAATCTGGGATTAAAAAGTAGACTCATACCTAGAACAGGATCCGCGGGATTTCACTCATATCAAAAATAGTGTCTCACGTGATCCCAACAACCATAACAACAACTTGTACATGGAACGCCGCCAAGTCTGCGTGATCATAGGAGCCACAACAACATATGAAGGAACCTCAACAGAACGTGACGAACACGGTAACCTGATTATCTAGCCTAATGATATTATTTCAAAAAATGATACAACTACACGCAAGAATGGATCAGAACAACCCACAGAAAACCACATCATCCAAGGAGGAGGCGGAGCACATGATGGCGAACAGATAACTATTTGGCTGTCAGCGGCTTCCTGGGAAAAAGCAAGAAACGCCATTGATGGCTCTGTATATGGCGCCAGAAAAATGCTGGAGCGGTGTTGATGTAGAGATCGTTGGGAACCCCAAGAGGAAGGTATGATGAGCACAGCATCAAGTTTCCCTTAGTTATGAAACCAAGGTTTAATTGAACCAGTAGGAGCAAGGAAACACCCCAAAGGTGTTACTAGCTGAGCTTTGGCAGGGCGCACTACCGGTGCTAGTAGCAACATGGAGACCTACACAACACAACCACAGAACTTTGTCCCCAACTTGCGATGAGGTTGTCAATCTCACAGTGTTTTGCTGAAAACAAAGGATTAAACTTATCGAATGTAAAGAAGTAAAAGTTTGTAGAAAGTAAACACAAAGCAGTAAAAGATTGTAGATTGTATGTAAAAGACAAGGACCGGGATCCATAGTTCACTAGAGGTGGCTCTCCTTAGATAGATAACATGCTGGGTGAACAAATTACATGGGCAATTGACAAACATCGAAAGCAATACATGCATATACTAATCATCTTGACTCTTTTGAGACTTGATTGGGCATTACAACATTATACATGACCGCCATCCAACTGCATCTATGACTAATAATCCACCTTCAGTTATCATCCAACCCCTCCAAGATTAAGTTTCAAGCAACAGATTATTGCTACGAACTTTATGATAAAGTAAACAATACGATTGTTCTATGAACAAAGGATTGTTGTTTTCTCCCTAGTAGCAACAGTACATCTAGTACCTTAGAGATTTCTGTCACTTCCCCAGATTATCAGAGGCATGAACCCACTATCGAGCATAAATACTAACTCTTGGAGTTGCTAGCATCTACTTGGCCAAGATAGCTACTAACAACAGAAAGCATGCAAGATCACAAATAACAAAGACATGATAGAATCAATAATCAATCTGAAATAGCATCTCAATATCCATCGGATCCCCGCAAACACAACATGCAGAATTACAAATAGATGATCTTGATCATGAACGGAGCTCACAAGATCTAGACATGAAAGCACAAAGGAAGAGAACCAGCCATCTAGCTACTACATGGATCCGTAGTCCAAGGATGAACTACTCACGCATCACACCGGAGGCTTGCATGGTGATGAAGAAGGCCTCCATGGTGAATTCTCCTCTCCGGCAGGGTGCCGGGAAGAGCTTCAGATCCCTCCCGATCTAGGGATGGAGATGATGACGACTATAGACTCTTTCGTGGATTTTTGATCGGGCACTTAGGGTTTTCGTCCCGAGGGCAATATATAGGCGGAAGGGGGTGCCTGGGCTGGCCACACCACCCCCTGGCGCGGGCCAAGCCTGGCCGCGCGGCCAGGTGGTGTGGCCGGCCTCTGGCCCCTCTCCGTCTAATATTCTATCATCTGATGACTTCCGGAAAAATAGGCACTTTGGCTTTTGTCCCATCCAATTCCGAGAATATTCATTTTCTGACTTTCCTGGAACCAAAAACAGCAGAAAACAGGCAGCTGGCACTGTGGCTCTTGTTAATAGGTTAGTCCAAGAAATCATATGAAAAGTACTCCAAAGTTGGAACATACAAGAAAGTGGATAAAACCAAGCATGGAACATCAAAAATTATAGATACATTTGCAATGTATCAACATCCCCAAGCTTAACTCCTGCTCGTCCTCGAGTAGGTAAGTGATAAAAAGAAAAAATAATTTTTGAGGTGACATGCACCCTCAAAGACTTGACCAAAGTATTTGTAAAACATTCAAAGCTGGGATCATAGTACTTCAATCATGACATGAAAGAGAAAGTTCTAGAAACAAGACAAAGAAACTATGATGCAACATGAAAAGGCATAAACAAAAGATTCATGAATAACAAATCTTTGCAAGACGTTTGTTTGTTTCACATAAATAAAACATAGCATGGTTCTGCTAATCCCCAACATCCATAGACAAAAGAGCATGATATCAACTAGGTACAAAGTACAAGTGCAATGTTGAAAGCGTTCCCCATGATAGCATGGTTCTGCTAATCCCCAACAAATAAGTGCAAGCATATACAACATAGACGACAGAATGGTTCAAGTTTATTAAGGGCAAGAAAAGTAAAGTGTGCCATCAAGTTCGTGAGAGCTTTAATCACTAGTTTTGTCATAACAAGTTTAATTCGGAAGGTAAACAAAAGCATGAATATACTTGGAATAGCATAAGCTAGTAGGTAGGTATGGTGGACTCTTTGGAATAACTTGGTTTAGGGAGTTGGATGCATGAGTGGAACTCATACTTGGTGGTGGAGGCTAGCAAAAGACTGGGAGCGACAAACTAAGACAACAATAATGGCCATAATCATGCAGAGCAACAAAACATCATTGATCAAAGCATAAAGTGATACTACAAGTTTAAAACTAAAGGATCATAAAGGCTATGGTGACTTGATATAGTCATAACATGGTGTGAGCATGCGCCAAGTCAACCCAAATAAAGCATCAAAGGAAATACCACAATACTATGCTTTAATATGCTAAAACAACGCATGATTCATCCAAGGCACATTAAGCAATCTCAATTGTTTATAACAAGTCATGCTACAACAAAGAATACTAAGCATAAAGCCAAAAAAATATCAAGCATGGCATGACAGAGCATAGGTCACAGTCAAAAACAAGCTCTTTTTACCACATAAGTATGAACTTTCCTACTCTTTTCCAAACCAAACCAAACTATTTGCAAACCAATGTATGAAAGAGGGCGTCCAGCCAATTTATTCAGAAAACTAAGCAAACAAAAGCAAACGAAAACCAAAACGAAAACGAAAAAGAAGACGCTCCAAGAACAACACAACTGTGCATGAAACAATAAAACTGAAGCGTTTGGAAGAAACCTGGGATTTTTATTGATGAAGAAGGGGCTGCCTTGGGCATCCCCAAGCTTTGAAGCTTGTACTTCTTGGATATTTCTTGGGGTGACATGCGTGGCATCCCCAATCTTGAGCTTTATTTCATCCTTCATCTCATTACTCATTCCTTCCATACACCTGAAAATTTTCCTTCATACAAAACTTCACACAATCTTTATTAGCAACATTAGTGCACTCAAGATAAATACTTCTTAAGGTTCAGTTCTAACACCAAATAAACTTCCATTAGAACACTAGCTACTTTAGCACTTCCCTCAAAAATCTCAATTCCCCAAAAGAACTCAAAAACGAACCAACAAGAAGCAAATGCAGAAAATGGCAGAAATCTGTCAAAACAGACCAGCAGGTAAAGATGAATTGTTTCGAAGACCTTCTGTTGCTCAAATAAAAAAGTATTGAACTAACAAAACTTAGATAACAACCTGGGGCAGAAGCACAAAAATTCGTGCCTCAAAATGACGTTCAGAGATTTTACACGAATTTTTACGGTGAAGCACATAAATCTGTTTCGGGACAGCAACTTTCCCAATCATTACTTCTCTCCCATTAGAGGTTACTCTTGGCACAAAAAGCAAATAAAAAGGATAAGGAGCAGTTATTACTGAAGTAATAACTTCCAAGACTCATCTAAAACTTTTGGGTTATCTCCCAATAAGTACTTTTCTTTAACGCCTTTAAGTTAGGCATGATAGTTTGAGAAGATGCTCACATAAGAAATATGAATCGAAGTAAAAGAGAGCATCAAGAAGCAAATTCAAAACACATTTAAGTCTAACCCACTTTATATGCATAGGAATATTGTAAGAAAATAAATCAAAGAAGCACATATTAACAAGAATGGGTAGATAAAACAAGAGCAACTTCAAAACTTTCAGCACATAGAGAGGTGTTTCATTACCATGAAAACTTCTACAACCATATTTTCCTCTCTCATAATAATTATCAGTAGCCTCATGAATAAACTCAACAATATAACTATCACATAAAGCATGCTTTTCATGATCTACAAACACTAGAGCTTTATTATAAACATTTTCAAAAGAATCCGCAGGAACATGACATTCGTCCTCCTTTGGTAAGCATGGGGGACAATCAAATAATGTAAGGGGTAAAGAGTTACTCTCATTACACGGTAGGGATGGGTAGATCCATTCTTCCTCCTCTTGATCATCACTCTCCTCCTCTTTTTCATCCAATGAGCTTCCAGTTTCAGCAATTTCTTCTTCCATAGGCTCCTGCAAGGCATTAGTCTCTTCCATTGGTGGAGAGCATCTATTAAGATATTCAAGAATATAGCCATTTTCTACTTTGTAATTATCAAAGCAAAATTTAAGTATATCATAAACCTCATATTTATAAGGTGAATCATCAGTATTTTCAAGAAAACTAGCAAGTTCAAATGCACCCTTCCAAGCAATAAATTCTTCAATTTGTTCCACATCATAAAAGTCATAATTACCTTTAACATAAGAAGATATGGTAACATTTACATTATACTCACATTGAAAAGGGAGGTGTTTATACCTCCTACATCAACAAGATCTATCAAGGCAATAAGTAACATTATAAGTAGAGCACACGTTTATAGCAATGGTATACAATTTATCAATTTGTTCCCATAAGTGTTTCCCTTTTTGTGACAAGCGGTTTTCCTTATAATAATATTTTTGTTCTTCCGTGAACCCACCTTGCCAATAAGATTTAGTTTCAAAGAAACCAACCATTGATAGAAAGCATGATAAAGCAAGACAATAACAGACTAATGAAATAGTAGGAACTAATTTTTTTTGTGTTTTTGAAATAAGAAAGCAAACTAGTAAAACTATTTTTTTGTGTGTTTTTGATAAATAAACAAGCAAACAAAGCAAAAAGAAACTAAGCAAAACAAAAATAACAAAGTAAAGAGATTGGTTATGAGGGACTCCCCTTGTGAAGATGTCCTTGACTCCCCGGAAACGGCGCCAGAAAAATGCTTGATGGCTCTGTTTATCGCGCTAGAAAAATGCTGGAGCGGTGTTGATGTAGAGCTCGTTGGGAACCCCAAGAGGAAGGTATGATGAGCATAGCAGCAAGTTTCCCTCAGTTATGAAACCAAGGTTTAATCGAACCAGTAGGAACAAGGAAACACCCCAAAGGTGTTACTAGCTGAGCTTTGGCAGGGCGCACTACCGGTGCTACTAGCAATGTGGAGACCTGCACAACATAACCACAGAACTTTATCCCCAACTTGTGATGAGGTTGTCAATCTCACCGTGTTTTGCTGAAAACAAAGGATTAAACATATCGAATGGAAAGAAGTAAAAGTTTGCAGAAAGTAAACACAAAGCAGTAAAAGATTGTAGATTGTATGTGAAAGACAAAGACCGGGATCCATAGTTCACTAGAGGTGGCTCTCCTTAGATAGATAACATGCTGGGTGAACAAATTATAGCGGGCAATTGACAAACATCGAGAAAGCAATACATGCATATACTAATCATCTGGACTCCTTTGAGACTTGATTGGGCATTACAACATTATACATAGACCGCCATCCAACTGCATCTATGACTAATAATCCACCTTCAGGTTATCATCCGAACCCCCTCCAGTATTAAGTTGCAAGCAACATATTATTGCTTTACGAACTGCGTCTAAAGTAAACAATATGATTGTTCTATGAACAAAGGATTGTTGTTTTCTCCCTAGTAGCAACAACACATCTAGTAAGTTAGAGATTTATGTCACTTCCCCAGATTACCAGAGGCATGAACCCACTATCGAGCATAAATACTAACTCTTGGAGTTGCTAGCATCTACTTGGCTAAGATAGGTACTAACAATGGAAAGCATGCAAGATCACAAATAACAAAGACATGATAGAATCAATAATCAATCTGAAATAGCATCTCAATATCCATCGGATCCCCGCAAACACAACATGCAGAATTACAAATAGATGATCTTGATCATGAACGGAGCTCACAAGATCTAGACATGAAAGCACAAAGGAGGAGAACCAGCCATCTAGCTACTAGATGGATCCATAGTCCAAGGATGAACTACTCACGCATCACACCGGAGGCTTGCATGGTGATGAAGAAGGCCTCCAGGGTGAATTCCCCTCTCTGGCAGGGTGCCGGGAAGAGCTTCAGATCCCTCTCGATCTAGGGATGGAGATGACGGAGGCTACAGACTCTTTCGTGGATTTTTGATCAGGCACTTAGGGTTTTCGTCCCGAGGGCAATATATAGGCGGAAGGGGGTGCCTGGGCTGGCCACACCACCCCCTGGCGCGGGCCAAGCCTGGCTGCGCGGCCAGGTGGTGTGGCAGGCCTCTGGCCCCTCTCCGTCTTGTATTCTGGCATCTGATGACTTCCGGAAAAATAGGCACTTTGGCTTTTGTCGCGTCCAATTCCGAGAATATTCATTTTCTGACTTTCCTGGAACCAAAAACAGCAGAAAACAGACAGCTGGCATTGTGGCTCTTGTTAATAGGTTAGTCCAAGAAATCATATGAAAAGTACTCCAAAGTTGGAACAAAACACAAGAAAGTGGATAAAACCAAGCATGGAACATCAAAAATTATAGATACATTTGCAATGTATCAGCCATCTTAAGTGTAGTACCGATGATAGAGGATGCTTCACGTGAAGATCTAGTGGCATACCAGTACCTCCTCCACAAGAAGAAGAGACTACTGGTCAATATGCAAAGGGACCTGGAAGAACAGAAAAGGAGATCCGATGAGTCAAGCATGCGACGAGCGCAACTCAGCTCCACCCGCAACTCTAGAAGTGTCACAAGACCATCACAACCTGGAAGAAGCGGCTCTCGATTGAATAATATACCTCAAGCCAAAAGACGCGACATCACGTGAGAACTAGACCTACCATTCATGTCCGTAGATTCAGCGGGCCACATCAAGGCTAAAAGGGTGCAAGCCTCCGTTGTCACAGCTCAGACCTATCTAATCACAACTCAACCGGCAGGGGACGATCCGCGAAGAGCCATCCATCACTCTGCCCTCATGGGCCTCGGCATGGTCGGAGCAACACTTGCAAAAGGGGACTAGGAGATTTCCCTCAATCTAACAGATCACCATGCTATCACAATAGCCCTTGGCAGATGACAGGAACCCGAAGTTCTAGATCGCTGCATCACGCGAGTTTTGTGCACTCCTCACGCAGTCATGACGCTAGGGACAACATTACACAAAGAAAAATTGACAAAGCTTGGGAGAGGCACAGAAGGTACTCACACAACGAAAGAGAATATAAACTTGAGCCATGTGGTGCAAGTTAGTTTACCCATCGGGTTCGCAAAAAACCCGTACCCAAGGACTTCAAGCTTCCTCATGACCATCAAAAGTATGATGGCCTCCAAGAGCCGGAGGCATGGCCGGAAGATTATTTGCGAACCGTGAAACTCCTAGGTGGATAAAAGGCACCGCCATAAAAAGTCTACAATTGCACTTAAACGGCACAACATGATCCTGGCTCCAGTGGTTACCCGAAGAATCAATTAGCAGATGGTGCGACCTGGAGGAGAAATTCATCAAAAAATCAAGTCCACATTCAGGAGACCCGCATCCATCGAGGAGCCACGGGCGTGCAAATAAAAATCAAGAGAACCAATATGTGCATTCATAAAGAAGTGGAATATCATCAAGAACCCAGCTAAAGATATCTCCGATGAAAGGGCAATCAATGCCTTCAATAATTGCCTACGCCGAAAAGAATTCATAGAGGGAGATGGAACCAAAAACAATATCCCAGTTGATGGACATGGCGAGGTGGGCCGAAGGCGAAGTGTAGTTAACAACAAACGGGGGCGCTCACCCAAAGAAGATCGTGATAGGATAAACACCGAAAATAGGAGGCGGCAAAACTATGATAGTTATGGCAGGCCAAGCCATGTTGTGGCTGGTTACGTCAATGAAGACAACCGCATGAGTGATAATCATAGCGGAGGATATCTAGGCAACCGAGATGAAAGTGGACCAAGTGGATCGGTGCAACAATACCGGTCAAGACCACCCAAGGACGCCACAATGCCAGCGGTACATATGTGGGATGGGCCATGCCACATGCATTACTATGTCCATTCAGAAGGGAGAAAGCAATCAAATCACCTCATGAAGTACCGTCACACCTTTTTGGGGCTTCAACGGGCATATAGCAGCAAGGTACCCGACGCAACAAATCAGGGATACAACACCGCCCCCGGGACACTGGCGCTGAACGCACCACCACCACGAGGACCACCCACGACAGTTGTGGTGATTCAGCAGCAACTCGAGGAAAATAGAGAACATAACGATGAGTACCCATGATCCAGAGGAGTAATGCATATGACATAGAACTATCGCCCATCCAATAGGAGACAAAAACTAATCACCCGACAAGTTAACATGGCAGTAAGGACACTACCACCAACACACGAGTTCCTCCACAGGTTTGAACAAGAGATCACCTTCAGTAGAGCTAATCACCCCCTTCGGGTTCCCTGGCCGGGTCATTCAGTGTTAACAGTTGAATCACATATCGGCGGGTTCGACATGAGTAAGGTCTTCATGGATGCAGGAAGCAGCATCAACGTCATCTACACCAAGACGCTATGCACAATGAATTGCTCTCTGGCCAATCTAACCCCAATGGATACCTCCTTCCACGACATCATCCCGGGAAAAGCCGAGGTTCCTTTAGGAAAGATCTACCTTGATCTTATCTTTGCAACACGAGAAAATTTCAGGTGAGAAAAAATCAAGTTCAAGATCATGGATTGGCCACCACAGTACCATGCAATCCGCGGGCGTCCAACATTTGCATGATTCATGGTAGTGCCACACTACACATACCTCATGATGAAGATTCCAGCACCCAATGGAATGATATCTGTCAGGGGAAGTTTTGCCCGCTCGGATAACTGCGACCACGAGTTCAACAAGATCTCTGAGTCCTTCGGCATGGAGACAGAGTTTTCCCTGCTCAAGATCACCTACGAGCATGGCATTATGCCAAAAGCAACAAGCTCCATACCTGACCAATCTTTTGACGTAACAAAGGACACAAAGGACGTACACATCCATCCAACAGACTCGAAGAAAACAGCCTATGTGGCCTCTAACCTCAGTACCACATAGGAAAGCACGCTCGTCGAGTTCCTCCGTGAGTGCTGGGAAATTTTTGCATGGGACCCAACTGACATGTCAGGAATCCCTAGGGAACTCGTTGAGAACGCACTCAACATCTATCCCAATGCATGACTAGTAAAAAAATCTTTGCCGCTTTGAGGAGCCAATGTGCAAGGCCATTCAAAAAGAACTCCATCATCTACTCGACGCAAAATTCATCAAGGAAATCAAAAAAGCAACATGGGTCACGAAACCAGTGTGCGTACTGAAGAATAATACGGTCAAACATGTGCATTGACTTCACCATGTTGAATAAGCATTGTCCAAATGATCACTTCCCACTCTCGCGAATCGATCAAATCATCGATGCAACCGCCAAATGCGAATGTCTTTCCTTCTTGGATGCATACTCCGGGTACCACCAGATCCGTATGAAAGACAAAGACCAAGACAAGACAACATTTATCACACCTTATGGTGTATTCTGCTACACTATAATGCCTTTTGGGCTGAAGAACGTGGGTGCCACCTACCAGCGGATGATACAAAACTACCTCCGAAACCAAATCGGGAGAAATGTCCAAGTCTACAACAACGATGTAGTAATTACAACAAGGCAAGAGTCGACTTTTATCGATGACCTGCGCGAAACATTCGATAATCTCGACAAGTATTGTATCAAGTTAAATCCGACAAAGTTCTCCTTTGGAGTCCCTACTGGGCAACTCCTTGGGTACCTTGGATCAGCTAGGGGATTTGAATCAAATCCCGAAAAGATACAGGAGATCCTTACAATGAAAAAGCTAACAAACCTACGAGGCGTCCAACAGCTGGCTGGGCACTTGGTGGCACTAAGTCGATTCATCACTTGGCTGGGTGGAAAACACTGCCATTTTACAACTGCTGAAAAAATTAGACAGTTTCGAGTGGACTGATGAACCAACGAGCCATTGAGAACCTCAAGAAAACACTATCGACTTCGCCCATTTTTGGTGTCACCCAAGGAAAAGGAACCACTACTGTTGTACATTGCTGCCACCAACCAAGTGGTCAGCACAACACTGGTCGTAGAACGACCCGAAGAAGGAAAAGTCATGGCTTCCAAAGGTCGATCTACTACCTCAGCGAGGTGCTATCTCTGTCCAAGCAAAGGTATCCGCACTATCAAAAACTCGCATATGGTATCTTCATGACAGCGCAGAAACTGTGTCACTATTTCTCCGAGCATCCGATAGTGGTGGTCAACGAGGCTCCCCCTCTCCAACATCCACAACAACCCCGAAGCCATGGGGCATGTCTCTCTCTAGGATATTGAGCTATCCCCTCGAGACATCACGGATGAGAAGCGAAAAACAATAAAGTCTCAGGTCCCTCCTGACTTCATCATGGAGTGTGTAACACCCCAAAAATATTAATCAAGATTATCAAGTTCTAATCACCCAAGTTTAGGGTTAACAAAAACTTTTATTATTAAATCTAATATCAGTGTATGTGTGAATTGCATTAGTGTATGAAGGAGTGAAATTGCCATGTTTGATTGCTATAAATGATAAGGAATGGTTTAAAGATGAATACTACATAATCTAGGCCAATTACAAACAAAATCCAAAGAAAGGAAATTCAAATATGAATCATATAAGCAAATGGTCATTTTGACCAAAATTAACCACTAGGCCACTTTGAGTGTTCCTAGTAAAGAATTTCTAATAGAAACATTTCCAATTCTTTTCACCCCTTGCTAGACCAAGTAAAATTGAACCCAAGCCCACTTTACAAACCAACAGAAACTATTTTAAAATCTATTTAAAGGACAATTCAAAATTGAATCAAGTGTATGTACTCAGATCACTATTTTACAAAAACCACTCAAATCAATTCACCTTGACTTTTCTAGGCAACCATGGACTACCAAGCATAATATGAGAGCACTCACCAAAATTCATTCAAAATTTTCAAATTGGAATTCATGCGGCCATTTGGTCGAGCACCTGGCAGACACAGAAAACCCTAGCCTAACTTCCACTTTTTGGAGCAGTGATCACTCACCCATTTGTCCCCTCTTCACTCTCCTGGTCTCCCCAACACCTAGCAGCACATGACACACATCCCCCTTTGCTGTTGCGCCAATGCAGCGCCGCCCGATGCTCACCGCGCCGGTCGACCATGGACAACTCGCCACAGCCCGCCCTGCCCTCGTCCATGATGTCCAGGAGACAGGCCACTGTTCACCGCCACCCTCTGTCCAGCCCTCGACCGTAGGCAAGCCGTGGACCACCTGAAAACTGCCGCGCCCATATCTCTGCTGCCATGCCGAGAGAGCGCCAAAGCGCCATAGCCGACCACCGCACACACGCCGTGCGTGCCCGCACTCGCCGTGACCCTAGCTACCCCCCAGACATGCCCGTTCGCCGCCGCGTGGACCGTAGCCACTGTGCGCCGTCTCGAATGCCGCCACTCCCGCGTAGAGCACCGACCGTTTCCAACCATTCTCGACCACCCCTTGTCGTGCCATTAAGTGCGTGACGGCCGCCAGGAAGCACCACGCCGAACCCTACCCACAGAAATGTCGCTAGCCCCCTGTATTGATGTCGCCAACGAGCCCGAGCCATCCTACTCTGTCCCTCTCGCCGGTGTATAGATAGAGGCCACCCCAGCCTCAATTCGCCACACCATTCCACTCCCCACTCCTCATAGAACCTCCCACATCTCTCCCCGGAGCAAGGCGAGCACCAGCCCGCCGGAATTTAGCTGGAGTCAGCCGCCGCAGAGGAAGAAGGAAGCCGTTGATTGGAGCCATCCCAGGAGCTGTTGTGACCGCGCCTCGAACCACCGTCGACGACAACCCCATTCGCCCCCATCACCGACCCTAGATGGAGCCCAGGTGAGCCTCACACGACCCCCACCGTCGCCGTTAGGGTTCAGTTTTGCCGGAGCTGTTCATCATAGACAATGCATGTCAGTCGTTAGATCCTAGTCTAATCGCACGACCTAGATTGAAAGATACTGTTTCACGTTAGAGGAGTCACTGACTAGTGGGACCCCTTCAGCAGCCTGATGCGCCAGCGCAGTGCAGCTGGGCTGACCCATTTTAGTTTCCTGCGCAGAGCCCATCGATTCAAATAATCTTTTTCCATTTTAGTTAAAACTAGATTCTGTCACTAGATTCAAAAATCAATTCAAAGAGATTCACTGAACCAAATTGCATGATTTCAATTTTGCTAGAAAGGTATTCAAAATATCTATCCAAGCCCGTTGGATTCAAGCCATTTGAATTTATAGATCACCTATAGTAAAAATAACAAGATAGAGACTTTTCCAAATTCAAACATTTTTCAAAAATCAACCATAAATTCTTTTGAGTTGATTCCAACTCTCAAAAATCACATTTGACAAGATCTATCTGAATATGTAAAAATATTTAGGTTTACATGCAGTGACATTGGACTAGTACCAAAAGGATGTTATATGGGCATTTCTAGTCACTTTAATTATATTAAATAGTAATATTAAACTTTTTAAAATATGACCACCATTTTAAATCACATTCCCAAGTATTAGAATATGTGGTGATCACATGTGTCCACATGATCCCATATTTTAATTGGAGAATATGAAATCTTAAGTATTTTCAATGAGTAGAAATTACTTTTCCAAAATAAGAGAAATAAAATTAGGTCTTTATTTCATGTGATGTTTGTGATGATGCTAGATCATCAAGTGTGAGCCTTAGTGTGCTAAATAGAAGTAGTTAAGTATTGTTTGGTGATTGTGTACCTCGTATTCATTTATAGACGTTAGTACCGACCCGGGATACGAGGAGGAGGAGTACTACCAAGAAGAAGAAGAAGAAGAAGAGAACTTCAACCACTGCACCACTCAAGGCAAGCCATCACTAATTGCAAGCTAACACTTGCAAGTTTCCTAACTATGCAAGCTATAACTATGCAAGTTAAATATTGCCTACTTCATAACCTATGCAACATGCACTAGGCATGCTTTGGTTATACAACTTTGATTATACCAATCCCAAGTTTTACTTGCAAGCTTTATTATTTTACTTTTACCAAAGTTCTTTACCTTTAGTTAGTAAAGTGTGAGTATTGGAAAAATAGGATAGATACCATAAAGAGTATAAAACTAGGCCTAAGTAGTCATACTTAGATGTCATCAAAAGGCATAAACTAGAGCTGGATAGTTACACTTGATTAGCACCCCTCATTAGTGAATACCCTCAACTTTAGTGGCTAGTGCTAAGCATAAAAGTTGATTACTTTAGATGGGAATACTTGGTAAAAATGATTATGAAAAACTTGGAATGATGGTTCATTCTATTGAAATGTTTTGACATGTGTTATGGACACAAAAGGATTGGATGATGAAAATGTTGAGGCATGAGCCTTAGCCCTTTATACAAACTGATGATTGGGTTCGGATGTGATACCATTCCAATTTTACCGTACAACCACAATACCCGAATTGGGTAGGGCTTAACTGGAAGTTTATATGCCTTAGTATGGGTTCCCTCGCGGAAAGAGCTTGATCTGAGGCTACCTCGTGAGTGCGAATGTCCACCTATGCAGTGCCCAGGATGGCAGATGGCCATGGCTGGGAGGCCAAGCTCATAGGGGAGGTGCCTATACTAGAGTGTGTAATTGAAAGGTTAGGATTGATTATCCGCATACTAAGTATGATGATTCAGGGTTATCCCTGACGGATGTATCGAATTTTGTGGTGAAAGTGTACCACCTCTAGAGAGTGTCAAACTATTCGAATAGCCGCGTCCACGGTGATGGACAGTTGGAGTGGCCATACAGTTCCGTTGTCAGATGTTTTCAAAATGACTTGTGAATTGAACTATGACTTTGACTTGACCGCGACAGGGTTGTGGATATGAAAACTAGGTTCCCACTTAGGTGATGCAGAAAATTAAATTAGTTTTATTTACTTCTTAACTCAGTATGAAATAAACCTGCCTTTTTGCAAATAAACCTAGAGCTTAAGATTCCTACTAGAACTACCTTACTTGTTAGTGATAGTTTGCGAGTACTTAAAGAGTACTCATGGCTTTGTCCCTGGCTATTCCCGTGGCCAGACTATGAGGAGGACTACCAGGAAGATGGATAGCAGGAGGTCTATGACAACTAGGATCATCTCCCATCGTCAGCATTGTTTGTGACTCTGAAGATGGAGCCCCTACTACATTTACTTTCCGCTGCGTTGATTGTATTAAGACTGGATCATGGGATCCTTTATTTGTAAGACATTTATTATGGTTTATAATGGATGATGTACTGTGGTACCAATCTGTTATGTCTCACAAAAATGGTAATCCTGGGATTGCGATGTATGGCATAACAAGCATCTGGGATTAAAAATCCGGGTGTTGACAGAGTGGATGGAACTCCAAAGCGCGGGTCCCCTAGATTTGTCGAGTGCATGGACCATGTACTTCAACGGGTCCAAAAGAACCGAGGGAGCAGGAGCTGGCATCATACTGATATCACCTCAAGGAGACAAAATGAGCTACATACTTCGGATGAGCTTCTCGAACAAGTCAAACAATGAAGCATAATATGAAGCCCCATTGCACGGCATGCGAATGGCAAAACTCGCCTCAAAATCGTTGGAGATTCAAACCTCATCGCACAACAAGTAATGAACAAGTGCGATGCCATCAGCGACAACATGATCGCATACTGCGACATCTAATGCCATCATGGAGGGTTATTTCGATGAGTGTGAGGTCTCCCATATCAGCACAACAACCAACAGGGAAGCTGACAATCTTGCAAACACTGGGTACCTCTACCTACTCATGCCACCTGGGGCTTTCTTGGAAGAAATCAGTGAGCGTTTCATCAAGGTCAAAAAAGGCACTAAAGCCGTAGAACCAAAGGCAGGAAAGGGCCAAAGCTATAGATTGACTCAGGGGTTGCACCATCACCTGAATTCACACTTGCTCTAGAAGACAAGGAAGAACTCGAAGATGTCATGATGATAGAAACTATGTGGATGAAGCCTTACCTAGCATGCATGGTAAACGGATAACTCCCGGAAGATACAATCGAAGCACAACACATCAGCAGTCGGTCTAGGGACTTCTGGATAATAAAGGGAGAACTCTACAAAAGAAGTATTTCAGGTGTGATCTAGTGATGCATGACACACAAGGAAGGGAAACTCATGCTCAAGGACATCCACGAAGGGATATGCGACCACCATGCCAACAACCAAGCAATAGCAGCAAAGGCCTTCCGTGCAGGATTTTGCTGGCACCGTGGTCTAGGACACGAAAGATATAGTGAGAACATCTAAAGCATGCTAGTGATTTGCTACAACCTAACGCACCCACAGAAGAACTGGACCCTATACCTATGGCTTGTCCTTCACCCAGTGGGGACTCGACATGGTGGCTAAACTGCACAAATCATCTCCTAGAGGACATGTCTTTATGCTCGTTGCCATCGACAAATTTACCAAGTGGGTCAAAGCAAAGCCTGTCACCGGCCAAGATCCTACTTCGGCCGTGAACTTCATCAAGTCAACGGTTTTATGCTTCGGGGTGCCTCATAGCATCATTACCGACAATGGATCAAACTTCACTTCTAGAGAATTCAAGGAATATTACAAAGAGATGGGCATACAAGTGAGCTATGCGTCGATCGCACACCCGCAAACCATCGACCAGGTGGAAACATCCAATGGACTTGTGACCAATGGTATCAAGAAAAGGTTACTTACACCACTAGAAAGAGCAAAAGGCGGTTGGGTAGATGAGTTACCTTCCTTCCTATGGAGTTTGCGCACGAACCTAAACACCGCTACATCAGAAACTCCTTTCTTCCTGGTCCACTGAACCGACGATGTGCTTCTAGTGGAGATAGCCCATGATTCTCCTCGGTTCATTGCGTACGATGAAGAAACCTCTATAGAGGTACTCGAAAAAAACATAGACACATTCGACAAAGCTCGAGATATTGCGCTCGCAAGAGCAACCGAGTACTAGCAGAGCCTACACAACTACCACAGCCATCGATTGTGTCCTAGGTCCTTCGCTGTAGAGGACCTAGTCCTTCGCCTTGAGCAAGATTTGAAGGAGATATTCCCTAGAGGAAAATAATAAATAGGTTTTTATTGTCATATCTCAATTAGTTTATAATAGTTTCATATTGTGCTATAACTATGCCAAGTAGAAACATTGGTACAGGTGTGGTATGAAACAACCAAGTCCCTAGTAGCCTCTATTAATACTAGTTCATTGGTCATGAGGATGATATGGGTTTCAAGATCATGGGCATTTATGCCAATCGACAACGGGGTCATATCATTGGAGAATGATGTGATGGACATTCCTCGAAGGATTGCAACACGATCAAGTCATATAAGTTCATTGTTGCAACAGCTAAATCTAGACTCCTAATTCCATAGACCGTGAGGCTATATCAATCACAGTCTCCTGAGAGTGCTTAGATAGCATCAAGTGCCACTTGGTAATACAGTGGTTATAAAGGTGTGTTCAGGTACTCGGAGGAACCGTAGAGGCAATATATGTCAAGAGCGGGATTTGTTCACCCACATGACGGGTAAAGATACATACGGACGGCTTGGTGAGATTACATCCATAAATGTTGCAACACGTGACTCGGTCACGGGGATGTAATATCACGGTAACAAGAAAACAAAACTTGTTGTGAACAAGATTGAACGACATTGTCATCAGGAATGCATAGGGGTCACATGGATATCCCTAGTCCCTCTGTTGATCATTGATATAGATCATGTCTAGAGAATTCCTGAGCCGTGAGAGGATACACTTAACAATACGATGAGAGCGATCATTCGTAAGACGGAATCATAGTAGATAAAGAGAAAGCCGGAATTGTTCCGTAGAAAGATCCGAAGTCGTTCGGAGGAAACCGAAATGTGTTTTGGGTCAAGACGGATTTTGTAATATGTATTTACATACTAATTAATGTAATTAATATTAAATATAATATTAAAATCTATTTTGAAGGGGTATTCCACTAATGGGCCAAACTTCCTAGGGAAAAGGGCCCATGAGGGAAAACTGAAGGAGGGAAGGGCCAAGGGCCAAAGGGCCAAGCACCAGGCGCCTCAAGGGGGCCACCTGGCCCACCTAGGGATATGTGCGGGGTGGGGCCCACCCCTGGCCGGCTAGCCCATGGTGCCCTAAGGGCCCATGCACCTCCCCCCTCTCCCTTGAATAGTCCCACATGGGAAACCCAAAGGGGAGGGCACACCCCCTCCCCCTATATAAAGGGGTGCCCATTGGTGGGATGAAACACACCAATATTCAGAGAAGTCCTTTGGTTGACTTACTCCTTCCCTCTCTCTCTCTAGCCCTTGTGACCATGGCCCCAAGTTTGGGCTGTGCGAACAAGGCACACCTGTAGCACGTTGTTGCACTGTAGGGATTCCTAGTCGGATATCAACTTCCGTACTCCCGGCGGGATCAGGGAGCCGGAGGTCTCATCGTGCACCGGATGTGTACGAAGACACAAGGCGCAACACTTGGGCCGCTTAAATGTCGTGAGCCGGAGCTGCTGCACGATGAAGAATGAGCAAGGGGTGACCTGCGAGGAGCTTCACGACCTTGAGGTCGGCTACGAGTACGACTACATCAACCACGTTCCCCTCGAAACGTTAACCGCGTACGGTCTACAAGGGTATGTATTCTATACGCATTGGCTGTTACCGCATTACTACATAGATAGATCCTAGGCAGTTTTGGGGTTCCATCGTACGAATTTTTTTTGTTTCCTGCTGCGGATCCCCTTCAGTGGTATCAGAGCCGATCTATGCGTAGGAGTGTTGTACGGCAGTACGCACAAGTATTGTGCGGGCATTGATCCCTTAGTTGTTACCCTCTAACGTGTACTTGTTTATATCGCGATATTGTTTGATGAAGCGGCCCGGACCGACCTTACGCGTATTCGTACGCGAGACTGGTTCCATGCTCAACATACGGCTTGTACCGTATAAGTAGCTAGCGGGTGTCTGTCTCTCATTCGATAGTTGATATAGCATTTACAACGGAAAGCCCCAAAAGGGGTATAATAGAGACAACCGTTGGATCCATATTGTGGTTGGAAAGTTCGTAGATTAGAAACGATTCTATTGCGAAAGCCCTAACAACCATGTAAAACTTGCAATAGATAAAGTAGAGGCGTCTAACTTTATTTTGCAGGGGGCATGTGATTATGATATGGCAATAGTCGTTACGAAGGTAAAGTAGTTTACTTTTTTGTTACTAAGTAGTATAGTAATAGTCATCGTTCCGATGGACGACCTGGTGGAGGCGTCGTGGACTTGGCGTCAAACCAAGGGCAGGATGGAGATCATGCTGGAGCGCTCGATGGAGATCAAGGCACAAGAAAGACCATATCATATCACATTATACATATGATGTTGATACCTGTTTTACATCTTATTGTGTGCTAGTATTTAGATACTCAAAGGTAGAAAATAAGATAATCCCTATTGAATTCCAATGTTCTGTGTTCCCCTTGTGTGTGCACCACCAAGAAAGTTTTTTGCTATGAGGCGCCCTGCGGTGAGTAGGGGTCAGACATATCTATGTTCGCATATAGTGGGTGTAAGCCATGTTGCACAGCAAATACACACAAGTTAGATTTGGCAAGCCTAGCACGTTAGAGAGACGTGGCCTCGGAACACAAGAGATCGAAAGATCGAGCATGAGTCACATGGATGATGTGATTGACATTATTGAATGTGTACCTTTGATAATGCACTGATGGCCGTGATGATCGGGGGAGGTGCAGAGGATAGGGATCATGTGATCACTAAAATTGTCTAGGGGATGACAATTTTAGTGGAGACCAATTATAAATTGATCTCTTATTATAAACTTAGTCTAGATGTCTATTTGCGAATATCTTAGTAGACCTTAGCCTATCCCATTGAGGTCCTTTGCGACCATGGGAATATATTGCTTAATTTGGAACTTAGCAAAAGGGTCTAACTTCATAGATTAATACCCACGCCTGAGGGATATCCTCGTAAAAGGTGATCTTCTCTTCTTGATACGATAACCATTAGGAGATAATTCGATGACTCCAGAATGTTTGCGTTTTCTCCATAATCATCCAATAAGCCATTCTCCATTCGATGGAGAGTTGGGCTACATTTTGTATTCTGCAGAATAAGGCACATAGAGTATGAGCCGTTGGATGGGTTTTCCTCCATCATGGATGAAAAGAGAATGTTTGGAAAAACACTTAGTGATCTTGCATTAGAGTTGAGAACTCTTGGAAGGGCTTGATTGCAAAAGGATATCATGGATGAAAAGGTATATGTAAGATATACAAATTATAAATGTGGTTCTTGCAAAACTCGTTGCAGTTTGCAAAGTATTTGATACTTGTCCTGCTTTGTGAAAATAGGATGATCTGCTTGAGAATTACTTGATTTGAGGCAATGTGGCTTGATGATGGCAAGCAAAACAATTTATGGCTGACATCACCTCTTTCCTCAAAGTTTGTCATTTGGATTAGTGGACTTGAATATAAATTTGTAATCCCTGTTTGTGTGTCTTGCTTTTGGCAAGATGATTATTCATCTGAACAAGTTACAAGCCAGTTTGTACTATTCTTATGAATAATACCTTATGGTCACATTATGATTATAAATAAGTTATCCTCATCACTATGTTAATGATAATAGTTTAAACATTTATAAAGGATTAGAATGCTAGAAGATATCCAAAGTTTAATAATGAAATGACACTATAGTTTAAGTCATTTTGGTTATTGCATGTTCTTAATGAAGATCGGGGTCCTAGATGCTTAATCTAGAGACTTTGCAAAACCATGCCTCTTGGGCAGAATGACTAAAACTCCGCATTCTGGTAAAACGGTGATATGCGAAGAAATGTTGAATCTTATACATAGTGATGTATCGTGTTTTCAACAAATAGTGGAAATCATTAGTTAATTGTGGACTTAAGTGAATAAGTGTATTTACTTAATGAAACATAAGTTTGAAACGATTTGAATTCTTCAAATGAGTTCACAACAAATGGAGGATATTGAAATTAACAAGAATACGAAGTCTCTTCGATTTGATCGACATGACTAAAGTATTCAAGTTAAGTTTAGCATAAAAGGAACTTGTGAAAGATGTTTCACAAATTATGATAATTGGATGAATTCAAACTGTGTTGAAATATCTAAACATCATAATCATTATGTATTAAGATACATATGGTATAATATCATCTCTTATAGGGGCTATAATTGTCATTTAGAGTTAAATATCAAAATAAGCAAACACTCATTTGAAATACAAAGGAACATCTAAAATATTCGTGGAAACAACACCATAAGTGTTATGGAAAGTTCGAGTTTCTGGAGATTTCGACAAGTCAAAATCGTGGCGAATAAACAAGTCTTTGTAGAGCATTCTTAGGAAGCTATGAATGCATCTTTCACAAAAGGGGAAAACCTGTTATTGACCAAAGTTGACGTGTCTTGATGAAGATACAGGTGGAAGAAAGTAAAAGATCAAAACAAGGTATTTGACCTTACCACCGGATTGTTGAGTGGCACGGCAGAATTTGTTTCGCGAATCCAAACTCTACATATAGAGGATAAACCAATGATAATGATCATAAAGTTTCAGTGAATACTTTTACTAAAGAAAGTAGGATTCAACTATATATTATACAAGTTTGTGGAATTATATTGTTGATTCACTTGTCATGTTTTGAACAAGACATACCTACAAATTACAAAGAAGCGTGATGGACCTAAATACGAGAAAAGAATGGTCATTGAAATCTCGTTAGTGGAATTCTCGATTTGATAGTGATCAAGGAATTTTGGAATATCCAAGATTGTCGAGAGGACCTGGATATGAGTGGGAGCAAATCAGCTTGGCTAATTCATAATATGTAGCTGACATATTTTGAGTGAGAGCTAAGTGAAATTCCTAGATCTCAATATGAATGTCATATTTGAGTGGGAGCGTGAAATCATTCTAGGATATGTGGATGACATATGTGAATGATGTGATTGGTGTTAATAACATTTAAGTAAGATAAATAAAGATGAAGTTATTAAACAATAAGATCTATCGAGATAGATTGGTGAGTTTAATAAACACTGAATGTCGAATGCTTCCTGGACTTGATCCTGAAAGATGTTCAGAATGTCCTAAGCAAGATTCTGAACTAGCTCAGAATGGGATAAGGTAAGAAACAAGTTCTTGCTGTATGAAGAATTGAGTTAATACTGCAACTATGGTTGAAAGAAAGAGATGCATTGCATCTCCTATGCCTCAGTCATAGGTTCTTCCATATAACCATGTTGTATACTCGACGTAATGTGACCCGAAGTTCTGGATGGTAGGACAAAGTCTTAACTGTAAGAATGTGTCTTTAAGTGATTCCTTAGTTGATCACGGAACCAGAATTAAGTTTGTACTGAAATGACAAGAAGCAAAGTAAATGGCATAGTTGCATTTCATGCACTAGGATCTACATAGATATAGAAGTATAAAGGCTCCATCTGATGTGATGTATAATGTTATGGCGGGCTAGTTCGCTTTTAACGTAGAATGATGTGTCCCAGGGCCCAGTGCCCATGAGAAAGCCCTTGAGGTTGATCTAAAGTCACTTTAAGCTCCTGGAATCCGGCCTTGTTTTGCTGCCATGACTATAGTATATACACAAAGGATAGCAAAGTGTGTTTCGAAGTTTAGATGACAACGGTGAAAACGACCGTCATTATAAACACTAACAAAGTCTCACTTTGTTGCCAAACAAATGCTTCGACCCATTATAAGATAATGCAGTGAATGTCAAATTAGGAAGATATTAACGATTTGAAAAAGACATAATGATCTGGTAAAACAGAACATGGACATGACGTTTCCCATGATCATGCATGATCTGTAAACGCATATGGTATATGGTTTATAAGAGTAAAATGTGAGCTAGATTATTTATACTCTAGTGAAAGTGGGAGAGTGAAGGAGATATGCCCTAGAGGCAAATAATAAATAGGTCTTTATTGTCATATCTCAATTAGTTTATAATAGTTTCATATTGTGCTATAACTACGCCAAGTAGAAACATTGGTACAGGTGTGGTATGAAACAACCAAGTCCCTAGTAGCCTCTATTAATACTAGTTCGTTGGTCATGAGGATGATTTGGGTTTCAAGATCATGGGAATTTATGCCAATTAACAACGCGGTCATATTATTGGAGAATGATGTGATGGACATTCCTCGAAGGATTGCAACACGATCAAGTCATATAAGTTCATTGTTGCAACAGCTAAATCTAGACTCTTAATTCCTTAGACCGTGAGGCTATAGCAATCACAGTCTCCCAAGAGTTCTTAGATAGCATCAAGCGCCACTTGGTAATACAGTGGTTATAAAGGTGTGTTCAGGTACTCGGAGGAACCGTAGAGGCAATATATGTCAAGAGCGGGATTTGTTCACCCACATGACGGGTAAAGATACATACGGCTGGCTTGGTGAGATTACATCCATAAATGTTGCAACATGTGACTCGGTCACGGGGATGTAATATCACGGTAACAAGAAAACAAAACTTGTTGTGAGCGAGATTGAACAAGGTATGTGATACCAATGATCGGATCTCGGACAAGTTGTATCAATAAACAAAAGGAATATGGATGCTACATTTATCGGTTCAAACGACATTGTCATCAGGAATGCATAGGGGTCACATGGATATCCCTGGTCCCTCTATTGATCATTGATATAGATCATGTCTAGAGCATTCCCGATTCGTGAGAGGACACACTTAAGGGTATGATGAGAGCGATCATTCGTAAGATGGAATCATAGTAGAGAAAGAGAAAGCTGAAATTGTTCTGCAGAAAGATCCGAAGTCGTTCGGAGGAAACCGAAAGGTGTTTCGGGTCAAGACGGATTTTCTAATATGTATTTACATAGTAATTAATGTAATTAATATTAAATATAATATTAAAATCTAATTTGAAGGGGTATTCCACTAATGGGCCAAACTTCCTAGGGAAAAAGGGCCCATGAGGGAAAACTGAAGGAGGAAAGGACTAAGGGCCAAAGGGCCAAGGCCTAGGCGCCTCAACGGGGCCCACCCGGATAGCCTAGGGTTGTGCACGGGGTGGGGCCCACCCCTGGTGTAGCACCCTAGTAAAACCACTACTAGAAAATCGCTTGTTATTTCTGTTTTGTGCATCATCATGATCGCATGGTCATGTCATCATGCCACATTGCATTTGAGCATCGTCATGTCATCATGCATTTGTTTGCCTAAAATTATTTTCTAAAAGTCTATCTTTGTTTTATAAATATCCCTTATCTTTATTTCGAATTATAAAACTGGATCCTTCTGAATATTTTGTTTGTCTAAAAACTAATTGTAATAGTTTTCTAAATGAATAATTAAAACATATATTATTTTTGGGAGGCAGCCAGCCAGGCCCAAAAAGCCTAGCCGACCACCTCCAACTAAACCCTAGCATACCCTGAACCCAGCCCTACCATACCCCACCTAACCCTATTCCACCCCGCCGCCACCACATAGCGGCAACACACCCGTGAAGTGACCACACCTAACTAACCGACCCCGACATGGCGCGCACACAAGCCATCGACGCGACACGACGCGAGCGAAGCAGCACAACACGCGACACGCCCACGCGTAGCACACTAACGCATCCTACACGCCACGCTGCGTCACGAGCCCGGACCCACCCCGCTCGCCAGCCCTCTCTCCTTCCGCGACCCGTTCCTCGTCTCGATCCCCAACCTCTACATTGCCGCCTACCAACCACCACCGTCATCCCCAGTTTCCCCGCCTCCCTCGCCGCGCCCGAGCCGCCTCCTTCTTCACCTTTGCCGCCACCGAGGCCAGGCCACGCGCCCTGCTCGACCCCGAGCTCTGCCTTCCTAGCGACCTGGCCGCCTTGAGCCCAAGCCACCACCGCCGCGGGCGACCTCCGTCCCCTTCCGCGTCCCCAGTGCCCCGTCGAGCCTGACCCGAGCGCCACCGCGACCTGGCCCCTCTCCGCCCCAGAGCTCCACCCGGGGTCGCTCCTGCGACTGGTGGCCTTCCTCTTCGTCGCGACCTCTACAGCGTCCCTCCTCCCGCTAAGGCTGTTGTTCGCCGTCGAGCAGCCAAGTGCCTCGCCTCCGGCCTCCGTCTCCCGTGGCCGCTCCCCTAGAGTTCCGGCACTGCTCGCCGTCCCCGAACTGCTCCTCGCGTCGATTCCCGGCGCCTCGGCCCTAGGCTCGCCTGCCACCATTACAGCGGGCCGCCGCATCGCCACGGGTCTGCCTCTATCCCGTATGGCATTGTCCCCGCCCCTGCAACCTTGCATGCGTGCACCCGGCCGCTCCTGTGCAGTAGCACGCTGCTCCTGAGCATGCACCTGGCCGTCTCCTGGATGTGTTGTTGGTGTGTGACCAGTACCAAGACGTGTGCGTGTATGCTCATCTACACTGGTAATCATGTTGTTGCTGCTGCGAAGTATGTATGATGTGAATGCTGTTTTGGTGTGTGTGCCAAATCGGAGGCCTGTGCAAGATCTTTCTCGCTGACAAGACATGCTCGATGTCAATGGTTTTTGAAGAATGTACATGGTGCCACTCAAGACCTCCATCCCGGATCCGAACCTCGACCCGGAGACCTCCTTCTCGGACCGCCAAGATCGCCACACGGAACACCGAACCCCAGCGTGCCAAGTTCTTCCTCTCGGATCCTAGAGCCCCGGTCTCGGAGTCTGAAGACCGATTCTGGAGTGCGATACCGAACCCGAACCCCTCCGAACCCACAAGATCTTCGACCCTGAGATGTGTGACCCCTACCTATCCCTATTTTATAAATTTCCATATATCTTGTTGCATATAAATTGTCATGCTTGCATACATGTTTATTTGTTTGGGGGTACTTTGTCGATTCACCTCATAATTAAATATGGAGACCATATGCAGGCTATATTTGTCTTATCTCGACTCCATTTAAATTTGTGTAGCAAACCGATGCCATGCTTTACCTTGTTAAGACAACATTTAAATTGCGGGGTATCTAAATAACATGAACCTTCTAATTAATTGTCAGGACCCCGGTTCCGCTTAATATTGCCTAATTGCACCGCACCTTTGCCATGGCATGCATCATACATGCATCATGCTCGGTTTTCTGCCGTAGTATTAAATAGTGCTCCGGTGTTTCTTTTAGTGCTTTGCTTCTTAACGGACTAGGCCGATGAGTGGATGCGAGTATCTACCCGATCTCCGATGCATCTTCAGCCATGTTTTCCAGGCGAGCAATCTCCCCCTTTCTACCTATTTTGCATTTATAGTCTTTACTTCCTCCTGTTGATCTATTGCTATCCGTATTGCGATGCTTTAGTTTCGTGCACCATTTATATTCCTTGCAGCCCCTATATTGCCTTGGACACATCCTATTGCCTGTTGTTTGATAGATAGTCGGCCTTACGAGTCGTAGTTCCTTGCTCAGGTGTTGTTTCATGTCGTTGTCGTTCCACTGTTGATAGAAGGTTGGCACATGCTTAATGGTCGAGATGCTTAATCGTGGAGATGATCATGACTTTAATTACAACTTGATATTAAAATGCTGGGAATAGATATAACTAATGCAAAGGCACCTGTGGGAAATAGATAATATTTGGTTCTTCCACACTCACCTATGTCTCGTAGGCCCCGAGTACTTGATACCTGTTCCTTGACTATTCACACTATCCACATTCAGGAGACTCTATGAATCCCCTTAGCCAGAGCTTGATTCATTTCTTATTTCTTGGGGCCACAAACTAGTTTGGGGCTTTATTACTATCCTGTACTTATGCCATGCTTTACTGCTTTATTTACGATTATGCGTGGAGCAGCTATACTATTTAGGAATTGCGGAGTGTTTTCGCGGTATCGACAAGCCCAGTCACACTTTCGGGTTCCCAGTCGTTTACAGCCATTGGCAAAAACCTTGGGTCCGTCTCAGAGCCGGCCAACTTCGTTGCGGGTAGCTTCATGGGGTGGCCCCCTGAAATATTTTATGAATCCTGTGATTGCTTTATCGTGAAAGCCTCATTGGTTTTTGATTTGGTTTTTCCGAGGTTGATCGTGTGTGTGTTGCTATTTGTGCACCCTTGCAGGGTAAATCTTTCTGAGAGCCGTGTCCGCAGGTATGGACGACTTGGAGCACAATATCTCAATCATAGACAAGCATAACTAAAGTAGTGCTATAAATTTGACTTAATATGTGACTAGTAATCAGCTTCACTACAATGGAATGGCTAATAAAAGTGCCAACAACTGGTGGAACTGGGGTGTATCGTGTCATGGTAAATCTGCCTAGTAAGTATCGCAACTCCAATGGAATGAAATAAAAGTGCCAACAACTGCTGGGTTTGGGATGTCACATGCTAATTGTATCTGACTAGTAAGTACTGCAACTACAACTGAATGGTTAACTAAAACTGCCCACTACTTATGCTATCAGGATGACTCATGCTATCTATATCTGACTAGTAAGTGCTTCAACTATAATGGAATAAATAAAACTGCCAACTGTGTGAGTTCCTCGGTTTGACTTCCTCGTTTGGTCTCGAGGGGGAAATGCCAGGATGGGTATATTTGGTGTTAGTATCAGGTTGGGTACGAATAGGTCTTCCTTATCCCTCTCTGATAGCCGCCAGTTTTACTGAGTCTCTATAGGTTGTTTAGTGCTACTGCGCTGCCGCTTCAGTCCACCATACCTATGTAGGCGAGGACTGCCGAATTCTAGACTCGCTGCAATCGCCTCTCGATCGATGCTCCTCTTTTTCCTTTGCCCTTAGTCGGCACCCATTTTGTTTTAGCAGGTTTGAGATCGACGTCGTTAGCAGGGTTGCCCTTCCGGCTTGGCCTGGGCAGGGTTATGGACGCCATTGGTTATTCTTTAGGGCTCTTAGCCCCATTTGCATCTTATCCGTACTCGGATGTTGTATCATTTTCAGGGTGATTTGGATCTTTGTGGGTGTTACACCTGGCTGGCTGGCCCATGGTGCCCTAAGGGCCCATGCGCCTCCCCCTCTCCCTTGAATAGTCCCACATGGGAAACCCAAAGGGGAGGGCACACCCCCTCCCCCTATATAAAGGGGTGCCCATGGGTGGGATGAAACACACCAATATTCGGAGAAGTCCTTTGGTTGAATTCCTCCTTCCCTCTCTCTCTAGCCCTTGTGACCATGGCCCCAAGTTTGGGCTGTGCGAACAAGGCACACCTGCAGCACGCTGTTACGCTGCTGGGATTCCTAGCCGGATATCAACTTCCACACTCCCGGTGGCATCAGGGAGCCGGAGGTCTCATCGTGCACCGGATGTGTATGAAGACACGAGGCGCAATACTTGGGGCGCTTAAATGTCATGAGCCGGAGTTGCTGCATGATGAAGAAGGAGCAAGGGGTGACCTGCGAGGAGCTTCACGACCTTGAGGTCGGTACGAGTACGATTACATCAACCACGTTCCCCTCGGAACATTAACCGTGTACGGTCTACAAGGGTATGTATTCTATATGCATTGGTTGTTACCGCATTATTACATAGATAGATCCTAGGCAGTTTTGGGGTTCCATCGTAGGAATTTTTTTTGTTTCCTGCTGCGGATGCCCTTCAAGATTAGCATCGCAAACTTGAGTCGCCATCGTAAGGACCCTATATCATCACAAAAGTAATACCTGGCGGAGCATATTGCCTCCAAGACAAGAAGACCGGAGTAATTACTCCAACCTGTGGAACGTTGCGCAGCTGCGATGATTCTACGCCTAGGACATTTACTTCCTGCAATTTACTTTCAATTAGGCCAATAGCCAGGCTATTCAGCCGAAAGAACTCCGTTTATTTCCAATAAGGCCAACGGCTAGGCGATTACGCCAAAACATGTACCTTCGTACTCGATATTAATAAAGCTAAGTTTCCTCAATTGTGTCTCAATTTCATTACTCTACTTTCTGCTACACCCGATATTCACGGGCTCAATCAAGCAATCTATTACATAATCACACTCCGATACTTGTGGGCTTCACTACTCAGAGAAACCTCAAAAATTCTTCGGCTTCACTATGAAATACATCCAAAGGCGCGATTTGACCCAAGTAGCTGATCCAGCCCAACGAACATTAGGATAACGAAAAGGTCTTGTGCAGGGCGCAACTGCAGTAGCCATCGACATAAATATACAAAATTATAGTAGAAGTATCTATATCTTGGTTGGTACACACATAAGATTTACATAATTTACATGTCCTTTTACAGGGTCACAATCCTAGATATATGGGAAAGTTCAGGAAAAAACTCTTGATCTGCATCAAGGCACTAGCGAATTATTTGAATGGTGGGCTTGTGAGTGGCCAAATAATGAGGATCCATAGCTATCGTACCACCACTCGGAGGAGACAGAAGATGTAACACCCCAGCATTAGAACTTAGAAATAAGCTGAACACAGGTGTGTGCATTGCATTCATGCATAGAAAATCCGAATAATTTTCACGCTTTTAAATAAAACTTGTCAAAGTGATTGTAACTTCTCTTAACTTGGTGGAACTGAAGTAGATCATCAAGTTGATTATGATAAGTTTCGATATGACCTTTGATAAAACCTTATCTATGGGTAATATAATTTGATCTAAGGGTAGATCAAATGTAATAAAACTAAGACACAACACACTATTTAATTAGGAGTGCTTGATCTTCTAGAGATAATTACATGGTATTTCATACCACAACTCAAGGATGAATACTTAATATTCTAAAGATGATATCAAAGTATTATCTACCACAAACCTTGAATACCAAGTTAAGGATATAACTTAAGTAAAGAAACCCTATAACTAAATCTGGAAACACTTGTTTGCCATAGTTACTCCTACCATGGGTATCATGGTAGTTCATAAACATTAACTCTTATTACAAATAGAGTAGGAATGGAAGTCAAGCCAAGACCATCCATTACATATCCTTAGTGTCATGATAATAGGTGACATTCCTATTTAACCAAGTCCTAGTATCAATTGATCATCAATATTGAGTGATCAATTCTTGACCTAGAACTTATTGACTCATAGCCTTTGACCTATTGTGTTGACCTTTCAAATACCGTAAATAAATTAATCTAAATGAAGAACTAGATATGGTTAAGTGTACCATCATTAATGGAATGTGATCCTTAGTGGAGATCAAACCATTTGATGTTGGAGGAGTTAACTAAATCTTGAGTTAACTAGAAGCAGTATTTAAACCAGGAAGTAACTAGTGATCATGGAGCTATGAGAAAGCTAGTAGTATTAGTACATTAGTTAACAATCTTGTTAGGACAAGTGGATATAGACTTAGAATAAGCTTTCTTAACAAGATAAGTCTATAGAGAGACTAATACAAGTTTACTACTTAGTTGAGTATAGATCTTGATAAAACAATGACAAGCCTAAGCTTTCTATGATCAAAGGATGGTGGTCATTATTCTCAAGACACTTGAGATTAGATGATTAGGTGTTGAAGAAGAGTTATGAATATACCAAGTTAGGCAAGTCCTAGTAAGCTGAATCATCTAGCTTGATCATTAGAAGTCAAGCTAGAGTACGATGAAGTATTTGATGAGTTGTATGGAGTAGTTGGAGGCATAGTAGCTTAACCAAGTTAATATAAGGACAACTGGTATTATGGGAGTAGTACCATACCTATTCTAGAGGATTGATATCACATGTGATATGGAGAGGATTGTAATCTTGTAAGCCTTGGAAGTAGTTGCAAGATGAAGTTAAGGAAGTTAATAGATGGAGTTAGAAGTAGCTACATTGATAGGTGCATCAATGGTAGTTAATTAAGAGAAATTATATACTAGGAGTAAGGATGGAGTAATGTTGAAGTGGCATGACCATGTCATCATATGATGATGGATATGGTGGAGTCGGATGATTGTCTTATTCAGGAAGATGTGATCATTGTGAATAAGATAAGAGAGATATATAGAGTATATTTAGGAAAGGAATTCCTTATCTAAAGATAACCTTGGTGAGGTATTAAGGTAAGGATTCTTTAGAAGCCTTAACCAAGAAGATATCAAGCCATGACAAGACCCATGTCTACTGTATTATTCAAGACCCTAGAATCTAATGGATAGTATCTCTTAGTCAAATGAAATGTCTATGAGGTAATTAGAGAACCAGATGAGTGTTTAAGGATGGAAGCCTTATCTACTTAATTATCATAAACCCCAATAGAAACCTAGTTTTATAAAACCTCAAGATCACATTAGGAAAGTATTATAATGTACCTATATTGTCTAAACCTTAGTATTTCTCTATTCATGATTGTTATGGATTTATCATTACCTAACCAAAAGTGCTCTGTGGTAATTCTAAATTTTTACAAACCAAGTAGAATTGGATTTGGCAAAATCACCAAATATGGAGGACCATGAAAGCTAAATCACCCTATTATGAACCACAAGACTTAAAGTATTATAATATATATATGAAATCTAATATGATACCAAGTGTGTATAGAATGATAAAATCATCATTAGCCCTTTCTAATCCTTACCATGGTAATTATCATATTGAAAATGGAAACCATTTTTATAAGGTTTTTTATATAGAAGGAATAAATTCCTAAAGCCCAAGTCTCATTTGTTCTACTTAATAAAAGAACCTCTCATATAGTTGTATTTTCTTTTGATACAACAAAATTAATACAGTGGAATTCGTTATAGTGAATCTTTACACTATTCTGAACATTCTACTAGAATTTCAAATGCTTAAACCTTGTAGAAATAAAAGTGGAAAATAAATTGTAAATAGAAAAGAAGGCAGAATATAAAGACAGAAAAAAGGGAAAAGACTAGAACATAAGTCTCTAGCCCGTGGCCCAATCCTCCTCGTGTCTATTTGACGCTCGCGAGCAGCAGCAATCATCTCTCGCTCGCTCTACATCGGCCCAGTACCGGCCCGGCCTAACATACCCCTTTGTCAGTCCTATCCGTCGTCTTCCTCCTCCACTAAAGCAGCTCACTGGAGGGGACGGTGACCACCCGATGCAGCCTTTCCGCCGTGACGTCACCGCCGACACTCCTCTGAGGATAAGGACGCCACAACGAAGCCTCTCCCCATCCACTCTCTCGCTTGCTCTCCATCTCTATGTCTCCATTCCCCACTCGGCTGAAACCCTAACTGGCCGGAGCTAACCACCATCGTCACTAGAGGTCAACTCGGTGACCTTGGAGTAGTCCAGCAGAAGCGCAGTGCTCTGTAGATCCTCTAGGAGGAGCACACCATCAAGGGGAGCTCTGAGGAGAGTGAATTTCATCGTTCCCTTTCGTCGGTGTTTGCCAGAATTCTGGACTCTGCACTCACCTCCGACCACGTCGGACTCCACCAGCCGCTATACAAGCACCAGGGTAAGCTAGCGCATCTCCCTACCCCACTCTCGTCTGCTAATTCTTGTTGTAGCCCTAGTTGCATTGATCGTCACCATCCCAGCTCGGCTCTGGCCGTCGTTGACATTGTTTCCGATCACCCTAGAGCACCACACCACCCTAGATGAGTCGACTATCGTGTACTGCGTCGAATAGGAGCAATGGAACATCCACGCGTGCACCGCCACCAAATGGTCGCCGGCGTCGGTTGACCGCGATGGCTCAGTCAGTCCGTCGCAGTTGCCTCGGTGGCATGTGACGTGGTCCGGGCCCACTAGTCAGCGTCTATGGGCTAGAAGTAGATGAGTACCAAAAACGTTTAATCGCAGCGCTGACGTCAGTCTTGCGTCATCGTTGACTGGTCCACGCCACGTGGCAACTGACATGGCGAGAGCCCCACTCGTCAGTGACTGGGGCTAGGAATAACCCCGGTAAGAAGAGCCCTGCCCCATACTAACATCAGCATTACTTAAAAAATACATTTATTTATTTGTTTATTTTAATTTTAGAAAATGAGTAATTCTTACTAAATAGATATCTTTTGTTTTATAATTCAGAAAAATATATATTATATATCAAAATGTTCAGAAAAAGAAATTATATAATATAAACTTATTATCATATTTTATTTTCCAACTTAAATAATATAATAATTACTATTAGTAAATAATCTAATAGGAATAAATCTTCAATAAGGATTTTATTATTTAAAATCTATAAAAATAAGTATAATATATCAAAAATCTTAGAAAAACAAAATAAATACTTATAAATTTGTTTTATACATTTTTGAATCACTTAACTAATATTTGTTCTTTAGTAAGTATTTATAAAGTAAATAAAACTTGTAAAAATCATATCTTATTACTTAAAATTCACAAAAAATACTTATAATATACCAAAATGGTCACAAAAATGAAATCTACACACCAAAAATATCAACTCATACTTTTGAAGTAAAATAAAAGGTAAATGTCTAATAAATCTTATTTAAACCCTTTTCTTTTATTTTAATTCATTCAAAATATATAAACCTTTACTAATGTCTTTACTATTATTTGTTTAGAGTCTAAAAATGAAATAACAAGTTCAAATAATGTTTAATTGAAGCTAACATAAGTCTAAAAATTTCAAGTTGTACTTACTAACACTACCATTCAGAGTTAAGTAAATCTTACTCCAAAAATAGTGTATCACTTATAAAATCAAGAAAACACCACTTCTATCAATACATAATACTTTTGTTTCACTTTCATGGAGTGTTAAAAGTTTCTATTTACTAGTAGAATAGCTACTCAAGAATACTAGTTGTTTTCTACTTTAGTACTTGTAATTTATAAGAAAACCTTAAAGTATTAGTTTTAAATTTGAATACTTTTTACTTTGTAAAAGTAATCTTTCCTTCAAAAGTTACTCTTTAAGAAACATTAGAAGTAATCCTTGAACACCTATTTGAAAACTCTAATGGAATCTTAATCTTGTTTAAGAAGTATTCCAGATACCATACCATTTGAGTGTTTTAATATTGCATATTACTTGTAGTATTCACTTATTGTTTCACACACACTCTTACAAGCCTTAATAAGACGCACAAGTGTGAATTTGCTATAAAAAAGGCAACACACTAAAGAACTCATTCCCAGTTTCCAAACCCTAGATTAGATAAGACTATTCTGAGGATTCGCGTTTCTCAAATTGCATTACATTAAACATTAGTTGTATTCACTTATGCATCATTGCACTTTTCTTCTTTTAACATTAGTCCTTACCGGACCAATGATGCTATTTACAGAATTTGGATCTTCTATTGTCTTGAAGACCACGAGTGCATAATCTTGTAATCACAAAAGGCAAGTTCACAACTTGCTCATGTCCTTTGATTATTTTCTATGCTTCTAACTCAACTGTGTCATCACCTGCATTTCAAAAAGGTCGAAACACTATTTTCATAATTAACTGAAAATATCGGTTACTGGTCCAGGGTGATCAGCTAATCTATCATAACTGGCAATGGAAACACCATTGATATAGTAATGTATCATCTAGGACTTAACAACCAATGTCGCTAGTGATTCTAGCGCCGTATATTACGCGTCAACCATGAGATTTGGAATGGGACAGAGAAGTCAGTTGTATCTTCTTCCTTTCATATGGAGGCAAGATGACCTTAACGTGACACTGTGAATTCCTTGTGCGGATCCAGCATATGGGTGAGCACCCTTAGGCTCCACGTTTTTATTATATAGATTATCTATGAGTGGCTACCTGAGGTACAGTAGGACCTTTATGGAGCTGGGCAGGGGCATAACCGGCTCATAGAGTCTTCGAGAACTCACCAGGGTTGTAGCTTGCCCTAAATGGGGGCTTAACGAAGGTGTAGTCAGCCCTGGAGGATCATGCAGACATATGGGATCGCGGAGAGGGCAGTGATTGGCTTGGATCTTAGACTGGGCCCCATACCAAGGAAGTATGGACAAGCTCATGACTTGGTTGCGCAACAAGGCTAAGGTCTCTTCTGGGAAAAGTGACGCACCTCTGCAGAGTGTAAGAATTGTGACATGTTAATCCCTGTTCCGGGAAGGAGCTATGAACGCAGTAGGAAAGGAACTCCATGAAGTCCTGGTCAACCTGTGAAGGCTATCGAACATAGTTTTTAGAATAAAAGCAACCTTTGAAGAAGTGTTTACGAAAACCTGCATTACCTACGACCTCTGGTCTGTGGCTATAGAGATAGTGCATCTTACACTCCTTTTTAGTGAACTTGCTGAGTACGCTCGTACTCAACCGTACCTTCTTAACCCTTGCTAGGTTCGAAGCCATTGAAGACGATGTCAACAATAAAGTCAATGAAGTCAACATATACATCTCAAGTTCTTCAATAAAGTCAATGAAGTCAACATATACATCAGCGGAAGTAAAGATAAAGTGTCGGTTTAGATAGGAGTAGATTCTCTAGCCATAAAACCTATTTCCGTAGAACATTGCAATAGCAGCAATGGCAAGCCAAATAGTTTAGATACTAGTCTTAAATACTAGATATTTCTGAGTTATTATTTCTGCTTCTTCTTTGTAAGAAGTTCTTTCTCTCTCTTTAACCTAGAGTATTCTCTAGATCTTTTGTAAAGAGTCGAGTTGTAATCTATAGTCATGTCTTGGACCTGCTATGTTTATGTTGTACCACTCTGAGGGATGTAATACTAGTGAACAGTGTTTCATTGGTGTTATGTCAATGACTATAGTGTACTACATCATGCAGTGGTATGCTGGGTCACCGCAGAAGATTCTGCGACACATCATCTAAATCCAGCGCTAGGTGGTGTACATGCACCCAAGCAAAAGCGACCTTGGAACCCGCAATAAGCTGAAGCTTGATAAAATGATGGTTCACTTCACCTCGTTGAAATATTTGCATCAGCGTGGCCAGTCCTTGCGGTTGCGGGTCTCTGGGAAACATTGCATTATACACCATTGCCAAAGCAGAACGACATCACTGGACAAATTCCTCCACCTCCGACACTCGATCCCGAAGCAGTGCCAAAGTATACCCCTGCTTGTGGTCTGTCTAGAAGTCTGTACCAGCACCGGATAAAGCATCCATCAAAGCACTCATCTGATCTTTAAGACGCTGAGACTCCTCCACCACACTTAAGAGGATGCCTGGAAGAAACAGAAAAATTAGTCTACATAGTAAAAAACAAAATACTCGGGGGCTTTGTGAGAAAATTTTACATAGCATACTTTCACTCGCCCTCAAAATCTCATCAAGAAGATATTCCTCATGTTCCATGGCCTTCTTCGACTTAGAGAGAGAAACATCCAATTGGGCCTTTATAACCCGAAGTTCACTTTCCAACTGCTTAATATGGTGGATCTTGTCAGAATAAAGTGAAGGATCGATATATCCAGTGATAGTAGTGACATTAGTGGGAACATCCATTTCAGCCTGTGAAAGTTGCAAACTCGAAGAAGCAAGAGCACTCGGAGGAATAGGAGCAACCACAGGAATAGAAGTAGTCGAAGGATCAGGCGAGTCAGACACATTCTGAAGAGAGAAAGTAAAGGGCCATAATTGGCAAGGAAGATTCAACATACATAAAACTTAAACATAGTGAAAAGTTCAAGGATACATAATATCAAGGTTCTCCAAGAGAAGAATAGTATACATGGTTCATTACAATCAGATCGACATAAGTAAACTACAGCTAAAGAATAAGTGGCGCCACTAGCAGTGGCGCCACTAGCAGTGGCAGGAGTGTTGGACGACAGAGCAGTAGTCAAAGTTTTGGCAGATGAAGGAGTACTAGAAGTTTTCAAGAAATGAGTAGTAAGAGAGGGATCTTCCTTGTCGGATATATCAAGAAGATCTCTAGAGAACTTCTTAAATTTCTTAAAATAAGGCTCGAGGTTAATCTCTTTGATTGCGCCGGTGACTAGGATCGATGATCTAACCTTATCCCAGTCGACATTATCATCGTGCGCTAAGGCGAAAGACATCGCACTCTCCACGCCGCTCTTCACCTAGATCAACTTGTAACCGGTGAGGGGATTCAGACCAGCATTGAAGATCTTGGTAAGAGCGTTGAGGTCCAACAAGACATCTTTGTGAGGGAATATCTCCGCGCGAAGACTCTTTAAGGTGCGGCAAGAGTGGGTCAGGAGATTCCGACCACGGACACTGTTCCCTTCCAAGACACTCAGAGCATCCGACCAAGGATCAAGACGTTGATCCTCGGCCAGTGATGATTAGTGATATCTGCAAAAAAGGAAAAGTGCAAGTATATCATGATCCGAGAACCAGATAAGAAATGTCGAGTTACATTACAAGGATACAAAAATTACTCGTCAAGGAGGAATTCAGCTCTTCAAGCCTCTTCCTAAGATTCTCGTCCCTTTCCACCACAGCAGCAACTTCAGCCTCCCGCTTCTCCACTTCGCCTTTGGCTGCTTTGCCTGAGCTTTTTCAAGTTCCGCTTAGGTGGCCTTCAGCTTAGCTTCAAGTTCATCCGCGCATTTTCAGGCAACTTCACAAATAACTCTGGACTCATCAGTAGTAGCAATAGGAGAAGATGAAGTTATTCAAAAAAAACTTCAGGAGCAGAATATTTAAAGAGAGTAAAAGGAAAAGAACAAAGATCCTTTGTCGGAGGAAGCATCTTGTTGGATCCCGATAAAACGAGTGGCCATTTCTACCATCTCGTGCATTATCGGCTGAAGGAAATCAAAACAAGCATAAACACTTGGGGGTTGCATAGTGAAACAAGGCACGGCAAAACAAAGAGGATAAACACTTACATTATTCATGTCAGGCTCAGTCGGGTTCTCCGATAGGACTATACCCTCGCCATCATTCTTTGACTTCTTACAGGAAGGAGCTTCAGGGCTCACCATAAGATCTTTCGGGGTCAGCTCGCCCGCTGTTCCTCCTTGCGGGCTGGCTGGTTCCATCATTTTCATGGGAAACATAGCCGCGACATCCGTCCCATCGATCACGTCAGCAATGGGTAATTCCGAAGAAGTTTTTTCCTCCTCATCGCCAGTATCCCAAAGCACAAGTAATTTCAGTTAGAACCATAAAAAGGGGAATTTTTGAGGAAAAAGAAAAATATGTGCACTTAGAAGCCGATGTTTTGAGCAAACCAAAGAAGTTCCCTTTTCCTGGGAAGAGTCGTCCTCAGTGCCTAAACCATCAGCGGCTTTACATCACTTGAATCATCGGAGTCTTCAGTATTCTGGATGTCCACCTTGTCACGCTTCCTTTTTCCTTGACTATCGACAACCTTGAAGGAATCAGAATTTGCGGAAGGGACTGCCTCAGTTGGAGAGGAATGAGAAATAGAATTTTCATCATGTTCCTCAATGTCTCCCACAACCTTGGCATCTTTATTCTCCTTAGATTGAGCGCCAGGTTCTAGGACTCCACTAGTCTCAGGAAGTGGAGGAAGTGAATCCAAATTATCATGGTTCTTCACAAACAGAGAAGCAAATTTGGCATAAAGAAAATATACATCAAAGGACAAGAAACCAACAAATGGAAGACAAGAGAAAATGACTTACATCGGGCAAAGGATTCTTCTAGTCAAAAGGTGCAACCCAACATTCGAATGGAATTTCATCATGCTTGGTTAGTTTGGTGAGGGATATGACCTTTTTGTCGAGCTTAGAGCATAGCAGATTATCCGGGGACACCCTCATCGGATGCCTGTTGCCAGTGTATGCCCACATACCAGAAATCTAGGCCTAAAGAGGTTGAACGTAGATGTGAAGAAAGTGGGCTACGAGGTGAACACCTAAAACCTCTTTTCTAGCTGTATAGCGAAGATCGTGGATACGGTCCATCATGGGTTGTGTCTCCTTAATCTCCTTGAGTTGCGCCTTCTCCCCAAGACTTAAGCTTCCTAACGCTTTTTGTCGGGTCGAAAGGAGCTAATCCATATTGCAAGCCCTCAGCTGCTTCATCCTTGATGTAGAACCATTTCTTCCTCCAGTCTTGGGCAGAATTCGCAAACTTGAGGTCAAAGTAATCGACATCTGGGGGAACATAGATGAAAACACCAGCAACATCATAGACGAATGCTCTGGTCACATTGCAATTGATGGGAAAAGGAATTTCCACATGCCCTAGTGGGGATGAACCCCAAGGAAGCTCTCGCGGACAGAGAAGAAAACAACAATGTGGAGAATGGAGTTGGGAGTGAGATGATAGAGTTGCATGCCATACACAAATAGAAGCCCACGAAGAAATTCGTGGGCAGGAAGAGAAAGACCACGGAAGAGGAAAGCGATGAACATTACCCTCCATCCTGCTTTAGGCACGGGTGTGGCCTCATCACCAAGAAGCTTGAAGGAAATCCCCTTCAGGAATGTGTACTTCCGAGCCTCACGCACATCCCGCTGCGAGTACTTGGAAGGGTCCATTCGGTGACCCGTGGTTTGACCGTAGTGGTGTCAGCAGCGGAACCTCCACCCTTTCTCCTCCCCATGGTGGCGGCGGTGAAGGTGCGTGAGCAAGAAAGCAAGAAGAGAGCAGCGGCGCTGGAATAGATTTTGCGTAAGTAAGAAGAAGGCTAGCAGCGGAGGAAGGGATGAGCACTAAAAAAATTCACCCCTCGGTACTTATAAAGTAATCATCGTAACTCAGGACCGTCAGATCTAGAAGACACGACATCGCGATGAAACCTAGGGGCAACACATGTCCACAGTTAAAAAGGGATCGGCTATAATAAGAATTAATTATCGCGGTAACTTTGGAGAAAACTGCATGGTGCGTCGATTCCCGTGAAACATGGGGTCATGCGATCAAAATCGACGCTGAGACGTCCCCCACGCATCATCAGCCTGCATCATGGGCCCACTACTGAAATATCCCATTGGGAGTGCTGAAACGTGACTAAGGAACTCCATCATCATCATCAGCGATGACGTCATGGGAAACAATGAAAATACTTCGGATGTACTAACAAGGAACTCGAACAAAAAATTCCAAGGCCAGAGTCGAGCATATTCCTCATATGAGAGACTTGAGCCTATGCTCGGAAGCAAGTGTTCAAATATATCCTCAGGGGCTACTCCCATCGGGAGCGCTGGTCACGCAGCCAATAAAAATTTAATGATTCAAATAAAAGAAGACATGAGTCAATGATTTCCTCGGATGATGAAGGCTTGAGCCTATGCTTGAACAACATAGTGACAAGGTGCAACCTCGGCAATGCCCATTGTTATGGACTTAGTGTTTCATGGAAAGGAGAGCGCTGGTGATTTCGTCGGCTTAACAGACAACAAGGGAGGCGATTTACCCAGGTCTAGGCCCTCTTAGAGGAAATCCTACTTCCTACTTGTCTGCTCGTATTATCATTGGAGAGTACAAATGCGTTGAGTCGACTAGAAGCGAGAGAGAGAGAGAGAGAGACAGAGAGGGGGGTGGTGTTGCATATTGTAAGATTGGATCTATCATGGGAGTGCCCTCCTCGTTGCCTCCTCCTAGCATTTATATATGAGGAGGCTAGGTCTCGGGTAACAATAGAGTATGTTACAAGTTGGTTTTTGTATCTAGTCTAGTCTTGTTCAGCAGGAGTCTGTGTCCTTGTAGGATTTGTATCGGTCAAACCATCATTGGCTTCATGGATCTTGATGTATCTTAGAGTGAGCCTTCCATTGGGCCGCAACATATATACCAATACTGGGAACCCAAAGGGTTATGTGCATGTTAGTAGCCCCCGAGACTATGTTCGGATGCTTGCATCCGAGAATAGGCTCAATCCTTTTTAATATTCCCGAGAGGCGAACTCGAAGATTTCTTCGGATGTGTGCATTTCTCGACCGCCTTGTTTGCCTGATGCAATGGATGTAGTTGTCTTGTTCTTCAAGTGATGTTGGCATTTTCATCAGGTGCTCCCGATGGGAGTAACCTATGAGGCTACACTCGGGTACACTCAGAGTTTTGCTTCTTTATTGTAGATACTCTTTTGTCGATTCCTATTTTTCTATCGGGTGTGCAGCCAGCGCTCCCAATGGGATAAGCCCCTGAGGCTATGTTCGAACGCATGCGTTCGAGCATAGGCTCAAGGCTTCATCATCCGAGAAATTTCTCGACTAAGGTATCGTATCTTTGCTTTTATGTCTACTCCTTAGGAGGAATTTTTCTATCGAATAGATGATCTATTAGTTCAATAAGTTTGTTATGGGGATTTTGGTATAACGAGTCTAGTGCATCCGACGGATCGGGAACCAATTAATTGCTCTTGGGCAAAAACAACATGAATCTACTTCAAACTCGAGTCCCTGAACTCAAATTCGGTATATACTGGCGTAATTCAGCTTGGGCCGCAGAGGTCTTATCGAGTACTAAATTCCAGGCTCATGATTTATGGGTACCCAACGCATCCGTCGGGATTTTTTATGGTATCGTGGATATAGATAATAACTAGCAGAGCGTATTCGGGTGAGGTTACTAGGCCTCACACGATGGATCCTGGGGTCGTACCTTCATATCGATAGACACAGCATTCAGACATTTTATCGTGGCGGACGCGGTCCAAGAATTTTTGATATTTTATCCACTCCGTAGGTGGATTTTACTTTTTCTATAGGGTGAGCAAAGATGATCTTCATCCGAGGAGGTTCTTGCCGACTCCACTAGAGGACTTGTTGTTTTTATCGGGTGCGTGGAAAGCACTCCCGATGGAAGTAGCCCCGAGGCTATGTTCGGATGCTTGCATCCGAGCATAGGCTCATAGATCTTCTTCATCCGAGAAGATTCTCAACTCAAGTATTGATTTTTATCGGGAGAGCATAGGCTCACAGATCTTCTTCATCCGAGGAGGTCTCGACTCGGGTCTTGGTGTAAGTTGTCGCATGTGGAATTAATCGACTCCATTTGGAGGACTCGATAAAATAGCTCGATGTAGCCAACGTTCTTTTAAGCTGCAGAAAAAATAAAAAATAGTGAAGTACCTGTATCTTGTAAAGAATATGTGCCTTTCAGTTTGTCATAACATTTTCTGGTGCCATTGGACTCGACACTTTTGTACTGTAACATGAGACATTTTCATTAGCCTAATGCCCTTAGTCTTAGTATCTTGCCGGCCTGTCAGTTGGGCTTCAACTAGGTCGGGGTTTTTAAGGATTTGACGTTTAGGCAGAGTCAACTACTCAGGCAGTCGTGTATGAGGTTCTCAAGTGCACAAAGTCGATGATACTTAGGTTACTCAAAGAGGGCGCAACCCCCGAGTGTTTCGAGTGCGATTAAAGTAAGAAAGAAATAAACTCAAAGTAGAGAACTTGGCTTTGTTATTAGTCGACGAGGTTGATGTGACCGGAGGAGATGGAGCCGATGACGATAGCGGGTTGCCGCAGCCAAAGATTTTAGGGGGTCGACGCGACCGAAAATTCTAGCGGGTCGCTACAACCGAAGATTTTATTGGGTCACTGCAGCCGAAGATTTTAGCGGGTCATCGGAGCCGGTGGTGGTAGCAGGTCACGCGGCGGATTCGATAGAGCCTCCGAGTGTAGATTCAACGCGGTTGATGTAGTCGAAAGAGCCCCGGGTCGCTGGAAGCTGGAGGCCGCGGCGGGTCGCTGGAAGCCGAAGACCGCAGCGAGCCGCCGCATCCGAAGAATCAACGAGTCTCTCAAAATGATGATGGCCACGAGTTGATGCAGCCGAAGATCGTGGTGGGCTGCCACATCAGAATAATGTAACGGGTCACCGAGGTTGGAGCCGATGCAATAGACGTGTTGATGCAGCCCCCGAGTGTAATTGATGGGTCGTGGGGTCGATGTAGCGGACGCGTACCCAATGCGGCGAACTAGCAGTCGACGTGGCGATTGGGAGTTGACGTGGTGACAGGTCTCTCGTAGCCGATCTGATTTTTTTTGCTTCCGTCGAACAACTGAATTAATATACTACACGAAATTTCTCTTTTTTTTTCCATAATTGCTTTGTTTTCTCCTACTAGGTACTGGCGTGAGTTAATCTGCCATTGGGTACTTCACCTGGTTTCTTTGGCTGACAGAATCTGGTGCCATATAAATCGCCCGTCCTTTTTAGCTGTCGTATACGACCAACTGAGGCAGCTAGCCTTCCTTTCCTTGCTAGACACTAGATGACACCGAGCAACAAAATCCTTTTCCAACTCGAACGTTCCTTTCCTTTTCCTGTTCGCTTCTTATCCGCTCCCAATTTAGTGTTTCTGGCCGCAAAACTCATGCAGACAAGATGCTTGTGTTGTATCTTCATGCCTTGATGATATGTGACTTTGATCAGGAGTCAATTGACGCTCGTGATTTTTTGCATGCAGTTGCACATGATTGTTTCTGGCTCCAAGTAGTTCTTTGATCCGACAACAAACAAGAATGCCTTGGAAGTTGGTGCTGAAATATATTCCGATCTGAAGTCGCCGTTCGGCAGCACGCGCATATCAGCTGGCACGGAAGCGATTTTTGTACGTAAATAGTGAAACCAGCCGCGAACGATCGAACGAAGCAGGTACTCATGATCATTGTGAGCAAGTCGGATCCCGCAACATTGTTTTTGCGCTAGTCGTACGGAACCGATTGTCGAACGAAACATGGGCAACCGAGCAGAGATTGATGTCCATGAAGATAAAATCGATCGTGACGGAGATGTTGGTTGTAGATGAATCGACTGGATATTATCCGACTGCCGTTGTTGACGAGAGATCCCGCCCAGAAGACGACTCCAAACGATAAACCGCAGATCATCGAGTTGTTGTCTGGTGAAGAGGAAGCCGCCGAATTTACGACTTCAGCACCCAAATTTTTCACATGAGGCGCCAATTGATGAGGTGCAATCTCGCCAATGTCCATTGCTATGGACTTAGTGTTTCGTGGAAAAGAGAGCGTTGGTGATTTCGTCGGCTTAACAGACAAACAAGGGAGGTGATTTACCCAAGTTCAGGCCCTCGTAGAGAAAACCTTGTGTTATCATTGGAGAGTACAAACTCGTTGAGTCGACTAGATGCGATCTCACCGAGAGAGAGAGAGAGAGAGAGAGAGAGAGAGGTGATGTTGCGTATTGTAAGATTGGATCTATCATGGGAGTGTCTCCTCGTTGGCTCCTCCCAGCCTTTATATATGGGGTGGATAGGTTTCGGGTACCAATACGAGTAGGTTACAAGTTGGTTTTGTATCTAGTCTAGTCTTGTTTTGCATGAGTCTATATCGTTGTACGCTTTGTATCGGTTAAACCATCATGGGCTTCATGGATCTTGATGTATATTTGAGTGAGCCTTCCATTGGGCAGTACCATATATACTAATAGTGGGAACCCGAAGGGTTATGCTATGTCACATAGCCTCCAGGGCTACTCCCGTCGGGAGGGCTGAACGCGCACCCGATAGAAACAATAAAAAGTCCTATAGAGTCAGCAAAGAAGATAAAGAAGAAATTTAAGCCTACACTCAAATAAATATTCGATTGTAGCCTCAGGGACTACTCCCATCGAAAGCGCTGGCCGCGCACCGATGGAAAAAAAGCAAAAATCCTGACAAAGATAAAAAACGTATGAGCTTTACCCCAAGTGTTTCCTCAAACGGTTACTCCCATCGGGAGCGTTAAACAACACACCCCATAAAAATGATAAACAAACGGACAACTTCAGCAACTACAACAACCAAATAAGATAGTCGATAAAAAATTAAAAATTCTCTGACCATGCCTACCGCGACAACATGTCTAATGCCGTGTCTATCGACATGAAGGTAAGACCCTAGGATCCGCCCATATGATGCCTAGTAATCGCACCCGAATGTGCTCTGCTAGTAATTTTCTATATCCACGATACAATAAAAATCCTGATGAACACGTTGGTTATCCAAAGCATAAAACTAGAATTCGGTAATCGGTAAGACCTCCTCGGCCCAAATTGAATTACACCAGTATATACAGAGTTCGAGTCCGAGGACTTGAGATTAAAGTAGGCTCACAATGTTTTTGGCCAAGAGCAATTAACTGGTTCCCGATCTATCGGATGCACGAGACTCATTATCAAAATCCCCATGAATAAAATATTTATAGTCGCTCAAAAAGAACTTCAGATTCAATACGGAAAATGTCTTTGAGACTCAACCTGAATCTATGATCCGGATGGAGTCTCAAGGGTTACTGACATGGATATGACTTATCGGGTTTCCGTAATTGGTATACCTGATACATACTTAGACTGCAGCCCAAGGCCTGCAAAGAACTAGAAGTCCTGGAAGCATACGAAGCCCAGGAACCGAGCGTGTTGATCAAGATAGAAGTACCGACTGACATAGTTAAATATTTGTAATCAAACTTGTAACCGATTCATGTTGGACTCTAAGACCCATCCTCTCATATAAAGTTTGGGAGGAGCCGATAGAGAGGGCGAGAATATAATTTTGCGGCCCGAAAGTTGAGGCGCCAAGGCAAAGCGGTACCCAAATTGCTTGTAATTAGCCATGTTGCCCACAGTTGGCGTGCCAAATACTCAGGTGTAACTACCTCGGTGAATTACGCTCCTAGTACAAGCCTGGAAGTTCAGAAATGGTTGAAATAGTACGGTGGGGCCCAAATGCCACTCACATGTAGACCTTTCGGCCGTCCCAACCATTTCCAAACATCGGGACAAGAACGGGCGGCGTAATCGGCAGGCGAAGGGATCAACTACATACACAAATGAGTATGTATGCAAGCCACCATACAACAGTACATCAGAGCCATTCCATCTATAAAGAAAGGAAATATATAGCATACGGCAAGATCCAAATATCCTAGATAGATATAATAGTTTAGGATATCTCCTCATCAATCAACAGTATCAAGCGAGCGGAAGACAAAATCCAGTACGGATAAAGCAAATCGGCATAAGATGCCCCATAAATAAGCAGATCACGCCCACAGATCTCACGGATCCCGTTCCCGGAATCTCTACACGAATGATCGTTGCCCATATCGTCGTCTCTTCCACCCAAAGTATCCATCTTGCGAGTGTACTGTTCATCTGAACCAATAATTTATAGTGTGAGACCCTAGGGGTACTCAGCAAGTCTTTATGCCTCTAAAGGGGACACAACCTGGGGTGACGCAATCGCAGCAAAAGATAAACCCTAGCAATTCTATAGATACTCGCTAACCATCCGCCTAACAAGATATAGACGGATGTCCGTGAATTAATAACAACAGTTATAACAGTTATAATGGTAATCTTAACAGATCCATCCTCCTCCTCGCTTACCGACGAGGAAGCGGACGAACAACCCCCATCCGTTGGCAGTTTTATTATCCATTCCATGAGTGTTGCACTATTTACCGTCGGTACCTAGTCTAGTCAAATTAAAAGCGGTACTTTAGTTATGCTTGTCTATGATCGAAAGCTGTGCTCCAAGTCGTCCATAACATGGACACGGCTTTGAAAGTTTTACCTGCAGGTGCACAAATAACACATACTCGATATGCCTCGGAAAAACCAAATCAAAACCCAACAGGCGATCACGACAAAGCAATCACAGGATTCAGAAATATTTGAGGCCACCCCATTGAGCTACCATAGCGAAGTTAGCTGACTCGAGATGGCCTCAAGGTTTGCGTCGGTGGCTGCAAGCATCGGGAACCGAAAATGTGTTGGGCTTGTCGATACATGAAAACACTCCGCTTACCTAACAGTGAGTGTACCACCGCACAATTTTAAATAAAGCGATAAAACATGGCATAAGTACAGGATAGTAAATAAAACCTCAAACTAGTTTGTGGCCCCAAGAAATAAGAATGAATCAAGCTCGGCTCAGGGGGTTCATAAGCCTCCGGATGTGGATAGCGAATATTCAAGAACAGGAATCAAGTACTCGGGGTCCCACGGACACAAGTGAGCCTGAAAACCAAATAGCAAATATGGCTCACCGATGCCACTTTCATTAGTTATCCCATTACTACTCAGGTTAAGTTGTTTAGGTACCTCGTTATCCATCAGACACTCACATACCCTACACATGCTGTTCTACGACTCGCATGGCTCAAACAAGTCCTGTAGTAATGGCTCATGGGATGGAGGAACAAGCTTCGGTGGGGTTTAAAAGTAAAGGCTATGCAGTACTTGGGATTCAGTTTAATGCAATCGCGACTCAATGATGCAAGAATAAGATAGAGGCAATGGGTACTATATGTATGCAAGCATGTGGTAGTGCTTGCCTGGCAGCTCGGTTGAAGCGAGAGAAGGATCTGGGTGGTACTCCTGGTTCTCTTGGTATATCCCACCTTTCAGCGTCTATTCGCAGAAGAACCAAACAAACAAGGGCCAACATAAATAAAGTGCACAAGCATATGTATAAATGCATCAAGCAAACAATCATGCCATGATGAATGATGCACAATTGGCATGGCAATAAAGTAGCATGGCATGGTGAGGTGTGGAATACAAGCATAAACCATTTTAAGGGGTTTTAATCACATTTGATACTCAATTTAGTTGTTGTTCACAATATATTTATATGATGCATGCTGCAAAACAGATAAAGGGATGCGTAAACAGAAAGGTCTCGTCGAGCTAATCATTTTAGACATATTATTTGTTAAATTTGGAGTTATAAACAAAAGTTATTAATTAATTAAGGTCTAAGGGCAATTTATTGTAATTTAAAACAACTTGGAATTTTCAAGTGTTCATAATAGATTTTGAATGGCATATTTGAATTCCTCATATTTTTCTGATTTGAAAACATATATTATTTGTATTAATTGGATTCATATTTTGAAAGTTATATTAAAACAGAAATAAATTTGAATTTGAATAATTAGAAAAAGATTTGAATTTAAAACAGATTTGCATAATTACTTTTGTTACTCAGGTTTAGCCAGACACAGACGCTGACGGGTGGGTCGCTCTGCTGACTGGGACTCCCAGTATGAAAACTTTTACACCGCTTGCCGCTGCATACGAGGCCGACAGGTGGGGCTAGCGGCCACGGGGTCCACGCGATGTGAAGCAGGCGTGACCGACAGTGGGGTTGGGCTGGAGCGCGGGTTGATGGGTACGAAAGGCCAGTGGGTTCTTTGCAAAGCGGGCACTGCGGCTGACGGTGGGCCCAAAAGGTACCGCGGGTTGATGAACAAAAAGCTGCGGGGGGTTTTACGCAAAACGGCCATAGCCGTACTGTTCCTCTTCCTGCCGTGATCGACAGACAGATCGGTCGGCTGCGGAGCGGGGACTCGAATCGACGGCGGCAGCGCTAGAAGCGAGCCGGCGGTGGCTCGTGGGTTGGTGCTAGAAGTGGGCGCGCCTAGATGAGGGTTCTGAAGAAGCAGGCCGGGCAGCGACGCACTGCGCCGTGCAGGCGTTCGTCGCCGGATCCGCGTCTAAGCGAGAGAAACGCGGGAGGTGTCGAGAGGTGCAGCTCACCGGGAGGCTATCGGTGGCGGTGGTTGGCTCGGCGCAGCGATCGACGCCGAGGCAGAGGCCGGGCGGTCTAGGGTTTCGTCGCTGGCTCTGGTACTAGTGGCTCGGTGCTCCTCTTCGGCACAGCGTGTTCCAGGCGGCAGGAGCCTCTGGTACTCTCCAACCACTCCACGGACTGCGTGCAGAGAACGGTGGGAGTGCGGTGGAGGCCGGTGGCGTTGCGGATGCAATGGAGAAGAGGGGAGAGGCAGTGGCTGCCTGGATCTGGGGGTAGCAGGCGGCAGAGCCGTGGAAGATAAGGACGGAGAGGGAGAGGGTGCCGTGGGAGCAGGTAGAGGAAAAGGTGGCTCGGCCACCTTTTCCTCTCCTTCTTCACGTGGTAGGCTCCTGGGACAGGCAGGCAAGGGCAGGTGGGGTGGCTACCAGGTGGGTCCAGAGGGCGAGGCCAAGGGCAGGGGCAGGCTCGGGCTGGGGGGGGGCCCTAGGGCAGAGAGAGAGAGTAAGAGAGGGAGAGGGGGTAGCCTTGGGTAGAGCTAGGTTTGGAGCTAGGGTAGTGGCTCGGGTAGGGTTTGGGGTAGCTAGGGTTGGGGCTTGAGGAGAGAGGGAGAGGGTAGCCAGGTGGGTCCCAGGAGAGAGAGGCCTAGATGGAAAAGAGGGGGTGGTTAGATTTAGGGTTTAGCTAGGATGGGGTATGGGTTTAGATAGAAAGTTGAAGAGAGAGGGTGAGATGAGATAGAGATGAGGGGTGAGGTTTATTGTTTTGTCAAGCTCAAGCAAGATCAAGCAAAGAGCAAGCAAGAACTAGACAAGGACAAGAGAGGGTGAGGTGGTTTAAGCATGATCAAATAAGATCAAGCTAAAAGAGGGAGATAGAGAGAGGGAGATGATCCACCCAAAACCAAAAGAACCAAAATACTAGAAATAGGTGGCACTTGCATGGCCCATGCAAAACATTTAATGCCATGTCGATTCTTGTGAAAACAATATTATTAAACATGGCATTGTTATTTTGCATTCCCAAAATTGGAATAAAGCCAAGCAAAAAGAATTAAAAGGGAAGCCCCATGTGGAGTAGATGGAGATGGCCATTTTTGAAATACGATGGGACTTGCTAGTGTGTATATGCCACTAGGTAATTAACAAGCCCACAAAATATCCCAACATGAGCATAATCCATAACAATCCAAATGGGAGCTAGGAGAAAGGGTCCCACTCACAAGGCATGCAAAGGTGGCCATGTGGCTCTCATATATCAATGATGTGAAAACAACATGATGCTAAGATGAGAGCATGTGGACAAGAATTGGATCCATCCCAACCCACATGAGCTAGAGGTAACTCAACAATGCAAAGCTCATATTTAGTTGGATGGTGGAAAATATAAGGAAGGAGAAGAAAAAGGTGGTGGAGTTAATAAGAGATATGCCCCCAACTCAACTTGGGCATTAAACAATATATCAAGAACCAAATACAATATCAAGAGGCAAATACAATTAACAATGCATATGAAAGAAGAACCAAATGAAAAAGGGTTTTATATGATGCTCAAATGCAAGGTGGCATGATGACATGAGCATGATATAATGATGATGCAACAATTATATATTTGAAGTATCCATTATATAGACTAGGCTAGTAGCATTGCAATTGTTAGACAATTGGGATGCTACAACTCTCCCCCACTAAACAAGAATCTCGCCTCGAGATTCCTAGGGAAAAGAAAACAACACAAGGAGAGCGGGTGTTTGGAACGAAGGTGACCCTCACATTCCCAAGGAGATGAACAACGGAATGGTGCGACCACTACACCTTGCAAAACTTGCTAGACTTGTTGCGAGTCTTGCGTTTTGCTAGAGAAACAACGGATAGAAGAGTTGAAGGATTGTCGTGAGACAAGAAGGATAGGATGGACATAGCTCCGGTTTCCTAAGAACATGCTAAAAGAATAGAACCACTTGTGAAAGAAAGGACAAGATGATGTCTCATGGATAAAGAAAGACACACCCTTTAGATTAAAGATTTACCGATACTAGAGAGGATGGATCTTTGTGTCGCCGGAAGAAAAGGGCTAGATTGGAGAGGTTTGAACCACTATGACAATAGCATCGTACCTGCTCTCAGATGAGAAAAGAAGTATGGAAACAATATTGCCTTCAAACAATAGAGTCCCTTGATATGAACAGAAAGATTTAGTTAGACATCGTCGGATTAGATTCTTCTTGCGCCGGTAAGAACCAAAGGATCACGCAATTGAGGTGCGCGGATATAACTTCCGGAGACGGATGTGAAGCCAGATCATGGTGGAATCCCGAGAAGCAAAGAATACGTTGGATCTGGGGCTTATTGTAGAGATACTTATTGCTTTCTTTAGCCTTGAGGCTAATGCAATAGATTTGCGGCTGATGGCATCAACCATAATTGGCTTTACAACAGAAAAAGAATTGATGAAACAAAGAGAGATATTTTCCTTTCATCTTGTTTGGGGATGTAGGGCACCGGTAGAATGACGAGGATAGAAAAGAGTTTGCGTTTGTTTCCACCAGATAATTGAAGATTTGCTCCGTGTAGGAAAAGACGAGATCACCAACAAGAGATTATTGATTACTTTCTTCGAGAGAGCCCTCCAGAAAAACAAGGACGGAAGTAAAAGTATCAAGGGATAAAGGCCACTTCTAACTTCCGTGGAATGAGTGAAATCACATTAGTTCACCAATTAAATGTACAAAAGCGAATTATAAGAGTAGTGGTATGGTAGCTACTCCATCCCGCACTCAAAGCATTACTCCGGACATGAATAAGAAAACCATGCAACCCAACTACCGAAACAGACTGAAGGTATAGACCAAAACTCATGGAACTTCATTAGAAAACAAGGATAGATGCAAACGATTCGCCGGATTCATAGATAGATAAAGATGATGATGTTGTTGTCATATCATAAGTAACCAGCCACCGGAAAGATATGAAGGAAGATCGCGGACGCAACTGCAAGATTCCACAGATAAAGAAAAAGATAGCACCACTTGCCTAGAAGGAATGCAAGATCTGGAAGGTCTCCATGGCCTCCGGTGGATTGAGCATAGACGATAGAGCGAGGGGGTTTCAAAGATTACTTGACGAGACAGAGGTGAAAAGAACTCCATGTTGTTCTTGAAAAGATTGAGAGAGATTTAGCAGTCTTGAGGAAAACTTCGGCGAAACGACGATGATAACTCGCCAACAAGGAAAAAAAACTCCGGGTTTGATCGAAGATGGAAGATTGAATTAACAATGAACTTACTGATTCCAGAATTGAAGCGATTTATTTAGCAGAAGGACGTGGCCGAGATAGGTGACTTCAAAAAGTCAGAATTCTCACTTTGAGGCTTTGCACACAGGCAGTGCTCACGAAGCTTGAGAGAAAGAGACACAGATGAACTTCCATGTCCTTCCATTGATATGGAATAGGCAAGCATATTATCAACATATACCACCATGGATTAACAGGATATACCCCGCATATCGAGTCCAAAATCCAAGAGAAACAAACAAATGCTCGAAACACTTTCTGAGATCAACGCTCTTAGAAAGATCAATATTAAGAGCACGGGTTCATGTTGAAGAAGATGCACTGGAAGAATAGATTATCTGGTCCTTCGGAAGAAAAAGAGATGCCACCTGGTTCACATTGTCGATCGGATCACCGGTTACAAAGATAAAGAGATCTTGGATAACGAAACGATGATAGCTCATACCTTAAGCAAAGCTATCAGAGACGAAAAGATGCAATTCCCTCGTATCAAAGAGAATTTGCAGATATGGGGTTCAAAAGATGTGCAGCATGATGGACAGATGATAGACCGCCGTAGTGCTTTGAGAAACTCCGGATTGCCAAGGATGCTTGATTATGCGTAGATATGATCACGGTGTCCTCAAAAACACAGGAGATAACCGTATCCTCCAGATGGTGACGGTTGATAGCATTTTTCCATATTCCAATCGACACTTAACATGAGTGGAATATACCTATGCCGAGAACCAAATTACAATCACCAGCATCGGATCGACACATGTTATGTAATTAGCCCAAGAGAAAAGGAGATGAAAAGAAACTCTAGGATTAAGCGCCGGTGACAAAAGAATGAGTTAGCATGGACATGCTGATAAGGAAGGTAGATAATGTTTCACACACGACTGGAAAGGAGTGTGGAAACACAGATGTATCAAAGAAAATTTTCCGCATTTTTCGGCATTAAAATACCAATAGATGCGCACAATCTCTTAGCAGATAGAGATTAGCAACAAATGGTTACACAGAAAGAGGAGTTGCTAGAAGGAAGAACACCCTTAATAAGATGGCACCGGTTAACAAGGAGTCAGATAGATCGCACCGGTTTTCAAAAGCCTGTCATGGAATGTACCAACAGTTGATAACCAAAAGGCAGATAGAGACAACAAACTGGATGCAACAGATAGACAAGGATTTACACACACACATACACTTTCTAGGGTACTACGGAAACCCAGAACACGTGAATCCTAGTTTGAATTTTAAGAAGAGGATTGAAAACGTTACACTTCCTTACCAGAAAAGGGTGGGTGGGTGGTTAAGAAGAAAAGTGGAAGCAGTCCTACTCTCGCGTTTTGTTTTTCCCTAGTATACATAACTACCAAAAATATTTGCTAGACAGACAACGACCATTTGGCTGAGACCCTGAAGGGCGGGATGGCTCTGATACCAATTGTAACTACCTCGGTCTAGTCAAATTAAAAGCGGTACTTTAGTTATGCTTGTCTATGATCGAGAAACTGTGCTCCAAGTCGTCCATAACCGCGGACACGGCTTTCAGAAAGTTTTACCCTGCAGGGGTGCACAAATAGCAACACACACTCGATATGCCTCGGAAAAACCAAATCAAAACCCAACAAGGCAGTCACGACAAAGCAATCACAGGATTCAGAAATATTTCAGGGGGCCACCCCATTGAGCTACCCGCAACGAAGTTAGCTGACTCCGAGACGGCCTCAAGGTTTGCGTCAGTGGCTGCAAACGACTGGGAACCCGAAAATGTGACTGGGCTTGTCTATACCGCGAAAACACTCCGCTTACCTAAACAGTACATGCGTACCGCACAATTTTAAATAAAGCAGTAAAACATGGCATAAGTACAGGATAGTAAATAAAACCTCAAACTAGTTTGTGGCCCCAAGAAATAAGAATGAATCAAGCTCTGGCTCAGGGGGGTTCATAAGCCTCCCGGATGTGGATAGCGCGAATATTCAAGGAACAGGAATCAAGTACTCGGGGTCCTACGGGACACAAGTGAGCCTGAAAACCAAATAGCAAATATGGCTCACCGATGCCACTTTCATTAGTTATCCCATTACTACTCAGGTTAAGTTGTTTAGGTACCTCGTTATCCATCAGACACTCACATACCCTACACATGCTGTTCTACGACTCGCATGGCTCAAACAACTCCTGTAGTAATGGCTCATGGGATGGAGGAACAAGCTTCAGTGGGGTTTAACAGTAAAGGCTATGCAGTACTTGGGATTCAGTTTAATGCAATCGCGACTCAATGATGCAAGAATAAGATAGAGGCAATGGGTACTATATGTATGCAAGCATGTGGTAGTGCTTGCCTGGCAGCTCGGTTGAAGCGAGAGAAGGATCTGGGTGGTACTCCTGGTTCTCTTGGTATATCCCCTGCTCAGCGTCTATTCGCAGAAGAACCAAACAAACAAGGGCCAACATAAATAAAGTGCACAATCATATGTATAAATGCATCAAGCAAACAATCATGCCATGATGAATGATGCACAATTGGCATGGCAATAAAGTAGCATGGCATGGTGAGGTGTGGAATACAAGCATAAACCATTTTAAGGGGTTTTAATCACATTTGATACTCAATTTAGTTGCTGTTCACAATATATTTATATGATGCATGCTGCAAAACAGATAAAGGGATGCGTAAACAGAAAGGTCTCGTCGAGCTAATCATTTTAGACATATTATTTGTTAAATTTGGAGTTATAAAACAAAAGTTATTAATTAATTAAGGTCTAAGGGCAATTTATTGTAATTTAAAACAACTTGGAATTTTCAAGTGTTCATAATAGATTTTGAATGGCATATTTGAATTCCTCATATTTTTCTGATTTGAAAACATATATTATTTGTATTAATTGGATTCATATTTTGAAAGTTATATTAAAATAGAAATAAATTTGAATTTGAATAATTAGAAAAAGATTTGAATTTAAAAGATTTACTTTTGTTACTCAGGCACTACTCAGGTTTAGCTCACGACGAATATTTGTGGTGGGTCGCTCACCGGGACTCCCAGTATGAAAACTTTTTACACTTGTCCTGAAATTAGCGGCCACGGGTCCACGCGAGCCAAGCGGCAGGCGGACAGTGGGGTTGGGCTGGAGCCGGGTTGATGGAGTCTGAGCCGGGGTTCTTTGCAAAGCGGGCACTGCGGCTGACGGTGGGCCCAAAAGGTACCGCGGATTGATGAACAAAAACTGCAGGGGTTTCGCCAGCAACGCCTGGCCGTCTGTTTCCTCTTCTGCCTGATCCAGATCAGTCTGGCGCGGCGGAGCGGGGACTCGAACCTGGGACGTGCGGCACACGCTGGGGGGGGCGAGCCAGTGCGGTGGCTCGTGGGTTGGTGCTAGAGAGGTGGGCGCGGCCTAGATGAGGGTTCTGTGAAGAACATAAGCGCAGACGGCGACCTACCGTGCCTGAGGGCGTTCGTCGCGAGATCCGCTTCGTCTAAGCAGAGAAAGCGGGGAGGGTGTCGAGAGGTGCAGCAGCTCACCGGGAGGCTGTCGTGGCGGTGGTTCGGCTCGAGGCGCAGCGATCGACGCCGAGGCAGTCTAGGGTTTCGCGTCAGGGCTCGTCTGGTACTAGTGGCTCGTGCTCCTCTTTGACGCAGGCGTGTTCCAGGCGACGAGGGAGCCTCTGGTACTCTCCAACCACTCCCTTTGTCTGCGCGTCTGGAGCGGTGGGTGCGGTGGAGCAAGGCGTGGCGTTCCCGAACGTGGAGAAGAGGGGAGAGGCTGGAGCTGGATCTGGGGGTAGCAGGGCGAAGCAAAGCCGTGGAAGATAAGGACGGAGAGGGAGAGGGGGTGCCGTGGGGAGCAGGTAGAGGAAAAGGTGGCTCGGCCACCTTTTTCCTCTCCTTCTTCACGTGGTAGGCTCGGGCAGGACCAGGGCAGGGGCAAGGCAGGCAGGGGGTGGCTACCAGGTGGGTCCAGAGGGCGAGGCCAAGGGCAGGGGCAGGCTCGGGCTGGGGGGGCCCCTAGGGCAGAGAGAGAGAGGAAGAGAGGGAGAGGGGGTAGCCTCGGGTAGAGCTAGGTTTGGAGCTAGGGTAGTGGCTCGGGTAGGGTTTGGGGTAGCTAGGGTTGGGGCTTGAGGAGAGAGGGAGAGGGTAGCCAGGTGGGTCCCGCAAGGAGAGGCTCGGCCTAGATGGAAAAGAGGGGGTGGTTAGAATTAGGGTTTAGCTAGGATGGGGTATGGGTTTAGATAGAAAGGTGAAGAGAGAGGGTGAGATGAGAGAGAGATGAGGGGTGAGGTTTATTGTTTTGTCAAGCTCAAGCAAGATCAAGCAAAGAGCAAGCAAGAACTACACAAGGACAAGAGAGGGTGAGGTGGTTTAAGCATGATCAAATAAGATCAAGCTAAAAGAGGGAGATAGAGAGAGGGAGATGATCCACCCAAAACCAAAAGAACCAAAATACTAGAAATAGGTGGCACTTGCATGGCCCATGCAAAACATTTAATGCCATGTCGATTCTTGTGAAAACAATATTATTAAACATGGCATTGTTATTTTGCATTCCCAAAATTGGAATAAAGCCAAGCAAAAAGAATTAAAAGGGAAGCCCCATGTGGAGTAGATGGAGATGGCTATTTTTGAAATACGATGGGACTTGCTAGTGTGTATATGCCACTAGGTAATTAATAAGCCCACAAAATATCCCAACATGAGCATAATCCATAACAATCCAAATGGGAGCTAGGAGAAAGGGTCCCACTCACAAGGCATGCAAAGGTGGCCATGTGGCTCTCATATATCAATGATGTGAAAACAACATGATGCTAAGATGAGAGCATGTGGACAAGAATTGGATCCATCCCAACCCACATGAGCTAGAGGTAACTCAACAATGCAAAGCTCATATTTAGTTGGATGGTGGAAAATATAAGGAAGGAGAAGAAAAAGGTGGTGGAGTTAATCAGAGATATGCCCCCAACTCAACTTGGGCATTAAACAATATATCAAGAACCAAATACAATATCAAGAGGCAAATACAATTAACAATGCATATGAAAGAAGAACCAAATGAAAAAGGGTTTTATATGATGCTCAAATGCAAGGTGGCATGATGACATGAGCATGATATAATGATGATGCAACAATTATATATTTGAAGTAGCCATTATATAGACTAGGCTAGTAGCATTGCAATTGTTAGACAATTGGGATGCTACATCAGGGGTCTTTTTCGACACGAACTCAACTTAACATTTTATACAAAATATCAGGCTAACGCCCGTCAAGTTGGGCCCCCTATTAGTTTACGTCGATATGTCGCTGCCGTCGTGGCTGCCAGAGTTGGTGCCTGCATCCATTACGCATCTTTTTCTTTCCTGGAGCGCAATCTGTAACATCCCAAAACATTAATCCAAGCTTATCAAGATCAAATCATCCAAAATTGGGGTTAACAAAAAACTTTTCCAAATTTAAAATGAAAGCATTCATATATATGCGCATTTAAAATAGGAGTTGTTCGAATTGCCATGATTGATTGATCCAATGCTTGTAAAATGTTTCTTAGGTGATTTAAACATCATCTACATCATTCCCAAACTTTTCCTAAAGAAAATCAAATCAAAAAGAATTAAAATGAAGGAATGGTCATTTTGACAAATTTAACTCTCATGCCTACTTTGGCTATTCCTAGTACTCAATTCTTAACAGAAAAAATTCTTGATCTTTGCACCCCTTGCTAGTACACATAATGAGGTACCAGGGCCCACCTTTTGATCTACTAAAAACATTCTGTAAACTATTTTAAATGATAATTTAAAATTGAATCTAATGCATATGCATAGATCACCCCTATTTCAAAAACCATCTAATTGAGCACCATTTTCAAAACCCTTGCAACCAGAGACTATCTATCACTAGTGGAGATCACCCAAAAATTTTGAACTCAAAATTCAAAACTTTTTCTCTTGCGGCCATTTCATCAAACACTTGGTAGGCAGAATCACACCTCTAATCCTAGCTCACTGTTTTGAACAGAGTTTTGCCCCCATTTGATCTCCATTTAATCTCTATGTCCCCCTCTGATCAAACCATGCCATTTGCAACCCATCCCCTACACCTTAGTGGCAAGGCAATGCCATGCCGAGCACCACCCTGGCCGGCCAAACTTGCCCCGCTGCAGAAGACCACCTCCTCTTTCCTCTCCATGTCTAGGAGGTAGCCAGCACCGCATCGCCCCTCTCTGTCCCTTGCCCGAGCCAAGAGCAGCCATGGACCACAGAGAAGAACCCGCGCCCAGTGCCACCGAACCATGCCGATGCCGCCCGCAGAGCGCGCACTGTCCCCGCTCGCACCAACCGTCCCTTGGCACCAGCCCGCGCCCACCCCCACCGCTCCGCCTCGACCTGGAGAACACCCCAGACATCCCCGTTCGTCGCCCAAAGCCCCACAGCCACCGCTCGCCGTGGACACAGCCGCTTTGGCCGCGCAGAGCGCCACCTCGCCCCGACCGCATGCCACCGCCCCTACGGCCGCATTGAAGTCCTAGAGCACCGCCAGGGAACCGCCCACCGATTGCAATCCCCGGCCATGTCGCTAGCTCGTCGTAGCCATGTCGCCACCGTCGACCGCCCATCCCGCTCGGTCTCACCGTCGAGCCTATAAAAGGAGCCCTCCCCAGCACCAAAGACTCACACCATTCCACTCCCCTCACCTCTCTGAACCGCACCCACCTCTCGCCGGAGCAAGTGGAGCAGCAGCTCGCCGGAATTGGAGCCGGAGCCGCCGCCTCGGGATAAGAAGGGTGTCGTTGATTCCGGCCACCCCAAGCTCTGCTGCGACCACGCCTCGCCTCGCCGTCGTCTTCCACTTTGTTCGCCCGCATCACCGACCCTGCTGGAGCCCTGGTATGCCCCCAGTAGACCCCCACCGAGCCACTAGGGTTTGAGTCACTGGCGACACACTGCTCGTCGTGACGACCACCTCACAGATCTAGCCTCTAATCGCACGGCCCACAGCGCGCGTACCGCTTCGCGTTTTAAGTGCCGCTGATAAGTGGACCCCCCTGTCAGCTGAGCCCCGCGCCGTGTAGCGCCACTAGGCCGGCCCATTTCCTTTCCCGCGCGAGCCCGTAGATTCAAATCTGGATTTTTCTTTTTAGTTAGAATGTAGTTTCTGCCCAGTGTTTCAAAATTCAATTATGTGAGTTTGACAAATCCAAATTGCATGAAACTAATTTTATCTGAAAGGTATTGAAATGCTCTATCCAAGCCCGTTGGATTTAATTCATTTAGAGTTATAGATTTCTCCTAATAAAAATAAGAAGACAGAAGCTTCTGCAACTTGAAACATTTTTATAAAATCAACCAAGTTAGCTTTTGAGTTGATTCCATCTCTCAAAAATCACATTTAATCATATCTATCCAAACATGTAATAATATTAAGGTTTACAGGCAGTGACTTTGGACTAGTACCAAAATAATGCTATATAGGCATTTCTAGTCACTTTAAATCATTAAATAATAAACTTAAACCAAAGTAATATTGATCCAACCTTTAAATCTCATTCCCACATGTTAGAATATGTGGTGAGGACATGTGTCCACATGATCCCATATTTTGGTGGTGAATATTAAATTTTAGTTAATTTTTCAATGAGTAGAAATTACTTTTCCAAAATAAAAAGGTTGAAACTATTGAATTAAACTTGTGATGTTTGGGATGATAATAGATCATCAATTGTGTGGTTTAGAATACTACTTAGCCTTGTTAAGTATTGTTTGGTGATTGTGCACTCTCTATGTATTTCTAGACGATAGTACCAACCAAGCCTTCGAGGAGGAGGAGTTCTACCCAGAAGAAGAAGAAGAAGAAAACTTCAACCACTGCACCAACCAAGGCAAGCTAACCCTTGCAAACATGCTTAAGCTATTGTAGCAAGCTAGAATAAAACTAGATGGTTTAGTAAAGATGCCTTAAGCATGCTTTGATCACACCCCTTTAACTATTAGTACCCCAAGTCTTATTGACAAGTTCTACCTCCCTTGGTTTACACAAAGTTCTTTACTTAATTTTGAAGGTAGCATAAAGTGTATAAAGCTTTACCTGCTTAGAAACCTCTAGATGTCATTCTATGGCATGGGATTGAACCCATCTTTCCACCTTAGTGAACACTCTTAACTTAGTATTTTAGAATAGATAAAAACTTGAGTCACTTTAGATGGGAACACTTGGTGAAAATGAATTGTGAAAACCTTGGAATGATGAGTCATTCTATTGAGATGTTTTGACATGTGTTGAGAAACACAACTGGTTTATGATGATGAAAATGATGAGGCATGAGCCTTAACCCTTTTATAAAACTGATGGTTGGATTTGGATGCGATACCATTCCAAATTTACCGTACAACCACATTACCTGAATTGGGTAAGGCTTAGCCGGAAATTTATATGCATTAGTATTAGTTCCCTCACGGGGAGAGGTTTGAGCTGAGGCTACCTCTCAATGATGTCCACCTATGCAGTGCCCAAGATGACTGATGGTCATGGTTGGGAGGCCATGCTCATAGGAGAGGTGCTTATACTAGGGTGTGTAAAGGGAAGGTTATGTTTGATTATCTGCATACTAAGTACGATGATTTAGGGTTATCCCTGATAGATGTATCGAATCTTGTGGTGAAAGTGTACCACCTCTACAGAGTGTCAAACTATTCGAATAGCGTCCATGATTATGGACAGTTGGAATGGCCATACTGTTTCGTTGTCAGATGTTTTCTAAATAACTTGAAATGAATGATGAACTTTGACTTGACCACAACTGGGTTGTTTTAATGATAATAGCTTCCCAACTTAAGTGATTCTAGAACTTTACTTTATCTTTTCTTGCTTCAGAACTCAGCTTAGGTTTCAAACTTAACTTGATAGTTATTCTTTAAATTCAGCACTTTAACTTAGAATTATAACCCTTGTTAGTAGTAGTTTGCGAGTACTTAAAGAGTACTCATGGCTTTTGTCCCTGGATATTATCATGGCCAGACTATGAAGGAGATTATCAAGATGATGGTCAAGGATTCGCTATGATAACTAGGACTATCTCTCACAAGATTGCCTCGTGCCTGAAGATGGACCCTACCGCTACGCTATCGTTTATTTCCGTTGTTTGTTGTATTAAAGACTGGATCATGAGATCCTTATTTGTGTAAAACCTTATGTATGGTTTGTAATGGATGATGTAATGTGATATCCAATCCGTTATGTCTCGCAAAAATGGTACTCCTGGGATTGCGAGGTATGGCATAACGGGCATCTGGGATTAAAAATCCGGGTGTTGACACAATCTATGGTCACGGCCATGGCGCAGAGCTAGGACGTGGACGAACCTTCTCGGCCCTGCTCTCCTCCCTATCCCGAATCGGAGCTCGCCCTCACAATGGTAGCACCCATGGCACGGCGTGGGGACGAGAATTCATTCTCGGGTGAGATCTGTCACCATGCCGACCATGCTCGGTCCTATTGTCCTCCTCCAAAATCCGATATCACTGTTACCGGGGTCGCACCCGCACCAGCCACGACACCTTCCTCTCTGAACCCCAAGGCCACATCCACTCTGTTCGGCACAACGCAAACAAGGTGAAATTCCATCCAGTTTTTTTCTTGTGATTGTGGTAGAAGAACATGTACAAATATGTCCTTTACTAGATTTTTGTTTAAAATTAGTAGCTTCGTGCTGAAGAAACAGAGAGAACCTAAATGGAATGACGATGAAGACTGGTATGTACTTTGCATTGCATCAACAAGGGCTTGTTGACGAAGCATGTTATCAAGAGAGTGGAGTTCATCAGCCATTGCCAAAAATATGGGAACAAATCCATGAGCAATTCAATGCAAATACACGCAGAGAAGCTAAATCCATGTCATCAATCATAGATAGGTGGCACATTCTAGTGATGCGTTCAAATGTGTACACCATGTATCATTCATAACAATAACACTATCGACAGTGTTGCTAGATGTTTGTATGAGCTATTCACTTTATATGATCATGGCACCTTACTTTCCTAGTTAGTAATCTTGAAACTGCAGTTAACTTGAAGTGGTTGTTATCCTGAGCAAAATGTCTAGTATGCACATTACCTTTGCCAGTTCTATGCTGCAATTCTGCTGTTATGGCCATGGAAAGAAAGTTGGGCTTCACTGAATATTACGCAGTTAGGCCTAACTTAGTCTTACACAAATAAGCAAAGCCTAGTATTACACAAATAAGCATAACTAAGTCTTGACCAAAGAAGCATTTACTTTGTAGAACTAGGAAGGAAACTCAAGATAAAGATAAATGGTTCATCGGATCTAACAGTTGAGCACTAGGTCCCTAGAGCTGGTGGTATCATCGAAACGAACCAAAATGCTGCGTTTGGTCGTATCTCATTCTCTATCAGATTGTACGACCCCACTGATGAGCCAATGGTAGGCCACCTCCCTCCGACGTGGATTCGGCTCCAGGTCGGATCTAGAGTGTCAACATAATAGGCGCGTGAGTATGCAGCAAACATAGAGTCTGCTATCAACACTGGAAGTGCTGACACCTCAGCAACAACATCGGCATGTTCTTCCTTGACTCCGGTAGTAGCCTTAGCAAGTATTTCGTTAGCTTTACTAGCAGTAGGATTAGCAAGTATTTCATCAGCTTCACTAGCAGCAGCAGCATCAAGTATTTCATCAGCTTCACCACGAGTAGCAGCAACTAGTTCTTCACCAGCTCCACCACCACCAGTAGCATCGGGAGTCGGGGTTGCCTGAGTAATTACAGGTACAATAGCTCTAGGGGATCCAACAAAGAAAGGGTCGTTGATCCCAAGAAACAAAGATTGTCCATTCATATGATCAACTCTGCTCTAGACTTGTTCTACTGGGTCTTTGGATGCACATGCGGACCTCGAGAAAACGTGACACCGCAATGAGGGGTGTGAAGAAAGTTGTGTCCCCATATGTTCTATTATATCACCAATGTTGTTTAGTGCTCCCCTAATATGAATCCACATGAGTTCAACATCCTGTTCTGTGTCACCTCCGAGAGGTGCCAGGAACCATCGCTGTGATCCAAGATCATCATCTGCTAGTGCATATGCGATCATCGGAGCTGGAATGACGCGCGAGACTGCGTGTGTACCTATTGTGTTACTTCAATTTAGTAAGCCAAATTTTGAATGGAATTTTACATGCTATATGAAACCATGACTCACCTTGGGTGAATGGCTCCCAAACACGCATGTCGCCGCTAGGTTCAGTGACCGCGTAAATGCGTTGCGGATAGCTATAGGTGAAGACGGTGTCGACATACTTCTCTGGTCGCAGGAAGTCATCGCGCAAGACTATCCATTCCTTGTCATCTGGGAAGCTAATGAATGTGATTCAACGCTAAGAAGTCGTACTCCCAATGTTGCCACACCTACTGAGGTCTATGTGGGTGTTGTACCTTCAGGAGCTCAAGATCTGCCATGTTGAACCTGTAAGCAAATTCGGAGTTGGGCAGCGGTAACCCGTTATTGAATACAGTAATGCCGACGATGGCAGTGTAAATCTCAATGATCTATAGATATTTTTGAGAGACTAAGTAGTCCCGCCCTAGGTTAAAAGGACTAGACACTCGTTGTTGCCACCCACCCTGTTCTGGTCATCTCCAAATTCCATCTCGTCTTCCTCCCTAACATTCACCACTAATGATTGCGACCACCTATCCAGCAGCATCAGTTTTTCATGAATATTCTGCAAAGTTTATTGTTAGTTGGTAGAATCACCTAGCATGGATTCCATTGCAAATACAATTTGACAACTAGACCTTTAGATTAAAGTAATATTTATGACTGTATCCTCAGCTCTCGCCTAAATTGTGCATGTGTCAATATGAAAATACCCATAATATTAAGTACGAGCAGGGCTTCCCCTGAACAAACTCCTGACGGTGATCATAAACAACTAGAGACATAATAGTCTTAAATTCTCTAATTTGTTTATTTTTTTAGAAAACACAATATCACGTAGTAGGCATTCCATTGCAAATCAAAAATTGGAAAATCATCTATCACCTAAATTAAGACTCTATCACTATGAAAATACCAGAATATCAAGTACGAGCAGAGCTTTCGCTGTACAGAATAGTCTTAAATGGTTCAATTTGTTCAGATCGCGCGTGTACACAACACGATGAAAGTTTAGCACATATGAATCAACGATATGACTGAATCAATAAGCAAGATACATGATCTTACGTGGTCATCGCGGTCATTTGGCGTCTCGAACGGGAGTTCATCCATTTCCTGGATCGGGACCTGGTAGCCAGGGATGCAGTGAGTGACGCGACCGGCGGAGATGATGTCCAACCCCATGGTGATCCTGTGCACATTCGCAGCGCTGAGGTTCTGACATCCCCAATCCTCGTCGTGGCAGTCTCCATGGCCAGCCCCTTCATCGTCGCTTGCCTTACACTTCATCCTGCTGCTACCCTAAGCTCTACCCATAGCGGCAAATGGAGTCTGGAATCTGGCAAATTAATGGAGGCGGTGTGATAAGGAGGTGGATCAATTCGGGAGGGGATGGAATCAGGGAGGGGCAATTGTTCGAGTAGGGAGTGAGCCAGTGAGGAACCGCCGCCGCCGGTTCTCGTCCGCGTGGAAGAGAAGGAAGGGGGCATAATTAATGAGGGCACGCACGGGAACCATCTAGAGGAAGTGAAAAAATTAATCGTAAGAGAGAAAAATGTAGGGTCCCACATGTCAGTGAGTGAAGGTCAGGACGCTCAAACGTGACTACATTTGACTTGGATCATGCATAGCAGACCTCGATTCAACTACATGCAAGTGGAACAGAACCAATTTAAGGCAGCGCTAGCATCGACTTGTAAAACCGCCCTTTTTCTCCACATCCACCCTACTACGAATGGTCGTGCACCATTCCAGATATTGAGAAGGGAGGTTCCAATATTGTAGTAAGTAGTTTCACTTCTCCGTCCCCTTTTATTCTCCACGGCCTCATCCATTTCCTCCACCACAGCATCATCCTCTTTCTCTATGTCCTTTCCCTCTTGCCTGTAGTCATGGACTTGTCGGATGTCCGAAATGACGGCATGCAAGCGACTGTGTACTTCGACATAGAAGTACATGGCGGGAAGAAGATCAATGTCGTCTACACCACTGACCCTTAGATGGTGATGCGCACTCTAATTAATTAAGAGAATTGGCTGCGGTTGGAAGAAAGCAGGTTCTTCAGTCTTGACCTTGAGTAAAGTCATGATCAGTGCAGGATCCCCGTGGTGCAACTCTCCATGAAGGGGCACGTCCTCGTATACTAGACTTTTTGCGAGAAGGGGGCTGATGGGAACAGGCAGACATTGCTGTCTTTTTGTTCCTGAACCGTCTATTTGCAAAAGTTCTTGCTATATTATTTGTCTGAATTCATTTTCATGTAGGTGGGGCGAAATGATTAGGTCGCTATTTTATGAATTTCTCATGAATCCCCAGATAACATTTACTAGTGTTGACATCATGAATGACACTCGCCTGCTTGAAAGACCGACTGTCAACATTATCATCCCAAAGGAGTACAGAGTGGACATCCAAAAAATTTACTGGATCCCAGGGACGAGGGGCAACATGACTGGGATGGCCGATCTTGCTGCCGAACTCATCGACCTGTGGTACGTTGACATGAAGGACAAATTACTTAAATATTGGTGGAGGCGTTTAGGACACGATTACTGGTAGGATAAGCCACTTTCTGAACCTAACCTGAAGTACACTGCAATTGACGAGTATGTTAGCCACGAGTTGTACCACAAGATCGTATTGTTTCGTTCCAGGCATCGCACCATTGAACCACCAACAAGGCAAGTGGTTTTCCCCAGATGCCAGAGTGTAGAGAAATATACAAGCCGGGGCAAGCGACTGAAGACATCCTGGGATCGGTCGCCTTCTCGGCCAATCATTCCATTAGGCTGGGATGTCTCGTTTTAGTGCATGATTGTTATGTTTGTATGGGGCTTGTTATGTTTATGAAAACATGTTATTTCACAAGTACTATGTGCGATAGCTATGTGTATGGGGCTTGTTATGTTTTAGTACATGATTGTTGTGTTTCGAACTATAATTTGGGCTTATTTATGACTGTATCCTTCGCTATAACAGAAATTATGTATGTACCACTATAGCCAAGCACGATGTGTCAAGTTTGCTAGCATCTTATATTAAGAATGTGTCCTTAGATTGTGCCCTTTTGTGGACAACAACATCTGATCTTGTGGATCCCACCATAATCTCAGGTAGCTATATTTAGTAGTAACCTAGTAGGAAATATCTAGTGATACCACACCTCACATGATATTATGATACCATTTATCAAAAATCAAATTTACATGTGTCAAAAAATTTGAAATAAATTTCTAGGTGTTCACAATGTGTGTTTACATTTCCTAAAATTTTCAGAACCAAATTCACAATATGCATAGAGAAATGAAAGACAAATGCTATGTGAATAGTGTCATTTTTTGTTTTTGTCTTTTTCGACCTATTCATGCTTGATTTGTCTTTTTAGCTTATCTGCGTCTATCTAAAATTGGGTTCTACAAACGCTAGGTATTGTAAACATATTTCTTGTCAACATTCACAAATTTATTTTGAAATTTTTTGAACATGCAAATTTGAAATATAAACAATGGTATCAAGGTATCATGTGAGGTGTGGTAACACTAGATAGGTCCTAACCCAGGCGCTGCATGGCAGTTCTGGATTATGCCGCATGCAAGGGGCACAGACAGAATTTGTAAGTATGAATGTTAAGCATACAAAAAGGGGAATTGTAATTCATATAGGGTAACTACATAATAGCACAGGGATCATACGAGCTCCCTTCTAATACACATAGTGCTTAGAAAATATAGGCGAGATAAACTACGAACAGAATGCGAAACTAGTAGTGGTAAACAACACACTCACTCATCTGCCAGATCCTTTTGAGCATATCATAGCAGACATACACGTCCCTGGTTGCATACTGGATCACATCGTAATTAGGTACCTCCACTCCCATCGCTGGTGCAGGTGCTTCGGGAACTCGAACTTCATGCCAATGTACTCCTGGTCGATGATGTTGGCACCGAGTCTAGCCATACCAGCTTTCCCTGTATCATCATCCGGGTACCTCCACACACGCTGGAGATCGACGTGATTGATAACATGAATGAGGAGATCTGGCTCTAGCTTCGGAGTGTCGTTCTTGATGTTGAGGCTGGCGAAGTAGATCTTCCTCCTGCGTAGGAACTCACGAAGCTCCGGGCATACCCATTTGGCCCTGCATATGTGGTATAGGAGGCAGCGGTTGCGCATGGACAGCTGCAAAAGCGCCACCCTCTTCCTATTGCATGTATACTCCAGGTCTAGGCCGACGATCTTGTACTTGTCTATCGACTCCTGTAGCCACCGCTCGTAAATTGCGATGACCTTGGCCACCTCCACCGACGCATTGGTGTGGATGACCGTCAGCTTGGTGGTTCCATGGGCGGTGAAGGTGTACTCGTCGGTGAAGTCGCTCCCATCACCGAACACGTTGTACTCTGCGTCCATGGCAGCAACTAATGTGGCAGCAGTGGCCTAGAGTCGGTAGCGGTGGCTGGGACTGGGCATGTCGGTGGAGAGATATGTTGTGGTGGTATGGCGTGGCAGTGGTGGTGGCTGCGGCAGCGTCGATGGTTCTTGTGGTGGCTGCAGCGGCGGCATAAGAGGTTGGGGATTTTTGCATGGTGTTGTGCAGCGGGGACGGCAGGCGATGCGTAAAATGGGGGGGGTGCATCATAAATTGATTTTACCATAATTTCGGTCATACCCACTCGAAAGTACGTTTGACCGGGTGAGCATTGTTGGTTTCCAATCCTAGCGCTTAAATTGGGCGGCCGTGCCCGGTAGGCGATGGGACGGGTGAGCGAGCACCGGTTTGTACGGTGCATCTAATCATTCATAACAGACTAAATCTCTGCATGCACCGGTTTGTACGGTGCATCTAATCCTTAGGACTAGATTAAGTAGAACATGAACAGATTAAGTAGTTCTTCTAAAAAATTAAAGGGTACATCTATAGCCCGAGCAGAAAATATGAAACATGGAGAAATATATGTACCTCCTAGTACACGAGCGGAGCATGTTTGTCGAACTCCACGCCCTCGTCGGGGCCTCCGAGGTCATCTGCACCGGTGAGCACATAGTCCCCGTAGGGGTCGAACTGCACGGCCTCCTCGCCTTGGGCTGCATGATGCGCCTCTAGATCTGGCGCAGGAAGCACCACATCGCACGTAGCAGGAGCAACCACCCCGGAGACGATGCCCGCAGACTCACCCCCACACACTAGTTTCACGGAGAAGGTTGGTGGCTATACGGTGAGGATTGTGGGGTTTTGCTAGTTCAGGGAGAGGGAGGAGTGGATGAGTGTGAGTGGAGGACCCGGTGAAGATGGCTGGGTTTTTAATGCGGGAACATTTAGGTCTCCTTAAGGGTCTCTGGTAGGCAGCTCTTCGAGCTCTGGCTGATGCATGGAAGGTTCGTGTGGTGGGGGCCTGTTGGAAGTGAGATTGCAGGTGCGCTGCATAAAAATGGGATAGCTCGCGGATTACCCGTTGCCGTGTAGTGGACAGTAGCATTTGTAGACTATATTAAATGTGACATGACAACTCATGAAATTATTTAATGTACGGCTCAGTGTTCCTTCTCGTAGAAGTGTCCCTGAGAGAGACGAGACCCTAAAAACCCAACGGATAAAACAAGGGGGCCAGATGGCAAGCGAACTTCCTTGTGTTCTCACGATGTAGTGTGAAGGGCACGACATCGTGTAGAGATACGCATTGGATCAGAGAGGATCAACGGTAGGCGCGAATGATCCATGTGAGAACTGTGTCAACCAACTAGCGTGTAGCAGGCAAAGTGAGCACACATTTGGGCTTTTGAGAGAGTTAGTGACTACGAGAGAGGGAAAAACTGAGTAGAACCAAAACACCAAGGGCAAAGAAGACTAAGGTATTCAAATATAAAGTAGAAGCAGTTTTAAAGACGGAAAATTCGGGTTTTTTTCAAAATGGAATACATACTAGCGTACGTCAAATTATCTGTAACTTAAAAAACTATAAAGAACTATGATATTATATAGATATCATGTGAAAATATGAACCCTGACGTATCACGGATATCCATTTGGTCTAGGAAAAGAACACATGAAATGACACTAGTGGTTCAGTGTGTCAAACCATGGTGACATAGACCAAAAACACATAGTAAAGCAGGTTCCACATTGCATGTTGCACTAGTGTGGCAGAAGTTGCATCATAGTATCAACTTGAGTGTGTGTTGTCATGTGGATAAGTGTGGTCTAGGAAAAGAACACACATGCAATGACATCAGTGGATCCATGTGGTTTGTGAAAAGAACACACATGCAATGACATCTAGTGGATCCATGTGGTTTATGAAAAGAACACACAAGCAATGACATCTAGTGGATCCATGTGGTTTAGGAAAAGAACACACATTCAATGACATCTAGTGGATCCATGTGGTTTATGAAAATAACACACATGCAATGACATCAGTGGATCCATGTGGTTTATGAAAAGAACACACATGCAATGACATCTAGTGGATCCATGTGGTTTATGAAAAGAACACACATTCAATGACATCTAGTGGATCCATGTGGTTTAGGAAATGAACACACATGCGAAGACATCTAGTGGATCCATGTGGTTTATGAAAAGAACACACATGCAATGACATCTAGTGGATCCATGTGGTTTATGAAAAGAACACACATGCAACGACATCTAGTGGATCCATGCGGTTTAGGAAAAGAACACACATGCAATGACACCTAGTGGATCCATGTGGTTTATGAAAAGAACACACATGCAATGACATCTAGTGCATTCATGTGGTTTATGAAAATAACACACATGCAATGACATCAGTGGATCAATGTGGTTTATGAAAAGAACATACATGCAACAACATCTAGTGGATCCATGCGGTTTCTGAAAACAACACACATACAATGACATCTAGTGGATCCATGTGGTTTATGAAAAGAACAGACATGCAATGACTTCTAATGGATCCATGTGGTTTATGAAAAGAACACACATGCAATGACATCAGTGGATCCATGTGGTTTTGGACAAAACATGAAATGACATCTAGTGGATCCATGTGGTTTATAAAAAGAAGACACATGCAATGACTCTAGTGGATCTATGTGGTTTAGGAAAAGAACACACATGCAATGGCATCTAGTGGATCCATGTGGTTTATGAAAAGAACACACATGCAATGACATCTAGTGGATCCATGTGGTTTAGGAAAAGAACACACATGGAATGACATCTAGTGGATCCATGTGGTCTATGCAAAGAACACACATGTAATGACATCTAGTGGATCCATGTGGTTTTGGAAAAGAACACATATGAAATGACATCAAGTGGATCCATGTGGTTTATGAAAAGAACACACACGCAATGACACTAGTGGATCAGTGTGTCAAACCATGGTGACACGGACCAAAACCAGATAGGAAAGCAGCTTCCACATTGCATGTTGCACTAGTGTGATAGAAGTTGCATCACAGAATCCACTGGAGTGTGTGTTGTCATGTGGATCCATGTGGTATAGGAAAATAACACATGCAATGGCATCATGTGGATCGGTGTGTCAAACCATGGTGACATAGACAAAAAACACATAGGAAAGCAGCTTCCATGTTGCATGTTGCACCAGTGTGGCAGAAGTTGCATCATACAATCCATTAGAGTGTGTGTTGTCATGTGGATCAGTGTGGTTTAGGAAATGAACACATGCAGTGCCACTAGTGGATCAATGTGATCTAGGGAAAGAACACATGCAATGACACTAGTCGACTAGTGTGTCAAACCTTGGTCATAGAGACCAAAAACAGATAGGAAAGAAGCTTCCATGTTGCATGTTGCACCAGTGTGGCAGAAGTTGCATCACAGAATCCACTTGAGTGTGTGTTGTCATGTGGATAAGTGTGGTCTAGGAAAAGAACACATACAATGCCACTCGTGGATTGGTGTGTCAAATCATGGTGACATAGACCAAAAACACATAGGAAAGCAGCTTGCATGTTACATGCTGCACCAGTGTGGCAGAAGTTGCATCATAGAATTCACTAGAGTGTGTGTTGTCATGTGAATCAGTGTGGTCTAGGAAAATAGCACATGCAATGCCACTAGTGGATCAGTGTGTCAAACCTTGTTCACACTGACCAAAAACACATAGGAAAGCAGCTTCCATGTTGCATGTTGCACCACTGTGGCAGAAGTTGCATCAAAAAATCCACTAGAGTGTGTGTTGTCGTGTGGATCCATGTGGTCTAGTAAAAGAACACATGTAATGGCACTAGGTGGATGAGTGTGTCAAACCTTGGTCACAGAGACCAAAAACAGATAGGAAAGCAGCTTCCATGTTGCATGGTCCACCAGTGTGGCAGAAGTTGCATCAAATAATCCACTAGAGTGTGTGTTGTCATGTGGATCCATGTGGTCTAGGAAAAGAACACATGTAATGCCACTAGTGGATCAGTGTGTCAAACCTTGGTCACATAGACCAAAAACACATAGGAAAGCAGCTTCCATGTTGCATATTACACCAGTGTGGCAGAAGTTGCATCACAGAATCCACTAGTGTGTGTGTTGTCATGTGGATCCATGTGGTCTAGGAAAATAACACATGCAATGGAACTAGGTGGATCATTGTGTCAAACCTTGGTCATAGATACCAAAAAAGATAGGAAAGCAGCTTCCACATTGCATGTTGCACCAGTGTGGCAGAAGTTGCATCATAGAATCCACTAAAGTGTGTGTTGTCATGTGGATCAGAGTGGTTTAGGAAAAGAATACATGCAATGCCACTAGTGGATCAATGTGATCTCGGAAAAGGACATATGCAATGACACTAGTGGACTAGTGTGTCAAACCTTGGTCACAGAGACCAAAAACAGATAGGAAAGCAGCTTCCATGTTGCATGTTGCACCAATGTGGCACAATTTGCATCACAAAATCCACTGGAGTGTGAGTTGTCATGTGGATCAGTGTAGTCTAGGAAAAGAACACATGCAACAGCACTCATGGATCAGTGTGTCAAATCATGGTGACATACACCAAAAACACATAGGAAAGCAGCTTCCATGTTGCATGTTGCACCAGTGTGGCAGAAGTTCCATCAAAGAATCCACTAGTGTGTGTTGTCATGTGGATCGGTGTGGTCCAGGAAAATAACACATGCAATGCCACTAGTGGATCAGTGTGTCAAACCTTGGTCACACAGACCAAAAACACATAAGAAAGCAGCTTCCATGTTGCATGTTGCACCAGTATGGAAGAAGTTGCATCACAAAATCCACTAGAGTGTGTGTTGTCTTGTGGATCCATGTGGTCTAGGAAAAGAACACATGCGATGGCACTAGGTGGATCAGTGTGTCAAACCTTGGTCACAGAGAACAAAAACAGATAGGAAAGTAGCTTCCATGTTGCATGTTGCACCAGTGTGGCAGAAGTTGCATCAAAGAATCCACTAGAGTGTGTGTTATCATGTGGATCCATGTGGTCCAGGAAAAGAACACATGCAGTGCCACTAGTGGATCGGTGTGTCAAACCTTGGTCACACAGACCAAAAACACATAGGAAAGCAGCTTCCATGTTGCATGTTGCACCAGTGTGGCAGAAGTTGCATCACAGAATCCACTAGAGTGTGTGTTGTCATGTGGATCCATGTGGTCTAGTAAAATAACACATGAAATGGAACTAGGTGGATCATTGTGTCAAACCTTGGTCGCAGAGACCAAAAACAGATAGGAAAGCAGCTTCCACATTGCATGTTGCACTAGTGTGGAAGAAGTTTCATCACAGAATCCACTGGAGTGTGTGTTGTCATGTGGATCAGTGTGGTATAGGAAAAGAACATGTGCAATGTCACTAGTGGATCAGTGTGTTAAATCATGGTGACACAGACCAAAAACACATAGGAAAGCAGCTCCCATGTTGCATGTTACACCAGCGTGATAGAAGTTGCATCACAGAATCCACTAGAGTGTGTGTTGTCATGTGGATCAGTGTTGGTTAGGAAAGAACGCATGCAATGCCACTAGTGGATCAGTGTGTCAAACATTTGTCACACAGACAAAAAACACATAGAAAAGCCTTTAGATCACGTATTATGGTGGTCGTTATATCGTGTCTTCTAGAAGGCCCGCCCCCGTGAAGAACTTGTTGTCTGATCCGATTTTTGCAAACCGGTTGATTGGGGTGCGTGGACGATTAAGATGGTTCTTTGTAAGAGTGATCCGTGAGTAGGCTATTCTGCGACATGATTGGTCACACTTACTTTTCACATATTATTATTATTTCCACTCCCCTATAGCCTACTAGTTGTCGTCGGATTGATGAAAAGTATGCCATGAGGGGGTCCTCGAGGCGTGTGGAAGAGAGGGGTGTGAGACGAGAATATCATTTTGCAGCCCGAAAGTTGGGGTGTCCAGGCAACGCGGTACCCAAGTTGCTTACAATCAGCTGCGTTGCCCAAAGTTGGCGTGCCAAATACTCAGAGGGTCTTTTTTGGCACGAATTCAACTTTACGTTTTAATACAAAAAATCAGGCTAATGGCCGTCAAGTTGGCCCCCCTGTCAGTTCTCGCCGTTATGTCACTCCCGTCGCTTAGGCGGGGTGGCTGTCACATAGGCTTGCAGCGCTGGCACAGTGGATAGGACAACACCACCGGCCCAGTGTATTGACGTGACAAAACAGGGCACATGTATGGGTGTTATAATTATTTTTTGTTTACTCAGAAGCTGGAACAGCCACCGCCACGTGTCTCTCCTTGGACTTTCATCCCCGTCGTTAACCACTACCTTAAAAGCGCATTGACGGTTCCACCATTCTCCTGCCTCGCAGAAACCACTCTTCTTCTTCCTGTCATCTATCTTCTTCCCGCATTCTCCTTGCCGCCATGGAAGACCGTCGCACTCTAGAGACAAGCTTCACTACCCATGACAATAAGAAGATAGACAGTGTCTACATCAACAAGGAGGAGACAGTGGTGCGAGTCCTGAGGATGTACGAGGGTTGGCTTGAGAAAGATGAGGACAAGTTTGTGGGATTGGACCTTGAGTACACCCTGGAGCACCCATATGAAGGGAGTGAAGTCGTCGTCGTTCAAATGGCCATGAGGAAACACGTCCTCGTCTACCACCTCTCTCGGTTTGTAGATCTGCTCTCTATAGCTAACCACTTTTAGGGTTTTCTCCTCTTGTTCTTTATCCATTTGCTCATCTTGCAACTACTTTATTTAGGACCAAATAAATTATGACAATACAATGTTGAGAGTCTTGATCTTGCATTTACTAAACTTTTTAAAATTATATTCAGATGATGATCTTGTATTGATAAAATATTTGTAGTTACAAATTTTGGTGATGACAAACTACATACTTTCAGGTCTGACAGGAATTGTTCGGCGCTGAACTAGTTCCTTGTAGAAAAGGGAAAATTTTTCTGCACTGGCGACAATACAACTGATTTTTTGAAATTTTATCGAGAGGGAATTACAATTCCTGTGCACAACTAGATCAATATTCAGAGTGTTTTTAAGATCCTAGGGGGATCGAGGAAGGATGGAATGGCATCACTCGCAACTAGAATCCTCGCTGAGTCGTACGACAGAATGAAGGTAGATTTCCCTACAGATAGGCACGATTTCTAGGATGAGTGGCTGTTGTCTGATATAAACCTGAAGTATGCAGCCATAGATGCTTACGTGACCAACCAGCTATACAAGAAGATCCATTTTTTCTACGTTACCTCGTGTTTTGCCCTATTTGCAAGAGGGAAGATGAGCTTAGGGGAGCCCTTTGTAGAAAATGCAGAATAGCTGAGTTTGAAGCTGCATATGCAAAGGAAATGGCTGCATCTAAAGCATATGCTAGAGAGGCTGCAGACGCAACTGAAAGAGAGCTTGCAGCTGAAGCAGAAGTAGCTGATAGAGAGGCTGCTGCTGAAGCAGCAAACAGAGAGGCAACATCTTCTAGCGGCAACAATCAGGTCTGTGATGCACCACTAATTGTGCCGCAGGACGCTGCCGATAGGGAAGGCAAGTCAGATCCCAAGTGGGACGTAGCATTTCGTGAGCTCTGGAGTGCCAATAATGTAAGATCCACCTGGAATGATCGTAGTTGGTCGCCTAGGAACGATGGCAAGCGCCTCAAGTGGGCTGATGAGAAGTGAATTAAATTTTACTTCTCAGTATTATGTTTCTATTTTGTGGAACTCATTTATCTTATCAAGATGTCTAGCGCCTCAAGTAAGAGTAGTAAAATAAATTTAACCCTCTTTGTGTTATGTTTATGTATGTGTCTTGTAGCTTGTCAAGATGGTAACTCGTTAACTAGCAGTTTGAAAGAGTACCTTTCTCCTCTCTCGCTAAACAGATATGTTTTATTTTGCCCAAATTGGTGGCAAATCTAGAGAAGATTCTCTCTTTGATAATTCGTTCCCTTTTGGACCTCTTTTTTCCTCCGATCAGGTAGCAAATCTAGAGCACCAAATCACACCAGGCAGAATGCAATCATTCAGAAAACAAAACAAATGTAGATATAGCTGTGTGCAGCTAAATAGGATATAGCGATAGAAAGTAGGTTTCTTAACGAGGTTTAATGCATTCAACCAAAAATAGGATGCAAGCAAAATATAGAAAATCAAAAGAAGCTGCTTAGCAGCAGCAGACACATTCAACCCCTCCTTGCATGCGCCCGCGCCTCCGCCTCCTCCCTCTGGCGCTTCCTCCACTTCTTGCTGCCCAGTCCCTTGATCTTGGGGGCCTTGGGCCTGATTGGAGGCATGCGACCATCTTTGATGGCCACCCATTGGAGGTTTCGGAGGTGAATGCCGAGAGCCTGGTGTTCAGTGATGTAGGCATTGACGTTCATGGTCTCGCCGCCTTTGTGGATGCCGGAGCCCAGGGCCTCTGCATGCTTCAGTAAGGAGTTGACGTCGGTGTCGGCGAGAGTCACCCAGCAGAAGGCGATCCCCTTGCAGAAGGGGAAGTTGTAGTTGCCACCCCTGAAGAAGGTGTCATACTGGCCGGCTTGCAGCCTCCTTAGCACCTGACGAGTCTTAGTGTGCCTGGACTCATCATCGCTGCAGACATCGCTGCCGAAACCTATTAGAAGAAAAGGAAAATGGGGGAGTAGATGATGTAAGAAGATCAAGCAATCAAAATGCGAACAAGAGAATCCTAATAAACCAAGATCTAGCATCCAACGATGGGAACGGTAGAAGAACCAGGGAAGGGGAGCAAACCCTAGTTACCTCCAACCATGGGTCGTCGATGCCGGTGTCGTAGGGGTTCAGTGGAGCGATGTACTTATCTGGATCGTAGGTGCCCATGAAGTGCTAGATCTGCTTGTGACCAGCGGGATCCTCCTCGCCAGAGGGGGGCTCCTCTTCGGCGGCTACGTCGATACCGGGGATGGGGGCCTGGAAGGGAATGGCGGCTGCCATTGATGCCTCGACTGGGGCCTGGACGGGGACGGCGCATGGTTTCAACACGTCGAGGGGGACTGATACATTACAAATGTATCTATAATTTTTGATGTTCCATGCTTGTTTTTATCTACTTTCTTATGTTTTGTTCCAACTTTGGAGTACTTTTCATATGATTTCTTGGACTAACCTATTAACAAGAGCCATAGTGCCAGTCACTTGTTTTCTGCTGTTTTTGGTTCTAGGAAGTTAGAAAATGAATATTCTCGGAATCGGACGGGACAAAAGCCAAAGTTACTATTTTCCCGAAAGACTCACGGAGCCAGAAGGAGAGTCGGAGAGGGGCCACAGGGTGGCCACACCCCCCTTGGCTGGTCCCGGCCAGCCGCCAGGCATGTGTGGGCCCCCTGGCTGCCCACCGACCTTGCCTCTTTGCCTATAAGAAGCCTCCCTATGCGAAAACCCTAAATAGTCAATCAGAAATCCATGAAAAGTTCTGCAGCGCCGCCGCCACTAAAGGGGAGATTCGGGGGATAGAAAGTCTCTATTCCGGTACCCTGCCGGGATGGGGAAGTGCCTCCGGAGCCATATCCATCGATCTCCACCGCCATCTCCATCACCATTGCTGATTCCCATGATGAGGAGGGAGTAGTTCTCTCTCGAGGCTAAGGGTTCTACCAGTAGCTATGTGTTCATCTCTCTCTCTATGCATGATCTTATTGAGATCATGAGCTTGTAATCTATAGATCTACCTTGCTACTCAAGTGCTTTAATAGATCTCTTCTCTCCCCATGTGTGTGAAAGTGATAGCGTGCACACCATGGTGGCATTTAGGCTAGAGATTACAAATACTTGTTATGAGTTATATTTGGAGTTGGATGTTTCTATGAAATTGTGGTGTTTGTTGGAACCATCTAGATCTCAAGGTGACAATGTGGGGTTATCTAGATGGGAAAGGCTTACTTTGAGGTGTGCTGTTATAACCCTACCAACGATTAGAGTGTTCAACCGAAGAGTAGTTAAGAGTAGTATCATGAAGAGAAGATATTTATATGAGAGTGTTCACTAGTGAAAGTATGATCCATCGGCCTTGTTTTTAAGCATTGATACACCGTTTGGTATTAGATCTGTTACATGTTTGCTTACTTCTATCTTTATTTCAGTTTTACTTTAATCTTTTCCACGCCATCAAGTTATTTTCTGGCACCGTTCCCACTTATAATTATCTATACCGCTTGTATTTCACTATCTCTTCGTTGAAATAGTGCACCTATACACCTGACAAGTGTATTGGGTGTGTTGGGGACACAAGAGACTTCTTGTATCTTGATTGCAGGGTTGCTTGAGAGGGGATACCTTTGACCACTTCCTCCCTGAGTTCGATAAACCTTGGGTGATCCACTTAAGGGAAAACTTGCTGCTGTTCTACAAACATCTGCACTTGGAGGCCCAACAACTGTCTACAAGAATAGAAGTGCGTAGACATCAAGCTATTTTCTGGCGTCGTTGCCGGGGAGGTAAGGTAAAAGGTATTCACACTGGAGGATTAAAAAAGAAGAACCTCCCACGGCAAACGCCTATTTTCTAGCGCCGTTGCCGGGGAGGTAAGGTAAAAGGTACTCACATCCTCCGATGTGAGTTCTCGAAGTTATTTCCTTTAAATTCTGCAATTTTGTCTTTTTGTTTCTTGTTTTCACTAGTTAGGCTTAATGGAAAACAACAACAAAATTAGAGAGCTTTATAGTATTTATCTTGAGTTATGATATGAAGTGTTTGAAGTGAAAATTAAAAAACCTATGGAACTTTATTGCATGCTAATAGCAATGTTATTAGTATGAATTCTTTGGACATCATTATTGCTAATGCTATGGAAAAGTCTAAGCTTGGGGAAGCTAGTTTTTATGAAAATGATCTTTTAGTTCCCCGGCTTTGGAAGATAGCTATTCTATTGCTTATGAAGATACCAAACATCTAATATATGATGATTACAATGATGAATATGATATTTTCAGTCCACCTACTATTGAGGATAAAATTAATGATTACAATATGCCTCCTATATTTGATGATTATGGTGATGAGAATAATAATGATAGCTATTTTGTTGAATTTGCTCACACTACAATTAATAAGAATGACTATGTTTATGTGGAGAGTATTAATTCTTTTATGCATGTGGCTCATGATAAGAATGTTTCATGTGATAGTTATATTGTTAATTTCATTCATGATGCTACTGAAAGTTATTATGAGAGAGGGAAACATGGTTTTATGCATCTCAATAATATTAAGTTTCCCCTCTTTATGTTGAAAGTCTTGAAGTTGCACTTGTTTTTCTTTCCTATGCTTGTTGCTTTGTGCTTTCATGACTTGTTTCTTTACAAGATTCCTATGCATAGTAAGTGGGTTAGACTTAAATGTGTTTTGAATTTTCTTCTTGATGCTCTCTTTTACTTCAATTCATATTTCTTATGTGAGCATCTTCTCAAACTATCATGTCTAACTTAAAGGCGTTAAAGAAAAATACTTATTAGGAGATAACCCAAAAGTTTTAGATGAGTCTTGGAAGTTATTACTTCAGTAATAACCACTCCTTATCCTTTTTATATGCTTTTTGTGCCAAGAGTAACCTCTAATGAGAGAGAAGTAATGATTGGGAAAGTTGCTGTCCCGAAACAGATTTCTGTACTTCACCGTAAAAATTCGTGTAAAATATCTGAACGTCTTTTGGAGGCGTGAGTTTTTGTGCTTCTGCCCAAGGTTGTTATCTAACTTTCGTTAGTTCAACACTTTTTGATTTGAGCAACAGAAGGTCTTCTAAAAAATTCGTCTTTACCTGCTGGTCTGTTTTGACAGATTTCTGCCATTTTCTGCATTTGCTTCTTGTTGGTTCCTTTTTGAGTTCTTTTGGGGAATTGAGCTTTTTGAGGGAAGTACTACAGTAGCTAGTATTTTGTGGGAAGTTTATTTGGTGTTATAACTGAACCTTAAGACTTATTTATCTTGAGTGCACTAATGTTGCTAATAAAGATTGTGTGATGTTTTGTATGAAGGAAAAATTTCAGGTGTATGGAAGGAATGAGTAATGAGATGAAGGATGGACTAAAGCTAAAGCTTGGGGATGCCACGTGTGTCACCCAAGGAAATATCCAAGAAGTACAAGAGTTCAAGCTTGGGGATGCCCAAGGCATCCCCTTCTTCATCAATAAAAATTACAGGTTTCTTCCAAACGCTTCATTTTTATTGTTTCATGCACAGTTGTGTTGTTCTTGGAGCGTCTTCTTTTTCGTTTTTGTTTTGGTTTTTGTTTTCTTAGTTTGCTGAATAAATTGGTTGGACCCCCTCTTTCATACATTAGTTTTCAAATACTTTGGTTTGGATTGGAAAAGAGTAGGAAATTCATGCTTAAGTGGTAAAAAGAGCTTGTTTTTTACTGTGGCCTATGCTTTGTCATGCCATGCTTGATATTGTTTTGGCTTTATGCTTAGTATTCTTTGCTGTAGCATGACTTATTATAAACAATTGAGATTGCTTAATGTGCCTTGGATGAATCATGCGTTGTTTTAGCATATTAAAGCATAGTATAGTGGTATTCTCCTTTGATGCTTTATTTGGGTTGACTTGGCGCATGCTCACACCATGTTATGACTATCTCAAGTCACCATAGCCTTTATGATCCTTTAGTTTTCAAATTGTAGTATCACTTTATGCTTTGATCAATGATGTTTTGTCGCTCTGCATGATTATGGACATTATTGCTCTCTTAGTTTGTCGCTCCCAGTCTTTTGCTAGCCTCCACAACCAAGTATGAGTTCCACTCATGCATCCAACTCCCTAAACCAAGTTATTCCAAAGAGTCCACCATACCTAACTACTATCTAATGCTATTCCAAGTATATTCATGCTTTTGTTTACCTTCCGAATTAAACTTGTTATGAGAAAACTAGTGATTAAAGCTCTCACGAACTTGATGGCACACTTTACTTTTCTTGCCCTTAATAAACTCGAACCATTGTGTCGTCTATGTTGTATATGCTTGCACTTATTTGTTGGGAATTAGCAGAACCATGCTGTCATGGGGAATGATTTCAACATTGCACTTGGTACTTGTACCTAGTTGATATCATGCTCTTTTGTCTATGGATGTCGTCGGTGTGAAATGAAAGGGGAGCTTGTAAGTTCATGGAGTTATGTATATGTGTTAGAGAAACGCCTAGGCCGCTGGTCTAATCCATGCTGACATGGTGGAAACCTGCAGCGTAACCATAATGAGCTGTCTATGAAGCATTCTTCTTATATAAAAAAGTCCTATATTGAGAAAAAAGAGAAAAATAAAAAAAAAGATTATGAAAAGAGGAAAGAGAGAAAAAGCACCATTTTCCCATGGTAAATAAGAAGATTGCTGAGATGCTCGTTGTCTGCTTGCCTTGTCATTTTGATATGGGGATTCTTCCGTATCATCGGGCAAGGGGTACCCGTTGGCGGTTCTCTATGATACACATGTACTTACGATGACAAGAACTTACCGGTGACTAAACTTGAGTAGCATGAGGAGCGGCCCTCGTATACAAGGGACATGAGATTTCTAACTTATACTTCGTCAAGCATGTACACCATAGTTTGTTCACTTTAACCTTAATCACTTCAAGATGCTTATGATAGGGGCAATGAGAGCTGAAAGCTAATAAGTACCATAATTTTTGGAAGCTCTTTATGAAACTTGAATCCCTACTTCCTTCTATGAAGGCCTTTCTTTTACTTTTATGTTGAGTTTCCACCTTCTATCTTTATGCACCTATTGATAGAGCATAGTGGCCATTCTTAGTTCTATGTGCATTTTCCCAAAACTTATTGATTGATTCATAATGTTGATATTGCTTGTTCTTGAACTATTTGTATCTAGTCACCCTTATGAATTTTGAAGGTGTCCTTTGCATTTATGTTTTGCTACTCCATGAGGGACAAGTTGAATGCCACTATGCTATGTTTTCTTTATGTGAAACAAACAAACGTCTTGCAAAGAATTGTTATTCATGAATCTTTTGTTTGTGCCTTTTCATGTTGCAACATAGTTTCTTTGTCTTATTGCTAGAACTTTGTCTTTCATGTTATGATTGAAGTACTATGATCCCAGCTTTGAATGTTTTACAAATATTTTGATCAAGTTTATGATGGTGCATGTCACCTCAAAAATTATTCTTTCTTTTTATCACTTATCTACTCGAGGACGAGCAGGAGTTAAGCTTGGGGATGTTGATACATTGCAAATGTATCTATAATTTTTGATGTTCCATGCTTGGTTTCATCTACTTTCTTATGTTTTTTTCCAACTTTGGAGTACTTTTCATATGATTTCTTGGACTAACCTATTAACAAGAGCCACAAGTGCGATCCTGTTTTACTGCTGTTTTTGGTTCGAGAAGTCAGAAAATGAATATTCTCGAATTGGACGGGACAAAAGCCAAAGTTACTATTTTCCCGGAAGACTCACGAAGCGGAAGGAGAGTCGAAGGGGGCCAGGTGGCCACACCCTTTGGCCGGGCCATCCCAGTAGCTCAGGCATGGTGTGGGCCCCTAGCGCACCCGACCTTGCCTCTTTGCCTATAAGAAGCCTCCCGATGCGAAAACCCTAAATAGTCAATCAGAAATCCACGAAAAGTTCCGTAGCACCACCGCCACCGAAGGGGAGATTCAGGGGACAGAAAGTCTCTGTTCCGACACCCTGTCGAGACGGGGAAGTGCCCCCAGAGCCATCTCCATCGATCTCCACCACCATCTCCATCACCATTGCTGATTCCCATGATGAGGAGGGAGTAGTTCTCTCTCGAGGCTAAGGGTTCTACATGTAGCTATGTGTTCATCTCTCTCTCTATGCATGATCTTATTGAGATCATGAGCTTGTAATCTATAGATCTACCTTGCTACTCAAGTGCTTTAATAGATCTCTGCTCTCCCCATGTGTGTGAAAGTGACAGCGTGCACACCATGGTGGCACTTAGGCTAGAGATTACAAATACTTGTTATGAGTTATATTTGGAGTTTTATATCTTTATGAAATTGTGGTGTTTGTTGGACTCATCTAGTACTCAAGGTGACAGTGTGTGGTTTTCTAGATGGGAAAGGCTTACTTTGAGGTGTGCTGTTATAGCCCTACCAACGATTAGAGTGTTCAACCGGAGAGTAGTTAAGAGTAGTATCATGAAGAGAAGATATTTATATGAGAGTGTTCACTAGTGAAAGTATGATCCCTAGGCCTTGTTTCTAAGCATTTATACACCGTTTGCTAGTAGATCTATTACATGTTTGCTTACTTCTATCTTTATTTCAGTTTTACTTTAGTCTTTTCCACGCCATCAAGTTATTTTCTGGCACCGTGACCACTTATAATTATCTATACCACTTGTATTTCACTATCTCTTTGCCGAACTAGTGCACCTATACACCTGACAAGTGTATTGGGTGTGTTGGGGACACAAGAGACTTCTTGTATCTTGATTATGGGGGTTGCTTGAGAGGATACCTTTGACCACTTCCTCCCTGAGTTCGATAAACCTTGGGTGATCCACTTAAGGGAAAACTTGCTGCTGTTCTACAAACCTCTGCACTTGGAGGCCCAACAACTGTCTACAAGAATAGAAGTGCGTAGACATCAGGGACCGGCGAGGAGATGGGGGCCTCGGCAGCGGCTACATCGGTAGCAGGGACGGGGTGTTGGGCCACGCAGAGAAAAACAAAACTTTTTCTTACGCGGTGAACCCAAGATATTGCTGAGGTAGTAGGCCACGAGAATTACCACTAGACGCGCGGTTGCGTAATCGATGAAGCACGTCTCTTGATGTAGTGCAGTCCTCATGATCCATTCCGATCCACGATCGTCGAAGTGCTGAACGTACAGCACCTCCGCCAGTATCCACATGTACGAGAAGGAGCGCCGACGATGGACTGCTAGGTCCGGTACGGCGGTGACAGGACTAGAATGGAGCTAGGGTTTCCAACTCATGGAGTAACCTAACCGTGTGCTCTAAGCACCTGCGCCCCAGCTTATATAGGGAGTGAAAGTGGGCTCCACTCACTTATGGCCCATTCACTAAAAGGTCTATATTAGTCACTACAAGTCCAACTCACTGACTCTGTCCGTTTCCTTTTTGGGTCCAACCCAAATATGCTCCCGCTCTTAAGTGTGTGACCCGACAGGCTCATGGTGACCCGGACACGATCCGAGTCTCACTTGTGACCGATCAGTTGGTAGCAGCTGCTAGCAGAACGTGCCAACTCCCAAGTACCAAAGAGTCATGACGACATACCTTCCAATGCGACTTTCGTCTGAGTCCCTTTTGCCTCACGATATACTTTGTCGAACTATAGGAGAATAATCGTCATCCCTTAAATAGTTCGACTCTCTTTCCCGATCCGAGATAAGTGATTGATCCGACTAACTCTTAATCGGTCCCCTCGATTAACACTTAACCGAGTCATGCATGGCCATGCTTTCTGAATCATATCTTCCGAGAGGGCCCAGAGAATATCTCTCCAGACGGAGGGGCAAAATCCCATCTTGGTTATTCATATCACGCAGCTTGATTCTCAGTCGACCCGAACTCTGCCTTTATAACTACCAAGTGACAGAACAACGTTTGACAGAACCTAAGTCGGTGATCCTCAACTCGGATTGTGCAATAACCTTAGGTCTAAGGATTACATTGATTGAGATATACAAATGACGATTTATTCGTTTTATCTCAATATGGGTCAGTCTGACTCGCTAAACTCTTTAGCCGAATCAGTGTAAGTCGGAATAGCATCTCTATGCCCATGACAAGTGGAACTAGGTCATCAGCCGACTTTCACATTAGTCTAAGTTGTGTGTCCAGCACAACCTCAACGACCAAGGACAATCAGTATAAACAACATGAATATATAGTTCCACAATCGAATCACATATTCAATGATATATATCAGTAGTCCATACATGGACAATAACTTTATGAATACATTGGTAATAACATCATACATGATTGCCTCTAGGGCATATTCCCAACAGTCTCCCACTTGCACTAGAGTCAATCATCCGACATCACATGTCTAGGCACCTAATGCCCATAGCTCTCAGGTGCGCCTCATGCTTCGGCTGTGGAAGTGGCTTTGTCAATGGATCTGCAATGTTTGCATCCGTGTGTACAATGCATAACTTGATATTACCTTGATCCACGAACTGGCGAATAAGGTGGTAACGCATGAGTATATGTTTTTCTTATGGTGTTGTCTAGGTTCCTTGGCTTGTGCAATAGCACCATTGTTGTTACAATACACATCTAACGGATTGGACGAGCCCTGAACCACACCAAGATCCATGAGGAAATTCCTCATCCAAACGGCTTCCTTTGCCGCCTCTGAGGCAGCAATATACTCAGCCTTTGTCATAGACACAGACACCGTCTCTTGCTTGGAACTCTTCCAGCTCACAGCCCCTCCGTTTATTACAAACACATATCCGGATTGCGAACGAGAATCATCTGAGTCAGTGAGATAACTCACATCCGTGTAACCGCTTACACTGAGTTCATCCTCACCTCCATAAACCAGGAACATATCCTTAGTCCTTCTCAAGTATTTAAGGATATTTTTAGCCGCTGCCCAGTGGATCTCTCTAGGGTCAGTCTGGTATCTGCTCACAACACTTAGAGCATAGGAAACATCCGGCCTAGTACAAATCATAGCGTACATGATGGATCCGACTGCAGAAGCATACGGAATCACACTCATCCGACTTTGCTCATCAGTTGTCGAAGGACACTGAGTCTTGCTAAGTTTTACGCCATGGGACATCGGTAAGAACCCCTTCTTAGACGATTCCATGTTGAACTTCTTCAACACTTTATCCAAATATGTACTTTGACTCAATCCAATGAGCCGCTTTGATCTATCTCTATAGATCCGGATTCCTAGTATGTAAGTCGCCTCACCCAAGTCTTTCATCGAAAAACTCTTTTCCAACGATTCTTTGGTCTCTTGCAACATATGGACATCATTTCCAATCAGTAATATGTCATCCACATATAAGATCAGAAAGTTTACTTTGCTCCCACTAAACTTCTTGTATAAACAAGAATCATGATCACTCTTGATGAAGCCAAACGATTTGACTACCTCATCAAAGCGAATGTTCCAACTCCGAGATGCTTGCTTCAACCCATAAATGGATTTCTGAAGTTTGCATACCTTGTCAGCATTAGCCGGATCGACAAAACCCTCGGGTTGTATCATATACACGTCCTCGGTTAAATTTCCATTAAGGAAAGCCGTCTTGACATCCATCTGCCATATCTCATAGTCGAAATAGGCTGCTATAGCTAACATGATCCGAACTAATTTAAGCATTGCCATGTGAGAAAAAGTCTCATCGTAGTCAACACCTTGAACTTGTCGGAACCCCTTTGCGACAAGTCGTGCCTTATAGATAGAAACATTTCCATCCATATCAGTTTTCTTCTTAAAGACCCATTTGCACTCGACAGGTCTTGCACCGTTTGGTAGATCAACCAAGTTCCAAACTTGATTTTCATCCATGGACTTTAACTCGGTCTCATGGCTCCAAGCCATGACTAAGAATCAGAACCCACCATCGCTTCCGAATAAGTTGCCGGCTCATCACTGTCTAACAGTAACACATCACGAACACTTCGCAATCTAGCCGATCTTCGCAGTGTCGGTGTTGTTTCCGGCTCAGGTACCACGACCGGCTCAACCTCCAAGGCTTTTGCTGATTCGCTACTGGCCGGTACCTTTCGAATTTCTTCGAGTTGCACCGTTCTCCCACTGACTCGCCGACTGAGAAACTCTTTCTCAAGGAAGACACTGTTCCGAGCGACAAACACTTTGCCCTCTTCTCGGTTGTAGAAGTAGTAACCCAAGGTTTCACTCAGATATCCTACGAAAATACACTTATCCGACTTAGTTGTAAGCTTGTCCGACTAAAGTCACTTGACAAAAGCTTCACAACCCCAAATCTTAAGAAAAGACAAACTCGACTTCCTGCCAGTCCACATCTCATGCGGTGTCTTCTCTACCAAATTTGATGGTACTCTATTTAGTGTGAACGCTGCAGTTTCTAGACAATAACCCCAAACTGATAAAGGCAGATCTGTCCAACTCATCATTGATCGTACCATGTCCAACAAGGTCCGATTTCTCCTTTCCGACATACTGTTTCCCTGCGTCATTCTGGGAGGAGTGAGCTTGGGAACTATTCCACAACTCTTCAGATGGTCATCAAACTCATGGCTCATGCACTTGCCTCCTCGGTCCAACCGAAGAAACTTTATTTTCTTGCCGAGTTGATTCTGTACCTCATTTTGGAATTCCTTGAACTTTTCAAAGGCTTGCGACGTATGTTTCATCAAGTAGATATATCCATACCTACTCAAATCATCAGTGAAGGTAATGAAGTACTCATAACCACCTCTAGTTGTCGTGCTCATTGGGCCACATACATCACTATGTACTAGTCCCAATAAGTTGGATGCCCTTTCACAACTCTTTGCAAAAGGTGTCTTGGTCATCTTGCCGAGTAGGCAGGATTCGCATGTCTCGAACGACTCCAAGTCGAACGAAGTTAGGAGTCCATCATCATGGAGCTTCTTCATGCGTTTCCAACTTATGTGACCAAGCCGACAATGCCAAAAGTAAGTCATATTCAGATTATTTGGTTTCAACCTTTTCACATTTATATTATAGACATATTCACTATCAAGATTCAAAATAAATAACCCATCCTGGACGGGCACAAAGCCGTGAAACATATCATTCAAATATAAAGAACAACCATTATTCTTAATATTCGACTCATAGCCTTGTCTCATCAATCATGAGGCAGAAATAATGTTTCGACTAAGAACTGGAACATAATAACAATTATCCAGCTCCATTAAGAATCCGGAAGGTAAATGAAGTTGCATCGTGCCGACTTCCAATGCAGCAACTCTCGCTTTGTTGCTGACTCGAATGTCAACCTTGCCTCTCGCCACACTCCTAGTTCTTACCATTCCCTGCAACGAGTTGCAGATGTGAATAACCGATCCGGTATCATATACCCAAGAACTACCAGGTGCATCCGCAAGATAAATGTCTATAACATTGCAAACAAGCGTACCTGAGCCGGAAGTCACACCTCCACTCTTGGCTTTGTCAGCCAGATACTTCCTGCAATTCCTCTTCTAGTGGCCATCCGCCTTGCAGTAGAAGCAAGTGGATCCGGCTGCAGGAGATGGCTTAGTCCCTGAGGAAGCACTTTGGACTGGGTCCTCAGCCTTACCTCCCGACTTAGCCTTCTTCTTCTTAGTCCAAGAACTCTTCTTGAACTTAGCCTTATTCTGTACCATCAACACTTGACTAGCACCTTTCTTGATATCCGCCTCAGCCTGCTTGAGCATCCCATGTAATTCAGTGAGCTTATTATCCATACCATGCATGTGGTAGTTCGATATGAACTAACCATACGCACTAGGAAGAGAGTTCAAAATTATGTCCGTAGCGAACTCTTCGCTAATGGGGTAGCCCAGCCTTTCCAGAGACTGCACGTAACCAACCATCTTGATCACATGCGGACTCAGTGGATCACCATCCTTAAGCTTGCAGCTCAACAAGGCCTGAGAGACTTGATACCTCTCAGTCTTTGCCTGAGCCTGGAACATACTTTTGAGGCTTGATACATTGCAAATGTATCTATAATTTTTGATGTTCCATGCTTGGTTTTTTTTCACTTTCTTGTGTTTTGTTCCAACTTTGGAATACTTTTATTATGATTTCTTGGACTAACCTATTAACAAGAGCCACAGTGCCAGCTGCCTGTTTTCTGCTGTTTTTGGTTCCAGGAAAGTCAGAAAATGAATATTCTCGGAATTGGACGGGACAAAAGCCAAAGTGCCTATTTTTCGGAAGGGATCAAGTGCCAGAATACGAGACGGAGAAGGGCTGGGGGCCGGCCACACCACCTGGCCGCGCGGCCAGGCCTGGCCCACACCAGGGGGTGGTCTGGCCGACCCCAGCACCCCCTCGGCCTCTCCTTCCGCCTATAAGATGCCCTCGGGACAAAAACCCTAAGTACCCGATCAAAAATCCACGAAAGATTCTATAGCCGCTGTCATATCCATCCCTAGATTGGGAGGGATCTGAAGCTCTTCCCGGCACCCTGCCGGAGAGAATTCACCCTGGAGGCCTTCTTCATCACCATGCAAGCCTCCGGTGTGATGCGTGAGTAGTTCATCCTTGGACTACAGATCCATGTAGTAGCTAGATGGCTGGTTTCTCCTCCTTTGTGCTTTCATGTTTAGATCTTGTGAGCTCCGTTCATGATCAAGATCATCTATTTGTAATTCATACATGTTGTGTTTGCGGGGATCCGATGGATATTGAGATGCTATTTCAGATTGATTATTGATTCTATCATGTCTTTGTTATTTGAGATCTTGCATGCTTTCCGTTGTTAGTAGCTATCTTGGCCAAGTAGATGCTAGCAACTCCAAGAGTTAGTATTTATGCTCGATAGTGGGTTCATGCCTCTGGTAATCTGGGGAAGTGATAGAAATCTCTAAGGTACTAGATGTGCTGTTGCTACTAGGGAGAAACAACGATCTTTTGTTCATAGAACAATCGTATTGTTTACTTTACACGCGGTTCATAAAGCAATAATCTGTTGCTTGGAACTTAATCCTGGAGGGGGTTCGGATGATAACCTGGAGGTGGATTATTAGTCATAGATGCAGTTGGATGGTGGTCTATGTATTATGTTGTAATGCCCAATCAAGTCTCAAAGGAGTCAAGATGATTAGTATATGCATGTATTGCTTTCTCGGCGTTTGTCAATTGCCCCGCTGTAATTTGTTCACCCAGCATGTTATCTATCTAAGGAGATACACCTCTAGTGAACTATGGATCCCTGTCCTTTTTCTTTACATACAATCTACAATCTTTTACTGCTTTGTGTTTACTTTATGCAAACTTTTACTTCTTTCCATTCGATATGTTTAATCCTTTGTTTTTCACAAAACATGGTGAGATTGACAACCTCATCACAAGTTGGGGACAAAGTTTTGTGGTTGTGTTGTGCAGGTCTCCACGTTGCTACTAGCACCGGTAGTGTGACCTGCCAAAGCTCAGCTAGTAACACCTTTGCGGTGTTTCCTTGCTCCTACTGGTTCGATTAAACCTTGGTTTCATAACTGAGGGAAAACTTGCTGCTGTGCTCATCATACCTTCCTCTTGGGGTTCCCAACAAGCTCTACGTCGATCGTCGAGCGCATCAAGCTATTTTCTGGCGCCGTTGCCGGGGAGTCAAGGACATCTTCACAAGGGGAGTCCCTCATAACCAATACCTTTACTTTGTTGTTTTTCTTTTGCTTAGTTTCTTTTTGCTTTGTTTGCTTGTTTTGTTCTTCGAAAACACAAAAAAATTAGTTTTACTTGTTTGCTTTCTTATTTGAAAACCCAAAAAATGACTACTCTTGAAAACACTAAGTTTTGTGACTTCACTAGCACCAACAACAATGATTTTATGAGCACACCAATTGCTCCACCTGTGGCTGAAAATACTTTCTTTGAGATAAAACCTGCTTTGCTCAATCTTGTTATGAGAGAACAATTTTCTGGTATTGGTAATGAAGATGCTGCTTCCCATCTAAATAACTTTGTTGAACTTTGTGAGATGCAAAAGCATAGGGATATAGATGGTGATATTATTAAGCTGAAACTGTTTCCTTTCTCTTTGAGAGGAAAAGCTAAAGAATGGTTGAATTCCTTAACTAGGAATAGTATTGATTCTTGGACTAAATGCAAAGATGCTTTTATTGGAAAATACTATCCCCCTGCTAAGATTATATCCATGAGAAGTGAAATAATGAAGTTTAAACAACTTGATAATGAGCATGTTGCTCAAGCTTGGGAAAGAATGAAATCTTTGGTAAAGAATTGTCCCACTCCTGGACTGACTTCTTGGATGATCATCCAAACTTTTTATGCATGATTGAACTATTCTTCAAGGAACCTATTGGATTCAGCTGCTGGGGGTACCTTTATGACCATCACTTTGGGTGCTGCAACAAAACTATTGGATAATATGATGGTTAATTATTCTGAATGGCATACTGAGAGAGCTCCACAAGGTAAGAAGGTAAATTCTGTTGAGGAAACCTCCTCCTTGAGTGATAAGATCGATATTATTATGTCTATGTTTGTTAATGGGAAATCCCATATTGATCCAAATAATGTTCCTTTAGCCTCTTTAGTTGCTCAAGAAGAGCAAGTTGATGTGAACTTCATAAGAAATAACAACTTTGGCAACAATGCTTATGGTAATAATGCTTATAGGAACAATTTTGGTAACAACAATTATAAGCCTTACCCTCCCAACAATGGTAATGCTTATGGAAATTCTTACAACAATAATAAGAGTGCTCCCTCTGAACTTGAAGTTATGCTTAAAGAGTTTATTAGTAAACAAACTGCTTTCAATAAAACTATTGAGGAAAAACTCTCTAATGCTGAAAGAAATATAGCATCTTTGGCTGAAGCTCAATCTACTTTGAATAAAATGGCTGCTAAACCTGAAACTAATGAGAATCTCTTTGCAGCTACTAATGCCATACAAGTAAGAATTGATGAAAATGTTAGACTATTAGCTGAATTACATGCTAAGTGGGAAAGAGAAGATGAAATTGCTAGAAACATTAGTGTTTCTACTATTACTACCACTAGTGTTGAGGCTAATAATAGTTCTATTACTTTAGATGATAAAGTTGATTTTGATCTTGATGGTTGCAATATCTCTGAAATTATTAAGTTCCTACAAAAGCTTGCTAAAAGTCCTAATGCTAGTGCTATGAACATGGCTTTTACAAAACACATTACTGATGCTCTCATAAAGATTAAAGAAGAAAATATGAAACATAAAGCTTCTATTCCTATAAAACAAGAAGATGGTTGGGAACCCATCATTAATATGAAAGTGAATGACTTTGATTTCAAAGCTTTGTGTGATCTTGATAGTAGTGTTTCTATTATGCCTAGAAGGATTTATGATATGCTTGATTTGCCTCCTCTTAAAGATTGCTATTTGAATGTTCCACTTGATGCTAATGCTAAAAAGAAACTCATGGGGAGTCTTAATGATGTTCTTATTATGGTTAATGATTCCTATGTCCCCGTTGATTTCTATGTTTTGGATGTTGAGTACAATGCTTCTTGTCCTATTACTTTGGGAAGACCTTTACTTAGAACTATTGGTGCCATCATTGATATGAAAGAAGGCACCATTAAATATCAACTCCCACTCAAGAAAGGTATAGAACACTTCCCTAAAAATATAGAAAAGATCTCTTTTGCTTCTCCTATGAAATTTTTTTTGGTCTTAATGCTTCTTCATTTGAGAACACTTGATTCTTTCTTTGCTTCTTATGCCTAACTTAAAGGCGTTAAAGAAAAGTACTTGTTGGGAGATAACCCAAGAGTTTTAGGTGATTCTTGGAAGTTATTACCTCTGTAATAACCTCTCATTATCCTTTTTATTTGCTTTTTGTGCCAAGAGTAACCTCTAATGAGAATGAAGTAATGATTGGGAAAGTTGTTGTCCTGAAACAGATTTCTGTGCTTCACCGTAAAAATTCCTGAGAAATCTCTGTATGTCGGATTGAGCTTTAATTTTTTGTGCTTCTGTCCCAGGTTGTTATATAACTTTCGTTAGTTCAGCACTTTTTTATTTGAGCAACATAAGATCTTCGAAAAAATTCGTCTTTACCTGCTGGTCTGTTTTGATAGATTTCTGCCATTTTCTGTATTTGCTTCTTGTTAGTTCCTTCTTGAGTTCCTTTGGCGAATTGAGATTTTTGAGGGAAGTGCTACAGTAGCTAGTGTTCTAATGGAAGTTTATTTGGTGTTAAAACTGAACCTTGAGACTTATTTATCTTAAGTGCACTAATGTAGCTAATGAGATTGTGTGAAGTTTTCTATGAAGGAAAATTTTCAGGTGTATGGAAGGAATGAGTAACGAGATGAAGGATGGACTAAAGCTCAAGCTTGGGGATGCCATGCGTGTCACCCCAAGAAATATCCAAGAAGTACAAGCGTTAATGCTTGGGGATGCCCAAAGCATCCCCTTCTTCATCAATAAAAATTCCAGGTTTCTTCCAAACGCTTCATTTTTATTGTTTCATGCACAGTTGTGTTTTTCTTGGAGCGTCTTCTTTTTTGTTTTCGTTTTGGTTTTTAGTTTGCTTGGTTTGTTTAGTTCTATGAATAAGTTGGTTGGACCCCCTCTTTCATACTTTGGTTTGCAAATAGTTTGGTTTGGTTTGGAAAAGAGTAGGGAAGTGCATACTTTTGTGGTAAAAAGAGCTCGTTTTTGACTGTGGCTATGCTTTGTCATGCCACGCTTGATATTGTTTTGGTTTTATGCTTAGTATTCTTTGCTGTAACATGACTTGTTATAAACAATTGAGATTGCTTAATATGCCTTGCATGAATCATGCGTTGTTTTAGCATATTAAAGCATAGTATAGTGGTATTCTCCTTTGATGCTTTATTTGGGTTGACTTGGCACATGCTCACACCATATTATGACTGTCACAAGTCACCATAGCCTTTATGATCCTTTAGTTTTCAACTTGTAGTATCACTTTATGCTTTGATCAATGATGTTTTGTCGCTCTGCATGATTATGGCCATTATTGCTCTCTTAGTTTGTCGCTCCCAGTCTTTTGCTAGCCTCCACCACAAAGTATGAGTTCCACTCATGCATCCAAGTCCCTAAACCAAGTTTTTCCAAAGAGTCCACCATACCTACCTACTAGCTTATGCTATTCCAAGTATATTCATGCTTTTGTTTACCTTCCACTTTTTATGAGAAAACTAGTGATTAAAGCTCTCACGAACTTGATGGCACACTTTACTTTATTGCCTCTAATAAACTTGAACCATTGGGTCCTTCTTTGTTGCGTATATGCTTGCGCTTTATAAGTTGAAATTAGCAGAACCATGTTTCATGGGGAACGCTTTCAACATTGCACTTGTACTTTGTACCCCGTTGATATTATGTTCTTTTGCTTACGGATCCCGGCGGTGTGAAATAAATGTGGAACTTGTATGATCATGGAGTTTGTATGTGTGTTAGAGAAACGCCTGGGCCGCTAGCCCAAGCCATGCCTAATCATGGTGGAAACTTGCAGCATCACCATAATGAGCACTCTATGAAGCATCCTCAATAAAAACCTATGCAAATAGCAAATAAAAAGATCGATGAGATGCTCATTGTCTGCTTGCCTTGTCATTTTGATTATGGGAAAGCTCCCGTATCATGTGCAAGGGGTACCCCGTTGGCGGTTCTTAATGATACACATATACTTACAATGACAAGAGCTTACTCGTGACTGAAGTTGAGTAGCATGAGGATCGGTCTTCGTAAATAAGGGGCATGAGATTTTGGTTTATAACTTGTCAAGCATATCCTCTTAGTTGTGTCACTTTAACCTTAATCACCTTCAAGATGCTTATGATAGGGGCAATGAGAGCTGAAAGCTACGAGTACTATAATTTTTGGAAGCTCTTTATGAGACTTGAATCCCTACTTCCTTTTACAAAGGCCTTTCTTCCACCATTATATTGAGTCTCCACCTTCTATCTTTATGCACTTACTTTGAGAGCATAGTGGCCATTCTTAGTTCTATGTGCATTGTCCCAAGACTAGTTGATTGATGCATAACTTGTTATTGCTTGTTTGAAACTATTGTATCTAGTCACTCTTATGAACTTTGAAGGTGTCCCATGCATTTATATTTGCTACTGTATTGAGGGACAAGCTGAATACTTTTATGCAATGTTTTCTTTATGTGAAACAAACAAACGTCTTGCAAAGCATGTTATTCATGAATCTTTTGTTTGTGCCTTTTCATGTTGCATCATAGTTTCTTTGCTTATTGCTAGAACTTTGTCTTTCATGTTATGATTGAAGTACTATGATCCAAGCTTTAAATGTTTTGCGAATACTTTGAAAAAATCTTTGATGGTGCATGTCACCTCAAAAATTATTCTTTTTATCACTTACCTACTCAAGGACGAGCATGAGTTAAGCTTGGGGATGTTGATACATTGCAACTGTATCTATAATTTTTGATATTCCATGCTTGGTTTTTTCACTTTCTTGTGTTTTGTTCCAACTTTGGAGTACTTTTATTATGATTTCTTGGACTAACCTATTAACAAGAGCCATAGTTCCAGCTGCCTGTTTTCTGCTGTTTTTGGTTCCAGGAAAGTCAGAAAATGAATATTCTCGGAATTGGACGGGACAAAAGCCAAAGTGCCTATTTTTCCGAAAGGGATCAAGTGCTAGAATACGAGTCGGAGAAGGGCTGGGGGCCGGCCACACCACCTGGCCGCGTGGCCAGGCCTGGCCCATGCCAGGGGGTGGTTTGGCCGACCCCAGCAACCCCTCGGCCTCTCCTTCCGCCTATAAGATGCCCTCGGGACGAAAACCCTAAGTACCCGATCAAAAATCCACGAAAGAGTCTGTAGCCGCCGTCATCTCCATCCCTAGATTAGGAGGGATCTGAAGCTCTTCCCGGCACCCTGCCGGAGAGGGGAATTCACCCTGGAGGCCTTCTTCATCACCATGCAAGCCTCCGGTGTGATGCGTGAGTAATTCATCCTTGGACTACGGATCCATGTAGTAGCTAGATGGCTGGTTTCTCCTCCTTTGTGCTTTCATGTTTAGATCTCGTGTGCTCCGTTCATGATCAAGATCATCTATTTGTAATTCATACATGTTGTGTTTGCGGGGATCCGATGGATATTGAGATGCTATTTCAGATTGATTATTAATTCTATCATGTCTTTGTTATTTGAGATCTTGCATGCTTTCCGTTGTTAGTAGCTATCTTTGCCAAGTAGATGCTAGCAACTCGAAGAGTTAGTATTTATTCTCGATAGTGGGTTCATGCCTCGTAACTGGGAAGTGATGAAATCTCTAAGGTACTAGATGTCTTTGTTGCTACTAGGGAGAAAACAACGATCTTTTCTTCATAGAACAATCGTATTGTTTACTTTACATGATTAAATAAAAGCAATAATCTGTTGCTTGCAACTTAATCTTGGAGGGGTTGGATGATAACCTGAAGGTGGATTATTAGTCATAGATGCAGTTGGATGGCGGTCTATGTATTATGTTGTAATGCCCAATCAAGTCTCAAAGGAGTCAAGATGATTAGTATATGCATGTATTGCTTTCTCGGTGTATGTCAATTGCCCCGCTGTAATTTGTTCACCCAGCATGTTATCTATCTAAGGAGAGCCACCTCTAGCGAACTATGGATCCCGGTCCTTTTTCTTTACATACAATCTACAATCTTTTACTACTTTGTGTTTACTTTCTGCAAACTTTTACTTCTTTCCATTCGATACGTTTAATCCTTTGTTTTCCGCAAAACACGGTGAGATTGACAACCTCATCACAAGTTGGGGACAAAGTTCTGTGGTTGTGTTGTGTAGGTCTCCACGTTGCTACTATCACCGGTAGTGCGCCCTGCCAAAGCTCAGCTAGTAACACCTTTGGGGTGTTTCCTTGCTCCTACTGGTTCGATTAAACCTTGGTTTCATAACTGAGGGAAAACTTGCTACTGTGCTCATCATACCTTCCTCTTGGGGTTCCCAACGAGCTCTACGTCGATCGTCGAGCGCATCAAGGCTTTCGATCATATCGTAGGCCTCAACATTCTCGAATTGCTGCTACAAATCCGGTTCCATGTGAGCAAGCATAAGACAACTAATCTCCATGGATTCATCACAAATTCGACCGTAGGCATTGGTGGCTGTGACAGTCGCATTCTCATTTGGCTCATCTGGAAGTGGGTTGTCTAGGACATGGTCCCTCTTTTCTTGCTTGAGAACAATTATCAGATTACGATACCAGTTGGTGAAGTTAGTTCCATTTAGCTTATCTTTCTCTAAGATGGTTCTCAAAGCAAAACTGGAAATCTGAGGGAGAGTGCTAGGTGCCATTTATCTACAACAGAAAAATATGCAAAACACTTAAGACATGTATCCATAAAAGAGCAAGCATATTAAACACTTTAATACTTATGCTCCCACTAGAACCAACACCCCTCCGATGGTTACTTAGTGATCCAGGACCCTAAATAAGCAAGTCGACTAGTGAGATTTAGCATCACTGCTAGCCGTCAAGTGATCTAGGTAGATAACTCCTTGTCAATCGGATATCATACGAATCTAGTTGGATGGGTGGCATCACATGTCCCGGCTCCCATCCGACTTTTCCCTGAGTCCCACAATCGTTGTGATAGACCCGTCTAGATTACCAAGTGCTTCCACTTTAAGAGTCCGACTCGAACCCACCTAGTCGGAAAGAATTGATAGCACCTCAATTTTATGAGCCCACTACCAAAAATGTCTGACTTGTGATGGTGCAGCACTGGCGGGGAAATCGACTAGACCTTCTTTGAGGGATTACTTTCTACCCACTATCTAATAGAGGTAAAACAGAGACATAACAATAACACAAAATAAAGCAATTATAATGTGAAATGGCACGGCTCTCTTCATGGCGATCTCCATCTCCACAAAGCTTGTAATTTGACTCGTGTCAAGTCTTGTCACGTGCCGCCTTACACCATGTAGCCGACTTGTACATCGACTTGCATGCCATCCGAATTCTCCAAACAGCTACACTAGCTAGTAATGTAAATTACATAGAGAATCCGACACGTAGGTCGTTATACAATAAAATGACAGCACCTAGGCTCCAGCCGGCTGACAAAAACCATGATACGCAGATCACGTATGGATTACACACATCACATGCAAATAAGCCGTACCATTCACAACATCATCCTGCAAAAACAAGTTATCCATAGATACGATATCTACCAGTGTTGTGAAACTCGCAACGACATCTAAGGCGCTACGACAGGGCGAACTCTTTGATCTTCGATCACTGCATCCGGGTTTACGTGTCATAGTCTACCCCGATGGCAGAAGCCGACTGGTAGGGGTATGTCGTTCCACGACCTTAGCAGTTAGATCACGGAAACCAGATCATCCATTCCCCCGAGTACAGTTGATCCAATCAACTTTGTACAAAACCGATCCATCTCATAGATCGACCACCAAAACTGCAATTAGATCCAATCTAACTCCAACCGCATATCACATATGCACAATCTCGAGCCTAAAACCAGAAGCTAACGCTCTGATACCACTGTTGGGCCACGCAGAGAAAACAAAACTTTTTCTTACGTGGTGAACCCAAGATCTAGCTGAGGTAGTAGGCCACGAGAATTACCACTAGACGCGCGGTTGTGGAATCGATGAAGCACGTCGCTTGATGCAGTGCAGTCCTCACGATCCGTTCTGATCCACGATCGTCGAAGTGCTGAACGTATAGCACCTCCGCTAGTATCCACACGTACAAGAAGGAGCGCCGGTGATGGACTGCTAGGTCCGGTACGGCGGCGACAGGATTGGAATGGAGCTAGGGTTTCCAACACATGGAGTAACCTAACCGTGTGCTCTAAGCACCTGTGCCCCAGCTTATATAGGGAGTGAAAGTGGGCTCCACTCACTTGTGGCCCATTCACTAAAAGGCCTATATTAGTCACTACGAGTCCAACTCACTGACTCTGTCCATTTCCTTTTTGGGTCCAACCCAAATATGCTCCTGCTCTTAAGTGTGTGTGACCCGACAGGCTCATGGTGACCCGAACACGATCTGAGTCTCACTCGTGACCGATCAGTTGGTAGCGGCTCCTATGTGAGATCCAGGCACATGGCTTAATAGGATTGATAGGATACCCATATAAACAAGTTGCAACTTCTTTTCCGGAAGCTCATTCGAAAAGAACTCTAAGGTTAAGCGTGCTTGGCCTAGAGCAATTCTAGGATGGGTGACCGACCGGGAAGTGGGTAACCGGGTACGCACGAGTGAGGACAAAGTGCATAGAAAAGACTAGTATTGGTATGTGGGGCCAATCTAGATATCCTATTAAGCTGCTAGGAGTGACACCCCCCGAGCCCAGGAGTGGACGGGGTGTTACAAGTGGTATCAGAGCTGACCCTTGCTATTACACGGGTCTGTGCGGGTCAGTGGCGGGACATGTGGAGCATGGCGCGTGTGGCCCGGAGTGGACACAGCATGGCACATGTCCCGACACTAGACGCACAGACGCGTGCCAAGAGGGAACGTTCTTGGGGTGTGCTTGATCGATGAGGGCATCGATCTTCTAAAGGGTGGGTGTATGTGAGATCCAGGAAATGGATTAATAGGATTGATAGGATACCCATATCAACAAGTTGCAACTTCTTTTCCGGAATCTCATTCGAAAAGAACTCTAAGGTTAAGCGTGCTTAGCCTTGAGAAATTTTAGGATGGGTGACCGACCGGGAAGTGGGTAACCGGGTACGCACGAGTGAGGACAAAGTGCGCAGAAAATACTAGTGTTGGTTTGTGGGGCCAGTCTAGATATCCTATTAAGCTGCCAGGAGTGACACCCCCCGGGCCCAGGAGTAGACGAGGTGTTACATCCTAGCAGAACGTGCCAACTCCCAAGTACCAAAGTGTCATGACGACATACCTTCCAATGCGACTTTCGTCTGAGTCCCTTTTGCCTCACGATATACCTTGTCGAACTATAGGCAAATAATCGTCATCCCTGAAATAGTTCGACTCTCTTTCTTGATCCGAGATAAGTGATTCATTCGACTAACTCTTAGTCGGTCCCCTCGGTTAACACTTAACCGAGTCATGCATGGCCATGCTTTCCGAATCATATCTTCCGAGAGGGCCCAGAGAATATCTCTCCAGACGGAGGGGCAAAATCCCATCTTGGTTTTTCATATCACGCAGCTTGATTCTCAGTCGACCCAAACTCTGCCTTTATAACTGCCAAGTGATGGAACAACGTTTAACAGAACCTAAGTCGGTGATCCTCAACTCGGATTGTGCAATAACCTCAGGACTAAGGATTACATTAATTGAGATATACAAATGACGATTTATTCGTTTTATCTCAATATGGGTCAGTCCGACTCGCTACTCTTTAGCCGAATCAGTGTAAGTCGGAATAGCATCTCTATGCCCATGACAAGTGGAACTGAGTCATCAGCCGACTTTCACATTAGTCTATGTTGTGTGTCCAGCACAACCTCAACGACCAAGGACAATCAGTATAAACAACATAAATATATAGTTCCACAATTGAATCACATATTCAATGATATATATCAGTAGTTCATACATGGACAATAACTTTATGAATACATTGGAAATAACATCATACATGATTGCCTCTAGGGCATATTCCCAACACGGGGGTCTGGACGGGAACGGCGGCTGCCATCGATGGCTCGACTAGGGCCTGGAAGAGGACGGCGGCGCTTTCAATGCGTCGATGGGGACTGGCAAGGAGACGGGGGCCTCCTCTCTGGCAGCCTCGAAGGCAACAATGGCCACAGTATCCTCCTTCGCCATCACCGGTGCGGATGGGGTATTCTCGGGAGTTTGCAGATGCTGGTGGGACAGTGGAGAGGGTTGCGTGGGGAGAGTGAGCGAGAGTGAGACTGGGTGTGCGCAAAGGGGCTCTATAGTTAAGGTTGATGGAAGCAAGGCACGTTTCGTTGCACCACCGTGCAACGCGCCACGTAGTCTACTGCACCGTGCACCGCGACACGCGCACGGAACATCACGTTTTTTTCCCGGGCCATGCATGGCAGTTATGTATTGAGCCGCATGCAAGGGGCGCATACACAATTTCTATCTATGAAGTTTGACACGGCCCTAAAATTGGCGATAATTAAAAGTGGAAATGTAGAGGGGAAGGTAGGTGGTTGTACGGCGAGATTTGTGGGGTTGTGCTAGATCGGGTAGAGGGATGTGTTGATGACTACGAGTGACTCGATGAAGACGGAGACATTAGGTCTCGTCGAGCTCAGCTCTTTGGCCTCCAGCTAGCGCGTGCAAGTTTCTTATGGTGGGGCCCAGTTGGAAGTGAGACTGAGAGCCGCTGCGTAAAAATGGGATATGTCTTATTAAAATCAAGTGGCAATAAATTGCAGTTGTCCATCGACGACTGTGCACTCGATGACGCATGTGTTGTGGCGTAGTAGTAGCAGTAGTAGGCTTTTCAGACTTGATTAAACATGACATGACCGCTCGACGACTTTTTCCATGGATGGCTTTGTGTTCCTTCTTGTAGAAGTCTCGCTCAGGGAGACGTCCGTGTTGTCTCACACTGTATTGTGAAGGGCACGACGTGTGCAATGGTCATCGTTGGATCACATATAATCAACAGTTGGTGCGCATGATCCGGGTGACAACTGTGACAACCAATCAGGGAGTAGCGGATAAAGTGAGCATAGGTTGGGCTTCTACGAAAGATAGAGACAGGGGCAAAACTGAGTAGTATAAAAAAACCAAGGGCAAAACTGAGTAGTATAAAAATGGAAAGTGAGTGTCTTGTACAAAGAAATACATAATGGCATACATCAAATTATGCCAAGATAGATCCACTAGAGTTCATTGGATGTGTGTTCTTCTCATAAACCACATGGACCCACTAGAGTTCATTGCATGTGTTTTATTGTCATACACCACATGGATCCACCGGTGTCATTGCATTTGTGTTCTTTTCATAAACCACATGTTGATCCACCAATGCCATTGCATGTGTGTTCTTTTCATGAACCACATATGGATCCACCAGTGTCATTACATGTGTGTTCTTTTCATGAACCAGATATGGATCCACCAGAGTCATTGCATGTGTGTTCTTTCAATAAACCACACATGGATCCACCGGTGTCATTGCATGTGTGTTCTTTTCATGAACCATAGCTAGAGTCATTGCATGTGTGTTCTTTTCACAAACCACATAAGGATCCACCACTGTCATTGGATGTGTGTTCTTTTAATGAACCACACCCAGTGTCATTGCATGTATGTTCCTCTCACAAACCACACATGGATCCACCAGTATCATTGCATGTATGTTCTTTTCATGAACCACACATGGATCCACCCAGTGTGATTGCATGTCTGTTCCTCTCACAAACCACATATGTATCCACCAGTGTCATTGCATGTCTATTCTTTTCATGAACCACACCCAGTGTCATTGCATGTCTGTTCCTTTCATAAACCACACATGGATCCACCCAGTGTGATTGCATGTATGTTCCTCTCACAAACCACATATGGATTGTGTCATTGCATGTCTGTTCTTTTCATGAACCACAGCTAGATTCATTGCATGCCTATTCTTCTCACCAACCACATAAGGATCCACCAGTGTCATTGCATGTGTGTTCTTCTCACAAACCACATAAGGATCCACTAGTGTCATTGGATGTGTGTTCTTTTCATGAACCACAGCTAGAGTCATTGCATGTTTGTTCTTCTCACAAATCACATAAGGATACAGCAGTGTCATTGCATGTGTGTTCTTTTCATGAACCACAGCTAGAGTCATTGCATGTCTGTTCTTCTCAAAAACCACATAAGGATACACGAGTGTCATTGCATGTGTATTCTTTTCATGAACCACACATGGATCCATCAGTGTCATTGCATGTCTGTTCCTCTCACAAACCACATATGGATCCACCAGTGTCATTGCATGTTTGTTCTTTTCATGAACCACACCTAGTGTCATTGCATGTCTGTTCCTTTCATAAACCACACATGGATCCACCAGTGTCATTGCATGTGTGTTCTTTTCATGAACCACAGCTAGAGTCTTTGCATGTTTGTTCTTCTCACAAACCACATAAGGATACACCAGTGTCATTGCATGTGTGTTCTTTTCATGAACCACACCCAGTGTCATTGCATGTCTGTTCTTCTCACCAACCACATAAGGATACACCAGTGTCTTTGCATGTCTGTTCTTCTCATGAACCACCTCTAGAGTCATTGCCTATCTGTTCTTCTCACAAACCACATAAGGATCCACTAGTGTCATTGGATGTGTGTTCTTTTCATGAACCACACCCAGTTTCATTGCAAGTGTGTTCTTCTCACAAAACACACATGGATCCACCAATATCATTGCATATCCGTTATTTTCATGAACCACACATGGATCCAGCTAGAGTCATTGCATGTCTGTTATTTTCGCAAACTACATATGGATCCACCAGTGTCATTGCATGTGTGTTCTTTTCATTAACCACACCCAGTGTCATTGCATGTCTGTTCCTTCCACAAACCACATATGGATCCACCAGTGTCATTGGATGTGTGTTCTTTTCATGAACCACACATGGATCCACCCAGTGTGATTGCATGTCTGTTCCTCTCACAAACCACACATGGATCCACCAGTATCATTGCATGTCTGTTCTTTTCATGAACCACACATGGATCCACCCAGTGTGATTGCATGTATGTTCCTCTCACTAACCACACATGGATCCACCAGTGTCATTGCATGTCTGTTCTTTTCATGAACCACACCCTGTGTCATTGCATGTTTGTTCCTTTCATAAACCACACATGGATCCACCAGTGTCATTGCATGTGTGTTCTTTTCATGAACCACAGCTAGAGTCATTGCATGTCTGTTCTTCTCACAAGCCACATAAGGATACACCAGTGTCATTGCATGTGTGTTCTTTTCATGAACCACACCCAGTGTCATTGCATGTCTGTTCTTCTCACAAACCACATAAGGATACACCAGTGTCTTTGCATGTCTGTTCTTCTCATGAACCACCTCTAGAGTAATTGCATGTCTGTTCTTCTCACAAACCACATAAGGATCCACTAGTGTCATTGGATGTGTGTTCTTTTCATGAACCACACCCAGTGTCATTGCAAGTGTGTTGTTCTCACAAAACACACATGGATCCACCAGTATCATTGCATGTCTGTTATTTTCATGAACCACACATGGATCCAGCTAGAGTCATTGCATGTATGTTCTTTTCACAAACCACATATGGATCCACCAGTGTCATTGCATGTGTGTTCCTCTCACAAACCACACATGGATCCACCAGTATCAATGCATGTCTGTTGTTTTCATGAACCACACCCTGTGTCATTGCATGTTTGTTCCTTTCATAAACCACACATGGATCCACCAGTGTCATTGCATGTGTGTTCTTTTCATGAACCACAGCTAGAGTCATTGCATGTGTGTTGTTTTCATGAACCACATAAGGATACACCAGTGTGATTGCATGTGTATTCTTTTCATGAACCACACCCAGTGTCATTGCATCTCTGTTCTTCTCACAAACCACATAAGGATCCACCAGTGTCATTGGATGTGTGTTCTTTTCATGAAACACACCTAGTGTCATTGCATGTGTGTTCTTCTGACAAACCACACATGGATCCACCAGCATCATTGCATGTCTGTTCTTTTCATGAACCACACATGGATCCACCAAGTGTAATTGCATGTCTGTTCTTTTCATAAACCACATATGGATCCACTAGTGTCATTGCATGTCTGTTCTTTTCATGAACCACACCCAGTGTCATTGCGTGTCTGTTCCTTTCATAAACCACACATGGATCCACTAGTGTCATTGCATGTGTGTTCTTTTTATGAACCAAGGCTAGAGTCATCGCATGCCTATTCTACTCACAAACCACATAAGGATACACCAGTGTCATTGCATCTCTGTTCTTTTCATGAACCACACCCAGTGTCATTGCATGTCTGTTCTTCTCACAAGACACATAAGGATACACCAGTTTCATTGCATGTCTGTTCTTCTCATGAACCACATCTAGACTCATTGCATGTTTGTTCTTCTCACAAACCACATAAGGATCCACAAGTGTCATTGGATGTGTGTTCTTTTCATTAACTACACCCAGTCTCATTGCATGTGTGTTCTTCTCACAAACCACACATGGATCCACCAATATCATTGCATGTATGTTCTTTTCATGAACCACACATGGATCCACCTAGTGTGATTGCATGTTTGTTATTTTCACAAACCACATATGGATCCACCAGTGTCATTGCAAGTCACTTCTTTTCATGAACCACACCCAGTGTCATTGCATGTCTGTTCCTTTCATACACCACACATGGATCCACCAGTGTCATTGCATGTGTGTTATTTTCATGAACCATAGCTAGAGTCATTGCATGTGTGTTCTTCTCACAAACCACATAAGGATACACTAGTGTCATTGCATGTGTGTTCTTTTCATGAACCATAGCCAGTGTCATTGCATGTCTGTTCTTCTCATAAAGCACATAAGGATACACAAGTGTCATTGCATGTATGTTCTTCTCATAAACCACATCTAGAGTCATTCCATGTTTGTTCTTCTCACAAACCACATAAGGATCCACCAGTGTCATTGGATGTGTGTTTTTTTCATGAACCACACCCAGTGTCATTGCATGTGTGTTCTTCTCACAAACCACATAAGGATCCACCAGTGGCATTGCATGTATGTTCTTTTCATGAACCACACATGGATCCACCTAGTGTGATTGCATGCCTGTTCTATTAACAAACCACATATGGATCCTCTAGTGTCATTGCATGTCTGTTCTTTTCATGTACCACACCCAGTGTCATTGCATGTCTGTTCCTTTCATAAACCACACTTGGATCCACCAGTGTCATTGCATGTGTGTTCTTTTCATGAACCACAGCTAGAGTCATCGCATGTCTGTTCTTCACACAAACCACATAAGGATACGGTAGTGTCATTGCATGTGTGTTCTTTTCATGAACCACAGCTAGAGTCATTGCATGTCTGTTCTTCTCACAAACCACATATGGATCCACCAGCGTCATTGCATGTGTGTTCTTTTCATGAACCACAGCTAGTCATTGCATTTGTGTTCTTCTCAGAAACCACATAAGGATACACCAGTGTCATTGCATGTGTGTTCTTCTCATGAACCATAGCTGGAGTCATTGCATGCCTGTTCTTCTCACAAACCACATAAGGATCCACCAGTGTCATTGGATGTGTGTTCTTTTCATGAACCACACCCTTTGTCATTGGATGTGTGTTCTTCTCAGAAACCACACATGGACCCACCAGTGTCATTGCATGTGTGTTCTTTTCATGAACCACACATAAGGATCCACCGGTGTCATTGCATGTCTGTTCTTTTCATGAACCACATAAGTCATTGCACGTGTGTTCTTCTAAACAAACCACATAAGGATCCACCAGTGTCATTGCATGTGTGTTCTTTTCATGAACCACAGCCAGTGTCATTGCATGTCTGTTCTTCTCACAAACCACATAAGGATACACAAGTGTCTTTGCATGTGTGTTCTTTTCATGAACCACAGCCAGTGTCATTGCGTGTCTGTTCTTCTCACAAACCACATAAGGATACACCAGTGTCCTTGCATGTATGTTCTTCTCATGAACCACAACTAGAGTCATTGCATGTCTATTCTTCTCACAAACCACATAAGGATCCACCAATGTCATTAGATGTGTGTTCTTTTCATGAACCACACCCAGTGTCATTGCATGTGTGTTCTTCTCACAAACCAAATAAGGATCCACCAGTGTCATTGCATGTGTGTTCTTTTCATGAACCACAGCTAGAGTCATTGCATGTCTGTTATTCTCACAAACCACATAAGGATACACAAGTGTCATTGCATGTGTGTTCTTTTCATGAACCACAGCCAGTGTCATTATATGTCTGTTCTTCTCACAAACCACATAAGGATACACCAGTGTCATTGCATGTCTGTTCTTCTCATGAACCACATCTAGAGTCATTGCATGTATGTTCTTCTTACAAACCACATAAGGATCCACCAGTGTCATTGGATGTGTATTCTTTTCATGAACCACACCCAGTGTCATTGCATGTGTGTTCTTCTCACAAACCACATAAGGATCCACCAGTGTGATTGCATGTCTGTTCTTTTCACAAACCACATATGGAGACACCAGTGTCATTGCATGTATGTTATTTTCATGAACCACACCCAGTGTCATTGCATATATGTTCCTTTCATAAACCACACATGGATCCACCAGTGTCATTGCATGTCTGTTCTTTTCATAAACCATAGTTAGAGTCATCACATGTCTGTTCTTCTCACAAACCACATAAGGATACACCAGTGTCATTGCATGTGTATTATTTTCATGAACCACACCTAGAGTCACTGCATGTCTGTTCTTCTCATAAACCACATATGGATCCACCAGTGTCATTGCATGTGTGTTCTTTTCATGAACCACAGCTAGAGTCATTGCATGTCTGTTCTTCTCACAAACCACATATGGATCCACCAGTGTTATTTCATGTGTGTTCTTCTCATGAAAAACAACTAGAGTCATTGCATGTCTGTTCTTCTCACAAACCACATAAGGATCCACTAGTGTCATTGGATGTGTGTTCTTTTCATGAACCACACCCAGTGTCATTGGATGTGTGTTCTTCTCACAAACCACACATGGATCCACCAGTGTCATTGCATGTGTGTTCTTTTCATGAGCCACACATGGATCCACCTAGTGTCATTGCATGTTTGTTCCTTTCACAAACCACACATGGATCCACAAGTGTCATTGCATGTGTGTTCTTTTCATGAACCACAGCTAGAGTCATTGCATGTGTGTTGTTTTCATGAACCACATAAGGATAAACCAGTGTGATTGCATGTGTATTCTTTTCATGAACCGCGCCCAGTGTCATTGCATCTCCGTTCTTCTCACAAGCCACATAAGGATACACCAGTGTCATTGCATGTATGTTCTTCTCATGAACCACATCTAGAGTCATTGCATGTCTTCTTCTCAAAAACCACATAAGGATCCACCAGTGTCATTGGATATGTGTTCTTTTCATGAAACACACCTAGTGTCATTGCATGTGTGTTCTTCTGACAAACCACACATGGATCCACCAGCATCATTGCATGTCTGTTCTTTTCATGAACCACACAAGGATCCACCCAGTGTAATTGCATGTCTGTTCTTTTCACAAACCACATATGGATCCACCAGTGTCATTGCATGTTTGTTCTTTTCATGAACCACACCCAGTGTCATTGCATGTCTGTTCCTTTCATAAACCACACATGGATCCACCAGTGTCATTCCATGTGTGTTCTTTTTATGAACCAAGGCTAGAGTCATCACATGCCTGTTCTTCTCACAAACCACATAAGGATACACCAGTGTCATTGCATCTCTGTTCTTTTCATGAACCACACCCAGTGTCATTGCATGTATGTTCTTCTCACAAGCCACATAAGGATACACCAGTGTCATTGCATGTCTGTTCTTCTCATGAACCACATCTAGACTCATTGCATGTCTGTTCTTCTCACAAACCACATAAGGATCCACAAGTGTCATTGGATGTGTGCTCTTTTCATTAACTACACCCAATCTCATTGCATGTGTGTTCTTCTCACAAACCACACATGTATGTTATTTTCATGAACCACACATGGATCCACCCAGTGTGATTGCATGTTTGTTATTTTCACAAACCACATATGGATCCACCAGTGTCATTGCAAGTCTATTCTTTTCATGAACCACACCCAGTGTCATTGCATGTCTGTTCCTTTCATACACCACACATGGATCCACCAGTGTCATTGCATGTGTGTTATTTTCATGAACCATAGCTAGAGTCATTGCATGTGTGTTCTTCTCACAAACCACATAAGGATACACTAGTGTCATTGCATGTGTGTTCTTTTCATGAACCATAGCCAGTGTCATTGCATGTCTGTTCTTCTCATAAAGCACATAAGGATACACAAGTGTCATTGCATGTATGTTCTTCTCATAAACCACATCTAGAGTCATTCCATGTTTGTTCTTCTCACAAACCACATAAAGATCCAACAGTGTCATTGGATGTGTTTTTTTTCATGAACCACACCCAGTGTCATTGCATGTGTGTTCTTCTCACAAACCACATAAGGATCCACCAGTGGCATTGCATGTATGTTCTTTTCATGAACCACACATGGATCCACCTAGTGTGATTGCATGCCTGTTTTATTAACAAACCACATATGGATCGTCTAGTGTCATTGCATGTCTGTTCTTTTCATGAACCACACCCAGTGTCATCGCATGTTTGTTCCTTTCATAAACCACACTTGGATCCACCAGTGTCATTGCATGTGTGTTCTTTTCATGAACCACAGCTAGAGTCACCGCATGTCTGTTCTTCTCACAAACCACATAAGGATACGGTAGTGTCATTGCATGTGTGTTCTTTTCATGAACCACAACTAGAGTCATTGCATGTCTGTTCTTCTCACAAACCACATATGGATCCACCAGCGTCATTGCATGTGTGTTCTTTTCATGAACCACAGCTAGTCATTGCATTTGTGTTCTTCTCAGAAACCACATAAGGATACACCAGTGTCATTGCATGTGTGTTCTTCTCATGAACCATAGCTGGAGTCATTGCATGTCTGTTCTTCTCACAAACCACATAAGGATCCACCAGTGTCATTGGATGTGTGTTCTTTTCATGAACCACACCCTGTGTCATTGGATGTGTGTTCTTCTCAGAAACCACACATGGACCCACCAGTGTCATTGCATTTGTGTGTTCTTTTCATGAACCACACATAAGGATCCACCGGTGTCATTGCATGTCTGTTCTTTTCATGAACCACACCCAGTGTCATTGCATGTGTGTTCTTCTAAACAAACGACATAAGTCATTGCGTGTGTGTTCTTCTAAACAAACCACATAAGGATCCACCAGTGTCATTGCATGTGTGTTCTTTTCATGAACCACAGCCAGTGTCATTGCATGTCTGTTCTTCTCACAAACCACATAAGGATACACAAGTGTCATTGCATGTGTGTTCTTTTCATGAACCACAGCCAGTGTCATTGCATGTCTGTTCTTCTCATGAACCACATCTAGAGTCATTGCATGTCTTCTTCTCAAAAACCACATAAGGATCCACCAGTGTCATTGGATATGTGTTCTTTTCATGAAACACACCTAGTGTCATTGCATGTGTGTTCTTCTGACAAACCACACATGGATCCACCAGCATCATTGCATGTCTGTTCTTTTCATGAACCACACAAGGATCCACCCAGTGTAATTGCATGTCTGTTCTTTTCACAAACCACATATGGATCCACCAGTGTCATTGCATGTTTGTTCTTTTCATGAACCACACCCAGTGTCATTGCATGTCTGTTCCTTTCATAAACCACATGGATCCACCAGTGTCATTGCATGTGTGTTCTTTTTATGAACCAAGGCTAGAGTCATCGCATGCCTGTTCTTCTCACAAACCACATAAGGATACACCAGTGTCATTGCATCTCTGTTCTTTTCATGAACCACACCCAGTGTCATTGCATGTCTGTTCTTCTCACAAGCCACATAAGGATACACCAGTGTCATTGCATGTCTGTTCTTCTCATGAACCACATCTAGACTCATTGCATGTCTGTTCTTCTCACAAACCACATAAGGATCCACAAGTGTCATTGGATGTGTGTTCTTTTCATTAACTACACCAGTCTCATTGCATGTGTGTTCTTCTCACAAACCACACATGTATGTTCTTTTCATGAACCACATGGATCCACCAGTGTGATTGCATGTTTGTTATTTTCACAAACCACATATGGATCCACCAGTGTCATTGCAAGTCTATTCTTTTCATGAACCACACCTAGTGTCATTGTATGTCTGTTCCTTTCATACACCACACATGGATCCACCAGTGTCATTGCATGTGTGTTATTTTCATGAACCATAGCTAGAGTCATTGCATGTGTGTTCTTCTCACAAACCACATAAGGATACACTAGTGTCATTGCATGTGTGTTCTTTTCATGAACCATAGCCAGTGTCATTGCATGTCTGTTCTTCTCATAAAGCACATAAGGATACACAAGTGTCATTGCATGTATGTTCTTCTCATAAACCACATCTAGAGTCATTCCATGTTTGTTCTTCTCACAAACCACATAAAGATCCAACAGTGTCATTGGATGTGTTTTTTTTCATGAACCACACCCAGTGTCATTGCATGTGTGTTCTTCTCACAAACCACATAAGGATCCACCAGTGGCATTGCATGTATGTTCTTTTCATGAACCACACATGGATCCACCTAGTGTGATTGCATGCCTGTTTTATTAACAAACCACATATGGATCGTCTAGTGTCATTGCATGTCTGTTCTTTTCATGAACCACACCCAGTGTCATCGCATGTTTGTTCCTTTCATAAACCACACTTGGATCCACCAGTGTCATTGCATGTGTGTTCTTTTCATGAACCAGCCTAGAGTCACCGCATGTCTGTTTCTTCTCACAAACCACATAAGGATACGGTAGTGTCATTGCATGTGTGTTCTTTTCATGAACCACAACTAGAGTCATTGTCTGTTTCTTCTCACAAACCACATATGGATCCACCAGCGTCATTGCATGTGTGTTCTTTTCATGAACCACAGCTAGTCATTGCATTTGTGTTCTTCTCAGAAACCACATAAGGATACACCAGTGTCATTGAATGTGTGTTCTTCTCATGAATCATAGCTGGGGTCATTGCATGTCTGTTCTTCTCACAAACCACATAAGGATCCACCAGTGTCATTGGATGTGTGTTCTTTTCATGAACCACACCCTGTGTCATTGGATGTGTGTTCTTCTCAGAAACCACACATGGACCCACCAGTGTCATTGCATGTGTGTTCTTTTCATGAACCACACATAAGGATCCACCGGTGTCATTGCATGTCTGTTCTTTTCATGAACCACACCCAGTGTCATTGCATGTGTGTTCTTCTAAACAAACGACATAAGTCATTGCGTGTGTGTTCTTCTAAACAAACCACATAAGGATCCACCAGTGTCATTGCATGTGTGTTCTTTTCATGAACCACAGCCAGTGTCATTGCATGTCTGTTCTTCTCACAAACCACATAAGGATACACAAGTGTCATTGCATGTGTGTTCTTTTCATGAACCACAGCCAGTGTCATTGCATGTCTGTTCTTCTCATGAACCACATCTAGAGTCATTGCATGTCTTCTTCTCAAAAACCACATAAGGATCCACCAGTGTCATTGGATATGTGTTCTTTTCATGAAACACACCTAGTGTCATTGCATGTGTGTTCTTCTGACAAACCACACATGGATCCACCAGCATCATTGCATGTCTGTTCTTTTCATGAACCACACAAGGATCCACCCAGTGTAATTGCATGTCTGTTCTTTTCACAAACCACATATGGATCCACCAGTGTCATTGCATGTTTGTTCTTTTCATGAACCACACCCAGTGTCATTGCATGTCTGTTCCTTTCATAAACCACACATGGATCCACCAGTGTCATTGCATGTGTGTTCTTTTTATGAACCAAGGCTAGAGTCATCGCATGCCTGTTCTTCTCACAAACCACATAAGGATACACCAGTGTCATTGCATCTCTGTTCTTTTCATGAACCACACCCAGTGTCATTGCATGTCTGTTCTTCTCACAAGCCACATAAGGATACACCAGTGTCATTGCATGTCTGTTCTTCTCATGAACCACATCTAGACTCATTGCATGTCTGTTCTTCTCACAAACCACATAAGGATCCACAAGTGTCATTGGATGTGTGTTCTTTTCATTAACTACACCCAGTCTCATTGCATGTGTGTTCTTCTCACAAACCACACATGTATGTTCTTTTCATGAACCACACATGGATCCACCCAGTGTGATTGCATGTTTGTTATTTTCACAAACCACATATGGATCCACCAGTGTCATTGCAAGTCTATTCTTTTCATGAACCACACCTAGTGTCATTGTATGTCTGTTCCTTTCATACACCACACATGGATCCACCAGTGTCATTGCATGTGTGTTATTTTCATGAACCATAGCTAGAGTCATTGCATGTGTGTTCTTCTCACAAACCACATAAGGATACACTAGTGTCATTGCATGTGTGTTCTTTTCATGAACCATAGCCAGTGTCATTGCATGTCTGTTCTTCTCATAAAGCACATAAGGATACACAAGTGTCATTGCATGTATGTTCTTCTCATAAACCACATCTAGAGTCATTCCATGTTTGTTCTTCTCACAAACCACATAAGGATCCACCAGTGTCATTGGATGTGTTTTTTTTTCATGAACCACACCCAGTGTCATTGCATGTGTGTTCTTCTCACAAACCACATAAGGATCCACCAGTGGCATTGCATGTGTGTTCTTTTCATGAACCACACCCTGTGTCATTGGATGTGTGTTCTTCTTAGAAACCACACATGGACCCACCAGTGTCATTGCATGTGTGTTCTTTTCATGAACCACACATAAGGATCCACCGGTGTCATTGCATGTCTGTTCTTTTCATGAACCACACCCAGTGTCATTGCATGTGTGTTCTTCTAAACAAACGACATAAGTCATTGCGTGTGTGTTCTTCTAAACAAACCACATAAGGATCCACCAGTGTCATTGCATGTGTGTTCTTTTCATGAACCACAGCCAGTGTCATTGCAAGTCTGTTCTTCTCACAAACCACATAAGGATACACAAGTGTCATTGCATGTGTGTTCTTTTCATGAACCACAGCCAGTGTCATTGCATGTCTGTTCTTCTCATGAACCACATCTAGAGTCATTGCATGTCTTCTTCTCAAAAACCACATAAGAATCCACCAGTGTCATTGGATATGTGTTCTTTTCATGAAACACACCTAGTGTCATTGCATGTGTGTTCTTCTGACAAACCACACATGGATCCACCAGCATCATTGCATGTCTGTTCTTTTCATGAACCACACAAGGATCCACCCAGTGTAATTGCATGTCTTGTACTTTTCACAAACCACATATGGATTCACCAGTGTCATTGCATGTTTGTTCTTTTCATGAACCACACCCAGTGTCATTGCATGTCTGTTCCTTTCATAAACCACACATGGATCCACCAGTGTCATTGCATGTGTGTTCTTTTTATGAACCAAGGCTATAGTCATCGCATGCCTGTTCTTCTCACAAACCACATAAGGATACACCAGTGTCATTGCATCTCTGTTCTTTTCATGAACCACACCCAGTGTCATTGCATGTCTGTTCTTCTCACAAGCCACATAAGGATACACCAGTGTCATTGCATGTCTGTTCTTCTCATGAACCACATCTAGACTCATTGAATGTCTGTTCTTCTCACAAACCACATAAGGATCCACAAGTGTCATTGGATGTGTGTTCTTTTCATTAACTACACCCAGTCTCATTGCATGTGTGTTCTTCTCACAAACCACACATGTATGTTCTTTTCATGAACCACACATGGATCCACCCAGTGTGATTGCATGTTTGTTATTTTCACAAACCACATATGGATCCACCAGTGTCATTGCAAGTCTATTCTTTTCATGAACCACACCCAGTGTCATTGCATGTCTATTCCTTTCATACACCACACATGGATCCACCAGTGTCATTGCATGTGTGTTATTTTCATGAACCATAGCTAGAGTCATTGCATGTGTGTTCTTCTCACAAACCACATAAGGATACACTAGTGTCATTGCATGTGTGTTCTTTTCATGAACCATAGCCAGTGTCATTGCATGTCTGTTCTTCTCATAAAGCACATAAGGATACACAAGTGTCATTGCATGTATGTTCTTCTCATAAACCACATCTAGAGTCATTCCATGTTTGTTCTTCTCAGAAACCACATAAGGATCCACCAGTGTCATTGGATGTGTTTTTTTTTCATGAACCACACCCAGTGTCATTGCATGTGTGTTCTTCTCACAAACCACATAAGGATCCACCAGTGGCATTGCATGTATGTTCTTTTCATGAACCACACATGGATCCACCTAGTGTGATTGCATGCCTGTTTTATTAACAAACCACATATGGATCCTCTAGTGTCATTGCATGTCTGTTCTTTTCATGAACCACACCCAGTGTCATCGCATGTTTGTTCCTTTCATAAACCACACTTGGATCCACCAGTGTCATTGCATGTGTGTTCTTTTCATGAACCACAGCTAGAGTCATCGCATGTCTGTTCTTCTCACAAACCACATAAGGATACGGTAGTGTCATTGCATGTGTGTTCTTTTCATGAACCACAACTAGAGTCATTGCATGTCTGTTCTTCTCACAAACCACATATGGATCCACTAGCGTCATTGCATGTGTGTTCTTTTCATGAACCACAGCTAGTCATTGCATTTGTGTTCTTCTCAGAAACCACATAAGGATACACCAGTGTCATTGCATGTGTGTTCTTCTCATGAACCATAGCTGGAGTCATTGCATGTCTGTTCTTCTCACAAACCACATAAGGATCCACCAGTGTCATTGGATGTGTGTTCTTTTCATGAACCACACCCTGTGTCATTGGATGTGTGTTCTTCTCAGAAACCACACATGGACCCACCAGTGTCATTGCATGTGCGTTCTTTTCATGAACCACACATAAGGATCCACCGGTGTCATTGCATGTCTGTTCTTTTCATGAACCACACCCAGTGTCATTGCATGTGTGTTCTTCTAAACAAACGACATAAGTCATTGCGTGTGTGTTCTTCTAAACAAACCACATAAGGATCCACCAGTGTCATTGCATGTGTGTTCTTTTCATGAACCACAGCCAGTGTCATTGCATGTCTGTTCTTCTCACAAACCACATAAGGATACACAAGTGTCATTGCATGAGTGTTCTTTTCATGAACCACAGCCAGTGTCATTGCATGTCTGTTCTTCTCACAAACCACATAAGGATACACCAGTGTCCTTGCATGGCTGTTCTTCTCATGAACCACAACTAGAGTCATTGCATGTCTGTTCTTCTCACAAACCACATAAGGATCCACCAATGTCATTAGATGTGTGTTCTTTTCATGAACCACACCCAGTGTCATTGCATGTGTGTTCTTCTCACAAACCAAATAAGGATCCACCAGTGTCATTGCATGTGTGTTCTTTTCATGAACCACAGCTAGAGTCATTGCATGTCTGTTCTTCTCACAAACCACATAAGGATACACAAGTGTCATTGCATGTGTGTTCTTTTCATGAACTACAGCCAGTGTTATTATATGTCTGTTCTTCTCACAAACCACATAAGGATACACCAGTGTCATTGCATGTCTGTTCTTCTCATGAACCACATCTAGAGTCATTGCATGTATGTTCTTCTTACAAACCACATAAGGATCCACCAGTGTCATTGGATGTGTATTCTTTTCATGAACCACACCCAGTGTCATTGCATGTGTGTTCTTCTCACAAACCACATAAGGATCCACCAGTGTGATTGCATGTCTGTTCTTTTCACAAACCACATATGGAGACACCAGTGTCATTGCATGTATGTTCTTTTCATGAACCACACCCAGTGTCATTGCATGTATGTTCCTTTCATAAACCACACATGGATCCACCAGTGTCATTGCATGTCTGTTCTTTTCATAAACCATAGTTAGAGTCATCACATGTCTGTTCTTCTCACAAACCACATAAGGATACACCAGTGTCATTGCATGTGTATTCTTTTCATGAACCACACCTAGAGTCATTGCATGTCTGTTCTTCGCATAAACCACATATGGATCCACCAGTGTCATTGCATGTGTGTTCTTTTCATGAACCACAGCTAGAGTCATTGCATGTCTGTTCTTCTCACAAACCACATATGGATCCACTAGTGTCATTTCATGTGTGTTCTTGTAATGAACCACAACTAGAGTCATTGCATGTCTGTTCTTCTCACAAACCACATAAGGATCCACTAGTGTCATTGGATGTGTGTTCTTTTCATGAACCACACCCAGTGTCATTGGATGTGTGTTCTTCTCACAAACCACACATGGATCCACCGGTGTCATTGCATGTGTGTTCTTTTCATGAACCACACATGGATCCACCTAGTGTCATTGCATGTTTGTTCCTTTCACAAACCACACATGGACCCACAAGTGTCATTGCATGTGTGTTCTTTTCATGAACCACAGCTAGAGTCATTGCATGTGTGTTGTTTTCATGAACCACATAAGGATACACCAGTGTGATTGCATGCGTAATCTTTTCATGAACCGCACCAGTGTCATTGCATCTGTTCTTCTCACAAACCACATGAGGATACACCAGTGTCATTGCATGTATGTTCTTCTCATGAACCACATCTAGAGTCATTGCATGTCTTCTTCTCAAAACCACATAAGGATCCACAGTGTCATTGGATATGTGTTCTTTTCATGAAACACACCTAGTGTCATTGCATGTGTGTTCTTGACAAACCACACATGGATCCACCAGCATCATTGCATGTGTTCTTTTCATGAACCACACATGGATCCACCCAGTGTAATTGCATGTCTGTTCTTTTCACAAACCATATATGGATCCACAAGTGTCATTTCATGTCTATTCTTTTCATGAACCACACCCAGTGTCATTGCATGTTTGTTCCTTCCATAAACCACACATGGATCCACTAGTGTCATTGCATGTATGTTGTTTTTATGAACCACGGCTAGAGTCATCGCATGCCTGTTCTTCTCACAAACCACATAAGGATACACCAGTGTCATTGCATGTCTGTTCTTTTCATGAACCACACCCAGTGTCATTGCATGTCTGTTCTTCTCACAATCCACATAAGGATACACCATTGTCATTGCATGTCTGTTCTTCTCATGAACCACATCTAGACTCATTGCATGTCTGTTCTTCTCACAAACCACATAAGGATCCACCAGTGTCATTGGATGTGTGTTCTTTTCATGAAACACACCTAGTGTCATTGCATGTGTGTTCTTCTGACAAACCACACATGGATCCACCAGCATCATTGCATGTCTGTTCTTTTCATGAACCACACATGGATCCACCCAGTGCAATTGCATGTCTGTTCTTTTCATAAACCACATATGGATCCACTAGTGTCATTGCATGTCTGTTCTTTTCATGAACCACACCAAGTGTCATTGCATGTCTGTTCCTTTCATAAACCACACATGGATCCACCAGTGTCATTGCATGTGTGTTCTTTTTATGAACCAAGGCTAGAGTCATCGCATGCCTGTTCTTCTCACAAACCACATAAGGATACACTAGTGTCATTGCATCTCTGTTCTTTTCATGAACCACACCCAGTGTCATTGCATGTCTGTTCTTCTCACAAGCCACATAAGGATACACCAGTGTCATTGCATGTCTGTTCTTCTCATGAACCACATCTAGACTCATTGCATGTCTGTTCTTCTCACAAACCACATAAGGATCCACAAGTGTCATTGGATGTGTGTTCTTTTCATTAACTACACCCAGTCTCATTGCATGTGTGTTCTTCTCACAAACCACACATGTATGTTCTTTTCATGAACCACACATGGATCCACCCAGTGTGATTGCATGTTTGTTATTTTCACAAACCACATATGGATCCACCAGTGTCATTGCAAGTCTATTCTTTTCATGAACCACACCCAGTGTCATTGCATGTCTATTCCTTTCATACACCACACATGGATCCACCAGTGTCATTGCATGTGTGTTATTTTCATGAACCATAGCTAGAGTCATTGCATGTGTGTTCTTCTCACAAACCACATAAGGATACACTAGTGTCATTGCATGTGTGTTCTTTTCATGAACCATAGCCAGTGTCATTGCATGTCCTGTTTCTTCTCATAAAGCACATAAGGATACACAAGTGTCATTGCATGTATGTTCTTCTCATAAACCACATCTAGAGTCATTCCATGTTTGTTCTTCTCAGAAACCACATAAGGATCCACCAGTGTCATTGGATGTGTTTTTTTTTCATGAACCACACCCAGTGTCATTGCATGTGTGTTCTTCTCACAAACCACATAAGGATCCACCAGTGGCATTGCATGTATGTTCTTTTCATGAACCACACATGGATCCACCTAGTGTGATTGCATGCCTGTTTTATTAACAAACCACATATGGATCCTCTAGTGTCATTGCATGTCTGTTCTTTTCATGAACCACACCCAGTGTCATCGCATGTTTGTTCCTTTCATAAACCACACTTGGATCCACAGTGTCATTGCATGTGTGTTCTTTTCATGAACCACAGCTAGAGTCATCGCATGTCTGTTCTTCTCACAAACCACATAAGGATACGGTAGTGTCATTGCATGTGTGTTCTTTTCATGAACCACAACTAGAGTCATTGCATGTCTGTTCTTCTCACAAACCACATATGGATCCACTAGCGTCATTGCATGTGTGTTCTTTTCATGAACCACAGCTAGTCATTGCATTTGTGTTCTTCTCAGAAACCACATAAGGATACACGGTGTCATTGCATGTGTGTTCTTCTCATGAACCATAGTGGAGTCATTGCATGTGTTCTTCTCACAAACCACATAAGGATCCACAGTGTCATTGGATGTGTGTTCTTTCATGAACCACACCTGTGTCATTGGATGTGTGTTCTTCTCGAAACCACACATGGACCCACAGTGTCATTGCATGTTCTTTTCATGAACCACACATAAGGATCCAGGGTGTCATTGCATGTACATTCTTTTCATGAACCACACCGGTGTCATTGCATGTGTGTTCTTCTAAACAAACGACATAAGTCATTGCGTGTGTGTTCTTCTAAACAAACCACATAAGGATCCACCAGTGTCATTGCATGTGTGTTCTTTTCATGAACCACAGCCAGTGTCATTGCATGTCTGTTCTTCTCACAAACCACATAAGGATACACAAGTGTCATTGCATGAGTGTTCTTTTCATGAACCACAGCCAGTGTCATTGCATGTCTGTTCTTCTCACAAACCACATAAGGATACACCAGTGTCCTTGCATGGCTGTTCTTCTCATGAACCACAACTAGAGTCATTGCATGTCTGTTCTTCTCACAAACCACATAAGGATCCACCAATGTCATTAGATGTGTGTTCTTTTCATGAACCACACCCAGTGTCATTGCATGTGTGTTCTTCTCACAAACCAAATAAGGATCCACCAGTGTCATTGCATGTGTGTTCTTTTCATGAACCACAGCTAGAGTCATTGCATGTCTGTTCTTCTCACAAACCACATAAGGATACACAAGTGTCATTGCATGTGTGTTCTTTTCATGAACTACAGCCAGTGTTATTATATGTCTGTTCTTCTCACAAACCACATAAGGATACACCAGTGTCATTGCATGTCTGTTCTTCTCATGAACCACATCTAGAGTCATTGCATGTATGTTCTTCTTACAAACGACATAAGGATCCACCAGTGTCATTGGATGTGTATTCTTTTCATGAACCACACCCAGTGTCATTGCATGTGTGTTCTTCTCACAAACCACATAAGGATCCACCAGTGTGATTGCATGTCTGTTCTTTTCACAAACCACATATGGAGACACCAGTGTCATTGCATGTATGTTCTTTTCATGAACCACACCCAGTCATTGCATGTATGTTCCTTTCATAAAAACCACATGGATCCACCAGTGTCATTGCATGTCTGTTCTTTTCATAAACCATAGTTAGAGTCATCACATGTCTGTTCTTCTCACAAACCACATAAGGATACACCAGTGTCATTGCATGTGTATTCTTTTCATGAACCACACCTAGAGTCATTGCATGTCTGTTCTTCGCATAAACCACATATGGATCCACCAGTGTCATTGCATGTGTGTTCTTTTCATGAACCACAGCTAGAGTCATTGCATGTCTGTTCTTCTCACAAACCACATATGGATCCACCAGTGTCATTTCATGTGTGTTCTTGTAATGAACCACAACTAGAGTCATTGCATGTCTGTTCTTCTCACAAACCACATAAGGATCCACTAGTGTCATTGGATGTGTGTTCTTTTCATGAACCACACCCAGTGTCATTGGATGTGTGTTCTTCTCACAAACCACACATGGATCCACCGGTGTCATTGCATGTGTGTTCTTTTCATGAACCACACATGGATCCACCTAGTGTCATTGCATGTTTGTTCCTTTCACAAACCACACATGGACCCACAAGTGTCATTGCATGTGTGTTCTTTTCATGAACCACAGCTAGAGTCATTGCATGTGTGTTGTTTTCATGAACCACATAAGGATACACCAGTGTGATTGCATGCGTATTCTTTTCATGAACCGCACCCAGTGTCATTGCATCTCTGTTCTTCTCACAAACCACATGAGGATACACCCAGTGTCATTGCATGTATGTTCTTCTCATGAACCACATCTAGAGTCATTGCATGTCTTCTTCTCAAAAACCACATAAGGATCCACCAGTGTCATTGGATATGTGTTCTTTTCATGAAACACACCTAGTGTCATTGCATGTGTGTTCTTCTGACAAACCACACATGGATCCACCAGCATCATTGCATGTCTGTTCTTTTCATGAACCACACATGGATCCACCCAGTGTAATTGCATGTCTGTTCTTTTCACAAACCATATATGGATCCACAAGTGTCATTTCATGTCTATTCTTTTCATGAACCACACCCAGTGTCATTGCATGTTTGTTCCTTCCATAAACCACACATGGATCCACTAGTGTCATTGCATGTATGTTGTTTTTATGAACCACGGCTAGAGTCATCGCATGCCTGTTCTTCTCACAAACCACATAAGGATACACCAGTGTCATTGCATGTCTGTTCTTTTCATGAACCACACCCAGTGTCATTGCATGTCTGTTCTTCTCACAATCCACATAAGGATACACCATTGTCATTGCATGTCTGTTCTTCTCATGAACCACATCTAGACTCATTGCATGTCTGTTCTTCTCACAAACCACATAAGGATCCACCAGTGTCATTGGATGTGTGTTCTTTTCATGAAACACACCTAGTGTCATTGCATGTGTGTTCTTCTGACAAACCACACATGGATCCACCAGCATCATTGCATGTCTGTTCTTTTCATGAACCACACATGGATCCACCCAGTGCAATTGCATGTCTGTTCTTTTCATAAACCACATATGGATCCACTAGTGTCATTGCATGTCTGTTATTTTCATGAACCACACCAAGTGTCATTGCATGTCTGTTCCTTTCATAAACCACACATGGATCCACCAGTGTCATTGCATGTGTGTTCTTTTTATGAACCAAGGCTAGAGTCATCGCATGCCTGTTCTTCTCACAAACCACATAAGGATACACTAGTGTCATTGCATCTCTGTTCTTTTCATGAACCACACCCAGTGTCAATGCATGTCTGTTCTTCTCACAAGCCACATAAGGATACACCAGTGTCATTGCATGTCTGTTCTTCTCTTGAACCACATCTAGACTCATTGCATGTCTGTTCTTCTCACAAACCACATAAGGATCCACCAGTGTCATTGGATGTGTGTTCTTTTCATGAACTACACCCAGTGTCATTGCATGTGTGTTCTTCTCACAAACTACACATGGATCCACCAATATCATTGCATGTATGCTCTTTTCATGAACCACACATGGATCCACCCAGTGTGATTGCATGTTTATTATTTTCACAAACCACATATGGATCCACCAGTGTCGTTGCAAGTGTATTCTTTTCATGAACCACACCCAGTGTCATTGCATGTTTGTTCCTTTCATACACCACACATGGATGAACCAGTGTCATTGCATGTGTGTTATTTTCATGAACCATATCTAGAGTCATTGCATGTGTGTTCTTCTAACAAACCACATAAGGATACACTAGTGTCATTGCATGTGTCTTCTTTTCATGAACCATAGCCAGTGTCATTGCATGTCTGTTCTTCTCACAAACCACATAAGGATACACAAGTGTCATTGCATGTATGTTCTTCTCATAAACCACATCTAGAGTCATTCCATGTTTGTTCTTCTCACAAACCACATAAGGATCCACCAATGTCATTGGATGTGTTTTTTTTTCATGAACGACACCCAGTGTCATTGCATGTGTGTTCTTCTCAAAAACCACATAAGGATCCACCAGTGTCATTGCATGTATGTTCTTTTCATGAACCACACATGGATCCACCCAGTGTGATTGCATGTTTGTTCTATTAACAAACCACATATGGATCTTCCAGTGTCATTGCATGTCTGTTCTTTTCATGCACCACACCCAGTGTCATTGCATGTCTTTTCCTTTCATAAACCACACTTGGATCCACCAGTGTCATTGCCTGTGTGTTCTTTTCATGAACCACAGCTAGAGTCATCGCATGTCTGTTCTTCTCACAAACCACATAAGGATACAGTAGTGTCATTGCATGTGTGTTCTTTTCATGAACCACAACTAGAGTCATTGCATGTCTGTCTTCTCACAAACCACATATGGATCCACCAGTTTCATTGCATGTGTGTTCTTTTCATGAACCACAGCTAGTCATTGCATTTGTGTTCTTCTCAAAAACCACATAAGGATACACCAGTGTCATTGCATGTGTGTTCTTCTCATGAACCACAGCTGGAGTCATTGCATGTCTGTTCTTATCACAAACCACATAAGGATACACCAGTGTCATTGGATGTGTGTTCTTTTCATGAACCACACCCAGTGTCATTGGATGTGTGTTCTTCTCACAAACCACACATGGATCCACCAGTGTCATTGCATGTGTGTTATTTCCATGAACCAGACATGTATCCACCTAGTGTCATTGCATGTCTGTTCCTTTCACAAACCACACATGGATCCACCAGTGTTATTGCATGTGTGTTCTTTTCATGAACCACAGCCAGTGTCATTGCATGTCTCTTCTTCTCACAAACCACATAAGGATACACAAGTGTCATTGCATGTGTGTTCTTTTCATGAACCACAGCCAGTGTCATTGCATGTCTGTTCTTCTCACAAACCACATAAGGATACACCAGTGTCATTGCATGTCTGTTCTTCTCATGAACCACATCTAGAGTAATTGCATGTATGTTCTTCTTACAAGCTACATAAGGATCCACCAGTGTCATTGGATGTGTATTCTTTTCATGAACCACACCCAGTGTTATTGCATGTGTGTTCTTCTCACAAACCACATAAGGATCCACCAGTGTGATTGCATGTATGTTCTTTTCAAAACCACATATGGAGCCACCAGTGTCATTGCATGTATGTTCTTTTCATCAACCACACCCAGTGTCATTGCATGTATGTTCCTTTCATAAACCACACATGGATCCACCAGTGTCATTGCATGTCTGTTCTTTTCATAAACCATAGTTAGAGTCATAACAAGTCTGTTCTTCTCACAAACCACATAAGGATACACCAGTGTCATTGCATGTGTATTCTTTTCATGAACCACACCTAGAGTCATTGCATGTATGTTCTTCTCATAAACCACATATGGATCCACCAGTGTCATTGCATGTGTGTTCTTTTCATGAACCACAGCTAGAGTCATTGCATGTCTGTTCTTCTCACAAACCACATATGGATCCACCAGTGTCATTTCATGTGTGTTCTTCTCATGAAAAACAACTAGAGTCATTGCATGTCTGTTCTTCTCACAAACCACACATGGATCCACAAGTGTCATTGCATGTGTGTTCTTTTCATGAACCACAGCTAGAGTCATTGCATGTGTGTTGTTTTCATGAACCACATAAGGATACACCAGTGTGATTGCATGCGTATTCTTTTCATGAACCGCACCCAGTGTCATTGCATCTCTGTTCTTCTCACAAACCACATGAGGATACACCCAGTGTCATTGCATGTATGTTCTTCTCATGAACCACATCTAGAGTCATTGCATGTCTTCTTCTCAAAAACCACATAAGGATCCACCAGTGTCATTGGATATGTGTTCTTTTCATGAAACACACCTAGTGTCATTGCATGTGTGTTCTTCTGACAAACCACACATGGATCCACCAAACATCATTGCATGTCTGTTCTTTTCATGAACCACATGGATCCACCCAGGTAATTGCATGTCTGTTCTTTTCACAAACCATATATGGATCCACAAGTGTCATTTCATGTCTATTCTTTTCATGAACCACACCCAGTGTCATTGCATGTTTGTTCCTTCCATAAACCACACATGGATCCACTAGTGTCATTGCATGTATGTTGTTTTTATGAACCACGGCTAGAGTCATCGCATGCCTGTTCTTCTCACAAACCACATAAGGATACACCAGTGTCATTGCATGTCTGTTCTTTTCATGAACCACACCCAGTGTCATTGCATGTCTGTTCTTCTCACAATCCACATAAGGATACACCATTGTCATTGCATGTCTGTTCTTCTCATGAACCACATCTAGACTCATTGCATGTCTGTTCTTCTCACAAACCACATAAGGATCCACCAGTGTCATTGGATGTGTGTTCTTTTCATGAAACACACCTAGTGTCATTGCATGTGTGTTCTTCTGACAAACCACACATGGATCCACCAGCATCATTGCATGTCTGTTCTTTTCATGAACCACACATGGATCCACCCAGTGCAATTGCATGTCTGTTCTTTTCATAAACCACATATGGATCCACTAGTGTCATTGCATGTGTGTTCTTTTCATGAACCACAGCCAGTGTCATTGCATGTCTGTTCTTCTCACAAACCACATAAGGATACACCAGTGTCATTGCATGTCTGTTCTTCTCATGAACCACATCTAGAGTAATTGCATGTATGTTCTTCTTACAAGCTACATAAGGATCCACCAGTGTCATTGGATGTGTATTCTTTTCATGAACCACACCCAGTGTTATTGCATGTGTGTTCTTCTCACAAACCACATAAGGATCCACCAGTGTGATTGCATGTATGTTCTTTTCAAAACCACATATGGAGCCACCAGTGTCATTGCATGTATGTTCTTTTCATCAACCACACCCAGTGTCATTGCATGTATGTTCCTTTCATAAACCACACATGGATCCACCAGTGTCATTGCATGTCTGTTCTTTTCATAAACCATAGTTAGAGTCATAACAAGTCTGTTCTTCTCACAAACCACATAAGGATACACCAGTGTCATTGCATGTGTATTCTTTTCATGAACCACACCTAGAGTCATTGCATGTATGTTCTTCTCATAAACCACATATGGATCCACCAGTGTCATTGCATGTGTGTTCTTTTCATGAACCACAGCTAGAGTCATTGCATGTCTGTTCTTCTCACAAACCACATATGGATCCACCAGTGTCATTTCATGTGTGTTCTTCTCATGAAAAACAACTAGAGTCATTGCATGTCTGTTCTTCTCACAAACCACACATGGATCCACAAGTGTCATTGCATGTGTGTTCTTTTCATGAACCACAGCTAGAGTCATTGCATGTGTGTTGTTTTCATGAACCACATAAGGATACACCAGTGTGATTGCATGCGTATTCTTTTCATGAACCGCACCCAGTGTCATTGCATCTCTGTTCTTCTCACAAACCACATGAGGATACACCCAGTGTCATTGCATGTATGTTCTTCTCATGAACCACATCTAGAGTCATTGCATGTCTTCTTCTCAAAAACCACATAAGGATCCACCAGTGTCATTGGATATGTGTTCTTTTCATGAAACACACCTAGTGTCATTGCATGTGTGTTCTTCTGACAAACCACACATGGATCCACCAGCATCATTGCATGTCTGTTCTTTTCATGAACCACACATGGATCCACCCAGTGTAATTGCATGTCTGTTCTTTTCACAAACCATATATGGATCCACAAGTGTCATTTCATGTCTATTCTTTTCATGAACCACACCCAGTGTCATTGCATGTTTGTTCCTTCCATAAACCACACATGGATCCACTAGTGTCATTGCATGTATGTTGTTTTTATGAACCACGGCTAGAGTCATCGCATGCCTGTTCTTCTCACAAACCACATAAGGATACACCAGTGTCATTGCATGTCTGTTCTTTTCATGAACCACACCCAGTGTCATTGCATGTCTGTTCTTCTCACAATCCACATAAGGATACACCATTGTCATTGCATGTCTGTTCTTCTCATGAACCACATCTAGACTCATTGCATGTCTGTTCTTCTCACAAACCACATAAGGATCCACCAGTGTCATTGGATGTGTGTTCTTTTCATGAAACACACCTAGTGTCATTGCATGTGTGTTCTTCTGACAAACCACACATGGATCCACCAGCATCATTGCATGTCTGTTCTTTTCATGAACCACACATGGATCCACCCAGTGCAATTGCATGTCTGTTCTTTTCATAAACCACATATGGATCCACTAGTGTCATTGCATGTCTGTTATTTTCATGAACCACACCAAGTGTCATTGCATGTCTGTTCCTTTCATAAACCACACATGGATCCACCAGTGTCATTGCATGTGTGTTCTTTTTATGAACCAAGGCTAGAGTCATCGCATGCCTGTTCTTCTCACAAACCACATAAGGATACACTAGTGTCATTGCATCTCTGTTCTTTTCATGAACCACACCCAGTGTCAATGCATGTCTGTTCTTCTCACAAGCCACATAAGGATACACCAGTGTCATTGCATGTCTGTTCTTCTCTTGAACCACATCTAGACTCATTGCATGTCTGTTCTTCTCACAAACCACATAAGGATCCACCAGTGTCATTGGATGTGTGTTCTTTTCATGAACTACACCCAGTGTCATTGCATGTGTGTTCTTCTCACAAACTACACATGGATCCACCAATATCATTGCATGTATGCTCTTTTCATGAACCACACATGGATCCACCCAGTGTGATTGCATGTTTATTATTTTCACAAACCACATATGGATCCACCAGTGTCGTTGCAAGTGTATTCTTTTCATGAACCACACCCAGTGTCATTGCATGTTTGTTCCTTTCATACACCACACATGGATGAACCAGTGTCATTGCATGTGTGTTATTTTCATGAACCATATCTAGAGTCATTGCATGTGTGTTCTTCTAACAAACCACATAAGGATACACTAGTGTCATTGCATGTGTCTTCTTTTCATGAACCATAGCCAGTGTCATTGCATGTCTGTTCTTCTCACAAACCACATAAGGATACACAAGTGTCATTGCATGTATGTTCTTCTCATAAACCACATCTAGAGTCATTCCATGTTTGTTCTTCTCACAAACCACATAAGGATCCACCAATGTCATTGGATGTGTTTTTTTTTCATGAACGACACCCAGTGTCATTGCATGTGTGTTCTTCTCAAAAACCACATAAGGATCCACCAGTGTCATTGCATGTATGTTCTTTTCATGAACCACATGGATCCACCCAGTGTGATTGCATGTTTGTTCTATTAACAAACCACATATGGATCTTCCAGTGTCATTGCATGTCTGTTCTTTTCATGCACCACACCCAGTGTCATTGCATGTCTTTTCCTTTCATAAACCACACTTGGATCCACCAGTGTCATTGCCTGTGTGTTCTTTTCATGAACCATGCTAGAGTCATCGCATGTCTGTTCTTCTCACAAACCACATAAGGATACAAGTGTCATTGCATGTGTGTTCTTTCATGAACCACAACTAGAGTCATTGCATGTCTGTCTTCTCACAAACCACATATGGATCCACCAGTTTCATTGCATGTGTGTTCTTTTCATGAACCACAGCTAGTCATTGCATTTGTGTTCTTCTCAAAAACCACATAAGGATACACCAGTGTCATTGCATGTGTGTTCTTATCATGACACACAGTGGAGTCATTGCATGTCTTTCTTCACAAACCACATAGGGATACACCAGTGTCATTGGATGTCTGTTCTTTTCATGAACCACACCTGTGTCATTGGATGTGTGTTCTTCACAAACCACACATGGATCCACCAGTGTCATTGCATGTGTGTTATTTCCATGAACCAGACATGTATCCACCTAGTGTCATTGCATGTCTGTTCTTTCACAAACCACACATGGATCCACGGTGTTATTGCATGTGTGTTCTTTTCATGAACCACAGCCAGTGTCATTGCATGTCTCTTCTTCTCACAAACCACATAAGGATACACAAGTGTCATTGCATGTGTGTTCTTTTCATGAACCACAGCCAGTGTCATTGCATGTCTGTTCTTCTCACAAACCACATAAGGATACACCAGTGTCATTGCATGTCTGTTCTTCTCATGAACCACATCTAGAGTAATTGCATGTATGTTCTTCTTACAAGCTACATAAGGATCCACCAGTGTCATTGGATGTGTATTCTTTTCATGAACCACACCCAGTGTTATTGCATGTGTGTTCTTCTCACAAACCACATAAGGATCCACCAGTGTGATTGCATGTATGTTCTTTTCAAAACCACATATGGAGCCACCAGTGTCATTGCATGTATGTTCTTTTCATCAACCACACCCAGTGTCATTGCATGTATGTTCCTTTCATAAACCACACATGGATCCACCAGTGTCATTGCATGTCTGTTCTTTTCATAAACCATAGTTAGAGTCATAACAAGTCTGTTCTTCTCACAAACCACATAAGGATACACCAGTGTCATTGCATGTGTATTCTTTTCATGAACCACACCTAGAGTCATTGCATGTATGTTCTTCTCATAAACCACATATGGATCCACCAGTGTCATTGCATGTGTGTTCTTTTCATGAACCACAGCTAGAGTCATTGCATGTCTGTTCTTCTCACAAACCACATATGGATCCACCAGTGTCATTTCATGTGTGTTCTTCTCATGAAAAACAACTAGAGTCATTGCATGTCTGTTCTTCTCACAAACCACATAAGGATCCACTAGTGTCATTGGATGTGTGTTCTTTTCATGAACCACACCCAGTGTCATTGGATGTGTGTTCTTCTCACAAACCACACATGGATCCACCAGTGTCATTGCATGTGTGTTCTTTTCATGAGCCACACATGGATCCACCTAGTGTCATTGCATGTTTGTTCCTTTCACAAACCACACATGGATCCACAAGTGTCATTGCATGTGTGTTCTTTTCATGAACCACAGCTAGAGTCATTGCATGTGTGTTGTTTTCATGAACCACATAAGGATACACCAGTGTGATTGCATGTGTATTCTTTTCATGAACCGCACCCAGTGTCATTGCATCTCCGTTCTTCTCACAAGCCACATAAGGATACACCAGTGTCATTGCATGTATGTTCTTCTCATGAACCACATCTAGAGTCATTGCATGTCTTCTTCTCAAAAACCACATAAGGATCCACCAGTGTCATTGGATGTGTGTTCTTTTCATGAAACACACGTAGTGTCATTGCATGTGTGTTCTTCTGACAAACCACGCATGGATCCACCAGCATCATTGCATGTCTGTTCTTTTCATGAACCACACATGGATCCACCCAGTGTAATTGCATGTCTATTCTTTTCACAAACCACATATGGATCCACCAGTGTCATTGCATGTTTGTTCTTTTCATGAACCACACCCAGTGTCATTGCATGTGTGTTCCTTTCATAAACCACACATGGATCCACCAGTGTCATTGCATGTGTGTTCTTTTTATGAACCACGGCTAGAGTCATCGCATGCCTGTTCTTCTCACAAACCACATAAGGATATACCAGTGTCATTGTATGTCTGTTCTTTTCATGAACCACACCCAGTGTCATTGCATGTCTGTTCTTCTCACAATCCAGATAAGGATACACCAGTGTCATTGCATGTCTGTTCTTCTCATGAACCACATTTAGACTCATTGCATGTCTGTTCTTCTCACAAACCACATAAGGATCCACCAGTGTCATTGGATGTGTGTTCATTTCATGAACTACACCCAGTCTCATTGCATGTGTGTTCTTCTCACAAACCACACATGGATCCACCAATATCATTGCATGTATGTTCTTTTCATGAACCACAGATGGATCCACCCAGTGTGATTGCATGTTTGTTATTTTCACAAACCACATATGGATCCACCAGTGTCATTGCAAGTCTGTTCTTTTCATGAACCACAACCAGTGTCATTGCATGTTTGTTCCTTTCATACACCACACATGGATCTACCAGTGTCATTGCATGTGTGTTATTTTCATGAAACATAGCTAGAGTCATTGCATGTGTGTTCTTCTCACAAACCACATAAGGATACACAAGTGTCATTGCATGTATGTTCTTCTCATAAACCACATATAGAGTCATTCCATGTTTGTTCTTCTCACAAACCACATAAGGATCCACCAGTGTCATTGGATGTGTGTTATTTTCATGAACCACACCCAGTGTCATTGCATGTGTGTTCTTCTCACAAACCACATAAGGATCCACCAGTGTCATTGCATGTATGTTCTTTTCATGAACCACACATGGAACCACCCAGTGTGATTGCATGTCTGTTCTATTAACAAACCACATATGGATCCTCCAGTGTCATTGCATGTGTGTTCTTTTCATGAACCACACCAAGTGTCATTGCACGTCTGTTCCTTTCATAAACCACACATGGATCCACTAGTGTCATTGCATGTGTGTTCTTTTCATGAACCACAGCTAGAGTCATCGCATGTCTGTTCTTCTCACAAACAAGATAAGGATACAATAGTGTCATTGCATGTGTGTTCTTTTCATGAACCATAGCTAGAGTCATTGCATGTCTGTTCTACTCACAAACCACATATGGATCCACCAGTGTCATTGCATGTGTGTTCTTTTCATAAAACACAGCTAGTCATTGCATTTGTGTTCTTCTCAGAAACCACATAAGGATACACCAGCATGATTGCATGTGTGTTCTTCTCATGAACCACAGCTGGAGTCATTGCATGTCTGCTCTTCTCACAAACCACATAAGGATCCACCAGTGTCATTGGATGTGTGTTCTTTTCATGAACCACACCCAGTGTCATAGGATGTGTGTTCTTCTCACAAACCACACATGGATCCACCAGTGTCATTGCATGTGTGTTCTTTTCATGAACCACACATGTATCCACCTAGTGTCATTGCATGTCTGTTCCTTTCACAAACCACACATGGATCCACCAGTGTTATTGCATGTGTGTTCTTTCATGAACCACAACCAGTGTCATTGCATGTCTGTTCTTCTCACAAACCACATAAGGATACACCAGTGTCCTTGCATGTCTGTTCTTCTCACAAACCACATAAGGATCCACCAGTGTCATTGGATGTGTGTTCTTTTCATGAACCACACCTAGTGTCATTGCATGTGTGTTCTTCTCACAAACCACATAAGGATCCACCAGTGTCATTGCATGTGTGTTCTTTTCATGAACCATAGCTAGAGTCATTGCATGTCTGTTCTTCTCACAAACCACATAAGGATACACAAGTGTCATTGCATGTGTGTTCTTTTCATGAACCACAGCCAGTGTCATTGCATGTCTGTTCTTCTCACAAACCACATAAGGATACACCAGTGTCATTGCATGTCTGTTCTTCTCATGAACCACATCTAGAGTCATTGCATGTATGTTCTTCTTACAAACCACATAAGGATCCACCAGTGTCATTTGATGTGTATTCTTTTCATGAACCACACCCAGTGTCATCGCATGTGTGTTCTTCTCACAAACCACATAAGGATCCACCAGTGTGATTGCATGTCTGTTCTTTTCACAAACCACATATGAAGCCACCAGTGTCATTGCATGTATGTTCTTTTCATGAACCACACCCAATGTCATTGCATGTATGTTCCTTTCATAAACCACACATGGATCCACCAGTGTCATTGCATGTCTGTTCTTTTCATAAACCATAGCTAGAGTCATCACATGTCTGTTCTTCTCACAAACCACATAAGGATACACTAGTGTCATTGCATGTGTATTCTTTTCATGAACCACAACTAGAGTCATTCGATGTCTGTTATTCTCACAAACCACATAAGGATCCACCAGTGTCATTGCATGTGTGTTCTTTTCATGAGCCACGACTAGAGTCATTGCATGTCTATTCTTCTCACAAACCACATATGGATCCACCAGTGTCATTTCATGTGTGTTCTTCTCATGAACCATAACTAGAGTCATTGCATGTCTGTTCTTCTCACAAACCACATAAGGATCCACTAGTGTCATTGGATGTGTGTTCTTTTCATGAACCACACCCAGTGTCATTGGATGTGTGTTCTTCTCACAAACCACACATGGATCCACCAGTGTCATTGCATGTGTTGTCTTTTCATGAACCACACATGGATCCACCTAGTTTCATTGCATGTTTGTTCCTTTCACAAACCACACATGGATCCACCAGTGTCATTGCATGTTTGTTCTTTTCATGAACCACAGCTAGAGTCATTGCATGTATGTTCTTCTCACAAACCACATAAGGATACACCAGTGTCATTGCGTGTGTGTTGTTTTCATGAACCACACCTAGTGTCATTGCATGTCTGTTCTTCTCACAAACCACATAAGAATACACCAGTGTCATTCCATGTCTGTTCTTCTCATTAACCACATCTAGAATCATTGCATGTATGTTCTTCTCACAAACCACATAAGGATCCACCAGTGTCATTGGATGTATGTTCTTTTCATGAACCACACCCAATGTCATTGCATGTGTATTCTTCTCACAAACCACACATGGATCCACCAGTATCATTGCATGTCTGTTCTTTTCATGAACCACACATTGATCTAGCTAGTGTAATGGCATGTCTGTTCCTTTCATAAACCACACATGGATCCACTAGTGTCATTGCATGTGTGTTCTTTTCATGAACCATAGCTAGGGTCATTGCATGTCTGTTCTTCTCACAAATCACATAAGGATACAGGAGTGTCATTGGATGTGTGTTCTTTTCATGAACCATAGCCAGAGTCATTGCATGTATGTTCTTCTCACAAACCACACAAGGATACACCTGTTTCATTGCATGTGTGTTCTTTTCATGAACCACACCTAGTGTCATTGCATGTCTGTTCCTTTCATAAACCACACATGGATCCACTAGTGTCATTGCATGTCTGTTCTTTTCATAAACCATAGTTAGAGTCATCACATGTCTGTTCTTCTCACAAACCACATAAGGATACACCAGTGTCATTGCATGTGTATTCTTTTCATGAACCACACCTAGAGTCATTGCATGTCTGTTCTTCTCATAAACCACATATGGATCCACCAGTGTCATTGCATGTGTGTTATTTTCATGAACCACAACTAGAGTCATTGCATGTCTATTCTTCTCACAAACCACATAAGGATACACCAGTGTCATTGCATGTGTGTTCTTTTCATGAACCATGCCCAGTGTCATTGCATGTCTGTTGTTCTCACAAACCACATAAGGATACACCAGTGTCATTGCATGTCTGTTCTTCTCATGAACCACATCTAGAGTCATTGCATGTCTATTCTTCTCACAAACCACATAAGGATCCACCAATGTCATTGGATGTGTGTTCTTTTCATGAACCACACCCGGTGTCATTGCATGTGTGTTCTTCTCAGAAACCAGACATCTATCCAACAGTATCATTGCATGTATGTTCTTTTCATGAAGCACACCCAGTGTCATTACATGTGTGTTGTTCTCACAAACCACACATGGATCCACCAGTGTCATTGCATGTCTGCTCTTTTCATTAACGATAGTTAACTTCATTGCATGTGTGTTCTTTTCACAAACCACATATCACCAGTGTCATTGCATGTGTGTTCTTCTCATAAACCTCATATGGATCCTAAATTTAGGAGAGCCCTAACCTTAGCCCCCAAATGGGTGGCCGCTAGACCGAGTCTTCTAGAAGGCATGCCCTAACACAGTTGTTCTACTTGATGATTGTTACATACTGTTTGATCGGGGCGCTTGGACGATTGGGATGGTCTTCGTGAGAACGATCGTGAGTACGCTGTTTTGCGGCATGATTGGCCACGCTTGCTCTGGACAAACTGGCAAAACCGGGCGCTCCCCTATTGTGAGTGTCATGACTCACGAGTTCAGTGGGCCATATTCTAGTGTCACATCCCCATTACTTCTCTTCCTCCCCGTACTTCTCTTCCTTCCCCTCGAAGCCACTTTCCCCACTTCAATCCATCCTGTTGTAGGCGCAAGCCGACAGCGCATCCAGCTATCTCTCCGGCAGCCACCCCCCTCTCCCTCTCTCTCTCGCCATGGGTTCAAGGGGAGACTTTGAGGAAACACATCGTGACGACACGTATGGTGATTTCGATGTGAGTCGTCTCGTCTCTATCTCTATCCTCTGTGGCCAGTTATCTATTTTGAGCTAGATCTACTCTGTTTACTCATGCGCGTATGATGTGTTAGGCCAACCAGACGCTGTATGACTCCAACTATCACGGTTTAGCGGATGAGGACAGTCCTCTGCTATGTAAACACGGATATGTGCCTGCTAAATTTGTAGGGTTCGAAGGACGAAACGCAGGCAGGAGGTTTATACGGTGTCAAGGACATCGTGCAATGATGCCAGGCGGAAGTTCCGGTGTTGTCAAATGGGTAGATCCAGAGTGGCCCAAATCGATGGAGAAAACGCTGGACAAACTATGGGATATGACTGTTGAGTTGAAAGAATCCGTAGTCAGCTCACTTCTTGACAGTGTTGAGATGAATCTATGGGACCTAGTTGACATGACCAAGCTTAACCGAGATCTCAGGAGGTTGCAAGACAAGGTTAGCAAAGTCGAGAAGGAGAGGGACATGGCGTTGGCCCTGAAGGCTAAAGCAGAGCAAGAACTGACTCAAGCAAGGAATCATCTTCACCAGGCCAAAGTCCTGCAGTTCACAACTACGAGTATTGACAAGTGCGTGAGGAAAAATACAGAGAAACAATTGAAGTTGTGCAAGGAAGATGCTAAAAGGAAGGAGCAGACGAATCGATCCTTGCTCTCGCAGGAAGATGCGCATCGGGCTATGATTAGGAAGATCAAGGAGATGTGTGATAACTAGTTCTATTTAGCTTGAGCTCCGTGCCTTTTTAAGTTGTAATAGTAGTACTTGTTGACCTAGCGGTCTGAACCAGTGGTCCCGGAGTCCTGGGAGGAAAAAAATTGGTCTCCCGTTAGTCTGTCTTAACCCTGCATTACTTCCTTTTGTCCGATCATGGTGATATTCTGACATTGGTGGTTTGTTTAAACGTAATCTACGTGGATTGTGCCGCATGCAAATGGCACAGCCATAATTTATAAAGTGGAAGCATGTACACCCGGTTAATGGAGATCCGGGAGCTTTGCCAGACAGAGGGGATGCAGGAGCAAGGAGGCGGTGAGATAGACGGGCTCAAGCATCTGGGCATTATTGGTTGCCATTGCTGTTTATGTTGCCACATCATTGTGCAGCATCTAAAATAAATTGATGCTTCATGGAGTGTGGCAGCTTAAATAATTTATTTCTTTGCCACTTACATTCCATTGAATTTGGAGACCTCCTGCCCCTCAGCAATCGTGGAACTGGTGCTGCGTGTTTTTAGCAGTGGCACAATCACAATTTCGAATTCAACTACTGACTCGGGCGTTTCCAAACCCTAAATCGCGGTACATTTTACTCAGAGAACATGGGTAGATTGTTTCGCCAAGCAAAGTGCCACACACAGAGCTCCAGAATTTAACAGAATTACATATATAGGTTCAAGTTCAACACATTACTATGCATCTTCATTGCCAGCAGCCTTCTTCCGTAGCCTGGGTGCCAAGCCTTCACGTCCACTAGCTTCTTCATTTCCTGCCCTCTTCCTCTTCCTCAGTGCCAATTTTCTTAGCTTCACGTACTCTTCATCACTGGGACAATGGGCAGCAGAATCGTGTCTAGCATCATCTTTCCACTCATTTTTAATTTCTTCGAGCAGCAAAATGACTGACCTGGCAGTCATGTTTCTAACCTTACGGCACTTCCTGTCAAAGAAATAGGACTGTTGCATAACTGCCCAATATCTACAGTGTAAATGAAACAAAAATTACAATTTAGCATAAACATGCGAACCCCAAGAGACTTTTTCTTACAAGGAGCTAATTGGGTTCGAGCGACCACCCTGTCCAAGAATAGAAGGGCGACTCCCAGTTGCAGCAGCTTCCACATCCAGTACATCACAATTCAGCTCAAACATGCAATTCGAAGCATACCTTTTCATCAACCCAATTAGCTGACTGTCACACGTTACAGGAACCATGATGCCATGTTCATCCATGAAGCTGAACTTTGCAGTCTGCTTCGGCCATAATTCTTCATAATTACGCAGAGCAGCAACCATACCAGATATAGTGCAGATATGCGTAGGCGCTTATTCCATCGTGATACAATGGTGTCCATACCACTAGCCCTTAGAGTCGTACCTGAAGAGGACTACCGTAACCAGGTAAGGGTGGTCCGCAGAGATCCCACTTAACAGAAAACTGTGGACAAAATATATTTGTCAGTGTTGGGCTAACAAACAATTTTAGGTTCAGTAGACAGCTAGCAGTTATAATAAGTGTGAATAGCAAAGAGAAGGGTAGCTCACCCGCTTGTAGCCATAATTTCTTCTTCCTTGGTAGTACGATCTGCCATCCTCCGAGCTGCTCGGCTCGTCGGCGGTGGAGGCGGGCTAGAGCCTCTCAATGGCGGCTACGGCATGCGCCATTGGAGCTCGGGATCAGCGACTGGGCGCAGCAACTTGGCACCAGAAGTCAAATGTCCGAAGGGATCGTCCTGCCTGGAGGGTGGATTCCGACTCTGCCGGTGCTAGGGGAAAGGTGGGAATGGATTTGTGAAATTGGTCAACGCATCCAATCCACTTAGTTCCTCGATTTTCCTAAGAGGTTGCCGCGTTGGCGCTCGCGTCACGGACTGATGACCGACATGAGGGTCCCGACCGTCTACTTCACGGGGAAGTTTCACGGAATGTTTGAATTTGGCAGGGGTGAGATGAGTTTGCATCGAAATGGCCCCTCTCGGTAGTTGGCGGCCCAACATTTCTAAACGCGGCAATTTCAGGAAACTTAGGTACCGCGGTGCACTCACCCGGGAACTTTGGTACCACAGACGAACAGGCCTGTGTGAGACATACGATATTCCGGGACGGTGAGCGCACAAGTTTACCCAGGTTCGAATCCGTCGGCTTTGGACGGATCCTACTCCTGCTAGCAATCCAATAATATGGCAGAGCCGGAATATGGGTTACAAGGGTTTCGCTTGTGCGAGTTGAGATTGTAGACTATTGTGAAGGTGCCCTAAAGGCTCTCCCTAGGATTGCTTATATAGATATCCGGCCTAGGGGTTTACAAGAGAGACCTATACGACTACGACTAAGAGTCGGTTACAGAGTACATCTTGAACTACAAGTAACAGTATGGGCCTATGTCGGTTAGTCATTTGGGCCTTCCCGTAGCCGGACTGGACTCTGTCTCTTCTCCCTGACTGGGCCGCCCGTGAAGCAATTCTCTAACCTGAAGTGGGCCACCCTGGTCAGTGAGGCACAATGAGGATACCGGGAAAGTATATCCCCAATAGTAGCCCACGTAAGCCTCCGAGATCCAGAGTTGGATTTCATCATCGTCTAGCTTGATCTTTAGCTTGCAGAATCTTGAAGGGTTCCTGAAACATCAAAAGAAAGGATAGGATCCGAGTCTAAAAACAAGTCAGATCCATGAATACGTTATTCGGGTTTCCAGCTTGAAATTCAAACTAAGCCGGAACTTGGTCTCTAATGTAACTCGGCACCAGTCAAGGTCAAGTCATGTCACTACCACACATTCCTGACCCCATGATCGTTGGTGGGTCCACTTTGCGCGGAACCGAGGCACCGTTTTAATGTGTGCACGGAGATCGAGGCAGTGTAATCTTCGCGAGGAGGTTACCCATCTCCTTCCATGACGTGTGGCATGTTTTACTATTGCATTCACACAAATCTTGTCGTGGCTGAGGATATAAGTGGTTAGGATTCTTCTCCATCTTCTTCACCAGCACTTGTGCCCCTTCCTTCCTCCCGATGCGTCCCATGAAACGAAGTTCTTCTGCCTCCCCAACTCCCACAATGCCACCCATCTGAGGTCACTGGAGCCCACAAGATGGTTGAAGCCTCATCTTCTGCAGCGGCGGCAACGGCAGGAGTGGAGAAGGAGACCTTTCATGGGGGGTCTGGATCCCCTGCGTCCTCGATGACGCCAAGCTCCGCATCATGGAGAACGAAGGACTCCTCCACGCCAGTGACTGGCGGAGCAGTTATGGAGAAACCATCCCCAACCCCAAGGCCGGTGAGCGAGTGCATTTTGGCACCCACCTCGACAGAGATTTGAGCTTTCCACCCTCATATTTCTTTTCTGAGGTCATAGATCACTACGGAGTTCAACTCCACCATCTTCCCCCGAACTCTCTCTTAGAGATGAGCGCCTATGCTTCTTTATGCGAGGGGTATCTCGGCATTAGGCCAAGTCTTCTTCTTTTCTGGTTTTACTTCGGTACCCGGAGAAATTCCATCACCGCCGGTAATCCCTACATTACCAGAACGCTTAGCTTTCTGTTAGGGGAGAACGCGTCTTTCCTAGGATTAAGGCTAGTGAGTCGGTGAAAAAGTGGTCGTCCACGTTCTTTTATCATACGGACAGACCGGCTCCCGGCAAAGCTACTGCTTTGCCGCCTTTCGTTGACGGTGCCGCCACGCCCCAGGAGTCCTGGGACGAGGATGCTCCGGCTCTCACGGACGATCTACTTCTAGCAAAGAGGCGGATTGAATATTTGATGAAGCACAAGGGTCTAAAAGGATCCAATTTAGTGCACTGCTGGCTGGCGCGCCGGATTCAGCCTCTTCAACATCATGGAGACCGGCGTATGCACTCCGTTACCAAGAGCAAGACGGACTCTCTCCGGATTTGCTCCAAGGCCTACTCAAATAAGGACTATGAATGCCAAATCAAGTGGCTGATCAAGGAGCGGGTCGAGAGGAAAATTTCGGACTTCTCCTTGGACATGCGCACAACTGACAATCCCGTAACACCAGTAAGCTTTCCAGCAGTAACTCGAACATGTGTTCATCTTATACATTGTTTGCAATATTGAGATACTTTCTCCCTTTTCAGCTTGTCAACCTTCCCGAGTCGGAGCTTGCTCCTATCGAGGGATATCCTCCTGAGTTATCTCGGGATGATGGAGAGTTGGTTCCACTGTCGAATGTGCTTACCCGAAAGCGTAAGGCTCCGACAGTGTCTATCGGTACAAAAGAAGTGCCTGTTGTGAAGAGCTAACTTTCCTCACAAGGTCTTTGTATTTTTATCTATTATTCTTTCTGAAGTGTAATGATTTTCATTCTATTACATCTTCAGAGCTAGACAGCTCACCAATGGCAAGGGGAAAGGAGGTCCGTCAAAGCCTCTGCGCTAGTCAAAGCTGAATTTGACTTCTCCTGCCATAGCTCCTCCGACTCCTGCCCCACAGCCTTGCACAGCGTCCGCCCGTTGCACAAGATCCAGCTCAAGAAGCAGAGCCAACAATCCTTGGTCGCAAACCGACGTCACCATTGGTGGCTTGGAACTTGATAAGGGTGAACCCTCTAAGGGTAATGATCCCTCGGCAGAGGTCTTCGCTGAAAACCTCCTCAGTAATCCGGGTCTTGCTAGACTTGGCATTACTCGGAAATCTGCGGAGGAGATCCAATGGCTAGCCTAGTAATGCTTGGAAATCTAGAATATTACCGCCGAGGAGGAGTCACAAGAAGGAGAGGACGTCAAGTACTCCGAACTTCTTGAGCAAGTCCATCTCCCTGACAAGAGGTTGAGAGCTGGCGTGGTTCCTCCCCCACCGGTAATCCCGCTAACCCTCGCCAAGAAGGTTACCACTGAGGTGAACATGAGCTTGAGAAAGCTCACTCATGAACATTTTGTAAGTCGAATTTCCAACTCATCTTTTTTACTTTACTTCATATCATATCCTCTAGCCCCCAAGCATGAAGTTGGATAGATAATCCGGATTTATGCTTTCATAGGATGCCAAAGAACGAACTAGTATAGCCCCCAAGGCTCGTGCTGATATTAGTTAAAATATTAGCCCGAGTCTTTTAGTAGACTTCTGACTCTAGGTATTCTGACTTACAGAAAGTTAATTCATATAACCAGGAATTGTTGAAGAATATCTGCAACAAGCGGAGAGAAATCAGATCTCTCCGGCTTGAAAATGCTCAGTTAAAGGTTTCAAGAGATGAGACTGAAGGTAAACATTTTAGGCCTTTAATCTTGCTCTTTTTATTTTTCATAACCAATTTATTCAACTTTTGTTCTTGTACTTATAGCACTAGTCAAACAACCATGTGCCATGATTGAAGAGGCCGAGAATCTGAAGACCCTGGAGGTGGAGAACACCGACTTACGCCAAGAGCTGGATAAGCTCAAGGAGGATCATGAGAAGAGCATTGCTCAAGTTCTTGAATCCATCTCCATGGCCACCGAAGAGCGCGATTGCAGGATCGTGATCCAGGATAAGAAAATCTCAGATCTTGGTATTGAGATATTCAGAGAGAAGGACATCACGGAGGCACTCCGGGCTGAACTCTAGAGCCTTAGGGAAAAGAAGACCAAAGTTGACGATGCCATCTTTGGTATGTTTCCTACTTTCTGACTTTCTACTTTTTTCCGATTCTTGGAATTTGGATATGCTTTCTAACCTTTGCATTTTATGCGCAGATCCTTTGAACTTACTAGATTCCTCCTCCACAGAGTATCGCACCATCCCGCTTACACAAGTCAGTGATTTGCTTCATGATTTCTGCCAGTCTTTGGAGAATATTGGCAAAGTACTCAAGGTTCCGGACATGAATAGAATGTCCATCATTGAGGTGCGAGACAAGGCCAAGGAGAAGCCCCAGCTCATCTAGGACTGGAACATGTCCTATGCGTGAACTGCAGCACAGAACGCTCTCACCATGGTCATGAGCCACCATGGAAGCATGGAAGTCTGGCAAGTGACCAGAGGGTATTCGACTGTAGATGAAGACGGACATGAGCAAGATATCAAGGCCATCATGGACTCCTGTGCAGGATATAGATGTCACGTAGCTGATCTGACCAGCTACGACACTCCTTTCTTCACTCGTGTAGAGACGCCTCCTCCGCCCGCCGAAGAAACTGGTGAAGTTTCCGACGACGAACAAACTGTATCGAATTTGAATGTCTTGGAAAGATATCGAGGAGAGGGTGATGTATCTACTGAGACAACTGCTCCATCCTCTCCTCCTGCATTGTAAAACTGCCAGAAGAAACAATATGTTATTCTAAAACAATTGAGTTGTCAATAAGTAGTGTAATACTTTTGCTAGTGCTAAGATTTGATATTCCTATTTAGCACTTTTGGCTTTATATTTACCGTGCCTGAAATGTTTACATAAGCACTTATTTGTTTTGCCTGCACTTTATCGTTTATCTGGCTTTCCGCCTTGTCCCTTTCGTGAGCCGGCTAACCTTCCACACGGAATCTCTCCCGAGCAACGGATCTCAATTACTAAACCAGTTTAAACTCGGAAACAAAGCCGGCTTCCAGTACCAACAATTCACTACCGGGAAAATGCCCGCATCCGGCAATCAAATAAATAACCAAAGTACAAACTAGAAAATTTAGAGTCATACCCGAAGGTAGCATTTTTAGAATCGGAAATCTTAACCAGAACAAAGATGAGCATAAAGTACTTTCAAGTATTCTGGGATTTTCGACTGTGACATGATCATTCAGAAATAAGATGGTAAAAAACTTCTCAGCAAAAAATTTGAGGCAACTAATACTTTATTTCTCATTGAACATGTACACATATAGGATTACAAAGAAAGATAATTTAAGAATAAAAGGGACGTAGCTGAGCAATATTCCACGGTCTGTCTAATTCTTTCAGGTATGTACTACCTCCATCTCTCTTTCTCTTCTTAGTAGTAGGTCTTTCTTTGACTGGCCGCATATCAGTTAGATAGTAAGAACCATTGTGCAATACTCAGCTAACTAAAAAGGGCCCTTCCCATACTTGGGAAAGTTTGTGCTTTCTTTTCTGCACAAGCCGGAGAACCAAGTCACCCTTGTTGAAAGACCGATTTCTGACTCTCTGGCTATGATACTTGCGTAACTTTTGTTGATAGGTTGTTGATCTTATCTCAGCAACGACACGCACTTCTTCGATTAAATCAAGATCATTTTGTCGAGAAATTTCGGCATCCTCCTCAATATATGTAGCAACTCGGGGAGAAGTGTGAATCAAATCACTAGGAAGAACTACTTCTGCACCATAGACCAAGAAGAAAGGTGTGTATCCAGTTGACCTGTTAGGAGTTGTTCTCAAGCTCCATATCATAGAGCGTAATTCCTCTGCCCAAGACCCCGTAACACGATGTAGTGGTGCTTCGAGTCTTGGTTTTAGGCCTTGTAGGATTAAACCATTTGCTCTTACAACTTGTCCATTAGCCTGTGGATGTGCGACTGACGCAATGTCAAGTCGGATATTTTGTTCATCGCAGAATTCGGCAAGCTCTCCCATAGAAAAACTACTCCCGTTGTCCGTAATAATGCTATGCAGATAACCGTATCGGATTATGACATCCTCAACAAATCTTTTGGCTGTTGATCCATCACAACTTGTGACGGGTTTAGCCTCAATCCATTTCATGAATTTATCCACCATCAATAAGAGGTGAGTAAATCCACTTGGAGCTCGTTTAAAGGGTTCTACCATATCAAGCCCCCAGACCGTGAAGGGCCATGTTATAGATATTATCCTCAGCTGATCAGCCGGAACATGGGCTTGTTTGGCATACTTTTGGCAGCCTTTGCACGTCTTGACCAGCCGTTCAGCATCCGCCTTAGCTGTAAGCCAGAAAAAACCGTGTCTGAAAGCTTTTGCCACTAAAGATTTGGCTACAGTGTCATGACCGCATTCGCCTTCGGATTCCGCTCCTTCTTCCGGAGATACACAACGCTGAAACACCCCAGACACACTCCTCTTGTAGAGCTCACCACTTATAATAATATAGGATTTTGCTCGTCGGACAATCTGTCAGCTCATAACCTCGTCTTCGGGTAATTTTCCATCTACCAAATAATCAAGGTAGGTTGAGTCTAGCTTGGAATCATAGCCAGAACTGCTATTAAAGGTGAGTCGGATTTGGTCAGATATTCCTCGTCCACTCCTTTTATTGAAGGAACTTTGAGGTGCTCTAAAAAAGCGCCATCCGGGACCTTTTTCCGTGCAGAGCCTATTCGAGATAATGCATCTGCTTCCTCGTTTTTTGTTCGAGGGATGTGTTGAACCTCAAACCCTTCGAACGATTTTGATAATTCATCCATGACAGCTCTATATGCTGCCATGTGCTTGTTTGCGTTACAGATATCCGATACTTGTTGGGCAACAAGATCCGAATGTCCATAACACATTAATTGTCGGATGCCGATATCCTTAGCAATCCGGATTCCATGTAATAGCGCTTCATATTCGGCAATGTTATTTTTTGCCGTAAAATGAATCTGCAACACATAGAAAAGTTTATCTCCTTGGGGTGACTTGAGTACCACGCCAGCCCCCGAGCGCTTTAGACCCGTCAAAATACAAGGTCTAATATTCTAACTCTGGGAGGGTCATATTCTCCATTGTCTCTGTCCAATCAGTGACAAAGTCAGCGAGGATTTGGGATTTGATTGATGTATGAGGTTTATACTCAATGTCAAAAGCTGAAAGCTCTATGCCCCATTTTGCGACACGTCCTGTAGCATCGTTGTTGTTGATTATGTCTCTCATGGGAGTTGTACTCACCATGGTAATTGGGTGTTCTTAAAGTAGTGTCGTAACTTCCCAGGATGCGAAAAACACACCGTGAGCCAGCTTTTGATAATGCGGATACCGCTGCTTAGACTCAGTTAGGACCTCGCTGAGGTAATAAGTCGGACGCTGCACTAGGTGTTCCTGTTTTTCCTCTGGTCTCTCCACCACCATGATGGCACTGACGACCCCGTTTGTCACAGCGAGATAGAGCAACGTCGGTTCCTGAGGTTCCGGCGCTGCAAGAATAGGAGCAGATGAGAGTACTACTTTTAGGTCTTGTAGTGTAGTTTCAGCTTCATCAGTCCAAACGAATTTTTTGGTCTTTTTCAGGAGCTTGTAGAGTGGTGCGGCTCGTTCACCGAGCCAGCTTACAAACCGACTTACTGCAGCAATGCAGTCAGTTAATCTTTTAACATCTTTCAGGCGAGTTGTCCTAGAAATATTGAGAATAGCCTTGATCTGGTCACGGTTCACCTCTATGCCTCTTTGTGACACGATGAAACCTAACAATTTTTTGGCTGGTATTCCAAAGAAACACTTCTTCGGATTAAGCATTATGTTGTACTTGCATAAATTGGCGAACGTTTCCTCCAAGTCAGAAATTAGAGTTTCCTTCTTTTTGGACATCACCGCAATGTCGTCCACGTATGCATGTACATTGCGTCTGATTTGATCATGGAGGCAACGCTGCATAGTGCACTGGTAGGTAGCTCCTGTGTTTTTGAGCCCAAAGGGCATCATAACGAAACAGAAGGTTCCAAAAGGGGTTATGAATGAAGTTTTGACTTTGTCTGATTCCTTCATCCGAATTTGGTGATAACCAGAATATGTGTCGAGAAAACATAGAAGTTCCAAGCCTGCCATAGAATCGATAACTTGATCAATCCTAGGCAGAGCGAACAGATCTTTGGGACAAGCCTTGTTCAAGGCAGTATAATCAACACACATCCTTAAATCAGTGGTGTCCTTTTTAAGGACCATTACAGGATTGGCCGACCACTCAGTGTGGATGAACTCTTCTATGAATCCGGCTAACTCGAGCTAGGCTAGATCCTTAGCTATTGCTTTTCGCTTTTCATCACCGAAACATCGTAAGGACTATTTGACGGGTTTAGCGTTTGGGTGTATATTTAGAGAGTGCTCGGCAAGTTCCCTAGGTACTCCGGCCATGTCAATGGCGTCGTCTTCGTCTCTTTTGATGCCTTGAACTCCAGAGTCGGCTTTGTCACCTCCTTCTTTGTTGCGGGCATCTCGGACGGGTCGATCGTCTTCTTGATCTCCTAGTACACCTAGGCGTGCAGTACGGCTTTAGCAAAGGCGGCATTTCCGTCCTCGCACTCTCGCGCCTTCCTCGGGTCTCCCATGATGGTGATCACGCCTTTGGGACCTGGAATTTTCATCATATTGTAAATGTAACACGGACAAGCCATAAAATCCCAGTAAGCCAACCGTCCGAATATAACATGGTAGGTGCTCTTGAACGGGACCACTTCGAAGGAAAGTGCCTCCGTCCGATAATTCTTTGGAGTACCAAAGGTGACATCCAAAGTGATCTCTCCTAGGGAATTTGCTTGTCTTCCTAGGACAACTCCGTGAAAGATCACAGAGCTGTGATTCAGCTGTGTCTCTGAGATCCGCATCCAGCGTAGCGTTTCGACATACAAAATATTGATGTTGCTCTCGCCATCCATGAGAGTCTTGGAGAAACCATAGACATCAATAAGTGTTTTGAAGACTAAGGCGTATTTCCCTCTCCTATGTAACTTAGGCGGATGATCAGCATGGTCGAAGGTGATTGCCATTTCCGACCAGTCCAAGAATTGGGGACAGACGGAACAGTCGCATTGAGTTCGCGCAGTACCGCTTTCTTGACCTTAGCTGGTTGAGACCCAAGGAAAGTGACGTAAGTGTCTTTCTTCGTCGGGAAGTTCTTCTTTCCATCCGACTTGGGATTTGAAGGCTCTGCTTCCTCCATGTTGGAATCTTCCTTGGTCTCCTTTTCTTTTTCAGGATTCTTTTTTCCCTTCTTCCGCTTAGCCCTGGAGCCAGCGGTATCGTCCTTCTTGATGTCGTCATTGAAACGACACTCGGTGTTTGTGTGGGACGAGCCCCCGTTGGGATCTAAGTGATGCACGCACGGGTTATTAGCAATGTCGGCCCATGAGTAGGTTTTGCCAGGTTGTTGGTCTCCTCTACCCTGGACCCTTGATGCCCCACGACCGCGTCCATAGCCACCGCCGTGCCTTCCTCGTCCTCTAGACCCGAAAATAGCAGTAATGACCGTTGTTTCCACGTTGGGTTTTCTTCCAGGTGTTTTGTGCTTCTGAGCTTGTTGCTTCGGTTGTTTTGCCGACTGACGAGGGTTTAACTCGTCAATGCGCATTGTTATGGACTTGGGTTTTGGAGAAGGAGGGAGCACTGGACGCGTCAATCGGCTAGCAAACAAGCACACAGGGACGCAAGGTTTACCCAAGTTCAGGCCTCGTAGAGGTCCCTACTCCTGCTTGTCTGCTCTTGGAATTAATGAAGGAATCGAAGATTACAGGGGTGCGCAGATGCAATCTGGCGAGAATTGTGGAAACTAGGGTTGCGTGTGTCCTCCTTGCCACTCCCTCCTAGCCTTTATATAGATAGGCAAGGTCCCGGGTAGCAGGTCGAGTCGGTTACAGATTAGGGTTTTCCCTTTAAACTTTCTATCTTTAAACTTCTTCTTGTCTCGCAAGTAATCGAGAGTTCGTGGGCCACTTGAAGTCTTCATTGGTCCATGGCAATGCCGTGGGCTTCCACCGTATGTGGACCGTATATACTAAACTCGAGTACCTGTAGGGTATACCCATGTCAGTAGCCCCCGAGTGTCCAGTGGAATCGCAGATTCGACTGGGGACTTTATGAAGCCTTTCGAGTGCATGACAAAGTATTTTGTTTATATCATAGGGATTGTTGATATGTGTGCCTGATTTAACCGATGCATCGGTATCAGTTAACTGCCATAGGGAAAAACAACACAATCTACTCGAACTCGAGTCCCCGGACTCGAATTCGGAAAAGTGCTGGTGTAATTCGACTCAAGCCACAGAGGTCTTACAGGAGTCGAAATCCAATATAAGGGTGTGAGCACTCAACACGTCCGTCAAGGCATGTTCATCGTACCTGTAGGCACGGATATATTTCTGGTCGTGCGCAGCAAATGCGTTGCCAGGCCTTATTCAGGTCTTATCTTTACGCTGCAAGCCCGGCATCCGAAATTTTTGTCATCACGGAGATGATTCGGGTGACCCAAGAGACACAGTCTCTTTGTAGGGAAAATATGAGGCGGTGTCGCCATAGACTTCGACTATGGATTTTATCAACACATAGTATGATGTACAAATAATCATAGGGTGTGCGACCAGCGCTCCCTATGGGAGTAGCCCCCGAGTGCCTGGTTGAGTCGAAGACTGAGGCAGGGACTAAAGAACTTTCACGACTGCTATCGTCTTTTGTTTACTTGTATCATTCAAATTTGTTTCTAGTGCTCTCTATGGGAGTAACCCATGATCCATCGTTGAATGGTTGGGTAAGTCTTGAATGTCCATATTCCTGCATAAAAAGAAAATCGTAGGGTGCGCGACCAGTGCTCCCTATGGGAGTAGCCCCCGAGTGCTTGGTGGAGTCGAAGACTCGAGCAAGGACTAAAGTAGTCGAAGTCTTATAGTATTCAATTTGGTGACATCAGTGCTGACGATGTGATGACCTTAGTTGCCCGCGTGAGCGGCTTTGTCGGGACGTGACGAGCGGTGGGTCCCATTTTCTGACCTTGACTTAACCGGGCATGCGTAATCTTTTGTTTTAACTGCGCCTCCTCGATTTCCACGTGTAATGGAGATAGTGGGGGACGGTTCGTGTTTTAGTCTCCCCACGTGTCGATCGCGATGTGTGCCACGCGTCCAATAGGGTTTCTGCTGGCCGTTGGATTGCATCCGCTAGGGGGTTAAGTAGCAGCATAGCAGCGGTAATTTCCCATCTGCTCTTTCTCTGCTTTGTGCCTCCATCACCATTGCTGCTGCTCTCTGCCTCTTAGAGTTCGTCCCGTTTCACGGTGCTGGACCAACTCCGTGTGTTTCCAAGTTATTTCCTCCGCTCGCATCGCCACCGCAAGATGGGGAAGAAGAAAGGAGGAGCTACCGCTGAGTCCGCCGTGTTGCTGCTGCCAAGAAGAAGGGCGGCTCCGCTGCTGCGGGCACCAGCACCGCTGGCGCCAGGAAGAAGAAGGGCACGGGCACCCGTGTCACCAAAGGTGCGTGGTGTGCGTCCATCATCAAATCGTTCGAGCTCCGTCTTCTTCATCAAGATGGAGTTCTGTCTCCCATGGTTGGTGACTAGCGAGTGTCGGGCGGCAAGGTAACCCCTTGTCCTCCTACTGGTTTCCAGGTGATGTTCCTAGCGTTCATCATCCGCGGTCTGTCTTTGCTCCTGCATCCTTTCTTCATGGGCATCCTTTGTTTCTATGGGCTCCAGCTGCATCAGCTATCCCCCAACTCTATTCTCCACATCGCCTGCTATATTGCACTTTGTGAGTGCTGGCTCGGAGTCGAGCCACACTTTGGTATCTTCAAACGGCTTTTCAAGCTGAAGCGTCAGTCGGCATTTGGCTCTGTAGTCTACGACGTAGGAGGCTGCGAGGTCCATGTCGACTCCTCCGTCACATACTTCGATATCAAGCTCATGGCGTCCGTCCAAGGGTAGAGAGACAAGTGGTTCTACATCCGCGACTAGAAGGCCGACGGAGAGCACTTTAGACTCACGCCTTTTGATCCTGTGACACTGTTCAGGAGGAGGCATTCTTGAAAGAACGTGGTGATGCTCGGCGAGTCCGAGGAGACAGAAGTGTTGTACGAGCGTGTCTACGACCTCGAGAGTCGCATGGGTAAATAAGAGGGAGGATGCGCCCTCATTCACACATGGTTTCACCGTCGCATCCAGCCCTTGCAGGCCAGAATCCACCCCATTATCCAATGGGCTGGTGCGGACGATGTCACTCGCGTATCTTCCGATGGCATTTCCGCGAGTGAAGTAGATAAGAGGGTACGACTGTTGACCAAGTACACTGCCAAGGATGTACTCCCCGGTGAACTAGTCGTGCCTCCATTTGATGCTTCTAACCCTTCTCCTGAGGTATGATTGTGCTACGAAGTAGCTTTATGTGTCGAGTGCTTCTGATTTTCTTGACATGTGCTAACTTGTTTTCTGTATGCAGGATTGGAATGTGTCTCCCAGTTTTCCCCCTCTTCCTGAGGGGGTTATTCCTCGCGAAGTAGATGAAGAGGACGAGTCGTAATCGACCGTCCCATTTGAAGAGGAGGAGGCCCCCGAGTCCAGCAGTCCGGACACTCGCAAGCGTTCGCGCAGTGAAGATTCGGATGCATCGTCTCCTTCGACTCCAGGAGGCCTAGATATTGGTGCGGAGTCACCAATTCCTACTATTCATGTGAGTTCCATGGCGCCATCTGCCCGCAAGAAGATGCGGCTACCGAAGGAGTCGTCGGAGTCGGAGGACCAAACCTTCGATTTTGATAAGTTTGACTGGTAAGTATACAATTCTCATCTTGGTTCTTTTTCGAGTTGCATTTCCTGATGTTGGTTTTGTTCCATAGTCAACCGGCGGCGTCATCTTCTGGCGACATCCAATTTTTGAAGGAATCTGGAGTCGCGGACTCCAAGGCCAAGGAAGTTGCTGAGCGACCTCCATTGGCGGCCCACTCCGTGCACAATTCATCAAGTTCTCCACACGTTGTGGAGCACCAGATGGTTGTCTGGACGACTGCGCGGCAATCGACTTCGGAGTCTCTGGAGGATCACGTATGTGCGATTTTGCTTTTACTTGCAGTCGAATTAATCATCCATGTTATCTGCTGATCCTTTTGTTTTTTCTCCTGTTGCAGCTTATTGTGAAGGAAGCTACTCGCCTGGCGGAGCAAGTACTTCCAGTGGTTTGACAGCACGCATTGCTGGACAATCGCCATCGCGTGGTTGAAAGTTCGTATTTTTTGCTTCTTCTTCTTCTTCATCCTTGTGATATTTTTATATACTCGACTGATGGTCTATCTTTGTATGTTTTGCATCTGAGCATAACGTGCTTCTTCACGAAGCCTCTTCCCTTGAAAAGACGCTCGCCGCGGCGGTGAAGAGTCGCGATGAGGCAGTCGCTGCGCTTGATGAATCGCGGAAACACGAAGAGGATTTGCACGCCTCCATCGCTGCGAGGGAGAAGTTGTTTGAAGAGCAGCTCTTCTCGATTGCCAAGTCTCTTTCAGGTATTTGTCCTTTTGTGTCTTGACTGCTTCTTTCTTCAATGTCTTGCTATTGTGCTGACGCTTTGTTCTGTGTAGATGCTGACGGTTTGAGCTTTGACGCCCAAGCGCTTCGTCGCGATGATGCCTTGGAAGGTGCTGTCGTGGCAGTCGAGGACCGCATCGCGTCCATTCAGGGAACACTGGCCAAAGCTAAGGGCATTCTCAGTCGCATCCGCGAGGAGCTGGCGCCCAAAGCTGAGGTAATCGAGAACTTGGATGACCTAGTGGAGTCCCTTGCTGGAGGTATTCCTGCAGACTTCAAGAACTCGCTTCCTGCGGTTGGCGCTTCCATGTCACTCGTGATGGTTCAAGCCCATGGCGTGGAGGTGGATCCCGCTGCGGTCTCCAAGGAGATGCCCGTCGGCGCATATGGTCAACAGGTAGTTTTTGCTCCTTTTGCAACTGCATGTGGCAAGTACGGGCCGCAACTCATCAACACAGTCGCCAAGTACTCTGAGGAGCTGCAGCGAGCTAAGAAGGCGGCGAAGGCTGCGGCATCAGGGGCCGGCGGGAAGTCTGTGGCATCTGATACCGCCACGGAATCGATGAATCCTCTGAAGCCGAAGTCAAAGTCGAAGAAGCTAGCTGCTCCTCAGTAGTTATATTTGTAATAGTTAATAGCTTGTCCCCTTTTGTCTAGAACATGCCCCTGGCGGGTGTCTCCGTTGATACTTTGTTATGTTTGAATGCACTTGATTTTTTGTCCATGTGTTGCTTGGTCTTCTTATTATCTCTTGCTTGGCTTGTGATAGGGTACATCGAGTGGTCCTTCGAGTGAGCCTCGGGATCCACCATCCACTGGTAATACCTTAGCGCAGTCGCACTCAAGGGTGGATGAGCTGACTCTGCTTTCACGACTGTGTGATCGCGTTAAGTAGCTGGAACGCGAATTGCCCGTCCTCCGTGGTAACACGAATGTATGGAAGTCGAGGGCGGAGAAGGCCACCGCCCGAGAGCAATATCTACTAGGGGAGGTGGCGCAGCTGGGTGACCAGTTCAAGTGTTAGCTTTCTGCCTCCTTATCTTTTCTTGTAGTCAATCGCGTTAGTTCGTTGTCTTCATACTTTTGCCTCTTGCTTGGTATAGTTCTCAGCACGCGTCATCCGCAGGATGAGAAGGACAGGATCGCCATTCACATGAACTACCTGACCTAAGAATAGCTTCAGGCAAGTGGGTACTTAGGTGGATCATGATCATGCAATCGCAGTTGCGACCCTGCAGGATCATGCCTCGCGAGTGCTTCATTTTCTGAAGAAATCGCAATCATGCTTAAGGAATATCTATCAGACAATGTTTCCGCTGGATGTCGTTCCTTCGATCCTGTTGGCCCTCCTTGATAAGTTTCAAGACTTGAGTGCAGTTCGAGATTGCGTGCGGCAGCAGTTGGTGGCTAGTGCCAAGGCTGCTTTGTCGCTGGTGCGACTGCATAGGCCTGATGTAGATATTGTAGCTGTTGCTGCTGGTCCGCCGACTCCGCCAGCAGGTTCAACCTGGAATATGGTTCCTCATTACCAAGCGGTGGATCGGCCAGCGGAGGAAGTTGTCGACTTATTCGAGGAATAGACAAACGTTCTTCTATTGCAACAGTAGTATTAACTTGTATCCTACACATAAATATACCAGTGTTGTAAAGTTCATATATATATGCTGTTTATAATTGATTGACATTGATGTGTAAAGAGCTTGTTAGATCGTATGTTTTGCGAGTGCGTTGCACTATGCGATTCCTTTTCGTTAGCCTGACTTCTGTTTATCTCAGCACCTTGCCAACCTGCCAGGTGCGTTGCAGCTGGGTTGGTGTTTGTCAAGGGTTCAATTATTGCGTCAGCTACTCAGGATATCGCGATTGGTTCAGAGAATGATGTAAAGGTGGCAGCCCCGAGTAGATAGATGGCAAAAAATAATAGAAAAAACACAGAGTTTGGGGCACTTAGCTTTATTTATTCGCAGAATCAGTACGACGTACAATGTGTGGCTAAGTAGCATGGCTGAATAGCCTTATTTGTAATGAAAAGAAAAAGAAAAGCGACTAAGGGTAGAAGCGCCGCAGCTGCGCGATGTTCCAGGGGTTGGAGTATGTGACTCATGTCTCGTAACCACATATGGTCCCTCCCAGGGGGACTCGAGCTTGAGGTGCCCTTGTTGTTTCAGTCGCAGGACCAGGTCTCCTACCACGAAGGATCTGGGGCGTAGCCTTCTGCTGTGGTAGTTGCGTAGGTTCTGCTGGTAGATCGTCGATCTTTCTGCTGCGATTTCCCATGCCTCGTCAAGGAGATCGACAGAGTCTTCGAGTGCAAGGGTTGACTCTTGCTCGCTGTAAGCGACTACTCGCAGGGCTTTGTAGCGTACCTCTGCGGGTAGCACCGCTTCAATAACCATGCACCATGAAGAACGGGGTGTACCCCGTGGCACTGTTTGGGGTTGTGCGTAAGCTCCAGAGTACGGATTGCAGCTCGTCTGGCCAGCACCCTGCGGCTTGTTCAAGTGGCCTAAGGAGTCGCTTCTTGATTCCGCCGCAGACGAGCCCGTTGGCCTTTTCGACTTGACCGTTGGTCTGTGGATGAGCTACGGAGGCATAGCTTACATTGATTCCCAGGTTTTCACAGAAACCCTAGAACTCCTTAGAGGTGAAGTTCGTTCCATTGTCCGTGATGATGTTGTGTGGCACCCCGAAGCGATAGACAATGGACTCAAAGAACTTGATTGCACTGGCTCTTGACTGGTTTGTCACCGACATGGCCTCTATCCACTTGGTGAATTTGTCGACTGCGACCAAGAGGTAGACGTAGACTCCTCGTGAGGACTTTGGTAGCTTGCCGACCATGTCAGGTCCCCATTGCACGAAGGGCCAAGCTAGTGGTATTGGCCGGAGTTCCACGCCAGGTGTGTGCGGTTTGTCCGCGAATCGCTGGCAAGCGTTGCATCTTTGGACGATGTCCTTGGCATCGCGCATGGCCATGGGCTAGTAGAATCCAGCTCATAGAGCTTTGGCAACGAGGGCGTGACTGCCGGCATGGTGCCCACAAGTCCCTTCGTGGATGTTGAGGAGGACAGCCCTTCCGTCCGCGTTGGAGACGCACCGTTGGAGTACTCCTATGATACTGCGCCTGTATAGTTCACCGTTGATGACGGCGAATGCCTTTGATCGCCGTGTGATGTGTCGTGCATCAGTCGGGTCATCCGGTAGTCTCTTGCTGAGAAGATATGTGATGTAGGGTTGGGTCCAAGATGGCTCGATCATCATGACCCCCATTGGTCCCTCGAGTCATGTGTCAAGCTCCAGGTCGTCGGGTGCCATTGGCACATTGGGCGGCGTAGCCCCCGAGTTCATTGTTGCGCTTGCTTTCTTCTCTGTGGCCTTTGTCTTGATGGAGCATTCGCAGATACGCTCGAGAAATACCCTAGGTGGTATGGGGGCGCAGGTGGAGCCAATGTTGGCGAGTGCGTCTGCCTCTTCATTGCTTTCACGGCCTACGTGTCGCAGCTCACAGGTCGAAGTCCCCTTCGAGTGTGTCATAGAGGTCGCGGTAGGCGATCATATTGTCGTTCAGCGCGTCGCACTCGTGCATTGTTTGGTTGACGACCAGCTTGGAGTCGCTGTAGATGATGAGCTCCTTGGCGCCACAGGCTTTTGCCATATGCATCCCATGCAACAGGGCCTCGTATTCAGCTTTGTTGTTGGAGGTAGTGAACTGCATTCGTAGAATGTATTTCAGCTTGTCTCCTTGGGGCGATGTCAGTATGACACCTGCGCCAGCTCTGTCCTTTCGCTTGGATCCGTCGAAGTGCATTGTCCAGAGATAAGACATATCTGGTTTTTCAGGGAGCTGATTCTCCATCTAGTGCACGAGGAAATCAGGGAGGACTTGTGACTTGATCGCGTCGCGCTTTTCATATGTAATGTCTCGTGGCAACAACTCGATTCCCCAAAGCGCGACTCATCCGGTGGCGTCAGGGTTGTTGAGGATGTGCCCAAGCGGGGAGTCGTTGACCACCACGATTGGGTGCTCCTGGAAGTAGTGGCGCAGTCGCCTGGCTGTCATGAAGATGCCATATGTCAGCTTCTGGTAGTGCGGGTACCGCTATTTTGTTGGCGTGAGCACCTCGCTGAGGTAGTAGACTGGGCGTTGCACCCCATGGACCTTGTTTTACTCGGCTCGTTCCACGACGAGCACCGTGCTGACCACCTGGTTGGTGGCGGAGATGTATAGCAACAATGGTTCTCTTTCGCATGAGGTCACCAGTACTGGTGAGGTAGATAGTAGATGCTTGAGGTCTTCGAATGCTTCCTGCACCTCATTGGTCCACTCGAACTTGTCAGTTTTGCGGAGAAGTTGGTAGAAGGGCAGTGCCTTTTCGCCCATTCGACTGATGAATCGATTGAGCGCCGCAATTCACCCAGCCAATTGTTGGACTCCTCTTACGTTTTTTGGCTTCTCCATGGCCAGTATGGCTTTTATTTTCTTTGGGTTTGCCTCGATCCCTCTTGCGGAGATGATATACCCTAGTAGTTTCCCAGATGGTACGCCGAAGGCGCATTTGTCTGGATTGAGCTTGATCCGGTAGCGGTCGAGGTTGGTGAAGGTTTCGCGTAAATCGTTGATTAGCGAGGCTTCCTCTTTGGTTTTGATTACGATGTCGTCAACATAGACTTGGATGTTGCGAACAAGTTGGTTCTTGAGGCAAGCCTGCATGCACCGCTGATAGGTGGCTCCTGTGTTTTTAGCCCGAAGGGCATTGTGTTGTAGCAGAACACACCAAAAGGCATTGCAAACATCGTTTTCTCTTGATCTTCCTCCTTCATTCGAATCTGATTATAGCCTGAGTAGGCGTCGAGGAAGCAGAGGCGCTCACATCCCGCGGTGGAGTCGATGATCTGGTTGATTCGTGGCAACGGGAAGTGATACTTTGGGCAGTGCTTATTCAGGGAGGTGAAATCCACGCACATCCGTAGGATATCCGTGTCCTTTTTGGGTACCAGCACCGTGTTGGCGAGCCAGGTACTTTCCTTGATCTCGCGTATGAATTTGGCGTCGAGGAGTCTATTGATCTCCATTCCGACCGCTTTTGCTCTTGGTTCAGACAGTCGCCAAATTGTTTGTTTGTCTGGCCTTGCATCTAGGTTGACATTGAGTGCGTGCTCGGCGAATTCCCTGGGGATCCCTGGCATGTCCGCTGGACACTAGGCGAAGATTTCCTAGTGCTCACGGAGGAATTCAACGAGCACGAGTTCCTATGCGGGACTCAAGTTGTTGGCGATGAGGGCCGTCTTGGCCGGGTCCGATGGGTGGACCTGATATTTCTTCGTGTGCACCGATGAGTCAAAGGATAGGTCGGGTGAACTTGGCTAGCTCAGGGGAGGCAGACTGTTGTCTGTCGACTCCTTCAATCTTACGAGTTCTTCTTGCATGCCGAAGGACTGGGAAATTCTATTGAATTCCCTGTCATAGCTGTCGGACCTCTCGAAGCTCCCGTTGATTGTGATGACGCTGTTTGGGCCTGGCATTTTCATATGCAGGTAGGCATAGTGCGGCACTTCCATGAACCTAGCGAACACGACGTGTCCGAGGATGCATTGGTACTGTGAGGGCCAGTCGACGACTTCAAAGTCGATGCATTCGCGTCGAAAGTTTTTCGGTGTGCCGAAGATGACGTCGAGGTTGATTTTTCCCAGGGGATATATGCCCTTGCCTGGGAAGATGCTGTGGAATGTCGTGTCCGAGACCTCTAGGCAGGTCAGAAGGATCCTCATCGCTCGCAAGGTACTTGCGAACATCAGGTTAATGTTGCTTCCACCGTCCATGAAGACGTGACTCATGTCGAAGCCTCCGATCTGTGCCTCGAGTACGAGGGGATAGTGGCCTGGGCGAGGTACTTAGTGCGGGTGGTCGCGCTTGTCGAAGGTGATGCAGGAGTCGCTTCCACTAAGGTACTCAGTGGTGGGTGGTGGTGAGTTTGTCGCCAAGTTGACTTGGCGAGTGATGGCCTTCTACACCTGATTCGAGGGGCGTCCTTTTTGGATCATCATGTTGCCCACAGCCTACGGGTAGGGCTCGCCGCCTTGATTGTGGACCGGTGCGGCCGCGGGTGGTGGCACTCAAGGTGGTGGTGGAGGAGCTCCATGTGCTACAGCGCCTAGGGAGACTCCATAGCCCCCGTTGACTGCTTCACGATTCATCCGAGCCAAACCCTCGTGGAGCTTGAGGAACTCGCGGCAGTCCTTGAGAAGGCGGCTGGATTTCTTCTTGCCGTTGTGCTTGTCAATGTAGAAGTGCATGTTGCACGGCCCGAACAGTTTGTCCTCGATTGTTGTCGCGGGTGCCTCTTCACGAGTGCGGCGCTGCCATACCTGCGTGGTTTTCCCGGAGTCGTGGTGTCCACCGCTGCTATAGCCGCTGTTGCGGTTGTCGTCGCGCCTATCGGCGTAGCCGGCGGCGACCATGTTGATGTCGTCGCGATCATCGTAGATGCGCATTCGATGTTTGCTTTGGCGATCACGTCTGCACTCGAGTTCTGCTTCGTCGTCGGAGTGAACGCGGTTTTTCACCGAGTCTTCTCCATCTGCCCACCGATTCGCGATTTCCATCAGGTGGTCAATTGTTTTGGGCTTTGAGCGGACCAGCTCCTCACTAAGCTCTATACGGCAAACACCGCCGTTGAATGCGTCGATTGTGCGATCCTCCGACATATTTTCTACGGAGTTCTTGATGATGGACCACCTCTGGATGTACGAGCGTAGTGATTCGCCCGATCTTTGCTGCCAGCACCTCAGTTCTTTGATTGACGCGGCCCTTTTGTAGGTACCATTGAAGTTGCGCACAAAGCTGTAGACTAGCTCTTCCCAGCTACGAATGGATCCGTGTGGGAGGTTGTTGAGCCATGCTCGGGCGGCGCCCTGCGGCTGTAGCTGCAGGCATTGTATGGCCGTGCTTCGACTCCTGCCATGGAGCCTGACAGAGGAGATGTGGTCCTCCAACCAGATTTTCAGGTCCTGTAGGCCGTCAAATTTTGGGTTCTCTGATGGGAGCTTGAACCCTTTGGGAATTCGCTTCTGCTTGATAGCCCTACTGAAGCATCTAGCGCCATAGAGCTCTACGTCTTCATCCTCCGAGTTAGTCGATCGGGCATGTCGTGCCCTTGTATTGTCGATTTTGCGTTGCGTGATGTCATCACACGCATCGTAGTCGTGGTCGTGTCGCTGTGAGCGGCAACATCGAGACAGATCGTGACTGTCGTTGCTGGACGAGGGTAAGGAATAGCGTTTTGCTAGAGCCTTGCTTTTCTTCGGCTCCGGCGTTGGTTCTTTGTCGAGAGCGGCTTCGATTAACCCCAAGCCCGCGATCGTAGATCGGTGCATGGCGGCTCGGGGATCTCCAGCCGGCGGCTGGTTGTTGAGGAGGTACACGGTGGCCGCTGTCACCGCAGCTTGCGGTGTCTTTGGGACCACGTTGCCCCATGTGTCAACTATCATAGAGTTGAAGTCGAGGACTTTCGCAGCTTCTATGTGCTCCTGTTCAGTGAGGTGGGCCATTCGAGATCGCCTCTTGTTGGCCACGTACTCGTTGCCCTTGGAGGAGGATCCTCCATGAGAGGAGAGCCCAGCTCGTCAAAGACTTGACTCATCCGCCGCCTTTTTACGCGCTTCGAGTTGCAATTGTTTGTAATTGGCGTCTGTATTCCTCCTTTAGTAGCCAATGATAGCCCATCAGCAGATCTTGCGGTGTGTCGGGAGGCAGAGGATTTCCTCGTAGGGCTTCTCGGCAACGATCCCACTCGAGATCGTTGAGCTTGATCATGACACGTTCACCAATGTGTTCATTCACCATGGTTGGAGGTTCGACTGCCCCTCCATTGTTGACGCATGCACCATTGCCACCATTGGCGGGGCCGCCATTGGGTGGTCCGCCGTTAGGTATGCCACCGTTGGGTGGATTAGGGTCGTTGCCACCGTTGTCGCGATTGGCGCTGGTTTCGCTGGTGTTGATGACGGTGCACATGAAGTGGTTGGGGAAGCTTTTGCTTCCGCAACTTTCGGATCCGGAGCCGTAAACCCCATCTTCCGTTGCTAAGCCACCCAGATCGGATCCTTGACTGTTGTCGTTGTCCGTGCTCTTAGTTGTTGCTGAGGTGTTGAGCTTGCTGAGGGCACCGATTGGTGGCGGGAACCACGATGCTGGAGCAATCGCGGATTCCGTTGGCTGGTCAGGCATGCAAAGCATGCCCATCTGACCAACTTGGAAGCAAAAGCTCCCGATCGCCAGGTTGATTCCATCGCCCACGGACTCGAAAGCCGAGCGAGTGGCTGGCGTGTGGACGGTGAAGTCGAATGCACCGAAGAGCTGGTGAATCTCCACTGTTGCGGAGTTGTAGATCGTGGTTGATGAGGCCGAAGAAGCTACAACATCAGCACTCCCAATTCCCACAGACGGCGCCAATTGACGAGGGTTTAACTCGTCAATGCCCATTGTTATGGACTTGGGTTTTGGAGAAGGAGGGAGCGCTGGAAGCATCAATCGGCTAGCAAACAAGCACACAAGGACGCAAGGTTTACCCAGGTTCATGCCTCGTAGAGGTCCCTACTCCTGCTTGTCTGCTCTTGGAATTAATGAAGGAATCGAAGATTACAGGGGGGCACAGATGCAATCTGGCGAGAGTTGTGGATACTAGGGTTACATGTGTCCTCCATGCCGCCCCCTCCTAGCCTTTATATAGATAGGCCAGGTCCCGGGTAGCAGGTCGAGTCGGTTATAGATTAGGGTTTTCCCTAACTTTCTATCTTTAAACTTCTTCTTGTCTCGCAAGTAATCGAGAGTCCGTGGGCCACTCGAAGTCTTCATTGGGCCGTGGAAACACCGTGGGCTTCCACCGTATCTGGACCGTATATACTAAACTCGAGTACCTGCAGGGTATACCCATGTCACCGACTGTGGCATAGAAAGGACGTTCAGTAGTCCTTCGATGTCGTCGTTAGCATCTGCATATTTGCTCGCTGTTTCTATCATCTCTCCCAAATCAGTGACCTTGTCGCACTTCAAGTGGTGACGTAGTAAACCAATTGGGAGTCCTGCAATGACAGCTTCAATCGCAGTTTGGTCATTTACTCCCTTGCATGAGTTTTTGGTGTCGATCCATTGTCTGAGGTAATCTCGGGAAGTTTCTCTAGCTTTCTGGGTGCAACGCTACAGGTCTCCTACCGTACAGGGCCTCCAATATGTGCCTTCGAAATTCCGAAAGAACGCGCTTTGCATGTCATACCATTTGTGGATGGTGTTTTCCGGAAGTTCATTGAGTCAAGATCGTACCGTCTTCCGTAGCATAAGTGGGAGATATCGGGTTGCGACCCAAGCTATTTCTGCCTTTGGCGATGCAACAAGCCTGGAAAAAATCCTGGAGCCAAGTATCTGGTCGAGCTACACCGTCATAGGGCTGGATGTGCCTTGAGATAGCAAATCCTTCCGGGAATCTTGTTGCTCTAATGCATGGTCCGAAGCATTTTGGACCCACATAGATTTCGTCGTTCTCGTAGCGCCGCGCCTCTATGTTGGAATTGATCCGATGTCTCGCGTCACTTGGTGACAGAGACCACCGTCCTGATTGACGGCCGTGGCTGCGGTGCCTTGGAGCCGGACTTCTAATTCTGCCACCACCTCCTCCGCCACGGCGCCCTCCTTGAGGAGAATATCATTTTGCGGCCCGAAAGTTGGGGTGTCCAGGCAACACGGTACCCGAGTTCCCTGATATCATCCGCGATGACTATAGTTGGCGTGCCAAATACTCAGAGGGTCTTTTTCGGCACGAATTCAACTTTATGTTTCAATACAAAAAATCAGGCTAACGGCCGTCAAGTTGGCCCCCCTATCAGTTCTAGCCATTATGTCGCTCCTGTCGCTTAGGTGTCAATTAGGCTTGCAGTGTTGGCGCCTGCATCCATTACGCGTCTTCTTCTTCCCCGGAGCGGCAATCTGTGGGGCGTCACAGCCATGGCGCAGAGCTAGGACATGGACGAACCCGCTCAGCCCAGCTCTCCTCCCTGTAGGCTTGCAGCGTTGGCGCCTCCATTACTCATCTTCTTCCCCGGAGCGGCAATCTGTGGTCGCGGCCATGGCGCAGAGCTGGGAAGTGCCGAAGCTGCTCGGCCCCGCTCTCCTCCCCATCCCGAGTCGGAGCTCGCCGTCACCATGGACGCACGCATGGCACGGTCGAGGACGAGAATTGGTTCCCGGTGAGATCTATCACCTTGTCGACCATGCTTGGTTCTGTTTTCCTCCTCTAGAATCCGAGCTCGTCGTCGTGGTTGCACCCGCACCAATTTTGCCACCTCTGCCGAGGTCTCTGTGGTAGCTCAAGTTCTGGGGCTCTCCAAGTTCTGCCATGTTGGGCCTATAAGTGTTGTTGTATGTTAAACTAGCAAATCTCTTTTGTTCAAATCTCTTGGGTTGTACCAACTTCATTGTGTTTAATTATGAAAGACAAAATATAAATGAATTCTCTCAATTTCTCACATAGAAAAATGCGCAGATAATTTCATATTCTCGCGGGAACTGGCCCCACTTGTTGAACTGGCAGCACTGCCACGATCTCCACGTAACCACGGTGAGTTCTCGAACTGAAAGTTGCAGTTACCACGTTTCTTCTGCAGTCATTCCTCTTCCCAGTCATTCCTCTGCAGTTTTTCCTGGGCGCTTCTTGTTCCTTTGTTCTGGAACCGTCGGTTCATCTTCTTCTTCCTCTCGAAGGCAGTTCCTTGCAGGCAGTTCCTTTCACCCATTTCCTTGCAGGCATGGACGATGGGAAACACACAACAGAGACCCACTTGGTCCCTACCCATGGCACCACGACTTTGACAGTGGTGTACACAAATGATCAAGCGACTGTGGAGACAACTCTCGCCAGGTTTGAGCAATTGCTTGAGAAAGAGAAGCACAAGTTTGTGGGGCTAGACTTGGAGTACACCCATGCAAATAAGCGAAAAAATCCTCCACAAGAGATCACTGTCGTGCAAATCGCCATACATGAGGAGGTCCTCGTTTACCACTTCTGCAGGTATGTGAAATTTAAATTTGAGATCACCACTTCTGCATCCCTTGTTCCCTTACATCCCTAGAACCATTTAAGTGCAGGAGTAAACCAACTGAGATGCATTGTCCGGCTCTGGTCGAGTTCTTGTGTAGGAAAGGGATAACTTTCACTAGCGTGGATATCACAAATGACACAATTATGCTTTCTCGTGTGTTGATAAAAATCCCAGAGGGGCACCACATTGACATCCAAAATCTGTACAAGATCAAATCATACCCAGCGAAGAATGGCATGGGTGATCTGGCAGCGGAAATCATCGATAAATCCTATGAAAAACTGAAGAAATTGAAGCGACTCGATCACGACTACTAGGAGTGGAAGCCGATGAGCCAAGTGTGCCTCGAGTATGCAGCCAGAGACGCCTACATGGCGTACGAGTTGTACAGTAAGCTCATTACCATGAAAGATGGGATGGTTAAGGTAGGGTTTTTCGCGAGAGAGCTATGCCCTGGTTGCAAGCTAGCCCAGGAGAAGAAGCGCGAGGAGTACAGAAAGCGGTTTCAGGACGAGCAGGGATCTTGGGACGGTGGCGACATCAAGCGGCTGAAGGGGAAGCAAGTCAAGGACAACGACAAGTGGTGGTGATACATTATGAGTTTGAACTAGATTTTAGTTTCTAGTTTATTATGTGTGTGATACATTTAGTTACTTCAATATAAAATTTCGACCAATTTAACTTGTTGATGTATTTCTTTACAATTATAATATAATCGAGCACTAGAAATATTTTGTAGTGTGCATGAGCATGATCAGTAAATATAATTGAATACTAGAAACTTTAAGGCACTCCATATAAAGGAGTAGATTAATATATAAGGTTCACCAGAGACACCACGGATATATTGTCTTACATGCCACACACATGTAATAATTAACTAGAACAAAATAAAAGCAGGGGCTACAGTAGGAGGCCGGGACACGGAGACGCCTAGCAGGGCAGGGGTTTATCAGCAGGAGGCAGCGACAACCTAGTCGATGGGATACAGACCAGTCCTGACATACTTCCGGAAGAATTTGCCATAGGCTACGTGCCGCGCCAAGGTAATCAGCCTATGCCTTCTGCCTCCGCCTCTGCCAATGCCCTCCGCGTGCTGGATCATGCTGTTGAGGTCCATGTTGATTGCTCTGACACAGAATGGGCAAAACAGTATCCCCCTACGGTGGAAACAGATTAGCCCACACCATAACCGCCTCAGCACATAGCGGCTCTTGTTGTCCCTGGATTCCTTGCTATAGTCCACTTCATCATCATCCTCCTGTTGATTTTTAAGAACATAACTTAGAACTCGTACATATGATTGAATTGTATTACAACTCAAGAATTGACAACATGTATATGTAAGACAATATATCCGTGGATATCAAAGATAAAGCATCTCAGCAATAGTTTGATCGGTTCATATATCATTTCATCTCAACACAATGACAAATAATTGCATCAGATTGCGGCCTCATAAGTTTATTCCGGGACGGCGTGAGTGAACCAAGTAACAATTGCACAGCCTGTATTGTTGTTGTATATCACCCCAGGTTCACTAACTCGTCCCTGAAAAAATCTGACACCAAAGTGTCTGCCTCTCTTTTGGGACAAATTTGAATCATTGGCCACAATAAGAAATTCAAATGTAATCGTACAAAACATTATTCAGGGATATACATAGTCAGGTACAAAAATAAGCCTAAATATTATAATTATAAATAAAAAACCAAACAATTAATCTTCAGGTGCATGTTAAAAATACTTATGATCAAAATCATTCATATACATATGCATCATACCAATCATTAAAAGATCGGAAACAATTCAAGGATCATATATGTAGTTCCACATGAGAATAAATCTAGGGCCTCATAATTTGTTTTAGAGATGGAGTAGGCGAACCAAAGTACCAACAGCACAACCTATATAGTTTGTGTGCATTGCTGCCTCAGGTTCACCAACCCATCCCTAAAACACGACACCATCATACGTGTCTCCCCTTAAACTCTTTTGGGGCAAATTTCAATCATCGGCCTCGGTGACAAACTAAAATGTAATTCTTATACACTATGAATGCATGGAATAGATAATTCGAATATCATAGTTCTATGAATGCAGAATAAAGATTGCGGCCTCATAAGTTTATTCAGGGACGGCGTGAGTGAACCAAGTAACAATTGCACAGCCTATATTGTTGTTGTACATCGCCCTAGGTTCACTAACTCGTCCCTGAAAAAATCTGACACCAATGTGTCTGCCTCTCTTTTGGGGCAAATTTGAATCATTGGCCACAATAAGAAATTGAAATGTAATTGTACAAAACATTATTTAGGGATATACATAGTCAGGTACAAAAACAAGCCTAAATATTATAATTATAAATAAAAAACCAAACAGTTAATCTTCAGGTGCATGTTAAAAATACTTATGATCAAAACCATTCATATACATATGCATCATACCAATCATTAAAAGATCAGAAATAATTCAAGGATCATATATGTAGTTCCATATGAGAATAAATCTAGGGCCTCATAATTTGTTTCAGAGATGGAGTAGGCGAACCAAAGTACCAACAACACAACCTATATTGTTTGTGTGCATTGCTGCCTCAGGTTCACCAACCCATCCCTAAAACACGACACCGTCATACGTGTCTCCCCTTGAACTCTTTTGGGGCAAATTTCAATCATCGGCCTCGGTGACAAACTAAAATGTAATTCTTATACACTATTAATGCATGGAATAGATAATTCAAATATCATAGTTCTATGAATGTAGAATAAAGATTGCAGCCTCATAAGTTTCTACAGAGATGGCGTAAGCGAACCAAGTAACAATTGCACAGCTTATATTGATCTTGAACATGGCCCCAGGTTTGCTCACTCATCCCTGTAAAAATTTGACACCAATCTGTCTGCCTCTCTTTGGGGCAAATTTGAATCATTGGCCACAATAAGAAATTGAAATGTAATCGTACCAAACAATATTCAGGGATATACAAATGCATCATACAACGCATTCATAGATCAGAAACAATACAAATATTATATATTTAGGTTCCATATGAGAGAGAAAATTAGGGCCTCATTTTTTTCAGCGATGGAGTCGGAGAACCAAAATACCAACAGCACAACCTATATTGTTTATGTGCATTGCTGCCTTAGGGCCACTAACCATCCCTAAGAAAACGAGACCATCAGATGTCCTTGCACTATTTTGGGGCAAAATTGAATCATTGGGCTCAGTAAGGAATAGAAATGTAATGTTATAGGCCTGCTGTGTATCAAAATCAAGACTCAACTAGCAAACTCAACTAGATGGCAGATGAGCAGATTGGGGTTTTGTGACTAGACGGATTGGGGTTTTGTGACTACATGGCAGATGCATCAATCAACCGATCGAATCATATATATACTACCCTACTTCAAGAGCAAAAAAATATATACACGATTGAGCAAATCCTATGTATGAACAGTGAAAACTGCGGCTACGACTAGAGAAGCTAGCAATGTAGTACCTCGGACTCCTCATCAGGGACCTCCTCCTCGAACTCATCATTCTCCGCGATGGCATCAAAGATTTCTTGAACGGCGATGGGGTCGTCGATGTAGATCACCGGATTGCCTCCGCCTGCCGCCTACCCCCATCTAGATCTGCCGCTGGCACCACGACGTTGTCGGCCACGACGTTGTCAGCCACCTGCTGCTCGGCGGCGACGGCTACCACCGGCTGCTCGACGGTGATGGCTACCACCTGCTGCTCGGTGGCGACCGCTACCACCTGCTGCTCGGCGGCGACCGCTACCAACTACTGCTCGGCGGCGACGGCTACCACCTGCTGCTCGGCAGCGATAGCTACTGGCTGGACGGATGAGTTCGCACCCTCGACGGCGCGGCGAGCGTTTCGTGTTCGAGAAGACGTCTCTGTCTGCTTGGCGACGACCGAGCCATCTGCTGCTTCGCCTTCAACTGGCTTCAGCTCCGGATCTTCTCCACGCGTACACTTCATGGCGCACCAAGGGAAAGAGGTAGTGCAAACGAGGGAGATTCGGCGCGCGCGGCAGGTGTAGATTGGGGTCTTGGGACTAGACAGACTGGGGGGAAATGACACGAGCTCATGGAAGAAGAAGGTCGAGGGGGGTTATAAACACCGGACCGTTCGTAGTCCTCGAGTGGACACGTGTGGTGGGCGGGGGGCGGGGGGCTACCACGATCTCCACCCTTTTTTTGGTTCCTTTTTTTTGAAACAGCCACAATCTCCACTTTAGAGCTGCATTGAAAACACGCTCATGGCAGACCTCGATTCCACTGCATGCAAGTGGCGCGGAACTAATTTCTAGCAACATTAGATCTACTCTAGGGGGGCCCTTGACTCATGGAATTTACTAGCGGTAGGGCCCAGTTGGAAGTGAGATTGAGAGCGTTGCGTATAAATGGGATATGTCTGATTAAAATCAAGTGGCAATAAATTGCAGCGTCCCGTCGACAACCGTGCACTCGATGACCCTGTTGCCCTGTGCATGAGTTGTAGTAGCAATAGCAGGCTTTTTAGACTTGATTAAACTTGACATGACCGCTCGAAGACTTTTTCCATGGACGGCATCGTGTTCCTTCCTATAGAAGTCTCACAGAGGGAGACGTCCATGCTGTCTCACGATGTACTGTGAAGGGCACGAGGTGTGCAACGATCATCGTTAGATCGCACAGAATCAATGGTTGGTGCGCATGATCCTGTTAGAAATATGCCCTAGAGACAAATAGTAGTAAGGACTATTATCATATTTCATATAGCTTATGATTAAGTTTTATATCATGCTATAACTGTATTGAGTGGAAACATCAATACACGTGTGATATACAAACAAACTAGGGGTTCCCAGTGAAACTCTAGTCACTGGTCCATTGATCAACAGATGATCATGTTTCCTGATCATGTGGCATTTATGCCAGTTGGAAATGAGGTCATCTCATTCTGAGAATGAGATGATGAACCAATACCCAATCTAAACATCGTGATTCGATCATATCACGAAGTTCAAGTTACGATGATTAGAAAAGGATCCTCGTAGACTATTCCTTAGACCGTGAGGCTATATCAATCACTGTCTCCCGAGAATGCTTAGATAGCATCAAACGCCATCTGGTAAAACGGTGGTTATAAAGGTCTATTCAGGTATTCGGAGGAAATCGTAGAGGAAATATATTTCAAGAGCAGGATTTATCCGTCCATGTGACGGGAAGATACTCAAGGGCCCACTCGGAGAAGTTATATCCAATAGCTATGCAACGTGTGCTTAGATCACGGGGATATCACTTGTCGGAACGAGTCAAATAGCATTGTTCAGTAACGAGATTGAACACGACATGGTGATGTCATTGATCGAATCTCGGGCAATGTAAGTATCGAATGACAAAGGGAATAATACACGACTGTCACCGGTTCAAACAACGAAAGATCTTCGTGGAATGCACAGGGGTCACATGGCCATCCAGGTCCCTCTGTTGATCATTGGTGCGGGAGTGTCCCGACCATGTCTAGAGTGTTCCCGAACCGTGGGGTATCACGCTTAAGGGCTTGATGATGCTTAGAGAGTGTTTATAGGATCGGTAGAATCGCCGAAGAAAAGAAGGGAGAAAACCGGAAGGGTTTCGGTAAGTCCAGAGGATGTCCGGAGTAGAGGTGGAAGGCGTTCCATGGCTACGGAGATAACATAATATATGAATGAATGTTAAATATTGATTTAATCATTTATTCATAATTATTTAAATAAAAAGAAAATAATTTAAAAAGGTCAAAGGCTTAATGGGCCAATTCCTGGAGGGGAGAGGGCCCATTAGGGAAAGGCAAGAGGGAGAAGGGGCCAAGGGGGTGGTCGGTGCCCTAGTGGGCCAGCCCCCCACCCCCCCCCCCCCCCCGCGTGGGCCCATGGGGGTGGATGGCGGTGCCACCCCTCCCCCTCCTCTCCTTTAGTCCCACCCCGGGACTTGAGGGGAGGTAGTACCTCCCCTCCCCCTATATAAAGTGGGGTATTTGGCCTAGAAAAATACACCCAATAATCAATAAAGGTCTCCCCACTTTTGGGAGGACCTCCAATTGATATTTTCTCTCTTCCCTCTCTCTCTTGTGACCGTGGTCCCAAGTCTGGACTGCACGAGCGAGAGACATCTTCACCGCGGAGCGCCGTCGCGCTGCGGGATTCGGATCCGGGAACTCTACTTCCACAACTGCTGCTGGATCGAGGAAGCGGGAGTCATCGTCAGGCACCGGACGTGTGTAACTCCCCGCGAGGTGTCGCACTTGAGGCACTCAAGTCGTTGGAGCCAGAAGGAGCGCAAGGACTTCATCACGACCTTGAGGTCGGCTTCAGCTCGTCTACATCAACCACGCCTCCGAAGGCGACAACGCTTTTCGGTCTTCAAGGGTAAGTTCGCGAAAAGCCCCTCCTGTTACTGTATTACTAATAGATAGGTCCTGGCAGCTTTAGGGGTTCAGGGGCGTAGAGTAAAATTTATTGTTTTATGCGCGGAACCCCTATAGTGGTATCAGAGCTAGATCTATGTGTAGTAATGCTAGTATGGGTAGAACACACGAGATGTAGCGTGTGGGCGTTGATCTTTTAGTTGTTACCCTCCCACGTGTACTTGTGTATACCGCAGCAATGCTTGATGAAGCGGCCCCAACCGACTTTACGCGTTCATTCGCGAGACTGGTACATGCTTGACATACGGCTTGTACCGTATAAAGTGGCTTAGGGGGGGTGTCTGTCTCTCTCGCATTAGTTGGTATACCATTTGCAACGGAGGGCCCCGAAAGGGGTGTAGTATAGACAACTACTTGATCAGCGTTGTGCTGAAAGTTCGTAGGTAAGGACGATTCTTGTGCGAAAGCCCATTCAGCCATGTAAAACATGCAAAGATAAAGTAGAAGCGTCTAACTTTCTTTTGCAGGGGGGCGTTGCTTTGTGATATGGTTGTGAAAAAGGTAAAGTAATTAACTTTTGTTGCATAGTAGTAGATAGTCACGAAGGTGACGAACTACCATGCCGGAATGACACTGGTACCCTAGTGTCTACGGGCGCTGAACCCTATAATCGAACCCGTGACGGCGGATGGAGATCACGATGTGAAGGACCATATCACATAGCATTTACATTCAATGTTATTGTTTGTATGTCTTATTGTGTGCTAGTATTAGATACTCGACGGTAGCCTAATAAGATGATCCCTGTTAAAATAACCAATGATTGTGTCCCCCCTTAGTGTGCACCACCAAGACATTTCTTTGGTATGAGGCGATCCAGGGTTACAGGCCTGGGTGTCAGACATATCTATGTTTGCATACAGTGGGTGCAACCCATGTTGCACAGTGAATACACTAAGGTTGAGTTGGCGATCCTAGCATGTACAGACATGGCCTCGGAACGCGGATGGTCGAAAGATCGAGCACGAGTCGCATGAATGATGTGACCAACGTTTAGCGTCCACCTTTGAACCCACATTGTTGGCCGTGATGATCGGAGGAGATGTGGCTGATAGGGGTCGTGTTATCACTAGGAATCCTCACTAGGATAGGTGTTTCTGAGTGGAGTTATTATTAACTCATTTAATTATAAACTTAGTCTAAATTCCTTTTGCAATTACAAATGTAGATGGCTCACCGTGAAGCTTACTTTGAGATTAAGGATTGGGTAAAGGGTGAGAAACTTAGACTTGATGGATCCAACTTCCCTAGTTGGCTTGTGCGCCAAGATGATCTCCTTACTAGGAATCATGTGGTAGACTACATACACCGCACGATGTACTTGACTGAGCCAGAATACTATGAGACCCCACAAGAGCTGGCGGACCGCTGCTATCGCCAAGAGATGTCCACTTACATTCAGATAATAATGCGTTACGGGATGGTGGATGAACTACATCCGCTCATGGGTGATCTTGACCCATATTCGATGGTGGATCAGCTGAGAGCTGAGTTCATAGGCCATGTGCGCATGTGGAAGCACGAGTTGCTTGGAGAGTTCCTTTCCATACAGATGGAGGAGCATACATGTCTGAGGAGTCACTTGGAGCGCATGTTTGATGCACACACGAGACTGGTTTACTTCGTGGATTACTGGATGGCTGACCCATTTGCGATAGACGTACTGCTTCGGTCATTGCCTCCCAGCTACAAAGGACATGTCCGGAGTAGCATCATGAGTGGTGATACGGAAGCATTGGATTTCAATGAGTTCATATTACGTTTTCGGGACGTAAAGGTTGAACCAATCGCCGAAGAGGTCATCGACGACCAAGGTATATATTTGATATACAGTTTTATAAATGTTATAATCTTGCAAACACATTGCAGTGTTAAGTATATCTGATACTTGTTCTGTTTTATTGAAAACAGGTCCTTCTGCATGAGAGGTGCTTGCTGGAGAGGAGGTGACATTGCGTGTTGATGGCGAGCATGATGATTATGGCCGACGACACTCTCCCTCGACATTTATAACTTAGTTTGTGTTTTAGGATGATTTTTTTGTAATCAAGAGATTGTGAACTTCTTTAGTGTGTCTCACACTTCGTGAAACGGTTATTCATATGAGTTTGTAACAAACAGTTGTTCCACGTTTATGAATGATTTCTATTTGTGTTCATATCTTGTTTGATTATGTGTGAATTATCCTTATTGTTTGAAACTAATTGATAATGTATGAACATTTGTAAAACATTAAAATGCCTTGTTTAAAATACCCAACTTAATGATATTTCATTATTGAATGAAACCATTGTTTAAATTCAAAGTTTTGTGATAATATGTGAGAGTCATTCGATTTCTTTTCACGTATAAATCAAGCCTAAGTTCGGCGAAATAACTTGAACACCGTGTATTACTTGAATACAAAGTGTTTAATGAATTGTTAAAAGTATATACATATCCGATGTATTGAGTTTTAACGAAAATGGTAATTATCATTAAATGATTGTTTAAATGTGTAAAGTAAGTTTACCAAAGGAAACATGAATACGAAACTATTTGATTTGATCAAAGTGTTTCATCAACAAAGGGTATAAATATAAAAGAGAATCCAATTACTACGATTTGATCAATAGTAATGAAATCCAACTTTATAAGAATGGCATGAAAGAAATTGTGAAATGCAAAGTGTTTTGAAATGTCCAAATGCAAAGCATCACAGTGTGATATTAGATATCAAAAGGGGTTGAATAGAAGGCACCAAATAAATCATTGTAGAGTATATGTAGAGACCATTAGTTTAGAAACACTTAGCACTCAATTAGAATTGGTAAACCATTTGAATTCGTGAAAGTTTTGGGGTTATTCGATATAACCGAAACAATAGCGAATAAGTCCTTGTAGCGTATCCATTGGAAACTTTGAATACGAAACCCATAGCTCAAACCAAAAAGAAAGCAAAACTTGTATTGCTTGGATTTTGGTGCATTCTTGAGAAAGCTCGCTTCTAGTGATGTTTCTCAATTATGGAGCAAATGGAAAATAGTGTGAAACACGATGAGGATTCAAAACCCTGCATTAGAGTGTTGAGAAGCGCAATGGACAACGTTCCTGAATGATTCTCTTCACAGAAGGAAAGAATCAATGATTTTGATAATTGTGTTTTTCCCTCCACTATTGTTTTTCACTATATGAAGTAGGATTCAAAATGTAAATCCATATCTTATATGGAGACATTTGTGAATCACTTGTCATGATTTTTTGAAATGTGACATACCTACGAACTACAAAGGAAATGATGGTAAACTAAATTATGAGAAATCCTAGAAGCAAAATTCCCTTGAGATTAGAAAGCAATTCGTTGTTGAATCTCACAAGTAAAAGGAGTTACTTGAATTTTCCGAAATGACTGCAAAGCCATAATGGAAAAGGGGTGAATGACAAAAGCACAATTTGTCAAGTATTGGACAAATTTAGATGAATTTGATTCATGTGTGCTAAATGTCTACTGGATTTAAAACTAGTAAAGTACTAGTATCTCATAGTAAATCTCTCACTTTGATATTTGATCAAAGGATTTTGAAGTTATTCAAAATAGCAAGGAGATATGCAATTTGCATGAAATTGAGTGGGAGCTATGTAAGTCTTCCTAAAACAATATGTTATTGACATATTTTTAAGTGGGAGCAACATAAGACTCAAATTCAAATATGTAGGAACATAGTTTGAGTAAGAGTACTGACTCATACCCAAATATGTTAACAACATAGTTTGAGTGGGAGATTATAGGAGTAATTATTAAGTATGTTAAGGATGAAAGCGCAAATACTTATAAATAATGGTTTGTAAAATGTAGAAGTTGATAATAATCGTATTATGATATTATGTAGTATTTCTTAAAGGATTCTAAAAGTTGTTTCAGAATAGAAGTTAATTGAGGAACTGGTCCTTAATAACTCAAATTAGTAATAGTATTAAGTTGAACATCAATGGTTGAAAGAAAGAATACGATGATCATCATCCACTATGTTAAGACATAGGTTCTGTCTTAGTAAACCATGATGACAACTTAGCATAATATGTGATCAAATAAAGAACATTTGAAAGTGATTAAATCTGAATCACAGAACGTTGAGCTAAGTTTGTCCGCAGTGTCTATTAGAGAACTGTGGATATATTTTCCAAATCCGTAAAGGATGACATATCTTAAAGCATAAAGAGTTATGTTATAAGGGAATATGTTGGAAACTCCTCTAGATACCAATTAGAGTCAAGTAGGAAGCGAGGTGAACAAAACATCGAAAGTTGCACAGAGTGCATGGGAGTTTCGATGAATACATTTATAATAATAGATAAAGGTACCATCTAAAGTGTTGTATAATGTTATGGCGGGGCTAGTTCGCTTTTAACGTAGAATGATGTGTCCCAGGGCACAGTGCCCATGAGAAAGCCCTCGAGGTTGATCTAACGTCACTGTAGGCTCCTGGAATCAGGCCTCGTTCTGCTGCCATAGCGATGATGCATACACACAAATGCTGTCATGTGATGATAGAATATTAATGTCAATCAAAGTGACATTAGTAAGTTGCAAAGGATCTGGCAGTGTAAAGTACAGAACCAAGACTCAACCTCTTCCATGAGCAAGCATGTTCTAGGTACCGGTTATATGGTACCAATAATTAAGAACAAATGCACCTAGTGTATTTGTACTCTAGTGCAAGTGGGAGACTGTTGGAAATATGCCCTAGAGACAAATAGTAGTAAGGACTATTATCATATTTCATATAGTTTATGATTAAGTTTTATATCATGCTATAACTGTATTGAGTGGAAAGATCAATACACGTGTGATATACAAACAAACCAGGGGTTCCTAGTGAAACTCTAGTCACTAGTTCATTGGTCAACAGATGATCATGTTTCCTGATCATGTGGCATTTATGCCAGTTGGAAATGAGGTCATCTCATTCTGAGAATGAGATGATGAACCAATACCCAATCTAAACATCGTGATTCGATCATATCACGAAGTTCAAGTTACGATGATTAGAAAAGGATCCTTGTAGACTATTCCTTAGACCGTGAGGCTATATCAATCACTGTCTCCCGAGAATGCTCAGATAGCATCAAACTCCATCTGGTAAAACGGTGGTTATAAAGGTGTGTTCAGGTATTCGGAGGAAACCGTAGAGGCAATATATGTCAAGAGCGGGATTTGTCCGTCCATGTGACGGGAAGATACTCAAGGGCCCACTCGGAGAAGTTATATCCAATAGCTGCGCAGCGTGTGATTAGATCACGAGGATATCACTTGTCGGAACGAGTCAAATAGCATTGTTCAGTAACGAGATTGAACATGACATGGTGGTGTCATTGATCGAATCTCGGGTAATGCATGTATCGAATGACAAAGGGAATAAGACACGACTGTCACCGGTTCAAACGACGAAAGATCTTCGTGGAATGCACAGGGGTCACATGGCCATCCAGGTCCCTTTGTTGATCATTGGTGCGGGAGTGTCCCGACCATGTCTGGAGTGTTCCCGAACTGTGGGGTATCACGCTTAAGGGCTTGATGATGCTTAGAGAGTGTTTATAGGATCGGTAGAATCGCCGAAGAAAAGAAGGGAGAAAACCGGAAGGGTTTCGGTAAGTCCGGAGGATGTCCGGAGTGGAGGTGGAAGGTGTTCCATGGCTATGGAGATTAGATAATATATGTATGAATGTTAAATATTGATTTAATCATTTATTCATAATTATTTAAATAAAGAGAAAATAATTTAAAAAGGTCAAAGGCTTAATGGGCCAATTCCCGGAGGGGAGAGGGCCCATTAGGGAAAGGCAAGAGGGAGAAGGGGCCAAGGGGGTGGTCGGCGCCCTAGTGGGCCAGCCCCCCCGCGTGGGGCCCATGGGGTGGCTGGTGCCACCTCCCCTCCTCTCCTTTAGTCCCACCCCGGGACTTGAGGGGAGGTAGTACCTCCCCTCCCCCTATATAAAGTGGGGTATTTGGCCTAGAAAAATACACCCAATAATCAATAAAGGTCTCCCCACTTTTGGGAAGACCTCCAATTGATATTTTCTCTCTTCCCCTCTCTCTCATGACCGTGGTCCCAAGTCAAGACTACGCGAGCGAGAGACATCTTCACCGCGGAGCGCCGTCGCGCTGCGGGATTCGGATTTGGGAGCTCTACTTCCACAACTGCTGCTAGATCGGGGAAGCGGGAGTCATTGTCAGGCACCGGATGTGTGTAACTCCCCGCGAGGTGTCGCACTTGAGGCACTCAAGTCGTTGGAGCCATAAGGAGCGCAAGGACTTCATCACGACCTTGAGGTCGACTTCGGCTCATCTACATCAACCACGCTCTCCTGAGCGTTGACAACGCTTTTCGGTCTTCAAGGGTAAGTTCGCGAAAAGCCCCTCCCGTTACTATATTACTAATAGATAGGTCCTGGCAGCTTCAGGGGTTCAGGGGTGTAGAGTAAAATTTATTGTTTTTATGCGCGGAACCCCTACAGATCCGTGTGACAACTGTGACAACCAATCAGGGAGTAGCAGACAGGGTGAGCACAATTTTGGGCTTCTACGAAAGATAGAGAGGGGGTGGGCAAAACTAAGTAGTACCACATAAAACCAAGGGCAAAACTGAGTAGTATAAAAATGGAAAGTGTCTTGTACAATGAAATACATCATGGAATACATCAAATTATGCCAAGATAGATCCACTAGAGTTCATTGGATGTGTGTTCTTCTCATAAACCACACATGGATCCACCAGTGGCACTGCATGTGTGTTCTTCTAAACAAACCACATAAGGATCCACTAGTGTCATTGCATGTCTGTTCTTTTCATGAACCACACATAAGGATGGGCCCACCAGTGTCATTGCATGTCTGTCCTTTTCATGAACCACACCCAGTGTCAGTGCATGTCTGTTCTATTCATGAACCACACCCAGTTTCACTGCATGTATGTTCTTTTCATGAACCACATAAGGATCTACCAGTGTCATTGCATGTCTGTTACTTCCATAAACCACATATGGATGCACCTAGTGTGATTACATGTATGTTCCTCTAAACAAGCCACATAAGGATCCACCAGTGACATTGCATGTCTGTTCTTTTCATGAACCACACCCAGTGTCATTGCATGTGTGTTCTTCTAAACAAACCACATAAGGATCCACCAGTGTCATTGCATGTCTATTCTTTTCATGAACCACATAAGGATCCACCAGTGTCAGTGCACGTATGTTCTTTTCATGAACCACACCCAGTGTCACTGCATGTCAGTTATTTTCATGAACCACACGTGGATCCACTAGTGTCATTGCATGTGTGTTCCTCTAAACAAACCACATAAGGATCCACCAGTGTCATTGCGTGTGTGTTCTTCTCATGAACCACACCTAGTGTCATTGCATGTGTGTTCTTCTAACCAAACCGCATAAGGATCCACCAGTGTCATTGCCTGTCTATTCTTTTCATGAACCACATAAGGATCCACCAGTGTCATTGCATGTCTGTTCTTTTCATGAATCACAGCTAGAGTCATTGCATGTCTTTTACTTCCATAAACCACATATGGATCCACCTTGTGTGATTGCATGTCTGTTCCTCTAAACAAACCACATAAGGATCCACCAGTGTCATTGCGTGTCTGTTCTCTTCATGAACCACACCCAGTGTCATTGCATACGTGTTCTTCTAAACAAACCACATAAGGATCCACCAGTGTCATTGCCTATCTGTTCTTTTCATGAACGACACCCAATGTCATTGCATGTGTGTTCTTCTAAACAAACCAGATAAGTCATTGCATGTCTGTTCTTTTCATGAACCACACCCGGTGTCATTGCATGTCTATTCTTTTCATGAACCACGGCTAGAGTCATTGCATGTCTGTTCCTCTAAACAAACCATATAAGGATCCACCAGTGTCATTGCATGTCTGTTCTTTTCATGAACCACATAAGGATCTACCAGTGGCATTGCATGTCTGTTCTTTTCATGAACCACACCCAGTGTCATTGCATGTGTGTTACTTCCATAAACCACATATGGATCCACCTAGTGTGATTGCATGTTTGTTCCTTCCATAAACCACATAAGGATCCACCAGTGTCATTTCCTGTCTGTTCTTTTCATGAACCACTCCTAGTGTCAATGCATGTATGTTCTTTTCATGAACCCCTCCCAGTGTCACTGCATTTCAGTTCTTTTCATGAACCACATAAGGATCTACCAGAGTCATTGGATGTGTGTTCTTCTCATGAACCACACGTGGATCCACCGGTGTCATTGCATGTGTGCTCCTCTAAACAAACCACATAAGGATCCACCAGTGTCATTGCGTGTGTGTTCTTCTCATGAACCACACCCAGTGCCATTCCATGTGTGTTCTTATAAACAAACCACATAAGGATCCAGCAGTGTCATTGCCTTTCTGTTCTTTTCATGAACCACATAAGGATCCACCAGTGTCATTGCATGTCTGTTCTTTTCATGAATCACAGCTAGAGTCATTGCATTTCTTTTACTTCCATAAACCACATATGGATCCACCTTGTGTGATTGCATGTCATTTCTCTAAACAAACCACATAAGGATCCACCAGTGTCATTGTGTGTCTGTTCTTTTCATGAACCACACCCAGTGTCATTGCATGCGTGTTCTTCTAAACAAACCACATAAGGATCCACCGGTGTCATTGCTATCATTTCCTTTTCGTGAACCACACCCAGTGTCATTGGATGTGTGTTCTTCTAAACAAACCACAAAAGTCAATGCATGTTTGTTCTTTTCATGAACCACACCCGGTGTCATTGCATGTCTGTTCTTTTCATAAACCACGGCTAGAGTCATTGCATGTCTGTTCCTCTTAACAAACCACATAAGGATCCACCAGTGTCATTGCATGTTTGTTCTTTTCATGAACCACATAAGGATCTACCAGTGTCATTGCATGTCTGTTCTTTTCATGAACCACACCTAGTGTCATTGCATGTGTGTTACTTCCATAAACCACATATGGATCAACATAGTGTGATTGCATGTTTGTTCCTTCCATAAACCACATAAGGATCCACCAGTGTCATTGCCTGTCTATTCTTTTCATGAACCACTCCTAGTGTTAGTGCATGTATGTTCTTTTCATGAACCACACCCAGTTTCACTTCATGTCTGTTCTCTTTTTCATGAACCACATAAGGATCTACCAGAGTCATTGGATGTGTGTTCTTCTCATGAACCACGCGTGGATCCACCGGTGTCATTGCATGTGTGTTTCTCTAAATAAACCACATAAGGATCCACCAGTGTCATTGCGTGTGTGTTCTTCCCATGAACCACACCTAGTGTCATTGCATGTGTGTTCTTCTAAACAAACCACATAAGGATCCACCAGTGTCATTGCCTGTCTGTTCTTTTCATGAACCACATCAGGATCCACCAGTGTCATTGCATGTCTGTTATTTTCATGAATCATAGCTAGAGTCATTGCATGTCTTTTACTTCCATAAACCACATATGGATCCACCTAGTGTGATTGCATGTCTGTTCCTCTAAATAAACCACATAAGGATCCACCAGTGTCATTATGTGTCTGTTCTTTTCATGAACCACACCGAGTGTCATTACATGCGTGTTCTTCTAAACAAACCACATAAGGATCCACCAGTGTCATTGCCTATCTGTTCTTTTCATGAACCACACCCAGTGTCATTGGATGTGTGTTCTTCTAAACAAACCACATAAGTCATTTCATGTCTGTTCTTTTCATGAACCACACCCGGTGTCATTGCATGTCTGTTCTTTTCATGAACCACGGCTAGAGTCATTGCATGTCTATTCCTCTTAACAAACCACATAAGGATCCACCAGTGTCATTGCATGTCTGTTCTTTTCATGAACCACATCAGGATCTTCCAGTGGCATTGCGTGTCTGTTCTTTTCATGAACCACACCCAGTGTCATTGCATGTGTGTTACTTCCATAAACCACATATGGATCCACCTAGTGTGATTGCATGTTTGTTGCTTCCATAAACCACATAAGGATCCACCAGTGTCATTGCCTGTCTGTTCTTTTCATGAACCACTCCTAGTGTCAATGCATGTATGTTCTTTTCATGAACCCCTCCCAGTGTCACTGCATTTCAGTTCTTTTCATGAACCACATAAGGATCTACCAGAGTCATTGGATGTGTGTTCTTCTCATGAACCACACGTGGATCCACCGGTGTCATTGCATGTGTGCTCCTCTAAACAAACCACATAAGGATCCACCAGTGTCATTGCGTGTGTGTTCTTCTCATGAACCACACCCAGTGCCATTCCATGTGTGTTCTTATAAACAAACCACATAAGGATCCACCAGTGTCATTGCCTTTCTGTTCTTTTCATGAACCACATAAGGATCTACCAGTGTCATTGCATGTCTGTTCTTTTCATGAATCACAGCTAGAGTCATTGCATTTCTTTTACTTCCATAAACCACATATGGATCCACCTTGTGTGATTGCATGTCTGTTCCTCGAAACAAACCACATAAGGATCCACCAGTGTCATTGTGTGTCTGTTCTTTTCATGAACCACACCCAGTGTCATTGCATGCGTGTTCTTCTAAACAAACCACATAAGGATCCACCAGTGTCATTGCCTATCTGTTCCTTTCGTGAACCACACCCAGTGTCATTGGATGTGTGTTCTTCTAAACAAACCACAAAAGTCATTGCATGTTTGTTCTTTTCATGAACCACACCCGGTGTCATTGCATGTCTGTTCTTTTCATAAACCACGGCTAGAGTCATTGCATGTCTGTTCCTCTTAACAAACCACATAAGGATCCACCAGTGTCATTGCATGTTTGTTCTTTTCATGAACCACATAAGGATCTACCAGTGTCATTGCATGTCTGTTCTTTTCATGAACCACACCTAGTGTCATTGCATGTGTGTTACTTCCATAAACCACATATGGATCCACCTAGTGTGATTGCATGTTTGTTGCTTCCATAAACCACATAAGGATCCACCAGTGTCATTGCCTGTCTGTTCTTTTCATGAACCACTCCTAGTGTCAATGCATGTATGTTCTTTTCATGAACCCCTCCCAGTGTCACTGCATTTCAGTTCTTTTCATGAACCACATAAGGATCTACCAGAGTCATTGGATGTGTGTTCTTCTCATGAACCACACGTGGATCCACCGGTGTCATTGCATGTGTGCTCCTCTAAACAAACCACATAAGGATCCACCAGTGTCATTGCGTGTGTGTTCTTCTCATGAACCACACCCAGTGCCATTCCATGTGTGTTCTTATAAACAAACCACATAAGGATCCACCAGTGTCATTGCCTTTCTGTTCTTTTCATGAACCACATAAGGATCTACCAGTGTCATTGCATGTCTGTTCTTTTCATGAATCACAGCTAGAGTCATTGCATTTCTTTTACTTCCATAAACCACATATGGATCCACCTTGTGTGATTGCATGTTTGTTCCTCGAAACAAACCACATAAGGATCCACCAGTGTCATTGTGTGTCTGTTCTTTTCATGAACCACACCGAGTGTCATTACATGCGTGTTCTTCTAAACAAACCACATAAGGATCCACCAGTGTCATTGCCTATCTGTTCTTTTCATGAACCACACCCAGTGTCATTGGATGTGTGTTCTTCTAAACAAACCACATAAGTCATTTCATGTCTGTTCTTTTCATGAACCACACCCGGTGTCATTGCATGTCTGTTCTTTTCATGAACCACGGCTAGAGTCATTGCATGTCTATTCCTCTTAACAAACCACATAAGGATCCACCAGTGTCATTGCATGTCTGTTCTTTTCATGAACCACATCAGGATCTTCCAGTGGCATTGCGTGTCTGTTCTTTTCATGAACCACACCCAGTGTCATTGCATGTGTGTTACTTCCATAAACCACATATGGATCCACCTAGTGTGATTGCATGTTTGTTGCTTCCATAAACCACATAAGGATCCACCAGTGTCATTGCCTGTCTGTTCTTTTCATGAACCACTCCTAGTGTCAATGCATGTATGTTCTTTTCATGAACCCCTCCCAGTGTCACTGCATTTCAGTTCTTTTCATGAACCACATAAGGATCTACCAGAGTCATTGGATGTGTGTTCTTCTCATGAACCACACGTGGATCCACCGGTGTCATTGCATGTGTGTTCCTCTAAACAAACCACATAAGGATCCACTAGTGTCATTGCGTGTGTGTTCTTCTCATGAACCACACCCAGTGCCATTCCATGTGTGTTCTTCTAAACAAACCACATAAGGATCCACCAGTGTCATTGCCTTTCTGTTCTTTTCATGAACCACATAAGGATCCACCAGTGTCATTGCATGTCTGTTCTTTTCATGAGTAACAGCTAGAGTCATTGCATTTCTTTTACTTCCATAAACCACATATGGATCCACCTTGTGTGATTGCATGTCTGTTCCTCTAAACAAACCACATAAGGATCCACCAGTGTCATTGTGTGTCTGTTCTTTTCATGAACCACACCCAGTGTCATTGCATGCGTGTTCTTCTAAACAAACCACATAAGGATCCACCAGTGTCATTGCCTATCTGTTCTTTTCATGAACCACACCCAGTGTCATTGGATGTGTGTTCTTCTAAACAAACCACATAAGTCATTGCATGTCTGTTCTTTTAATGAACCACACCCGGTGTCATCGCATGTCTGTTCTTTTCATGAACCACGGCTAGAGTCATTGCATGTCTGTTCCTCTTAACAAACCACATAAGGATCCACCAGTGTCATTGCATGTTTATTCTTTTCATGAACCACATAAGGATCTACCAGTGTCATTGCATGTCTGTTCTTTTCATGAACCACACCTAGTGCCATTGCATGTGTGTTACTTCCATAAACCACATATGGATCAACATAGTGTGATTGCATGTTTGTTCCTTCCATAAACCACATAAGGATCCACCAGTGTCATTGCCTGTCTGTTCTTTTCATGAACCACTCCTAGTGTTAGTGCATGTATGTTCTTTTCATGAACCACACCCAGTTTCACTTCATGTCTGTTCTTTTTTTCATGAACCACATAAGGATCTACCAGAGTCGTTGGATGTGTGTTCTTCTCATGAACCACACGTGGATCCACCGGTGTCATTGCATGTGTGTTTCTCTAAATAAACCACATAAGGATCCACCAGTGTCATTGCGTGTGTGTTCTTCCCATGAACCACACCTAGTGTCATTGCATGTGTGTTCTTCTAAACAAACCACATAAGGATCCACCAGTGTCATTGCCTAACTGTTCTTTTCATGAACCACATAAGGATCCACCAGTGTCATTGCATGTCTGTTATTTTCATGAATCATAGCTAGAGTCATTGCATGTCTTTTACTTCCATAAAGCACATATGGATCCACCTAGTGTGATTGCATGTCTGTTCCTCTAAACAAACCACATAAGGATCCAGCAGTGTCATTGTGTGTCTGTTATTTTCATGAACCACACCCAGTGTCATTACATGCGTGTTCTTCTAAACAAACCACATAAGGATCCACCAGTGTCATTGCCTATCTGTTATTTTCATGAACCACACCCAGTGTCATTGGATGTGTGTTGTTCTAAACAAACCACATAAGTCATTGCATGTCTGTTCTTTTCATGAACCACACCCGGTGTCATTGCATGTCTGTTCTTTTCATGAACCACGGCTAGAGTCATTGCATGTCTGTTCCTCTTAACAAACCACATAAGGATCCACCAGTGTCATTGCATGTTTGTTCTTTTCATGAACCACATAAAGATCTACCAGTGTCATTGCATGTCTGTTCTTTTCATGAACCACACCTAGTGTCATTGCATGTGTGTTACTTCCATAAACCACATATGGATCAACATAGTGTGATTGCATGTTTGTTCCTTCCAGAAACCACATAAGGATCCACCAGTGTCATTGCCTGTCTGTTCTTTTCATGAACCACTCCTAGTGTCAGTGCATGTATGTTCTTTTCATGAACCACACCCAGTTTCACTGCATGTCTGTTCTTTTTTCATGAACCACATAAGGATCTACCAGAGTCATTGGATGTGTGTTCTTCTCATGAACCACACGTGGATCCACCGGTGTAATTGCATGTGTGTTCCTCTAAAGAAACCACATAAGGATCCACCAGTGTCATTGCGTGTGTGTTCTTCCCATGAACCACACCTAGTGTCATTGCATGTGTGTTCTTCTAAACAAACCACATAAGGATCCACCGGTGTCATTGCTCTACATTCTTTTCATGAACCACATAAGGATCCACCAGTGTCATTGCATGTCTGTTCTTTTCATGAATCGCAGCTAGAGTCATTGCATGTCTTTTACTTCCATAAACCACATACGGATCCACCTAGTGTGATTGCATGTCTGTTCCTCTAAACAAACCACATAAGGATCCACCAGTGTCATTGCGTGTCTATTCTTTTCATGAACCACACCTAGTGTCATTGCATGAGTGTTCTTCTAAACAAACCACATAAGGATCCACCAGTGTCATTGCCTATCTGTTCTTTTCATGAACCACACCTAGTGTCATTGGATGTGTGTTCTTCTAAACAAACCACATAAGTCATTGCATGTCTGTTCTTTTCATGAACCACACCCGGTGTCATTGCATGTCTGTTCTTTTCATGAACCACGGCTAGAGTCATTGCATGTCTGTTCCTCTAAACAAACCACATAAGGATACGCCTGTGTCATTGCATGTCTGTTCTTTTCATGAACCACATAAGGATCTACTAGTGTCATTGCATGTCTGTCCTTTTCATGAACCACACCTAGTGTCATTGCATGTGTGTTACTGCCATAAACCACATATGGATCCACCTAGTGTGATTGCATGTTTGTTCCTTCCATAAACCACATAAGGATCCACCAGTGTCATTGCCTGTCTGTTCTTTTCATGAACCACTCCTAGTGTCAGTGCATGTATGTTCTTTTCATGAACCACACCCAGTGTCACTGCATGTCAGTTCTTTTCATGAACCACATAAGGATCTACTAGAGTCATTGGATGTGTGTTGTTCTCATGAACCACACGTGGATCCACCGGTGTCATTGCATGTGTGTTCCTCTAAACAAACCACATAAGGATCCACCAGTGTCATTGGATCTGTGTTCTTCTCATGAACCACACCTAGTGTCATTGCATGTGTGTTCTTCTAAACAAACCACATAAGGATCCACCAGTGTCATTGCCTGTCTGTTCTTTTCATGAACCACATAAGGATCCACCAGTGTCATTGCATGTCTGTTCTTTTCATCAATCACAGCTAGAGTCATGGCATGTCTTTTACTTCCTTAAACCACATATGGATCCACCTATTGTGATTGCATGTATGTTCCTCTAAACAAACCATATAAGGATCCACCAGTGTCATTGCGTGTCTGTTCTTTTCATGAACCACACCCAGTGTCATTGCATGCGTGTTCTTCTAAACTAACCACATAAGGATCCACCAGTGTCATTGCCTATCTGTTCTTTTCATGAACCACACCCAGTGTCATTGCATGTGTGTTCTTCCAAACAAACCACATAAGTCATTGCATGTCTGTTCTTTTCACGAACCACACCCGGTGTCATTGCATGTCTGTTCTTTTCATGAACCACGGCTAGAGTCATTGCATGTCTGTTCCTCTAAACAAACCACATAAGGATCCACCAGTGTCATTGCATGTTTGTTCTTTTCATGAACCACATAAGGATCTACCAGTGTCATTGCATGTCTGTTCTTTTCATGAACCACACCCAGTGTCATTGCATGTGTGTTACTTCCATAAACTACATATGGATCCACCTAGTGTGATTGCATGTTTGTTCCTTCGATAAACCACATAAGGATCCACCAGTGTGATTGCATGTCTGTTCTTTTCATGAACCACACCAAGTGTTAGTGCATGTTTGTTCTATTCATGAACCACACCCAGTTTCGCTGCATGTCTGTTCTTTTTTCATGAACCACATAAGGATCTACCAGAGTAATTGGATGTGTGTTCTTCTCATGAACCACACGTGGATCCACTGGGGTCATTGCATGTGTGTTCCTCTAAACAAACCACAGAAGGAACCACCAGTGTCATTGGATGTGTGTTATTCTCATGAACCACACGCAGTGTTATTGCATGTGTGTTCTTCTAGACAAACCACATAAGGATCCACCAGTGTCATTGCCTGTCTGTTCTTTTCATGAACCACATAAGGATCCACTAGTGTCATTGCTTGTCTGTTATTTTCATGAATCACAGCTAGTCATTGCATGTCTTTTACTTCCATAAACCACATATGGATCCACCTAGTGTGATTGCATGTCTGTTCCTCTAAACAAACCACATAAGGATCCACCTGTGTCATTGCGTGTCTGTTCTTTTCATGAACCACACCCAGTGTCATTGCATGTGTGTTCTTCTAAACAAACCACATAAGGATCCACCAGTGTCATTGCCTATCTGTTCTTTTCATGAACCACACCCGGTGTCATTAGATGTGTGTTCTTCTAAACAAACCACATAAGTCATTGCATGTCTGTTCTTTTCATGAACCACACCCGGTGTCATTGCATGTCTGTTTTTTTCATGAACCACGGCTAGAGTCATTGCATGTCTGTTCCTATAAACAAACAACATAAGTATCCACGAGTGTCATTGCATGTCTGTTGTTTTCATGAACCACATAAGGATCTACCAGTGTCATTGCATGTGTGTTACTGCCATAAACTACATATGGATCCACCTAGTGTGATTGCATGTTTGTTCCTTCCATAAACCACATAAGCATCCACCAGTGTGATTGCATGTATGTTCTTTTCATGAACCACACCCAGTGTCAGTGCATGTCTGTTCTATTCATGAACCATACCCAGTTTCACTGCATGTCTGTTCTTTTTTCATGAACCACATAAGGATCTACCAGAGTCATTGGATGTGTGTTCTTCTCATGAACCACACGTGGATCCACCGACGTCATTGCATGTGTATTCCTCTAAACAAACCACATAAGGATCCACCAGTGTCATTGGATGTGTGTTCTTCTCATGAACCACACCCAGTTTCATTGCATGTGTGTTCTTCTAAACAAACCACATAAGGATCCACCAGTGTCATTGTCTGTCTGTTCTTTTCATGAACCACATAAGGATCCACCAGTGTCATTGCATGTCTGTTCTTTTCATGAATCACAGCTAGAGTCATTGCATGTCTTTTACTTCCATAAACCACATATGGATCCATCTAGTGTGATTGCATGTCTGTTCCTCAAAACAAACCACATAAGGATCCACCGGTGTCATTGCGTGTCTGTTCTTTTCATGAACCACACCCAGTGTCATTACATGCGTGTTCTTCTAAACAAACCACATAAGGATCCACCAGTGTCATTGCCTATCTGTTCTTTTCATGAACCACACCCAGTGTCATTGCATGCGTGTTCTTCTAAACAAACCACATAAGTCATTGCATGTATGTTCTTTTCATGAACCACACCCGGTGTCATTGCATGTCTGTTCTTTTCATGAACCACGGCTAGAGTCATTGCATGTATGTTCCTCTAAACAAACCACATAAGGATCCACCAGTGTCATTGCATGTCTGTTCTTTTCATGAACCACATAAGGATCTACCAGTGTCATTGCATGCCTGTTCTTTTCATGAAGCACACCCAGTGTTATTGCATGTGTGTTACTTCCATAAACCACATATGAATCCACCTAGTGTGATTGCATGTTTGTTCCTTCCATAAACCACATAAGCATCCACCAGTGTCATTGCATGTCTGTTCTTTTCATGAACCACACCCAGTGTCATTGCATGTCTGTTCTTTTCATGAACCACACCCAGTTTCACTGCATGTCTGTTCTTTTCATGAAGCACATAAGGATCTACCAGAGTCATTGCATGTCTTTTACTTCCATAAACCACATATGGATCCACCTAGTGTGATTGCATGTCTGTTCCTCTAAACAAACCACATAAGGATCCACAGTGTCATTGGATGTGTGTTCTTCTCATGAACCACACCCAGTGTCATTGCATGTGTGTTCTTCTAAACAAACCACATAAGGATCCACCAGTGTCATTGCATGTCTGTTCTTTTCATGAACCACATAAGGATCTACCAGTGTCATTGCATGTCTGTTCTTTTCATGAAGCACACCCAGTGTCATTGCATGTGTGTTACTTCCATAAACCACATATGAATCCACCTAGTGTGATTGCATGTTTGTTCCTTCCATAAACCACATAAGCATCCACCAGTGTCATTGCATGTCTGTTCTTTTCATGAACCACACCCAGTGTCATTGCATGTCTGTTCTTCTAAACAAAGCACATAAGGATCCACCAGTGTCATTGCCTATCCGTTCTTTTCATGAACCACACCCAGTGTCATTGCATGTCTGTTCTTTTGATGAACCACACAAAGTGTCATTGCATGTCTGTTCTTTTCATGAACCACGGCTAGAGTCATTGCATGTCTATTCCTCTAAACAAACCACATAAGGATCCACCAGTGTCATTGCATGTCTGTTCTTTTCATGAACCACATAAGGATCTACTAGTGTCACTGCATGTCTGTTCTTTTCATGAACCACACCCAGTGTCATTGCATGTGTGTTACTTCCATAAACCACATATGGATCCACCTAGTGTGATTGCATGTTTGTTCCTTCCATAAACCACATAAGTATCCACCAGTGTCATTGCATGTCTGTTCTTTTCATGAACCACACCGAGTGTCAGTGCATGTCTGTTCTTTTCATGAATCACATCCAGTTTCACTGCATGTCTGTTCTTTTCATGAACCACATAAGGATCTACCAGAGTCATTGCATGCCTATTACTTCCATAAACCACATATGGATCCACCTAGTGTGATTGGATGTCTGCTCCTCTAAACAAACCACATAAGGATCCACCAGTGTCATTGGATGTGTGTTCTTCTCATGAAACACAACCAGTGTCATTGCATGTGTGTTCTTCTAAAAAAACCACATAAGGATCCACCAGTGTCATTGCCTGTCTGTTCTTTTCATGAACCACATAAGGATCCACCAGTGTCATTGCATGTCTGTTCTTTTCTTGAATCACAGCTAGAGTGATTGCATGTCTTTTACTTCCATAAACCACATATGGATCCACCTAGTGTCATTGCATGTCTGTTCCTCTAAACAAACCACATAAGGATCCACCGGTGTCATTGCGTCTCTGTTCTTTTCATGAACCACACCTAGTGTCATTGCATGCGTGTTCTTCTAAACAAACCACATAAGGATCCACCAGTGTCATTACCTATCTATTCTTTTCATGAACCACACCCAGTGTCATTGCATGTGTGTTCTTCTAAACAAACCACATAAGTCATTGCATGTCTGTTCTTTCATGAACCACACCCGGTGTCATTGCATGTCTGTTCTTTTCATGAACCACGGCTAGAGTCATTGCATGTCTGTTCCTCTAAACAAACCACATAAGATTCCACCAGTGTCATTGCATGTCGGATCTTTTCATGAACCACATAAGGATCTACCAGTGTCATTGCATGTCTGTTCTTTTCATGAACCACACCCAGTGTCATTGCATGTGTGTTACTTCCATAAACCACATATGGATCCACCTAGTGTGATTGCATATTTGTTCTTTCCATAAACCACATAAGGATCCACCAGTGTCATTGCATGTCTGTTTTTTTCACGAACCACACCTAGTTTCAGCGCATGTTTATTCTATTCATGAACCACACCCAGTTTCACTGCATGTCTGTTATTTTCATGAACCACATAATGATCTACCAGAGTCATTGCATGTCTTTTACTTCCATAAACCACATATGGATCCACCTAGTGTGATTGCATGTGTGTTCCTCTAAACAAACCACATAAGGATCCACCAGTGTCATTGGATGTGTGTTCTTCTCATGAACCACACCCAGTGTCATTGCATGTGTGTTCTTCTAAACAAACCACATAAGGATCCACCAGTGTCATTGCCTGTCTGTTCTTTTCATGAACCACATAAGGATCCACCAGTGTCATTGCATGTCTGTTCTTTTCATGAATCACACCTAGAGTCATTGCATGTCTTTTACTTCCATAAACCACATATGAATCCACCTAGTGTGATTGCATGTCTGTTCCTCTAAACAAACCACATAAGGATCCACTAGTGTCATTGCGTGTTTGTTCTTTTCATGAACCACATCCACTGTCATTGCATGCGTGTTCTTCTAAACAAACCACATAAGGATCCACCAGTGTCATTGCCTATCTATTCTTTGAACCACACCCAGTGCCATTGCATGCGTGTTCTTCTAAACAAATCGCATAAGTCATTGCATGTATGTTCTTTTCATGAACCACACCCGGTGTCATTGCATGTCTGTTCTTTTCATGAACCACGGCTAGAGTCATTGCATGTATGTTCCTCTAAACAAACCACATAAGGACCCACCAGTGTCATTGCATGTCTGTTCTTTTCATGAACCACATAAGGATCTACCAATGTCATTGCATGTCTATTCCTTTCATGAACCACACCCAGTGTCATTGCATGTGTGTTACTTCCATAAACCACATCTGGATCCACCTAGTGTGATTGCATGTTTGTTCCTTCCATAAACCACATAAGGATCCACTAGGTGTCATTGCATGTCTGTTCTTTTCATGAACCACACCCAGTGTCAGTGCATGTCTGTTATTTTCATGAACCACACCAAGTTTCACTACATGTCTGTTCTTTTCATGAACGACATAAGGATCTACCAGAGTCATTGCAAGTCTTTTACTTCCATAAACCACATATGGATCCACCTAGTGTGATTGCATGCATGTTCCTCTAAACAAACCACATAAGGATCCACCAGTGTCATTGGATGTGTCTTCTTCTCATGAACCACACCTAGTGTCATTGCATGTGTGTTCTTCTAAACAAACCACATAAGGATCCACTAGTGTCATTGCCTGTCAGTTCATTTCATGAAGCACATAAGGATCCACCAGTGTCAATTCATGTCTGTTCTTTTCATGAATCATAGCTAGAGTCATTGCATGTCTTTTACTTCCATAAACCACATATGCATCCACCTAGTGTGATTGCATGTCTGTTCCTCTAAACAAACCACATAAGGATCCACCAGTGTCATTGCGTGTCTGTTCTTTTCATGAACCACACCCAGTGTCATTGCATGCGTGTTCTTCTAAACAAACGACATAAGGATCCACCAGTGTCATTGCCTATCTGTTCTTTTCATGAACCACACCCAGTGCCATTGCCTATCTGTTCTTTTCATGAACCACACCCAGTGTCATTGCATGTGTGTTCTTCTAAACAAACCACATAAGTCATTGCATGTCTGTTCTTTTCATGAACCACACCCGTTGTCATTGCATGTTTGTTCTTTTCATGAACCACGGCTAGAGTCATTGCATGTCTGTTCCTCTAAACAAACCACATAAGGATCCACCTGTGTCATTGCATGTCTGTTATTTTCATAAACCACATAAGGATCTACTAGTGTCATTGCATGTCTGTTCTTTTCATGAACCACACCTAGTGTCATTGCATGTGTGTTACTTCCATAAACTACATATGGATCCACCTAGTTTGATTGCATGTTTGTTCCTTCCATAAACCACATAAGGATCCACCAGTGTGATTGCATGTCTGTTCTTTTCATGAACCACACCCAGTGTCAGTGCATGTCTGTTCTATTCATGAACCACACCCAGTTTCACTGCATGTCTGTTCTTTTCATGAACCACACCGAGTGTCATTGCATGTGTGTTACTTCCATAAACCACATATGGATCCACCTAGTGTGATTGCATGTTTGTTCCTTCCATAAACGACATAAGGATCCACCAGTGTCATTGCATGTATGTTCTTTTCATGAACCACACCCAGTGTCATTGCATGTATGTTCTTTTCATGAACCACACCAAGTTTCACTGCATGTCTGTTCTTTTCATGAACCACATAAGGATCTACCAAAGTCATTGCATGTCTTTTACTTCCATAAACCACATATGGATCCACCTAGTGTGATTGCATGCTTGTTCCTCTAAATAAACCACATAAGGATCCACCAGTGTCATTGGATGTGTGTTCTTCTCATGAACCACACCCAGTGTCACTGCATGTGTGTTCTTCTAAATAAACCACATAAGGATCCACCAGTGTCATTGCCTGTCTGTTCTTTCCATGAACCACATAAGGATCCACCAGTGTCATTGCATGTCTGTTCTTTTGATGAATCACAGCTAGAGTCATTGCATGTATTTTACTTCCATAAACCACATATGGATCCACCTAGTGTGATTTTATGTCTGTTCCTCTAAACAAAACACATAAGGATCCACCAGTGTCATTGCGTGTCTGTTCTTTTCATGAACCACACCTAGTGTCATTGCATGCGTGTTCTTCTAACCAAACCACATAAGGATCCACCAGTGTCATTGCCTATCTGTTCTTTTCATGAACCACACCCAGTGTCATTGCATGCGTGTTCTTCTAAACAAACCACATAAGTCATTGCATGTTTGTTCTTTTCATGAACCACACCCGGTGTCATTGCTTGTCTGTTCTTTTCATGAACCACGGCTAGAGTCATTGCATGTATGTTCCACTAAACAAACCACATAAGGATCCACCAGTGTCATTGCATGTCTGTTCTTTTCATGAACCACATAAGGATTTACCAATATGATTGCATGTCTGTTCTTTTCTTGAACCACACCCAGTGTCATTGCATGTGTGTTACTTCCATAAACCACATATGGATCCACCTAGTGTGATTGCATGTTTGTTCCTTCCATAAACCACATAAGGATCCACTAGGTGTCATTGCATGACTGTTCTTTTCATGAACCACACCCAGTGTCAGTGCATGTCTGTTATTTTCATGAACCACACCAAGTTTCACTGCATGTCTGTTCTTTTCATGAACCACATAAGGATCTACCAGAGTCATTGCATGTCTTTTACTTCCATAAACCACATATGGATCCACCTAGTGTGATTCCATGCATGTTCCTCTAAACAAACCACATAAGGATCCACCAGTGTCATTGGATGTGTCTTCTTCTCATGAACCACACCTAGTGTCATTGCATGTGTGTTCTTCGAAACAAACCACATAAGGATCCACCAGTGTCATTGCCTGTCTGTTCTTTTCATGAACCACATAAGGATCCACTAGTGTCAATTCATGTCTATTCTTTTCATGACTCACAGCTAGAGTCATTGCATGTCTTTTACTTCCATAAACCACATCTGGATCCACCTAGTGTGATTGCATGTCTGTTCCTCTAAACAAACCACATAAGGATCCACCAGTGTCATTGTGTGTCTGTTCTTTTCATGAACCACACCCAGTGTCATTGCATGCGTGTTCTTCTAAACATACCACATAAGGATCCACCAGTGTCATTGCCTATCTGTTCTTTTCATGAACCACACCAGTGTCATTGCCTATCTGTTCTTTTCATGAACCACACCAGTGCCATTGCCTATCTGTTCTTTTCATGAACCACACCCAGTGTCATTGCATGTGTGTTCTTCTAAACAAACCACATAAGTCATTGCATGTCTGTTCTTTTCATGAACAACACCTGGTGTCATTGCATGTTTGTTCTTTTCATGAACCACGGCTAGAGTCATTGCATGTCTCTTCCTCTAAACAAACCACATAAGGATCCACCTATGTCATTGCATGTCTGTTCTTTTCATAAACCACATAAGGATCTACCAGTGTCATTGCATGTCTGTTCTTTTCATGAACCACACCTAGTGTCATTGCATGTGTGTTACTTCCATAAACTACATATGGATCCACCTAGTGTGATTGCATGTTTGTTACTTCCATAAACCACATAAGGATCCACCAGTGTGATTGCATGTCTGTTCTTTTCATGAACCACACCCAGTGTCAGTGCATGTCTGTTCTATTCATGAACCACACCCAGTTTCATTCCATGTCTGTTCTTTTCATGAACCACACCCAGTGTCATTGCATGTGTGTTACTTCCATAAACCACATATGGATCCACCTAGTGTGATTTCATGTTTGTTCCTTCCATAAACCACATAAGGATCCACCAGTGTCATTGCATGTCTGTTCTTTTCATGAACCACACCCAGTGTCATTGCATGTATGTTCTTTTCATGAACCACACCAAGTTTCACTGCATGTCTGTTCTTTTCATGAACCACATAAGGATTTACCAGAGTCATTGCATGTATTTTACTTCCATAAACCACATATGGATCCACCTAGTGTGATTGCAGGCTTGTTCCTCTAAATAAACCACATAAGGATCCACCATTGTCATTGGATGTGTGTTCTTCTCATGAACCACACCCAGTGTCATTGCATGTGTGTTCTTCTAAATAAACCACATAAGGATCCACCTGTGTCATTTCCTGTCTGTGCTTTTCATGAACCACATAAGGATCCACCAGTGTCATTGCATGTTTGTTCTTTTCATGAATCACAGCTAGAGTCATTGCATGTCTTTTACTTCCATAAACCACATATGGATCCACCTAGTGTGATTTTATGTCTGTTCCTCTAAACAAACCACATAAGCATCCACCAGTGTCATTGCGTGTATGTTCTTTTCATGAACCACACCCAGTGTCATTGCATGCGTGTTCTTCTAAACAAACCACATAAGGATCCACGGTGTCATTGTCATTCTTTTCATGAACCATACCAAGTGTCATTGCATGTGTGTTCTTCTAAACAAACCACATAAGTCATTGCATGTCTGTTCTTTTCATGAACCACACCCGGTGTCATTGCATGTCTGTTCTTTTCATGAACCACGGCTAGATTCATTGCATGTCTGTTCCTCTAAACAAACCACATAAGGATCCACCAGTGTCATTGCATGTCTGTTCTTTTCATAAACGACATAAGGATCTACCAGTGTCATTGCATGTCTGTTCTTTTAATGAACCACACACAGTGTCATTGCATGTGTGTTACTTCCATAAACTACATATGGATCCACCTAGTGTGATTGCATGTTTGTTCCTTCCATAAACCACATAAGGATCCACCAGTGTGATTACATGTCTGTTCTTTTCATGAACCACACCCAGTGTCAGTGCATGTCTGTTCTATTCATGAACCACACCCAGTTTCATTGCATGTCTGTTCATTTCATGAACCACACCCAGTGTCATTGCATGTGTGTTACTTCCATAAACCACATATGGATCCACCTAGTGTGATTGCATGTTTGTTCCTTCCATAAACCACATAAGGATCCACCAGTGTCATTGCATGTCTGTTCTTTTCATGAACCACACCCAGTGTCATTGCATGTATGTTCTTTTCATGAACCACACCCAGTTTCACTGCATGTCTGTTCTTTTCATGAACCACATAAGGATCTACCAGATTCATTGCATGTCTTTTACTTCCATAAACCGCATATGGATCCACCTAGTGTGATTGCATGTCTGTTCCTCCAAACAAACCACATAAGGATCCACCAGTGTCATTGGATGAGTGTTCTTCTCATGAACCACACCCAGTGTCATTGCATGTGTGTTCTTCTAAACAAACCACATAAGGATCCACCAGTGTCATTGCATGTCTGTTCTTTTCATGAGCCACATAAGGATCCACCAGTGTCATTGCATTTCTGTTCTTTTCATGAATCACACCCAGTGTCATTGCATGTCTTTTACTTCCATAAACCACATATGGATCCACCTAGTGTGATTTTATGTCTGTTCCTCTAAACAAACCACTTAAGGATCCACCAGTATTATTGCGTGTCTGTTCTTTTCATGAACCACACCCAGTGTCATTGCATGTGTGTTCTTCTAAACAAACCACATAAGGATCCACCAGTGTCATTGCCTATCTGTTCTTTTCATGAACCACACCCAGTGTCATTGCATGTGTGTTCTTCTAAACGAACCACATAAGTCATTGCATGTCTATTCTTTTCATGAACCACACCCGGTGTCATTGCATGTCTGTTCTTTTCATGAACCACGGCTAGAGTCATTGCATGTCTGTTCCTCTAGCAAACCACATAAGGATCCACCAGTGTCATTGCATGTCTGTTCTTTTCATGAACCACATAAGGATCTACCAATGTCATTGCATGTCTGTTCTTTTCATGAACCACACCCAGTGTCATTGCATGTGTGTTACTTCCATAAACGACATATGGATCCACCTATTGTGATTGCATGTTTGTTCCTTCCATAAACCACATAAGGATCCACTAGTGTCATTGCATGTCTGTTCTTTTCATGAACCACACCCAGTGTCAGTGCATGTTTATTCTTTTCATGAACCACACCAAGTTTCACTGCATGTCTATTCTTTTCATGAACCACATAAGGATCTACCAGAGTCATTGCATGTCTTTTACTTCCATAAACCACATATGGATCCACCTAGTGTGATTGCATGCTTGTTCCTCTAAATAAACCACATAAGGATCCACCAGTGTCATTGGATGTGTTTTTTTCTCATGAACCACACCCAGTGTCATTGCATGTGTGTTCTTCTAAATAAACCACATAAGGATCCACCAGTGTCATTGCCTGTCTGTTCTTTTCATGAACCACATAAGGATCCACCAGTGTCATTGCATGTCTGTTCTTTTCATGAATCACACCTAGAGTCATTGCATGTCTTTTACTTCCTTAAACCACATATGGATCCACCTAGTGGGATTTTATGTCTGTTCCTCTAAACAAACCACATAAGGATCCACCAGTGTCATATCGTGTCTGTTCTTTTCATGAACCACAACCAGTGTCATTGCATGCGTGTTCTTCTAAACAAACCACATAAGGATCCACCAGTGTTATTGCCTATCTGTTCTTTTCATGTACCACACCCAGTGTCATTGCATGTGTGTTCTTCTAAACAAACCACATAAGTCATTGCATGTCTGTTCTTTTCATGAACCACACCCGGTGTCATTGCATGTCTGTTCTTTTCATGAACCACAACTAGAGTCATTGCATGTTTGTTCCTCTAAACAAACCACATAAGGATCCACAGTGTCATTGCATGTCTGTTCTTTTCATGAACCACATAAGGATCTACCAATTTCATTGCATGTATGTTCTTTTCATGAACCACACCCAGTGTCATTGCATGTGTGTTACTTCCATAAACCACATATGGATCCACCTAGTGTGATTGCATGTTTGTTCCTTCCATAAACCACATAAGGATCCACTTGTGTCATTGCTTGTCTGTTCTTTTCATGAACCACACCCAGTGTTAGTGGATCTCTGTTCTTTTCATGAACCACACCCAGTTTCACTGCATGTCTGTTCTTTTCATGAACCACATAAGGATCTACCAGAGTCATTGCATGTCTTTTACTTCCATAAACCACATATGGATCCACCTAGTGTGATTGCATGCCGGATCCTCTAAACAAACCACATAAGGATCCACCAGTGTCATTGGATGTGTGTTCTTCTCATGAACCACACCCAGTGTCATTGCATGTGTGTTCTTCTAAACAAACCACATAAGGATCCACCAGTGTCATTGCCTGTCTGTTCTTTTCATGAACCACATAAGGATCCACCAGTGTCATTGCATGTCTGTTCTTTTCATGAATCACAGCTAGAGTCATTGCATGTCTTTTACTTCAATAAACCACATATGGATCCACCTAGTGTGATTGCATGTTTGTTCCTCTAAACAAACCACATAAGGATCCACTAGTGTCACTGCGTGTATGTTCTTTTCATGAACCACACCCAGTGTCATTGCATGCGTGTTCTTCTAAACAAACCACATAAGGATCCACCAGTGTCATTGCCTATCTGTTCTTTTCATGAACCACACCCAGTGTCATTGCCTATCTGTTCTTTTCATGAACCACACCAAGTGTCATTGCATGTGTGTTCTTCTAAACAAACCACATAAGTCATTGCATGTCTGTTCTTTTCATGAACCACACCCGGTGTCATTGCATGTTTGTTCTTTTCATGAACCACGGCTAGAGTCATTGCATGTCTGTTCCTCTAAATAAACCACATAAGGATCCACCTGTGTCATTGCATGTATGTTCTTTTCATAAACCACATTAGGATCTACCAGTGTCATTGCATGTCTGTTCTTTTCATGAACCAAACCCAGTGTCATTGCATGTGTGTTACTTCCATAAACCACATATGGATCCACCTAGTGTGATTGCATGTTTGTTCCTTCCATAAACCACATAAGGATCTACCAGTGTCATTGCATGTCTGTTCTTTTCATGAACCACACCCAGTGTCAGTGCATGTATGTTATTTTCATGAACCACACCCAGTTTCACAGCATCTCTGTTCTTTTCATGAACCACATAAGGATCGACCAGAGTCATTGCATGTGTTTTACTTCCATAAACCACATATGGATCCACCTAGTGTGATTGCATGTCTGTTCCTCCAAACAAACCACATAAGGATCCACCAGTGTCATTGGATGTGTGTTCTTCTCATGAACCACACCCAGTGTCATTGCATGTGTGTTCTTCTAAACAAACCACATAAGGATCCACCAGTGTCATTGCCTGTCTGTTCTTTTCATGAACCACATAAGGATCCACTAGTGTCATTGCATGTTTGTTTTTTCATGAATCACAGCTAGAGTCATTGCATGTCTTTTACTTCTATAAACCACATATGGATCCACCTAGTGTGATTTTATGTCTGTTCCTCTAAACAAACCACTTAAGGATCCACCAGTGTCATTGCGTGTCTGTTCTTTTCGTGAACCACACCCAGTGTCATTGCATGTGTGTTCTTCTAAACAAACCACATAAGGATCCACCAGTGTCATTGCCTATCTGTTATTTTCATGAACCACACCCAGTGTCATTGCATGTGTGTTCTTCTAAACAAACCACATAAGTCATTGCATGTCTGTTCTTTTCATGACCAACACCCGGTGTCATTACATGTCTGTTCTTTTCATGAACCACGGCTAGAGTCATTGCATGTCTGTTCCTCTAAACAAACCACATAAGGATCCACCAGTGTCATTGCATGTCTGTTCTTTTCATGAACCACATAAGGATCTACCAGTGTCATTGCATGTCTGTTCTTTTCATGAACCACACCCAGTGTCATTGCATGTGTGTTACTTCCATAAACCACATATGGATCCACCTAGTGTGATTGCATGTCTGTTCCTCTAAACAAACCGCATAAGGATCCACCAGTGTCATTGCATGTATGTTCCTTTCATGAACCACACCCAGTGTCATTGCATGAATGTTCTTTTCATTAACCATAGCTAGAGTCATTGCATGTCTGTTACTTCCATAAACCTCGCATGGATCCACCAATATCATTGCATGTCTCTTCTTTTCATGAACCACACCCAGTGTCATTGCATGAGTAGCCGTTAGACCGAGTCTTCTAGAAGTCACGCCCTAACACAGTTGTTCTGCTTGACGATTGTTACATACCATTCGATTGGGGCGCTTGGACGATTGGGATGGTCTTCGTGAGAGCGATCCGCGATTAGGCTGTTCTGCGGCATGATTGGCCACGCTTGCTTTGGACAAACTGGCAATACCGGGCGCTCCCCTGTTGCGAGTGTCATGTCTCACGAGTTCAGTGGGCCACATCCCAGTGTCACGTCCCCATTACTTCTCTTCCTCCCCGTACTTCTCTTCCTTACCCTCGAAGCCACTTTCCCCACTTTACTCCCATCCTGCCGTAGCCGCAAGCCGATGGCGCCTCCATCCCAATCCCCTCTCCGGCAGCCACCCCGCCACCCCTCTCGCCATGGGTTCAAGGGGAGACGGCGAGGAAACGCGTCATGACGACAGGGACAGTGATTTAGATGTGAGTCGTCTCATCTCTATTTCTATCATCTGTGGCCAGATATCTATTTTTTGAGCTAGATCTAATATGTTTACTCATGCGTGTATGATGTGTTAGGCCAACCAGATGATGTATGACTCTGACTATCACGGTTTAGAGGATGAAGACAGTCCTCTGATATGTAAACATGGATATGTGCCCACTAAATTTGTAGCCTTCAAAGGACGAAAAGCAGGCAGGAGGTTTCTACGGTGTCAAGGACATCGTGCAATGATGCAAGGCGGAAGTTGCGGTGTTGTCAAATGGGTAGATCCAGAGTGGCCCAAATCGATGCAGAAAACGCTGGACAAACTATGGAAAATGACTGTCAAGTTGAAAGAATCCGTATTCAGCTCACTTCTTGATAGTGTTGAGATGAAGCTATGGGAACCAGTTGACACTACGAAGCATAAGCGAGATCTCAGGTGGGTGCAAGACAAGGTTATCAAAGTCGAGAAGGAGAGGGACGCGGCATTGGCCCTGAAGGCTAAAGCAGAGCAAGAACTGACTCAAGCAAGGAACGATCTCCACCATGCAAAAGTCCTGTAGTACACAACTACGAGTATTGACAAGTGCATGAGGAAAAATGCAGAGAAACAATTGAAGCTATGCAAGGAAGATGCTAAAAGGAAGGAGCAGACAATTCGATCCTTGCTCTCGCAGGAAGATGCACATCGGACCAAGATTAGGAAGATCAAGGAGATGTGTGATAAGTAGTTCTATTCATCTTAAGCTCTGTGCATCTTTTAGTTGTAATATTTGTACTTGTTGACCTAGCGGTCTAAACTATTGGTCCCGGATTCCAGGGAGGAAAAAAATTGCTCTAACCCCGCATTAACTTGTGGAAGAATTTGTGATTTAGATCAATTTTTGCCTCGATTTAGATCTCTGTCCCGGATTGGGAACATAACCGTGGACCAAAGACACCTTTTCTACTAGTGTATTCTGACACTGGTGGTTTGTTTAAACGTAATCTACGTGGATTGTGCCGCATGCAAATGGCACAACCACAATTTATAAAGTGGAAGCACGTACACTTTCATCTTGGAGATCCGGAGCTACGCCAGATGTGGGGATGCAGGAGCAGAGAGAGGCGGTGAGATAGACGGCTCAAGATTAGGCTAGAAAGTGGTACCCATTTCCTCCTCATCCGGCATTATCGGTGAGAACATTGTTGTTTATGTTGCCACGTCGTGCAGCAAAGATCTGAAATAAGTTGCTACTTCATGGAGTGTGGCAGCTTAAATAATTTATTTATGTGCCACTTACATTCCGTCAGATTTGGAGACCTCCGCCTCAAAGAATCGTGGAACTGGTGGATCCTTGTTTTCGATAGCGATGGCACAATCACAATTTTGAATTCAACCATCGACTGGGTTTCCAAACCCTAAGTCATGTACATTTTACTCAGAGAACGTGGTAGATTGTTTCGCAAAGAACGTGCCACACACAAAGCAATCAGAATTTAACAATTACATATATAGGTTCAAGTTCAACACATTACTATGCATCTTCATTGCCATGAGCCTTCTTCCGCACTGGTGCCAAGCCTTCACGTCCAATGGCTTCTTCATTTCCTGCCTTCTTCCTCTTCCTCGGTGCCAATTTTCTTAGCTTCACGTACTCTGCATCGCTGGGACAATAGGCACCATAATCGTGTCCAGCATCATCTTTCCACTCATTTTTAATTTCTTCGGGCAGCAAAATGACATCTTTCCACTCGTTTTTAATTTCTTCGGGCAGCAAAATGACTAACTCGGCAGTCATGTTTCTAACCTTGCGGCGCTTCCTATCAAAGAAACAAGACTGTTGCATAACTGCCCAATATCTACAGAGTAAATAAAACAAAAATTACAATTCAGCATAAACATGCGAACCCCAATAGACCTTTGCTTACCAGGAGCTAATTGGGTTCGAGCAACCACCCTGTCCAAGAATAGAAGGGCGACTCCTAGTTGCAGCAACTTCCACATCTAGTACATCACATTTCAGCTCAAACATGGTAGCCGAAGCATACCTTTTCATCAACCCAATTAGCTGACTGTCACACGTTATAGGAACCATGATGCCACGTTCATCCATGAAGCTGAACTTTGCAGTCTGCTTCGGCCATAATTCAACATGATTACGCAGAGCAGCAAGCAAAGTTTATCGAACTCAGGGAGGAAGTGGTCAAAGGTATTCCCTCTCAAGCAACCCTGCAATCAAGATACAAGAAGTCTCTTGTGTCCCCAACACACCCAATACACTTGTCAGGTGTATAGGTGCACTAGTTCGGCAAAGAGATAGTGAAATAAAATTGGTATGGATAATTATAAGTGGTAACGGTGATAGAAAATAGCTTGGTGGCGTGGAAGAGACTAAAGGCAAACTGAAATAAAGATGACAGCAAGCAAACATGTAACAGATCTAATAGCAAATGGTGTTTCAATGCTTAGAAACAAGGCCTAGGGATCATACTTTCACTAGTGAACACTCTCATATAAATATCTTCTCTTTATGATACTACTCTTAACTACTCTCCGGTTGAACACTCTAATCCATGGTAGGGCTATAACAGCACACCTCAAAGTAAGCCTTTCCCATCTAGAAAACCCCACACTGTCACCTTGAGTACTAGATGGGTCCAACAAACACCACAATTTCATAAAGATATCCAACTCCAAATATAACTCATAACAAGTATTTGTAATCTCTAGCCTAAATGCCACCATGGTGTGCACGCTGTCACTTTCACACACATGGGGAGAGCAGAGATCTATTAGAGCACTTGAGTAGCAAGGTAGATCTATAGATTACAAGCTCATGATCACAATATGATCATGCATGGAGAGAGAGAGATGAACATATAGCTACCGGTAGAACCCTTAGCCTCGAGAGAGAACTACTCCCTCCTCATCATGGGAATCAGCAATGGTGATGGAGATGGTGGTGGAGATCGATGGAGATGGCTCCGGGGGCACTTCCTAGTCCTGGCAGGGTGTCGGAACAGAGACTTTCTGTCCCCCGAATCTCCTTTTTGGTGGCGGCGGCGCTATGGAACTTTTCGTGGCTGGCGGCTTGATGATCTAGGGTTTTTGCCTCGGGAGGAATTTATAGGCGAAGGAGGCAAGGTCGGTGGCCGGCAAAGGGGCCCACACCATGCCCTGGCACGGCCTAGGGCTACCCGCGCCTAGGGGTGGTGCGGCCACCCTGTGGCCCCTCTCCGACTCTCCTTCTGGCTCCATGAGTCTTCCGGGAAAATAGTAACTTTGGCTTTTGTCCCGTCCAATTCCGAGAATATTCATTTTCTGACTTCCTGGAACCAAAAACAGCAGAAAACAGGCAATCGCTTTGTGGCATCTTGTTAATAGGTTAGTCCAAGAAATCATATGAAAAGTACTCCAAAGTGTGGACAAAACACAAGAAAGTAGATAAAACCAAGCATGGAACATCAAAAATTATAGATACATTTGCAATGTATCAGGGTTCAGCCGGACGGTTTGTTCGTCCAGGAGGTGGCATTCTTTGACGGTACTCCTCCTGATGTTTCTCTTTGTCTTCTTCTCTGCGATTGTTTAACTCTCGCCGAGGAGGGTGTCTCGGATATAGTGTTGCAACTGCGTCTCGCTCTGTGGCTGCGGCAACATTGCTCCAGTCATGTGCGGTTCTGTGTCATTGGCCTGAAGATCCGGTTCTTGAGTAATTATCCTCCCGACGGTTGGAACGATAATGCTATTCCGGAATCCATTGGGGCCTGAAATCATCCCAGGCCGGATCCATGCGGCATTGGTCAGATCGAGAGACCAGTTTTCCGCTCCCAGATTTCGCGACCTTCTGTTGCTCTAGACCCTTGGTGAGTAGCTTAATGCCAAGCCGAACCTCCTCCGGGCCTGGATTATTTGCTAGGATATCTCTAGCAGCAGTGGTGTTCTGCACTGGTGTTAGATATACCAGATCTCCATTGCTGTCGGTCTGAGGCATCCCTAGGTCTCCCTCAAAGAGGACTTTGCTGGACTTCCAGAAATTTGTCGGCATGCACGTGGCCTTTCCGGGTCTTTAGGTGTTGTAGAGAGATGAGCTTCTCTGCCATAGCTATGCGCTTCTTCTCTTCCTCGATGTTTTTGGCTTCATCCAGGAGTACTTGGCGACGCGCTTCTAGGGCTTCAGCCCTTTCTTCCAATTCCGCTGTAGTAAGTTCTGCAGATGTAGGGATAGGTGTAGTTAACGCAGCATCGATGAGCTTACGGGCACCAGTAGTAACCATGTGTCCATCCACCGAAGCTTCTTTGGGCTCGTCTAGGATTAAAGCTCCATCCGAGTCTTCTTCGTAATCCTCGGCAACCACTTCCTCTGCTGGAGGATCTTTCATCGAGGTCTTGTTCTTCTTGATCTTCTTCTTTGCTTTCTTGGCAGCGCCGGTAGCAAAGACGGCTTTGGGTCCGTTTCCCGGAGTCAAGCTCTGATCGATACTTTCGTACATCTGGACATCGGGGTTAGCTCCGAGGTCCATGTCATCCTGCACTTTGGGAGATTTTTCTCCAGATCCTTCGTCCATGGCTTCTCCTTCTTCTGCAGCTTTGGAGTTGAACTCCTCTTCATATTCCATGGAGAATATTCGGAAATCTGCTGATGTCATGTAGTCATCCGAAGATGACGGTAAGTCGGTGTTTTTTCCGATCGCCTCCAACACCGAGTCCTTGTTGTCTCTAGCGTCGGTAGAGCCGGATCCGGATCCAACATATCCGACAAAGTGCGATGTGTGCGTCTTGAGGTAGTTGCGGCTTTCCTCGTGGGCTTCCTCAAAAACTCTGATGGTTTCGAGAACCTCATCCACGCTTGCGTCTTTCATCATCATGCGCATCAACGTATGCCTTGGGAAGGGTTGATCTGTTCCGGCGTTAGAAGAGCCAGAACCGGTGTTGTTGACTTGTTCCTCCTGGATTTTGACCTTGACGGGTGGGTCGATCTGGGATTTGGCCTATCTATGGAGATCCACCCCATATTCGACTTGCGCCGGGAGATCTGCTTCAGGCTCAGCTTTCTCCACTATCTCCGCAACAGGTGCGGTCTGTGTGGGATTAGGATTTTCTGGGATCCAGAACTCCGCCGCCTCCGCGGACAGAGGGGAGCCAGAAACTTCTTCTGCCTCTATCATCACCACTGGGGTGGGTGGCGCAGGTTCAACAAAGCCGATGTACACATCGATCTTGCCGAAAGACATGATGGTGTAGGAAGTCACATCCTCTCTAGCCGGAATCCAAGTCTCATCGAGAACGATGAGAGGGACATTACTGGCATAGAGGATGTGACCGACGGTGATGGTCTCGTCGATTCCGATTCTTGCAGATTCCGCCCGGAACGCAGATCTGAAGCTCACTTGCCCCACGGTGGGCGCCAACTATCGTCGGATTGATGAAAAGTACGCCATGAGGGGGTCCTCGAGGCGTGTGGAAGAGAGGGGTGTGAGATGTACGGTATTCCGGGACGGTGAGCACACAAGTTTACCCAGGTTCGAATCCGCCGGCTTTGGATGGATCCTACTCCTGCTAGCAATCCAGTAATACGGCAGAGCCGTAATATGGGTTACAAGGGTTTTGCCCGTGCGAGTTGAGATTGTAGACTATTGTGAAGGTGCCCTAAAGGCTCTCCCTAGGACGGCTTATATAGATATCCGGCCTAGGATTTACAAGAGAGACGTATTCGGCTACGACTAAGAATCGGTTACAGAGTACATCTTGAACTACAAGTAACACTATGGGCCTATGTTGGTAAGTCATTTGGGCCTTCCCGTAGTCGGACTAGACTCCGTCTCTTCTCCTTGACTGGGTCGCCCATGAAGCAATGCTCTAACACGAAGTAGGCCACCCTGGTTAGTGAGGCACAGTGAGGATACCCAGAAAGTATATCCCCAACACTAGTAATATCATAGAGCTCGTGAGTGAGCACGTCTCGTCCACAACCCCCTCCTCCACCACACGTCACCGTGCCCGGACAACGCCATCGGCTTTCGTGCGCCGTGCCCGGAAGACAGCCGCTGATTTTTGGATCGCTACCTTCATGCTAAGAAATCATTTTGCAAGCATTTGAATTTATCTTTCATATTCCTTCTATTCACTGATCTAACTGCGGATCTTTTATCCGATTTCTTGAGGAACTTCAGATGTGGGAGCTACCGAACGAGGAGTGTGAGTTGTTGCTGCCCAAGAATCTGGAGATCATCGCGTGCAACATCGCAGCGATGTTCCCGCTCGTGTGCTCCCACCCAGGATGCTTTTTCGGTTACTCCTACTACGAGCTCACGCTCCATGAGCTCGTGTTCCTGCATGCCACGTGCCCCTGCACGGAGCCGGGCTGCAGAGGAGCACTTGATCGAAGTGATTAGGATCTCATATGGCCAGTCCCAACTTCTCCAAGAGTAGGTGTCGTTCCCTAACTCGCACGCTGCCGACTAATTTTCTAGGGGTAGTACGGCTCTGTTTTCATCCTGGCCATCACCGCCGGTGTTTCGGGAAGCAGAGTTGGGCCCACCTTCGCATGTGTGGTATGTGTCAGGTTGGTCTCGAGCACTTGGCCCCTATACATGGTGCGTATGTGGGTGAACGCCCAGCCGCCGTTGTCGGATAGCATGCTTGTGCTAGCCGAGGCGCCGAGCTGCTCGACACCGCGGGAGGTGGAGTATGCGGACCTAAGGTCGATCCTATGTGTGCCATCTCACTACCTTGTCGGTGCTGGACCGTACAGGAAGATGCATTTCTACATTTGTATCAAGTAGACTGACAAGGAGCTGTAGTACTTATGTTGTCATTAAGTGTTAGACTTAAGCGATGCTTCTCGGTGTGGAGAGCATACGTGTTGTGCGAATGTATCACGGTTGTAGTTTTTTAGTACTCCTTAATAATTCGATGAGTTTACTTATCCGACGAATAAGTAATAGGTCCCATCAGCTTGTTGTTGTCACGTTGCAAAGTCCGCTTGCTCTGGACAGACTAGAAATACCGCATGCTCCCTCCTATTAGTGTCACATGTTCCATGGGCCCCCTGCCAGTGTCCCCAGTTCTCTTCCTTCCCCCCAAAGCCACTATCCCCACTTCTCTTCCATCCTGCCACTATTGTCTGATGGTTGTAATCTGATTTCGTTGGTTTGTTTACATGTAATCTACGTGGATCCTGCAACATGCAAATGGCACAGACACAATTTCTAAAGTGGAAGCACTTACACGTTGTTATTGCACATATTTCTCAATATAGCTCTCCAAACCCATTACAATAATTTTACTCGCATTAAACACAACCGAAATTGCAACCAGCCTAAACAACATCTAAACCCATATCACTGCGCTATCGTCGGAGTCCACCTCGATTGGTGACACCGTCGTGCCCTTCCCAACGACATCCACTCCCGCTCGTGGCTTACCCTTCACCAAGGAGGCAACAATGGCATTCTGCATTGCCTCGTCCCTATCATCCTCCACATCGGAATCGACAATGACGAAGGAGACGGGGGTGGCATGGACCGAGCCCCATCACGCCTAGCGGCTCCTGCTCGAGCTCAACGTCAAAACAGTCCTTCTACACATAGGAGGGGTCGAGCTCGGAGATGTAGTGTAGTAGTTCGGCTCAAGAAACCATGGACATTTGATACTGCGACGGTAGGATCTTGGGGTGGATCTGCTGCTACGAGCCCGACCCGAGCGGTAGAGCAGACGGATCTACCGGCGTGAGCCATGACAAGTTCCGAGGGAGTTAGAGTGTGGGCCAGGCATGTCTGGTTCCTAAGCAAGGCCTCCTAGCGATATGTACACGGGCATGGTGCCAAAAACTTCCAGCCAATGCGTGCGAGAGGGCCTTTGAACCATGAAGGCGTGAGGTTTGGTTGACAAGTCCGCATGCTGGGTCCCCCACCTGTCAGCCAAATGTGGATGGTAGGATTCTGCCAGAGTTAACTTGAGATAAATCACGCTTCACCGTGCCACTACTCTGACATCCAAAGGCTCCTCTTTCCTCTGCCCTCGCTCCCCTCACTCATGGCTTGCAGCTCATGCAGTTTGTCTCGGGCAGAATTAGGGTCGGCTCAACAGTGTCAGGCGGGTGCCCCCATGAGGTACCGGAATACGCCCTACGATTACTACCCTGAGATGCTGTGTTTCTACAGTGAGAAGATGCCGAGATGTATTTCATGGACCGACAAGAATACTGCAGGAAAATTCAGCAACTACAGCATCAAAGCGATAAGTTCCTATGGTAGGTACAATGGTAACCCAGATCCGGGAAGCGTAATGTAATTCTTTTTTGTTTCCTTCGATCTACTTCATCGGAAGGGAGGGGAACTGGTTGTGACAAGTTTGTGTGGATCAAAAAGCCCCTGACAGGTTTTCACAAAGAGCTTGTTCAGGATCTGCGTGATGCTATGTGGGACAAGAAAGAGGAGACTCGTGCGTTGGAGCGAGAGATCCAGGAGCTTCGCTAGATGCAGGGGAGGCAGGAGCAGGGAGGTGGTGAGATAGATGGGATCAAGATTAGGCCAGATAGTGGAAACAATTTCCTCATTATCTAAGCATTATCTGTTGCATTTGTAGTTTATGTTACCATGTCGTTGTTCAGCAGCTGAAATAAGTTACTACTTCGTGGAGTGTAGCAGCCAGCTTAGAACTTGTTTTTTAGCTCAGAACCTTATCATAAGTGTAATGCTAATAGCAAGGATTTATTAAGCGCCTATAAATAATTCATGTTTGTGCCACTAACATCCATCTATTTTGGAGACCCCTTAACCGCTCAGCTATCACGGTCCCGGTGCTGCGATTGTTCATATAGTAGTGGCACAGTCACAATTTTGGATTCAACTAGTGGCCTCGGCCGTGTCTAATCTTCAAGTCGTGATACATTTTACTCTGAGTACAGGAGGCAGATTGTTTTGCCCGACAAGTTCCATGCACACAACTCCAGAGTTTAACCAATCTACATATATAGGTTCAAGTTCAACACATTATTAGGCTTCTAAACTTCTAGCCTTCTTCCTCTGCATGGGTGCCAACTTTCTTCCTCTTGCCTTTATGTCCACTGGCTTCTTCATTTCCTGCCTTCTTCCTCTTCCTGGGTGCCAATTTTCTTACCTTCACGTATCCTACATCTCCGGGTCGAGGGAAGTCAGGCCAATCAGCACCAGAATCGTGTCCAGCATCATCACTCCACTCGCTTTGGTTTTCTTTACGTAGCAAAATCACTGAGTCGGCGGTCTTGTTTCTTACCTTGCGCTTCTTGTAAAAAAAGTATAGGGATTACTACCTAATATCTATAGATTATAAACAAAAAAATTGAATGTACCATCTCATACCTAGGTTTGGGAGCATTAAGTGGACATCCCGCTGCTTTATGGCCTATAAGATGGCAGGTCTTGCATCTATTTTTGCCCTTCTTGCTAGCACAAAAAGCCGAACCCTTCTTCTCGAGAAAATTCTTAAACCTATTCACCTGAGGTCTTCCTCTGCCCCTTTTTGTAACTACCTGGCAAAGCTCGAAACTCAGTTGGACTTGAGGCCACTGAGATGGGTCTGTACATGGCTGGATGGATCCAACGTACGCAACTCTGAACTTTTCCATAGAGTAGTAGTCATACAAATACTTATCCAAATGTGGTAGAGTTCTTTTCTTAACCAAGAAGGCCAAGGCCTGGTCGCAAGGTTTATGCTGCCACTCTAAGCAGGTGCATTCTCGCCACTAGATGTTCACAGCATCCATGTGGCCACTCTTGGACATATCGACCACCTCACAGCTGCTGCTGGTTGACAGGAGAACCCTAAGATGAGCAAGTTCTCGGCTTCTCTTGTGCAGTTGTTGTACAACAGGCGGTAGCATATGTCCTCTAAGTCTCTTACCAATTTCTCTCCTTATATTTAATAGCTTCATGATCATACCACGTAAGATGTCCATCAAAATATGAATAGGACGCACTTTTATGTCCTTCACCCAGTTATTCAGGCATTCTGCAAGGTTGTTGTTTATGTAATCAACTTTGATGTCAGTGTTGAATTGACTCCTCTTCCATAGCTATGAATTATGTATGGCTAAGTACTGTGGAAGTTCAGGGGATTCCACAAAAATTTTGTTCATGAAATATTCGCTGCTACTAGTTTTGTAAGCTCTAGCAGCAGGAAACATGTAATGAAATACGCTGCCTGCATAGTGTGAGTACAAGTTGAGCATCAGATGCGCATGGCATTCTCTACCTTCAGCTTGTGGAATCACCTTCTTCATTGCATTCGTCGGCCCTTTGCATGCATTCGTGGACATAGCCAATGGATATATGTGGCCTATTGATCTCCTGAGTTGCCTCATAAACTAGATCCAGTTTTCCTCTGTTTCTGTTTCGAACATCTCGAATGCCACTAGGAACATCCAGTTGTGGCCATCAAGTGTTGTGGAAGATGTCAAGTAGCCTTTCCATTTGCCAGTTAGGACAGTGATATCTACACTCAGATATGGCCTACAGCTGTCCTTGAATCCTTGGATGCAAGGTTTAAGCGCCATGAAAAATCTTTTGAAATAAATTTTCCCACATACTGATTCGGTGTCAATCTCCACCACACTCCCCGGACACCTTGCTTATACCTCCGCCTTGAAGTTGTATAGCATCCTGAAGCTATTGGTCCAATCCCCATGCAAGACCCTCAGAGGTTTCTCTTTACCTTTCCAAACCGTGTAATACGATAGGACAATGTTGTATTTAGAACTGAGGCTAGTCTGAATATTCTTCGCGGTCTCCTTAGGGTTATCCTTTAGTATGGACATAGCTTGTATAGCCGCCCACTCCGTATCATCCGTTGAGGAATTTAGTTTTCTGCATGTCGGACACATGTAGGGAGGGCCCATTGTGTTCACCTGCAACATAGATTCATTTACAAGATAAGCGGAGTTGACTCGCTGCTAGAAAGATCCTGCACAAAAATTGTAGTTATAGAGTGAAAAGAGAGAAAGTTCAAATCGTTTGCTACATTCATTGCCCCAATACCCTAATTGCCTTTGATGTAGGTAAGGCTCTTGCTGTGATCCTCCATGGACAATGTACCGCGACCTGTCCATTCCTCCAAATTAACCTGCAAACGGCATCATACCTCTAGGCAGTGTTCTTCAGTCGATGAACGTCGAACTCCCCCTTGATACAAAAATATCGGAATGACATCCTGAACTCATGCATGCTCCTGAACTCGATGCCGACCGAAATTATAGGATACTTGTGGTCAAGTTTCATTTCTTCAACATCGACACCCAAATCATCGACTGGAATGACAGCCTCATCGTTAGGTTCCTCGTCTATTTCATCATCACCAGATTCTTGATCCTCTATAGTGCCCTCTTCTTCATCTGATTCAGAATCTTGGCCATCTTCTCTAATGCCTAATACTACACACGTCATATTGACTCCCAGGGGTGGGTCTACACCATCATATCCACCCGGATGGACCGGAACATATGCCCAATCTACCTCACCGGCAACTCTGTTTTCTCCCAGACACTATGTTGGTTCTTCTGCCATCACATGGGGTGGTCTTACATTTGCACGTATCTCAGGTTCCTCAGTAGACAAATAGCAGTCAGAATCTATTTCATCTTGACTATACAGAACCCTCTTTCTCTTCTTGTGTACATCCTCCTTCCTGATGTAATCTTTCCTGGTGGTATCAGTAGGGCTTGACATCTACATTATGTTCCCCATCGAACTAGGATTTTTTATGCTGCTCTTAGGTGTGATGTCCTTCCTGCTTCCCCTCATGGGTGTTGGTTCCAGTGTGCTGGCATTATTGCCTGACCTCTGCGGCGTGTTCTTCTTTGAATTAGCCCTTTTGCTACTACTATTGGTTGTGTCCTCCTTCGTGTTGGCATTATTGCCGGACCTCAGCAGCGTGTTCTGCTCCAAATTAGCATTTTTCTGCTACCACTGGGTGTGGTATCCTCCGTGCTGGCCATCTTAGCCTTTTTGCTACCACTCCTGGGTTTGTTCACCATCGTGCTCGCCCTCTTAGCGTTTTTGCGGGTACCGTTCGATGTGGTATTTTGACTGGATCTCAGGGGTGTACTCTGCGACGTGGTGCCTTTTTTGTGCGACTCTTGGGCATCCTCTTCTCTGGCATGGTCTCCTTGGTGATGTTCTTCTTCGGGGTGCCCTTTCTGGGGATGCTCTTCCTGCTCCTCTTTCTGATGCTCCTCTATAAGACTCTCCTCTATTTGAAGCTACCCTTAGTCGCACAATCCTCAGTGATGCCATGGATCAGGTCACGCATGCCTTCTACAAGTCCATCATCTCTATTGTCAAAATCCAATTCCTCTCCAACCATTTGCACTATCAAGAGGATGAACACTTCACCTCTATAATGTTTCCTTGTAAACGGTACGGCTAAATCACTAGTATCTTCTAGTTTTATAGCTTGGTTGCTCTTGTAACAATAATATACCAACTGTGCTACCAGGGAGGACCCGCATAGCACCTTCACACGTAACGATGCCATCAGGTCAGATAACTCTACCACTTTAGGATCGTATCTGCCAAGGATTACATCAATATCATCATAGAATTTTTCTATGCCATCATCTAATTTTGCAATGAACTTTGTGACACTGATACGAACGATTACTTTGCCATCATCAGGTTTTGCAGGATGGAAACCTCCGAGAGGTTTGAGAGGTGGAGCGGCACCATCAGACCTAGCCACAATGCCACCATCGCCATCACCAGCATCATCGTTAGCTAGAGCAACCTTGGTGGAAGTATCAGGACGAGGAGCAAGGCGAGGGCCCTTAGTAGCGGGAGCTACAATACCTGGTGGATAGGAAGGGCTATGGCTAACGGCAACCACAATAGAAGCAGTTGTTGCCACGCTACATCAACGATCAGGAGAAGTTCCCACAACAGTAGTGTTTCGAGTGCTAGCAGAGTCCAGACGATGAGCTAGCTCCACACTAGTCTTGGCAATAACAGTGGGGCAACCTCTAGAAGCCTTAGTTTTCTCAACAGCAGTAGGGATTGGGTCGATAGCAGCCAGATCAACAACAACACGGGGACAACCAGTACCAGGAAATTCTAGAGAAGGGGTTTGCACAACTTGAGCACGGTTTCGAGGAGGAGCATCACACAAGGAAGCGATCTTGGCAACAAGAGCGGGGAAGCCTCCAGAAGCCTTAGTTTGCTCAATAGTGGCATGGATTGGTTCAACAGCAGCCAGAGCAACAACACCATGGGGACGACCAGTACCAGCAGATTCCAGAGCAGAGTTTTGCATGACGGCAATACGGGGACTCCTACGAGGAGGTTGCCTGGCAGAATCATGGCGCGGACGAGGAACCACATTTTGCTTAACAGTAGTAGGGGTTCGAGTTAGACCACCTTGTCCAATAATAGCTGGGCGACTCCCAGTAGCAGCAGCTTCCACATCCAGTATTTTACAATTCAGCATCAACACGCAAAGCCCAAGAAACTGTTTCATCAACCCAATTAGCTGATTGTCACACGTTATAGGAACCACGATGCCTCGTTCGTCCATGAAGCTGAACCATGCAGTATGCTCCGGCCCCATTTCAGCACGTTCACGCACAACAACAACCATACCAGGGATAGTGCATAACTGCGCAGGCGCTACTTTCATCTTCAAACTGCGAGGTTGATTCCACTTGCTCTTCCCATATGCTAATTTAATGTGGTAGCCGTAGAGGGTGACCATAACCGTGTATTTGGGTTCAGCGAAGATCCTACTTGATAGAAAATTGGGGACAAAAAATAAGAATTGTTTGTCAGTGTTGTGCCAGCAAACAATTCTAGGTTCGATCTATCTCTATAATGCCAATAGCCAGCTAACAGTTATAGATAGTGCGAATAGAAAAGAGAAGAGTAGCTCACCCGCAATTAGCAGGAACTACTTCTTCCTTGGTAATAGGATCTGCCATCCTTTGTGATGCTCAGCTCGTCGGCAGAAGAGGCGGGCTAGAGCATCGCAACAGCAGGCACGGCATTTGGCATTGGAGCTTGGGATCAGCGAGTGGGCGCAACAACTTGGAGCGAGAAGTCAAATGTCTGAAGGGATCGTTCTGGTTGGAGGGTGGATTCCGACACTGCTAGTGCTAGGGTTCATGCAAAAAGAGGGAGCTGATTTGTGAATTTGATCAACGCACCAAGCCCCTTTAGTCCCTCATTTTTCCTACGTGGTTAACGCGTTGGCGCTTGCGGCACGGACATATTACTGACATGGGGGTTCTGACCGTCTACTTCACTGGGCAGTTTGACGGAATGTTTGGATTTGGTAGGGCTGAGATGAGTTTGCCTCGAAATGGCCCCTCTCAGTAGTTGGCAGCCCAACTTTGCGAAACATGGAAATTTCAGGCAACTCGGGCCCCGCAATGCACTCGCCCACGAACTTTGGGACCACAAGTGAACAAGCCCGAAGAGGGCACTGTGTCTTTAAGCGAGACATAACGCATTATGAGTTAGATCACATCTAACGAATCAGCGACTCTGTAACCCTCTATTTTCATAATTAGTCAGGACTTTGACTCTCTTGTTTGTCTGATAGGCCAACGAAATCACCAATGCTCTTTTTTCATCAAACCCAAGTCCATAAGAATGGACATTGTCGAGGTCACCCCTCATCATTTAGGGTCACCCACTTTTTCCTTCTCGGTCATCCCATGACCACAACTCTTACTTTCCTCTCTGGTCATGCCATGACCACACCTCTATCTTCCTTTCCAGTCATCCCATGACCAGAAAATTTACAAAAGACTTTTGTTTCTTAAAACTTTTTGAAATCAAAACCAACACCGCTAAGCAGCATCCTTTCCAACCATCCATGATCATGGACATGGCTATTCGAATAGATTTATACTCTGCAGAGGTTGTACACTTTACCCACAAGATTTCATACCTCCGCTATGAGCAACCATAGATATTCATACATCAGTATGCGGAGTTCGGATAATCAAACAAGACTCTCAAAATTCCCACTCCAGTATAGGAGCCTACCCTTTGAGTTGTTCCTCTCAACACTAGGGAATCGGGTACAAAGGACCATCCAGAGCGTGTTTTACACTGCACCAAGTGCGCACTTTCAATCGGAGGCTCATAGTATCACCCAGTTGTGCCCAAAGGCAGTTCGCATCCCCCACAGATCATTTTTACAAACACATGACCCTTTACCATGAGAAGACCCGACATTCGAGGGATACACTCCCTTATTAGTAGTTGCGAGACAGCCCATACCAGAGTAAACAAACTTCAAGTCAAGCCCCGTCCTGTACCAAGGTAATGTGGTTGTACATTTTGGTTGTTCTAGAAAACTACATAGAACCGGGTGTGTTTTTGTAAACCGTTTTCCTCCTCTTTCCTCTAGTACCATTTGTAAAACGAAAACCTTTTTTCCTTTTTTCAAAAACTTCTCTTGGTAAGGAAACCTTCCCAAGGTTTACCATAAAGCCATTTGTAAACATTCCGAGGGTTTCCCAACCTATAGTCTTGCTTCGGCTAAAAGGGGTCTCCAAGGGGGTATGGTGTTAACCACTGACGTAATACATTAGGGGATGAATAGGTGTCATCAAGAGGGTTGTACTTAATAGTACCATTGTGTAATAGCTTGGAGGATCCAAGCCACTCCAAGACATAAGTAGTAATATAATAAAACAATGAAGCTTGTAGAAATAGGTAAGTGGAACATGCATAAGTAAAATAGTAGGACACGCTTATGAACAAGTAGGTGGCCTGACTGGCTTAGAAAAATGTCCATGGACTTCTTCTTAGAAAACCAATAATGAAACCTCCTTCTCCTTGGCTTTGATACAATTTCGTCTAGCGTCGTCACAGAGCACATATGTAAGCAAGAAAGGTCCATAATCAACACAAGGAAACAAGCACCAGTACAGTACAGAAAGAAATTGAACAAGACATCAACACACTTCATTAGGTTTTCAAAGTTTCACTTATGGCAATTTAGGATCATCTCAATTGCTCTTTTTGAATTTCCTTTAAGGTTTAAATACTAAACACTATTTACACAAGGCATTTTGTGCTATGACCAAGCTTTGTATGGTACCAAGTACACAAATGTGGTACCATGTGGTAGATATTGAAATAAAAAACACCAAAATATCTATAAATCCAATAAATATTTCATATGAGTGTATCAAGATCTTTGAATACTGAAATACTGAGAGTTAGTTTCACCTCAAATAATTACCAGAATGCCCTTGGGAAATTCCCAAAGTCAGCTCTGCAAGTAATTTCCCTTATTCATAAGATTAATTCTGCAGGTCCAATTGGCATGAATCTAAAGGCACTAGGTAGGCACTTCCAATACCTTTCTACATAATTTGGTTCATTACTTTTAGAGTTATAGAACTCTAGTTAGGATTTATTGAGTGAAGTAACCACCTGTAGTAGTATTTAATTCACGAAATTTTATGAGTTGCTCAATAAATTCTATAACTGTGGATTTTGGTAGACCTTGCAGCACCACACCGCAGAGAGTTGGAATCTACTTAAAATAGGTGGTAGCTCTACCTAGACAACTCAGTTAGATCCGATTTTTTTGCTATATTAACTACTATAGATACATAGAACTAATTGGTATGAACCCAAGCCACATGCAAGGTACTGAGGTATCAGTAGAAATTGGTTTCAAGGGGTTTGGAGTTGGCATGCTCCATATATGGAATTTTGAGTGAACATGGCACATCTTTGTAGACTAAATACCGGAAAATGTGTAACTATATTTTGGTTCTTTATGTTGTAGAAAACACTAGGGAACATGCTAAAACTTCGATCTAGAAGTTTGCATGCACTTTCCATTTTGTTTTGCATTTATTCCAAACAGGGAAAGTAATAGATATGAGAAAATATAAAATGAAAAATGATATAGGGGGTGTGGGACGCAATGCTGCGGATCTTGCCGGCCATCCCATCACGCACGCGGTGCGCGAGGGAGACAACACGTTCGAATGCACGAGCGGGGCCCATATGCTAGAGAGGGTGGAAGTCGAAGGGGTATGGGGAGGCGTCGGCTGTTCGATCAAGTGAGGAACCACGGTCCGACGTCATCTCCTTCCCAGCGATACGGCACCGACGGAGGAAACCCTAGCAGTGGCGGGGGCACAAGGCAGCTAACCTGAGCATCTGCAGCGACATAGGAGTGGCAAAGTGGAAGCGATGCATGATGACGACTCCGGCGAGGGGCGGAAGGGTTGTTTTTGGCACTAGAAAGGGATCTCACACATCCTTGCTGGCTGAGCATGGTCGAGAGCTCCATGGCGATATCGACTGGGGCGGTTCTGGACAAAAACGAGGGCACGGTTGGGTAGATCTAGAGGATATGAGTACATGCAGGCGAAGAGTGGAAGCGGGGAAGGTTAGAGTGGCTGGAAAACTTGCTGGTAAGCTTGCAGTACAGTGGAGGATATCTTCTTATCCTCAACCACACCGGGGAACAGATGAGGCTCTAGATAAGGGGATGAGTGTGTGTCGGGGGGCAGAGGAGTATAATAAGATAGGAGAGAGTGGTTGGGTGGCCTCTGGCCTATTTAACAAGGAGTGGAGGCTCATGGTGAACCAAGCTCATGGGGGAGCTGGGGTGCCAAGGCTTATGGATGGTCGTGGGGGATGGTGGAGAGTGTTGTGATGGGTCAGTGAGGGTCGAGGGGGGGTAGGATGGGCCTTGTACTACGAGGAAGCATGTCACATGTTTATTTGGTCAAAACAAAGAAATGGAGAGGTATGGGTGCTAGGGTCGGCTAGGGATACAACTAGTGGCCATAGGAGGTGGTGAGTGGGTCCTAGTTCGGGCAAAATAGTGGAGGAAAGAGGGGTGTTGATGCTGTGGCAATTACTAGAAAGTTTTGTTGAGAGATGGAATCTCTCTCTTCTCTCCAAGCACAAGGGACAAAATGAGGTGGGGGTACTATGGTGCTATAGTAGTACTAGGTCGACCAGAATATGATGGGGGTGTTGGAGGGGTTGGTGGCCAGGTTTTGGTATTGATTCAATTTGATTTAGAGAGGGATGGGTGGACAAAATGATTATGCAAGTATATCTCTCCATTTTAATATTTCTGCACACCAAAGAGTATGCGGATGGAGTGTAGAGGATGATCAAGGAGGATCGTTGGGTGACAAGTACCTGCATTGCCACATTTTCATTTTAGTTATATTGGGTGGGTTTGTCAAAAATATTTATGTCTAATATGTCATACCATGGTAATATTATTTTTGGGAATAAGATTGCTAGGTTGACCAAGAGTGGAGTGGCCAGGGAGTATCTTGGGATGTTGAGAAGGGAGTGGTTTGACTTCAATGGAGAGATTTGAATTTTTAACTAACACTAGTGGTATTGCTACAGAACATTGACATGCCCACAAGGTCAAGGTAGGGTAAGTGTGCCTTATAGATCCATTTGGATCATGGGGTATATGACATTGTAGGCTAGGTTGTGTAGATTAGAATGCTGCAAAGATTTGGTCCAGAACATGTTTGGTGATTATAAATTACTGGCCAAACTTAGTTGTTTTTAACATGACCAAAACTAATTATCTCTTGCCTCCAAAACCATGTTGTTTTAAAGAGCTCAATGTTTCATTCGGAACAAGGAGGCCTTGGGATGATGTACTAGGTTGAGTAGATCACATCCATGCAAAGGAATGATCCAGAGAAGTTTTTATGGAGTTGGGAGCTTCTGCCAAAGTTGGCATCTTGAACTAGTGGGCAGAGCAGATTATTTTCTTGACTACAAAACCATCAAGGACTAAAGTGTCCAAGAAGGATCTAGTCAAGGGCAAGAGTCTGGTTTGAAAGTTCATCTGATGGTGTTCAAGATGCTCCACGTGCATTTCCAAAAACACCCATAGATGATTCTAGAGAGAGGCTAAAAGATTGGACCCTGATAACAGTTTCAGACTTAGCCAAATTTGGCAGTTCTAGGGTTTTTGACTAGAGTGAAAGATTGAGTTAGATAGATTAGTGGCAAGGTTCCAGACTCACCATTAAGTGAATGGGGTTGAGAGGGAAATGATTTCCATTCATCATCTTGAGATTTAGAGGGTGTGTTGTTGGTTTGGTTTGGTTATTAGGGATGAGCTCCGAGAGTAGCTCTAAAAATATCTAACAAACAAGTCAAGATAGTACATGCCTTAAGACAACAGATCAAGACAATTCATAAAAACATCTCAAGGAAGAGATACAAACATACACAAGCATTGTCAAAGTCTTTGGAGAGAAGTTTTGAAATAAGTATCTAAAGGTTTTGTGTAAAGGAGAGGATGACAGTCTCTTAGCACTATTTTTTTGAGGTGAAATAGTAGGGAAAATCCCCACTGCAATTTTTCCTATTATATAAATGTTGTGATAATAGGTAAATATGGGATTTCCACCAGAATGATCCCTCCATGCCTCTTCTAGGTAATTTCCCATTCTGATAATAGGTTTCCCAAATGAGGTGAACCCAAGGGATATCATGGTGGTTGTAAAATTTGTCAAGGTTATTTAAGAGGAGGGCATAATTTTGAATGGTGAGATCCAGAACCCCTAGACCCCCTTGATTTCTAGGTCTGCAAATCTTATCCCATGACACCAGAGCCTGACCCTTAGCTTAAACATCCTCAGTCTTTTTTCTCTAGAGACAGTGTCTCATATATTTTATGATCTGTTCTTTGATAGAAACAGGCACATCCAGGCAACTCATGAAGAACAAAGGGAGTGAGGATAGAACAGACTTAACCAATTGAAGTTTTCCTCCATAGTTCAAGAAGTCAGCTATACCACATAGCCTTCTTTCCACTCTTTGTACAATTGGTAGAAAATGTTCCATGGATGGCTTTGATAAGCTGAGGGGCAGTCCAAGATATGTGAAAGGAAGGCTACCAGTTTGGCAATTAATTGTCTGAGCAAAATGAATCAGCCTATCATTGCTTAAATTTATTGGCATCATGCTTGATTTCAAATAGTTCACTTTGAGGCCAGTGGATAGTGCAAAAGTTTGAAGTAGAGCTTTTAAGCCTAACAATTGACCAGCATCTGCTTTTAGCACCACTAAAGTGTCATCAGCATATTGAATCACAGGAAGTCATTGTTAGAAGGACCACTTATTGGAGGAGACGGAAGGTGGAGGTACATGGCTTTATTCAAGACAGATTGAAGAAGATCTGCAGCAAGGACAAAAAGGAGGGGAGAAAGTGGGTCTCCTTGCCTCACTCCTCTCCTGCAGTAGAATTTTTTCCTAGGTACCCCATTTAGAAGAACTTCAGAGGAGCCAGACTCAAAAATCATCTCAATCCATTTAATCCATTTCTTGCCAAATCCTCTTTCCCTGAGTATATTTAGGATGGATGAATGATCAATTGTATCAAAAGCCTTTTCAAATTCTAATTTTAAAATGACAATTTCCTCCTTTGATTTGTGGCATTGGAATAGATATTCAAAAGCCCACCCAAGGCAATCCTGAATAGACCTATTTTTGAGGAAGCCATATTGATTCTTATGCACCAACTTCAAAATAACATTCTGCAGTCTGTTTGCAAGAAGTTTGGTAATAATTTTTAGCACACAGTTTAATAAAGATATGGGCCTAAAATCAGCAGGGGTGGAAGGGTTTGTCACTTAAGGAATGAGAGTAATGAAGGATGAGTTGATACTTTCAAGTGAAACTTTCTCATCATAGAAATCATGGATAAGCAATTTGAAGTCATTTCCAATGATGGACCAGCAACTTTTGATGAATTCATTGTTAAAACCATCAGGTCTAGGGGACTTATCATTTGGTAAGTCACATATCACATCCTCAATTTCTTTGTCCAGGAAAGGCATTTCAAGAGAGTTTCTCATCTCCTCAGACATACCATTGCCATAAAAATCTTCAAGGTTGAAGAGCATCTCAGTTTTTACAGATGTACCCATTCTAGCTTTGAAATCATCCCACAGGAGGTCAGCTTTGTCAGAGTGATCAAAGATTTCTTGGCCATTATCATTCTTTAGCATTGATATATAATTGTGTCTATAACTGATGGTAGCCTTAGAATGGAAGAATTTTGTGTTTTCATCACCTAATTTCACCCATTCTATTTTCCCTGTTTGTTTCCAATAGGTGTTCTGATTCTGGAGCAGAGTAATGACATGTGATTTCAGAAAATCTCTGAGGTGCCATTCATTAATAGTTAAAGTTCTTGTTTCCTCAAGCAAATCCAGAAGGTCAATTGTGTCATTAACCTTCTTAATCCGATCCTTTAAACAGGGGATTTGTCTGGCCCAAATCTTGATACCTCTCCTCATATTCTTCAATTTGGCACTTATTTTATTTGCCATGTGTGAGATCCAGGCACATGGATTAATAGGATTGATAGGATACCCATATCAACAAGTTGCAACTTCTTTTCCGGAAGCTCATTCGAAAAGAACTCTAAGGTTAAGCGTGCTTGGCCTAGAGCAATTCTAGGATGGGTGACCGACCGGGAAGTGGGTAACCAAAAGCACGAGTGAGGACAAAGTGTGCAGAAAAGACTAGTGTTGGTCTGTGGGGCCAGTCTAGATATCCTATTAAGCTGCCAGGAGTGACACCCCCCGGGCCCAGGAGTGGATAGGGTGTTACAAGTGGTATCACAGCCGAACCTTGCGATTACACGGGTGTGTGCGTGTTAGTGGCGGGACATGTGGAGCATGGCGCGTGTGGCCCGGAGTGGACACGTCATGGCACATGTGCTGGCACTGGACGCACAAACACATACCAAGAGGGAACGTTCTTGGGGTGTGCTTGATCGATGAGGGCATCGATCTTCTAAAGGGTGGGTGTATGTGAGATCCAGGCACATGGCTTAATAGGATTGATAGGATACCCATATCAACAAGTTGCAACTTCTTTCCTAAGCTCATTCGAAAAGAACTCTAAGGTTAAGCGTGCTTGGCCTAGAGCAATTCTAGGATGGGTGACCGACCGGGAAGTGGGTAACCAGGTGCGCACGAGTGAGGACAAAGTGTGCAGAAAAGACTAGTGTTGGTCTGTGGGGCCAGTCTAGATATCCTATTAAGCTGCCAGGAGTGACACCCCCAGGGCCCAGGAGTGGACGGGGTGTTACACCATGTCAAGATGTCCCACTGGTATATTCCAGGCATTTTGCACAATTTGTTTAAAGTCAGAATGATGTAACCAAAAAATTTCAAATCTAAAAACTTGTGCCTTGGGAATATTAGTTCCAATTGATATGACACAAGGTAGGTGATCAGAAGTGGGTTTGGAAAGGGGGTAAACAAAAGTAGAGGGGCATTTGAGGGTCCAGGAGCTAGAAGTAAAAAACCAGTCCAGCCTTTCCAAGAGGGGATCTTTTTGCATATTGCTCCAAGTATATTTTCTTCCCTTAAGAGATAGCTCAATTAGGCCTAGGTTACTGATAGCTTCATTGAAAAGCAAAGTGTCATTAACATCTCCTCCACTCCTGTTCCTATCAGTAAGCCTTCTGATAAGATTAAAGTCCTCCAAGACTATCCAATCCATATTATCAGGCATAACAATGTTAGAAAACCAATCCAAAAAATCCTCTTTTCTATCAGCTTGACATGGACCATAGATGTTGGTAAGTGTCCAGGTGTCATTTGAGAGTAGGGAAGAGAATGTGACAGAAGTAGAAAATTCATTTTGGAAGGCTCTGATACCACTAAACAAAGAACTGTTCCAAATGATGATAATCCCTCTAGAAGCACCAATAGAAGGGAGAAAGTCAAAACTGTCAAACTTGCTTGGACAGAATTTTTTTAAGAAGTTCATGTCAAAGATTTCTCTTTTGGTTTCTTGAAGACAAATGATGTCACACTCAGATTCAATGATTTTTTTAAAGCCAGCCACTTCTTCTCAGAGTTCATGCCTCTGAGATTCCAGTTCAGAATATTCCATTTTCTTTTGTTATTCATAGGTAACCTAAGGAGTAAGATCTTGGGGTGACACAAGATATGTAATCACACAAATAAACTTAACCCTTTCACATGATCCACGAGTCATAGACACACACAGATCCATAAAGAGCATAAGAAGTTCATTACATGTCCCAAAAGCAAGTGACCCAGACACAAAATGACTATAGTTTTTAAACATTAAAACATCTATTTGGGGGCTTTCTTCTTAGACTGTTGTCCACATGATTCAGTAGCCCCACCTTTCTTCTTTCCAGGCATGATTATGTCAGCTCCATTCTTTTTTGGTCCAGGATTTCCAGGAGGTTTGATGATCAAATCATTGATCCTGCTCTTCTTCAGCAGCCTTTCCTCAAGCTCTCCCTCTTTGACCTTACAAAAAGAATCAGCAAGGTTTTTAACAACTTTATTGCTAAGACAAGGTGGAGAAGCATTGCAAGAAAGACAATTTAGATTAGTACAATTCACATGACTTTTAAAACCCCCATTAAGTTCCACAATCCTAGGACTTCTTCTCACCTCAGTGTCAACCATTGGCTCCAATCCCCTTCTTTTTTTGGATGGAGCATTGGGAACCATCATATTTGAGGGGGATTCATTCAGGCAGCGAGGAGGCATCTGACCAACACAATCATCAGGAATAATGAAGGTAAAGGTATTTTCATCAGCAATTGGTTCCTTTATAATATCCCAAAGGGGAGAAGTAAGAAAGTGCTTTGCCCAACTGAATTTATCAGGAGTAAGGAGCATGAGAGTTATAAAGTTGAACCAACTTACAGGAATATCACACTTCAGTCTGTTCTTGCCAAGTGGAGCACTGTTGATGTGAGAGGCAAAAAACCTATCCCAAAGATCCAGGCCTTGTTTGGAGAAGGATTGAGCAGCCAGCACATCAGGAGTAGAAACAAAAGATGTAAATGTCATTGCCACTTGCAGATGTGCCTCATTAGGAGTGACATGGGTATACCCTACAGGTACTCGAGCTTGGTATATACGGTCCAAATACGTATAGGCCCACGGTGTCGCCAAGGCCCAGATGGAAGGACTCGAGTAACCTGCGGACTCTCGATTGCTTGAAGATCAAGAAAAAGCTAAAGATAGAATGTTTGAAGGGGAAAACCCTAACTTGTAACTGACTCGACCTGCTACCTGAGACCTAGCCTATCTATATAAAGGCTAGGAGAGGGCGGCGAGGAAAATACACACGCAACCCTAGTTTCCACAACCCTCGCCATATTGCATCTGTGCACCATTGTAACTTTCGACTCCCTCGATAATTCCACGAGCAGAAAAGCAGGAGTAGGGACCTCTATGAGGCCTGAACCTGGGTAAATCCTTTGTCCCCTGTGTGCTTGTTTGCTAGCCGATAGATGTCTCTAGCGCTCCCTCCTTCTCCAAAACCCAAGTCCATAACAATGGGCATTGATGAGTTAAACCCTTGTCAATTGGCGCCGTCTGTGGGAATAGGGAGTGCTGATGTTGCGGCTTCTTTGGCCCCATCAACTGCAATCTACAACTCCGCAACAGTGGAGATCCGCCAGCTCTTCGGTGCCTTCGACTTTACCGTCCACACGCCAGCCACTCGCCCGACCTTCGAGTCCGTGGGCGATGGAATCAACTGACAATTGGGAGCTTCCACTTCCAAGTTGGTCATATGGGCACACTTCGCATGCCTGATCAGCCGACAACACCGGCGATTGCCCCGGCATCATGGTTCCCTCCATCGATTGGCACCCTCAGCGAGCTCAACGCTCCGGTGGCAGTCGAGAACACGGTCAGCGATAGCAGTCGCGACTCCGATCTAAGCAATTTGGCGACTGAAGATGGAACCTACGGTTCTGGATCTGAAAGTTGTGGAAGCAACAGCTTCCCTAATCACTTCATGTGCGCCGTCGTCAATGCGGGCGACACCTCCGCCAATCGCGGTAACGGTGGAACCACCGGCAACAGCACCGATCCACCCAATCGCGGCAATAGTGGTAACACCGACAATGGCACTGACCCACCCAACACCGGCAACGGTGGCAACGGCGACAACGGCGGTAACGATGGCAACGGAGGAGCAGTCGAACCTCCTAGCATGATCAACGAGCAAACCGGCGAACGCGTCGTGATCAGGCTCAACAAGCAAGAGTGGGATCGCTGCCATGAAGCCCTACGAGGTGCACCTCTACCCTTCGGGTCCCCGCAGGAACTGCTGATGGGCTACCACTGGCTCCTAAAAGAGGAATTCAAGCACCAAAAACAAGCAATCGCGCAACTTGAGGCGCGTAAAAAGGCAGCGGACAAATCAAGCCTTCGTCGTGCTGGGCTCTCCTCTTACGGAGGGTCCTCCTCAAGAGGCAACGAGTACCTCGCCAAGAAGAGGAAGTCGCGGATGGCTCACCTCACCGAACAAGAGCGCATAGATGCCGTAAAAGTCCTCGACTTCGGTTCTATGACAGTCGACACGAGAGGCAACGTGGTTCCCAGGACACCGCAGGCCGCGGTGACAGCAGCCACCATGTACCTCCTCAATAACCAGCTGCCAGCTAGAGATCCCCGAACGGCCATGCACCAATCTACAATCGCGGGCCTAGGGCTAATCGAGGCCGCCCTCGACAAGGAGCCGGTACCAGACCCAAAAAAGGGCAAAGCACTACTCCTCGCCCTCGTCCAGCGATGATAGTCACGACCTATCTCGACGTCGCCGCTCACGGCGACACGATTACAACTACGATGCACGCGACGAACTCACGCAGTGCAAGATCGACAAGTCAAGGGCACGACGTGCTCGGTCAACTGATTTGGAAGAGGAAGATGGGGAGCTCTGCGGCGCCAGATGCTTCAGCAGATCCATCAGGCAAAAGCGAATGCCTAAAGGGTTTAAACTCCCATCGGAGAACCCGAAATTTGACTCATAGGACCCCAAGATCTGGCCGGAGGATCACATCTCCTCCGCTACATGGAGGCAAATGGCATCGCCATGCAATGCTTGCAGCTACAGCTGCAGGGCGCCGCCCGGGCATGGCTCAATAACCTCCCACGCGGATCCATCGCAGTTGGGATGAGCTAGTCTACAACTTCATGTGCAACTTTAAGGGCACGTACAAATGCCCCGCCTCAATCGAAGAACTGAGATGTCGCCAAAGAAAGATTCGCGAATCGCTGCGCTCTTACATCCAAAGGTGGTCCATCATCAAGAACTCCGCAGAGAACATCTTGGAAGACCGCGCGATTGATGCATTCAACGGTGGTGTTCGCCGCATGGAACTCAGGGAGGAGCTAGGCCTCTCAAAGCCCTAGACCATCGACCACCTGATGGAGATCACAAATCGGTGGGCCGATGGAGAAGATTCGGTGAAGAATCGCGTTCACTCTGACGAGGAGGCAGAACTCGAACGAAGACGCGACCGTCGAGGTAAGCTTCGCATGCGCGTCTACGATGATCATGATGACGTCAACATGGTCGCAGCTGGCTACGCCGATAGACGCGACGATAACCGCAACAGTGGATACCGCAGCAGCGAATACCGCGACTCCGGGAAAACCACACAAGTGTGGCAACGCCACACTTGCGATGGAGCACCCGCGACCTCCATCGAGGACAAACTGTTCGGGCCATGCACGGTACACTTCTACATCGACAAGCATGATGGCAAGAGAAAGTCCAGCCACCTCCTCAAGGACTGGCGCGAGTTCCTCAAGCTACACAAGGGATTGGTTCAGATGAACCGCAATGCAGTCGAAAGAGGCTACGGAGCCGCTCTAGGCGCCGTAGCACATGGCGCACCACCACCACCACCTGGGCCACCCCCGAACGGAGCTGCACCGGACCAGCACCACAGAGGCGAACTGTACCCACGGGCCATGGGTACCATGATGATCCAAAAGGGGCGCCCCTCCAATAGGGTGCAGAAGGCCATCACTCGCCAAGTCAACTTGGCCATGCACTCGCCACCATCCACCACTGAGTACCTCAGTGGCAGTGAGTCGTGCATTACCTTCGACAAACACGACCACCTGCCCCAAATACCTCGCCCAGGTCATTGCCCCCTCGTACTCGAGGCACAAATTGCAGGCTTCGACATGAGTCGCGTCTTCATGGACGGCGGAAGCGGCATCAACCTCATATTCGCGAGTACCTTGCGAGAAATGAGGATCCCTCTAACCTGCTTGGAGGTATCGGACACAACGTTCCACGACATCGTCCCAGGGAAAGGCGTATACCCCCTGGGCAAAATCAACCTGGACGTCATCTTTGGCACGCCGAAGAACTTCTGGCGCGAGCGCATCGACTTTGAGGTCGTCGACTGGCCCTCACAATACCATTTCATCCTTGCGCCGTGATTCGCCAGTTCATGGCGCACCCCACCACGCCTACATGCAGATGAAATGCCAGGTCCCAACGGCGTCATAACGATCAACGGAACTTCGAGCGATCCGACGCCATGCATGTGGAATTCAAGAATCTCCTAGTCCTTCCGGCATGCAGGAGGAACTCGAAGATCGAAAGAGACGACAGACAACACCGCCTCCCCGAGTAGGCCAAGCTCACATGATCTCTCCTTCGACTCATCTGCGCACACAAAAAGGTGCAGGTCCATCCATCGATCCGCCAAAACGGCCCTCGTCGCCAACAACTTGAGTCCGCGATAGAACTCGCGCTGCCGTCAATTCCTCCGTGAGCACTGGGAAATTTTTTCCTGGTGTCCTGCAGACATGCCAGGAGTTCCCAGGGAATTCACCGAGCACGCACTCAACGTCAACCCCGACGCAAGGCCAGTCAAGCAAACAATCAGGCGACTGTCTGAGCCATGAGTGCAGGCAGTCGGAATGGAGATCAACAGACTCCTCGAGGCCAAATTCATACGCGAGATCAAGAAAAGCACTTGGCTCGCCAATACGGTGCTGGTGCCAAAAAAGGACACGGATATCCTACGGATGTGCGTGGACTTCACTTCTTTAAACAAGCACTGCCCAAAAGATCACTTCCCGCTACCACGGATCAATCAAATCATCGACTCCACCGCTGGATGCGAGCGCCTCTGCTTCCTCGATGCCTACTCAGGCTATAACCAAATTCGAATGAAGGAGTAAGACCAGGAGAAGACCGCGTTCACAACGCCCTTCGGTGTGTTCTGCTACAACACAATGCCCTTCGGGCTAAAAAACGCGGGAGCCACCTACCAGCGGTGTATGCAGGCTTGCCTCAAGGAGCAACTGGGTCGCAACATCCAAGTCTATGTCGATGACATAGTAATCAAAACCAAGGAGGAAGCCTCTCTAATCGACGACTTGCGCGAAACCTTCGCCAATCTCGATCATTACCGGATCAAGCTCAATCCGGACAAATGTGCCTTCGGCGTACCATCTGGGGAGCTGCTCGGATATCTCATCTCCGCGAGAGGGATTGAGGCAAACCCGAAAAAGATAAAGGCCATACTGACCATGGAGAAGCCAAAGAATATAAGAGGTGTCCAGCAACTAGCCGGACGAATCGCGGCCCTCAGTCGATTTATCAGTCGAATGGGAGAAAAGGCACTGCCCTTCTATCAGCCTCATAATTTTCCCTACAAAGAGACTATGTCTCCTGGGTCGCCCGAATCGTCTCCGCGATGATAAAATTCGGATGCCGCGCTTACAGCGTGAAGGTAAGACCTAAATAAGGCCTGGCAACGCATTTAACTGCGCACTACCATAAATATATCCGTGCCTGCAGGCACGATGAACATGCCTTGACGGACGCGTCGAGTGCTCACACCCATATAACTGGAATTTGACTCCTGTAAGACCTCCGCGGCCTGAGTCGAATTACGCCAGCACTTTTCCGGATTCGAGTCCGGGGACTCGAGTTTGAGTATATTGCGTTGTTTCACCCTAAGTTGGTTAACTGATACCGACACTTCGGCTATATCAGGCACGTATATCAACAATCCCTATTACATAAATAAAGGCAGTCGAAAATGTACTCATTCAGGCAGTCGAAGACTTCAAAAAGTCCCCAGTCGAATCTGTGATTCCACTGGACACTCGGGGGCTACTGACATGGGTATACCCTATAGGTACTCGAGCTTGGTATATATGGTCCAAATATGTATAGGCCCACAGTGTCGCCAAGGCCCAGATGGAAGGACTCGAGTAACCTGCGGACTCTCGATTTCTTGAAGATCAAGAAAAAGCTAAAGATAGAAAGTTTGAAGGGGAAAACCCTAACTTGTAACCAACTCGACCTGCTACCTGAGACCTAGCCTATCTATATAAAGGCTAGGAGGGGCAGCGAGGAAAATACACACGCAACCCTAGTTTCCACAACCCTCGCCAGATTGCATCTGTGCACCGTTGTAACTTTCGACTCCCTCGATAATTCCACGAGCAGACAAGCAGGAGTAGGGACCTCTACGAGGCCTGAACCTGGGTAAATCCTTTGTCCCCTATGTGCTTGTTTGCTAGCCAATAGATGTCTCCAGCGCTCCCTCCTTCTCCAAAACCCAAGTCCATAACAATGGGCATTGATGAGTTAAACCCTCGTCAAGGAGAAAGTAGATTAGTGTCTTCAATCATCCAATCATCCTACTACCTCATTAATAGGATGGACCTCATCTTCATCATCCTGGTAGTTCTGAAGGATATTGAGCAAGCCATCACCCATACCAATATCCTGAGTGTTCTCAACAAGCTGCTGCTCCGCCTCAATGTCATCATCAGCATGAACAGAATTGTCAGAGGAAATATTGACAGCAGGGAATGAACCAATAACAACACTGTTAGCCTCCTGAGGTGGCATATTCAGATTATCAATTGGCATGTCCACCCCTTCAGCAAAGATTGACCCTTGAACAGGTGCATTCCATTGCCCCCATCCAGCATCATTATTCTGCTGAGGAGCAGCATCAACCCATTGGTCCCATCCACCAATTTCACCTTCAGGCTGGGGAGGAGGTGGTGGGGGAGGAGGACCAAATTGAGGTCCCATGACAGGTAAAGGGTGAGGGTCTTCATTATCATATGGTAGTGGGTCCTCATCAGGTGGGCCCCACCTAGGAGATTACTGTTCAAAAGCTCCACAGAAAAGGTCCAGGTTTAGTCTCAACTAGGTCTCCAATGGTAAATCTTACACTTTTGGGCACCTCCACCAGGTCAGTGACTCTAAGTTTAGAAATGATTCTGCCTTTGTGCTCAGGGTATCTTTCCCAAAGAAGCACCTTTCCAATATCAGCAAAGATAGCATTCAGGTCTTCAGTATGCCAGTGATCGAGAGGAGGGCCCAGAAGCATAACCCAGCACTCATTGTTGAACTGTGTCCTGCGCCAGTTAATTCCTTCATTGTGTCTAGCAAAGGAAATTGCAACATCTTGGAAAGGTATTGGTCCAGCACCGATCAAACGGTCGCGGTCCCTGACATTATTAAATTGCACATATGTAGAACCATAGGGGCAGTTTTGGATATCACGAAAATCCACCCTAGTAACATTGATAAAGAAATCTTGCAACACATCTCTGACATTCTCAAAGGGAACTAGACCTGGAGGAATGGCATACTGTTCATGAGCATGAATGTTTGCAATGGCATACTGTTCATGAGCACGTGGGCAACGAGGAACCACCACCCGCTTGACACGATTTCGCCCTTCCACCTACAAAATCTCGAAGCCAGGAGGGAGAAAAGGCTGTGGGTCGAGCGGAATGTTCGCCATTGCGACGGAGGTTGCCACCGGCGACGAGCGGAGCGAGGTGGTTGGGGTTTCTGCATGCGTGGGAGTTGAGGAGGCAGGGTCTTCCGAATTATCCTTTTTTTGGGCGAGGGCAAAGTCTTTTAGACAATCGAACACCCTAGGCCGTGAAACTTGCGCCGAGACTTGGGACTTGAACCAATTAAGGTAAGAATTGTCGGGCCAAGGACGGGTAGGGAAAGTTGGAAATTTCAAAAAAGGTACAAGACCAGGCAACTTAATTGTAGTTGAATCTTTACATGTAGGAAATTTTGCTTCCTCAATAACTCCCCCATTAACCACAATTTTGACAAAAGTCGTGTCAGGTTTATTTCCATTAATTCCACTCATGATTTGACCGTTTTTGCATGAGGATTTCGGAGAGGAAACCAGGAAACAGATACGATCAAAAACAGATGAATTATTTTTCTTTTTGTAAGAGACAAACGTCCAATCTTTGTCAATTTCTTTGTAATATTCTCTTTCCTCAAATCTCCAATTTGGTCCACCTTCCCCCCACAAGCTGATTTTCAAGACTCATTTGAAAAGGAATTTAAATTATAGATCTCAAAACCCACAGCACGTGAAGCAAATGAAAACCGAAAGGTTCTATCTTGAAGTAGTTTGACTTGAAATTTTGATGCTAAACCACCAAAACAGGCTTGAAGGGCAATGCCAACAGTATGAATATCAAGTTTAAAGTTGGCACGTCCAAAAGAGCCAACTAGAAAAAATGGTCTTCTACGGAATCCTCGAGAGAAATTAACATGGTGTCCGAATTTTTTGAAGACATTTACCTCAAAATCTTTGCCTTTAGAGAAAGCCAATGAAGTGCTCTTGCTAGTCTTCATCGGTGCAGCATGCACCTTGTCGGAATTCAGATCTTCAATAATTTGTGCACCCACAACAACCCTTTTGACAACTAGATCCAGTGTCAAGACAGAATAAATCTTTTCATCTTGCAGAAGGAATCTTGCATCAGTCACCACCTTATTTTGATTGAGGAGCACAATCCTCTTAGCATGAGAATAAAGGATCAAAAACCCCGGAACGTGCCCCAAATCATCTGACGGCAGAGAAGAGCATGTTACATGCCACTTAAGACTCAAATCTTCAACCATTTCAACACCAGAAGAAGAACCACCAAGAAATCTAGGAGAAGAGATCGAGAGATCATTGATCCTAGCAAGATGAGAGGGGAACCTCACCACAGAACCAACAGAAATCACCTCCCCATTTTCAAGGCATTTACCCTCAAGAGGAAAACCATTGGCATTGAGGATAACCAGCCAGCGCTCCGCCGAGAGAATCAGAGAACCAACAAGGAACTTACCACCAGTGGAACTCCTAGAGTAGGTGATCTTTTAGTCACCACCAGAAGAGTCCAACGGAGAGAAACCCATAGAGAGAGGTGTGCGACGGCGCCGGAGTGGCGCCGGCGAGAGCCGGTGGAAGGGACCTCAGAGAGACATGCCTCGGAAATCGTGCAACCTCAGAGCCGATCGCCTCTTAGCACTATTACCAAGAGAGAGATGAACTAGTTTTTCAAAGGGTTTTGGAAAGGCCTGAGAAAAGAATATTTAGAAGGATCTGTCTTGAAAACATGGAGAGATTGTACCATATAGATCTCCTTAGTTTTATCAGTAGGAGAAGAGAAAACATTTTGTTTTACAAAGTCATCTTGGCTCTTGTTTTGAAATGTCAGAACATTTGAGAATATGTAAAATAAGCCAATACATTTCCTTTTGGTAAATAGTTTTAGTAAACTTTTGATAAGATAGAGAAGTACCTTGAGCACAACGCAAGCACAAAAAAAGCAGGGCAATCAACAAGAAACTACTACACCACTAAGCCAGAAAAAGTTTTTGTCCCCTAATTTTTGCACTTTGGATACATAATCAAGGTTACCCAAAGTGGGGGTGTTATAACTGCTTTCTTGAGACTTCCCTACCATTTTTCAGTGGCGTCATCCGTGAGTCCTCGGGCTTCCTCCCCAACTTTCGTACTTGTCGATGCTTACCTTGCATGATCATAGGATAGAGTGTGAAGTAGCATACCATTCAAATGAGTAGGAAGTGGACTCGGGTATAAGATAGAATTCACCTTTATGGTCCATGATGACTCGTCTTACGTTAGAGAGAGTGAGAATGTACTTGATGTGGTGACGACCATAGGTCGAGCTACACCATTTTCTCTTTTTTTCCGTTTTCCCTCCTTTTCCTCCTCACATACCCCTTCCTGCCCGCCATCTGCCGCAGCTCCCGCCATTTTCACTCGTGCGCGCCTAATCTTCCCCACCATGTTGCCGAAGAAATTCACCGTTCCTCAATCCACTGCCGATCCGGATCAGATGGAGCAAAGAAAGAAGAGAGCGAGGAAGAAAATGCCACGGACATGACCCTTCGGGTACCCACTTTGGTATATATGGTTTGGTCTATCGGAAGGCCCATACGACGAACTGCTAAGGATCCTGATGCCCAAGACAAATTGGTGACTATGAATCCCGTATTCCTGGTACGCCGAGCAAGGAAAGCTCAACATTAGGAAACTTTAGAGAAAAACTCTAACTTACAGAAGCACCGTGTCAACAACTTGTAATGCTCCCATGGACAGAACCATGGATTTTATCTTCGAGGAACATGATTAATACTACCAGACAATGTTGGTCTTTCATTGCGACAAAGCTCATCCTGCCGGTTTCTCCCTGAATCCCCTGAAAAAGGATTAATATGTCTCGCAAAATCCGACCTCCTCTATCATATCATATCATCCCGACCGACAGGTCCCTCATAGCGCTGGCTGGTCCCTCGACATTCACAAGACTCGCCTATAGAAATCGCTGGCACATTACGAAATTTCGACGAGGTTCAAAAGATCACCAGCACTGGAAGGAGCGTGAAGCCTCTGCGGCTGCGGCTCTGCCGGTGCTCACGGACAGAAAATAACACGTGCCGCACATCGTCAGTAGGTGGTCACTCGCGTTTGGTCCATCCACATTCCGTAGCTGGGTCCATTCCAGTCGCTAGCTCGTCCGGGATGGATACACTTGGGCGGATCCTCGATCCCCGGAGTGCGCGCATACCCGTTCAAAAACCAGGCTTGGATCCTCTCTGTCAGTCGGTTCATCGCCTAGCTCTACTGACGCGTGAGCGATTACAAACGCGTCCGTCCAATCCCGAAATTAGGACTAGTACCTGGACATTTTAGGGTCGCGTATTTCATGCGCGGATACGACACGAGCGAGACTGCCCGCCGTCCCGCCCCGGCCGCCGCTCATTGATTCGAGTTGAAGGAATCAAGGAAGCAACAACGGTGTCAAGGCCAAATCATTCTTTCTCGAGACGTTAAGATGGGTAGGGCTAGTCTAGCGGTCAAACCCAGAGTGATGCCAGGAAACAGATCATTTTTTTCTCCATGGATCCCGTCAAAGGACCAAAAAACATTTTCTGTATGGACAATGGATCACATGATATAAGGAAAAGAAATACTCTCGCCAAGTTAGAAACTTAGATTTATTCAGATTCGATATCAGATTTATTTGTATTAGATACCGAATCTGTAAAACAAAATCAAATAATTTGGATCGGAGCGAGTAGCAGTCTTCGGCGGAGGATCCAATCGAATCATCAGCCTGTAATTGGAAATCTTTCTATACCATCTACTACTAGTATGCTGCTACAAAGGAACAAAAATCCCACCACCCGGAGAACAGGGCCAGCATGTCCCCCGGAGATCCAAAGATTGGACACGAAATCTGACGCTAGCCTGGCTCGAACCGGACACGGGTTTCCGGCCAGGCCCATCTTCCAACCGTCAACCAACCTCCCCCTCCCCTCCCCTCCTGCGCTCTTCAAATTAAAAACCCACCCACGCACGCGCACACACACCCCACCAGTCCGTCGCCTCCTCCTTCTATTCCTCCCCTGTCCCCGCACTTGCCACACATCCAGCCCGGACTTGCCTCGCCTAGCCTCGTCAGGCCACAGCAATGCCTCCGGATGGCGACGCGGCCCTGGCGGCGGACGAGCTGCAGAGCCTCAGCTTCGGCTCCTCCGAGCGCTCCCGCTCCGCCTCCACCGTCTCCACCGCTACGGCCTCCTGCTCCACCTCGTCCTCGGGGCCAATGGGCCTCCCGACGTCGCGCTCCTCCAACCCCTCCGCCCTTGCCCCGCGCCTAGGCACTGTGCAGCTCTCGGACATACGCTTCGTCCGGCGGCTCGGCGCGGGGGACATCGGCAGCGTGTACCTGGCCGAGGTGAAGGGGAAGGGCGCCGGCACCGGCGGGGCGCTGGTGGCGGCCAAAGTGATGGACAGGAAGGAGCTGCAGGGCCGGAACAAGGAGGGGCGAGCGCGCACGGAGCGCGAGATCCTCGAGGCCGTCGACCACCCATTCCTCCCGCGCCTCTACGGGGTCGCCGAGGGGGAGCGCTGGTCCTGCCTCCTCACCGAGTTCTGCCCCGGCGGCGACCTCCACGTCCTCCGCCAGAGGCAGACGCACCGCCGATTCTCCGAGGCCGCCGTCAGGTACGCCGCCACCTCGATTACCACCACTCGTTGATTACCATCACATATGCGTTTTTTATATTAGTGGTAATAATTAACGCAGCTCTGTTTCTCTCAAAAAAATATACTATAAGATTGATCTGAGATCATATCGTACTGCGATGAAAAATGCTCCTTTGATGGGGGGAAATGGAGATCATATCGTACAATTAACAACATGATTTAACAAAATCGAGTTCTGATCGCATTTTGGGCGTGAACTGCGGGCCAAGCAGCTAGCGATCATAGCCTTTCCAGAGAAGAATGTGGCCGGTTTCCTGGGTTCTACTACCACTTGGCTTCCTTTGTTTACTTGGCTGTTTCTGTGTTCCCCCTTCCTTTCTGCATACTAGTTTAATTAGCTCATTTTTAAGGATCTAGTGGCCAGTTCTGGCTGCGCATGGTTCGGCTGGCCCCATGTGTCTTCGGTTGGGCATGCATCTGTCCATTCATGTGGAGTGCATCTCCAGCAACTGACTGTGCCCCTCATCCTGATAACACACCGCATAATATCAGATGGATTGCAGCCCTTTTGGATGCATCCTTAACCAAAATTGACACCGAGCTTCCTTAACAACACAAGGATCGTGACATATGAGGATGATACCGTTTTGCGAAACGATGCCATGGAATAAGCATCCAAACGACACATTGCCCTGTTTCCTCTGGAAATGCATATTTCATGGGTCCAGCTGCCCGCTCTCTCACTGTCACGGCCACAGTTCCCTGGTTTCCAGCCATGCTCTGAAAAACTCTCAAGCCAGCCAAACGCACGCCCATATAATCACCTTCCAATGACTGGGTCAGTCAGGAAGTGTTTCCATGTGGAGACCAGCAGCACGGCCCTGAATGATACCAAGCCTGCCCCAGCGCCATCCGGAAATAAAGCTGTTCTTGGCATATGCGCTTGCATGCTAGTACCCTTGCTCTTTCCTTATCTCTCTACTGGAGTAGCTAGGTGCACGATCATTTGCTTTGCCTACCGACGATCCTATCTCCCCCCACAATATACGGAGAGCAGTGTTATTGCCTCCCGGAATAAGCTTCAAATAGCATTATTCCCGGCCGTATAGATATGCATCCAGCCATGTGGATGGTTAATGAAGATGCAGGCCATGCCCGAGATTAAAGGGGGAAGAAATACGGATGTTAACAAACTGTACAGTACAGGTAGGATACACGGTGGTAGAATTATTGGCCACGTTAGCTCCATCACAGTACGTCATGTGGCTGTTTCGTGAGAGATTAGTCGGGGAGGCCATAGCATTCTCTAGTCAACTCAAACATGTATTGAGCGACAGTGTATTGTCTATCGATGGTCCAATCAGCTTGTTCATTTTAACCATACAGAATGAGGAAAATAACATGTACAATAACCCCTTTTTTTCACGCTACGGTCAGAATGCACAAGAGGATGAGGAAAATACACTTTGCCAAAAGAAACATAGAGGGAGGGAAAGCGTGAATTATTGAACAGGGTATGGATTCACGGGTCAACACAACGTCTTTGCTTAAACTTTGTGGAAGGAAACCAAGCAAATGCACAAGAGAAGTGAACCGTATATGAATTCATGGACGAGCCACAAAAGTATTACTACTATTATAGCAACAATAAAATACTTTCGGCGCCACTCTAGTCTTGAGAAGCCCGCTTCTTCGTAAGACTTGCTGCCATTCATATGCTACTCGTACGGCTTTGCATTGTTGCATTATAATGTGCACTCCAACAAAAATGAATCAATCCTCGTTTGACACGGCAAGCAGCAGTGATTGTAGGTATACGATCGAGCAGCAGGTAGTTTTATGCAATGGCTTCGTGCATTTCGGTGCTACCTGCACGCACGCTACAACAGTGCCGCCGTTCAACGCAATGGTGGCATTATGGCTAGGCCGGTCGTAGTAGCCATTACCGGTGTGGCACACGAGGGCACGGCCCCTCGTGCTACGGCGCCGGAACCGGTTGCCGAACATGGCTTTAAAATTATATACTTCCTCCGTCTCAAAATAAGTGACATGAGTTTGTCTAGATTCGTGTTTTAGTATATAGATATATTTAAATCTAGACAAACACAGATCACTTATTTTAAAATGCCTACGCTCATGGTCAAGAGAGCTTTGCTTTTTTACTAACACCCCCATGTGAGATGGTTAAGAGTCACAGCTCTGAAACACACGCACAGACATGGCCATGAATGGGCCGTGGATGGATGCAGTCGACCGAGATCAGCATGGGTACTCGTACTTTGCAGTAAGGATTAATCTAATTAACCCCAAGGAATGATCGGTTGAGTGAGTGCACACATGATGTGACCTTTCTTCTCCGCGCCATTAAACAAGGCTCCACCCCAACGTGCAACGCCCCCAACATCAATGATGCACTAATTCGAGTACTGTCTCTTGCCTTTTCTTTCCTCTTGTGACTTTTGGTAGCTTGCTAGTACTGCAGCGCACAGCGTCAGCCACCGTGCCCGGTACAGATACAGTGAGGTGACACTGTCGTTGCCACATACATGTGTGCCTCTGGTTGCATGTGCATAAAGTCAAGGGAGGCACTTGTATGCTTTTGTGGTATGCAATTACGTATAGTTGCTTACTGTACGGTTTCTCATCAAAGTCGCACCCGTCCAGCGTGTTTGAGTTTGGTGTCAAATGTATAATGCAGATAAAGAAAATAATTAATGCTTCTGTTTTTCATCTTCAGTGGAAACTTTTTAAGAAAAGATATGATGGGTTTCTGATAGTTCAACGGTTTTGACATTGGTTTTGTATATTGTGTGCCAGGTTCTACGTGGCTGAGGTGGTAGCCGCGTTGGAGTACATCCACATGATGGACATCGTGTACCGTGACCTCAAGCCGGAGAACGTGCTCGTCCGCGCCGACGGCCACATCATGCTCACCGACTTTGACCTCTCCCTCAAGTGCGACCCGACTGCACCGACGCCGGCGCATGTCATCTCAGACCCTATTGCGCTCACCGGCCACTCCTCGGCGTCATCCTCGTGCATCATCCCATCCTGCATCGTCCCTTCGGTGTCGTGCTTCAGCCTCTTCCCGGGCCGTGGTCGCCGGCGCCGGCTCCGCAAGAAGGCCTCCGGCAGCGGTGGCGGTGGGAACAGCAGCAGCAGCAGCAGCAGCTTCCCCACCGGCGTGCTCGACCTGGAGTTCGTGGCGGAACCTGTGGAGCTCCGTTCCATGTCGTTCGTCGGCACGCACGAGTACCTCGCCCCGGAGATCGTGTCGGGCGAGGGCCACGGCAGCTCCGTGGACTGGTGGACACTCGGCATCTTCATCTTCGAGCTGCTCTACGGGGTGACGCCGTTCAAGGGGTACGACAACGAGATGACCCTGGCCAACATCGTCGCCCGCGCGCTCGAGTTCCCCAAGGAGCCCTCTGTGTCGTCCGCCACCAAGGACCTCGTCACCGCGCTGCTCGCCAAGGACCCGACGCGCCGGCTCGGCGCCACCATGGGCGCGGCAGCCATCAAACGGCACCCGTTCTTCAACGGCGTCAACTGGGCGCTGCTCCGGTGCGCCACGCCGCCGTACGTGCCGCCGCCGTTCAGCGTCGGGACTACAGCCACTGGCTCCGACCCCGGGAACAGCATCCCTCACGACAACGACTTGTCGGACGACAGCTGCCCCGGCACGCCCGTGGAGTACTACTAGATGAGACGGAGCCATGGAAGGAAGGAAGCTCCCGCGCACGTACGTGCAACTAGATGCTGCCACACTGCCGGGACCCAAGCACGTACGTACCTTTGTCCAAACCCGGCGCACGTGGTGGCGATATCAGTGGACGGGGCCGCGCTGGATGGCGTGCACGAGGCAACCTTGGTTGGGGGCAGGACGCGCGCGCGGGCAGGCGCTGCGTTGTCGCGTCAAATAGTTGCCGGCCGTGTGCGTTCGTACACGCTGTTCCAGTAATAACTTATCCATGTTCCTTTCTAATTTGACTTTCTCTGGCCGCCATTGCCAGGTTGGTAATGACACACATATAATACTCCTAGTTAGTAGTGGTAGAGTTGTATTATGAGCGATGTTTGTTATGAGATCTAGTAAGAGCTTTGCTTCGCTCTGCTCGTTGTCCTTGTTTTTTTCTGCAAAGATTGTGAACAATCTGGTGTGCATCTTGAGCATTGAACGAATGATGAGAAGCGATCATGATGGATGATCGGGTCTGGGCTTTGGGTGGCAGCCGAGGGACACGAGCGGGTGGACCCAAAGACGGCGAGGTGTGCAGAGGGGATCGATCATTGCCCAGGAATTCTGCTCGCGGCTTTCCCTCACTTTTCCCTGAACGCTCGTGCGCTTCTGCTTCGCCTTTATAGATGACTCGCAGACGACACGTACTTCTAGATGTATGCAACGGTGTGTGTGATCGATCGCCGAGTAAAGATGCTGCTGTTTTTACAGCCAAAGCAAGTAGCTGCAGCCTGCAGCTGCGTGAAAAACCAAAGGCTGTCCTATCCTCTTGTTGTTGAGAAGCAAAGGCTGCACCACTGCAGTAACAATGATCATGCATGATGTGTGCTGCTAGTAATCGAATGCAAGTCAACAACCTACATGGAAAACAAAAGAAATGGGAAAATTAACCATGGGTAACCTAAAAGCTAACAGCATACACAGATATCCTGCTAAACTAAAATTTGCGGTTGCGGTTTCAAAATTATAAGAGCATCTTCAGCAGCAGTAGCGCTATATCTGCGCGCTGTAAAACGTCAAACCAGCGCGCGCCATTTTCTTGCGCCCCTTTCCACATGCTGTAAACGCGCGACAAAACACGGCGCGCAGACGCGCCTCCATCAGACGCTGCAGACTACAGCGCGCAAACACGCGCGCGCACACAAACACATACATTGCAAGATCTAGAAAATACACATAAATTAAACTGCGACGAACAAAAAATACATATTGCGACGAACAGAAAATAAAACTAGAAACTAGAAAATAAAGCTACGATCTACGCTTCCTCGTTATCCGAGGTGGTGTCCTCGGACTACGTCCAGAGGTCGTCCCACCTTGGATCGTCGTCGTTGATGGTCTGCGGCCCCGCGAGCTGCGCGTTGATGAACGCTTTGCGCCGGCGGTGATCTGCCCGGAAGCCCCGTCGCTCGGCCCTCCTCGACCGGTAGAACTCCAGCTCGGCCTGCACATCATGCGGGAGCTCGCGGCGCCACGCGGCCAAGGCACGCTCGTCGTGCTCGTCGATGAGCAGGCGGCGCTGCGCCTAGCGATGAAGGTGGCAGTCCTCCTCTGTGACGAGGTGCGGCTGTGGCGCGAGAAACTGCGCTTCCTCGAGGGACTCCGTCTCGGGGAAGTTCATCTGCCGGCGCGGGCGCCCGATGCGCCATGCCGCCGCGTCATACGCGCGGGTCGCCTCCTCCGGCGAGTTGTAGGTGCCGAGCGTGAGGCGGAAGCCGGCGGTGCGGATCTCAGCATAGAAGAGCCCGTTCGGGCGCGGGCGCACGCCCTTGAAACCGGAGGCACTGCGTCGGCGAGGCGGCATGGCGTCGCTAGGCAGGGCAAGGCGGTGCGCGAGAGGAAGGAGGAGAGGGGAATGTTCCGGGCGCGCGCGTGGCAGTTGGGCGCGGGCGACACGCGGCTTTTGTAGCGCGCGCTCTATGACGCGTGGGAGTTTTGCCACCCAAACTAGCGCAACCGCAGCGCGCGCCTAAACATTCCGCACGCGTTTTTTTCCCGCGCCTGCTAAGGAGGATACAGCGCCCGCGCGTGTCCAAAAAATCAGTTATTTTAGCACAGCGCTAGTTTCCAGCGACTGCTGGAGATGCTCTAAGAAAGGAAGATGAGTGATGTCTTGGAGAATGGAACAAAATACTGATGTCTTGGAGAATGGAACAAATCAATAGTATTAGGATCACCATAAAACATACTATACTTCATATTATGTATTTATATTGCTATAGTTTCCTAGATATACTTGGTCAAACTTTACGTCATTGGATTTTAAAAAATTAATATACACCACATCTTATCATAGAGGGAGTAAGACAAAGTAGAAATGTCTCTTAGTGAATCCTACAAATTAAAGTATAAAATACATGAAATTCACAAACTTGATTTATCGGATGCTCTAGAGAAATCTTTGCGGAAGTTTGTGAGAGAAAGGCGTGCAAAAGCTACAATTCTTTTTCATAGATCCGACGTCTGGCTAGAAAATTCGAGAATAGTTGTACGAACAGAAATTGTGGAATCGAAAGCCAGGTGTTTATGGTTTCTGAAGTATGTTTGCTAAACTTTATTGCAATTTACTATGACAAAATATGCAATATAGTACAACAAGGTTGATAGAACAAACAAATAATAAATAGTTTGAGTAGACAAGTTAGTTACCATAATATGTCACAATATCAAATGCAACATGGATCCACATAGATATAAATATTCATTCTTATCATATAAAGGACTTATATTCGAAGGTTCTAATATATTTGGACCATTAACAATACAAGTAGACTCCTCGTTGGGTGCGACAATTTGGCTTCCGAGCTCCATGGAGCTCCCCAGCATCTTGACTTGGATTGATGTATGTCTCCATGGTGGAGGCTACAGGTGTTGCGGTGGATGAAGTTCATCCTGAGCTGTCAGGGACAATGGTGGCAGGGGTAGTGCGAGCAGTGGCCAGGGATGACTTCGGGAGCATGTCCCGAATATCCTTAGATGCACGAACTATTAGAGTTGTAATATGTATAGTATATGAGATGGTGTAGTATACCACTCGTATACGTACACCAAACCTTGTACGCCACGTAAGGGGCTATTCCTTACTCATATAACACGTACCCCATGCCTCCAACGAGGCTATCATTCCCGCCAACGTTTTCCACATGGTATTAGAGGCCCTCCTCTCCTCTCCTAGCCGCCGCCGCCGGAGTTGATCTCCCGCCGCCGCCACGACCTCCGATCACCGGATCGGCACGACCAGGACCTCCTCCAACATCTCCTCAACCAATTCCCCTACATCCTCAATCCCGACAATCTTCAGTTCCAAGGAAACCCTAAAACTCTAGACACAAACCCCTTCTCTCCAAACCGATCTGATGGCCACCTCGTCCTCCTCATCTGCGGTGCCGGGCATCGGTGCACCGCCGGCGACCAAGCTCACAAGGGAGAATTTCCTCTCTTGGCAAACACAAGTTATGTCGAAGCTCCGAGGTGCTCGCGTCCTAGGTCTACTTGATGGATCCGATTGTGCCCCTCCGGAAAAGATCGAGGCTGAGGATGAAAACAAAAAGCCAATCTCGATCCCAAATCCAGACTATGATACTTGGCTCACTAGAGATCAGAACGTGGTCAGCTTTCTCGTGAATTCTCTTTTCGATGATGTTCTTCCACATGTTTTTAGGCTGGCTCATACTACTGATGTCTGGCATGCCATCAAGGAGCTGTACTCTTCACAGTCCAAGTCCAGGGTTTCCACCATCCGGGGTGCCCTCACCGACACCAAGAAGATGGACATGAAGGCTCAACAGTATATCTCGAAGATGAAGGACTTTGCTACTGAACTTGCTGCTGCTGGGAAATCTGTCGATGATGATGAACTGAAGGACTACATCCTTAATGGAATGGATGGCAATTTTAATAACCTTGTTGCTGCCATCAATACTGTCCCCTCCACGTCTCTCAGTGACATGTGCTCGCAGCTTCTGGCCTGTTAAAACCGTGACAATATGCTGCAATCAACAGGACAAGCCACTGGCTCCTTCGTTTCCTCGGCCAATGCTGCATATGGGTTCCCAAATCCCTCCTATGGGGATGGACAGGTTCGGCCACCAACACCACCACTGTCCCCTGGTTATCAGCAGCAGCACAACTCCTATGATACGCCTACCGTGTATCAACCACTGCCATTCAAGACCTATCCTCCACAACCAACAGCCCCAACATATGCTCCACCGCCCTACACTTCCTTATATAACCCATACCAGCCTCAGCCATATCAGCCACCACTCCTGCCATACCCACCTCCCACCTATGCTCCACCTCAACAGCCATACCGTGCTCCTCGCCCTCCGTCGCAGCCGCCGCAACAGCATCTGCAGCCGCATCCTCCCAACCAGGGATGTTGCCAAAAAGGGGGACGCAAGGATCGTGGTCGTGTTGTGACTCCCTGGAAGGAAGATGTGTTTTGTCAGATTTGCAAAAAGGAGGGACACGGTGCTAGTGATTTCTAGTGGTGTTTTGGTGATGATGATGATGACACAACCAAGGAGAACAAGAGATCTTATGGAGTTGATTCAAACTAGGTGATTGATACTGGTGCCACCAACCATACAACATGACAACTCAACAAGCTTAAAATTCATGAAACATACCAAGGGCGTGATCAAGTTCACGATGCTAGTGGACAAGGTATGGAAATTGCTAACATTGGTCATTCAGTTTTGCACACCCCACATTGCTCTTTACGTCTCAAAAACATTCTTCATGTTCCCGAAGCTACCATGAGTTTGCTTTCTGCTCATAAAATTGCCCTAGATAATAATGCCTTTATTGAAATTTATCCATTCTTTTTTGATTAAGGACCAAGCCACGCAGCAAATCATGTTTAGAGGTCCGTGTCATGGTGGTCTCTACCCCCTTGTTCTAGTTTCCATGGGGTCATTGTCCAAGCATGCTCTTATCACCATCAAGCCTTCGTCATCTACATGGCATCGTCGTCTAGGGCATCCTTCATCCTTTATTGTGCAACAAGTTCTTAGGAAGAATAGTTTATCTTATACTCCAGAAAAATATTCTTACATATATGATCCATGCCAATAGGCCAAGAGTCATCAACTACCATATCCTGTTTCCACTAGTGTTTCTTCAGCTCCTTTGGAACAAATATTTTCTAATGTATGGGGTCTGACTCCTCTTTCTGTAGGCAAACATGCTTATTATGTAAGTTTCATTGATGATTTTAGCAAGTATACTTGGATCTATCTGCTTAAGAAATGTTATGAGGTGTATCAAGTCTTTCTTGACTTTCAAAAATATGTTGAACGCCAGTTTGATCGAAAGATTCTTACCATGCAAACCGATTGGGGTGGTGAGTACGAAAAATTAAATGGCTTTTTCAACGAGTAGGCATTGCTCATCATGTCTCATGTCCCTATGCACATCAACAAAATGGCTCCGCCGAACGAAAGCATTGCCATATTGTTGAAGTTGGCCTTGCCTTGCTTGCCAACTCCTCCATGCTACTCAAATATTGGGATGATGCCTTGATCACCGCTACCTTTCTTATAAATATGTTGCCTACAAAAGTTCTCAACATGGACACTCCTAATGAAAAACTTCTTCATGTCAAACCAAACTATGAGTCTCTTCATGTTTTTGGGTGTGCTTGTTGGCCCAATCTTCACCCATACAACAAACACAAACTTTCTTCCCGTTCTAAATGGTGTGTGTTTCTTGGCTATAGCTTTCGCCACAAAGGAGTCAAATGTTTAGATGTATCTACTAGCCATGTTTACATCTCTCGTGATGTTGTGTTTGACGAGAATGTTTTTCCCTTTGTTGAGTTACACCCTAATGATGGGCATCGTCTTTGCGAAGAATTTCTTCTTCTTCTGACTGATCCACCTTCCTCGACATCTAATGATAGGGGTGTGCACACTAATGATCATTACCTGCAAGTTGTTCCTATTGTTGAACCTCCATAGATACTAGCCGAGGAGACTACATCAAATTCTGAAGAAAATTTGGAGAACACTATTGAAAACTGCACATCAAATGATGATCATGGCGCTGAGAACACGACAAGGGGTGATATCACCGAAACCGAGGCTGATTTTGCAGGAACATCCGCCTCGGATCAGCCGCCGTCGTTGCCTTCTGCAAGAATTCCCGCACGTACACGCATGCCTGTGTCTGCGATCGAGTCGTCCCGCGACACATCGCCCCCTCCTAATCGGTCCCGACTTGGGCCCTCGCCAGATTCCCGTACGAGCACCTCTGCGCGTGGGTCGCCATCGCCATCAACACCCGCTCAGGGGTCGGTCGGCCCTGACACACCGCAGGCCGACAGCGGCCAAGTGTCCGCAGCTGGTTCGTTCGGCGCTGATTCTCTAGGATCTTCATCCAATAATGATGATTCTCTGCCGCCTTCTTCTATTGGTGTTCGCACGAGACTCCAAAAAGGTATACGACAACCTAAGGTATACATAAATGGTACAATACTCTATGATTTACTTACATCAACAGGAGAACCCACAAATCTTGTTGAAGCTATTAGTGATGCAAATTGGAAAAGTGCTATGCAAGAGGAATATGATGCACTCCTAGCAAATAAAACTTGGCATTTGGTGCCTCCAAGTTCAAAGAGGAATGTTATTGGTTGCAAGTGGGTTTATCACATCAAGAAAAATGCAGATGGTACTATTGATAGGTATAAAGCACGTCTTGTTGCAAAAGGGTTTAAACAACGCTATGGCTTAGATTATGAGGATACTTCCAGGCCTGTTGTCAAGATTGCTACTATTCGACTTGTTCTCTCTATTTCTGTCTCTCGAGGTTGGAACTTGCGGCAGCTTGATGTGAAGAACGTGTTCTTACATGGTGTTTAGGAAGAGGAGGTTTACATGAAACAACCACCAGATTTTGAGTCTTCCGCTACTCCCAATTATGTTTGCAAACTTGACAAAGCCTTATATGGTATAAAGCAGGCACCAAGAGCATGGTACTCTCGTTTGAGCTCAAAATTGCACACTCTTGGTTTTGTTCCATCAAAGCTGATACCTCACTTTTTCTATACAACAAGTCAGGTGTCATGGTGTTCATTCTGATTTATGTTGATGATATAATTGTCACAAGCTCTTCTGATCAGGCCATCTCAGCTCTTCTTCATATCTTGAGTTCAGATTTTGCCCTTAAGGATCTTGGTGATCTTCACTATTTCCTAGGTCTTAAGGTTCACAGACGTTCTAATGGATTGCTTTTAAATCAGGAAAAATATGTTATAGATTTGCTTCAACGAGTTGGCATGAGTCTTTGCACATCCTGTCCTACACCACTTTCCACATCTGAGACTCTGACTCTTCACGATGGATATCCACTTGGTCCTGAGGATTCTACAAGGTACAAAAGTATTGTAGGTGCTCTATAGTACTTAACATTTACAAGGCCAAACATTGCTTTTTCAGTTAATAAGGTCTGTCGGTTTCTTCATGCCCCTACAACTGCACACTGGACTGTTGTAAAAAGGATCCTCAGGTATATTCATGGTACTGTTACAGTTGGTCTGACTTTTCAGAAGTCTTCGTCCACTTTTCTCAATGCCTATTCAGATGCTGACTGGGCAGGTGATTTAGATGATAGACACTCCACTAGTGGCTTTGCTATATTTTTTGGCTCTAATCTTATTTCATGGAGTTCCAGGAAACAACCCTCAGTGTCAAGGTCGAGTACTGAGGCTGAATATAAAGCTCTTGCAAATGCCACTACTGAGTTGATATGGGCGGAAGCTCTTTCTCGGGAACTTGGTGTGGTTCTAAAGGAAAAGTCGTATTTATGGTGTGACAATCTAGGTGCAACATTTCTGTCAGCTAATCTAGTGTTTCATGCTCGTACCAAACATATAGAGATTGATTATCACTTTGTTCGTGAGAGAGTTGCTTGCAAGCAACTTCAGGTTCAGTTCATCTCTAGCAAGGATCAGATTGCTGATGGTTTTACAAAGATTTTATGTTCTAAGAAACTAGATGAGTTTAAACGTAATCTAAATCTCTCCACGGTTTAGATTAAGGGAGGGTATTAGAATTGTAATATGTGTAGTATACGAGATGGTGTAGTACACCACTCGTATACATACACCAAACCTTGTATGCCACGTAAGGGGCTATTCCTTACTCATATAACACGTACCCGATGCCTCCAACAAGGCTATCGTTCCCTGCCAACGTTTTCCACACGAACATCCTTGGAGGTGCGCCTCAGGGCACCATTACTCCTCTTCCTGAAACATACAGATACAGTATAAGTATTGGAAGAAGTATAATGCAAGACAAGATGAAAAAAAGGAACACTTAAACAATGGCAGACGTTTTGGACAACGAAATGTCGGCAATGGCTCTTCCTTTTTCTTCCTCCAAAGAGGCAGCAGATTTCTTGGAGATCTCGCTCTCCGGTTTCTTCTTGCCCGCAGCAGCAACATTAGAGGCAGAACCCTTACGCTTTATTGTTGCTAGAGTAGCTTGATCCTTGGTGACCTTGTTTTCTAACAAGACCATGATGTCCTTGAGGTTTGGGTCATAGACTTGAGAAGCCATATCTTCGTCATCCAAACCCATGAGCTCGAAAAAGGTCGAGTTAGTGAGGTGATTGATGGAACCAAGCTAGAAACTTTGGAATATATAACAACAATGAGCAATCAGTACCTCTATACTGGTGCCAATCATGAACATATCATAGGTGATCTTGAAGCCACGCTTCTTGTTCTTCACCTTGACCATATCCTTCATTCGGTTCTTGATAGTATCACTAGAGAAGTTATCTAGAGAAATACGGAGTGGATCTTTCCTATATCTAGTATCAAGCTGGAGCGATGTTGTAGAGGCTGGATCCGCCTTGTAAACCAGCACATGGTCAGGTCCAAGACGGATAATCCTGTCTCTACGAGTCACTCTATCTGCCTTACAATATGGAAGGCTTCTAAGTTGGAGGGGAGGATAGCTTTAACGCGCCAGTTGGCGGATTCCACGACAGCACCATGCACAAAGTTGGGATATGTGGCTTCACAATCCCGAAGAGGAATATACAGACCCTAGAAGTACGTCATCTGCCAATTCTTGACAGACTTGTGCCCCACGATGTCGGGGAATCTCCGGTTCAGGTAGATCTTAAAACTAATAGTCCCGTAGTTGGCAAGCTCGTCCTTGACAACGACCGACTCCCTCTTGACGGTGAAAAAATAGACAAAGATGTCTAGCCTAGTTTTTATTCGTAGGTAACCCTCAAACAGTGCTACAAAGTCACTAAGGACTAAAATGCTATTCGGAGAGAGATTGTGAGGGAGGACCTGGAAGTGGTCTAGGGCCTCTAGGAGGAAGTTGGAGATTAGGAGGGATATACCTCGCACAAGCTAAGCTTCAAGGTAAACCATTTCTCCAGCTTGGGAAGAAGGAATTACCTCGCCGACTGGAGCCAGCCACCAGTGCAGCCCCTCTGTCGAAGGGAGGTACCCCTCGGCGACGAGGTCCTTGAGCTTGGAGCCCCTCCCTGAAGGAGATATTCCCTAGAGGCAAATATTAAAGTGTTTTATTTGATATATCTCTTGTATGTTCATAATACGTTTCATACCATGCTATAACGGTGTTAATACGAAATGTTAATACATGTGTGGTATGTAAACAAACCATGTCTCTAGTTACCTCTAGCGAACTGGCTCATTGGTCATGAGGATGATCTAGGGTTTCAAGATCATGGGAATTTATGCCAATTGATAATGAGGTCATATCATTGGTTGAATGATGTGATAGACAAACATCCAACAGTTGTATCATAATAAGATCTAGTTACAAAGTTCACCATTAATCATAAACAAAGGAAACCTCGCAACCTGATCCTTAGACTATGAGATAATGCAAATCACCATTCTGGAGGGAGCTTAGATGGTATCAAGTATCATACCATAAATGGGTGATCAAAAAGGTGCCACTCAGGTTTCCCAAAGGGACGTGTAGAAGAGCACATATCAAGACCAGGATTTTCCAATCCATGTAATAGATAGATACATGTGGCCATCTCGGTGACGTTGCATTAATAAAGCTACAAGCGTGTGACTTGGTCATGGAATGCAACGACATGGGAACGAGTAAACAAGTTCATCGGTAACGAGATCGAACGAAGGTATGGAGATACCAAAGATCAAGTCTCGGGTGAACTAGGTATCACGTGGCAAAAGGAATGGGAAACAATGTTAACGATTCGAGCGATATGATTCGTGAAATGCACGGGGGTCATCATGGGCATCCAGGTCCCGCTGATGATCATTGATATGAGAGAGATCTCAATCATCTCCGAAGTATTTCTAAACCGAAGGATGTCACGCTTAAGGGTGGGGACGCATAGGGCTAGATGCGGTACCGTAGGAGAAATAGAAAGAGAAACCGGAATAGTTATGAGTAATACCCGATGTTGATCGGGAGGGTCCGGAAGGAGTTTCGGAGTTAAGAAATATAATAATATATGTATTTTATATTAATTGGTTGAATTAATATTAAAATATATTTTTTATTTTATTTTTATAGGCATCCCATTGCTAATGGGCCTCACCCAGAGGTGAGGCCCAAAGGGGCAAGGCGCCTAGGGAGGAGGGCCAGCCAGCCAGGGCTTGGTGATCTGCCCACATGGCGGCCACCTAGGGCCAGCGGCTCCCTATTGGTGGCCGGCGGTTGTGGGGGTTAGTCCCACACCGCCGCCCCTTGGGTGGTGCCCATCCCCTCCCACTATAAATAGGGGTCACCCCCTCCCCTTGGAATCATCCCATTCTCTCTTCTCTCTCTCATTTCCTTTGAGAATTTCTCTGTAATATTGGAGAGGACCTCGAGAGTTTTGAGTTCTCCACTTTCATACTACCGTCATGTGATCTTTGGTCTGCCATCTTCCGCTTCTACTGCTCGGCTGGATCGGAGCCCAGGAGATGCCGCCTACACCGAACGTGTGTAGTACTTCGGAGGCACCACACTTGGGGTGCTTGGAGCTGCTCGTTTTCATCAACATATGCCTTCTTGCATAAGGCATTCCTCGGTCTTCAAGGGTATGAATATTGTCTTCCTTTTCCGTTACTTATGTCTACATAGTATAGATCCTGGTATTAGTGTTCACATAGTTAGAATTTTTTGTTTTCTGCTCTAGAACCGTATAGTTGTATCAGAGCGGGTTTATGGGTAGGCATGTCATACGAATAGAACACATAGCAACATGTGGGCATTGATTTTATAGTTGCTACCCTCTTTTATGTTCTAGTTCATATTGCAGCACTGTTTGATGAAGCGGCCCCCAACCAACCTTACATGGTGATTCATGAGACTCGTCCACATTTAAGTGGCTTTGGAGGGTGTCTATCTCTCTATGGTAGTTGATATCGCATCAACATTGGAGGGCCCTGCAAAGGGAAGGAAAAACACAATCATTAAATCCATATTGTGGCTCCACGTTCGTAGGTGGGAAGGGGCTGTACTACGAAATCCCTAAAGACGCGTAAAACTTGTAAAAGATAAAGTAGAAGCGTCTAACTTTATTTTACAAAGGGGCATGTGTTGTGACATGTGATACATTGCAAATATATCTATAATTTTTGATGTTCCATGCTTGGTTTTATCTACTTTATTATGTTTTGTTCCAACTTTGGAGTACTTTTTATACACTTTCCTATACTAACCTATTAACAAGATGCCACAGTGCCAGTTGCCTGTTTTCTACTGTTTTTGGTTCCAGGAAAGTCAGAAAATCAATATTCTCAGAATTGGACCGGACAAAAGCCAAAGTCGATATTTTACCGGAAGACTCACGAAGCCAAAAGACGAGACGGAGAGGGGCCACAGGGTGGCCACACCATATGGTGGTGTGGGCTAGCCCTGGCCGCGCCACCAGGTGGTGTGGGCCCCCTGGCCGCCCACTGACCTTGCCTCTTCTCCTATAAGATGCCTCCCGATGCGAAATCCCTAAATCATCAAGCCTCCATCCACGAAAAGTTTCGCAGCGCCGCCTCCACCGAAGGGGAGATTTAGGGGACAGAAAGTCTCTGTTCTGGCACCCAGCCGAGACGGGGAAGTGCCCCCGGAGCCATCTCCATCGATCTCCACCACCATGTCCATCACCATTGCTGATTCCCATGATGATGAGGGAGTAGTTCTCTCTCGAGGCTAAGGGTTCTACCGGTAGCTATGTGTTCATCTCTCTCTCTCTCTCTATGCATGATCTTATTGAGACCATGAGCTTGTAATCTATAGATCTACCTTGCTACTCAAGTGCTTTAATAGATCTCTACTCTCCCCATGTGTGTGAAGTTGATAGTGTGCACACCATGGTGGCACTTAGGCTAGAGATTACAAATACTTGTTATGAGTTATATTTGGAGTTGGATGTCTTTATGAAATTGTGGTGTTTGTTCGAACCATCTAGTGCTCAAGGTGACAGTGTGGGGTTATCTAGTTGGGAAAGATGAATTTTGAGGTGTGCTGTTATAGCCCTACCATGGATTAGAGTGTCCAACCGGAGAGTAGTTAAGAGTAGTATCATAAAAATAAGATATTTATATGAGAGTGTTCACTAGTGAAAGTATGATCCCTAGGCCTTGTTTCTAAGCATTGATACACCGTTTGCAATTATATCTGTTACATGTTTGCTTGCTTCCTTCTTTATTTCAGTTTGCCTTTAGTCTTTTCCCACGTTAACTACACGCCAGCAAGCTATTTTCTATCACCGTTACCACTTATAATTATCTATACCACTTGTATTTCACTATATCTTCGCCGAACTAGTACACCTATACACCTGACAAGTGTATTGGGTGTGTTGGGGACACAAGAGACTTCTTATATCTTGATTGCAGGGTTGCTTGAGAGGGGATACCTTTGACCAATTCCTCCCTGAGTTCGATAAACCTTGGGTAATCCACTTAAGGGAAAACTTGCTGCTGTTCTACAAACCTCTGCACTTGGTGGCCCAACAACTGTCTACAAGAATAGAAGTGTGTAGACATCAAGCTATTTTCTGGCGCCGTTGCCGGGGAGGTAAGGTAAAAGGTACTCAATCCTCCGGTGTGAGTGCTTGAAGTTATTTCCTTTAGATTCTGCAATTTTGTCTTTTTGTTTCTTGTTTTCACTAGTTAGGCTTAATGGAAAACAAAAAAAAAATTAGAGAGCTTTATAGTATTTATCTTGAGTTAGGACATGAAGTGTTTGAAGAGAAAATTAAAAAACCTATGGAACTTTATTTGCATGCTAATAGCAATGTTGTTAGTATGAATTCTTTGGACACCATTATTGCTAATGTTATGGAAAAGTCTAAGCTTGGGGAAGCTAGTTTTTATGAAAATGATCTTTTTAGTTCCCCAGCTCTGGAAGATAGCTATTCTATTGGTTATGTTGATACCAAACCTCCAATATATGATGATTACAATGATGAATATGATATTTTTAGTCCACCAACTATTGAGGAGAAAATTAATGATTATAATATGCCTCCTATATTTGATGATTATGGTGATGAGAATAATAATGATAGCTATTTTGTTGAATTTGCTCCCACTGTAATTAATAAGAATGACTATGTTTATGTGGAGAGTATTAATTGTTTTATGCATGTGGCTCATGATAAGAATGTTTTATGTGATAGTTATATTGTTACTTTTATTCATGATGCTACTGAAAGTTATTATGAGAGAGGGAAACATGGTTTTATGTGTCTCAACAATATTAAGTTTCCCCTCTTTATGTTGAAAATTTTGAAGTTGCACTTGTTTTGCTTTCCTATGCTTGTTGCTTTGTGCTTTCATGACTTGTTTATTTACAAGATTCCTATGCATAGGAAGTGTGTTAGACTTAAATGTGCTTTGAATTTACTTCTTGATGCTCCCTTTTACTTTAATTCATATTTCTTATGTGAGCATCTTCTCAAACTATCAAGCCTAACTTAAAGGCATTAAAGAAAAGTACTTATTGGGAGATAACCCAAAAGTTTAGATGAGTCTTGGAAGTTATTACCTCAGTAATAACCTCTCCTTATCCTTTTTATTTGCTTTTTGTGCCAAGAGTAACCTCTAATGAGAGAGAAGTAATGATTGGGAAAGTTGCTGTCCCGAAACAGATTTTTGTGCTTCACCGTATAAATTCGTGTAAAATCTCTATACGTCGGTTTGAGGCGTGGATTTTTGTGCTTCTGCCCCAGGTTGTTATCTAACTTTCTTTAGCTAAACACTTTTTGATTTGAGAAACAGAAGGTCTTCGAAAAAATTCGTCTTTACCTGCTGGTCTGTTTTGACAGATTTCTGCCATTATTTGCATTTGCTTCTTTTTTGTTCCTTTTTGAGTTCTCTTTGGGGAATTGAGATTTTTGAGGGAAGTGCTTTAGTAGCTTGTGTTTTAATGGAAGTTTTATTGGTGTTGAAACTGAACCTAAAGACTTATTATCTTGAGTGCACTAATGTTGCTAATAAAGATTGTGTGAAGTTTTGTACGAAGGAAAAATTTCAGGTGTATGGAAGGAATGAGTAATGAGACGAAGAATGGACTAAAGCTCAAGCTTGGGGATGCCACGCATGTCACCCCAAGAAATATCCAAGAATTACAAGAGTCAAAGCTTGGGGATGCCCAAGGCGCCCCCTTCTTCATCAATAAAAATCCCAGGTTTCTTCCAAACACTTCATTTTTATTGTTTCATGCACAGTTGTGTTGTTCTTGGAGCGTCTTCTTTTTCGTTTTCATTTTGGGTTTTTCGTTTGCTTTGTTTGCTTAGTTTGCTGAATAAATTGGTTGGATCCCCTCTTTCATACATTGGTTTTCAAATAGTTTGGTTTGGATTGGAAAAGAGTAGGAAAGTTCATGCTTAAGTGGTAAAGAGAGCTTGGTTTTGACTGTGGCCCATGCTTTGTCATGCCATGCTTGATATTGTTTTCGCTTTATGCTTAGTATTCTTTGTTGTAGCATGACTTGTTATAAACAATTGAGATTGCTTAATGTGCCTTTGAAGAATCATGCGTTGTTTTAGCATATTAAGGCATAGTATTGTGGTATTCTCCTTTGACGCTTTATTTGGGTTGACTTGGCGCATGCTCACACCATGTTATGACTATCTCAAGTCACCATAAGGCTTTATGATCCTTTAGTTTTCAACTTGTAGTATCACTTTATGCTTTGATCAATGATGTTTTGTCGCTCTACATGATTATGGCCATTATTGCTCTCTTAGTTTGTCGCTCACAGTCTTTTGCTAACCTCCGCAACCAAGTATGAGTTCCACTCATGCATCCAACTCCTTAAACCAAGTTATTCCAAAGAGTCCACCATACCTACCTACTAGCATATGCTATTCCAAGTATATTCATGTTTTTATCTACCTTCCGAATTAAACTTGTTATGAGAAAATTAGTGATTAAAGCTCTCACGAACTTGATGGCACACTTTACTTTCCTTGCCCTTAATAAACTTGAACCATTGTGTCGTCTATGTTGTATATGGTTGCACTTATTTGTTGGGGATTAGCAGAACCATGCTATCATGGGGAACGCTTTCAACATTGCACTTGTACTTTGTACCTAGTTGATATCATGCTCTTTTGTCTATGGATGTCGTCGGTGTGAAATGAAAGGGGAGCTTGTAAGTCCATGGAGTTATGTATGTGTGTTAGAGAAATGTCTGGGCCGCTGGTCTAATCCATGCTGACATGGTGGAAAACTGCAGCGTAACCATAATGAGCTGTCTATGAAGCATTCTTCTTATAAAAAAGAGTTTGATATTGAGAAAAAAGAGAAAAAGAAAAAATAGATTATGAAAAGAGGAAAGAGAGAAAAAAGCACCATATTCCCATGGTAAATAAGAAGATTGCTGAGATGCTCGTTGTTTGCTTGCCTTGTCATTTTGATATGGGGATTCTTCCGTATCATTGGGCAAGGGGTACCCTGTTGGCGGTTCTCTATGATCTCATGTACTTACGATAACAAGAACTTACGGTAACTAAACTTGAGTAGCATGAGGAGCGACCCTCGTATTCAAGGGACATGAGATTTCTACCTTATACTTCGTCAAGCATATACACCATAGTTGGTTCACTTTAACCTTAATCACTTCAAGATGCTTATGATAGGGGCAATGAGAGCTGAAAGCTATTAAGTACCATAATTTTTGGAAGCTCTTTATGAAACTTGAATCCCTACTTCCTTCTATGAAGGCCTTTCTTTTACTTTTATGTTGAGTCTCCACCTTCTATCTTTATGCACCTACTTTGAGAGCATAGTGGCCATTTTTAGTTCTATGTGCATTGTCCCAAGACTTGTTGATTGATGCATAGCTTTGATATTGCTTGTTTTAAATTATTTGTATCTAGTCACTCTTATGAACTTTGAAGGTGTCCTATGCATTTAGGGTTGCTACTCTATGAGGGACAAGCTGAATGCCACTATGCTATGTTTTCTTTATGTGAAACAAACAAACGTCTTGCAAAGCATTGTTATTCATGAATCTTTTGTTTATGCCTTTTCATGTTGCAACACAGTTGCTTTGCCTATTTGCTAGAACTTTGTCTTTCATGTTATGATTGAAGTACTATGATCCTAGCTTCGAATGTTTTACAAATACTTTGATCAAGTTTATGATGGTGCATGTCACATCAAAAATTATTCTTTCTTTTTATCACTTACCTACTCGAGGACGAGCACGAGTTAAGCTTGGGGATGTTGATACATTGCAAATGTATCTATAATTTTTGATGTCCCATGCTTGGTTTTATCTACTTTCTTATGTTTTGTTCCAACTTTGGAGTACTTTTTATACACTTTCCTGGACTAACCTATTAAAAAGATGCCACGTTGCTTGCTGTTTCTGTTGTTTTTGGTTCCAGGAAAGTCAGAAAATCAATATTCTCAGAATTGGACCGGACAAAAGCCAAAGTCGATATTTTACCGGAAGACTCACGGAGCTAGAAGACGAGACGGAGAGGGGCCACAGGGTGTCCACACCATATGGTGGCGCTGGCTAGCCCTGGCCGCGCCACTAGGTGGTGTGGGCCCCCTGGCCGCCCACCGACCATGCCTCTTCGCCTATAAGATGCCTCCCGATGCGAAAACCCTAAATCATCAAGCCTCCATCCACGAAAAGTTCCGCAGCACCGCCGCCACCGAAGGGGAGATTCAGGGGATAGAAAGTCTCTGTTTCGGCACCTTGTCAGGACGGGAAGTGCCCCCAGAGCCATCTCCATCGATCTCCACCACCATCTCCATCACCATTGCTGATTCCCATGATGATGAGGGAGTAGTTCTCTCTCGAGGCTAAGGGTTCTACCGGTAGCTATGTGTTCATCTCTCTCTATGCATGATCTTATTGAGATCATGAGCTTGTAATCTATAGATCTACCTTGCTACTCAAGTGCTTTAATAGATCTCTGCTCTCCCCATGTGTGTGAAGTTGACAATGTGCAGACCATGGTGGCACTTAGGCTAGAGATTACAAATACTTGTTATGAGTTATATTTGGAGTTGGGTGTCTTTATGAAATTGTGGTGTTTGTTCGAACCATCTAGTGCTCAAGGTGACAGTGTGGGGTTATCTAGATGGGAAAGATGAACTTTGAGGTGTGCTGTTATAACCCTACCATGGATTAGAGTGTCCAACCGGAGAGTAATTAAGAGTAGTATCATAAAGAGAAGATATTTATATGAGAGTGTTCACTAGTGAAAGTATGATCCCTAGGCCTTGTTTCTAAGCATTGATACACCATTTGCAATTAGATCTGTTACATGTTTGTTTGCTTCCTTCTTTATTTCAGTTTGCCTTTAGTCTTTTCCCATGTCAACCACACGCCAGCAAGCTATTTTCTATCACCGTTACCACTTATAATTATCTATACCACTTGTATTTCACTATCTCTTCGTCGAACTAGTGCACCTATACACCTGACAAGTGTATTGGGTGTGTTGGGGACACAAGAGACTTCTTGTATCTTGATTGCAGGGTTGCTTGAGAGGGGATACCTTTGACCACTTCCTCCCTGAGTTCGATAAACCTTAGGTAATCCACTTAAGGGAAAACTTGCTGCTGTTCTACAAACCTCTGCACTTGGAGGCCCAACAACTGTCTACAAGAATAGAAGTGCATAGACATCAACATGGCGATGACAAGTTTGTGAAACTTTTCATTGGAGCTCTTGATGGCGATAAAATGCTGTAACCATGTCATGACACCATACTTTTGAAGTATTCCTTTTTTGCATCTTATTATGCTAGTATGTTAGAATATACGACAGTGGCATAATGGGATAATCCCTCACATAATTCTAGTTATAGTATTCCCCTTGTGTGTGCACCACCAAGAAAGTTCTCCGTTATGAGGCAGGTCATGACGATCGGGTGTCAGACATATCTGCGTTTGCATATGGTGGTGAGCCTAGCATGTGTAGACATGGCCTCAGAATACAAGAGACCAAAAGTTCGAGCATGCATCACATGAGATGTGATTGACATTGTGAATGTCCCTTTGAAACTGCTTTGCCGTCCGTGACGATCTGGGGTGGAGTAGAGGATTGGGGTCATGTGATCACTAAACGAATAGAGGGATGTTCGTTTGAGTGGGAGTTCCTTTTGTTTTATTTTAGCAGCATAAATTAAAACTTGAACTCATTATTATGAACATGGTCTAAACACTTTGCAAATCCAGTATAGATGCCTTGCCCACCCACCTTCAACCTTAGCATGTTCCTAGAGAAGGACAAGCTGAAAACGGATGGAACTAACTTCACCGCATGGTTCCGTAATCTGAGGATCCTCCTAGTCCCCTACAAGTTGACTTATGTCATCGAGGCTGAGCTTCCAGCTAAGCCTATAGATTCCGCCTCCTAGGACTAAAAGAACATCTGGTAGTCAAAGGCGGATGATTTCTCCCTCATCTAGAGTGGAATGCTCTATGCCATGGAGCTGGAGCTTCAAAAGCGTTTTGAGAAGATGAATGCTTTTGAGATCATTGAAGATCTCAAGGTTGTCTTTGCTCCACAGGCTCGGGCGGAAAGGTATGATGCTTCCGAGCTCTTCTTCTCCACCAAGATGGAAGAGCACAACAATATGAGCATGTAGTCAAAATGTATGGCTACATTAATCGCTTGAATGCCCTAGATTGCAAAATCCCGAAGGAGCTCGCGATTGATAGGGTGTTTTCCCCTAGCTACAAGAGCTTTGTGATGAACTACAACATGCAAGGGATGACTAAGACCCTTGCTGAAGTGTTCACCATGCTCAAAACTGCTAAGGTTGAAATCAAGAAGGAGCATAGGGTGTTGATGGTTAATAAGGCCACCAACTTTAAGAAGCCGGGGAAGAAGGCAAATAGCAAGAAGCCTAAGAAGGACGGCAAGTTTGTTGCCAATACTTCTAAGGCTGTCAAGCCCGGTCCCAGGCCCAGCGTCACGTGCTACTACTGCAAGGGGGATGGACACTAGAAGTGCAACTTCCCCAAGTAACTTGAGGACAAGAAAGCCGGCAAGATAGCAGCCAAAGACAAAGGTATATTTGATATACATGTTATACATTTGTTCCTTACTAGCGCTAGGAGTAACACATGGGTATTTGATACCAGTTCCGTTGCTCACATTTGTAACTCTCAATAGGAGCTGCGAAGTAAGAGGTGACTAGGGAAGGACGAGGTGATGATGTGCGTCAGCAATGACACGAAGGTCGATGTGGTGGCCGTCGGCACTTTACCTCTACGTCTGCCGTCGAGATTGATTTTGGTTTTGAATGAATGCTACTACGTACCCGCATTAAATATGAATATTGTGAGTGAATCTTGCTTGTTGCAAGATCATTATTCGTTTAAATCTAGAACAAATGGTTGGTCTATTTATATGAATGATGTTTTCTATGTTCATGCGCCTGTGTGTAATGGTTTATTCTTACTAGGTCTTGATTACAATACTCACATCCGTAATATTGATGCTAAACATTATAAGAATAATGATGATAATTCCATGTTTATGTCGCATTGCCATCTTCGTCACATTAGCATAAAGCGCATGAAGAAGCTTCATTCAGATGGACTTCTTGAATCATTGGATTTTGAATCTCCTGATACATGTGACCCTTGCCTCATGGGCAAGATGACTAGGACACCCTTCTCTGGCACAATGGAGAGGGTTGCGGACCTACTGGAAATCATACATACAGATGTATATGGACCAATGAGCGTCTCAACGAGTAATGGTTATCGTTATTTTGTTACCTTTACTGATGATTTGAGTAGATATGGATATATCTACTTGATGAAGCACAAATCTAAAACCTTTGAGAAGTTCAACAAATTTCAGAAGGAAGTAGAGAATCAACTTAACAATAAAATCAAGCATCTTCGATCCGATCGGGGAGGCGAGTATTATGAGTTTAACATGCACTTGAAGGAGTATGGGATCATACCATAGCTTACGCCAGTCGGGACACCACATCGTAACGGTGTGTTGGAACGGCGAAACCGTACTCTATTGGATAGTGTGCGGTCCATTATGTCTTTGACTGATTTGTCCGTATCATTTTGGGGATATGCATTAGAAACCGCTACTTTTATTTTAAACTGAGCACCGTCCAAATCCGTGGAGACAACCCCATATGAGATATGGAATAGCAAGAAGCCAAATGTTGTCGTTTCTAAAAGTTTGGGGATATGAGGCTTACGTCAAAAAACTGCAGCCTGACAAACTCGAACCCAAGGCAGAAAAATGTATCTTTGTAGGATACCTAAGGGAAACGGTTGGGTACACCTTCTACAACCAGGCTAAAGGAAAAACGTTTGTCACGAAGAACGACACATTTCTTGAGAAAGAGTTTCTCGCTAAAGGAGTTAGTGGAAGGAAAATTGAGCTAGATGATGTTGTTGATCCTTCTCTCCAGATACCGAGTAGCGCAACAAAAGCTGTTCTGAAACTGCCCTCCAATGTGGAAGAAGAATCAAATGATGATGATCAAGACAACCACATCAAAAGTCCTGTGGTTCACAAGTCTACAAGAATACGTACCACTCCTGATTGGTATAGTAGTCTTGTGATGACTATCATTCTAAATGAACAAGAGGAACCTACAAAATACAAAGAAGCTATGGAAAGTGTTGATTCCGAGAAATGGCTAGAAGCCATGAAATCCTAAATAGGATCCATGTACGAAAACCAAGTTTAGACCTTGTTGGTGGATCTTCCGGAAGGCCGTAAGGCCATGGAAATAAATGGATCTTTAAGAAAAAATAGATGTGAATGGTAATGTGACCATTCACAAAGCTTGACTTGTCGCAAAGGGGCTTCGACAAATTCAAGGAGTTTACTATGATGATACCTTCTCTCCCGTAGTGATGCTTACAACTGTCTGGATTTTACTAGCAATTGCTGCTCATTTCGATATGAGATATGGCAGATGGATGTTAAAACCACGGTCCTCAATGGACACATGGATGAAGAGTTGTATATGATGCAACCAGAAGGTTTTGTTGATCCTAAGGATGTTGGGAAGGTATGCAAACTTCAGCGATCCATTTATGGACTGAAGCAAGCATCTCGGAGCTAGAACCAATGTTTTGATGAAGTGATCAAGAGTTTTGGATTTGTCCAAAATCAACAAGAGTTTTGTGTTTACAAGAAAGCGAGTGGGATCTCAGTAGTTTTCGTAGTAGTATATGTGGACGGTATATTACTTATGGGAAATAATGTGGAACCTATGGAAAGCATGAAAGCATATTTGAGCAATCAATTTTCCATGGACTTAGGTGAAGCTACATACATATTAGGCATCAAAATCTATAGAGATAGATCGAGATGCCTGATTGCATTAAGTCAAAGTACTTACCTTGAGAATATTTTGAAGAGGTTCAAAATGGAATATGCCAAAAGGGGTTTGGTGCCTGTAACAAAAGGTAGCACACTGAGTTTGACTCAATGCATGTCCGGCAACATATGCTGATAGAGAAGAGAATATCATTTTGCGGCCCGAAAGTTGGGGCGCCTAGGCAACGCGGTACCCGAGTTGATTTTAATCACCGCGATTCGAAAAGTTGGGGCGCCAATTGCTGAGAGGGGTGTTTCGAGTGAATGATGGCCAAACCCAATATTTTCAAATCACGCCCATTAAGTCAGGATATTCCGTTACACTAGTTCCTGCTGTGCCCCTTCTTCACCGGTCACTCTTCTTAGCCACCCTGCACGTGCCGTGGGGGAAAATCCATTAATGTACTTTCCTAACTCTCGACACTGAATCTTGCTGCGGCGGTGGTGGTCCCTTTTCTTCCCTTCCCCGACCCTGAATCTGCCAGCAGTGGAGGACCTTTTTTCTCCCTCCCCCAACATTGAATCCGATGGCAGCGACCCATCATGTCTTGCAAGGCGAAGGTTGTAGCTACGTCGCCGACTGATTCGGGTCTGTCGGGGCCCAAGTATGGGGCTCAACGCGAAGCAAAGGCGAGGTCTTCAGCCCCGGTTAGCAAGGAGGTCAGCAAGGATTCTGCTCCCAAGGTACCTACGAGCAGGGGATTGAAGAGAAAAGCAAGGCCGGCGGCGGATTGTTCGGCTCCAGTGGGCGGATGCGGCACCCAGATCTCGAAGAAAAAAACCCAGGAGAAGACCGAGAGGTGAATTTTTCTTATATGTGCCTTATCTTACAAGTAGATTAGTTACGGCATAATAGAATCTAATGAACTGAAAACTTCCCCTTTTTAATCAAATTAGGCACAACTTTGATACAAGGGACCTATATGATTTCACAATTCATGTTCGCCAGTACACTGCCAAACTTGATTTTGGTTGCGAGAGGGTTGTGTTCGGGCAAGATGTGCATCTGCTTGTGAATTACAAAGAGGTTATGTCTGTTTCGCAGCTGGTAGATATGCTTGCTGCTAGGATTCCCTGGGGTTCTAGACAAAGGACAAAATTGGTGTGGCGCAACATGAATGATACCTATCAGCAAATTGAGCACTCCCATGAGCTTCAGATGGTTTGGGAGTGTTGTGTAGCTGATCGTGAGGTGAAAGTTGAAGCGATGATTGATGATATGTATGCAGATGCTAGAGATCTTGCTACCAGAGCCTGTGCTCCTAGAGAATACAGACCAATAGATGCTGATTTAGATAAGTTCAGTATACGCATAGAGGTGGATTCATACATGGCAAAACTTGATGAGGGAGTTAATAAGCTAGTTTCGTCATGTACTGTGGATATCATTATCGATTCCAAAAACATAACTCTTGATGAAATGAGAGAGATGATCGGTAAGGAAATCAGTATTGGCCCTAAGCAGATGGCACAAATCCGGTGGTGGCATCATAAGAAGCAGCAATTCATAGATGTTTTGGATACTGAAGACCTTATGCAGATTATGCGACGAAAGAAGCAAACCAGGAAGGTGTTCTTCCTTGGTACCATTTCTGATGTTGTTGAACATGTTATAGTGGATGTAGAGGCCCCTGTAGTGGCTGAACAGAATGAGGTGGTCGACGTTGATGAGATTTGATGAGAGCTGCTACCCTAGGCTTGTCATATGGACCGTGGGGTTCCCCTTCCTGTATTTGTAATATTGACTGCTGTTGCATTTAGAGCGTGTTTCTGTGATTATGTTTGTTGAGAGATTGCGATATAATGCTGTGCAAGCTATTGAGATTTTCGGACATGTCACTCACTGAAACCATCGTTGTTGTAATAAGACATAAGTACATTGTAGTTGACATGATTATGTTTCTTAAGATGATGTACTGTACTTGTTTCTGTTATTATGTTTGTTGGGACATTGTAATGTAATGTTTTGTGAAACCATGACTGGACAAGTGATGCATAAATACATTGTAGTTGACATGATTATGTTTCTTGAGATGATGTACTATACTTGTTTCTATTATTTTGTTTGTTGAGAGATTGTAATGTAATGTTTTGCGAAACCATGACTGGACAAGTGATGCGTAAGTACCTTGTAGTCGACATGATTTTGTTTCTTGAGTTGATGTGATATACTTGTTTCTGTGATTATGTTTGTTGAGAGATTGTAATGTGATGTTTTTTGAAACCATGATGTGATTATGTTTGTTGAGAGATTGTAATGCAATGTTTTGTGAAACCATGACTAATCAAGTGATGCATAAGTACCTTGTAGTTGACATGATTTTGTTTCTTTAGATGATGTAATATACTGGTATGTTTTTGTTAGGTAATGAAATTGGGATAGAGGGAGTATAGGTTTAATATTTGAAATAAGAATGTATGAAGAGAATCCATATTAGGCAGGAGACAGTAATCTAGGGAAAGGGCATGGTATCCATTAAACTATTGTAACATGCCAATTTAGTCATTGTTGCAGCGGTAGAAGGGCTGCTCTCTCCCTCTCTCTCTCTCTCTCTCTCTCTCTCTCTCTCTCTCTCTCTCTCTCTCTCTCTCTCTCTCTCTCTCTCTCTCTCTCTCTCTCTCTCCTCACCGACACCGACGCCGTCGCCGGCGACGACGCATTCGCCATGCTGTCCTTGAACGATGAGGACGACCAGTCGAGCAGCGACAACCTTCTCTCCGATATCGAGTATTCCTTCCATGGTGTGAGTTCCTTTGTTTTCTCGGGCTAGGCTTAGGCAATGGTAAATCTCTCGATCTGAGCTCCATATGTGCATGCAATCGTGTTTGAAAGGATCGTATGGGCACCTAGAGGGGGGGGGGGGTGAATAGGTGCTACTTCAAATTTTACTCCTTTTCAAATTAGGGTTTGACAAGAAAGGTAAATTCTCTAGATTATGCAACTAAGGTGAATTTACCTATATGATAAGCAAGCACTAACTAAACAATAACTAGATAAGTAAAGTGTAGTAAAGGGTAGAAGGAACTAATGTGGAGCACACGGAGACACAATGATTTGTTTCCCGTAGTTCCTTCCTTTTGAGGGGAAGTACGTCTATGTTTGGAGAGGCGGTGGTTTCAAACCACCAACGCCACGAGAGGCCTCCCTTGTTCTCTGATGAACCTCACGCCAACGGGTTCGATGCACCTCTTCCACTATACGGCAACCTTCGAGGTGGAAGACGACACCTTTACAATGAGTTCGGGGCACACATCCACAACTTAATTGGAGGCTCCCAAATACAAGCAAGCTGTTAAACAATCAAAGACAAGCTTGTAAGAACCAAATCAAAACCTAGGGTTTCCAATGAAACACTAGAGCATGGGGGCCCTCAAGTGAATGAGGGGGAAATGAAGATCTCTCTTGGTGAAGCTGTAGATCAAGGCCCCTTCCTTCGATTCTCCAAAGATCAAAGACTTTGGATGGTTGGATGAAGAGATCTTGTTGATTTGGTGGATCAAATGGACATGGTGTTCTTGAGGTGAACGAGCAGCTGGAACAAGGGGATAAGGTCTCCTATTTATACCCCTTCTGTCAGCGAACTGTTTTTCTGACCGTTGGAGAAGAAGCAGACGGAGACTCCGGTCACCACACCGGAAACTCCGGTCTACACCAGAGACTCCGGTAAATCTCCGGACCAGCCTCCGGACCCCTTGACTGAATGACCCAGCTCAGTTGGGAGCCAAGTGGACCGGTGACTCTGGTCCCTCCACACTGGAGACTCCGACCTGAGATAGAGACTGGAGACTCCGGACCAACCTCCGGACCAATCTCCGGACGACCTTATTGGCTGTCCTGGGCATGAAAACAGAGGCCACTCCGGAGACTCCTGGGGAAACTCCGGACCACACCGGAGACTTCGGTCTGTGTAGACCAGAGACTCCGGTCTGGAATTCCCAGTTTGCAAGATCAGATGCAGGGGATGATCCGTAGGCCAATGGTCCTTTTTCCTTAGTAGAATACCACCTGTAGACAATAGCAAACTGTGAAAGGGTCTACTAGTTGTTAACGAACACCAAAAGTGATTATGACAGTAAATGTCCTTTTAATCTCCCCTTTTTGGTGTTTGATGAGAACTTGTGACTTGCATGAACAAAAGTTCGCAATTATGTATGACGGAGTATGGACATGCTCCCCCTGTCTCTGTGCACAAAGATAAACAAGTAAAGCAGGCAAGGTATGTAGAACATGCATAAATCACATAGTTCTCACATGAGTTACAGTAAAGTTGGAGCACCCACAGAGTCATACACACACAAATAGCAAGCAGTGTTCCACAAAAACATAAATCAAATAGAGACGAGAAGGCAAATGAATCAAGTAGCCCCCAAACCCATGCAAATCCCGATGATAATGTCTTCTCCCCCTTTGGCATCGAAACACCAAAAAAGGGAAAAGACCTAAGCTAGTGTCCCAACGGATCAGTAGTCCTCGTCATGATCCTCCTCGTCCTCCTCATCCAGATCCTGATCCTCCTCATCATCATCATCATAGTCCTCATCATCATCTGGAGCTACAGGCCCTTTGTCATGAGGGCGAGAAGAGGAAGTACCTTGATACCCAAACCCAGATGTGACATCAGAGAAGGTCTTCCAATCCACCAAGCTGTCCTGATGGGCATTCCATGCCCCAAACGAAAGAGTGTGATCTGACTCGGTGGACGGCTGAGCCCCATGCTAATCAGTGTACTCATCCTCACCTTCCTCATCATACGCTTCACCCTGAGCCTTGATCTCCTTGAGTAGTTTCTCGATGCGGCGGTTGCTCTTGTAGGAATCATGCTGTTGCTTGCGGATGTCCACATTCATGCAACAAAGGGTCCTCTCCCAGAATGAGGCCTTCTTGACCCTCGGATGTACATAGTCACGTGTCATGGGTGGAAGAGGTGCATTGGAAGCATTCTTCCTCCGAGCCCTAGGAGGTGAGGGGGCCCGGTCAGTCTCTGAAATCTCCTCTTCCACATGTGCATGGGAGCGTCTAGGAGGAGCACTCATAGCCCCTTTCTGCTGCAGAGATACGAGAGTGTGCTCGGTAAGGTTGGGAGGCATAGCAAGTGGCGAACCATGTGTCTGAGTGTTGATGAGTCTCATGACCAGAGGTGCATATGGAGGGGCCTTCCTGTATAAGATGGCATGATACATCTCCTCAAATATGTAGTCCATCACATCAATAGGATCAGCATCAGCGTCGGGGCCAGCCATGTACGTCTTGTGGGTGTGATACAGCAAGTTGACCAAACCATATCTGATGGCATCATCATTTCCAGCACTAGGGGAGATGGTCTAGCGGAATCCTCAACATCAGATTGTAGAGAGGCTTGAGTCCCTTGGACCCTCCCACAACCCCTTCACTACCATATAAAGGGGCAAGATTGTTGTTGTTCACCCCAAGAGCTGCTGAGTGCATGCGAACTCCAACATGAGTAGATACCCCCCTGAAAAGTCTCAAAGATGGCCTCAGCAAAGTCATAGAACGTGGCAGAGAAGCGGTGGTTGCCAGTCATCCAAGTCATAGTCCTGGCTTGGTTAGTCCCAAACACAACTGTGGCGTAGAACTACTGCACGAGGGTGATGTTGTAGTCTTCACAGATCTCCATCAAGTTGAACAGCCCCAACTTCTCACTAATCCACAGAGCATCAGAGAAGTAGGGGCTCTTCCTCATCTGTTCAACACTCAAGTAATTCTGGGGGCATACAGGAGACCTCTTGAGCACACTGTAAATGTCTTTCATGAAGACAGCTTGCTCCTTCCTCCAATAACAGGGGTCATCACTAGTGCGAGGCAATTCATAGAAATTGGTCTTCCACAGCTCACGATACTCCTGTTTAGACATGCGAGCCAACGACTGAATGTTGTCATATTTTGCCCTTTTGGCACGTTTCTCTTCCTCAGCCCTTTCCTGCTCCCGCTGCATATAGGTTGCATCACGGGCTTGCTGTCTGCGGTTGGATGGGGGCACATTGTACTGACCCTCAAACTCATCATAGCAAGGATCCCCTCTCTTCATCTTGGCCTTGGTGCGAGGAGGACGACGAGAGCCAGAGCCTGTGAACAGCAGCAAGGGAGATATCATGAAGGTAAGTATATATGTCCCATGGAGGCAGCACAGAATCATTGAGACCATGAAAAAATGTGTTGGATTCAAACCACACCGGAGTCTCCGGTCTGGAGACTCGAGGGAAGATCAGGGAGGCTCCAATGGAGTTGAATCCAACAGATCGGGCAAGGTAACAATGATAAAGTACTCAGGTGCACGCAAATAAGGAATTCCAGTGGTCAAAACTAGTACCAATCCTCAAAAACAAGGTAAGGGAAGAACCCTAGATGAAGAAGAGGAGGAGAGGTACCAGATCTGTCCATGGAGGAGATTCCACCGGTGGGAATCACCCAATGGTGGAAAGGAGATGATTGGCCGGCGGCACGACGGATCCCGGGGGCTTCTTGACCTCCGGGGAGAAGATTTGTGAGAGGAGGCGATGGGGCAGAGAGGGGAGGACGGGGGTGGATGAATGAAACTGCTGTTTCAGTTCACCCTGTCCTCCCTTAAAGTGGACAGAAACCGCCCAGACCGGAGACTCCGGTCCACACCGGAGACTCCGGTGTGAACACACCGGAGACTCCGGTCCTCCTCGACCAAATACTTCCAGGGTGTGTGTGTATGGGGACATATATTAGATAGAGAGGGTTTTCAAGATTGAGAGAGGGCTTGGGTTAAGATGGCATTCTGTGAAAACTCAAGAAAACCATGAAAAACTCTCCAAATGTTCATCAAAGTGCCAAATAAATCCGAGCTAAGAGCCAAATCTTCGAATGAGGAGAGGATGGTGGCCGAAGCCACCATGTAGGAGTTTGTGGCATGAAACCGCGAAGAATTATCCTTGGGTTCATAGCCACTACTCATCAATGATGCTCACATATCACTAAATGATACTACGAGAATTGAATTTCTTAATGTTGGCATTATGGGGGGAGGGATAGTCCAATGAATTAGAACCGCACTCCCCCTATTTCCATGCCTACACCTACACCAAATATGGGTCAAGACATAGGTGAGTATGCAAGGCAATCAAGTCAAGCTCCTAGAATCCACGATATTTAGTTCATTCCTCAAATAACAAAACCTTGCTTCATCAAGTGGCTTCGTGAAGATATCGACAAGTTGGTCTTTGGTTGACACATATGAAAGCTCAATATCACCTCGGGTAACATGATCTCTAATGAAGTGATGACGAATCTCAATGTGCTTTGTCCTTGTATGATCCACTGGGTTATATGCAATCTTGATAGCACTTTCATTGTCACATAGAAGAGGCACTTTGTCACGAAGGACACCGTATTCCTTTAAAGTTTGCCTCATCCATAGCAATTGTGTACAAGCACTAGCAGCTGCCACATACTCGGCTTCAGCGGTGGAAAGAGATATATAGTTCTGCTTCTTGGAAGACCAACACACCAAGGACCTCCCAAGGAATTGGCAAGCCCCGGAGGTTGATTTTCTATCATCCTTGTCACCAGCCCAATCCGAATCCATGTACCCACAAAGAGAGAAAGTAGAGCCCCTAGGATACCAAATACCATAGTTTGGGGTATGAACCAAATATCGAAAGATTCTCTTGACTGCCACAAATGGCTTTCTTTAGGAGCCGCTTGATATCTTGTACATACTCCTACACTCAACACAATATCGGGTCTAGATGCACAAAGGTAAAGCAAAGAGCCAATCATGGACCGGTATATCTTTTGGTCCACATCTTTACCATTTGGGTTTAGTTCAAGATGAGTCTTTGTTGCCATGGGAGTAGGGGCTCCTTTGAGATCTTTCATGTTAAATCTTTTGAGCATATCTTGAGTATACTTGGCTTGGTTGAAGAATGTACCACCTCTCACTTGCTTGATCTCAAAACCAAGAAATACTCTCAATTCTCCCATCATAGACATCTGAACTCCGTCACCATAAGCTTTGAGAATTCATCATTAAAAGCTTTGTTAGATGAGCCAAAGATAATATCATCTACATAAATTTGGCATACAAAAAGTTCCCCATTGACCCTCTTGGTAAAAAGAGTGGGATCGATTTTCCCAACCTCAAACCCACGATCTAACAACAACTCTCTAAGGTGCTCATACCACGTGCGTGGGGCTTGCTTGAGCCCATAGAGTGCCTTATCAAGTTTGTAGACGTCGTTTGGAAAGTTGGGATCCTCAAATCCCGAGGTTTGTTTCACATTTACCAACTCATGCAATGGACCATTAAGGAATGCACTTTCTACATCCATTTGTTGTAGTTTAAATTTATGATGTGCCGCATAGGCAAGAAGGATACGGATGGACTCAAGGCGAGCCACGGGTGCATAAGTCTCTCCATAATCAATGCCTTCAATTTGAGAGAACCCTTGTGCAAACAATCTTGCCTTGTTCCTTATCACAATTCCATGCTCATCTTGCTTGTTCTTGAAAATCCACTTGGTGCCTATAACATTGCGGCAATCTTTAGGCTTTTCAACTAACTTCCATACTTTGTTTATCTCAAAGTTGTTGAGCTATTTGTGCATTGCATCCAACCAATCCGAATCTTCAAGAGCTTCCCATACTTTCTTTGGTTCCACCATGGAAATGTGTGCTTGGTGCTCACCAAAGTTCTTCAATTGAGCTCGAGTAGATATCCCTCTTCTTAGATCTCCAACCACATTCTCAAGAGTGTGGTCTCTTAATTCCAGTATTCTATCCATTCTAGCTTGGCGACGAGTTTCGATCTCCTTGTTGTTTCTTGGTGGGATCACTTCATCATTTTGGTCCTCGTCTTGACCATCAACTTGACCTTGATAATCATTGGAAATATTCTCTTCTAGAGAAGGAGAGGATTGACCTTGGTCATGATCAATCCCACAACTGGCCAGGTATTCAGCTGTACTTATGGCATTTTGTATAGATCTTGCTTGTGTAATGGCCTTAGCACCACTGGACATCCTGGCAAACGGAGACTCAACCACCTCTTGGTTGGAGGCAACTTCTTGATCAGTAGATTGAGGGTCCACAACTTGTCTTTGGCATGGGTCGTTGTCCACCTCGACAGTAGCTTGTTGAAGTTGTGAAGATGAGGGCTCCATGTGAGTAGAGCATAGTTCTTCTCGATCCACCATAAGGGGTTCCTCAACAGGGCGGATGAAACCCGCACCCATTCTTCCTATGGCATCCTGAGGCATTTCATCATCTACATCACAAACATCAACACGCCCCACTTGGGGACCATCATATTCTTCAAACACCACACTACCAGATTCTATGACAATTCCTGAGAGCTTGTCATAGATTCTATAAGTGTGGGATTCGAGACCATAACCAACAAAAATACACTCTAATGCTTTGGAATCAAACTTGGATAAATGGATGCCCTTAATGCGATAGAAGCACTTACAACCGAATACTCAGAAGTAAGAAACATTAGGCTTGTTACCGGTAAGGATCCCATATGGAGTCTTGATTAATTTTTTGCGGAGGTAGAGACGGTTTGATGCATGGCATGCTGTGGAGGTAGCTTCAGCCCAAAAATTGTATGGAGATTTGAATTCCGCCAACATTGTCCTAGCCATATCAATGAGAGTCTGGTTCTTCCTCTCAGCTACATCATTTTGTTGAGGGGTATAAGCAGCGGAGTATTGATGTTTTATTCCCTCATCACTAAGAAATCCATTTAATGTGTAGTTCTTGAACTCGGTACCATTGTCACTTCTTATTGTTAATACTGGGACATTGTGTTAAAGTTGAGCCATGTTGATGAAGTCGATGAAGTTCTCTTGGGTCTCACTTTTTAACTTGAAGAAATATACCCAAGTGTATCTTGAGTAATCATCAACAATCACCAAACAATATTTCTTCCCACCAAGACTTGCATGAGACGAGGGACCAAAGAGATCCACATGAAGAAGCTCCAAGATCCTCTTGGACTTGATGTAGTTCTTTGGCTTGTGGGGAGAATCATGCATCTTTCCTTCAACACATGCCTTGCAAACACGATCTTTGGCAAAGCAAACATTTTCTTTTAGTCCAACAATATGACCATCCTTGTGGAGGCTTTGCAAAGTTCTCATGTTGACATGGGCTAGACGGCGGTGCCATAGCCAACCCACATCGGCCTTTCCGAATAGGCACATCGGACCTGTAGTGGTTTTCCCGGAGAAGTCCACCACATACAAGTCATCCTCGACGTACCCAACAAAAGCAACTTTTAGAGTCTTTCTCCACAAGAGGATCACAATATCAACATCAATGAAGACAGCAAAACCCATCTTTCCTAGTGCACGGACTGAAAGTAAATTATAGCCAAGGGTCGCAACAAGCATGACGTCCACGAGAGTGATATCGTGTGCCACCACAACCTTGTCGAAACCCATTACCTTAGACTTTGATTTGTCAGCATATGTCGCAGATATTTGATCAACATTTGGTCTCAACTCCTTGACACTAGAGGCGCTTCTGGTCATATGACTTGTGCATCCACTATCGAGCACCCATTTTGACGCTCCGGAAGCATAGGTCTACAAAAGATCAAACTAGTTTTTAGGTACCCATTTCTCAATGGGTACTCTTTTGTTAGCAACAAGGGTATTGGGAACCCAAATTGACCATGCAATATAACCATCAAAAGGGCCAACATATTGTGCATACACATCACCATAGTAATCACGCATTAAGACATAGTGAGGGTTAGCACTACCCGCAAAGTCCTCATGAGACATAGTTTTGCCACTTGTGGTCTTACTTCCCACAATGACCTTGTTATTTTCTTGAGCGGGCTTGGCCTTCTTCTTCTTGTTATTCTTTTTCTTCTTGGCTTTAGAGACAAAGACTAAGCTCCTTTTTTCACCATTTGACCTTTGCTTGTTTAAGAGGTCATCAATAGACTTGTTTCCTTTGGGAAAAGAAGTCTGAGCTAGCTCCCCCTTCAACCTAGCATGTTCTTCAAGAATATTTGTACAACTAGAAGGAATGAATGTACTAGGTGAGGGAGTATTGATCAATTGAGTTTGAAGCTTTTCACGAGACTTTGTGAGGTACATGAGTTCACTTTCCAAGGCCTTGTGAGCCTTGTCAAGTGTCCTAAGGTCCTCGGCAAGTTTTTTATGAACAACATCAAACTCAATCTTATCCTTTTTAGCCTTTTTGTATTTAGCAATAGCATGATCACGTTCCTTGATGAGTTTATTAATAATGAGGTCATTAGCTTCATCAAGGCCCTCTAGTTTAGTTTCAAGAGATATTCTAGTTTCTTGTTCTTCTTCTAGAGCATTACTAAGAGCTTCTACCTCAATCATGTGCTCTCTTCCTAATTGGCATCTCTCATCTAGAAGTTCTTGTGTATGTGAAAGTTGATTTAGGAGGTCCACAACATGTTTCTTATGTTCCCCTTGCAAGTTATTCATAAACACATCAAAAGCAACTAGTTCCTTTTTGACCTCAAGAGATAACTCATCATCAAAATCATCATTGATTAAGGAAGTGGAGTGTGATGATGATAATACCTCCGTTCCTCTTGCCATAAGGCAAGTGACGTTCTTGTTGGAGATATTCTCATTTGGAGAGGCGAAGAGTGAGAATGAAGGAGTAGAGGTAGTGGCAAGAGCCACCACACCACTTGGTGTATCCTCTTCTTCCTCCTCCTCCTCATCATCATCAGAGGAGTACTCTTCATGTGTGATCAAGACAAGTTCTCACAGCTTCTTATTGGTTGGGTTTCTTTTGATGAAGGGTTTCTTGTATGGAACTTTGGAGGTCTTCTTCAACACAAGTTTTCCCCCATTATCTTCTCTTTTCTCATAGGGACAAGCTGCAACGAAGTGATAACGATCACCACAATTGAAACAAGTTCTCAACTTGGAACCATTATCTCTTCTCCCATTGGGGTTGCTTCTTCGTTGCATTTCCATCTTGGCCTTGGCGGGGTCTTTCCAAAAGTTTCTTGCATAGAAGGCCATGTATTCACCATGAGTAGTCTTGACATCGTGAGGGTGGCTCATTGAAGGTCCCTCATCACTTCCTTCATCTTCATCATAGTCCACAACCTTGGCCTTCAAGGCAAGATTGACACCACTACTCATTCCAATGGCACGAGCACGGGCATCTTTGGCATTCTTGGCAGCAACCTTGAAGGCTGTCATCTCTTGCATCACTTAATTGGAGGTCATGAGATGGTAGTTGTGTCTTCCTTGGAGACTCTTCAAGTCAGTAGGCTCGAAGGGCATGAGAGCACTCACATACTTCCTTTTGATCCAAGCGTCATCAATGTGAGAGGCGCCAACATTCCTGAAAGCGGTGTCTGTGGATTTGAGTCTTCGATACATGTCTTCATGATCCTCACCATCCTTCATGAAGAAACCTTCGGCCTCATTGCTTAAGGCATCATATCTATTTCTCCTCATACTCTCATTGCCAACAAACAAGTCAATGAGAGCATCCCAGGCTTCCTTGGTGGTGTTGTAGTGCTCAATGTGGGGAAAATCCTTTGGCCCCACCCCAAGTTGGATCATGTGCAAGGCAGTCGCATTGAGTTGGCTATTGACCACTTATCTTCTCGTCAAGTTGGTTGGATCCTCAATTTTGAGTCCATCTTCAATAATATTCCATAAATCGATGCAAGAGCTGCGCACATGAGATTTCATTAACACTTCCATTCAGCAAAAGTATGTGCAGCTAACTTAGGTGGGTCTCCTCTATTTTTTATATGTGGATGAGGGATAGGAGGGTCGGGAGAGTACCATCCGGGAACCGTATGGAACTCTTCCTTCCCATCACCCTTTTTGGTGGCAGAGTTAGTGGAATTATGTTCATCCCCTACCACTTCCTCCAAAGGCTTTGCCGGAGCATTAGCCTTTGGGTTTGGTGGTGTTTCCACTGGAGAGGGAGGAAGTGGGGTTTGCTTATCCTTAACAAGTTGCTCCACGAGTTGACGCAATTGTAGGATTTCGTTGCCCAAGGTAGAGCTCAAGCTTGTTTCCAAATTCTTGAGATCTACCATGGTCACCGAATGGCTAGCCTCACCTTCTCCCTCCTCTGGGTTGCCCATAATCTCTTAGGCTGTTAAGCCCGAATAAAGAGCCGAGGCTCTGATACCAATTGAAAGGATCGTATGGGCACCTAGAGGGGGGTGAATAGGTGCTACTTCAAATTTTACTCCTTTTCAAATTAGGGTTTGACAAGAAAGGTAAATTCTCTAGATTATGCAACTAAGGTGAATTTACCTATATGACAAGCACGCACTAACTAAACAATAACTAGATAAGTAAAGTGCAGTAAAGGGTAGAAGGAACTAATGTGGAGGACACGGAGACATAAGGATTTGTTTCTCGTAGTTCCTTCCTTTTGAGGGGAAGTACGTCTACGTTTGGAGAGGGGGTGGTTTCAAACCACCAATGCCACGAGAGGCCTCCCTTGTTCTCCGATGAACCTCACCTCAACGGGTTCGATGCACCTCTTCCACTATACGGCAACCTTCGAGGTGGAAGCCGACACCTTTACAACGAGTTCGGGGCACACATCCACAACTTAATTGGAGGCTCCCAAATACAAGCAAGCTGTCAAACAATCAAAGACAAGCTTGTAAGAACCAAATCAAAACCTAGGGTTTCCAATGAAACACTAGAGCATGGGGGCCCTCAAGTGAGGGGGAAATGAAGATCTCTCTTGGTGAAGCTATAGATCAAGGCCTCCTCCTTCGATTCTCCAAATATCAAAGACTTTGGATGGTTGGATGAAGAGATCTTGTTGATTTGGTGGCTCAAATGGACATGGTGTTCTTGAGGTGAACGAGCAGCTGGAACAAGGGGATAAGGTCTCCTATTTATACCCCTTCTGTGAGCGAACCGTTTTTCTGACCGTTGGAGAAGAAGCAGACCGGAGACTCCGGTCACCACACCGGAGACTCCGGTCCATCTACGGACCAACCTCGAGACCCCTTGACTGAATGACCCAGCTCAGTTGGGAGCCAAGTGGACCGGAGACTCCGGTCCCTCCGCACCGGAGACTCCGGCCTGAGATAGAGACCGGAGACTCCGGACCAACCTCCGGACCAATCTCCGGACCACCTTACTGGCTGTCCTGGGCATGAAAACAGAGGCCACTCCGGAGACTCCTGGGGAAACTCCGGACCACACCGGAGACTCCGGTCTGTGTAGACCGGAGACTCCGGTCTGGAATTCCTAGTTTGCAAGATCAGATGCAGGGGATGATCCGTAGGCCAATGGTCCTTTTTCCTTAGTAGAATACCACCTGTAGACAATAGCAAACTGTGAAAGGGTCTACTAGTTGTTAACGAACACCAAAAGTGATTATGACAGTAAATGTCCTTTCAGTGTTCAATTCCAGCTTTGCGTTTACCTATAGGTACCACGGACGATCTACGACTCCGAATGGGAGGGCCTAGATCTCGATGGAGAAGTGTCATGTGACCATGGGCTAAAACTGAGGAGATATGTTGCATTCGAAGACAGTAACACTGGGAGAAGGTTTTTGGGCTGTATAAATTAGGTTTGTTTACATTATGTGCAACGGTGACATGAAGTAAAATGTATCATGTATGTTCATAACACTATAGTGTGTGTGTTTTTAGGTTGGCCCGGTGTGTAAAGCAGTAGAGTGGGTGGATCTTGAGTGGCTAGATGCACTTAAGAAATGTTTGGCACAGTTATGGGAGATGTATGAGTTGGAAAGGTCAGGGAGATTTACTGATGTAAGTGATGCAGCTGAAAAACTTACAAGCTGTTGGTACGAAATAAGGAGCTGGAACAAGAAATCGAGAATTTGCAAATGAGCTAACCATGAATCAATGGGAGCTTGGTTGTTGGAACTGCAAAGAAGCTTCAGGATAGTCACAGGTTGCTGATTCATAATGCAAAAAAGGAGAGGGATCAGCTCAAGGAAGACAAGAAGAAGCTAGAGTACTGCATTGCGGATCTGTTGAAGGAACTAAAGAATGCGTACGAGGGTGAACAAGGACAGACTACAGAGGATAAAGGAAATCCAAGATGAATAATTTATGTTGTGCCAATGCCTGAAACTAGTTAACTGTAAGACCTGCAGTTGCACTTTCTTAACTAAGCCAAACTCAATCATCGTGCAAATTAATTTCAAACGAACAGACATATCGTGCATAGAGTTAAGTTCACGCTTTAAAAATCACCACTTCAGAGGATAAACCAGGCAGTTCAGTACTAAATAGACATATGTTGTGTTCAAGCGAGCCTGGCCCGGAGCTGCTTGTTTTCCTCCCTAAGATTGGCCAGCTCCTTCAGTACTTTGTCGTGCGCCAGCCATAGGTTCCAGCGCTCTGTCACGGATTGGAGAAGTTGGTCCGTAGCCATACGATTTTCCTTCAAGATCCCTTTCATGATCTCTGTCTGCTTCCTAGCCGAGGTGCGACCTTCACTATGAAGCTTCGCCCAACCGGCGTTTAACTCCTTCAGTTTCTGGCACTTGTCAAAAAGGACCGCGAGTTCAGCACGCAGGTGGTCAAAGGCCAATTTCTGGGAATTCTGCTTCTCCCTCTAGATTGCTATCTTGTCATTTATCCAGGTCACCAGGTCCTGGTCGATCTTTCACCTCTTTCCCTGCAACAAAAATACATAGTATGGTTTGTTCAGTTCACCAGGACAAGCTGGTTAGTTTCCATAATTAACTGAATCGACTAGTGGCACTGTCATAATTTCAAGGAAGAAGCAATCTAGGACTAATCAACATTTTATGAATCGACTAATGGCACTGCCATAATTTCAATTTCAAAGACAAATAAGGTTTATCTGCAATTTAGTGTGCTGTGGGTTTTTCCCAATATCACCAAATAGTAGTGGGCTAGTGGCAAACTCATAATGCAGAAACCCATGTCCAGATACATAATGTAAAGAGCACATGGTGTCCATTCATGAACATGAACATCAACACATGTCCAGATAGATAAGGAGTTGCCCTAGGATTCTTATTGCACCCTATAATGGGAAGCAGACTTGGGCATTGCTCCCTGAACCCTAAACATTACAAAAGGAGTGGAGCACGAACTGATATTCGTGTCCCCTCTAACGAGAATCAGACTTGGGCATTGCTCCGATACGCCTCCAGACAAGCCCTTAGCTCCTCGTTCTCTTTCCGAACACCCTCGAGTACGGTGATCCCTCTGCTCATGTCTTCCTTCATCTCTTTCACTGCATCCAGGCAATGGTTCCTGTCATGGTAGGCTCGGATGGTAGCCTTGGTTTCCTCGACGCGTCCTCTGAGTGCCTTGGTGACTTCGTCCTGCAGGAAAGTGCACCTTTCCACGAGATTATTCTTCTCCTCCATGAGCTCGTTGATTATCTTGATGGCATGTTCTTGCCTGTTCAAGTTACGGTCGAGCACTTTTTGTAGCCTCATGACGTCATGTGCAAAATCTAGCGAGATCTCCTTCTGCACAGATAACTACTTGCATATGCTCTCATTAGCTTGGGTGAGGGAGCGTGCAAGCTCATGTTGGTTGTCAATCTTGGCACTAATCGCGGACACCTTGTCACAGTACTCGGCCTTCGGTCGTTGCATCGTTCATGTTAATTGAAATAGGAATTCTATAATTACACTCTGGGTTCCAGGTGAATACTAATACAGATCAAAAAATCCCCATTGAATCTATTGACCGCAGTGTTAAAAATGGACCTAGAGATCTATTCATGACCATGATAAACTAATCCTAATCACAAAAAATCCATAGTGAATCTATGAACAAAGGTATTAAGGAAAGAACAAGAGATCTAGTCATATTCATGAAAACTAATACAACTCGCAAAAGAAGAAGAAAAACCAATGCGGGGCGGACACGATCTAAGAAATCCACATCACAACTCGGAGAAATACCTCGCTGAGACGTGGAACAGGGCCGAACAGGTCCCGCAACGCCTCCGTCATGGTGGATTCTGGCTCCACGGCCGGCCTTTAATACGTAGAAGAGGAAGAGCAAGAAGAAGAAGAAAAACAAGAAGAAGCTAAATAAGATCATGATGGAGAGGGAGATGGAGAAGAAGTAGAACAAGAAGACCATACCGGGAGGAGCCATCGCCTGCTAGAACATTCGGCGGCATTGTCGGGGGAGATTGGGCCTCGATGAGAGGGGGGCTTGAGCAACTAGTAGAGCAATAAGTGCCTCGTGGTGATTTCTCTCCCTTTTCTCCACGAGGATCGTCGACCGGCCTCTCCCCCTCCTCAGGGGAGCCATGTCTTGCAGGGTGAGGGTGGCGGCGGCAGGAGGAAGAAGATAGTGATTAGTGTGGGAGAAGAGTCAAAGAGTACATGCCGTGGTCCAGTAGTACTACTACTATTATACAGGACCACCGTGTACGGTCTACCTTCTCAAAGAAGCTAGGGAGGCAGGGGTAGGGAATCGATGGGACTTGTCTTTATTGCGATGGACAGTTCAATGGTCTTCACCAGTGTCATTGCACATGGATCCACCAGTGTCATTGCATATGGATCCACCATAGGTCATTGCACGTGTGTTATTTTCACAATCCACCTATGGATCCACCAGTGTCATTGCATGTGTGTTCTTCTCATTAACCACATCTGGAGTCATTGCATGTGTGTTCTTTTGACAAACAACATATGGAACCACCATTGTCATTGAAATGTGTATTCTTTCATTAACAACATCTAGAGTCATTTCATGTCTATCCTTTTCACAGACCACATATGGATCCACCAGTGTCATTGCATGTGTGTTCTTTTTACTAACAAAAACTAGAGTCATTGCATGTGTGTTATTTTCATTAACCACATATGGATCCACCAGTGTTATTGCATGTGTGTTCTTCTCAATAACCACATCTAAAGTCATTGCATGTGTGTTCTTTTCACGAACCACATATGGAACCACGTTTGTCATTGAAATGTGTATTCTTTCATTAACCACATATGGAGTCATTTCATGTCTATTATTTTCACAGACCACATATGGATCTACCAGTGTCATTGCATGTGTGTTCTTTTCACAGGCCACATATGGATCCACCAGTGTCATTGTATGTGTGTTATTTTTACTAACAAACGCTAGAGTCATTGCATGTGTCTTATTTTCACAATCCACATCTGGATCCACCGGTGTCATTCCATGTGTGTTCTTCTCAGAGACCACATCTGGAGTCATTGCATGTGTGTTCTTTTCACAAACCACATATGGATCCACTAGTGTCATTGAAATGTGTGTTGTTTTCAGAGAACACACCTGGAGTCATTTCATGACTATTCTTTTCACAAACCACATATGGATCCACCAGTGTCATTGCGTGTGTGTTCTCTTCAGAGACCACACATGGATCCACCAGTGTCATTGCATATGGATCCACCAGAGTTCATTGCATGTGTGTTATTTTCAGAATCCACCTATGGATCCACCAGTGTCATTGCATGTGTTTTCTTCTCATTAACCACATCTGGAGTCATTGCATGTGTGTTCTTTTCACAAAACATATGGAACCACCATTGTCATTGAAATGTGTATTCTTTCATTAACCACATCTGGAGTCATTTCATGTCTATCCTTTTCACAGACCACATATGGATCCACCAGTGTCATTGCATGTGCGTTGTTTTTACTAACAACAACTAGAGTCATTGCATGTGTGTTATTTTCATTAACCACATATGGATCCACCAGTTTTATTGCATGTGTGTTCTTCTCATTAACCACAGCTAGAGTCACTCGATGTGTGTTCTTTTTAGAGACCACATATGGATCCACCAGTGTAATTGAAATGTGTGTTCTTTTCAGAGACCACATATGGAGTCATTTCATGACTATTCTTTTCACACACCACATATGGATCCACTAGTGTCATTGCATGCGTGTTCTCTTCAGAGACCACATATGGATCCACCAGTGTCATTGCATGTGGTTCCACCAGAGTTCATTGCATGTGTGTTCTTTTCACAATCCACCTATTGATCCACTAGTGTCATTGCATGTGTGTTCTTCTCATTAACCACATCTAGAGTCATTGCATGTGTGTTCTTTTCACAAACCACATATGGAACCACCATTGTCATTCAAATGTGTATTCTTTCATTAACCACATCTGGAGTCATTTCATGTCTATTCATTTCACAGACCACATATGGATCCACCAGTGTCATTGCATCTGTGTTCTCTTCACAGACCACATATGGATCCACCAGTGTCATTGCATGTGTGTTCTCCACCAGTGTCATTGCATATGGATCCACTAGAGTTCATTGCATGTGTGTTATTTTCATTAACCACATATGGATCCACCAGTGTCATTGCATGTGTGTTCTTCTCATTAACCACATTTGGAGTCATTTCATGTATATTCTTTTCACAGACCACATATGGATCCACCAGTGTCATTGCATGTGTGTTCTCTTCACAGACCACATATGGATCCACCAGTGTCATTGCATGTTTGTTCTTTTTATTAACAACAGCTAGAGTCATTGCATGTGTGTTATTTTCATTAACCACATATGGATCCACTAGTGTTCTTCCCAGAGACCACATTTGGAGTCATTGGATGTGTGTTCTTTTCACAAACCACATATAGATCCACCAGTGTCATTAAAATGTGTATTCTTTCATTAACCACACCTGGAGTCATTTCATGACTATTCTTTTCACAAACCACATATGGATCCACTAGTGTCATTTGCATGTGTGTTCTCTTCACAGACCACACATGGATCCACCCGTGTCATTGCATGTGGTTCCACCAGAGTTCATTGCATGTGTGTTCTTTTCACAATCAACCTATGGATCCACCATTGTCATTGCATGCGTGTTCTTCTCATTAACCACAGTTAGAGTCATTGCATGTGTGTTCTTTTCACAAACCACATATGGATCCACCATTGTCATTGAAATGTGTATTCTTTAATTAACCACACCTGGAGTCATTTCATGAGTATTCTTTTCACAGACCACATATGGATCCACCAGTGTCATTGCATGTGTGTTCTCTTCAAAGACCACACATGGATCCACCAGTGTCATTGCATGTGGTTCCACTAGAGTTCATTACATGTGTGTTCTTTTCACAATCCACCTATGGATCCACCATTGTCATTGCATGTGTGTTCTTTTCACGAGACACATATGGAACCACGTTTGTCATTGAAATGTGTATTCTTTCAATAACCACATATGGAGTCATTTCATGTCTATTATTTTCACAGACCACATATGGATCTACTAGTGTCATTGCATGTGTGTTCTCCTCACAGACCACATATGGATCCACTAGTGTCATTATATGTGTGTTCTTTTTACTAACAAACGCTAGAGTCATTGCATGTGTGTTATTTTCACAATCCACATATGGATCCACCAGTGTCATCGCATGTGTCTTCTTCTCAGAGACCACATCTGGCGTCATTGCATGTGTATTCTTTTCACAAACCACATATGGATCCACCAGTGTCATTGAAATGTGTGTTCTTTTCAGAGACCACACCTGGAGTCATTTCATGACTATTCTTTTCACAAACCACATATGGATCCACCAGTGTCATTGCGTGTGTGTTCTCTTCAGAGACCACACATGGATCCACCAGTGTCATTGCATATGGATCCACCAGAGTTCATTGCATGTGTGTTATTTTCACAATCCACCTATGGATCCACCAGTGTCATTGCATGTGTGTTCTTCTCATTAACCACATCTGGAGTCATTGCATGTGTGTTCTTTTCACAAAACATATGGAACCACCATTGTCATTGAAATGTGTATTCTTTCATTAACCACATCTGGAGTCATTTCATGTCTATCCTTTTCACAGACCACATATAGATCCACCAGTGTCATTGCATGTGCGTTCTTTTTACTAACAATAACTAGAGTCATTGCATGTGTGTTATTTTCATTAACCACATATGGATCCACCAGTGTTATTGCATGTGTGTTCTTCTCATTAACCACAACTAGAGTCACTAGACGTGTGTTCTTTTTAGAGACCACATATGGATCCACCAGTGTCATTGAAATGTGTGTTCTTGTCAGAGACCACATATGGAGTCATTTCATGACTATTCTTTTCACACACCACATATGGATCCACTAGTGTCATTGCATGCATGTTCTCTTCACAGACCACATATGGATCCACTAGTGTCATTGCATGTGGTTCCACCAGAGTTCATTGCATGTGTGTTCTTTTCACAATCCACATATTGATCCACTAGTGTCATTGCATGTGTGTTCTTCTCCTTAACCACATCTAGAGTCATTGCATGTTTGTTCTTTTCACAAACCACATATGGAACCACCATTGACATTGAAATGTGTATTCTTTCATTAACCACATCTAGAGTCATTTCATGTCTATTCATTTCACAGACCACATATGGATCCACCAGTGTCATTGCATGTGTGTTCTTTTTACTAACAACAGCTAGAGTCATTGCATGTGTGTTATTTTCACAATCCACATATGGATCCACAAGTGTCATTGCATGTGTGTTCTTCTCATTAACCACAGCTAGAGTCATTGCATGTGTGTTCTTTTTACAAACCACATATGGATCCACCAATGTCACTGAAATGAGTATTCTTTCATTAACCACACCTGGAGTCATTTCATGACTATTATTTTCATAGACCACATATGGATCCACTAGTGTCATTGCATGTGTGTTCTATTCACAGACCAGACATGGATCCACTAGTGTCATTGCATGTGGTGCCACCAGAGTTCATTGCATGTGTGTTATTTTCACAATCCACATATGGATCCACCATTGTCATTGCATGTGTGTTCTTCTCATTAACCATAGCTAGAGTCATTGCATGTCTGTTCTTTTCACAAACTACATATGGAACCACCATTGTCATTGAAATGTGTATTCTTTCATTAACCACATCTGGAGTCATTTCATGTCTATTGTTTTCACAGACCACATATGGATCCACCAGTGTCATTGCATGTGTGTTCTCTTCACAGACCACATATGGATCCACCAGTGTCATTGCATGTGTGTTCTTTTTATTAACAACAGCTAGAGTCATTGCATGTGTGTTATTTTCATTAACCATATATGGATCCACTAATGTCATTGCACGTGTGTTCCTCTCAGAGACCACATTTGGAGTCATTGGATGTGTGTTCTTTTCACAAACCACATATAGATCCACCAGTGTCATTGAAATGTGTATTCTTTCATTAACCACACCTGGAGTCATTTCATGACTATTCTTTTTACAAACCACATATGGATCCACTAGTGTCATTGCATGTGTGTTCACTTCACAGACCACACATGGATCCACCCGTGTCATTGCATGTGGTTCCACCAGAGTTCATTGCATGTGCGTTCTTTTCACAATCCACCTATGGATCCACCATTGTCATTGCATGTGTGTTCTTCTCATTAACCACAACTAGAGTCATTGCATGTGTTTTTTTTTCACAAACCACATATGGAACCACCATTGTAATTGAAATGTGTATTCTTTCATTAACCACATCTGGAGTCATTTCATGTCTATTCTTTTCACATACAACATATGGATCCACCAGTATCATTGCATGTGTGTTCTCTTCACAGACCACATATGGATCCACCAGTGTCATTGCATGTGTGTTCTCTTCACAGACCACATATGGATCCACTAGTGTCATTGCATGTGTGTTCTTTTTATTAACAACAACTAGAGTCATTGCATGTGTGTTATTTTAATTAACCACATATGGATCCACTAGTGTCATTGCATGTGTGTTCTTCTCAGAGACCACATTTGGAGTCACTTGATGGGTGTTCTTTTCACAAACCACATATGGATCCACCAGTGTCATTGAAATGCGTGTTCTTTTTAGAGACCATATCTGGAGTCATTTCATGACTATTCTTTTCACAGACCACATATGGATCTACCAGTGTCATTGCATGTGTGTTCTCCACTAGTGTCATTGCATATGGATCCACCAGAGTTCATTGCATGTGTGTTATTTTCATTAACCACATATGGATCCACCAGTGTCATTGCATGTGTGTTCTTCTCATTAACCACATTTGGAGTCATTTCATGTCTATTCTTTTCACAGACCACATATGGATCCACCAGCGTCATTGCATGTGTGTTCTCTTCACAGAACACATATGGATCCACCAGTGTCATTGCATGTGTGTTCTTTTTATTAACAACAGCTAGAGTCATTGCATGTGTGTTATTTTCATTAACTACATATGGATCCACTAGTGTCATTGCATGTGTGTTCTTCTCAGAGACCACATTTGGAGTCATTGGATGTGTTTTTTTTCACAAACCACATATAGATCCACCAGTGTCATTGAAATGTGTATTATTTCATTAACCACACCTGGAGTCATTTCATGACTATTCTTTTCACAAACCACATATGGATCCACTAGTGTCATTGCATGTGTGTTCTCTTCACAGACCACACATGGATCCACCCGTGTCATTGCATGTGGTTCCACCAGAGTTCATTGCATGTGTGTTCTTTTCAAAATCCACCTATGGATCCACCATTGTCATTGCATGTGTGTTCTTCTCATTAACAACAGCTAGAGTCATTGCATGACTATTCTTTTCATAGACCACATATGGATCCACCAGTGTCATTGCATGTGTGTTCTCTTCAAAGACCACACATGGATCAACCAGTGTCATTGCATGTGGTTCCACTAGAGTTCATTACATATGTGTTCTTTTCACAATCCACCTATGGATCCACCATTGTCATTGCATGTGTGTTCTTTTCACGAGACACATATGGAACCACGTTTGTCATTGAAATGTGTATTCTTTCATTAACCACATATGGAGTCATTTCATGTCTATTATTTTCACAGACCACATATGGATCTACCAGTGTCATTGCATGTGTGTTCTCTTCACAGACCACATATGGATCCACCAGTGTCATTGTATGTGTGTTCTTTTTACTAACAAACGCTAGAGTCATTGCATGTGTGTTATTTTCACAATCCACATATGGATCCACCAGTGTCATTGCATGTGTGTTCTTCTCAGAGACCACATCTGGACTCATTGCATGTGTGTTCTTTTCACAAACCACATATGGATCCACCAGTGTCATTGAAATGTGTGTTCTTTTCAGAGACCACACCTGGAGTCATTTCATGACTATTCTTTTCACAAACCACATATGGATCCACCAGTGTCATTGCGTGTGTGTTCTCTTCAGAGACCACACATGGATCCACCAGTGTCATTGCATATGGATCCACCAGAGTTCATTGCATGTGTGTTATTTTCACAATCCACCTATGGATCCACCAGTGTCATTGCATGTGTGTTCTTCTCATTAACCACATTTGGCGTCATTGCATGTGTGTTCTTTTCACAAAACATATGGAACCACCATTGTCATTGAAATGTGTATTCTTTCATTAACCATGTCTGGAGTCATTTCATGTCTATCCTTTTCACAGACCACATATAGATCCACCAGTGTTATTGCATGTGCGTTCTTTTTACTAACAATAACTAGAGTCATTGCATGTGTGTTATTTTCATTAACCACATATGGATCCACCAGTGTTATTGCATGTGTGTTCTTCTCGTTAACCACAACTAGAGTCACTAGATGTGTGTTCTTTTTAGAGACCACATATGGATCCACCATTGTCATTGAAATGTGTGTTCTTTTCAGAGACCACATATGGAGTCATTTCATGACTATTCTTTTCACACACCACATATGGATCCACTAGTGTCATTGCATGCGTGGTCTCTTCACAGACCACATATGGATCCACCAGTGTCATTGCATGTGGTTCCACCAGAGTTCATTGCATGTGCGTTCTTTTCACAATCCACCTATTGATCCACTAGTGTCATTGCATGTGTGTTCTTCTCATTAACCACATCTAGAGTCATTGCATGTGTGTTATTTTCACAAACCACATATGGAACCACCATTGTCATTGAAATGTGTATTCTTTCATTAACCACATCTGGAGTCATTTCATGTCTATTCATTTCACAGACCACATATGGATCCACCAGTGTCATTACATGGGTGTTCTCTTCACATACCACATATGGATCCACCAGTGTCATTGCATTTGTCTTCTTTTTACTAACAACAGCTAGAGTCATTGCATGTGTGTTATTTTCACAATCCACATATGGATCCACCAGTGTCATTGCATGTGTGTTATTCTCATTAACCACAGCTAGAGTCATTGCATGTGTGTTCTTTTCACAAAACACATATGGATCCACCAGTGTCACTAAAATGAGTATTCTTTCATGAACCACACCTAGAGTCATTTCATGACTATTCTTTTCATAGACCACATATGGATCCACTAGTGTCATTGCATGTGTGTTCTATTCACAGACCAGACACCAGTGTCATTGCATGTGGTGCCACCAGAGTTCATTGCATGTGTGTTCTTTTCACAATCCACCTATGGATCCACCATTGTCATTGCATGTGTGTTCTTCTCATTAACCATAGCTAGAGTCATTGCATGTCTGTTCTTTTCACAAACCACATATGGAACCACCATTGTCATTGAAATGTGTATTCTTTCATTAACCACATCTGGAGTCATTTCATGTCTATTGTTTTCACAGACCACATATGGATCCACCAGTGTCATTGCATGTGTGTTCTCTTCACAGACCACATATGGATCCACCAGTGTCATTGCATGTGTGTTCTTTTTATTAACAACAGCTAGAGTCATTGCATGTGTGTTATTTTCATTAACCAAATATGGATCCACCAGTGTCATTGCATGTGTGTTCTTCTCAGAGACCACATTTGGAGTCATTGGATGTGTGTTCTTTTCACAAACCACATATAGATCCACCAGTGTCATTGAAATGTGTATTCTTTCATTAACCACACCTGGAGTCATTTCATGACTATTCTTTTCACAAACCACATATGGATCCACTAGTGTCATTGCATGTGTGTTCTCTTCACATACCACACATGGATCCACCCGTGTCATTGCATGTGGTTCCACCAGAGTTCATTGCATGTGTGTTCTTTTCATAATCCACCTATGGATCCACCATTGTCATTGCATGTGTGTTCTTCTCATTAACCACAACTAGAGTCATTGCATGTGTGTTATTTTCACAAACCACATATAGAACCACCATTGTCATTGAAATGTGTATTCTTTCATTAACCACATCTGGAGTCATTTCATGTCTATTCTTTTCACAGACCATATATGGATCCACCAGTGTCATTGCATGTGTGTTCTCTTCACAGACCACATATGGATCCACTAGTGTCATTGCACGTGTGTTCTTTTTATTAACAACAGCTAGAGTCATTGCATGTGTGTTATTTTCATTAACCACATATGGAACCACTAGTGTCATTGCATGTGTGTTCTTCTCAAAGACCACATCTGGAGTCACTTGATGGGTGTTCTTTTCACAAACCACATATGAATCCACCAGTTCCATTGAAATGCGTGTTCTTTTCAGAGACCATATCTAGAGTCATTTCATGACTATTCTTTTCACAGACCACATATGGATCCACCAGTGTCATTGCATGTGTGTTCTCCACCAGTTTCATTGCATATGGATCCACCAGAGTTCATTGCATGTGTGTTATTTTCATTAACCACATATGGATCCACCAGTGTAATTGCATGTGTGTTCTTCTCATTAACCACATTTGGAGTCATTACATGTCTATTATTTTCACAGACCACATATCGATCCACCAGTGTCATTGCATGTGTGTTCTCTTCACAGACCACATATGGATCCACCATTGTCATTGCATTTGTGTTCTTTTTACTAACAACAGCTAGAGTCATTGCATGTGTGTTATTTTCACAATCCACATATGGATCCACCAGTGTCCTTGCATGTGTGTTCTTCTCATTAACCACAGCTAGAGTCATTGCATGTGTGTTCTTTTCACAAACCACATATGGATCCACCAGTGTCACTGAAATGACTATTCTTTCATTAACCACACCTAGAGTCATTTCATGACTAGTCTTTTCATAGACCACATATGGATCCACTAGTGTCATTGCATGTGTGTTCTATTCACAGACCAGACATGGATCCACCAGTGTCATTGCATGTGGTGCCACCAGAGTTCATTGCATGTGTGTTCTTTTCACAATCCACCTATGGATCCACCATTGTCATCGCATGTGTGTTCTTCTCATTAACCATAGCTAGAGTCATTGCATGTGTGTTCTCTTCACAAACCACACATGGATCCACCCGTGTCATTGCATGTGGTTCCACCAGAGTTCATTGCATGTGTGTTCTTTTCACAATCCACCTATGGATCCACCATTGTCATTGCATGTGTGTTCTTCTCATTAACCACAACTAGAGTCATTGCATGTGTGTTATTTTCACAAACCATATATGGAACCACCATTGTCATTGAAATGTGTATTCTTTCATTAACCACATCTGGAGTCATTTCATGTCTATTCTTTTCACAGACCACATATGGATCAACCAGTGTCATTGCATGTGTGTTCTCTTCACATACCACATATGGATCCACCAGTGTCATTGCATGTGTGTTCTTTTTACTAACAACAGCTAGAGTCATTGCATGTGTGTTATTTTCACAATCCACATATGGATCCACCAGTGTCATTGCATGTGTGTTCTTCTCATTAACCACAGCTAGAGTCATTGCATGTGTGTTCTTTTCACAAACCACATATGGATCCACCAGTGTCACTGAAATGAGTATCATTTCATTAACCACACCTGGAGTCATTTCATGACTATTCTTTTCATAGACCACATATGGATCCACTAGTGTCATTGCATGTGTGTTCTATTCACAGACCAGACATGGGTCCACCAGTGTCATTGCATGTGGTGCCACCAGAGTTCATTGCATGTGTGTTCTTTTCACAATCCACCAATGGATCCACCATTCTCATTGCATGTGTGTTCTTCTCATTAACCATAGCTAGAGTCATTGCATGTCTGTTCTTTTCACAAACCACATATGGAACCACCATTGTCATTGAAATGTGTATTCTTTCATTAACCACATCTGGAGTCATTTCATGTCTATTGTTTTCACAGACCACATATGGATCCACCAGTGTCATTGCATGTGTGTTCTCTTCACAGACTACATATGGATCCACCAGTGTCATTGCATGTGTGTTCTTTTTATTAACAACAGCTAGAGTCATTGCATGTGTGTTATTTTCATTAACCAAATATGGATCCACCAGTGTCATTGCATGTGTGTTCTTCTCAGAGACCACATTTGGAGTCATTGGATGTGTGTTCTTTTCACAAACCACATATAGATCCACAAGTGTCATTGAAATGTGTTTTCTTTCATTAACCACACCTGGAGTCATTTCATGACTATTATTTTCACAAACCACATATGGATCCACTAGTGTCATTGCATGTGTGTTCTCTTCACATACCACACATGGATCCACCCGTGTCATTGCATGTGGTTCCACCAGAGTTCATTGCATGTGTGTTCTTTTCACAATCCACCTATGGATTCACCATTGTCATTGCATGTGTGTTCTTCTCATTAACCACAACGAGAGTCATTGCATGTGTGTTATTTTCACAAACCACATATGGAACCACCATTGTCATTGAAATGTGTATTCTTTCATTAAGCACATCTGGAGTCATTTCATGTCTATTCTTTTCATAGACCACATATGGATCCACCAGTGTCATTGCATGTGTGTTCTCTTCACAGACCACATATGGATCCACTAGTGTCATTGCATATGTGTTCTTTTTATTAACAACAACTAGAGTCATTGCATGTGTGTTATTTTCATTAACCACATATGGATCCACTAGTGTCATTGCATGTGTGTTCTTCTCAGAGACCACATCTGGAGTCACTTGATGGGTGTTCTTTTCACAAATCACATAAGGATCCACCAGTGTCATTGAAATGCGTGTTCTTTTCAGAGACCATATCTGGAGTCATTTCATGACTATTCTTTTCACAGACCACATATGGATCCACCAGTGTCATTACATGTGTGTTCTCCACCAGTGTCATTGCATATGGATCCACCAGAGTTCATTGCATGTGTGTTATTTTCATTAACCACATATGGATCCACCAGTGTCATTGCATGTGTGTTCTTCTCATTAACCACATTTGGAGTCATTTCATGTCTATTCTTTTCACAGACCACATATGGATCCACCAGTGTCATTGCATGTGTGTTCTCTTCACAGACCACATATGGATCCACCAGTGTCATTGCATGTGTGTTATTTTCACAATCCACATATGGATCCACGAGTGTCATTGCATGTGTGTTCTTCTCATTAACCACAGCTAGAGTCATTGCATGTGTATTCTTTTCACAAACCACATATGGATGCACCAGTGTCTCTGAAATGAGTATTCTTTCATTAAACACACCTGGAGTCATTTCATGACTATTCTTTTCATAGACCACATATGGATCCACTAGTGTCATTGCATGTGTGTTCTATTCACAGACCAGACATGGATCCACCAGTGTCATTGCATGTGGTGCCACCAGAGATCATTGCATGTGTGTTCTTTTCACAATCCACCTATGGATGCACCATTGTCATTGCATGTGTGTTCTTCTCATTAACCATAGCTAGAGTCATTGCATGTGTGTTCTCTTCACAGACCACACATGGATCCACCCGTGTCATTGCATGTGATTCCACCAGAGTTCATTGCATGTGTGTTCTTTTCACAATCCACCTATGGATCCACCATTGTCATTGCATGTGTGTTCTTCTCATTAACCACAGCTAGAGTCATTGCATGTGTGTTATTTTCACAAACCATATATGGAACCACCATTGTCATTGAAATGTGTATTCTTTCATTAACCACATCTGGAGTCATTTCATGTCTATTCTTTTCACAGACCACATATGGATCAACCAGTGTCATTGCATGTGTGTTCTCTTCACAGACCACATATGGATCCACCAGTGTCATTGCATGTTTGTTCTTTTTATTAACAACAGCTAGAGTCATTGCATGTGTGTTATTTTCATTAACCAAATATGGATCCACCAGTGTCATTGCATGTGTGTTCTTCTCAGAGACCACATTTGGAGTCATTGGATGTGTGTTATTTTCACAAACCACATATAGATCCACCAGTGTCATTGAAATGTGTATTCTTTCATTAACCACACCAGGAGTCATTTCATGACTATTCTTTTCACAAACCACATATGGATCAACTAGTGTCATTGCATGTGTGTTCTCTTCACGGACCACACATGGATCCAGCCGTGTCATTGCATGTGGTTCCACCAGAGTTCATTGCATGTGTGTTCTTTTCACAATCCTCCTATGGATCCACCATTGTCATTGCATGTTTGTTCTTCTCATTAACCACAGCTAGAGTCATTGCATGTGTGTTATTTTCACAAACCATATATGGAACCACCATTGTCATTGAAATGTGTATTCTTTCATTAACCACATCTGGAATCATTTCATGTCTTTTCTTTTCACAGACCACATATGGATCCACCAGTGTCATTGCATGTGTGTTCTTTTTATTAACAACAGCTTGAGTCATTGCATGTGTGTTATTTTCATTAACCACATATGCATCCACTAGTGTCATTGCATGTGTGTTCTTCTCAGAGACCACATCTGGAGTCACTTGATGGGTGTTCTTTTCACAAACCACATATGGATCCACCAGTGTCATTGAAATGCGTGTTCTTTTCAGAGACCATATCTGGAGTCATTTCATGACTATTCTTTTCACAAACCACATATGGAACCAACAATGTCATTGGAATGTGTATTCTTTTCAGAGACCACATCTAGAGTCATTTCATGACTATTCTTTTCACAGACCACATATGGATCCACCAGTGTCATTGCTTGTAAGTTCTCTTCACATACCACATATGGATCCACCACTGTCATTGCATGTGTGCTCTTTTTACTAACAACAACTAGAGTCATTGCATGTCTGTTATTTTCATTAACCACATATGGATCCACCAGTGTCATTGCATGTGTGTTCTTCTCATTAACCACAAGTAGAGTCATTGCATATGTGTTCTTTTCAGAGACCAAATATGGATCCACCGGTGTGATTGAAATGTGTGTTCTTTTCAGAGACCACATCTGGAGTCATTTCATGACTATTCTTTTCACAGACCACATATGGATCCACAAGTGTCATTGCATGTGTGTTATCTTCACATATCACATATGGATCCACCAGTGTCATTGCATGTGGTTCCACTAGAGTTCATTGCATGTGTGTTCTTTTCACAATCCACCTATGGATCCACTAGTGTCATTACATGTGTGTTCTTCTCATTAACCACAACTAGAGTCATTGCATGTGTGTTATTTTCACAAACCACAAATGCAAACCACCATTGTCATTGAAATGTGTATTCTTTCATTAACCACATCTGGAGTCATTTCATGTCTATTCTTTTCATAGACCACATATGGATCCACCAGTGTCATTGCATGTGTGTTCTCTTCACATGCCACATATGGATCCACCAGTGTCATTGCATGTGTGTTCTTTTTACTAACAAGAACTAGAGTCATTGCATGTGTGTTCTTCTCATTAACCACAACTAGAGTCGTTGCATGTGTGTTCTTTTCACAAACCACATATGGATCCACCAGTGTCATTGAAATGTGTATTCTTTAATTAACCACACCTGGAGTCATTTCATGACTATTCTTTTCACAGACCACATATGGATCCACCAGTGTCATTGCATGTGTGTTCTCTTTAGAGACCACACATGGATCCACCAGTGTCATTGCATGTGGTTCCACTAGAGTTCATTACATGTGTGTTCTTTTCACAATCCACCTATGGATCCACCATTGTCATTGCATGTGTGTTCTTCTCATTAACCACATCTAGAGTCATTGCATGTGTGTTCTTTTTACGAACCACATATGGAACCACGTTTGTCATTGAAATGTGTATTCTTTCATTAACCACATATGGAGTAATTTCATGTCTATTATTTTCACAGACCAGATATGGATCTACCAGTGTCATTGCATCTGTGTTCTCTTCACAGACCACATATGGATCCTCCAGTGTCATTGCATGTGTGTTCTTTTTACTAACAAACGCTAGAGTCATTGCATTGTGTTATTTCCACAATCCACATATGGACCCACCAGTGTCATTGCATGTGTGTTCTTCTCGAAGACCACATCTAGAGTCATTGCATGTGTGTTCTTTCATAAACCACATGTGGATCCACCAGTGTCATTGAAATGTGTGTTCTTTTCAGAGACCACACCTGGAGTCATTTCATGACTATTCTTTTCACAGACCACTTATGGATCCACAAGTGTCATTGCATGTGTGTTTTCTTCAGAGACCACACATGGATCCACCAGTGTCATTGCATATGGATCCACCAGAGTTCATTGTATGTGTGTTATTTTCACAATCCACCTATGGATCCACCAGTGTCATTGCATGTGTGTTCTTCTCATTAACCACATCTGGAGTCATTGCATGTGTGTTATTTTCACAAATAACATATGGAACCACCATTGTCATTGAAATGTGTATTCTTTCATTAACCACATCTGGAGTCATTTCATGTCTATCCTTTTCACAGACCACATATGGATCCACCAGTGTCATTGCATGTGTGTTCTTTTTATTAACAACAACTAGAGTCATTGCATGTGTGTTATTTTCATTAACCACATATGGATCCACTAGTGTTATTGCATGTGTGTTCTTCTCATTAACCACAGCTAGAGTCACTGGATGTTTGTTCTTTTCAGAGAACACATATGGATCCACTAGTGTCATTGAAATGTGTGTTCTTTTTCAGAGACCACATCTGGAGTCATTTCATGACTATTCTTTTCACACACCACATATGGATCCACCAGTGTCATTGCATGCGTGTTCTCTTCACAGACCACATATGGATCCACCAGTGTCGTTGCATGTGTGTTCTTTTTGCTAACAACAGCTAGAGTCATTGCATGTGTGTTATTTTCACAATCCACATATGGATCCACCAGTGTCATTGCATGTGTGTTCTTCTCATTAACCACAGCTAGAGTCATTGCATGTGTGTTCTTTTCACAAACCACATATGGATCCACCAGTGTCACTGAAATGCGTATTCTTTTAGTAACCACACCTGGAGTCATTTCATGACTATTCTTTTCATAGACCACATATGGATCCACTAGTGTCATTGCATGTGTGTCCTCTTCACAGACCAGACATGGATCCACCAGTGTCATTGCATGTGGTTCCACCAAAGTTCATTGCATGTGTGTTCTTTTCACAACCCACCTATGGATCCACCATTGTCATTGCATGTGTGTTCTTCTCATTAACCTTAGCTAGAGTCATTGCATGTGTGTTATTTTCACAAACCACATACGGAACCACCATTGTCATTGAAACATGTATGCTTTCATTAACCACATCTGGAGTCATTTCATGTCTATTGTTTTCACAGACCACATATGGATTCACCAGTGTCATTGCATGTGTGATCTCTTCACAGACCACATATGGATCCACCAGTGCCATTGCATGTGTGTTCTTTTTATTAACAACAGCTAGAGTCATTGCATGTGTTTTATTTTCATTAACCACATATGGATCCACCAGTGTCATTGCATGTTTGTTCTTCTCAGAGACCACATCTGGAGTCACTGGATGTGTGTTCTTTTCACAAACCACATATGGATCCACCAGTGTCATTGAAATGTGTATTCTTTCATTAACCACACCTAGAGTAATTTCATGACTATTCTTTTCACAAACCACATATGGATCCACTAGTGTCATTGCATGTGTGTTCTCTTCACAGACCACACATGGATCCACCAGTGTCATTGCATGTGGTTCCACCAGAGTTCATTGCATGTGTGTTCTTTTCACAATCCACCTATGGATCCACCATTGTCATTGCATGTGTGTTCTTCTCATTAACCACAACTAGAGTCATTGCATGTGTGTTATTTTCACAAACCACATATGGAACCACCATTGTCATTGAAATGTGTATTTTTTCATTAACCACATCTGGAGTCATTTCATGTCTATTCTTTTCACAGACCACATATGGATCCACCAGTGTCATTGCATGTGTGTTCTCTTCACAAACCACATATGGATCCACAAGTGTCATTGCATGTGTGTTCTTTTTATTAACAACAGCTAGAGTCATTACATGTGTGTTATTTTCATTAACCACATATGGATCCACTAGTGTCATTGCATGTGTGTTCTTCTCAGAGACCACATCTGGAGTCACTTGATGTGTGTTCTTTCCACAAACCACATATGGATCCACCAATGTCATTAAAATGCGTGTTCTTTTGAGAGACCATATCTGGAGTCATTTCATGACTATTCTTTTCACAAACCACATATGGATCCACCAGTGTCATTGTATGTGTGTTCTCTCCAGAGAACACACATGGATCCACCAGTGTCATTGCATATGGATCCACCAGAGTTCATTGCATGTGAGTTATTTTCATTAACCACATATGGATCCACCAGTGTCATTGCATGTGTGTTCTTCTCATTAACCACATCTGGAGTCATTGCATGTATGTTCTTCTCATAATCCACTAGTGTCATTGAAATGTGTTTTTTTCATTAACCACATCTGGAGTCATTTCATGTCTATTCTTTTCACAGACTACATATGGATCCACCAGTGTCATTGCATGTGTGTTCTCTTCACAGACCAGACATGGATCCACCAGTGTCATTGCATGTGGTTCCACCAAAGTTCATTGCATGTGTGTTCTTTTCACAACCCACCTATGGATCCACCATTGTCATTGCATGTGTGTTCTTCTCATTAACCTTAGCTAGAGTCATTGCATGTGTGTTATTTTCACAAACCACATACGGAACCACCATTGTCATTGAAACATGTATGCTTTCATTAACCACATCTGGAGTCATTTCATGTCTATTGTTTTCACAGACCACATATGGATTCACCAGTGTCATTGCATGTGTGATCTCTTCACAGACCACATATGGATCCACCAGTGCCATTGCATGTGTGTTCTTTTTATTAACAACAGCTAGAGTCATTGCATGTGTTTTATTTTCATTAACCACATATGGATCCACCAGTGTCATTGCATGTTTGTTCTTCTCAGAGACCACATCTGGAGTCACTGGATGTGTGTTCTTTTCACAAACCACATATGGATCCACCAGTGTCATTGAAATGTGTATTCTTTCATTAACCACACCTAGAGTAATTTCATGACTATTCTTTTCACAAACCACATATGGATCCACTAGTGTCATTGCATGTGTGTTCTCTTCACAGACCACACATGGATCCACCAGTGTCATTGCATGTGGTTCCACCAGAGTTCATTGCATGTGTGTTCTTTTCACAATCCACCTATGGATCCACCATTGTCATTGCATGTGTGTTCTTCTCATTAACCACAACTAGAGTCATTGCATGTGTGTTATTTTCACAAACCACATATGGAACCACCATTGTCATTGAAATGTGTATTTTTTCATTAACCACATCTGGAGTCATTTCATGTCTATTCTTTTCACAGACCACATATGGATCCACTAGTGTCATTGCATGTGTGTTCTCTTCACAAACCACATATGGATCCACAAGTGTCATTGCATGTGTGTTCTTTTTATTAACAACAGCTAGAGTCATTACATGTGTGTTATTTTCATTAACCACATATGGATCCACTAGTGTCATTGCATGTGTGTTCTTCTCAGAGACCACATCTGGAGTCACTTGATGTGTGTTCCTTCCACAAACCACATATGGATCCACCAATGTCATTAAAATGCGTGTTCTTTTCAGAGACCATATCTGGAGTCATTTCATGACTATTCTTTTCACAAACCACATATGGATCCACCAGTGTCATTGTATGTGTGTTCTCTCCAGAGAACACACATGGATCCACCAGTGTCATTGCATATGGATCCACCAGAGTTCATTGCATGTGTGTTATTTTCATTACCTCATTGCATGTGTGTTCTTCTCATTAACCACATCTGGAGTCATTGCATGTATGTTCTTCTCATAATCCACTAGTGTCATTGAAATGTGTTTTTTTCATTAACCACATCTGGAGTCATTTCATGTCTATTCTTTTCACAGACTACATATGGATCCACCAGTGTCATTGCATGTGTGTTCTCTTCAGAGACCACTTATGGATCCACCAGTGTCATTGCATGTGTGTTCTTCTCATTAACAACAACTAGAGTCGTTGCATGTGTGTTATTTTCATTAGCCACATATGGATCCACCAGTGTCATTGCATCTGTGTTCTTCCCAGAGACCACATCTGAAGTCACTGGATGTGTGTTCTTTTCAGAGACCACATATGGATCCACCAGTGTCATTGAAATGTGTGCTCTTTTCAGAGACCACATCTAGAGTCATTGAAATGCGTGTTCTTTCATTAACCACATCTGGAGTCATTTCATGACTATTCTTTCCACATACCACATATGGATCCACCAGTGTCATTTCATGTGTGTTCTCTTCAGAGACCACATATGGATCCACTAGTGTCATTGCATGTGTGTTCTTCTCATTAACAACAACTAGAGTCATTGCATGTGTGTTATTTTCATTAACCACATATGGATCCACCAGTGTCATTGCATGGGTGTTCTTATCATTAACCACAGCTAGAGTCACTGGATGTGTGTTCTTTTCAAAGACCACATATGGATCCACCAGTGTCATTGAAATGTGTGTTCTTTTTAGAGACCACATCTTGAGTCATTTCATGACTATTCTTTTCACAGACCACATATGGATCCACCAGTGTCATTGCATGTGTATTCTCTTCACACACCACATATGGATCTACCAATGTCATTGCATGTGTGTTCTTTTTACTAACAACAACAAGAGTCATTGCATGTGTGTTATTTTCACAATCCACATATGGATCCACCAGTTTCATTGCATGTGTGTTCTTCTCATTAACTACGGCTAGAGTCATTGCATGTGTGTTCTTTTCACAAACCACATATGGATCCACCATTGTCATTGGAATGTGTATTATTTTCAACGCAGTCGTTGGCCACAAACAATCGGGACACAGAGCTAACCAGCAACCGCTCCGGGCTTCTAGAAGACCCGATCCCCGATTTTTAGGCGTCGTTGGATCGGGGTGCGTGGATGATAAGGATGTCCTTCGTGAGGGCGATCCGAGAGAAGTCTGTTCAGTGAACTGATTGGCAGTGGCAACGACGCTGGGCCTACGTCCTTGCCCTTATCCCCTTAACCTAGGGGTCAAAGCTCAGATCGTGTTCCTTCATCTCCATGGAGAGGGAGAGTCCCAAACTCAGCTTGCACGAGGCTCAGATGTTCGCCCACTACAACATACTCGCGCCGCCGTTCGCGAGGCTTCCGGCCGGCTTCGAGCTCAGCTACGCCGGGGTTCCTGTCGCGCCGATTTTGCGCGACAACATGTTGGCAAGGTAGACCAAGGAGCGTTTCCGCCAGCTACCGGAGCGGAAGAGGGCAATGGCACGGTACTCGCGCACGAGCGCGTACTAGCGAAAGTTGTTCAAGAAGGAGCGGGTTGCGTTGATTGAGCTGTGCGGAACCCACCAGCGGGAGATCTACCCGGATCTGCGCAACCCCGAAGGGAGGTAGCACTTCTAGGCAGTGCCTGGGCGTACGACCTCCACCGTTATCGATGCGGCGCACTGTGAAGAATCCATGAGGAGGAGGAACGCTGCCGGGAACGTCGGCATCAATTCCGACACGGAGGAGGCTGGTGGCGACGCGGACAACATCGTCGATGATGGAGACTACGGGAGCGTCATAGTCGATTAGGGCCACTTAAGCATAAATTAAATCTATGTACGGTATCTTAATGCCCTCTTTGGATCTAGGTCACTTGAGTCATAGCCGATTATCGTCATAATCTATATATGTTGGCCATATTTTAGTTGTCTTTGTCATTGAAACTAGTCGAAACTCGTCTCCCTGAAAATAAAGTTTGCGTGTTCCTGGCATATCGGATGGGACAATACGCTGACTCTGCTCCCAGCACTTGATGGCATAGCCATAATTTGGAGTGCGCCAGAGGAGAAGGGATCGAGCGTGTTGTAATAGTGTACTACTCCTGTCCAGATATAACTGACTTAGTTTTTTTTAGATATTTAATAAATATATCTATACCCAAAACATGTCTAGATACATGTTTTAGGTTTATCTGTCTTTCAAACTAATCAAAAGTCGTCAAATTCTGAACAAACAAAGTCATTGCGTTCACATCTGATGGGACAATACGCTGACTCTGCTACTTGATGGCACAACCATAATTCTGGAGTGCGCTAGAGGAGATGGGACTCCAAGGGAGATGGGAACTAGTAGCTGCGTCCATACGCAGGTAAAAAATTAATGTAATAATATTTAAAAAAATTGTAATCTGGTCCACATGAACCCATCACAAACACGTTGCACGCGCTAGATATAAATAAAGACGACACGACTAGTTTAGTTTCAATGATATAATTCAACATACGACGTTACTATCCCCGCATCTTTCTGCTACTCTTATTAGTCTGCTAGCCCACGCTGCATTAAGCAACAATTGATGAGGATAAAAAATGATAAAATGGCAAATAAAACAATTTTTAAGCTTACCTTTCATCTGGAGAATTGTACAAAGATGAAATTGGCAGGGATTTATTATTTCTCCTACAGTTAGCCGAAAGATCCTCAACAACATCCTCAATCACCCCTACAACTTCTTCATATTCTAATACACCTCCATTATTTGCCCTTTCCTCCCCGTTCCGCTTACCCTTTTGTTTCTTTTCACACCCTTTTCTCGCTGGCACCTCCACTTCTTCATAAATTGGCTGCTTATGTATGTATTCCTCTGAGTGCTCATAACCGTTTTCCTCCACCTGCTTCACTTCCTCAAGTTCTTCGTCTTCGTGCTGCTCTTCCTCCAGTTCTGGCTGAGAAGCCTCATTTTCTGCCACCGGGGTGTGAATAGGGACAATATCATGTGTAACTGGGTTTTTGCACAACCTCTTAATGTGGCCGAATCCGCCACAACATTTGCATTTCCTTTTCCTAGCTCCTAGCCTTGAACCTTTATCGGTGGAGGCTTCAATCCTTAGCTTTCTAGGCCTCCCAGGTGGCCTCCTAAGAACTGGTGGTTGAAGTTTGAACCCTGGATCGACAATCTCCCAATCATTTTCATCGGCCATAGGTGGTACGTTTTCTGCATAAGTTACAGCAAACTTGTCCACGGAGAAATAGTTGTCGACATAGTTCTCTATTTTTAGCTCCGCTACCTCTAAGATTTAAGATGAAGTAAATTGCATGGTGACATGGCAGAGCAGTAATCTGCCACTTCCTGCATGAACAAGTCTTGTTTCCAATGTCTACAGTGTACCTCCGTTCACTTCCACGCTTGTATTGTGCATAAACCTCAGCCAATGTTCTGGAACTTCTGACCATCCTCATCTTTATCATTCTCATTGCCTGGTTCTTGCATTCAGTAACATAACCACCTTTGGAACTATTTTATGGCCTAAAAATTTTCTTGCACAAATTCTTTGCCTTAAATTTATCTTCACCATTATGCACTGTCTTATTGCATCCAACAAAATAACAATTCCAAATGTCTTCATGCCTGAAATCTTATCATTGAAACTCTCTGCCAAATTATTGAAAACAAAATCCACCTTGCTTATCTCACCAAACTTGATTCTGGCCCATAGCTTGGTTTGATGTTCTTCAAGGTATTTTTTCACCTTTGGCACTACATACATGTTCTGCAAGTAAGTAGCATGCGTGCTTGGGGTGTATGTGTATGCTGATCACCACAAGTCCTCTTCAAAGATATTTCCTTTGAACTTCTTCATGAAGTTAGTAGCGAGGTGCCGCATGCATTCCCTATGCTCAACCCCAGGAAACACATCATCAATAGCATTCTCAAGACCCTTGCATGCACAGGTGTGTATCACCAAACCTTCAGGGTGACCAATTACTACATGTAGTCTCTGCATGAACCATGTCCAGCTTTCATTTGATTCACCCTCAAGAACAGCATAAGCTACGGGTAGAAGACAATTACGCGCGTCCAAAGCACAAGAAGAAGCAACATGTCCCCTGAACTTCCCTGTTAAAGAAGTTGCGCCTATTGCCAAGTATGGCCTGCAGCCATCTAGGAACCCCTTCAAGCATGCCTTTAGGCAGACAAAACATCTCCTTAAGCATATCTTATCTGCCTGCTTATACCTGACCCCCCTCGAGACCTTTTCTCTTCCCTTCACAACCTCGTAATCGATGTTAACAACACTACCAGGTGATGTTTTGTTGGGGGGATACCCCCGGGTAGGGTCACTCCGGGGTATAAGGGCCGAGTTAGCCGAGGTTCGGCAGGGTCAAAGCGGATGCTGGCCGGGTCACCTCAAGGCAGGCCAGATCACGGAGTAACCCGGGCCAGGGGGTCGCCTAACATTGTCTCAGCCGACTTAAGGAGTAAGTCGGAAGTGCTTGTCTAACTTGTATGCAAGAACAGGTGTGGCCGGATCTACCATGATCCGGATCCCGTTTAGCTTCTCGGAGAAGGAAGGAATCTCTCTGGTCAAAAATAAGGCCCGTTACGCACTGCATGAGCGAAGCATGCAAGGGCAGGACCACCGTGTCATAGCCGACAAGGGTGACGACGCCCATGTCGGCTGACGCGGGCGCCGTAGAGGCTCACGTAGCTAAAGCATGTATGACGCGGGGGGAAAAGTACCCCGGTCGGGTTACTACTTTGAGAGGAGGCATATTCTTAGGAATATGCCTCCACGTATGCCCTAGGCAGAGACCGAGCCCCCTCTATATAAGGGGGGCTAGGGTTTCAGTAGAGGGGGTTAAACTCTAGTTGGGTTGGTCTTTCTTCAATACAGATTTTGCTAAGGTTCTAGGAGTGAACTGTAGTTGAGAGTAAGGGAGCTTCTTCTTCCTCCTCTCGCCAATACAACTCTCGGAGCGCTTGTAAACTTGAAAGGAATACAATCTTCTGTGTGGAGAATCACTCCACTATCCCTCCCTGGATTCCCCTAGCGTGTATTAGTCCCCACCTTTAGCCTATCCATGGCATCTGTCGTGACACCACCACGACAGTTGGCGCCCACCGTCGGGCTAGCAGCGCTAGCAGGGGTGAAGATCCGGACGGGAAACATCATCGGCACCGGCGAACGCATCATCTCCGGGCTCATTCATCGCTTTGGAGCGCTGGACTTCGTCAGCGACAACGCTGGCTGCTTCGGCACGTGCCCACTTCCGCGCAACGGCCTCTTCGTCAAGTTGGGTGCACACAAGGTCTACATTGCTGTGGACGTATCATGCGTTCACCCACAGTGCATCGTCGAGGCAGGGGAACCACCCCTTAGCATGGTTCACGGGGCGCGTATCACTTGCTCCCCGAACCGTGCTGAAGTGATGATGACTGCGCCGGGGGCAGGCGCAAGCAAGGATCCAGCACCGGACCCGGAGGTAACACCTAAGGCACCGAGGAAAGGTAGAGGACCTCCACTAGAGAGGCCTGAGAACGTACTGAGAGAATCTATGGATAGCTTGGCTAACTCGGTAGCAGCAGTGGTAGATCAGGCTCAGGCATAGGCCGAGCTAGAGGAAACTAGGCAAAAGATACTAGAGGGTGCAAAGAAAATAGCCGTGGCTCAGCAGTCGCTGAACATGATGCTGCGTGAGTATGCAAAGGCAAACAAAGTTGATATGGTAAAAGTAAAAGGGAGAAATCTCATAAGTGAGATGAACAGAGAAGGTGATGATGGAGCCGAGGGGTCGGAAAACTATTTGTCTATGGGGTTGCCGAGGTATAGTACCCCGGCGAAGAACCTCAGAGCAGTGGATGCGGCTGCATCCGAGTTAGAGGGTCTGACGGGTGAGGCCCGTCAAAGACAGCAAGATAGGGTTAACGAGTTAGTTCGGATCGCGAACAGACAGAACGAAGAGCTACTCAGAGGTAACCCGGAGAGAGCTGGAGCTTCCAAAATCGTCCATTCGGCGATGGGTAACCCGGACAAATCCGCTGGAGCCGCATCGTCACCTCATGGTGGTCCAAGGAGAGAAGAGGTAGTAACCTCGGTCAGACGGAACAAACAGATCATCCCGTACGACCCGACGCGTGCAGGAAAAGAAAAAGAAACACGGAAAAATGATGATCGACGAAGTGTGAGCCGAGGTGAAGCTGGCCGAGGTAACCACGACCAAGGCAATGCCGGTCAAGGGAACGCTGCCAATGGCAATGCTGGACAGCGAAACTCCGCAGGAGCAGGACAACCGCAGCAGCGGAATATACCAAGGCAAGAGCAAAGCGCCGGCCGAGGTATGCAACAGAAAGGTGCGCCCCAAGTGCAAAACCGATACAATGATGGTGATTCGGAGATGGTGAAAGCGGGGTACCTGAGACCGGACTATCATGTGATAGGGTCAAGATTGGGAAGCAGGGATTTAATGCCGGATGACGCCAGGTTGAAACTGGATCGCCTGTATAGGCCGGAACAGATCGAATGTCAAGGTCCCCCGGGTCCAGCGTGCTTTGGACCCCGGATCATGAAGGAGCCACCAGTACCCAACTTCCAGTTGCCCAGAGGCACGAAGACGTATGACGGCAGTACCAAGCGGGGGGATTGGCTGATAAACTATGCTACGGCTGTGAAAATTGCCACTGGCAACTTGAGATGGGCTGTATGATACGTACCCCAGATGTTGGAAGGTCCGGCCAGAGTATGGCTGAATAATTTACCACCCGGAAGCATCAACTGCTGGATAGATTTTGAAGAAATGTTTATCAGCAACTTCTCAAGTACATATCAGAGGCCGAATAGGCCGCAGACCCTAGCAATGTGCAAGCAAAGACCTAATGAGACGGACCATGAATTCTTGACCCGGTGGTGTACCGTGAGAAACTCATGTGAGGGTGTCATAGAGTCACAAGCCATAGCATGGTTTGCGCAAGGGTGCAGATATGGCAGCGAGCTATGGATGAAGTTGCAAAGGAAAATGCCAATTACGTTGGCAGAGATGATCCGGATTGCAGATTCGTATGCTTTGGGTGATCCGACTCAACCTAGGCTCGCGTCAAACGAGTCAAACGAGGAATACTATCAGAGGGACGGAGCCGGGTCATCTCGGAGGAACGATTACAGAGGAAAAAGAAGAGATGATAGACCGGATCATCGCTACAGTTTGCAATAAGTTGCAGCTGTGAGTCAAGATCAACCCGGAGCAGGGAGCAGCCAACGCCAGAAAACAGGAGGGCAATGGACTCCAAGAAACGATGGCAAGAAAACATGGACCCTGGAGCAAAAGAAACAGTGGCAAGAAAAGAAAGACCGTCCGAGGTATACCTATGAGTCGATGTTGGACCAGCCGTGTAAGTTTCACACGCCAAATCCGAATAGCCCGGCGGGTCACAGAACGAGGCAATGTGAGTGGATGCGTAAGATAGAACAAGGTGGTTCGGGGAATGCTCAGGCACCCCGGAATGAATTACCTCGATAGGAATTACCTCGGCAACAATTGCTCTCCAGAGCGAATACGCAACAGCTAATGTTGCCTCCCCGTCCGCCGAGGTATGACAACAATGAGAGAAGGAATGCAGTGCATCAAGTGGAAAATCAGCACCAGCCAGATCAGAGGTACCCTAGAAACGAGGGGAGAAATGAGTACAGAGAACATCACCAGAGCTATTGTGTGTTCACAACTGAGGAAACAGATAGAAAGAGCTTGCAGCGTCGACATATGGAGGTCAATGCGGTAATGCCGGCAGTGACGAGGTACATGCCTTAGTCGGACCAGGAAATCACCTGGAACATCACAGATCATCCTAAGCTTATGCCGAGTCCAGGTTCGTATGCGCTAGTGCTAGATCCGACATTCATTGGACCAAACATCAATGTGAGGTTCTCCAAGGTACTGATTGACAATGGCAGTAGCATTAACATCATGTATGCGGATACGATGCGCAAGTTGGGCATCTCAAAGAACATGCTCCAGGCTACGAGAACAACTTTCCATGGCATTGTACCAGGCATTTCTTGTGAGCCCATAGGCAAAGTCCGGGTCGACGTGCTATTTGGCACAAGGGATAACTGCCGAACTGAGAATCTGGAGTTTGAGGTGGTGAACTTGGAAAGTGCGTATCACGCGTTACTCGGAAGACCAACATTGAACAAGTTCATGGCAAGCTGCCACATCAGTTATCTGAAGATGAAGTTGCCCGGGCCAAATGGAGTGATTACCATCGCTGGAGATTTCCGACGTTCCATTGAGTGTGCCTCAGCCGGGTCTAACCTAGCCGAGTCACTCGTGATTGCGCAAGAGAAAAGAAAAATCCAAGAGGTGGCGGCATTAGCTCAATCCATGCAGCAGTATATGCCGGTGTTGAGTAACCCGCATGGTAGCGTTTCATTCCAAGCCGCAAAGGATACCAAGAAGGTTCTAGTTGATGACATGTTCCCGGAGCGCAGCGTAACAATTGGTGCCGGGTTAATTGATAAATAGGAAAGCGAGCTCGTCAACTTCCTCCGTGAGAATCGGGACATTTTTGCTTGGTCCATGCAGGACTTGCAAGGTGTTCCGAGGGAGTTGGCCGAGCACTCTTTGAACGTAAGACACGGAGCAAGGCCGGTGAAGCAACCTCTCCGTTGCTTCACTAAGGATAGGAGAAAGGTCATTGGAGACGAGATAGCTCGATTGCTAGCAGCAGGATTTATCATGGAAGTGTTGTATCCGGATTGGCTCTCTAATCCGGTGCTGGTAGAAAAGAAGAAGGATGATCCGAATGTGGCAGTGGTTTGGCATATATGTATCGATTACACGGACCTGAACAAGGCGTGTCCAAAAGATCCATTTCCACTGCCAAGGATAGATCAGGTCATAGACTCAATCGCGGGATGTGAACTGTTGTCATTCATTGATGCATATTCTGGCTTCCACCAGATACCTCTGAACCCGGATGATCAAAGAAAGACTGCGTTTATTACCCCGTACAGGGCTTATTGCTATCGCACTATGCCGTTTGGTTTGCGTAATGCAGGTGCAACGTACCAAAGATGTATGCAAAAATGTTTGCACGACCAAATAGGTCAAAATGTACAAGTATACGTGGATGATGTGGTTATCAAGACCAAGGAAAGCAAAACGCTCCTTGACGACATCAGGCAGACATTCGCGAACTTGAGAAGGTTCCGAATGAAGCTTAACCCGGAAAAATGTACCTTCGGTGTCCCGGCTGGAAAATTACTTGGATTTCTCGTCTCCAGCCGAGGTATCGAGGTTAATCCAACTAAGATTCGGGCCATTGAGCGAATGGAGCTGCTGAAGTGTCTTAACAATGTCCAGAAGTTCACTGGGTGCCTAGCATCATTGAGTCGGTTTGTATGTCGGTTGGGAGAAAAGGCATTGCCTCTCTACCAACTCATGAAAAAGTCGGATAAATTCGTTTGGACGCCACAGGCCGATGAAGCCTTTGCCCACTTAAAAAAGATGTTGGCCACTGCACTAGTGTTAGCCTCTCCACTATCAAAGGAGCCAATGTTGCTCTACATAGCCGCAACCAACCGAGTTGTAAGTGCAGTGATTGTAGTAGAGCGCAATGAAGAGGGTAAGTCGGTGCAGAGGCCAGTGTATTACTTGAGCGAGGTATTGTCTGCCTCAAAACAGAACTACCTGCACTTTCAAAAGGTGGCATATGGTGTCTATATGGTGGCAAAGAAGTTAAAGCATTACTTTGAGGAGCACCCCATCAAAGTGATATGCGAAGCTCCCATATCCAAGATAATGGGTAACAAGGATGCGAGTGGCAGAATTGCAAAATGGGCAATTGAGTTAGCCCCTTATGCGCCCCAATACGACAGAAGAGAAGCTATCAAGTCTCAAGATGTGGCGGACTTTTTTGTAGATTGGGTCGAGGTACAATATGAACCACCGCCACCAGATCCGAACTACTGGAGGATGCACTTTGACGGGTCGAAAACCAAAACCGGATTAGGCGTCGGGGTTGTGCTCACCTCGCCAAAGAAGGACCAGCTAAAATACGTATTGCAGATCCATTTCGCGGCATCGAACAATGTCGCTGAGTACGAGGCTCTTGTGCATGGGCTCAAAGTGGCAAAAGAGATTGGCATACGTCGGATAATATGCTTTGGCGACTCGGATTTGGTGGTGCAGCAAGTGTCTGGAGTGTGGGACGCCCTGGATCCAAACATGGCACTGTACAAGTTTCATGTGCAGAAGATATCTGGTTACTTTGAGGGGTGTGAATTTCATCATGTACCCCGAGTGGAAAACGAGGCTGCGGACATGCTATCGAAGCTCGGATCAACCCGACAGGCAATTCCACCAGGTGTAGCATTGGAACACCTCAGAAAACCATCTATCAAGCCGTCCCCAGGAACCGACTCGATCTATGTCCCGGAAGATACGAAATCCGGAGCTGAGCCCATGGACATTGACACGGGAGGTGGCACGCGAGACCCGGGGACTGCATCAGCAAACCCGGGGACTGCTTCAGCAGACCCGGGGACTACCTCGCTAGACCCGGGGACTGCTCAGCATGATCCGGCTGAAGTTATGCTGGTGGATCAGATGGAAATCGATGAGGACGTGTTCGCTGCACGAGCGATACCAGCTTGGGCACTGCCTATATTCCACCTCGAAGACTAACGTTACCCATCGAGGAGGTGTTAGCTGTGCAAACTCAGAGGAGAGCAAAAGCATACACAGTTATCAATTCCGAGCTGTACAAACGGAGTGTAACCAATGTCCTCCAGCAATGCGTTGACCCGGAAGAAGGGCTTGACATCCTCCGAGATATACACCAAGGAGAGTGCGGCCATCATGCTTCATCCAGAGCCTTAGTGGCAAAAGCATTCCGGCATGGATTTTACTGGCCAAGTGCCTTAGAACAAGCGGAAGATCTGGTGAGAAAATGCAATGGTTGTCAAAGATATGCTACTAAGACACATATGCCAATGTCGGAACTCAAGACCGTACCAATTACGTGGCCATTTGCCGTATGGTGCTTGGATATGGTTGGCCCGTTCAAACCAGCAAGGGGAAACATGACACACATTTTGGTTATGGTGGATAAGTTTACAAAATGGATTGAAGTGAAGCCTATAAGAAAATGGGATGGTGCTACGGCCGTAACATTTTTCAAAGACATTATCTTAAGATACGGTTATCCTCACAGTATCATAACTGATAATGGCACAAATTTTGCTGAAGGAGCATTTGCACGATTCTGCCGAGATAAGAAGATCCGGTTGGACGTAGCCTCGGTAGCCCACCCCGCATCGAACGGATAAGTGGAAAGATCCAACGGATTAGTATTATCCAGGATAAAACCCCGGCTCATTGAGCCGCTGCAAAGATCAGCAGGGTGCTAGATAGAAGAACTACCAGCAGTACTATGGAGTTTAAGAACAACTCCGAATCGATCAACAGGCTATACGCCATTTTTTCTGGTATATGGGGCAGAAGCTGTATTACCAGCCGACATAGAGCATGATTCGCCTAGGGTCACCCAATACACAGAAGTCGAAGTGCAAGAAGCCCGGCAAAATGATGTTGATCTGCTGGAAGAAGCGAGAGAACTGGCACTGTCTAGATCCGCCATATATCAACAAAATCTCCAACGCTACCATAGCCGGAAAGTGTGCCCCCGAGTCTTTCGGGAAGGCGATCTGGTGCTCCGGTTGGTACAACGTACTACTGGCATGCATAAATTATCCCCCCTATAGGAAGGGCCATTCATTGTGAGCAAAGCATTGCACAATGATTCTTACTATCTTATAGATGCAAAGCCACAGGAAAAGAACAAGGCGGACAGGTCCGGAGAGGAATCTAAGCGGCCGTGGAATGTAGCACTACTTCGTCCCTTCTACACTTAGCTAAGAAGTGTATGTATCTGAGTCGTCTCATATGTCGGTATGTATGTCGGCAATGAGCTTATCAATGAAATAGCAGCGCCTCGGCAGAACTCGGGACCGCTTAATAATTATTGTTATCTCTCGTACGTTAGCTGGAATAAGTTGTTCTACTTAACCCGGATTAGTAATGTGTGACCACCAAAAACCCAACTCTTCGACTTGCTGCTGTCCAACAAGAATTGGCTTCATGGCAAGCAAGAGAACAAGTTTGGAATTGCGTAGCACATGAAAAATGACTAAGGAAACGAATTTATTCGAGCTAACGTTTGTTTTTCAGACTAACCTTGTATTTATTTTCAAGTTACTATGCTGAATTATTTTAAGCTAAGCCTAAAAGTTTCTAAGTATTGTTAATACAATTTTTGAAGCTCGGATTCGTAAGTCATAAAACCAAATCAAGGTAGACACGGACCGAGCCAGAGGATTGGACGAACAAGAAAATGAAACTCGGGGACTATGCCCAAGTTAATCCGACATAGAAACGTAGTAGAAAAATATCACATATACAAAGATATAGCTTGCACTTGCATACCGGGGATCTGATAAATTTTCAAGTTTTTTGACCTAAGGAGCAGCAGGAGGAGGAAGTTCGGCGTCCTCGTCGCTGTCTTCAATATATGAGGCCTCACCTTCTCCGTCCTCATCCGACCCGTCTTCAGCGTTCTCAGTGTTCTCGTCCCCAGCAGATTCCAGGAAGCTTGGTCCTTCAACCCAGTCATGGATAGGAGAATATTTGACGAGGCTGTAGGCGCAAGCCTGGCGCCGAGCTACCCACTCCGGGTCATCAGTCCATCTGGATCCGGTGCGCCGACGTGTAAGGAGGCTGAGGTCGATCTTCTCATACCACGTGAGTATGTGGTGAAGGATAGTATCAGCTGCGGCACGCCCAGCGGATTCTCTCCAGAGATCGAGCTGGGTCTCAGTCTCCATTAGCTTCTCGACGAGAATCGCGGTGGTCTCCGGGCTACTCTCTCCGGGCCAGAACATGTTGAAAATGTGAACTGCAACGTCGAGGATATCCTTGCCATAATTCTTGATGATCTCCACACGAGATGACAAGCTGACCAACAGGTCCTCCATGTCGTAAGGAACCTCCTCACCAGCAGGAGCGGCAGGAGTACCCCTCGCTTGGCGAAAATCTGCAACTACTGCGCTTGCAATAGTGATGCTCTCAGGAAATTTGCCTGGAAGCCAGACAAGGGAAGAAGGTAAAGAAAAGACATATGAAGCAACCCAGAAAAGTAGGTCGGAAGGAACTTACGTGATATGTGGCTGAGGATCCGGGTTAACTCCTTGATGCAGTCATCGCGTCTCTTGCGAAGTTGCTCAAGCTCAGCGTTTGCCGACCCAAGCTGGATGTCGGATTCTTTGAGTAGGTCCTAGTCCTTGGAGATCTGGAGAGTAAGGCGCTCACGCTCTTCTGTGAAGTTTTGGCCAACCTTTTGGAGCTCGGTTTGGTGTTCGGCCTTCATCTTCTCCATCTCAGCCTCGAGCTTGGCAATCTCGTTGTCCTTAGTCCGGAGGAGAGCGAGCTCGTCATCCTTTTTCTTCAGCTCGGCTTGATGCTGTCCTGCTTGTTCAAGAAAATGCAACATCATATCAGGCACGGGCACACTATCCTCAAGTGATGCTGAAATAGTATGTTGACGCAGCAGAGCCGAGGAGTGAATGTTTGCCGAGCCAAGGAGAAGAGGAAATGGAAAACACTACGAGGTCGGATAAAAGAGGACATACCCCTGATTTCCTCCAAGTTCTTCCGCATGATCTTGTTCTCAGCCTCCACCCGGTGCGAAACCGAATGAGGAGATTAGTTCGGCAGAAGAAGGTGAAGAAAAACGGAGAAGTGCCAAGGGAGAAACTTACCCCTCTTTTCATGTTCTGCAATAAGTGCAACGTGCTTTGCACGTAGCATCTTGTGGGTATCCAGCAGACGTTGTAATTCAGCACTCCGGCGATTGGTAGTTACCTGAAAAAAGTACAGCAGCGTAAAATTAGCTTGGTGCATATTCGAAGCATACAAGATCCGGGCCAAGTGGAACTTAACCCGGCTCTAGGTGTGTGCATATTCGAAGTGTATAAGATCCAGGCCAAGTGGAACCTAACCCGGCTCTAGGTGTGTGCATATTCGAAGTATACAAGATCCGGGCCAAGTGGAACCTAACCTGGCTCTAGGTGTGTGCATATTCGAAGTATACAAGATCCGGGCCAAGTGGAACCTAACCCGGCTCTAGGTGTGTGCATATTCGAAGTATACAAGATCCAGGCCAAGTGGAACCTAACCCGGCTCTAGGTGTGTGCATATTCGAAGTTTACAAGATCCGGGCCAAGTGGAACTTAACCCGGCTCTAGGTGTGTGCATATTCGAAGTGAACAAGATCCGGGCCAAGTGGAACCTAACCCGGCTCTAGGTGTGTGCATATTCGAAGTATACAAGATCCGGGCCAAGTGGAACTTAACCCGGCTCTAGGTGTGTGCATATTCAAAGTTCACATGGAGCTACGTCAGTTTTCTAATGAGCATCCAGCCGAGTAACAAGCTACTCCACCGGAGGCTCGGGGACTAATGGTTATTATCTACAGCATGTAAAGGAGAAATGACATACCTCCATCATTCGCCCCGCGAGGTTAATTGCCTTAGCGGCGGTATTCATTTGGGCGGAAAATTCTGCAGGGCCGAACTTTTCCGGGAGATCGTCATTATGGACAAAGTCCGCCTTATTCCAGTTCATGACGAACTCAATAAGGCTCGGAGGGTACCGCTCACCGGTGGGCATATGGGGTGCCACCAAGCCCTTCGCGTGCGCTTCTTTCCTCTCAACCAAGGCAAGAGCTGGGCTGGTATGCAGAACCATCTGCTGCGCATCAGTTGGCTCGGCAGGAACATCCTTCGCTGCTGGAGCTTTCTTGGGAAGCATCGACGCTAGGGTTCGCTGCCCAGCCTCGACAAATGCAGACTTGGTGGCATCTGGAGCCTTTTTGCCCTTAGCTTGCTGGGAAGAAGTAACTGCAGTGGATTTCCCCTTAGAAGCTGCTGGAGTAGTTCCTCGCCAAGGTTGAGATGACTCGGACGAGGCGGAAGAACTTGGCACTAGAGCTCTTGTAGCTGGACTTGGAGCTGTTATTGGTTTTCTTTGTGCCGGAACAGGTGCTGGTGCTGGCTCGGTCGCTGGTACTAGAACTGCTGCTGGTGCTGGTGTTGAGATAGACTCGCTGGCTGCTGGTTGAGGCGATGCCGAAGTGGTGGACGCCCTCGCCTCGGCTGGACCGACCCCTCCCGCTCCGAGGTCGCGTTCCTCTCGACGAGGTAGTGCGGAACCCGGAGCAGCCACAGAACCCTCTGGAATAGGGCTCAGCGGACGTGACTCGTCGTCACGAGGAGGAGAAGGGCCAGATCGAAGTGGTGAAGAGATGCTTGATCCGCTCTGAGGGACCTCCACCGGAGCCCTGAAGAAGAGAATAATGTCAGAAGAGAAATTACCACGATGCAAGGAGAAGTGAGTTACGCAACGAAAAATGACTTACGATCCGAGGTTTCGCCTCCTTAGGTTTCCGGGCCTTCGCTTCGTGCCGGCTTGGAGGCAGTCTTGTCTCCGACCTTCTTTCGCCTTTTTGTGGGCTGAGAAGGTTCGGAGGAAGAACTTGGTGCGGCTCCGCGCTTCTTCTTTGATGCCACCGGAACCGGCTCGCCCGTAGCAAGTGGAGGATCCTCGTGGATATGCCCACCGGGGTTAGCTGATGCCGGAAAGGCAAAAGAAAGAGGGACAGCCTCAACAGGTTCAATCACGTTGACATCCGAGTCATCCTCATCATCGGGCCAGTCTCTAAGAGAAGAGAATTTACCGCTGGGTCGTTTTGTAGCGTCGGTCATAGGGAGAAACATCTCCTGGTCTGGCTCCTCCTCATCCGGGATTTCTCGGTCCGGCGCCCACTTAAGGGTCGGATCCGTACCATCCTCAAGAGTTTGCTGAAGGAACAGCTGAGAGAAATCATGAAGAACAGAGTCAAAAATACAACAAAAAACGACACATATTTGATCCGAAATAAGTTTGCCCCGCGAAGCTTACCGCGGGAGGGAGCCTTAACCCGGCGAAATTCCCCACGTCCATTCGGCGGAGAAATCCTTGTGGGTGGTGAAGAGAGCCCTAACCCGGCGAAAAATCTCCGTGTTGCTCAGCTTGAAGGAGGAGGTCCGGTTGGGGTCACGGCCGAAACTCATGTGGCACACCTTGTGGGTGCGCTTTTGGAGGGGAGAGATTCGGTTGCGCACGAACGTGATCATAGCATCCTCGTTGCGCAATCCGAGTTTCTTTAGTTCCGTGAACCTCTTGTTAACTTGGTTGGCCAGAGTCGTGGGCTTCTTGGAGACCTCCTCCCAGAATTCCGGATCAGGTGGACCCGGAGTGCAGGGGAGCAACCGAATCAAATCTTCGGTGCCCGAGTTCCGGACATAGAAGAAGGTCCGGGCCCATCCTTTGCAGGAGTCAAGCCCGGTGACCCGGGGGAAAACGGAAGTCCTCCGGGGTGAGATGGACGCAGCTCCGAATTGGGTGAGCTTCTTGTCCTCGGATTCAACTTGGATATTGGGGATGACGTTACGACAAAGGCCGAAGAACCGGATCCACAGCTCCTTCGTGGGCCACAGTCCGGTGTAGCCTTCGATCGTAGAAGCAAAGGTAGAGAGAGAGGTGATAGCATTGGCTGGAAGATGGTGCGACTGCAGGTGGTAGGTGCTAAGCCAATCTCGGAAGAAATCGCTCACCGGTAGGCCGAATCCCCGTTGAAAGTGGGACAGGAACACGACGAACTAACCCGGATTGGGCGAGGGGGCCAGTTCGGCGGAAGGAAGACGAGCGGCGACGCCGGCAGGAATGCGTCTGGTCCGGTAGAGCCAGTCAAGGTCATCTTGACAGGCCCATGATCCGGCCCACGCGCCACGGTCCGCCGCAGCAGCGTCCTCCTCCATTTCTTGCTCGGCGACAATGAGCTCCTCCTCCGTCATCTCGTGCTCGCTACCCTCGCTGGCGCTGGCGGCGGCGGGAATCTGAGGCCTGGAATGGCGAGGACCCATGGCGAGGAAGTTGCACAGTGGTGGCTGCGATGCAGAGGCACGGGGAAAGTACGGCGGCGGCGCTGCTGCTAGGGGCACTGGCGGCGGCGCGGTCGCGAGGAAGATGAAGAAGAAGAGCAACAGGCAGAGGGGCGCAGAAGAGGGAAAAATTCTAAGGGATGCGCCCCTCCACTACTTAACCACCCCCTAAGAGGGTGAGTGGGATCGCGCCCTGGCAATAAGCAACATGGTGTGGCTGTGTATCACACACCTCAGCCAATCGTAGAGGAGCCACACAGAGGGCCACATAGCAGAAGCGATCCCGTGACGTGACACACAGATGCGGTAAACGAGGAGGTAGGCGTGACGTGACCCACGCACAGTGATAACTGACAATTACTGCGGCGGTTACTGTACAGGCCCTTAAAATAAGACAACGTAATGATTAGCCTCCACGTGGGTTGGCGTATGAGAGAAGGAAACAAGGCCCAGATCAAACCATGGTAACCCGGACGACAAGTAAAAACTTAGAGTGTGCAGAGGGAAAGTAAAACCATGAGATCCGAGTCAAAGTGGTAACCCGGCCGACAAGTGAAAACTTGGAACGTGCGAAGGGAACATAAATCCATATAATCCGAGATAAAGAGCTAACCCGGAAATAAACGTCCAAGGCTCGAACATAAATGAACCTGATGTGGCCTTAGCGGCCAAGGCAGCTAAGACCGCACCAGCTTCGGGGACTAATGTTGGGGGGATACCCCCGGGTAGGGTCACTCCGGGGGTATAAGGGCCGAGTTAGCCGAGGTTCGGCAGGGTCAAAGCGGATGCTGGCCGGGTCACCTCAAGGCAGGCCGGATCACGGAGTAACCCGGGCCAGGGGGGTCGCCTAACATTGTCTCAGCCGACTTAAGGAGTAAGTCGGAAGTGCTTGTCTAACTTGTATGAAGGAACAGGTGTGGCCGTATCTACCATGATCCGGGTCCCGTTTAGCTTCTGGGAGAAGGAAGGAATCTCTCTGGTCAAAAATAAGGCCCGATACGCACTGCATGAGCGAAGCAAGCAAGGGCAGGACCACCGGGTCATAGCCGACAAGGGTGACGCCTGCGGCTATGGCGCGCAGAGAGGCTCACGTAGCCAAAGCATGTATGACGCGGGGGAAGAGCACCCCGGTCGGGTTACTACTTTGAGAGTCCACGTATGCCCTAGGCAGAGACCGAGCCCCCTCTATATAAGGGGGGCTAGGGTTTCAGTAGAGGGGGTTGAACTCTAGTTGGGTTGTTCTTTCTTCAATACAGATTTTGCTAAGGTTCTAGGAGTGAACTGTAGTTGAGAGTAAGAGAGCTTCTTCTTCCTCCTCTCGCCAATACAGCTCTAGGAGCGCTTGTAAACTTGAAAGGAATACAATCTTCTGTGTGGAGAATCACTCCACTATCCCTCCCTGGATTCCCCTAGCGTGTATTAGTCCCCACCTTTAGCCTATCCATGGCATCTGCCGTGACACCACCACGACATGTTTTCTCTACCTGAGCTTTGAAACTATACAACATGTGAAAACTGTCATTCCACTTGCCTTGAATGAAGTCTAGAGACATCTCCTTCGCATCAAAGACTCTGTGGTAAGGAATCAGAACGTTAAACTTTTTGCTAATCTTTGCTCTGAGTTCAGCAGGTCCAATGTTATGATCCTGCCTCACCTAGTCAAGTATAGTAGTAGCAATCTGTTGGGTCCGCAGCATAGAAAACAAAAAATTTCCTACGATGAGAACTATACGCCAAGATCTATGTACTAGATACAGAGCAACGGGTGGACATACATCCATGGAGAACTTACCCTCGAAGACAACGAGTTTTGTTAACGAGTTCCTGGAGAACTTACCCTCGAAGACAACGAGTATTGTTAACGAGTAGGAACTCGTGGTTGATGTAGTCGTACGCTTGCCGATCTCAAGATCGTGTGGAAATCGGTCAGCGCCAAATCTCTGGCATCTGCACACACGTTCAAGCCACCGGACAACCTCCACCTAGAGGGGGAATATCTAGAGGGGGAGAGAGATCCTTCACGAGGAGGTGTGGTTTGTGAGAGGGGAGAGGGGGGATTTATATAGGAGGGAGGGAGACCCCTCCCCTCCCATAGCCGGTGCATGAGGGGGGGGGACTCCTCCCCTCCTTCATTCATGTGGTGAACCTCCACTCACATAAACATGGCCTCCACCCAAAATCCCACTCACATGTATTTAATTTCCACCAAATTAAACGCAACTCTCAATTAATAAAACTCTTTTATTTATTTTATTCAGAATTTTGTTAATTGCTTTAATTAACAAACATTCACATAAAACCCCTTGCAAAATTTCAATATCACATGCAGAACCACTTTCTGCAATTTCACCCGAAACAATTCCAGTTTCTATCGAAACAATTCCTGTTTCTATCGAAACATTTCCTGCGCTTTGCAAACCTTTTGTCTGGAACATATGTGCTCCTAAATGGTGTCCGGCAACCCTGAAGTGTGTCACCCTACGTTTCGCGAATAATGCAGACATGATTGAGACTCCTCTCAGATCAATAATCAGAAGCGGGACCTGGAGATCCATACTGACTCCTGCATATTCAATGATGACTCCTGTGATCGTGAGAACCTTTAACGTCAGCAATTTAATCCCTTTGTCTCATGATATAATACATGTCTGAGATTCGATCATCGGTATCCAAATACCTAGTTTGATCTCGTTACCGACATGCACTCTTTTCTCGTTCCCGTGATATAACATTCTAGTGATCACATCACTTGCTTGCAGGCTATCTTAATGTGATATCGTCGAGAGGGCCTGGAGTATATCTATCTGTCATCGGGATTGAGAAATTCCACTCTTGATCCATGAGCCTCAACATAACACCTTCATAGCACCGAACCCACCTTTATGGTCACCCTGTTACGGTGTGACGTTTGATGTTATCAAGATACTCTTCCGGTGTTAGCAATTAACATGATCTCATGGTGTAAGGACTAAGACTACTTTGTATGATGTTATAGCAATATAAACATAATGACTTGATCGTAATGCTATACTTCGGATGAATGTTCATCACATCATTTCACAAATGCTGTGACCTTGTTATTAACAACATCCAATGTCCATGATCAGGAAACCTTGATCATCTTGTGAATCAACAAGCTAGTCTATAAGAGAGGCATAACTAGGAACCCTTTTGTTTATTAAACACACATGTATTGATGTTTCCTATCAATACAATTATAGCATGCAAAATAAACATCTATCATATACAAGGAATACATAATAACAACTTTATTATTGCATCTCAGGGCATATTTCCTTCAGTCTCCCACTTGCACTAGAGACAATAATCTAGTTTATATAGTGATAAATCTAACACCCATGGAGTTCTGGTGTTGATCATGTTTTTCCCTAGGGAGTACTTTAGTCAACGGATCTGCTACATTCAGGTCCGTGTGCACTTTACAAATCTTTATATCTCCATCCTTGACATGCTCGCGGATGGAGTGAAACCGGCGCTTAATATGCTTGGAATTCTTGTGAGACATTAGTTCCTTGGCGTTGGCTATGGCTCCATTATTGTCACAATAGATCACCATTGGGTCCAACGCACTAGGAACCACACCTAGTTCCGTTATGAACTCCTTCATCCAAACCGCTTCTTGCACCGCTTCTGAAGCAGCAACATATTCCGCCTCCGTCGTTGATCCAGCCACCACAGGTTGTTTGGAGCTCCTCCAACTAACTGCTGCTCCGTTCAAGAGAAATACGTATCCTAATTGAGACTTAGAGTCATCCAGATCAGTGTCAAAGCTAGCATCGACATAACACTTAGCGACTAGCTCTTCTTCACCTTCGTATACAAGAAACATATCCTTAGTTCTTCTCAAGTACTTAAGGATATTTTTGACCGCTATCTAGTGTTCCGAACCTGGATCAGATTGGTACCTACTAGTCAAACTAATATCATGTGCCACATCCGGTCTTGTACATAGCATGGCATACATTAGAGCCTATGGTTGAGGCATAGGGGATCTTATCCATTATCTCTCTTTCTTCCGCCGTAGCCGGACTTTGAGTCTTACTCAATGTCTTGCCTTGCAACATAGGTAAGTACCCCTTCTTACTTTCGTCTATATTAAACTTCTTTAATATCTTATCAAGGTATGTACTCTGCGATAGCCCAATTAGGCGTCTTGATCTATCTCTATAGATTTTAATGCCTAATATATATGAAGCTTCACCAAGGTCCTTCATCGAAAATTTGCTGTTTAGATAACTTTTAACACTGTTTAAAAGATCTATATCATTTCCAATCAATAATATGTCATCCACATATAATATCAGAAATGCCACATTGCTCCCACTCACTTTCTTGTAAATACAAGCCTCTCCATAAGTTTGGACAAATCCAAACTCTTTGATCACCTCATCAAAGCAGAGATTCCAACTCCGGGATGCTTGCTTCAGTCCATAGATGGACCGCTGAAGTTTGCACACCTTATCAGCATCCTTAGGATCGACAAAACCCTTAGGTCGTATCATATACAACTCTTCTTCAATATTACCATTGAGGAACGCAGTTTTGACATCCATCTGCCATATTTCATAATCGAAATATGCAGCACTTGCTAACATAATCCTAACCGACTTAAGCATCACTACGGGAGAGAATGTCTCATCGTAGTCAACTCCTTGAATTTGTCGAAACCCCTTTGCGACAAGTTGAGCCTTATAGATGGTTACATTACCATCAGCATCAGTTTTTCTTTTGAAAATCCATTTATTCTCAACGGCCTTTCGATCATGAGGTAAGTCCACCAAGGTTCAAACCTGGTTTTCGTACATGGATTCCATCTCGGATTTCATGGCTTCTAGCCATTTGTTGGAATCAGGGCTCATCATCGCTTCTTCATACGTCACAGGGTCATCTATTTCATCAATCATGAAATTCATAACAGGATTGCCGTACAGTTCAGGAGCTGTACGTGTCCTGCCTGACCTGCGAGGTTCGGTAGTGTCCTCTTTCGGAGTTTGATGATCAATATCATTAGCTCTCTCTTCATTAGGTGAAGTCAACTCCGAAACAACTTCTGGTGCTGCGCTACTCGCCATTTCATGAAGAGAAGGTTCAATAACCTCTTCGAGTTCTACCTTCCGACTACTCACACCTTTCGCGAGAAACTCCTTCTCAAGAAAGGATCCATTCTTGGCAACAAAGACCTTGCCCTCGGATCTGTGATAGAAGGTATACCCAATCGTTTCCTTAGGGTATCCTATGAAGACGCATTTTTCCGCTTTGGGTTCGAGTTTATCCGGTTGAAGTTTCTTCACATAAACATCGCATCCCCAAACTTTAAGAAATGACAGCTTAGGTTTGTTTCCAAACCATAATTCATACGGTGTCTTTTCAACGGATTTAGATGGTGCCCTATTTAAAGTGAATGCAGCGGTTTCTAGTGCATAACCCCAAAATGACAGTGGCAAGTCAGTCAGAGACATCATAGATCAAACCAATATCCAATAAAGTACGAATACGCCGTTCTGACACACCATTACGTTGTGGTGTTCCGGCAGGCGTGAGTTGTGAAACTATTCCACAGTCTTTCATATGTGTGCTAAACTCGTAACTAAGATACTCTCCTCCACGGTCGGACCGCAGAAATTTGATCTTTCTATTACGATGATTTTCCACTTCATTCTGAAATCCTTTGAACCTTTCAAAGGTTTCAGACTTATGTTTCATCAAATAGATATACCCGTATCTACTCAAATCATCTGTGAAAGTAACAAAATAACGATATCCACCTCGCGCCGACACACTCATTGGTCCACACACATCAGTATGTATGATTTCCAATAAATCTGTCGCCCGTTCCATTGAACCAGAAAACGACGTTCTAGTCATCTTGCCCATAAGGCATGGTTCACATGTATCAAATGATTCAAAATCAAGTGATTCCAAAAGTCCATCAGAATGGAGTTTCTTCATGCGTTTAACGCCAATATGACCTAGACGGCATGCCACATATATGCAGATATATCATTATCAAGTTTAATCCTTTTAGCATCAACATTATGAATATGCGTAATACTACTATCGAGATCCAACAGAAATAAACCATTCAACACAGGTGCATGACCATAAAAGATATTATTCATATAAATCGAACAACCATTGTTTTCAGACTTAAACGAATAACCACTTTGCACCAAACACGATCCGGTTACAATGTTCATGCTCAGTGCAGGCACCAAATAACAATTATTCAGGTTTATAACTAATCCCGACGGCATATGGAGAGGCAGCGTTCCGACGGCGATCACATCAACTCTTGATCCATTGCCGACCCGCATCGTGACCTCATCCCTTGCTAGTTGTCGCTTGTTCCGCAGCCCCTGAACTGAGTTACATATATTAGCAACCGATCCCGTATCAAATACCTAGGTGCTACTACGAGTATTAGTCAAGTACACATCAATAACATGTATATCACATATACCTTTGTTTGCCTTGCCGGCCTTCTTGTCTGCCAAATACTTGGGGCAGTTGCGCTTCCAAAGGCCAGTCCCCTTGCAATAGTAGCACTCGGTGTCAGACTTAGGGCCAGCTCAGGGTTTCTTTTCAGGCGCGGCAACAGTTTTTCCACCCTTCTTTCCCTTCTGCTTGCCTTTCTTGTCCTTCTTGAAACCGGTGGTCTTATTGATCATCAATAGTTGATGTTCTTTCCTAATCTCCACTTCTGCAGTCTTAAGCATTGAAAGAAGCTCAGGAAGAGACTTCTTCATGCCCTGCATATTATAGTTCATCACGAAGCTCTTGTAGCTAGGTGGCAGAGATTGGAGAACATGATGTATTCCTAAGTCAATGGGATCGTTATTTTCAATTCTCCCATGGTATCAAAGGCATTGCCATTTTCGAAATGTTTTCGAAGTTCTGGATCTAGCCCATACAGTATGCCGCAATGAACTAAGTTGTGGTCCTCCTGACGAGTTATATAAACGTTCTTTTCCTCGTCAGGGGCATCAGGAGCTGGTGGGGGGCCTAACGGCACCTCTAGCACATATTGCTTTTGTGCAGCAGTGAGGAGAATCCTCAAATTCATAGCCTAGTTGGTGAAGTTGCTACCATTCGCAGCAAGCTTCTCTTTCTCCATGAACACATTGAAATTAAAAGCAGGTGGTGCCATCTACAACAGAATTTGTAAAATATATTTAGACTAAGTTTATGATAGATTGAGTTCAACTAATCCAAATTACTAATGAACTCCCACTAAAAAACAACATCCCTCGTGTCCTTTTGGTGATTACATGAACTAAATCCACTACACCAAGTCCGATCATCACGTGAGTCGGTGTAGCTTCAAAGGCGAGCATCTATATGGGCATCATATCAACTATATGACTCATGCTTAACCTTTTGGTCCGTGTTCCGAGGCCATGTCTGTACATGCTAGGCTTGTCAAGTAAGAACCTTAGTATTAACGTGTGTAAAACTGTCTTACACCCGTTGTATGAAAGCGTAGAGTCGAGAACACCCGATCATCACGTGATGCCTCAAAACACGATCCACAAAACGGTGCATACTTAAGGAAGAACACATTTTATCTTCATATCTAAATGAGGGATCATCTTATAATGCTACCAAAAGTGCCAAACTAGCAATATAAGATGCAAACATCTAATGTGTGAAGTGAGGTGATATGGTCCAGGCATTTGATCTCTATCATTTGCATCGTGGTATGATCTCTATCATTCCTTTGTGTGTAAGGCCAAGGTCTATGGAACTTACACGTTAAGTGAGTTGTAAGAGTATCTATCATACATCTACTTACAATAGTACCATATCAAGACACTAGCCCAGCAACGATCTAAACTAGACGCCTCTAATTTATCAATTGCAAGTTTTACGTGGCTTAGGGCTTTCGGAGATAGAACCGGTCTTACCTACGAACATGAACCACAACGAGGATAACCAAGTTATTAGCAACTCGTTGTAAATCAGATATTAACTATAGTAGGAGAGACAGACACCCGCTAGCCACTTATGCAAAACTAGTTGCATGTCAGCCATGGAACCGGTCTCATGTACGATGACATGTAAGGTTGGTCCGGGCCGCTTCATCCCACTATGCCACCAATATCCAAAGTACATAGAAGATGCAATAACATGATCATCATCGCCCACATATAAACATATGTGTACTACCCGTGCAAAGCACCTGCACATAGATCAGGCTCTGATACCACTGTTGGGTCCGCAGCATAGAAAACAAAAATTTTCCTACGATGAGAACTATACGCCAAGATCTATCTACTAGATACAGAGAAACGAGTGGACATACATCCATGGAGAACTTACCCTCGAAGACAATGAGTTTTGTTAACGAGTCGGAACTCGTGGTTGATGTAGTCGTACGCTTGCCGATCTCAAGATCGTGTGGAAGTCCGAGCGCCGCAAATCAGCAGTGCATCCATCCTCGCACACACATTCAAGCCACCGGATAACCTCCACCTCCTCGCTCCAGCGAATCAGCGGAAGCAGCAACTCCTTCTAGACGCAAGGCCACTGGGAACATGTATCTCGCTAATCCGAGACCATGGGGGAATATCTAGAGGAGGAGAGAGATCCTTCACGAGGAGGTGTGGTTTGTGAGAGGGGAGAGGGGGGCTTTATATAGGAGGGAGGGAGACCCCTCCCCTCCCATAGCCGACGCATGAGGGGGGGGACTCCTCCCCTCCTTCATTCATGTGGTGAACCTCCACTGACATAAACATGGCCTCCACCCAAAATCCCACTCACATGTATTTAATTTCCACCAAATTAAATGCAACTCTCAATTAATAAAACTATTTTATTTATTTTATTGAGAATTTTGTTAATTACTTTAATTAACAAACATTCACATAAAACCCCTTGCAACATTTCAATATCACATGCATAACCACTTTCTGCAATTTCACCCGAAACAATTCTGGTTTCTATCGAAACAATTCCTGTTTCTATTGAAACATTTCATGCGCTTTGCAAACCTTTTGTCTGGAACATATGTGCTCCTAAATGGTGTCCGGCAACCCTTAAGTGTGTCACCCTACGGTTTGCGAATAATGCAGACATGATTGAGACACCTCTCAGATCAATAATCAGAAGCGGACTCGAGATCCATCTCGACTCGCATATTCAACGATGACTTCTGTGATCGTGAGAACCTTTAATGTCAGCAATTTAATCCCTTTGTCTCATGATATAATACATGTCCGAGATTCGATCATCGGTATCCAAATACCTAGTTTGATCTCGTTACCGACATGCACTCTTTTCTCGTTCCCGTGATATAACATTCTAGTGATCACATCACTTGCTTGCAAGCTATCTTAATGTGATATGACCGAGAGGGCCCAGAGTATATCTATCCGTCATCGGGATTGACAAATTCCACTCTTGATCATGAGCCTCAACATAACACCTTCATAGCACTGAACCCACCTTTATGGTCACCCTGTTACGGTGTGACGTTTGATGTTATCAAGATACTCTTCCGGTGTTAGCAATTGACATGATCTCATGGTCTAAGGACTAAGACTACTTTGTATGATGTTATAGAAATATAAACATAATGACTTGATCGTAATGCTATACTTCAGATGAATGTTCATCACATCATTTCACAAATGCTGTGACCTTGTTATTAACAACATCCAATGTCCATGATCAGGAAACCTTGATCATCTTGTTAATCAACAAGCTAGTCTATAAGAGAGGCATAACTAGGAACCCTTTTGTTTATTAAACACACATGTATTGATGTTTCCTATCAATACAATTATAGCATGCAAAATAAACATCTATCATATACAAGGAATACATAATAACAACTTTATTATTGCCTCTCAGGGCATATTTCCTTCACAATCCACTTGGTAGTCGCCGGTCTAATTTTATCACTTAAAGAAGTATTAGGGTAGTTGTGTTTCTTTGTGTTTACTTTGATCTGCATTCGATAAGAATCCAAATAATTCAGAGCTAGTTATCAGCAGAATAAATATGAGAAAGACTGAAACTAAATGTAGCTATTGCAACCTGAAATGGGTGTCCACCCTGCATTGGAGATGTATGTAATCTCCATTTACACACATTACTTTCCCTATAATGCACCCTAAATCTCTTTTGGTCGCTCTTTTCAATGATACATTCGAACCGAACTATGATTGCATAGGTTGCAACTGCATATCTGTAGTCCTCCACATTCTCAAAGACAGTCCCCTCATCAATTGTAGGATTGTCCCTTTCAAAGTGTATCACTGGCCTGTCCTCGTCTTTGTTGTCGTATCTACATCCTATTTCCACATCTTCACATTCCTCTTCCTCATCAGTTCCATAGTCAGGCTCGAAGTTTGAATCAACCAAATATTCCCTACTCTCCATCCTATCAGGGTCAGTAGCCATGTCTAGATATGCTTTCTCATCATCATCCGCACCGCCACACATATCAGTGTCTTCATGCTCGCTTGACAAAGCATTATTCTGAAGGACAAGCTTTACAGACGTCCTGCGGTTACCAACTCATATCCTTGCCATCACCACGATACTAGAAACGCTAATTAGGGTATGCAGAAAAGGAATCACAGTTCTTATCCTTCAATGTGGACACACGACACCTTCTCCGGGTTCCATACCTCCAAAGCTCTGCACCCTGCTTCCTCTTCCCATGTTTTGTTCTCCTCTGTGCTCTCCATACTTGAAGGAGATTTTGTGCTCTCTAGCCGCACAGGACCCATCGCCATGTTCTCAAGCCTCGCAGGATCCATCTCTGAGAGGGATCCGGATCACCGGCGTCATTGGGCGCCTAACCCAACGGCCGACTCTCAGTTTTCGTTTCTAGACGCGCCTGGGCGGTGGACGGCGGCAAGGACACATGGCAGGGAGGGGAGGGCGGGAGGACGATGACCCAAGGGGACGACGAGAGTGGTGCATGACTGAACGGAGTGGTGGCGGCAGGAGCAGAGGAGCAGAGTGGATCGGAGCGGAGCTGGTTGCGACAAAACATGGAAAATTGCACAATAATGTGTTGGTGGGCGGCACCAGCCCTCAAACCTGGGACGCACGCCGTCGAAGGTGGAGGAGGCGGGCCCGCCAGTCAGAAAACATGCCACATGTTAGCGCACTATGCACGGTAGCACTTCATTGAATTTTTAGCCGGTCCCACATGTCAGTCTGTTTGATAAAAACTTGCATGCAGTGCATGGCTAGTCACGCGCTAGTTCTGGAAAAAAATCCTGTTGATCCAAACTTGAAGTGGCAGTTCTGCTTCTTCTCCCTCGTCTCCTCGTCTCCCTGCAATGGCAGTTCCGCTTCGTCTCCCTCGTCTGTTCTCCTCTTCTTATTCTCCTCGTAGTGGTAGTTCTTCTTTCTTCCTCGATCAAAACATTCCCGCACGTAAGCCATGGCCAGTAGTTGGATGAAGAGGAACTGGTTCGATCTCCCGACCGACCCACTTCGCAAGATCGCTGATTACTTGCTGGACAAAGAGGAGTACGTCGACACCTATGCTGTTTGTCGAGAAGTCTGCACCGATCGGCGCCGCACTTTAAAGGTGCCCGAATTCCATCTCAACAACTAGATCATGATAGATCACACACTTCCAGATGTTGGTGACTTCACCTTCCTCAACCTCGCCACTGGTTATTGCTTCAGGACGAATCTAATAGACGTCCATCATAGGTTCACATTCACATCCGATATATATGTAACATTCATTTATTTGTATTTCCATTCTACACATCTTAGTGCTAACTGATGCCCTCTTCTTCCAAAAGATTCTACTACGTCAGTGTTTCTCGTGGCATCATCGTGCTTGCTCAGAGGGTGGAGCCGTACTAGATTCGACTTCTGAACCCAATCACTCATAAGTCTAACACTGAGTTTCAAGCACACATACCATCTGATCTTCTGCAATCTGTCATCGTGACGAAGTCCCCGACGATGGTGCTTTTTTGCACTGATTATCTAGATCATATTGCATGGGCCGATGAGAGCACCCCAACGGGGCAAATCAATGAATCATTTGGAGAAGGATTGTATTCACCACCTCCTGATATGATTCTGGTCTCCATGACGGCATTCCGAGGGGAAGTATATGCATTACTTGAGAATGGAGACATCATGTCGACCAACATCCAGTTAGAGCAGCGTGCGAGCACTGTCATGATGGCCAAAATAATTTCAGCCCTAGTCTTTGAATAGGTACGCGGAGGCTACAGATTTTACCTAGTTGAGCCAGATGGTGATCTTCTTCTTGTGTTGAACGGGGATTTCGCCAAAGGGCAACCTGTGTTGTACCGGGTGGACACGAAGAACCGCTCTCTCGAGGCCGTCGGTGACATTGGAAGTCATGCCCTCTTCGTTGATTACCATCGGTCTATCTCCATTGACACCAGGTTACACCCTATAGTCAAACCCTGTTGCATATACTACAGTAATTATATCAGACTGTACGATCATAAGGTTCAAGCCTGGGAAGAGGAACCAACAATAACGTATGGCTTAAGTCTGGAACATACACCGAGGCCTTACCCTATGGACGAGATACTGGTAGCACATTGAAGACAGAGAGAGTTCTCTGAACATGTGTTGTAGCACACGGGAACCGCCGACGACGAAAAATATAGGGGAGAATGAATCCTATATTCATCCTAGGTTATTTGCTAGCATTTTCAGGCCTATTTTCCGAAGTAGAAATTTGTACTGTATTTATATTATTTCGATCAGCAGTATGCGTATTACCTTTCAGAAAAAATTGTAATGTATTTAATTTTAGTACTTTTAGAATTCAAAGTATTTATTTTTAGTAGCTTCTTTCAGAATTCTCTGTGTTCGACAGCCGAAGCCTGCGGCGGGCATCAACTCAGCACCGAAATTCAGGATCCACATGGAAAATTGCACAATAATGTGTTGGTGGGCGGCACCAGCCCTCGAACCTAGGATGCACGCTGTCGAAGGTGGAGGAGGCGGGCCCGCCTATCAGAAAACATGCCACGTCGGCATCCCCTGTTTCTGATGCCCTTTAAAAAAACAAAAACACGCCACGTCGTCATCCTCTATTTCTGATGGTGTTGCTACAATCGACGGTACATAGTCGCATAGAAATAATATCGTATAAACATAAGGGCACAGTCGTCAACATTTCTAAAATGAAACCCGGTCTCCTACCTGTCCTGGTACATTGCCCGATGAGATGGATAGCCACGACTGATCTTTTTAATACGTTCGCACTCTTATGCTAAGAAGGGAAATAAAGATTGAGCGGTTAATGCAACGAGTGTCGAATTATTACCCTCTAAGGAAATGGGAGATGGTTATTTTCACACGTGCCCGTAGTCCAAACCTATTGTTAGTCTTTCACTCCCTTCTCCGACAAACAACAGTTCACCTTGCGCAGCTCCTCCGCACCGCACCACCTAGGGTAACATGGCCCCGCCTAAGCAGCCACCGTCGCCGACGCGGCAGTCGCCGAAACTGGGGTATTTAGCCCCTCTAAGGCAGGCCATGAAGCTCTACTTCAAGGCCGGTCTCCCATTACCCTGCCAGGCGGATGATTTCGCTGAATGTGCCGAATAGGCCGTGGCGGCGGCACCGGCGTCGCTGGCACCAGATGCGGCAAGCAAGGCCAAGAGAGCGATGTGGAGAAATCGCGCGGCGACATTACGGCATGCTCTAGGCAGTGGGAACAAGGTACGTATCAAATCGTTCACGAGAGCATGCCGCCGAGGGTACACACCCTCGAACAGGGCGGCACCAAGGTCTAGGAACACTCACATCCACGCTTTGGCGCTGGCTACCTTACCATGGTGGGGGAGGCTAGGAACACGCCGTTTGCAGCAAAGACGCTCCATCCAACACACTGTCGGAGGCTGTACCGTGGCGGCGACCAAGCGTCTACACTCATCATGATGGATTGTTCGACAGCTAGAGCCGGAGTCAGGCATCAGCTCAGCGCTGGAATTCAGGTTCCAGTTTACACGGACCTATGATCCCAAGAAGAAGATGCCGAATTTCAGTTTCGAAGAAATCATTGCGGCAACGCGGATGGTCCAACTGAACCGGGACTAGCGCACGCAAATCAGTCGTGCATGAACGACGCAGATTTCTTGTAGTTTGGCGGGAAGGCAATAGGTCAGTTTGGGTTAAATGATCAAAGAACTTATGTCCTCTCAAGGCAATTGGCCAGCCAACTTTTCTGGTGGAGATCTGTAGTTTCTTCAGTGTAGAATAGTTAAGTTCAGACTGAAGAATGGCTTTTGTAGATGAAATGTTGACGATTGTTCTATAAACTAGTAGGAAGTTTAGCCCACTTTTGTGCAGGTATAAGACCCTTTTGTATGGAAGTACTACTGTTGTAAGCAAATACTATCAAGTATCTATTTCCTTCAATTACTAGTCGTGGTTAAATCCAGTTAACTATCATTTTTCTATCCCAGACTATAGATTTTACGTCTGTTGTCTGTGCTGTAAACCATTTTTTCTTTGTCTTGTGTTGTCTGCAAAATGGTCCTACAGTTCAATGTGTTACAAATATAGCTACCTTGTACTTGAAGAGGAGATGGACTACATTTTCCTATCATCCACAAAATTGACATTGCTCATTGCCATACCACCCTCTTTTCATGTGGTTATCCTTGGTTATTCACAGAAATTATAAAGCACGGTGTTCAACTACATCGATTCAAACTATTACACACACACACTACATCAAATTCGTTACCCACACATACTACATCGATTCAAACTATTACACACACATACTACTTCAAATTCGTTACCCACACGTACTACATCTATTCAAACTATTACACATTTTTAGTCGATGCAAACTTCCTGCTATGCTCTCCATACTACAAATTCATTAGCCACACATACCACGGAAATTCACTAGAGCTCTGTCCCCACTCGAGGGAAATCAGAACCACCAACTTGTCCAAGCCCAGTTCCCCCACTGAAACTGTGTGCGCCGTCGCGAAACGGTGGTGGTCATGTGCCATCAATCCTTCCAAGCCAATACTCCAGGCGACGAGGACGCTTTCTGGCAGCCTCTTCGGGCCCTTGAATGCCATGTACCGATTCCAGAACCTCCTCCAGGTGGATGATGACCGGGTGCTTCCAGTAAAGCTGTCACCCTACCCTGCTTGGAATCTGCACCTCGTACATCCTAGGAACAGCGTCAGGATCTTTCAGCCGCACCTTTACCTCGATGACCCATCTGTCGCTTGGAGGCACGATTTCCACCAGCTCGCCGCCAAGGCTACTAACGACCTGTTTGAGGGCCTCCGGCTCCCAAGCATCCAATGGGAGGCCATCAAAGCCGAGTTTGGAGAAGAAACGAAGCTGCCCCAAGCGATCGTCCCACCCACAGGCACGATGCCAACGCATGAAGCTCATTTTCTCCTCGTAGCACTCAAAAGAACGGGAAGAATGTAGAACACTCTCGTTGTCTGAGCTGTGCTCGAACCAGACAAAAAAATGAATGGCGGCGCGCATACCTCAATCTTGACCACATTTCGTTTGATCCCAAAACGAGACCTGAAAGCCGACAGCAACTCTGCCGGCGACATGGCGGGACGGACGCCCAGCACGGTGGCCATGAGAGCGTGGTCATCGAACTGCTGTGCTAGGGCTACCATGCCTGGGGTACGTGGCAGCACGCAACTTCCCAGGGCCGGTCGCTAGCCAGGATCACCCGACGGGACGCGCTCTGCCGTGCGAGAAGGACTATCCAGAGGCGAGATATTAGTCCGGGGATGCGAAGCTCCGATACAGCGGACAATGCGACGGAGAAAGCTATGAGCTTCGATTAGAGGCGTGTGAGGTTGATCGACATGGCGGGGACACACATTAGAGCAAGTGCAAGCTCCGATTTGAGACGAGCAGCCAGAGCTGAGCAAATGTTATGGAGAGGGGAGCAGGGGAGAAGACCAGAGCAGAGCAAAGAAATAGATCTGGTCCACTCAGGGATCTCGTCCACACAGGGGTAAACTAGTCCACGACCGCAAAATATAACGGGGAATACTGACAGGGTGGGCCAAGAAGAGTTAACCTAACGACGGTATTTGAGTTCAACCATTTTTCATCTGGTTCAAACAACCTTTGGCCGTTAGATTTGTATTCACCCCCATTTGGCCCTTCTGGACAATTGGTGATTCTACTACGGCCCCTCCGCGCGATTGATGACAACTCGGGTACCGGGATGCACTCGCCCGAGAAGTTTGGTACCGCAAACAAAAAATCTCGATAGAGAAATGATGTCTTATATCCCCTATGCCTCAGCCATATGATCTATCATGTATGCAATGCTAAGTACTCGACTTGATGTGGAATTGACTCTTAGTTTGGCGAGCCAATACCAAAGTAATCTAGGAATGGATCACTGGATAACTGTGAAAAATATCCTAAGGTATCTCAAGAGAACAAAAAATATGGTCCTAGTCTATGGAGTCAATGATGAAGCTCTAAATGTAACCGGTTACGTGGATGCGAGCTAGCACTCAAATCCTGGTGACTCGAAGTCTCAGACAGGATTTGTGTTTCTGGTTAATGGTGGGTGGTAAGCTAGAAGAGCAAGAAGCAACCAGTAGTAGCGCAATCTACAATGGAGTTAGACTACATCGCTGTTGCTGATGCGGCGAATGAAGCTATTTGGCTGAGGAATTTCGTCATCAAACTAGGAGTTATTCCAAGTACGCAAGACCCCATGACGATCTATTGTGATAACACGTGCGCTATTGCAAATGCAAACGAACCAAAAACTCATTCCATCGACAAACACATCAAGCTACGGTTTCACGTCATCCGACAGAACGTTGACAAAGGTGAAATCAAGATTTGCAAAGTGCACACAGATCTGAATGTTGTAGTTCCTCTAACTAAAGGTCTTCTACAAGCCAAGCATGAGCAACACCGAGATGCTATCGGTGCTAAATTCTTTCTTATTGCAAACTAGATTAATTTGTACTCTAGTTCAAGTGGGAGACTGAAGGAGATATGCCCTAGAGGCAAATATTAAAGTGTTTTATTTGATATATCTCTTGTATGTTCATAATACGTTTCATACCATGCTATAACTGTGTTAATACGAAACATTAATACATGTGTGTTATGTAAACAAACCATGTATCTAGTTACCTCTAGCAAACTAGCTAATTGAGGATGATCTAGGGTTTCACGATCATGGGCATTTATGCCAATTGACAATGGGGTCATATCATTGGTTGAATGATCTGATAGACAAGCATCGAACAATTGTACCATAATGAGATATTATTACAAAGTTCACCATTAATGATAAACAAAGTAAACCTCGCAACCTGATCCTTAGACTGTGAGATAATGCAAATCACCGTTATGGAGGGAGATTAGTTGGTATAAAGTATCATACCATAAATGGGTGATCAAAAAGGTGCCACTCAGATTTCCCAAAGGGACGTGTAGAAGAGTACATATCAAGACTAGGATTTGCCAATCCATGTAATAGATAGATACATGTGGCCATGTCGGTGACGTTGCATTAATGAAGCTTGCAAGCATGTGACTTGATCACGGAATGCAACGACATGGGAATGAGCAAACAAGTTCATCGGTAACGAGATCAAATGAAGGTATGGGGATACCGAAGATCAAGTCTCGGGTGAACTAGGTATCAAGTGGCAAAAGGAATGAGAAACAACATTAACGGTTCGAGCGATATGAATCGTGAAATGCATGGGGTTCATCATGGGCATCCAGGTCCTACTGATGATCATTGATATGAGAGAGGTCTCAATCATGTCCGGAGTATTTCCGAACCAAATGATGTCACGCTTAAGGGTGGGGATGCATAGGGATATATGTGGTACCGTAGGAAAAATAGAGAGAGAAACCGGAATAGTTCCGGATAATACCCGATGTTGATCGGGGGTACAGAAGGAGTTCCTGAGTGAAGGAATATAATAATATGTGAATTTTATATTAACTGGTTGAATTAATATTAAAATATATATTTTATTTTTATAGGCAACCCATTGCTAATGGGCCTCACCCGGAGGGGAGGCCCAAAGGGGCAAGGCGCCTAGGGAGGAGGGCCAGCCGGCTAGGGCTTGGTGGGCTGCCCACATGGGCCCACCTAGGGCCGGTGGCTCCCCCTTGGTGGTTGGCGGCTGGGTGGGTTAGTCCCACACCGCCTACCCCTTGGGTGGTGCCCCTCCCCTCCCACTATAAATAGGGGGTCACCCCTCCCCTTGGAATCATCCCATTCTCTCTTCTCTCTCTCTTTCTCATTTCCTTTGACGATTTCTCCATAATATTGGAGAGGACCTCGAGGGTTTTGAGTTCTCCACTTTCACAGTACCATCGGGTGATCTTCGGTCCGCCATCTTCCTCTTCTGCTGCTCGGCTGGATCAGAGCCCAGGAGACGCCGCCTACACCGAACGTGTGTAGTACTTCGGAGGCACCACACTTTGTGTGCTTGGAGCTGGTCATCTTCATCAATATATGCCTTCCTACATAAAGCATTCCTCGGTCTTCAAGGGTATGAATATTGTCTTCCTTTTTTGTTACTTATATCTACATAGTATAGATCCTCGTATTAGTGTTCGCGTAGTTAGACATTTTTGTTTTTTGCTCCAAAACCCTACACTCCCGCTTTTGCATCTTCATCCTTTTCTTATGTAGGCTCTGGCGCCACCACTTTTTGGTCACCGCCGGTGGTTTCTTCCACCATGGTGGAGACTGGTGGTGAAGGGTTCCATAGCAGAAAACAATAATTTTCCTACATTGGAATGCCTTAATTGCCCAAGATCTATCTATGTAGTAATGCAGTAACGACCTGAGCGTATATAACCCATACCCTTGTAGACTGTATGCAGATAACGTTTTGAGGGGTACGTGGTTGAATTAGTCGAACTCATAGCCGAACTCAAGGTCGCGAAGCTCCTCGCAGGTCACCCTAATACGTCCATTTTGCATCATTATTCTATATCATAATTTACTGTTATTCATTGATATATTTCATATTAAGAGATGATACTTATGTAATTTCATCTATTTTTGAATGGTTGATGACTTTTAGAGCATGGACCGCTGCAGTCAGGATTCTGATGGAAAAGGTGTTGTTTGGAGGCAAAATTCGCGAAGATCAGAAAATCCGGGAAAATACATGGAAAATCCTATTTTTCCAGAAGACGAAGGAAGCCAGAAGGGGAAGAGGAGATGGGCCACAAGGGGCCCACACCACCCCGCTGGGCCACCCTAGGTCAGCGCCACTGTGTGGTGTGGCCTGTCCACCCCTGGCTCTCCCTCTGACGTATATTTTCCTCCCGAAACCCTAAGACTCGGGGGGCGACCACATAAAGATTCTACCGCCTCTGCGGGGCGGAAAACACCGAGAGAGAAAGATCTCTCCGGCAGACAGAATTCTATCGGGGGAATTCCTTCCCGGAGAGGGGAGATTGTCACCATCCACACCACCATCAAGCTGGACTTCATCGGGATCATCATCATCATCATCACCACCATCATCTCCACCAGCACCATCATCACCACCTCACATCGCTGTAACAATTGGGTTGAATCTTGCATAGTTCTTAGGGGAAACTTTCCTGGTGTTGATTACTACTTATAGTTGATGCTATTGAGTGAACCATTGAATTATTGTTTATTTTCAGATTGTTATACATAATTATTTCATCTCTGATCATGATCCATATGATGTCTCATGAGTAGTTCGTTTTGTTCTTGAGGACATGGGAGAAGTCATGTTGTTAGTAGTGGAATTGTGTTGAGAAAGATTCAATGGTTTGATATTTAAGTTGTGGTGTATTTCTTCTAGTGGTGTCATGTGAACGTCGACTACATGACACTTCACCTATATGGGCCTAGGGGAATGCATTGTGTATTTGGCTACTAATCGTAGGGGTTGTCGGAGTGACAGAAACCTGAACCCCCGTTAGGAAACCATTGCACAGGGAACGTTAGGGTCTTAGAGTTTAAAGCTGTGGTTAGGTTTCTACCTTAATTACTTTCTTGTACTTGAGGATGCTTGCAAGGGGTTTAATCACAAGTATGTATTAGTCCTAGGAAGGTCGTTACATTAGCATAGGTTCACCCACACAACACTTAGCAAACTAAAGAAGATTAATCAAATATATGAAGCGAAAGCACTTGACGGTATTCCCATGTGTCCTCAAGAACGTTTGGTCATCTTAAGTAGTACAACTGGCTTGTCCTTTGCTAAAGAAAGGATTGGGCCACTTACTGCATTATTCTTATTGTCTTCTATTTACTCGTACTTTATTTACCTGCATTATCAAAAACCCCTAAAAATCCGTATGCTAAGTATTTACAGAGAATTCCTGCTCCAAGCCACTAGCTAGCACCTTCTGCTCCTCGTTGGGTTCGACACTCTTACTTATCGGAAATACTATGATACACCCCCTATACTTGTGGGTCATCAAGACTATTTTCTGGCACCGTTGTCGGGGAGTGAAGCGCTATTGGAGAGTGGAACTGGTAAAGGAAACTTCTACTATGAGTATTGTTTACTTCTGTTAGTTGCTTTATTTTCATTATGGATAATTCGCTGAGTTTCTTATTTCGTGATGCTACTACTACTGCTAAGGTAGTAGATGAACCACCACCTGCTGAGAATGATACTTTTAAAATACCTACAAGAATTATTGATCATGTTATGGATAACTATTATGTTGGAGATGGAACTGTCCATCCGGTGATCATTTGCTCTTTATACACGAAATATGCGGGTTGTTTAAGTGTGCAGGTATTACAACAGATCAAGTCAAGAAGAAGTTATTCTCATTATCACTAAAAGGAAGAGCTGAGGAATGGTATAAGCTGCTGAAGAATGGTCAAGCTCTTGAATGGGAGGAAGTAGTACCTCTCTTTAATTCAAAGTTTTATCCTCCTAGTGAGATTCATAAAGATCGGAATCAAATATACAACTTTTGGCCTCTTGATGGAGATAGTACAGCTCAAGCTTGGGGGAGATTGAAGTTACTAGTGCTCAAATGTCCCATTCATGAGCTCCCCAACGATATTATTATCAATAACTTTTATGCAAGGCTTTCTCTTCATGATAAGGATTTATTGGATGCTTCTTGTGCTGGATTATGCACTCGCATGGAAGAAGAAGCTAAATGGGATCATCTAGACCATATTCAAGATAATGCTGAAGCATGGGAGAATGACAAAGGAAGAAAGTCAGGTATAACTTATGATTATGAATGCATTGAATCTTTTATGGGAACTGATGACTTTCAAAATATTAAAAATGCTTATGGTCTAAACTCTCAAGCTATTGCAACTTATTTTAAGGCTTTTGCTTCCTATATTGAAGTGCCTAAAAAGAAGTGGAATAAGTATCATGAACCATATAAAGATGTTGCTAAGTGTGTTCCTGCAAGAAATACTGAAGTTTATACTGCTAATCATGCTTTACCTAAACCTTACATTGAGAAAATACCTTTCCTGGTTAAGATAAAGGAACATTTTATGATAGCTAGTATGGTTAATGAAAGTACAAATAAAGATGTTAAACCTGATAAACAAATGGAAGATGAACCTATAATAGCAAATGTGAAAGACTTTGTCACTAAATATGTGGAAGATGGACACACTATCCTCTGTAAGGATACCCCTAATATTGTTTCACAAAGTAGTGTTATGAGAGCTAGTGTCCCTATGTTTTCTGTTAGGATAAGTGATCATTGCTACAATGGTTCTTGTGATAGCTATCATTAAATTTATCCATGATACTGAAAGTTATTATGAGAGAGGGAAGACTGTTCTTATGCATCTCAATAATATCAAGTTTCCTCGTTTCATGCTTAAAGTCTTTATGTTGCACTTGTTTTGCCTTCTTATGCTTACAGTTTCTGGTTTCAACAACTTGTTTGTTTACAAAATTCCCTTGCATAGGAAGTGGGTTAGACTTAAACATGTATATGTTTGCTTCTTAATTCTCTCTTTCACTTTAATTCATATTCTTATGTGTGAGCATCATTGAAATTATCATGCCCATCTTAATGGCTATAAAGAAAGATCTTCTTGGGAGACAACCCAATTTATTCTTGCTTTCAGTTTGTTTTTGTTTATTTGAGTCTTGGAAGTTATTACCTCGGTAATAACCTCTCCTTATCCTTGTTGTTTGGTTTTTGTGTCAAGATCAACCTCTAATGAAAGGGAAGTAAGATTTGAGGAAGTTGCTGTCCCGAAACAGATTTTTGTGCTTCACCGTAAAAATTCGTGCAAGATTTCTGTACGTCAGATTGAGTTGTAATTTTTTTTGCTTCTGCCCCAGGTTGTTATTTAACTTTCGTTAGTTTTGCACTTTTTGATTTGAAAAACAAAAGATTTTCTGAAAAAAATGATATTTACCTGCTGGTCTGTTTTGACAGATTTAGACCACTCTTACATTTGCCTCTTAAATCGATTTCCTTTTTGAATTCTTTTGGACTTGCGAAAGGAGTTGTTTCAGTAGCTTATGTTTTGATAGATTTCAGTTGAAATTGAACTCAAAAGGTTTATTACCCCGCTGATACTAATCTTGCTAATGAGAATTGTGTGAAGTTTTGTGTGAAAGAAATTTCCAGGTTACTGGAGAAAATGGTGTCATAAGAAAGTGAAAGGTTTCATGACTCGAGCAATATGAGTATGAAGATGAAGATATTGATGTTATTCAAGCGATGACTCCGGAATAATTTACTAAAGACCAAGTTCAGAGACCTACAGAGTCTGTTTTCGAATAGGTAACAGTTATGGTAAGATAAGTTCCGTGAAAATTCTGTCAAGTTATATTTATGCAGTTTTTATCCAACAAGGAAAGCAATGGAGTGAAAGAGGGACGGAAACGGAGCCAGGGTGGCTCAGACCACCCCCTGGCGCGGGCCCCCTGGCCGCGCCAGCAGGTGGTGTGGCCACCTCGGACTTCGTCTCCGACCCGTTTTCTCCTAGCACCTTCCTTTTGTTGTAAAACTTCGTAATATATAATCCCCCGGATCCCCCGAGGTTCGTATATCGTGTTCTCGTCGTGTTTTCATTTCGATCTGTTTCTGCCAGGAACTATTCTTGAAAGTTAGAAGCACAATGGTGTCCGCCAAGGATAAAGGAATGGAGCCTATGGAGGAAGATCCCCAAGACCCCGTGCAGGAGGAGGAGATCAAGAATGAAGATGAAGTGGAGGCAAAGCAAAGCCAACATCCGCACACCGGTACTAGCATTGCAAGCATTGGAGTGTTGACAAGATCTGCCAGGGTCAGGAGGACTGCACGGATGTCAATTGGAGGGAAACCTCCACGTCACTGTTTGGCTCCACGGTCACTTCCTCCAGGCACCAAAAATCCTTTCATACCCTTATCCATGAGCATCAATAACAGAATATGCCCAAGGAGAAACTACCCTCCAATTGGGATTTGCCTCGTTCTAGCCATGCAGGAAAAGAAGACTTCAAGGAAGAAGAGTGGGAAAGAATCGCAAGAGCTGGAATTCTCAAGCCGACATGATCATGAGCCGCATTGAGCAAAACTCACAGTTGATTCGTAATCTCACCTTCGAGATTGAGGACTTGGGGAAACTAATCAAAGAGCTCATCGAGAGAATACCACCACCACCGAAGGAGTAATTCGTCATCAGGTTTTGGCATCCCCTTGGTTTGTTCCAAGCTTGGGGGAGTGCCACGGTATCACATCACTATCTTCTATCTTTTTACCTTGTTAGTAGAGTCATATCATGAATAGAGAAGTTATCATATAGGATGGTTTGCATTGTGGAAGTGTCCCCCCTCTCGTTAGATATCTATGTATCCCTTGGTGTGAGTTGCCGTTATGGAATATTAATGAGAAGTTCTATCATTTACTCTTTTGCATATCTTATATTAGTTTTCAATTCATTGTTATATGATTGATCTTGTCGTTAGTATTGGTATCACTTTGGGATCATTGAGTTAATTTAGTTGGTTTTGGCAAACCTGGCTCGGTCAGTAGCATCACTATTTTTGAGAGTTGAATGAAAAAGATAAATGTACTCTTAAAGAAATATAATTTCATCATCTTTCTTTCATGATTTGCTCATAAGCTTAGTATTCTCTAGTTAAGATCTTTTGTGCTTCCAAGGAATATTGCATGTTTGTTTTTATCACTTGTATGTTTGTTTGTTTCCTTCAACTCTTATACTTGCTACCCAGCCTTGCTAGCTAAAAACCTATACTGAGAGGGAATTCTTCTCGTGCATCCAATCCTGAAACCAAAACCTATGCCATTTGTGTCCACCATACCTACCCACTAGCACCATTGCTATTCCAAGTAAATTCTTGTTTTTATCTACCTTCCAAATTAAACTTGTTATGGGAAGATTAGTGATTAAAGCTCTTACAAACTTGATGGCACACTTTACTTTCTTGCATTTAATAAACTTGAACCATTGTGTCCATCTTTGTTGCGTATATGCTTGCGCTTTATAAGTGGAAGTTAGGAGAACCATGTATCATGGGGAATGCTTTCAACATTGCACTGGTACTTTGTACCTTGTTGTTATCATGATTCTTTTTCTTATGGATCCCGGTGGTGCGAAATAAAAGGGGAACTTGTAAGATCATGGAGTTTATATGTGTGTTAGAGAAACACCTGGGCCGCTAGCCTAAGCCATGCCTAATCATGGTGGAAACTTGCAGCATAACCATAATGAGCACTCTATGAAGCATCCTCAATAAAAACCTATGAAAATAGCAAATAAAAGGATCGCTGAGATGCTCATTGTCTGCTTGCCTTGTCATTTTGATTATGGGATAGCTCCTGTATCATGTATAAGGGGTACCCCATTGGCGGTTCTTTATGATACATATGTATTTACAATGACAAGATCTTACTTGTGACTGAAGTTGAGTAGCATGAGGTTCGGTACTCATAAGTAAGGGGCTTGAGATTTCAACTTATAACTTGTCAAGCATATCCTCTTGGTTGTGTCACTTTAACCTTAATCACCTAAAGATGCTTATGATAGGGGCAATGAGAGCTGAAAGCTAATAAGTACCATAATTTTTGGAAGCTCTTTATGAAACTTGAAATCCCTGCTTCCCTCTGCGAAGGGCCTATCTATTTACTTTTTAGTTGAGTCAGTAAACCGATTCCCTTCTATCTCAGCAAGTATTTTGAGTTGCTGTGTTTCATTCATTCATATGATGATTTATCCAATCATGTCTCTTATGTTCCTTGTGTTGACATTGCTCTTATCTTAGTGTCTACTAATTTGAAAGTTATCATTGAAAATCAGTTATTTGTGAACTCCTGCAAATTGTCAACTATTCTTCGACCAAGAGCTAAGTTTGCCATTACCAATTATGATTTACTTTATGTATATTTTTTGTGTTTCCTTTACCTATTGCAAGTTAAGTTATATAATGGTGAGTTGTATACTATTATGATCTATGTATTGATGAATGTGATGCTTCTTGTCCGTATTCTTTTATCGACTCTTCACTCCCTAAACTTGAGGTCATGTTTATTGAGCTCAGATTCGCTTGGGGACAAGCGAAGTCTAAGCTTGGGGGGAGTTGATACGTCCATTTTGCATCACTATTCTATATCATAATTTACTGTTATTCATTGATATATTTCATATTAAGAGATGATACTTATGTAATTTCATCTGTTTTTGCATGGTTGATGACTTTTGGAGCATGGACCGCTGCAGTCAGGATTCTGATGGAAAAGGTGCTGTTTGGAGGCAAAATTCGCGAAGATCAGAAAATCCGGGAAAATACATGGAAAATCCTATTTTTCCAGAAGACGAAGGAAGCCAAAAGCGGAAGCGGAGATGGGCCACAGGGGGCCCACACCTCCCTTGGCTCTCCCCCAGGTGGTGTGGCCGCCCTGGTCCACCCCTGGCTCTCCCTTCTGGCGTATATTATCCTCCCGAGACCCTAAGACTCGGGGGGCAACCATAGAAAGATTTCGCCGCCTCTGCGGGGCGGAAAACACCGAGAGAGAAAGATCTCTCCGGTAGACAGAATTCTGCCGGGGGAATTCCTTCCCGGAGAGGGGAGATCGTCGCCATCAACACCACCATCAAGCTGGACTTCATTGGGATCATCATCATCACCACCATCATCTCCACCAGCACCATCATCACCACCTCATACCTCTATAACAATTGAGTTGAATCTTGCATAGTTCTTAGGGGAAACTTTCCTGGTGTTGGTTACTCCTTGTAGTTGATGCTATTGAGTGAACCGTTGAATTATTGTTTATGTTCAGATTGTTATACATCATTATTTCATCTCTGGTCATGATCCATATGATGTCTTGTGAGTAGTTCATTTTGTTCTTGAGCACATGGGAGAAGTCATGTTGTTAGTAGTGGAATTGTGTTGAGAAAGATTCAATGGTTTGATATTTAAGTTGTGGTGTATTTCTTCTAGTGGTGTCATGTGAACGTCGACTACATGACACTTCACCTATATGGGCCTAGGGGAATGCATTGTGTATTTGGATACTAATCGTAGGGGTTGCCGGAGTGAGAGAAACCTGAACCCCCGTTAGGAAACCATTACACAAGGGACGTCAGGGTCTTAGATTTTAAAGCTATGGTTAGGTTTCTACCTTAATTACTTTCTTGTACTTGCGGATGCTTGCAAGGGTTTTAATCACAAGTATGTATTAGTCCTAGGAAGGTTGGTACATTAGCACAGGTTCACCCACACAACACTTAGCAAACTAAAGAAGATTAATCAACTATATGAAGCGAAAGCACTTGACGGTATTCCCATGTGTCCTCAAGAACGTTTGGTCATCTTAAGTAATACAACCGGCTTGTCCTTTGCTAAAGAAAGGATTGGGCCACCTGCTGCATTTATTCTTATTGTCTTTTATTTACTCGTACTTTATTTACCTGCATTATCAAAAACCCCTAAAAATCCGTTTGCTAAGTATTTACAGAGAATTCCTGCTCCAAGCCACTAGCCAGCACCTTCTGCTCCTCGTTGGGTTCGACACTCTTACTTATCGAAAATACTGCGATACACCCCCTATAGTTGTGGGTCATCACACCCCTTGCTCCATCTTCATCGTGCAGCAGCTCCAGCTCATGACATCCAAGATGCCCTTGTATGAGGCACCCTCGAGGTTTCGTACACATACGGTGTACGATGACGACCTTTGGCTCCCCGATCCCGCTGGGAGTGCAGAAGTAGATCTCTGGCTAGGAATCTCCATAGCACAACGGTGCACTGCGGTGAAGCCTTGTATGCACAGCCCATACATGGGGCCATGGTCACAAGGGAGAGAGAGAAGTGCATCCAAAGGCCTTCTCCTTTTTGGTGTTGGTGTCCTGTGTTTATTCCTACCCATGGGCACCCCTTTATATAGGGTGAGGGAGGTGTGCCCTCCCCTTTGGGTTTCTCATGTGGGACTAAACAAGGGAGAGAGGGGGAGGGTACGCCATGGGCCGGCCGGCTAGGGGTGGGCCCCACCCTGCATAGAGCCCAAGGCTGGATGGGTGGGCCCCATGTGGCGTCTAGGCCTTGGCCCCTTTGGCCCTTGTCCCTTCCCTCTCGTGGTTTTCCCTCATGGGCCCTTTTTCCGTAGGAAGTTGACCCATTAGTAGAATACCCTTTCAAATTAGATTTTAATATTATATTTAATTCTAATTACATTAATTAACATGTAAATACATATTACAAAATCCGATTTGACCCAAAACAGCTTTCAGTTCCCTTTCGATTTCCTCCGAACAACTTCGGAACTTTCCCGGAACGATTCTGGTTCTCTCACGGAACTTTTCAGGTTTACTTTTCTCTTTCATATGGTGATTCCAACTTACAGAGGATCTCTAGCTCATTGTAACCTTAAGTGTATTTCCCCACGGCTCGGTAATGGCACATACATGATCACCATCAATGATCAATAGAGGGACCAAGATGCCCATATGACCCCTTTGCATTCCATGATGATAATGTCATTTGAACCGTAAAACGTCAAGTATAATTCCCTTTGTTTCTCTGATATGACTTGTCCAAGATCCGCTAATTGGTATTGCATACCTTGTTCTATATGGTTACCGACAAGTTCTGTTTTATTTGTTACCGTGATATTACATCCCCGTGACCTAGTCACATGTTGCAACATTTATGGATGTAATCTCACCAAGCTGGCCATATGTATCTTACCCATCATGTGAGTGAACAGATCCCGCTCTTGAGTGATATGTCATCAAATGTTCCTCTAGATACCTAATGCACACGTTTATGATCATTGTATCACCAAGTGACGTTTGATGCAGTTATGGAAGGCTCGAGAAACAGTGAGTAATATGATCTCATGGTCTAAGGAGAAGGAGACTACGTTTCTAACTATTGCAACAATGAACTCTATGACTTGATTGTGTCACAATCTTTGGGTGATGTCCATCACATCATTCACCAATGGTATGACCTCATTGTCAATTGGTATAAATGCCCCATGATCAGGAAACCTTGATCGTCGCTTGACCAATGAACTAGTATGATTAGAGGCTACTAGGGACTTGGTTTGTTTCATACCACACATGTATCAATGTTTCCTCTTGATACATTTATAGCACAATATGAAACTATTACAAACTAATTGAGATATGATAATATAAAACTATTTATTATTTGCCTCTAGGGCATATCTCCTTCAGTCTCCCAATTGCACTAGAGTAGAAATAATCTAGCTTGCATCTACTAATCATAAACCATATCACATATGCGTTTATTGATCATCATGTTTATGGGAAATGTCATGTCCATGTTCTGTTTTACTAGATCATTATGTCTTTTGCAAATTGCTAATGTCTTCCTAATTTTGACATTCATACCATTATCTTATAATGGGTTGAAGTATTCTTTTGGCAATAAAGTGAGACTTTGTTCTAGTGTTTACAATGATGGTCGCTTTCACTATTGTCACGTAAACTTTGAAACACACTTAGCACTTCTTTGTGTATGTATATATAGCAGTTATGGCAACAGAGTGAGGTCGGTTTCCAGGATCCAGCAATGACGTTAGATTAGCCAATACGAGCTTTCTCATGGGCACTGTTCCCTGGGACACACCCTCTACGCAAGGAAGAATAGTCCCGCCACAACAATATACATCAAGTTAGATGGTGCCCTTATACTTCTTTATCTATGTAGATCATAGTGCATGAAATGCAACTATGCGCCTTACTTTGCTTCTTGCCATTTAAGGACAAACTTAATTCTGGTTCAGTGATTAAGTAGGAATCACTTCAAGACATGTTCTTACAGTTAAGAGCTTGTCCTACCAACAGAGAACCTCGGGTCACATTACGTCGAGTATACAATATGGTTGTATGGAAGAACCTAAGACTAATGCATAGGAGATGCAACACACCTCTTTCTTTCTTTTAACCATAGTTGTAATAGTAAGACTAACTCAATGCTTCATACAAGTAAGAACTTATTTCTTACCTTGTTCTATTCTGAGCTATTTCAGAATTTTATCTAGGACATTCTAAAGATTTTCAGAATCAAGTCTAGGAAGCATTCAACATTTAATGTTTATTAAACTCACCAATCTATCTCGATAGATTTTATTGTTTAATAACTTGTTCAACTTCATCCATATTTACCAACTAAAATGTTATTAGTACCAATCACATCATTCATATATGTCATCCACATATTTCAGAGTAATGTCATGCTCCCACTCAAAATATGTCTCTTACATATTAAGATTTGGCCAAGCTAATTAGCTCCCACTCAAATGCAGGTCCTCTCGATAATCTTGGACATTCGAAAATTCTTTGATCACCATCAAATCGAGAATTCCAGTTACGAGACTTCAATATCCATATATTGCTAGTGTAATCCAATAGACTTAAGCATTGCTACATTTGTAGTCAACACCTTGAATTTGTCCAAACATACTTTGTGATAAATCAAGCTTTATGTCATTCATTAAGTTTAATTTCCTTCTTATGACTTTGCAGTCATTCAGAAATATCAAGTAAACTTCTTTACTTAATAAGATCAAGTAACATGTTACTTTTCAATCTTAAATGTAACTTAATATAGGATTTTATGACTCCTAGTCATTTCCCGCACTTAGGTCCATCACGCTTCTTTTGTAGTTCGCATGCATGTCTTGTTCAAGTAACATGACAAGTGAGTCAATTATATAATTCTGCAATCCTATAGATATGTCTTGTTGAATCCTACTTTAGTAAAAGTATTCGCTGAAATTTTATGATCATTATCATTGGTTTCTCCTCTATTTGTAGATATTAGTTTCACAGAACAAATTCTGCTGCGCCACTCAACAATCTGGAGGCAAGGTCAAATACCTTGTGTCATCAGATTGATGACAAGTACGCCATGAGGGGGTCCTAGAGGCGTGCGGAAGAGAGGGGTGTGAGACGTTCGGTGTTTCGGGCGGTGAGCACACAAGTTTACCCAGGTTTGAATCTGCCGACGTTAGACGGATCCTACTCCTGCTAGCAATCCAGTAATACGGCAGAGCCAGAATATGGGTTAGAAGGGTTTCGCCTGTGCGAGTTGAGATTGTAGACTATTGTGAGATGCCCTAAAGGCTTTCCCTAGGACGGCTTATATAGATATCCGTCCTAAGGTTTACAAGAGAGACCTATCCGGCTATGACTAAGAGTCGGTTACAGAGTACATCTTGAACTACAAGTAACACTACATGCCTATGTCGGTAAGTCTTCTAGGCCTTCCCGTAGCCGGACTGGACTCTGTCTCTTCTCCCAGACTGGGCCGCCCATGAAGCAAAGCTCTAACCCAAAGTGGGCCACCCTATCTAGTGAGGCACAGTGAGGATACCCAAAAAGTATATCCCCAATAGCATCCCCCAGAAGCCTCCAAGATCTAGATTCGGATTTCATCATCGTGTAGCTCGATCCATCTTCGGCTTGTAGAATCTTGAAGGGTTTATGAAACTTCAAAAGAAAGTATAGGATTCGGGTCTCGAAACGGGTCAGACCTATGAGTACATTATTCAGGTTTCCAGCTTGAAATTCAAACTCATCCGGAACTTTGGTCTCTGACGTAACCTGACATCTGTCCAGGTCAAGTCATGTCACTAACAGACATTCCTGTCAGCACGACCATTGGTGGGTCCGCCTTTTGCGGATTCGAGGAGTCATTTTAATGCGTGCACGGAGATCGAGGCGGCATAATCATCACGAGGAGGTTACCCGGGTCCTTCCATAATGTGTGGCATGGTTACTATTTATTTTGCACAAATCTTGGCGCAAATGAAGGATATAAGGGGTTGAGATTTATTCCTTCCTCCTCACCAGCGCCAGTCCTTCATCCTTCCTCTCGATGTTTCCTACGAACAGAGCTCCTCTGCCTCCCCCAAATCCCACAGCGCCGCCCACCCTAGGTCACCGGTGCCCAAAAAATGGCTGAGGCCTCATCTTATGCTGCTGCGGCGACATCGGTGACAGCACCTGCGGCGGAGAAGGAGAAGTTCTGCGGGGTCTGGATCCCATGCGTCCTGGATGACGCCAAGCTCCACGTCATTGAGAATGAAGGTCTCCTCCGTGTCGGCGACTGGCGGAGCGGCTTCGGACAAACCATCCCCACCCCCAACACCAACAGTGAGTGCACTTCGGCACTCACCTCAACAAAGGTTTGAGCTTTCCTCCCTCAGGTTTTTTCTCTGAGGTCATAGATCACTACGGTGTACAACTCCACCATCTCCCCCCAAACTCTATTTTAGAAATGAGCGCTTATGCCTCTTTGTGTGAGGGGTATCTTAGTATTAGGCCGAGTCTCATTCTCTTCCGATATTACTTTCATACCCGGAGAAATTCTATCACCACCGGTAATCCTTATATTACCGGAACTCTTAGCTTTTCTATTAGGAGAGAGCAATTTTATCCTAGGATTAAGGCTAGTGAGTCGGTGAAACAATGGCCGTCCATGTTCTTCTATCACAAGGACAGACCGGCTCCAGGCAAAGCAACTGCTTTCCCTCTTTTCGTTGATGGCGCCGTCACGCCCTAAGAGTATTGGTACGTGGATCCTCCAACTCTCACTGATGATCTGCTTCTTGCTAAGAGGCGAATCGAATATCTGATGAAGCACAAGGGTCTGAAAGGATCCAATTTGGTCCACTATTGGCTAGCACGCCGGATCCAGCCTCTCCAACACCATGGTGATCGGATTATCCACTCCATCACCAAGAGCAAGACAAACTCTCTCCGGATCTGCTCCCGTCCCTACTCGGAAAGGGACTATGAGTCCCAAATCAAATGGTTGATAAGGGAGCGGATCGAGAGGAAAATACTGGAGCTGTCCTTGGACATGCCTACGGCTGATGATCCCATGACACCAGTAAGTTTTCTAGCGATAACTCGAATTATGTGTTCATCTATATATTATTGTTTCTTTCTGCAATACTGAGATATTTCTTCTTTTTCAGCTTACTGACCTCCCCGAGTCGGAGCTTGCTCCTCTCGAGGGATATCCTCCTGAGATCTCTCGGGATGATGGAGAACTGGTCCCATTGCCGGAGACCCTTACCCTAAAGTGTAAGGCTTCAACAATTTCCATTGGCACAAAGGAAGTGCCCATTCTAAAGAGGTAACTTTCTTCACAAGGTCTCTGTGTTTTATTCCTCATTCTTGCTGAAGTGTAACGATCTTTGTTCTATTACCTCCTCAAAGCTAAACAGCTCACCAAGGGCAAGGGGAAAGGAGGCTCGTCGAAGCCCTTGCGCCAGTCAAAGTTAAATTTGACTTTTCCTGCCATAGTGCCTTCGAATCCTGCCCCGCAGCCTTCTACAATACCGGAGATTACTCCATCTTCGTCCGTCGTAGAAGATCCAAATCTTCATTCTAAGCCAGCGAACCTTGGTTCGTAGACCGACATCACCATGGGTGACTCGATAGTTGATAAGGGTGAACCCTCAAAGGGTAATGATCCCTTGGAAGAGGTTTTTGCCGATAACCTTCTCAACAATCCGGGTATTGCCCAGCTTGGCATTACTTAGAAATCTGCAGAAGAGATACAAAGGCTGGCTCAGTAGTGCCTAGAGAGCCAAAACATCACCGCTGAGGAAGAGGCACAAGAACTAGAGGATGTCAAGTACTCCGAACTTCTTGAGCAAATCCGTCTTTCCGACGAGAAGCTGAAAGCCGGTGTGGCTCCTCCACCACCAGTAATCCCGCTGACCCTTGCCGAGAAGGTTACCACCGAGGTGAACATGAGCTTAAGCAATCTTACTCATGAACAACATGTAAGTCGGAATTCCAACTCACCTTTTTTACTTTGTTTCATATCATATCCTCTAGCCCCCAAACATGAAGTTGGATAGATAATCCAGATTTATGCTTTCATAGGATTCTAAAGAACGAACTAGTGTAGCCCCCAAGGCTCGTGCTGATATTAGTTAAAATATTAGCCCGAGTCTTTAGTAGACTTCTGAATCTGGATATTATTCTGACTTACAGAAAGTTAATGCTTATAACCAGAAATTATTGAAGAATATTTGTAACAAGCGGAGAGAGATCAGAGCTCTCCGACTTGAAAATTCTCAATTAAAGGTATCAAAGGATGAGGCTGAAGGTAATCATTTCAGTCCTTAACCCTGCTCTTTTTGCTTCCATAGTCGAATTTCCTATTCAACTGTTGCCTTTTTCTTATAGCACTAGTCAAACAATCATGTGCAATGATTGAAGAGGCCGAGAATCTTAAGACCCTAGAGGTGGAGAACGCCGACTTACGTCAAGAGCTGAATAAGCTTAAGGCGGATCACGAGCGTAGAATTGCACAAGTCCTCGAATCCTCCTCCATGGCCACCAAAGAACGTGATCGAAGGATTGCGGCCCAGGATCAGAAAATCTCGGATATCAATGATGAATTATTCAGAGAAAAGGACATCACCAAGGCACTCTGGGCTAAACTCCAGAGCCTTAGGGCAGAGAAAACCAAAGTTGATGATGTCATCTTCAGTATGTTTCCTATTTTCTGACTTTCTATTTTCCGACTCTAGGAGTTCGGATATATTTTCTGACCTTTGCTTTATATGCGCAGGTCCTCTGAACTTATTGGATTCTTCCTCTACCGAGTCTCGCACCAGCTGGCTTACACAGGTCGGTGACTTGCTTCACGATTTCCGCCAATCTTTGGAGGATATTGGCAAAGTACTCAAAGTTCCGGACATGAACATAATGTTTGGTTTTGAGGTGCGAGACTAGGCAAAGGAGATGCCCCAGCTCATCTAGGACTAGAACATGTCGTATGCTCGAACCGTAGCACAGAACACCCTCACCATCGTTATGAGCCACCATGGAAGCATGGAGATCTGGCAAGTAACCAGAGGATATTCGACTGTGGATGAAGACGAACATGAGCAAGATATCAAGGCCATCATGGACTCTTGTGCCAGATATGGATGTCATGTAGCTGATCTGACCAGCGATGACACTCCAGTCTTCACTCGCATGGAGATGCCTCCTTCGCTTGTCGAGGAAACAACTGAAGTTTCCAACGACGAGCAAACCGTTTTAGATTTGAATGTCTCAGAAAGATATCAAGGCGAGGGCGATGTCTCCAGCGAGCCGGCAGCTCCTACCTATTCTCTTGCATCGTAGAGCATCAGAAAAAAGAATGTGTTATTCTAGAACGATCGGATTGTAAATAAGTAGTTTAATACTTTTGCTAGTGCTAAGATTTGATATGTCTATTTAACACTTTTGGCTTTATTTTAATGTGCCTGGAATTTTTACATAAGCACTTTTATGTTTTGTCTATACTTATCGCTTATCTGGCTTTCTGCCTCGTCCCTTTCGTGAGCCGGCCAAACTTCAACATGGAAACTTTGCCGAGCAACAAAGCTCAATTGCTAAACTAGTTTAAACTCAGAAACAAAGCCGGCTTGCAGTACCAACGATTGACTACTCAAAAAATGCCCGCATCCAGCAATTAGATAAAGAACCAAAGTATAGACTAGAAAATTTAGATTTATACCCGAAGGTAGCATTTTTAGAATCTGAAATCTTAACCAGAACAAACATGAGCATAAAGTACTTTCAAGTATTCTAGGATTTTCGACTGTGACATGATCATTCGGAAATAAGATGGGAATATAAAACTTCTCACAAAAATTGAGGCAACCAACACTTTTTTTCTCATTGAACATGTACACATATATGATTACAAAGAAAGAAAGTTTAAGAATAAAAGGGACGTAGCTGAGCAATATTCCACGGTCTGTCTAATTCTTCCGGGGTTTGTACTGCCTCCAGCTCTAGCAGGTCTTTTTTTGACTGGCCACATAGCAGTTAGATAGTAAGAACCATTGTGCAATACTCGGCTAACTAAAAAGGGCCCTTCCCATACTGTGGAAAGTTTGTGCTTTCTTTTCTACACAAGCCGGAGAACCAAATAGCCCTTATTGAAAGACCGGTTTCTGACTCTTTGGCTATGATACTTCCGTAACTTCTGCTGATAGGCTGTTGATCTCAACTCAGCAACGACACGAACTTCTTCAATTAAACCGAGATCATTTTGTCGAGAATTTTTGGCATCCTCTTCGATATATGCAGCAACTCGGGGACAAGTATGAATCAAATCACTAGGAATAACAGCTTCTGCACCATAGACCAAGAAGAAAGGTGTGTATTGATGGCTCTAAAATATATCCATCTACGTCCATATTTAAACTAGATATTAATTATATTCTTGATGAAATATCTCTCTAAACCCTGCCACTAAAGCTAATATTCAAAGGGGTATGTAATCCTTTCTTCTTGTATTTTTCCTACGCGGATAATGTCGTTTAAAGGAGGGAATCATTACATTAAAGTCAATTATACGAGATTTCCAACAACCATAAGAAACCAGGAGCCGAACAATGGAGGCGGGCACCTTAACGACCAACTATACGGCTGGAGAAAAAATTCTGACCATATAGCTCTGGTCGTACAGTTGGCACCGCCACCTTTAGGTCAAAAAGAACAACTTTCGTGAAGGGACCCCTATATAAAGAATCCTTGGGCTACGAGAAAAGCCAGCCCCGAAGAAGCCAGACCTCGCCAAAAAGTCTCTGCCATAGATCTCTAGGCGCCTCTAGGTCTCCAATTGTGCAATTGTGCATGTTATTTATCATAGATGGGATCGTGTATTAGTTTGTATGACATGATGATTATTGTATCCTCTATTGCCTCAATCCAACGACTTGTTAGGTACCCAAGACACCGAGGGTTGAGCCAGGTATAGGGAGTATGAGTGATGACTGATCTACAGGTTGGGAACCCCAGTGATAGAAGGGGTAGTATGGTTGTATGTGAGGGATTTGCTTGGGATTAACGGTAAAATCACTATGCATATCATTAGTTCTCTTTATTCTATGGATGAGACTAGTAGGTTATTCCTATAAGCGGTTGCGGAGGCAATAGCAATTATGGATGCACTGCCCACATATAATTTATCTTGCTCTAAAAAGTACACGCATAATTTATTTCTATCTTTTATTTCCATCAGATGTTTTTGCACAGCTACAGGTGAAACCGAAAGCCCTAGGCCCTCTCTCTCCATCGTCTACAACAACAAAAAGACGCAAGATACTGGTCTGGTAAAAACACAAAAGGAATTCTAAAACTCCCGAAGGTCCATTAAAGTAACTTCACTATGCATTTGCTTCCCGTGGATTCGATAACCTAGGTCTACTAGGGAAAAAGAGTTATACTACATCCGTCATCCGGATCGAAGGTGTCAACCCTTTTTCTGGCGCCATTGCCGGGGAAGCAATAGCTACCCTGGTGAGGTTATTAGGAACCTTGCTAGTTTTAATTCTTGTTTTTAATTTTGTTAGTTTGCTTTCAGTCTTTATTTGATAAACCAAAAAAAAATATTTAGTCTTTAAATTCTTGTTTTTACTGTTATAATTGTTAATCTAAGAAAACCCCAAAACATAGGAAGTATGGCTGAAAAGAAGCTTGGGGAGTCTGCTAGTCCCAATAATGATTATTTGCGTACTCCTATTACTCAGCCAGCAATCGCTGCTGATGACTATGAAATTAAGCCCCATTACTTAACTTTGGTTCAACAGAATTAGTTTGGAGGCTCTGTTGTTGAAGACGCAGGTATGCACTTAAATACTTTCACTGAAATATGTGATATGATGCATATAAAAGATGTTGACCCTGATGCGGTCAAATTGCGTCCATTTCCTTCCTCTCTAAGAGGAAGAGCTAAAGAATGGTTGCTATCTTTGCCTAAAAATACTATTACATCATGGGTGGGATGTACTTCTTTATTTATGACTAAATTTTTCAAACCTGCAAAGACTATGCAACTTCGATCTAATATTACTAGCTTTAGACAGGAAGAGCGTGAGCCACTAACGCTTGCATGGGAGAAGATGAAAGAATGCCTAAGAAACTGTCCTAGTCATGGGATGGAAGATTGGTTAATCCTCCATTTATTTTACAATTCTCTTAATCCTATGTCTAAGTCTATGCTTGATACTGCAGCTAGAGGAGCATTTATGGGTAAACATATTACCGAAGCAAAGCAGTTGCTAGACAATATGCAAGACAACCATGCCCAATGGCACGCGGAAAGATCAAACACGAAGAAGGTGAACTCTGTCTCACCACAAGAGAACGAAGATATCAATACTAAGTTGGATGAGCTCATACTAGTCGTAAAAGGTAAGGAAACTCAGGTAAGAGCCACCCCCGAAACAAACATAAAAGAAATAGACTTCGTAGCTCGTAATGATTACAACCCTTCTTGGAAGAAGAGTTACAATCCTAATTTTTAGAAGCATTATTCTAGTCCTACAAGTAACTCTAATAACAATATGGGAACTAGTAATGGTAGTCTCCAAGTAACGCTTAAGTCTTTCATAGACTCACAAAATGAACAAAATAAGATTCTAGTCAAAATTACGGAGAACCATGATGATATGCTTGGTAAATTATCTAACGAACCTATTAGTTTGAGAAATGATTTGCAGGTCCTTCAAGAAAGAACATGGATCATTGAGGCACAGCTAGGTAATATAACCGAGAGTCAAACTCTCATTTTAGCTAAATTTGTAGGTAAAGCTGAGCCCAATCCTGTTGAAGAACTCAAAATTATGAGGATCCAAATGGAGGAGCCTGAAGAACTTGATTATAGTAATGCCCCTTCACCAAGCTACACCATCAAAGATCTCGTAAAGAGGATCAATGTCAAAATTCCGGTAAGTGGAGGTAACAAGGAAGCCATATGTATCAACACTTTGTTGATCAAGTAGCAATTAAGGTACGCGAGCTTGAAGAGGAATACAAGAGAATCGCTGAAAATTTACCTGTTAAACTAGATGACAAATTTGAGGCTACTATTATGATAAAGATTGGAACCAATGAGATAGCTGCACTTTGGGATCTAGGTGCAAGCGTCTCAACAATTCTAAAGAGTCTTTTTAACAAGTTAAATATTGGCTCCTTTGAAATTACTGAGTTAAAATTGCATCTAGCAGATTCTACCTACAAACAAGTTGTAGGGATTAAGGAGAACACTTTAGTTTATATCAAAGGTTGTCCCGCTCTCATTGATTTCGTTATTTTTGACATGCCTGAAGATACTGTTGCTCCTATAATACTAGGCCGTCCTTTCTTAAGAACTATAAAGGCTTTAATTAACCTTCATGAAGGGAACGTGAAGTTGCAATTGCCTTCGCGGGATCCTTTTGTTATTCATTATCTAGGAAGAAGAAAGCCAAACATGACGAGAAGGAGGTCATCACTTTGAAGGCCAATTACTTTGGAGTGTGTGTTCCACTCATCTGGCCCAAGTGAGTATCATCAAGGTCAAGCTATTGACCATAAAAGAGCGCTCCATGGGAGGCAACCCATGTTAAATAAAGGTTTGAGTTAAGTTTTTAGTTTTAGTTTTAGTTCATGTTTAATAAAGAGTGCTAGAAAACTCCATTTGAGGAGAAGAAGTTTGGTAGTACTTGAAATTCTGCTTTATTCATGCTATTGTTGGTCGACAATATTTACTGCCGATTTTCTGTCAAAAACAAGGTATATCGCTAAGTTACAGGAAAAGAAATAGTTTACAAAGAAACAATTTTTTTTATGCACACAGAGAGTTTAACGACCAACTATATGGAGGGAATAAAAATTCTGGTCGTATAGTTATCTTTACCATTGAAATTTTTTCTGCAATATATACTGAGAGTTTAACGACCAACTATATGGCAGGAATAAAAATTCCGGCCGTATAGTTCCAGTCGTATAGATATCAATGCATCCGTACAATTTCTTTTAATATGTATAGATAATTTAACGACCAACTATACAGCGGGAATAAAAATTCTGGTCGTATAGTTCCGGTTGTATAGATATCAATGCCTCCGTACAATTTCTTTTCATATATACTGAGAGTTTAATGACCAACTATACGACGGGAATAAAAATTCTAGACGTATAGTTTCGGTCGTATAGATATCGATGCCTTTGCAAAATTTCTTTCGCAGGGATAGATAGTTTAATGACCAACTATACGAACGGAACATTTTGTTCCTCCCGTATAGTTGCGCTCGTATAGCTTCACCGCCAGGAGGAAACCCTAATATTTTGACAGAATGCCAACTATACGGCGGGAACACATGTTCCGCCCGTATAGTTGCGTCCGTATAGTTGCGTCCGACCACAAAATCGCACGGGAAGGTATTCCCAACTCCAAAACTTCAATTATTTTCTTTCTTCTACCTCCAAACTCTCTCAAAACATCAAGGGATCTTCATCTCTACTCAATTTCGTTCGATTTTCTCGCACACAAGTGGTCTACGATATGTTTCTCCTCCGATCCTCCAATTACTTTTTGCAAATTTATCTTCGATCTATTGTCATTGTCCATCTAGGGTGAGACCTACTATGAACCAATTGCCATGATTTTCTTGCCTAGATTATTATCTTGAGGAGATTCTTTTGTGTGCTTAGATGAGGAATATATTATACTTACTGTTGTTGGATCAAAAAGTTTTATTTTTGCCTTTCTTTAATGTTTTAGATAATGAACACAAGGATCCAAACTCGTGCTCGTGCCACCGCTAGCACTTCTCAGGCTATCGCTCAGGAACGCATGGGGATATGGTTCAGGGATGATGCCCATCGTGAACGCTTCAACAAGATCAAGAACCGCGAAGTGAATGCCACCAAGTGGACCTGCCCCATTATATTGAACCAACTCGGTATTTTTGATGACTTTAATTTCCTTTGCAATAGAGCTAGCCTGCAAAACTTTGTGTACAATGATATATCTACTTATCACCGCTTAACCATTGAATTCCTAAGTTCGTTGCAAAGCACCGTTAAACTATGGCAAGGAGAGGATACTATTTCTTTCTGTCTGATGAACAACAACTACACTTTAACATTAGATGAATGGTGTGCATGCTTTAATTTGCCAAAAAATGATATTCATGCTTTACACGCATCCTTTACTGGCTCAAATCCTTCCCCCAATCAATACTATAATGGAATGAGCTACACTAGTAGAGTGAACAAGGGGAAGAATATTCAACATCCTACAATTCGTTATTTGTTCTATGTTATTGCTAACACCTTGCAGGCACATAATGAGTTCACGAGACTCAACGAGGAGGACATCCTAGTCCTCGCAAAGGCTGCTTACATCAACTACAACCTATCACTCAACTTGGGTGCCATCCTTGTGCGCTACCTGGAGCAGCAAGCCTCCCAAAGCCAAGGGCCAATCACAGGAGGAGGCGTCATCACCGTGCTTGCCACTGCCCTAGACATCAATCTAGGTGAGTTGCAACCCGTACTAGGTGAGACACATGTTGATTTCTCCACCTTGAGGGCCTGTGGAATGCTCACTAGGAGAGGTGGTGTTTATTACCTGCATATTGCTGGAGCTGGGCATATCTACCCCGCTCCTATGCCTAATGGTCATTTCTCTATCGAGGAAGGATGTTTGCTATATGATTCGTAGGTTGAGCATCACCAACCTGAGGAAGAGATTCCTAAAGAGGATGAGGACCAAGAAGAGGAGCAAGAAGTTCCTTATCAAGAGGAGCAGCCACAAATCCGGTTCGCCACATACCAAGATTTGCAAGAACTTGGAGGGACTATGGAGAGGATGCACAACCTCTCTTTGAACCTCCAAGAATCAACAAGTAACCTCTCCACTAAATTCGCAAACTAGAGTAACAACTTTTTCCTGCCACCACAATGATTTGAAGGGCTTGAAAAACCCTAAGCTTGGGGAAGTTTCTTCATGTATCTTTATTTGGCGTTTATTTGCTTTTATTTATTTCAAGGTTATGTTTTTATTTGAGTTTATAAGCACTCGTGTTGGTTTCTCCAACACTTTATCTTTAATTCTTTCTATTTTGTTTTCGAATTTTTCTAGTCGAGCTTTGTCGCCAATTTTCTATTCTTTAAAGTTCCTCTCTTAAAAATCACAAAAAGATTTCTCCATTTTTCCTTATTTTCCCTCTTTCTTTTCTTTCTGCCTCGAGGTCTTCATATATTTGCAGGAGAGTGATCCACTTCGAGTTTCCAAGAAACAAATAAAAACGGAAGAGACAAGTGGAACCAAACATGAGAGGTATGCCTTATGACTCCCCACTTTTGAAGTTTGAGAAACCCATGCTAGTTAGTAGTAAATGTTGAGATATTATATTGGTGGAGTGAGTCTTTGTATCATAGTAAGATTGTTGTTGCATGGGTATTTAATCGGGCTAATTTTGTTCCAGCTCTCGTAATTAACCAAGTCTTGCCTAAAATTGCTAAACAATGGTAATAAGAAAAAGTCTCACAATTGAAGGCTTGGGTGTTGTAGTGCTTAGTCTTGAAGGCTTATTTCTAGAGACACTTGACACCACTGAAAATGTTGATTGACTTGATAGCTCTGTTTGAAAGGATTTGTTCGAAGAATTAATGTTTAGCGGTTTTTGTGAGCATGCCAAAGTTTGACTTGTTAATCATAAGGATGATATAGCTTTACGCATGTCAAACTTCATGGGATGCCAACAACTCCGCTAGCCTACGCACGATCTTCATGGCGGAAACTCCTAGATTTCGGCTATGAGTTGATTAAACACTTGTAGCAGCAATGCTATAGTGGGTAAGATTCTTGGCACTCCCAGGTAGCTGTAATCATGATGGAATCACTCCTCTGGCTATTATGAGTAATCATTATGCAAAAGGAACAAAAACCTTAGTGATGCCACGAGTGTCCATCACAGCCCGATAAACTAATAAAAATCTTTGGCATGCTCTCAATTACTTAAAAACTGAAATTCTTGAAGGACAATGAATAGAAAAGTATTGCTTGCAAAGTCTTGATTCATTGATGTGGGAGAACTGAGATACTCTAGTATATATGCTTTTCATGACAACTCTCACACTCTTAATTTGCATGATTATACTTTACTATTCAAAGGCAAGCCTCTGAGTTGATTACTTGACATGGAATAAACTTTACTCATTTGGATCATCCATGTTTACAATAATTTTGCTGCGCTATAAGGATGCATGAATCCCATATGATATGATTGCCATTACTCTATCTATGCTAAAGTTTTTCAGATTTATGAAGTGGAAGAAACATGAGACTATTAATCATGAGTAAGATCACTATCTCGTTATTTCAGTTTAAATGCTGAGTTCCTATTTAATTTTGGTTTTCTTGCTCGGGAAGTCAAGTTTAAGCTTGGGTAGGTTGATGGCTCTGAAATATAGCCATCTATATCCACATTTAAACTGAATATTAATCATATTCTTGATGAAATATCTCTCTAAACCCTGCCACTAGTGCTAATATTCAGAGGGGTATGCAATCCTTTCTTCTTGTATTTTTCCTACGCGGATAATGTCGTTTAAAGGAGGGAATCACTACATTAAAGTCAAAGATACGACATTTCCAACAACTAGAAGAAACCAGGAGCCGAACAATGGAGGCAGACGCCTTAACGACCAACTATACGACCGGAGCAAAAATTCTGACCGTATAGCTCCGGTCGTATAGTTGGCGCCGCCATCGTTAGGTCAAACAGAACAACTTTCGTGAAGGGACCCCTATATAAAGAAGCCTCGGGCGATGAGAAAAGCCAGCCCCGAAGAAGCCAGACCTTGCCAAAAGTCTCTGCCACAGATCTCCAGCCGCCTCCAGATCTCCAAACCCTTCTCCATCTCCATAGCCATATTCCACCACTTGTAAGAGTAGATCTCTTCTCCGATTGGCGACATTGTAAGACTATTGCTATCAATCTTATGATTTTCATTACAATTTTTGTGATTGATGATCTCATCTCTATGTGTGAGTAATTCTCCTTGGGCTAAGGGCTTCGGCCTAGCCATGTAGCAATTATGCATGTTATTTATCATAGATGGGATCGTGTATTAGTTTGTATGACATGATGATTATTGTATCCTCTCTTGCCTTAATCCAAGGACTTGTCAGGTACCTAAGACCCCGAGGATTGAGCCAGGTATAGGGAGTATACGTGATGACTGATCTATAGGTTGGGAACCCAAGTGACAGAAGGGGTAGTACGGCTGTATGTGAGGGATTTGCTTAGGATTAATGATGACATCACTATGCATATCATCAGTTCTCTTTCTTCTACGGATGAGACTAGTAGGTTATTGCTATAAGCGGTTGCGGAGGCAATAGAAATTATGGATGCATTGCCCACATATAATTTATCTTGCTCTAACAAGTACATGCATAGTTTATTTCTATCTTTCATTTCCATCAGATGTTTTTGCACAGCTACAGGTGTAACCGAACACCCTAGGACCTCTCTCTCCATCATTAAAAACAACAAAAAGACGCAAGCCAATGGTCCGGTAAAAACACAAAAGGAATTCTAAAACTCCCGAAGGTCCATTAAAGTAACTTCACTACGCATTTGCTTCCCGTGGAATCGATAACCTAGGTCTACTAGGGAAAAAGAGCTATACTACATCCGTAATCCGGATCGAAGGTATCATGTATCCGGTTGACCTGTTTGGAGTTGTTCGCAAACTCCATATCACAGAAGGTAATTCATCTGCCCAAGCCCCCGCAGCACGACGTAATGGTGCTTCGAGTCTTGGTTTGAGGCCTTGTAGGATTAAACCATTTTCTCTTTCAACTTGTCCATTAGCTTGTGGATGTGCGACTAACACAATGTCAAGCCGGATATTTTGTTCATCGCAGAATTCGGCAAGTTCTCCCATAGAAAAATTGCTCCCGTTGTCCGTGATAATGCTATGTTGATAACCATATCAGATTATAACATCCTCGACAAATCTTCTGGCTGTCGCTCCATCACAACTGGTGACGGGTTTAGCCTCAGTCCATTTTGTGAATTTATCCACCATCACTAAGAGATGAGTAAATCTACTTGGAGCCTATTTAAATGGTCCTACCATGTCAAGCCCCCAGACCGTGAAAGGCCATGTTATAGGTATTGTTCGCAACTGATCAGCCAGAACATGAGCTTTTTTGGTGTACTTTTGGCATCCTTTGCACGTCTTGACCAGCCGTTCGACATCTGCCTTGGCTGTAAGCCAGAAAAATATGTGTCTAAAAGATTTTGCCACTAAAGATTTGGCTGTAGCATGATGGCCGCATTCGCCTTCGTGGATTTCTCGTAAGATTTCCACTCCTTCTTCCGGAGATACGCAGCACTGAAAGACCCCAGATACACTCCACTTATAGAGCTCACCATTTATTATTGTATAGGTTTTTGCTCGTCGGACGATCTGCCGGCTGAGAACCTCGTCTTCGGGTAATTTTCCATCTACCAAGAAATCAAGGTAGGGTTGAGTCCAGTTGGGAATTACAGCCAGAACTGCCACTAAAGGTGAGTCAGATTTGGTCGGATATTCCTCATCTACTCCTTTTATAGAGGGAACTTTGAGGTGCTCTAGAAAAGAGCCATCCGTGACTTTTTTTCGTGCAGAGCCTATATGATATAATGCATCTGCTTCCTCATTTTCTGTTCGAGGGATGTGTTGAACCTCAAACCCTTCGAACGATTTAGATAGTTCATCCACGACAGCTCTATATGCTGCCATGTGTTTATTTGCATTACAGATATCCGACACTTGTTGGGAAACAAGATCCGAATCTCCATAACACATTAATCATCGGATGCCGATATCCTTAGCAATCCAGATTCCATACAGTAGTGCTTCATATTCGGCAATGTTGTTTGTTGCCATGAAGTGGATCTGCAACACATAGAAAAGCTTATCTCCTTGGGGTGATTTGAGCACCACGCCAGCCCCCGAGTGCCTTGGACCCGTCAAAATGCAAGGTCCAGTATTGACTCTGGGAGGGTCATATTTTATGTTGTCTCTATCCAGCCAGCGACAAAGTCAGCGAGGATTTGGGGTTTGATTTCTGTACGAGGTTTGTACTCAATGTCAAAAGCTGAAAGCTCTACGCCCCATTTTGCGACACGTCCTGTAGCATCGATGTTGTTGATTATATCTGTCATGGGAGTTGTGCTCACCATGGCAATTGGATGTTCCTGAAAGTAATGCCGTAACTTCTGGGATGCGAAGAACACACCATAAGCTCGCTTTTGATAGTGCGGATAATGCTGCTTTGATTCAGTTAGGACTTCGCTGAGGTAGTAAGTCAGACGTTGCAGCAGGTGTTCCTATTTTTCCTCTGGTCTCTCCACCACCATGACGACACTAACGACTCTGTTTGTCGCAGCGAGATAGAGCAACATCGGTTCACGAGGTTCTGGTGGTGCAAGGATAGGATCAGATGAGAGTACTGCTTTCAGGTCTTGTAGTGCATCTTCAGCTTCATCAGTCCAAACGAATTTTTTGGTCTTTTTCAGGAGCTTGTAGAGTGGTGCGTCCCTTTCACCGAGCCGGCTAACAAACCGACTGACTGTAGCAATATAACCAGTTAGTCTTTGAACATCCTTCAGGCGAGTCGGCCTAGAAATATTGAGTATAGCCTTAATTTTGTCTCGGTTCACCTCTATGCCTCTTTGAGACACGATGAAACCTAACAATTTGCCAGATGGTATTCCAAAGAAACATTTCTTCGGGTTAAGCATTATGTTGTATTTTCGTAGATTAGCGAATGTTTCCTCCAAGTCGGAAATTAAGGTTTCCTTCTTTTTGGACATCATCGCTATGTCATCCACATATACATGTACATTGCATCCGATTTGATCATGGAGGCAACGCTGCATAGTGCGCTGGTACGTGGCTCCTGCATTCTTGAGCCCAAAGGGCATCGTAACAAAACAGAAAGTTCTAAAGGGGTTATGGATGAAGTTTTGACTTTGTCTAATTCCTTCATCCGAATTTGGTGATAACCGTAATATGCGTCGAGAAAACATAGGAGTTCCGAGCCTGCCATAGAATCAATAATTTGATCAATTCTAGGCAGAGCGAATGGATCTTTGGGACAAGCCTTGTTCAAGGCGGTATAATCAACACACATCCTTAAATCAATGGTGTCCTTTTTAGGGACCATTACAGGATTGGTCGACCACTCAGTGTGAATGACCTCTTCTATGAATCTGGCTAACTTGAGCTGAGCTAGTTCCTTAGCTATTGCTTTTTGCTTTTCATCGTTGAAACATCGTGAGGACTGTTTGACGGGTTTAGCGTTTGGGTGTACATTTAGAGAGTGCTCGGCAAGTTCCCTAGGTACTCCGGTCATGTCAGATGGCTGCCATGCGAAGAAATCTTGATTTGCTTGGAGGAACTTGACGAGCGCGCTTTCCTATGTGCTATCTAAACCTATACCTATCTGGGTCACCTAGGAGGGGTCATCATCCTTCAATGGTGTCTTCTTCGTCTCTTTTGATGCCTTGACCTCCAGAGTCAGCTTTCTCACCTCCTTCTTCATCGCGGGCATCTCGGACGGGTCGATGGTGTTCTTGATCTCCTGGTACTCCTGGGCATGCAGTACGGCTTCAGCAAAGGCGGCATTTTCATCCTCGCGTTCTCGTGCTTTCTTCGGGTCTCCCCTGATGGTGATCACACCCTTCGGACCCGGAATTTTCATCATATTGTATATGTAACACGGACGAGCCATGAAACCCCAGTAGGCCGGACGTCCGAATATATCGTTGTATGCGCTCTTGAACGGGACCACTTCGAGGAAAGTGCTTCTGTCCGGTAATTCTTTGGAGTTACAAAAGTAACATCCAAAGGGATCTCTCCCAGGGAATTTGCTTGTCTTCCTGGGACAACTCCGTGAAAGATTATAGAGCTGTGATTCAGCTGAGTTTCTGAGATCCTCATTCGACGCAGTGTTTCAATGTAGAGGATATTGATGCTTCTGCCGCCGTCCATGAGAGTCTTGGAGAAACCATAGCCATCAATGAGTGGATTAACTACTAAGGTATATTTTCCTCGCCTGTGCAACTTAGGCGGATGATCAGCACGGTCAAAGGTGACTGTCACATCCGACCAGTCCAAGAACTGAGGGACAGCTGGAACAGTTGTGTTGAACTCATGCAAAACTGCCTTCTTGAGCCTTAGTTGGTTGAGACCCAAGGAAAGTGACATACGTGTCTTTCTTCGTTGGGAAGTTCTTCTTTCCATCCGACTTGGGATTTGAAGGATTAGCTTCCTCCATGTCGGAATCTTCCTTGGTCTCCTTTTCTTTTTCGGGATTATTCTTTCCCTTCTTCTGCTTAGCCCTGTAGCCAGCGAAATCGTCTTTCTTGATGTCATCATTGAAACGACACTCGTTATTTGTGTGGGACGATCCCCCGTTGGAATCTAAGTGATGCACACACGGATTGTTTGCAATGTCGGCCCAGGAGTAGGTTTTGCCAGGTGATAACCCACAAGTATAGGGGATCGTGTGTAGCCTTTTCGATAAGTAAGAGTGTCGAAACCAACGAGGAGCTAAAGGTAGGATAAATATTCTCCCAAGTTATATCAACCATTGATACAACTCTACGCACACTAAACGTTTGCATTATCTAGGAAATAAAACTAGAGCAACGATACGAGTAATAGAGATAGCTTTGCATAATAATAAATAACAAGAAAGTAAAGCTAGTTGCTACAACAATAAAAATACACTAAACTAACAGAACCATGAGTGTGGAATAGTGGTGGTAATTGTGGTGGCTTTTTCCAAGTTTAAATAGCGAATAGATCAGGTTCATTGTCTTCGATGCAGTTTTCTATGTGGGAGAGGCTAAATATACATGCGCTTCACTACTTGGAATTACATGTACTGTATGATTGGATTGTTAGCAAACATCTGTAAGTACTAATCAATGCATTAAGGTTTCCCCAACCATAGCCTTAAGTTTAATGGTCCTCTTACTCCCATACGTGCAACGTTCCGGTTCGCGTTCTCAGGTTTCTGTAACTCCGGCAGAACTCCCCCATTCCTTTTACACATACTACAAACCCTATGATGTTTAAGCCATGCGCGCACAAATATAATGGACACCAAAGTACTGTACCATATCAACATACAACTCTAATGAACCAAAGACGTTCAACCATTCAATCTAAGAACAAAGAAACTACACAAACATGACATAGATCATATGATGATAACTTATAGCATCAAATACCATGTTTACATAGGACGGTACAGAGGTGTGTGGGAGGATGAACCACTGATACTAGGAGGATTAGGTGATGGAGATGGCGGTGAAGATGGTGAAGAGGGTGGCGGTGGCACCGACGACGGCGCGGGGGACTCCTTCCCCGCCGCCGGTATCATGGGGGAGCACCGCCCCTTAGCCCCCTTCCTTCATAGCTTCTTGGGAACCCTCCCCCATGGAGATGGGATCCATGGGGGAGGCAAAAACATGGTTTTGGCGACTGCAAATTCGTGGGTGGAGCTGCCCTGGGCGAATTAGATTTCCTCCCTTTATATAGCTTCTCGGATTCCCGTCACCCCATCTTGGGCTGCAGTAAATCAGGCCTAAAAGGCCCGTCCGGACTCGGAATCAGCTAAATATTATGTCCAGAACATTTGTCGCGAAATTTCCAACAACTTTGTAGTTGAAGAGTGTTCCGTTTGACGCCGTCTTCGATCCAAAACGTGATCATCTTCAAAAAGAGTTCTAAGACAGATTTGTGGAAAATCCCAATTTGACTCCAACAAGGTTTCCACTTGTATTCTTGGTAATTCCTACACATCAAAGTGTAAAACAAGAACATTGTGCACGTTCACAACTATTAGTAGGTTAGTCCAAATAAATCATAAACTTTATACAAAAAGGAGTGTCAAAAGCATATTATTAGCATAAAACCATAAAATTTTATAGATACGTTATGGACGTATCACCAGGTTGTTGTTCTCCTCTACCCTGGACTCTCGATGTCCCACGACCGCGTCCGTGGCCGCCTCCGCGCCCTCCTCGTCCTCCAGACCCGAAAGTAGCAGTGACAACTACGGTTTCCGCGTTGGGCTTTTCTTTCGAGGTGTTCTTGCGCTTCTAAGCTTGTTGCTTCAGTTGTTTTGCCGACTGTGGTACCGCCAGGATGTTTAGTAGTCCTTATGCATCGTCATCGACATCTGCATATTTGCTTTCCGTTTCTATCATCTCTCCCAGATTAGTGACCTTGTCGCACTTCAAGCGGTGACGTAGTAAACCAATTGGGTGTCCTGCAACGAAAGCTTCAAATCGCAGTTTGATAATTTACCCCTTTGTAGGAGTTCTTGGTATCGATCCATCGTCCGAGATAATCTCGGCAAGTTTCTCCGGCTTTCTGGGTGCAACCCTGTAGGTCTCCTACCTTATAGGGCCTCCAATATGTGCCTTCGAAATTCCGAAAGAACGCACTTTGCATGTCATACCAGTTGTGAATGGTGTTTTCCGGAAGTTCATTGAGCCAGGATCGTGCCATCTTCCTCAGCATAAGTGGGAGATACCAGGTTGCGACCAAGATATTTCCGCTTTGGCGATACAGCAAGCCTAGAAAAAATCCTGAAGCCAAGTATTTGGCCAGGCCACTCCATCGTAGACTTGGATGTGTCTTGAGATAGCAAATCCTTCTGGGAAGTGTGTTTGTCGAATTCATGGTCCAAAGCATTTTGGACCCACGTAGATATCATCGTTCTCATAGCGTCGCGCCTCTATGTTAGAATTGATCCGGTGTCTCGCATCACTAGGTGACAGAGAATGTCGTCTTGGTTGTTGGCTATGGCTGCGGGGCCTTGGAGCCGGACTTCTGCTTCTGCCACCACCTCCTCCGCCACGACGCCCTCCTTGGCCTCCTTGAGAGCCGTTGTGATGGCTGCTTGGTGGAGAGGGTGGTGCAGGTGGATTGTTTCCAGCTGAATGCTGGCCTCCATCTGGAGTGTCATTATTCCGGTTCCAGGGAGGGTCTTCATTACGACGAGCCCCCTGTCGGCTTGACTCAACACGGTGTCCATCGTTCCTTCGTCCGTCATTTCCCCCACCATGGTGAGATTCAGCCAGACGGCTTGTATGTCTAGGAGGTGGCATCCTTTGCCGGTCCTCCTCCCGACGTTGCTCTTTATCGTCTTCCCTGCGATTTTTCGACTCTCGCCGGGGAGAGTGTCTCAGAACCAGTGTCGCAACTGCATCTCGCTCTGCGACTGGAGCAACATTGCTCTAGTCATGTGTGGTTTTGTGCTGTTGTCCTGACAATCTGGTTCACGAGTAGTTATCTTCCCGACGGTCGGAACGGTGATGTTGTTCCGGGACCCATTGGGGCCTAATGTCATTACAGGCCGGATCCGTGCGACATTGGTCGGATTGAGTGACCAGTTTTCCGCTTCCAGATTTCACGGCCTTCTGTTACTTCAGACCCTTGGTGAGAAGCTTCACGCCCAACCGGACTTGATCTAGGTTTGGATTGTTCGCCAGGATATCTCGAGCTGCAGTAGTGTTTTCCACTGGCGTTCCATACACCAGATCTCCCTTGCTATCCAGTCGAGGTTCTCCTTTGACGGTGTTATCTCCCTTAAAGAGGGTCTTGTGCACTTCCGGATTTCTGTTAGCCCGCACGGGGCCATTCCGGGTCTTCTGATGCTACAGGGAGTTGAACTGCCTCGTAGATGCAATGCGCTTCTTCTCTTCCATAAAGTTGTTAGCCTCATCCAGGAGTACTTGACGATGCTATTCTAGGGCTTGAGCCCTTTCTTCCAATTCTACAGGTGTAAGCTCTAGACCTGTAGGGATAGGCGTAGTTAACGCAACATCGATGAGTTTACGGGCACCAGTGCTAACCATGTATCCATCCACCAAAGTTTCCTTTGGCTCGTCTGGGATTAGAGCTCCATCTGGTCTTCTTCAAATTCTTCGGCAACCACTTCCTCCGCTGGAGGATCTTTTGCCGGAGTCTTGTTCTTCTTGTTCCTCTTCTTTGCCTTCTTGGCAGCGCTGGTAGCAAAGACGGCTTTGGGTTCGTTTCCTGGAGTCAAGCTCTGATCGGTACTTTCGTACATCTGGACGTCAGGATTGTCTTCGAGATTCATATCATCATGCGCATTGGGAGAGTTTTCTCCGGATCCTTCGTCCATGGCTTCTCCTTCTTCTGTAGCTTTGGAGTTGAACTCATCTTCATATTCCGTGGAGAACGTTCGGAAATCCGCCAACATCATGGAATCATCCGAAGATGCCGGTAAGTCCGTGTTTGTTCCGATCGCCTCCAGCACCGAGTCTTCGTTGTCTCCAGCATCGGCAGAACCGGATCTGGATCCAACATATCCGACAAAGTGCGATGCGTGCATCCTGAGGTAGTTGCGGCTTTCCTCGTGGGATTCCTCGAAATTCTTGATGGTCTCAAGAACCTCATCCATGCTTGCGCCCTACAACATTATGTGCCTCAATCTATGCCTCAAGAAAGGTTGATCTGTTCCGGTGTTGGCAGAGCCGGAATCAGCGTTGTTGCCTTGCTCCTCCTGGATTTCGACCTTGATGGGCAGATCGATCTGGGATTTGGCCTTGCTAGGGAGATCCACTCCAGATTCGACTTGCACTACAAGATCTGCTTCAGGTTTAGCTTTCTCCACTATCTCTGCAATAGGTGCAGGCTGGGTGGGATTAGGGTTTTTCAAGACCCAGAACTCTTCCACTTCCACGGACAAAGTGGACCCAGAAACTTCTTCTGCCTCTATCATCGCCACTAGGGTGGGTGGGGCTGGTTCAGCGAAACCGATGTAAACATCGATCTCACCAAAAGACATGATGGTTGTCACATCCCAAAATTCTCCTAATTTTGGAATGTAAAGTTAATAAAATAACTTGGTTGAATTGTTTGACTTTGTTGAAATTTCTCAAAGAAAAGAAACTTTCTGTTATGATTTTCCTTCCTTGAATTCAGGAACTTGTATGAGATTGGATTAACATGACTATCCAACTTGTTTTCATTTTATTTTCAACCATTTGATTCTTTAAATATCCAACCATGCTTAGATGATTAAAGAGAGGGAATAAAATGACTTTCCCAATTATGGTGGAGTGATATTCTAATTTCCCTACTTGACCCTTAAAGTCTCTACTTCGATTTATGAAACCATTCTAGATGCTTTTCACCACTTGCCTGAAAAGAGAGAAGATAACATGACATCTCCATTTTATTGGATGTTAAAAACTATGTTCCTTTATGTTATATGAATGAACTTGTTGTTTTGGGATTTGTGGCATTGTGTGTCTTGATTGAGTGACTAAAAATAAACCATAATAAACTATTTAGAAATATTGCATAGTAGCCATATAAGGCCATTTGCATAAAACCACATATCCTTTTGATAACGCCTAAGTAGCCCTATTTGGCAAAAGGGCATAAAATGATTTGTGTTTTGGTGATTGACATATGTTATGCATCTATGCATTGCATAAAGCATCATGCAAAAATTTCATCTTCAAAACCCTTTGTGTCAAAACCCTATTTCAAAATCTCTATGTTTACCTATTAAGGTTTTATTTGAAAAATACATGTTTGAATTTTGAATGGACAGGATTATGTGCCCTAGTAGTCCTATAAGATATTTTGAATTTTTAAAATTTTTACAAGCTGGTTTGAACTCATTTGGAGCTATATTTCAAAAGTTATTAAAGAAATAAGAAAAAGAATATATAGAAATTTATGAAGCCACCATCTTAAAACTAGTGAAAATGTTATAAATATGATCCTGTAATGATCTACTGAATTTTAGAAAAATTTAGAAACAAGAATCATGTCATTTGGAGTTCGTATGCAAAAGATATAAAGAAAATACCAAAATAGAAAAAGAAAAAGAAAAAGAAAAGAAAAAGGGAAAAAAACAAAACGAAATGGGCCACCCGGCCGGCCCACTCAGGCGACCAAAGCAGCCAGCCGCGCACGGGAGAAGGATCGATCCCACGGATTGCTTTAAAAAGCGTGCGAAAATCTGATTTTTTTAAACCTATCTCTATTCAAACACTTATAACTTTTTATTTCCTTCCCGAAATCCTGAATCTACACCCTACCGAATCGTATTTTGCTTCTAAACCCATCTAAACTTTGTCGGATGCCTTCGGCTTTAACACGAAAGTTGTAGATCTCGTCGAAATCTTTCAATTCCAACAAACCTCAACTCTTTTCATCCACCACAGCCGGAGAATTTCGCAACGCAATATTTCAAATCAGATGGCGTAATTCCAAGATCTCCTCGCGCTCGTTTCTTGAAATCCAAATTCCTTTGGTGAAAAGGTAGATCTAATCATCATCCACAACTTTCATGTTCAAAGTTTTTCGATTTGACCTACAGATTTGTCTCTCTAACACAGATCTACTACTAGTCCTTTGTGAGGCAAAATCGGGGCTATTTTGAGCCAACTTCTCTTCTAGCCACCGGATCTCATCCCGACGGTCGAGATTCAATCGTCCCGATCAGTTGCCTCGTCACCGTCACGTCGTCGTCAGGTCAGCGTCTAGTCCCGGTCAGCCTGCACGGTCAACCTGTCCAGTCAGCGGAATATTCCCTGGAATATTCCGTTCGGATTTAAAATTGCAGATTATAGATCTAATTTGTAAAATCCATAGAAAATTCATACTATGTCCAAACATTGCAAATAATATACCGTTGGAATCACAAAATTGTGTAGAGTATTAATATATAATTGTATCAGACATTTACTTTAAGTATTTGTTGTGATTATTTAAATGGTTTAATACACTTTTTGGAGCAATTAATTCACAGAAAATAAAATACAACTCAGAAAAATACAAATGATATACCCCTGGATTCACAAAATTGTATAGAACATGATTCTGGAATAAAATTACAAGTTTACTGTATAGATTTCTGGCGAATAATTAATTAGTATTATTGGCCTTTTAATACATTAAATTTATAGTAAATAATCTACGGATCTGAAAAATATGAGTAATATGTCCCTGAGTTCATAATCTTGCGTAGTTTTCAGATCTGTACTTAGTTTTGTTTGTTGTCAGTATGATCTGTTCAGATTTATTAAACTCCATTAAACACTAAATAAATCCTAGAAAAAGATCTATAACTCCGATTAGGGTGAATCCAATTGCTACTGGTTCATATTAAAGCCCTCTATCCATTACAGTTTAGATATAAATTTAATTAGGCAACTAGTACAGAAGCTACAACAGTTATGTTAAAACCCCTTTATTGGCAATTGAAATTGGATAACAAATACTATATTGCATTAAAACACTTCTACATGCATCATGTGATCTAGTATTGTTTAGATAACTAATTACAACCATTATGACATATTAAATCATCATGCATGCATTGGATCATCACTGTTTTATTGTATTGTTGTATTGTTGCATGATTGCAATGTTTGAATGATATGTTGTTGTGCTTTTGCTTTTGAACGATAGATCGCGAGGAGTGTAGCTACTATGATCGCTACAGCTATGATTGCGAGCATTGTGATTGCAAGTATTTTGAGTGCGACGAGTGCAATGATTGCAATTGTGAGGATTGTTTGAACGACTACATCAACTAAAGGAAAGTGGAGCTTCATAAATGTCCTACTTACTTTCTATATGCATTGTAGCTTGTTTTGTTTTACAAGTATTATCCATTCCTATGCTTTATCCTATTATGCCGTAGCCTATCTTGTTAGGAGAGCCGTCGTGGGTAGCTGTGCTTAGCTGTACTCATGTAGACGAGGGTGGGATACACCATGGCAAAGCTTGTTTTGAAAGAACGTGTTTGGAAAGTGAAAACAACTTAATTAATGAACTATCTGGGTGGACTGGTAATTGCTTGGTTCGTGAATGCCGGGCCCATGTCTATGGTTTACCCGAGTAACTCACTTGTGGATGGCCACCCAGGTTTCTGAGAAATGATTAGTGTCTTGATTTGGTAGCTTCCGTGTGCAACCATATGCCAGTGAGTTATGGGTGGCTGGATGGACTTAGTAGGTTGTGGCGACCCGAGATCTTCGTATCCAGAGATGTAGTGAATGTGATAGGTTGGTACGGTGTGTGGACGGGCTTGGGGAGCTACTTCCCGAATTGTCTCTTCTTGGGCTTCTCCCTATCATGACTCAATATGCGTGTCGTGGTACGAGCGGGTCGACCAAGTCATATGGGTAAAGTGTGCAACCCCTGCAGGGTGTAAAACTAAGTGCTTAGTCGTGTCCCCGGTAATGGACGATTGAGTTGCTGAATTATGGGTGCTATGACATGTTCTCATTCATTCTAACTTGTAATTGCTAAAACTTGTGGTTGAAACATAATTGGGTTGTGTGAAGAAGATCAAATGTTTTACAAATGATTTACAAAAGATAGTATAAAGTATTTTGCTGCTGCAACTAAGCCTGAACCCCACAAGTCAGATATGCATATAGTTATTAGCCTTGTTCATTCTCTCATTGTTCCACTTGCCAGTGCATTCCAAGTGCTGACCCTTCGGGGCTGCTATGTTTTATGTTGCAGGTTATATCGATTATGAGTGATCGAATAGGTCGTGATACTCCACTCAACAGTTGTTCGCTTGTGGCACAATTCAAGATGGAGCCTACTATCTGTTTATGCTTCCGTATGCTACTTTGTTATTTGAGCTAGCCTTTGAGCTATGCATTATGTGATAATTACAGATTCTGGATCATTTGATGTAATAATGATGCACTGTTATATTCTTTGGTATTCATCTGTACTGTGTGTGCCAGTGAACCGATCCAGGGATTGGCACTATACACAGGAACTCAGCCTTATCAGGCGACGGTGTTACAATGGTGTAGGCAGTCACGGCCTCCCTAGCCGGAATCTAGGTCTCATTGCGAACGATGAGAGGGACGTTGCTGGCGTAGAGGACGCGACCGACATCGATGGTTTCGCCAATTCTGATTCTTGCAGATTCCACTCGGAACATAGATCCGAAGCTCACTTGCCCCATGGTGGGCGCCAACTGTCGTCGGATTGATGACAAGTACACCATGAGGGGGTCCTCGAGGTGTGTAGAAGAGAGGGGTGTGAGACGTACGGTGTTCCGGGATGGTGAGCACACAATTTTACCCGGATCGAATCCACCGGCTTTGGACGGATCCTACTCCTACTACCAATTCAGTAATACAGTAGAGCCGGAATATGGGTTACAAGGATTTCGCCTGTGTGAGTTGAGATTGTAGACTATTGTGAGATGCCCTAAAGGCTTGCCCTAGGACGGCTTATATAGATATCCGGCCTAGGGTTTATAGGAGAGACTTATCCGGCTACGACTAAGAGTCGGTTACAGAGTACATCTTGAACTATAAGTAACACTATAGGCCTATGTCGGTAAGTCTTCTGGGCCTTCCCGTAGCCAGACTGGACTCCGTCTCTTCTCCCTGACTGGGCCACCCGTGAAGCAAAGCTTTAACTTGAAGTGGGCCACCCTGGTCAGTGAGGCACACTGAGGATACCCGGAAAGTATACCCCAACACCTTGTTTTGATATTTTTACTTTCTTCCACCTGTATATTTATCAAGACACATGAAACTTAGGACAACAGCAGGTTTGCCCTTTGTGGAAGATGCATTCATAGTTTCCTATGAATGCTCTACAAACACTTGTTTATTAGCCATGATTTCGAATTATAAAAACCTCTAGAAACTCGAACGTGCTATAACTCTTATGGTGTTGTTTCCACGAATCTTTAGACGTTCCTTTGTATTTCAAATGTGTTTTCTTATTTTCATCTCTAACTCTAAACAATAACTATAACCCCGATAATAGATAATATTATACCATATGTATCTAATACAACATGATTATGATATTTAGACATTTTAATACAGTTTGAATTTGACCAATTGTCATAATTTGTGAAACCTCTTTCACATGTCCTTTTATGCCCAAAAATTAACTTAAATACTTTCCTCATGTCAATCAAATCGAAGAGACTTTCTATTTTTGTTAATTCAATATCCCACTTTGTTGTGAACTCATTTGAACAATTCAAATCGTTTCAAACTCGTGTTTCATCAAGTGAATATGATTATTCACTTAAGTCCACAATTAACTAATGATTTCCACTATTTTTTGGAAATACGATACATCAATATGTATAAAGTTCAACATTTCTTCACATATCACCATTTTACCAGAACGCGGAGTTTTAGTCATTTCATCAAATGAGGCATGGTTTTGCAAAGTCTCTAGATCGAGTATCTAAGACCCCGATCTTCATTTAGAATGAAGAACATGCAATAACCACCATGACTTAAACAATAGTGTCATACCATAATTAAACGTTGGATATCTTTTAGCATCCTAATCCTTTATAAATGTTTAAACTATTATCATTAACATAATGATGAGAATAACTTATTTATAATCGTAATGTGACCATAAAGGTATTATTCATAAGAATGGTACAACTGGCTTGTAACTTATTCATATGAATAATCATCACGCTAAAAGAAAGACACACAAATAAGGATTACAAAATTATATTCAATTCCACTAATGCAAATGATAAACTTTGAGGAAAGAGGGTCATGTCGGCCATCAACTATTTTACTCGTCGTCATCAAGCCACATTGCCTCAATTCCAGCAATTATCAAGCAGACCATCCTGTTTTCAAAAAACAGGACAAGTATCCAATACTTTTTAAACTGCAATGAGTTTTGCAAGAATTACATTTATAACTTTGTATATATTCTTTTCATCCATGATATCCATTACAATCAATCCCTTCTGAGAGTTCTCAACTCTAATGCAAGATTGCTAAGTGATTCTCCAAATATTCTCTTTTCATCCATCATGGAAGAAAACTCATCCAATGGCTCATACTTTATGTGCCAGATCTTGCATAATACAAAATTGCTGTCCAACTCTCCATCACATGGAGAATGTCTTATTGCATGATTATGGAGAAAACACAAATGTTGAAGAGTTGTCGGATTATCTCCTAATGGTTATTGTATCAAGAAGAGAAGATCATCGTATTGTGAGGATATCCCTCAGGCGTGGGTATTAATCTATGAAGTTGGACCCTTCTCCTAAGTTCCACATCAAGCAAGAAATTTCCCATGGTTGCAAAGGACCTCAATGGGATAGGCCATGATCTACTAAGATATTTGAAAAAAGACATCTAGACTAAGTTCATAATATGAGGTCAATCTTAATTGAGCTCCCACTAAAATTGTCATCCCATGGATGATTTTAGCGATCCCATGACCCCAATCTACTACACCACCCCCGATCGTCACGGCCGGCAATGCAGTTTCAAAGGTAGACATTCCCCAATGTCAATCACATCAACCATGTGACTCGTGCTCGACCTTTTGGTCTCTTGTGTTCCGAGGACATGTCTACACGTGCTAGGCTTGCCAAATCTAACCGTGTATTTTAAGTGCAACATGTCTTACACCCACCGTATGCGAATGCAGATATGTCTAACACCCGATCGTCACGGCCTGCCTCATAACGGAGAACTTTCTTGGTGGTGCAGACACAAGTGGAACATTATCATTGGAATTATTTAGGGATTATCTTATTTGCTACCGTTGAGTATGTAATACTAGCATATAATAAGACATAAAATAGGTATCAACATCACATGTATATTGTGATATGATATGGTCCTTCTTCTTGCGCCTTGATCTCCATCGAGCGCTCCGGCATGATCTTCATCTTGCCCCTGTGTGACGCCAAGTCCACAACACCACCAGCAGGTCGTCCATCAGAATGATGACTATTACTATACTACTTAGTAATAGAAAAGTAAACTACTTTACCTTCGTAACGACCAATACCATATCATAACACATGCCCTCCTGCAAAACAAAGTTAGATGCCTCTACTTTATCTTTTGCAAGTTTTACGTGGTTGTTAGGGCTTTCGTAATAGAACCGTTTCTAATCTAGAAACTTTCCAACCACAACATGGATCCAACGGTTGTCTCTACTACACCCCTTTCGGGGCCCTCCGTTGTAAATGCCATATCAACTATTGAATGAGATACAGACATCCGCTAGCCACTTATACAGGACAAGCCGTATGTTTAGCGTGGAACTAGTCTCGCGTACGAATAGGCGTAAGGTCGGTCCGGGCCACTTCATCAAACAATACCGCGATATAAACAAGTAAACATTAGAGGTAACAACTAAGGAATCAATGCCCACACAATAGTTGGCGTATTGGCCGTACATCACTCCTACGCATGGATCAGCTCTGATACCACTAAAGGGTTTCGTAGCAGAAAACAATAATTTTCCTACGTTGGAATGCCCTAACTGCCCAAGATCTATCTATATAGTAATGCAGTAACGACCATATCATATAGAATACATACCCTTGTAGACCATATCAAGGTCGCTAAGCTCCTCGTAGGTCACCCATTGCTCCATCTTCATTGTACAACAGCTTCGGCTCACAACATCCAAGATGCCCTCGTATGAGGCACCCTCGAGGTTTCGTACAGATACGGTGTACGATGATGACCTCCAGCTCCCCGATCCCATCGGAAGTGCGGAATTAGATCTCCAGCTAGGAATCTCCGCGGCACAACGGTGCACTGTGGTGAAGCCTTGTTCGCGCAACCCATACATGGGGCCATGGTCACAAGGGAGAGAGAGAGAGAAGAGAGAATAGCATCCAAAGGCCTTCCAATTTTTGGTGTTGGTATAGTGTGTTTATTCCCACCCATGGGCACCCCTTTATATAGGGGGAGGGAGGTGTGCCCTCCCCTTTGGGTTTCCCGTGTGGGACTAAACAAGGGAGAGAGGGGGAGGTGGCGCCATGGGCCCTAGGGAACCATGGGCCGGCCAGACAGGGGAGGGCCCCACCCTGCGCACAGCCCAAGGGTGGTCGGGTGGGCCCCATGTGGCGGCTAGGCCTTGGCTCCTTTGGCCCTTGGCCCTTCCCTCTCGCGGTTTTTCCTCATGGGCCCTTTTTCCCTAGGAAGTTGGCACATTAGTAGAATACCCTTTCAAATTAGATTTTAATATTATATTTAATATTAATTACATTAATTAACATGTAAATATATATTTAAAAAATCCTATTTTACCTAAAACACCTTTCGGTTCCCTTTCGATTTCCTCTGAATAACCTCGGAACTTTTCCGGAATGATTCTGGTTCTCTCATGAAACTTTTCCGGTTTCCTTTTCTCTTTCATATGGTGATTCCAACTTATAGAGGATATCTAGCTCATCGTACCCTTAAGTGTATTTTCCCATGGCTCAGGAATGGCACAGACATGATCTCCATCAATGATCAATAGGGGGATCGGGATGCCCATATGACCCTTGTGCATTCCACGATGATAATGCCGTTTGAACCACGAAACGCCGAGTCCAATTCCCATTGTCTCTCTGATATGACTTGTCCGAGATCCAATCATTGGTATCGCATACCTTGTTATATCTCGTTACCGACAAGTTCTGTTTTACTTGTTACCATGATATTACATCCCCGTGACCTAGTCACATGTTGCAACATTTATGGATGTAATCTCACCAAGCCGATCGTATGTATCTTACCCGTCACGTGGGTGAACAAATTCCACTCTTGAGTGATATGTCATCAAATGTTCCTCTGGATACCTAACGTACACCTTTATGATCACTATATCACCAAGTGACGTTTGATGCAGTTATGGCAGCCTCGGGAAACAGTGAGTGATATGATCTCACGGTCTAAGGAGAAGGAGAATATATTTCTAACTATTGCAACAACAAACTCTGTGACTTGATCGTGTCGCAATCTTTGGGTGATGTCCATCACATCATTCACTAATGATATGACCTCGTTGTCAATTGGCATAAATGCCCGATGATCAGGAAACCTTGATCATCGCTTGACCAACAAACTAGTATGAATAGAGGCTATGAGGGACTTGGTTTGTTTTATACCACACCTATATAAATGTTTCCTCTTGATACAGTTATAGCACAATGTGAAACTATTACAAACGAACTGAGATATGATAATAAAAGCCTATTTATTATTTGCCTCTAGGGTATATCTCCTTCAGGTGACACCACCTCCTCCGACGGAGGCACAACCACTTGGGGGGTGGCTCTACCGGAGCATCGATAGTTGCCACCTTCATAGGGGTGCTCGTGCTCACCATTGGAGGATATGAAAGTGGAGAGGCAGATGAAGGTTTAGGTTTTTTGCTTGGGAGCTCAAAACATGCCTGTCGCGAGGAAGAAGATTCTTTGGAGATAGCCGGACATTATTCGACTACCTAAAGATGAGGAAAACTCAGTATTCCTTTGGCTTGCTTATGAAGACGGAGAAGAAACTAGCAGTACTTTTTGGGAGGACTTCAATATGCTGCTTTCTAGATTTGCTGACATAACCTAGATGGAGCATTCACAGACCAGCAGCAAGACGATGCAAATCTTAAACTTCTTTGGGGGCTACTGTTTGGGATATGCATAATGGGTACCACCACAACATAGCTCTAATCCGGATAACCCGGGTGGTCCACAGTGGTAGCATGGCCCATGACATGTCGGGCGGCCCAGTTAGAAGGATTTAGAAGGGAAGCCCATGCCGGAATAGTAGGAAGGCTACGACACCGACATAGACGAAGCTAGAGCCTTGGAGTAGAAGACAAGAAGCCTAGTTAGTGTCGTTAGTGTAGGATTGTAACCTGTCTAGTATGGACTCTACCCTATAACCCTAGGTTCTGGCACCTTTATAACCCGGACCTATGGGAGCCTTTAGGGCGAACATACACTCTCGCACAACAAACCCTACAATCTTTGTAACCCGGCGTATTGCCCCTATAGTGATTGGGAGCAGGAGTAGGATTCTGCCACCATTGTCGGATCTAAACCTGGGGTAAACTATGTTACCTCGTACCTTTTAACTCGCCATCTTATCCCACCTCTCTCTCAACGCTCTATGAGGACCTCTCCCTGGCATGCTCATCGGCAATACCACGACACATATCTTTACTATTATAGTTGAGCAGTTTTGAATTGGATCCATAGCACCAATCCTGACTGTTGGGTTGTTAGATCCAATGGTTCAGAGTAGCTAGATTCGTGTTGAATAGTACCTAGATCAAACTCCACCATGTTCTAGAACCATCATGTCACCACCCCAAAAAATTTCATAGCACAGTAGGTTGTATTCTCTCTACTACTATAATGGAGCAGTTTTGAATTGGATCCATAGCACCAATCCTGACCGTTGGGCTATTAGATCCAATGGTTTAGAGCAACTGGATTCGTGTTGAATAGTACCTAGAGCAAACTCCACCATCTTCTAGAACCATTGAAATGGATCATATGGGCACTAGAGGGGGTGAATAGGTGCTACTTCAAATTTTAATGCTTTTTGCCACAAAAGGTAAATTTTCTAGATATGCAATTACCAAGAATTTCCCTATATGCAAACCTAACTACTAGCGAGTAAAGGCGAGTAAGAGTGAGGAACGATGAAACCATAGTGGAACATGCGGAGACACGTGATTTGTTTTACCGTAGTTTCTTCCTTGTTAAGGGAAGTACATCTGTGTTGGAGGGGTGGGCGGTACTAAGACCACCACGCCACAATAGGCCTCACCCTGTTCTCCGATGGATCTCGCCACCGAAGACCCGATCCACCTTTCCACTATTGGTACCCTTCAAGCGGGAACCGATGCCTTTACACAACTAGAGGGGCACAACTCCACAACCGAATTGGAGGCTCCCGTAATGAAAACAAGCTACCACAAGAACAAATATTATCAAAACCGAAACACAAGATCTAGATATTAACAAGAATACTAGATCGAGAGATCTCCAAGTGAGTGGAGAGGAAGTGAAGCGCTTGATTCGTGATGTCGATGAATGAAGTCTCCTCCTTCGATTCCCCAAAGATTAGATCCTTCGGGTGGTTGAAGTGGGAGACCTTCGATGAGAGCTTTTGCAACAGACCAATACTTTTTCGAATTAATCAAGGGATCTGATAGGAGGGGTGATTGGGGATTTTATACCCCCCTGTCCTAACATGGCCGTTGGTGAAGTCTGGGGCCGGATTATCCGTCCCAAGTGAAGGTTGGATTATCCGGCCGGGGGTAAAACTCCGCTCTAGCCTCGGATTATCTGGGGGATATTCCGCCCCCCACACAGAAAATCACGACGTGGCTCCCTTAGCAAACTTCTCTAGGGGGATTATCCGGCCCCCTTTGGGGGCAGATTATTCGGCCCAGGAAAAAACTCCAGCTCTGGCCGGACAATCCGAGAGATTATCCCCCCTCAATAGAAGGTCGCGCCTTGTCCAACTTTGACACCCTTCTCGGGGGGCGGATTATCCAGGCCCTTTTGGGGCGGATTATCCGGCCTAGGCAAATTCTCCGGCCCTGGCCGGACAATCCGGGGGATTATCCGCCCCCACACAAAGACTGATGCCTCGCCCTCCTTTGTCAAAGGGGTCAGGACGGATTATCCGGCTCTTGATAGGGGCAGATTATCCGCCCCCCCAACAACAGGTTTTCCAGCTTTTCATGTGAATACTTATCTGCAGCACTTAGCACACATGAGATACTCCATGGTATTGTTATCTAACACACAAAACACTAGAGATCATGAAATGTTCTTTCAATCTCCCCCTTTTTGGTGTTAGATGACAATACTAGGATTTGCAAGATAGCTCTAATATCACAAACACAAACATGAAGTAGACTCCCCCTAAGTGTGTGCATAGTTGAGTAATTTGCAATTGAATACAAATACACACAAGTACGTACATGTCTATTTCATAGGAAGAGAATTTTACACACATGAAAAGATGGCACAAAACCTCATACCATCGTGATATAGAAGACCACAATATAATACAAGGATAGCCAATATGATAACCATTATTGAGGCCTTCCACAGTGAGAGGGATAACCAATAACCGATAGATGGATCCATGATCACCAATAGATAAATCCATAGGACCATTCCAGTGCCACACACCAACATTGTCTCATACAAACCAAATCACGAATAAAAGTTCAATGCTAAATGGGCACAAGCGAGAAAAAGACCGAACGATAAAGTGCAAATGCTTGCGCCCGACCCATGCAAATCCACGAAGACCTAATAGAACTACTTCTCCCACTTTGGCATCAAAACACCAAAAAGGAAGAAGAGTGATGCTAGCGCCCCAAGTAATCACACGTAGTCCTCATCATCTTCGTCCCCGTCCTCATCATCATACTCCTCTGTATCTTCCCCTTCCTCATCACCTGCTGTAGTGGACGCCCTCGCCGAAAACAGGTGGCGCTCAAGCTCTCAATAGTTGAGTCCAGAAGAAGAGTTCCACTGAGCATATGGAGTGGGAGCAGTAGGGACTGGAGGAGCACCTGATGGCCCAGACACATGATGGAGAATGAGCTGCTGGGTATGGGCCATCTCATGGTGTTGCTTGTATGCCGCATACTGTCCCTTGCGAGTATCCACCCCCATGCACAAAATGTTCCACTAAAACCAATTCATCTGGTTCACCTCACGAGAAATAGGAGGCACTGGGGCCTACGAGCACGACCACTGGCACGAGCATCCCTCATAAAACCCTCAGGAGCAGAGGATGGATGAGAGGTCTTCCTTGCCTTGTTGTAGATCTTCTTCACCTTATGCTCAACATAATAGTGAAATTATCTAGTGGGAAGCAAGTACTTGATGAGCATCATAATATAAGGAGCATACGGAATGGAGAGCCTATTGAACATGGCATCAGTTAACTCATGATATATGAATTCCATCACGTCCAGCTTGTAGTCCACAGACTCATCCTCACTAGAGGCCACCTCATAGGAAAAAGCAAGCAGCTGAACCAAGTGGACACGAATACTATCATTATTGCCCCCACTTGGTGTGATGGAGTCATGAAAAATACCAACCAAGCTAGCATAAAGAGGGGACAAGCTGCCAAGGTTACCCACAATCCCATCGTCAACCGTGCAAGGAGACAGGGTAGCATCCTTGTTGGGCTTGAGTTGAGTGATGATGTGATGGCCACAAGCACGATCCCTTCCAAGGAATGGATAGCCAAGCACCTCAGCGAAGGTACTAAAGTCAGATTCCATCATAGTGTCACAGGTCATCCACTTCAGGGTGCGGTTCTCATCGCCACAAATTACCAAAGTGGAGAAGAATTGCTTCACCACCTCGGAGTCATAGGAACACTGAAGGGCCATAAGATGGTGCAACCCCATCCTCTCAGTCACAGCCATAACATCAATAAGTTGAGGCTTCTCCATAGCCTCAGCAATATTCATGGGACGCATAGGGCGAATCTTCAGAGATGAATAAACATCCTCATAGATGGACTTTTGCTTAGCACACCAAAAGCGGGAGTTACCCAGCTGAGTATCTCGCTCATATTCCACAAACAGATCACGATGACGAATCGAAGAATAGGTGACATGATCCATTGCCTTATAGTTGACCTTGGGTGCCTTCCCTTTCGTCTTGGACATGTCCACTCTTCCCTTTGCTTGCTTTGCTTGTTCAACCATGCGGTCGGCCTCTCTTTTCCTTCTTCTCAATTCAACCTCGTCCACGAGACCACCTTCACTGTTGTCCCTGAAGTAGAGGCCACGGGGACGGCGCTTGGAGGTTTTGGGAACACTAGAACCACCTGTGAAGCGAATAAGATAGATAGCACGGGGATAAGCACACACACAAGTCCAGGAGAAAAATAGAAATAGTAGACAAACAATCCATAGCCCAAAAATACATCATTCAAAAAAATCTAAAGAATTCTGAATCAGAGATGAATCTGTCAGGCCGGATAATCCAGCCAGGCCAGGGGCGGATAATCCGGCCCTGGCAGAAATTTTCGGAATCGCCTAGATTGATTGCAACAAGTAGATCGGATACATGAACAACAAGGCTACGATTTCTAAGCGAAACAAGAATCACAAGGAGATTCCTAGTCCATGTTCCACCAACAAGAAGCACATCAACACAAAAGATGGGAGGGAGGGAGTTACCCTCACTCATTGATGGAAGAGAACGGAGGAGGAGGTACTCGGATGCGTGGGGAAGAAGATCCGGGGGAGGCCCGGAGAATTCAGTGGCCGGAACGGCTCCGGGGAGGGTTGGGGTAGCAGGCGGCGGCTTGGGAGAGAGAGAGGGGTCGGGGAGAAGAACTGCTCTGTTTGAGCCCTTCCCCCTGACGCCCAGCCCTTAAAGGACAGAAGCCGATAGGGCCAGATTATCCAGCCCCCACTTGGGGCGGATTATCCGGCCTGATTTCTGAAGTTCTGTTTTACACAGATTCAGGCCCGCGCACCACCAAACAAAAAACCCACAAGGTAAACAATGGACTTGTGTGCAAGAAGAGATGGCTCGGGGATAGAGAATGGCTTGGGATTATACAACCGAACTGAGATGGTACTACACACTCAAGATTGCAAGAACCAAATCAAATAAAAGCCAAAATTGAGTGTGATTTCCATAAGAACAAAAGATAAGCAAGAAAAACCAAAAAGATCCACATAGAACCAACTCTTCTCATGGAAGAGGGCGGTGGCCGAGGCCACCTTGTTGGAGTGCTTGGTATGACACCACGAAGATATATCTTGGGGTCATGACTAATACTCATCAATAAGCTCACATATCACAAAATGATATTAAGAGAAATGATTTTACTTGCTTTCAACATCATGGGGGGAGGGTTAGCCCAATCAATTAGGACTACACCCCCCTATATCCATGCCCACACCTAAACCAAATAAGGAGGAGATATAAGAGTGTGTGCATGGGTAATCAAGACAAACTCCTTGAATCAATGATATTTAGCTCATTCCGCAAATAACAAAATCTTGCTTCATCAAGTGGCTTCGTGAAAATATCAGCAAGTTGGTTCTTTGTGCTCACAAAAGATAGATCAATATCACCATGAGCAACATGGTCCCGAATAAAATGATTCCGAATCTCAATATGTTTTGTCCTTGTATGCTGCACCGGATTGTACGAAATTTTTATTGCACTTTCATTATCACATAAAAGAGGCACTTTGTCACAATTGACACCGTATTCCTTTAAAGTTTGCCTCATCCACAATAATTGAGTACATGCACTTGCAGCAGCCACATATTCAGCCTCGACGGTGGAGAGAGATATACAACCCTGCTTCTTAGAAGACCAACATACCAAAGACCTTCCCAAGAATTGACAAGCTCCAGAAGTTGATTTCCTATTGACATGGGTATACCCTATAGGTACTCGAGCTTGGTATATACGGTCCAAATACGTATAGGCCCACGGTGTCGCCAAGGCCCAGATAGAAGGACTCGAGTAACCTGCGGACTCTCGAATGCTTGAAGATCAAGAAAAAGCTAAAGATAGAAAGTTTGAAGGGGAGAACCCTAACTTGTAACCGACTCGATCTGCTACCCGAGACCTAGCCTATCTATATAAGGGCTAGGAGGGGGCGGCGAGGAGGACACACGCAACCCTAGCTTCCACAAACCCTCGCCAGATTGCATCTGTGCACCATTGTAACTTTTGACTCCCTTGATAATTCCACGAGCAGACAAGAAGGAGTAGGGACCTCTACGAGGCCTGAACCTAGGTAAATCCTTTGTCCCCTCTGTGCTTGTTTGCTAGCCGATAGATGTCTCCAGCGCTCCCTCCTTCTCCAAAACCCAAGTCCATAACAATGGGCATTGATGCGTTAAACCCTCGTCAATTGGCGCCGTCTGTGGGAACAGGGAGTGCTGATGTTGCGGCTTCTTCGGCCCCATCAACTGCGATCTACAACTCCGCAACAGCGGAGATTCGCCAGCTCTTCGGCGCCTTCGACTTCACCGTCCACACACCGGCCACTCGCCCGGCCTTCGAATCCGTGGGCGACGGAGTCAGCTTGGCGATTGGGAGCTTCCGCTTCCAAGTTGGACAGATGAGCACGCTTCGCATGCCTGATCAGCCGACAGCACCGGCGATTGCCCTGACATCTTGGTTCCCTCCATCGATCGGCACCCTCAGCGAGCTCAATGCTCCGGTGGCAATTGGGAACATGGTCAGCGACAGCAGTCGCGACTCTGATCTAAGCGATCTGGCCACTGAAGATGGAACTTACGGTTCCGGATCTGAAAGTTGTGGAAGCAACAGTTTCCCTAATCACTTCATGTGCGTCGTCATCAACGCGGGCGACAACTCTGCCAACCGCGGTAACGGTGGCAACACCGGCAACGGCACCGATCCACCCAATCGCAGCAACGGTGGTAATGCCGGCAACGGCACCGACCCACCCAACGCCGGCAACGGTGGCAACAGAGGAGCAGTCGAACCTCCTAGCATGATCAATGAGCAAACCGGCGAACGCGTCATGATCAGGCTCAACAAGCAAGAGTGGGATCGCTGCCGTGAAGCCCTACGAGGTGCACCTCTACCCTTCGGGTCCCCGCAGGAACTGCTGATGGGATACCACTGGCTCCTAAAAGAGGAATTCAAGCGCCAAAAACAAGCAATCGCGCAACTTGAGGCGCGTAAAAAGGCGGCGGACGAGTCGAGCCTTCGTCGCGCTAGTCTCTCCTCCTATGGAGGATCCTCCTCAAGAGGCAACGAGCACCTCGCCAAGAAGAGGCAATCGTGGATGGCTCACCTCACCAAACAAGAGCGCATAGACGCCTCGAAAGTCCTCGACTTCGGCTCTATGACAGTCGACACGAGAGGCAACGTGGTTCCCGGGACACTGCAGGCCTCGGTGACAGCAGCCACCATGTACCTTCTCAATAACTAGCCACCAGCTGGAGATCCCCGAACGGCCATGCACCAATCTACGATCGCGGGCCTGGGGCTAATCGAGGCCGCCCTCGACAAGGAACCGGTACCAAACCCAAAAAAGGGCAAAGCACTAGCAAAGCGCTACTCCTCGCCCTTGTCCAGCGATGACAGTCACGACCTGTCTCATCGCCGCCGCTCATGGCGACACGATCGCGACTACGATGCACGCGACGAACTCATGCAGCGCAAGATCGACAAGTCAAGGGCACGACGTGCTCGGTCGACTGACTCGGAAGAAGAAGATGGGGAGCTCTGCGGTGCCAGATGCTTCAGCAGATCCATCAGGCAAAAGCGAATGACTAAAGGGTTTAAAATCCCATCGGAGAACCCGAAATTTGACGGTCTGCAGGACCCCAAGATCTGGCTGGAGGATCACATCTCCTCCGTCATGCTACATGGAGGCAATCGAAGTACTGCCATGCAATGCTTGCAGCTACAGCTGCAGGGCGCCGCCCGGGCATGGCTCAATAACCTCCCACGCGGATCCATTCGCAGTTGGGATGAGCTAGTCTACAGCTTCGTGCGCAACTTTAAGGGCACGTATAAACGCCCTACCTCAATCGAAGAACTGAGGTGCTGCCAGCAAAGATCTGGCGAATCGCTGCGGTCTTACATCCAAAGGTGGTCCATCATCAAGAACTCCGTGGAGAACATCTCGGAAGACCGCGCGATTGATGCATTCAACGGTGGTGTCCGCCGCATGGAACTCAGGGAGGAGCTAGGCCGCTCAAAGCCCCAGACCATCGACCACCTGATGGAGATCGCGAATCGGTGGGCAGATGGAGAAGATTCGGTGAAGAATCGCGTTCACTCTGACGAGGAGGCAGAACTCGAACAAAGACGCGACAGCCGGAGTAAGCGTCGGTGCGCATCTACGACAATCGCGATGACGTCAACATGGTCGCAGCTGGGTACGCTGATAGACGCAACGATAACCGCAACAGCGGATACCGCAGCGGCGGATACCGCGACTTCGGGAAAACCACGCAAGTGTGGCAACAATGCACTCGCGATGAAGCACCCGCGACCTTCATCGAGGACAAACTGTCTGGGCCATGCACGGTACACTTCTACATCGACAAGCATGATGGCAAGAGAAAGTCCAGCCACCTCCTCAAGGACTGCCGCGAGTTCCTCAAGCTACACGAGGGATTGGTTCGGATGAACCGCAATGCAGTCTAAAGAGGCTACTGAGCCGCTCCAGGCACCATGGCACATGGCGTACCACCACCACCACCTGGGCCACCCCCGAACGGAGCTGCACCGGACCAGCACCACGGAGGCGAACCGTACCCACGGGCCGTGGGTACCATGATGATCCAAAAGGGGCGCCCCTCCAATAGGGTGCAGAAGGCCATCACTCGCCAAGTTAACTTGGCCATGCACTCGCCACCATCCACCACTGAGTACCTCAGTGGCAGTGAGTCGTGCATTACCTTCGAAAAACGTGACCACCCGCCTCAAGTACCTCGCCTAGGTCATTGCCCCCTCATACTCGAGGAGCAAATTGGAGGCTTCGACATGAGTCGCGTCTTCATGGATGGCGGAAACGGCATCAACCTCATATTCGCGAGTACCTTGCGAGCAATGAGGATCCCTCTAACCTGCTTGGAGGCATCGGACACAACGTTCCACGACATCATCCCAGGGAAAGGCGTATACCCCCTTGGCAAAATCAACCTCGACGGCATATTCGGAACGCCAAGGAACTTCCGGCGTGATTGCATCGACTTTGAGGTCGTCGACTGGCCCTCACAATACCACTGCATCCTCGGACGCGTCGTGTTCGCTAGGTTCATGGTGGTACCCCACTACGCCTACCTGTAGATGAAAATGTTAGGTCCCAACGGCGTCATCACGATCAACGGGAGCTTCGAGCGATCTGACAGTTGCGATAGGGAATTCAACAGAATCTCCCAGTCCTTCGGCATGCAGGAGGAGCTCGCGCGATTGAAGGAAACGACAGACAACAGTCTGCCTCCCCTGAGTAGGCCAAGCTCACCTGACCTCTCCTTCGACTCATCTGTGCACACAAAGAAGGTGCAGGTCCATCCACCAGATCCCGCTAAAACGGCCCTCATCGCCAACAACTTGAGTCCCGCATAGGAACTCGCGCTCGTCGAATTCCTCCGTGAGCACTGGGAAATTTTTGCCTGGTGTCCTGCGGACATGCCAGGAGTTCCTGTGGAATTCGCTGAGCACGCACTCAACGTCAACCCCGACGCAAGGCTACCAAGCAACAATCAAAGTATCGTCGAGCCACGAGCAGGCAATGGAATGGAGATCAACAGACTCCTCAAGGCCAAATTCATACGCGAGATCAAGGAAAGCACTTGGCTCGCCAATACGGTGCTGGTACCAAAAAAGGACACGGATATCCTATGGATGTGCGTGGACATCACTTCTTTAAACAAGCACTGCCCAAAAGATCACTTCCCGCTACCACGGATCGATCAAATCATCGACTCAACCGCCGGATGCGAGTGCCTCTGCTTCCTCGATGCCTACTCAGGCTATAACCAAATTCGAATGAAGGAGGAAGACCAGGATAAGACCGCCTTTACAACGCCCTTCAGTGTGTTCTGCTACGACACAATGCCCTTCGGGCTAAAAAACGCGGGAGCCACATACCAGCGGTGCATGCAGGCTTGCCTCAAGGAACAACTGGGTCGTAACATCCAAGTCTATGTCGACGACATAGTAATCAAAACCAAGGAAGAAGCCTCTCTAATCGATGAATTGCGTGAAACCTTCGCCAATCTCAATCGTTACCGGATAAAACTCAATCCGGACAAATGCGCCTTCGGCGTACCATCTGGGCAGCTGCTCGGGTATCTCATCTCCGCGAGAGGGATTGACGCAATCCCGAAAAAGATAAAGGCCATACTGGCCATGGAGAAGCCAAAGAACATAAGAGGCGTCCAGCAACTAGCCGGACGAATCGTGGCCCTCACCGACGATCAATCGAATGGGAGAAAAGGCACTGCCCTTCTATCAGCTCCTCCGCAAAGCTGACAAATTCGAGTGGACCAATGAAGCGCAAGAAGCATTCGAAGGTCTCAAGCGCCTGCTATCCACCTCGCCAGTATTGATGACTCCACGAGAAAGGGAACCACTACTGCTGTACATCTCTGCTACCAACCAAGTGGTTAGCACAGTGCTCGTCATCGAGCGGGCCGAGGAAAATAAGGTCCACGGCATACAACGCCCGGTATACTACCTCAGCGAGGTCCTCACGCCAACAAAACAGCGGTACCAAGACTACCGTAAGTCTGGCGACGGGCGTCTTCATGACCACCCGGTGACTGCGCCATTACTTCCAGGAACACCCAATCGTGGTAGTCAACGATGCCCCATTGGGACATATCCTCAATAACCCCGACGCCACGGGGCGAGTCGCGCTTTGGGGAATCGAACTGTCTCCACGAGACATCACATACGAAAAACATGACGCAATCAAGTCGCAAGTTCTCCCTGACTTCCTCATGCATTGGATGGAAAACGAACTCCCGAACAAGCCAGATATGTCCTACCTCTGGACAATGCACTTCGATGGGTCCAAGCAGAAAGATGGAGCGGGAGTAGGTGTCATACTGACATCACCTCAAGGGGACAAGCTGAAATACATCCTGCGAATGTGGTTCATAGCCTCAAACAACGAGGCTGAATACGAGGCCCTGTTGCACGGGATGAGGATGGCAAAAGCCTGCGGCGCAAAGAGGCTCATCATATACGGCGACTCCAAGCTGGTCGTCAACCAAACAATGCACGAGTGCGACGCACTGAACGACAACATGATCGCATACCGCGACCTCTACGACACACTCGAAGGAGACTTCGATGGTTGCGAGTTGCGACACATAGGTCGCGAAAGCAACGAGGAGGCGGACACACTCGCCAACATAGGCTCCACCTGCGCCCCCATACCACCTGGGGTATTTCTCGAGCGCATATGCGAACGCTCCATCAAGCCAAAGGCCATAGAGAAGAAAACAAGTGCAGCAACGGACTCGGGGGCTACGCCACCCAATGAGCCAATGGCACTCGATGACTTGGAGCTAGACACAGGACTCGAGAGACCAATGAGCGTCATGATGATCGAACAATCCTGGACGCAGCCGTACATTACGTACCTCCTCAGCAAGCGCCTACCGGACGACCCGACAGACGCACGGCACATCGCGCGACGCTCCAAGGAATTCGCCGTTATCAACGACGAACTGTATAAACGCAGCATCATAGGCGTGTTACAACGATGCGTCTCCCTAGCCGATGGAAGAGCAGTCCTCCTCGACATCCATGAAGAGACATGTGGGCACCACGCCGGCAGTCGCGCCCTCGTTGCCAAAGCTCTACGATCTGGATTTTACTGGCCCACGGCCATGCGCGACGCCAAGGACATAGTCCAAAAGTGCAACGCTTGTCAGCGATTCACGGACAAGCCACACGCACCAGGCGCAGAACTACGACCCATTCCATTGGCCTGGCCCTTCGCACAATGGGGGCTTGACATGGTGGGCAAGCTCCCAAGGTCCTCGCAAGGAGGCTATGTCTACCTCTTGGTCGTAGTCGACAAGTTCACCAAGTGGATTGAGGCCATGCCAGTGACCAAGCAATCAGGGCACAGCGCGGTCAAGTTCTTCGAATCCATTGTCTACCGCTTCGGCGTGCCGCACAGCATCATCACTGACAATGGGACGAACTTCACATCCAAGGAGTTCCAAGAATTCTGCGAAAACCTAGGGATCAACATCGCCACGCCTCGATCGCATCCACAGACCAACGGTCAGGTGGAAAAAGCAAACGGGCTCGTCTGCAGCGGCATCAAGAAGCGACTCCTTCGACCACTCGAGCAAGCCGCGGGTTGCTGGCCAGATGAGCTCCAATCTGTACTCTGGAGTCTACAAACAACTCCAAACAGCGCCACGGGCTACACGCCATTCTTTATGGTGCACGGAGCAGAAGCAGTACTAAGGCGCGATACAAAGCGCCAGCGTAAAATGAACAAGAATCATCACTTGCACTCGAAGACTCCATCGACCTCCTCGACGAGGCAAGAGAAATCGCCGCAGACAGATCCACGATCTACCAAAGGTAACCGCAAGAACTACCATAGCAGAAGGCTTCGCCCCAGATCCTTCGTCGAAGGTGACCTGGTCCTGGGACTGAAGCAGCAGGGGCATCTCAAGCTCAAGTCCCCTGGGAAGGACCGTATATGATTACAGAAGTAATCCTAGGTGGCGCCTATCGCCTTCAAGATTTAGAGACAGGAGTCGCATACTCCAACCCTTGGAACGTCGCACAACTGCGACGCTTCTACCCCTAGTTGTTTTACTTTTTACATCGCAAATAAGGCTACTCAGCCAAGGCTACTTAGCCACACATTGTACCTCGTATTGCCCTTCAAATAAATAAAAGCTAAGTGCCCCAAAACTCTGTGTTTTTCTTTCACTTTTGTCAATTTTATACTCGAGGGCTACGCCACCCTACCTACATCTATTCTTCAAACCAATAAACACGATATCCTGAGTAGTTGGCACATCAGTCAAACCCCTTAACACAAACTCAACCTAGCCGCAACGCGCCTGGCAGGTTGACAAAGGGATGGCCAGGCTAACAAAAAGGAATCGCATAGTGCAATGCACCTGACGCTGACAAAGCTGTTTGTACACACTCAACAATAAATTATCTACAAATATATATGAACTTTACAACACAAGTACACTTATGTGCATGATACAAATCTAGCTACTGCTGCAACAGAAGAACATTGGTTTGTTCCTCGAAGAAGTCGACAATCTCCTCTGCTGGATGGTCCACCGCCTGATAGTGCAGCACCATATTGCAAGCAGATCCGGCTGGCGACGCTGGCGGCCCGGAAGCAATGGCGGCGACATCCACGCCAGGCCTGTGCAATCGCACCATCGAGAGGGCAACCTTGGCACCAGCCACCAACTGCCGCCTCACGCACTCGCGAACCGCGGACATATCTTGAAATTTGGCCAGGAGAGCCAGCAGGCTTGATGGAGTGTCATCCAACGGGAACATCGCCCGATAGATGTTCTTCAAACACGATCGACTTCTTGAAAAGCAGCACTTCAAGCGCGATCCTGCAGGGTCGCCAATGCGATCAAGACGATCATGATCTACCCAAGTATCCACTCTCTTGAAGTTGCTCTGGGTGAGATCATGAAGGCGGATGGCAATCCTATCCTTCTCCTCCGGACGGCAGCGCTAACAACTACATGAAGCAGCACCAACAGCATGAGTACAACGTACCATTGCAACTAACTACAAAGGAAAAGATGAGGACAAGCAAACTAACACTTAAACTGGTTGCCCAGCCGCGTCACCTCGCCAAGCAGATATTGCTCGCGGGCGGTGGATTTTTCCGCCTTCGACTTCCACACGTCTGCATTACCACGGATCAGGGGCAACTCACGCTCCAGCTGCTTCACGCGATCACGAAGTCGCGACAGCAAGGATAGCTCCTCTACCCTGGAGCGTGGTGGTGCCACTGTCTCATCAAGAGATGGCGAATCCTGGTTTCCCCCCACAGGACCACTCGATGTGCCCTACCACAAGTCAAGACAAAAGCAAATAAGGCGACCAAATCAACACAAAGGCAAGGGGAACAGACGCATTCAAGATAAGCATAAGTGTTTACAAACACACTCGCCAGCAGGCATGTTCTCCAATCAAAAGGCCAATTCATCAACTATTACAAAAATTAACTACGGGGCAACTGGCTTCTTCGACTTCGACGGCTTCATCAAGTCCGTGGCAGTATCAGACGCCACAGACTTTCCGCCAGCTCCTTAGGCCGAAGCCTTCGTGATCTTCTTAGCACGCTGGAGCCCCTCCGAATACTTGGCAACAATATTTATCAAGGAATGGCCATATTTGGCATAGGCAGTCGCAAAGGGAGCGAATACTACCTGCTGACTATCCGCGCCAACAGGTATCGTCTTTGACACTGCAGAAGGATCTATTTTGACTCCGTGGGCTTGCACCATGGCAAGAGACATGGTCGCGCCAGCCGCGTGGAGGGAGTTCTTGTACGTGGTAGGCACACCCCCGGCGAGCGACTCCACCAGCTCTTCCACATTGTCGACCAGCTCCGCCTTCGGCATCAACTCATCTTGGAGGCGACTAAGGGTAACCTTGGCCTTGGAAATGTATTTTGGACAGCGGCGCTACGATCCTCGACCGCAGACACCACACCCGCCAGAGCGTCATCGCGACAAAGGGCTTGTGGATCAAAACTCAAGTCGCCAGCATCTACACCGAAGATACACACATGGATCAAACTTCTAGTGCCACCGGCAAAAACTCTAGATGCAGAGAAGAACATCAATAAAATATCTACCGGTAAAGGTACCTGAGAGGGCCTTGGCGACTGAGAACAGTTGCTCTTCGAACAACTTCTCCCTGTCCGCAAAGGAGGCGCGCAGATCCTCTTCGTGCTTCTGGGCATCATCACGAGCCGTGATTGCCTCGTCGCGCCCCTTCACAGCTGCGGCTAATGTCTTCTCCAACGTGGCGACGTTGCGCAGTAAAGCGTTATGCTCAGCTACATGGCAGTCAATAATTGGGTATCAGTCGATTATACCAAAACGGAGAGAAGACAAAAGGAATAAGTGTAGAGCACTCAATTTCGACCACGCGGTGACGCGTCTCCAGCATTGCATGCTGGCGACTCATCGCCATCATCTGCTCCGCCACCTGCGCGGCTTCCTTTACAAGGAGCTTTCACACAAAACAAGGAGTCAGAAGAGGGCAGCAGAAGGCATTGACTACCACATTAAAAAAGAAGGCACGATATACTTACATGGTCCTCTAGCGACTCCGAAGAAGTTTGCTGAACCATCATCCGAGCAACCACTCGATGCTCCCCTACGTGAGGAGAGCTCGAAGAATTGTGCCCGGAGTGGGCCGCCGCCGGAGGAGAAGGAGCACGCTCGACCTCTACCTTGGCCCTTGAAGTCGCGACTCCCGATTCTTTCAAAAACTCGACGTCGCCAGAAGATGACGATGCCCCTTGACTACAAGACCAAGTCCACATTGAGAAAAGGGCAAACTCCAGAGCAAAACCAACAAGAAGAAAACAGAAAAGAATGAACGACCCAGCAAACTTACCAGTTAAAGTTGTCAAGATCAAACGTGGCAGCCGCCGATTCTAACGAAGACTCCTTGGGCAATCGCATCTTCTTGCGAGAAGACGGCGCCATATCCCTCACAGGAACGGCTGGAATTGGCGACTCCGTGCCAACAGCCGCGCCTCCTGGAGTCGAAGGAGTCGACGCATCGGAGTCCTTGCTACGCGAACGCTTGCTAGTATCCAGGCTCTCGGACTCGAGGGCTTCCTCTTCCACATCAAAAGGGACAGTCGACTCAGACTCGTCCTCTTCCAAAGCTTCACGAGGAATAACCCCCTCATGGAGAGGAGGCACACAAGGCAACACTGCCCAATCCTGCATACAAACAGTGAAGATCAGCAAACATAACAGGTAAGCAACAGAAAACGCAATCGCGAAAATAAGCTACTCTGTAGCACAACTGTACCTCAAGAGGAGGATTCGAAGCATCGAAAGGAGGAACGACTGGCTCGTTCGGAAGCACATCCTTGAAGATGTACTTTGTGACCAGTCGCACCCTCTTATCTACCTCACTCGCAGACATGCCATCAGCAGACACGCGAGTGGCATCATCAGCGCCACCCCATTGAAACATGGGATGGACTCTGGCCTAGAGAGGCTGGACGCGACGACGCAGCCAAGTCCTGACAAGGGCGCAACCTCCCTCTTCTGTGCCTATGCGACTCTCAAGGTCACAGACGCATTGATATAACACGTCTGTCTCCGCGAGTTCGGCAGGCATGACCACGTTCTTCCAAGAACGCATCTTCTTGCAGGGAGTCGCGGGATTGAAAGGCGCGAGTCAAAAATGCTCATCCTTGGCCTTCTGGTCGCGAACATAGAACCATTTGTCCCTCCATCCCTGGACGGACTTGGCAAGCTTGATGTTGAAGTAGGTGGCGGATGGGTCGACATGGATACCGCAACCACCTACGTCATAAACTAAAGAGCCAGAGGCGGACTGGCGCTTCAATTTAAACAAGCGCTTGAAAAGGCCAAAGTGCGGCTCGATTCCGAGCCATTACTCGCAAAGAGTAATGAAACAGGGTGATGTGGAGAATCGAGTTTGGGGACAGCTGATGGAGCTGGAGCCCGTAGAAACAAAGAAGACCCCTAAGAAAGGGGTGGAGAGGCAAAGAAAGGCCGCGAATGACGAATGCAAAAAAACATCACTCGAAAACCAGCGGGAGGCACAAGAATGGTCTCACCGCTGGGGACGCGTGAATCGGCGACTGCTGCAGAAATAACTCCGTCTTGGCGAAGAAGACGGAGATCCGACGCCTTGATGATAGAAGGGCGCCATGCGCCATTGGTCACACGGGTGCCTGCGACCTTCTTTTTCCCGCCGGCGGCGGTGCTGGTGCCCGCATCAGCGGAGCCACCCTTCTTCTTTGTCGCGGTAACGGTGGCCGCGGAATCAGCGGCAGCACCTCCTTTCTTCTTTCCCATTGCACGGCGGCGATGAGAGCGCAGAAAGTAACTTAGAAACGAATGGAGGTGGTCCAGTGCTGTGGAGGAGACGAGCGCAGGAAAGCAGAAGAACAGCAGCAATGGCAATGGCAGCAAGGACGAAAAAGTGCAGATGAAAAATTACCACCGCAGCGCCGCAATTTAACCCCTGGAAGATGCAATCCAACAGTTGACAAAAACCCTATTAGACGCATGGCGCGCATCGCATTGGATAGATGGAGAAGAGGAAGCGCGAACCGTCCCCCCACTTCTACCATTACGCATGGAAATCGAGGAGGCGCGGTTAAAAATAAGATTACGCACGCCTAGTGAAATCAAAGTCAGAAAGTGGGACCCACCGCTCGTCACATCCCGTCAAAATCACTCACGCGGGCAACTAAGGTCATACAAACGTCAGCACTGACGTCACCAAGGCAACGCAGTGGAAAACTTCGACTATTTTTAGTCCTTGCTAGAGTCTTCGACTCCACCAAGCACTCGGGGGCTACTCCCATAGGGAGCGCTGGCCGCGCACCCTACGACTTTTTCTTTTCTTATTGCAGGCACGAAGACAATCACAAAAGCGAACCACACCACTCGAAACACAGTTTGATTATGGACATGGGTTACTCCCATAGGGAGCGCCAGAAACAAATTCGACTGAAACAAGCACGCAAAAGACGACAGCAGTCGCGAAAATATGTAGTCCCTGCCTGAGTCATCGACTGAAACAAATAAGTAAAAAGACGACAGCAGTCGCAAAAGTTCTTTAGTCCCTGCCTGAGTCTTCGACTCAACCAGGCACTCGGGGGCTACTCCCATAGGGAGCACTGGTCGCGCACCCTATGATTATTTGCACAAAAACTGTGTGTTGATAAAATCCGCACTCGCAACCTTTGGCGACACCGCCTCGCCAATTTTCCCTACAAAGAGACTACGTCTCCTGGGACGCCCGAATCGTCTCCGCGATAATAAAATCCGGATGCCGCGCTTACGGCGTGAAGGTAAGACCTGAATAAGGCCTGGCAAAGCATTTAACTGCGCACTACCAGAAATGTATCCGTGCCTACAGGCATGATGAATATGCCTTGACGGACGCGTCGAGTGTTCACGCCCATATAACTGGAATTCGACTCCTGTAAGACCTCCGCGGCCTGAGTCGAATTACACCAGCACTTTTCCGGGTTTGAGTCCGGGGACTCGAATTTGAGTAGATTGCGTTGTTTCACCCTAAGGTGGTTAACTGATACCGATACTTCGGTTATATCAGGCACGTATATCAACAATCCCTATGACATAAATAAAAGCAGTCGAAAATGTACTCATTCAGGCACTCGAAGACTTCAAAAAGTCCTCAAATCGAATCTGATTCCAATCGACACTCGAGGGCTCTTGACATGGGTATACCCTCTGTACTCGAGCTTGGTATATACGGTCCAAATACGTATAGGCCCACGGTGTCGCCAAGGCCCAGATAGAAGGACTCGAGTAACCTGCGGACTCTCGATTGCTTGAAGATCAAGAAAAAGCTAAAGATAGAAAGTTTGAAGGGGAGAACCCTAACTTGTAACCGACTCGATCTGCTACCCGAGACCTAGCCTATCTATATAAGGGCTAGGAGGGGGCGGCGAGGAGGACACACGAACCCTAGCTTCCACAAACCCTCGCCAGATTGCATCTGCGCACCGTTGTAACTTTTGACTCCCTCAATAATTCCACGAGCAGACAAGCAGGAGTAGGGACCTCTACGAGGCCTGAACCTGGGTAAATCCTTTGTCCCCTGTGTGCTTGTTTGCTAGCTGATAGATGTCTCCAGCGCTCCCTCCTTCTCCAAAACCCAAGTCCATAACAATGGGCATTGATGAGTTAAACCCTCGTCACCTATCATGCTTGTCACCAGCCCAATCTGAATCAGTATAACCACATAGAGAGAAATTGGAGCCCTTGGGATACCATAAACCAAAATTAGGGGAATGAACCAAATATCGGAAGATTCTCTTGACTGCCACTAAGTGGCTCTCTTTAGGAGCTACTTGATACCTTGCACACACACCTACACTCAACACAATATCGGGTCTAGATGCACAAAGGTAAAGGAGAGAGTCGATCATGGACCGGTATACCTTTCGGTCCACATCTTTACCATTGGGATTAAGTTCAAGATGGCATTCAGTTTGCATCGCTGTGGTGACGCCATTAAGATCCGTCATCTCGAACCTCTTGAGCATGTCTTGGATGTATTTTGCTTGATTTATAAAGGTTCCTTCTCTAAGTTGTTTGATCTGAAATCCTAGAAAGAACCGTAATTCCCCCTGTATGAAATGTGATTTAACAAGCATTAAGTTGTTATTAACCAATAGTCTTATTAGAGAAAAAAATGCATACACTAAGTCTATTAATAATAACTATCTACACATACTAAGAATACAACCTACTGTGCTATGAAATTTTGGTGGTGGTGACATGATGGTTCTAGAACATGGTGGAGTTTGCTCTAGGTACTATTCAACATGAATCCAGCTACTATGAACCGTTGGATCTAACAGCCAAACAGTCAGGATTGATGTTATGGATCCAATTCAAAACTGCTCCATTATAGTAGTAGAGAGAATACAGCCTATTGTGCTATGAAGTTTTGTGGGTGGTGACATGATGGTTCTAGAACATGCATGGTGGAGTTTGCTCTAGATACTATTCAACACGAATCCAGCTGCTCTGAACCATTAGATCTAACAACCCAACGGTCAGGATTGGTGCTATAGATCCAATTCAAAATTGCTCCATTATAGTAGTAGATATATAACCACTATATAGTGTACGAATAACTTTGAATGCCGGCCGTTGGATCCAGACTCGCGAATCCCAATATTTCCAACCGTTGGATCTTGTTTTCATTCTAGCATCTAGAAGATTCTATAGATAGTCTTCAGCATAATGAATGCTATGCACAAGCCTCAAAACATACTTCTCCATCATACTAGAGAATCTTCTCCCTCGTTTCTCTAGACCATGTTACCAAAAATTTCAAGTGATAGGTAGCTAACAATCTTTGACTTCTACATAATGATACAAAGTACAAGAACCAAATATATACCCATACTTTATATATGTTGATCAAATTTATAATTTTGTGTGCTTTACCTATTATAATTTTATATAATGATGTTATGTCATACGTCTATTATCTGAGGCTCATGTGTAGAGCACATGCAATTTACTAGTATATATAGTATACGAATAACTTTGAATGTTGACCGTTGGATCAAGACTCGCGAAAACCAAATATAATCATTGACTTCTGCATGATATACAAAGTACAAGAACCAAATATATATACACCCATACTTTATAGATATTGATCAAATTTATCATTTTTTTGCTTTACCTATTATAATTTTATATAGTGATGATATGGCAATCGTCTATTATCTGAGTCTCACGTGCAGGGCATGTGCACTTACTAGTACAAGTAGTATACGAGTACGTGCAGGTTTGTGTGACACGGTTGATGTAGGATTTAGAAGTACTGATCCTACTAATATAGCTAAACTAGAACTGCTATATATACACGCTCTAGTAATCGGTAAGAGAACTATCATTAGAGGGGTACAGAAGTATAGTCACAGGTAGAGCGTCACAAAGGAGAGCGTAGGAGAGAGTGTGTGTGCCGTCGCCGGCGGCTGGGCGACACCAGCTTTGTGACACCATCGGACTCAGATCTCTCTTTCCCTTCCGCGGAGAGAGGCGGGGGTCTAGGAGCGGATGGAGGTGTTGCTATTGCTGCTGGCATTGAAGGAGGGACAGTGTGGCGCATGGCGGAAGGATCTCATCGCAGGTGCCGTTGGCTCCGCCACCAGGCACATGGGAGGTTGGTGAGGCCGCGGGTGCTGCCGGCGGCCCACCCGCCTCCGAACAGGCACCTTCCGACCGCCCTGCACGGCAAGTGCTACAACTGTGCCCAGCCAGGGCACATCTCAAGGGACTACACTGGCGATGTTCCCTGCCTCAACTATGGAGAGGAAGGGCATATCGCGTGCGGCTGCAAGCGCCCGCGGAGCGCCTCGAGTTTAGAGTCAGGGAGGAGGCATCCGACACCGGCGTTGAGGCAGCCAGTTGTGGCTAGGCAGGGTGGTACCCTAGTGGTGCAGGAGCTGCCATTTCCTCTACCGCCGCCGGGGACTCCACCACCCGGGGCGGTTCATCTAGAGCGGTAGTGGGTGGAGGTGGTTCGTGAAGGTTCAGTGGAAAGCTTGGGGCGTTGGTCATTGTTCTCGATGCCTTTCGCACAGTCGCAGGCGCCCGCCGAGGTGGTGCCCCGGGAGAAGGCTCCGGCGGCATCGAGAGTGGGGATGCCCTATTTTCTGGAGTACTTGGAGGAGGTAAGGGGCATGGAGGACTAGCTTGGTTGCGCGGCTGTCGTCACCCTCATTGGCAATAGGCAGGACATGGATCTGGCGGAGGCGACGGCTGTCCTGCACTGGGAGTTCTCCATCGGGCCACTACACATGTCCATCTAGGGGTACTCGCCGGAGGATTTCCTCGTGATCTGTCGTGACAAGCCGTTGCATGATAGGATGGTGGCCCGGGGGCTTGCCCATGGCACATGCTTCTCCCTCTCCCTGCATGGGTGGATTCGACAGGCGCATGTGCAGGTGGCCACCTTGCCGTTCTTGGTGTCGGTGGAGATGAAGGGCATGCCAAGCCACACTTGGAACAGGTGAACTGAGGATGTGCTGCTGGATGGGTTTGGCTTTGTGGTGGATGTGGCAGCGCCAACTGCCTGCCATGACGACATATTGGTCTTCAGGGTGTGGGCACGTGCACTCAACCTGGGAAGCTTACCGGCATCGAGGCCGCTCTTCGTGGAAGAGCCGCCGGTGGGTGCGCGACCAGGAGGGCGCCACCGCGGGTAGACGCCATGCAAAAGGGCAAGGGCTTTGCAGTATGAGGGCGTGTTCCGATTGGCGGCGGAGGCGGTGTTGGACGACGGGTCCGACTCACCGCCTCTAGCACCGCCACGGCCGCCTCCGCCACCGCACGTGGAATCCCCGCCCTCATCATCGTCTGTTCGCAGCAGCATGGGTGGGGGAGGTTTCTCGGTGCTAGGGGAGGCCTTGGGGTCGGTATCGTTCGGGTCTCCCTCGAGGCAGGGTGGCTGGCAGGCTACTTGCTCGCCGGCGGGAGCTGGAGCTAGACACGGTGGTGGCGGTCAAGGCGGGGGCCGCTAGTTGGAGCTAGTGGTGTTTTCGAGTGGAGGTGCTGACGTGGAAAGTGGGGTCGTGGCAGGTTCCAGCACTACTAAAGCGGGTGGCGTTGGTGCATCGCGCCAAGGTGGCCTGTTCGGTACCAGTGCCGTTGGTGCTGGTCGCATGGAGTGGCGACTGGTGTCTTCGTCCCATGCCTTGGCGGGGCCTTTCTTGGAGGGACGACAACACCTGTCGGCGTTGGTGTCTCTGCCTAGCTCAAGCTCCCCTCCTTCGGTGGTGGGTCCAGTGTGGATTCAGCGAGGCGTGGACACAGTCTGCAGCGACAAACAAGGTTGGGGAATCGGGGACGGAGGGGCCCAGCTCGTCGATCTGTCCCCTATCGGGTTCTGGAATCGGGGGCTCGTGGCTAGCAAAGGGGGCAGTTCTGGAAAAGGTGCATGGGGACACGCAGGGGGAGCCTTTGTGGTGCACAGAGGACTCGTGTCAATCCGTGGAGGGGCACCATCATGGCAGGGCCGTCCTGGGGGAAGTGGCAGGGTCGGAACTTCCTCCGGTCGGACCAGATCCCTATCTCCAGGGCATGGTGGGGCCGGTTTGGGGGGACGTAAGTGCAGCTCAACCTCGCCGCCTCCTACGTCGAGACCAGTGGCCTCCATGCCAGCATCACCGGCGTCACCTGTGTTGCCAAGAACTCTACGTGGGATGAATGGAGATGGGGCGCAGCTACATGCAGTCATTGATCAGATCCGACAACACATTGGTGACCCACTTCTTCCATTGCCCAATATTCAGCGTGGGAGACGCCGGTGGCTATTCGTGCTAGAGGAGCAGTGCAGGCGCAGCAGCCGAATCAAGGGAAAATCGATGGGGCAACCGAGTTCCTACATCAAGCGCGCACAACATGTTCTCATGGGTAAGCTTGGGATCTGCGAGGTGGAAGGAGAACCACCGGTGGATTGCCTCGAACAATACGCAGAGTACTTCTGTGGCCCGCTCACTCCATCGTGAATTGAAGCTTTGGCTGCCATGTTCTTCCTGGATGTATCGGAGCCGGATGGCATGTTCTGTTGAGGGCATGTGCGGTGGATGGTGTAGATAGTTGTATTAATGGATCTGCCTAACGAGAACATTGTTGTGTGTAACCCTCGAGGGTTGAATGCTCCCAACAGGAGAACGATTGTGAAAATGGTGGTAAGTGACACGACAGCTTCAATCATTTGCCTTGTTGAGTCAAAGCTGGCCATGGTGGATAGATTCATGGTTACGGGGGTGCTTGGCTCCTGTTTCGATCAGTTCGTTGCCCTGCCAACGAACAACACTTTGGGAGGGATCCTGGTTGCTTGGCAGGGTGCATGTGTGCAAGTGTCACGCACGCAGGTGAATGTTTTTTCCGGAAGTCCAGTTCCCTGGTGGTGAGCCTTGGGCCCTGACAACAGTGTATGGGCCAACCCAGGATGCTCTAAAGGAGACCTTCTTTGATGAGTTGCAGGCCGTACGGGTCTCCTTCCCAAGAAAATGGGTGGTTGTGGGTGATTTCAATAGTATCTTGGAGGCAGCGGACAAGAACAACGATAGACTGAATTATAGATTGATGTGGAGGTTCTGGAAATTCCTGGATGATCTCGAGCTGAAAGAATAGCCACTGGTGGGAAGTAGGTATACTTGGAGCAACGAGAGGTGGGAGCCTACCATGGAGAGGCTTGACTACTGGTTCGCATCGATGGATTGGGATGTAAGTCACTCTAATAGCCTCCTGCAAGCTTTATCCTCCTCCCTCTCGGACCACTGCCCAATCATGCTCTCAACGAATGTTTCATTCTTGCGGAAGTCGCGATTCCACTTACAATCCTTCTGGCCTTCGATTCCTGGGTTCAGGGAGGCAGTGGCGGTTGGCTGGTTTATGGAGGCAGAGCATCAGGATCCATTCTTGGACTTAATGGAGGCTGAGATCTACTGCAAGAGTGTTGAGTCGATGGAGCCAGAGGAGAGTGGGGAATGTTAAGGAGCAGATTCTACTTGCAAATGAGGTGATTCTCCAGCTGGACAAGGCCATGGATAGGCACCAACTGAACAAGGACGAGATCTGGCTAAGAAGGCAGTTAAAGAGGAAGGTCTTGGGCTTGGCGTCTCTGGAGAGAACTATTGCTAGGCAGTGATCGCGGATTGTGTGGTTGCGAGAGGGGGGGTGCCAATACGCCTTTTTTCCACGCGCACGCGAGTATCAGGAGAAGAAGGAATCATGTGTTCCGCCTAAGGAAAGGGGATGAAATGACGATTGAGCCTACAGAGATGGGGAGAATCGCGACTGAACACTTCGCCAATATGTTGGGCACGGTGGAGGCGAGGGAGCACTCGCTGAACCTTTCAGCCTTAAACTTGCAAACAATTGATGTTTCTGACCAAGAGCGGCCATTCTCTAAAGCGGACATTTGGGAGGCGATACGGGCCTTGCCGCTAGACAAATCCCCGGGGCCGAATGGATTCACAGTCAAGTTCTATCAGACCTGCTGGCCGACGGTGAAGGAGGCATCTATGCGAGCTGTGTTGCAGCTAGACTCTGGTGATTACAAGGGCTTTGCGAGACTGAATGAGGCCTACATTACACTGCTACCAAAGAAGGAGGATGCTATTTCTATGGGGGACTTTAGGCCTGTCAGCTTAATTCACAGTGTGGTGAAAATTGTTTCAAAGGCGATGGCACTGCAGCTAGCTAAGCCTCTTCCCAAGTTGGTGGAATCGAATCAAACGACGTTTATAAAAGGAAGAACTATTCAGGACAACTTCTTCATGATTCAGAAATCAATCCGCACCCTGCACATAAAAAAGGTGCATGCGATCATGCTAAAACTGTATATAGCGAAGGCTTTTGACTCAGTGTCCTGGCCTTTCCTCATCCAGGTGCTGAGGCATAGGGGCTTCGGCCCAAAGTGGATTGCGAGGATAGTGGCGATGCTCTCAACAGCGAACACCCGTGTTTTGGTCAATGGAAACGCAGGAGAGAAGTTTTGTCATGCCAGGGTCCTGAGGCAGGGGGACCCTGCGTTGCCTTCGTTATTCATTCTGGTGATGGAGGTGATGAACACAGTCTTCAGGTTGGCAGAGAATGCTGGGTTGTTTGACGGTTTCGGTGCGCTGAGCTTGAAGCACCGTTTGTCGTTGTTTGCAGACGATGTGGTGCTGCTGATCAAAACAAAAGAGAGTGAGGCAGTGGTAGTGCTTTAGCTTTTGGCTATGTTTGGGGAAGAATCTAGCCTAAGGTGTAATATGTCCAAGAGCTCGGCCTCCCCCATTCGTTGTGAGGTAGTGGATTTGCAGCAAATCATGGCAAGGTTGAATTTCCCTTTGGCACCTTTCCCTGTTCATTATCTGGGCCTACCCTTGTTGTCGCTGAGGCTACTGAAGAAGGATCTGCAGCCTATGGTTGATAAAGTCGCAAGGCACATTCCGGCATGGAAAGTCGGCATGCTGGAGCAGAGTGGGCGCCTAATTCTACTGAAATCAATGCTGAATGCAACACCTATTTACCCTATGCTCTCGCTAGATTTACCACAGTGGTTCTTTGGCACCTTATCAAAGCTTCAGAGGGGGTTCTTTTGGGCTAGGGAAGAGCAAGCGCGAGCTAGACAGTGCAGAGTGGCTTGGGATATGGTCTGTTCACCCAAGTTGTTGGGCGGGCTAGGTGTGAAGAATCTAAAGTTGATGTGCTTAGCTCTAAGGGTGAGGTGGAGATGGATGGAGCACCATGAGGATAGCAAGCCATGGCAAGACATTCTGTTTGAGCCACCGGAGGAAACTGAGCACATGTTCAAGGCAGCCACGCGGTGTGTGCTAGGCAATGCGAAGAAATTGAGGTTTTGGACTGACATATGGCTGGACAATGGCAGCATCGAGGACCTGGCGCCCCAGCTCTACGCCTGTGTCAAGCCTACTCGGTTACATGATAGTGTGGCATAGGCGCTAGACAATAATGCATGGGCAAGATCCTTCAAGGATACACCATCCGTCCCTGCTATCGTGCAATTCTTCGGGCTGTGGAACAGACTGAGAGGGGTGGAACTTCAAGAGGGGGTCAGTGACTCGGCGACTTGGAAGCTTTCGGCCAGCGGGATTTATTCGGCCAAATCGGCTTATGGCATGTTCTTCATGGCAAGGAAGGAGGTGTCAGGGATGAAAGAGCTCTGGTCTAGCAAGGCGCCACTCAAAGTCAAACTACATATGTGGCTGGTTCTGAAGAACAGGTTGTGGACTGCGGATAGGTTGGAAGCGAGGGGAATGGATCACCACCCTCATTGTGCGCTGTGTTGCTAGGAGCAAGAAATGGTGGAGCACCTAACTCTGCAGTGTTCTTACTCCAGAGAGGTATAGTTCAATCTATTGGTGGCCTGTAACTTGCAGAGATTCACGCCTCAGGATGATTCAAGGCTAGATGCATGGTGGCCAACTCTGTCAGAGGCGGTCAGGAAGGAGGATAGAAGGGAGTTGAATTCCATGGTGGTGTTGGCTGCGAGAGCTTTGTGGCTAGAGCGCAACGAGCTCGTATTTTCGACAAAGTTACGGTGATGTCGTTGGAGTTATGCCGTCGTATTAGAGCAGCGTTTGAGCAGTGGAAGTTAGCAAAATTGTGTGGGCATATAGGAGGTGTAACGTAGAGAGTGTGTGGGTCAGTGGAGTGGATCAGCCTTTGTTGTCCAACTCTTGTAATGTTCAAACTTTCTGTTTATCTTAATGAATAAAGATACGCGAGGCTCGCACGTGTTTTTGAAAAAAAAAAGACACCCAAGGTACGTGTCGTGTAGCAATCAATTGATCCCTGGTGTGAGTTGTACGACGATGCAGTCGATTAGCTTGTACATGCACACAGATTAGTAAGGAGAGCTAGCTTTGCTAGTCAGCTGATTTGCTACATACGGGTTTCAAAGCAAACAGTCCACTTATCCCCGAAAATCTTATACGACCCTGGGTCGTACGCCCCCTCGCTGGACCAACTCGATAAGCTGGCAACGCGGATCTCAAAGCAAATAGCCCACTTATCCCCGAATTCCCAATTACTGCTGGTTCACCCGCACCATCTTGCCTCTGCTCGATGCCACATGTGCCCCGCCGGCACGGTCCTTCCTCTACTCGACAATCGACACAATCGGTGGCTCCCGCCGGCGAGCCCCCTGCCGGCGCACCCCTGCCCACCGTGGACTAGCCTCGCGGTTCTAATTCCGCTCCGTGGCTCTGGCCGGGATCAGATTGGTTGACAGCCGGTCGATGGGGGAGGACGGCGCCGCGCCATTGGTGGAGGGGATGCTGGTGTGTGCTCGACACCGGAATTGGTCGAGGTTCCGCCGGCGCTCGCGGCACGACTCCCCTGCTCGCTGTGATGCCCTATCTACGCATGCCAATTGAAGTGCCTCTAAACTCTCTGTTCATTGTGTGTCACTCCATCAGATGGTGTTTCGTTTAGCAAGACGACACTGTCAGGATATCAACTCTCTTTGTGAATCGCTGTGTGAATAAAAACTCAACGGGGGAATAGCTGTGATTGTATTGTATTGGGCTATTGGCCTCTGAACGTGGGATATCAACTCAATTAGCTGAGGCTCTTCTGTATTTTTCTTCTGAGAATCGCTGTGTGAATAAAAATTGGGGAATAACTGACTAAGAGGCTAGAAAGGCTTTAAGATTGGTAATGCTACGTGTCAAACAGACAACCGGGTCCACGATCGGATGGCAGGGTCGTATAAGATTTCCTTCCGTTTCGCTACGGTCGAGAGAACCTGCCTGGCGGCGGATCGACTAGGCTAAGTGCTCGACGAGAAAGTAATTCGTCGGTGGGCCAACCGTTTCCAGCTCATAGTCTGAACTTCGGACTGGCCTATGCTCTATTTGTGTTTGTCAATGCTGCATCCTCGCCGTCGGCCGCTGCGTTGTACTACAATGACTTCAACAGTGCTCGCTGGCGGCCACGACGACGCGCCGTTGGGACCTTCCTATTGTCGTGCGCCGCGAGGCGGCTTTGTTTAGGTGCTTGACCGACAGAGAAGAGAAGCTGAACAAATTTCTGAACGGGTTGACGCCGATGCTAGAGGGGATCCTCGCACAAGTACCCGGGACTAGCGGACTGGACCCAACGATCGGATGGATGGGCCAGGCCTACTGTGCCTGAGTGGCCACCACTAAAAGCGACGTGTTTTCTAGCAACCGGCGTCTTTGCCGCTGGGATCTGGACGGCAGCTACGAGCTACTACTACTTCCGAGTGCCGGCCTTCTTTGTGGATGATGATTCTGAACTCTGGACCTCAAGACTCGGGAGGGACACATTGGAGTCATAGGACCCCCATTGTGCCGGTGGAAGAGACCGGTAGAATCATCACCTTTACTGCTGTCACATTTGTGTTTCAGGTTATCTTTTCACCGCTGAATCCTTCACATTAATCATTAATGTTTTGAAGTACTAGTACTTGTTCACATCCACGGCGGTGATTCTGTAAGTGACGACTGCTGATGCAAGTTGCAGCACTCTAACCAGCAGGCAGCAGCAAGAAGCCAAAATCATGCGCTCGATCGATGTCGAGTTCCGAATGAAATAAGAACCAGCGTCGGCCCTGCGAGGATATGCTATCTGCGTTTTTTAGTTTTCGCTATGTCTGATCGTGAAACCTTACGCATGCAGTCTCTCGAGATTTACATTTTTTTTCATTGTTTTTTCAGTTCCTCGACGCAGTAAGAAAACAAACTGGGCTACAAGCGGCGTCCAGAAGGCCCGGAGCGTACAGTTTTTTTTTTTTGGAATTTCCGGAGCGTACAGCCGTACAGGTAGATGCCCTACGGGGGAGCCCCTAGTTCCCGCCGGACGGATTCGTCTCCGCCCGCACGGGGGACTAAAAATGGGCTGCTTCCAGCGCGGACAGTAAGGACACGTGCGTTTCTCTATTTTACTTTTTATTTTTTACTTTTGTATTTTCTGTTCTGTCTACAATTTAAAAAAAATATTCAGATTTACAAAAAGTTCAAATACGAAAAATGTTCTAATTTAAAAAGTTTGAATTAAAAAATATTCAAATTTAAAATAAAATGGATTTGAAAAAAGGAAAAGAAAAAACAGAAAAAGAAAAGCAGTCAAAAAAGCCATACCAAAAAACCCAAGAAAACTAGAACTGTAAAGGGAAACCCGGAAAAAACGTGCTAAACATGCCCGACCTAGTTCAGTACCGCTTCTAAGCGGGAGGAACCTAGAAAACTAGGAAAACCAAACCTGTAAAGGGAAACCCGAAAAAACCGTGCTAAACGTGCTAGGCTTAGCTCAGTCCCGCTTCTAAGCGGAAGGATAGAGCGGAAAATAGGGTTCGCCTCTTGCTTCGGTTAGGGTAGGGACACCTAAAGCTTTTTTTCAGTGGGCCGGCCTAGGTATGCCTTTCTCTCTGTGTTTCTTTTCTTTTCTTCTTTTTGGAAAATATGAACAATTTTAATTTAAAAAAAAATGAATATTGTTTAAATTTTGAATTTTGAACAATTTATGAATTGAACAGTTTCATTATGTAAACAAATTTTCAAATGTTATTTTTTTCAAAATTGAACAATTCCAACATTTCTCAAATTTGAGCAATTTTCTTATTTGAAAAATCTTTAAAGTCGAGCAAATTTCAAATATGAACCTTTTCTAAAATCTATTTTTTTAAATCTAAATATTTTTAAATATAAATAAAAAAGAAAAATGACGCAACAATACCTAGCGGCCCACGGACCCTCCCATTGCTAACCGGGCCGGCCCATATAGCTCCGATGATTTTCTTTCCTGTTTTTGGAAGGTTCTGTAACCGTTTGGTTCAGTTTTCTAGTTCATCTTGTTTTTTCTAGCCTATATGAATATTTTTAAATTTGAAAAATGTTTAAAATTTAACTTTTAGTTTTTTAAAATGAACTAAAATATTTTAGGCTCCAAGCGGACTGAACGAGAGAAAAGTTGGCCAGTCGAGACGACTGGAACGAGCGGGTGAAGTGGACCGGCCCACATGCATCACTAGCAAACTCATGAAGTGTTGTATAGGACCGTACCTGGCCAAAGTACCAGCCAACGACACGGGCTTAGCAGGCCAGGCACGACATGGTTCACCACGACATGTCAAATTAACGGCAATGCCGTGCCGGCACATGGGCTTGACCCTGAGACCCAAGCATGACCACTCTCCTTACCGTGCCGGCATGCGGCACGTTAAGCACTATTGGGCTTGTTTGGTCTGTAGTGCCTGTTTTGGCCCAAATTTCTACAAATCGTAAAATATATAGAAAAAAAATATGTCTAACTATTGTATGGGGTAAAAATGGATGTATTGATTGATGCCTCATTAATACCCTCCACCCTAGAAAGAAAAAGAGTACAACTCGCTTAAAAATAAATAAAAATTACAACGACTACAACTAATTAGTTCCTTGCGTCTTGCTTCACGTGGAAAGTGACGTGGCGATGCAGATGACCGGTTCCACTTACTTTCATAGGCGAATATATTATTGCATCTTTTGCACCTAGCTCTTCTCTTATAAACGCCATCCTCTTCATAGTCTTCATCGTCGAAGTGCTCCCACACAGCCGACCTAGGCCCGGGAGCAGCCGGAGCACCAACTTGGAACCCTGGAGCGTCCATATCTAGACTCTAAAGGTAAATCTTGTGAATCTATTAGCTTGCAAATATCTTGTGTTGGTGGAAAATATGAGGAGTGTGCTGCTCTATTTATAGCACAAAGTAGACATATCTGGCACAAATAGGCCTTTGTTGGCACAAAAATATGTATGGCACTAATGTGCCACTGTTGGCACGTTTGGAGACAAAGTGTCATGTGGATAAAAATTGAGCTTTATTATTTCCTGCCTCATTAAAACCCTCAATCCCTGGGAGGAAAAAAGAGTACAACTGGCTCTAAAAGTCTCGGTTAAAAAACAGTAAAAAAATTACAAAGACAGTAAGAAAATTACAAAAACAGTAAGAAAACTGCAACAAAGATCATATTCTTATTCCTCTTCATCAATGTCAACATTTTCAAACATGGCAACTATATCTTCGTCCATTGTAGTGTGTTGATCTCTCAGTTTGGCTAGTTCCCCGTCTTTCACGGCCATTAGTGTTCTCACCATATCCGGAGTTAGATTGGTTCTTCTCTCATCAAGTGTCCTTCCAGCTAGACTGAAAGCAGATTCCGATGATACTGTTGAAATAGGTACCGATATCACATCCTTAGCTAATATGGAAAGCATAGAGTATGAGATCTTGTGCGCATTCCACCACTGCAATATGTTGAAGTCTTCATCCTCCTCATGTGGGTTCTTGTCGCAGTTGAGATACTCTGCTAACTCCCCACCACCTAAAACCGTCGATGATGACGATGTCGAAGAAGTGGCCAAAGAGGAGGAAGAACGAAATATCTTGTTCCACAATCCTTTCTTCTTGCTTGTAGTTGGTGCTTGTGGAGGCCGTTGTACCCGAGTGGTGTTGTACTTTAATTTGTACTTGCCAAAAACTTCCGAAAGCTTGTCACGAATATTAGTGAAATAATTGGAATAATCTAGATTCACGATAACACCTAAGACTTCTAGAGCACCACCAAGCCCGTCTAATTTGGCCCTAGGATCCAAAATAAATGCAAATGCATACATAATTGAAATTTCACTCCAATATTTCAAATATTTAAGTTTTATTTTAGAAACAACTTCACGTAAAATAGAATCATTTTCCCATTTTTGGAGGTGTTGAGCAATATCTAAAATATGATGCACCATTAAAGGAGCCGTGGGATAATAAACACCAGACAAAGATACAGTTGATTAGTAAAACAACTTCAAAAACTAATTAAGAACTGAAATAATGTGCCAAGTTGATTCAGTGAGAAGTGGTGATCCATCATTATTTTTGTAGGTCTGATTAATAAAGCTAGAGAAATGATCTTTGTGAGCGAGCAGTGCATTAATCATCAGATATGTAGAGTTCCTTCTAATTTTCATGTCTAAAAGAAACCTATGAAATGGTTTACCCCCAAGCTTTGCAAAACCTCCTATAGTCCACATTTCAACCATTGTGTTGTGGTGGCACGACATATGCCATGGATAGGCTAAATATGGGGCCAATGAGCACTAGAGGAATCCAGGGAGGGATAGTGTGGTGATTCCACACACAGATGTTTGTATTTCACTATGTCAATGGTGGATTACAAGGACTCCTTGAGCTGTTCATGAGAAGGGGACTAGTGCTCTTACCCCCCACTACAATGCTCTAGAGTTCTTCTAAGACAGAATGACCGATCCCCCTCTATGGAGGTACTGGTGCTCCTTATATAGGGGAGCCCAGGTTACAATGTTAGGGCATACGTGGAGACATATTCTTGAATATGCCCTTTGGTTAAAGCTAGATGCCTCTTTATTCATTTTAAACGGCTAGTTCGGACTATGGACGTAACCCTCTGTGAGCTCCTTGCCTTTTGGCGTCACCAGACACTGACTATGTCATCCGACATAGCCCGTGTCACCTTTGTCGGCCACGCTCGCTGGTCCTTTCCTCTGCTCGCTTCACTTACGCTACAGTGGTCAAAGGCCACCTTTTGACCAACGGGATATTCCTTCCTTCTCTTGGAAGCCAAGTGGTGGCTCGGCTAGCGCTTGGCTAACCCGGTTATGAGGGTACCTGCATACATGGCAAATCAAGTATGACCGACTTACATTTTATGTCGGTCGGGTTAGTGTTAGGTAGATACTCACCAGGTCGGGTTACCCGTTACGTTGGCCTGCCTTGAGGAGACCCGGCCAGCACTTGCTTTGACCGTGCCGTAGCTCGGCTAACTCGGCCTTTATACCCCGGTGTGATCCTACCCGGGGGTATCCCCCAACATTAGTCTCCGAAGCTGGTGCGGTCTTAGCAACTTCAGCTAATAAGGCCACAGCAGGTTCCAATTATCAAGATCAGCACTTCCTTTGTTGAGTTATCCTGTAACCCGGTCTCTTCGACGTGACATTCTCTTGACTCAATCTGAGTTATTCCTTGTTGGCCGGGTCACTGTCCATATATCTGAGTCATCCTTCCTTCTCTCATACGCTTCCCCACATCTTACGTGGAGGGTAATCATCACTTTAACTCATTTTAAGGGCCGTGCCAGTTTACTGTGTCGGTTACTGTAGTAAATGTCAGGAATAACTGCTCTGCACGTCACATCGCGGCAGCCCCTCGTTAACTGTATCATAACATCACGTCATGGGATCCCCTGCTCCTTGTAGCCCTTGCTATGGCATGAGCCTGATTGGCTGGTTTGGACAATACACGGCCACACCGTACAGTTGGGCCGTAGCAACTGATCCCACTACGCGCCCGTGAGGTGCGGTTAAATAGGGGGCAGGGGCGGCCCTTGGGGAAGTTCCCCCACTTCACACGCGCCCCTGCCCTTTGCCTCCTTCTTCTCCACAGCGACACCACCGCCGACGCTGCCTTGTGTTGCTGCTCCTCGCAACATCGATGTCGCGTCCGCTCGAGCTTTCCGTCACGGGGCCCTACACCTCCAAGTTTCCTACGGCCGGTTACTCTTTCTCTGACTACTTCCTTGAAGATCTTGATTTAGCCATGACAAAGGAGGAGGCTGTCATTGTTGCTGAGGAGGAGGAGGAAGACGAGGCTCATGAGCATGGCGCCTGGGCGGGTGCATTCGTCTTCCAGGACGATCTGGACTGGCTCTATGTGACCCGCCGCATCCCTGCGGCCGTCGCCTGCCGCCTCGCCGCTGAGGAAATCTCCCCTTCGCCAAACCCAGGCGAGTTCGTCGTCTTCCTCTCCCATTTTCAGCGCGGCTTCGGCTTGCCTGTCTCTGATTTCTTCCATGACTTCATCTCCACCTACCAGCTTCAGCCTCACCACCTTCCTATGAATGCAATCACATCTCTTTCCTCTTTTGCCTCCGGCATAGAGGGGTACGTCGGCCTCTGGCCTGCAAAAGAACTATGGATCAAGTTCTTTGGCCTCCGTAAGAACGTTATCCCGGATCCTCATCTCTTGCCTACCGACAAACATCTTACCCAGTGCGGTGGAGCCTCCATTTCTCCCTGCAACAACTCCGCCTTTCCCCGGGTTACCGGCCTTCAGTCATGCAAAGGCTGGTCCCGGACCTTCTTATATGTGAGGAATAGCTCGGACGAGGACCTGATCCAGCTGCTCCCCTTCAAGATGGGTGTCCCGGACACCTCTCTGTGGGAGCAAATCCTGAAGCGGCCTACTTCCTTGGTGAATCAGGTCGATAAGCGGATCAAGGAGCTGGTCAAGATGGGGTTACGGGGCGAGGACGTCATGTTCACGTTCATCCGCAGCCGGGTCTCCCCCCTGCAGAAACGTTCTCACAAGATCTGCCATCTGAGCAGCCCCCTTGACCCCCACCAGACCTCCTCCTTCAAGCTTAACAACTCCGAGGTGTTCCGTCGGGTTAAGGCCATCTTCAAGATAGAGAAGGAATTCACCAAGGCATGGAAGTGGGGCCTGGCGCCCTTCACCCGGGCTAAGTTTCCACCCAAGGAACATTCTTCTCCCAGTATTCTTCCGAGTCTTGAGATATGTCGGAAGCCTCCTAACTTAACCATTTAGTACTTTTTCTCTCAGCTGTTTCTCCAGTAGACAACTGAGGACGGCAAGGAGACGACTCTCAATGGGTGGCGGAGCACGTAGAGCCTGACACGGAGGAGCCTGACCCAGAGAGGTTCTTGCCTACTTTGGACGACACCAAGCGAACCTCTGGTAAGGCCTCTTCTCTAAGGGATTGGCCGGATGACGATGACTCTGATGTTGACGTTATGGAGGTACTTGATCCGGTGCCCATCTCTTACGCTTTCCCGGTTACCTATGAATCTTCAGCTAACCCAGCCGGTCAGGTCCTCGAGGTTCCCCCTCTCGCCACGGATGATCCGGCTCCTGCCCCCTCCCAGAAGCGCGCGGCAACCTCGGCCACAGCTTTGGAAGTGCCCTCGCCTAGGAAGAGGCAGAAGAAGTCCGGGGTTAAGGCTCCGGCCAAGCCCGTGGTCAAGAGCACAGTCTGGAGAACTCCCAAACCTCGACAGCCCCAACCTCGGATGAGTAAGTCACTTTTCTTTCCTTGTTCATTTCTGGATCTAGCTCCTTTCGTTTTTGCCTTTTTCTTGCCTTTCTTTCTCCCTTTGATTTGTTGTTTTACGTTTCTGCAGCGCTCCTAGGGTTATTACCTAGAGTGGTCCTAGCATCTCCTCTCCAATCCGGAGCGCCCCATCTCCCCCCCATGACGACGATGTTCGTCCACTGAGTCCCAATCAAGAGGACTCCGCGGCAGCGTCGGATCAGAGCCCACCTCATCATGAGGAGGGCAACGTCGATGCGGGGGAGGGGGTGGAGGGGGCAGTGGAGCGGCCGTGGACACGGCAATGCCGGATCCCCCTAGCTTTTCTGCTCCACCGCAACCGTCTAGCTCTGAGGTGCCAGTTTCATTGGCATCGCCCCAAACAACTTCCTCTTCTGTTCCAGTTTCTCCCGTACCAGCAGTACCAGCATCCGCAGCACCAGCAACACCAGTAGCGCTAGTACCAGTAACACCAGTTCCAGCAGCACCAGCACCAACAGCAGCATCAACCACAATAAGGCCAGCCGCCAAGAAGAAATCTCAGGTCACTGCCTCCGGATCCACTGTGTCTATTAAAGACATTTTCAGCCAGCCTCCCAAGCTCAGTCTGGCTCTGCAGCCTCGGCTCTTCTCCAATGTCCAACATCATCTAGCAAGAGCAAGAAAGCCGCCGAGCCAGCCAAGGATTCAACTTCTGGCCCTCTTGCCACCGGATCTGAGAGCAGCAAGCAACTGACCTTGCATAACAGTCCTGCTGCTGCTCAGTCCGCGAGGCGGGAGGCCCATGCCAAGGGATTGGTGACGAGCCATTCACTTAGCGGTGAAAGTTATAGTCTGGTGCTCATAGAATATGTCCATAACTGGAATGATGCCGATTTTATAAACCCGCAAGATGATTTGCCGGAGAAGTTTGGTCCGGCGGAGTTCAGTGCTCAGATGAATTTCGCTACCAAGGCCATCTCCCTTGCTGACCATATGATGGAGGTAACCCTTTTTCTTCTATGCCTTTTATGTACACAAGCACTTATAGACATACCCACTAGTCCCGAGCTTCCGAGGGAGTAATTTATTACTCAGTCGGATGCTCTTAGAGAATTAGCACAAGTCCTTAGCATTTTCAAATATCCACACACCTAGAGCCGGGTTAAGTTCCACTTGGTTCGAATCTTGTAGACTTCGAATATCCACACACCTAGAGCCGGGTTAAGTTCCACTTGGCCCGGATCTTGTAGACTTCGAATATCCACACACCTAGAGCCGGTTTAAGTTCCACTTGGCCCGGATCTTGTAGACTTCGAATATCCACACACCTAGAGCCGGGTTAAGTTCCACTTGGCGTGGATCTTGTAGATTTCAAATATCTACACACCAAGAGACGGGTTAAGTTCTACTTGGCCCGGATCTTGTAGACTTCGAATATCCACACACCTAGAGCCGGGTTAAGTTCTACTTGGCCCGGATCTTGTAGACTTTGAATATCCACACACCTAGAGCTGGGTTAAGTTCCACTTGGCCCGGATCTTGTAGACTTCAAATATCTTTCTTTCTATATGTGAACTAATATTGGCTTATTTTAGATGACCACCAACCGCCAAACTATTGAGTTCTAGCGCCTACTGGACTCATACAAAGATCTTCACGCCAGATACGGCAAACTGTTGGTTGATCACTAGAAGAAGGGTAAATTTCTTTGCTTAAGACCTTTTCCTTCTTGTTCCTTCGAGTTACTCGCTATCCGTATGAACTTGTTATCCGAATCATGCAGCCGAGGTTGAGGCTGAGAATGTCATCATGCGCAGAAATTTGGCTGAGAACCAAGGTAACTTCCCTTGTTCCCTTAACCATTATATGCTCATTCCTTGACTTGGAGGATATTTATACCTCAGCTTTGCCGGGTCAACCCATTATTGCAGTTACACTTGAATATAGCGTGCCTATACCTGACACGATGACTCATTTTCTCGAACAAGCAGGGAGGCATCAGGCCAAGCTAAAGAAAAAGGACAACGAAATTGCTCAACTGCGCCTCAAGGACTCGGAGATTATTCGGCTGAACACCGAAATCCAGAAGCTCACGGACTTGTACAAATCCGAGCTGGACAAGGCTGACCAGGAGTTCTCCGAGGAGAAAGAGCGGTTGAAGACCTAGATCTCCAAGGACATGGACTTGCTGCAGGAAGCCAACATAAAGCTTAAGTTGGTGACCTCCGAATATGAGAAACTCCAAGCCAAAAATGCAGATGTGGATAACGAGCTAACTCGTATCCTTTTCCAGATTTCCTATGAGTTCTCTTCCTCTTTTTGATTCTTGTCTCTCCGGATCAAGCGTTCTTGCTTAGTGACATATTTCGTTTTGTTTGCATGCAAATTCCCAGATAGTGATTCCCTTGCATATGCTGCCGTAGTCAAGTCCTGCACGCAGCGAGGTAATCCAGCCGACCCTACCACCGAGTCAGTTCCTTATGACACGGAGGACCTGTTGGTGAGCCTTTCTACCCGCATGGAATTGGTGAAGAACTATGGTGCAGACATCATGCCGGCAGCAGTTCGGATGTTCAACGCTCTCTGGCCTACTGAGCCCACCCCCAAAGGAAGCACCACTTTTATAGCAAAGCTAATGGAGTGTGAGACCCAGGTGCACCTGTGGCGGGAATCTGCAGCGCGAGCTGGAGCTGATACGACACTAAACTTTGGTCTTTCTTAGAATGAAGAGCTGGATCTGAACCTGCTTGAGCGTCTACGCACTGGATCAAAATGGTCCAATGATCCGGAGTGCATTGCTCAAAGCAAGGCCTACGCCAACAAGCTTATCCAATATGCCTTCTACCATAGCTGGAACGAGGGTCTGAGCTATCTTGATGCAGTTGATGATGATTATGTCTCTGATGGTGCTAAGGGTGGAGAGGACGAAGAGGAAGCCTCCGAGCTCGGCGATGATGCTGAAGACCCGGAGGACGAGGAGGCTAACCCCGAAGATGAGGCCAAGGCTAGTGCCATGCCTACTGATGCCGAAGTACCTCCTCCCTCTACCGATGATTCGGCTCCAGCTGCTGCTCCCTGAGCTTATAAACACTTAACAATATTCATGAGATCCCCGGTATGCTGGGTGCAATTGTATCTATGCACAATGATGTTTTCTGTTACAACCAGTTTCATTTTGCTACTAAGTTTTAAATGCCGGATTAACATGGGTGAAGTACCCGATTTTCCTTTTCTTCTTCCTCCAATTTTATGACTCGGCTCGCATCTACCTTGATTCGGTTTTTGACTTACAAGTCCGAGGTTCAAAAAATTGACTTAACAATACTTGAAACTTTGAGATTAGCTCAAAACAATCCAATGAAAAATAAAGTGAATACAGGGTTAGTCCAAATAACAAATGTCGGCTCGATTACTTTCCTTTCCTTAGCCGTTTTTCATGTGTTTTGCGATTCCAAACTTGTTCTCTTGCTTGCCATGAAGCCAATTCTTGTTGGACAACAAAAAAGTCAAAGAGTTAGGTTTTTGGTGCTCACACACTACTAATTCGGCTAAGGTATAAGCAACTTAAGCCAGCCGACATATATAACATAGAGACAGGAAAGACAATTATTAAGACACTCCCCGAGTTTCTGCTAGGGGTGCCGAAGTTCATTGATAAGCTCGTTGCCGACATACATACCGACATACGAGTAACTCGGATACATTCACCTCTTTATCAGGTGTAAAAAGGACGAAGTAGTGCTACATTCCATGGACGTTTAGATTCCTCTCTGGACCTGTCCGTCTTGTTCTTCTCCTATGGCTGTGCATCAATAAGATAGTAAGAATCATTGTGCAAAGCTTTGCTTATAATGAAAGGTCCTTCCCATAGAGGGGATAACTTATGCATGCCAGCAGTGCGCTGCACCAACCGAAGTACGAGATCACCTTCCCGGAAGACTCGGGGGTTTACTTTCTGGCTATGGTAGCGTCGGAGGTTTTGCTGATATATGGCAGATCTGGACAAGGCCAGTTCTCTCGCTTCTTCCAGCAGATCAACATCATTTTGCCAGGCTTCATGCACTTCGGCTTCTGTGTATTGGGTGACTCTTGGCGAATCATGCTCTATGTCGGCTAGTAGTACAACTTCTGCCCCATATACAAGAAAAAATGGCGTATAACCCATTGATCGACTCAGAGTTGTTCTTAAACTCCACAGTACCGCTGGTAGCTCTTCTATCCAGCACCCAGATGACCTTTGCAGCGGCTCAATGAGCCAAGGTTTTATCTCGGACAATACTAGTCCATTGGATCTTTCCACTTGTCCGTTCGATGTGCGGTGGTACACTGAGGCAATATCTAGCCGGATCTTCTTTTCTTGGCAGAACCTCGCAAATGCTCCTTCAGCAAAATTCATGCCATTATCAGTTATGATACTGTGGGGATAACCGTATCTCAAGATTAGATCTTTGAGGAACGTTACCGCTGTTGCCCCATCACATTTCGTGATTGGCTTAACTTCAATCCATTTGGTGAACTTGTCTACCATAACCAAGATATGGGTCATACCTCCCTTAGCCGGCTTAAATGGTCCTACCATATCCAGGCACCACACTGCAAATGGCCATGTAATGGGAATGGTTTTGATTTCCGACATGGGCATGTGGGTTTTTGTGGCATATCTTTGGCAGCCATTGCATTTTCTCAGCAGATCCTCTGCTTGTTCTAAGGCACTTGGCCAATAGAATCCATGCCGGAAGGCTTTTGCCACCAATGCTCTGGAGGATGCATGATGGACACATTCCCCTTGATGGATATCTCGGAGTATGTCAAGCCCTTCTTCTGGGTCTACGCATCGCTGCAACACGGTGGTTACACTTCTTTTGTATAGTTCGGCATTTATGATAGTGTATGCTTTTGCCCTTCTCTGGATTTGCCTTGAGAGTACCTCATCATCCGGCAAAGTTCCCTCCTTTAGGAAATCAAATATTGGTTCAGCCCAATCGGGTATAGGCCGGACAGGGAAAAGTTGTTCATCAATTTCCATCGCCTCCACCGACATAACTCTGACCGGACTGAGCTGAACAGTCCCCGGGTTTGCTGAGGTGCTTCCCCAGTCTATTTCCATAGGATTAGCTTCTGATCCGGAGAGCGCCGGGATATATATTGACTCGGATTCTAGTGATGGTGTAATAGATGGTTTTCTCAAGTGCTCCAGTGCAATGCCTGGCGGGATTGGCTGCCGAGATGACCCCAACTTGGACAATACATCAGCCGCCTCATTTTCAATCTGAGGTACGTGATGGAATTCGCACCCCTCGAAGAAACCACTTATTTTCTAGACATAAAATCTGTAAAGTGACATGTTTGCATCCAAAGCATCCCAATTGCCAGACACTTGCTGCACCACCAAATCCGAATCACCGAAACATAGTATCCAACGTATGCCTACTTCCTTTGCTACCTTAAGCCCATGCACAAGTTCTTCATATTCGGCCACATTGTTTGATGCGCTAAAATGGATCTGGAGGACGTATTTCAATTGGTCCTTCTTGGGCGAGGTAAGCACCACCCCGGCCCCAGCCCTTCCTTTAGCTTTGATCCGTCAAAGTGCATTCGCCAGTAATTTGAGTCCGGTAGAGGTGGTTCATACTGCATCTCAGCCCAATCCACAAAGAAATCCGCCACTGCTTGTGACTTGATCGCATCCCTTCTATCAAATTGTGGTGCATATGGGGCTAACTCAATTTCCCATTCTGCGATTCGACCGCTAGCATCTATTATTACCCATAATTTCCGATATGGGCACCTCACACACCACCTTGATGGGGTTCTCCTAAAAGTAGTGTTTGAGCTTCTTAGCTAACGTATACACACCATACGCCATCTTTTGATAGTGAGGGTAGTTCTATTTTGAAGCTGACAATACCTCGCTCAAGTAATACACAGGCCTTTGCACCGACTTTCCTTCCTCATCGCGTTCCACTATGATTACTGCGCTTACGACTCGGTTGGTCGCGACTATATAGAGCAACAATGGCTCCTTGGGTAGTGGCGCAGCTAATATTGGTGCAGAGGACAACATCCTTTTTAACTCATGGAACGCACTATCAGCTTGTGGTATCCATGCAAATTTATCTGCCTTTTTCATTAACCGATAGAGGGGCAAGGCCTTCTCTCCCAACCGACTTACAAACCGGCTTAATGATGCCAGGCAACCAGTGAACTTCTGCACATCGTTAAGGCACTTCGACAGTTCCATTCTCTCTATGGCCCGGATTTTTGTGGGATTGGTTTCAATACCTCGGCTGGAGACAAGGAAACCAAGTAATTTTCCTGCCGGTACTCCGAAGGTACATTTTTTGGGTTAAGCTTCATCCGGAACCTCCTTAGGTTTGCGAATGTTTACAGGACATCTTCAAGGAGCGTTTTGCTTTCCTTGGTTTTTATCACCACATCATCCACATAAACTTGCACATTCCGACTTATTTGATCATGTAAACATTTTTGCATGCATTGCTGGTACATTGCTCCTGCATTACGTAATCTGAACAGCATAGTGCGATAGCAATAAGCCCCATACAGGGTGATAAATGCAGTCTTTATTTGATCATCCAGGTTCAGGGGTATCTGGTGGAAACCAGAATATACATCTATGAATGACAACAACTCACACCCAGTAGTTGAATCTATGACCTGATCTATCCTTGGCAGTGGAAATGGATCTTTTGGACACGCCTTATTCAGGTTCGTGTAATCGATACACATGCACCATACTACTGCCACATTTGGATCATCCTTCTTTTTATCCACGAGCACTGGATTAGAGAGCCAATCCGGATAAAGTACTTCCATGATAAATCCGGCTGCGAGGAGCCGATCTATCTCATCTCCAATTGCCTTTCTCCTGTCCTCGGTGAAACGACAGAGAGGTTGCTTAACTGGCTTTGACCCGGGTCTTACATTTAAAGAGTGTTCAGCCAACTCCCTCGGCACACCTTGCAGGTCATGTGTAGACCAAGCAAAAATGTCCTGATTCTCATGGAGGAAGTTGACAAGCTCGCTTTCCTATTTGTCACCTAACCCGGCACCAATGGTTACGGTGCGCTCCGGAAACTGATCATCAACATGCACTTTCTTCGTATCTTTCGTCGCTCGAAACGAGACACTCCCATGCGGGTTACTCGAGCGGCATATCTTTGTACCTGACTGAGCCAAGCATGACCACTTCCATGATTTTCCTCTTCTCCTGAGCGATCACAAGTGACTCAGCCAGGTTAGATCCGGCTAAGGCACATTCGATAGAATGCCTGAAGTCCCCAACTACGGTAATCACTCCCCTTGGTCCGGGTAATTTCATCTTTAGGTAACTGATGTGAGTACTTGCCATAAATTTGTTCAGAGCAGGTCGGACGAGTAACGCGTGATATGCGCTTTCCAAGTTCACCACCTCAAACTCCAAATTCTCAGTCCGGCAGCTGTCCCTTGTGCCGAATAGTACATCAACCCGGACCTTTCCAATTGGTTCACAGGACATACCTGAAACAATGCCATGAAAAGTGGTCCTTGTTGCCTGGATCATATTCTCTGATATACCCAACTTGTGCATGGTATCGTTTTACATGATGTTAATGCTACTGCCGTTGTCTATTGATTATTGGCTCAACACATCGAGCTCATTGGGGAACCCCAAGAGGAAGGTATGATGAGCACAATAGCAAGTTTTCCCTCGGTTATGAAACCAAGGTTATCGAACCAGTAGGAGCAAGGAAACACCTCCAAGGTGTTGTTTCCAACTTGGAATCCTGCACAACACAACCACAGAACTTTGCCCCCAACTTACAGTGAGGTTGTCAATCTCACCGTTTTTGCTAAAAACAAAGGATTAAACGTATTGTGTGGAAGAAAGTAAAAGCTGATGACCCACAAGTATAGGGGGTGTATCGCAGTATTTTCGATAAGTAAGAGTGTCGAACCCAACAAGGAGCAGAAGGTGCTGGCTAGTGGTATGGATCAGGAATTTTCTGCAAATACTTATCAAACGGATTTTTAGGGGTTTTTGATAATGCAAGTAAACAAAGTACGAGTAAACAAAAGACAGTAGGAATAATGCAGCAAGTGTCCCAATCCTTTATGCAGCAAAGGACAAGCCGGTTGTATTACTTAAGATGACCAAACGTTCTCGAGGACACATGGGAAGACTGTCAAGTGCTTTCACTTCATATAGCTGATTAATCTTCTTTAGCTTGCTAAGTGTTGTGTGGGTGAACCTGTGCTAATGTACCGATCTTCCTAGGACTAATACATACTTGTGATTATACCTCTTGCAAACATTCGTAAGTATAAGAAAGTAATTAAGTTAGAAACCTAACCACAACTTTAAACTCTAAGACCCTTATGTCCCTTGTGCAATGGTTTCCTAACGGGGGTTCAGGTTTCTGTCACTCCGGCAACCCCTACGATTAGTAGCCAAATACACAATGCATTCCCCTAGGCCCATATAGGTAAAGTGTCATGTAGTCGATGTTCACATGACACCACTAGAAGAAGTACACCACAACTTAAATATCAAACTATTGAATCTTTCTCAACACAATTCCAGTACTAACAACATGACTTCTCCCATGTCCTCGAGAACAAAATGAACTACTCACAAGACATCATATGGATCATGATCAGAGATGGAATAATGATGTATAACAATCTGAACATAAACAACAATTCAACGGTTCACTCAATAGCATCAACTACAAAGAGTAATCAACACCGGGAAAGTTTCCCCTATGAACTATGCAAGATTCAACTCAATTGTTACCACAATATGGAGATGGTGATGAAGGTGCTGATGGTGATGATGGTGGTGATGATGATGATGATCCTGATGAAGTCCAGCTTGATGATGGTGTTGATGGCGATGATCTCCCCTCTCCGGGAAGGAATTCCCGAGAAATCATCTCGGAGAGATCTTTCTCTCTTGGTGTTTTCCGCCCCGCAGAGGCGGCGGAATCTTTATGTGGTTACTCCCCGAGTCTTAGGGTTTCAGGAGGATTATATATGCTAGAGGGGAGTGCCAGGGGTGGACTAGGGCGGCCACACCACCTGGTGGCGCAGCCTAGGCTGGCCCGCGCCAGGGGGTGGTGTGGGCCCCCTGTGGCCCATCTCCAGCGCTCCTTCTGGCTTCCTCCGTCTTCTGGAAAAATAGGATTTTCCGTATATTTTCTAGGATTTTCTAATCTTCGCGAATTTTGCCTCCAAACAGTACCTTTCCATCAGAATCCTGACTGCAGCGGTCCATGCTCCAAAAGTCATCAACCATGCAAAAACAGATGAAATAACATAAGTATCACCTCTCAATACGAAATATATCAATGAATAACAGTGAATTATGACATATAATAGTGATGCAAAATGGACGTATCAACTCCCCCCAATCTTAGACTTTGCTTGTCCCCAAGCTAAACTGAGCTCAATAAACATGGCCTCAGGTTTATGGAGTGAAGAGTCGATAAAAGAATACGGACAAGAAGCATCACATTCACCAAATACATAGATCATAATAGAAGACAACTCACATTATATAACTCAACTTGCAATGAGTAAAGGAAACACAATAAAGATACATGAAGTAAATCATAATTGGTAATGGCAAACTTTGCTCTTGGTCGAAGAATGGTTGATAATTTCCTGGAGTTCACAAATAACTGGTTTTCAATGATAGCTTTCAAAGTAGTAAACATAAAGATAAGAGCAATGTGAAAAACAAGGAACATAAGCAACATGATTGAATAAATCATCATATGAATGAATGAAACACAACAACTCAAAATACTTGCTGAGATAGAAGGGAATAGGTTTACTGACTCAACTACAAAGTAAAAGAAAGGCCCTTCACAGAGGGAAGCAGGGATTTCAAGTTTCATAAAGAGCTCCCAAAAATTATAATACTTAATAGCTTTCAGCTCTCATTGTCCCTATCATAGGCATCTTTAGGTGATTAAGGTTAAAGTGATCAAATATGAGGATATGCATTGACAAGTTGTAAATTGAGAATCTCATGTCCCTTGAATACGAGGGCCGCTCCTCATGCTACTCAAGTTTAGTCACCGGTAATTTCTTGTCATCGTAAGCATATGTGTATCATAGAGAACCGTCAACGGGGTACCCCTTGCCCGATGATACGGAAGAATCCCCATATCAAAATGACAAGGCAAGCAGACAACAAGCATCTCAGCAATCTTCTTATTTACCATGGGAATATGGTGCTTTTTTCTCTCTTTCCTCTTTTCATAATCTATTTTTTCTCTTTCTCTTTTTTCTCAATATCTATCTCTTTTTTTATAATAAGAATGCTTCATAGATGCTCATTATGGTTACGCTGCAGGTTTCCACCATGTCAGCATGGATTAGACCAGCGGCCCAGGCGTTTCTCTAACACACATGTATAACTCCATGGACTTACAAGCTCCCCTTTCATTTCACACCGACGACATCCATAGACAAAAGAACATGATATCAACTAGGTACAAAGTACCAATGCAATGTTGAAAGCGTTCCCCATGACAGCATGGTTCTGCTAATTCACAACTTACAAAGCGCAAGCATATACGCAACATAGATGGGCACAATGGTTCAAGTTTATTAAGTGCAAGAAAGTAAAGTGTGCATCAAGTTCCTAAGAGATTTAATCACTAACTTTCACATAACAAGTTTAATTTGGGATGTAGATAAAACAAGAATTTACTTGGAATAGCAATAGTCCTAATAGGTAGGTGTGGTGGACACAAATGACAAAAGTTTTGGTTTAAAGGAGTGGCTGCACGAGAAGAAATTCCTCTCAATACATGTTTTTGGCTAGCAAGGCTGGGTAGCAAATATAAGAGTTGAAGGAAACAAACAAACCTATAAGTGATAAAGACAAACATGCAATCTTCCTTGGAAGCACAAAAAATCTTAACTAGAGAATACTAGACTTATGAGCAAACCAAGAAAGAAAGATGATGAAATTATATTTCTTTAGAGTACTTCTATCTTTTTCATTCAACTCTCAAAAATAGCGTTGCTACTGACCGAGCTAGGTTTGCCAAAACCAACTAAATTAACTCAATAATCCGAAAGTGATATCAATACAAACAACAAGATCAATCATATAACCACGAATTGAAAACTAATAGAGGCTATGCAAAAGAGTGAATGATAGAACTTCTCATTAATAATCCATAACAGCAACTCACACCAAGGGATACATATCTAACGAGAGAGGGGACACTTCCATAATGCAAACCATCCTACATAATAACTTCTCTATTCATGATATGACTCTACTAAAAAGGTAAAAAGATAGAAGATAGTGATGTGATACCGCGGCACTCCCCCAAGCTTGGAACAAACCAAGGGGATGCCAAACCTGATGAAGAATTACTTTTATGGTGGTGGTGGTATCCTCTCGATGAGCTCTCTGATGAGTTTCCCCAAGTCCTCAATCTTGAACGTGAGATTACGAATCAGCTGTGAGTTTTGCTCAATGCGGCTCATGATCATGTCGGGTTGAGAATTCCAGCTCTTGCTATTCTTTCCCCACTCTTCCTCCTTAAAGTCTTCTTTTCCTGCATGGCTAGAACGAGGCAAATCCCAACTGGAGGGTAATTTCCCCTTGGGCATATTCTGGTATTGATGCTCATGGATAAGGGTATGGAAAGGATTCTTGGTGCGTGGAGGAAGTGACCGTGGAACCAAGCTGTGACGAGGAGCTTTCCCCCCAGTCTGCATCCATGTAGTCCTTCTAACCCTGGCAGGTTTTATCACCACTCCAATGCTTGCAATGGTAGTGCCGGTGTGCGGATGTTGGCCTTGATCCTCTTCATCTTCACTCTTGATCTCCTTCTCCTTCCCGGGGTCTTGGAGGTCTTCCTCCATAGGCTCCTTCCCTTTATCCTTGGCAGGCACCATTGTGCTTCTAAACTTTCAAAGAGTATGTCCTGGTAGAAACAGATCGAAACAAAAACACGACGAAAACATGATATACGAACCTCGGGGGCTCCGGGGGATTATATATTACGAATTTTCATATCAAAAGGAAGGTACTGGGAGAAAATGAGTCGGAGGCGGAGTCCGGGGTGGACTCACCACCTGGTGGCGCGGCCAGGGGTGGGCCCGCGCCACAGGGTGGTGTGAGCCACACTGGCTCCATTTCCGTCCCTCTTTCGCTTCGTAGTTTTCATTATTTACTGAAAACTGCAAAAATATAGTTGGATTGTATTTTCGCGGAACTTTTCTTACCAGAACTGTTACCTATTTGAAAACGGACTCTGCAGGTCTCTGAATTTGGTATCTAGTAGGTTCTTCAGGACTCACTACTTGAATAATATCAATATCTTCATCTTCATACACTTATTACTTGAGTCATAAACCCCTTCTCTTCCTTATTACACCATTATCTCCACTACCTGGAAATTTCTTTCACACAAAACTCCACACAGTTCTCATTAGGAACATTAGTATATATGAAGTGATAAAACCTTTTGAGTCCAACTTCAACTGAAAACCATCAAAACATAAGATACTGTAGCAACTCCTTCCGAAAACCCAAAAAGAATTCAAAAAGGAAATCGAATAAAGAAGCAAATGCAAAAGTGGCAAATTCTGTCAAAACGGACCAGCAGGTAAAGATCAATTTTTTCGAAAATCTTCTGTTGCTCAAATCAAAAAGTGCAAAACTAACGAAAGTTAAATAACAACCTGGGGAAGAAGCAGAAGCAATTACATCTCAATCCGACATACAGAGATCTCTCACAAATTTTTATGGCGAAGCAAAAAAATCTGTTTCGGGACAACAACTTCCCCAAATATTACTTCTCTCTCATTAGAGGTTGATCTTGACACAAAAACCAAACAAAACGGATAAGGAGCGGTTATTACCGAAGTAATAACTTCCAAGACTCAAAGAAACAAAAACAATTGAAAGCAAAGACAAATTGGGTTGTCTCCCAAAAAGCTCTTTCTTTATAGTCATTAAGATGGGCATGATAATTTTGAAGATGCTCACATAGGAATATGAATTGAAGTGAAAGAGAGCATTAAGAAGCAAAAATACACACATTTAAGTCTAACCCACTTCCTATGCAAGGAAATTTGGTAAACAAACAAGTTGTTGAAACCAGAGGCTACAAGCATAGGAAGGCAAAAGAAGTGCAACATAAAAACTTTCAGCATAAAACGAGGAAACTTGATATTATTCAGATACATAAGAACACTTTTCCCTCTCTCATAATAACTTTCAGTATCATGAATAAACTTAACAATATAGCTATCACAAGAACCATCATAGAAATGATCACTTAAAATTCTAACAGAAAACACGGGAATACTAGCTCTCATAACACTACTAAGTGAAACAATATTAGAGGTATCCTTACAAAGGATAGTGTGTCCCTCTTCTTCATATTTAGTAACAAAGTCTTTCACATTTGCTATTATAGGTTCATCAACCATTTGTTTATCAGGTTCAACAGCTTTGCTTATACTTTCATTAACCATACTAGCTATCATAGAATGTTCCTTTATCTTACATGGGAAAGGGATTTTCTCAATGTAAGGTTTAGGTAAGACATGATTAGTAGTATAAACTTCAGTATTTCTTGCAGGAACACTCTTAGCAATATCTTTATAAGGTTCACGATACTTATTCCACTTCTTTTTAGGCACTTCAATATAGGAAGCAAAAGCCTTAAAATAAGTTGTAATAGCTTGAGAGTCTAGACCATAAGAATTTTTAATATTTTGAAAGTCATCAGTTCCCATAAAAGATTCAATGCATTCATAATCATAATTTATACCTGACTTTCTTCCTTTGTCATTCTCCCATGCTTCAGCATTATCTTGAATACGGTCTAGAAGATCCCATTTAGCTTCTTCTTCTTCCATGCAAGTGAATAATCCAGCACAAGAAGCATCCAATAAATCCTTATCATGAAGAGAAAGCCTTGCATAAAAGTTATTGATAATAATATTGTTGGGGAGCTCATGAATGGGACATTTGAGCATTAATAACTTCAATCTCCCCCAAGCTTGAGGTGTACTCTCTCCATCAAGAGGCCAAAAGTTGTATATTTGATTCCGATCTTTATGAATCTCACTAGGAGGATAAAACTTTGAATAAAAGAGAGGCAGTATTTCCTCCCATTCCAGAGCTTGACCATTCTTCAGCAGCTTATACCATTCCTCATCTCTTCCTTTCAGTGATAATGAGAATAACTTCTTCTTAACTTGATCTGTAGTAATACCTGCACACTTGAACAACCCGCATAATTCGTGTATAAAGAGTAAATGATCACCGGGATGGACAGTTCCATCCCCAACATAGTAGTTATCCATAACACGATCAATAATCCTTGTAGGTATTTTAAAAACATCATTCTCAACAGGTGGTGGCTTATCTACTACCTTAGCAGTGGTAGTAGCATTACCAAATAAGAAACTCAACGAATTATCCATAACGAAAATAAAGCAACTAGCGTATAAACAATACTCAAGAGAAGTTTCCTTTACCAGCCCACTCTCCAATAGTGCTTCACTCCCGAACGCAGCCAAAATAGTCTTGATGACCCACAAGTATAGGGGTGTATCGCAGTATTTTCGATAAGAGTGTCGAACCCAACGAGGAGCGTAAGTCTTTGGCTAGTGGTATGGATCAGAATTCTCGCAAATACTTATCAAACGGATTTTTAGGGTTTTGATAATGCAAGTAAAGAAAGTACGAGTAAACAAAAGATGAGGAATAAATGCAGCAAGTGGCCCAATCCTTTATGCAGCAAAGGACAAGCCGGTTGTATTACTTAAGATGACCAAACGTTCTCGAGGACACATGGGAAGACTGTCAAGTGCTTTCGCTTCATATAGCTGATTAATCTTCTTTAGCTTGCTAAGTGTTGTGTGGGTGAACCTGTGTTAATGTACCGACCTTCCTAGGACTAATACATACTTGTGATTATACCCCTTGCAAACATCCGTAAGTACAAGAAAGTAATTAAGGTAGAAACCTAACCACAGCTTTAAACTCTAAGACCCTTACATCCCTTGTGCAATGGTTTCCTAACGGGGGTTCAGGTTTCTGTCACTCCGGCAACCCCTACGATTAGTAGCCAAATACACAATGCATTCCCCTAGGCCCATATAGGTGAAGTGTCATGTAGTCGCAGTTCACATGACACCACTAGAAGAAGTACACCACAACTTAAATATCAAACTATTGAATCTTTCTCAACACAATTCCAGTACTAAAAACATGACTTCTCCCATGTCCTCAAGAACAAAACGAGCTAGTCACAAGACATCATATGGATCATGATCAGAGATGGAATAATGATGTATAACAATCTGAACATAAACAACAATTCAACGGTTCACTCAATAGCATCAACTACAAAGAGTAATTAACACCGGGAAAGTTTCCCCTATGAACTATGCAAGATTCAACTCAATTGTTACAGCAATATGGAGATGGTGATGAAGGTGCTGATGGTGATGATGATGATGATCCCGATGAAGTCCTTCTTGATGATGGTGTTGATGGCGACGATCTCCCCTCTCCGGGAAGGAATTCCCCCGGCAGAAATCTGTCTGCCGGAGAGATCTTTCTCTCTCGGTGTTTTCCGCCCCGCAGAGGCGGCAGAATCTTTCTGTGGTCGCTCCCCGAGTCTTAGGGTTTCAGGAGGATTATATATGCTAGAGGGGAGTGCCAGGGGTGGACTAGGGCGGCCACACCACCTGGTGGCGCGGCCTAGGCTGGCCCGCGCCAGGGGGTGGTGTGGGCCCCCTGAGGCCCATCTCCAGCCCCCCTTCTGGCTTCCTTCGTCTTCTGAAAAATAGGATTTTCCGTATATTTTCCCGGATTTTCTGATCTTCACGAATTTTGCCTCCAAACATCACCTTTTCCATCAGAATCCTGACTGCAGCGGTCCATGCTCCAAAAGTCATCAACCATGCAAAAACAGATGAAATAACATAAGTATCACCTCTCAATACGAAATATATCAATGAATAACAGTGATTATGACATAGAATAGTGATGCAAAATTGACGTATCAAAAGCTTGCAGAAAGTAAACAGAAAATAGTAAACAGTTGTAGATTGATGGTAAAAGAAAGGACCGCATCCATAGTTCACTGTGATTCTCCTTAAGATAGATGACATGTTGGGTGAACAAGTTATAGCGGGGAAATTGACAAACATCGAGAAAGCATACATTCATATACTAATCATCTTGACTCCTATGAGATTTGATTGGGCATTACAACATTATACATAGACCGTAATCCAATTGCATCTATGACTAATAATCCACCTTCAGGTTATCAATCCGAACCTCCTCCAGTATTAAGTTGCAAGCAACAGATAATTGCATTACGCATTGCGTGTAAAGTAAACAATACGATTGTTCTATGAACAAAGGATTGCTGTTTTCTCCCTACTAGCAACAACACATCTAGTACCTTAGAGATTTCTGCCACTTCCCTAGATTACTAGAGGCATGAACCCACCATCGAGCATAAATACTCCCTCTTGGAGTTGCTAGCATCTACTCGGCCAAGATATCTACTAACAACGGAGAGCATGCAAGATCACAAATAACAAAGACATGATAGAATCAATAATCAATCTGAAATAGCATCTCAATATCCATCGGATCCTCGCAAACATAACATGTATCATTACAAATAGATGATCTTGATCATGAATGGAGCTCACAAGATCTAGACATGGTAGCACAAAGGAGAAGAACCAACCACCTAGCTACTACATGGACCCGTAGTCCAGGGATGAAATACTCACACATCACACCGGAGGCAGGCATGGTGATGAAGAAGGCGTCCAGGATGAATTCTCCCCTCCAGCAGGGTGCCAGGAAGAGCTTCAGACCCCTCCCGATCTAGGGATGGAGATGACCACGCCTACAGACTCTTTCGTGGAATTTTGATCGGGTCCTTAGGGTTTCTGTATCGGAGGCATCTTATAGGCAAAAGGGGAGGCCGAGGGGGGTGCCCTAGGTGGCCGCACCACCCCCTGGCGCGAGCCAGGCCTGGCTGCACGGCCAGGTGGTGTGGGCGGCCCCTGGCCCCTCTCCGTCTCGTATTGTGGCTCCGTGTCCCCATCGCTGAAATACTAACTTTTGCTTTTGTCCCGTCCAATTCCGAGAATATTCATTTTCTGACTTTCCTGGAACCAAAAACAGCAGAAAACAGGCAGCTGGCACTGTGGCCTCTTGTTAATAGGTTAGTCCAAGAAAGTGTATAAAAAGTACTAATGTGTGGACAAAACATAAGAAAGTAGATATAAACCAAGCATGGAACATAAAAAATTATAGATACGTTAGCAACGTATCATCTATCAGCACTTTCGAGAACCTCACATTGATATTTGGCCCAATGAACGTCGGATCTAGTACCCGCGTGTAGGTCCCTAGACTTGGTATGAGCTTCGGGTGATCCTTGATACTCCAAGTAATCTCCTGGTCTGACCAAGGCATATACTTTACCATGGCCGACATTACTGCATTTACCTCCATATGCCAGCATTGCAAAATCTTTTTGTCAGTCTCTTCCATGGTGAACACACAGTAACTTTGATGATGCTCTCTATACTCATTTATCCGTCTCGTATTCATGATACCCTTGATCGTGTTTCTGTTGGTTATTTACTTGATGCATAGCATCCCTCCTTTCCTGATTTTCATACCTTGGTGGAGGGGGAGGCAACATCATCTGCTGTCCATTTCCTCCTGTGAGAAATTGGTGCCGAGGTGCTTCATTCTGAGGCGCTTCATTCCGAGGTGCCTGAGCATTCCCCGAGCTACCTTATTCTAGTTTCCTCATCCACTCGCATTGCCGGGTCGTATGGTTCGCTGGACTATTTGGACTTGGCATATGGAATTTGCATGGCTGGTCCAGCATAGACTCGAACGTGTACCTCAGACGGTCCTTTCTTTCTTGCCACTATTTCTCCTGTTCCGAAGTCCAAGGTTTCTTGCCTTCAACCTTTTGTTGCCACTATTTCCCTCCAGTTTTCTGATGCTGGTTCGCGCCAGCATTGGGCTGATCTCGATCCACAACGGCCACTTGCTGCGAGCTGTATCGGTAATCTGGACGATCGTCCCTTCTTTTACCCCAGAAATCATGTATCCTAGATGACCCGGAGCCATCCCTGTTATAGTACTCCTCATTTGATTCGCTTGACATTATCTGGGGTTGGGTCGGATCTCCCAAAGCATATGAATCCGTGATCTAGATCGTCTCGGCCAAGGTGGTTGGCATATCTTGCTGCAACCTTTGCCACAACATACTTCCATATCTGCAGCCTTGGGCGAACCACGCAATCGCTTGTGATTCAATTACACCCTCGCATGAGTTGTGCACGTTACACCACCAAGTCAGAAACTCTCGGTCTGGCTCATTTGGTCTCTGTTTGGCCTCTTGTAGGTGCTCGAGAAGTTGCTGACGAACAATTCCTCGAAATCCAACCAACAGTTGATACTTCCCGGCGGCAAGTTATTTAACCAAACCCTTGCAGGTCCTTCCAACATCTGGGGTGCATATCTCACAGCCCATCTCAAATTTCCCGTTGAGATTTTAACTGCCGTTGCATAGTCAATGAGCCATTCCTCTGGCTTTGTGCTACCATTGTACATTTTTGTTCCCATGGCTAACTAGAAATTCGGCACCGGTGGTTCTTTCATGATCCGAGGTCCAAAGCATGCTGGACCCGGGGGACCTTGTACCTCGATCATCTTTGACCTGTAAAGCCGGTCCAGCTTCATCCGTGCGTCATTCGGCTGTAATTTCCTGCTTCCCAGCCTTGACCCAATCACGTGGTGCTCCGGTCTTGGCTATCCATCATTGACCATTGCTGAATAACCATCACTGTACCTGTCTTGATCCGGACGAGCATACTGCTGCTGCATCGCTTGACCAACGCTTCTCTCCTGCCGAGGTGCATATTGTTGTTGCTGTTGCCGAGGTGCATTTTGCCCTGTTTCCGCCGGATTACACTGTCCGGCATTGCCGTTGACGATGTTCCTTTGACCGGCATTGCCTTGGTCGTGGTTACCTCGGCCAGCTTCACCTCGGCTAGCACTGTGGTGACCCTCATCAACTTGCACTACTTTTCCTTTCCCTGCCCTTGCCGGGTCATACGGGACCATTTGCTTGTCTTGTCTCCCCGAGGTTACCACTTCCTCTCTCTTAGGGCTGTGACCCAGGGAAGACACAGCTCCAGCAGATTTTGCTGGGTTGTTCCTAGCCGAATGAACTACATTTGATGCTCCGGGATGGGCCGGGTTTGCCTTGTTCATTTTCTCATTTTGCTGGCACGCCACCCTCAACAAGTGGTTTACTCTTTCCTGTTGCCTTTCCTGGGCCTCTCCGGTCAAGGCTTCTAACTCAGACGCAGCTGCGTTCAATTCCCTGAGGTTCTTTGCCAGGTATTGTATCTCTCCATCCCCCTGTTACTATAGTAGCCATCTGACCCGGCCTAGGCTCACACTCCTTGTCAATTTCCATAATTAGGTTTCTACCTCGGATTTTTACTCTATCTATGCGGTTTGCCTTTGCATATTCCCTCAGAGTGATGTTCAGTGACTCCTACAACTCAGCTACTTTCTTCGCCCCAGCTAGCATTTTCTGCCTAGTTTCCTCTAACTCAGCTTGCGCCTGAGCCGTATCTACTACAGCTATTGGTGTCGCTAAGCTATCTATTGCTTGCTGCAGTACATTTTTTGGCCTCTCTAGTGGAGGGAATCTAGACCTTGCCTTCTTTGGCATGACTTCTGGATCTGGCGCTGGGTCCTTGCTCGCTCCTGCGTTTGGCGCGGTCATTATGACCTCAACGCAGCTTGCGGGGCGAGCGGTATGCGGGCCACTAGCCGTGCTGAGAGGTGGCTCGCCTCCCTCAACAACGTGCCGCGGGTGAACACAGGACTCATCCACGCCGATGTAGATCTTGTGTGTGCCAAGCATGATGAAGAGGCCATTACGCGGAGGAGGATGCCTACCGAAGCTTCTAGCATTGTCGCTGACGTAGTCCAGCACTTCAAAGCGCCAAACCAGGCCGGAGACGATGCGCTCGCCGATGCCGATGATGTTTCCCGTCTGGATTTTCACCCCTGCTAGCGCCGCTAGCCCCACGGTGGGCGCCAACTGTCGTGGTGGTGGTAGGCAGATGCCATGGATAGGCTAAAGATGGGTCCAATGAGCACTAGAGGAATCCAGGGAGGGATAGTGTGGTGATTCCACACAAAGATGTTTGTATTTCACTATGTCAATGGTGGATTACAAGGGCTCCTTGAGCTGTTCGTGAGAAGGGGACTAGTGCTCTTACCCCCCACTACAATGCTCTAGAGTTCTTCTAAGACAGAATGACCGATCCCCCGCTATGGAGGTACTGGTGCTCCTTATATAGGGGAGCCCAGGTTACAATGTTAGGGCATACGTGGAGGCATATTCTCGAATATGCCCTTTGGTTAAAGCTAGATGCCTCTTTATTCATTTTAAACGGCTAGTTTGGACTATGAACGTAACCCTCTGTGAGCTCCTTGCCTTTTGGCGTCACCAGACACTGACTACATCATCCGACATAGCCCGTGTCACCTTTGTCGGCCACGCTCGCTGGTCCTTTCCTCTGCTCGCTTTGCTTACGCTATAGTGGAAAAAGGCCACCTTTTGACCAACGGGAGATTCCTTCCTTCTCTTGGAAGCCAAGTGGTAGCCCGACTAGCGCTTGGCTAACCCGACTACGAGGGTACCTGCATACATGGCAAATCAAGTATGGCTGACTTAAATTTTATGTCGGTCGGGTTAGTGTTAGGTGGATACTCACTAGGCCGGGTTACCCCGTACATCGGCCTGCCTTGAGGAGACCCGACCAGCTCTTGCTTTTACCGTGCCGTACCTCGGCTAACTCGGCCTTTATACCCCGGTATGACCCTACCTGGGGGTATCCCCAACACATTGGCAGAATTCATAAAGGAAATTGCTATGCACAATTCTCAAGGTGTGGGTGCAGTTCTTCAAAATAGTTTTAGCAATAAGATTAATTATATGGCAAGCACAATGTTGATGCAGTAAAAATGATTGAGCATATGTGCCAAATATAGGACCAAGGGTATTCATTGCATTAGTAGTTGATGAAGCATTATCCAAAGTTACTACAAAGATCTTGTCTATGAGACCAAAGTTATTCACAACTTTGATTATAGATTGAGAAGTATTTTCTTCAGTATGTTTAACATCAATTAATTTGAATCCAATGATTCTTTTTAGTATTTCCCAGTCTTGGTTAACATAATTTGCAACCACGCTAATATAGTCTTACTTATCCCTACCGCTCCAGATATCGGATGTTAAAGACATTGAAAAAGTGCATGTAGTAAAATCATCTTTTATTTGCTTAAGACCCTCTTTGCATAATTTTTTCATGTCCCAAGATGTGGTTTGTCTAGAAACAGGAGTGAAAGTAGGATTATGGAATTTTCAAATATATTCGATGAAAGCATAAGATTCACCAAAACCTAGAGGTAAATCATTTGAAGCAATTAACTTGCAAAGACCTTTTCTCTGTTTGATGAAATTACGTACTGTACCATCGGCGGCGAATCCTATCAGCGTCTGGATGTGTCAGGGGGATGACCCTCGGGTAGGACAAGATGGGACTAACCAGCCGGCTCCATGGAGCTCATGCCGTCTGGACCCAAATCAATGAACCACCGTCGAATGGAATCCCCCACCCGGTCCGCATTCAAGTTTCCCTGGCTGGCCCGTCTAGCTGGGTAGCCAGAAGAACCGGCTGGGAGGCCGCTCCTAGCCGACCGCCTCGGATCCGCTGACCACGGTACGGTGGGAGTGACACTCCTTGCTGAGCGCACCTTTGATCGGACAGGCTGGCTGGCCTGGTCGGCGCTACCGGACAACTGTACCAAAGCTAGAGGCTGACGAGCAAAGCAAGGGCTGACGAGGAAAGCTCCGGCTTACGCAAAAAGAGCCGGCTGACGAGTAAAGCAGGGGCGCTAGACACTGTAGCGTGGTCCTCCCCTATGCTGGAGGCTTGACTCGACATAGGCCTACCGTTTGGCCCTGTCCAACTGGCCCACTTTGTAAGGCCCAAATCCAAACAGTAAACCCTAGAACCCACCTTGTAAACTACCTCCTCAACCAGTATATAAGGAGGGGGGTAGTGCTAGGGTTCTAGGTAGAGAGACAGAAGAGGATGCATTTCTAGACAACCACAAGTTAAGTAGCTAAGGAAACAGCTCAAGGAGCATCTGTATTGGGCATTCGCCCCCTTTCATAGTAGATCCTTGCAGGAGTAGGAGTTTTACCTCGCCAAGAGGGCTCCGAACCTGGGTACATCGCTGTGTTTGTAGTATTTGTGCCCAACCCGTTGCGAGTAGCCACCGATAGCATCCTGATCGTCCCCTTCAAGCCATCCCCGATGGTACTGCTGTTTTCCACACCATGACAGTTGGTGCCCACCGTGGGGCACAATGCTTTGGCTGGGATCATCTTTCGCATGGGACTTCCGCTCGTCGCCGGTGAGGGAGTCGCCTCTGGCCTCGTCCTCACTCTCGGCTCCTTCGACTGCGTCCTCGACAATGCATCTTGTTTCCCTGAGGGGATTTTCCCAAGCGGAGGCTCCATCATGCACTTCGGCGAGCACCATGTCTACGTCGCCATCGTTGCTGAGGCTTTCCCTCGTGAGGTCGTCACCATCTCTGGTGTGCCCCCTGGTTTCTCTGCCTCGCATGTCGCCAGCAGCAGCGTCGAGGTCATGATGGTAGGGTCGATGGAGAACCATCGCCCACCTCTGGAGCACAACATGGACGTTCGCACCACCAACTCACGCCTCCCGAACCAGGACCTGCTCAACGCGTCCATCGAGCACCTCCGCAACCCCATCACCCCCATCGAGGTGGACCCAGCTGCAACTGCAGCAGCCTTGGAAACTGCTCGTCAGAACCTTCTGGAGGAAGCTGGCAAAGTAGCGGCCGCCCAACGGCGGATGAACGCCACCATGCGGGAGTACAACATCGTGCACGGCTTCGCAGGCTTGCCTAGCACCAGCCGCCTGGCCCAGCCACAAGGCCGAAACCTCGGTTCGAAGATGGATCGTGCCGCTGATCCGCGTACGCCCGTGGTACAGCCGGTCTACAGCACCCCCGCCAAAAACATGAGGGCCGCGGAGGCGGCGGTTGCGGAGCTAAGCCACCTGGAGGGCGAGGAACTGCTCCGTTAGCAGGCACGTGTCCAGCTCCTCGTGGTCACGGCAAACAAGCAGTAGACTGAGGCAGAACTCAACATGGCCAGCAACAGCAGAACCCAACCGGCTCGCCGGATGGTGGATCCGGCTGCACGTGGCAGCAAGGCATCTTCCCCAAACGGAGCAAGGCAGATCAACTGCCCACGCGGTGGATCTGCAGGCCGTGGGCACAACGCCCGCGATGCGGCAGCGCTTACCAGCAAAAACCACGAGCCGGCCGACGAAGCCGGAAAAGACCAAGCGCTATCCAAGTCCTGCCTATCCGGCTGGCTGGGACCGCTCGAGCCGGAGGAACAACAAGACGCGCGCGTGCGAATCGACTTACTGGTCCAGTCACGCGCGCTGGAGGAAGAAAGTCCAGCCGGCCCAAGATGTTTCGGACCACGCATCCGGAATGAACCATTTCCAAAGGGATTTTTGTTCCCAAGAGATACGCCCAAGTACAACGGCTCAGTCAAGCCGGAGGACTGGTTGGTGGATTACACCACTGCCGTGGGCATCGCAAATGGCAACCGCCGGGTAGCAGTATGCTACGCCCCTCTCATGCTCCTCGACTCAGCCAGGACGTGGCTCAACAGCCTCCTCGATAACAACATCAACACGTGGATCGACTTCGAGCAGGCGTTCGTCCGCAACTTCACTAGCACCTACAAGCGCCTAGGCTGACCCTGCGAGCTTGCTCTTTGCATGCAGGGCCCGGATGAATCCGATCGCTCCTACATCACCCGATGGACGAGCATGCACAACTCCTGCGAGGGGGTACGTGAGCACCGGGCGGTTGACTTCTTCATCAACGGCTGCAGAGACGGCACTATGCTCAAGAATAAGCTTCGCAGGGTGGAGCCCACAACCATGGTGCAGACCATGGCCATCGCGGCAGTGAAAAGATCCGTCCGGGTGGACGACCAAGGGCAAATAATCATCAACGTCGCCATAGATCGGCGCCAGCCGGAAGGAAATGGCCACAATTCTAGGTGGCATGACAACCACCACGGCAAAAGAAAGGACGACCAGCCGGATAACCAGTACAGTTCCAGACAGGTAGCGGCAGTGCAGGAGGATCCGGCTGCAGGCGGAAGCCGGAGACAGAAGCCCGATGACCGGCCTCCGAGGCCCAAGTACACCATCGAGTCAATGCTTGATGGGCCATGCAAGTTCCATAGTGGAGGCAACAAACCGGCTACGCATACCACACGCGAGTGCACCTGGACGAAGAAGATGGCAGAGATTGCTGGCACACCGGCTGGACAGGCGCCGCCTCCTCCAGCCGGTGGGCCACCAGGCGATCGCAATAACCAGCATCGAAGGGAAGATGATGACAACAACTACCCTCTCCAGGTGGGAAACCACCACATCTTCACCACGGAGCCGGAGACCAAGCACAACAAGAGGTGTCGCGAGGCGGAAGTGAACGCAATCGTTCCTCCCGTTCCCTAGTATCTCAACTGGTCAGAGCAAGAAGTTGCATGGAGCCAGAAGGACCAGCCAGCTAAGATGCCTCACCCAGGCACCTACGTGATGGTTTTGGATCCTATCATTGTCTCCCAGAAGCATTCCTGCAGGTTCTCCTGCGTCCTCGTGGACGGAGGGAGCAACATCAACCTCCTGTAACGCAGCTCGCTCGACCGGCTCGGTATCAGCGAGTCGCAGCTGGAGCCGTCAAGAACCTCCTTCCATGGAGCCGTCCCAAGCCCGTCGCACTCCCCCATCGGAAAGATCTGGCTAGACGTCATCTTCGGCACAGAGGACAACTTCTACCGCGAGCCCATCTGGTTCAAGGTGGTCAACCTCTACAGCGCATACCACGCAATCCTGGGGAGCCGGTGCTCACCAAGTTCATGGTGGTACCGCATTACGCGCACCTCAAGATGAAGCTACCAGGGCCCAAAGGCATCATCACCGTGGATGGTTGCTATAGACGGTCTATGGAGTGCGCCATAGATGGGTCCAAGATAGCGGAAGCCATGATAATCGCGGAGGAAAAGCGCATAATCATACAGAACGTAGCGGCCCTGCAGAAGGACATGCCGGCTGGCGAGCCCAAGCTGACCGAAGAAGCATAATTCAAGCCGTTGAAGGGCACGAGAAAGATCTTGTTGAAAGAGGCCGAGCCGGACAAGTTTGTCCTGGTCGGAGACGGCCTCGACAGCAAATAGGAAAGCACGCTCGTCGACTTCCTCCGTGAGAATTGGGATATCTTCGCATGGTCCCCCAAGGACATGCCAGGTGTTCCGAGGGAGCTCGCCAAGCACTCTTTACATGTCAGGCCGGATGCAAATCCGGTCAAATAGTCACTATGCCGCTTCGTGGAAGAAAAGAGAAGGACCATTGGTGAGGAGATCACCCGGTTGCTCGCAGCCGGATTCATCATGGAGGTTTTCCACCCAGAATGGCTGGCAAACCCCGTCCTCGTGCTAAAGAAGAACAAGACTTGGTGCATGTGTGTTGACTACACTAGCCTGAACAAAGCATTCCCCAAAGATCCATTCGCCCTGCCAAGGATAGACCAAGTGATCGATTCCACGGCCGGCTGCGAGCTGTTGTCATTTCTGGACGCGTATTCCGGCTACAACCAGATCCGGCTGAACCCCGCTGATCAAATAATGATAGCATTCATCACTCCTATGGAGACTACTGCTACATCACAATGCCGTTCGGACTGAAGAATGCTAGAGGAACATACCAGCGCTGCATGCAGAAGTGCTTGCAAACTCAGATCGGCAGAAACGTACACGCCTACATCGATGATGTGGTGGTCAAGACCAAGGAGAGCCAAACACTCCTTGAGGATCTGAAGGAAACATTCACCAACCTCCGCCGGTTCTAGATGAAACTGAACCCGGATAAGTGCGTGTTCAGCGTCCCAGCTGGCCAACTCCTCGGTTTTCTCGAATCTGAGCAAGGAATCGAGGCGAACCCGGAGAAGATCGGTGCAATCGAGCGTATGAAGCCGCCCAAGAACTTGCGAGATGTCCAAAAGTTCATCGGATGCCTGGCCTCCCTCAGCCGGATCATCAGCCGGCTGGGCGAGAAAGCACTCCCACTATACCAGCTCCTGAAGAAGACAAACATATATGTCTGGACATCACATGCAGATGAAGACTTCCGCGACCTCAAGCGCATGCTCACCTCACCACCCATTCTAGCAGCACCAGCAGCAAAGGAGCCCATACTGATGTACATCACAACAACCAATAGGGTTGTTAGTGTGGTGCTAGTAGTGGAGAGGCCGGAAGAAGGAAAGGCGTAGCTGGTGCAGCGACCGGTGTATTACCTGAGTGAGGTACTCTCACTCTCGAAGCAAAATTACCCTCATTACCAGAAGCTGGTGTACGGCGTGTACATGGCCGCCAAGAAATTGAAGCACTACTTCCAAGAGCATTCCATCCGGGTGGTGGCGTTGGCACTGCTCTCGGAGATCATCGGCAACAGAGACGCCACAGGCCGGGTGGCGAAATGGGCCATAGAGCTCGCCGCCCACAACATACAGTATGAGCCAAGAACGATGATCAAGTCTCAGGCCTTGGCAGATTTCCTCGTTGATTGGGCAGAAACGCAGTACCTGCTGCCTTGCCCTGACTCCACGCATTGGAAGCTGCATTTCGACGACTCCAAGATGTATGGAGGGCTCGGTTCCGGAGTGGTCATTACCTCTCCAAAAGGAGACCAGCTAGAATATGTGCTGTAGATCCACTTCCACACGTCCAACAACGTTGCTGAGTATGAGGCGCTCGTCCATGGCCTCAAGATGGCAAAGGAAATAGGCATCCGGCGCATCCTATGCTTCGTCGACTCTAATCTGGTGGTACAGCAAGTGTCGGGCGATTGGGACGCCAGAGACGCAAACATGGCTCTATACCATTTCTTCGTACAGCAGCTATGTGCCTGTTTTGAAGGATGCGAGTTTCACCATGTTCTCAGGGCAAACAACGAGGCCGCGGACACGCTCGCCCGCATCGGGTCAACAAGAAAAGCAATTCCGCCTGGAGTCTCCCTTGAGCACCTGCGCAAGCCATCAATCAAGCTGGCTCCTGAATCCGACTCCATATTGTTGGACGTGGACCCGAGGACTGCCGGCTCTAGGACCTCCACGATGGCTTCACCGCACCTGGAGACTGCTTCGCCGCACCCGGGGACTGCCGGCTCCAAGACCTCCGTGACGGCTTCACCGCACTTGGGGACTTCTTCGCCGCACCCGGGACTGCCGGCTCCAAGACCTCCACGACGACTTCGCCGCACCCGGGAGTTGCCGCGTCCAGCCTAGAGGCTGCCGGCTCCGCTACTCCACCCAGTCGGCCTCCGGAAGAGCCTGACCCGGCTATCCGGGCAGAAGTGAATCTGCTGATGCAGGCGGTATGCACCATCCGAGAAACCCCAACATGGGCCAAGCCGTTCATGGATTTCCTGGCCAGAGGAGAGCTGCCCGAAGAGGAGGTAGAGACAAGGCAGGTGAAGCGCAGAGCCAACGCATACACTATCATCAACAACGAGCTCTACAAGTGCAGTGTTGGTGGCATTTATCAGCGATGTGTGAGCCAGGAGGACGGAATCTGGCTGCTGGTCGACATCCACCAGGGCGAATGCAGACACCACGCGTCGTCACGGGCCATAGTGGCAAAGGCATTCTGCCATGGGTTCTACTGGCCCACGGCACTGGAAGACGCTGAGCAGATCGTCAAAGCATGCAACGGTTGTCAGTGGTTCAGCCAGCAGAAGCACACTCCGTCTGCAGCACTCAAGACAATTCCCATCACCTGGCCGTTTGCCGTCTGGGGGCTGGACATGATTGGCCCTTTCAAAATAGCCAGATCTGGCATGACACACCTGCTGGTGGCGGTGGACAAGTTCACCAAGTGGATAGAGGCAAAGCCAATAAAGAAACTGAATGGACCAACGGTGGTCAAGTTCTTCACAGACATAATCACACGCTTTGGCTACCCCAACAGTATCATAACCGACAACGACACAAATTTTGCCAAGGGATTTTTCGCATGATTCTGCGGAGACAAAGGCATCCGCCTGGACCTTGCATCTGTGGCACACCCCTAGTCCAACGGGCAGTGCGAGCAAACAGATGGCCTAGTCCTAGCCGAAATCAAGTCTCGGCTGATCGAACCACTAATGCGATTCCCCGTGTCGTGGTGGTGTCATGGCAGATGCCATGGATAGGCTAAAGGTGGGGACTAAATGCACTAGGGGAATCCAGGGAGGGATAGTGTGGTGGTTCCACACACAGTAGCTTTGTATTTGATTCACTTCCACAGATTACAAGTGCTCCTTGAGATGTATTGGAGAGAGGAGGAAGAAGGAACTCTCTTACTCTCACCACTCGCTAGCCCTCAGTCACTTGCTAGTAGAACATAACCTCTCAAGACCAACCAAGTAAAACTCAACCCTTTCTACAGAGGCCCTAGCCCTCCTTATATAGGGGTCGCTAGGTCTCCAATTAGGGCATACGTGGAGGCATATTCCAAGGAATATGCCTCCTCCCAAAATAGTAAGTCGAACGGGTTACTTTAACCCAGTGTCATCCATGCAGAGGCTACGTGAGCCTCTGCGGCTCCCGCGTCATCCAACACAGGCTTTGTCACCTTTGTCACCCACGCTTTGGTGGTCCTGGTCTCTGTCTGCTTTGCTCACGCTCTGCGTACAGTGGTCACCCTTTGACCAGCGAGATACCTTCCTTCTCTTGTAAGCTTGCTATAACCCGGATCGTACCTAGTCGATCCGTCCATAGTTGTTCCTGCATACAAGTTAGATACATCCCACCGACTTACGATATAAGTCGGCCGAGACCCAGTTAGGTGGACATCCCCTGGTCCGGGTTACCCCGTGATTCGGCCTACCTTGAGGTGACTCGGCCAGCATCCGCTTTGACCTTACCATACCTCGGCTAACTCGGCCTTTATACCTCGGCGTGACCCTACCCGGGGGTATCCCCCCAACATTAGTCCCCGAAGCTGGTGCGGTCTTAGATGCCTTAGCCGCTAAGGCCACAGCAGGTTCAATTTTATCGAGCCTCTGGCTCCTTTGCGAGTTACCTCATAGTCCGGATTTTCTTAGGTTTCCTTTCCCTTGGCACATTCCGAGTTTTCACTCGCTGGCCGGGTTACCTCATATTCATCCGGGTCATTCTTCCTTCTCTTGTACGCTTCCCCATGTGGAGGTTAATCATTACTTTTGCCTTATTTTAAGGGCCTGCGCCAGTAACCGCCACAGTAATTGTCAGTTATCACTGTATCACACGTCACATCGTGCCTGCCTCCTCGTTAACTGCATCATAACATCGCGTCATGGGATCTCCTGCGCTCTGTGGCCTTTCCTGTGGCTCGCTGCTGATTGGTTGATCTGGGGTACACACGGCCACACCGTGTGGACCGCCCGCACAGCGCGATCCCACTACCCCTTAAGGGCGTGGTTAAATAGGGGAGGGGTGCACCCCTTGGGTTCTTTCCCCACTTCCGCCTCTCGCTTCTTCTTCTTCCTCTTCTAGCGACAAAGCGCCGCCATCAGATTCGAGTAGCAGCGCCGCCAAGATTGCTTCCACGCGCACCAGCGTCGCCGCCACCTTCCCGCATCTCTTCCGCCACGGGTCCTCGCCTATCCAGGCCACTGTCACCCACCGCCGCTAGCGCCAGTGAGGGTAGTGATCTCGAGATGACAGAGGAGGAGCTCGCCGTCGCTAAGCAAGAAATGGAGGAGGACGCGGTGAACGCCGACCGCGGCGTGTGGGCTGGATCTTGGGTTTGCCAGGATGACCTGGACTGGTTGTATCGCACCAGGCGCATCCCGGAGGGTGTTACCGCATGCCTTCCAGCTGCGGAGCTTGCCCCCTCACCCAATCCGGCTGAGTATGTTGTATTCCTCTCCCACTTCCAACGTGGATTCGGGCTCCCAGCAAGCGATTTCTTCAACGACTGGCTCAACACATATGAGCTTCAGCCGCACCATCTTCCGGCTAATGCCATCACCTCTCTCTGCCTTCGCCTCCACCATTGAAGGCTACGCCGGACTATGGCCCACGAAGGAGGTATAGATCCGGTTCTTTGGCCTTCCCCGGAACGTGATTCCAAACATCCAGCTTGACCCAGAGGACAAGCAGCTCATGCAGTTCGGCGTAGCTTCCATCTTCCCCTGGAGACAGTCTATCTTCCGCCGAGTCACGGGGCTTGACTCTTGCAAGGGATGGGCCCGGACTTTCTTCTATGTCCAGAACAGCACAACTGAGGATCTGATCCAGCTGCGCCCTTACGCTCCGGGTCCTCCTAACCCGGATCTGTGGGACAAGGTCCCCAAGCAGCCCACTGTCCTGGCGAACCAAGTCAACAAGAGGTTCCAGGAGCTGAAGGATCTCGGATTGCGCAATGAGGACGTTATGATCACATTCGTCCGCAACCGGATCTCCCCCCTCCAGAAACGTAGTCATAAAGTTTGCCACATGAGCTGGGGCCGTGATCCCAACCGGACCTCCTCATTCGAGTTAAATAACACTGAGATCTACCGCCGGTTCAAGGCCCTCTTCACCACCCACAAGGACTTCTCTTCTGAGTGGACGTGGGGGATCGAACACTATTGCCGAGATAGGCTTCCCCCCGCGGTAAGTCTCGTGCCCCATACTTTCTCCGAATTGTATCACATGTCGGTTTCTATTGTAAGTTTAATCCCTTTGTCTTTTCTTTCCCTTAGATGTTTCTTCAGCAAACCGTTGAGGATGGCACCGAGCCTGCTCTCAAATGGGCACCTGATCGAGACACCTCGGATGTGGAGGAGCCGGATTAGGAGATGTTCCTGCCGATGGCGGACGCGACCAAGCGACCCACCGGTAAACTCTCTTCTATTAGAGATTGGCCAGACGATGAAGATGATTCGGATGTTGAGGTGATGGAGGCATTTGACGCTATCCCCCTTTCTTATGCTTTTCCGACATCAGCTAACCCCGATGGGCAGATCCATGAAGATCCTCCCCTTGCCATGGGTGAGCCTGTCCCAGTCGCACCGAAGAAGAGGGGGGCCACATCTGCTTCTTCCTCCGGACCTTCTCAGCCAGCTAAGAGGCGAAAGAAGTCCACGGACAAAGCTGCCACCAAGGCCACGACTAAGGTTGTGGCCCGGAGAGATCGCAAGCCAAAGGAACCCCTAACTTCGGATGAGTAAGTCATTTCTCCCTTTGCCATTCACTTGTTCTTCTTTTGTTATAGTTTCTCATCACACATTATTTGATTCGGCAGGGCCGCGGTGGAGGTTACCTAGAGCGGATCCAGTATTGCTTCTCCGCTCTGACATAGCTCTTCTCCCCCTCATGGTGACGACTCACGCTCGTTGAGCCCCATTCAGGAGGGTTCAGCGGCTGCTCCAGGTTCCAGCCCACCTCGTCAAGAGGAGGGCAACCTCGGAGCGGGGAGGCTGGCTCTGCCGAGGTAGCAGCAACCACCACTTCGGCTCCGCTGCAACCAGCTTCATCCGAGTTACCTTTAGCACCTTCGCCGAAACAGAAATCAGCACCAGCACCATCATCAGCTCCAGCACCAGCAGCAACAACAAAAGCACCACCAAGCCCCTCCGCTTCGTCCGAGTCTTCCAAGGCTCGGCGAGAAGACATCAGCAGCACCAAGGCTAGCGCCAAGGCGGCTCCCAAGGGAAAATCCGCTGCAGCAACCTCAACTTCTCAGCAGCAGCCCAAGGGCAAAAAGGCTCCGGACGCCACCAGGGCAGCGTCCATCGAGGCTGGACAGCGCACACTCGCGTCCATGCTTTCGAAGAAGACTCCACCACCGAAGGACGCCCCTGCCGAGCCAGCTGATGCGCAACTTGTTTTGCACACCAGCCCCGCTGTTGCTCAGGTTGAGAGGAGAGAAGCGCATGCCAAGGGTCTAGTGGCGCCCCACATGCTTAGCGGCGAATGATACCCTCCGACCTTGATCGAGTTTGTAAATAACTGGAACAAGGCGGAGTTTGTCCACAACGACGATCTCCCGGAGAAGTTCGGTCCCGCCGAATTTGCTGCGCAGATGAATACTGCCGCCAAGGCAATTAACCTTGTGGGTCAGATGATGGAGGTACGTTACTTCGTCTTTTTCTTAACATGTTGTACATATTATTGATATAGCCATTAGTCCCCGAGCCTCCGGGGGAGTAACTTGTTACTCGGCCGGATGCTCCTTAGAAAATTAACGTAGCTCCTTAAGAACTTCGAATATGCACACACTTAGAGCCGGGTTAAGTTCCACTTGGCCCGGATCTTATACACTTCGAATATGCACACACCTAGATCCGGGTTAAGTTCCACTTGGCCCGGATCTTGCACACTTCGAATATGCACACACCTAGAGCCGGGTTAAGTTCCACTTGGCCCGGATCTTGCACACTTCGAATATGCACACACCTAGAGCCGGCATACATACCGACATATGAGAGACTCGGATACATACACTTCTCTGCTAAGTGTAGAAAGGACGAAGTAGAGCTACATTCCATGGACGCTTAGATTCCTCGCCGGACCTGTCCGCCTTGTTCGTTTCCTGTGGTTTTGCATCGATAAGATAATAAGAATCATTGTGAAATGCTTTGCTCACAATGAATGGCCCTTCCCATGGGGGGATAACTTATGCATGCCAGCAGTATGTTGTACCAACCGGAGTACCAGATCGCCTTCCCGGAAGACTCGGGGGTTTACTTTCCGGCTATGATAGCATCGGAGATTTTGCTGATATATGGAGGATCTGGACAATGCCAATTCTCTCGCTTCTTCCAGCAGATCAACATCATTTTGCCGGGCTTCTTGCACTTCGGCTTATGTGTATTGGGCGACTATGGGCGAGTCATGCTATATGTCGGCTGGTAATACAGCTTCTGCCCCATATACCAGAAAAAATGGTGTATAGCCTGTTGATCGATTCAGAGTTGTTCTTAAACTCCACAGTATCGCTGGTAGTTCTTCTATCCAGCACCTCGCTGATCTTTGCAGCGGCTCAATGAGCCGGGGTTTTATCCCGGATAATACTAATCCGTTGGATCTCTCCACTTGTCCGTTCGATGCGGGGTGGGCTACCGAGGCAACGTCTAGCCGGATCTTCTTATCTTGGCAGAATCGTGCAAATGCTCCTTCAGCAAAATTTGTGCCATTGTCTATTATGATACTGTGAGGATAGCCATATCTCAAGATGATGTCTTTGAGAAATGTCATGGCCGTAGCCCCATCACATTTTCTTATTGGCTTTACTTCAATCCACTTTGTAAATTTGTCAACCATGACCAAAATGTGAGTCATATTTCCCCTTGCTGGTTTGAACGGGCCAACCATGTCCAAACACCATACGGCAAATGGCCAGGTGATTGGTATGGTCTTGAGCTCCGACATTGGCATATGTGTCTTGGTAGCATACCTCTGACAACCATTGCATTTTCTTACCAAGTCCTCTGCTTGTTCTAAGGCACTTGGCCAGTAGAATCCATGCCGGAAAGCTTTTGCTACCAAGGCTCTGGACGAGGCATGATGCCCACATTCCCCTTGATGTATATCTCAGAGGATGTCAAGCCCTTCTTCCGGGTCAACACAACGCTGGAGGACATTGGTCACACTCCTTTTGTGTAGCTCGGAATTGATGATCGTGTATGCCTTTTCTCTCCTCTGAGTTTGCCTGGATAACACCTCCTCAGCGGGTAAAGTTCCATCTTTCAGGAATTGAAATATGGGCAACGCCCAAGCTGGTACAGCTTGCACTGGGAACACATCCTCATCAATTTCCATCTGATCCACCAGCATAACCTCAACCAGATCACGCTGAGCAGTCCCCGGGTCTTGCGAAGCAATCCCCGGGTTCACCGAGGCAGTCCCCGGGTTCGCCGAGGCAGTCCCCAGGTTTCGCGTACCATCTCCCATGTCAATGTCCATGGGTGCAGCTCCAGACTCCGGATCTTCCGGGACGTAGATTGAGTCGGTTTCTGGGGACGACCCGATAGATGGTTTTCTGAGGTGTTCTAATGCTATACCCGGTGGAATTGCTTGTCGGGTTGATCCGAGCTTCGACAATACGTCGGCAACCTCATTTTCCACCCGGGGTACATGGCGAAATTCGCATCCCTCAAAGTAACCAGATATCTTCTGCACATGGAATCTGTATAGTGCCATGTTTGGATCAAGAGCGTCCCACAACCCCGACACTTGCTGAACTACCAAATCCGAGTCGCCAAAGCATTGGATCCGACGTATCCCAATTTCTTTTGCCACTTTGAGACCATGCACAAGTGCTTCATATTCGGCGACATTGTTTTATGTTGCGAAACGAATCTATAGCACATACTTCAACTGGTCATTCTTTGGCAAGGTAAGCACAACTCCGGCGCCTAACTCGGTTTTTGTTTTTGACCCGTCAAAGTGCATTCTCCAATAGTTCGGATCTGGTAATGGTGGTTCGTATTGCACCTCGGCCCAGTCCACAAAAAAGTCGGCCACAGCTTGAGACTTGATTGCTTCTCTTCTGTCATATTGTGGCGCATAAGGAGCTAGCTCAATTGCCCATTTCGCAATCCTGCCACTTGCATCCTTGTTACTCATTATCTCGGGTATGGGGGCTTCACATATTACTTTGATGGGGTGCTCCTCAAAATAATGTTTTAGCTTCTTAGCCGACATGTACACACCATATGCCACTTTCTGATAGTGCGGATAATTTTGTTTTGAGGCTGATAATTCCTCGCTCAGATAATACACTGGCCTTTGCACTGACTTACCCTCTTCGTCGTGCTCTACCACAATTACTACACTTACAACTCAGTTGGTTGCGGCTATATAGAGCAACATTGGCTCCTTTGATAGTGGAGAGGCTAACACTGGTGCAGTGGCTAACATTTTCTTTAATTGGATAAAGGCTTCATTGGCCTGCGACATCCAAATGAACTTGTCCGACTTTTTCATGAGTTGATAGAGAGGCAGTGCCTTTTCTCCCAACCGACATACAAACCGACTTAACGATGCCCGGCAACCAGTGAACTTCTGGACATCGTTAAGACACTTCGGCAGTTCCATTCGCTCTATGGCCCGGATTTTAGTTGGATTGACTTCAATACCTCGGCTAGAGACAAGGAATCCGAGTAATTTTCCAGCCAGGACACCGAAGGTGCATTTTTCTGGGTTAAGCTTCATTAGGAACCTCCTTAGGTTCACGAATGTCTGCCTGATATCGTCAAGGAGCGTTTTGCTTTCCTTGGTCTTGATAACCACATCATCCACATACACCTGTACATTTTGACCAATTTTGTCGTGCAAACATTTCTGCATACATCTTTGGTACGTTGCCCCTGCATTACGTAAACCAAATGGCACGGTGCGATAGCAATAAGCCCCATACGGGGTGATAAATGCAGTTTTTATTTGATCATCGGGATTCAGGGTTATCTGGTGGAAACCAGAATATACATCAATGAATGACAGCAGTTCACACCCAGTAGTTGAATCTATGACCTGATCTATCCTTGGTAGTGGAAATGGATCTTTTGGACATGCCTTATTTAGGTTCGTGTAATCGATACACATACGCCAAACCACTGCCACATTCGGATCGTCCTTCTTCTTCTCCACCAGCACCGGATTAGATAGCCAATCCGGTTAAAGAACTTCCATGATAAATCCAGCTGCTAGTAACCGAGCTATCTCATCTCCAATGACTTTTCTCCTATCTTCAGCGAAGCAGCGGAGAGGTTGCTTCACCGGCCTTGCTCCGGGTCTCACATTCAAAGAGTGCTCGACCAACTCCCTCGGAACACCTTGCAAGTCCTGTGTGGACCAAGCAAAAATATCCCGACTCTCACAGAAGAAGTTGATGATCTCGCTTTCCTATTTATCGTTTAACCCGGCACCAATTGTTACGGTGCGCTCTGGGAACATATCATCAACAGGCACCCTCTTGATATCTTTTGTCGCCTGGAATGAAACACTACCATGCGGGTTACTCAGTGCCGGCATATTCTGCTGTGCGGACTGAGCCAATGCCGCCACTTCCTGTATCTTCCTTTTCTCTTGCACAATCACGAGTGACTCGGCTAGGTTAGACCCGGCTAACGCACACTCAATGGAACATCGGAAATCTCCGGCTATGGTAATTACTCCATTTGGCCCAGGCAACTTCATCTTCAGATAACTGATGTGATAACTTGCCATGAACTTGTTCAGTGCTGGTCTTCTGAGTAACGTGTGATACGCACTTTCTAAGTTCACCACTTCAAACTCCAAATTCTCAGTTCGGCAGTTATCTCGCGTGCCGAACAATACGTCAACCCGGACCTTGCCTATGGGCTCACAAGAAATGCCTGGCACAATGCCATGGAAAGTTGTCATTGTAGCCTGGAGCATGTTCTCCGAGATACCCAACTTGCGCATTGTATCCACATACATGATGTTAATGCTACTTCCATTGTCAATTAGTACCTTTGAGAATCTCACATTGATGTTAGGCCCAATGAATGTCGGATCTAGCACTAGCGCATATGAACCAGGACTCGGCATAAGCTTGGGATGATCTTTGATGCTCCAGGTAATTTCCTGGTCCGACCAAGGCATATACCTCATCACTGCCGGCATTACCGCATTCACCTCCATGTGTCGGCGCTGCAAGCTCTTTCTATCTGTTTCTTCTGTGGTGAACACACAGTAACTCTGATGATGCTCTCTGTACTCATTCCTCCCCTCGTTTCTAGGGTACCTATGATCCGGTTGATGCTGGTCTTCCACTTGATGCACTGCATCCCTTCTCTCATGGTTGTCATACCTCGGCGGAGGGGGAGGCAACATTAGCTGTTGCGTGTTTGCTCCGGAGAGCAATTGCTGCCGGGGTAACTCCTGCCGAGGTTGATCATTCTGAGGTGCCTGAGCATTCCCCGAACCACCTTGTTCTATCTTACGCATCCACTCACACTGTCTTGTCATATGACCCGCTGGGTTACTCGGATTTGGCGTGTGAAATTTACACGGTTGATCCAGCATTGACTCGTAAGTATACCTCGGACGGTCCTTCTTTTCCTGCCACTGTTTCTTTTGCTCTGGCGTCCAAGTTTTCTTGCCATCGTTTCTCGGTGTCCATTGTTGCCCTCTAGTTTTCTGACGTTGATTGCCCCCTGCTCCGGGTTGATCTTGATTCACAGCAGCAACTTGTTGCGGCTGTCGATAATCGATTGTCATCTCTTCTTTTACCCCGGTAGTCATTCCTCCGGGATGACCCGGCTCCATCTCTATGGTAGTACTCCTCATTTGACTCGTTTGACACGAGCCTGGGTTGAGTCGGATCATCCAAAGCATACGAATCAGCAATACGGATTGTCTCTGCCAATGTAGTTGGCATATCCCTTTGCAATATTTGCCACAACATGCTTGCATATCTGCACCCTTGCGCAAACCATGCTATGGCATGTGACTCAATCACACCCTCACATGAGTTTCGCATGGTACACCACCGGGTTAAGAACTCCCGGTCCGTCTCATTTGGTCTCTGCTTGCACATTGCTAGGGTCTGTGGCCTATTTGGCCTCTGATACGTACTTGAGAAATTGCTGACAAACATTTCCTCAAAATTGATCCAACAGTTGATACTTCCGGGCGGCAAATTGTTTAGCCATACCCTCGCTGGCCCCTCCAACATCTGGGGTACGTATCTCACAACCCATCTCAAGTTGCCTATAGCAATCTTTACAGTTGTAGCATAGTTAATCAACCAATCCTCCGGCTTCGTGCTGCCATCGTATGTATTAGTGCCTCTAGGTAGCTGGAAGTTGGGCACCGGAGGTTCCTTCATGATCCGGGGCCCAAAACACGCTAGACCCGGTGGACCTTGACATTCAATCTGCTCCGACCTATACAGCTGATCCAGTTTTAATATGGCATCATTAGGCATCAAATCCCTGCTTCCCAATCTTGACCCTATCACATGATAGTCCGGCCTTGGGTATCCTGCGTTCACCATTTCCGAATCACCATCATTGTATCGGTCTTGCTCTCGTGGAGCACCTCTCTGTTGCATACCTCGGCCGGCACTTTGCCCTTGCCTTGGTATATTCCGCTGCTGCGGTTGTCCTGCTCCTGCCGAGTTGTGCTGTCTGGCATTGCCATTTACAACATTTCCTTGACCGGCATTGCCTTGGTCGCGGTTACCTCGGCTAGCTTCACCTCGGCTCACACTTCGTCAATCCTCATTTCTCTGCACTTCTTTTCCTTTCCCTGCCCTTGCCGGGTCATATAGGACTATCTGTTTGTTCCTCCTGGTCGAGGTTACTACCTCTTCTCTCCTAGGACCACCATGAGGAGATGATGCAGCTCCCGTGGATTTCTCCGGGTTACCCACCGCCGAATGAACAATCTTGGAGGCCCCTGCTCTCTCCGGGTTAGCCCTGAGTAATTCCTCATTTTGCCTGTTCATGATCCGAACCAACTCATTGACCCTATCTTGCTGTCTCTGACGGGCTTCACCCGTCAAACCCTCTAATTCGGATGCAGCTGCATCTGCTGCTCTGAGGTTTTTTGCCGGGGTGCTATACTTCGGCAGCCCCACGGATAAACAGTTCTCTGACTCCTCAATCCTAGTATCACCCTCTTTGTTCATTTCACTCATGAGGTTTCTCCCTTTTACTTTTACAGCATCTACCTTATTCGCCTTTGCGTACTCACGCAGTGTCATGTTCAACGACTGCTGAGCCGCGGCTATCTTTTTCGCACCCTCTAGTATCTTTTGCCTAGTTTCCTCTAGCTCGGCCTATGCCTGAGCCGGATCTACCGCTGCTGCTACTGGGTTTGCCAAGGTATCCATCGCTTGCTACAGCACATTCTCTGGCCTCTCTAGTGGAGGACCTCTATTTTTCCTCGGTGCCTTAGGCGTTACCTCCGGATCTGGTGCCGGATCCTTGCTTGCGCCTGCACCTGGTGCAGTCATCATCACCTCGGCAAGGTCCGGGGAGCAAATGATACGCGCCCCATGAACCACGCTAAGGGGTGGCTCGCCTCCTTCGATGACATGCCGCAGATGAACGCACGACACATCGACAGCAACATAGAACTTGTGCGCGCCAAGCTTGACGAAGAGGCCGTTGAGCGAAAGAGGACGCTTGCCGAAGCAGCCAGCGTTATCGCTGACAAAGTCCAGCGCTCCAAAGCGCTGAACGAGCCCGGAGACGATGCGTTCGCCGGTGCCGATGAGGTTTCCTGTCCGGATCTTCACCCCTGCTAGCGCCGCTAGCCCCACGGTGGGCGCCAACTGTCATGGTGGTGTCACGGCAGATGCCATGGATAGGCTAAAGGTGGGGACTAAATGCACTAGGGGAATCCAGGGAGGGATAGTGTGGTGGTTCCACACACAGTAGCTTTGTATTTGATTCACTTCCACATATTACAAGTGCTCCTTGAGCTATATTGGAGAGAGGAGGAAGAAGGAACTCTCTTACTCTCACCACTCGCTAGCCCTCAGTCACTTGCTAGTAGAACATAACCTCTCAAGACCAACCAAGTAAAACTCAACCCTTTCTACAGAGGCCCTAGCCCTCCTTATATAGGGGTCGCTAGGTCTCCAATTAGGGCATACGTGGAGGCATATTCCAAGGAATATGCCTCCTCCCAAAATAGTAAGTCGACCGGGTTACTTTAACCCAGCGTCATCCATGCAGAGGCTACGTGAGCCTCTGCGACTCCCGTGTCATCTGACACAGGCTTCGTCACTTTGTCGCCCATGCTTCGGTGGTCCTGGTCTCTGTCTGCTTCGCTCACGCTCTGTGTACAGTGGTCACCCTTTGACCAGCGAGATACCTTCCTTCTCTTGTAAGCTTGCTATAACCCGGATCATACCTAGTCGATCCGGCCATAGCTGTTCCTGCATACAAGTTAGATACATCCCACCGACTTACGATATAAGTCGGCTGAGACCTAGTTAGGTGGACATCCCCTGGTCCGGGTTACCCTGTGATTCGGCCTGCCTTGAGGTGACTCGGCCAGCATCTGTTTTGACCTTGCCGTACCTCGGCTAACTCGGCCTATATACCCCGGCGTGACCCTATCCGGGGGTATCCCCCCAACACCCCGGCTGCTGGACTGAGGAACTGCCGGCTGTGCTTTGGAGCCTTCACACAACGCCAAACCGGTCCACCGACGACACTCCTTTCTTCCTCGTCTATGGGGTGGAGGCGGTTTTGTCCACAAACATTGAGTTTGACGCACCCCGCAAACTTCTCTACATAGAACAACAAGCCAAAGAAGCACGAGAAGACAGTGTCGATCTTCTTGAAGAAGCACGCGAGATGGCCTTGTCCAGATCCGCCATCTACCAGCAAAACTTGCGCCGCTACCACGCCAGCCGGATTCGCAGCATCTCGTTCCGTGAAGGCGACCTGGTGCTAAGGATAATACAAGACACCAAGGGGATGCACAAGCTATCTCTGACTTGGGAAGGCCCATTCATCATCAGCCGGGCACTGCAGAACAACTCATACTACCTCATCAACGCCTGCCAGCCGGAAAAGAACAAGATGGACCGCTCATGCGAAGAAACTGAACACCCATGGAACGCGAGCCTGCTTTGCCCCTTTTACACTTGAACAAGAAGTGTATGTATCTTACCTTCATGTAACGAACAAGCATGGGAGCCTCGACATAGTCTCGGGGACTCCGCAATAAATAAGCAAGTCATGCTGCACAATTTGGTTTTCCGGCTGCTTGCTCTAACCCCGGAGCCGGCGATCCGTCCCGGGGACTCGCCGGTTGGCCCAGACGGCTGCGCGACCCACGTAGCAAAGTACTGTGCGCGGTTCCTAGGGCTTCCTCTTTGGTTCTGGCTGCAGACCACAAGCCGGCTGACAGATCCGGCAAGAGCAGAATGCTCAAAGGCCCTTACACGAAAAATCCACGAGGAAAACAAAAACGTCTTGACGTCTCGGCTGCGCTCGCTCGCCCAAGGCCAATGACCCAAACCCAAAGTATCATGCAGTATGCCTACTAAGCTACCCCTCCGACTCTAGCTAGAAGCCAGCAAGGGAACAACATCAAAAATGGCCAATTCTCACTGAGAAAAGGGCAAAGACATTGGATTTGCGTGAAACAGCAAAAATTTCAAAACTAGTAAATCTAAGATTACAGTTTAACTTGCATATGCTTAACCAGACAAACAACTTGTTTATTTCTATGTTTGCATGAGCCAAAGTTCCATGACGAACACCCAAGCCGGAGGCAAGTAGCTTCCTGGCGGCAGCAGAGCAGGCCAAGGAGATTCGACCCGGCTGTATCCTCCAGCCGGCCTGAACCTCGGGGACTACACCCTGTGGGTGCGCTAGTGCGCCCCCACACAGAAACAAGCATGCAACAAATGCAGAACAGGAAGTGCAAACGCAAAGGCACATGCAAATATACAAAGGGAGGCGATGCTCCCACAAGAGTTCAGTAACAAGGACAAAGAAAATTGTTCAACAACACAAAGAAAAAAACAAGTTTTTCAGTCACAAATACTCCCGGCATACCGGGGATCAAGCTCATTGGTGGGCAGAAGGGCCGGAGGCATCGGCTAGAGCTTGGCTGCTGCAGGCGACGTCTGCCGAGGCGGTCTGGGGCGTAGCCGGGGCATCAACACACGGCGCATCTGGGTTGTGGTAGTACCGCTCTGTGCCAGCTGGGTCGCTGAAGTCCCTGTCTAGCACAACAAAGCTCCCAATCTTCACGCCATCGGAGCAGATGTCAGGAACCTCGGCGCAAAGCTGGTCATAGCTCGTCCCTTGGCGAAATCCGCGGGAAGGGCTCCACAGATCCAGCACCATCTCCGTGCCGCCATGAGCTGCCCAGTCCCGAGCCACGTTCATGAGGTCCGGAGCACCCAATAGCCGCTCGGCCAAGGCATCCATGGTGGTCGGCTGGGCAGCATCAGGCCAGATGTAGTCGTAGACCTCAAGAGTGGCGGCACGAAGCTGGTTCGCCTCCTCGCTGACGACCGCCACCAGCTCCCCCGGGTGGAGATCCCGATCTGGGTTCGTCTCGGGAAAACGGCCCAGTTCTTGATTAGTCGCCTCAGGATAATGAGCTACAGCTAGGAAAAGAGGCAATAATCAATATTGGCGGCAAACGGCAAAACTGGCATAAGTTGAGGGCACTTACTGACGACGATCTCGGCGATCTGGCAGAGCTCTCCCAGCGCCGCCACCTCCTTGGCCTTGGAAGCTTTGAGGGCATCTTCCTGGGTGGCGTAGAGAACCTCCAGATTCTTCAGCGCCTCGGTCCGAGTGTCCGCCACCTTCTTGGACTGGGCAGCCTTGATCTCCATCTACTGCTGGTGCGTAGTCAGCTGGGTGATCTGGCCCTGGCGAGTCTTGTTGGACTCCTCTAGCCGGGCGACCTCTCCCTTCAGCCGGGCCACCTCGCGGTCCCGGTCCGCCAGCAGAGCTGTAGGAGGGTAACCAATACTCAACAAGAAGCGCAAGAAATTACGCAACCGAGAAGTTACGGCAGAACAAGCAATCTTACAGCCCAGGTCCCTGAGGTCTTGGCGGCATCGACAAGAGCCCTCTTCACAAAAAGAGAAGTAAGAACAAGCCGCGGTGCAAGACGGCGAACAAGCATCAAGATTGGAAACAGGACGCATACCTCGACGGAGGCCCCCAATGCCTTGGCTTGGCCGAGCCCCTGCTCCAGCGCCTCCACCAGCTGGCGGGCCTGGCCAACGGCCAGAGGCGCTGGCTCGGACAACTGCACCAAGATGGCATCCAGCGGCGGTGCAGCCCGAGCCGGCGTCCAGCCGGTGACCTGGAGGTCATCGTCGCTCACCGGAGCCACGGAGGGCCCACCCTCCGGCTGGATGGGGGCCTCCGGCTACGACACCTCCACCGGCTCCTCCACCCGGTAGGCGCTAGAGTCAGCACCCACCGTCGAGCTAGAGGGGGGCATGGCCGTGCCGGCACACCCAAGTAGAATACCCTCGGAAAGTCGAGAGACAGCCCCGGCCCAGTGAAGCGTCGCGGGCACAGCCGGCGGCACCACCCCCATCGCATCCGCGTCGGCCCTAGCCGGCGGAGCAGATGCCGCCTCGGGGGCCGGAGCCAGCGCACTTCCCTCCGTAGCAGGCAGAGGGGCGAACACGGTGGCGACGGCCATGGAGCCGGGCAAGGCCATCGCCTCGCTGCGGAAAAGACAAGGATGAACAACGCAGGTGCGAGGAAATCAACACAAGTACCAGGAGGACAGACGCACCTACCCAGCAACGCTTGGCATGGTGGCCGCAGGTCTGGGGCAACGTGTCTTATTGGTGCCGCCTCCGGCTAGAGCAACACTAGTGGGGGCGGCATGCTTCCCCCTGTCCCTGGGCGTGGCGACCTCGGCCAAGTCCACATCCTCGCCATGAGCGTTTGTTCCAGTGCAAGCAAAATGTCAAGTTCGCGGCTAAAAGTGCAGCAAGAGCAAAGCAGACAAGGACAAACTCTCACCGGGTGGGAACTCGTAGCCCTCGTCGGCCTGCTTGGGGAACTGCTCCGGCTCCACCGGCAAAGCCTTTGCTGGCTTGAAGTCCGTAGAAAAGTTGGGGAGCTCATTGTCCCCCATGCCGTCCTCCACTAGCTGCACCGTGAAAATCTACTCAACAAGGGAGGATAAGAGGCACGAAACGGGAGTCCCTCAGGAAAATCCACACAGAGAAGAGCAAGAAAGACGTACCTTCGGCGGAAGCCGGCTGCGGTGGTATGGCCGGCAGGAGAACACTCGGTCCTCCTCCAGCGCCTCCATCGAGATGGTGGCGAGACATTCACGGAGGGCGACATATGGCACATCCAGTCGGGATACCCGGGTGGGATCCAGATGGCCAAAGAGGTGGCACATTGCTTAGCCCAAAATATATTGAGCCTGTTGGGGAACCCCAAGAGGAAGGTATGATGAGCACAACAACAAGTTTTCCCTCAGTTATGAAACCAAGGTTATCAAACCAGTAGGAGCAAGGAAACACCCCAAAGGTGTTGCTAGCTAGACTTTGGCAGGGCGCACTACCGGTGCCAACAGCAACGGGGAGACCTGCACAACACAACCACAGAACTTTGCCCCCAACTTGCGATGAGGTTGTCAATCTCACCGGTTTTGCTGAAAACAAAGGATTAAACGTATCGAGTGGAAGAAACTAATAGTTTGTAAAACAGTAAATAGTTGATTGTAGATTGATAGTAAAAGAAAGGACCGGGGTCCATAGTTCACTAGTGGTGGCTCTCCTTAAGATAGATAACATGTTGGGTGAACAAATTACAGCGGGGAAATTGACAAACATCGAGAAAGCAATACATGCATATACTACTCATCTTGACTCCTTTGAGATTCGATTGGGCATTACAACATTATACATAGACTGTAATCCAACTGCATCTATGACTAATAATCCACCTTCAGGTTATCATCCGAACCCCCTCCAGTATTAAGTTGCAAGCAACGGATAATTGCATTACACATTGCGTGTAAAGTAAACAATATGATTGTTCTATGAACAAAGGATTGTTGTTTTGTCCCTAGTAGCAACAACACATCTAGTACCTTAGATATTTCTATCACTTCCCCAGATTACTAGAGGCATGAACCCAGTATCGAGCATAAATACTAACTCTTGGAGTTGCTAGCATCTACTTGGCCAAGATAGCTACTAACAACGGAAAGCATGCAAGATCACAAATAACAAAGACATGATAGAATCAATAATCAATCTGAAATAGCATCTCAATATCCATCGGATCCACGCAAACAAAACATGCAGAATTACAAATAGATGATCTTGATCATGAACGAAGCTCACAAGATCTAAACATGATAGCACAAAGGAGGAGAACCAGCCATCTAGCTACTACATGGACTATAGTCCAGAGATGAACTACTCATGCATCACACCGGAGGCTTGCATGGTGATGAAGAAGGCCTTAAGGGTGAATTCTCCCCTCCGGTAGGGTGCCGGGAATAGCTTCAGATCCCTCCCTATCTAGGATGGAGATGACGGCGCCTACAAACTCTTTCATGGAATTTCGATCGGGTACGTAGGGTTTCTGTATCGAAGGCATCTTATAGGCGAAAGGGGAGTCCGAGGGGGTGTCGGAGGCGGCCAGACCACCCCTAGCGCCGGCCAGGCTGGGCCGTGCGGCCAGGTGATGTGGCGCCCCCTAGCCCCTCTCCGTCTCGTATTCTGGCTCCGGGTGTCCCTCGGTGAAAAACTAACTTTGGCTTTTGTCCTGTCCAATTCCAAGAATATTCATTTTCTGACTTTCCTGGAACCAAAAATAGTAGAAAACAGGCAGCTGGCACTATGGCTCTTGTTAATAGGTTAGTCCAAGAAAGTGTATAGAAAGTACTCCAAAGTTGAAACAAAACACAAGAAAGTAGATAAAACCAAGCATGGAACATCAAAAATTATGGATACATTAGCAACGTATCACACATCTTGTGTGACCCGTGCTGCAGCGGGAGCACCCGGTTCGCCATCCAGGACAGCGGAATGTACTAGGCGGTGAGCCGCTCCTTCTCCACGAGGACCGCCAGCCAAGCGCCCATCCAGTCGATGTCGCCCTGGGCGCCCAAGTGCTAGACGGTCCAGGCCTTCCAGCTGGAGGGGACGTTGGCGAAGACGGAGACCTTGATGAAGTCCACCTCGGTGTTGTTGCGCATGTAAAAGTACGAGCGCTGCCAGAATTTGATGGTGTCCGGAAGCTCCAGCCGCGGCATCACCGCAGACGGCCGTGGGTAGATGGCGCAGCAGCCCATCTCTGTCAGCAGGCCACCCTTCCCCACCACCTAAACTTTGAAGCAAAAAAACTTCAAGAAGTTCGGGGTGTCGGGGCAGACGCCAAGGTACGCCTCGCAGCAGGCCGCGTGATGCGACATGATCGACACGGCGTTTGCTCCGAGGTGGTGGAGCTAGAGGTCGAAGGTGACGAGCAGCTCCAAGACAAAGCGGCAGCCCAAGGCCGCGAGCGAAGTGGGCAAGGAAGACGACGGCCTCGCCAGGCTAGGGGTTAGGCACCCGCTCGCCCTCCGGCGTGAGGCGGTGCTTCACCACCCGCTCCGACGGCAGGAACCGCCCCCGCCGGTACTTCTTCACCAGTTATTCGGTGACGTATGAGCAACACCACCCGATGGCGACCTCGGGCAACATGTTGTTCGGAAAGGTGGCCGTGGTTGAAGCGCGGGGGCCCGTTGTTGAGGAAGAAGAGGAGCGGCACCGATGACCGAGAAGTAGCAGCGCAGAGAAGTAGTGAAGGGCTAGAGCGCAAGGGAGAGTAGGGGCAGCAATCACGAGAAGATGAAGTGAAAAGCCCCCACTCCTTGGCGTCCCTATTTATTAGGGAAGAAAGGCCACGCCGGTTCCCCTCCCTCTGTGCCATGTGGCAAGCAACTGCCCCACTCTCCCACAATGGTTTGGGACGGATCGCGTGTGCCAGTGCCACGCGCACAGAAGATCCCACAGAAGTTACTGCGGGAGGCAAACTGTGCCCATGATCTCCAAGGAGACGCAATGATGAAGGCGTGCACGCGGTTACCAAAAAACTGCCGCGACAGACCCAGAAGTCAAACTGCGTGACGTGCGCTAGAAACGGAAGGCATGGCTGACGCGAGCACCGACGACAGTAAACTGACGATCCCTCTCCTGGCCGGCTGCGGCAGCCGGTTAAGAAGATCACCGCTCACATCCTGTGGGTGGGGCCATCGACTCGTAGCTGGTAAACCCCAGCCGGGTAACAACACAGAATCCCAAGCCGGTACAAGACAAAGACTACAAGACAAAAGAAAAACGACAAAGCATCTGCACCGTCAATCATTTCAAATGAGCCCGCAAGAACTTCTCCATAGGGCCAAGTCCTAGTGTGCTCGGGGACTAGTGTCGGGGGGATGACCCCCGGGTAGGCCAAGACGGGACCAACCGGCCAGCTCCAAGGAGCTCATGCCGTTTGGACCTAGATCAAGGAACCACCGCCGGGTGGAATCCCCCACCCGGTCCGCATTCAAGTTTTCCTGGCTGGCCCATCTAGCCGGGTAGCCAGAAGAACCGACTGGGAGGCTGCTCCTAGCCGGCCGCCTCGGATCCACTGGCCATGGTACGGTGGGAGTGATGCTCCTTGCTGAGCGCACCTTTGACCGGACATGCTGGCTGGCCTGGCCGGCGCTACCGGACAACTCTACCAAAGCTGGAGGCTAACGAGCAAAGCAAGGGCCAATGAGGAAAGCTTCGGCTTACGCATAAACAGACGACTGCCAGATAAAGACTCGGCTGACGAGTAAATCAGGGGTGCTGGACACTGTAGCGTGGTCCTCCACTGTGCTGGAGGCTTGACTGGACCCGGGTCGACCGTTTGGCCCTGTCCAGCCAGCCCACTTTGTAAGGCCGAAATCCAAACAGTAAACCCTAGAACCCACTTGTAAACTACCTCCTCAACCAGTATATAAGGGGGGTAGTGCTAGGGTTAAAGGTAGAGAGACAAAAGAGGAAGCATTTCTAGACAACCACTAGTTAAGTAGCTAAGGAAACAGCTCAAGGAGCATCTGTATTGGGCATTCACCCCCTTTGATAGTAGATCCTTGCAGGAGTAGGAGTTTTACCTCGCCAAGAGGGCTCCGAACCTAGGTACATCGCTGTGTTTGCAGTATTTGTGCCCAACCCATTGCGAGTAACCACCGATAGCATCCTGATCATCCCCTTGAAGCCATCCCCGATGGTACTGCCGTGTTCCACACTATGACATGATCATCGCAGCTTGTTCATCCTTGTTCCTGTGTGAGGCAATGTGCCTCATCATGTGGCCGGTTCCTCCTTTGTCCCCCGTGGACATTGGCTTCCTGCAGCCAGGCCACTTGCATCTAGCTCGCAGCTTCATGACACCATCCTTCTCATATTCTTCTTCGTCGAAGAAATCCCACACCGTTGAGGTTTTTTACGCCTCTTGGTACCGGTGGTGGTGGTGGAAGTGCTTTGGCTGGTGGAAGATTGTTGAGAAATGTGAAAATGGAAGAAGTTGGGAAGAGTGTGGAAAATGCGGACTTTGTGTATAGGCGGTGTTGGGATCGACGAGAGGGCTCAGAGGAGGGGCGTGGGAATTATACTGGTGGGATCAAGGCTGAAGTCAATCATGCCGAATAAAATCTGTTGGTTGGGGTTTGGATGGTTTAGATCAGCCATGTTTGAGTGTGGGAAATGAGAGGGATGAGCTGGTTTATTTATAAGAGATTTTTTGACATAATTCGGACAAATATACCCACTCCAATGGCCAAAAAATCAAATATATACCTAATTGGGACAAAACTACCCCTAAAACAGTACAAAAAAGGACAAACTGTCTCAAACGGTGCACGCCACCTCACCCTGCTCCTCCTCCCTGGCCCGACGTGCCGCCCGCCAGCTTCCTCGCTTAACATGACGCCCCAGATTCAAATTTGAATCGCGATGATCATGAAAGCTAAAAGCCCGCCCCCTCCTCCAGGCTGACGTGCCGCGTGCCGTGCATTGCCACCGGGCCGCGTGTCGTGCTGGTACGGTCCACCTCTTAACGCGTCGTGTCATGCCGACACGTGGGCTCGGGTGGCAGCCTAGGCGTGGCCCATTAGGCCATGTGCCGGGCCAGCCCATGGCGTGCTGAAGCCCGCATGCCGCGTGCCAGCCTACGTTTGGCACGGCCAGTTGGCCAGGTATATATAGGACTACACATACCAAGGCTATCAGCCGCTACACCTAGTGGCTATAGCCCATTGAATTTATGAAGAACTATTTTCTTTTACATAAAAACAGTAGGAAAAGCCTCTAGCGTGTCATTTTCTCATTTATAAAGAAATATGTATAAACATGAAAGGAAACGAAGTCCAAAGTCCATAGTTAAAAAATTACAAAGTGTCCAATCATTGCTGCATACTTTCCTTTAAGCTAGTTTTAGCTCTATGCATAACTAAGGAAAACGATTCTTTGAAGAACCTGAAGCATTTCCGGAAATCCAGTGGTTCCTCATCAAAGATAATTTATTCGTGTGGTTCCACAAGTTCCAGCAGGCTGCAATGATGATCTCCCTCAAGCATGCGAGATTACCATGAAGAACTAAATTGGGCCATTAATTTACCATGAACCTTTTTATTAGAAAAATGTATGGTCATCCTACGATGAAAAAGTTGGAAGCCACGGCCTGAAATCATTAAAAAAGGCCGATATTTATAAAGATACTTACGGGTCAAGTGTCTCTCTCTCCCTCACTCGACTCATCAAGTTTAGCCTTGTCTTCTGTAAAAACTTTGCTAGGTATCTACATGTGCAACAAGTGTCAAAACGAGAGGAGTTCTGCTGATATGTCAGAGGTTGTATGCGTATTTCTAGATATGGACTTTTTAAATTAAATATGTTTTGAACTATTCATCCAAATTACAAGCGGTTTTTCACTGTTGCGCTCCTCGAGACGAGATCTTTAAAACTATATGTCATATTGATACCTTTTGAGAAATTTATATTTTAAATTCTAGAGCTGTAGGGTTGTACTCAAATTGTAGCTTAAGTTTTCATCGAGTTGTATTTCGGATTTTAGTGTACTTTTGTAGTTCGGTTTCTATGTTTCTTTACTCCGGTTTTATTAGACTCGTACTTGTAGTTCGGTTAATGTACTTTATACTTTGTACTACTATTCAGAATACTTTGTACTTTTGATTTAGAGGAGTATGTTTTTACTTAGAGTGCACTTGTACTTTGTACTTCTGTTAGTCTACTTTTGTACTTTATACTTTGGTTTTAGTATACTTGTATGTGGAGTACACTTGTACTTCGTACTTGGATTAGTGCACTTTATTATATTGTCAGTTTAGTAGATTTGCGTAGCATAGTATAGTTGTACTTTTGTACTTGGTAGGTGTATTTCTCCATGTATTTTCATGTACTCTGTAGTGTACTTCTATGCTTGGAAGTACGAGCCCTAAAAATACATGCACGATCGTATACGCAATAGAGTACAAAATAAATCTAAAATTTCTCCTTGAAGGGACATAATAGTCTTAACTGGAAAAATAGTCCAAGCTAATCCTGCCTCGCGAAGTCCGTGTTGGTTAGCTCCCTCTAGGCAGTGACATTGAGGAAGGTTGATCATTTCCTAATGGTACCCACACCACATAAAACACCAAACTCAACAGAAGGCCCAGTTTTTGAAATGTAGGCTTGAACGTATTTTTCCTTTTTGACAGGTAATCTAATTATTTTGTTTTCATGGAAACAAAACAAAAAAACATTGTGTTTTAGTGCATCGTAGAAAAGAAGGTTTATGTACAAGTCTAAGAAATTACGAACACCGTGCCATGCAACTCAATGCATAGAAGCTAGCCTAGGGGAGAAGCTAGTGAATGCCCGAGCCCCTGCATATTCCCATGAATGTTCCTTGACTTTGATTCGGGTCAAGCAAGGAGGCCATGTATGGCTGAGTGTTGTCAAACATGGTCATGTTGTGATGCTTCCATATCCATCATGTCGCGAGCATGATCACGACGAATTGCCCTTGCACAACAACCAAGGGGTGAATTGTATTGTCATGGACCACCATTCCATGAAGTCGTCCTCGACAATGAGGGGGTGGATGTGGATCAGAACTAAGATAGTACCTCGTACCAGTTTGTCCTAGAGAAGGCGAAACCACTAAGGACGTGCGACATCACCTCCTTAGACTGGTCGCGTAGTGGGCATATCGCAGGTGTGGAAGATGGCATCGCACAAGACGACCATCGGCCAACAACAATCTTGGCATGCGAGCCAAGTAAAGAACTTCATCCTAGGATGTCCAGAATTTCGAGTTGAGATTGTAAGATCTTGAAAGTTTCTTCCTAGAAAATTGGGTGGCGGTCCTCCACCACCAAGCGAGCGTATGAGGCTTTCTCGTGAGATGAACGTCGAGAATATGGATCCATACCTTGACATATTGCTAGAGGGCTAGATGGCTTTATAAATCCATCAATTAGATTTATATTTAATAACAAAAGAGTTGGTAGAAATAATTTTGGCAATATTATCACAACTTGGACCTTTGAGTCCCTCTTTTCACAAATGACAAAAGTGCGCCAAACTAGATATAAAATTAAGTGAAATGCCAATTTATAACCTTGAACTATAGCACTATATATATAAAAGGAACCTCGAACTTCTGATCCTAACCCGTACTTTACAAGCTTAGCCAGTTATGGGCATAAGAATGTTTTGGCATACCGGGAAAAGCTTAGTATTGCGACACTCTTACAATTCCACTCAATCCTCACACTATCATACTTGATACCTATGTGATATTCACACCCATCCATCTATAGGTTATTTCTAATTTATTTCTTGTCTCTCAACAAATCACCACCACCGCTTTGATAACCGCATCTCTTCCTCTTGATTCACTCAATTGTTCCTGTCTCACTGTCTTCGCCATCATCTACATTTTTTTATCCATCAATTTTCATCATTCCTGCCACTGTTGGCCATTGTAGTAGTTCCTAGTTGATGTTGCGATATCTAGCTACAAAGAGAAATTACAAGGAGGTTAGGGAGGGCTTCATAGGTGACGAAGGAAACAACCTTCACATGAGGACATGCCATACATGTCATTTGCACATCTATACAACCTAACGGAGATGATGGGATAGATACATTAGATGCAGACACATCATACAACGTCATGGCATACATGGTCAAGATGATTGGGTGTGTTATGGGGTGCAAGAAAAATATGATGTGCATGGCATCAATGAGGAAACAACAACAAAGAGGCACAAATAACATGAATGGTTTGCACAATAGGAGGGGACGTTGTTGACAACATGGAAGCTGATAGGGTGCGGATAGCACAACTTAGTGGCCAAGCAGGTGTATGTGGATGGGAAAGAGAGAACATAAGTGATGTCATTGAAAAGTGTGCGAGGAAAAATAGAGAATGTGTAATAGGAGCTGGAGAAGATCGATATGAGATTCAAACTTTTGAGATAGAGGCTTTAGTGAGCGAGAGAAGATGCAAGATTCCAACTTGGATCACATTTTTTATTTTTTGAGAAGCACCAAGTAAAACGCACGAAAATACACATACACATAATATCACATGTGAACACTCAACACTAAAGGATCTAGATGGTTATCATGGAGTGGGTGAATAATTATATAATTATTATTCCTTTTGGTTCACAAGTTTTAGGATTTTTGGATATCTAAGGTAAGCCTAATGTAACAAGGTGAAGCAACATGTTTGATTATATATAAGGTAAAGTAACATGTACTAGGATAGGGATAACCAAGGCACACGGAGACGAATACCTATCCCAATGCTCACTTCCTTAGGGGAGTTAGTCGTAGTTCGAGAGGTGTGGGTTACCATGAAGGACTGCCAGATAAAACATTTTAATCCCGTGTGGATTTTGGTGTTAATGAGCAGTGAATTAGTTGAATAATCTAGTTTGAGCGTGCCAAGGTATGATTATTCCCGAACATGGATGTTGTGAAGTAAACATATGCTCCTTCATATAAGTTTATCGACAAGGACTATTTTATTTTCATAGTTTCTTTTTGCATTTTGCTTGAGTCATAAAGAAGTCATGCAATGAAGAGGGGACAAAAACCATACAAGTTTGGGTTATAAAACATATACACATCCTACAGATCCCCATAGTGGAAGGACTCTCGCTTGGTTTTGAGAGGTGAAGGGATAAGAAAGCTAGATATATGAGGCATCGTTGTGGGCTTGGTTTGCCACCTCCTCTACAACAAAAGTTAGAGTTCCCCTAAGGAGTTGAACTTCCGGATACATTACCGCATGAATCTTCTCCATCTACTTTAGTTATTTCGTCAACCCCCTTTACATGGTTGCGTACCTTGTGCACCTTTCTTACTCACCCCATCTAAACTAGGAAAAAAATCTAGTTGCTTATCACCCCATCTAGTCGACATTGTTGATATGTTGGACCCAAAATGCTACCAAATGACACCTTATTGTCCTTGATCCCACTCAAATAAGTAGGATCTTGATCAATCACTTGTAGGCATTAAGATGACTTCTAAACCCTCATAACTTTATTGGAGATCTCAAAGTTTTTAGACTCAAAATGACACAGAGAGATAGTACTCAAATAATAGTAAGATGCCCCTTCAAAGAAGAAGGGCGTATTATATATTGTCCACTGAAAATATGAGTACTATGCACTTTCTATGCATGATGGGCTGTGCTTTAGAATGTCAGGATAGGTTCTGGGTGCTCGGATACATCTGAGCTGGCATCCAGAATGGGATCCAACATAGTCCGGCATCTACCAGACCCTCCCGGATGCCACCTAGATTTTTCCATGGCCTAAGCCACTTTCTGTATTTCCGGGGTACAATCTGGATGTAGTGAGAGTGCACAAATGGCAATTTTTAAAGATATTTTTGGACCCCCATATTTTGTGGAAGGGATGTCACTACTACATAACGACCCTAAGGTGATGGGTGTCAGAACCCCATATGAAGAATTAAAAGTGGTATGTTGCCAGACGTTGGTCACCGATGTGAAAAGCACTTTTGGCAACAATCACTTTCACTGTTTTTTAAAGGTCATGTATATTAAAAAAGATAGGCCACTGCCTACTATGGGTACCAATCAATGATACACATAATCAACTCTCTTGCCCAAGAGGCACATTAAGTTATCCTCTTACATAGTAACACATTTATAGTCATTCTTGATACGACTTAAAAGAAAGGTGTAGTTTCTAAAGCTATTGACATGTACAACTGTAGGGATAGCTTGTTCCGCACACTAGCGTGCCTCATTTTTTTCTTCTCTTCTAGTAAATATTAAGCTATAACCAGTCAACTACGAGGAATTCACCTAAGATTTCTAAAGATTTCCTTGTATGCAATTACCCATTTTCCTTGAACAACCTTTGTGATTCTTCATAAAGCCAGTCCTAGGTAACTTGGTACCTACAATAGAAAGTAAAAAACTTTAAGCATCTACTAGATACATGATTGGAAAAATGTAGGCTATACACTAGTAGTTAAGTGCTTATAGGTGATACTACATGAGTGGCATGCCACCATGGTGCCACGCCACTGGTAATAGTGGTGACATGCCACTTTTTTTACGCCACCGCTATGTGCCTACCAGTGGTATGTCTAATTTTGTGACACACCATAGCTAGGTAGGACTCACTGATTGACCGAGCGAAATATACCGGTGGCATGGAATTTTGTGTCTCTTACTCAAAACACAATCACTAACTACTAACTAGTTATTTAACTTAATATTTTAAGGCGTTATAGAAAATAAATAACAAAGCGGATAGGAACGACTAGCACGTCATTATCTACTTGCCTCCACTGCTCCATTCCACGCCCGCGCCCTCTCGCTCGAGCTCTCCACCCTCTCCACCCCACTCGCGCCTCTCCGCTGCCCCTGTGCATGTGTAGTCGCCACCGCCGGCACGGGCTCTCTCCCTCCACATGGTGTCGCCGGATCTGTAACCCCATCTTGGACCACCACCGCCGCAACCACTGCCACCCCATCCTCGATCTGCCACCTCCTTGCCCCTTTCGAGTCGTTGCCTCATGAGCCCTACTTTTCCTCTTCTTTCTATGATGCAACCCGTTCTATGGGCGCTCCTACATCTACACCACCGAGTCCCCCAAGTGGACCGACCCGTGCCCGAGCCAAGATCCTTCAAGCTAAGGTGAATTCGCTCCTCTCATCATGTGACTTTGACATACACCTGGATGGCTTGCTACATCAGACCACTACTCTGAGCATCATCAGGTACGAACCCCCGCCATGTCGACCCATGAGCCCTGAAGCTGCACCTGTCCTGAAGCTCCCTGAGACGGAGTGACTGCCCGGATCCAGCCGGACTGTCCAGCACGACGCAGCCGGAGTGTCTGGCCTACCCCAGCCCAAACCTGGCGTGGACATTCAGAAGGCCAGTTCGGACACTACCCGGAGTGTCCGGCCACCCCGGACTGTCCGGTCAACTCGACCCAGACTGTCCAGCCTGAAGATGGGCCTGCGAGCCTAGCTGGGCCTTATGGCCCATGTACCTCTCTACTTCGCCCAGAACTCTACTTTAATGCCTGAATTACCCCTTAACTTGTGGTTGGCCTATATATAGTCCCCCACCTCCATTGTAAACCCTAGGCATGATATTTGGAATTAGTGGAAACCCCTTGTGGATCTATCTAGTTCTTGCCTCATGCTCCTTTGACAAAGGAGCACCAAATATCCCAAACCTCGTTGGAGTTTGCATCGTGCCTCCGCGTTGTACAAGGCCTTGGCATCGGTGTCCCTTTGCCAAGACGTCAAGATCTCACCGATTCTCCCATCTCGCCGTGCCGGTTCGAGAGAGAGTCCTCCGCCCGACGCCGATCCTAGTGATTGCAACGGACCGGTCACCACCGGCGTAAGATATTGGTGTGTATCGTGTTGTGTGTGTGTGTGTGTGTGTTCATCACGTTCTTCGTGCGTGAGTTCGTCGTGTTCATCCTCCCCTCCTTCCCCCGCACTCCATCCTCGATTTGAGTGGGATTCGTGAAAGATTGGGCCACCCTAGAGGTTTGCCCTCAATATATTGGTATCAAGAGCTTCGTTGCTCACGAATTCCCCCACAAAATTTTCTTCTATCCACCAAAAATTCTAAAATCCCCAAAAAAGAGCCCTATATTTGCCTTTGGATTGATCTCTTGATTTGGAGTGTTATTTGTGGTTTTGATCCGACCAAACCTTTTCTTAGGAGTTGGTCCAGCTTTATCCTGTGTTTTCCCAACCCAATTTGGCCAGTTTTTTGCGGATTTGAGGACTTAAGGCGAGGATTTCCGCTCAAAAACACGAGCAGGAAACCCGCGCCGGAGTGTCCGGACCGATTCGACCGAAGTGTTCGGCCCGACCGGAGTGTCCGGCCGAACCCGACCGGAGTGTCTGGCCTGACCGGAGTGTCCGACATAGACAGACCGGAGTGTCCGGCTGTAACGCCAGTTTTGACAGTTTTGCCTCATTTTTTTCGCATTGGCTAATTGCCTTTGTTTGCTCATGTCCCGTGTGCGTGTCAACAACTAACAGCAAGCTTCCGCATCAACAACTCCCGTGCTCATCGACACCATGGCCCACGAACATCATCCCGCACCACCGACGCCAAGTTCATCATCAAAGAAGGTGTAACTTGCATCACCTTGTTAACCCCTATCTTCCTTTGTGTGTACCTATCCCATGAGAGTGGCTTATCTTGTGTTTGCTTGAGCATTGTGCACTTGTCCTTGGATAGTGAGAGTGCAAGAGCAATATCAAGTGTGACTAGGTAGCATCAAGGGAGAGCAAAAAAAAGAAAGAAAAGGATACAAAGCAAAAGAAAAAGAAAAATAGTCTGCCCTTGCAAAAGTGAGTCTCAAAGCTTGTAAGCAAGAGAGAAAGAAGAGCGCCCAAGGCAAGTGCACAAATCCGTTGCTCATTTTCTTTCTTTGCAAACGAGCCATGGTCTCTCCTTGCATTGGCACGACAACGAGCGTAGTATTTGTTAGGACATTTGGTTTGCTCATTTTCATAGTCGTGTCGATCCCAACAATCTCCATGTGTGTGTATATAGTTGTAGGTTCCTGTCACCCCTTTTGAGTTGTTGACCTTCGCCTTTGACTTGAGTTTTTTTGGATTTTACCCATTTTTGACTATCCCTTTTCTTTTGGTTGGTTCTTTGGCTTTCCACAATCCTAACCTACGACCAACAAGCTTTTGAGAGTTAGTTCTTTCTTTAGTGTGAGTTTTCTTTGCAATTCCACTTTGCACGCTTATAGATCTCACTTCTTCTATTTAAGCAAGCGCACAACTTCCCATGTGCCATTCTTATCAAGCAATTGCATCTCTTCTTGCATAGCAGAAACCCACTTCTCGCGGTCAACGGATGCAACAGCCTCATTGTATGTAGCAGGTTTAGTATCATGCTCCACCTGTTCAGCACAACTCGGAGCATAATGAGCAAGATTACACTCTTAAATTAAATGACAAGGTGGAACTATGTTACGTCTCGGTCTATTAGCAGTAATAGATTCCTGTGGCTGCTGCAAAATAGTAGGTGAGTGCTAAACAATATCATCATCAATATTTTCCTCATGAGTATCATCAACAACAACATTATTATCAACAGTTTTCTGCAGGTGCTCCACCTGCACACTAACTCCCTCCTCTCCAATAGCAACATGAGAGGGATCTGATGGCAAGCTGTCATGATACATAACAGATTCATTGAAAACAACGTTCCTACTCAACAAAATCTTTTTAGTTTCAGGATTCCATAGTTTATATGCCTTAACTCCTGAACCATAACCAAGGAACATGCACTTGACAGCTGTAGGCTCTAACTTTCCATTATCAACGTGAGCATAAGCAGTGCAACTAAAAACTCTCAACTGTGAATAATCAGCAGGCGAACCTAACCATACCTCAATGGGAGTTTTCTTCTCAAGTGGAATATAAGGTGACATGTTGATGAGGTAGCATGCTGTGTTGGATGCTTCGGCCAGAAACGTCTATGCATACCTGCATTGGACAACATACAGCGAGCCCTCGAGATGATGGTTATGTTCATGCGCTTAGCCATGCCATTCTGTTGAGGAGTGTAAGGGATGGTGTGGTGCCTGATCATACCATAATTACTGCAAAACTCCTCAAACTCATTAATTCTATACCATTGCCCGTACGTAGTACCTTTACCTTCTTTTCAGTTTGTTTTTCTATCATAACTTTCCACTTCTTAAAAGCATCAAAACGTCAGATTTATGTTCTAGAAAATATGGCCACACTTTTCTTGAGTAGTCATCAATAATAGTAAGCATGTAATTAGCACCACCAATAGATGTCTTACGGGAAGGCCCCCATACATCAGCATGCACATAATCTAAAATGTCTTTGGTGGTATGAATGGAAGCATTGAATTTAACTCTTTTATGCTTACCAAAAATGAGTACTCATAGAACTCAAACTTACCCAAGTTGCAACCATCAATCAGTTGTCTCTTAACCAACTCTGCCATGCCATGTTCGCTCATATGCCCAAGACACATATGCCACAGATTTGTTTTACCACAATCATCATAATCATTAGAAGTAACAGCAGCAGCAATACCAGGCAAAGTGCTACCTCTAAGAATATATAACTTAGCAGAATTCATATCACCTATCATGTGAATAAGAGAACCTTTTGATACCTTCAACAACCTACGTCCACCGGCGTACTTGTATCCATCAACGTCCATGGTACCCAGGGAGATCAGATTGCTGGCCATGCTTGGTATGTGCTTTACCTCATTCAACGTACGTGTCACGCTATTATGTGTCCTGATCTTAACAGATCCAACTCCGACAATATGGCATGGGTTGTCATTCCCCACATGTACAAAATCTCCAGTCTGCACAGACTCATATGAATTGAACCAATCTTTGTTATAGCAAATATGAAACGAACATGCAGTATCAAGTATCCATTCATCATCACGAGAAGCACAAGTAGCAAAAACGACTAAACATTCACCGTCAGAACTCTCACCAGAAACAACAACAGCCTTTCCATTACCTTGATCCTTATTATTCGGTTGGTAAGTACCATTCCTTTTCTCCTTATTCTGTAGCTTCCAATAATCATCAATAACATGATTAGATTTCTTACAATACCTGCAGAACTTGTCCTTTTCCTTGGACTTTGAACGACTTCTGCCGTCCTTGCTCTAATCTCGGTTGCCGTAGTTGTTAGATCTCTACTCGGTCCTACCACGAACCTGCAGAGCTTCAGCCTTGGATGATGCCCCATCTTCCTACACCATAGTTTTCATCTTTTCCCCCTGTTTGAGGGCCTCTTGTACTTCATCAAGGGTTATTTTATCACGGCTCAACAATATTGTATCACGAAAGTGTGTATAAGAACTAGGCAGCGAGCATAAGAGTAATAGAGCTAGATCCTCATTATCCTATTTTACTTCCATATATTGCAAATCAGAAACAATCTCTCTGAAAAGAGATAAGTGATTCATTATCGATCCACCTTCCTGCAATCTATGCGAGAACAACTTCAGCTTCACATGCATCTTACTGGTTAGATCCTTTAACATGCAGATCGATTCCAGTTTCAGCCAAAGAGCAGCAACATATTTCTCTGCCAAAACTTCCTACAAAATATTATTGGACAGATGAAGTTGAATCATAGACAAAGTCTTACGATCTTTCTGCTTCTCTTCATCATACCAGCTCTTAGCATCACCTTTCCTGAATACTTCCAGTGCTTCATCCAGATCTGAAGTTTGGGCGAGAATCGCCCGCATCTTCACCTGCCACAAGCAGAATCTTGTGGAGTAGTCTAGCTGCGGAAGATCGAACTTCAATGACGACATGTCGCAAACCCTAGATTAGAACTTGGGGCTCTAAAACCACTTGTTAGCTTTGTAACAATCAAATAACGAAGAACGAAAATAAAACCGCAGCAAAGGGGACACAGATTTAACGTGGAAAACCCTCTCAAACAAAGAGAGGAAAAAACCACGGGCGCTAGCAGCAGAACTTCACTATACGGGGAGTGTTTTTACACAACGTCGGGGATTTCACAGATGCAACTTATCCCAGTCGGCGGCTTACATGGAGTTTATATAACGGTGCAAACCTAGGTCTTTGATGATCCGTACCGTGGGGGGCTGTCGCCCCCACACCCCCCATAGGCCTGTTGGGCACTATCGGCCCTTGTAAGCCTCTGGTGACGGGCCTCGCTCCGCTCTGTCAGAAGTTGGCCTTTACTTTGTAGAATTTGGATCAACATATAACATACATGACGCCATGCTCGACAGTCCATCCCGAGGGCATTGAGGCCTCCCTCCTCAGTTCTAGCAACGCTCCTCCTAGCCAAACGGCGGTGGTACAGACGTAAAATGATTAAGACCGGGCCGCAAACGCCCCGTTACTCTCTTCCATCTTTGATCTCTCACTTCATGTGGTGCAGATTTTGATCATTAATGCCTCTTCACGCTGGTGCATATTTTCGGTCTTTGTGATGCAGGTGAAGGCATGCAGCTTCACGGTTCCTACATCGACATCAGTCCTACAAATTGGAACCACGCTGACATGGGAATCCAAGGTTAGCTGATTTTTTGCTGTCGGTGAAGTTGGATTCTTCTGAAACTTCAGAATTAGTGCAATAGTTGACGAGAATAGTGCAGACAAGACGTTAGTTAGAATAACCACATCATCTGAATTTTGCCATATTGTGACAGAAAAAAGAATCATCAATTCTTAACAGCTCATATAATTGGGTATATTTATTACAGTCAGTTTTGTAGAATATATATTAGCTTTTCGAGTTTATTTGTGGATGGCGGATAAGATAGCCTAATATATCCATCTCAAACGCCTCCATCTTATGTTATATGATACAAAGGTGTGCTCTAAAGACTAATTATTATAATTTGTCTCTTAGCATCTCCTTTGTTTTGTAATATTCATAGGTTTCGTTTTTTAATATCCTAAACAATATGGAGAAAGGTATAATGTCTAAATGCATACTTACTTGGATCCTTGTATTATTTATGGCAGAGTTTGAGTACATGTGTATCTAAATATGTATTAGCTAATTACCTTGTCACATTAGATTGAATGTGGTTTCAGAAATTACTCAAAATGTCTTCTTAACCTAAAACAAATTGAAAATGTTGTCGGTTATGCTATATAAACTAATGGTGCAAAGGTATATATGCATAATATTCGTTGAGCCTGGATGACCTTCTTCAATAGGAAGATGATGTTTATAACAATGTCCGAACCTTCCATAATGCATATGCCAACTTGGCCAACAACCTGAGGGTTATTGCTATTGTAAGTCATCGATCTTTACATTTTACTTTGTAATATACCCTACTATTACCCCCGATCTCTTAGGAGGAAAACTAGTAGTTTTTGGCCTGAGTGCACCAAAGAACTAAGTGTAGAACTCGATAGTGTAGCCCCCGAGTTTCTAGTTAGAATAAATAATTCCGGATAGATACTCTAATAGAGAACACACATGGATTAAAATCTGATATTGTAGCCCTCGAGCCTTTAGTTGAAACTAATAAGTTCCGACTAGATGCTCTAAAGAAACTAAGTACTCATCTCTTTGCAGAATGAGAATGCCCGGAGGAAAGCTGCCAATGAGAAATATGTCAAGCTGCAGAAAGCGCTGGACATTGAAAAGGGTGAACGGTCTTTTTGAAGGAAGAGATCACAAATAGCAAGCGTTTTTTCCTCCAACAGCTTCCTAATCTATCACTTGGAACCATTTCATCTGAATTCTCACAATGTTGTCTTTGTTCTATCTTATAGAGACCATCGCCAAGGCAAAGAGCATCATCGAGCAATCCAAGCATATCTAGCAGCTCGACGATGAAAACAAGATCCTAAAGAAAGGCCTGGCTGATGCCATCAAAGGCCATGAGGAGGCAATGAAGGTCATCCAAGAATATGCCGACATCGAGATACATCGTCTAAAGAAGGAGATTGAACAAGGAGCAAAACCAAGCTGTCGTAGAGTAGAATGCTTGGGCCCTTGAGGTGTACAAGAAGCTTCAGAAGGAGCATGCCATCTTGGCTGAGACCTACCAACAAGCCGAATCCAGCATCCTTGGTAACTTTCATCCGTCTTTGTCAATTTTGTAAGTCAGATAAACGTTCATTATTGTTGTGCTCATGACCCTTGTTTCTTACGAAAACACAGCTCCCATTGGTTTAACCAACATGGGTGAAGGTGCTCCGGATTCAAAGGTGTGCATGATTCTTGCCGGGAACTTCATCCACACTGCTATCACCAGGGCCAAGGAGATAACCAAGCCGTTGGACATTACCATCAAGACGGCAGACTTTGCCGCCAAGTATTCGGAAATCTTTCACCGAGCCCCCAAGAAAGTGAAGAGCTAGAAAACATCTTGCGTCCGGGCCGGTGCATGGATGGAGTTATCCTTGGTCACGGCACACTACGACGAGGCCGACATTGATCTAGTGACCTCTGGCATGCTGAAGTATGACGAGGAAGTACACGAAGTTGACAACGACACCATCTGGAACTCCCTCACCGGCTACGACACCATGGTTTCCAAGATGGTCAAGGCGGACGTCTTCGTGCCTACCAAATTTCTGGATGATGAACCAGCGGCTTCAGACTCTAGCCTCCGATCCTCCGAGCTAGATGATCTTGCCAAGTCCAATTCTCATGTGGCTGATGATGCAGCCCCAAAGTCCCCTACAGCAGATCCATAAACACTTATTGTCTTAAATGTGTGTCTACAATATTTTGTGTGTATGCGTAAAACTTGTAGAAGTAAGGCGGAAAACTTGGCTGCAAGCCTCCTTCTACTTATCTACATCCAGCATGTATATATTTTTTAAGCAAGTGCTGGCTTATCCATTATTCTGGTGCGTATGCTTGACCTTTCATGAGATGGAAGACTCGCAGCATAGAACCATGTCCTCAGGTGATGATGCTTAATAGCACTGTCAAAAACCTAAGAACAAAATCGTCGGCTTTGAGTGTCAAAAATTCACTACTCCGGAATCCACATAAAACATCAGAAAACGTGTAGACCATAAAACTTAAGCTAACGCCCGTAGGCAAAATTTTCACAAGTGCAAATGCAAACTTGGCATAAAGGGTTTACATGATCCAAAAATGAACACTAAAGGAGGTAAATGACTCAGCAAATATGAGTGAACCAAATGCTTCATTTCATCGATCATATAAGGTACTTATTACAAATATAAAATATGATAAGTGAAAAAAGGACGTAGATGTGCTATGTTCCATGGCTGATCAGTCTTCGAGAAATTATCATCGGGGTCATGTTGCTTGCGCTTACGTTATTTTGGCCTATCTTTCAACTCGTGAATATCGACGAGGTAATAGGAACCATTGAGCAATGCTTTTCTTATGACGAACGGTCCTTCCCAAGGCGGAGATAGTTTGTGTGACTTTTGCTGCTTGAGACGAAGCACCAGATCCCCCTATTTAAATGAGTGATGCCTAATGCGGCAACTATGGTAGTTGTGTAGCTTCTACTGGTAGCTGGCGTATCTCTAGCATGCCAGCACGTGTTCCTCCTCGAGCAGGTCCATAGATAGGCGTCTAGATTCTTCAGTGTCATCCTCGTCGTAGTCGGCAACTCTTGATGCATCGTGGAGGATGTCGGATGGTAGTACTGCTTCTACTCCATAGACCATGAAGAAAGGGGTCAAGCCGGTAGATTTTTTGGATGTTGTTCACAAAATCCACAAAACAGATGGTAACTCCTCCGCCCAGGCTCTAGCTGCTCTATGTAGAGGTGCCTCTAGACGTGGCTTGATTCCTTGCAGAATTAGTCCATTGGCTCGCTCAACTTGCCCATTTGACTATGGATGTGCCATAGATGCTAGGTCAAGGCGGATGCCTTTTTCATGACAGTGCTCCTCAACTTCTCCGAGAGACAAGTTGCTATCGTTGTCTGTGATGATGCTATGTGGGAGACCAAATCTCACCACTAGATCCCAGACAAATTTCAGGGTTGTTTCCCCATCGAGCTTCCTAATGGGTTTAGCTTCAATCCATTTGGTGAATTTGTCAACTCCTACTAACAAATGTGTAAATCCATAGGGTGTTGTTTGCAAAGTCCCAACCATGTCAAGCGCCCAAACTGCAAACAACCAAGTAATTGGTATAGTTCACAATTCTTCGGATGGAACATGTGGTTGCCGTGCATAAAACTGACACCCAACACAAGTCTGCACCAGCTTGTCGGCGTCCGCCTTGGCGGTCAGCCTGTAGAATCTTTGCCGGAATGCTTTAGCGACCAGCGATCGGGGAGCGGCATGATGCCCGCAATCTCCGAGATGTATGTCTCTAAGGATATCCATACCTGGCTGCTAGGAGATGCACCGTAGGAATACTCCTGTGGTACTTATTTTATATAGTTGGTCGTCGATTATGACGTAGCCTTTTGCTCTGCGTACTATCTGCCAGCTTTCGACTTCATCGGCGAACAGTGTTCCATTTTGAAGGTAGTCCATGAACGGTTTCATCCAAGCTGGAGAGGTCACTGTTACTGCATTAACAAATGAGTACACTCTATCTGGGTTGTTGGGGTCTGCTCCTTTCACGGATGGTGTCCGTAGATGCTCCAGGAAAACGCTAGGAGGAATTGGTCGGCGAGCTAATCCTATCTTAGACAGAAGATCTTCCGCCTCATTGTCCTTACTTTTCACGTACTTAACTTCGTAGCTATCGAAGCACTTGGCTATCTCGTCTACTTTGTTTTGATATCCTGCCATCATAGGGTTCTACGTGTTCCAGGTGTCAGCCACTTGCTGGGCAACCAAGTCAAAATCTCCACAACAAACTATGATCTTGATGCCAATATCCTTGGCCACACGAAGTTTGTGAATGAGGGTCTCATACTCCGCCATGTTGTTGGTAGCATTGAAGTGGATCTGTAGGACGTACTATAGCTTCTCCCTGTTGGTGATTGCAGTAATACACCAGCCCCTGAGCCATTGAGTAGCTTGGATCCGTCAAAGTGCATGAACCAATACTTTGGCTCTGGCCCAAGAGTGTTTTCTGGCAGTTCTGTACAATCTGCGATAAAATCCACCAATTCTTGAGATTTAATAGCGTCTCGACTCTTGTAGGCGATTTCAAAGGTGGCAAGCTCGATGCCCCACTTTGCCACCCTTCCTATAGCATCACTATTGTTGATAATGTTGGACAGTCGAGCTTTGCTCACCACTGTGATAGGGTGCTCCTAGAAGTATTGCCTTATCTTCCTGAAGCAAGGAAAACTCCATAAGGTAGCTTCTAGTAGTGCGGTTAACACTTCTTGGATTCCATCAAGACCTTGCTTACATAGTAAACTGGTCGCTGAACTCCGTGCTCATGCGTTGGTTCCTTATGCTCCACCACAACGATGATGCTGATAACCTAGTTGGTTGACACCATGTATATCAACATTGGCTCCATTGACTCTGATACTACAAGTACTAGTGCGGAGGAGAGTATTCTCTTCAAATCATGAAGTGCTGCATCTGCCTCGTCCGTACATATGAATTTGTCCACCTTCTTGAGTAACTTGTAGAGTGGCATAACCTTTCTCCAAGTCGGCTGATGAACCAGCTTACTGCTGCTACACAACCTGTGAGCCATTGTATGTCCTTCAATCATGTCGGGTGTTTGATGTCGAGGATGGCCTTGATCTTCTCCGGGTTGACCTTGATTCCGTGGTGAGAAACAATGAAGCCCAACAATTTGCCGGACGGGACCCCGAAGACACACTTCTTAGGGTTGAGCATCATGTTGTACTTCCGAAGAATGTCAATGATTTCCTACAAGTCGGCGATGAGGTCGTTTGATTTCTTTGACACCACCACAATATCATCCACATAAGTGTGTACGTTGCAATCTATTTGGTCATGTAGGCAACACTGTATCGTCCGCTGGTACGTAGCACCGATGTTTTTAACCCAAAGGGCATCGTGACATAGCAGTATGTGCCATACGGTGTGATGAACGAAGTGGCCAATTGGTCCGACTTTCGCATCTTGATTTGGTGGTATCCTGAGTATGCATCAAGAAAACACAGAAGTTCCGATTCAACCATCGAGTCAATTACTTGGTCAATGCGAGGCAAAGCAAATGGGTCCTTCGGGCATGCTTTGTTCAAGCCGGTGTCATCAATGCACATTCTTAATTCTTTGGTTCTCTTTTTTAGGACAAGTACAAGATTGACCACCCACTAGGTGTGAATAACTTCTCGAATAAAACTATCCTTAAGTAACCTGGCTACCTCGTTTCATATAGCCTGTCGTTTTTCATCACTAAAGCATCGTAAAGGTTGTTTCACTGGTTTTGCTTTAGGATCGATGTTTAAGCTGTGCTCGGCAAGTTCCCTAGGTACACCCTTCATGTCGGAGGTTGCCAGGCGAAGATGTCCCTTTTCTCGTGGAGGAACTCGATGAGCGTGCTTTCCTATTTGGGATCCAGGTTCGTGCCAATGGAGGTGGTCTTGGAGGAATCTCCTTCAACAAGTTCCACCTGCTTGGTCTTGATGGCAGCCTTGAATGCGGGTTCGGAGTCAGAAATCTTCTTTCTTCAAAGCCGGCATCTCCGAGGTGTTGACCTAGTGCTGAATCTACTAGAACTCTTCACCGTAGAGGACCGCTTCGACGAAGGCGGCATCACTCATCTTGCACTCCCTTGCCTTGGTGAAGCTTTCGGCAACAGTGATGATGCATTTTCGTCCGGGTAACTTGACCTTGTTGTGGACGAAACATGGCCTGGCTAGGAAAGAGTGGAATATGTCGCGTCCAAAGATGATGTGGTACACGCTCTTGAAGGGCACCACTTCAAAGTTCATATGCTCTTGGCGGTAATTATTAACATCACCAAAGGCGACCGGAAGGGTGATGCAGCCAAGGGAATTAGCTTTCCCGCTAGGAACAACGCCATGGAACACGGTTTTGCTCTTCCTTAGCTAGGTATCCGTCAAGTTCATCTTGTGCAGTGTATCCAGGTACATAATGTTGATGCTGCTTCCAATATCAACAAGGCGCTTGGTAAACTCGCTGCTGTCAATCAGGGGGTTGATGACATGGCATGCTGGTTCTTTGTTGGGATGAGCTCTGGGTGATCTTCTTTGTCCCAAGTGATTGGAATATCCGACCACCTGACATACTAGGGAACTGGGGGGAGGGTAGCCATCAGTATCCTCAGAGAGGTTTTCTGGGCCCAGGCGGTGGGAGTGCCAAGGAAGGTGTGGTAGACTAGAGCCTTCTTTTCAAAGGGGTTCTTGCCCTTTCCATAGCCCTTGTCGGCGGGCTTGGGGTCCGCTTCTTCATCCATATCAGCTGAATCCTTGGACTCTTCCTCCTTCTTCTTCCCCTTGCCTTTTCTGTGGGGTCTGTTCTTCCGACTTTGCTTGTAGCCGGACTCAGGATCTTCCTTGAGGTCATTGACAAACTTGCAATGGTGGTTGGTGTGGATGGCTTTGCCGTTTGCGTCGAGGTGAACTAAACACAGCATATCATGGTACTCCTCATACATCTTGGGAACACGGGGCGCTGTGGGTGTAGGATCACTCTGCTGCTGCCCATGACTAGGCCCCCGGCCATGACCAATTTGTCTTCCATTGTCTCTACCAGCAAACATCATGGCGACCATGTCGGCTATATTCTTCTCTTCTGGTGGATTCTTCTACTTACTATTATTGTTCTTCTTGGCCTGTGTGGGAATGTATAGCACCGGCAACGATCCGCGAGCATCATTGTCGGAAGAGGCGAACTTGCTAGCCATGGCAATCATTGAGTTGAGGTCAAGCTTGTCGTTGTCTTTCTTGTGCTTTAGCGTATGTCGGAGCAGTGTTCCCTTTTCCAGGCCGTCAATGAAGGTGTCCATAGTAGTTTTGTCGTGTACTCCTGCACATGAGTTTTTCATGTCAAGACAACAGGATAGGTAGGCATGAGAAGTTTCATCCTTTTCTTGCACACACCGTTGTAGGTCATCGACGGTATAGGGATGTTTGTACGTATCCTTGAAGTTCTTGGTGAACGCTTCATGCATGTCCAACCAATTGCATATTGATTTCTCCGCCAAGTCGTCGATCCACTATCAGGCAGTGCCGATGATCATGAGTGGGAGGTACTTGACGGAGACATCGGGGTTTCCCCGGGTGATTTGTTTTGCTTCGCGGTAGTCCTACAACCACGTGACTGACCTAGTAGTGCTGTCATAGGGATTGATAGTCTTGTTAATTCGGAGGCCTTTAGGGTAGGTTGTGGCCTCGATAACTGGTCCAAAGCAATGTGTCCCTAAGTATGGCCCTTCCTAGGCTTCTTGGATCTTACCAAGGCACGATTGTGCATCATACGGCTCCGATTGTTTCCCCTTTCCACCATGGGGAGGGGAGTTGTGGTGCGAGCCTTGGGACCTGCGAGGTCCACCGCCATGGTGGCTACTTGGTGGCGATGGTGGCGGTGGCGGCCGCGGGTTAACCTTCTTGCTACTTCCTCCATGCAAATTCTGACGCCTGTCACGGTTGCTTGTCGGACGCGGGGCTTCCTTGTGAGATTTTCTCCTATGTCCTTCGTTGTCGCTATGCTCTCTATCATGCTGAGGCTGCTCCCCCTAGTCGCGTATAACAATACTGACTTGGGGACGCCTAGGAGGTGGCATGCTTGTACGATGGCATGACTGTGGTTCCTCGTGATGCCGGGACCACGGGGGTGAGCCTTGTCTCTCTTGCCGGAGGATACTGGGATAGCATCAGTCCCGTTGCATGCATCCCTCTGCATATGTTCCATGGAGCCTGTGTGGGATCCTTCATCGCGAGGAGATCTTGGTCTTCAGAAGTTTTCATGCTTGACTGACAAAGCTCCGGATTGGACTCAAGCCTCTCTGAGGTGGCTTTCTCATGCTGCTTGCAAGCCTTGGCTACAAGGTCATAGACCTGAGCTACCGCTTCTGGCGACATGTTTTGTTCGAGTAAGTTCTTGGCGTTGACCATGTTGAGGGCGAGGGTTGGCATGACTTGCATCCCAACCGTATCAATTTAGGGGGTAGCTTTTCCCGGTTTGGATGGAGCCCACCCCAAATTGCACCGGACGCCTAGATCACCGACAACGTGAGACATGGATTTCTTTGCCTTGTTCTTCAAGAACAATTGCTTATACTCAGCCTCCATTGTCTTGCCGCCTTGATCGATTGCTGCGCCTTGGCCATATCCCTGTCCAACTGGGTGCCCTGTTCTGCGATGCACTTGGCCTCCGCGAGGATTTCTGCATGTTTCTCATCAAGCTCCGTAACTCTACGGATATGGGCGACGGTGATTGGCTCAACGAGGAGTGGACCATACATCACCTTGTTGGCGGGAGTGACCAAGGGTTTACCTGCTGCTGATGTGGATGGCGGAGGTGGTAGGTTTATTTGGTTTGCAGCACTGGGTCTAGTAGTGAGTTCCTCCGACTGATGCAGGGAAATAGCCGGATGGGTCATAGCCTTAGCCAGACCCAGAGGATCGACTGTTTCCTTTGTGTTTGCCGTCGTAGCTTCGGCGTCGCCTACTAGAGATTTTCTGGCAACCTGTTCCTACGGATCTTCTTCTATCACATTCCAGGTGGCAACTAGTACCTAGCAAGAAGTGACAGCTTTCTCGGTGTGCTCCTCCCTCTCAAACTCCTTCTCGATCTCCCTTAGCAGCATCGTATTCCTCCAAGTTTACCTCAGAACCACCGCCATCCATGTTGACATTGGTGTAAAGTGCTTCAAGCACTGATTTGAGTTGGCCTCGGTGTTTTCGATAGTGGAGTGATAGGTCGTAAACGTATCTATAATTTTTGATGTTCCATGCTTGTTTAGTATCTACTTTCTTATGTTTTGTTCATACTTTGAGGTATTTTCTATAAATTTTCTAGAACTAACCTATTAACAAGATGCCGCAGTGCCAGTTGCCTATTTTCTGCTATTTTTGGTTTCAGAAAAGCTCGTAAAGAAATATTCTTAGAATTGGACGGGACAAAAGCCAAAGTTCCTATTTTACCAGAAGACTCACAGAGCTAGAAGACGAGATGGAGAGGGGCCACGAGGGGCCCACACCACCTGGTGGCGCAGTCCAGGCCAGGCTGCGCCAGGGGGTGGTGTGGCTACCTCGGGTGCCCACCAACCTTGCCTCTTTGACTATAAAAGCCTCCCGGGACGAAAACCCTAAAGACCAGATCAGAATTCCATGAAAAGTTCCGCAGTGCCGCCGCCACCGAAGAGGATATTCAGGGGACAGAAGTCTCTATTCTGGCACCCTTCCGGGACTTGGAAGTGCCCTCGGAGTCATCTCCATCGACTCCATCGCCATCTCCATCACAGTTGCTGACTCCCATGATGAGGAGGGAGTAGTTATGTCTCGAGGCTAAGGCCTCTACCGGTAGCTATGTGTTCATCTCTCTCTCTATGCGTGATCTGATGAGATCATGAGATTTGTAATCTATAGATCTATTCTGCTACTCAAGTTCTTTAATTAATCTCTTCTTATCCCCACGTGTGTGAAGTGGACAGTGTGCACACCGTGTGGCACTTTGGCTAAGGTTATATAAATACTTATCATGAGTATAATTTGAGTTGGATGTCTCTATGAGATTGTGGTGTTTGTTGGAACCATCTAGCGCTCAAGGTGACAGTGAGGGGTTATCTAGATGGGGAATGCGAACTTTAAGGTGTGCTGTATAACCCTACATCGTCCAACCTGAGAGTAGTTCAGGGTAGAATAATAAAGAGAAGATATTTATATGAGAGTGTCCGCTAGTGAAAGTATGATACCTAGGCCTTGTTTCTAAGCATTGAAACACCATTTACAATCAGTCCTGTTACATGTTTGCTTGCTGCCACTATTATTTTAGATTGCAATTACCACTTATAATCATCCATATTACTTGTATTTCACTATCTCTTTACCTAACTAGTGCACCTATACACCTAACAAGTGTATTGGGTGTGTTGGGGACACAAGAAACTTCTCATATCTTGATTGCAGGGTTGTGATGGCTCAGTGTACGGCGCCAGAAAAGTGCTGGTGCGGTGTTGATGTTGAGCTCGTTGGGAACCCCAAGAGGAAGGTATGATGAGCACAGAAGCAAGTTTCCCTCAGTATGAAACCAAGGTTTAATCGAACCAGTAGGAGCAAGGAAACACCCCAAAGGTGTTGCTAGCTGAGTTTCATGAGGCGCACTACCGGTGCTAGTAGCAACGTGGAGACCTGCACAACACAACCACAGAACTCTGTCCCCAACTTGCAATGAGGTTGTCAATCTCATCGTGTTTTGCTGAAAACAAAGGATTAAACGTATCAAATGGAAGGAAGTAATAGTTTGTAGAAAGTAAACACAAAGCAGTAAACAGTTTATAGATTGTATGTAAAAGAAAAGGACCGGGATCCATAGTTCACTAGAGGTGGCTCTCCTTAGGATAGATAACATGCTGGGTGAACAAATTACAGCGGGGCAATTGACAAACATTGAGAAAGCAATACATGCATATACTAATCATCTTGACTCCTTTGAGACTTGATTGGGCATTACAACATTATACATAGACCGCCGTCCAACTGCATCTATGACTAATAATCCACCTTCAGGTTATCATCCGAACCCCCTCCAGTATTAAGTTGCAAGCAACAGATTATTGCTTTATGAACTACGTGTAAAGTAAACAATACGATTGTTCTATGAACAAGGATTGTTGTTTTCTCCCTAGTAGCAACAGCACATCTAGTACCTTAGAGATTTCTATCACTTCCCCAGATTACCAGAGGCATGAACCCACTATCGAGCATAAATACTAACTCTTGGAGTTGCTAGCATCTACTTGGCCAAGATAGCTATTAACAATGGAAAGCATGCAAGATCACAAATAACAAAGACATGATAGAATCAATAATCAATCTGCAATAGCATCTCAATATCCATTGGATCCCCGCAAACACAACATGCAGAATTACAAATAGATGATCTTGATCATGAACGGAGCTCACACGATCTAAACATGAAAGCACAAAGGAGGAGAACCAGCCATCTAGCTACTACATGGATCCGTAGTCCAAGGATGAACTACTCACGCATCACACCGGAGGCTTGCATGATGATGAAGAAGGCCTCCAGGGTGAATTCCCCTCTCCGGCAGGGTGCCGGGAAGAGCTTCAGATCCCTCCCGATCTAGGGATGGAGATGACGGCGGCTACAGACTCTTTCGTGGATTTTTGATCGGGTACTTAGGTTTTTCGTCCCGAGGGCATCTTATAGGAGAAAGGGGAGGCCGAGGGGGTGCCAGGGCTGGCCAGACCACCCCCTAGCGCGGGCCAGGCTGGGTCGCGTGGCCAGGTGGTGTGGTGGCTCCGTTGCCCCTCTCCGTCTCGTACTCTGGCATCTAATGACTTCCGGAAAAATAGGCACTTTGGCTTTTGTCCCGTCCAATTCCGAGAATACTCATTTTCTGACTTTCCTGGAACCAAAAACAGCAGAAAACAGGCAGCTGGCACTGTGGCTCTTGTTAATAGGTTAGTCCAAGAAATCATATGAAAAGTACTCCAAAGTGTGGACAAAACACAATAAAGTGGATAAAACCAAGCATGGAACATCAAAAATTATAGATACATTTGCAATGTATCAACATCCGTAAGCTTAACTCCTGCTCGTCCTCGAGTAGGTAAGTGATTGAAAGAAAGAATAATTTTTGAGGTGACATGCACCATCAAAGACTTGATCAAAGTATTTGTAAAACATTCAAAGCTGGGATCATAGTACTTCAATCATAACATGAAAGACAAAGTTCTAGCAATCAGACAAAGAAACTATGATGAAACATGAAAAGGCACAAACAAAAGATTCACGAATAACAATGCTTTGCAAGACGTTTGTTTGTTTCACATAAAGAAAACATAGCATAATAGCATTCAGCTTGTACCTCATAGAGTAGCAAATATAACTGCATAGGACACCTTCAAAGTTCATAAGAGTGACTAGATACAAATAGTTTAAAACAAGCAATATCAAGTTATGCATCAATCAACTAGTCTTGGGACAATGCACAAATAACTAAGAATGGCCACTATGCTCTCAAAGTAGGTGCATAAAGGTAGAAGGTGGAGACTCAATATAATGGTGGAAGAAAGGCCTTCATAGAAGGAAGTAGGGATTCAAGTCTCATAAAGAGCTTCCAAAAATTATGGTACTTATAGCTTTCAGCTCTCATTGCCCCTATCATAAGCATCTTGAAGGTGATTAAGGTTAAAGTGACACAACTAAGAGGATCTGCTTGACAAGTTGTAAACCGAAATCTCATGCCCCTTACTTACGAAGACCGATCCTCATGCTACTCAAATTTAGTCACAAGTAAGCTCTTGTCATTGTAAGTACATGTGTATCATAAAGAACCACCAACGGGGTACCCCTTGCACATGATACAGGAGCTATCCCATAATCAAAATGACAAGGCAAGCAGACAATGAGCATCTCAGTGATCTTTTTATTTGCTATTTGCATAGGTTTTTATTGAGGATTCTTCATAGAGTGCTCATTATGGTGATGCTGCAAGTTTCCACCATGATTAGGCATGGCTTAGGCTAGCGGCCCGGGCGTTTCTCTAACACACATACAAACCCCATGATCTTACAAGTTCCACTTTTATTTCACACCGCCGGGATCCGTAAGCAAAAGAACATGATATCAACGGGGTACAAAGTACAAGTGCAATGTTGAAAGCGTTCCCCATGAAACATGGTTCTGCTAATTTCAACTTATAAAGCGCAAGCATATACGTAACAAAGAAGGACCCAATGGTTCAAGTTTATTAGATACAAAAAAGTAAAGTGTGCCATCAAGTTCGTGAGAGCTTTAATCACTAGTTTTCTCATAACAAGTTTAATTTGGAAGGTAAACAAAAGCATGAATATACTTGGAATAGTATAAGCTAGTAGGTAGGTATGGTGGACTCTTTGGAATAACTTGGTTTAGGGAGTTGGATGCATGAGTGGAACTCATACTTTGTTGTGGAGGCTAGCAAAAGACTGGGAGCGACAAACTAAGAGAGCAATAATGGCCATAATCATGCAGAGCGATAAAACATCATTGATCAAAGCATAAAGTGATACTAAAAGTTGAAAACTAAAGGATCATAAAGGCTATGGTGACTTGAGATAGTCATAACATGGCGTGAGCATGTGCCAAGTCAACCCAAATAAAGCATCAAAGGAGAATACCACTATACTATGCTTTAATATGCTAAAACAACGCATGATTCATCCAAGGAACATTAAGAGATCTCAATTGTTTATAACAAGTCATGCTACAGCAAAGAATACTAAGTATAAATCCAAAACAATATCAAGCATGGCATGACAAAGCATAGGCCACAGTCAAAAACGAGCTCTCTTTACCACATAAGCATGAACTTTCCTACTCTTTTCCAAACCAAACCAAACTATTTGCAAACCAATGTATGAAAGAGGGGGTCCAACCAATTTATTCAGAAAAATAATAAAACCAAGAAAATGAAAAACCCAAAACGAAAACGAAAAAGAAGACGCTCCAAGAACAACACAACTGTGCATGAAACAATAAAAATGAAGCGTTTGTAAGAAACCTGGAATATTTATTGATGAAGAAGGGGATGCCTTGGGCATCCCCAAGCTTTGACGCTTGTACTTCTTGGATATTTCTTGGGGTGACACGCGTGGCATCCCCAAGCTTGAGTTTTAGTCCATCCTTCATCTCATTACTCATTCCTTCCATACACCTGGAATTTTTCCTTCATACAAAACTTCACACAATCTCTATTAGCAACATTAATGCACTCAAGATAAATAAGTATTAAGGTTCAGTTATAACACCAAATAAACTTCCATTAGAACACTAGATACTGTAGCACTTCCCTCAAAAATCTCAATTCCCCAAAATAACTCAAAAAGGAACCAACAAGAAGCAAATGCAGAAAATGGCAGAAATATGTCAAAACAGACCAGTAGGTAAAGACGAATTTTTTCGAAGACCTTCTGTTGCTCAAATCAAAAAGTTGAACTAATGAAAGTTAGATAAAAACCTGGGGCAGAAGCACAAAAATTCACGCCTCAAAAAGACGTTCAGAGATTTTACACAAATTTTTATGGTGAAGCACAGAAATCTGTTTCGGGACAGCAACTTTCCCAATCATTACTTTTCTCTCATTAGAGGTTACTCTTGGTACAAAAAGCAAATAAAAAGGATAAGGAGCGGTTATTACTAAAGTAATAACTTCCAAGACTCATCTAAAACTTTTGGGTTATCTGCCAATAAGTATTTTTCTTTAACGCCTTTAAGTTAGGCATAAGAAGCAAGACAGAATCAAGTGTTCTCGAATGAAGAAGCATTAAAACCAAATTTCTTGCCCTTACCTCTCTTACTTTTATTCTTAACCTTGGGGAAAATATGATTGTTTGGTGGAGAAGTAAGGTGCATGGTCCCCTTTCCCACATCTATTATTGCTCCAAGGAGTTCTAATAGGGACCTTCCAAGTGTAATTTGTCCTTTTCCTGCACATTCAATAACAAGATAATCAGTAGAAATCATTTTCCCAAGGATCTTTGTAAACACTCCTTCAGCTATTCCAATTGGTAATATGGTATCATTATTAGCAAGAGATATTTCTTTTCCTCCTTTAGTAAGCCCCCAAAGATTCATAAATATCTTTGGGCATAAGACAAAATTCAGACATGATATCACAGCGAGCTTGAAAAGTTTCAGTGTTTATCTCAATCTTTACTGTAGGGAGCCACTTTGATGGTTCAGAATTTATTGGGACATAATTGTGATGCTCCCTAAGCGCATTATAGAAATCTTTTAAGCTAGTAGTGCTAGTCTCAAGAGTGTTCAATCTAGCAAATATTCTTGCGAAAGAAATTTCAGTTTGGCTAGGCAAGTTGTAAGTGAGGATCAATTTCTTTATAGAATTTATAGCATCATCCTCATTACATTGGAGGAAATCTCCTCCCACAACAGCATCTAAAGCATATCTATAGCAAAGAGCAATTCCAAGGTAAAAACTGCTAAGGAACAAGCTTTGAGTCATTTTAGGCACAGTTTTTTCATGTAGATCAGAGATTCTAGACCAAGCTTCCTTAAAACTTTCCTCAATTCCTTATTTAAAAGTGAAAATCATTTCCTCGGGTGACATAGTGACTGGAGCAAGGCTAGACATAGTGGCAACTTAAGAAAGGAACTAATTTTTTTGTGTTTTTGAAATAAGAAAGCAAACTAGTAAAACTATTTTTTGTGTGTTTTTGATAAAGAAACAAGCAAACAAAGCAAAAAGAAACTAAGCAAAACAAAAATAACAAACTAAAGAGATTGGTTATGAGGGACTCCCCTTGTGAAGATGTCCTTGACTCCCTGGCAACGGCGCCAGAAAAATGCTTGATGGCTCAAAGGTAACGGCGCCGTAAAAGTGTTGGTGCGGTGTTGATGTAGAGCTCGTTGGGAACCCCAAGAGGAAGGTATGATGAGCACAGCAGCAAGTTTCCCTCAGTATGAAATCAAGGTTTAATCGAATCAGTAGGAGCAAGGAAACACCCCAAAGGTGTTGCTAGCTGAGCCTTGGCAGGGCGCACTACCGGTGCTAGTAGCAACGTGGAGACCTGCACAACACAACCACAGAACTCTGTGCCCAACTTACGATGAGGTTGTCAATCTCACCGTGTTTTGCTGAAAACAAAGGATTAAACATATTGAATGGAAGGAAGTAATAGTTTGCAGAAAGTAAACACAAAGCAGTAAACAGTTTAAAGATTGTATGTAAAAGAAAAGGACCGGGATCCATAGTTCACTAGAGGTGGCTCTCCTTAAGATAGATAACATGCTGGGTGAACAAATTACAGCGGGGCAATTGAAAAACATTGAGAAAGCAATACATGCATATACTAATCATCTTGACTCCTTTGAGACTTGATTGGGCATTACAACATTATACATAGACCGCCATCCAACTACATCTATGACTAATAATCCACCTTCAGGTTATCATCCGAACCCCCTCCAGTATTAAGTTGCAAGCAACAGATTATTGCTTTATGAACTACGTGTAAAGTAAACAATATGATTCTTCTATGAACAAAGGATTGTTTTTTCTCCCTAGTAGCAACAGCACATCTAGTACCTTAGAGATTTCTATCACTTCCCCAGATTACTAGAGGCATGAACCCACTATCGAGCATAAATACTAACTCTTGGAGTTGCTAGCATCTACTTGGCCAAGATAGCTACTAACAACGGAAAGCATGCAAGATCACAAATAACAAAGACATGATAGAATCAATAATCAATCTAAAATAGCATCTCAATATCCATCGGATCCCCGCAAACACAACATCTAGAATTACAAATAGATGATCTTGATCATGAACGGAGCTAACAAGATCTAAACATGAAAACACAAAGGAGGAGAACCAGCCATCTAGCTACTACATGGATCCGTAGTCCAAGGATGAACTACTCACGCATGACACTGGAGGCTTGCATGGTGATGAAGAAGGCCTGTGGTGAATTCCCTCTCCCAGGTGGTCTGGAAGAGCTTGATCCCTCGATCTAAGGATGGAGATGACGCATGCTGCACTGAGACTTTTCGTGGATTTTTGATCGGGTACTTAGGGTTTTCGTCCCGAGGGCATCTTATAGGCGAAAGGGGAGGCCGAGGGGGTGCCAGGGCTGGCTAGACCACCCCCTGGCGGGCCAGGCTGGGCCGCACGGCCAAGTGGTATGGTGGCCTCGTGGCCCCTCTCCGTCTCATACTCTGGCATCTGATGACTTCCGGAAAAATAGGCACTTTGGCTTTTGTCCCGTCCAATTCCGAGAATATTCATTTTCTGACTTTCCTGGAACCAAAAACAGCAGAAAATAGGCAGTTGGCACTGTGGCTCTTGTCAATAGGTTAGTCCAAGAAATCATATGAAAATTACTCCAAAGTGTGGACAAAACACAACAAAGTGGATAAAACCAAGCATGGAACATCAAAAATTATAGATACATTTGCAATGTATCAGGTTGCTTGAGAGGGATACCTTTGACCACTTCCTCCCTGAGTTCGATAAACTTTGGGTGATCCATTTAAGGGAAACTTGCTGCTTTTCTACAAACCTCTACACTTGGAGGCCCAACACTGTCTACAAGAATAGAAGCGTGCGTAGACATCAAGCTATTTTCTGGCACCGTTGCCAGGGAGGTAAGGTAAAAGGTACTCACATCCTCTGGCTCCTAAGCTATCTCTTAGTACTGTTGCTGGTGTGTGAGTTCTTGAAGTTTTTTTCTTTAGATTCTGCAATTATATATTTTTGTTTCTTGTTTTTATTTTCACTAGTTAGGCTTAATGGAAAACAACAACAAAATTAGAGAGATTTTTAGTATTTTTCCTAAGGTAGAACATAAATGGTTTGAAAAGAAAATTAAAAAACCCATGGAACTTTCTTTGTATGCTAATAGCAATGTTATTAGTATGAATATTTTGAACACCTTTGTTACTAATGCTATGGAAACATCTAAGCTTGGGGAAGTTAGTTTTTATGAAAATGATCTTTTTAGTTCCCCAGCTTTAGAGGAGAAAATTTGCTCTGATGATACTTTACCTCCTATATGTGGTAATTATAAGGATACTTGTGATATTTTAAATCCACATAGTGAAAGCGTCCCTTTTAAAATACCTATGGAAATTGTTGAACGTGTTAAGAATAACTGTTATTTTGGAGATGGAAATGTCCATCCTGGTGATCATTTACTCTTTATACATGAAGTATGCGAGTTGTTCAAGTGTGCAGGTATTTCAATGAACCAAGTTAAGAGGAAGGTATTCCCTTTATCACTAAAGGGCAAATCAAGAGAGTGGTATGAGCTACTAGACGATCCTCACCATTCAGAGTGGAAGGAACTTGAATCTCTCCTTTACTCTAAATTTTATCCTCCTCATGAAATTCATAAAGATAGGAATTATATTTATAATTTTCATCCTCATGATGGAGAAAGTATTGCCCAAGCATGGGGGAGATTGAAGTCAGTAATGCTCAAATGTCCCATTCATGAGCTCCCCAAGAATATTGTTATTAATAATTTTTATGCAAGGCTTTCAGGACATTACAAGGACTATCTAGATGCCTATTTAGAGAGATCCTTCACAACTAAGGAGGTCAAAGCTAAGTGGGATCTTCTTGAAACAATACCGAAGATTGGGATAACGACAAAGGTAAAGAACCAGGTATAAATTATGAGTATGATTGCATTAAGTTTTTCGCTAGAACTACTGATTTTCAAGAGCTTAGTGCTAAATATAGTCTTGATCCTCAAATTCTTGTTGATTTTTGTAGAGCCTTTGCTTCTCATATTAATGCTTCTAAAGAAAAATGGGACATGTATCATGAGCTTTTTAAAGACACTTGCATAAAAATGAAATTGTTATTAATGATAGCAATAAACATGCTCAATCCTCTGAAAGTACTATTCCTTATAAGCATGTTAATTTTTGTGGAATACATAGACCTTGTGAGAGAATCAAATTGAAGAATAATATTGTATCACCCACAGGAATGAAAAAACTAGAACGTGGTATAGGGCTCTCAATGATCTTGGTAAAAAAGTTTGTGCCCTCTATCCTTTTATTTGTGAACTTTGCTTCGAAGTGAGTCATTTCAATTTTCAATGCTCAGGCCATAATAATAGCCCTTCTAATCCAATGAGTACTGCAAGTTTGTATTGTGATAACATGATCACTCCTAATCAGCATGATGAACTTACATTATTTTTGGGGTGTGAAGAGTTATCAAGAAAAACTTCTTTGGTAGATATGAGTGCTTTTGATATGAATAGCATCCTACATGGTTGTCATCTTTATTGTGTTGATAATTGCCACACAAATACTTACATACAAAATATTATAAATGATGAGATTCTACCAAAATATGACAGGACTAATATGTGAGGAATCCTCCAAAGTTTCTTCTATTGTCTCTAATAATGAACCAGGGTATATGGAGAAGCTTCCTTTCAAGCCTCTACCTCCTAAAGAGAAGAAGAATAAGAAGAGGAGGATGACTAGAAGGAGGAAGGAAACAGTATTTCCCTAAGCATGTTGCTCCTATTATAGTTTTTGATGACTCTGAACTCGATGATGTTCCTATGCCTGTTACCTATAGTAGTGACCATGATTGGGAAAAGCACACTACTTTTGATATTGAAAATCTCTTCGGTACCGATTTCTAAAATGAAGATGTTAATAATTGTTGTACTATTAGTACTATCCAAGTTCTTCCAATGATGATATGTTTACAAATGAGCACACTTTGGAAGATAACTATTCTATTGCTTATGATGATACTATACCTCCAATATATGATGATCACAATGATGAATATGATATTTTCAGTCCACCTACTATTGAGGAGAAAATTAATTATGATTAAAATATGCCTCCTATATTTGATGATTATGGTGATGAGAATAATAATGATAGCCATTTTGTTGAATTTGCTCCGACTACAATTAATAAGGATGACTATGTTTATGTGGGGAGTATTAATTCTTTTATGCTTGTGGCTCATGATAAGAATGTTTTATGTGATAGTTATATTGTTAATTTTATTCATGATGCTACTGAAAGTTATTATGAGAGAGGGAAACATGGTTTATGTATCTCAACAATATTAAGTTTCCTCTCTTTATGTTGAAAATTTTGAAGTTGCACTTGTTCTGCTTTCCTATGCTTGTTGTTTTGTGCTTTCATGACTTGTTTCTTTACAAGATTATTTTTCATAGGAAGTGGGTTAGACTTAAATTTGTTCCATATTTTCTTCTTGATGCTCTCTTTTACTTCAATTCATATTTCTTATGTGAGCATCATCGAAATTATCATGCCTAGCTCAAAGGCGTTAAAGAAAAGCACTTTTGGGAGATAACCCAAATTTTTATTCAGTAAGTTTTTCTTTTGTTGAGTCTTGGAAAGTATTGCCTCAGTAATAACCTCTCCTTACCCTTTTTGTGTGGTTTTTGTGCCAAGAATAACCTTTAATGAGAGAGAAGTAAGACTTGGGAAAGTTGTTGTCCCGAAACAGATTTTTGTGCTTCATTGTAAAAATTCGTGAAAAATCTCTATACGTCGGATTGAGCTGTAATGTTTTGTCCTTCTGCCCCAGGTTATTATCTAACTTTTGTTAGTTTATCACTTTTCGATTTGAGCAACAGAAGGTCTTAGAAAAAATCGGTTTTTGCCTGCCGGTCTGTTTTGACAGATTTCTACCATTATTTGCATTTGCCTGTTAATCTCTTTCTCTTTGCGTTCTCGCCAATTACTTTAACTTTTAAAAGGAATTTCTACAGTAGCTTATGTTTTAATGGAAGTTTTACTTGTATTGAAACTGAACCTAAAGACTTATTATCTTGAATACACTAATGTTGACAATGAAGATTGTGTGAAGTTTTGTATGAAGGAATTTTTAAAGTGTAGGGAAGAATAATGTGATAAGATGAAGCATGGACAAAAGCTCAAGCTTGGGGATGTCACCCGTGTCACCTCAAGAAATATTCAAGAAATACAAGCGTCAAAGCTTGGGGATGCCCAAGGCATCCCCTTCTTCATCAATAAAAATCTCAGGTTTCTTCCAAACACTTCATTTTTATTGTTTCTTGCACAATTGTGTTGTTCTTGGAGCGTCTTTGTTTTTGCTTTTAGTTTTCTTTTGTTTGGTTTGCTTAAATAAGTTGGTTGGATCCCAACACACTTCTTTTGGAGAGACACACCCCATTATTCATTGCCTAGAACACTCTAGTTTTCACTCTTATTGTTCTGTGAGTGTTCTCCTTTGCTAGCACTGCGTTTAGCTTTAGTTTTCGATTGGTGTTGGAAAAGAGTAGGAAGTTTCATGCTTATAAGTGGTACAAAAGGAGTCTTGTTTTGAATATGGCCTATACTTTATCCTGTCATGCTTGATATTGCTTTGACTTTATGCGTAGTGATTATTGCTGTAGCATGACTTGTTACAAACAATTGAGATTGCTTAATGTGCCTTGAAAGAATCATGTGTTGTTTTAGCATATAAAAGAATAATATTGTGGTATTCTCCTTTGATGCTTTATTTGGGTTGAGTTGGCACATGCTCACACCATATTAAGACTATACCAACTCACCATAGCCTCTATAATCATTTAGTTTTCGACTTGTAATATCACTTTATACTTTAATTAATATTGTTTTGTCGCTTTGCATGATTATGGCCATTATTGCTCTCTTAGTTGGTCGCTCCCAGTATTTTGCTAGCCTCCACATGTACCAAGTATGAGTTCCACTCATGCATCCAACTCCAAATAAAACCAAGTTATTCCAAAGAGTCCACCATACCTACCTATTAGCATTATTGCTATTCCAAGTATATTCATGTTTTTATCTACCTTCCAAATTAAACTTGTTATGTGAAAATTAGTGATTAAAGATCTCACGAACTTGATGGCACACTTTACTTTCTTGCACTTAATAAACTTGAACCATTGTGCCCATCTATGTTGTGTATATGCTTGCGTTTTGTAAGTTGTGAATTAGCAGAACCATGTTACCATGGGGAACGCTTTCAACATTGCACTTTATTTAGTTGATATCATGTTCTTTTGCTTATGGATCCCGGCGGTGTGAAATGAAAGGGGAGCTTGTAAGGCTCATGTAGTTCGTATATGTGTTAGAGAAACGCATGGGCGGCTAGTCTAAGCCATGCCTAATCATGGTAGGAACTTGAAGCATAACCATAGTGAGAAATCTGTGAAGCATCCTAAAAAAAGAAAAAAAAAGGGGAAAACCCTATGCAAATAGCATACAAAAAGATTGCTGAGATGCTCATTGTCTGCTTGCCTTGTCATTTTGATATGGGAAAGCTTGTATCATCGGGCAAGGAGTACCCCATTGGCGGTTCTCTATGATACACATGTACTTACAATGACAAGAACTTACCTGTGACTAAAGTTGAGTGGCATGAGGTTCGGTACTCGTAAGTAAGGGGCATGAGATTTTCAGCTTATAACTTGTTAAGCATATCCTCATATTTGTTCACTTCAACCTTAATCACCTAAAGATGCTTATGATAGGGGCAATGAGAGCTGAAAGCTAATAAGTACCATAATTTTTGGAAGCTCTTTATGAGACTTGAATCCCTGCTTCCTTCTATGAAGGGCCTTTATTTTACTTTTATGATTGAGTCTCCATCTTCTATCTTTATGCACCTATTGACAGAGCATAGTGGTCATTCTTAGTTTAATGTGCATTGTCCCAAAACTTGTTGATTGATTCATAACTTTGATATTGCTTCTTCTTAAACTATTTGTATCTAGTCACCCTTATGAACATTGAAGGTGTCCTATGCATTTATGTTTTGCTATACCATGAGGGACAATCTGAATACCATTCTCATTATGTTTTCTATATGTGAAACAAACAAATGTCTTTCAAAGCATTGTTATTCATGAATATTTTGTTTGTACCTTTTCATCTTACAACATAGTTGCTATGTCTTATTGTTAGAACTATATCTTTCATGTCTATGTTAGAGTACTATGATCCCAGCTATCAATGTTTTACAAATACCTTGATCACGATTATGATGGTGCATGTCACCTCAAAAATTATTCTTTTTTATCACTTACCTACTCAAGGACGAGCAAGAGTTAAGCTTGGGGATGTTGATATGTCATAAACGTATCTATAATTTTGGATGTTCCATGCTTGTTTAGTATCTACTTTCTTATGTTTTGTTCATACTTTGAGGTATTTTTATACATTTTCTAGAACTAACCAATTAACAAGATGCCATACTGCTAGTTGCCTATTTTCTACTATTTTTGGTTTCAGAAAAGCTCATAAAGAAATATTCTTGAAATTGGACGGGACAAAAGCCAAAGTTCCTATTTTACCAGAAGACTCACGGAGCCAGAAGACGAGACGGAGAGGGGCCACGAGGGGCCCACACCACCTGGTGACGCGGGCTAGGCAAGGTCGTGCCAGGGGGTGGTGTGGTTGCCTCGGCCGCCCACCGACCTTGCCTCTTCGCCTATAAAAGCCTCCCGAGACGAAAACCCTAAAGACTAGATCAGAATTCCACGAAAAGTTCCGCAGCACCGCCGCCACCAAAGAGGAGATTCGGGGGATAGAAGTCTCTGTTCTGGCACCCTACCGGGATGGGGAAGTGCCACCGGAGCCATCTCCATCGACTCCACCGCCATCTCCATCGCCGTTGCTGACTCCCATGATGAGGAGGGAGTAGTTCTCTCTCGAGGCTAAGGGATCTACCGGTAGCTATGTGTTCATCTCTCTCTATGCGTGATCTTATGAGATCATGAGCTTTGTAATTTATAGATCTATTCTGCTACTCAAGTGCTTTAATTAATCTCTGCTTATCCCCACGTGTGTGAAGTTGATAGTGTGCACACCGTGTGGCACTTTGGCTAAGGTTATATAAATACTTATCATGAGTATACTTTGAGTTGGATGTCTCTATGAGATTGTGGTGTTTGTTGGAACCATCTAGCGCTCAAGGTGATAGTGAGGGGTTATCTAGATGGGGAATATGAACTTTAAGGTGTGCTGTTATAGCCCTACGTCGTCCAACCAGAGAGTAGTTCAGGGTGGAATAATAAAGAGAAGATATTTATATGAGAGTGTCCACTAGTGAAAGTATGATCCCTAGGCCTTGTTTCTAAGCATTGAAACACCATTTACAATCAGTCCTGTTACATGTTTTCTTGCTGCCACTATTATTTTAGATTGAAATTACCACTTATAATCATCCATATTACTTGTATTTCACTATCTGTTCGCCGAACTAGTGCACCTATACACCTGACAAGTGTATTGGGTGTGTTGGGGACACAAGAGACTTCTTGTATCTTGATGACAGGGTTGCTTGAGAGGGATACCTTTGACCACTTCCTCCCTGAGTTCGATAAACCTTGGGTGATCCACTTAAGGGAAACTTGTTGTTGTTCTACAAACCTCTGCACTTGGAGGCCCAACACTGTCTACAAGAATAGAAGCGTGTGTAGACATCATGGAGTTGGAGGGGGATGGTGCGGAGCCGTTGTCGTTGCCTCGTCCGTTGCGGTGGCGACCTTGGCTTCAGCTTCCTCGTTGGCGTCAATGAAACTGTTAAGACTTGCGATCATCTCATTGAGGGTAAGCAAGCTGGCAACCTATTGCCTCCTGAGCGTATGCCTGAGAAGTGTTCTAGGCATAAGCCCCTCCACGAAGTGGTATACGAGTTCGTCGGTGCGGTCACCTTCCAGGGTTTCCCTCACCCTCAGCCTTCTGGCGAGGTAATCACGGGGAGATTCCCCTGTCCTCCGAAGACATCTAGCCAGATCGAAGATGGTGACGACGCTGACAAAGTGTGACCTCCGCTTCTCGAACACTCGGGGAAGCCAAGTGGATCTGCAGGGTCCTTCCACCATTATATCCTACACAGGGGCATTTTGGGTGGGCCTTGAATTTTTCTGATCTGAGCCGGCAAGCCCCAAAGGAAGATCCAAGCTCGATCCTTCCATGAACGTGTCCTTCCAAGGGGCGGTCCATGTGGGGCTTGACATGTTTCCGACTTCCTAGGACCTAGGACCCGAGTCAGTTTCGCTGATGAAGAGATGGATGTCCCTGATTGGAACAATGGAGCAGCGGGTGGGGTTCATCTTACCCGGGATCGAGAACTTGTCTAGAGGGACGATAGGAACATTGATGGAGAAGAGAACGCATGAAATGGCTACGGTGTCATCAATTCCCGTGAAGAGATTGTACCTCGCCCGGTGTAAAGCTCCAAGCGCCTCTTGCCGCACGATGGGCGCCAACTGTCGTGGTATTACCGACGAGTACGCCATGGAGGGGTCGTCACAGAGCGTGTTAAGAGAGGTGGGGAAAGGCGGTGAGTTGACAGGTTCAAGGTAACACAGCTTACCTAGGTTCAAGTCCCGCGACGGTGGAAAAACTCTACTCCTGCTATAAATCACTATAATGCCAATGCGCTGAGTTACAGGGATCGGTTCGCTATGCGAGATGTTGCACTAAGCACTATGATTGTTGCCCTAAAGGCTCTCATAGGTCCTGCTTATAAATGCGCCAGAACCTAGGGTTCTAGGAAAAGGACCTTGCCAGACAGGTTACAGAGTCCTACACTACCACTAACTACTCTTCGTGTCTTGTACTCCAAGGCTTCGAATAGGTCTGTAACAGCATCGTAGCCTTCGTTGATCCGGCATGGGCCTTCCTTCTGGATCCGTCTAACTGGGCCACCCAGCAGGCCATGGGCCGTGCTACCAACTTTGGGCCACCCGAGTTATCCAGATAAGAGACATGCAATGGTGATACCCATTTAGAATATCCCCAGTAGCGAGTGGACCGGATTGTACTGCCGGATGGGCCTCCTGCTACCGCGACACTGCCCACTTCCTCTGTGGTGCCTGCGAAGATTGTGAAGGGAATATGCCCGAGAGGCAATAATAAAGTGGTTATTATCTTATTCCATGTTTATGATAAATGTTTATTTTACATGCTAGAATTGTATTGATTCGGAAACATCAATACATGTGTGTTTAATAAACAAAAAGGGTTCCTAGTCATGCCTCTCTTATAGACTAGCTTGTTGATTAACAAGATGATCAAGGTTTCCTGATCATGGACATTGGATGTTGTTAATAACAAGGTCACACCATTGCTAGAATGATGTGTTGAACATTCATCCGAAGTATAGCATTATGATCAAGTCATTATGTTTATATTGCTATAACATCATACGAAGTAATCTTAGTCCTTAGACCATGAGATCATGTTAATTGCTAACACCGGAAGAGTATCTTGATAACATCAAACGTCACACCGTAACAGGGTGACTATAAAGGTGGGTTCAGTGCTACGAAGGTGTTATGTTGAGGCTCATGGATCAAGAGTGGGATTTGTCCATCCCGATGACGGATAGATATACTCTAGGCCCTCTCGGTGATATCACATTGAAATAGATTGCAAGCAAGTGATGTGATCACTAGAATGTTATATCACGGGAACGAGAAAAGAGTGCATGTCGGTAACGAGATCAAACTAGGTATGGAGATACCGATGATCGAATCTCGGACATGTAATATATCGCGGGACAAAGGGATTTAGTGACTAGCGTTAAAGGTTCTCACGATCACAGAAGTCATCGTTGAATGTGTAGGAGTCGATATGGATCTCTGTGTCCCGCTCGATTATTGATCCGAGAGGGTCTCGATCATGTCTGCACTATTCATGAACCGTAGGGTGACACACTTAAGGGATACCACACCATTTGGAGCAAATATGTTTCAGATAAAGATTTAAGAAAGCGCTGGAATTATTTCAATAGACAAAAACTGTTTGGGTGAAAATGCTGAAATTGGTTCGCATGTAATATTGAAATGTTATGGGGTTTTATGTGAATGTTTGTTAATTAAAGTAATTAACAAAATTCTGAATAAAAATAATAAAACAGTTTTATTAAATGAGAGAGCATTAAATTTGGAGAAATTTAATGCATTTAAAGTGGAGACTTTAAAAGAGAATGTGAAGGGGCATTTTAATGTGGAGGGGTTACCACCACATGAATGGAGGAGGTGAAGGGTCACCTCCCCCATGCGCCGGCCATGAAGGAGGGGTACCCTCCCCTCCTCCTATAAAAGGCCCCACCTCCTCACTTCTCACACACACCTCCTTGTGAAGGATCTCTCTCCCCCTCTAGTATTATTTCCCCATGGTCTCGGATTAGCGAGCTACATGTTCCCGGTGTCTTTATCTGGAAAGGAGTTGCTGCTTCCGCTGCTTTGCTAGAGCGAGGGACGGAGGTTGTCGGGGTACCGGACGTGTGTGCGATCACGGATGCACCGCTTATGTGCTGGACTTGGTGGTGCTGGAGCTGGATCTGATGGACGTGCTGGACTTCATCACGATCTTGAGATCGACAAGTGTACGACTACATCAACCACGAGTTCCTACTCGTTAACAAAGCTCGTTGTCTACGAGGGTAAGTTCTCGTTTCCACCCGTTGCTTTGTACCTAGTAGATAGATCTTGGCGTGTAGTTCACACCGTAGGAAAATTTTTGTTTTCTATGCTGCGGACCCAACAGATTGTTGCTCCAGGAGGCAAGGATCAGACGTTGATTGATGCTTTTATGCTGCTAGAGACAGTGGGAGCATTGCTGGAGGGATCTGGGGTGGATGCTACCGCTCCAATTCTGCATGCTCCTATTTCTTCTACGGTGATGCATGTTCTAGTGGTGCCTATGTCGCGCAAGAGTGCCTACCATCCGGTGAATTTAGATGGGTCTGCAACGACTGATGAAGACTCCATGATGAAGGCCATACGTCGAAAATCTGAGAAGAACCTGGACACTAAGGGTAATTTCTCATCGTCTAAATCTTTTCTCTCTTTTTTCTCTATGCATATTTCGTCAAAATTAAATAGTGTTGGTATTATTCTTGGTAAGGATGCTAGTGATGTTTCTGTTTCTACTAAGGTCTTGAGGCAGATGGAATTTGACCGTTTAACGGTTGTTCCAAAAGCTTCGACCTCTTTTGTTTTCACTTACTCGGATGATGAGGATGTGATGCCACACCAGATAGTCATCTCCTATCTCATCTAGTAGGTGAAGTTCTGGAGGTTGGTTTTGACGAGGACAAATTAAGTTCATTATATGAACTAACTCCTTCTGGTCGAAAATCTACTTTTGGTAAAAAATGTAATAAGTATCGTAAATGAGATATTACTCCAAAATCAGTTATTGTTTCCCAATGAATGGCATATTTTTGAGTAGCAGAGGTCTTCGTAACTTGGCTAAACATTTACACATCGCACTTTGTTCTAAGGAACATAATTTAGATTTTTTGGCTATTTCAGAGACAGGTAGACGAGAATTCTCACAAAGTTTACTTGACCACCTCTCGGGTGGCATAGACATTGTTTGTCATTCTGATCCACCTAGGGGATGTTCTGGTGGTATTTTACTTGGCATAAGGGCTGATACCATGGATATTTTAGCTTGTTTGGAAGGAGAGTTTCATATCAAACTCCACATGTGTAATAAAGCTGACAATTTCATATGGAGCCTTTTCGTTGTGTATGGTGCGGCCCAGGATGCATTCAAGGCTGATTTTCTTAGAGAGTTGGTGAACCTAGCAAAATATAATCCGTACCCTATTCTCATAGGGGTGATTTCAATTTGCTTAGGTTTCCATTCGAGAAGAGAAAAGGCCGGTTTTATGATCATTGGCTATTCCTTTTATAATGTTGTCATTGATATTCTTGACTTGAAGGAATCAACCATGATTGTACGACAATTTACATGGGAAAATAGTCTTCTTGAACCTACATATGAAAAGCTTGATCGTGTATCGATGGACTCAGATTGGGAAGAACATTTCCCCCTAGTCTCGGTACATGCTCTAGAACGTATTGAGGCTCTTTCAGACCATGCTCCCATCTTGCTGACTACTGGTATGCCTAGGACACGATGTTCTCGTTCGTTCAAATTTGAACTAGGATGGTTACATCGGGAAGGTTTACATGATATTATCAAAGCTGTTTGGTAAAGACCGGTTATGGGCACTGCCCCAATCTAGAGGTGGAATAATAAAGTGTGAGCGACATGCAAACACCTCAGGGGTTGGGCACATCACACAACCAGTATTCTTAAAAAATAAAAATAAAGGCTCTAGGCTACTATTGATGAACTCGAAGCATTAGCAGAAACCCGACTGTTAACTTCACATGAGATTGAGCTTAAAAGAAAATCAAATGCGGAGCTAGAACGACTTCTGCGCGAAGAGGAGCTCAAATGGTACCAATGTTCCAAGGCTCAATGTATTTTGCAAGGGTATTCGAATACTAGATACATAGTGTGGCCAATGGCAGACACTAGAAGAAACTAATTCCCTCCTTAACGCAAGATGATGGAGTGATTGAGGAACATGAGCAGTTGAAATCTTACATTACAAAATACTAGAAAGGTATATTTGGGGAACCATAAGAAGGTACCCTCTCCCTGGGTGAATCCCAAAAAGACGATGTACCCCAAGTTTCTGATGAGGAAAACAATTTATTGACTGCTCCCTATACTGAGGAGGAGGTCAAGAAGGCTGTTTTCCGAATGGAACACAATAAAGCTCCTGGTCCTAATGGTTTCCCAGCTGAGTTTTATCAAATATTTTGGGATGTTATCAAAACAGATCTTTTGGAGATATTTAGTGCTTTGCATTCTAGACAATTGGATTTGTTTCGATTGAATTTTGGAGAGATTATTTTATTACCTAATATTAATGAAGCAGAACGAATCCAACAATATAGACCGATCTGCCTTCTTAATGTTAGTTTTAAGATTTTCACCAAAGTCACTACTATTAGATTAAATTCAGTGGCTGATCATGTAGTTCGTCCATCACAAACTGCCTTCATGCAAGGTTACAACATACTTGATGGTGTGGTTACCTTACATGAAACAGTGCATGAACTACATAGGAAGAAGTTGAGTGGGGTCATTAAAAAAATTGATTTCGAGAAAGCCTATCATAAAGTCAAATGGTCTTTTCTTCAGCAGACACTTAGAATGAAAGTCTTTTTAGCTGAGTGGTGTGCTTTAATCAATAGCTTTGTGTGAGGAGGTAGTGTTGCCATCAAAGTCAATGACGATGTTGGAAATACTTCCAGACTAAAAAAGGGCTAAGACAGGGCGATCCTTTATTGCCAATGCTCTTTAATATTGTGGTTGATATGTTGTCTATCATGATTGAGCGTGCAAAGTCTGAAGGCCAAATTGAAGGTGTGATTCCCCATCTAGTGGATGGAGGTTTATCTATCCTTTAGTATGCCGACGATACAATTCTGTTTATGGAACATGATCTCAAAAAGATGAAGAATCTGAAACTCATACTTTTAGCTTTTGAATAATTTTCGGGATTAAAAATAAACTTCCATAAAAGCGAATTGTTTTGTTTTAGTGAGGCTCAGGATGCGTCTGACCTTTATGCTGAACTCTTCGGCTATAGTCAAGGCGTATTTATGATTTTGTATGTGGGCATTCCGGTCCACTATCAGAGGCTTACAAAGGCTGACTGGAAAATCATTGAGCATAGACTGCAGATGGGATTGACTAGCTGGAAAGGTAAATTACTCTCCATAGGGGGAGATTGGTACTCATTAATTCAGTACTAAGTAATATGGTATTGTATATGATATCATTCTTTCAACTTCCAAAAAGAGTCTTGCAAAGGTTGGATTATTTTCGATCAAGATTCTTTTAGGAGGAAGATAGTGAGAAAAAGAAGTATAGTCTGGTTAAATAGAGTGTGCTTTGTCGACCCAAAGAACGGGGGGTTGGGTATTTGATACGTTGCTAACGTATCTATAATTTTTGATGTTCCATGCTTGGTTTATATCTACTTTCTTATGTTTTGTCCACACTTTAGAGTACTTTTTATACACTTTCCTGGACTAACCTATTAACAAGATGCCACAGTGCCAGCTGCCTGTTTTCTGCTGTTTTTGGTTCCAGGAAAGACAGAAAATGAATATTCTCTGAATTAGACGGGACAAAAGCCAAAGTCAATATTTCACCGAGGGGGACATGGAGCCAAAATACGAGACGGAGAGGGGCCAGGGGCCGGCCACACCACCTGGCCACGTGGCCAGACTTGGCCTGTGCCAAGGGGTGGTGTAGCCGCCTAGGGCACCCCCTCAGCCTCCGCTTTCGCCTATAAGATGCCTCCGATACAGAAACCCTAAGTACCCGATCAAAATTCCACGAAAGAGCCTGTAGCCGCCGTCATCTCCATCCCTAGATCAGGAGGGATATGAAGCTCTCCTCGGCACCCTGTCGGAGGGGAGAATTCACCCTGGAGGCCTTCTTCATCACCATGCAAGCCTCCGGTGTGATGTGTGAGTAGTTCATCCTTGGACTATGGGTCCATTTAGTAGCTAGATGGTTGGTTCTTCTCCTTTGTGCTATCATGTTTAGATCTTGTGAGCTCCGTTCATGATTAAGATCATCTATTTGTAATCATACATGTTGTGTTTGCGGGGATCCGATGGATATTGAGATGCTATTTCAGATTGATTATTGATTCTATCATGTCTTTGTTATTTGTGATCTTGCATGCTCTCCATTGTTAGTAGATATCTTGGCCGAGTAGATGCTAGCAACTCCAAGAGGGAGTATTTATGCTCGATAGTGGGTTCATGCCTCTAGTAATATGGGGAAGTGACAGAAATATCTACGGTACTAGATGTGCTATTGCTACTAGGGAGAAAATAGCAATCCTTTGTTCATAGAACAATCGTATTGTTTACTTTACACGCAATGCGTAATGCAATTATCTGTTGCTTGCAACTTAATACTGGAGGGGGTTCAGATTGATAACCTGAAGGTGGATTATTAGTCATAGATGCAGTTGGATTACGGTCTATGTATAATATTGTAATGCCCAATCAAATCTCATAGGAGTCAAGATGATTAGTATATGCATGTATGTTTTCTCGATGTTTGTCAATTGCCCCGCTGTAATTTGTTCACCCAACATGTCATCTATCTTAAGGAGAATCACCACTAGTGAACTATGGACCCCGGTCCTTTCTTTTACCATCAATCTACAACTGTTTACTATTTTCTGTTTACTTTCTGCAAGCTATTACTTTCTTCCATAAAATACGTTTAATCCTTTGTTTTCAACAAAACCGGTGAGATTGACAACCTCACTGTAAGTTGGGGGCAAAGTTCTGTGGTTGTGTTGTGCAGGATTCCAAGTTGGAAACAACACCTTGGAGGTGTTTCCTTGCTCCTACTGGTTTGATAACCTTGGTTTCATAACTGAGAGAAACACTAAGTTGTGTGACTTCACTAGCACCAACAACAATGATTTCATGTGCACACATATTTCTCCACCTGTTCTTGAAGCTACTTTCTTTGAAATTAAACCTACTTTACTCAATCTTGTTATGAGAGAACAATTTTCTGGTATTGGTACTGAAGATGTTGCTGCTCATCTAAATAACTTTGTTGAACTTTGTGAGATGCAAAAGCATAGGGATATAGATGGGGATATTATTAATCTTAAATTGTTTCCTTTCTCTTTGAGAGGGAAAGCTAAAGAATGGTTGCAATCCCTAACTAGAAATAGTATTGATTCTTGGACTAAATGCAAAGATGCTTTCATTGGAAAATACTATCCTCCTGCTAAGATTATATCTATGAGAAGTGAAATAATGAAGTTTAAACAAACTGATAATGAACATGTTGCTCAAGCTTGGGATAGAATGAAATCTTTGGTAAAGAATAGTCCCACTCATGGACTGACTACTTGGATGATTATCCAAACCTTTTTGCAGGATTGAACTATTCTTCAAGAAGTCTACTGGATTCTGCTGCTGGAGGTACCTTTATGACCACTACTTTGGGTGCTGCAACAAAGCTTCTTGATAATATGATGGTAAACTATTCTGAATGGCACACCAAGAGAGCTCCACAAGGTAAGAAGGTAAATTCTGTTGAAGAGACCTCTTCCTTGAGTGATAAAATTGATGTTATTATGTCTATGCTTGTTAATGGGAAAGCCCATATTGATCCAAATCATGTTCCCTTAGCCTCTTTGGTTACTCGAGAAGAGCAAGTTTATGTGAACTTTATAAGAAATAATAATTTTGGTAACAATGATTATGGTAATAACAATTATAGGCCTTACCCTCCTAATAATACTTATGGTTATCATGGCAAACCTGGAATACCTAGTGAAGGAAGAATTTTACAAGTTGAAAGAGCCACTAAAAACTTCATGCAAATGCAATATGAGCAAAATAAGTTATTTACTAAAACCATGGAGGAACAATCTACTATTTTGAAAAATATTAGTCATCAACTTGAGAGTTTAAATAGGGAAATTCCTAGTTTGCAGTTGAAACTTTCTAATGCTGAAAGAAATATATCATCTTTGTCTGAAGCACAATCCTCTTTGATTAATAAAATGGCTGCTAAACCTGAAACTATTGAAAATCCCTTTGCTGCTACTAATTCCATACAAGTTAGAATTCATGAGAATGTTAGACTATTAGCTGAATTGCATGCTAATCGGGAAAGGGAAGATGAAATTGCTAGAAATATTAGTGTTTCTACTATCACTACCACTAGTGTTGAAGCTAGTAATAGCTCTACTACTTTAGATGATAAGTATGATTTTGATCTTGATGGTTGCAATATCTCTGAAGTAATTAAGTTCCTACAAAAGCTTGCTAAAAGTGCTAATGCTAGTGTATGAATATGGCCTTTACATAACAAATTACTGATGCTCTCATAAAAATTAAAGAAGAAAAGATGAAACATAAAGCTTCTATTCCTATGAAACTAGAAGATGGTTGGGAACCCATCATTAATATGAAAGTGAATGATTTTTATCTCAAAGCTTTATGTGATCTTGATAGTAGTGTTTCTATTATGCCTAGAAGGATTTATGATATGCTTGATTTGCTACCATTGGAAGATTGCTATTTAAATGTCCCACTTGATGATAATGCTAAAAAGAAACTCATGGGGAGTATTAATGATGTTCTTATTATGGTTAACAATGCCTATGTCCCTGTTGATTTCTATGTTTTGGATGTTGAATGCAATGCTTCTTGTCCTATTACTTTGGGAAGACCTTTTCTTAGAACTATTGGTGCCATTATTGATATGAAAGAAGGCACCATTAAATATCAACTCCCACTCAAGAAAGGTATAGAACACTTCCATAGGAAGAGAGAGAAGATTCCTTTTGCCTCTCCTCTGAAAACAAAATTTGCTCTTAATGCTTCTTCATTTGAGAACACTTGATTCTTTTTCTTGCTTCTTATGCCTAACTTAAAGGCGTTAAAGAAAAGTACTTATTGGGAGATAACCAAAAAGTTTTAGATGAGTCTTAGAAGTTATTACTTATGTAATAACCACTCCTTATCCTTTTTATTTGCTTTTTGTGCCAAGAGTAACCTCTAATGAGAGAGAAGTAATGCTTGGGAAAGTTGTTGTCCCGAAACAGATTTTTGTGCTTCACTGTAAAAATTTGTGTAAAATCTCTGTATGTCGTTTTGAGGCGTGAATTTTTGTGCTTCTTCCCCAGGTTGTTATCTAACTTTAGTTAGTTCAACACTTTTCTATTTTAACAATAGAAGGTCTTTGAAAAAATTGGTTTTTACCTGCTGGTCTGTTTTGAAAGATTTCTGCCATTATTTGCATTTGCTTCTTGTTGATTCCTTTTTGGGTTGTTTTTGGGGAATTAAGCTTTTCAAGGGAAGTTCTACAGTATCTTTTGTTTTAATGGAAGTTTTATTGGTGTTGAAACTGAACCCAAAGACTTATCATCTTTAGTGCACTAATGTTGCTAATAAAGATTGTGTGAAGTTTTGTATGAAGGAAAATTTTCAGGTGTAATGGAAGAATGATGTAATGAGATGAAGAATGGACTAAAGCTCAAGCTTGGGGATGCCACCCGTGTCACCCCAAGAAATATCCAAGAAGTACAAGCGTCAAAGCTTGGGGACGCCCAAGGCATCCCCTTCTTCATCAATACAAATCTTAGGTTTCTTCCAAACACTTCATTTTTATTGGTTCATGCACAGTTGTGTTATTCTTGGAGCGTCTTTGCTTTCTTTATTCGTTTTCGTTTGCTTGGTTTTCTTAGTGCTTGAAAAAATTGGTTGGACCCCCTCTTTCATACATTAGTTTTCAAATAGTTTGGTTTGGTTTGGAAAAGAGTAGCAAAAGTTCATGCTTAAGTGGTAAAAGGAGCTTGTTTTTGACTGTGGCCTATGCTTTATCATGTCATGCTTGATATTGTTTTGGATTTATGCTTAGTGATTTTTTCTGTAGCATGACATGTTATAAACAATTGAGATTTCTTAATGTGCCTTGAAAGAATCATGCGTTGTTTTAGCATATTAAAGCATAGTATTGTGGTATTCTCCTTTGATGCTTTATTTGGGTTGACTTGGCGCATGCTCACACCATGTTAAGACTATCCCAAGTCACCATAGCCTTTATGAACCTTTAGTTTTGTACTTGTAATATCACTTTATGCTTTAATTAATGATGTTTTGTCTCTTTGCATGATTATGGTCATTATTGCTCTCTTAGTTGGTCGCTCCCAGTCTTTTGCTAGCCTCCATAACCAAGTATGAGTTCCACTCATGCATCCAACTCCAAATAAAACCAAGTTATTCCAAAGAGTCCACCATACATTACCTATTAGCATTTGTTATTCCAAGTATATTCTTGTTTTTATCTACCTTCCGAATTAAACTTGTTATGTGAAAACTAGTGATTAAATCTCTCACGAACTTGATGGCACACTTTAATTTCTTGCACTTAATAAACTTGAACCATTGTGTCCATCTTTTCTTGCGTATATGCTTGCGCTTTATAAGTTGAAGTTAGAAGAATCATGTATCATGGGGAACGCTTTCAACATTGCACTTATATTCCGTTGATATCATGATTCTTTTGCTTATGGATCCCGGTGGTGTGAAATAAAAGGGGAACTTGTAAGATAATGTAGTTTGTATGTGTTTTAGAGAAACGCCTGGGCCACTAGCCTAAGCCATGCCTAATCATGGTGGAAACTTGCAGTATAACTATAATGAGCACTCTATGAAGCATCCTCAATAAAAATCTATGCAAATAGCAAATAAAAAGATCGCTGAGATGCTCATTGTCTGGTTGCCTTGTCATTTTGATTATAGGATAGCTCTTGTATCATGTGCAGGGGGTACCCCGTTGGCGGTTCTCTATGATACATATGTACTTACAATGACAAGAGCTTGTGAATGAAGTTGAGTAGCATGAGGTTCGGTACTCGTAAGTAAGGGGCATGAGATTTCAACTTATAACTTGCCAAGCATATCCTCTTAGTTGTGTCACTTTAACCTTAATCACCTAAAGATGCTTATGATAGGGGAAATGAGAGCTGAAAGCTAATAAGTACCATAATTTTTGGAAGCTCTTTATGAAACTTGAATCCCTACTTCCTTCTATGAAGGCCCTTCTTTTACTTTTATGTTGAGTCTCCCCCTTCTATCTTTATGCACCTATTGAGAGAGCATAGTGGCCATTCTTAGTTCAATGTGCATCGTCCCAAGACTTGTTGATTTATGCATAACTTTGATATTACTTGTTCTTAAACTATTTGGATCTAGTCACCTTTATGAACTTTGAAGGTGTCCTATGCAATTATGATTTGCTACTCTATGAGGGACAAGCTGAATGCCACTATGTTATGTTTTCTTTATTGGAAACAAACAAACGTCTTGCAAAGCATTGTTATTCATGAACCTTTTGTTTGTGCCTTTTCATGTTACAACATAGTTGCTATGTCTTATTGTTAGAACTTTATCTTTCATCCTATGTTGAAGTACTATGATCCTAGCTATCAATGTTTTACAATTACTTTAATCAAGTCTATGATGGTGCATGTCACCTCAAAATTTATTCTTTCTTTTTATCACTTACCTACTCGAGGACGAGCAGGAGTTAAGCTTGGGGATGTTGATACATTTCTAACGTATCTATAAATTTTGATGTTCCATGCTTGGTTTATATCTACTTTCTTATGTTTTGTCCACACTTTGGAGTACTTTTTATACACTTTCTTGGACTAACCTATTAACAAGATGCCACAGTGCCAGCTTCCTGTTTTCTACTGTTTTTGGTTCCGAGAAAGTCAAAGAATGAATATTCTCGGAATTGGACGGGACAAAAGCTAAAGTCAATATTTCACCGAGGGGGACACGGAGCCAAAATACAGGACGGAGAGGGCACAGGGGCTGGCCACACCACCTAGCCACGTGGCTAGGCCTAGCCCGCACCAGGGGGTGGTGCGGCCGCCTAGGGCACCCCCTCGGCCTCCTCTTTCGCCTATAAGATGCCTCCGATACAGAAACCGTAAGTACCCGACCAAAATTCCATGAAAGAGTCTATAGCTTCCGTCATCTCCATCCCTAGATCGGGAGGGATCTGAAGCTCTTCCTGACACCCTGCCGGAGGGGAGAATTCACCCTGGAGGCCTTCTTCATCACCATGCAAGCCTCCGGTGTGATGCGTGAGTAGTTCATCCTTAGACTACGGGTCCATGTAGTAGCTAGATGGTTGGTTCTTCTCCTTTGTGCTATCATGTTTAGATCTTGTGAGCTCCGTTCATGATCAAGATCATCTATTTGTAATCATACATGTTGTGTTTGCGGGGATCCAATGGATATTGAGATGCTATTTCAGATTGATTATTGATTCTATCATGTCTTTGTTATTTGTGATCTTGCATGCTCTCCGTTGTTAGTAGATATGTTGGCCAAGTAGATGCTAGCAACTCCAAGAGAGGGTATTTATGCTCGATAGTGGGTTCATGCATCTAGTAATCTGGGGAATTGACAGAAATCTCTAAGGTACTAGATGTGCTATTGCTACTAGGGAGAAAACAACAATCCTTTGTTCATAGAACAATCGTATTGTTTACTTATCACGCAATGCGTAATGCAATTATATGTTTCTTGCAACTTAATATTGGAGGGGGCTCGGATTGATAACCTGAAGGTGGATTTTTAGTCATAGATGCAGTTGGATTATGGTCTATGTATATGTTGGGTCCGCAGCATAGAAAACAAAAAAATTCCTACGATGTGAACTACACGCCAAGATCTATCTACTAGGTACAAAGCAACGGGTGGACATACATCCAAAGAGAACTTACCCTCGTAGACAACGAGCTTTGTTAACGAGTAGGAACTCGTGGTTGATGTAGTCGTACACTTGCCGATCTCAAGATCGTGATGAAGTCCAGCAGGTCCGGCTCCAGCACGTCCATCAGATCCAGCTCCAGCACCACCAAGTCCAGCACCGCAAAGCAGCGGTGCATCCGTGATCGCACACACGTCCGGTACCCCGACAACCTCCGTCCCTCGCTCCAGCAAAGCAGCGGAAGCAGCAACTCCTTTCCAGATAAAGCCACCGGGAACATGTATCTCGCTAATCCGAGACCATGGGAAATAATACTAGAGGGGGAGAGAGATCCTTCACAAGGAGGTGTGAGTATGAAGGTGTGAGAGGGGGGCCTTTTATAGGAGGAGGGGAGGGTACCCCTCCTTCATGGCCGACGCATGGGGGAGGTGACCCTTCACCTCCTCCATTCATGTGGTGGTAACCCCTCCACATTAAAAAGCCCCTTCACATTCTCTTTTAAAGTCTCCACTTTAAATGCATTAAATTTCTCCAAATTTAATGCTCTCTCATTTAATAAAACTCTTTTATTATTTTTATTCAGAATTTTGTTAATTACTTTAATTAACAAACATTCACATAAAACCCCCTGCAACATTTCAATATTACATGCAGAACCAATTTCAGCATTTTCACCCGAAACAGTTTCGGTGTCTATTGAAATAACTCCAGCGCTTTCTTAAATCTTTATCTGAAACATATTTGCTCCAAATGGTGTCGGTATCCCTTAAGTGTGTCACCCTACGGTTCGCGAATAATGCAGACATGATCGAGACCCCTCTCAGATCAATAATCATAAGCGGGACCTGGAGATCCATACTGACTCCTACACATTCAACGATGACTTCTATGATCGTGAGAACCTTTAACGCTAGTAACTAAATCCCTATGTCTCGCGATATATTACATGTCCAAGATTCGATCATCGGTATCTCCATACCTAGTTTGATCTCGTTACCGACATGCACTCTTTTCTCGTTCCCGTGATATAACATTCTAGTGATCACATCACTTGCTTGCAAGCTATTTCAATGTGATATCACTGAGAGGGCCCAGAGTATATCTATCCGTCATCGGGATGGACAAATCCCACTCTTGATCCATGAGCCTCAACATAACACCTTCGGAGTATCTGAACCCACCTTTATTGTCACCCTGTTATGGTGTGACGTTTGATGTTATCAAGATACTCTTCCGGTGTTAGCAATTAACATGATCTCATGGTCTAAGGACTAAAATTACTTCGTATGATGTTATAGCAATATAAACATAATGACTCTGATCATAATGCTATACTTCAGATGAATGTTCATCGCATCATTCCACCAATGTTGTGACCTCGTTATTAACAACATCCAATGTCCATGATCAGGAAACCTTGATCATCTTGTTAATCAACGAGCTAGTCTATAAGAGAGGCATGACTAGGAACCTTTTATTTGTTTATTAAACACACATGTATTGACGTTTCCTATCAATACAAGTATATCATGCAAAATAAACATTTATCATAAACAAGGAATAAGATAATAACCACTTTATTATTGCCTCTCGGGCATATTCCCTTCAGTCTCCCACTTGCACTAGAGTCAATAATCTAGTTTGAAAAACTTTGCGCATTGAACACCTATGGCTTTCTGGTGTTGCATATACGCTATTGCTAGTGGTTAACATAATCTCCGGATGTGACAGTTTCAGATCCATGTGTATTTGCATGTATCTGCGTCTCTACGCATCACTCATTCTCAAATGAGATGGCATTGTATAAATTTGGTCCTTTGGTGAGACCTTTAGTTCGTTCGGCTCAAAATATGTTGATATTATTGTCACACAATATATCTTCATAGTATTAGCCCACTTTGAACCACACCTAGTTTTATAACAAACTACTTAACACAAATGCCCTCCTTTGCTGCTACTATAGCAGTTATATACTTAGCCTTTTGTTGTAGTATCCGTCACAATATCTCAACTTTGGAACTCATCCAAATCCATCATGGAACATCCTTTCCATTATATTGTGCCACCCATAGTCTAAATTGAGATAAATTTAATTTGTATCTTGTGACAAAACTAGTATCAATGTAACACTTTACAATGAACTATCTTTAACTATTTGTCACTTATACATGATATATTCTTAGTTCTTCCAAAGCTCATAAGAATATCTTTACTATTGTCCAATGATGATCTTATGAATCATTCTGGTATATGCTCATAACATTTAGAGCATAGGACATTCTAGATATATACATATCATGGTATAATCGATCAAAATCTTCATGTGATTTTACTCACCAAGTGTCAAAGCACTTGAATCTTGATACAAGTCTTTCCATGCAGCAAGAACTTTTCTTGTTGTTTCCATATTGAACCCTTTCAATATCTCATATATGTATGTCTGGCACAACCATATTAGCGCCTTAATCTATCCATATAGATATTGATGCCTAATATTCCGGGTTTGCCCAAGTCTTTCATCGAAATCTTATTTTAATGAAATTCTTAACTTGTGTCAATATAAGATACATCATTTCCAATCAACAATATGTCCTGTACATAATGTATTAGAAATATGTCTCAGCGCTCCCACTTAATTTCTTGCAAATGCAAGCATCTTCATCATCTCCAATGAATTTAAACTCTTTTAACAGTTTCATCATGGTGAAGATTCCAACTCCGCTATGTTTACTTCAACTATTGAAGTTTACATGCCCTTTTAGCACCCTTTGAATTAACAAAACCCTTCGGACCATGTCATGTACATGTCCTAGGTTACCGTTTTATTAGAAGAACCTTGTTTTGTTTATTCAACTACCATATACCAAATTATATATAGTGGTTGCTACATTAATCCTTCAAGACTATATATCGCTATGAAAGATCATATCTTGTCATAGTCAACTCCTTGAACATTGCCGTAAACTTCTTTCCGACATGTCGACTATTTCATAGATGTTAAACATCCATGTCTTATTTCTTTATAGATCCAAACACGACCGATAGGCTTCATGCCTTTTCGGAGGGTCTTCCAAGTTCAGAAACTTGTTTTCTCGTGTATGGATACTATCCCGGATTCTATGACTTCTAGTCATTTTATGGAGTCAGGGCCCATCATCGCTTCTTTGCATGTAGTCGGTTCATCATTGTCAAAACAATAACAACTTGCTTATCAAATCTTACTATTTGATTCTTACCGACCCACACGGTTCTATAGGAACTTTAATCTCTGAGATCACACCTTTTGTAATCACGAGAGCCATGAGCATTGTGGCCGCCACCAGGACACTTTCCGGCACTGCGCTACTTAGCACATATAGCTAAGGTTCAACAACCTTATCAAAGTTCTATTGTCCTCCTATTTAACTTTTCACGAAAAATTCCTTCTCAAGAAACTTGACGTTCCATGTAACAAACTCTTTTGTCCTTGGTGTTATAGAGAAATTCCCAACAAATTATTTGGGATAACCTACAAAGACGTGCTTATCCGACTTTGCTTGTAAACATTTTACTTATGCATAGCATACCAAAATTTAAGAAAAGACAATTCGGGTTTTATCCCAAACCATAACTCATACGATGTCATTTCAATGGATCACGATGGTACTCTTTTCAGTGTAAAAGCGGTAGTCTCTAAAGCTTCAATCCTTAAGACATAATGGCAGTTTTATAAATGACACCCTTGATCTTACCATGTCAAACATGGTTTGATTTTATCTCTCGAATATGCCATACTCCTATGGTTTATCGGGAAACACAAATCATGGAACAATTCCTCAAGTCTTAGGTGTTTTTGCTAAACATGTAACTCAAATATCTTCCTTTATGATCGAATCATAAACTCTTTATTTTCTTGTTACAATGATTTTCCACTTCATCTTGAAAGTCTTTGAACAATTTTCAAATGTTTCATACTTCTTCCTTATTAAGTAAATATACAGATATATTCACTCAAATTTTCGGAGAAAGCATATGAAGCAAAAAGATCCATCGCATATGGCTACACATAATGGACTATGCACATCAGCATGCACAATTTCCAATAAGCTAGTCATTCGTTCCTCTCTGGCCTATGGACGAAGTTTCAATTATCTCGAGGAAAGTCTCACATGCGTCAATTGATCAAAATCAAAGACTCCAAAAATCCACCAACATGGAGTTTCTTCATGTTTTCTTTCAAATATAATTTAAACAGCAATGTCACTTCATAAGTGATCTTTCAATCATTTGTCTTGCGACATTTTAGCAATAGTGTTTATGGATGTGATTTCTCCAACTAGACTTGTAAAAGTTCATCCATCCTTTATGGAATACGGTAATTATTTGAACAGCCTTTGTTCTCATAATACCAGAAAAAAATAACAATTATTTAAACAAATCTTGAAGGCTTGGTTTGATGACAACGAAAAACACAATAACACTTTATTTGTTTTCGATGAACATCATCACTCATTCTATTGCTGGTTACTTAGGCCATTGTAGTTCATGAATTGCGTTGTCCTGTATGACACTTCATACCAACCAATTCGGTATCCAATACCGGTATCCAATACCTAAGATACACATTGTTTAACAAGCAAGGAATATAGCCATAACATGTATATCTTCTATATACCTAAGATGGAGATCTCCAACCTTTTATTTTCTGCCAAATATGTTATAGATTCTCTTTCAGCAATTCCTTTTCTTTTAAAAGAATCTATCAACATCAATAGTGGTGTCATCAACATGACACATGGTACAAAGCTTGTATATAGTCAAATACTAATACCTTTGGACTTGCACTTTGAAGTGGATCACCATCATCAAATGTTTGGTGTTCTTTCAAAAATCCATTCTTTAGTAATCTATTAGTGTAGTAAACATTTTACTTACATCTTCTATTCATCCTTATCATGAAAACTTTCATGATCAAGCTACTATAGCCTATAAGGAAGAATCGTGAGTATAATATCAGTTCCCAAAACCTTTTTGGTAGATTCGGATGCCTAGCATCTCCATCCTTCACAAATTCTCATACAATATGATAACATGTATTTTGCTAAATTATACTCTATCATAATGCAACCAAAAAACATTGTTTCAGATATCACAATATCTTTCACACATGATGGTTTCTAAAACAATTTTCAGCTCCAATATAATCTTGATATTAAAACAACTTTTTGAATATCAATAATCATGGAGGCAACTATGATACTTTAGATACTAACATTGGAATTCTTACTCTCTATTTAATACTACTTATTAAACTTCATGGAGTAAATAGAGTTTGCTGAAAGTTTGTAGTAGGACTTATAAACTTTAAATTGACATTCAAAACAATACGATACCAGTTCGTAAAGTAAATATCTAGAATTCTATAGTTCTATTATCTCAATTAAAACTAAGCATAAGGTAGTGAACAGATGCCAATGACTACAGGAAATTATGCAAATTCACTTCGATTTAGTTTATGAAAAATTGAGTTTGACTAATCCAAATTAGAAATGAACTCCCACTCAAAAACGACATCCCTCGTGCCTTTTTGGTGATTACATGAAACAAATCCACTACACCAAGTCCGATCATCACGTGAGTCGGTGTAGCTTCAAAGGCGAGCATCAATATGGTCATCACATCAACTATGTGACTCATGCTTAACCTTTCGGTCCGTGTTCCGAGGCCATGTCTATACATGCTAGGCTCGCCAAGTAAGAACCTTAGTATTCGCGTGTGTAAAACTGTCTTACACCCGTTGCATGAAAGCGTAGAGTTGAGAACACCCGATCATCACGTGATGTCTTGAAACATGATCCATAGAACGGTGCATACTTAAGGAAGAACACATTTTATCTTGATATTTAAATGAGGGATCATCTTACAATGCAACAGAAAGCGCCAAACTACCAGTATAAGATGCTAACATCTAATGTGTAAAGTGAGATGATATGGTCCATGCATTTGATCTCTATCATTTGCATCGTGGTATGATCTCTATCATTCCTTTGTGTGTAAGGCCAAGGTCTATGGAACTTACACGTTGAATGTGTTGTAAGAGTATCTATCATACATCTACTTACAACAATACCATATCAAGACACTAGCCCAGCAACGATCTAAACTAGACGCCTCTAATTTATCAATTGCAAGTTTTACGTGGCTTAGGGCTTTCGCAGATAGAACCGTTCTTACCTACGAACATGAACCACAACGAGGATAACTAAGTTATTAACAACTCGTTGTAAATCAGATATTGACTATAGTAGGAGAGACAGACACCCGCCAGCCACTTATGCAAAACAAGTTGCATCTCAGTCGTGGAACCGGTCTCATGTACGATGACATGTAAGGTTGGTCCGGGCCGCTTCATCCCACTATGCCACCAATATCCAAAATACATAGAAAGAAGAAATAACATGATCATCATCGCCCACATATAAACATATGTGTACTACCCGTCCTAAGCACCTACGCATAGATCAGGCTCTGATACCACTGTTGGGTCCGCAGCATAGAAAACAAAAAAAATTCCTACGATGTGAACTACACGCCAAGATCTATCTACTACGTACAAAGCAACGGGTAGACATACATGCAAAGAGAACTTACCCTCGTAGACAACGAGCTTTGTTAACGAGTAGGAACTCGTGGTTGATGTAGTCGTACACTTGCCGATCTCAAGATCGTGATGAAGTCTAGCAGGTCCGGGTCCAGCACGTCCATCAGATCCAGCTCCAGCACCACCAAGTCCAGCACCGCAAAGCAGCGGTGCATCCGTGATCGCACACACATCCGGTACCCCGACAACCTCCGTCCCTCGCTCCAGCAAAGCAGTGGAAGCAGCAACTCCTTTCCAGATAAAGCCACCGGGAACATGTATCTCGCTAATCCGAGACCATGGGAAATAATACTAGAGGGGGAGAGAGATCCTTCACAAGGAGGTGTGAGTATGAAGGTGTGAGAGGGGGGGCCTTTTATAGGAGGAGGGAGGTACCCTCCCATGGCGCCCCAAGAGGTGACCCCTCACCTTCTCATTCATGTGGTGGTAACTCCCTCCACATAAATTTGCCCCTTCACATTCTCTTTTAAAGTCCCTACTTTAAATGCATTAAATTTCTCCAAATTTAATGCTCTCTCATTTAATAAAACTCTTTTATTAATTTTTATTCAGAATTTTGTTAATTACTTTAATTAACAAACATTCACATAAAACCCCCTGCAACATTTCAATATTACATGCAGAACCAATTTTAGCAATTTCACCCGAAACAGTTTCGGTGTCTATTGAAATAATTCCAGCGCTTTCTTAAATCTTTATCTGAAACATATTTGCTCCAAATGGTCTCGGTATCCCTTAAGTGTGTCACCCTACGGTTCGCGAATAATGCAGACATGATCGAGACCCCTCTCAGATCAATAATCAGCAGCGGGACCTGGAGATCCATATTGACTCCTACACATTCAACGATGACTTCTGTGATCGTGAGAACCTTTAACGCTAGTAACTAAATCCCTTTGTCGCGCGATATATTACATGTCCGAGATTCGATCATCGGTATCTCCATACCTAGTTTGATCTCGTTACCGACATGCACTCTTTTCTCGTTCCGGTGATATAACATTCTAGTGATCACATCACTTGCTGGCAAGCTATTTCAACGTGATATCACCGAGAGGGCCCAGAGTATATCTATCCGTCATCGGGATGGACAAATCCCACTCTTGATCCATGAGCCTCAACATAACACCTTCGTAGCACTGAACCCACCTTTATAGTCACCCTGTTACGGTGTGACGTTTGATGTTATCAAGATACTCTTCCGGTGTTAGCAATTAACATGATCTCATGGTCTAAGGATAAAGATTACTTCGTATGATATTATAGCAATATAAACATAATGACTCTGATCGTAATGCTATACTTCGGATGAATGTTCATCACATCATTCCACCAATGTTGTGACCTCGTTATTAACAACATCCAATGTCCATGATCAGGAAACCTTGATCATCTTGTTAATCAACGAGCTAGTCTATAAGAGAGGCATAACTAGGAACCCTTTTTGTTTATTAAACACACATGTATTGACATTTCCGATCAATACAATTATAGCATGCAAAATAAAAATTTATCATAAACATGGAATAAGATAATAACCACTTTATTATTGCCTCTCGGGCATATTCCCTTTAGTCTCCCACTTGCACTAGAGTCAATAATCTAGTTTGAAAAACTTTGCATATTGAACACCTATGGCTTTCTGGTGTTGCATATACGCTATTGCTAGTGGTTAACATAATCTCCGGATCTGACAATTTCAGGTCCGTGTGTATTTGCATGTCTTTGTGTCTCTACACATCACTCATTCTCAAATGAGATGGCATTGTATAAATTTGGTCCTTTGGTGAGACCTTTAGTTCGTTCGGCTCAAAATATGTTGATATTATTGTCACACAATATATCTTCATAGTATTAGCCCAGTTTGAACCACACCTAGTTTGATAACAAACTACTTAAAACAAATGCCCTCCTTTGCTGCTACTATAGCAGTTATATACTTAGCCTTTTGTTGTAGTATCCGTCACAATATCTCAACTTTGAAACTCATCCAAATCCATCATGGAACATCCTTTCCATTATATTGTGCCACCCATAGTATAAATTGAGATAAATTTAATTTGTATCTTGTGAGAAAACTAGTATCAATGTAACACTTTACAATGAACTACCTTTAACTATTTGTCACTTATACATGATATATTCTTAGTTCTTCCAAAGCTCATAAGAATATCTTTACTATTGTCCAATGATCATCTTATGAATCATTCTGGTATATGCTCATAACATTTAGAGCATAGGACATTCTGGATATATACATATCATGGTATAATCAATCAAAATCTTCATGTGATTTTACTCACCAAGTGTTGAAACACTTGAATTTTGATACAATCCTTTCCATGCAGCAAGAACCTTTCTTGTTGTTTCCATATTGAACCCTTTCAATATCTCATATATATGTATAAACGGCACAACCATATTTGCGCCTTAATCTATCCATATAGATATTGATGCCAAATATTCCTGGTTTGCCCAAGTCTTTCATCAAAATCTTATTTTAATGAAATTCTTAACTTGTCTCAATACAAGATACATCATTTCCAATCAACAATATGTCCTCTACATAATGTATTAGAAATATGTCTCAGCGCTCCCACTTAATTTCTTGCAAATGCAAGCATCTTCATCATCTCCGATGAATTTAAACTCTTTCAACAGTTTCATCATGGTGAAGATTCCAACTCCGCTATGCTTACTTCAACTATTGAAGTTTACATGCCCTTTTAGCACCCTTTGAATTAACAAAACCCTTCGTACCATGTCATGTACATGTCCTAGGTTACCGTTCTATTAGAAGAACCTTGTTTTGTTTATTCAACTACCATATACCAAATTATATGTAGTGGTTGCTACATTAATCCGTCAAGACTATATATCGCTATGAAAGATCAAATCTTGTCATAGTTAACTCCTTGAACATTGTCGTAAACTTCTTTCCGACATGTCGACTATTTCATAGATGTTAAACATCCATGTCTTATTTCTTTATAGATCCAAACACGACCGATAGGCTTCACGCCTTTCCGGAGGGTTTTCCAAGTTCAGAAACTTGTTTTCTCGTGTATGGATACTATCATGGATTCTATGACTTCTAGTCATTTTATGGAGTCAGGGCCCATCATCGCTTCTTTGCATGTAGTCGGTTCATCATTGTCAAAACAATAACGACTTGCTTATCAAATCTTACTATTTGATTCTTACCAACCCACACGGTTCTATAGGAACTCTAATCTCCGAGATCACACCTTTTGTAATAACGGGAGCCATGAGCATTGTGGCCTCCACCGGGACACTTTCCGGTGCTGCGCTACTTAGCACATATATCTAAGGTTCAACAACCTTATCAAAGTTCTATTGTCCTCCCACTTAACTTTTCACGAAAAAATCCTTCTCAAGAAACTTGACGTTCTAAGTAACAAACTCTTTTGTCCTTGGTGTTATGGAGAAATTCCCAACAAATTCTTTGGGATAACCTACAAAGACGTGCTTATCCGAGTTTGGTTGTAAACATTTTACTTATGCATAGCATACCAAAATTTAAGAAAAGACAATTCGGGTTTTATCCCAAACTATAACTCATATGGTGTCATTTCAATGGATCACGATGGTGATCTTTTCAGTGTAAAAGCGGTAGTCTCTAAAGCTTCAATCCTTAAAACATAATGGCAGTTTTATAAATGACACCCTTGATCTTACCATGTCAAACATGGTTTGATTTTATCTCTCGAATATGCCATACTCCTATGGTTTATCGGGAAACACAAATCATGGAACAATTCCTCAAGTCTTAGGTGTTTTTGCTAAATATGTAACTCAAATACCTTCCTTTATGATCTAATCATAAACTCTTTATTTTCTTGTTACAATGATTTTCCACTTCATCTTGAAAGTCTTTAAACAATTTTCAAATGTTTCATACTTCTTCCTTATTAAGTAAATATACAGATATATTCACTCAAATTTTCGGAGAAAGCATATGAAGCAAAAAGATCCATCGCATATGGCTACACATAATGGACTATGCACATCAGCATGCACAATTTCCAATAAGCTAGTCATTCGTTCCTCTCTGGCCTATGGACGGAGTTTCAATTATATCGAGGAAAGTCTCACATGCGTCAATTGATCAAAATCAAAGGCTCCAAAAATCCATCAACATGGAGTTTCTTCCTGTTTTCTTTCAAATATAATTTAAACAGCGATGTCACTTCATAAGTGATCTTTCAATCATTTGCCATGCGACATTTTAGCAATAGTGTTTATGGATGTGATTTCTCCAACTAGACTTGTAAAAGTTCATCCATCCTTTATGGAATACGGTAATTATTTGAACAGCCATTGTTCTCATGATACCGGAACAAAATAACAATTATTTAAACAAATCTTGAAGGCTTGGTTTGATGACAACGAAAAACACAATAACACTTTATTTGTTTTCTATGAACATCATCACTCATTCTCTTGCTGGTTACTTAGGCCATTGTAGTTCATGAATTGTGTTGTCCTGTATGACACTTCATACCAACCAATTTGGTATCCCATACCGGTATCCAATACTTAAGAACCACATTGTTTAACAAGCAAGGAATATAGCCATAACATGTATATCTTCTATATACCTAAGTTGGACATCTCCAACCTTTTATTTTCTGCCAAATATTTTATAGATTCTCTTTCAGCAATTTCTTTTTCTTTTAAAAGAATCTATCAACATCAATAGTGGTGTCATTCACATGACACATATTACAAAGCGTATATAGTCAAATAATAATACTTTTGGACTTGCACTTTGAAGTGGATCACCATCATCAAATGTTTGGCATTCTTTCAAAAATCCATTCTTTAGTAATCTATTAGTGTAGTAAACATTTTACTTGCATCTTCTATTCATCCTTATCATGACAACTTTCATGATCTAGCTACTATAGCTTATAAGGAAGAATCACGAGTATAATATTAGTTCCCAAAACCTTTTTGGTAGATTCGGATGCCTAGCATCTCCATCCTTCACAAATTCTCATACAATATGAGAACATGTATTTTGCTAAATTATACTCTATCATAATGCAACCAAAAACATTGTTTCAGATATCACAATATCTTTCACACATGATGGTTTCTGAAACAATTTTCAGCTCCAATATAATCTTGATATTAAAACAACTTTTTGAATATCAATAGTCATGGAGGCAAACATGATACTTTAGATACTAACATTGGAATTCTTACTCTTGATATAATACTACTTATTAAACTTCATGGAGTAAATAGAGTTTGCTGAAAGTTTGCAATAGGACTTATAAACTTTAAATTGACATTCAAAACAATGCGATACCAGTTCGTAAAGTAAATATCCAGAATTCTATAGTTCTATTATCTCAATTAAAACTAAGCATAAGGTAGTGAACAGATGCCAATGACTACAACAAATTATGCAAATTCACTTCGATTTAGTTTATGACAAATTGAGTTCGACTAATCCAAATTAGAAATGAACTCCCACTCAAAAACAACATCCCTCGTGCCTTTATGGTGATTAAATGAACCAAATCCACTACACCAAGTCCGATCATCACGTGAGTCGGTGTAGCTTCAAAGGCGAGCATCAATATGGTCATCACATCAACTATATGACTCATGCTTAACCTTTCGGTCCGTGTTCCGAGGCCATGTCTATACATGCTAGGCTCGCCAAGTAAGAACCTTAGTATTCGCGTGTGTAAAACTGTCTTACACCCGTTGCATGAAAGCGAGAGTTGAGAACACCCGATCATCACGTGATGTCTCGAAACACGATCCATAGAACGGTGCATACTTAAGGAAGAACACATTTTTATCTTGATATGTAAAAGAGGGATCATCTTACAATGCTACAGAAAGCGCCAAACTAGCAGTATAAGATGCTAACATCTAATGTGTACAGTGAGATGACATGGTCCATGCATTTGATCTCTATCACTTGCATCGTGGTATGATCTCTATCATTCTTTTGTGTGTAAGGCCAAGGTCTATGGAACTTACACGTTGAATGTGTTGTAAGAGTATCTATCATACATCTACTTACAACAATACCATATCAAGACACTAGCCCAGCAACGATCTAAACTAGACGCCTCTAATTTATCAATTACAAGTTTTTACGTGGCTTAGGGCTTTCGGAGATAGAACCGGTCTAACCTAAGAACATGAACCACAACGAGGATAACTAAGTTATTAGCAGCTCGTTGTAAATCAGATATTGACTATAATAGGAGAGACAGACACCCGCCATCCACTTATGCAAAACAAGTTGCATGTTAGTCGTGGAACCGGTCTCATGTACGATGACATTTAAGGTTGGTCCGGGCCGCTTCATCCCACTATGCCACCAATATCCAAAATACATGAAAGAAGCAATAACATGATCATCATCGCCCACATATAAACATATGTGTACTACCCGTGCAAAGCACCTACGCATAGATCAGGCTCTGATACCACTGTTGGGTCCGCAGCATAGAAAACAAAAAATTTCCTACGGTGTGAACTACACGCCAAGATCTATCTACTAGGTAGAAAGCAACGGGTGGAAACGAGAACTTACCCTCGTAGACAACGAGATTTGTTAACGAGTAGGAACTCGTGGTTGATGTAGTCGTACACTTGCCGATCTCAAGATCGTGATGAAGTCCAGCAGGTCTGGCTCCAACACGTCCATCAGATCCAGATCCAGCACCACCAAGTCCAGCACCGCAAAGCAGCGGTGCATCCGTGATCGCACACACGCCCGGTACCCCGACAACCTCCGTCCCTCGCTCTAGCAAAGCAGCGGAAGCAGCAACTCCTTTCTAGATAAAGCCACCGGGAACATGTATCTCGCTAATCCGAGACCATGGGGAATAATACTAGAGGGGGAGAGAGATCCTTCACAAGGAGGTGTGTGTGAGAAGTGAGGAGGGGGTGGCCTTTTATAGGAGGAGGGGGGTGCCCCTCCTTCATGGCCGGCGCATGGAGGAGGTGACCCTTCACCTCCTTCATTCATGTGGTGGTAACTCCCTCCACATAAATTTGCCCCTTCACATTCTCTTTTAAAGTCTCCACTTTAAATGCATTAAATTTCTCCAAATTTAATGCTCTCTCATTTAATAAAACTCTTTTATTATTTTTATTCAGAATTTTGTTAATTACTTTAATTAACAAACATTCACATAAACCCCCCTACAACATTTCAATATTACATGCAGAACCAATTTCAGCAATTTCACCCGAAACAGTTTTGGTGTCTATTGAAATAATTCCAGCGCTTTCTTAAATCTTTATCTGAAACATTTTTGCTCCAAATGGTGTCGGTATCCCTTAAGTGTGTCACCCTACGGTTCGCGAATAATGCAGACATGATCGAGACCCCTCTCCGATCAATAATCAGCAGCGGGACCTGGAGATCCATACTGACTCCTACACATTCAACGATGACTTCTGTGATCGTGAGAACCTTTAACGCTAGTAACTAAATCCCTTTGTCCCGCGATATATTACATGTCCGAGATTCGATCATCGGTATCTCCATACCTAGTTTGATCTCGTTACCGACATGCACTCTTTTCTCATTCCCGTGATATAACATTCTAGTGATCACATCACTTGCTTGCAAGCTATTTCAATGTGATATCACCGAGAAGGCCCAGAGTATATCTACCTGTCATCGGGATGGACAAATCCCACTCTTGATCCACGAGCCTCAACATTACATCTTCATAGCACAACCCACCTTTATAGTCACCCTGTTACGGTGTGACGTTTAATGTTATCAAGATACTCTTCCGGTGTTAGCGATTAACATGATCTCATGGTCTAAGGATAAAGATTACTTCGTATGATATTATAGCAATATAAACATAATGACTTTGATCGTAATGCTATACTTCGGATGAATGTTCATCACATCATTCCACCAATGTTGTGACCTTGTTATTAACAACATCCAATGTCCATGATCAGGAAACCTTGATCATCTTGTTAATCAATGAGCTAGTCTATAAGAGAGGCATAACTAGGAACCCTTTTTGTTTATTAAACACACATGTATTGACGTTTCTGATCAATACAATTATAGCATGCAAAATAAACATTTATCATAAACATGGAATAAGATAATAACCACTTTATTATTGCCTCTCGGGCATATTCCCTTCAGTGCTTTCGCAGTCTCTCGGGCACCGCACCTCTGTCCAAGAATTCCTGTTCTATAGTTTGTCTCGTGGCATCGTTTCTGTCGTCCTCCATGTACAAGGATGGTGTCACTCGGAATATCAAGATCTTCGTACAGGGATGCCGCCGATAAGACGCGCCAAGATCCCCTCGCCAACCAGAGCGGCTCGATGCCGATGTTTTCCTAGGATGTACATGGAGCCACCCGAAGCCCCGACACTGATCCCAAGATCTTCGTACCGGATTCCAAGGCCACGACATGGACTTTGAGATTCCCTTCACGGAACCCGAAGACCGTACCCGGTGTTCTCCTTCCTCCTCGCTAAAGACCGATCCCTCCAACCCCCGGACCCCAAGATCTTCCGAACCCAGATGTGTGAACCTTTTCCCGAGCCCCTATTTTATAAATTCTATATATAAAATCCGTTGCATATAAATTGATCATGCTTGCATACATGTTTGTGGGTATGGGGGCATTATGCCGATTCACCGCATGATTAAATATGGAGTCTATATGCGGGATATTGTTGTCTTATTCCGGACTCCATTTAAATTGGTGTAGCGAACCGATGCCATGTTTCGCCCTGTTAATATAACATTTAAATTGCGGGGGTATCTAAACAACATGAACCGGTTAATTAATTGTCGGGACCCCGGTTCCGCCTAATATTGCCTAATTGCACCGCATCTGTGCCATGCCTTGCATCATATCATAATCATGCTGGATCTTCTGTCGTAGTATTAAATAGTGCATCCGGTGTTTCTTTTAGTGCTTTGATTCTTCACGGATTAGACTGATGAGTGGATGCGAGTACCGACAAGTTCTCCGGATATGATCCTTCGGCAGTGTTTTCCAGGCGAGCAACTCTCCCCTTTCTACCTATTTTGCATTTATAGTCTTTATTTCCTCCTATTGATTTATTGCTATCCGTGTCGTGATGCTTTAGTTTCCATGCACCGGTTATATCCCGTGTAGCCTCTATATTGCCTTGGACACCTCCTATTACCTATGCTTGGTAGATAGCTGGCCTTGCGAGTCGTATTTGCTTGCTCAGGTGCGATCTCGTGTTGTCTAGTACCACAGTGGTTGGAATGGTGGAGATGCTAATGGTGGAGATGATCATGACTTTAAATACATCTATTAAAATGCTAGGTATAACTAATGCAGAGGCATCGGTGGGCAATAGATATTATTTTTCGCACTATCCACATCCGGGAGGACTTATGGACCCCCCTGAGCCAGAGCTTGATTCCTTTCTATTTCTTGGGGCCACAAAGTAGTTTGGGGCTTTATTACTATCCTGTACTTATGCCATATTTTACTGCTTTATTTAAGATTATGCGTGGAGCACCTGTACTGTTTAAGAATGCGGAATGTTTTCACGGTATCGACAAGCCCAGTCACATTTTCAGGTTCCCAGTCGTTTACAGCCATTGACGCAAACCCTGGGTTCATTCCGGAGCCGGCCAACTTCGTTGCGGGTAGCTTAGTGGGGTGGCCCCCTGAAATATTTTATGAATCCTGTGATTTCTTTGTCGTGAAAGCCTCATTGGGTTTTGAGTTGGTTTTTCCGAGGTTGATCGAGTGTGTGTTGCTATTTGTGCACCCCTGCAGGGTAAAACTTTCTGAAAGCCGTGTCCGCGGTTATGGACGACTTAGAGCATAGTATCTCGATCATAGACAAGCATAACTAAAGTACTGCTATAAATTTGACTTAATATGTGACTAGTAATCAGATTCAAATACAACGGAATGGATATTAAAAATGCCAACAACTGGTGGAGCTGGGGTTCCTTGTGTCTTGTTATACCTGCCTAGTAAGTATTGCAACTCCAACGGAATGTGATAAAAGTGCCAACAACTGTTGGGTTTTGGGATTCCTCAGGACAATTATATCTGACTAGTAAAAGTTTCAACTACCATGGAATGGTTAATTAAAACTACCCACTACTTATGCTTCAGGATGACTCATGCTATCTACATCTCATTAGTAAGTGCTACAACTATAACGGAATGAGTAAAATTGCCAACGGTGTGAGTTCCTTGGTCCGACTTCCTCATTTGGACTCGAGGGGGAAATACCAGGATGGGAATGTTTGGGGTTAGTATCAGGTTGGATCCGAATAGGTCTTTCTTATCCCTCTCTAATAGCCGCTAGTTTTACTGAGTCTCTATAGGTTGTTTAGTGCTGCTGCGCTGCCGCTTCAGTCCACCATACCTATGTAGGCGAGAGCCGCCGAATTCTAGCCTCGCCGTGTACTCGCCTCAGTACTGACGCTCCTCTTTTTCTTTTGCCCTTTGTCGGCACCCCCTTTTGTTTTAGCAGGTTTGAGATCAACGTCGTTCGCATGGTTACCCTTCCGGCTTGGCCTGGGCAGGGTTATGGACGCCATTGGTTATTCTTCAGGGCTCTTAGCCCCATTTGCATCTTGTCCGTAGTCGGACGCTCTATCGTTTTCAAGGTGATTTGGATCTTTGTATAGTATATCTGTATTCTTGACTCATGGAGTCGTTGTTGTATATATCTGTTCTGTGGGTCCCATCGAGGACTATTGTGTAATGGTATTACTTTGTTTTCCACCCGCACGAAAGTGCCTGGTGGGCGTCCTTGAATCGTTTCTATGCGGGTTTGGCGGAAAGGGCTAAAACTTGCATATGGCCGATTCGAGGGTGTTACAGAGTGGTATCAGAGCTCAGCAGTTGCGATACCCCACAAGTCCAGCCTGTAGGATAACCTAGCTAATGGCCGAAGTAGAGTGTCAAAACTATTTTGCAAAATCGGTTGGATAGATCTGATTAGGTCTGCTTTTACTCCTTATCCCTCTGCTGTTCTCCTCTTACCTCTGCGTGTTTTGGATCTGTTATCTTATCTTTTCTTCGAGTCCAGGAATTCTCGTGGTTGGGTTTCCGTCATACCTTCAGGGTTTCGCTTCCTCCTTTTGTAACGGTGCTTCTACATCCGGTCTTCATGCTATCTGAGGAATCCTTCATCTGTTGGACTTCTCTCTTTACCTTGTTGTGCCTTCCGGTGTTTTTCGACGTGACGACATCATCTACGCCAGATCCGATGCAGAGTCTGCATCACTCCTTTTTTCCGAACCTCGTTTGTCGAGATCTTCAGTCTGATTCCGAGAATGGTTGCACGCTTTTCTACTGAATGTGCGCAGTAATAGTTTGGGTGCGTGATGGATTTGCTCCCATGCCGACTACTCATTCTATTTGCTCTTGTACATTGGAGTGGATTAGACTGCATCTTTTCTCTCCGTCTATCGGAGCTAGAGGTGGCTTTATTTGTTGATACCTCTACCTTCGTCCTTTGTTCCCGGAGTGTTCTCTCGATGATCAGGGACAACGACCTCTTGTTAGTGGTGTCGCGAGGATCTACACGAAGCGTGAAGATTCAGATCGCCGACCTTCTTCCTAGTACCATGAGGAGGATCTCGAGGGCGAGATCCCTTGTTAGTGGTGTCGAATTGTGGCACCCCGCTAAAACCACTACTAGAAAATCGTTGTGTTTTTGTGCATTGCATCATCATGCCCGCATGCTCATATCATCATGCCACATTGCATTTGAGCATCGTCATCATCATGCATCTGTTTGTCTGAAACTATTTTCAAAAACCTGGTTTTGTTTTCTAAACGCCCCGTCTTTATTTCAAATCAAAACCCGGATCTCCGAAATATTTTGTTTCGTCTATAAACGGATTTTAAAAGCCTCGTTTTAAACAAATAAAATAATTTTATTATTTTTTAGGAGGCAGGCCGCCAGGCCCGAAAGCCCGGCCGGCCACCTCCAAACCCTAAATCTAATCTACATAACCCTATCTGTCTAAACCCAACCCTAATCCTACTAGCTAACCTAGCCCCAAAACCACCCAGCCGCACACACACCCACACACACAACGCACACGCGCATGCAGCTGGCCCCACCAGGCTCCACACCTGCCCACACTCCCACCCCATCGCCACCTCACGCCGGCCACTCCCTGTGCGCCACCTCATCCCTCCTGGCCCACTCCCCTCCACCTGCCCGCACACCTTAGCCCACAAGCCTCTGCCTTGCAACGCATGCACGCGTACCATGCAGCTGCCGCACACACCCGCCCATCACGCAACCACCGCTCCCCGCCTTGTCCGTTTCTCCGCCTGGCCCCACTTTCCGTGTGCGCCCCGCGATACCATCTTCCCCGTTCGACGCGGCCGCCACTAGCATCTGGCGCTTCCACGACGCCTCCTCTCAGCTTGTCGCCGCCCTCCCCTCCAACCTCGGCCGGCGCACCACCCTGCCCTGCGACCCCGCCTCCTGTGCCGCTCTTCGCCGCCTCCGCCAGTGGGCGCCGCACATGCTCCCGCCTCCTTGTCCTCGCTGGCCGAGCCGAGATCACCAAGCACCGCTCGCCAGCCTCCTCGCAGTCGCTGTCGACCCCACCCTAACCAACCGCGGTCCTCCCCCACGCCTCGTCTAACTTGCACGGGTCCCGCCAGGGCGTCGTCCTCCTTGCCGCCGCCATGCTCGACCCTGATCCTGCGCGCATCTCTGCTCGGTGCCGACAGCCGCCGTGGTGGCCTCACCGCCCGCAGCCTCTGCATCGGCCACGTCCCGTGCCCTCCTCCGCGCCTTGCTTCCTCGAGCGGCCTCCTCGAGCAGGGAGGACTACTCTGTCGTTCCGTCCCGTGAGCCGCCTCGAGTGGGCCCCTGCAGTGCCGACGCCGTCTCTCCATCCTGTAGACCTCTCGTGCCTCCGTCTGCTTCGCCTCATAAACACCAAGTTCGCCTAGTTGTGTTCTCCGACAGAGAGGGTCTGGCCCTTGTTTGTAATCTTCGAGGAACATTGTTGTGTGTTCTTCCTATAGCGAGCTGCGAGCCTCAGCTATGTTTTGTTTCAGGTGCTTTCGCACTTTCTCGGGCACCGCACCTCTGTCCAAGAATTCATGTTCTATAGTTTGTCTCGCGGCATCGTTTCCGTCGTCCTCCATGTACAAGGATGGTGTCACTCAGAATATCAAGATCTTCGTACAGGGATGCCGCCGACAAGACGCGCCAAGATCCCCTCGCCAACCAGAGCGGCTCGATGCCGATGTTTTCCTAGGATGTACATGGAGCCACCCGAAGCCCCGACACCGATCCCAAGATCTTTGTACCGGATTCCAAGGCCGCGACATGGACTTCGAGATTCCCTTCACGGAACCCGAAGACCGTACCCGGTGTACTCCTTCCTCCTTGCTGAAGACCGATCCCTCCAACCCCCGGACCCCAAGATCTTCCGAACCCAGATGTGTGAACCTTTTCCCGAGCCCCTATTTTATAAATGCTATATATAAAATCCGTTGCATATAAATTGATCATTCTTGCATACATGTTTGTGGGTATGGGGGCATTATGACGATTCACCGCATGATTAAATATGGAGTCTATATGCGGGATATTGTTGTCTTATTCCGGACTCCATTTAAATTGGTGTAGCGAACCGATGCCATGTTTCGCCCTGTTAATATAACATTTAAATTGCGGGGTATCTAAACAACATGAACCGGTTAATTAATTGTCGGGACCTCGGTTCCGCTTAATATTGCCTAATTGCACTGCATCTGTGTGTTGATCGAGTGTGTGTTGCTATTTGTGCACCCCTGTAGGGTAAAACTTTCTGAAAGTCGTGTCCGCGGTTATGGACGACTTGGAGCACAGTATCTCGATCATAGACAAACATAACTAAAGTACTGCTATAAATTTGACTTAATATGTGACTAGTAATTAGATTCAAATACAACGGAATGGATATTAAAAATGCCAACAACTGGTGGAGCTGGGGTTCCTTGTGTCTTGTTATACCTGCCTAGTAAGTATTGCAACTCCAACGGAATGTGATAAAAGTGCCAACAACTGTGGGGTTTTGGGATTCCTCAGGACAATTATATCTGACTAGTAAAAGTTCCAACTACCACGGAATGGTTAATTAAAACTACCCACTACTTATGCTTCAGGATGACTCATGCTATCGACATCTGATTAGTAAGTGCTGCAACTATAACGGAATGAGTAAAATTGCCAACGATGTGAGTTCCTTGGTCCGACTTCCTCGTTTGGACTCGAGGGGGAAATACCAGGATGGGAATGTTTGGGGTTAGTATCAGGTTGGATCCGAATAGGTCTTTCTTATCCCTCTCTAATAGCTACCAGTTTTACTGAGTCTCTATAGGTTGTTTAGTGTTGCTGCGCTGCCGCTTTAGTCCACCATACCTATGTAGACGAGAGCCGCCGAATTCTAGACTTGCTGTGTACTAGCCTCAGTACTGAGGCTCCTCTTTTTCTTTTGCCCTTTATCGGCACCCCCTTTTATTTTAGCAAGTTTGAGATCGACGTTGTTAGTAGGGTTACCCTTCCGGCTTGGCCTGGGCAGGGTTATGGACGCCATTGGTTATTCTTCAGGGCTCTTAGCCCCATTTGCATCTTGTCCGTAGTCGGACGCTCTATCGTTTTCAAGGTGATTTGGATCTTTGTATAGTATATCTGTATTCTTGACTCATGGAGTCGTTGTTGTATATATCTGTTCTGTGGGTCCCATCGAGGACTGTTGTGTAATGGTATTACTTCATTTTCCACCCGCACGAAAGTGCCTGGTGGGCGTCCTTGAATCATTTCTATGCGGGTTTGGCGGAAAGGGCTAAAACTTGCATAGGGCCGATTCGAGGGTGTTATAGGATTCTTCTGTATCATTGGGCAAGGGGTACCCCGTTGGTGGTTCTCAATGATACGCACATATTTACGATGACAAGAACTTACCGTTAACTAAAGTGGAGTAGCATGAGGAGCGACCCTCGTACTCAAGGGACATGGGATTTTCAGTTTATAGTCTGTCAAGCATATAACTCAGATTAGACCTCACTTTCACCTTAACCACATTAAAGATGCTTATGATAGGGGCAATGAGAGCTCAAAGCTAATAAGTACCATACTTTCAGCATTTGGAAGCCTTTCAAATTACTCAAAATATTTTCCTTTACTTGTTGAGTCTCCATTTATTCTTTGAGCACCTTCTTGAGAGCATAGTTGTCATTCGTTGTGCTTGTCCCATTACTTGATTATTTGTGTTATGACTTTGATGCTTGTATCCTTGATATCTTTACTTCTAGTCATCACTTGAATTTCAGAGGTGCCTTGATATTCATAATCAAAAGCAAGCGAGATACCACTCTATCATACCTTTTTATGAGCATTGTAATGTTGCTTACGTTTATACTTCATGCTACTTATTATTTTTGAGTTGGAATCTCTTCATAGCTTGCAATGCCTATTAAGTAAGTTTAGTTGCATACTCTTTATTATGAATTGTCTAAGTAGTTGATCACATTGCTGAGAAACAAAGAGCATGCAAAGTTGTTGCGATGGCACATGGAAGACCGTAAGAAAGAAGGGAAGTTGAGGCACCCTGCTGATGGTCGGCAGTGGAGAAAAATCGAGAGGGACTTCCCGGACTTTGCTGGTGATTCAAGGAACTTATGGTTTGGTCTAATTACCGATGGCATGAATCCTTTTGGGGAGCAGAACTGCAGTCACAACACCTGGCCCGTGACTTTATGTATCTACAACCTTCCTCCTTGGTTGTGCATGAAGCGGAAGTTCATTATGATGCCAGTGCTCATCCAAGGCCCGAAGCAACCTGACAATGACATTGATGTGTACCTAAGGCCATTAGTTGATGAACTTTTATAGTTGTGGGCCAAACTAGGTGTACGTGTGTGGGATGAGCACAAACAGCAGGAATTTGACCTACAAGCGTTGATGTTCGTAACCATCAATGATTGGCCTGCTCTTAGTAACATTTCAGGACAGACGAACAAAGGATACAATGCATGCATGCACTGTTTAGATGCGACTGAAAGTATATATCTAGATAAATGTAGGAAGAATGTGTACCCGTACAATCATCATTTTCTTCCACCAAGTCATCACTTAAGGAAGAAAGGCAAGCATTTCAATGGCAAGGGAGAAGCCCGGACGAAGCCTGTCCCCCGTACTGGTGCTGATGTATTTGGTATGGTCAAGGATTTGGATGTAATCTTTGGAAAGGGTCCTGAAGGACAACCTGTGCCGAAAGACGCCGACAGACACGCACCCATGTGGAAGAAGAAATCTATATTTTGGGAGCTACCCTATTGGAAAGTGCACGAGGTCCGCTCTGCAATCAACGTGATGCACCTGACAAAGAATCTTTGCGTGAATATTCTAGGCTTCATGGCCTTGTATGGGAAGTCAAAAGATACCCAGGCAGCACGGGAGGACCAGCAACATCATAAAGGACGAGACGGCAAGCATCCAGGGCTGTTTCAAGGGCTTGCCAGCTACGCTCTTACCAAAGAAGAGAAGGAAATCTTTTTTGAAGTCCTTTTCAGTATCAAGGTCCCGTCTGGCTTCTCGTCAAATATAAAGGGAATAGTAAATATGAAAGAGAAAAAATTCAAAACCTAAAGTCTCATGACTGCCACGTGCTTATGACGCAATTGCTTCCGCTTGCATTGAGGGGAATTCTACCAAAAAATGTTCGACTAGCCATTGTGAAGATATGTGCATTCCTCAATGCAATTTCTCAGAAGGTAATCGATCAAGAAAGTCTATCAGGGTTACAGATTGATGTGGTCCAATGTCTGGTCAGCTTCGAGTTGTTGTTCCCTCCATCCTTCTTCAATATTATGACGCACCTCCTAGTTCACCTAGTCGAAGAGATTAGAATTCTCGGTCCTGTGTTTCTACACAATATGTTCCCCTTCGAGAGGTTCATGGGAGTCTTAAAGAAATATGTTCATAACCGTGCTAGGCCAGAAGGAAGCATCTCCAAGGGCTATGGAACAGAGGAGGTCATTGAGTTTTGTGTTGACTTTCTTCCTGAGCTTAAGCCGATTGGTGTTCCTGAATCTCGGTATGAGGGGAGGCTGAGTGGAAAAGGCACACTAGGAAGGAAATCAATGGTATGTTGGGACGGGAATTCTTTCACTCAAGCACACTACATAGTTCTACACAATTCCATCGTGGTGGCTCCGTATATCGAGAAACACAAGAATATTCTACGCTCTGAAAACCCGGGGAAGCCTGGCTCCTTGATTAAAGGGGAACACGAGAAGAATTTCGACAGTTGGTTGCAGACACATCTCATGAATAACACCACTATTGGAGATCAGTTGTACTTGTTGGCCAGGTTACCATCTTCGACTATATGTACTTTCCAAGGGTACGAGATAAATGGGAATACATTTTACACGATGGCCCAAGATAAAAAGAGCACCAACCAAAACAGTAGTGTCCGCTTTGATGCAACAGATGAAAATGGGCAGAAGGACACATATTATGGGTACATAGAGGAGATATGGGAACTTGACTATGGACCTACTTTTAAGGTCCCTTTGTTTCGGTGCAAATGGGTCAAGCTAACAGGAGGAGGGGTACATGTAGACCAAAAGTACGGCATGACAACAGTGGATCTCAACAATCTTGCATACATGGATGAACCATTCGTCCTAGACAATGATGTGGCTCAGGTTTTCTATGTGAAGGACATGTCAACCAAATCGAGAAAAAGGAAAGATAAGCAAAAGAATACGAAATACGATGATCCAAAGCGCCACATAGTTCTTTTAGGGAAAAGAAACATCGTGGGAGTGGATGATAAGACAGACATGTCAGAAGATTACAATAAGTTTCATGAAATTCCGCCATTCAAAGTGAAAACTGACCCAAGCATCCTATTAAATGATGAAGATTCTCCATGGCTACGGTGCAGAAGAAAACCATAACACTAGATGTTGGTGATGTGTAATAATGTATTAATTAAACCTTTTAGTTGAGACATAAATCTATGTAATGTATTAAACCTTTTATTTGAGACATAAATCTAGGAATGTGTGGATGTGTGGTGTTTCGCCGGAGGAAGACCACCAGAGCGTCGGCCCCATGTGTAGGCCCCAGGTGTGACCCCCTTCCGAATATGCGTTAACACTTAGTGAAATCCTGGATCTGTACGTGGAAACTCCCGCCGCGGGACAACTGGGGCCTAGAATGTGGCAAAGTTGGACCAACATTTGCTCTTCATGTACATATGTCCTAAACAAACCAAAACAAATAGAAAGGTCCACCGCGCTACCCTCGTACGGAGAAAGCTATAGGGGTAGACGATCTGGGGCCCCTGGTCTAGGGTTTCGCCGGAGGAAGACCACCGGAGCGTCGGAATCACATGAAAACTTGCATGTGCCCCTAGGATATGTGTGTGAGAGTGGTGCAAGGTTGGTAGGTGCCATGTGTAGGCCCCAGGTGTGACCCCCTTCCCGGACATGCGTTAACACTTAGTGAAATCCTGGATCTGTACGTGGAAACTCCCGCCGCGGGACAACCGGGGCCTAGAATGTGGCAAAGTTGGCCCAACATTTGCTCTCCATGTACATATGTCCTAAAAAAACCAAAACAAATAGAAAGGTCCACCGTGCTACCCTCGTACGGAGAAAGCTATAGGGGTAGACGATCCGGAGCCCCCGGTCTAGGGTTTCGCCGGAGGAAGACCACCGGAGCGTCGGAATCACATGAAAACTTGCATGTGCCCCTAGGATATGTGTGTGAGAGTGGTGCAAGGTTGGTAGGTGCCATGTGTAGGCCCCAGGTGTGACCCCCTTCCCGAACATGCGTTAACACTTAGTGAAATCCTGGATCTGTATGTGGAAACTCCCGCCGCGGGACAACCGGGGCCTAGAATGTGGCAAAGTTGGCCTAAAATTTTATCTCCATGTACATATGTCCTAAACAAACCAAAACAAATAGAAAGGTCCACCGCGCTACCCTCGTACGAAGAAAGCTATAGGGGTAGACGATCTGGGGCCCTGGTCTAGGGTTTCGCCGGAGGAAGACCACCGGAGCGTCAGAATCACATGAAAACTTGCATGTGCTCCTAGGATATGTGTGTGAGAGTGGTGCAAGGTTGGTAGGTGACATGTGTAGGCCCCCGGTGTGACCCCCTTCCCGGACATGAGTTAACACTTAGTGAAATCCTGGATCTGTACGTGGAAACTCTTTCCACCGCGGGACAACCGGGGCCTAGAATATGGCAAAGTTAGCCCAACATTTGCTCTCCATATACATATGTCCTAAACAAACCAAAACAAATAGAAAGATCCATCGCGCTACCCTCGTACGGAGAAAGCTATAGGGGTACACGATCCGGGACCCCCAGTCTAGGGTTTCGCCAGAGAAGGACCACCGGAGCGTCGGAATCACATGAAAATAGCAAAATGGTTAATAGTTTGACTATTTAGAATAATTATTTTATAAAACAGAAAATGGATTTGAATCCATTATTCAAATTCAAGCATTTTTTATGTTAAAAATTTAGTGAGATTCAAAAATATGCAAAATATAATAGTTAATGCATTTTTAAATTGAAAATGGCAAAAAATGGTTATTAGTTTCACTAGTTAGAATAATTATTTTATAAAACAGAAAATAGATTTGGATTACTTATTCAAATACAAGAACTTTCCATGTTGAAAATTTTCTCAAATTTATAAGTATGCAAAAACTGTATAATTCAAATGTTTAAAAATATACAAATTGAAGTTTTTTAAAACAGGCGCGCCCTTGATTCAAAAAATTGAAAAAAAAAGGACCTTTAGTCCCGTGCGTGCTACACACTGGGACTAAAGGTGTGGCGTTGGCGCGCGCCCGTTGGGCCCTTTAGTCCCGGTTCGTATCATGCACCGGGAATAAAGACCTTTTAATCCCGGTGCGTGATACGAACCGGGACTAAAGGTCCATCTTCTTTATATTTCCGCGCTCCTTCTTCTTCCCAAATCACCACACTCTGCTGCAGGGACAAAGCGCGCGAGGACGACGACGCACAGGACGTCGGTAGGCTGCCCGGCCACTCCACCGCCAGCTCTGGCCGCCACCAGCGCGTCGTCCCCCCACTCCACCGCCGCCACCAGCTAGCGCGTCGTCCGCTACCTCCAGCCGCCACGCGTGTGCCCCTGGCCAGCAGGTATCGCCCCTCCCCTTTCCCTCGTCCGGCATCGGCGGCACGGCAGCCCTACGTGCAGCCGTGGCAGCGGCGCCATGGCTACCACTTCTAGCTAGTTAATTATTTTTTTATTTTTTAGTAATATATAGTAGTGTAATATATAGTGTATTTTTTTAATATATAGTGTAGTATGTTAGTGCAGTATATGTTAGTGTAGTATGTGAATTAGTGTAGTATTATATAATATGTTAGTGTATTTTTTATTTTTTTAGTAGTATATATTAGTGTAGTATGTTAATTAGTGTATTATATAATATGTTAGTGTAGTATATACTATGTTAGTGTAGTATGTAGTATATAGTGTTATTATTAATATATAGTGTATAGTGTAATATATAGTGTATTGTTTTTGGTGTATATATTTTTAGTGTAATAGTAATATAATATATAGTGTAATATATTTTCTAGTATAATATATTATATAATATATAGTGGTGCTCGCAGGCCCCCGGAGTTAGGGTTAGGGTGGTGGTGCTCGCGGGCGACCGGTGTTAGGGTTAGGGTGTTGGTGCTCGCGGGCCCCGGACTTAGGGTTAGGGTGGTAGTGCTCGCGGGCCCCCGGACTTAGGGTTAGGGTGGTGGTGCTCGCGGGCCCCCGGACTTAGGGTTAGGGTGGTGGTGCTCGCGGGCCCCCGGACATAGGGTTAGGGTGGTAGTGCTCGTGGGCCGCCGGACATAGGGTTAGGGTGGTAGTGCTCGCGGGCCCCCGGACTTTTTGTATATAGGAAATATATTTTTGTATATAGGAAATATTTGTATATAGGCAATATTTGTATATAGGAAATAATATTGTGTGCATCTCGCATTTTACAGAAACTATGGATCCATCTAGTCCAATGTGCAGAGACCTAGCACAAGAAGAAATTCTTGAGGATATGATCAACGACGGCCCCCATGTTGATCCACGTGAATCTTCGTCGATGTATCTGAACCCCTCCGGTGAGGGTGAGGAGGTCGACCGAAATGATCAGGGAGAAGCCGACGGCTCCGTTGATGGAGAAGCCGACGGCCTCAGTGGAACCTTAACGAAGTCCGGCGAGGTATATATATGAAGTACGGTGATTAGTAGATGCATTAATTGAGTTGTATATATATAAATTGATGAATGTTTCTTCTCTTAGGCCTCCACATCGAGCAAAAAAATATTCCAAACGAGGCCCGGTCAAAAAGTTGGATGCATCTACACGTTATACAATTACGGTGGTATCACCACGGGGTGAACCGTTGGAACCCGAAAAGGCTAAAAGTGTATTTGTACAACAATGCGGAGTTATGGTTAGGGATCGCATCCCGATCACCGTTCGAGAGTGGAATAAGACCAAAGAGGCGAAAGAGGGTGAGTATGTCACCGACAGGTACAAAGAGGGTCTTTGGAATGACCTCATGACACATTTCACCCTGCCAGAATGTGAGGATGATGCCGACACAGCTGCATTGAGGAAGAAAGTCAAGTAGTGGACTCTTACGAAGATGGCCGAACTATTCAAGAACTGGAAGAAAGCATTATGGCAAAAGTATCAGAAGACGAAGACTCCTCCTAAATTCGAATGCTATCTAACGAAGCAGCAGGCTAACTGGGATGCATTTGTGAAGTACAAGGAGTCAGAACCTGCTATGGAAAAGTCGGAAAAAACAAGAAAAATGTCGTGATGAAGAAATATCACCATCACCTGGGGCCAGGGGCTATGCGACTGCCATGCCAAAGTGGGATGCTAAAGAGAGTGAGCTGCTTGCTAAAGGGATCACTCCAGAACCAATACGCGAAAAATGGGATCTGAGGGCAAGAAATTGGTTCCTTGAGCATGGGAGTGAGTATGACGAAAAAACAGGGGACCTTATTTGCAGTGACAAGATTAGGATACCTCGGGAGACATGGCAGAGAGTGGTTAAGAAAATTAAAGAGGGGACAACAAAGTTCTGTCCCGATAGAGAGAATGACTTGCTGACAAAGGCCCTCGGGAATAAAGAACACAGAGGACGAGTACGAGGCCTTGGCCCTAGTTATACTTGGGAGATGGGGTTTCCCAAAGACAGAGATACTTATAGGAGCCGAGAGAGAGCAAAGAGGCGACAGCAGGAGGAGGATGGAGACAGGTTCACCGAGTTGCTAGGAACACTTCGAATTCATCAGCAACAGATGGACAAACATCGAGGAGTAGTGCGCCTGCAAGATCCTGGACTCGATATTACTGCTGTTCCATCTCAGCGGAGAAGTAGCGTGGTTGAATCGGAGGTCCTGTCCGACGATGCGCGGATGGTAGATGGCGGTCCTGGCTACCCCGTGGATGGAATCAAGGAGCAGGCATCTTGTGAGCTCCATCAGAAGGTGAAGAACCTATCCATCAAGGTGGCGGTCGGATGTGCTTTACCTTGTCCACCTGACGCACGCTGGCATGGCCGTGAGATTCTAGCTGGCTATGCTAAAGTCGGGGTGGATGAAATCGCAACGGGGTGGGACTCAATGGAGCTTGACATCCCTGGACCTAAAGGTGAGAGGACACTCGGAGAAGTATTGGGTGGCATCATTCTATGGGACAAGAACAACATCAAGCTTCCAGGCTCAGCGCCAAGGCCAACACCGCCTCCAAGTCGTCGCATGTCACCTTCACCTCCATCACCTCCAAGAAGCCCACCCCATGACTACGACCACCACAGCGTGAGTCCATCTCGATCTCCGCCGCAGGGTTAGCCGCCTTCGCCGCCCACTAAGGACAAAAAGTGGAAGCATGCTCCGTCGATAAGGACTAAACGACGCAGCAGCCCAAAACGACAAATGTCGCCCCTCCTAAGAGTACCTCATAAGAATCTTCCCATCAGACCTTACGATCATACTGACGAGGAAAACGACATGATCGTAAAGGCCGAATGTGTTGCGCAGCTTCAAAAGAAGAAACCCGAGCCCGCCCCGATATACACCGAGAAGCAAAAAGCATATGCACTTTCTTTTCTGAACACAAAATCGCAATATGACTTGCACCATAAGCCAGATGACTATCTACGCGCACTTCAGAAGGAAGTGAAGAAGAGCAAATCAAGAAGTGCAAGCGAGAGCAAATCATCAAGTCAAAGTGCAACCGGGAAAAGAAAGGACGTCCCCCAGCTCGGGGAACAGGCCAAAAAATCGACCCCACCCCTCAAGGTGGTATCCCATGACATTCCCCAGCAGAATATGGAAGAAGCTGCGAAGCTTGCGGCCTCTATGAATGTGACTGTTGAGGAATAGCTAGGTCCCAAGGACGACAAGTTACCCAAGGCTCAGGTAGTCCCTACATATGTCCTAGGGAAGCCTCTGGTCATCTTTGAGTAGTTCCAACAACTGCCAACACAAATGCGGAGTTTACATAACTAGTACTTGAAAGCCGCAAAGCAGGAGAGAATAATGATCGTGGCGAAAGTCCCACATGACTACTACTTCCGAGAAGAAGAGGTCCATATTAAGTTTCCAGAACTCTTCCATTTATACGCTTTCGATGCCCTCGACAAATCTATCATGAGTTGCTATTGTCTGTAAGTTGTTGAATTCATTGTCTATATATAAGTTGTTCATTTTTTTAGTTATTCGGTTCATTGCATGTAATTATCCTAATTATATCCTTTTGTACTCTATTATTATGCAGAATGAAGATCATGAAATGTAAAAGAAGGTCAATCTTTAGTGTTGGGTTCATTGATCCAGATAAAATACATATAAAGACGCTAATGGATAAACCCAAGGAGCAAAATTTCTGTGACCACATACTGTTTCCTTACAATTTCGCGTGAGGGTCTTACTCTGTTGTACACATTCACTTTTGCTTACTCGATGTTAAGTGTAATTGATGAGTTACTGATATATATATATAAACGTGTGCAGTTTTCACTGGATTCTGCTAGACATTCAACTTGATAAGGAAAGAGTTGAAGTCATGGACCCATTAAAGAGACCCCTGGAAATGTTTAAGGACATGCAGGACATGCTCCAGAGGTAATTTTCGCGCTACATCGGTCTCTTTCGTTGATTTCCTGAGATATCACGTAATAAATAACTCATTTATTTTCTTTACCGGGCAGGGTTTGGAACCAGTTCAAGAGTACGGTTACAGGTGACTTTAGTGAGAAGCTGATGTTTAAGCCGGTCTCGGTAAGTAGTACACGCATCTCTTTACTTCTAGTTTCAGTATAATTATGATGCTAGATGCTAGATTATTATTTTGATTGAATTCTATTCTCGTAAAGTGCGCGAGGCAGCCACCGAAGACGAATCTATGTGGATTCTACGTTTGCGAGTTCATTCGCACGTTACCAGTGAGCTGAATGATTATAGAGTCAATGTAAGCAATACATTCACAACATTATTTTATTACCGTCACTTTTTGTTATCATAATTGATATTCATATTGATCTCCTTTTCTTATATAGTTCGAGAAAATGCGGGATCAGCTCCTACCAGAGCAACGTGAAGTAGGAATTGCTGAAGAACTGGCAGGATTCTTGATAAACGAGATGATAGATGACGCCGGAGAATTTAGTGTGAATAGGCGCCGATGATCCCCGACCGTGTAATTGAATAGACGGGTTCTAGTCCCGATAATTGTGATCTCCATGTGTAACTATCATGTATATATTTGTATGCTCGATCTTAAGAGAAGAACATGTACGGTATGTGGTAGCGTAGAAAACTATTTTGAAATTAAAAAAAAGGATACAAATTAAATTCTCTACCGCGACAGAGAAAGTGCCTAAAGTTCTATCGCGGCAGAGAACCATTTGTCCCGGTTCGTAATACGAACCGGAACTAATGGGGGCACCCCGCACCAGCAGAGACGGCCACGTGGATGCCCATTGGTCCCGGCTGGTAAGCGGACAGGAACTAGTGGAGGGGGCCTTTAGTCCCGTATTTCCAGTCCCGGTTACCAGAACCGGGACTAAAGGCTCTTACAGGCCGGGACTAAAGGCCATTCTCCACTAGTGATAGATGTACCCACACCCTATGGTCTTGGTCGTCACTGCATTGTGCGGATTACCACGACCTTTTTACGGAGGTTTGTACGTGGCTGGAGAACAGGACGCGTGATTTGTTTTATCCGATATGGATGGCAGCATAATCTACAGATTGGTCCTCCTCCAAAACCGTAGACGTTTTATAATTTTTTATTCTGATATATAATTCGCCTTTGGATTCTGTGCAGTGAACTGTGTCACCTGTGTATATCCTAGATATGCAGTGGCCGGGTACTTTTGACTAATAAAACGTCCCTTTTGGAAAGAAAAAAAACCAAAGATTTGTCCCTATTGATAAAAACGTTGTCTCAGAGATGGAAGATTCCACCAGCTTGGTGAAACACATACCGGGTAAATGCCACGAGCCATTCAACCTGGTTTTTACATTAAATGAGGATTGACTAAGGAAAGTAAGTAATGGTGCCAATCTCAAGTAGGGTTTGTATATGTCTCCGCCGACCAAGAGAATCTTGTTGATGAGTTGACTTTCAACAATTGTTCAGATGGAGCTCAACATGATCTAATAGTGTGTGCATTCAATGCATAACAATATAGTATTATCTCCGTAGAGTAGGAAAATCTAATGTTTCAATCGATTTTACAAATATATCTTTTATATATATTTGAATGTTCACCATGTGGTAAATATTTGTACATTTGGTGCAACTGTCAAAAAAATTGTTTAACTAATGCACAACATGAAGCATTTGTTATGCGGATTAGATCAACCATTCTCTACTGAATGTCAAAATATTTTCCTCAGATACCTGATTTGTTTCAAAATAATTGAAGTTCTAGGTTTATCCTAACTCCTAAGCCAGACTATTTGAACTTTGACCAAGTTTGTACTATACCGATTTATTTTATTGGATTCTTGGTACATATAATTTCATACCATATAGATATCCCATTATAGATACCGACACATTATTGTATAAATCTGATCAAACTTAGAAAAGTTTAACTTAGGACAAGCCTATTCGGAATAGAGAGTACTAGTATTAAACAAGAAAAAAATAGCGTACTGTCAGATTTAAGGCCGACGTCCTCCAGATATTATATACTCCTTGTTTTGTTTTGGAATGGAGGGATTATATGCTATTTAACGTGGTTCAGCGTGGTTCAGCGCCACTATCGCACTCTATTTCGTGATTATCGACGTAGTTTTGAGCTCCAGATTCGCAATAGTGACGCCAAACCAGCGCTATGGCGGTGCTATGTTTTTCATTGATATTAAGAGCTTATTTACAGTTTTGCTTGAAGCGATCCCATAGCTCATGGTCTAAAAAAGACTTTTTCCCCTATTTTAGTGCAGGCTAGGACTGGAAGATTTCTTCCTCCTCTCATAAGCACAACGCCTAAGAGCATCTCCACTCGGTTTCCCAGCACGCCATTCCTAGGTCGTATTTTTGGTTCAGACGCGAAATTTAGCCCAGTCGCGTTTCCAGGACCCGGTTTCGTCCGGATTTAGCCCAAACTACGTCCGGTCTTCCCAGGCCGTTTCCGGGGCGACAGGAACACGCTGGGAACACCGAACGAAGCGAATTCGGCGGGAAAAGCGGCGTTCGCCGAGTGGACCCACCCAGTCAGCGGCAGAAGCCGAGTCGTCCTCATCCTCCCGCATCGGAACGCCACGAAGGACCGCCGGGCATTAACCACCGGTCTCGTCGGCCACGCGTCGCCGTAATGGCGCGCCACTGCGGACCGGCGGGCATTAACTTCCCGCCGCTTCCCCTTTTCCCGCCCTCGCCGCTACACCCCTCCCTCCTTCGCCGTCCTCGCTCGGCCTATAAAAGACAGGCCGCATGCCGGTTCGCAGCACACTGCCGTCTCCACCCCGCACCACCATGAACTCTGACGAAAGAAACAATCGGCGAAGAGGAAGATGGCGAAGAGGTTCCCAGGTGACCCCGCAGCGGCGAATGCCTTCGGCCGGCGAATGCTCCAGCCGTGGGAGGCGAGGATGCTCCATGACGCCGGGTATATGGCGTCGTTGGACTTCTGCTGCCTCCCCAGGTGGAGGCTTAATGCCGGTGGCACACCGGTGCCGCTGGCACCGGCGGACCACGAGATGGTGGAGGAGATCCAGGCCGCCATTGCGGCGATGCCGGATCCGGTGCTCAACGAGGACCTCGGAAACCTCGCGTACTAGGAGCACTTCTTCGAGGAGCGCCGCCTCGCTGAGTTGGCCGCGCACCCGGGTCATCCAGGCTCGTCGCCGAAGCGCAACACCGCGGCGAGCTGCCGCCGATGGTGGAATGCGCAGGGGCGCACGCTCGAGGCCGTCCTTGAGCACATCCACGCCAGCAACAACCCCCGGCTGGGGTTCCCGCGTTCGCCGGCGCCGCCCCCTCGCCGCTGGCGCCAACCTCCGGCGAGCTGGGCGCCCAGGAGGATGGCCAGCCTCTCCCCCTCCTCCTCCGCGTCGCCCTCCTCGGCATCCGCTCCTGCGCAGTCGACGCGCAACAACGGCGATTTCTTTCGGCCTCCCAAGCACGAGGCCGACACACCGAGGACACGCGCGCGCGGCATCATCATCAACGAGCCTCGCGCGGCGACGCCGCCGACCGAGCGTATTCCCCTTCGTCAGCCGAATCTTGAGCCCGCGGACTGGGGCATTACCATCGACGAGGACTCCTTCGCCATGAAAATGGCGATCGAGCGTTCTCTGCGCGAGGCCGCGCCACCGTCGCCGTCTACTGAGCCGAACATCCTCGTCTGGTCCAAGGCGGACTGGGAGGAGGAGGAGGCACGGCGCGTGCAGCGCCTGCAGGAGCAGGCCGAGCGTTGCGCTAGAGTGCGCTGCGATTCCGCCCCGACCAGAGCGCGCACCGAGCCCGCCTACCTAGGCGTGCCCCTCATCGTCCTCGACGACGACAATGACGCCGGCCCTTCCTACCAGCCGTGGAGGTACAGCGACCCAGGCCAGGGAAGCTCGCGGCCCGCGCAGATGCTGGGCGACGACGGCGACGATGACGACACGTCGGATCCCGACTAGAGCAGCTTCTACCGCCACTTCGGCATGTGAGGCGGCGTCGGCATCGGCATCGACATCGTCGTTTTATTTACTGTTTTAGTTTTTCGTTTATCCTAATTTGGCCAAAATTCGGATAAATGTCCAAATTTGACCAACTATTGTACAAACTCATCGTTGTTTAATTAAAATCGCCTATATTAATCTAAATTTCGCCGTGTTTGATCAAATTTCGACAAAACGTGGGGACTCGGCCTGGAACACGAGTGGGAAAAAGCTATTCTCAGACCGAAAGTTACATCCGACCGACACAAAATAACGCCGGATTTCGGCCTAGGAACGACCAACGAGTGGAGATGCTCTAAGCGCGTCACCATTTCATTTTTTACGAATACTAGTACAGCCATACAGCTGGAGGCAATTAGAATCCTCTTAAAACAGAACAAAACAAAATAAAGCTTCAGAACTCTGTTTTGATTTCGTCCTGGAGCCCAACCAAACCAACAAAGAAATTAACAATCCGCAGCAGGTTCACTTGCTGCAGCAACTCTATTTCTCCTGTCCTGTATTCAACTGAAACAACAAAAGGTGTGACATCTCAAACAGCAAAACCTCCCAAAATTCTTTCTTGCGGACGAACGTTAGCCAATCAATTAAGTCTCGATCTTGGCGTCCATCTTGAGAGCCGCCTCCTTGGCGTCGAGCGGGCTCACCGTCCTATTCGCTACCGGCTTCACCTTGGGGCTGGCCAGCGACCGATGCCTGAACCCGTACAGCCTGAGCACCTGGTTGTCAGCGAAGTTGAACGCGCGCTCCATTCCGGCGAGGCACTGTTCCACCGGGTAGTCGCCGTAGCTGCCGCAGGGCTTGCACCCGACGAAGTGCGTGACGAAGGGCCAGCGCTCGTCGCCGAGCCCCGGGTGGTGCTTCTCCATCATCTCCTCGTACCTGTCCACCAGTCCTGCCCAGAAACCGTGCAGGAAGTACTGGTTCTCCACGTATACCTTCTCCCACCAGCGGTCCGTCTGCGTGAGCAACAGGTGGATCAGCGCCGACTGGTCGTCAGCCTCGAACGCCGGCCGGCCCGTCAGGCTGGCAGTCAGTACCTTCCCCGCCGCCTCGCGGACGCGGCCCTTGGGCCCCATGGGCGCCCACGCGTCGAGCAGCTCCATGGACCACTGGCAGTTGCGGAGCAGGAAGCTGCCGGTGTTGAGGGCGATCCAGGAGCGCTGCTTCCAGAGGAGGTCCTGGTAGCCGTGGATGACGAGGTTGCTCGCCTCGTAGCGTTCGAGCGGGAGCTCGAAGGCCATGTCGGTGAAGAGCGCGTCGCTGTCCATCCACCACACCCACTCCACCTCCGGGTGCGACAGCATCAGGCGGCGCAGCAGAGGGAGCTTGGACCAGTACCCGGAGAGCTCGCGGTCTAGGTGTGCCATGTTGTGCACGATCTCGATGCCGTGGATGCGGCAGTAGTCGATCTTGTTCTTGGTGGACTTGAGCAGGTTGTGGTCTCCCGCCGGGTTGTCGCACGGCCCCGGCGCCGACCCGGTCACCAGCAGGATCTTCGGGTTGCCCCGCGCGTCGTGGGACGGGAACCCCGGGTTCTGGGACATCCACTTCCGGCGCTTGGAGTTCCACCGCGTGATGCTGGGCCCGAGGGTGTAGTTCTTCATCTCCTCGAAGCGCATGGTGGTCGAGTTGCCCGACGACGCGTCGAAGATCTGGTCTTCCTCGTCGGGCTCGGAGTCGGAGCGGATCTCGCGGAGGATGCGCTCGATGTCCTCGAAGACCTTGGCGTCAGCTGCTGCCTCGATACCGCCGCCGCCGGGGAAGGAGATGAAGTCGACACCGACGGTGCCGCGGAGGACGAGGATGGTGATGAAGCCGCAGATGACCGTGATCTTGATGTTGCTGATGGTCTTCTGCGTCTGCTTGCTCATTCCGCGCGACGGCCGCCCCGGCCGACCCAACCCGCCGGCCACCGCCATACCAGCTAGCAGACGAGACCGGGAGTTACTCTCTCGGTCCTCGCGCAGTGGCTTGGTGCCTGGAACTCTCCGAGATGTATAGTCTCTACTCCTGTGTGGAGACGACACGAGACGAGACGAGGAGGAGGGTTTTGGTGGGGGATCGCGACGTGCCGGCTAGTGGGCGGCGACGCTGCCGTTTTGATCGATTGGAGTGCGGGGGAAGTCAGCGGGCGCGCGAGTTCCGGGGAATAGGTAATTGCGAGATCGGCAGAGTATGGCAGGCCAGCTGCGATTCCTGCCCCGCATTAGAATATGCTGATGATGATCGCGGGTAATCAGCTAAGATCTGCGAGAGATCGGATGGTACATGGAAACAACGGTGATGTGTGCGTGCGTGTGAAACGTTTCCTTTCGCGTTTGGCTGAATCTGAGATTTGGTTGACATTTGGCGGCAAGCCACGAATTGAGCGGGAGGAGTGGTTGTTGCTTGCTGGCTACAAGGTTCCGTTGACTCCCATACTCGTTTTCTCTCACTAGTCACCACTGTCCACTACTACATGAAGCTTAGAGCATCTTCAATCGGGTCCCCCAAACGACCGTCCGGCCATTAGCCCGTTTGAAAACCTGTCGAGATGTGTCGCGTTTAGGGTACATATGTTTCCAGTCGCATGTTGCAAACTGTTTAGAAAAATTAAATATGAATGAGAACTTAAAGTTTCATTCGAACTTTGTTATATTTTACCGGGTTTGAACCAAATTCAAATAAAACAAACAAAATACAACGGAACACTAATCTAATGGAGGCGGCGACGATCAGCGGGATAAAGATTGCCGCCGTGCTGGTTGAAGATGTTGAAGTCCAACAACTCATCCTTGACATTACCGCTTGATCCTTTGCCGTCGGTGGGATGACGATGGTGCTGGGACCAGCGTCGTCATCGTCGTTCGTTAGGTCGACGAGCTCCTGGCTGGCTTCATGGATGGACTGCTCGATCGCCTGGTCGACCATCCCTGCTAAGCCGCCGTGAGAGTTCACCGACTGCAACCACGCCGAATCATAGCCAGGCAAGTCCTCGGGGTTATCGGCGCTCGTTTCGAGCCGCTGTTGGCGGAAAAGGGTGACTAGAGTGGACTTGCCGCCTGCGGTCTCCTTTGGCTCCGTCTTGGGTGAAAGAAATATGTTCGAGGGGGAATAATAAAATGGTTATTATCATATTCCATATTAATAATAAATATTTATTTCTCATGTTATAATTGTGTTAACCGGAAATGTTAATACATGTGTGTTTAATAAACAAAGAAAAAATTCCTAGTAATGTCTCTCATTACACTAGCTTGTTGATTAACAAATGATCAAGGTTTCCTGATCATGACATTTGATGTTGTTAATAACGAGGTCACAACATTAGTAGATGATGTGATAAACATTCTCCAAACTATAGTAACACGATCATGCCATTATGTTCACATTGCTAGAACGTCATTCGATGTAACTGTTGGGGATATGCTTTCTAGGTATACCCATTGTGACTCGCTGACTAGGGTGGCCCACTTCGGGTTAGAGCTTTGCTTCACGTGCGGCCTAGTCAGGGAGAGAATACGAAAGTCCATCCGACTACGGGAAGGCCCAGAAGATCTACCGACTTAGGCCTGTGTAGTTACTTGTAGTCTAAGATGTACTCTGTAACCGACTCTCTATCGTAGCCGGATAGGTCTCTCCTGTAATCCTAGGCCATACATCCATATAAACCGTCCTAGGGACCAGCCTTTAGGGAACCCACAACTTACAACCTCAATTGGCACAAGCTTCGGTTATGACTGAAACTCAGAATACAGTATTAATGCAGGGCTCTTTTAGTACCACTAAATGCTGGGCTTCTTCACATAGTTTGTACACAAGGCATGAGGATCTAAGATCTATGTCATGATCGAATTAACCTATACCTAAAGAGCTAACACACAATCTTATCCCGCCATGCGCAGAAAATAAAAGTGAAATTATCTCCGATTCCTTCCATACCACCAGAGGCCCTACTTGCACAGCGAATGCTCCAGATCTCCTGCGGTCGCCTCTCTTGCAGTCGCCTCTTGCTTGTTTCGCTCGCCTGCGGTCCTATTCTTCCGATCGGCGGCACCAGCCTGCTCTCCCGCCGCCCTAACACGGTCTTTGAAGTTGCCATGCCCCGCTATTTCGATGGCCGATCTGGGCTGCTATCCTATGTGCTGCCAGTCCAGGAGAGAAGTGAGATAGCTCTGTGAGAGGAAGGGGCGGAAAGAATAGGCCTTGAGATTTTTTTTCTTTTTTTCATGGACGACCGTCTCACTACGTGTGGCCCCTTTGGACCGCTCGCTAACACGGGTATGTGATGACCCACAAGTATAGGGGGTGTATCGCAGTATTTTCGAGGAAAGTAAAACCCAATTTATTGATTCGACACAAGGGGAGCCAAAGAATATTTATAAGCCTTAACAACTGAGTTGTCAATTCAGCTGCACCTGGAAACAATCTTACTCACAGCAGTTTATCAGTAGCAACAGTTTTGTAGTAGGAATAGTAAAGTAACAGCAGTAGTAAAGCAAAGACAGTAGTAACAAAAGCAGTAATCAGTGGGATTCGAGTGCGGTAGGCATAGGGATGGATAGACGGGAGTTGCATGAACAAGACAATTCACATAGCAATCAGAGCATAGGGAAATTGTAGATAAATAAGTTAAAGCATCCAAGTACTAGACAATCCTAGGCATGTGTTCCATATATAGTCATACGTGCTCGCAATGAGAACTTGCACAACATCTTTTGTCCTGCCAGCCCGTTTACAGCGGGGCCTCTAGGGAACTACTGACAATTAAGGTGCTCCTTTTAATAGAGCACCGGAACAAAGCATTACCACTCCGTGAACATATGTGATCCTCACATCAAAGCCATTCCCTTCCGGCTATCCCGATTTCTGTTACTTCGGGGCCATAGGTTCCGGACAACAACGTGTGTATACAACTTGTAGATAAGACCAGAAACAATACTATCATAATGAATCAATAACATGTTCAGATCTGAAATCATGGCACTCAGGCCCTAGTGACAAGCATTAAGCACAACAAGTCGCAACAAAGTCATAAAGCACTAATAAAAGATACTAGGCACCATGCCCTAACAATCTGATGCCATTACATGAACGATCTCATCCAATCCCTACCATCCCCATAGCCTACAGCGGGGGATTACTCACTCATAGATGGGGGAAACATGAATGGTCGATGGAGAAGCGATGGTGATGATGATGGCGATGATCTCCTCCAATTCCCCGTCCCCAGGTGCCGAACGGAGTTTCGGTGTCAAATGGAATCTGGTGGTGGCGTGAGCGAACTCCTTCTAAAAACGCGAACCCCTCAAGTTTTTAGGTCAAGGCTCTTATAGGCGAAGAGAGAAGCCGAGGGGTGCTGGGGCCCACACCACTGGCGGCTCGGCTCAAGGCCAGCAGGTGGTGTGGCCACCCCCTAGCTCTGCTCCGTCTCGTATTCTGGCTCCTGGAGTCTTCGGATGAAATAGGATTTTTGGCATATTTTCCGGGATTTTTCCTGATAGTTGATTTTCTGTACAAAAAGTAGACACCAAGGCAATTTTGCTGAAAACAGCGTCAGTCCGAATTAGTTGTATCCAAATCACACAAGTTTAGAGGAGAAACAATAGCAAAAGCATTCGGGAATTTAGATACGTTTTGGACGTATCAACTCCCCCCAAGCTTAGCTTATTGCTTGTCCTCAAGCAATTTAGTTGAAAACTGAGTGCGATAAAAGAACTTTCACGAACACATTTGCTTCATATGATGTAAATATTCTCAGCAATGTGATCAACTACCTGGACAATTCATAATAAAGAGTATGCAACCAAGTCTACTTAATAGTCTTTGCAAGCTATGAAGAGATTACAACTCAAGAATAATAAGTAGCATGAAGCACGAACATAAGCAACATTACAATGCTCATAAAAAGGTATGATATAGCGGTATCTCGCTTGCCATTGATTATGAATGCCAAGGCACCTCCGAAGTTCAAGTGGTGACTAGAAGTAAAGATATCAAGAATACAAGCATCAAAGTCATAACACAAATAATCAAGTAATGGAACAAACATAAAGAATGACAACTATGCTCTCAAGAAGGTGCTCAAAGAATATATGGAGACTCAACAAGTAGAAGAAAAGGTTTTGAATAATTTGAAAGGCTTCCAAATGCTGAAAGTATGGTACTCATTAGCTTTGAGCTCTCATTGCCCCTATCATAAGCATCTTTAATGTGGTTAAGGTGAAAGTGTCACAACTAAGAGGATATGCTTGACAAGTTATAAATCAAAGTCTCATGCCCCTTACTTACGAAGACCGATCCTCATGCTACTCAACTTCAGTCACAGGTAAGCTCTTGTCATTGTAAGTATATACGTATCATAGAGAACCAATTAACGGGTACCCTTGCACATGACACGGGAGCTATCCCATAATCAAAATACAAGGCAAGCAGACAATTAGCATCTCGGCGATCTTTTTATTTACTATGTGCATAGATTTTTATTGAGTATGCTTCATAGAATGCTCATTATGGTTATACTGCAAGTTTCCACCATGATTAGGCATGGCTTAGGCTAGCGGCCCAGGCGTTTCTCTAACATACATACAAACTCCATGATCTTACAAGTTCCACTTTTATTTCACACCGCCGGGATCCATAAGCAAAATAACATGATATCAACTAGGTACAAAATACCTATGAAGCGTTGAAAGCGGTCCCCATGATACATGGTTCTGCTAACTTCAACTCATAAAGCGCAAGCATATGCACAACAAAGAAGGACGCAATGATTCAGGTTTAAGTGCAAGAAAATAAAGTGTGCCATCAAGTTCGTGAGAGCTTTACTAACTAACTTTCTCATAACAAGCAAACATTTTATTCGGAAGAAAACAAGGCATATTGAATATGCACGGAGGTAGAAAATGATGCTAATGGGTAGGTATGGTGGACACCTTGGAAATATTTGGTTTAGGGAGTTGGAAACTTGAGTAAAATATACTCAGAAAAAGTGAAGGCTAGCAATAGTAAGGGGGCGACAAACGAGAGAGCAATAGCTGTCATTATCATGCTTGCAACAAAACAGGACTACTCATGGCATGAAAGTGATTCAAGATCCTCAAGGCAAAATAATTCATCGAGGCTTAACTGATTATTACAGTCATGTGCATGCGTGAGCATGTGCCAAGTCAATCAAATGAAACATTCAGAGGAGGATACCACGGTGTCATACCAATTTATGAATAGAGCGATGCAAGAAAACATTCGTAAGACATGCTACAAACTATTAGCGAGCTGGAGCTAATCATAAGAAAGCAAGAACTATTAAGCATCCAAAGGAAATATACACTCTACATGAACGGACTAAGCATGCCCACAATGATGAGTATATGTACAACAATGAAAACAAATAGAGTTCGTTACCAGCCTCTTACCATGCCTCAAGTTGTCATTGATCCTCATTATTGCTCTTCACTTGTGTGGCTTGAATAATAATATGAAACCAGTATCCACTGAGGACTGCCGAACCCTGTAGCAAACTCGAAAAAACCAAAGAAGAACGACAAATATTTTTGGTGTTTTTGATTTTTAAATAAGAACCAAAAGAGAGAAACAAGCAAAGCAAAATCTTTTTGGGTTTTTCGAATAGTTCAAACAAAGCAAAAAGGGAAAAACAAACCAAGGCAAAAAGAAGAAGTAAACCAAAGAGAAACCACAGAAATATTTTTGGTCTTTTTGTGTTTTTAGAAAGCAAAAGCAAAGAAGAACGAAAACTAAAAAGAGAACGAAAACATGAATATACAAAGTACCCACACAACATGATATGGAGATGAGTGCGGTGTCGGCATACCTCCCCCTAAGTGGGTATCAATCCCAAGCTGGCCAGGATGAAGTGTCACCTTGGTACGACGAAGAGGTCCCCTCATCCTGGTGCGAGCTCGAGTACGTCCCTCCGTAATGCGTGGAGTAATCATAGTAGGGCACATCCTCCTGGTGCTGCTCGTCCACCTCCTCCTTGGAGCGCGACCACGGTCTCCTGTGAACACTAAACAAAGCAGGCTATGGCAAAAGGATCTCCCTTTCATCCCCGTCAGTGAAAGGCATCCTATATACTAGATTGTTCAAATCAAAGGTAGCAGTGACAAAGTGATGAGTTTTCATGGCAACAAGGTCAAGCTTCTGTGGTGCCAACATAGCATCATAGGGATCCACTGAAAGACCTAATGCAATGACTATGTGCGATGCAATGATGCCCCCATAGATAGGCCCCCTAGCAGCTAAGCGGCGAGCAATAAGCGAGCTAAGATTGTACCGAGTGTCATTGTTGAGCGCAGCAGCAAGGAAAGCTAAATGATAGTTGGAGATATTACTTGTGTTCTCCCTACCCAGTACACTAGTAGCGAGATAATATGCAAAGTATCTAAGAGCAGGGAGTTGGATATTTCTTATCTTTCCGCGCTGCGCCACGCGGTCATCATCATTGGTCACCCCTCGGTAAAGCTCCAACAAATCAGCAGGTCGCCCTTGAATTTTCTTCACGGTCCCTGTCATACACACACCTACAATACTACAAAATCTCTCCAAAGGCATGGTGAAGGGCAGATCATAGATTTTAAAAGAGACAGTAAACTGATAGGGTGTGTTAGTAAACGTGAAGCTCTCAACAAAAGTTTTGGTGAGCATAGCGTATTGTGCACTCTCATCTTGCATATATGAGGTCAAACCAACCCTCTCAATCAGTAGCAAGAAATCATCAAGAATACCTGCAGCTTGTAAGAAAGTAAAACAAGGAAAAGAGGATGGGTGAGCATCCCCATCATCCCTTTCACTGCCAATACGAGTTGCAATGAGATCTTCATTGTATGATGGCCTAGCTTGAGAGGCTGTTCTTGAGGGCCTCGACCTCCTAGGTGCATCATTCTCAAATATATCTCCAAAAGTATGGTTGTTCATGCTTGGTATTCTGAAATTTAAACACCTATTAAACAAGTGATTGCAAAGTAAATATAATGAAGGATTCTACTCATAGGGACTTGCAAGAGGCCTAAACATGCATCAAAACTATATCTCTAAGCATCAAACAAGCTTACAAGCCCTCATAACCAGTCACCTACAGCAGCAAAATACTCAACATATAATCCACTAAACACAAATCTACTTGGACAAGGGGAGGAGTCACATACCAGGGAACAAATGCTCCAAATTTCAGCAAGAAAGATGGGCTGAGCAAGGAGATCGAAAAAATCGAGAGCAAGCACAGCAAGAACGCTATTTTGAGCAATGAACTGGAGCTTACTCGGGAGAGAGAAAAAAGTGGCAAGTGAGAAAGGTAGTGGGGGGCCAGGGGTGGCCCACACCAGGGCATGGCGCCACCCAAGGCTGGCCGCGCCACCATGTGGTGTGCCTGCCTGGTGGGCCCCCTGGTACCTCCCAGGTACTCCTCTGCCCCTTTTTTCACGTGAAAATTTAATATGAATTTTCTGGAATTTTTCGAGACACTTTATTTTTGGGCATTTTTCAGAAATAGAAGAATGATTTTTCTGACAGACAGATTTTTTTTATTTTTTTTTGGAAACATGATGCAAGGACAAAACAAGGCTAGAACTACAGAAGTTCTAACATGCAAGCAACTAACAACAAAAAGAAAACTAAACGAAAGCACAAACTAAAATGCAAAGGATAGAAATAAACGGAGATAATCATAATGAAAACATTGTTTTGTTCAATGGAATCCTTTTGTTAACAAGGTTGATCAAGTCTTGCTATCAAAACAATTACATATGAGAAAAAACTTTGTACTCCACTAATGATTATGTTACCTCAACCTTGATAGCAATGGTCCCAATCATAATAGTTTCAAATTTTTCTCTTGGTATGGGACAATATATTTCTCCAACTTGAATGCCTTCAACATGTTCAATTGAATTCAAACCATAAGTACTTTCAATCTTCTTGGGGAAATAGACAGTATGTTCCTTGTCATTAACATTGAAGGTCACCTTTCCTTGATTACAATTAATAACAGCTCCTGCAGTATTAAGAAAAGGTCTCCCAAGAATAATAGACATATTATCATCTTTGGGCATTTCAAGCACAACAAAATCAGTTAATATCAAGCAATTGTGAGCCACCTAAACAGGTACATCCTCACATATACCCACAGGAATAGTGGTAGATTTGTCAGCCATTTGCAAAGATATATCACTTGGTATTAATTTTTCAAGTTGAAGCCTCTTATAGAGAGAGAAAGGCATAACACTAACTCCAGCTCCCAAATCACACAAAGCAGTTCTAACATAACTGTTCTTAATAGAGCAAGGGATAGTTGGAATCCTTGGGTCTCCAAGTTTCTTAGGAACCTTACCATTGAAGTAATAATTAGCAAGCAAAGTAGAAATTTCTTCATTAGGAATCTTCCTTTTATTCGAGACAATGTCCTTCATATACTTTGAGTAAGGAGGCAATTTAATAGCATCAGTCAAAGGGATTTGCAAGAATAAAGGCTTCATCCACTCACAAAACTTATTATAGTGTTCATCTTCCTTTGACTTGCGTTTCTTATCAGGGAAAGGCATAGGTTTTTGGACCCAAGGTTCTCTTTCACTACCATGTTTCTTAGCAATAAAATCTTCTTTGGTGTATTTAGTATTCTTAGTGTGGTTTTCAGGTTCTTCTTCAACTTTTTCTTCATTAGGAACAACATTTTCTTCATTACCACTTTCAGTTTCAGCATCAGAGATAGATATACTATTAGGATCTATAACAGGTTCAGAGGGTTCTATAACAGTTTTATGTTTCTTTTTACTTTTCTTACGAGTAGAACCACTATTTTCAGCTTGTTGAGAATCCTGCTCGATTCTTTTGGGATGCCCCTCAGGATATAGAGGATCCTGGGTAGCAGCTCCACTTCTAGTTCTAATTTCATAAGCATGTTTTTCTTTAGCAGCATTAACTAGCAAGTCGTTTTGCACTTTAACGAGTTGATCTATTTGAGTTTGAACCATTTGAAAGTGTTTAACAATCATTTTAACATCATTAGAGGTTCTTTCCACAATATCTTTCAACTCAACAATAGCTCTAGTGTTTTCCATTAGATGATTTTGCACCCTTTTATTAAAGTTATCTTGCTTAACAATAAAGATGTCGAATTCTTCTAAGCATTGATCAGGAGGTTTAGAGTAAGGTATATCACCTTCATCAAAGTGTTGGAGAGAGTGTACCTCAATAGTGGATGAGTAGGGAATAGGCTTACATAATTCTTCTATAGGAGGTAAATTCTTGACATCTGCAGCTTTAATTCCCTTCTCCTTAAGACATTTCTTAGCTTCCTTCATCACTTCATCATTTAATTCAATAACTCCCCTCTTCTTTGATGTTGGAATAGGCACAGGAATATATGGTTCAGGTACAATTACTTCAGGTATAGCTTGTTTAGGAGGAGTTCAATCTTCATAATTTTTGCTTATTTTAGCCATTAATTCCTCAGCTTCCTTAGGAGTCCTATTCCTAAAAACACAATCAACATAACTATCTAGGTATGTCCTAGATTCTTCGGTTAGTCCATTATAAAATATATCAAGAAGCTCATTCATAGGTAATGGACTTCTAGCCTGTGCATGAATCAAAGCACAAAACCTTGCCCAAGATTCGGGCAATACCTCTTTTTCTCCCTGTTTAAAATCAAAAAGTTCCTGCAAAATAGCATGTCTAGCACTGGGAGGAAAATATTTCTGCAGGAAAGTACTAATCAAGCACTCAGGGCTATCAATAGATCCAGGAGGTAAATTACTAAACCAAGTTTTAGCTTCTCCTTTCAGTGAAAAGGGAAAAATCTTAGCAACAAAGTAAGTACGCATCTTAATATCATGAGAAAACAAGCCACTCATGGTAGAAAGTTCATTCATATGTGCTACCGCACTTTCATTCTTAGTCCCACAAAAAGGTTCTTTCTCGACAATAGCTATGTAAGATAGGTCGAGAGAGAAATCATAATCTTAATCTATAATGTTTATGGGAGAAGCAGCAAACTTAGCATCAGGAGACAATTTGGGTCTAATAGTACGCCTCTCAAGGAGACTCTTAGCAGCGCTCCTATCATGGGTGTTTTTACATTCTTTAATAAACTCATCGGTCATCTCAACATAACCATCTTCAATATCATAACTCTCACTAGACTCAGGTGAGCTAACAGGTGTGGTAGTGTCTTCATTAGGAGTTTTGGTATTTCCAGCTATAGTTCTAGCAATCGTAGCATCTAGGAAAGGACCTAATGAACCACTCTTATCAAGCACAGTAGAAGCAGCATCATAAGCATCAGAAGTTTCAGATTCAGCAGTAGTAGCAGTGTGTGTAGCATGTGTATGTGGTGGTGTAAGGAACTTACTCAGAACAGACGGTGAATCAAGAGCAACATAGGTGTTCAGAACCGTACCTCTTCTTGTAGTGAATGGTAAAATAGGAACCTTGCCATCACGAGACTTACCCATGATGGATGGATAGCAGCGAACAATAGAGAATCCAAGTGGACTTGATAAATAAAGCTATGCTCCCGACAGCGGCTTGGAAAATAGTCTTGATGACCCACAAGTATAGGGGGTGTATCGTAGTATTTTCGAGGGAAGTGAAACCCAATTTATTGATTCGACACAAGGGGAGCCAAAGAATATTTATAAGCCTTAACAAATGAGTTGTCAATTCAGCTGCACCTGGAAACAATCTTGCTCACATCAGTTTATCAGTAGCAACCGTTTTGTAGTAGGAATAGTAAAGTAACAGCAGTAGTAAAGCAAAGACAGTAGTAACAAAAGCAGTAAACAGTGGGATTCGAGTGCGGTAGGCATAGGGATGGATGGACGGGAGTTGCATGGACAAGATAATTCACATAGCAATCAGAGCATAGGGCAATTGTAGATAAATAAGATAAAGCATCCAAGTACTAGACAATCCTAGGCATGTGTTCCATATATAGTCATACGTGCTCGCAATGAGAACTTGCACAACATCTTTTGTCCTGCCAGCCCGTTTATAGCGGGGCCTCTAGGGAACTACTGGCAATTAAGGTGCTCCTTTTAATAGAGCACCGGAGCAAAGCATTACCACTCCGTGAACACATGTGATCCTCACATCAGAGCCATTCCCTTCCGGCTATCCCAATTTCTGTCACTTCGGGGCCATAGGTTCCGGACAACAACGTGTGTATACAATTTGTAGATAAGACCAAAAACAATAATATCATAATGAATCAATAACATGTTCAGATCTAAAATCATAGCACTCGGGCCCTAGTGACAAGCATTAAGCACAACAAGTCACAACAAAGTCATAAAGCACTAATAAAAGATACTAGGCACCATGCCCTAACAATCTGATGCCATTACATGAACGATCTCATCCAATCCCTACCATCCCCATAGCCTACAGCGGGGGATTACTCACTCATAGATGGGGGAAACATGGATGGTCGATGGAGAAGCGATGGTGATGATGATGGCAATGATCTCCTCAATTCCCGTCGGCAGGTGCCGAACGGAGTTTTGGTGCGAAGTGGGAATCTGGTGGTGGCGGCGGAGCAGAACTCCTTATAAAAAACGTCGAACCCCCTGAAGTTTTTAGGTCAGAAGGCTCCTTATAGGCGAAGAGAGAGGCCGAGGGGGTGCCTGGGGGGCCCACACCACCCCCTGGCGTGGCCTGGCCTGGCCCGTGCCAGCAGGTGGTGTGGCCACCCCCTGGATCTTCTCCGTCTCGTATTCTGGCTCCTGGAGTCTTCGGGTGAAATAGGATTTTTGGCATATTTTCCGGGATTTTTCCTAATAGTTGATTTTCTGCACAAAAATTAGACACCAAGGCAATTCTGCTGAAAACAGCGTCAGTCCGCATTAGTTGTATCCAAATCACACAAGTTTAGAGGAGAAACAATAGCAAAAGTGTTCGGTAAAGTAGATACGTTTTGGACGTATCAGTATGCGTAATGTTGATCGGTCGTCTACCCATACCCCCGCCTCTCTGTATCTAGCCTTCGGACGATTTCCCTTTCCCTCTCCTCGACTCGCCTTTGCGCCGTAGTGATTTACCCTAGCTTTTTCTTTGATCCACCGAAAGCGATGGGCTTCCCCACAGCTGGTCCTTCTGATTGAGGTTAGATCAGCTGCACGCTTCGGTTGCTCCTCCCGCGGCCCCTCTCTCTGTTCAGCTCATCATTTCTTTCTAGAGGTTCCTCCTGATTTTTCCCTTCTAAATCATGCGTAGGTAACCTTGTCTGTACGCTATCGAGCGAGGTTGTTGGCTCTCCTTGCTACTTCGATAGTACGGTATGCTTGTCCCGAGCAGCCCAACCCCATCTTCTCGCACGCATAGATCCATCCTCCTTTCCTAAGGACAAAACAATAGTCCTATGCTTCCTAATTTACCTGTTTCAGCAAAATTCCGACTGCCTGTTTATCTGCTTGCCTAGAAGCTTACAAAATTACCTAGGGCCTTTGTACAGTACGAGCAGGTTAGCGGATACATATAAAGAAGGAGGGAGTTAGTATATTGGCATACATCACCGTGCTCATATTTCCCGACCTGTTCTTATTTATCAACAATTTCAAGGGCTCAGATGAGTAATGACAGAAATATCGATGGGTCAGTGCCCTCTTTTTTCCTAGTTGATGAGCAGGTACCGACTACTCGCACATTCTACTGCATACCATTTCGTACATGCTGTTCTCGGCTTTTAGTATACCACGTAGCCCGCATTCCCTTTTCTTGAATGGTGATGCTGTAGTTACTTAGTTTCCACATTGCAAGGTACTCAGAAAAGCATAACAGTCTGAGGCAGAGTTATTTTAGATGACGTGTTACAACAGCTTGGGTTGCCAATGGCTCAGTATGAACAGAAGATCCACCAAGATGGCAAAATCTCAGTGACTATCGTCTTCCAGACAAAAACACTCCCGTGCAATAGTTCTCTTCTCACTGCAAGAATAGATGGAATAAAGTCTTTTGATGCTGCTTTGGTAGAGCACACTGCCACAGTGGAAGCTATCAGGTATATGGAAGATACCATCGGTACGGTGGTTAAGGATCTGAACTACCACAACCTAAACCATGCTAATGACGAGATCAGAGAGTTCCGGATACAACTCGTGGCTGCAAAACTTCTGCTACAAAAAGAAACCGTTAGAAGTAAGAAATTGTCTAGAGGTTGGTTCTGGGCCGTCAGAAACATGTTTTCATTCTTGTTTCAGTTTCATAATGTAGCCATGATTGGAAATTTTGGAGGGCAAGACGTTCTAAGCAACGATGTCAGAGCAACTTTTGCAACTGTGTATGAGACCGCTTGGAATCCAAGCTTGAAGAGATAAGGCGTTCATAAATCAAGGTCACTACTTCCGTTTGTCCCGCTACTGCAAACCACTTTATTTTGGTGTTAATGGCGAGGATTAAATCCTACTGGTACCCTTTGCTGGTGCATGTTGCATCTTTGTAATATTCTATAGACCATCTATATAAACTTGCTCTCACACTGCGGTCTCGGTTCGCTTGTCCTGCCCTCTGTTCTCCTCGGGTCAGAGCAGGTATGTTGTCTTCTTGGGTTTGAGGCCCGGTCTATACAACCATGCTTGGGTTCTAGCTGTAGTGGTCTAAGTAAATGGTGGGTTTCAGCTGCGTTGTGGGGTTTTTCTTGTACCCCTTTCATTGCCTGTTGATACGTTGCTAACGTATCCATAATTTTTGATGTTCCATGCTTGGTTTTATCTACTTTCTTATGTTTTGTCCACACTTTGGAGTACTTTTCATATGATTTTTGGACTAACCTATTAACAAGAGCCACAGTGCCAGCTGCCTGTTTTCTGCTGTTTTTGGTTCCAGGAAAGTCAGAAAATGAATATTCTCGGAATTGGATGGGGCAAAAGCCAAAGTCAGTTTTTCACCGAGGGACACCAGGAGCCAGAATACAAGACGGAGAGGGGCTGGGGCCCGGCCACACCACCTGGCCGCGCGGCCAGGCTTGGCCCGTGCCAGGGGTGGTCTGGCCGCCCCAGGCACCCCCTCGGCCTCTCCTTTCGCCTATATATTGCCTCCGATACAGAAACCCTAAGTGCCTGATCAAAATTCCACAAAAGAGTCTGTAGTCGCCATCATCTCCATCCCTAGATCGGGAGGGATCTGAAGCTCTTTCCGGCACCCTGCCAGAGGGGAGAATTCACCCTGGAGGCCTTCTTCATCATCATGCAAGCCTCTGGTGTGATGCGTGAGTAGTTCATCCCTGGACTACGGGTCCATGTAGTAGCTAGATGGCTGGTTCTCCTCCTTTGTGCTATCATGTTTAGATCTTGTGAGCTCCGTTCATGATCAAGATCATCTATTTGTAATTCCTACATGTTGTGTTTGCGGGGATCCGATGGATATTGAGATGCTATTTCAGATTGATTATTGATTCTATCATGTCTTTGTTATTTGTGATCTTGCATGCTTTCCGTTGTTAGTAGTTATCTTGGCCAAGTAGATGCTAACAACTCCAAGAGTTAGTATTTATGCTCGATAGTGGGTTCATGCCTCTAGTAATCTGGGGAAGTGACAGAAATCTCTAAGGTACTAGATGTACTGTTGCTACTAGGGAGAAAACAACAATCCTTTGTTCACAGAACAATCGTATTGTTAAATTTACATGCAATGCATAATGCAATTATCCGTTGCTTGCAACTTAATACTGGAGGGGGTTCAGATGATAACCTGAAGGTGGATTATTAGTCATAGATGCAGTTGGATTATGGTCTATGTATAATGTTGTAAGGCCCAATCAAGTCTCAAAGGAGTCAAGATGAGAAGTATATGCTTGTATGCTTTCTCGATATTTGTCAATTGCCTTGCTGTAATTTGTTCACCCAATATGTCATCTATCTTAAGGAGAGCCACCACTAGTGAACTATGGACCCCGGTCCTTTCTTTTACCTTCAATCTACAATCAACTGTTTACTGATTTGTGTTTACTTTCTGCAAACTATTACTTTGTTCCACTCGATACGTTTAATCCTTTGTTTTCAGCAAAACTGGTGAGATTGACAACCTCATCGTAAGTTGGGGACAGAGTTCTGTGGTTGTGTTGTGCAGGTTTCCACGTTGCTGCTGGCACCGGTAGTGCGCCCTGCCAAAGTCTAGCTATCAACACCTTTGAGGTGTTTCCTTGCTCCTACTGGATTGATAACCTTGGTTTCATAACTGAGGGAAACTTACTGTTGTGCTCATGATACCTTCCTCTTGGGGTTCCCCAACGAGCTTGTTAGTACACGAGTCAGCAAGTGATTTTCTAGCGCCGTTGTCGGGGAGTCAAGAACATCTTCACAAGGGGAGTCCCTCATAACCAATCTCTTTACTTTGTTATTTTTGTTTTGCTTAGTTTACTTTTTGCCTTTTTTGCTTGTTTCTTTATCAAAAACACAAAAAAATTAGTTTTACTAGTTTGCTTTCTTTATCAAAAACACAAAAAAATTAGTTCCTATCTTAAGTTGCCATTATGTCTAGCATTGCTCCAATCACTATGTCACCTGAGGAAATGATTTTCACTTTTAAACAAGTAATTGAAGATAGTTTCAAAGAAGCTTGGTCTAGAATCTCTGATCTACATGAAAAAACTGAACCTAAAATGACTCAAAGCTTGTTCCTTAGCAGTTTTTACCTTGGAATCGCTCTTTGCTATAGATATGCTTTGGATGCTGTAGTGGGAGGAGATTTCCTCCAATTCAATGAGGATGATGCTGTTAATGCCATAAAGAAGTTGGTCTTTACTTACAACTTGCCTAGCAAATCTGATTCTTCCTTCATAAACATATTTGCTAGATTGAATACTCTTGAGACCAGCACTGCTAGTTTGAAAGATTGCTATAATACACTTAGAGAGCATCGTAACTATGTTCCAATAAATTCTGAACCCTCAAAATGGCTTCCCACAGTAAAGATTGCTAGAAATAATGAAACTTTTCATGCTCGTTGTGATATCATGTCTGAATTTTGTCTTATGCCCAAAGATATCTATGAATCTTTGAATCTTTGGGGGCTTTCTGAAGGAGGAGAATAAATTTTTCTTGCTAATAATGCCACAATATTACCATTGGAATAGCTGAAGGAGTGTTTATAAAGATCCTAGAGAAAATGGTTTCTACTAATTATCTTGTTATTGAATGTGTAGGAAAAGGACAAATCACACTTGGAAGATCCCTATTGAAACTCCTTGGAGCAATAATAGATGTGGAAAAGGGCACCATGCATTTTACTTCTCCACCAAGCAATCATATGTTCCCCAAGGTTAAGAATAAAAGTAAGAGAGGTAAGGGCAAGAAATTTGGTTTTAATGCTTCTTCACTTGAGAACACTTGATTCTTTTTCTTGCTTCTTATGCCTAACTTAAAGGCATTAAAGAAAAGTACTTATTGGGAGATAAACCAAAAGTTTTAGATGAGTCTTGGAAGTTATTACTTCAGTAATAACCGCTCCTTATCCTTTTTATTTGCGTTTTGTGCTAAGAGTAACCTCTAATGAGAGAGAAGTAATGATTGGGAAAGTTCCTGTCCCGAAACAGATTTCTGTGCTTCACCGTAAAAATTCGTGTAAAATCTCTGTACGTCCTTTTGAGTCGTGAATTTTTGTGCTTCTGACCCAGGTTGTTATCTAACTTTTGTTAGTTCAACACTTTTCGATTTGAGCAACAGAAGGTCTTCAAAAAAATTCGTCTTTACCTACTGGTTTGTTTTGACAGATTTCTGCCTTTATTTGCATTTGCTTCTTGTTGGTTCCTTTTTGAGTTATTTTGGGGAATTGAGATTTTGGAGGGAAGTGCTACAGTAGCTAGTGTTTTAATGGAAGTTTTATTGGTGTTGGAACTAAACCTAAAGACCTATTATCTTGAGTGCACTAATGTTGCTAATAAAGATTGTGTCAAGTTTTGTATAAAGGAAAAATTTTAGGTGTATGGAAGGAATAAGTAATGAGATGAAGGATGGACTAAAGATCAAGATTGGGGATTCCACATGTGTCACCCCAATAAATATCTAATAAGTAAAAGCGTCAAAGCTTTGGCATGCCCAAGGCATCCCCTTCTTCATCAATAAAAATCCTAGTTTCCTTCCAAACACTTCATTTTTATTGTTTCATGCATAGTTGTGTTGTTGTTGGAGCATCTTCTTTTTCGTTTTTCATTTTGGTTTTTTGTTTGCTTGGTTTGCTTAGTTTGCTGAATAAATTGGTTGGACCCCCTCTTTCATGCATTGGTTTTCAAATAGTTTGGTTTGGATTGTAAAAGAGTAGGAAAGTTCATGCTTAAGTGGTAAAGAGAGCTTGTTTTTGACTGTGGCCCATGCTTTGTCATGCCATGCTTGATACTGTTTTGGATTTATGCTTAGTATTCTTTGCTGTAGCATGACTTGTTATAAACAATTGAGATTGCTTAATGTGCCTTGGAAGAATCATGCGTTGTTTTAGCATATTAAAGCATAGTATTGTGGTATTCTCCTTTGATGCTTTATTTGGGTTGACTTGGCACATGCTCACACCATGTTATGACTATAACAAGTCACCATAGCCTTTATGATCCTTTATTTTTCAACTTGTAATATTACTTTATGCTTTGATCAATGATGTTTTGTCGCTCTGCATGATTATGGCCATTATTACTCTCTTAGTTGGTCGCTCCCAGTGTCTTGCTAGCCTCCGTAACCAAGTATGAGTTCCACTCATGCATCCAACTCCTAAAACCAATTTATTCCAAAGAGTCCACCATACCTACCTATTAGCATATGCTATTCCAAGTATATTCATGTTTTTGTCTACCTTCCGAATTAAACTTGTTATGAGAAAACTAGTGATTAAAGCTCTCACGAACTTGATGGCACACTTTACTTTCTTGCACTTAATAAACTTGAGCCATTGCGTCCATCTTTGTTGCGTATATGCTTGCGCTTTATGAGTTGAAGTTAGCAGAACCATGTATCATGGGGAACACTTTCAACATTGCACCTGTACTTTGTACCCCGTTGATATCATGTTCTTTTGCTTATGGATCCCGGCGGTGTGAAATAAAAGGGGAACTTGTAAGATCATGGAGTTTTTATTTGTGTTAGAGAAACGCATGGGCCGCTAGCCTAAGCCATGCCTAATCATGGTGGAAACTTGTAGCATAACCATAATGAGCACTCTATGAAGCATCCTCAATAAAAACCTATGCAAATAGCAAATAAAAAGACCACTAAGATGCTCATTATCTGCTTGCCTTATCATTTTGATTATGGGATAGCTCATGTATCATATGTACTTACAATGACAAGAGCTTACTTGTGACTAAAGTTGAGTAGCATGAGGTTCGGTCTTCGTAAGTAAGGGGCATGAGATTTTGGCTTATAACTTGTCAAGCATATCCTCTTAGTTGTGTCACTTTAACCTTAATCACCTTCAAGATGCTTATGATAGGGGCAATGAGAGCTGAAAGCTAATAAGTACCATAATTTTTGGAAGCTCTTTATGAGACTTGAATCCCTACTTCCTTCTATGAAGGCCTTTCTTTTACTTTTATGTTGAGTCTCCACCTTCTATCTTTATGCACCTACTTTGAGAGCATAGTGGCCATTCTTAGTTCTATGTGCATTGTCCCAAGACTTGTTGATTGATGCATAGCTTTGATATTGCTTCTTTTAAACTATTTGTATCTAGTCACTCTTATGAACTTTGAAGGTGTCCTATGCATTTATGTTTGCTACTCTATGAGGGACAAGCTGAATGCCACTATGCTATGTTTTATTTATGTGAAACAAACAAATGTCTTGCAAAGCATTGTTATTCATGAATCTTTTGTTTATGCCTTTTCATGTTGCAACATAGTTGCTTTGTCTTATTGCTAGAACTTTGTCTTTCATGTTATCATTGAAGTACTATGATCCCAGCTATCAATGTTTTACAAATACTTTGATCAAGTTTATGATGGTGCATGTCACCTCAAAAATTATTCTTTCTTTTTATCACTTACCTACTCGAGGACGAGCATGAGTTAAGCTTGGGGATGTTGATACGTTGCTAATGTATCCATAATTTTTTATGTTCCATGCTTGGTTTTATATACTTTCTTATGTTTTGTCCACACTTTGGAGTACTTTTCATATGATTTCTTGGACTAACCTATTAACAAGAGCCACAGTGCCAGCTGCCTTTTTTCTGCTCTTTTTGGTTCCATGAAAGTTAGAAAATGAATATTCTCGGAATTGGATGGGACAAAAGCCAAAGTAAGTTTTTCACCGAGGGACACCAGGAGCCAGAATACGATACAGAGAGGGGCTAGGGCCCGGCCACACCACCTGTAGCCGCCGTCAAAATTCCACGAAAGAGTCTATAGCCGCTGTCATCTCCATCCCTAGATCGTGCCAGAGGGGAGAATTCACCCTGGAGGCCTTCTTCATCATCATGCAATCCTCCGGTGTGATGCGTGAGTTGTTCATCCCTGGACTACGGGTCCATGCAGTAGCTACATGGCTGGTTCTCCTCCTTTGTGCTATCATGTTTAGATCTTGTGAGCTCCGTTCATGATCAAGATCATCTATTTGTAATTCCTACATGTTGTGTTTGCGGGGATCCGATGGATATTGAGATGCTATTTCAGATTGATTATTGATTCTATCATGTCTTTGTTATTTGTGATCTTGTATGCTTTCCGTTGTTAGTAGCTATCTTGGCCAAGTAGATGCTAGCAACTCCAAGAGTTAGTATTTATGCTCGATAGTGGGTTTATGCCTCTAGTAATCTCTGGAAGTGACAGAAATATCTAAGGTACTAGATGTGCTGTTGCTACTAGGGAGAAAACAATAATCCTTTGTTCATAGAACAATCATATTGTTTACTTTACACGCAATGCGTAATGCAATTATCCGTTGCTTGCAACTTAATACTGGAGGGGGTTCGGATGATAACTTAAAGGTGGATTATTAGTCATAAATGTAGTTGGATTAAGGTCTATGTATACTGTTGTAATGCCCAATCAAGTCTCAAAGGAGTCAAGATGAGTAGTGTATGCTTGTATGCTTTCTCGATGTTTGTCAATTGCCCCGCTGTAATTTGTTCACCCAACATGTCATCTATCTTAAGGAGAGCCACTACTAGTGAACTATGGACCCCGGTCCTTTCTTTTACCTTCAATCTACAATCAACAGTTTACTGCTTTGTGTTTACTTTCTGCAAACTATTACTTTCTTCCACTCGATACGTTTAATCCTTTGTTTTCAGCAAAACCGGTGAGATTGACAACCTCATCATAAGTTGGGGACAGAGTCATGTGGTTGTGTTGTGCAGGTTTCCACGTTGCTGTTGGCACCGGTAGTGCGCCCTGCCAAAGTCTAGCTAGCAACACCTTTGAGGTGTTTCCTTGCTCCTACTAGATTGATAACCTTGGTTTCATAACTGAGGGAAACTTACTGAAGTGCTCATCATACCTTCCTCTTGGGGTTCCCCAATGATCTCGTTAGTACATAAGTCAGGACATGTCCTTATCAGGAGGTGTTTCATAGGTTTTTCTTTATGGATCTGTTATTAAGGGTGCGGGGTGTGTTTCAGATGTGGTGTGTGTTGTATAGAAGTCTAGCACGGTAGCTGAAGCTAGGGTGCTTTTGAGCATGGAGGAAGAGGAGCCTCTATGTCATGTTCTAGGTTGTCTTGGCTTAATACGGAAGAATATACATGGTAAGGGGAAAAGAGGAAGAGATTCTTAGTCCCGGCTCTTGGTTCTCTGCTAGACTAAGCAACCCTAAACCCTAATAACTACCAGAGAAGTCACGTGGATAGCAAAAAAACATTATAATATGCGTCCACTTGTTTCTACTCACCGGAAAATATAATGGCAGCCTTCAGGGAAAATCTGCTCTCCCTCTAAGCAGAGATTCCTATTCACATATCTACAAGCATCTAGGTCCTGAATAGAGTATGAACTGAAATGGTATCTAGACGAAGCATATTGTAACACCCCAGCATTTAGGAACCAATGAAGGGTATAAATAGGAATCTGTGTATGTGCATGCATTCATCTGTAAAAATCCGGGTAATTTTTTCGCCAAACAAAAACCTCAGGAGATTAGAGTTTCTTTCACTATCTAGAGGTAGGAATAACTCTTTATAGTAATTGTTATAAATTTTAACATGACCTTTAGGAATTAATGAGTTTTGGGGGGGGGGGGAATATTTTGAATTCAAATTTGAAATTTAAATCAATTGGAAAATATTTGAAAATTAGAAGTTAGTAATGTTAAGTTGTTTTCCAAAATGATTTATTAACTTTGTTTGATTATATTATAGGTATATTAAACTACAATAATAATTAAGACAAGGAAATTTAAATAAGAAATGAATTCTTATTCCTTTCCTTATTCAATAATCATATTACAAAGAGTGAGAATGATACAATAAATAAAGGAACACATTACAGTAAGTGAATCATAATAAAATGAAATATATTAAATTATAAGAATATTATTACAATATTCTTTATAAAAGAATAAAAACAAGATTACAAAAATATATAAAACCTATCTATTCCTATACTACATCTTGAGCATCTAGATCTTGCTCCTGCAAATAAGAAAAAAACAACTAAAAAGGAAATAAAGGGTTAGTTGGTTATTTTTACTCTCAGTGGTGATTAGTGATGTGCACTATTCATATTACCTCATTGAGTAATTAACAATGATAAAATTTCACCAATGTATGCATTTGTTCTTTTCAAGTCAGTAGCTTCAGATCCACATCATTAGCTTAATAAAAGGGGCAGGTTTCACCAGATCAGTAACTAGCAAAAGGATAGAAGTGAAAACAAATTCACTTGATCCAATCTAGAGGGTGAGAGCACAGTGACGCAGCTTACTCAACTAACTGCATGCAGTGTGCTGTCGACCAGCAGTGAGAAAGAGAGAGAGAGAGATAAAGCCACACTCGGCATAGCAAAGCAAGCTTTTCTCACCACTTCACAGCCATTGTTTTATCTCAAGGACATAGCAAAGAACATCACCTATCTTTCCAAATCTCCAACAAATCCACCAGCCAATAAACACAACAAACCAACCAAATCGTCCACATGATGGTGACATAAGAAGGGGTGGTGCAGGAGGATAGCAAGGCCAAGTATAAGATCACATGAGCTAGGAGGAGAAGGAGCAGCATAGGAGGTATGGGACAAGGTCTAGGAAGTTCTCACCACTCCAAGATCAAGCCAACTAGAGCAAGGCAGCAACTACATCACTTCACCAACTACTAACAGGTTGGTGATCTATGAAGCAAACATGCTTTGAATCTGTTCTTATCCATTCAATAAGCAAGATCTATTGGATAAAGTTTAACCCTCAGAGATACACCCAAGTGGGGTGTATAACTCCTCATTGGATATAATAAACAGCCAAGTATAGAGTCTGTGGAAATCTCAAGCCAAAAATCTCAGTCTACGCAGCATGGACTTTGAGTGGTATTCTCTAGTTTTTAAACTAGATATAAAAGAATTCATTGAACAAGCACTACTGGGCACACTCCAGGAATGGTAGCACGTCAGTAGTGGCTTAAACTTATGAATTTCTTTCACAAACTAAGAATCAATCATAACACTTCTTGTAAAGTCTATCAAATCATCTTCCTAAAAGCTATAGGAATCATTTCTTAGAACTAACTATCATGAAACACCTAAGAGGGGAGGCAGCAAATAAAAACATTTGTTTTTACACAGTTTTGCCTCAGACCAACATCATAGGCCAATATATCCAATAGGTAAAACACTGTATTTAATTGAGTTCTTCAATTCTTTCAGATACAAGCCAATATAAAATACAGTTTAGGAAAAACTTAGTATTAAATAGGATTTGTGTACCATTCGATAGACGGTGTCACAAGAATCCATACTAACTAAGTAATCCATTTAGAAAGGGTTCATAGCCAAATATTCTCAAGAAGATAATTAATAATTTTCCTAAAACAACAATTAGGAATCATATCAGTTCATCTATAATACTATCATCAGAGCCACAACATCATCAATTTTACAAGTGACAACAATTCAATATCAGATAAGAATTCATCTGACTAAGCCACTAATACCAGTTTCCAATTCCATCAATAGACAGTAATTCTGCGTTCGTTATATTTAATCATCACAGCACAAAGAGGCAGAATCCTAATATAGAGGGATGAATACTAAAGTAGTGGATAATCATAATCAGGGCTCACAGACTGCAAGCACACTAGAGCTAGTAGGGCAGGCTAGAGAATAGGAGAGGGAGAGAGAGGAACTTACCCGAGGTCCTCGCTATAGTTAGAAGAGGAAGCAGAGTCGCCGATGAGCGCGCACACGGCGGCACGGGGAGCACCCGAGGGCGCTGCAACCCATGCCAAGCCATGGGGCGGCGGCCACAGATACATGAGCAGCAACAGCGGCACCACAGGGCCACCAGAGCCGCGACACCACACCACAGGGGCAGCGGAATAGTACATCGCCGGCAACCACCAAACCCTAAGGTTCAGTGTGGAGATGGCCTGGCCAAAAGAAGGGCCCAACGACGAATCTAGAAGGACCAGTCGATAGAGCAGCGCCGACTACCTCGTCATGCACCATGGCGGCGGCCAGAGAGGCCTAAAGAGGCGAAAATCAAACGGCGACGACGACGATGGCACCACTCCGCAGCGGGGCGAAAGAGAGGAAAAAACACGATTGAGCGAGAGAGGTGGGGGTGCGTACTGGGCCGGTATGGTCCAGTATCCCTAAGTGGAGTGAGTTTGACCATCCCATTTGGGCCGGATTGGGCTGGGTCAACCCAATGGGCTTGGCCCAGAAGTTAAAAGGAAAACCTAAATAATTTAGTAAAAGACCAAAATACCCCTAGGACTTAAAAAGTCCTAAAAGAAATCCTAAAAATACAAATAATATATCTATGAGATCACAAAAATACAAACTACTTAATAAAATTAAGAACTGTATTTTTAATAGAATAAATTTAGGTTAAAGATTTTTATAATATATATTCCTTATGGAATTTTATAAAAATAAATAAAAATTACTTCTATCATTCTTAATTAGAGTAGTATTTTATAAAAATACCAAATTGCTATTTAAGGTATCAAAATAAAATCTTCCAAATTAAAATGCTTATTCTTAAAAAGAATATTAAGAAAATAATAATAAGGGTTAAAAATAAATAAACATTAGTTTTTAACTCTATTACTCATATATTATATTATAAAAATAATAAATATAATATTTACAAAATGTTAATAAATATTATTTAAACAACTTTCTTGATTGCATAAAGAAATTCAAGAAATTTATATAATGGGTAAAACACACAAAGAAGATAAATAATAAATGACGCATTGCATTACTATGCATATTCATTCTTGCTTCTTTAAATATTATACTTACCGGGCAATAATGGTGTTTTATAGAAATATAAGCTCAAGGTCAAGTGCAAGCATCCAACTTCACTACCTTGCAGTCACAAGGCAAGTTCATCACTTGCTCATGTCCTTTGAAGAGTCTTTATGAAAGTATTTGAAAATCGTGTGTTATCACCTATGTTCTAAAAGAGATAGAAAATAAATATTTTCCCAAAAAAAGGCAGTGTTATTTTCATCCTAAGTGATGATAAATACTAAGAATGACAATGGAATCTAGGATTCCAGTTGCCGAACAACTAGGGATTAATAACCCATGACATCAGTGATTCTAGCGCCGTATAATACGCGTTAACCATGAGAGTTGGAATGGGACTGAGAAGTCAGCTGTATCTTCTTCCTCTCGCATGTTGCCGGATGCGCAGGTCGTGGCTGTTATCCTCGTAGCATGCATTAATTGGTAATTCGTAGAGGATATGCAACATATGAGTGGGAATCCTCAATGTCCCACAATAGTTCTGGCATCTGAATGGTCTGTACCAACCATTGCCATAATTCAATGTGTGGGCATGGCGTACACCAAGGCGACATGTGGGGTCGTGAAGGGGACAGTGATTGGCTTGGATCACCTACTGGGCCCCACATCATGGAATTGTGGACGGGAAATTACGCCCAGTTGTGCAACAAGGAGTTGATCTCTCATGGGTAAAGCAACGCACCTCTGCAGAGTGTAAGAACTATAACTTGTTACTCCCTATTCCGGGAAGGAGCTACGAACGCGACAGGAAAAGAACTCCATGAAGTTCTGGTCAACCTGTGAAGGCTGATGGGCATAGTTTTTTATAATAAAACCAATCTTTAAAGAAATGTTTATGAAAACTGCATCAAACTTCCCACCTTGCATATAATGAACTTTCTGGGTAACGCTATTACTCACTCTTTCCTTTGATCCCCTGCTTAGACTCTGAGGAGCTAGAGGATACTCCGATGTACGCTGCTGAAGGACAAGAGGATGTCTACTATGAGGAACCAGACCTGTCTGGAGGAGTGGAAGGGTGGACTATGATATACGCTATGGAGTGGAGGGCAACGATTTCGAGTAGTTTCCTTAGTTATTAGTAAACCAATTGAGCCGAGCAGCATGAACTTTATATAATAAGTTGTTGAGCTCAATTCGGAGTATGAGTTTGAACTTTGAATCATCTGCTGAAACTACTTAAGTTTGGTTTATAATTTTGAATCACTTGAAGTCTCGAACTTCTGGTATTGTAATAATAATGAAGTGTGTATGTTTGTAATATGGACCCGCAATGTTTCTTTTGTACCACTCTGAGGGATGTGATATTTACGGAATGGTGTTTTGTGGATATCATGTCAATGACTATAGTGTACTACATATGCAGCGGTATGCTGGGTCACCGCACAGATGGACCACAAGAATTTTAAATATACACTCCATATAATTCACCATAGATCACTAGGATATAATATATAGACAAAAAACCTAATCAACACTACAATGGATATTAACATGAAAATGCATGAACAGACTTTATTATGCTAGGGAGAGAGAGATCACCGCACGGTGGCTGAAGCTGGAGTGCTTTTGAGCATGGAGGAAGGGGAGCCTCTGTGTCATGTTCTAGGCTATCTTGCCTTAATAAGCCAGGATATACATGATAGAAGAAAAGAGGAAGAGATTCTTAATTCCGGCTCATGGTCATGTTCTGTTTTTTCAGATATGGTAGGTTTTTCTTTCTGGATCTGTTGCTGAGGGTGCGGAGTGTGTTTTGGGGTAGTGTGGGCTACATAAAAGGTTAGCATGGTACCTAAACCTGATCTAGTTCTGAGCATGGAGGTAAGAAATTCTTGGTCTCGGCTCTAGGTCTGCTTATATAGACTGGCTAGTCAGTTGACTAGATAAACCAAGATATACGTGATAAAAGCAAGGAAGGAGAGATTTATAATCTCGTCTCTAGATTCTCTGGGATATACATCCCTGCCGCTTAGCAATCATATATGATGTTTCTTCTTTTTTTCTGTTACTGCATTGCTCGGTTCACCGCTGCTCTTGGTTGGCTGTCCAGTTGCTATGTCAGATAGCAGCTTTCTAATTGAACTTTGCGAGTATCGGTCTTCTTCATGTTTACATTGTTTGGCTGCTTCCCTGCTTTGCTCCTGGTCTGCTACTAACAGTTCTTTGGGTCTTTTTTCACAGGTTAGGGTCTGCCTTCACTAGGAGTTGCTGATGCTTCACTATTTAGTTCTGTCAAGGTTTGCACTCTGTCTTCCCCATGCTAATGTATGCGGTTTCTTCTTTTCTATTACTTCATTGCATGGTTCGCTGCTGCTCTTAGTTGGCTATCTAGTAGCTATCTCAACTGGCAGCTTTATAACTAAACTTTGCGAGTCTCGGACTTCTTGATGTTTACATTGTTTGGCTGCTTCCCTGCTTTGCTCCTAGTCTGCTACTAACAGTTCTTTCGGTTTTTTTCACAGGTTAGGATCTTCCTTCACCAGGAGCTGCTGACGCTACTTCATTGATTAGTTCTGTCAAGGTTTGCACTCTCTCTTCCCTATGCTAATGTATGTGTACTGCGTGTGCTATGTTGTTTCTAGACTCATTGGCTCTTTTTCCCCGTCTGCTTACTCTTGTTGCTATTGTGCAGATTCATTCTGTGTGTTGCGTTCTATTTTCTTTTTTCTCATTAGTTTGGTGGGATGTTTCACAGGATGTGCACTGTTGTATCATTCGGCATACCTATTTTAGAGACCTTGGTAGCATGCCTCGCTTTGCCGGCGCTGCTCTATCTGTGTGAGGTGGCCAAGGATGGGTCCGTGCTGGCTGGGGTAGAAACTTGAGCTTCTTATGGATGGCCTTGCCACGATGCCACAGAGGAGGTTCTTTTGGTGTGCATCTTGGCCGGAGTGTGTGCATGCTTATGACCAGGCTGCTCTGCAAGCTATAGCTTATTTAAAAGGGATGTATGGATTCATCATGCGCGATTAAAACTACAACTGTATGATGGCGTATAGAGATTCTATGTGGTCTGCTGTCGTGCTTGCAGCTTGGGCAGCCCGATAGGCAGCCCGCTCAGAGAGAGGTGTTGTGTCCATTGCCAGCTGTGTCTATGTCTCGTGAGAGCTTAGCATCGCTAGATTGGAGTCTAATGTGTTCGTGCCTCATGGCATCTGTTCGTTACATTTAGTACTTGTGTAACTAGATATGTCTAGCTTCTTGTTTATTTATTTTCTCCTATCCAATAAATAAAGACCTGCTTCCTCTTGTTCCTCCAAGTGCTAGTGTTTCCATCGGTCCATTGTGCTCCTGTTTGCGCTGATAACTTCGGTTGTATACTCGTCCTTTGCCTCCTTCCACTCGCGAATCAATCCAGTATCATTTCGTTGGTTTCCATAAGCCGGTGTTTTCTGCTCCTTTGCTTCTCTGTTGGGCTAACCTTTTTGCAGGGAGTTTTGGGTTGCGCTTTGCATTTGGTTTTGCTTCTCTGTTGGGCTGTGCTATTGCCAGGGAGTTTTGTCTTGTACTTACCGTATGCTTCCGTTGGGCCTATTCTTGTGCACCACTGTGCTCCTTGTTGGGCTTTTCGTTCTTTATTTTTCTTGTTAGGTCGTTTTTGGTGTTGGGTTGTCCTTCCTGTTGGGAATGGCAGTGAAGATGGCTGGGTAAAGGCCGGTTAGTTCTGGAATGGTCCATTGCTGTTCTTTCGTTGCTGTTTATTAGATTTGTGTATGGCTTCTGTGCCTTTCGATTTCTTTTTCCTGTAGGTTCTGGGCTCCTTATTTATAATTGTATGCTCTCCATTTGTTTTTGGTCACTTGTTTTCACCCGTTATTTGTTTGGGTGTTCTTTGCTTTGCTATTCACAGTGCGGTTGGCCTCCTCATGTTCTGCTTTTGTCTGTGCACTACCCGTTGCTTCGTTACTGCTACTATTCTTATAGCATTTAGGCATGGTTAGAACTCCTGCTATCCATCGTGGGTTACCTCCAGACAGTATCCCTTCGGCTCCTCGTCGCCTGCGGGCTCCTCATCGTCCTCAGGTTCCTTGTTCGAAGGTGCCTTCGCCGCCCGTGGTGTTCTGTTTTGTGTCTGCGGAGCTGCCCAAACAAAAATGTGAGAGCTTTCCCGGCTTCGATTTTAGTTGTTCTTTGCCTAGTCAGGCGCCTTACTTAATGTTCTTTCTTTTGTATATTGTCTGGTTATTAACTATAGGGGATGGGTTCTTTCCTACTTTAACTTCTGAGCCTGCCACCATCAATCGGAAAAATGCAAGGTTGTGCACGATAGGTGTTGTGGTCGTACCCGCGGTGCTTATCGAGGTGCTTGTTTGCCAGGTGCTTGTTTAAGCTAGCTTATGTTCTCGTGTGCCTCTGCTTGTTGTTTGCTCTATGTGTGATGTGAGGTCTTGTCGTGGTGTGTCCCGTGCAGATGTGTGCATTCCTTCTTGCTTAAAACCTTCATGGGCTGGGTTCATGGATGAGGAGGCCGAAATTTTAAAAGGTGATGCGGGTATTCTATATCTTTGGATGCTTGTGCTATTTGTTTGTGTGCTCCTATTCATTTTGTGCTAAAACCAAACAATATGCCCAGCTGCCTATGTAGGGAGGTCTTACTATGGAGGTCCTAGCTATATATGTTGTCGCTGTAAGGCGAGCTTTTGGTACCATGAGAGGGTGAGCTCCGCATCTACGGTCACGGACCGACGTGTCGTCTATAACAACCGCTGCAAGGGCGGGAAGATTTTTGTTAAACCTTTCAGGTAGCCACCTGACTTCCTTCGTGAGCTTCTGACTTATAATGGGCCTGTGTGTAACAAAACATTTATTGAAAAAATACACCAGTACAATTGTTTGTTTGCTTTTACTTCCATGGGAGCCACCATAGAACGTTCTGTAAATGATGACCGGGGTCCAAATATTTTCAAAATATCAGGTGATGTTTGTCATCGGGTTGGTTCTCTTTTGCCTAGAGAAGGAGAAGTTCCTAAGTATGCTGAGCTATACATATATCATGGAGGAGATGAAGTTAACAATCGAATTCAGGCTTTAAATAAGGATGATATAATTGCAGGAGGTCTAGATAAATCTATTGTTAAAGGACTAGAAGGCATGCTTAATATGCATAGTGCTCTTGTTAAAAAATTCCGTATGTCCAAGGAGATTCTGGCTGAAAATGAGTTTTTGGATATTTTTATCCGTATAATGTCATCTTCTAATACTGATGGTCACACGTTTAACCTTCCTTCCACAGATGAACTTTCGTTCTTAGTGTTTGGCGAGCTAACACCAGAGGCGCCCAGTCGAGATATAGTTATCCATGCTAGGGATGGGAAATTGCAGCAGATTTCTTCTCTGCATAATGCATACATGTCTTTGCAGTACCCACTGTTGTTTCCTTATGGCGAGCGTGGGTTTCAGTTGGGTGTGAAGCTGCTTAGGGTAGATTCTTCTAGTGCTAATGCGCAAACAACAATGGCCATGTATGACTACTATTGCTTTTGCTTGCACTATAAAGAAGGCAAATATAACCCTTATTTATGTTGTGCCTTGCTGTTTGACCAGGGCGTGTTTGATTCTCGAGCATGCATAGATGACTATAGGTTGCATTTTATTCAGTTATCCAATGATGACCTATGAGCTGAGAATCTCCAAGGGCTTGTAGATGCAGTTGGTGCGGGTCGTATGGATGGCAGCACCGTTGGCAAGAAAAATATACTGCCCTCTTCCTTTAATGGTGGACGCCGTTTCATGGTTGAGAATTTCCAAAATGCAGTAGCTATAGCTCGTGTACATGGTTGCCCAAACATATTCACCACTTTCACATGTAATCCTAAATGGCCTGAGATCTTAGAGTCTATGGAGCCTGAACCTAGATAGAGACCCAATAATAGAGCTAACATGGCTGTTAGGGTCTACCATATGAAACTTGCTGAGTACCTGCGAGATATTAAGCTTGAGGAAGTCTACGGCCCCATTTTGCAGGTACTTGCATCTATTAGCACCCGCATTTTGCTGCATTTCCTATGTGTTCCCCTGATCTGTGCCTTCTCACCCATGCTATTTGCTGACAGTGTTGTATACTGTGGAATTTCTGAAGATGGGACTGCCTCATGCAAACATACTTTTCTGGCAGGACAAGAAGAAGCGTGGTGAGGTAATCCCTGCTTTAATTGATTCGTTTGTCTCTGCTGATCTAGCAGAAGATCCACTTGGGTATGTGCTTATTGCTGAGTTGATGATGCATGGTCCATGCAGGGAGGACAACCCAAAGTGTCCTTGTATGAAAGATGTTGTGTGTTCCAAAAAATTCCCTAAATAATTTTGGGATGGAACATCGATTGATGAATTTGGGTTTGCTATTTACAGGCGTCGAGATAATGGTCTTTTTATCATGAAAAATAAAGTCAGGTTAGACAATATTCATGTTGTTCCTTATAACATGGCTTTGCTTAAAAAATATCAGGCCCATCTGAATGTGGAGTGTGATACATTGCAAATGTATCTATAATTTTTGATGTTCCATGCTTGGTTTTATCCACTTTCTTGTGTTTTGTCCACACTTTGGAGTACTTTTCATATGATTTCTTAGACCAACCTATTAACAAGAGCCACAGTGCCAGCTGCCTATTTTCTGCTGTTTTTGGTTCCAGGAAAGTCAGAAAATGAATATTCTCGAAATTGGACAGGACAAAAGCCAAAGTGCCTATTTTTCCGGAAGTCATCAGATGCCAGAATATGAGACGGAGAGGGGCCAGAGGCCGGCCACACCACCTGGCCGCACGGCCAGGCTTGGCCCACGCCAGGGGGTGGTGTGGTGGCCCCTGGCACCCCCTCGGTCTCCCCTTCCGCCTATATATTGCCCTCGGGACGAAAACCTAAGTACCCGATCAAAAATCCATGAAAGAGTCTATAGCTGCCGTTATCTCCATCCCTAGATCGGGAGGGATCTGAAGCTCTTCCTGGCACCCTGCCGGAGAGGGGAATTCACCCTGGAGGCCTTCTTCATCACCATGCAAGCCTCCAGTGTGATGTGTGAGTAGTTCATCCTTGGACTACGGATCCATGTAGTAGCTAGATGGCTGGTTCTCCTCCTTTGTGCTTTCATGTATAGATCTTGTGAGCTCCATTCATGATCAAGATCATCTATTTGTAATTATGCATGTTGTGTTTGCAGGGATCCGATGGATATTGAGATGCTATTTCAGATTGATTATTGATTCTATCATGTCTTTGTTATTTGTGATCTTGCATGCTTTCCGTTGTTAGTAGCTATCTTGGCCAAGTAGATGCTAGCAACTCCAAGAGTTAGTTTTTATGCTCGATAGTGGGTTCATGCCTCCGTAATCTGGGAAGTGAGAAATCTCTAAGGTACTAGATATGATGTTGCTAGTAGGAGAAAACAACAATCCTTTGTTCATAGAACAATCATATTGTTTACTTTACACGATTAGTAAAGCAATAATCTGTTGCTTGCAACTTAATACTGGAGGGGGTTCGGATGATAACCTGAAGGTGGATTATTAGTCATAGATGCAGTTGGCTGGCGGTCTATGTATAATGTTGTAATGCCCAATCAAGTTCCAAAGGATTCAAGATGATTAGTATATGCATGTATTGCTTTCTCGATGTTTGTCAATTGCCCCACTGTCATTTGTTCACCCAGCATGTTATCTATCTAAGGAGAGCCACCTCTAGTGAACTATGGATCCCGGTCCTTGTCTTTTACATACAATCTACAATCTTTTACTGCTTTGTGTTTACTTTCTGCAAACTATTACTTCTTTCCATTCGATACGTTTAATCCTTTGTTTTCCACAAAACACGGTGAGATTGACAACCTCATCGCAAGTTGGGGACAAAGTTCTGTGGTTGTGTTGTGCAGGTCTCCACGTTGCTACTAGCATCAGTAGTGCGCCTTGCCAAAGCTCAGCTAGTAACACCTTTGGGGTGTTTCCTTGCTCCTACTGGTTCGATTAAACCTTGGTTTCATAACTGAGGAAACTTGCTGATGTGCTCATCATACCTTCCTCTTGGGGCTCCCAATGAGCTCTACATCAACACCGCTCCAGCATTTTTCTGGCGCCATACACAGAGCCATCAGAGTGGTGTAACAAAACCCATGTAATCAAGTATCTTTATAAGTATGTGACCAAAGGACCTGACTGCTCGAAAACTCTTTTTGAAAGGATAAAGAACGCCAATGACCAAACTGATGAGGGCGTAGATGAAATTGAAGAGTATAGAATCTGTAGGTACATATGTGCTCACGATTCATTTTGGAGATGCTATGGGTATGATATACACAGGAAGCTTCCTTCTATGGAAAGGCTTGCTATTCACTTGCTAGATAAACATGTAGTGCGGTTTCGTACAAAATCCAGTCTCCTCGCGCTTGTTAACAATGCGATGTTGCAGAAAACCATGTTGACTTAGTGGTTTGTTGCTAATACCAGGTATAGCTGTGCAAGGAACTTAACATACTGTGATTTCCCCACTAAGTGGACTTGGGTAGCTGATAAAAAATTGTGGGTTAAATGAGAACAGGGTTACAAGATTGGTCTAATATACTATGTTCATCCTTCTATGACCGAGCTCTATTACCTTAGAATGTTGTTGATGCTTGTGAAAGGCGCGCAATCTTACATTGATGTTAGGACTTACAATGGCATGGTATATAAAAAATTTAAAGATGCATGCGCTGCTAGGGGGCTTCTTGGTGATGACAACGAGTGCTATTGTGCTTTTGATGAAGCTTTGGAGTGGGGTATGGGACAACAGCTACGCCAACTCTTTGTTACATGGTTATTTGCTGTGGGGTTGTCAATGTCGATGTTTTTTTTGAAAAGTACTGGGTTCATCTTGCTGAGGATATCCAGTATAAAATATGTTGTTCTCTTAAAGATTCTACCTACTATGTTCAACCTACTAAAACATGTTACTTGATCAGTTAGCTCTTGACTATGCAAAAAATGGCTGTAATATTTTGGATTATGCCTTGCCTCTGAAATCTTCCTATGACACTAGCCCATATGTTGGTTATATGCTTGCTGATGAACTCCCCGAGGACTACGATTCACTTATTAAACTTGCTGATGAAATGAAACTAAAACTTAGTGAAGATTAGAGAAAAGCTTTTTGTTCTATTGTTGATCGAGTGAGAAGTGATGAGCCTAGTCTGTTTTTTGTTTCTAGGCATCGGGGACTAGAAAAATTTCCTTTGGAACGCAGTTGTTTCTTACCTTAGAGGACACGACAGAGTTATTTTGACTACTGCATCTTCAGGCGTTGCGTCGCTTCTGTTGCCTGGTGGTAGAACCGTGCATTCTAGGTTTAAAATACCGATTGATCTTGATGATAATGGAGTTTGTGATATAAAAAGACGTAGCATGCTTGCTAATTTGATTGAATCTTCTTCTCTGATCATTTGGGACGAGGCTTTGATGACACATAGGAAATGCTTTGAGGCGCTATATTGTAGCTTATGTGATGTTTTATCTAAGCATGATAATTCACTAGCCACTGTACCGTTTGATGGCAAGGTGGTTGTCTTAGGAGGGGATCTGAGGCAGATCTTGCGGGTTATTGAGGGCGGTACCCGGTCCAGGTTGTAAATGCTGCTATCACAAACTCTCCCCTTTGACAACACATAACGGTTCTTCACTTGGCTATTAATATGCGTTTGCCTGTTCAGATATAGATTTGACCGTGTAGAGTGAGGCAAAGGCTTTTGCTCAGTGGGTTCTGGACATTGGCAATGGCGTCGTGCCTGCGGTGTCTCTGGAGGGTGAGTCTGAACAAACCTGGAGTATAGTTCCTGAAGAACATTTGGTGTGCACTGATGGACCAAAAATACCTACCATTGTTGATGCTATATACACTGATTTCTTGGGGAGATACTCCGATCCTAGCTATTTGAAAGAAAGAGCTATTAACTCTAACAAATGAACTAGCCGAGGAAATAAATGGCCATGTTCTTTCTATGCTTCCTGGTGAGGAGAGAGAGTACCTAAGTTATGACTCAACAGGAACTTTCGCTGATGGGGTTCGTAACATAGATGTCTTTTATCCTATTGAAGTTTTAAATACTGTGAAGGTTAACAACTTCCCTTATCATAAATTGGTGCTTAAAAAAGGCGTTCCCATTATACTTCTTAGGAATATTAGCCAAGCAAATGGCTTATGTAATGGCACGCATCTTATTATTACTAGGCTTGCCGAGAAAGTACTTGAAGCCGTTGTCATGACTAGTTCTCATCTTGGGGATGTTGTTTATATCCCAAGGACATGCCTCACCACTGGAGATCCTAAGTGGCCATTTACTTTGCACTGCCGCCAATTTCCAATTAGGATTTCTTATGCCATGACTGTTAACAAGAGTCAGGGTCAGACTCTTTTGGCTGTTGATTTGTATCTTAAGACTCCTGTTTTCACCCATGGCCAGTTTTATGTGGCCGTCTTGCGTGTCACTTGTAAGAATGCTCTACGGATATTAATTGAAAATGAAGATGTCACGTGTGGTTTTGAGACTCGGAATATCGTTTACTCTTAAATCTTCTAGTGCGTTGTTGGAAAATGAACCTCTTTTGTCTTATAGGTATTTGGCAGTATATACTTTACAGTTTACTTCTGCAGGGTCTTGTGCTGGTTCTTTTGAGGAAGTGTGGTTGCTGCAGGACCTTGTCATTGTTTTGGGTCAGCCAGGTGCAATTAGTGTGGATAGGCCAGGTGCTTTGCCTCTCTGGGTGTGTTCTTTTGATTACTATGTTTTCCTAGGCAAATAAGTTGATCATTTGCTGCTCGGTATTCCTACTTATTTAGTATTTTTTCCCCTGCTATTGTCTTTTCTATGTGTTGCCTTCCTGAACCTTTTGTTTTTTCCTGCTTCCACGCCTGTGTTTCTGTGCCTCTTGATATACCTTGCCAGGTGATTATGGCGTTTGCTCGTTTTTTAGCTATGGCTTCCGTCCCTTTGGTTTGGGTGTGCTTTTACTTCTTCGGCTTAACCAGTTGTGTTGTGTGCTTGTAGATGGCTCATAACAAGCTTTCTGAGATCCACAAAGATGGATACCACTGGGTTATTCGTGTCCTTGTTTCTCGTATGTGGCACTACCGGGGTGGAACCGACGAGGGGCCGATTATGCATATCGACCTCGTTCTTACTAACAACGAGCTCAGTTCTCAAAATTGAGGTTAACGACTGTGCATGCTTTTTCTACACCCCGACATTTCTGTCTGCTTCGCTGTGCATGAATTTGATCGTGCATGGCACTCATATGCATGGACAGCTCCCTGCGGGGACTGCTGAGCGCTACAAGCATCAGCTGCAGGAGGGGAAAGTGTTTGTCATAAAGAAATTCTTCTGTAACCCGTCAAAGTTGACCTACAGGCCAGTTGAGAGCCCTTTCATGGTGCAGTTCACAAGATACACTAAAATTGAGGAAGTTCCTGATGTGGCAGATACTTTCTCGTTCTGTACATATAGTTTAACTTCCTTTCCAGATATTCCACGCCTTGGTGGCAAGTCTACAAAATTCATTGGTTAGTTACTATGGAAATACTTTACTTTTATCATACCTGCGTGTGCTTTCTTTTGGCTTCCCTATATGACTCTTGTTTCCAATGCGTCTGCTTGCAGATGTGATAGGTAAAATCACCTCAGTTTCTGATGTGGTTCCTATTCAGTCCATGCATCAGACGGCACCTTCGAACACTAGAATAGTTATGATCGAGGACCTTCTATAAGCTGCTCTATCTATGATGTTACTATGTATCATTATGGAGTGTTTTGCCATCGCTTGGCTTTAGCAAGACCTAGACAAGATGGTTTTGGGTGTTCATGTCTTACAACTATAGTTGTTTTTTTACGTGTCTATGCAGGGGGAAAGAGATGAGGCTTGTCTTCTGGGGTGACCGGGCCATTGAGTTTCATGCAGATGCAGTTCGTGCTATGGGTCTTAAAGAGCCATTTATTGACATTTTCGTTGGAACCCTGCCAAAAATGGCTTTTGGTAATGCTTGCAGTACCCATCCCAACAATTTTTTTTGCTTTGCATGTTGCTATATAGGTCTGTGTTTGCGCATGTGCTTTGTAGCTTCTAATTTTGAATTGTGTTGCCCTGTTTTCCTTCGGTTCATTGTTTCTTGCTTGTTTATCCAGCTTGTGGCTTGGCACAGCCTTTCACATTGGTTCTCAAGTGTACTTCTACTTCAGGTGTTAGAGGACTGAGTGGTAGCTCTCCCTATTGTTGGTGCATCGATGAGGACATCCCTGATATCATTTCCTTCCGTAAAAGGTCCGTGTTCTAAAGGAACTACATCATGAAATGTGGTTATTTTTCATTGACGTTGGCTGCTATCTTGTTGTAGCCTTGGAAGCAAGTTCGCTCCTTTGGCAAGCTATGATCCCAGCGGGCCAGGTGCCCTTCTTCCGCGGGTTCATGAAGATCCAATTGATAAGACTATTGCATACCTTGACAAGCTTGATCCTTTTGTTGACATGGTATCCCTCATGTTTCCCTTAGATGTCCTTTCTACGTGCCTTTCCTTCTGTTTAAGCGACTGACTCGTGTTGCCAATTCGTGCTTCAGGAGAAGAGGTTTTTCTATGTCGTCACTGTTCTAGAATAGAACCTTATCAGCACTAGTAGTTTGCCTCGTGTTCCATGTGCCTTAAGTCGGCTAAACATGATGGTTATCAGTATAGGTGCTCAGATGATTCCTTCTCCTCTGTTGAAGCAGATCTAACGTAAGTGCCACTAGCGTTACCTTGTTTACTTTGATTACGTTATTAGACAGCTAATGGTTGCTCTTCTGCTGGGTCTATAGGTACTGCGTGTCTGTGCTCGCAACCGATGGCACAGTTGCGGAGGATGGCACAGATGCGGAGGATGGCACAGCTGAGGCGGAGTTTATAATGTTTGATAGGGTGGTTGCAGGGGCCGTAGGAAAACCCCTGATGACGATTCTGCATCAGAAGTATCGAGGTTACAATACAGCTGATGACATTGAGGCAGCAAGATATGATGAGTTTATCCCGGCCAAGATTACTCGTCTTGTTGGAAAGAAGTACAAGCTGCTCGTGTCCATCTCCAAGAAATGGAAGAGCCAAAAAAAATACTGACAAGCTGTCCTTTCAAGTCAATAGGACAGAGGAGACTTTCAAGCCTGCACTACCACCTTTGGCTTTTGGCACTGTTTATGGATCTCCTGGATAGTCATCATATAGCACTACCTCAGGATCACAAGCTAATGCCCTTCCTCTAGTTATGTGGCCTTCAGGGTCGGCACACCCCATGCCTATGGTTCGCATGCAGGCCAGGTACACTACGCATTGCACTTGCTTGCATATGTCTATCTTTGTGATTCGGGCCTGTCCGCTTGGATGCTAAAATCGTGTATATTCTTATAGACACCTCCTTCTGTTGTTAAGCTCAGCCTGTTAACTCCAGCTGCTAGGTACTTAGCGATGCATTTGCCTCTGCGTGTGTATGGATTTTGATCTCGGACAATGAGGTTTCTTAGCCTAGATATTTTTCCTGTGCCAGGTCATCCACACCCAAGCGTGGTGTCAGCCGCTCACTGTTTAGCACTCCTGCCAAAAAGAAGCCTGCAACTTCCAAGGAGCAGCCAAAAAATGCTGAAGAACATCTTTCGGACGGAGATGTAGTCCTATTGATACCATGTCTAATTCACGTGTGAGTGATCAAGTTCTTTTTTTGTTCTAAACTGCCGATTCTTGTTGATACATGCAGGAATCTGTGGGACCTTCTGTGAAGGACAATACTAATATAGTTGAGGACAAGGAAGATCAGAACCTTCCTCTGAAGAGTAAGACTGCTGCCAGCAACGAGGATGAGTCCCAGAAGAGCAAGAGGTTTGCATTTCATGCTGGTCTCTAATCTGCTAAGCTTATCTATGTCGCCTTAGTAGTCTGCACCTTACTATATCCTTTTGACCTCCTTCTCTATTTGGGTTTTAACCCATTAGCTACGGGTTCTTTCGGCCTGTGTGGAAATGTCCTAACCTTGTTCTATTGCCATGTGTCAGGGCCAAGAAGAACAAGTAGGGGGCTATCTGTGTTGATTGCAGATGCTATTTGTATATAAGGTACTGGCTTGTTACCTGCCTAGACATTAGTTGTTGCACAGGGTTGACACAACTGTTATAAATGATTCTCGTGTTTTTATTCTTCTGGACCTTGTTTTTGAATTATAGAGAGGTGCATGAGTTTCAGTCATCGTTATACATATTTCCTATGCTTTCCATGTTAACCTGATCTACTGATGTTTTTTGCCTTCTTTTATTGACAAGTCCTATCTAATACATGCTAGCTTGATGCCTCCGTATATGTGGCGTCCCCCTTAGTATGTATCTGATCGCAGGAGCCTCGGCACCGATGATGTCTTCTAGTTTGCCACTTCATAAGTCTCGTCTACCGTAGTAAGAGACTATGGAGACTAGGTTAAGCCTGCTCTCTGTAGGTTCGTGCTCTTATGAAGCACCCTTTTGTACATAGCCTGTAGAATCGTGATGGCACGAACATGTGACCTAGGCCCTCTGGATTACTAGTTGCCTGCACTCTCTTCTAGAACTCGTATGTTTGTATGTTTGGCTTCATCTATTGCCAGAACCTGAACCTATATGGTTTTATTAGTATCATGGACTATTTCTAGTGCTTAGCTATTTGCCATAACAACTTCTAAGTATGCTTATTTGGATCATGTTGCTGTAGTGAGATGATGGTGGTCAAGAAACACTTTTTGAACTCTATTATGTCCCTGTGAAAGCTTTATTGTTTTTTCGGTTCTTTGCTTGAGGCGATGTGAACAGGCCGGCATTTGATGATATGTGCAGGAATTATGATTTAGTCCAGGCGCGAGAGCGTGCAGGAAGGTCGGCACGGTGCTGACGACCTCAGGCATCCATGGCGGTTAACCGCGCCTTGCAAAACTATTTTTGTACAAGCTTCTATATCTTCTCAAAAACTACCTTACAGCTCGCTAGGGCCCAAGAGACATAGTAGAATGATGAACCCTAGGTTCTATCTTGATGAACTCTACAGATTGCTCTTAGTAGACATGCATGCTTAGGTCAGCGGCAATCTCGACTTCTTACGAAATGACCCAACAACCCCTCTCTCCTTCTGCTCCCTCCCCGTGGGAAGTTGGCCTACCCTCGAGCCATGTGTGTCTTGAACAACCGAAGGGAATACGTTGTCCATCCGGATCAGGCAAAGGGAAGGCAGTGAAGTGATTGTCATGTGTAGATGTACGGTTCTCAATTGTCTCCTGCTGGTTTCAAGTAAGGTGGTGTGTTCTTCTAGCCAAGATGGATGCATCTGGTGGGTAATCTTCAGTGATGTCATGATTTGGCGGTCAGGCCAGGTGGCGAGCAAGTGCATAACTAGGAGCCGAGCAAGCGAGTGCATGGTTTGCATGGATCTCTATGCTACTGCTTCCTTCTCGATTCTCTTACATCATCCATCCATGGAGACAGAGGGAGAAGGAAGAGACTTCAGGGTGCTTGTCGGTACAACTTGGTATGGAAGTGCTCTGCTTCAATGCATTATTGCAGCAATAACCAATCGTCTGTGGGGGCTCGCTCTGCACATTTAGTTCAAATAGGTGGTTTTCGCTCTTAACGACATGCCCCTTCTAGATAGGTGTGATCGGATTCTTCCCAGCCTCGCGTCTTCGCTTTTGTTCTCGATTCTCTCTCGTGAACTAGGAGTGGTGTGCAATGGTACTATAGTGGTGCCCGTTTGGATGAGCACGGCTTCTGAGGCTGTGCTTTCTCTAGCAGGATACATACTGTGCTCCTCCGTCATGACCCTTGGTCATAAGGCCGGTCCATTTCCATCCTCCTTTAGAAAGGTCCTCCCTGTAGCCTCGTGCCTAAGCTAAGGAACTCTTCGCCCCTAGGTGATTCATCTGCGAGGGAGTCAAAATAACTGCCAGCAGTGGTTCAACACTGACAGTGATATGCCCTCGAGAACCCTCTTCTCAGCCCTCGTCATGCCATGTGCCTTCAGGTCGCCAGCGCGCGACCACGGTGAAGAAGATGCTGGACCCAGGTTTTTTTAGGATTTTGTCATAGGGTTTTTCTTGCATATTTCGCAAACTCTTCTTTAGATATTAGGTTTTTCGTTCAGGTTCTGTCAACGCGGCATGCAACCCACTTAAGGATCGGTTTTAGATGTAGCATCTAGCCCTTTACCCTTCTCCGTTTACCTTTTCCCATTTGGGCCGCTCCTGGCCCATTGTTACATGCCGGACTTCTTTAGAATACTGGGAACACATAGGTAAGAACACACCAAGGAGACAACAGTAGGGCAACGTGTTCGGCTTGCTTGTCGTCCCTTTCGTCTAGATCGGATGAGCGCTTGACCTGTTCTTCCTAGGAGACACACATCCCCTTTCCTGCCTCTCTTTGTTCCAAATGGATGTCCCTCCTCCTAACCCCCTCTTCAGCATCAGTCGCAGGTAAACACCCTTCTTACGTTTCTTGCCGTATGGGCATGGCTACTGTGCCTATGGCAGCGGCCGCACTTCATCTACGGATATCGATAGAGATCCGATTCTATTGCTAAAGCAAATTTAATTTCCTGTGCTATAGGTGCCTTGCATTCCTCTTTCGGATCTGCGACTTGGTCATGAGAAGCGCTGCGTGTGTGTTAGGGCATCGCGGGTATGGTAGCAGCACCGTGCTTCCGTGGACTGCCAGATTCAAGAATTAAGGATTGTTTTGGATGCTACGGTAAGACTGATAACCCACAAGTATAGGAGATCGTGTGTAGCCTTTTCAATAAGTAAGAGTGTCGAACCCAATGATGAGCTAAAGGTAGGATAAATATTCTCTCAAGTTCTATCAACCACTGATACAACTCTACGCACACTAAACGTTTGCATTATCTAGGAAATAAAACTAGAGCAACAATACGAGTAATAGAGATAGCTTTGCATGATAATAAATAACAAGAAAATAAAGCTAGTTGCTGCAGCAATAAAATACACTAAACTAACAGAATCATGATTGTGGAATAGTGGTGATAATTGTGGTGGTTTTGTCCAAGTTTAAATAGCGAATAAATCTTTATTGTCTTCGATGCAGTTTTCTATGTGGGAGAGGCTAAATATACATGCGCTTCACTACATGGAATTACATATACTATATGATTGAATTGTTAGCAAACATCCGTAAGTACTAATCAATGCATTAAGGTTTCCCCAACCATAGCCTTAAGTTTAATGGTCCTCTTACTCCCATACGTGCAGCGTTCCGGTTCGGGTCCTCAGGTTCTGTCACTCCGGCAGAACTCCCCTTCCTTTTACACATACTACAAACCCAATGATGTTTAATCCATACGCGCACAAATATAATTGAAACCAAAGGATTGTACCATATCAACATACAACTCTAATGAACCAAAGACATTCAACCATTCAATCTAAGAACAAAGAACCTACGCAAACATGACATAGATCATAAGATTATAACTTACAGCATCAAACACCATGTTTACATAGGACGGTACAGAGGTGTGTGGGAGGATGAACCACTGCATACTAGGAGGATTAGGTGGTAGAGATGGCGGTGAAGATGGTGAAGAGGGCGGCGGCGGCGCCAGCGGTGGCACGGGGGACTCCTTCCCCGCCGCCGGTATCATGGGGGAGCACCGCCCCTTAGCCCCCTTCCTTCTGGATTCTTGGGAGCCCTCCCCAATGGAGATGGGATCCATGGCGGAGGCAAAAAGGTGGCTTTGGCGGCTGCAAATTCGTGGGTGGAGGTGCCTTGGGCGAATTAGGTTTCCTCCCTTTATATAGCTTCTCGGATTCCCGTCACCCCATCTTGGGCTGCAGTAAATCGGGCCTGTAGGGCCCGTCCGGAATTGGAATGAGCAAAATTTTATGTCCAGAACGTTTATCGCGAAATTTCCAACAACTTTGTAGTTGAAGAGTTTTCCGTTTAACGCCTTCTTCGACCTGAAACGTGATCATCTTTAAAAAGTGTTCTGAGACAGATTTCTGGAAAAAACCTCAATTTGACTCCAACAAGGTTTCCACTTGTATTCTTGGTAATTCCTACACATCAAAGTGTAAAATAAGAACATTGTGCACTTTTCCAACTATTAGTAGGTTAGTCCAAATAAATCATAAACTTTATACAAAAAGGAGTGTCAAAAGCATATTATTAGCATAAAACCATCAAAAATTATAGATACGTTATGAACGTATCAACATCCCCAAGCTCAGTTCTTGCTCGTCCTCGAGTAGGTAAACGATAAAAACACTATAATTTTTGAGGTGACATGCAGACAACACAATATTGATCATCATTATTGTACAAGCGTTGATAGTTGAGATCAAAGGTACTCTAAATATGAGCATGAAAGATAGAGTTCTAACAATATAACAACTATATTGTAACATGAAAAGGTACAAACACAAGATCATGAATAACAATACATTGAAAGACGTTTGTTTGTTTCACATATAGAAAACATAATATGAGTGGTATTCAGCTTGTCCCTCATGGTATAGCAAAACATAAATGTATAAGACACCTTCAAAGTTCATAAGGGTGACTAGATACAAATAGTTTAAGAACAAGCAAGATCAAAGTTATGAATCAATCAACAAGTCTTGGGACAATGTACATTAAACTAAGAATGGCCACTATGCTCTCTCAATAGGTGCATAAATATAGAAGATGGAGACTCAACATAAAAGTAAAAGAAAGACCTTCATAGAAGGAAGCAGGGATTCAAGTCTCATAAAGAGCTTCAAAAAATTATGGTACTTATTAGCTTTCAGCTCTCATTGCCCCTATCATAAGCATCTTGAAGTGATTAAGGTTAAAGTGAACAAACTATGGAGTATATGCTTGCCAAAGTATAATTGGCAATCTCATGTCCCTTGAATACGAGGGCCGCTCCTCATGCTACTCAAGTTTAGTTACCGGTAAGTTCTTGTCATAGTAAGTACATGTGTATCATAGAGAACCGCCAACGGGGTACCCCTTGCCCGATGATACGGAAGAATCCCCATATCAAAATGACAAGGCAAGCAGACAACGAGCATCTCAGCAATCTTCTTATTTACCATGGGAAAATGGTGCCTTTTCTCTCTTTCCTCTTTTCTCATCTTTTTTTCTTTTTCTCTTTTTCTCAATCTTTATCTCTTTTTTTATAAGAAGAATGCTTCATAGATTGCTCATTATGGTTACGCTGTAGGTTTCCACCATGATTAGGCATGGATTAGACCAGCGGCCCAGGCGTTTCTCTAACACACATACATAACTACATGGACTTACAAGCTCCCCTTTCATTTCACACCGACGACATCCATAGACAAAAGAGCATGATATCAATTGGGTACAATGTACAAGTGCAATGTTGAAAGCGTTCCCCATGACAACATGGTTCTGCTAATCCCCAACATATAAGTGCAAGCATATACAACATAGACGACACAATGGTTCAAGTTTATTAGGGGCAAGAAAAGTAAAGTGTGCTATCAAGTTTGTGAGAGCTTTAATTACTAATTTTCTCATAACAAGTTTAATTCGAAAGGTAGATAAAAACATGAATATACTTGGAATAGCAAATGCTAATAGGTAGGTATGATAGACTCTTTGAAATAACTTGGTTTTATTTGGAGTTGGATGCATGAGTGGAACTCATACTTAGTTATGGAGGCTAGCAAAAGACTGGGAGCGACCAACTAAGAGAGCAATAATGGTCATAATCATGCAAAGCGACAAAACATCATTAATTAAAGCATAAAGTGATATTACAAGTTGGAAACTAAAGGATCATAGAGGCTATTGTGACTTGGGATAGTCTTAACATGGTGTGAGCATGCGCCAAGTCAACCCAAATAAAGCATCAAAGGAGAACACCACAATATTATGCTTTAATATGCTAAAACAACACATGATTCTTTCAAGACACATTAAGCAATCTCAATTGTTTGTAACATGTCATGCTACAGCAAAAATCACTAAGCATAAAGACAAAACAATACCAAGCATGACATGACAAAGCATAGGCCACAGTCAAAAACAAGCTCCTTTTACCACTTAAGCATGAACTTTTCCTACTCTTTTCCAATCCAAACCAATCTTATGTGAAAACTAATGTATGAATGAGGGGGTCCAACCAATTTATTCAAAACTAAGAAAATCAAGAAAACCAAAACCAAAAACAAAAATGAAGACGCTCTAAGAACAACACAACTGTGCATGAAACAATAAAAATGAAGTGTTTGGAAGAACCTGAGATTTTTATTGATGAAGAAGGGGATACCTTGGGCATCCCCAAGCTTTGACACTTGTACTTCTTGGATATTTCTTGGGGTGACACATGGTGGCATCCCTAAGCTTGAGCTTTAGTCCATTCTTCATCTCATTACATCATTCTTTCCTTAACACCTGAATTTTTTTCCTTCATACAAAACTTCACATAATCTTCATTAGCAATATTAGTATACTCAAGATAATAAGTCTTTGGGTTCAGTTTCAACACCAATAAAACTTCCATTAAAACACAAGCTGCTGTAGGACTTCCCTTAAAAAGCTCAATTCCCCAAAAAGAACCCACAAAGGAATCAACAAGAAGCAAATGCAAATAATGGTAGAAATCCGTCAAAACAGACCAGCAGATAGAAACCAATTTTTTCGAAGACCTTATGTTGCTCAAATCGAAAAGTGTTGATCTAACAAAAGTTGGATAACAACCTTGGGCAGAAGCACAAAGCATTACAGCTCAAACCGACATACAGAGATTTTACACAAATTTTTAAAGCGAAGCACAAAAATCTGTTTCAGGATAGCAACTTTCCCAAGCATTACTTCTCTCTCATTAGAGGTTACTCTTGGCACAAAAAGCAAATAAAAAGGATAAGGCGAGGTTGCTATCGAGTTAACAACTTCCAAGACTCAAAGAAAACAAATGTAACTGGTGTTTGATGCTAAGACAAATAAATAAAAAGATACAAACGCTCCAAATTTATTCAAGTTTCTATGCTGCTCAAAAATCAAAGTTTAAAGGTTTGCAAACCGAAGGGTTGTTGAAGAAACTTTTGGCCATTTTTCAATTTCTCTGTTTGGTGTTCCTTATTCTCTGTGAAAAAACTTCAACACAAAAACTTTCACATTCTTTCCTGCGGTTTTTAACTGAAAAGCTTCCATGGGAAGATTTCTTTTGGATATTAGGTTTTTCGTTCAGGTTCTGTCAATGCAGCATGCGGCCCACTTAAGGATTGGTTTTAGATGTTGCATCTAGCCCTTTACCCTTCTCTGTTTACCTTTTCCCTTTTGGGCCGCTCCTGGCCCATCGTTACATGCCGGCCTTCTTTAGAATACTAGGAACACATAGGTGAGAACACACCGAGGAGACAACAGTAGGGCAACGTGTTCGGCTTGCTTGTCATCCCTTTCTCTAGATCGGATGAGCGCTTGACCTGTTCTTCCCAGGAGACACGCATCCCCTTTCCTGCCTCTCTTTGTTTCAGATGGATGTCCCTCCTCCTAACCCCCTCTTCAGCATCAGTCGCAGGTAAACACCCTTCTTACGTTTCTTGCCGTATGGGCACGGCTACTATGCCTATGGCAGCGGCCGCACTTTATCTACGGATATTGATAGAGATCCGATTCTATTGCTAAAGCAAATTTAATTTCCTATGCTATAGGTGCCTTGCATTCCTCTTTCGGATCTGCGGCTTGGTCATGAGAAGCGCTACGTGTGTGTTAGGGCATCGCGGGTATGGCAGCAACACCGTACTTTTGTGGAGTGCCAGATTCAGGAATTAAGGATTTTTTTGGATGTTACGGTAAGAATGATAACCCACAAGTATAGGGGATCGTGTGTAGCCTTTTCGATAAGTAATAGTGTCGAACCCAACGAGGAGCTAAAGGTAGGATAAATATTCTCTCAAGTTCTATCAACCACTGATACAACTCTATGCACACTAAACGTTTGCATTATCTAGGAAATAAAACTAGAGCAACAATACGAGTAATAGAGATAGCTTTGCATGATAATAAATAACAAGAAAGTAAAGCTAGTTGCTGTAGCAATAAAATACACTAAACTAACAGAACCATGAGTGTGGAATAGTGGTGGTAATTGTGGTGGCTTTGTTCAAGTTTAAATAGCTAATAGATGAGGTTTATTGTCTTCGATGCTGTTTTCTATGTGGGAGAGGCTAAATATACATGCTCTTCTCTACTTGGAATTACATGTACTATATGATTGGATTGTTAGCAAACATCCATAAGTACTAATCAATGTATTAAGGTTTCCCCAACCACAGCCTTAAGTTTAATGGTCCTCTTACTCCCATACGTGCAACGTTCCGGTTCACGTCCTCAGTTTCTGTCATTCCAGCAGAACTCTCCCTTCCTTTTACACATACTACAAACCCAATGATGCTTAATCCATGCGCGCACAAATATAATGGAAACCAAAGGACTGTACCATATCAACATACAACTCTAATGAACCAAAGATGTTCAACCATTCAATGTAATAATAAAGAAACTACGCAAACATGACATAGATCATAGGATTATAACTTATAGCATCAAACACCATGTTTATATAGGACGGTACAAAGGTGTGTGGGAGGATGAACCACTGCATACTAGGAGGATTAGGTGGTAGAGATGGCGGTGAAGATGGTGAAGAGGGTGGTGGCGGCGCCGGTGGCGGCACGGGGGACTCCTTCCCCGCCGCCGGTATCATGGGGCTTGTTCGTCTGCGGTACCAAAGTTCGCAGGCCAGCGCATGGCGGTACCTAAGTTGCCTGAAATTACCGCGCTTCGAAAAGTTGGGCTGCCAACTAGAGGGGCCATTTCGAGGAAAACTCATCTTACCCCTACCAAATTCAAACATTCCATTAAACCGCCCCGTGAAGTAGACGGTCGGGACACACATGTCGGTCATCTGTCCGTGACGCGGGCGCCAACGCGGCAACCTCTTAGAAAAATCGAGCAGCTAAGTGGATCGGACGCATTGACCAATTTCACAAATCCATTCCCAGCTTTCCCCTAGCACCGGCGGCGTCGGAATCCACCCTCCAGGCAGGACGATCCCTTCGGACATTTGACTTCTGGCGCCAAGTTGCTGCAGCCAGTTGCTGTGCCCAGTCACTGATCTCGAGCTCCAATGGCGCATGCCGTAGCCGCCGTTGCGAGGCTCTAGCCCGTCTCCGCCGCCGACGAGCCGAGCAGCTCGGAGGATGGCAGATCCTACTATCAAGAAAGAAGAAGTTCTGTCTACAAGTGGGTGAGCTACCATTCTCTTTGCTATACGCACTAATTACAAGTGCTAGCTGGCTACTGAACCTCAAATTGTTTGTTAGCCCAACGCTGACAAACATATTTTGTCCACAGTTTTCTATCAAGTGGGATCTGCGTGGACCCCCCTTACCTGGTTACGGTAGTCCTCTACAGGTACGACTCTAATGGCAAGTGGTATGGGAGCCATTGTTTCACGGTGGAAGAAGCGCCTGCACAGATCTGCACTATATCTAGTATGGTTTCTGCTCTGCGTAATCATGTTGAATTATGGCCGAAGCAGACAGCAAAGTTCAACTTCATGGATGAACGTGGCATCATGGTTCCTATAACGTGTGATAGTCAGCTAATTGGGTTGATGAAAAGGTATGCTTCGGCTTCCATGTTTGACCTGAAATGTCATGTACTGGATGTGGAAGCTGCTACAACTGGGAGTCGCCCTTCTATTCTTGGACAGGGTGGTTGCTCGAACCCAATTAGCTCCTGGTAAGCAAAGGTCAATTGGGGTTCGCATGTTTGTGTTGAATTGTAATTTTTGTTTTATTTACTCTGTAGATATTAGGCAGTTATGCAACAGTCTTGTTTCTTTGACCAGAAGCGCCGCAAGGTTAGAAACATGACTGTCGGGTCAGTGATTTTGCTGCCCGAAGAAATAAAAAATGAGTGGAAAGATGATGCTGGACACGATTCTGGTGCCCATTGTCCCGACGATGCAGAGTACGTGAAGCTAAGAAAATTGGCACCAAGGAAGAGGAAGAAGGCAGGAAATGAAGAAGCCAGTGGACGTGAAGGCTTGGCACCCAGGCTGCGGAAGAAGGCTGCTGGCAATGAAGATGCATAGTAATGTGTTGAACTTGAACCTATATATGTAATTCTGTTAAATTCTGATCGCTCTGTGTGTGGCACATTGCTGGGCGAAACAATCTACCCACGTTCTCTAAGTAAGATGTACATGACTTAGGGTTTGAAACGCTTGAGTCGATGGTTGAATCGAAATTGTGATTGTGCCACTGCTATCTGAAAACAATGATCCACCGGTTCCATGATTGCTAAGGGACAGGAGGTCTCCAAATACGACGGAATGTAAGTGGCACATAAATAAATTATTTAAGCTGCCACACTCCACGAAGCAGCAACTTATTTCAGATGCTGCACAACGACGTGGCAACATAAACATCAATGTTCTCACTGATAATGCCCACATGAGGAGGAAATGGGAACTACTTTCTGGCCTAATCTTGAGCCCGTCTATCTTACCGCCTCTCTGCTCCTGCATCCACTGCATCTGGCGAAGCTCCCGGATCTCCAGTAACCGGGTGTACGTGCTTCCACTTTATAAATTGTGGTTGTGCCATTTGCATGCGGCACAATCCACGTAGATTACGTTTAAACAAACCACCAGTGTCAGAATACACTAGTAGAAAAGGTGTCTTTGGTCCACGGTTACGTTCCCAATCTGGGACAGAGATCCAAATCGAGGCAGAAATTGATCTAAATCACAAATTCTTCCACAAATTAATCGAGACAGAGATCTAAATCGAGGCATTTCATTAATTCAACCACAAATTCTTCTAAACAAAGGTGCGATTTCACATACTACATTAATTCAACCAACTAGTCAACAATTTCACTTTCGCTGCCACTGTCCTTCGAGCCGCCGGCTTCCTCGTCTTTGTCGAACGGAACCTCCAAGATTTCCGCATTGTACGCGAGACGGAGCACCTCTTCGCGGTGAGCGGCGGCGATAACGGTGAACTTGGTCCGTCCAGGGACGGACCAGAACCTCTCCCGCCCTTCTCGGTTGCGGAGATCCCGGTGCACCACGCGCCCGTAAATGATGCGGTTGCCAATCTTGGTCGTCCGCTCCTTCTTGAACCCATGGCGAGAGGGGAGGGGGGTGGCTGCCGGAGAAGGGATTGGGATGGCAGCGCCGTCAGCTTGCGGCTACGGCAGGATGGGAGTGAAGTGGGGAATGTGGCTTCAAGGGGAAGGAAGAGAAGTACGGGGAGGAAGAGAAGTAATGGGGACGTGACACTGGGATATGGCCCGCTCAACTCGTGAGTCGTGACACTCGCAACGAGGGAGCCCCCGGTGTTGCCAGTTTGTCCAGAGCAAGCTTGGTCAATCATGCCGCAGAACAGACTACTCGCGGATCGATCTCATGAAAACCATCCCAATCTTCCAAGCGCCCCGATCGGACGATATGTAACAATCGACAAGCAGAACAACTGTGTTAGGGCGTGCCTTCTAGAAGACTCGGTCTAACGCTAAGGTTAGGGCTCTCCTAAGGTTAATTAGTATCCATATGTGGTTTATGAAAAGAACATGCATCCAATGACACGGGTGGATCTAGCTGTGGTTAATGAGAAGAGCAGACATGCAATGACACCGGTGATATGTGGTTTGTGGGAAGAACACACATGCAATGACTCTGGTGATATGTGGTTTGTGAGAAGAACACACATGCAATGACTCTAGTTGTGGTTCATGAGAAGAGCAGACATGCAATGACACCGGTGGATCCATGTGTGGTTCATGGGAAGAACACACATGCAATGACTCTGGTGATATGTGGTTTGTGAAAAGAACAGACATGCAATGACTCTAGCTATGGTTCATGGGAAGAGTAGACATGCAATGACACTGGTGGATCCATGTGTAGTCTGTGGGAAGAACACACATGCAATGACACTGGTGGATCCATGTGTGGTTCAAGGGAAGAACACACATGCAATGAAATTGGGTGTGGTTCATGATATGGTTTGTGAGAAGAACACACATGCAATGACACTGGTGGATCCATGTGTGGTCTGTCAGAAGAACACACATGCAATGACACTGGGTGTGGTTCATGACATGGTTTGTGAGAAGAACACACATGCAATGACACTGGTGGATCCATTTGTGGTCTTTGGGAAGAACACACATGCAATGACACTGGTGATATGTGGTCTGTGAGAAGAACACACATCCAATGACTCTAGCTGTGGTTCATGAAAAGAGCAGACATGCAATGACACCGGTGGATCCATGTGTGGTTCATGGGAAGAACACACATGCGATGACCCAGGGTGGATCCATGTGTGGTTTGTGAGAAGATCAGACATGCAATGACACCGGTGGATCCATGTGTGGTTCATGGGAAGAACACACATGCCATGACTCTGGTGATATGTGGTTAGTGAAATGAACAAACATGCAATGACTCTAGCTGTGGTTAATGAGAAGAGCAGACATGCAATGACACTGGTGTATCCATGTGTGGTTTGTGAGAAGAACACACATGCAATGACACTAGGTGTGGTTCATGATATGGTTTGTAAGAAGAACACACATCCAATGACTCTACCTGTGGTTCATGAAAAGAGCCAGCATGCGATGACTCTAGCTGTGGTTCATGGGAAGAGCAGACATACAATGACACTGGTGGATCCATGTGTGGTTCATGGGAAGAACACACATGCAATGACACTGGTGGATCCATGTGTGGTCTGTGGGAAGAACACACATGCAATGACACTGGTGGATCCATGTGTGGTCTTTGGGAAGAACACACATGCAATGACACTGGTGATATGTGGTCTGTGAGAAGAACACACATCCAATGACTCTAGCTGTGGTTCATGAAAAGAGTAGGCATGCAATAACACTGGTGGATCCATGTGTGGTTCATGGGAAGAACGCACATGCGATGACACTGGGTAGATCCATGTGTGGTTCATGAGAAGAGCAGACATGCAATGACACCGATGGATCCATCTATAGTTCATGGGAAGAACACACATGCAATGACTCTGGTGATATGTGGTTTGTGAAAAGAACAGACATGCAATGACTCTAGTTGTGGTTAATGAGAAGAGCAGACATGCAATGACACCGGTGGATCCATGTGTGGTTTGTGAGAAGAACACACACGCAATGACACTGGGTGTGGTTCATGATATGGTTTGTAAGAAGAACACACATGCAATGACTCTAGCTGTGGTTTGTGAAAAGAGCACGCATGCGATGACTCTAGCTGTGGTTCATGGGAAAAGCAGACATACAATGACACTGGTGGATCCATGTGTGGTTCATGGGAAGAACACACATGCAACGACACTGTTGGATCCATGTGTGCTCTGTGGGAAGAACACAGATGCAATGACACGGGCGGATCCATGTGTGGTCTTTGGGAAGAAGACACATGCAATGACTCCGGTTATATGTGGTTTGTCAGAAGAACACACATGCAATGACTCTAGCTGTGGTTAATGAAAAGAGCAGACATGCAATGACACCGGTGGATCCATGTGTGGTTCATGGGAAGAACACACATGCAATGACACTAGGTGTGGTTCATGATTTGGTCTGTGAGAAGAACACACATGCAATGACACTGGTGGATCCATGTGTGGTCTGTGAGAAGAACACACATCCAATGACTCTAGCTATGGTTCATAAAAAGAGCAGACATGCAATGACACTGGTGGATCCATGTGTGGTGCATGGGAAGAACACACATGCAATGACACTGGTGGATCCATGTGTGGTCTGTGGGAAGAACACACATGCAATGACACTGGTGGATCCATGTGTGGTTCATGGGAAGAACACACATGCAATGACACTGGGTGTGGTTCATGATATGATCTGTGGGAAGAACACACATGCAATGACACTAGTGGATCCATGTGTGGTTCATGGGAAGAACACACATGCAATAACATTGAGTGTGGTTCATGATATGGTTTGTGAGAAGAACACACATCCAATGACAATGGTGGAGCCATGTGTGGTCTTTGGGAAGAACACACATGCAATGACACTTGTGATATGTGGTCTATGAGAAGAACATACATCCAATGACTCTAGCTGTGGTTCATGAAAAGAGCAGACATGCAATGACACCGGCGGATCCATGTGTGGTTCATGGGAAGAACACACATGCGATGACACTAGGTAGATCCATGTGTGGTTCATGAGAAGAACACACATGCCATGACACCGGTGGATCCATGTGTGGTTCATGGGAAGAACACACATGCAATGAATCTGGTGATATGTGGTTTGTGAAAAGAACAGACATGCAATGAATCTGGTGATATGTGGTTTGTGAAAAGAACAGACATGCAATGACACCGGTGGATCCATGTGTGGTTTGTGAGAAGAACACACATGCAATGACACTGGGTGTGGTTCATGATATGGTTTGTAAGAAGAACACACATGCAATGACTCTAGCTGTGGTTCATGAAAAGAGCCAGCATGCGATGACTCTAGCTGTGATTCATGGGAAGAGCAGACATACAATGACACTGGTGGATCCATGTGTGGTTCATGGGAAGAACACACATGCAATGACACTGGTGGATCACTGTGTGGTCTGTGGGAAGAACACACATGCAATGACACTGGTGGATCCATGTGTGGTCTTTGGGAAGAACACACATGCAATGACACTGGTGATATGTTGTTTGTGAGAAGAACACACATCCAATGACTCTAGCTGTGGTTCTTGAAAAGAGCAGACATGCAATGACACCAGTGGATCCATGTGTGGTTCATGGGAAGAACACACATGCGATGACACTGGGTGGATCCATGTGTGGTTCATGAGAAGAGCAGACATGCAATGACACCGGTGGATCCATCTGTATTTCATGGGAAGAACACACATGCAATGACTCTGGTGATATGTGGTTTGTGAAAAGGACACACATGCAATGACTCTAGTTGTGGTTAATGAGAAGAGTAGACATGCAATGACACCGGTGGATCCATGTGTGGTTTGTGATAAGAACACACATGCAATGACACTGGGTGTGGTTCATGATATGGTTTGTAAGAAGAACACACATGCAATGACTCTAGCTTTAGTTTGTGAAAAGAGCACGCATGCGATGACTCTAGCTGTGGTTCATGGGAAGAGCAGACATACAATGACACTGGTGGATCCATGTGTGGTTCATGGGAAGAACACACATGCAATGACACTGGTGGATCCATGCGCGGTCTTTGGGAAGAACACACATGCAATGACTCTGGTTATATGTGGTTTGTGAGAAGAACACACATGCAATGACTCTAGCTGTGGTTAAAGAAAAGAGCAGACATGCAATGACACCGGTGGATCCATGTGTGGTTTGTGAGAAGAACACACATGCAATGACACTGGGTGTGGTTCATGATATGGTTTGTAAGCAGAACACACATGCAATGACTCTAGTTGTGGTTTGTGAAAAGAGCACGCATGCAATGACTCTAGCTGTGGTTCATGGTAAGAGCAGACATACAATGACACTGGTGGATCCATGTGTGGTTCATGGGAAGAACACACATGCAACGACACTGTTGGATCCATGTGTGGTCCGTGGGAAGAACACACATGCAATGACACTGGTGGATCCATGTGTGGTCTTTGGGAAGAACACACATCCAATGACTCTAGTGATATGTGGTTTGTGAGAAGAACACACGTGCAATGACTCTAGCTGTGGTTAATGAAAAGAGCAGACATGCAATGACACCGGTGGATCCATGTGTGGTTCATGGGAAGAACACACATGCAATGACACTGGGTGTGGTTCATGATATGGTCTGTGAGAAGAACACACATGCAATGACACTAGGTTTGGTTCATGATATGGTTTGTGAGAAGAACACACATGCAATGAAACTGGTGGATCCATGTGTGGTCTTTGGGAAGAACACACATGCAATGACACTGGTAATATGTGGTTTGTGGGAAGAACACACATCCAATGACTCTAGCTGTGGTTCATGAAAAGAGCAGACATGCAATGACACTGGTGGATCCATGTGTGGTTCATGCGAAGAACACACATGCAATGACACTGGTGTCTCCAAGTGTGGTCTGTGGGAAAAACACACATGCAATGACACTGGTGGATCCATGTGTGGTTCATGGGAAGAACACACATGCAATGACACTGGGTGTGGTTCATGATATAGTCTGTGGGAATAACACACATGCAATGACACTGGTGGATCCATGTGTGGTTCATGGGAAGAACACACATGCCATGATACCGGTGGATCCATGTGTGGTCTGTGAGAAGAACACACATGCAATTACACTGGGTGTGGTTCATGATATGGTTTGCGAGAAGAACACACATGCAATGACACTTGTGGATCCATGTGAGGTCTTCGGGAAGAACACACATGCAATGACACTGGTGATATGTGGTCTGTGAGAAGAACACACATCCAATGACTCTAGCTGTGGTTCATGAAAAGAGAAGACATGCAATGATACCGGTGGATCCATGTGTGGTTCATGGGAACAACACACATGTGATGACACTGGGTAGATCCATGTGTGGTTCATGAGAAGAACACACATGCCATGACACCGATGGATCCATGTGTGGTTCATGGGAAGAACACACATGCAATGACTCTGGTGATATGTGGTTTGTGAAAAGAACAAACATGCAATGACTCTAGCTGTGGTTAATGAGAAGAGCAGACATGCAATGACACTGGTGGATCCATGTGTGGTTTGTGAGCGGAACACACATGCAATGACACTGGGTGTGGTTCATGATATGGTCTGTGGGAAGAACACACATGCAATGACACTGGTGGATCCATGTGTGGTTCATGGGAATAACACACATGCCATGACACCGGTGGATCCATGTGTGGTCTGTGAGAAGAACACACATGCAATTACACTGGGTGTGGTTCATGATATGGTTTGTGAGAAGAACACACATGCAATGACACTGGTGGATCCATGTGTAGTCTTTGGGAAGAACACACATGCAATGACACTGGTGATATGTGGTCTGTGAGAAGAACACACATCCAATGACTCTAGCTGTGGTTCATGAAAAGAGAAGACATGCAATGATACCGGTGGATCCATGTGTGGTTCATGGGAACAACACACATGCGATGACACTGGGTAGATCCATGTGTGGTTCATGAGTAGAACACACATGCCATGACACCGATGGATCCATGTGTGGTTCATGGGAAGAACACACATGCAATGACTCTGGTGATATGTGGTTTGTGAAATGAACAAACATGCAATGACTCTAGCTGTGGTTAATGAGAAGAGCAGACATGCAATGACACTGGTGGATCCATGTGTGGTTTGTGAGAAGAACACACATGCAATGACACTGGGTGTGGTTCATGATATGGTTTGTAAGAAGAACACACATGCAATGACTCTAGCTATGGTTTGTGAAAAGAGCACGCATGCGATGACTCTAGCTGTCGTTCATGGGAAGAGCAGACATACAATGACACCGGTGGATCCATGTGTGGTCTGTGGGAAGAACACACATGCAATGACACTGGTGGATCCATGTGTGGTCTGTGGGAAGAACACACATGCAACGACACTGGTGGATCCATGTGTGGTCTTTGGGAAGAACATACATGCAATGACACTGGTGAGATGTGGTCTGCGAGAAGAACACACATCCAATGAATCTAGTTGTGGTTCATGAAAAGAGCAGACATGCAATGACACTGGTGGATCCATGTGTGGTTCATGGGAAGAACACACATGCGATGACACTGGGTGGATCCATGTGTGGTTTGTGAGAAGAACACACATGCAATGACCCTGGTGGATCCATGTGTGGTTCATGGGAAGAACACACATGCAATGAATCTAGTGATATGTGGTTTGTGAAATGAACAAACATGCAATGACTCTAGCTGTGGTTAATGAGAAGAGCAGACATGCAATGACACTGGTGGATCCATGTGTGGTTTGTGAGAAGAACACACATGCAATGACACTGGGTGTGGTTCATGATATGGTTTGTAAGAAGAACACACATGCAATGACTCTAGCTATGGTTTGTGAAAAGAGCACGCATGCGATGACTCTAGCTGTCGTTCATGGGAAGAGCAGACATACAATGACACCGGTGGATCCATGTGTGGTCTGTGGGAAGAACACACATGCAATGACACTGGTGGATCCATGTGTGGTCTGTGGGAAGAACACACATGCAACGACACTGGTGGATCCATGTGTGGTCTTTGGGAAGAACATACATGCAATGACACTGGTGAGATGTGGTCTGCGAGAAGAACACACATCCAATGAATCTAGTTGTGGTTCATGAAAAGAGCAGACATGCAATGACACTGGTGGATCCATGTGTGGTTCATGGGAAGAACACACATGCGATGACACTGGGTGGATCCATGTGTGGTTTGTGAGAAGAACACACATGCAATGACCCTGGTGGATCCATGTGTGGTTCATGGGAAGAACACACATGCAATGAATCTAGTGATATGTGGTTTGTGAAAAGAATAGACATGCAATGACTCTAGTTGTGGTTAATGAGAAGAGTAGACATGCAATGACACCGGTGGATCCATGTGTGGTTTGTGATAAGAACACACATGCAATGACACTGGGTGTGGTTCATGATATGGTTTGTAAGAAGAACACACATGCAATGACTCTAGCTTTAGTTTGTGAAAAGAGCACGCATGCGATGACTCTAGCTGTGGTTCATGGGAAGAGCAGACATACAATGACACTGGTGGATCCATGTGTGGTTCATGGGAAGAACACACATGCAACGACACTAGTGAATCCATGTCTGGTCTGTGGGAAGAACACACATGCAATGACTCCGGTGATATGTGGTTTGTGAGAAGAACACACGTGAAATGACTCTAGCTGTGGTTAATGAAAAGAGCAGACATGCAATGACACCGGTGGATCCATGTGTGGTTCATGGGAAGAACACACATGCAATGACACTGGGTGTGGTTCATCATATGGTCTATGGGAAGAACAAACATGCAATGACACTGGTGGATCCATGTGTGGTCCATGGGAATAACACACATGCAATGACACTAGACGTGGTTCATGATATGGTTTGTGAGAAGAACATAGATGCAATGACACTGGTGGATCCAAGAATGGTCTTTGGGAAGAACACACATGCAATGACACTGTTGATATGTGGTCTGTGTGAAGAACACACATCCAATGACTCTAGCTATAGTTAATGAAAAGAGTAGGCATGCAATGACACTGGTGGATCCATGTGTGGTTCATGGGAAGAACACATATGCGATGACTCTGGGTGGATCCATGTGTGGTTCATGAGAAGAACAGACATGCCATGACACCGGTGGATCCATGTGTGGTTCATGGGAAGAACACACATGCAATGACTGATATGTGGTTTGTTAAAAGAACAGACATGCAATGACTCTAGCTGTGGTTAATGAGAAGAGAAGACATGCAATAACACTGGTGGATCCATGTGTGGTTTGTGAGAAGAACACACATGCAATGACACTAGTTGTGGTTCATGATATGGTTTGTAAGGAGAACACACATGCAATGACTCTAGCTGTGGTTTGTGAAAAGAGCATGCATGCGATAACTCTAGTTGTGGTTCATGGGAAGAGAAAACATACGATGACACTGGTGGATCCATGTGTGGTTCATGGGAAGAACACACATGTGATGACACTGGGTGGATCCATGTGCGCTTCATGAGAAGAACACACATGCAGTGACACCGGTGGATCCATGTGTGGTTCATGGGAAGAACACACATGCAATGACTCTGGTGATATGTGGTTTGTGAAAAGAACAGACATGCAATGACTCTAGCTGTGGTTAATGACAAGAGCAGACATGCAATGACACTGGTGGATCCATGTGTGGTTTGTGAGAAGAACACACATCCAATGACACTGGGTGTGGTTCATGATATGGTTTGTAAGAAGAACACACATGCAACGACACTGTTGGATCCATGTGTGGTCTGTGGGAAGAACACACATGCAATGACACTGGTGGATCCATGTGTGGTCTTTGGGAAGAACACACATGCAATGACTCCGGTGATTTGTGGTTTGTGAGAAGAACACACGTGCAATGACTCTAGTTGTGGTTAATGAAAAGAGCAGACATGAAATGACACCGGTGGATCCATGTGTGGTTCATGGGAAGAACACACATGCAATGACACTGGGTGTGGTTCATGATATGGTCTGTGAGAAGAACACACATGCAATGACACTGCTGGATCCATGTGTGGTCTGTGAGAAGAACACACATGCAATGACACTAGGTGTGGTTCATGATATGGATTGTGAGAAGAATACACATGCAATGGCACTGGTGGATCCATGTGTGGTCTTTGGGAAGAACACACATGCAATGACACTTGTGATATGTGGTCTGTGAGAGGAACACACATCCAATGACTCTAGTTGTGGTTCATGAAAAGAGCAGACATGCAATGACACTGGTGGATCCATGTGTTGTTCATGGGAAGAACAGACATGCAATGACATTGGGTGTGGTTCATGATATGGTTTGTGAGAAGAACACACATGCAATGACACTTGTGGATCCATGTGTGGTCTGTGAGAAGAACACACATGCAATGACACTGGGTGTGGTTCATGATATGGTCTGTGGGAAGAACACACATGCAATGACACTGGTGGATCCATGTGTGGTTCATGGAAAGAACACACATGCAATGACACTAGGTGTGGTTCATGATAAGGTTTGTGAGAAGAACACACATGCAATAACACTGGTGGATCCATGTGTGGTCTTTGGGAAGAACACACATGCAATGACACTGGTGATATGTGGTCTGTGAGAAGAACACACATCCAATGACTCTAGCTGTGGTTCATGAAAAGAGCAGACATGCAATGACACTGGTGGATCCATGTGTGGTTCATGGGAAGAACACACATGCGATGACACTGGGTGGATCCATGTGTGGTTCATGAGAAGAACACACATGCAATGGCACCGGTGGATCCATGTGTGGTTCATGGGAACAACACACATGCAATGACTCTGGTGATATGTGGTTTGTGAAAAGAACAGACATGCAATGACTCTAGCTGAGGTTCATGGGAAGAGCAGACATGCAATGACACTGGTGGATCTATGTGTGGTCTGTGGGAAGAACACACATGCAATGACACTGGTGGATCCATGTGTTGTTCATGGGAAGAACAGACATGCAATGACATTGGCTGTGGTTCATGATATGGTTTGTGAGAAGAACACACATGCAATGACACTGGTGGATCCATGTGTGGTCTTTGGGAAGAACACACATGCAATGACTCCGGTGATTTGTGGTTTGTGAGAAGAACACACGTGCAATGACTCTAGTTGTGGTTAATGAAAAGAGCAAACATGCAATGACACTGGTGGATCCATGTGTGGTTCATGGGAAGAACACACATGCGATGACACTGGGTGGATCCATGTGTGGTTCATGAGAAGAACACACATGCAATGGCACCGGTGGATCCATGTGTGGTTCATGGAACAACACACATGCAATGACTCTGGTGATATGTGGTTTGTGAAAAGAACAGACATGCAATGACTCTAGCTGAGGTTCATGGGAAGAGCAGACATGCAATGACACTGGTGGATCCATGTGTGGTATGTGGGAAGAACACACATGCAATGACACTGGTGGATCCATGTGTTGTTCATGGGAAGAACAGACATGCAATGACATTGGGTGTGGTTCATGATATGGTTTGTGAGAAGAACACACATGCAATGACACTTGTGGATCCATGTGTGGTCTGTGAGAAGAACACACATGCAATGACACTGGGTGTGGTTCATGATATGGTTTGTGAGAAGAACACACATGCAATGACACTGGTGGATCCATGTGTGGTCTTTGGCAAACACACACATGCAATGACACTAGTGATATGTGGTCTGTGAGAAGAACACACATCCAATGACTCTAGCTGTGGTTCATGAAAAGAGCAGACATGCAATGACACCGGTGGACCATGTGTGGTTCATGGGAAGAACACACATGCAATGACTCTGGTGATATGTGGTTTGTGAAAAGAACAGGCATCCAATGACTCTAGCTGTGGTTAATGAGAAGAGAAGACATGCAATGACACTGGTGGATCCATGTGTGGCTTGTGAGAAGAACACACATGCAATGACACTAGGTGTGGTTCATGATATGGTTTGCAAGAAGAACACACATGCAATGACTCTAGCTGTGGTTTGTGAAAAGAGCACGCATGCGATGACTCTAGCTGTGGTTCATGGGAAGAGCGGACATACAATGACACTGGTGGATCCATGTGTGGTTCATCGGAAGAACACACATGCAATGACTCTGGTGATATGTGCTTTGTGAAAATAACAGACATGCAATGACTCTAGATGTGGTTAATGACAAGAGCAGACATGCAATGACACTGGTGGATCCATGTGTGGTTTGTGAGAAGAACACACATGCAATGACACTGGGTGTGGTTCATGATATGGTTTGTAAGAAGAACACACATGCAACGACACTATTGGATCCATGTGTGGTCTGTGGGAAGAACACACATGCAATAACACTGGTGGATCCATGTGTGGTCTTTGGGAAGAACACACATGCAATGACTCTGGTGATATGTGGTTTGTGAGAAGAACACACGTGCAATGTCTCTAGCTGTGGTTAATAAAAAGAGCAGACACGGAATGACACTGGTGGATCCATGTGTGGTTCATGGGAAGAACACACATGCAATGACACTGGGTGTGGTTCATGATATGGTCTGTGAGAAGAACACACATGCGATGACACTGGTGGATCCATGTGTGGTCTGTGAGAAGAACACACATGCAATGACACTAGGTGTGGTTCATGATATGGTTTGTGAGAAGAACACACATGCAATGACACTGGTGGATCCATGTGTGGTCTTTGGGAAGAACACACATGCAATGACACTGGTGATATATGGTCTGTGAGAAGAACACACATCCAATGACTCTAGTCGTGGTTCATGAAAGGAGCAGACATGCAATGACACTAGTGGATCCATGTGTGGTTGATGGGAAGAACACACAGGCAATGACACTGGTGGATCCATGTGTGGTCTGTGGGAAGAACACACATGCAATGACACTGGTGGATCCATGTGTGGTTCATGGGAAGAACACACATGCAATGACACTGGGTGTGGTTCATGATATGGTCTGTGGGAAGAACACACATGCAATGACACTGGTGGATCCATGTGTGGTTCATGGGAAGAACACACATGCAATGACACTGGGTGTGGTTCATGATATGGTTTGTGAGAAGAACACACATGCAATGACACTGGTGGATCCATGTGTGGTCTTTGGGAACAACACACATGCAATGACACTGGTGATATGTGGTCTATGAGAAGAACACACATCCAATGACTCTAGCCGTGGTTCATGAAAAGAGCAGACATGCAATGACACTGGTGGATCCATGTGTGGTTCATGGGAAGAACACACATGCAATGACTCTGGTGATATGTGGTTTGTGAAAAGAACAGACATCCAATGACTCTAGCTGTGGTTAATGAGAAGAGAAGACATGCAATGACACTAGTGGATCCATGTGTGGCTTGTGAGAAGAACACACATGCAATGACACTAGGTGTGGTTCATGATATGGTTTGTAAGAAGAACACACATGCAATGACTCTAGCTATGGTTTGTGAAAAGAGCACGCATGCGATGACTCTAGCTGTGGTTCATGGGAAGAGCAGATATACAATGACACTGGTGGATCCATGTGTGGTTCATGGGAAGAACACACATGCAATGACTCTGGTGATATGTGGTTTGTGAAAATAATAGACATGCAATGACTCTAGATGTGGTTAATGAGAAGAGCAGACATGCAATGACACTGGTGGATCCATGTGTCGGTTGTGAGAAGAACACACATGCAATGACACTGGGTGTGGTTCATGATATGGTTTGTAAGAAGAACACACATGCAACGACACTATTGGATCCATGTGTGGTCTGTGGGAAGAACACACATGTAATAACACTGGTGGATCCATGTGTGGTCTTTGGGAAGAACACACATGCAATGACTCCGGTGATATGTGGTTTGTGAGAAGAACACACGTGCAATGAATCTAGCTGTGGTTAATAAAAAGAGCAGACATGCAATGACACCGGTGGATCCATGTGTGGTTCATGGGAAGAACACACATGCAATGACACTGGGTGTGGTTCATGATATGATCTGTGGGAAGAACACACATGCAATGACACTAGTGGATCCATGTGTGGTTCATGGGAAGAACACACATGCAATAACATTGAGTGTGGTTCATGATATGGTTTGTGAGAAGAACACACATCCAATGACAATGGTGGAGCCATGTGTGGTCTTTGGGAAGAACACACATGCAATGACACTGGTGGATCCATGTGTGGTTCATGGGAAGAACACACATGCAATGACACTGGGTGTGGTTCATGATATGGTTTGTGAGAAGAACACACATGCAATCACACTGGTGGATCCATGTTTGGTCTTTGGGAAGAACACACATGCAATGACACTGGTGGGATGTGGTATGTGAGAAGAACACACATCCAATGACTCTAGCTGTGGTTCATGAAAAGAGCAGACATGCAATGACACCGGTGGATCCATGTGTGGTTAATGGGAAGAACACACATGCGATGATACTGGGTGGATCCATGTGTGGTTCATGAGAAGAACACACATGCCATGACACTGATGGATCCATGTGTGGTTCATGGGAAGAACACACATGCAATGACTCTGGTGATATGTGGTTTGTGAAAAGAACAGACATGCAATGACTCTAGCTATGGTTAATAAGAAGAGAAGACATGCAATGTCGTGGAAATGGCCACGGCAGTCGCTGCCATAGGCAGCGATTGAGAGTTTCGTGAGGAAGAGTTGGCGGCCATCTGCGGTGCGATATGGGGGCAGGTGCACAGGGGTTTACCCAGGTTCGCCCCCCGGAGGGTAAAGACCTAGTCCTGCTAGGTTAGATTATGAGAGAGCGAGTTATAAGGGCGGCGAGCTCGGTGGCTGGGCGGCGAGTCGCTTGAGGGGGTGTATGATGGAACGTAAGTCTCTACTATACCCTAGGGAGGTTTATATATGAAGCACCTCCCAGGGTTTACATGTTGCCCCCGAACAAGATAAGGATCCGGGAGCCTTTGACCTAATCCGACTGGGCCTCTGCTATGCTTTCGGGCTTCTAGTTGCCAGTCGATGGGCCTCTTCTTTCCTCAGAGTCCAGTCACTGTCCTTCAGGCGTACTCACGGGCCTTCTGGCCCACTCGAAACCCACTGCTGAGCATACCCCCTTAGGCATATCCCCATCAGTAGTCGCCGAGGCTATTGTTGATGTAGGCGCAGGCGTTCTTTGGTGCTTGAAGTAGGCGAGCCCAATTTGGGCGCCCAGTCGAATCGGCGATGGACTCTATTAGTGTCGAGGAGAATTTCTCCACAGCTCCACTCGTCACTTTAATGAACATCATCGTTGCCCAGTCGTCATTTCGGCGAGAAGAGAGATTGGCAGGTAGCGAGTGGATCACCGAAGTTGGACCGTCAATCTCAGTCAAACTACCCGTTGGAATTTCCAACGGTAACTACGGCGCAATTACCGTGGGTAACGGCTATCCCGATTTTGGCGGGTGACCTTTCCCATATAAGGGGAGTGATGGATCTGCTTCGCGACCCTGCTTCGCATTCTTCATCCTTCCTCATTTGCTCTTCCTCTCTGCTCGCCCCCGACCTATTCTCTTCACATCGCGCGATTCCGCTTCCCACTCAATGGCGCCTCCCAAAGGCTCGTGGGGAAAATCCAAGTGCTCCACGGCCCAGCTGAAATCCTTCGAGGACGCCGGGGTGCTTCGCAAGGGGAATTGGCGAGTTCCCCCTTCTTCCGAGACCGAGCCGAAGCCGCGGCCTGGCGAGTTCATCTGTTTCACCAGTCATCTCGAGAGGGGCTTAGGGTTCCCCACTTTGCTCTTCTTCCGCCGCTTCTCCGCGTACTACGTGATCAAGCCCTCGGATCTTGGTCCGCATAGCATCGAGCAGCTGGCGATCTTTGTTGCCTTCTGCGAGTGTTACCTCGGCTGCAGGCCTTACTTCCCGCTGTGGCTGGAGCTCTTCCACGACCGCATCGGGCGCGAGGCGTCCAGCGGCTTGATGCTGGCCGCAGGCGGGGTCACCTTCCAGTTGAAGCTGAAGGCCAACTTCGTCAAGCTTCTCCTGCCGAACAAGGCGACCAGCGAGTGGAAGAAAAGCTGGTTCTACGTCAAGGAAGCCACTCCCTCCAGCGAGGTTTCCCTTCCTGAATTCGTTGCCGAGAGGAGCGAGCCCCGCCGATTGGCTCCCTGAAGATCAGCGGATGGCCGTCGCGGAGATGATGGACCAGATCCAGAAGCTAAAGGACCAGGGGTTGATTCCGATCAACCTCTACAATTGCTGGCTTGGGTGGCGCCTGGTTCCGCTGGCGGCTCGTCCACGCTAGATGTACGAGTACAGCGGGAAGCTTGATCCATCTCGCACCAGCAAGGAGTCGCGGGAGGCCGAAGATTACAAGGCCGCCCTGAAGAAGATCACCGACACGGAGTTCATGGGTGTGGCGGTCAGAGTCACCCCGTATACTCTCGTGAAGAATGAAGCCCCTATAGTAAGTCTTCTTTCCAATTGCTCCGTTCGTATTCCAATTTCGTTCTTTTCGCTCGTCGTGTTTCTGACTCGCAATGGTTTTCAGCTTTTTCAGGTATTGGAGGGTTGGCTCCCTCCGCTCGATGAAGAAGTCCCCCAGGAGTTGGAGGAAGATTCCGAGGGGAATCCTTACGATAGTGACAGGGAAGACGAAGAGGTCGCTCCCCCAGCGCCTATGGCTCGCAAGACCCGAATGCAGAAGCAGCGAGAGGTCGAAGCGAGCCACAACCTGGACGAGTTTGAAGAAGGCGACGGGGTCGCACAGGAGCAGACGTCCCGGCGCACCGCCACGCCTTCAAAGCACCCATGCTGGTCCAAGTCATCGGCGAAGAGGCCCGTGTCGCCAGTCAGGTCGTCAGTGGTGTTCGGGTCGGACGACGACTCCGACGGCAAAGGGTCTCCTGAAGTCTCGCACAAGGTCCCGAGGGCCGCAATCCCGACGAAGGGGTTGGAAGGCGAGGACACGGAGGTGGTGGTAGAGGCGCCCCTGGCTTCGATCGCGCCGTTGACCTTGGGGGTCCCAAGCCAAGAAGCCACTGACGTGGTGCCACCCAAGTCGCCGTTGCCGTCGAAGGCAGCGGCGTCAGAGCCGGAGATCCCGACGACTGTGGCTTCGTCGTCAAGGAAGCCTTCGATTTCGTGGGCTTCAGACGTATTTGAGCGGGGGCTCAGTCGCAAGCTTCGTCCCGAGTTGGACAAGCCTGCCCATATCAGTATCGGTCTTCGCGTTCTTCTAGTCGCCAAGTAAGTTACACTTCCTTGTCCCAATTTGCTTTGCATCTTTCGTGTCGTGGTTGTGCTGATTAGAAGGGCTCGTGCAGGTCGGGGGCTAAGAAGATTGGGCGCCCTTCGGTGGCCAAGATTCCCCCGGCCACCGTCACGGGAGAAGGTGATCTCCTTAAGAAGAGGAAGGCCTCCGAGGATGTCGTGACTGCTGAAGTCGCGAAGAAACAGAAGGGCGGCGCTGATGACGCCGCAACCGGGGGAAGCGCCGCGGAGCCAGTTGTTGTGCCGCTCGTCGAAGAGGGGACAGCGACGCGATCAGAGCCAGCGCCAGCTGCATCCACGCCGGAGGTGCCGGCCCCAGCGGCCAGCGCCCCTTCCAGGGCGTCGGCGACATTCCCTCGCTTTATGGCGAGGGGGTTTCCAAGCGGTGCGGACGCGCAATCTCTGTAGTTTCTGGAAATCATGGATGCGGAGATTGAGGCCCGCCGCGGGCGCACCTCCTTCACGGTCCCGTCGACTGACGCTGCTGACCTTCACAAGATGCTCGGCGCTGCCATTCAGGTATGTCTAGTCCCCGAATTCCTAGTCGCTGAATTTCAGCGGTTGGGAATTGTCTTTATCCTCCTATATTCTCCAGTCCCCGAGTTCCTAGTTGCTGAATCGCAGCGACTGGGAACTGGTTTTGGTTTTTCTTCCTTCTCCAGTCCCCGAGTTCCTAGTCGCTGAATTTCAGCGACTGGGAACTGGTCTTGGTTTTCCTTCCTTCTCTAGTCCCCGAGTTCCTAGTCGCTGAATTTCAGCGACTAGGAACTGGTCTTGGTTTTTTCTTCCTTCTCCATTCCCCGAGTTCCTGTTCGCTGAATTTCAGCGACTTGGAACTGGTGATAATTTTCCTCCCGATGCTTAGCTGGTATTGTTGTTTTGCAGGGGTTGCGTTGAGTCGATCGGCAGGCTGCGCGAGAGCGTCTGGAGCGTGACTTGCGTGAGGCGCAGGAGGTGAACCGGCAGCTTCAGGAGAGGATCGGTGAGTGTTTGGCGTTGTTCTTCTTTGCTTGTTGTGAGCTGGTTTTATGCGATACTTTGACATCTCCACTTGCAGACGGTTTCTCGGCTGAGGTCTCCAAAGCCCGTGAGGGGTATATCCCACTCGCGGAACTAGACGCGGCGAATAAGCGAGTGGCCTTCTTGGTCAAGGAGTTGGAGGATGCTAAGGCGGCCTCAATTTCTTCGGAAGAACGGGCGAAGGCTGCCGTCGCTGCCGCTAAAGAGGAACGCAAAGCCGCGGACTCCATCATTGTGGGACTGCATAACGACTAGGCCGCCTTGGAGAAGCACGTCAAGGAGAATTGCCGCAAGCTGCTTGGTGAGTTTCTGCCATTGATTTAGCCTTTTGTCCGGTCCCTGCTTTGGGGGTTTCATTGTTTCGCTGATATCTGACTTTGCAGCTGTGGTAGCCCAAAGCGACCCGGTGGTGCAGACTTATACTGCTTCGATGCGTGCTACCGTGGTGAATGCGGCCACAGCCTCGGCTTTGTGTGTCCAGGCGGCTCTCCAAGGCATGTCTCCCACCGAAGTCATCCCTGGGGGGCTCACGGAGGTGTGGCGCTATCTGGAGGACGTGCACGCGGTTATGGAGTGGATGACACGCTCGGCGTTAAGACGCGGGGCCGCCATGGCGTTGAGCTTGGGTCTCGCGCATTTCCCCGACGACTTCGATCTTGATGATGTCACGAGTGGCTATCCCTCGGCGACCGGCACGGTGGAGATGTCGGAGGTGCTGAAGCTGACCGCGAAGGCCGCTCCTTATGTTGATCGTGTCTTGGCGATGGGGGATCTGCTGCCGTACCAGGAGACGGTGTTGGCACCTGGCGACCCCGAGCCAGAGCACCACGACATGAAGTCGGAGCAGCCCTTTCGGTCGTCATTGGCGAAGTCGCTGACCACGTATCCGACGAACCCGTGGCAGCCCTTTGTGCGCGTCAAGGGTGGTGGTGCTTCTTCTTCGTCAGGGCCTGTGTAATGAGCAAATGTAAAAGTTGTAATAGATGCCAGGTGGCGAACATTTGTATGACTTTTGTAACCCGTGTCGCGGGGACTTGGTCGACTTGTTTTTTTATTAAGGCAGTGTTTTGTTCAACAATTTGAGCGAGTCCCCGAGCGCGTCCGCCCTTTAATGGGGTATAACTCAACTATGTATTTCTATGTGTTTGCCTTGTTTTTGCGTTTGTTTTTGCCCCTCGCGTCTCTGACGGCGAGTTCCCGAGTCTTGGTGAGGTTCGTTTGTGAGCAGTCCCGAGCATTGTGCTGAACCGTATTGTCGTGATCCTGTTGCAGAGTTCTGAATCGTTGTTTGTAACGTCTCCTCCACAGCCCAGAGCCAGTCGCTTGGCGAGCCCTAGGCAGCTCTCTTACTGGGTGTGTTCCCGAGCCACGTGGGGTCCCTGTTTTGCGGAGTCACCGTGCGTGGTACTTAACCGTTCGAGTCGCTTTGCACGAGGGTGAGGGGGACAGGTCGCTGTGAGAAGCGTGTGTCGGATGTCTTGGCTCTGGGTTGGTGTTTTTCGTGGACGACCCAAGGCCCGGATTTTTCCAGTGCCCTTGTGCCGCACTACTTGGCTGTGCCGGTCGCTCGACCAGAGGTTGACTTCCGTAGGTAGCATATTGCTAGTATGTACGAGTGCGAGTGGCACAAGAATATGGCGAGTGGACACAATTTGTGCGATCCGAATGAATTTCATTATATATGCCGATGGAGTACAGTGTGAGGTTCTAAGTATAGAACTTTCTGAGGAGGTTTACATTCCATGGCCTCCCGACCTCCAATTGGCTGTCACCCCGTATGTCGATGAGGTAGTAGGCGTTGTTTCCAAGGTCGCCTTCCTGGAAGGTGCGAGTTTGCACTCGACGACTGTGATAGCGGTGAAGTCCCTGCTGGTATATGGCGGTGCGGGAGCGAGCCAGGTCGCGTGCTTCGTCGAGTTGATCAATGCTGTCTTGGCAGGCGGTTTCGTTGGCCGCCTCGACGTAGTTGGCGACTCGAGGGGAGTCGTGCTCCAGGTCTGTTGGCATTACGGCCTCAGCGCCATACACCATGAAGAAAGGCGTGAACCCTGTTGATCGGTTGACGGAGGTGCGGATCCCCCATATCACAGAGGGGAGCTCGTCGACCCAGCATCCTGGGGTGCGCTCGAGGGGCACCTGTAGTCGCAGCTTGAGACCGTGGAGGACGCTCTGGTTGGCGCGTTACTTGGCGTTTGACTCGGGTGGGCGTGATGCGGTCGAGTCGTATGCCGTGCTCCTCACAGAATTCCGCCATGGCCCCCTTGGCGAAGTTGGTGCCGTTGTCTGTGATGATGCTGTGTGGGTAGCCGTACCGGTAGATGAGTTCGCGGAGGAACTTGGTAGCCGTCTTGCCATCACACTTCTTGATCATCTTGGCCTCCACCCATTTGGTGAACTTGTCGACTGCGACCAAGAGGTGAGTGAAGCCTGATGGGGCCTTCTTGAATGGGCCGACCATGTCCATGCCCCATACGGCGAATGGCCACGTGATGGGGATTTTCTTGAGCGCCGAACCAGGAAGGTGCATCTGGTTGGCGTACTTCTGGCATCTGACGCATCTTTGGACAACGTCGGTGGCGTCAGCATGTGCGGTGAGCCAGTAGAAGCCGTGCCGCATGGCCTTGGCGACTAGCGACTTGGCGCCGGCGTGATGGCCGCAGTCGCCGGCGTGGATGTCCTGGAGGATCTTGCGGCCTTCCTCTGCTGTACGCAGCGCTGGAACACGCCGGTCACGCTGCGCTTGTGGAGCTCGCCGTTGATGATGACGAAGGATTTGCAACGGCGTATGACCATTCGCGCCTTTGTCTCGTTGCTCGGTAGGAGTTTTTGTTCTAGGAAGGTGACGTATGGTGCTGTCCAGTCGCTAGGTTCCACAACCATGGCGACTAAGGCCGGTTCTGGTTGTAGTGGAATCCCGATGTCGATCTCTTTCGGTGGGCTGATGGAGGGCTTGTGGATGATGTCGAGGAAGACGCCTACTGGTGGCGTCTGTCGAGCCGACCCGATGCGGGAAAGTGCGTCCGCCTCCTTGTTTTTACGCCTGTCGATCCACTTGACGGAGTAGCCGTCGAAGTGTCCTCCCAGTTGGTCGACAGCCTGGCGGTATGCTATCATTGTTGGGGAAACAGCGTCGCATGTCCTGGCCACTTGGCCGGTGACTAGGTCAGAGTCGCCGTAGCATCATAGGCGATTGATGTTCATCTCCTTGGCGGCTCTCATGCCATGGAGGAGGGCCTCGTATTCCGCCACGTTGTTGGTGCAGGGTGTGACGTTGAGGTGGAGCATGTAGCGGAGCTTGTCTCCTTTGGGGGAGGTCAGTATGACCCCAGCCCTCGTTCCGTCGGCGTTCTTGGAGCCGTCGAAGTGGATCGACCATTAGTGGAGGTATGGGAGCTTCTCTGGCTGCTGTGCCTCTTCCCAGTCGGCGAGGAAATCGGCCAGGGCCTGCGACTTGATCGCTTTTTAGGGCTCGTATTTGATGTTGTGGATGCCGATCTCGACGGCCCACTTGGAGACTCACCCAGTCGCATCGCGATTGCGTATGATGTCTTGCAAGGGCGCGGAGGATACCACCGTTATTGGGTGCTCCTGGAAGTAGTGTGGGAGTCGCCGCTGTGCTCGGAATACCGCGTACACCAGTTTTTGGTATTGCGGGTAGCGCTGTCGTGAGTCTGTTAAGACTTCACTGATGTAGTATACTGGGCGTTGTATGGGGCGCTCCTTTCCCTCTTCTGGTCGTTCGACGACCATCACGGCGCTGACGACCCGATTGGAGGCCGCGACGTAGACGAGCATTGACTCTCTGTCGAGTGGCGCGGCGAGTAGTGGTGCCGCGAGTAGCACTTCTTTGAGTGCTTTAAGTGCGTTGTCGGCCTCTGCGTCCCATTGGAACGTTGGGTTCTTGCGCATCAGGCGGTATAGGGGCATTGCCTTCTCGCCTAGTCGAGGGATGAAGTGACTGAGAGCCGTGACTCGCCCTGCCAACTTTTGGACGTCGCGCAGGCACTCGGGTTTCCCGAGTCGCGCGATGGTGTCGATCTTGGTGGGGTTAGCCTCAATGCCTCACTTGGAGACTACGTACCCCAGAAGTTGTCCAGTGGGTACGCCGAAGGTGCATTTTCCGGGGTTCAGCTTGATGTTGTACCTCTGTAGATTTGCGAAGGTTTCTGCTAGGTCGGCGAGCAGATCGTCCTGGCAGGTGGATTTTACCACCACGTCGTCGATGTAGACGTGGATGTTGCGGCCAATTTGGCTCGCGGGACACTCCTGCATGCACCTCTGATATGTGGCGCCTGCGTTCTTGAGGCCGAATGTCATGGCCGTGTAGCAGAACGCGCCGAATGGCGTGATGAACGACGTCTTCTCCTCGTCTTCGACCGCCATCTTGATCTGGTTGTAACCAGAGTAAGCGTCGAGAAAACACAGCGACTCCGATCCTGCGGTCGAATCGATGATCTGATCGATGCGCGGTAGGACGAACTCCTCCTTCGAGGCGGTATTTGTTGAGGTTGGTGTAGTCTATACACATTCTCCAGGTGTTGTTCTTTTTGAGAACCAGGACTGGGTTTGCCAGCCACTTGGAGTACTTAATTGGCCGGATGAAGCCTGTGGCTAGCAGGCGCTGGACCTCCTCGGCGATTGCTTGACAGCATTCTTCATTGAAAGGCCGTAGCGACTGTTTTACTGGTCGCACTTTGGGGTCGGCATTGAGTTTGTGCTCAGCGAGTTCCCTCGGGACACCTGGCATGTCAGATGGCTTCCATGCAAAGATGTCGCGGTTCTCATGGAGGAACCCGATGAGCGCGCTTTCCTATGCGGGGCTCATATGCTCCCCGATGGTGACCGTCTGGCTGGAGTCGCCTAGGACGAGCTCGACGGTGCGGGTGTGCGTGGTCGCCTCGAACGTGGAGTTCGCGGCGATTGGTTTCTTCAGGATGGTGGGATCGTCCTTGTTGATGTTGCCCGCGTATTTTGCGAGCTCCTCCGTGGTCGATCTCCTGGCGATGGCGATGTCGGCTTCGGCGCCTTTTTCCTTGCATTCCACGGCCATATCAGGGTCGCCGTGGACGTTGATGATGCCGCTCGGCCCGGGGTGCTTCATCGTGTTGTAGGCATAGTGTGGGGTCGCCATGAACTTTGCGAATGCCTGGCGGCCCAGGACGCAGTGGTAGGGACTTCGGAAGTTTACCAGCTCGAAGACGATCCTCTCTGTGCGGTAGTTTGCCGAGGTGCTGAAGGTGACTGGCAGCGTCACCTTCCCGATCGGATACCCCTTCCGACCAGGGACGATGCCATGGAAGGTCGTCAGTGTTGGCTCGATGGCTGTTTCTGGGAGCTGGAGCCTTTTGAAGGTGTCGAGGTACAGGATTGATGGAGCTTCCACCATCCATCAGCGTCTTGGGCAGCCAGTAGTCGGCCACCTTTGGCCTGACCACCAGGGCGACTCGCCCTGGATACTCGATTCTTGGCGCGTGGTCCTGGCGACTCCAGGTGATGCTTTGCTCGGACCAGTTTAGGAAGCGGGGGATGTCGACTTGCGTCACCGCATTGACGGCAACCGCGCGGGCGAGTACCTTCTTCTCACGCTTGGTGCCGAGCCCGGTGAAGGTATGAAGCGACCAGACAGCGGTTCCGAAGCCGCCGCCATTCCCGTTGTCCCGCGGTTGGTTGTTGTTGGGATCCTCCCTTGCACGTCTTGCCTTCTCGATCTCTCTGAGAGAGTGGCAGTCGGCGGTGGTGTGGGTGGCTGGTTTTCCCTCCCTGCTGTCGTAGATGCAGGGCTGATTAAGCAGGGCGGCAGGGTCGAATTTCGGCCTCGTCGCGTTGTTGGCGCGGTAGTTCCCGCTGTCGCGGTAGTTTCCTCCGTCGCGGCGGTAGTTCTTGGAGTCGTGTTGGCCGTAGCCGGCGTTGGCGACGAAGTCGACTCGCCCGTCGGTCCGGCGCTTGCCAGTGATGCGGGTGTTGCTGTAGCGCATGTCGCATAGTCGCCCGCTGTCATGGATGCTGGTGCGCCGTCTTCCTCCTGACTCGTCATCGGAGTCTTGGTTGGGATCTTCCTCCGCATAGCGCTTAGCAATCTCGAGGAGGTCGGTGATGTTGTCCAGCGTCCGGTAGACCCTCTTGATCTTGGCGACCAGAGGTTCGTGCACCGCGCGTTTTAAGCGATGTATCGCCGTATGCGGGTGGATCCGGGCGTTTATCCAGCTCTTGCCACCTTTGGATCCACCGGGTTGACTCACGTTGTCCTGGATGCATCGCTCCGGTCCTCGATGGTGGTGGCGGGTGTAGGAACCCTCGAAGTGCTGACGGCGTCCGCATTTCTTCCCAGGAGTCGATGCTGTCGGCGGGTAGCGTATTGATCCATTGCCGGGTCGCACCCTCCATCATCAGGGGGAGGTAGCGAGCGGCGAGCAGGTCGGTGTGGCCTACGATCCCCATTGCCATGAGATATGTGTCCAGCCAAACGGTGGGGTCGTACGTCGGGTCATATTTCTCGACCTCCTTGGGGGCCTTGAAGTTGGCGGGGTATTTTTCCCCGCGGATCATGGGTCCAAAGCATTGTGGCCCGACTCGACTGAGTGAGCCTCTTGGCTCCGGGTCGCCGCGGTTGGCGAGGGTGTGTCGCAGGTCATAGGGCTAGCGCGACCGCCATGCCTGATTGTTGATGATGTGCGTTCGGGTGTCGAGTGGCCCATTTGCAGCGACGGTGTTGTTCGCAGGTCGCGGCTTGTTGGTCGACAATGCGGGGTTGGCGGCTCGCGGTTGGTTTGCCAGTGGTTGGGGAGGTGGACAAACTATCGCGTTGGCCACGGTTGGGTGGCCGCTTGATGCCGCATGCTGCTGGCGGCGGAATACATCCACCCGTGGACCTACTCCGACTTGTTGCTTTCGGCGACCACGATAATAGGGCCTTGGTGTACTGGATCTGTAGCGCACCGTCGCCTTGGACATCGAGGTTGGCGATCGCGGCGTCGGCCGCGATGACGTTGTCCATCGGGGTGGAGTACAGTGGTAGCCCGTTGGCGTCCCGGGATTGAGGCGAGATGATGATGCATGGTTGGTCAGGTGGGGGCGCACGGCCCATGGGTGGTGGAGGGGCCCCATTCGCCGGTGCTCCAGGTGGTGGTCTTGCGGGGTTGCCTCCTCCTAGCGGCGCGTTCTCGCCGTGTTCGCGCTCGGCGGCGCGTGTGGGGTCGCCCTCGTCATTGAAGTTTAGGACGCGGCCCTGAACATCAGGGTTCAGGCGGGTCTTGATGCGGCGCTGGTGATAGAGTGACAGCTCCTTCGCCGTCTCTTGTTCGAGGCGGTATTTCTCGCGCTCGGCGAGTTCATTGCGCCGCGCCTCCTGGAGCCACAGGCGGGCTTGTTCCACCTCCGTGGCCGTCGCGGTCAGCAGAATCAGCGTGGAGAATAGATCTGGCGGGGCGGCCGCGCTTCCCGCCATGTAAATCGCGTTGAAGCGATTGGATCTGGCACGAAGATCCTCGGGGGATTCCGAGCCGGAGTCGGAGTCGAAGATCCCTAGTATGGAGGGATCCTCGAAATCTTCGGGGTTGGAGACTCGCGTGATGGAGTCCTCCCATGACGCGGCAGTGATGGATCCATTGGCCGATGCAGGGGTCACAGAGTCGGCGTCGTCATTTAGGGCGTCGTCGTTGGTGGCGACGTTGGTCTCGACCGCGTCGCTAGCGGCCGAGTCGTACTCGGTGACGAGGCCCCTGATGGAGCGGACCTGCTCCTCCGAAAGCAGATCGCGGTGTGGAGGCGATCCGCCGACAATCACAGTCGTGGCTGGGTCGACCGCACTGGTAAAGCCGACGAAGAGGTTGATGGAGCCAATCGGCATCACCGCGGCGTGTGTGACCGGGCGCGACGCTGGGATGTAGCTATTGGGCAGGATCTGCAAGATCCCACCGAAGGCGATCATGCGGCCGGTGGCGAGCGGCCGCTCGATCAGCGAGTAGGGTCTCGCCGCAGAACTCAGGCCAGTCCCACTATGCCCCACGGTGGGCGCCACTGTCGTGGAAATGGCCACGGCAGTTGCTGCCATAGGCAGCGATTGAGAGTTTCGTGAGGAAGAGTTGGCGGCCATCTGCGTTGCGAGATGGGGGCAGGTGCACAAGGGTTTACCTAGGTTCGGCCCCCCGGAGGGTAAAGACCTACTCCTGCTAGGTTAGATTATTAGAGAGCGAGTTACAAGGGCGGCGAGATCAGCGGCTGGGCGGCGAGTCGCTTGAGGGGGTGTATGATGGAACGTAAGTCTCTACTATACCCTAGGGAGGTTTATATATGAATCACCTCCCAGGGTTTACAAGTTGTCCCCGAACAAGATAAGGATCTGAGAGCCTTTGACCTAATCCGACTGGGCCTCTACTACGCTTCCAGCCTTCTAGTCGCCAGTCGATGGGCCTCTTCTTTCCTCAGAGTCCAGTCACTGTCCTTCAGGCGTACTCACGGGCCTTCCGGCCCACTCAAAACCCACTGCTGAGCATACCCCCTTAGGCATATCCCCATCATGCAATGACACTGGTGGATCCATGTGTGGTTTGTGAGAAGAACACACATGCAATGACACTAGGCGTGGTTCATGATATGGTTTGTAAGAAGAACACACATGCGATGACTCTAGCTGTGGTTTGTGAAAAGAGCACGCATGCGATGACTCTAGCTGTGGTTCATGGGAAGAGCAGACATACAATGACACTGGTGGATCCATGTGTGGTTCATGGGAAGAACACACATGCAATGACTCTGGTGATATGTGGTTTGTGAAAATAATAGACATGCAATGACTCTAGCTGTGGTTAATGAGAAGAGCAGACATGCAATGACACTGATGGATCCATGTGTGGTTTGTGATAAGAACACACATGCAATGACACTGGGTGTGGTTCATGATATGGTTTGTAAGAAGAACACACATGCAATGACTCTAGCTGTGGTTTGTTGAAAGAGCACGCATGCAATGACTCTAGCTGTGGTTCATGGGAAGAGCAGACATACAATGACACCGGTGGATCCATGTGTGGTTCATGGGAAGAACACACATGCAATGACACTGGTGGATCCATGTGTGGTCTGTGGGAAGAACACACATGCAACGACACTGGTGGATCCATGTGTGGTTTTTGGGAAGAACACACATGCAATGATCTTTGGATATGTGGATTGTGAGAAGAACACACATCCAATGACTCTAGCTATGGTTAATGAAAAGAGCAAACATGCAATGACACTGGTGGATCCATGTGTGGTTCATGAGAAGAAAACACATGCGATGACCTGGGTGGATCCATGATGTGGTTTGTGAGAAGAACACACATGCAATGACACTGTGGATCCATGTGTGGTTCATGGGAAGAACACACATGCAATGACTCTGGTGATATTTGGTTCATGGGAAGAACACACATGCAATGACACTAGGTGTGGTTCATGATATGGTCTGTGGGAAGAACACACATGTAATGACACTGGTGGATCCATGTGTCGTTCATGGGAAGAACACACGTGCAATGACACTGGGTGTGGTTCATGATATGGTTTGTGAGAAGAACACACATGCAATGACACTGGTGGATCCATGTGTGGTCTTTGGGAAGAACATACATGCATTGACACTGGTGATATGTGGTCTGTGAGAAGAACACACATCCAATGACTCTAGTTGTGGTTCATGAAAACAACAGACATGCAATGACACCGGTGGATCCATGTGTGGTTCACGGGAAGAACACACATGCAATGACACTGGGTGGGGTTCATGATATGGTCTGTGAGAAAAACACACATGCAATGACACTGGTGGATCCATGTGTGGTCTATGAGAAGAACACACATGCAATGACACTGGGTGTGGTTCATGATATGGTTTGTGAGAAGAACACACATGCAATGACACTGGTGGATCCATGTGTGGTCTTTGAGAAGAACACACATGCAATGACTCTGGTGATATGTGGTCGGTGAGAAGATCGCACATCCAATGACTCTAGCTGTGGTTCGTGAAAATAGCAGGCATGCAATGAGACTGGTGTATCCATGTGTGGTTCATGGGAAGAACACACATGCAATGACACTAGTGGATCCATGTGTGGTCTGTGGGAAGAGGAGACATGCAATGACGCCGGTGGATCCATGTGTGGTTCATGGGAAGAACACACATGCAATGACTCTGGTGATATGTGGTTTGTGAAAAGAACAGACATGCAATGACTCTAGCTGTGGTTAATGAGAAGAGCAGACATGCAATGACACCGGTGGATCCATGTGTGGTTTGTGAGAAGAACACACATGCAATGACACTGGGTGTGGTTCATGATATGGTTTGTAAGAAGAACACACATGCAATGACTCTAGCTGTGGTTTGTGAAAAGAGCACGCATGCGATGACTCTAGCTGTGGTTCATGGGAAGAGCAGACATACAATGACACTGGTGGATCCATGTGTGGTTCATGGGAAGAACACACATGCGATGACACTGGGTGGATCCATGTGTGGTTCATGAGACGAACACACATGCAATGACACCGGTGGATCCATGTGTGGTTCATTGTAAGAACACACATGCAATGACTCTTGTGATATGTGGTTTGTGAAAAGAACAGACATGCAATGACTCTAGCTATGGTTAATGAGAAGAGCATACATGCAATGACACTGGTGGATCCATGTGTGGTTTGTGAGAAGAAAACACATGCAATGACACTGGTTGTGGTTCATGATATTGTTTGTGAGAAGAACACACATGCAATGACACTGGTGGATCCATGTGTGGTCTGTGGGAAGAACACACATGCAATGACACTGGTGGATCCATGTGTGGTTCATGGGAAGAACACACATGCAATGACACTAGGTGTGGTTCATGATATGGTCTGTGGGAAGAACACACATGTAATGACACTGGTGGATCCATGTGTCGTTCATGGGAAGAACACACGTGCAATGACACTGGGTGTGGTTCATGATATGGTTTGTGAGAAGAACACACATGCAATGACACTGGTGGATCCATGTGTGGTCTTTGGGAAGAACATACATGCATTGACACTAGTGATATGTGGTCTGTGAGAAGAACACACATCCAATGACTCTAGTTGTGGTTCATGAAAACAGCAGACATGCAATGACACCGGTGGATCCATGTGTGGTCTGTGGGAAGAACACACATGCAACGACACTGGTGGATCCATGTGTGGTCTTTGGGAAGAACACACATGCAATGACACTGGTGATATGTGGTCTGTGAGAAGAACACACATCCAATGACTCTAGCTGTGGTTCATGAAAAGAGCAGACATGCAATCACACTGGTGGATCCATGTGTGGTTCATGGGAAGAACACACATGCTATGTCACTGGGTGGATCCATGTGTGGTTTGTGAGAAGAACACACATGCAATGACACCGGTGGATCCATGTGTGGTTCATGGGAAGAACACACATGCGATGACACTGGGTGGATCCATGTGTGGTTCATGGGAAGAACAGACATGCGATGACACTGGGTGGATCCATGTGTGGTTAATGAGAAGACAACACATGCGATGACACTGGGTGGATCCATGTGTGGTTAATGAGAAGAACGCACATGCAATGACTCCGGTGGATCCATGTGTGGTTCATGGGAAGAACACACATGCAATGACTCTGGTGATATGTGGTTTGTGAAAAGAACAGACATGCAATGACTCTAGGTGTGGTTAATGAGAAGAGCAGACATGCAATGACACTGGTGGATCCATGTGTGGTTTGTGAGAAGAACACACATGCAATGACACTCGGTGTGGTTCATGATATGGTTTGTAAGAAGAACACACATGCAACGACACTATTGGATCCATGTGTGGTCCATGGGAAGAACACACATGCAATAACACTGGTGGATCCATGTGTGGTATTTGGGAAGAATACACATGCAATGACTCCGGTGATATGTGGTTTGTGAGAAGAACACACGTGCAATGACTCTAGCTGTGGTTAATGAAAAGAGCAAACATGCAATGAAACCGGTGGATCCATGTGTGGTTCATGGGAATAACACACATGCAATGACACTGCGAGTGGTTCATGATATGGTCTGTGAGAAGAACACACATGCAATGACACTGGTGGATCCATGTGTGGTCTGTGAGAAGAACACACATGCAATGACACTAGGTGTGGTTCATGATATCGTTTGTGAGAAGAACACACACATGCAATGACACTGGTGGATCCATGTGTGGTCTTTGGGAAGAACACACATGCAATGACACTGGTGATATGTGGTCTATGAGAAGAACACACATCCAATGACTCTAGCCGTGGTTCATCAAAAGAGCAGACATGCAATGACACTAGTGGATCCATGTGTGGTTCATGGGAAGAACACACATGCAATGACACTGGTGGATCCATTTGTGGTCTGTGGGAAGAACACACATGCAATGGCACTAGTGGATCCATGTGTGGTTAATGGGAAGAACACACATGCAATGACACTTGGTGTGGTTCATGATATGGTCTGTGGGAAGAACACACATGCAATGACACTGGTGGATCCAGGTGTGGTTCATGGGAAGAACACACATGCAATGACACTGGTGGATCCATGTGTGGTCTTTGGGAAGAACACACATGCAATGACACTAGTGATATGTGGTCTCTGAGAAGAACACACATCCAATGACTCTAGCTGTGGTTCATGAAAAGAGCAGACATTCAATGACACCGGTGGATCCATGTGTGGTTCATGGGAAGAACACACATGCGATGACACTAGGTGAATCCATGTGTGGTTCATGGGAAGAACACACATGCAATGACACTAGTGGATCCATGTGTGGTTCATGGGAAGAACACACATGCAATGACTCTGGTGATATGTGGTTTGTGAAAAGAACAGACATGCAATGACTCTAGTTGTGGTTATTGAGAAGAGCAGACATGCAATGACACTGGTGGATCCATGTGTGGTTTCTGAGAAGAACACACATGCAATGACACACGGAGTGGTTCATGATATGGTTTGTAAGAAGAACACACATGCAATGACTCTAGCTGTGGTTTGTGAAAAGAGCACACATGCGATGACTCTAGCTGTGGTTCATGGGAAGAGCAGACATACAATTACACCGGTGGATCCATGTGTGGTTCATGGGAAGAACACACATGCAATGACACTGGTGGATCCATGTGTGGTCTGTGGGAAGAACACACATGCAACGACACTGGTGGATCCATGTGTGTTCTTTGGGAAGAACACACATGCAATGACTCCGGTGATATGTGGTTTGTGAGAAGAACACACGTGCAATGACTCTAGCTGTGGTTAATGAAAAGAGCAAACATGCAATGAAACCGGTGGATCCATGTGTGGTTCATGGGAATAACACACATGCAATGACACTGCGAGTGGTTCATGATATGGTCTGTGAGAAGAACACACATGCAATGACACTGGTGGATCCATGTGTGGTCTGTGAGAAGACCACACATGCAATGACACTAGGTGTGGTTCATGATATCGTTTGTGAGAAGAACACACATGCAATGACACTGGTGGATCCATGTGTGGTCTTTGGGAAGAACACACATGCAATGACACTTGTGATATGTGGTCTATGAGAAGAACACACATCCAATGACTCTAGCTGTGGTTCATGAAAAGAGCAGACATGCAATGACACCGGTGGATCCATGTGTGGTTCATGGGAAGAACACACATGCAATGACACTGGGTGTGGTTCGTGATATGGTCTGTGGGAAGAACACACATGCAATGACACTGGTGGATCCATGTGTGGTTCATGGGAAGAACACACATGCAATGACACTAGGTGTGGTTCATGATATGGTTTGTGAGAAGAACACACATGCAATGACACTGGTGGATCCATGTGTGGTCTTTGGGAAGAACACACATGCAATGACACTGGTGATATGTGGTCTGTGAGAAGAACACACATCCAATGACTCTAGCTGTGGTGCATGAAAAGAGCAGACATGCAATGACACTGGTGGATCCATGTGTGGTTGATGGAAAGAACACACATGCGATGACACTAGGTGGATCCATGTGGGGTTCATGAGAAGAACACACATGCCATGACACCAGTGGATCCATGTGTGATTCATGGGAAGAACACACATGCAATGACTCTGGTGATATGTGGTTTGTGAAAAGAACAGACATGCAATGACTCTAGTTGTGGTTAATGAGAAGAGCAGACATGCAATGACACTGGTGGATCCATGTGTTGTTTGTGAGAAGAACACACATGCAATACACAGGGTGTGGTTCATGATATGGTTTGTAAGAAGAACAAACATGCCATGACTCTAGCTGTGGTTTGTGAAAAGAGCACGCATGCGATGACTCTAGCTGTGGTTCATGGGAAGAGCAGACATACAATGACACCGGTGGATCCATGTGTGGTTCATGGGAAGAACACACATGCAATGACACTAGTGGATCCATGTGTGGTCTGTGGGAAGAACACACATGCAAAGACACTGGTGGATGCATGTGTAGTCTTTGGAAGAACACACATGCAATGACACTGGTGATATGTGGTCTGTGAGAAGAACACACATCCAATGACTCTAGCTGTGGTTCATGAAAAGAGCAGACATGCAATGACACTGGTGGATCAATGTGTGGTTCATGGGAAGAACACACATGCAATGACACCGGGTGGATCCATGTGTGGTTTGTTAGAAGAACACACATGCAATGACACCGGTGGATCCATGTGTGGTTCATGGGAAGAACACACATGCAATGACTCTGCTGATATGTGGTTTGTGAAAAGAACAGACATGCAATGACTCTAGGTGTGGTTAATGAGAAGAGCAGACATGCAATGACACCGGTGGATCCATGTGTGGTTTGTGAGAAGAACACACATGCAATGACACTGGGTGTGGTTCACGATATGGTTTGTAAGAAGAACACACATCCAATGACTCTAGCTGTGGTTCATGAAAAGAGCATGCATGCGATGACTCTAGCTGTGGTTCATGGGAAGGGCAGACATACAATGACACCGGTGATATGTGGTCTGTGAGAAGAACACACATGCAATGACTCTAGCCATGGTTCATGAAAAGAGCAGACATGCGATGACACTGGTGGATCCATGTGTGGTTTGTGAGAAGAACACACATGCAATGATACCTGTGGATCCATGTGTGGTCTGTGGGAAGAACACACATGCAATGACACTGGTGATATGTGGTTTGTGAGAAGAACACACAACCAATGACTCTAGTGGATCCTTACGTGGTTTATGAGTGGTTTATGAGAAGAACACACATCCAATGAAATCTTGTGGATCTATCTTGGCATAATTTGATGTATGCCATGATGTATTTCATTGTGCAAGACACTCACTTTCCATTTTTATACTACTTAGTATCGCCCTTGGTTTTATGAGGTACTACTCAATTTTGCCCCCCACCTCTCTATCTTTCGTAGAAGCACAAATTTGTGCTCACCCTGTCTGCTACTCCTTGATTGGTTATCACAGTTGTTACGCGGATCGTCCGCACCAGCCATTGATTTTGTGCGATCCACCGATGATCGTTGCACACGTCGTGCCCTTCACAGTACAGTGCGAGACAGCACGGACGTCTCTCTTAGCGAGACTTCTCCTAGAAGGAACACGATGCCGTCCATGGAAAAAGTCGTCGAGCGGTCATGTCATGTTTAATCAAGTCTGAAAAGCCTACTACTGCTACTACTACGCCACAACGCATGCGTCATCGAGTGCACGGTCGTCGATGGACAGCTGCAATTTATTGCCACTTGATTTTAATAAGACATATCCCATTTTTTACGTAGCGGCTCTCAATCGCCAATTTTAGGGCCGTGTCAAACTTCGTACATAGAAATTGTGTGTGCGCTCTTTGCATGCGGCTCAATACAGAACTACCATGCATGGCCCGGGAAAAACGTGACGCATCTGCGGCGTGTCGCGTGCACGGTGCGCCGATCACGCGCTGCTGTGCATGGTGGTGCAACGAAACGTGCCTTGCTTCTATCCACCTTAGCTATAGAGCCCCTCTCCGCACACCCACTCCCACTCTCTCTCACTGTCCCCACGCAACCCTCTCCACTGTCCCACCAGCATCCACAAACTCCCGAGAATACCCCGTCCACACCGGCGATGGCCGAGGAGGATAAGGTGGCCATCGTCGCCTCCATGGCCGCCGGCGATGAGGCCCCCGTCTCCTCGCCGGTCCCCCTCGACGCGTTCAAAGCAGCCGCTGTCCCTGTCCAGACCCTAGTGGAGGCATTGATGGCAGCCGCCGTTCCCATCCAGGCCCTCGTCCTAGCTGCCGACGGAGCCGCTGAAGAGGAGCCCCATGGCGAGAGGCCAACGGTCACAAGCAGATCACGCACTTCTTGGGCACCTACGATCCAGATAAGTACATCGCTCCGCTGAACCCCTATGACACCGGCATCGACGAGCTATGGTCGGAGGTAACTAGGGTTTGCTCCCCTCCCCTGGTTCTTCTACCGTTTGTTAGAAATAATGGGCTAATCTATTTAAAATTTAGCTGGTATTGTCATGTTTAATATTCTGGAATTAATCATGGAAATTGTGCCTAATTATCCAACACCATTCCCATCGTTGGATGCTAGATCTTGGTTTATTAGGATTCGCTTGTTCGCATTTCGATTGGTCAATCTTCTTACACCATCTACTCCCCCATTTTCCCTTTCTTCCAATAGGTTTCGGCAATGACGTGCAGCGATGACGAGTCCATTCACACCAAGGCTCGTCGGTCTTGAGGAGGTCAGGGCCGCAATCACGATGGCTTCCTCGGCCCCTACTATAGTTGCCCTTCCGGGGGGCGTCCATCGCTGACGAGTCGCACTTGTAGCACCGTCTTGAACACCTTACTAAAGCATGAAGAGGCCACGGGCTCTGGCATCCACAAAAGCGGCAAGCCCGAGCCCGCGAACATCAACACCTACATCGCTGAACACCGTGCTCTCGGCATTCACCTCCAAAACCTCCAGCGGGTGGCCATCAAAGAGGGTCGCATGCCTCCAATTAGGCCCAAGGCCCCCAAGTCCAAGAAACTGGGCAGCAAGAAGTGGCGGAGGCGCCAGAGGGAGATGGAGGCACTAGCAAATGAACGGGTTGGATGTCTCCTTGAATGTATCTGCATCTGCCATGGCTGCTGCTGCTAAGCAGCTTCTTTTGATTTTCTATATTTTACGTGCATCCTATTTCTGGCTGAATGCATCGAACCCCGTTAAGCAACCTACTACTTTCTATCGCTATATCCTATTTAGCTGTGCACAACTATATCTACATTTGTTTTGTTTTCTGAATGAATGTATTCTGCCTGGTGTGATTTGCTGCTCTACATTTGCTACCTGGTCGGAGGCAAAAAGAGGTCCAAAAGGGAACGAATTATCGAAGTGAGAATCTTCTCTAGATTTGCTACCAATTTGGGCAAAATGAAACATATCTGTTTAGCGAGAGAGGAAAAGGGCACTGTTTCAAACTGCCAGTTAAGAAGCTACCATCTTGACAAGCTACAAGACACATACATAAACATAACACAATGAGGGTTAAATTTATTTTACTAGTATCACTTGATGCGCTAGACATCTTGGCAAGCTAACTGAGTTCCACAAAACAGAAACAGAAACATAACACTGACAAGTAAAATTTAATTCACTCCTCATCAGACCACTTGACGCGCTTGCTATCATTCCAGGTACTCCACGTCCGACGAACTGCTTTGTCCCAAATGGCATCTGACTTGGCTTTCCTATCTTCAGCGTCCTGCGGCACAATTAGCGGTGCATCACAGGCCCGATTGTTGCCTCGAGAAGATGCCGCCTCTCTGTTTGCCGCTTCAGCTGCAGCCTCTCTGTCAGCTGCTTCTTCAGCTGCAAGCTCTCTTTCAGCTGCTTCTGCAGCCTCTCTGTCAGCTGCTTCAGATGCAGCCAATTTCTTTGCATATTCAACTTCAAACTCAGCTATTCGGCATTTTCTACAAAGGGCTCCCCTAAGCTCGTCTTCCCTCTTGCAAATAGGGCAAAACACGAGGTAACGTTGAAAAAAATGGATCTTCTTGTACAGCTGGTACGTCACGTAAGCATCTATGGCTGCATACTTCAGGTTTATATCAGACAACGGCCACTCGTTCCAGAAATCGTGCCTATCCTTAGAGAAATCTTCCTTCATTGTGACGTACGACTCATCGAGGATTCTAGTTGCGAGTGATGCCATTCCATCCTTCTTCCTGCCCCCTAGGATCTTGACAAGATGCTGAATATCGATCCAGTTGTGTGCAGGAATTATAATTTCCGCTTGATACAATTTCAAAAAATCAGTTGTTGTATCGACAGTGCAGAAAACAATTCCCTTTTTTTCAAGGAACTGGCGCAGCGCCGGACATTTCCTATCAGTCCTGAAAGTATGTAGTTTGTCATCACCAAAATTTGTAAATACAAATATTTTGTCAATGCAAGATCATCATCTCAATATAATTTTGAAAAGTTTAGTAAATACAAGATCAAGACTCTCAACATTGTATTGTCATAATTAGTTCGGTTTTGCTATTTCTCAGTCGACTGAATGAGTTGCGCATTTCTTTTAACTACGGTTGCACTTTTCTTAGGTGATTGAGACTAAAGAAAATCTCAGTCGGTTGAGACATAGGCAAACCCTAATTTATTTGGTCCTAAGTAAAATCCAGTAGTTGCAAGATGGGCAAGTGGATAAAGAACAAGAGGAGAAAACCCTAAAAGCGGTTAGCTACAGAGAGCAGATCTACAAACCGGGAGAGGTGGTAGACGAGGACGTGTTTCCGCATGGCAATTTGAACGACGGCGACTTCACTCCCTTCATATGGGTGCTCTGGGGTGTACTCGAGGTCCAATCCCATAAACTTGTCCTCGTCTATCCCAAGCCAACCCTCGTACATCCTCAGGACACGCACCACTGTCTCCTCCTCGTTGGTGTAGACAACGTCTATCTTCTTGTTGTCATGGGTAGTGAAGCTTGTCTCTAGAGTGTGTAGATCTTCCATGGCGGCAAGGAGAAGACGGGAAGAAGATAGTAGATGATAGGAAGAAGAAGAGTGGTTTCTGTGAGGCAGGGGAACGGTGGAACCGTCAATGCGCTTTTATGGTAGGGGTTAACGATTGGAACGGAAGTCCAAGGAGAGATGCATGGCGGTGGCCGTTCCAGCTTCTGAGTAAACAACAAATAATTATAACGCTGATACATGGGCCCTGTTTTGTCACGTCAATACACTGGGTAGGGATGTTGTCCTATCCATTGTGCCAACGCTGCAAGCCTACGTGACAGCCACCCCGCCTAAGTGACAGGAGCGACATAACGGCGAACTGACAGGGGGGCCCAACTTGACGCCCGTTAGCCTGATTTTTTGTATTGAAAGGTAAAGTTGAATTCGTGTCGAAAAAGACCCTCTGAGTATTCGGCACACCAACTGTAGTCATCCCGGCTGATTTCAGGGAACTTGGGTACCGCGTTGCCTGTACACCCCAACTTTCGGGCCGCAAAGTGATAATCTCGGTATCATGGAGGAACACCACCCCTTAGCCCCCTTCCTTCATGGCTTCTTGGGAGCCCTTCCCCATGGATATGGGATCCATGGGGGAGGTAAAAACTTGGCTTTGGCGGCTGCAAATTCGTGGGTGGAGGTGCCTTGGGCGAATTAGGTTTCCTCCCTTTATATAGCTTCTCGGATTCCCGTCAACCCATCTTGGGCTGCAGTAAATCGGGCCTAGAGGGCCCGTCTGGACTCGGAATCAGCTAAATTTTATGTCTAGAACGTTTGTCGGGAAATTTCCAACAACTTTGTAGTTTAAGAGTTTTCCGTTTGACGCCGTCTTCAATCCGAAACGTGACCATCTTCAAAAAGAGTTCTGAGACAGATTTCTGGAAAAATCCCAATTTGACTCCAACAAGGTTTCCACTTGTATTCTTGGTAATTCCTACACATCAAAGTGTAAAACAAGAACATTGTGCACTTTTCAAACTATTAGTAGGTTAGTCCAAATAAATCATAAACTTTATACAAAAAGGAGTGTCAAAAGTATATTATTAGCATAAAACCATCAAAAATTATACATACGTTATGGACGTATCAAAAGCCACATGCGTTGCTCGTCTTTGCACATGATAGCCTAGGTTCTACCTGTAGATTACAGCTGAGAACCTCCTTTGAACGATTACATTTTTTAGTGCAGCCTCTAGCCCTTTTCCACTCTTACGTTTGCTATAGATGTTTATGCCAGGCAGCCTAAACACATAAAGTTTATCTATCTGAGTAGCCACGGTCAGCACATTCATCTAGCAAATTCTTCCTACTCATACTGCTACGACCTTTCTGACAGGTGAATTCAATCTATGATGTTGTGCCACACCATCTTCTCTGCTTCAGTATTGATGTTATACACGAAAACGAGATATATGATCTAGCCATGTTTGAGGAATCCGATCAGCAGCAGCTCGTGAAGGGGGTTGAAAATCCTTACATCATGAAACTACAATAGTTCACTGTTATTCGGCCTATCCCACTGGAAGCTTGGCCAAAGGGGTTCCCACTATGGACATACAGGTTAACACCAATAATTAGTCTGCCTGATTCGACTAACCATCCTACACAGTGCATATGTGCGCATGTTTTGTACGTGTTAATGGTTCTGCCACCGTTTTGCATGCATTCTTCCTTTTTACTTACCGTGCAGCGACAAATGTCATGGGAGTTATCCGTGGCATCTCTGATGTTACCACTTTAGCTGCCCCTGGTAGAAATGTCCTCGCCAGCAGAAGGCATGTGCTCATTGATGATGGAAGGTGACGTTCTTGCTTGAACTAGGTTACTCCTTGCTTGTTCATTAGTATCAGCTGCATTGGATTTACAATCTATATTTTCCCATTAGTTCTTTCAAGCAACGGCAATGAGGTTAGGATTACTTTGTGGGGCGAATCGGCTTTCCGATTAAATGGACAAGGCATACGGTCTCTTAGCGAGGACTACTCAGCGGCTACTGTTTTTGTTGGTCTAACCGTCTCTATGGTTGGGGGCATGCGTTCTCGTACTAATTAAAGCTTTCCTTAACACATATTTGCATATTTCTTGCTTACCCTTAACATATATGGGGTTTCTTGTTGCAAATAGGCTTAAAGGAATTATCAGGTTCATCCGCCTTAATGCTTTCTAGGCTAGGTACATAACTGAGTATAACCAGGTAGATATGCGGTGCTGTGGTTTCTCCGCTATTTCATGTTTTATTGCTTCTGTACAACCTTTTGTCCATGTTCCAGCCAATTGCACACTTGCCCCCACCACGACAGATGACCCTCCGAGCAGCACTTGATTTTCACCAGCCAGTCGAGGAACTCTCCGTGCTACTGAATAGATATGGCCTCCATCAATAGGTATGGCTCGTGCTTTTATTAGCAGAAATAGCATGGATTCCAACTTAGTGTTGCAGTGCTGCCATAGCCTTCTAGGTTCTGCTGCATCGTATGGATTTGGAGGCTCACACCTAGACATCAATGGTGGTTTGCCTCTTGTATGGACTGTAGGCAAAATACCACGCCTGCTGCTCCTTCGTCAGCTCAGACAGGCAGGTATATATGCTCAGGCGGTGGATGGCCTTGCACAGAAGCAACCCTACAGTAAGCACTATATCAGGCGTCTCGGCTCATGTGCTTCCACTACCCTGCTTCTATATCAATGATATGGATACATTAATAACCCTCTTCATTACTTAGGTACCGCATGCATCTCCTAGGTTTTGACAGCACAAGAGAAGCAGAATTCACTTTATTTGGGAAGCTGGCCTAGAATTTGGTTGGTCTTTCAGTGCAGCAACTTATACTTAATAACCTAGGAGCTGGCACTGAACAGAACGATTTAATCACTGCTGTTGTAACTATTACACATACGACATCTGAGCTAGCTGCTATTGTCAACTAGAGCTATAAGCTTGTTGTGTTTGTCGCACCAAACTGTTTTCAAAGAAGCTGGGCACGGTTTTATGTCTACGGTGTTGAGGATGCCTACCCACATGAATGACAACAAACCATGGAAAAGCTATAGTCCTAACCCATGTTCTAGAACAAGCAGTGTATTTAGTCTAGTAGCTGGTTCACAATCTGTTAGCCTATGGTGCGTGTAAGCTATGTATGGAACACTCTAGCAGTTTCCTTGTTCTGGTATTATACTTAGGTACCCTGGTTCTACCTGCACGCTTGGATGCAGTCATTAAGTGTCTTAATACTATTCGAGACATCCTGATGTAAATAGTCTCCTTCTTTTTCGATAAGGGGCGCTTTATTACTCAAAAGTTTAAGTATTACACCCGGCCTCTGCATATCTAGGATGCACACAGCCGACAAAGTGACCAAACGAGTCCAAACAAAAAAATAAAACTCGATAACGCGTTACAAAACCATGTTTAAATGCAACTACGCCAATGGAGCTGGAGGCGGACCGGTCCGAAGATTATGCTGCCATCCATGTCTAGTAAATAGTTCCCGTGCTGTATCCTCTAGCCTCGTACGCACCTCCAAAAAAAGGTCTCGCAGCTCCACATGATGTAGCACCGACCACTCCCGAATGGTATGCGTCAACCTGTAAATAACCTGTAGAAGGGAATAGTTAACATTATTAAAAACCTTATCATTCCTACATAGCCATAGCGACCAAATTAATGCCATCGCTCCAACCCGAAGAAGTTTTTTAAACTTGTTATCTATACCATGTACCAATTCCCAAAAATATTAGCAATACTACGTGGTGGAGACAAGCCAGAAGCTGCTTGGGTGACTGACCATATAGACCGTGCAAAATTACATTGGAAAAATAGGTGTTTGATTGTCTCATTGTGGAGACAAAACACGCATTTTGGATTCCCATGCCAATTGCGCTTAATAAGATTGTCTTTTGTAAGGATAATTCCACGACGAAGATACCAAGCAAAAATCTTGTTTTTAAGAGGTATCTTCATCTTCCATATCATCCTATTATCTAAAACTTGTATTAGTGGCTGAGTTAAAGCATTGTATAAAGAGCTAACCGAGAAAGAACCATTCTTAGTTAGATTCCATCAGAATTCATCTGGCTCATCTGTCAACTAGACCTGCGCCAATCTATGTAGCAGCATGATCCAAGAGTCAAGTCTGACACCAGTTAAATCCCTTCTGAACGTTATATTGGGTGGAAAAGATTCCAATACAGTAGCAATCCTCTCCCCCTTATAACGAACAATGGAATACAACGCTGGATATTGTTCTCGGACGGTAGCATGAAGAAGCCATTTATCCTCCCAAAACCTTATCTGAGACCCATTATTAATAGAAAATGTGCCATAGCGAAGAAAATTTTTCTTTGTCGCCACCAGGCCAGCCCAAAAATGAGAGTATCCCGGTTTCCAAACCATTTGGGACAATGCTTTTGATCCAACATATTTTCTCTTAATAAGAGTTTGCCATATCCCTTCTTCAGTTAATAACTTGAAGAGCCATTTACTAAGGAGGGCTATATTCTTGATTTCCAAATCATGAATACCAAGCCCACCCTGTTCTTTGGGACGACACAGCACACTCCATTTAGCCACTCTATATTTCTTTTTCTCGTTATCTCCTTGCCAAAAGAATCTTGATCTGAATTAATCTAACCTTTTCAAGACTCCTTTCGATAGTTGAAAGAAAGATAACATATAAAGTACCATGTTACTGAGTACTGAATTTATGAGTATCAATCTTCCTCCTATGGATAATAATTTACCTTTCGAACTGCTCAAACGCAGTTGTAGTCTTTCTTCGACAATTTTCCATTCAGCATTTGTAAGCCTACGGTAATGTACCAGTATGCCCAAATATTTGATCGGAAAAACACCATGGCTATAACCAAATAGTTCATTATAAATACTAGTCGCTTCTTGAGCCTCACCGAAACAAAACAATTCACTCTTGTGGAAATTAATCTTTAATCCCGATAGTTGCTCAAAAGCTGAAACTATAAGTTTCAGGTTTTTTGCCTTTTCGAGGTCATGTTCCATAAAGAGAATTGTATCATCCGCATATTGAAGTATAGATAAACCACCATCCACTAGATGAGGAATCACACCTTCAATATGGCCCTCTGATTTGGCGCGTTCAATCAAAATGGAGAGCATATCAGCCATGCACGCCATTCAGCGGAGAAGCCTTTCATTCTAAGAACTTGCCGAAGGAAAGACCATTTGACATTATCATAGGATTTCTCAAAATCAATTTTAAGAATGAACCACACCCAGTGTCATTTCATGTGTGTTCCTCTCACAAACCACACATGGATCCACCAGTGTCATTGCATGTGTGTTTTTCTCATGAACCACACCCAGAGTCATTGCATGTCTATTATTCTCACAAACCACATTAGGATCCACTAGTGTCATTGGATACGTGTTCTTTTCATGAACCACACCCAATGTCATTGCATATGTGTTCTTCTCACAAACCACACATGGATCCACCAATGTCATTGCATGTATGTTCTTCTCATGAACCACACATGGATTCACCAAGTGTGATTGCTTGTCTGTTCTTTTCACAAACCACATATGGATCCACTAGTGTCATTGCATGTGTGTTCTTTTCATAAACCACAACCAGTGTCATTGCGTGTCTGTTCCTCTCATAAACCACACATGGATCAACCAGTGTCATTGCATGTGTGTTCTTCTCATGAACCACACCTAGTGTCATTCATGTGTGTTCCTCTCACAGTGTACACATGGATCCACCAGTGTCATTGGATGTGTGTTCTTCTCATGAACCACATCTAGAGTCATTGCATGTGTGTTCTTCCCACAAACCACACATGGATCCACCAGTGTCATTACATGTGTGTTCTTCTCATGAACCACACATGGATCCACCCAGTGTGATTGTATGTCTGTTCTTTTCACAAACCACATAAGGATCCACCAGTGTCATTGGATGTGTGTTCTTTTGATGAACCACACCCAATGTCATTGCATGTGTGTTCTTCTCATAGACCACACATGGATCCACCATTGTCATTGCATGTGCGTTCGTCTCATGAACCACATCTAGAGTCATTGCATGTCTGTTCTTGTCACAAACCACACATGGATTCACAAGTGTCATTGCATGTTTGTTCTTTTCATGAACCACAGCTAGTCATTGCATGTCTGTTCTTCTCACAAACTACACAAGGATCCACCAGTGTCATTGCATGTCTGTTCTTTTCATGAACTTTGCTAGAGTCATTGCATGTCTAGTCTTCTCACAAACCACACATGGATCCACCTGTGTCATTGCATGTCTGCTCTTTTCATGAACCACAGCTAGTCAGTGCATGTCTGTTCTTCTCACAAACCACATATCACAAGTGTCATTGCATGTCTGTTCCTCTCATAAACCACAGATGGATCCACCCAGTGTGATTGCATGTGTGTTCTTCTCACAAAGCACATAAGGATGCACCAGTGTCATTGGATATGTGTTCTTTTCATAAACCACATATGGATCCTAACCTTAGGAGAGCCCTAACCTTAGCCCCCAATGGGTGGCCATTAAACCGAGTCTTCTAGAAGGCACACCCTTACACAGTTGTTGTTCTTGACGATCGTTACATACTGTTCGATCGGGGCGCTTGGACGATTGGGATGGTCTTCGTGAGAGCAATCCGCGAGGTGGCTGTTCTGCAGTATGATTGGCCACGCTTGCTCTAGACAAACTAGCAACACCGGGCGCTCCCCTGTTGCGAGTGTCACGACTCACGAGTTCAGTGGGCCATATCCCAGTGTCACGTCCCCATTACTTTTCTTCCTCCCCATACTTCTCTTCCTTCCTCTCAAAGCCACTTTCCCTACTTCACTCCCATCCTGCCGTAGCCGCAAGCCGACGGTGCCTCCATCCCAATCCCCTCTCCGGCAGCCACCCCCCTTCCGCCCCCACTCTCGCCATGGGTTCAAGGGGAGACGACGAGGAAACGCGTCGTGATGACAGGGACGGTGATTTCGATGTGAGTCGTCTCATCTCTATCTATCATCTGTGGCCAGTTATCTATTTTTTGAGCTAGATCTACTTTGTTACTCATGCGCGTATGATGTGTAAGGCCAACCAGACGATGTATGACTCCGACTATCACGGTTTAGCGGATGAAGACAGTCCTCTGCTATGTAAACATGGATATGTGCCCGCTAAATTTGTAGCATTCGAAGGACGAAACGCAGGCATGAGGTTTCTACGGTGTCAAGGACATCATGCAATGATGCAAGGCGGAAGTTGCGGTGTTGTCAAATGGGTAGATCTAGAGTGGCCCAAATCGATGCACAAAACGCTGGACAAACTATGGGAAATGACTGTTGAGTTGAAAGAATCCGTATTCAGCTCACTTCTTGATAGTGTTGAGATGAAGCTATGGGAACCAGTTGACACAACCAAGCATAAGCGAGATCTCAGGTGGGTGCAAGACAAGGTTAGCAAAGTCGAGAAGGAGAGGGACACGGCGTTGGCCCTGAAGGCTAAAGTAGAGCAAGAACTGACTCAAGCAAGGAATGATCTTCACCAGGCCAAAGTCCTGCAGTTCACAACTACGAGTATTGACAAGTGCATGAGGAAAAATACAGAGAAACAATTGAAGCTATGCAAGGAAGATGCTAAAAGGAAGGAGCAAACGATTCGATCCTAGCTCTCGCAGGAAGATGCACATCAGGCTAAGATTAGGCAGATCAAGGAGATGTGTGATAACTAGTTCTATTTAGCTTGAGCTCCATGCCTTTTTAAGTTGTAATAGTTGTACTTGTTGACCTAGCGGTCTGAACTATTGGCTATTGGCCCTGGAGTCCTGGGAGGAAAAAAATTGGTCGCCCGTTAATCTGTCTTAACCCTGCATTACTTCCTTTTGTCTGACCAATGCCCCTTGGATATTCCGCCCGTTGCTTCGTCGTCCTCGTGTACAAATAGGAGATGCCACAGCGCGTCGCTTCGTCGTCCATACCCTCGCCCTCTCCAATATCCACCACACCGTTGCTTCGTCGTCCATCCCCTCGCTTCCTCTCCAATCTCCACCGCGCCGCCATGGAGATGCCCGCGCTGAACTTCTACATGGTGGTGATGTTCGTGCACTTCGACATCCTCGCGCCGCCAGCCGCGACGGTGCCCCACGGATGGCGCATCAGCTATACGGGGGTGCCGGTGGCTCCTCTCCTCGTCCCCGGCGGAGCCGAGATGGAGAGCGAAATTGCGGCGCACCGCCGCCAGATGCCCGCGTGGAAGAGGGAGCTGCCCCGGTACGCGGCGGCCAGCCCGTACTGGCCGGCGCTATTCAAGAAGGAGCGAAATGCCAAGATTGGCAACCGCATCGTTTACGGGCGCGTGGTGCACCGAGATCTCCGCAACCGAGAAGGGCGGGAGAGGTTTTGGTCCGTCCCTGGACGGACCAAGTACATCGTCATCGCCGCCACTCGCCGCGAAGAGGTGCTCCGTCTCGCGAACAATGCAGAAATCGTGGAGGTTCCATCCGACGACGACGAGGAAGCCGACGGCTTGGAGGACAGCGGCAGTGGAAGTGAAATTATTGACTAGTGGTTGAATTAATGTAGGATGTGAAATCGCACCTGTGTTTAGAAGAATTTGTGGTTGAATTAATGAAATGCCTCGATTTAGATCTTTGTCTCGATTAATTTGTGGAAAAATTTGTAATTTAGATCATTTTCTGCCTCGATTTAGATCTCTGTCCCGGATTGGGAACGTGACCGTGGACCAAAGATCCTTTTTCTACTAGTGTATTCTGACATTGGTGGTTAGTTTAAACATAATCTACGTGGATTGTGCCGCATGCAAATGGCACAACCATAATTTATAAAGTGGAAGCACGTACACCCGGTTACTGGAGATCTCGGAGCTTCACCAGATGCAGGGGATGCAGGAGCAGAGAGGCGGTGAGATAGACGGGCTCAAGATTAGGCCAGAAAGTGGTACCGATTTCCTCCTCATCTGGGTATTATCGGTTGCCATTGCTGTTTATGTTGCCACGTCGTTGCGCAGCATCTGAAATAAGTTGCTGCTTCGTGGAGTGTGGCAGCTTAAATAATTTATTTCCGTCCACTTACATTCCGTCGTATTTGGAGACCTCCTGCCCCTCAGCAATCGTGGAACCGGTGCTGCGTGTTTTCAGATAGTAGTGGCACAATCACAATTTCGGATTCAACTACTGACTCAGGCGTTTCCAAACCCTAAGTCGCGGTACATCTTACTTAGAGAACGTGGGTAGATTGTTTCGCCCAGCAATGTGCCACACACAGAGCGATCAGAATTTAACAGAATTACATATATAGGTTCAAGTTCAACACATTACTATGCATCTTCATTGCCAGCAGCCTTCTTCCGCAGCCTGGGTGCCAAGCCTTCACGTCCACTGGCTTCTTCATTTCCTGCCTTCTTCCTCTTCCTCGGTGCCAATTTTCTTACCTTCACGTACTCTGCATCGCCGGGACAATGGGCACCAGAATCGTGTCCAGCATCATATTTCCACTCGTTTTTAATTTCTTCGGGTAGCAAAATGACTAACCCTGCAGTCATGTTTCTAACCTTGTGGCGCTTCCTGTCAAAGAAATAGGACTGTTGCATAACTGCCCAATATCTACAGTGTAAATGAAACAAAAATTACAATTCAGCATAAACATGCGAACCCCAAGAGACTTTTGCTTACCAGGAGCTAATTGGGTTCGAGCAACCACCTTGTCCAAGAATAGAAGGGCAACTCCCAGTTGCAGTAGCTTCCACATCCAGTACATCACAATTCAGCTCAAATAAGCAAGCCGAAGCATACCTTTTCATTAACCCAATTAGCTGTCTGTCACACGTTAGAGGAACCGTGATGCCACGTTCATCCATGAAGCTGAACTTTGCAGTCTGCTTCGGCCATAATTCATCATGATTATGCAGAGCAACAACCATACCAGATATAGTGCAGATCTGCGCAGGCGCTTCTTCTATCGTGATAAAATGGTGTCCATACCACTTTCTGTTAGAGTCATAACCAGGTAAGGGTGGTCCGCAGAGATCCCACTTGACAGAAAACTGTGAACAAAATATGTTTGTCAGTGTTGGGCTAACAAACAATTTTAGGTTCAGTAGCCAACTAACAGTTATAATTAGTGCGAATAGCAAAGATAAGGGTATCTCACCCGCTTGTAGCTAGAACTTCTTCTTCCTTGGTAGTAGGATTTGCCATCCTCCGAGCTGCTCGGCTCGTCGGCGGCGGAGGCGGGCTAGAGCCTCGCAATGGCGGCTATGGCATGCACCATTGGAGCTCGGGATCAGCGACTGGGCACAGCAACTTGGCGCCAGAAGTCAAATGTCCGAAGGGATTGTCCTGCCTGGAGGGTGGATTCCGACGCCGCCGGTGCTAGGGGAAAGTTGGGAATGGATTTGTAAAATTGGTCAACACATCCAATCCACTTAGTTCCTCGATTTGCCTAAGAGGTTGCCGCGTTGGCGCTCGCGTCACGGACAGATGACCGACATGAGGGTCCCGACCGTCTACTTCACGGGGCAGTTTCACGGAATGTTTGAATTTGGCAGGGGTGAGATGAGTTTGCATCGAAATGGCCCCTCTCGGTAGTTGGTGGCCCAATATTTCGAAACTCGGCAATTTCAGGCAACTTAGGTACCGCGGTGCGCTGGCCTGCGAACTTTGATACCACAGACAAATAGCCCCTGAGTAAGTACCCACTTAACAAGCATCCCGTTATCCATGTGAACCATCGCTAGATCACCTCGAGGATGCGGCCCAACAGTGTATTGGAGGCAGCCTTTAATCATCGTTCCTATTTGCCCAGGAAGATCCACCACTTTGAATGTACCTTGTTCCATGTCAAAACAAAATATGAGCCCTATTAAATACATAACGTAGGTCCTAGAGCCAACCTGGACACAATACGAGGACCTCTAGAACTTAGTTGATGGAGAAAGAGGCAGGGAATCAAATATGTGTGGAACCCAGCCTACATTGCTGAAGACACAAACATGCACCCGGACCCTTCCAGGAGGATTAAATTGGACACCATCATGGTCTTGGTCAAACAACCTTGAAGGATCCTTTACAAAGAATGCGCAAAAAACATTTGCATGCCCATTAGTAAGGGGCACTACAGCAAACTTCCCGTACGTGCTATCCTCGGGGTTCCTCGGCAGATCAGGAACTGGATGCCCCATAGATGCAAATGCCCTCGGATTCAGAGAGTATGGGCAATTCATATATAACCTGCCCTGCCGCTTGCCATCTTCAATCCGACATATCACACATCCACCATAGGTACCGAGGACGTGCTTCCCACAGAAACTATCAGCAACAAACCTTGAACGTACGGCCCGGGCAGAGTCATCAGTCAGAGCTGCAGGTGGGGCTATGAAACTCCTTACAGGTTCATGTACTTGCGAATGCTCACACATGAAGCCAATGAAACAAGTACTTGTACGGCTCACAAATCCAGAAAGAACAACCGGAAGCGTAGCTATGTCCTGCCAGAACCTACTAACAAAGCTAGCTCACAAAAAACAATTGCTACCCTTAGTCCTCTTCGGTATCTCTCCCAGGAGGAACTCCGTCTGCAACACTTCCTCACAGGAATCAACATACATCTTCGCCAGCTTATGATATGCAGATTTTTTATGATAATGAAACATAGAAACAAATCAGATTCGCACTACATCAGCACCATACTTACATGTATAGAAAACATATGGATTATTCTACAGCCAAACATACATAGGTCGACAACAGTTCAATGCCATAAGACCGGGCAATGAAGGGAAATAAACCTAGACTCTGTTTTGGAGAGCAGACTCAACATTGCTTTTTCTCGGCATTGTTTTTCCTCAGCTTGGCACTACCTATTGTGTGTTCTGTTGGAAAAATAGGGAGAGATTGCTGCATTCCAAAACTACAGACAACTATTATTACTTCTAGTACGATAAAGGCCTAAACATTTCATATATTATTAGACCATCCATGTAAAAACAAGCAGCATCTCCTATCCCTTTATAGATTAGGTGAGGTAAACAGACAAGTTATCTACAAGCTTCGGTTATGACTGAAACTCAGAACACAGTATTAATGCAGGGCTCTTTTACCGCTAAATGCTGGAATTCTTCACATAGTTTATACACAAGGCATGAGGATCTAAGATCTATCTCATGATCGAATTAACCTATACCTAAAGAGCTAACACGCGATCTTGTCCCGCCGTGCGTAGAAAATAAAAGCGAAATTTCCTCCGGTTCCTTCCATACCACCAGAGGCCCTGCTTGCACAGTGAATGCTCCAGATCTCTTGCGGCCACCTCTCTTGTAGTTGCCTCTTGCTTGTTCCGCTCGCCCGCGGTCCAGCTCTTCCGATTGGCGGAACCAGCCTACTCTCCTGCCACCCCAACATGGTCTTCGAAGCCACCATGCCCGCTATTTCGATGGCCGATCCAGGCTACTATCCTACACGCCGCCAGTCCAGGAGAGGAGCAAGACAGCTCTGTGAGAGGAAGGCGTAGAAAGAATAGGCCTTGAGCCTTTTTTTCATTTTTCACGGACGACCGTCTCACTGCGTGTGGCCCCTCTGGACCACTTGCTAAAACGGATCTGTGTAATGCTAACCGTTCGTCTACCCATACCCCCGCCTCTCTGTATCTAGCCTCCGGACGATTCCCCTTTCCCTCTCCTCGACTTGTCTTCGTGCCGCAGCGATTTACCCTAGCTTTTTCTTTGATCTGCCGAAAGTGATGGGCTTCCCCACAACTAGTCCTTCTGATTGAGGTGATATCTGTTGCACACTTTGATTGCTCCTCCCACGGTCACTGTCTCCATTTAGCTCATCATTTCTTTCTAGAGGTTCCTCCTGATGTTTCCCTTCTAAATCATGCGCAGGTTACCTCATCTGTACGCTAGAGAGCGAGGTTGTTGGCTCGCCTCACTACTTCGACAATATGCTACGCTTGTCCCGAGCAGCCCAATCCCATATTTTCGCACGCAAAGATCCATCCTCCTTTCCTAAGGACAAAACAATAGCCTATTCTTGTTAATTTACATGTTTCAGCAAAATTCCTACTGCATTTTTATCTACTTGCCTAGAAGCTTACAAAATTACCTATGACCTTTGTACAGTACGAGCAAGTTAGCAGATACATATAAAGAAGGAGCAAGTTAGTATATTGGCATACATCACCGTGCTCATATTGCCCATCATATTCTTATCTATGAACAGTTTCAAGGGCTCAGATGAGTAACAACAGCAATATCGATGGGTCAGTGACCTCTTGTTTCCTACATGCTGTTCTTGACTTGTACTATACCACATAGCCTACATTCCCTTTTCTTGAACGGTGATGCTGGAGTTACTTAGTTTCCACATTACCGGGTACTCAGAAAAGCATAACAGTCTGAGGCAGAGTTATTTTTGATGACGTGATACAACAGCTTGGGTTGCCAATGGCTCAGAATGAACAGAGGATCCACCAAGACGGCAAAATCTCAGTGACTCTCGTCTTCCAGACAACAGCACGCCCTTGCAATGGTTCTCCTCTCCCTGCAAGAATAGATGGAATAAAGTCTTTTGTTGCCGCTTATGCAGAGCACACTACCACAGTGGAAGCTATCAGGTATATGGAAGATACCACCAGTACGGTGGTTAAGGATCTGAACTACCACAACCTAAACTATGCTAATGACGAGATCAGAGAGGTCCCGAGACAACTCATGGTTGCGAAACTTCTGCTAAAAAAACCCGTTAGAAGCAAAAATCTGGCTAGAGGTTGGTTCTAGGCTGTCAGAAACATGTTTTCGTTCTCGTTTCAGTTTCATAATGTAGCCGTCATTGGAAATTTTGGAGGGAAAGAGGTTCTAAGCAACAATGTCAGAGCAACTTTTGCAACCGTGTATGAGACCGCGGCTAAACTAAAATCTAAGAGCATGCGCTTGGAATCCAAGCTTGAAGAGATAAGGCGTTCATAAATCAAGGTCACTACTTCCATTTGTCCTGCTGCAAACAACTTTATTTTGGTGTTAATGGTGAGGATTAAATCCTGCTGGTACCCTTGGCTGGTGCACGCTGCATCTTTGTAATATTCTATAGACCATCTATATAAACTTGCTCTCGCACTGCCATGCTTCGTTCCACTCTATACTGCTTATGGCTTTATTACCTTCAACTAGTGCTATTTCCCTGACACAAACTGAGTTTATAATATTAGCCATATTTAAACTACCCATCTATCTATGTGATCACATGAATATATGATGATCGTTACACAACATCCTAATTAGATCCATCAAACCTGGTAGATTATAGTTCTCTAGCTAAAATGATATCTGCTGCATTTTTACCAGATGTACCATACTTTCATTTGAGATTAGCAAAACATTTTCCAAATTTTTGGTCCTGCCGTCATCCTTAGTGCCAGTAGCACACCGGATCATCTAGTTCCTATAAATGCCGCTAGGCTACCCTCCTCCTCATTCGTTATGGGCGTGCGCGCAAGCCTTGGCCGCACGAACGTCTGCTAGCATAGTGCGCCCCATGCTGATTCGTTTCCTAGCCGTTGGATGACTCTTGCCCTTTTCTTACCTCTTCTGTTGGCTAATACCTCTATTACAGCTGGGCCCGTTCGCATGCAGTGACGGGGTTGAGTCTGTATCTTGTGCTCGTGCGCGTGCGGCCAATCGACCTCGCTCGGTACGGTGTGCGCGCGGTATGCCGGTTGGTGGGCGTCCCCTGTTATACCCAGGCGACGCAGGTTGGTTCCTGCCTCTCTCTCTGACGGTGGCCCATTTTTAAGGTGGGGCCCATCCGTCGGTCCCTCGTCTGCTTGGCCTGGAAGTAGATGACTTCGCTTCCTGCTTACTGCATGGAGGAGACGTCCGAATGGTGGGCGTCCCCTGTTATACCCAGGCGACGTGGGTTGGTTCCTGCCTCTCTCTTTGATGGTGGATCTTTTTTTAGGTGGGGCCCATCCGTCGATCCCTCGTTTGCTTGGCCTGGAAGTAGACGACTTCTCTTCCTGCTTACTGCGCGGAGGAGACGTCCGATTGATCTGCCGGCCACACAGGGGAGACTTTCGTGCCCGTGTGCGTGATTAGAGGAGTGGCGGTTTCTACCGCTGGCCCCTGCTCACGGTGCGCACCCCTCTTGCTGGTTGTGGGCCTCTGGCCCGCTCGAGGATGCATGTTTGCGTGCTGCTGGTGGGTGCCCGGTCTCGCTGCGTCATTGCTGTTGTGCTTCCTTCCTTTCTCCTCAGCGAGACCCAGCACTGTGGCTCTCCCCTCCCCGCAGTTCCCCTTTCTCTTTCCATCTCCTCCACTCGCCTACATCCTCCATTCGCTCCTAGCTAGGGTTCCTCGGCTTCCAAGAGCGATGGATTGCCTCCTGTCTAGTCTGTCTGGTTGAGGTGAGATGCGGCTCGGCTCAGCCTTTTCCTCGATCTATTTCCTCGCTTGTTCCGATCCGTGGCTTCTAGGGTTCCTGTTGCTTACCTTTACGCCTGCTCTGCGCAGATCTTCCTGGTTTTACATGTCTTCATGGGTTCCTCTTTGTTGCGTATGCTTTTCTCATCGCCTCGTCCGGTAGCCATACTTCTCTATCTCCGTTCATGCCTTGTGGTTGTTTGACAGAACGTCCGCTTGCTGCGTTGTTGGTTTTACTTTTCATCTTTTGGTATGATATGCGTAGGTCTTCCTGGGATCGTCATTGGCGCGCTTTTTTCTCTTGGCACACCTTCTAGTAGGCCACCTTCCCTCTCTCCGTTCTTGCCCTGCAGGTGTTTGATGTAGTGTGCCCTCGCTGCTCTGTTCGTTTGCTTCAATTGGAGAGGTGCTTAGCTTTGCTTTTTTGTAGGTATCCTTGCACAGTTCTATCTGCTTCTTTTAGCAGGCTTGGTTCGCTTGCCCTACCCTCTGTTCTCCTTGAGTTTGAGCAGGTATGCCGTCTTCTTGGGTCTGAGGCCCGTTCTGTACATCCATGCTTGGGTTCTAGCTGCCGTGGTCCGAGTAAATGGTGGGTTTCAGCTGCACTGTGGGGGTTTTCTTGTACCCCTTTCATTGACTATCCTTGTCAGGAGGTGTCTTTTAGGTGTTCCATAGGTTTTTCTTTGTGGATCTGTTGTTAAGTGTGCGGGGTTTGTTTCAGATGTGGTGTGTGTTGCATAGAAGTCTAGAACGGTAACTGAAGCTGGGGTGCTGACATGGGTATACCTTACAGATACTCGAGTGTGGCATATACAGTCCAGATACGGTAGAAGCCCACGGCGTTGCCAAGGCCCAATAAGGAATTCGAGTGGCCCACGGACTCTCGATTGCTTGCGAGACAAGAAGAAGCTTAAGATAGAAAGTTTAAAGGGAAAATCCTAATCTGTAACCGACTCGACCTGTTACCCGAGACCTAGCCTATCTATATAAAGGCTAGGAGGGGATGGCGAGGAGGACAATCACAACCTTAGTTTCCACAACTCTCGCCAGATTGCATCTGCACGCCCCTGTAATCTTCGATTCCTTCGTTAATTCCAAGAGCAGACAAGCAGGAGTAGGGACCTCTACGAGGCCTAAACCTGGGTAAAACTTGTGTCCTTGTGTGCTTGTTTGCTAGCCGATTGATGCCTCCAGCGCTCCCTCCTTCTCCAAAATCCAAATCCATAACAATGGACATTGACGAGTTGAACCCTCGTCAGGTGCTTTTGAGCCTTGAGAAAGAGGAGACTCTATGGCATGTTCTAGGTTGTCTTGGCTTAATAAGCCAGAATATACATGGTAAGATGAAAAGAGGAAGAGATTCTGAGTCCTGACTCTTGGTTCTCTGCTGGACTAAGCAACCCTAAATCCTAATCACTGCTAGAGAAGTCACGTGGATAGAAAAACATTATAATGTGTAGCCACTTGTTTCTACTCACCGGAAAATATAATGACAGCCTTCAGGGAAAATCTGCTCTCCCTCTAAGAAGAGATTCCTAATCATATATCTACATGCATCTATGTCCTAAATAGAGTATGACCTGAAAAGGTATCTAGACGAAGCAGATGGACCACAAGAATTTTAAATAGACACTCCAGATAATTCACCATAGATCACTAGGATATAATATATAGATATAAAACCTAATCAGTGCTACAATAGATAGTAACATGAAAATGCAAGAACATACTTTATTATGCTAAGGAGAGAGAGAGAGAGAGAGAGAGAGAGAGAGAGAGAGAGAGAGAGAGAGAGAGAGAGAGAGAGATGACCGCACGGTGGCTGAAGCTGGAGTGCTTTTGAGCATGGAGGAAGGGGAGCCTCGGTGTTAGGTTCTAGGATGTCTTGGCTTAATAAGCTAGGATATACATGATAGAAGAAAAGAAGAAGAGATTCTTAATACCGGTTGATGGTCCTATTCTGTATTTTTCAGATATGGTAGGTGTTTCTTTCTGGATCTGTTGCTGAGGGTGCGGAGTGTGTTCTGGGTGTAGTGTGGGTTGCATAAAAGGTTAGCACGGTACCTGAACCTGAGCTGCTTCTGAGCATGGAGGAAATAAATCTTGGTCTCGGCTCCAGGTCTGCTTATATAGACTGACTGGTCAGTTGACTAGATAAACCAAGATATATGTGAAAAAATCAAGGAATGAGAGATTTATAGTCTCGTCTCTAGCTTCTCTGAGATATACCTCCCTGCCACTTAGCAATCATATCTACGGTTTCTTCTTCTTTTATGTTACTACATTGCTCGGTTCGCCGCTGCTCTCAGTTGGCTGTACAGTTGTGGTAGCTTTATAACTGAACTTTGCGAGTTTCAGACTTCTTGATGTTTACATTGTTTGGCTGATCCCTACTTGCTCCTGGTCTGCTGCTAACAGTTCTTTGGGTTTTTTCACAGGTTAGGGTCTGCCTTCACCAGGAGATGCTGATGCTGCTTCACTGTTTAGTTTTATCAAGGTTTGCACTCTCTCTTCCCTATGCTAATCTATGCGGTTTATTCTTGTCTTCTGTTACTGCATTGCTCGGTTCGTCGCTGCTCTCAGTTGGCTGTCCAGTTGCTATTTCAGCTGGCAGCTTTATAACTGAACTTTGTGAGTCTCGGACTTCTTGATGTTTACATTGTTTGGCTGCTTCCCTGCTTTGCTCCTGGTCTGCTACTAACAGTTCTTTGGGTTTTTTCACAGGTTAGGGTCTTCCTTCACCAGGAGCTACTGACGCTGCTTCACTATTTAGTTTTGTCAAGGTTTGTACTCTCTCTTCCCTATGCTAATGTATGCGGTTTATTCTTCTTTTCTGTTACTACATTGCTCGGTTCGCCGCTGCTCTTAGTTGGTTTTCCAGTTGCTATCTCAGCTGGCAGCTTTATAACTCAACTTTGCGAGTCTCGGACTTCTTGATGTTCACATTGTTTGGCCGCTTCCCTGCTTTGCTCCTGGTCTAATGCTAACAGTTCTTTGTGTTTTTTCACAGGTTAGGGTCTGCCTTCACCAGGAGCTGCTGACCCTGCTTCGCTGTTTAGTTCTGTCAAGGTTTGCACTCTCTCTTCCCTGTGCTAATGTACATGTACTACGCGTGCTACATTGTTTCTGGACTCATTGGTTCTTTTTGCCCACCTACTTACTATTGTTGCTGTTGTGCGGATTCATTCTGTGTGTCGCGTTCTATTTTCTTTTTTTCTCATTACTTTGGTGGGATGTTTCACAGGATGTGCACTGTTGTATCGTTCGTCATACCTATTTTAGAGACCCTGGCAGTGTGCCTCGCTTTGCTGGTGCTGCTCTATTGTGTGAGGTGGCCGAGGATGGGTCCATGCTGGGTGGGGTAGAACTTGAGCTTCCTGCGGATGGCCTTGCCACGATGCCACAGAGGAGGTTCTTTTGGTGTGCGTCTTGGCCGGAGTGTGTGCATGCTTATGACCAGGCTGCTCTGCAAGCTATAGCTTATTTACAAGGGATGTATGGCTTCATCGTGCGCGATTACATCTACAGCTGTATGATGGCGTACAAAGATTCTATGTAGTCTCATGTCGTTCTCGCGGCTTGTGCTGCCCAGCAGGAAGCCCGCGCAGAGAGAGAGAGGTGCCACGTCCATTGTCAGTTGCGTCAGTGTCTTCGGAGAGCTTAGCATCGCTAGACTGGAGTCTAATGTGTTCGTGCCTCATGGCATCTATTCGTTACATTTAGTACTTGTGTAGCTGGATATGCCTAGATTCTTGTTTATTTGTTTTCCCCTATCGAATAAATAGAGACCTGCTTCCTCTTGTTCATCCAAGTGCCAGGGTTTCTGCCAGTTCACCGTGCTCCTGTCTACGCTGCTAAATTCGGTTGTATACTAGTGCTTTGCCTCCTTCCACTCGCAAATCAATCCAGTATCCTTTCCTCAGTTTCCGTAGCCTGGTGTTTTCTGCTCCTTTGCTTCTCTGTTGGGCAGACCTTTTCGCAGGGAGTTTTGGGCTGTGCTTTACGTTTGGTTTTGCTTCTTTGCTGGGCTGTGCTATTGCCAGGGAGTTTTGGCATGTACTTACCGTCTGCTTCTAGCCTGTTCTTGTGCACCGTTGTGCTCCTTGTTGGCATTTTCGTTCTTTCTTTTCATTGTTGGAACGTTTTTGGTGTTGGGTTGTCCTTCCTATTTGGTATGGCAGTGAAGATGGCTGGGTAAAGTCCGGTTAGTTCTAGAATGGTCCACTGCTGTTCTTTCATTGCTATTTATTAGATTTGTGTATGGCTTCTGTGCCTTCTGATTTCCTTTTCCAGCAGGTTCTAGGCTCCTTATTATAATTGTATGTTCTCCTTTTGTTTTTGGTCATTTGTTTTCACCCGTTGTTTGTTTGGGTGTTCTTTGCTTTGCTGTTCATAGTGCGGTTGGACTCCTCATGTCCTGCTTTTCTCTATGCACTACCCGTTGCTTCATTACTGTTGTTGTTCTTATAGCGTTTAGGTATGGTTAGAACTCCTGCTATCCGCCGTGGGTTACCTCCAGATAGTAGCCCTCCTATTCCTCGTCGCCCGCGGGCTCCTTGTCGTCCTCGGGTTCCTCGTTCGGAGGTGCCTTCTCCGCCCGTGGTTCTTAGTATCGTGTCTGCGGGGCTACCCAAACAAAAATGTGAGAGCTTGCCCGCCTTACTGAATGTTCTTTGTTTTGTATATCGTCTGGTTGTTAACCATAGGGGATGGGTTCTTTCCTACTTTAACTTATGAGGCTGCCACCATCAATCGGAAAAAATGCAAGGTTGCACACGACGGGTGGTGTGGTCATACCCCCGGTTCTTATCGGGGTGCTCGTTTGCCAGGTGCTTGTTTAGGCTAGCTTATGTTCTCGTGTGCCTTTGCTTGCTATTTGCTTTATGTGCGATGCGACGTATTGTCGTGGTGTGTCCCATGCAGATGTGCGCATTCCTTCTTGCTTAAAACCTTCATGGGCTGGGTTCACGGATGAGGAGTCTGAAATTTTAAAAGGTGATGCGGATCTTCTATATCGTTGGTTGCTTGTGCTATTCATTTGTGTGATGCTGTTCATTTGGTGCTAAAACCAAAGAATATGCCCAGCTGCCTATGTAGGGAGGTATTACTATAGAGGTCCTAGCTATATATGTTGTCGCTGTAAGGTGAGATTTTGGTACTAGGAGAGGGTGAGCTCCGCATCCGCGGTCATGGACTGGCATATCATCTATAACAACTGCTGCAAGGGCGGGAAGGTTTTCATTAAACCTTTCAGGCAGCCACCTGACTTCCTTCACGAGTTTTTGACTTATAATGGGCCCATGCGTAACAAACAATTTATTGAAAAATACACTAGTACAATTGTTTGTTTGCTTTTACTTCCATGGGAGCCACCATAGATCGTTCTGTCAATGATGGTCGGTGTCGTTGTATTGGGAACGGCAGTACCTAAAAAGGTTAGATAGAGGTGTGGGAACTAGCAGGAAAGCTATCGACGGCGTCCGCGAAGTAGATTGATACGAGCGCGAAAGGGACGCAAGAAGTACCAGGTTCGGCCTCAGCGGTGAGGTAAAGCCCCTACTCGCCTCGATCCGACTATGTGAAATATACGAGCTACAAGTGCTCCTCGGCTGTATTCTTTAGCTCGCCTTAAATGAACTGAGACCAACCCTTTCTCATCGAGGCCCTCCCTCTCCTTATATAGGAAGAGAGGCAAGGGTCTCACGGCTAAGTCCGATTGCGGGCCCCAAGGCGGGTCCCACGGCTAGTCATCTACAGACCCGCATGGTATGTCACATCGGTGTATGAGCGGTATGGCTCGTCAGGCATGACGCCGTGCGAGCCTGGCCGTCAAGACAAAGCCACCGTTCTCGCTACCACGCTAAGTCTTCGGTATGGGCGTGGTGGTGACGTCTTGTCGTCAAATGCAGCGTATGCGTGCACCGATACGCACGCCGCCCCGCCTCTGATTGGATCCGGCTATGCTTGTTGTATCCGGCTACCTCCTCATGGTCCGGCTACCGGGTGGTAGCCGGTCCGTCCTACCCTGTCCGGCTGCATCTGGTCAGCCGGCTGAGATCCGACTGTCCTGTTTCTTATTTGGGTAGGGTATCCGGGGGTCATCCCCCTGACACTAGCCCCCGAGCGCGTGTGGATTCCGCCCTTGGGCGAAATGCGCGCGCGCTCCCTTTTGCTTTTTGAATTTTGATCCGGCTGAGCCTGGCGGTTGCGCTACCCGCGGACGCCGCGGTGACGCCGCCACGCACGCACGCGCCATCATTGCTCAAGGCGGCGCCAGAACGTCCTGGCTGCGCCTCGGGAACTGCTTGCCCGGCGCCTCGGTTTCCGTCCCAGGATCTTCTGCGCATCCCGTCCCGGTACATGGGATCTAGGCGGCGGTTGGGATGTGGGTCGCCCGGATGCGCGCCACGTGGCCCCACCGACAGTTGCCCTTCCGGTCCTTTAAAGGGATGCCGCGGGGGAGGCAGTTCTTTTCCTTCGATCCCCCGCTGCAATCCTCCTCTCCTTCTCGCGCGCTGCTGCTCCTGTGCTCTTGCCCTCTGCGCCATTGCCGCCCGCCGACGCTTACAGCCATCACTCTCCGTCACCGCCTCCTCTCCTCACCGAAATGGCGGCGACCGCGGGCTCGTGCGGCTCCTCCGTCACCGAGGATCGATTAAGTGGCATCACATGACCAAGGCCCTCCCGCCGACGGAGGAGGTGGCGGTGCGGTTGGCACCGGTGGGGGAAGAGTCACCGCATCCTGCGGAGGGGGAGCGCGTTATTTTCCTCTCGCACCTAGCGCGTGGGTTCGTGCTGCCGCTGCATCCCTTCTTCCTCACGTTTCTGGCCTTCTTCGACCTCCGCCTCCACCACCTCGGCGCCAACGCCATCGGAACGCTGGCGCACTTCATGGCATTCTGCGAGAGCTACCTCAGGATCCAGCCGGATCTCGGGCTCTTCTGTCGGCTCTTCCGAGTTTGTCCGCAGGTCGAGTATACGAAGGGCCCGCTAGTCGTCTGTGGCGGCGCCTCCATATACTCCCGCTCCCAATCCGGCTACCCGAAGTTCTTGCTCCAGGACACGGTACGGGTGTGGCAGCAGTCGTACTTTTATGTCAAGAACATCACCGGCGTCGACCGGATAAACCTGCCGGCCTTCCAAGACGTCGAGTCCAGCCGGAAAAACTAGGACTTGAAGGTCTACGGCGACAAGGCGGAGACGGATGCGATGCTGGCACGCATGCGCTCCCTTGTCACCTGCCAGCTAACCGGTCGGGACATCACCCTTAGCTGGATGTCCCGGCTGATGATGCCGCTCCAGCAGCGGGCACACAAGATGTGCTTCTATTCTGGCCGGCTGGACCCGACCCGGCTGTCGCGCCGCGATCCCCGCTACCACAACTTGATGGAGTGGTTGTGGACGATCAGCAAGGAGCGGCTGCCCGAGAACTGGAAGTTCAGCCTGGCGCCCTACAGCCGGGAGAACCGCGCCCCCCGGGTAAGTTCTTGTAGCCGGAATTTTTGCTTATTCCCTCTGTTATTTCCTTGTTCTGTCTGGCTGACCCTTTTGCATTTGCCAGATCTTCCCCTGCATCCTTCACGAGGAGGGCGACGCTCCTCTCGAGGTGTTCGCGCCGGACTTGCCCGAGCCACGCGCTCGGCGATCCGGCGAGGAATCGGATGGGGACGGCGATGCCTTCCCCAGCCAGAACGACGAGCCGGTCGCCGACCCGCACGTGGAGGTGCACGAGGAGGAGGATGTCGGGCCGACCGTGGAGCCGGCGACGCGCTCCGCGGCGGACGGTGAAGCAGGCGGGAGTGGCTCCGGTCATTTCGGCTCCCGCCGGCCTGCGGCGGAGGAGCCGGCTCCGAAGAGGGGCCGAACCAGTGCCCTGCCGCCAAGCCGTCTTGGCCGGAAGAAAGGGCCGCCCCCAGTTGTGCCGGGGTACGTTTTTCTCCCTCCCCCCCTCGGTGCTTTCTGTTTGTTTTTCCTTGTCCTTGTTTTTCTAACTTTAGCCTGTTTTGCTCTTGTCTTTAACTCTTTCCCTTTAGCGCACTTGTTTCTTTCGGCGCCGCGAGCCCGGATCGGACGCCAGCCGGGTCGCCGCCTCGCGCCCCGATTGATCCAACCGGCACCTCCCCTTCCTCTGAGGTGCAGCCTCCTCCTCCTCAAGCCGAGTCGGCTGCCCCCTCTCAGCCGGAGGGTCCCCAGCCGGAAGGTTCCTCCGCGGGCGCGCGGGGGGCTACTGGCAAGGAGCTCATCGTGGTTGGCGACGACGACTCTGACGAGGCGCTCGGGGAGGAGTGGCAGACAGCGGTGCTCGCGGCGAAGGAGTCCTTGGCCGTCAACGTTGTGGACGACGACGCCTCTTCCGTCGCCTCGCTGTCGGATCTTGCCGCCATGCTCGAGCTGGCGGTGAAGGAGATCCGGATGCTTGAGGCCACAGCCGGTGGGAACCGGACGCTGGAGCAGAAGCTTGCTGCAGCCAACGTGACCTCCCAGAGTAAGTCCGCCTCATCCGTCTGGTTTTTTTTTAATAGTCGGCTTCGTTGCAGCTGTCCTTGTGTGCGCCCAGCGCGAGATCGATCGCTTGAAGAAAGCGAACGACCGGCTGAGCAGGTCCAACTCCACGCTGCGCTTGCAGAACAAGGACTGGCACGCGCGAGTAGACGGCTTGGAGGCTACCGTCAAGGAGCGCGACGCCTCTCTCGCTAGCCGGGCCGAAGCTTTCTCCCTTCTCGAGGCCCAGAACAAGGACCAAGAGAAGGAGATAAAATGGCTAGCGGTCAAGGAGAAGGCACTGGTGGAGGAGCTGATGCAAGTCGGCTACACTGCCAAGGTGAGTTCTTTCTTCCGTCTTCTTTTCTTTCCGGATCCGGTAGCCGGATTTGACTCCTCTTTTCTGACAGCCTTTTACCCCGGCATAGACCTTCCGCCTACAACCGCCGCAGGGAGAATCGGGGAGCGCAGCCGACGGCTCAGGAGCTCGTCGTTCTTCTTGGCGAGGAGGTCGCGAAGCTTCGTTAGGCGGCGCGGGACATCTTCTCCTTTATGTGGTCGGAGGCTCCGGTTCCGGAGACGATGGCGCAGCTGGCGGCGAAGGTGGGAGAGGTGCCGGCTGTGGTGGACCGGCTACGGGATCTGGCGGCGTGGGGTGGAGCGGAGATGGCCTTGGCGCTGATGCTTTCCTGGTACAAGGATGCTCGCGTCGAGAAGATCGATGGGGGCTTCCGCGCCGAAGCCGACCTTGCCGCCATCCGCCAAGCCCATCCGGAGCTTCGCGGGTCCGCCATCAAGATCGCCGACTACGTGGATCCGGACGAGGTGCTCACCGACTCGGAGTCCCCCGACACTCTGGATGCGGAGTCCTCGCCGCCGCTCGCCAACCGAGCTGAACGAGCACCGCGCTCCGCCCGCCTAGCATCTGCCAGCTAGGAGCGCCCCCATGGCAAAGGCCCTGCCGTTTAGCTGTTGCCCCGGGATGCCGGGTGTATTTGTCTTGTTCTAGATTATCGTAAAACTTGTCTGTCTGTACCGGCTATCTTTGATGCCGGGTAACTCTCGGGAGCTTCGTCTCCCTTTTGCTTGTTAATATTGAATTCTTGAGTCTTTATTTGTGTCTTGAGTTTTCCTTTGATATCTTTGTCGGCTCACTTCGCCCGGCTGACCTAGCCCGGCTACACACTTTTAGCCGGATGAACTACTCCTCCAATGGGGGCGCCAAATACCCACTGGTGTAGCCCCGAGATTCGGAGTAGTCGGGCGAGCTGTGCTTCGAATCTTCCTTGTTCTTCCCCGTTCTTCTAACTTACCCGACTGGCCTCGCCCCAGTCGGCTGCTTTCGCCGGCTGGACGCCTTCAGCCGGGGGAACCATCATTCCAGTGGGGGCGCGCGAGCGCACCCACTGGGTGTAGCCCCCGAGATTCGGAGTAGCTGGCGTAGCCAGGTGCTTCGAATCTTTCTTGTCTTTTATTGCTCCCGCCCTTGCCCTCACCTGGGCTCCGAACTGCCGGCTAAACGCCCTTAGTCGGCCAGGAACTACAAGATTCCACTGGGGGCGCGCGAGCGCACCCAGTGGGTGTAGCCCCCGAGATTCAGAGCGCTTGATGAAGGCAAGGGCTTCGAATCTTCTTTCCTTCTCCTGAATTCTGACTCGAAGTAGTCGGACAAGAACGCACATATGCATACACATACATCTTCATAGGTTAATAGGTTAGTCCGTCAAATCGTAGCCGGGAAACGGCTTATTTTTTCAAAAACTGGCTTGCTCCTTTCTAGGCACTTAGTCGCTTTCTCGTGTGTTCTGCTGTTTTCGCTGCGTCCTTGCCGGACAGCCGGGTTGCGGTCTGCAGCCGGAATCGAAGGGAGCTGACAGTACATTACGCACGGTACTAGCGGCTGGATTGGTTTGAGCTAGTTGCGGGGCCGGGACGCCCGATCTGTCACGCCTCTTCCCCGTTTTTCATGTGGGATGCCTCGGGCTTTTGCTCTTGCTAGCCGGACAGCCGGGTTGCGGTCTGTAGCTGAGACGAAGAGTGGGCCTCTGACATCGTCGCACACTATTCAGCCGGTTAGTTGGCTTAACGGGCCGGGCCAGCCGGCGAGCCGCCAGGTAGGGGTAGCCGGAGCCAGAAAAGTTTTAATCGGAGAACAGATACGCACACATTTCCAGAAGGAGCCCCCGAGGTTCTCGGGGGAGTCCGCATTTTCATTTATGAGGTTTTCGGGATACATACACTGCTTGGCGACTAGGTGTAAAACGGGCGCAGCAGGGCCGCGTTCCAAGGACGTTCGGTCTCCTCGTCCGATTTGTCCATCTTGTTCTTGCGTGGCTGTTGTGTGTCGATGAGGTAGTAAGAGTCGTTGGGCAACGCCCGGCTGATGATGAAGGGGCCCTCCCAGGGTGGTGATAGCTTGTGCATGCCCTTCGTGTCTTGCACCAACCGGAGAACCAGGTCACCCTCGCGGAATGCGACCTGGCGAATCCGGCTGGAATGGTAGCGGTGTAGTCGCTGCTGGTACAGGGCGGATCCGGACAGGGCCAGCTCGCGGGCCTCCTCCAGGAGATCTACCTCGTCCTCCCGCGCCTCCTTGTTGGCCTGCTCGTCGTAGAGGAGCTTGTGGGGGGAGTCGAATTCGATGTCGGCGGAGAGGACGGCTTCCGATCCGTAGACCAGGAAGAACGGCGTGTAGCCGGTTGACCTATTTGGTGTGGTACCGAGGCTCCACAGCACAGCCGGAAGTTCCTCGATCCAGCATCCGGGTGATCGCTCCAACGGCTCGATGAGACGTGGTTTGATGCCGGCTAGCACCAAGCCGTTTGCTCGTTCGACCTGCCCGTTGGACTGCGGATGTGCGACGAAGGCGAGGTCTAGCCAGATGCCCTTGTTGCTGTAGAACCAGGCGAAGGCCCCCTTGGCGAAGTTCGTGCCGTTGTCGGTGATGATGCTGTTGGGGTAGCCGAAGCGGTTGATGATGTCGGTGAAGAAGGTAACAACCGTCGCCCCGTCCAGCTTTCGGATAGGCTTGGCCTCGATCCACTTTGTGAACTTGTCCACCGCTACCAGCAGGTGGGTCATTCCCGCGCGAGCTCGCTTGAAGGGCCCGACCATGTCGAGGCCCCAAACCGCGCAGGGCCAGGTGATCGGTATGGTCTTGAGCACCGAGGTTGACATGTGCCTCAGTTGCCCGAAGCGTTGGCACCCGTTGCACGCGCGGACCAGCTGCTCGGCATCCTCGAGGGTGGTGGGCCAATAGAAGCCATGGCGAAACGCCTTGGCGACTATCGCCCTTGACGAAGTGTGGTGCCCGCACTCGCCCTGGTGGATGTCCTTGAGTAGCCGGTAGCCTGTGTCTATGTCGACACATCTTTGGAAGATACCGGATACACTGCGCTTGTATAGCTCGCCGTTTATGATGGTGTATGTATGCGCGCGGCGTCGAATTTGTCTGGCCTCTACCTCGTCATCCGGGAGCTCGTTGTTGGCGATGTAGTTCATGAAGGGCTGTGCCCAGGATGGCACTTCCCGGATGACGAGGACGCTCCTGTCCTCCGGCTATCGGGTGTCGGTGGGCCGTCCGGGTGGGGTGTCCGGGGCGGCAGCCTCGAGCCATCGGGCGTGCTAGCCCCCGGTCCGCGAGCCGGAGGGTACCGCCGGCCGGAGTTGGCACGAGTTTTTCTTTGGTGGCTCCGCGCCTCGCCTCCGCTCGCAGCCGGACGCCCCGCCGCCAGACGATGGAATCTGATTCCGCGACGGGTTGATGGATGGCCTGTAGGTGCTCAGGGAGACCCCGGTGGATGGCCTGCCTGGTGGACCCTATCTTGAGAGCGATCGCTGCCTCGTTGTTGGTGCGGGGACGTGATGAAATTCACATCCGTCGAAGGAGGAGCTGAGCTCGGATGTGGAACCGTAGAGGCCATGTTGGCATCTCTGGCGCCCCATTCCCGGATACTGTTGTACCACCAAGTCCGAATCGCCAAGCACAGATCCGGTTGACGCCGATTTCCTTGGCCAGCCGGAGCCTGCGGCGCCATGCCTCGTGATTCGCCACGTTGTTGGAGGCCTTGAAGTGGATCTGCAACACGACTCCAGCCGTCTCCCTTGGGCGAGGTGAGCACGATGTCGCTCCCAAGCCTCGAGCATCTTCGACCCGTCAAGTGCATCCTCCAAAGGGTCCGAATCCGGAACCGTGGGAGATACTAGGTCTCAGCCCGCCGACGAGGAAGTCCGCCATGCTCAGGATTTGATCGTGAGCCGGGCTCAGATCGATGGAGTAGGCGGCGAGCTCGATGGCCCATTTGGCACCCGCCGGTGGCGCCCTTGTTGCCGATGATTTCGAAGGTGCAGTGCACACGACCTTGATCGGGTGCTCCTGGAAGTAGTGCTTAAGCTTCTTGCATGCTTGGTACACGCCGTAGCACATCTTTTGGTAGTGGGGGTAGTTCTGCTTGGAGAGGGAGAGAACCTCGCTGAGGTAGTAGATGGGTCTCTGAACTTGCTGAGCCTTGCCTTCCTCGGGGCGCTCCACCACCAAGACGACGCTGACGACCCGGCTGGTGGCTGCTATATAGAGCAACATCGGCTCCTTGCTAGCCGGTGTGGCTAGAACCGGCGCCGTGGACAACATGCGCTTGAGGTCGTGAAACGCGGTGTCGGCTCACAAGTCCAGAGAACTTGTCTGTTTTTTCATCACCGGTATACAAAGGCCTTTTCTCCCCACCGGCCGATTTAAACGACTTAGGGAAGCCAGGCATCCGATGAACTTCTGGACTCCAAGCAGGTTCTTGGGCGGTTGCATCCTTTCGATGGCCGCGATCTTCTCCGGATTTGCCTCGATGCCTCGCTGAGATATGAGGAAACCGAGTAGCTGGCCGGATGGTACTCCGAAGACGCATTTTTCCGGGTTCAGCTTCATCTGGTACTGGCGGAGGTTGCCAAATGTTTCTCGCAGGTCCTCGAGGAGGGTGCACTTTTCCTTGGTCTTGATGACTATGTCATCCACGTAAGCGTGCATGTTTCGTCCTATCTGCGAGTGCAAGCATTTCTGCATACATCGCTGGTAGGTGGCGCCTGCGTTCTTTAGGCCGAATGGCATGGTTACATAGCAGAAAGCCCCGTAGGGGGTGATAAATGATGTCTTAATCTGATCAGCCGGGTTTAGCCGGATCTGATTGTATCCGGAATAACAATCTAGAAAAGACAACAAATCACAGCCGGCCGTGGAATCGATGACCTGATTGATACGGGGCAAGGCGAAGGGGTCTTTCGGGCATGCCTTGTTCAGGCTGGTGTAGTCGATACACATGCGCCAGGTCTTGTTCTTTTTCAACACCAGGACTGGGTTCGCCAGCCAGTCCGGGTGGTATACTTCCATGATGAACCCGGCTGCGAGGAGCCGGGTGATCTCGTCACCGATTATGTTTCTCTTCTCTTCTGCGAACCGGCGCAGAGGTTGCTTGACCGGCTTGGCATCCGGACGCACATGAAGTGAGTGCTCGACGAACTCCCTCGGCACACCCGGCATGTCTTTGGGAGACCATGCGAAGATGTCCCGATTCTCACGGAGGAAGTCGACGAGCGCGCCTTCCTATTTGTTGTCTAAGCCGGCACCAATGGTGACGAACTTAGTCGGGTCGGAGGGGTCGAGCAGGATCCTCTTCGTCTCCTTTGCCAGCTAGAAAGCTCCTTCTCCAGCCGGTTTGCTGCTAGCCGGAATGTCCTGCTGGGCCATGGCCACATTGCGCATGATCGCGCGCTTTTCTTCGGCTATGATGAGGGCCTCTGCTAGTTTAGAACCGGCTGAGGCGCACTCCATTGATCGCCTGAAGCAGCCGGCGACGGTGATCACGCGGTGGGGTCCTGGCATCTTTGTCTTGAGGTATGCGTAGTGGGGGACGGCCATGAACTTGGCGAGGGCGGGGTGCCCGAGGAGAGCGTGGTAGGAGCTCGTCAAATTTACCACCTCGAACCAGATTGGTTCACGGCGGAAGTTCTCCTCGGTCCCGAAGATGACGTCCAGCTGGATTTTTCCTAGCGGAGCGCAGGCTGGCCCCGGCAGTACGTCGTGGAACGCCGTGGTAGTCGGGCGCAGGTCGCTTTCGCGAATGCCCAGCTTCTCCAGCGAGGACTGGTAGAGGAGGTTGAGGCTGCTGCCTCCATCGATGAGGACGCGCGAAAATCGGCAGGTGCACGCGTTGGAGACGATGAGGGGGTCGAGCACCATGGCGTAGCCCCCGGGAGTCGGCAGATGCTCAGGTTGATCTGCCCGCCTGTGTGATGGGGTTTCGACCAGTTCAGGTATTGGGGACCGGAGAAACGATGGCGTTGACCTCCTTGAGCGTCGCCGGCCGCTGTCGCCCCGTCGTCTGCCTCAAGATGTGGTAGGCGGCGTGCGGCTGGGGGTAGCCGTTGTTGTTGCCGCCGTTTCCGCCGTTACCATCATTACCGGATCCCCTAGCCGGTGGTGGGGCTCCACCCGGTGGGGGAGGCGGGAGACGGGGCTGGTTGCCCTGGTCCTTTAGCTGGCGAGTCCAGCTGCAGTTCCGGGTGGTGTGCGTAGCCGGTTTGAAGGGACCGCTATGCCACTTGCATGGGCCGTCAATCATCTGGTCAAAGGTGAGCTGCGGCTTCTTCCTTCTTGTGTCGTTAGCCGGTGCATCGGGCGCACCCTCTACGGCATTGACCTGCCACGCGTGGTAGCGAGGCTTCTGTTGCCTGTCCTGGCGGTCCCCGTGGAACCGGTTGTCGTTGTCGTGGCGCCTGGAGGATCCGGCTTCACCAGCCGGATTGCTCGGATGGTCGCGAGCCGGCTCCGTGGGAGTCAGACGGCCTTCCGCGTTTACCCGGAGGGGCTTCTTCATGGCGGCATCTGCCATGGCATACTGGTCGGCAACCGTCATGAGCTCCGCCATGGTTTTCGGCTCGTCACACAGTAGCCGGTGGCGAAGCATGGTGCCTTCTCGGCATCCTTGATGAAGAAACCAATGGCTTGGCTCTCCAGGATGCCCTTGCAAGTGTTGTGGAGCTCCGTCCACTTGGCGAGGTACTCGCGGTCGGTCTCGCGGTCGCCCTGGATGCATAAGGCCAGGTCGCGCGGGCGTCCTGGGCGCTTGTACGTGCCGTTGAAGTTGCGGACGAAAACCTTCTCGAAATCAGGCCAGGCGTTGATGCTGTTGGGCGCGAGGCTATTGAGCCAGGTACTTGCCGACCCTGTTAGCATGAGAGGGACGTAACGCACGGCTGTGTGCTTATTCCCGTGGGCGATGCCGACTGCCGTGGCGTAGTCGGTCAACCAGTCTTCCGGCTTCATGCTGCCGCCGATTTGGGGTGTCCCTGGGCAGGGAGAATTTATCCGGAAACGGCTCGTTCCGGATGCAGGGTCCGAAACAAACTGGTCCGGTAGAATCTTCCTCCTCCGTGACGCGTGCTTGAGTGAGCAGCTCGATGCGGTCGCGGGCATCCGGACAATCCGGGTTGGGCGCGCCCACCCGGCCCGAGAGGCGGGAACCGGCTGGTCTGGGTGCTCCGGCTGGTGGGGGTGGAGGTGGCGGGTTGCTGTTGACCGTCTGCTCCTGGCGCGGATGGCCCCTGTTGCCGGAGCTGCGACGTCTGCTGCAGGCCCTAGCCGGCTGAGGGGAGGACGCCTGCTGCGTGTCACGTGGTGCGCCTCGCTGGCGGGTAGCCCGCCTCCGGAGTAGCTAAGGTCCTCTGCTCGCCGGTTGGTGCCGGCTCGCCTGCCCGCGACGCGGAGGAGCTCCTAGACGCGAGCGTGCTGGCGGGCTCGCTCCTCGCCCTCCAGGCTGGGTAGTTCTTCTGCTGCGGCTCGCGCCACGCGCAAGTTCTTGATGGGCGTGCTGTAGTTGGGCCGTATAGGGGCAGGCACGGGATCTGATTCTCCGTCCTTCTCCATCCTGCCGCCTAGCTCACCGTCCCCGACGTCAAGCCGCTACCGGCTCTCACGGTAGCCGGGTGAGACCGCAGGCGCGTCATACTCGCGCCGCAATCTCCCGCAAGGGCTGCTGCCAGCTCCATGGCCTCCTGGAGGAGGATCTATCTCTCCATGGTGAAGTTGGCCTCCTTCTCCTCCGGGTTGACCTCGAGGGTAACCGGCGTCAGGAGCCGATCAATGGCATCCTCGACCGGGTTCCGAGGCTGCGAGGGAGCGGAAGTTCCGACCTCGTCCATGCCTCGCTCCCGCGGCCGGCGGGGCTGCGAGCTGGATCCGACCATCATAACCTCCACGCCGCAAGGTGCGGCGGAGGTGCCGCCGCCTGAGCATGGCGGCCCCGCGACAGAGACGATTTCCCTAGGGAAACGCTCTGGGACGGTGGCGATGTAGACGGGGAGATCGCCGAATAGCAGAACGGTGCTGTTTGCCGGGAAGGAAGTTCCGGCGAAGCAGGAGGCGTTGTCGATGACGCAGTCGAACTTGCCGAGCGTGAGCACCAGGCCGGAGGCCACGCGCTCACCGGCTGAAGTGTGGGGTCCCGTGCGGAACGTGACTTCGGTCGAAGCCATTTGCCCCACGGTGGGCGCCAACTGTCGTTGTATTGGGAACGGCAGTACCTAAAAAGGTTAGATAGAGGCGTGGGAACTAGCAGGAAAGCTATCGATGGCGTCCGCAGGCGAGATTGGATACGAGCGAGTGTAGCGGGACGCAAGAAGTACCCAGGTTCGGGGCCCTCGCGGTGAGGTAAAGCCCCTACTCCTGCCTGATCTGACTATGTGAAATATACGAGCTACAAGTGCTCCTCGAGCTGTATTCTTTAGCTACTGCCTTAAATGAACTGAGACCAACCCTTTTCATCGAGGCCCTCTCCTTATATAGGAAGAGAGGCAAGGGTCTCACTGGCTAGTCCGACTGGCGGGCCCCACAGGCGGGTCCCAGCCGGCTAGTCATCTACAGTACCCGGCATGGTATGTCACATCGGTGTATGAGCGGTATGGCTGTCGTAGGCACAGTGGACGCCGTGCGAGCCCGTCGTCAGCACAGGCCACTGTTCCCCCGTCAGCCACGCCAAGTCTTCCGTATGGGCGGGTGGTTGCCCATCTTGTCGTCGTACAGGGCGTACCGTGCACTGATACGCACGTCGTCCTGTCCCTCTGATTGGATCCGGCTATGCTTGTTGTATCCGGCTACCTCCTCATGGTCCGGCTACCGGGTGGTAGCCGGTCCGTCCTATCCTGTCCGGCTGCATCTGGTCAGCCGGCTGAGATCCGACTGTCCTGTTTCTTATTCGGGTGGGGTATCCGGGGGTCATCCCCCTGACAGTCGGGGTCCAAATATTTTCAAAATATCGGGTGTTGTTTGTCATCAGCTTGGTTCGCTTTTTCCTAGAGAAGGAGTTGTTCCTAAATATGCTAAGCTATACATATATCATGGAGGAGATGAAGTTAACAATCGAATTTAGGATTTAAATAAGGATGATAGAACTGTAGGAGGTCTAGATAAATCTATTGTTAAAGGACTAGAAGGCATGCTTGATATGCATAGTGCTCTTGTTAAAAAATTCCATATGGCCAAGGAGATTCTGGCTGAAAACAAGTTTGCAGATATTTCTATCCGTATAATGTCACCTTCTAAGACTGATGGTCACACGTTTAACCTTCCTTCCACAGATGAACTTTCGTGCTTAGTGTTTGGCGAGCTGACACCGGAGGCGCCCAATCAAGATATAGTTATCCGTGCTAGGGATGGGAAATTGCAGCAGATTTCTTCTCTTCATAATGCATACAAGTGTTTGCGGTACCCACTGTTGTTTTCTTATGGATAGTGTGGGTTTCAGTTGGGTGTGAAGCTGCTTACGGTAGATTCTTCCAGTGCTAATGCACGGACAACCATGACCATACAGGACTACTATTGCTTTTGCTCACACTATAAAGAAGGCCAGTATAACCCTTATTTATGTCGTGGCTTGCTGTCTGACCAGGCCATGGTGGATTCTCGAGCATGCATAGATTAGTGTATGTTGCATTTTATTCAGTTATCCAATGATGACCTACGAGCTAAGAGTCTCCAAGGGCTTGGAAATGCAGTTGGTGTGGGTCGTATGGATGGCACCACGGTTGGCAAGAAAAATATACTGCCCTCTTCCTTTAACGGTGGACGCCATTTCATGTTGAGAATTTCCAAGATGCGATAGTGATACATTGCAAATGTATCTATAATTTTTGATGTTCAATGCTTGGTTTTATCCACTTTCTTGTGTTTTGTTCCAACTTTGGAGTACTTTTCATATGATTTCTTGGACTAACCTATTAACAAGAGCCACAGTGCCAGTTGCCTGTTTTCTGTTGTTTTTGGTTCCAGGAAAGTCAGAAAATCAGTATTCTTGGAAATGGACGGGGCAAAAGCCAAAGTTCCTATTTTACTGGAAGACTCACGGAGCCAGAAGCAGAGACGGAGGAGGGCCAGGGCCTGGCCACACCATATGGTGGCGCGGGCTAGCCCTGGCCGCGCCACCAGGTGGTGTGGGCCCCCTGGCACTCCACCGACCTTGCCTCTTCGCCTATAAGAAGCCTCCCGATGCATAAACCCTAAATAGTCAATCAGAAATCCACGAAAAGTTCTGCAGCGTCGCCGCCATCGAAGGGGAGATTTGGGGGACAGAAAGACTCTGTTTTGGCACCCTGCTAGGACGGGGAAGTGCCCCCCGAAGCCATCTCCATCGATCTCCACCACCATCTCCATCACCGTTGCTGATTCCCATGATGAGGAGGGAGTAGTTCTCTCTCGAGGCTAAGGGTTCTACCGGTAGCTATGTGTTCATATCTCTCTATGCATGATCTTATTGAGATCATGAGCTTGTAATCTATAGATCTACCTTGCTACTCAAGTGCTTTAATAGATCTCTGCTCTCCCCATGTGTGTGAAAGTGACAGCGTGCACACCATGGTGGCACTTAGGCTAGAGATTACAAATACTTGTTATGAGTTATATTTGGAGTTGGATGTCTTTATGAAATTGTGGTGTTTATTGGACCTATCTAGAGCACAAGGTGACAGTGTGGGGTTTTCTAGATGGGAAAGGCTTACTTTGAGGTGTGTTGTTATAGCCCTACCAACGATTAGAGTGTCCAACCGGAGAGTAGTTCAGCGTAGTATCATGAAGATAATATATTTATATGAGAGTGTTCACTAGTGAAAGTAAGATCCCTAGGCCTTGTTTCTAAGCATTGAAACATTGTTTGCTACTAGATCTGTTACATGTTTGCTTACTTCCATCTTTATTTCAGTTTTCCTTTAGTCTTTTCCACGCCATCAAAGTATTTTCTATCACCGTTACCACTTATAATTATCCATACCACTTGTATTTCACTATCTCTTCGCCGAACTAGTGCACCTATACACCTAACAAGTGTATTGGGTGTGTTGGGGACACAAGAGACTTCTTGTATCTTGATTGCAGGATTGCTTGAGAGGGAATACCTTTGACCACTTCCTCCCTGAGTTCGATAAACCTTGGGTGATCCACTTAAGGGAAAACTTGCTGCTGTTCTACAAACCTCTGCACTTGGAGGCCCAACAATTGTCTACAGGAATAGAACTACGTAGACATCAAGCTATTTTCTGGCGCCGTTGCCGGGGAGGTAAGGTAAAAGGTATTCACACCGGAGGATTAAATAAGAAGAACCTCCCACGGCAAACGCCTATTTTCTGGCGCCGTTGCCGTGGAGGTAAGGTAAAAGGTACTCACATCCTCTGGTGTGAGTGCTCGAAGTTATTTCCTTTTGATTGTGCAATTATATCTTTTTGTTTCTTGTTTTTATTTTCACTAGTTAGGCTTAATGGAAAACAACAAATAAATTAGAGAGCTTTATAGTATTTATCTTGAGTTAGGACATGAAGTGTTTGAAGAGAAAATTTAAAAACCTATGGAACTTTATTTGCATGCTAATAGCAATGTTATTAGTATGAATTCTTTGAACACCATTATTGCTAATGCTATGGAAAAGTCTAAGCTTGGGGAAGCTGGTTTTGATGAGCATGATCTTTTTAGTTCCCCAGCTTTGGAAGATAGCTATTCTATTGCTTATGATGATACCAAACCTCCAATATATGATGATTACAATGATGAATATGATATTTTCAGTCCACCTACTATTGAGGATAAAATTAATGATTACAATATGCCTCCTATATTTGATGATTATGGTGATGAGAATAATAATGATAGCTATTTTGTTGAATTTACTCCCACTACAATTAATAAGAATGACTATGTTTATGTGGAGAGTATTAATTCTTATATGTATGTGGCTCATGATAAGAATGTTTTATGTGATAGTTATATTTTTGAGTTTATTCATGATGCTACTGAAAGTTATTATGAGAGAGGGAAACATGGTTTTATGCATCTCAATAATACTAAGTTTCCCCTCTTTATGTTGAAAGTCTTGAAGTTGCACTTGTTTTGCTTCACTATGCTTGTTGCTTTGTGCTTTGATGACTTGTTTATTTACAAGATTCCTATGCATAGGAAGTGGGTTAGACTTAAATGTGTTTTGAATTTACTTCTTGATGCTCTTTTTTTACTTCAATTCATATTTCTTATGTGAGCATCTTCTCAAACTATCATGCCTAACTTAAAGGCGTTAAAGAAAAGTACTTATTGGGAGATAACCCAAAAGTTTTAGTTGAGCCTTGGAAGTTATTGCTTCAGTAATAACCGCTCCTTATCCTTTTTATTTGCTTTTTGTGCCAAGAGTAACCTCTAATGAGAGAGAAGTAATGATTGGAAAAGTTGCTGTCCCGAAACAGATTTCTGTCCTTCACCGTAAAAATTCGTGTAAAATATCTGAACGTCCTTTTGAAGCGTGAATTTTTGTGCTTCTGACCCAGGTTATTATCTAACTTTCATTAGTTCAACACTTTTTTATTTGAGCAACAGAAGGTATTCGAAAAAATTTATCTTTACCTGCTGGTCTGTTTTCACAGATTTCCGCCATTTTTTGCATTTGCTTCTTGTTGGTTCCTTTTTGAGTTCTTTTGGGGAATTGAGCTTTTTGAGGGAAGTACTACAGTATCTAGTGTTTTAATGGAAGTTTATTGGTGTGAGAACTGAACCTAAAGACTTATTATCTTGAGTGCACTAATGTTACTAATAAAGATTGTGTGAAGTTTTGTATAAGAAAAAAAATTCAGGTGTATGGAAGGAATGAGTAATGAGATGAAGGATGGACTAAAGCTCAATCTTGGGGATGCCACGCGTGTCACCCCAAGAAATATCCAATAAGTACAAGCGTCAAAGCTTGGGGATGCCCAAGGCATCCCCTTCTTCATCAATAAAAATCCCAGGTTTCTTCCAAACGCTTCATTTTTATTGTTTCATGCACAGTGTGTTGTTCTTGGAGCATCTTCTTTTTTGTTTTTGTTTTCGTTTTCGTTTTTCATTTGCTTTGTTTTCTTAGTTTTCTGAATAAATTGGTTGTACCCCCTCTTTCATACATTGGTTTTCAAATAGTTTGGTTTGGATTGGAGAAGAGTAGGAAAGCTCATGCTTAAGTGGTAGAAAGAACTTGTTTTTGACTGTGGCCTATGCTTTGTCATGCCATGCTTGATATTGTTTTGGCTTTATTCCTAGTATTCTTTGCTGTAGCATGACTTGTTATAAAGAATTGAGATTTCTTAATGTGCCTTGGATGAATCGTGCGTTGTTTTAGCATACTAAAGCATAGTATAGTGGTATTCTCCTTTGATGCTTTATTTGGGTTGACTTGGCGCATGCTCACACCATGTTATGACTATCTCAAGTCACCATAGCCTTTATGATCCTTTAGTTTTAAACTTAGTAGTATCACTTTATGCTTTGATCAATGATGTTTTATCGCTCTGCATGATTATGGCCATTATTGCTCTTTTAGTTTGTCGCTCCCAGTCTTTTGCTAGCCTCCACAACCAAGTATGAGTTCCACTCATGCATCCAACCCCTAAACCAAGTTATTCCAAAGAGTCCACCATACCTACCTACTAGCTTATGCTATTCCAAGTATATTCATGCTTTTGTTTACCTTCCGAATTAAACATGTTATGAGAAAACTAGTGATTAAAGCTCTCACGAACTTGATGGCACACTTTACTTTTCGTGCCCTTAATAAACTTGAACCATTGTGTCGTCTATGTTGTATATGCTTGCACTTATTTGTTGGGGATTAGCAGAACCATGCTTTCATGGGGAACGCTTTCAACATTGCACTTGGTTCTTGTACCTAGTTGATATCATGCTCTTTTGTATATGGATGTCGTCGGTGTGAAATGAAAGGGGAGCTTGTAAGTCCATGGAGTTATGTATATGTGTTAGAAAACGCTGGTCATTGGTCTAATCCATGCTGACATGGTGGAAACCTGCAGCGTAACCATAATGAGCTGTCTGTGAAGCATTCTTCTTAAAAAAAAGAGTCCTATATTGAGAAAAAGAGAAAAAAAGAGATTATGAAAAGAGGAAAGAGAGAAAAAAGCACCATATTCCCATGGTAAATAAGAAGATTGCTGAGATGCTCATTGTCTGCTTGCCTTGTCATTTTGATATGGGGATTCTTTCGTATCATCGGGCAAGGGGTACCCTGTTGGCGGTTCTCTATGATATACATGTACTTACGATGACAAGAACTCACCGGTGACTAAACTTGAGTAGCATGAGGAGCGGCCCTCGTATTCAAGGGACATGAGTTTCCTAACTTATACTTCGTCAAGCATGTACACCATAGTTTGTTCACTTTAACCTTAATCACTTCAAGATGCTTATGATAGGGGCAATGAGAGCTGAAAGTTATAAGTACCATAATTTTTGGAAGCTCTTTATGAGACTTGAATCCCTACTTCCTTTTATAAAAAGGCCTTTCTTCCACCATTATATTGAGTCTCCACCTTCTATCTTTATGCACCTACTTTGAGAGCATAGTGGCCATTCTTAGTTCTATGTGCATTGCCCCAAGACTAGTTGATTGATGCATAACTTGTTATTGCTTGTTTTAAACTATTGTATCTAGTCACTCTTATGAACTTTGAAGGTGTCCTATGCATTTATATTTGCTACTCTATGAGGGACGAGCTGAATGCTATTATGTTATGTTTTCTTTATGTGAAACAAACAAACGTCTTGCAAAGCATTGTTATTCTTCAATCTTTTGTTTGTGTCTTTTCATGGTGCAACATAGTTTCTTTGTCTTATTGCTAGAACTTTGTCTTTCATGTTATGATTGAAGTACTATGATCCCAGCTTTGAATGTTTTGCAAATACTTTGATCAAGTCTTTGATGGTGCATGTCACCTCAAAAATTATTCTTTCTTTTTATCACTTACCTACCGAGGACGAAAGGAGTTAATCTTGGGGATGTTGATACATTGCAAATGTATCTATAATTTTTGGTGTTCCATGCTTGGTTTTATCCACTTTCTTGTGTTTTGTTCCAACTTTGGAGTACTTTTCATATGATTTCTTGGACTAACCTATTAACAAGAGCCACAGTGCCAGTTGCCTGTTTTCTGCTGTTTTTGGTTCCAGGAAAGTCAGAAAATCAATATTCTCGAAATTGGACGGGATAAAAGCCAAAGTTCCTATTTTACCGGAAGACTCACGGAGCCAGAAGCAGAGACGGAGGAGGGCCTGGCCACACCATATGGTGGCACGGGCTAGCCCTGGCCGCGCCACCAGGTGGTGTGGGCCCCCTGGTACTCCACCGACCTTGCCTCTTCGCCTATAAGAAGCCTCCCGATGCATAAACCCTAAATAGTCAATCAGAAATCCACGAAAAGTTCTGCAGCACCGCCGCCATCGAAGGGGAGATTTGGGGGACAAAAAGTCTCTGTTCTGGCACCCTGCCGGGACGGGGAAGTTCCCCCGGAGCCATCTCCATCGATCTCCACCACCATCTCCATCACCGTTGCTGATTCCCATGATGAGGAGGGAGTAGTTCTCTCTCGAGGCTAAGGGTTCTACCGGTAGCTATGTGTTCATCTCTCTCTCTATGCATGATCTTATTGAGATCATGAGCTTGTAATCTATAGATCTACCTTGCTAATCAAGTGCTTTAATAGATCTCTGCTCTCCCCATGTGTGTGAAAGTGACAGCATGCACACCATGGTGGCACTTAGGCTAGAGATTACAAATACTTGTTATGAGTTATATTTGGAGTTAGATGTCTTTATGAAACTGTGGTGTTTGTTGGACCTATCTAGAGCTCAAGGTGATAGTGTGGGGTTTTCTAGATGGGAAAGGCTTACTTTGAGGTGTGCTGTTATAGCCCTACCAACGATTAGAGTGTCCAACCGGAGAGTAGTTCAGCATAGTATCATGGAGATAATATATTTATATGAGAGTGTTCACTAGTGAAAGTAAGATCCCTAGGCCTTGTTTCTAAGCATTGAACACTGTTTGCTACTAGATCTGTTACATGTTTGCTTGCTTCCATCTTTATTTCAGTTTTCCTTTAGTCTTTTCCACGCCATCAATGTATTTTCTATCACCGTTACCACTTATAATTATCCATACCACTTGTATTTCACTATCTCTTCGCCGAACTAGTGCACCTATACACCTGACAAGTGTATTGGGTGTCTTGGGGACACAAGAGACTTCTTGTATCTTGATTTCAGGATTTCTTGAGAGGGAATACCTTTGACCACTTCCTCCCTGAGTTCGATAAACCTTGGGTGATCCACTTAAGGGAAATCTTGCTGCTATTCTACAAACCTCTGCACTTGGAGGCCCAACAATTGTCTAAAAGAATACAAGTGCGTAGACATCAGGTAGCTATAGCTCGTGTCCATGGTTTCCCAAAAAAATTCACCACTTTCACATGTAATCCTAAATGGCCTGAGATCTTAGAGCCTTTGGAACCTGAACCTGGACAGAGACCCAATAATAGAGCTGACATGACTGTTAGGGTCTATCATATGAAACTTGCTGAGTTCCCACGGGATATTAAGCTTGAGGAAGTCTACGGCCCCATTGTTGCAGGTACTTGTATCTATTAGCGCCTGCATTTTGCTACATTTCCTATGTGTTCCCCTACTCTGTGCCTGCTCACCCATGCTATTTGCTGACATTGTTGTACATTGTGGAATTTCAAAAGAGGGGACTGCCTCATGCCCACATACTTGTCTAGCAGGACAAGAAGAAGCGTGCTGAGGTAAGCCCTACTTTAGTTAATTCGTTTGTCTCTGCAGAGATCCCTGATCCTGCAGAAGATCCACTTGGATATGCGCTTGTTGCTGAGTTCATGATGCACGGTCCATGCGGGGAGGATAACCCAAAGTGTCCTTGTATGAAAGATGGCGTGTATTCTAAAAAAATTCCCTAAATAATTTCAGGATGAAACATCGATTGATGAATTTGGGTTTCCTGTTTATAGGCGTCGAGATAATGGTACTTTTATCATGAAAAATACAGTCAGGTTAGACAATACTCATGTTGTTTCTGATAACATGGCTTTGCTTAAAAAGTATTAGGCCCATCTGAATGTGGAGTGGTGTAACAAAACCCACGTAATCAAGTATCTTTATAAGTACGTGACCAAAGGACCTGACTGCTCGGAAACTCTTTTTGAAAGGATAAAGAACGCCGATGATCAAACTGATGAGGGTGTAGATAAAATTGGAGAGTATAGAATCTGTAGGTACATATGTGCTCACGATTATTTTTGGAGATGCTATGGGTATGATATACATGGGAATCTTCCTTCTATGGAAAGGCTTGCTGTTCACTTGCTAGATAAACATGTAGTGCGGTTCTGTGCAAAATCCAGTCGCCCCGCGCTTGTTAACAATGTGATGTTGCGGAAAACCATGTTGACTAAGTGGTTTGTTGCTAATACCAGGTATAGCTATGCAAGGAACTTAACATACTGTGATTTACCCCACTGAGTGGACTTGGGTAGCTGATAAAAAATTGTGGGTTAAATGAGAACGAGGTGACAAGATTGGTAGAATATACTATGTTCATCCTTCTACCACTGAGCTCTATTACCTTAGAATATTGCTGATGCTTGTGAAAGGCGCGCAGTCTTACGCTGATGTTAGGACTTACAATGGCGTGGTATATGAAAATTTTAAAGATGCATGCGCTGCTAGGGGGATTCTTGGTGATGAAAACGAGTGGTATTGTGCTTTTGATGGAGCTTTGGAGTGGGGTATGGGACGATAGCTGTCTCAACTCTTTGTTATAATGGTTATTTACTGTGGGTTGTCAATGTCGATGTTTTTTTGAGAAGTACCGGGTTCATCTTGCTGAGGATATCCAGTATAAAATACGTTGTTCTCTTAAAGATTCTACCTACTATGTTCAACCTACTGAGCTAAAAAAACATGTTACTTGATCAGTTAGCTGTTGACTTTATGAAAAATGGTTGTAATATTTTGGACTATGCGTTGCCTCTAAAATCTTCCTATGACACTGGCCCAGATGTTGGTTCCATGCTTGCTCATGAACTCCCTGAGGACTACGATTCGCTTATTAAACTTGCTAATGAAATGAAACTAAAACTTAATGAAGATCAGAGAAAAGCTTTTAGTTCTATTGTTGATCGGGTGAGAAGTGATGAGCCTGGTCTGTTTTTTGTTTCTGGGCATGGGGGGGACTAGAAAAACTTTCCTTTGGAACGCTCTTGTTGCTTACCTTAGAGCACACGAGAGGGTTGTTTTGACTGTTGCACCTTCAGGTGTTGCGTTGCTTCTGTTTCCTGGTGGTAGAACCGCACATTCTAGGTTTAAAATACCGATTGATCTTGACGATAATGGAGTTTGTGATACAAAAAGATGTAGCATGCTTGCTAATTTGATTGAATCTACTTCTCTTATCATTTGGGATGAGGCTTTGATGACACATAGGAAATTCTTTGAGGCGCTAGATCGTAGCTTACGTGATGTTTTATCTAAGCATGATAATTCACTAGCCACTATACCATTCAGTGGCAAGGTGGTTGTCTTGGGAGGGGATCTGAGGCAGATCTTGCCGGTTATTGAGGGTGGTACTAGGACCCAGGTTGTAAATGCTGCTATCACAAACTCTCCCCTTTGGCAGCACGTGACGGTTCTTCACTTGGCTATTAATATGCGTTTGGCTGTTCAGATACAGATTGGACTGTGCAGAGTGAGGCAAAGGCTTTTCTCAGTGGGTTTTGGAAATTGGCAATGGCCTCATGCCTATGGTGTCTCGGGAGGGTGAGTCTAAACCAACCTGGATTACCGTTCCTGAAGAACATTTGGTGTGCACTGACGGACCAAAAGTACCTACCATTGTTGATGCTGTCTACACTAATTTCTTAGGGAGATACTACGATCCTAGCTATTTGAAAGAAAGAGCTATATTAACTCCAACAAATGAACTAGCCGAGGAAATAAATGGTCATGTTCTTTCTATGCTTCCTGGTGAGGAGAGAGAGTACCTAAGTTATGACTCAACAGGAACTTCCGCTTATGGGGTTCGTAACATAGATGTCTTTTATCCTGTTGAAGTTTTAAATACTGTGAAGGTTAACGACTTCCCTTATCATAAATTGGTGCTTAAAAAAGGCGTTCCCATTATGCTTCTTAGGAATATTAGCCAATCGAATGGATTATGTAATGGCACGTGTCTTATTGTTACTAGGCTTGTCAAGAAAGTACTTGAACCCGTTGTCATGACTGGTTCTCATGTTAGGGATGTTGTTCATATCCCAAGGATATGCCTCACCACTAGAGATCCTAATTAGCCATTTACTTTGCACCGCCGCCAATTTCCAATTACGAGTTTTGATGCCATGACTGTTAACAAGATTTAGGGTCAGACCCTTTTAGCTGTTGGTTTGTATCTTAAGACCCCTGTTTTCACCCATGGCCAGTTTTATGTGGCCATCTCACGTGTCACTTGTAAGAATGCTCTATGGATATTAATTGAAAATGAAGATGGAAAATGTGGTTCTGAGACTCAAAATATCGTTTACTCTGAGATGTTCTAATGCCTTGTTGGAAAATGAACCTATTTTGTCTTATAGGTATTTGGATGTATATACTTTACAGTTTACTTCCGCAGGATTTTGCGCTGGTTCTTTTGAGGCACTGTGGTTGTTGCAGGACCTTGTCCTGGTTTTGGGTCAGCTATGTGCAATTAGTGTGGATAGGCCAGGTGCTTTGCTTCTCTGGGTGTGTTCTATTGATTACTATGTTTTCCTAGGCAAATAAGTTGGTCTTTTGCTGCTCGGTATTCCTGCTTATTTAGTCTTTTGTCCTGCTGTTGTCTTTTCTATGTGTTGCCTTCCTGAATCTTTTGCTTTTTTCCTGCTTCCACGCTTGTATTTCTGTGCCTCTTGATATACCTTGCCAGGTGATTATGGAGTTTGCTCTTTTTTAGGTCTGGCTTCCAGCCCTTTGGTTTGGGTGTGCCTTTACTTCTTCGGATTAACCAGTTGTGTTGTGTTCTTGTAGATGGCTCACAACAAGCTTTCCGAGGTCCACAAAGATGGATACCACTGGGTTATTCGTGTCCTTGTTTCTCGTATGTGGCACTACCGAGGAAGAAACGGCAAGGGGCCGATTCTTCATACCAACCTCGTTCTTATTAACGCAAGCTCAGTTCTCAAAATTGAGGTTAACAGTCGTGCATGCTTTTTCTGCACCCCAACATTTCTGTCCGCTTCGCTGAGCGTGAATTTGATCGTGCATGGCACTCATATGCATGGGCAGCTCCCTGCGGGTACTTCTGAGTGCTACAAGCATCAGCTGCAGGAGGGGAAAGTGTTTGTCATAAATAAGTTCTTCTGTAACCCGTCAAAGTTGACCTACAGGCCGGTTGAGAGCCCTTTCATGGTGCAGTTCACAAGGTACACTGAAATTGAGGAAGTTTCTAATGTGGCAGATACTTTCCCGTTCTGTACATACATTCTAACTTCCTTTGCGGACATTCCATGCCCTCATGGAAAGCCTACAAAATTCATTGGTTAGTTACAGTGGAAATACTTTGCTTTTATCATACCTATGTGTCCTTTCTTTTGGCTTCCCTACATGACTCTTGTTTCCAATGCATCTGCTTGCAGATGTGATAGGTAAAATCACCTCAGTTTCTTATGCGGTTCCTATTCAGTCCATGCATCAGATGGCACCTTCGAACACTAGAATGGTTATGATCGAGGGCCTGCTGTAAGATGCTCTATCTATGATGTTACTATGTATCTTTATGGAGGTTGTTTTTCCATCGCTTGGCTTTAGCAATACCTAGACAAGGTGGTTTTGGGTGTTCATGTCTTACAGCTATAGTTGTTTTGTTTAACGTGTCTATGTAGGGGTAAAGAGATGAGGCTTGTCCTCTTTGGTGACCGGGCCATTGAGTTTGACGCAGATGCAGTCTATGCTATGGGTCTTAAAGAGCTAGTTATTGCCATTTTTGTTGGAACCCTGCCAAAAATGGCTTTTGGTAATGCTTGCAGTACCCATCCCAGCAATTTTTTCTTTGCTTACTGATATATAGGTCTGTATTTGCGAATGTGCTTTGTAGCTTCTATTTGTGAATTGTGTTGCCCTATTTTCCTTTGGTCCATTGTTTCTTGCTTGTTTATCCAGCTTGTGGCTTGGCACAACCTTTCACATTGGTTCTCAGGTGTACTTCTACTGCATGTGTTAGAGGTCTGAGTGGTAGCTCTCCCTGTCGTTGGTACATCGATGAGGACATCCCTGATATCAATTCCTTCTGTAAAAGGTCTATGTTCTAAAGGAACTACATCATGAAATGTGGTTATTTTCCATTGACGTCGGTTGCTATCTTGTTGTAACCTTGGAAGCAAGTTCACTCCTTTGGCAAGCTATGATCCCAGAGGGCCAGGTGCCCTTCTGCCTCGGGTTCATGAACATCCGATTGATAAGACTGTTGCAAACCTTTACAAGCTTGATCCTTTTGTTGACATGGTATCCCTAATGTTTCCCTTAGATGTCCTTTCTACGTGCCTTTCCTTCTGTTTAAGAGGCTAACTCACGTTGCCAATTCGTGCTTCAGGAGAAGAGGTTTTTCTGTGTCGTCACTGTTTCTAGAATAGAACCTGATCAACACTAGTGGTTTGCCTCGTGTGCCATGTGTCGTAAGTAGGTTAAACACAATGGTTATAAGTATAGGTGCTGAGATGATTCCTGCTCCTCTGTTCAAACAGATCTAACGTAAGTGCCGCCAACGCTACCTTGTTTACTTTAATTATGTTATTAGACATCTAATGGTTGCTCTTCTGCTGGGACTGTAGGTACTGCGTGTCTGTCCTCGCAACCGATGGCATAGTTGCAGAGGATGGCACATCTGAGTCTGAGTTTATAATGTTCGATAGTGCGGCTGCAGAAGCCATAGGAAAACCCCTAATGACGATTATGCGTCAGAAGTATCGAGGTTACAATACAACTGATGACATTTCTAAGGCAACAAGATATGATAAGTTTATCCTGGCCGAGGTTACTCGTCTTGTTGGAAAGAAGTACAAGCTGCTCGTGTACATCTCCAAGAAATGGAAGAGCCAAAAAAATACTAACAAGCTGGCCTTTCAAGTCAACAGGATGGAGGAGACTTTCAAGTCTGCACTACCACCTTCGTTCTTTGGCATTATTTATGGATCTCCTGGATAGTCATCATATAGCGCTGCCTCAGCCTCACAGGCTAATGCCCTTCCTCTAGTTATGTGGCCTTGATGGTCGGCACCCCATGCCTATGGTTCACCTGCAGGCCAGGTACACTACGCATTGCACCTGCTTGCATATGTTTATCTTTGTGGGTCGGGCCTGTCCGCTTAGATGTTAAAATCGTGTACATTCTTGCAGACACCTCCTACTATTGTTAAGCTCAGCCTATCAACTCTAGCTGCTAAGTACTTAGGGATGCGTTCGCCTTTGCGTGTGTATGGATTTTGATATTGGACACTGAGGTTTCTCAGCCTGGCTATTTTTCCTGTGCCAGGTCATCCACACCTAAGCGTGGTGCCAGACGCTCACTATTTAGCACTCTTGCCAAAAAGGAGCCTGCAGCTAATTCATGTGTGAGTGATCAAGTTCTGTTTTTGTTCTAAACCTAATTCATGTGTGAGTGATCAAGTTCTGTTTTTGTTCTAAACCGCCGATTCTTGTTCATACATGCAGGAATCTGTGGGACGTTCTGTGACGGACATTGCTAATACCGTTGAGGACAAGGATGATCAGAACCTGCCTCTAAAGAGCAAGATTTCTGCCAGCGACAAGGATGAGTCCCAGAAGAGCAAGAGGTTTGCATTTTTTGCTTCTCGCTAATCTGCTGAGCTTATCTATGTCGCCTTAGTAGTCTGCACCTTACTATATCCTTTTGACCTCCTTATCTATTTGGGTTGTAATCCATTAGCTACGGGTGCTTTCGGGCTGTGTGGAAATGTCGTAACCTTGTTCTATTTCCATGTGTCAGGGCCAAGAAGAACAAGTAGGGGGTTATCTGTGTTGATTGCAGATGCTATTTGTATATAAGGTACTGTCTTGTTACCTACCTAGACATTAGTTATTGCACAGGGTTTACACAACTGTTATAAATGATTCTCGTGTTTTTATTCTTCTAGAGCTTGTTTCTGAATTATAGAGAGGTGCATGAGTTTCAATCATCACTATACATATTTCCTACGCTTTCCATGTTAACCTGATGTACTGAAGTTTTTTGCCTTCTTTTATCGATAGGTCCTATCTACTACCTGCTAGCTTGATGCCTCCGTATATGTGGTGTCCCCGTTAGTATATATCTAATCGCAGGAGCCTCAGCACCGTTGATGCCTTCTGGTTTGCCACTTCAGAAGTCTCGTCTACCGTAGTAAGAGACTCTTGAGACTAGGTCAAGCCTACTCTCTGTAGGTTTGTGCTTCTATGAAGCAACCTTTTATACGTAGCCTGTAGAATCCTGATGGCACGAACATGTGACCTAGGCCCTCAGGATTACTGGCTGCCTGCGCTCTCATCTAAAACTCCTATGTTTGTATGTTTGGCTTCATCTATTGCCAGAACCTAAACCTATATGGTTTTATTAGTATCATGGACTATTTCCAGTGCTTAGCTATTTGCCATAACAGCTTCTAAGTATGCTTCTTTGGATCCTGTTGTTGTAGTGCGATGATGGTGGTCAAGAAACACTTTCTGAACTCTATTATGTCCCATGAAAACTTTATTGTTCTTTCGGTTCTTTGCTTGAGACGATGTGAACATGCAGGCATTTGAGGATATGTTTAGGAATTATGATTTAGTCCAGGCGCGAGAGCATGCAGGAAGGTCGGCATGGTGCTAACGACCTCGGGCATCCATGGGGGTTAACCACGCCTTGCAAAACTATTTTTGTACATGGTTCTATATCTTCTCAAAAACTACCTTACAGCTCGCTAGGGTCCAAGAGACGTAGTAGAATCCTGAACCCTAGGTTCTAGCTTGACAAACTCTACAGATTGCTCTCAGTAGACATGCATGCTTAGGTCAGCGGCAATCTCGACTTCTTACGGAATGACCCAACAACCCCTCTCTCATTCTGCTCCCTCCTCGTGTATACGTTTCTAGAGAAGGTGTCTTCGAGCAAGTTCTCCCGACCTTGTCTCTCGATGTTCACAAAGTGAAGTCATGCACCGTAGGCAACAGTCAGATGGTTGGATCTTTTTGTATCGATGTTCCAGCGCACGGGCACCATCCAGCATTGTACCAGCACGTTTTTTGGGGACTAGACTCTAATAGAGGAATATGCTCTCGAATCAGCCAAGCTTGATGCCCTTGTATACCTACAGAAGACGGGTATTATTCTTGTCAACAACATTAATCTCGGCGAAGTTGCAAAGTGTCAATCTGAACTTCAAGATTGCCAGCACAAACAGCTGGCCGCCTCATCCTAGGAAAACCTATTTCAGGAACGGGTTGAAAGCCTACAAAATGAGCTAGACATTGTGCATGCGCAGATCAAAGATCTTCTCGGCAAAGCAAAGGTGAGAAATTATTCCTTGTATGCTTGTGGATCCACTCCTTTCTGAACAGAGGAAACCATAGAACCTGAATTTAGTTAAGGAAGACATAGCAATAATGGAAGTAGCTTATGAACTGAAAGTTCTCTTAAAAGCACATAATGAGTGGTGCCCAACAAGATAGCTGAAGAGTTAGTTACAATCAGGATGAACTAATCCACAAGTTAGGGCAACATGGAGAATCAGGTGGTACCACACTAAGTAATCTATTTACCTTCTAACTTCCATGTCACCAGCAATCATGGTAAGGAGAATCTTATTAATTTCATGTCTAAGATGCTCAACAATGGTTTGAACCATGCATTCAAGGTATGCTGTTGTACCGTTTTTCTTGCCAAGTTATCGGTTCGTACCGTTCATTCAGGCTCTGTGTTGTACCAGTTTTTTTACCTCTTCTACCTACATTTGTTACAGCAGATGTTCCATACTAAAGAAGAGTTTAAGCATCAAGGATTGGCTGATCTCAAAACAAATGTGATTCCTCTTGTACCTACTACCACAGGTTAAAGGCCATCTTGATAATAGGTAAACATACTCCTTTTTTGGATGCTGATCCTACAACTATGATGCGTACTTTAGAGCCACATTATTTTTCACGTGATGTTTTACAGTACGCTGTTGTGACACCCTTAGGATTAGGGCTAGACAAATCCCAGACCTCTGTCTGATATAAGCCTAACCTAAATCTCGGAAGCATACAGAGAAAAAATTGGTAACATTACAGTGACCCTATGACACAAAAGTTATTACAGCAAGCTCATAGCTGAGCAAAGAACCAAATTATTACAATAAGAGGTCACTAACCACAAACATCAAACAACGGAAGGCAAATTATGGTATTAAATATAGCAAACTTAACAAATGGCCTAAGAGGCCTGAAGCATAACGATGATGTCCCAATCCATAGATTCCAGGCTGCCGACCAGGAACCCCAAACTACTCATCGATGTCGATGTCGTAACAAACTCATATCCCATGGAACACTTACCTGTCGCAAGAGTATCAACAAAGCAAGTCTGAGTACAGGGTGTACTCTGCAAGACTTATGGTTGGTGGGGTTATTTTGCATAAAGCTAACTTTCTTTGTAAAAGAGATAGGATAAGCTCGACTAAGTAGAACATTTAAAAAGGGGATAAGAAAGTGATATCACTAGCTTTAATCTCCTTTTGGTATCCACCGAATCTTTATCAGCTGAACCTACCAACTAGGATCACCCCCTCAATCCTCGAGGAAGCATTCTTAAGCACACGTTGAACTGCCAAGTTTTACGATTAGGTTTTAGTTCTCTATGATCTTAGAATTCGGTCACCAAGCGTTCATAACCGTGAACACGGTCTTTCGAAAAGATTTAACCCTATAGGGGTGTACAACTTTACCCACACATACCAACCGACTCTTAGTGCCACTATAGATTAGCCCTCTTCCTTGGAAGGCCGACAGAGGGTGGTTGGCCACGACCTTTACCTTACGTTCGCCGAGACCATGAGTCACGCTCTAAGGAGATGCTGCCATAATGGGTCAAGTCCTGAAGTCGGTCCCTAGAGATGTGCGCAGGGTTCAAGATTACAGAGGCTGTGCCTCTCTTGTTCCCGGCCATGCTTACCTACCTGTATGAATGCACCTCCTCCACCTCCTTCAAGAACAACCAGAATGCATATGTCGAATGGAACGCCCGAACTATGTGACTCATGGAATCTACTAGTCAAGTTAATCAGTGGAGGAGTCCCCATAAACCCCATGTGGCTGTATGCTCGTCTCAGTTCCAAAGGCAAGAACTCGGGTCCTAGTGGTGGCGAGCATGGGACAACAAAAACCACATCCCACCGTGGCCTCCCATACAATCCTTATCATGTTTAACCTTTACCATTGATCTCATATTGTCATGTTCTCCTATCATACTAGATTCTTTGCATCTGATACATCATTTGGATGAACCAACACTAGCAGCTAAGCAGGGCTAAGCAAAACACATATAATAGCTCTAGCAATGCACACAAGCCAAACCTAGTTATGCTAGGAGCAGTGGATTAGGTAATATAAACTCAAGGGGAGTAATGCAACAGATAGGATACTCTATCTATCTATCTATCTATCGATAAAGGATTTTTGGAATCGTATGCACATGGCAAGAATTAAATTACTTTGAAATCATAGGATTATATCATGTGTGGGGTTTTGCTTGCCTTTGCCTGTTGATACTCATCTATAGAACTTCAGGTTCATCAGATGGACTTGTTCATTGATAACCTTCGATGGTGTTGATCTCGGTCTTTGATCTCGGAGTCGGTATCGTATTCTACCGAAAAGAACCAAACACCAGAAAGAATAGGGAAAACAATCAACACATGGCATCGATGCAATTCACAAGCAAGGATGATGCTATGAAAAGTTAAATTGTATTGGAATGTCACCCTAAAGCATGCTTAGCAATTTTAAGCGGGGTCCGAGGGGTATAAACCCTAAAATAGGGAGAACCTCGGAGTCACCTATGGGGTTGCTATTGTTCTTCTAATTAAACTTGTAATTAAAGTTGTTGATCAATGCATGATTATGAGTCTATTGTGTGGATCTCATTTTCCTGAACATTTTGAGATATTATTTGTATTTTTCTAACTTAAAATGAATTAGTTATGATTTTCCCATTTTTAATCCATTTTTAAATCAATTAAATATTTTTGGGATTTATTAAATTATTTTACAACATGGACCCACATGTCAGACTTAAAAACCTAATTTTAGGGACCCACCTATCAGATATTTCAATTGTTAAAATAATTACAGAAAACATTTAAGAAAATAAAATGCACTTATTGAATCATGTTGACGTCATGCTGACGTCAGCAATGGAGATGCTCCCAGCTGGTGGTCGAATCCGATGCTAGGGGCGATGCGGGCTGGCATGGTTGGGGGCATTGGAAAGAGGAGGCAGAGGCGGACCGGTTAGTGGTGGCGCTGCCTCCGAATGGTCACCAGAGCGACGTCCACAACGACGGCCGATAGCGGCGCTCGCATGTGCTAGGCGGCAGAGCAACAGGAAGCGAGAGAGGGAGCGCGGAGAGGTGCTGGAGCACTAGTGGCTCACCACGAACGCGATGCAGGTATCCAGGAAGAAAGGGGAGGCCGGACGAAGGTGGATCGGCGGGGGCAGGAGCTTGGGAAGGTGGCGACATCGGGCTCGATTCTGGCTAGGGAAGGGCTTCCCAGCTTGCACGCTTTGTCAGGGAGCACGAGGGCGGCGAGGCAAGTGCAGCGGTGGCCTTGGCTGGTCAAGGGGAGCTCTGGAACGGCAGCGACTGGCGGTTCCTAGCGTCTAGGGTTTGGTCCTCACGGGGGAGAGAGAATTTAGGAGGGGGAAGTGCGTGTTAGGGTTCTCCGGCGGTGTCGGTGCAGTACTTGTACGCGCTGGCGGTGGCGACACGAATCACCTAGCAAGCATCGTAGGGACGGCGAGTGGCGGAGCAAGCGACACGGAGCTTCTTCCATCACCGGGGAAGATGACACGAAGGGGTACGGGCCAGGTGGGCTAAGGCGGGCTGCGCTTGGGCCCAAGCTGGGCTGCAGAAAAGGTTGCATGACTACTACTACTGGCTGCACTGCGCGGAAGAGAGGAGGGCAAGAGAGTTGGGCTGCGGCTGCTACTCTATTTTTCTTTTTCTAAAAACATTTTCCAAAATCAGTTTTCTATTTCTTTGTTTGTATTTTCAAATGCTTTTCTGTTTTGTATAATTTCATAAATACAAGAGACTTTTTAAAAGTATTGAAATATTGTAGGGGCCCTATTAGTCCTTTTGGGATCCAAACATTTTGGTACTTTTCGAAATATTCAAAACCTTTTGAATTGATTATGAGAAAGAGGAAACTAGGGTTTTATTTTCTTTCTTGCATGCACTTTTAAAAGGTGATGGTCATGAATGCACAAATCAAACCCTAATTAATATTAGTAAACTAGAGGTGTCACAACTCTATCCCCCTTAACAGAATCTCGTCCCGAGATTCCTAGGTAGGAAGATAGAAGAGACGGGGTTACACTAGACTTCGACGATCTTTTCGAAGAGGTTGATCCATGCCACCATTATTGAATGAATGGAGCGCTTAATTTTCTTTGAGGTAGCTGCACACACAAAGGAGGAGAGGGGAAGGACACAAAACCACAAACAGAGTATCTCGTGGTCAACTCTTGGATAGATGTTTCATACATCTCTGGAGCTAGCGAACATGAAACACGTCAAGGTAATGGGGAAACAAAAGGAGATGGTTTCAAGTTGTTAGATAGATGGTCTTCATAAGGATTGAGACCATGGAGCTTCATAAGAGTTTAAGCTTCTGATAAGGAGAGTGTACAATGGAAAGAACACGACCACAGACTTCGAGAGAGGAACCTCTACTATACGACTTAAGTAGACCTTCCAGGGTACAGAGATACAGTTAACCAAGCTTTTCAACTACTTTTGATACAGAAGGATCACCCTTTATTCAATAGAAGGTCTAGACAGAAGGTTTTTTTGGTGGAGAGGACTCATAAGATTCACAAGGATCATGTAACAAGAGGAACTTATGATTACCGAAATCATGGTCGCTCTTCGAACATGTTAGAGGAACCGAAGGAAACTCTTTATTCATCTAGGTCTATCAAAATCTTTGCCAAAGATCATGATATCCCTTTGAACCACAAATATGAATATATAAGAAGATTCCTCATGACAAGAGGAAAAAGAAACTTCATTCTCAGACTTCAGTTACTTGGCACAACGAAATGCTTGCCGACATAAAAGGGTCTGGAGAATCGATCGAGAGACATATAGCAACACTACTTTAAATGTTCTCCTTGATGATCGAGAAAGCAGACATCAAGTAAAGATCGGACTTTAGATACAAAGAAAACCATAAGCACCACTCCTATAATAAATCATAGAAGAAGCCTCATGAAGAGTGGTTGTTATTGCTGATTCAAGGGAATGTGACAAGAGGTCTTTTGACTAATTGTGTCAACCATTACACCAATTTTTTTTGCTGGGTTTACAAAGAAACCTATGTCAATTCCTTGAAGAACACCAACCATCATATCTGTTTGAGATTCAGATTTGGTTCGGTGGAATGATACTTTAGACTCAGCATGTCCGAATAGAAAGTTTGCAACATTTACCACAAGGATAAAGTTACTGGATTCTCAAGACATGGACTACAGTGTTAAGTTCCAAAAGATGAGCTAGGTTGCAAAACCCATGTGTTAACAAGTTATCAGAAGATAATTGCCCCTACATGAATTGGTTGCAACGAAACACAAATGCATCCTTATTGGGAAACATTTAAGAGGATATTGAATTTTGTACAAGTTCTTCTCTTCCATGACAAATCATTAGTGGCTTAGCATGCTCAAAGGGTGTTCTCGAGATGGAAAGGTATCAACCTACCATATCAAGAATACTTCGCACATGCTTGATTGACTTGAAATGATTCCCAAGAAAACAGAGATAACTCTTCTCAAATCCATAGCGACATCTTTCAACACTTGCACATGAATCAGATAAGGTTACTTCTAACATCCAGAACACATACTTCGAGATGACACAAAGACGGTTCTCAAAAGGTTTCCAACATTAATGCCAACTGTCCCATATGAATGTTGTCTAGAGTGGAGGATGTCATTAATGGTCTCAATAACAAACTTATCAAGACATTCCAAGAAGATGAACATATATGTCATATGAACGAACAACAATATTGGTCAGACCAAAGAACACGAAGATGTACCCAGGTGAAACATCATGAATAGATACATGATGATGATAGTTCTTTAGGACTGAGTTTGATTTAACGATGGCCTGAATCAAATCAAAGGTGGGGACGATAACATATCCATGAAGGAAACACTATCTTTCTTCATCATGAACAAAAATAGACATCCCTTTAGGAGGAACAAGTCTGATAGAACTTTTGTCTTACAACTCTCCAAGTTGTTGTTTAAGCTCAACCAACTAGTTCAGGGATATCCAGTACGGATCCTTGGATAAAGGGGCCGTTCAAAGAACTAGCTTGCTCAAGAACTTGACATCACGGTCATGTGGCAACATGGTAATACTTCTAGTAGAACATCCAAAATATCATGTTCCACCGATATGTCACTTAGTTCAAGAGGAAACTTGCTTGGTAAGGTAAGAAGACATAGTTGTAGAGCTTTCACAAGCCTAATTCTTTGACCGAAGAGAGTGCACCAGAGTAGCGGACTTGGTGACACTATCATCCTTTGCTTAGTGATAGGGTTAACCATCATGCTAAGAATGACACAACTTTCCTGGTAGTTCAAAGCAATGAGAATTGCTAAGAATCTCAGATGGCCACATTATTATGCACACGCATCATTCACGAGCACGAAAGCTCGGAGGAAGGTTGGGTAATTATGTGTAAGAGCATCACTTCATTAAGAGGGTTATGAAACTCAACACGACCTCTTAGTATGAAAGAGTGTGATATTTAAGGTAGAACAGATAGAAGCTAATCATGCCTCTTATTCTGTGGATTACAACACTTTCACCTGGTCCTAGATATGACAAGGTGCCGGAGTTTCTTTCTCCTGACATCCTGAAATGGTTTGTCTTGATGGACCACAAGAGTACCTTGCATCGGAAGACACCAATACATGTTTACAACTTGGCTACCAACAGGTAGGCAAAGGTCAGAAACAACAAAGCAAAAAGGAACATGCTCATGATAGAATCCCGAGATGTGGATGCATAAGTCAACAATCTTCCATGGACCAATGCATAGAATGGAGGTGTGGCGGAGTCACGGTTATAGAAGTGGGACTCACGCAGAGTACTCTTGTCGTGATCTATTTGGTTCCATTGAAGAACATCTGCCATAACATGTGGTAGGGGAAGTCCTTTGTTTGTCGTAATTTAATCACGGCAATAACCACAAGCCTGAAGGCTATACTAGAAGGTAATAGCCATCCCGAGGTAATGTTTGGACATTAAGAACAGGGATCAACATAATGGATCTTGGGTTCAAGGTCATCTTCATGTACACGATTCTCAACACTAGAATTCCAGCAAAATCAGGGATCTTCGATTCAAGTCCAAGGATTAAAACACGAGAAATGAGTAACTACTATCTTAGTAATACAGAGGGTACTACAAGGTAGTAACCACGAGGTAGCTTCCAGGAGAAGAAACAACTTCTGAAGTACCCAAACAAACTAAAAGGAGGCACACGAGGCGAAAGGAAACTTCAAGGCCTAGAACTGATCATTGCGAAACCATCAACATAATGTTGTGGGCCCATAAGATAGAGAGATCATGATGGAAATGAATCTCTCAGCTAAAGCGGAACAAAGGGGAACAAGGAACACTCACACAACTGACTCTGGAGAACTCAACACTAGATCAACTGGTTCCGAAACGTCATGCCAAAAAGGCACCTATGTTTTGAAAAACGAGACAAGATAGCAAAAATTTTCTAATCAAAAAAAGGTAAGATGACCCAGAGTTAGAGCGAAACTGGATAAGGAGAAAAAAAAGCATATGAGAGTTTTCGCAAATAGTTTTTCACAAACACTAGACTCAACATCGACCAGTAGAAAGGTTTTCCTACGGACGATACTACTCTGATACCAAAAACCTGTGACACCCCCGGGATTAGGGATAGACAAATCCTAGACCTCTGTCTGATATAAGACTAACCTAAATCTCGGAAGCATATAGAGAAAGAATCGGTAACATTATAGTGACCCTACAACACAAAAGTTATTACAGCAAGCTCATAGCTAAGCAAATAACCAAATTATTACAAGAAGAGGTCACTAACCACAAACATCAAACAACGGAAGGCAAATTATGCTATTAAGTATAGAAAACTTAACAAATGGCCTAAGAGGTCTGAAGCATAACGATGACGTCCCAATACATAGATTATAGGCTGCTGACCGGGAACCCCAAACTACTCGTCGATGTCGATGTCATAACGAACTCATCTCCCATGGAACACTTACCTGCTGCAAAAGTATCAACAAAGCAAGTCTGAGTACAGGGTGTAATCCGCAAGACTTATGACTGGTGGGATTATTTTGCATAAAGCTAACTTTTTTTGTAAAAGAGGTAGGAGAAGGTCGACTAAGTAGAACATTTAAAAACGGGATAAGAAAGTGATATCACTAGCTTTGATCTCCTTTTGGTATCCATCGAATCTTTATCAGCTGAACCTACCAACTCGGATCACCCACTCAATCCCCGAGGAAGCATCCTTACGCACACGTTGAACTACCAAGTTTCATGATTAGGTTTTAGTTCTCTGTGATCTTAGAATTCGGTCACCAAGCGTTCATAACCGTGAACGCGGCTTTTCGAAAAGATTTAACCTTGCAGGGGTGTTAAACTTTACCCACACATACCAACCGACTCTTAATGCCACTATAGATTAGCCCTCTTCCATGGAAGGCTGGCAGAGGATGGTTGTCCATGACCTTTACCTTGCGTTCGTCGAGACCATGAGTCACTCCCTAAGGAGATGCCACCGTAATGGGTCAAGTACCGAAGTCAGTCCCTAGACATGTGCGCACGGTTCAAGATTATGGAGGTCGTGCCTCTCTTATCCTGGCCACACTTACCTACATGTATGAATGCACCTCCTCCACCTCCTTCAAGAACGACCAGAATGCATATGTCGAATGGAACGCCCGAACTATGTGACTCATGGAATCTACTAGGCAAGTTAATCAGCGGAGGGGTCCCCATAAACCCCGTATGGCTATATGCTTGTCTCGGTTCCAAAGGCAAGAACTCGGGTCCTAGTGGTGGCGAGCATGGGACTAGAAAAACCACATCCCACCGTGGCCTCCCATACAAGCCTTATCATGTTTAACCTTTACCACTGATCTCATATTGTCATGTTCTCCTGTCATACTAGATTCTTTGCATTTGATACATCATCTAGATGAACCAGCACTGCAGCTAACCAGGGCTAAGAAAAACACAGATAATAGCTCTAGCAGTGCACACAAGCCAAACCTAGTTATGCTAGGAGCAGTGGATCAGGTAATATAAGCTCAAGGGGAGTAATACAACAGATAGGATGCTCTATCTATCTATCTATCGATCGATCGATAAAGGATTTTGGAATCATATGCACATGACAAGAATTAAAGTACTTTGAAATCATAGGATTATATCATGTGGGGGGTTTTGCTTGCCTTTGCCTGTTGATACTCAGATATAGAACTTCAGGTTCATCAGATGGACTTGTTCATCGATAACCTTCGATGGTGTTGATCTCGGTCTTTGATCTCGGAGTCAGTATTGTATTCTACCGAAAAGAACCAAACACCAGAAAGAAAGGGGAAAATAATCAACACGTGGCATAGATGCAATGCTCAAGCAAGGATGATGCTTGACAAGTTAATTTGTATTGGCACCTTAAAGCATGCTTAGCAATTTTAAGCGGGGTCCCAGGGGTACAAACCCTAAAATAGGGGGAACCTCGGAGTCACCTTCAGGGTTACTATTGTTCTTCTAATTAAACTTGCAATTAAAGTTTTTGATCAATGCATGATTATGAGTCTATTGTGTGGATCTCATTTTCCTAAACATTTTGATAATATTATTTGTATTTTTCTGACTTAAAATGAATTGGTGATGATTTTTCCCATTTTTAATCCATTTTTAAATCAATTTAAAGCCATTAAACATTTTTGGGATTTATTAAATTATATTACAACATGGACCCACATGTCAGACTTTTATTAATTTCAGAAAACATTTCCAAAAAGAATAAAAACCTTACGTTAGGGACCCACCTGTCAGATATTTCAATTATTAAAATAATTACAGAAAACATTAATAAAATAAAAGACACTTATTGCATCATGCTGACGTCATGCTGACGTCATCAATGGAGATGCTTAAAGCTTGTGGTCGAATCCGACACTAGGGGCGATGCGGGCTGGCGTGGTTGGGGGCATTGGAAAGAGGAGGCAGAGGCGGACCGGTTAGTGGTGGCGCTGCTTCCGAATGGTCACCAGAGCGATGCCCACGGCAACGACCAACGGCAATGCTCGCAGGTGCTAGGCAGCAGAGCAACAGGAAGCGAGAGAGGGAGCGTGGAGAGGTGCTGGAGCACTAGTGGCTCACCACGAACGCGATGTAGGTGTCGGGGAAGCAAGGGGAGGCCGGACAGAGGTGGATCGGCGGTGGCCGGATCTCGGGAAGGTGACGATGTCGGGCTTGATTCCGACCAGGGAAGGGCTTCCCAGCTTGCACGCTTTGTCAGGGAGCACGAGGGCAGCGAGGCAAGTCCAGCGGTGGCCTCGGCTAGTCGAGGGAGCTCGGGAGTGGCGGCTCCTGGCGGCTAGGGTGTGCTCCTCAGGAGAGAGAGAGAGTTTAGGGAGGGGGAAGTGCGTGGTAGGGTTCTCCAGCAGCGTCAGTGCAGTACTTGTAAGCGCTGGCAGCGGCAACACGAATCACCACGCCGGCGAACATCGTAGTGACGGGAAGCGGCAGAGCAAGCGACACGGAGCTGCTTCCGTCACCGGGGAAGACGACACGAAGGGGTACGGGCTAGGTGGGCTGTGCTTGGACCGGAGCTGGGCTGCAGAAAAGGTTGTGCGGCTACTACTGCTGGCTACACTACACAACAGAGAGGAGGGGAAGGGAGTTGGGCTGCGGCTGCTACTCTGTTTTTCTTTTTCTGAAAACATTTTCCAAAATATGTTTTCTATGTCTTTGTTTGTATTTTCAAACTCTTTTTTGTTTTGTATAATTTCCAAAATACAAGAGACTTTTTAAAAGTATTGAAATATTGTAGGGGGCCTATTAGTCCTTTTGGGCTCCAAACATTTTGGTACTTTTCGAAATATTTAAAACCTTTTGAATTGATTTACGAGAAAGAGGAAACTAGGGTTTTATTTCCTTTCTTGCATGCATTTTTAAAAGATCATGCTCATGAATGCACAAATCAAACCCTAATTAGTATTAGTAAAACTAGGAGTGTTATAGCTGTAATATAGAGGCAAATACGGTCTAGGCGTGGCTACGCCAGGAGAACCCTCTTCAATAAGTTGCTCTAGAACACAGGTCTGATATCCCTCTTACATAATGTAACCATTGCAACTACATCACCCTCACTACCATGCCATAAGTTAACTACTTTCCATCAGGTTCAGAATAGCACGCAGCAGATCTACACTGCCTGTGCTGGCTAGGACTCCATAGCCTGAAGTGTCCTTTCAGTTCTTACGTCTTAGGGTTATTTTGTTCTTTCTTCCTGTTGCTTTTAAACATGGATTTTAGACATTTTTGCCCTGCCGCCAGTGATGCTTCATATGTAGCACATGACCCTTTGTCTAGTGCTTTGCGGTTCCTTTTAAGGCTGATTGGATCCACCTGTAATGTTACAAACTGTCTTATGTATATTAACGCTTATCTGCCGAAATCAGTTACCTTCTTTGCTATACCTTCTGGTATAACAGAGGTTGGCATCAGTATCATGTCAGTGAAGTGAAAAACACCTCTCTATTGGTTCTTTGTTTCAGAAAAAACTCTTGCCTCTGGTAAGCGTGATTCTCACGGCTGCGTCTGCTGCTATAAACGTTTGCCTGAATTCGGTTTCCCACCAACTACTGAGCCAAGAACAAGCAGTTAGCTGAAATATTGCGAGGCCACATCATTTTCTATATGATTTATCTCTGAGACCACACCGAAACATCCTCTACTGTCCTCATTTTACAAACTGGAGTCCACAGTAGTTACTCCTCCGAAGAGTTCATAAGAACACCGCATGCTACAGATTAAAACTCAGAACATAGTGATGGCCTTATGCTTGAGCTAAACAGAGATGCCTTCCCACAGAGACGTGTAATTGGATGAATGATAAACGTCATATATATATCATGGACAATAAATAGGTTCATCCACATAGTAATAGAGACCTGATGTTTTATTACACGTTAAAAAAAACACGATGCTGTAGGCAGAGAACATAGATTCAATAGACACCAAGAGGAAAATACATAGATTGCTTATAGATCAGGGACTAGCAGCGTAGTGCTTACACAACAGGAACCTACAACCAAACCGCACTGCTATGTAGCCTTGCGGTTACATCATGGCTCTAGCGGCCAATTCTCGGACAGAGAGAACACACACCCAATCTTGTGAAGGTTGCCAACACCATGCACCCTGGTTTCTGACAGATCCACCAAAATATACCGTGGATCACCCCGATAGATATAAGCACATGTTGTTCATCGGAAGATATGGATCGTACCTGGATAGCACGACAATCTGATGGCTGGACTAAAAGCGCCTCCCAGATGGTTGTGCTTATCATATGCCTGAATGCAACTACCAGGTCAACACTTGCTTCCTGATTCCACTCTGACATATCTTCTACCCGAGTAAGTACCCACTTAACAAGCATCCCGTTATCCACATGAACCACCGGTAAATCACCTTGAGGATGCGGACCAATAGTGTATTGGAAGCAGCCTTTAATCATCATTCCCATTTTCCTAGGAAGAGCCACCACTTTGAATGTACCTTGTTCCACGTCAAAACAAACTATGAGCCCTATCAAATACATAATATAGGTCCTATAGCCAGCCTGAATAGAATACGGGGACCTCTGGAACTTAGTTGATGATGAAAGAGCCAGGGAATCAAATATGTGTGGAACCCAGCCTCCATTACCGAACACACAAACATGCACCCGAACCCTTCCATGAGAATTAAATTGGACACCATCATGGTTTTGGTCAAACAACCTTGAAGGATCCTTGACAAAGAATGCACAAAAAAGATTTGTAGGCCCATTAGTAAGGGGCACTATAGCAAACTGCCCATACGTGCTATCCTTGGGGTTCTTCGGCAGAGCAGGAACTGGATGCCCCATAGATGCAAATTCCCTCAGATTTAGAGTGTATGTGCAACTCGTATACAACCTGCCTTGCCGCTTTCCATCTTCAATCCGACATATCACATGGCCACCATAGGTACCGAGGACATGCTTCCACAGAAACCATCAGCAACAAACCTTGAACGTATGGCCCGGGCAGAGTCATCAGTCGGAGCTGCAGGCGGGGTTATCAAACTCCTTATAGTTTCATGTACTCACGAATGCTCACTGATGAAGCCAATGAAACAAGGACTGTTACGGCTCACAAATCAAGAAAGAACAGATGAAGCGTAGCTGTGTCCCACCAGAACCTACTGACAAAGCTAGCTCGCAGAAAACATTTGCTACCCTTAGTCCTTTTCAATATCTCTCCTAGGAGGTACTCTGTCTGTAGCACTTCCTCACAGGAATCAGCATACATCTTCGCCGGCTTATGATCTTTAGATTTTTTATGATAATGAAACACATAAACAAATCAGATTAACACTACATTAGCACCATACTTACATGTATAGGAAACATATGGACTATTTTGCAGCCAAACATACACAGGTAGACAGCAGTTCAATGCCATCAGATAGGGCACCAGAGGGAAATAAACCTAGACTCTGCTTTGGAGAGCAAACTCAGCATTGCTTTTTCTCAGCATTGTTTTTCCTCAGCTTGGCACTACCTATTGTGCGTTCTGTTGGAAAATAGGACGAGATTGCTGCATTCCAAAACTACAGACAAAACTATTATTACTTCCAGTAGGATAAAGGCCTAAACATTTCATATATTGTTAGAACATCTGTGTAAAAACAAGAAACATCTCCTATCCCTTTACAGATTAGGTGAGGTAACCAGACAAGTTATCTAAAAGCTTCGGTTATGACTGAAACTCAGAACACAGTATTAATGCAGGGCTCTTTTAGTACCGCTAAATGCTGGACTTCTTCACATAGTTTGTACACAGGCATGAGGATCTAAGATCTATCTCAAGATCGAATTAACCTATACCTAAAGAGCTAACATGCGATCTTGTCCCACCGTGCACAGAAAATGAAAGCGAAATTACCTCCAGTTCCTTCCATACCACCAGAGGCCCTGCTTGCAGAGTGAATGCTCTAGATCTCATGCGGTCGCCTCTCCTGTGGTCGTCTCTTTCTTGTTCCGCTCACCCGTGGTTCTGTTCTTCCGATCGGCGGCACTAGCCTGCTCTCCTGCTTCCCCAACACGGTCTTCGAAGCCGCCGCGCCCTGCTATTTTGTTGGCTCATCCATGCTGCTATCCTACGCGCCGCCAGTCCAGGAGAGGAGCGAGACAGCTCTGTGAGAGGAAGGGGCGGAAAGAATGGGCCTTGAGATGGTTTTTTATTTTTTTTCACGGACGACCGTCTCTCTGCGTGTGGCCCCTTTGGACTTCTCGCTAACATGGGTCTATGTAACGCTGACCGATCGTCTACCCATAACCCCCCTCTCCGTATCTAGCCTCTAGACTATTCCCCTTTCCCTCTCCTCGACTCGCATTCACGCCGCAGCAATTTACCCTAGCTTTTTATTTGATCCGCCAAAAGCGATGGGCTTCCCCACAGCTGGTCCTTCTGATTGAGGTGAGATCTGTTGCACTCTTCGGTTGCTCGTCCTACGGTCCCTGTCTCCATTTAGCTCATCATTTCTTTCTAGAGGTTCGTCCTAATTTTTCCCTTCTAAATCATGCGTAGATTATCGCGTCTGTATGCTATCGAGCAAGGTTGTTGGCTCGCCTTGATACTTCGACAGAACGGTACACTTGTCCTGAGCAGCCCAACCCCATCTTCTCGCACGCATAGATCCATCCTCCTTTCCTAAGGACAAAACAACAGTCCATGCTTGCTAATTTACCTGTTTCAGCAAAATTCTCACTGCAATTTTATCTGCTTGCCTAGAAGCTTACAAAATTACCTATGGCCTTTGTACAGTACAAGTAGGTTAGCAAATACATATAAAGAAGGAGCGAGTTAGTATATTGGCATACATCACCGTGCTCATACTGCCCGTCCTGTCCTTATTTATCAATAGTTTCAAGGGCTCAGATGAGTAACGATAGCAATATCGATGGGTCAGTAACCTCTTGTTTCCTAGCTAATGAGCAGGTACCGACTACTCGCACATTCTACTACATAACGTTTCCTACATGATGTTCTCGGCTTGTACTATACCACATAGCCTACATTCCCTTTTCTTGAACGGTGATGATGTAGTTACTTAGTTTCCACATTGTAGGGTACTTAGAAAAGCATTACAGTCCGAGGCAGAGTTATTTTTGATGATGTGTTACAGCAGCTTGGGTTGCCAATGGCTCAGTATGAATAGAGGATCCACCAAGATAGCAAAATCTCAGTTTCTGTCATCTTCTAGACAACAACACTCCCCTGCAATGGTTCTCCTCTCACTTCAAGAATAGATGGAATAAAGTCTTTTGATGCTGCTTTGGCAGAGCACACTACCATAGTGGAACCTATTAGCTATATGGAAGATACCACCAGTATGGTGCTTAAGGATTTGAAGTACCACAACCTAAACCATGCTAATGACGAGATCATAGAGGTCCGGAGATAACTCGTGGCTGTGAAACTTTTGCTGAAAAAAGAAACTGTTAGAAGCAAGAAACTGGCTGGAGGTTGGTTCTAGGCCGTCAGAAACATGTTTTCATTCTCGTCTCAGTTTCATAATGTAGCCGTCATTGGAAATTTTGGAGGGCAGGAGGTTCTAAGCAACGATGTCAGAGCAACTTTTGCAACCATGTATGAGACCGCGGCTAAACTGAAATCTAAGAGCATGCGCTTGGAATCCAAGCTTGAAGGGATAAGGCGTTCATAAATCAAGGGCACTGCTTCCGTTTGTCCTGCTGCTGCAAACCAGTTTATTTTGGTGTTAATGGTGAGGATTAAATCCTGCTAGTACCCTTGGCTGGTGCATGGTTCATATTTGTAATATTCTACAAACCATCTATATAAAATTGCTCTCACACTAATGTGCTTCATTCCGCTATATACTGCTTATGGATTTATTACCTTCAACGAGTGTTATTTCCCTGATAGGCTGTGTTTATAATATTATCCATATTTAAACTACCCATCTATCTATGTGATCACATGAATATATGATGATCGTTACACATCATCCTAATTAGATCCATCAAACCTGGTAGATTATAATTCTCCAGCTAAAATGATATCTGCTATATTCTTACTAGATGTACCATACTTTCATTTGAGATCAGGAAAGCATTTGCCAAATTTTCGGTCCCGTCATCGTCTTTGGCACCAGTGGTGCACCGAGTCATCTAGTTTATATAAGTCGTCCTAGGGACCAGCCTTTAGGGCACCCACAACTTACAACCTCAACTCGCACAGGCGAAACCTCTCTTGTAATCTGTATTTCTGGCTGTGCCATATTACTAGATTGCTAGCAAGGGTATGATCCATCCACTGCCAGTGGATTCGAACCTGGGTAAATCTTGTGTGCTCACCGTCCCGGAATACCGTTGCCTCACACCGCCTCTTTCCACATACCTCGAGGACCCCCTCTCGGTGTACATGTCTTCAATCTGACGACATTTGGCGCCCACCATGGGGTAGGTGAGTTTCGGATCTGCGTTCTAGGCAGAATCTGTGCAAATCGTAATCAACGAGACAATCGTTGTTGGCTGGGTCCTCTACGCTAGTGACATCCCTCTTATCCTTCTCGACGGGACATGGATTCCGTCTAGGGAAGCTATGACCACCTACACACATGTCCTTTGTTGATATCGATGCATGTTTACCTCAGTTTCGCTGAACCTACCCAACCCACCCCAGCGGTGATGATAGAGGCAGAAGAAATTTCTGGATCCACTTTGTCCGCGGAGGTGGCAGAGTTCCGGGTCTCAGAAAACCCTAATCCCACCCAGCCCGCGCCTGAAGCAGAGATAGTGGAGAAGATCGGATCTGAAGAGGATCTCCCCAAGGAGGTCGAATCTTAGGAAGATCAAAGTAGCAACAACTCTGGATCTGGCTCTGCCGATGCTAGAGCAGGAAAATCACTCCTGAGGCACACCACGAAGATGATGATGAACAGTGCCATAGTCTACATGGATGCAGTTCTCGAGACCATAAGGTGTTTCGAGGAAGCCAACAAAGAAAGTCTCAACTACCTCAGGACACACACGTCGCACTTCGTCAGATACATTGGATCCAGATCCGGCTCTGTCAATGCTGGAGATGACAATGAATCAGTGCTGGACGCAATCGGAACAAACACCGACTTATCGGGATCCTTGAGGACTCCATGACATTGATAGGATTCCACAAATTTTCTGGGGAAATTAAAGAGGAGATCAACTCCAAGGCCGGAGAATGAGGAGAAACCATGGATCAAAGCCCCCGTAATAGCATGGATGAAGGATCCGGAGAAAACTCTCCCGATCCGCATGACAATATGGATATCATAGATAACCCTGACGTCCAAATGTCCGAAAGTACTGATAGAAGTTTGACTCCAGGAATCGAACCCAAAGTCGTCTTTGCTATCGGTGCTACCAAGAAGGCAAAGAAGAAGAAGACTCTGGCTAAGGATCCTCCAGCCGATGAGGTAATTGCCGAGGAATACAAAGATGTTGGGGATATGCTAAATGGGTATCACCATAGCACGTATCTAATCCGGCTAACCCGGGTGGCCCACAATTGGTAGCAAGGCACATGGCCTGCTGGGCGACCTAGTTAGATGGATCCAGAAGGGAGGCCCATGCCGCATAAAGGAAGGCTATGTAGGAGTCACCGACATACTAGCCTTGGAGTGCAAGACACGAAGACTAGTTGTATTAGTGTAGGACTCTTTACCTTGTCCGGCAAGGTCTTTTCCTTGTAACCCTAGGTTCTGGTGCCTTTATAAACCGCACCTATGGGAGCCTTTAGGGCAAAACTCAATGTACAACGTACAACACCTCGCACAACAAACCGATCCATGTAACTCAGTGTATTTCCATTATAGTGATTTATAGCAGGAGTAGAGTTCCACCACTGTCATGGGACTTGAACCTGGGTAAGCTGTGTTACCTCGTACCTACCAACTCTCTGCCTTACCCCACGTCTCTAAGAACGCACTGTGAGGACCCCTCCATGGCGTACTCGTCGTCAATACCACGATAGTTGGCGCCCACCGTGGGGAAAGAGGCGCTTCGATCTCTACACCGGGCGAGGTCCAAGCTCTTCGCAAGAATCAGCGACACCGTAGCCATCGGATCCGTTCTCTTCTCCGGCAATGTCCCAATCGTACCTCCAGATGAATTCTGGGTACCGGCGAATACGAACCCCACACGCTGCTCCGTCATCCCCTTCGGAGACATCCACATCTTCATCGGTGAAACTAACTTGGGTCCTAGCTCCCAGGAAGTCGGAAACTCATCAAGGCCCGCACGGACCGCCTATGGGCAGGACACGTTCGCAGAAGAATCTGGCCTGTACCTCTCTCTAGAGTATGGCGGCTCAGATTAGGAAAATTCAAAGCCTACCCAAACCGCCCCTGTGTAGGATATAATGGTGGAAGGACCCCGCAAATCCGCTTGGCTTCCCGGAGCATTAGAGAAGCGAAGGTCACACTTTGTCGGTGTTGTCACCATCTTCGATCTGGCCCGGTGCATTCAGAGGGATGGAGAACCTCCCCACGAATAGCTTGCCAGATGGATGAGGGTGAGGGAAACCCTAGGGGGTGACCGCGCTAATGAACTCATCTACCACTTTGTGGAAGAGCTCACGCTCGGAACGCTCCTTCGACATACCCTCCAAAGACGGCAGGTCACAGGCCCTCTCACCCTTGGTGAGATGGTCGCAATTGTCAATGAATACGCGGACACCGAGGAGAACACCCAAGCTATGCCTAGGCCCGAAGCCGGAGGAAGTAACAACAACGACCCGCCTCCATCACCCTCCACATCCACCGTCAACAACACTGAAGCCAACTCCGACTCCGTCCTTGACGCGCTATATGCCAACATCAATATGGATGGCGGCGGCTCGGATGCTAACTCGGAGGAGTACGATGTTGTTATGAGGGAGATCGAGCAGGAGATCGAGAAGGAGGAGCATGCCGAGAAGGCCAACACGTCCCACCAGGTGCTAGTCGCCATAGGCAGCATGATGGACGAAGATGGGCAGGAACAGGAATGTGAGAGAGCTCCGCCCACACCTGCGGTTACTAGAGCAGCAACGGCAAAAAAGGCCACCGAGCCTCTGGCTCCGGTCAATGCCATGCCTCCTCCGGCTATCCGACCACAGCAAGCGCAGGAACTCACCACATGCCTTAGTACTGCCAAGCAAACAAATCTGCCACCACCACCACCGTCAACGTCTATAGCTGGCAACCCATTGGTTACTCCCACCGACAAGGCAATATATGGTGCACTCCATATGAGCCCATTACCGTCTCCCATGTTCGGAGAATTACGGAGCTTGATGAGAAGCGTGCAGAGATCCTAGCAGAGGCCAAGTGCATCGCAGAGCAGGACACTCAGCTGGACAAAGACATGGCCATGGCACAACAATCTATCAAGGCGGCAAGAGCTATGGAGGCTGAGTACAAGCAGTTCTACTGAAGCACAAGGCAAGGAAAGCACCAACTCACATCGTCGAAGACCCTGGCATTCAGCGCAGGTTGGGATATGATGGTACCAAATCAGCAAAAGCCACCCCATACACTGATTCAGAGGCGAGGCAAGTAATGCCAACTCCTACCCTCAACATTGTCGTTGCCAAGACCCTCGTAGAGCAGGATAGGTTGCCAGAAGCAGTTGCTCAGGTGTATGACCTCATCGCCAAGGCATGCAAGCAACAGGAAAAGGTTACCTCGCAGAGGCTTGAGTCCAACCCGAATCTTTGCGCGTCAACCCTGAACAGCTGCAGAAGACCAATATCTCCCCGTGACGAGGTATCTCAGACGGCTCTACGGAGCGAAGACGGAGGGATGCGCGCAACAGGGCTGATGCCATACCCATATCTTCCGATCATGGAGAAACGGCTCGCCCCCATCGATCGCCACCACCCCTACCATCCCGGCATCACAAGGAACCACAGCCGTGTCACCGCACATGCATGCCACTGCCTAGGCATCCCCAGGTAGGTATCATTATACGCGACCAGGGCAAGCAGCCCCGGCATGCCGGAGAGCGTAGCAACATTGAAGGACATAGGAGCAAGTCCTGCAAGTAAGCACCACGTCCGACAAGCAACCGCGACAGGCGTGAATAGTCGCATGGAGGGAATAGCAAGAAGGCTAACCCACCGCCTCCACCGCCACCGTTGCCACCCAGCAGTCATCATGGCGGAGGGCACGGCGGATCCGATAGATCACACCACAACTCCCCTCCCCATGATGGAAAAGGGAAGCAACCGAAGACGTATGACGCACGTTCACGGCTGGACAAGATCTAAGAAGCACGGGAGCTCCCATACCTTGGGCCACATTATTTTGGACTGGTAATACGGGCCACAACTTATCCCATGGGCCTCCGGATTGACAAGACCATCAAGCCTTATGACGGCACTGCCAGGCTAGCCACATGGTTGCAGGACTAAAGTGAAGCGATTCATATCATAGGGGGAAACCCTAATATCACCATCAAGTACCTCCCACTTATGCTTACCGGCACTGCCCGACAATGGATTGACGACTTGCCGGAGAAATCAATATGCAATTGGTTGGATATGCATGAAGCGTTTACCAAGAACTTCGAGGGTACGTACAAACGTCCCTGCACTGTCGGAGACCTACAGTAGTGCGTACAAAAAAAGGATGAAACCTCTCGTGCCTACCTCTCGCGCTGGCTGGATATAAAAAATTCCTACGCAGGGGTGCATGAACAAACTTCTATGGCCACCTTCATCGATGGACTGGAGAAGGGAACTTTGCTCTGGCATACGTTGGAGCGCAAGCAAGACAACAATGAGCTCAACCTCAACACAATGATCATCATGGCTAGCGAATCTGCCTCCGCTGATGACAACGCGGGCGGATCGTTGCCGACAATAGCAATCCCTACCCAGGCTAGAAAGAACAATAACAACAAGCGGAAGACTCCACCTAAAGAGAAGCAGCCGACATGGTCGGCACAATGTTCACTGGTAGAGGCGGAGGTGGACAGCGTGGTCATGGCCGGGGGGCTAGCCATGGTCAGCAGAGGAGTGATTCTACATCCTCAGCGCCCCGCGTTCCCTAAACATACGAACCGTACCACGATATGCTATGCTTCGTCCACCTCGACGCAAATGGCAAATCCACCCACACCAACCGCCAATGCAAGTTTGTCAATGACCTCAAGGAAGACCCTGAGTCTGGCTACAAGCAAAGTCGGAAGAACAGACCCCGCGGAAAGGGAAAAGGGAAGAAGAAGGAGGAGTCCAAAGATTCAAGTGACATGGATGAAGACGTGGAACCCAAGTCCGCCAACAAGGGCTAGGGAAAAGGGAAAAATCCCTGTGAGAAGAAGGCTCCAGTCTACCACACTTTCCTTGGTACCCTCACCGTCCGGGCCTAGAAAAGCTCCCTGAGGATATTGATGGCTACCCTTCCTCTGGTTCCCTAGTACGTCAGGTGGTCAGAGATTAAAATCACTTGGGATAGGAAGGATCATCCAGATCTTATCCCAACACAAAACCAATATGCCATGGTCATCAATCCCTTCATCATTGACACATGGTGCCAAGTAGTGCCTCATAGACGATTAAGCGACATCAACATCATGTACCTGGATACACTGCACAAGATGAACTTGACGCAGACCCAGCTAAGGAACTTGTTAAGTAGAAGCAGATCACAGCTACCGAACCCGCCTTCAGGGCCGCCATCAAGACCAAGTAGGTGGAACTTGTTGAAGGAGATTCCTCCAAGACCACCGCCATTGGCACGGACCTGGATCCCAAATAGGAAAGCACGCTCGTCAAGTTCCTCCGTGAGAACAGGGACATCTTTGCATTGCCTGGCACCCTACCGACATGAAAGGTGTACCTAGGGAACTTGCTGAGCACAGCTTGAATATTGATCCAAATGCTAAACTAGTGAAACAACCTCTACGATGCTTTGGTGATGAAAGACGAAGGGCTATAGGCAAAGAGATATCTAGGTTACTTAAGGATGGCTTTATCCGAGAAGTTATTCACACCCGATGGGTGGCAAATCCTGTACTTGTCCCCAAAAAGGGAACCAATGAATTAAGAATGTGCGTTGATTACACCGACTTGAACAAAGTGTGTCCGAAGGATCCGTTTGCTTTGCCTCGCATTGACCAAGTCATTGACTCGACGACTGGCTTGGAACTTTGTGTTTTCTCGATGCTTACTCAGGATACCACCAAGTCCAGATGCGAAAGTCGGACAAACTGGCCACTTCGTTCACCACACCTTATGGCACATAGTGCTATGTCACGATGCCCTTTGAGCTGAAAAACACTGGTGCTGCTTACCAACGGACGATGCATCACTACCTACATGAACAAATAGGTCGCAACATACACGCTTACGTGGATGACATCGCGGTAATGTCAAAGAAATCAAATGACCTTATCACTGACTTGCAGGAAACCTTCGACAATATTTGGAAGTACAACATGATGCTTAACCCCAAGAAGTGCATCTTCGGGGTGCCATCTGGCAAATTGTTGGGCTTCATTGTTTCACATCATGGAATCGAGGTCAACCCGGAGAAAATCAAGGCCATCCTTGATATCAAATGCCCAACGCGCTTGAAGGACATACAAAGGCTCACAGGCTCCATAGCAGCAGTAAGCCGGTTCATCAGCCGACTTGGAGAGAAGGCTATGCCGCTCTACAAGTTGCTTCAAGGAAGCTAAGGCATTACTTCCAGGAGCACCCTATCATAGTAGTGAGCAAAGCTCCACTGTCCGACATCATCAACAACAACGACGCTATAGGAAGAGTGGCAAATTGGGGCATTGAACTTGCCGCCTTTAAAATCACATACAAGAGATGCGACGCTATCAAATCTAAAGCATTGGCATATTTTATTGCAGATTAGACAGAGCTACCAAAAGACACTCCTATGCTAGAGCCAGAATATTGGGTCATGCACTTTGACGGATCAAAGCTACTCAATGGCTCGGGGGCTGGTGTATTACTACAATCACCAACATGGAAGAAGTTGCAATACATCCTGCAAATCAACTTCAATGCTACAAATAACATGCCAGAGTATGAGGCCCTCATTCATGGACTTCATGTGGCCAAGGATATTGGCATCAAGCGCATAGTTTGCTGTGGAGATTCCGACTTGGTTGCCCAGCAGGTGGCTGGCACCTGAAACACGCGGAACCCTATGATGGCGGCATATCGAGGCGATGTAGACGAGATAGCCAAGTGCTTCGACGACTATGAAGTCAAGTACATCAAAAGGGAGGAAAATAAGGCAGCAGATCTGCTGTCAAAGCTTGGATCAGCTTGTCGACCAATTCCACCAGGAATTTTCCTGGAGAATTGATGGACACCATCCGTGAAGGGAGCGGACCCAGACAACCCGGATAGAGTGGACTCCTTTGTTAATACAGTAACAGTGACCTCTCTGGCTTGGACGAAACCGCTCATGGATTATCTACAAGACGGAACTTTGCCCGCCGATAAAGTCGAAAGCTAGCAAATAGTACGCAAAGCAAAAGGCTACGTCATCATTGACGACCAACTATACAAAAGAAGTACCACTAGAGTTTTCCTACAGTGTGTCTCCCAGCAGCAAGGTATTGACATCCTTAGAGAAATACATCTCAGAGATTGCGGGCATCATGTCGCTCCCTGATATTTGGTGGCCAAGGCCTTCTGGCAAGGATTCTACTAGTTAAATGCCAAGGCGGACACCGAAAAGTTGGTGCAAACATGTCTTGGGTGGTAGTTTTACGCAAGACAAACGAATGTCGTAGCTAAAGAATTGCGAACCATACCAATAACTTGGCCGTTTGCAGTATGGGCGCTTGACATGGTGGGACCTTTGCAAACAGCACCTGATGGATTTACACACTTGCTAGTAGAAGTGGATAAGTTCACAAAATGGATTGAAGCTAAACCCATTAGAAAGCTCGATGGGGCAACAACCCTGAAATTTGTCTAGGATCTAGTGGTGAGATTTGGTCTCCCACACAACATCATCACCGACAACGGCAGAAACTTGTCTCTCAGAGAAGTTGAGGAGTACTATCATGAGAAAGGTACCCGCCTTGACCTAGCATCTATGGCACATCCACAGTCAAATGGGAAAGTTGAACGGGCCAATGGACTAATTCTGCACGGAATCAAGCCACGCTTAGAGGCACCACTACACAGAGCAACTAGGGCCTGGGCGGAGGAATTATCATCTGTATTGTGGAGTTTAAGAACAACACCTAACGGATCCACCGGTTTGACCCCTTTCTTCATGGTTTATGGAGCAGAAGCTGTCCTACCATCTGACATCCTCCATGATGCACCAAGAGTTGCTGCCTACAAGGAGGATGAAGCTGAAGAATCCAGATGCCTATCTTTGGACCTACTCGAGGAACAACACGTGCTGGCATGCCAGAGATATGCCAACTACCAGCAGAAGCAACATGGCTACCATAGTCACTGCGTTAGGCATCGCTCATTTAAAGAGGGGGATCTAGTGCTTAGACTCAAGAAGAAGAAATCACACAAACTATCCCCACCTTGGGAAGGATCGTTCGTCATAAGCAAAGCATTGCTCAATGGTTCCTATTACCTCGTCGATATCTGTGAGTTGAAAGAGAGGCCAAAAAATTGCAAGCGCAAGCAACGTGACTCCGATGATGATTACCCAAGACAGATCGGCCATGGAACATAGCATAGCTACGTCCCTTTTACACTTAGCATATTTTATATTATGTAATAAGTTTCTTATATGATCAATGAAGTAAAGCATTTGGTTCACTCATGATTTCTGAGTCTTTTACCTCCTTTAGTTATTCAGTTTTGGATCATATAAACCCTTTATGCGCAAGTTTGCATTTGCACTTGTCAAAATTCTGCCTATGGGCGTTAGCTTATGTTTTCTGGTATAAAAAATTTTCTGAAGTTTTTATGTGGATTCCGGAGTAGTGACTTCTCAGCACTCAAAGCCGGCGATTTTGCTCTTAGGTTCGTGATGGTGCTATTTAGCATCATCGCTTGAGAGCATAGTTCTGTGTTGTGAATCTTACGTCTCACGAAAGGTCAAGCATACGGACCAGAATAATGGATAACCAGCACTTGCTTAAAAAATATATACATACTGGAAACAAATAAGTAGCAGGAAACTTGAGTACAAGTTTTTCTGCCTTACAAATTCATCAGTTTTTCCACATACACATTAGAGAGATACATTTAATACAAACAATGTTTTATGGCTCTGCTGTAGGAGACTTGGTGGTTGCATCATCAACAGGAGAGCTAGGCCTAGAGAGTTCATCAGATTTGGAAGGGACAGGGCTAGATTCAGAATATTCCACATCCTCATCCATCTCCTCGGCAGGCACGAAGACATCCGCCTTGACCATCTTGGCAACCTTGGTGTCGTAGCGGGCGAGGGAGTTCCAAATAGCATCACTATCGAGCTCCTTTCCTTTCTTGTCAAACTTCGACATGCCGGAGGTCACCAGGTCCATGTCGGTGTTGTCATAGTGTGCCTTGACCAAGGACAATGCCACCTTGCACGAGCCCGGACGCAAGAGGCTTTCTAGTTCTTGACTTTCTCGGGGGCTCGGCGCAGGATTTCTGAGTACTTGGCCACTGATTCTGTCGCCTTGATGTTGATGCCGAGGGGCTGTGCTATCTCCTTGGCCTGGGCAATGGCGGTGTTGATGAAGATGCCAGCAAGAAGCATGCATTCTTTTGGATCTAGAGCACCTTCTCCCATGTTGGTTAAACCAATGGGGGTTGTTTTTTTGTTAGAGACAAAAGTTCATAAGTATAAATAATATAACTACCCATCTTACAGAAATTGACAAAGTCAGAGGAAAGTTACCAAAGATGCTCGTCTTAGCTTGCTTGCAGATCTCTGCCAAGATGTCCCGCTCCTCTTGAACTTTCTTGTACACCTCAAGGTTTCTTTCATTATGCTCTTTGGCAACTTGATATTGCTCCTTGAAGTGTGCAGTTTCGTTCTTTAGGCGTTGCATCTCCGTGTCAGCAAACTCTTGCAACAACTTCATTGCCTACTCATGGCCCTTGACAGCTTCAGCCATGTCTTTCTTCAAAATTTATTCTCATCGTCAAGCTCCTGGATATGCTTGGATTGCTGGACGATGCTCTTGGCATTGGCAATTGCCTCTGTAAGATGGAAAACGGAAAGCATTGTGAGAATTTGAAGAAAATTGAGCCATGAGAAAATTAAAGAGCTGTTAAAAAGAAATAGACTCTGGCTATTTTTGATCTATTGCTTTAGGAAGACTGTTTTACCATGTTCAAGGTCTAGTTCCTTCCGCAAGTTAGAAAACCTCTCATTGGAGGTAATTCTCTAGGCATTTTCATTATGCAAAGAAGATAACATGCTTAGCTTCTCTAGAGCATCTGGTCGGAACTATCCAATTTCAACTACATGCTCGGGGGCTACAGTATAAGATTTTAATCAACTAGTGTTCTCTCTTAGAGTGTCTAGTCAAAATTATCATTCTAAACTAGAAACTCGGGGCCTACACAGACAAGTTCCACACTTAGTTCTTTGGAGCACTCAGGCCAAAACTATTAATATTCCGCCTAAGAGCTCGGCGGCTATAGTGGGATACATTACAAAGTAAAAGAAGTGAAGTTTGGAAACTTACAATGGTAATCATCTTCAGATTGTTTGCCAAGTGAGCATATGAGTCATGGAAAGTCAGGGCATTTTTATAAATAGCATCTGCCTGCTTAATGAGATCGTCCAGGCACAACATCGGAGGTGTCAAGGCCAAAGGAGTGGTTGAAGCTGAAGGTGTGGATGATGCCCTGGCCGCTTGCTAAGTGATGATGGAAGTTGATGGCTTAGAGGCTCCCGCCTTGTCCGTGGCTGCATCTACTTTCGCCTCCGCTCCCTCCACTACTTGCTTCCCTTTCTCGATGGCATCCTTAGCTCGAGCTTCAGCAATTTTGGAGGAGGTACTCTCCTGTGTTGCTTGACCACTGGGAGCAACGTCCATGCCGGTCAAACTTGAGATATCAGTTTATGGATTGATATCTATCTCCATGGCAGAGGTCTGAGGAATGACGGGGGACGAAGGCCCAATGGGGCCTGTTACGGGCTTGGCGGCTGGAGTAGGGGGCATTAGCAGGACAAAACTTGGCTGCCATGTCCTTGGTCAGCATATCATGAATATTTTTGGACCCTCCAACATCTTTGGAGGATCGCTTCAAACCAACACCAGATTTCTTCTTGAAACATACTCAGTATAAATACAAGAATTGAATGAGTGCAATGAAACTTAAAGTCGGAGAATGAAGGCACTTACACCACAACAGGAGCCTTAGTTAAGGGGATGTTGGTGGATTTCTTCTTCTCTGCCTCTAAGGCAGTAGTGGATTTCTTGGAGGCTCCACTCTCCGATTTCTTCTTCTTCTTGCCCTCGGTAGCAGAGTCAGAGGTGGATCTCTCCCGCTTTCACACTGCCGAAGCCAGAGGATTCTTAGAGGCATCATCGTCGGACACCACCTGGATATCCTTCAGCTTGGGACCATAGACCTGGGAAGCCATCTGATCTGCCGCCAAGGTTGCCAGCTGCAAGGCAAAGGAGTGTTAGATTGATGACTTCAAGACGGAAAAACCTTACAGTATATATATAACGAGCATCATAGGAAACACAAGCTACCTCTGGGCATTTGCCCCATTAGAACATGTCATATGTGATTTTGAAGCCATGCTTCCTGTCTTTCACCTTGACTATGTCCTTTAGCCGGTGCTTGATGGAGTCAGTGGAGAAGTTATCCTGTGAAATACGCATGGGATCCTTCTGGTTCTTGGAGTACATACACATCAGCTCGGCGTAGTGCTGCCGAGGTTGGATTCGCCTAGTGAACCAGCACATGGTTAGGTCCAAGCCGGTCAGACCCCCGTCTACAAGCCATTCGATCCGCCTTACAGCACGGTTGGCTTCTTCGTCGGACGGGAGGGAGGCTTGGTACCTCTAGGTGGGTGCTTCAACGGCGTCCCCATCGACGAAGTCGGGATACGTTTCAAGACGGTTGGGCAGAGGAATATATGGGTCATAGAAATATGTGCGCTGTTAGTTCTTGCAGGACTCGGGGCCCACAAAGTCGGGGAAGCGCCGACTAGGTCGGATATTAAAGCTAATAGTTCCGCATATCTGTAGCTCATCCTTGGATTCTATGGACCCTCTCTGTCGTGGTGGTGTCACGGCAGATGCCATGGATAGGCTAAAGGTGGGGACTAATACACGCTAGGGGAATCCAGGGAGGGATAGTGGAGTGATTCTCCACATAGAAGTTTGTATTGCTGTTCCTCCAAGATTACAAGTGCTCCTTGAGCTGTATTGGCGAGAGGAGGAAGGAGCTCTCTTACCCTTGCCTACTGTTTTTCCCTAGAACCTTAACCAAAGCCCTATGGCCTCAAAGAACTCCCCCCTTCTACCAGAAACCTAGCCCCCCTTATATAGAGGAGGCTCGGTCCCTGCCTAGGGCATACGTGGAGGCATATTCCTAAGAATATGCCTCCTCTCAAAGTGGTAACCCGACCGGGGTGCTTTTCCCCCGCGTCATACATGCTTTAGCGACGTAAGCCTCTGTGGCGCCTGCGTCAGCCGACATGGGCGTCGTCACCCTTGTCGGCCATGACGTGGTGGTCCTGCCCTTGCTTTCTTCGCTCATGCAGTGCGTGCCGGACCTTCTTTTTGACCAGAGAGATTCCTTCCTTCTCCCAGAAGCTAAGCAGGGACCCGGATCATAGTAGATCCGGCCACACCTATTCCTTCATATAAGTTAGACAAGCACTTCCGACTTACTCCTTAAGTCGGCTGAGACAATGTTAGGCGACCCCCCCTGGTCCGGGTTACTCCGTGATCCGGCCTCCCTTGAGGTGACCCGGCCAGCATCTGCTTTGACCTTGCCGAACCTCGGCTAACTCGGCCCTTATACCCCGGAGTGACCCTACCCGGGGGTATCCCCCCAACATTAGTCCCCGAAGCTGGTGCGGTCTTAGCTGCCTTGGCCGCTAAGGCCACATCAGGTTCATCTATGTTCGAGCCTTCGGTGTTTGTTTCCGGGTTAGCTCTTTATCTCGGAATATATGGATTTACGTTCCCTTCGCACGTTCCAAGTTTTCACTTGCCGGCCGGGTTACCACTGTGACTTGGATCTCATGGTTTTACTTTCCCTCTGCACATTCTAAGTTTTTACCTGTGGTCCGGGTTACCATGGTTTGATCCGGGTCTTGCTTCCTTCTCTCATACACCAACCCATGTGGAGGCTAATCATCACGTCGTCTTATTTTAAGGGCCTGCATAGTAACCGCCGCAGTAATTGTCAGTTACCACTGTGCGTGGGTCACGTCATGCCTGTCTCCTCGTTTACCGCATCAGCGCGTCACGTCATGGGATTGCTTCTACTCTGTGGCCCTCTGTGTGGCTCCTCTATGATTGGCCGAGGCGTGCGATACACAGCCACACCATGTGGCTCGTTGGCGCAGCGCGATCCCACTCACCCATCTCAGGGGGCGGTTAAGTAGCGGAGGGGCGCACCCCTTAGCATTTTTCCACTTCTGCGCCCCTCTGCTCATTGCTCTTCTCCTTCGTCTTCCTTGCGACCGCGCCGCCGCCAGTGCTTCTAGCAGTAGCGTTGCCGCCGCACTTTCCCCGTGCTTCTGCTTCACAGCCACCGCTGCGCAACTTCTTAGCCACGGGTCCTCGCCAATCCAGGCCTCAGATCCCCGCCGCCGCTAGCGCCAGTGAGGGTAGTGAATACGAGATGATGGAGGAGGAGCTCGTCGTCGCCGAGAAGGAAATGGAGGAGGACGCCGCCGCGGCGGACCGCGGCGCGTGGGCCGGATCATGGGTCTGTCAAGATGACCTTGACTGGATCTACCAGACTAGGCACATTCCTGCCGACGTCGCCGCTCGTCTCCCCTCCGCCAAACTGGCCCCCTCACCCAATCCGGGTGAGTTCGTCGTGTTCCTGTCCCACTTCCAATGGGGATTTGGTCTGCCAGTGAGCGATTTCTTCCGGGATTGGGTTAGGACCTACCACTTGCAGCCGCACCATCTCCCAGCCAACGCTATCACCTCTCTCTCCGCCTTTGCCTCTACGATCGAAGGCTACACCGGACTATGGCCCACGAAGGAGCTGTGGATCTGTTTTTTCGGCCTTCGTCGCAACGTCATCCCCAACATCCAAGTAGAGTCGGAGGATAAGCAGCTCACCCAATTCGGAGCTGCCTCCATCTCGCCCCGGAGACTTTCCGTTTTCCCCCGGGTTACCGGGCTTGACTCCTGCAAAGGATGGGCCCGGACCTTCTTCTATGTCCGGAATGAGGGCACCGAAGATTTGATTCTGTTGCTGCCCTTCGCTCCGGGTCCACCTGGCACGGAATTCTAGGAGGAGGTCCCCAAGAAGCCTACAACTTTGGCCAACCAAGTTAACAAGAGGTCCGTGGAGCTGAAGAAACTCGGATTGCGCAATGAGGATGCTATGATCACGTTCGTGCACAACCGAATCTCTCCCCTCCAGAAGCGCACCCACAAGTTGTGCCACATGAGTTTCGGCCGCGACCGCAACCGGACCTCCTCCTTCGAGCTGAGCAACACGGAGATTTTTCGCCGGGTTAAGGCTCTCTTCACCACCCACCGGGACTTCTCCGCCGAATGGACGTGGGGAATTGAGCACTACTATCGTGACAGGCTCCCTCCCGCGGTAAGCTTCACGGGGCAAACTTATTTCGGATCAAATATGTGTCGGTTTTTGTTGTATTTTTGACTCTGTTCTTCATGCTTTTTCTCAGTTGTTCCTTCAGCAAACTCTCGAGGATGGTATGGATCCGACCCTTAAGTGGGCGCTGAACCGAGAAATCCCGAAGGAGGAGGAGCCGGACCAGGAGATGTTTCTCCCTATGACCGACGCTACCAAACGACCCAGCGGTAAATTCTCTTCTCTTAGAGATTGGCCCGATGATGAGGATGACTCGGATGTCGACGTGATTGAACCTGTTGAGGCTGTCCCTCTTTCTTTTGCCTTTCCGGCATCATCTAACCCCGGTGGGCATATCCACGAGGATCCTCCACTTGCTACAGGTGAGCCGGTTCTGGTGGCGTCGAAGAAGAAGCGCGGAGCCGCATCAAGTTCTTCCTCCGAACCTTCTCAGCCCACCAAAAGGCAAAAGAAGGCTGGAGACAAGACTGCCTCCAAGCGGGCAGGCAAAGCCCCAGCACGAAGGGCTCGGAAACCCAAGGAGGCCGAAACCTCGGATGCGTAAGTCATTTTTCGTTGCGTAATTTAATTCTCCTTGCAACGTGGTAATTTCTCTTCTGACATTATTCTCTTCTGCAGGCCTCTGGTGGAGGTCCCTCAGAGCGGATCAAGCATCTCTTCACCACTTCGATCTGGCCCTTCTCCTCCTCGTGACAACGAGTCACGTCCGCTGAGCCCTATTCTAGAGGGTTCTGTGGCTGCTCCGGGTTCCGCACTACCTTGTCGAGAGGAACGCGACCTCGGAGCGGGAGGGGTCGGTCTAGCCGAGGCGACAATGTCCACCACTTCGGCATCGCCGCAACCAGCAACCACCAAATCTATCCCAACACCAGCACCAACAGCAGTTCCAGTACCAGCGACCGAGCCAGCACCAACACATGTTTCGGCACCAAGGAAACCAACAACAGCTCCAAGTTCAGCTACAAGAGCTCCAGTGGCAAGTTCTTCCGCCTCGTCCGAGTCATCTCAGCCTCGGCGAGGAACTACTCCAGCAGCTTCTAAGGGGAAATCCACTGCAGTTACTTCTTCCCAGCAAGCTAAGGGAAAAAAGGCTCCGGATACTACCAAGTCAGCATCCGTCGAGGCTGGGCAGCGAACCCTAGCATCAATGCTTCCCAAGAAAACTCCGGCAGCGAAGGATGTTCCTGCCGAGCCAACTGATGTGCAGCAGATGGTTCTGCATACCAGCCCAGCTCTTGCCCTTGTGGAGAGGAAAGAAGCTCACGCGAAGGGCTTGGTGGCACCCCATATGCCCACCGATGAGCGGTACCCTCCGAGCCTTATCAAGTTCGTCATGAACTGGAACAAGGCGGAGTTCGTCCACAACGACGATCTCCCGGAAAAGTTCGGCCCCGCAGAATTTTCTGCCCAGATGAATACCGCCGCTAAGGCGATTAACCTCGCGGGGCGAATGATGGAGGTATGTCGTTTCTCCTTTATATGCTGTAGATAATAACCATTAGTCCCCGAGCCTCCGGTGGAGTAGCTTGTTACTCGGCCGGATGCTCATTAGAAAACTAACGTAGCTCCATGTAAACTTCGAATATGCACACACCTAGAGCCGGGTTAAGTTCCACTTGGCCCGGATCTTGTACACTTCGAATATGCACACACCTAGAGCCGGGTTAAGTTCCACTTGGCCCGGATTTTGTACACTTAGAATATGCACACACCTAGAGCCGGGTTAAGTTCCACTTGGCCCGAATTTTGTACACTTCGAATATACACACACCTAGAGCCGGGTTAAGTTCCACTTGGCCCGGATCTTGTACACTTCGAATATGAACACACCTAGAGCCGGGTTAAGTTCCACTTGGCCCGGATCTTGTACACTTCGAATATGCACACACCTAGAGCCGGGTTAAGTTCCACTTGGCCCGGATTTTGTACACTTCGAATATGCACCAAGCTAATTTTACACTTCTATACTTTTTTTAGGTAACCACCAATCACCGGAGCGCTGAATTCCAACGCCTGCTGGATACCCACAAGATGCTACGCACAAAACATGTTGCACTTAGTGCAGAACATGAGAAGAGGGGTAATTTTTTCCCTCGGGACTTCTCCGTTTTTCTTCACCTTCTTCTGCCGAACTAATCTCCTCATTCGGTTTCTGCAGCTGGGGTGGAGGCTGAGAACAAGATCATGCGGAAGAACTTGGAGGAAATCCGAGGTATGTCCTCTTTTGTTCGACCTCGCAGTGTTTTCCATTTCCTCTTCTCCTTGGCTCGGCAAACATTCACTCCTCGGCTCTGCCGGGTCAACATACTATTTTAGCATCGCTCGAGGATAGTGTGCCCGTGCCTGGTATGATGCTGCATTTTCTCGAACAAGTAGGACAGCATCAAGCCGAGCTGAAGAAAAAGGATGACGAGCTTGCTCTCCTCCGGACTAAGGACAACGAGATTGCCAAGCTTAAGGCTGAGATGGAGAAGATGAAGGCCCAACACCAAACCGAGCTCCAAAAGGTTGGCCAGAACTTCACAGAAGAGCGTGAGCGCCTTACTCTCCAGATCTCCAAGGACCAGCAGCTACTCAAAGAATCCGATGTCCAGCTTGAGTCGGCAAACGCTGAGCTTGAGCAACTTCGCAAGAGACGCGATGACTGCATCAAGGAGTTAACCCGGATCCTTAGCCACATATCATGTAAGTTCCTTCCGACCTACTTTTCTGGGTTGCTTCATATGTCTTTTCTTTACCTTCTTCCCTTGTCTGGCTTTCAGGCAAATTTCCTGAGAGCATCACCATTGCAAGCGCAACAGTCGTAGATTTTCGCCAAGCGAGGGGTACTCCTGCCGCTCCTGCTGGTGAGGAGGTTCCTTACGACATGGAGGACCTGTTGGTCAGCTTGTCGTCTCGCATGGAGATCATCAAGAATTATGGCAAGGATATCCTCGACGTTGCAGTTCGCATCTTCAACACGTTCTGGCCCGGAGAGAGTAGCCTAGAGACCACCGCGATTCTCGTCGAGAAGCTAATGGAGACTGAGACCCAGCTCGATCTCTGGAGAGAATCCGCTGGGCATGCCGCAGCTGATACCATCCTTCACCATATTCTCACATGGTATGAGAAGATCGACCTCAGCCTCCTTACACGCCGGCGCACAGGATCTAGATGGACCGATGATCAGGAGTGGGTAGCTCGGTGCCAGGCTTGCGCCTACAGCCTCGTCGAATATTCTCCTATCCATGACTGGGTTGAAGGACCAAGCTTCCTGGAATCCGGTGGGGACGAGCACGTTGAGAACGTTGAAGATGGGTCGGATGAGGGTGGAGAATATGATGCTTCAGATATTGAAGACAGCGACGACGACGCCGAACTTCCTCCTCCTGCTTCTCCTTAGTTCAAAAAACTTGAAAGTTTATTAGATCCCCGGTATGCTGGGTGCAACTGTGTGCTGTATATGTGATATTTTGCCACTACGTTTCTATGCCGGATTAACTTGGGCGTAGTCCCCGAGTTTCATTTTCTTGTTCGTCCAATTCTCTGGCTCGGTCTGTGTCTACCTTGATTCGGTTTTACGACTTACGAATCCGAGCTTCAAAAATTGTTTTAACAATACTTAGAAACTGTTAGACTTAGCTCAAAATAATTCAGCATAATAACTTGAAAATACAGGGTTAGTCTGAAAAAACAAACGTTAGCTCGAATAAACTCGTTTCCTTAGTCGTTTTTCATGTGCTACGCAATTCCAAACTTGTTCTCTTGCTTGCCATGAAGCCAATTCTTGTTGGACAGCAGCAAGTCGAAGAGTTGGGTTTTTGGTGCTCACACATTACTAATCCGGGTTAAGTAGAACGACTTATTCCAGCTACCGCATAGGAAGTAACAACAAACATTATTAAGGCAGTCTCCGAGTTACTGCTCGAGGCGCTGCTATTTCATTGATAAGCTCATTGCCGACATACATACCGACATATGAGACGACTCAGATACATACACTTCTTAGCTAAGTGTAGAAGGGACGAAGTAGTGCTACATTCCACGGTCGCTTAGATTCCTCTCTGGACCTGTCCGCCTTGTTCTTTTCCTGTGGCTTTGCATCTATAAGATAGTAAGAATCATTGTGCAATGCTTTGCTCACAATGAACGGCCCTTCCCATGGGGGGGATAATTTATGCATGCCAGTAGTATGTTGTACCAACCGGAGCACCAGATCGCCTTACCGAAAGACTCGGGGGCACACTTTCCGGCTATGATAGCGTCGGAGATTGTGCTGATATATGGCGGATCTAGACAGTGCCAGTTCTGTCGCTTCTTCCAGCAGATCAACATCATTTTGTCGGGCTTCTTGCACTTCGGCTTCTGTGTATTGGGTGACCCTAGGCGAATCATGCTCTATGTCGGCTGGTAATACAGCTTCTGCCCCATATACCAGAAAAAATGGCGTATAGCCTGTTGATCGATTCGGAGTTGTTCTTAAACTCCACAAGATCACCGGTAGTTCTTCTATCCAGCACCCCGCTGATCTTTGCAGCGGCTCAAGGAGCCGGGGTTTTATCCCGGATAATACTAATCTGTTGGATCTTTCCACTTGTCCGTTCGATGCAGGGTGGGCTACCGAGGCTACGTCTAGCCGGATCTTCTTATCCCGACAGAATCATGCGAATGCCCCTTCAGCAAAATTTGTGCCATTATCAGTTATGATACTGTGAGGATAACCGTATCTCAAGATGATGTCTTTGAGAAATGTCACGGCCGTAGCTCCATCACATTTTCTTATAGGTTTCACTTCAATCCATTTTGTAAACTTGTCCACCATGACCAAAATGTGTGTCATGTTTCCTCTTGCTGGTTTGAATGGGCCAACCATATCCAAGCACCATACAACGAATGGCCACGTAATTGGTATGGTCTTGAGTTCCGACATGGGCATATGTGTCTTGGTGGCGTACCTTTGACAACCATTGCATTTGCTCACCAGATCTTCTGCTTGTTCTAAGGCACTTGGCCAGTAGACCCATGCCGGAACGCCTTTGCCACCAAGGCTCGGGATGAGGCATGATGCCTGCATTCTCCTTGGTGTACATCTCGGAGGATGTCAAGTCCTTCTTTCGGGTCAACGCACCGCTGGAGGACGTTGGTTACACTCCGTTTGTACAACTCGGAATTGATAATCGTGTATGCTTTTGCTCTCCTCTGAGTTTGCCTGGCTAACACCTCCTCAGCGGGTAACGTTCCATCTTTCAGGAATTGGAATATAGGCAGTGCCCAAGCTGGTATCGCTCGTGGAGGGAACATCTCCTCATCAATTTCCATCTGATCTACCGGCATAATTTCAGCCGGATCACGTTGAGCAGTCCCCGGGTCTAGCGAGGTAGTCCCCGGGTTTGCTGATGCAGTCCCCGGGTCACGCGTACTACCTCCCGTGTCGATGTCCATGGGCTCAGCTCCGGATTCTGTATTTTCCGGGACATAGATCGAGTCGGTTCCTGGGGACGGCCTGATAGATGGTTTTTTGAGGTGTTCCAATGCTACACCCGGTGGAATTGCCTGTCGGGTCGATCCGAGCTCGACAAAGATGTCGGCAGCCTCGTTTTCCACTCGGGGTACATGGTGAAATTCACACCCCTCGAAGTAACCAGATATCTTCTGCACGTGAAATTTGTATAGTGCCATGTTTGGATCCAGGGCGTCCCACACTCCGGACACTTGCTGCACCACCAGATCTGAGTTGCCAAAGCATATTATCCGACGTATGCCAATCTCTTTTGCCACTTTGAGTCCATGCACAAGAGCCTCGTACTCAGCGACATTGTTCGATGCCGCGAAATGGATCTGCAATACGTATTTTAGCTGGTTCTTCTTTGGCGAGGTAAGCACAACCCCGACGCCTAATCCGGTTTTGGTTTTTGACCCGTCAAAGTGCATCCTCCAGTAGTTCGGATCTGGTGGCTGTGGTTCGTATTGTACCTCGGCCCAATCTACAAAAAAGTCTGCCACAGCCTGAGACTTGATCGCTTCTCTTCTGTCGTATTGGGGTGCATAAGGGGCTAACTCAATTGCCCATTTTGCAATTCTTCCACTCGCGTCCTTGTTGCCCATTATCTCGGATATGGGAGCTTCACATATTACTTTGATGGGGGTGCTCCTCAAAGTAGGGCTTTAACTTCTTAGCCGCCATATAGACACCATATGCCACCTTTTGAAAGTGCGGGTAGTTCTGTTTTGAGGCAGACAATACCTCGCTCAAGTAATATACTGGCCTCTGCACCGACTTACCCTCTTCATTGCGCTCCACTACAATCACTGCCCTTACAACTCGGTTGGTTGCGGCTATGTAGAGCAACATTGGCTCCTTTGATAGTGGAGAGGCTAACACTGGGGCAGTGGCCAACATATTTTTTAAGTGGGCAAAGGCTTCATCAGCCTGTGGCGTCCAAACGAATTTATCTGACTTTTTCATGAGTTGGTATAGAGGCAGTGCCTTTTCTCCCAACCGACATACAAACCGACTCAACGATGCCAGGCACCCAGTGAACTTCTGGACATCATTAAGACACTTCGGCAGCTCCATTCGTTCGATGGCTTGGATCTTAGTTGGATTAACTTCGATACCTCGGCTGGAGACGAGAAATCCGAGTAATTTTCTAGCCGGGACACCGAAGGTACATTTTTCCGGGTTAAGCTTCATCCGGAACCTTCTCAAGTTCGTGAATGTTTGCCTGATGTCGTCAAGGAGCGTTTTGCTTTCCTTGGTCTTGATAACCACATCATCCACGTATACTTGTACGTTCTGACCTATTTGGTCGTGCAAACATTTTTGCATACATCTTTGGTACGTTGCACCTGCATTACGTAAACCGAACGGCATAGTGCGATAGCAGTAAGCCTGACGGGTAATAAACGCAGTCTTTATTTGATCATCCGGGTTCAGAGGTATCTGGTGGAAGCCAGAATATGCATCAATGAATGACAACAGTTCACATCCCACAGTCGAGTCTATGACCTGATCTATCCTCGGCAGTGGAAATGGATCTTTTGGACATGCCTTGTTCAGGTTCGTGTAATCGGTACACATTCGCCAAACCACTGCCACGTTCGGATCGTCCTTCTTCTTTTCTACCAACACCGGATTAGAAAGCCAATCCGGATATAGCACTTCCATGATAAATCCTGCTGCTAGTAACCGAGCTATCTCGTCTCCAATGACTTTTCTCCTATCCTCGGCGAAGCGGCGGAGAGGTTGCTTCACCGGCCTTGCTCCGGGTCTTACGTTCAAAGAGTGCTCGGCCAACTCCCTCGGAACACCTTGCAAGTCCTGTGTAGACCAAGCAAAAATATCTCGATTCTCACGGAGGAAGTTGACGAGCTCGCTTTCCTATTTGTCGGTTAACCCGGCACCAATTGTTACGATACGTTCCGGGAACATATCATCAACTAGAACCTTCTTGGTGTCCTTTGCGGCTTGGAATGAAACGCTGCCATGCGGGTTACTCAACGCCGGCATATACTGCTGCGCGGACTGAGCTAATGTCGCCACCTCTTGGATTTTCCTTTTCTCTTGCGCAATCACAAGTGACTCGGCTAGGTTAGACCCGGCTGAAGCACACTCAATGGAACGTCGGAAATCTCCAGCAATGGTAATCACCCCATTTGGCCCGGGCAACTTCATCTTCAGATAACTGATGTGGCAGCTTGCCATGAACTTGTTCAATGCTGGTCTTCCAAGTAACACGTGATACGCACTTTCCAAGTTTACCACCTCAAACTCCAGATTTTCAGTTCGGCAGTTATCCCTTGTGCCGAATAGCACGTCGACCCGGACTTTGCCTATGGGCTCACAAGAAATGCCTGGTACAATACCATGGAAAGTTGTTCTCGTAGCCTGGAGCATGTTCTCCGAGATGCCCAACTTGTGCATTGTATCCGCATACATTATGTTAATGCTACTGCCATTGTCAATCAGTACCTTGGATAACCTCACATTGATGTTTGGTCCAATGAATGTCGGATCTAGCACTAGCGCATATGAGCCTGGACTCGGCATAAGCTTAGGATGATCTTTGATGTTCCAGGTGATTTCCTGGTCCGACCAAGGCATGTACCTCGTCACTGCTGGCATTACCGCATTGACCTCCATATGTCGGCGCTGCAAGCTTTTCCTATCTGTTTTCTCAGTTGTGAACACACAATAGCTCTGGTGATGTTCTCTGTACTCATTCCTTCCCTCATTTCCGGGGTACCTCTGATCCGGCTGTTGCTGATTTTCCACCTGATGCACTGCATCCCTTCTCTCGTTGTTGTCATACCTCGGCGGAGGGGAGGCAACATTAACTATTGCGTGTTCGCTCCGGAGAACAATTGCTGCAGGGGTAACTGAGCATTCTCCGAACCACCTTGTTCTATCTTACGCATCCACTCACATTGCCTCGTTGTGTGACCCACCGGGCTATTCGGATTTGGCGTGTGAAACTTACACGGCTGGTCCAACATTGACTCATAGGTATACCTCGGACGGTCCTTCTTTTCTTGCCACTGTTTCTTTTGCTCCGGAGTCCATGTTTTCTTGCCATCGTTTCTTGGAGTCCATTGCCCTCCCGTTCTCTGGCGTTGGTTGCTCCCTGCTCCGAGTTGATCTTGATTCACAACTGCAACTTGTTGCGAACTGTAGCGATGATCCGGTCTATCATCTCTTCTTTTTCCTCTATAATCGTTCCTCCGGGACGACCCGACTCCGTCCCTCTGATAGTATTCCTCGTTGGACTCGCTTGATGCGAGCCTAGGTTGAGTCGGATCACCCAAGGCATACGAATCAGCAATCAGGGTCATCTCTGCCAACGTAATTGGCATTTTCCTTTGCATCTTCATCCACAACTCGCTGCCATATCTGCACCCTTGTGCAAACCATGCTATGGCCTGTGACTCTATGACACCCTCACACGAGTTTCTCATGGTACACCACCGGGTCAAGAATTCACGGTCTGTCTCATTATGTCTTTGCTTGCACATCGCTAGGGTCTGCGGCCTATTCGGCCTCTGATATGTACTTGAGAAGTTACTGATAAACATTTCTTCCAAATCTATCCAGCAGTTGATGCTTCCGGGTGGTAAATTATTCAGCCATACTCTGGCCGGACCTTCCAACATCTGGGGTACGTATTGTACAACCCATCTCAAGTTGCCAGTGGCAATTTTCACAGCCGTAGCATAGTTTATCAGCCAATCCTCTGGCTTGGTACTGCCGTCATACATCTTCGTGCCTCTGGGCAGCTGGAAGTTGGGTACCGGTGGCTCCTTCATGATCCGGGGTCCAAAGCACGCTGGACCTGGGGGACCTTGACATTCGATCTATTCCGACCTATACAGACGATCCAGTTTCAACCTAGCGTCATCCGGCATTAAATCCATGCTTCCCAATCTTGACCCTATCACATGATAGTCCGGTCTGGGGTACCCTGCGTTCACCATCTCCGAATCACCGGCGTTGTATCAGTTTTGCTCTTGTTGAGCACCTTTCTATTGCATACCTCGGCCGACGCTTTTCTCTTGCCTTGGTATATTCCGCTGCTGTGGTTGTCCTTCTCCTGCGGAGTTTCGCTGTCCGGCATTACCGTTGGCAGCGTTCCCTTGACCGGCATTGCCTTGGTCGTGGTTACCTTGGCCAGCTTCACCTCGGCTCACACTCCGTCGATCATCATTTTTCCGCGTTTCCTTTTCTTTTCCCGCACGCGTCGGGTCGTACAAAACAATCTGTTTGTTCCGTCTGGCCAAAGTTACTACCTCCTCTCTCCTTGGACCACCATGAGGTGACGATGCGGCTCCAGCGGATTTCTCCGGGTTACCCATCGCCGAATGGACGATTTTGGAAGCTCCAGCTCTCTTCGGGTTAGCTCTCAGTAGCTCTTCGTTCTGTCTGTTCGCAATCCGAACCAGCTCGTTAACCCTATCTTGCTGTCTTTGATGGGCCTCACCCGTCAGTCCCTCTAACTCGGATGCAGCCACATCTGCTGCTCTGAGGTTCTTCGCCGGGGTACAATACTTCGGCAACCCCATAGACAGATAGTTTTCCGACCCCTCTGCTCCATCATCACCTTCTCTGTTCATCTCGCTTATGAGATTTCTCCCTTTTACTTTTACTGTATCAACTTTGTTTGCCTTTGCATACTCACGCAGCGTCATGTTCAGCGACTGCTGAGCCGCGGCTATTTTCTTTGCGCCCTCTAGTATCTTTTGCCTAGTTTCCTCTAGCTCGGCATGTGCCTGAGCCGGATCTAGCACTGCTGCTACCGGGTTAGCCAAGCTATCCATAGCTTCTCTTAGTACGTTCTCAGGCCTCTCTAGTGGAGGTCCTCTACCTTTCCTTGGTGCCTTAGGTGTTACCTCCGGGTCAGGTGCTGGATCCTTTCTTGCGCCCGCACCTGGCGCAGTCATCATCACCTCAGCATGGTCCGGGGAGCGAGCGGTACGCGCCACGCGAGTCACAGTGAGGGGTGGTTCCCCCGCATCGACGACGCGGCGCGGATGAACGCATGACACGTCCACCGCAACGTAGACCTTGTGCGCACCGAGCTTGACGAAGAGTCCATTGCGCGGAAGTAGGCGCATGCCGAAGCAGCCAGCGTTGTCGCTGACGAAGTCCAGCGCTCCAAAGCGCTGAACGAGCCCGGAGACGATGCGTTCGCCGGTGCCGATGAGGTTTCCCGTCCGGATCTTCACCCCTGCTAGCGCCGCTAGCCCCACGGTGGGCGCCAACTATCGTGGTGGTGTCACGGCAGATGCCATGGATAGGCTAAAGGTGGGGACTAATACACGCTAGGGGAATCCAGGGAGGGATAGTGGAGTGATTCTCCACACAGAAGTTTGTATTGCTGTTCCTCCAAGATTACAAGTGCTCCTTGAGCTGTATTGGCGAGAGGAGGAAGAAGGAGCTCTCTTACCCTTGCCTACTATTTTTCCCTAGAACCTTAACCAAAGCCCTATGGCCTCAAAGAACTCCCCCTTCTACCAAAAACCTAGCCCCCCTTATATAGAGGAGGCTCGGTTTCTGCCTAGGGCATACGCGGAGGCATATTCCTAAGAATATGCCTCCTCTCAAAGTGGTAACCCGACCGGGGTGCTTTTCCCCCATGTCATACATGCTTTAGCGACGTAAGCCTCTGCGGCGCCTGCGTCAGCCGACATGGGCGTTGTCACCCTTGTCGGCCATGACCCGGTGGTCCTGCCCTTGCTTTCTTCGCTCATGCAAGGCATTAGACCTTCTTTTTACCGAGAGATTCCTTCCTTCCCGTGGTTAAGCGGGGACCGGATCATAGTAGATCCGACCACACCTGTTCCTGCATATAAGTTAGACAAGCACTTCTGACTTACTCCTTAAGTCGGCTGAGACAATGTTAGGCGACCCCCCCTGGTCCAGGTTACTCCATGATCCGGCCTGCCTTGAGGTGACCCGGCCAGCATCTGCTTTGACCTTGCCGAACCTCGGCTAACTCGGCCCTTATACCCCGGAGTGACCCTACCCGGGGGTATCCCCCCAACACTCTCTTGACGGTAAAGAAGTAAACAAATAGATCTAACCTAGGTTTGATTTCTAGGTATCCTTCACACAAAGCTATGAAGTTGCTGAGTACGAGGATGCTTTTGGGAGAGAGGTTGTGGGGAATTACCGAGAAGTAATGAAGGACGTCAAGGAAGAAGTCGGAGACTGGCAGGCTTACGCCACGTACTAGCTGAGCTTTGAGGTACACCTTCTCTCCAGCTTGGGGAGAAGGAGTCACCTCATCGGCTAGCGCCGGCCGCCAGGCCAAGCCCTCCGTTGCGGGGAGATACCCCTCGACGATGAACTCTTGTAGATCTTTGGTGGAGAGATCGGAGCCCCTCCACACTCCCTTGTGGGAGATGCTATCTTCTTCAGCAGCTTCTGGCGCCGCCTATTTTGGGTCACCGCCGGTGGTTTCTACCACGGCAGAGACAGGGATGACGACCCCTCTGGTGGGATGGTCATTCCCTCGGATGGCTCCGTTGAAGCCTCGGGAGTCGTTGCTGTTGAGGGGGCAGAGCCGCTGGAGGACATTGTGTAGGTGGGAGAGGATGGAGAAATGGGAAAGCTCTGGTTAGGGTTTTCCATCGAAGAGCTCGAACGGTCGTGCGACTGGAGGAAGATGAACACACAGGGAAGAATGCGGGTAAAAGTAAAAGACTAAGCCGCAGTTGATATATATAGGCCTGGTGTCAAGATTCGTTTAGAGAGATCCAACGGATGAAGTGTTGCCGACATGGAGATGAGCATGAGTGGTAATTTCGCCACGTCCTCCATCTTTGCCGCTTTAAGGTTTCGGATTTTGCACGCGTAAAAATAGCTAATGATTAATTCACTGCCTTATGTGAGTTTTGAGGTAGCGTAGGCTACAACCTATGTCAACTTCTAACCGTTGTAGTGGAGTAGTCACATCTGAAGGCGGAAGTTATCCGACTCTAGAAAACAAAGATTTATGGAATCTCCGGCTACATTGCAAAGACAGAGAGGATTGCAGGGTTCTTTGGGAGACCTTCGAGATATTGCTTGAAGAATTGCCGGCATCACCTAGACGGAGCACTCAAGACTAATAGGCAAGATAGCGCAAGATCTCAAAGTCCTCCGGGGGCTACTGTTGGGGATATGCTAAATGGGTATCACCATAGCACGTCTCTAATCCGGCTAACTCGAGTGGCCCACAGCTGGTAGCAAGGCCCATGGCCTACTAGGTGGCCCAGTTAGACGGATCCAGAAGGGAGGCCCATGCCGGATAAAGGAAGGCTATGCAGGAGTCACCGACATACTCGGAGCCTTGGAGTGCAAGACACGAAGACTGGTTGTATTAGTGTACGACTCTTTACCTTGTCCGGCAAGGTCTTTTCCCTGTAAGACTAGGTTCTGGTGCCTTTATAAACTGGACCTATGGGAGCCTTTAGGGCAACACTCAACGTACAACGTACAACACCTCACACAGCAAACCGATCCCTGTAACTCGGCGTATTGCCATTATAGTGATTTATAGAAGGAGTAGAGTTCCGGAACCGTCGTGGGACTTGAACCTGGGTAACCTGTGTTACGTCGTACTCGCCAACTGTCCGCCTTACCCCACGTCTCTAAACATGCATTATGAGGACCTCCATGGCGTACTCGTCGGCAATACCAGGACAGAAGAGGATTCAGATGGATCTCTAATCCCCGATGAACCAAAAATCACTCTGATGGATGGACACGTGGTTACCCTGGTGCCTGTAAGATTCTTGGAGATGCACTCACCGCACCTATCCCGACGGCCGCAAATATTACACCTGCGGAGTTGGAGGACAGGGCCCAAGCCCTAGAAGCGCATCGCCAAGTACTCCTTGATGAAGCCACTCATATCTTCAAGGAGAAGAAGCGCATTGCAGCTGCGGGACAACCTAGTTCCCTACAACATCAGAAGACCCAGAACGTCCCTGAGTTGGCTAATAAAAATCTAGAAGTTCACAAAACTCTTTTTGAAGGAGACATAGCCGCTGGAAAACCTCGGATCGACAACAAGGGAAACTGGGTGTATGGCACGCTTATAGAAAATGTTACGGTGGCCTGGAATATCCTGGCAAATAATCCAAGCCTAGATCACGTCCGGCTAAGTGTGAAGATACTCACCAAGGGCCTAGAGCAACAGAATGTCGCCATGTTCGGCAGTGGAAAACTGGTCTCTAAATGCCACCAATGCCACATGGACACTGGTCGACATCAAGATGTAAGGCCCCGACGAGAGCCGGAACGACGCTACCGTTCTGACCCTCAAGAGGACAACTATTCAAGAACCAGATCTTCTAGACATCGGCATAGACCCGCATGAAGTTGGAGCAACGTCGCACCAGCCACAGAGCGAGACACCATTGCAGCAATGGTCCAACAACAACCTCCCCGACGACAGTCAGATAACCGCAGGGAAGATGAAGAAGCTCAATGTCAGGAGCAGGACCGGCAAAGAATGCCCCCTTCTAGACATACAAGCTGTCCAGCTAAGCCACGTCACCATGACGGCAATGACGGACAAAGAAACGACGAAAACCGCACCAGATCAAGCCGACATGGTGGCTGTCACCATGAAGCTCCAGCTGGAGGAAACAACCCACCGACACCACCCTCTCCACCAAGCAGCTCCCATAACGGCTCCCATGGAGGCCAAGGAGGGAACTAGGGCGAAGGCGGTGGTGAAGGAAATAGAAATTCTGCTCCACGGCATCGTAGCCATAGAAAACATCCGAGTAGGTGCTCTCTATCACCAAGTGATGCCAGGAACCAGATCAACTCAAACATAGAGGCACGGCGCTACGAGTTGGATAATATATACATGGTCCCAAAGTGCTCCAGGCCTCAAAATCGACAAACATATTTTCGGAGGGATTTGCTATCTCAAGGCACATTCAACCCTATGACGATGTAGCTCGGCCAGACACTTGGCTCCAGGATTTCTTCTAGGCCTGCTGCATCACCAAAGGAGGAAACGGCTTCGTCGCAACCCGGTATCTCTCACTTATGCCGAGGAAGACGGCTCGATCGTGGCTCAATGAACTCCCAGAAAACACCATCCACAACTGGTATGACATGCAAAGTGCTTCCTTTGGGAACTTCGAGGGAACATACATGAGGCCCTGCACTGTCAGAGATTTGTAGCGGTGCACCCAGAAACCTGGAGAAACTTGCTGGGACTACCTCGGATGATGGATCGACATGAAGAACTCCTGTGAAGGAGTAAATGACCAGACCGCGATCAAAGCTTCCATAGCAGGACTCCCAATCAGATTACTTCGTCATCGACTGAAGTGTGACAAAGTTACCAACTTGTGGGAGATGATAGAGACAGTGAGCAAATATGCGGACACCAATGATGATTCAGAGGGACTGCTAAATTTACTAGCTGTGCCACAGTCAGCTAACATCCTAAGCAGTAGACCCAGAAATGCAATAACACCTGGGAGGATAAACCCAATCCATAAATGCAACTTTCGGGTCTCGGGGACGAGGAGGCCATGGAGGCAGCCGAGGATGAGGCCGTGAACCTTCAGAGTCCAAGGTAGAGGAGACCAGCAACCTAGAAAAGCCTACTCTTGGGCCGACATCGCCAATAATCTGTGTGTACATCACCCGGACAACAACGGGAGCTCGTCCCACATCATGTTGAGTGTCGTTTCAATGACAACATCAAGAAAGACAAATCCGCTGGCTACAGGGCCAAGCAACGAAAGGGAAAGAAAAATTCCAACAAAGAAAAGGAGTCCAAGGAAGATTCTAACATGGAGGAAGCAGAAGCCTCAAATCCCAAGTCAGATGGGAAAATGTCCTTTCCATGTAAGAAGGACAAGCTCGTTTGCTTCCTCGGATCCCAACTAGCTAAGGTCGAAAAGGTAGTGATGCATGAGCTCAACAAAACTGTTCCGGTTGTCCCTCAGTTTCTGGACTAGTCGGAAGTGACAATTACCTTTTACCAAAGCGATCATCCTCCTAAACCACACAGGCGAGGAAAGTATGCCCAGGTCATCAATCCTCTGACCGACGGCTATGGGTTCTCCAAGACCCTCATGGATGGAGGGAGTAGCATGTCACGACCCAGGATCAGGGTTAGACAAATACCAGATCTTCATCTTACATAAGCCTAACCTCGAGCTCGAAGCGTGCAATGAATAATTCGGTAACATTACAGAACATACAAACCATACATTATTAAGGTACACTCTTAGTAGAGCTGCATACAAGTACTACAAACCAGGGGTCAAAGACCCAACAAAAACCAAGCATCGGAAGCAAATAAGTTGTTCTAAACAACAAACTTAGCAAGGGGCCTAAGAGGCCTTGAACATAAGCAAATGACCCTTCCATAGATCCTAGGCTGCTGCCCGGGAACCCTAACTACTCGTCAACATCAACGTAGAAACCACCTTCAGTTGGATTAGCTTCATCTGTAGAAAAACATCAACGAGGCAAGGCTGAGTACAGGATGTACTCTGCAAGACATAATAACCTACGATACATGCTTAGTTTAGAAAGGCTTTCTGTGGTTACTTTGCAAAAGCCACCTTTGTTTGAAAACAAGTGAGAGAAGAGGCTCGTCTAATCAGATTATTTCAAAAGAGGTAAGAAGACTACATTCTAACTCTTTCAGATTTCCTTCATCATTACCTAAGAACCTTTCAACTTGGATTACCCCCTCAAAGGACCCGGAGGAAGTAATTCCAGAACACTCATTAGTTGCCAAATTTTAACATAGGTTATAGTTCTCTATGATCGTCACGTCCGTTCCCAAGTTGTCCATAACCGTGGACACGGCTTTTCGAAAAGATCATTACCCTGCAGGGGTGCATAACTTTACCCACACGTATCAACCGACTCTTAATGCCAAATTATTAGCCCTCTTCCTTGGAAGGCCGACAGAGGGTGGTTGACCATGACCTTTACCTTGCTTTCACCGAGACCATGAGTCAAGCCCTAAGGAGATGCCACCGTAACGGGTCAAGTCCCGAGGTTGGTCCCTAGAGATGTGAACAGGGTTTGAGATTATGGAGGCCGTGCCTCTCCCATTCCCTGCCACACTTACCTACCTGTATGAATGCACCTCCTCCACCTCCTTCGAGAACAACCAGAATGCATATGTCGAATGGAAAGCCCGAACTATGTGACTCATGGAATCTACTAGGGAAGTTAGTTAGTTGAGGGGGTTTCTAGGCCCCCGTGTGGTTGTACTCTCGTCTTGGTTCAAGACGAAAGAACTCAGGTCCTAAGGGTGGCTAGCATGGGACTACAAAAACCACACCCAACGTGGCCTCCCATACCTGCCTTAGCATGTTTATTAACCATCTCCGATCATATCTCAACATCCTATCAAACTAGCTTCATCGCATCTCTGATGCATCATCTGGATGGATCGGTCTTGTAACACTAAGCATGGCTAAGCTTGACTGAAATATGGCACTAGCAATGCTCATATGCTCAACCCTAGTTATGCTAGGAGCGGTGGATCGGTATCTTGGTGTACAAAGGAAAACATGCAGCAGATAGGATACTCTACCTTGAACAAAAGACCACATTGGAATCATATGCATATAGCAAGAATGAAATACTTTGGAAACATAGGTTCAGAATAATGGGGCTACACTTGCCTTGTCCGTCGTTGAAACGGTACTGCTCTTCGGTGGCGTTGACTTCAAGTTTGGGCTCGGTTCCTATTCGTGAAGAACCAACACCGGGAAGAGGATGCAACAATCAACACATGGCATATGTGCAATGCTCAATCAAGGATGATGATATGACAAGTTAAATTGTATTAAAATGACACCCTAAGACATGCTTGGCAATTTAAATAGGGTCCAAGGGGTCCAAACCCTAATTCGGAGAAACCCCGGATGCATATGAGAGGGGTTATTTTGTTCTCCTAATTAAACTTGTCATGTAAGTTGATTAACAATGCATGATTATGAGTCTATTGGATAGATCTCATTTTTCTGAACATTTTGGTATATTATACATATTTTTCTGATTTAAAATGAATTAGTTATGATTTTTCCAATTTTAATCCATTTTTAAATAAATAAACATTTTTGGAATATTATTAAATAGCTTACAACCTGGACCCACATGTCAGTTATTTAATCATTTCATAAAATATTTCCAAAATTATAAAAACCCTGACAGACTAGGCCAACATGTCATATTAATAATCCAGAAAACCATTTAATAAAAAGAGAACAACACTTATTGCATCATGCTGACATCATGATGATGTCAGCAATGGAGATGCCCACTGCTGGGGTTCAAATCCGGTGCTAGGGGCGTTGCGAGCTGGCGCGGTTAGGGGTGTTGGAAAGAGGAGGCTGAGGCGGACCGAACTGTGGTGGCGCGGCTGCTATTTGGTCACCGGAGGCGACGACACAATGACAGTGAGGGGCGATGGCAGCAGGTGGTCGTCGGGAAAGCGATGCATGGGCGAGAGGGGGAGAAGGAGAGGGTCCACGAGGACCAGTAGCTCACCAGGAGCACAACGGTGAGGTCGGTTTGGCCGGAGGAGGTCGGTGTCAGCGGGAATCGGCAGCGGTGACTGCGATGGTAGGCGAGGTGTCGAACTCAATTCCGACGAGCACGAAGCTCCCTGGATTGCACGGCTGCACGAAGATGATGAAGGCGTCGAAGCGGAGCTCCTAGGGTAAATGGTGTGGCTTGGGGCAGTCCAGGGCGACGACTGCGAGCGGCACCGACGAGCCCTAGGGTTAGGGTTTTAACACAGAGAGGGGTAGAGAGAGGAACGCGGCTAGGGTTCGTCTAGCAGCGGCGGAGTTGACTTTATAGACAACAGCGGTCGGTGGCGCGCATCGTGGCGGAAGCACGCATCCTGGCGCGGCCGGACGGCGAGGGTGGTGCCATGGAGCTGCTTCTTCGTCGGGGACGAAGACGATGACGCCGATAGAAGGACGAAAGGGTATCGGGCCAAGCGGGGCCGTAGCTGGGCCAGGCTGGGCCAGTTGCGGGCATGCGTGAGCGGCAGGGAAGAGGAGAAGAGAAGCTGGGCTGGGCCCAGTTAGGCTAGGAGTAGTTTTTATTTCCAGAAATTCTTTTCTTTTTCTGGTTTCCTCTTTTCCAATTGTATTTCAATTTCTTTTCTATTTTGTATATTCTGAAATACAAGAGACTTTATAAATGCATTGAAATATTGTAGGGGCCCTAATAATCAATTTGGGCTCCAAACCTTTTATAGTTTTTGAATTTCAAAACTATTTTGAATTGATTTTAGAGAGGGGGAAAACTAGGGTTTTATTTGTCTCTCGATTAGAACCAAGTGCAGATGTAATGCATGTATGCAATGCTCACAAACATGTTGTTTATTTATTACACATACATGTGGTATGTTACAGTTCTAATCCACTTACAAGAATGTCGTCCCGAGATTCCTAGGTTTTAGAAAAGAAGGCAGGGTACTCAGATCAAAGACGATCTTCACGTTCCCAGGTTGCATCTGAATCAGAGTGATGAGAGCACTGAACTTTCAGGAATTTGATGGTTTGACGACGAGTCTTGCGCTCGGTTTCACCAAGAATACGAACTGGGTATTCCCGATAGGTTAGATCCTCTTGAAGATCCAGAGTTTGATGATCCACAACACGAATAGGATCTTTGAAGCAATGCTTGAGTTGCGACCATGGAAGACGTCATGAACATCTGGAAAGGTCGATGGTAGCTCCAATTGTTAGGCAAGATCACCTCGCTTGGAGAGAATGCGAAAGGACCAACGTAGCGAGGAGCCAATTTGCCTTTGATACCGAAGCGGTGGACACCCTTCAAAGGAGTGACCCGGAGATAAACTTGATCACCAACTTCATAATGAACTTCAAGGTGATGACGATCATAGTTGGTTTTCTGGCAAGATTAAGTAGCCTTCAAATGTTCTCGGATTATGCGAACTTGATCTTCAGCTTCTTGGATCATATCCGGACCAAAGAATTGTCTTTTTGCCGGTTTCTATCCAATTCAGAAGTGTTCGACATGTTCTTTCGTATAGAAACTGAAAAGGCGCCGTACCCAAACTGGATTGGAAACTGTTGTTGTAGGAGAACTCAGCAAATGGAAGACATTTCTCCTAGTTCTTGCTGAAGGATATAACACACGCTCTAAGCATGTCTTCAAGGATTTGATTCACCCTTTTGGTTGGACCACCGGTTTTAGGATGGTAAGCTGTACTGAAGGAGACATGAGTTCCCATTGCTTCTTGGAGACTCTGCCAGAACCTAGAAGTAAACAAGCTTCCATGGTCGGAGATGATCTTCTTGGGAACACCATGAAGGACAACGATTCAGGAGATGTATAAGTCGACCATTTGACTAGCATGAATAGTTTCCCGAACCGGAAGAAAGTGAGCAACTTTGGATAACCGATCAACTATTACCCATATAGCATCATTTCCTGCGGATGTTTTTGGAAGTCCAGTAATGAAATCGATACCAATTTCATCCCATTTCCACTCAGGGATACGCAATGGCTGCAGAAGTCCAGCAGGTCTTTGGTGTTCAGCTTTCACATGACGACAGACGTCACATTCTGCAACAAAGCGAGCAATTTCTGGTTTCATTCCACTCCACCAGAATCTTTGACGAAGGTCACAATACATCTTGGTACCACCAGGATGAATGGACAAAGGTGATTCATGAGCTTCACGAAGGATTAGCTCTTTGATCTTCCGACTGTTTGGAACCACTAGCCGGTTACTGAAGTAGAGGGTACCTTGATCATTGATGGAGAAGCATTTAGCATCCCCACTTACAACACGCTCCTTGATCTTGGTAATCTCATTATCTTGCTTCTGGGCTTCCTTGATTTGATCCTCAAGAGAAGATTTTACTTCAAGGTTATAGAGGAACCCATGAGGAACCACTTCAAGGTTAAGACGCTTGATTTCCTCATAGAGAACATGTTGAGCTTGTGAAATCATCAGGTTATTGCAATAAGACTTCCGACTTAGCGCATCAGCAACAACATTGGCTTTGTCGGGTTGGTAGTTGAGACCCAAATCATAATCCTTGATAAGTTCCAACCATCGTCTTTGCCTAAGATTGAGATCTGGCTGGGTGAAAAGATACTTCACACTCTGATGGTCCGAGTAGAGTTTGCAACGATTACCGATGAGGTAATGGCGCCATTGCTTAAGAGCATGAACAACAACAGCTAGCTCGATATCATGGGTTGGATAATTATTCTCATGTGGCTTTAGCTGCCGAGAGGCATAAGCTACCACATGACCATCTTGCATCAACACACAACCTAACCCTTGAAGAGACGCATCACAATAGACGACAAAGTCCTTGCTTGTGTTCGAGAGGACGAGAACATGAGCAGTGGTTAGCTTAGTTTTCAAAACTTGAAAGCTTTCTTCTTCCTTTTCAGACCATTCGAACTTCTTATCTTTCTTAAGAAGATTAGTCATAGGCTTGGCAATCTTGGAGATGTTCTCAATGAATCAACGATAATATCCAGCCATTCCAAGAAAACTTCGGACTTCCTTGACTGAGGTAGGTGACTTCCATTCAAGAATGGTTTAAACCTTATCCGGAATGACAACAACACCATTAGCTGAGACCACATGACCAAGAAAGACGAGCTCTTGCAACCAGAACTCGCACTTGGAGAACTTGCCATAGAGATGATGTTCACGAAGTTTAGTCAATACCAAATGTAGATGTTCGGCATGCTCTTCTTCGGTCTTGGATTAGATCAAAATACAATCTATGTAGACCACTACGAACTTGTCCAGATGCTCCATAAAGACAGAGTTCATGAGCCTCATAAAGGTGGCAGGGGCATTGGTTAACCCGAAGGACATCACTGTATACTCATAAAGACCATAACGAGTTGTGAATGCCGTTTTTGGGATATCCTCTTTTCTGATTTTTATTTGGTGATACCCCGACCTTAAATCCATCTTGGAGAAGATGGTAGCACCACTTAGTTGATGAAAGAGGTCATTGATCCGAGGAAGAGGATACTTATTCTTGATTGTCACCGCATTGAGTGGACGGTAATCAACGACCAATCTTGGAATATTTGTATCCTGCTTCTTAACAAAGATAGTAGGACAACCCCAAGAGGAGGTACTAGGTTGAATATAGCCTAGGCCTTCTAGATCTTCAATTTGCTTCTTTAGCTCCACCAACTCATGAGGGGGCATACGGTAAGGTCTTTTAGAGATAGGAGCAGTTCTAGGAACCAGCTCGATGACAAACTCCACACTTCGATTAGGTGGCATGCCAGGAAATTCTTTAGGAAAGACATCCGGGAAATCACAGACTACCTATACATATTGAACTTCTAGAGGGGGTAACTCTTCCATACCCTCCATGGCATACAACTCCGAAAACGGAACAGAAACTACCAATGGCGACTTCGACCCATTAGACCAATACTTGATTGTTATGCCAACATGGGAGGTCACGGTAATAGTCCTAAGTGCACAGTCAATGATGGCTTGATACTTGGATAACCAGTCCATGCCCAGAATGACATCAATGTCAGTTGACTTAAGTGCAATGAGGGATGTGGGAAACTTCTGGTATGCTATGTCAATCATATTCCCATGACTAACCATGGTGGTAAACCAACTAGAACCCGGGGTATGAATGGTTAGAGGGGTTGACAGGGGTTCAAAAACTATCCCATGCTCTTGAGAAAACCCTTGTGACATGAATGTATGCGATGCTTCAGAGTGAAACAAAACTATAGCTGGAATTGAGTTAACACAAAGCGTACCCAGAATGACACTTGGATCTTCCTGAGCTTCCTCAGCAGCCACAGGAGTCAGGCGACTACGTCCAGCACCCTGAGATTTATCATACTTCTTCGCTGGTTGATCATTGCGACCAGTAGCCTGATGTCTACGCACTTCTATTCTTGTAGACAGTTGTTGGGCCTCCAAGTGCAGAGGTTTGTAGAACAGCAACAAGTTTTCCCTTAAGTGGATCACCCAAGGTTTATCGAACTCAGGGAGGAAGGGGTCAAAGGTATTCCCTCTCAAGCAACCCTGCAATCAAGATACAAGAAGTCTCTTGTGTCCCCAACACACCCAATACACTTGTCTTGTGTATAGGTGCACTAGTTCGGCGAAGAGATAGTGAAATACAAGTGGTATGGATATAAGATAACAGTGCTAGAAAATACTTTGATGGCGTGGAAGATACTAAAGGCAAACTAAAATAAAGATATAAGCAAGCAAACATGTAACAGATCTAGTACCAAACGGTGTTTCAGTGCTTAGAAACAAGGCCTAGGGATCATACTTTCACTAGTGAACACTCTCATATAAACATATTCTCTTCATGATACTACTCTTAACTACTCTCCGGTTGAACACTCTAATCGATGGTAGGGCTATAACAGCACACCTCAAAGTAAGTTTTTCCCATCTAGATAACCCCACACTGTCACCTTGAGCTCTAGATGGTTCCAACAAACACAACAATTTCATAGAGACATCCAACTCCAAATATAACTCATAACAAGTATTTGTAATCTCTAGCCTAAGTGTCACCATGGTGTGCACACAGTCACTTTCACAAACATGGGGAGAGCAGAGATCTATTAAAACACTTGAGTAGCAAGGTAGATCTACTTGATTACAAAGCTCATGATCACAATATGATCATGCATAGAGAGAGAACACATAGCTACCGGCAGAACCCTTAGCCTCGAGAGAGAACTACTCCCTCCTCATCATGGGAATCAGCAATGGTGATGGAGATGGCGGTGGAGATCGATGGAGATGGCTCTGGGGCACTTCCCCGTCCCGGCAGGGTGCCAGAACAGAGACTTTCTATCCCCCGAATCTCCCCTTCGGTGGCGGTGGCGCTGCGGAACTTTTTGTGGATTTCTGATTGACGATTTAGGGTTTTGGTATCGGGGGGCTCTTATAGGCGAAGGAGGCAAGGTCGGTGGCCGGCCAGGGGGCCCACACCATGCCCTGGCGCGGCCTAGGCTGGCCCACGCCAAGGGGGGTGTGGCCACCCTGTGGCCCCTCTCCGACTCTCCTTCTGGCTCCGTGAGTCTTCCAGGAAAATAGTAACTTTGGCTTTTGTCCCGTCCAATTCTGAGAATATTCATTTTCTAACTTCCTGGAACCAAAAACAGCAGAAAACAGGCAACTGACACTATGGCATCTTGTTAATAGGTTAGTCCAAGAAATCATATGAAAAGTACTCCAAAGTGTGGACAAAACATAAGAAAGTAGATAAAACCAAGCATGGAACATCAAAAATTAAAGATACATTTGCAATGTATCAACATCCCCAAGCTTAACTCCTGCTCGTCCTCGAGTAGGTAAATGATAAAAAAGAAAGAATAATTTTTGAGGTGACATGCACCATCATAAACTTGATCAAAGTATTTGTAAAACATTCAAAGCTGGGATCATAGTACTTAAATCATAACATGAAAGACAAAGTTCTAGCAATAAGGCAAAGCAACTATGATGCAACATGAAAAGGCATAAACAAAAGATTCATGAATAACAATGCTTTGCAAGACGTTTGTTTGTTTCACATAAAGAAAACATAGCATAATGGCATTCAGCTTGTCCCTCATAGAGTAGCAAACATAAATCCATTGGACACCTTCAAAGTTCATAAGAGTGACTAGATACAAATAGTTTAAAACAAGCAATATCAAAGCTATGCATCAATCAACAAGTCTTGGGACAATGCACATAGAACTAAGAATGGCCACTATGCTCTCTCAATAGGTGCATAAAGATAGAGGGTGGAGACTCAACATAATGGTGGAAGAAAGGCCTTCATAGAAGGAAGTAGGGATTCAAGTCTCATAAAGAGCTTCCAAAAATTATGGTACTTAATAGGTTTCAGCTCTCATTGCCCCTATCATAAGCATCTTGAAGTGATTAACGTTAAAGTGAACAAACTATGGTGTATATGCTTGACGAAGTATAAGTTAGAAATCTCATGTTCCTTGAATACGAGGGCCGCTCCTCATGCTACTCAAGTTTAGTCACCGGTAAGTTCTTGTCATCGTAAGTACATGTGTATCATAGAGATCCGCCAACGGGGTACCCCTTGCCCGATGATACGGAAGAATCCCCATATCAAAAATGACAAGGCAAGCAGACAACGAGCATCTCAGCAATCTTCTTATTTACCATGGGAATATGGTGCTTTTTTCTCTCTTTCCTCTTTTCATAATCTATTTTTTTTCTCTTTTTTTCTCAATATAGGACTCTTTTTTATAAGAAGAATGCTTCATAGATAGCTCATTATGGTTACGCTGCAGGTTTCCACCATGTCAGCATGGATTAGACCAATGACCCGCGTTTCTCTAACACATATACATAACTCCATGGACTTACAAGCTCCCCTTTCATTTCACACCGACGACATCCATAGACAAAAGAGCATGATATAAACTAGGTACAAAGTACCAAGTGCAATGTTGAAAGCGTTCCCTATGACAGCATGGTTCTGCTAATTCCCAACAAATAAGTGCAAGCATATACAACATAGACGACACAATGGTTCAAGTTTATTAAGGGCAAGAAAAGTAAAGTGTGCCATCAAGTTTGTGAGAGCTTTAATCACTAGTTTTCTCATAACAAGTTTAATTTGGAAGGTAAACAAAAGCATGAATATACTTGGAATAGCAAATGGTAATAGGTAGGTATGGTGGACTCTTTGGAATAACTTGGTTTTAGGAGTTGTATGCATGAGTGGAACTCATACTTGGTTATGGAGGCTAGCAAAAGACTGGGAGCGACCAACTAAGAGAGCAATAATGGCCATAATCATGCAGAGCGACAAAACATCATTGATCAAAGCATAAAGTGATACTACAAGTTCAAAACTAAAGGATCATAGAGTCTATGGTGACTTGGGATAGTCATAACATTGTGTGAGCATGTGCCAAGTCAAGCCAAATAAAGCATCAAAGGAGAATACCACAATACTATCTTTAATATGGTAAAACAACGCATGATTCATCCAAGGCACATTAAGCAATCTCAATTGTTTATAACAAGTCATGCTACAGCAAAGAATACTAAGCATAAAGCCAAAACAATATCAAGCATGGCATGACAAAGCATAGGCCACAGTCAAAAACAAGCTCTCTTTAACACTTAAGCATGAACTTTCCTACTCTTTTTCCAAACCAAACCAAACTATTTGAAAACCAATGTATGAAAGAGGGGGTCCAACCAATTTATTCAGCAAACTAAGAAAACCAAGCAAATGAAAAACCAAAATGAAAACGAAAAAGAAGATGCTCCAAGAACAACACAATTGTGCATGAAACAATAAAAATGAAGCGTTTGGAAGAAACCTAGGATTTTTATTGATGAAGAAGGGGATGCCTTGGGCATCCCCAAGCTTTGATGCTTGTACTTCTTGGATATTTCTTGTGGTGACATGCATGGAATCCCCAAGCTTGAGCTTTAGTCCATCCTTCATCTCATTACTTATTCCTTCCATATACCTGAAATTTTTCCTTCATACAAAACTTCACACAATCTTTATTAGCAACATTAGTGCACTCAAGATAATAGGTCTTTAGGTTCAGTTCCAACACCAATAAAACTTCCATTAAAACACAAGCTACTGTAGCACTTCCCTCAAAAAGCTCAATTCCCCAAAAGAACTCAAAAAGGAACCAACAAGAAGCAAATGCAAATAATGGCAGAAATCTGTCAAAACAGACCAGCAGGTAAAGACGAATTTTTTCGAAGACCTTCTGTTGCTCAAATAGAAAAGTGTTGAACTAACGAAAGATAGATAACAACCTGGGGCAGAAGCAAAAAAATTCACGCCTCAAAAGGACGTACAGAGATTTTACACGAATTTTTACGGTGAAGCATAGAAATCTGTTTCGGGATAGCAACTTTCCCAATCATTACTTCTCTCTCATTAGAGGTTACTCTTGGCACAAAAAGAAAATAAAAAGGATAAGGAGAGGTTATTACCGAATTAATAACTTCCAAGACTCAACTAAAACTTTTGGGTTATCTCCCAATAAGTACTTTTCTTTAGGGCCTTTAAGTTAGGCATGATAGTTTGAGAAGATGCTCACATAAGAAATATGAATTGAAGTAAAAGAGAGCATCAAGAAGAAAATTCAAAGCAAATTTAAGTCTAATCCACTTCCTATGCATAGGAATCTTTTAGATAAACAAGTCATGAAAGCACAAAGAAACAAGCATAGGAAAGCAAAACAAGTGCAAGTTCAAAATTTTCAACATAAAAAGAGGGGAAACTTAATATTGTTGAGATACAAAAAACCATGTTTCCCTCTCTCATAATAACTTTCAGTAGCATCATGAATAAAATTAACAATATAACTAACACATAAAACATTCTTATCATGAGCCACATGCATAAAAGAATTAATACTCCCCATATAAGCATAGTCATTCTTATCAATCACAGTGGGAGCAAATTCAACAAAATAGCTATCATTATTATTCTCATCACCATAATCATCAAATATAGCAGGCATATTGTAATCATAATTAATTTTCTCCTCAATAGTAGGTGGACTGAAAATAACATATTCATCATTGTAATCATCATATATTGGAGGTTTTGTATCATCATAAGCAATAGAATAGCTATCTTCCAAAGCTGGGGAACTAAAAAGATCATTTTCATATAAACAAGCTTCCCCAAGCTTACACTTTTCCATAGCATTAGCAATAATGGTGTCCAAAGAATTCATACTAACAACATTGCTATTAGCATGCAAATAAAGTTCCATAGGTTTTTTAATTTTCTCTTCAAACATTTCAAGTCCTAACTCAAGATAAATATTATAAAGCTCTCTAATTTTTGTTGTTGTTTTCCATTAAGCCTAACTAGTGAAAACAAGAAAGAAAAAGAAAAAAATGCAGAATCTAAAGGAAATAACTTCAAACACTCACACCGGAGGATGTGAGTACCTTTTACCTTACCTCCCCAGCAAAGGCGCCAGAAAATAGGCGTTTGCCGAGGGAGGTTCTTCTTCTTTAATCCTCCGGTGTGAATACCTTTTACCTTACCTCCACAGCATGGCGCGGAAAATAGCTTGATGTCTACGCACTTCTATTCTTGTAGACAGTTGTTGGGCCTCCAAGTGCAGAGGTTTGTAGAACAGCAGCATGTTTTCCCTTAAGTGGATCACCCAAGGTTTATCGAACTCAGGAAGGAAGTGGTCAAAGGTATTCCCTCTCAAGCAACCCTGCAATCAAGATACAAGAAGTCTCTTGTGTCCCCAACACACCCAATACACTTGTCAGGTGTATAGGTGCACTAGTTCGGCGAAGATATAGTGAAATACAAGTGGTATGGATATAAGATAACGGTGCTAGAAAATACTTTGATGGTGTGGAAGAGACTAAAGGCAAACTGAAATAAAGATATAAGCAAGCAAACATGTAACATATCTAGTAGCAAACGGCGTTTCAGTGCTTAGAAACAAGGCCTGGGGATCATACTTTCACTAGTGAACACTCTCATATAAATATATTCTCTTCATGATACTACTCTTAACTACTCTCCGGTTGAACACTCTAATTGATGGTAGGGTTATAACAGCACACCTCAAAGTAAGTCTTTCCCATCTAGATAACCCCACACTGTCCCCTTGAGCTCTAGATGGTTCCAACAAACACCACAATTTCATAGAGACATCCAACTCCAAATATAACTCATAACAAGTATTTGTAATCTCTAGCCTAAGTGCCACCATGGTGTGCACGCTGTCACATTCACACACATGGGGAGAGCAGAGATCTATTAAAGCACTTGAGTAGCAAGGTAGATCTACTTGATTACAAAGCTCATGATCACAATATGATCATGCATAGAGAGAGAGATGAACACATAGCTACCGGTAGAACCCTTAGCCTCGAGAGAGAACTACTCCCTCCTCATCATGGGAATTAGCAATGGTGATGGAGATGGCGGTGGAGATCGATGGACATGGCTCTGGGGGCACTTCGCCGTCCCGGCAGGGTGCCAGAACAGAGACTTTCTATCCCCCGAATCTCCCCTTCAGTGGCGGCAGCGCTGCGGAACTTTTCGTGGATTTCTGATTGACGATTTAGGGTTTTGGTATCGGGTGGCTCTTATAGGCGAAGGAGGCAAGGTCGATGGCCGGCCAGGGGGCCCACACCATGCCCTGGCGCGGCCTGGGCTGGCCCGTGCCAAGGGGGGGTGTGGCCACCCTGTGGCCCCTCTCCAACTCTCCTTCTGGCTTCATGAGTCTTCCGGGAAAATAGTAACTTTGGCTTTTGTCCCGTCCAATTCCGAGAATATTCATTTTCTGACTTCCTGGAACCAAAAACAGCAGAAAACAGGCAACTGGCACTGTGGCATCTTGTTAATAGGTTAGTCCAAGAAATCATATGAAAAGTACTCCAAAGTGTGGACAAAACATAAGAAAGTAGATAAAACCAAGCATGGAACATCAAAAATTATAGATACATTTGCAATGTATCACAACCCTTTGAGGACACTCCCTTGAATAGTGACCAGGCTGACCACATGAGTAACAGGTAGTTCTAGAGAAGGAACCAGCAGGAGGACGATAACTTGCTCCACTAGTATTTGATTGTGGCAGACGAGGAGCATTGCCAGATGGCTTGGGTGCATAAGGAGCATGATGCACAACACTGTATGGAACAAAGACTCGATGCTTCTTGTTACCAGAGGAAGACGCACGAGAGTTCCCTTCTTCACGCTTCTGGGAAACCTCCATTTCCTTCCTTCCATGCTCTAGGGTAAGAGCCTGGTTGTGCAGTTCCTGGAAGGTTCTGAACTTGAAAGGTAGCAACTCATAGCAAACTATTGGACTAAGTCCCTTACGGAACAACTCTTGCTTGTCTTCATCATTGGTCACATCCCTGGGTGCATAACAAGCCAAACGGGTGAACTCACGCCCATATGTTTCAATATCCATACATCCCTCCTTTTTAGATCCATGACGGGCTTAGGAATATAGGAGGCGCGGAAACCTGCAACGAACTCCTCCCAGGTAACAACATGTCCTTGAGCTTGCATGTCCAGATACCCATCCCACCAAACACCAGCCTCACCTTCTAGCTGATAGATGGCAAAGTTAACACGGTCATCCTGCCGAACATGAAGAGCACTGAACTTGCGCTCAATTGTGCAAAGCCAATCATCAGCATCAAGGGGTTCCTTGGGGTGGTTGAAGATTGGAGGGAATGAGGGGATGAAATCCCCAAGTGTGACACAGTCGTCAGGATGACGTGCAGTGTTCTGAGCCACACGCTCGAGAAGGCGTTCATTCCTCAGTCGGTTGGTCTCAATATTGTTGAGAACCTTGGCCATTGTGGGAGGTGGCAGAAGTTCCTCATCAGCATTGTTTTGGCCTCGACGGCCAACAGAACCACAAGTACCAGAAGACATCCTAAGGAGAAAACAAAACCCGTGAGATTGGATCACCAAGAGAAATACATCAAAGATGACATGAACCATATCGAACAGTCATAGTAGAATCAACCATATGAGTTGAGGTCACATCATAACACCAAGTATGGTAGTAGAACAAGCATATGAAATGTATACGCTACCAACTTAAATACAAACCATAACAATGGAATGCAATATGGTAAGATACCAACAAATTAGAGGAGAAGAAAGGAGTTGAATTCCAAACACCCTTAGCAAGGTTGAAAACAATGCTTCAGATGCCCGGATATATTTTGGAAACTCTGAGCTTTGCAACCGGATACGGAGTACTAGAAGAACAACCCAACCCCGTATATCCTAGTAATTTTAAATGGTAGACGAGAAGTGAAAACCTTTCAAACCAAACAAGGTAAGATAACTCAGCAATAGTGCAACCCTGGATAAGGAGTAAAAAGAGTCCTATTTAGAGTTTTGCAAATAATTTTAACTTTCAAATAGTTTTCACAAGTGCTAGACTCGACATCGACCGGTAAGAAGGGTTTCCTACAGGTAGTCATGCTCTGATACCAAAATCTGTCACGACCTGGGATCAGGGTTAGACAAATACCAGATCTTCATCTGACATAAGCCTAACCTCGAGCTCGAAGTGCGCAGGGAATAATTCGGTAACATTAAAGAACATACAAACCATACATTATTAAGGTACGCTCTTAGGAGAGTTGCATACAAGTATTACAAACCAGGGGTCGAAGACCCAACAAACACCAAGCATCGGAAGCAAATAAGTTGTTCTAAACAACAAACTTAGCAAAGGGCCTAAGAGGCCTTGAACATAAGCAAACGACCCTTCAACTTGGATTACCCCCTCAAAGGACCCTGATGAAGTAATTCCAGAACACTCATTAGTTGCCAAGTTTTAACATTGGTTATAGTTCTCTATGATCGCACGTCCGTTCCCAAGTCTTCCATAACCGTGGACACAACTTTTCGAAAAGATCATTACCCTGCAGGGGTATGGTGCACAACTTTACCCACACATATCAACCGACTCTTAATGCCAAATTATTAGCCCTCTTCCTTGGGAGGCCGGTAGAGGGTGGTTAACCACGACCTTTACTGTCATGGTGGTGTCACGGCAGATGCCATGGATAGGCTAAAGGTGGGGACAAGATGCACTAGAGGAATCCAGGGAGGGATAGTGTGGTGATTCCACACACAGATGTTTATATTTGATTCACTTCCAAGGTTTACAAGTGCTCCTTGAGCTGTATTGGGGAGAGGAGGAAGAAGGAACTCTCTTACTCTCACCACTAGCTAGCCCTTAGTAACATACCAGTAAAACTCAACCAACTAGCGCTCAACTAGTCAAAGACCAACCCCTTCTACAGATGCCCTAGCCCTCCTTATATAGGGGCGACTAGGTCTCCAATTAGGGCATACGTGGAGGCATATTCCAGGGAATATGCCTCTTCCCAAAATAGTAAGCCGACCGGGTCACTTTTGCCTAGCGTCATCCCCGCAGAGGCTACGTGAGCCTCTGCGGTGCCCGCGTCATCCGACACAGGCATCATCACCTTTGTCGGCCACGCCTCGGTGGTCTTGGCCTCTGTCCACTTTGCTCACGCTCTGCATACAGTGGTCACCTTTTGACCAGCGAGATACCTTCCTTCTCTCGCAAGCTTGATATAACCCGGATCGTGCCTAGTTGATCCGGCCACACCAGTACCTGCATACAAGTTACATACATCCTGCCGGCATACGACATGAGTCGGCCAGGACTCAGTTAGGCGGACATCCTCGGGTCCGGGTCACTCCGTGATTTGGCCTGCCTTGAGGTGACTCGGCCAGCATTCACTTTGACCTTGTCGTACCTTATCTAACTCGGCCATTATACCCCGGCGTGACCCTACCCAGGAGTATCCCCCCAACATTAGTCCCCGAAGCTGGTGCGGTCTTAGCTGCCATAGCCGCTAAGGCCATAGCAGGTTCAATTTCACTGAGCCTTTTGCTCCCTTTTCCGAGTTACATCATACCCCGGATTTCATTGACTATCTTTTCCCTTGGCTCATTCCGAGTTTTCACTCGCTGGCCGGGTCATCCCATAGTTATCCGGGTTACTATTCCTTCTCTCGTACGCTTCCCCACATCCTACGTGGAGGGTAATCATTATTTTGCCTCATTTTAAGGGTTTGCGCCAGTTACTGCCGCAGTTAATGTCAGGTGTTACTGTTGCACACGTCACATCGTGTCTGTCGCTTCGTTAACTATGTCACCACGTCGCGTCGTGGGATCTCCTGCGCCCTGTGGCCCTTCCTGTGGCTCGTTTTTGATTGGTTGATCCGGATCATACACGGCCACACCGTGTGGCTCTTCCGCACAGCGCGATCCCACTACCAATCCTGGGCGTGGTTAAATAGGGGAGGGGCGCGCCCCTTGGGTCTTTTCCCCCTCTCTGTGCCCCTCTGCCTCTCCTTCTTCTTCCTCCCAGCGATAGCACCGCCGCCACCACACCTGCTTAGCTGCGCTGCCGCCGCACAGTTCCCTGCGCACCAGCGTCGCCGCCACTCCCGCGCATCTCCACCGCCACCGCCACGGGTCCGCGTCAGTCCAGGCCACTGCCCCCACCACCGATAGGGCCAGTGAGGACAGCGACCTAGAGATGACAGAGGAGGAACTCGCTGTCGCGGAGCAGGAGATGGAGGAGGACACGGAGAACACCGAGTGCGGCGCTGATGGGTTCGTAGCATGGAAAACAAAAAGTTTCTACCACAAGAACGAACAAAACCCAGATCTAATCTAGATAAAAGCCAAGATCTAATCTATTAGACATGTGCAACGAGATAGATCTGTACTAACCCTTGTAGACCCGAAAGCGTTACGAGATCGGATCTCATGGTTGATGTAGTCGATCACTTGCCGATCTCAAGATCGAGTGGACGATCCTTCCGGCGCCACTGTTCAGCGCTCATGATCGGTCACATGTGCGGAGTCAGCAGACCTTCCTCTCCTGTTCCAATGAGCAGAGGTAGTAGATCTTCTCCACGGAATCCCAGCAGCACGACGGTGTGGTGGTGGTGGAGTAGAGAATTCTGCAGGGCTTCGCCTAAGCCTGAGCAGAGGGAAGGAGGAGGAGAGAGGCGGCGGCCAGGGTTTGGAGTGGAGGGGGCCAGGGGGTGGTGCCCCCACCCCTCTATTTAAAGGAGGGAGGCGCCATGGAAGGGGGAGTCCTAGTAGGATTCCCCTCCCTTCCTTGGCCGGTGGATTGGGAGGGGGGAGGAGTCCTCCTCCCCCACGACTCCTTGTCTTTCCCCACAAGGACTCCTTGATCCTTTCTTGGTTTTCAAGCAAACTCCAAGAAATCTCCTAGAACCTTCTGGAACATTCCGAAACCTTCTAGAATCCTCATACAAATACTCCGGAACATTTCCTAACTTAGAAAATGATCCCCAATATATGAATCTCATTCTCCGGATAATTCTAGATCTCCTCGTGATGTCCTGGACCCAATCCGAGACTCCTAACAACATTCGGTTTCCAACGCACATTCCATATCTACTTAAAACAACTTCGAACCTTAAGTGCGTCACCCTACGGTTCGTGAATATGCAGACATGATGGAGACACCTCTCTGATCAATAACCATCAGCGGGATCTAGAGATCCATAACGGCTCCCACATACTCAACGATGACTTCGTGATCGATAGAACCATTAACATACGAAACCAATTCCCTTTGTCACGCGATATTCTACTTATCCGAGGTTTGATCGTCGGTATCTCCATACCTAGTTCTACCTCGTTACTGATAAGCACTCTTTACTCGTTCCATGTTATGTCATCCCTTGTGACCTAGTCACATGCTTGCAAGCTAACTAGATGACATTCCACCGAGAGGGCCCAGAGCATATCTATCCGTCATATGGATGGACAAATCCCAATCTTGGTCCATGCGCTTCAACACATACTTTCAGAATACCCAATGACACCTTTATAACCACCCAGTTACGAAGCGGTGTTTGATGTCATCAAAGTACCCATCCGGTGATGGTGATTACATAACCTCATGGTCAAAGGATTAGGTTACTATGCATTTGAAAGCTTATAGCAATACGAACTAAATGACTTGATCTTATGCTACGCTTACTATGGGTGTGTGTCCATCACATCATTCTCCTAATGATATAACCTTGTTATTAATGACGTCCAATGTCCATGATTAGGAAACCATGATCATCAATTAATCAACAAGCTAGTTCCACAAGAGGCTTACTAGGGACTCTTTTATGTTTACAAAACACACATGTATTAGTGTTTCCTTATAATATAATTATAGCATGGGATGTAAACGTTCATCATAAACACAAAGATATAATAATAACCACTTTTATTATTGCCTCTTGGGCATATCTCCAACAGTCTCCCACTTGCACTAGAGTCAATAATCTAGATTACATGGTAATATACCTAACACCCATGGCGTTCTGGTGTTGGTCATGCTTTGCTCTAGGGAGAGGTTTAGTCAACGGATCTGCCACATTCAGATCAGTGTGTACTTTGCAAATCTTTATGTCACCATCTCGGACATACTCGCGAATAGCATGGAAATGTAGCTTGATGTGCTTCAGCTTGCTATGTGACCTTGGCTCCTGTGCATTAGCTATGGCACCTGTGTTGTCACAGTAGATGGCCATCGGTCCAACACACTGGGAACCACGCCAAGTTCAGTAATGAACTCCTTCATCCATATGGCTTCTTGTGCAGCCTCCGAAGCAGCTATGTATTCCGATTCAGTTGAAGATTTCGCCACAACGCTTTGCTTGGCACTCCTCCAGCTCACTGCAGCACCATTCAAAATAAATACGTATCCAGACTGTGATTTCGAGTCATCTGGATCGGTGTTCCAACTAGCATCAGTGTAACTGTTTACAACAAGCTGTTCATCACCTCCATAAGAAAGAACCATATCCTTAGTCCTATTCAGGTACTTTAGGATATTCTTGATCATTGTCCAAAGGCTCCATTCGGGATCACTTTGATATCTGCTAGTCAAACTAACAGCATGTGCTATATCCGGTCTTGTACACATCATGGCATACATGATAGAACCTATGGCCGAGGCATAGGGAATATTATACATCTTTTCTCTATCTTCTGCCGTAGCCATACTTTGAGTCTTACTCAAGGTCTTACCTGACAACATGGGCACGAACCCTTTCTTGCTCTCTTCCATTCTAAACTTCTTTAGAACTTTGTCTAAGTATGTACTTTGTGAAAGCGCTATTAGGTGTCTTGATCTATCTCTATAAATCTTGATGCCTAGAATATATGCCGCTTCGCCAAGATCCTTCATTGAAAAACTATTATTCAAATAGGTTTTGACGCTATTAAGAAGTTCTATATCATTCCCAATCAACAATATGTCATCTACATATAGTACTAGGAATTCTACAGAGCTCCCACTCACTTTATTGTAAATACAAGCTTCTCCATAAGTTTGTATAAATCCAAAGTTTTTGATTACTTTATCAAAACGTTCATTCCAACTCCGGGATGCTTGCTTCAGTCCATAAATGGAGCGCTGAAGTTTGCATACCTTGTCAGCATCACTAGGATCGACAAACCCTTGGGTTGTACCATATACAACTCTTCCTCAATGTCACCATTAAGGAACGCCGTTTTGACATCCATCTGCCAAATCTCATAATCAAAATATGCAGCGATTGCTAACAAAATCCTCAGAGACTTTAGCTTCGCTACTGGTGAGAAAGTCTCATCATAGTCAACTCCTTGAATTTGTCGGAACCCTTTCGCGACAAGTCGAGCTTTATAGACAGTAACATTACCATCAGCATCTGTTTTTCTTTTGAAAATCCATTTGTTCTCGACAGCCTTACGGCCATCCGGTAAGTCCACCAAAGTCCATACTTGATTTTCGTACATGGATCCCATTTCGGATTTCATGGCTTCTAGCCATTTGTCGAAATCAGGGCTCACCATAGCTTCTTCATATGTCGCAGGGTCATTAGTGTTGTCCACCAACATGACGTTCAAGGCAGAGTCATACCAATCAGGAGTGGTACGAACCCTCGTTGACCTGCGAGGTTCAGCAGTAACTTCGTTTGAAGTTTCATGATCACCATCATTAGCTTCCTCTCCAATTGGTGCAGGCGGCACAAAAACATCTTCCGGTGCTGCGCTACTCTCAACTCCGAGAGAAGGTTCAATAACCTCGTCAAGTTCTACTTTCCTTCTAGTCACTTCCTTCGAGAGAAACTCCTTCTCAAGAAAGGATCCATTCTTGGCAACGAAAACTTTGCCTTCGGATCTATGATAGAAGGTATACCCAATTGTTTCTTTAGGGTATCCTATGAAGACGCATTTCTCCTCTTTGGGTTCAAGCTTATCAGGCTGTAACTTCTTTACATACGCTTCACAACCCCAAACTTTAAGGAACGACAATTTAGGTTTCTTACCAAACCACAATTCATACGGTGTCGTTTCAACAGATTTAGATGGTGCCCTATTTAAAGTGAATGCGGCTGTCTCTAATGCATAGCCCCAAAATGATAGCGGTAAATCTGTAAGAGACATCATAGACCGAACCATATCTAAGAGAGTTCGATTTCGACGTTCGGACACACCATTACGCTGTGGTGTTCCCGGCAGTGTCAACTGCGAAAGTATTCCACATTTCTTTAAATGCATGCCAAACTCATAACTTAGATATTCACCTCCACGGTCAGAACGCAGAAACTTAATCTTCTTGTTATGATGATTTTCCACTTCACTTTGAAATTCCTTAAACTTCTCGAAAGTTTCGGACTTATGTTTCATAAAGTAGACATACCCATATCTACTTAAGTCATCCATGAAAGTGAGAACATAACGATATCCACCACGCGATGCTACACTCATTGGACCGCACACATCGGTATGTATTATTTCCAATAAGTCTGTAGCTCGCTCCATTATTCCAGAGAATGGAGTCTTAGTCATTTTTCCCATTAGACATGCTTCGCATCTTTCAAGTGATTCAAAATCAAGTGATTCAAAAAGTCCATCAGAATGGAGTTTCTTCATACGCTTCACTCCAATGTGACCAAGACGACAGTGCCACATGTATGTAGAATTATCATTCAATTTTATTCGTTTAGCATCTATGTTGTGAACATGTGTATCACTACTATCGAGATTCAATAAGAATAAACCATTCATCTCAGGTGCATTACCATAAAAGATATTACTCATATAAATCGAACAACCTTTATTCTCAGACTTAAAAGAGTAACCGTCTCGCAATAAACAAGATCCAGATATAATGTTCATGCTTAATGCAGGCACCAAATAACAATTATTTAAATTTAAAACTAATCTCGATGGTAGATGTAGAGGGAGCGTGCCGACGGCGAACACATCAACCTTGGAGCCATTTCCAACGTGCATCGTCACCTCGTCTCTCGCCAGTCTTCGTTTATTCTGCAGCTCCTGTTTCGAGTTACAAATATGAGCAACCGAACCAGTATAAAATACCTAGGCACTACTACGATTACTAGTAAGATACACATCAATAACATGTATATCAAATATACCTTTCTTCTTGATGTTGCCGTTCTTCAGATCCGCCAGGTACTTGGGGCAGTTACGCTTCCAGTGACCAGCACCCTTGCAGTAGAAGCATTCAGTTTCAGGTTTAGGACCAGCCTTGGGCTTCTTAGCAGGTGCGGCAGCTTTCTTGCCGTCCTTCTTGAAGTTGCCCTTTTTCTTAGGCTTGCCCTGTTTCTTGATATTGGTGGACTTATTGACCATCAACACTTGGTGCTCCTTCTTGATCTCCACTTCAGCAGTTTTCAGCATGTACGATAGTTTAGGCAACGTCTTGTTCATGTAGTGCATATTGTAGTTCATCACAAAGTTCTTATAACTCGGTGGCAGTGATTGGAGGACACGGTGAATCCCTAACTCATTAGGAATCGTTATCCCCAACTCTTGGAGCTTGTTTGCATGCCTAGACATGGTGAGCACGTGCTCTCTAACGGAGCTTCCCTCTTCCATCTTACAGTTAAAGAACTTTTCGGAGGCCTCATAGCTCTCCACGGCCGCGTGAGTCTCAAAAATGAGCTTGAGCTCCTTAATGATCTTGAACGGGTCGTGGTGCTCAAAATGCTTCTGGAGCTCCGTTTCTAAACCATACATGATGGCACACTGAACTGTGGAGTAATGATTTTTCCGAGTGGCGTAAACATTCTTTATGTCATCGGTGGCATCTTCTACAGGTGGGTCACCGAGCGGTGCTTCGAGCACATAGGTCATATGACCAGCCCTGAGGACAATCTTCAGACCACGGAGCCAGTCCGTGAAGTTGCTTCCATTGTTCTTAAGCTTTTCTTTCTCTAGGAACGCATTGAAATTGATGGAGAGGTTCGCCATAATCTACAACAAATTTGCAAGTAGTTTAGACTAAGTTTATGATAAATTGATTTCAATTTTAATTCTTAAATTAACTAGGTGAACTCCCACTCAAAACAACATCCCTCACATTGTCTTAGTGATTACACGAACCAAGTTCACTACACCAAGTCCGATCTTCACGAGAGAAGATGTAGTTTCATCGGCGAACAATCTTTATGTTCATCATATCATTTATATGACTCATGCTCTACCTTTCGGTATTCCGTGTTTCGAGACCATGTCTGTACATGCTAGGCTCGTCAAGATTAACCTTAGTTTCCGCATGTGCAAATCTGGCTTGCACCCGTTGTATGCACACGTAGAATCTATAACATCCGATCATCACGAGATGCTTCAAAACGACGAGTCTTAGCAACGGTGCCAACTAAGGACGAACACTTTATTACTTGATATTTAGTGAGAGGGATCATCTTATAATGCTACTGTCGCGATCTAAGCAATACAAGATGCATAAAGGATTAACATCACAGGCAATTCATAATTAGTGTGATATGATATGGCCCTTTCTTCTTGTGCCTTTGATCTCCATCTCCAAAGCACGGACATGATCTCCATCATCACCAGCATTGCGTAAGGTCGATGGCTGCTTCATAGTTGTCCATCATCACTAGCAACTATTACAACTACCTGGAATAAAGCTATTACAAGATGAATAGACACGCAGGTCTTAACAGAATTAAAGACAACCATTAGGCTCCTGTCGGCTGCCATATTACAATAACGATCATTGCATACATCAAATATAATCACAATCACATGATGGCCATATCACATCACAAAACCCCTGCAAAAACAAGTTAGACGCCTCTAATTTTCTTTGCAAGTTTTACGTGGTTTGGGGCTTTCGAATAAGAACGGATCTTACCTACGAAACTGAACCACAACGTTGATACAAGTGCTATCAAGTGCAAAGTGTAGATTGGATCTATACTATGGTGGGAGAGATGACACCCATAAAGCCACTTGTGCAAAGCAAGTTACACGTCAAGCGTGGAGCAAGTCTCATGTGCGATGACATGTAAGGTTAGCCCGAGCCGCTTCATCCCACCATACCGCAAGATGCAAAATACACAAAGCAAAAGACGGCACGATCACCAACGCCCACAAAACCATTGTGTTCTACTCGTGCAACAGATCTACGCATAGACAAGGCTCTGATACCAATGATGGGTTCGTAGCATGGAAAACAAAAAAATTCTACCGCAAGAACGAACAAAACCCAGATCTAATCTAGATAAAAGCCAAGATCTAATCTATTAGACATGTGCAACGAGATAGATCCGTACTAACCCTTGTAGACCCGAAAGCGTTACGAGATCAGATCTCGTGGTTGATGTAGTCGATCATTTTCCAATCTCAAGATCGAGTGGACGATCCTTCCGGCGCCGCGTTCCGGCAGCGCTTCCATGATCGATCCTGCGTCGAGTCGGCAGACCTTCCTCTCCCGTTCCAGCGGAGGTAGTAGATCTTCTCCACGGAATCCCAGCAGCACGATGGTGTGGTGGTGGTGGTGGAGTAGAGAATTCTGTAGGGCTTCGCCTAAGCCTGAGCAGAGGGAAGGAGGAGGAGAGAGGCGGTGGCCAGGGTTTGGAGTGGAGGGGGCCAGGGGGTAGCGCCCACATCCCTCTATTTAAAGGAGGGAGGCGCCATGGGAGGGGGAGTCCTAGTAGGACTCCCATCCCTTCCTTGGCCGGCGGATTGGGAGGTTGGAGGAGTCCTCCTCCCCCACGACTCCTTGTCTTGCCCCACAAGGACTCCTTGATCCTTTCTTGGTTTTCAAGCAAACTCCAAGAAATCTCCTAGAACCTTCCGGAACATTCCGAAACCTTCTAGAATCCTCATACAAATACTCCGGAACATTTCCTAACTTAGAAAATGATCCCCAATATATGAATCTCATTCTCCAGACAATTCCGGATCTCCTCGTGATGTCCCGGATCCAATCCGAGACTCCGAACAACATTCGGTTTCCAACGCACATTCCATATCTACTTAAAACAACTTCGAACCTTAAGTGTGTCACCCTACGGTTCGTGAATATGCAGACATGATGGAGACACCTCTCCGATCAATAACCATCAACGGATCCGAGATCCATAACGGCTCCCACATACTCAACGATGACTTCGTGATCGATAGAACCATTAACATATGAAACCAATTCCCTTTGTCATGCGATATTCTACTTATCCGAGGTTTGATCGTCAGTATCTCCATACCTAGTTCTACCTCGTTACTGATAAGCACTCTTTACTCGTTCCATGTTATGTCATCCCTTGTGACCTAGTCACATGCTTGCAAGCTAACTAGATGACATTCCACCGAGAGGGCTCAGAGCATATCTATCTGTCATATGGATGGACAAATCCCAATCTTGGTCCATGCGCTTCAACACATACTTTCAGAATACCCAATGACACCTTTATAACCACCCAGTTACGAAGCGGTGTTTGATGTCATCAAAGTACCCATCCGGTGATGGTGATTAACATAACCTCATGGTCGAAGGATTAGGTTACTATGCATTTGAAAGCTTATAGCAATACGAACTAAATGACTTGATCTTATGCTACGCTTACTATGGGTGTGTGTCCATCACATCATTCTCCTAATGATATAACCTTGTTATTAATGACATCCAATGTCCATGATCAGGAAACCATGATCATCAATTAATCAACAAGTTAGTTCCACAAGAGGCTTACTAGGGACTCTTTTATGTTTACAAAACACACATGTATTAGTGTTTCCTTATAATACAATTATAGCATGGGATGTAAACATTAATCATAAACACAAAGATATAATAATAACCACTTTTATGTTTGCATCTTGGGCATATCTCCAATAGGCGCCTGGGCTGGGTCCTAGGTATTCCAGGACGACCTAGACTGGTTGTACCGCACGCGTCGCATCCCGGAGGTTGTGGTGGCTCGTCTCGCTGCCGAGGAACTTGCTCCCTCACCTAACCCGGGTGAGTTTGTGGTGTTTCTCTCCCACTTCCAGCGCAGGTTTGGGCTCCCCGTTAGTGACTTTTTCCACGACTGGCTCAATACTTATGAGCTTCAGCCGCATCACCTTCCGGCGAATGCCATCACCTCCCTATCTGCTTTTGCTTCCACCATAGAGGGCTACGCCGGATTATGGCCCACTAAGGAGCTCTGGATCCGGTTCTTTGGTCTGCGCCAGAACGTGATTCGGAATAGAGAGCTTGACCCAGAGGACAAGCAACTCATGCAATTCGGCACTGCTTCCATCTCTCCTCGGAAACAGTCCGTCTTTCCCCGAGTCACGGGGCTTGACTCTTGCAAGGGCTAGGCCCGAACCTTCTTTTATGTCAGAAATGGCAACACTAAAGACCTGATCCGGCTGCGCCCCTACGTCCTGGGTCCTCCTAACCCGAATCTTTGGGACCAGATCCCCAAGAAGCCCACCGTCCTGGCGAACCAAGTCAACAAAAGGTTCTAGGAGCTAAAGGATCTAGGACTGCACAACGAGGACGCAATGGTCACATTCGTCCACAACCGGATCTCCCCTCTCTAGAAACGCACTCACAAGCTTTGCCACATGAGATGGCGCCTTGACCCCAATCGGACCTCCTCATTCGAGTTGAGAAACACCGAGATTTTCCATCGGGTCAAGGCCCTCTTCACCACCAACAAAAAGTTCACCGTTGATTGGGAGTGGGGGATCGAGCACTTCTGCAGAGATAGGCTTCCTCCTGCGGTAAATCTCGTGCTCCAATCTTTTTTTGAATTAAGTCTTATGTCGGAATTTATTGTATGTTTGATCCCTTCGCATTTTCTCTCTTAGACGTTTCTTCAGCAAACTCTTGACGATGGCACCGAGCCTTCTCTTAAGTGGGCGCCAGATCGAGATGTCCCGGACAAGGAGGATCCGGATCAGGAGATGTTCCTTCCGTTCCCCGATGCGACCAAGCGACATACCGGTAAACTCTCTTCCATTAGAGATTGGCCTAAGAATGAAGATGATTCTGACGTTGAGGTGATGGAAGCATTTGACGTTGTCCCCCTTTCTTACGCCTTTCCGGCATCAGCTAACCCCGGTGGGCAGATCCATGAAGATCCTCCCCTCGCTACGGGCAAGCCTGTCCCGGTCGCGCCAAAGAAAAGGGGAGTTGCATCTGCTTCTTCTTCCGAACCTTCCAAACCAGCAAAGAGACGAAAGAAGTCTGCAGACAAAGCTGCCACCAAGCCTACGACCAAGGTGTTAACCCGGACAGCTCACAAGCCCAAGGAGCCTTTGACCTCTAATGAATAAGTCATTTCTTCCTTATCCAATTTTCTGCTTCATGATTTGCTATTCACTTGTTCTTCCTTTGTTATAGTTTCTTATCACTCATCATTTGATTCAGCAGGGACGCGGTGGAGGTTCCTCAGAGCGGATCTGTCATCGCCTCGCTGCTCCGACATAGCCCTTCTCCCACTCATGGCGATGATTCTCGCCCACTGAGCCCCATTCAAGAGGGTTCAGCAGCTGCTCCGGGTTCTAGCCCACCTCGTCTAGAGGAGGACAACCTCGGAGCAAGGGGAACTGGCTCTGCCGAGGTAGCGGCAACCACTACTTCGGCTCCGCCGCAACCAGCTTCATCCGAGATACCAACAGCACCTCCGCCAAGACAAAAGTCAGCACCAGCATCAGTGCAAGCACCAACAGTAGTAGCTCAAGCATCAGCAACAACACCAAGTCCTTCTGCCTCGTCCGAGACTTCCAAGGCTTGGCAAGAAGACACAACTAGTACCAAAGCTAGCACCAAGACCGTGCCCAAGGGCAAATCCGCCGCAGCAACTTCAACCTCTCAGCACTAGCCCAAGGGCAAAAAGGCTCCTGACACTGCCAAGGCAGCGTCTATCGAGGCTGGACATCGCACCCTTGCGTCCATGCTTTCGAAGAAGACCCCACCAACGAAGGACACCTTTGCCGGGTCAGCTGATGCACAACTCGTTCTGCACATGAGCCCTGTTGTTGCCCAGGTTGAAAGGAGGGAAGCCCATGCTAAGGGTTTGGTTGCGCCCCACATGCTTAGCGGAGAACGCTATCCTTCGACCTTGATCGAGTTTGTTAACAACTGGAACAAGGCGGAGTTCGTCCATAATGACGATCTCCTGGAGAAGTTTGGGCCTGCTGAGTTTGCTGCACAGATGAACACCGCTGCTAAGGCAATCAACCTTGCAGGTCGGATGATGGAGGTACGCTACTTCGCCTTTTCCTTAACATGTACTAGATATTAGTGATATAACGATTAGTCCTCGAGCCTCTAGGGGAGTAACTTGTTACTCGTCCGGATGCTCCTTAGAGAACTAGCGTAGCTCCTTAGCGACTTTGAATATGCACACACCTAGAGCCGGGTTAAGTTCTGCTTGGCCTGGATCTTGTACACTTTGAATATGCACACACCTAGATCCGGGTTAAGTTCCGCTTGGCCCGGATCTTGTACACTTCGAATATGCACACACCTAGAGCCGGGTTAAGTTCCGCTTGGCCCGGATCTTGTACACTTCGAATATGCACACACCTAGAGCCGGGTTAAGTTCCGCTTGGCCCAGATCTTGTACACTTCGAATATGCACACACCTAGAGTCGGGTTAAGTTCCGCTTGGCCCGGATCTTGTACACTTCGAATATGCACACACCTAGAGCCGGGTTAAGTTCCCCTTGGCCCGGATCTTGTACACTTTGAATATGCACACACCTAGAGCCGGGTTAAGTTCCCCTTGGCCCGGATCTTGTACACTTTGAATATGCACACACCTAGAGCCGGGTTAAGTTCCACTTGGCCCGAATCTTGTACACTTCGAATATGCACATGACTAAGCTATCCTTTTGTACTCTTTTCAGGTGACCACCAATCGCCAGAGCGCTGAGTTTCAGCGTCTTTGGATACTCACAAGATGTTGCACACGAAACATACTACGCTTCTTGCAGAATACGAGAAAAGGGGTAAGTTTTCTCCTTGGCATTTTTCCCATTTCTCTTCGTCTTTTTCCGCCGAACTAATCTGATATTCGGATTGTGCAGCCGGAGTGGAGGCTGAGAACATCCTTATGAGAAAAAATTTGGATCAGATAAAGGGTAAGTCATTTTGCTTATTCTCCCTCTGTGCCCTATCTTCTTTTCTTCTTGGCTCGGCAAATATTGATACCTCGGCTTTGCCGGGTCAACAAACTATTTCAGCATCTCTTGAAGATAGTGTGCCCGTGCCTGATATGGTGCTGCATTTTCTCGAACAAGCAGGGCAGCACCAGGATGAACTCAAGAAGAAGGATGATAAGCTTGCCCTCCTCCGGACCAAGGATGAAGAAATTTCCAAGCTTAACACCGAGATGAAGAAACTCAAGGCGCTCCACAAATACGAGATGGATAAAGCTGGCCAAGATTTGTCCGAAGAGCAAGAGCGTCTGAAGATCCAAATTGCCAAGGACCAAGAACTGCTGAAAGAGGCCGACACTAAGCTCGAGTCGGCAAATGCCGAACTTGGGCAACTCCGGGAGAGGCGCGACAACTACACCAAGGAGCTAACCCGGATCCATAGCCATATTCTCGTAAGTTCTTTTCCTCCAACCGACATTGATCTTTCCGGGTCTACTTCCTTTAATTAATTCACTTGTCTCGTTTTTCAGACAAATTTCCAGAGGATGATGTCATTGCATCCAATGCCGTTACCAAGTTCCACCAGAAGAGAGGTACTCCATCTGGTCCTGGCACCGTTCCTCTTGATCTGGAGGATTTGATAGTCAGCTTGTCCTCCCGAGTCGAGATCGTGAAGACCTATGGCAAGGATATCTTGGATGTAGAAATCTGGATCTTTAATGCCTTTTGGCCTAAAGAAGATACTCCTGAGGGGGCTACTACTCTTATTGCCAAGCTAATGGAGTGCGAGACCCAGCTCGATCTTTGGAGGGAATCCGCTGGACGCACCGGAGCTGAAATCGTGCTCCACTATGTGCTCACATGGTATGAAAAGATAAACCTGAAGCTTCTCGAGCACATGCGCACCAGATCAAGGTGGTCCACTGACCCGGATTGGATTGCCCGGTGCAAGGCTTGCGCCCATAGCCTCATTCAATATGCCCCCATCCATCAATGGAATGAGGGACCAAGTTTCCTTGGCGCTGTCGACGACGAATATGTCGAAGAAGGTTCGGGTGAGGAAGAAGAGGACGAAGCCTCGGATGTCGAAGAGGATGAAGACGAAGCTGAAGCCGAGGCCGGAGCTACACCTGCTGGCGCCGAGTTACCTCCTCCTGCTGCTCCTTGATTAGAAACACTTTGCAGTTTATCAGACCCCCGGTATGCTGGGTGCAAATGTATTAAGCACACCAGTTATATTTTGCTACTAAGTTGTTTGTGCCGGATTAACTTGGGCGTAGTCCCCGAGTTTCATTTTATTGTTCCTCCAATTTCTTGGCTCGTCTCGTGTCTACCTTGGTTCGGTTTTATGACTTGCGAGTCCGAGTTTCAAAAATTGATTGAACAATACTTGGAAACTTTAGGATTAGCTCAAAATAATTCAGCATAATAAAAACATGGTAGACATAAAGGTAGTTGAAATAACAAATGTTGGCTCGATTAAGTTCTTTTCCTTAGTAGTTTTTCGTGTTCTACGCAATTCAAAACTTGTTCTCTTGCTTGCCATGAAGCCAAATCTTGTTGGACAACAGCAAATCGAAGAGTTGAGTTTTTGGTGCTCACACACTACTAATCCGGCTTAGGCAGAAGCAACTTACGCCAGCCGACATAAAAATAAATAATAAATACAGGAAACAACGAATACCACTAAGGCAGTCCCCGAGTTACTTCTTGAGGTGCCAAGATTTCATTGATAAGCTCATTGCCGGCATACATACCGACATATGAGAAACTCGGATACACACACTTCTTTGGTAAGTGTAGAATGGTCGAAGTAGAGCTACATTTCACGGATGCTTAGATTCCTCGCCGGACGTGTCCTCCTTGTTCTTCTCCTGTGGTTTTGCATCGATGAGATAATATGAGTCATTGTGCAATGCTTTCCTCACAATGAATGGCCCCTCCCATGGGGGGATAACTTATGCATGCCAGTAGTACGTTGTACCAACCAGAGCACCAGATCACCTTCCCGAAAGACTCGGGGGTTAACTTTCCGGCTATGATAGCGTCGGAGATTTTGCTGATATATGGAGGATCTGGACAATGCCAATTCTCTCGCTTCTTCCAACAGATCAACATTATTTTGCTGGGCTTCTCGCACTTCGGCTTCTATGTACTGGGTGACTCTGGGCGAATCATGCTCTATGTCGGCTGGTAATACAACTTCTGCCCCATATGCCAGAAAGAATGGCGTATAGCCTGTTGATCAATTCGGAGTTGTTCTTAAACTCCACAGTACCGCTAGTAGTTCTTCTATCCAGCACCCCGCTGATCTTTGCAGCGGCTCAATGAGTCGGGGTTTTATCCCGGATAATACTAATCCGTTGGATCTTTCCACTTGTCCGTTCGATGCGGGGTGGGCTACCGAGGCAACGTCCAGCTGAATCTTTTTATCCCGGCAGAATCGTGCAAATGCTCCTTCAGCAAAATTTGTGCCATTATCTTTTATGATACTGTGAGGATATCCGTATCTCAAGATGATATCTTTGAGGAATGTTACGGCCGTAGCTCCATCACATTTTCTTATTGTCTTCACTTCAATCCACTTCGTAAACTTGTCCACCATAACCAAAATATGGGTCATATTTCCCCTTGCTGGTTTGAACGGGCCAACCATATCCAAACACCATATGGCAAATGGCCAGGTGATTGGTATGGTCTTGAGCTCCGACATTGGCATATGTGTCTTGGTTGCATACCTCTGACAACCATTGCATTTTCTCACCAAATCTTCTGCTTGTTCTAAGGCACTTGGCCAGTAGAATCCATGCCGGAAAGCTTTTGCCACCAACGCTCTGGACGAGGCATGATGCCCACATTGCCCTTGATGTATATCCCGGAGGATATCCAGCCCTTCTTCCGGGTCAACACATCGCTGGAGGACGTTAGTGACACTTCTCTTGTATAGTTCGGCGTTGATGATTGTGGCCTCTAAATTTTCTTGGAAAGCACCTCTTCACTGGGCAAAGCTCCATCCTTCAAGAATTGAAATATGGGCAGCGCCCAAGCTGGTATAGCTCGCACTGGAAACAACTCCTCATCTACTTCCATTTGCTCCACCGGCATAACCTCGGCCGGATCACGCTGCGCCATCCCCGGGTTCTGCAAAGCAGTCCCCGAGTTTCCTAAACCACTTCCCATGTTAATGTCCATGGGTACAGCTCCGGACTCCGGATCTGCCGGGATATAGATTGAGTCGGTTTCTGGGGACGGCCTAATAGATGGTTTTCTGAGGTGCTCCAGTGCTACACTCGGTGGAATTGCTTGTCGGGTTGATCCGATCTTCGACAATACGTTGTCAGCCTCGTTTTCCAGCTGGGGTACATGGTGAAACTCGCATCCCTCAAAGTACCCAGATATCTTTTGCACATGGAATCTGTACAATGCCATGTTTGGATCAAGAGCGTCCCACTGCCCCGAGACTTGATGAACTACCAAATCCGAGTCGCCAAAGCATTGGATCCGACGTATTCCAATTTCTTTTGCCATTTTGAGTCCATCCACAAGTGCTTCATATTCAGCGACATTGTTTGACGCGGCGAAATGGATTTGCAGCACATACCTCAGCTAGTCGTTCTTTGGCGAGGTAAGTACCACTCCGGCGCCTAACCCGGTTTTCGTCTTTAATCCGTCAAAGTGCATTCTCTAGTAGTTCGGATCTAGTAACGGTGGTTCGTATTGCATCTCGGCCCAATCTACGAAAAAGTCGGCCACAGCCTGAGACTTGATCGCATCTCTCATGTCGTATTGTGGAGCATAAGGGGCTAGCTCAATTGCCCATTTTGCGATTCGGCCGCTTGCATCCTTGTTACTCATTATCTCAGATATGGGGGCTTCACATATAACTTTGATGGGGTGTTCTTCAAAGTTGTGCTTTAGCTTCTTTGCTGACATGTATACACCATATGCCATTTTCTGATAGTGAGGATAGTTCTATTTTGATGCAGATAACACCTCGCTCAGGTAATAGACTAGCCTCTGCACCGACTTACCCTCTTTGTCGCGCTCTACCACTACCACTGCACTTACAACTCGGTTGGTTGCGGCTATATAGAGCAACATTGGCTCTTTTGATAGTGGAGAGGCTAACACTGGTGCAGTGGCTAACATTTTCTTTAATTGGATAAAGGCTTCGTTGGCCTGTGGCGTCCGTATGAACTTATCCGCTTTTTTCATCAGTTGATAGAGAGGGAATGCCTTTTCTCCCATTCGACATACAAACCGACTTAAAGATGCCAGGCAACCAGTGAACTTCTGGACATCATTAAGACACTTCGGCAACTACATTCGCTCTATGGCTCAGATTTTAGTTGGGTTAACTTCGATACCTCGGCTGGATACAAGAAATCCGAGTAATTTTCCAGCCGGGACACCGAAGGTACAGTTTTCCGGGTCAAGCTTCATCCGGAATCATCTCAGGTTCGCGAACGTTTGCCTGATATCATCAAGAGCGTTTTGCTTTCCTTGGTATTTATGACCACATCATCCACATATACTTGCACATTTCCACCAATTTGATCGTGCAAACATTTTTGCATACATCTTTGGTACGTTGCCCCTGCATTACATAAACCAAAAGGCATGGTGCGATAGCAATAAGCCCCATACGGGGTGATAAATGCAGTCTTTATTTGATCATTTGGATTCAGGGGTATCTGGTGGAAACCAGAATATGCATCTATGAATGACAAAAATTCACACCCAGTAGTTGAATCTGTGACCTGATCTATCCTTGGCAAACGGGAATGGATCTTTTGGGCACGCCTTATTCGGGTTCGTGTAATCGATGCACATATGCCAAACCACTGCCACATTCAGATCATGTTTCTTCTTTTCCACAAGCACCGGATTAGACAGCCAATCCGGATAAAGCACTTCCATGATAAACCCGGCTACGAGGAGCCGAGCTATCTCATCCCCAATGACTTTTCTCCTATCTTCGGTGAAGCGGCGAAGAGGTTGCTTCACCGGCTTTGCTCCAGGTCTTACATTCAAAGAGTGCTCGGCCAACTCCCTCGAAACACCTTGCAAGTCCTGTGTGGACCAAGCAAAAATTTCCCAATTCTCACGGAGGAAGTTGACGAGCTCGCTTTCCTATTTGTCATTTAACCCGGCTCCAATTGTTACGGTGCGTCTGGGAACAGATCATCAACAGGCACTTTCTTCGTATCCTTTGTTGCTTAAAATGAAACACTTCCGTGCGGGTTACTCAGCGCCGACATATACTGCTGCGTGGACTGAGCCAGTGCCGCCACTTCCTGTATCTTTCTTTTCTCTTGCGCAATCACGAGTGACTCGGCTAGGTTATACCCGACTGACACACACTCAATGGAACGTCGGAAATCTCCAGCTATGGTAATTACTCCATTTGGCCCAGGCAACTTCATCTTCAAGTAACTGATGTGACAACTCACCATGAACTTGTTCAGTGCTGGCTTGCCGAGTAACGCGTGATACGCAATTTCTAAATTCACAACCTCAAACTCCAAGTTCTCAGTTCGCGCTTATCTCGCAGCTTAATAACACATCGACCCAGACTGTGCCAATGGGCTCACAGGATATGCCTGGCACAATACCATGAAACGTTGTTCTGGTAGCCTGGAGCATGTTCTCCGAGATACCCAACTTGCGCATTGTATCTGCATACATGATATTGATGCTACTGCCATTGTCTATCAGCACCTTAGAAAATCTCACATTGATATTTGGCCCGATGAATGTTGGGTCCAGCACTAACGCATACGAACCGAGGCTAGGCATAAGCTTGGGGTGATCCTTGATACTCCAGGTGATTTCCTGATCCGACCAAGGCATATACCTTGTTACTGCGGGCATTACCGCATTCACCTCCATATGTCGGCGCTGCAAACTCTTTCTATCTGTTTCCTCTGTGGTAAACACACAGAAACTCTGGTGATGCTCTCTGTATTCATTTCTCCCCTCATTTCCGGGATACCTCTGATCTGGCTGATGTTGGTTTTCTACCTGATGCACTGCATCTCTTCTTTCATGATTTTCGTATATCGGTGGAGGGGGAGGCAACATTAACTATTGCGTGTTCGCTCCGGAGAGCAATTGCTGCCGAGGTAACTCCTGCCGAGGTTGATCGTTCCGAGGTGCCTGAGCATTCCCCGAACCACTTTGTTCTATCTTCCTCATCCACTCACATTGCCGAGTCGTGTGACCCGCCGGGTTACTCGGATTTGGCGTGTGGAATTTACACGGCTGATCCAGCATTACCTCATAGGTATACCTCAGACGGTCCTTCTTTTCTTGCCACTATTTCTTCTGCTCTGGCATCCAAGTTTTCTTGCCATCATTTCTTGGGGTCCATTGTTGCCCTCCAGTTTTCTGACGCTGATTACTCCATGCTCTGGGTTGATCCTGATTCACAGCAGCAACTTGTTGCGAACTATATGTGTAATCCGGTCCGGGTCTATCATCTCTTCTCTTACCCCGATAATCATTTCGCCGGGATGATCCGACTCCATCTCTCTGGTAGTACTCCTCATTTGACTCGTTTGACAGAAGCCTAGGTTGAGTCGGATCACCCAACGCATATGAATCTGCGATCCGGATTGTCTCTGCCAGTGTAGGTGGCATATCCCTTTGCAACCTTTGCCACAACATCCTTGCATATCTACATCCCTATGCAAACCAGGCTATGGCTTGTGACTCGATCACGCCCTCCCATGAATTTCGCACTGTGCACCACCAGGTTAAGAACTCCCGGTCTGTCTCATTCGGTCTCTGCTTGCACATTGCTAGGGCCTGTGGCCTATTTGGCCTCTGATACGTGCTCGAGAAGTTGCTTACAAACATTTCCTCGAAATCAATCCAATAGTTGATACTTCCGGGTGGCAAATTGTTTAACCATACCTTTGCTGGCCCCTCCAACATCTGAGGTACATATCTCACAGCCCATCTCAAATTGCCTGTAGCAATCTTCACCGCCGTAGCATAGTTGATCAACCAATCCTCTGGCTTTGTGCTACTGTCATATGTTTTCATGCCTCTGGGTAACTGAAAGTTCGGTACCAGAGGCTCCTTCATGATCCGGGGCTCAAAACACGCCGGACCCAGAGGACCTTGACACTCAATTTGCTCGGACCTATAAAGCTGATTCAGTTTTAACCTAGCATCATCAGGCATCAAGTCCCTGCTTCCCAATCTTGACCCTATCACATGATATTCCGGCCTTGGGTATCCTGCGTTCACCCTTTCCGAATCACCATCATTATATCTATCTTTCTCTCGTGGAGCGCCTCTCTGTTGCATACCTCGGCCGACACTTTGCTCTTGCCGTGGTATATTCCCTTCATTGTGGTTGCCCGCCTTGAAGTTGCAATTGTCCGGCATTGCCGTTTACAGCATTTCCTTGACCGGCATTGCCTTGGTTGCGGTTACCTCGGCCAGCTTCACCTCGGCTGACACTTCGTCGATCATCATTTCCCTGTACTGATTTTCCTTTCCCTTCCCTTGCCGGGTCATACGGGACTATCTGTTTGTTTCTCCTCGCCGAGGTTACCACCTCCTCTCTTCTTGGGTCTCCATGAGGGGATGACGCTGCTCCAGCTGATTTCTCTGGGTTACCTACAGCTGAATGAACAACTTTGGATGCCCCAGCCCTTGCCGTGTTTGCCCTGAGCAACTCTTCATTTTGTCTGTTCGCGATCCGAACTAGCTCATTGACTCTTTCCTGCTGTCTTTGCCGGGCTTCACCCGTCAAACCCTCTAACTAGGATGCAACTGCATCCGCTGATCTGAGGTTCTTTGCCGGGGTACTGTACTTCGGCAGCCCCGTAGACAGAAAGTTCTCTGACTCCTCAACTCTAGTATCATCCTCTTTGTTCATTTCACTAATGAGGTTTTTCCCCTTTACTTTTACAGCATCTACCTTATCCGCTCTTGCGTACTCATGCAGTGTCATGTTCAACAACTACTGAGCCGCGGCTATCTTTTTTGCACCCTCTAGTATTTTCTGCCTAGTTTCCTCTAACTCGGCCTGTGCCTGAGCTGGATCTACTGCAGGTGCTATGGGGCTCTCTAGGCTATCTATCGCTCGCGCAAAGACATTCTCAGGCCTCTCTAGTGGAGGACCTCTACTTTTCCTTGGTGCCTTTGGTGTTACCTTCGGATCTGGTGCCGGATCCTTGCTCGCGCCAGCGCCAAGCGCTATCATCATCACCTCGGCACGGTCAGGGGAGCGAGTGATACGCGCCCCGTGAACCACGCTAAGGGGTGGCTCGCCTCCCTCGACGACGTGTCACGGGTGAATGCACGACACATCGACAGCGACGTAGATCTTGTGCGTGCTGAGCTTGACGAAGAGGCAGTTGCGCGGGAGAGATCGCTTGCCGAAGCAGCCAGCATTGTCGCTGACAAAGTCCAGCACTCCAAAGCGTCGAACAATCCCGGATACGATGCGTTCGCGGGTGCCGATGAGGTTTCCCGTCTGGATATTCACTCCTGCTAGTGCTGCTAGCCCCGCGGTGGGCGCCAGTTGTCGTGGTGGTGTCACGGCAGATGCCATGGATAGGATAAAGGTGGGGACAAGATGCACTAGAGGAATCCAGGGAGGGATAGTGTGGTGATTCCACACACAGATGTTTATATTTGATTCACTTCCAAGGTTTACAAGTGCTCCTTGAGTTGTATTGGGGAGAGGAGGAAGAAGGAAATCTCTTACTCTCACCACTAGCTAGCCCTTAGGAACATACCAGTAAAACTCAACCAACTAGCGCTCAACTAGTCAAAGACCAACCCCTTCTACAGATGCCCTAGCCCTCCTTATATAGGGGCGACTAGGTCTCCAATTAGGGCATACGTGGAGGCATATTCCAGGGAATATGCCTCTTCTCAAAATAGTAAGCCGACCGGGTCACTTTTGCCCAGCGTCATCCCCGCAGAGGCTACGTGAGCCTCTGCGGCGCCCGCGTTATCTAACACAGGCATCGTCACCTTTGTCGGCCACACCTTAGTGGTCTGCCTCTGTCGCTACCACGCCTGCGTCAAAGTGGTCACCTTTTGACCAGTGAGATACCTTCCTTCTCTTGCAAGCTTGATATAACCCGGATCGTGCCTAGTTGATCCGGCCACACCAGTACCTGCATACAAGTTACATACATCCTGCCGGCATACGACATGAGTCGGCCGGGACTCAGTTAGGCAGACATCCTAGGGTCCGGGTTACTCCGTGATTCGTCCTGCCTTGTGGTGACTCGGCTAACATTCGCTTTGACCTTGCCATACCTTGGCTAACTCGGCCATTACACCCCGGTGTGACCCTACCCGGGGGTATCCCCCAACATTTACCTTACTTTCGCCGAGACCATGAGTCATGCCCTAAGGAGATGCCGCTGTAACAGGTCAAGTCCTAAAGTCGGTCCCTAGAGATGTGAACAGGGTTTGAGATTACGGAGGCCACGCCTCTCCCATTACCTGCCACGCTTACCTACCTGTATGAATGCACCTCCTCCACCTCCTTCGAGAACAACCAGAATGCATATGTTGAATGGAAAGCCTGAACTATGTGACTCATGGAATCTACTAGGCAAGTTAGTTAGTCAAGGGGGTTTCTAGGCCCTCGTGTGGTTGTACGCTCGTCTTGGTTCAAGAGGCAAGAACTCAGGTCCTAAGGGTGGCTAGCATGGGACTACAAAAACCACACCCAACGTGGCCTCCCATACCTGCCTTAGCATGTTTATTAACCATCTCCGATCATATCTCAACATCCTATCAAACTAGGTTCATCGCATCTCTGATGCATCATCTGGATTGATCGGTGTTGTAACACTAAGCATGGCTAAGCTTGACTAAAATATGGCACTAGCAACGCTCATAAGGTCAACCCTAGTTATGCTAGGAGCGGTGGATCGGTATCTTGGTGTACAAAGGAAAACATGCAGCAGATAGGATACTCTATCTTGTACAAAAGACCACATTGGAATCGTATGCATATAGCGAGAATGAAATACTTTGGAAACATAGGTTCAAAATGATGGGGCTACGCTTGCCTTGTCCTTCGTTGAAATGGTACTGCTCTTCGGTGGTGTTGACTTCAGGTTCGGGCTCGGTTCCTATTCACGAAGAACCAACACCGGAAAGAAGAAGCAACAATCAACACATGGCATATGTGCAATGCTCAATCAAGTATGATGATATGACAAGTTAAATTGTATTAAAATGACAACCTAAGACATGCTTGGCAATTTAAACGGGGTCTACGGGGTCCAAACCCTAATTCGGAGAAACCCCGGATACATATGAGAGGGGTTATTTTATTCTCCTAATTAAACGTGTCATGTAAGTTGATTAACAATGCATTGTGATGATTCTATTGGATAGATCTCATTTTTCTGAACATTTTGGTATATTATACATATTTTTCTGATTTAAAATGAATTAGTTATGATTTTTCCAATTTTAATCCATTTTAAAATCATTTTTAAATAAATAAACATTTTTGGAATAATATTAAATATCTTACAACCTGGACCCACATGTTAGGTATTTAATCATTTTAGAAAATATTTCCAAAATTATTAAAACCCTGACAGACTGGGCCCACATGTTATATTAATAATCTAGAAAACCATTTAATAAAAAGAGAAAAACACTTATTGCATCATGCTGACGTCATGATGACGTCAACAATGGAGATGCCCACTGCTGGGGTTCGAACGATGCTAGGGGTGTTGCGAGCTGGCGCGGTTAGGGGTGTTGGAAAGAGGAGGCTGAGGCGGACCGAACTGTGGTGGCGCAACTGCTATTTGGTCACCGGATGCGATGACACAACGACGGTGAGCGGCGGTGGCGACAGGTGGTCGTCAGGAAAGCGATGCAGGGCGAGAGGGGGAGAAGGAGAGGGTCCACGAGGACCAGTAGCTCACTAGGAGCACAACGGTGAGGTCGGTTTGGCCGGAGGAGGTCGGTGTCAACGGGAATCGGCGGCGGTGACAGCGGTGGCCGGCGAGGTGTTGAACTCAATTCCAATGAGCACGAGGCTCCCCGGCTTGCGCGGCTGCACGAAGATGATGAAGGCGTCAAAGCGGATCTCCCAGGGTAGACGGTGTGGCTTGGGGCGGTCCAGGGCGACGACGGCGAGCAGCACCGACGAGCCCTAGGGTTAGGGTTTCAACACAGAGAGGGATAGAGAGGAACACGTCTAGGGTTCGTCCAGCAGCGGCTGAGGTGACTTTATAGACAACATGGCGGCGCTAAATGGCAAGCACGCGCATCTCCGCCGCGGACTGACCGGACGGCTCCACAGAGCTGCTTCTTCGTCGGGGACGAAGACGACGACACCGATAGAAGGCTGAAGGGGTATTGGGCCAAGCGAGGCCACAGCTAGGCCAGGCTGGGCCGATTGCGGGCATGCGTGAGCGGCAGGGAAGAGGAGAAGAGAATCTGGGCTTAGCCCAGTTAGGCTAGGACTAGTTTTTATTTCCAGAAATTCTTTTCTTTTTCTGGTTTCCTCTTTTCCAATTGTATTTCAATTTCTTTTCTGTTTTGTATATTTCAGAAATACAAGATACTTTATAAATGTATTGAAATATTGTAGGGGCCCTAATAATCAATTTGGGCTCCAAACCTTTTATAGTTTCTGAATTTCAAAACTATTTTGAATTGATTTGAGAGAGGGGGAAAACTAGGGTTTTATTTTGTCTCTAGATTAGAACCAAGTGCAGATGTAATGCATGTATGCAATACTCACAAACATGTTGTTTATTTATTACACATAGAGGTGGTATGTTACATAGCATCAACATCATCTATGTTGAAACACTACATCGTATGAGGAAATTAGAAACACACCTGAATCACAACTCCGTGACTTTCCATGGAGTTGTCCCTGGAAGACAAGCAAACTCTCTGTGAGAAATCACTTTGGACGTTACTTTTAGAACTCCAAGGAACTATCGGACGGAAGCAATTTCCTTTGAAGTGGTGTCGTTCAAGAGCGCATACCACGCTATCTTTGGGCGTCTGGCTTACTGGGCTTTTATGAATCACCCTTGTTATATTTACAACATGATGAAAATTCTAGGTCCCAATGGCATCATCATGATCCGGGGATACTCGAAGAAGGCATGATAATGCGAGGATGAAAATGCCGACTTTGCTGAAGCCGTACTACATGCCGAGGATTTCAAGGAGATCAAGAAGAACATCGACCTGTCCGAGATGCCCGTGACAAAGAAGGAGGTGACAAATACGACTCCGGAGTTCAAGGCATCAGAAGAGACGAAGACGACACCATTGACGGATTATGACCCCTCCAACTTGACTCGGATAGGCGTAGGTTTAGGCCATGCATAGGAAAGCACGCTCATCGAGTTCCTCAAAGCTAATAAAGATATCTTCACATGGCAACCATCTGACATGATCAAAGTACATAGGGAACTTGCCGAGCACATCTTAAACATGGATCCTAATGCTAAACCCGTCGAATAGTCCTTATGACGGTTCGGTGATGAAAAGTGCAAAGGAATAGCTAAGAAACTAGCCTGGCTCGAGTTAGACAGATTCATAGCAGAGGTCATCCAGACTGAGTGGTCGGCCAATCCTGTAATGGTCCCTAAAAAGGACACCACTTATTTAAGGATGTGTGTTGATTATACTACCTTGAATAAGGCTTGTCCCAAAGATCTATTCGCTCTTCCTAGAATCGATCAAGTTATTGACTCGGCAGCAGGCTCGGAACTCGTATGTTTTCTCGACGCATATTCCGGATATCACCAAATTCGGACGAAGGAGTCAGATAAACTAAAGACTTCGTTATCACCCGCTTCGGAACCTTCTGCTAGATAACGATGCCTTTTGGGCTCAAAAACACAGGAGCTACATACCAGCGCACTATGCAGCGTTACCTCCATGATCAAATCAGATGCAATGTACATGCATATGTCGATGACATAGCTGTGATGTCCAAAAAGAAGGAAACACTTATTTCCGACTTGGTGGAAACATTCAGCAATTTATGAAGATACAATATAATGCTTAACCCGAAGAACTGTTTGTTTGAAATACCAACCGGAAAATTGTTAGGTTGTGTGTCAAAGAGGCATAGAGGTGGACCGAGACAAAATAAAGGCTATACCTAACATTTCTAGGCCAACTTGCCTGAAGGACGTACAACGGCTAACTGGCTATATTGTTGCGGTCAGTCGGTTCGTAAGATGGCTTGGAAAGAGCCACACCACTATAAAAGCTCTTGAAAAGGACCAAGAAGATCGTCTGGACTGATGAAGCTAAAGCTACACTTCAGGATCTAAAAACCGTACTTTCATCCGCCCCTATCCTTGCAACACCAGAACCACAAGAACCGATGTTGCTATACTTAGCTGCGACAAACAGAGTCGTCAGTGTCGTCATGGTGGTGGAATGGCTGGAAGAAAAATAGAACACCTAGTCCAATGTCCGACTTATTATGTTAGTGAAGTCCTAACTGAATTGGAACAAAGGTATCCTCATTACCAAAAGTTAGCCTATGGTGTGTTCTTTGCATCCAGAAAGCTACGACTTTATTTTCAAGAGCACAAGATCACCATGGTGAGCACAGATCCCATGAGAGACATAATAAACAACAATGATGTCACATGATGTGTCGCTAAGGGGGGAACTGAGCTAGCAGCTTTTGATATTGAGTATAAACCTTGCACAGCAATCAAATCCCAGATTCTTGCGAATTTTGTTGCTGATTGGACAGAGACAGTAGGAAACACAGGTCTCTTAGAGTCGGAAGTTTGGACCTTACACTTTGACGGGTCTAAAGCGCTCGGGGGGCTTGCGTGGTGCTCAAGTCACCCCAAGGTGATAAATTGTTCTATGTGTTGCAGATTCACTTCACGGCAACAAATAACATTGCCGAACATGAAGCCCTGCTGCATGGAATTCGAATTGGCAAAGACATCGACATTCACTGACTCATGTGTTACAGAGACTCAGATTTAGTTGCCTAGCAAGTATCCGATATCTGCAATGTGAATAAGCACATGGTAGCATATAGAGCTGTCATGGATGAACTAGCTAAATCGTCCGAAGGGTTTGAAGTTCAACACATTCCCCGAACATAAAATGAGGAAGCAGATGCTCTATCAAGAATAGGCTCTGTGTGGAAAAAGGTCCCGGATGCTGCTTTTCTAAAGAACTTAAGAGTCCCCTCTATCACAGGAGTTGACGAGGAGTATCCGACCAAATCTGACTCACCGCTTATAACAGTTCTGGCTATAATTCCTAGTTGGATAAAACCCTACCTTGATTTTTTGGTAGATAGAAAATTACCCTAAGACGAAGTTCTAAGCAAACAAATCATCCGACGAGCAAAATCCTATACAATGGTGAGTGGTGAGATCTATAAGCGGAGTGTGTATAGGGTCTTTCAGCGCTGTGTTTCTCCGGAAGGAGTGGAAATCCTAAGGGAAATCCACGAAGGCAAATGCGGATATCACGCCGTAGCCAAATCTTTAGTAGCAAAGGCTTTTAGACACAGATTTTTCTGGTTTATAGCTAAGGAAGATGCTAAGAGGCTGGCCAAGATGTGTAAATGTTTCCAAAAGTACGCCAAACAAGCCCATGTTCTCGCTGATCAGCTGTGAACAATTCCGATTATATGGGCCATTGCGGTCTGGGGGCTTGACATGGTAGGACCGTTTAGGCGGGCTCCAAGTGGATATACCCATCTTCTCTTGATAGTGGATGCATTCATAAAATGGATTGAGGCAAAACCCGTCAAAAGTTGTGATGGAGCAACAACCAAAAATTTTGTCGAGGACATAAATAATCTAATTCCGATAGTATTATTACAGACAATGGGAGTAACTTTTCAATGGGAGAACTCATCAAATTTGCAATGATCAAGGGACTCGACTCCATATTGCATCACTAGCACATCCACAAGCCAATGGACAAGTCAAAAGGGCAAATGGTTTAATTCTTCAAGGCCTACGATCGAGACTCGAAGCACAACTTCATCATGCCGCGGGGGCTTGGGCGGACGAATTGCTGTCTGTCTTATGGAGTTTATGAACTAATCCTAATAGGTCAGCCGGATATACACCTTTTTTCTTGGTCCATGGTGAAGAAGCAGCTCTTCCAAGTGATCTTATTCATACTTCTCCCTGAGTCAGTGCATATGTCGAAGAGGATGCCGAAGTCACTTGACAACATGACCTCGATATGCTCAGGGAAGTTCGCGTCATTGCTGAACAGAGATCTACAACCTATCAGGAGAAGTTATGCAAGTATCATAGTCAGAGAGTCAGAAACCGGTGTTTTAGGAAGGGTGATCTGGTTCTCCGGCTAGTGCAAAAAGAGAGCACAAACTTTCCCCTATATGGGAAGGACCCTTTATGGTTAGTAGAGTATTGCGTAATGGTTCTTACTACCTAACTGACATGACGCCAAAAAATAAAGACCTGCTACTTAGAAGAGAAAGAGAGCTGGAGGCAGTACAAACCCGGATGAAATACACCATCCATGGAATATTGCTGAGCTACGTCCCTTTTATTCTTAAATTTCTTTCTTTGTAATCATATCAATGTACATGTTCAAAGTGAAATAAAGTATCAGTCTCCTCAATGTTTTTTCTAAGATGTTTTTTAAGTACCACCTTATTTCCGATGATCATGTCATAGTCGAAAATCCCTGAATAATTGAATGTACTTTATGCTCATATTTGTCCTGGTTAGATTTCTGATTCTAAAAATGCTTCCTTCGGGTATAAATCTAAATTTTCTAGTTTATACTTGGGTTTTTGTCTGATTGCTAGACGTGGATATTTTCCGAGTAGTGAATTGTTGGTACTGGAAGCCGGATTTGATTTCGGATTTAAAATGGTTTAGCAATTGAGCTCCATTGCTGGGCAAAGTTTCCATGTTGAAAGTTTGTCCGTTCACGAAAGGGACGAGGAACAAAGCCAGATAAACGATAAGTATAAACAAATTAGTGCTTAAGTAGTTTTTGAGCACAAAAAACGACAGTGCTAAGAAGCAAAGCATAAGTTCTTAGAAACTAGCACAGCAAAATAATATTCTAGCTATTACATCAAATTATTTTTCAGAATAACACATAGTTTTTTGGTGAACTCTATGATCTAGGTGAAGATGAAGGATCAGCCGGCTTGCATGGAAATTAGACTCAGTCTATTCGTCATCTTCGGAAGCTTCAACAATCTCTTCTCTGGGAGGAGGTGGCACTTCAGCATGCATGAAGAACAGATTCTTGGAGTTGGTCAGCTCGGCCACGCGACAAGTGTATCCGGCACAAACATCCCAGATTTCTTTGATATTCTGCGGCTTTTCGTCTTCATCGACAGTCGAATAACCCTTGGTAACTTGTCATATCTCCATGCTTCCATGATGGCTCATTACCATTGTTAGTGCATTATGTGCCACTGTGCATGCATAGGACATATTACAATCCTTAACAAGCTTGGGCATATCCTTTGCCTTGTCTCGTACTTCAAAGGCAGACATTTTGTCTAAATCGGAGAGCTGGATGGATTCACCGATTTCCTCCAAAGATTGGCGGAAGTCATGGATCAGGTCTCCGACAGCAATAAGTCTACTGGTACGAGACTCGGACGAAGAGGCATCAAGTATGTTAAGAGGACCTGCCAATATGAAAACAAGGTCAACAATATATCCGAGTAAACAAAGTAGGAAGTACAACAATTCAGAGACAACAAACTTATCAAAGATAGTGTCATCTACTTTGGTATTCTCCTCCCGAAGACTTCGGAGTTCATTCCGAAGAGCTTCGGTGGTACCTCTCTGCCTGTCCAACTAATCTTTCAAGTCTGAGTTAGCCTTGTCTTGTTAGGCTATGGTGCGATCACACTCTTCATGAGCCATGTTGCTGGATTCAAGAACATTATTGATGCTGCGCTCATGGTCTACCTTGAATTTGTCTATCTTAGCACGCAAGTCAGCATTTTCACCTTCTAAGACTTTGAAATCATCAGCTTGTTTAATAAGCTTGCAGGACCGCTTCACAAGATCTGGAGCAGTAACAAATAAAGTCGAATAAATATTCAGCCACAACTCAAAAAACAGACTATGAAAATGAAGTCATAAATGCTTACCTTCTGCTTCATCTTTTGCAACTTTAAGTTGTGCATTTTCAAGTCAGAGAGCTCTGATCTCTCTCAGCTTGTTGCATATATTCTTTAATAATTCATGGTTATAATCATTAACTTTCTATAAGTCAGAATGGTAACCAAAGTCAGAAGTCTACTAAGATCGGGCTAATACTTTAACTATGTTAAATATCAGCACGAGCCTTGGGGGATATACTAAGTTGATTCTCTGGAAACCTATAAAAGCTTAAATCTGGATTCCTATCCAACTTCATGCTTGGGGGCTAGAGGGTATGATATAAAATGTAATAAAAAGACTCAGGATACGACTTAAATAATGTTCATGAGTCAGTTTGTTGAGGCTCATGTTGACCTCAGAAGAAACCTTCTCAGCGATGGTTAAAGGAACCACTGGTGGAGGCGGAATCACACCGGCCTTCAACTTCTCGTCATGAATATGAACTTGGTCAAGAAGCTCGATGAGCTTGATATCTTCGGCTTCTTGCGCCTCCTCATCAGCTGTGATATTTCAGGCCTCTAGGCAATGGAGAGCCAGCTTCTGGATTTCCTCTGTGCTCTTCCGAGTAAGGCCAAGTTTGGCAATACCTGGATTCAACAGAAGGTTCTCAGCGAAGGTCTTATCTGAGGGATCACTACCCTTAGAGGGTTCACCTTTGTCAACTGTCGAGTCACTCATGGTGATGTCGGTGCGAACCAAGGTTTGCTGGCTCTGCAGATTGAGCCGGAACATCTTCAACACATGGAGATGAAGTATCCTCTAGTATCGACGATGGCTTCGGGGTACGAGTCGGAGGCAGGGGAGCAGGAGAAGCCAGAGTCAACATTTGTTGGCGCAAAGTCTTCCCCAGATTTCCTTTTCCCTTGACCTTGGTGAATGTTTTAGCTTTGGATGGTAACAGAGTAAGATTGTTGCAATTCAGAAAGAATACAAATTAATATACAAAACCTTGTGAAGGAATTTACCTCTTTACAATAGGAAATTTCTGTGTACCAATTGAAACGGTCGGAGTTTTACGCTTCCGGGTAAGCACCTCCGGCAGCAACTCAAGATCTTCATCCTCCTGTGGAACCGGATCCTCGGGTGGATATCCCTCGAGAGGAGCAAGCTCCAACTCGGGGAGCTTAGAAAACTGAAAGATGGATTATCTCAGCATTGCAAATATAAAAATATAGATGAGCAAATCAATGAGTGTGAAAGAGTCAGTCAGAAAATTTACTAGTGTCAAGGGTTTGTCGGATGTGAACATGTCCAGAGAAATCTCTGGAATCTTCTTTTCCACCCGCTCCTTGATCAACCACTTAATTCGGGTCTCGTAATCCTTGTCAGGGATCGGGAGATGGCTGATTCTCAGGCTGTCTTTCTTACTCTTGGTGATTGTGTGTATAAGACGATCACCACATAACTGGAGGGGTTGAATCCGACATGCCAGCCAGCAGTGGACTAGGTCGGATCCCTTTAGGCCTTTGTGCTTCATCAGGCATTCAATCCACCTTTTGGTGTAGATCAAATCTTCAGAGAGAGTCGGCGCCTCTGTGTCCTAGGATTCTTGGGGAGCAGCGACACCGTCGAAAAAATCCAGCAAAGCTTCTTATTTGACAAGAGCTAGTTTTTCCTTATGGTAAAAGAACATGGACGACCACCTTTTCACTGACTCACTAGCTATAACCTTGGGGTAGACTCGGTCTCTCCTAAGGGTCAGGCTTAGTGTCCCGGTAATGTAAGGATTACAGGCAGTGATGGAATTTTTCCGGGTACCAAAGTAGTACCAGAACAAAGCGAGATTCGGTTTCATTCCGAGATAACCCTCACAAAGGGATGCATGGGCACTAACCTCTAGAATCGTGTTGGGGGGAAGATTGTGGAGTTGAACTCCATAGTAGTCAATAGCCTCAGAGAAGAACTCCGAGGGAGGAAAACTCAAACCTCGGTCTAGATGGGTGCCGAAGTGGACCCTCTCGTTGGCATGAGGAGTGGGGAAGATTTTATTGAAGCCACTCCGCCATTCGTTGGCGCAGAGGAGGCCTTCCTTCTCGATGTTGCACAACTTATCATCGTCGAGCACGTAGGGGATCTAGATCTCGTAGAAGTTTTCCTTCTCCGTTGCTGCCACTGTCGTGCCAAAAGAAGACATGTCTACCATCTAGTCGGAGAAGGTGACCTTTGGTGGGCGGAGATGTGGGATTGGGGAAGGAAAGGAGGAAAGGGAGCTGTGTCATTTGGAGGAAGAAGAAAGCACGAGCACTGGTGAGAGGAAAATGAGATGATCTTGACCCCTTATGAACAACGCCTACGCCAATATTCATGTGAACATAACAATAGTTTGTGTCACATGTCACGGAAGGAACTAGGCAACTTCCTTGAGAAGATTACACCTCCTCGATCTAATTGCGTGCATTAAATGGTGCCTCGATTCCACGTGAAGCGGAACCACCAACAGTCATGCTGACAGGACTGTCTGTCAGTGATAGGACTTGACCTTGACTGATGTCAGGTTGCGTCAGAGACCAAATTTTGGCTTAGTTTGAAATCGATCTAGCGAAAACTATAATGGAATATTCACAGGTTCGACTCATTTTTGAGATCCGGTTCCTACTTTTGTTTTGGAGTTTCAGGAATCCTTCAAGACTCTACATCCGAATAAAGATCAAGCTAGACAATGAAATCCGACTTTGGATCTTGGAGGCTTCCGGGGGCTACTGTTGGGGATATACTTTTCAGGTATACCCACTGTGACTCGCTGAGCAGGGTGGCCTACTTTGGGTTAGAGATTTGCTTCATGGGCAGCCTAGTCAGGGAGAGAAGACGGAAGTCCATCCGGCTACAGGAAGGCCTAGAAGACTTACCGACTTAGGCATGTGTAGTTACTTGTAGTCCAAGATGTACTATGTAACCGACTATGTATCATAGCTGGATAGGTCTCTCCTATAACCCTAGGCCGAACATCCATATAAGTCGTCCTAGGGACTAGCCTTTAGGGCACCCACAACTTACAACCTCAACTCGCACAGGCGAAACCTCTCTTGTAATATGTACTTCCGACTCTGTCGTATTACTGCATTGCTAGCAGGAGTAGGATCCGTCCACCGCCAGCGGATTCAAACTTGTGTAAAGCTTGTGTGCTCACTGTCCCGAAATACCATCGCCTCACACCCCCTCTTTCCACACGGCTAGAGGACCCCCTCTCTGTGTACATGTCTTCAATACGATGACAGTAACTCTAATCCTTAGACCATGAGATCATGTCAATCACAAACTATGAAAGAGTACTTTGATTCCATCAAACGTCACACCGTAACAGGGTGATTATAAAGATGTTGCCAGGGTACTTGGAAATTCATAGTCGAGACTCGTGGATCAATAGTGGGATTTGTCCATCCTGATGACGAAGAGATATACTCAGGGCCCTCTCAGTGATATCATATTAACATAGCTTGCAAGTAAGTGATAAGATCACTAAGAATGTTATATCATGGTAACGAGAAAAGAATACTTGTTGGTAACGAGATCAAACTAGGTATAGATGATACCAAATGATCAGATCTCTACAAGTAAAATATCGCGAGACAAACGAAATTAGTTACTACGAAAAAGGTTCATGCGATCACTAGTTCATCGTTTGAATTAGTGGGAGTCATTATGGATCTCCAGGTTCCGCTAATGATTACTGATCGGAGAGAGTCTCGATCATGTCCACATTCACGAGCCCGTAGGGAGACACACTTAAAGGTAATTGATGCATTTAAGTGGATAGGGAACATCGGAGAAAATACTGGACAACGTAGGAATTGTTCTGATAAATCTTCCAAAATAGTTTCGGTGTATCAGAATATTACCAGGCATTGAATTGTGAATCTATTCATTAAATGAAGTAATCATTAAATGAAGTGTTCACTAAATTGAGTGGCATTAAACAAAGTGAATTAAAGTGCTTTAATGGAAAGACCTTTGATTTCTTGAGTGGAAATTGAATGAGAGATGAGCAGAGCTAAATGGATGTGAGTCGAGTGTCCACCCAGATAAATTGGGGAGAGGTGGCAGCACCACCGTGGCTACCATGCCATGGCCCTTGGGGCTTCCCCCTCACCTATAAAAGGTACCCTACTCCTCCTATCATCTCACTTATTCTTCCTTCTCTCATATGCCCTTTGGTTGGCATCTTCCTCCCCATTCTAGCCTTGTCCATTGCCATGGGAATGGTGCTTAGGCAAATCCCTGTTCAAGATATTATCCACCACCATCACCACAATTTCATAGTGTTGGAGGAGTTCCAAATTATCCCCTACTTCCACTGCCAAGCTGCAGCGAGGGACGGAAGTCGTCGGCACACCGTATGTGTGACCGATTACGGAGGCGCTGCCCCTTTGTGGCGCATATAGTCATCATGTACTTGAGGATGGCCGTGTATACTCTACACCAGCCACGTTTGTTTGCGGAAACATTATCCCGCTTACGGTCTTCAAGGGTGAGTACTTCTGAAACCGTTACAAGTATCGCCTAGATTCGATCTTGGCAGTTGCAACTATAGGAATTTTTTGTTTTCTATGCATTGAACCCCATCAGTGGTATCGGAGCTATGTCTATGCGTAGATGATTTGTACGGTTAGGAGACATATGAATATGTGGGCGCTGATGATCATGTTATTGCTTCCTTCATGTATTTTGGATATTAGCGGAATAGTGGGATGAAGCGGCCTGGACTAAATTTACATGTCCTCATACATGAGACCTGTTCCACGCTTGACATGCAACTAGTTTGCATAAGTGGCTAGTGGGTATCTGTATCTCCCACTATAGTTCATATCTGATTTACAACGAGTTACTAATAATTTGATTATCATCGTTGTGGTTCCATGTTCGTATGTAAGGTTGATTCTATCTTAGAATGCCCATAGCCACGTAAAATATGCAAAAGATAAATTAGAAGCGTCTAGTTTTATTTTTGCCGTGCATGTATCATGATATGGTAAATGTTATAATTTTAGTATGGTAGGATACTCTCGGGAATTATAACAATGTAAGTGAGAGCGTCATAGACCTTGGCGTTACACAAATAGAATGATAGAGATCATACCATGATGCACAAGATAGTGATCAAGTGCAAGAACCATATCATGTCACTTTATGCATATGATGTTTGTTTGCATCTTATTTATGCTTATGTCTAGCTTAGAACTTGAAGGTAGCATTATAAGATGATCCCTCGCACTAAATATCAAGATAATAATATGTTCTTCCTTAGTGTGCACCGTTAAGAAAGTTTGTCGTTTCAAAGCATCACATGATGATCAGATGTGTGATAGACTATACGTTCGCATACAACGTGTGTAAGACAATTTTACACACGCGAGTACTAAGATTCTTACTTCGCGAGCCTAGCATGTACATACATGGTCTCGGAATATGAACTAAAAGGTAAAGCACGAGTCATATGAATGCTATGTTGTCCATATGATGCTCGCCATTGGAGTTGCACCACCTCACGTGATGATCAGACGTGGTGTAGTGAATTTGGTTTGCATAATCACCAAAACGACTCGAGGGATGTTGTTTTGACTGGGATTTCATTTAGTAATTTGGATTAATTTGAACTTAATTTATCATAAACTAAATCAAAGTGAATTTGCATAGTTCGTTGTAGTCACTAGCATTCATTTACTACCTTGTATTTAGCTATAATTGAGATAATAAAACTATAGAATTCTGGAATTTTACTTTATGAACCGGTATCGTATTGTTTTATGAGTGTCATCTAAAGTTTAAAGTACTATTGCAAACTTTTAGCACAACCTCACTTACTCTGTGAAATTCAATAAATAGTATTGAACCAAGAGTAACAAATTCTAGTGTTATTATCTAAGTATCATGCTTGCCTCCATGATTCTTGATATTGAAAAATTGTCTTAATATCAATGTTATCTTGGAGATGGAAATTGTTTCAGAAACCATCATATGTAGAAGATATTGTGATATCTGAAACAATGCTTGATTACAATATGATAGAATATAATTTAATAAAATACATATTCTCGTATTGTATGAGAATTTAGAATGGTTGGAGGCGCTAGGTGTCCTGATCACCCAAAAGGCACTAGTAGGGAAAACTTTATAGCCGGATTCCTCACGGCCAGTGAAGTGGTCACTGGGGTCGCCGGCGGTAAGGCCATCCAGGCCTTCCTCCCGTTACCGCCGGTGAAACATAATAAGGTGTGATGGAGCTTGTCCAATTATCACCGACGAACAGCGGTTGCGCGTGCCGGGGCTGTGGTGGGCCGCATGCCACCGGACGGGTCAACGTTTACCTCCGGCGAAACAAGTACATATGTGTCGGGGCTACGTCCCCTTACTACCGGCGAACAAATGACCCGCTCGCCGGGGTAGTGGTGAGCAAGATGGGGCCATCTGACCAAACATTTTCCATCGGCGCCATCCTCCTAGACTTGCCGGCGATAGGAACAATACCACCGGCATGTAGGGTTGTGTTTTCCGGGGGTATACCTCCATATGAATGCCTACTTCACGCCTCTGTATCGCCGGCGTATATTGACTTCATTCGTCGGGGTAATCTGGAACTTAAATGCAAGTCGAACCAGCCACCTACCCCACCCCCTCACGCACTCTCTTACTCTCTTCTCATGGCAACTCCACCCAAAGATTTGCTAGCTCATTCCCCCACTTCTCCCCACCCATTTTAGCTAATTGAACCAACCAAGTTTGTTATATTTCACCTCAAAGCGTGCATGCGCACTAGTAGATCTAGCTTGCAAGATCTAGATATATTTCCGCCCACCACCTTTTTGTAGATCTAGATCTCGAGCATAAGGTCTGGACAACAATCTCTCTTCGGTCACCGTGTGGCGTCTCTCCGGTACTCTTGGAGCTCGCATCAACTAATAGGTATAATGTGGTGAATGTGCGCATGAGTTGGCAATAAGTCATGGTGATGTCAATTGTGATGGCAAAAGAGGTTCCATTCATATGTGGACCGTTTTGCATTTTGTTTTCATGTGCAGGTACAATGAGTTGCCAATGTTTCGCTGGAATGTCGATTGACTTCCATTCCGGTGAATTTCTGGCACTCCACCATGACCATTTTTAGCAAAGTCATGTCGGATTTTTCATTGAAATCCGAGACGAATGTTCTAATCAATGCTCTTATCGTGTAGGCTAGCTACGATGGTCATCAATATGAAGGAAAGCGTCGTGGATAGATATGTGCAACGCGTGACTGCTGACATTTATCGAAATAACCACATGGAAAAAAGATGTCCATGTCAAAGATGTAAACTATCATCATTGTTTGACCCTTTCTCAGGCATAGTGAATCAGCACCTACTTAGGTATTGTTTCATGGAGGTCCACACTCAGTGGACGGGTGATGATGAAGATGATGTGGAAGAGGATGTCGATGAACATGAAAATGAAGATGAGGAGGAAGATCGGGACGTTGCACACAACGACGGTGATGAAGATGAATGTCGAGAAGAAGTACATATGGACGGTGAGGACTAAAGTAGGGGTACCCCGCTAACCGCGGCCATGCATGACCCTCATGTTCAAGAAATTCTTCTTGGTAACGCATCGACCGACCCTAGATTCACCGGTAGAGGGAAGTCTAAGCTGGATCAACTGGAGTTAGACTCGAGAACTCCGTTGTACGACGTAGGTCATGGGCTGGAGGAGAGACGCCTCAGAGCAACTCTTGATCTTCTAGAGATGAAGGCAAAACACGTATGGACCAACGATGGCACAGACGATCTCATCCGATACTTGAAGAAGCGCTTTCCTAAAGATAACACGTTGGCTGGTAGCCTACAGGGGGCCAAGAAAGTCGTGTGCCCTCTTGGTTTACTGTAAGAAAAATACCATGCCTGCATTAGTGACTGCGTGATTTACCGGAACAAGCACAAGGACAAGACCACATGCCTAGTCTATGAGGAACCTCGATACAAGAGAGGGACGAGAAAATCTCCTCGTAAAGTTGTGTGGTACTTCCCTCTCAGGCCCCGTCTTCGGCGGTACTTCGTGGACCGCAAGGAATCAAAACTCATGCGCTGGCACACACAAAGGAAGGAAGCGGTGCTCAAGGATCCTATACGGGTTGAAAACCTAGTGCTGACACACCCTTTAGATGCAAGCCAGTGGAAAGCATTAGACAATGAGTACGAAGAAACATGGGAAAGACCCAAGAAACATCAGGCTTGGTGTGAGCACTAACGAGATGAACCCGTTCGGCAACCAGAGCAGCAAGCAGAGCACTTGGCAACCAGAGTAGCAATCATAGAAGTACATACACATGAGTATTCTAATCCAAGGGCCGACACAACTAGGGAGCGATCTCAACCTGTATCTCGAGATATTGAAGGAGGAGCTAGCCATCTTGTGGGAGGAAGGGGTAGAAACATGGGATGCCCACGTCAAAGAACCATTCCGTTTGAAAGCCGCGGTGATCGTCACGGTGCAGGACTATCTTGGATACGGATATATTGCGTGCTAGGTGTGCCACGGACACAAGGCTTGTGTGCAGTGCATGGAAAAGATTCCATCTCTACAGCTGAGTAAGGATCCCGGGTATTAGAAAACCATATACATGAGGACTCGAATGTGGCTACCCAAGAATGACCCGTGGAGGAAGCGTGGAGATCCGTTCAATAGTGAGGATGAGCTCGAAGGACCTCCACCTAAGCGTAGCAGCGAGGAGATCGATACTTTGCTAAAAAAAATTGGAAACCGATCCCTCCAGCGGGTAAGATACAGAAGAAGAAGCAGAAGCGAGGAGACAAGAAGAAGAAAAAGGAACCCGGGCCACTCATGGGGGTATGGAAAAGGAGGTCCGTGTTTTGGTAATTGCCGTACTAAAAGATCCTCGGTACGCCCCATAGCCTGGATGTCGTGCATATTATGAAGAACGTGTGTGAGAGCTTGCTTTCCACTCTGTTCAACATGCCGGATAGGACCAAAGACGGGCCGAAAGCAAGACACGACCTGATGGCCCTGAATATCATAGAAGAGGTTCACCCTCCGCCTCCGTCTAGGTTTGAGGAGACGAACGATCGCAAGTGCAAGAGGACGGGGAAGCAGCCAGTTCAGGAGGAGACGGAAGATCCGAAGGGAAAAAGGGCTAAGTAGAGAGAAACTCCGCAACCCTCCTGCTTCACTCTAAATCCTGACGAGCTCGAACAAATCTTCAATTGCCTTCTAGGAGTCAGATTTCTCTTAGGCTATGCGGGGCTGATACGCCGATGGATGGACCCGACAAAAAGAATCTTTAGCGGGATGAAGTCTCATGACTATCACGCCATGATGACACAGATACTTCCGGTGGCATGTCCATGCAACGCTGACCGTCCTCTATAACTTCTTCGACGTCATCACTCGGAAGTCGATAACCGTCAAGAAACTCGAGAGGCTGCAAGAAGAGATCATCACCATCATATGTGAGATGGAGATGTACTTTCCACCCGCATTCTTTGATGTCATGGTCCACCTGCTGCTGCATATAGTGGATGATATCAAGGATCTTGGGCCTCCGTTCCTTCACAACATGATGGCGTTAGAAAGAATGAACGAGATCATCAAAGGATACGTCCACAACTGGAAACATCCGGATGGAAGCATCATCCAGGGCTTTCTCACCGAGGAGTGTGTCTCTTTCTACAAGAATTATCTAAACAAGAATAACCCATGTCCGGTTGGTTTGCTCGCAAACAAGCACCTTGGCAGGTTCGAGGAGGTAGGCCACAACACCAGCAATAGGGAAACGGACATGGATCAATCTGGTAGGAAAGCCAACTTTAACAGGGCCCACTTAGTAGCACTACAACACATGGATGTTGTCGGGCCTTGGGTGGATCATCACATAACCATGATCAAGAATAGTGCTGACAGGCCGATGATGGAAGAAGAGGTATTCAGAGCGCACAACTCCTCTTTCGCGTGCTGGTTTAAAGACCAGATTGATTCCAATCCCCCGCCAATGACAAGCGATACAGACAACACCATAGTAGCCTTGTCTTACGGGCCCGCGCCCAACCTCAAGGCATATCAAGCATATGACATCAGCGGGTACACATTCTACATGGAGGAGAGAGACAAAAGGAGTGACTATCAAAACTCGAGTGTGACAATGGAATTTTACACGGATGAAGAGAAGAAAAGATACTATGGAACGATCGAAGAAATATGGGAGCTCGACTACGTCAGGGAGAAGCTACCGATGTTCCATGTTGTATGGGCTACAAACGTTACAAGAGAAGACGAGTATTTCACCACCATGTGTATGCCTAAGAAATCCAAGACCAAGAACCCCACCATGCAAAATGAGCCATGGGTACTGGCTAAGCATGTCGAGCAATGCTTATTCATTACTGACCCGTCAAGGCCTAGCCATTTCATCGTAAGGAGAGGCAAAAGGGTCCTCGTCAGAATGGATGGAGTCGCCGACGAGAAAGACTTCAACAGCCTTGTTGAAGACCCGATGGTAGTTGAAACCGATGAAGACGATGCAACATACACAAAAAGAAGAACAAGGACCATGCTACCTAGGTCATTTGATCTTCCTCCGTACATCCGTGGGGTCAAGTCAACAAATACCAAGCAGAAGAGCAAGAATAAGAAGAGAGATCGAGTGTGACTTAACCATAAAACCCTAATTGTGTGTATCTCTCCAATTAATGATGTATAAGTGTATTACATATATGCAATCTCTTTAATTTGGATGGCGTCTTGGAAGAACCATCATTTTATGTGTGCCTTCAATGACATATGTGTGTGTATCAATCGACTATATCTCCCATCATTTAAGTGTAGTTATTCCACGAGGGCCAAAAAGTGCGGGTCCAGTTGTATAAGTGGGTGTAATTTTATCGCCAAGAATTCATACTAAGGCGCCGGGTTCTGAAAGCGGGACCCACATGTAAGTGGGTGTAAGTTTATCGCGGCGAATACATACTAAGGCACCAAGGGTACGTGGGTCCCACATGTAAGTGGGTGTAAAGTTATCGATGGTGAATATCTCTAAAACACCGGAATGCAGCGGGTTCCACGTGTAAGAGAGACTGCCTCACCATCGAAGTGGCCTGAGAAAAATCTCCAATTGATCCCCAACAGATCGAGTGCACGAACCCTAGCCCCGCCGCCGCGACCCGCCCCGCCGCCCCCTCGCAGTCCGCCGTCCACCACAGTCCATGAGGAGCAGTCCGACATCCGCTGCAGTTAAGCCATCATCCGCCGTAGTCCGTGGAGGAGCATCCATGCCGGAGCCGACGGTGGAGGAGCAGCCTGCATGCGAGCCGGCCGTGGAGGAGCAGGCTCGTCATCGTCTGATGCACTCGTCCTCGACCGCGCTTGTCGCCCTTGTCGTCGCGCTCACGGTGGTATCACCTCTGTCTCTATTCTCTCGCACTCTGTTATTGTTCATTCAGTTAGTACTAGTGTAATTTTAGTTAGTACTAGTCTCGATCTCTGCACTGTTAGTGTTCATTCAGTTAGTACTAGTGTAATTTCAGCTAGCACTAATGTAATCTCGGTGGCTGTGAGATCGCTTGTTGGTGCCTATATATTGCTTGTTGGCCGTGAGATCGTGTGAGATCGTGACTGAGTTTGGCTTGGCAACGTCATATATATTGTGTAGGTAGAATTAATTAGTTGACAATGTTTCGCCAGGATGTTGATTAACTTCCGTTCCGGCGAATTTCTAGCACTATGGCATGACCATTTTTAGCAATTGTCATGCTTGATTTTCACCATGAATTTAAGTGTCCTAAATCTTTTATTTTTGCTTGTGTAGTGCTAGGTATAGCCATGTCGTATTCCCATCGAATAGAAGACCAAGACAATCCCTCCCAGTCTTTTTAGCGAAACTTGGATGAGCACTACAGGCTCATGGAGGAAGAGATAGAACAGGAGGAGATGGCAGGGGGCAAAGAAGATGACGAGACCACTGATGATTCCCTTGATGGCGATGACGAGAGGGGAAGAAGATGATGAGACCACCGATAGTGGTGTCCCCTTGGGTGGCTCGGAGAGTACTATAGAGGCCAATCAGCGATGGAAGAAGCGGCACCCAAACATGGTCGGCACCACAAAGGAAACATTCACCGATGTGGACCCCGAGACCAGTATTCCTACGGAGTCGAATTGGCTCACGAAGGGGTACAGCCTCCAACTGGGAGCTATCCTTTAGGACATCGTCAATGTCAACGTGACGAAACTCCGAATGAAGAACAAGAAGCATCTACAGGACCAACTCCTTTATGCTACTACGTGCGGTACTAGTTTCTGAGGGCTACAGTGCGGTTCCCAAGGAGAACATCGTGAACAAGCTAGCCCTCTCTATGTTCACCAAGAACCTTAGCGGTTATAAAACCATGGTGAGGGGAATGATTGCTGAGAACGAGAGTTTCGAAGAGATCAAGCGCCACTTCCCGTGGATTATGCCGGAGGACTACACGCTCTTCCTCCAAAACGAGGAACTAGCATACACCAAGTCGTAGTCGATATGGGGGAAGGAGCTACCGGAGAAGAACATCGGTTGCCACCGTCTTGGTTGTCGTGGCTATGACGGCAAGCAGGAGAACTGGCAGAAGGAGGACCAGACCTACATCTACAAGGGCATCGAGAACCCCTGGGACAAGTACAAAGACCATCTCTTTATGGCATTTGTCAGGTCCTGGTACCATAAAGAAAAGGATGGGAAACTTGTTACGAGCCCGGAAGTGGTGGAGGGTGTTGTCTTGGTCACCGACCCGAAGGTGGTGAAACTTGAGAAAGCAGTGGTAAGCAATTTACCAGCTTATTAGTTTGATACTTCTCACCAACTTTATCCAAAAAATTGTTCATGCTACTTCTTACACTTCGCAGAAGAAGCGGCCGAATCTTCCTCCTCGTACCAGACATTGACGGGCAAAGTCCTTTGGGACAACCCTTTTATCAGAGACATGAACATCGTGAAGGACCAATCGTTGTTGAAGAGGCCGTGCTTAGGCCGTGTCCCCAACGCCGGAGGAGGTCGCAAGCATGTCAACCATGGCTTGGCCATGCCCAGCACCAAGGAGTCGGGGCAGGCGGAGAAGGAGTGGGAGAATATGGCTCTATTGGAAAAGTTGGCCAACTTGGAAGCAACCATGGACCAGCACGTCCAAGATGCGGTCGAAAGCAGGGTCCAAGTAGAGGTGGCCAGCAAGGTCGATGATGCGGTGGCTAGCCGGGTCAATGAAATCATCCTTGGAATGGTGCAGTCGATCTCCAATTTTTGCGCCAACAGCCAAAAGGGACCGCTCCCGGTGATCAGCCTAGGTAGCAGCAACTCGAGCAACCTGCCTTCTGTAGCCATATTGGTGGCCGTCGTTGATGCCAATGCAGGTGCTAGGGAGGATTCGCCGGCCATGGGGGCTAGAAGACGCCACTCAGTCACTTGCATGCCCTGCCTCGGTTCCTCGACACGAGCCGAGCTCGATTCCCTAATGGTATAATTAGTTGACCCTCTCAAAGTCTCTGCAAATTAATTACTTCATCATCTCTAACCTAAATATTTTCACAGGAGCAAACGAGTGCTTGCACCTTGCTCCTAAATGTGGACAACGAGTTAAAGGATGTTGCGAAGGGAAACATCATCATGCCACTCAACCGGTCATAACACTTCAAGCCTATGGACGATAGCGTGCACCGGTTTCAAGTGGATCTGTCATTACTGGGATGCAGAGACTTGGATCCTCCTTCTCAACCCACGGATGCCGCTTGCATGCTGAAGGTCGGACAACTCAAGAATCATATCCTTCTATGGCTGAAAACCGTAATTCGGCTGAACACCACCAAGGGTTCAGAGGGAAGCTGAGGCAGGGTCACTCCGGTTACATCGGGGGAGCCGAGCCAATCCAGGGTCACTCCAGTGTCTGTGACTATGGCAGGCCAAGACAGGAAAGGACCTCGACCAGCTAATGATCCTCCAGAGACTCATGATAAACACGATGACAATGCGTTGGACATCGGTTTGGCTCCCATCAATTCGTTCATCACTGATTTGGAGGCCAACGCTCTTCCTTTCGAGGCACCCTCCCATGATACCCTAAAGAAGAAGATCTTCCCTTCTCAATAAACGCCCGAGCAGGGCGATTGGTACCGCCTTCACCACTCCGCCGCAACCTTAGGTTACCCCGAGGACACTCCTTGGTGTGACCCTGCAGGCAATGAGAGAAACCGACACTCCCTCGTGCAATAAGAAGGGTATGAGGAAGCGAAAGAATAAGTTAGGGAAAAACGATGACGCAAGCAAGAAAGTGGTTCTTGATAGGGTGCTGACCCAGTGGAGGACGGTGCATTACATTGGTGAACCAATGCTACAGGAACACATTGTCAAGATGCTGACTGATACATTGCAAATGTATCTATAATTTTTGATGCTCCATGCTTGGTTTTATCTACTTTCTTGTGTTTTGTCCACACTTTGGAGTACTTTTCATATGATTTCTTGGACTAACCTATTAACAAGAGCCACAGTGCCAGCTGCCTGTTTTATGCTGTTTTTGGTTCTAGGAAAGTCAGAAAATGAATATTCTCGGAATTGGACATGACAAAAGCCAAAGTGCCTATTTTCCGGAAGACATATGTAGCCAGAATATGAGACGAAGAAGGGATGGGGGCCGGCCACACCAATCGGCTGCAGGCCTGGCCAGCAGGTGGTCTAGCCGACCCTAGCACCTCGGCCTCTCATACGCCTATATATAGCCCTCGGACGGAAACCCTAACCGATCAAAAATTCACGAAGAGTTTGTAGCTGCCGTCATCTCCATCCCTAGATCAGGAGGGATCTGAAGCTCTTCCCGGCACCCTGCCGAAGAGGGGAATTCACCCTGGAGGCCTTCTTCATCATGATGCAAGCCTCCGGTGTGGAAAGCATTAGACAATGAGTACGAAGAAACATGGGAAAGACCCAAGAAACATCAGGCTTGGTGTGAGCACTAACGAGATGAACCCGTTCGGGCACCAGAAAGCAAAGCGGCACTTGGCAACCAGAGTAGCAATCATAGAAGTACATACACATGAGTATTCTAATCCAAGGGCCGACACAACTAGGGAGCGATCTCAACCTGTATCTCGAGATATTGAAGGAGGAGCTAGCCATCTTGTGGGAGGAAGGGGTAGAAACATGGGATGCCCACGTCAAAGAACCATTCCGTTTGAAAGCCGCGGTGATCGTCACGGTGCAGGACTATCTTGGATACGGATATATTGCGTGCTAGGTGTGCCACGGACACAAGGCTTGTGTGCAGTGCATGGAAAAGATTCCATCTCTACAGCTGAGTAAGGATCCCGGGTATTAGAAAACCATATACATGAGGACTCGAATGTGGCTACCCAAGAATGACCCGTGGAGGAAGCGTGGAGATCCGTTCAATAGTGAGGATGAGCTCGAAGGACCTCCACCTAAGCGTAGCAGCGAGGAGATCGATACTTTGCTAAAAAAAATTGGAAACCGATCCCTCCGGCGGGTAAGATACAGAAGAAGAAGCAGAAGCGAGGAGACAAGAAGAAGAAAAAGGAACCCGGGCCACTCATGGGGGTATGGAAAAGGAGGTCCGTGTTTTGGTAATTGCCGTACTAAAAGATCCTCGGTACGCCCCATAGCCTGGATGTCGTGCATATTATGAAGAACGTGTGTGAGAGCTTGCTTTCCACTCTGTTCAACATGCCGGATAGGACCAAAGACGGGCCGAAAGCAAGACACGACCTGATGGCCCTGAATATCATAGAAGAGGTTCACCCTCCGCCTCCGTCTAGGTTTGAGGAGACGAACGATCGCAAGTGCAAGAGGACGGGGAAGCAGCCAGTTCAGGAGGAGACGGAAGATCCGAAGGGATAAAGGGCTAAGTAGAGAAACTCCGAACCCTCTGCTTCACTCTAAATCCTGACGAGCTCGAACAAATCTTCAATTGCCTTCTAGGAGTCAGATTTCTCTTAGGCTATGCGGGGCTGATACGCCGATGGATGGACCCGACAAAAAGAATCTTTAGTGGGATGAAGTCTCATGACTATCACGCCATGATGACACAGATACTTCCGGTGGCATGTCCATGCAACGCTGACCGTCCTCTATAACTTCTTCGACGTCATCACTCGGAAGTCGATAACCGTCAAGAAACTTCGAGAGGCTGCAGAAGAAGAGATCATCACCATCATATGTGAGATGGAGATGTACTTTCCACCCGCATTCTTTGATGTCATGGTCCACCTGCTGCTGCATATAGTGGATGATATCAAGGATCTTGGGCCTCCGTTCCTTCACAACATGATGGCGTTAGAAAGAATGAACGAGATCATCAAAGGATACGTCCACAACTGGAAACATCCGGATGGAAGCATCATCCAGGGCTTTCTCACCGAGGAGTGTGTCTCTTTCTACAAGAATTATCTAAACAAGAATAACCCATGTCCGGTTGGTTTGCTCGCAAACAAGCACCTTGGCAGGTTCGAGGAGGTAGGCCACAACACCAGCAATAGGGAAACGGACATGGATCAATCTGGTAGGAAAGCCAACTTTAACAGGGCCCACTTAGTAGCACTACAACACATGGATGTTGTCGGGCCTTGGGTGGATCATCACATAACCATGATCAAGAATAGTGCTGACAGGCCGATGATGGAAGAAGAGGTATTCAGAGCGCACAACTCCTCTTTCGCGTGCTGGTTTAAAGACCAGATTGATTCCAATCCCCCGCCAATGACAAGCGATACAGACAACACCATAGTAGCCTTGTCTTACGGGCCCGCGCCCAACCTCAAGGCATATCAAGCATATGACATCAGCGGGTACACATTCTACATGGAGGAGAGAGACAAAAGGAGTGACTATCAAAACTCGAGTGTGACAATGGAATTTTACACGGATGAAGAGAAGAAAAGATACTATGGAACGATCGAAGAAATATGGGAGCTCGACTACGTCAGGGAGAAGCTACCGATGTTCCATGTTGTATGGGCTACAAACGTTACAAGAGAAGACGAGTATTTCACCACCATGTGTATGCCTAAGAAATCCAAGACCAAGAACCCCACCATGCAAAATGAGCCATGGGTACTGGCTAAGCATGTCGAGCAATGCTTATTCATTACTGACCCGTCAAGGCCTAGCCATTTCATCGTAAGGAGAGGCAAAAGGGTCCTCGTCAGAATGGATGGAGTCGCCGACGAGAAAGACTTCAACAGCCTTGTTGAAGACCCGATGGTAGTTGAAACCGATGAAGACGATGCAACATACACAAAAAGAAGAACAAGGACCATGCTACCTAGGTCATTTGATCTTCCTCCGTACATCCGTGGGGTCAAGTCAACAAATACCAAGCAGAAGAGCAAGAATAAGAAGAGAGATCGAGTGTGACTTAACCATAAAACCCTAATTGTGTGTATCTCTCCAATTAATGATGTATAAGTGTATTACATATATGCAATCTCTTTAATTTGGATGGCGATGCGGAAGAACCATCATTTTATGTGTGTCGTCTTCAATGACATATGTGTGTGTATCAATCGACTATATCTCCCATCATTTAAGTGTAGTTATTCCACGAGGGCCAAAAAGTGCGGGTCCCAGTTGTATAAGTGGGTGTAATTTTATCGCCAGCAAATTCATACTAAGGCGCCGGGGTTACGAGCGGGACCCACATGTAAGTGGGTGTAAGTTTATCGCCGGCGAATACATACTAAGGCACCAAGGGTACGTGTGGGTCCCACATGTAAGTGGGTGTAAAGTTATCGATGGTGAATATCTCTAAAACACCGGGGGTACGAGCGGGTTCCACGTGTAAGAGAGACTGCCTCACCATCGAAGTGGCCTGAGAAAAATCTCCAATTGATCCCCAACAGATCGAGTGCACGAACCCTAGCCCCGCCGCCGCGACCCGCCCCGCCGCCCCCTCGCAGTCCGCCGTCCACCACAGTCCATGAGGAGCAGTCCGACATCCGCTGCAGTTCGCCATCCGCCGTAGTCCGTGGAGGAGCATCCCATGCCGGAGCCGACGGTGGAGGAGCAGCCCGTGCCGGAGCCGGCCGTGGAGGAGCAGGCTCGTCATCGTCCGTGCACTCGTCCTCGACCGCGCTTGTCGTCCTTGTCGTCCGCGCTCACGGTGGTATCACCCTCTGTCTCTATTCTCTGCACTCTGTTATTGTTCATTCAGTTAGTACTAGTGTAATTTTAGTTAGTACTAGTCTCTGATCTCTGCACTCTGTTAGTGTTCATTCAGTTAGTACTAGTGTAATTTCAGCTAGCACTAATGTAATCTCGGTGGCTGTGAGATCGCTTGTTGGTGCCTATATATTGCTTGTTGGCTGTGAGATCGTGTGAGATCGTGTGACTGAGTTTGGCTTGGCAACGTCATATATATTGTGTAGGTAGAATTAATTAGTTGACAATGTTTCGCCAGGATGTTGATTAACTTCCGTTCCGGCGAATTTCTAGCACTATGGCATGACCATTTTTAGCAATTGTCATGCTTGATTTTCACCATGAATTTAAGTGTCCTAAATCTTTTATTTTTGCTTGTGTAGTGCTAGGTATAGCCATGTCGTATTCCCATCGAATAGAAGACCAAGACAATCCCTCCCAGTCTTTTTAGCGAAACTTGGATGAGCACTACAGGCTCATGGAGGAAGAGATAGAACAGGAGGAGATGGCAGGGGGCAAAGAAGATGACGAGACCACTGATGATTCCCTTGATGGCGATGACGAGAGGGGAGAAGAAGATGATGAGACCACCGATAGTGGTGTCCCCTTGGGTGGCTCGGAGAGTACTATAGAGGCCAATCAGCGATGGAAGAAGCGGCACCCAAACATGGTCGGCACCACAAAGGAAACATTCACCGATGTGGACCCCGAGACCAGTATTCCTACGGAGTCGAATTGGCTCACGAAGGGGTACAACCTCCAACTGGGAGCTATCCTTTAGGACATCGTCAATGTCAACGTGACGAAACTCCGAATGAAGAACAAGAAGCATCTACAGGACCAACTCCTTTTGCGGCTACACGTGCGGTACTAGTTTCCTGAGGGCTACACGAGTCTGGTTCCCAAGGAGAACATCGTGAACAAGCTAGCCCTCTCTATGTTCACCAAGAACCTTAGCGGTTATAAAACCATGGTGAGGGGAATGATTGCTGAGAACGAGAGTTTCGAAGAGATCAAGCGCCACTTCCCGTGGATTATGCCGGAGGACTACACGCTCTTCCTCCAAAACGAGGAACTAGCATACACCAAGTCGTAGTCGATATGGGGGAAGGAGCTACCGGAGAAGAACATCGGTTGCCACCGTCTTGGTTGTCGTGGCTATGACGGCAAGCAGGAGAACTGGCAGAAGGAGGACCAGACCTACATCTACAAGGGCATCGAGAACCCCTGGGACAAGTACAAAGACCATCTCTTTATGGCATTTGTCAGGTCCTGGTACCATAAAGAAAAGGATGGGAAACTTGTTACGAGCCCGGAAGTGGTGGAGGGTGTTGTCTTGGTCACCGACCCGAAGGTGGTGAAACTTGAGAAAGCAGTGGTAAGCAATTTACCAGCTTATTAGTTTGATACTTCTCACCAACTTTATCCAAAAAATTGTTCATGCTACTTCTTACACTTCGCAGAAGAAGCGGCCGAATCTTCCTCCTCGTACCAGACATTGACGGGCAAAGTCCTTTGGGACAACCCTTTTATCAGAGACATGAACATCGTGAAGGACCAATCGTTGTTGAAGAGGCCGTGCTTAGGCCGTGTCCCCAACGCCGGAGGAGGTCGCAAGCATGTCAACCATGGCTTGGCCATGCCCAGCACCAAGGAGTCGGGGCAGGCGGAGAAGGAGTGGGAGAATATGGCTCTATTGGAAAAGTTGGCCAACTTGGAAGCAACCATGGACCAGCACGTCCAAGATGCGGTCGAAAGCAGGGTCCAAGTAGAGGTGGCCAGCAAGGTCGATGATGCGGTGGCTAGCCGGGTCAATGAAATCATCCTTGGAATGGTGCAGTCGATCTCCAATTTTTGCGCCAACAGCCAAAAGGGACCGCTCCCGGTGATCAGCCTAGGTAGCAGCAACTCGAGCAACCTGCCTTCTGTAGCCATATTGGTGGCCGTCGTTGATGCCAATGCAGGTGCTAGGGAGGATTCGCCGGCCATGGGGGCTAGAAGACGCCACTCAGTCACTTGCATGCCCTGCCTCGGTTCCTCGACACGAGCCGAGCTCGATTCCCTAATGGTATAATTAGTTGACCCTCTCAAAGTCTCTGCAAATTAATTACTTCATCATCTCTAACCTAAATATTTTCACAGGAGCAAACGAGTGCTTGCACCTTGCTCCTAAATGTGGACAACGAGTTAAAGGATGTTGCGAAGGGAAACATCATCATGCCACTCAACCGGTCATAACACTTCAAGCCTATGGACGATAGCGTGCACCGGTTTCAAGTGGATCTGTCATTACTGGGATGCAGAGACTTGGATCCTCCTTCTCAACCCACGGATGCCGCTTGCATGCTGAAGGTCGGACAACTCAAGAATCATATCCTTCTATGGCTGAAAACCGTAATTCGGCTGAACACCACCAAGGGTTCAGAGGGAAGCTGAGGCAGGGTCACTCCGGTTACATCGGGGGAGCCGAGCCAATCCAGGGTCACTCCAGTGTCTGTGACTATGGCAGGCCAAGACAGGAAAGGACCTCGACCAGCTAATGATCCTCCAGAGACTCATGATAAACACGATGACAATGCGTTGGACATCGGTTTGGCTCCCATCAATTCGTTCATCACTGATTTGGAGGCCAACGCTCTTCCTTTCGAGGCACCCTCCCATGATACCCTAAAGAAGAAGATCTTCCCTTCTCAATAAACGCCCGAGCAGGGCGATTGGTACCGCCTTCACCACTCCGCCGCAACCTTAGGTTACCCCGAGGACACTCCTTGGTGTGACCCTGCAGGCAATGAGAGAAACCGACACTCCCTCGTGCAATAAGAAGGGTATGAGGAAGCGAAAGAATAAGTTAGGGAAAAACGATGACGCAAGCAAGAAAGTGGTTCTTGATAGGGTGCTGACCCAGTGGAGGACGGTGCATTACATTGGTGAACCAATGCTACAGGAACACATTGTCAAGATGCTGACTGATACATTGCAAATGTATCTATAATTTTTGATGCTCCATGCTTGGTTTTATCTACTTTCTTGTGTTTTGTCCACACTTTGGAGTACTTTTCATATGATTTCTTGGACTAACCTATTAACAAGAGCCACAGTGCTTGACTTTTGTTTATGCTGTTTTTGGTTCTAGGAAAGTCAGAAAATGAATATTCTCGGAATTGGACATGACAAAAGCCAAAGTGCCTATTTTCCGGAAGACATATGTAGCCAGAATATGAGACGAAGAAGGGATGGGGGCCGGCCACACCAACTGGCCGCGCGGCCAGGCCTGGCCCGCGCCAGGGGGTGGTCTAGCCGACCCTAGCACCCCCTCGGCCTCTCCTTCTGCCTATATATAGCCCTCGGGACGGAAACCCTAAGTACCCGATCAAAAATTCACGAAAGAGTTTGTAGCTGCCGTCATCTCCATCCCTAGATCAGGAGGGATCTGAAGCTCTTCCTGGCACCCTGCCGAAGAGGGGAATTCACCCTGGAGGCCTTCTTCATCATGATGCAAGCCTCCGGTGTGATGCGTGAGTAGTTCATCTTTGGACTACGGGTCCATGTAGTAGCTAGATGGCTGGTTCTCCTCCTTTGTGCTTTCATGTCTAGATCTTGTGAGCTCTGTTCATGATCAAGGTCATCTATTTGTAATTCTGCATGTTGCGTTTGCAGGGATCCGATGGATATTGAGATGCTATTTCAGATTGATTATTGATTCTATCATGTCTTTGTTATTTGTGATCTTGCATGCTTTCTGTTGTTAGTAGCTATCTTGGCCAAGTAGATGCTAGCAACTCCAAGAGTTAGTATTTATGCTCGATAGTGGGTTCATGCCTCTGGTAATCTGGGGAAGTGACATAAATCTCTAAGGTACTAGATGTGTTGTTGCTACTAAGGAGAAAACAACAATCCTTTATTCATAGAACAATCGTATTATTTACTTTACACGGAATTCGTAAAGCAATAATCTTTTGCTAGCAACTTAATATTGGACGGGGTTCGGATGATAACCTAAAGGTGGATTATTAGTCATAGATGCAGTTTGATGGCGGTCTATGTATAATGTTGTAATGCCCAATCAAGTTCCAAAGGAGTCAAGATGATTAGTATATGCATGTATTGCTTTCTCGATGTTTGTCAATTGCCCCGCTGTAATTTGTTCACCCAACATGTTATCTATCTTAAGGAGAGCCACCTCTAGTGAACTATGGATCTCGGTCCTTTCTTTTACATACAATCTAGAAACTGTTTATTGCTTTGTGTTTACTTTCTGCAAACTATTACTTCCTTCCATTCGATACACTTAATCCTTTGTTTTCAACAAAACCGGTGAGATTAACAACCTCATCGCAAGTTGGGGGCAAAGTTTTGTGGTTGTGTTGTGCGGGTCTCCATGTTGCTACTAGCACCGGTAGTGCGCCCTGCCAAGGCTCAGCTAGCAACACCTTTGGGGTGTTTCCTTGCTCCTACTAGTTCGATTAAACCTTGGTTTCATAACTGAGGGAAACTTACTGTTATGCTCATCATACCTTCCTCTTGGGGTTCCCCAATGAGCTCCACATCAACACTAAGCCATCACTGATGCCGGACATGAGGAGCCTGCATGAGTCTATTATGTATGTGGAGCGGGCACTGCTCAAAGAATAAATCCCTCGTACCCAGTCTTCACGATCAGGGTGCCCACTGACTGTGGCTTCATCACCACCGGCCCCACGGATTTGTTCTTCATTAGGTATGAAGACGTCTTCAGGCTCTTCCACATGTTCGCTCGAGCAAAACTTGGTTTGCCTAATATCGCTTAGCTTGGCGCATGATATCCTCGTGGATAATACCCCACACATCGCTATCATGGACCCCTTCTACATGACTACACACAACAACGACAAGAAACATGCGTTTATCGCGAGGTATATCCAGGATTTCTTGGTGGCGAATAAGGATAAGAGTTGCTTTCTCATGCCATACTTTCCCAAGTAAGTAGTTCGTCGCTAAATTACCCGCTCTTACATTTCTTTCATGAATTTCCTTAATAGCCGAGGATGATGGTATATTCAACTGTTTTGTGCAGACACTACTACTGCATCCTCATCGTCTTTCAACTGTATTATTCCAATGTCGTGTATCTCGACTCCAGGAGAGACGCTGTGAAGAAAGACTACACCAACGTCAAGTCTACTCTTGATAAAGCCCTCAATGGCTTCAGAGCCGCGGTTGGCACACTCAAGTATGAGAAGAAAGTTAAAGGCTTCTATGTGTGCTCCCACATAACCAATTTCCCCTGCGTCAAGCAATCATCGAGTGGGATGGATGCCTGGTTCACCGTCCTACAGATGAGGGAGTTCGTAAAGGATCAAGAGCTTCTCTTGATGCCATCTAGTCTCGAGAAAAGGGGCGTAGAGATGGCGAATACCACCGATGCAAACATCAGAGCCGAGTTCCGTGCCATCCAACGGAAGATTGGCACGACATTCATGAGGGATGTCTTGAAAAGGGGTGCCTTGTTGAACTACAGCAATATCCTACTGAGTAAGGCAGAGATAGAAACCCGCTTAGAAGCATGCTTTAACATGAGGACATTCAGGACGCTCGATGGCATCCATCCCTTCCCACCAAATGCATATGACGGGTGTTTTGGTCCTTGCATCGAGTAACGGTAGGCCTTTATTAGTATATTTGATGCTTTTCTTTTTGCATACTATCTCTTCCTACAAATAAATGTTAGTCATATTGAATTACTTTAGTATATTTGATGCTTTTCTTTTTGCACAGATGTTATCTCTCTATTATGAATGTGCTAACAACTAACATTTCTTTCTTGTGTGTGTGCATAGATGGCGTGTTATGTCGTGTTCAAGGGCAAGGTTCCCGGAGTCTACGGCGACTGGGAAGATTGTAGGAGGCAAGTCCACCATTTCAGCGGCAACAACTACAAGGGCTACACCACTTTGGAGGAGGCGGAAACTCGATACGCCAACTTTCTAGCGTGATGGAGGAGAGAGATGTGGAGGATCCGGATGACTCCCTTTGTCGTGATGATGCTCGCAACCACCATCGTCTCTCTAGTCTATTATGTCATTGTTGTTTATCTAGTTGGATTCGAAGTTTTAACCATATATATGGTCGACTTTCGAGATGAGTGGTATCTATTTGTGTTATTGCTGCATGCTGTGAACATTTGGATACTTTTTGTATACGTTGTGTCACAGATGTGTACACTTTGCTACAATTATGCTATTTTAGTGCATATTACTAGGTATACCGCGTGTATTCTGCCGTATATGCTGCATATTCCAAGCCCCTTTTTACTCATGTTAATAGTATCACAGGCGAACAGATTCATTACCCCTGGCGAGTAGGTGTTCGCCTATGGTAGTGGCACTATCCCCGGCGAGTTTTAAAGGGCGCCTATGGTACTGGACTATCTCCGGCAAATACATTCATTTGCTAGCGATAACTAATATTATCCCCGGAAAATTGGTGAACGTGCCGGCGATGTGACATTACCGCCGGCGAGATGGGCCGGCGAGTGAAGACTCGCCGGTGGTAGGCCATTTTGGTGCGCCGGGGATGAGGTTTTCCCTACTAGTGAGGTTTTGGGAATTAACATTATGTTCGCGATTTGTCCTTATGAGCTATAGTAGCTTGATCATGAAAGTTGTCATGATAAGGCTGGACAGAAGATATAGGTAAAATGTTTACTACATTAAAAGGATTACTAAAAGGAATGAAATTTTAAAGAACGACAAACATTTGTTGATGGTAATCCACATCAAAGTACAAGTCCAAATGTATTAGTATTTGATGATACACGCTTTGAACTACATGTCATATGTATGGCACCACTATTGATGTTGATAGATTTTTCTAAAAATAAAAGGAAATGTTGAAAGAGAATCTAGAAAATATTTGGCAGGAAAATAAAAGACTGGAAATGTCCATCTTAGGTATATAAATGATATACACGTTATGGATGTATTCTATGCTTGTTAAACAATATGGTTCTTGGGAATTGGATATCGATATTGGATATCGAATTTATTGATGTGAAATGTCACACAGAGCAACACAGTTCATGAATTGAAATGGCCTAAGTAACTAGCAAAAGAATATGTGATGATGCTCATCAAAAATAAATAAAGTGTTATTATGTTTCTCGTTAACATCAAAGCTTGTATTCAAGATTCGTTTTAATAAATATTATTTTGTTCCGGTATTATGAGAATGATGGTTGTACAAATAATTACGGTATTCCATTGAAGATGGATGAACTCTTACAAATATAGTTAGATAAATCACGTCCTTAAACACTGATGCTATAGTGTCCTAAGACAAATGATTAGAAGATCACTTATGAGTAACACTGCAGTTTAAATCATATCAGAAAGAAAACATGAAGAAAATCCATGTTGATGGAATTTGGGAGTCTTTTTGATTTTTGAATCAATTGACGCATGTGAGAAATTTCCTGAAAATGATTTAAATTTTGTCCATGGGCCAAATAGGAACGAACGACTAACTTATTGGACATTGTGCATATTGATGTATATAGTCCATTATGTGTAGCCATATGTGGTGGATCATTCAAACTACATATGATTTAACCAAAGATTTGAGTGAATATATGTATATTTACTTAATTAGGAGAAGTATGAAACGTTTGAAAATGTTCAAATGATTTCAAGATGAACTGGAAAATCATTGTAACAAGAAAATAAAGAATTTATGATTGGATCATAAAGGAAAATATTTGAGTTACAAGATTAGCAAAAACACCTAAGATTCAAGGAATCCTTCCATGAATTTATGTTTCCCGGTAAACCATAGGAGTATGGAGTATTCGAGAGATGTAATCAAACCTTGTTTGACATGGTAGGATAAATAGTGTTATTTATAAAATTGCCATTATATTTTGATGATTAAGCTTTAGTGACTATTGCTATTACACTAAAAAGAGCTCCATCATGATCTGTTGAAATGACATCATATGAATTATAGATTGGGATAACACCCAAATTATTTTTTCTTAAATTTTGGTATGCTAGGCATATGTAAAATGTTTACAACCAAAGTTAGATAAGCATGTCTTTGTAGGTTATCCAAAATAACCGTTGGGTGTTCCTCCATAACACCGAAGATAAAAGTGTTTGTCACTTAAAACGTCAATTTTCTTGAGAAGGAATTTTTTGTGAAAGTTAAGTGAGAGGAAAATAGAACTTTGATAAGGTTATTGAACGTTAGCTATATGTGCGGAGTTGCGCAACGCTAGAAAGTGTCACAGAGGCAGCCATAGTGCCCATGGCTCCCGTGCCTCAAAGGTTGTGGTCATGGAGATATAAGTTCCTATTGAACCGCTTAGGTCGGGTAAACAATCAAATACTAAGATTTGAGATTAAATCATTATTGTTTCACAAGGATGAACCGACTACATGCAAAGAAGATATGATGGGCCTTGACGTCGTCAAATGGCTTGAAGCCATAAGATCCGTGATAGTTCCATACATGAGAAACCAAGTTACTAAAATTGAAAGACCCTCTAGAAGGCATAAAGCCTATCAGTCATATTTGGATCTATAAAGAAATAGTCATGGATGTTTCATGTCATTGAAATAGTCGACATGTCAGTAAAGATTTTACGACAATGTTCAAAGAGTTGAATACGACAAGATTCGATCTTTCGTAGCGATATTTAGTCTGGACGGATTAGTGTAGCAACCACTACATATGTCATTTGTTGTATATGCTAGTGAACAAACAAAACAACATTCTTCTAATAGAATGGTTGCCTAGGACGTGTACGTGACATTGTCCGAGAGGTTTTGCTAAATCAAAGGATGCTAAAATGGCATGCAAACTTCAATAGTTGAAGTAAGCATAGCGGAGTTGGAATCTTCACCATGATAAAAATGTTAAAATGATTAATTTCATCAGGGGCGATGAACATGCTTGCATCTGCAAAAAATTAAGTGTGATTGCTCAGACATGTTTATAATACATTGTGTATAAGACATATTTTTGATTGAAAATGAGGTATCTTTTATTGACACAAGTTAAGGATTTCATTAAAATTAGTTTTAAATGAAAGATTTGGGCAAAACTAGACTATTAGGCATCAAAATCCATTTGGATAGATTGAGACGCTAATATGGTTATGCAAAATGTACATAGATGAAATATTTAATGAGTTCTATATGGAAACGACGAGAAAGGTTCTTGCCACATGGAAAAGGTTGAATCAAGATTCAAGTGTATTGACACTTGGTGAGTGAATCAAGATTCAAGTGTTTTGACACTTGGTGTGTAAAATCACATGAATATCTTGATAAAGGAGATTCAAGTGTGTCGTAGATTTGTCCCACGAAGGAACTAGGGTCCAATGATCCCTTGGTTCGTGAGGGGGTTGAACACGTGATTCGGAAGGAGCTTGACGATAGCGATGATGGCGGAGCAAACACACGACAGAGAGTTGACATCAGGTTTTTTTACCCAGGTTCAGGACCCTCGTGAGGAGGTAAAGCCCCTACTCCTTCTTTGTTGTATTGCTCGTGTGCCTCGCGAGGTTACAATGGAGGATGAAAGTCTAGGGTTTTAGATCACTCGGATCGAGCCTTTGCAAGGTAGGAGAAGGGCTCCTTATATAAGGCGGCGTCAGGCCTCTTCCCCCGGTCTATGGACGGGGAGGGTCACTACTGTGCCACCCTCCGAGGTGCTGGTCTACAAGACTACTTTTTGGTGGAACGAGTCTTTGGGCCTAGACGCGCCTCCACCGGTTGATAAAGTGGCCTCCCTTTTCCTAGTTTGTCTACTATCCCCTTGAGACCCAAAATGCAACTGGTGTGCCCACTATGCTGAGGTCTTTGGTCCCCCTCCTACAAGGAAAGGATGGGTGGACCGGATCTTCCTTTTCCGAGGAGAATGGTGAGGATGCGGTGACCACGCCCTTTGTCACGACCTGGCTTGCCCACTGATTGCCTAGCGGTTTTACCGAAGGGCCTAGGGCACGCTCCGAGGCACCCTCGAGAGGTTTTGCAGGCGCTGTCGCTTGTGAGGGCGTTTCCTCACGAGAGGGGCCATCTCGAGGCCCGCTCCCGTCGTAGGAGGTAATGAGGGCTCGCGAGGGCACGACATCTCGAGGAGTTGGGGGTTACTGGCCATCGGGACATGGTCCTCCAGTTACTAGGATCCCCACAGTAGCCCTCGGGTGTTTGGCCTGCATGTGTGCCTTGAAGGGCTCGAAGGGGCAAGCGACCTAGGACGGTTGGCGGGCCCTAGAGCCGGACCACGAAATCATGACCTTGCCCCACCTTTCTCTTGACCGCAGATTCGAGGCGCCCACGGGCTATTAACCGCTAGGCTCGAGCGTGCTACTCCCGCTTTGAGAGTTTCTCCCATGACACAACGGCGCGTCGCACCCCTATAGTTATATCCCGTGCCTGGGGCATCAATACGTCCTTTCTGACCCTCCTTTATACTGGGGCATGAATGAGGGAGGTTTCACTCTTCGCCTCGATTCCCCTTCTACTCTGTTGTGGGCTTGTGCGAAAACCCTGTTCTTATGGATGGCGTCCCCTCTTCTCCTTGTCGCCATGGCGGATGAGGCAGCCATGGTCGAGGGAGGGGGTTCTCTTACCCTCGTCTCGCCTCTGGCGAAGGTGGCTCCTCACGCGAGAGCAGCTGAGGACGACGCGAGGGCCGCAACACCGACTCCAGCGTTGCCCCACCCTTAGTCGTGGAGGCGTCGACTGGTGAAGCTCTGGCGAGGCGCAAGTGTAGACGCCTCTGCGGGAGCGGTCGTGGCGGCCACGAGGGGTGCGGTGGACAGTATGGTGCCGAGCCCGAGCCCGAGCCTCCGATGGAGGTCGTCATGCAGCCCCTGCCCATGGTGATCAAGATAGAGGACGACCCCGAGCCTCTCGGGTGATCGACTTTGTCGTCATTCTCGGGAACTCCTACTGGTTCATCAAGGTGAGGCTCCCATCTCGCTTCACCCTAGGAGTCCTGGCGGATCTTCTGGGGGAGGTGGAGCTACAGCACTCCGGCGGGCAGTAAAGGTGGCGGGTGAGTGTGGAGACCCTTTCGCCTAACGAGATGTACCTCTGTGACGGTTGGAACCAATTCCTCGTTTCTCACCACATTCAGCACGGCTCCGTGCTACGGTTCTGCTACGTCAGGGGGAGGGGCTTCTCCGTATTGGTGTTTGACACCGTGTTGTGCCGGGTGGTGTACCCGGCATACCTCCCTTGAGGAGACGAAGTCAGGTTCGTACCGCGTCCACTGCCTCGACTCTAGAGCCACGAGTAATTTTCTAGTGTAGGTGTAGCGTCCTTTCGTACTCTGTTCCTATGTTGGGTTTGTGAGGAAGACTTGTTTTTTATGTCTGTAAGCGGATGTTCACGCTTGTTATCTGTCTTCGCATGTTTTGTTGTGATGCTTGGAGTTTTGATGTTTATGGTGCAGGGTTGGTCTGTTACAGCAGGTGACGACTGGTGGGCGGGGCGTGTTTCCTAGTGAAGCCGCCCACGGGTCAATGCCCGGAGGCAAGGCCTCATGAGGTGGCGGCTTGTGGGGGCCACGCCCTGCCGAGTGACCTCCAGAGGTGGTGTCAGGGACCGGTGTATTTTCCGGGTGCACCTAGCCGGTGGTCCGTGGAGAGCCTTCGTATGCTTCTGGGCCCAGCTGTTCGGGAACTGAAAGCCATGTGTGAGGTGACTCGGTGGTGCCGCTGGGTGATAAGTTCCAGGCTCATCATATTAGGCCCTGCGAGTCCCTGTTCCCCTGAGGGGTGAGTGCCTCATGAGACGCGCCACGAACCTCTCGAGGAGAAATTGTTTGGCATAGCGCGAGGGTTCTGTAGGGGTTGGAAATCGTTGGTGGAGTGATCCACTATCGCATGACATGCCATTAGTTCAGAGCCCGACACTTGAGGTTCCAACGAGCTTCAGCCGTGGAGGGGTGGTGCTCCAGGAGGCATCGCGAGAATGAAAGTGACGAGCCCAGGCTGCGGAGGGACCGTGCCTCATGAGCTGTCGTTAGGGGGATAAGACTGGGACAAGGACTATGGGTGAGGTAACTCTTGGCCGAGGAACAAGCCTTGAGTTTAGATCTCGACACTTTAGGTCCTGACAAGCTCGGGCTACGGAGGGGCAGTTCCTCATGAGTCGTCGTAGAGATAAACCGAGTGAGGAACCGTGGGTGAGGTAACTCGCGGCCGAGGAATGGGCCGCAGGTTTAGAGCTCGACACTTTAGGTCTTGACGAGCTCAGGTCACGAAGGGACAGTGCCTCACGAGCAGTCGCTAGGATAAATTGGGCCAGGAACCGTGGGTGAGGTAACTTATGGCCAAGGAACATGCCGTGAGTTTTAGAGCTCGACACTTTAGGTACTGACAAGCTCGGGACGTGGAGGGGTAGTGCCTCACGAGCTGTCGCAAGGATAAATTGGGTCAGGAACCATGGGTGCGGTAACTCACCACCAAGGAACGGGCCGCGAGTTCAGAGCTCAACACTTTAGGTCCTGATAAGCTCGGGCCTTGGAGGGACAGTGCCTCACGAGCCGCCACGAGGATAAATCGGGTCAGGAACTGTGGGTGAGGTAATTCGTGGCTGAGGAACGGGCCGCAAGTTCAGAGCACGACACTTTAGGTCCTGATGAGTTGCCCTGTAGACCTTACCAGGAGAGGGCCGTAGGGAAAACCGCGCACCGTTAGAGGCCCGTACACACATCGCACGAGACTCTCAAGCACCAAGAACCATGTGGCGAGGTAAGTCATGGTCGGGACTGTCTCGTGAGTTCAGAGGTCGACACTTTAGGCTCTAATGTTAATGGGGAACTAGCCCGGTGAAGGGTACCGTCTCTAGCCCCCACTCGCGTGGAGTGTTTGAGGGAAATCTGGTGGTGTTGTTTTTTGGAGAAATGCTTTTTCAGGGAAAAAACCAAATAGCCAAGCATGCATGCAGCACAAGATCCAAGGGAGCGCCAGTAGTACGGGCTTATTACAAATGCCACCACAGCTTGCACGAGGTCTAACGAGAGGCGAAACCATAAGGGGTGAGGGTTTTTCAGGGTTCACCTTCAAAATGTCACGGAGTCAGGCGCGCCATTCGAAGAGGTTTGTTCACCTTCTAGCAGCCTGGCCCACTGGCTCATCTAGCCACTCAGTTGCCATCGTGAGGGCAGCAGGTGTTGTACGCCCGCTGGCTACATTCCATGGGGAAGTTCGCAGCCCCCGCGTAGTCGCCTTCCTCAGGAGATACCTCATCCCTCACGAGGACGGACGGGGTGCCCCCGGGCTCCTCTTGAGATCGCGGGCACCGTCCATGTCCTGCCCCTCATGAGGCGGGAACAGAGCGGTTGTTGCTCTCTTTGCCATGGTGTTCTCCTAGGCCATCATCTACTTCCTCCTGGTGGAGCCTCCGACGTAGTCCAAGGTGTCTACATCCTCGGGATAGGTGGCGACAGCGGTCTTATATGCGTGCTCCAGGGAGCGTAAAGCTTCCACCTCGTCACAACTGACCGTGATGACTCCGCCACTTCCGCCAGGCATCTTGATCATGTTTTAGGCATGGTGAGTGGCAGCCATGAACTTGGCTAGCACGGGGTAGCCAAGGATGACGTTGTACGGGAGGTTGATGTGCACCACACCAAAGTCGATGAGCTCGGTGTGGTTGTTTTTGCGTGTTCTGAACGTGATAGAGAGGTGCACCTGCCCAATGGGTATGGTGTATCCGCTAGTCACCCTGGAGAACGACATGGTCGACATCAACCTGCCGTACGACACCTGCATCTAGGCGAAGGTCTCGGTGGAGATCATGTTCAGGCACGTGCCTCCGTCGACGAGGGTCTTCGCAACCGTGATGGTTTTGATGGTGGGAGTGCATATTAGGGGGAGCGTGCCCACGGGCCTGGTGGAGACAGGGTGATCGCTGGCTCGCTCGGCGCGCGTCTCGTTGCCGGCGGACATGTTGCCAAGGTCGTCGAAGGTCTTGAAAGCGCGCCTCAGCCCCTACCTAGCGCGCCAAATGTCGGAGATTTGTCCCGCAAAGGAACTAGGGTCCAACAATCCCTTGGTTCGTGAGGGGGATGAACACGCGATTCGGAAGGAGCTCGGCGACAACGACAACAGCGGAGCTAACACACGACAGAGTTGACACCGGGTTTTCTTACCCAGGTTCGGGACCCTCATGAGGAGGTAAAGCCCTACTCCTGCTTTGTTGTATTGCTCGCGTGCCTCGCGAGTTACAATGGAGGATGAAAGTCTAGGGTTTTAGATCTCTCGGATCGATCCTTTGCAAGGTAGGAAAAGGGCTCCTTATATAGGGTGGTGTCGGGCCTCTTCTCCCGGTCTATGGACGGGGAGGGTCACCACAGTTCCGCCCTCCGAGGCGCTGGTCTACAAGACTACTTTTTTGTGGACCGAGTCTTTGGGCCTGGACGCGCCTCCACCGGTTGATAAAGTGGCCTCCCTTTTCCCAGCTTGTCTCCATCCGGTGTTGCCTACTGTCCCCTTGACACCAAATCAGCAACTGGTGTGCCCACTACGCTGCGGTCTTCGGTCCCACTGCTGCAAGGAAAGGGTGGGTGGACCGGATCTTCCTTTTCCGAGGAGAATGGTAAGGTTGTGGTGACCGTGCCCTTTGTCGCGACCCGCCCTGCCCGCTGATTGCCTAGCGGTTTTAGCGAAGGGCCCAGGGCATGCTCCAAGGCACCCTCGAGAGGTTTTGCAGGCGCTTGCGCTTGTGAGCGCGTTTCCTCATGAGGGGGACCCTCTCGAGGGTCGCTCCCGTCATAGGAGGTAACGAGGGCTCACGAGGGTACAACATCTCGAGGCGCTGGGGGTTGCCGGACATCGGGACATGGTACCCCAGTTGCCAGGGCCCCGACAAAGTATTTTAACACTTGGTGAGTAAAACAACATTAATATCTTAATCAATCATACTGTGATATGTACATATCTAGATATGTCCTATGCTCTAAAAGTGATGAGCATATACCAGGGTGACTCATAAAATTATCATTAGACAATAGTATGGACATTCTTATGATCTTTGGAAGAACTAAGAATCTATTATTTATGTAGAAGTGACAAATAGTTCATGGTAAAGTGTTACATTAATTGGCACTAAACATATAGTTCATTGTAAAATGTTATATTGATACTAATTTTGTCACAAGGTAAAAACTAAGTTTACCTCAATTTAGGATATGGGTTAAGGTGCCACAAGTTGATGGAAGAAATTTCCATGATAGATTTGGATGAGTTCCAAAAGGTTAAGTATTATGACGGATACTACAACGAAAGGCTCAGTATAATACTGCTATAGTAGCAGCAAAGGAACTAGGTGTGGTTCATAATAGGCTAGTACTATGAAGATATATTGTATGATAATAATATCAATATGTTTTAACCTAAAGGAACTAAACGTCTCACCAAAGGACTAAATATACAATGCCACCTCATTTGAAAATGGGTGATGTATAGAGACGAAAGGACATGCAAATACACACATACCTGAAAGTTTAAGATCTAGAAATTAGGTTTACCACAAGAAATGTGTACGTACAACACCAGCCATAGGTGTTTATATGCGCAAGTTTCAACTAGATTATTGACTCTAGTGCAAGTGGGAGACTAAAAGAAATATGCCCGAGCGGGAATAATAAAATGGTTATTATATTAATCCATGTTTATGATAAATGTTTATTTCTAATTTTATAATTGTGTTAACTGGAAACGTTAATACATGTGTGTTTAATAAACAAAGAAAAGGTTCCTAGTAATGCCTCTCATTACACTAGCTTGTTGATTAACAGATGGTTAAGGTTTCCTGATCATGACATTGGATGTTGTTATTAACAAGGTCAAAACATTGGTAGAATGATGTGATGAACATTCTCCCAAAGTATAGTAACACGATCATGCCATTATGTTTACATTGCTATAATGTCATTCGAAGTAACTCTAATCTTTAGACCATGAGATCACGTCAATCACTAACTCTAGAAGAGTACTTTGACTCCATCAAACGTCACACCATAACTGGGTGATTATAAAGATGTTGTAGGGTACTTGGAAAGTATTAGTTGAGGCTCGTGGATCAAGAGTGGGATTTGTCCATCCTGATGACAGAGAGATATACTCAGGGCCCTATCGGTGATATCACATTAACATAGCTTGCAATCAAGTGATAAGATCACTAAGAATATTATATCACGGTAACAAGAAAAGTGTACTTGTCGGTAACAAGATATAACTAGGTATAGATGATACCAAATGATCAGATCTCGAATAAGTAAAATATCGTGAGACAAACGGAATTAGTTACTACGAAAAAGGTTCATGCGATCACTTGTTCATCATTTGAATTAGTGGGAGTCAATATGGATCTCCAGGTCCCGCTAATGATTATTGATCGGAGAGAGTCTTAATCATGTACACATTCATGAGCCCGTAGGGAGACACACTTAAGGGTAGTTGACGCATTTGAGTGGATAGGGAATACCGAAGAAAATACTGGACAGTGTAGGAATTGTTCTGATAAATCTGCCAAAATAGTTTTGGTGTATCAGAATATTACCGGGGATTGAATTGTTAATGTGTTCATTAAATGAAGTGTTCATTAAATGAAGTGTTCATTAAATGAAGTACTCATTAAATAAAATGTTCACTTAATTGAGTGGCATTAAACCAAGTGAATTAAAGTTCTTTAATGAAAAAACCTTTGATTTCTTGAGTGGAAATTGAATGAGAGATGAGTGGAGCTGGATGTGAGTGGAGTGTCCACCCACATAAATTGGGGAGAGGTGGCGGAACCACCATGGCTGCCACGCCATGGCTCCTGGGGCTGCCCCTCACCTATAAAAGGCACCCTCCTTCTCTCATCTCACATATTCTTCCTTCTCTCATATGTCCTTTGGTTGGCATCTTCCTCCCCTTTCTAGCCTTGTCCATTGCCACGAGAATGGTGCTTAGACGAAGTCCTTTTCAAGATCTTCTCCACCACCATCACCACCATGCCGTAGTGTTGGCGGAGTTCCCGAGGATCCCCTACTTTCGTTGCCAAGATGGAGCGAGGGACAGAAGTCGTCGGCACATAGTATGTGTGACCAATTACGGAGGCGCTACCCCTTTGTGGGGGCATATAGTCATCACGTCCTTGAAGATGGTCGTGTACACTCTACAACAACCACGTTTGTTTGTTAGAACGTTATCCCGCTTACGGTCTTCAAGGGTGAGTCTTTCTGAAACTGTTACAAGTATTGCCTAGATTCAATCTTGGCAGTTGCAAGCGTAGGATTTTTTTTGTTTTCTATGCAATGAATCCCATTATTGGGGCGGCGCATGCGTTGTCCACTCCTGGCCGGTTCCGGCTCACGCGGCTCACGGATGACGATCCCTCACAACGGGTTGCGCCTCGCCGGTGGAGTGAACTCCTCCAGGGGGAGGTGCACGAGGAAGACCAGCAGAGGAGCATGCGGGCCCACCAGAGGACAATGACGAGCCGTGCGTTGCCGTTGAGGCCCTTGGGAGCCACTGGGCCATGCGTACCGGCGATCGCATTGGAGATCGTGGTGGCGATGGCGGACGACATCTCCAAGCGATCGTCGTCGTTTCGGACATGTTCGACGATAGACTCGGTGGTATAGCCTGGCACGCCATAGAACCGGTTGCGCCCCTCCTAGTTGTAGAAGTTGGGGTCCTTGATGAGACCGTCGAAGTCTACCATGTCCTCCATCCACCGCACCTAAAATATCTAGAGCCACCACTCATCGTTGTCAGTGGCGGCCCACAAGGGGAGGCGCGCTCCGCCGGTGATAGGCCCCTCCGATGATCACGGATCTACTAGTACAAGGCCTTGGTTGCAACCCTTGGAATCGGTGGGATGCCAATGCCATTCGGAACCATCCTCTAGCCACCGCTTGGAAGGCGGTAGTCCAGTGGGCACGGTACCATGCGCGGTACAACGTTCATGCCTCGTCGATGGTGAGATTGCACGGCCCGTATCTGTCCATGGCGGCGCTGCCGGTGCATCTGTCGCTCAACATTGTGCGGTGGTTGTGGTGATCGACTGCTAGGGTTGGGGCGAGGGTGTGTGGCGTGGGCGATGCATGCATGACCTATTTATCTCCAGCAGAAGGCGAACAGGCCGTGAGAGCATTAAGGCCGGCGTGCTTGCCGGCACACCACGCAACGGCACGCGCCTCACAGTGACGATGGGAGGCATACCTACACGCACTCCAACGCTGGCCTGCCAACTCCACGTCGCCCGTGCGTTGCATCCGGTGCGCCTGGAGCATCCCCTCTGGTGCTGGGATGGCCTTCGCGCGCCGAACACGTCTTCGGGCAGCGCGGAACCAAAAATGGCTTGAGGGCACGCGGTTGGACGCGATTTTTTGTCTGGGGTGCCCTAAAACATTTGGGTGATTCGGAAGACGCCACTGGAGATTCTCTTAGGATTCCAATTCCTGATAACATAAGCTAAAAAAATATTACCACAGTTTCCAAATATTCCGCTGAAAAAATAATCACCAAGAAAGTGCACCGCTCGAATGGTATTATTCTCGCCGGTCTTCTTTTGGTGTGTCGTGTGACTTGTGTCTACAGGGTGAAATTCCTAGTACTTTTTTTCGAGGAACTAGTACTATTATCATATCGTCCCTTCCCGGTTGTTTCCTTCACGTGAGACCCTACTCTTGTGCTGAACAAAATCCTTAGCCTACCTCCCATTCACATCCCTCCTTCTCTCTTCTTTAATGGCACTGGTAGAAAAAGAGTCTTTGGTCCAGCACCCAAATACCATTGGTCCCGGTTTATTTTCTTAGTCAGGACCAATGCCAGGCACCAGTCCCGGTTTATGCCGCCTGGGCATTGGTCCCGGTTCATCTGTAAGCATTGGTCCCGGTTCATGGCATGAACCGGGACCAATGCCACCACGACGCACACGTGGCGCTCTGCGGAGCATTGGTCCCGGTTCATGCCACGAACCGGGACCAAAAACCCCTCGACGGTCCACAATCCGGGACAGAGATCTAAATTAATTCGAGGCAGAAATTAATTCGAGGTAGAAATTAAAACGAGGCAGAAATTGAATTGATCTAGTATTTTTGAAAAATTCTTCCACAAATTAATCGAGACATTTTATTAATTCGACCACAAATTCTTCCTAAACAAAGGTGCGATTTTACAAATTCTTCCTAGTCGACAATTTCACTTCCGTTGCCGCTGTCCTTCGAGCCGCCGGCTTTCTCGTCGTCGTCAGACGAAACCTCCACGATTTCCGTATTGTTCGCGAGATGGAGCTCCTCTGCGCAGCGAACGGCGTCGATGGCGGTGTAGATGGTTCGTCCAGGGACGGACCAGAACCTCTCCCGCCCTTCTCGATTGCGGAGATCCGGGTGCACCACGCGCCCGTAAACGATGCGGTTGCCAATCTTGGCCTTCCGCTCCTTCTTGAACAGCCAGGGCCAGTACTGGCTGGCCGCCGCGTACCGGGGCAACACCCTCTTCCACACGGGTATCTGGCGGCGACGCTCCGTGAATAAGCTCTCCATCTCGTATCCGCCGTGGACGAGGAGCGGAGCCACCGGCACACCTGCGTAGCTGATGCGCCATCCGGCGGGCACCGTCGCGCCCGGCGGCGCGAGGATGTCGTAGTACGCGAACATCGCCGCCTCGTAGAAGTTGAGCGTGTGCACCTCCATTGCGGCGCGGTGGATATTGGAGAGGGAGGGGAGGCGAGACGACGGCGCGGTGGAGAGGTGAAGAGGGCGAGGCGATGGCGCCGTGGAGATTGCAGAGAGGCTGAGGCGATGGCGAAAGCGACGCGCTGTGGCATCCTAATCGTACACGAGGACGACGAAGCGACGGTGGTCAACCACTCCTCAGAGCAGCAATCCACCTTCGCCGGCACCTCACCATTCTCCAGTGCAACCGTCGCCTTCACCGCCTCACCACTCAGCGCAACCGTCTCCATCACCGCCTCAGCCGTCGCCACCGCCGCGTCAGCCGTCTCCGTCCCCTGAGTCTTAGAGACAAAAGCGGAAGTATACTAAGAGGGGAAGAACCACCAGTGGCAGCAAGAGCACGTTCCAATCATCGAAACGTAAGCTATCGCCCCTCCCAAAAGTACCTCATAAGAATATGAAGAAGCTACCTTGCGAGAAGACAGATGAGGAAACTGCTGCAGCCGCAGATGCTCATTATGAAAAGTGGAAGATTGACATGGCTAACAAGAAAAAGCCGATAGAGTCATTCTTCCCGGTCACCGCAGAAGATAAAGCTAAAGAAGCCGCGCTTAAGATTCAGCTTCACCAACCCATAGCGCTCATATCAGACTATAACCGCTCTATTACTAAGTCGGCTGAGGCAAAAGAGCGGAGAGTTGGGAAAGAAGTTGCCCAGCTCGGATAACAGAAAAATCAGTCGATCGAACCGCTCAAAGTGTACGATACCAATGAGTGGAGAGCCCAGGAGCGGCATGATCTGAACATTGATCCAGAGTTTGTTCGACTGTATGGAGAAAATGCCGAATTATATGGATTGTCTGTTACTGAGTACATGAGCCGTATGGATGAGTTTGAGGGATACCAAGAAATAGCATACGTATACCAGTACGGGGCTCCTCTCGTCAAACCCGAGTTAGTCAAAGATCTACCAACAAAAATGCGAAGATTGCATAACTAGTACATGCAATCCTGTGCTGAATCCAAAAACTGGATCTATGCTGCATATAAACACCACCATTACGGTCATCGAGATGGCTTCCTACTGATTGAATTTCTAGAATTATTTCAGTTTTACCAACAAGACGCCCTCGACAAAACTATCGTCAGTGCCTACTGTTTGTAAGTATTATTAATTTCTGTAATTAAGTCTTTCGAACTCAGCTTATTCGTTGCTTGTATAATCTTACTCATTACTATACTAATTATATATGCAGAATGAAGATTCTCGAATGCAACAAAGAACAAATCTATGACCTTGGGTTTGTTGACTGCAATTTCGTTCATGAAGTTACTCTAAAAACGAAACCCAAAAAGACAGAGGATAACTTGCTACAAGCGTTGACGTATTTCAGCAACAGAAGGGAAATACTATTTCCTTACAATGCTGGGTGAGTGTTACTGTCTTGTACACATTCTATTTTCGTTTACTCGATGTTAAGCGTATAATTGACTCGTGTTATATTTTGTTAGTGTGTCCAGCTTTCACTATATTCTGTTAATCATTGCTGTTGACACCGGAGTAGTAAAAATCGTGGACTTGAAACGCACACCATTAGAAAAGTGGGCGAACATGCAGGAATGCCTCCAGAAGGCTTGAAAATGGTTCACCGCCAAAACTAGAGGTGTTTGGAAGTCAGAGCTTACATTTCAACTATTGACTGTAAGTACTACTTGCTAGATTCATGCATCTCTTTGATTCTAGTTTCAATACCACTATTATCATGCTTGATTATTATTTTGATTGAACTCCGTTCTCGTAAAGTGCTTGAGGCAGGAAGCCGGAAATAACTTATCTGGATACTATATCTGCGAGTTCATTCGCCAGACGACCAAAGAGAAGGGCGCAGACCGGAACATCAAAAAAATTGAAGTACGATAAACAATAATCACAATTTTATTTTATTACCACCAATTTTGTTTAGTTTCATTCATATATATTGATCCCCTTCTTTAAACTAGATCAAACGGATGCGGGATGGTCTTCTATCACAAGAACACATGCAAGCAATTCAAGAGGAAATTGCCGGATTCTTATTAGAACAAGTCATAGATCCGAAAGAAGAATACTATTACCCGATTCTTTTGAAAGGATGAAGTGTAAAAAAGAAGATGTAAATTAGATCAAATTCGTGTGAGTACCATTCGTAATTAATATGTTTCGACCAAGAAGACGGATGAGACGGTGTATAATATATTTGTGATCATGATGTGTAATATATATATCGTGGTTTCATTATTGTTGTATATATGTAGTACCATTAAATTGAATACAAAACATCAAATAAATAAATAAATAAATAACCCTGTCGCGACACAAAAATAGCCCGAAAATCCTGCCGCGGCACAAAACCCTGTCACGGCACAAAACCTTGCCGTGGCACAAAAATAGCCCGAAAATCCCGCCGTGGCACAGAGACCAACGATCCCGGTTCGTGCCACGAACCGGGACCAATGATCCACCCCCCCTCATCTCGCGCGCTCCCATGTGAAGACCCATTGGTCTCGGTTTGGTCCACGAACTGGGACCAATGATCCACCCCCTCGTCGTGCGCCCGCTCACGTGGAGACCCATAGGTCCCGGTTCCTGCCCTAACCGGGACCAGCATTAGTTCTGAGTGATTGGTCCCGTTCAGAAACCGGGACCAATGGCCCTTATGAACCGGGACTAGAGGCTCTTTTTTCACTAGTGTGGCTTCGGTTGTAGGGATATAAGTATGTTATACACTAGCGCGAAATTTTAAGAATCAGACCAAAACTTATGTCATATAATTTTATTTGTTATGGTTTTTATTGTAATTTATCGGAAACCTTTGACAAATTAGGATGCACATTTGAAGGATATGCGAGAGAATTTTTTTTGCTGACATGGACGGCAACATGATTTTCACAAGGCCGTCTTAGTTCCTTTTTAGGCGTTTTACCATTTTTTGTCGGTTGTAGGCATCCTGGTTATGCACAGACCAGGTGTCATACTTAATATTTTACTAAGTAATACTAGAAAAAATGCGCATGTGTTGCTATGGATTCATTTTTATGGCATGTACACCCAAACTCTATGGTAAATGACACCCCATCCACTTGGGTCCAATTAATGGATGAGCTAGCCAACAGAGGTAATCAAGGCTGGGCATCTCACTTGTCGGCGTTGGCCACAACGATACACATAGGAGTTCGGTGAATTTATATCCTTGTACATGTGGCAAATAAAACAAAGATTCGCAACTAATAAACCGATATCTATATTCTCGCCTAGGTCTAACAAAATAAGTAGTAGGAATACTATCAAACTAACAACTATTAGTCTACTACCTCCCTTCCATAATATAGAAATGTTTTGCATTATGGAACAGATTAAGTACTAAACAACATAAGTGTCTGAATTAACATCACCTAAAGCAACCTATTTAGATACACGAGACTGTCCCATTCACCAAATTCCTAACCTAAAAGGAAGCTCTAGTAAGACTAACAGAGAGGAGAAACCAAATATAAGTCCGAGTAAGTAACTACCACTTACTAAGTTAAATTCTACATCTATAATTGCTTACATGCCATAAATATAAGTAGAAAAAAAGGAAATATGTTTGTTGTGGTTCATTTCAAGTTCAAATCTACCTGTAGAGTATACTGAGAACATCCAAATTTGACTAAATAGAACCGTACATATTAATTAAGATGAAAGACATAAATCATTGGACTGGTACATAGATCCTACTGGCATTTGAGGCTCTTTCCCCAAATAAAAACCGAAAGTGTAACCTGCTGCCGACTTGAACTGTCCATTGAACAGTATCACCTTTACTGCCTAAATTTTTGGCTATTTTTTCTAATAATACATTTTTTAATCATTTTGATTTATAATATACGATTTGATGAATTTTCAAATCTAACACGTACACGGGGTTGGTGAAACCGATTGGGCCAGTTGGTTTAGGCCACCCCATTTGGCCGTTGGTGGTGAGGCCCACCAGCCGACATGCCCGCAACGGTCGACGTGTAGACCACCAAGCGGTGTCACCCACCCCGTCTGTCCCAGACACGTTCGGCCACCACGTCTGGGGCAAACGGTGACACCCACCCCGTTTGGCCCTTGGATAAAGACAGCACGACGCGGTTTCTGGCCTTGTGCTCCTTCTTCCTCCTCCGTTTTCTCTTCCCCGCCGCTGCTCTCACTACCTCTACAACTCAAATATGTACATTTTTTCTTAGTTTTCCTCAAGATATGCAAGCAATACTTAGTACAACTGTAGTTTAAGCCCCGATCTATTGATTAGTTAGGTTTGGAGGCGATTTGGTGGTGTATTTTGGTGGTGGTGGTGATTGTGGTGAGAGCAGTGGCAATGGTGGTGGTTGTGGTGGTGGTGGTGGTGAGCTGACTGAGCTACGTGATGGTGGTGACCTGGTGACTGAAGATCGAGGGCTTCACACGCTTCAAGGCTAATCCCTAATCTCTCGTTAATTATATTTTTTTTCAGGTTAGCTCCTAGATATCGTTAGTTACCTGTGCGAATATTGGTTCGGGTAGAGTAGTAACGGTCTTATAATATTATTTTTGTTGCTAGTTGGAGAGTATTTTATTAGACTGTGTTATGTGCTGCTATTTAGTTATTGATGAGTATTAGTATATTTTTTAGGTCAACAGATCCGTAGTGAAGTTTATTTTCTACAACGGTCCTGGTGAAGTCAGAAAAAATCGTCAGGGAGTTGATCTGAGTGAGTTTCACTATAGTGAGTTGGAACTGATGGCCCCTCTAACACTAATAGTTAGGCAGTTGAACGACTGGGTGACAGCCTGTTTAGAACTTCCTGGTACATACACCGTTGGTTTGCATGCATTATGGACAAAGTCATTGTCAAATATTTCATTCTATTTGAGGTCGATAGATGATAACTCTAAGTGGGTGGGCAGGTTAAAAGGTTGTCGGACCAAACAAGTTCACCCAGTCGCTTTAGTGCTTCCCATGACGAAGCAGGTCAGTTCGCCTGTAGTCCAAGGTGGATACGATCATGGCCAGAGAATCCAGGCACAAGATGAAGGTGGTGAATACGAATCAAGGCAGAGTAGCCATCCACACACTAGAGGTGGTGGATACAAATCAGGGCAGAGTAGCCATCCACACACACTAGAGGTGGTGGTTATAAATCATAGCATAGTAGTCAAGCAACTTGAGATAATCTTTTTACTAGGGAGGCATATTCATATGAGAGATAATCTAGGCGCTCCTCTTCCTCCATCCTCCTCCTATTCAGCTCACGGTTTTGAGCTTGTTCCGCTCGTAATTCTTTCAGTTCTCTCTAGCTCCTTCTTCTCTTGCGTGGCAATCCTTGCGGCACGTTCCTCAACGTGAAAGCTAACGCATGCACGCCGGTTTCGATCCGCAATCTCCTGCACGGTCCAAGCTGGTTGTTCTGTGTTAATCCAATGGTACCACTTGCACAGAGGAGGGGGGACTAAAACAACATTAATGGCATGAATAAAATAAAAAATGATGTAAAATAGCTTGGTTAATCATGCTTTCAGAATATACCGGAGGCCTCTAGAATGACGAACTAGCTTGACGGGGCGAGCTTTGGTCATATTTGGCACACATGAAAAACTTCATGCCCATCTTATCAGAGAAATCCTCGCTCTCCTTCACCTTAGTAACATGGCCACACCAACACCGCTCGCTATCATGCCCGGTGGCAACCTTGTATCTTTCATCTTCCTCGGCCTGTATCTAGGGTCCGAACAAGGAACACTCATGGTGGAATCGAGGGGAGAGAGAAAGAGGAAGAACGGATGGGCTGGTAAATGAAAATATATCGGTGCCCAGATATTTAGAGAAGTAGCCGAACGAATTGGCAGGAAAAGATGGCGGGAACAGGTGGCAGGAGAAATCAGCGGGAGAAAATGGCGGGAACAAGATACGGGACAAAGTGGCGGGAACGGGTGACTGTTTCTGGCTACGTAACCTCGACCATCCAGCCAAATTACGGGGATTAGCCCGACTGAGACCAGTCGGTGTGACCCAAACCGATTGGCCCAGTCGGTGTAGCCAACCCTATTAGGGCTAAGCGCTGCAAGGACATCGCAGTTGTGTGCGCGAGACGGTGTGGCCTACACCGAGTGGCCCAGACGGTGTAGGCCAAACCGACTGGTCCAATCGGTTTCGCCAATCCTGTGTATATGCTTGATTTGAAAATTCCTCAATTCGTATATTATAATTTGAAATGATTAAAAAATATGTCAACTCACTAAAGTGTTCGCGTTTATATCTACATAAAAAAAATAAGAAAATAACATGCATGAACTGAAAACATTCATAAAGTGACATCTGGCATTGTAAGGAACCCACAACTACTATTCTTCCTTCATTCAAAACTCGCTTTTATCGTGGGTTGAATGAGTGAGACTTGGCCATAGATACTGAGATTCAACAGTAAACTCTGGAGTCCGTCCTAACGCCCCACCAATCTACATAGGTGATACCAGGGTAGGTACTTGAAAGACGAGAATAGAACCCATGCTAATGTACCTTAGTTTTTCCGCTCTTCCAATCCTAAACAAGATCATAAATAAGAGTCCCAGTCTACTTAACGTCCTCTTGGATAGGATTTGGCATACAGAATTACAATAAGTTGTTTTTCCAATCCTTTCTGCTTTCTCTCCAGCAAAATAGGATCGATCATGAAATCAAAGAAATATTTCACATGCAGGTCGCCGAGGCCGCGCGACGCGAGGATCTGCTCAGTTTGTAAAGGCCGCCGGGAGGCAAAGTCGACCCCCTCCGTCAAAAGTCCAACCTTCCTTCGAGCATACGCAACCAAGAGAGTAGCGAAGGACTCGGCTGGCGATAGCAAGGCTTCTCGACTGGCAAAGAAGGACTCGGCTGGCGATAGCAAGGGTTCACGGAGGAAACCATCCCGGCGACAACCGGCTTGCGACGATTGCGGCGATTCCAACGGCTACATGGAACAGGGCGGGCAAAGGAGAAAAAGAAATAATGGGACAATTGACTTATGGTGGCAAAGTGGGTAATTATCCCTAACTAGCAGGGGAGCAACCATCAAAAAAATAGAACCCGTAAGAAACAATTGGTACTTTATTTTTAAATTTAAAAAAAAGTATAGATATAGATATCACCCATTTCTTATTACTCCCTCCGGCCCGAATTAATTGACGCGGCCACTGTGTTAATTCATTTTTATAAAAAAACCCTTCCTAATTCAAATCCTTTTGACAATTAGACCAAATCAAAGCTTCGTCTTCCTCGAGTCAGGGCCGACGGCGCACCGGCAGAAGCTCCTCGGCGAGGGGGAGTCCGTCGCTGCTCCGCTCGCAGTTGGAGGTCTCCCGCGAAGGGCTCACGCTGGCCGGCTGGCCGCTTCCCCACCCCTGCCTAGGCCAGCCTCGTGGGCTAAAGTTTTGCATTTCAATGGTTGATCAAACAACAACATCGAAAGCAATGCCTTCCTTCAATAATATGGAGAATATAATTCACATTGATGAAAAATGGTTTGATATGACCAAGAGAAACAGAACATATTACCTCCTTCCAGAGGAAGAAGATCCTCTGCGCCAAAACAAGAACAACATCGGCAAGGTTATGTTCTTAACCACGGTTGCGAAACCCAGACATGATGAGCAAGGGAATGTAACCTTTGATGGAAAGCTAGGAATATGGGCATTTGTCACGGATAGTGCAGCTAAATATAACTCCAAGAATAGGACAAAAGGCACTATGGAACTAAAGACAATGATTGTTACTAGAGACGTCATGAGAGAATACCTATGTGAAAAAGTAATTCCAGCAATAGTAGAAGTGTGGCCTGACGATGGTCATGAGGGCGATCTTCATTCAACAGGACAATGCAAGAACACATGTCCTGCCAGATGACCCTGCTTTTATAGCCGCTATGCAAGCTTCGGGACTGGATATCAGGTTGACTTACCAACCTCCAAATTCGCCTGATATGAATGTCCTATATCTTTGCTTTTTCAGAGCAATCCAGTCCCTGGCATTTGAGAGTGCACCTAACACTCTCAAAGAGCTGATAGAATCTGTTGAACAAGCTTACGATTCCTATGACACGAAGAAGCTTGCAAAAGTGTTTATAACCTTATAGTCTGTCTTGCTGGAGGTTATGAAGGAAGAAGGAGGAAACAAAAACAAGACACCCCACATGGGAAAGGATAAACTCCAAAGGGAGAAAATGCTACCGAACACTCTAAAAGTTGATGGAAAACTCTACCAAAAAACCTTGAATATGATAGCTGACTATGAATAACAAGTCATAGCACCAGCTCAAAAAACAGCTCGAAAAGCATGCAGGACAGGCCCCCAAGTAATTTTGGATGATCAGACAATGATCCCAGGAAATATATATCTGACATGGTTGGATGACCCATCAAGCCTTGTCCGTAGAAGGCATCGAGTCAGCAGTGTATGTCAAGATAGACAAATTAATCTCAAGCTAGTCACTAAAGAATAAGCTCAAACTAGTCAAAAGGAGAAACTCATCTAGTCACCAAAGGATAAGCTCAAGACAATTGCTTTGTAATTGTGTATACTATCTGTCATGTGTGTATATTCATGTGTGTACTATCTATCATGTGTGTACTATCTGTCATAATATATTACCCCATATATTACAGCACATACTTCATATTGGCAGTATACATTTATCAGAAATTAATTATTCCACAGTTATTTGTATAGAGTAAATAAAATAAAGATAGTATGTCATCAGGTATGTCCTAAATGCATGGAAATGGGCAAATGAATATAGAGTGTCAAAGCCACTGAAAACTGCAGCAATATGAAAAGCTGGAAAACACCAATAAAGTAAATATTTGAGTATTTGAGAATGAAATAAGTAAGACAGGGAATGGCTAGTGCCCTGAATATAAATGGCTAGTATCCCTAAATAATTATTGGAAGTCTAGTACCCTGAATATATTTGAGTATTTGAGAATGGAATAAGAATGGCTAGTGCCCTGAATATAAATGGCTAGTACCCCTAAATAATTATTAAAAGCCTAGTACCCTGAATATAAATGGCTAGTATCCTGAATATATTTGAGTATTTGAGAATGGCATAAGTAAGACAGAGAATGGCTAGTTCCCTGAATATAAATGGCTAGTACCCCTGAATAATTGTTGGAAGCCTAGTACCCTGTCATATAGAAGTAGCACTCCAGAAGACTATGAAAATTGTTTCTCAAATAATGAAAATTGTTGTTGCAGACTATGAATCCTTGTTGCACGTATATGTACGTTCAAGTCTGCACTTAGTAATCCAACAGAATAATAAGTTTGAGAGTGTCCTCTGACCTGCTTTTAGTTGTAATCTGTCGCGTGGCTCTCCTTCATTGGAGTGAGATACAGTTTTGGCCGGGTGACAACAATGGCTCCACGATAATAGAAGTATATATGAAACATCTTCATTCAGTTAGCATCAAATCTGGTATTCTCTTAAACAATGAAATTCAGTAGTCAATCAAATTGAATGCTCCAAATTGCTCGTCTAATGATTGAACTAAAAATTGTTCTGTTAATGATTGAACTAAAGGAGAATCATTTTATCAAATAAATATTCTGCATCAACTCATAAAAGAGAATGGAATTGGATTAGGATCACGGATATCCTTTTGTAAGAAATAGATGCTAAATCCAGTGATAATTGGCTAGTGATGCAGTCTAGAGCTAGCTCATCATGTGTTTGCATTCACGTGTTTCTGCCTGTACCTAATGGACACCACAAAGCATAAGCAATCAATTAGGCAGGCATCCGGGACTGAAGATACTGCTTCTTTTTCTAGAATTGGGCAGGAAAACGAGATTTTTCATACCAACATACAAGGATACTACAAGTTCAGAGCATTAATTCATTAATGAGGGAGGGGTGCTGAGATGATACTGTATGAGATTTTTGGTGTATCGGTGGAGTGAGATTGAGCGTCTTGAGGAGGTGCATCTAGCAGTAGGGGTGCTCCAGATCCTCGGGGCTCTACAGGAAGTCGTGGAGCTTCACCTGGCTCTAGGCCACCTCCATCCCCCGGTACTCGTCGAACGTCTGTACCTGCAGACCAAAACCGAACCAACCACGTCGTCGTTAGCTCAGGTCGTCCGCGACAGACGATGTCACCGGTGAATGAATCGAGAATCCAATTCGGGATCTTGGCAGGAAAAGGGATCCCTTTCCTCTTGACCTCCACTTATCGTTGGATTATGTTGGTCGGCGAGGACAAAGGGAGTTCGCCGGGAGGGGGCAGCGGAGCAGGCGGCGCGGGAGAGGGAGTAGTGGCCTGCGAGGTCGCGGCGGAGCAGGCGGCGAGGGAGAGAGCAGCGACTGGAAAGGGGAAGAAGACAGACACCAGTGCGGAAGGACAGGAGGGATTGTCGGAAAATCGTTGAGGGCTCTTTTGCAAAATGGTGGTCGTGTCAATTAATTCGGGCCGGAGGGAGTAAAATAAAAATAAAATTAGGTTGCAAACCTAGCGTGATGTTCAATTCTTGTCATTGATATATGCAGACTAGAATACATGAATAGCTTTCCATTTTCTGTTCCATCTTTGTTACTACTCCTCTATTTTATAACAAAAGATGTTTTAGCTTTTGTGAATAAAGTGTATCTAGATAATTTTTAGTGTATAGATTCACTCATGTTGACACCGAACAGTTTAAAGAGTACTAAGCTCTCTGGAATCAGAGAGCTGTGAGCACTCCGAGTGATGTCGCCTCTGTTTTGTGCCAGCCTATTTGCGCGTGCGTGCTTTTAGTCGGTTCGGGCCTTCCGGCCAGGATGGTTGTCCCGATTTGTCAGATGGCCGTCGCTCGTTTTCTCCGAGTTGTCTCCTCCCATTCTCTGGACACCCCACCTCAGGTCATCTTGTTCAGCTTCACAGAGACGTGTAGAAAAGAGAGAGATGCCCAGGGTTTGGCATTTTGCCGGCCGGGAACAGTCGGCCGTTAGCAAGCTCAGCTTCCTCTCTAAAGTGGGAAAGGAGTGCGGCATCCCTCCTCAAGATCTTCCTCGAGTTCGTCCCGCCAGCAACGACTGAGTCGGCGTCATCCCCGCCCTCCTATGTAGACCCTGCCCCGTGCCCTGACGTACCAGCTGCTGCCGCCTTCACTGTGTGGGGATGAGCTCCGCATCTCCGGAAACAGGCTACTGAGACTGTGATTCTATCCTCCCCTCTAGGAGCAAGGTGAGTCCATCTCCTTCATACCTTTTTTTACATCATGCGTTAGACATATCCGATGCTCATCTTTCGTCCATGAAACCCCTGGTGCGCGTGACATACAATTAGTTCTCTAGACGTAATTTGGCATCTTCAGGTGAAGAACAAAGTTTAGTACTCTGAAAATTATTGAAAGTTTAGTACTCTGAAAATTATTTGATAATTAAGTAGGGGAATGGACGTTGTAGGTTGCAACCTCTGAGACAACTACCCCTGCAGTACCAAGTGTGCAGAAAAAATTGTTTGACATGTCAGATAACAACTGATAGCACAATTAGGTCCAAACAAGTAGCACAACCACTCATGGATCAACATGAATATGTTCTTATTTCCTGTATTTTTCAAGAATTTAGTTCATACAGGTAAATGGAAAAGTGCCTTTAGCATTGTGACACTGAGTGTGTTGTATCAATCACATGTTCACCTTGGATTATCCCTAAAAAATGTCTTAGACTAATTAAGCATTCATGTTCATGAATTGCAATAAACAAACAATTAAAATGCATCAACAGAAAAATTCTTCGTCAAGCCAATCATACTGTGGCTTGACACTGGTTTTACATTACAATGAGTTCTAAAGTCATATTTTTCTATATTTTATTGATAAACAAATATGCGAGTGTGTTGTTATCGCTGAACGATTAGGTGTACTTAATCCTCACAGATGGTTGCAGTTCTTATATTTTCACAATCCGACAGAAGTAAAAATAGGTATGTGTATGTCTCGACACTCACTAATAAGTGGTGTCTGTTTTGCAGGCTATAGAAACTCTTGCCTTTTCGTATTCGTTTGCAGCAACATTTGTTTGCACCTTTTGAGCTTCTGTTGTCTTATTTTTTTCTTTATGGTGTGAGCCTTTACTTTCCTCTTATATAATGAATGTTATGTTTTCATTTTGTGACAGCACTATTTAACTTGGATGACGAGCAACGTTCTCTCACATCAAGAATTGTTCAGAAGATGGCAGATGCACTACAAAGGACCGGTCCTTTCACATCTTTTGGTACGTAATTTTGGTGGTTATGCCTTGTATAGAACTTAGCCATCTTCATGTATAAACAATCTGCAGCTTCAAAATTTCATGCTTTTGATAGGAAAGAACAATCCATTTTCTGGCAACACAATGCTTAGCCTTCTCCCCAAGCTAGATATTTTGAAATGGTCAATAGGCATTGTCCATTGCTGCTGACAGAAATGAAGTTTGGTGAACTATAGACCAACTATACATACCATCATAGAAGGTTTCACCACTAAGCCTAACTGGTATAATAATAAAACTGAATAAGTTAATGGTTGATAAGTTCCGTTGACTTGTGCAATCCTTGTGTGTATTAGGATTTGTGCTTGCTGGAACTTCCGTTGGACAGGTGATTATGTTTTCCATGTATGGTTAGTATTGACTGGGCCCTGCTACCACCGCATCCCCAATCTGCCCACAGACTGGGCGCCTATAACTCTGGCTTCCCCTCTAGCAACAAGTTGGCAGCCATCTTCTTCCCACTTTTTACATCATGTCTATTTTATGTTAAGTTTGGCATTTATCATGTACTTTGTCCCAGGTTGGATCTATTATGCCTTTTCCTTTATACTCTTTTTCTGATAAATAATGCCAAAAGTCAGTGCTAAATAGTCTTAAAATTTTGATAGTAGTACATCACAACTCAGAATTGATCTTTATGATGAAAAAGAATGCAAAGCTTATAAACAACTATTATCTATGTGGTGACAGGTGATCCTTCTTTCTGATTTGGCTTTGGATACGTCATACTTCACTGATTTCAGTTTATCACCACATGCCAAATTTCTCACAAACAGATCACGCCGACTATAATGTGGTCTAGGGTGTTTTTTCAAGCGAATCCTGACAGATGAAGCCCAAATGACAACTTTTCGTGGGCTAATCATAGTCAAATGAGGCCAAGTTAATTTCTCTTGGTATTTGCTAGCAATGTGAAAGGTGAGATGGTATGAATAAACATGTAATGTTCCACTATTGTTGTGATATGAATAAACATGTAATTGTCCCTTTTTTTACAGCTATTGTTCCATGTGATAGTGTTTTAACCACTATTTTTATGGTATGTAGTAACTTTCCAAAAGTGTTCAAACAAATCCTGTCAACTGAAGCCCGAATGAAATAATTTTCTTATGTTAATTATTTTCAAATGGTCCAAGCTAATTTCTCCTCCATTTACTAGCAATGTGAAAGGTCTGATGGTATGAATAAACATATAATGGTCCGTTGTTTTATAACTATAGTTCCATGTGATAGTTTGTAATAGATGTTCACAAATCACAAAGTTTTTAACCACTATTTTTGATAGTTTGTAGTAGTTTTTCACAAATGCCAAAGTTGTCGATGTTTTAGTATTTTCTTATGATGGAGTAGGAGTCATTGACTGGTTGTAATGAAACACTTATGCATCACTTTCTTGCAAGTCGATTCATGTAGTTGAGAGTGTGTTGCACGCGTGTCATTTCTTCTTAAGCGAATGCGGAGTTTCGGTCGGTATCTCTTGTGTGGCAAGTCTGGGTTGGGTGTGCTTAGGCGTGTTTGTTTGTTGGTTTGTTGGAACAATGCCGGTCAGCCTGCGCGAGGTCGTTGCGGTCGGAAGTGTGCTAGTATTTAATTTCTCGCTGCATGTCTCTCTTGTTTGGTTTCGCCGGCTATCCTTTTTGTTGTTTATAGTCATGTGTGTGCATTGTGCTGCGTGTTACCTGGTACATCTACCGGTGGTTCTGCTGCGGCGTCGGCTGAGTTGGTCGCGGGGCCTTCGTGTGCGTGCTCGTGTTTCTGCTGCTTATGGTTCAGCTGGGATTGCTTCTGTTGTCTTGCTCTTTTCCTGCTAAGGTTTTGCTGCTGAGGCCTTTGTTATTTTCGCCCAGCTGGGGTTGCCTGGGCGTGATCCTGGTGCGTCTTTGAGCGCGCCCGGCCCGTGCCTCCGCGGTCCCATAAGTGTGTTGCTAGTGCTGCTGCCAAACGTGCCTCTACTGAATATGGTTTGAGCGGTGTGCATGTAGGTCTTTGTGTTTTCGTTTTGCTGCATGTTGTTTTAGTTACTTTTTGTTGTTTTCTCATGCGCGAGGAGATATATATCCCTTAAGTTCCCGCTCTTTGGTGTTGGATAACAGGCGTAAAAGGCGAAGGCCTCATCTTTTTGGTGTTATTTACTCTTGGTGTGCTCACTTTGTTTCTTTTGACGTTCTCATTTTGTTTACATGTGTCCGTGTGTGCGGTTTTCCTGCTGTCTAGGTTTGCCGATAGATCATGAGGCCGTTGGATTAGATTGGTTACCTGGCGGGAATATGCAGTTTCTTAGAGGGTTGTTGCATTGTTGCGAGGTTCACTTGTTTGTTCTTCGTTGGCAGATATTTTCTATGTGTTGTGCTGACCTTTTTGTGATGGATTATGTGGTCGTGTAGGTACGTTACAGATAGTGCTGTCACGGAGGAAGGGTGGTGTACAACTTGTGTTGTCGCGGTAGTAAGGTGAAGTTGCCTAAGTTTAAGGACTGGCCTTTCCCCTGTTCGCGAACTTGTGGTTTTCAACGGTGGCCCTAGGTCTACGGAGTTTATGCACCTGATCAGGACATACAATTCGATGTTTGCCTTCACTTCTTTTGGCGCCATGGTAGACAAGAGTATCAACGCAGGCGGTGGCCCACACGTGTTCAAGATCAACAACGCCATATTGCTCATAAGATTACCTCTCTTTTGCCGGCTAATAGGAAGGGCCCCCGGTTTGCGCATATTTACATACATGATACGGCAAGGGAGCTATATCAACATACAATGATCAAGCATAAAATAGACCACGACTAATCGAAAACAGAAGGAGCTCCTTTCTGCCGGTTAATGGGAAGGACCCCCAGTTTGTGTAGATTTACATTCATGATACGGCAAGGGAGCTATATCACCATATAGTGATCAAACATAGGCCACGACAAATCGAAAACAGAAGACACACAAGCACCCTTGACACAAAATATAAATGCCATTAGAGAGGATGGCGCGGCAGAGCGCGCTAAGTCCATCTAGTATACACTAAAAAAGGTCTAGATACAGTATTTTCACAAAAGCTAAATCTTTTATTTTAAAACGTAGGGAGTACTTTTCTATCTGCATTTTTTAGACCGAACGAAGCTACATCATCTATTTCCATTAAACAAACCGCCCAGTTTTACAATATGTAAAAGAAAAATAGAAAAAATAGTTTACTAAGTGAGGACACTGCTACTTATTACAAAGAAGCATACACTAGGACAAAAGCAACAAACTACAGCAGCCATTCACCGAACAAACACCAGGGCCCTCTTTGTAGCTCGACACACGCAGAGAGAACATAATAAAAAAGACAGCTACTAAGATTCAATTCATCAGTGAGCAGACGTCATAGTCCAACCATGGGACCTGTAGTAGGCTTCTTGTATCACCATCTAGATCCTCTCCACTTCTTCAAGACTTCTTCGTCCTTGGCTTTTCTGCAATATCGTCCACAAGTTATTTGTATATATAGCATGTAGACAACACTCGGTGGATCATCTGGGATTTGGATTTAAAATTGGCATCATTTCTTGTTTTTCATATTGTCTAGCACAGCTCCACCACAGAGTACAAGCTTACGACGATGGAAAGAGTCAATCCACCTCCCAGATAGATCTTGAGCCCCTTCTGGAGGTCTAACATGACCGAGGGCACACATTATTACTTGCCGAACCAGTTTAGCCAGAATACACTGTAACCACATATGATCAATTGTCTCTTTCTATCTAAAATTCCTTGCTATTTCCAAAATGTCCTCCAACAAGAAAAATGTGTCGTATGTGTATTGTAGAATTCCTAAACCATTTTATACTGAAAACTAGTGGTTGGATGTTTAGGAGGACAGTGGTATCCCAGCCAAGCTTTGGTGTCTCACTAAAAGGCAAAATATGCTATAGTAGGAGGCGACATTCCCATCGATAGCTAGACACATGTGGTGACTTCATCAATCTCAAGACCCACTGGATCAGTCTCTCAGACTCAGTCTTTCGGAGGTGCTCATAGGGATAGGATGTGCGTGTGTGTGTTCATAGGGGTGAGTGTATGTTCGTATTTATGAGCATTTGCGTTGTACTGGATTTCTCAACAAAAAAAACATTTTAAACTAAATGTGGAATCAACCCAAATATCAACCCTTGTTTCTTTGCCTTATTGATCATTAAGTCCATACCATCTCCAACCACATCAAAGATTAAGGGGAAAGGAGATGTCATTATCTAACCCCTCCAAAAAGGTTTGGAAAATAAGGACCAATCTGGTTATTAACTCTTTTGGACACACGTCCTCTTACCATAGCTTCAATCACCCAGTCAAAGACACATTTTCAGAACCTTGGGCTTGCATGTCGTGCCTTCTCAAAATCAATCTTGAATAGAACCCTAGACATTTTATTATGATGTATCTCATGAAGTAAAACAATTCCTTACATGATGTATTTGTCCTTGATGAATGCAGTTTGTATGTTGTAATAACTTTGTGTACAAGCATTACTAATTTATTTGCCAAAATCTTTGTCGGTATTTTGTAACTAGCATTCAACAAACATATTTTCCTGAAGTATTGGATCATATCTGCATCAACAAATTTAGGTACCAAGGTAATGATGACATTATCTAGTTTCTCTGAATTGAACGATCCTTTGTGAAAATCATCAAAAATCTCTTTCGCGTCATACATGATGTGTATTAACACAGAGTTAGTGGTTGTTGACTCATATCCAACTGAGGCATTGAACTACGGGGCTAATCAATTTTGAACTAGTATATTTCTTCTCACTGTCTTTCTTTCAATGAACGTACCTATACCTAAATTACAAGAGGAACAAAAATCGAAGATGGAAAAAACTACAAGTGGGCAATAGTTGTTGCCATACTGATACATCCAAAATGTATCCACTTTTTCAAGCACTTTCCTCATCGATTTAGTCTTGAATCTCATCAAACTTGGAATGAAATTGTCAGGATTCATGTTGTTCTTAGCAAAATATTCTTTCTATCTTTTTGTGTAGAATTCGAAGGAATTAAATTCCCAAAAAATATACAAGAAGTTTTATGGAAAAGAAGGCATGTAGGAAAAGGAAGTGGGCCAAGAGGTTGACAAGGCGCCAGAGAGGTCTCATGGCGCGACCAGATCACCTATCGTGCCATGGTAGGCCACCAGACCCACAAGACATGTACCGCTGCCTCATTTCGCGTAGACCTACATATATATAGAATACCTATTATTCTAGGGTAGACGAAGAATTTTGCAAACCAGAGCTTCTCTGCCATTGCGATCTTTGTTTCAGAGATCAGATTGGTCTTCCTCTCCACCCCAAAGAGGGGGATTTCGATGCCATCTTCACAACTATCATTGCCAAGACAATATCCATCAACCATGTGTTCATGCCCCATCATCATGTGTGAGTAATACTCTGTAGGCATGTGAAGTGGATGGGAACTCAATGAGATTAATCATGTACTCATGCATATCCATCCGGATTTGAGGTGTTTGTCTTGAACATATTCTAGTATGGATGTTAATGCACTTTTATGATGCGTAATGCTTGTTACTAGGACCCGAGCAGTTAGCGTGGCAAGCCATACACGTGACAACATCATCTAGTTAGTAACCTAAAAAACATCATCTAGTTAGTTTGTTACCTAGTTTGTTAGTTGTCTTGTATCACAAGTTGTACCGAGCCAATCTGTTGTATAAGGATTGGACCAGATCTATTAATGAAGTAGCATCGTTGTAACAATCTATGTAATCTATACCAGGCATTTAGTACCTATATTTACACATAATTCACCCTAAGTCAAAGGGTAGAGCTTTAGCCAGTTACACCTTGTTGAATTACACGGTATTAGAGCTATCTTCCACAAACACATACCATGAGTACCTCGTTGTCCTCTTTCCCCACGCGATTACGATGGATAAATTCACCCATGATAACTATCTTATTTGTCTCTCCCAAGTGCTACTAGTGATCCATGACGCCCAACTCATGGGCATCATTGAAGGGACGTATGCTGAGCCTCCCAATACTATCATCACCATCATCAAGAAGGGTACGAAGGAAGATACTGATGACCCACAAGTATAGGGGATATCATAGTATTTTCGATAAATAAGAGTATCGAACCCAACGAGGAGCAGAAGGTGTTGACAAGTGGTTTGGATCAGGAATTCTCTGTAAATACTTAGCAAACGGATTTTTAGGGGTTTTTGATAATGCAGATAAATAAAGTGCAAGTAAATAAAAGAAAATAATAATAATTGCATCAAGTGGCCCATTCCTTTCTTTAGCAAAGGACAAGCCGGTTGTATTACTTAAGATGACCAAACATTCTCGAGGACACATGGGAATATTGTCAAGTGCTTTTGCTTTATATAGTTGATTAATCTTCTCTGGTTGCAAAGTGTTGTGTGGGTGAATCTATGCTAATGTACTGACCTTACTAGGACTAATACATACTTGTGATTATACCCCTTGCAAGAATCCACAAATACAAGAAAGTAATTAAGATAAAAACCCAACCACAACCTTAAACTCTGAGATCCTACACTTCCTTATGCAAAGGTTTCCTAACGGGGGTTTAGGTTTCTGTCACTCCGGCAACCTCAGGATTAGTAGCCAAATAGACAATGCATTCCCCTAGGTCCATAATGGTGAAGTATCATGTAGTCGACGTTCACATGACACCACTAGAAGAATAGCACCACAACTTAAATATCAAACCATTAAATCTTTCTCAACACAATTTCACTACTAACAACATGACTTCTCCCATGTCCTCAAGAACTAAACGAACTACTCACGAGACATCATATGGATCAAGATCAGAGACGAAATAACGATAACTAACAATCTGAACATGAACAATAATTCAATGGTTCCACTCAATAGCATCAACTACAACAAGTAATTAATACCGAGAAAGTTCCCCCCAAGAACTTTGCAAGATTCAACCCAATTGTTACAGTGGTACGGAGTGGTGGCGATGGTGCTGGTGATAATGATGGTGGAGATGATGATGATGATGATACCGATGAAGGCTAGCTTGATGACGGTGTTGATGGCGATGATCTCCCCTCTCCAGGAAGGAATTTCCCTGGCAGATTTCTGCCTGCTGGAGAGCTCTTTCTCTCTCTGTAGTTTCCGCCCCATAGAGGCGGCGGAACCTTTCTGTGGTCGCTCCCTGAGTCTTAGGGTTTCGAGGGGATTATATACGCCAAAGGGCGATGCCAGAGGTGGGCCAGGGTGGTCACACCACCTGGTGGCGCGACTAGGGGTGGCCTGCGCCAGGGGGTGGTGTGGGCCTCCTGTGGCCCATCTCCACTCCTCCTTCTGGCCTCCTTCGTCTTCTGGAAAAATAGGAATTTCCGTATATTTTCTGGGATTTTCTGATCTTCCCAAATATTCCATCTAGACAGTGCTTTTTCATCAGAATCCTGACTCCGGTGGTTCATCCTCCAAAAGTCATCAATCATGCAAAAATAGATGAAATAACATAAGTATCATCTCTTAATATAAAATATATCAATGAATAATAGTAAATTATGATATGAAATAGTGATGCAAAACGGATGTATCAACTCCCCCCAAGCTTAGACCTCGCTTGTCCCCAAGCGAAAACTAAGATCAATAAACATGACCAGGTTTATGGAGTGAAGTGTCGACAAAGAGAATACGGACAAGAAGCATCACATTCATCAATACACAAATCATAACAGAAAACAACTCACTATTATATAACTTAACTTGCAGTGAGTAAAGGAAACACAATAAAGATATAGAAAGTAAATCATAACTAGTAATGGTAAACTTTGTCCTTGGTCAGGGAACGGTTAACAAATTGCAGGAGTCGAACATAATGGTGTTTTCAATGGTAGCTTTCAAAGTAATATTCACTCAGATAAGAGCAGTGTGCAAAACAAGGAACATAAGAAACATGATTGAATAAATCATCATATGGATTATTGAATCACAACAACTCAAATGCTTGCTTAAGATAGAAAGGAATAGGTTTACTAACTCAACTAAAAAGTAAAAGATAGGCCCTACGCAGAGGGAAGCAGGGAATTGAAGTTTCATAAAGAGCTTCCAAATATTATGGTACTTATTAGCTTTCAGCTCTTATTGCCCCTATCATAGGCATCTTGAAGTGATTAAGGTTAAAGTGACACAAATATTAGGATATGCTTGACAAGTTATAAGATGAAAATCTCATGCCCCTTGCTTACGAGTACCGAACCTCATGCTACTCAACTTTAGTAACAAGTAAGTTCTTGTCATTGTAAGTACATGTGTATCATAGAGAACCGCCAACAGGGTACCCCTTGCCCCATGACACAGGAGCTTTCCCATATCAAAATGACAAGGCAACAGATAATGAGCATCTCAACGATCTTTTTATTTGCTATTTGCATAGGTTTTTATTGAGGATGCTTCATAGAATGCTCACTATGGTTATGCTACAAGTTTCCACCATGATTAGGCATGGCTTAGGCTAGCCGCCCAGGTGTTTCTCTGTCACATATACAAACTCCATGAGCTTACAATCTCCCCTTTTATTTCACACCACCGGGATCCATAAACAAAAGACATGATATCAACTGAATAATAAGTACAATGTTGAAAGTGTTCCTGATGGTAACATGGTTCTGCTAATTCACAACTTATAAAGCGCAAGCATATAAGCAACATAGATGGACAAAATGGTTCAAGTTTATTAAGTGCAAGAAAAATAAAGTGTGCCATCAAGTTTGTGAGAGCTTTAATCATAGATTTTCACATAACAAGTTTAATTTGGAAGATAGATAAAACTCGAGAATTTAGTTGAAATAGAAAAAATACTAATAGGTAGGTATGGTGGACACAAATGGCATAGGTTTTAGTTTAAGGATTGGATGCGCGAGAAACATTCCCTCTCAGTAAAGGTTTTTGGCTAGCAAGGTTGGGTAGCAAGCATAAGAGTCGAAGGAAACAAACAAACATACAAGTGATAGCAACAACCATGCAATCTTCCTTGGAAACACAAAAGATCTTAACTAGAGAATACTAAGCTTATGAGCCAAACAAGAAAAAAAGATAATGAAACTATATTTCTAAAAGTACTTTTCTCTTTTCCATTCAATCCTCAAATAGTGTTGCTACTAACCAGAGCTAGGTTTGCCAAAAAAAAACTAAATTTACTTAATGATCCCAAAGTGATACCAATACTAACAACAAGATCAATCATATAACAGAAATTGCAAACTAAAATAAGATGTGCAAAAAGTAAGTTATAGAACTTCTCATTAATATTCCATAACGATAACTCACACCAAGGGATATATAGATAACTAACTAGAGGAGAGATACTTCCACAATGCAAACCATCCTATATGATAACTTCTCTATTCATGATATGGATCTACTAAAAAGGTAAAAAGATGAAAGATAATGATGTGATACCACGACACTCCCCCAATCTTGGAACAAACCAAGGGGATGCCAAAACCTGATGACGAATTACTCCTTCAGAGGTGGTGGTGTTGTGATCATGATCAGAGTGAGAAAATCTTCCAGCATCTTGCGAAGCCTATTATTCTTCTCTTGAAGTATATCCACCTTTCTCCTTAGGACTCGATACTTATCACAAAACTCATCAGTGGCTCGTAGAGCTTCCACTGCTGCAGGGCAGGAACTGAGGTCTAGAACTGGAGGTATCATGCTCTTTACTTCCTCCTCGACGCTCCGATCCATGTCTTCATGCCTAGCTGTGATCCTTTCTTCTTCCACCCATCCCATGAAAGTCCTCTGCTCAAGACTGTGATGGAGCTCGCGCCGGTGTCGCAGCTCATAGTCCTCCAAAGACGAATCCTGGAACGACATCTGAACAGAACAGATCGAAACGAAAACACGGTATACGGACCCCGGGGGATCTGGGGGATTATATATTACAAAGTTTAACAACAAAAGGAAGGTACTAGGAGAAAACGGGTCAGAGACGGGCTCCGGGATGGCCACACCCCTGGTGGCGCGGCTAGGTGGGCCCGCGCCACGGGGTGGTGTGAGCCCCCTGGGCTCCGTTTCTGTCCCTTTTTCGACTCATTATCTTCAATGTTAGATAAAAACTGCAAAAATATAAATTGAAAACTTTTTTGTGGACCCTTTCTTACCAGAACTGTTACCTATTCGAAATGAACTCTATAGGTTTCTTAATTTGATCTTTAATAAATTCTTCCGGAATCACCACTTGAATAATATCAATATCTTCATTGTAAGAATATCCAGAAATATAGTGCTCGAGTCTTTGACCATTCACCACTCATTACATCATTCTCTCCTAACGCTTGAAAATTTCTTTCATACAAAACTTCACACAATCCTCATTAGCAACATTACTGCATGCAAGATAATAAACCTTTGGGTTCAATTTCAACTGAAATCCATCAAAACATAAGCTATTGTAGCAACTCCTTTCGAAAGCTCAAAAGAATTCAGAAAGGAAATCGATTTAAGAGGCAAATGCAAAAATGGCTGAAATCTGTCAAAACAGACCAGCAGGTAAAGATCATTGTTACAAAATCTGCTGTTGCTCAAATCAAAAAGTGCAAAACTAACGAAAGTTAAATAATAACCTGCGGCATGCACACAAAAAATTATAGATTAGTATGACATTCTGGGATTTTTCACGATTTTTTATAGTGAAGCATAAAAATCTGTTTCGGGACAGCATCTTCCCCAAATCTTACTTCTCTCTCATTAGAGGCTAATCTTGACACAAAAACCAAACAAAAAGGATAAGGAGAGGTTATTACAGAATCAATAACTTCCAAGACTCAAATGAACAAAAATAAGCTGAAAGAAAAAATATAATGGGTTGTCTTCCAAAAAGCTCTTTCTTTATACCCATTAAGATAGGCATAATAATTTCAATGATGCTCACATAAGAATATGAATTGAAGTAAAAGGGAGTACCAATAAGCAAATATACACATATTTAAGTCTAATCCACTTCCTATGCAAGGGAATTTTGTAAGAAAATAAATTATTGAAACCAGAGGCTACTAGCATAGGAAAGCAAAACAAGTGCAACATAAAGACTTTCAGCATAAAGCGAGGAAACTTAATATTATTGAGATGCATAAAAATATTTTTCCCTCTCTCATAATAACTTTGAGTATCATGAATAAATTTAACGATATAACTCTCACATGAACCATAGTAGCAATGATCACTTATTCTACAAGAAAACATAGGGACACTAGCTTTCCTATTTCTACTAGGATGTGAAACAATATTAGAAGTATCCTTACAAAGGATAATGTGTCCATCTTCTACATTTTTAGTGACAAGGTCTTTCACATTTGGTGTTGCAGGTTCAACAACTATTTGTTTATCAAGTTCTACAACTTTCTCTGTACTTTTGTTAACCATACTAGCTATCATAGAATGTTACTTCACCTTAATAGGGAAATGTATTTTCTTGATGGAAGGTTATCATGAGCCATATAAAGATATTGTTAATGGTGTTCCTGCTAGAAATACTGAAGTTTATACTACTAATCATATTTTACCTGAACCTTACATCCAGAAAATACCTTTCCAAGTTAAGTTAAAGGAACATTCTATGATAGCAAGTATGGTTAACAAAAGTACAAAGAAAGCTGTAGAACCTAATGAACAAATAGATGTTGAACCTGCAGTAGAAAATGTGAAAGACCTTGTCACTAAAAATGTAGAAGATGGGCACATTATCCTTTGTAAGGATACTTCTAATATTGTATCACATCCTAGTAGAACTAGGAAAGCTAGTGTCCCTGTGTTTTCTATCAGAATAAGTGATCATTGCTACTATGGTTCATGTGAGAGTTGTATCATTAAATTTATTCATGATACCGACAGTTATTATGAGAGAGGGAAAATGTTTTTATGCATCTCAATAATTTTAAGTTTCCTCGCTTTATGCTGAAAGCCTTTATGTTGCACTTGTTTTGCCTTCCTATGCTAGTAGCATCTAGTTTCAATAATTTATTTTCTTACAAAATTCCCTTGCATAGGAAGTGGGTTAGACTTAAAAATGTGTATATTTGCTTCTTGATGCTCTCTTTTAATTCAATTCATATTTTTATGTGAGCATCATTGAAATTATCATGCCTATCTTAATGGCTATAAAGAAAGAGCTTTTTGGGAGACAACCCATTATATTTTTTGCTTTTAGTTTATTTTTGTTTGTTTGAGTCTGGGAAGTTATTGCTTCTGTAATAACCTCTCCTTATCCTTTTTGTTTGATTTTTGTGTCAATATTAGCCTCTAATGAGAGAGAAGTAAGATTTGGGGAAGTTGTTGTCTCGAAACAGATTTTTGTGCTTCACTGTGAAAAATCGTGAAAAACCCAAGAACGTCGTACTGATCTGTAATTTTTTGTGTGCATGCCCCAAGTTATTATTTAACTTGTGTTAGTTTTGCACTTTTTCATTTGAGCAACAGAATATTTTCGAAAAAATTGATCTTTACCTATTAGTCTGTTTTGACAGATTTTTGCCATTTTTTGCATTTGCCTATTAAATCGATTTCCTTTTTGAATTCTTTTTGGGCTTTCGAAAGGAGTTGCTTCAGTAGCTTATGTTTTGATGGATTTCAGTTGAAATTGAACCTAAATGTTTGTTATCTTGCATTCACTAATGTGGCTAATAAAGATTGTGTGAAGTTTTGTATGAAAGAAATTTTCAAGTGTTAGGAGAGAATGGTGTAATGAAGTGGTGAATGGTCAAAAGATTCAAGCATTATGTTTTGAAGATTATTACAATGAAGATATTGATGTTATTCAAGTGGTGACTCCGGAAAAATTTATTAAAAACCAAATTCAGAAACCTGCAGAGTCCATTTTCGAATAGGTAACAGTTCTGGTAAGAGAAAGTCCACGAAAAACCTTTCAATTTATATTTTTGCAGTTTTTTATCTAATGTGGGAGATATTGAGTCGAAAAAGGGACAAAAGAGGAGCCCGGGGGCTCACACCACCCGTGAGCTGCAATGTCTTCCTCTAGATCACCCAAGGAGAATTCCTCCACGGACATCATGAACCCGTACATGTATGAGTTGAAGATTCACCCCAACGAGTTGTTGCTCAAAGATGGGAAGATACATATAAAAGAGGTTCAGGGCCCTAAAGGAGAAGGTAGTCTGGAGGACAGGATGGAAGCATTGGAGCAAGAAGTCTTTAGGTACAAGAAGATGGCGGAACGCGAAGTGGATATCATCCATAAAATTAGTTCAGAACTCATCGCCGAGCACAAGAAGAAGACGACTGAGCTTAGGGATGAAATTTTCTCACTCCATTGAACAACCAACCAACTACAAGCACAGCTCTACGACGTGCAAAATCAAAACTGTGAGTATGAGGCTAGGTTTAAACACATAAGTTCTGGTGCTAGTTTCAGGATGTTGGAAACCAAGATGTCCTTTGTTGATGGGGAGCCCTTACCTTGGAAGTCGGATGATGATGAGAGAACACCACCATCACCGAAGGAGTAATTCGTCATCAGGTTTTGACATCCCCTTGGCTTGTTCCAAGCTTTGGGGAGTGCCGCGGTATCACATCATTATCTTTCATATTTTTACCTTTTTAGTAGAGTCATATCATGAATAAAGAAGTTATAATATAGGATGGTTTGCATTGTGGAAGTATTTCTCCTCTAGTTAGATATCTATATATCCCTTGGTGTGAGTTGTCGTTATGGAATATTAATGAGAAGTTCTATTATTTACTTTTTGCACATCTTATTTTAGTTTGCAATTTATGTTATATGATTGATCTTGTTGTTAGAATTGGTATCACTTTGGGATCATTAAGTAAATTTAGTTGGTTTTGGCAAACCTGGCTCTGGTTAGTAGCAACAGTATTTCAGAATTGAATGGAAAATAGAAAAGTACTTTTAGAAATATAATTTCATCATCTTTCTTTCTTGTTTGGCTCATAAGCTTAGTATTCTCTAGTTAAGATCTTTTGTGTTTCCAAGTAAGATTGCATGATTGTTTCTATCACTTGTATGTTTGTTTGTTTTCTTCAACTCTTATGCTTGCTACCCAGCCTTGCTAGCCAAAAACCTATACTAAGAGGGAATGCTTCTCGTGCATCCAATCCTTGAACTAAAACCTATGCCATTTGTGTTCACCATACCTACCTATTAGCATTATTGCTATTCCAAGTATATTCATGTTTTTATCTACCTTCCAAATTAAACTTGTTATGTGAAAATTAGTGATTAAAGCTCTCACAAACTTGATGGCACACTTTATTTTTCTTGCACTTAATAAACTTGAACCATTGTGTCCATCTATGTTGCTTATATGCTTGTGCTTTATATGTTGTGAATTAGCAGAACCATGATACCATCGGGAACACTTTCAACATTGCACTTATTATTTAGTTGATATCACGTTCTTTTGTTTATGGATCCCGACAGTGTGAAATAAAAGTGGAGTTTGTAAGCTCATGGAGTTTATATATGTGTTAGAGAAACGCCTAGGCAGCTAGCCTAAGCCATGCCTAATCATGGTGGAAACTTGCAGCATAACCATAGTGAGCATTCTATGAAGCATCCTCAATAAAAACCTATGCAAATAGCAAATAAAAAGATCACTAAGATGCTCATTGTCTATTGCCTTGTCATTTTGCTATGGGATAGCTCCTATATCATGGGGCAAGGGGTACCCTTGGCGGTTCTCCATGATACACATGTATTTACAATGACAAGAACTTACTTGTGACTAAAGTTATGTAGCATGAGGTTCGGTACTCGTAAGCAAGGGGCATAAGGTTTTCAACTTATAACTTGTCAAGCACATCCTCATATTTGTGTCACTTTAACCTTAATCACCTCAAGATGCTTATGATAGGGGCAATGAGAGCTGAAAGCTAGTAAGTACCATAATTTTTGGAATCTTTTTATGAAACTTGAAATCCCTGCTTCCCTCTGCAAAGGGCCTACCTTTTACTTTCTAGTTGAGTCAGTAAACCTATTCCTTTCTATCCTAAGAGAGCATTTGAGATGTTGTGATTCAATCATCCATATGATGATATATTCAATCATGTTTCTTATGTTCCCTGTTTTGCACAGTGCTCCTATCTTAGTTAATATTACTTTGAAATCTATCATTGAAAACCCCATTATGTTTGACTCCTGCAATTTGTTAATCGTTTTCTTGCCAAGAACAAAGTTTGCCATTACCAATTATGATTTACTTTGTGTATTTTATTGTGTTTCCTTTACTTATTACAAGTTAAGTTATACAATAGTGGGTTGTTTTCTATTATCAGTTGTGTATTGATGAATGTGATGCTTCTTGTCCATATTATCTTTATCGACACTTCACTCCATAAACATGTGGTCATGTTTATTGAGCTTAGTTTTCGCTTGGGGACAAGCAAGGTCTAAGCTTGGGGGAGCTGATACGTCCATTTTGCATCACTATTCTATATCATAATTTACTGTTATTCATTGATATATTTCATATTAAGAGATGATACTTATGTTATTTCATCTATTTTTGCATGATTGATGACTTTTGGAGGATGAACCACTGGAGTCAGGATTCTGATGGAAAAAGCACAATCCAGATGCAATTTTGGCGAAGATCAGGAAATCACAGAAAATATATGGAAATTCCTATTTTTCCAGAAGACGAAGGAGGCCAGAAGGATGAGTGGAGATGGGCCACAGGGGGCCCACACCAACCCCTAGCACGGGCCACCCCTGGCCACGCCACCAGGTGGTGTGGCCACCCTGGCCCACCTCTGGCATCGCCCTTTGGCGTATATAATCCCCTCGAAACCCTAAGACTCAGGGAGCAATCACAGAAAGGTTCCGCCGCCTCTACGGGGCGGAAACTACAGAGAGAGAAAGAGCTCTCTGGCAAGCAGAAATCTGCCGAGGAAATTCCGTTCCGGGGAGGGGAGATCATCACCATCAACACCGTCATCAAGCTAGACTTCATCGGGATCATCATCATCGTCATCTCCACCATCATCATCACCAGCACCATCACCACCACTCCATACCGCTGGAACAATTGGGTTGAATCTTGAATAGTCCTTAGGGGAAACTTTCTCGTTGTTGATTACTTGTAGTAGTTGATGATATTGAGTGGAACCATTGAATTATTGTTCATGTTCAGATTGTTACTTATCATTATTTCATCTCTGATCTTGATCCATGTGATGTCTCGTGAGTAGTTCGTTCAGTTCTTGAGGACATGGGAGAAGTCATGTTGTTTGTAGTGGAATTGTGTTGAGAAAGATTCAATGGTTTGATAATTAAGTTGTGGTGTTATTCTTCTAGTGGTGTCATGTGAATGTCGACTACATGATACTTAACCTTTATGGGCCTAGGGGAATGCATTGTGTATTTGGCTACTAATCGTGGGGTTGCCGGAGTGACAGAAACCTGAACCCCCGTTAGGAAACCTTTGCATAAGGGAGTGTAGGATCTCAAAGTTTAAGGCTGTGGTTAGGTTTTTATCTTAATTACTTTCTTTTAGTTGCGGATGCTTGCAAGGGGTATAATCACAAGTATGTATTAGTCCTAGGAAGGTCAGTACATTAGCATAGGTTCACCCACACAAAACTTATTCAACTAAAGAAGATTAATCAACTATATGAAGCGAAAGCACTTGACGATATTCCCATGTGTCCTTGAGAACGTTTGGTCATCTTAAGTAATACAACCGGCTTGTCCTTTGCTAAAGAAAGGATTGGGCCACTTGATGCAATTATTATTATTGTCTTTTATTTACTCGCACTTTATTTATCTACATTATCAAAAAACCCTAAAAATCTGTTTGCTAAGTATTTATAGAGAATTCCTGATCCAAGCCACTCGTCAACACCTTCTGCTCCTCGTTGGGTTCGACACTCTTACTTATCGAAAATACTGCGATACACCCCCTATACTTGTGGGTGATCAACAAGCTCACCATGAAGGACAAGTACAATGGCTGCGAGCAAGTCCATGCGACAAATGAATATGGTATGAACATTACCCATGTTGGTTACACTTTTGTTCAAACTCCCTCATCAAAACTATATCTCAAAAATGTCCTCCACATCCCTAATGCCAACAAAAATCTTGTTTACATGCATCATCTCACTAGAGATAGCAATGTCTTTCTAGAGTTTTACCCTTGATATTTTTATGTCAAGTACAAGGCAACGAGGATAGTTCTATTTAAGGGTAGATGCGTAGAGGCCTATATCCTGTCATTTATTCATCAAGCACCAGTAAACAAGTGTTCATCATCTCCAAGCCATCTTCCACCAAATGGCATAGTTGCCTCACACATCCATTATTTTCAATTTGTTCAGAAAATTCTTAATAGCAATGAACTCCCTTGTTCAAGAGAGTCTAGGGGTGAGACAATTGGTGACTCTGTCCAGCATGCAAAGATCCACCAAATCCCTTATCCTACTACAAGTACGTATCTGCCTCTCCCTTAGAGTTCGTAGCTCCATAGGTAGATACACATACTATGTAAGTTCTATTGATGATGTCAGCAAATTTAATTGAGTTTGCCTCCTCAAGAAAAATCTGATGTGTTTCAAGTATTTAATGAATTCTAAAATATTGTTGAACTATAATTTAATACAAAAATTCTCAATCTACAACTGGATTGGGGTGGTGAATATGAGAAACTAAATTCCTTTTTTTCACCAAATTAGTATTGGGCATCATGTTTAATCCCACATTCTCACCAATAAAATGGTTTTGCCGAGCGGTGTTAGGCAAATGCATCTAGGCCACTGAAATTTTGGGATGAGGCTTTCATAACCGCTAGCTATCTCATAAACATGCTTCCTTCTAAAGTCATCTACAATGGCACATCCATTGAATGAATCCTTCACAAACAACCAGATTATGCCATACTTCATATTTTTTGATGCGCTTATTGGCCAAACCTCCATCCCTACAATCAAAAAAAAATAGATTTTCGTTCCAAGCCATGGCCTTCACTGGCTATAGCCCCATGCATAAAGGAGTCAAGTGTCTTGACATATCCACTGGTAGAATCTATATTTCCTGTCACATAGTGTTTGATGAATACATATTTCCTTTTTGTGAACTTATTCAAACGCAAGAGCATTGATTCAACGTGAAATTATTTTATTCTCTAAATTTTTCCCCACCTCACCGGTTTTATATTGTGAGGGATTGATACTTACATTTTATCATCATAATATCCCCATATATGACTAGTTTATATTGTTTTTTGCATTGTTACATCACTATTTATGCCTTTTATATGATTTCTATGCCTTTTGTACAAAGTCCCTTGGTTTGGTATTTAATTTCTGGGAGGCAGAAAACCTCCTTTTTCGTATTTTGATTATTCAGGGACCTTATGGACACCAACACATTTGGGAAAAAATACCACAGAAGTTTTTCATCATGAGAAGGATATTGGGTATTGGAAACACACGAGAGGATCTATGATGGCCTAACAAGCCCAGTGGCATCACTATTTAAAGTGCCAGTCGACGTTCCTGATATGAAAGTGAAATTGGAGTGAAATCTGGATATGATGGTTCAAGTCCAGTTCCAATCTGGATATAAAACATGCTAAAAGCAACAAAGTGGCCGACATTTTTTTTAATTCCGGGAGAAGAAATTCCCAACCATTGCTAGGCTGAGCCATGTTAGCAAATAATGGTTTCTCCAAGAGAAAGAATCGACAAAACATCCTAGCCAAATTTGTGTGTTGGTCCCCATGCTGAGAACAAATACGTCATTTCTTGACCAATTCTTCTGATATCTTGCCGCTGGTTTATATCTAGATATGACTTATGAGTGGGGGCCTTGTATCTGTATTAGGATCAGCTCCTTAACATAGTTTCCAGCAAGTTATCCCAGATAAAATAATCATTAACATTGGCTGGGTGAAGGTTTGTTTGACATAAAGATAGATAAGTGACCTTACTACACACCCATGGGTGGAACTCTCACTCCGATTTGATTACCAGGCTGGATTCCTGTTCAGGTGGTTCCAAAACTAGAAACTATTCCTCTACTCTCTATGCACAAAAAATCTTAGAAAATAAGTATAGTCTAGAGGGGGTGCCAATGTTGTCCCAAGACCAGATCACGATAGGTAGCTGCTTTAAAGAGGTTGGGAGAGATACTGGTGAACAATCTTCTTCTTGTTTTATCCAACCTAGAGCACTCTTTCGCCTGAACTCTTCAGTGCTTAACTACTCAAGAGGTCCTCTATATCGGGTTCACGCTCGAACCATACCTAAATGTATTGGGAATTGCATCTGCCCCTCAGAACATATGGATCTCAAGTTTTTTCGCTAAGGATTCAATCTAGCCACACACCCTAGGACATGCCACATGGCATGTTCCCTCCCTGAGCATTGTATCGTCTCCTCCTTTTACAGACGCCTCCGCCTCGATAGAAAACCTACGCCCTATTTTTCCAACGATTTATAGTGGCGGTAGAAGAGGCGAAAAGCTTATCCTACTCTAGGAGAGGGCAGATCCTACTGCTTCCAGGCCGCCGAAGAGGTGGAAATTGACGCCATCGTCACCACCACTCCTCCTTGGCATAGTGGAGTCTCTCCATCACCATCTCCATCTCTCCCAACATCAGCACCATATCCATCTCGTGATTGACATCATCCACCTCATAGTTTTTGGTAGCTTGAACCCTGGAATATTGTTTAAGTGTTGGGTGCATGATTGTGCTTGGTAACTTGTCATTATTTCATGGTTAAGTTATACTTTCAGATTGTGTTGTAATCTCGGGCTATGGGGCCTGCCTCCCTGTCAACACCCGGATTTTTAATCCCAGATGCCCATTATGCCATACCTCGCAATCCCAGGATTACCATTTTTGCGAGACATAACGGATTGGATATCACAGTACATCATCCATTACAAACCATACATAAGGTCTTACACAAATAAGGATCTCATGATCCAGTCTTAATACAACAAGCAGCGGAATTAAAAGATAAGCGTAGCGGTGGGGTCCATCTTCAGGGGCACAGGCAATGCTGACGAAGGCAGATAGTCCTAGTTATCATAGCCGTCCTGATGGCCATCATCTTGATAGTCTCCTTCATAGTCTAGCCATGAGAATAGCCAGGGACAAAATCCATGAGTACTCTTTAAGTACTCGCAAACTACCTCTAACAAGTAATATAGTTCTAAGCCAAGTACTAACTCTATGTTTAACTATAAAGTTAAGTTTAAAACCTAAGCTGAGTTCTGAAGCAAAGAAAGATAAAATAAAGATCTAGAATTACTTAAGTTGGGAAGCTAGTATCATAAACACAACCCTGTTGTGGTCAAGTCAAGATTCATCATTCATTTCAAGTTATTTGGAAAACATCTGACAACAAAACAGTATGGCCATTCCAACTGTCCATAACCGCGGACGCGGCTATTCGAATAGTTTGATACTCTGCAGAGGTGGTACAATTTCACCACAAGATTCGATACATCTATCAGGGATAACCCTGAATCATCATACTTAGTATGCAGATAATCAAACATAACCTTCCCTTTACACACCCTAGTATAAGCACCTCTCCTATGAGCATGGCCTCCCAACCATGACCATCAGTCATTTTGGGCACTGCATAGGTGGACATCATGAGAGGTAGCCTCAGCTCAAACCTCTCCCGTGAGGGAACTAATACTAATGCACATAAATTTCCAGCTAAGCCTTACCCAATTCGGGTAGTGTGGTTGTAGGGTAAATTTGGAATGGTATCGCATCCGAATCCAACCATCAGTTTTATAAAAGGGTCAAGGCTCATGCCTCATCATTTTCATCATCACAAACCATTTATGTTTCTCAACACATGTCAAAACATCTCAATAGAATGACTCATCATTCCAAGGTTTTCACAATTCATTTTCACCAAGTGTTCCCATCTAAAGTGACTCAAGTTTTTGATCTACTCTAAACTACTAAGTTAAGAGTGTTCACTAAGGTGGAAGTGATGGGTTCAATCTCATGCCATAGAATGACATCTAAAGGTTTCTAAATAGGTCAAGTTTTATACTTTTTATGCTACCTTCAAAACAAGTAAGGGACTTTGTGTAAACTAAAGGAGGTAACACCTGTAAACAAAGACTTGGGGTAACTAATAGTTAAAGGGGTGTGACCCAAGCATGCCTATAGCATCTTGGATCAAGTTAACTAGCTTAATTCCAGTTTACTACAATAGCTTGCACTGTTAAAGGTGGCTTGCTTTGGTTGGTGTAGTGGTTGAAGTTTTCTTCTTCTTCTTGGTAGAACTCCTCCTCCTCGTAGAGTTGGTCGGTACTATCGTCTATAAATACATACGGAACACACAATCACCAAACAATACTTAACTAGTCTAATTAGCATTCTAAGGCACACATTTGATGATCTATTATCATCACAAGTATCACAAGTTTAATTCACTAGTTTCATTCTTTTTAATTTAGAAAAGTAATTTCTACTCATTGAAAAATTAACTAAGATTTAATATTCACCACTTAAAATATGGGATCATGTTGACACATGTCATCACCATATATTCTAACATGTGGGAATGAGATTTAAAGGTTTGATCATAATTACTTTGGTTTAAGTTCATTATTTAATGATTTAAAGTGACTAGAAATGCCTATATAGCATTATTTTGGTACTAGTCCGAAGTCACTGCATGTAAACCTTAATATTATTATATATTCAGATAGGTATGGTGAAATGTGATTTTTGAGAGGTGGAATCAACTCAAAATCTATCTTGGTTGATTTTATAAAAATGTTGTAAGTTCCAAAAGCTTCTGTTTTGTTATTTTTATTAGGGGAGATCTATAACTCTAATTGAATTAAATCCAACGGGCATGGATATATCATTTCAATACCTTTCAGACAAAATTAGTTTCATGCAATTTGGATTTATAAATCTCTCTGAATTGATTTTCAAACTAGGGGACAGAACTAATATTTAAACTAAAAAGAAAAATCCAATTTTGAATGGCTGGGCTAGCGCGGGAACGAACATGGGCCGGCCCAGTGGCGCTCTGCGGAGCAGGGCTCAGCTGACATGTGGGCTCCACCAGTCAGCAGCACAAAAACACCGAAACAGTATCTAGCATTCTAGGTCGCACGATTAGAAGGGGATCTAACGGTGGGGGTTCATCGTCGTGGACGGATTACTCCGGCGAGAACTTGACCTAGACGCGGCGGTGGGGGTCGGCTGGGGGCATACCAGGGCTCCAGCATGGTCGGTGAGGTGGGCAAACGAATTGGAAGACGACGGCGAGGCGAGGCACGGTTGCGGTGGAGCTTGGGTGCCCTAAATCGCAGGCTCCCTTCTCCTCCTGGTGCGGCGGCTCCGGCTCCAATTCTAGCGAGGCAGAGCTCGAGCGGCGTCGGCTAGAGGTGGGTGAGGTTCAGGGAGAGGTGGGGAGTGAGTGAGTGTGGAGAAATGAGGCTGGGGAGGCTGGCTTATATAGGCCCGACGGTGAGACTGAGTGGTGTGGGCAGGCGACTCTAGCGAGGGCGGCACAGGGGGCTAGCAGCGTGGCTCGAGGTAGGGGACGGTGGCCTGTCTCCTGGTGGTGCGCTGAGGCTTAAAGGCGTGGCAAGGCGAGCTCTGTGCTGGTCGGGAGCGTCACGCGCTCTAGGCGGCAGAGGCTGCGGGTTCCACGGCGAGCGGTGGCTGGGGTGCGTTGGGCGGCCAACGGGGGTGTCTGGGGTGTTCCCGAGGTGCTGGCAGAGCGGTAGGCGTGGGTTGTGGCCGAGGGACGGTCTGTGCACGCGGGGACAGTGCACGCTCTGCGGGCGGCGTCGGCATGGTCGACCAGCTCCGAGCGTGGCGGTTCTTGGCTGTTCTGGTCTCTAGCTCTGGGCTGGGGCTGGTTGGACGGTGGAGGTGGACCACGGGCGACGTGCTGGACAAGGTGAGAGAGGCTGGCGGCTGCTGTGGCGCGATATCGCTGGTGAGGGTTCTCAAGGTGCTCGGCCTTAATGGCCATGACCATTTGGTCGTGTGCATAGGGCTTGGCCGGGCTAGCAAGGGGTAGGGGTGCACTGAGGGGGACAAGGGGACCGAGTTAGGCCCAAATGGTGACCAAAATCACTACTCAAAATAGTGTTTTGAATTTGGCCAGATTTGTGCCTGCCACCTGTTTAATGAAATGGCCGCAAGAAGTAAACTTGTAAATTTTGGTTTCTAAATTTTTGGGTGATCTACACTAGTGCTAGGTATTCTCTGGTTGCAAGGGTTTTGAAAGTGGAGCTCATTTTGATGGTTTTTCAAATAGGGGTGATCTATGCATATGCATTGAATTCAATTTTCACATGCCATTTAAAATAAGCAAAAGAATTTTTTTAGCAGATCAAAAGGTGGGCCTTGGTACCTCATTATGTGTACTAGCAAGGGATACAAAGATCATGAATTGTTTCTGTTAAGAAATGAGTGCTAGGAACACTCAAAGTGGTATAGTGGATTAAAATGGCCAAAATGACCTTTCCTCATTTTTAATTGTTTTTATTTGATTTTCTTTAGTAAAAGTTTGGGAATTATGTAGATGATATTTAAATCACCTAAGAAACATTTTACAACCAAAGAATCACAGAACCATGGCAATTCAAATCAATTCCTAATTTAAATGCACATACACATGAATGCTTTCATTTTTAATTTGGAAAAGTTTTTGTTAACCCTAACTTTTGATGATTTAGATCTTGATAAGCTTGGATTGAAGTTTTGGGATGTTACAAACCTTCCCCCCTTAAACAAAATCTCGTCCCGAGATTTACAAAGAAACTAGGAACTAAAGAGATCTGGGAACTCTGTCCTAATGGAATCTTCGTGCGGCCAAGTGGCTTCCTCCTCGGTATGGTTGCTCCACTGAATATTGAGAAACTTGATGCTCCTGGTCCTGGTGGTTCTCTAGGCTTCTTCTAAGATACGGATGGGTACTTCCCGATAGGTCAGGTCATTGTTGATTTCCACAGCTCTGTGATCGATGTTCTTGAAAACTTCAGTCTTCTTAGGCACTTCCAAGCATTTGCGAAGTAACGAGATATGGAACACATTGTGGATGGCTGACATCTCTTCAGGCAGTTCCAGCTGATACGATACTTCTCCTCGATGGTTCAGAATTTTGAAAGGTCTGATATATCTGGGGGCTAACTTTCCCTTCAGACTAAAGCGTTGAGTTCCCTTCAATGGTGAAACCTTGAGATATAAAAAATCTCCGACATTGAAAGTCAGGTCTCTCCTTCTCTTGTCAGCATAACTCTTCTGTATGGATTGGGAGGCCTTGAGGTGCTCACGGACTTTGTGAACTTTCTCTTCTACTTCTCGGAGAATGTCGGGTCCAAAGATCTGACTCTCTCCTACTTGCGACCAATTCAAAGGGGTACGACACTTTCTTCCGTATAGGAATTCAAATGTTGCCATCTGCAAATGAGCTTGATAACTGTTGTTATATGAGAATTCTGCGAAAGGCACGCAATCTTCCCATTTTGATCCATATTCCAACACACAAGCTCTAAGCATATCCTCTAGGATTTGGTTGACTCTCTCAGTCTGTCCATCGGTTTGCGGGTGATAGACGGTGCTGAAGTTCAACTTGGTTCCTAATCCTTCTTGAACTTTTTGCCAAAATCTCGAGGTAAATTGGGTTCCTCGATCTGATACGATGGTCTTGGGGGTTCCATGCAGACTAACAATCCTAGCAATATACAGCTCTGCTAACTTTGCACTCTGGTAGGTTGTCTTGATAGGTATAAAGTGGGCTACCTTGGACAGTCTATCAACGATGACCCAGATTGAGTCATTTCCCCTACTGGAAGTAGGTAAACCAGTGATAAAGTCCATTCCGACGGAATCCCATTTCCATTCTAGAATCTGCAGTGGTTGCAATAGTCCTGCAGGTCTCTGATGTTCTGCTTTGACTCTTTGACAGATGTCACATTTGGCGATGTCGCTTCCGATTTCCCTCTTCATCTTGTGCCACCAAAATTGCTCTTTCAAATCCTGATACATCTTTGTTCCTCCGGGGTGGATAGAATAAAGAGTATCATGAGCTTCCTTCATGATAACTTCCTTCAGCTCCGAATCTGCTGGCACACAGATACGTCCTTTGTACCACAGTACTCCTTCCTCGTCTTTAGTGAATCCAGGTACCTTTCCTGTACCAATACGACGTTTGATTCCATCGATACTTTCATTCCCCTTCTAGGCTTCCTTGATTTGGCTAATCAAAGTGGGTGGAAGTTCAATGCTAGCCATGAATCCTTTGCTAACTAATTCAGTCTTGAACTGCTCCAACTCTTCGTACAAACTTGGTTGCTTCTCCTTGATCATGGTGTTTAGCCTACACGGCAATCTGCTAAGAGCATCCGCTACCACATTGGCTTTGCCGGGGTGATAGTGAATGTCAAGGTCATAATCCTTGATTAAATCTATCCATCTCCTTTGCCTCATATTCAGCTCCTTCTGAGTGAAAATATACTTCAAGCTCTTGTGATATGAGTAAATCTCACAGTGATTACCCATCAGATAATGACGCCATGTCTTCAATGCTAGAACCAAAGCTGTTAGCTCAAGATCATGGGTCAGATAGTTCTGCTCATGCTGCTTCAGTTGTCGAGACAGATAAGCGATGACTTTGCCTTCTTGCATCAATACACATCCTAGACCAATCTTAGATGCATCACAATACACATCAAACGGCTTCTTGATGTCTGGCATGAGCAATATTGGGGCTGATATCAATCTCTTCTTCAGCTCCTGGAAACTGGCTTCACATTTGTCAGTCCATTCAAACTTCTTGTCCTTCTTCAACAATTGGGTCATGGGTCGGGCGATGCTTGAGAATCCTTCTACGAACTTGCGGTAGTATCCCGCTAATCCGAGAAATGCGCGGACTTGGGTTTGAGTGGTTGGAGCTTCCCATTTTTTGACATCTTTGATCTTGGCAGGATCAACAAAGACTCCTCTGGCAGACACAATATGTCCTAGGAATCCTACTTCTTTTAGCCAAAACTCACACTTGCTAAACTTGGCATATAACTGATGCTCTCTCAGGGTTTGTAGGATGATTCTCAGATGTTTCTCATGCTCTTCTTCTGACTTGGAGTAGATAAGGATATCGTCGATAAACACAAATACAAACTTATCTAGGAAATTCATAAAGATCTTATTCATGAGATTCATGAAATAAGCAGGGGCATTGGTTAATCCAAAAGACATAACCGTATACTCGTATAAACCATAGCGAGTAGTAAAGGCGGTCTTCGGAATATCCATTGCACGAATCTTAAGTTAGTGATAACCAGTCCTAAGATCAATCTTTGAGAATACCTGGGCTCCAGTCAACTGATCAAATAGATCCTCTATCTTTGGCAAGGGGTACTTGTTCTTGATGGTGACGTCATTCAACTTTCTGTAATCTGTACACAGACGATTGCCTCCATCTTTCTTGTCGACGAATAACACTGGTGATCTCCATGGCGATGCGCTTGGTTGAATCAAGCCTGTTGCTAACATGGCATCTAACTGCTTCTTTAGTTCCACTAACTCTGAGGGGTTCATGCTATAGGGTCTCTGGGCTATGGGTCCGGTTCCGGGGATTAGTTCGATAATGAACTCAATATCCCTATCCGGGGGCATACCTGGCAATTCATTTGGGAATAGGTCGGGGTATTCACAAACTACTCTGACCTGGTCTATGGTGGGCAGGGCTACACTCTTGTTGCACTTGAATTGACGGGGTAAAGTTTCAGAGATATGCTCTACTGTTACTCCAGAACTACTGGTCATGGTGATGGCTTTCTTAGCACAGTCTATCAGTCCTTTATGCCTTGACATCTAGCCCATACCTAGTACTACTTCCAATCCTTTGGTTCCAAGTACAATTAGGTTGGCATAAAATCTATCCCATGTATTCTGATAGGCACAGCTTTGCAATTTTTTCTAGATTTAGTTGTTGAGCCAGGGATTTGAACTATCATGACATGCTTCAGGTTGGTTGGGTGAATCTTACTAGTGCATGCAAATTCTTCGGTGACAAATGAATGCGATGCTCCCGAATCAAACAATACTCTTGCTAAAACTGAGTTGACAGAAAACATACCCAGCACTACATCTGGCGCTTCCTGGGATTCTTCTGCGTTCATGTGGAAGAGACGACCATTGTGGTTGTGAGGGTTCCCTGGGGCAAATCTTCTTCCTGGTTGAACACGACGCTGCTGCTGAGCTGGGGCATTCACAGTGGCATTAGCTGCAGTCTTCTTGGGACACTCATTGGAGTAGTGACCCTTCACTCCACAATAAAAACAAGTGATCTGGGACTTGTCCTTGACTACGACAGGTACAACATTGCTGCTAGTTCTGGGTGCAGTATTGTTGTTGTTGTTGTTGTTGTTGTTGTTGTTGTTGTTGTTGTTGTGGTTCTTGGGAGGTGCACGGTTGAAATTGTTGGCATTACCGGAGTTGGGATGGTTTCCTCCGGACTTCACATTGCCTCCGCTACGGTTGGGGTAGCTTGGGCGAGACATTGGGGGTCGGTTGTTCCTGGGTGCATATCCTGGTGAGGGGTTGGGACGGTACTTCTGGTGACTACTGGATCCAGACTGCTGCATCATACGACGCTTGTGGTTGTCGTTTGCCTGGTTAATCTTCCCTTCCATCTAAATGGCAGAGTCGACTAGCTCTTCGAGATCCTGAAAACGGATGTTGACAAGGAGAGTCTGCATCTCATCATGCAGTCCGTTCAAGAATCTCTCCTTCTTCTTGGCCTCCGTGTTGATTTCATCCGGTGCATATCTGGCAAGAGACAGGAATCTGTCACGGTACTCCACCACAGTCATTCTTCCTTGCTTTAATTCGCGGAACTCATCTCTCATCCGGTTGACTAGACCTTGCGGCACGTGTGTGCGACTAAACTTGACTTTGAATGCTTCCCATGTCATCACTTGACCATGGTTCATATTGCGGATGCTATTCCACCAAGCTCTTGCATCTCCTGCCAGATAGTGGCTGGCGAAGAGAACTTTCTCATTTTCATCAACTCCTGCAACTTCAAGGTTGTTTTCCATCTTCTGTAACCAGTCATCGGCATCTAATGGGTTTTCAGATTGGTTGAAGATTGGGGGATTGGTATTCTGAATTTTTTTGAGTTTGGATCCATGGTGATCCTGATTTCCATGCCCTTGGTTGTTGAGAGCCATTTGGGCGATCTGCTGCAATGTTGCTAAGTTGGCTTGGCGCTCGGCCCTGCTTGCTTCACGGTCTGTGATGAGATTCTTCAAGATCTGCAGCATTGGGTCTTGTGACAAGCTGCTCCCTCCTTGGTTTCCCCGAGTCATCTGAAGATTGAGATAGATATAGGGGTAAGAGGGAAATTCTAAGGTTCATGATTTTGGGTTTTCAAAGCTAAAACTTTGAGTTAGACTCAGGTTTTTCAACTAACTTCATTTTCATTCATGCAAATAAGCACACGACACAACACACACCACAACAAACAAAGGAAAGAAGATGGTTTGAAGAACCATTCTGCAAGCTACGATACAGTGGGGCTGATACAACTCATGCTACGACAGTGCTCTCGTGCATCTACTCATCATCGATGAAGTCGGAGTCCTCATCATCAGTGTAGAAGTCCACAGCATCCTCCTCCAAAAAGTCATCATCGTTGCTGAGGTAAGAATCCATGTATCCCTGGATGTCTTCACCCTCATCTTCTTCTTCCTTGGCGGCAAGCTGAGCTTCCTGCTCCTTGACGGTCTTCTCGAGGTCGGCCACCTTCTTGCAAAGACGGGCGATGGTGCGATCCTTCTTGGCACGCTGGCGCGAAGAGACTAGCGATCCTGCACGAGCAGTGCGAAAGTATGGGCCTTCTGGTCGGCAATGGCACGGTTCTAGTTGGCTAACTCTCTGGCATTATCTAGTTCTTGCTGTCTGTCATGCAGCAAGAAGTCAAGATTCTCCACTTGATGCCTCAACTCTGGGTGACTTGGCATCTCCATCAGCATTCCCATGAAGTCACGTCTTGCATAGTGAGCAAAATGGGTTCATTGGATCTTGTTGACGCTGAGGGCACATAGACGTGCGAGAGCTTCATGCATTGCCCTGGCTAATCCTTCTAGCCAGTTGTTCTCTCTCACGGAGAACTGAATTCTCCCGGAAGTTAGTGCTTCGATGCTTCCGCTAAGATCTGCGGTGACTAGCCACTGTAAGTCTCCTCCTGGGGGTCCTGGAAGTTGAGCTCCAAGAAACTCCGGATGTGGGCGTCCCAAGAACTCCGGTAGTGAATCCAGATTCCTCTCGAAGATCAGCTAACCTCCGTTTCCCAACTGATAGAACTTGCTGAACTGAGTCTCCATCTACAAGAATTAAGGATGAGGAGATTAGTGAAGTGATCAAGTGTGTCAAGTTTTAAGTAGTAATGTAAGAATTTTGAGGAACATGAATTTTTGAGAAAGAATGAGTTCACAAGGATAAGAGAGGAAATAGTTTTTCATAAATACTCACTTTGGTTTTGAAACTAAGTTTTTGTTTGGACGTCCATTCTAACTAGGGTCTCCTATGGTCAGGATGGCTCTGATACCAACTTGTCAACACCCGGATTTTTAATCCCAGATGCCCGTTATGCCATACCTCGCAATCCCAGGATTACCATTTTTGCGAGACATAACGGATTGGATATCACAGTACATCATCCATTACAAACCATACATAAGGTCTTACACAAATAAGGATCTCATGATCCAGTCTTAATACAACAAGCAGCGGAATTAAAAGATAAGCGTAGCGGTGGGGTCCATCTTCAGGGGCACAGGCAATGCTGACGAAGGCAGATAGTCCTAGTTATCATAGCCGTCCTGCTGGCCATCATCTTGATAGTCTCCTTCATAGTCTGGCCATGAGAATAGCCAGGGACAAAAGCCATGAGTACTCTTTAAGTACTCGCAAACTACCTCTAACAAGTAATATAATTCTAAGTCAAGTACTAACTCTATGATTAACTATAAAGCTAAGTTTGAAACCTAAGCCGAGTTCTGAAGCAAAGAAAGATAAAGTAAAGTTCTAGAATCACTTAAGTTGGGAAGCTAGTATCATAAACACAACCCTGTTGTGGTCAAGTCAAGATTCATCATTCATTTCAAGTTATTTGGAAAACATCTGACAACGAAACAGTATGGCCATTCCAACTGTCCATAACCGCGGACGCGGCTATTCGAATAGTTTGACACTCTGCAGAGGTGGTACACTTTCACCACAAGATTCGATACATCTGTCAGGGATAACCCTGAATCATCATACTTAGTATGCAGATAATCAAACATAGCCTTCCCTTTACACACCCTAGTATAAGCACCTCTCCTATGAGCATGGCCTCCCAACCATGACCATCAGTCATCTTGGGCACTGCATAGGTGGACATCATGAGAGGTAGCCTCAGATCAAACCTCTCCCGCGAGGGAACTAATACTAATGCATATAAATTTCCAGCTAAGCCTTACCCAATTCAGGTAGTGTGGTTGTAGGGTAAATTTGGAATGGTATCGCATCCGAATCCAACCATCAGTTTTATAAAAGGGTCAAGGCTCATGCCTCATCATTTTCATCATCATAAACCATTTGTGTTTCTCAACACATGTCAAAACATCTCAATAGAATGACTCATCATTCCAAGGTTTTCACAATTCATTTTCACCAAGTGTTCCCATTTAAAGTGACTCAAGTTTTTGATCTACTCTAAACTACTAAGTTAAGAGTGTTCACTAAGGTGGAAGTGATGGGTTCAATCTCATGCCATAGAATGACATCTAAAGGTTTCTAAATAGGTCAAGTTTTATACTTTTTATGCTACCTTCAAAACAAGTAAGGGACTTTGTGTAAACTAAAGGAGGTAACACTTGTAAACAAAGACTTGGGGTAACTAATAGTTAAAGGGGTGTGACCCAAGCATGCCTATAGCATCTTGGATCAAGTTAACTAGCTTAATTCCAGTTTACTACAATAGCTTGCACTGTTAAAGGTGGCTTGCCTTGGTTGGTGCAGTGGTTGAAGTTTTCTTCTTCTTGGTAGAACTCCTCCTCCTCGTAGAGTTGGTCGGTACTATCATTTATAAATACATATGGAACACACAATCACCAAACAATACTTAACTAGTCTAATTAGCATTCTAAGACACACATTTGATGATCTATTATCATCACACGTATCACAAGTTTAATTCACTAGTTTCATTCTTTTTAATTTAGAAAAGTAATTTCTACTCATTGAAAAATTAACTAAGATTTAATATTCACCACTTAAAATATGGGATCATGTTGACACATGTCATCACCACATATTCTAACTTGTGGGAATGAGATATAAAGGTTTGATCATAATTACTTTGGTTTAAGTTCATTATTTAATGATTTAAAGTGACTAGAAATGCCTATATAGCATTATTTTGGTACTAGTCCAAAGTCACTGCATGTAAACCTTAATATTATTATATATTCAGATAGGTATGGTGAAATGTGATTTTTGAGAGGTCGAATCAACTCAAAATCTATCTTGGTTGATTTTATAAAAATGTTGTAAGTTGCAAAAGCTTCTGTTTTATTATTTCTATTAGGATAGATCTATAACTCTAATTGAATTAAATCCAACGGGCTTGGATAGATCATTTCAACAGCTTTCAGAAAAATTAGTTTCATGCAATTTGGATTTATAAATCTCTCTGAATTGATTTTCAAACTAGGGGACAGAACTAATATTTAAACTAAAAAGAAAAATCCAATTTTGAATGGCTGGGCTAGCGCGGGAACGAACATGGGCCGGCCCAGTGGGGCTCAGATGACATGCGGGCTCCACCAGTCAGCGGCATAAAAACACCAAAACGGTATCTAGCATTCTAGGCCGCACGATGAAAAGGGGATCTAACGGTGGGGGTTCATCATCGTCGATGGATTACTCCGGCGAGAAATTGACCTAGATGCGGCGGTGGGGGTCGACTGGGGGCGTACCAGGGCTCCAGCAAGGTCAGTAAGGCGGGCAAACGAATTGGAAGACGATGGCAAGGCGAGGCGTGGTTCCGGCGGAGCTTGGGGTGCCCTAAATTGCAGGCGCCCTTCTCCTCCTGCTGCGGCAGCTCCGGCTCCAATTCCGGCGAGGCAGAGCTCGAGCGGCGTTGGCTAGAGGTGGGTGAGGTTCAGGGAGAGGTGGGGAGTGAGTGAGTGTGGAGAAATGAGGCTGGGGAGGCCGGCTTATATAGGCCCGACGGTGAGACCGAGCGGTGTGGGCAGGCGACTCTGGCGAGGGCGGCACAGGGGCTAGCAGCGTGGCTCGAGGTAAGGGACGGTGGCCTGTCTCCTGGTGGTGCGCTGAGGCTTAAAGGCGTGGCAATGCGAGCTCTGTGCTGGTCGGGAGCGTCACGCGCTTTGGGCGGCAGAGGCTACGGGTTCGACGACGAGCGGTGGCTGGGGTGCGTTGGGCGGCCAGCAGGGGTGTCTGGGGTGTTCCCGAGGTGCTGGCGGAGCGGTAGGCGCGGGCTGCGGCCGAGGGGAGGTCTGTGCACGCGGGGACAGTGCACACGCTGCAGGCATCGTCGGCATGGTCGACCAGCTCCGGGCGCGGCGGTTCTTGGCTGTTCTGGTCTCTGGCTCTAGGCTGGGGCTGGTTGGACGGTGGAGGTGGACCACGGGCGACGTGTTGGATAAGGTGAGAGAGGCTGGCGGCTGCTGTGGCACGATGTCGCCGGTGAGGGTGCTCAAGGTGCTCGGCCTTAATGGCCATGACCATTTGGTCGTGTGCACAGGGCTTGGCCGGGCTAGCAAGGGGTAGGGGTGCACTGAGGGGGACAAGGGGACCGAGTTAGGCCCAAATGGTGACCAAAATCACTGCTCAAAATAGTGTTTTGAATTTGGCCAGATTTGTGCCTGCCACCTGTTTGATGAAGTGGCCGCAAGAAGTAAACTTTAAATTTTGGTTTCAAATTTTTTGGGTGATCTACACTAGTGCTAGGTATTCTCTGGTTGCAAGGGTTTTGAAAGTGGAGCTCATTTTGATGGTTTTTCAAATAGGGGTGATCTATGCATATGCATTGAATTCAATTTTCACATGCCATTTAAAATAATCAAAAGAATGTTTTAGCAGATCAAAAGGTGGTCCTTGGTACCTCATTATGTGTACTAGCAAGGGGTACAAAGATCATGAATTGTTTCTGTTAAGAAATGAGTGCTAGGAACACTCAAAGTGATGTAGTGGATTAAAATGGCCAAAATGACCATTCCTCCTTTTTAATTAATTTTGATTTGATTTTCTTTAGTAAAAGTTTGGGAATGATGTAGATGATATTTAAATCACCTAAGAAACATTTTACAACCAAAGAATCACGGAACCATGGCAATTCAAATTAATTCCTAATTTAAATGCACATACACATGAATTCTTTCATTTTTAATTTGGAATTTTTTTGTTAACCCTAACTTTTGATGATTTAGATCTTGATAAGCTTGGATTGAAGTTTTGGGATGTTACACTCCCCAAGAGAGCTGGGCTGCATGGAAATGTCTCTACGTGTCCTCCTCGTTGTCCATCCCATAGCTAGAAAGTACCGGGGAGATGTGGATAGCATATTCGGCCAAAACTTTCATGCACTATTATTTGCTTGGACGTGGTACTATGAAAAATGAATGAGTTCCATTGATAAATAGTTGTTCTAGAACATTGCAATTCCACCCTTTCGTCCATCACTACTTATAGCAAAACAACTATCAAAACCAAAATAATGAGCTAGATTTTTTACTCGGGTATTCTCTACTTCAGTTTTTAGAATGCATAACACCAAGGGATGGTTATGCGCAACAAGGTTGCTCAACTCTCGAATTTTCGCATCACCGCCCATACCACAACAATGCAAAAACAATATACTCATTAGGCTTGGCGGTACTCCTCGAAGGATCCCACCAATGCGTAAGTATTTATTGTGTCTCTTGATGTGTTATCCTCTCAGTTATGATCCACTTTAGATCCCTTTTCAAATTAGGGCTCGGTACTGTTTGTTGATTAAATTGGTTAACAATCGAGCTAACTTTACTTGGGTTACTCACTTTGACCAAAACACTCTCTACAACAACATCATGTGATGGCTCAAGCAGGTTGTCCACCCTCAAAAAGTTTCATCTTTTCCTAGGAGCACCCGTTTCATCTTCAGACATGTCATCACAATCTGTCTTCTCATAAGAATCATATTTGTATGATCTAGGACAGTGTAACATCCCAGCATTTGAGGTTAGAAATAAACAGGGATCCGGTGTGTGCATTGCATTGATGCATAGAAAATTTGGGAGATTTTCATGCGTTTGTTTAAAACACAAAGAGATTGGAGTTTCTCTTACTTTGATGATTTAGGTTTAGTGTATCGAGGAAGTGCTATAAAATTTTACATGACCTTTGTTGAATATTATTTGTTTTGGGGGAAAAGTTGGTGTTCATAGTGGAGTTAAAAAAAATCATACTGAATTAGAAGTTCAACCAAATATATATAATACAAACACTTTGGGCAAACAAAATAAGACATGATAAGAATTGTATCCTTTATTACAACTACATTCTTACAAGATTTGATAATACTTGGAAATAGGTAAAACAAGATCAAATATATATAAGAATCAAACAATATAATACATGTACTCACATGAGTATTTTTTTACCACATTTTACGGAATGTTACTATTCCAAAATGGAATAGATATTACATTCCAGAATAGTATATAATGCATAATTAGAGATACAACAATAAGAATCAAATACTACAGGTAATTACACTTAGAGGAGTATTTTACAACTTTTGTGGACTAATACAATTAACATAAGGGATAAAGAAAATTACAAGTACATAGAATACAAAGAAACTCTAACACTAATTCTTTATCTTGTTCGTATAAACCTTAAAGCAATGCAAGAAAGAAAAATAGGAAAAAATAATAAAATTAGAAAAGGGGAATTTGGGTTAGTGTTACTCTTAGGTTTTGGCACAGAAGTGCTATGCTAAGCTCATCATCGAGTGTTGAACTGAGGGGCCAAATAAAGGATCTATTCTTATCAAAAATATTTAGCCTCAGACTTCTTGCATCACAGGCTAGGTGTTGGGGATATGCATAATGGGTATCATTATAGCATAGCTCTAATCCAGCTAACCCGGGTGGCCCATAATTAGTAGCAAGGCCTATGGCCTACTGGGCGGCCCAGACAGGTGCATCTAGAAGGGAGGCCCATGTCGTATACAGGGAGGCTATGATACTATCATAGATGAAGCCGAAGCCTTGAAGTACAAGTCACGAAGACTAGTTAGTGTTAGTGTAGGACTTTGTAACCTATCTGGTATGGACTTTACCCTGTATCCTAGGTTCTGGCGCTTTTATAAGACGGACCTTTGGGAGCCTTTAGGGCACAAGTTCTAGCACATCAACTCTCGCATAGCGAACCATACGATCTCTGTAACTTGACGTATTGCCATTATAGTGATTTATAGCAGGAGTAGGATTTCCGCCACTGTTGTGGGATCTGAACCTGGGTAAGATGTGTTACCTCGTACCATCCAACTCGCCGCCTTACCCCACCGCTCTAAACATTCTCTGGGAGGAACCCTCCATGGTGTACTCGTCTACATACCATGATAGTTGGCACCCACCGTTGGACAAGAGGTGGTTCAAGCTCTACACTAGGCGAGGCCCGAGCACTTCACAAGAATCGGTGACACCATAGCCATATGGCACATTCTCTTCTCCAGCAATGTTCAATTGTCCCTCCGGATGAGTTCTAGATCCTAGCGAAGAAGAACCCCACCCACTTCTCCATCGTCCCTATCGAGGACATCCTCATCTTCATCGGTGAAACCGGCTTGGTATCAATCTCCCAGGAAGTCGGACACACGTCAAGACTCACACAGACCACCTCCGGGCTAGAAACAATTACGGAAGAACAATCTGAGACGAATATCCCTTCAGAGTTTGTCGACTTAGATCTCAACAATTCAATTCCCACCCAAACTGCCCCTGTGCAGGATATAACGGTGGAAGACAAAAGTAGATCCGATTCGCTCACCCAAGTGTTAGAGAAGCAGATGTCACACTTCGTGGCTATTATGAGCATCTTCGATCTAATATTTTAGTTCCAGAGGAAGGGGGAAACCCCACGTGAGTACCTAGCTAGGTGGCTTAGGTTAAGAAACTCCGTCGAGGGAATCTCCGACTGGGAGGCCGTGTTTTAGACTCTAACAAGGCACACTTCTCCGACATTTGCTAAGACGACAGGAGGCTGCCAGACAATTGAGTTTCATCCAAGTGATCACAGCTGTTAATAGCTCTGCCAAGGCTGACACTTTTCCTTCGGGCACTTGCTCTGCCGCTACCGGCAAAAACAAGTTCGTTGGCTACGTTGCTTTAGGATCAGGATCTACCTCTGAAACGGTTGGTAATAACTTTGACTCAGTCCTAGATACCCTTTATGCCAACATTGTGGGAGTAAGCCCGCCAACTCAAAGGAACTAGACGCTTCCATGAAGGAGATCGAGGAAGATATGGATCGCGAGGAGCGCAATGAACAAACAATGGCTTCCCACCAAGTACTGGTGGCCATGACATAAGAAAATTAGGGTGCCGGAGCAGCTCCACCAGGAGCAGACAACACCGTAAGGGCAGCGGCCACGGGTAAGAATGATGTGGATCCAGCAAAGGCCATTCCCCCTCCGGCTATCCCCCCGTAGCAAGCGCGGGAATTGATGACCGAACCAAGTGCTAATGATCGAGCAAATCCTTCGCCACCTCCATCAACCTCGGCCACAGGCAATGTCTTTTGTTACTCCGGCAGACAAGGTGATGTACGGCAAAACTCTCGTCGATCCCGCGATCGTGGATCATATCCAGAACATTGTCCAGCTAGATGAGAAGTGCCAAGAGATCCTCGCAGAATCCAAGTGTGTCGTGGAGCAGAGCGCTCAGCTCAACAAGGACCTGGCCAAGGCGTAGGAATCCATCAAGGCGGCAAGAGTAATGGAAGATGAGTACAAAAAACTGCTGACACGACAAAAAAGGCACGAGCTCCCGCTCACATAGTGCAAGACCCTGGCCTTTGACGAATATTAGGATGGGGCACGATAAGGCGGAGAAACCAAAGGCGACCCCTACATTGACAAGGCCGGGAAGCAGGTCATGCCCATGCCCGACCTGAACATGGTCATCTCCAAAACCTTGCTGGAGTAGGATAGATCACCCGCAGTGGTTGACTAGGTCTATGATCTAGTCGCCAAGGCTGTCAGTCAACAGGAGAAGGCCACCTCACAGAGGCTTGAGACCAATCCAGAAATTTGCCAGTCTAGTGCTCAAAACCATCGCAAGCAATATCGATGTCGGATCGCGTACAGGTTCCACAAAACGAAGGTAGAGGAATGCGTGGAATCAAGATGATGCTATCCCCATATCCCACAGCAACATAGCTAAGTCACACTGCCAAGACTCGTCACTCCCTCCCCAGCAATATCGATGGTACAGAGAGGCACCGCCTCACTACCATACGAGCATGCCGCCTCCAAGACACCCACAGGGTGGCATTGTCATTCGCGATAATGAAGTGCAGCAAGCGAACTATGGCAGGGAGTTTTGTGCCAATAATGGCCTAAGGAGAAAGGCTCCAAACAATCAAGACAGGCTCGGTGGTTCCCAGCATGGAAGAAGCAAGAGGACCAAACCCGCGCTACCGCCATCACCACTAAGAAGCCACCACGATGGAGGATCTCATAGGTATGACTCTTCAGTGCATAACTCTCCTCCACATGGCAGCGAGCATAATGCTCCACAACCAAAACCCTATGATGCATGCCAAGACCTAGATGAATTCCGGGAAGCCCACGAAGAAACCTATCCAGGGCCACGATGCTTCGGCCCAGTTATCCGGACAACAACTTACCACAAGGGTCTCCAGATTAACAAGACTATCAAGCCCTATGACGGCATGGCCCAACAAACTACATGGTTGCAGGACTACCATGAAGCGATAGCAATCATAGGGGGAAACCATAATGTCATCATTAAGTACATCCCACCCATGCTCATCGGCACCCCTGACAATGGATCAATGACTTACCGAAGAAATATATCTACAATTGGTTGGACATGCATGCGGTGTTCGCCAAGAATTTAGAGGGTACGTACAAGCGTCACTGCACTGTCGGTGACCTACAACAATGTGTACAAGAAAAATATGAGTCATCTCGGAACTACCTCTCCTGTTGGCTCGACATGAAAAACTCGTGCGCATGAGTACACAATCAAACTGCTATGGCCTCCTTCATCGATGGTTTGGAAACAGGTTCATTTCTCCGGCATACACTAAAGTGCATTCAGGATAAGGGAAAGCTTGATCTCAACACGATGATATCCAAGGCTAGTGAATTTACCACCACTGATGATGATGCTCGTGGTGCTCTACCTACAGTTGCCATCCCCAACCAAGCTAAGAAAATACCAATAACAAGCGAAAAAACTAATCAAAGAGAAGCAAGTGGCCAACATAGTCGCAATGGCGTTCGCTGGTAGAGGCGAAGGTGGACAACATGGACATGGTCAGGGAGCTGGCCATGGGTAGCAGCGAAGTGGTGAAGCTACACCTTCTACGCCCCACATTCCCCAGACATATGAGTGACATTAGGATATGATGTGCTTCATGCACATGGATGCCAATGGTTAAGTCCACCCACACTAACCACAATTGCAAGTTTGTCAATGATCTCAAGGAGGACCCCGAGTCCGGCTACCAGCAAAGTCGAAAGAATAGACCCCGCAGAAAAGGCAAGGGGAAGAAGGAAGACAAAGAGTCCAAGGATTCTAATGATATGGAGGGGGATACTAAACCCAAGCCCACTGACAAGAGCGATGTCGGGGGAAAGAGCAAAAATTCATTCGAGAAGAAAAATGCCACCTATCACACCTTCCTCGACACTCCAACAGTCAAGGAATAGAAAAACTCTCTGAGGATACTGCTATCCACCCTCCCCAAGGTACCCTAGTACGTAAAGTGGTCGGAGATTACAGTTACTTGGGACAAATAGGATCACCCATATATAATCCCAACAAATAACTAGTAAGGAATGGTCATCAACCCACTAATTTATGACTACGAGTTCACCAAGTGCCTCGTGGATAGCGGAAGCAACATCAACATCATGTACATTCATACACTACAAACAATGAACTTGCAAGAGATCCATCTTAAGTGGATCAACACCCTGTTCCATGGAGTTGTTCCTGGTTGGCAGCCTCAGTCCCTTGGATGCATTACCCTTCAGGTCGCTTTTGGTGATGTTAATAATTAATGCCAAGAGAGAATGACCTTTGAGGTCGTACCTTTCAAGAGTGTGTACCATGTCATCTTTGGACGCGACATCTTCCATGCTTTCCACTCACGTCCATGTCAGATCTACAATAGGCTCAACATGTCGGGACCTAATGGTATAATCACCGTTGTCAGAAGCTTCAAGAAGGCAAGGGAGTGCGAACTAGGAGAATCTTCCTACGTTGAAGAAGTGCTCTATGGTGAAGAGTTCAAAGGAATCTAGAGCCAGGTCGATGCCCTATAGATGCCGGCTTTGAAGAAGTAGATATCTGATTCCGAATCCACATTGAAGGCAAGTATCAAGACCAAGCCGGTGCAACTTCTTGAAGGAGACTCCGCCAAGACCATCACAATTGGCACATCATTGGATCCCAAATAAGAAATCACGCTCGTCGAGTTCCTCCGTGAAAACAAGGACATCTTCACCTGGCAACCTGCCGACATGGAAGGTGTTCCTAGGGAACTTGCCGATCATAGCCTAAGTATCCATCCTAAACCAAAACCGATGAAGAAACCACTGTGATGCTTCGGTGATGAAAAGAGACAAGCATTGTCAAGGAGCTAGCTAGGTTACTTAAAGCTAATTTTGTCTGAGAAGTGATCCACACCGATTCGGTGGAAAATCCTGTACTTGTACCTAAGTGTCGGGGGGATAACCCCGGGTAGGGTCACTCTGGGTATAAGGGCCGAGTCATATCAAGGCAGGCCGGATCACGGAGTAACCCGGACCAGGGGAGTCACCTAACATTGTCTCGTCCGACTCAAGGAGTAAGTCAGAAATATTTGTCTAGGTTATATGCAGGAACAGGTGTGGCCGGATCGACTGTGATCCGGATCCTCGCTTGGCTTCTAGGAGAAGGAAGGAATCTCTCTGGTCAAAAAAGAAGGTCCGGTGCATACTGGATGAGCGAATAAAGCAAGGGCAGGACCACCAGATCGTGGCCGGCAAGGGTGACGACGCTCACGTCGGCTGACGCGGGCGCCGTAGAGGCTACGTCGCTAAAGCAAGTGTGACACGGGGGAAAAGCACCCCTATCGGGTTACTACTTTGGGAGGGGCATATTCTTAGGAATATGCCTCCACGTATGCCCTAGGCTAGGACCGAACCACCTCTATATAAGGGGGGGTTGGGGTTCTGGTAAGGGGGTTGGGGTTTTTCTGATACAGAGCAAGGAGGATTCTAGTTAGTTGAGCACTAGTGGATCTAGGGTTCTGGGGCTAGTTGGTAGGCAAGGGTAAGAGAGTTTCTTCTTCCTCCTCTTGTCAATACAGCTCGAGGAGCTCTTGTAATCTTGGAGATTGAACATCAATACAAAGCTTCTGTGTAGAGAATCACTCTACTATCCTTCCCTGGATTCCCCTAGCGCATATTAGTCCCCACCTTTAGCCTATCCATGGCATCTGCCGTGACACCACCACGACACTAAGAAAGAAACCAAAGTTTTGAGAATGTGTGTTGATTACACCAGCTTGACCAAAGGATGCCCGAAGGATCTATTTGCATTGCCTTGCATTGACCAAGTCATTGACTCGACGGCTTTCTTAGAACTTTTCTGTTTCTTAGATGCATACTCTGGATACCACCCTATTAGGATGCGGGAGTCAAACCAATTGGCCACTTCGTTCATCACACCTTACGGCACATACTCTATGTCACGATGCCCTTTGGTCTGAAAAACGTTGGTGCTACAGACCAGCGGACAATACAACATTGCCTACATGACCAAATTGGTCGAAAGGTACACACTTACATGGACAACATTGTAGTGATGTCAAAGAAAACAAATGACCTCATCGCATACTTAAAGGAAACCTTTGACAACCTCCAGAAATACAACATGATGCTTAACCCTTTGAAGTGTGTCTTTGGGGTCCCTGCTGACAAATTGTTGGGTTTCATCATTTCGCATCATGGAATTGAGGTTAACCCGGAGAAGATCAAGGCCATCCTCAACATCAAATGCCCAATAGGCTTGAAGGACATATAATGCCTCATGGGTTGCGTTGCAGCCGTAAGCCGGTTCATCAGTCAACTTGGAGAGAAGTCCATACCACTGTACAAGCTGCTCAGGAAGGTAGACAAATTCGTATGGACGGACGACGCAGACGCTGCACTGCAAGAGTTGGAGAGAATACTCTCCTCTGCACCAGTTATGGCAGCGCCGGAGTTAAGGGATCCTATGTTAATCTACATGGCGGCAACCAACCGAGTTATCAGCATCGTTGTCTTAGTGAAGAGGAAGGGGACAGCCCACGAACATGGAGTCCAATGGCCAGTTTACTATGTAAGCGAGGTCTTGACGGAATCTAAGCAGCGCTACCCGCACTACGAGAAAATTTCTTATGGAGTATTCCTTGCTTCTGTAAAGTTGAGGCATTACTTCTAGGAGCACCCTATCATTGTAGTGAGCAAAGCTCCACTGTCCGACATCATCAATGACAGCATCGCAATAGGACGGGTGGCGAAGTAGGGCATCGAGCTTGTCGCCTTCGAAATCACCTACAAGAAGCATGACACTATCAAATCTCAAGCCTTGGAGGATTTTATCACAGATTGGATAGAAATCCTAGTTGTCACTCCTGTATTAGAGCCGGAGTGCTGGGTCATGCACTTTGACAAATCCAAGATGTTGAACGACTCGGGGGATGGTGTATTGCTACAATCACCAACATGAGAGAAGCTCTAGTAAGTCCTGGAGATTCACTTCAATGCCGCCAACAATACGACCGAGTACGAGGCTCTTATTCACGGACTTCACGTAGCCATGGATATTGGCATCAAGCGCATAGTTTTCTATGGAGATTCCTACTTGGTTGCCCAAGAAGTAGCTAGCACCTGAAATGCGTGGAACCCTATGATGGCGACATATCGAGATGAACTGTACGAGATAGCCAATAGGTTTGATGGCTACAAAGTCAACTATGTTAAGAGGGAGGATAATGAAGCGGTAGATCTGCTATCGAATCATGGATCAACTCATAAACCTGTTCCACCCAGAGTATTCCTAGAGCATCTCTGAGTACCATCCATGAAAGGAGTAGACCCAGAAAATCCAGATAGAGTTGGTTCATTCGTCAACATAGTTGTAGTGAACCCTCTAGCATGGACAAAACTGTTCATGGACATCCAGAAATACGGAACCCTACGAGCAGACGATGTCAAAATATGGGAGATAGTATGCAGAGCAAAGGCCTACACCATCATTGACAACCAAATATACAAAAGAAGCACCACATGTATATTCCTAGGTGTGTATCCCAATAGCTAGGAATTGAGATCCTTACAGAGATCCATCTCGGTAATTGTGGGCATCACGCCATTCCCAGATCATTGGTCTCCAAAGCCTTCTGGAGGATTCTACTGTCTCACCGCCAAGGCGGATGCTGACAAGATTGTTGAGATGTGTCTTGGGTGTCAATACTATGTGAGACAACCACATGTTCCGGAAGAAGAATTGCAAATCATACCAATTACATGGCCGTTCCTAGTCTGGGGGCTTGACATGGTTAGACCCTTGAAGACAGCAACCTGTCGATTTACCCATTTGCTAGTAATAGTGGATAAGCTCACAAAATATATTGAAGCTAAACCCATTAGAAAGCTCGACAGGCAACTACCCTTAAGTTTGTCTGGGATCTAGTGGTGAGATTTGGTTTCCCACATAGCATCATAACCAACAATGGGAGCAACCTATCACTTGGAGAAGTAGAGCCTTACTATCACGATAAAGGCATCCACCTTGAATTAGCACTTGTGGCACATCCAGAATCTAACGGTCAAGTTGAAAGGGCCAATGGACTAATTTTCCAGGGAATCAATCCATGCTTAGATGCACCACTACACAGAGCAGTTGGATCCTGGGCGTAGGAATTACCATCTGTGATGTGGAGCTTGCGAACAACTCCCAACATATCCACTGTCTACACCCTTTTCTTCATGGTATATGGAGTAGAAATAGTCCTGCCTTCCGGAATCCTCCACAATTTCCCCCTTGTTGACGCCTATGACGAAGATGACGATGAAGAATCGTGACAGCTCTCTATGGACCTGCTTGAGGAAGAAAACGTTCTGGCAGCTCAGATATCCGCCATCTACCAGTAGAAGCTACACAACTACCATAGTTGCCATGTTCGGCATCGCTCATTTAAGGAAGGTGATCTTGTTCTTCACCTCAAGCAGAAGAAGTCACACAAACTATCCCCACAATGGGACGAACCATTCATCATAAGCAAATCTTTCTCAATGCTTCCTATTACCTCGTTGATAATCACGAGTTAAAAAAAATGCCAGGAAATGATCGCAAACGCAAGCGATGTGACCTTGATGATGATTATTGATGTCTACGCACTTCTATTCTTGTAGACAGTTGTTGGGCCTCCAAGTGTAGAGGTTTGTAGAACAACAACAAGTTTTCCCTTAAGTGGATTACCCAAGGTTTATCGAACTCAGGGAGGAAGTGGTCAAAGGTATCCCTCTCAAGCAATCCTGCAATCAAGATACAAGAAGTCTCTTGTGTCCCCAACACACAAAATACACTTGTCAGGTGTATAGGTGCACTAGTTCGGCGAAGAGATAGTGAAATACAAGTGGTATGGATAATTATAAGTGGTAACGGTGATAGAAAATAGCTCGCTGGCGTGTGGTTGATGTGGGAAAAGACTAATGGAAAACTCAAATAAAGAAGGAAGCAAGCAAACATGTAATAGATCTAATTGCAAACGGTGTATCAATGCTTAGAAACAAGGCCTAGGGATCATACTTTCACTAGTGAACACTCTCATATAAATATATTCTCTTTATGATACTACTCTCCGGTTGGACACTCTAATCGATGGTAGGGCTATAACAGCACACCTCAAAGTAAGCTTTCCCATCTAGATAACCCCACACTGTCACCTTGAGCTCTAGATGGTTCCAACAAACACCACAATTTCATAAAGACATCCAACTCCAAATATAACTCAAAAAAAGTATTTGTAATCTCTAGCCTAAGTGCCACCATGGTGTGCATGCTGTCACTTTCACACACATGGGGAGAGAAGAGATCTATTAAAGCACATGAGTAGCAAGGTAAGATCTACTTGATTACAAAGCTCATGATCTCAATAAGATCATGCATAGAGAGAGAGATGAACACATAGCTACCGGTAGAACCCTTAGCCTCGAGAGATAACTACTCCCTCCTTATCATGGGAATCAGCAATGGTGATGGAGATGGTGGTGGAGATCGATGGAGATGGCTCTGGGGGCACTTCCCCGTCCCGGCAGGGTGCCGAAACAGAGACTTTCTGTCCCCCGAATCTCCCCTTCGGTGGCGGCAGCGCTGCGGAACTTTTCGTCGCTAGAGGCTTGATTATTTAGGGTTTCTGCCTCGGGAGGAATATATAGGGGAAGGAGGCAAGGTCGGTGGCCAACCAGGGGGCTTACACCATGCGTTGGCGCGGCCTGGAGGTACCCGCGCCTGGGGGGTGTGTGGCCACCCTGTGGCCCCTCTCTGACTCTCCTTCTAGCTCCGTGAGTCTTCCGGGAAAATAGTAACTTTGGATTTTGTCCCGTCCAATTCCGAGAATATTCATTTTCTGACTTCCTGGAACCAAAGACAGCAGAAAACAGGCAACTGGTACTGTGGCTCTTGTTAATAGGTTAGTCCAAGAAATCATATGAAAAGTACTCCAAAGTGTGGACAGAACACAAGAAAGTAGATAAAACCAAGCATGGAACATCAAAAATTACAGATACATTTGCAATGTATCAACATCCCCAAGCTTAACTCCTGCTCGTCCTCGAGTTGGTAAGTGATAAAAAGAAAGAATAATTTTTGAGGTGACATGCACCATCATAAACTTGATCAAAGTATCTGTAAAACAATGATAGCTGGGATCATAGTACTTCCATCATAACATGAAAAATAAAGTTCTAACAATAATACAAAGCAACTATGTTGCAACATGAAAAGGCACAAACAAAAGATTCATGAATAACAATGCTTTGCAAGACGTTTGTTTATTTCACATAAATAAAACATAGCATAGTGCCATTCAGCTTGTCCCTCATAGAGTAGCAAACATAAATGCATAGGACACCTTCAAAGTTCATAAGAGTGACTAGATACAAATAGTTTGAAACAAACAATATCAAGTTATGCATCAATCAACTAGTCTTGGGACAATGCACATAGAACTAAGAATGGCCACTATGCTCTCAAAGTAGGTGCATAAAGGTAGAAGGTGGAGACTCAATATAATGGTGGAAGAAAGGCCTTCATAGAAGGAAGCAAAGATTCAAGTTTCATAAAGAGCTTCCAAAAATTATGGTACTTATAGCTTTCAGCTCTCATTGCCCCTATCATAAGCATCTTGAAGTGATTAAGGTTAAAGTGAACAAACTATGGTGTACATGCTTGACGAAGTATAAGTCAGAAATCTCATGTCCCTTGTATATGAGGGTCGCTCCTCATGCTACTCAAGTTTAGTCACCGGTAAGTTCTTGTCATCGTAAGTACATGTGTATCATAGAGAACCGCCAACAGGGTACCCCTTGCCCGATGATACGGAAGAATCCCCATATCAAAATGACAAGGCAAGCAGACAAGGAGCATCTCAGCAATGTTCTTATTTACCATGGGAATATGGTGCTTTTTTCTCTCTTTCCTCTTTTCATAATCTCTTTTTTTCTTTTTCTCTTTTTTCTCAATATCGGACTCTTTTTTATAAGAAGAATGCTTCATAGACTGCTCATTATGGTTATGCTGTAGGTTTCCACCATGTCAGCATGGATTAGACCAGCGGCCCAGGCGTTTCTCTAACACACATACATAACTCCATGGACTTACAAGCTCCCCTTTCATTTCACACCGACGACATCCATAGACAAAAGAGCATGATATCAACTAGGTACAAAGTACAAGTGCAATGTTGAAAGCGTTCCCCATGACAACATGGTTCTGCTAATCCCCAACAAATAAGTGCAAGCATATACAACATAGACGACACAATGGTTCAAGTTTATTAAGGGCAATAAAAGTAAAGTGTGCCATCAAGTTCGTGAGAGCTTTAATCACTAGTTTTCTCATAACAAGTTTAATTTGGAAGGTAAATAAAAGCATGATTATACTTGGAATAGCATAAGCTAATAGGTAGGTATGGTGGACTCTTCGGAATAACTTGGTTTAAGGAGTTGGATGCATGAGTGGAACTCATACTTGGTTGCGGAGGCTAGCACAAGACTGGGAGCGACAAACTAAGAGAGCAATAATGGCCATAATCATGCAGAGCGACCAAACATCATTGATCAAAGCATAAAGTGACACTACAAGTTGAAAACTAAAGTATCATAAAGGCTATGGTGACTTGGGATAGTCATAACATGTGAGTATGTGCCAAGTCAACCCAAATGAAGCATCAAAGGAGAATACCACAATACTGTGCTTTAATATGCTAAAACAACGCATGATTCATCCAAGGCACATTAAGCAATCTCAATTTTTTTATAACAAGTCATGCTACAACAAAGAATACTAAGCATAAAGCCAAAACAATATCAAGCATGGCATGACAGAGCATAGACCACAGTAAAAAACGAGCTCTTTTTACCACATAAGCATGAACTTTCCTACTCTTTTCCAAACCAAACCAAACTATTTGAAAACCAATGTATGAAAGAGGGGGTCTAACCAATTTATTCAGAAAAACTAAGCAAACCAAGCAAACGAAAAACAAAAACAAAAACGAAAAAGAAGACGCTCCAAGAACAACACAAATGTGCATGAAACAATAAAAATGAAGCGTTTGGAAGAAACCTGGGATTTTTATTGATGAAGAAGGGGGATGCCTTGGGCATCCCCAAGCTTTGACGCTTGTACTTCTTGGATATTTCTTGGGGTGACACGCGTGGCATCCCCAAGCTTGAGCTTTAGTCCATCCTTGATCTCATTACTCATTCCTTCCATACACCTGAATTTTTTTTCCTTCATACAAAACTTCACACAATCTTTATTAGCAACATTAGTGCACTCAAGATAATAGGTCTTAAGGTTCAGTTATAACACCAATAAACTTCTATTAGAACACTAGCTACTGAAGCACTTCCCTCAAAAAGATCAATTCCCCAAACGAACTCAAAAAGGAACCAACAAGAAGCAAATGGAGAAAATGGCAGAAATCTCTCAAAACAGACTAGCAGGTAAAGAAGAATTTTTTCGAAGACCTTATGTTGCTCAAATCAAAAAGTGTTGAACTAACGGAAGTTGGATAACAACCTGGGGCAGAAGCACAAAACTTCACGCCTCAAAAGGGCGTATAGAGATTTTACACGAATTTTTATGGTGAAGCACAAAAATCTGTTTCAGGACAACAACTTTCCCAAGCATTACTTCTCTCTCATTAGAGGTTACTCTTGGCACAAAAAGCACACAAAAATGATAAGGAGAGGTTATTATAGAGGTAATAACTTCCAAGACTCATCTAAAACTTTTGGGTTATCTCCCAATAAGTACTTTTCTTTAACGCCTTTAAGTTAGGCATGATAGTTTGAGAAGATGCTCACATAAGAAATATGGATTGAAGTAAAAGAGAGCATCAAGAAGCAAATTCAAAGCACATTTAAGTCTAACCCACTTCCTATGCATAGGAATCTTGTAAATGAACAAGTCATGACTTTCAAGCATAGGAAAGCAAAACAAGTGCAACTTCAAGACTTTCAACATAAAGAGGGGAAACTTAATATTGTTGAGATACATAAAACCATGTTTCCCTCTCTCATAATAACTTTCAGTAGCATCATGAATAAAATTAACAATATAACTATCACATAAAACATTCTTATCATGAGCCACATGCATAAAAGAATTATTTCTCTCCACATAAGGATAGTCATTCTTATTATTATAGTGGGAGCAAATTCCACAAAATAGTTATCATTATTATTCTCATCACCATAATCATCAAATATAGGAGGCATATTGTAATCATTAATTTTATCCTCAATATTAGGTGGACTGAAAATATCATATTCATTATTGTAATCATCATATATTGGAGGTTTGGTATCATGATAAGCAATAGAATAGCTATCTTCCAAAGCTGGGGAACTAAAAAGATCATTTTCATAAAAACTACCTTCCCCAAGCTTAGACTTTTCCATAGCATTAGCAACAATGGTGTCCAAAGAATTCATACTAACAACACTGCTATTAGCATGCAAATAAAGTTCCATAGGTTTTTTAATTTTCTCTTCAAACACTTCATGTCCTAACTCAAGATAAATACTATAAAGCTCTCTAATTTTGTTGTTGTTTTCCATTAAGCCTAACTAGTGAAAACAAGAAACAAAAAGACAAAATTGCAGAATCTAAAGGAAATAACTTCGAGCACTCACACCGGAGGATGTGAGTACCTTTTACCTTACCTCCCCAGCAACGGCGCCATAAAATAGGCGTTTGCCATGGGAGGTTCTTCTTCTTTAATCCTCCTGTGTGAATACCTTTTACCTTACCTCCCCGACAACAACGCCAGAAAATAGCTTGATGTCTACGCACTTCTATTCTTGTAGACAATTGTTGGACCTCCAAGTGCAGAGGTTTGTAGAACAGCAGCAAGTCCCTTAAGTGGATTACCCAAGGTTTATCGAACTCAGGAAATGGTCAAAGGTATCCCTCTCAAGGAATCCTGCAATCAAGATACAAGAAGTCTCTTGTGTCCCTAACACACCCAATACACTTGTCAGGTGTATAGGTGCTAGTTCGGCGAAGAGATAGTGAAATACAAGTGGTATGGATAATTATAAGTGATAACGGTGATAGAAAATAGCTTGCTGGCGTGTGGTTGATGTGGGAAAAGACTAAAGGCAAACTGAAATAAAGAAGGAAGAAAGAAAACATGTAACAGATCAAATTGCAAACGGTGTATCAATGCTTAGAAACAAGGCCTAGGGATCATACTTTCACTAGTGAACACTCTCATATAAATATATTCTCTTTATGATACTACTCTTAACTACTCTCTGGTTGGACACTCTAATCGATGGTAGGGCTATAACAGCACACCTCAAAGTAAGCCTTTCCCATCTAGATAACCCCACACTGTCACCTTGAGCTCTAGATGGTTCCAACAAACACCACAATTTCATAAACACCCAACTCCAAATATAACTCATAACAAGTATTTGTAGTCTCTAGCCTAAGTGCCACCATGGTGTGCACGCTGTCACTTTCACACACATGGGGAGAGCAGAGATCTATTAAAGCACTTGAGTAGCAAGGTAGATCTACTTGATTACAAAGCTCATGATCTCAATAAGATCATGCATAGAGAGAGAGGTGAACACATAGCTACCGGTAGAACCCTTAGCCTCGAGAGAGAACTACTCCCTCCTCATCATGTGAGTCAGCAATGGTGATGGAGATGGTGGTGAAGATCAATGGAGATGGCTCCGGGGGCACTTCCCCGTCCCGGCAGGGTGCCGGAACAGAGACTTTCTGTCCCCCGAATCTCTCCTTCGGTGGCGGCGGCACTGCGGAACTTTTCGTGGCTGGAGGCTTGATTATTTAGGGTTTCTGCCTCAGGAGGAATATATAGGCGTAGGAGGCAAGGTCGGTGGCTAGCCAGGGGGCCCACACCATGCGCTGGTGTGGCCTGGGGGTACCTGCGCCTGGGGGGTGTGGCCACCCTATGGCCCCTCTCCGACTCTCCTTCTGGCTCCGTGAGTCTTCCAGGAAAATAGTAACTTTGGCTTTTGTCCCGTCCAATTCCGAGAATATTCATTTTCTGACTTCCTAGAACCAAAAACAGGCAACTGACACTGTGGCTCTTGTTAATAGGTTAGTCCAAGAAATCATATGAAAGTACTCCAAAGTGTGGACAAAACACAAGAAAGTAGATAAAACCAAGCATGGAACATCAAAAATTATAGATACATTTGCAATGTATCAATTATCCGGAGACAGATCAACCATTGAACATAGAACAACTACATACTTTTTATACTTAGCATATTTCCCTTATGTAATATGTACCTTATAAGATAAATGAAATAAAGCATTTGGTTCACTCGTATTGCGAGTCATTTACCTCCTTTAGTTGTTCATTTTTGGATCATATCAAAACCTTTATGCGCAAGTTTGCTTCTGCACTTGTGAAAATTCAATTTTCGGGCACTAGCTTAAGTTTTCTGGTTTATACCTATTTTGTTGTTTTTATGTGGATTACAAGTAGTGATTTTTCAGCACTCAAATTCGATAGTTTTTCTCCTTAGGTTCTTGATGGTTCTATTAAGAATCATCACTTGAGGCCACGGTTCTGTACTAAGAGTTTTTCGTGTCACGAAAAGTCAAGCATACGAACCAGAATAATGGGTAATCCATAACTTGCTTAAAAATATATACATGTCGGACATAGTTTAAGTAGCTAGAGGCGTGTTCTCAAGTTTTCCGCCTTACTACAAGTTTTTCTGCATGACAAAAATATTCAGAGACATATTTGATACAACATTGTTTTTATGACTGTGATGCATGACACTTTGGCACACATCATTAGCAGGAGGAGTATCCTATAAATCCGACAATTCCAAGAAAGAACCTGATTGCTCGGGAATATCCTCTAGAAGAGTATCAGCAGGAACGAAGACGTCCAGGTTGACCATCTTGGCTACACGATTGGTGTCTCTGGCAAGAGAGTTCCATATGGCGGAACTATCAATATCTTTGTGATACGTTGCAAACGTATACATAATTTTTGATGTTCCATGCTTGGTTTTTATCTACTTTATTATGTTTTGTCCACACTTTGGAGTACTTTTCATATGATTTCTTGGACTAACCTATTAACAAGAGCCACAGTGCCAGCTGCCTATTTTCTGCTGTTTCTGGTTCCAGGAAAGTCAAAAAATGAATATTCTCGGAATTGAATGGGACAAAAGCCAGAGTCAGTTTTTCATCGAGGGACACCAGGAGCCAGAATACGAGACGGGGAGGGGCTGGGGCCCGGCCACACCAACTGGCTGCGCGGGCTAGGCCTGGCCGCGCCAAGGGGTGGTCTGGCCGCCCCAGGAACACCCGCGGCCTCCCTCTTTGCCTATAAGTTGCCTCCTAACCTAAAAACCCAGGGGGGTTCAATGTTTTTCTAGAAAGAGTTCCGCTGTGCCGCCACCACCAGATTCCGCAATTCAGAACCAAAAACTCCGTTCTGGCACCCTACCGGGATGGGGAATTGGAGGAGCTCATCGCCATCATCATCACCATCGCTTCTCCATCGACCATCCATGTTTCCCCCATCTATGAGTGAGTAATCCCCCGCTATAGGCTATGGGGATGGTAGGGATTGGATGAGATCGTTCATGTAATGGCATCAGATTGTTACGGCATGGTGCCTAGTATGTACTATTAGTGCTTTTTGACTTTGTTGCAACTTGTTATGCTTAATGCTTGTCACTAGGGCCCGAGTGCCATACTTTCAGATCTGAAAATGTTATTGATTCATTATGATAGTATTCTTTATGGTCTTACTTGCAAGTTGTATACACACGTTGTTGTTCGGAACCAAAGGCCCTGAAGTGACAGCAATCGGGATAACCGGAGGGGATGGCTTTGATGTGAGGATCACGTGTGTTCACAAAGTGTTAATGCTTTTCTCCGGTTCTCTATTAAAAGGGGCACCTTAATTGCCAGTAGTTCCCTTGAGGCCTCGCTGCAAACAGGCTGGCAGGACAAAAGATGTTGTGCAAGTTCTCATTGCGAGCACGTATGACTATATATGGAACACATGCCTATGATTATCTAGTACTTGGATGCTTTATCTTATTTATCTTCAAATGCCCTATGTTCTGATTGCTATATGAATTGTCTTGTCCAGGCAACGCCCGTCCATCCATCCCTATGCCTACCGCGCTCTAATCCTACCGTTTACTACAATTGTTATTGCTGTCTTTACTTTTACTACTTCTGTTACTTTACTATTGCTACTACAAAACTGTTGCTACTAATAAACTGCTATGAGCAAGATTGTTTCTAGGTGCAGCTGAATTGACAACTCAGTTGTTAAGGCTTATAAATATTCTTTGGCTCCCCTTGTGTCGAATCAATAAATTGGGTTTCACTTCCCTCGAAAATACTGTGATACACCCCTATACTTGTGGGTCATCAAGACTATTTTTTGGCGCTGTTGCCGGGAAGGTAAGGTAAAAGGTACTCACATCCTCCGGTGTGAGTTCTCGAAGTTATTTCCTTTATATTCTACAATTTTGTCTTTTGTTTCTTGTTTTCACTAGTTAGGCTTAATGGAAAACAACAAAAAAATTAGAGAGCTTTATAGTATTTATCTTGAGTTAGGACATGAAGTGTTTGAAGAGAAAATTAAAAAACCTATGGAAGTTTATTTGCATGCTAATAGCAATGTTATTAGTATGAATTCTTTGAACACCATTATTGCTAATGCTATGGAAAAGTCTAAGCTTGGGGAAGCTAGTTTTTATGAAAATGATCTTTTTAGCCCCCCAAGCACGGGGGAGAAAATTTATTTTGATGATACTATGCCTCCAATATATGATGATTACAATGATGAATATGATATTTTCAGTCCACCTACTATTGAGGAGAAGATTAATTATTATTACAATATGCCTCCTATATTTGATGATTATGGTGATGAGAATAATAATGATAGATATTTTGTTGAATTTGCTCCCACTACAATTAATAAGAATAACTATGCTTATGTGGAGAGTAATATTGATTATATGCATGTGGATCATGATAAGAATGTTTCATCAGATAGTTATATTGTTAATTTTATTCATGATGCTACTGAAAGTTATTACGAGAGAGGGAAACATGGTTTTATGCATCTCAATAATATTAAGTTTCCCCTCTTTATGTTGAAAGTCTTGAAGTTGCACTTGTTTTGCTTTACTATGCTTGGTCCTTTGTGCTTTCATGACTTGTTTCTTCACAAGATTCCTATGCATAAGAAGTGAGTTAGACTTAAATGTGCTTTGAATTTGCTTCTTGATGCTCTCACTTACTTCAATTCATATTTCTTATGTGAGCATCTTCTCAAACTATCAAGCCTAACTTAAAGGCATTAAAGAAAAGTGCTTATTGGGAGATAACCCAAAAAAATTAGTTGACTCTTGGAAGTTATTGGTTCAGTAATAACCTATCCTTATCTTTTTTATTTTATTTTTGTGCCAAGGGTAACCTCTAATGAGAGAGAAGTAATGCTTGGGAAAGTTGCTGTCCCGAAATAGATTTTTGTGCTTCGCTGTAAGAATTAGTGTAAAACCTCTGTACGTCGGTTTGAGGCGTGATTTTTTGTGCTTCTGCCCCAGGTTGTTATCTAACTTTCGTTAGTTCAACACTTTTCTATTTGAGCAACAGAAGGTCTTCGAAAAAATTGATTTTTACCTGCTGGTAGATTTCTGCCATTATTTGCATTTGCTTTTTGTTGGTTCCTTTTGGGTTCTCTTTGGGGAATTGGGCTTTTCAAGGGAAGTGTTTCAGTAGCTTGTGTTTTAATGGAAGTTTTATTGGTGTTGAAACTGAACCCAAAGACTTATTATCTTGAGTGCACTAATGTTGCTAATAAAGTTTGTATGAAGTTTTGTATGAAGGAAAATTTTCAGGTGTATGGAGAGAATGATGTAATGAGATGAAGAATGGACTAGAGCTCAAGCTTGGGGATGCCACCCCGTGTCACCCCAAGAAATATTCAAGAGGTACAAGCATCAAATCTTGGGGATGCCCAAGGCATCCCCTTCTTCATTAATAAAAATTCCAGGTTTCTTCCAAACACTTTATTTTTATTGTTTCATGCATAGTTGTGTTCTTCTTGGAGCGTCTTCTTTTCGTTTTTGTTTGCTTGGTTTTCTTAGTTTTCTGAATAAATTGGTTGGACCCCCTCTTTCATGCATTTATTTTCAAATAGTTTGGTTTGGGTTGGAAAAGAGTAGGAAAGTTTATGCTTAAGTGGTAAAGAGAGCTTGTTTTTGACTGGGGCCTATGCTTTGTCATGCCATGCTTGATATTGATTTGGCTTTATGCTTAGTATTCTTTGCTGTAGCATGACTTGTTATAAACAATTGAGATTGCTTAATGTGCCTTTGAAGAATCATGCGTTGTTTTAGCATATTAAAGCATAGTATTGTGGTATTCTCCTTTGATGCTTTATTTGGGTTGACTTGGCGCATGCTCACACCATGTTATGACTATCCCAAGTCACCATAGCCTTTATGATCCTTTAGTTTTCAACTTGTAGTATCAATTTATGCTTTGATCAATGATGTTTTGTCTCTCTACATGATTATGGCCATTATTGCTCTCTTAGTTGGTCGCTCCCAGTCTTTTGCTAGCCTACATAACCAAGTATGAGTTCCACTCATGCATGCAACTCCTAAAACCAAGTTATTCCAAAGAGTCCACCATACCTACCTATTAGCATATGCTATTCCAAGTATATTCATGTTTTTATACCTTCCAAATTAAACTTGTTATGAGAAAACTAGTGATTAAGGCTCTCACGAACTTGATGGCACACTTTACTTTTCTTGCCCTTAATAAACTTGAACCATTGTGTCGTCTATTTTGTATATGCTTGCACTTATATGTTGGGGATTAGCAGAATCATGCTGTCATGGGGAACGCTTTCAACATTGCACTTGTACTTTGTACCTAGTTGATATCATGCTCTTTTGTCTATGGATGTCGTCGGTGTAAAATGAAAGGGGAGCTTATAAGTCCATGGAGTTATGTATGTGTGTTAGAGAAACGCCTGTGCCGCTGGTCTAATCCATCTTTGTCATGGTGGAAACTGGCGTAACCATAATGAGATGTCTATGAAGCATTCTTCTTATAAAAAAAGAGTCAGATATTGAGAAAAAGAGAAAAAGAGAAGAAAAGAGATATGAGAAAAGAGGAAAGAGAGAAAAAAGCACCATTTTCCCATGGTAAATAAGAAGATTGCCGAGATGCTCGTTGTCTGCTTGCCTTGTCATTTTGATATGGGGATTCTTCCGTATCATCGGGCAAGGGGTACCCCATTGGCGGTTCTCTATGATACAAATGTACTTACAATGACAAGAACTTACCGGTAACTAAACTTGAGTAGCATGAGGAGCGGCCCTCGTATTCAAGGGACATGAGATTTCCAACTTATACTTTGTCAAGCATATACTTCATAGTTTGTTCACTTTAACCTTAACCACTTCAAGATGCTTATGATAGGGGCAATGAGAGCTGAAAGCTATTAAGTACCATAATTTTTGGAAGCTCTTTATGAAACATGAATCCCTACTTCCTTCTATGAAGGCCTTTCTTTTACTTTTATGTTGAGTCTCCACCTTCTATCTTTATGCACCTACTTTGAGAGCATAGTGGCCATTCTTAGTTCTATGTGCATTGTCCCAAGACTTGTTGATTGATGCATAGCTTTGATATTGCTTGTTTTAAACTATTTGTATCTAGTCACTCTTATGAACTTTGAGGGTGTCCTATGCATTTATGTTTGCTACTCTATGAGGGACAAGCTGAATGCCACTATGCTATGTTTTCTTTATGTGAAACAAACAAACGTCTTGCAAAGCATTGTTATTCATCTTTTGTTTGTGCCTTTTCATGTGGCAACATAGTTGCTTTGCCTTATTGTTAGAACTTTGTCTTTCATGTTATGATTGAAGTACTATGACCCAGCTATGAATGTTTCACAAATACTTTGATCAAGTTTATGATTGTGCGTGTCACCTCAAAAATTATTCTTTCTTTTTATCACTTACCTACTCGAGGACGAGCAGGAGTTAAGCTTGGGGATGTTGATACGTTGCAAAAGTATCCATAATTTTTGATGTTCCATGCTTGGTTTTATCTACTTTCTTATGTTTTGTCCACACTTTGGAGTACTTTTGATATGATTTCTTGGACTAACCTATTAACAAGAGCCACAGTGCCAGCTGCCTGTTTTCTGTTGTTTTTGGTTCAAAGAAAGTCAAAAATGAATATTTTCGGAATTGGACGGGACAAAAGCCAAAGTCAGTTTTTCACCGAGGGACACCAGGAGCCAGAATACGAGACGGAGAGGGGCTGGGGCCCGGCCACACCACCTGGCCGCGCGGGCTAGGCTTGGCCGCACCAGGGGGTGGTCTGGCCGCCCTAGACACCCCTCGGCCTTCCTCTTCGCCTATAAGTTGCCTCCTAACCTAAAACCCAGGAGGGGTCGACGTTTTTCCAGAAAGTGTTCCGCTGCGCCGCCACCACCAGATTCCGCGATTCGGAACTAGAAACTCCGTTCTGGCACCCTGCCGGGATAGGGAATTGGAGGAGATCATTGCCATCATCATCACCATCGATTCTCCATCGACCATCCATGTTTCTCCCATCTATGAGTGAGTAATTCCCCGCTGTAGGCTATGGGGATGATAGGGATTAGATGAGATCGTTCATGTAATGGCATCAGATTGTTAGGGCATGGTGCCTAGTATCTACTATTAGTGCTTTTTGACTTTGTTTGCAACTTGTTATGCTTAATGCTTGTCACTAGGGCCCGAGTGCCATGATTTCATATCTGAACATGTTATTGATTCATTATGATAGTATTGTTTATGGTCTTACCTGCAAGTTGTATACACACATTGTTGTCCGGGACCAAAGGCCCCGAAGTGACAGCAATCGGGATAACCGAAGGCGATGGCTTTGATGTGAGGATCAGATGTGTTCATGGAGTGTTAATGCTTTGCTCCGGTGCTCTATTAAAAGGGGAACCTTAATTGCTAGTAGTTCCCTTGAGGCCCCGCTGCAAACGGGCTGGCAGGACAAAAGATGTTGTGCAAGTTCTCATTGCGAGCACGTATGACTATATATGGAACACATGCATATGATTATCTAGTACTTGGATGCTTTATCTTATTTATCTGCAAATGCCCTATGTTCTGATTGCTATATGAATTGTCTTGTCCATGCAACGCCCGTCCATCCATCCCTATGTCTACCGCGCTCTAATCGTACTGTTTACTGCAATTGTTACTACTGTCTTTTCTTTTACTACTGTTGTTACTTTACTATTGCTACTACAAAACTGTTGCGACTGATAAACTGCTATGAGCAAGATTGTTTCCAGGTGCAGCTGAATTGACAACTCAGTTGTTAAGGCTTATAAATAATCTTTGGCTCCCCTTGTGTCGAATCAATAAATTGGGTTTCACTTCCCTCAAAAATACTGTGATACACCCCTATACTTGTGGGTCATCAAGACTATTTTTTGGCGCTGTTGCCGGGAAGGTAAGGTAAAAGGTACTCACATCCTCCGGTGTGAGTTCTCGAAGTTATTTCCTTTATATTCTACAATTTTGTCTTTTGTTTCTTGTTTTCACTAGTTAGGCTTAATGGAAAACAACAAAAAAATTAGAGAGCTTTATAGTATTTATCTTGAGTTAGGACATGAAGTGTTTGAAGAGAAAATTAAAAAACCTATGGAAGTTTATTTGCATGCTAATAGCAATGTTATTAGTATGAATTCTTTGAACACCATTATTGCTAATGCTATGGAAAAGTCTAAGCTTGGGGAAGCTAGTTTTTATGAAAATGATCTTTTTAGCCCCCCAAGCACGGGGGAGAAAATTTATTTTGATGATACTATGCCTCCAATATATGATGATTACAATGATGAATATGATATTTTCAGTCCACCTACTATTGAGGAGAAGATTAATTATGATTACAATATGCCTCCTATATTTGATGATTATGGTGATGAGAATAATAATGATAGATATTTTGTTGAATTTGCTCCCACTACAATTAATAAGAATAACTATGCTTATGTGGAGAGTAATATTGATTATATGCATGTGGATCATGATAAGAATGTTTCATCAGATAGTTATATTGTTAATTTTATTCATGATGCTACTGAAAGTTATTACGAGAGAGGGAAACATGGTTTTATGCATCTCAATAATATTAAGTTTCCCCTCTTTATGTTGAAAGTCTTGAAGTTGCACTTGTTTTGCTTTACTATGCTTGGTTCTTTGTGCTTTCATGACTTGTTTCTTCACAAGATTCCTATGCATAAGAAGTGAGTTAGACTTAAATGTGCTTTGAATTTGCTTCTTGATGCTCTCACTTACTTCAATTCATATTTCTTATGTGAGCATCTTCTCAAACTATCAAGCCTAACTTAAAGGCATTAAAGAAAAGTGCTTATTGGGAGATAACCCAAAAAAATTAGTTGATTCTTGGAAGTTATTGGTTCAGTAATAACCTCTCCTTATCTTTTTTATTTTATTTTTGTGCCAAGGGTAACCTCTAATGAGAGAGAAGTAATGCTTGGGAAAGTTGCTGTCCCGAAATAGATTTTTGTGCTTCGCTCTAAGAATTAGTGTAAAACCTCTGTACGTCGGTTTGAGGCGTGATTTTTTGTGCTTCTGCCCCAGGTTGTTATCTAACTTTCGTTAGTTCAACACTTTTCTATTTGAGCAACAGAAGGTCTTCGAAAAAATTGATTTTTACCTGCTGGTAGATTTCTGCCATTATTTGCATTTGCTTTTTGTTGGTTCCTTTTGGGTTCTCTTTGGGGAATTGAGCTTTTCAAGGGAAGTGTTTCAGTAGCTTGTGTTTTAATGGAAGTTTTATTGGTGTTGAAACTGAACCCAAAGACTTATTATCTTGAGTGCACTAATGTTGCTAATAAAGTTTGTGTGAAGTTTTGTATGAAGGAAAATTTTCAGGTGTATGGAGAGAATGATGTAATGAGATGAAGAATGGACTAGAGCTCAAGCTTGGGGATGCCACCCCGTGTCACCCCAAGAAATATTCAAGAGGTACAAGCATCAAATCTTGGGGATGCCCAAGGCATCCCCTTCTTCATTAATAAAAATTCCAGGTTTCTTCCAAACACTTTATTTTTATTGTTTCATGCATAGTTGTGTTCTTCTTGGAGCGTCTTCTTTTCGTTTTTGTTTGCTTGGTTTTCTTAGTTTTCTGAATAAATTGGTTGGACCCCCTCTTTCATGTTTTTATTTTCAAATAGTTTGGTTTGGGTTGGAAAAGAGTAGGAAAGTTTATGCTTAAGTGGTAAAGAGAGCTTGTTTTTGACTGGGGCCTATGCTTTGTCATGCCATGCTTGATATTGATTTGGCTTTATGATTAGTATTCTTTGCTGTAGCATGACTTGTTATAAACAATTGAGATTGCTTAATGTGCCTTTGAAGAATCATGCGTTGTTTTAGCATATTAAAGCATAGTATTGTGGTATTCTCCTTTGATGCTTTATTTGGGTTGACTTGGCGCATGCTCACACCATGTTATGACTATCCCAAGTCACCATAGCCTTTATGATCCTTTATTTTTCAACTTGTAGTATCAATTTATGCTTTGATCAATGATGTTTTGTCTCTCTACATGATTATGGCCATTATTGCTCTCTTAGTTGGTCGCTCCCAGTCTTTTGCTAGCCTCCATAACCAAGTATGAGTTCCACTCATGCATGCAACTCCTAAAACCAAGTTATTCCAAAGAGTCCACCATACCTACCTATTAGCATATGCTATTCCAAGTATATTCATGTTTTTATACCTTCCAAATTAAACTTGTTATGAGAAAACTAGTGATTAAGGCTCTCACGAACTTGATGGCACACTTTACTTTTCTTGCCCTTAATAAACTTGAACCATTGTGTCGTCTATTTTGTATATGCTTGCACTTATATGTTGGGGATTAGCAGAATCATGCTGTCATGGGGAACGCTTTCAACATTGCACTTGTACTTTGTACCTAGTTGATATCATGCCCTTTTGTCTATGGATGTCGTCGGTGTAAAATGAAAGGGGAGCTTATAAGTCCATGGAGTTATGTATGTGTGTTAGAGAAACGCCTGTGCCGCTGGTCTAATCCATGCTGTCGTGGTGGAAACCTGCAGCGTAACCATAATGAGATGTCTATGAAGCATTCTTCTTATAAAAAAAGAGTCAGATATTGAGAAAAAGAGAAAAAGAGAAGAAAAGAGATATGAGAAAAGAGGAAAGAGAGAAAAAAGCACCATTTTCCCATGGTAAATAAGAAGATTGTCGAGATGCTCGTTGTCTGCTTGCCTTGTCATTTTGATATGGGGATTCTTCCGTATCATCGGGCAAGGGGTACCCCATTGGCGGTTCTCTATGATACACATGTACTTACAATGACAAGAACTTACCGGTAACTAAACTTGAGTAGCATGAGGAGCGGCCCTCGTATTCAAGGGACATGAGATTTCCAACTTATACTTTGTCAAGCATATACTTCATAGTTTGTTCACTTTAACCTTAACCACTTCAAGATGCTTATGATAGGGGCAATGAGAGCTGAAAGCTATTAAGTACCATAATTTTTGGAAGCTCTTTATGAAACATGAATCCCTACTTCCTTCTATGAAGGCCTTTCTTTTACTTTTATGTTGAGTCTCCACCTTCTATCTTTATGCACCTACTTTGAGAGCATAGTGGCCATTCTTAGTTCTATGTGCATTGTCCCAAGACTTGTTGATTGATGCATAGCTTTGATATTGCTTGTTTTAAACTATTTGTATCTAGTCACTCTTATGAACTTTGAGGGTGTCCTATGCATTTATGTTTGCTACTCTATGAGGGACAAGCTGAATGCCACTATGCTATGTTTTCTTTATGTGAAACAAACAAACGTCTTGCAAAGCATTGTTATTCATGAATCTTTTGTTTGTGCCTTTTCATGTGGCAACATAGTTGCTTTGCCTTATTGTTAGAACTTTGTCTTTCATGTTATGATTGAAGTACTATGACCCAGCTATGAATGTTTCACAAATACTTTGATCAAGTTTATGATTGTGCGTGTCACCTCAAAAATTATTCTTTCTTTTTATCACTTACCTACTCGAGGACGAGCAGGAGTTAAGCTTGGGGATGTTGATACGTTGCAAAAGTATCCATAATTTTTGATGTTCCATGCTTGGTTTTATCTACTTTCTTATGTTTTGTCCACACTTTGGAGTACTTTTGATATGATTTCTTGGACTAACCTATTAACAAGAGCCATAGTGCCAGCTGCCTGTTTTCTGTTGTTTTTGGTTCAAAGAAAGTCAAAAATGAATATTTTCGGAATTGGACGGGACAAAAGCCAAAGTCAGTTTTTCACCGAGGGACACCGAGCAGTCTGAGACGGAGAGGGGCTGGGGCCCGGCCACACCACCTGGCCGCGCGGGCTAGGCTTGGCCGCACCAGGGGGTGGTCTGGCCGCCCTAGACACCCCTCGGCCTTCCTCTTCGCCTATAAGTTGCCTCCTAACCTAAAACCCAGGAGGGGTCGACGTTTTTCCAGAAAGTGTTCCGCTGCGCCGCCACCACCAGATTCCGCGATTCGGAACTAGAAACTCCGTTCTGGCACCCTGCCGGGATAGGGAATTGGAGGAGATCATTGCCATCATCATCACCATCGATTCTCCATCGACCATCCATGTTTCTCCCATCTATGAGTGAGTAATTCCCCGCTGTAGGCTATGGGGATGATAGGGATTAGATGAGATCGTTCATGTAATGGCATCAGATTGTTAGGGCATGGTGCCTAGTATCTACTATTAGTGCTTTTTGACTTTGTTTGCAACTTGTTATGCTTAATGCTTGTCACTAGGGCCCGAGTGCCATGATTTCATATCTGAACATGTTATTGATTCATTATGATAGTATTGTTTATGGTCTTACACAAGTTGTATACACATTGTTGTCCGGGACCAAAGGCCCCGAAGTGACAGCAATCGGGATAACCGAAGGCGATGGCTTTGATGTGAGGATCAGATGTGTTCATGGAGTGTTAATGCTTTGCTCCGGTGCTCTATTAAAAGGGGAACCTTAATTGCTAGTAGTTCCCTTGAGGCCCCGCTGCAAACGGGCTGGCAGGACAAAAGATGTTGTGCAAGTTCTCATTGCGAGCACGTATGACTATATATGGAACACATGCATATGATTATCTAGTACTTGGATGCTTTATCTTATTTATCTGCAAATGCCCTATGTTCTGATTGCTATATGAATTGTCTTGTCCATGCAACGCCCGTCCATCCATCCCTATGTCTACCGCGCTCTAATCGTACTGTTTACTGCAATTGTTACTACTGTCTTTTCTTTTACTACTGTTGTTACTTTACTATTGCTACTACAAAACTATTGCGACTGATAAACTGCTATGAGCAAGATTGTTTCCAGGTGCAGCTGAATTGACAACTCAGTTGTTAAGGCTTATAAATATTCTTTGGCTCCCCTTGTGTCGAATCAATAAATTGGGTTTCACTTCCCTCGAAAATACTGCGATACACCCCCTATACTTGTGGGTCATCACTTTGCCATCCTCGTCAATGGAAGGTATGCCGGAGGTAATCAAATCTACGTCGACATCATCATAGTGGGCCTTGGTCAAGGCCAACACCATTCTTGCTCCTGCCCGAGCAGATGAACCCGTCCAGCTCATGATCTTCTCATGGGCTCGGTGAAGGATCTCGAAGAACTAGGTAGCAGAGGCCATCACTTTGATGGTCTTATGCGAAAACTTGGCTATCTCCTTCACCTAGGTGATGATGGTGCTAATAAAGTTTTCGTAAGGCTTATTCGGCTCTTGATATTCAATTACTCTTCTCCTTTGACAACCCCTTTTTCATCTTCATGAACTTCTTAGAAGAAAAAGCTCTTCGAGAACGTTCATTCTACAGAATATACACATAGTTTAGTTTACCTGGAGCATATAGTCGGAATTTTTTTTCTTACCCACTACATCCTCGAGGGTGTAGTGTGACAATGTGAACTATACAGCTACTCTAAGAGTGTCTAGTTAGAATTATCTAATTCAAAATAGAAACTTAGGGGGGTACATCTCGAAGTAAAACTAGGTTACTCTAAGAGCACTCATGCCAAAAACTTGTAGTTTTCGACCGAAGAACTCGGGGGCTATAGTGGAATATATCTTATAGAAACTACAAAGTTTCAAGGACTAACCGTGGCAATGATTTTCAGGTTGTTGGCAGCTCTAGCATCAATGTACTCTTGGAAAATTCTTACATTACGCACCAAGAGGTCTGCCTGTTGGAACAGATCATCCACATTCAAATTCGGAGGAGCTGTGGTGGATGGTGCTCTAGCCAATGGCACTGATGAGACCCTTACTACCCTTTAATCTAATGATGTAGGAGTTAGTTGGGAGCCTGCTGTTGTGCTGGTTTCCGAGTTTCCCGCTTCCATCACCGCCAACTCCTTGCCACTTGGTTCAACATTCTTAGTCATGGCTTCAGCTTATTGAGAAATGGGAGGACTCTCCTGAGTCCTCTTTGTCCCAAGAGGAGTTACTCCAATATCTGTCGAGATTGAAGCATATTGACTAGGGTTGATATATGTCTCCATGTTGGAAACTTCAAGAGCAGAAGTGGTGGAGGATCCTCCTAGGCCGACAGGTGCGTCGATAGAAGGAGTGAATGGAGCAGCAGCTGGAGAAGATTTCAGGATAGAATCCGTTATGTACTTGGACATGCGTTTCAACGAAATATTCTTCTTCCTGAGATGTACAAGTAAAAAGTATAAGTACTAGAATGAAGTTAGAGAAATAACAAAGTCGGAGTAAAGAAATGCTTACACAGTAGTAGGCGCCTTGGCCAGAGGAATGTCAGCACTCTTTCTTATTTTCTCTACCTCTAGAGAGGCGGTAGATTTCTTGGAGGCATCGCCCTCCGTCTTCTTCTTTGTCTTGCCCTCGGCAACAGCTTCAGGGGAGAGCCCTTACAGTTTCTCATTGCCAGAGCGGGATGATCCTTGGAGGCAAGGTCATACGACAAGACCATCACATCCTTGAGGTTGAGGTCATAGACTTTTGGAGTCATAGATATCTCATCCAGGCCCATAAGCTGACAAAAGGGTTTTGTTAGAAGTGTGATTGATGGAACCAAGTCGGACAAACTCTGGAGAATAAATAACATATGAAGAAGGTTACCTCTAGAGATTTGTCGTTCCCGAACATGTCGAAGGTGATGGTGAATCCATGGTTCCTATCCTTCACCTTGACCATGTCCTTCATGTGGATCTTGATGGAGTCACTAGAGAAGTTATCCTGAGAAATCCAGAGTGGATCCTTCCCGTCTCTAGTGTACTTGTGCATCAAGTTGGCACAGTGTTGCAAAGGTTGGACCTGTCTTGTAATTCAGAACATGGCAGGTCCAAGCTGGTCAAACCTCTCTCGACGATCGCTTCGATCCACCTTACGATGCATGAAGCTTTATTGTCGGAGAGAAGAACAGATTTTTCCTCTAGGTGGGGGATTTAGCAGCAGCACCATTGATGAAGTCAGGATATGTATGTTCACGGTCCTCTAGAGGAATGTCTGGGCTATAAAAGTAGGTCTCGTGCCAGTTCTTGATGGACTCATGGTTGAACATGTCGGAGAGCCTCCGATTCGGATGAATCTTAAAACTAATGGCACGTAGTTAGCAAGTTCGTCCTTGCTAACGCTCGACTCCCTCTTGACGGTGAAGAAGTAAACAAAGATGTCTAACCTAGGATTCACTCTGACATATCCCTCGAACAAAGCTATGTAGGTTCTAAGGACGAGGATGCTATTCGGGGAGAGGTGGTGGGGAAGAACTCGGAATAAATACAGGACCTCAGGGAAGAAGTCAGATACTAAAAGGGAGACATTGCGTATCGGTTGGGCTTTGAGGTACACTTTTTCCTCGACATGGAGAGAAGGAATGACCTCGCTGGCTGGTACCAGCCGCCAGTTGAGTCCCTCTGTCGATGGGAGGTACCCCTCGGCTAGGAGGTCCTTGAGCTCCACAGGAGTGAGCTTAGCCACCTCCACAAACTGTGGTGAGAATTCGCATCCTCTTCCTCCTCTGGAATGTCGTGCTCCCTGATGTCTGCAAGTGCACATATTGTTTGTAGCTAGTTTTGAAGTATAGATATCGATCCCACAGGGAGCCCAAAGGTAAGTGTTTATGAATGAAGTCTCTATCACACTCAAAGTTGTCACAGGTCTTCGAGTGAATTGACTGCAAGTGTGGAAAGGTTAAACTTGATGTATTTAAATAAAAATAAAATGTAAATGATATGTTGCTAACGTATCCATAATTTTTGATGTTCCATGCTTGGTTTTATCTACTTTCTTATGTTTTGTTCACACTTTGGAGTACTTTTCATATGATTTCTTGGACTAACCTATTAACAAGAGCCACAATGTCAGTTGCCTATTTTCTGCTGTTTTTGGTTCCAGAAAGTCAGAAAATGAATATTCTCGGAATTGGACAGGACAAAAGCCAAAGACGTTATTTTCCCGGAAGATTCACGGAGCCAGAATGAGAGACGAAGGGGGGCCACAGGGTGGCCAAACCACCCCTAGGCGCGGGTCCCCCTGGCCCGCCAGGGCATGGTGTGGGTCCCCTGGCCGCGCACCGACCTTGCCTCTTCGCCTATAAGATGCCTCCCGATGCAAAAACCCTAAATCATCAAGCCTCCAGCCACGAAAAGATCCGCAGCGCCGCCGCCACCGAAGGGGATATTCGGGGGATAGAAAGTCTCTGTTTCGGTACCCTGGCGGGACGGGGAAGTGCCCTCGAAGCCATCTCCATCGATCTCCACCACCATCTCCATCACCGTTGCTGATTCCCATGATGAGGAGGGAGTAGTTCTCTCCCGAAGCTAAGGGTTCGACCGGTAGCTAAGTGTTCATCTCTCTCTCTATGCATGATCTTATTGAGATCATGAGCTTGTAATCAAGTAGATCTACTTTGCTACTCAAGTGCTTTAATAGATCTCTCCTCTCCCCATGTGTGTGAAGTTGATAGTGTGCACACCATGGTGGCACTTAGGCTAGAGATTACAAATACTTGTTATGAGTTATATTTGGAGTTGGATGTCTTTATGAAATTGTGGTGTTTGTTTGAACCGTCTAGTGCTCAAGGTGATAGTGTGGGGTTATCTAGATGGGAAGGCTTATTTTGAGGTGTGTTGTTATAGCCCTACCATGGATTAGAGTATCCAACCGGAGAGTAGTTCAGCGTAGTATCATAAAGAGAAGATATTTATATGAGAGTGTTCACTAGTGAAAGTATGATCCCTAGGCCTTGTTTCTAAGCATTGAAACACCGTTTGCAATTAGATCTGTTACATGTTTGCATGCTTCCATCTTTATTTCAGTTTGCCTTTAGTCTCTTACACGCCATCAAGCTATTTTCTATCACCGTACCACTTATAATTATCTATACCACTTGTATTTCACTATCTCTTCGCCGAACTAGTGCACCTATACACCCGACAAGTGTATTGGGTGTGTTGGGGACACAAGAGACTTCTTGTATCTTGATTGCAGGGTTGCTTGAGAGGGATACCTTTGACCACTTCCTCCCTGAGTTCGATAAACCTTGGGTAATCCACTTAAGGGAAACTTGCTGCTGTTCTAGCAACCTCTGCACTTGGAGGCCCAACAATTGTGTACAAGAATAGAAGTGCGTAAACATCAGTAAACTTCAGGAATAAAAAGCATAAAAGTAAAGAACGATTCGATTGTTTGTGGTTTTCTGCAGATGACAAAGAAGGCGCAGGGAGATACAGTTCATGGTGATAGTGACTATGCCAGGTTGAAGAATGATAAATGTAACAATTATAATCTCATAAGTATATGTGTAGGCGAGCAACCCATAATTATCTGGAACTCCTCTTGGTAGATTTCATCCCAACTTCAATAATCCTACTAGTCTGTTACCAAAACCATGGTCAGTCATTAGACGATTATGATCCTTCAGGTTAATTAGCAATTAAGCTCCTTGGATCAAAATAATGCAATAATCACAGTGGTTCCTCGTGATCCCCGAGTCAAAATAGTTTCCCATTGATATCGCCGTGTCACTCGGGGGTCACCGATCTGCTAGCAAACAAGATCCTGTCTATGTAGAACAAAGCATCATGTTCTCTGGGCCCTTAATTGGACAACAAGCATTAGGCATCCCACAGATAGTCAAGCACACATAATATGGTAATTAAAATCAATCACAAACTAATGGAAAATATATGGAGGCACGTCACATCTCACCAATCCCTTACATCTCCCATGCCCGAGGAACTTACTCACACATGAGAGAAGAAAGCATCATCGATATAATTAAATAAAGGGAGTTCTTCTCGATATTACCATGGAGATACACAATAAGAATAGAAAAGTAATCCAACCAATTCAAGCTAGGAAGAAACAATATCAAAACCTAATCTTGCAAAGGGAAGATCTCTCTCTCTCTCTCTCAAGTACAAGTAATGGCTATGAGGGTGTGATGGCTAGGAGGTCGAAGATCGTGGAGTGAGATGAAGAACGTATTCCCCTTCTTCTCTGGATCTCTTCTTTCTCCTTTCTAGATGGGATGGTGGCTGCTGTGTTATGATTTTGCCCCTCACCTCTTCACGAAAGTTGTCCCTTTTGACAAGACGGAGGTGGCGGCAACTATACGGCGGGAACTATATGGCCGGAAAAATATTCCTATCGTTTAGTTGCTCGTTAAAGCTACTATATGCTTCCCTTGCTTGCTTCCAAAAAGATACTTGCTTGATTTCGCCTGAATATTGTGTTTCTCTTGTTAAAACCTTCTGTTGATGTTCAGAACGTGAAACACACATTAAAAACCAAGTTTTCTTTGCTACCGAAGTATTAGCGTTAGGCTAGAAAACGATCAAATCTAGAAGAAAATCATCAATAAAAACCATAAAAAATGTGTCGAATCTCACATCTATCAACTCCCCAAAGCTTAGATGTTGCTCTCCTTTGAGTGACAAGAAAATAAGGAAGAATAGCGGAGATTCGAGACTGAAATAAAAGAACTTACAAGCTCAAATTGGTGTGAAATTCTTTTTTTCACAATTCCCGCAATCTTAAACATGATCATACAAGTATTCACAAGATTGCACCAAGTCCACTTCCTAATCACGTATATCTTGCTAGCAAATAAATCATATGCCCGAGCAAGTGTCAAAAGTTTATCTAAGAAAGTGAAACAAATTCTTTTGGTGTCTCTCTTTGTTGAGAGATGAAAACATTTTGCTCTTGTTTCTTTAATCAATTAAGAGTACTCAAGTTGGCACCAAAAACATTCAATTTAAGAACAACTCATCTATTCCCACGTCAAAATTTCAAGACTCTCAAAGCACCTTTTTCCTTTCCTTGTTTTTCAAAAACTATAGCCCTTTCATAGAGAAATCATGCCACTATTTTTAACATGTTAATTGGGACCGTGTTGCGCACTCGTGATCATGCCAATACATACCAGTTGAGCAATAGTGGCTCAGAGGAGTACTACAACTTCACTTGGAATGTGAAACCACGAGGAGACTAAAATTTTACCCGTCATAGCATTGCAGCTACAAACACTTACATAACTCAATAGCTGAAATCAAGTGGTTTCCCACATTTAGATCGTTCGTTGGCCAGCGGAGTTAATAGTTCCCCATGGAACACAACAATGTTGTAATGACACGCGTAAAGCAATATCTTACTATAATTATTAGAAAAAGAAGTGGCATAATCTCTACTACTTTGAAGCATCCATTTTATCAGACAATTTCATTCAAGAGTGTTATCGAGTCTATTTATTAAGCTCAAATGGGGTTCAGTAGTTCTAAAATCAAATCCTTTGAGCTAAACATGGACTCAAGTCATATTTTGGATGCTTTTTCTTATTGTTAAAATGTCAGAAATATTTTTAACCAAGTTCATTGCTCATTATTTCAAAGCTAAAAGGGAGACACTGGCAAAGGAATAGAATTTATAGGATAACAAGGTAAGTGGAGCGTGGCTCAAGTTCAAGTGAGTAAATAATTGTAGGGTCAATTTAAAGTTGTAGAAAAGGTGATGAAAGGAATGTGATACCTCCTATTTCTTGCTTCGTTCTCGTACTTGAGTCGAACCCCCTCTATATTTCCATATTGCTAAGTCACCTGAAATTGAGCAATCTCCGAGAGAAACAAAGAAACAAATTTGCAAAAAAGGTTACAACTATTTTTGTGCATTTTTGGTTTAGGAATGCGGACTGAAAATAAACATGCAATTTTGAACAAGTAAAATAAATCAAAAGAAGAAATAAAAATGTGAATGCAAGGTTTGGAGGTTTTCAAACCTCCCCCAAGCTTAGGCTGTTCCAAGGCTCAGTTGTTGCCGTTGTTTGGCAGCGGGTACGGATACTGCTGGTAGTAGTCAGGGAAGTGGGTCATGAAGTGACTGAAGTTGTGAGTTAAGGCACTAACATTGTCATTCACTCCTTGTAGTGTGTGGTCAATCTCCCCAACACGCTGGTTGAGCTGCTAAAAATCTTGATCGGGGATGTTGTTGAACCCTTGCTGCTGATTGGGCCATGGGTCCCAGGATCCCTCCTGTTGCTGCTACTGTCCCTCCCAAGCAAGGTCGTATTCCTGCTCCTGCTCATCCTACTACTCTCCTTCTTCATATTCTTCTTGATCGGGCTAGAATTCAGCCATGATCTCCACCACTTGATCCTTTGTGAGGATCAAGTTGTCCTTCGCCATAATCGACACTACTAGGGAAAACCCTACCTGAGGCGCACCAGAAACACTATCTAAGGCGCATATGGTATGCGCCTCTAGCGCCGCGCCTCTAGTATTTGTTATGCGAGGCGCATATACTTCATATACGCGAGGCACATATCAGTATATGCGCCTCGCATATATATGAAGTATAGGAGGTGCATATGATATGCGTCTAGCATATGTTGTACAATGCGCCTCGTATAGTACCATATATGTGCCTCCTATACTTCACATATGCGCCTCGGATATATTTTCAAAATTCAAGTTTTACAGCAATTTTCAAATAACAGTTTGCAGGTATTCAAATATACAATACAGTCTAGAATACAGTATAAACATCACAGAATTTTCCAGAAACTTGCAATTGGGCCAAAGCATAATAGAACCAGCATGAATACAAGTACATTACACATCAATCGCGATATACGAGTTCATACATCAACTAGAATCAACAAGTGCCAAGCTTTCACACAACACCAAGTGTTTGTGCCACAAGTTCACACCTCCAAGTACAAGTTCACAATCAGATTACAAATCCAACGACAGAGCTCTATCTAGATGAAGTAGAGCACATAACCTACCATGAAGAGCAACAAGGTGGTGATCACGAGGAAGTTCCTCCACTTCTTCCTCATGTGCATCCTCCACTTCTCTTCCGCCACCTCTCTGGTTTGTCTAAAGGAGTCGTTGTCGTGGACCCAAAACCCTTTCCTTGGCTTGCCACTGAACATATTATCTCTTATGTATATGAATCTCGAAAATATTTGTCCTCTTTCGACTTTGGGGCTACGAGATGAAATAGTTTATCATTTCATTGTATCGCTAAATACGAAAGGAAAGAAATTATTCCATGATTCATATAACATTGTCGCTAGTGCTATACGAATAGTGAAGTTATTTTTTCCTTTCGACTTTGGGGCTATAATGAGATATTTGAAACTAAATACTTCACCATTTCATTTAATTAACGCTATCTAATCTATTCGTATCGCCAAAGACAAAAGAAGAGAAATACTTCCACGATTCATATAGCATGGGCATGTTATGTCCAATGGTAAAGCCATGAAAGGATTCGGTCTCCACGGAAACGACTAATTTCGAGTTTGGTGTGTCGAAAGGAGTCGTTGTCGTGGACCCAGAACCCTTTCCTGGGCTTACCACTAAACATATTATAACATTTGTCTCTTTCGACTTTAGGGCTACGAGATGAAATAGTTTACCATTTCATTCTATCGACAAAGACAAAAGGAAAGAAATCATTCCATGATTCATATAACAATGTCGCCAATGCTATACGAATAGTGAAGTAATGTGTTTCTTCCTTTCGACTTTGGGGTTACAGTGAGATATTTGAAACTACATAATTCACCATTTCATTTAATTCACGCTATCTAATCTATTCGTATCGCCAAAGACAAAAGAAGAGAAATACTTCCACGACTCATATAGCATGGGCATGATATGTCTAGAGGTAAAGCAAGGAAAGGATTCGTTCTTCCATGGCAACGACTCATTTCGAGTTTGGTGTGTCAAAAGGAGTCAATGTCGTGGACTCAGAATCCTTTCCTTGGCTTACCTATGAACATATTATGTCTTATGTATATGAATCTCGAAAATATTTGTCCTCTTTCGACTTTGGGGCTACGAGATGAAATAGTTTATCATTTCATTGTATCACCAAAGATGAAAGGAAAGAAATCATTCCACAATTCATATAACAATGTCGCCAATGCTATATGAATAGTGAAGTAATGTCTTTCCTTTTGACTTTGGGGCTACAATGAGATATTTGAAACTACATAATTCACCATTTCATTTAATTCACGCTATCTAATCTATTCGTATCGCCAAAGGAAAAAGAAGAGAAATACTTCCACGATTCATATAGCATGGGCTTGATATGTCGAGCGGTAAAGCATGGAAAGGATTCGGTCTCCACAACAACGACTCATTTCGAGTTTGCTGTGTCGAAAGGAGTTATTGACGTGGACCCAGAATCCTTTCCTTGGCTTATTACCGCTCAACATATTATGTCTTATGTATATGAACCTCAAAAATATTTGTCCTCTTCCGACTTTGGGGCTACGAGATGAAATAGTATTAACTTGGGCAACATTGTTACAAGTCTACTTGCCTCATACTTAGGTTGGGCACGGAAAATGGCAATGCCGCTGATGGATCTGGTATGACAAGTAGAATATATGCACAAACCTCTAGTCTACTTGGCACACCAGATCCAGCAACGGCACGGTCACACACATGACACCACAACACGTTTTAATCATCGACATTTCGAAGAAAGACAAAGAAAGAAAACCACAAGAAGTAGGGCGGCAATAATAAATGAAAATCAACAAGCACTTCAAATAGTTCATAACACAAATAACTAGATAGTGTTGCTCACAATCAAGTTCAACGGTTGATGAAACATACTCTAGAGGTTTTGCTAGGCAAGTTTAACATAGTTATAAGAGGTTACAACACGAGTTCGGAACTAACAGCTAGCTACCCAGGAAATGCAATCATCAAGACTTCTTCGGCTGTTGAGTCGGCTTTCAGGGGGGCATTGATGAATCCCAACCGAGTTTTCACCATCTACATGAACGTCATGCGGTCACCCTGCTGCGCTAAGCGTTCGTCTATCTCCCTGTTGGGCGGTGTGTAGCCGCCATAGAAGGTGCCCCTGGATTTCATGACTCCATGGTGCACGGTTGTCGCGATCTCCTCCTGGATGTCGAAGAAGTGCTTCCTGAGGTTGTGATCATGTATTATTGCAAGCCTTTCAGCACACTTCGCGAGGTCAGATGGCAGCGTTTTGCTCTCCATGTCATTGATAGAATGCCTTCATGTGGTAAATGGCGTAGAAGGCATCCTTCCCGCTGCCAGACGGCTGCTTGACGCAGGTGAAATTGTTGTTGTGGCGGAACACGTGCGTGCTGAACTTCACATGTGGCATTGCCGGTTTGACGCCTCCCGCTGCGACATAGCCGGTGAGAGCACCATCAAGAATTTCCGTGATATTGGTGTAGTTTTTCGAGATCGCACTGTTTGAGTCGAGGTACACGACTATTGAGTGTTTCAAATTCAAGCATATGAGCATGCAGCCTATCCGATCATCCTCCATGATGGGATGGTAGGGAAGGAGAATAACATCCTTGTCCAAGTATGTTTGCAGGAAGGTTGAGAGGTAGTCGGTCGCTAGCGCTATGTCCTCAGCATCTTTCAGGACGACGTCACGCGTGAAGTAGGGATACACTATCTAGATGCCCAAGATCTTGTCTCTGGTGATCTGCATGGCCATATTGAGGGAGAATAGCCGGACCAGGGTATTGTGCAACCGAAACCCGTTCAACATGTCGAAGATGTCGGTATGCCGCACGTAGAAGATATTCCCGGGGTGTACACTAACGAAGCACGACACATGAGAAGGCATGTTAGCCTTGAAAACAAGGTATGACTGATCGTTCTCGTGAATGCAGCGCTCCTCAATTGTGAGACAACTATAATGAACATTGCGCATTTTAGAGCCTGCGACCTCGAGCAACGAGTTACACATCATCGGTGCACCTGCCACGTGCTGCTGATTCCTGGCTTGCCCCGCAGGGCCGTCCTGAGCCCAGAGAACAAGATTTGGATCCTTGCCCCGGTCACCCTTAGTCTTCCTTTTGTGACCCTACTTCCTGCCCTTTGCGGCGTCGGCCACCACGTTCACCTCACCGATTGCCTTATGGAGGGTGCTGGGCTGATCAAAGGAACTGCTAGCCTCGGAGGCTCGGTGAAGGGGGCGGGTGGCAGCGTCTCCTGAGTAGTTGGGAAGAGACGTACCTGGCGACGGGGTTTCGCTGGTGCTGGTTGGGTATTGGCAACTTGATGTGTGCCTGATGGTGCCGGCTCATACCAATCAGAAAACCTTGTATTAACGAACTGGTCGCCGAAGTTTGGGTCAATTTCTCCATCATCATCATAGGGATTCTGTGCCATGTTGTCCAAGTATGCCATCTCGAAGTCTTCATCATGTGCTGGCTGTGCTGCCTCTGGGGTGATGTTGAGCTGGTCCTCCGTCCCCAAACGAATCTGGCTCTTTGGCCATAGGGACAAGTAGCCGAAGCCGGTATTGAGGACCACCGCCATCTCCTCATCATTCCATCCTTGAGGTTGAGAGGGAGGTTCCACTTGCTCATAGCCCGAAAGCACCATACTGTATATCTGACCCTCATCATGTCAGGTGGCATTGTGCATTTTGCGGATCTCCGGTTAAACGATAGTACCCTTGGCAACATCCTTCAACTGGTCGCCCACCCAGTGCATTAAAGTGCAAGGAGTGTCTCCCTGTGAAAGACATGTAGGCCGAGCGTCAGTAAAATGGAGATCAGGTCATCGGTGTGGTTAAGCCTCCCAACTCTCTCTTTAATTAGTTAGTTACCTTGAGGGCATCGAACTCGGCCAATGTTGAGGCAACGCCACCGGCAGGCTTGAGCGCGCAAGTGGCGGGGTGGCTGCCTGATGGCACGGTGGTGCGGGCCGGCGCCTTCGACTAGCAAGTGGAAGAGTCCATCGGTGCTCACACGCAGCCTGAGGTTCCTTGACACTTTCCTGAAATGTTGGTAATATTGGACGTCCAACGCCTTCCACTGGCAAGCATCCGAAAGGTTCCTCAGCATTTCCTCCTTCTCTGGATCATCGTCTTCCGGCCTCTTTCTTTCCGCGTGCCAGCACATGAGCTGTGCTTCCTTAGTGTCCACGAAATACAGCTGCAGACGAGGAGTTAGAGGAAAGTACCACACCACCTTTCTATGAGCTTTATTGGCCCCTCTCTTGTATCGAGAGGTCTTGCACACCGGACACGTGGTATTCTCTACGTCCTCGCCCCGGTAGATGATGTAATCATTTATGCAGACATGGTATTTCACGTGCGGTAGATTGAGAGGGCACACGACTTTCTTGGCCTCAACGATACTAGTCGTACATGTGTTCCCCTTCTTCGGAAGAATATCATTCCAGAATGCAATGGTATCGTCAAAGCATTCGTCGCTCATTTTGTGTTTCGCCTTCATCTCTAGACCCCTGAGCGTTACATTCAAACGGGTATCCCCGTCGTTGCATCCGTCAAACAATGGAGTGACCACATCTTTCTTCATTTGCTCCAGCTTAGCTTTCTCTCTAGCGGCGGCTCTAGCGTTACTTGTCTCCTTGAGAAGCAGATCTTGGACATGAGGGTCTCGCAGTCAGCTTGAATCATGTCCGACACCTTGATCTTCGTGTTCATGCCCGGCGCCACCTTGATCATCTTCGTGTCCATGCTCGGCGCCACCCTGATCTTCATGTCCATGCCCGGTGCCACCCTGATCTTCATGATCATCACCTGCCCTACCGTTGGCGTATTGATCTTCGTGATCATGACCAGCATCTTGATCTTCACCATTATTGACATCCTCATCATCATCTTCATCATCCCGTATCCACCGAGTGTAGCCATCCATGAAACTACGTCGGAGAAGGTGCGACTCCAGCATTCCGGAATCGTGCCTTATCAGATACATCAGCTTGCAGTTGCAACACGGACATCTTATCTTTGTCTTGTTTGCACGTGCCATGTTGGCCCTCGCGCATCTCATCCACCTATCCATGAGGCTTTGCAGATCAATGGTTGGACCATGGTCGCCTGCGCACGCGGTACAAAGAGCAAGAGAATAATTAGAGCATATATGGACGTGGATCGCCGGAAAAATTCGGCATTACCTCCCCTAAAAAGAGGACATTCGTGAGTGGTAGAAATTCGTCGAAAAAGAAATGAATCGACATTCCGGCGAAACATTGGCATCTCAAATGAAATCCTTGCACAAAAAGAAGCATGCACCACAACACAATCATATAGTCGTGGTGTCGCCGACAACACGCAAACATGCAAGCAATGCCTTCACGCTTCCTCCAACAACGACTTGCACAAGAGATCCAGAGGAGAAGTAAAGGGACATGTTGTAGATATAGAGGAGCAAGAGACTTCACTTACAGATGAGTTTCAACCAATGGATATTGATCAAGCTTCTATGGTGAATAAATGTGGGAAATGAGGTAGGGAGGAGGAGGGGGCGACTAAATCTGTCTTTTGGTGGAGGAGGAAGAAGTAAGACAAGTGAGTGGGGTGCATGTGCCAAAAAGGTGCAAAAAAGGTGGTGCCAGGTTATGCGAGGCGCATATTTCTCCAAATGTGCCTCCTATAATCTAAACTATATGAGGCGCATATGGTCATATGCGCCTCGCCTATGCGGCCACCCGGCCCCGTAGGGGTTACTTGAGGCGCACTCTGCTGCATGCGCCTCGCCTATTATCAAGTATAGGAGGTGCATATGATGATATGCGACTTGCATATTGGACCACCGATCTCCTCCCGGGCCCACACAACTTATGCGAGGCACATTCTTCCGATGTGTGCCTTGCCTATCTGATATATTGGAGGCGCATATTATTAGAATGCACCTCGCATAATCTGGGGCTGCCAGATTTCGTTCGTACAGGGATTATAGGAGGCGGATCCTACAAATATGCACCTCGCCTATTTTGATACTAGAGGCGCATGCCAAAGCAGTGCACCTCGCCAATTTAATAGGAGGCACGTATGGTCTAAATGCGCCTCAAATGAGCATGTCTTTTATAGCCTTTTCCCTAGTAGTGCGAGAAGGCTTGTGGACAAGGCAACAGAACCTGCTCAGCCTGTGCATCATCAAGATAACCAAACTGATATGCTCGGAGCCTCTTGTCAGCTCGGTAAACACCGATGAAACCATAAGCAATTATATATTTGACATCCATAAGTTTGGAGCCATCAACAGGTTGCATCATAGGTAATGGAATGTTCAATACTAGGACAAGGTGAGTTACCAATCCACTAATGCGAATGTCACCTTTCTTTTTGTAGCTCTGGGGCGAAGATGCTGGACGAGTAGAGCCACATGATTGGGGCTTTGTGGTGCATTAGGGAAGAGTGCCTTGGTGATCATGGCCATGTCCGCATTGGCCATGGAACTGGTATCTCCTCTTCCCAACAATGTATTGGCAAGGAACAAGGCAAAGTAGCGAATTGTTGCGTTCTGAATTGTGGACATCTTGTTCTGGTAGAAGTCCCTGCCACCGTTAACAGAAATAACCTCCCAAGTTTCTCCACTTGAGACGATATATAAATTTGTAACAGTTGACTCCCAATCATGAGGGAAGCCAAAACCATCACAAAATCCAAAGTTATTTCATATGGCTGCTGGTTTATGGTGAAGCTTAGCATGCACGCATTACCTTTCTCCTGGTGGTCATCGTAGAAAGAGGTGAGGAACTCATATGTGAGCTCGGTGTAGGTATTGTGGCTTGCATAGGCGAGTAGTGATAGCCCTGCATTTTCACACATGAGGTCGAAGTCCGCCCTCAACCCTACCGCAGTGAGAAAGCTATCATCGGCCCAATGTGTGGGCATTGCCCTCCTTGATGAAACCATGGCCAATTTGATGATGAGCTCGGCCCGGAGCCCCGAGCTCTCGCCACGTTGGCGCTTGCTCTTGCGAAAAATGCTACCAATTTTGTTCATCTTGATGCACTGAAAAATTTCACCATGAAACCTTAGGCATATAGTTTCTACATGATATACGAACAATTCTACTTGGAAAAATTTAATCCTAACGTGAAAAATCAAAAGGGAAAAGAAAACAAGCTTGAGTTCATCCACTAGATAAATGTGAGATTTTCAACCATGGAATTCTGAAAATAATGCATGGATAGGGAGAGAAACATACCGGTCTGTTGATTCCCCAACTCAAATGAACGAAATCCATGAAGAATCTACAATTCTAGGTGGGTTTTGAGGGGTTTGGAGAGAGAATATGAGAGAAAAAGTGAGGAGGAGGAAGAACCCTAGCCGTCCTGATGCGTTTAAGTGGTCGCGGCGAACTATATGGCTGCAACTATACGTGTGAGAAAAGTAGTTCCCGTCATATACTTGTGGCGGCATCGACAATTAGGGTCTCTTTATGCCAGATCACAGCTATACGGGCACAACTATACGGCCGAAATTTTTATTCCCACTGTATAGTTGGTCGTTAAACCTTCAGTATCCTGGAAAAGAAATTTTACAAAGGCAATGATAACTATACGGCTGGAATTTTTATTCCTGCCGTATAGTTGGTTGTTAAACCTTCTGTATCCTGGAAAAGAAATTTTATAAAGGCAACTATAACTATACGGCCGGAACTATATGGCTGGAATTTTTATTCCCGCCATATAGTTGGTCGTTAAACCTTCAGTATCAAGCTTTTTCGCCCAAAATTTTCAGAGATTCACTTTTTAATCTAGACAAAATGATTAAGCTACGTTTTGTAGATAAAACTCAAACTTTTATTTTTATACTTATTCTATGCTTATTTAGTCGATATTTCTACTACTTTTTGACATATGCATCTTCACGGGCGCGCTTCCACAAGAATGTCTATGAAAAAGTTGTAGGAATGCGATGAACATTTTATTCTTTAATTTATTTTATTAATGTGATGGATTTGTCAGCCATCTATAAAGTGATAGTAGTAGGGGAATACTCCCCTAATCCTAACCTTTTATAGAGGGAATATGGCATTACACTAACTCATGCACCTAAATCACACAAGGCATTGTGAATATCTGTTTTGCCATTTGAGCATGAAATAGTTGGTATTCCGGGATCTCCCAATTTAGACAACAGCTTCCCATTAGCAGGCTAATTAGTCACCATGGCAACGGTTTCAGTTATTTCTTTCTTTCTACTAAGAATATCATGGAGGAATTTAGAGTAGGTAGGAACTTTTATTGCATCCACAAATGGAATTTCCAGACGAGGATCAACAAGTGCCTTTTTGAAAGAATCATAGATTACCTGATTCGGTGCTTTCTTTTTTCAATCTGGATAAGGAAGCTTTTGCTCACCTTTCTTATTCTTGTCATTTACCTTCTGTGGGGGATCAGGCTCTTTTGTTGCTTTCTTTTGTTTTTGCTTATTGCTCTTCTTCTTTTCTACTACAATAACTTCATCTTCATTGCTTATCTCTTTTTCTTCTCGTGGATCAACTATCTCTGCATCATAGTCATAACGGTCATCCTATGCATCATTTTGCTCCTCCATGGTTTGAGCTTGTGTTTCTTGAGAAGTTTCATCTTGAGGATCCACCAGTGTATCATCTTCTTGGCTTGCTTTGAGAAAGGGTTTTTCCTTTCAATCTTTTTCAGCTTCATATTCTTGTGGTCCTAATGGTCCTATAACAACTGCATCTCCCCTTGTAACAACATTAGTAGAAACAGGAATATCTATATCATCTTGAAGAAAAAATTGATAACTAGATGCTATTTGTTCACATTGGGTTTCAATCATACTAAGGTACTTGTGAAATAATTTTATTTCTTGGCCAATCTCATCATAATTTTCTGTGAGTTCCGCCAAAATCTTCTTTTGTCTTTGAAATTGCTTATGCAGGTTATTATGAGATTTTGCTTGTCGATGTTTCAATTCTTGAAAAAAAATTCTAGTTTCATCTTCTTCAGTAAAAACTTGTAACAAGTCTACTTTGTTTTCCTTAACAAGTTCAGAAGGTATACCTTTTTCTTTCATTGTTTTGCGTACTTCATGCATAATATTAGGATTTATATGAAGTATCCCTTTTTCTAGCTTAGTGCTAAAATCATGATTATATAAAGAATCATTCTTTGCCCTAGTAGACATCAATTCCAAACATGCTTTAACAGTTAAAGTATTTATCGATGCTCCTACTGATAAGTCAAGCAACTCTCTGCATTGAGTATTAAGACCATGGTAAAATAAATGGCAAATAGTTTATTCAGAATTGCCATGATTAGGAATACTATTGATCATTCCAAAGAATCTATCCTAGGCTTGTGGGTAGTTTTCTCCCACGTTCTGACTAAAGTTGCCTATATTCTTTCTAATTTTAGTTACCTTTTTAAAAGGATTAAACCTATTTTTGAATTCAACGATACAGTTTTCCCGACATTTAATGTAATGACGAGGGAGAGAATATAACCAGTCTAGAGACTTACCTTTAAGAGACCAACGAAATGATTTTAGACGAGAGAAGTCTCTTGGCAAACCTTTTGGTCCAAGTGATGTTATCACATCATTGAACTCTCTAAGATGTCTTCCTGGGTCTTCATCATCCCTTCCACCGAAAGCTTTTCCCTGCGGAATTTTAATAATCTCACCATCAAATTGATATTCTCTAACTCTAGGATTAGGAAATTTTATTGGTTGTTTAAGAAAAGAAGAATTTGGAGCACTGTATTCTCTGAGAGTTTTCTAAGGATTCTTGGGGGTTGTCCTATAAATGGACATGATTTCCAGAAAATCACTCAGTTTTTCAACTTCAACCTTATTTGATCTTAAAAGTTTTTCAATAATTTCCTCACGCCTTTGAATAGGAACGCGCTCAATATAATCTGGTAAATAGGTCCTACCAGAGCGTGTAGACCCTTTGTCTCGTAGGGAGACCATTTTGTAATAGTAACACCTGAAATGTCAAGAGAAAACACTTAGCGCTTATCTCCCCGGCAACGGCGCCTAAAAAAAGCTTGATGTATGTAACTGCACATATCGTTTGTAGCTAGTTTCGATGTATAGATATCGATCCCACAGGGATCCCAAAGGTAAGTGTTTATAAATGAAGTCTCTATCACACTCAAAGTTTTCATAGGTCTTCAAGTGAATTGACTGCAAGTGTGGAAATAAGAATGAAATTTGGATTAAACTGGATGTATTTAAATAAAACTAAAATGTAAACTTCAGGAATAAAAAGCATAAAAGTAAAGAATGATTGTTTGTCATTTTCTGCAGATGACAAAGAAGGGGCGGTGAGATACAGTTCATGGTGATAGTGACAATGCCAGGTGGAAGAATGATAAGTGTAACAATTATAATATTATAATTATATGTGTAGGCAAGCAACCCATAATTAGCCGGAACTCCTCTTGATAGATTTCATCCCAACATCAATAATCCTACTAGTCTGTTACCAAAACCATGGCCAGTCACTAGATGATTAAGATCCTTCAGGTTGCTTAGCAATTAAGCTCCTTGGATCAGACTAATGCAATAAGCACAGTGGTTGCTCGTGATCCTCGAGTCAAACTAGTTTCCCATTAATATCCCCGTGTCACTTAGGGGTCGCCGGTCTGCTAGCAAACAAGATCCTATGTATGTAGAACAAAGCATAATGTTGTTTGGGCCCTTAATTGGACAACAAGCATTAGGCATCCCACAGATAGTCAAGCACACATAATATATAATTAAAATCAATCACAAACTAATGGACAATATATGGAGGCACATCACATCTCACCAATCCCTTACATCTCCCACGCCCGAGGAACTTACTCACGCATGAGAGAAGAAAACATCATCGATATAATTAAATAAAGGGAGTTCTTCTCGATAATACCGTGGAGATCCACAATAAGAATAGAAAAGTAATCCAACACAATTCAAGATAGGAAGAAACAATCTCAAACCCTAATCTTGCAAAATGAACATTTGTCCCTGTCTCAAGTACAAGTAATGGCTATGAGGGTGTGATGGCTAGGAGGTCGAAGATCATGGAGCGAGATGAAGAACGTCTTCCCCTTCTTCTCTGGATCTCTTCTTTCTTCTTTCAAGATTGGATGGCGGCTGCTATGTTATGATTTCGCCCCAGCCTCTTCATGAAAGTTATCCCTTTTGATAGGACGGAGGCGGCAGCAACTATACCACGGGAACTATACGACCGAAAAAATATTCCCGCCGTATAGTTGCTCGTTAAAGCTACTGTATGCCTCCCTTGATTGCTTCCAAAAAGAGACTTGCTTGTTTTCGCCTGAATATTGTGTTCCTCTTGTTAAAACCTTCTGTTGGTGTTCAGAACCTGAAACACACATTAAAAACCAAGTTTTCTTTGCTACCGAAGTATTAGAGTTAGGTAAAGCTAGAAAACGATCAAATCCAGAAGAAAACCGTCAATAAGAACCATCAAAAATATGTCGAATCTCACAGCTATCAGTCCCCTACTTTTTAGTCACCGTTGGTGGTATGTTCCACCATGGCAGTGGATGGAAGGACCAGCCCCTCCTTTGGCACAACCACCTCTCGGGCTAGCCCGGTCTAAGCGTCAAGCTGCACCACCGATGAAGGGTTGCTAGAGGTCAAAATTGGAGGAAGAGAACCTAGGAGGTGAGATTGAGGTATAGGGTTTCTTGCTCGGGAGCTCAAAGCGGTTCACATCACGAGTAAGAAGACGAAGATTGGGGAAGGATAGGTGACGAGGGTTTAACTCATCAATGCCCATTGTTATGGACTTGGGTTTTGGAGAAGGAGGGAGCGCTGGAGACATCTATCGGCTAGCACACAAGCACACAGGGGACAAAGATTTACCCAGGTTCAGGCCTCGTAGAGGTCCCTACTCCTGCTTGTTTGCTCGTGGAATTATCGAAGGAACCGAAGGTTACAATGGTGCACAGATGCGATCTGGCGAGGGTGGTGGAAACTAGGGTTGTGTGTGTGTCCTCCTCGCTGCCCCCTCCCAGCCTTTATATAGATAGGCTAGGTCCCGGGTAGCAGGTTGAGTCGGTTACAAATTAGGGCTTTCCCCTTTGAACTTTCTATCTTTAGCTTCTTCTTGTTCTTCAAGCAATCGAGAGTCCGTAGGTTACTCGAATCCTTCGTTTGGGCCTTGGCGACACCGTGGGCCGGTACGTATTTAGACCGTATATACCAAGCTCGAGTACCTGTAGGGTATACCCATGTCAGTAGCCCCCGAGTATCCAGTGGAATCGCAGATTCGACTAGGGACTTTTTGAAGTCTTTCGAGTGCCTAAACGAGTATATATTTTGACTGCTTTTAATTGTGTCATAGGGATTGTTGATATATGTGCCTGATATAACCGAAATATCGGTATCAGTTAACCACCTTAGGGTGAAACAACGCAATCTACTCGAACTCGAGCCCCTGGACTCGAATCCGGAAAAGTGCTGGTGTAATTGGACTCAAGCCGCGGAGGTCTTTTAGGAGTCGAATTCCAGTTATATGGGTGTGAGCACTCGACGCGTCCGTCAAGGCATATTCATTGTACCTGCAGGCACGGATATGTTTCTAGTAGTGCGCAGCTAATGCGTTGCCAGGCCTTGTTCAGGTCTTACCTTCACACTGTAAGCACGGGATCCAAATTTTATCATCGCGGAGACGATTCGGGTGACCCAGGAGACGCAATCTCTTTGTAGGGAAAAATTATGAGGCGGTGTCGCCATGAGTTTCGAGTGTGGATGTTATCGACACACAGTTTTTGCATAAATAATCATCGGGTGCGCGACCAGCGCTCCCTATGGGAGTAGCCCCCGAGTGCCTGGTTGAGTCGAAGACTCAGGCAGGGACTAAAGAATCATTTTGCGACTGCTGTCGTCTTTTGCTTGCTTGTTTCAGTCGAATTTTTTTCTAGCGCTCCCTATGGGAGTAACCCATGTCCATAGTCAAATCGTGTTTCGAGTGGTTTAGGTTTGCTTCTGATTGTCCATATTCCTGCAGAAAGAAAAAAAAATCTTAGGGTGCGCGGCCAGCGCTCCCTATGGGAGTAGCCCCCAAGTGCTTGGTGGAGTCGAAGACTCCAGCAAGGACTAAGGTAGTCGAAGTTTTCCATTGCGTAGCTTTGATGACGTCGATCTTGGCAGGCTATGACCTCGATTGCGCGTGGCGAAGTTTGACGGGACATGACGAGCAGTGGGTCCCACTGTCTGACTTTGATTTGACTGGGCGTGCGTAATCTTTATTTTAACTGCGTCTCCTTGATTTCCATGCGTAATGGGAGTAGTGGAGGGACGGTTCGCGCTTTCCCTTCTCCACGTGTCCAACACGATGTGTGCCATGCGTTCAATAGGGTTTTTCTGAGCCGTTGGATTGCATCTTCCAGGGATTAAGTAGCAGCGATGCGACGGTAATTTTCCCATCTATTCTCATTCATCCTTGCTGCCATCGCCATTGCCGCTGCTCCTTTGCTTTTCTCTGCGCCCATTCCCTCCATGATGCTGGACCAGCTCCGCTCGTTTCCGAGCTACTTTCTTTGCTCACATCGCCGTCATGCAATGGGGAAGAACAAGGGAGGCGTTGCTACTGATTCCGCGGCCACTATTGCCGCGACAAAGAAGAAGGGCGGCTCCGCTGCTGCGGGCACCAGCACCGCTGCCGGCGGGAAGAAGAAAGTCGCGGGCACCCGCGCCACGAATGGTGCGTGGCGCCCTTCAATCATCAAGGCGTCCGATCTCCATCTTATTCGCCAAGACAGAGTATTGTCTGTCGCAGTCGCAGACGCGCGCGTCCCTAGCGGTGAGACCATTCCTGCTCCACCCCCGGGTTTTTGAGTGATGTTTCTAGCATTCATCATTCGCGGTCTCTCCTTGCCTCTTCACCCCTTCTTTAGGGGTCTTCTTTGTTTTTACGGGCTCCAGCTCCATCAGTTGTCCCCAAATTCGATCCTCCATATTTCTTGCTTCATCACGCTTTGCGAGTGCTGGCTCGGAATCGAGCCACACTTCGGCCTTTTCAAGCGCATCTTCAAATTGAAGCGTCAGTCTATGTCTGGCTCTTTAGTTTATGATGTAGGTGGTTGCGGAATCCACGTCGACCCATCCGCCACCTATTTCGATATCAAGCTCACAGCGTCCGTCCAAGGGTGGAGGGACAAATGGTTCTATATCCGTGATCAGAAGGCCAATGGTGAGCACTTTGGACTCGCGCCCTTCAATCCCACGACGCCATGCAGGAGGATGCGCTCATGGAAGAACGTAGTCATGCCTGGCGAGCTCGTGGAGACAGACGTGATGTATCAGCGTGTCTGCGACCTCGAGAGTCGCATAGGCAAAGAGGAGGGAGGCTACGCTCTCATCCGTACTTGGCTGCGCCGTCGCGTCCAGCCCCTGCAAGCCAGAGCCCATCCCATGTTTCAGTGGGCTGGCGCTGATGATGCCACTCTCGTGTCTGCCGATGGCATGTCCGCGAGTGAGGTGGACAAGAGGGTTCGACTGGTTACCAAGTACACCATCAAGGATGTGCTTCCCAGCGAGCCAGTTGTTCCTCCCTTTGATGCTTCGAACCCTCCTCCTGAGGTATAGTTGTGCTACGCAGTAGCTGATTTTGTCGATTGCTTTTCTGTTGTTTACTTGCTTTTTTCTGAATTTCGTTGTCTGTATGCAGGATTGGGCGGTGTCGCCTTGCATGCCTCCTCTTCCTGAGGGGATTATTCCTCGTGAAGCCTTGGAAGAGGATGAGTCTGAGTCGACCGTCCCTTCTGATGTGGAGGAGGAAGCCCCCGAGTCCGATAGTCCGGACACTTGCAAGCGTTCGCGTAGCGAGGATTCCGATGCGTCATCTCCTTCGACTCCGGAAGGTACGGGCGTTGGCGCAGAGTCGCCAATTCCTGCTGTTCCCGTGAGCGTTGTGGCACCATCTTCTCGCAAGAAGATGCGATTGCCCAAGGAGTCTTCGTCGGAGTCGAAGGAGGCTACATTTGATTTTGACATGTTTGACTGGTAAGTTTGCTAGCTTACTTGTCCTTTTCTGTATTGCCCTTATTGGCCTGTCTCTGGGTTTGCCATTTTGTTGATATGGTTTTTATCTTGCAGTTAAGAGGCGTCGTCATCTTCTGGCGACATCCAATTTTTGAAGGAGTCAGGAGTCACGACCTCGAAGGCCAAGGAAGAGGTCGAGCGCGCTCCTTCCCCTCCAGTGGCGGCCCACTCCGGGCACAACTCTTCTAGTTCTCCTCATGCAGGGGAGCATCGAATGGTTGCCTGGATGATGGTACAGCAGACATCTTCGGAGTCACTAGAGGACCATGTAAGTGTAACTTTTCTCCTTTGTAGTGTTGCAGTCGATGTTATTTATTGCTTCTGATGATTCTTTGTTGTGCGAAAGCTCCTTGTGAAGGAAGCCGTGCACTTGGCCGAACAAGTCATGGCGATGGGCCGCCAGCATGCAATGCTGGAAACGCGTCACCGCGTGGTTGAAAGTGAGTGTTCTACACTTATTCTTCTTCGTCCTATGCCTTTGATATAGTCGACTGATAATCAACTTTTGTTCGTCGAGTAGCTGAACATAATGCCTTATTGCGTAACCTCGCCACCTTGGAGAAGACACTTTCCGCCACTGTGAAGGGTCGCGACGAGGCAATCGCGGTGCGTGACGAGGCACGAAAATGTGAAGAGGATCTGCGTGCCTCCTTCGCGGACAGAGAAAAGTTGTTCGAAGAACAACTGTTCTCAATCGCCAAGGCTCTCTCAGGTACTTTTGCTTGTGGATATTGTTATCCTTCTCTGCTTCTAATGTTTTGGCCGGTGGTGTTGATGTTTTTGTCCATGTGTGGGTTTATGTACAGATGCTGGCGATTTGAGCTTCGACCCGCAGGCCCTTCGTCGTGATGACGATCTGGCGGGTGTGCTATCGACAGTCGAGGACCGTAGCGCCACCATCCAGGATACACTTTCCAAGGCCAAGGGCACCCTCAGCCGTCTCCGGGAGGAGTTGATGCCCAAGGCGGAGCTGATCGATAATATGGACGAGCTGGTGGTGTCACTCGCCGGGGGTGTGCCCTCCATGAAGGAAATATGCCCTGAGAGGCAATAATAAAGTTGTTATTATGTATTCCTTGTATATGGTAGATGTTTATTTTGCATGCTATAATTGTATTGATAGGAAACATCAATACATGTATGTTTAATAAACAAAAAGGGTTCCTAGTCATGCCTCTCTTTTAGACTAGCTTGTTGATTAACAGGATGATCAAGGTTTCCTGATCATGGACATTGGATGTTGTTAATAACAAGGTCACACCATTGGTGGAATGATGTGATGAACATTCATCCGAAATATAGCATTACGATCAAGTCATTATGTTTATATTGCTATAACATCATACGAAGTAATCTTTATCCTTAGACCATGAGATCATGTTAATTGCTAACATCGGAAGAGTATCTTGATAACATCAAACGTCACACCGTAACAGGGTGACTATAAAGATGGGTTCAGTGCTACGAAGGTGTTATGTTGAGGCTCATGGATCAAGAGTGGAATTTGTCAATCCAGATGACGGATAGATATACTCTGGGCCCTCTCGGTGATATCACATTAGGATAGCTTGCAAGCAAGTGATGTGATCACTAGAATGTTATATCACGGGAACGAGAAAAGAGTGCATGTCGGTAACGAGATCAAACTAGGTATGGAGATACCGATGATCGAATCTCGGACATGTAATATATCGAGAGACAAAGGGATTTAGTTACAAACGTTAAAGGTTCTCACGATCACAAGAGTCATCATTGAATGTGTAGGAGTCAGTACGGATCTCCAGGTCCTGCTGTTGATTATTGATCGGAGAAGGGTCTCGATCATGTCTGCATTATTCACGAACCGTAGGGTGGCACACTTAAGAGTTACCGGACACCATTTTGGAGCACATATGTTTCAGACGAAAGAATTGCAAAGCGCAGGAATTGTTTCAATAGAAACCAGAAATTGTTTCGGGTGAAATTGCAGAAAGTGGTTCTGCATGTGATATTGAAATATTGCAAGGGGCTATATGTGAATGTTTGTTAATTAAAGTAATTAACAAAATTCTGAATAAATTTAATAAAAAGAGTTTTATTAAATGAGAGAGCATTAAATTTGGAGAAATTTAATGCATTTAAAGTGGAGACTTTAAAAGGGAATGTGAAGAGGCATTTTAATGTGGAGGAGTTACCACCACATGAATGGGGGAGGTGAGGAGTCACCTCCCCCATGCGCCGGCCATGGAGAGAGGGCACCCTCCTCCTATAAAAGGCCACCCATTCCCTCCTTCATCCTCACACCTCCTTGTGAAGGATCTCTCTCCCCCTCTAGAATTATTCCCCCATGGTCTCTGATTAGCGAGATACATGTTCCCGGTGGCATTTCGTCTGGAAGGAGTTGCTGCTTCCGCTGGATCACTGGAGCGAGGAGGTGGAGGTTGTCCGGTGGCTTGAACGTGTGTGCGAGTGCGGATGCGCTGCTGAGTTGCGGCGCTCGGACTTCCTCACGATCTTGAGATCGGCAAGTGTACGACTACATCAACCACGAGTTCCTACTCGTTAACAAAACTTGTTGTCTTCGAGGGTAAGTTCTCCATGGATGTATGTCCACCCGTTGCTCTGTATCTAGTAGATAGATCTTGGCATATAGTTCTCATCGTAGGAAATTTTTTGTTTTCTATGCTGCGGACCCAACAAAGGGTATCGAGCACGATCTATGCGTAGGTGCTTTGCACGGGTAGTACACATATGTTTATATGTGGGCGATGATGATCATGTTATTGCATCTTCTATGTACTTTGGATATTGGTGGCATAGTGGGATGAAGCGGCCCGGACCAACCTTACATGTCATCGTACATGAGACCGGTTCCACGACTGACATGCAACTAGTTTTGCATAAGTGGCTGGTGGGTGTCTGTCTCTCCTACTATAGTCAATATCTAATTTACAACGAGTTGCTAATAACTTAGTTATCCTCGTTGTGGTTCATGTTCGTAGGTTAGACAGGTTCTATCTCCGAAAGCCCTAAGACACGTAAAACTTGCAATTGATAAATTAGAGGCGTCTAGTTTAGATCGTTGCTGGGCTAGTGTTTTGATATGGTATTGTTGTAAGTAGATGTATGATAGATACTCTTAAAACTCACTTAACGTGTAAGTTCCATAGACCTTGGCCTTACACACAAAGGAATGATAGAGATCATACCACGATGCAAATGATAGAGATCAAATGCATGGACCATATCACCTCACTTCACACATTAGATGTTAGCATCTTATATTACTAGTTTGGCGCATTTGGTAGCATTATAAGATGATCCCTCATTTAGATATCAAGATAAAATGTGTTCTTCCTTAAGTATGCACCGTTTTGTGGATCGTGTTTTGAGGCATCACGTGATGATCGGGTGTTCTCAACTCTACGCTTTCATACAACAGGTGTAAGACAGTTTTACACAAGCAAATACTAAGGTTCTTACTTGACGAGCCTAGCATGTACAGACATGGCCTCGAATCACGGACCGAAAGGTTAAGCATGAGTCATATAGTTGATATGATGCCCATATAGATGCTCTCCTTCGAAGCTACACCGACTCATGTGATGATCGGACTTGGTGTAGTGGATTTGGTTCATGTAATCACCAAAAGGACACGAGGGATGTCGTTTTTGAGTGGGATTTCATTAGTAATTTGGATTAGTTGAACTCAATCTATCATAAACTTAGTCTAAATATACTTTACAAATTCTGTTGTAGATGGCACCACCTGCTTTTAATTTCAATGTGTTCATGGAGAAAGAGAAACTTGCTGCGAACGGTAGCAACTTCACCAACTAGGCTATGAATTTGAGGATTCTCCTCACTGCTGCACAAAAGCAATATGTGCTAGATGCGCCGCTAGGCCCCCCACCAGCTCCTGATGCCCCTGACGAGGAAAAGAATGTCTATGTGACTCGTCAGGAGGACCACAACTTAGTTCATTGCGGCATACTGTATGGGCTAGAGCCAGAACTTCGAAAGCGTTTCGAAAATGGCAATGCCTTTGATACCATGGGAGAATTGAAAATGATTTTCGATACCCATGCTGCCGTAGAGAGTTATAATGCTTCTGAAAAGTTCTTTAGCTGCATGATGGAGGAAAACAGATCCGTTAGTGAGCACGTACTCAAAATGTCTGGGTACGCCGATAAGCTTGTGTCCTTCGGAATAACGATTCCCATTGACTTAGGCATACACCATGTTTTCCAATCTCTGCCACCTAGCTACAAGAGCTTCGTGATGAACTATAATATGCAGGGCATGAAGAAGTCTCTTCCCGAGCTTCTGTCAATGCTTAAGACTACAGAAGTGGAGATTAGGAAAGAACATCAAGTGTTGATGATCAATAGGACCACCGGTTTCAAGAAGGACAAGAAAGGCAAGCACGAGGGAAAGAAGGGTGGCAAGTCTGTTGCCGCGCCTGAAAAGAAACCCCGAGCTGGCCCTAAGTCTGACACCAAGTGCTACTATTGCAAGGGGACTGGCCATTGGAAGCGCAACTACCCCAAGTATTTGGCGGACAAGAAGTCTGGCAAGGCAAACAAAGGTATATGTGATATACATGTTATTGATGTGTACTTGACTAGTACTCGCACTAGCACCTGGGTATTTGATACGGGATCGGTTGCTAATATGTGTAAATCGGTTCAGGGGCTGCGGAACAAGCGACAACTAGCAAGGGATGAGGTCACGATGCGGGTCGGCAATGGATCAAGAGTTGATGTGATCGCCGTCGGAACGCTACCTCTCCATATGCCATCGGGATTAGTTATAAACCTAAATAATTGTTATTTGGTGCCTGCACTGAGCATGAACATTGTATCCGGATCGTGTTTGATGCAAAGTGGTTATTCATTTAAGTCTGAAAACAATGGTTGCTCGATTTATATGAATAATATCTTTTATGGTCATGCACCTGTGTTGAATGGTTTATTTCTATTGGATCTCGATAGTAGTATTACACATATTCATAATGTTGATGCTAAAAGGATTAAACTTGATAATGATATATCTACATATATGTGGCACTGCCGTCTAGGTCATATTGGCGTTAAACGCATGAAGAAACTCCATTCTGATGGACTTTTGGAATCACTTGATTTTGAATCATTTGATACATGTGAGCCATGCCTTATGGGCAAGATGACTAGAACACCGTTTTCCGGTTCAATGGAACGGGCAACAGATTTATTGGAAATCATACATACTGATGTATGTGGACCAATGAGTGTGTCGGCGCGAGGTGGATATCGTTATTTTGTTACTTTCACGGATGATTTGAGTAGATAAGGGTATATCTATTTGATGAAACACAAGTCTGAAACTTTTGAAAAGTTTAAAGAATTACAGAATGAAGTGGAAAATCATCATAACAGAAAGATCAAATTTCTACGGTCCGACCGTGGAGGAGAGTATCTTAGTTACGAGTTTAGCACACATATGAAAGACTGTGGAATAGTTTCACAACTCACGCCTGCCGGAACACCACAACGTAATGGTGTGTCGAACGTCAGAATCGTACTTTTATTGGATATGGTTCGATCTATGATGTCTCCGACTGACTTGCCACCGCTATTTTGGGGTTATGCACTGGAAACCACTGCATTCACTTTAAATAGGCACCATCTAAATCCGTTGAAAAGACACCGTATGAATTATGGTTTGGAAACAAACCTAAGCTGTCATTTCTTAAAGTTTGGGGATGCGATGTTTATGTGAAGAAACTTCAACCGGATAAACTCGAACCCAAAGCGGAAAAATGCATCTTCATAGGATACCCTAAGGAAACAATTGGGTATACCTTCTATCACAGATCCGAGGGCAAGGTTTTTGTTGCCAAGAATGGATCCTTTCTTGAGAAGGAGTTTCTCGCGAAAGGTGTGAGTAGTCAGAAGGTAGAACTCGAAGAGGTTATTGAACCTTCTCTTCATGAAATGGTGAGTGGCATAGCTCCAGAAGTTGTTTCGGAGTTGACTTCACCTAATGAAGAGAGAGCTAATGATATTGATCATGAAACTCCGAAAGAGGACACTACCGAACCTCGCAGGTCAAGCAGGACACGTGCAGCTCCTGAACTGTACGGCAATCCTGTTATGAATTTCATGATTGATGAAATAGATGACCCTGCGACGTATGAAGAAGCGATGATGAGCCTTGATTCCAACAAATGGCTAGAAGCCATGAAATCCGAGATGGAATCCATGTACGAGAACCAAGTTTAGAACTTGGTGGACTTACCTCACGATCGAAAGGCCGTTGAGAATAAATGGATTTTCAAAATAAAAACTGATGCTGATGGTAATGTGACCATCTATAAGGCTCGACTTGTCGCAAAGGGGTTTCGATAAATTCAAGGAGTTGACTACGATGAGACATTCTCTCCCATAGCGATGCTTAAGTCGGTTAGGATTATGTTAGCAATTGCTGCATATTTCAATTATGAAATATGGCAGATGGATGTCAAAACTGCGTTCCTCAATGGTAATATTGAAGAAAGTTGTATATGATACAACCTAAGGGTTTTGTCGATCCTAAGGATGCTAATAAGGTGTGCAAACTTCAGCGATCCATCTATGGACTGAAGCAAGCATCACGAAGTTGGAATCTCCGCTTTGATGAGGTGATCAAAGAGTTTGGATTTGTCCAAACTTATAGAGAGGCTTGTATTTACAAGAAAGTGAGTGGGAGCAATGTGGAATTTCTGATATTATATGTGGATGACATATTATTGATTGGAAATGATTTAGCTCTTTTAAACAGTGTTAAAAGTTATCTAAACAACAAATTTTCGATGAAGGACCTTGGTGAAGCTTCATATATAGTAGGCATTAAAATCTATAGAGATAGATCAAGACGCCTAATTGGGCTATCGCAGAGTACATACCTTGATAAGATATTAAAGAAGTTTAATATGGACGGAAGTAAGAAGGGGTTCTTACCTATGTTGCAAGGCAAGACATTGAGTAAGACTCAAAGTCCGGCTACGGCGGAAGAAAGAGAGATAATGGATAAGATCCCCTATGCCTCAGCCATAGGATCTATAATGTATGCCATGCTATGTAGAAGACCGGATGTGGCACATGCTATTAGTTTGACTAGTAGGTACCAATCTGATCCAGGTTCGGTACACTGGATAGCGGTCAAGAATATCCTTAAGTACTTGAGAAGAACTAAGGATATGTTTCTTGTATACGGAGGTGAAGAAGAGCTAGTCGCTAAGTGTTATGTCGATGCTAGCTTTGACACTGATCCGGATGACTCTAAGTCTGAATCCGGATACGTATTTCTCTTGAACGGAGCAGTAGTTAGTTGGAGGAGCTCCAAACAACCTGTGGTGGCTGGATCAACGATGGAGGCGGAATATGTTGCTGCTTCGTATGTACAGAAGCGGTTTGGATGAAGGAGTTCATAACGGAACTGGGTGTGGTTCCCAGTGCGTTGGACCCGATGGTGATCTATTGTGACAACAATGGAGCCATAGCCAACGCAAAGGAACCAAGGTCTCACAATAATTCCAAGCATATTAAGCGCCGGTTTCACTCCATCCGCGACCATGTCAAGGATGGAGATATAATGATTTGTAAAGTACACACGGACCTGAATGTAGCAGATCCATTGACTAAAGTACTCCCTAGGGCAAAACATGATCAACACCAGAACTCCATGGGTGTTAGACTTATCACTATATAAACTAGATTATTGTCTCTAGTGCAAGTGGGAGACTGATGGAAATATGCCATGAGAGACAATAATAAAGTTATTATTATGTATTCCTTGTATATGATAGATGTTTATTTTGCATGCTATAATTGTATTGATAGGAAACATCAATACATGTGTGTTTAATAAACAAAAAGGGTTCCTAGTCATGCCTCTCTTATAGACTAGCTTGTTGATTAACAGGATGATCAAGGTTTCCTGATCATGGACATTGGATGTTGTTAATAACAAGGTCACACCATTGGTGGAATGATGTGATGAACATTCATCCGAAGTATAGCATTACGATCAAGTCATTATGTTTATATTGCTATAACATCATACGAAGTAATCTTTATCCTTAGACCATGAGATCATGTTAATTGCTAACACCGGAAGAGTATCTTGATAACATCAAACGTCACACCGTAACAGGGTGACTATAAAGATGGGTTCAGTGCTACGAAGGTGTTATGTTGAGGCTCATGGATCAAGAGTGGAATTTTTCAATCCAGATGATGGAAAGATATACTCTGGGCCCTCTCGGTGATATCACATTAGGATAGCTTGCAAGCAAGTGATGTGATCACTAGAATGTTATATCACGGGAACAAGAAAAGAGTGCATGTCGGTAACGAGATCAAACTAGGTATGGAGATACCGATGATCGAATCTCGGACATGTAATATATTGAGAGACAAAGGGATTTAGTTACAAGCGTTAAAGGTTCTCACGATCACAGGAGTCATCGTTGAATGTGTAGGAGTCGAGACGGATCTCGTGTCCCGCTGTTGATTATTGATCGGAGAAGGGTCTCGATCATGTCTGCATTATTCGCGAACCGTAGGGTGGCACACTTAAGAGTTTCCGGACACCATTTTGGAGCACATATGTTTCAGACGAAAGAATTGCAAAGCGCAGGAATTGTTTCAATAGAAACCAGAAATTGTTTTGGGTGAAATTGCAGAAAGTGGTTCTGCATGTGATATTGAAATATTGCAAGGGGCTATATGTGAATGTTTGTTAATTAAAGTAATTAACAAAATTCTGAATAAATTTAATAAAAAGAGTTTTATTAAATGAGAGAGCATTAAATTTGGAGAAACTTAATGCATTTAAAGTGGAGACTTTAAAAGGGAATGTGAAGAGGCATTTTAATGTGGAGGAGTTACCACCACATGAATGGGGGAGGTGAGGAGTCACCTCCCCCATGCGCCGGCCATGGAGAGAGGGGGCACCCCCCTCCTCCTATAAAAGGCCACCCATTCCCTCCTTCATCCTCACACCTCCTTGTGAAGGATCTCTCTCCCCCTCTAGAATTATTCCCCCATGGTCTCGGATTAGCGAGATACATGTTCCGTGGCATTTTGTCCGAAGGAGTTGTTGCTTCACTGGATCGCTGGAGCGAGGAGGTGGAGGTTGTCCGTGGCTTGAACGTGTGTGCGAAAAGTGGATGCGCTGCTGAGTTGCGGCGCTCGGACTTCCTCACGATCTTGAGATCGGCAAGTGTACGACTACATCAACCACGAGTTCCTACTCATTAACAAAACTCGTTGTCTTCGAGGGTAAGTTCTCCATGGATGTATGTCTACCTGCTGCTCTGTAGCTAGTAGATAGATCTTGGCGTATAGTTCTCATCGTAGGAAAAATTTTGTTTTCTATGCTGCGGACCCAACACTCCAGCTACAAGAACTCACTCCGCACGGCTGGCGCGTCCATGTCGCTTGCCATGGTGCAGGCCCACGGAGTCGAGATCGATCCCTCCGTGGTGTCGAAGGTGATGCCTGTTGGCGCGGATGGTCAGCAGGTAGTCTTCGCTCCTTTCGCGAGTGCCTGTGGCAAATATGGGCATCCTTTGATAAATACTGTTGCGAAGTACTCTAAGGAGCTCCAACGTGCCAAGAAGGCGGTGAAAGCTTTGGCGTCAGGGGCCGGCGGAAAGTCAGTGGCGTCTGACACTGCCACGGACTTGATGAAGCCCCCAAAGCCATCAAAGTCGAAGAAGCCAGCTGCTCCTTAGATAGTTTTGTAATAGTTAGTTTAGATTGTGCCCTTTTGTCATGCCTGCTGGCGAGTGTATCTGCTGATACTTTTGCTAGTCTTGAATGCATCTGATCCTTTTGTCTTTGTGTTGATTTGGTCGTCTTATTTGCTTCTGTCTTGACTTGTGGTAGGGTACATCGAGTGATCCTTTGCGGGAAACTCAGGATTCGCCGATCCTTGATGATACCGCAGCCGCCGCCTGTGGTAGATGAGCTGTCCTTGCTGTCACGACTGCGTGACCGCGTGAAGCAATTGGAGCGTGAGTTGCCTGTGCTCCACGGTAACGCGGATGTGTGGAAGTCGAAGGCAGAGAAAGCCGCCGCGCGAGAGGAATATTTTCTTGGCGAGGTGATGCAGTTAGGCGACCAATTCAAGTGTTAGTTTGCTTGTTCTCATCTTTTCCTTGCAGTCACTCGCAGTTGGTACGTTGTACTCATGCTGTTGTTGCTGCTTCGTGTAGTTGTTAGCGCGCGTCATCCGCAGGAGGAGAAGGATAGGATTGCCATTCGCCTGCATGATCTTACCCAGGAGCAACTTCAAGAGAGTGGATACTTCTGGGTAGATCATGATCGTGCGACTGCGCTGGCGACCCTACAGGATCGTGCACCGCGAGTGCTAGTTTTTCTGAAGAAGTCGCAGTCATGCTTGAGGAACATTTATCGGGCGATGTTCCCGTTGGATGATACTCCATCAAGCTTGCTGGCCCTGCTTGCCAAGTTTCAAGATCTGTCCGCGGTTCGCGAATGCGTGAGGCAACAGTTGGTGGCTGGTGCCAAGGCTGCCCTGTCAATGGTGCGACTACACAGGCCTGACGTAGATGTTGCGGCAATTGCGTCTAGGCCGCCTACCCCACTAGCAGGTTCTCCTTGGAATATGGTGCCGCATTACAAGGCAATGGATCGCCTAGCAGAAGAGATCGTCGACTTATTTGAAGAACAAACCAACGTTCTCCTGCTGCAGTAGTAGCCTAGTTTGGATCCTGCACATAAGTGTATCTGTGTTGTAAAGTTCGTATAGGTCTTGTAAATAATTTATTGTCGAATGTGCATAAAGAGCTTTGTTAGCATGGACTGTGTTGCACTATGCGAGTCCTTTTCGTTAGCCTGGCCATGTTTTATCTCAGTCCCTTGTCAACCTGTCAGGTGCGTTGCAGCTGGATTGAGGTTATGTTTAAGGGTTTCGATTGATGTACCAGCTACTCAGGATATCGCGTTTTGGTTCGAAGAACATATGTGTATAGGGTGGCGCAGCCCCCGAGTAGGTAAATTGAAAAAGTAAAGGAGAACACAGAGTTTTGGGGCACTTAGCTTTTATTTATTCGAAGAATAGTGCGAGGTACAATGTGTGGCTAAGTAGCCTTGGCTGAGTAGCCTTATTTGTAATAAAAAGTAAAAACAACTAAGGGTAGAAGCGTCGCAGTTGTGCGACGTTCCAGGGGTTGGAGTATGCGACTCCTGTCTCTAAATCTTGAAGGTGATAGACGCCACCTGGGATTATTTCTGTAATCACGTATGGTCCTTCCCAGGGGGACTCGAGCTTGAGATGCCCCTGCTGCTTCAGTCGCAGGACCAGATCACCTTCGACGAAGGATCTAGGGCGAAGCCTCCTACTGTGGTAGTTGCGCAGGTTCTGCTGGTAGATCGTGGATCTTTCTGCGGCGATTTCCCTTGCCTCGTCAAGGAGGTCGACAGAGTCTTCGAGTGCGAGGGATGACTCTTACTCGCTGTAAGCGACCATGCGCGGTGCCTTGTATTGTACCTCGGCGGGTAGCACTACTTCAGCTCCCTGCACCATAAAAAATGGCGTGTAGCCCGTGGAGGTATTTGGAGTTGTACGTAGGCTCCATAGTACGGATTGCAGCTCGTCTGGCCAGCAACCCGCGGCTTGTTCTAGTGGCCGGAGGAGTGGCTTCTTGATGCCGCTGCAGACAAGCCCGTTTGCTTTTTCCACCTGACCGTTGGTCTATGGATGTGCTACTGAGGCGTAGCTGATGTTGATCCCCAAATTCTCGCAGAATTCTTGGAACTCCTTGGATGTGAAGTTCGTCCCATTGTCGGTGATGATGCTGTGTGGCACCCCGAAGTGGTAGACGATGGACTCGAAGAATTTGACTGTGCTATGTCCTGATTGGTTGGTCACTGACATGGCCTCAATCAACTTGGTGAATTTGTCGACTGCGACCAAGAGGTAGACGTAGCCTCCTTGCGAGGACCTTGGAAGTTTGCCGACCATGTCGAGCCCCCATTGTGCAAAGGGCCAGGCCAATGGGATTGGCCGTAGCTCTGCGCCTGGTGCGTGTGGCTTGTCCACGAATCGCTGGCAAGCGTTGCATTTTTGGACTATGTACTTGGCGTCACGCATGGCCGTAGGCCAGTAAAATCTAGCTCGTAGAGCTTTGGCAACGAGGGCACGACTGCCAGCATGGTGTCCGCAGGTCCCTTCGTGAATGTCTAGGAGAACTGCTTTTCCATCGGCGATGGAGACGCATCGTTGGAGTACTCTCGTGATGCTGCGTTTATATAGTTCGCCGTTGATAACAGCGAATGCCTTGGATCGACGCGCGATGTTGCATCTGTCGGATCGTCTGGTAGCCTCTTGCTGAGGAGGTACGTGATGTATGGCGGCGTCCAGGATTGCTCGATCATCATGACGCTCGTTGGTCCCTCGAGTCCTGTCTCCAGCTCCAAGTCATCGAGTGCCCTTGGCTCATTGGGTGGCGTAGGCCCCGAGTCCGTTGCTGCGCTTGTTTTCTTCTCTGCGGCCTTTGGCTTGATGGAGCGTTCGCAGATGCGCTCGAGAAATACCCTGGGCGGTATGGGGGTGCAGGTAGAGCCTATGTTGGTGAGTGCTTCCGCCTCCTCGTTGCTTTCGCGACCTACGTGTCGCAGCTCGCAACCGTCGAAGTCTCCTTCGAGTGTGTCGTAGAGGTCGCGGTACGCGATCATGTTATCGTCCAGTGCGTCGCACTCTTGCATTGTTTGGTTGACGACCAACTTGGAGTCGCCGTATATGATGAGCCTCTTGGCGCCGCAGGCTTTTGCCATCCTCATCCCGTGCAACAGGGCCTCGTATTCAGCCTCGTTTTTTGAGGCTGTGAACTGCATTTGCAGGATATATTTCAGCTTGTCCCCTTGGGGTGATGTCAGTATGACACCTGCGCCTGCTCCATCTTTCCGCTTGGACCCATCGAAGTGCATTGTCCAGAGGTAGGACATATCTGGCTTGTCCGGGAGCTGGTTTTCCATCCAGTGCACTAGGAAGTCCGGGAGAACTTGCGACTTGATTGCGCTGCTGCCAGACGTGATGTCTCGTGGAGACAATTCTATTCCCCAAAGCGCGACTCATCCCGTGGCGTCGGGGTTATTGAGGATGTGTCCCAAGGGGGCGTCGTTGACCACCACAATTGGGTGTTCCTGGAAGTAGTGGCGCAGTCGCCGGGCGGTCATGAAGACGCTGTACGCCAGCTTCTGGTAGTGCGGGTACCGCTGTTTTGTTGGCGTAAGGACCTCCCTAAGGTAGTATACTGGGCGTTGTACGCCGTGGACCTTGTTTTCCTCCGCTCGCTCGACGACAAGCACTGTGCTGACCACCTGGTTGGTGGCGGAGATATGCAACAATAGTGGCTCCCTTTCTCGTGGGGTCACCAGTACTGGCGAAGTGGATAGCAGGCGCTTGAGGTCTTTGAATGCTTCTTGCGCTTCGGTGGTCCACTCGAATTTTTTAGTTTTGCGGAGGAGCTGGTAGAAGGGCAGCGCCTTTTCGCCCATTCGACTGATGAATCGACTGAGGGCCACGTTTCGTCCAGCCAGCTGCTGGACGCCCCTTATGTTTTTCGGCTTCTCCATGGCCAGTATGGCTCTTATCTTTTTCGGGTTCGCCTCGATTCCTCTCGCGGATATGAGGTACCCGAGCAGCTGCCCAGATGGTACGTAGAAGGCGCATTTGTCCGGATTGAGCTTGATCCAGTAGCGGTCGAGGTTGGCAAAGGTTTCGCGCAAATCGTCAATTAGAGAGGCTTCCTCCTTGGTCTTGATTACTGTGTCGTCAACATAGACTTGAATGGTGCGACCCAGTTGTTCCTTGAGGCAAGCCTGCATGCATCGCTGGTAGGTGTCTCCCACGTTCTTTAGCCCGAAGGGCATTGTGTTGTAGCAGAACACACCAAAGGGCATTGTAAACGCTGTTTTCTCTTGATCTCCCTCCTTCATTCGAATTTGATTATAGCCTGAGTAGGCGTCGAGGAAGCAGAGGCGCTCGCATCCTGCGGTGCAATCGATGATCTGGTCGATCCGCAGCAATGGGAAGTGATCCTTTGGGTAGTGCTTGTTCAGAGAGGTGAAGTCCACGCACATCCGCCGGATATCCGTGTCCTTTTTCGGTACCAGCACCATGTTGGCGAGCCAAGTGCTTTCCTTGATCTCGCGTATGAACTTGGCCTCGAGGAGTCTGTTGATCTCCATTCCGACTGCCTGCGCTCTTGGCTCAGACAATCGCTGAATTGTTTGTTTGACTGGTCGCGCATCGGGGTTGACGTTGAGTGCGTGCTCGGCGAATTCCCTAGGAACTCCTGGCATGCCCGCAGGACACCAGGCGAAAATTTCCCAGTCCTCACGGAGGAATTCGACGAGCGTGAGTTCCTATGTGGGACTCAAGTTGTTGGCGATGAGGGTCGTCTTGGCGGGATCCGATGGGTGGACCTGCACTTTCTTTGTGTGCACAGATGAGTCGAAGGAGAGATCAGGTGAGCTTGGCCTGCTTAAGGGAGGCAGCCTATTGTCTGTCGTCTCCTTCAGTCTTGCGAGTTCCTCCTGCATGCCGAAGGACTGGGATATTCTGTTGAATTCCCTGTTGCAACTGTCAGATCGCTCGAAGCTCCCGTTGATTGTGATGACGCCATTGGGACCTGGCATTTTCATCTGCAGGTAGGCATAGTGGGGTACTTCCATGAACCTAGCAAACGCGACGCGTCCGAGGATGCAGTGGTACTGTGAGGGCCAGTCGACGACCTCAAAGTCAATGCGCTCGCGCTGGAAGTTCTTCGGCGTACCGAAGATGACGTCGAGGTTGATTTTGCCCAGGGGGTATGCGCCTTCCCCTGGGACGATGTCGTGGAACATTGTGTCCGGTGCCTCCAGGCAGGTTAGAGGGATTCTCATTGCTCGCAAGGTACTCGCGAATATGAGGTTGATGCCGCTTCCGCCATCCATGAAGACGCGGCTCGTGTCGAAGCCTCCGATTTGCGCCTCGAGTACGAGGGGGCAATGGCCTGGACGGGGTACCTGAGGCAGATGGTCGCGTTTGTCGAAGGTGATGCAGGGCTCGCTTCCACTGAGGTACTCAGTGGTGGATGGTGGTGAGTGTGTGGCCAAGTTGACTTGGCGAGTGATGGCCTTTTGCACCCTATTGGAGGGGCATCCCTTTTGGATCATCATGGTGCCCATGGCCCGTGGGTATGGCTTGCCTCTATGGTGTTGGTCCGGTGCAGCTGCATTCGGGGGTGGCCCAGGTGGAGGTGGCGGAGCGCCATGTGCCACGGCGCCTGGAGCGGCTCCATAGCCTCTTTCGACTGCATTGCGGTTCATTCGAACCAGTCCCTCATGTAGCTTGAGGAATTCGCGACAATCCTTGAGGAGGTGGCTGGACTTCTTCTTGTCGTCATGCTTGTCGATGTAGAAGTTCACCATACATGGCCCAGATAGTTTATCCTCAATGGAGCTTGCGGGTGCCTCGTCGCGAGTGCGGCGTTGCCACACTTGCGTGGTTTTCCCGGAGTCGCGGTATCCGCCGCTACGGTATCCGCTGTTGCGGTTGTCGTCACGTCTTTCAGCGTAGCCAGCCGCGACCATATTGACGTCGTCGCGTTCGTCATAAATGCGCATGCGACGCTTGCCTCAGCGATCACGTCTGCGCTCGAGCTCCGCCTCCTCATCGGAGTGAACGCGATTCTTCACTGAGTCTTCTCCATCGGCCCACCGATTCGCGATCTCCATCAGGTGGTCGATGGTCTTGGGCTTTGAGCAGCCCAGCTCCTCTCTGAGTTCTAAACGGCGGACGCCACCGTTGAATGCGTCAATCACGCGATCCTCTGAAATGTTTTCTGCGGAGTTCTTGATGATGGACCACCTTTGGATCTAGGAGCGCAGCGATTCGCCAGATCTTTGCTGGCAGCATCTCAGCTCTTCGATTGATGCAGGCCGCTTGTACGTGCCCTTAAAGTTGCGCACGAAGCTGTCAACCAGCTCATCCCAACTGCGAATGGATCCACGTGAGAGGTTGTTGAGCCATGCTCGGGCGGCGCCCTGCAGCTGTAGCTGCAAGCATTGCATGGCCGTGTTTCGACTGCCTCCATGGAGTCTGACGGAGGAGATGTGGTCCTCTAGCCAGATCTTTGGGTCCGATAGGCCGTCAAACTTCGGGTTCTCCGATGGGAGTTTAAACCCTTTAGGCATTCGCTTCTGCCTAATGGATCTGCGAAAGCATCTGGCACCGCAGAGCTCCACGTCCTCCTCTTCTGAGTCAGTCGACCAAGCACATCGTGCTCTTGATTTGTCAATCTTGTGCTGCGTGATGTCATAACGTGCATCGTAGTCGTGGTCGTGTCGTCGTGAGCGGCGACGTCGAGACAAGTCGTGACTGTCATCGCTGGATGAGGGCGAGGAGTAACGCTTTGCTAGCGCTTTGCCCTTCTTTGGTTCTAGTGTCGGCTCCTTATCGAGGGCGGCCTCGATTAATCCCAAGCCCGCGATCGTAGATTAGTGCATGGCGGCTCAGGGGTCTCCAGCTGGTGGTTGGTTGTTCAGGAGGTACATGGTGGCCGCTGTCACCGCAGCCTGTGGCGTCTTGGGGACCACGTTGCCCCTGGTGTCGAATGTCATAGAGCCGAAGTCGAGGACCTTTGCAGCCTCTATGCGTTCCTGCTCGATGAGATGGACCATCCGAGACTGCCTCTTCTTGGCGAGGTGCTCGTTGCCCTTTGAGGAGGATCCTCCGTAGGAGGAGAGTCCAGCACGACGAAGGCTCAACTCGTCTGCCGCCTTTTTGCGCGCCTCGAGTTGTGCGATTGTTTGTACTTGGCGCTTGAATTCTTCCTTCAGGAGCCAGTGATAGCCCATCAGCAGCTCCTGCGGGGATCCGAAGGGTAGAGGGGTGCCTCGCAGGGCCTCGCGGCAGCGAGCCCATTCTTGCTCGTTGAGCTTGATTACGACGCGTTCGCCGGTTTGCTCATTTACTATGGTTGGAGGTTCGACTGCCCCTCCGTTGTCAACGGGGACGTGATTGCCACCGTTGCCGCCATTGCCACCGTTGCTGCCGTTAGGCGGGTCAGTTCCGTTGCCGCGATTGCCGCCGTTGTCGCGGTTGGCAGAGGTGTCGCCTGTGTTGATGACGGCGCACATGAAGTGATTTGGGAAGCTGCTGCTTCCACAACTCTCAGATCCGGAACCGTAGGTTCCATCTTCAGTGGCCAGATCGCTCAGATCGGAGTCGCGACTGCTGTCGCTGACCGTGTTCTCGACTGTTGTCGGGGCGTTGAGCTCGCTGAGGGTGCCGATCGATGGAGGGAACCATGATGCTGGGGCAATCGCCGGTGCTGTCGGCTGATCAGGCATGCGAAGCGTGCCCATCTGACCAACTTGGAAGCGGAAGCTCCCGATCGCTAGGCTGATTACTTCGCCCACAGACTCGAAGGCCGAACGAGTGGCTGGCGTGTGGACGGTGAAGTCGAACGCGCTGAAGAGTTGGCGAATATCCGCTGTTGCGGAGGTGTAGATCGTGGTTGATGGGGCCGAAGAAGCCTCAACATCAGCACTCCCTATTCCCATAGACGGCGCCAATTGACAAGGGTTTAACTCATCAATGCCCATTGTTATGGACTTGGGTTTTGGAGAAGGAGGGAGCGCTGGAGACATCTATCGGCTAGCAAACAAGCACACAGGGGACAAAGATTTACCCAGGTTTAGGCCTCGTAGAGGTCCCTACTCCTACTTGTCTGCTCGTGGAATTATCGAACGAACCGAAGGTTACAATGGTGCGCAGATGCGATCTGGTGAGGGTGGTGGAAACTAGGGTTGTGTGTGTGTCCTCCTCGCCGCCCCCACCCAGCCTTTATATAGATAGGCTAGGTCACGGGTAGCAGGTCGAGTCGGTTACAAATTAGGGTTTTCCCCTTTGAACTTTCTATCTTTAGCTTCTTCTTGTTCTTCAAGCAATCGAGAGTCCGTAGGTTACTCGAATCCTTCGTTTGGGCCTTGGCGACACCATGGGCCTATACATATTTAGACCGTATATACCAAGATCGAGTACCTGTAGGGTATACCCATGTCAATAGGTGAATGTGATTAATTACTGGCACATTAACCTATATAGCCCTGGCATCAATATTCATGCAAGTGGAGATCCAATGGAACATACGTGGGAAACGTGTGTGAAACGTGTGAGGTAATTTCACCATGCCCCCGTAACTATCGCGAACGTTTCGTATTTCTCGCGTGGGAAAATCACATTGATTATTCACTAGTTTTTGTAAGTTTCGAGGAAGCGTAGGCTGCACACTACGTCATCTTCTAGACAACTGCTATGGATATGTCACGTCTGAAGAATCATTGGTGAAACCAGAAGATTACCGACTACCGAAGAGATGATCAAGACTCGATAATTCTCTAACTTACAAATGGAAGACGAAGAACAATATTTCTAGTGTTCTTTGGGAAGATTTCAAGATGTTGCTTGCCATGATTATTGATGTCACCTAGACAGAGCATTCAAGACTTAAAGGAACAAGACGGTGCAAGATCTTAAAGTTCCGTCGGTGTTACTGTTGGGGATATTCATAATGGGTATCACCATAGCATATCTCTAATCCGGCTAACCAGGGTTGCCCATAGTTGGTAGAAAGGCCTATGACCTGCTGGGTGGCCCAGTTAGCTGGATCCAGAAGGGAGGCCCATATCGGATATAGGAAGGCTACGTTATCGACAAAGATGAAGCTGGATCCTTGGAGTACAAGACACGAAGACTAGTTAGTGTTAGCATAGGACTCTATAACCTCTACGGTATGGAATTTACCTTGTAACCCTATGTTTTGGTACCTTTATAAGACAAACCTTTTTGAGCCTTTAGGGCACAAGTTCTAACACATCAACTCTCGCATAGCGAACCATACGATCTCTTGAACTTAGTGTATTGCCATTATAGTGATTTGTAGCAGGAGTAGGATGCTGCCACCATTGTGGGATCTAAACCTGGGTAAGCTGTGTAACCTCGTACCCACCAACTCGCCGCCTTACCCCACCACTCTAAACATGCTCTTGAGGAACCCTCCATGGCATACTCGTTTACAATACCACGACACTGGGGCAACATAACACTAGGCAAATATAATAAAAACAATTAGAACATGATAATATCATATCTAAGTTGATCGTATCCACAAGGAAGTGGAAACTTGAACCTTATGGGGCTCAGCTGTAAGCAGCACCATCACTACATGTAATTGGTCTGATGTCAACAACACAAGAAGGAGAGAAGTAGTATGAGAGGCATCACACTCTGGAACTAGCCGTGGATAGAAAATCCCCAAACATTCACTCCACCCAGACCACCACATGAACATCAGTTCATCAAGAACATAGGAACACCACTAGTTCTCATCAACTTACTGATAGCTGTGAGATTTGAAACATTTTTTATGGCTTTTATTGATGGTTTTCTCCCGGATTTGATTGTTTTCTGCCTTTACCTAACGCTAATACTTCAGTAGCAAAGAAAACTTGGATTTTAATGTGTGTTTCAGGTTCTGGACGTCAACAGAAGGATTTAACTAGAGAAATACAATATTCTGGAGAAAACAAGAAAGTTCCAATTTGGAAGCACGCGAGGGGAGCTCACAGATGGTTTAACGACAAAATATACGGAAGGAATGACCGTATAGTTCCTGCAGCCTCTGTCTTGTCAAAAGGGAAAACTTCCATGAAGGGACAGGGACGAAAACACAACGCAGCAGCCGCCACACCATCCAGAAGGGAGAAAGAAAGGATCCGGAGAAGAAGGAGAAGACGTTCTTCATCTCGCTCCACGATCTTCGACCTCCTAGCCAATACACCTCCATAGCCACTACTTGTACTTGAGAGAGAGAGAGGGATCTCCACCTTGCAAGACTAGGGTTTGAGATTGTTTCTTCCCATCTTGAATTGTGTTGGATATTTTCTATTCTTATTGTGGATCTCCACGGTAATACCAAGACAAATTCCCTCTATTTGATTATATTGATGATTCGTTCTTCTCTCATGTGTGTGTAATTCCCTTGGGCATGGGAGATGTAGGGGATTGGTGAGATGTGATGTGCCTTCATATATTTTCCATTAGTATTGTGATTAATTCTAATTACTATATTATGTGTGCTTGACTATCTGTGGGATGCTTAATGCTTGTTGTCCAATTAAGGGCCCATACAACATGATACCTTGTTTTACGCAGATAAGATCTTGCTCACTAGTGGATCGACGACCCCTGGGTGACATATGGATATCAATGGAAAGCTAGTTGACTCGAGGATAATGAGTAACCACTATGCTTATTGCATTAGTATGATCCAAGGAGCTTAATCGCTAAGCGACCTGAAGGGTCTTAATCGTCTAGTGTTTGACCATGGTTTTGGTAGCAGGCTAGTAGGATTATTGAAGTTGGGATGAAATCTACCAAGCGGAGTTCCGGCTAATTATGGGTTGCTCGCCTACACATATATCTATAAGATTATAATTGTTACATTCATATTCATCCACCTGGCACATTCACTATCACCATGAACTGAATTTCACCGCGCCTTCTTTCACCATCTGCAGAAACCAACAACCAAACAAAGTCATTCTTTACTTTTATGCATTTTATTTCTGAAGTTTTCATTTTAGTTTTATTTAAATCTATTGCATTTAATCAAAACCCCATTCTTATTTCAACGCCTGCAATCAATTCACTCGAAGACCTGTGACAACTTCGGGTGTGATAGAGACTTCACCAATAAACAATTACCTTTGGGCTCCCTGTGGGATCGATATCTAAAATTCAAAACTAGCTATAAACAATCTATGCACTTGCATACATCACTTACCATCTTGATCCAATAAAAGGAACTCGCCAACAGAGAAGATCAAGTTCATCAAGATTATGCAGGATCTAGGAGGAGAAGGTTGCCAAAAGATAAGCATAGGAGCCTGATATGTTGCTAACGTATCCATAATTTTTGATGTTCCATGCTTGGTTTTATCTACTTTCTTATGTTTTGTTCCAACTTTGGAGTACTTTCTATACACTTTCTTGGACTAACCTATTAACAAGAGCCATAGTGGTAGCTACCTATTTTCTGTTGTTTTTGGTTCCAGGAAAGTCAGAAAATGAATATTCTTGGAATTGGATGGGACAAAAGCCAAAGTCAGTTTTTCACCGAGGGACACATGGAGCCAGAATACGAGACGGGGAGGGGCCAGGGGGCTTCCACACCACCTAGCCGCGCGGCCCATCCTGGCCTGCGCCAAGGGGTGGTCTGGCCGCCTTCGGCAGCCCTCGACCTCCCCTTTATCCTATAAGATGCCTCCGATACAGAAACCCTAGGTACCCGATCAAAATTCCACAAAAGAGTCTGTAGCTGCCGTCATCTCCATCCCTAGATCGGGAGGGATCTGAAGCTCTTCCCGGCACCCTGTCGGAGGGGAGAATTCACCCTGGAGGCCTTGTTCATCACCATGCAAGCCTCCGGTGTGATGCTGAGTAGTTCATCTCTGGACTACGGGTCCATGTAGTAGCTAGATGGTTGGTTCTCCTCCTTTGTGCTATCATGTTTAGATCTTGTGAGCCCCGTTCATGATCAAGATCATCTATTTGTAATTCCTACATGTTGTGTTTGCGGGGATCCGATGGATATTGAGATGCTATTTCAGATTGATTATTGATTCTGTCATGTCTTTGTTATTTGTGATCTTCCATGCTTTTCGTTGTTAGTAGCTATCTTGGCCAAGTAGATGCTAGCAACTCCAAGAGTTAGTATTTATGTTCGATAGTGGGTTCATGCCTCTAGTAATCTGGGGAAGTGACAGAAATCTCTAAGGTACTAGATGTGTTGTTGCTACTAGGGACAAAACAACAATCCTTTGTTCATAGAACAATTGTATTGTTTACTTTACACACAATGCGTAATGCAATTATCTGTTGCTTGCAACTTAATACTGGAGGGGGTTCGGATGATAACCTGAAGGTGGATTATTAGTCATAGATGTAATTGGACTACGGTCTATGTATAATGTTGTAATGCCCAATCAAGTCTCAAAGGAGTCAAGATGAGTAGTATATGCATATTGCTTTCTCGATGTTTGTCAATTGCCTCGCTGTAATTTGTTCACCCAACATGTCATCTATCTTAAGGAGAGCCACCACTAGTGCACTATGGACCCCGGTCCTTTCTTTTATCATAAATCTTCAATCAACTGTTTACTGCTTTTCGTTTACTTTCTGCAAACTATTACTTTCTTCTACACAATACGTTTAATCCTTTGTTTTCAGCAAAACCGGTGAGATTGACAACCTCACTGTAAGTTGGGGGCAGAGGTCTGTGGTTGTGTTGTGTAGGTTTCCACGTTGCTGCTGGCATTGGTAGTGTGCCATGCCAAAGTTTAGCTAGCAACACCTTGGAGGTGTTTCCTTTCTCCTACTGGATTGATAACCTTGGTTTCATAACTGAGGGAAAACTTGTTGTTGTGCTCATCATACCTTCCGCTTGGGGTTCCCCAACGAGCTCGATATATTTTCAGCCATCAGAGCCAGGTCAAGAAGGCCAGGAATATCAAGGAGGAGGTGGCTATCCACAAGAAGGTAAATAGGAGATGATCAAGCTCATAAAGGAGGAGAAGTAATCATGACCAGAAGAGCAAAGCATAGATGGTCAAGATATCCAATAGGAAATAAATCAAACACAAATATCAGGTAGAAATCCATCAGTGTATAAATTAGATCATGTAGTACCTGTACTTGTTAGCTTGTATCATCCATCTCAAAGGGGAATAAGGGGAATCATCCAAAAAAATGATACATCCAAATACCCTGCAACTAGAATTTATCTAGGAGGATTAGATGGAGAGATTTCTCTTAGTCTTCCATATAAATGATATGCAAGATCAGCACAGAAAAGTATAAGCCCCTAAGTATTATCTGTTCTTACTAAAGAATAAACCTCAGACTTGAGCATCATAGGTAAGGGAAAATCCACATGAACCTTTGCCAAAAAATCATCTAGATGGATATAGTTCTATTCAGAACATCTCGTAGCAAATTATGATAATTTGCATCATCATTGTGCACACTCCCAGTGGGAGGCATTACAATAGCATCCCAAAAAAGCAGTAGAAGCCACCATATTGTTGACAATAGTAAGAATCTTGCTAAGAAAGATCACAGTAAATTACAGCATCAATAATATAAGTAACCATCACAATTTTCCTAATCATCAGCTAGTCGACAGGACATATATTCATATCATTTTCCTAGATTCAAGTACTAGTAATGAATTGGATGACTATAGTCATGTTGATAGTACATGTTTATTGGCCACTTAAATTCAATTACAACCAACTCCCACAAAGCATTATTATCAGTCTCCTTGTGTTGTTTTCTTTTTCCTTGTGTTGTTTTCTTTTTCCTAGGAATCTCGGGGCGAGATTCTTGTTTAGTGGGGGAGAGTTGTAGCATCCCAATTGTCTAACAATTGCAATGCTACTAGCCTAGTCTATATAAATGCTACTTCCTACATATAATTGTTGCATCATAATTATATCATGCTCATGTCATCATGCCACCTTGCATTTGGGCATCATATAAAACCCTTTTCAATTTGGATCTCCCCTCTTAGGCATCATTAATTGTATTTGCCTCTTGATATTGTATTTGGTTATTGATATATTGTTTAAGTGCCCAAGTTGAGTTGGGGGCATATCTTTTATTCCACTCCACCACCTTTCTTGTCATCACCCCATCATTCCACCATTCCACCATATATGAGCATTGCAACTTATTTGGTTTTACCTCTAGCTCATGTGGGTTGGAATGGATCCAATTCTATCTTCACATGCTCTCATATATGCACCATATTGTTTCCACATTATTGGTTTATGAGAGCCACATGGCCACCTTTGCATGCCTTGTGAGTGGAACCTTTTCCTAGCTTCCATATGGGTTGTTTTGGGGTTATTATCAGGTTGGGATATTTTTGGGCTTACTAAATACCTAGTGGCACATACACACTAGCAAGTCCCATTTCTATTCAAATATGGTCATCTCCATCTACTCCACATGGGGAATCCTTTTAATTCTTTTTGCTTGGATTTTATTCCAATTTTGGGGATGCATAAGAATAATGCCATGTTAATATTATTGTTCTCACAAGAATAAACATGGCATTGAATATTTTGCATGGGCCATGCAAGCACCACCACATTCTAGTCTTTGGTTTTTATTTGAATTGTTGAGTGGTGTACATATCTTTTGGATCTCTCCCTCTTCTCTCTCAACCTTTCCACCTTGTTGTTTTTCCTTGCCTTGTGTCTTTTCTTCATCTACTTGGTTATGCCCTTGCATGATCAAGTGTGATCATAGCCAACACCCTCATCTAAACCCCCTCTCTCTAAACCTTCTATCTAAGATCCTAACCCTAATCACCTACACCTCTACCACAATCTATCACCATACCCCCTCTCTCCTAAACCCTAAGCCGAGCCTCCCTAGCTCCCTCCCTCTCTCTCGGCCTCTCTTCCTCTCCCTACCTTGCTGGCCCCACCTGGCAGCCCTAACCACCCCAGCTACCTACCCCCAACCCTAACAAAAACCCTAACCCGAGGCTACCTATCCTAACCCTCACCTCTCCTCTCACTAACCCGAGCCTACCCCCTCTCTCTCTCTAGCTCTCTCTCTGCCTTGCATGCCCCACATCGAGCCTACCCTCCTTGGCCTCACCCTGCCCCCACCTGCAGCTGCCTGCCTGGCCTCCCCATGCCATCACGTGAGAGAGGAGAGTAGAAAAGGGCAAGAACCACCTTTATGCCAATCCAACCCATGTGCCTCCCTCTGCTCGTTCTTATCTACCCCTCCTCTGCCTAGCAACCACAGAACTCCCCAGGGCCGTGCCTTCTACTCCTTCCTCCCCACCTACACCTGCTACCCTCTCTTCCATCTCCATCTACCCCCCATCGTCGGCATCACACCACCACCACCATAGCAGAAGGAGGGCGAGGTGTCTGGGCGTTGGGGAAGACCGAGCCGAGCACCAGCATCGCCCCTGTACACGGAGCCGAGAAGGAGGAGCCCTGGCCAGCACAGGCCCGGCCGAACCTAGCCCTCCCTTGTCCCGTCCGTCTGCGTCGTCGCTGATCCCCTGCGTCCCAAGCTGATCCGACCACATCGACCCACTCCCGGTGAGCTACTCCTCCTCCCTGACACCTCTGCCCTCGCCGTGGCTTCCTGTTCTCACCGGACCGACCGTCGAGCGCTCTCGGTGCGTCGCGTGCGCGTGCGTCCTCTGCGGCGTCGCGTCGCGAAGAGCCTCTTCTAGCCTGCGTCCACCCTCCTGGCATCAACCCTAGCCTACCGCAGTGGCTGCCGCTGCCGAGCGCAAGCCACAGGTCCCCGGATCGAATCCCCGCGCCGCGCCCTGTGCCTGTCACGCACGAACCTGTCCGCGGTTCAGAGAAAGAAGAGGAACAGTACGGGCACCCTTTTGCGCTTACCACCCCCTAACCTTTTTACTCCTAACCCGCGGTCCGCCTGAGCCCACCTGTTAGCCGTAGTAACACTTTGCAGATAGGCCCCCTAGTTTAGCACCCCTCAACCCACGCTCCCGTTTTGGCCACCTGTCAGTCTCCGCGCTCTTCCGCCGCTGGCACCTGGGCCCTAGCCAGCTAGCCCCACCTGTCATTCTCAGAGACTAGGTTAGCCGCGGTGTAAAAAGGTTTTCCGCGCGCTGTGCTGCTGAGTCAGCGCTGGACCCACTGGCCACTGTCTGTGGCTAGGGCGAGCTGAGTAAGAAAAGGGTTTTTTGTTTTCTGTTTTAATTCAAACTTTTCAAACTTGTTTTTAAATACAACTTTAAATCTGTTTCAAATAACTTTTAAAATATAATTCCAAATAATACAAATAATATATGTTTTTGAATCAGAAAATTATGAGGAATTCAAATATGCCCTTCAAAATATATTTTGGACACATTAATTTTCAAGTTGATTAAAATTACAAATAAAATGCCCTTTGCCTTAAATAATTAATAACTTTTGTTTCATAACTCCAAAATTGACAAATAATATGTCTAAAATGATCAGCTCGACGAGACCTTTCTGTCTATGCATTCCATGTTCTGAATTGCAGCATGCATCATATAAATATAAAGTGTACAGCAACTTATATGAGGTTAAAATGTGACTAAAACTCAATAAAAGGCTTTATTCTTGTATTCCCCACCTCACCCATGCCTTGCTACATTATTGCCATGAAAATTGTGCATCATTCATCATGGCATGATTGTTTGCTTGTTGCATTTTATTCATATGCTTGTGCACTTTATTTATGTTGGCCCTTGTTTGTTTGGTTCTTCTTCGAATAGACGCTGAGCAGGGGATATAACAAGATACCCAGGAGCACTACCCAGATCCTTCTCTTGCTTCAACTGAGCTGCCAGGCAAGCACTACCACATGCTTGCATACATATAGTACCTATTGCCTCTATCTTATTCTTGCATCATCGAGTCGCGATTGCATTAAATTGAATCCCAAGTACTGCATAGCCTTTACTTTTAAACTCCACCGTAGCTTGTTCCTCCATCCCATGAGCCATTACTACAGGAGTTGTTTGAGCCATGCGAGTCGTAGAACAGCATGTGTAGGGTATGTGAGTGTCTGATGGATAACGAGGTACCTAAACAACTTAACCTGAGTAGTAATGGGATAACTAATGAAAGTGGCACCGGTGAGCAATATCTGCTATTTGGTTTTTCATGCTCACTTGTGTCCCGTAGGACCCCGAGTACTTGATTCCTGTTCCTTGAATATTCGCGCTATCCACATCCGGGAGGCTTATGAACCCCCTTGAGCCAGAGCTTGATTCATTCTTATTTCTTGGGGCCACAAAGTAGTTTGGGGCTTTATTACTATCCTGTACTTATGCCATGCTTACTGCTTAATTTAAGATTGTGCGAGGATGCACCTGTACTGTTTAGGAAAGCGGAGTGTTTTCGACAAGCCCGATCACACTTTCGGGTTCCCAGTTTTTACCACCGACGCAAAACCTTGAGTCCGTTTGAGTCGGCTAACTTCGTTGCGGGTAGCTTAATGGGGTGGCCTGAAATATTTCTGAATCGTGATCGCTTTGTCGTGAATGCCTCGTTGGGTTTTGATTTGGTTTTTCCGAGGTTGATCGAGTGTGTGTTGCTATTTGTGCACCCCTGCAGGGTAAAAACTTTCTGAAAGCCGTGTCCGCGGTTATGGACGACTTGGAGCACAGTTTCTCGATCATAGACAAGTATAACTAAAGTACCGCTTTTAATTTGACTAAGTACCTGACTAGTAAATAGTGCAACACTCATGGAATGGATAATAAAACTGCCAACGGATGGGGGTTGTTCCGCTTCCTCGGTGGCGAGGAGGAGGATGGATCTGTTAATATTACCGTTATAACTGTTGTTATTAATTCACGGACATCCGTCTATCTTTGGTTAGGCGGATGGTTAGCGCGTATCTCTAGAATTATTAGGTATTATCTTTTGCTGCAATTGCGTCACCCCAGGTTGTGTCCCCTTTAGAGGCATAAAGACTTGCTGAGTACCCCTAGGGTCTCACACGATAAATTGTTTGATTCAGATGAACAGGTAAACTTGCAAGATGGATACTGGTTGGAGGAGACGACGATGTGGGCAACGATCATTCGTTGTAGAGATTCCGGGAACGAGGATCCGTGAGATCTGTGGGCGGGATGTGTTTATTTATGGGGCATCTTATGCCGATTTGCTTCTTATCCGTACTCGGATCTTGTTTTCCGCTTCCGCCTGATACTTTGATGTTTGATGTATGAGGAGATATCCTAAATATTATTTCTATCTAGGATATTTGGATCTTGCCGTATGGCGTTGCAATATTTCTATTTCTTTTAGATGGAATGGCTCTGAGGACTGTTGTATGGTGGCTTGCATACATACTCATTTGTGTATGTAGTTGATCCCTTCACTTTGCCGACACGCCGCCCGTTCTTGTCCCGATGTTTGGAAATGGTTAGGACGGCCGAAAGGTCTACCTGTGAGTGTCATTTGGGCCCCACCGTACTATTTTAACCATTTCCGCTCATCCAGGCTTGTAACTAGGAGCGTAATTCACCGAGGTAGTTACACCCTGCTCCTGTGTGCCGGAAGGCCCGGCCTCGCCCTGCCCGCGCTGCTACCGGCTCTTGCTAAGGACCTCGTACTGGACTGCCATCACCTAGGGGTCAAGTAGGAGATCCATGACCAAGGGGTCATCCTCCTCGTGACGGTGGTGCGCCAGCTACCTCTCTATCTACCGGTGCTCCCTCTCCTTGGCCCTCGTGGCGATCCTCATGCCATCTGGGACTAACATATTCGCCATGCGACGCTCATCCTCGAAGTTGACGACCGCTCTCGCCCCAAAGTGCTGGACCGCGGCGTAGTCGTAGGCATGGGATGTCTGCCACGGGCACCTGAAAGTACCTAGCTGGATTTTCATGTTATCCATTCTGATCTGAGCTACCTAAGTTGGGGTCCTCGTGGGTTTTCGGTGAACACCACGAAACTTCAGCTCCGGCTCCAACATGATACTAATTAAGTAGTTAAATAACAACATTTCATACAACCATTAGTCAACATATAAGAAATGAATATATATGTACATTTGTTACATCTATCCCTAAAATTATCTAGATTTTCTACCCCTAAAATCATGTATATTTTCTACATCTATCCCTAAACTCATCTAGATTTTGTACCCCTAAAATCATGTACATTTTCTACATCTATCTCTAAAATTATCTAGATTTTCTACCCCTAAAATCATGTACATTTGCTACATATATCCCTAAAATTATCTAGATTTTCTACCCCCAAAATCATGTACATTTGCTAAATCTATCCCTAAATCATGTAAATTTGCTACACTAAACAGAAATCCCTAAAATCATCTAGATTTTATACACTAAACTAAATATAGTAATTAAGAGAGGGGCAGAGGAGTCTACTTGTGGCGGAGGCGCGCCGGTGCAAAGTCGAAGAGGTTGGGGGAGCCGCGGGTCGATGGAGGAAGGGCGACATGAGGTCGGTGGAGGCACGGGTCGGGGGAGGCGCGACGATGAGGGTCGTCCGGGGAGGCACGGGTTAGAGAAGCACGACAATGTGAGGTCAGGACGGGGCGGGTCGGGGCGAGGTGGTGCGATGTCTGGTCGGGGCGGGGCGACATGAGGTCAGGGTGGAGTGGCGCGGGGCAGGGGGTGGTGCAAGGTCAGGTCGGGGCGGGGCGGAGCAAGGTCAGGGCGGCAAGGCGCAGGGTGAGGAGGGGCGTGGCAGGGTGGCGCGAGGATTTGAGGATGGGGAACGAGCACGCAGGAGTTGGAATGACAGAGAGGGAAGAAGGGCATCGGCAACGCCTATTTAGCTAGCGAAATTTTGGATTTAATAGTGGTGGGATATACAAGTCTTGGGATACCAGCACTACGACGTAGTTGCAGTGTTCGAAAGTGCCGAATGCCTGGGCTACATTGGTCCCGGCTCGCATCATGGTCTCCACTTAGTGTTAGCGTTGACTGTCTCCCGAATGCCAGGCTAAGGTATAGTGGCACCGTTCTACTTTTTACGAATACCACGACTATTTTGCCTTGAAGTAGTGGCGCACATTTTGTTTTATATGCCACTGAAAAAATGACTGCTATAAGCCTTTTCCTACTAGTGAAGGATTGGGTCTGGGACGGTCTCGGACCCAGTCAACCCTGTCCAAAGCGAGTGGGTTGGACCAACCTAGTCAGTGGCCAATGGGCTGGGCTAATTGATGGACCAAGCTTAGCTGCGAAAAGATCAGCAAAAGTAAGTAAAAAAGAATTTAAATTAAAAGAATAACCTTATCAATTATTGAACTTCAAGAAAAATACAAAAAAATCCTAAAATACATATAATATATCAAAATTCTGACAAAAATAATATTTACCTAAGAAAAATACAACATTACATGTTTGACATAAATAAAATGTAATTAAATTTTATCATTATTAAATATTTCAATGAAATAAGGAAAATAAGGAAAAATCTGAAAAATAACTAAAAATCACTTTTGGGTATTAAATATAATCCACTATCTTAGAAAAATATTAGCAATGAAATTCTTGGCCTTTTGGTATGTTTACAAATATGTGTTTATAAAATCATTTCCTTATATTAGAATAACAATGTATTCTCATTTATCATCTATAAATCAAAATAAATATTATCTAACTTTATTGGAGTATTTAGGGTCTATGGAAACATACAAATGTAATCCTTTAAAACTAAGTAAAGTAGAACTTTTTATAAAGTTATTTCCTTAAGCAATAATATTAATTCTCAAGTTCATTTAAATACTTCAAACCATAACAAACTCTTCAGGTCATCTATTTATGCTATCATCAGTAAGATAAGTTTTGTTTTTTGGATTATAATAGAAAATCAAGTCTTGAACTTATCATTCACTCACATTGGGAGTGAATGACCTCACATCCTTGATCATGCTTAGAAAAACCCTAGAGTTTAGTAATGCCATAGGCACATTATGTCTTAAATTCATTTATGTTTTTATAGTTAGCTTTGTTCTATTAATAAATCAATATGAAACCTAATTCTAAACTCTTAAAAATGTATCGATGCAAATAGTTTGCATTCGAATAATCTTAACTAGTGAATAACTTAATATAAGAAACATTCTCTTCAAAAGTTATTCTTTTCACCACTTCAACCTAAAATGGGAGCTTTTATAAGAATTAAACAATATCAATCAATCTCAATTATATGTTGTTATTATGCTTTACTTTTATATCTCGCATGGCAACTCTTAAATTCTTTGAAGATGTCATTGTTTTTGAAATAGCCTTGAAGATAAACCAAATCTTAAAGAAATCACCTAAGCTCAACTCACTTACAATATTGGGGTGTTACTTCGGGGTTTTTACAAAATGCATCGCATTCCCTATTCATAATAGCATATTGCTTCTTTAAACATTAGTCCTTACCGGACCAATGATGTTGTTTTCAAATGTTGGATTTTATAGTGTCTCGAAGACCGTGATTGCATAATGTTTTAATCACAAAGGCAAGTTCACACTTGCTCATGTACTTTGGTTATTTTATATCTAGTATTTGCAATCTATTAATGGTATCACCTGCATTTTGAAAAGGATGAAAGAATACTATTTTCAAAATAATATGACATATTGATTATCTACCCAAGTGGTGATAATCTATTATGGAGGGCAAATGGAACCATGGTATGTTATGTGTTTGATGGAGGTTCCATTTATATAGTAAAGTATCATCTAGGACTAATACCAAATGTCGTTAATGATTCTTTCTTCGTATAATATGTGTTAACCATGAGATCTATATAGCTCTGGGAAGTCAGGTGGATTTGTTCCTTTCGCATGTCAACAGATGCACATGCCATGACTATAATCCTTGGACTGTGTGTGTAATATAGAGAAAGGATATGCATCAGAATGGTGGGATCCCACAATGTCCCATGGTATTTCTGCAATTTATAATGGATTGTATGTTTCAGTGCCATAATGAAATAGGTGGGGTTGGCATACAAAAGGGTGGGCATGCGGGGTCATGTAGAATGGAAGTGATTGGCTTGGGTCCTTATACCATGCCCCATACCACGGAAGTTTGGACAAGATTGCGACTTGGTTATGCAACATGGATAAGGATCTCTCATGGGTAAAGCAATGCACCTCTACAGAGTGTAAAAAGTGTGATATGTTACTCCCTATTCCGGGAAGGAGCTGTGAAAGAGCAGGAAAGGAACTCCACGAAGTTCTAACCAACCTGTGAAGAGTGACGAGCATAGATTTTCAGAATAAAAGCAACCTTTGAAGATTTTTTATGAAAACCTACATAACCTACGACCTTTGGTATGTGGTTGTAGATAGTGTATCAAACACTCCTTTTTCACGAACTTGGTGAGTATGCTCGTACTCAACTGTACCTTCTTAACCCTTGCTAGATTCTAAATCTGATGAATACATCATCAATAATGACTAATGCTAGAATGATCACCACCAAAAGCTAAAGCTCTTCAATGAAGTCAATGGAGTCACCGTACACAACAACTGAAATGGAGGAGAAGTTCCTGATTATGTAGGAGTATAATATCTAGCCATAGAACCTAATTCTATATAGCATTGTAGTACCAGGAATGTCAAGTTAGATAGTCTAGATAGTTGTTTTACTAGTATTATAGTTATGCGTTTTTATTTCTGGCTCTTCTTTGTTGCTTTCTCCCTATAGTCATGTCTCGGACCCACGATGTTTCTGTTCTACCACTCCGAGGGATGTAATACTAGTGGAACGGAGTTTCATTGGTGTTATGTCAATGACTATAGTGTACTACATCATGAAGTGGTATGCTAGGTCATCGCAACTAATATCAGATCAAACACTTTGATATTAGATTAAAACCCTTTTAGAAGATCTGTAGGTTGGACAATGACTATAGGAACCATCTTATCTAAACCAAATGTTCTTATAATTTCTGATGAATATCCACTTGAGGATAACCTTGTCACATTTAGGTAGGATGTCCTTATTTATATTTCTTTGGAATAGTTTCTTTTCTACCCTTCTTTAGAGAAAGTAGTCTCTTTGGTTACCTTATAAGTAGAAGTAACACCATTAAGCTATCTTAAATGATCCAATCTACCAAAGTATATTATGGTTAAGTTAGTATATCCTATGGAGTAGCATTAGTCATGTAGTCCTGTAAAGGGAATCCATGTAAGGTAGTAGAATCTTATCATTAGTTGATGACGGTAGACAACAAAATGAAGACCATTTGAGAATGTATAGATGTAATGGGAAGTAAACCATGTGGGATTCACTTGAGAATTCTATGTGATGGAATGGAATTTTGTTAAGAATCAATGAAAGAAAAATTAGAAGAAGAGTAATCTCTACAAGAAATGTTTCCATCCGCAACGATTTGGCCCGTCAGTCGTTGTAGAAGGCATGTCTTCCACAACGAATTTCTTCGCTTGATCGTGGCCGATGGAAAACTTTTTTTCCGGTTTTGTGGCCCTCTACTACGACGAAATCGCTAAAAATATGGACGAAGCTCGACCGGTGCAAGGAAAAGTAAGATTTTAAGTTCCTCGCATGATGTTCACTCGCCAAAATCTTTTGAGATGTGTGGGTCCCAGATGTTAGTGTTTTTAGCGGACCATAATTTTTAGTCGTGCCTCCCTGATTTGAACTCGATAACATGGTTAGATGATTATGTCATTCAGGTAGGCTGTTGGGAACCACATGTCAGCCTCTCATTAGAAGAAACATGTGTATGGATGGATTTTTTCTTCGCTCATGCTACCCTGTTTTGAACTTGATAATGATGCTCAATGAATATGCTGTTTAGTTAGGATGATGGGTCCCACATGTAAGTCTTTCATTAGAAGAAATGTGTGCATGATGAATTTTTTCCCTTGGCTCTGCCTCCCTGATTTGAACTCGATAACTTTGCTCGATGCATCTTCCGTTTAGTCAGACCATTGGGTCCTCCATGTCAGCCTCTCATTAGAAGAATCATGTGTATGATGGATTTTTTTCTTTGCTCGTGCTTCCCTGTTCCTGTAACACCCCACCTTCAGGAACCCTCATTAGTTGACCATAATGCCAAACTCAAGGGGAACAAACAAAATTACTATTAAATGATGTAGTGCTTGCTTGCTTGTTTGTTTGCAAATATGCATCTGAATGTGTAGTAGATGATATAATCCTTTACCTTACCCTCACTTTACAAAAACTATTTGGTAAAACTAACTTGTCTTATTTAAAATATTCTCAAATGTTCTCGCATTACAAAACCTGGGCCAATATTCCTTTGCAACAACCATTACTTTCCCTAGCTTCTATTAACAAAATTATGGAGAGCTATATGATATAATCTCCTTATATTTTCAAGATAGAACTTCCAACTACTCTTACCTCTAGGTTTGCCAAAACCTTTTATAAAGATTTTAAATTATAATATTGGTAGAAGTACCAAGGAATCTTACCTTCTTCGAAACTCAAAACTTTCAAAATACCCATACTTACCTCAAGCAAGACTTGGTGGTATCCATAGTAGTAGTTTGATTTGTTTGTTAAGATGAATTACTTTGGTCTGCTATTTGTGTTGCTTGCTTAGGAATTGGACTGAGATACCATAGGATCTAATCCTCTAGTATCAAGCTAGTATAAGAGTACAAACACTAAGAAAGTTATCCAAGCTTGATCTAATCTCTAGAGACTAAAGTGACCATCTAACATCTTAACTAGATCAATTAAGAGTTAATCCCTTCTAATAGCTTCCAACTCGATGAAGACCAACCCTAAGCATGGATCCATTCTACCCAATATACACTTAAACCTAATACACTTGATGAAAACTTTGGAACCTAGCACCCTCTCAAAACCATACCCTCTTGTATCCTAGTCAAAAACCGAAATCTGCCAAAAATGAGCAATATCATATCTTCGAGTCTCCATCTTTCTCACCCTTGTGCACTTTTGGAAATGCACTTGAACCATCTTGTAGAACATCCTAAGGAATTTAAAATCCCACTCTTGTCCTTAATTAATCATCCTACGACCCACTTGTTCTTGATGGTTTTGCAGGCAAGCAAATAATCTTTTCTACAAATCTCATCAACACTACTACTTTGGTAGAAGCTCACATCTTCATGTTATCTTATTTTGACCAACTCTTTGCATGATTGTGCTCCACTCATGAAGGTATATCCATACATACTTCAATAGTTTCCATTGGAGCCATGTGATTATAAAACCCACATGGTTTCTGAAGCTAAATAATAATCTTCTTTGACACCCTTATTTTTTAGCCAACTTTGGCATTAATCCTAGGAAAGATCAAACATGATAAAGCTCAAATATTTATAACTTGGCCTATCTATCCATATATCCCATGATCCAAGGGGAGATTTGAGCTCCTCACTCCAACAAGGTTTTGATGGTATAAAAATAATATTGCCCAAGATCCTTTATCCCTTGTTCTATTCCAAAATCAAGTTTGATTTTCAAAAACCAAGGTTGAAAATGATAGATACAGTATGTGGACATCATCCAACGTGTATATAAAAATTTATAAAATGTTTTCCATAATTTCTTTGTCCCTAAAGCTATTTATTTCCTTTCTTTTAACAAAATCCCAAAACTCCATCTATAAAAGAAAGCTTGTTTTTCTCCAAAAAAAACGTTTCCAAATTTAGACACATTTGGGGCCTATATATTGTTAACTCTTACCACTTCAAAAATAAATATTTTTGAAGAGTTTGAGTAATTCTTTTTTGTCTATTTCCTTAAATGGCAGAAATGGAAAAATAAATGTTTTAAATATATCTATGCCTCAATAAATCTTGGGAAAATATCCAACGTGTGTAATGTTAATTAGGATCATCTAAAACTAAAAACCCAACTTGTCCAATCCGAAAATCTCAAATAAAATCATCAAGACCATTTTAGCACTTTATGAAAACTTGATAAAATATGGAGCTAAACACCTCTGAAAAATCCCAAATAAATCCTGAAGTTTTGCCTTGACCATATCCATCTACCAGAATCATTACCTCATATCACCAATATCAATAGTTGAAACTTTACTTAATGATCATCAATATGGCAAGCATTGAAATTCTTCTAAACCATGAGCTAAACCCCATTCAACCTTCATCAAATCTTGCCAACCACTCCTCACAGCAATCACACATCTGCTTTGGTCGACCTTCCACTGTAGCAGGTACTAGAGAAAACTCTAGGTACTTGTTTTTTATGTTTGGAAGTAAATAAAGGGAAGAGACAAACATACCATGCTGTATTAATTCTTGCAGCAGCCTCTCTGCCCCTCCTCACTTTCTGCATGACCAGGGAACTCCACCACCCTTCCTACACCCCACTGGATCACTCTTAGAGCTAGCCCTGCACCCTCCTCCATTATTTTTGCCAATTTATGCTTATGTGCATGTGAGGGCAGCAAGCTTGCCTTGCACTACTCCCCCTTCTTCTCTCTGACCTCTATGCCCCCCCCACACTGCTCTCCACCACCCTCCTTGACCTATCTTTGGCCAACACCCTGCCTTTGCCTCTCCATGGACATAGTCCATCTTACTACCTACTGATGGTTGTGATAATACAACAAATTTTAGCAATATAAATTGTGTCATTTGCCTATCATATCATGCTCCATCTAACTATTGCTATGCCTGATATGCATGATTACTTGTTTTTATTAAATTCAATATGAGATTTGCACATTTAGTAGTTTAGGTATAATTTTATCCCTCTTCATTGTCTTTGACATGTGTGTAGGTGTTGATGATGATTATGGATAAAACAAAGGCAAAAGGAACAAAAAGAGCATAGTGTGGAGGAGCTGCAGGGACTAGACTTAGCCATTTGAGGTGTTGGAAAAGTGAATTTTTCCAACTTCTCAAAATAAAGATCCAAGACCACAGGGTTATAGTCCTCAACGAGACGAATTCAACGAGCCCAAGAACACCCAAAATGGAGATTGTATGAAGAAATGGTGACCAAAATACTAAAGTGTGCCGAAAGTTTAACGACCAACTATACAGCAGGAGCAAAAATTCCGCACGTATAGCTCCCACCGTGTAGTTGCCAAAAAAGTCGCAAACGATGGGATTTCACCCTCCATAAGCTCCAGAACCTTCCCTAAGTCATATGACGGTATTGGGGGAACCCTAGGGCACCCCCAATGCCTATATAAAGGAGGGAGGAGTTAAAGAAGAGAGGAGGAAGCCACCATACACCATATACAAGATCTAGATCCCATCTACCGCCTCCACGACGGCGTCCTTCCACTGTGCTACTTCCATAGCCTCTACAGATCCACCAAGATCGAGATCTCCATCAACACCATCAAGCCATCCAAGCAAGAAGAGGAGGAGGAGGATGCCGCCATCACCACGCCGACACCACCATCACCGCACCATTATCACCATCTCCATCGCCACTACTCCTTCATCCTTCCCCATCATGATCTTCGTGATAAATTGTAACATGGCTTGAATCCCCTTTTATTAATGTTATGATGATTTGAGTAATTTAAGTGTGGCGTGTTCTTGTTAATTAATATGTTTGTGCTTTCTCTTTACATTGTTCTATTCATGATATTATTCTAGTGATTGGAGAGGTCCAATCCATTGTTGAGGAATTTACTAGGGATTCATGGAGTGTCACAGAACTTATCATTAGTCTCTACTCTTCCATGGGTAGAACTGATAGGCTATTTGCTGTAAGTGATTTATGGAGGCAATAGAAGCTTAGGATGCACCGCCCAGAGTTCCCTCAAGATCACTCATGATATATATAGGTATAGTGTTGCGAATTGCTTGACCCCAAAGTGACAGATGGGATAGCTTGTGACTATCACACTTTCTTAGGAGTACGGTTGTCCATAGAACTTAATGCCTTTGCTCTATTTTACCTTGATTGGTCGTGTTACCTTAATACACTATTCTCTTACGATATGACCCATGTCCTAAGAGGGTGTTGACAATTGAGTTGTCTAGTTGCCACTTACCAACAGTGGGAGACAACAATATATGAGGGACCGCCACAATTATAGTTAACAGCTATTCCATAAGCACTTATCATCCACACCGGTATACACAACATTACTTGATGAATCATAGCATTAATATTTCATCTCTTTGCATTCACCTCTTTTCAGTTTTACTTTTGTTCTAGTTTTCTTCCAGTCCTAGTAGTAGTTATTACAAAACATCTTAAATTCATTTATCGTAGCAACTTACAGAATATGCTATTTCCAAACCACAGTTTGGGTGAAAACATGGTCAAATTGACAACGTGGCTGCGGGGTCGTGTTCGCCAAGCTCCCATCGGGACAAACTCTTTAAATATTTGCTGCTACAAGTACTGCAATAACCCTGTTATTGGTGCAGGAACCCAGTCATCAAATTGGTGCCGTTTCCGGGGAGCAAAGCGTTCGGTTATCTACTCGCACATAGTTTATTTTAGTTTGTTGCTATTATCTTACTTCTTTCTTTTATATTGAAAAAAATAAAAAAATTACAAAACGAAAAAATTATAAAAACTGTTGCTACTAATCATGTCTTCCGAGATAAATTTTGTTCAAGAGATAATACAAGAATTGGAGGAGATAAAGGATTCAAGTTCATAAAGCATGGTTTCTAGACATGAGATGATAAAGAAATTGTTGGACCAATTGGAAAGGCATTCATTATGGTTGCGTGCTAATGATGGATCTTATTGCACAATTTGTATAACAGATGACCACCTTAATTTTCAATCTAAGTGTTCCAACAATCCTACTCTAGCAAATTATAATAGAGATAAATCCTATCCTAGTTTGGAAGTACTAGAATACTTTCTTTTCAAAGGTGCATCTGAATGGTATTTAGACTAGGAAGTATTGATGTTGAAAGTGCAGCACTTGATGGAGTTTTTCATTTAGTATACCTCATATTCCTCTTTTGCCGCAATAATTTAAGTAATAATGCATTGGTACTATATTATTTGAATCGGTCTAAAACCGCCATGGAGAAAGATAACCTTTTGCAGGACTCACTAAAGAGCAAAGAGGACAAGGAGCACAAGGAGGAATAACGGATTGATCACCCGCTCACACGTTCGACTCCTACTTTTGATTCTATCATTTCTGTTAAAACACTAGTCGATGAAAAGGAGGAACAAAAAGGTGAGATTGACAAAGGGAGTGACATTACAACTTCTGTTTGTGTTGCCTCTCACTCTAGTAGTGATTTTTATAATGCTAAAACTGTTGATAATTGTTCTGCGGAGGCCTTGTGCCTAGACACTCATATGGAGAGCATTAATAATAATGAACTAGAGATAGAACCTTGCTATAAAAATATGCAGGGCCCTGAACTCCCTGCTATGAAGGAAGAATACTATAAATTGTTCCCCTACATAGGTAACCCATGTAAAGATTTATGAATTTTATATGAATATCAAATCCTCTCATTGCAGCTATACACGGAGGCATGTTCACCAAGCCTGGTGCATCAACACTCGCTTGAAAGCGACAACTTGTTCATCTACATGATGCCGATGCACCGTAAGCGGTTACCACTCCGACCGGACTCTACTTCAAGATGCTCCAAGCTAGTATGTACAACCTCACGTCGAGTCGATATCCCTTGGGATCCAGGATGGAAATGTATGGATCATCCTAGCCAAGCTTTATGGCTTTAAAAAGAGCACTTCCCGGGAGGCAACCCGGAAGTTACTAGGTGTCTTTCTTAGTTTTGTGTCTCAAGTCTTGTTGCATTGGCACTTTTATTCTTTGCATGTCTTGCTATTAGAGTAATCTTGTGGTAGTTTTCAAAAGGTAGAATTTATTGTCACTATATTATGTGTTGCATAAACTCGGTAAAAAGGAAGAGAAAATCAGTTTTAGGTGAATCCTTCAATTATATGTATTTGTTGGTTGAAAATTAAAGTTGTTATTTTACCGTCAAAACATGGTGTTTATTAAGTTTCAGGTTAATAACGAATCCTCGAAGAAATAGGTGAAGATTGGCGTTTCCAGAAGGTTTAAGGACCAACTATACGGCGGGAATTTTTTTCGGCCGTATAGTTGCGGTCGTATAGTTATCTACCCCATCTCCGAATTTCTATTGCAGGGTACTGCAAGTTTAACAACCAACTATATGGCGGGACCTTTTTGGTCTGGCCGTATAGTTGCAGTCTTATAGATATCGACGCCATCTACCCTTCGATGTTGAAGGTACTGTAAGTTTAACGACCAACTATACTCTGGGACCTTTTTGGTCCGGCCATATAGTTGTACCTGTATAGTTGGGAAACCACCTCAAACGCCAATAGGAAGGTAACCATTACTCAAAATTTAATTCTTTCTTCTTCATTCTTCTTCTAAAAACCTCGAAACACTACCTGGGAGCTTCTCCCATGTTTTAGAGAAGCCGAGCGTATGTAAACAATAAAGTTCTATCTCAGAAATTCCTTAAGTTGTAATTCTCTTTAGTAGTTCATGTTTTCTTTTAGTTTTCTTTCATTAGTTGGATGAACGAACTTCGTTCGTACACCAAACCGTTGTGTTTTATTTTGTGTGATATTTTCGCAGGGACTTGAACCTTGTGTGACGACGTGTACGGTAGTGCTAACCATGCAAACACTCGCATGAGCCACTTGGTTGCTTGAATTCAACGTTTCAACAATTAGTGCCTGGTAAAACCTTCCAACTCGAACTTCTTTTAAATAAGCACATAGGGGCTACACACTCGTGTCTCATATCCTGTTTCACTTGCACCTCATCACAATCTAGGAGATGCCACTTCTAGAACTAGTTTGTTGACTTAAGCGTGGTGCTTAAGTTGATGAACCTAATCACTGGGATGTGTATTTTTTATCACTTGTGAGCCAAACCCGTGTCTTCAAAAACACAAAAATATTTTGTCTTCTTTCTAGTATTGTTCCTACCAGGTTCTTAAGGAAGGCATACACCGGTTTGTGAAGCATTCATTGAAGCAAAGGTTCTTTGTCCATCAAAGTAGAGGTTAAAAGCACCTCAACGGTAAAGTGTGTCACCCTTGTTTAACTTAAGCTTGGGGAGGTAACCACTTATTATACTCTCTTTTGATAACTGCATTTTCTCTTTTGTTTTCATGATCTTCTCAAGTTGGTATTCTTAGCTTGGGTAGGTTATTTTGCATGCGTAGAGTCTTGTGCAAAGTTCTTTATCTTAAAATGTTTTCATGCTATTGTGTATCCCTTTGTTTTTTAATTCTTTCTTAGGTGATGTTTTGTTCATATTTATATAAGGGATATACTTGCTCATGTTAGGACCCATAGGAGACAAGCCATAGCTTTGATGCACCTTGTTCAACTTTTATCTAGCTTGTTAAAAATATTGTGATCCTCTAAATATACATTGCCATGTTCTCTACATTTTGAAAAGAAAAAAATATAATAAAAAAGTTCTTCGAAACTTGCTAGTTGTCACTATTCACAATTGTCTTAAGTGAATAGTTATAGAGTAGCACGGCCCCATAGTGTTGGAAATAATTGTCTTAATAGATGCTTACTGAGTGAGTTGTCAAATAAGAAATGATGTTTCAAAGTTTTGAGATTACATATGCCATAATTTTTTCTTGGAAATCAAAGTGAGATATTTCTTTATGTGTGTCTTGCGCCACTATCGCACAACATGGGATGCTAAAAACTCCGTTGGCCTTTGGACAATCCAAAAAGAGGAAACTCTTGCAGTTTGGCTATGAGTTGCCCAACATATGTAGCAAAAAATGCTATATTTGGGTATGCATTGGTATTCTCATGGAGATTGTTGGTTTGTGGCCCGAAAGTTCCTGGGCAAGTTCATTTCGGTACCCAAGTTCCCTGTAATTGCCGAGTTTCATAAAGTTGGGCTGCCAAATACTAAGAGGGGCCATTTCGAGGAAACCTCATCTCACCCCTACCAAATTAAAACATTCCGTTAAACTGCCCTGTGAAGAAGACGGTCGGGACCCACATGTCAGTCATCTGTCTGACGCGAGTGCCAACGCGGCAACCTCTTAGGAAAATCGAGGAACTAAGTGGATTGGATGCGTTGACCAATTTAACAAATCCATTCCCTCCTTTCCCCTAGCACCGGCAGCGTCGAAATCCACCCTCCAGGCAGAACGATCCTTCGGACATTTGACTTCTGGTGCCAAGTTGTTGCGCCTAGTTGCTGTGCCCAGTGGCTGATCCTGAGCTCCAATGGCGCAAGCCATAGCCGCCGACGAGCCAAGCAGCTCGGAGGATGGCAGATCCTACTACCAAGGAAGAAGAAGTGAACTTAAAATTGTAGCTACATGCGGGTGAGCTACCCTTCTCTTTGCTATTCGCACTAATTATAACTAGTAGCTGGCTACTGAACTTAAAATTGTTTGTTAGCCCAACACTGACAAACATATTTTGTCCCCAGTTTTCTGTCAAGTGGGATCTCCGCGGACCACCCTTACCTGGTTACGGTAGTCCTCTTCAGGTACGACTCTAAATCAGCAAGGGTGAAGGGCAAGTGGTATGGACACCATTGTATCACGATGGAAGAAGAACCTGCACAGATCTGCACTATATCTAGTATGGTTGCTGCTCTGCATAATCATAATGAAATATGGCCAAAGCAGACTACAAAGTTCAGCTTCATGAATGAACGTGACATCATGGTTCCTCTAACGTGTGACAGTCAGCTAATTGGGTTGATGAAAAGGTATGCTTCGGCTTTCATATTTGAGCTGAACTGTGATTTACTAGATGTGGAAGCTGCTGCAACTGGGAGTCGCCCTTCTATTCTTGGACAGGGTGGTCGCTCGAACCCAGTTAGCTCCTTGTAAGCAAAAGTCTCTTGGGGTTCGCATGTTTGTGCTGAATTGTAATTTTTGTTTTATTTACTCTGTAGATATTGGGAAGTTATGCAACAGTCCTATTTCTTTGATAGGAAGCGCCGCAAGGTTAGAAACATGACTGTTGGGTCAGTCATTTTGCTGCCCAAAGAAGGTAAAAACGAGAGGAAAGATGATGTTGGACACGATTCTGGTGCTGATTGTCCTGGCGATGCAGAGTATGTTAAGCTAAGAAAATTGGCACCGAGGATGAGGAGAAGGCAGGAAATGAAGAAGCTAGTGGACGTGAAGGCTTGGCACCTAGACTGCGGAAGAAGGCTACTGGCAATGAAGATGCATAGTAATATGTTGAACTTGAACCTAAATATGTAATTTGGTTACATTCTGGAGCTCTTTGTGTGGAAATTTGTTGGGCGAAACTATCTACCCACGTTCTCTGAGTAAAATGTACCGCCACTTAGAGTTTTGAAATGCCCGAGTCAGTAGTTGAATCCGAAATTGTGATTGTGCCACTACTATCTGAAAACACACAGCACCGGTTCCACGATTGCTTGGGGGCAGGATGTCTCGAAATTCGATGGAATGTAAGTGGCACAGAAATAAATTATTTAAGCTGCTACACTCCATGAAGCAGCAACTTATTTCAGCTGCTACACAATGACATGGCAACATAAACAGCAATGACAACTGATAATGCCCAGATGAGGAGGAAATCAGTACCACTTTCTAGCCTAATCTTGAGCCCATCTATCTCACCGCCTCCCTCCTCCTGCATCCCCTGCATCTGGCGAAGCTCCCGGATATCCAGTAACCGGGTGTATGTGCTTCCACTTTATAAATTGTGGTTGTGCCATTTGCATGCGGCACAATCCACATAGATTACATTTAAACAAACCACCAATGTTAGAATACCACCATGATCAGACAAAAGGAAGTAATGCAGGGTTAAGACAGATTAACGGGCGACCAATTGTTTTCCTCCTAGGACTCCAGGGCCACTAGTTCAGACCGCTAGGTCAACAAGTACTACTATTACAACTTAAAAAGGCACGAAGCTCAAGCTAAATAGAACTAGTTATTACACATCTCCTTGATCTTCCTAATCTTATCCTGATGCGCATCTTCCTACGAGAGCAAGGATCAAATCGCCTGCTCCTTCCTTTTAGCATCTTCCTTGCACAGCTTCAATTGTTTCTCTGCATTTTTCCTCATGCACTTGTCAATACTCGTAGTTTTGAACTACAGGACTTTGTCCTGATGAAGATCATTCCTTGCTTGAGGCAGTTCTTGCTCTGCTTTAGTCTTCATGGCCAACGCCACGTCCCTCTCCTTCTCGACTTTGCTAACCTTGTCTTGCACCCTACTGAGATCTCGGTTAATCTTGGTCGTGTCATCTAGTTCCTATAGCTTCTTCTCAACACTATCAAGAAGTGAGCTTAATACGGATTCTTTCAACTCAACAGTCATTTCCCATTGTCCACCGTTTTCTGTATCAATTTGGGCCACCCTGGATCTACCCATTTGACAACACCGCAACTTCCGCCTTGCATCATTGCACGATGTCCTTGACTTCATAAAAACCTCCTTCCTGTGTTTCTTCCTTCGAACGCTACAAATTTAGTGGGCACATATCCATGTTTACATAGCAGAGGACTGTCTTCATCCACTAAACCGTGATAGTCGGAGTCATACAGCGTCTGGTTGGCCTAACACATCATACGCGCATGAGTAAACAAAGTAGATCTAGCTCAAAATAGATAACTGGCCATAGATGATAGAGATAGAGATGAGACGACTCACATCAAAATCACCGTCCCTGTCGTCATGATGCGTTTCCTCATCGTCTCCCCTTGAACCCATGGCGAGAGAGAGAGAGGGGGAAGGGGGTAGCTGCCGAAGAGATAGCTGGAGGTGCCGTCGGCTTGCGGCTACAGCGGGATGGGAGAGAAGTGGGGAAAGTGGCTTCGAGGGGAAGGAAGATAAGTACGGGGAGGAAGAGAAGTAATGGGGACGTGACACTGGCATATGGCCCACTGAACTCGTGAGTCGTGAGACTCGCAAAAGGGGAGCGCCCGGTGTTGCCAGTTTGTCCAGAGCAAGTGGGCAGCAAGCATGGCCAATCATCCCACAGAACAGCCTACTCGCGGATCACTCTCACAAAGACCATCCCAATCGTCCAAGCGCCCCGATTGAATGGTATGTAACAATCGTCAAGCAGAACAACTGTGTTAGGGTGTGCCTTCTAGAAGACTCGGTCTAACAGCCACCATTGGGGGACTAAGGTTAGGGCTCTCCTAAGGTTAGGATACATATGTGGTTTATGAGGAGAACACACATGCAATGACACTGGTGATATGTGGTTTGTGAAAAGAACACACATGCAATGACTCTAACTGTGGATTATGGAAAGAACAGGCAATACAATTACTCTCGTGGATCCATGTGTGGTTTGTGAGAAGAACACACATCCAATGACACTGGTGGATCCATATGTGGTTTATGAGAAGAACACACATGCAATGACACTGGGTGTGGTTCATGAAAAGAAAACACATCCAGTGAACTCTGGTGGATCCATATGTGCTTTGTGAGAAGAACACACATGTAATGACTCTAGCTGTGGTTTGTGAAAAGAACACACATGCAATCACACTTGTGGATCCATATGTGGTTTGTGAGAAGAACACACATCCAATGACACTGGTGGATCCATGTGTGGTTTGTGAGAAGAACACACATGCAATGACACTGGTGGATCCAAGAACGGGTAGTACGGCAATAAACGGTAAAATGTGGAAACCACCTCCTAGGAGACTCCATGATGATCTAGGGCCTCCGGCCCTCTCTCCGGCTGGCGCCACTTGGGTGCCGGCAATCCAACCCTGCAGTTGCTCTCTAGCCGTGAGGCCTTATGATCCCCCCGATGGACGGTGGAAGGTCACCTACTCCACCGCTAGGGATCGGGGTCATGGAAGATCCAAGGTTTATGATCGGGAGATCCATCTCTGGGACATAAAGGATTGGATGGTTCTGATGAATGCGAAGAAAGCGCTGATCGTGGGTCGTCAAAGGAAATATGAGGAGGTAATTGATTTAGGTTTCTCCCTAAATTTCCCTAATCACGAGGCTTCGATCATCTCCTGCATTCAGCCTTCCCCATCTATGGAGCCCTAGGGGGAAGAGCCCACTGGGATCAAAGAGATCACCATTCCTGCCAGCGATACAAGGGATCTCTCCAAATCTATGTCAGTCTATAGTGCCATCTCTCTTGGTTTGGATTTTAGCCCTCGTATCTCTTTTGCTAAGGAAATCAGGCGATCTGGTCTTCTTACTGTTCATCCGACTGAGGATTCAGGCCATTTTATTAAGGTGGCATCTTTTGGTAGATCAACCTTTAAGTTGAATGATGATTCTGTTTCCATGGTGCTTGAGGCTGCCATTGGAGGGTTTTGTGGAAATCTGAAAGTATCATGTTTAAGGGACATAGTTTTCTCTTTCAATGTCTCGTGCAAGCAAGTGGGTTTTCTTATTCTCAAAAGGCACTGCTTCTCATGTCCATAATTTAAATGCTTCTTTCATCTCTGGAGTCCTGGTGGTCCGAATTGGGAGCACGAATTCAGTATTTGGTAGAAGGAACGGGATGAAGAATGGACCTTGGTTAGTCCATCAAAGCGTCGAATCCAACTAGCAATGAACGCTATGAGATCAGCTGCCCCTAAATCTGTTCTGAAAAGAAAGACAAAGCCCCCATCTGTTCGTCGCCTGACTTTTGGCACCATTATGTATTATGATGCTTGTAAAGGTTATCGATATAGATCAACAAAGGAGGAAATTAGTGATCTGAAACAAGCTGGGTATATGCTCCTTCCCAGTGCGCAAAACCCTGCGTCTCCTCCCCAGCAATTGCAATGGACCAAGGCTCAACCAAGAATTTCTTTCGGTACGGTCACTCCGTGTCCTGATCTTCAAGCGGGGAAATAGGGCCAGTTGGCCGTTGTTCATAAGCATGATGCGGTTTTAGCGCTTGCGGTTTGTTTGAATCCACCTAGGGTTTCCTCGTCTTTGATTTCAGGCCACAAGCAGGCTGTTCAATCTGGGCCCATGGAGGATAATAAAGGTGAGGCCGTTGATGATCCGGTGGACGAAGCCTTTTATCAAATGATCGATGATATGGCTTACAGGGTGTTGGATTGCGGTCGTTGTTTGGGAATGGGCCATAATACGGGCCAATGCACGAATAAAATCAGGTGTCGGGCCTATTATCACTATGGACACATAAGAAAGCAATGCTTTAATAAGATTGCCAAAATTTCCCTAAAGTGGAGGCTGAAACAGGTAAATCCTAATACTAAATCCCGGCTTTGTAACAACATCCCCAAGCCAAACCCTATCGTTACGGCTTCTGCCTCTTCGGACTCAGCACGTCAATCTCCACCGGCATCTCCTCCTTGCCACACCCCCTATCCGGAATCATCCTCGCTGCCACCACAGCATCCCCCGGCTCCAATGGTGGTGTACGAGATTGATCCTGCACCTTGGGTGCCCTAGGGTCTACAAGTCATCGATGGAGGTGGAACTCAACTCCCTCGCACATACTACAGCCCTTATGTCTGTCCTCCACGTTGCCACGACAACTACTGCGTCGCTTACATTGAGCCGCCGCAACCGGAAAGTAATGCCTTTTGGCACGCATGCATTGCTGAATATGTGGGCCAACATATGGGCTAGATGTCATGGATGCACAACCTTGGTTTTTTGGTACTGCTCTGATTGAGATGCGTATCTCAGCCGCTAGACAGATCTTAGTGCAATAGCCTCCTAGACAGATTCAGAACAATGTCTCTATTCGCTTCATGAATCATGATCAGGGAGATTATCATAGAGGGGTACAGGGTTTCTGTCAGGGCTTGCTCATGTTCATTGGTATTCTGCTTGACTATCGTACGGACTTTGATATTTCAAATGATATTTGTACTTTTGGTCAATACCATGATTGGCACCGTGATGACAATGTTAAGGCCAAGACCCTAGTTTATGCCTCTTTCCCGTCTCCACAACTGGTTCCGAGGGATGTGGTTTTTGGTGAATATGGAAATGTGGGAGGAAATATTCAGTCCTACACTGTAGCTTGTTTTGTTCTGTCAGCTGAGTTTGTGGATGCCATGCCAGCTGATGTGGATCCTATGCCCCTAGATGGCAATCCACACCCACTCCCCGGTCATCTTCACATAAATGACCACAATTGGGTGTTGCCTCAGTTCCCTAAACTGGATGGAATGATGTTCCCCAGGAACCCCTTGAGCCAGTACCTGATGTGCCTCAGCAGCAGGATGATGTGATTCCTCCTCAGCAACAAGAGATGGAGCCTTTGGTTGTGGAAAATGTGTAGGGCTCTATTGTTGATGACCCTTCCCTGGATACAGTGTCTTCCTCTGTTCAGTCTGTTCATCCTATCAATGATGATGAGATGGAAGTGAATCAACCAGAGGTACAGGTACAGCCGCAGGGAAATCTCGTCAGAGATATTGTGCCCTTTGTGTCACATCAAGCTTGGGGAAATAGTGCCATTGTTATACCTGTAGCTTCTTCAAATGTGGTCACTTTCATTGGCCCTGAACAGCCCCCTAATATGATTTGGGATAGGATCTTTCAGTCTATGATGCCTCAGTTGGTTGCATCAAATATTCCTATTGCAATCAGCTCCTCACCTTTCTCAACTATGATCTTACTAAGAGGAGCTGGTCTGTTGCTTTCGAGCAGGCTATTAATTTTGAAGTCAATGTCAAGGAGGCAGCCCTCATGCGAATGTTGACTCCACCTTGCAGAATTGTTGCAAGATCCTTGCGTTTCTTAGAAGATGGCTCCTCTGATAATGATCTGCATCACCAATTGATGCCACCTGTGTTTGCTGCCTCACCCATTTCTTCTCCTGTTAAGCGGCATCCTGGTCGAGCCAAGAAGCATGAGACACCTATGGTCGATACCTCCGTGCGATGCTGCACCCGCAGTATGGTCAAAAATGACATACATCGCCCCAAGTCGACCGCAGAGACATCTCAGAAGCCAAAGAAGCGTGCACAATTTCAGAAGCAAAAGGAAACTCAGAAGACTTCCGAGGTTGACCCGTCAGATGATGTTCAGGTACCTCCTGAAACGCCAATTAAGGTGCTGCAATCGGTGGGGACTAATCTAGGCATCGACCCCGCAGAGCTAACCAAGGAGAAGCTTGAAGCTCCTTCTCAGGGTCAAAGTGATGTTCACCTCAACAATGAATAAGCTACACCAAAGGAAGGTTCAGGATGACGGGTGGCATGACTTTTATCGTCAGTCTTTTTTATGTTTTCTGCCATACAGTGAATTGGCTTCCTTTACCTCAATATTGGGTTGTCAGAACTTCTGAACAATTATTAGTCTTGTAGTTTTGTTGTGAACTGATTGTTATGCATTCAGTTCAAGGGATATTATCATCTATATGGATTATTAATGTATCGTGTCAGTAAAAGGAAGTGGCGTGTCCTTTGTTGGAATGTGCAGGGTTTGAATTCCGAGGCTACACAGAGAGCAGTTCGTGCGAAAATTGAGGAAAGTGATTGTCAGGTCATATGTTTACAGGAAACAAAATGTGAGTATTTTGATCATCGGTTCATTAGGAAGTTTTGTCCCAAGCGGTTTGACAATTTTGTGTACGCTCCTTCGGTAGGAGCTTCTAGAGGCATTTTAATTTGGTGGAGTTCTTCGATTTTCAAGGGTTGCTTACTTGATGTGAAGCGTTTTGGTATTATGGTTCAGTTCACCTCGGTTCATAACATAGATACATGGACGATGTCCACTGTTTATGGTCCATGCCAGGGGCAGGAGAGAGAGGATATCATTGCATAGCTATATGATTTGAATGTCAATGACACTAATGACTACCTTTTGTTAGGAGACTTCAATTTCATCCGCTCTCTTGATAATCGCAACAGACCTAGTTGTTGTGTTAATGACATGTTTATTTTCAATGATATTATTAGACACCTTGGTTTAATTGAACTGCCACTTAAAGGGAGATCATACACTTGGTCAAATATGCAATAAAATCCTTTGCTGGAGCAATTGGATTGGTTTTTCACACGCCCTAGTTGGAGTATTAAATATCCTAACACAATGGTTATCCCTCTTGCTAGACCAGAGTCTGACCATCTCCCTTGTGTGTTTAACATTAACACTAATATTCCCAAGGCAAGTATCTTTAGATTTGACAATTATTGGGTCGACATGCCAGGGTTCATGGAGTGTGTAAAGAAGTCTTGGGGCAAACCTTCAGTCAAGAAAAACAGTGTCGCCATTCTTGCTGACAAGCTGAAAAATCTAAGATATGATCTCAACCACTGAAAGAAGAGTCTATCAAAGATGAAGCTGGTTATTCAGCAATGCAACCAAGTAATTTTTATTCTGGATACTTTTGAGGACAAGAGGCCTTTGTCTACTGTTGAATTTAATTTCAGGAAACTTGTTAGGGTGCACCTCCAAGCTCTGTTATTGGCAGAATGTAACTATTGAAGGAAAAGGTGTACCATTAGGTGGATCAAGATGGGAGAAGATAATACCAAAATTTTCCATGCAATGGGTACTTAAAGATTTAGAAAAAAAATGTTTCCTCTTTAGTGGATGATGATAGGAGAGAGTCCATTGATCATACTGAGATGGCTGGAATGATTTGGGCAAGTTACAAGGGGAGGATGGGTACGACTGAAGGGATTAATATGCAACTTGACCTTCAGAGGATCTTAAGTAAAGTGGATGGCATGGAGGTTTTATCTAGACCTTTTGAGAAAAAGGAGATGGATGATATTGTTAAGGCTATGCCTGGAGACAAGGCCCCTAGGCCAGATGGTTTCAATGGGTTGTTCTTGAAGAAATGTTGGCCCATAATACAGAAAGAGTTTTATGCCCTGGCTAATGATTTCTATGTAGGGAAAGTCGGTTTATAGAATATTAACACTTCCTTTATTACACTTGTGCCTAAAAAGGGATCTCCGGAGAGTGTGAATGACTACCGCCCTATTTCTCTTACTAATATGTGCCTCAAATTCTTGGCAAAGCTGGCTGCTAACAGATTCCAGGAACATATCACTCGGTGCATTCACAAGAATCAGTATGGGTTCATTAAGTCAAGAACCATCCAAGATTGCTTGGCCTGGACTTATGAGTATATCTATCAGTGTCAATATTCTAAGAAGCCTATCCTCATAATTAAGCTGGATTTTGCTAAGGCGTTTGATACAATAGAACACAAGGCAATTTTGCAAATTCTTGAACATAAGTGTTTTGATAAACGTTGGGTTGGTTGGATGAGGGAAGTGCTATCTTCTAGAACTTCATCCATTTTGTTGAATGGCGTTCCAGGAAAGCAGTTTGTTTGCAAGAGGGTGGTGAGGAAAGGGGACCCCCTCTTACCATTGTTGTATGTTGCCGGTGGAGACTTACTGCAATTAGTTATCAATGATGCTTGATACGTCCATAACGTATCTATAATTTTTGATGGTTTTATGCTAATAATATGCTTTTGACACTCCTTTTTCTATAAAGTTTATGATTTTTTTGGACTAACCTACTAATAGTTTCAAAAGTGCACAATGTTCTTGTTTTACACTTTGATGTGTAGGAAATACCAAGAATACAAGTGGAAACTTTGTTGGAGTCAGATTGGGATTTTTCCAGAAATCTGTCTCAGAACTCTTTTTGAAGATGGTCATGTTTCAGGTCGAAGAAGGCATCAAACGGAAAACTCTTCAACTACAAAGTTATTGGAAATTTTGCGACAAATGTGCTGGACATAAAATTTAGCTAATTCCAAGTCTGGACCGACCTTTTAGGCCCGATTTCCTGCAGCCCAAGATGGGTGACGGGAATCCGAGAAGTTATATAAAGGGAGGAAACCTAATTCGTCCAGGGCATCTCCACCCACGAACTTGCAGCCACCAAAGCCACGTTTTTGCCTCCCCCATGGATCCCATCTCCTTGGGGGAGGGCTCCCAAGAAGCCATGAAGGAAGGGGGCTAAGGGGCGGTGCTCCCCCATGATACCGGCGGCGGGGAAGGAGTCCCTCGTGCCGCCGCCGGCGGCACCGCCGCCCTCTTCACCATCTTCACCATCTTCACCGCCATCTCCATGACCTAATCCTCCTAGTATGCAGTGGTTCATCCTCCCACACACCTCTGTACCGTCCTATGTAAACATGGTGTTTGATGCTATAAGTTATAATCCTATGATCTATGTCATGTTTGCGTAGTTTCTTTGTTCTTAGATTGAATGGTTGAACGTCTTTGGTTCATTAGAGTTGTATGTTGATATGGTACAGTCTTTTGGTGTCCATTATATTTGTACGCGTATGGATTAAACATCATAGGGTTTGTAGTATGTGTAAGAGGAAGGGGGAAGTTCTGAGTGATGTAAAACACGAGGACGCGAACCGGAATGTTGTACGTATGGGAGTAAGAGGACCATTAAACTTAAGTCTATGGTTGGGGAAACCTTAATGCATTGATTAGTACTTACGAATGTTTTCTAACAATCCAATCATATAGTACATGTAATTCTAAGTAATGAAGCGCATGTATATTTAGCCTCTCCCACATAGAAAACTGCATTGAAGACAATGGACCCGATTTATTCGCTATTTAAACTTGGACAAAGTCACCACAATTACCACCACTATTCCACACTCATGGTTCTATTAGTTTAGTATATTTTATTGATGCGGCAACTAGTTTTACTTTCTTGTTATTTATTATCATGCAAAGCTATCTCTATTACCCGTATTATTGCTCTAGTTTTATTTCCTAGATAATGCAAACGTTTAGTATGCGTAGAGTTGTATCAGTGGTTTGTAGAACTTCAGAGAATATTTATCCTACCTTTAGCTCCTTGTTGGGTTCGACACTCTTACTTATCGAAAAGGCTACACACGATCCCCTATACTTGTGGGTTATCAAGACTTTTTCTGGCGCCGTTGCCGGGGAGCAATAGCGTGTGGGTGAATATTCTTGTGTGCATTTGTTTTCTTTATCTCTAAGTAGGTTTTACTTTCAGTTTTATGTTGTTCTCTATCTTAGTATGGATAGGGAATGCGAATTACAAAAAAAAATAGTTGTACTTGTTACCTAAAAAGTTTTCAAAAAGGAAAGTGATTGGAAAGATGAATAATGGTTAAGTGGGGGTTGACCTTGAACACTTGTGTTCATGCCTACGAAACCAAAATAAATATTTCCATGGAAGCTTTTCAGTTAAAAACTTGTAGGAATGCATGAAGCCTTGAAAAAGAAAGATATTTCTGGTATTGATCTTAATGCTTATTCATTCGAAAATACTTGAATCTTGCTCATATGCCTAACTTAAAGGCGTTAAAGAAAAGTACTTAATTGGGAGATAACCCAAAAGTTTTAGATGAGTCTTAGAAGTTATTACCTCTGTAATAACCGCTCCTTATCCTTTTTATTTATTTTTTGTGCCAAGAGTAACCTCTAATGAGAGAGCAGTAATGCTTGGAAAAGTTGTTGTCCCAAAACAGATTTTTGTGCTTCGCTGTAAAAATTCGTGTAAAATATATGTACGTCGGTTTGAGCTGTGAATTTTTGTGCTTCTTTACTAGGTTGTTATCTAACTTTCGTTAGTTCAACACTTTTCGATTTGAGCAAGAGAAGGTCTTCGAAAAATTGGTCTTTACCTGCTGGTCTGTTTTGACAGATTTCTGCCATTATTTGCATTTGCTTCTTGTTGATTCCTTTTTGGGTTCTTTTTGGGGAATTGAGCTTTTTGAGGGAAGTGCTACAATATCTTGTATTTTAATGGAAGTTTTATTGATGTTGGAACTGATCCAAAGACTTATTATTTTGAGTGCACTAATGTTGCTAATAATGATTGTGTGAAGTTTTATATGAAGGAAAAATTTCAGGTGTATGGAAAGAGTGATGTAATGGGATGAAGACTGGACTAAAGCTCAAGCTTGGGGATTCCACGTGTGTCACCCCAAGAAATATCCAAGAAGTACAAGCGTCAAAGCTTGGGGATGCCCAAGGCATCGCCTTCTTCATCAATAAATATCTCAGGTTTCTTCCAAACACTTCATTTTTATTGTTTCATGCACAGTTGTGTTGTTCTAGGAGCGTCTTCGTTTTTGTTTTTGTTTTCTTGGTTTCTTAGTTTACTTGAATAAATTGTTTGGACCCCCTCTTTCATACATTAGTTTTCAAATAAGTGTGGTTTGGATTGGAAAATAATAGGAAAAGTTCATGCTTAAGTGGTAAAAGGAGCTCGTTTTTGACGGTGGCCTATGCTTTGTCATGCCATGCTTGATATTGTTTTGGCTTTATGCTTAGTGATTTTTGCTGTAGCATGACATGTTATAAACAATTGAGATTTCTTAATGTGGCTTGAAAGAATCATGTGTTGTTTTAGCATATTAAAGCATAGTATTGTGGTATTCTCCTTTGATGCTTTATTTGGGTTGACTTGGTGCATGCTCACTCCATGTTATGACTATTCGAAGTCACCATAGCCTTTATAATCCTTTAGTTTTCGACTTGTAATATCACTTTATGCTTTAATTAATGATGTTTTGTCGCTTTGCATGATTATGGCCATTATTGCTCTTTTAGTTGGTCGATCTCAGTCTTTTGCTAGCCTCCATAACCAAGTATGAGTTCCACTCATGCATCCAACTCCAAATAAAACCAAGTTATCCCAAAGAGTCCACCATTCCTACATATTAGCATTTGTTATTCCAAGTATATTCATGCTTTTATCTACCTTCTGAATTAAACTTGTTATGTGAAAATTAGTGATTAAAGCTCTCATGAACTTGATGGTACACATTATTTTCTTGCACTTAATAAACTTGAACCATTGTGTCCATCTTTATTGCGTATATGCTTGCGCTTTATAAGTTGAAGTTAGCAGAACCATGTATCATGGGGAACGCTTTCAACATTGCACTTATATTGCGTTGATATCATGATTCTTTTGCTTATGGATCCCAGTGGTGTGAAATAAAAGGGGAACTTGTAAGATCATGGAGTTTGTATGTGTTTTAGAGAAACGCTTGGGCCGCTAGCCTAAGCCATGCCTAATCATGGTGGAAACTTGCAGCATAACCATAATGATCACTCTATGAAGCATCCTCAATGAAAACCTATACAAATAGCAAATAAAAAGATCGCTGAGATGCTCATTGTCTGCTTGCCTTGTCATTTTGATTATGGGATAGCTCCTATATCATGTGCAAGGGGTACCCCGTTGTGGTTCTCTATGATACATATGTATTTACAATGACAAGAGCTTACTTGTGACTGAAGTTGAGTAGCATGAGGTTCGGTACTCGTAAGTAAAGGGCATGAGATTTCAACTTATAACTTGTCAAGCATATCCTCTTAGTTGTGTCACTTTAACCTTAATCACCTAAAGATGCTTATGATAGGGGCAATGAGAGCTGAAAGCTAATAAGTACCATAATTCTTGGAAGCTCTTTATGAGACTTGAATCCCTGCTTCCTTCCATGGACTTTCTTTTACTTTTATGTTGAGTCTCCATCTTCTATCTTTATGCACCTATTAAGAGAGCATAGTGGCCATTCTTAGTTTAATGTGCATTGTCCCAAGACTTGTTGATTGATGCATAACTTTGATATTGCTTGTTCTTAAACTATTTGTATCTAGTCACCCTTATAAACTTTGAAGGTGTCCTATGCATTTATGTTTTGCTACTCTATGAGGGACAAGCTGAATACCATTGTCATTATGCTTTCTTTATGTGAAATAAACAAACTTATTGCAATGCATTGTTATTCATGAATCTTTTGTTTGTTCCTTTTCATTTTACAACATAGTTGCTATGTCTTATTGTTAGAACTCTATCTTTCATGATTCATGTTTAGAGTACCTTAATCCCAGCTATTAATGCTTTTACAATAATGATGATCAAGTTTGTGTTGTCTGCATGCCACATCAAAAATTATATTGTTTTGATCGTTTACCTACTCGAGGACGAGCAGGACCTAAGCTTGAGGATGTTGATACGTCCATAACGTATCTATAATTTTTGATGGTTTTATGCTAATAATATGCTTTTAACACTCCTTTTTGTATAAAGTTTATGATTTATTTGGACTAACCTACTAATAGTTGCAAAACTATACAATGTCTTGTTTTACACTTTGATGTGTAGGAATTACCAAAAATACAAGTGGAAACCTTGTTAGAGTCAAATTGGGATTTTTCCAGAAATCTGTCTTAGAACTCTTTTTGAAGATGGTCACGTTTCAGGTCGAATACTGCGTCAAACGGAAAACTCTTCAACTACAAAGTTGTTGTAAATTTCACGAAAAACGTGCTGGACATAAAATTTAGCTGATTCCGAGTCCGGACGGACATTTTAGGCCCGATTTACTGCAGCCCAAGATGTGGTGGCGGAAATCCGAGAAGCTATATAAAGGGAGAAACCTAATTCGCCCAGGGCATCTTCACCCACGAATTTGCAGCCACCAAAGCCACTTTTTTGCCTCCCCCATGGATCCCATCTCCATAGGAGAGGGCTCCCAGGAAGCCATGAAGGAAGGGGGCTAAGGGGCGGTGCTCCCCCATGATACCGGGAGCGGGGAAGGAGTCCCCCGCATCGCCGCCGGCGCCACCGCCGCCCTCTTCACCATCTTCACCGCCATCTCGATCATCTAATCCTCCTAGTATGAAGTGGTTCATCCTCCCACATACCTCTATACCGTCCTATGTAAACATGGTGTTTGATGCTATAAGTTATAATCCTATGATCTATGTCATGTTTGCGTAGTTTCTTTGTTCTTAGATTGAATGGTTGAACGTCTTTGGTTCATTAGAGTTGTATGTTAATATGGTACAGTCCTTTGGTGTCCATTATATTTGTGCGTGCATGGATTAAACATCATAGGGTTTGTAGTATGTGTAAGAGGAAGGGGGAAGTTCTGCCGGAGTGACAGAAACCCAAGGACACGAACCGGAATGTTGCACGTATGGGAGTAAGAGGACCATTAAACTTAAGGCTATGGTTGGGGAAACCTTAATGCATTGATTAGTACTTACGGATGTTTGCTAACAATCCAATCATATAGTACATGTAATTCCAAGTAGTGAAGTGCATGTATATTTAGCCTCTCCCAGATAGAAAACTGCATCGAAGACAATGAACACGATCTATTCGCTATTTAAACTTGGACAAAGCCACCACAATTACCACCACTATTCCACACTGATGGTTCTGTTAGTTTAATTTATTTTATTGCTGCAGCAACTAGCTTTATTTTTTTGTTATTTATTATCATGCAAAGCTATCTCTATTACTTGTATTGTTGCTCTAGTTTTATTTCATAGATAATGCAAACGTTTAGTGTGTGTAGAGTTGTATCAGTGGTTGATAGAACTTGAGAGAATATTTATCCTATCTTTAGCTCCTCGTTGGATTCGACACTCTTACTTATCGAAAAGGCTACACATGATCCCCTATACTTGTGGGTTATTAATGCTCTGCAACAAGGGATTTTAAAGCTTCCTATTGTCACAAATGACCATGAATTCCCTGTGGTTCAATATGCCGATGACACTATACTGGTGGTATCGGCTAAAATGCATCAGCTTCTAGCCCTTAAATATATTCTGCAGAAATTTGGTGTGTCCACTAGACTCAAGGTTAATTTTCAGAAATCTCTAATTATCCCTCTAAATGTGCGGGAGGATGAGGTGACTGCACTTGCCGAAGTGCTGGGCTGCCAAGTTGGTAGTCTTCCTTTCCCTTATATGGGTTTACCTATGGGAACGACTAAACCCTCTAGGATATGCTGCCATTGGTCAATAGGCTGGAAAGGAGGCCTACTGTAACATCGATTTTCTTGTCTCAAGGGGCCACGCTTCAGTTAATTGCGTCTGCACTCAGCTCGATGCCCTTGCATTTCTTGCTGTCCTTGGGGTTGCAACAAGGTTTAATTCAGCATCTTAACAGGGTGCTTAGGCACTGCCTTTGGAGGGATAGGGACCAACCAAAACCCTCCCTTGCGGCTTGGGAGATGGTTTGTAAGCCAAAGGAGAATGGTGGTCTAGGTATAGTGAATTTTCAGAAGATAAATGAGTCTCTCTTGATGAAACATCTTGACAAGTTCTACAACAAAGCTCAAATATCGTGGGTTCATCTAATTTAGCACACATACTACTCTGATAATGTACCTCATAAGGAACAGGCATGTGGTTCTTTTTGGTGGCGGAGTATTCTCAATTTAAATGATGAATTCAAAAAAGTGGCCATGATCAAACCTAGGAGGGGAGACACCTTCTTATTTTGGACTGATAACTGGGATTTTTTGGGCTCAAATATTCCTTTGGCTTCAAGATATCCCAAACTATTTTCCTTTGTGTTCGACATGGATATGGTGGCTGTTGAGATGTATCAAACGCCGGAGTTTCATACATTGTTTTACAGACCTCTATCCGCCCAGGCATATGAGGAGTTCTGTGTTTTGCAACAAGGCATGGCTGATAACCCCTTGACCCAGGGACATGATGAGTGGAATTATTCTTGGGGCGACACGTTCTTTGCAGGAAAATACTATAAATTGTTGCACAGCCATCTTGTGGTGCCACCTGTGTTTAAGTGGATATGGAAATCTTCGTGTGTGTTGAAGACCAAAATGTTTGCATGGCTTCTACTGAACGATCGTTTAAACACTAGGGACTTGATTGCGCGGAGACATTGTAAAGTGGAGAATGATGATACTCATTGTGTGCTATGTCCAACTAGATCCCATGAAGATAGAGTACACATGTTCTTCTCCTTCCAATGGGGGATGACATCCATACCATAATGGTGGAGGCGTGCAGGGAGTTTGCTAAACCATATTTCATGGAGGTGATGATCTTGGCCTATTGGCACATATGGAAGCAGCGTAATGCGAAAATCTTCCAACACGAGAGACCCACCTTTGCGAGGTGGAGGTGTAACTTCCTACATGACCTTACTCTACTAAAGTACAGGATTAAGAAAAAACATAGAGATAGTTTAGCTAACTAGATCAACGACTTGTTGGAATTTTTCTGGTAGGACCCCTTCTTTTCACCCTCTAGGGAGTTTGTAATTACATGTAAATACTTGGTTTTCTTTTGTCTTAATAAATCATGCTGTGTGGCTTTTGCCTCATAGTTCTCAGGTTTCAAAAAAAAACACTGGTGGATCCATATGTGGTCTGTGAAAAGAACAGACATGCAATGACACTAGCTGTGGTTAATGAAAAGAACAGACATGCAATGACTCTGATGGATCCATATGTGGTTTGTCAAAAGAACACACATGCAATGACTCTAGTTGTGGTTAATAAAAAGAACAGACATGCAACGACTCTCGTGGATCCATGTGGTTTGTGAAAAGAACACACATGCAATGACTCTAGCTATGGTTAATAAAAAGAACACACATGCAATGACACTGGTGGATCCATATGTGGTTTGTGAAAAGAACAGACATGCAATAAACTCTGGTGGATCCATATGTGGTTTGTGAGAAGATCACACATCCAATGACACTGGTTGTGGTTCGTGAAAAGAACACACATCCAATGACACTGGTGGATCCTTATGTGGTTTGTGAAAAGAATACACATGCAATGACTCTAGTGGATCCACATGTGGTTTGTGAAAAGAACACATACGCAATGACATTGGTGGATCCATATGTGGTTTGTGACAATAACATACATGCAATGACACTGGTGGAACCTGTTGGGTCTGCAGCATAGAAAACAAAATTTTTCCTACGATGAGAACTACACGCCAAGATCTATCTACTACGTACAGAGCAACGGGTGGACATACATCCATGGAGAACTTACCCTCGAAGACAACGAGCTTTGTTAACGAGTAGGAACTCGTGGTTGATGTAGTCGTACACTTGCCGATCTCAAGATCGTGAGGAAGTCCGAGCGCCACAACTCAGCAGCGCATCACTTTTCGCACACGTTCAAGCCACCGGACAACCTCCACCTCCTCGCTCCAGCGATCCAGCGGAAGCAGCAACTCCTTCCAGACGAAATGCCACCGGGAACATGTATCTCGCTAATCCGAGACCATTGGGGAATAATTCTAGAGGGGAGAGAGATCGTTCACAAGGAGGTGTGTGGATGAAGGAGGGAATGGGTGGCCTTTTATAGGAGGAGGGGGGTGCCCCCTCTCTCCATGGCCGGCGCATGGGGGGGTGACCCCTCACCTTCCCCATTCATGTGGTGGTAACTCCTCCACATTAAAATGCCTCTTCACATTCCCTTTTAAAGTCTCCACTTTAAATGCATTAAGTTTCTCCAGATTTAATGCTCTCTCATTTAATAAAACTCTTTTATTAAATTTATTCAGAATTTTGTTAATTACTTTAATTAACAAACATTCACATATGGCCCCTTGCAATATTTCAATATCACATGCAGAAACACCTTCTGCAATTTCACCCGAAACAATTTCTGGTTTCTATTGAAATAATTCCTATGCTTTGCAATTCTCTCGTCTGAAACATATGTGCTCCAAAATGGTGTCCGGTAACTCTTAAGTGTGCCACCCTATGATTCGCGAATAATGCAGACATGATCGAGACCCTTCTCCGATCAATAATCAACAGCGGGACCTGGAGATCCGTACTGACTCCTACACATTCAACGATGACTCCTGTGATCGTGAGAACCTTTAACGCTTGTAACTAAATCCCTTTGTCTCTCGATATATTACATGTCCGAGATTCGATCATCCGTATCTCCATACCTAGTTTGATCTCGTTACCGACATGCACTCTTTTCTCGTTCCCGTGATATAACATTCTAGTGATCACATGACTTGCTTGCAAGCTATCCTAATGTGATATCACCGAGAGGGCCCAAAGTATATCTATCCGTCATTTGGATTGACAAATTCCACTCTTGATCCATGAGCCTCAACATAACACCTTCGTAGCACTGAACCCATCTTTATAGTCACCACACGGTGTGACGTTTGATGTTATCAAGATACTCTTCCGATGTTAGCAATTAACATGATCTCATGGTCTAAGGATAAAGATTACTTCGTATGATGTTATAGCAATATAAACATAATGACTTGATCGTAATGCTATACTTCGGATGAATGTTCATCACATCATTCCACCAATGGTGTGACCTTGTTATTAACAACATCCAATGTCCATGATCAGGAAACCTTGATCATCTTGTTAATCAACAAGCTAGTCTAAAAGAGAGGCATGACTAGGAACCCTTTTTGTTTATTAAACACACATGTATTGATGTTTCCTATCAATAAAATTATAGCATGCAAAATAAACATCTATCATATACAAGGAATACATAATAACAACTTTATTATTGCCTCTCAGGGCATATTTCCTTGATCTCCACTTGCACTAGAGACAATAATCTAGTTCACATAGTGATAAATCTAACACCCATGGAGTTCTGGTGTTGATCATGTTTTTCCCTAGGGAGTACTTTAGTCAACGGATTTGCTACATTCAGGTCCGTGTGCACTTTACAAATCTTTATATCTCCATCCTTGACATGCTCGCGGATGGAGTGAAACCGGCGCTTAATATGCTTGGAATTCTTGTGAGACCTTGGTTCCTTTGCATTGGCTATGGCTCCATTGTTGTCACAATAGATCACCATCAGGTCCAACACACTGGGAACCACACCCAGTTCCGTTATGAACTCCTTCATCCAAACCGCTTCCTACGCTGCTTCTGAAGCAGCAACATATTCCGCCTCCGTCGTTGATCCAGCCACCATAGGTTGTTTGGAGCTCCTCCAACTAACTACTGCTCCGTTCAAGAGAAATACGTATCCGGATTGAGACTTAGAGTCATCCGGATCAGTGTCAAAGCTAGCATCGACATAACACTTAGCGACTAGCTCTTCTTCACCTCCGTATACAAGAAACATATCCTTAGTTCTTCTCAAGTACTTAAGGATATTCTTGACCGCTATCTAGTGTTCCGAACCTGGATCAGATTGGTACCTACTAGTCAAACTAATAGCATGTGCCACATCCGGTCTTGTACATAGCATGGCATACATTATAGAGCCTATGGCTGAGGCATAGGGGACCTTATCCATTATCTCTCTTTCTTCCGCCGTAGCCGGACTTTGAGTCTTACTCAATGTCTTGCCTTGCAACATAGGTAAGAACCCCTTCTTACTTCCGTCCATATTAAACTTCTTTAATATCTTATCAAGGTATGTACTCTGCGATAGCCCAATTAGGCGTCTTGATCTATCTCTATAGATTTTAATGCCTAATATATATGAAGCTTCACCAAGGTCCTTCATCGAAAATTTGCTGTTTAGATAACTTTTAACACTGTTTAAAAGATCTAAATCATTTCCAATCAATAATATGTCATCCACATATAATATCAGAAATGCCACATTGCTCCCACACACTTTCTTGTAAATACAAGCCTCTCCATAAGTTTGGACAAATCCAAACTCTTTGATCACCTCATCAAAGCGGAGATTCCAACTTCGTGATGCTTGCTTCAGTCCATAGATGGATCGCTGAAGTTTGCACACCTTATTAGCATCCTTAGGATCGACAAAACCCTTAGGTTGTATCATATACAACTCTTCTTCAATCTTACCATTGAGGAACGCAGTTTTGACATCCATCTGCCATATTTCATAATCGAAATATGCAGCAATTGCTAACATAATCCTAACCGACTTAAGCATCGCTACGGGAGAGAATGTCTCATCGTAGTCAACTCCTTGAATTTGTCGAAACCCCTTTGCGACAAGTCGAGCCTTATAGATGGTTACATTACCATCAGCATCAGTTTTTCTTTTGGACATCCATTTATTCTCAACGGCCTTTCGATCATGAGGTAAGTCCACCAAGTTCCAAACGTGGTTTTCGTATATGGATTCCATCTCGGATTTCATGGCTTCTAGCCATTTGTTGGAATCAAGGCTCATCATCGCTTCTTCATACGTCGCAGGGTCATCTATTTCATCAATCATGAAATTCATAACAGGATTGCCGTACAGTTCAGGAGCTGCACGTGTCCTGCTTGACCTGCGAGGTTCGGTAGTGTCCTCTTTCGGAGTTTCATGATCAATATCATTAACTCTCTCTTCATTAGGTGAAGTCAACTCCGAAACAACTTCTGAAGCTGCGCTACTCGCCATTTCATGAAGAGAAGGTTCAATAACCTCTTCGAGTTCTATCTTCCGACTACTCAAACCTTTCGCGAGAAACTCCTTCTCAAGAAAGGATCCATTCTTGGCAACAAAGACCTTGCCCTCGGATCTGTGATAGAAGGTATACCCAATCGTTTCCTTAGGGTATCCTATGAAGACGCATTTTTCCGCTTTGGGTTCGAGTTTATCCGATTGAAGTTTCTTCACATAAACATTGCATCCCCAAACTTTAAGAAATGACAGCTTAGGTTTATTTCCAAACCATAATTCATACGGTGTCTTTTCAATGGATTTAGATGGTGCCCTATTTAAAGTGAATGTAGCGGTTTCCAGTGCATAACCCCAAAATGACAGTGGCAAGTCAGTCAGAGACATCATAGATCGAACCATATCCAATAAAGTACGATTACGACGTTCTGACACACCATTACGTTGTGGTGTTCCGGCAGGCGTGAGTTGTGAAACCATTCCACAGTCTTTCATATGTGTGCTAAACTCGTAACTAAGATACTCTCCTCCACGGTTGGACCGCAGAAATTTGATCTTTCTGTTATGATGATTTTCCACTTCATTCTGAAATTCTTTGAACTTTTCAAAAGTTTCAGACTTGTATTTCATCAAATAGATATACCCATATCTAATCAAATCATCCGTTAAAGTAACAAAATAACAATATCCACCTCGCGCCGACACACTCATTGGTCCACACACATCAGTATGTATGATTTCCAATAGATCTGTTGCCCGTTCCGTTGAACCGGAAAACGACGTTCTAGTCATCTTGCCCATAAGGCATGGCTCACATGTATCAAATGATTCAAAATCAAGTGATTCCAAAAGTCCATCAGAATGGAGTTTCTTCATGCGTTTAACGCCAATATGACCTAGACGGCAGTGCCACATATATGTAGATATATCATTATCAAGTTTAATCCTTTTAGCATCAACATGATGAATATGCGTAATACTACTATCGAGATCCAACAGAAATAAACCATTCAACATAGGTGCATGACCATAAAAGATATTATTCATATAAATCGAACAACCATTGTTTTCAGACTTAAATGAATAACCACTTTGCATCAAACACGATCCGGATACAATGTTTATGCTCAGTGCAGGCACCAAATAACAATTATTTAGGTTTATAACTAATCCCGATGGCATATGGAGAGGCAGCGTTCCGACGGCGATCACATCAACTCTTGATCCATTGCCGACCCGCATCGTGACCTCATCCCTTGCTAGTTGTCGCTTCGCAGCCTGAACAGAGTTACATATATTAGCAACCGATCCCGTATCAAATACCCGGTGCTCTGAGTACTAGTCAAGTACACATCAATAACATGTATATCACATATACCTTTGTTTGCCTTGCCGGACTTCTTATCCGCCAAATACTTGGGGCAGTTGCGCTTCCAATGGCTAGTCCCCTTGCAATAGTAGCACTCGGTGTCAGACTTAGGGCCAGCTCGGGGTTTCTTTTCAGGCGTGGCAACAGACTTGCCACCCTTCTTTCCCTTGTGCTTGCATTTCTTGTCCTTCTTGAAACCGGTGGTCCTATTGATCATCAACACTTGATGTTCTTTCCTAATCTCCACTTAGGTCTTAAGCATTGACAGAAGCTCGGGAAGAGACTTCTTCATGCCCTGCATATTATATTTCATCACGAAGCTCTTGTAGCTAGGTGGAAGAGATTGGAGAACACGATGTATGCCTAAGTCAATGGGAATCGTTATTCCCAAGGACACAAGCTTATCGGCGTATCCAGACATTTTGAGTACGTGCTCACTAACGGAGCTGTTTTCCTCCATCATGCAGCTAAAGAACTTTTCTGTAGCATTATAACTCTCTACGGCAACATGGGTATCGAAAATCATTTTCAATTCTCCCATGGTATCAAAGGCATTGCCATTTTCGAAACGCTTTCGAAGTTCTGGCTCTAGCCCATACAGTATGCCGCAATGAACTAAGTTGTGGTCCTCCTGATGAGTTATATAGACGTTCTTTTCCTCGTCAGGGGCATCAGGAGCTGGTGGGGGGCCTAGCGGCGCATCTAGCACATATTGCTTTTGTGCAGCAGTGAGGAGAATCCTCAAATTCATAGCCCAGTTGGTGAAGTTGCTACCATTCACAGCAAGTTTCTCTTTCTCCATGAACACATTGAAATTAAAAGCAGGTGGTGCGATCTACAACAGAATTTGTAAAGTATATTTACACTAATTTTATGATAGATTGAGTTCAACTAATCCAAATTACTAATGAACTCCCACTCAAAAACGACATCCCTCGTGTCCTTTTGGTGATTACATGAACCAAATCCACTACACCAAGTCCGATCATCACGTGAGTCAGTGTAGCTTCAAAGGCGAGCATCTATATGGGCATCATATCAACTATATGACTCATGCTTAACCTTTCGGTCCGTGTTCCGAGGCCATGTCTGTACATGCTAGGCTTGTCAAGTAAGAACCTTAGTATTTGCGTGTGTAAAACTATCTTACACCCGTTGTATGAAAGCGTAGAGCTGAGAACACCCGATCATCACGTGATGCCTCAAAACATGATCCACAAAACGATGCATACTTAAGGAAGAACACATTTTATCTTGATATCTAAATGAGGGATCATCTTATAATGCTACCAAACGCGCCAAACTAGCAATATAAGATGCTAACATCTAATGTGTGAAGTGAGGTGATATGGTCGATGCATTTGATCTCTATCATTTGCATCATGGTATGATCTCTACCATTCCTTTGTGTGTAAGGCCAAGGTCTATGGAACTTACACGTTAAGTGAGTTGTAAGAGTATCTATTATACATCTACTTACAACAATACCATATCAAAACACTAGCCCAACAACGATCTAAACTAGACGCCTCTAATTTATCAATTGCAAGTTTTACGTGGCTTAGGGCTTTCGGAGATAGAACACATCTAACCTCTGAACATGAACCACAACGAGGATAACCAAGTTATTAGCAACTCGTTGTAAATCAGATATTGACTATAGTAGGAGAGACAGACACCCGCCAGCCACTTATGCAAAACAAGTTGCATGTCAGTCGTGGAACCGGTCTCATGTACGATGACATGTAAGGTTGGTCCGGGCCGCTTCATCCCACTATGCCACCAATATCCAAAGTACATAGAAGATACAATAACATGATCATCATCGCCCACATATAAACATATGTGTACTACACGTGCAAAGCACCTACGCATAGATCAGGCTCGATACCCTTTGTTGGGTCATGACATAGAAAACAAAAATTTTCCTACGATGAGAACTACACGCCAAGATCTATCTACTAGGTACAGAGCAACGGGTGGACATACATCCATGGAGAACTTACCCTTGAAGACAACGAGCTTTGTTAACGAGTAGGAACTCGTGGTTGATGTAGTCGTACACTTGCCGATCTCAAGATCGTGAGGAAGTCCGAGCGCCACAACTCAGCAGCGCATCCGTACTTTTACACGTTCAAGCCACGGACAACCTCCACCTCCTCGCTCCAGCGATCCAGCGAAGCGACAACTCCTTCCGGACGAAATGCCACCAGGAACATGTATCTCGCTAATCCGGGACCATGGGGGAATAATTCTAGAGGGGGAGAGAGATCCTTCACAAGGAGGTGTGTGGATGAAGGAGGGAATGGGTGGCCTTTTATAGGAGGAGGGGGGTGACCCCTCACCTCCCCCATTCATGTGGTGGTAACTCCTCCACATTAAAATGCCTCTTCACATTCCCTTTTAAAGTCTCCACTTTAAATGCATTAAGTTTCTCCAAATTTAATGCTCTCTCATTTAATAAAACTCTTTTATTAAATTTATTCAGAATTTTGTTAATTACTTTATTAACAAACATTCACATATAGCCCCTTGCAATATTTCAATATCACATGCAGAAACACCTTCTGCAATTTCACCTGAAACAATTTCCGGTTTCTATTGAAACAATTCCTGCACTTTGCAATTCTTTCGTCTGAAACATATGTGCTCCAAAATGGTGTCCGGTAACTCTTAAGTGTGCCACCCTACGGTTCACGAATAATGCAGACATGATCGATACCCTTCTCCGATCAATAATCAGCAGCGGGACCTGGAGATCCGTACTGACTCCTACACATTCAACGATGACTCCTGTGATCGTGAGAACCTTTAACGCTTGTAACTAAATCCCTTTGTCTCTCGATATATTACATGCCCGAGATTCGATCATCGGTATCTCCATACCTAGTTTGATCTCGTTACAGACATGCACTCTTTTCTCGTTCCCGTGATATAACATTCTAGTGATCACATCACTTGCTTGCAAGCTATCCTAATGTGATATCACCGAGAGGGCCTAGAGTATATCTATCCGTCATTTGGATTGACAAATTCCACTCTTGATCCATGAGCCTCAACATAACACCTTCGTAGCACTGAACCCATCTTTATAGTCACCCTGTTATGGTGTGACGTTTGATGTTATCAAGATACTCTTCCGGTGTTAGCAATTAACATGATCTCATGGTCTAAGGATAAAGATTACTTCGTATGATGTTATAGCAATATAAACATAATGACTTGATCGTAGTGCTATACTTCGGATGAATGTTCATCACATCATTCCACCAATGCTGTCACCTTGTTATTAACAACATCCAATGTCCATGATCAGGAAACCTTGATCATCTTGTTAATCAACAAGCTAGTCTAAAAGAGAGGCATGACTAGGAACCCTTTTTGTTTATTAAACACACATGTATTGATGTTTCCTATCAATACAATTATAGCATGCAAAATAAACATCTATCATATACAAGGAATACATAATAACAACTTTATTATTGCCTCTCAGGGCATATTTCCTTCAGAACCATATGTGGTTTGTGGGAAGAACACACATGCAATGACTCTAGATGTGGTTTATGAAAAGAACACACATCCAATGACACTGGTGGATCCTTATGCATTTTGTGAAAAGAACACACATGCAATGACTCTAGATGTGGTTCATGAAAAGAACACACATCCAATGACACTGGTGGATCCTTATGTGGTTTGTGAAAAGAATACACATGCAATGACTCTAGATGTGGTTTGTGAAAAGAACACACATGCAATCACACTGGTGGATCCATATGTGGTTTGTGAGAAGAACACGCATCCAATGACACTGGTGGATTCATATGTGGTTTGTGAGAAGAACACACATGTAATGACACTGGGTGTGGTTCCTGAAAAGAACACACATCCAATGACACTGGTGGATCCGTATGTGGTTAGTGAAAAGAACACACATGCAATGACTAGATGTGGTTTGTGAGAGGAACACACATGCAATGACACTGGTGGATCCATATGTGGTTTGTGAGAAGAACACACATCCAATGACACTGGTTGATCCATATGTGGTATGTGAGAAGAACACACATGCAATGACACTGGGTGTGGTTTTTGAAAAGAACACACATCCAATGAACTCTGGTGGATCCATATGTGGTTTGTGAGAAGAACACACACGCAATGACTCTAGCTATGGTTTGTGAAAAGAACACACATGCAATCACACTGGTGGATCCATATGTGGTTTATGAGAAGAACACATCCAATGACATTGGTGGATCCATGTGTGGTTTGTTAGAAAACACGCATCCAATGACACTGGTGGATCCATATGTGGTCTGTGGAAAGAACAGACATGCAATGACACTAGCTGTGGTTAATGAAAAGAACAGACATGCAATGACTACGATGGATCAGTATGTGGTTTGTGAAAAACACACATGCAATGACTCTAGTTCTGGTTAATGAAAAGAACACAGATGCAATGACTCTGGTGGATCCATGTAGTTTGTGAAAACAACACACATGCAATGACTCTAGCTATGGTTAATGAAAAGAACACAGATGCAATGACACTGGTGGATTCGTATGTGCTTTGTGAAAAGAACAGACATGCAATGAACTCTGATGGATCCATATGTGGTTTGTGAAAATATCACACATCCAATGCCGCAGGTTGTGGTTCATGAAAAGAACACACATCCAATGACACTGGTGGATACTTATGTGGTTTGTGAAAAGAACACACATGCAATGACTCAGGTGGATCCACATGTGGTTTGTGAAAAGAACACACATGCAATGACACTGGTGGATCCATATGTGGTTTGAGAGAGTAACACACATGCAATGACACTGGTGGATCCATATGTGGTTTGTGAGAAGAACACACATGCAATGCCATTGGGTGTGGTTCATGAAAAGAACACACATCGAATGAAACTGGTGGATCTTTATGTGGTTTGTGAAAAGAACACACATGCTATGACTCTAGATGTGGTTTATGAAAAAGAACACACATGCAATAACAATGGTGGATCCATATGTGTTTTGTGAGAAGAACACACATCCAATGACACTGGTGGATCCATATGTGGTTTGTGAGAAGAACACACATGCAATGACACTGGGTGTGGTTCATGAAAAGAACACACATCCAATGACATTGGTGGATCCTTATGTGGATTGTGAAAAGAACACACATGCAATGACTCTAGATGTAGTTTGTGAGAAGAACACACATGCAATGCACTTGGTGGATCCATATGTGGTTTGTGAGAAGAACACACATCCAATGACACTGGTGGATCCATATGTGGTTTGTGAGAAGAACACACATGCAATGACACTGGGTGTGGTTTGTTAAAAGAACACACATCCAATGAACTCTGGTGGATCCATATGTTGTTTGTGATAAGAACACACATGCAATGACTCTAGCTATGGTTTGTGAAAAGAACACACATGTAATCACACTGGTGGATCCATATGTGGTTTGTGAGAAGAACACACATCAAATGACATCGGTGGATCCATGTGTGGTTTGTGAGAAGAACACACATGCAATGACACACATGCAATGACACTGGTGGATCCATATGTGGTCCGTGAGAAGAAAACACATGCAATGACACTGGTCGGTCCTTATGTGGTTTGTGAAAAGAACACACATGCAATGACTCTAGATGTGGTTTGTGAAAAGAACACACATGCAATCACACTGGTGGAGCCGTATGTGGTTTTTGAGAAGAACACACATCCAATGACACTGCTGGATCCATATGTGGTTTGTGAGAATAACACACAAGCAATGACATTGGGTGTGGCGCAGTAAAAGAACACACATCCAATGACACTAGTGGATCCTTATGTGGTTTGTGAAAAGAAAACACATGACTCTAGATGTGGTTTGTGAGAAGAACACACATGTAATGACACTGGTGGCTCCATATGTGGTTTGTGAGAAGAACACACATCCAATGACACTGGTGGATCCATATGAGGTTTTTGAGAAGAACACACACGCAATGACACTAGGTGTGGTTTGTGAAAAGAACACACATCCAATGAACTCTAGTGGATCCATATGTGGTTTGTGAGAAGAACACACATGCAATGACTCTAGTTCTGGTTTGTGAAAAGAACACACGTGCAATCACACTGGTGGATCTATATGTGGTTTGTGACAAGAACACACATCCAATGATAGTGGTGGATCCATGTGTGGTTTGTGAGAAGAACACACATGCAATGACACTGGTGGATCCATATGTGGTATGTGGAAAGAACATACATGCAATGACACTAGCTGTAGTTAATGAAAAGAACAGACATGCAATGACTCTGATGGATCAATATGTGGTTTGTGAAAAGAACACACATGCAATGACTATAGTTGTGGTTAATGAAAAGAACACACATGCAATGACTCTGGTGCATCCATGTGGTTTGTGAAAAGAACACACATGCAATGACTCTAGCTATGGTTAATGAAAAAAACACATATGCAATGACACTAGTGGATCCATATGTGGTTTGTGAAAAGAACATACGTGCAATGAACTCTGGTGGATCCACATGTGGTTGGTGAGAAGATCACACATCCAATGACACTGGTTGTGGTTCATGAAAAGAACACAGATTGAATGACACTGGTGGATCCTTATGTGGTTTGTGAAAAGAACACACATGCAATGACTCTAGTGGATCCACATGTGGTTTGTGAAAAGAACACACATGCAATGACACTGGTGGATCCATATGTGGTTTGTGACAATAAAACACATTCAGTGACAATGGTGGATCCATATGTGGTTTGTGGGAAGAACACACATGCAATGACACTGGGTGTGGTTCATGAAAAGAACACATATCCAATGACACTGGTGGATCCTTATGTGGTTTGTGAAAAGAACACACATGCAATGACTCTAGATATGGTTTCTTAAAAGAACACACATGTAATCACACTGGTGGATCCATATGTGGTTTGTGAGAAGAACTCACATCCAATGACACTGGTGGATCCATATGTGGTTTGTGAGAAGAACACACATGCAATGACACCTGGTGTGGTTCATGAAAAGAACACAGATTCAATGACACTGGTGGATCCTTATGTGGATTGTGAAAAGAACACACATGCAATGAATCTAGGTGTGGTTTGTGGGAGGAACACACATGCAATGACACTGGTGGATCCATATGTGGTTTGTGAGAAGAACACACATCCAATGACACTGGTGGTTCCATATGTGGTTTGTGAGAAGAACACACATGCAATGACACTGGGTGTGGTTTGTGAAAAGAACACACATCCAATGAACTCTGGTGGATCCATATGTGGTTTGTGAGAAGAACACACATGTAATGACTCTAGCAATGGTTTGTGAAAAGAAAACACATGCAATCACACTGGTGGATCCATATGTGGTTTGTGAGAAGAACACACATGCAATGACACTGGTGGATCCATATGTGGTTTGTGAGAAGAACACACATGCAATGACACTGGGTGTTGTTCATGAAAAGAACACACATCCAATGACATTGGTGGATCCTTATGTGGATTGTGAAAAGAACACACATGCAATGACTCTAGATGTAGTTTGTGAGAAGAACACACATGCAGTAACACTGGTGGATCCATATGTGGTTTGTGAGAAGAACACACATCCAATGACACTGGTGGATCCATATGTGGTTTGTGAGAAGAACACACATGCAATGACACTGGGTGTGGTTTGTTAAAAGAACACACATCCAATGAACTCTGGTGGATCCATATGTTGTTTGTGATAAGAACACACATGCAATGACTCTAGCTATGGTTTGTGAAAAGAACACAGATGTAATCACACTGGTGGATCCATATGTGGTTTGTGAGAAGAACACACATCAAATGACATCGGTGGATCCATATGTGGTTTGTGAGAAGAACACACATGCAATGACACTGGGTGTGGTTTGTTAAAAGAACACACATCCAATGAACTCTGGTGGATCCATATGTTGTTTGTGATAAGAACACACATGCAATGACTCTAGCTATGGTTTGTGAAAAGAACACACATGTAATCACACTGGTGGATCCATATGTGGTTTGTGAGAAGAACACACATCAAATGACATCGGTGGATCCATATGTGGTTTGTGAGAAGAACACACATGTAATGACACTGGTGGCTCCATATGTGGTTTGTGAGAAGAACACACATCCAATGACACTGGTGGATCCATATGAGGTTTTTGAGAAGAACACACACGCAATGACACTAGGTGTGGTTTGTGAAAAGAACACACATCCAATGAACTCTGGTGGATCCATATGTGGTTTGTGAGAAGAACACACATGCAATGACTCTAGTTCTGGTTTGTGAAAAGAACACACGTGCAATCACACTGGTGGATCTATATGTGGTTTGTGACAAGAACACACATCCAATGATAGTGGTGGATCCATGTGTGGTTTGTGAGAAGAACACACATGCAATGACACTGGTGGATCCATATGTGGTATGTGGAAAGAACATACATGCAATGACACTAGCTGTAGTTAATGAAAAGAACAGACATGCAATGACTCTGATGGATCAATATGTGGTTTGTGAAAAGAACACACATGCAATGACTATAGTTGTGGTTAATGAAAAGAACACACATGCAATGACTCTGGTGCATCCATGTGGTTTGTGAAAAGAACACACATGCAATGACTCTAGCTATGGTTAATGAAAAAAACACATATGCAATGACACTAGTGGATCCATATGTGGTTTGTGAAAAGAACATACGTGCAATGAACTCTGGTGGATCCACATGTGGTTGGTGAGAAGATCACACATCCAATGACACTGGTTGTGGTTCATGAAAAGAACACAGATTGAATGACACTGGTGGATCCTTATGTGGTTTGTGAAAAGAACACACATGCAATGACTCTAGTGGATCCACATGTGGTTTGTGAAAAGAACACACATGCAATGACACTGGTGGATCCATATGTGGTTTGTGACAATAAAACACATTCAGTGACAATGGTGGATCCATATGTGGTTTGTGGGAAGAACACACATGCAATGACACTGGTGTGGTTCATGAAAAGAACACATATCCAATGACACTGGTGGATTCTTATGGTTTGTGAAAAGAACACACATGCAATGACTCTAGATATGGTTTCTTAAAAGAACACACATGTAATCACTGGTGGATCCATAGGTGGTTTGTGAGAAGAACTCACATCCAATGACACTGGTGGATCCATATGTGGTTTGTGAGAAGAACACACATGCAATGACACCAGGTGTGGTTCATGAAAAGAACACACATTCAATGACACTGGTGGATCCTTATGTGGATTGTGAAAAGAACACACATGCAATGAATCTAGGTGTGGTTTGTGGGAGGAACACACATGCAATGACACTGGTGGATCCATATGTGGTTTGTGAGAAGAACACACATCCAATGACACTGGTGGTTCCATATGTGGTTTGTGAGAAGAACACACATGCAATGACACTGGGTGTGGTTTGTGAAAAGAACACACATCCAATGAACTCTGGTGGATCCATATGTGGTTTGTGAGAAGAACACACATGTAATGACTCTAGCAATGGTTTGTGAAAAGAAAACACATGCAATCACACTGGTGGATCCATATGTGGTTTGTGAGAAGAACACACATGCAATGACACTGGTGGATCCATATGTGGTTTGTGAGAAGAACACATGCAATGACACTGGGTGTTGTTCATGAAAAGAACACACATCCAATGACATTGGTGGATCCTTATGTGGATTGTGAAAAGAACACACATGCAATGACTCTAGATGTAGTTTGTGAGAAGAACACACATGCAGTAACACTGGTGGATCCATATGTGGTTTGTGAGAAGAACACACATCCAATGACACTGGTGGATCCATATGTGGTTTGTGAGAAGAACACACATGCAATGACACTGGGTGTGGTTTGTTAAAAGAACACACATCCAATGAACTCTGGTGGATCCATATGTTGTTTGTGATAAGAACACACATGCAATGACTCTAGCTATGGTTTGTGAAAAGAACACACATGTAATCACACTGGTGGATCCATATGTGGTTTGTGAGAAGAACACACATCAAATGACATCGGTGGATCCATGTGTGGTTTGTGAGAAGAACACACATGCAATGACACTGGTGGATCCATATGTGGTCCGTGAGAAGAAAACACATGCAATGACACTGGTCGGTCCTTATGTGGTTTGTGAAAAGAACACACATGCAATGACTCTAGATGTGGTTTGTGAAAAGAACACACATGCAATCACACTGGTGGATCCGTATGTGGTTTTTGAGAAGAACACACATCCAATGACACTGCTGGATCCATATGTGGTTTGTGAGAATAACACACAAGCAATGACATTGGGTGTGGTGCAGTAAAAGAACACACATCCAATGACACTAGTGGATCCTTATGTGGTTTGTGAAAAGAAAACACATGCAATGACTCTAGATGTGGTTTGTGAGAAGAACACACATGTAATGACACTGGTGGCTCCATATGTGGTTTGTGAGAAGAACACACATCCAATGACCTGGTGGATCCATATGAGGTTTTGAGAAGAACACACACGCAATGACACTAGGTGTGGTTTGTGAAAGAACACACATCCAATGAACTCTGGTGGATCCATATGTGGTTTCTGAGAAGAACCCACATGCAATGACTCTAGTTCTGGTTTGTGAAAAGAACACACGTGCAATCACACTGGTGGATCTATATGTGGTTTGTGACAAGAACACACATCCAATGATAGTGGTGGATCCATGTGTGGTTTGTGAGAAGAACACACATGCAATGACACTGGTGGATCCATATGTGGTATGTGGAAAGAACATACATGCAATGACACTAGCTGTAGTTAATGAAAAGAACAGACATGCAATGACTCTGATGGATCAATATGTGGTTTGTGAAAAGAACACACATGCAATGACTATAGTTGTGGTTAATGAAAAGAACACACATGCAATGACTCTGGTGCATCCATGTGGTTTGTGAAAAGAACACACATGCAATGACTCTAGCTATGGTTAATGAAAAAAACACATATGCAATGACACTAGTGGATCCATATGTGGTTTGTGAAAAGAACATACGTGCAATGAACTCTGGTGGATCCACATGTGGTTGGTGAGAAGATCACACATCCAATGACACTGGTTGTGGTTCATGAAAAGAACACAGATTGAATGACACTGGTGGATCCTTATGTGGTTTGTGAAAAGAACACACATGCAATGACTCTAGTGGATCCACATGTGGTTTGTGAAAAGAACACACATGCAATGACACTGGTGGATCCATATGTGGTTTGTGACAATAAAACACATTCAGTGACAATGGTGGATCCATATGTGGTTTGTGGGAAGAACACACATGCAATGACACTGGGTGTGGTTCATGAAAAGAACACATATCCAATGACACTGGTGGATCCTTATGTGGTTTGTGAAAAGAACACACATGCAATGACTCTAGATATGGTTTCTTAAAAGAACACACATGTAATCACACTGGTGGATCCATATGTGGTTTGTGAGAAGAACTCACATCCAATGACACTGGTGGATCCATATGTGGTTTGTGAGAAGAACACACATGCAATGACACCAGGTGTGGTTCATGAAAAGAACACACATTCAATGACACTGGTGGATCCTTATGTGGATTGTGAAAAGAACACACATGCAATGAATCTAGGTGTGGTTTGTGGGAGGAACACACATGCAATGACACTGGTGGATCCATATGTGGTTTGTGAGAAGAACACACATCCAATGACACTGGTGGTTCCATATGTGGTTTGTGAGAAGAACACACATGCAATGACACTGGGTGTGGTTTGTGAAAAGAACACACATCCAATGAACTCTGGTGGATCCATATGTGGTTTGTGAGAAGAACACACATGTAATGACTCTAGCAATGGTTTGTGAAAAGAAAACACATGCAATCACACTGGTGGATCCATATGTGGTTTGTGAGAAGAACACACATGCAATGACACTGGTGGATCCATATGTGGTTTGTGAGAAGAACACACATGCAATGACACTGGGTGTTGTTCATGAAAAGAACACACATCCAATGACATTGGTGGATCCTTATGTGGATTGTGAAAAGAACACACATGCAATGACTCTAGATGTAGTTTGTGAGAAGAACACACATGCAGTAACACTGGTGGATCCATATGTGGTTTGTGAGAAGAACACACATCCAATGACACTGGTGGATCCATATGTGGTTTGTGAGAAGAACACACATGCAATGACACTGGGTGTGGTTTGTTAAAAGAACACACATCCAATGAACTCTGGTGGATCCATATGTTGTTTGTGATAAGAACACACATGCAATGACTCTAGCTATGGTTTGTGAAAAGAACACACATGTAATCACACTGGTGGATCCATATGTGGTTTGTGAGAAGAACACACATCAAATGACATCGGTGGATCCATGTGTGGTTTGTGAGAAGAACACACATGCAATGACACTGGTGGATCCATATGTGGTCCGTGAGAAGAAAACACATGCAATGACACTGGTCGGTCCTTATGTGGTTTGTGAAAAGAACACACATGCAATGACTCTAGATGTGGTTTGTGAAAAGAACACACATGCAATCACACTGGTGGATCCGTATGTGGTTTTTGAGAAGAACACACATCCAATGACACTGCTGGATCCATATGTGGTTTGTGAGAATAACACACAAGCAATGACATTGGGTGTGGTGCAGTAAAAGAACACACATCCAATGACACTAGTGGATCCTTATGTGGTTTGTGAAAAGAAAACACATGCAATGACTCTAGATGTGGTTTGTGAGAAGAACACACATGTAATGACACTGGTGGCTCCATATGTGGTTTGTGAGAAGAACACACATCCAATGACACTGGTGGATCCATATGAGGTTTTTGAGAAGAACACACACGCAATGACACTAGGTGTGGTTTGTGAAAAGAACACACATCCAATGAACTCTGGTGGATCCATATGTGGTTTGTGAGAAGAACACACATGCAATGACTCTAGTTCTGGTTTGTGAAAAGAACACACGTGCAATCACACTGGTGGATCTATATGTGGTTTGTGACAAGAACACACATCCAATGATAGTGGTGGATCCATGTGTGGTTTGTGAGAAGAACACACATGCAATGACACTGGTGGATCCATATGTGGTTTGTGGAAAGAACATACATGCAATGACACTAGCTGTAGTTAATGAAAAGAACAGACATGCAATGACTCTGATGGATCAATATGTGGTTTGTGAAAAGAACACACATGCAATGACTATAGTTGTGGTTAATGAAAAGAACACACATGCAATGACTCTGGTGCATCCATGTGGTTTGTGAAAAGAACACACATGCAATGACTCTAGCTATGGTTAATGAAAAAAACACATATGCAATGACTCTAGTGGATCCATATGTGGTTTGTGAAAAGAACATACGTGCAATGAACTCTGGTGGATCCACATGTGGTTGGTGAGAAGATCACACATCCAATGACACTGGTTGTGGTTCATGAAAAGAACACAGATCCAATGACACTGGTGGATCCTTATGTGGTTTGTGAAAAGAACACACATGCAATGACTCTGGTGGATCCACATGTTGTTTGTGAAAAGAACACACATGCAATGACACTGGTGGATCCATATGTGGTTTGTGACAATAACACACATTCAGTGACACTGGTGGATCCATATGTGGTTTGTGGGAAGAACACACATGCAATGACACTGGGTGTGGTTCATGAAAAGAACACATATCCAATGACACTGGTGGATCCTTATGTGGTTTGTGAAAAGAACACACATGCAATGACTCTAGATATGGTTTCTTAAAAGAACACACATGCAATCACACTGGTGGATCCATATGTGGTTTGTGAGAAGAACTCACATCCAATGACACTGGTGGATCCATATGTGGTTTGTGAGAAGAACACACATGCAATGACACTAGGTGTGGTTCATGAAAAGAACACACATCCAATGACACTGGTGGATCCTTATGTGGATTGTGAAAAGAACACACATGCAATGAATCTACGTGTGGTTTGTGGGAGGAACACACATGCAATGACACTGGTGGATCCATATGTGGTTTGTGAGAAGAACACACATCCAATGACACTGGTGGTTCCATATGTGGTTTGTGAAAAGAACACACATGCAATGACACTGGGTGTGGTTTGTGAAAAGAACACACATCCAATGAACTCTGGTGGATCCATATGTGGTTTGTGAGAAGAACACACCTGTAATGACTCTAGCAATGGTTTGTGAAAAGAAAACACATGCAATCACACTGGTGGATCCATATGTGGTTTGTGAGAAGAACACACATGCAATGACACACATGCAATGACACTGGTGGATCCATATGTGGTCTGTGGAAAGAACAGACATGCAATGACACTAGCTGTGGTTAATGAAAAGAACATGCATGCAGTGACTCTGATGGATCCATATGTGGTTCGTGAAATGAACACACATGCAATGACTCTAGTTGTGGTTAATGAAAAGAACACACATGCAATGACTCTGCTGGATCCATGTGGTTTGTGAATAGAACACACATGCAATGACTCTAGCTATGGTTAATGAAAAGAACACACATGCAATGACACTGGTGGATCCATATGTGGTTTGTGAAAAGAACAGACATGCAATGAACTCTGGTGGATCCATTTGTGGTTTGTGAGAAGATCGCACATCCAATGACACTGGTTGTGGTTCATGAAAAGAGCACACATCCAATGACACTGGTGGATCCTTATGTGGTTTGTGAAAAGAACACACATGCAATGACTCCGGTGGATCCACATGTGGTTTGTGAAAAGAACACACAAGCAATGACTATGGTGGATCCATATGTGGTTTGTGGTAATAACACACATGCAATGACACTTGTGGATCAATATGTGGTTTGTAGGAAGAACACACATGCAATGACACTGGATGTGGTTCATGAAAAGAACACACATCCAATGACACTGGTGGATCCTTATGTGGTTTGTGAAAAGAACACACATGCAATGACTCTAGATGTGGTTTGTGAAAAGAACACACATGCAGTCACACTGGTGGATCCATATGTGGTTTGTGACAAGAACACACATCCAATGACACTGGTGTATCCATATGTGGTTTTTGAGAAGAACACACATGCAATGACACTAGGTGTGATTCATGAAAAGAACACACATCCAATGACACTGGTGAATCCATGTGTGGTTTGTGAAAAGAACACACATGCAATGACTCTAGATGTGGTTTGTGAGAAGAACACATATGCAATGACACTGGTGGATCCATATGTGATTTGTGAGAAGAACACACATCCAATGACACTGGTGGATCCATATGTGGTTTGTGAGAAGAACACACATGCAATGACACTGGGTGTGGTTTGTGAAAAGAACACACATCCAATGAACTCTCACTACAAGAAAAGTTTCCTTCCGCAACGAATTGGCCCGACGGTCGTCGTAGAAGGCACGTCTTCCGCGACAAAATTCTCGGCTCCGCCGTGGCTGGTCGAAAACTTTTTTTCGGTTTTGTGGCCCTCTGCTATGACAGATCTGCTAAAAACATGGAGGAAGCTCGGCTGGCGTGTGGCAGAAGAAAGATTTTGTTTCCTCGTGGGATGTTGACTCGCCTAAGTCTGTTGAGGCGTGTGGGTCTCAGACGTCAGTGTCTCTAGCAGACCATACTTTTCGGTCGCACCTCCCTGATTTGATCTCGATAACGTAGCTCGTGGCTTCTGCCGTTTAGTTAGGCTGCTAGGTCCCACATGTCAGCCTCTCATTAGAAGGATCGTGTGTATGATGGAATTTTTTCCTTCGCTCGCGCTAACCTATTCCGGAGTTGATAGCTCTGCTCGATGCATCTACCGTCTAATCAACCTCCTGGGACCCACATGTCATCCTCTCATTAGAAGAAACATGTGTATGATGGAAATTTTTCCTTCGCTGGTGCTACCCCGTTCCGAGTTGATAGCGCTGCTCGACGCAACTATCATTTAACCAACCTCCTGGGCCGCACATGTTATCCTCTCATTAGAAGAAACGTGTCTATGATGGATTTTTTTTCCTTCGCTCGCGCTACCCTGTTCCGAACTTGATAGCGTTGTTCGATGCATTTACCGTTTAATCACGACGCTGGGCCCCACATATCATCCTCTCATTAGAAGAAACGTGTGTATGATGAAGTTTTTATGCTCTGTCACGCCTTCGTGTTTCGAACTTGATAGCGTTCCTCGCTGCTTCAGCCGTTTATACAGGCTGGTGGGACCGACATGTCAGCCTCACATTAGAAGAATCGTGGGTACGATGGAATTTTTTTCTTCTATAGCGCTACCCTATTCCAAACTAGATAGCGTTGCTCGACGAATCTGCCGTTTGCTCACGCTGCTGGGTCCCCCATTCCAGCCTCTCATTAAAAGAAACGTGTACATGCTGAACTTCTTTCTCGCTCGCGCCTCTCTGTTTCGAACTGGCTTTGTTGCTCGATGCAGCATCTGTATAAGGTCGCACTGCTGGGTCCCACATATCAGCCTCTCTATAAATGAAATGTGCATATGATGGACTTTTTTTGGCCATGTCCGCTGTTTTAACCTTGAGAACTTGCTGGGTCCCAGCTAACAGCCTCTATTTGAAAGAAACGTGTGTATATTGGACTGATTTCTTGGGTCCCAGATGTCAGCCTCAGAGTACAAAAAATGCTCATAAAGGCCAAATAAAAAAGATTCTGGGCTAAACTCGGGGCGGATGCCCTATTCGTCATGGCTTATATTCCATGGGCTCACTCCTAAGTTGAATGGGCTATGGTTGGTGGCCACAAGACCACGAAAAGGCCGAATTAGAAGGAATTGGGCTATGCTTGGGCCTGCTGGGTCCGACATGTCAGCTTCTCTGTAAATGCATCCGCTGTTTTCTCCATGGCAACCGTTATGGTCTTACTACCGGGGCCCTTATGTCAGCCTCTCTAGCATGTTCTGGCTTGTGGGTCCCTAATGCAACCTTGTATGTTCTGTCTGGTGGGTCCCGGATGCGAGCCTCTCTGTACAAGTATTTAAACTTTTGTTTCGAACCCACCCTCAAAACAAACTCCAGGGACGCTGCATGCTGGTGGGTCCATGATGTCAGCCTCTCCGTAATGCGATATTGGTAGAAGAAAAAATTGTAAATCCAAGATACGATTCGAACAAAAGACCTCCAAATCAAATAAATATAAACTAAGTGTGTTGCCACTACAACAAAAATATTTATAGAATAAATATCATTAAACTTTTATTAGTACTACAATTTATGTATTAGTCTTCTTAAAAATATTTTGGGTGTCTATGTTTATCTCTTTTAAAATAAAAAAGGGCAGCGCTCCTGGCATCTCAATTTATAAAATGCCACATAATGGAGTATTTTCTTAAAAACATGGGTAATACGAGTTTTTTTGAGAGGTGGGGCAATGCCCAAAAGACCGAATTAAAAAGAGTTTGGCTATTCTACATAGGCTGCTCTACATGGTTTATACTTCGTAGGGCATGCTCCATGGGCTTCATTCTCAAATTTTAGTGGGTTGTGCTCAGTAGTCCCCTGATCCTTAAAAGGCCGAATTAATATGTTCTCGGCTATGCACCATGGGCTTGTTGGGGATATACTTTCCGGCTATCCTAACAGTCCTCACTGACCAGGGTGGCCCCCTTTAGGTTAGAGCTTTGCTTCACTGGCGGCCCAGTCAGGGAGAAGAGGCGGAGTCCAATCCGGCTACAGGGAGGCCCAGAAGACTTACCGACTTAGGCCCATAGTGTTACTTGTAGTCCAAGATGTACTCTGTAACCGACTATTAGTCGTAGCCGGATAGATCTCTCCTGTAAACCCTAGGCCGGATATCTATATAAGCTGTCCTAGGGAGATCATTTAGGGCACCCTCAATAGTCTACAATCTCAACTCGCACAGGTGAACCCTTGTAACCCATATTCCGGCTCTGCCGTATTACTGGATTACTAGCAGGAGTAGGATCCGTCCAAAGCCGGCGGATTCGAGCCTGGGTAAACTTGTGTGCTCACCATCCCGGAACACCGTACGTCTCACACCCCTCTCTTCCGCATGCCTCGAGGACCCCCTCATAGCATACTTGTCATCAATCCGACGACAGTTGGCGCCCACGTGGGGCAACTGAGCTTCGGATCTGTGTTCCGAGCAGAATCTGCAAGAATCGGAATCAGCGAGACTATCACCGTCGGTCGCATCCTCTACGCCAGTAATGTCCCTCTCATCATTCTCGACGAGACCTGGATTCTGGCTAGGGAGGCTGTGACTGCCTACACCATCATGTCTTTTGGTGAGATCGATGTTTACATCGGTTTTGCTGAACCTGTCCCACCCACCCCAGCGGTGATGACAGAGGCAGAGGAAATTTCTGGGTCCCCTTTGTCCGCGGAGGCGGCAGAGTTCCGGATCTCAGGAAACCCTAATGCCACCCAGCCCGCACCAGTTGTGGAGATAAAGGAGAAATCCGAGCCTGAGGCAGACCTGGCGGTCCAAGTTGAATCTGGAGTGGATCTCCCTGGAGAAGCCGAATCCCAGATCGACCCACCCGCTGAAGTCTAAACCTAGGAGGAGCATAGCAACGACACTGATTCCGGCTCTGATGACGCCGGGACAGACAGGCCTTTCCTGAGATACACGCTAAGACGCATGATGATGCAAAACTCTGGTGTAGATGAAATCCTCGAGACCATCAAACGTTTCGACAAGGCCGATCGCGAGAGCCGTAGGTACCTCAGGAAGCGCGCGTCGCACTTCGTCGGATATGTGGGATCCGGATCCAGCTCTGTCGATGCTGGAGACAACACCGACTCTTTGCTAGAGGCGATTGGAACAAACGCTGATGTACCCGCATCCTCAGATGAATCGATGACGTCAGCAGATTTCTGAAAGTTCTTCGTGGAATATGAAGAGGAGTATAACTCCAAAGCTGTAGAGGAAGGAGAAGCCATGGATGAAGCATCCGGGGAACACTCTCCCAAAGCGCGGGATGACATGGAAGTCAGAGATAATCCCGAGGTCTAGATATCTGAAAGTACCGATCAGATCTTGACTCCGGGAAACGGACCCAAAGCCGTCTTTGCTCCCGGCACTGCCAAGAAGGCAAAGAAGAGGAACAAGAAGAACAAGACGCGGCAAAAGACACTCCGGCAGAGGAGGTGATTGCCGAGGAATATGAGGAAGACTCGGAAGGAGCGCTTATCCTAGACGATCCCAAAAAAGAAGAATCGATGGATGGACACGTGATCACTAAAGGTGCGTGTAAACTCATCGATGCTGCATTAACCACACCTATTACTACAGCTGCAGAACTTACTGCTAAAGAACTAGACAAGAGGGCACATGCCCTAGAAGCGTGTCGTCAAGTACTCCTCGATGAAGCCAAAAACATTGAGGAGGAAAAGAAACGCATGGCATCTACGGAGAAGTACAACTCTAGGCAATACCAGAAGACCAGGAATCGTCATACTAATGACAACCAATTCCCGCAGATTCACGCCGTCCTTTTCGGAGAGGAAATGGGGAAGCCTCGGAAAGATAGCAAAGGGGATTGGGTGTATCCAACCCAGTATCGAACACCATTGCGGCCCGAGAGATCCGGTTGGGCATCAAATTACTCAACAAGGGACTGGAGCAGCAAAAGGTCGCCATGTCCGGAAGTCAAAAGCTGGTCTCTAATTCCGACCAGTGTCGCACAAATCCGGCATGGGCTGACATAAGACCCCAGCGCGTTACGGAGCAGCACCACCATTCCGACCACCGGGAGGACAATTACTCAAGAACCAGATCTTCGGGACAGCACCACAAAGATGCCCGTGACTGGCATAACATTAACCGAGTTGCAGAGCAAGAGGCAATTGCTGCACTGAATCCGAGGAACCCGCCCCGACGAGAGTCAAAAGACCGCAGGGACGATGATAAAGAGAAACGTCGGGAGGAGGATCGACAAAGAATTCCACCTCCTAGGCATGCAAGCCATCTGGATGACGGGTGAAGGAATGACGGACACCGTGCCGAGACAAGCTGGCAGGGGGCTCGTCACAATGAAGACCCTTCCCGGAACCAGAATAATGACGCTCCGGACGGAGGCCGGCGATCTGCCGGAAATAACCCAACTGCTCCACCCTCTCCGCCAAGTAGCCATCACAATGGCTCCCAGGGAGGCCAAGGAGGGCGTCATGCTGGAAGAGGTGGTGGCATAAGCCGAAGTCCGGCTCCAAGGCACCGCAGCCACAACCGACACTCGGGACGATCTCTATCCCCGAACGATGCAAGGCATAGGATCAACTCCAATATAGAGGCGCGGCACTATGAAAATGATGATATATACATGGGCCCAAAGTGCTTCAGACCACGCATAAGAGCTACAAGATTCCTGGAAGGATTTGCTATCTCACGACATATCCAAGCCTACGACGGCATTGCTCGGCCAGATACCTGGCTACATGATTTCTTCCAAGCTTGTTGCATTGCCAAAGGCGGAAACAGCCTGGTCACAACCGATATTCCACTCATGTTGCGGAAGACGGCAAGATCATGGCTCAATGAACTTCTGGAGAATACCATCCATAACTGGTATGACATGCAAAGTGCATTCTTTTGGAATTTCGAAGGCACATACCGGAGGCCCTGTACGGTTGGAGACCTACAACGTTGCACCCAGAAAGCCGGAGAAACTTGTCGGGATTACCTCGGATGATGGATCGACACCAAGAACTCCTATGAAGGAGTCAATGACCAAACTGTGATTGAATTTTTCATTGCAGGTCTCCCAATTGGTTTACTACGTCATCGCTTGAAGTGTGACAAAGTCACCGACTTGGGAGAGATGATAGAAACAGCGAGCAAGTATGCAGATGCTGACGAAGATGCAGAGGGATTACTCAACGCCCTAGCTGTGCCACAATCGGCAAAACAACCAAAGCAACAAGCTCAGAAGTGCAAGAATACCTCGGAAGAGAAACCCAATGCGGAAATGGCAGTGGTCACTGCTACTTTCGGGTCTGGAGGACGAGGAGGACGCGGTGGAGGCCGCAGGCGTGACCGTGGGACATCGAGAGTTCAAGGTAGAGGAGACCAGCAACCAGGCAAAACCTACTCTTGGGCCGACATTGCCAATAACCCATGTGTGCATCACTTAGACGCCAATGGGGGCTCGTCCCACACCAACGCCGAGTGTCGTTTCAACGATGACATTAAAAGAGATGATACCGTTGGCTACAAAGCTAAGCATAAGAAGGGAAAGAAGAATCCCGAAAAAGATAAAGAGACCAAGGAAGATTCCGACATGGAGGAAGCTGATGCTTCAAATCCCAAGCCAGAAGGGAAGAAAAAATTTCCGACCAAGAAGGACACTTATGTCACCTTCCTCGGATCTCAACCAGCAAAGGTCAAAAAGGAAGTGCTACATGAGCTCAATGCAACAGTTCCGGCTGTCCCCCAATTCTTGGACTGGTCGGAAGTGGAAATCACATTTGACTGCGCTGATCATCCGCCTAAGTTGCACAGGCTAGGAAAATACGCCTTAATCGTCAATCCACTCATTGACGGTTATGGTTTCTCCAAGACTCTTATGGACGGTGGCAGCAGTATTAATATTCTATATGTCGAAACGCTACGCCGGATGAAGATCTCGGAGACCCAGCTGAACCACATCTCTGTGATCTTTCATGGGGTTTTCCTAGGAAGACAAGCAAATTCCCTAGGAGAAATCACTTTGGATGTTACCTTTGGAACTCCAAGGAACTATCGGACGGAGGCACTTTCCTTCGAAGTGGTCCCGTTCAAGAGCGCGTACCACGCTATATTTGTACGTCCGGCTTACTGGGCTTTTATGGCTCGTCCGTGTTACATTTACAATATAATGAAAATTCCAGGTCCCAATGGCGTGATCACCATCAGGGGAGACCCGAAGAAAGCGCGAGAGTGCGAAGATGGAAATGCCGCCTTTCTTTGAAGCCATCTTTGCGCCCGAGTACCAGGAGATCAAGAAGAGCATGGATTCGTCCGAGATGCCCACAACGAAGAAGGAGGTGACAAAGCCGAATCCGGAGTTCAAGGCATCAGAAGAGACGAAGAAGACGCCGTTGAAGGATGATGACCCCTCCAAGGTGACCCAGATAGGCGTAGGCCTAGATAGCGCATAGGAAAGCATGCTCGTCAAGTTCCTCAAAGCAAATCAAGATATCTTCGCATGGCAGCTATCTGACATGATCGGAGTACCTAGGGAACTTGCCGAGCACTCTTTAAATGTAAACCCGAACGCTAAACCCATCAAAAAGTACTTATGACATTTCGGCGATGAAAAGTGTAAGGCAATAGCTAAGGAACTAGCACGACTTAAGTTAGCCGGATTCATAGAAGAGGTCACCCACACTGAGTGGTCGGCCAATCCTGTAATGGTCCCTAAAAAGGAAACCACTTATTTAAGGATGTGTGTTGATTATACTGCCTTGAACAAGGCTTGTCTAAAAGATCCGTTTGCTCTTCCTAGGATTGATCAAGTTATCGATTCTACGTAGGCTCAGAACTCCTCTGTTTTCTCGACGCATATTCCGATTATCACCAAATCCGGATGAAGGAATCTGACAAAGTCAAAACCTCATTCATAACCCCTTCGGAACCTTCTGTTTTCTTACGATGCCCTTTGGGCTGAAGAACGCAGGAGCTACGTACCAGCGCACGATGCAGCGTTGCCTCCACGACCAACTCGGACACAATGTACATGCATATGTGGATGATATTGCGGTGATGTCCAAAAAGAAGGAAACACTGATTTCCGACTTGGAGGAAACGTTCGCCAATCTACGTAAAAACAACATAATGCTTAATCCGAAGAAATGCTTCTTTGGAATTCCAGCCAGAAAACTGTTAGGTTTCATCATGTCTCAAAGAGGCATATAGGTGAACCGAGACAAAATCAAGGCTATACTCAATATTTCCAGGCCAACTCGCCTGATGGACGTACAAAGACTAACTGGTTGCATCGCTATAGTCAGTCGGTTTGTAAGCCGGCTCGGTGAAAGAGCCGCACCATTATACAAACTCCTGAAAAGACCAAGGATTTTGTGTAGACCGACGAAGCTGAAGCTGCATTACAAGACCTGAAGAAACTACTCTCGTCTGCTCCTATCCTTGCTGCACCAGAACCACAGGAACCGATGTTGCTTTATCTTGCTGTGACAAATAAAGTCGTCAGTATCTTCATGGTAGTGGAGAGACTAGAGGAAAATCAGGAACACTTGGTGCAGCGTCCGACTCATTTTGTTAGAGAGGTCCTAACAAAATCAAAACAGCAGTATCCGCACTATCAAGAGCTGGCTTACGATGTTTTCTTGGCATCTCGTATGCTACGACACTATTTCCAGGAGCATCCAATTACCGTGGTAAGCACAGCTCCCATGAGAGACATAATTAACAACAGTGATGCCACAGGACGCGTCGCCAAATGGGGCATAGAGCTTTTAGATTTCGATATTGAGTATAAACCCTGGATAGCAGTCAAATCCCAAATCCTTGCCGACTTTGTTGCTGATTGGACAGAGACAAAGGAGAATATGACCCTCCCTGAGTCAGAATATTGGACCCTATACTTTGATGGGTCTGAGGCTCGAGGGGGCTCGGGGGCTGGCGTGGTGCTCAAATCACCCCAAGGAGATAAACTTCTATACGTGTTGCAGATCCACTTCACAGCGACAAATAATATTGCCGAGTATGAAGCACTGCTGCATGGAATCCGGATTGCTAAGGATATCGGCATCCGACGTTTGATGTGTTATGGAGATTCGGATCTTGTTGCTCAACAAGTGTTGGATATTTGTAATGCAAATAAACACATGGCAGCATATAAGGCTGTCGTGGATGATTTATCTAAATCGTTCAAAGGGTTTGAGGTTCAACACATCCCTCAAGCAGAAAATGAGGAAGAAGATGCACTATCTCGGATAGGCTGTGCATGGAAAGAGGTCCCGGATGGCGCTTTTTTAGAGCACCTCAAAGTTCCCTCAACAAAGGGAGTGGATGAGGAATATCCGACCAAATCCGAATCACCTTTAATAGCAATTCTGGCTGTAATTCCCAGCTGGACTCAACCCTACCTTGATTATCTGGTAGATGGCAAATTACCCGAAGACGAGGTTCTGAGCCGGCAGATTATCCGACGAGTGAAATCCTATACTATAGTTAAAGGTGAGCTCTATAAGTGGAGTGTGTCTAGGGTCTTTCAGCGCTGCATATCTCCGGAAGAAGGAGTGGAAATCTTAAGAGAAATCCACAAAGGCGAGTGTGGTCACCACGCTGCAGCCAAATCTTTAGTGGCAAAAGCTTTTGGACACGGTTTTTTCTAGCTTACAGCTCAGGCAGATGCCGAACGGCTAGTCAAGACGTGCAAAGGCTGTAAAAAGTACGCCAAACAAGCTCACGTTCTAGCTGATCAGCTGCGAACAATACCTATAACATGGCCTTTTGTGGTCTGGGGGCTTGATATGGTAGGACCGTTTAAACTGGCTCCAAGTGGATTTACTCACCTCTTAGTGATGGTGGATAAATTCACCAAATGGATTGAGGATAAACCCGTCACTAGTTGTGATGGAGCAACAGCCAAAAGATTTGTCGAGGATGTTATAATGCGGTATGGTTATCCGCATAGTATTATCACGGACAATGGGAGTAATTTCTCCATGGTAGAATTGGCCGAATTCTGCAACGAACAAAATATCCAGCTTGACATTGCGTCAGTCGCACATCCACAAGCTAACGGACAAGTTGAAAGGGCAAATGGTTTAATCCTACAAGGCCTAAAACCGAGACTCGAAGCACCACTACGACGTGCTGCGTGGGCTTGGGCAGAGGAACTACCCTTTATAATATGGAGTTTACGAACAACTCCGAACAGGTCAACCGGAAACACACCTTTCTTCTTGGTCTATGGTGTAGAAGCAATTCTTCCTAGTGACTTGATTCACACTTCTAGAGTGGCCGCGTATATCGAAGAGGATGCTGAGATTTCTCGACAAAATGATCTCGACTTAGTCGAAGAAGTTCACGTCATTGCTGAAATGAGATCAACAGCCTATCAACAGAAGTTATGCAAGTATCATAGCCAGAGAGTTAGAAATAGATCTTTCAATAAAGGCGGTTTGGTTCTCCGGCTTGTGCAACAAAGAAAGCACAAACTTTCCCCAGTATGGGAAGGGCCCTTTTTAGTTAGTCGATTATTGCACAATGGTTCGTACTACTTAATTGATATGAGGCCAGTCAAAGAAAGACCTGCTACTAAGAAGAGAAAGAGAGCTGGAGGTAGTACAAATCCAGACGAGTTAGACAGACCATGGAATATTGCTCATCTACGTCCATTTTATTCTAAGTTTATCCTTCTTTGTAATTATACATATGTACATGTTCTGTGAGAAATAAAAGTTTCGGTTGCCTCAAGTTTTTTTGAGAAGTTTTTACCATCTTATTTCCTAATGATCATGTCATAGTCGAAAATCCCAGAATACTTGAAAGTACTTTATGCTCATGTTTGTTCTGGTTTAGATTTCCAACTCTAAAAATGCTACCTTCGGGTATAACACTAAAGTTTCTAGTCTATACTTTGGTTATTTGACTGATTGCCGGATGCGGGCATTTTCTGAGTAGTGAATTGTTGGTACTAGAAGCCGGCTTTGTTTCCGAGTTTAAACTGGTTTAGCAATTGAGCTCCATTGCTCGGCAAAGTTTCCGTGCGGAAGATTTAGCCGGCTCACGAAAGGGACGAGCGGAAAGCCAGATAAATGATAAGTATAGGCAAAAAAGTACAAGTGCTTATGTAAACATTTCAGGCACACAAAAATTTAAGCCAAAAGTGCTGAATAGATTAAATCTTAGCACTAGCAAAATATAGTACTGCATATTTACATATCCATAATGTTTTTTAGAATAACACATTTGTTTTCTGATGATCTATGATGCAGGAGAAGAGGTAGGCGCTGCCGGCTCGCTGGACGCATCGGCCTCGGTTTGATAACGCTCCGAGATGTTCAGATCCAATACGGTCTGTTCATCGTCGGAAACTTCAGCTGCTTCTTCCGGAGGCGGAGGCGGTGTGTCCACGCGAGTGAAGAAGGGAGTGTCGTAGCTGGTTAAGTCAGCTACGTGACACCCATATCCGGCGCAGGAGTCCATGATGGCCTTGATATCTTGCTCCTGGCCGTCTTCATCCACCTTGTAGTACCCTCTGGTCACTTGCCATATCTCCATGTTTCCACGGTGGCTCATGACCATGGTGAGAGCGTTCTGCGCCACGGATCGCGTGTAGGGCATGTTCCAGTCCCGGATGAGCTGCGGCATCTCCTTCGCCTGGTATCGCACCTGAAAGTCGGGCATGCGATGCATGTCCGGAACCTTGAGAGCTTTGCCAATATCCTCAATGGATTGGCGGAAGTCATGAACCAGATCACCGACTTGGGTAAGCCGGTGGGTGCCAGGCTCGACAGTGGTGGAGTCCGTCAAGTTCAGAGGACCTATACACATAACACAAAACGGTTAAGTAAACTCTAACATCGAAAGAGTCGAAGAATGTAGACAAGTCAGAAAGATGGAAACATACCGAAGATGACGTCATCAACTTTGGTCTTCTCTTCTCGAAGACTCCAGAGTTCAGCCTGAAGCGCCTCGGAAAGTTCCTTCTCTCTTCAAAGCTCATTGTTGAGATCCGAGATTCTCTGGTCTTGAACCGCAATCTTACGATCACGTTCATCAGTAGCCATGGAGGAGGATTCGAGATTTTGAGCAATGCTTTTCTCATGATCTGCCTTGAGCTTATCATAGCACAGGACTGTTTTACCAGTGCTGTAAGACAAAAGAACAACAGTTCAGCAAAAAATATTCGACTATGAAAACACAAGACAAGGTTTGAGTCTCGGAATGTTTACCTTCGGCCTCATCCTTGGAATCCTTCAGCTCAACATTTTTAAGTCGGAGAGCTCTGATCTCTCTCCGCTTGTTACAGACATTCTTCAACAAATCCTGGTTATATGAATTAACTTTTTGTAAGGCAAAATACCCAGAGTCAGAAGTCTACTAAAGACTCGGGCTAATATTGTTACTAATATCAGCACGAGCCTTGGGGGCTACACAAGTTCATTTCTTGGCATCCTAAGGAAGCATAAACCCGGATTGTATATCCCACTTCATGCTTGGGGGCTAGAGGATATGATATAAAGTACAATAAAGAAAAACGTGAGTTGGAATTCCGACTTACATGATGTTCATGTGTGAGCTTACCCAGGCACATGTTCACCTTGGTGGTAACCTTCTCGACGAGGGTGAGTGGAATAATCGGAGGTGGTGGAAGCACACTAGCTCTCAGTCCCTCGTCGCGAAGGCGGACTTGTTCAAGAAGGTCGGAGTACTTGATGTCCTCCGCTTCTTGTGCTTCTTCTTTGGCAGAGAGATTTCGGCTCTCCAGGCATTGTCGGGCCAGAAGCTGGATTTCTTCCGCAGATTTCCGAGACAAGCCAAATTTGGCAAGTCCCGGATTGTTCAGGAGGTTTTCGGCAAAGGTCTCTGCCGAGGGATCATTACCCGAAGAGGGTTCACCCTTATCTAAACCTGAGCCACCCATGGTGCCGTCAGTCTGCGATTCAAGGATCGCTGGCCCCGTTGAAGGAGCCGGATCTTCTGCGACAACTGGTGATGGAGTAATCACTGGCATTGCGGAAGGTTGAGGAGCAGGAGTCGGAGGAGCCGCAGCAGGAGAAGCCATAGTCAGCTTCGTCTGCCGCAAGGGCTTCGAAGAATTTCCTTCCCCTTGCCCTTGATGAGCTCCTTAGCTCTGAGAGTGTAATAGAATGGAAAACATTACATCTCGGAAGAAAATTCGAGTAAGGTACAAAGGTGGAAGTTGTGTTGAAAGTTACCTCTTCACGACTGACACCTCCTTTGTGCGACTTTTCCCGCTTCACAAGCGTCCGGTAGTGGGACCAGTTCCGCCTCCTGAGAAAACTCCAGAGGATATCCCTCGATAGGAGCCAGCTCCGACTCGGGGAGATCGGCAAGCTGAAAAGAAGAAAGTATCTCAGTATTGCAAAATAACTTAAAAGGTGAAACACATAAAAGGGTTTATTATTGAAGCTTACCAGAACAACAGGGTCTTCCGCTGTATGCATGTCCAGAGACAAGTCCGGAATCTTTCTTTCAATCCGCTCCTTGATCAGCCATTTGATATGGCTTATGTAATCTTGTGGCTTTAAAGCCTTAGGACTGATGCAGAGGGAATCATTCTTCGACGTCGTGATGGAGTGCATCATACGGTCGCCGTGGTGCTGGAGGGGCTGGATCCGATGTGCAACCCAAGACTGGACTAAGTCAGATCCTTTCAAACCTTTGTGTTTTATCAGGTATTCGATCCGCCTCTTAGCGAGGATCAGATCGTCACTGAGAGACGGAGGAGCCTCGTCCCAAGATGGAAGGGCCGTGGCGGCTCCATCGATGAAAGCCGGCAAGGCAGTAGCTTTGCCGGGAGTAGAAATATCCTTATGGTAAAAGAAAGTGGCCGGCCATTGTTTGACCGTCTCACTGGCAGAAATGCGAGGATAACTACGCTCGCGTCTAACAGAAAGGCTAATAGTGTCGGTAATCTAAGGATTACCGGCGGTGATGGAGTTTCTATGGACATGAAAGTAGAAACGAAATAAAGTAAGACTCGGCCTAATGCCGATATATCCCTCACACAAAGTCGCATAAGCGCTCATCTCTAAGATGGAGTTGGGAGGAAGATGGTGGAGCTGAACGCCATAGTTATCTATCACCTCAGAAAAGAAATCCGAGGGAGGGAAAGACAAACCTCTGTCGAGGTGGGTGCCGAAGTGTACCCGCTCGCTGGCTTGCAGGTGGGGGATGGATTCGCCGAAACCGCTCCGCCAGTCGTCGGCGTGGAGGAGCCCTTCATTCTCCACGCCGTGGAGCTTCGCGTCGTCGAGAAGACACGAGATTCAAACCCCATGGTTGCTCTCTTTCTCTGCCGCTGCCACCGCCGTCACCGCCGCTGTGAAGCCAGCCAAGCCAGAAGATTAAGAAGCAGCCATTTCTCCGGTGCGCCGGTGACCTTGGATGGGTGGCGCTAGGAATCTGGGAGGCGGGAGAGGTCTATGCGTGAGGGAGAAGTGGAGGAGAAGAAACGGCAAGGGAACAGGTAAAGATGGGAGAAGGAGAATCCTCACCCCTTATAACTGCGCCAAGATTCGTGCAAACGGAACTGTGTAAACGCCACGCGTCGTGGAAGGAGCTGGGAAGGACCCACGTGATGATTACGTCGCCTCGATCTCTGTGTATGCATTAAAACGATGCCTCGGTTCTGTGAACGGCGGACCCACCAACGGTCGTGCTAACAGGATGTTTGTCAGATGACGTGACTTGACCATGACCAGTGTCAGATGACGTCAGGGACCAAGTTCCGGCTTAGTCTGAATATCAAGTTGGAAAAACGAATAATGTACTGATATGTACGACTTATTTTGAGACCCAGATTGTATCTTTTATTTTGAAGTTTCAGGAACCCTTCAAGATTCTACAAGACGAAGATCAAGCTAGATGATGAAGAATTCGACTTTGGATCTTGGAGGCTTTCGGGGGCTGCTGTTGGGGATATACTTTCCGGGTATCCTCACAGTCCTCACTGACCAGGGTGGCCCACTTCGGGTTAGAGCTTTGCTTCACGGGCGGACTAGTCAGGGAGAAGAGGAGGAGTCTAATCCGGCTACGGGAAGGCCCAGAAGACTTACCGACTTAGGCCCATAGTGTTACTTGTAGTCCAAGATGTACTCTGTAACCGACTATCAGTCGTAGCCGGATAGATCTCTCCTGTAAACCCTAGGCCGGATATCTATATAAGCCGTCCTAGGGAGAGCCTTTAGGGCACCCTCAATAGTCTACAATCTCAACTCGCACAGGCGAACCCTTGTAACCCATATTCCGGCTCTGCCGTATTACTGGATTGCTAGCAGGAGTAGGATCCGTCCAAAGCCGGCGGATTTGAACTTGGGTAAACTTGTGTGCTCACCATCCTGGAACACCGTACGTCTCACACCCCTCTCTTCCGCACGCCTCGAGGACCCCCTCATAGCGTACTTGTCATCAATCCGACGACAGGGCTCCTTTCTCAAATTTCACTGGCATGTGGTCAGCAGTCCCCTGACACCGAAAAGACCGAATAAAAATATTCTGGGCTAAAGAGGGGCCGAATGAGCTATGGAGTACTAGATTTCTTCTCCTGGTTAATAAATATTGCAATGTGATGTGCTCGACTGGATTCAAAACAAAGACCTCAGAGAGGGAGGGGAAAAGCGATAATTCTTTTTGGCAGCTATTCATGTCAAAAATCAGCAGTACAGAATAAGATAGACAAATTATCAATAGATTTGAAATTCATATTCAGGAGCACTTGACCAATTCAGCAGCATTTCAAAAGTGACCAATTGAGCAATACAGACAATGAAATTCAAATAGAAGTATAGTGAGAACCAGTTTTTGTTTCAGCTCTAAAAATCTTGTCACGCGATCAGTTTGTCTTTTTCACCAATGACACTCGACCATTGGAGCAAGTAAAACTGACAATCAAGTCTACTTTGAGTACCTTAATTCTTTCATCAATGCCTGTGTGACCCCCATATGCAACCCAAAGTGCCCAAGTCTCATCTATATTGTGACACAGCGATGTACAAGGGAGACGAGCACTCGTCTGTTTCACATTCAGCAGCACATGACAGATTCAGCAGCAATTTAAAGTGACCGATTCAACAGTGGAAGAAAATGTACAAAAGAATTGTCAGATTCAGCAATGCCGACATTGAAATTCAATGGATGTACAGTAATGTGGCAAAGCCAAGTTTCAAAAGTAAAGCGTGACCATGCATTTTCTCCACTCGATCTAAATAAGTCCAAGTACATAGGTATTACTACAAAATAGATTAGAAGTAGCTGAACTCCATACAAAATACTTAGTAGAAGTGTAGAACTACAATCTAGGAACCACTACATGTCCCATCATACGTACTCGAAGAAACGAGAATGCTTCAGCGTGTCAAAGTGCTGGCCGGGATGCACCCTTGATTTCCTGCCTGGGATGCGTCTCTCGTTTGATTGCCGCCTATCGGCCTCTAGGTCAGCAGCATACATGTAAAATTCATACGACAAACCAAGAAATTCGAGATCCTTAATTTTGGCAATTCCAATTACGAAGGGAATCTGCCACCAACATAAACTAGCTAATTAGTACAACATTACATACACACACAGTAGCATCATCACAAGAGGATTAAGATGTGATATCTCACCGGTGAATCTTGTCTGACTACAGGTTCAGTAGTATGCCAGTAAAGACGTGGCTTGGATAGAAAAGACATGAGCACTTCCTGCACAGCGTTGGCCGGCGACGGCCTAATCATTGTCTCGGGTGACCTCTTTACTACAACCTGATTGAAACTAGCGAACAAGACCAATGACCAAAACCTCACCTTGTACCGCGGCAATTCACACGCCGCCGACCTGACCGGACTGACGGAAAAGAGCAAGTCCGTCCTATGCCCGTCAATTTGGGCGACAAACAACTTGCCCTCCTTCTCGATGCCGATGACCTCAGCTCTGAGCGAGCCCGGTGCACGAACCGGCATGGACGGGTCCCATTGTTTGGGGCTGTATCTAGGCACTGTCATCGAGTGGGCACATATGAGGTGCTCGATGAACACTTTCTTGACGCCGGTAAACTTGCATCCTGGCTCCATGCAAACACACCGGTGGTAGTTGCACGCGATCTTGTGGTCGTAGACGTCCTTGTAGGAGACCAAAGTATAGCAGATGTCGTTGGGGCATCTACTACCTTTTCCGCCAGCGACTTGGCGGTACAGCTCCTTGGAGAAAGCGGCCAGCCAGACGACACTAGTAATGTCCAGACTCTTAGCTATTTCGTTGAAGACATCGTCCCCGACATTCATCCAGATGTTGTTCAGCCGGTTGTGCCTCGAATCGAAAGCCATCACGTCCGAATGATTGGGGGCAAGGGCCGATCTATGTATGACTGTTGGGCTTATTTGGAGGAGAGGGGTGGTGGCCTGGAAGGATCGATATAGCGGGTGAGATGGTGAGAAAAATTTGTGAAGTGTGCGCTAGAGAAGATCCAAATGCGGCCTCTCGGAGTTGGGAATGGCTCTTAAGGAGGGGGTTTTGCCGTGCTCCTATGGCTGTCTTCTGCCGTGCGTACTGCATCGAGCACGCCGACTAGAGTTATGGAGTAGGGAGTACTACTATAGGTACTCTAGACTGGCACGCTGCTATGGAGTGTTCTCTCATCACATCTGAGTTATTAGAACTGAGAGATGATTATTTCCTGCTTCCATTTTATACTACTCTCTCCAGTTTGTATTATAATGGCCTCAACTTTGTCTAGATTCACATCAGTTAGACAGAGTAGTTGTAAGTTGAGTCACTTACATTTTTGGTACTTCATAGTACATAACAAAATACCAAGATGTTGAATCTCATATGAACTTTCTAGAAAGGTACCCCTTTGCAAAGATTGGCAAGCCTGCTAAAATTGCTGAAACTTCTAGAAAAGCAAGAACCCACGGCCTAAATTGCATCATGCTTGGTGAAATAACGATAGGTTCCCAGTTCATATTCAACAGCATTTCAAAGTGACCGATTCAGCAATACAGACTCTGAAATTAAATAGCAGGATAGCGCGAATCAATTCTTATTTCAGCACTAAAAACCTTGGTGCGGGATTAGTCGCTTTTCTCCGAACACACTCAATCATCGGAGCAAGCAAAACTGACCATCAAGTCTGCTTTTCTGTGCATACTTTCTACTCACATCAATGATTGTGTGACCCACATATGCAAACCAAAATGCCCCAAGCCTCATCTAGATTGTGACAAGGCCATGTTTCAAAAGAATAGTAAGACCATCTACTGCCCTTGATCTAAAAAAGTATCAGTACGTCAATATTAGTTCTACAAGATACTTTAGTACTGTAATAAAAACAACAGAACATTTGCCAGATTCACTACCATTTGAAAGATTCAGCAGCACTGAATAAAATAGAAAAATATCAATAGATTCCAAACACATAATCAGCGGCACTTGACAGATTCAACAACATTTCAAAGTGACCGATTTAGCAGTACAGATAATGACCCAAAGTATTGAAAGATTTAACAATGCAAACACTGAAATCCAATAGATGAAGCAAGGCAAAAATTCAAAAGGACAGAGAGAACATATTTTGGCCATGTTCCAAAAGAAGAGCAAGACCATCTACTAGTCTTGATCTAAACAAGTACCAATACATCACTATTAGTTCTAAAAAATATTTTAGTAATAGCAACAACAGAATGTTCGACAGATTCAATGGCACTTGAAAGATTCAGCGATCTTGAATAAGAGAAAAATATCATCAGATTCCCAGTTCATAATAAGCGGCACTTGATAGATTTAGCACCATTTCAAAGTGACCGATTTAGCAGTATAGATAATGACCAAAGGAATTGACAGATTCAGCAATGCAGACATTAAAATTCGGTAGATGTAGCAAGGCCATGATTCAAAAGGAAAGAGAGACCTTATTCTGCACTAGATCCGTCGGTCTGAACAAGTACCAGTACATAGGTATTACTCCTACTACAAAATAGTTTAGCAGTAACAGAACTCCATACAAAATACTCATAACTACCTTAAGCTAGGAACCACATGTCCCAAAATGGTCAGAAAAATCCGTTCGAGGAGTACATGTGTTCAAGTTATGATCATCACAAGAAGATAAAGATGGGTTAATCGCTAAGAAATAGGGATGCAAAAGTGGGACAAATGGGACAGGCGGGATCCTTAATTTTACACCCCTAGACTAACTCTAAACTAAATGTGAGAAGTGGGACAATTAGGATGTAACAAATCTCACTTATCCCACTTAGTTTAGAGTTAGTTTAGAAGTCTCCCACATATCCCACCTCTGCATCTACGGTAATAATCTTGTCGATACGAAGCTTGTATTCCACGATGAACTCCGATGGTCAATTCCGACGACGAGCGACCATATTAGACCAACAAACCGACAAAGAGCAAGTGGCTTTAGAATTCGCATAGAATACCTTCTCACACAAGCCATTTGGATGTGCAGAGCTCAACTTCACCATGAACTGCAGCGACACGCGCGCCGCTGGCCTGACGCACATGATAGATATCAAGATGACATTGTCATGCCCGTCGAATAGCACGCAGAACACCGTGTCATCGTATCCAGTTAGCCCAATATCTACATTTTGTGAGCCCAGTGTCGGCACCGGCTTAGAGATGTACCTGCCTTTCCTACCATAGTGTAAAATATGCAACCTCTTGGCTTGGGCTTCTCTAAGGTGGGATTGGAGCACAAATGGAATTGCGGTGAACTCGCAGCCAGGCACCACGGTTCCATTGGACTACATCAGCGAGCATTGAACATGAAGACATATTTGGCTGGATAAGCCATATCAATTGGGTCTGTCACCAACATAAAATAATTAATTAGTACGACATTACATATATTCATATTAGGATTATCACAAGAAGATTTATATGTGTTAACTCACTCTTGGTTGATATTCTTGTAATCTAGGGGGAATTCCGACAACATCTTGAGAAGCTCGCAGGTAACGCCTCGGTTTCGATAGGTACGCATGATCCCTTTTAGCGCAACTTCAGCCAACGAAGGCCTGCTCGTGTTCTCAAATGTCGCTTCCATTTCGACCAAATGGAGCTTATTCCATGATAGCAGTGACCATAACATCACGTTGTACCACGACGATTCACAGCTGCCGACCTGACGTACCTGACTGATAGGAAGATGTCTGTGGTGTACCCTCCAATTAGGGCGGCAAACTCTGTGCCCTCTTTCCCGATGCCTATGATCTCTGGTGTGTGCACCCGGTTAGTTGGGTACCAGTACTTGTTGGAGTAGGTCACTTGGGGGAAAATAGTACATCTTGTGGGCAAGTTTCAAGTGGCCAAAGAGCTCGTGCAAAGTCAATGGCCGGTTCACGAACTCGCATCCTCGCTCCATGCAGGCTGCGCACGAGGTGTAGCAGCACTAGATCTTGTGCTCGTAGACGTCATTGTAGGATACCAATGAACAACAGTGGTCGTTGGGGCACATGCTACCTTTTCCACAGGTGACCTGGCGGTACAGCTCCTTAGAGCATGCGACCAGCCTAACAGCACTGGTAGTGTCCAGACGCATAGTGATTTTGTTGAAGACATCGTCGCCGACCTTGCTCCAGCCGAAGTGCCGCGGGTTGCAGCTCGAATCCACCATCCCGTCCGGATGGATTGGGGGCGAGGGTGGATCTATGTAGAGTTCTTGGTGGTTTTTGGAGGACGTGGCTGGTGGCCTGGAGGGAGTGATGCAGCATGCAAGGTGAGGAGTAAAATGTGTGAAGCACGCGCCTGAGATGAGGCCAGGCGGCATCGGCGAGTGGGATAAACTAAACGGAGATGGGGAAGACAGGATGGCTCTTTGAAAGAGGTTTTTTCTTTTCTTCTACTGTAAGAAGCGGCTGCATCGAGGACACCGGCTAAGCGTGAATGCGTGTAAAACGCGCCCCTGTGCAATAAATTAAACATGTCACTTCCTAGCGCATTACTTTCTCGTCACGTCAGCTTCTATTTTCATACTAGTATTAGGGCATCACCTATGGTGGCAGAATTTGTTTGTAAGCTGGGAGGTTTTAAGAAAAAGCTTTCGATGCACTACTGAATTTCTGGTTAGCCTAAAAAGATTTGGAAAATTTTAAGAGCAATCTATCTATCGTGCTTACTTGTAGGTAAAATTTGACACGGTTGGTGGGAGTACGGTTTACATCGAAGACCTCAAAAAAGATAAAATTACATAGAGGTCCATAAACTTAGCACAAAGGGCCCTAAAGTTAAGCAAGGAAAAGCAATCAGGTCCTTCTCGAGCGAGAAACTGAGCCATACCATTCGTACTACTGTATTTGCTACACATAAACACACAAAATGCTCCTCACACTTTCGAACCAGCGTGCTGGGGGTGTGCTTGGTGCTTCCTCTTCGCAGGGTGTGAAATGGAACAACAATGCAGGTCGACGCACGTGGGCAGCACCACGTTGTAGAAGAGAGATTAGCGGGCTAGCAGGGTGTGTGTGGATGGTGATGAGGAGGGAAAGGAGAGAGAAAACACAATTTATTCTGCGTCCATATATATAGTAAAGGTCCCGAAATTTTGACAATAGGTTCAACTTCTTGCTAAGATTCTACATCTTGACAACTTAACGAAATTATATTAGGTCAAACTTGAGATAGAAGTAAGCGTGTGATAGATAGATCTTGGATTAGTTGTCTTGTCAAAGGTAGATGGGTGCATCTTCTTTTAGTAAACGATGTTCTAGGTGTGAGTTTCCAACTATCAGGATAGAACATTCTCAATTTTCCCATGTTTTTCGAATTTTAAAACTTACTAGCTAACTCTACCGACTTGAATGAGACTCTATGCCAATCTATCGAAATTAGGTCAAATTTGATCTACAAGTAAATTATAGATTTCTTTGGAAGCTTTACGAAAAAGCTTTCGGTGGTTTTCGATGTAGTGAATTCCTGGTTAGAGCTTCAAAAGTTTGTTGGGACATTTTAAGAGGAATCTATCTACCGCGCTTACTAGTAGTTAAAATTTGATATGGACGGCGGGAGAAAGTACGATTTGCATCGAAGACCTAAAAAATTTTACATAGAGGTCCATAAATTTAGTATAAAGGGCTCTAAAGTTAAGCAAGGAAAAGCAGTCTGGTCCTTCTCGAGAGAGCAACTTAGCCATATACCCTTTGCACTAGTGTGTACTTGGTTCACACACACACAAAAACGCTCCTCACACTTTCGAACAAGCGTGCTGGGGTGTGCTTGGTGCTTTCTCTTTGTAGGGTGTGAAATGTAACGACAAGGTAGGTCGACGCACGTGGGCAGCACCACGTTGTGGACGATGGAGAGGTCAGCCGGTCGGGGTGTGTGTGGATGGTGATGAGGCAGTGTGAAGGAGAGAGAAAACACAACTTGTTTTGCATGCATATCTTATATTACCACTATATTGTGTACGAATAACTTTGAATGTTAACCATTGGATCAAGACTCGTGAATCCCAATGTTTCTAGCCGTTAGATCTTCTTTTCCATTATAGCTTCTAGAAGAATCTATTGATAGTCTTCGACATAATCAATGCTATGCACAAACCTCAAAACACATTTCTCCATCATACTAGAAGCTTCTCCCTTGTTTATCTAGACCATGTTATCAAAAATTTCATGTGTTAGGTAGCTAAATAATCTTTGATTTCTACATGATGATACAAAGTACAAGGACCAAATATACACCCATACTTTATAGATGTTGATCAAATTTATATTTTTTTTGCGCTTTACAAATTATAATTGTATATAGTGATGATGATATGTCAAATGTCTACTATCCGAGTCTCACATGCAACTTACTAGTAGCTAACAATCGTTGACTTCTACATGATCTTACCACTATATAGTGTACAAACAACTTTGAATATTGACCGTTGGATCAAGACTCGCGACCCAACATTTCCGGCCGTTGGATCTTCTTTTCCATTCTAGCACCTTGAAGATTCTATTTATAGTCTTCATTACAAACCACTATATAGTGTACGAATAACTTTGAATGTTGACCGTTGGATCAAGACTCGCGAATCCTAGCTTTTTGAGCCGTTGGATCTTCTTTTCCATCCTATCATCTAGAAGATTCTATTGATAGTCTTCGACATAATGAATGATATGCACAACCTCAAAACACACTTCTCCATCATACTAGAATCTTCTCCCTCGTTTCTCTAGACCATGTTATCAAAAATTTCATGTGTTAGGTAGCTAATAATCTTTTACTTCTACATGATGATACAAAGTACAAGGACCAAATATATAAACCCATACTTTATAGATGTTGATCAAATTTATATTTTGTGTGCTTTACCAATTGAAAGATGTTGATCAAATTCCTGGTTAACTCCTTTCTACTTAAGATTTTGCTTCTTGACAATTTAACAAAAAATTAGCTCAAACTTGAGCTACAAGTAAGCGCGATAGATTTTTCTTTAATTAAATTTCTCTTTGGAGATAGATGGATGCATCTTCTTGTAGTAATCAGTACCACCACTGTGAGTTTCCAACTATCAGGAAAGAACATTCTCAATTTTCTAAGTGATGATGAGATTAGTGTACGAATAACTTTGAATGTTGACCGTTGGATCAAGACTCGTGAATTCCAGCATTTCTAGCCGTTGGATCTTCTTTTCCATTCTAGCATCTAGAAGATTCTATTGAAAGTCTTGAACACAATGAATGCACTATGCATAAACCTCTCCAAACACATTTCTCGATCATACTAGAATCTTCTCCCTCGTTTCTCTAGACCATGTTACCAAAAATTTCAAGTGTTAGGTAGCTAATAATCTTTGACTTATGCACATGATGATGCAAAGTAAAAGTACCAAATATACACCCATACTTTATATAGTAGATGTTGATCAAATTTATAATTTTTTATGCTTTACCAATTAAAATTTTATATAGTGATGATATGTCATACGATTTACTATCTGAGCCTTATTATGGTGTGTTTTTTTACACAATGCCGGAGTAGTATATTTCTTTGCTTAGACATATGGTCACCTCTGTCCATGCATTGTACATGCTGAGAGAATAAAACGTTGGCAGGGGAACAGGGCATCAGCAAAGAGAAGTTGAAGGCGGTTCCATATCAGATCAAAGTTATGATGGGTTTCTGACACGAGGTACTCCTGCAGCCTTACAGTGTATACTCTACTAGTAGTAAATTTTAGGACCTATGCACGCAAAACAAATCGTGTGCTTTCTCTCTCCTTCCCTATGCTCCTTTTCTCCTCCCCTTTCCCCTCGCGCACCGGTCTGGCTGATCTCTCTCCCCTCGTCCACAGTGTGGCGCTGCGCACATGTGCCTTGGTATGGCGGCTCTGTATCTTTGATGTGTTCGGCAGCCGCGTGTTGGTGTGGAGTAGGGACGAGGAGGAGTACATAGGAAGGAAACCACTTTGGTCCTTGGCGGCACAAAAATTCAAACTTTTCTAGTTTCCGAAATTTTCACTTGCTTCCCAAACATCAGGAGGGAAGGTTATCCAAAAGATCAGTCAAACATCAGGAGGGAAGGCAATTTTGAACCAATTTTGAACATTGATCACATTGGATAAACGAAAAACAAAAAACAAAAGTTTTACTCATGATGTCCTATCATGTCTTGTGCACCACGTGCCATGAAAACTATAATCATGGCATTAGATAAGTTTTTTGAAAAATAGCTTCAGAATATTGTCCTACCATGTGTATGGACACTATTGGGTTTATTTCAACCCGAACGACCAAGGTCATCTACAGGTAAATTGTAGGTCGCTTTGAAAGTTTTACGAAAAAGCTCTTGGAGGTACCCATCGGGGGGAAGGGTCAATTAATATAACAGAAACCACCGAGAGTTTTGACGACAGGTTCATATTCTTGCTAAGATTTTGCATCCTAACTATTTAATGAAATTATGTCAAACTTTGCTCACTGTTTCATGAAATTAGGTCAACCTTTGCTAACCGATTAACTTTGAACATTGACCGTTGGATCAAGACTAGCAAATCAAAACATTGCCAACCTCTTGATCTTCTTTTCCTTTCTTAGCATCTAGAAAGATTCTACTGATAGACTTTAGCACGATGAACACTAGTATGCGCAAACCTCAAAACACACTGTACTTCATTATTACTCGGTCTTGTGCCAAATGCATGGACTTGGATGGAATTTTCATTTTTTATGAGGTCCTTGATGTAACTTGTACTTCCACCAACCACTCGAGCACCTCGCTCTTACGAGACCTACCATTCGGCCATTCATAGTACTTCTTATCTTTATCTTGTCTTTTATCTCTTACAATACCATATATACCACCACTACATAGTGTAGGGATTAACTTATTTTGAACATTGACTGTTGGATCTCAAGACTGGCAAATCCAAACATTGCTAACCATTGGATCTTCTTTTCCATTCTTAGCATCTACAAAGATTCTATTGATAGTCTTTAGCATGATGAACACTAGTATGCGCAAACCTCAAAACACACAGTACTTCATTACTCGGTTTTAGGGTCCTTATGATAAATGCATGGACTTGGATGCAATTTTCATTTTTATGAGGTCCTTGATGTAATTGTAATTCTACCCACCGTGTTAACTCTCAAGCACCTCGCTCTTACGAGACCTACCATAAGATCGGCCATTCACAGTAATTCTTATCTTATCTTTTATCTTGTCTCATATCTCTTACAATACCATACCACTACATAGTGTAGGGATTAACTTTGAACATATTAACCATTGATCAAGACTAGAAAATCCAAACATTGCTAACTGTTGGATCTTTTTTCAATTCTTAGCATCGAGAATGATTCGATCTATTGATAGTCTTTAGCATGATGAACGCTAGTATGCGCAAACCTAAAAACACAAAGTACTTCATTGCTCAGTGTTAGGGTCCTAGTACTACAACACATGGACTTGGATGCAATTTTTATTTTTTACGAGGTTCTTGATGTATCTTGTACTTCCACCGATCGTGTTAACTCTCAATCACCTCGCTCCTATGAGACCTACCATTAGATCGTCCATTCATAGTACTTCTTATCTTACCTTTATATTGTCTCTTGTCTCTTACAATACCATGCATACCACCACTAAATAGTGTAGGGATTAACTTATTTGAACATTGACCGTTGGATCTTCTTTTCCATTCTAGCATCTAGGTCTGTACTCCCTCGCTTCGTCCCAAAACATAAGGCGCCTATGGATTGGTCAAAAGTAAAACCTTACTAACTTTGACTAAATATTTAGAAAAAATATCTACATCTACAATATTGAATGGACATATTAAGAAAATATACTTTATGGTGAATCTATTGATATTAATTTAGTACTCTAAATTTTTATATTTTTTTGTATAATCATGGTCAAACTTAAAAAATGTTGACTTTTGACTAATCCTTAGGCGCCTTATATTTTGGCGGAGGGAATACTATTCAACACGAATCCAATTGCTCTGAACCATTGGATCTAACAGCCCAACGGTCATGATTAGTGCTATGGATCCAATTCAAAACTGCTCCACTATAGTAGTATATGTAGAGAGAATACAGTCTACTATGCTATGAAATTTTGGGGGTGGTGACATGATGGTTCTATAACATGCATGGTGGAGTTTGCTCTAGGTACTATTCAACACGATTCCAGCTTCTCTGGACCATTGGATCCAACAACCCAATGGTCAGGATTGGCGCTATGGATCCAATTCAAAACTGCTCCACTATAGTAGTAGAGATAGAGATATCTTATCTTATCTTACAACTATATAGTGTACGAATAACTTTGAATATTTACCGTTGGATCAAGACTCGTGAATCCCAACATTTCTAGCCTTGGATCTTCTTTTCCATTCTAGCATCTAGACGATTCTATTGATAATCTTTAGCATAATGAATTCTATGCACAAACCTCAAAACACACTTCTCCATCATACTATAATCTTCTCCCTCGTAGCTAATAATCGTGACTTCTACATGATCTTATCTTATCTTATCTTACCACTATATAGTGTACGGATAACTTTGAATGTTGACCGTTGGATCAAGACTCGCGAATCCTAGCATTTCTAGCTGTTGGATCTTCTTTTCCATTCTAGCATCTAGAACATTCTATTGATAGTCTTCGGCATAATGAATGCTATGCACAAACCTCAAAACACACTTCTCTGTCATACTAGAAGCTTCTCCCTTGTTTCTCAAGACCATGTTATCAAAAAAAGTAATGTGTTAGGTAGCTAATAATCTTTGACTTCTACATGATGATACAAAGTACAAGGACCAAATGTACACCCATACTTTACAGATTTTGATCAAATTTATAATTTTTTGTGCTTTACGAATTTATAGATGTTGATCAAATTCCTGGTTAACTCCTTTCTAATTAAGATTTTGCATCTTGACAATTTAATGAAAAATTAGCTCAAACTTGAGCTACAAGTAAGCGTGATAGATTTTTCTTGAATTAAATGTCTCTTTGGAGGTAGATGGATGGATCTTCTTGTAGTAATCAGTACCGCCGGTGTGAGTTTCCAACTATCAGGAAAGAACATTCTCAATTTTCCGAGTGATGATGAGATTAGTGTACAAATAACTTTGAATGTTGACCGTTGGATCAAGACTCACGAATCCCAGTATTTCTAGCCGTTGGATCTTCTTTTCCATTCTAGCATCTATAAGATTCTATTGATAGTCTTGAACACAATGAATTCACTATGCATAAACCTCTCCAAACACACTTCTCGGTCATACTAGAATCTTCTCCCTCGTTTCTCTAGACCATGTTACCAAAAATTTCAAGTGTTAGGTAGCTAATAATCTTTGACTTCTACACATGATGATACAAAGTACAAGGACCAAATATACACCCATACTTTATAATGTAGATGGTGATCAAATTTATAATTTTTTGTGGTTTACTAATTATAATTTTATATAGTGATGATATGTCATACGATTTACTATTTGAGCCTTATTAAAGTGTGCTTTTCTACACAATGTGGGAGTAGTATATTTCTTTGCTTAGACATATGGTCACCTCTGTCCACGCGTTGTACATGCTAAGATAATAAAACGTTGGCAGGCGAAGAGGGCAGCAGCGAAGAGAAGTTGAAGGCGGTTCCATATCAGATCAAAGTTATGATGGGTTTCTGACATGAGGTACTCCTGTGGCCTTACAGTGTATACTCTACTAGTAGTAAATTTCAGGACCTATGCACACAAAACAAATCATGTGTTTTCTCTCTCCTTCCCTATGCTCCTTCTCTACTCCCCTTTCCCCTCGCACACCAGTCCAGCTGATCTCTCTCCCCTCGTCCACAGCGTGGCGCTACGCACGTGTGCCTTGGTACGGTGGCTTTGTGTCTCTGGCGTGTTCGGCAGCCGCGTGTTGGTGTGGAGTAGGGATGAGGAGGAGTACATAGGAAGGAAACCACTTTGGTCCTTGGCGGCACAAAAATTCAAACTTTTCCGGTTTTCGAAATTTTCACTTGCTTCCCAAACATCAGGAGGGAAGGTTATCCAAAAGATCAGCCAAACATCAGGTTTATTTCAACCCGAACGACCAAGGTCATCAAGGCCATATTGACATCATAGTTTACAACTTGATAGAGTTCCCACGATAGTTTGGTAGATGGGTGCATCTTGGCATAGTAAGCATTGTTGCATGTGGGAGTTTCCAACAATTAGGAAAAAAAGAATTTCAATTTTCCAGTGAGAACGGTGATGTTTTTTTGTGAAGAAAGTCCAAATAATATGGTTCAGAATGCCACAAGCCACACATACTGTAGTTGATCATGGTTCCTATCTAACTTTGGCTAAAAGTTTACATATTACGATGGGTCGTGACACGCGGTACTGAAGGAGATATGCCCTAGAGGCAAATAATAAATAGGTTTTTATTGTCATATCTCAATTAGTTTATAGTAGTTTCATATTGTGCTATAACTGTGCCAAGTAGAAACATTTGTACAGGTGTGGTATGAAACAACCAAGTCCCTAGTAGCCTCTATTCATACTAGTTCGTTGGTCATGAGGATGATCTGGATTTCAAGATCATGAGCATTTATGCCAATTGACAACGGGGTCATATCATTGGAGAATGATGTGATGGACATTCCTCGAAGTATTTCAACACGATCAAGTCATATAAGTTCATTGTTGCAACAGCTATACCTAGACTCCTTTTCCTTAGACCGTGAGCTCATATTACTCACTGTTTCCCGAGGCTGCTTAGACTGCATCAACCGTCATCTGGTAATACAATGGCCATAAAGGTGTATGTTGGGTATTAGGAATAGTAGATGACATGTGACTGCAAGACCAGGATTTGTTCACCCACATGATGGGTAAAGATACATACAGCCGGCTTGGTGAGATTACATCCATAAATGTTGCAACATGTGACTCGGTAACGAGGATGTAATATCACGGTAACAAGAAAACAGAACTTGTTGTGAATGAGATTGAACAAGGTATGTGATTCCAATGATCGGGTATCGGACAAGTCGTATCAAGAAACGAAAGGAATTGGATGCTACATTTAGCGGTTCAATCGACATTGTCATCAGGAATGCATAGGGGTCACATGGATACCCTGGTCCCTCTGTTGATCATTGATACTGATCATGTCTAGAGCGATCCTGAGCCATGAGAGGATACACTTAAGGGTACGATGAGAGTGATCATTCGTAACACAGAATCAAAGTAGAGAAAGAGAAAGCCAGAATTCTTCTGCAGAGAGATCCGAAGTTGTTCGGAGAAAGAATAAAGGACCGGAATCATTTCGGGAAAGATCCGAAGTCGTTCGGAGGAAATCGAAAGGGAACCGAAAGGTGTTTCGGGTCAAGAGGGATTTTGTAATATGTATTTACATATTAATTAATGTAATTAATATTAAATATAATATTAAAATCTAATTTGAAGGGGTATTCCACTAATGGGCACAACTTCCTAGGGAAAAATGGCCCACGAGGGAAAACCGAAAGAGGGAAGGGCCAAGGGCCAAGAGGACCAAGGCTCAGCCACCACAAGGGGGGCCCACCCAGCCAGCCTAGGGTTGTGCGCAGGGTGGGGCCCACCCCTGGCCGGCTGGCCCATGAAGCCCTAAGGCCCCATGCGCCTCCCCCCTCTCTTCCCCTTGTTTAGTCCCACATGGCTTAGCCTTTGAGAAACACACACCCCTTAGCCTATGTAAAGGGTTGCCCATAGGTGGGATGAGACACACCAATATTTGATAAGTACTTTGGTTAACTTCCTCCTTCCCTCTCTCTCTAGCCCTTGTGACCATGGCCCCAAGTCTAGGCTGTGCGAATGAGGCACACCTGCAGTACGCTGTTGCGCTGCAGGGATTCCTAGCCGGATATCAACTTCCACACTCCCGGCGGGATTGAGAAGCCGGAGGTCTCATCATGCACCGGATGTGTACGAAGACACGAGGCACAACACTTGGGGCGCTTAAATGTCGTGAGCCGGAGCTGCTGCACGATGAAGAAGCAGCAAGGGGTGACATGCGAGGAGCTTCGTGACCTTGAGGTCAGCTACGAGTACAACTACATTAACCACGTTCCCCTCGGAACGTTAACCGTGTACGGTCTACAAGGGTATGTATTCTCTACGCATTGGCCATTACCGCATTACTACATTGATAGATCCTAGGCAGTTTTTGGGGTTCCAACGTCGGAAATATATTGTTTTCTGCTGCGGATCCCCTTTAGTGGTATCAGAGCCGATCTATGCGTAGGACTATTGTACGTCCAATACGCACAAGTATTGTGCGGGCATTGATCCCTTAGCTGTTACCCTCTAACGTGTATTTGTTTATATCACGGTATTGTTTGATGAAGTGGCCCGGACCGACCCTACGCGTATTCGTACGCGATACTGGTTCCACGCTCAACATATGGATTGTACCGTATAAGTGGCTAGCGGGTGTCTGCCTCTCATTTGATAGTTGATATAGCATTTGCAACGGAGGGCAACAAAAGGGGTGTAATAGAGACAACTGTCGGATCCATGTTGTGGTTGGAAAGTTCGTAATGTAGAAACGGTTCTATTGCGAAAGCCCTAACAACCACGTAAAACTTGCAATAGATAAAGTAGAGGCGTCTAACTTTATTTTTCAGGAGGCATGTGATTATGATATGGCAATGGTCGTTACGAAGGTAAAGTGGTTTACTTTTCTATTACTAAGTAGTATAGTAATAGTCATTGTTCCGATGGATGACCTGGTGGAGGCGTCGTGGACTTGGCGTCAAACCAAGGGCAAGATGGAGATCATGCCGGAGCGCTCGATGGAGATCAAGGCGCAAGAAAGACCATATCATATCACATTATACATATGATGTTGATACCTGTTTTACATCTTGTTGTGTGATAGTATTAGATACCCCATGGTAGCAAATAAGATAATCCCTATTGAATTCCAATGTTCCGTGTTCCCCTTGTGTGTGCACCACCAAGAAAGTTCTTCAGTATAAGGCGCCCTGCGGTGAGTAGTGGTTAGACATATCTACGTTCGCATACAGTGGGTGTAAGCCATGTTGCACAGCAAATGCACACAAGTTAGATTTGGCGATCCTAGCATGTTACATAGACATGGCCTCGGAACACAAGAGATCGAAAGATCGAGCATGAGTCACATGGATGATGTGATTGGCATTATTGAATGTCTACCTTTGAGGCTGCACTAATGGTCGTGATGATCGGGGGAGGTGCATAGGATAGGGATCATGCGATCACTAAAATCATCCAGGGTATGACAATTTTAGTGGAGACCAATTATAAATTGATCTCTTATTATAAACTTAGTCTATATGTCTGTTTGCAAATATCTTAGTAGATCTTAGCCTATCCCATTGAGGCCCTTTGCGACCATGGGAATATATTGATTAATTTGGAACTTACCAAAAGGGTCCTACTTCATAGATTGATACCCACACCTGAGGGATATCCGAGTAAAAGGTGATCTTCTCTTCTTGATACAATGACCATTAGGAGATAATTCGATGACTCCGGAATGTTTGTGTTTTCTCCATAATCATCTAATAAGCCATCCTCCATTCGATGGAGAGTTGGGCTACATTTTGTATTCTACAGAATAAGGCACATAGAGTATGAGTCGTTGGATGGATTTTCCTCCATCATGGATGAAGAGAGAATGTTTGGAAAAACACTTAGCGATCTTGCATTAGAGTTGAGAACTCTTAGAAGGGATTGATTGCAATGGAGGTCATGTATGAAAAGGTATATGTAAGATATACAAATTATAAATGTGGTTCTTGCAAAACTCGTTGAAGTTTGCAAAGTATTTGATATTTGTCCCGTTTTGTGAAAACAGAAGGATCTACTTGAGAATTGCTATTTTTGAGGCAACGTGACTTGATGACAACAAGCAAAACAGTTGATGGCCAACATCACCTCTTCCCTCAAAGTTTGTCATTTGGATTAGTGGACTTGAATATAATTTTGTAATCCTAGTTTGTGTGTCTTGCTTTTGGCAAGACGATTATTCATATGAACAAGTTACAAGACAGTTTGTACTATTCTTATGAACAATACCTTATGGTCACATTATGATTATAAATAAGTTATTCTCATCACTATGTTAATGATAAAAGTTTAAAGATTTATAAGAGTATTAGAATGCTAAAAGATATCCAAAGTTTAATAATGAAATGACACTATAGTTTAAGTCATTTTGGTTATTGCATGTTCTTAATGAAGATTGGGGTCCTAGATGCTTAATCTAGAGACTTTGCAAAACCATGCCTCTTGGGCAGAATGACTAAAACTCCGCATTCTGGTAAAACGGTGATATGCGAAGAAATGTTGAATCTTATACATAGTGATGTATCGTATTTTCAACAAGTAGTGGAAATCATTTGTTAGTTGTGGACTTAAGTGAATAAGCGTATTTACTTAATGAAACATGAAGTTTGAAATGATTTGAATTGTTCAAATGAGTTCACAACAAAAGGAGGATATTGAAATTAACAAGAATACGAAGTCTCTTCGATTTGATCGACATGATTGAAGTATTCAAGTTAAGTTTAGCATAAAACGGACTTGGGAAAGATGTTTCACAAATTATGATAATTGGATGAATTCAAACTGTGTTGAAATGTCTAAACATCATAATCATTTTGTATTAGATACATATTATCTCTTATCGGGGTTATAGTTATCGTTTAGAGTTAGAGATCAAAATAAGTAAACACTCATTTGAAATACAAAGGAACATCTAATGATTCGTGGAAACAACACCATAAGTATGGCAAGTTCAAGTTTCTAGAGATTTTGATAAGTCGAAGTCGTGGTGAATAAACACGTCTTTGTAGAGCATTCTTAGGAAGCTATGAATGCATCGTCCATAATGGGCAAACCTGCTGTTGTCCTAATTTGATGAAGACACAGGTGGAATAAAGTAAAAGATCAAAACAAGGTATTTGACCTTACCTCTGGATTGTAGAGTGGCGCAGTGGAATTTGTTTCGTGAATCCAAACTCTACAAATAGAGGAGAAACTAATGATAATGATCATAAAATTTTAGGGAATAATTTTACTAAAGAAGGTAGGATTCAACTATATATTCTAAACAAGTTTGTGGAATTATATTGTTGATGCACTTGTCATGTTTTGAACATGACATACCTACAAGTTACAAAGAAGCGTGATGGACCTGAGTGCGAGAAATGACTAGGAGTCATAAAATCCTATATTAAGTTACATTTAAGATTACAAAGTAACATGTTACTTGATCTTATTAAAGTAAAGAAGTTTACTTGATATTTCTAAATGACTGCAAAGTCATAAGAAGGAATATGAAACTTAATGAATGACAAAAAGCTCGATTTGTCACAAGTTTGGACAAATTCAAGGAGTTGACTAGAACAGTAGTGATGCTTAAGTCTTTTGGATTTACACTAGAAATATATGGATATTGAAGTCTCGTAATTGGAATTCTCAAATTGATAATGATCAGAGAATTTTGGAATGTCCAAGATTATCGAGAGGACCTAGATTTGAGTGGGAGCAAATAAGCTTGGCTAATTAATAATATGTAGCTGACATATTTTGAGTGGGAGCTAAGTGAAAACCCTGGATCTCAAACATGAATGTCATATTTGAGTTGGAGCTAAGTGAAATCCCTAGATCTCAAACATGAATGTCATATTTGAGTGGGAGCGTGAAATCATTCTGGGATATGTGGACGACATATGTGAATATGTGATTGGTGTTAATAATATTTAAGTTAGATAAATTAGGATGAAGTTGAAGTTATTAAACAATAAGATCTATCGAGATAGATTTGTGAGTTTAATAAACACTAAATGTCGAATGCTTCCTGGACTTGATTCTGAAAGATGTTAAGAATGTCCTAAGACAAGATCCTGAAGTATCTCGGAATGGAACAAGGTAAGAAAGAAGTTCTTGCTATATGAAGCATTGAGTTAGTATTGCAACTATGGTTGAAAGAAAGAGATGCGTTGCATGTCCTATGCCTCAGTCACAGGTTCTTCCATATAAGCATGTTGTATACTCGATGTAATGTGACCCGAAGTTCTGGTTGGTAGGACAAAGTCTTAATTGTAAGAACGTGTCTTTAAGTGATTCCTCAGCTGATCATTGAACCAGAATTAAGTTTGTACTTAAATGGCAAGAAGCAAAGTAAGTGGCATAGTTGCATTTCATGCACTAGGATCTACATAGATATAGAAGTATAAAGGCTCTATCTAATGTGATATATAATGTTATGGCGGGGCTAGTTCGCTTTTAACATAGAATGATGTGTCCCAGGGCCTAGTGCCCATGAGAAACCCCTCGAGGTTGATCTAAAGTCACTATAAGCTCCTGGAATCCGGCCTTGTTCTGCTGCCATGACTACAGTATATACACAAAGGATAGCAAAGTGTGTTTCAAAGTTTAGATGACAACAGTGAAAATGACCGTCATTATAAACACTAGAAACAAAGTTTGTCGCCAAATAAATACTTCGACCCATTATACGATAATGGTGTGAATGTCAAAATTATGAAGACCTTAATGATTTGCAAAAGACATAATGATCTGGTAAAACAGAACATGGACATGACGTTTCCCATGAGCATGCATGATCTGTAAACGATATGGTATATGGTTTATATGAGTAAAATGCAAGCTGGATTATTTGTACTCTAGTGCAAGTGGGAGACTAAAGGAGATATGCCCTAGAGGCAAATAATAAATAGTTTTTTATTGTCATATCTTAATTAGTTTATAGTAGTTTCATATTGTGCTATAACTGTGCCAAGTAGAAACATTGGTATAGGTGTGGTATGAAACAACCAAGTCCCTAGTAGCCTCTATTCATACTAGTTCGTTGGTCATGAGGATGATATGGGTTTCAAGAACATGGGCATTTATGCCAATTGACAATAGGGCCATATTATTGGAGAATGATGTGATGGACATTCCTCGAAGGATTGCAACACGATCAAGTCATATAAGTTCATTGTTCCAACATCCATACCTAGACTCCTTTTCCTTAGACCGTGAGCTCATATTACTCATTGTTTCCCGAGGCTGCTTAGACTGCATCAACCATCATCTGGTAATACGGTGGCCATAAAGGTGTACGTTGGGTATTCCGAAGGAACAATAGATGACATGTGACTGCAAGACCGGGATTTCTTCACCCACATGATGGGTAAATATACATACAGCCGGCTTGGTGAGATTACATCCATAAATGTTGCAACATGTGACTTGGTCACAGGGATGTAATATCACGGTAACAAGAAAACATAACTTGTTGTGAACGAGATTGAACAAGGTATGAGATACCAATGATCGGGTCTTGGACAAGTCGTATCAAGAAACAAAAGGAATTGGATTCTACATTTAGCGGTTCAAACGACATTGTCATCAGGAATGCATAGGGATCACATGGATATCCCTGGTCCCTCTGTTGATCATTGATATAGATCATGTCTAGAGCATTCCCGAGCCGTGAGAGGATACACTTAAGGGTACGATGAGAGTGATCATTCGTAAGACGAAATCACAGTAGAGAAAGAGAAAGCCGGGATTATTCTGCAGAGAGATCCGAAGTTGTTCGGAGAAAGAATAAAGGACCGGAATCATTCTGGGAAAGATCCGAAGTCGTTCGGAGGAAATTGAAAGTGAATCGAAAGGTGTTTCTAGTCAAGACGGATTTTGTAATATGTATTTAAATATTAATTAATGTAATTAATATTAAATATAATATTAAAATCTAATTTGAAGGGGTATTCCACTAATGGGCCAAACTTCCTAGGGAAAAAGGGCCCATGAGGGAAAACCGAAAGAGGGAAGGGCCAAGGGCCAAGAGGGCCAAGTCCTAGCCACCACAAGGGGGGCCCACATGGCAAGCCTAGGGCTATGCGCGAGGTGGGGCCCACCCCTGGCCGGCTGGCCCATGAAGCCCTAAGGCCCATGCGCCTCCCCCCTCTCTTCCCCTTGTTTAGTCCCACATGGCTTAGCCTTTGAGAAAGACACACCCCCTTAGCCTATATAAAGGGGTGCCCATGGGTGGGATGAGACACACCAATATTTTATAAGTCCTTTGGTTGACTTCCTCCTTCCCTCTCTCTCTAGCCCTTGTGACCATGGCCCCAAGTCTGGGCTGTGCGAATGAGGCACACCTGTAGTACGCCGTTGCGCTGCAGGGATTCTTAGCCGGATATCAACTTCCACACTCCCGACGGGATCGGGGAGCCGGAGGTCTCATCGTGCACCGGATGTGTACAAAGACACGAGGCGCAACACTTGGGGCGCTTAAATGTCATGAGCCGGAGCTGATGCACGATGAAGAAGGAGCAGGGGGTGACCTGCGAGGAGCTTCGTGACCTTGAGGTCGGCTACGAGTACAACTACATTAATCACATTACCCTCGGAACGTTAACCGCGTACGGTCTACAAGGGTATGTATCCTCTATGCATTGACCATTACCGTATTACTACATAGATAGATCCTAGGCAGTCTTTGGGGTTCCAACGTAGGAATTTTTTGTTTTCTACTGCGGATCCCCTTCAGGTACTAGTACACATACTACAGTACTACGTAGTAGATTTTCTCTCTCCTTCGACCCCCTCTCACCATCCATCCACTATCCTCTCCATTTATCCTTCCTTCCCGTGTAAGCTTTCATGCAATGATTATACTTCTAGTCTGAGATGCAGTGGTGCAGAAAAAGATGAGGCCCACACCATACCACCATCAATCAAGTTCGGTGACGCAACTTTGTGAAGAGTATACGTATACTAGTAGTACTGTAGCTAGATAAGTAGGTACTACTATAGACACTTAATTTTTAACGGAGGAAGTAAGATACACCGAGTAATTCAGCACGATCTGCATGATTCTCTTCATTTTTGGATAAAGTAGGGCGCCTCCTGAATTCTCTAGGCCGAGAAAAATCAAGAACCGACAAGTCTGGTATAATCCTTTTTTTGTTGACGGGACGAGTCTAGTACAATCTATTTATGATATTTTGGGATAGTTTTCAAGGTATTAACACAAGCACAACTATAAATAGACATTATAAATTGCAATAGTACGCACCCCTACTTTCACCCAAAACACCCAACCCACCGTTGCTTAGAACTTGATCTCTCTCTATTTCCTTCCAAAATATCGTATGACAACTCTCTTCAGAACACGTCGATTGACTTGACAAATAGGAAAGGCCCAGAAACTCCACTTGGAAGCCCAGACTCATTCGACGGGCCATGGATGCCGCCGCTGTCTGACTCCTCTGATGAAGAAGATAGTCACTGGCAGCGCTTTTTCGAAGGCACACCACCAACAACGCCGAGCGACTCCAATAAGATGGAAGATGAGACTAAGAAAGAGGAGGAGTCAGAGGTCGACCTTGAGGAGGAGGCCGAAGACGACAACAGGGAGGAGGCCGAGGACGATGGCGGGGAGGAGGCCGAGGATGACGACAAGGAGGTCTCTTCCCTCCCCCCATCGAAGAAGCGTGCCCGAGTGCAAAATTAAATGGAGTCTAGAAAAGAGGCAGGCAATATACTATATCTCTAATTAAGTAAGTCCGGATAATTAGGCTTAGAGTGCACTCACTGTATTCTAGCAAAATATAGATAATTTCCACTGGATGTTAGTACTATATGAAAATACTTATTTCAATGTGTGTCAGGATACATAGTTTTTTTGCAGGAGGGGGTGGTAATGATACATAGTTGACACTTAAATGGTGTCCTCTTATATTTTTGCTTGTTTGGACGAAAACTACAAACATGGATTTGGACAACTTTCGAAAAACTTGCTACACAATAGTAGAATAACCATGTATGAACATTGTTCACATTTTAAGCCAAGTTACTAATGCCAAGGTCATATCTGCATCACTCGTCCCATTTATTGCGATAAATTAAAGAAAAGTAAAGAAAACAATACAAAAATGTTAAGCACTTATGTATGGTGTCCTCTTCCGTTAATGATAAACATGAATTTTGACAAGGTTTAAAAACACTTCTTCACAATATGACCATCGATGCGTTAACATATACTTGGGTTTGAAGTTAAATAATGACAAAGGTCGTGTCCATTTTGGGTAGACGGGGTGCATCTTGGAATGGCATACTAATGTTGTTAATTGGACTTTTCAACTTTTATGTATAGAATTTTGTTAAATTATTTTAGAAGTGCCACATATAATTATTTTTTAAAGAAAAGGCTAAGAGTATGTCTCCGAATGCCACAACACACTAAATTTCACACAAAATAGAGTATGTTTCATGGTTAACAAGTTTCATGAATTTTCAGGCCTTCTAGCTAATTTCACATAATTAAATGACATTTTGTCAATAAAACCAAAGTAGGTAAATTTTGAACTACAAGTGCGTGATAGATTGCTTGTAAATTTGTAAGAAATTCATATAGTACTAATTATTGTACCCACGCAGTCATACTGAAAACCGACTATTGTTTTGAAAGATACAACTTGTTTGTATGAATTTTCATGCTGACACATCTGACCATGTTTCAAAAAAGTGAAAGAAAATGAGGAAACATGCACACGACCTTTTAGTAGTACTCCTAATAAAAATTCATACTTGTAAAACAGTAAAGACGACGCTGTTAAAGTTTCAATACAAGGGACATGGGCACCTTCAGCGGCCCTCCATAATTAACCTTTCTTCCTCTTAGACTTTGCAGCTATGGCTCCGAAGACCGAAGCTCCCCGTGGGAAGAAGAAGACCCAGGTGGCAGCGACAAATGTCGTGGAGAAAAAGAAGTCATGTCACCTGCTTCTGAATCCTGCTCTGGCCACTCCAAGTCGCAGTCTCGCACCAGGCAGCCGTAGGAAGAAGCATCTGTCGAGGTCCGTCAAGGCCGGGCTGCGTCGGCCGGATCAGGCGCTACCTCAAGGAGGGGCTTGTTCGTCTGCGGTACCAAAGTTGGCAGGCCAGCGCATGGCGGTACCTAAGTTGCCTGAAATTACCGCGTTTCGAAAAGTTGGGCCACCAACTACCAAGAGGGGCCATTTCGATGCAAACTCGTCTCACCCCTACCAAATCCAAACATGCCGTGAAACTGCCCCGTGAAGTAGATGGTCGGGACCCTCATGTCAGTAATATTTCCGTGACGCGAGCGCAAACGCGGCAACCACGTAGGTGAAACGAGATACTAAAGGAGCATCGTGTGTTGACCAAATTTACAAATCCACTCCCTCCCTCCTTTCGCATGAACCCTAGAACCGGCAGCGTCGAAATCCCCTCTCCAACCAGAATGATCTCTTCGGGCATTTGACTTTCGGCGCCAAGTTGCTGCGCCTACTCGCTGCTACCGAGCTCTAATGCCGAATGCCGTGCCAGCCGTTGCGACGGTCTAGCCCGCCTCTACCGCCGATGAGCTAAGCAGCGGGAAGGATGGCATATCCATTTGCCGAGGAAGAAGTACTTCTGGCTAATTTCGGGTGAGCTTCTCTTCTCTTTGCTATTCGCACTACCTATAACTGCTAGCTGGCTATTGGCATTACAGAGATATATCGAACATAGAATTGTTTGCTAGCACAACGCTGACAAACAATTCTTATCTTTTGTCTCCAATTTTCTGTCAACTAGAATCTCCGCTGAACCCAAATACACGGTTCTGGTGAGCATCTGCGGCTACCTCGTTAAATTAGCACATGGGAAGAGAACGTGGAAATAGGCTCAGAGTCTGAAGATGGAAGTAGCGATGTGAAGTTATGCATTGTCCCTGGTTTGGTTGCTGCTGTGCGTGAACTTGCTGAAATGAGGCCAGAGCAGACTGCACGGTTTAGCATTGTTGATGAACGAGGCTTCAGGGTTCCTATAGCATGTGACAGTCAGCTAATTGGGTTGATGAAACAACATGTTAGGCTTCGCGTGGTTACGCTGGTGTGTAACATAGTGAGTGAGGAAGCTCCTGCTACTGGGAGTCGCCCAACTATTATTGGACAGGGAGGTCTAACTCGAACCCCTGCTGTTGTTGAGAAAAATGTGGTTCCTCGTCCGCGACATGATTTTGTCACGCAACCTCCTCGTAGGAGTCCCCGTATTGCCGTTGTGGAAAACTCTGCTTTGGAATCTACTGGTACTGGTCGTCCCCGTCCCCGTGCCCATGTTTCTGCGGCTGCTACTCACCCAATCCATGCCGCTGTTGAGCAAACTAAGGCGTCTGGAGGCTGCCCCGCTGTTGTTGCCAAGACCGCCGCCTTGTGTGCTGCTCCTCCTCGAAACCGTCCTCAAGTTATGCGAACCCGTGCTCTGGAATCTGCTGGTACTGGTCGTCCTCGTGTTGTTGTTGATCTAGACGCTGTTAACCCAATCTCTGGCGCTGTTGAGCAAACTAAGGCTTCCGGAGGCTGCCCCACTATTGTTGCAAAGACTGATGCCTTCTCTCCTCCTCGAACCCGTGCTCGGGTTCAGCGAGCTGCTGGTCTGAAGCCAGCTCATGGTGCAGACTCTAGCACTCGAAACACTGCTATTGTGGGAACTGCTCCTGATCATCGAGGTGGCATGGCAGCAGCTGATCCTATTGTGGCTGCCGTTAGAAGGGGCCCTGCCTGTCCACCATGTAATGTAGCTCCCGCTGCTAAGGGCCCTTGCCTTGCTCCTGGTCCTGGTACTTCCACCGAGGTTGATCCAGCTAACGATGACGCTGGTGATGGCGGTGGTGGCATTGGGGCTGGGTCTGATGGTGCCGCTCCATCTCTCGAACCTCCGGAGGTTTCTATCCTGAAGAACCTGATGATGGCAAAGTAATCGTTCATATCGGTGTCGCGGATTATACTGCCAAATTAGATGATGGCACAGAAAAATTCTATGACGAGTTTGATGTAATCCTTGGTAGATACGACCCTGAAGTGGTAGAGTTATCTGACCTGATGGCATCGTTACGTGTGAAGGTGTTGTGGGGGTCCTCCCAGGAAGCACGTTTGTTATATTATGGTTACAGGAGCAAAAAGGCTATCGAAGTGAAAGATACCAGGGATTTAGTCGTACCTTTTACAAGGAAACATTATAGAGGTGAAGTTTACTTCCACTTGGTAGTGCTCACGGTTGGAGAGGAATTGGAACTCGAAAATAGAGATGATGGACTTTTAGAAGGCATGCTTGACCTGATCCATGGCATCACTGGGGCTGGTGCGACTGAGGGTGGCTTCGAACAGAGGAGAGTCTTACAGAGGAGCATCATAAAGAGGAGTAGGAAGAGCATCCCCAGAAAGGGCACCCCGAAGAAGAACGTCACCAAGGAGACCACGCCAGAGAAGAGGACACCCAAGAGTCGCACAACAAAAGGCACCACGCCGCAGAGTACACCCCTGAGATCCAGTCAAAATGCCACACCGAACGGTAGCAGCAAAAACGCTAAGAGGGCTAGCACGGTGGTGAACACTCCCAGGAGTGGTAGCAAAGAGGCGAAGATGGCCAGCACGAAGGCTACCACACGCAGTGGGAGCAGAAAAAACACTAATTTGGAGTGGAACACGCCGCTGTCAGATAATTATGCCAGCACGAAGGAGAAGACGCCCAATAGTAGCAGCAAAAGGGCTAATTTGGAGCGGAACACGCCCCTGGGGTCAGGCAATAATGCCAGCACGAAGGAGAACATGCCCAATAGTAGCAGCAAAAGGGCTAATTCGAAGAAGAACACGCTGCAGAGGTCAGGCAATAATGCTAGCAGCCTGGAGCCAACACCCGTGAGGGAGGCGATGGAGATCACACCCAAAGCGGCAGCAAAAGGCCTAGTTCGATGGGGAATGGAACGCGGATGTCAAGCCCTACTGATACCATCAGGAAAGATTACATCGGGAAGGAGGATGTACACAGGAAGAGCAAGAGGGTTCTGTACACTCAAGATGAAATTAATTCTGACTGTTGTTTGTCCACTAAAGTACCTAGGATGCGTGCAAACGTAAGACCACCCCATGTGGTTGCAGCAGAACCAACCGAGTGTCTTGGAGAAAACAGAGTTGCCGGTGAGGTGGACTAGGGCAATGTTCCTGTCCATCCGGGTGGAGACAATGGTGCAGCCCCACACATGGGAGTCAATATGATGTGTGCAGTACTAGGCATTAGAGACAATGGCGAAGATTCTGAATCACATGAAGAAGCAGGCACTATAGAGGATCAAGAATCTGGTGATAATGAAATAGACGAGGAACTTAACGATGAGGCTGGTATTCTAGTCGATGATTTGGGTGTTGAAGTAGAAGAAATGAAACATGACCAAGAGTATCCTATAATTTCGGTCGGCACCGAGTTCAGGAGCATGCATGAGTTTAGGATGTCGTTCCGGCATTTTTGTATCAAGGGGGAGTTCGACGTTTATCGACTGAAGAACTCTACCGAGAGGTATGAGGCGGTTTGCAAGTTAACGTGGATGAATGGACGGGCCGAGGTACATTGTCCATGGAGGATCACAGAAAGATCCTTACCTACGTCTACTGCAATTAGGGTATTGGGGCAATGAATGCAGCAAACCATTAGAACTCTCTCTCTCTTTTCACTCTATAACTACAATTGATGTGCGATATCTTTCTGGCAACTAGTCGACTCCGCTTATCTTTTAAATGAATCTGTGTTGGAGGTGAACAAAATGGGCCCTCCACACATGTGTCCGACATTGACAAACTGAAATCCTCAATGGGCGTCTGGTGGGTGGCTATGCAATCTATGTCCATACTAAAGGATAACCATAAGGAGACCGTGAAGAATATTCAGACTAGCGTCGGTTCTAAATACAACATTGTCCTTCCGTATTACACGGTTTGGAAAGGTAAAGAGAAAGCTCTGGGGGTCTTGCACGGGGATTGTACCAATAGCTTCAGGATGTTGTACAACTTCAAGGCGGAGGTACAAGCTAGGTGTCCGGGGAGTGTTGTGGAGATTGACACTGAATCAGAAGGTGGTAAAATATATTTCAAAAGATTTTTCATGGCGCTTAAACCTTGCATGAATGGATTCAAGGACGTGTGGTCGTGTCCGAGTGTAGACAACACCTCCTAATCGGCAAATGGAAAGGTCGCCACCATCTGCCACAACACTTGATGGTCACAACTGGATGTTCCCGTGGCATTCGGCTATTTGAAGCGAAGCGGAGGAAAACTGGGTCTGGTTTATGAGGCAGCTCAGGAGATCAATAGGCCACATGGATCCATTGGCTATATCCACGGATGCATGCAAAGGGCTGACGAATGCAGTGAAGGAGGTGTTCCCGCGAGCTGAAGGTAGAGAATGTCATGCCCATATGATGCTCAACTTGTACTCACACTACGCAGGCAGCGTATTTCGTTACATGTTTCCTGCTGCTAGAGTTTAGAAACCTAGTAGCAGCGATTATTTCATGAGCAAGATTTTTGCTGAAGCCCCTGAACTTCCAGAGTACTTAGCCATCCATCATTCGCAGCTATGGAAGAGGAGTCAATTCAACCCTGACATCAAAGTTGATTACATAAACAACAACCTTGCAGAATGCCTGAATAACTGGGTGAAGGACATAAAAGTGCGTCCTGTTCATATCTTGATGGACAACATACATGGTATGATCATGAAGCTGTTAAATATAAGGAGAGAGATCAGTAGGAGACTTAGGGGACATATGATACCGCCCGTTGTACAACAACTGCACAAGAGAAGCCGAGGACTTGCTCATCTTAAGGTTCTCCCGTCAACCAGCAGAAGTTGTGAGGTGGTCGATATGTCCAAGAGTGGCAAAAGGGATGTTGTGAACATCCAGCTGCGAGAATGCACCTACTTAGAGTGGCAGCATACCGGGAAACCCTTGCAACCACGCCTTGGCCTTCTTGGTGAAGAAAAGAACTCTACCACATTTGGATCAGTATTTGTCAGACTACTACTCTATGGAAAAGTTCAGAGCTGCGTACGCTGGATCCGTCGAGCCATGTACAGACCCATCTCAGTGGCCTCAAGTCCAACTGTCTTTCGAGCTTTGCCAGCCAGTTACAAAAAGGGGCAGAGGAAGACCCCAGGTGAATAGGTTTAAGAATTTTCTCGAGAAGAAGGGTTTGGCTTTCTGTGCTACAAAGAATGGCAAACACAGATGCAAGACCTGCCATCTTATAGGCCATAGAGCAGCTAGATGTTCCCTTAATGCTCCCAAACCTAGGTATGAGATGGTACATTCACACAAAAAAATTGTTCATAGTCTGTAGATATAAGGTAGTAATCCATGTACTATTTTTTTTACAGGAAGCGCAAGGTAAGAAACAAGACAGTCGACTCAGTGATTTTGCTGTGGGAAGAAAACCAAAACGAGTGGAGTGATGATGCCGGACAAGATTCTGGTGCTGATTGGCCTGACTTCCCTCGGCTGGGAGATGCAGGGTACGTGAAGGTAAGAAAATTGGCACTCAGGAAGAGGAAGAAGGCAGGAGATGAAGAAGCCAGTGGACGTGAAGGAAAGAGGAAGAAAGTTGGCACCCAAGCAGAGAAAGAGGGCTAGCAGTGTAGCAGCCTAATGATGTATTGAACTTGAACCTATATATGTAGTTCGGTTATACTCTAGAGCTGTGTGCGTGGAACTTGTCGGGCGAAACAATCTGCCTCCCGTACTCATAGTAAAATGTATCGCAACTTTAGGATTTGATACGGCCGAGGCCACTAGTTGAATCCAAAACTGTGACTGTGCCACTACTATCTGAACAATCGCGATAGCTGAGCGGTTAAATCCTCTCCAAAATCGATGGGTGTTAGTGGCACAGACATGATTTATTTATAGGCGCTTAATAAATCCATGTTGTTGGCATTACACTTATGATAAGTTTCTGGGCTGGAATACAAATTCTTAAGATGGCCGCTACACTCCACGAAGCAGCAACTTATTTCAACTGCTGGACAACGACATGGCAACATAAACTGCAAATGCAACAGATAATGCCCAAATAATGAGGAAACAACACACATGCAATGACTCTGGTTGATCCATATGTGGTTTGTGGAAAGAACACACATGCAATGACTCGTCGAATATAAGAACAAGCATGAAATGACTCAAATGGATCCATGTGTGGTTTGTGGAAATAACACACATGCAATGACTCTAGTGGTTGATCCATGTGTGGTTTCATGCAATGACTCTAGTGGTTGATCCATGTGTGGTTTGTGGAAATAACACACATGCAATGACTCTAATGGATCCATAAGTGGTTTATGGACAACAACACACATGCAATGACCACTGGTTGATCCATATGTGGTTTGTGGAAAGAACACACATGCAATGACCACTGGTGGATCCATATGTGGTTTGTGGAAAAGAACACACATGCAATGACCACTGGTTGATCCATATGTGGTTTCTGTAAAGAACACACATGCAATGACAGTGGTGGATCCATGTGTGGTTTGTGAAAAGAACACACATGCAATTACTCTAGTGTTGGTTTTAGTATAAGAACACACATGCAATGACTCTAGTGGTTGATCCATGTGTGGTTTGTGGAAATAACACACATGCAATGACTCTAGTGGTTGATCCATGTGTGGTTTATGGAAAAACACACATGCAATGACTCTAGTGGTTGATCCGCGTGTGGTTTTGGAAATAACACACATGCAATGACTCTAATGGATGATCCATATGTGGTTTATGGAAAGAACACACATGCAATGACCACTGGTTGATCCATATGTGGTTTGTGGAAAGAACACACATGCAATGACCACTTGTTGATCCATGTGTGGTTTGTGGAAAGAACACACATGCAATGACTCTAGTGCTGGTTTTAGTATAAGAACACACATGCAATGACTCTAGTGGTCCACATGTGGTTTGTGGAAATAACACACATGCAATGACTCTAGTGGTTGATCCATGTGTGGTTTGTGGAAATAACACACATGCAATCACTCTAGTGGATCCGTATGTGGTTTGTGGAAAGAACACACAATGACTCTAATGGATCCATAAGTGGTTTATGGAAAGAACAAACATGCAATTACTCAATAATGGATCCATATGTGGTTTGTGGAAAGAACACGCATGCAATGACTCTAGTTGATCCATATGTGGTTTGTGGAAAGAACACATGCAATGACAGTGGTGGATCCATGTGTGGTTTGTGGAAAGAACACACATGCAATGACTCTGGTGGATCCAGTGGTTTAAAGAACACATGGACTCCATGTGTTGGTTTGTGGAAAGAACACACATGCAATGACTCTAGTGGTTTATCCATGTGTGGTTTGTGGAAAGAACACACATGCAATGACTCTAGTGGTCAGTGATCATGTGTGGTTTATGGAAAGAACACATGCAATGACTCTGGTTGATCCATGTGTGGTTTGTGGAAACAACACACATGCAATGACTCTAGTGGATCCATCATGTGTGGTTTGTGGAAAGAACACACATGCAAAGACCAAATGGATCCATATGTGGTTTGTGGAAAGAACACACATGCAATCACCACTGGTTGATCCATGTGTGGTTTGTGGAAGAACACAAAAGAACACAGGATCCATGTGTGGTTTGTGGATAGAACACACATGCAATGACTTTAGTAGTTTTAGTATAAGAACAAACATGCAATAACTCTGGTGGGATCCACATGTGGTTTGTGGAAAGAACACACATGCAATGACCATAGGTGGATCCATGTGTTGTTTGTGGAAAAGAACACACATGCAATGAGTCTAGTGGATCCATGTGTGGTTTGTGGAAAGAACACACATGCAATGACTCTAGTGCTGGTTTGTGGTTTGTAGAAAGAACAAACATGCAATGACTCAAATGGATCCATATGTGGTTTGTGGAAAGAACACATGCAATGACTCTGGTTGATCCATGTGGTTTGTGGAAAGGACACATGCAATGACTCTGGTGGATCCATGTGTGGTTTCCAAGAACAAACATGCTCAAACCCCAAATGGATCCATATGTGGTTTGTGGAAAAGAACACACATGCAATGACTCTGGTTGATCCATATGTGGTTTGTGGAAGAAGGAACACATGCAATGAACATTGATCCATGTGTGGTTTGTGGAAAGAACACACATGCAATGACAGTGGTGGATCCATGTGTGGTTTGTGGAAAGAACACACATGCAATGACAGTGGATCCATGTGTGGTTTGTGAAAGAACACACATGCAATGGAACACGCAAATGATTATGATGGATCCATGTGTGGTTTGTGGAAAGAACACACATGCAATGACTCTAGTGGTTCCATGTGGTTTTAGTATAAGAACACACATGCAATGACTCTAGTGGTTGATCCATGTGTGGTTTGTGGAAAGAACACACATGCAATGACTTGGTTGATCCATGTGGTTTGTGGAAAGAACACATCTGATGGTGTGTGTGGTTAAGAACACATCTGGTAGCCGATGGTTGATCCATGTGTCACATGCAATGACTCTAGTGGTTGATCCATGTGTGGTTTGTGAAAGAACACATGCAATGACTCTAGTGATCCATGTGTGGTTTGTGGAAATAACACACATCTGATGACTCTAGTGGTTGATCCATGTGTGGTTTGTGAAAACAACACACAGTGGAAAGAACACACATGCAATGACTCTTTGATCCATGTGTGGTTTGTGGAAAGAACACACATGCAATGACAGTGGTGGATCCATGTGGTTTGTGGAAAGAACACACTAGTTTGAGTATAAATGACTCTAGTGGATCCACATGTGGTTTGTGAAAGAACACATGCAATGACTCTGGTTGATCCATGTGGTTTGTGGAAAGAACACACATGCAATGACTCTGGTGGATCCATGTGTGGTTTGTGAAAACACATGCAATGACTCTAGTGGTTGATCCATGTGTGGTTTGTGGAAAGAACACAATGACTCTAGTGGTTGATCCATGTGGTTTGTGGAAACAACACACAATGACTCTAATGGGATCCATATCCATAAGTGGTTTATGGAAAAAGAACACATGCAATGACCATGGTTGATCCATATGTGGTTTTGGAAGAACACACATGCAATGACTCTAGTGGTTGATCCATGTGTGTGGAAAGAACACACATGCAATGACTCTAGTGGTGGATCCATGTGTGGTTTGTGGATAAAAACATGCAATGACTCTAGTGCTGGTTTTAGTATAAGAAAACATGCAATGACTCTAGTGGTTGATCCATATGTGGTTTGTGGAAAGAACACACATGCAATGACCACTGGTGATCCATGTGTGGTTTGTGGAAAGAACACACATGCAATGAGTCTGGTGGATCCATGTGTGGTTTGTGGAAAAGAACACACATCTAATGACTCTAGTGTTGGTTTTAGTATAAGAACACACATGCAATGACTCTAATGGATCCATGTGTGGTTTGTGGAAAGAACATGTGGTTTGTGGAAAGAACACACATGCAATAACCACTGGTTGATCCATGTGTGTTTGTGGAAAGAACACACATGCAATGTCTAGTGGATCCATGTGTGGTTTGTGAAAAGAACACATGCAATGACTCTAGTGTTGGTTTGTGGTTTAGTGTAAGAACACACATGCAATGACTCTAGTGGATCCATGTGGTTTGTGGAAAGAACACACATGCAATGTAGTTGATCCATGTGTGGTTGTTAAAAAGAACACATGCAATGGTTTAGTATAAGAACACATGCAATGACTCTAGTGGTTGATCCATGTGTGGTTTGTGGAAAGAACACACATGCAATGACTCTGATGGTTGATCCATGTGTGGTTTGTGGAAAATACACATGCAAATGACTCTAGTGGATCCATGTGGGAAAGAACACACATGCAATGACTCTAGTGGATCCATATGTGTGCAGTTTGAAAGAACAAACATGCAATGACTCTAGTGGTTGATCCATGTGGTTTGTGGAAAGAACACACATGCAATGACAATGGTTGATCCATGTGGTTTGTGGAAAGAACACACATGCAATGACTCTAGTGGATCCATGTGTGGTTTGTGAAAGAACACACATGCAATCTAGTGCTTGATCCATATGTGGTTTGTGGAAGAACACATGCAATGACAGAGTGGATCCATGTGTGGTTTGTGAAAGAACACACTACAATGACTCTAGTGTTTGGTTTTAGTATAAGAACACACATGCAATGACTCTTGGTTGATCCATGTGGTTTGTGGAAAGAACACACATGCAATGACTCTGGTTGATCCATGTGTGGTTTGTGGAAAGAACACACATGAACACCTGGTGACAGCATTTGATCCATGTGGTTTGTGGAAAACACACATGCAATGATAGTGGTGGATCCATGTGTGGTTTGTGGAAGAACACACACCTGCAATTACTCTAGTGTTGGTTTTAGTATAAGAACACACATGCAATGACTCTGGTTGATCCATGTGTGGTTTGTGGAAAGAACACACATGCAATGAGTCTAGTGGATCCATGTGTGGTTTGTGGAAATAACACACATGCAATGACTCTAGTGGTTGATCCATGTGTGGTTTGTGGAAATAACACACATGCAATGACTCTAGTGGTTGATCCATGTGTGGTTTGTAGAAAGAACACACATGCAATGACTCTAGTGGTTGATCCATGTGTGGTTTGTGGAAATAACACACATGCAATGACTCTAGTGGATCCATGTGGTTTGTGGAAACACACATGATGACCTAGTGGTTGATCCATGTGTGGTTTGTGGAAAGAACACACATGCAATGACCACTGGTGGATCCATGTGTGGTTTGTGGAAAAGAACACACATGCAATGACCACTGGTTGATCCATATGTGGTTTGTGGAAAAGAACACACATGCAATGACAGTGGTGGATACATGATTTGTTTTTGAAAGGAAAACACATGAAATGACTCTAGTGTTGGTTTTAGTATAAGAACACACATGCAATGACTCTAGTGGTTGATCCATGTGGTTTGTGGAAATAACACATGCAATGACTCTAGTGGTTGATCCATGTGTGGTTTGTGGAAAAAACACACATGCAATGACTCTAGTGGTTGATACATGTGAGGTTTGTGGAAATAACACATGCAATGACTCTAATGGATCCATAAGTGGTTTATGGAAAACAACACACATGCAATGACCACTGGTTGATCCATATGTGGTTTGTGGAAAGAACACACATGCAATGACCACTGGTTGATCCATGTGTGGTTTGTGGAAAGAACACACATGCAATGATACTGGTGGATCCATGTGTGGTTTGTGAAAAGAACACACATGCAATGACTCTAGTGTTGGTTTTAGTATAAGAACACATATGCAATGACTCTAGTGGGTCCACATGTGTGGTTTGTGGAAAGAACACACATGCAATGACTCTAGTGGTTGATCCATGTGTGGTTTGTGGAAAGAACACATGCGATGACTGTAATGGATCCATATGTGGTTTGTGGAAAAGAACACACATGCAATGACTCTAGTGGTTTGTGGTTTGTAGATAATAACTAACATGAAATTACTCAATTGGATCCATATGTGGTTTGTGGAAAGAACACACATGCAATGACTCTAGTTGATCCATATGTGGTTTGTGGAAAGAACACACATGCAATGACCACTGGTGGATCCATGTGTGGTTTGTGGAAAGAACACACATGCAATGACAGTGGTGGATCCATGTGTGGTTTGTGAAAAGAACACACATGCAATGACTCTAGTGTTGGTTTTAGTATAAGAACACACATGCAATGACTCTAGTGGTTGATCCATGTGTGGGTTGTGTAAAATAAAACACAAATGCAATGACTCTAGAGGTTGATCCATGTGGTTTGTGGAAATAACACACATGCAATGACTCTAGTGGTTGATCCATGTGTGGTTTGTGAAATAACACACATGCAATGACTCTAATGGATCCATAAGTGGTTTATGGAAAAGAACACACATGCAATGGCTCTTGGTTGATCCATATGTGGTTTGTGGAAAGAACACACATGAAATGACTCAGTGGTTGATCCATGTGGTTTGTGTAAAGAACACACATGCAATAACAGTGGTGGATCCATGTGTGGTTTGTGGATAAAACACACATGCAATGACTCTAGTACTAGTTTTAGTATAAGAACAAACATGCAATGACTCTGGTGGATCCACATGTGGTTTGTGAAAAGAACACACATGCAATGACCATGGTTGATCCATGTTTGTTTGTGGAAATAGCACACATGCAATGACTCTAGTGGATCCTTGTGTTTTTTGTGGAACAAACACACATACAATGACTCTAGTGCTGGTTTGTGGTTTTAGTATCAGAACAAACATGCAATTACTCTCCTGGATCCATATGTGGTTTGTGGAAACAACACACATGCAATGACTCTGGTTGATCCATGTGTGGTTTGTGGAAAGAACACACATGCAATGACCATTGGTGGATCCATGTGTGGTTTTATTATAAGAACACACATGCAATGACTCAAATGGATCCATCTGTGGTTTGTGGAAAGAACACACATACAATGACTCTAGTGGTTGATCCATGTGTGGTTTGTGGAAAGAACACACATGCAATGACTCTAGTGGATCCATGTGTGGTTTGTAGAAAGAACACATGCAATGACTCTGATGGTTGATCCATGTGTGGTTTGTGGAAATAACACACATGCAATGACTCTAATGGATCCATAAGTGGTTTATGGAAAAGAACGCACATGCAATGACCACTGGTTGATCCATGTGTGGTTTGTGGAAAGAACACACATGCAATGACTCTAGTTGATCCATATGTGGTTTGTCGAAAGAACACACATGCAATGACCACTGGTTGATCCATATGTGGTTTGTGGAAAAGAACACACATGCAATGACAGTGGTGGATCCACGTGTGGTTTGTGAAAAGAACACACATGCAATGACTCTAGTGTTGGTTTTAGTATAAGAACACACATGCAATGACTCTAGTGGTTGATCCATGTGTGGTTTGTGGAAATAACACACATGCAATGACTCTAGTGGTTGATCCATGTGTGGTTTATGGAAAAAACACACATGCAATGACTCTAGTGGTTGATCCACGTGTGGTTTGTGGAAATAACACACATGCAATGACTCTAATGGATCCATAAGTGGTTTATGGAAAACAACACACATGCAATGACCACTGGTTGATCCATATGTGGTTTGTGGAAAGAACACACATGCAATGACCACTTGTTGATCCATGTGTGGTTTGTGGAAAGAACACACATGCAATGACAGTGGTGGATCCATGTGTGGTTTGTGGATACAACACACATGCAATGACTCTAGTGCTAGTTTGAGTATAAGAACACACATGCAATGACTCTGGTGGGTCCACATGTGTGGTTTGTGGAAACAACACACATGCAATGACTCTAGTGGTTGATCCATGTGTGGTTTGTGGAAATAACACACATGCAATCACTCTAATGGATCCATAAGTGGTTTATGGAAAAGAACCAACATGTAATGACTCTAGTGCTAGTTTGTGGTTTTAGTATAAGAACAAACATGCAATTACTCAATTGGATCCATATGTGGTTTGTGGAAAGAACACGCATGCAATGACTCTAGTTGATCCATATGTGGTTTGTGGAAAGAACACACATGCAATGACCACTGGTGGATCCCTGTGTGGTTTGTGGAAAAGAACACACATGCAATGACAGTGGTGGATCCATGTGTGGTTTGTGAAAAGAACACACATGCAATGACTCTAGTGTTGGTTTTAGTATAAGAACACACATGCAATGACTCTAGTGGTTTATCCATGTGTGGTTTGTGGAAAGAACACACATGCAATGACTCTAGTGGTTGATCCATGTGTGGTTTGTGGAAACAACACACATGCAATGACTCTAGTGGTTGATCCATGTGTGGTTTGTGGAAATAACACACATGCAATCACTCTAATGGATCCATAAGTGGTTTATGGAAAAGAACACACATGCAAAGACCACTGGTTGATCCATATGTGGTTTGTGGAAAGAACACACATGCAATCACCACTTGTTGATCCATGTGTGGTTTGTGGAAAGAACACACATGCAATGACAATGGTGGATCCATGTGTGGTTTGTGGATAAAACACACATGCAATGACTTTAGTACTAGTTTTAGTATAAGAACAAACATGCAATAACTCTGGTGGGTCCACATGTAGTTTGTGAAAAGAACACACATGCAATGACCATGAGTGGATCCATGTGTTGTTTGTGGAAAAGAACACACATGCAATGAGTCTAGTGGATCCATGTGTGGTTTGTGGAAAAGAACACACAGGCAATGACTCTAGTGCTGGTTTGTGGTTTTAGTATAAGAACAAACATGCAATTACTCAAATGGATCCATATGTGGTTTGTGGAAAGAATACACATGCAATGACTCTGGTTGATCCATATGTGGTTTGTGGAAAGGACACACATGCAATGACCACTGGTGGATCCATGTGTGGTTTTAGTATAAGAACAAACATGCAATTACTCAAATGGATCCATATGTGGTTTGTGGAAAGAACACACAAGCAATGACTCTGGTTGATCCATATGTGGTTTGTGGAAAGAACACACATGCAATGAACACTGGTGGATCCATGTGTGGTTTGTGCAAAAGAACACACATTCAATGACCACTGCTTGATCCATGTGTGGTTTGTGGAAAGAACACACATGCAATGACAGTGGTGGATCCATGTGTGGTTTGTGAAAGGAACACACATGCAATGACTCTAGTGTTTGTTTTACTATAAGAACACACATGCAATGATTATAGTGGTTGATACATGTGTGGTTTATGGAAATAACACACATGCAATGACTCTAGTGGTTGATCCATGTGTGGTTTGTGGAAAAGATCACACATGAAATGACCACTGGTTGATCCATGTGTGGTTTGTGGAAAGAACACACATGCAATGACAGTGGTGGGTCCATGTGTGGTTTGTGAAAAGAACACACATGCAATGACTATAGTGTTGGTTTTAGTATAAGAACACACATGCAATGACTCTAGTGGTTGATCCATGTGTGGTTTGTGGAAATAACACACATGCAATGACTCTAGTGGTTGATCCATGTGTGGTTTATGGAAAAAACACACATGCAATGACTCTAGTGGTTGATCCACGTGTGGTTTGTGGAAATAACACACATGCAATGACTCTAATGGATCCATAAGTGGTTTATGGAAAACAACACACATGCAATGACCACTGGTTGATCCATATGTGGTTTGTGGAAAGAACACACATGCAATGACCACTTCTTGATCCATGTGTGGTTTGTGGAAAGAACACACATGCAATGACAGTGGTGGATCCATGTGTGGTTTGTGGATACAACACACATGCAATGACTCTAGTGCTAGTTTGAGTATAAGAACACATGAAATGACTCTGGTGGGTCCACATGTGGTTTGTGGAAAGAACACACATGCAATGACCACTGGTGGATCCATGTGTTGTTTGTGGAAAAGGACACACATGCAATGAGTCTAGTGGATCCATGTGTGGTTTGTGGAAAAGAACACACATGTAATGACTCTAGTGCTGGTTTTTGGTTTTAGTATAAGAACAAACATGCAATTACTCAATTGGATCCATATGTGGTTTGTGGACAGAACACACATGCAATGACTCTAGTTGATCCATATGTGGTTTGTGGAAAGAACACACATGCAATGACCACTGGTGGATCCATGTGTGGTTTGTGGAAAGAACACACATGCAATCACAGTGGTGGATCCATGTGTGGTTTGTGAAAAGAACACGCATGCAATGACTCTAGTGTTGGTTTTAGTATAAGAACACACATGCAATGACTCTAGTGGTTTATCCATGTGTGGTTTGTGGAAAGAACACACATGCAATGACTCTAGTGGTTGATCCATGTGTGGTTTGTGGAAACAACACACATGCAATGACTCTAGTGGTTGATCCATGTGTGGTTTGTGGAAATAACACACATGCAATCACTCTAATGGATCCATAAGTGGTTTATGGAAAAGAACACACATGCAAAGACCACTGGTTGATCCATATGTGGTTTGTGGAAATAACACACATGCAATCACCACTTGTTGATCCATGTGTGGTTTGTGGAAAGAACACACATGCAATGACAATGGTGGATCCATGTGTGGTTTGTGGATAAAACCCACATGCAATGACTTTAGTGCTAGTTTTAGTATAAGAACAAACATGCAATGACTCTAGTGGGTCCACATGTAGTTTGTGAAAAGAACACACATGCAATGACCACGAGTGGATCCATGTGTTGTTTGTGGAAAAGAACAGACATGCAATGAGTCTAGTGGATCCATGTGTGGTTTGTGAAAAGAATACACATGCAATGACTCTAGTGTTGGTTTGTGGTTTTAGTGTAAGAACAAACATGCAATTACTCAAATGGATTCATATGTGGTTTGTGGAAAGAATACACATGCAATGACTCTGGTTGATCCATATGTGGTTTGTGGAAAGAACACACATGCAATGACCACTGGTGGATCCATGTGTGGTTTTAGTATAAGAACAAACATGCAATTACTCAAATGGATCCATATGTGGTTTGTGGAAAGAACACACATGCAATGACTCTGGTTGATCCATATGTGGTTTGTGGAAAGAACACACATGCAATGAACACTGGTGGATCCATGTGTGGTTTGTGGAAAAGAACACACATGCAATGAACACTGCTTGATCCATGTGTGGTTTGTGGAAAGAACACACATGCAATGATAGTGGTGGATCCATGTGTGGTTTGTGAAAAGAACACACATGCAATGACTCCAGTGTTTGTTTTAGTATAAGAACACACATGCAATGACTCTAGTGGTTGATCCATGTGTGGTTTGTGGAAATAACACACATGCAATGACTCTAGTGGTTGATCCATGTGTGGTCTGTGGAAAAGAACACACATGCAATGACCACTGGTTGATCCATGTGTGGTTTGTGGAAAGAACACACATGCAATGACAGTGGTGGATCCACGTGTGGTTTGTGAAAAGAACACACATGCAATGACTCTAGTGTTGGTTTTAGTATAAGAACACACATGCCATGACTCTAGTGGTGTATCCATGTGTGGTTTGTGGAAATAACACACATGCAATGACTCTAGTGGTTGATCCATGTGTGGTTTGTGGAAACAACACAAATGCAATGACTCTAGTAGTTGATCCATTGTGGTTTGTGGAAATAACACACATGCAATGAATCTAATGGATCCATTAGTGGTTTATGGAAAAGAACACACATGCAATGACCACTCGTTGATCCATATGTGGTTAGTGGAAAGAAAACACATGCAATGACCACTTGTTGATCCATGTGTGGTTTGTGGAAAGAACACACATGCAATGACAGTGGTGGATCCATGTGTGGTTTGTGGATAGAACCCACATGCAATGACTCTAGTGCTAGTTTTAGTATAAGAACACACATGCAATGACTCTGGTGGGTCCACATGTAGTTGTGAAAAGAACACACATGCAATGACCACTGGTGGATCTATGTGTTGTTTGTGGAAAAGAACACACATGCAATGAGTCTAGTGGACCCATGTGTGGTTTGTGGAAAAGAACACACATGCAATGACTCTAGTGTTGGTTTGTGGTTTTATTATAAGAACAAACATGCAATTACTCAAATGGATCCATATGTGGTTTGTGGAAAGAACACACATGCAATGACTCTAGTTGATCCATATGTGGTTTCTAGAAAGAACACACATGTAATGACCACTGGTGGATCCATGTTTGGTTTGTGGAAAAGAACAAACATGCAATGACCACTGCTTGATGCATGTGTGGTTTGTGGAAAGAACACACATACAATGACAGTGGTGGATCCATGTGTGGTTTGTGAAAAGAACACACATGCAATGACTCTAGTGTTGGTTTTAGTATAAGAACACACATGCAATGACTCTAGTGGTTGATCCATGTGTGGTTTGTGGAAATAACACACATGCAATGACTCTAGTGGTTGATCCATGTGTGGTTTGTGGAAACAACACATATGCAATGACCCTAGTGGTTGATCCATGTGTGGTTTGTGGAAATAACACACATGCAATGACTCTAGTGGTTTATCCATCTGTGGTTTGTGGAAATAACACACATGCAATGATTGTAATGGATCCATAAGTGGTTTATGGAAAAGAACACACATGCAATGACCACTGGTTGATCCATATGTGGCTTGTGGAAAGAATACACATGCAATGACTCTGGTTGATCCATATGTGGTTTGTGGAAAGAACACACATGCAATGACCACTAGTGGATCCATGTGTGGTTTGTGTAAAAGAACACACATGCAATGACCACTGGTTGATCCATGTGCGGTTTGTGGAAAGAACACACATGCAATGACAGTGGTGGATCCATGTGTGGTTGTGAAAACAACACACATGCAATGACTCTAGTGTTGGTTTTAGCATAAGAACACACATGCAATGACTCTAGTGGTTGATCCATGTGTGGTTTGTGGAAATAACACACATGCAATGACTCTAGTTGATCCATATGTGGTTTGCGGAAAGAACACACATGCAATGACCACTGGTGGATCCATGTGTGGTTTGTGGAAAAGAACACACATGCAATGACCACTGGTTGATCCATGTGTGGTCTGTGGAAACAACACACGTGCAATGACTCTAGTGGTTGATCCATGTGTGGTTTGTAGAAATAACACACATGCAATGACTGTAATGGATCCATAAGTGGTTTATGGAAAAGAACACACATGCAATTACCACTGGTTGATCCAAATGGGGTTTGCGGAAAGAACACATATGCAATGATCACTTGTTGATCCATGTGTGGTTTGTGGAAAGAACACACATGCAATGACAGTGGTGGATCCATGTGTGGTTTGTGGATAGAACACACATGCAATGACTCTAGTGCTAGTTTTAGTATAAGAACACACATGCAATGACTCTGGTGGGTCCACATGTAGTTTGTGAAAAGAACACGCATGCAATGACCACTAGTGGATCCATCAGTTGTTTGTGGAATAGAACACACATGCAATGAGTCTAGTGGATCCATGTGTGGTTTGTGGAAAAGAACACACATGCAATGACTCTAGTGCTGGTTTGTGGTTTTAGCATAAGAACAAACATGCAATTACTCAAATGGATCCATATGTGGTTTGTGGAAAGAACACACATGCAATGACTCTGGTAGATCCATATGTGGTTTGTGGAAAGAACACACATGGAATTACCACTGGTGCATCCATGTGTGGTTTGTGGAAAAAAACACACATGCAATGACCACTGGTTGATCCATGTGTGGTTTGGGGAAACAACAGACATGCAATTAAGCTGGTGGAAACATGTGTGGTTTGTGAAAAGAACACACATGCAATGACTCTAGTGTTGTTTTAGTATAAGAACACACATGCAATGACTCTAGTGGTTGATCCATGTGTGGTTTGTGGAAAGAACACACATGCAATGACTCTAGTGGTTGATCCATGTGTGGTTTGTGGAAACAACACACATGCAATGACTCTAGTGGTTGATCCATGTGTGGTTTGTGGAAATAACACACATGCAAGGACCCATAGTTGATCCATATGTGGTTTGTGGAAAGAACACACATGCAATGACAGTGGTGGATCCATGTGTGGTTTGTGGATAGAACACACATGCAATGGCTCTAGTGCTAGTTTTAGTATAAGAACACACATGCAATGACTCTGGTGGGTCCACATGTGGTTTGTGGAAAGAACACACATGCAATGACCACTGGTGGAGCCATGTGTTGTTTGTGGAAAAGAACACACATGCAATGAGTCTAGTGGGACCATGTGTGTTTTGGTGAAAAGAACACACATGCAATGACTCTAGTGCTGGTTTGTGGTTTTAGTATAAGAACAAACATGCAATTACTCAAATGGATCCATATGTGGTTTGTGGAAAGAACACACATGCAATGACTCTGGTTGATCCATATGTGGTTTGTGCAAAGAACACACATGCAATGACCACTGGTGGATCCATGTGTGGTTTGTGGAAAAGAACACACATGCAATGACCACTGGTTGATCCATGTGTGGTTTGTGGAAAGAACACACATGCAATGACAGTGGTGGATCCATGTGTGGTTTGTGAAAAGAACACACATGCAATGACCACTGGTTGATCCATGTGTGGTTTGTGGAAAGAACACACATGCAATGACAGTGGTGGATCCATATGTGGTTTGTGAAAAGAACACACATGCATTGACTCTAGTGTTGGTTTTAGTATAAGAACAATCATGCAATGACTCTAGTGGTTGATCCATATGTGGTTTGTGAAAAGAACACACATGCAATGACTCTAGTGGTTGATCCATGTGTGGTATGTGGAAACAACACACATGCAATGACTCTAGTGGTTGATCCATGTGTGGTTTGTGGAAATAACACACATGCAATGACTCTAATGGATCCATAAGTGGTTTATGGAAAAGAACACACATGCAATGACCACTGGTTGATCCATATGTGGTTTGTGGAAAGAACACACATGTAATGACCATTTGTTGATCCATGTGTGGTTTGTGTAAAGAACACACATGCAATGACAGTGGTGGATCCATGTGTGGTTTGTGGATAGAACACACATGCAATGGCTCTAGTGCTAGTTTTAGTATAAGAACACACATGCAATGACTCAAATGGGTCCACATGTGGTTTTGGAAAGAACACACATGCAATGACCACTGGTGGATCCATGTGTTGTTTGTGGAAAGAACACACATGCAATGAGTCTAGTGGATCCATGTGTGGTTTGTGGAAATGACCACACATGCAATGACGCGTGTGCTGGTTTGTGGTTTTTGTATAAGAACAAACATGCAATGACTCAAATGGATCCATATGTGGTTTGTGGAAAGAACACACATGCAATGACACTAGTTGATCCATATGTGGTTTGTGGAAAGAACACACAGGCAATGATAGTGGTGGATCCATATGTGGTTTGTGGAAAAAACACACAAGCAATGACCACTGGTTGATCCATGTGTGGTTTGTGGAAATAACACATATGCAATGACTCTACTGGTTGATCCATGTGTGGTTTGTGGAAATAACACATGCAATGACTGTAATGGATCCATAAGTGGTTTATGGAAAAGAACACACATGCAATGACCACTGGTTGATCCAAATGTGGTTTGTGGAAAGAACACACATGCAATGACCATTTGTTGATCCATGTGTGGTTTGTGGAAAGAACACACATGCAATGACAGTGGTGGATCCATGTGTGGTTTGTGGATAGAACACACATGCAATGACTCTAGTGCTAGTTTTAGTATAAGAACACACATGCAATGACTCTAGTGGGTCCACATGTGGTTTGTGAAAAGAACACATGCAATGACCACTAGTGGATCCATGTTGTTTGTGGAATAGAACACACATGCATTGAGTCTAGTGGATCCATGTGTGGTTTGTGGAAAAAACACACATGCAATGACTCTAGTGCTGGTCTGTGGTTTTAGTATAAGAACAAACATGCAATTACTCAAATGGATCCATATGTGGTTTGTGGAAAGAACACACATGCAATGACTCTAGTTGATCCATATGTGGTTTGTGGAAAGAACACACAAGCAATGACCACTGTTGTATACATGGGTGGCTTGTGGAAAAACACACATGCAATGACCACTGGTTGATCCATGTGTGGTTTGGGGAAACAACACACATGCAATGACTATGCAATGACTCTAGTGGTTGATCCATGTGTGGTTTGTAGAAATAACACATGCAATGACTCTAGTGGATCCATAAGTGGTTTATGGAAAAGAACACACATGCAATGACTCTAGTGGTTGATCCAAATGGGGTTTGCGGAAAGAACACACAAGCAATTATCTCTTGTTGATCCATTTGTGGTTTGTGTTAAGAACACACATGCAATGAGAGTGGTGGATCCATGTGTGGTTTGTGGATAGAACACACATGCAATGACTCTAGTGCTAGTTTTAGTATAAGAACACACATGCAATGACTCTGGTGGGTCCACATGTAGTTTGTGAAAAGAACACACATGCAATGACAAATAGTGGAACAATTTGTTGTTTGTGGAACAGAACACACACGCAATGAGTCTAGTGGATCCATGTGTGGTTTGTGGAAAAGAACACACATGCAATGACTCTAGTGCTGGTTTGTGGTTTTAGCATAAGAACAAACATGCAATTACTCAAATGGATCCATATGTGGTTTGTGGAAAGAACACACATGCAATGACTCTGGTTGATCCATATGTGGTTTGTGGACAGAACACACATGGAATTACCACTGGTGCATCCATGTGGTTTGTGAAAAAACACACATGCAATGACCACTGGTTGATCCATGTGTGGTTTGCGGAAACAACACACATGCAATGACAGTGGTGGATCCATGTGTGGTTTGTGAAAAGAACACACATGCAATGACTCTAGTGTTGGTTTTAGTATAAGAACACACATGCAATGACTCTAGTGGTTGATCCATGTGTGGTTTGTGGAAAGAACACACATGCAATGACTCTAGTGGTTGATCCATGTGTGGTTTGTGGAAACAACACACATGCAATGACTCTAGTGGTTGATCCATGTGTGGTTTGTGGAAATAACACACATGCAATGACTCTGGTTGATCCATATGTGGTTTGTGGAAAGAACACACATGCAATGACAGTGGTGGATCCATGTGTGGTTTTTGGATAGAACACATGCAATGGCTCTAGTGCTAGTTTTAGTATAAGAACACACATGCAATGACTCTGGTGGGTCCACATGTGGTTTGTGGAAAGAACACACATGCAATGACCACTGGTGGATCCATGTGTTGTTTGTGGAAAGAACACACATGCAATGAGTCTAGTGGATCCATGTGTGGTTTGTGGAAAAGAACACACATGCAATGACTCTAGTGCTGGTTTGTGGTTTTAGTATAAGAACAAACATGCAATTACTCAAATGGATCCATATGTGGTTTGTGGAAAGAACACACATGCAATGACTCTAGTTGATCCATATGTGGTTTGCGGAAAGAACACACATGCAATGACCACTGGTGGATCCATGTGTGGTTTGTGGAAAAGAACACACATGCAATGACCACTGGTTGATCCATGTGTGGTCTGTGGAAACAACACACGTGCAATGACTCTAGTGGTTGATCCATGTGTGGTTTGTAGAAATAACACACATGCAATGACTGTAATGGATCCATAAGTGGTTTATGGAAAAGAACACACATGCAATGACCACTGGTTGATCCAAATGGGGTTTGCGGAAAGAACACACATGCAATGATCACTTGTTGATCCATGTGTGGTTTGTGGAAAGAACACACATGCAATGACAGTGGTGGATCCATGTGTGGTTTGTGGATAGAACACACATGCAATGACTCTAGTGCTAGTTTTAGTATAAGAACACACATGCAATGACTCTGGTGGGTCCACATGTAGTTTGTGAAAAGAACACGCATGCAATGACCACTAGTGGATCCATCAGTTGTTTGTGGAATAGAACACACATGCAATGAGTCTAGTGGATCCATGTGTGGTTTGTGGAAAAGAACACACATGCAATGACTCTAGTGCTGGTTTGTGGTTTTAGCATAAGAACAAACATGCAATTACTCAAATGGATCCATATGTGGTTTGTGGAAAGAACACACATGCAATGACTCTGGTTGATCCATATGTGGTTTGTGGAAAGAACACACATGGAATTACCACTGGTGCATCCATGTGTGGTTTGTGGAAAAAAACACACATGCAATGACCACTGGTTGATCCATGTGTGGTTTGGGGAAACAACAGACATGCAATGACAGTGGTGGATCCATGTGTGGTTTGTGAAAAGAACACACATGCAATGACTCTAGTGTTGTTTTAGTATAAGAACACACATGCAATGACTCTAGTGGTTGATCCATGTGTGGTTTGTGGAAAGAACACACATGCAATGACTCTAGTGGTTGATCCATGTGTGGTTTGTGGAAACAACACACATGCAATGACTCTAGTGGTTGATCCATGTGTGGTTTGTGGAAATAACACACATGCAACGACTCTGGTTGATCCATATGTGGTTTGTGGAAAGAACACACATGCAATGACAGTGGTGGATCCATGTGTGGTTTGTGGATAGAACACACATGCAATGGCTCTAGTGCTAGTTTTAGTATAAGAACACACATGCAATGACTCTGGTGGGTCCACATGTGGTTTGTGGAAAGAACACACATGCAATGACCACTGGTGGAGCCATGTGTTGTTTGTGGAAAAGAACACACATGCAATGAGTCTAGTGGGACCATGTGTGGTTTGTGGAAAAGAACACACATGCAATGACTCTAGTGCTGGTTTGTGGTTTTAGTATAAGAACAAACATGCAATTACTCAAATGGATCCATATGTGGTTTGTGGAAAGAACACACATGCAATGACTCTGGTTGATCCATATGTGGTTTGTGCAAGAACACACATGCAATGACCACTGGTGGATCCATGTGTGGTTTGTGGAAAAGAACACACATGCAATGACCACTGGTTGATCCATGTGTGGTTTGTGGAAAGAACACACATGCAATGACAGTGGTGGATCCATGTGTGGTTTGTGAAAAGAACACACATGCAATGACCACTGGTTGATCCATGTGTGGTTTGTGGAAAGAACACACATGCAATGACAGTGGTGGATCCATATGTGGTTTGTGAAAAGAACACACATGCATTGACTCTAGTGTTGGTTTTAGTATAAGAACAATCATGCAATGACTCTAGTGGTTGATCCATATGTGGTTTGTGAAAAGAACACACATGCAATGACTCTAGTGGTTGATCCATGTGTGGTATGTGGAAACAACACACATGCAATGACTCTAGTGGTTGATCCATGTGTGGTTTGTGGAAATAACACACATGCAATGACTCTAATGGATCCATAAGTGGTTTATGGAAAAGAACACACATGCAATGACCACTGGTTGATCCATATGTGGTTTGTGGAAAGAACACACATGTAATGACCATTTGTTGATCCATGTGTGGTTTGTGTAAAGAACACACATGCAATGACAGTGGTGGATCCATGTGTGGTTTGTGGATAGAACACACATGCAATGGCTCTAGTGCTAGTTTTAGTATAAGAACACACATGCAATGACTCTGGTGGGTCCACATGTGGTTTTTGGAAAGAACACACATGCAATGACCACTGGTGGATCCATGTGTTGTTTGTGGAAAGAACACACATGCAATGAGTCTAGTGGATCCATGTGTGGTTTGTGGAAAAGAACACACATGCAATGACTCTAGTGCTGGTTTGTGGTTTTAGTATAAGAACAAACATGCAATTACTCAAATGGATCCATATGTGGTTTGTGGAAAGAACACACATGCAATGACTCTAGTTGATCCATATGTGGTTTGCGGAAAGAACACACATGCAATGACCACTGGTGGATCCATGTGTGGTTTGTGGAAAAGAACACACATGCAATGACCACTGGTTGATCCATGTGTGGTCTGTGGAAACAACACACGTGCAATGACTCTAGTGGTTGATCCATGTGTGGTTTGTAGAAATAACACACATGCAATGACTGTAATGGATCCATAAGTGGTTTATGGAAAAGAACACACATGCAATGACCACTAGTTGATCCAAATGGGGTTTGCGGAAAGAACACACATGCAATGATCACTTGTTGATCCATGTGTGGTTTGTGGAAAGAACACACATGCAATGACAGTGGTGGATCCATGTGTGGTTTGTGGATAGAACACACATGCAATGACTCTAGTGCTAGTTTTAGTATAAGAACACACATGCAATGACTCTGGTGGGTCCACATGTAGTTTGTGAAAAGAACACGCATGCAATGACCACTAGTGGATCCATCAGTTGTTTGTGGAATAGAACACACATGCAATGAGTCTAGTGGATCCATGTGTGGTTTGTGGAAAAGAACACACATGCAATGACTCTAGTGCTGGTTTGTGGTTTTAGCATAAGAACAAACATGCAATTACTCAAATGGATCCATATGTGGTTTGTGGAAAGAACACACATGCAATGACTCTGGTTGATCCATATGTGGTTTGTGGAAAGAACACACATGGAATTACCACTGGTGCATCCATGTGTGGTTTGTGGAAAAAAACACACATGCAATGACCACTGGTTGATCCATGTGTGGTTTGGGGAAACAACAGACATGCAATGACAGGTGGATCCATGTGTGGTTTGTGAAAAGAACACACAATGACTCTAGTGTTGTTTTAGTATAAGAACACACATGCAATGACTCTAGTGGTTGATCCATGTGTGGTTTGTGGAAAGAACACACATGCAATGACTCTAGTGGTTGATCCATGTGTGGTTTGTGGAAACAACACACATGCAATGACTCTAGTGGTTGATCCATGTGTGGTTTGTGGAAATAACACACATGCAACGACTCTGGTTGATCCATATGTGGTTTGTGGAAAGAACACACATGCAATGACAGTGGTGGATCCATGTGTGGTTTGTGGATAGAACACACATGCAATGGCTCTAGTGCTAGTTTTAGTATAAGAACACACATGCAATGACTCTGGTGGGTCCACATGTGGTTTGTGGAAAGAACACACATGCAATGACCACTGGTGGAGCCATGTGTTGTTTGTGGAAAAGAACACACATGCAATGAGTCTAGTGGGACCATGTGGTTTGTGGAAAAGAACACACATGCAATGACTCTAGTGCTGGTTTGTGGTTTTAGTATAAGAACAAACATGCAATTACTCAAATGGATCCATATGTGGTTTGTGGAAAGAACACACATGCAATGACTCTGGTTGATCCATATGTGGTTTGTGCAAAGAACACACATGCAATGACCACTGGTGGATCCATGTGTGGTTTGTGGAAAAGAACACACATGCAATGACCACTGGTTGATCCATGTGTGGTTTGTGGAAAGAACACACATGCAATGACAGTGGTGGATCCATGTGTGGTTTGTGAAAAGAACACACATGCAATGACCACTGGTTGATCCATGTGTGGTTTGTGGAAAGAACACACATGCAATGACAGTGGTGGATCCATATGTGGTTTGTGAAAAGAACACACATGCATTGACTCTAGTGTTGGTTTTAGTATAAGAACAATCATGCAATGACTCTAGTGGTTGATCCATATGTGGTTTGTGAAAAGAACACACATGCAATGACTCTAGTGGTTGATCCATGTGTGGTATGTGGAAACAACACACATGCAATGACTCTAGTGGTTGATCCATGTGTGGTTTGTGGAAATAACACATGCAATGACTCTAATGGATCCATGTGTGGTTTGTGGAAAGAACACACATGCAATGACCACTGGTTGATCCATATGTGGTTTGTGGAAAGAACACACATGTAATGACCATTTGTTGATCCATGTGTGGTTTGTGTAAAGAACACACATGCAATGACAGTGGTGGATCCATGTGTGGTTTGTGGATAGAACACACATGCAATGGCTCTAGTGCTAGTTTTAGTATAAGAACACACATGCAATGACTCTGGTGGGTCCACATGTGGTTTTTGGAAAGAACACACATGCAATGACCACTGGTGGATCCATGTGTTGTTTGTGGAAAGAACACACATGCAATGAGTCTAGTGGATCCATGTGTGGTTTGTGGAAAAGAACACACATGCAATGACTCTAGTGCTGGTTTGTGGTTTTAGTATAAGAACAAACATGCAATTACTCAAATGGATCCATATGTGGTTTGTGGAAAGAACACACATGCAATGACTCTAGTTGATCCATATGTGGTGGTTGGAAAGAACACACATGCAATGACCACTGGTGGATCCATGTGTGGTTTGTGGAAAAGAACACACATGCAATGACCACTGGTTGATCAATGTGTGGTCTGTGGAAACAACACACGTGCAATGACTCTAGTGGTTGATCCATGTGTGGTTTGTAGAAATAACACACATGCAATGACTGTAATGGATCCATAAGTGGTTTATGGAAAAGAACACACATGCAATGACCACTGGTTGATCCAAATGGGGTTTGCGGAAAGAACACACATGCAATGATCACTTGTTGATCCATGTGTGGTTTGTGGAAAGAACACACATGCAATGACAGTGGTGGATCCATGTGTGGTTTGTGGATAGAACACACATGCAATGACTCTAGTGCTAGTTTTAGTATAAGAACACACATGCAATGACTCTGGTGGGTCCACATGTAGTTTGTGAAAAGAACACGCATGCAATGACCACTAGTGGATCCATCAGTTGTTTGTGGAATAGAACACACATGCAATGAGTCTAGTGGATCCATGTGTGGTTTGTGGAAAAGAACACACATGCAATGACTCTAGTGCTGGTTTGTGGTTTTAGCATAAGAACAAACATGCAATTACTCAAATGGATCCATATGTGGTTTGTGGAAAGAACACACATGCAATGACTCTGGTTGATCCATATGTGGTTTGTGGAAAGAACACACATGGAATTACCACTGGTGCATCCATGTGTGGTTTGTGGAAAAAAACACACATGCAATGACCACTGGTTGATCCATATGTGGTTTGGGGAAACAACAGACATGCAATGACAGTGGTGGATCCATGTGTGGTTTGTGAAAAGAACACACATGCAATGACTCTAGTGTTGTTTTAGTATAAGAACACACATGCAATGACTCTAGTGGTTGATCCATGTGTGGTTTGTGGAAACAACACACATGCAATGACTCTAGTGGTTGATCCATGTGTGGTTTGTGGAAATAACACACATGCAACGACTCTGGTTGATCCATATGTGGTTTGTGGAAAGAACACACATGCAATGGCAGTGGTGGATCCATGTGTGGTTTGTGGATAGAACACACATGCAATGGCTCTAGTGCTAGTTTTAGTATAAGAACACACAGGCAATGACTCTGGTGGGTCCACATGTGGTTTGTGGAAAGAACACACATGCAATGACCACTGGTGGAGCCATGTGTTGTTTGTGGAAAAGAACACACATGCAATGAGTCTAGTGGGACCATGTGTGGTTTGTGGAAAAGAACACACATGCAATGACTCTAGTGCTGGTTTGTGGTTTTAGTATAAGAACAAACATGCAATTACTCAAATGGATCCATATGTGGTTTGTGGAAAGAACACACATGCAATGACTCTGGTGGATCCATATGTGGTTTGTGCAAAGAACACACATGTAATGACCACTGGTGGATCCATGTGTGGTTTGTGGAAAAGAACACACATGCAATGACCACTGGTTGATCCATGTGTGGTTTGTGGAAATAACACACATGCAATGACAGTGGTGGATCCATGTGTGGTTTGTGAAAAGAACACACATGCAATGACTCTAGTATTGGTTTTAGTATAAGAACACACATGCAATGACTCTGGTGGTTGATCCATGTGTGGTTTGTGGAAAGAACACACATGCAATGACTCTAGTGGTTGATCCATGTGTGGTTTGTGGAAACAACACACATGCAATGACTCTAGTGGTTGATCCATGTGTGGTTTGTGGAAATAACACACATGCAATGACTATAATGGATCCATAAGTGGTTTATGTAAAAAGAACACACATGCAATGACCACTCGTTGATCCATATGTGGTTTGTGGAAAGAACACACATGCAATGACCACTTGTTGATCCATGTGTGGTTTGTGGAAAGAACACACATGAAATGACAATGGTGGATCCATGTGTGGTTTGGGGATAGAACACACATGCAATGACTCTAGTGCTAGTTTTAGTATAAGAACACACATGCAATCACTCTGGTGGGTCCACATGTAGTTTGTGAAAAGAACACACATGCAATGACCACTAGTGGATCCATTAGTTGTTTGTGGAAAAGAACAAACATGCAATGAGTCTAGTGGATCCATCACACATGCAATGACTCTAGTGCTGGTTTGTGGTTTTAGTATAAGAACAAACATGCAATTACTCAAATGGATTCATATGTAGTTTGTGGAAAGAACACACATGTAATGACTCTGGTTGATCCATATGTGGTTTGTGGAAAGAACACACATGGAATGACCACTGGTGGATCCAAGTGTGGTTTGTGCGAAAAAAGACACATGCAATGACCATTGGTTGATCCATGTGTGGTTTGGGGAAAGAACACACATGCAATGACAGTGGAGGATGCATGTGTGGTTTGTGAAAAGAACACACATGCAATGACTCTAGTGTTGTTTTAGTATAAGAACACACATGCAATGACTCTAGTGGTTGATCCATGTGTGGTTTGTGGAAATAACACAAATGCAATGACTCTAGTGGTTGATCCATGTGTGGTTTGTTGAAACAACACACATGCAATGACTCTAGTGGTTGATCCATGTGTTGTTTGTGGAAATAACACACATGCGATGACTGTAATGGATCCATAAGTGGTTTATGGAAAAGAACACACATGCAATGACCACTGGTTGATCCATATGTGGTTTGTGGAAAGAACACACATGCAATGACCACATGTTGATCCATGTGTGGTTTGTGGAAAGAACACACATGCAATGACAGTGGTGGATCCATGTGTGGTTTGTGGATAGAACACACATGCAATGACTCTAGTGCTAGTTTTAGTATAAGAACACACATGCAATGACTCTGGTGGGTCCACATGTAGTTTGTGAAAAGAACACACATGCAATGACCACTGGTGGATCCATGTGTTGTTTATGGAAAAGAACACACATTCAATGAGTCAGGTGGATCCATGTGTGGTTTGCGGAAAAGAACACACATGCAATGACTCTAGTTCTAGTTTGTGGTTTTAGTAGAAGAACAAACATGCAATTACTCAAACGGATCCATATGTGGTTTGTGGAAAGAACCCACATGCAATGACTCTGGTTGATCCATATGTGGTTTGTGGAAAGAACACACATGCAATGACCACTGGTGGATCCATGTGTGGTTTGTGGAAAAGAACACACATGCAATGACCACTAGTTGATCCATGTGTGGTTTGTGGAAAGAACAGACATGCAATGACAGTGGTGGATCCATGTGTGGTTTGTGAAAAGAACACACATGCAATGACTCTAGTGTTGGTTTTAGTATAATAGCACACATGCAATGACTCTAGTGGTTGATCCATGTGTGGTATGTGGAAATAACAGACCTGCAATGACTCTAGTGGTTGATCCATGTGTGGTTTGTGGAAAGAACACACATGCAATGACTCTAGTGGTTGATCCATGTGTGGTTTATGGAAATAACACACATGCAATGAACACTTGTTGATCCATGTGTGGTTTGTGGAAAGAACACACATGCAATGAAAGTGGTGGATCCATGTGTGGTTTGTGGATAGAACACACATGCAATCACTCTATTGCTAGTTTGAGTATAAGAACACACATGCAATGACTCTGGTGGGTCCACATGTAGTTTGTGAAAAGAACACACATCCAATGACCACTGGTGGATCCATGTGTTGTTTGTGGAAAAGAACACACATGCAATGAGTCTAGTGGATCCATGTGTGGTTTGTGCAAAAGAACACACATGCAATGGCTCTAGTGCTAGTGTGTGGTTTTAGTATAAGAACAAACATGCAATTACTCAAATGGATCCATATGTGGTTTGTGGAAAGAACGAACATGCAATGACTCTGGTTGATCCATATGTGGTTTGTGGAAAGAACACACATGCAATGACCACTGGTGGATCCATGTGTGGTTTGTCGAAAAGAACACACATGCAATGACCACTGGTTGATCCATGTGTGGTTTGTGGAAAGAACACACATGCAATGACAGTGGTGGATCCATGTGTGGTTTGTCAAAAGAACACACATGCAATGACTCTAGTGTTGGTTTTAGTATAAGAACACACATGCAATGACTCTAGTGGTTGATCCATCTGTGGTTTGTGGAAATAACACACATGTAATGACTCTAGTGGTTGATCCATGTGTGGTTTCGTGGAAACAACACACATGCAATGACTCTAGTGGTTCATCCATAAGTGGTTTATGGAAAAGAACACACATGCAATGACCACTGGTTGATCCATATGTGGTTTGTTGAAAGAACACACATGCAATGACCACTTGTTGATCCATCTATGGTTTGTGGAAATAACACACATGCAATGACAGTGGTGGATCCATGTGTGGTTTGTGGATAGATCACACATGCAATGTCTCTAGTGCTAAATTTAGTATAAGAACACACATGCAATGACTCTGGTGGGTCCACATGTACTTTGTCAAAAGAACACACATGCAATGACCACTGGTGGATGCATGTGTTGTTTGTGGAAAAGAACACACATGCAATGAGTCTAGTGGATCCATGTGTGGTTTGTGGCAAAGAACTCACATGCAATGACTCTAGTGCTAGTTTGTAGTTTTAGTATAAGAACAAACATGCAATTACTCAAATGGATCCATATGTGGTTTGTGGAAAGAACACACATGCAATGACTCTGGTTGATCCATATGTGGTTTGTGGAAAGAACACACATGGAATGACCACTGGTGGATCCATGTGTGGTTTGTGGAAAAGAACACACATGCAATGACCACTGGTTGATCCTTGTGTGGTTTGGGGAAAGAACACACATGCAATGACAGTGGTGGATCCATGTGTGGTTTGTGAAAAGAACACACATGCAATGACTCTAGTGTTGGTTTTAGTATAAGAACACACATGCAATGACTCTAGTGGTTGATCCATGTGTGGTTTGTGGAAATAATACACATGCAATGACTCTAGTGGTTGATCCATGTGTGGTTTGTGGAAACAACACACATGCAATGACTCTAGTGGTTGATCCATGTGTGGTTTGTGGAAATAACACACATGCAATGACCACTTGTTCATCCATGTGTGGTTTGTGGAAAGAACACACATGCAATGATAGTGGTGGTTCCATGTGTGGTTTGTCGATAGAACACAAATGCAATGACTCTAGTGCTAGTTTTAGTATAAGAACACACATGCAATGAATCTGGTGGGTCCACATGTCGTTTGTGAAAAGAACACACATGCAATGACGACTGGTGGATCCATGTGTTGTTTGTGGAAAAGAACACACATGCAATGAGTCTAGTGGATCCATGTGTGGTTTGTGGAAAAGAACACACATGCAATGACTCTAGTGCTTGTTTGTGGTTTTAGTATAAGAACAAACATGCAATTACTCAAATGGATCCATATGTGGTTTGTGGAAAGAACACACATGCAATGACTCTAGTTGATCCATATGTGGTTTGTGGAAAGAACACACATGCAATGACTACTGGTGGATCCATGTGTGGTTTGTGGAAAAGAACACACATGCAATGACCATTGGTTGATCCATGTGTGGTTTGTGGAAAGAACACACATGCAATGATAGTGGTGGATCCATGTGTGGTTGATACATTGCAAATGTATCTATAATTTTTGATGTTCCATGCTTGGTTTTATCCACTTTCTTGTGCTTTGTTCCAAATTTGGAGTACTTTTATTATGATTTCTTGGACTAACCTATTAACAATAGCCACAGTGCCAGCCACCTATTTTCTGCTGTTTTTGGTTCCAGGAAAGTCAGAAAATGAATATTCTCGGAATTGGACGGGACAAAAGCGAAAGTGCCTGTTTTTCCGGAAGGGATCAAGTGCTAGAATACAAGACAGAGAGGGGCCAGGGGCCGGACACACCACCTGGCCGCGCGGCCAGGCCTGGCCCGCGCCAGGGGCTGGTGTGGTGGCTCCCGGCACCCTCTTGGCCTCTCCTTCCGCCTATATATTGCCCTCGGGACGAAAACCCTAAGTACCCGATCAAAAACCCATGAAAGAGTCTGTAGCCGCCGTCATCTTCATCCCTAGATCGGGAGGGATCTGAAGCTCTTCCCGGCACCCTGCCGGAGAGGGGAATTCACCCTGGAGGCCTTCTTCATCACCATGCAAGCCTCCGGTGTGATGCGTGAGTAGTTCATCCTTGGACTACGGATCCATGTAGTAGCTAGATGGTTGGTTTCTCCTCCTATGTGCTTTCATGTTTAGATCTTGTGAGCTCCGTTCATGATCAATATCATCTATTTGTAATTCATATATGTTGTGTTTGCGGGGATCCGATAGATATTGAGATGCTATTTCAGATTGATTATTGATTCTATCATGTCTTTGTTATTTGAGATATTGCATGCTTTCCGTTGTTAGTAGCTATCTTGGCCAAGTAGATGATAGCAACTCCAAGAGTTAGTATTTATGCTCGATAGTGGGTCCATGCCTCTGGTAATCTGGGGAAGTGACAGAAATCTCTAAGGTACTAGATGTGCTATTGCTACTAGGGAGAAAACAACGATCCTTTATTCATAGAACAAGTGTATTGTTTACCTTACACGCAGTTCGTAAAGCAATAATCTGTTGCTTGCAATTTAATACTGGAGGGGGTTCGGATGATAACCTAAAGGTGGATATTAGTCATAGATGCAGTTGGATGGCGGTCTATGTATTATGTTGTAATGCCCAATCAAGTCTCAAAGGAGTCAAGATGATTAGTATATGCATGTATTGCTTTTTTTGGTGTTTGTCAATTGCCCCGCTGTAATTTGTTCACCCATCATGTTATCTATCTTAAGGAGAGCCACCTCTAGTGAACTATGGATCCTGGTCCTTTACTTTACATACAATCTACAATCTTTTACTTCTTTGTGTTTACTTTCTGCAAACTTTAACTTCTTTCCATTCGATACGTTTAATCCTTTGTTTTCTGCAAAACACGGTGAGATTGACAACCTCATCGCAAGTTGGGGACAAAGTTTTGTGGTTGTGTTGTGCAGGTCTCCACGTTGCTACTAGCACCGGTAGTGCGCCCTACCAAAGCTCAGATAGTAACACCTTTGGGGTGTTTCCTTGCTCCTACTGGTTCGATTAAACCTTGGTTTCATAACTGAGGGAAACTTGCTGCTGTGCTCATCATACCTTCCGCTTAGGGTTTCCAACGAGCTCTACGTCGATCGTCGAGCGCATCAAGCTATTTTCTGGCACCGTTGCCGGGGAGTCAAGGACATCTTCACAAGGGGAGTCCCTCATAACCAATCTCTTTACTTTGTTGTTTTTGTTTTGCTTAGTTTTCTTTTTGCTTTGTTTGCTTGTTTTGTTCTTCAAAAACACAAAAAAATTAGTTTTACTTGTTTGCTTTCTTATTTGAAAACCCAAAAAAATGACTACTCTTGAAAACACTAAGTTGTGTGACTTCACTAGAACCAACAACAATGATTTTATGAGCACTCCTATTGCTCCACCTGTGGCTGAAAATACTTTCTTTGAGATAAAACCTGCTTTGCTCAATCTTGTTATGAGAGAACAATTTTCTGGTATTGGTAATGAAGATGCTGCTTCCCATCTAAATAACTTTGTTGAACTTTGTGAGATGCAAAAGCATAGGGATATAGATGGTGATATTATTAAACTGAAATTGTTTCCTTTCTCTTTGAGAGGAAAAGCTAAAGAGTGGTTGAATTCCTTAACTAGGAATAGTATTGATTCTTGGACTAAGTGCAAAGATGCTTTTATTGGAAAATACTATCCTCCTGCTAAGATTATATCCATGAGAAGTGAAATAATGAAGTTTAAACAACTTGATAATGAGCATGTTGCTCAAGCTTAGGAAAGAATGAAATCTTTGGTAAAGAATTGTCCCACTCATGTACTGACTGCTTGGATGATCATCCAAGCTTTTTATGCAGGATTGAACTATTCTTCAAGTAACCTATTGGATTCAGCTGCTGGAGGTACCTTTATGACCATCACTTTGGGTGCTGCAACAAAACTATTGGATAATATGATGGTTAATTATTCTGAATGGCATACTGAGAGAGCTCCACAAGGTAAGAAGGTAAATTCTGTTGAAGAAACCTCCTCCTTGAGTGATAAGATTGATATTATTATGTCTATGCTTGTTAATGGGAAAGCCCATATTGATCCAAATAATGTTCCTTTAGCCTCTTTGGTTGCTCAAGAAGAGCAAGTTGATGTGAACTTCATAAGAAATAACAACTTTGGCAACAATGCTTATGGTAATAATGCTTATAGGAACAATTTTGGTAACAAAAATTATAAACCTTATCCTCACAACAATGGTAATGCTTATGGAAATTCTTACAACAATAATAAGTGTGCTCCCTCTGAACTTGAAGTTATGCTTAAAGAGTTTATTAGTAAACAAACCGCTTTCAATAAAACTATTGAGGAAAAACTCTCTAATGCTGAAAGAAATATAGCATCTTTGGCTGAAGCTCAATCTTTTTTGAATAAAATGGCTGCTAAACCTGAAACTAATAAGAGTCCCTTTGCAGCTACTAATGCCATACAAATAAGAATTGATGAAAATGTTAGACTATTAGCTGAATTACATGCTAAGTGGGAAAGAGAAGATGAAATTGCTAGAAACATTAGTGTTTCTACTATCACCACCACTAGTGTTGAGGCTAGTAATAGTTCTACTACTTTAGATGATAAAGTTGATTTTGATCTTGATGGTTGCAATATCTCTGAAGTTATTAAGTTCCTACAAAAGCTTGCTAAAAGTCCTAATGCTAGTGCTATGAACATGGCCTTTACAAAACACATTACCGATGCTCTCATAAAGATTAAGGAAGAAAAGATGAAACACAAAGCTTCTATTCCTATAAAACAAGAGGATGGTTGGGAACCCATCATTAATATGAAAGTGAATGACTTTGATTTCAAAGCTTTGTGTGATCTTGATAGTAGTGTTTCTATTATGCCTAGAAGGATTTATGATATGCTTGATTTCCCTCCTCTTGAAGATTGCTATTTGAATGTTCCACTTGATGCTATTGCTAAAAAGAAACTCATGGGGAGTCTTAATGATGTCCTTATTATGGTTAATGATTCCTATGTCCCTGTTGATTTCTATGTTTTGGATGTTGAGTACAATGCTTCTTGTCCTATTACTTTGGGAAGACCTTTTCTTAGAACTGTTGGTGCCATCATTGATATGAAGGAAGGCACCATTAAATATCAACTCCCACTCAAGAAAGGTATAGAACACTTCCCTAAAAAGAGAGAAAATATTTCTTTTGCTTCTCCTATGAAAACAAAATTTGGTCTTAATGCTTCTTCTATTGAGAACACTTGATTCTTTCTTTGCTTCTCATGCCTAACTTAAAGGCGTTAAAGAAAAGTACTTGTTGGGAGATAACCCAAGAGTTTTAGATGAGTCTTGGAAGTTATTAACTCTGTAATAACCTCTCCTTATCCTTTCTTTTTGCTTTTTGTGCCAAGAGTAACCTCTAATGAGAGTGAAGTAATGATTGGGAAAGTTGCTGTCCCGAAACAGATTTCTGTGCTTCACCGTAAAGATTCCTGAGAGAGCTGTGTACGTCAAATTGAGCTGTAATATTTTGTGATTTTGCCCCAGGTTGTTATATAACTTTATTTCGTTCAACACTTTTTGATTTGAGCAACATAAGGTCTTCAAAAAAATTCGTCTTTACCTGCTGGTCTGTTTTGACAGATTTCTGCCATTTTCTGCATTTGCTTCTTGTTGGTTCCTTCTTGAGTTCTTTTGGGGAATTGAGCTTTTTGAGGGAAGTTCTAAAGTAGATAGTGTTATAATGGAAGTTTATTTGGTGTTAGAACTGAACCTTGAGACTTGTTTATCTTAAGTGCACTAATGTTGCTAATGAGATTGTGTGAAGTTTTGTATGAAGGAAAATTTTCAGGTATATGGAAGAAATGAGTAACAAGATGAAGGATGGACTAAAGATCAAGCTTGGGGACGCCACACATGTCACCCCAAGAAATATCCAAGAGGTACAAGCGTCAAATCTTGGGGATGCCCAAGGCATCCCCTTCTTCATCAATAAAAATCCCAGGTTTCTTCCAAACGCTTCATTTTTATTGTTTCATGCACAGTTGTGTTTTTTGGAGCGTCATCTTTTTTGTTTTTGTTTTGGTTTTTAGTTTTCTTGGTTTGCTTAGTTTTCTGAATAAGTTGGTTGTACCCCCTCTTTCACACTTTGGTTTGCAAATAGTTTGGTTGGGTTTGGAAAAGAGTAGGAAAGTTCATGCTTATATGGTAAAAAGAGCTCGCTTTTGACTGTGGCTATGCTTTGTCATGCCATGCTTGATATTGTTTTGGCTTTATGCTTAGTATTATTTGCTGTAGCATGACTTGTTATAAACAATTGAGATTGCTTAATGTGCCTTGGATGAATCATGCGTTGTTTTAGCATATTAAAGCATAGTATAGTGGTATTCTCCTTTGATGCTTTATTTGGGTTGACTTGGCACATGATCACACCATGTTATGACTGTCACAAGTCAACATAGCCTTTATGATCCTTTAGTTTTCAACTTTTAGTATCACTTTGTGCTTTGATCAATGATGCTTTGTCGCTCTGCATGATTATGGCCATTATTGCTCTCTTAGTTTGTCGCTCCCAGTCTTTTGCTAGCCTCCACCACCAAGTATGAGTTCCACTCATGCATCCAACTCCCTAAACCAAGTTTTTCCAAAGAGTCCACCATACCTACCTACTATCTTATGTTATTCCAAGTATTTTCGTGCTTTTGTTTACCTTCCACTTGTTATGAGAAAACTAGTGATTAAAGCTCTCACGAACTTGATGGCACACTTTACTTTATTGCCTCTAATAAACTTGAACCATTGGGTCCTTATTTGTTGCGTATATGCTTGCGCTTAATAAGTTGAAATTAGCAGAACCATGTACCATGGGGAACGCTTTCAACATTGCACTTGTACTTTGTACCCGGTTGATATTATGTTCTTTTGCTTACGGATCCCGCCGGTGTGAAATAAAAGTGGAACTTGTAAGATCATGGAGTTTGTATTTGTGTTAGAGAAACGCCTGGGCCGCTAGCCTAAGCCATGCCTAATCATGGTGGAAACTTGCATCATCACCATAATGAGCACTCTATGAAGCATCCTCAATAAAAACCTATGCAAATAGCAAATAAAAAGATCGCTGAGATGCTCATTGTCTGCTTGCCTTGTCATTTTGACTATGGGAAAGCTCCCGTATCATGTGCAAGGGGTACCCCGTTGGCGGTTCTTAATGATACACATATACTTACTATGGCAAGAGCTTACTCATGACTGAAGTTGAGTAGCATGAGGATCGGTCTTCGTAAGTAAGGGGCATGAGATTTCGGTTTATAACTTGTCAAGCATATCGTCTTAGTTGTGTCAGTTTAACCTTAATCACCTTCAAGATGCTTATGATAGGGGCAATGAGAGGTGAAAGCTATAAGTACCATAATTTTTGGAAGCTCTTTATGAGACATGAATCCCTACTTACTTTTACAAAAGGCCTTTCTTCCACCATTATATTGAGTCTCCACCTTCTATCTTTATGCACCTACTTTGAGAGCGTAGTGGCCATTCTTAGTTCTATGTGCATTGTCCCAAGACTAGTTGATTGATGCATAACTTGTTATTGCTTGTTTGAAACTATTGTATCTACTCACTCATTTGAACTTTGAAGGTGTCCCATGCATTTATATTCGCTACTCTATTGAGGGACAAGCTGAATACTTTTATGCTATGTTTTCTTTATGTGAAACAAACAAACGTCTTGCAAAGCATTGCTATTCATGAATCTTTTGTTTATGCCTTTTCATGTTGCATCTTAGTTTCTTTGCTTATTGCTAGAACTTTGTTTTTCATGTTATGATTGAAGTACTATGATCCCAACTTTGAATGTTTTGCAAATACTTTGATCAAGTCTTTGATGGTGCATGTCACCTCAAAAATTATTTCTTTTTATCACTTACCTACTCGAGGACGAGTAGGAGTGAAGCTTGGGGATGTTGATACATTGCAAATGTATCTATAATTTTTGATGTTCCATGCTTGGTTTTATCCACTTTCTTGTGTTTTGTTCCAACTTTGGAGTACTTTTATTATGATTTCTTGGACTAACCTATTAACAAGAGCCACGATTGCCTGCCTGTTTTCTGCTGTTTTTGGTTCCAGGAAAGTCAGAAAATGAATATTCTCGGAATTGGACGGGACAAAAGCCAAAGTGCCTATTTTTACGGAAGGGATCAAGTGCCAGAATACGAGACAAAGAGGGGCCAGGGTCCAGCCACACCACCTGGCCGCGTGGCCAGGCCTGGCCCGCGCCAGGGGGTGGTGTGGTGGCTCCTGGCACCCCCTCGGCCTCTCCTTCCGCCTATATATTTCCCTCGGGACGAAAACCCTAAGTACCCGATCAAAAATCCATGAAAGAGTCTGTAGCCGCCGTCATCTCCATCCCTAGACCGGGAGGGATCTGAAGCTCTTCCCGGCACCATGTCGGAGAGGGGAATTCACCCTGGAGGCCTTCTCCATCACCATGCAAGCCTCCGGTGTGATGCGTGAGTAGTTCATCCATGGACTACGGATCCATGTAGTAGCTAGATGGATGGTTTCTCCTCCTTTGTGCTTTCATGATTAGATCTTGTGAGCTCCGTTCATGATCAAGATCATCTATTTGTAATTCATACATGTTGTGTTTGCGGGGATCTGATGGATATTGAGATGCTATTTCAGATTGATTATTGATTCTATCATGTCTTTGTTATTTGAGATCTTGCAGGCTTTCCGTTGTTAGTAGCTATCTTGGCCAAGTAGATGCTAGCAACTCCAAGAGTTAGTATTTATGCTTGATAGTGGGTTCATTCCTCTAGTAATCTAGGGAAGTGACAGAAATCTCTAAGGTACTAGATGTGATGTTGCTACTAGGGAGAAAACAACGATCCTTTGTTCATAGAACAATTGTATTGTTTACCTTACACGCAGTTCGTAAAGCAATAATCTGTTGCTTGCAACTTAATACTAGAGGGGGTTCGGATGATAACCTGAAGGTGGATTATTAGTCATAGATGCAGTTGGATGGCGATCTATGTATTATGTTGTAATGCCCAATCAAGTCTCAAAGGAGTCAAGATGATTAATATATGCATGTATTGCTTTCTTGGTGTTTGTCAATTGCCCCGCTGTAATTTGTTCACCCAGCATGTTATCTATCTTCAGGAGAGCCACCTCTAGTGAACTATAGATCCCGGTCCTTTACTTTACATACAATCTACAATCTTTTACTTCTTTGTGTTTACTTTCTGCAAACTTTTACTTCTTTCCATTCGATACGTTTAATCCTTTGTTTTTCGCAAAACACGGTGAGATTGACAACCTCATCGCAAGTTGGGGACAAAGTTTTGTGGTTGTGTTGTGCAGGTCTCCACGTTGCTACTAGCACCGGTAATGTGCCCTGCCAAAGCTTAGATAGTAACACCTTTGGGGTGTTTCCTTGCTCCTACTGGTTCGATTAAACCTAGGTTTCATAACTAAGGTAAACTTGCTGCTGTGCTCATCATACCTTCCTCTTGGGGTTCCCAACGAGCTGTACGTCGATCGTCGAGCGCATCCGTGGTTTGTGAAAAGAACACACATGCAATGACTCTAGTGTAGGTTTTAGTATAAGAACACACATGCAATGACTCTAGTGGTTGATCCATGTGTGGTTTGTGGAAATAACACACATGCAATGACTCTAGCGGTTGATCCATGTGTGGTTTGTGGAAACAACACACATGCAATGACTCTAGTGGTTGATCCATGTGTGGTTTGTGGAAATAACACACATGCAATGACTGTAATGGATCCATAAGTGGTTTATGGAAAAGAACACACATGCAATGACCACTCGTTGATCCATATGTAGTTTGTGGAAAGAACACACATGCAATGACCACTTGTTGATCCATGTGTGGTTTGTGGAAAGAACACACGCGCAATGACAGTGGTGGATCCATGTGTGGTTTGTGGATAGAACACACATGCAATGACTCTAGTGCTAGTTTTAGTATAAGAACACACATGCAATGACTCTGGTGGGTCCACATGTAGTTTGTGAAAAGAACACACATGCAATGACCACTGGTGGATCCATGTGTTGTTTGTGGAAAAGAACACACATGCAATGAGTCTAGTGGATCCATGTGTGGTTTGTGGAAAAGGACACACATGCAATGACTCTAGTGCTGGTTCGTGGTTTTAGTATCAGAACAAACATGCAATTACTCAAATGGATCCATATGTGGTTTCTGGAAAGAACACATATGCAATGACTCTGGTTGATCCATATGTGGTTTGCGGAAAAAACACACATGCAATGACCACTAGTGGATCCATGTGTGGTTTGTGAAAAAGAACACACATGCAATGACCACTGGTTGATCCATGTGTGGTTTGTGGAAAGAACACACATGCAATGACAGTGGTGGATCCATGTGTCGTTTGTGAAAAGAACACACATGCAATGACTCTAGTGTTGGTTTTAGTATAAGAACACACATGCAATGACTCTAGTGGTTGATCCATGTGTGGTTTGTGGAAATAACACACATGGAGTAACTCTAGTGCTGGTTTTAGTTTAGGAGCACATATGGATCCATATGTGGTTTGTGGAAAAGAACACACATGCAATGACCACTGATTGATCCATAAGTGGTTTGTGGAAAGAACACACATGTAGTGAACACTGGTTGATCCATGTGTGGTTTGTGAAAAGAACACACATGCAATGCCATTGGTTGATCCATATGTGGTTCGTGGAACGAACACACATGCAATGACACTGGTTGATCCAAATGTGGTTGATGACAGGAACACACATGCAATAACTCTTGTGAATACATATGTGGTTTCTGGAAAGAACACACATGCAATGAACTCTAGTGGATCTATCTTGGCATAATTTGATGTATGCCACGATGCATTTCATTGTAAAAGACACCCACTTTCCATTTTTATTCTACTCAGCTTTGCCCCCTCCCCTCTCTCTCTCTCTCTCTCTCTCTCTCTCTCTCTCTCTCTCTCTCTCTCTCTCTCTCTCTTTCGTAGAAGCCCAAACCTGTGCCACTCTGTCTGCTACGCCCTGATTGGTTGTCATAGTTGTCACACGGATCGTGCGCACCAACTATTGATCCTGTGTGATCCAACGAGGCTCGTTGCACACGTCGTGCCCTTCACAGGACAACGCGAGACAACACGGACGTCTCTCTCAACGAGACTTCTACAAGAAGGAACACGATGCCATCCATGGAAAAAGTGCTCGAGTGGTCATGTAATGATTAATCTAGTCTGCAAAGGCTACAAGTCTACTACACGGCAATTGGTCATCCATGGACTACCGGCTATACCATTTTTACTATGAAGTGCGCCTGCACTCTCATTTCCGTCAGGCCCCCACCACACGAATCTTCCACGTGGCAGCCGCAGCCGGAAGAGCTGTCAACCGGGGCCCTCGAGGAGGCCTAAACGTCCCCGCATTAAAAACCCAGCCTATCGGGTCCTCCATTCACACTCATCCACTACTCTCTCTTCCCTATCCAGCAAAACACCACAATCTTGAACGTACTTGCACGAACCTTCTCCATGAAACCAGTGCGTGGGGGTGAGTGTCCGGGCATCACCGATGGGGTGGTGCTTCACGCGGCAGATCTGGAGGAGCATCATGCAGCACAGGCCGAGGAGGACCATGTGCACGCCGGTGCTAACGACTTCAGAGGCGCCGATGAGGGCGTGGAGTTCGACGAACACGCTCCGCTCGTGTACCCGGAGGTACATCTATTTGTACATGTTTCATATTTTCTGCTCGAGCTTACTCTATCCAGGCGTCATAAAAAATCTAGTCCTAATGATTAGATGCAACATACGAACCGGTACATGGAGAGATCTAGTCTGTTCTGAATGAATCCACATTATTTATTTATTAATAAGTTACCAAGAACACAAACCACATTAATTTAGGAGCGAGCTAGGGAGACGGCCGTAATGAACTGTTGAACCTGTATAGACATGTCATTGCATCGAAAGTAACTTGGAATGGTGGAAGGAATATATATTTATTATTTTGCTCATTTCGGTTTGTATTCCATACATTACAGGTGTATTCAAGTGAGATGGACTCTGACAAGGAGACTAGGGAGAACAAGAGCCACCATGTCATGAAGAAGCTCAAGAGCGGGATAATCCCTTTCCGCACTCGACTTGGGGAGCTTAGGTGCCCTTTCTATAAGAAAGGAGTCAACCCGAGGATTGCCAGCTTGATTCCCCATGCGGTTGGCATCGGTAAAAGCCCTGCTAGTAAACACAAGTCGGCGACCAAGGCTAAGCACGCTGCTTATGGCAAGTTCCTGAGGGAGTATGTCAAGACCGACCTAGTGTCCCCTTACTTAGGAATCAACAACTCCTAGCCGACCAACCCCGTCACTATGCTGGCCCGACCACTAATAATATTTAGTTTTATTACCGTATCTAGACCCTTAAACTATGGGGATTTCTATTTTCATACCCTTCAAAATATATTCAAGTTCATATGTTTATGTTGCTAAAGTTCCAGTGGCATACTCGTTATTTTGCATGGATAGAGGGGTGCCTCCAATAGATATAAGGGTTATCCTATCCGCTAGATCACAGAGGATCAACGGTTGGTGGGCAAAACTGAGTACAATTGAATCGCCATGGTTAGACACGAGGGAAAAAACGTGACTCACGGTACGCGTGTGCGGTGCACCGGGTGGTAGCGGACACATGTGGCCGTGCATGGTGCATTAGCGTACGCGGTGCATGGTAGTGCAACGAAACGCCGCTTCCCTTCTCCTTTAATAGAGGCCTCCCCACTCCCACTCATCACGCACTCGCTCACTCAATCGTCTCCACTGTCCCATCACCTTCTGCAAATGCCCAACAAAACCCCAACCACGCTGGCGATGGAGAAGATCGGCGCGGTGGCCATCGACGCCTCCAAGGCAGCCGGTGAGGAGCCCCCCCGTCCCCGTCTCCACATCCGCCGTAGCTGCCGGCGAGAAGGCCCCTGCCGGTCTCGGATAGATCCCGCTCGGCTAGGACCCCTATGAGGAGGTTCTCTACATAAGGCCGGAGAACCCCTACGACACTAGCATCGCCGACCCGTGGTCTGAGGTAACCAGAGTTTTCTCCCCTTCCCTTGTTCTTCCCCCGTTCCAATCATTGGATGCTAGATCGTATGTTATTAGGGCTCAGCTATTCGTATTTTTTACAGTAGCTAATCCTATTGTGTTAGATCTCGATTTTTGATGAATCCCCCTATTGGTAGTTGGGATCAGTATTCGATTTGGTTTGAGATTTGGGGAATAATCGGGAGATCTCTTTCGGTTAATTTATGCAAAAAATCAATCCCGATAATCAAAGTATCTCAATCATGTCCTTATTTCACTCTACTGTTTTTTTCCAACGGGAGGATAGCAGGGATCTCCGCAGTGACGACGAGTCGCAGGACACCAAGACTCGTCATGTGCTGAGGAGGCTAAAGTCCGGTCAGTACAACAACTTCTTCGCTGGCGACATGTACAGGTGCCCCTTCTGCCCCACCAGGAGGCTCCACGGCACGGACTTCAACTCCCTCATGAAGCATGCCGAGGACGTGAGGACCTACGGGACGTCCGTGAACGTCCACGGCTTCAGGGACAAGCACCAGGCGCTCGGTCTTCACCTCCGTAACCTCCATAAGGTGGCTATCAAGGAGGGTCGCATGCCCCCGATCAGACCCAAGGTGCCCAAGGTCAAGGGGCTGGGCAGCAAGAAGTGGAGGAGACGCCAGAGGGAGGAGGCGGATGCCCTCCTGGCAGAGGCCACGAGGGGCCACTGATCAGCTGCTGCTGTAAAGCAGCTTCTTTTGTCTTGTATGTGTTGAAGCAGTCCGCTGCTGCTGCTGAGCATCCTAATTGTCGAACCTCGTTAAGTACCGTACTATATAACCTATATTAGCTGCTTTATCTACATCTGCTCTGTTTACTGAATTTATTTATGGTGCTGGTTTGTTTTGCTGCTCTAGATTTGCTACCAGATTGGGGAAAAACGATCGCAAAAGGAACAATGAATGAAAAGAGAAGCTGCTCTAGATTCCATACCTTTTTGGGCAAAAAAACACAACTGATAGAGAGAGAGAGAGGGGGGAAAAGGCGCTCTTAAAAAGGCCAAATGACAAAAAAAACTTCCACTTTAGGCGTCATGGCGCACGTAACGGCCAAGCCTTTGACCAGATGGCACCCCCCTCCGAGCGCATGTGAGGGCTTCAGAATATCGGGTGGACAAAAGTGAGGACAAACGAGACACAATGTTGCTATAGCTAAATCTGACAAAAAGCTGAATTTGGCTTTACCATGCAATTTGGCTAGAGCACCACAATGTAGCTATTCTAAATCCCTAAACTATGTGGTGCGTTGAAACCTAATGCTTTTCCACCGACACGTGTGTTGCAAAGTTGCTTGATCGTGCATGCTTACACAAGTGGCCTACAGAGAAACTTATAGAAGCATGGGCAAACGAGCTTCATTTTGGCAAATTCAGGACAAGCTTTGCGCAATTGGCAGGCCAGATCGGCTGGGCGGCTGCCCTGGGGTGCAGGGATGCTAGGTCCATGTCTATGCTTACACTTATTAAACTTGTTAGGAATTAATAATAACTGTACACTTCCTTCTGTCCTATCACGTTACGTCATGTCAGCACCGCGCACCCGCTGCAGATCGGCAACGGGACGGTGGTCTACCTGACCGGTCTCTGCCACGCCAAAGCCACGTCGCACACCCGTCCCATCGCCTACCGGGAAGGACGCCGAATTTAATCGCTAGGATTGGAAACCATCGGTGCTCGCCCGGTCAAACTTGCTTGCGCATGGGTATGACCGGAATATTGGTAAACGGAATTTAAGCATCGCCATCCTCAAAGACATCATCATGCAAAAATCCCCAACTCATTCCTTCCGCCGGCGCCGCCACCGCAAGAACCATCAACGCTGCCGCAGGCACCGCCTCCACCTGGCCATACCACCGCAACAGATCACTCCACCTCCACGCCCAGTCCCAGCCACCGCTACCGACCCTAGGCCACCGCCGCCGCATTAGCTGCTGCCATGGATGCAGAGTACGGCGTGTTTGGCAACGGGAGCGACTACACCGACGAGTACACCGTCACCGCCCATGGCACCACCAAGCTGACGGTCGTCCACACAAATGCGTCAGCGGAGGTGGCCAAGGTCATCGCAATGTACGAGCGGTGGCTACAGCTGGAGCCGATGGACAGGTACATGATCGTCGGCCTTGACCTCGAGTATACTAGAGATAGGAAGAGGATGGCGCTTTTGCAGCTGTCCATGCGCAACCACTGCCTACTATATCACGTATGTAGGGCCAAATTTGTATGCCCGGAGCTTCGCGAGTTCCTACACAGGAGGGAGATCTACTTCGCCAGCGTCGACATCAAGAACGACACTCCGAAGCTAGAACGGGATCTCCTCATTCACGTCGTTGATGTGCTCGACGTAGAGCTTGTTGGGAACCCCAAGAGGAAGGTATGATGAGCACAACAACAAGTTTTCCCTCAGTTATGAAACCAAGGTTTTATCGAACCAGTAGGAGCAAGGAAACACCGCAAAGGTGTTACTAGCTGAGCTTTGGCAGGGCGCACTACCGGTGCTAGTAGCAACGTGGAGACCTGCACAACACAACCACAGAACTTTGTCCCCAACTTGCGATGAGGTTGTCAATCTCACCGTGTTTTGCGGAAAACAAAGGATTAAACGTATCGAATGGAAAGAAGTAAAAGTTTGCAGAAAGTAAACACAAAGCAGTAAACAGGTGTAGATTGTATGTAAAGAGAAGGGACCGGGATCCATAGTTCACTAGAGGTGGCTCTCCTTAGATAGATAACATGCTGGGTGAACAAATTACAGCGGGGCAATTGACAAACACCGAGAAAGCAATACATGCATATACTAATCATCTTGACTCCTTTGAGACTTGATTGGGCATTACAACATAATACATAGACCGCCATCCAACTACATCTATGGCTAATAATCCACCTTCAGGTTATCATCCGAACCCCCTCCAGTATTAAGTTGCAAGCAACAGATTATTGCTTTACGAAATGCGTGTAAAGTAAACAATACGATTGTTCTATGAACAAAAGATTGTTGTTTTCTCTCTACTAGCAACAACACATCTAGTACCTTAGAGATTTCTGTCACTTCCCCAGATTACCAGAGGCATGAACCCACTATCGAGCATAAATACTAACTCTTGGAGTTGCTAGCATCTACTTGGCCAAGATAACTACTAACAACAGAAAGCATGCAAGATCACAAATAACAAAGACATGATAGAATCAATAATCAATCTGAAATAGCATCTCAATATCCATCGGATCCCCGCAAACATAACATGTATGAATTACAAATAGATGATCTTGATCATGAACGGAGCTCACAAGATCTAAACATGAAAGCACAAAGGAGGAGAACCAGCCATCTAGCTACTACATGGACCCCTAGTCCAAGGATGAACTACTCACGCATCACACCGGAGGCTTGCATGGTGATGAAGAAGGCCTCCAGCATGAATTCCCCTCTCCGGCAGGGTGCCGGGAAGAGCTTCAGATCCCTCCCGATCTAGGGATGGAGATGACGGTGGCTACAGACTCTTTCATGGATTTTTGATCAGGCACTTAGGGTTTTCGTCCTGAGGGCAATATATAGGCAGAAGGAGAGGCCGAGGGGGTGCTGGGAGAGGCCACACCACCCCCTGGCACGGGCCAAGCCTGGCAGCGCGGCCAGGTGGTGTGGTGGCTCCTTGGCCCTTCTCCGTTTCGTATTATGGCACTTGATCCCTTCCGGAAAAATAGGCACTTTGGCTTTTGTCCCGTCCAATTCCGAGAATATTCATTTTCTGACTTTCCTGGAACCAAAAACAGCAGAAAATAGGTAGCTGGCACTGTGGCTCTTATTAATAGGTTAGTCCAAGAAATCATATGAAAAGTACTCCAAAGTTGGAAGAAAACACAAGAAAGTAGATAAAACCAAGCATGGAACATCAAAAATTATAGATACATTTGCAATGTATCAACATCCCCAAGCTTAACTCCTACTCGTCCTCGAGTAGGTAAGTGATAAAAAGAAAGAATAATTTTTGAGGTGACATGCACCATCAAAGACTTGATCAAAGTATTTGCAAAACATTCAAAGCTAGGATCATAGTACTTCAATCATAACATGAAAGACAAAGTTCTAGCAATAAGCAAAGAAACTATGATGCAACATGAAAAGGCACAAACAAAAGATTCATGAATAACAATTCTTTGCAAGACGTTTGTTTGTTTCACATAAAGAAAGCATGGCATAATAGTATTCAGCTTGTCCCTCAATAGAGTAGCAAATATAAATGCATAGGACACCTTCAAAGTTCATAAGAGTGACTAGATACAATAGTTTAAAACAAGAAATATCAAGTTATGCATAAATCAACTAGTCTTGGGACAATGCACATAGAACTAAGAATGGCCACTATGCTCTCAAAGTAGGTGCATAAAGATAGAAGGTGGAGACTCAATATAATGGTGGAAGAAAGGCCTTTGTAAAAGGAAGTAGGGATTCAAGTCTCATAAAGAGCTTCCAAAAATTATGGTACTTATAGCTTTTAGCTCTCATTGCCCGTATCATAAGCATCTTGAAGTGATTAAGGTTAAAGTGAACAAACTATGGTGTACATGCTTGACGAAGTATAAGTCAGAAATCTCATGTCCCTTGTATATGAGGGTCGCTCCTCATGCTACTCAAGTTTAGTCACCGGTAAGTTCTTGTCATCGTAAGTACATGTGTATCATAGAGAACCGCCAACAGGGTACCCCTTGCCCGATGATACGGAAGAATCCCCATATCAAAATGACAAGGCAAGTAGACAACGAGCATCTCAGCATTCTTCTTATTTACCATGGGAATATGGTGCCTTTTTTTCTCTCTTTCCTCTTTTCATAGTATCTCTTTTTTTTTTCTTTTTTTCTCTTTTTTCTCAATATAGGACTCTTTTTTTATAAGAAGAATGCTTCATAGATAACTCATTATGGTTACGCTGCAGGTTTCCACCATGTCAGCATGGATTAGACCAACGGCCCAGGCATTTCTCTAACACATATACATAACTCCATGGACTTACAAGCTCCCATTTAATTTCACACCGACGACATCCATATACAAAAGAGCATGATATCAACTAGGTACAAGTACCAAGTGCAATGTTGAAAGCGTTCCCCATGAAAGCATGGTTTTGCTAATTCCCAAAAAATAAGTGCAAGCATATACAACATAGAATACACAATGGTTCAAGTTAATTAAGGGCAAGTAAAGTAAAGTGTGCCATCAAGTTCATGAGAGCTTTAATCACTAGTTTTCTCATAACAAGTTTAATTTGGAAGGTAAACAAAAGAATGAATATACTTGGAATAGCATAAGATAGTAGATTGGTATTGTGGACTCTTTGGAATAACTTGGTTTAGGGAGTTGGATGCATGAGTGGAACTCATACTTTGTTGTGGAGGCTAGCAAAAGACTGGGAGCGACAAACTAAGAGAGCAATAATGGCCACAATCATGCAGAGCGACAAAACATCATTGATCAAAGCATAAAGTGATACTACAAGTTGAAAACTAAAGGATCATAAAGGCTATGGTGACTTGTGACAGTCATAACATGGTGTGAGCATGCGCCAAGTCAACCCAAATAAAGCATCAAAGGAGAATACCACTATACAATGCTTTAATATGCTAAAACAACGCATGATTCATCCAAGGCACATTAAGCAATCTCAATTGTTTATAACAAGTCATGCTACAGAAAAGAATACTAAGAATAAAGCCAAAACAATATCAAGCATGGCATGACAAAGCACAGACCACAGTCAAAAACAAGCTCTTTTTACCACATAAGCATGAACTTTCCTACTCTTTTCCAAACCAAACCAAACCAATTGCAAACCAATGTATGAAAGAGGGGGTCCAACCAATTTATTCAGAAAACTAAGCAAACCAAGGAAACCAAAAACCAAAACGAAAACGAAAAAGAAGACGCTCCAAGAAAAACACAACTGTGCATGAAACAATAAAAATGAAGCGTTTGGAAGAAACCTGGGATTTTTTTTGATGAAGAAGGCGATGCCTTGGGCATCCCCAAGCTTTGACGCTTGTACTTCTTGGATATTTCTTGTGGTGACATGCGTGGCATCCCCAAGCATGAGCTTTAGTCCATCCTTCATCTCATTACTCAATCCTTCCATACACCTGAAAATTTTCCTTCATACAAAACTTCACACAATCTTTATTAGCAACATTAGTGCACTCAAGATAAATAAGTCTTAAGGTTCAGTTCTAACACAAAATAAACTTCCATTAGAACACTATCTACTACAGCACTTCCTTCAAAAAGCTCAATTTCCCAAAAGAACTCAAAAAGGAACCAACAAGAAGCAAATGCATAAAATGGCAGAAATCTGTTAAAACAGACCAGTAGGTAAAGACGAATTTTTTCGAAGACCTTATGTTGCTCAAATAAAAAAGTGTTGAACTAACGAAAGTTAGATAACAACCTGGGACCGAATCATAAAACATTACAGCTCAATCCTATATATAGAGCTCTCTCATGAATTTTTACGGTGAAGCACAAAAATCTGTTTCGGGACAGCAACTTTCTCAATCATTACTTCACTCTCATTAGAGGTTACTCTTGGCACAAAAAGCAAATAAAAAGGATAAGGAGAGGTTATTACTGAAGTAATAACTTCCAAGACTCATATAAAACTTTTGGGTTATCTCCCAATAAGTACTTTTCTTTAACGCTTTTAAGTTAGACATAAGAAGCAAAGAAAGAATCAAGTGTTCTCAAATGAAGAAGCATTAAGATCAATACCAAAAATATTTTCAACAAGACAAGGTATATCATCCAAATAAGTTCTAGAGGATCCTCTCTCAATGCTCTTATGTTCACTATTCTCATCAAAAGGGTTTGCAGGAACAATCCAATCAAGATTCTTTTCTATGGCATCATGTATTGCTACTAGTTTAAAGGGTATTGGTATCTTAGGTTCCTCCCCATTAGGTTCGGTTTTGTTCATATTTTCTCGTGTACCAACAACATCTACACATGAGCCTAGCATATTGAAACGTTCAAAGATTTTCTAGCTTCCTTGGCAACATCATAGAACTCCTTAAAAAAAGTTTCTAGAATAAAATCCCTCTTTTCAGGGTCCTCAATTTCTTTAAGATTAAGAAACATTACTTGCATTAAGGGGCTGAGGTTAACAAATCTAGCTTCTAGCATGTGAATTAAAGAAGCTGCAGCAATCTCATAGTTTGGGGCAAGTTCTGCAAGGGATCTATCCTCAGTATCTTCATACTTACTAACATGATTGAAGAATTCTTCAATATTGTCTTTCCCAATTATAGAACCACTACCAATTGAAAGATCTTTCAAGGTGAATGTAGCGATCAACATGGTGAGCTAGGGGATAGGTGACTACTAAAGGAGACTTAATTTTTTTGTGTTTTTGAAATAAGAAAGCAAACAAGTAAAACTAATTTTTTTGTGTTTTTGAAGAACAAAACAAGCAAACAAAGAAAAAAGAAACTAAGCAAAACAAAAACAACAAAGTAAAGAGATTGGTTATGAGGGACTCCCCTTGTGAAGATGTCCTTGACTCCCCGCCAATGGTGCCAGAAAAGATCTTGATGTGCTTGTCGTTCGACGTAGAGCTCGTTGGGAACCCCAAGAGGAAGGTATGATGAGCACAGCAGTAGGTTTTCCCTCAGTTATGAAACCAAGGTTTAATCGAACCAGTAGGAGCAAGGGAACACCCCAAAGGTGTTACTAGCTGAGCTTTGGCAGGGCGCACTACCGGTGCTAGTAGCAACGTGGAGAGATGCACAACACAACCACAGAACTTTGTCCCCAACTTGCGATGAGGTTATGAATCTCACCGTGTTTTGTGGAAAACAAAGGAATAAACGTATCGAATGGAAAGAAGTAAAATTTTGTAGAAAGTAAACACAAAGCAGTAAACAATTGTAGATTATATGTAAAGAGAAAGGACCGGGATCCATAGTTTTCTAGAGGTGGCTCTCCTTAGATAGATAACATGCTGGGTGAACAAATTACAGCGGGGCAATTGACAAACACCGAGAAAGCAATACATGCATATACTAATCATCTTGACTCCTTTGAGACTTGATTGGGCATTACAACATAATACATAGACCGCCATCCAACTACATCTATGACTAATAATCCACCTTCAGGTTATCATCCGAACCCCCTCCAGTATTAAGTTGCAAGCAACAGATTATTGCTTTACAAACTGCGTGTAAAGTAAACAATACGATTGTTCTATGAACAAAAGATTGTTGTTTTCTCCCTAGTAGCAACAACACATCTAGTACCTTAGAGATTTCTGTCACTTCCCCAGATTACCAGAGGCATGAACCCACTATCAAGCATAAATACTAACTCTTGGAGTTGCTAGCATCTACTTGGCTAAGATAGATACTAGCAACGGAAAGCATGCAAGATCACAAATAACAAAGACATGATAGAATCAATAATCAATCTTAAATAGCATCTAAATATCCATCGGATCCCCGCAAACACAACATGTATGAATTACAAATAGATGATCTTGATCATGAACGGAGCTCACAAGATCTAAACATGAAATCACAAAGGAGGAGAACCAGCCATCTAGCTACTACATGGATCCGTAGTCCAAGGATGAACTACTCACGCATCACACCAGAGGCTTGCATGGTGATGAAGAAGGCCTCCAGGGTGAATTCCCCTCTCTGGCAGGGTGGCGGGAACAGCTTCAGATCCGTCCCGGTCTAGGGATGGAGATTACGGCGGCTACAGACTCTTTCATGGATTTTTGATCGGGCACTTAGGGTTTTCGTCCTGAGGGCAATATATAGGCAGAAGGAGAGGCCGAGGGTGTGCCGGGAGCGGCCACACCACCCCCTGGCGCGGGCCAGGCCTGGCCGGGCGGCCAGGTGGTGTGCTAGCTCCTTGGCCCTTCTCCGTCTCGTATTCTGGCACTTGATCCCTTCTGGAAAAATAGGCACTTTGGCTTTTGTCCCGTCCAATTCCGAGAATATTCATTTTCTGACTTTCCTGGAACCAAAAACAGCAGAAAACAGGCAGTTGGCACAGTGGCTCTTGTTAATAGGTTAGTCCAAGAAATCATATGAAAAGTACTCCAAAGTTGGAACAAAACACAAGAAAGTAGATAAAACCAAGCATGGAACATCAAAAATTATAGATACATTTGCAATGTATCAGTCGTCAATCACGTCGATCTCCAACGTTTGTGGAGGTACCGGATGGCGGTACGGGGAAAGCCGGCATGGCTAGACTCGCTTCCGACATCATCGACCGCGAGTACGCCGGCATGAAAATCGAGTTCCCCAAGCACCTGCACGAGTGATGGGAGTGGAGGCACCTGGATTATGATGCGATCAAGTACGCAGCCAGGGACGCGTATGTCTGCTACGAGATGCTCAACAGGATCTGGCAGGTGGGTGAGTGTGCTGTTTACCACTACTAGTTTCGCATTTTGTTCCTAGTTTTATCTCGCCTGTATTTTATCTCGCATGTATTTTCTAAGCATTCTGTGTGTAAGAACCAAGCTCGTATGATCCCTGTGCTATTAGCTACTTAACCTGTATGAATTACATCCCCCCTTTTGTATGCTCAACATTCATTCTTACAAATTCTGTCTGTGCCATTTGCATGCGGCAGAATCCAGGACTAACATGCATAAGGTGTGATACAGTCATAAGTTATAACCAAGCCCAGATTATAGAGAAGGATACAGTCATAAACCAGATTATTGTTTGACAAAGGTAATACATAGCAGTTCGTAATTGCTCACATAGTGTACTTATGAAATAACATGTTTTCATAAACACAACAATCATGCACTAATAGTCTACATCCTAGCCTGTTGGAGAAGGCAACCGATCCCAGGATGCCTTCGGTCGCTTGCCCCGGTTTGTAGATTCATCTACACTCCGGCATCTGGGAAAAACAACTTGCCTTGGTGGTGGTTCAATGATGTGATGCCTGGAACGAGATTTTACAATCTGGCAGTACAGCTCGTGGCTAACATACCCGTCAATTGTAGCGTACTTCAGATTAGGTTTAGAAAGTGGCTTATCCTCCTATTAATCGTGCCCTAAACGCCTCCATGAACATCTCGGCAATTTGTCCTTCATGTTAGCGTACCATGGGTCTATGAGTTCGGAGGCAAGAGCGGCCATCCCAGTCTTGCCGCCCTTCGTCCCTGGGATCCAGTAAATTTCCTGGATGTCCACTCTGCACTCCTTTGGGATTCTAATGTTGACAATCGGGCTTTCAAGCAGTTTACTATCATTCGTGATGTCAACACTGGTAAATGTTATGTGCTGGTTCACGAGAAAGTCATGAAACAGATCCCTAATGCTTTCATCCCACCTGCATGAAAATGAATTCAGACAAATAATATATCAATAACTTTTGCAAACAGACGGTTCAGGAACAAAAAGACAGCAAAGTCTACCAGATCCCGTCAGCCCCCTTCTCGCAAAAAGGCTGGTATACGAGGACGTGCCCCTTCATGGAGAGTTGCACCACGGCGATCCTACGGTGATCGCGGCTATACTCGAGGTCGAGACCTACGAACCTATTTTCTTCGAACTGCAGCCAACTCGTGCAATTATTCAGAGTGTTCCTCACCGTCCGAGGGTTGGTGGTGTAGACGACATCGATCTTCTTCCCGCCATCTACTTCGATGTCGAAGTGCGCAGTTTCTTGCCTGCCGTCGTTTCGGATGTCCGGAGCGTCCATGACTACAGGCAAGAGGGAAAGAATACGGAGGAAGAGGCTGATGCGGTGGTGGAGGAAATGGATGAGGCCGTGGAGGAGAAAGACGATGAGGCCGTGGAGGAGGAAATGAGACGGAGAAGTGAAAGATTGGAACCGCCCTTACCAATATCTGGAATGGTGCACGACCGTTCGTAGTAGGCTGAAGGTGGCGAAAAACGGCGGTTTTACACGTCGACGCTAGCACTTCCTAAACTTTGTTCTGCGCCACTTGCATCCGGTGGAATCAACTCAAACGCAGGCATGTTTGCGCGTGCCGACCTTCACTCACTGACAGGCGGGCCGCACATTTCCCTTTTATGATTTATTTTTTCACTTCCTCTAGCCGGTTCCGGTGCCCGCCCTCAATAATTATGCCCCCCTTCTTTTCTTCCACGTAGACGAGAACCGGCGGTAGCGGCGGTTCCTTGCAGATTCACTCCCCACTCGAACAACTGCCCCATCCCTGATTCCACCCCCTCTCGAATCCATCTGCCTCCTTATCACAACGCCTCCATTAATCTACTGGATTCCAGACTCTATTTGCCGCTATGGGTAGAGCTTGGGGTAGCAGCAGGCTGAAGCGAAAGGCATGCGACGACGATGCGGATGGCCAGGGCAACCGCTACCGCGAGGATTGGGGATGGCCGAACCTCAGCACCACGAACGTGCACAGGATCGCCTCGGAGCTGGACATCATCTCAGCCGGTCGCCTCGCTCGTTGCATCCCTAGCTACCGCGTGACGATACGGAACATGGACGAACAACCATTTGGCACGCTAGGCCTTCTTTACCCTGATAACAGCAAATGGCCAGACGACCGTGATGGCCACGTAAGTTCTAGTATCTAGCTTATTCGTTCAGTCATATCGTTGATTCATATGTGCTGAACTCTCATCGGAATCCTATGTTCCTTTCGTCGAACGTGTTGTGTGCACGCGCGGTTTGAACAAATCGAACCATTTAAGTCTATTCTGTATAGCGGAAGCTCTGCTCGTACCTGATATTCTGGTATTTTCGTAGTGACATAGTCTTACTTTAGGTGATAGACGAGTTGTCAATTTCGATTTTGCAATGGAATGCCTGCTAGGTGATATTCTGTTTCCTAAAGTAAATAAATAAACAGATTAGACGATTTAATGTTGTTATGCCTCGAGCTGTTTAATTATGATCATCGTCAGGAGTTTGTTCTGGGGGCTCTGCTACTACTCCATATATTGAGTATCTTCATAGTGACACAGGCACAATTTAGGCGATATCTGAGGAGACACTCGTATTTAGGCGATATTTTGTGTACTTTAATCTGAAGGCCTAGTTGTCAAATTGTATCTGCAATGGAATCCATGCTAGTTTATTGTACCAACTGACAACAAACTCTATAGAATATTCATGCAAAACTGATGCTGCTGGATAAGTGGTCCGAATCAGTAGTGGTGAATATCAAGGAAGAAGAAGAGATGGAAATGGAAGATGACCAGAACTGGGTGGGTGGCAACGGCGAGTGGCTGGTCCTTTTATCACAGGATGGCAGTACTTGGACTCTAAAAAATATCTACAGATCGGTGAGACTTGCAGTGCCATCTTTGAAGGGTGTCGGCATTACTGCATTCAACAGCGGGTGGCCGCCGCCCATTTCCGAATTCGCTTACAGGTTCAACATGGCAGAACTTGACCTCGTGAAGGTACAGCTCCCACATAGACCGTGGGAGGGGGCGTGGAACTGGGAGTACGACCTCTTAGCGGTGTTCGACAAGGCAATCACATTCATTAGATGCCCAGAAGACAAGGAATGGACAGTCTTGCACGACGACTTCCTACGGCCGGAGAAGTATGTCGACGCCGTCTTCACCTATGGCGACTCTTCGTACGGACCGCAACACATTTATGCGGTCACTGAACCTAGCGGCGACGTGCGTGTTTGGGAGCCGTTCATTTGGGGTGAGTCATGGTGTCATAAAACATGTAAAATCCCATTCAAAATTCTGCTTACTGACTGTTAGTAACACGCAGGTACCCACGCAGCCCCGCGCATCATTCCAGCTCTGGTCATCGAAGATGCAGTAGGAGATGCTGAACTTGGGACATGGCGCTGGTTCATGGCACCTCTCGGAGACAACACGGAACAAGATGATGAACTCTTGTGGATTCATATCAGGGGAGCACTAAACAGCGTTGGTGATACAATAGAACATATGGGGACACAACTTTCTTCATACCCACCGCTGCGGTGTCACGTTTTCTCGAGGTCCGCATGCCCATCCAAAGACCCAATAGAGCAAGTCTGGAGCAGAGTCAACAATCTGAAGGGACAATCTGTGTTTCTTGGGATCTACTACCCTTTCTTTGTCGGAGCCCCTAGAGCTGTTGAACCTGTAATTGCTCAGGCAGCCCTGGCCCCTGATGCTGGTGGTGGTGGTGGTGGAGCTGACAAAGAACTAGCTGTTGCTACTCCTGGTGAAGCTGACGAAATACTTGGTGATGCTGCTGCTGGTTAAGCTGACAAAATACTTGCTAATGCTGCTGCTGGTGAAGCTAACGAAATACCTGCTGAGGCTGCTGCCGGAGTCCAGGAAGAACATGTTGGTGTTGTTGCTGAGGTGCCAACACTTCCAGTGTTGATAGGAGACTGTGTGTTTGCTGCACACTCACGCGCCTATGATGTTGAAACTCCAGATCCGACCTGGAGCCAAAACCACGTCGGGGGAGGGGGCCTACAATTGGCTCATCAGTGGGGTCATACTATTTGAAGGAGAATGAAAGACGACCAAACGCAACATTCTGGTTCGTTCCGATGATACCACCAGCTCCAGGGACCTAGTGCTCATACTGGTAGATCCGATGAACCATTTGTCTTTATCTTTATCATTAGTTACGCTTATGTGTGTAAAGACTAACCTGTTCTTATTTGTGTAAGACTAAGTTAGGCCTAACTGCGTAATATTCAGTGAAGCCCAGCTTTTCTTTCCACGCCCATAACAACAGAATTGTAGCATAGAACATACAAATGTAATGTGCATACCAGACATTTTTGCTCAGGATAACAACCACTTCAAGCAAATGATAGATCGTGTACGCATTTGAACACATCACTAGAATGTGCCACCTATTGATGATTGATGACATGGATCTAGCTTTTCTGCGCTTATTTGCATTGAATCGCTCATTGATTTGTTCACATATTTTTTGGCAATGGCTGATGAACTCCACTCTCTTGGTAACTTGCTTCGTCAGCGAGCACATGTTGATGCAATGCAGAGTACAGAACATGGTCGTCATCGTTATTCCATTTAGGTTCTCTATGTTTCGTCATCATGGAGCTACTAATTTCAAATGAAAATCTCGTAAACAACATATGTTTACATTGTTAGAGTATGCTACGGACACGGTACATACATGTTTTTCTACAATCACAAGAAGAAAACTTGATGCATTTTCACCTTGTTGGCATTGTGCCGAACTGGGTGGATGTGGCTTTGGGGTTCGGAGAGGAAGGCGCCATGGCTGGTGCGTGTGCGACCACGGCGACGGCGAGCTCGGATTCTAGAGGAGGCCAACAGGACCAAGCATGGTCGGCATGGTCACAGATCTCACCCGGGAATGAATTCCCATCCCCGCGACGTGCCATGGGTGCGGCCATGGTTAGGGCGAGCTCCGATTTGGGATGGGAAGGAGAGCCGGGCCGACCAGGTTTGTCCAAGTCCTAGCTCCGCACCATGGCCGCGACCACAGATTGTAGCCCTGGAGGAAGAAGAAGACGCGTAAAGGATGCATGCGCCAACGCTGCAAGCCTACATGGCAGCAATGATGGCAGCGACATAATGGCGAAAGCTGACAGGGGGGCCCAACTTGACGGTCGTTAGCCTGATTTTTTGTATTGAAATGTAAAGTTGAATTCGTGACCAAAAAGACCCTCTAAGTATTTGGCACGCCAACTTTGGACAACACAGCTGATTGTAAGCTACTTGGGTACCGCGTTGCCTGGCCACCCCAACTTTCGGGCTGCAAAATGATATTATCCTCAAGGAGGGTCGGTACTCCCAGCGCATAGGCTTCGGTGATCTCGTCTACCTCGCGGCCATTCTCGAGTACCTCACCGCCGAGGTACTGGAGCTCACCGGGCAAGCTGCGAAGGACAGCAAGAAGATCTGCATCATCCTGAGGCACGTGATGCTCGGCGTCATGCGTGACGAGGAGCTCAGCAAGCTGTTGGCCGGTGTTACCATCGCGCACAGCGGCGTGCTGCCCAGCATCCACGAGTCCCTGCTTACCGATGGTACCGTGGAGTACGTAGCCAAGTTGCCCGTGGAGGATGCTGCCAAGTCGCCTGAGAAGACCGTGGAGTCCCTCTAGAAGTCGTTAAGTTGTACTACTACTACTCCATATGTGTTTGGGTTTTCTCTGTTTGCAGTTTGGTTAATCATCAGTGTAAATGTAATATTCAGATCTGTGATGCTAAGAAAAAGCTTGTGAGGGTTCTAAAAAATGTTGTTTTCCTAATCTTATCCTATACTCCATTTATTTAATACTCACTCTGTTTAGAAATATAAGACATTTTAGCTTTTTGAAATGAATGTATCTAGACGCCTTTTAGTGTATAGGTTCACTCTGAACCTCTACGAACCTATACACTAAAAGACGTCTAGATATATTCGATTCACAAACCTAAAACGTCTTATATTTCTAAACGGAGGGAGTATTACTCATCATATTATGTTTAGTCAAAGTCAACCGTTACAAAGTTTGATCTACTATATACAATATTAAATAGTATACTCATTGAAAAAAATCAATATATAGTAAACAATATCGTCGGTGTGAGTTTTGAACTATCAGGAAAGAACATTCAATTCTCAATTTTCTGAGAGATGACAAGCGAGGTTGTTATTTTTCGTCAAGAAAGTCTGAAGAATATGGATCTGAATGCCCCAATCCAGGTTTTTAGACATATATATATATAGTGGACCGACATGTTGTACTGATGATACCCATGTTTTACGTGCTTTCAAAATTCCTATCTAACTCTGCCAACTTGAATGACTTTATCCCGATTTATCGAAATTATATTAGGTTGAATTTGAACTACAAGTAAATTGTAGGTTGCTTTGAAAGTTTCATCAAAAAGCTTTTGGAGGTACCCTTCGGGGGATTGGTGAATTAATATATCAGAAACCACTATGAGCTTTGATGATAGGTTCAACTTCTTTCTAAGATTTTGCATCTTGACAATTTAACAAAATTAAGTCAGAATTGAGCTACATGTAAGCACGATAGGTTGCTCTTGAATTAAATGTCTTTTCAGAGGTAGATGGGTGCATCTTCTTGTAGTAAACAATGTCGTCAGTGTGAGTTTCCAATTATCAGGAAAGACCATTATCAATTTTCTGAGTGATGTCAAGATTATTCTCTCTCGTAAAGGAAGTTCGAAGAATATCCATCTAAATGCCAGAAGCCAAGTTTTCACACATATATATATAGTGGACCAACATATTGTTCTTATGATTTCATGTGTTTTATGAATTCTCAAACTCGCTACCTAACTTCGCCCACTTGAATGACCTTATGTCGATTTATCAAAATTAGGTTAAATTTGAACTACTACAAGCAATTTGTAGGTTACTGTGAAACTTTTACGAAAAAGCTTTTGAAGGTACCCATCGGGGGGTCAAAATTAATATATGAGAAACCATCCAATGAGATTTTGACGACAAATTCAACTTCTTGCTAAGATTCTGCATCTTGCCAGTTGAACAAAACTAGGCCAAACTTTAGCTACAAGTAAGTGCAATAGATTCCTCTTGATTTATAAGTCTTTTCAAAGGTAGATATAGGTGCATCTTCTTGTAGTAGACAATGCCACCAGTGTGAGTTTCCAACTATCTCAGGAAAGAACATTCTTAATTTTTCAAGTGATGACTAGATTATTCTTTCCCCTAAAGAAAGTCCAAAGACTATGGATCTGAATGCCACAAGCCAAGTTTTCACACATATATAGTGGACCAACACGATGCACTTACGATTTACCATGTTTTATCAGTTCTCAAATTTCCAAGCTAACTTCACCCACTTGAATGATTTTATGTCAATTTATCGAAATTAGGTAAATTTTGGACTACTGCAGGTAAATTGTAGGTTGCTTTGAAAGTTTTACAAAAAGCTCTTGGAGGTACCCATCAGGGGGGAGGGTCAATTAATATATATCAGAAACCACCGAGAGTTTTGACGATAGGTTCATCTTCTTGCTAAGATTTTGCATCCTAACTATTTAATGAAATTAGGCCAAACTTTGCTCACTGTTTCATGAAATTAGGTCAAACTTTGCTAACCGATTAACTTTGAACATTGATCGTTGGATCAAGACTGGAAAATCCAAACATTGCTAACCGTTGGATATTATTTTCCATTCTTACCATCTAGAAAGATTCTACTTATAGTCTTTAGCACGATGAACACTAGTATGCGCAGACCTCGAAACACACGATACTTCATTACTCGGTTTTAGGGTCCTTGTGATAAATGCATGGACTTGGATGCAATTGTCATTTTTTATGAGGTCCTTGATGTATATTGTAATTCTACCCACCGTGTTAACTCTCAAGCACCTCGCTCTTACGAGACCTACCATTAGATCGGCCATTCGTAGTACTTCTTTATCTTATCTTTTATCTTGTCTCATATCTCTTACAATACCATACCACTACATAGTGTAGGGATTAACTTTGAACATATTAACCGTTGGATCAAGACTAGCAAATCCAAACATTGCTAACCGTTGGATATTTTTTCCATTCTTAGCATCGAGAAAGATTCGATCTATTGATTGTCTTTAGCACGATGAACGCTAGTATGCACAAACCAGAAACACACAGTACTTCATTGCTCAGTGTTAGAGTCCTTGTGCTAAAATGCATGGACTTGGATGCAATTTTCATTTTTACGAGGTTCTTGATGTAACTTGTACTTCCACCGACCCTGATAACTCTCAATCACCTCGCTCCTACGAGACCTACCATTAGATCGTTCATTCGCAGTACTTCTTATCTTACCTTTATCTTGTCTCTTATCTCTTACAATACCATGCATACCACCACTAAATAGTGTAGGGATTAACTTATTTGAACATTGACCGTTGGATCAACACTGGCAAATCTAAACATTGCTAACCTTTGGATCTTTTTTCCATTCTAGCATCTAGGTCTATACTCCCTCGCTCCGTCCCAAACCATAAGGCGCCTAAGGATTGGTCAAAAGTCAAACCTTACTAACTTTAACCAAATATTTAGAAAAAAAATATCTACATCTACAATATTGAATGGACATATTAAGAAAATATACTTTATGGTGAATCTATTAATATTAATTTAGTACTCTAAATTTTTATATTTTTGTGTATAATCATGTCCAAAGTTAAAAAATGTTGACTTTTGACTAATCCTTAGGCGCCTTATATTTTGGCAGAGGGAGTACTATTCAACACGAATCCATTTGCTCTGAACCATTGGATCTAACAGACCAATGATCATGATTAGTCCTATGGATCCAATTCAAAACTGCTCCACTATAGTAGTATAAGTCGAGAGAATACAGTCTACTGTGCTATGAAATTTTGGGGGTTGTGACAGGATGGTTCTAGGACATGCATGGTGGAGTTTCCTCTAGGTACTATACAACACGAATCCATCTTCTCTGAACCATTGGATTCAATAGCCCAATGGTCAAGATTGGTGATATGGATCAATTCAAAACTGCTCCACTATAGTAGTAGAGATAGAGATATCTTATCTTATCTTATCTTATGACTATATAGTGTACGAATAACTTTGAATATTGACCGTTGGATCAAGACTTGTGAATCCAAACATTTTTAGCCGTTGGATCTTCTTTTCCATTCTAGCATCTAGAAGATTCTATTGATAGTCTTCAGCATAATGAATGCTATGCACAAACCTCAAAACACACTTCTCCATCATACCAGAATCTTCTCCCTCATAGCTAATAATCGTTGACTTCTACATAATCTTATCTTATCTTATCTTACCACTATATAGTGTACGAATAACTTTGAATGTTGACCGTTGTATCAAGACTCGCGAATCCCAGCATTTCTAGCCGTTGGATCTTATTTTCCATTCTAGCATCTAGAAGATTCTATTGATAGTCTTGAACACAATGAATGCACTATGCATAAACCTCTCCAAACACACTTCTCGATCATACTAGAATCTTCTCCCTCGCTTCTCTAGACCATGTTACCAAAAATTTCAAGTGTTAGGTAGCTAATAATCTTTGACTTCTACACATGATGATACAAAGTACAAGGACCAAATATACACCCATACTTTATACAGTAGATGGTGATAAAATTTATAATTTTTTTTGGTTTACCAGTTATAATTTTATATAGTGATGATATGTCATACGATTTACTATCTGAGCCTTATTAAGGTGTGCTTTTTTACACAATGCGGGAGTAGTATATTTCTTCGCTTAGACATATGGTCACCTCTGTCCATGCGCTACATGTAACACCCCAGTTTTAGCTAATCCTAATTAAGGTTTGTTTGTGCATTCATGAGCATCATTCCTTAAAATTACATGCAAAGAGAAACAAAGTAAAGACCTTAAAACCCTAGTTTCCTCTCTCTCTTGAAACCTCTCTCGAGTGGTTTTGAAAAGGTTTGAAAAATCCAAATGTGTGGAGACCAAATGGACTAGAAGGGCCCCACAATATTTTATATATTTTATAAAAGTCTGGTATTTTGAAATTATTCAAAACAGATTTGAAATCTAAAATACAAAAGAGAAAACACAAAATAGGAAATGGAAAAAGGTTTTACAAATATAAAATAGAGCCAGCAGCCTCAGCAGGCCGACCCATATCTTTTCCTCCCTCTCTACCGCTCGCGCGTGCAAGCTAGAAGCCCAACAATCGGCCCACCTTGGTCTAGGCCCGCTTACCTCTTCGATGTCTTCTTTCTCCTCAAGCCAAGCAGCTCGGTGTCACTGCCTCCACCGCTCGCCGGCATTGCGATGTTCGCCCGGCGCCATGATGCGCGCCACCGCCCCCGGAGGCGTACAAGACCCTTGGCCGCCTCTATACGAACCCTAGACACCACTCTCCCTCCCTTTTCTTCCCCGCGAGCTCAGCCGAACCCTAACCGCCGCCAGTCACCGTGTCACACCACTCCTAGAGGCAGCCCTGGAGTCAACCGAGCATGCCATGAGCTCCGCCGTGACATACTACGTCTTCCCCTGAAGGAATCGAGCTGAGGCAACCGCAATCGACGCCATCGTGGTGAACTTCTCGAAGTCCGATCGAGGTCCTCGCCGCCAATTCCGACCACCCTTCGACTTTCTGAGCCTACCATCGGCACCACGGTGAGCACCTGGTGCTCAGGCACCCCTCAAACCTCTCCCTCTCCCTCTGCTGCCCACCCTCGACATGCGCCACCGTCGGTCGCCGCTCGGTCATGTCGCCGGCGAGTCTCTGGTGACCTAGAACTAGCGGCGCCACCAGGGTAAGGTCCCCCGCGTCAAGCTGCATCTCGCTAGCTTACTCGCGTGTCCTAGATCGCTGCCAATCACCGTCCCAGTTGCTGATCTGAGGCCACCCACGCGCTGGCGTCACCCTAAGGTTAGCCTGACGTCATCCGCATGGGGTCTAACCCGGTCAACCCCGGTCTGGGTCCACTTTGCCTGCGTGGAAGCTGAGGTGGCCTTGGGCCCCTCTGTCAGCTGCAGTGGGTAGCATCTACCCCAGTGTAAAAAGGTTTTCCCTATTTTTTCATAATTTCATAAATAGTTTAATAATTTCAGAAAATGGTTTAAATCTTATAAATTCAATAACTAATTAATTATAAGTCAAAAAAAATGTGTATAATATATCAAAATGTTCAGAAAAATGAGATCTATATAATAGAATCAAAATCATGCATTGGTCAACAAATTTAAATACAAGTTTAATTTGAAAACTAAATGAACCCCCGTAGGTGATTTCGGGGTCTCTCCTATATTAGGGTTTGCACCCCTCGGACGAAGCTTAAATTGCCAAGCATGCCTTAGGATTCTATTTAAATACAATTTAACTTGTCATATCATCATCCTTGCTTGAGCATTGCATCGATGCCATGTGTTGATTGTTTCCTTTCTTTCCGGTGTTGGCTTCTTCCTGATAGAATACGATATCAAGATCGAGATCGAAGACCTAGATCAACACCATCGAAGATCGAAGAACAATACTTGACCAACTATAATCAAGTCAAGTAAAAGGCTTCCGAAGATCTATATCTTGGTATCAAAAAAACAAGGCAAGCATAGCCCCACACATGATATAATCCTATGCTTTCATAGTATTTTGTTCTTGCCATGATGCATATGATTCTACTGTGGTCTTTTATCGATAGATAGAGTATCCTATCTATTACATTACTCCCTTGAGCTTATATTACCTGATCCACTGCTCCTAGCATAACTAGGTTGGGCTTGTGTGCACTGCTAGAGCTTTTATCTATGTCTTTCTTAGCCATGCTTAGCCGTCAGTGCTGGTTCATCTAGAAGATATACCAAATGCACAGAATCTAGTATGACAGGAGAACAATGTATACTGTTGAGGTGAGATTAGTGGTAAAGGTTAAAAATGCTAAGGCTTGTATGGGAGGCCACAGTGGGATGTGGTTTTTGTAGTCCCATGCTCGCCACCACTAGGACCCGAGTTCTAGCCTCTTGAACCAAGACGAGCGTACAACCACATGGGGCCTGGAAAACCTCACGAGTAACTAACTTGCCTAGTAGATTCCATGAGTCACATAGTTCGGGCGTTCCATTCGACATGTTCATTCTAGTTCTTCTCGAAGGCGGTGAAGGAGGTGCATTCATACAGGTACGTAAGCGTGGTCGAGGTTGCTTGGGGTCGATGGAGCCCCTGGTAAACCAACCTCGCCCATATCTCTAGGGACCGACTTACGGCGGAACAATCCTTAGGGCGTGACTCATGGTCTCGGCGAAAGCAAGGTAAAGGTCGTGTCCAACCACCCTCTGCTGGCCTTCCAAGAAAGAGGGCTAATCATGTGGCATTAAGAGTCGATTGGTACATGTGGGTAAAGTTGTACGCCCCTACAGGGTTAAATCTTTTCGAAAATCCGTGTCCGCGGTTATGGAAGACTTGGGAACGGACATGAAGATCATAGAGAACATGAACCTAATCGTAAAACTTGGCAGTTTCAATGTGTGCTTAAGGATGCTTCCTCATGGGTACGAGGGGGTGATCCGAGTTGTGAGATGAGGATTACTTTGGTGGATATCAAAAGATGATGATCGATTCTTCAGAGATGTCGCTTTCTTATCCCCTTTTAAAATATTCTGATTAGACGAGCTTCTTCTCCCTCTTGTTTTATAAAAAAAGATGGCTTTATGCAAAATAACCCCACCAGCCATAAGTCTTGCAGAGTACACCCTGTACTCACCCTTGCTTTGTTGATACTTTTGTAACAGAGTAAGTGTTCCTATGAAGACAAGTTTGGTACGACATCGACACTGATGAGTAGCTTGGGGTTCCCGGCCGGCAGCCTAGAATCTATGAGCTGGGGCGTCATTGTTATGCTTCAGGCCTCTTAGGCCATTTGTTAAGTTTGCTATACTTAATAGCATAATTTGCCTTCCGTTGTTTGATGTTTGTGGTCATTGACCTCTGCTTGTAATATTTTGGTTCTTTGCTCAGTTATTAGCTCGCTGTAATAATTTTTGTGTCGCTGGGTTACTGTTGTGTTACCGACTTCTCACTGGATATCCTCGAGGTCTAGGTTAAGCTTATGTCAGGCTAGGGTATGGATTTGTTTAACCCTGATCCCGGGGGTGTTACACTGTACATGCTAAGAGAATAAAACATTGGCAGGGGAAGAGGGCAGCAACGAAGAGAAGTTGAAGGTGGTTCCATGTCAGAGCAAAGTTATGATGGGTTTCTGACACGAGGTACTCCTGTGGCCTTACAGTGTACACTCTACTAGTAGTAAATTTCAGGACCTATGCGCGCAAAAAAAATCGTGTGTTTTCTCTCTCCTTCCCTATGCTCCATCTCTCCTCCCCTTTCCCCTCGCGCACCAGTCCGGTTGATCTCTCTCCCCTCGTCCACAGCGTAGGTACCATAGTGTTCTGTTCTAGGCTTCGAGGTTTCTTTTCGCCTTGTGTGCCTCCTTTTTATTTGTTCGGGTACTTCAGAAGGTGTTCCTTCTCTTGGAATCTACCTTATGATTACTATATTGCAGTGTACGATGTGTCACTCAAGTAGTAGTTACTTCTTTTCTCGGGTTTTAACCCTTGGACTTGAACCGAAGATCCCAGATTGTGCTGAATTCTAGTGTTATGAATCTTGTACATGAAGCTGATCTTTAACCCAAGATCCATTCCATTGTACCCTGTTGTTAATGTTAAAACATTACCTCAGGATGGCTGGTACTACAATTCTAGCCTTCAATCTTGTGGTCTTTGTCGTGATTGAATCTCGACAATTGAGGACTTCTCCTACCACCTGTTACAACAGATGTTCTTTAATGGAACCAAATAGATCACGACAAGAGTACTCCTCGTGAGTCTCGCATTTGTACCCGTGACTCTGCCCCACCTCTCCTTTCCAAGCATTGGTTTTCGGAAGGTTGATAATCTATGCATCCACATCTCGGGATTCTATCCTGAGCGTGTTCCTTTTCCCTTTGTTGTTTTCCGGTCTTTATTTACTAGTTGGTAGCCAAGTAGTACTGTGCATTGGTGTCTTCCGATGCAAGATACTCTTGTGGTCCGTCATGACAAACCATTTCAGAATGTCAGGAGAAACAAACTCCAGTACCTCGTCATATCTAGGACCAGGTCAAAGTGTTGTAATCCACAGATAAAGAGGCATTGATTAGCTTCTATCTGTTCTACCTTAGAGTATCACACCCTTTTACACTAAGAGGTCGTGCTGAGTTTCATGGCCTTTTTAATGAAGTGATGCTTTTACACATCTTTACCCACCCTTCCTCCGACCTTTCGTGCTCGTGAATGATGTGAGTGCGTAATAATGTGACCATCTGAGATTCTTAGCAATTTTTATTGCTTTGAATTCCAAGGACATTTGAGTCATTCTTAGAGTGATTGGTTAACCCTATCACAAAGCAAAAGATGATTGTGCTACCAAGTCCGCTATTCTGGTACACTCTCCTCGGTCAAAGAGTTAGGCTTGTGCCAAAACTCCGAGACTACGTCTTCTTGCCTTACCAAGTGATAACCCACAAGTATAGGGGATCGTGTGTAGCCTTTTCGATCAGTAAGAGTTCGAACCCAACGAGGAGCTAAAGGTAGGATAAATATTCTCTCAAGTTCTATCAACCACTGATACAACTCTACGCACACTAAACGTTTACATTATCTAGGAAATAAAACTAGAGCAACAATACGAGTAATAGAGATAGCTTTGCATGATAATAAATAACAAGAAAGTAAAGCTAGTTGCTGCAACAATAAAATACACTAAACTAACAGAACCTTGAGTGTGGAATAGCGGTGGTAATTGTGGTGGATTTGTCCAAGTTTAAATAGCGAATAGATCGGGTTCATTGTCTTCGATGCAGTTTTCTATGTGGGAGAGGCTAAATATACATGCGCTTCACTACTTGGAATTACATGTACTATATGATTGGATTGTTAGCAAGCATCCGTAAGTACTAATCAATGCATTAAGGTTTTCCCAACCATATCCTTAAGTTTAATGGTCCTCTTACTCCCATACATGCAACTTTCCGGTTCGCATCCTCAGGTTTCTATCACTCCGGCAGAACTTCCCCCCTTCCTCTTACACATACTACAAACCCTATGATGTTTAATCCATGCGCGCACAAATATAATGGACACCAAAGGACTGTACCATATCAACATACAACTCTAATGAACCAAAGACGTTCAACCATTCAATCTATGAACAAAGAAACTACGCAAACATGACATAGATCATAGGATTATAACTTATATCATCAAACACCATGTTTACATAGGACGGTACAAAGGTGTGTGGGAGGATGAACCACTGCATACTAGGAGGATTAGGTGATGGAGATGGCGGTGAAGATGGTGAAGAGGGTGGCGACGGTGCCGGTGGTGGCACGGGGGACTCCTTCCCCGTCGCTGGTATCATGGGGGAGCACCACCCCTTAGCCCCCTTCCTTCATGGCTTCTTGGGAGCCCTTCCCCATGGAGATGGGATCCATGGGGGAGGCAAAAACGTGGCTTTGGTGGCTGCAAATTCGTGGGTGGAGATGGCCTGGCCGAATTAGTTTTCCTCCCTTTATATAGCTCTCGGATTCCCGTCACCCCTTCATGGGTTGCAGTAAATCGGGCCTAAAAGGCCCGTCCGGACTAAGAATCAGCTAAATTTTATGTCAAGAACGTTTGTCGCGAAATTTTCAACAACTTTGTAGATGAAGAGTTTTCCGTTTGACGCCGTCTTGGCTCCGAAACGTGACCATATTTAAAAAGAGTTCTGAGACAGATTTCTGGAAAAATCCCACTTTGACTCCAACAAGGTTTCCACTTGTATTCTTGGTAATTCCTACACATCAAAGTGTAAAACAAGAACATTGCGCACTTTTGCAACTATTAGTAGGTTAGTCCAAATAAATCATAAACTTTATACAAAAAGGAGTGTCAAAAGAATATTATTAGCATAAAACCATAAAAAATTATAGATACGTTATGGATGTATCAACATCCCCAAGCTTAGTTCCTGCTCGTCCTCGAGTAGGTAAACGATCAAAACAATATAATTTTTGAGGTGACATGCAGTCAACACAGTCTTGATCATCATTATTGTAAAAGTATTGATAGCTGGGATTAAGGTACTCTAAACATGAATCATGAAAGATATAGTTCTAACAATAAGACATAGCAACTATATTGTAACATGAAAAGGCACAAATAAAAGATTCATGAATAACAATGCTTTGCAAGACATTTGTTTGTTTCACATAAAAAAGCATAATGAGAATGGTATTCATCTTGTCCCTCATAGAGTAGCAAAACATAAATGCATAGGACACATTCAAAGTTCATAAGGGTGACTAGATACAAATAGTTTAGGAACAAGCAATATCAAAGTTATGCATCAATCAACAAGTCTTGGGACAATGCACATAGAACTAAGAATGACAACTATGCTCTCTTCATTGATGAATAAAGATAGAAGGTGGAGACTCAATATAAAAGTGGAAGAAAGGCCTTCATAGAAGAAAGCAGGGATTCAAGTCTCATAAAGAGCTTCCAAAAATTATGGTACTTATTAGCTTTTAGCTCTCATTTCCCCTATCATAAGCATCTTGAAGTGATTAAGGTTAAAGTGAACAAACTATGGAGTATATGCTTGACAAAGTATAAGTTGGAAATATCCCGTCCCATGAATACGAGGGCCGCTCCTCATGCTACTCAAGTTTAGTTACCGGTAAGTTCTTGTCATAGTAAGTACATGTGTATCATAGAGAACCGCCAACGGGGTACCCCTTGCCGATGATACGGAAGAATCCCCATATCAAAATGACAAGGCAAGCAGACAACAAGCATCTCAGCAATCTTCTTATTTACCATGGGAAAATAGTTCTTTTTTCTCTCTTTCCTCTTTTATCATCTTTTTTTCTTTTTTCTCAATCTCTATCTCTTTTTTATAAGAAGAATGCTTCATAGATTGCTCATTATGGTTACGCTGTAGGTTTCCACCATGATTAGGCATGGATTAGACCGGCAGCCCAGGCGTTTCTCTAACACACATACATAACTCCATGGACTTACAAGCTCCCCTTTCATTTCACACCGACGACATCCATAGAAAAAAGAGTATGATATCAACTAGGTATAATGTACAAGTGCAATGTTGAAAGCGTTCCCCATGACAGCATGGTTCTGCTAATCCCCAACATATAAGTGCAAGCATATACAACATAGATGACACAATGGTTCAAGTTTATTAGGGGCAAGAAAAGTAAAGTGTGCCATCAAGTTCGTGAGAGCTTTAATCACTAGTTTTCTCATAACAAGTTTAATTCGGAAGGTAGATAAAAGCATGAATATACTTGGAATAGCAAATGCTAATAGGTAGGTATGGTGGAATCTTTGGGATAACTTGGTTTTATTTGGAGTTGGATGCATGAGTGGAACTCATACTTGGTTATGGAGGCCAGCAAAACACTAGGAGCGACCAACTAAAAGAGCAATAATGGTCATAATCATGCAAAGCGACAAAACATCATTAATTAAAGCATAAATTTATATTACAAGTCGAAAACTAAAGGATCATAAAGGCTATAGTGACTTGGGATAGTCATAACATGGTGTGACCATGCGCCAAGTCAACCCAAATAAAGCATCAAAAGAGAATACCACAATACTATGCTTTAATATACTAAAACAACGCATAATTATTTCAAGGAACATTAAGCAATCTCAATTGTTTATAACATGTTATGCTACAGAAAAAATCACTAAGCATAAATCCAAAACAATATCAAGCATGACATGACAAAGCATAGGCCACCGTAAAAAACGAGCTCCTTTTACCACTTAAGCATGCACTTTTCCTACTCTTTTCCAATCCAAACCACACTTATTTGAAAACTAATGTATGAAAGAGGGGGTCCAACCAATTTATTCAAGAAAACCAAGCAAACCAAAATCAAAAACAAAAATGAAGACGCTCCAAGAACAACACAATTGTGCATGAAACAATAAAAATGAAGTGTTTGGAAGAACCTGAGATTTTTATTGATGAAGAAGGGGATGCCTTGGGCATCCCCAATCTTTGCCGCTTGTACTTCTTGGATATTTATTGGGGTGACATGGGGTGGCATCCCCAAGCTTGAGCTTTAGTCCATTCTTCATCTCATTACATCATTCTTTCCTTAACACCTGAAATTTTTCCTTCATACAAAACTTCACATAATCTTCATTAGCAACATTAGTGTACTCAAGATAATAAGTCTTTGGGTTCAGTTTCAACACCAATAAAACTTCCATTAAAACCGCAGGCTCCTTTATCACTTCCCTTAAAAAGCTCAATTGCCCAAAGAAAACCCAAAAAGGAATCAACAAGAAGGAAATGCAAATAATGGCAGAAATCTGTCAAAACAGACCAGCAGATAGAAACCAATTTTTTCGAAGACCTTCTGTTGCTCAAATCGAAAAGTGTTAATTAAAGAAAGTTGGATAACAACCTGGGGCAGAAGCAAAAAGAATTACAGCTCAAACCGACATACATAGATTTTACACGGATTTTTACAGCAAGCACAAAAATCTGTTTCGGGACAGCAATTTTCCCAAGCATTACTTCTCTCTCATTAGAGGTTACTCTTGGCACAAAAAGAAAAAAAAGGATAAGGAGAGGTTATTACTGAAGAAATAACTTCCAAGACTCAACTAAAACCTTTGGGTTATCTCCCAATAAGTACTTTTCTTTAACACCTTTAATTTAGGCATAGGAGCAAGATTCAAGTATTTTCGAATGAATAAGCATTAAGATCAATACGAGAAATATCTTTCTTTTTCAAGGATTCAAGCATTCCTACAAGTTTTTAACTGAAAAGCTTCCATGGAAAGATTTGTTTTGGTTTTATAGACATGAACACAAGTGTTCCAGGTCGATCCCCACTTAACCATTACTCATCTTTCCAATCACTTTCCTTTTTGAAAACATTTTTAGGTAATAAGTACAACTAAATTTTTTTGTAATTCACATTCCCTATCCATACTAAGATAGAGAACAACGTAAAACTGAAAGTAAAACCTACTTAGAGATAAAGCAAACAAGTGCACACAAGAATATTCACCCACACGCTATTGCTCCCCAGCAACGGTGCCAGAAAAGGTCTTGATAACCCACAAGTATAGGAGATCATGTGTAGCCTTTTCGATAAGTAAGAGTGTCGAACCCAACGAGGAGCTAAAGGTAGGATAAATATTCTCTCAAGTTCTATCAACCACTGATACAACTCTACGCATACTAAACGTTTGCATTATCTAGGAAATAAAACTAGATCAACAATACGAGTAATAGAGATAACTTTGCATGATAATAAATAACAAGAAAGTAAAGCTAGTTGCTGCAGCAATAAAATACACTAAACTAACAGAACCATGAGTGTGGAATAGCGGTGGTAACTGTGGTGGCTTTTTCCATGTTTAAATAGCGAATAGATCGAGTTCATTGTCTTCGATGCAGTTTTCTATGTGGGAGAGGCTAAATATACATGCGCTTCACTACTTGGAATTACATGTACTATATGATTGGATTGTTAGCAAACATCCGTAAGTACTAATCAATGAATTAAGGTTCCCCAACCCTAGCCTTAAGTTTAATGGTCCTCTTACTCCCATACGTGCAACGTTCCGGTTCGCGTCCTCAGGTTTCTGTCACTCTGGTATTACTTCCCCTTCCTCTTACACATACTACAAACCCTATGATGTTTAATCCATGCGCGTACAAATATAATGGACACCAAAGGACTGTACCATATCAACATACAACTCTAATGAACCAAACATGTTCAACCATTCAATCTAAGAACAAAGAAACTACGCAAACATGACATAGATCATAGGATTATAACTTATATCATCAAACACCATGTTTACATAGGACGGTACAGAGGTGTGTGGGAAGATGAACCACTGCATACTAGGAGGTTTAGGTGATGGATATGGTGGTGAAGATGGTGAAGAGGGCGGCGGCGCCGGTGGCGGCGCGGGGGACTCCTTCCGCACCGCCGGTATTATGTGGGAGCACCACCCCTTAGCCCCCGTCTTTCATGCCTTCTTGGGAGCCCTCCCCCATGGAGATGGGATCCATGGGGGAGTCAAAAACGTGGCTTTGGTGGCTGTAAATTCGTGAGTGCAGATGGCCTGGGTGAATTAGGTTTCCTCCCTTTATATAGCTTCTTAGATTCCCGTCACCCCCATCATGGGCTGCAGTAAATCGGGCCTAAAAGGCCCGTACGGACTTGGAATCAGCTAAATTTTATGTCCAAAATGTTTGGCGCGAAATTTCCAACAACTTTGTATATGAAGAGTTTTCTGTTTGACGTCGTCTTCGACCCGAAACGTGACCATCTTTAAAAAGCGTTCTAAGACAGATTTCTAGAAAAATCCCAATTTGACTCCAACAAGGTTTCCACTTGTATTCTTGCTAATTCCTACACATAAAAGTGTAAAATAAGAACATTCTGCACTTTTGCAACTATTAGTAGGTTAGTCCAAATAAATCATAAACTTTATACAAAAAGGAGTGTCAAAAGCATATTATTAGCATAAAACCATCAAAAATAATAGATACGTTATGGACGTATCACCAAGCAAGTTTCCTCTCGAACTAAGTGACATATCGGTGGATCGTGATATTCTAGACGTCCTCTAGAAGTATTTCCATGTTGCCACATGACCGTGTTTGTCAAGTTCTTGAGTAAGCAAGTTCTCTGAACTACTCCTTTCTCCAAGGATCCGTATCGGATACCCCTAAACTAGTTGGTTGAGCTTAAACAATAACTTGGAGAGTTGTAAGACAAAAGTTCTATCCGACTTAGTTCCTTCTTAAAGGGATGTCTAGTTTTGTTTGTGCTGAAGAAAGATAGTGTTTCCTTCGTGGAAATGTTATTGTCCCTACCTTTGATTTGATTTGGGTTATCGTCAAATCAAACTCAGTTCCAAGGACTATCTTGATGATGTTGCTACTCGTGAGGTTTCACTTGAGTGCATCCTCATGTCCTTTGGGCCTGACCAATACATTCGCCTTGTTCATTAACATATGAGTCCACCATGGAGTATATCGATAAGTCTATTGTTGAGCCCATCGATGACATCCTTATCCTCCCCATGGAACATATGAAACATTTGGCATTAATATTGGAGAACTTTTGAGAACCTTCTTCGTATTATCTCGAAGTATGTGTTCTGGATGTTAGAAGTGACCTTCTCTAATTCACATGCAAATGTTGAAAGATGTCACCATGGATTCGAGAAGAGTAATCTTTGTTCCCTTAAGGACACATGTGTGTTTTGTTGCAAGTATTCGATGTATGAGCAGCTGTCTTTCAACAAGTTGTTAATACATAGGTCTAGCAATCTAGCTCAGTCTATTGGAGCTTGACACTTTGAGAATCTAGTGACTTTACCTTTGTGGTAAATGTTGCAAACTTTCTATTTGGACATGCAGAGTCTGAAGTATCATCCCACCTAACCAGAGCTAAATCTCAAGCAGTAATAATGGTTGGTGTTCCTCAAGGAAATGACATGGGTCTCTTTGAAAATCCGGCAACATTGATGTAATGGTTGACACAACTAGTCGGAAGGCCTATTGTCCTATTCTCTTGAATCAGCAAATAACAACCACTCTTCATGAGGCTCCTTCTATGATCTATTATAGGAGTTGTGCTCATGGTTTACTTTGTATCCGAAGTCTGACCTTTACTTAATGTTTGGTGTCTCGAACATTAAGGAGACCATTTAAAGTAGTGTTGCTAAATGTCTATCGGTTGATCCTCCAAATCCTTTTATGTTGGCAAGCGTCTTATTGTGCCAAGTAATTGAAGTCTGAGAATGAAGTTTCTTTTTCCTCGTGTCATCTGGAATCTTCTACTTAATCATCTGGTGGAGTAAAGTGATATCACAATCTTTGGCAAAGATTTTGATACTCCTGGATGAATAAAGAGTTTCCTTTGGTTCCTCTAACATGTTCGAAGAGCTATTATGGTTTTGGTAATCAGAAATTTCTCTTGCTACATGTTCCTTGTGACTCTTATGAGTCCTCGCCACAAAAACACCTTTCTATTTTGGCCTTCCGTTGAACGAAGAGTGATCCTTCTGTATCAAAAGTAGATCAACAGCTTGGTCACCCATATCTTTGTATCCCTGGAAGCTCTACTTGAGTCCTTTAGTAGAGTTTCACCTCTCAAAGTCTATGGTCCTGTTCTTTCAATTGGAATCTTTCCCTTTCAGAAGCTTAAACACTTTTGGAACTCCATGGTCTCAATCCTTATGAAGACCAGTTATCTGTTACATTGAAACCTATCTCCTCTTGTTTCCTCTGTTACCTTGACGTGTTTCATGTTTGTCATCTCAGAGTTGTTTTTGAACACTCCTTCACGAGTTGACCATGAGATATTCTGTGTCTTGTTTAGTGTGTTTCCCTCTTATGCTTAGAGTGACCCTATTCCTTCTTCCTTCCTACCTACAAAATCTCAGGTTGAGATTCTCGTAAGGGGGATAGATCTGTAACACCCCAGTTTTAGCTAATCCTAATTAAGGTTTGTTTGTGCATTCATGAGCATCATTCCTTAAAATTGCATGCAAAGAGAAACAAAGTAAACAAAATAAAACCCTAGTTTCCTCTCTCTCTTGAAAACCCTCTCGAGTGGTTCTGAAAAGGTTTGAAAAATCCAAATGTATGGAGCCCAAATGGACTAAAAGGGCCCCACAATATTATATATATTTTATAAAAGTCTCTGGTATTTTCAAAGTATTCAAAACAGATTAGAAATTTAAAATACAAAAGAGAAAACACAAAACAGGAAATGGAAAAAGGTTTTACAAATATAAAATAGAGCATATAGCCACAGCAGGCTGGCCCATCTCTTTTCCTCCCTCTCTACCACTTTGCGCGCAAGCTAGCAGCCCAACAACTGGCCCACCTCGGCCCATGCCCGCTTACCTCTTCGCTGTCTTCTTTATCCTCGAGCTAAGCAGCTCAGTGTCACTGCCTCCTCCGCTTGCCGGTGTTGCGATGCTCGCTCGGTGCCATGATGCGCGCCACCGCCCCCGAGGCCTACAAGACCCCCTGGCCGCCTCTTGACAAACCCTAGACGCCACTCTCCCTCCCTCTTCTTCCCCGCGAGCTCAGCCGAACCCTAACCGCCACCAGTTACCGCGTCACACCACCGCTAGAGGCAGCCCCGGAGTCAACCGAGCATGCCATGAGCTCCGTCGTGACGTACTACATATTCCCCCTGAAGGAATCGAGCTGAGGCAACCGCAATCGACGCCATCGTGGTCACCTTCCCGAAGTCCGGCCAAGGTCCTCACCGCTAATTCCAACCACCATTCGCCTTTCTGAGGCTACCATCGGCACCACGGTGAGCACCTGGTGCTCATGCACCGCTCAAACCTCTCCATCTCCCTCTGCAGCCCACACTCGACGTGCGCCACCACCGGTCGCCGCTCGGTCGTGTCGCTGGCGAGTCTCCGGTGACCTAGAACTAGCGGCGCCACCAGGGTTAGGCCCCCCGCGTCGCGCTGCATCTCGCTAGCTTACTCACGTGTCCTAGATCGACGCCAATCGCCATCCCCGCCGCTGATCTGAGGCCACCGCCGCGCTGGCGTCATCCTGACGTTAGCCTGACATCATCCGTGCGGGGTCTGACCTAGTCAACCTCGGTCCGGGTCCCACTTTGCCTACATGGCAGCTGAGGTGGCCTTGGGCCCCTCTATCAGCTGCAGTGGGTAGCATCTGCCCCAGTGTAAAAAGCTTTTCCCTATTTTGTAATAATTTTATAAATAGTTTAATAATTTCAGAAAATGGTTAAAATCTTATAAATTCAATAACTAATTAATTATAAGTCAGAAAAATGTGTATAGTATATCGAAATGTTCAGAAAAATGAGATCTATCAAATAGAATATAAATCATGAATTGTTCAACAACTTTAAATACAAGTTTAATTAGAAAACTAAATGAACCCCCGTAGGTGATTTTGAGGTCTCTCCTGTATTAGGGTTTGCACCCCTCGGACGTAGCTTAAATTGCCAAGCATGCGTTAGGATTCTATTTAAATACAATTTAACTTGTCATATCATCATCCTTGCTTGAGCATTGCATCGATGCTATGTGTTGATTGTTTCCTTTCTTTCCGGTGTTTGCTTCTTCCCGATAGAATATGATATCGAGATCGAGATCGAAGACCTAGATCAACTCCATCGAAGATCGAAGAACAATACTTGACCAACTATAATCAAGTCAAGTACAAGGCTTCTGAAGATCTATATCTTGGTATCAACAAACAAGGAAAGCATAGCCCCACACATGAAATAATCCTATGCTTTCAAAGTATTTTGTTCTTGCCATGATGCATATGATTCTACTGTGGTCTTTTATCGATAGATAGAGTATCCTATCTATTGCATTACTCCCTTGATCTTATATTATCCGATCCACTCCTCCTAGCATAACTAGGTTTGGCTTGTGTGCACTTCTAGAGCTTTTATCTATGTCTTGCTTAGCCATGCTTAGCTCCCAGTGTTGGTTCATCTAGAAGATGTACCAAATGCAGAGAATCTAGTATGACAGGAGAACGATGTATACTGATAAGGTGAGATTAGTGATAAAGGTTAAACACGCTAAGGCTTGTGTAGGAGGCCATGGTGGGATGTGGTTTTTGTAGTCCCATGTTCGCCACCACTAGGACCCGAGTTCTAGCCTCTTGAACCAAGACGAGTGTACAACCACACGAGGCCTGGAAAACCTCACGAGTAACTAACTTGCCTAGTAGATTCCATGAGTCACATAGTTCGGGCGTTCCATTCGACATGTGCATTCTGGTTGTTCTCGAAGGCAGTGAAGGAGGTGCATTCATACAGGTACGTAAGCGTGGCCGAGGTTGCTTGGGGTCGATGGAGCCCCTGGTAAACCAACATCGCCCACATCTCTATGGAACGACTTCGGGATTTTACCCGTTACGGCGGAACCATCCTTAGGGCGTGACTCATGGTCTCGGCGAAAGCAAGGTAAAGGTCGTGTCCAACCACCCTCTTCCGGCCTTCCAAGGAAGAGGGATAATCATGTGGCATTAAGAGTCGGTTGGTACGTGTGGGTAAACTTGTACACCCCTGCAGGGTTAAATCTTTTCGAAAATCCGTGTTCGTGGTTATGGACGACTTGGGAACGGATGTGCAGATCATAGAGAACATGAACCTAATCGTAAAACTTGGCAGTTTCAATGTGTGCTTAAGGATTCTTCCTCATGGGTACAAGGGGGTGATGCTAGTTGTGAGATGAGGATTACTTTGGTGGATATCAAAAGATGATGATCGATTCTTCAGAGATGTCGCTCTCTTATCCGCTTCTAAAATATTCTGATTAGACGAGCTTCTTCTCTATCTTGTTTTATAAACAAAGATGGCTTTATGCAAAATAACCCGACCAGCCATAAGTCTTGTGGAGTACACCCTGTACTCACCCTTGCTTTGTTGATACTTTTGTAATAGAGTAATTGTTCCCATGAAGAAAAGTTTGGTACGACATCGACACTGACGAGTAGCTTGGGATTCCCGGTCGGGAGCTTGGAATCTATGGGCTGGGACATCATCATTATGCTTCAGGACTCTTAGGCCATTTGTTAAGTTTGTTATACTTGATAGCATAATTTTCCTTCCGTTGTTTGATGTTTGTGGTCAGTGACCTCTGCTTGTAATGTTTTGGTTCTTGAGCTCGTCGTAATAAATTTTGTGTCGCAGGGTTACTGTTGTGTTACCGACTTCTCACTGGATATCCTCGAGGTCTAGGTTAAGCTTATGTCAGGCTAGGGTCTGTATTTGTTTAAGCCTGATTCAGGGGGTGGTACACTGTACATGCTAAGAGAATAAAACATTGGCAGGGGAAGAGGGAAGCAGCGAAGAAAAGTTGAAGGCGGTTCCATGTCAGAGCAAAGTTATGATGGGTTTCTGACACGAGGTACTCCTGTGGCCTGATAGTGTACACTCTACTAGTAGTAAATTTCAGGACCTATGCATGCAAAACAAACCGTGTGTTTTCTCTCTCCTTCCCTATGCTCCATCTCTCCTCCCCTTTCTCGCCAAGACTGTCCGGCTGATCTCTCCCTCGTCCACAGTGGCGCCACGCACTTTATGTGCCTTGGTACGACTACGTGTCTCGGCATGTCTGCAGCAAGGCTCGTGGAGTAGGGACGAGGAGGAGTACATAGGGAGGAAACCACTTTGGTCCTTGGCGGCACAAAAAATCAAAATTTTCTGGTTTTCGAATTTTTCACTTGCTTCCCAAACATCAGGTGGGAAGGTTATCCAAAAGATCGGCCAAACATCGGGTGGGAAGGCAATTTTGAACCAGTTTTGAACATTGATCACATTGAATAAACGAAAAACAAAAAACAAAAGTTTTACCCATGGTGTCCTATCATGTCTTGTGCACCACGTGCCATGAAAACTGTAATCATGGGATTAGATAAGTTTTGGAATAATAGCTTCATAATATTTTCCTACCATGTGTATGGACACTATCGGGTTTATTTCAACCCGAACGACCAAGGTCATCTACAGGTAAATTGTAGGACGCTTTGAAAGTTTTACGAAAAAGCTCTTGGAGGTACCCATCGAGGGAAGGGTCAATTAATATATACTAGAAACCACCGAGAGTTTTGAAGACAGGTTCATCTTCTTGCTAAACTTTTGCATCCTAACTATTTAATGAAATTAGGTCAAACTTTGCTCACTATTTCATGAAATTAGGTCAAACTTTGCTAATCGATTAACTTTGAACATTGATCGTTGGATCAAGGATAGCAAGTCAAAACATTGCCAACCTCTTGATCTTCTTTTCCATTCTTAGCATCTAGAAAAATTCTACTTTAGCACGATGAACGCTACTATGCACAAACCTAAAAACACAAACTCCATTGCTAAGTTTTTAGGGTCCATGTGCTAATAAATGCATGGACTTGGGTGCAATTTTCATTTTTATGAGGTCCTTGATGTAACTTGTACTTCCAGCGTCCGTGTTAACTCTCAAGCACCTCTCTCCTACGAGACCTACCATTTGATATCCATGCGCAGTACTTCGTATCTTCTATTTATCGTGTCTTATCTCTTACAATACAATAAACCACTGCATAGTGTATGGATTAACTTTGAACATTGACCGTTGGATCAAGACTAGCAAATCAAAACAATGCCAACCTCTTGATCTTCTTTTCCATTCTTAGCATCTAGAAAGATTCTACTTTAGCATGATGAACACTATTATGCGCAAACCTAAAAACACAAACTCCATTGCTCAGTTTTCAGGGTCCCTGTGCTAATAAATGCATGGACTTGGGTGCAATTTTCATTTTTATGAGGTCCTTGATGTAACTTGTACTTCCACCGACCGTGTTAACTCTCAAGAACCTCTCTCCTACGAGACCTACCATTTGATAGCCATTCGCAGTACTTTGTATCTTCTCTTTATCGTGTTTTATCTCTTGCAATACAATAAACCACTTCATAGTGTATGGATTAACTTTGAACATTGAACGTCGGATCAAGACTAGCAAATCCAAACATGGCCAACCTCTTGATCTCCTTTTCCATTCTTAGCATCTAGAAAGATTCTACTTTAGCACGATGAATGCTACTATGCGTAAACCTAAAAACACAAACTCCATTGCTCAGTTTTCAGGGTCCTTGTGCTAATAAATGCTTGAACTTGGATGAAATTTTCATTTTCATGAGGTCCTTGATGTAACTTGTACTTCCACTAACCGTGTTAACTCTCAAGCACCTCTCTCCTACGAGACATACCATTTGGTAGGCCATTCATAGTACTTCTTATCTTCTCTTTATCGTGTCTTATCTCTTACAATAAAATAAATCACTGCATAGTGTATGGATTAACTTTGAACATTGACCGTTGGATCAAGTCTAGCAAATCCAAACATTACCAAACGCTAGATCTTCTTTTCCATTCTTAGCATCTAGAAAGATTCTACTCCCACCTGTGGAAAAAGGGCCTCCAGTCCCGGCCCGTAAGGGGCTTTAGTCCCGGTCCTGGTAACCGGGACTGGAGGGGCGGGACTAAAGGCCACCCCCACTAGTCCCGGACCGCTTACCATCCGGGACCAATGGGTATCCACGTGGCCGTCTCTGCGGGCGCGGGGTGCCACCCATTAGTCCCGGTTCGTATTCAGACACGAACCGACAATGGTTCTTCGCCATGCAGAATTTTAGGCACTTTCTCTACCGCGGCAGAGAATTCAATTTGTATCCTTTTTTTCATTTCAAAATAGTTTTCTATTCTACCACATACCGTACATGTTCGTGCATACATAAGGTAACTTCTCTTAAGATCGAGCATACAAATATATACATGATAGTTACACATGGAGATCACAATTATCGGGACTAGAGCCCGTCTATTCAATTACACGGTCAGGGATCATCGGCGCCTATTCACACTAAATTCTCCGGCGTCATCTATCATCTCATTCATCAAGAATCCTGCCAGTTCTTCAGCAATTGCTACTACGCGTTGCTCTGGTAGGAGCTGATCCCGCATTTTCTCGAACTATATAAGAAAAGGAGATCAATATGAATATCAATCATGATAACAAAAAGTGACGGTAATAAAATAATGTTGTGAATGTATTGCTTACATCGACTCTATAATCATTCAGCTCACTGGTAAACGTGCGAATGAACTCGCAAACGTAGAATCCACATAGATTCGTCTTCGGTGGCTTCCTCACGCACTTTACAAGAATAGAATTCAATCAAAATAATAATCTAGCATCATAATTGTATTGAAACTATAAGTAAAGAGATGCGTGTACTACTTACCGAGACCGGCTTAAACGTCAGCTTCTCACTAAAGTCACCTGTAACCGCACTCTTGAACTGGTTCCAAACCCTACCCGGTAAAGAAAATGAATGAGTTATTTATTACGTGATATCTCAGAAAATCAATGAAGAGACCGATGTGGCGCGAAAATTACCTCTGGAGCATGTCCTGCATGTCCCTAAACATTTCTAGGGGTCTCTTTAATGGGTCCATGACTTCAACTCTTTCCTTATCAAGTTGAATGTCTAGCAGAATCCAGTGGAAACTGTACACGTTTATATATACATCAGTAACTCATCACTTACACTTAACATCGAGTAAGCAAAATAGAATGTGTACAATAGAGTAAGACCCTCACGCGAAATTGTAAGGAAACAGTATGTGGTCACAGAAATTTTGCTCCGTTAGAAACCTTAGAAGGTTTTCCTGCGTCTCCTCGGGTTTTGTCGTTAGCGCCTTTACATGTATTTTATCTGGGACAATGAACCCAACACTAAAGATTGACCTTCTTTTACATTCCATGATCTTCATTCTGCATAATAATAGAGTACAAAAGGATATAATTAGGATAATTACATGCAATGAACTGAACAACTGAAAAAATGAACAACTTATATATAGACAATGAATTCAACAACTTACAGACAGTAGAAACTCATGAGACTTTTGTCGAGGGCGTCGAAAATATATAACTAGAAGAGTTCTGGAAACTCAACATGGACCTCTTCTTCTCGGAAGTACTAGTCATGTGGGACTTTCGCCACGATCATTATTCTCTCCTGCTTTACGGCTTTCAAGTACCAGTTATGTAAACTCCGCATTTGTGTTGGCAGTTGTTGGAACTTCTCAAAGTGACGGAGGCTTCCACAGGACATATGTAGGGACTACCTGAGCCTTGGGTAACTTGTCGTCCTAGGCACCTAGCAATTCCTCAACAGTCACATTCATAGCGGCCGCAAGCTTCTTAGCTTCTTCCATATCCTGCTGGGGAGTGTCATAGGATAACACTTGGAGGTGTGGGATCAATGTTTTGGCCTGTTTCCCGAGCTAGGGGACGTCCATTCTTTTCTCGGTTGCACATTGACCTGATGATTTGCTCCCGCTTGCACTTCTACTTGATTTGCTCTTCTTCACTACCTTCTGAAGTGTGTGTCGATAGTCATCTGGCTTATGGTGCAATTCATATTGCGATTTTGTGTTCAGAAAAGAAAGTGCATACGCTTTTTGCTTCTCGGTGTATACCGGGGAGGGCTCGGGTTTCTTCTTTTGAAGTTGCGCAACACATTCGGCCTTTACGATCATGTTGCTTTCCTCGTCAGTATGATCGTAAGGTCTGATGGGAAGATTCTTATGAGGTACTCTTGAGAGGGGCGACATTTGTCGTTTTGGGCTGCTGCGTCGTTTAGTACTAATAGGAGGTTGCGGTAGAGATCGAGATGGACTCGGGCTGTGGTGGTCGTAGTCATGGGGTGGGCTTCTTGGAGGTGATGGAGGTGAAGGTGACATGCGACGACTCGGAGGCGGTGATGGTTTTGGCGTCCAGCCTGGAAGCTTGATGTTGTTCTTGTCCCATAGAATGATACAACCTAGTACTTCTCCGAGTGTCCTCTCACCTTCAGGTCCAGGGATGTCAAGATCCATTGAGTCCCACCCCATTGCGATTTCATCCACAACAACTTTAGCATAGCCAACTGGAATCTCACGGCCATGCCAGCGTGCGCCAGGTGGACAAGGTAAAGCACATTCGACCGCCACCTTGATGGATAGGTTCTTCACCTTCTGATGGAGCTCACAAGATGCTTGCTCCTTGATTCTATCCACGGGGTACCCGGGACCACCATCTACCATACGTGCGTCGTCAGAAGGGACCTCCGATTCAGCCACGCTACTTCTCCGTTGAGATGGGACAGCGGTAATATCGAGTACAGGATCTTGCAGGCGCGCTGCTCGTCGAAGTTTGTCAATCTATTGCTGATGCATTCGAAGTGTTCCTAGCAACTCGGTGAACCTGTCTCCCTCCTCCTCCTGCCATCGCCTCTTTGCTCTTTCTCAGCTCCTATAATTGTCTCTGTCTTTGGGAAACCCCATCTCCCACGTATAACTAGGGCCAAGGCCTCGTACACGTCCTCCGCGTTCGTCATTCCCGAGGACCTTTGTCAGCAAGTCTTTCTCTCTATCGGGACGGAACTTTGTTGTCCCCGCTTTAATCTCCTTCACCACTTTTTGCCATGTATCCCGAGGTATCCTAATCCCGTCACTGCAAATAAGGTCCCCTGTACTTTCGTCATACTCACTCCCATGCCCAAGGAACCAATTCCTTGCCCTCAGATCCCATTCTTTGCGCATTGGTTCGGGAGTGATCCCTTTAGCAAGCAGCTCATTCTCCTTAGCATCCCACTTTGGCATGGCAGCCGCGTAGCCCCCTGGCCCTAGGTGATGGTGATATTTCTTCATCGCGGCATTTTTCTTGTTTTTTTCCGACATTTCCATAGCAGGTTCTGACTCCTTGTACTTCACAAATGCATCCCAGTTAGCCTGTTGCTTCGTTAGATATCATTCAAATATAGGAGGAGTCTTCGTCTTCTGATACTTTTGCCATAATGCTTCCTTCCAGTTCTTGAATAGTTCGGCCATCTTCGTAAGAGTCCACTGCTTGACTTTCTTCCTCAATGCAGCTGTGTCGGCATCATCCTCACATTCTGGCAGGGTGAAATGTGTCATGAGGTCATTGCAAAGACCCTCTTTGCACCTGTCGGCGACATACTCACTCTCTTTCGCCCCTTTGGTCTTAATCCACTCTCGAACGGTGATCGGGATGCGATCCCTAACCATAACTCTGCATTTTTGTTTAAATACAGTTTTAGCCTTTTCGGGTTCCAACGGTTCACCTCGTGGTGATACCACCGTAATTGTATAACGCGTAGATGCGTCCAACTTTTTGGCCGGGCCTCATTTGGAATATTTTTTGCTCGATGTGGAGGCCTAAGAGAAGAAACATTCGTCAATTTTTATATATACAACTCAGTTGATGCATCTACTGATCACAAGACTTCATATATATACCTCGCCGGACTTCGTTAAAGCCGTCGGCTGCCGGCTTCGAAGTATCCACCCACGGAAGTCGCCGCTTTCTCCAACACCGAGCCGCCGGTTGCTCATCATTTCGGTTAACGTCCTCTCCCTCACCGGAGGGCTTCAGATAAATCGACGGAGATTCGGGTGGATTAACATGGGGGTGTCGTTGATCATATCCTCGAGAATTTCTTCCTCTGCTAGGTCTCTCTGGATTGGATCCATAGTTTTCTACAAAATGCACACAATAACATTTTTCATTCAATATTGCTACATAAAATAATACTAAACAATAATATGAACACGCAATTTGCTACAATAATACTAAACAATACCAAAATTCTAGTGATGCCCTAACCCTAACCCTAAGTCGGGGCGGCCCGCGAGCACCACCACCATAACCCTAAGTCCGGGGGCCCGCGAGCACCACCACCCTAACCCTATCTCCAGGCGGCCCGCGAGCACTACTATATATATAATATTCATCAATATATGCAATATACTACTATATATATAATACTTTAATATATATACTATATACTATAATAATATTACACTACTAATATTACACTACTATATACTATAATAATATTACACTACTAATATATTACACTACTAATATTACACTACTAATATATTACACGACTAATATATTACACTACTATATACTATATATTATAATAATATTACACTACTAATATTACACTACTAGTGATGCCCTAACCCTAACCCTATGTCCGGGCGGCCCGCAAGCACCACCACCCTAAGCCTATATCCGGGGGACCACGAGCACCACCACTCTAACCCTAAGTCCGGGGGACCGCGAGCACCACCACCCTAACCCTATCTTCGGGGGCCCGCGAGCACCACCGCTCTAACCCTAAGTGCGGGGCCCCGCGAGCACTACCACCCTAACCCTAAGTGCGGGGGCCCGCGAGTAGTACCACCCTAACCCTAAGTCCGGGAGCCCGCGAGCACCACCACCCTAACCCTAAGTGCGAGGGCCCGTGAGCACTACCACCCTAACCCTATGTCCGGGGGCCACGAGCACGACCACCCTAACCCTAAGTGCGGGGGCCCGCGAGCATAACCACCCTAACCCTAAGTCCAGGGGCCCGCGAGCACCACCACCCTAACCCTAAGTGTGGCGGCCCGCGAGCACCACCACTCTAACCCTAAGTCCGGGGGCCCGCGAGCACCACCACCCTAACCCTATATCAGGCCCATGAGCACCACCACCCTAACCTAAGTCCGGCGCGAGCACTACCACCCTAACTATAAGGGGCCCCGCGAGCACTACCACCCTAACCCTAAGTCCGGGGGCCCGCGAGCACCACCACCCTAACCCTAAGTGCGGGGGCCCGCGAGCACCACCACCCTAACCCTAAGTGTGGGGGCCCGCGAGCACCACCACCCTAACCCTAAGTGCAGTGGCGGCTAGAGTGAGTGGCGGCGGCGGTTGGGGTGGTGGCGGCCAGAGAGTCGGGCAGCCTGCCAGCGTCGATTCGTCGTCCTCATGCGCGTACACTAACATACTATATACTACACTAACATATTATATAATAAACTAATTAACATGCTACACTAATATATACTACTAAAAAAATAAAAAATACAAGAACATATTATATAATACTACACTAATTAACATACTACACTAACATACTACACTATATATTAAAAAAATAGACTTTATATTACACTACTATATACTACTAAAAAATAAAAAATAAAAAATAGAATTAACTAGATAGAAGTGGCCGAGGGGCGCCGCCCCGGCCTGCTCGCCCACCCACGCCGTGCACTGCGCTGCCCACCTGCCTGCGCTTCACCAAGGGTCGCTGCCACCCACAGCATGCATGTCTGTCGCGCCGCTGATGCCGGATGGGAGAAAGGGGAGGGGCGCGATACCTGCTGGCCGGGGGCACACGCGCGGTGGCTGGATCTGGCGGACGACGCGCTAGCTGGTGGTGGCGGTGGAGTGGGGGGACGACGCGCTGGTGGCGGCCGGATCTGGCGGCGGAGTGGTGGTCAGGCGACCTGCAGGCGTCTGTCGCGTCGTCGCCTCGTCGTCGCAGAGTGTGGTGATTTGGGGAGAAGAAGGGGCGCGGAAATATAAAGGGGATGGACCTTTAGTCCCGGTTCGTATCACGCACCGGGACTAAAGGGTCTTTAGTCCTGGTGTGTGATACGAACCAGGAATAAAGGTCCCCCCTTTAGTCCCGGTGCCTGTCACCCACCGGGACTAAAGGGTTTTCGATCAGCCTAGCAGCGTAACGCCACACCTTTAGTCCCGGTGTGTAGCACGCACCGGGACTAAAGGTCATTTTTTCAAAATTTTCACCCCAGGGGCACGCCTGTTTAAAAAAAATTCAATTAGCATATTTTCTAAACATTTGAATTTTACAATTTTTGCATACTTATGAATTTGAGAAAAATTTCAACATGAAAAGTTCTTGAATTTGAATAAGTAATCCAAATCTATTTTCGGTGTTATAAAATAATTATTCTAACTAGTGAAACTAATAACCATTTTGCCATTTTCAATTTAAAAATGCATTAACTATTATATTTTGCATATTTTTGAATCTCACTAAATTTTTAACATAAAAAGTGTTTGAATTTGAATAAGCGATTCAAATCAATTTTCTGTTTTATAAAATAATTATTCTAACTAGTCAAACTATTAACCATTTTGCCATCTTCATGTGATTCCGACGCTCCGGTGGTCTTCCTCCGAAGAAACCCTAGACCCGGGGCCCCGGATCGTCTACCCCTATAGCTTTCTCCGTACGAGGGGGCCCTGGATCGTCTACCCCGCCTTATTTCTTCCCGCCTTATTTTTTCCCGCCCATTTTCTTCCCGCCTTTTCCACCGCTTCCCTCCTTTGACTTCCCGCCATTTCTCACTATATATATAGGGCTAGCAGGAAAATATTTTCCGAGGCGGAACTTCCGAAGATGCCATAGGGCGTGTGCACCAAGGGCATCTTCGTGAAGTTCTACCATGGGAGATTTCCCAACCCTTTCCTCCATCCATGGGGATGAAACTCTCCATCCATGGGGAGTCTTTCACGGGCTAGCAGGAAAATATTTTCCGAGGCGGGACTTCCGAAGATGCCATAGGGCGTGTGCACCAAGGGCATCTTCGAGAAGTTCCGCCACGGGAGATTTCCCAACCCTTTCCTCCATCCATGGGGATGAAACTCTCCATCCATGTTGGCTTGTTGAGTTGCTTGCCATGGCATATAGATGCTCCTTTTATAGGCACGGCGCCGCTTCTACTTTGTCTTCTTCCTCCGACAGGGCATCGTGCGCTACATGCTTTATCTCCTCGAGCAGTGTGTCCACCCACGTGTCCTTATCCTGCCGATAGCTTTAGTCCCGGTTGCACCCACCAGCCGGTACTAAAGGTTACCCACGCGTCCTTATCCCACCGACAGTTTTGTTAGATGACACAAAAACAACCTTTAGTCCCGGTTGCACCGACCAGCCGGTACTAAAGGTTAGCCACCCCCCAGATAAGGCCCTCCCAGATAAGCCTCCCTAGATAAGGCCCCCCCATCTTTTGTCCCGGTTTGAGCCCCCACCCGGGATGAAAGTTTCCCGCGCCACTGCGTTCCCGCGCTTTCCACTGGTTCCGACCTCTGTCTTTCCGCCATTTTTTCAGTATATATATGTACGCTTGGCCTCCATTTAAATATCACATCTAGACTCATCATTATCTTCCCATGGCTTCCATCGTATCTCTAACCACCCGGGAGGCGGAGGCGCTTTGCGCCTCGAACTACCCCTGCCCACCGGGCTACCATGTCCCCACCGGCTGGATGCTGAGCGCCAGAGGCGTGCCGGTCCCTCCTGTCCCTCTAGGTGTGGAGCACCGGATGGCCATCACGAACCACTACTACCTCGAGCTCACGCCAGAGCAGCGGAGGAATCCCAACTGGCATCCCGACTATTTCCCGACTTGGGAAGCCTTCTTCATCAATCGGCGTGAGAGGGCGCTCGCCAGGCACGAGGAGGACGGCCCACCTCCTTCGAACTTCAATGAGGTCGGCCGTCAGTTGTGGTGGTGTGGCCGGACTCTCCAGAGTGTCATGGCCTACAACACGACCGGCAATAACCCCTGCATGCGGTACCCTCAAATCCAGCCCACGCGTGCACAACCTTCAAGGTTCGACTACGGCGACCCCGACGACGATAGCGATGATGGCGCCGGCGACTACGACGACTACAGTGGCGCGTATTACAGGGCTAGGCAGTAGCATGACTGAATCACTCCAACATTAGGCATGTTTCTTAATTTTTATTGTGTTATGTATCTTAATTTTCAGTCGTGCTATGTATCCTTAGTGTTTGTGGGTTCCTTCTCTTGTGATGGTTCGTTCTCTTTGGGTGATCACCTCCCGCGGCTCAGAACCCGGTCGTCAACGTCTAGTTTGATTGAGCAAGATGTATTACATGAAAGGGGACCTTTATGTCTCAAATAAAAGGTTTAATACATTACATAGATTTATGTCTCAAATAAAAGGTTTAATACATTATTACACATCACCAACATCTAGTGTTGTGGTTTTCTTCTGCACCCAAGCGTGGGTTTTCACTGGTCCTAACTAACGGTTGGCATGCGATCCCCTATTCTGCATCCCGAAGATCAGACGGCCCAGAGCCGGAGCGATCATTCCAGCAAGTTACTCAGCTTGAGTCCGGTGTGAGATATCGCATTATTCGAGGAACCCTAGATGCTGTCGCAGTAAAGAATCATCAACAAGGGCGTTCTAGTGCGTTGTAGATTCTTATCCAAGACTTGTATTAGCCATGGAGAATCTTCATCATTTAACAGGATGCTTGGGTCAGTTTTCACTTTGAAGGGCGGAATTTCATGAAACTTATTGTAATCTTCTGACATGTCTGTCTTGTCATCCACTCCCACGATGTTTCTTTTTCCTGAAAGAACTATGTGGCACTTTGGCTCATCGTATTCTGTACTCTTTTGCTTATCTTTCCTATTTCTCGGTTTGGTAGACATGTCCTTCACATAAAAAACCTGAGCCACATCGTTGGCTAGGACGAATGGTTCATCCATGTACGCAAGATTGTTGAGATCCACTGTTGTCATGCCGTACTTTTGGTCTACATGTACCCGCCTCACACTTGACCCATTTGCACCGAAACAAAGGGACCTTAAAAGTAGATCCATAGTCAAGTTCCCATATCTCCTCTATGTACCCATAATATGTGTCCTTCTGCCCATTGTCATCTATTGCATCAAAGCGGACACCACTGTTTTGGTTGGTGCTCTTTTTATCTTGGGCGATCGTGTAAAATGTATTCCCATTTATCTCGTACCCTTCGAAAGTACATATAGTCGAAGATGGTACCCTGGCCAACGAGTACAACTCATCTCCAACAGTGGTGTTATTCATGAGATGTGTCTGCAACCAATTGTGAAAATTCTTCTCGTGTTCCCCTTTAATCAAGGTTTCAGGCTTCCCCGGGTTTTCGGAGCGTAGAATATTCTTGTGTTTCTCGATATACGGAGCCACCACGGCGGAATTGTGTAGAACTCTGTAGTGTGCTTGAGTGAAAGAATGCCCGTCCTTACATACCATTGATTTCCTTCCTAGTGTGCCTTTTCCAGTCATCCTCCGCTCATACCGAGATTCAGGAACACCAATCGGCTTAAGGTCAGGAAGAAAGTCAACACAAAACTCAATGACCTCCTATGTTCCATAGCCCTTGGAGATGTTTCCTTCTGGCCTAGCACGCTTATGAACATATTTCTTTAAGACTCCCATGAACCTCTCGAAGGGGAACATATTGTGTAGAAACACAGGACCGAGAATTCTAATCTCTTCAACTAGGTGAACTAGGAGGTGCGTCATAATATTGAAGAAGGATGGCGGGAACAACAACTCGAAGCTGACCAGACATTGGACCACATCAATCTGTAACCCTGATATACTTTCTCGATCGATTACCTTCTAAGAAATTGCATTGAGGAATGCACATACCTTCACAATGGCTAGTCGAACATTTTCTGGTAGAATTCCCCTCAATGCAACCGGAAGCAATTGCGTCATAAGCACATGGCAGTCATGAGACTTTAGGTTTTGAAATTTTTTCTCTTTCATATTTACTATTCCCTTTATATTCGACGAGAAGCCAGACGGGACCTTGATACTGAAAAGGACTTCAAAAAAGATTTCCTTCTCTTCTTGGGTAAGAGCGTAGCTGGCAAGCCCTTGAAACTGCCCTGGATGCTTGCCGTCTCGTCCTTTATGATGTTGCTGGTCCTCCCATGCTGCCGGGGTATCTTTTGACTTCCCATACAAGCCCAGGAAGCCTAGAATATTCATGCAAAGATTCTTCATCGGGTGCATCACGTCAATTGCAGAGCGGACCTCATGCACTTTCCAATAGGGTAGCTCCCAAAATATAGATTTCTTCTTCCACATGGATGCGTGCCCGGTAATGGGGTCTTTCGGAACAGGTTGTCCTCTAGGACCCTTTCCAAAGATTACATCCAAATCCTTGACCATACCAAATACATCAGCACCACTACGGGGGGCAGGATTCGTCCGGGTTTCTGCCTTGCCATTGAAATGCTTGCCTTTCTTCTTTAAGGGATGACTGGGCGGAAGAAAATGACGATTGTACGGGTACACATTCTTTCTACATTTATCCAGATATATACTTTCAGTCTCATTTAAACAGTGCGTGCATGCATTGTATCCTTTGTTCGTCTGTCCTAAAATGTTACTAAGAGCAGGCCAATCATTGATGGTTACGAACAGCAACGCTTGTAGGTCAAATTCCTGCTGTTTGTGCTCATCCCACACACACACACCTGGTTTGGCCCACAACTGTAGAAGTTCATCAACTAATGGCCTTAGGTACACATCAATGTTGTTGCCGGGTTGCTTCGGGCCTTGGATGAGCACTGGCATCATAATGAACTTTCGCTTCATGCACAACCAAGGAGGAAGGTTATAGATACATAGAGTCATGGGCCAGGTGCTATGACTGCAGTTCTGCTCCCCAAAAGGATTCATGCCATCGGTACTTAGACCAAACCATAAGTTCCTTGCGTCACCAGCCAAGTTCGGGAAGTCTCTCTCGATTTTTCTCCACTGCCGACCATCAGCAGGGTGCCTCAACATCCCGTCTTTATTACGGTCTTCCATGTGCCATCGCAACAACTTGGCATGCTCTTTATTTCTGAACAAACGTTTCAACCGTGGTATTATAGGAGCATACCACATCACCTTGGCAGGAACCCTCTTCCTGGGTGGCTCGCCCTCAACATCACCAGGGTCATCTTTTCTGATCTTATACCACAATGCAGTGCATACTAGGCATTTATCCATATTCTCGTACTTCTCACCGCGGTAGAGGATGCAGTCATTAGGGCATGCATGTATCTTCTGCACGTCTAATCCTAGAGGGCAGACAAGTTTCTTTGCTTCATACGTACTAGAGGGCAATTGGTTATTTCTTGGAAGCACCTTCTTCATTATTACCAGCAACTTTTCAAATCCTGAGTCAGTCATTACCGGTTTCTTCCTTCCACTTCAACAATTCCAGTGTGCTACCCAGCTTCTTCTGGCCATCTTCACAAGTTGGATACAGCAATATGTTGTGGTCCTGTAACATCTGCTCGAACTGCAACCTCTCCTTTTCTATGTCGCAGTCTCGCCTTGCATCACTAATGACCCGACCAAAATCATCAACGGGCTCATCTGGTTCCCGTTCTTCACCCCCTTCTTCTTCATTATCTTCAACTGCGGTATCATCGTATTCAGGGAACATAGATCGGTAGTTGTCATCATCGTTCTCTTCTTCAACGCCTCTTCCATCATAACCCCTCTTTCTCCGTGCTTGGTCCAAACATTATAGCCGGACATGAAACCGGACTGAAGCAGGTGGCTCTGAATGACTCTTGAGGAAGTGTGAGCCTGCTCATTCCGACATTCAACACATGGACAACACATAAAACCATCCTGCCGCTTGTTCGCCTCGGCCACAAGGCGAAAAGAACGCACACCTTCTCTGTAAGCGTCAGAGCGTCGGTCACCGTACATCCATGGGTGGCTCATCTGCATCATACAACCATGCATATATATCAAATGCAATCACGATGCTTAAATTAGTACCGCGCGGTCAAAATGAGAAAATAGTTGCTAACCTTTTAGGACACTTCAAAACAAAGAGGATAAACCCTAAGTGTCGCTCTGGCACCTCATATCATATTTTGTCTTGTGTGAACTCAAGTGGCATCGCTCTAACATGCATTTCACTGAACACCTCTAGTGCATATGAAGAAAAAAAGTTAGCACAAAGTTATACCCACCTCTCACATAGGAAAAAAATAGGAGAGAGTGGAGGGATGGGTGCATATATATAGGGCCCGGCCATTAGTCCCGGTTTGAGATACAAACCGGGACTAAAGGTTCTGCCAGGAGCACGCGCGCGTGCCCACACCCATTTTTCCCGGTTTATATCTCAAACCGGGACTAATGGTTCCTTACGGAACGGGACAAAGTACCTCGGCCTCCTCGGGCCCTATGGTTCGGACCATTAGTCCCGGCCCCAGCCACGGCCGGGACTAGTGGCCCGAACCAAAGGCCCATTTTCTACTAGCGTTAGATACGTCTGAATCTAGATAAAACTAAGTCAACTAATTTGGGTCGAAGGGAGTACTTTAGCACGATGAACGCTAGTATGTGCAAACCTCAAAACACAAATTCCATTGCGTAGATTTCAAGGTCCTTGTTCCAATAAATGCATGGACTTGGACGCAATTTTCATTTTTATGAGGTCCTTAATGTAACTTGTACTTCCACCGACCATGTTAACTCTCAAGCACCTCTCTTCTACGAGACCTACCATTTGATAGGCCATTCGCAGTACTTCTTATCTTCTCTTTATCGTGTCTTATATCTTACAATACAATAAACCAGTTCATAGTGTACGTATTAACTTTGAACATTGACCATTCGATCAAGAGTAGCAAATCCAAACATTGCCAACCGCTGGATCTTCTTTTCCATTCTTAGCATCTAGAATGATTCTACTGATAGTTTTTAGCACGATGAATGCTAGTATATGCGCAAACCTCAAAACACACACTTCATTGCTCTCAATTTTAGGGTCTTTGTGCTAATAAATGCATGGACTTGGATGCAATAATTATCATTTTTATGAGGTCCTTGATGTAGCTTGTACTTCCACCGACCGTGTTAACTCTCAAGCACCTCGCTCCTACGAGACCAACCATTAGATCGGCCATTCGTAATACTTCTTATCTTATCTTTATCTTCTATTATCTCTTACAATATCATACCTTCACTATAGAGTGTACAAACCATTGACCGTTTGATCAAGACTAGCAAATCCAAACATGCCTAACAACCATTAGATCTTATTTTCCATTATTAGCATATAGAAAGATTCTTCTGAAAGTCTTTAGCAGGATGAACGCTAGTATGCGCAAACCTCGAAACACACACTTCATTGCTCAGTTTCAGGGTCCTTGTACTAAATGCATGGACTTGGATGCAATTTTTTTTATTTTTTACGAGGTCCTTGATGTAACCTGTACTTCCACCGATCGTGTTAACTCTTGAGCACCTCACTCCTATGAGACCTAAAGTTAGATCAGCCATTCGCAATACTTCTTATCTTATCTTATCTTTATCTTGTCTCTTATCTCTCACAATACCATATATACCACTGCATGGTATACAGAACAATGAATGTTTGATCAAGACAGGCAAATCCAAACATTGCTAACTATTGGATCTTCTTTTCCATTCTTAGCATCTAGAAAGATTCTACTTTAGCACGATGAACGCTAGTATGTGCAAACCTCAAAACACACACTTCATTGCTAAGTTTCAGGGTCCTTATGCTAAATGCATGGATTTGGATGCAATTTTCATTTTTTATGAGGTCCACTTGTACTTGCTTAACAAAGAAAATCAGCATGGTGCTCACTCCTGCAGCCTTACAGTGTGTTACTCCTCCTCTATGCAAGGAAAATAAATTGTATACTACTCTCTCCTTTGCTGCATCACACCCATTATCTAGCTGATATCTCCCTCCTCCACAGTGTGGCGCTGCGCACGTGTGCCATGGTACTACGACGACTCTGTTTCTATATTTTTTTATAACTTTGCTCTGACATCGAACCGCTTTCAACACCTCTTCGCTACAGCCCTCTCGGGCTGCCTTCTCTAACCTCATAATCTCTTCTACCGTAGTTTGTAATAACCTTCGCTGCAGCCCTCTTGGGATGCCTTCTCTCGGGCTGCCTACGTGTATATATTTATATATACATACCAAGTACAATATCCCTTCTCTAGTGTTGTGACTGTTGATCCTTGTAATAACCTTCCATGCGATGTTTGGGACGAAGCAAGTGAAAAAATTGAAACCCGAAAAGTTTGATCCGTGACTACTTTTTTCCGCCACCCCAACCCAACGCCCAAAGTGGTTCCTTCATATGCACACCAACACAATGTAGCTGATGAACACACGATATAAAGACACATAGCCGTCGTACCAATGTTAGAGTTGAAAGCAGCATCCTGCAGAAGTTCCGCTTATAGTTCATTTTGAAGTACGCTTTCGTGGGATCCCGGTCGCAACCCTAACCATGGAACATGTGCTGAGCGCCACACTCCGGACAAGGGAGAGATCAACTAGTAAGTATGCGCGGGGGTGCTGAGAAGATACATACTTGATTACATTGTGTAAAATTTGACCGAATAAATAGAGTAACTAATACACTTGATTAATTTGTGTAAAATTTGTACTCGTACTATTGGAGGTAGAGTAAAACTTTCCAATAATGCTAATTTTCTACCAACATTCTTTATACTATATATTTAGAGTAAATCTTGGTCAAAGAAAAAAAAAACCCAAAATGAGGACGCCTTATTATTCCTCGGGACGGAGGTAGAGTAATACTCCTACCTACTACTCCTACTTCGCGCTCCTACTTATGCAAACAGTATAGTACTACTACAGTAGGACCTATAAATAAATAATGTGTCTAGTCAAACCAACGTGATGAGACTATACTGCGCCAGGAGGTGACATGGGTAATTTATTACAAGAAAAGAAAAAAACCTCTTTCAAAGAGCCATCGCATCTTCCCCATCTCCGGTTAGTTTATCCACACTCGCCGACGCCGCCTGGCCGCATTTGGGATCCTCTCCGCCGTGCTGATCACACATTTTCCTTGCCATCTCTCCTAGTGCATCTCTCCTTCCAGACCACCACCCCTCTCCTCCAAAAAAATCCAAATAGTTCTATATATATCCACCCTCACCCCCAATCCTCCTCGACGCGATGGCGGATCATCTGTACAAAATTTGGAGAGGTTCGAGGGAGAGCCAGTGGTGCAGTGGCTTTAACAAGGTCGGCGACAATGTCGTCAACCAAATCGCTGAGTGTCTCGACGCTAAAAGTGTCGTCCGGCTGGCCGCATGCTCCAAGGAGCTACACCGCCAAGTTGTCGGCCGAGCAGGTTACAGCTGCCCGAACTACAACTGCCCGGAAGTGGTCTCCTTCAACAAACTCTATGCCCACATGATCTCCTGCATCCACAACCCATTTATCTGCATGGAGCCAGGATGCAACTGGGTCAGCAACAAATTAATGTTGTATCTGCACCTCAAATCCACCCACTCGATGGAGGTGCCCACAGTCCTCTATAGCGTGAAACAATGGGACCCGTCTAAGCCGGTGCCTGCAGGGTGCTCGTGGAGAACAAATGTCATCGGCATCGGGAAGACGGGCATGCTATTCATCGGCCAGATTGACGGGCACAGCACGGAGATTGTCCTGTCCGTCAGCCGTGTAAGGTCCACGGCGTGGGAATTGGAGGAGTATGAGGTGAGGATATCATCATTGGTCGATTTTCGTGGGTTCTATCAGCTCGACTTTTATCCTGAGCCAAAGATTGTGGAGCCGCTAGCCGAAGCCGCGCTGGCTGCGCTCAACCATTACCTGTCGATAGCGGGGACTTATTGTCAAGCTCCTCAATTGTTGGTCGGAGTTCCTCGTGGAGTTCCAATGTTGGATCGATGACAACATCAACCCATTGTGAGATATCACATCTTAATATTCACCTGATGATCCTAATATAAATGTATATGTAATTTTCTAGTCCCTCTGTTCTAATATTAATTACTTTATTTATTTTAGGGGAAGATTCCTTTCACAATCGGAGTGGTTGAAATGGCTGGAAAGATCCATGAATTTTACATCTATCTTGCTAAGGGTGAACAGGCGAAAGCCTATTATGAGGATCCACAAACCACAGTAAAACGAGAGAAGCGGGCCAAGCAGGAAAGCAAGCGCTACCCGGCCATGACCTGGACACGCTGAATCATTGGCATACAGAACTTGTGGTGATTCTAACCTCTCTCTTTCTCTCATGCATGTTTTGAGTATATGATGGGACATGTAATCGTTCCTAGCTAGATTAAGGTTCTACTAAGAGTAGTTTTATACTTCTACCGAGTATTTTGTATGGAGTTCTGCAACTGCTAATATATTTTTTAATAATTCCTATGTACTGGGAATTGTTCAGATCGAGTGTAGAATATGGCATGTACTGCTGAATCTTTCAAAAGCTACCGAATCTCTCAAATGTGCTGATGTTTCTATTATTAAAGTATTCTGTAGAACTAATACTCTTGTACTGGTACTTGTTTTGATCAATGGCAGTAGATTGTCTTGCTTTTCTTTTGAAACATGGCCTTCTCAATCTAGATGAGGCATGGGCTTCTTGGGTTGCATATATGTTGGTCACACATGCATTGATGTAAGAACAAGGTATGCACACAAATGCAGACTTAATCGTCAGTCTTTCTTGCTCCAATGATGGAGTGTCTTCGGAGAAAAAGGGCAAACTCATCCCTTGCCCGTTAAAAAAAAATAGGCCCAATGTTGAGACTCCCACCGGCAACATTTCCTACTACGCCAAGATGCACCCATATAGCAAATTAATGTGGGAACAGTACATTAACTATGATGTTGATATGGCCATCACCTTTTTTGGTCATCAGGGTTGAAACCTAATAATATTCATACATGGTGGAAAAATATGGCGTGGCTGGTTTCTAGAAGTTGTCAAATCCCATGGTTATCAGTTTCCTGGCAGGCTGTACATGTGACGTGATAGGATGCCATGCGTAAATATTTGTTTTTTTGTTTTTCTTTATTACATGTGATTGTTTCAAAACGGGTTCAAAACTGTCAAGATACAAATTCTTAGCAGGAAGTTGAATTGTCAAAACTCTCAATTGTTTTCGATATATTAACTACCTGATGCGTACCACCAAAAGCTTTTTGTAGAACTTTGATAGAAATCTACCACATTCTAGAGCTTCTAGTTCAAATATGACATGATTTTGTTAATAGAGACATAAAGTCATTTGAGTGGTCCGAGTTATCTCGGAAGCTTTGAAAACTCATAAAACTTGGGAATCGTACATAAAACATTGTCCATTATATCTGGAAACTTGGCTTGTGGCATTCAAAACCATGTTCTCTGTACTTTCTATGCATAGTATATTCATGGTGCTAGAGGCCAACAATAATGGGATCTTCTATATGCTAGACATGACATAATCAAATGTACTGAAAGAGATCCAATGGTCAACAATGTCGGGTTTTCCAATCTATATCCAACTGCCAATGTTCGAAGTTATTTGTACACTATATAGTGGTATGGAAATTGTGAATCAACATAGTCATTTTTTTTGAAAAGAAGTGTCAAGCACTATATAGTGGTATGGAAATTGTGTCACCTTCCTTTTACTAGTATGGATATGGATGATCAGTTGATGTGACTCTCGTCTTTGATTTCCTGGACAGATAGGTTAAGGTCTACTACCTTTTTCTATTACTAGATGGACGCTAGCCAAATTCAAAATCTGAATCGAGCGGCAAAATCACCCATCGACCTTGAAGCATTTCCCGGCCCACCGATTCAAAACCTTTGAGCCAAAATCTCCCACCGGATAGTACCGTTTTTCTATTATTATTAGTTGGACGCGAGCCAAATTCAAATCTCAATCGAGTGGCAATATCACACACCGACCTTGAAGCATTTCATGCCCCTCTATTTCAAAAAGTTTTGTCTTTAAATTTCCTATTCTACCCACTGTTCAGATGATAGATGGGCACGCTAAAGTCAGTACCTCGGGGGTACACTCATAATTATATTGCTATTCACCTATACTATGGTCCCGATTCGCACAGTTTTCCCCTGGCCCTCCCAAAAATCCCAAGCTCCTATGTCGCCTCCACGGCCACCGCACGCACCGGATTGATCTCTGGTCTCGTGCGCCGCCGCAGAGCCACTTCACCGATGCTCACCCACCGGATCTAGTTCACCGGGTCTCTCTGCCACTACACGGGAGCTGCGGTGTCGTTCACCATGCTGATGGCATCATCGACCGCCCAAGCTCTGCTTCCTCGTCGTCGAAAGCTACCCAACCGTACCGGATCCGCTTCACCGGTGTCCACTTGACGTGATCTAGTTCAAGGACTTCCATGTCCACCGCTCCAGACCAGCTGCACGGCTGTTCACTGCACCAGATCTGCCTCAGTGACGCTCTCGTCCACCGCGTTCAAGCCGGCATCGACCGCCCAAGATCTACTTCCCCAACGCCAATAGCCATAGGAACCACAGCACCGTCAATGACCTGGACGTCACTCGCATGGTACCGACGATGCTTAGACGCCTCTCCGACCAAGGTTAACCTAATCTCCTACCCGTTTTTGTTTTGTCAACAGTATAGCAGGTTCAAGCTGTCGCAGTGAACTGCATTTTTGTAATCGTGCTAGTACATACAAGTCACTGAGCACGCCTGTTCTTCGTGCTAGTACATGCAAGGTCATTAGACATGTTGGTTTGCATTCGCTGCTCTACAAATTTCAAGTCATGCACATGTCTGTTATTTTGTCATGCACATGTTCTTAGCTACTCCATACAACAGTAATTGCCTACTACCGTGTAATTCTTGTAAAATATGTAGTCAGTGGAAAATATTAGTGTGGATTCCCTGCTCTACAGTTGCTGAATCTATCTGGTTCGTCCTGAGATCAGTTCCTCCTATTATTTCCTCCTTGGCATCGTTCTCCTATCATGTAGTAGTCGTTTAAACTCTTTGTACTAATTCGATTATAATTTTGTTTTTTGCCATAATGCCATCTGGCTCTTCAAAAGCTGCATCACTAACTATTTCCTTTTTCTTGCATAGAGCTCAAAATGGAACAATGAACATGTTGGTTTGCATAGCCTATTCTACAGGTTAACAAGGGATGCCATTACTTCCTTATCTGGCGCTGGTTCGTCCTGAGCAATGGCATAACTGTCCTCTACTATGTAGTTCACTCGTGGTTTGCATTCTGCTCTAGAATTTGTCTTACGATGCCATTATAATTTCTATCTGGTTGATTTTTATGTATGACAGTAACTACTTGCCATTGTGTAGCTCACCGCAAATTTTGAGTCACCCAAGGACTCTATGCATTCCAGGAGATGCCACAGGTTCCATATATATATTTGCTGAAATTCTAAGAAACACTTTGTTTGATTGCTCATTTCATTCCAGGCACACTTGTCTAATGCTTGTTTGTCCTGTTCTACAGGTTCACGAGCGACGCCATTATATCTCGCATCTGGTTCTTGGTCTGGTTCGTCGTAAGTCATGACATAACTATCCTCTATAATATATAGTTCATCCGTGGTTTGCATTCCTGCTCTACAGGTTCTCGTATGATGCGGTTATAATTTCTATCTGGTTCATTCTTTGCTATGACAGTAACTGCATGCCATTTTGTGGCTCAGCGCAAATTCCGAGTAACCCAACGTCTCTTGCATTTTAGGGTATAGAACTGGTTCCATATATATTCGTTCAAAATGACCTAGCTAGTTTATATCTGCTGAAATTCTAAGCCACACACACACATTTTTTGATTGCTCATTTGACGGTAGTCACACTTGTTTAATGCGTGCTTGCTTGTCATGTTTGTTCGACGTGTTGGTCAATAATTGAACCATTGACCAGTTGGTTAATACTTGATTACTCCAGTTCATAGCTCATGTCATATCAGTCAAATGAGTAGTTTGTCTTGTTTTATGTATTAACTTGTTATTACTTTGTTTCAGACTGCAATTATTGCTAGCCCCACCAAAAAAGGGGCTGCAAGATCATGTCTCCTCCAATGTAGCTATCACACTCAATGGAAGATGTAGGTGATCGATTGAGAAAGCAAATTGAGGACTCTGCTATCAACTTGATTGTCAACTGAAATGCTGATTTTTGTTTCCCCTGAGTTGATAATATGTAATAATTGTAAGAAGTTTACAACTGATGTAATATCTAGAACTCGCGTAGGCCATGTAGGCATTTAGTTGACGTTGTCGACACATTGCGGTAGTCGTTACGGTAACTACGCCAGGCAGGTCGATTAGGGAACTGTATCGTGCTATATTCGGTCGACAACGAACAGTAAAAAGATGCTAGATTATTATAAACATTTTATGATATTGTCATGGGCTTTAGAACTGACGGAACTGCAAAAGGCCGTAAACATAACAGGCCAATGCGCATGTCGTAACAGGCCTAACGGGCCGTAACAGAAACATGCCATTACTGAAGCAGGCCGTAACAGTAGTAGGCCAGAATAGGAACAACCCATTATAGTAACAGGCAAGAAACTGCACAAATCGCAAAACAGTAACAGGCCAAAACAGTAGCAGGCCACAACAGTAAATGGCCAGAACAGTGACGAGCCTGAACAGTACGGGCCGAGAAATTCCCGAACAAGGGTAGTAACATGCCGACTAATTTACCAGGCTAGAACAGTAAAGGGCCTTTTGTGGGCCTAAACAGCTAAAGGCCAGAACAGTAAAAGGCCAGAACAATAACAGACCAGAATATAACGGACCATCTCAGAGAAGGGCCGTCAGTAGGCGGTCGATGATGGGCTGCGATAACAGTGATGGGCTGACCGTAGGCCTTATGTTTACAGGAGCGACTTGGCACAAGCTGCTAATGGGCCACATAGTGTTGGACCAACATGGGCCTTATGTACGCCGAAACATAATTAGGCCTGAAAGTTCGTGGGGCGCTGATGGCTGCATTTTTGGGCCCATTTCAAACAATACAGGACAAAATAGCAATGGGCCATCTTCTTCTTGGGCTCCCCTTATGGGTCGGCCCAGTTAGTATTTAGTAGGCCTTGGCTGGGCATGGATCCTGCCATGGTTTCTATGGCCGTTAACGGTGGTAACCGGCGCTAACGGCTACCTCTGGCAGATGATCGCATGGCGTGAGCGGTGGCTAACAGATCTACGACGGAACAAGGTTTCATGGCTGAAGGGTGCGATCCGCCACGGTCGAAAAAAACCTTGGTTAATTCATTCATGACGGGTCTTTTACCAAGAAGGCCATCCGCCGCGGAAGACTCTTTGGCCATGAAAAATGGTCCTTCAACCACGAAAATTGTCCATTGTAAAAGCCAACTTTTCTTGTAGTGTTGGTGGCTCCATATGTGGTTTGTGAATAGAACACACATGCAATGACTCCAGCTGTGGTTTCTGAAAAGAACACACATGCAATCACACTGGTGGATCCATATGTGGTTTATGAGAAGAACACATATCCAATGACACTTGTGGATCCATGTGTGGTTTGTGAGAAGAACACACATGCAATGACACTGATGGATCCATATGTGGTCTATGGAAAGAACAGACATGCAATGACACTAGTTGTGGTTAATGAAAAGAACTGACATGCAATGACTGATGGATCCATATATGGTTTGTGAAAAGAACACACATGCAATGACTCTAGTTGTGGTTAATGAAAATAACACACATGCAATGACTCTGGTGGATCCATGTGGTTTGTGAAAAGAACACACATCCAATGACTAGCTATGGTTAATGAAAAGAACACACATGCAATGACATGGGTCGATCCATATGTGGTTTGTGAAAAGAACAGACATGCAATGCACTCTAGTGGATCCACATGTAGTTTATGAAAAGAACACACATGTAATGACACTGGTGGATCCATATGTGGTTTGTGAGAAGAACACACATGCAATGACACTGGTGGATCCATATGTGGTTTGCGGGAAGTACACACATGCAATGACACTAGGTGTGGTTCATTAAAAGAACACACATCCAATGACACTAGTGGATCCTTATGTGGTTTCTGGAAATAACACACATGCAATGACTCTGGTGGATCCACATGTGGTTTATGAAAAGAACACACATGCAATGACACTGGTGGATCCATATGTGGTTTATGAGAAGAGCATACATGCAATGACACTGGTGGATCCATATGTGGTTTGTGGGAAGTACGCACATGCAATGACACTTGGTGTGGTTCATGAAAAGAACACACATCCAATGACACTAGCGGATCCTTGTGTGGTTTGTGAAAAGAACAACATGCAATGACTCTAGATGAGGTTTGTGAAAAGAACACACATGCAATCACACTGGTGGATCCATATGTGGTTTGTGAGAAGAACACACATCCAATTACACTGGTTGATCCATATGTGGTTTGTGAGAAAACACACATGCAATGACACTGGGTGTGGTTCATGAAAAGAACACACATCCAATGACACTGGTGGATCCTTATGTGGTTTGTGAAAAGAACATACATGCAATGACCCTAGATGTGGTTTGTGAGAAAAACACACATGCAATGACACTGGTGGATCCATATGCGGTTTGTGAGAAGAACACACATCCAATGACACTGGTGGATCCATATGTGGTTTGTGAGAAGAACACACATGCAATGACACTGGGTGTGGTTTGTGAAAAGAACACACATCCAATGAACTCTGGTGGATCCATATGTGGTTTCTGAGAAGAGCACACTTGCAATGACTCTAGCTGTGGTTTGCGAAATGAACACACATGAAATCACACTAGTGGATCCATATGTGGTTGTGAGAAGAACACACATCCAATGACACTAGTGGATCCATGTGTGGTTTGTCAGAAGAACACACATGCAATGACACTGCTGGATCCATATGTGGTCTGCGGAAAGAATAGACATGCAATGACTCTGATGGATCCATATGTGGTTTGTGAAAAGAACACACATGCAATGACTCTAGTCGTGGTTAATGAAAAGAAAACACATGCAACGACTCTGGTGGATCCATGTGGTTTGTGAAAAGAACACACATGCAATGACTCTAGTTATGGTTAATGAAAAGAACACACATGCAATGACATGGTTGGATCCATATGTGGTTTGTGAAAAGAACAGGCATGCAATGCACTCTGGTGGATCCACATGTAGTTTATGAAAAGAACACATATGTAATGACACTGGTGGATCCATATGTGGTTTGTGAGAAGAACACACATGCAATGAAACTGGTGGATCCATATGTGGTTTGTGGGAAGTACACACATGCAATGACACTAGGTGTGGTTCATGAAAAGAACACACATCCAAAGACACTGGTGGATCCTTATGTGGTTTGTGGAAATAACACACATGCAATGACTCTGCTGGTTCCACATGTGGTTTGTGAAAAGAACACACATGCAATGACACTGGTGGATCCATATGTGGTTTGTGAGAAGAGCATACATGCAATGACACTGGTGGATCCATATGTGGTTTGTGGGAAGTACGCACATGCAATGGCACTTGGTGTGGTTCATGAAAAGAACACACATCCAATGACACTAGCGGATCCTTATGTGGTTTGTGAAAAGAACAACATGCAATGACTCTAGATGAGGCTTGTGAAAAGAACACACATGCAATCACACTGGTGGATCCATATGTGGTTTGTGAGAACAACACACATCCAATTACACTGGTTGATCCATATGTGGTTTGTGAGAAGAACACACATGCAATGACACTGGGTGTGGTTCATGAAAAGAACACACATCCAATGACACTGGTGGATACTTATGTGGTTTGTGAAAAGAACACACATGTAATGACTCTAGATGTGGTTTGTGAGAAAAAGAGACATGCAATGACAGTGGTGGATCCATATGCGGTTTGTGAGAAGAACACACATCCAATGACACTGGTGGATCCATATGTGGTTTCTGAGAAGAACACACATGCAATGACACTGGGTGTGGTTTGTGAAAAGAACACACATCCAATGAACTCTGGTGGATCAATATGTGGTTTGTGAGAAGAGCACACTTGCAATGACTCTAGCTGTGGTTTGCAAAATGAACACACATGAAATCACACTAGTGGATCCATATGTGGTTGTGAGAAGAACACACATCCAATGACACTGGTGGATCCATGTGTGGTTTGTGAGAAGAACACACATGCAATGACACGCATGCAATGACACTGCTGGATCCATATGTGGTCTGTGGAAAGAACAGACATGTAGTGACACTGATGGATCCATATGTGGTTTGTTTAAAGAACACACATGCAATGACTCTAGTTGTGGTTAATGAAAAGAACACACATGCAATGACTCTGGTGGATCCATGTGGTTTGTGAAAAGAACACACATGCAATGACTCTAGCTATGGTTAATGAAAAGAACACACATGTAATGACACTGGTGGATCCATATGTGGTTTGTGAGAAGAACACACATGCAATGACACTGGTGGATCCATATGTGGTTTGTGGGAAGTACACACATGCAATGACACTAGGTGTGGTTCATGAAAAGAATACACATCCAATGACACTGGTGGATCCTTATGTCGTTTGTGGAAATAACACACATGCAATGACTCTGGTGGATCCACATGTGGTTTGTGAAAAGAACACACATGCAATGACACTGGTGGATCCATATGTGGTTTGTGAGAAGAGCATACATGCAATGACACTGGTGGATCCATACGTGGTTTGTGGGAAGTACGCACATGCAATGACACTTGGTGTGGTTCATGAAAAGAACACACATCCAATGACACTAGCGGATCCTTATGTGGTTTGTGTAAAGAACAACATGCAATGACTCTAGATGTGGTTTGTGAAAAGAACACACATGCAATCACACTGGTGGATCCATATGTGGTTTGTGAGAACAACACACATCCAATTACACTGGTTGATCCATATGTGGTTTGTGAGAAGAACACACATGCAATGACACTGGGTGTGGTTCATGAAAAGAACACACATCCAATGACACTAGTGGATCGTTATGTGGTTTGTGAAAAGAACACACATGTAATGACTCTAGATGTGGTTTGTGAGAAAAATAGACATGCAATGACACTGGTGGATCCATATGCGGTTTGTGAGAAGAACACACGTCAAATGACACTGGTGGATCCATATCTGGTTCGTGATAAGAACACACATGCAATGACACTGGGTGTGGTTTGTGAAAAGAACGCACTTCCAATGAACTCTGGTGGATCCATATGTGGTTTGTGAGAAGAACACACTTGCAATGACTAGCTGTTGTTTGCGAAAAGAACACACAGGCAATCACACTGGTGAATTCATATGTGGTTTGTTAGAAGAACACACATCCAATGACACTGGTGGATCCATGTGTGGTTTGTGAGAAGAACACACATGCAATGACACTGCTGGATCCATATGTGGTCTATGGAAAGAACAAACATGCAATGACACTAACTGGGGTTAATGAAAAGAACAAACATGCAATGAATCTGATGGATCCATATGTGGTTTGTGAAAAGAACAGATATGCAATGCCTCTAGTTGTGGTTAATGAAAAGAACACACAGGCAATGACTCTGGTGGATCCATGTGGTTTGTGAAAAGAACACACATGCAATGACTCTAGCTATGGTTAATGAAAAGAACACACATGCAATGACATGGGTGGATCAATATGTGGTTTGTGAAAAGAACAAACATGCAATGAACTCTGGTGGATCCATATGTGCTTTATGAGAAGATCACACATCCAATGACACTGGTTGTGGTTCGTGAAAAGAACACACATCCAATGACACTGGTGGATCCTTATGTGGTTTGTGAAAAGAACACTCATGCAATTACTCTGGTGGATCCACATGTGGTTTGTGAAAAGAACGCACATGCAATGACACTGGTGGATTCATATGTGGTTTGTGGGAAGAACACTCATGCAATGACACTGGGTGTGGTTCATGAAAAGAACACACATCCAATGACACTAGTGGATCCTTTTGTGGTTTGTGAAAAGAACAAACATGCAATGACTATCGGGGGGATGACCCCCGGTAGGACAAGACGGGACCAACTGGCCGGCTCCAAGGAGAACATGCCGTATGGACCCAGATCAAGGAACCATAGCCGGGTGGAATCCCCACCCAGTCCGCATTCAAGTTTCCTAGGCTGGCCCGTCTAGCCGGGTGGCCAGAAGAACCGGCTAGGAGGCCGCTCCTAGCCGGCCGCCTCGGATCCGCTAGCCATGGTACGGTAGGTGTGACGCTCCTTGCTGAGCGCACCTTTGACCGGACAGGCTAGCTGGCCTGGCCAGCGCTACTGGACAATTGCGCCAAAGCTTGAGGCTGACGAGCAAAGCAAGGGCTGACGAGGACAGCTCCGGCTTACGGATAAAGAACCGGCTGACTGATAAAGAGCTGGATGATGAGTAAAGCAAGGGCGCTGGACACTGTAGCATGGTCATCCCCTGTACTGGAGGCTTGACTGGACCCGGGCCTACCGTTTGGCCCTGTCTAGCCGGCCCACTTTGTAAGGCCCAAATCCAAACAGTAAACCCTAGAACCCACCTTGTAACCTACCTCCTCGACCTGTATATAAGGGGGGTAGTGCTAGGGTTCTAGGGAGACAGAAGAGGCAGGACTTAGACAATTTTAAGCGAGAAGTAGCTAAGGAAACAGCTCAGGGAGCATCTGTATTGGGCACTCGCCCTATTCGATAGTAGATCCTTGCAGGAGTAAGAGTTTTACCTCGCCAAGAGGGCTCTGAACCTGGGTACATCGCTGTGTTTGCAGTATTTGTGCCCAACCCGTTGCGAGTAGCCACCGATAGCATCCTGATTGTCCCCTTCAAGCCATCCCCGATGGTACTACCGTGTTCCACACCACGACAGTTGGCGCCCACCATGGGACACAACGCTTCGGTTGGGATCATCTTTCGCACGAGACTTCCACTCGTCGCTAGTGAGCGAGTCGCCTCTGGCCTCGTCCTCACTCTCGGCTCCTTTGACTGTGTCCTCGACAACATGTCCTGCTTCGCTGGGGGGATTTTCCCATGCTGGGGATCAATCATGCACTTCGGCGAGCATCGTGTCTACGTCGCCACCATCCCTGAGGCCTTCCCTCGCGAGGTCGTCACCATCTTCGGTGCGCCCCCTAGTTTCTCCACCTCACGCATTGCCAGCGGCAGTGTCGAGGTCATGATGGAAGGCTCGGTGGAGAACCATCGCCCACCTCTAGAGCGCAACATGGATGGCCGCGCCACCAACTCACGCCTCCTGAACCAGGACCTGATCAATGCGTCCATCGAGCACCTCCGCAACCCCATCACCTCCATCGAGGCGGATCCAGCTGCAGCTGCAGCAGCCCTGGAGACTACCCGTGAGAACCTTCTGGAGGAAGCTGGCAAGGTGGCGTCCGCCCAACGACGGATGCACGCCACCATCTGGGAGTACAACATCGTGCACGGCTTTGCACGATTACCTGGCACCAGCCGCCTGGCCCAGCCAGAAGGCCGGAACCTCGGTTCGAAGATGGATCGCGCCGCTGATCCACGTACAACCATAGTGCAACCAGTCTACAACACTCCTGCCAAGAACATGAGGGCCACGGAGGCGGCAGTTGTAGAGCTAAGCCACCTGGAGGGCGAGGAACTGCTCCGTCAGCAGGCCGAGGCAGAACTCAGCATGGCCGGCAACAACAGAACCCAACCGGCTCGCCGGATGGTGGATCCGGCTGCAGGTGGCAGCAAGGCATCCTCACCAAATGGAGCAAGGTAGAGCAACCGCCCACACGGTGGATCTGCAGGCCATGGGCACAACACCGCCGACACGGCAGCTATTACCAGCAAAAACTGAGAGCCGGCCGACGAAGCCGAAAAAGGCCAAGTGCTCCCCAAGTCCCGCCTATCCGGTCGGTTGGGACCGCTCAAGCCGGAGGAACAGCGAGACGCGCGCATACGAATCGACCTGCTGGTCCAGTCACGTGCGTTGGGGGAAGAAAGCCTAGCCGATCCAAGATGCTTCGGACCGTGCATCCGGAATGAACCGTTTCCAAAGGGATTTTCGCTCCCAAGGGATACGCCAAAGTACAACGGCTCGGTCAAGCTGGAGGAATGGCTGGTGGACTACACCACTGCCGTAGGCATCACCAATAGCAACCGCCGGGTAGCAGTAAGCTATGCCCCTCTCATGCTCCTCGACTCAGCCAGGACGTGGCTCAATAGCCTCCCCAACAACAGCATAAATGCTTGGATCGATTTCGAGCAGGCGTTCGTCCGCAACTTCACCGGCACCTACAAGCGCCCAGGCCGACCCGGCGAGCTTGCTCTTTGCATGCAGGGCCCGGATGAATCCGATCGCTCCTACATCACCCGATGGACGAGCATGCACAACTCCTATGAGAGGGTACGTGAGCACTAGTCGGTTGATTTCTTCATCAATGGCTACAGAGACGGCACTATGCTCAAGCATAAGCTTCGCCAGGTGGAGCCCACAACCATGGCACAGACCATGGCCATCGCGGACAAGTATGCCATGACCGACACGACAATGAAAAGATCTGTCTGGGTAGACGACCAAGGGCAAATAATCGTCGACATTGCCATAGATCGGCACCAGCAGGAAGGGAATGGCCACAATTCCAGGCGGCACTACAACCGCCACGACAAGAGAAAGGATGACTAACCGGATAACCAATATGGCTCCAGGCAGGTGGCGGCAGTGCAGGAGGATCCGACTGCAGGCGGAAGCCAGAGACAGAAGCCTGATGACCGGCCTCCGAGGCCCAAGTACACCATCAAGTCAATGCTTGATGGGCCATGCAAGTTCCATAGCGGAGGCAACAAGCCAGCTACGCATAGCACATGCCAGTGCACCTGTACGAAGAAGATGGCAGAGATTGCTGGCGCACCGGTTGGCAGGCGCCACCCCCTCTAGCCGGCGGGCCACCAGGCGATTGTAACAACCAGCATCGAAGGGAAGATGATGATAACAACTACCCTCACCAGGTGGGAAACTACCACATCTTCACCACGGAGCCGGAGACCAAGAACAAGAGGCGTCGCGAGGCGGAAGTGAACGCAATTGTTCCTCCCGTCCCGTAGTACCTCAACTAGTCGAAGCAAGAAGTTTCATGGAGCTGGAAGGACCAGCCAGTGATGGTTTTGGATCCTATCATTGTCTCCCAGAAGCATTCCTGCAGATTCTCCCGTGTCCTCGTAAATGGAGGAAGCAACATCAACCTCCTGTACCGCAGCTCACTCGACCGGCTCGGTATCAGTGAGTCGCAGCTAGAGCCGTCGAGCACGTCCTTCCATGGAGCCGTCCTAGGCCCGTCATACTCCCCCATCGGAAAGATCAGGTTGGACGTCATCTTCGGCACGGAGGACAACTTCCTCCGCGAGCCCATATGGTTCGAGGTGGTCAACCTCTACAGCACGTACCACGCAATCATGGGGCGCTCAGTGCTCACGAAGTTCATGGCAGTACCACATTACGCTTAGCTCAAGATGAAGCTACTAGGGCCCAAGGGCATCATCACCGTGGCCGGTTGCTATAGACGGTCTGTGGAGTGCGCCACAGACGAGTCCAAGATAGCGGAAGCCATGATCATCGCGGAAGAAAAACACATAATCATGTAGAACATGGTGGCCCTGCAGAAGGACATGCCGGCTGGCGAGCCCAAGCCGGACGGAGAAGCGCAGTTCAAGCCATCCAAGGGCATGAGAAAGATCCTGCTGAACGAGGCCGAGCCAGACAAGTTCGTCCTGGTCGGAGACGGCGTTGTCAGCAAATAGGAAAGCGCGCTTGTCGACTTCCTCCGTGAGAATCGGGATATCTTCGCATGGTCCCCCAAGGACATGCCAGGTGTTCCGAGGGAACTCGCCGAGCACTCTTTACATGTCAGGTCGGGCGCAAAGCCGGTCAAGTAGTCACTACACCGCTTCGGGGAAGAAAAAAGAAGAACAATTGGCGACGAGATCACCTGGCTGCTCGTAGTTGGATTCATCATGGAGGTTTTCCACCCGGAATGGCTGGCAAACCCCCTACTCGTGCTGAAGAAGAACAAGACTTGGCGTATGTGTGTTGACTACACTAGTCTAAACAAAGCATGCCCCAAAGATCCATTCGCCCTGCCAAGGATAGACCAAGTGATCGATTCCACGGCTGGCTGTCAGTTGTTGTCTTTTCTGGACGCGTATTCCGGCTACCACCAGATCCGGCTGAACCCCGCTGATCAAATAAAGACAGCATTCATCACTCCTTACGGATCCTATTGCTACACCACAATGCCGTTTGGACTTAAGAACGCTGGAGCAACATACCAGCGTTGCATGCAGTAGTGCTTGCAGACTCAGATTGGCAGAAACATACACGCCTACATCGATGATGTGGTGGTCAAGACCAAGGAGCACCAGACACTCCTTGTGGATCTGAAGGAAACATTCACCAACCTCCGCCGGTTCCAGATGAAGCTGAACCCGGAGAAGTGCGTGTTCGGCTTCCTAGCCGGCTAACTCCTCGGTTTTCTCGTATGCGAGCGAGGAATCAAGGCGAACCCGGAGAAGATCGGCGCAATCGAGTGCATGCAGCCGCCCAAAAACTTCAGAGATGTCCATAAGTTCACCAGATGCCTAGCCTCCCTCAGCCAGTCCATCAGCCGGCTGGGCGAGAAAGCACTCCCACTGTACCAACTCATGAAGAAGAAGGACAAATTCGTCTGGACATCACAGGCGGATGAAGCCTTCCGCGACTTCAAGCGCATGCTCACCTCACCACCTATTCTGGCGGTGCCAGCAGCAAAGGAACCCATGTTGATGTACATCGCAGCGGCAAACATGGTTGTCAGTGTGGTGCTGGTGGTGGAGAGGCCGGAAGAAGGAAAGGCGCAACCGGTGCAACGACCGATGTATTACCTGAGTGAGGTACTCTCAATCTCGAAGCAGAATAACTCTCATTACTAGAAGCTGGTATATGGTGTGTACATGGCCGCCAAGAAATTGAAGCACTACTTCCAAGAACATTCCATCCGGGTGGTGGCGCTAACGCCGCTCTCGGATATCATCGACAACAGAGATGCCACAGGCCGGATGGCAAAATGGGCCATAGAGCTCGCCTCCCACAACATACAGTATGAGCCAAGAACGGCGATCAAGTCTCAGGCCTTGGCGGATTTCCTGGTCGACTGGGCAGAAACGTAGTACCAACCGCCTTGCCGTGATTCCACGCATTGGAAGCTGCATTTCGACAGCTCCAAGATGTATGGAGGGCTCGGAGCCGGAGTGGTCATCACCTCTCCAAAAGGAGACCGGCTGGAGTACGTGTTGCAGATCCACTTCCACGCGTCCAACAACGTCGCTGAGTATGAGGCCTTCGTCCACGGCCTCAAGATGGCAAAGGAAATAGGCATCCGACGCATCCTATGCTTCGGCGACTCTGATCTGGTGGTGCAGCAAGTGTCGGGCGATTGGGACGCTAGATATGCAAACATGGATCTATATCGTTTCTTCGTACAACAGCTATGTTCCTGTTTTGAAGGATGCGAGTTTCACCATGTTCCCAGGGCAAACAACAAGGCTGCAGACATGCTCACCCGCATCAGGTCAACAAGACAAGCAATTCTTCCTGGAATCTCCCTTGAGCACCTGCGCAAGCCATCAATCATGTCGTCTCCTGAATCCGAGTCCATAATGCTGGACGCGGACCCGGGGATTGACGGCTCCAGGACCTCCGCCACGGTTGCACCGTACCCGGGGACTTCTTCGCCGCACCCGGGGACTGCCGGCTCCATGACCTCCACGACGGCTTCACTGCACCCGGGGACTGCCGGCTCCAAGACCTCCGCGATGGCTTCACTGCACCCGGGGATTGCTTCTCCGCACCCAGGGACTATCGGCTCCAAGATCCCCGTGACGGCTTCGCCGCACTCGGGAAGTGCCGCCTCCAGCCTAGAGACTGCCGGCTCCGCTGCTCGACCCGGCCGGCCTCCGAGCGAGCTCGACCCGGTCATCCAGGTAGAAGTGAGTCTGCTGATGTAGGCGGTGTGCTCCATCCGGGAAACCCCAACATGGGCCAAGCCGTCCATGGATTTCCTGGCCAGAGGAGAGCTGCCCAAGGAAGAAGTAGAGGCAAGGCAGGTGAAGCGCCGAGCCAGTGCATACACCATCATCAACAACGAGCTCTACAAGCGTAGTGTTGGCGGCATTTATCAGTGATGTGTGCGCCAAGAGGACGGAATCCGGCTGCTGGTCGACATCCACTAGGGCGAATGCGGACACCATGCGTCGTCAGGGGCCATAGTGGCAAAGGCATTCCTCCATGGGTTCTACTTGCCCACGACACTGGAAGATGATGAGCAGATCATCAAAGCATGCAACGGTTGTCAGCGGTTCAGTCAGCAAAAGCACTGCAGGATGGATCGCAACGGTTGTCAGCGGTTCAGTCAGCAGAAGCATGCAACGGTTGGGAGGGCCCATTCATCATCAGCCGGGCACTACAGAATAACTCATACTACCTCATCGACGCCCGCAAGACGGAAAAGAACAGGATGGATCGCTCAGGCGAAGACACTGAATGCCCGTGGAACGCGAGCCTGCTTCGTCCATTTTACACTTGAACAAAAAGTGTATGTATCTTACCTTTATGTAATGAACAAGCATGGGAGCCTCGACATTGTCTCGGGGACTCCGTAATAAATAAGCAAGTCATGATGCACAAATTGGTTTTCTGGCTGCATTACTCTAACCCCGGAGCCGGCGATCCGTATTGGGGACTCGCCGGATGGCCCAGACGGCTGTGCCACCCACGCAACAAAGTACTGTACGTGGTTCCTAAGGCTTCCTCTTCGGTTCTAGCTGCTGTCAGGGGGATGATCCCCAGGTACCCCAACCGGACAAGAAACGGAGCAGTCTGATCGCGTCCGGCTGACCAGATGCAGTCGGACAGGGCAAGACAGGTCGGCTATCGCATGGTAGCCAGGTCAGCAAGAAGTAGCCGGCTACAGTGACGTAGCCGGAACCAATCAATGAGACAGGACGACGTGCGTATCAGTGCACGGTACGCCCTGTACAATGACAAGACCGACAACTACCCGGCCATACTGAAGACTTTGCGGGGATGACGCAGGAACAGTGGCCCAATGCTGACGACATGCTTGCACGGTGTCCACTGTGTCTACGACAGCCATACCGCTCATACTCTGGTGTGACATACCATACCGGACACTGTAGATGACCAGCCGGCTGGGACCCGCATGTGGGGCCCGCCAGTCAGACTGGCCAGTGAGACCGTTGCCTCTCTTCCTCTATAAGGAGAGGCAAGGCCTCAGTAGAAAGGGTTGGTCTCAGTGCATTTAAGACAGTAGCTAGAGAATACAGCTCAAGGAGCACGTGTAGTTCGTATATCCCTGATAGTCAGATTCGGCAGGAGTAGGGGCTTTACCTCATCACGAGGGCCCCAAACCTGGGTACTTCCTGCGTCCAGCTATGCTTGCTTGTATCTAATCCTGCCTGGGGACGCCGTCGATAGCTTCCCTGCTAGTCCCCACACCTCTATCTAACCTCCTTAGGTACTGTCGTTCCCAATACAACGACAGTTGGCGCCCACCGTGGGGCAAGATGGCTTCGACTGGAGTCACGTTCCACACGGGACCCCGCACTTCAGCCGGTGAGCGCGTGGCCTCCAGCCTGGTGCTCACTCTCAGCAAATTCGACTGTGTCATCGACAACGCTTCCTGCTTCGCCGGAACCTTCTTCCCGGCGAACGGCACTGTCCTGCTATTTGGCGACCTCCCTGTCTACGTCACCACCGTTCCGGAGCGTTTCCCTAGGGAAATCGTCTCTGTCGTGGAGCTGCTGCATCCGGGTGGCAGCGCCTCCGTCGCATCCTGCGGCGTGGAGGTCATGATGGCCAGCTCCAGTTCTCACCCCCGCCAGCTGCGGGAGCGAGGCGTGGACGAGGTCGGGACTTCTGCCCCTCCGCAGCCTCGGAACCCGGTGGAGGATGCCATTGATCGGCTCCAGACGTCGGTTAACCTCGGGGATAACCCGGAGGAGGCAGAGGCCAACTTCGCCATGGAGAGACAGATCCTCCTCCAGGAAGCCATGGAGCTGGCGGCCACCAGCAAGCATCTCGAGATCACCAGGCGCGAGTACGACCACGCACGGCTTCACTCCGGCTACCGCGGAGCCAAGCCGGCGCGGCCAGGTACGGCCCCGGGGCAGCGAGCTAGGCGATAGGATGGAAAAGGATGGGGAGCCGGATCCCGCACCCGCCCTCATCCGGCCCACCTACAGCATGCCCATCAAGAACCTGCGCGCGACACTAGCCACGGTAGAGGAACTTCCCAGTCTGGAGGGCGAGGCACGAGCGCGCTAGCACGCTCGCGTGCAAAAGCTCCTCCGCATTGCGGACGAGTAGGCTGACGCCAACCGGCAGATGCAGGAGGACCCCAGCTACTCCAGGGGGAGCAAGCTGCCTGCCATTAGCAGGGGCGCGCCGCGACACCCAGTAGACGTCCTCCCCTCAGCCGGCCAAGCCCCGCAGCAGGCGTCGCAGCTCTAGCAACAGGGGCCAGCCGCGCCAAGAGAAGACGGTGAACAGCAACCCGCCGCCTCCCCCTCCACCAACCGGAGTGCCTAGACCTGCCGGTTCCCGTTCTCGGGCCGGGTGGGAGCGCCCAACCCGGATTGTCCGGATGCTCGTGCCCACATCGAGCTCCTTGCTCAAGCGCGCGTCACAGAGGAAGAAGATTCTACCTGCCCGGTTTGTTTCGGACCCCACATTCGGAATGAGCCGTTTCCGGATAAGTTCTCTCTGCCTAGGGACACCCCCAAGTACGACAGCAGCATGAAGCCGAAAGATTGGCTGACCGACTATGCTACGGCAGTCGGCATCGCCCACGGGAACAAACGCACTGCCGTGTGCTACGTCCCCCTTATGCTAACTGGATTCGCAAGGACGTGGCTCAACAGCCTTGCGCCCAACAGCATCAACGCTGGCCAGACTTCGAGAAGGTATTCGTCCGCAACTTCAATGGCACGTACAAGCGTCCGGGGCGTCCACGCGACCTGGCCTTGTGCGTCCTGGGTGACCGCGAGACTGACCGCGAGTACCTCGCCAAGTGGACGGAGCTGCGCAACACCTGCGAGGACATCCTGGAGAGCCAGGCCATCAGTTTCTTCATCGAGGGGTGCTAAGAAGGCACCATGCTTCGCCACCGGCTACTGTGTGACGAGCCGAAAACCATGGTAGAACTCATGACGGTTGTGGACCAGTACGCCACGCCGGATGCTGCCATGAAGAAGCCCCTCCGAGTAACTGCTGATGGACGTCAGACTCCTACGGAGCCGGCTCGCGACCGTCCAAGCAATCCGGCTGGCGAAGCCGGATCCTCCAGACGCCACGGCAATGACAACCGGTTCCACGGAGACCGCCAAGCCGGACAGCAGAAGCCATGCTACCACGCGCGGCAGGTCAATGCTATGGAGGGTGCGCCTGACGCACCGGCTAACGATGCAAGGAGGCAGAAGCCACGGCTCACCTTCGACCAGTTGTTTGACGGCCCCTGCAAGTGGCACAGCGGTCCCTTCAAACCGGCTACGCACACCACTCGAAATTGCAGCTGGACCCGCCAGCTAAAGGACCAGGGTAACCAGCCTCGTCTCCCCCCGTCCCCTCCTGGTGGACCACCACCACCGGGTAGGGGAGCCGGTAATGATGGTAACGGAGGCAACGGCGGCAACAACAACAACGGCTACCCCCAGCCGCACGCCGCCTACCACATCTTCGAGACGGAGCTAGACGACAAGCACAGCCGCAGGCGACGCTCCAAGGAGGTCAATGCCATCGTAGTTCCGGTCCCCCAGTACCTGAACTGGTCGAAAACCCCCATCACCTAGAGCCGTGCAGATCAGCTGGAGCAGCTGCCGACTCCCGGGGTCTACGCCATGGTGCTCGACCCCCTCATCATCTCCAACGCGCATACCTGCCGATTCTCGCGCGTCCTCATCGACGGAGGCAGCAGCCTCAACCTCCTCTACCAGTCCTCGCTGGAGAAGCTGGGCATTCGCGAATGCGACCTGCGCCCGACTACCACAACGTTCCACGGCGTACTGTCGGGGCCAGCCTGCGCCCCGCTGGGGAAAATCCAGCTGGACGTCATCTTCAGGACCGAGGAGAACTTCCGCCACGAACCAATCTGGTTCGAGGTGGTAAACCTGACGAGCTCCTACCATGCTCTCCTCGGGTGCCCCTCCCTCGCCAAGTTCATGGTCGTCCCCCACTATGCGTACCTCAAGACGAAGATGCTGGGACCCCACAGCGTGATTACCGTCGCCGGCTACTTCAGGCGGTCGATGGAGTGCGCCTCAGCCGGTTCCAAACTGGCAGAGGCCCTCATCATAGCCGAGGAGAAGCGTGTGATCATGCGCAATGTGGCCATGGCCTAGCAAGAAATACCGGCTAGCAGCAAACCGGCTGGAGAAGGAGCTTTCCAGCCGGCAAAGGAGACGAAGAGGATCCTGCTCGACCCCTCCAACCCGACTAAGTTCATCACCATTGGTGTCGGCTTAGACAGCAAATAGGAAGGCGCGCTCGTCGACTTCCTCCGTGAGAATCGGGACATCTTTGCATGGTCTCCCAAGGACATGCCGGGTGTGCCGAGGGAGTTCGCCGAGCACTTACTTCATGTGCGGCCAGATGCCAGGCCGTCAAGCAACCTATGCGCTGGTTCATAGAGGAGAAGAGGAAGATAATCGGTGATGAGATCACCCGGCTCCTTGCATCCGGGTTCATCATGGAAGTATACCACCCGGACTGGTTGGCGAACCCAGTCCTGGTGCTGAAGAAGAACAAGACCTGGTGCATGTGTATCGATTACACCAGCCTGAACAAGGTGTGCCGGAAAGACCCCTTCGCCTTGCCCCGTATCGATCAAGTTATCGATTCCACGGCCGGCTGTGATTTGTTGTCTTTTCTAGATTGCTATTCCGGGTACAATCAGATCTGGCTAAACCCGGCTGATTAGACTAAGACATCATTTATCACCCCCTATGGTGCTTTCTGCTACGTAACCATGCCTTTCGGTCTAAAGAATGCAGGCGCTACCTATCAGCGCTGCATGCAGAAGTGCTTGCACTCGCAGATAGGCTGAAATGTGCATGCTTATGTGGACGATGTGGTCATCAAGACCAAGGAGAAGCGCACCCTCCTCGAAGACCTGGGAGAGACATTTGGCAACCTCCGCCAGTACCAGATGAAGATGAACCCGGAGAAGTGCGTCTTCGGAGTACCATCTGGTCAGCTCCATCGTATCACAACGAGGCATCGAGGCAAATCCGGAGAAGATCGCGGCCATCGAGAGGATGCAGCCGCCCAAGCACCTGCTGGGGGTCCCAAAGTTCACCGGATGTCTGGCTTCCCTCAGCTGTTTCGTTAGCCGGCTGGGGAAGAAGGCACTCCCGTTGTACCAGCTGATGAAAAAGATGGACAAGTTCTCCTGGACTTCGCAAGCCGACACCGCATTTCATGACCTCAAACGCATGCTATCCACCATGTCGGTTCTAGCCACGCCGGCTAGCAAGGAGCCGATGTTGCTCTATATAGTAGCCATCAGTCGGGTCGTCAGCGTCGTCCTGGTGGTGGAGCGTCCCGAGGAAGGCAAGGCTCGGCCGATTCGAGAGGTCTACTACCTCGGAGTTCTCTCCCTCTCCAAGCAGAACTACCCCCACTACCAGAAGATGTGCTATGGCGTGTACCTGGCATGCAAGAAGCTCAAGCACTACTTCCAGGAGCATCCGATTAAGGTCGTGTGCACCGCACCCCTTTCGGAGATCATTGGCAACAAGGACGCCATCGGCCGATTCGCCAAGTGGGCCATCGAGCTAGCCGCCTACTCCATCCAGTACGAGCCCCGGCTCACGATCAAGTCGCAGGCATTGGCAGACTTCCTCGTCGACTGGGCTGAGACCCAGTATCTCCCACCGGTTCCAGATTCGGACCACTGGAAGATGCACTTTGACGGGTCGAAGATACTCGGGGGCTTGGGAGCCAGCATCGTGCTCACCTCGCCCAAGGGAGACCAGCTGGAATACGAGCTGCAGATCCACTTCAAGGCTTCCAACAATGTAGCCGAATACGAGGCACTGGCGCATGGACTCCGGTTAGCCAAGGAGATCGGTGTCAACCGGATCCTGTGCTTCGGTGATTCGGATCTGGTGGTGCGGCAAGTGTCCGGAGAATGGGACGCCAGAGATGCAAACATGGCCCTCTACCGGTTCCACATCCAGAAGCTCAGCGCCTCCTTCGACGGGTGCGAATTTCACCACGTCCCTCGCGTCAACAATGAGGCAGCCGATTCGCTCGCCAAGATCGGATCCACCAGGCAGCCGATCCTACCAGGGGTCTCTTTGGAGCACTTGCGCAAGCCCTCCATCAACCTGTCGCCAGAGTCAGACTCCATCACCTGGGCAGGAAGCGCTTCGGATGCCGAAACGGCTGAAGCGGAGCCGGCAGAGCTGCCAAAGAAGAAGACCCGCACCAACTCTGGCAAGGCAGTGCCCTCCGGCTTGCAAGACCCGGGGGTTGCCGGTTCGTCAAGCAGCTCGGGGGCTGCCGTCCCGGGTACGCCACCCGGACGACCCCCTGACATCCGCAACCGGAGGGCGGGAGCATCCTCGTCATTCGGGAAGTGCCATCCTGGGCACAACCCTTCATGAACTACATCGTCAACGGAGAAACTTCCGGATGACGAGGTGGAAGCCAGGAAAATCCGGCGCCGTGCGCACACGTATACCATCATCAACGGCAAACTGTACAAGCCCGGCGTATCTGGCTTTTTCCAAAGATGTGTCGATATAGACACGGGCTACCAGCTACTCAAGGACATCCACCAGGGCGAGTGCGGGCATCACGCTTCGTCAAGGGCGATAGTCGCCAAGGCGTTTCGCCATGGTTTCTATTGGCCCACTGCCCTCGAGGACGCTGAGCAGCTGGTCCGCGCGTGCAATGGGTGCTAGCGCTTCGGGCAGCTCAGGCACATGCCAACTGCGGTACTCAAGACCATACCAATCACCTGGCCCTTTGCGGTTTGGGGCCTCGACATGGTCGGTCCCTTCAAGCGAGCACGTGGGGTACGACCCATCTGCTGGTGGCGGTGGACAAGTTCACGAAGTGGATCGAGGCTAAGACCATCCGGAAGCTGGACGGAGCGATAGTCGTCACCTTCTTCACCGACATCATCAACCGATTCGGCTACCCCAACAGCATCATCACTGACAACGGCACGAATTTCGCCAAGGGGGCCTTTGCCCGATTTTGCAGCAACAAGGGCATCCGGCTGGACCTTGCCTCAGTCATGCACCCGCAGTCCAACAGGCAAGTCGAAAGAGCAAATGTCCTGGTGCTAGCCGGAATTAAGCCGCGTCTCATCGAGCCATTGGAGCGGTCACCCGGATGCTGGATCGAGGAGCTTCCGGCTGTGTTGTGGAGCCTCCGCACCACGCGGAACAGGTCAACCAGTTACACCCTGTTCTTCCTGGTCTACCGATCGGAAGCCGTCCTCTCCGTGGACGTCGAGTTCAACTCACCGTGCAAGCTCCTATACGACGAAAAATCCAACCAGGAGGCGCGGGAGGACGGAGTGGACCTCCTGGAGCAGGCCTGTGAACTGGCTCTGTCCAGGTCAGCCCTGTACCAGCAGCGACTACGTCGCTACCATTCAAGCCGGATCTGCCCAGTCGCATTCCGCGAGGGTGACCTGGTTCTCCGGCTGGTGCTAGACACGAAGGGCATGCACAAGTTATCGCCACCCTGGGAGGGCCCCTTCATCATCAGTTGGGCGCTGCCCAACGACTCCTACTACCTCATTGACGCGCAGTAGCCGCGCAAGAACAAGATGGACAAATCAGACGAGGAAACCGAGCGTCCCTGGAACACGGCCCTGCTGTGCCCGTTTTACATCTAGTCGCCAGATAGTGTATGTATCCCACAAACCCCATGAATGAAAATGTGGACCCCTACGAGAATCTCGGGGGCTCCTTGCTAGAAATGTGTTTTCGCATCTGCTTTTCGGTTCTGATTTTTCGGCTCCGGCAACCCCTACCCGGGGGCTCGCCGGCTGGCCCAGCCTACTAAGTCAACAAACCGACTGAGTAGTGTGTGATGATGTTAGAGGCCCACTCTTCGTCTCAGCTACAGACCGCAACCCGGCTATTCGGCTAGCAAGAGCAAAGGCCCGAGCCATCCCACACGAAAAACGGGGAGGAGACGCGACAGATCGGGCGTCCTGGCCTTGCAACTAGCTTGAACCAATCCAGTTACTAAGCCGTTAGTACCGTGCGCAATGTACTGTCAGCTCCCTTCGATTCTGGTTGCAGACCGCAACCCGGCTGCTCGGCAAGGACACAGCGAAAACAGCAGAGCACACGGGAAAGCGACCAAGTGTCCAGAGAGGTGCAAGCTAGTTTTCGAAAAAACATATCAGTTTTCCAGCTACAATTTGGCAGACTAACCTATTAACCTGTGAGGATGTATGTGTATGTATATGTATATTCCTGTCCAACTACCTTGAGTCGGAATTCAGCAAGAAGATTCAAAGTCCTTGCCTTCATCAAGCACTCTGAATCTCGAGGGCTACACCCACTGGGTGCGCTCGCGCGCCCCTAGTGGAATCTTGTAGTTCCCGACCGGCTAAGGGCGTTTAGCCGGCCGTTCGGAGCCCAGGTGAGGGCAAGGGTAGGAGCAAGAAAAGAAGAAGATTCGAAGTCCTTGCCCTCATCAAGCGCTCCGAATCTCGGGGGCTACACTCACTGTGTGCGCTTGCGCGCCCTTAGTGGAATCTTGTAGTGCCCGACCGACTAAAGGTGTTTAGTCGGTCGTTCGGAGCCCAGGTGAGGGAAAGGGTAGGAGCAAGAGAAGGCAAGAAAGATTCGAAGCACCTGGCTACGCCAGCTACTCCGAATCTCGAGGGCTACACCCACTGGAATGTTAGTTCCCCCGGCTGAAGGTGTTCAGCCAGCAAAAGCAGCCGACTAAGACGAGTCTAGTCGGATAAAGTTAGAAGACGTGAGAAAAATAAGGAATATTCGAAGCACCTGGCTACGCCAGCTACCCCGAATCTCGGGGGCTACACCTAGTGGGTGCGCTAGCGCGCCCCCACTGGAGGTGTAGCTCCTCCGGCTAAAGGCGTGTAGCCGGACGAAGCAAGCCGGATGAAGTCAACCGGCAAAATATTGAAAGAAAGTTCGAAACGCACAAGTTGAAGGAAACTCAAGCAAGTTCGATATTAACAAATATAAAGGAGGCGAAGCTCCCATAAGTTTACCCGGCATCAGAAATACACCCGGCATCCCGGGCAGTGGCTAAGCGGCAGGACCCTTGCCGTGAGGAGCATCTTGACCGGCAGAGGCTTCGGGCGGAGGAGGAGGCGTGGCGCTTGATCCCATTCCGGCATCCGCAGCCAGCTGCGTCGAGGCTTCCACTTCAGGAGTACCGACGGACTCCGAGTCGGTGAGCACCTCGTCGGGGTCCACATAGTCGGCGATCTTGATGGCAAATCCGCGGAGCTCCGGATGGGCTTGGCGGATGGCGGCAAGGTCGGCGCCGGCATGGAAGCCTCCGTCGATCTTCTCGACGCGGGCGTCCTTGTACCAGGGGAGCATGAGGGCCAGAGCCATATCCGTTCCGGCTCGCGCCGCCAAGTCTCGCAGCCGGTCCACCGCAGCCGGCACCTCTCCCACCTTCGCAGCCAGCTGCGCCATAGTCTCCGGAACCGGAGCCTCCGGCCACAAGAAGGATAAGACGTCCCACGCCGCTTGACGAAGCTTGGCAGCTTCTTCGCCAAGAAGGACGACAAGCTCCTGGGCCGTCGGCGGCGTTCCCGGCCAGTTCTCCTGCAGCCGGTTGTAGGCCAGCAGGTCTATGCCGGGGTAAAACGCTGTTAGAAAAGAGAGTTAGATCCGGCTACCGGATCCGGAAAGAAAAGAAGGCGGAAAAGTGGAACTTACCCTTAGCCATGTGGCCGACCTGCATCAGCTCCTCCACCAGAGTTTTCTCCTTTGCCGCCAGCCGTTTGATCTCTTTCTTTTAGTCCTTGTTCTAGGCCTCGAGAAGATTGAAGGCCTTGATCCAGCTGGCGAGCGGGGCATCGCACTCCTTGATGGTACCCTCCAGACCGTCTACCTTCGCGTGTCAATCCTTATTCTGCAGCCGTAGAGTAGAGTTGGAATTGCTCAGTCGGTCGTTCGCTTTCTTCAAGCGATCGATCTCGGCTGAGCGCACACGAGGATGGCTGGGACAAAACCGGCTATTAGTAAAAAAGTACGAGTCGGATGAAGCAAACTTACTCTCGGAGGTCCCGTTGGCGGCAGCAAGTTTCTACTCCAGGGTCTGGTTCCCACCGGCTGCGGCCTCCAGCACCCGGATCTCCTTCACCGCCAGTTCAAGGGTGGCGGCGAGATCTATCAGCGAGGCGGCGGCGGAGGCGTCGTCATCCACGGCGTTGGTGGCCAAGGACTCCTTCGCGGCAACCACCGCCGTCCTCCACTCCTCCCCCAGCTCGTCGTCGGAGTTGTCGTTGCCGCCAACTACGAGTTCCTTGCTAGCAGCGGCCCCCGCGCGCCCATGGAAGAGCCATCCCGCTGCGAGGACTCTGCCTCCGGCCGAGGACCCTCCGATCCGGCTAGGGCAGCCGGTTCAGCTCGAGGGGGAGGCGGAGGCGGCACTTCGGAAGAAGGAGGGCCGCTGGCTGGTATCCAATCCTGCCTGCAACGCTTGCTTGTATCCAATCCCGCCTGCAGACGCCGTCGATAGCTTCCCTGCTAGTCCCCACACCTCTATTTAACCTCCTTAGGTACTGCCGTTCCCAATACAACGACAGCTACAGACCGCAAGTCGGCTGACAGATCCGGCAAGAGCAGAATGATCAAAGGCCCCTACACGAAAAAGCCACAAGGAAAACAAAAACGTCTGGACGACCCGGTTGTGCTCGCTCGCCCAGAGATAATGACCCAAACCCGAACTATCGTGCAGTACGCCTTCTAAGCTACCCCTTTGACTCAGGCTAAAAGCTAGCAAGGGAACAACATCAAAACCGGCCAATGCTCACTGAGAAAAGAGCAAAAGACATTGGATTTGCATGAAACAATGAAAATTTCAAAACTAGTCAATCTAAGATTACAGTTTGAACTTGCATATGCTTAATGAGGCAAACAACTTGTTTGTTTCTATGTTTGCATGAGCCAAAGTTCGATGACGAACACCCAAGCCAGAGGCAAATAGCTTCCAGGCGGCAGCATAGCAGGTCAAGGAGCTTCGACCCGGCTGTATTCTCTAGCCGGCCCGAACCTGGGGGACTACACCCTGTGGGTGCGCTCGCGCGCCCCCACACAGAAACCTACAAAAAAACAAGACAAAGGAGCTTCGACCCGGCTGTATTCTCTAGCCGGCCCGAACCTCGGGGACTAAACCCTGTGAGTGCGCTCACGCGCCCCCACACAGAAACAAGCATGCAGAAAATGCAGAGCAGAAAGTGCAAACCAAAGAGCACGAGCAAACATAGAGAGGGAGGCGATGCTCCAGCAAGAGTTCAATAACCAGAACACAGATAATTGTCCACACAACACAAAGAAAAGACAAGTTTTTCAACCACAAATACTCCCGGCATACCGGGGATCAAGTTCACTGGGGGGCAGAAGGGTCAGAGGCATGAGCTGGAGCTTGGCTGCTGGAGGCGACGTCTGTCAAGGTGGTCTGCGGCGCAGCCAGAGCATCTGTGCACGGCGCATCCGGGCTGTGATAGTACCGCTCCGTGCCAGCCGGGTCGCTGAAGTCCCTGTCCAGCGCAACGAAGCTCCCAATCGTCACGCCACATGAGCGGATGTCAGGAACCTCGGCGCGAAGCTGGTCATAGCTGGTCCCTTGACGAAATCCACGGGAAAGGCTCTGCAGGTCCACATCTGGGTACCAGGACTTCAGCAGCGCCAGCACCATCTCCGTGCCGCCACGAGCCGCCCACTCCCGGGACACATTCATGAGGTCCGGAGCGCTGAAAAGATGCTCGGCCAAGGCATCCATGGTGGCAGGCAGGGCAGCTTCGGGCCAGACGTAACCAAATACCTCGGGTGCGGCGGCACGAAGCAGCTTCCCCGGGTGTAGATCCCGATCTGGATCCGTCTCGGGAATCTAGCCAAGCGGCTGATCTGTCACCCTAAGCTACTGAGCTGCAGCCGGGATAAGAATCAATAATCAGTACTGAGTACAAAGGGCAAATAGCAAAATTGGCTTAAGTTGAGGGCACGTACCGACAACGATCTCGGCGATCTGGCAAAGCTCCGATAGCCCCGCCACGTCCTTGGCCTTGGAAACTTTGAGGGCATCCACCTGGGTGGTGTAAAGCTCCCTAGGGTTCTTTAGTGCCTCGGCGCGGGTCTGTGCCGTCTTCTTAGCCCTGCCAACCTTGATCTCCATCTGTTGTTGTTGCATAGTCAGTTGGGTGATCTGGTCCTGGCAGGTCTTGTTGGACTCCTCCTGCCGGGCCACCTCGCGGTCTCAGTCCGCCAGCAGAGCTGCAGGAGGGTAACCAATATTCAACAAGAAGCGTGAGAAATCGCGCAATCGAGAAGATACGGCAGAGCGAGCGATCTTACGGCCCAGGTCCTGCAAGGTCTTGGCGGCGTTGACAAGAGCCCTCTACACAAACAGAGAAGTGAGAACAAGCCGCAGCGCAAGACGGTGAACCAGCATAAAGATGGGCAGCAGAACACATACCTCGACAGAGGCCCCCAGCGCCTTGTCTTGGCCGAGCGCCTCCACCAGCTGGCGAGCCTGGCCAACGGCCAGAGGCGCCGCCTCTAACAACTGCGCCAGGAGGGCATCCAACGGCGGCGTAGCCTGAGCCAGCGTCCAGCCGGTCACCTGGAGGTCATCATCGCTGACCGGGGCCACGGAGGGCCCAACCTTCGGTTGGACGGGGGCCTCCAGCTGCGGCACCTCCACCGGCTCCTCCACCTGGTAGGCGCTAGAGTCAGTGGCCACCGTCGAGCCGAGGGAAGGCACGGCCGTGCCGGCGTGCCCAAGCAGAAGACCCTCAGCAAGCTGGGAGATGGCCTCGGCCTAGTGAAGCGGCACGGGCGCAGCCGGCGGCACCACCTTTGTCGCTTTTGCCCTGGCCCCAGCCGGCTGAGCAGATGCCGCCTCGGGGGCTGGAGCCGGCGCGGCCTAGGATGCCGAAGCCGGCGCACTCCCCTCCGTAGAAGGCAGAGGGGCGGACACGGTGGCGATGGTCATGGAGTCGGGCAAGGCCATCGTCTCGTTGTGGAAACACAAGGAATGAGCAACGCAAGTACGAGCAAGTCAATACAAGCACCGGGAGGACAGAAGCACCTACCCGGCAACGCTCGGCATGGTGGCCGCGGGACGGGGGCGGCGTGTCTTCTTGGTGCCGCCTCCGGCCGGAGCAGCACTAGTGGGGGCGGCCCGCTTCCCCCTACCCCTGGGCACGGTGGCCTGGGCCAGGTCCACATCCTCGCCATGAGCGGTTGTTCTAGTGCAAGCAAAACGTCAAGTTCACTGCTAAAAGCATACCAAGTGCAAGGCAGACAAGGACAAAGGACAAACTCTCACCGGGTGGGAACTCGCAACCCTCGTCGGCCCACATGGGGAACCGCTCTGCCTCCGCCCGTGGAGCCTTCGCCGGCTTGAAGTCCACGGCGAAGTTGGGGAGCTCGTTGTCTCCCATACCGTCCTCCGCTAGCTGCGTCGTGAAAAGCTACTCAACAAGGGAAGATAAGAGGCACAAAACGGGAGTCCCTCAGGAAAATCCACCCGGAGAAGAGCAAGAAAGACATACCTTAAGCGGAAGACGGCTGCGGTGGTACGGCCGGCAGGAGAACACCCAGTCCTCCTCCAGCCCCTCCTTCGAGATGGTGGCGAGCCATTCGTGGAGGGCGGCATGCGGCACATCCTGCCAGGATACCCGAGTAGGATCCAGATGGCCAGAGAGGTGGCACATCTTGTGCGACCGGTGCTGCAGCGGGAGCACGCAGTTCGCCATCCAGGATAGCAGAATGTCCCAGGCGGTGAGCCGCTCCTTCTCCATGAGGACGGCTAGCCGGGCACCCATCCGGTCGATGTCGCCCTGGGCGCCCAAGTGTTGGACGCTCTAGGCCTTCCGGCTGGAGGAGACATTGGTGAAGGAGGGGACCTTGATGAAGTCCACCTCCGTGTTGTTGCGCACGTAAAAGTACAAGCGTTGCCAGAGCTTGACAGTGTCGGGGAGCTCCAGGCGCGGTATGGGTGACGATGGCCATGGGTAGATGGCGCAGCAGCCCGTGTCCATCAGCGGCCCGCCCTTCCCCACAACCTGAACCTTGAAGTACAAGAACTTCAAGAAGTTCGCGGCGTTGGGGCAGACGCCGAGGAACGCTTCATTGCAGGACACGTGATGCGACAACATCGACACGACGTTGTTCCAAGGTGGGGGAGTTGCAGGTCGAAGGTGACGAGTAGCTCTAAGATGAAGTGGCTCAGCAGTAGCCCAAGGTCGCGAGCGAAATGGGCGAGGAAGACGACGGCCTTGCCAGGCAGGGGGTTGGGCACCAACTCGCCCTCCGGCACGAGGCGATGCTTCACCAGCCGCTCCAACTGCAGGAACTTCCCCCGCCGGTACTTCTTCACCAACTCCTCAGTGACATACGAGCCGCACCACCCGCCGGCGACCTCAGGCAGCATCTTGTTCGGAAAGGTGGCCATGATTGAAGCGCGGGGTCCCGTTGTCGAGGAAGAGGAGCGGCGCCGGCAACCAAGAAACAGTGGCGCAGAGGAGAAGTGAAAGGCTAGAGCACAAGGGAGAATCGGGATGGCAGGCTCAGGGACACAAAGTGAGGACCACTGCTCCTTGCGTACATATTTATCGGGGAAGAAGGGCCACGCCGGTTCCTAGTGGATCTATCTTGGCATAATTTGATGTATGCCATGATGTATTTCATTGTACAAGACACTCACTTTCCTTTTTTATACTACTCAGTTTTGCCCTTGGTTTTTTGATACTACTCAGTTTTTCCCTTTCTCTCTCTTTCGTAGAAGCCCAAACCTGTGCTCACTCTATCTGCTACGCCCTGATTGGTTGTCACAGTTGTCACGCGGATTGTGCGCACCAACCGTTGATCCTCTGTGATCCACCGAGGATCGTTGTAGACGTCGTGCCCTTCACAGTACAGCGTGAGACAACACGGAGGTCTCCCTTAGCAAGACTTCTACAAGAAGGAACACGATGCCGTCCATGGAAAAAGTCGTCGAGTCATCATGTCACGTTTAATCTAGTCTGCAAAGGCTACTACTGCTACTACAACACATGCATAGGGCAACGGGGTCATCGAGTGCACGGTTGTCGACGGGACGCTGCAATTTATTGCCACTTGATTTTAATAATACATATCCCATTTTTATGCAGCGCTCTCAATCTCACTTCCAACTGGGCCCTACCGCAAGTAACTTCCATGATTCAAGGGCCCCCCTCGAGTAGATCTAACTTTGCTAGAAATTGGTTCCGTGCCACTTGCATGCAGTCGAATCGAGGTCTGGCATGAGCGTGTTTTCAATGCAACTCTAAAGTGGAGATCGTGGCTATTTCAAAAAAAAGGGAACCAAAAAAAGGTGGAGATCGTGGTATCCCCACCCCCCACCCACCACATGTGTCCACTCGAGGACTATGAACGGTCTAGTGTTTATAAACCCGCTCGACCATCTTCTTCCATGTGCTCGTGTCATTTTCCCCAATTTGTCTAGTCCCAAAACCCCAATCTGCACATACCGCGCGCGCCGAAGCTCCTTCGCTTGCACTACCTCCTTCCCTAGGTGCACCATGAAGCGTACACATGGAGACGAGCCAGAGGTGAAGCCAGTTGAAGGCGCAGCAGCAGATGGCTCGGTCATTGCCAAGCAGGCAGAGGCATCTTCTCCAGGCACAAACGCCGCTCGTCGCCACACCGTCGAGGGTTCGAGCTCATCCGTCCAGCCGGTAGCCGTCGGCGCCGAGCAGCAGGTGGCCGGCAATGTCGTGGTGCCAGCGGCTTATCTGGATGGGGGCAGGCGGCAGGCGGAGGCAATTTGGTGCTCTACATCAACGACCCCATCGCCGTCCAAGAAATCTTTGACGCAATCATGGAGAATTACGAGTTCGAGGAGGAGGTCCCTGATGAGGAGTCTGAGGTACTACATTGATAGCTTCTCTAGTCGCAGCCGCAGATTTCACTGTTCATACATAGGATTTGCTCAATCGTGTCTAGATTCTTTTGCTCTTGAAGTAGGATAGTATATATATGGTTCGAACGGTAGATTGATGCATCTGCCATCTAGTCACAAAACCCCAATCTGCTCATCTGCCATCTAGTTGAGTTTGCTAGTTGAGTGTTGATTTCGATACACAACATGCCTATAACATTACATTTCTATTCCTTACTGAGCCCAATGATTCAATTTTGCCCCAAAATAGTGCAAGGGCATCTGATGGTGTTGATTTCTTAGGGATGGTTAGTGAACCTGAGGCAGCAAAGTACATAAACAATATAGGTTGTGCTGTTGGTATTTTGGTTCTCCAACTCCATCTCTGAAAAAATGAGGCCCTTAATTTATTCTCATATGGAACCTATATATATAATCTTTGTATTGTTTTTGATCTATGAATGCGTCGTATGATGCATATGTATATCCCTGAATATTGTTTTGTACAGTTACATTTCAATTTCTTATTGTGGCCAATGATTCAAATTTGCCCAAAAGAGAGGCAGACACATTAGTGTCAGATTTTTTTAGGGATGAGTTAGCAAACCTGGGGCCATGTACAAGATAAATATAAGTTGTGCAATTGTTACTTGGTTCGCTTACGCTTCCATGGAGAAACTTATGAGGCCGCAATCTTTATTCTACATTCATAGAACTATGATATTTGAATTATCTATTCCATGCATTCATAGTGCATAAGAATTACATTTCAGTTTGTCACCAAGGCCAATGATTGAAATTTGACCCAAAAGAGTTCAAGGGGAGACACATATGATGGTGTCGTGTTTTAGGGATGGGTTGGTGAACCTGAGGCATCAATGCACACAAACAATATAGGTTGTGTTATTGGTACTTTGGTTCGCCAACTCCATCTCTGAAAAAATTATGAGGCCCTTGATTTATTCTCATATTGAACTACATATATGATCCTTGAATAGTTTCTGATCTTTGAATGATTTGTATGATGCATATGTATATGAATGGTTTTGATCATAAGTATTTTTAACATGTACCTGAAGATTAATTGTTTGGTTTTTTATTTATAATTACAATATTTAGGATTGTTTTTGTACCTGACTATGTATATCCCTGAATATTGTTTTCTACGATTACATTTCAATTTCTTATTGTGGCCAATGATTCAAATTTGCCCCCAAAGAGAGGCAGACACATTGGTGTCAGATTTTTCTAGGGATGAGTTAGCGAACCTGGGGCGTTGTAGAAGAACATTATAGGTTGTGCAATTGTTACTTGGTTCGCCCACTCCATCCCTGAAGAAACTTATGAGGCCCCTAGATTTATTCTACATACACTTTTATGCAATTAATTGTCATTGTGTTGGGATGATATGATATATGAAAGGATCAAACTATTGCTGAGATGCTTTCTCTTTGATATCCACGGATATATTGTCTTACATATACATGTTGTCAATTCTTGAGTTGTAATACAATTCAATCATATGTATGAGTTCTAAGTTATGTTCTTGAAAATCAACAGGAGGATGATGATGAAGTGGACAATAGCAAGGTGTCCAGGGACAACAAGAGCTGCTACGTGCTGAGACGGTTACGGTGTGGGCTAATCCGTTTCTACCGTAAGGGGAGACTGTTTTGCCCATTCTATGGTAGAGCAATCAATGTGGACCTCGACATCATGATCCAGCATGCGGTGGATGTTGGCAAAGGCGGAGACAGAAGGCATAAGTCGATTACCTTGGCGCGGCATGCAGCCTTTGGAAAATTCCTCCGGGAGTATGTCAAGACTGGCCTGTATCCCTTCGACTAGGTTGTCCCTGCCTCCTGCTGATATGCCCCTGCCCTGCTAGGCGTCTCCGTGTCCCAGCCTCCTGCTGCTGCCCCTGCTTTTATTTTGTTTTAGTTAATTATTATTACCTCTATGTGGCATGTAAGACAATATATCCGTGCGGTGTCTCTGGTGAACCTTCTATATATATATATATATATTAATCTACTCATTTATAAGGAGTGCCTTACAATTTCTAGTGTTCTATTATATTACTAATCATGCTCATGCACACTACAAAATATTTCTAGTGCTCAATTATATTATAATTGTCAAGGAATACATCAACAAGTTAAATTGGTCGAAATTTTGTATTGAAGTAACTAAATGATCTCACATCAGCGGTGGATGTTGGCAGAAGCCGAAGGCATCAGCCGCAGGCATCAGCCGAAGACCTTGGAGCGGCCCGAAGTCTTCAGCAAATTCCTTACAGGTTCAACAACAGGTTGCGCCGCCCAGCTCCGAATTTGCTTACAGGTCCAATATGGCAGAACTTGAGCTACCACAGAGACCTCGGCAGAGGTGGCAGAATTGGTGCGGCTGCGACCACGGCGACGGCGAGCTCAGATTCTGGAGGAGGAAAATAGGACCGAGCATGGTCGACACGGTGACAGATCTCACCGGGAACCAATTCTCATCCCCGCACCGTGCCATGGGTGCGTCCATGGTGAGGGCGAGCTCCGACTAGGGATGGGGAGGAGAGCGGGGCTGAGTAGATTCGTCATGTCCCAGCTCCACGCCATGGCCGCAACCACAGATTACCGCTCCGGGGAAGAAGAAGACGCGTAATGGATGTAGGCGCCAACGCTGCAAGCCTACAGGGAGGAGATCAGGGCCGAGCAGGTTCGTCCATGTCCTAGCTCCGCGCCATGGCCGCGATGCCCCACAGATTGCCGCTCCGAGGAAGAAGAAGATGCATAATGGATGCAGGCACCAATGCTGCAAGCCTAATTGACGCCTAAGCGACGGGAGCGACATAACGGCGAGAACTGAGAGGGGGCCTAACTTGACGGCCATTAGCCTGATATTTTGTATTGAAACGTAAAGTTGAATTCGTGCCGAAAAAGACCCTCTGAGTATTTGGCACGCCAACTGTAGTCATCGCGGCTGATTACAGGCAACTTGGGTACTGTGTTGCCTGGGTGCCCCAACTTTTGAGCCGCAAAATGATATTCTCATTCTAATGGGCCTGCGTTAAAATCAAAAGTCAGAATACTCCTCTCACCGTTATGAGAAATCATTATACCGAAAAGGGAAACCTTGGTAATGGTCACGAGTGTCCTTCCTAGCCTACACAGTCTCGATTGAACATATACCACTCTTTTGGCATGGTCTCGTTACTAAGAAATATATTTTCTATGAGCTCAAAAATCGAAGTTTGCACTTGAGAGACTTCAATAGATGGCATGAGTGGGCAGCATTAGAAAACTCTATTTCTATTTATGATTGACAACAAACCATGTTCAGATTTGCCTTATACAGATAACAATACAAAAATACAATAAGTGCGTATGGAAGGATCACAAGTTTACTTGCAAGCTAGATTTAACTTTGACATGGGGCATATAAGTTTTTGACTAATCTCTAGTGGTTTTTAATAATATAACTGAGCTTATATTGCCTTGTATGATTATGTGCTCTCTTGCTTTGAGCTTGAAGAAAAAACAAGGATACGGTGCATTGATTTCCAATGATAAGCAAGATCACATCCATTAAGTTATCGATCCCTTTTACTCGAGGACGAGCAAGATCTAGCTTGGGGATGTTGATGGCTGTGATAATACAACACATTTTAGCAATATAAATGGTGTCATTTTCCTATCATATCATGCTCCATCTAACTATTGCTATGCCTGATATGCATGATTACTTGTTTTTATTAAATTCAATATGAGATTTGCACATTTAGTAGTTTAGGTAGAATTTTATCCCTCTTCCCTGTGTTTGACATGTGTGTAGGTGTTGATGATGATTATGGATAAAACAAAGGCAAAAGGAAAAAACAGAGCATAGTATGGAGGATCTGTAGAGACCAGACTTAGCCATTTGAGGTGTTGGAAAACTGATTTTTCCAACTTCTCAAAATAAATATCCAAGACCACAGGGTTGTATCCCTTGACGAGACGAATTCAACGAGCCCAAGAACACCCAAAACGGAGTTCGTATGAAGAAATTTCGACCAAAATATTAAAGAGTATTGAAGGTTTAACGACCAACTATACGGCGGGAGCAAAAATTCTGGCCATATAGCTCCCACCGTATAGTTGCCAAAAAGGTCGCAAACGATGGGATTTCACCCTCTAGAAGCTCCATAACCTTCCCTAAATCATATGACGGTATTGGGGGAACCCTAGGGCACCCCCAAGGCCTATATAAAGGAGGGAGGAGTCAAAGAAGAGAGGAGGAGGCCACCATACACCATATAATAGATCTAGATCCCATCTATCGCCTCCATGGCGGCGCCCTGCCGCCGTGCCGCCTCCATAGCCTCTACAGCTCCACCAAGATCCAAATCTCCATCAACACCATCAAGCCATCCAAGCAAGAAGAGGAGGAGAAGGAGGACTCCGCCGTCACCACACCGACGCCACCATCACCACGCCGTCATCACCATCTCCATCACCGCTACTCCTTCATACTTCCCCATCCTCCTTCCTTTTATTAATGCTATGATGATTTGAGTAATTGAAGTGTGGTGTGTTCTTGTTAATTAATATGATTGTGCTTTCTCTTTACATTGTTCTATTCATTATATTATTCTAGTTATTGGAGACGTCCAATTGAATGTTGAGGAATTTACTAGGGATTCACGGAGTGTCACAAAACTTATCATTAGTCTCTGCTCTTCCATGGGTAGAACTAATAGGCTATTTGCTATAAGTGATTTGTGGAGGCAATAGCAGCTTAGGATGCACCGCCCAAAGTTTCCTCAAGATCACTCATGATATATATAGGTATAGTGTTGCGAATTTCGTGACCCCAAAGTGACAGATGGGATATCTTGTGACTAGCACACTTGCTTAGGAGTACGGTTGTCCATAGAACTTAATGCCTTTTCCCTGGTTTACCTTGATTGGTCTTGTTACCTTAATACACTATTCTCTTACGAGATGACCCATGTCCAAAGAGGGTGTGGACAATTGAGTTGTCTAGTTTCCACTTACCAACGGTGGGAAACAACGGTATATGAGGGACCGTCACAATTATAGTTAACAACTATTCCATAAGCACTTATCATGCACACCGGTATACACAACATTACTTGAGGAATCATAGCATTAATATTTCATCTCATTACATTCACCTCTTTTCAGTTTTACTTTTGTTCTAGTTTTCTTCCAATCCTAGTAGTAGTTATTACAAAACATCTTAAATTCATTTATCCTAGCAACTTATAGAATTGGATATTTCCAAACGACGGTTTGGTTGCGAACGTGGTCGCATTGACAACGTGGCTGCGGGGTCGTGTTCACTAAGCTCCCATCAGGACAATCTCTTTAAATATTTGCTACTACAAGTACTGCAATAACCCTGTTATTGGTGCAGGAACCTAGTCATCACCTACCTCTCAGTTTAAATAGCCATAGACCACACCAAGCCTTCTCTCTCCCCTCATTAGGTTCCTCACACCTCCACTCTACTCCCCCGAGCTCTAGAGCTCCTCCCAAGACCTGCCTCACCCTAGAGAAGGAGAAGATACACCCTTGGTCCTTGACAAGAGCTTGCTTGGGTGGCCTCCTCCTCTGCTCCCCTACCTCTGCATGTCACCTTGCTGAGTCCATCTCCTCCCCCTACATCTAACCTAACCTTATTTTATGCTTAGGTCTCTCCCTGGTGTCGCCGCGGACGAGCTTGGAGCCATCATCCTCTGCCCGATGTGGGATCCAGCAGATCTGCACCGAACCTATTGCTGTCACCCATTCTTGAGCTCGTCACCGACCACTGTATCGACCTGACGTCTCCCAGGCACCTCTCTGTGCCCTCAAGTGAGCCCCCAAGTCCCGTTGTTCCCCATCTAGGGTTCCCGCCTGATGACGTGAGGTGGACAACGAACGCAGGTCGTCGATCGTCACCTAATCCCACAGCCGAAAATCTCCCATACCGCCTCAACCTCCTCACTCACTAAAAGTTGTCCCTTCCCCTAGGTATCAAACCACGCCATCTCCTACATGTAGTGACTCTGGGCGGTCCTGAATCCCCTGTGCGGCCCATTCCCATCAAGGATTCGGCCCAGTATCCGCCTGTCCCCTTTTTCTTTTTAATTCTCTTTCTAGATCAGGGAATTTGACTATTAGCTTTAAATGCAAAACAAAATTAATAATACCCGAGTTTTCCCAAATGTAATTTTTTTACAAGTTCTCTAGGGTTTTCTCTACCATACAGATCAAGCCCCAGATCCAAATTAATTTTAATTATTTTTTGAGATTTTATCTACCAAATAGTGTCCCTTTCCAATCAATAATTTTCTAAGAGAGTTTCAGACAACCAAATGAAGTAAATCCAACTTCCTTTGGAAGGTATTTGTAATACCTATCACCTGACATAGGCCTTAGGTCAAATGGAGTTTTGAGTCTAGAGTAGTAAACATAACAAAATCAAGATCTTCCCGACTTTAGAAATTTCTCTAGGTCAATTGGTACCATATTTGAGTTGATTCCAACTCACAGTAAACAAGGACTACTATACCTACAAAATAATAGCATATCAAGATTTGTTGATCCTTTCTTGAATTTTAATTAATTAAAAAATTCCAGTAGGGGTTGTTTCACCAAATAAATCACTCCAGTAGTTCTACAACCTCAAAAATGATGAATCCAATTTCTATAGAAAGGTATATCCAATTCCTACAATGCAACCTTCGATTCATATCAAAATCTTCTGTAGTTCTTATCTAGTGAAAAAGACAAATTTCTTGCAGAACTGACTTGGGGATTTTACCAAGGGTATTTTGGTAATTATTTTGAAGTGAATCCAACTCTAAAAATTCATAAACTCATGTATCTCAATAATCTCTGAGGAAAAATTTATTTGAGCTACATATCTTTTCTAGTGAATTATTCACTTAAACTAGGGGTATCTCTAATAGAAAATCCATATCTAATTAAAGAAAAGTTATAAAATCATGAAATCACTTCTGGTGGACTTGTTATTTCAATACCTATCTCATGATATCATTTTTTACATTAATATCATACAGACCCAAACTTTAGTTCAAAACCCCTTCATTAAGTGATATTTTACAAGTAAATCATAAAAGAAGCCCCACAAATGCAAATAACGTAAATCCAGTTTCTAGGAACTCAATCTATCAAAACATACTAAAGTTAGTAATGTGTTGTATGTTTGTTTGCTGTTTTTTATTGGTGCTTGTATGCCTTGTGTAGATTGTGGTATTGTTTTCTTACATGTGTGATCCTCGATGATGATAGTTGTGATTGTATCAAAGTCATGGCGGAGGAGATATTGGTTATTATGGTATTCTAAGAAGAAGCCCAGGGACATATTGCCATATTACCGGTCACAGGAAAGCCACCTACTTGCTCATAAGCGTTGTCCTACTATTTTACTTATGCATGTTTTATCTACTGGTTTATGCAAACCGTATTGTTTTATTTTATGATGATCTATATCAGTAGTGGCTTGGTTCCTCAAACCATTACATTTTTTTACTACTAAGTACAACCCCCTTGATGACACCTACTTGCCCCTAGCTATGTAGGTGGTGTATGACACCATAACCCTTGGATACCCTGTTTTAAGCCAAAGCAAAACTATATGATGGGAAGACCCCGGAAAAGTTTACTAAATGTTTTAGTGTAAAACCTCGATGAGGTTTGACCTACCAAGAGAGATTTGAGAAAGGGAAAGGTTTTTTTTGCAAATGATGCGGAAGAGGAGAAGCAGAAAAATGTTTAATAAAACACACCCATTTCTTGAAGTGCTCGCCCGTACCATCTGCCTGTGCCATGTGGCGACGGCTCCGTCTCGTCAAACCTACAACATCCGTGAAGACACCTATATATTTTGATATCTCAGCCGCGGCGCAGAAGGCTGCCATTATCAAACTGCATCACAACACACCCCAAGGAGATCCACACCAGTATTGTTCATCTCTTCCATCCACCATCCCCTTCATTAGCCATAGGCATTACTTTGTACTTTAGATCTCCTTGTGATTCAGTGAGAATTGTAAGATTATTTGATTTCAATCTAAGTATTTTGCACAATGTTTTCTATCCTCGATGTTATTGTTATGAATGAGTAGTCCTCATAGGCCGTGGATTGGGGAGAAACCTCACAGCAATTATGTGCATCTAATATATGGGAGCATTGTGTATTGCTTGAAATAGAGATTTGTATCTTTTGTTTCTTTGTCTCTTGTCTTGATCTTTGGACTTATAGGTACCCAAAACCCCATAGATTGATAAAGGCTTGAGGTGAGATACTTGGCTAGCAGCAATCTCATAGGAACCCTAGTGACAGAAAGGGTAGTATGGTCTTCCCTTAGCGACCCATTCGGGATCACAGCAACATCACCACTTAATGCTTTGATATGTGTTTTACTCTTAATAATCATTTGTAGCCCATTTCTTTGTGGTTCACTCGGTTGGATTAAAAGACTATTGCTATGCTCGCTGCATCACGGGGGCTCTAGTATATTTGGATGTGTTACCCACAAGATATTATCCTTATTAAAACTTTACACACGACTATGCTTATTATTATCTTTTATCCCATATGATGTACAGCTGTAGGTGGATCTTCAACCCTGGCCTATCTCCATCCACTGAATCAACCCATTATAAAAGTATATTAGATTGGTTCGGTAAATGAAGGTAAAGCAAAGAAACAAAGTCTTGTAGATGTGTCCTTTTTATTTCCTTTTAGCATTGCTTCCCAAGTTTAATTAAACCAAGGTCTACTAGGGAAAATCTATTATACTATATCCTTGAATCCGGAACGAAGGTATCAACCCTTTTTCTGGCGCCGTTGTCGGGGAAGCAATATCGCTATCCTGGTGAGGTCACTGGAGACCTTGTTTTTAGTTTTATTATTTGTTTGTAGTTTATTTCTTGTTATTAGTTTACTTTCTAGTTATCTATTTGAAAACCCAAAACATTAGTTACTTGTTATTGATTTTCTTTACTTAAAAAATACCAAAAATTTAAGAGCCATGGCTCAAAAGAAACTTGGGGAGTATGCTATTCCCATTCATGATTTTATTCATGCACCTATCACTCAGCACACTATTGATATGGAAGCATATGAAATTAATCCAAACCTTTTAAGTTTGCTTCAGGAAAACCAATTTTGAGGCTCATCTTATGAGGATTCAGATTTGCACTTAAATACTTTTACTAAAATTTGCGACATGATGTGTATTAAGGATGTAGATCCAAATGTTTTTAAATTAAGATTCTTTCCTTTCTCTCTTGGAGGAAAGGCTAGACTGGTTGCTAGATCTACCTAAGGGCACTATTGAATCTCGGGAGGAAAGCACTAATATGTTTATGACCAAAATTTCTACCCCAGCTATAACTATGCAACTAAGATCCACATTACAAGTTTTAGACAAGAAGATCGTGAGCCACTAGCACTTGCCTGGGAAAGGATGAAAGAAGACGAAATGAACTATCCTAGTCATGGGATGGAAGAATGGCTTATATTACATTTCTTTTATAATGGCCTTAACCCAATGTCTAAGTCCATGCTAGATACTGCATCAGGAGGAACAATCATGGGAAAGAAAGTGTTGCAAAGAAATTACTTGATGATATGCAAAACAACTATGCCCAATGGCATGTGGAAAGAACCTCTAAAAGAGTGAGTTCAATCACCGAGGTAAACAATGAAGAGCTTACATTTAAGGTAGACGAGTTACTTAACATACTAAAGGGTAAGGAAGATACCCAAGTTAATGATATCGCTAGCGATGTTAATAATGTCAATCTTATAGCTCACACTCCTTATAATCCCACTTGGAAGAACCGAAATTTTTCTTCTAATGTTCAAAAACATTTTTCTAATCATGCAGGAGATCCTTACATTAATTATGATAGTCATAATGGAGCATATCATGGCAATATCTCAGTTGAGAAAAATAATATGCTTATTAAAATCATGGAGAACCATGAAAGTAGTATAGGAAAATTATCTAACCAAGTCGTTGCAATTATAAATGATGTGCAGGCTCTATTGGAAAGTACAAAGACCGTGGAGGATCAATTGGGCAAGATAGCCGAGAGCCAAGCTCTCATACTAGCAAAGTTTGATGGGAATCCCAAGACAAATCTGGTAGAAGACCTCAAGATGATGAGGATGGTAACAAATGAAGAGAAGCCTAAAGAGCTAGATTATAGGAACGCTCCAACACCTGAATATACCATGGAGGATCTACTAAAGGTGATCACCGTGAAGAATCTCGGTATAGAACAAGTTAATGATGCTATGTACCAACAATTTATTTAACAAGTAGCATCTAAAGTTCAAAATTTAGAGATGGAGTATAAGAGACTAGTTGATAAGCTTCCTGCTAAGATAGATGATATCTTTGATCCCACTATTAAAATTAAGATTGGGGTTAATGAGATATCTACACTTTGTGATCTTTGTGAAAGCGTCTCAACAATTTCCAAAAGCCTATATGACAAGTTAAACTTTGGGCCTTTTGCAACTACTGAACAAAGACTCCATCTAGCGGATTCAACTTATAAACACACTATTAGGATAAAAGAAAATATATTTGTTGAAATTAAAGTTAGTCCCTCTCTTATTGATCTTGTTATTGTGGGCATGCCTGAAGATCCCATAGCACCTATAATTCTAGGTAGTCCCTTCCGATGAACTATTAAAGCTTTAATTAATTTACATGAAGGGAATGTGAGAATATGGCTACCATCTAGAGATCCTTTTATAGTCCACTTCCCAAGGAAGAAGAAGGCCAAGCCTAATGATGACCATGGTATAATTACTTTGAAAGCCAATTACTCTGGAGTGGGTGTTCCACTCATCAAACCTAAATGATCACCATCTGGGTCAAGCTAATTGACCTTAACTAGAAGCGCTTCATGGGAGGCAACCCATGTGGAATAAAATATTTTAACCTTGTGTTAGTTTTGTTTGTTTTTGTTTTTGTTTCATTTTTGCTTTTAATAATGAGTGTTCAAGAAGACATTTGGAGAGAGGAGAAGAAATAAGGTAATCGTTGATCTTTTATTTTTAATAACACATGGCCTAAGAAGTATTGCTGATTTTTATGAAGACTATTTGATGTTATTTTGTCATTTGATAAGATGTGTAAAGATTGATACATTCGATCTGGATTTTGGATGTACTATAGATCTTTTCCCTAGTAGACCTAGGTTTATCGAATCACCGGGAAGCAGAAATGTAGTAAAGTTACTTTAACGGACCTTCAGGAGTCTTAGAATTCCTTTTGTGTTATTACCAGACCAAGAGTTTGTGTCTTTTTGTTCTTGTCGATGATGGAGATAGAGGGTGATACATTGCAAATGTATCTATAATTTTTCATGTTCCATGCTTGGTTTTATCTTCTTATGTTTTGTCCACACTTTGGAGTACTTTTCATATGATTTCTTGTACTAACCTATTAACAAGAGCCACAATGCCAGTTGCCTGTTTTCTGCTGTTTTTGGTTCCAGGAAAGTCAGAAAATGAATATTCTCGAAATTGGACGGGACAAAAGCCAAAGTTGATATTTTACCGGAAGACTCATAGAGCCAGAAGACGAGACGGAGAGGGGCCACAGGGCAGCCACACCATGTGGTGGCACAGGCTAGCCCTAGGCGCGCCACCAGGTGGTGTGGGCCCCCTGGCCGCCCACCGACCTTGCCTCTTCGCCTATAAGATGCCTCCCGGGGCAAAAACCATAAATCATCAAGCCTCCAGCCACGAAAAGTTCCACAACACCGCCGCCACCGAAGGGGAGATTCAGGGGACAGAAAGTCTCTGTTTCGGCACCCTGCCGGGACGGGGAAGTGCCCTCGGAGCCATCTCCATCGATCTCCACCGCCGTGTCCATCACCATTGCTGATTCCCATGATGAGGAGGGAGTATTTCTTCCTCGAGGCTAAGGGTTCTACCGGTAGCTATGTGTTCATATCTCTCTCTCTCTATGCATGATCTTATTGAGATCATGAGCTTGTAATCTATAGATCTACTTTGCTACTCAAGTGCTTTAATAGATCTCTGCTCTCCCCATGTGTGTGAAAGTGACAGCGTGCACACCATGGTGGCACTTAGGCTAGAGATTACAAATACTTGTTATGAGTTATATTTGAAGTTGGATGTCTTTATGAAATTGTGGTGTTTGTTCGAACCATCTAGTGCTCAAGGTGACAGTGTGGGGTTATCTAGATGGGAAATATGAACTTTGAGGTGTGCTATTATAGCCCTACCGTTGATTAGAGTGTCCAACCGGAGAGTAGTTCATCGTAGTATCATAAAGAAGAATATATTTATATGAGTGTTCACTAGTGAAAGAATGATCCCTAGGCCTTGTTTCTAAGCATTGATACACCGTTTACAATTAGATCTGTTACATGTTTTCTTGCTTCCATCTTTATTTCAGTTTGCCTTTAGTATCTTCCACGCCATCAAGCTATTTTCTATCACCGTTACCACTTATAATCATCCATACCACTTGTATTTCACTATATCTTCACCGAACTAGTGCACCTATACACCTGACAAGTGTATTGGGTGTGTTGGGGACACAAGAGACTTCTTGTATCTTGATTGCAGGGTTGCTTGAGAGGGAATACCTTTGACCACTTCCTCCCTAAGTTCGATAAACCTTGGGTGATCTACTTAAGGGAAAACTTGCTCCTGTTCTACAAACCTCTACACTTGGAGGCCCAACAACTGTCTACAAGAATAGAAGTGCGTAGACATCAAGCTATTTTTCGGTGCTGTTGCCGGGGAGGTAAGGTAAAAGGTATTCACACCGGAGAATTAAAAAAGAAGAACCTCCCACGGCAAACACCTATTTTCTAGCACCGTTGCCGGGGAGGTAAGGTAAAAGGTACTCACATCCTCCGGTGTGAGTGCTTGAAGTTATTTCCTTTAGATTCTGCAATTATATCTTTTTGTTTCTTGTTTTTATTTTCACTAGTTAGGCTTAATGGAAAACAACAAAAAAATTAGAGAGCTTTTTAGTATTTTTCCTAAGTTAGAACTCGAATTCTTTGAAAAGAAAATTAAAAAACCCTTGGAACCTTCTTCGCATGCTAATAGCAATGTTATTAGTATGAATCTTTTGAACACCTTTGTTACTAATGCTATGGAAAAATATAAGCTTGGGGAAGTTAGTTTTTGTGAAAATGATCTTTTTAGTTCCCCAGCTTTAAAGAAGAAAATTTGCTCTGATGATACTGTATCTCCCATATGTGGTAATTCTAATGATACTTGTGATATTTTAAATCCACATACTGAAAGCATCCCTTTTAAAATACCTACTAGAATTATTGATCGTGTTATGGATAACTACTATTTTGGAGATGGAACTGTCCATCCTGGTGATCATTCGCTCTTTATAAACGAATTATGCGGGTTGTTCAAGTGTGTAGGTATTACAACAGATCAAGTCAAGAAGAAGTTATTCTCTTTATCACTTAAGGGCTAAGCAAGGGAGTGCTATGAGCTACTAGATGATCCTCATCATTTGGTGTGGAAGGAGTTTGAATCTCTCTTTTACTCTAAATTTTATCCTCCTCATGAAATTCATAAAGATAGGAATTACATTTATAATTTTCATCCACATGATGGAGAAAGTATTTCCCAAGCATGGGGGAGATTGAAGTCACTAATGCTCAAATGTCCCATTCATGAGCTCTCTAGTAATATTGTTGTTAATAATTTCTATGCAAGGCTTGCAGGACATTACAAGGACTATCTAGATACTTGTTTAGAGGGATCCTTCACGAGTAAGGAGGTCAAAGCTAAGTGGGATCTTCTTGAAACAATTCAAAGCAATACCGAATATTGGGATAACAACGAAGGTAAATAACCAGGTATAAACTATGAGTATGATTGCATTAAGTCTTTCGCTGAAACTGCTGATTTTCAAGAGCTTAGTGCTAAATATGGTCTTGATCCTCAAATTCTTATTGGTTGTCTTAGATCCATTGCTTCTCATATTAATGCTCCTAAAGAAAAATGGGACATGTATCATGAGCCTTTTAAAGACACTTGCATGGAAAATGAAATTGTTGTTAATGATAGCAATAAACATGCTCAAACCTCTGAAAGTACTATTTCTTATAAGCATGTTAATTTTTGTGGAATACATAGACCTTGTGAGAATAATCAAATTGAAGAATAATATTGTATCACCCACAGGAATGAAAAAACTAGAATGGGGTATAGGGCTTTAAATGATCTTGGTAAAAAAGTTTGGGCCCTTTATCCTTTTATTTGTGAACTTTGATTTGAAGTGGGTCATTTCAATTTTCAATGCTCAGGCCATAATAATAGCCCTTCTAATCCAATGAGTACTGCAAGTTTGTATTGTGATGACATGATCACTCCTAATCAGCATGATGAACTTACATTATTTTTGGGGTGTGAAGAGTTATCAAGAAAAACCTCTTTGGTAGATATGGGTGCTTTTGATATGAATAGTATCCTGCATGGTTGTCATCTTTATTGTGTTGATAATTGTCACACAAATACTTACATACAAAATATTATAGAAGATGAGATTTTACCAAAATATGACAGGACTAATATGTGTTTTGATCTTATTAATGAAAAGAAGGAATCCTCCAATGTTTCTTCTATTGTCTCTAACAATGAACCAGGGTATATGGAGAAGCTTCTTTTCAAGCCTCTCCCTCCTAAAGAGAAGAATAAAAAGAAGAAAAGGAGGAGTAAAAGGAGAGAGGAAACGGTATTTTCCCCTAAGCATGTTGCTCCTATTATAGTTTTTGATGAGTCTGAACTCGATGATGTTCCTATGCCTGTTACCTATAGTAGTGATCATGATTGGGAAAAGCATACTACTTTTGATATTGAAAATCTCTTCGGTACCAATTCTGAAAATGATGATATTAATAATCGTTGTACTATTAGTGTTATCCATGTTCCTTCCAATGATGATATGTTTACAAATGAACACACTTTGCAAGATAACTATTCTATTGCTTATGATGATACTATACCTCCAATATATGATGATTGCAATGATGAATATGATATTTTCAGTCCACCTACTATTGAGTAGAAAATTAATTATGATTACAATATGCCTCCTATATTTGATGATTATGGTGATGAGAATAATAATGATAGCTATTTTGTTGAATTTGCTCCCACTACAATTAATAAGAATGACTATGTTTATGTGGGGAGTATTAATTCTTTCATGCATGTGGCTCATGATAAGAATGTGTTATGCGATAGTTATATTGTTAATTTTATTCATGTTGCTACTGAAAGTTATTATGAAAGAGGGAAACATGGTCTTATGCATCTCAATAATATTAAGTTTCCCCTCTTTATGTTGAAAGTCTTAAAGTTGCACTTGTTTTGCTTTACTATGCTTGTTGCTTTGTGCTTTCATGACTTGTTTATTTACAAGATTCCTATGCATAGGAAGTGGGTTAGACTTAAATGAGCTTTGAATTTGCTTCTTGATGCTCTCTTTTACTTCAATTCATATTCCTTATGTGAGCATCTTTTCAAACTATCAAGCCTAACTTAAAGGCGTTAAAGAAAAATACTTATTGGGAGATAACCCAAAAGTTTTAGATGAGTCTTGGAAGTTATTGCTTCATTAATAACCTCTACTTATCCTTTTTATTTGCTTTTTGTGCCAAGAGTAACCTCTAATTAGAGAGAAGTAATGATTGCGAAAGTTGCTGTCCTGAAACAGATTTCTATGCTTCACCGTAAATTCCGTGTAAAATCTCTGTACGTCCTTTTGAGGCGTACATTTTTGTGCTCCTGCCCCAGGTTGTTATCTAACTTTCTTTAGTTCAACACTTTTTGATTTGAGCAACAGAAGGTCTTCGAAAAAATTCATCTTTACCTACTGGTCTGTTTTGACAGATTTCTGCCATTATTTGCATTTGCTTCTTGTTGGTTCCTTTTCGAGTTCTTTTGGGGAATTGAGATTTTTGAGGGAAGTTCTACAGTATCTAGTGTTCTAATGTAAGTTTTATTGGTGTTGGAACTGAACCTAAAGACTTATTATCTTGAGTGCACTAATGTTGCTAATAAAGATTGTGTGAAGTTTTGTATGAAGGAAAAATTTCAGGTGTATGGAAGGAATGAGTAATGAGATGAAGAATGGACTAAAGCTCAAGCTTGGGGATGCCACATGTGTTACCCCAAACAAATATCCAAGAAGTACAAGCGTCAAAGCTTGGGGTTGCCGAAGGCATCCCCTTCTTCATCAATAAAAATCCCAGGTTTCTTCCAAACGCTTCATTTTTATTGTTTCATACACAGTTGTGTTGTTCTTGGAGCGTCTTATTTTTCATTTTTGTTTTGGTTTTTCGTTTGCTTGGTTTTATTAGTATTCTAAATAAATTGGTTGGACCCCCTCTTTCATACATTGGTTTTCAAATAGTTTGGTTTGGATCGGAAAAGAGTAGGAAAGTTCATGCTTAAGTGGTAAAGAGAGCTTGTTTTTGACTGTGGCCTATGCTTTGTCATGCCATGCTCGATATTGTTTTGGCTTTATGCTTAGTATTCTTTGCTGTAGCATGACTTGTTATAAACAATTGAGATTGCTTAATGTGCCTTGGATGAATCATGCATTGTTTTAGCATATTAAAGCATAGTATTGTGGTATTCTCCTTTGATGCTTTATTTGGGTTGACTTGGCGCATGCTCACACCATGTTATGACTATCTCAAGTCACCATAAGCCTTTATGATCCTTTAGTTTTCAACTTGTAGTATCACTTTATGCTTTGATCAATGATGTTTTGTCGCTCTGCATGATTATGACCATTATTGCTCTCTTAGTTGGTCGCTCCAAATGTTTTGCTAGCCTCTACAACCAATTATGAGTTCCACTCATGCATCCAACTCCTAAAACACCATACCTACCTACTAGCATATGCTATTCCAAGTATATTCATGTTTTTATCTACCTTCCAAATTAAACATGTTATGAGAAAACTAGTGATTAAAGCTCTCACGAACTTGATGGCACACTTTACTTTATTGCCCTTAATAAACTTGAACCATTGTGTCGTCTATGTTGTATATGCTTGCACTTATTTGTTGGGGATTAGCAGAACCACGCTGTCATGGGGAACGCTTTCAACATTGCACGGGTACTTTGTACCTAGTTGATATCATGCTCTTTTGTCTATGGATGTCGTCGGTGTGAAATGAAAGGGGAGCTTGTAAGTCCATGGAGTTATGTATATGTGTTAGAGAAACGCCTGGGCCGCTGGTCTAATCCATGCTGACATGGTGGAAACCTGCAGCGTAACCATAATGAGCTGTCTATAAGGCATTCTTCTTATAAAAAAAGAGTCCTATATTGAGAAAAAAAGAGAAAAAGAAAAAAAAGAGATTATGAAAAGAGGAAAGAGAGAAAAAAGCACCATATTCCCATGGTAAATAAGAAGATTGCTGAGATGCTCGTTGTTTGCTTGCCTTGTCACTTTGATATGGGGATTCTTCCGTATCATCGGGCAAGGGGTACCCCGTTGGCGGTTCTCTATGATACACATGTACTTACGATGACAAGAACTTACCGGTGACTAAACTTGAGTAGCATGAGGAGCGGCCCTCGTATTCAAGGGACATGAGATTTCTAACTTATACTTCGTCAAGCATGTACATCATAGTTTTTTCACTTTAACCTTAATCACTTCAAGATGCTTATGATATGGGCAATGAGAGCTGAAAGCTATAAGTACCATAATTTTTGGAAGCTCTTTATGAAACTTGAATTGCTGCTTCCTTCTATGAAGGCCATTCTTCCACCATTATATTGAGGCTCAACCTTCTATCTTTATGCACCTACTTTGAGAGCATAGTGGCCATTCTTAGTTCTATGTGCATTGTCCCAAGACTTGTCGATTGATGCATAGCTTTGATATTGCTTGTTTTAAACTATTTGTATCTAGTCACTCTTATGAACTTTGAAGGTGTCCTATGCATTTATGTTTGCTACTATATGAGGGACAAGCTGAATGCCATTATGATATGTTTTCTTTATGTGAAACAAACAAACGTCTTGCAAAACATTGTTATTCATGAATCTTTTGTTTGTGCCTTTTTATGTTGCAACATAGTTTCTTTGCCTTATTGCTAGAACTTTGTCTTTCATGTTATGATTGAAGTACTTTGATCCCAGCTTTGAAAGTTTTACATATACTTTGATCAAGTTTATGATGGTGCATGTCACCTCAAAAATTATTCTTTCTTTTTATCACTTACCTACTCGAGGACGAGCAGGAGTTAAGCTTGGGATGTTGATACATTGCAAATGTATCTATAATTTTTGATGTTCCATGCTTGGTTTTATCTACTTTCTTATGTTTTTCCCACACTTTGGAGTACTTTTCATATGATTTCTTGGACTAACCTATTAACAAGAGCCATGGTGCCAGTTGCCTGTTTTCTGCTGTTTTTGGTTCCAGGAAAGTCAAAAAATGAATATTATCGGAATTGGACGGGACAAAAGCCAAAGTTGATATTTTACCGGAAGACTCACAGAACCAGAAGACGAGACGGAGAGGGGCCACAGGGCAGCAACACCATGTGGTGGCGCGGGCTAGCCCAGGCAACGCCACCAGGTGGTGTGGACCCCTGGCCGCCCACCGACCTTGCCTCTTCGCCTATAAGATGCCTCCCGGTGCGAAAACCCTAAATCATCAAGCCTCCAGCCACGAAAAGTTCCACAGCACCGCCACCACCGAAGGGGAGATCCGGGGGACAGAAAGTCTCTGTTCCGGCACCCTGCCGGGATGGGGAAGTTCCCTCGGAGCCATCTCCATCGATCTCCACCGCCATCTCCATCACCATTGCTGATTCCCATGACGAGGAGGGAGTAGTTCTTCCTCGAGGCTAAGGGTTCTACTGGTAGCTATGTGTTCATCTCTCTCTCTATGCATGATCTTATTGAGATCATGAGCTTGTAATCTATAGATCTACTTTGCTACTCAAGTGCTTTAATAGATCTCTACTCTCCCCATGTGTGTGAAAGTGACAGCGTGCACACCATGGTGGCACTTAGGCTAGAGATTACAAATACTTGTTATGAGTTATATTTGGAGTTGGATGTCTTTATGAAATTGTGGTGTTTGTTCGAACCATCTAGTGCTCAAGGTGATAGTGTGGGGTTATCTAGATGGGAAATATGAACTTTGAGGTGTGCTATTATAGTCCTACCCTTGATTAGAGTGTCCAATCGGAGAGTAGTTCAGCGTAGTATCATAAAGAAGAATATATTTATATGAGAGTGTTCACTAGTGAAAGTATGATCCCTAGGCCTTGTTTCTAAGCATTGATACACCATTTGCAATTAGATCTGTTACATGTTTGCTTGCTTCCATCTTTATTTCAGTTTTCCTTTAGTCTCTTCCACGCCATCGAGATATTTTCTATCACCGTTACCACTTATAATCATCCATAACACTTGTATTTCACTATCTCTTCGCCGAACTAGTGCACCTATACACTTGACAAGTGTATTGGGTGTGTTGGGGACACAAGAGACTTCTTGTATCTTGATTGCAGGGTTGCTTGAGAGGGAATACCTTTGACCGCTTCCTCCTTGAGTTCGATAAACCTTGGGTGATCTACTTAAGGGAAAAATTGCTGCTATTCTACAAACCTCTGCACTTGGAGGCCCAACAACTGTCTACAAGAATAGAAGTGCGTAGACATCAGAGGGCCTAGGGCGTTCGGTTTCACCTGTAGCTAGGCGAAACATTTGATGGCAATAAAAGATAGAAATAAAGTATGCATGTAATTGTTAGAGCAAGATAAATTATATGTGGGACGTGCATCCATAATTGCTATTGCCTCCGCAACCGCTTATAGCAATAACCTACTAGTACCATCCATAGAAGAAAGAGAGCTAATGATATGCATAGTGATGTCACCATTAATACCAAGTAAATCCCTCACATACAGCCATACTACCCTTTCTGTCATTGGGGTTCCCAACCTGCAGATTAGTCATTACTCATACTCCCTATACCTGGCTCAGTCCTCTGCCTCTTGGGTACCTGACAAGTCCTTAGATTGAGGCAAGAGAGGATACAATAATCATCATGTCATACAAACTAATACATGATCCCATCTATGATAAGTAACATGCACAAAAAGCTACATGGCTAGGCCGAAGCTCTTAACCCAAGGAGAATTACTCACACATAGAGATGAGATCAAAGATCATAAACATTGTAGCAAAAATCATGAGATTGATAGCAATAGTCTTACAATGTCGCCAATCAAAGAAGAGATCTACTATTACAAGTGGTGAAATATGGCTATGGTGGTGGAGAGATTAGATCTAAGTCTATTCCTCTGATGGCTCGTAGGTGTTGTGGATAGAGATCTAGGGCTGGTTGATGGTTTCTGCGAGTTCCCTTTTCTCGTCACCTGAGGCCTCTTTATATAGGAGTCCCTTCACGAAAGTTGTTCTGTTTGACCTAGCGGCGTCGAAGGCAACTATACGGCCGAAACTATACGGCCAGAATTTTATTCCCGTCGTATAGTAGGTTGTTAAAGCGTTTGCCTCCAACCCACGACTCCTGGTTTCTTCTGGTTGTTGGAAATCTCGTATCTTTGACTTTAATGTAGTGATTCCCATCATCAAATGTCATTATCTGCGCAGGAAAAAAATAGAACGAAAGGATTGCATACCCCTTTAATTATTAGGCATTAGTGGTAGGGTTTAGAGAGATATTTCATCAAAAATATGAATAATACCTAGTTTAAATGTGGACATGGATGGCTATATTTCAGAGCCATCAACCTCCCCAAGCTTAAACTTGATCTTCCTCGAGCAAAAAAACCAAAATCAATAAGGAACTCAGCATTTAAACTGAAATAACGAGATGGTGATCTTACTCATGATTGATAGTCTGATGTTTCCTCCACTTTATAAATCTGAAAAACTTCAGCATAGATAGAGTAATGGCAAGCGTATCATACGGGTTTCATGCATCCTTGTAGCGCAGTAAAATTATTGTTAACATGGATGATTCAAATGAGTAAACTTTATTCCATGTCATGTAATCAACTAATAGGCTTGCCTTTGAACAATAAAGTATAATCATGTAAATTGAGAGTGTGAGAGTTGTCACAAAAGCATATATACTAGAGTGTCTCAATTTTTCCACATTAATAAATCAAGAATTTTCAAGCACTACTTTTCTATTCATTGTCCTTCAAGAATTTCAGTTCTTGAGTAATTGAGAGCATGCCAAAAAATTGTTTTAGTTTATCAGGCTGTGATGGACACCCGTGGCATCACTAAGGTTTTTGTTCCTTTTGCATAATGATTACTCATAATAGCCAGATGAGTGATTCCATCATGAACACAACTACCCGGGAGTGCCAAGAATCTTACCCACTATAGCATTGCTGCTACATGTGTTTAATCAACTCATAGCCGGAATCTAGGAGTTTCCTCAATGAAGATCGTTCGTAGGCCAGCGGAGTTGTTGGCATCCCATGAAGTTTGACACGCGTAAAGCTATATCATTCTTATGTTTAACAAGTAAAACTTTGGCATGCTCACAAAAACCGCTAAAACATTAATTCAATCGAACAAATCCTATTAAAGAGAGCTATTAAGTCAATCAACATTTTCAGTGGTGTTGAGTGTCTCTAGAAATAAGCCTTCAAGACTAAATGCTACAACAGCCAAGCCTTTAATTGTGAGGCTTTTTCTTATTACAATTGTTTAGCAATTTTTAGGCAAGACTTGGTTAATTACGAGAGCTGGAACAAAACATACCCAACTAAATACCCATGCAAACAAAAATCTTACTACAATAAAAAGACTCACTCCGCCAATATAATATCTAAACATTTATTACTAACTAGCATGGGTTTCTCAAACTTCAAAAGTGGGGAGTCATAAGGCATACCTCTCATGTTTGGTTCCACTTATCTCTTCCTTTGTTATTTGTTTCTTGGAAACTCGAATTTGATCACTCTCCTGCAAACACATGAGAACCTCGAGGCGGAAAGAAAAGAAAGAGGGGAAATAAAGAAAAATGGAGAAATCTTTTTGTTATTTTTAAGAGAGGGAATGTAAATAATAGAAAATTGGTGAAAAAGCTCAGATAGAAATCTCGAAAGCAAATAGAAAGAACTAAAAATAAAGTGTTGGGCAAACCAACACGAGTGCTTATAAATTCAAATTAAAAACATAACCTCAAAATAAATAAAAGCAAATGAACGCCAAATAAAGATACATGAGGAAACTTCCCCAAGCTTAGGCTTTTGCAAGCCCTTCAATTCATTGTGGTGGCGGGAAAAGTCGTTACTCCAGTTCGCAAATTGAGTTGAGAGGTTACTAGTTGATTCTCGGAGGTTCAAACAGAGGCTATGCATCCTCTCCACAGTCCCTCCAAGTCCTTGGAAGTCTTGGTATGTAGAGAATCAGGTTGATGGCTGCTCCTCTTGATGAGGGACTTCTTGCTCCTCTTCTTGGTCCTCATCCGGAATCTCCTCCTCGGGTTGGTGTTCCTCAACCTGCAAGTCATATAGCAAACGTCCTTCCTCGACAGAGAAAAGATCATTAGGCAAAGGAGCGGGTAGATACGCCCAGCTCCAGCAATATGCAGATAATAAACACCAACTCTCCTAGTGAGCATTCTACAAGCCTTTAAAGTAGAGAAACCAACACGTCGCTCACCTAGCACAGGTTGCAAGTCACCTAGGTCGATCCCTAGGGTAGTGGCAAGCACGTTGATGACGCCTCCACCTGTGATTGGTGCTTGGCTTTGGAGGATTGGTGCTCCAGGTAGCGCACAAGGATTGCACCCAAGTTGAGTGACAACTCACAGTTGATGTAAGCATCCTTCACGAGGACTAAGATGTCCTCCTCATTGAGTCTCATGAACTCATTACATGCCCGCAAGGTGTTAGCAATAACATAGAACAAATAGTGAATTGCAGGATGTTGAATATTGTTCTCCTTGCTTACTCTAGTACTGAAACTCATTCCATTATAATATTGTTCGGGGGAAGGATTTAAGCTAGTAAAGGATGCACATAAGGCATTAACATTATTTTTTTGGAAATTAAAACATGCGCACCATTCATCTAGTGTTAAAGTGTAGTTGTTGTTCATAAGCGGGAAAGAAATCATGTCCTCTCCTTGCCATAGTTTAACAGTGCTTTGCAACGACCTTAGGAAATCAATGGTTAACCGGCGATAAGTAGGCACATCATTGTACACAAAGTTTTGCAAACCAACCCTATTGCAAATTAAATGGAAGTCATTGGAAATACCGAGTTGGTTCAATATAATGGGGCAAGCCCACTTGCTTTCCTTCACTTCTCGATTCTTGATCCTATCAAAGCGATCATGTTGGAGCTTGTTCCTGAACCGTATCCCCATGCGTTCTTCAGTAACTGCCCGAGAAGCGCTAGAAGCGGCATGAGCACGATTTCGGCTCCTTGTGTTCATCATATAAAACAATAAAGGAAGACACAATAAAACTTTCCCAACAATAATAAGTATAACATATTCCTCATCATAGCACACTAAATTATCCTCTCAAAATAATAATCTAGGCAAGAGAATCATGGCAATTAGTTCATAGTAGGTCTCATCCTAGATTGATAATGACAACAGATCAAAGATGAATTTGCAAAAAGTAATTTGAGGATCAGAGGAGAAACATACCATAGATCACTCGTGTGCGAGGAAGTAGAACGGATTTGAGTAGAGGTGAATATCTCTTGAGGTTTTGATATAGTTTGGAGGTAGAATAAAGAAAAAGGATTGAAGTTTTAGAATTGGAGGTACCTTCCCGTGCGATTTTCTGGTCGAACGCAACTACACATGCGCAACTATATGGCCGGAACAATGCGTTCCCGCCGTATAGTTGGCCTTCTGTCAATTTTTTGGGGTTTCCACCTGGAAGCGCAGCTCTATGACCGAAACTATATGGCCGGAACAATTTGTTCCCGCCGTATAGTTGGTCATCAAACTGTCTGTTCCTAGGAAAAGAAATTGTACAAAAGCATCGATATCTATACAATCGCAATTATACGGTCAGAATTTTTATTCCCGCCGTATAGTTGGTCGTTAAGCCGTCAGTACGTGGAAAATAATTTGTACGAAAGCACCGATATCTATATGACTGGAGCTATACGGTCGGATTTTTCATTCCCGCTGTATAGTTGGTTGTTAAACCGTCAGTACAGATGAAAGAAAAAATTGTCGATGGCAAAAATATCTATATGGCCGGAACTTATTCCCGCCGTATAGTTGGTCATTAAACTCTCTGTGTCCATTAAAAATTTTCCGTTTCTTCGAGAATTACTTCTTATACTGAAACTTAGCGAAATACCATCTTTTTGATAAAAAGTTGACAGTTAATATTGTCGACCAACAATAGCACATATAAAGCAGGATTTTAAGTACTACCGAACTTCTTCTCCTCAAATGGAGTTTTCTAGCACTCTTTATTAAACATAAACTTAAGATAAAAACTTAAAACTTAACTCAAACCTTTATTAAACATGGGTTGCCTCCCATGGAGCGCTCTTTTATGGTCAATAGCTTGACCTTGATGTTGCTCACTTAGGCCAGATGAGTGGAACACCCATTCCAAAGTAATTGGCCTTCAAAGTGATGGCCTACTTTTCATCATGCTTGGCTTTCTTTTTCCTGGGGAAATGTATAACAAAAGGATCCCGTGAAGGCAGTTGAAGCTTCACGTTCTGACATGGGCATACCTTACAGGTACTCGAGCTTGGTGTATATGGTCCAACCTAAGAAGACCACAACATTGCTAAGGCCCAGTCAAGATCCGGATGGTAGGAGACTTCGAATGCTTGCAGCACACGGCAAACTTAAGATAGAAGTTTAAAGGGGAAACCCTAATCTATAACCGACTCGACCTGCTATCCCGAGACATATCCTATCTATATAAGGGTTAGGAGGGGGCGACGAGGAGGACAATCCACAACCCTAGTTTCCGCACCTTCGCCAGATTGCATCTGCGCACCCCTGTAACTTTTGACTCCTCGATAATTCCAAGAGTAGACAAGCAGGAGTAGGGTCCTCTACGAGGCCTAAACCTGGGTAAACCCTACGTCCCTGTGTGCTTGTTTGCTAGCCGATCGATGACTCTTGCGCTCCGCACTTCCTCTAACCTAAGTCCATCTGCGATGGGCATTGATGAGTTAACCCCTCGTCATTTGGTGTCGTCTGTGGGAAACGGGAGTGCTGATGTTGTGGCTTCCTTGGCCCCATCAACTATGATCTACGACTCCGTATCAGCAGAGATTCACCTCCTCTTTGGTGCCTTCGACTTCACCATCCACACGCCAGCCACTCTCCCAGATTGCAAGTCCGTGGGCGATGGGATCGGCCTGGTGATCGGGAGCTTACGCTTCCAAGTTGGTCGGCTGGGCACACTTTGCCTCCCTGACCAGCTGAAGGTTCCCGCGATTGCTCCAGCATCGTGGTTTCCACCGCCAATCGGCACCCTGAGCAAACTCAACGCCCAGACAACAGTCGGGAATACGGACGGTGATAGCAGTCGCGAGTCCGATCTGGGCGATCTGGCAACAGAAGATGGAGCCTACGGCTCCATATCTGAAAGCTGTGGAAGCAACAGCTTCCCTAGCCATTACATGTGCGCCGTCATTAACACAGGCGTCAATGGTGACACTCAGGACAACACCAGTACCAGTGGTGGTATCCCAATCGCAAATGGTGGTCCCTCCAACGGAGCACCCACCAACAACGGGCCGAAAGGTCATCCACATCTTACTGCGAATGAACATACCCAAGAGCACGTGCTGATCAAGCTCAACGACGCCGAGTGGTCTCGCTGCCGAGAAGCCCTGCGGGGCAACCCGCTGCCACCAAACTCATCACAAGACATGCTGATGGGCTATCACTGGCTTCTCAAGGAAGAATTCAAGTGCCAGCAACAAGTAATCGCCTAGCTCGATGCGGGCAAGAAGGCGGCAGATGAGTCGAGCCTTCGGAGAGCTTAGCTCTGTTCCATTGGAGGATCCTCCTCCAAGGGTAACAATCATACAGCCACCAACAGACGTTCTCGACTGGCTCACCTCACCAATAAGGAGAGAGAAGAGGCCGTGCAAGTCCTCGACTTCTCATCTATGATGGTGGATATGCGGGGCAATGTGCTCCCAAAAACACCGCAGGCAGCGTTAACAGCGGACACGATGTACCTGCTCAACAACCAGCCACCGGCTGGGGACCCGCGGGCTGCCATGCACCGATCCACGATCATAGGACTGGGACTAGTCGAAGCTACCCTCATCAAGGATCCAGCATCAGAGCCAAAGAAGAACAAGGCTCTGGCCAAGTGCTACTCTTCCCCATCCTCCAGCGATGACAGTCATGACTTGTTGCGATGACGCCTCTCATGATGACACGACTATGACTACGACACGCGCGATGACATCACGCCACGCAAAGTCGACAAGATGCGTATGAGGCGTGCCCGTTCGACTGACACGGAAGATGACAAGATAGAGCTCTGCGGTGCCAGCTGCTTTAGCAGAGCCATATGGAAAAAGAGAATGCCAAAAGGGTTCAAACTCCCATCGGAGAACCCGAAATTCGACAGCCTCCAGGACCCGAAGATCTAGCTAGAGGATCACAATTTTGTTCCGTCAGGCTGCACGGAGGAACCACGAGCACTACAATGCAATGCCTCTAGCTACAACTGCAAGGTGCCGCTCGTGCGTGGCTCAATAACCTTCCGTGCGGATCTATTCGCAGCTGGTGTACAGCTTCGTGCAAAACTTCAAGGGCACTTACAAAAGGCCCGCATCAATCAAAGAATTAAGAGGTTGCTACCAAAAGATTGGCGAGTCGCTGCGGCATACATCCAAAGATGGTCCATCATCAAAACCTCTACAGAAGACATCTCTAACGACCGCGCAATCAACACGTTCAATGGCGGCAGGCGCTGCAGTGAGCTCAGAGAGGAGCTGGGCCCCTCAAAGCCCAAAACAATCGACCACCTGATGGAGATCAGGAACATGTGGCCTGATGGAGTGGACTCTGTGAAAAACCGCATCCACTCAGATGATGATGACGATCTCGATCACAGACGCGATCGCCGAGGAAAACACCGGATGCGCGGTTACGAAGACCACGAGGAATTCGACATGGTCGCGGCTGGCTATGCTGACAAACGCGACGACAATAACCGCAATAGCGGATACCGCGACAGCGGGAAAACCACCCAGGTGTGGCAACACCACACCCGTGATGAGGCACCTAGAACATCTATCCACGACAAACTGTTCCCGCCGTGCAATGTACACTTCTACATTAACAAGCATGACGACAAGAAGAAATTCAGTCACCTGCTAAAGGACTGCCGCAAGTTCCTCAAGCTCCATGAAGGTCTAGCCCAGATGAATCGCGATGCGATAAACCAGGGCTATGGAGCTACCCCGGGCACCATGGCTCATGGAGCACCACCACCACCCGGGCCACCACCACCTGCAGCCGCGCCTATCCAAAACCACGGAGGTGAGCCATACCCACGAGCACTGGGAAACATGGGGATGATCCAAAAAGGACGCCCATCAAATCGGGTGAAAAAATCAATCACTCGCCAAGTCAATTTGGTGATGAACTCTCCACCCTCAACCACTGAGTACCTCAGTGGGAGCGAGTCCTGCATTACCTTCGACAAGCGCGATCATTCATGCCAAGTACCTCGCCCACTGTCCCTTGGTGCTCAAGGCAAAAATTTGATGCTTCAAGATGAGTCGCGTCTTCATGGACGGCGGCAGCGCCATCAACCTCATGTTTGCAAGTAACTTGCGCGCCATGCGAATCCCTCTGTCATGTCTAGAAACTTCAGACACAACATTCCATGGCATTTTCCCAGGGAAGGGCGTATACCCCCGGGCAAGATCAGCTTGGACGTCATCTTCAGAATGCCGGCAAACTTCCGGTGAGAGCGCATCGAATTCAAACTTGTTGACTGGCCCTCGCAGAACCACTACATCCTCGGGCGTGTCGTGTTCGCGAGGTTCATGGTGGTGCCATGCTATGCCTACCTGCAGATGAAGATGCCTGGCCCCAACGACATTATCACAGTCAACGGAAGCTTCGAGAAGTCCGACAGCTGCGACAGGGAATTCAACAGAATCTCCTAGTCTTTCGGCATGCAGGAGGAACTGGCGAGGTTGAAGGAGTCGACAGAAAACAGTCTACCTCCCCTGAGTAAACCAAGCTCACCCAACCAATCCTTTGACACGTCGGTCCACATCAAAGTGGTCCAGGTCCACCCAACGGACCCGACCAAGACGACCCTCATCGCCAACAACTTGAGTCCCACATAGAACTCACGCTCATCGAATTCCTCCATGAGCGCTGGGAAATCTTCGCCTCGTGTCCAGCGGATATGCTAGGAGTTCCCAAGGAATTCGCCGAGCACTCACTCAATATGAATCTTGAAGCAAGACCAGTGAAACAGACAATACATCGACTATCTTAGCCAAGGGCAAAAGCGGTTGGTATGGAGGTCAACAGACTCCTCGACGCTAACTTCATAGACGAGATTAAGGAAAGAACCTGGGTAGCAAACCCCGTGCTAGTTCCTAAAAAGGACACAGATATCCTGCGGATGTGCGTGGACTTCACCTCCCTGAACAAACATTGCCCAAAGTATCACTTCTCGTTGCCGCGGATCGACCAGATAATCGACTCCACCGCGGGTTGCAAGCGCCTTTGCTGGCTATCACAAGATTCAAATGAAGGAGGAAGAACAGGAGAAGACTGAGTTCATCACACCCTTTGGCATCTTCTGCTACACAACGATGCCTTTCGGGCTGAAAAACACATGTGCCACCTACCAGCAGTGCATGCAAGCCTACCTCAAGAACGAGCTTGGTCGTCACATCCAAGTCTACGTGGATGACATTGACGTCAAAACTAAGGAGGAAGCCTCGTTACTCAACGATCTCCACGAGACCTTCGAAAACCTTGATCATTATCGGATCAAGCTAAATCTGGACAAATGCGCCTTCGGCGTACCATCTAGGAAATTTCTCGGGTACCTCATCTCCGCGAGAGGGATTGAGGCTAACCCGAAGAAAATAAAGGCCATACTAGCCATGGAGAAGCCGAAGAATGTGAAAGGCGTCCAACAGCTAGCTGGGCGAATCGCAGCGCTCAGTTGATTCATTAGTCGGATGGGAGAGAAGGCATTGCCTTTCTACCAACTCCTCCGCAAGACTGACAAATTCGAGTGGACAGACAAAGCACAAGAAGCATTCGAAGACCTCAAGCGTCTACTATCCACTTCGCCGGTGTTGGTGACACCTCAAGAAAAGGAGCAACTGGTGTTATACATATCCGCCACCAACCAGGTGGTTAGTACTGTGCTCGTAGTTGAACGAGCCGAGCAAAATAAAGTCCACGGGGTACAACACCCAGTCTACTACCTCAGCGAGGTGCTCACACCGACAAAACAGCGGTACCCACATTATTAGAAGCTGGCGTATGGCGTCTTCATGACAACCAGGTGACTGCGCCACTATTTCTAGGAGAACCCCATCATTGTGGTGAGCGACGCCCCGTTAGGGCACATCCTTAACAACCCCGACGCCACCGGACGAGTCGTGCTTTGGGGGATATAACTATCTCCACGAGACATCACATATGAGAAGCGAGATGCGATCAAGTCCCAAGTACTCCTGGACTTTCTCATCCACTGGATGGAGAACTAGCTCCCCGACAAGCCAGACATGTCCTATCTTTGGACAATGCACTTCGACGGATCCAAATGCAAAGAAGGAGTTGGTGTGGGCATCATACTAACATCGCCACAAGGTGACAAGATGAGGTATGTTCTGCGAATATAGTTCACCGCCTCCAACAATGAAGCTGAATACGAAGCCCTTCTCCATGGGATGCGGATGGCCAAAGCATGTGGTGCAAAGCGACTCGTTATCTACGGCGACTCTAATCTGGTGGTGAATCAAACCATGAACCAGTGCGATGCCCTGGCCGACAACATGATCGCCTACCGCGACCTCTATGACGCACTCGAAGGGGACTTCGATGGCTATGAACTGTGGTACATCAGCCGCGAGAGCCACGAGGATGCAAATACACTCACCAACATTGGCTCCACCTGTGCCCCAGTGCCACCTGGAGTACTCCTCAAGAAAATCTGTGAACACTCCATCAAGCCAAAGGCTCCAGAGCAAAAGACCAGCATGACAAAGGACTTGGGGGCTATGCCACCCAACAAGATGAAAGCACTCGAGGACATGGAGCTAGATACAGGACTTGAGGGCCCCATGGAGATAATGATGATCGAGCCATCCTGGACATAACCATACATCGCGTACTTTCTTAGCAAAAGGTTGCCAGATAAACCGACAAATGAGCGTCAAATAGCGCGATGATCCAAGGGTTTCGCCCTCATCAACGACGAACTGTACAAGCGCAACGGCGCGTCTCCAACGGGGACGGAAGAGACATGCTCCTCGACATACACGAAGGCACTTGCGGTGATCATGCTGGCAGTCGCGCCCTAGTCGCCAAAGCTCCGCGGGCTGGATTCTACTGGCCAACGGCAATGCGTGATGCTAAGGACATCGTCTAGCGATGCAATGCTTGCCAACGATTCGCGGATAAACCGCATGCACCCGGTGCAAAACTCTGGCCAATACCTATGGCCTGGCCCTTCGCGTAATGGGGACTTGACATGGTCGGCAAGCTGCACAAATCTTCACCTCGAGGATACGTCTACATCCTCGTCATAGTTGAAAAATTCACGAAGTGGATTGAAGCCATGGTGGTAACAAATGAATCAGGGGCAACATCCATAAAATTCTTCGAGTCCATCGTCTTCAAGTTTAGGGTACCACACAACATCATCACGGACAACAGAACGAACTTCACCTCCAAGGAATTCTAGGATTTCTGCGAAAACCTGGGAATCAACATCAGCTACGCCTTAGTGGTGCACCTCGAAAAGGCCAATGGCCTCGTCTGCAGCGGCATCAAGAAAAGTCTCCTCAGGCCACTAGAAAGAGCTGCTGGGTGCTGGCCCGAAGAACTACAATCAGTACTATGGAGCCTGCACACAACTCCAAACAGTGCCATAGGCTATACTCCATTCTTCATGGTACATGGAGCTGATGCAGTACTACCCGTAAATGTGCGCTACAAAGCCCCGCTGGTCGTAGCATACAGCGAGGCAGATCAACCCTTGCACTCAAAGACTCCGTCGATCTCCTAGACTAAGAACAGGAGATTGCAGCAGAAAGATCCACGATCTACCAACAAAACCTCCGCAACTACCACAGTAGAAGGATACACCCACGGTCCTTCGTTGAAGGAGACCTGGTCTTGCGACTGAAGAAGCAAGGGCACCTCAAGCTCGAGTTCCCCTGGGAGGGACCTTATGTGATTACCGAAGTAATCCCAGGAGGCGCCTACCGCCTTAAAGACGTAGAAAGCGGAGTCGCATACTCCAATCCCTGGAACATCGTGCAGCTACATCGTTTCTACCCCTAGATGTTTTTTACTTTACAAATAAGGCTATTCAGCCAGGCTACTTAGCCACACATTATATCTCCTAATATTCTACGAATAAATAAAGCTAAGTACCTCCAACTTTGTGTTTCTATTTTTCCTTACAGTTGTATCACTCGGGGGCTGCACCACCCTTTCCACCTTGTTACACGAATAATGCAGTAGCCTGAGTAGCTGACGTACTATCAATCAAACCCTTGGTAAAACCAACCCAGCTGCAACGCACCTGACAGGTTCAACAAGGTGCTGCGATGAATATGCGTTAGGCTAACAAAAAGGAACTGCAGAGTAGAAGCTACTTGAAAAATACATAAGCTAGCAAGATTTTACATATAAATGGGTAGCAAAAACCACCCGATGTACTTATACGAACTTTACAACACCTACGCATCTATGTGCAGGATCAAAACTACTCTACTGCCGTAAAAGGACAACATTGGTACGTTCTTCAAAGAACTCGACGATATCTTCGGCCGGATAATCACCCGCTCGATAATGTGGCACGATGTTCGATGCCATTCCTTGTGGTGGGGGCAGCAGTCCAGCGGCAACTGCTGTGAAATCCAGATTAGGATGATGCAGGCGAAAAAGTGCCAACGCAGCCTTAGCACCCGCGACTAACTGCTGATGCACACACTCGTAGACCACGCTCACATCCTGAAATTTCTTCAGTAAAGCTAACAAGCTAGAGGGCACTGTATCCAATGGGAACATCTCCTGGAAAATATGCTTAAGGCACGAATGTGACTTCTTCAAATAAAGAAGCACCTGCGATGCACGGTCCTGCAGTGTTGCCAACGCGACTGCACGATCACGATCAACCCAAAAGTACCCACTAGCTTCCAGTTGCTCCTGGGTCAAGCAGTTCAGTCAAATGATGATTCGATCCCTCTCATATTGCGGATGACGAGCACTCACAACTGCAAAAGGTAGTACAAAGCATAAATACAAAGCGCCACCATGAGTGGCTGGGAAAGGAGGAGAAGATAGAGAACTAACACTTAAATTGCTCATTCAACCGAGCCACCTCGCCCAGAAGATACTTCTCGCGCGTACTGTCTTTTTCAGCTTTTGACTTCCACACGTCCGCGTTACCACAAATCATCGGCATCTCTCGCTCCAAATGTTTTATGCGGTCATGCAATCGAGACAGCAGCGACAGCTCCTCCACCTTTGAACATGGTTGCGCCACAGGTTCATCGGTGGGAGGTGAGTCGGACGGACCACTCGAAGGACCCTATTACAAGCAGAGTAAGAGGCAAATAAGTCCAACCATTCATTAATAACACCAAAAAGAAGAAACATCAAAGTTCAGCATGTCTCAAAAGGGGTACCCCCACAAGGCACAATTCAAGAGGGAGAAGCTAGACTATTACAAAAGGCGACTAAGCAGCAGGCTACAGCTAGGCGTTGACACTCAGGGGCTTCCTCGAGTCTGTGGCAGTCTCCGACACCACCGCCTTCTCGGCTACTGCCTCTCATGTCGTGGTTTTTGCCGTCTTCAACCGCCTCAGCTCCGCCGAGTACTTGGCAAGTGTCTCAATGAGCCGAGGCCCATACTTATTGCAACTAGTGGCAAAGGGAGCAAACACTACCTGCTAGCCATCTGTAGTGACAGGCATCACCGAGGAGACCCTACTGGGTTTAGATCCACACCATGAGCTTGCACCATCGTGAGTCCCATGGTCGCTTCAACCCCCCTTTGAGCATTCTTGAAGTCCATGTGCACGCCCCAACGAAGGACTCTACCAAGCCATCGAGATCTTCAATCAGCTTGGCCTTGGGGACCATCTCCTCTCAAAGACGCCCAAGCACACCCTTGGCCTTCTCGAGTGAGTCCTTGACGGAGACACTGCGATCTTCGACCGCAGCCACAACATCGGCCAAAGCATCTGAGCGGGCCAGAGCCTGGGCGTCGAAGTGCATGCCAGTAGCATCTACAGAAGATGCACATGAGCACAGCAACACACAGGCAAAGTACACAACAAACAAAATGATGCAGCATATTAGCCGAGAGTGCCTTAGCAACAGAGAAAAGTTGTTCTACGAACACCTTTTCCCTGTTAGCCGTAGCTGCCAGCAGGTCCTCCTCGTGAGTCTTCGACTCCCGGGCGGAGCGTTCCATGGCTTGGAGTGCCTCGTCACGCTTCTTCTTTGTGGCGGCAAGACCCTTCTAGAGGGAATCAACACGATGAAGAAGCTCATTATGCTCACTTGCAAGTGGAAACAACACAAACTCAAACTCACCAATTTTTGTGCATAACAGCACGGATGAAAGAGTGTGATCTCACATTCAAAGGTACAATGGAGGGCTTCCAACGAAGCATGCGGACGGCCCAGGGAAATAATTTGTTCGGCGAGGCAAGTGGACTCCTTCATGATAGGCTGCAAAAGGGAAGCATGAGCATCAACCAAAGTTTGACTGCCAACGACAAGCAAACTTACATGTTCCTCTAGGGACTCCAAAGTTTCCTTCTGAGTAGACATCCGGGCAACAATCTGGTGCCCCCAGCGTGGAGGGGACTCGAAGAACAGGCACCGAAGTTGGCCGCCACCAGAGGAGAAGGAGACCGCGCCGCCACCTCCTTGTCTTTGGAGTCTGTGACTCCAGACTCCTTCACAAACAGACAATCATCGAATGATGAAGACGCGGTCTGGCTACAAAACATACATTGCAACTTCAGAAGAGAAGATTTTGGGACACAAGGATGAACTCGCAAGAATATAATACATACTCGTAAAAATTGTCGAGGTCGAAGGAGTCCTCGGATGCCTCCTTCGGTAGCTTCAGTTTCTTCTTCTAAGGAGGAGCCACGGCGTGCACAGGCACAATGGGAATTGGCTCCTCTACCACAGTCGGAGGACCCTCCGGCATCGTCGGCAAGGATGCGTTCGAATTCTTGCTTCGGGAGCGCTTGCGAGTTCCGTTCCTGCTGGACTCAAGGGCTTCCATCTCTCCCATGACAGGAAAGGTGGAGTCTGATTCGTCCTCCTCTTCGGCTTCGCGAGGGACTACTCCCTCGAGATGAGGAGGCAACATAGTGGTCACCTTCTAGTCCTAATACAAGGAACAAACATCAATATAAAGGACAACCCAACATGCAATCGAAAAACAAGAAGACCTCAAAAGAAATCCACCTCAGGCGGAGGATGACTCGCACAAAAGGGAGGCACGACTGAGTAACCAGGGAGTTTCTCCTTGACGGTGTACTTGGTTAGAAGTCGAAACCTCCTGTCTACTTCGCTGGAAGAAATGTTCTCTCGTGAGATGCGAGTAACATCGTCAACGCTAGTCCAGCAGCACATCGGATGCGCCCTATCTTGTAGCGGCTGCACTCGACAACGCATCCAAGTGCGAATGAGGTCTACGCCACCTCCTTCCTTACCTATGTGGAGCTCAAGGTCGTAGTCACGCTTGTACAGAGCCTCAGTCTCTTTGGCTTCGCCGGGCATCACCGTGTTCTTCCACGACCTCCTACTTTTGCATACTGCCCTAGGGTCAAATGGTGCAAGCCCGAAGTGTTCCTCATCTACCTTCTAGTCGCGAATATAGAACCACTTCTCCCTCCACCCTTGATAGATGCATTGAAGTTTATGGAGAAATATGTGATATTGGAGTCTACATGATCCTGCAGCCTCCTATATCATAGACTACCGACCCAGAGCCCGACTGATGCTTCAGTTTGAAAAGTTTTTTGAAGAGCCCAAAGTGTGGCTCGATTTCGAGCCAGCACTCACAAAGGGTAATGTAGCAGGCAATGTGAAGGATCGAGTTTGGGGTCAGCTGATGCAGCTGGAGCCCGTAGAAGCAGAGAAACCCCCTCACAGACATGTGAAGGGGGACAGAAAGACCACGAATGATAAATGCGAGGAACATCACCCGGAAATCCGGCAGGGGGACTGGGGATTACCTCGTCGCCGGGAATCCGGCAGTCATCTTCCATAGCAGGGAGAGCACCATCTTGGCGTGAGTTGAAAAGATCTGTGCCCTTGATGGTGGTTGGCCGCCACGATCCATTCATGATGTGCGTGCCTAGGCCCTTCTTCTTTCTAGCCATGGCGGCAGTACTGCTGCATGTGACAGCGGCGCCCTTCTTCTTGGCCACACCAGTGGCAGCCAAAGATCCAGTAGCGGAGGCACCTCTCTTTGTCCCCATCTTGCGCTTGCGTTGGGAGCATAGGAAGTAGCTAGGAAAGGTGCGGAGGCCGTCCAGTGCAGCAAGGAGATGCAGACAATGGAATAGCAAGGAGCAGCAATGGAGGCAGAGCGCGAAGGAAGAAGATGGATTTCGAGGAAATTACCGTGCAGCAATCCCTACTTAACAACACAACAAATGCAATCCAACGGCCAGAAGTGCACCAGCCCGATGCGTGGCACAAATCGATATAGATGTGTGGTAGGGTAAATAGCGAATCGTCGCTCCACTCGTCCCATTACGTGCGAGAATCGAGGAGACGCAGCTAAAATCGAAGATTACGCACGCTCGGTCAACTCCAAGTCAACACTTCTGTCATTTACTCCAGTAGGAGAATTTTCTGACTACTCTGGTCCTTACTCGAGTCTTCGACTCGACCAAGATATCGGGGGCTACTCCTAACAGGAGCGCTGGCCGTGCACCTGATAAACTTTATAGACTTCCAAAGCATTATGACAATATATTTCCTCTCAAAACCCTTCACTCGAATCAACAATTCGACTGTGGACTCTGGATTACTCCCATAGGGAGTGCTGAAGGCATATTCGACTGAAAAAACAAAAGACGACAGCAGTCGAAAACAATCATAGTCCCTACTCAAGTCTATGACTCGAATAGGCACTCAGGGGCTACTCCAATAGGGAGTGCTAGTCGTGCACCCTATGATTTTTCTTGTACATAACTGTGTGTTGACTGCGTCCACACTCGAAAACACTGGCGACTCCGCCTCATATTTTCCCTGCAAAGATACTACGTCTCCTGGGTCACCCGAATCATCTCCTCGATGACAATATTCGGATGCCATGCTTGTGGCATGAAGATAAGACCTGAAGAAGGCCTGGCAACACACCTGATGCGCTCTACCAGAAGTAATCCGTGCCTACAGGTACGATGAGATAAGCCTTGACGGACGCGTCGAGTGCTCACACTTATACACTGGGATGCGACTCCATAAGACCTCTATGGCATGAGTTGAATTACGCCAGCACTTCTCCGAATTCAAGTCCGGGGACTCGAGTTTGAGTAGATTGTGTTGTTTGGCCCTAAGGCAGTTAACTGATCCCGACACATCAGATGAATCAGGCATGTATATCGACAATCCCTATGATACAAGCTAAAGCATTCGAAAACATGCTTAACTCTACACTCGAGGGCATCATAAGTCTCCACTCGAATTTTCGATTCAACCAGAGACTCGGGGGCTACTGACGTGAGCATACCGTACAGTTACTCGAGCTTGGTGTATACTATCTAACCTAGAAGAAGCCCACGATGTTTCTAAGGCCCAGTCAAGATCCAGATGAATAGGAGACTTCGACTGCTTGCATCACACAACAAACTTAAGATAGAAGTTTAAAGGGAAAACCCTAATCTGTAACCGACTCGACCTGCTATCCCAAGACCTAGCCTATCTATATAAAGGTTAGGAGGGGGCGGCGAGGAGGAGAATACACAACCCTAGTTTCCGCACATTCGCCAGATTGCATATGCGCACCCTTGTAACTTTTGACTCCTCGATAATTCCAAGAGGAGATAAGCAGGAGTAGGGTCCTCTACGAGGCCAAAACCTAGGTAAACCTTGCGTCCCTGTGTGCTTGTTTGCTAGCCAATCGATGCCTCTAGCGCTCCCCACTTCCTCGAACTAAGTCCATCTGCGATGGGCATTGATGAGTTAACCCCTCGTCACGTTCCCTTCATGGAGATTAATTAAAGCCTTTATAGTTCTTAAGAAAGGATGGCCTAGTATAATAGGAGCAGTTGAATCTTTAGGCATGTCAACAATAACAAAGTCAATTAGAGTAGGACAACCTTTAATTTAAACTAAAGTGTTCTCCTTAATTCCTACAACTTGTTTATAGGTAGAATCCACAAGATGTAGTTTTAGTTCGGTTATTTCGAAAGAGCCAAGATTTAACTTGTTAAAAAGACTCTTTGGGATTGTTGAAATGCTTCCACCTAGATCACAAAGTGCAGCTATTTCATGTGTCCCAAATTTTAATCTTAATCATAGGCTCAAATATATCATCTAGTTTAACAGGTTATTTTTCAGTGATTTTCTTGTATTCCTCTTCAAGCTCGTGTACCTTTATTGCTACCTGATCAACGAAGTGTTGATACATGGCTTCATTGTTTCCTTCACTCACCGGAATTTTAATGTTGGTCCTTTTTACAAGATCTTCAATGGTGTAGCTTGGTGAGGGAGCATTACTATAATCAAGTTCTTCAGGATCCTCCCTTTGGATTCTCATCATTTTGAGGTCTTCAATAGGATTAGACTCAGCTTTGCCTGCAAATTTAGCCAGAATGAGAGTTTGACTCTCGGTTATCTTACCTAGTTGTGCCTCAACAATCCTCGTCCTTTCTTCGAGGGCCTGCAAATCATTCCTCAAACTTACAGCTTGGTTAGATAATTTACCAAGCATAGCATCATGGTTCTCCGTTATTTTAACAAGAATATTGTTTTGTTCATTTTGCGAGTCTATAAAAGACTTAAGTGTTTCTTGGATACTACCATTACTAGTTCCCATTTTATTATTAGAGTTACCTGTAGGTTTAGAATAATGTTTTCGAAAATTAGGGTTATAATTTTTCTTCCAAGCAGGGTTATAATTATTATGAGCTATGAAGTCTACTTCTTCAATATTTGTTTTGGGGATAGATCTTACCTGGGTTTCCTTACCTTTTACGGCTAATATGAGCTCATCCAACTTAGCATTGAGTTCTTCATTTTCTTGTGGTGAGACGGAGTTCACCTTCTTCGTGTTTGATCTTTCTACATGCCATTGGGCATGGTTGTCTCGCATATTGTCTAGCAGCTCCTTTGCTTCGGTAATATGTTTACCCATGAATGTTCCTCCAGCTGCAATATCAAGCATAGAGCCACAAGATTAAGATCATTATAACATAAATGGAGGATTAACCAATCTTCCATCCCATGGCTGGAATAGTTTCTTAGGCATTCTTTCATCCTCTCCCATGCAAGCGCTAGTGGCTCACGCTCTTCTAATCGAAAACCAGTAATATTAGATCTTAGTTGCATAGTCTTTGCAGGTAGGAAAATTTAGTCATAAATAAAGAAGTACATCCCACCCATGATGTAATAGTATTTTTAGGCAAAGCTAGCAACCATTCTTTTGCTCTCCCTCTAAGAGAGAAAGGAAATAAAAGCAATTTGACCGCATCGGGGTCAACTTCTTTTATGCGCATCATATCACATATTTCAGTAAAAGTATTCAAGTGCATACCTGCGTCCTCAACAGCAGAGCCTCCAAATTGATTCTATTGAACCAAACTTAAATAATGGGGCTTAATTTCATAGTCATTAGCAGCAATTGCTGGCTGAGTAATAGGAGTACGCAAATAATCATTATTGGGAGTGGAAAATTCCCCAAGCTTCTTTTCAGCCATATTTCCTATGTTTTTGGGATTTCTTAAACAGAGAATTATGATAATAATAACAAGAATTTCAAGACTAACTAATTTTTTCAGTTTTTCAAATAAAGACTAAAAGCAAACTAAAAATTAAAAACAAGAATTAAAACTAGAAAGGTTCCTACTAACCTCACTAGGGTAGCTATTGCTTCCTCGGCAACGGCGCTAGAAAAAGGGTTACTTTAGCGGACCCGGATTACGGATGTAGTATATCTCTTTTTCCCTAGTATACCTAGGTTTATCGAATCCTCGGGAAGCAGAAGCAAAGTGAAGTTACTTTAATGGACCTTCAGGAGTTTTAGAATTCCTTTTGTGTTTCTACCGGACCAAGAGTTTGCATATTTTTGTTATTGTCTATGATGCAGAGAGAGGGCCTAGGGCATTCGGTTTCACCTGTAGCTGTGCAAAACATCTGATGGGAATAAAAGATAGAAATAAAGTATGCATGTAATGGTTAGAGCAAGATAAATTATATGTGGGCAGTGCATCCATAATTTCTATTGCCTCCACAACCGCTTATAGCAATAACCTACTAGTCTCATCCATAGAAGAAAGAGAACTAATGATATGCATAGTGATGTCACCGTTAATCCCAAGTAAATCCCTCACATACAGCCGTACTACCCTTTTGTCACTAGGGTTCCCAACCTGCAGATTAGTCATTACTCATACTCCCTATACCTGGCTCAATCCTCGGGGTCTTGGGTACCTGACAAGTCCTTAGATTGATGCAAGAGAGGATACAATATTCATCATGTCATACAAACTAATACATGATCCCATCTATGATAAATAACATGCACAAAAAGCTACATGGCTAGGCTGAAGCTCTTAACCCAAGGAGAATTACTCACACATAGAGATGAGATCAAAGATCACAAACATTGTAGTGAAAATCCTGAGATTGATAGAAATAGTCTTACAATGTCACCAATCTAAGAAGAGATCTACTATTACAAGTGGTGGAATATGGATATGGTGGTGGAGAGATTAGATCTAAGTCTATTCCTCCGGCGGCTCGCCAGTGTTGTTGATGGAGATCTGGGGGTCCCTGATGGTTTCTACGAGCTCCCTTTTCTCGTCGCTTGAGGCCTCTTTATATAGGGGACCCTTCATGAAAGTTGTTCTTCTTGACCTAGCTGCATCGATGACAACTATACAGCCGGATCTATATGGCTAGAATTTTATTCTGGTTTTATAGTTGGTCGTTAAAGCGTCTGCCTCTGACCCACGACTCCCGGTTTCTTCTGGTTGTTGGAAATCTCGTATCTTTGAATTTAATGTAGTGATTCCCATCATCAAACGTCATTATCTCTTCAGGAAAAAAATAGAAAGAAAGGATTGTGTCAACACCCGGATTTTAATCCTAGATGCCTGTTATGTCATACATCGCAATCCCAGGATTACCATTTTTGCGAGACATAATATATTGGATATCACAGTACATCATCCATTACAAACCATACATAAGGTCTTACACAAATAAGGATCTCATGATCCAGTCTTAATACAACAAGCAGCGGAATAAATATTAAGCGTAGCGGTGGGGTCCATCTTCAGGGGCACAGGCAATGCTGACGAAGGCAGATAGTCCTAGTTATCATAGCCGTCCTGCTGGCCATCATCTTGGTAGTCTCCTTCATAGTCTGGCCATGAGAATAGCCAGGGACAAAAGCCATGAGTACTCTTTAAGTACTCGCAAACTACCACTAACAATTTGGTATAGTTCTAAAGTGAAGTGCTAACTCTAAGTTTAACTATAAAGTTAAGTTTGAAACCTAAGTTAAGTTTGAAACCTAAGCTAAGTTCAGAAACAAAGAAAGACAAAATAAAGTTCTAGAATCACTTAAGTTGGGGAGCTAGTGTCATAATCACAACTCTGTTGTGGTCAAGTCAAGATTCATCATTCATTTCATAAGTTATTTTGAAAACATCTGACAACAAAACAGTATGGCCACTCCAACTGTCCATAACAGCGGACGCGGCTATTCGAATAGTTTGACACTCTGCAGAGGTGGTACACTTTCACCACAAGATTTGATACATCTGTCAGGGATAACCCTGAATCATCATACTTAGTATGCATATAATCAAACATAACCTTTCCATTACACACCCTAGTATAAGCACCTCTCCTATGAGCATGGCCTCCCAACCATCACCATCTGTCATCTTGGGCACTGCATAGGTGGAAAACATTGAGAGGTAGCCTCAGCTAAAACCTCTCCCGCGAGGGAACTAATACTAATGCATATAAACTTCCGGCTAAGCCTTACCCAATTCAGGTATTGTGGTTGTATGGTACATTTGGAATGGTATCGCATCCGAATCCAACCATCAGTTTTGTAAAAGGGTGAAGGCTCATGCCTCAACATTTTCATCATCATAAACCATTTGTGTTTCTCAATACATGTCAAAACATTTCAATAGAATGACTCATCATTCCAAGGTTTTCATAATTCATTTTCACCAAGTGTTCCCATCTAAAGTGACTCAAGTTTTTATCTACTCTAAACTACTAAGTTAAGAGTGTTCACTAAGGTGGAAAGATGGGATCAATCTCATGCCATAGAATGACATCTAAAGTTATCTAAATAGGTCAAGTTTTATACTTTTTATGCTACCTTCAAAACAAGTAAGGGACTTTGATAAAGTAAAGGAAGTAAAGCTTGAAAATAATACTCGGGGTAAATGATAGTCAAAGTGGTATCACCAAAGCATGCCTAAAGCATCTTTGCTCAAATCATCTAGTTTAAGTCTAGCTTGTTAAGCATTCTACTTGCAAGGGTTAGCTTGCATTGTTAATGATGGCTTTCCTTGTGCAGTGCAGTGGTTGAAGTTTTCTTCCTCCTCTTGATAGAACTCCTCCTCCTCGAAAGCTTGGTCGGTACTATCGTCTATAAATACATACGGAGTACACAATCACCAAACAATACTTAACTAGTCTAATTAGCACTCTAAGGCACACATTTGATGATCTATTATCATCACAAACATCACTAGTTTTATTAACAAGTTTCATTCTTTTTATTTAAGAAAAGTAATTTGTACTCATTGAAAAATAACTAAGATTTAATATTCACCACTTAAAATATGGGATCATGTGGACATATGTCATCACCACATATTCTAACATGTGGGAATGTGATTTAGGGGTTGTATCACAATTACTTTGGTTTAAGTTCATTATTTAATGATTTAAAGTGAATAGAAATGCCTATATACTATTATTTTGGTACTAGTCCAAAGTCACTGCATGTAAACCCTAATATTGTTACATATTCAGATAGGTATGGTGAAATGTGATTTCTGAGAGTTGGAATCAACTCAAAAGGTATTTTGGTTGATTTTATAAAAATGTTTGAATGTGCAAAAGCTTCTATATTGTTATTTTTACTAGGAGAGATCTCTAACTCTAATGGAATTAAATCTAATGGTCTTGGATAGATCTTTTCATTACCTTTCTAACACAATTTGAATCACTCCATTTGGATTTGTAAATCTCTCTGAATTGATTTTCAAACTAGGGGACGGAACTAAGTTCAAAACTAAATAGAAAAATCTATGTTTGAATTAAATTAGGGGACGGAACTAAGTTCAAAACTAGGGGACGGAACTAAGTTCAAACCACGGCACAGAGAACAGCTGACAGGGAGGTCCACCGGTCAGCGACTCTTTACATGCGAAGCGGTACAGGGCAATGTGGGCTGTTAGATTAGAAGGGGGATCTACGGTTAGGGCTTGTCGTCGACGACGGACAGGTCGCCGGCAAGGTCTAACCCTAGCGGCTCGGTGGGGTTGCTCAGGGCTCCAGCTACTGCGGCGATGGGGGCGATCGAACACGCTGTCGACGGTGGACTCAGGGGTGGTCGCGGCAGCTCCTAGGTTGGACGAAATCGACGACGCCTTCTCCTCCTCTGCAGCGGGCTCCTCCGGCGAAATTCCGGCGAACCAAGGCTCGAGCGGCTCCGGCGAGAGGTGGGGAAGGACCAGTGAGGAGAGGGGAGTGGAATGGTGTGAGTGGTTTGTGGTGGGGTGGCCTCTATTTATAGCTTGACGAGGCAGCCGAAAGGGATGGGCTGGTGACTCTGGTGAGGGCTACACAGCGTGCTAGCGGTGTTGCTTGAGGTAGGGGACGGTGGCCTGCCTCCTGGCGGTGTTCTATGGCTTCAATGCGTGGCTAGGGGCGGTGGCGTTTGGTCGGGAGCGTCCCGCGCTCTAGGAGACAGAGGTGGTGCTCGACACGGTGCACGGCGACTGTGGGTGGCGCGGCGGTGCACGGCCGTGTCTGGTGGGTTGCTGGGGTCGAGGCGGAGCGGCGCACACGGGATTAGGTCGAGGCGCGGTCTGTGGCGTGCTGGCGGCTAACGCGCTTTGGCGCGCTCTGGCGAGCTCGCAGAGAGACTGGGCGGCGGCGCTAGGGTGTGGTCCATGGCCTGGGGGTGATCGAGGGGTGGACAGGGAGTGGCGGTAGGGTTGGGCGGAGCAAGTGGTGGCGCTGGATTGTCGCTGCATGGTCGGTGGCGCTCTGTCCACGATCGGCCGGCGGCGACCAAAAAGTGGCAGCGCTCCACTGCTGCTCTAGGCCGGTTAGTAGCTTAGTTAGGTGCTGGTTCGAGTTAGAGGGAACAAGGGGACCAAATGGAGCCCAATTACTCAACAATGCAATGATCATTGAATAGTAAAAATTAGGCAGAAATTTGGTGCATGCCACCTGTTCAACACAATGGCCGCATGAACTCAAGTTTGGAATTTTTGGATGAATTTTGGTGGGTTTGCTATACACATGCTTAAGACTCTGTGGTTGCTTGGGTTTTGAAAATGGAGCTCATTTGTGTGGTTTTTGCATAAGTGTGATCTTCCCATATGAACTACATTCAATTTTCAAATGCCATTTAAAATTAGTGTTTGAAAGTTTTTGGCAGATCACAAAGTGGGCCTTGGTACATCATTACATGTACTAGCAAGGGGTGCAAGGATCCACATTTGTTTCTGTTAAGAATTGAGTTCTAGGAATGGCCAAAGTAGGCATGTTGATTAAAATGGCACAAATGACCATTTCTTTCTTTTATTCATTTTGATTTGTTTTTCTTTGGGATTTGTTTGGGAATGATCTAGATGATGTTTATTTCACCTAAGAATCATTTTACAAGCAATGGATCACTTAATCATGGCAATTTAAAACAACTCCTATTTAAATGCACACACATAAGAATGCTTTAATAATTTTAGTTGAAATTTTTTTTGTTAACCCTAATTTTGATGATTTGGATCTTAATAACCTTGGATGAAAGTTTTGGGATGTTACAAACCTTCCCCCCTTAAAAAAAATCTCATCCCGAGATTTATGAAAGAAAACTAGGAACTAAAGAGATCTGGGAACTCTGTCCTCATGTAATCTTCTCGCTCCCAAGTGGATTCCTCTTCGGTATGGTTGCTCCATTGAATCTTGAGAAATTTGATACTTATGGTTCTGGTGGTTCTGTAAGCTTCCTCCAAGATACGGATGGGCACTTCATGATATGTCAGGTCTTTGTTGATCTCAACAGCTCTGTGATCGATGTTCTTGGAAACTTTGGTCTTCTCCGGCACTTCTAGACATTTGCGAAGTAACGAGATATGAAACACATTGTGGATGGCAGACATCTCTTCTGGTAGTTCTAGTTGATACGATACTTCTCCTCGACGGTTCAGAATCTTGAAGGGCCCGATATATCTGGGGCTAACTTTCCTTTCAGACTAAAGCGTTGGGTTCCTTTCAATGGTGAACCTTGAGATATACAAAATCTCCGACATTGAAAGTCAGGTCTCTCCTTCTCTTGTCAGCATAACTCTTTTGTTTGGACTAGGCGGTCTTGAGGTGTTCACGGACTTTGTGAACCTTCTCTTCGGCTTCTCGGAGAATGTCGGGTCCAAAGATCTAACTCTCCCCTACTTGCGACCAATTCAAAGGGGTGCGGCACATTCTTCCGTATAGGAACTCAAATGGTGCCATTTGCAAAATAGCCTCATAACTGTTGTTATATGAGAATTCTATGAAAGGAAGGCAGTCTTCCCATTTGGATCCGTACTCTAACACACAAGCTCTTAATATATCCTCTAGGATCTGGTTGACTCTCTCAGTCTGTCCATCAGTTTGCAGGTGATAAGCGGTGCTGAAATTCAACTTGGTCCCTAATCCTTCCTGAACATTCTGCCAAAATCTCGAGGTGAATTGGGTTCCTCGATTGATACTATGGTCTTCGGGGTTCCATGCAAACTAACAATCCTAACAATATACAGTTCTGCTAGTTTCGAACTCGGGTAGGTAGTCTTGATTGGTATGAAGTGAGCTACCTTGGACAGTCTATCAACTATGACCCAGATTGAGTCATTTCCCCTACTAGAAGTAGGCAAACCAGTGAAAAAGTCCATTCCGACAGAATCCTATTTCCATTCCGGAATCTGCAATGGTTGCAACAGTCCTACAGGTCTCTGATGCTCTGCTTTGACTCTTTGACAGATGTCACACTTGGCGATGTAGCTTCCGATTTCTCTCTTCATCTTGTGCCACCAAAATTGCTCTTTCAGGTCTTGATACATCTTCGTTCCTCCGGGGTGGATAGAATAAAGAGTATCATGAGCTTCCTGCATGATAACTTGCTTTAGCTCCGAATCTGCTGGCACACAGATACGGCCTTTGTACCACAGAACTCCTTCCTCATCTTTAGTGAATCCAGGTACCTTTCCTGTACCAATACGACGTTTGATGCCGTCGATACTTTCATTTCCCTTCTGGGCTTCCTTGATTTGGCTGATTAATGTGGGTTGAAGTTCAATACTAGCGAAGAATCCCTTGCTAACTATCTCAGTTCTGAACTGCTCCAACTCCTCATACAAACTTGGTTGCTTCTCCTTGATCATGGTGTTTAGTCTACACAGCAATCTGCTACGAGCATCCTCTACAACATTGGCTTTGCCGGGGTGATAGTGAATGTCCAAGTCATAATCCTTGATTAACTCTATCCATCTTCTTTGCCTCATATTCAGCTCCTTCTGAGTGAAAATATACTTCAAGATTTTGTGATTTGAGTAAATCTCACAGCGATTACCCATCAGATAATGACGCCATGTCTTCAATGCCAAAACTATGGCTGCTAATTCAAGATCATGGGTCGGATAGTTCTGCTCATGCTGCTTCAGTTGTCGAGACAGATAAGCGATGACTTTGCCCACTTGCATTAATACACATCCGAGACCAATCTTGGATGCGTCACAATACACATCAAATGGCTTCTTGATATCTAGCATGATCAAAATTGGTGCTGATATCAATCTCTTCTTCAGCTCCTAAAAACTGGCTTCACACTTGTCGGTCCATTCAAACTTCTTGTTCTTCTTCAACAATTGGGTCATGGGTCTGGCGATGCTCGAGAATCCTTCTATGAACTTGCGGTAATATCCCGCTAATCCGAGAAATGCACGGACTTGCGTTTGAGTGGTTGGGGCTTCCCATTCTTCGACATCTTTGATCTTGGCGGGATCAACAGAGACTCCTCTGGCAGACACAATATGTCCTAGGAATCCTACTTCTTTCAGCCAAAACTCACACTTGCTGAACTTCGCATATAACCGATGCTCTCTCAGGGTTTCTAGGATGATTCTCAGATTTTGCTCATGCTCTTCTTCTGACTTGGAGTAGATAAGGATATCATCGATAAACACAACTACAAACTTATCTAGGAAATTCATAAAGATCTTATTCATGAGATTCATGAAACAAGCAGGGGCATTGGTTAATCCAAAAGACATAACCGCATACCTGTATAAACCATAGCGAGTAGTAAAGGCGGTCTTCGGAATATCCGTTGCACGAATCATAAGTTGGTGATAACCAGGCCTAAGATCAATCTTTGAGAATACTTGAGCTCCAGTCAACTGATCAAATAGATCCTCTTTTTTTGGCAAGGGGTACTTATTCTTGATGGTGATGTCATTTAGTTTTCTATAATCTGTGCACAAATGGTTGCCTCCATCTTTCTTGTCGACGAATAACACTGGTGATCTCCATGGCGATGCGCTTGGTTGAATCAAGCCTGTTGCTAACATGGAATCCAACTGCTTCTTCAGTTCCACTAACTCTGAGGGGTTCATGCTATAGGGTCTCTGGGTTATGGGTCCGGTTCCAGGGATTAGTTCGATAATGAACTCAATATCCCTATCCGGGGGCATACCTGGCAATTCATCTAGGAATACATCAGGGTATTCACAGACTACTCTGACTTGGTCTATGGTGGGTAGGGCTAGACTCTTGTTGCACTTGAATTGACGAGCTAAGGTTTCAGAGATATGCTCTACTGTTACTCCAGAGCTACTGGTCATGGTGATGGCTTTCTTAGCACAGTCTATCATTCCTTTATGCCTTGACATCCAATCCATACCTAGTACTACTTCCAATCCTTTGGTTCCGAGTACGATTAGGTTGGATAAAAATCTATCCCATGTATTCTGATAGGCACAGCTTTGCAAATTTTTCTAGCTTGTGTAGTTGATCTAGGGATTTGAACTATCATGACATGCTTCAAGTTGGTTGGGTTAATCTTACCAGTGCATGCAAATTCTTCGGTGATAAATGAATGTGATGCTCCCGAATCAAACAATACCCTTGCTAAAACTGAGTTGACAGAAAACATACCCAGCACTACATCTGGGGCTTCTTGGGCTTCTTCGGCGTTCATGTGGAAGAGACAACCGTTGCGGTTGTGAGGGTTCCCTGGGGCAAATCTTCTTCCTGGTTGAACACGACGCTGCTGTTGAGCTAGGGCATTCACATTGGTAGTGGCGGCAGTCTTCTTGGGACATTCATTGGAATAGTGACCTTTCACTCCACACTCGAAATAGGTGATCTGGGACTTGTCTTTTGCTGCGACGGTCATAGCATTGCTGCCAGTTCTGGGTGCACGGTTGTTGTTGTTGTTGTTGCTCTTGGGAGGGGCACGGTTGAAATTGCTGGTGTTGCTGGAGTGGCGATTGTTTCCTCCGGACTTCACATTGCCTCCGCTACGGTTGGGGTAGCTTGGGCGAGACATTGGGGGTCGATTGTTCCTTGGTGCATATCCTGGTGAGGGGTTGGGACGGTACTTCTGGTGACTGTTGGATCCAGTTTGCTGCATCATACAACGTTTGCGGTTGTCGTTTGCCTGGTTAATCTTCCCTTCCATCTGAATGGCAGAGTCGACTAGCTCTTCGAGATCCTGGAAACGGATGTTGACGAGGACAGTCTGCATCTCATCATGCAGTCCGTTCAAGAATCTCTCCTTCTTCTTGGCCTCCGTGTTGATCTCATCAGGTGCATATCCGCAAGTGTGAATCTATCATGGTACTCTACCACAGTCATTCTGCCTTGCTTCAACTCTCTGAATTCATCCCTCATTCTGGTGACTAAGCCCTGCAGCACGTGGGTGCGGTTGAACTTTATTTTGAAGGCTTCCCATGTCATCACTTGACCATGGTTCATGTTACGGATACTAGTCCACCAAGCTCTTGCATCTCCCGCCAGATAGTGGGTGGCGAAGAGAACTTTCTCGTTGTCATCAACTCCTGCTACTTCTAAGTTGTTTTCCATTGTCTGCAGCCAGTCATCAGCATCTAGTGGGTTTTCAGCTTGGTTAAAGATTGGGGGATTGGTGTTCTGAAAGTTTTTGAGTTTGGATCCATGGTGATCCTGGTTTCCATGCCTTTGGTTGTTGAGAGCCATCTGGGCAATTTGCTGCAGTGTTGCTAGATTAGCTTGGCGTTCTTCCCGGCTTGCTTCTCTGTCTGCAATGATATTTTGCAAGATCTGCAGCATTGGGTCTTGCGACGAGCTGCTCCCTCCTTGGTTTACACGAGTCATCTGAAGATTGAGGTAGATAAAGGGGTAAGAGGGAAAGTTCTAAGGTTCATGGTTTTGGTTTCAAGCTTAAAACTTTGAGTTTGACTCAGGGTTTGCAACTATCTTTTCATTCATGCAAACAAGCACACGATACAAACACAGACCACAACAACAAAGGAAAACAGATGGTTTGAAGAACCATTGTGCAAGCTACGATACAGTGGGACCGATACATCTCATGATATGATAGTGCTCTAGTGCATCTACTCATCGTCGATGAAGTCGAAGTCCTCATCGTCAGTGTAGATGTCCACGACATCCTCCTACAGAAAGTCATCATCATTGCTGAGGTAAGAATCCGTATCTCCCTGGATGTCTTCACCCTCCTCTTCTTCCTCCTTTGCTGCAAGCTCAGCTTCCTGCTCCTTGACGGTCTTCTCGAGGTCGGCCACCTTCTTGCGAAGACGGGCGATGGTGCGATCCTTCTTCTCGCGCTGGAGGCGAAGAGACTGACGGTCCTTGACAAGAAGTGAGAAAGTCTAGGCCTTTTGGGCGGAAATGGCACGATTGTGGTTGGCAAACTCCCTAGCATTGTCTAATTCCTTCTGGCGATCGTACAACAGGAAGTCAAGGTTCTCCACTTGACGCTTCAGCTCTAGGTGACTTGGCATCTCCATTGGCATTCCCATGAAGTCACGTCTTGCATAGTGAGAAAAACGGGTTCCTTGGATTTGGTTGACGCTGAGGGCACATAGACATGCGAGAGCTTCATGTATTGCCCTGGCTAATCCATCTAGCCAGTTGTTCTCTCTCACGGAGAACTGGATTCTCCCGGACGTTCGTGCTTTGATGCTTCCTCTAAGATCAGCGGTGACTAGCCACTACAAATCTCCTCCGGGGGGTCCTGGAAGTTGAGCTCCAAGAAACTCCGAATGTGGGCGTCCCAATAACTCAGGCAGTGAATCCAGATCCCTCTCGAAGATCAGCTGGCCTCCATTGCCCAATTGGTAGAACTTGCTGAACTGAGTCTCCATCTACAAGAATTAAGGATGAGGAAGTTAGTGAAGTGATCAAGTGTGTCAAATTTTAAGTAGTAATGTAAGAATTTTGAGGAACATGAATTTTTGAGAAAGAATGAATTCCCAGGATAAGAGAGGAAATAGTTTTTCATAAATACTCACTTTGGTTTTGAAATTAAGTTTTTGTTCGGACATCCATTCTAACAAGGGTCTCCTATGGTTAGGATGGCTCTGATACCAACTTGTCAACACCCGGATTTTTAATCCCAGATGCCTGTTATGTCATACATCGCAATGCCAGGATTACCATTTTTGCGAGACATAACAGATTGGATATCATAGTACATCATCCATTACAAACCATACATAAGGTCTTACACAAATAAGGATCTCATGATCCAGTCTTAATACAACAAGCAACAGAATAAATAATAAGCATAGCGGTGGGGTCCATCTTCAGGGGCACATGCAATGCTGACGAAGGCAGATAGTCCTAGTTATCATAGCCGTCCTGCTGGCCATCATCTTGGTAGTCTCCTTCATAGTCTGGCCATGAGAATAGCCAGGGACAAAAGCCATGAGTACTCTTTAAGTACTCGCAAACTACCACTAACAATTTGGTATAGTTCTAAAGTGAAGTGCTAACTCTAAGTTTAACTATAAAGTTAAGTTTGAAACCTAAGCTAAGTTCAGAAACAAAGAAAGGTAAAATAAAGTTCTAGAATCACTTAAGTTGGGGAGCTGGTGTCATAATCACAACTCTGTTGTGGTAAACTCAAGATTCATCATTCATTTCATAAGTTATTTTGAAAACATCTGACAACGAAACAGTATGGCCACTCCAACTGTCCATAACCGCGAACGCGGCTATTCGAATAGTTTGACACTCTACAGAGGTGGTACACTTTCACCACAAGATTCAATACATCTGTCAGGGATAACCCTGAATCGTCATACTTAGTATGCAGATAATCAAACATAACCTTTCCTTTACACACCCTAGTATAAGAACCTCTCCTATGAGCATGGCCTCCCAACCATGACCATATGTCATCTTGGGCACTGCATAGGTGGACAACATTGAGAGGTAGCCTCAGCTCAAACCTCTCCCGCGAGGGAACTAATACTAATGCATATAAACTTTCGGCCAAGCCTTACCCAATTCAGGTATTGTGGTTGTACGGTAAATTTCGAATGGTATCGCATCCGAATCCAACAATCAGTTTTGTAAAAGGGTCAAGGCTCATGCCTCAACATTTTCATCATCATAAACCATTTGTGTTTCTCAACACATGTCAAAACATTTCAATAGAATGACTCATCATTCCAAGGTTTTCATATTCATTTTCACCAAGTGTTCCCATCTAAAGTGACTCAAGTTTTTATCTACTCTAAACTACTAAGTTAAGAGTGTTCACTAAGGTGGAAAGATGGGATCAATCTCATGCCATAGAATGACATCTAAAGTTATCTAAATATGTCAAGTTTTATACTTTTTATGCTACCTTCAAAACAAGTAAGGGACTTTGATAAAGTAAAGGAAGTAAATCTTGAAAATAATACTCGGGGTAAATGATAGTCAAAGTGGTATCACCAAAGCATGCCTAAAGCATCTTTGCTCAAATCATCTAGTTTAAGTCTAGCTTGTTAAGCATTCTACTTGCAAGGGTTAGCTTGCATTGTTAATGATGGCTTGCCTTGTGCAAGCAAAGGTTGAAGTTTTCTTCCTCCTCTTGATAGAACTCCTCCTCCTCGAAAGCTTGGTCGGTACTATCGTCTATAAATACATACAGAGTACACAATCACCAAACAATACTTAACTAGTCCAATTAGCACTCTAAGGTACACATTTGATGATCTATTATCATCACAAACATCACAAGTTTTATTAACTAGTTTCATTCTTTTTATTTAAGAAAAGTAATTTCTACTCATTGAATAATAACTAAGATTTAATATTCACCACTTAAAATATGGGATCATGTGGACACATGTCATCACCACATATTCTAACATGTGGGAATGTGATTTAAGGGTTGGATCACAATTACTTTGGTTTAAGTTCGTTATTTAATGATTTAAAGTGACTAGAAATGCCTATATAGTATTATTTTGGTACTAGTCCAAAGTCACTGCATGTAAACCGTAATATTATTACATATTCAGATAGGTATGGTGAAATGTGATTTTTGAGAGTTGGAATCAACTCAAAAGCTATTTTGGTTGATTTTATAAAAATGTTTGAATGTGCAAAAGCTTCTGTCTTGTTATTTTTACTAGGAGAGATCTCTAACTCTAATGGAATTAAATCTAACGGGCTTGGATAGATCTTTTCAGTTGCTTTCTAACACAATTTGAATCACTCCATTTGGATTTGTAAATCTCTCTGAACTGATTTTCAAACTAGGGGACAGAACTAAGTTCAAAACTAAATAGAAAAATCTATGTTTGGATTAAATGGGTCACGCGGGAAGGAAAACGGGCCGGCCTAGTGGCGTTCCGCGGCACAGAGAATAGCTGACAGGGGGTCCACCGGTCAGCTGCTCTTTACACGCGAAGCGGTACGGGGCGATGTGGGTCGTTAGATTAGAAGGGGGATCTACGGCTGGGGCTTGTCGTCGACAACGGACAGGTCGCCGGCGAGGTCTAACCCTAGCGGCTCGGTGGGGGTGCTCAGGGGGCATACCAGGGCTCCAGCTACTGCGGTGATGGGGGCGATCGAACATGCTATCGATGGCGGACTCAGGGGTGGTCGCGGCAGCTCCTAGGATGGACGAAATCGACGACGCCTTCTCCTCCTCTGCAGCGGGCTCCTCCGGCGAAATTCCGGCAAAGTTTTTTGATAGCCTTGATTTATTGACGTGGGCATCAATAAGACACTTCACTATTATGCTACTTAGGACATGAAATCTCTTACTCAATTATGCTATTAAAACATCCTAGTGTTCCTTGGAAAGATGAGAGTTAACTAGAAAAATTGGATTGATTGTTACACTTGTAGTTATTTATGCTTATATTACACTTTACTTTGATTGTCTTCACTTACCGAAGCTTGTATAGTATTCTTGTCATCTCTCTAACTTTGATAAGCCTTTCAAATGGATGAAGTGTTGGACGCATATGACTACCATCCATAAGTGAATTCTTATTCTTATTGTTTCAAGTTTAAACGCCGAATTCCTTATAGTTCTTTTGTTTCTTCTTGCTCGAGGGCGATCAAGGTTTGAGCTTTGGGGAGGTTGATGGTTCCAAAAATACCCATCTTCCACCGCGTTTAAACATTGTTTTTAGTCACGCAATTGACAAGAAACTCTCAATCCTTGCCACTAATGACTAATAATTTTAAAGATATGCAAACCATTGCTTTGATTTGTGTTGTGCAGGAAGTCACGCTTTTAATGCAAAATCAGGAGTCATAATGAAGGTTTTTGAGGAAGTCCACAACACCAAGTAATTGTGGAGTCAATTCCAGGCGACAGCAGCCGTAAAAGCCACTAGTATAGGAAGGGCCCACCCGTACCATCCGCCCGTACCATGTGGCAGCGACTTTGTCTCATCAAACCCTACAACTTTCATGAATACGCCTATATAGTTTGAGATCTCAGTCGCCGCGCAGAAGTCCACCATTCTTATATTTCATCACAACACACCCCAAGGAGATCCACACCATTGTTCATCACTTCCATCTTCCATCCCCTCTATTAGCCATAGCCATTACTTTTTACTTTAGATCTCCTTGTGATTCGGCGACCATTGTAAGAATATTTGATTTTAATCTAAGTATTTTGCACAATGTTTTCTATCCTCGATCTTATTGTTGTGAGTGAGTAGTCCTCACAGGTTGTGCGTTGGGGAGAAACCTCGCAACGATTATGTGAATCTAATATATGGGAGCATTATGTATTGTTTTAAATAGATATTTGTATATTTTCTTTCTTTGTCTCTTGTCTCGATCTTTGTACTTGTAGGTACCAAAGACCCATAGATTGATAATGGCTTGTGGTGAGATACTTGGCTAGCGGTGATCTCATAGGAACCCTAGTGACAGAAAGGGTAGTACGGTCTTCACTTAGCGACCCATTCGGGATCACAACAACATCACCACTTAATGCTTTGATCTGTGTTTTACACTTGATAATCGTTTGTAGCCCATTGCTTCATGGTGCACTCAGTTAGATTAAAATAATATTGCTATGCTCACTGCATCACGGGGGCTCTAGTATATTAGGATGTGTTGCCCACAAGAGATTATCCCTATTAAAACTTTACACATGACTATGCTTATTATTATCTTTTATCCCATATGATGTGCAGCTGCAGGTGGATCTTCAACCCTAGCCTATCTCCATCCATTGAATCAACCCATTATAAAAGTAAACTAGATTAGTCTGGTAAATGAAGGTAAAACAAAGAAACAAAGTCTTGTAGACGTGTCATTTTTATTTCCTTTTAGCATTGCTTCTCAAGGTTCGATTAAACCTAGGTCTACTAGGGAAAAGGCTATTATACTACATCCGTGAATCGGGATCGAAGGTATCAACATGGCTGGACTTGAATTTTGTCTACTCTAGTATGGGATGCCTCGCAATTACTTATAAGGGATCACATCTCTCGAATGACGTGCTTACCCTTGGTGAGAATTCCACTGAGGGAATGACCTAAGGGAGGCGTGAACTTCCTTCGGGAGAAGCCGAATGATACTATGAGCCTCTCATTGAAAGTGCCCACTCTTGAGGAGTCAGATGCGCTTCGGTTGGTCCACTGGTACCCGATGTCCTGGTGTTGAGAGGAACAAATGATAGGGTATGTCCTATGCTAGAGTGGCATCTGGAGAGTCATGATCGGTTACTCAACCCATGATCCGTGAGTAATCAGGGCAGGGTACCCGAATGGTGTGGGTAAAGTGTATAACTTCTACAGAGTGTAAATCTATTTGAATAGCCGTGTCCATGGTGATGGATGGTTGGACAAACTACTATAGAGCAATGTTGTTTTTGATTTCTAAAAATAATTTCAGAAAAGAAAGAGTTTGCTGAAAAGGGTGGTCTAAGGTGACCATAGTGGAAGTGAGGTGATCTCGGAGGATCACGGAAGATGAAAAGCTCGATCAAGTGAAGACGCTATACAATCCTAGTGTTTTACAAACTTTTCAAATGTTTCCAAAATGTTTTACAATAGTTTTTAACAAACATATAGAGACGCTATACCTACAAGAGAAACTATTTGAGAAAAGAACCTCTTATGGAGCCCTCCTACTACCACCGCCATATTGCATATACTTTTATTGTTTTTTCCTAAGGTGGTTTGCGAGTACATTCAAAGTACTCACTAGCATTGTCGTTGGCTATTAACTTGGTCAGACTGGAGAAGTAAGTGAAGCTAAAGGTGACATTGAAGACTATGTGAGCTAGGACATTCTCCTAGTCAGTTGCCTGTAGGTTAAGGCATGGCTCGGGCTCGACGCTTTGATAAATTTCCTTTGATGATGATCGACGTAGCCATAATGGTGACTAAGGTATGACTTGTATCCACTTAAGTAATGGATGTTTACTTTGATACTTGTCGGTATGTGACACGACAGACTGATCATGGGATCATGGTGATATGCATAATAGGGATTCTCGGAGGATTACTCCGGGGCCCCACAGTTCCGAACTTGATAGCATTGCTTGATGAATCTGCCGTTTATATTCAGGCTGTTGGGTCCCATATGTCAGTCTCTCATTAGAAGAATCAGTTGTATGATGGATTTTTTCTTCACTCGTGCTTCCCTTTTCGAACTTGATAACGTTACTCGCTTCATCAGCCGTTTATTCAAGCTGCTAGGTCCCACATGTCAACCTGTCATCAGAAGAATCAGTTGTATGATTGACTTTTTTTCTTTGCTTCCACCATCGTGTTTCAAACTTGATAATGTTTCTCGCTGCATCAGCCGTTTATTCAGGCTGCTAGGTCCCCCATGTCAGCCTCTCATTAGAAGAAGCGTGTGCATGCTGGACTTCTTTTTCTTCGCTCGCACCTCCCTGTTTCGAACTTGGAAATGTGGCTTGATGTAGCACATGTATAAGGTCTCGCTACTGGGTCCCACATGTCAGCCTCTCTGTAAATGAAACGTGTGTATGATGGAATTTTTCAGCCATGTCCACTATTTTAACATTGGTCTGTTGTTGGGTCCCAGATGTTAGCCTCCTATGTGTAGGAAACATGTGTATGGTGGGTTCCAGATGTCAGCCTCTCTTTGAAAGAAACATGTGTATGTTGGACTTTTTTGGGGTCGAGTCTGCCATTCTGACCTTGGCCACATTGCTAGATGCAGTAGATGTTTATCTGGGTATCAGATGTCATCCTTTATGTACAAAAACTATGTGTATGTTGACCATGCCAATGTTGTTCGTTGTAGCCGTGTATGGTCATCTTGCAGTTGGGTCCCTGGTGCCAGCCTCTTTGTACAGAGTACAAAAAATGTTAATCTATAATAACACATATTGCCTACAATTTGAACCCGAGACTTCAACGGTGGTCAACTGTGTGCCTTGCCACTACACAAGAAACACTTCATGCACTTGAAATGTTAAACAACATAGCTATAACTTACAAATTGGTCTCCTTCAAAAGACTTTCCTTCAAATAAGAAGGCGACGCTCTTGGTAGCTCAATTTAAAAATGCTACATATTGCAGTAGTTTCTACACACAAAAATAGGTAGGCAGAGCTTTTGGGGGGAAGGGGGTAATGCCCATAAAGGCCGAATTAAACAGATTATGGGCTAACTGGGGATGGATGCCCTATTCTCCATGGGCTATATTCCATGGGACTCACTACTAAACTGAATGGGCTATGGTCGGCAGCTACCTAACCACAAAAAGGCCGAATTAGAAGGTTTTGGGATATGCTCAGGCCCGATAGGCTAATTTCATGGGTTTAGTAATAAAAATTCTAGACCTCAACAAGGAAGAAAAAACTAGGGATAGAAAATTTGGCAGATATTTTGCGTGACAATTGTTGACAACCAGGACATGTACCCTGTGTGCACCAAAACTTTCCACCAAGCACCCAAATTAACTTTCCTACTCGTGTCTTCACTCCAGCAGGTAGCAATTATCTCTTTGTGCCATTCTTATGGTGGAGACACACCAGCGGTCAAAACCACAGGCCGCACACCAAAATATTCACATTCCTTCTATCAGCTAGGGCAGCCTGACACCATTGCTGGAGGTAACATCGTTCTCGAGACGCACATAGGTCGAAGGTCAGGTGGTTGATCCTCACTCTATGCCTATAATTTCCTTAGTTCACTCGAATCGTCACTAGAAGTCATTTCATACTCAATATGTTCATTTGACATTGTTCTGCACTTGATCTATTTGTTCGAATTGGTTGGCATTTTATTACGCTTAGTCGATCTGTTCTCTCAAATATGTAACATAGTTTTGCACTCAATTTATGAAATAGGCTAAAATTACATGGCATTATTGTGCTATATTTGATCAGTTTGCTCAGATATCTTGGCTTAATTAGATATATAATGAACCTGTTAGTTGTAATATCTTGAAAGATTCTGTCCATCTCTATCCTCAACAGATGGACAGATATTGGATACTGAATGGAAAAAAGAAACACCTTTATATTTGGAAGGTGTTAATGACTACATGAAGTTTGTTAGACAGCATAACGCTGACTCACATGTGTTTTTCTCGTGCCAACAATGCCTTAATTATAAAAAGTTGAGTCGGAGCACATTCATAGACCATATATTCATAAACGGTATGCAATGCACATATTTTAGGTGGACTAAACATGGTGAACCATATGATCAGCTTGTTCTTGATCCTCTAGTTGATGCTGATCCTCTTGAAGCTCAACAGATTGATGATGAAGACCTTTCTAGTTTGTTAAGGGACATGTACCCCACTACAAGCAAAAATGGCGCTCCTTCTCTTAAAAGGTCACTTTTCTCTGACCTGATAGAAGATGCCAATGTTCCATGGACCCTGATTCTGGTATCTCAAGATTCAAACTGGTAATGAAATTACTAAAGGAAAAGTCGTCCAACAAGATTACTAATAAAGCTTTCGATTCAGTGATTAAGGTGTACAACGAGTCAATCCCTAGGGAAGGACTGCCAAAATCCTTTTATGAGATGAAATAGTACATCAAGGTACTCGGACTATCATATGAGAAGATCCATTTTTGTCCAAATAACTATGTACTGTTATGGGAGGATTATGAAAACCTCGATCAATGCCTAGTATGTTACGAATCAAGATGGAAAATGGTGATAAGAAGAAGAAAGATCCTTGTAAGGTTCTGAGATATTTTTCAATTATAGATAGATTGAAGACGTTGTTTCAATCAGAACAAACATCTAAGGAAATGAAGGAGATATGCCCTAGAGGCAAATAATAAATAGGTTTTTATTGTCATATCTCAATTAGTTTATAATAGTTTCATATTGTGCTATAACTGTGCCAAGTAGAAACATTGGTACAAGTGTCGTATGAAACAACCAAGTCCCTAGTAGCCTCTATTCATACTAGTTCGCTGGTCATGAGGATGATCTGGGTTTCAAGATCATGGGCATTTATGCCGATTGACAACGGGATCATATCATTGGAGAATGATGTGATTCGACATTCCTCGAAGGATCGCAACACGATCAAGTCATATAGTTCATTGTTGCAATAGCTATACCTAGACTCCTTTTCCTTAGACCATGCGCTCATATTATTCACTATTTCCTGAGGCTGCTTTGACTGCATAAACCGTCATATGGTAATATGGTGGCCATAAAGGTATACGTTTGGTATTCCGAAGGAACAGTTGATGACATGTGAATGCTAGACCGGGATTTGTTCACCCACATGATGGGTAAAGATACATACGGCCGGCTTGGTGAGATTACATCCATAAATGTTGCAACATGTGACTCGGTCACATGGATGTAATATCACAGTAACAAGAAACAGAACTTGTTGTGAACGAGATTGAACAAGGTATGGGATACCAATGATCGGATCTCAGACAAGTTGTATCGAGAAACAAAAGGAAGAGGATGCTACATTTAGCGGTTCAAATGATATTGTCATCAGGAATGCATAGGGGTCACATGGATATCCCTGGTCCCTCTGTTGATCATTGATACAGATCATGTCTAGAGCATTCCTGATCCGTGAGAGGATACACTTAAGGGTACAATGAGGATCATTCGTAAGACAGAATCACAGTAGAGAAAGAGAAAGCCGGAAATGTTCCGCAGAGAGATCCGAAGTTGTTTAGAGAAAGAATAAAGGAAAAAGACCTGGAAAAGGGTTTTCGGATAAATGGGAATTTGAATATATATTTATTACATGTTAATTGTGAATTAATATATTCTAAATAATATTTATATTAAGATTTATAAAGGAAACTTTTATATTAGGCCAAATCCCGAAGGGAAAAGGCCTAGGAGAAAAGCTGCAGAAAGTAAGAAAAAGGAAACAGCCCACGTGGGCGGCAGATATTATCCGCCTGTATTAGCAGGCTAGGCTGGCTGCTGATGGCGGTAAGTACGCTACGCACAAGGTGGCGCAGCGCTGGGCTTCGCGCGGGTCGCGGGCGCTGACCAACGGGCCGGTGGAGAGCGGCGGCCCACCCGAGCGCTGGCTGCCATCGCCGCCTCGCTGGCGAGCTGGGCCGTGCGGGGGCGCGGGGGACGTGGGATGCGCAGCCAGCCCAACCGGCCTCACGATCTAGGCACCATAGCTGCTTGTTGTTTGGGCCGCGGGTGGCACCCAGGCCCACCTGGGCTAGCTCCCCTTTGCTGGATGGGCTGAGAACTTTTGGCCCATCCGGCTATGCTCGAAATTCCTGCCTTTTCCTATTACTTTTAGTCCCACATGGCTAACCTAATGGGGAGAGCACACCCTCTCCGCCTATATAAAGGGGTGCCCATGGGTGGGATGAAACACACCCAATATTTGGAGAAGTCCTTTGGTTGACTTCCTCCTTCCCTCTCTCTCTTTATACCTTGTGACCATGGCCCCAAGTCTTGGCTGTGCGAACAAGGAACACCTGCAGCATGCCATTGCGCTGCAGGGATTCCTAGTCGGATATCAACTTCCGCACTCCCGGCGGGATCGGGGAGCTGGAGGTCTCATCGTGCACCGGATGTGTACGAAGACACGAGGCGCAACACTTGGGGCGCTTAAATGTCATGAGCCAGAGCTGCTGCACGATGAAGATGAAGAAGGAACAAGGGATGACCTGCGAGGAGCTTCGCGACCTTGAGGTCGGCTACGAGTACGACTACTTCAACCACGTTCCCCGCAGAACGTTAACCGTGTACGGTCTACAAGGGTATGTATTCTATACGCATTGGCTGTTACCGCATTACTACATAGATAGATCCTAGTCAGTTTTGGGGTTCCCACATAGGATTTTTTTTTTCTGCTACGGATCCCCTTCAGGAATCAAGATGGCACAAAGAGATTATTAAGCCGGACGATTACTTGCTGAGACATCCAACTGATGCCAATGAAAGGAAGAACTTTGATAAGGCTCATCCAGGATTTGTTGCGTATCCAGGGAACCTGAGACTTGGCCTAGCTACAGATGCATTTAACCCATTTGGCAGCATGAGTAACTCGTACAACATGTGGCAAGTACTTCTTACAATTTACAACCTGCCTCCCTAGGAATGCATTTATTAGTCGAACTGCTTGCTGGCTTTACTCATCCCAGGTCCCAAATCACTTGGGAAGGATTTTGATCTATTCATGCCACCTCTTATACGAGACTTGCAGGAACTATGGAAGGGTGTCATGACTCCAGATATCCTTGCAAGCAAACCGGAAGATGCCAAGTTCCCTATGCGTGATGCTGTGTTGTTCTGCACCCATAATTTTCCAGCTCTTGGCACTATGTCAGGCAGAGTGACAATAGGTTCTAACGCATGTGTTCACTATGAAAACAGGTCACGGTGAGGCTATAAAATAAGACCAGATTCATTGGCCACCGGGTTTTTCTTCCTAAAGGCCACAAATTCCAATAAAACTTAAAAAATTGCAGTTCTATGGAAAGAGGACTGAATATGGCACCCCATCACAAAAGTTCTCTGCAGCTGAGTTGGAAGCGTATCTACAAAAGGTCAGAAATGTCAAACCAGGAAAACAACCAGCTACCAAACGAGGCAAAAGAAAGAAAACAAAAGATGCACTGACAAGAGGAGCAGGATCCTACAGGAAGAGAGGGAAGAAGTAGCAACAGCTTCCCAAAGGAAGGAAAAGGAACTAGGAATATTTTATAAGCGCAGAGCCACTCTATGGGACTTGCCGTATTGGGCTCGTAAGATGCTTCGACATAATAGTGATGTCATGCACATGGAGAAAATATATGTGAGAGCATTATAGGCACATTACTCAACATTCCATCCAGGACAAAAGATAGCTATAATTCTAGGCTTGACTGTGAAAAACTCAATGTTAACAACAACTTGAAGGTGCATCCTGAAGATATGGTTGATAAGGGCAGGGAAAAAATAAAAAATTCGAGGTGTAGAATAAAAGGGTGCTATTTTCTGACTTCCTCTGAGGTGTGATTTTCCCATATGTATTTGCTTCCAACATTGCAAATTGTATCAATGCAGTGGGGAACAAGCTCGAAGGGGTGAAAAATCATGATGGCCACATCCTACTTCAAAGATTTTTACCTCTTGGCGTTAAAGGTTTAGTGAAAAAGGATTTGTACAACTGCTTGTAGAGTAGGGAAAGTTCTTTAGGGAAATCTGTAGAAAAACTCTGGACAGAAGAGCTGTAGCACATCTTCAGACGGATATAGAAGAAATCTTGTGCAAGCTGTAGCTGATATATCCACCAGCCTTTTTTGATATGATGGTGCATTTAGCTGTTCATCCGCCTAAAGATGCACTTTATAGAGGCCCCATACAATATGGATAGTTGTACCCTATAAAATGTCAATTTTTCACTTTCAAGGTACTGTTAGGAACAAGGCTAGAGCATAGGCTTGCATTGCAAAGGCATATATTGTTGTTGAAGCATTTGCATTTTGCTCAAGATACATTCCTGATCATAAAACGATATACAACCTAGGTGGAAGCACTGATGAAGTTGAAAAATCTATTTTTAACCATGGTGTTCGCCTAGTAGGAAAAAAGGAACATACAACATTAATGTAGAACGAATATGACGAACTTACTTGGTATGTGATGAATAATGCTGATGAGGCTGAATGAAACTTGTAGCAAGATATGTTCATATTAATGACTTGAGTATCATTTTTGTAGGTTATTTAAAGCAACTATGGAAAATATTATGTTGCACCAGTATGTGGGGGTGGGTTTTAGGAATGGTTTAGGAATCATGTAAGATGTTCAATTGAATTTTTAATTGCATATGAATTATGCACATGAGATGACCTCTTGATTATTTTGTATAACCGCAGATTATGAAGCTGCGTGAAGAGAATCGAGCGATGTTAGTGATGGTCTCTAAGCCCTATCATGTGGTCCTGCAAAGAGGGTGCGGACAGCTTCTGCTTGCAATGATGATGGTACCCACTAAAGCACTAATGAGTGTGAGAAACATTTGAAGACACAAAACAGTGGCATCATGACCAGTGGAGAGTACTTGACAGCCAAAATGAAGAAGTCAAAGGACTATGATCATTATGGTTGCATAAAAGAGGTTATTGAGTTGAACTATAATCACAAGACTTGTGGTCGATATGTGGTTCTATTCAAGTGTTATTGGTATGACCAAGATCCGAACAAGAAAAGAAGCCCCCAAAATGACGGGAATTTCTCATCGATCAATACTACTCTTGAATGGTAGAAGGAGGAATCTTGTATTTTGGTAACTCAAGCTTCCAAGGTAATATTCTTGGATGATAGAGATACTAACGACTAGAAATATGTGCAAAAGTTTGAGGTAAGGAGCACCTTTGATGTCAATGAGTATGACGAGCCAGTAACCATAGATGTTACCCACCAAGATGATCCCAATTGTTGTATGGTAACTGAACTGGCTAACATCGATGGAAATTTGATTGCCATAGGTGGCTCTATGCATGATGGACAAGTAGATTTCACTGTCGAGGTTAGTGTAGTAGAAAAAGATAGGAATAAACTAGTCCTACCAGATGAATCTCATGACATGTATGATGAATGGCAAGGGGGGTCCAACCCAGTCGGAATATGTGGATGTAGATCGCTGCAGTGCTGAAAGTGATGATGGTGATGATGATTATACTGTTGTTTCATATTATGCAGTGAGATGACGAATGCTGATTCATTTTGGTTTTCTCTTTGTAAAATGTATGACAGACATGATGACAACACTACTACAGATTTGGCTATCCATGGTTTTGTACCGAGTGGTGCATGGTGATGGTGGTGCGCCATTGATACATTACATGTGCCGCATGTCGCTTAGATGCGCCGCAGAGAGAGAAAATACCCGTGGCGCATTGTTGGGGGGTGCGCTGCTGGTAAATCTGGGTAGACCATCCTGCCACTTATGCACAGGCCCTGACGTATCAGTGGCGCATGGGATGGATGTGCGCCACAGATATTTTCACTTCCTGTGGTGTGGCTAACTGTAATGCGCCACGGATATGTCTGGGCCCATGCATAAGTGTCAAATATAGATGGCCCCTGACATATCTGTGGCGCATTCTGTAGGGTGCGCCACTGACCTTTTATTCATGGCGTGTTCCAAGCATGTGTGCCACGGATATGTCGGGCACCTTTTATACAGCTAGCACCCACCACCTTTTCCCACCTTGGTGCACTTTCCCCTCCACTCACTTGCCCCCCTCTAGACTAGATCTGGTCGTGTTCTTCCTCCTCCCACCTCATTTCTCCACATGAATTCACTCATTTTAGCCATCTAAAACTATTTTGGATGTAGATTTGTAGAAGGAAGGCTAGATCTACTAAAACCACTGATTCACTTTTCTCCTCCTCCATCGTTTACTACGTGATTAGATGCATGGAAGGACATATGCATGTTTGTTTGTATACTATCCGTGTTACTTGTGATGATTGCGTGGGAGAGATGTTATTTGTTGCGTGTTGTATGAATGTTTGTGTGTATGTGATAAAATTTGTGGTACGGTACGGTGTGTGTTGCGTGTTGTATGCATGTTTGCCGAAATGATGATTAATTTGTGTTTCGGCAAATCGTTTTCATTACGCGTATGTCCAATTTTTAGGAGAGGTCATGCCAATTTTTTCCGGCGACCATGCATGCATGTATGTGCACGTTACAAAATATTCTCTTGCTCTGTACCGCTTAGGCGATCATGGTCATCAAGATGAGCAAAAGCCTTGTGGCTAGATATTTGAAAGGCACGACGGCCGAAATGATCTAGAACAACGAGACCTAGATAATATGTCCTTGTCACAAATGCAGACTCAAGGGCTTGATGGACCCTTATTCCGGAGTATTGTAGAACCACCTGCTCGTGCATGGTTTCATGTCTGGCTATACTCATTGGATCAGTGATGAAGATGACGTTAATAATGATGGGACTACAGGAAATGAGGAAGGGCGGCTGATGTCTATGCACTTATATTCTTGTAGACAGTTGTTGGGCCTCCAAGTGCAGAGGTTAATAGAACAGTAGCAAGTTTCCCTTAAGTGGATCACCCAAGGTTTATCGAACTCAGGGAGGAAGTGGTCAAAGGTATCCCCTCTCAAGCAACCTTGCAATCAAGATACAAGAAGTCTCTTGTGTCCCCAACACACCCAATACACTTGTCTGGTGTATAGGTGCACTAGTTCGGCGAAGAGATAGTGAAATACAAGTGGTATGGATAGAAGACAACGGTGCTAGAAAATAGCTTGATGGTATGGAAGAGACTAAAGGCAAACTGAAATAAATATGGAAGCAAGCAAACATGTAACAGATCTAATTGCAAACGGAGTTTCAATGTTTAGAAACAAGGCCTAGGGATCATACTTTCACTAGTGAACACTCTCATATAAATATCTTCTCTTTATGATACTACTCTGAACTACTCTCCGGTTGGACACTCTAATCCATGGTAGGGCTATAACAACACTCCTCAAAGTTCGCTTTCCCCATCTAGATAACCCCACACTGTCACCTTGAGCTCTAGATGGTTCCAACAAACACCACAATTTCATAGACACAGCCAACTCAAAATATAACTCATAACAAGTATCTGTAATCTCTAGCCTAAGTGCCACCATGGTGTGCACGCTATCACTTTCACACACATGGGGAGAGCAGAGATCTATTAAAGCACTTGAGTAGCAAGGTAGATCATCTTGATTACAAAGCTCATGATCACAATCTGATCATGCATAGAGAGAGACATGAACACATAGCTACCGGTATAACCCTTAGGCTCAAGAGAGAACTACTCCCTCCTTGACATGAGTATACCCTACAGGTACTCGAGCTTGGTATATACGGTCCAAATACATACAAGCCCACGGTGTCGCCAAGGCCCGGATGGAGGGACTCGAGTAACCTACGGACTCTCGATTGCTTGAAGAACAAGAAGAAGCTAAAGATAGAAAGATTAAAGGGAAAAACCCTAACTTGTAACCGACTCGACCTGCTACCCGATACCTAGCCTATCTATATAAAGGCTAGGAGGGGGAAGTGAGAAGGACGCGCGCAGCCCTAGTTTCCACAACCTTCGTCAGATTACATCTGCGCACCATTGTAACTTTTGACTCCCTCAGTAATTCCACGACCAGACAAGCAGGAGTAGGGACCTCTACGAGGCCTGAACCTGGGTAAATCCTTTGTCCCCTATGTGCTTGTTTGCTAGCCGATAGATGTCTCTAGCGCTCCCTCCTTCTCCAAAACCCAAGTCCATAACAATGGGCATTGACGAGTTAAACCCTCGTCAATTGGCGCCGTCTGTGGGAATTGGGAGTGCTGATGTTGCGGCTTGTTCGGCCCCATCAACTGCGATCTACAACTCCTCAACAGTGGAGATTCGTCAGCTTTTCGGCGCCTTCGACTTCACCGTCCACACGCCGACCACCCGCCTAGCCTTCGAGTTCGTGGGCGACGGAATCAGCCTAGCGATTGGGAGCTTCCACTTCCAAGTTTGTCAGATGGGCACGCTTCGCATGACTGATCAGCCGACAACACCGGCAATTGCCCCGGCATCATGGTTCCCTCCATCGATCGGCACCCTCAATGAGCTCAACGCTCTGGTGGCAGTCGAGAACACGGTCAGCGACAATAGTCGCGACTCTGATCTAAGCGATCTGGCCACTGAAGATGGAACCTACGGTTCCAGATCTGAAAGTTGTGGAAGCAACAGCTTCCCCAATCACTTCATGTGCGCCGTCATCCACACAGGCGACACCTCCGCCAATCGTGGCAACGGTGGTAACACCGGCAACGACACCGATCCACCCAATCGTGGCAACGGTGGTAACACCGGCAACGGCACCGATCCACCCAACGCCGGCAATGGTGGCAACGGTGGCAACGGCGGTAATGGTGGCAACAGAGGAGCAGTCGAACCTCCCAGCATGATCAATGAGCAAACCGGCGAACGCGTCGTGATCAGCTCAACGAGCAAGAGTGGGATCGCTGCCGCGAAGCCCTACGGGGTGCACCTCTACCCTTCGGGTCCCCGCAGGAACTGCTGATGGGTTACCACTGGCTCCTAAAAGAGGAATTCAAGCGCCAAAAACAAGCAATCGTGCAACTTGAGGCGCGTAAAAAGGCAGCAGACGAATCGAGCCTTCGTCGTGTTGGGCTCTCCTCCTACAGAGGATCCTCCTCAAGAGGCAACGAGTACCTCGCCAAGAAGAGGCAGTCGCGGATGGCTCACCTCACCGAACAAGAGCGCATAGAGGCCACGAAAGTCCTCGACTTCGGCTCTATGACAGTCGACATGAGAGGCAACGTGGTTCCTAGGACACCGCAGGCCGCGGTGACAGCAGCCACCATGTACCTCCTCAATAACCAGCCGCCAGCTGGAGATCCCCAAACGGCCATGCACCAATCTACGATCGCGGGCTTGGGGCTAATCGAGGCCGCCCTCGACAAGGAGCCAGTACCAGACCCAAAAAAGGGCAAAGAGCTAGCAAAGCGCTACTCCTTGCCCTCATCCAGCAATGACAGTCACGACCTGTCTCGACAACGCCGCTCACGGCGACACGACCGCGACTATGATGCGCGCGACGACCTCACACAACGCAAGATCGACAAGTCAAGGGAACGACGTGCTCGGTCGACTGATTCGGAAGAGGAAGATGGGAGCTCTACGGTGCCAGATGCTTCAGCAGAGCCATTAGGCAGAAGCGAATGCCTAAAGGGTTTAAACTCCCATCAGACAACCCGAAATTTGACGGTCTGCAGGACCCCAAGATCTGGCTGGAGGACCACATCTCGTCCGTCAGGCTACACGGAGGCATTCAAAGTACTGCCATGCAATGCGTGCAGCTACAGGTGCAGGGCGCCGCCCGGGCATGGCTCAATAACCTCCCACGCGGATCCATTCGCAGTTGGGATGAGCTGGTCTACAGCTTCGTGCGCAACTTTAAGGGCACGTACAAATGGCCCGCCTCAATCGAAGAACTGAGATGCTGCCAGCAAAGATCTGGCGAATCGCTGCGCTCCTACATCCAAAGGTGGTCCATCATCAAGAACTCCGCGGAGAACATCTCGGAAGACCGCGCGATTGATGCATTCAACAGTGGTGTCCGCCGCGTGGAACTCAGGGAGGAGCTAGGCCGCTCAAAGCCCCAGACCATCGACCACCTGATGGAGATCGCAAATCGGTGGGCCGATGGAGAAGATTCGGTGAAGAATCGCGTTCACTCCGACGAGGAGGCAGAACTCGAACGCAGATGCGACCGGCGGGGGAAACGTCGCATGCGCATCTACGACGATCGCGACGACGTCAACATGGTCGCAGCCGGCTACGCCGATAGACGCGACGATAACCGCAACAGCGGATACCGCAGCGGCGGATACCGCGACTCCAGGAAAACCTCGCAAGTGTGGCAACGCCGCACTCGCGATGAGGCACCCGTGACCTCCATCGAGGACAAACTGTCTGGGCCATGCACGATACACTTCTACATCGACAAGCATGATGGCAAGAGAAAGTCCGGCCACCTCCTGAAGGACTACCGCGAGTTCCTCAAGCTACACGAGGGATTGGTTCGGATGAACCGCAACGCAGTCGAAAGAGGCTACGGAGCCGCTCCAGGCGCCGTGGCACATGGCGCACCACCACCACCACCTGGGCCACCCCCGAACGGAGCTGCACCGGACCAGCACCACGGAGGCGAACCATACCCACGGGCCATGGGTACCATGATGATCCAAAAGGGGCGCCCCTCCAACACGGTGCAGAAGGCCATCACTCGCCAAGTCAACTTGGCCACGCACTCGCCACCATCCACCACTGAGTACCTCAGTGGCAGCGAGTCGTGCATTACCTTCGACAAACATGACCACTCGCCTCAAGTACCTCGCCCAGGTCATTGCCCCCTCGTACTCGAGGCGCAAATTGGAGGCTTCGACATGAGTCGCGTCTTCATGGATGGCGGAAGCGGCATCAACATCATATTCGCGAGTACCTTGCGAGCAATGAGGATCCCTCTAACCTTCTTGGAGGCATCGGACACAACGTTCCACGACATCGTCCCAGGGAAAGGCGTATACCCCCTAGGCAAAATCAACCTCGACGTCATCTTTGGCACGCCGAAGAACTTCCGGCGCGAGCGCATCGACTTTGAGGTCGTCGACTGGCCCTCACAATACCATTGCATCCTTGGGCGCATCGCATTCGCCAGGTTCATGGCAGTACCCCACTACGCCTACCTGTAGATGAAAATGCCAGGTCCCAACGGTGTCATAACGATCAACGGGAACTTTGAGCGATCTGACGCTTGCGACAGGGAATTCAACAGAATCTCCCAGTCCTTAGGCATGCAGGAGGAACTCACAAGACTGAAAGAGACGACAAACAATAGTCTGCCTCCCTTGAGTAGGCCAAGCTCACCTGATCTCTCCTCCGACTCATCCGTGCACACAAAGAAGGTGCAGGTCCATCCATTGGATCCCGCCAAGACGGCCCTCATCGCCAACAACTTGAGTCCCGCATAGGAACTCGCGCTCGTCGAATTCCTCCGTGAGCACTGGGAAATTTTTGCCTGGTGTCCTGCGGACATGCCAGGAGTTCCCAGGGAATTCGCCGAGCACGCACTCAACGTTAACCCCAACGCAAGGCCAGTCAAGCAAACAATCAGGCGACTGTCTGAGCCACGAGCGTAGGCAGTCAGAATGGAGATCAACAGACTCCTCGAGGCCAAGTTCATACGCGAGATCAAGGAAAGCACTTAGCTCGCCAATACGGTGCTGGTACCAAAAAAGGACACGGACATCCTACGGATGTGTGTGGAATTCACTTCTTTAAACAAGCACTGCCCAAAAGACCACTTCCCGCTGCCACGGATCGACCAGATCATCGACTCCACCGCGGGATGCGATGCCTCTACTTCGAATGAAGGAGGAAGATCAGGAGAAAACAGCGTTTACAACTCCCTTTGGTGTGTTCTGCTACAACATAATGCCCTACGGGCTAAAAAATGCGGGAGCCACCTACCAGCGATGCATGCAGGCTTGCCTCAAGGAACAACTAGGTCGCAACATCCAAGTCTATGTCAACGACATAGTAATCAAGACCAAGGAGGAAGCCTCTCTAATCGACGATTTGCGCGAAACCTTCGCCAACCTCGATCGCTACCGGATCAAGCTCAATCCGGACAAATGTGCCTTCGGCGTACCATCTGGGAAGCTACTCGGATATCTCATCTCCACGAGGGGGATCGAGGCGAACCCGAAGAAGATAAAAGCCATACTAGCCATGGAGAAGCCGAAGAACATAAGAGGCGTCCAGCAACTGGCCGGACGAATCGCGGCCCTCAGTCGATTTATCAGTTGGATGGGTGAAAAGGCACTGCCCTTCTACCAGCTCCTCCGCAAAGCCGAAAAATTTGAGTGGACCAATGAAGCGCAAGAAGCATTCGAAGATCTCAAGCGCCTGCTATCCACCTCGCCAGTACTGGTGACTCCACGAGAAAGGGAACCACTGTTGTTGTACATCTCCGCCACCAGCCAGGTGGTCAGCACAGTGCTCGTCGTCGAGCGAGCTGAGGAAAACAAAGTCCACGGCGTACAACGCCCGGTATACTACCTCAGCGAGGTCCTCACGCCAGCAAAACAGCGGTACCTGCACTACCAGAAGCTCGCATATGGCGTCTTTATGATCGCCCGGCGACTGCGCCACTACTTCCAGGAACACCCAATCGTGGTATTCAACGATGCCCCGTTGGGGCATATCCTCAATAACCCCGACGCCATGGGGCGAGTCGCGCTTTGGGGAATAGAGCTGTCTCCACGAGACATCACATACAAAAAACGCGACGCCATGAAGTCGCAAGTGCTCCCTGACTTTCTCGTGCACTCGATGGAGAACCAGCTCCTAGACAAGCCAGATATGTCCTACCTCTGGACAATGCACTTTGATGGGTCAAACGGAAAGACGAAGCAGGCGCATGTGTCATATTGACATCACCTCAAGGGGACAAGCTGAAATATATCATGCGAATGCAGTTCACAGCCTCAAACAACGTGGCTGAATACGAGGCCCTGTTGCATGGGATGAGGATGGCAAAAGCCTGTGATGCCAAAAGGCTCATCATATATGGCGACTCCAAGTTGGTCGTCAACCAAACAATGCACGAGTGCGACGCACTGAACGACAACATGATCGCGTACTGCGACCTCTACGATACACTCGAAGGAGACTTTGATGGTTGCGAGTTACGACACATAGGTCGCGAAAGCAACGAGGAGGCGGACACACTCGCCAACATAGGCTCTACCTACTCCCCCATACCACCTGGGGTATTTCTCGAGCACATATGCGAATGCTCCATCAAGCCAAAGGCCGCAGAGAAGAAAACAAGCGCAGCAACGGACTCGGGGGCTACGCCACCCAATGAGCCAATGGCACTCGATGACTTGGAGATGGACACAGGACTCGAGGGACCATTGAGCGTCATGATGATTGAGCAATCTTGGACACAGCCGTACATTACGTACCTCCTCAGCAAGAGACTACCGGACGATCTGACAGATACATGGCACATCGCACGGCGCTCCAAGGCATTCGCCGTTCTCAACAACGAACTGTATAAACGCAGCATCACAGGAGTGCTACAACGATATGTCTCCATGGACGACGGAAGAGCAATTCTCCTCTACATCCATGAAGGGACCTGCGGGCATCACGCAGGCAGTCGCGCCCTCATCGCCAAAGCTCTACGAGCTGGATTTTACTGGCCCACGGCCATGCGTGACGCCAAAGACATAGTCCAAAAATGCAATGCTTGCCAAAGATTCGCAGACAAGCCACACGCACCAGGCGCAGAGTTACGGCCTATTCCATTGGCCTGGCCCTTCGCACAATGGGGGCTCTATATGGTTGGCAAGCTGCCAAGATCCTCACGCGGAGGCTACGTCTACCTCTTGGTGGCAGTCGACAAATTCACCAAGTGGATCGAGGCCATGCCAATGACCAACCAATCAGGGCACAGCACAGTCAAGTTCTTCGAGTCCATCGTCTACCGCTTCGGCGTGCCGCACAGCATCATTACCGACAACGGGATGAACTTCACATCCAAGGAGTTCCAAGAATTCGCGAACCGGGATCAACATCACCACGCCAAGAAGCGCATCCACAGACCAACGGTCAGGTGGAAAAAGAAAACGGGCTCGTCTGCAGCGGCAACAAGAAGCGACTCCTGCGACCACTCGAGCAAGCGGCGGGTTGCTGGCCAGATGAGCTGCAATCCGTACTCTGGAGTCTACGTACAACTCCAAACAGCGCCACGGGCTACACGCCATTCTTTATGGTGCACGGAGCAGAAGCAGTACTACCCGCCGAGGTACGGCACAAGGCGCCGTGCGTGGTCGCCTACAGCGAACAAGAGTCATCCCTTGCACTCGAAGATTCCGTCGACCTCCTCGACGAAGCAAGAGAAATCACCGCAGAAAGATCTACGATCTACCAGCAGAACCTGCGCAACTACCACAGTAGAAGGCTTCGCCCTAGATCCTTCGTCGAAGGTGACCTGGTCCTACGACTGAAGCAACAGGGATGTCTCAAGCTCGAGTCCCCCTGGGAAGGACCGTGCGTGATTACAGAAGTAATCCCAGGTGGCGCCTATCGCCTTCAAGATTTAGAGACAGGAGTCGCATACTCCAACCCTTCGAACGTCGCACAACTGCGACGCTTCTACCCTTAGTCGTTTTCTTTACTTTTACATCGCAAATAAGGCTACTCAGCCAAGGTTACTTAGCCACACATTGTACTTCATACTATTCTTCGAGTAAATAAAAGCTAAGTTCCCCGAAACTCTATGTTCTCCTTTACTTTGTCAATTTTCATACTCGGGGGCTGCGCCACCCTATACACATATGTTCTTCGAACCAAAACGCGACATCCTGAGTAGCTGGCACATCAATCGAACCCCTTAACACAACTCAACACCTGCAACGCACTTTGACAGTTGACAAGGGAACGAGATAAAAGGATGGCCAGGCTAACGAAAAGGACTTGCATAGTGCAACGCACCTCACGCTCACAAAGCTCCTTATGCACATTCGACAATAAATTATCTACAACATCTATACGAACTTTACAACACAAGTACACTTATGTGCAGGATACATATTTGGCTACCCTTGCAACAGAAGAACATTAGTTTGTTCCTCGAAGAAGTCGACGATCTCCTTGGCTGGGCGGTCCACCGCCTGATAGTGCGGCACCATATTCCAGGAAGATCCTGCTGGTGGTGCCGGCGGCCCAGAGGCAATGGCGGCAATATCCACGTCAGGCCGGTGCAAACGCACCATCAAGAGGGCCTCCTGTTGATTTTTAAGAACATAACTTAGAACTCATACATATGATTGAATTGTATTACAACTCAAGAATTGACAAGATGTATATGTAAGACAATATATCCATGGATATCAAAGATAAAGCATCTCAGCAATAGTTTGATCGGTTCATATATCATTTCCTCAACACAATGACAAATAATTGCATCAGAGTGAATGTAGCATAAATCTAGGGGCCTCATAAGTTTCTTCAGGGATGGAGTCAGTGAACCAAGTAACAATTGCACAACCTGTAATGTTGTTGTACATCGCCCCAGGTTCACTAACTCATCCCTGAAAAAATATGACACCAATGTTTCTACCTCTCTTTTGGGACAAATTTGAATCATTGGCCACAATAAGAAACTGAAATGTAATCGTACAAAACATTATTCAGGGATATACATAGTTAGGTAAAAAAACAAGCCTAAATATTGTAATTATAAATAAAAAACCAAACAATTAATCTTTAGGTACGTGTTAAAAATACTTATGATCAAAACCATTCATATAGATATGCATCATACCAATCATTAAAAGATCAGAAACAATTCAAGGATCATATATGTAGTTCCATATGAGAATAAATCTAGGGCCTCATAATTTGTTTCAGAGATGGCGTTGGCGAACCAAAGTACCAACAACACAACCTATATTGTTTGTGTGCATTGCTGCCTCAGGTTCACCAACCCATCCCTAAAACACGACACCATCATATGTGTCTCCCCTTGAACTCTTTTGGGGCAAATTTCAATCATCGGCCTCGGTGACAAACTAAAATGTAATTCTTATACACTATAAATGCATAGAATAGATAATTCAAATATCATAGTTATATTAATGTAGAATAAATATTGCATCCTCATAAGTTTCTATAGGGATGGCGTAAGCGAACCAAGTAACACTTGCATAGCTTATATTGATCGTATACATGCCCCAGGTTCGCTAACTCATCCCTGAAAAAATCTGACACCAATCAATCTGCCTCTCTTTGGGGCAAATTTGAATCATTGGCCACAATAAGAAATTGAAATGTAATCGTAAAAAACAATATTCAGGGATATACATAGTCAGGTACAAAAACAAGCCTAAATATTGTAATTATAAATAAAAAACCAAACAATTAATCTTCAGGTACATGTTAAAAATACTTATGATCAAAACCATTCATATACATATGCATCATACCAATCATTAAAAGATTAGAAACAAATCAAGGATCATATATGTAGTTCCATATGAGAATAAATGAAGGGCCTCATAATTTGTTTCAGAGATGGAGTTGGAGAACCAAAGTACCAACATCACAACCTATATTGTTTATGTGCATTGCTGCCTCAGGTTCACCAACCCATCCCTAAAACACGACACCATCATACGTGTATCCCCTTGAACTCTTTTGGGGCAAATTTCAATCATCGGCCTCGATGACAAACTAAAATGTAATTCTTATACACTATGAATGCATGGAATAGATAATTCAAATATCATAGTTCTATGAATGTATAATAAAGATTGTGGCCTCATAAGTTTCTACAGACATGGCGTAACCGAACCAAGTAACAATTGCACAACTTATATTGATCTTGCACATGGTCCTAGGTTTGCTCACTCATCCCTGAAAAAATCTGACACCAATGTGTCTGCCTCTTCTTTGGGCAAATTTGAACCATTGGCCACAATAAGAAATGGAAATGTAATCGTACAAAACAATATTCAGGGATATACATATGCATCATACAACACATTCATAGATCAAAAACAATACAAAGATTATATATATAGGTTCCATATGAGAAAAAAATTAGGGCCTCATTTTTTCAGCGATGGAGTCGGAGAACCAAAATACCAACAGCACAACCTATATTGTTTATGTGCATTGCTGCCTGAGGTTCACTAACCATCCCTAAGAAAACGACACCATCAGATGCCCTTGCACTATTTTGGGGAAAAATTGAATTATTGGGCTCAGTAAGGAATAGAAATGTAATGTTATATGCCTGTTGTGTATCGAAATCAACACTCAACTAGCAAACTCAACTAGATGGAAGATGAGAAGATTGGGGTTTTGTGACTAGATGGCAGATGCATCAATCGACCGATTGAACCATATATATACTACCCTACTTCAAGAGCAAAAGAATCTGTACACGATTGAGCAAATCCTATGTTTGAACAGTGAAAACTGCGGCTGCGACTAGAGAAGCTAGCAATGTAGTACCTCAGACTCCCCATCAGGGACCTCCTCTTCGAACTCGTCATTCTCCATGATTGTGTCTAAGATTTCTTGTACGGCGATGGGGTCGTTGATGTAGAGCATCGGATTGCCTCAGCCTGCCCCCATCCAAATGTGTCGCTGGCACCATGACGTTGTCGGCCACCTGCTGTTTGGCAGCGACGGCTACTACCTACTACTCGGCAGCGACGGCTACCACCTGCTGCTCGGTGGCGACGACTACTGGCTGGACGGATGAGCTCGCACCCTTGATGACGCGACGACGAGCGGTGTTCATGCCCGGAGAAGACGCCTCCGTCTGCTTGGCGACGACCGAGCCATCTGCTACTGCGCCTTCAACTGGCTTCACCTCAGGCTCGTCTCCACACGTACGCTTCATGGCACACCAAGGGAAGGAGGTAGTGCAAGTGAGGGAGCTTCGGCGCGTGCGGTAGGTGTAGGGTGAGGTCTTGGGACTAGACAGACTGGGGGAAAGTGACACGAGCTCATGGAAGAATAAGGTCGAGGGGGGTAATAAACACCGGACCGTTCATAGTCCTCGAGTGGACATGTGTGGTGGGCCGGGGGCGGGGGCTTACCAAGGTCTCCACCCTTTTTTTTGGGTTCCCTTTTTTTTGAAACAGCCATGATCTCCACTTTAGAGCTGCATTGAAAACACGCTCATGGCAGACATCGATTCTACTGCATGCAAGTGGTGCGGAACCAATTTCTAGCAACGTTAGATTTACTCGAGGGGGCCCTTGACTCATGGAAGTTAATAGCGGTAGGGCCCAGTTGGAAGTGAGATTGAGAGCGCTGCGTAAAAATGGGATATGTCTTATTAAAATCAAGTGGCAATAAATTGCAGCGTCCCATCGACCACTATGCACTCGATGACCTCGTTGCCCTGTGCATGTGTTGTAGTAGCAGTAGTAGGCTTTTCAGACTTGATTAAACTTGACATGACTGCTCGACGACTTTTTCCATGGACGGCATCGTGTTCCTTCCTGTAGAAGTCTCGCTGAGGGAGACGTCTGTGTTATCTCATGCTGTACTGTGAAGGGCACGACGTGTTCAACGATCATCATTGGATCGCACAGGATCAACGGTTGGTGCGCACGATCCGCGTGACAACTATGACAACCAATCAGGGAGTAGCAGACAGGGTGATCATAGGTTTGGGCTTATACGAAAGATAGAGAGAGGGGGGGGGCAAAACTAAGTAGTACCACATAAAACCAAGGGAATAACTGAGTAGTATAAAAATGGAAAGTGTCTTGTACGATGAAATACATCATGGAATACATCAAATTATGCCAAGATAGATCCACTAGAGTTCATTGGATGTGTGTTCTTCTCATAAACCACACATGGTTCCACCTGTGTGATTGCATGTTTGCTCCTTTCATTAACCACAGTTAGAATCATTGCATGTCTATTCTTTTCACAATCCACATATCACCAGTGCCATTGCATGTGTGTTCTTCTCATGAACCACACATGGATCCACCCAGTGTGATTGCATGTCTGTTCTTTTCACAGACCACATATGGATCCACTAGTGTCATTGCATGTCTGTTCTTTTCATGAACCACACCCAGTGTCATTGCATGTATGTTCCTCTAAACAAACCACAAAAGGATCCAGCAGTCTCATTCCATGTGTGTTCTTCCCATGAACCACAGCCAGTGTGATTGCATGTCTATTCTTTTCACAAACCACACATGGATCCACCAGTGTCATTGCACGTGTGTTCTTTTCATGAACCACAGCTAGAGTCAGTGCATGTCTATTCTTCTAAACAAACCACATAAGGATCGACCAATGTCATTGCATGTGTGTTCTTCTAAACAAACCACATAAGGATCCACCAGTGTCATTGCATGTCTGTTCTTTTCATGAACCACACCTAATGTCATTGCGTGTGTGTTCTTCTAAACAAACCACATAAGGATCCACCAGTGTCATTGCATGTCTGTTCTTTTCATGAACCACACCTAGTTTCATTGCATGTGTCTTCTTCTAAACAAACCACATAAGGATCCACCAGTGTCATTGCATGTCCGTTCTTTTCACGAACCACACCCAGTGTCATTGCATGTGTGTTCTTCTAAACAAACCACATAAGGATACACAAGTGTCATTGCATGTGTGTTGTTTTCCTGAACCATAGCTAGAGTCATTGCATGTGTGTTCTTCTAAACAAACCACACATGGATCCACCTAGTGTGATTGCATGTCTGTTCTTTTCACAAACCACACATGGATCCACCTAGTGTCATTGCATGTGTGTTCATTTGATGAATCATAGCTAGAATTATTGCATGTGTGTTCTTCTAAACAAACTACACATGGATCCACCAAGTGTGATTGCATGTCTGTTCTTTTCACAAACCACACATGGATCCACCAGTGTCATTGCATGTGTGTTCTTTTCATGAACCACAGCGGGAGTCATTGCATGTCTGTTATTTCCACAAACCACACATGGATCCACCTAGTGTGATTGCATGTCTGTTCTTTTCACAAACCACACATGGATCCACCAGTGTCATTGCATGTGTGTTCTTCTCATGAACCACAGCCAGAGTTATTGCATGTCTGTTCTTCTCACGAACCACATAAGGATCCACCAGTGTCATTGCATGTGTGTTCTTCTAAACAAACCACACATGGATCCATCAGTGTCATTGCATGTCTGCTCTTTTCATGAACCACAGCTAGAGTCATTGCATGTGTGTTCTTCTAAACAAACCACCCATGGATCCACCTAGTGTGATTGCATGTCTGTTCTTTTCATGAACCACACCCAGTGTCATTGCATGTGTGTTCTTCTAAACAAACCACATAAGGATCCACCAGTGTCATTGCATGTTTGTTCTTTTCATGAACCACATAAGGATCCACCAGTGTCATTGGATGTCTGCTCTTCTCATGAACCACACATGGATCCACAAGTGTCATTGCATGTTTGTTCTTTTCATGAATCACAGCTAGAGTCATTGCATGTATGTTACTTCCATAAACCACATATGGATCCACCAGTGTCATTGCATGTCAGTTCTTTTCATGAACCATAGCTAGAGTCATTGCATGTCAGTTCTTTTCATGTACCGCACATGGATCCACCAGTGTCATTGCATGTCTGTTCTTCTCATGAACCACACATGGATCCACTAGTGTCATTGCATGTCTGTTCTTTTCATGAACCACACCCAGTGTCAATGCATGTGTGTTCTTCTAAAAAACACATAAGGATCCACCAGTGTCATTGCATGTCTGTTCTTTTCATGAACCACACCCAGTGTCATTGCATGTGTGTTCTTCTAAACAAACCACTTAAGGATCCACCAGTGTCATTGCATGTTTGTTCCTCTAAACAAACCACACATGGATCCACCTAGTGTGGTTGCATGTCAGTTCTTTTCACAAACCACACATGGATACACAAGTGTCATTGCATGTGTGTTATTTTCATGAACCACACCCAGTGTCATTGCATGTGTGTTCTTCTAAACAAATCACATAAGGATCCACCAGTGCCATTGCATGTCTGTTCTTTTCATGAACCACACCCAGTGTCATTGCATGTGTGTTCTTCTAAACAAACCACATAAGGATCCACCAGTGCCATTGCATGGCTGTTCTTTTCATGAACCACACCCAGTGTCATTGCATGTGTGTTCTTCTAAACAAACCTCATAAGGATCCACCAGTGTCATTGCATGTGTGTTGTTTTCCTAAACCAAAGCTAGAGTCATTGCATGTGTGTTCTTCTAAACAAACCACACATGGATCCACCTAGTGTGATTGCATGTCTGTTCTTTTCACAATCAACACATGGATCCACCTAGTGTCATTGCATGTGTGTTCATTTCATGAATCACAGCTAGAATCATTGCATGTGTGTTCTTCTAAACAAACCACACATGGATCCACCTAGTGTGATTGCATGTCTGTTCTTTTCACAAACCACACATGGATCCACCAGTGTCATTGCATGTGTTTTCTTTTCATGAACCATAGCTGGAGTCATTGCATGTATGTTATTTCCATAAACCACACATGGATCCACCTAGTGTGATTGCATGTATGTTCTTTTCACAAACCACACATGGATCCACCAGTGTCATTGCATGTGTGTTCTTCTCATGAACCACATCCAGAGTCATTGCATGTCTGTTCTTCTCATGAACCACATAAGGATCCACCAGTGCCATTGCATGTGTGTTCTTCTAAACAAACCACACATGGATCCATCAGTGTCATTGCATGTTTGTTCTTTTCATGAACCACAGCTAGAGTCATTGCATGTGTGTTCTTCTAAACAAACCTCCCATGGATCCACCTAGTGTGATTGCATGTATGTTCTTCTCATGAACCACACCCAGTGTCATTGCATGTGTGTTCTTCTAAACAAACCACATAAGGATCCACCAGTGTCATTGCATGTTTGTTCTTTTCATGAACCACATAAGGATCCACTAGTGTCATTGGATGTCTGCTCTTCTCATGAACCACACATGGATCCACCAGTGTTATTGCATGTTTGTTCTTTTCATGAATCACAGCTAGAGTCATTGCATGTATGTTACTTCCATAAACCACATATGGATCCACCAGTGTCATGGCGTGTCAGTTCTTTTCATGAACCACAGCTAGAGTCATTGCATGTCAGTTCTTTTCATGAACCGCACATGGATCCACCAGTGTCATTGCATGTCTGTTCTTCTCATGAACCACACATGGATCCACCAGTGTCATTGCATGTCTGTTCTTTTCATGAACCACACCCAGTGTCATTGCATGTGTGTTCTTCTAAAAAAACACATAAGGATCCACCAGTGTCATTGCATGTCTGTTCTTTTCATGAACCACACCCAGTGTCATTGCATGCGCGTTCTTCTAAACAAACCACTTAAGGATCCACCAGTGTCATTGCATGTCTGTTCCTCTAAACAAACCACACATGGATCCACCTAGTGTGGTTGCATGTCAGTTCTTTTCACAAACCACACATGGATACACAAGTATCATTGCATGTGTGTTCTCTCCATGAACCGCAGCTAGAGTCATTGCATGTGTGTTCTCTCCATGCGTTTCAGTTCTTTTCATGAACCACAGCTAGAGTCATTGCATGTCAGTTCTTTTCATGAACCACACATGGATCCACCAGTGTCATTGCATGTCTGTTCTTCTCATGAACCACACATGGATCCACCAGTGTCATTGCATGTTTGTTCTTTTCATGAACCACACCCAGTGTCATTGCATGTGTGTTCTTCTAAAAAAACACATAAGGATCCACCAGTGTCATTGCATGTCTTTTCTTTTCATGAACCACACCCACTGTCATTGCATGTGTGTTATTCTAAACAAACCACTTAAGGATCAACCAGTGTCATTGCATGTCTGTTCCTCTAAACAAACCACACATGGATCCACCTAGTGTGGTTGCATGTTAGTTCTTTTCACAAACCACACATGGATCCACCAGTGTCATTGCATGTGTGTTCTTCTCATGAACCGCAGCTAGAGTCATTGCATGTGTGTTCTTCTAAACAAACCACATAAGGATCCACCAGTGTCATTGCATGTGTGTTCTTCTCATGAACCACAGCCAGTGTGATTGCATGTCTGTTCTTTTCACAAACCACACATGGATCCACTAGTGTCATTACATGTGTGTTCTTCTCATGAACCACAGCTAGAGTCATTGCATGTCTGTTCTTCTCACAAACCACATAAGGATCCACCAGTGTCATTGCATGTGTGTTCTTCTAAACAAAGAACATAAGGATACACGAGTGTCATTGCATGTCTGTTCTTTTCATGAACAACACCTAGTGTCATTGCATGTGTGTTCTTCTAAACAAACCACATACGGATCCACCAGTGTCATTGCATGTCTGTTCTTTTCATGAACCACACCCAGTGTCATTGCATGTGTGTTCTTCTATACAAACCACATAAGGATCCACCAGTGCCATTGCATGTCTGTTCTTTTCATGAACCACACCCAGTGTCATTGCATGTGTGTTCTTCTAAACAAACCACATAAGGATCCACCAGTGTCATTGCATGTCTGTTCTTTTCATGAACCACACCTAGTGTCATTGCATGTGTCTTCTTCTAAACAAACCACATAAGGATACACAAGTGTCATTGTATGTGTGTTGTTTTCCTGAACCACAGCTAGAGTCATTGCATGTGTGTTCTTCTAAACAAACCACACATGGATCCACCTAGTGTTATTGCATGTCTGTTCTTTTCACAATCAACACATGGATCCACCTAGTGTCATTGCATGTGTGTTCATTCCATGAATCACAGCTAGAATCATTGCATGTGTGTTCTTCTAAACAACCCACACATGGATCCACCTAGTGTGATGGCATGTCTATTCTTTTCACAAACCACACATGGATCCACCAGTGTCATTGCAGGTGTTTTCTTTTCATGAACCACAACTGGAGTCATTGCATGTCTGTTATTTCCACAAACCACACATGGATCCACCTAGTGTGATTGCATGTATGTTCTTTTCACAAACCACACATGGATCCACCAGTGGCATTGCATGTGTGTTCTTCTCATGAACCACAGCCAAAGTTATTGCATGTCTGTTCTTCTCATGAACCACATAAGGATCCACCAGTGTCATTGCATGTGTGTTCTTCTAAACAAACCACACATGGATCCATCAGTGTCATTGCATGTCTGTTCTTTTCATGAACCACAGCTAGAGTCATTGCATGTGTGTTCTTCTAAACAAACCACACATGGATGCACCAGTGTCATTGCATGTCTGTTCTTTTCATGAACCACACCCAGTGTCATTACATGTGTGTTCTTCTAAAAAAATACATAAGGATCCACCAGTGTCATTGCATGTCTGTTCTTTTCATGACCCACACGCAGTGTCATTGCATATGTGTTCTTCTAAACAAACCACTTAAGGATCCACCAGTGTCATTGCATGTCTGTTCCTCTAAACAAACCACACATGGATCCACCTAGTGTGGTTGCATGTCAGTTCTTTTCAGAAACCACACATGGATACACAAGTGTCATTGCATGTGTGTTCTTTTCATAAACCGCAGCTAGAGTCATTGCATGTGTGTTCTTCTAAACAAACCACATAAGGCATAAGGATCCACTAGTGTCATTGCATGTGTGTTCTTCTCATGAACCACAGCCAGTGTGATTGCATGTCTGTTCTTTTCACAAACCACACATGGATCCACTAGTGTCATTACATGTGTGTTCTTCTCATGAACCACAACTAGAGTCATTGCATGTCTGTTCTTCTCACAAACCACATAAGGATCCAGCAGTGTCATTGCATGTGTGTTCTTCTAAACAAAGCACATAAGGATACACCAGTGTCATTGCATGTCTGTTCTTTTCATGAACAACACCCAGTGTCATTGCATGTGTGTTCTTCTAAACAAACCACATAAGGATCCACCAGTGTCATTGCATGTCTGTTCTTTTCATGAACAACACCTAGTGTCATTGCATGTGTGTTCTTCTAAACAAACCACATACGGATCCACCAGTGTCATTGCATGTCTGTTCTTTTCATGAACCACACCCAGTGTCATTGCATGTGTGTTCTTCTATACAATCCACATAAGGATCCACCAGTGCCATTGCATGTCCGTTCTTTTCATGAACCACACCCAGTGTCATTGCATGTGTGTTCTTCTAAACAAACCACATAAGGATCCACCAGTGTCATTGCATGTCTGTTCTTTTCATGAACCACACCTAGTGTCATTGCATGTGTCTTCTTCTAAACAAACCACATAAGGATACACAAGTGTCATTGTATGTGTGTTGTTTTCCTGAACCACAGCTAGAGTCATTGCATGTGTGTTCTTCTAAACAAACCACACATGGATCCACCTAGTGTTATTGCATGTCTGTTCTTTTCACAATCAACACATGGATCCACCTAGTGTCATTGCATGTGTGTTCATTCCATGAATCACAGCTAGAATCATTGCATGTGTGTTCTTCTAAACAACCCACACATGGATCCACCTAGTGTGATGGCATGTCTATTCTTTTCACAAACCACACATGGATCCACCAGTGTCATTGCAGGTGTTTTCTTTTCATGAACCACAACTGAGTCATTGCATGTATGTTATTTCAACAAACCACACATGGATCCACCTAGTGTGATTGCATGTATGTTCTTTTCACAAACCACACATGGATCCACCAGTGTCATTGCATGTGTGTTCTTCTCATGAACCACAGCCAAAGTTATTGCATGTCTGTTCTTCTCACGAACCACATAAGGATCCACCAGTGTCATTGCATGTGTGTTCTTCTAAACAAACCACACATGGATCCATCAGTGTCATTGCATGTCATTCTTTCATGAACCACAGCTAGAGTCATTGCATGTGTGTTCTTCTAAACAAACCACACATGGATGCACCAGTGTCATTGCATGTCTGTTCTTTTCATGAACCACACCCAGTGTCATTACATGTGTGTTCTTCTAAAAAAATACATAAGGATCCACCAGTGTCATTGCATGTCTGTTCTTTTCATGACCCACACGCAGTGTCATTGCATATGTGTTCTTCTAAACAAACCACTTAAGGATCCACCAGTGTCATTGCATCTGTTCTAAACAAACCACACATGGATCCACCTAGTGTGGTTGCATGTCAGTTCTTTTCAGAAACCACACATGGATACACAAGTGTCATTGCATGTGTGTTCTTTTCATAAACCGCAGCTAGAGTCATTGCATGTGTGTTCTTCTAAACAAACCACATAAGGATCCACTAGTGTCATTGCATGTGTGTTCTTCTCATGAACCACAGCCAGTGTGATTGCATGTCTGTTCTTTTCACAAACCACACATGGATCCACTAGTGTCATTACATGTGTGTTCTTCTCATGAACCACAGCTAGAGTCATTGCATGTCTGTTCTTCTCACAAACCACATAAGGATCCAGCAGTGTCATTGCATGTGTGTTCTTCTAAACAAAGCACATAAGGATACACCAGTGTCATTGCATGTCTGTTCTTTTCATGAACAACACCCAGTGTCATTGCATGTTTGTTCTTCTAAACAAACCACATAAGGATCCACCAGTGTCATTGCATGTCTGTTCTTTTCATGAACCACACCCAGTGTCATTGCATGTGTGTTCTTCTAAACAAACCACATAAGGATCCACCAGCGCCATTGCATGTCTGTTCTTTTCATGAACCACACCCAGTGTCATTGCATGTGTGTTCTTCTAAACAAACCACATAAGGTTCCACTAGTGTCATTGCATGTCTGCTGTTTTCATGAACCACACACAGTGTCATTGCATGTGTCTTCTTCTAAACAAACCACATAAGGATACACAAGTGTCATTGCATGTGTGTTGTTTCCCTGAACCATAGCTAGAGTCATTGCATGTGTGTTCTTCTAAACAAACCACACATGGATCCACCTAGTGTGATTGCATGTCTGTTCTTTTCACAATCAACACATGGATCCACCTAGTGTCATTGCATGTGTGTTCATTTCATGAATCACAGCTAGAATCATTGCATGTGTGTTCTGCTAAACAAACCACACATGGATCCACCTAGTGTGATTGCATGTCTGTTCTTTTCACAAACCACACATGGATCCACCAGTGTCATTGCATGTGTGTTCTTTTCATGAACCACAGTTGGAGTCATTGCATGTATGTTATTTCCACAAACCACACATGGATCCACCTAGTGTGATTGCATGTCTGTTCTTTTCACAAACCACACATGGATCCACTAGTGTCATTACATGTGTGTTCTTCTCATGAACCATAGCCAGAGTTATTGCATGTCTGTTCTTCTCACGAACCACATAAGGATCCACCAGTGTCATTGCATGTGTGTTCTTCTAAACAAACCACACATGGATCCATCAGTGTCATTGCATGTCTGTTCTTTTCATGAACCATAGCTAGAGTCATTGCATGTGTGTTCTTCTAAACAAACCACACATGGATCCACCAGTGTCATTGCAGTTCTGTTCTTTTCATGAACCACACCCAGTGTCATTGCATGTGTGTTCTTCTAAAAAACACATTAGGATCCACTAGTGTCATTGCATGTCTGTTCTTTTCATGAACCACACCCAGTGTCATTGCATATGTGTTCTTCTAAACAAACCACAAAAGGATCCACCAGTGTCATTGCATGTCTGTTCCTCTAAACAAACCACACATGGATCCACCTAGTGTGGTTGCATGTCAGTTCTTTTCACAAACCACACATGGATACACAAGTGTCATTGCATGTGTGTTCTTTTCATGAACCGCAGCTAGAGTCATTGCATGTGTGTTCTTCTAAACAAACCACATAAGGATCCACCAGTGTCATTGCATGTGTGTTCTTCTCATGAACCACACCCAGTGTGATTGCATGTCTGTTCTTTTCACAAACTACACATGGATCCACTAGTGTCATTACATGTGTCTTCTTCTCATGAACCACAGCTAGAGTCATTGCATGTCTGTTCTTCTCACAAACCACGTAAGGATCCACCGGTGTCATTGCATGTGTGTTCTTCTAAACAAAGCACATAAGGATACACAAGTGTCATTGCATGTCTGTTCTTTTCATGAACAACACCCAGTGTCATTGCATGTGTGTTCTTCTAAACAAACCACATAAGGATCCACCAGTATCATTGCATGTCTATTCTTTTCATGAACCACACCCAGTGTAATTGCATGTGTGTTCTTCTAAACAAACCACATAAGGATCCACGGTGCCATTGCACGTCTGTTTCTTTCATGAACCACACCCAGTGTCATTGCATGTGTGTTCTTCTAAACAAACCACACAAGGATCCACCAGTGTCATTGCATGTCTGTTCTTTTCATGAACCACACCAAGTGTCATTGCATGTGTCTTCTTCTAAACAAACCACATAAGGATACACAAGTGTCATTGCATGTGTGTAATTTTCCTGAACCACGGCTAGAGTCATTGCATGTGTGTTCTTCTAAACAAACCACACATGGATCCACCTAGTGTGATTGCATGTCTGTTCTTTTCACAATCAACATATGGATCCACCTAGTGTCATTGCATGTGTGTTCATTTCATGAATCACAGCTAGAATCATTGCATGTGTGTTCTTCGAAACAAACCACACATGGATCCACCTAGTGTGATTGCATGTCTGTTCTTTTTACAAACCACACATGGATCCACCAGTGTCATTGCATGTGTGTTCTTTTCATGAACCACAGCTGCAGTCATTGCATGTATGTTATTTCCACAAATCACACATGGATCCACCTAGTGTGATTGCATGTCTGTTCTTTTCACAAACCACACATGGATCCACCAGTGTCATTACATGTGTGTTCTTCTCATGAACCACAGCTAGAGTCATTGCATGTCTGTTCTTCTCACAAACCACATAAGGATCCAGCAGTGTCATTGCATGTGTGTTCTTCTAAACAAAGCACATAAGGATACACCAGTGTCATTGCATGTCTGTTCTTTTCATGAACAACACCCAGTGTCATTGCATGTGTGTTCTTCTAAACAAACCACATAAGGATCCACCAGTGTCATTGCATGTCTGTTCTTTTCATGAACCACACCCAGTGTCATTGCATGTGTGTTCTTCTAAACAAACCACATAAGGATCCACCAGTGCCATTGCATGTCTGTTCTTTTCATGAACCACACCCAGTGTCATTGCATGTGTGTTCTTCTAAACAAACCACATAAGGATCCACTAGTGTCATTGCATGTCTGCTGTTTTCATGAACCACACACAGTGTCATTGCATGTGTCTTCTTCTAAACAAACCACATAAGGATACACAAGTGTCATTGCATGTGTGTTGTTTTCCTGAACCATAGCTAGAGTCATTGCATGTGTGTTCTTCTAAACAAACCACACATGGATCCACCTAGTGTGATTGCATGTCTGTTCTTTTCACAATCAACACATGGATCCACCTAGTGTCATTGCATGTGTGTTCATTTCATGAATCACAGCTAGAATCATTGCATGTGTGTTCTGCTAAACAAACCACACATGGATCCACCTAGTGTGATTGCATGTCTGTTCTTTTCACAAACCACACATGGATCCACCAGTGTCATTGCATGTGTGTTCTTTTCATGAACCACAGTTGGAGTCATTGCATGTATGTTATTTCCACAAACCACACATGGATCCACCTAGTGTGATTGCATGTCTGTTCTTTTCACAAACCACACATGGATCCACCAGTGTCATTGCATGTGTGTTCTTCTCATGAACCATAGCCAGAGTTATTGCATGTCTGTTCTTCTCACGAACCACATAAGGATCCACCAGTGTCATTGCATGTGTGTTCTTCTAAACAAACCACACATGGATCCATCAGTGTCATTGCATGTCTGTTCTTTTCATGAACCATAGCTAGAGTCATTGCATGTGTGTTCTTCTAAACAAACCACACATGGATCCACCAGTGTCATTGCATGTCTGTTCTTTTCATGAACCACACCCAGTGTCATTGCATGTGTGTTCTTCTAAAAAACACATTAGGATCCACTAGTGTCATTGCATGTCTGTTCTTTTCATGAACCACACCCAGTGTCATTGCATATGTGTTCTTCTAAACAAACCACAAAAGGATCCACCAGTGTCATTGCATGTCTGTTCCTCTAAACAAACCACACATGGATCCACCTAGTGTGGTTGCATGTCAGTTCTTTTCACAAACCACACATGGATACACAAGTGTCATTGCATGTGTGTTCTTTTCATGAACCGCAGCTAGAGTCATTGCATGTGTGTTCTTCTAAACAAACCACATAAGGATCCACCAGTGTCATTGCATGTGTGTTCTTCTCATGAACCACACCCAGTGTGATTGCATGTCTGTTCTTTTCACAAACTACACATGGATCCACTAGTGTCATTACATGTGTGTTCTTCTCATGAACCACAGCTAGAGTCATTGCATGTCTGTTCTTCTCACAAACCACGTAAGGATCCACCGGTGTCATTGCATGTGTGTTCTTCTAAACAAAGCACATAAGGATACACAAGTGTCATTGCATGTCTGTTCTTTTCATGAACAACACCCAGTGTCATTGCATGTGTGTTCTTCTAAACAAACCACATAAGGATCCACCAGTGTCATTGCATGTCTATTCTTTTCATGAACCACACCCAGTGTAATTGCATGTGTGTTCTTCTAAACAAACCACATAAGGATCCACCAGTGCCATTGCACGTCTGTTCTTTTCATGAACCACACCCAGTGTCATTGCATGTGTGTTCTTCTAAACAAACCACACAAGGATCCACCAGTGTCATTGCATGTCTGTTCTTTTCATGAACCACACCAAGTGTCATTGCATGTGTCTTCTTCTAAACAAACCACATAAGGATACACAAGTGTCATTGCATGTGTGTTATTTTCCTGAACCACGGCTAGAGTCATTGCATGTGTGTTCTTCTAAACAAACCACACATGGATCCACCTAGTGTGATTGCATGTCTGTTCTTTTCACAATCAACATATGGATCCACCTAGTGTCATTGCATGTGTGTTCATTTCATGAATCACAGCTAGAATCATTGCATGTGTGTTCTTCGAAACAAACCACACATGGATCCACCTAGTGTGATTGCATGTCTGTTCTTTTTACAAACCACACATGGATCCACCAGTGTCATTGCATGTGTGTTCTTTTCATGAACCATAGCTGCAGTCATTGCATGTATGTTATTTCCACAAATCACACATGGATCCACCTAGTGTGATTGCATGTCTGTTCTTTTCACAAACCACACATGGATCCACCAGTGTCATTACATGTGTGTTCTTCTCATGAACCACAGCTAGAGTCATTGCATGTCTATTCTTCTCACAAACCACATAAGGATCCAGCAGTGTCATTGCATGTGTGTTCTTCTAAACAAAGCACATAAGGATACACCAGTGTCATTGCATGTCTGTTCTTTTCATGAACAACACCCAGTGTCATTGCATGTGTGTTCTTCTAAACAAACCACATAAGGATCCACCAGTGTCATTGCATGTCTGTTCTTTTCATGAACCACACCCAGTGTCATTGCATGTGTGTTCTTCTAAACAAACCACATAAGGATCCAAAGGTGTCATGGCATGTCTGTTTTCATGAACCACACCCAGTGTCATTGCATGTGTGTTCTTCTAAACAAACCACATAAGGATCCACTAGTGTCATTGCATGTCTGCTGTTTTCATGAACCACACACAGTGTCATTGCATGTGTCTTCTTCTAAACAAACCACATAAGGATACACAAGTGTCATTGCATGTGTGTTGTTTTCCTGAACCATAGCTAGAGTCATTGCATGTGTGTTCTTCTAAACAAACCACACATGGATCCACCTAGTGTGATTGCATGTCTGTTCTTTTCACAATCAACACATGGATCCACCTAGTGTCATTGCATGTGTGTTCATTTCATGAATCACAGCTAGAATCATTGCATGTGTGTTCTGCTAAACAAACCACACATGGATCCACCTAGTGTGATTGCATGTCTGTTCTTTTCACAAACCACACATGGATCCACCAGTGTCATTGCATGTGTGTTCTTTTCATGAACCACAGTTGGAGTCATTGCATGTATGTTATTTCCACAAACCACACATGGATCCACCTAGTGTGATTGCATGTCTGTTCTTTTCACAAACCACACATGGATCCACCCGTGTCATTGCATGTGTGTTCTTCTCATGAACCATAGCCAGAGTTATTGCATGTCTGTTCTTCTCACGAACCACATAAGGATCCACCAGTGTCATTGCATGTGTGTTCTTCTAAACAAACCACACATGGATCCATCAGTGTCATTGCATGTCTGTTCTTTTCATGAACCATAGCTAGAGTCATTGCATGTGTGTTCTTCTAAACAAACCACACATGGATCCACCAGTGTCATTGCATGTCTGTTCTTTTCATGAACCACACCCAGTGTCATTGCATGTGTGTTCTTCTAAAAAACACATTAGGATCCACTAGTGTCATTGCATGTCTGTTCTTTTCATGAACCACACCCAGTGTCATTGCATATGTGTTCTTCTAAACAAACCACAAAAGGATCCACCAGTGTCATTGCATGTCTGTTCCTCTAAACAAACCACACATGGATCCACCTAGTGTGGTTGCATGTCAGTTCTTTTCACAAACCACACATGGATACACAAGTGTCATTGCATGTGTGTTCTTTTCATGAACCTCAGCTAGAGTCATTGCATGTGTGTTCTTCTAAACAAACCACATAAGGATCCACCAGTGTCATTGCATGTGTGTTCTTCTCATGAACCACACCCAGTGTGATTGCATGTCTGTTCTTTTCACAAACTACACATGGATCCACTAGTGTCATTACATGTGTGTTCCTCTCATGAACCACAGCTAGAGTCATTGCATGTCTGTTCTTCTCACAAACCACGTAAGGATCCACCGTGTCATTGCATGTGTGTTCTTCTAAACAAAGCACATAAGGATACACAAGTGTCATTGCATGTCTGTTCTTTTCATGAACAACACCCAGTGTCATTGCATGTGTGTTCTTCTAAACAAACCACATAAGGATCCACCAGTGTCATTGCATGTCTATTCTTTTCATGAACCACACCCGTGTACATGCATTTGTGTTGGTCTAAACAAAACACATAAGGATCCACAGTGCCATTGCATCGCCTGTTTCTTTTCATGAACCACACCCAGTGTCATTGCATGTGTGTTCTTCTAAACAAACCACACAAGGATCCACCAGTGTCATTGCATGTCTGTTCTTTTCATGAACCACACCAAGTGTCATTGCATGTGTCTTCTTCTAAACAAACCACATAAGGATACACAAGTGTCATTGCATGTGTGTTATTTTCCTGAACCACGGCTAGAGTCATTGCATGTGTGTTCTTCTAAACAAACCACACATGGATCCACCTAGTGTGATTGCATGTCTGTTCTTTTCACAATCAACATATGGATCCACCTAGTGTCATTGCATGTGTGTTCATTTCATGAATCACAGCTAGAATCATTGCATGTGTGTTCTTCGAAACAAACCACACATGGATCCACCTAGTGTGATTGCATGTCTGTTCTTTTCACAAACCACACATGGATCCACCAGTGTCATTGCATGTGTGTTCTTTTCATGAACCACAGCTCAGTCATTGCATGTATGTTATTTCCACAAATCACACATGGATCCACCTAGTGTGATTGCATGTCTGTTCTTTTCACAAACCACACATGGATCCACCAGTGTCATTGCATGTGTGTTCTTCTCATGAACCACAGCCAGAGTTATTGCATGTCTGTTCTTCTCACGAACGACATAAGGATCCACCAGTGTCATTGCATGTGTGTTCTTCTAAACAAACCACACATGGATCCATCAGTGTCATTGCATGTTTGTTCTTTTCATGAACCACAGCTAGAGTCATTGCATGTGTGTTCTTCTAAACAAACCACACATGGATCCACCAGTGTCATTGCATGTCTGTTCTTTTCATGAACCACACCCAGTGTCATTGCATGTGTGTTCTTCTAAAAAAACACATAAGGATCCACCAGTGTCATTGCATGTCTGTTCTTTTCATGAACCACACCCAGTGTCATTGCATATGTGTTCTTCTAAAAAAACCACTTAAGGATCCACCAGTGTCATTGCATGTCTGTTCCTCTAAACAAACCACACATGGATCCACCTAGTGTGGTTGCATGTCAGTTCTTTTCACAAACCACACATGGATACACAAGTGTCATTGCATGTGTGTTCTTTTCATGAACCGAAGCTAGAGTCATTGCATGTGTGTTCTTCTAAACAAACCACATAAGGATCCACCAGTGTCATTGCATGTGTGTTCTTCTCATGAACCACAACCAGGGTGATTGCATGTCTGTTCTTTTCACAAACCACACATGGATCCACTAGTGTCATTACATGTGTGTTCTTCTCATGAACCACAGCTAGAGTCATTGCATGTCTGTTCTTCTCACAAACCACATAAGGATCCACCAGTGTCATTGCATGTCTGTTCTTTTCATGAACCACACCCAGTGTCATTGCATGTGTGTTCTTCTAAACAAACCACATAAGGATCCACCAGTGCCATTGCATGTCTGTTCTTTTCATGAACCACACCCAGTGTCATTGCATGTGTGTTCTTCTAAACAAACCACATAAGGATCCACTAGTGTCATTGCATGTCTGCTGTTTTCATGAACCACACACAGTGTCATTGCATGTGTCTTCTTCTAAACAAACCACATAAGGATACACAAGTGTCATTGCATGTGTGTTGTTTTCCTGAACCATAGCTAGAGTCATTGCATGTGTGTTCTTCTAAACAAACCACACATGGATCCACCTAGTGTGATTGCATGTCTGTTCTTTTCACAATCAACACATGGATCCACCTAGTGTCATTGCATGTGTGTTCATTTCATGAATCACAGCTAGAATCATTGCATGTGTGTTCTGCTAAACAAACCACACATGGATCCACCTAGTGTGATTGCATGTCTGTTCTTTTCACAAACCACACATGGATCCACCAGTGTCATTGCATGTGTGTTCTTTTCATGAACCACAGTTGGAGTCATTGCATGTATGTTATTTCCACAAACCACACATGGATCCACCTAGTGTGATTGCATGTCTGTTCTTTTCACAAACCACACATGGATCCACCCGTGTCATTGCATGTGTGTTCTTCTCATGAACCATAGCCAGAGTTATTGCATGTCTGTTCTTCTCACGAACAACATAAGGATCCACCAGTGTCATTGCATGTGTGTTCTTCTAAACAAACCACACATGGATCCATCAGTGTCATTGCATGTCTGTTCTTTTCATGAACCATAGCTAGAGTCATTGCATGTGTGTTCTTCTAAACAAACCACACATGGATCCACCAGTGTCATTGCATGTGTGTTCTTTTCATGAACCACACCCAGTGTCATTGCATGTGTGTTCTTCTAAAAAACACATTAGGATCCACTAGTGTCATTGCATGTCTGTTCTTTTCATGAACCACACCCAGTGTCATTGCATATGTGTTCTTCTAAACAAACCACAAAAGGATCCACCAGTGTCATTGCATGTCTGTTCCTCTAAACAAACCACACATGGATCCACCTAGTGTGGTTGCATGTCAGTTCTTTTCACAAACCACACATGGATACACAAGTGTCATTGCATGTGTGTTCTTTTCATGAACCGCAGCTAGAGTCATTGCATGTGTGTTCTTCTAAACAAACCACATAAGGATCCACCAGTGTCATTGCATGTGTGTTCTTCTCATGAACCACACCCAGTGTGATTGCATGTCTGTTCTTTTCACAAACTACACATGGATCCACTAGTGTCATTACATGTGTGTTCTTCTCATGAACCACAGCTAGAGTCATTGCATGTCTGTTCTTCTCACAAACCACGTAAGGATCCACCGGTGTCATTGCATGTGTGTTCTTCTAAACAAAGCACATAAGGATACACAAGTGTCATTGCATGTCTGTTCTTTTCATGAACAACACCCAGTGTCATTGCATGTGTGTTCTTCTAAACAAACCACATAAGGATCCACCAGTGTCATTGCATGTCTATTCTTTTCATGAACCACACCCAGTGTAATTGCATGTGTGTTCTTCTAAACAAACCACATAAGGATCCACCAGTGCCATTGCACGTCTGTTCTTTTCATGAACCACACCCAGTGTCATTGCATGTGTGTTCTTCTAAACAAACCACACAAGGATCCACCAGTGTCATTGCATGTCTGTTCTTTTCATGAACCACACCAAGTGTCATTGCATGTGTCTTCTTCTAAACAAACCACATAAGGATACACAAGTGTCATTGCATGTGTGTTATTTTCCTGAACCACGGCTAGAGTCATTGCATGTGTGTTCTTCTAAACAAACCACACATGGATCCACCTAGTGTGATTGCATGTCTGTTCTTTTCACAATCAACATATGGATCCACCTAGTGTCATTGCATGTGTGTTCATTTCATGAATCACAGCTAGAATCATTGCATGTGTGTTCTTCGAAACAAACCACACATGGATCCACCTAGTGTGATTGCATGTCTGTTCTTTTCACAAACCACACATGGATCCACCAGTGTCATTGCATGTGTGTTCTTTTCATGAACCACAGCTCAGTCATTGCATGTATGTTATTTCCACAAATCACACATGGATCCACCTAGTGTGATTGCATGTATGTTCTTTTCACAAACCACACATGGATCCACCAGTGTCATTGCATGTGTGTTCTTCTCATGAACCACAGCCAGAGTTATTGCATGTCTGTTCTTCTCACGAACGACATAAGGATCCACCAGTGTCATTGCATGTGTGTTCTTCTAAACAAACCACACATGGATCCATCAGTGTCATTGCATGTTTGTTCTTTTCATGAACCACAGCTAGAGTCATTGCATGTGTTCTTCTAAACAAACCACACATGGATCCACCAGTGTCATTGCATGTCTGTTCTTTCATGAACCACACCCAGTGTCATTGCATGTGTGTTCTTCTAAAAACACATAAGGATCCACCAGTGTCATTGCATGTCTGTTCTTTTCATGAACCACACCCAGTGTCATTGCATATGTGTTCTTCTAAAAAAACCACTTAAGGATCCACCAGTGTCATTGCATGTCTGTTCCTCTAAACAAACCACACATGGATCCACCTAGTGTGGTTGCATGTCAGTTCTTTTCACAAACCACACATGGATACACAAGTGTCATTGCATGTGTGTTCTTTTCATGAACCGCAGCTAGAGTCATTGCATGTGTGTTCTTCTAAACAAACCACATAAGGATCCACCAGTGTCATTGCATGTGTGTTCTTCTCATGAACCACAACGGTGATTGCATGTCATTCTTTTCACAAACCACACATGGATCCACCAGTGTCATTACATGTGTGTTCTTCTCATGAACCACAGCTAGAGTCATTGCATGTCTGTTCTTCTCACAAACCACATAAGGATCCACCAGTGTCATTGCATGTGTGTTCTTCTAAACAAAGCACATAAGGATTCACCAGTGTCATTGCATGTCTGTTCTTTTCATGAACAACACCCAGTGTCATTGCATGTGTGTTCTTCTAAACAAACCACATAAGGATCCACCAGTGTCATTGCATGTCTGTTCTTTTCATGAACCACACACAGTGTCATTGCATGTGTGTTCTTCTAAACAAACCACATAAGGATCCACCAGTGCCATTGCATGTCTGTTCTTTTCATGAACCACACCCAGTGTCATTGCATGTGTGTTCTTCTAAACAAACCACATAAGGATCCACCAGTGTCATAGCATGTCTGTTCCTTTCATGAACCACACCCAGTGTCATTTCATGTGTCTTCTTCTAAACAAACCACATAAGGATACACAAGTGTCTTTGCATGTGTGTTGTTTTCTGAACCATGCTAGAGTCATTGCATGTGTGTTCTTCTAAACAAACCACACATGGATCCACCTAGTGTGATTGCATGTCTGTTCTTTTCACAATCAACACATGGATCCACCTAGTGTCATTGCATGTGTGTTCATTTCATGAATCACAGCTAGAATCATTGCATGTGTGTTCCTCTAAACAAACCACACATGGATCCACCTAGTGTGATTGCATGTCTGTTCTTTTCACAAACCACACATGGATCCACCAGTGTCATTGCATGTGTGTTCTTTTCATGAACCACAACTGGAGTCATTGCATGTCTGTTATTTCCACAAACCACACATGGATCCACCTAGTGTGATTGCATGTCTGTTCTTTTCACAAACCACACATGGATCCACCAGTGTCATTGCATGTGTGTTCTTCTCATGAACCACAGCCAGAGTCATTGCATGTCTGTTCTTCTCACGAACCACATAAGGATCCACCAGTGTCATTGCATGTGTGTTCTTCTAAACAAACCACACATGGATCCATCAGTGTCATTGCATGTCTGTTCTTTTCATGAACCACAGCTAAATTCATTGCATGTGTGTTCTTGTAAACAAACTACCCATGGATCCACCTAGTGTGATTGCATGTATGTTCTTTTCATGAACCACACCAAGTGTCATTGCATGTGTGTTCTTCTAAACAAACCACATAAGGATCCACCAGTGTCATTGCATGTTTGTTCTTTTCATGAACCACATAACGATCGACCGGTGTCATTGGATGTGTGTTCTTCTCATGAACCACACATGGATCCACCAGTGTCATTGCATGTCTTTTCTTTTCATGAATCACAGCTAGAGTAATTGCATGTCTGATACTTCCATAAACCACAGATGGATCCACCAGTGTCATTGCATGTCTATTCTTTTTATGAACCACAGCTAGAGTCATTGCATGACAGTTCTTTTCATGAACCACACATGGATCCACTAGTGTCATTCCATGTCTGTTCTTCTCATGAACCACACATGGATCCACCAGTGTCATTGCATGTCTGTTCTTTTCATGAACCACACCCAGTGTCACTGCATGTGTGTTCTTCTAAACAAACCACATAAGGATCCACTAGTGTCATTGCATGTCTGTTCCTCTAAACAAACCACACATGGATCCACCTAGTGTGGTTGCATGTCAGTTCTTTTCCCAAACCACACATGGATCCACCAGTGTCATTGCATGTGTGTTCTTTTCATGAATCACAACTAGAGTCATTGCGTGTGTGTTCTTCTAAACAAACCACATAAGGATCCACAAGTGTCATTGCATGTGTGTTCTTCTCATGAACCACAGCCAGTGTGATTGCATGTCTGTTCTTTTCACAAACCACACATGGATCCACTAGTGTCATTGCATGTGTCTTCTTCTCATGAACCACAGCTAGAGTCATTGCATGTCTGTTCTTCTCACAAACCACATAAGGATCCACCAGTGTCATTGCATGTGTGTTCTTCTAAACAAAGCACATAAGGATACACCAGTGTCATTGCATGTCTGCTCTTTTCATGAACCACACCTAGTGTCATTGCATGTGTGTTCTTCTAAACAAACCACATAAGGATCCACCAGTGTCATTGCATGTCTGTTCTTTTCATGAACCACACCCAGTGTCATTGCATGTGTGTTCTTCTAAACAAACCACATAAGGATCCACCAGTGCCATTGCATGTCTGTTCTTTTCATGAACCACACCCAGTGTCATTGCATGTGTGTTCCTCTAAACAAACCACATAAGGATCCACCAGTGTCATTGCATGTCTGTTGTTTTCATGAACCACACCCAGTGTCATTGCATGTGTGTTCTTCTAAACAAACCACATAAGGACCCACCAGTGTCATTGCATGTGTGTTCTTTTCCTGAACCACAGCTAGAGTCATTGCATGTGTGTTCTTCTAAACAAACCACACATGGATCCACCTAGTGTGATTGCATGTCTGTTCTTTTCACAATCAACACATGGATCCACCTAGTGTTATTGCATGTGTTTTCATTGCATGAATCATAACTAGAATCATTGCATGTGTGTTCTTCTAAACAAACCACACATGGATCCACCTAGTGTGATTGCATGTCTGTTCTTTTCACAAACCACGCATGGATCCACCAGTGCCATTGCGTGTGTGTTCTTTTCATGAACCACAGCTGGAGTCATTGCATTTCCGTTCTTTCCACAAACTACACATGGATCCACCTAGTGTGATTACATGTCTGTTATTTTCACAAACCACACATGGATCCACCAGTGTCATTGCATGTGGGTTCTTCTCATGAACCATAGCCAGAGTCATTGCATGTCTGTTCTTCTCACGAACCACATAAGGATCCACCAGTGTCATTGCATGTGTGTTCTTCTAAACAAACAACACATGGATCCATCAGTGTCATTGCATGTCTGTTCTTTTCATGAACCACAGCTAGAGTCATTACATGTGTGTTCTTCTAAACAAACCACCCATGGATCCACCTAGTGTGATTGCATGTATGTTCTTTTCATGAACCACACCCAGTGTCATTGCATGTGTGTTCTTCTAAACAAACCACATAAGGATCCACTAGTGTCATTGGATGTCTGTTCTTTTCATGAACCACATAAGGATCCACCAGTGTCATTGGATGTCTGCTCTTCTCATGAACCACACATGAATCCACCAGTGTCATTGCATGTTTGTTCTTTTCATGAATCACAGCTAGAGTCATTGCATGTATGTTACTTACATAAACCAAATATGGATCCACCAGTGTCATTGCATGTCTGTTCTTTTCATGAACCACAACTAGAGTCATTGCATGTCAGTTCTTTTCATGAACCGCACATGGATCCACCAGTATCATTGCATGTCTGTTCTTCTCATGAACCACACATGGATCCACCAGTGTCATTGCATGTCTGTTCTTTTCACGAACCACACCTAGTGTCATTGTATGTGTTTTCTTCTAAACAAACCACATTAGGATCCACCAGTGTCATTGCATGTCTGGTCTTTTCATGAACCACACCCAGTGTCATTGAATGTGTGTTCTTCTAAACAAACCACATAAGGATCCACTAGTGTCATTTCATGTTTATTCCTCTAAACAAACCACACATGGATCCACCTAGTGTCACTGCATGTGTGTCCTTCTCATGAACCACACATGGATACACAAGTGTCATTGCATGTGTGTTATTTTCATGAACCGTAGCTAGAGTCATTGCATGTGTGTTCTTCTCATGAACCACACATGGATCCACCAGTGTCATTGCATGTCTGTTCTTTTCACGAACCACACCTAGTGTCATTGTATGTGTTTTCTTCTAAACAAAACACATTAGGATCCACTAGTGTCATTGCATGTCTGTTCTTTTCATGAACCACACCCAGTGTCATTGCATATGTGTTCTTCTAAACAAACCACAAAAGGATCCACCAGTGTCATTGCATGTCTGTTCCTCTAAACAAACCACACATGGATCCACCTAGTGTGGTTGCATGTCAGTTCTTTTCACAAACCACACATGGATACACAAGTGTCATTGCATGTGTGTTCTTTTCATGAACCGCAGCTAGAGTCATTGCATGTGTGTTCTTCTAAACAAACCAGATAAGGATCCACCAGTGTCATTGTATGTGTGTTCTTCTCATGAACCACACCCAGTGTGATTGCATGTCTGTTCTTTTCACAAACTACACATGGATCCACTAGTGTCATTACATGTGTGTTCTTCTCATGAACCACAGCTAGAGTCATTGCATGTCTGTTCTTCTCACAAACCACGTAAGGATCCACCGGTGTCATTGCATGTGTGTTCTTCTAAACAAAGCACATAAGGATACACAAGTGTCATTGCATGTCTGTTCTTTTCATGAACAACACCCAATGTCATTGCATGTGTGTTCTTCTAAACAAACCACATAAGGATCCACCAGTGTCATTGCATGTCTATTCTTTTCATGAACCACACCCAGTGTAATTGCATGTGTGTTCTTCTAAACAAACCACATAAGGATCCACCAGTGCCATTGCACGTCTGTTCTTTTCATGAACCACACCCAGTGTCATTGCATGTGTGTTCTTCTAAACAAACCACACAAGGATCCACCAGTGTCATTGCATGTCTGTTCTTTTCATGAACCACACCAAGTGTCATTGCATGTGTCTTCTTCTAAACAAACCACATAAGGATACACAAGTGTCATTGCATGTGTGTTATTTTCCTGAACCACGGCTAGAGTCATTGCATGTGTGTTCTTCTAAACAAACCACACATGGATCCACCTAGTGTGATTGCATGTCTGTTCTTTTCACAATCAACATATGGATCCACCTAGTGTCATTGCATGTGTGTTCATTTCATGAATCACAGCTAGAATCATTGCATGTGTGTTCTTCGAAACAAACCACACATGGATCCACCTAGTGTGATTGCATGTCTGTTCTTTTCACAAACCACATGGATCCACCAGTTGTCATTGCATGTGTGTTCTTTTCATGAACCACAGCTGCAGTCATTGCATGTATGTTATTTCCACAAATCACACATGGATCCACCTAGTGTGATTGCATGTCTGTTCTTTTCACAAACCACACATGGATCCACCAGTGTCATTGCATGTGTGTTCTTCTCATGAACCACAGCCAGAGTTATTGCATGTCATTCTTCTCACGAGCGACATAAGGATCCACCAGTGTCATTGCATGTGTGTTCTTCTAAACAAACCACACATGGATCCATCAGTGTCATTGCATGTTTGTTCTTTTCATGAACCACAGCTAGAGTCATTGCATGTGTGTTCTTCTAAACAAACCACACATGGATCCACCAGTGTCATTGCATGTCTGTTCTTTTCATGAACCACACCCAGTGTCATTGCATGTGTGTTCTTCTAAAAAAACACATAAGGATCCACCAGTGTCATTGCATGTCTGTTCTTTTCATGAACCACACCCAGTGTCATTGCATGTGTGTTCTTCTAAAAAACCACTTAAGGATCCACCAGTGTCATTGCATGTCTGTACCTCTAAACAAACCACACATGGATCCACCTAGTGTGGTTGCATGTCAGTTCTTTTCACAAACCACACATGGATACACAAGTGTCATTGCATGTGTGTTCTTTTCATGAACCGCAGCTAGAGTCATTGCATGTGTGTTCTTCTAAACAAACCACATAAGGATCCACCAGTGTCATTGCATGTGTGTTCTTCTCATGAACCACAACCAGGGTGATTGCATGTCTGTTCTTTTCACAAACCACACATGGATCCACTAGTGTCATTACATGTGTGTTCTTCTCATGAACCACAGCTAGAGTCATTGCATGTCTGTTCTTCTCACAAACCACATAAGGATCCACCAGTGTCATTGCATGTGTGTTCTTCTAAACAAAGCACATAAGGATTCACCAGTGTCATTGCATGTCTGTTCTTTTCATGAACAACACCCAGTGTCATTGCATGTGTGTTCTTCTAAACAAACCACATAAGGATCCACCAGTGTCATTGCATGTCTGTTCTTTTCATGAACCACACCCAGTGTCATTGCATGTGTGTTCTTCTAAACAAACCACATAAGGATCCACCAGTGCCATTGCATGTCTGTTCTTTTCATGAACCACACCCAGTGTCATTGCATGTGTGTTCTTCTAAACAAACCACATAAGGATCCACCAGTGTCATAGCATGTCTGTTCCTTTCATGAACCACACCCAGTGTCATTTCATGTGTCTTCTTCTAAACAAACCACATAAGGATACACAAGTGTCATTGCATGTGTGTTGTTTTCCTGAACCACAGCTAGAGTCATTGCATGTGTGTTCTTCTAAACAAACCACACATGGATCCACCTAGTGTGATTGCATGTCTGTTCTTTTCACAATCAACACATGGATCCACCTAGTGTCATTGCATGTGTGTTCATTTCATGAATCACAGCTAGAATCATTGCATGTGTGTTCTTCTAAACAAACCACACATGGATCCACCTAGTGTGATTGCATGTCTGTTCTTTTCACAAACCACACATGGATCCACCAGTGTCATTGCATGTGTGTTCTTTTCATGAACCACAACTGGAGTCATTGCATGTCTGTTATTTCCACAAACCACACATGGATCCACCTAGTGTGATTGCATGTCTGTTCTTTTCACAAACCACACATGGATCCACCAGTGTCATTGCATGTGTGTTCTTCTCATGAACCACAGCCAGAGTCATTGCATGTCTGTTCTTCTCACGAACCACATAAGGATCCACCAATGTCATTGCATGTGTGTTCTTCTAAACAAACCACACATGGATCCATCAGTGTCATTGCATGTCTGTTCTTTTCATGAACCACAGCTAAATTCATTGCATGTGTGTTCTTGTAAACAAACTACCCATGGATCCACCTAGTGTGATTGCATGTATGTTCTTTTCATGAACCACACCAAGTGTCATTGCATGTGTGTTCTTCTAAACAAACCACATAAGGATCCACCAGTGTCATTGCATGTTTGTTCTTTTCATGAACCACATAACGATCGACCGGTGTCATTGGATGTGTGTTCTTCTCATGAACCACACATGGATCCACCAGTGTCATTGCATGTCTTTTCTTTTCATGAATCACAGCTAGAGTAATTGCATGTCTGATACTTCCATAAACCACAGATGGATCCACCAGTGTCATTGCATGTCTATTCTTTTTATGAACCACAGCTAGAGTCATTGCATGACAGTTCTTTTCATGAACCACACATGGATCCACTAGTGTCATTCCATGTCTGTTCTTCTCATGAACCACACATGGATCCACCAGTGTCATTGCATGTCTGTTCTTTTCATGAACCACACCCAGTGTCACTGCATGTGTGTTCTTCTAAACAAACCACATAAGGATCCACTAGTGTCATTGCATGTCTGTTCCTCTAAACAAACCACACATGGATCCACCTAGTGTGGTTGCATGTCAGTTCTTTTCCCAAACCACACATGGATCCACCAGTGTCATTGCATGTGTGTTCTTTTCATGAATCACAACTAGAGTCATTGCGTGTGTGTTCTTCTAAACAAACCACATAAGGATCCACAAGTGTCATTGCATGTGTGTTCTTCTCATGAACCACAGCCAGTGTGATTGCATGTCTGTTCTTTTCACAAACCACACATGGATCCACTAGTGTCATTGCATGTGTCTTCTTCTCATGAACCACAGCTAGAGTCATTGCATGTCTGTTCTTCTCACAAACCACATAAGGATCCACCAGTGTCATTGCATGTGTGTTCTTCTAAACAAAGCACATAAGGATACACCAGTGTCATTGCATGTCTGCTCTTTTCATGAACCACACCTAGTGTCATTGCATGTGTGTTCTTCTAAACAAACCACATAAGGATCCACCAGTGTCATTGCATGTCTGTTCTTTTCATGAACCACACCCAGTGTCATTGCATGTGTGTTCTTCTAAACAAACCACATAAGGATCCACCAGTGTCATTGCATGTCTGTTGTTTTCATGAACCACACCCAGTGTCATTGCATGTGTGTTCTTCTAAACAAACCACATATGGACCCACCAGTGTCATTGCATGTGTGTTCTTTTCCTGAACCACAGCAAGAGTCATTGCATGTGTGTTCTTCTAAACAAACCACACATGGATCCACCTAGTGTGATTGCATGTCTGTTCTTTTCACAATCAACACATGGATCCACCTAGTGTTATTGCATGTGTTTTCATTGCATGAATCATAACTAGAATCATTGCATGTGTGTTCTTCTAAACAAACCACACATGGATCCACCTAGTGTGATTGCATGTCTGTTCTTTTCACAAACCACGCATGGATCCACCAGTGCCATTGCGTGTGTGTTCTTTTCATGAACCACAGCTGGAGTCATTGCATTTCCGTTCTTTCCACAAACTACACATGGATCCACCTAGTGTGATTACATGTCTGTTATTTTCACAAACCACACATGGATCCACCAGTGTCATTGCATGTGGGTTCTTCTCATGAACCATAGCCAGAGTCATTGCATGTCTGTTCTTCTCACGAACCACATAAGGATCCACCAGTGTCATTGCATGTGTGTTCTTCTAAACAAACAACACATGGATCCATCAGTGTCATTGCATGTCTGTTCTTTTCATGAACCACAGCTAGAGTCATTACATGTGTGTTCTTCTAAACAAACCACCCATGGATCCACCTAGTGTGATTGCATGTATGTTCTTTTCATGAACCACACCCAGTGTCATTGCATGTGTGTTCTTCTAAACAAACCACATAAGGATCCACTAGTGTCATTGGATGTCTGTTCTTTTCATGAACCACATAAGGATCCACCAGTGTCATTGGATGTCTGCTCTTCTCATGAACCACACATGAATCCACCAGTGTCATTGCATGTTTGTTCTTTTCATGAATCACAGCTAGAGTCATTGCATGTATGTTACTTACATAAACCAAATATGGATCCACCAGTGTCATTGCATGTCTGTTCTTTTCATGAACCACAACTAGAGTCATTGCATGTCAGTTCTTTTCATGAACCGCACATGGATCCACCAGTATCATTGCATGTCTGTTCTTCTCATGAACCACACATGGATCCACCAGTGTCATTGCATGTCTGTTCTTTTCACGAACCACACCTAGTGTCATTGTATGTGTTTTCTTCTAAACAAACCACATTAGGATCCACCAGTGTCATTGCATGTCTGGTCTTTTCATGAACCACACCCAGTGTCATTGAATGTGTGTTCTTCTAAACAAACCACATAAGGATCCACTAGTGTCATTTCATGTTTATTCCTCTAAACAAACCACACATGGATCCACCTAGTGTCACTGCATGTGTGTCCTTCTCATGAACCACACATGGATACACAAGTGTCATTGCATGTGTGTTATTTTCATGAACCGTAGCTAGAGTCATTGCATGTGTGTTCTTCTAAACAAACCATATAAGGATCCACCAGTGTTATTGCATGTGTGTTCTTTTAATGAACCACGACTAGATTCATTGCATGTGTGTCCTTCTAAACAAACCACATAAGGATCCACCAATGTCATTGCATGTCTGTTCTTTTCATGAACCACACACAGTGTCATTGCATGTGTGTTCTTCTAGACAAACCACATAAGGATCCACGTGTGTCACTGCATGTCTGTTATTTTCATGAACCACACCCAGTGTCATTGCATGTGTGTTCTTCTAAACAAACCACATAAGGATCCACCAATGTCATTGTATGTCTATTACTATAAAAAACCACACATGGATCCACCTAGTGTCATTATATGTCAGTTCTTTTCACAAACCACACATGGATCCACCAGTGTCATTGCATGTGTGTTCTTTTCATGAACCACGGCTAGAGTCATTGCCTGTGTGTTCTTCTAAACAAACCACATAAGGATCCACCAGTGTCATTGCATGTGTGTTCTTCTCATGAACCACACTCAGTGTCATTGCATGTGTGTTCTTCTCATTAACCACACATGGATACACAAGTGTCATTTCATGTGTGTTCTTTTCATGAACCACAGCGAGAGTCATTGCATGTGTGTTCTTCTAAACAAACCACATAAGGATCCACCAGTGTCATTGCATGTGTGTTCTTTTCATGAACCACAGCTAGAGTCATTGCATGTGTGTTCTTCTAAACAAACCACATAAGGATCCACAAGTGTCATTGCGTGTCTGTTCTTTTCATGAACCACACCCAGTGTCATTGCGTGTGTGTTCTTGTAGACAAAGCACATAAGGATCCACAAGTGTCATTGGATGTGTGTTCTTCTCATGAACCACACATGGATCCACCAGTGTCACTGCATGTCTGTTCTTTTCATGAACCACACCTAGTGTCATTGCATGTATGCTCCTATAAACAAACCACATAACGATCCACCAGTGTCATTGCATGTCTGTTCTTTTCATGAACCACACATGGATCCACCAGTGTCATTGCATGTATGGTCTTTTCATGAACCACAGCTAGAGTCATTGCATGGGTGTTCTTATAAACAAACCACACATGGATCCACATAGTGTGATTGCATGTATGTTCTTTCCACAAACCACACATGGATCCACTAGTGTGATTGCATGTGTGTTCTTTTCATGAACCACAGCTAGAGTCAGTGCATGTGTGTTCTTCTAAACAAACCACACATGGATCCACCTAGTGTGGTTGCATGTCTGTTCTTTTCATGAACCACACCTAGTGTCATTGCATGTGTGTTGTTCTAAACAAACCACATAAGGATCCACCAGTGTCATTACATGTCTGTTCTTTTCATGAACCACATAAGGATCCACCAGTGCCATTGGATGTGTGTTCTTCTCATGAATCACACATGGATCCACCAGTGTCATTGCATGCATGTTCTTTTCATGAATCACAGCTTGAGTCATTGCATGTCTGTTACTTCCACAAACCACATATGGATCCACCAGTGTCATTGCATGTCTGTTCTTTTCATGAACCACATCTAGAGTCATTGCATCTCAGTTCTTTTCATGAACCACACATGGATCCACCAGTGTCATTGCATGTCTGTTCTTCTCATGAACCACACATGGATCCACCACTATCATTGCATGTCTGTTCTTTTCATGAACCACACCTAGAGTCATTGCATGTGTGTTCTTCTAAACAAACCACACATGGATCCACCTAGTGTGATTGCATGTCTGTTCTTTTCACAAACCACACATGGAAACACTAGTGTCATTGCATGTGTGTTCTTTTCATGAACGACAGCTAGAGTCATTGCATGTGTGTTCTTCTAAACAAACCACATAAGGATCCACCAGTGTCATTGCATGTGTGTTCTTCTAAACAAACCACATAAGGATCCACCAGTGTCATTGCATGTTTGTTCTTCTCATGAACCACATAAGGATCCACAAGTGTCATTGCATGTCTGTTCTTTTTAGAAATCACATAACGATCCACCAGTGTCATTGCATGTTTGTTCTTTTCATGAACCACATAAGGATCCACCAGTCTCATTGCATGTGTGTTCTTTTCATGAACTACACATGGATCCACCAGTGTCATTGCATGTTTGTTCTTTTCATGAACCACACCCAGTGTCATTGCATGTCTGTTAATCTAAACAAACCACATATGGATCCACCAGTGTCATTGGATGTCTGTTCTTTTCATGAACAACACATGGATCCACCAGTGTCATTGCATGTGTGTTCTTTTCATGAACCACAGCTAGAGTCATTGCATGTGTGTTCTTCTAAACAAACCACACATGGATCCACTTAGTGTGATTGCATGTCTGTTCTTTTCACAAACCACACATGGATCCACCAGTGTCATTGCATGTGTGTTCTTTTCATGACCAAAGGTGGAGTCATTGCATGACTATTCTTTCCACAAACCACACATGGATCCACCTAGTGTGATTGCATGTCTGTTCTTTTCACAAACCACACATGGATCCACCATTGTCATTGTATGTGTGTTCTTCTAAACAAACCACATAAGGATCCACCAGTGTCATTGCATGTCTGTTCTTTTCATGAACCACACCTAGTGTCATTGCATGTGTGTTCTTCTAAACAAACCACATAAGGATCCACCAGTGTCATTGCATGTCTGTTCTTTTCATGAACCACACCCAGTGTCATTGCATGTCTGTTCTTCTAGACAAACCACATAAGGATCCACCAGTGTCATTGCATGTCTATTCTTTTTAGGAACCACATAAGGATCCACCAGTGTCATTCGATGTGTGTTCTTCTCATGAACCACACATGGATCCACCAGTGTTATTGCATGTCTGTTCTTTTCATGAATCATAGCTAGAGTCATTGCATGTCTGTTACTTCCATAAACCACATATGGATCCACCAATGTCATTGCATGTCAGTTCTTTTCATGAACCACAGTTAGAGTCATTGCATGTCAGGTCTTTTCATGAACCACACATGGATCCACCAGTGTCATTGCATGTCTATTCTTCTCATGAACCACACATGGATCCACTAGTGTCATTGCATGTCTGTTCTTTTCATGAACCACACCCAGTATCATTGCATGTGTGTTCCTCTAAACAGACAACATAAGGATCCACCAGTGTCATTGCATGCCTATTCTTTTTAGGAACCACACATGGATCCACTAGTTTCATTGCATGTCTGTTCTTTTCACAAACCACATAAGGATCCACCAGTGTCATTGCATGTCTGTTCTTCTCATGAACCACATAAGGATCCACTAGCTTCATTGGATGTGTGTTTTCTCATGAACCACACATGGATCCACCAGTGTCATTGCATGTTTGTTCTTTTCATGAACCACACCTAGTGTCATTGCATGTCTATTCCTCTAAACAAACCACATTAGGATCCACCAGTGTCATTGCATGTCTGTTCTTTTCATGAACCACACATGGATCCATCAATGTCATTGCATGTGTGTTCTTTTAATGAACCACAGCTAGAGTCATTGCATGTGTGTTATTCTAAACAAACCACACATGGATCCACCTAGTGTGATTGCATGTATGTTCTTTTCACAAACCACACATGGATATACCAGTGTCATTTCATGGGTGGCCGTTAGACCGAGTAGGCTGTTCTGCGGCATGATTGTCCATGCTTGCTCTAGACAAACTGGGAACACCGGGCGCTCCCCTGTTGTGAGTGTCACGACTCATGAGTTTAGTGGGCCATATCCCAGTGTCACATCCCCATTACTTCTCTTCCTCCCCGTACTTCTCTTCCTTCCCCTCGAAGCCACTTCCCCACTTCACTCCCATCCATCCGTAGCCGCAAGCCGATGGTGCCTCCATCCTATTCCCCTCTCCGGCAGCCACCCCCCTCCCCTCTCGCCATGACGACAGGGACGACGATTTCAATGTGAGTCATCTCATCTCTATCTCTATCATCTGTGGCCAGTTATCTATTTTTTGAGCTAGATCTAATTTGTTTACTCATGCGTGTATGATGTGTTAGGCCAACCAGACGATGTATGACTCCGACTATCACGGTTTAGCGGACGAAGACAGTCCTCTGCTATGTAAACATGGATATGTGCCCGCTAAATTTGTTGCGCTCGAAGGACGAAATGCAGGCAGGAGGTTTCTACGGTGTCAAGGACATCGTGCAATGATGCAAGGCGGAAGTTGCGGTGTTGTCAAATGGGTAGATCCAGAGTGGCCCGAATCGATGCAGAAAATGCTAGACAAACTATGGGAAATGACTATTGAGTTGAAAGAATCTGTATTCAGCTCACTTCTTGACAGTGTTGAGATGAAGCTATGGGAACCAGTTGACACGACCAAGCATAAGCGAGATCTTAGGTGGGTGCAAGACAAGGTTAGCAAAGTCGAGAAGGAGAGGGACGCGGCGTTGGCCCTAAAGGCTAAAGCAGAGCAAGAACTGACTCAAGCAAGGAATGATCTTCACCAGGCCAAAGTCCTGCAGTTCACAACTACGAGTATTGACAAGTGCATGAGAAAAAATGTAGAGAAACAATTGAAGCTGTGCAAAGAAGATGCTAAAAGGAAGGATAATACGATTCGATCCTTGCTCTCGTAGGAAGATGCGCATCGGGCTAAGATTAGGAAGATCAAGGAGATGTCTGATAACTAGTTCTATTTAGCTTATGCTCCGTGCCTTTTTAAGTTTTAATAGTTGTACTTGTTGACCTAGCGGTATGAACTATTGGCCCCAGAGTCCTGGGAGGAAAAAAATTGGTCGCCTGTTAATCTGTCTTAACCCTGCATTACTTCTTTTGTCTGACCAATGCCCCTTGGATATTCCTCCCGTCGCTTCGTCGTCCTCGTGTACAAATAGGAGGCGCCACAGCGCGTCGCTTGGCCGTCCATCACCTTGTCCTCTTCAATCTCCACTGCACCGTCGCTTCGTCGTCCATCCCCTCGCTCCCTCTCCAATCTCCATCCTGCCGCCATGGAGATGCCCTTGCTAAACTTCTATGAGGCGGTGATGTTCGTGCACTTCAACATCCTCGTGCCGCCGGCCACGACGGTGCCCCACGGATGGCGCATCAGCTATGCGGGGGTGCCGGTGGCTCCGCTCCCTGGCCAAGCCGAGATGGAGAGCGAAATCGTGGCACGCCACTACCAGATGCCCGCATGGAAGAGGGCGCTGCCCCGGTATGCGGCGGCCAGCCCGTACTAGCCGGCGCCTGTTGAAGAAGGAGCGGAAGGCCAAGATTGGCAACCGCATCGTTGACGGGTGCGTGGTGCACCGGGATCTCCGCAACCGAGAAGGGCAGGAGAGGTTCTGGTGCTTCCCTGGATGGACCAAGTACACCGTCATCGCCGCCGCTCGCCGCGAAGAGGTGCTCCATCTCGCGAACAATGCGGAAATCATGGAGGTTCCGTCTGACGACGACGAGGAAGCCGGCGGCTCGGAGGACAGTGGCAGTGGAAGTGAAATTGTTGACTAGTGGTTGAATTAATGTAGGATGTGAAATTGCACCTTTGTTTAGAAGAATTTGTGTTTGAATTAATGAAATGCCTCGATTTAGATCTCTGTCTTGATTAATTTGTGGAAGAATTTGCGATTTAGATCAATTTCTGCCTCAATTTAGATCTCTGTCCCGGATTGGGAACGTGACCGTGGACCAAAGACCCCTTTTCTACTAGTGTATTCTGACATTGGTGGTTTGTTTAAACGTAATCTATGTGGATTGTGCCGCATGCAAATGGCACAACCACAATTTATAAAGTGGAAGCACGTACACCCGGTTACTGGAGATCCGGGAGCTTCGCCACATGCAGGGGATGCAGGAGCAGAGAGGTGGTGAGATAGACGGGCTCAAGATTAGGCCAGAAAGTGGTACTGATTTCCTCCTCATCTGGGCATTATCGGTGAGAACATTGTTGTTTATGTTGCCACGTCATTGTGCAACATCTGAAATAAGTTGCTGTTTCGTGGAGTGTGGCAGCTTAAATAATTTATTTCTCTGCCACTTACATTCCATCGTATTTGGAGACCTCCTGCCCCTCAGCAATTGTGGAACCGGTGCTGCGTGTTTTCAGATAGAAGTGGCACAATCACAATTTCTGATTCAACTACTGACTCGGGCATTTCCAAACCCTAAGTCGTGGTACATTTTACTCAGAGAATGTGGGTAGATTGTTTTTCCTAGTAACGTGCCACACACAGAGCTCCAAAATTTAACAGAACTACATATAAAGGTTCAAGTTCAACACATTACTATGCATCTTCATTGCCAGCAGCCTTCTTCCGCAGCCTGGGTGACAAGCCTTCACGTCCACTGGCTTCTTCATTTCCTGCCTTCTTCCTCTTCCTCGATGACAATGGGCACCAGAATCGTGTCCAGCATCATCTTTCCACTCGTTTTTAATTTCTCCGGGCAGCAAAATGACATCTTTCCACTCGTTTTTAATTTCTTTGGGCAGCAAAATGACTGACCTGCCAGTCATGTTTCTAACCTTTTGCGGCGCTTCCTGTCAAAGAAACAAGACTGTTGCATAACTGCCCAATATCTATAGAGTAACTAAAACAAAAAGTACAATTCAACACAAACATGCGAACCCCAAGAGACCTTTGCTTACCAGGAGCTAATTGGGTTCGAGCAACCACCCTGTCCAAGAATAGAAGGGCGACTCCCAGTTGCAGCAGCTTCCACATCCAGTACATCACAATTCAGCTGAAACATGGCAACTGAAGCATACCTTTTCATCAACCCAATTAGCTGATTGTCACACGTTAGAGGAACCATGAAGTTGAACTTTGCAGTCTGCTTCAGCCATAATTCATCATGATTATGCAGAGCAGCAACCATACCAGATATAGTGCAGATCTGTGCAGGCGCTTCTTCCATCGTGATACAATGGTGTCCATACCACTTGCCCTTAGAGTCGTAACTGTAGAGGACTACCGTAACCAGGTAAGGGGTCCACAGAGATCCCACTTGACAGAAAACTGTGGATAAAATATGTTTGTCAGCGTTGGGCTAACAAACAATTTGAGGTTCAGTAGCCAGCTAGCAATTATAATTAGTGCGGATAGCAAAGAGAAGGGTATCTCACCCGCTTGTAGCCAGAACTTCTTCCTTGGTAGTAGGATCTTCCATCCTTCGAGCTGCTCGGCTCGTCGGCGGCGAAGGCGGGCTAGAGCCTCGCAACGGTGGCTACGGCATGCGCCATTGGAGCTCGGGATCAGGGACTGGGCGCAGTAACTAGGCACAGCAACTTGGCGCCAGAAGTCAAATGTCCTGCCTGGAGGGTGGATTCCGATGCCGCCGGTGCTAGGGAAAAGGTGGGAATGGATTTGTGAAATTGGTCAACGCATCCAATCCACTTAGCTACTCGATTTGCCTAAGAGCTTGCCACGTTGGCGCTCGCGTCATGGACAGATGACCGACATGAGCGTCCTGACCGTCTACTTCACGGGGCAGTTTAACAGAATGTTTGAATTTGGCAGGGGTGAGATGAGTTTGCCTCGAAATGGCCCCTCTCAGTAGTTGGCGGCCCAACATTTCGAAACGCGGCAATTTCAGGCAACTTAGGTACCGCAAACGAACAACCCCCCACCCCTTCGTCTCTCCTTCGGACTCCATGTGTCTTCCGGTAAAATATTGACTTTGGCTTTTGTCCCGTCCAATTCCGAGAATATTCATTTTCTGACTTTCCTAGAACCAAAAACAACAGAAAACAAGCAACTAGCACTGTGGCATCTTGTTAATAGGTTAGTCCAAGAAAGTGTATAAAAATACTCCAAACTGTGGACAAAACATAAGAAAGTAGATATAAAACAAGCATGGAACATCAAAAATTATAGATAAGTTTGCAACGTATCAACATCCCCAAGCTTAACTCCTGCTCGTCCTTGAGTAGGTAAGTGAGAAAAAGAAAGAATAATTTTTGAGGTGACATGCACCATCATAAACTTGATCAAAGTATTTGTAAAACATTGATAGCTAGGATCATAGTACTTGAACATAGACATGAAAGATATAGTTCTAACAATAAGACATATCAACTATGTTGTAGCATGAAAAGGTACAAACATAAGATTCATGAATAACAATGCTTTGCAAGATGTTTGTTTGTTTCACATAAAGAAAACATAGCATAGTGGCATTCAGCTTGTCCCTCATAGTGTAGCAAAACATAAATGCATAGGACACCTTCAAAGTTCATTAGGGTGACTAGATATAAATAGTTTAAGAACAAGCAATATCAAAGTTATGAATCAATCAACAAGTCTTAGGACAATGCACATAGAACTAAGAATGGCCACTATGCTCTCTTAATAGGTGCATAAAGATAGAAGATGAAGACTCAACATAAAAGTAAAAGAAAGGCCTTCATAGAAGGAAGCAGGGATTCAAGTCTCATAAAGAGATTCCAAAAATTATGGTACTTATTAGCTTCCAGCTCTCATTGCCCCTATCATAAGCATCTTGAAATGATTAAGGTTAAAGTGAACAAACTATGGAGTGTATGCTTGACAAAGTATAAGTTGGCAGTCTCATGTCCCTTGAATACGAGGGTCTCTCCTCATGCTACTCAAGTTTAGTTACCGGTAAGTTCTTGTCATAGTAAGTACATGTGTATCATAGAGAACCATGGCAACGGGTACCCTTGCTCTGATACGGATACTAAGAATCCACATATCAAAATGACAAGGCAAGCAGACAACGAGCATCTCATCAATCTTCTTATTTACCATGGGAAAATGGTGCTTTTTTCTCTCTTTCCTCTTTTCTCATCTCTTTTTTTCTTTTTCTCTTTTTCTCAAACTCTATCTCTTTTTTTATAAGAAGAATGCTTCATAGGTTGCTCATTATGTTTACACTGCAGGTTTCCACCATGATTAGACATGGATTAGACCAGCGGCCCAGGCGTTTCTCTAACACACATACATAACTCCATGGACTTACAATCTCCTCTTTCATTTCACACCGACGACATCCATAGACAAAAGAGCATGATATCAACTAGGTACAAATTACAAGTGCAATGTTGAAAGCGTTCCCCATGACAACATGGTTCTGCTAATCCCCAACGTATAAGTGCAAGCATATACAACATAGATGACACAATGGTTCAAGTTTATTAGGGGCAAGAAAAGTAAAGTGTGCCATCAAGTTCGTGAGAGCTTTAATCACTAATTTTCACACAACAAGTTTAATTCGGAAGGTAGATAAAAACATGAATATACTTGGACTAGCAAATGCTAATAGGTAGGTATGGTGGACTCTTTGGAATAACTTGGTTTTATTTGGAGTTGGATGCATGAGTGGAACTCATACTTGGCATGGAAGCTAGAAAAATACTGGGAATGACCAACTAAGAGAGCAATAATGACAATAATCATGCAAAGTGACAAAACATCATTAATTAAAGCATAAAGTGTGTCGTTGTATTTGGAACGGCAGTACTTGAGGAGGTTAGATAGAGGTGTGGGGACTAGCAGGGAAGCTATCGACGGCGTCCGCAGGCGAGATTGGATACAAGCGAGCATAGCGGGATGCAAGAAGTACCCAGGTTCGGGGCCCTCGTGGTGAGGTAAAGCCCCTACTCCTGCCTGATCTGTCTATGTGGGATATACAAACTACAAGTGCTCCTTGAGCTGTATTCTTTAGCTACTGCCTTAAATGCACTGAGACTAACCCTTTCAACTGAGACCTTGCCTCTCCTTATATAGGCAGAGAGGCAAAGGTCTCGCTGGCTAGTCCGACTGGCAGGCCCCACAGGCGGGTCCCAGCCGACTAGTCATCTCTGATATCGATGGCTTGTCTTATCGGTGTATGAGCGGTATGGCTGTCGTAGGTACAGTGGACGCCGTGCGAGCCCGTCATCAGCACACGCCACTGTTCCAGGTATGGGCAGGTGGTTTCCCGTCTTGTCATCGTACAGGGCGTATCGTGCACTGATACGCATGTCGTCCTGTCTCTCTGATTGGATCCGGCTAGTGGGTGATAGTCGGCCCGTCCTGTCCTGTCCGGCTGCATCTGGTCAGCCGGACGCGATCCGACTGTCCTGTTTCTTATTCGGATGGGGTACCTGGGGATCATCCCCCTGACACTAGCCCCCGAGCGCGTGTGGATTCCGCCCTTAGGCGAAATGTGCGCGCGCTCCTTCTTGCTTTTCGAATTTTCATCCGGCTGAGCCTGGCGGTTGCGCTACCCGTGACGTCGGTCTTGGCGGCCACGCAGCGACGCTGCGCCATCATTGCTCTGCGGTGGGCAGTGTGACGTCCCATCGCACGTCGCCTCGGGAAACTGCTGTCCGGCGCTTCGGTTCTCGCTCCAGGATCTTCTGCGCATCCTGCCCTGGCACACGGGATCTAGGCGGCGGTTGGGGTGTGGGTTGCCCAGATGCGCGCCACGTGGCCCCGCCGACGGTTGCCCTTCCAGTCCATTAAAGGGATGCCGTGGGGGAGGCAGTTCTTTTCCTTCGCTCCCCCGCTGCAATCTCCTTCTCCCTTGCGTGCTCTTGCTCCTACGCTCTTTCCCTCTGTGCCACCCGCTCGCCGTCGTCGACGCTACGGGCCACCGTCACTCTTCCGTTGCCGCTCCTCTCCATCAGCCGGAAATGGCCGCCGACCGCGGAGCCTGGTGTGGCTCCTCCATCACCGAGGACCAAATCACGAAGTACCGCGTGAACCGCGTCCTCCCGCCGGCGGAGGAGGTGGTGGTGCGGTTGGCACCGGTGGGGGAGGTGTCGCCGCACCCGGCGGAGGGGGAGCGCGTCATCTTCCTTTCGCACCTGGCGTGCGGGTTCGCGCTGCCGCTGCTCCCATTCTTCCTCACGTTCTTGGCCTTCTTCGACCTCCGCCTCCACCACCTCGGCGCCAACGCAATCGGAACGCTGGCGCACTTCATGGCGTTCTGCGAGAGTTATCTCGGGATCCAGGCGGATCTCGGGCTCTTCTACCGGCTCTTCCGAGTTCGGCCGCAGGTGCATTACATGAAGATGCCGCTAGTCGTCTGTGGCCGCGCCTCCATATACTCCCGCATCCAATCCGGCTACCCGAAGTTCTTGCTCCAGGACACGGTATGGTTGTGGCAGCAGTCGTACTTTTACGTCAAGAACGTTACCAACCTCGACCGGATAAACCTGCCGGCCTTCCAAGACGTCGAGTCCAGCCGGCAGAACTGGGACCTGAAGATCCACGGCGACAAGGCGGAGACGGACGCGATGCTAGCACGCATGCGCTCCCTCGTCACCTGCCAGCTAACTGGTCGGGACATCACTCTTAGTTGGATGTCCCGGTTGATGATGCCGATGCAGCAGCGGGCGCACAAGATGTGCTACTACTCCGGCCGGCTGGACCCGACCCGGCTATCGCGCCGCGATCCCCGCTACCACAACTTGAAGGAGTGGTTGTGGACGATCAGCAAGGAGTGTCTACCGGAGAACTGGAAGTTCAGTCTGGCGCCCTACAGCCTGGAGAACCGCGTGCCTCGGGTAAGTTCTCATGGCCGGAAATTTTGCTTATTCTTTCTATGTTATTTCCTTGTTCTGTCAGATTGACTTCTTGCATTCGTCAGATCTTCGCCTGCATCCTTCGGGAGGAGGGCGAGGCTCCTCTCGAGGTATTCGCGCCAGACTTGCCCGAGCCGCGTGCTCGGCGGTCCGGCGACGAATAGGATGGGGACGGCGACGCCTTCCCTAGCCGGAACGACGAGCTGGCCGCCGACCCGCACGCGGAGGTGCACGAGGAGGAGGAGGCGGCCGACCCAGCGGAGCGGTGGCAGCGCTTCTGCGGCGGACGGCAGAAGGTGGAGCAGCTCAGGTCGGCTCTGCGTGAGAGCGAGCGATCCAGCACTACCCGGCGAGCCCGTCGGTCGTTACGGCCGGCCTGGGCGGAGGAGCCGGCCGGTCCAGCCTACCGCCCGAGCCGTCTTGGCCGGAAGAAAGGGCCGCCCCCGGTCATGCCGGGGTATGTTTTTCCTCTCCCCCTCTATCTTTCGGTGCTTTCTGTCTATTTGTCCTCCTTCTTGTTTTCCTGACTTTGGCTTATTTTGCTTTTGCCTTTTCCTCCTTCTCTTTAGCGCGTTGGTTTCTTTCGGAGCCGCGAGCCTGGCCTGGGCGCCAACCGGGTCGCCGCCCCATGCCCCGACTGAGCCAACCGACGCCTCTCCTTCTTCTGAGGCGCAGCCTCCGCCTCCCCCTCGAGCTGAGCCGGCTGCCTCCTCCCAGCCGGAGGGTCCCCAGCCGGAAGCGGATCTCTCCCAGCCGGAAGGCTCCTCCACGAGCACGCGGGGGGCTGCCGGCAAGGAGCTCGTCGTTGTTAGCGACGACAACTCCGATGAGGAGTTCGGGAAGGAGTGGCGAACGACAATGGTCGCGGCGAAGGAGTCCTTGGCCATCAACGCCGTGGACGATGACACCTCCTCTGCTGCTTTGCTGTCGGACCTTGCCGCCACGCTCGAGCTGGCGGTGAAGGAGATCCGGCTGCTTGAGGCCACATCCGGCGGGAACCGGACCCTGGAGCAGAAGCTTGCTATCGCCAACAGGACCTCCCAGAGTAAGTTCGCTTTATCCGTCTTGTTCTTTTTTTTTACTGATAGCTGTTTTCGTTGCAGCCATCCTCGTGTGCGCTCAGCGCAAGATCGATCGCTTGAAGAAAGCGAACGGCCGGCTGAGCAAGTACAACTCCACTCTGCGGCTGCAGAACAAGGATTGGCACGCGCGGGTAGACGGTTTGGAGGCCACCGTCAAGGAGAGCGACGCCTCGCTCGCTAGCCGGGCCGAAGCCTTCTCCCTTCTCGAGGCCCAGAACAGGGACCAAGAGAAGGAGATAAAACGGCTAGCGGTCAAGGAGAAGGCGCTGGTGGAGGAGCTGATGCAGGTTGGCCACACTGCCAAGGGTGAGTTCTTTCTTCCGTCTTCCTTTCTTTCCGGATCCGGTAGCCGGATCTAACTCCTCTTTTCTGATAGGTTTTTACCCCGGCATAGACCTGCTGGCCTACAACCGGCCGCAGGAGAACTGGCCGGGAGTGCAGCCGACGGCTCAGGAGCTCGTTGTCCTTCTTGGCGAGGAAGCTGTGAAGCTTCGTCAGGCGGCGCGGGACGTCTTCTCCTTCGTGTGGCCGGAGGCTCCAGTTCCGGAGACGATGGAGCAGCTGGCAGCGAAGGTGGGAGAGGTGTCGGCTGCGATGGACCGGCTGCGGGACCTGGCGGCGCGGGCCGGAGCGGAGATGGCCCTGGCTCTGATGCTCTCCTGGTACAAGGACGCCCGCATCAAGAAGATCGATGGGGGCTTCCGTGCCGGAGCTGATCTTGCCGCCATCCGCCAAGCCCATCCGGAGCTTCGCGGGTCCGCCATCAAGATCGCTGACTACATGGACCCTGACGAGGTGCTCACCGACTCGGAGTCCATCGGTACTCCTGATGTGGAGGCCCCGATGCCACCGTCTGCCAGCTCCAGGGCCAGATCGAGCACTGCGGCTCCTCCTCTGCCCCCAGCCTCTGCCGGCCAAGAACTCCCCCACGGCAAAGGCCCTGCCATTTAGCTGCTTCCCCGGGATGCCGGGTGTAATTGTCTTGTGTTATGTACTTGTGAACCTTGTCTTCTTGTGCCGGCCGTCTTTGATGTCGGGTAACTTATGAGAGCTTCGTCTCCTTTTTGTTTATTATTGTTGAAATTCTTGAATCTTCCTTGTGCGTTGAGCTTTCCTTTTGTGTATTTTGCCCGACTAACTTCGTCCGGCTACACACCTTTAGCCGGGCGACCTGCACCTCCAGTGGGGGCGTGCTAGCGCACCCACTGGGTGTAGCCCCCGAGATTCGGAGTAGCTGGCGCAGCCAGGTGCTTCGAATCTTTCTTATTTCTGCCAAGTCTTTTATCCGACTGGCCTCGTCGATCGGCCACCGCTTTCGCTGGACGCCTTCAATGGGAACTAACATTCCGGTATGGGCGCGCTCTACTGGGTGTAGCCCCTGAGATTCGGAGTAGCTGGTGTAGCCAGGTGCTTCGAATCTTTCTTGTCTTTTCTTGCTCCCGCCCTTGCTCTCACCTGGGCTCCGAACGGCCGGCTAAACGCCCTTAGCCGGTCAGGAACTACAAGATTCCACTGAGGCGGCGCGAAGGGTGTAGCCCCCGAGATTCGGAGCGCTTGATGAAGGCAAGGACTTCGAATCTTCTTTCCTTCTCCTGAATTTCGACTCGAAGTAGTCAGACAAGAATGCACATATGCATACACATACATCTTTCCAGGTTAATAGGTTAGTCTCTCAAATCGTAGCCGGAAAACGGCTTGTTTTTTTCGAAAACTGGTTGCTCCTTTCTAGACACTTAGTCGCCTTCTCGTGTGTTCTGCTGTTTTCGCTGCGTCCTTGCCGAGCAGACGGGTTGCGGTCTGCAGCCGGAATCGAAGGGAGCTGACAGTACATTACGCACGGTACTAGCGGCTTAGCATCTGGATTGGTTCGAGCTAGTTGCGGGGCCGGGACGCCCGATCTGTCGCGTCTCCTCCCCGTTTTTCGTGTGGGATGCCTCGGGCTTTTGCTCTTGCTAGCCGGACAGCCGGGTTGTGGTCTATAGCTGAGATGAAGAGTGAGCCTCTGACATCATCGCACACTACTCAGCCGGTTAGTTGACTTAACAGGCCGGGCTAGCCGGCGAGCCCCCGGGTAGGGGTTGCCGAAGCCGGAAAATTTGAACTGAAAAACAGGTGCACACACATTTCTAGAAGGATCCCCCGAGATTCTCGTGGGAGACCGCATTTTCATTCATGGGGTTTTCGGGATACATACACTGCCTGGCGACTAGGTGTAAAACGGGCGCAGCAGGGCCACGTTCCAAGGACGTTCGGTCTCCTCATCCGATTTGTCCATCTTGTTCTTGCGCGGCTGCTGTGCGTCGATGAGGTAATAGGAGTCATTGGGCAGCCCTGATGATGAAGGCCCTCCAGTGGTGATAGCTTGTGCATGCCCTTCGTGTCTTGCACCAGCCGGAGAACCAGGTCGCCCTCGCGGAATGCGACTGGGCGAATCTGGCTTGAATGGTAGCGACGTAGTCGCTTCTGGTACAAGGCAGATCTGGACAGGTCCAGCTCGCGGGCCTCCTCCAGGAGATCCACCCCGTCCTCCCGCGCCTCCTTGTTGGCTTGCTCATCGTAGAGGAGCTTGCGAGGGGAGTAAAATTCGATGTCGGCGGAGAGGACGGCTTCCGATCCGTAGACCAAGAAGAATGGCGTGTAGCCGGTTGACCTATTCGGTGTGGTGCGGAGGCTCCACCGCACAGCCGGAAGTTCTTCGATCCAACATCCGGGTGACCGCTCCAACGGCTCGATGAGACGTGGTTTGATGCCGGCTAGCACCAAGCCGTTTGCTCGTTCGACTTGCCCGTTGGACTGCGGGTGTGCAACGGAGGCGAGGTCCAGCCGGATGCCCTTGTTGCTGCAGAACCGGGCGAAGGCCCCCTTGGCAGGTGATGATGTTGTTGGGGTAGCCGAAGCAGTTGATGATGTCGGTGAAGAAGGTAACAACCGTCGCTCCATCCAGATTCCGGATAGGCTTGGCCTCGATCCACTTTGTGAACTTGTCCACCACTACCAGTAGGTGGGTCATTCCCGCGCGGGCTCGCTTGAAGGGCCTGACCATGTCGAGGCCCCAATCTGCAAAGGGCCAGGTGATCGGTCTGGTCTTGAGTACCAAGGTTGGCATGTGCGTGAGCTTCCCGAAGCGCTAGCACCCATTGCACGTGCGGACCAGCTGCTCGGCATCCTCGAGGGCGGTGGGCCAATAGAAACCATGGCGAAACGCCTTGGCGACTATCGCCCTTGACGAAGCGTGGTGCCCACACTCACCCCGGTGGATGTCCTTGAGTAGCCGGTAGCCTGTGTCTACATCGACACATCTTTGGAAGATACCGGATACACTGCGCTTGTACAGCTCACCATTAATGATGGTGTATGTATGCGTGCGGCGTCGGATTTGCCTGGCCTCTACCTCGTCGTCCGGGAGTTCTCCGTTGGCGATGTAGTTCATGAAGGGCTGTGCCCAGGATGGAACTTCCCGGATGACGAGGACGCTCCTATCCCCCGGCTGACGGGTGTCGGGGGGTCGTCCGGGTGGAATATCCAGGACGGTAGCCCCCGAGCCATTAGGCGAGCTGGTAGCCCTCGGGTCTTGCGAGCCGGAGGGCACTGCCTGGCTGGAATTGGTGCGGGTTTTCTTCTTTGGTGGTTCTGCCGGCTCCGTTTCTGCTGCTCCGGCCGCCGGAACGCTTCCCGCCCAGACGATGGAGTCTGACTCCGGCGACGGGTTGATGGATGGCTTGCGTAGATGCTCCAAGGAGACCCCTGGCGGGATGGCCTGCCTGGTGGATCCTATCTTAGAGAGCGCATCGGCTGCCTCGTTGTTGGTGCGGGGGACGTGATGAAATTCGCACCCGTCAAAGGAGGCGCTGAGCTTTTGGATGTGGAACCGGTAGAGAGCCATGTTTGCATTTCTGGCGTCCCATTCCCCGGACACCTGTTGCACCACCAAGTCTGAATCACCGAAGCACAGGATCCGGTTGACACTGATCTCCTTGGCCAGCCGGAGCCCATGCGCCAGTGCCTCATATTCGGCTACGTTGTTGGAGGCCTTGAAGTGGATCTGCAGCACGTACTCCAGCCGTTCTCCCTTGGGCGAGGTGAGCACGATGCCGGCTCCCAAGCCCTCGAGCATCTTTAACCCGTCGAAGTGCATCCACCAGTGATCTAAATCCGGAACCGGTGGGAGATACTGGGTCTCGGCCCAGTCGACGAGGAAGTCCGCCAACGCCTATGACTTGATCGTGAGCCGGGTTTCGTACTGGATGGAGTAGGCGGCGAGCTCGATGGCCCACTTGGCAACTCGGCCGGTGGCGTCCTTGTTGCCGATGATTTTCGAAAGGGGTGTAGTGCACACGACCTTGATCGGGTGCTCTTGGAAGTAGTGCTTGAGTTTCTTGCATGCCAGGGACACACCGTAGCACATCTTTTGGTAGTGGGGGTAGTTCTGCTTGGAGAGGGAGAGAACCTCGCTGAGGTAGTAGACGGGTCTCTGAACCGGCTGAGCCTTGCCTTCCTCCGGGCGCTCCACCACCAGGACGACGCTGACGACCCGGCTGATGGCTGCTATATAGAGCAACATCAGCTCCTTGCTAGCCAGCGTGGCTAGAACCAGTGCTATGGATAGCATGCGCTTGAGGTCGTGAAACGCGGTGTCGGCCTGTGAAGTCCAGGAGAACCTGTCCGTCTTCTTCATTAGTTGGTATAACGGGAGTGCCTTCTCCCCCAACCAGCTGACAAAACGACTGAGGGAAGCCAGGCATCCGGTGAACTTCTGGACTCCAAGTAGGTTCTTGGGCAGCTGCATCCTCTCGATGGCCGCGATCTTCTCCGGATTCGCCTCGATACCTCACTTGATACGAGGAAACCGAGTAGCTGACCGGATGGTACTCCGAAGACGCACTTCTCTGGGTTCAGCTTCATCTGGTACTGGCGGAGGTTGCCAAATGTTTCTCTCAGATCCTCGAGGAGGGTGCTCTTTTCCTTGGCTTGATGACTACGTCATCCACGTAAGCGTGCACGTTTCGGCCTATCTGCGGGTGCAAGCATTTTTGCATACATCGCTGATAGGTGGCGCCTGCATTCTTTAGGCCAAAAGGCATGGTTACATAGCAGAAAGCCCCGTAGGGGATGATAAATGATGTCTTAATCTGATCAGCCGGGTTTAGCCATATCTAATTGTACCCGGAATAACAATCTAGAAAGGACAACAAATCATAGCCGGCTGTGGAATCGATGACTTGATCGATATGGGGCAAGGCGAAGGGGTCTTTCGGGCACGCCTTGTTCAGGCTGGTGTAGTCGATACACATGCGCCAGGTCTTGTTCTTCTTCAACACCAAGCGGGTTCGCCCGGCCGATCTGGGTGGTACACTTCCATGATGAACCCGACTGCAAGGAGCCAGGTGATCTCGTCACCGATTATCTTTCTCTTCTCCTCTGCGAACCAACGCAGAGGTTGCTTGACCGGCTTGGCATCCGGACGCACATGAAGTGACTGCTTGGTGAACTCCCTCAGCACACCCGGCATGTCTTTGGAAGACCATGCGAAGATGTCCCGATTCTCACGGAGGAAGTCGACGAGCGCGCCTTCCTATTTGCTGTCCAATCCGGCACTAATGGTGATGAACTTAGTCAGATCGGAGGGGTCGAGCGGGATCCTCTTCGTCTCCTTTGCCGGCTGGAAAGCTCCTTCTCCAGCCGGTTTGCTGCTAGCCGGAATGTCCTGCTGGGCCATGGCCACGTTGCGCATGATCGCGCGTTTTTCCTCGGCTATGATGAGGGCCTCTGCCAGTTTGGAAACGGCTGAGGCGCACTCCATTGATCTCCTGAAGCAGCCGGCGATGGTGATCACGCCGTGGGGTCCCGGCATCTTCGTCTTGAGGTACGCGTAGTGGGGGATGGCCATAAACTTGGCGAGGGCGGGGCGCCCGAGGAGAGCATGGTAGGAGCTCGTCAGATTTACCACTTCAAACCAGATTGGTTCGCGGCGGAAGTTCTCCTTGGTCCCAAAGATGACGTCCAGCTGGATTTTACCCAGCGGAGCGCAGGCTGGCCTTGGCAGTACGCCGTGGAACGTCGTGGTAGTTGGGCGCAGGTCGCTTTCGCAAATGCCCAGCTTCTCCAGCAAGGACTGGTAGAGGAGGTTGAGGCTGCTGCCTCCGTCAATGAGGACGCGTGAGAATTGGCAGCTGCGCGCGTTGGAGACGATGAGAGGGTCGAGCACCATGGCGTAGCCCCCGGGAGTTGGCAGATGCTCAGGCTGATCTGCCCGGCTCCAGGTGATGGGGGTTTCCGACCAGTTCAGGTACTGGGGGACTGGAGAAACGATGGCGTTGACCTCCTTGGAGCGTCGCCTGCAGCTGTGCTTGTCGTCCTGCTCCGTCTCGAAGATGTGGTAGGCGGCGTGTGGCTGGGGGTAGCCATTGTTGTTGTTGCCGCTGTTACCATCATTACCGGCTCCCCTAGCCGGTGGTTGGGGTCCACCCGGTGGGGGAGGCGAGAGACGAGGCTGGTTGCCCTGGTCCTTTAGCTGGCGGGTCTAGCTGCAGTTCCGGGTGGTGTGCATAGCCGGTTTGAAGGGACCGCTATGCCACTTGCACGGGCCGTCAATCATCTGGTCGAAGGTGAGCCGGGCTTCGCTTCTTGCGCTATTAGCCGGTCGGGCGCACCCTCCACAGCATTAACCTGTTGCGCGTGGTAGCGAGGCTTCTGTTGTCCGGCCTGGCGGTCCCCATGGAACCGGTTGTCGTTGCCGTGGCGTCTGGAGGATCCGGCTTCACCAGCCGGATTGCTCGGACGGTCGCGAGCCGGCTCCGTGGGAGTCGGACGGCCGTCCGCATTTACTCGGAGGGGCTTCTTCATGGCAGCATCCGCCGTGGCATACTGGTACGCAACCGTCATGAGCTCCGCCATGGTTTTCGGCTCGTCACGCAGTAGCCGGTGGCGAAGCATGGTGCCCTTTCGGCATCCTTCGATGAAGAAGATGATAGCTTGGCTCTCCAGGATGCCCCCGCAAGTGTTGCGGAGCACCGTCCACTTGGCGAGGTACTCGCGGTCGGTCTCGCGGTCGCCCTGGACGCACAAGGCCCGGTCGCGCGGGCGCCCTGGACGTTTGTACGTGCCGTTGAAGTTGTGGACGAACACCTTCTCGAAGTCAGGTCAGGCGTTGATGCTGTTGGGCGCAAGGCTATTGAGCCATGTCCTTGCCGACCTGGTTAGCATGAGAGGGACGTAGTGCACAGCTGTGCGCTTGTTCCTGGGGCGGCGCCGACTGCCGTAGCGTAGTCGGTCAGCCAGTCTTCCGGCTTCATGCTGCTGTCGTACTTGGGGGTGTCCCTGGGCAGGGAGAATTTATCCGGAAACGGCTCGTTCCGGATGCGGGGTCCGAAACAAACCGGACCGGTAGAATCTTCCTCCTCCGTGACGCACGCTTGAACGAGGAGCTCGATGCGGTCACGGGCATCCGGACAATCCGGGTTGGGCGCTCCCACCCGGCCCGAGAGGCGGGAATCGGCTGGTCTGGGCGCTCCGGCTGGCGGTGGGGGAGGTGGCGGGTTGCTGTTCACCGTCTGCTCCTGGCGCGGCTGGCCCCTGTTGCCCGAGCTGCGGCGCCTGCAGCGGGCCCTGGGCGGCTGAGGGGAGGACGCCTGCTGGGTGTCGCGCGGCTTGCCCCTGCTGTCGGCAGGTAGCTTGCTCCCTCTGGAGTAGCTAAGGTCTTCCTACGTCTGCCGGTTGGCGCCGGCCTGCTTGTCCGTGACGCGGAGGAGCTCCTGCACGCGAGCGTGCTGGCGGGCTCGCTCCTCGCCCTCCAGGCTGGGTAGTTCTTCTGCTGCGGCTCGCGCCGCGCGCAGGTTCTTGATGGGTGTGCTGTAGGTGGGCCGTGTGAGGGCAGGCGCGGGATCCGGTTCCCCGTTCTTCTCCATCCTACCGCCCAGCTCACCGCCCCGACGCCGTACCTGGTCGTGCCGGCTCGGCTCCGTGGTAGCCGGAGTGAGGCCATGCGCACGGTCGTACTCACACCTAGCAATCTCAAGTTGCTTGCGGGCTGCTGCCAGTTCCATGGCCTCCTGGAGGAGGATCTGTTTCTCCATGGTGAAGTTGGCCTCCGCTTCCTCCGGGTTGTCCCCGAGGTTAATCGGCGTCAGGAGCCGATCAATGGCATCCTCCACCGGGTTCCGAGGCTGCGGGGGAGCGGAAGTTCCGACCTCATCCACGCCTCGCTCCCGCGGCTGGCGGGGATGTGAGCTGGATCCGGCCATCATGACCTCCACGCCGCGAGGTGCGGCAGAGGTGCTGCCGTCTGAGCACGGCAGCCCCGCGACAGAGACGATTTCCCTAGGGAAATGCTCCGGGACGGTGGCGACGTAGATGGGGAGATCGCCGAATAGCAGGACGGTGCCGTTCGCTGGGAAGGAAGTTTCAGCGAAGCAGGAGGCGTTGTCGATGACGCAGTCGAACTTGCCAAGCGTGAGCACCAGGCCGGAGGCCACGCGCTCACCGGCTGAAGTGCGGGGTCCTATGCGGAACTTGACTCCGGTCGAAGCCATCTGCCCCACGGTGGGCGCCAACTGCCGTTGTATTGGGAACGGCAGTACCTGAGGAGGTTAGATAGAGGTGTGGGGACTAGCAGGGAAGCTATCGACGGTGTCCGCAGGCGAGATTGGATACAAGCGAGCGTAGCGGGACGCAAGAAGTACCCAGGTTTGAGGCCCGCGTGGTGACGTAAAGCCCCTACTCCTGCCTGATCTGTCTATGTGGGATATACGAACTACAAGTGCTCCTTGAGATGTATTCTTTAGCTACTGCCTTAAATGCACTGAGACCAACCCTTTCTACTGAGGCCTTGCCTCTCCTTATATAGGCAGAGAGGCAAAGGTCTCGCTGGATAGTCCGACAGGCGGGCCCCACAGGCGGGTCCCAGCCGGCTAGTCATCTACAGTATCCAGTATGGCTTGTCTTATCGGTGTATGCGCGGTATGGCTGTCGAGGAGTACGAGGCGAGCCCGTCTGCCGTCAGACAAAGCTCGAAAGGCCACCCACGCAAAGTCTTCGGTATGGGTAGGTGGTTGCCTGCCTTGTCATCGTAGACAGGCGTGTCGTATGCACGTATGCGTCGTCATGTCTCTCGATTGGATCCGACTCTTTGGTGATAGCCCCGTCTGTCTGTCCGGCTGCTGCATCTGGTCATCCGGACGCGATCCGACTGTCCTGTTTCTTATTCGGATGGGGTACCTGGGGATCATCCCCCTGACAAACTGAAATTACAAGACAAAAAATAAATGATCATAGAGGCTATGGTGACTTTGTATAGTCTTAACATGGTGTGAGCATGCGCCAAGTCAACCCAAATAAAGCATTAAAGGAGAATACCACAATATTATGCTTTTATATGCTAAAACAACGCATGATTCTTTCAAGACACATTAAGCAATATCAATTGTTAATAACATGTCATGCCACAGCAATAAATCACTAAGCATAAAGCCAAAACAATATCAAGCATGACATGACAAAGCATAGGCCACAGTCAAAAACAAGCTCTTTTTACCACTTAAGCATGAACTTTTCCTACTCTTTTCCAATTGAAACCAAACTTATTTGAAAACTAATGTATGAAAGAGGGGGTCCAACCAATTTATTCAAGAAAACTAAGCAAACCAAGCAAACAAAAACCAAAAACAAAAACGAAGACGCTACAAGAACAACAGAACTGTGCATGAAACAATAAAAATGAAGTGTTTGGAAGAAACCTGAGATTTTTATTGATGGAGAAGGGGATGCCTTGGGCATCCCCAAGCTTTGACGCTTGTACTTCTTGGATATTTGTTGGGGTGACACGGGTGGCATCCCCAAACATGATATTTGGTCCATTCTTCATCTCATTACATCATTCTCTCCATACACCTGAAATTTTTCATTCATACAAAACTTCACACAATCTCTATTAGCAACATTAGTGCACTCAAGATAATAAGTCATTAGGTTTAGTTTGAAGACCAATAAAACTTCCATTTAAACACAAGCTACTGTAGCACTTCCCTAAAAAAGCTCAATTCCCCAAAAAGAACCCAAAAAGGAATCAACAAGAAGCAAATGCAAATAATGGCAGAAATCTGTCAAAACAGACCAGCAGGTAAAAACCAATTTTTTCGAAGACCTTCTATTGCTCAAATCGAAAAGTGTTAAACTAACTAAAGTAATATAACAACCTGGGGCAGAAGCACAAAAATGCACGCCTCAAAACAACATACAGAGATTTTACACGAATATTTACGGTGAAGCACAGAAATATGTTTCGGGACAGCAACTTTCCCAATCACTACTTCTCTCCCATTAGAGGTTACTCTTGGAAAAAAAGCAAATAAAAAGGATAAGGAGCGGTTATTACTGAAGTAATAACTTCCAAGACTCATCTAAAACTTTTTGGGGTATCTCCCAATAAGTACTTTTCTTTAACGCCTTTAAGTTAGGCATAAGAAGCAAGAAAAAGAATCAAGTGTTCTCAAATGAAGAAGCATTAAGAGCAAATTTTGTTTTCATAAGAGAGGCAACAGAAATCTTCTTTCTCTCCTTAGGGAAGTGTTATATACCTTTCTTGAGTGGGAGTTGATATTTAATGGTGCCTTCTTTCATATCAATAATGGCACCAACAGTTCTAAGAAAAGGTCTTCCCAAAGTAATAGGACAAGAAGCATTGCATTCAACATCCAAAACATAGAAATCAACGGGGACATAGGCATTGTTAACCGTAATAAGAACATCATTAATACTCCCCATGAATTTCTTTTTAGCATTATCATCAAGTGGGACATTCAAATAACAATCTTCCAATGGTGGCAAAACAAGCATATCATAAATCCTTCTAGGCATAATAGAAACACTACTATCAAGATCACATAAAGCTTTGAAATCAAAATCATTCACTTTCATATTAATGATGGGTTCCCAAACATCTTCTTGTTTTATAGTAATAGAAGCTTTATGTTTCATCTTTTCTTCTTTAATCTTTATGAGAGCATCAGTAATGTCTTTTGTAAAGGCCATATTCATAGCACTAGCATTAGGACTTTTAGCAAGCTTTTGTAGGAACTTAATAACTTCAAAGATGTTGCAACCATCAAGATCAAAATCATAATTATCATCTAAAGAAGTAGAGTTATTACTAGCCTCAACACTAGTGGTAGTGATAGTAGAAACACTAATGTTTCTAGCAATTTCATCTTCTCTTTCCCACTTACCATGCAATTCAGCTAATAATCTAACATTTTCATCAATTCTAACTTGTATGGCATTCGTAGCAGCAAAGGATTATCAATAGTTTTAGGTTTAGCAGCCATTTTATTAATCAAATAGGATTGTGCTTCAGACAAAGATGATATATTTCTTTCAACATTACAAAGTTTCAATTGCAAACTAGGAATTTCCCTATTCAAACTCCCAAGTTGATGACTAATATTCTTCAAAAGGGTAGATTGTTCCTCCATGGTTTTAGTAAATAATTTATTTTGTTCATATTGCATTTGCATGAAGTTTTTAGTGGCTCTTTCAACTTCTAAAATTCTTCCTTCACTAGGTATTCCAGGTTTACCATTATAACCATAAGTATTATTAGGAGGGTAAGACCTATAATTGATATTACCATAAGCATTGTTGCCAAAATTATTATTTCTTATAAAGTTCACATCAACTTGCTCTTCTTGAGCAACCAAAGAGGCTAAGGGAACATGAGTTGGATCAATATGAGCTTTCCCATTAACAAGCATAGACATAATAACATCAATTTTATCACTCAAGGAGGAGGTTTCTTCAATAGAATTTACCTTCTTACCTTATGGAGCTCTTTCAGTATGCCATTGAGAATAGTTAACCATCATATTATCCAGAAGCTTTGTTGCAGCACCGAAAGTAATGGTCATAAAGGTACCTCCAGCAGCAGAATCCAGTAGATTTCTTGAAGAATAGTTCAATCCTGCATAAAAGGTTTGGATAATCATCCAAGCAGTCAGTCCATGAGTGGGTCAATTCTTTACCAAAGATTTCATTCTTTCCCAAGCTTGTGCAAAATGTTCATTATCAGATTGTTTAAACTTCATTATTTCACTTCTCATAGATATAATCTTAGTAGGAGGATAGTATTTTCCAAAGAAAGCATCTTTGCATTTAGTCCAAGAATCAATACTATTCCTAGTTATGGAATTCAAGCATTCTTTAGCTTTTCCTCTCAAAGAGAAAGGAAACAATTTAATCTTAATAATATCTCCATCTATATCTCTATGCTTTTGCATCTCACAAAGTTCAACAAAGTTATTTAGATGAGCAGCAACATCTTCATTACCAATACCATAAAATTGTTCTCTCATAACAAGATTGAGTAAAGCAGGTTTAATTTCAAAGAAAGTAGCCTCAGGAATAGGTGGAGCAATAGGTGTGCTTATGAAATCATTATTGTTGGTGCTAGTGAAGTCACACAACTTAGTATTTTCAAGAGTAGTCATTTTTGTGTTTTTAGTAAAGAAAGCAAACTAGTAAAACTATTTTTTTGTGTTTTTGATAAAGGAACAAGCAAACAAAGCAGAAATAAACTAAGCAAAACAAAAATAACAAAGTAAAGAGATTGGTTATGAGGGACTACCTTTGTGAAGATGTCCTTGACTCCCCGGCAACGGTGCCAGAAAATATACTTGCTGACTCATGTATTAACGAGCTCGTTGGGGAACCCCAAGAGGAGGTAAGATGAATACAGTAGTAAGTTTTCCCTCAGTTATGAAACCAAGGTTATCAATCCAGTAGGTGCAAGGAAACACCTCCAAGGTGTTGCTAGATGGAGTTTGGCAGGACGCACTACCGGCGCCAACAGCAACGTCGAAACCTGCACAACACAACCACAGAACTTTGCCCCCAACTTACAGTGAGGTTGTCAATCTCACCGATTTTGCGGAAACCAAAGGATTAAACGTATTGTGTGGAAGAAAGTAATAGTTTACAGAAAGTAAACATAAAGCAGTAAACCATTGTAGATTGATGGTAAAAGAAAGGACCGGGGTCCATAGTTCACTAGTGGTGGCTCTCCTTAAGATAGAAGACATGTTGGGTGAACAAATTACAGCGGGGCAATTGACAAACATCGAGAAAGCAATACATGCATATACTAAACATCTTGACTCCTTTGAGATTCGATTGGGCATTACAACATTATACATAGACCGTAATCCAACTACATCTATGACTAATAATCCACCTTCAGGTTATCATCTGAACCCCCTCCAGTATTAAGTTGCAAGCAACAAATAATTGCATTACGCATTGCATGTAAAGTAAACAATACGATTGTTCTATGAACAAAGGATTGTTGTTTTCTCCCTAGTAGCAACAGCACATCTAGTACCTTAGATATTTCTGTCACTTACCCAGATTACTAGAGGCATGAACCCACTATCGAGCATAAATACTAACTCTTGGAGTTGCTAGCATCTACTTGGCCAAGATATCTACTAACAACGGAAAGCATGCAAGATCACAAATAACAAAGATATGATAGAATCAATAATCAATCTTAAATAGCATCTCAATATCCATCGGATCCCAGCAAACACGACATGTAGGATTACAAATAGATGATCTTGATCATGAACGGAGCTCACAAGATCTAAACATGATAGAACAAAGGAGAAGAACCAGCCATCTAGCTACTACATGGACCTGTAGTCCAAGGATGAACTACTCACACATCACACCGGAGGCTTGCATGGTGATGAAGAAGGCCTCCAGGGTGAATTCTCCCCTCTGGCAGGGTGCCAGGAAGAGCTTCAGATCCCTCCCGATCTAGGGATGGAGATGACGGCAGCTACAGACTCTTTTATGGAATTTTGATCGGGTACTTAGGGTTTATGTATCGGAGGCATCTTATAGGCGAAAGGGGAGGCCGAGGGGGTGCCCAAGGTGGCCAAACCACCCCCTGGCGTGGGTCAGGCTTGGCCGCGTGGCCAGGTGGTGTGGCGTCCCCCTGGCCCCTCTCCGTCTCGTATTCTGGCTCCGTGTGTCCCTCGGTGAAAAACTGACTTTGGCTTTTGTCCTGTCCAATTCCGAGAATATTCATTTTATGACTTTCCTGGAACCAAAAACAGCAGAAAACAGGCAGCTGGCAGTGTGGCTCTTGTTAATAGGTTAGTCCAAGAAAGTGTATAAAAACTACTACAAAGTGTGGGCAAAACATAAGAAAGTAGATAAAACCAAGCATGGAACATCAAAAATTATGGATACGCTAGCAACGTATCACATATCTGCCGAGGGCATTTCTGCGGGTGAGGTAGGTAAGATGTTACGACTGGTGACCAAGTACACCGCCAAGGAGGATCTCCCTGGCGAATCAGTCGTGCCTCCTTTCAATGCCAACAACCCTCCGCCAGAGTTAGAGTTTTTTCCAAAGTAGTATTGTATTTGTTCGATTGGTTTCCAAGTGCTTGAATCTGTGATGTTGTTTCTTCTGAATGCAGGACTAGAAAGTGTCTTCCAATTTCCCTCCTCGACTTGAAGGGTTATCCCTCACGAGGCGGAGGAAGAGGACGAGTCAGAACCGACCGTCCCGATTGAAGAAGAGGAGGGAGCCCCCAAGTCCAGTGGCCACGACACTCGCAAGCGCTCCCACAGCATGGATTCTGACGCTTCTTTGCCAACAACGCCGGAAGGTCCTTCTGCTGCTGCAGAGGGGCCAATTCCCGCCGTGCCTGTGTACGCCATGGCTCCTCCTGCTCGGAAGAAGCTGCGACTGCTGAATGAGTCGTCGGATGACTCCTTTGACCTCGACAAATTCAACTGGTAAGATTTTTAATACCCGCGATCTCGTCTTGCTCTCTTTGAGGTTGCTTTTCTGAAGTTGCGTTGGGCGTGTTTTTTTAGTCAAGCGGTGTCGTTATATTTTGACGACGTCCGAAGTCACAGAATCTAAGGCCAAGGAGGTGGCCGAATGATCTCCTTCTCCTCTAGTGGTGGCCCACTCCAGCGCCAATTCTTCGAGTTCCCCGCATGCTAGGGAGCACCAGATGGTTGCCCGGACGACTACACGACAATCATCTTCGGAGTCCCTAGAGGAACATGTAGGTGTCCCTTTTATTGTTTGGCAGTCGAATTTGTACTTTGGGTTGCCTCTAAGTCTTTGTTTCCCTTTTTTGTAGCTCATTGTGAAGGAAGCTGCACATCTTGCGGAGCAAGTTCTTACTATGGGTCGACAGCACGCCCCGCTGGACAATCGCCACCGTGCAGTCGAAGGTTAGCTTTGGATTTTGTCTTTGTCTTTGTGGAAATTTGTCGACTCAATTGCTGTTGTACCCCGTCCTTTGTAGGTGAGCACAATGATCTTCTCCGTCATGTTGTGTCCCTCGAGAAGGGACTTGCTGCGGTAGTGAAGAATCATGACGAAGCAGTCGCAGCCCTGGAGGAGTCGTGAAAGCGCAAAGAGGATTTGCGCCGTTTCATTGCTGATAGGGAGAAGTTGTTCGAAGAACAACTTTTCTCGATTGCCAAGGCCTTCATGGGTAATTTTCAGTTTGATTTGCATTGCTCCTCGTTTGATGTCATGTTGCTGTGCTAACACCTTGCATATGCAGACGCCGCCGGCCTGATCTTTGACGCCCAGTCCCTGTGTCGCGCGGATGAGTTGGCTGGCACCATTGCTGCAGTCGAGGACCGCAGTGTTTCCCTTTAGGAGACGCTGGGGAAGGCCAAGGATGTGCTCAGCCGCCTCCACGAGGACCTGACTCCCAAGGCTGGGTTAATCGACAATCTTGACGACCAGGTGGAATCCTTCGCTGGAGGTATTCCCATGGAATTCAGGAACTCTCAGTGGTCTGTCGGCGCCACCATGGCACTCGCAATGGTGCAATCCCATGGCGTGGAGTTGGATCCTGCCGCGATTTCCGAGGTGATGCCTGTTGACACCGGAGGCCAGCAGGTAGTGTTTGCTCCCTTCGCTAGTAGCTGCACTAAATACGAGCCTCAGCTTATTGAAACAATCGCCAAATACTCTGAGGAGCGGCGGCGAAGGCCACGGCATCTGGGGCTACCACCAACAAGTCCGTGGCATCGTAGACTACCATGGATGCAATGAAGCCCCCGAAGTCAAAGTCAAAGTCGAAGAAGAAAAATGCTCCCTAGTCTTCATGTGTAATAGCTGTAGCTTAGTCTTTTGTCTGAACCGTGCTTTTGTGGGGAGTGTTCCCTTGACATTTTATCAAGTTTGACTGTAGTTCTTGTTTATCAATGTATGATGAGTCTCATTTGCCTCTTGCTTGATTGTACCTAGGGTCCTTCGAGTGGTCCTTCGAGTGGTCCTCATGATTCTCCTCCCATCGATGAAACCACAGCGCAGCCGCATTCAATGGTGGAGGAATTGTCGTTGTTGTCGCGACTGCGTGATCGCATTAAGCAATTGGAGCGTGAGTTTCCCATCATCCGTGGTAGTGCGGATGTGTGGAAGTCGAAGGCAGAGAAGGCCACTGCCTGCGAAAAGTATCTCTTGGAGGAAGTGGCGCAATTGAATGAGCAGTTTAAATGTTACCTTTCTGCCTTCTCATCTTTTCTTTTAGTCAGTCGCGGTGATGCCTTGTCTTCATACTTTTCTGCTTGCTTGGTGTAGTTGTTAGCGCTTGTCATCTGCAAGATGAGAAGGACCGGGTGGCTATTCAATGAACAACTTGACCCAGGAGCAGCTGCAGGCGAGTGGGTATTTTTGGGTGGACCATAACCGTGCAATCGCGCGGGCAACCCTACAGGATCGATCTTCTCGAGTGCTCCAATGTTTGAAGAAGGCGTAGTCGTGTCTTAGGCACATTTATCAAACGATGTTTCCACTAGACGCCGTCCCTTCAAACATGTTGGCTCTTCTGGCGAAGTTTCAAGATATAAGCGCAGTACACGAGTGCGTTCGTTAGCAATTGGTCGTAGGTGCAAAAGCTTCCCTATCGTTGGTGCGACTGCATCGGCCACATGTGGACATAGCGGTCGTTGCTGCTGGGCTGCCACCACTGCCGGAAGGGATGACTTGGAACATGGTATCAAACTACCAGGCGGTTGATCGGCCAGCGGAGGACATCGTCGACTTCTTTGAAGAGCAGATGAATGTTCATCTTTTGCAGCAGTAGCGTAGTTTGTATCTTGCACATAGATGTGTGAGTGTTGTAAAGTTCATATGATTATGCTGGGTGTAATTAGTACCCATTGATATGTGAAGAGCTTGCTAGCTTATATATGTTTCGAGTGTATTGTACTCTGCAGTTCCCTTTCGTTAGCCTGACTTGTGTTTATCTCAGCACCTTGCCAACATGTCAGGTGTGTTGCAACTGGGTTGGTGTTTATCAAGGGTTCAATTGGTGTTGTGTCAGCTACTAGGGATACTGCAATTTGTTCGTACAACAAAAGTGTAAAGGGTGGCGCAACCCCCGAGTGACAAAATTGCAAGAAAATAAGGAAAAACATAGAGTTTTGGGGCACTTAGCTTTATTTATTCGCAGAATAGTACGAGGTACAAAATGTGTTAGCATGGCTGAATAGCCTTATTTGTAATGTAAAAACTACTAGGGGTAGAAATGACGCAGCTGCGCGACGTTCTAGGGGTTGGAGTATGCGACTCCGCTCTCGAATTCTTTAAGGCGATAGGTGCCACCTGGGATTACTTTTGTAATCACGTAAGGTCCTTCCCAAGGGGACTCGAGCTTGAGATGCCCTTGTTTCTTCAGTCACAGGACCAGGTCTCCTTCAACGAAGGATCTGGGGGCGTAGCCTTCTGCTGTGGTAGTTGCGGAGGCTCTGTTGGTAGCTGCTATCTCGCGAGCCTCATCAAGGAGGTCGACGACGTCTTCGAGTGCTAGAGTTGACTCCTTCTTGCTGTATGCGACCACCCGTGGGGCTTTGTAGCACACTTCTGCAGGTAGCACCGCCTCCGCACCGTGCACCATGAAGAACAGAGTATAGTATGTGTCACTGTTTGGAGCTGTGCGTAGGCTCCAAAGTACGGATTGCAGCTCGTCTCGCCAGCATCCGGTGGCTTGTTCGAGTGGTCGGAGGAGTCGTTTCCTGATTCCACCGCAGACGAGGCTGTTGGCCTTTTCAACTTGACCGTTGGTCTGCAGGTGAGCCACCGAGGCGTAGCTTATGTTGATTCCGAGGTTTCCGTAGAATTCCTGGAACTCCTTAGAGGTGAAGTTTGTCCCATTATCCGTGATGATGATGTGTGGCACTCCAAAGCGGTAGACAATGGACTCGAAGAACTTGACGGTGCTGGCCCCAGATTGATTCGTCACCGGCATGGCCTCGATCCACTTGGTGAATTTATCGACTGCGACTAAAAGGTAGACATAACCTCCTCGCGAGGATTTTGGGAGCTTGCCGACCATGTCGAGTCCCCATTGTGCGAAGGGCCAAGCCAATGGTATTGGCCAGAGTTCCACGCCAGGTGCGTGTGGTTTGTCTGCAAATCGCTAGCAAGCGTTGCAGCACTAGACGATGTCCTTGGCATCGCGCATGGCCGTGGGCCAGTAGAATCCAGCTCGTAGAGCTTTGGCGACGAGGGCGCGACTGCCAGCATGGTGCCCGCAAGTGCCTTCATGGATGTCGAGGAGGACGACCCTTATGTCCCTGTTGGAGACGCACCGTTGAAGTACTCCTGTGATGCTGCGCTTGTACAGTTCGCCGTTGATGAGGGCAAATGCCTTGGATCGTCACGCGATGTGTCGCGCATCAGTCGGGTCATCTGGTAGCCTCTTGCTAAGTAGATATGTGACGTAAGGTTGTGTCCAAGATGGCTCGATCATCATGACCCCCATTGGTCCTTTGAGTCCTATATTAAGCTCCATGTCCTCGAGTGCCATTGGCTCGTTGGGTGGCATAGCCCCCGAGTCTGTTGACGTACTTGCTTTCTTCTCTGGATCCTTAGGCTTGATGGAGCACTTGCAGATGCGCTCGAGAAATACCCCAGATGCTATGGGGGCGCAGGTGGAGCCAATGTTGGCGAGTAGATCCGCCTCTTCGTTGCTTTCACGGCCCACGTGTCGCAGCTCACACCTGTCGAAGTCTCCTTCGAGTGTGTTGTAGAGGTCGTGATAGGCTATCATGTTGTCGCTCAGTACGTCATACTCGTGCATCGTTTGGTTTACCACCAGCTTCGTGTCACCATAGATGATGAGCCTCTTGGCACCGCAGGCTTTCGCCATCTGCATCCCATGTATTAAGGCTTCGTACTCAGCTTCATTATTGGGGGCGGTGAACTGCATTTGCAGAATATATTTCATCTTGTCTCCTTGGGGCATTGTCAGTATGACGCCTGCACCAGCTCCGTCCTTTCGCTTGGATCCGTCGAAGTGAATTGTCCAAAGATAGGACATGTCTGGCTTGTCAGGGAGCTGGTTATCCATCTAGTGCACTAGGAAATCCAGGAGAACTTGCGACTTGATCGCGTCGTGCTTCTCATATGTGATGTCTCGTGGAGATAGTTCAATTCCCCATAGTGCGACTCGTCCAGTGGCATCGGGATTATTGAGTATATGCCCGAGAGGGGCGTCGTTTACCACCACGATTGGGTGCTCCTGGAAGTAGTGGTGCAGTCACCTGGCTGTCATGAAGATGTCGTATGGCAGCTTCTGGTAGTGCTGGTACCACTGCTTTGTTGGCGTGAGCAGCTCGTTGAGGTAGTATACTCGGGGCTGGACCCCATGGACCTTATTTTCTTCGGCTCGTTCCACTATGAGCACCGTGCTGACCACCTGATTGGTGGCGGAGATGTAGAGCAGTAGTGGTTCCTTTTCATGAGGCGTCACCAGTACTGGCGAGGTGGATAGTAGATACTTAAGATCTTCGAATGCTTCTTATGCCTCGTCTGTCCACTCGAACTTGTCAGCTTTGCGGAGAAGTTGGTAGAAGGGTAGTGCCTTTTCGCCCATTCGACTATTGAATCGACTGTGTGCCGCGATTCGCCCAGCCAGTTGTTGGATGCCTTTTACATTCTTCGGCTTCTCCATGGCTAGTATGGCCTTTATTTTCTTCGGGTTTGCCTTGATCCCTCTCGTAGAGATGAGATACCCGAGTAATTGCCCAGATGGTACGCTGAAGGCGCATTTGTCCGGATTGAGCTTGATCCGGTAGCGGTCGAGGTTAGCGAAGGTCTCGCGGAGATCGTCGATTAACAAGGCTTCCTCTGTGGTTTTGATGACGATGTCGTCAACGTAGACTTGGATATTGTGACCAAGTTGATTCTTGAGGCAAGCCTGCATGCATCGTTGATAGGTGGACCCTGCGTTTTTAGCCCGAAGGGCATCGTGTTGTAGCAGAACACACCAAAGGGCATTATAAACGTTGTTTTCTTCTCGTCTTGCTCCTTCATTTGAATCTGATTGTAGCCTGAGTAGGCATCGAGGAAGAAGAGGCGCTCACATCCCGCGGTGGAGTCGATGATTTGGTCGATTCGTGGCAACGGGAACTTTGGGCAGTGCTTATTCAAGGAGGTGAAGTCCACGGACATCCGCAGGATACCCGTGTATTTTTTAGGCACAAGTACTGTGTTAGCGAGCAAGGTGCTTTCCTTGATCTCGCGTATGAAGTTTGCGTCGAGGAGTCTATTGATCTCCATTCCGACTGCTTTTGCTCTTGGTTCAGATAGTCACCGTATTGTCTGCTTGACTGGCCTTGCGTCTGGATTCACATTGAGTGATTGCTCACGGAGGAATTCGACGAGCACGAGTTCCTATGTGAAACTCAAGTTGTTGACGATGAGGGTCGTCTTGGTCGGGTTCGTTGTGTGGAACTGGACTTTCTTCATGTGCACCAACGAGTTGAAGGATAGGTCAGGTGAACTTGGCCTACTTAGGGGAGGCAGACTGTTGTCTATCAACTCCTTCAGTCTTCCGAGTTCCTCCTGCATGCCGAAGGACTGGGAGGTTGTGTTGAATTCCCTATCGTAGCTGTCGGACCTCTCGAAGCTTCCATTGATTGTGATGACGTTGTTTGGACCTGGCATTTTCATCTACAGGTAGGCGTATTGCGGCACTGCCATGAACCTTGCGAACGCGACACGTCCGAGGATTCAGTGGTATTGTGAGGGTCAGTCGATGACTTCAAAGTCGATGCGCTCTCGCTGAAAGTTTTGCGGCGTGCCGAAATGACGTCGAGGTTGATTTTGCCCAGGGGATATACGCCCTTCCTTGGGGATGATGCCGTGGAACATCGTGTCTGAAACTTCCAGACAAGTCAGAGGGATCCTCATCGCATGCAAGGTACTCGCGAAGATGAGGTTGATGCCGCTCCCGCCGTCCATGAAGACGCGACTCATATCGAAGCCCCCGATCTGCACCTCGAGTACGAGGGGACAGTGGCCTGGACGAGGAACTTGGCATGGGCGATCGCGCTTGTCGAAGGTGATGCAGGAGTCGCTTCCACTGAGGTACTTAGTGGTGGAAGGTGGGGAGTTTATCGCCAAATTGACTTGGTGAGTGATTGCCTTCTGCACTCTATTGGAGGGATGCCCTTTTTGGATCATCCCCATGTTGCCCATAGCTCGTGGGTACGGCTCTCCTCCATGATGCTGGACTGGTGCAGCCACAAGTGGTGGTGGCCCGGGTGGTGGTGGCGGAGCTCCGTGTTCCACAATGCCTGGGGCAGCTCCATAACCCATGTTGATCGCGTCGCGATTCATCTGGGCTAGGCCCTCGTGGAGTTTGAGGAACTCGAGGCAATCCTTGAGAAGGTGGATGGATTTTTTTCTTGCTGTCGTTCTTGCTGATGTAGAAGTGCATGTTGTATGGTCCGGACAATTTGGCCTGGATGGATGTTGTGGGTACCTCTTCGCAAGTGCGGCGCTGCCACACCTGTGTGGTTTTCCCGCTGTCACGGTATCCACCACTATGATATCCGCTGTTTCGGTTGTCATCGCGTTTGTTGGTGTAGCCGGCTGCGACCATATTGACTTCGTCGCGGTCATCGTAGACGTGCATTCGACGTTTGCCTCGGCGGTCGCGTCTGCGCCCGAGGTCGTCGTCATCGTTGGAGTAGGTACGGGTTTTCACTGAATCTTCTCCGTCAGCCCACCGATTCGCGATTTCCATCAGGTGGTCGATCGTTTTGACCTTCGAGCGGCCCAGCTCCTCCCTGAGCTCTATACGGCGAACGCCGCCGTTGAACGCGTTGATTGCGCGGTCCTCCGAGATGTTTTCTGCGCAGTTCTTGATGATGGACCACCTCTGAATGTACGAGCGCAGCGACTCGCCAGACCTTTGTTGATAGCTTCTCAGTTCTTAGATTGATGCGGGCCTTTTGTAAGTTCCCTTGAAGTTGTGCATGAATCTATAGACCAACTCTTCCCAGCTGCGAATGGATCCGCGCTTGAGGTTGTTGAGCCATGTACGAGCGTCGCCCTGCAGCTGCAGCTGTAGGCATTGCATGGCCATGTTTCGACTCCCGCCGTGCATCCTGATGGAGGAGATGTGGTCCTCCAACCAGATTTTCGGGTCCTGCAGGCCGTCGAATTTTGGGTTTTTCGACGAGAGTTTGAACCCCTTAGGCATTCGCTTCTGCCTGATGGCCCTACTGAAGCATCTGGCACCACAAAGCTTTGTTTCGTCTTCTTCCGAGTCATCTGAACGAGCACTCCCTGCCCGCATCTTGTCGACCTTACACTGCGTGATGTCATCACGCGCGTCGTAGTCGCGGTCATGCCGCCATGAGCGACGTCGTCGTGACAGGTCGTGACTGTCGTCACTGGAGGAGTATGAGTAGTAGTACTTGTCCAGAGCCTTGATTTCCTTCGGCTATGGTGTTGCTTCTTTATCAAGGGCGGCCTCGATTAGCCCCAGGCCCGCGATCGTAGATCAGTGCATGGCAGCTCGCGGATCTCCAGCCGGTGGCTAGTTATTGAGGAGGTACATGGTAGCCATCGTCACCACGGGTTGCGGCGTTTTTGGGAGCATGTTTCCCCGTGTATCCACCATCATAGAGCTGAAGTCGAGGACTTTCCCAGCTTCTACGTGCTCTTGCTCGGTGAGGTGGGCTAGTCGAGATCGCCTCTTGTTGGCCACGTACTCGTTGCCTTTGGAGGAAGATCCTCCGTGGGAGGAGAGCCCAGCCCATCAAAGACTCGACTCGTTCGCTGCCTTTCTAGCGCTTGAACTCCTCCTTAAGCAGCCAATGGTAGCCTATCAGCATGTCCTGCGAGGTGTTGGGGGGTACAGGATTTTCCCGTAGAGCTTCTCGACAGCGGGTCCACTCGTTGTTGTTGAGCTTGATGAGCATGCGCTCTCCGGTGTTCTCATTCACCGTGAGCGACGGTTCTCCTCCTGTCTCGTTATTGGTGGGTGCGCCATTGGTGCGGCCACCATTGGGTGTACTGCCGTTGGGTATACCGCCATTGGGCGGCCTGGTGCCAGATCCGGTGCCAGAGTTTTTGCGATTGACGCCGGCATCGCCTGTGTTGATGACGGTGCACATGAAGTTATTGGGGAAGCTGTTGCTCCCACAACTTTCAGATCCGGAGCCATAGGCTCCACCTTATGTGGCTAGGTCACCCAGATCTGATCCACGACTACTGTCGTTGTCTGTATTCCCAGCTGTTGCTGAGGTGTTGAGCTCGCTGAGGGTGCCAATTGGTGGCGGGAACCATGAAGCTGGAGCAATCGTGGGTTCCGTTGGCTGGTCAGGCATGCAAAGCGTTCCTAGTTGACTAACCTGGAAGCGGAAGCTCCCAAACGCCAGGCTGATCCCATGGCCCAGGGACTCGAAAGCCGGGTGAGTGGCTGGCGTGTGGATGGTGAAGTCGAACGCGACAAAGAGCTGGCAAATCTCCGTTGTTGCAGAGTTGTGGATCGCGGTTGATGGGGCCGAAGAAGCCTCGACATCAGCACTCCCAATTCCCACAGATGGCGCCAATTGACGAGGATTCAACTCGTCAATGCGCATTGTTATGGACTTGGGTTTTAGAGAAGGAGGGAGCGCTAGAGGCATCAATCAGCCAGCAAACAAGCACACAGGGACGTATGGTTTACCCAGGTTCACGCCTCGTAGAGTTCCCTACTCCTGCTTGTCTGGTCTTGGAATTATCGACGGAATCGAAGATTACAGGGGTGCATAGATGCAATGTAGCGAGAGTTGTGGAAACTAGGGTTGTGATTGTCCTCCTCGCCGTCCCCTCCTAGCCTTTATATAGATAGGCTAGGTCTCGGGTAACAGGTCGAGTCGGTTACAGATTAGGGTTTGCCCTTTGAACTTTCTATCTTAAGCTTCTTCTTGTCTCGCAAGCAATCAGAGAGTCCATGGGCCACTCGAATTCTCCATTGGGATTTGGCAATGCCGTGGGCTTCTGCCGTATCTGGACCATATATGCTAAACTCGAGTACCTATAGGGTATACCTATGTCACTTCCCGTCGCAATCCGAGGGATAATGGACAAGCACATCCGTGAGACATTGTTTCGCCTCTGTAACTTTTTCGACATCATCTCTCGGAAGTCGATCGGCGTCCAGCAACTCGCAAGGCTACAGGAAGAGATAGTGGTGATATTATGCGAGTTCGAGATTTACTTCCCACCTGCATTCTTCGACATCATTATAAAAATCCAAAATATATGTTTAAACACATTTTAAAAAATCTAGATATACTTAGTACTAGTTTTATACTAAACTAGTACTAAATTGGAGCGAGAAAGTAAAATACATTTAAAAAAATAAAAACTAAGACACCCAGGATTCGAACCTGGATGCCCTAGCTAGTTATTAAGGGCAAGGTCAGCTCCCAAGGCAGCTACTTCGTGTTGTTGTTAGACACACAGCACGCGTCTTTTTTGTACTAAGGTGGAAAAATATTTGTGGTGCACTTCGCGTATATGCGCCACGGATACACGTGGAAGCTTTGTCAGCATGTCCCCCTTCACCAGCATGTATGGGCCCACAAATATCAGTGGCGCACGTCGCTGGGATGTGCCACGGATACTCTACACTTAGCGAAAAAAATGAACGCATCGGGCCCTTTACCCCCCATTCTTCCTCTCTCTCACCACTCAGTCCACAGATCAAACCTGCGCCCCACTGCCGCCGCTATCGATCTAGCCGCTGTGGAGGAGGAGGCCGTCAACATGGAGGAGGAGGCCACTGTGGAGGAGGAGGACCATGCTGCTGAGGAGGAGGAGGCGACCTCCCTCGCCGAGGAGCTCGCCGCCGCCGAGGAGGTCGACACCGGCCGTTGTCGAGGTACCTATCCCCCTCCCCTCTCTCCCACTCCCCTCCCCCTCCCCTCTCATGCCAGGCTAGGTTTCCTTTGTTTCTCTATTAATCTGGTTACTTTGTTAATAGTTCAATGTCGAAATTGGAGTTCTTGCTTGCTGTCGATAGATGCTTGCTGTCAACAGATACTAGTTCTTGCTTGCTGTCGACAGATACGTGCTCTGCTTTAATTCTGATAAGTGAATTTTGGTTCAATGTACTAGGATCTCAAGTACTTGATACAAATGCTAGTCAACCAAATCAAAGAGAGCTCTTGCTTTAATTCAGTTCAGTGAATTTTGGCTCAATGTACTAGGATCTCAATGGTGGCGATTTAAATTTTGATATTTGTATGTCTCATTGCAAGAGAGACTAGCTGCCTAGTTTGAAATGTTTTTGTTGTTTTGTAAATTTGGCTACTTGTTCGGTTAGAAACAAGAGTTGAGGCTGTTTGTTTTAGGGAAGGCCATCATGGCTAGCTTTATTAATCTCAGATACTAGTTACATCGTCCATGAGGTTTTGCAAAATAAAATTAGGAGGCTCATCAACCCAAGAGATTTTGAATTCAAAATATTCCTAGCTATGACATGAGCTACTCCATTTGGTTAAATGTACTAGGATCTCAAGAGATTTTGAATTCAAGCATTTTCCTTCCAGACTTGCCATTTTTGAAGCAATGTGAACACTGAAATACTTGGTAGCAATTTTTTCTTCAGTAGGTTCAGGGTACTGACAGTAGGTTCAGTAGGTTCCAATAATCACAGTTCACTGTTGTTTCAGAAAAAAGGAAGGGGGAGAAACATGACGTAGCAGTGTGATCAGTAAGAGTAGGTTTATTAGCATACAAAGGACAACATGCACTCATCCTGTAGCATCTTCTCCTACAGTAAATCATAGAGATAATAAGAGAAAGTGTGACAAAGAGGGCTAGTATTAATTTCCTCGACTTCAAAGCATTCTTTTACAATTAAATTACTGCTGCTACCCCTGGATGTTGCACTATTGTTGACCTGTATATGTAAATCTTCAGAAGAAAATTCAGTTGTGCTCTTCACAAGGATGACTGCTTCTTTGTTTGAATTTTTAAGTGCATGGTGTATATATAGGTATTTTGTCCAAAGGTGCTCCTTGTGTTCTCACCATACACTTATTAATCCTTGACAGTTGGTTCATTTCGGTGGCATTTGTAATTTGGTTGGCCCCATATGCTGGCATCGGTGTGTGTATAGGCAGGTATTGTGTCTGAAGACGCTCTTTATGTTCTAACCTGACACTTAATATTTAGCGAGGAATGAAGAGAGTGAGGCATTGCAGCTAGTGGTTCTTGCATCTAGTGTGCTTGCTTCTTGCAAGAATTTAGCTAGTGCTTGATTCTTACAGTAGTGCTTACAGTAGGTTCAGGTTAGCTTGTAGTAGTTGCTTGTAGTAGTGTCTGCTTAGGTTCAGGTTAGCACCTAGGTTTAGTTTAGCTTATAGTAGTTGCTTGTAGTAGTACCTGCTTAGGTTCAGGTTTAGTAGTTTCTTAGGTTCAGTTAGTTTAGGTTATGCGGTTCTTGCTTGCTATTATCTGCTTGTATATTCAAGAAAAACTTTATATATTGATGAATTTGTCGGTGCAAGATATGTTGTGGTGGTTATTGATGAATTAATGCTTGTTTTCTGGAATGCTTGCTTCCTCTATGTATATGTTTATGTGTATGAGATGCAGGATTTCAACCCTTTAAGGGTTTCGAGTTTCCCGTTTTCGTCGAAATGTTGATTCATTTTTGTTTCGATGAAAATTGGGCACTCCTAGATCCATAAATTAGCAAATGTCTCGCCGGATTTACCGATAGATTTTTCTACTAACTAGTTGCATCTTTGTATATAGTACTCACCAGGTCGAGCGGACATAGCAACTACAGGGCCGCCACATCTCGGCCTATAAACGTCTTAGAAGAAGCCTGGGAGAGTAAAAAGGCGTTTTGGTAGTTTCGCTAGGACGAGGGCGACGAGGGCAATGACGAGATGTATGACCTGATGCAATACGAGGATGCCGCTGCCCATGACGAAACCACTATTAGTGGTGATGGCCAGGATGAAGCCACCACCGATACTGGCGCCGAGGGTGAGACCACTGCCGGCGAACGCACAGATGGCGGCGGTAGCCAACCTAATAGCGCCAAGAAGAAAACGAAGGATCGGCAGCCACCAGTGCTCGGGACCGTCCAAGAGGAATTTACTGAAGTGTCCCCTTTTGGCGTACCCTTGGAGCCTAAAGAACTTGTCAAAGGGTATGGCATACAGATCAGGTGCATCGTCTGAGATACCGTCTCGCTCAACACGGAAAACCTAAGGGCACCTGAGCAAGCGCATCTAACAGATCTCCTCATCCAGAAGCTTCACCAACGATAAAAGTTCCCACATCCGTTTGACAACTTAAATCTCAAAGGGAATAAGGCAAACCAGGTAGCCCTCACGAAGATGAGCAACGCCTTGAGCAGCTAGAGAACACGGGTGAAGGCACGGATTGATAAGGGTAAAAGCTTTGAGGAGATCAAGAAGCATGAGCCGAGGCTCGACGAAGAAGAATTTAACCTTTTCAAGGAGAAGGTGGCTTCTAACTTGGGTGTATGGTGGACTGCGTGGGGGAAGAAGATGCGGGCATAGAACATAGGCAACCATCGTTGTGGAAGCAGCGGTTATAGAGGAGTAAAGCCCATTTGGGACAAGGAGGATGCTGAGCTTCGACGTTTGGGTAAAGAAAACCCGTGGCACAAATTCACGCACGTGCACACGAGGAACTTTGTCCGTGCCCGCTACTATCTTCACCCAGTAACAAAGGAATTCATCACCAACGATGAGGATGTGAAGAAATTTGAGAAACATCTGGTAACGAATTTACCTTGCGTGGATATCAAGTTATCACTAAGAATGAAGCCTAATTTCTAAACACATTCAACTCTTCCTTCTGTAGAAAGAGGAAATGGAAGTAGCTATGGGCTCCTCCCAGGGGTCGACGGAGACGTGGGACGGTCCTTTCAACAGGGCGACAAATTGTTTCAAGAAAAGGGAAACGTGGAAGCCGCCGACGTCAAGTGGTCGTGTGCCCGGCTTAGGCACGACCACGAAAATGAGGGTCTACTACAAACAAGATGCAAAGGCTAGAAGGGATAAAAAATTGTAGAAGGAGGATGAGGAGCGGTACAAGCGTCAAGAGATCAAGAAAATAATGGATAGTATGCCGCAGATGATCGATGACCGGTTGGGACAAAGGATCATAGAGATTGTTCCTTCTTTGTTGGAAGGGATTGATTCTCGAAACCTAGCAGGTCGACAGGGGCCAATACCTCTGCCCAGCTTGACCGGTAGCAACGCGACCAGCCAGATACCAGCGCGGTTCGCATTGGTGACCCCGCCCGCGGATGCCACGGGGCAACCGACCTACGCGGCGGTGCTGACCTCGGCCACCAACAGCGTGGTGCAACCGGTCGTACCAGTGATGATGCCACCCAGCAACAACCCGACGCAACTGGTCGCACCGGTGACGATGCCGCCCCACAACACCACAGGCTGCTGGTGCTTCGTCCTAGTGAACCCCAGCTGGAGGTGGAGTATACGCCAGTTGGCACCACGGATGCAAGCAGCCCCTCTGTCACTTGCACACCCGCCATCGTCGGTGGTGCGTCGACACTAGTCGAGCTCGATGCCATCACCAAGGTAACTAATTAAGCGTCTCGGATGCTCATCTCCTTTGCCTTTGATGGCGGCCATATCTCTAATGATGCCCAAGACGCATATTTCTTCGCAGGACGTTGCTTGCACCCTCCTACAGTACGTGGAGGGCGAGTTGAAGGATGTTGCTGATACGTCCATAACGTATCTATAATTTTTTATGGTTTATGCTAATAATATGCTTTTGACACTCCTTTTTGTATAAAGTTTATGATTTATTTGGACTAACCTACTAATAGTCGCAAAAGTGCACAATGTTCTTATTTTACACTTTGATGTGTAGGAATTATCAAGAATACAAGTGGAAACCTTGTTAGAGTCAACTTGGGATTTTTTCAGAAATCTGTCTCAGAACTCTTTTTTAAGATGGTCACGTTTTGGGTCGAAGACGGCGTCAAACGGAAAACTCTTCAACTACAAAGTTGTTGGAAATTTCGCGACAAACGTTCTGGAGATAAATTTTAGCTGATTCCAAGTCCGGACGGGCCTTTTAGGCCCGATTTACTGCAGCCCAAGATGGGGTAACGGGAATCCAAGAAGCTATATAAAGGGAGGAAACATAATTCGCCCAGGGCATCTCCACCCACGAATTTGCAGCCACCAAAGCCACGTTTTGCCTCCCCCATGGATCCCATCTCCATGGGAGAGGGCTCCCAAGAAGCCATGAAGGAATGGGGCTAAGGGGCGGTGCTCCCCCATGATACCGGCGGCGGGGAAGGAGTCCCCCGCGCTGCCGCCCTCTTCACCATCTTCACCGCCATCTCCATCACCTAATCCTCCTAGTATGAAGTGGTAGATCCTCCCACACACCTCTGTATCGTCCTATGTAAACATGGTGTTTGATGCTATAAGTTATAATCCTATGATCTATGTCATGTTTGCATAGTTTCTTTGTTCTTAGATTGAATGGTTGAACGTCTTTGGTTTATTAGAGTTGTATGTTGATATGGTACATTCCTTTGGTGTCCATTATATTTGTGCGCGCATGTATTAAACATCATATGGGTTATAGTATGTGTAAGAGGAAGGGGGAAGTTCTGCCGGAGTGACAAAAACCTGAGGACACGAACCAGAACGTTGCACGTATGGGAGTAAGAGGACCATTAAACTTAAGGCTATGGTTGGGGAAAACTTAATGCATTGATTAGTACTTTATGGATGTTTGCTAACAATCCAATCATATAGTACATGTAATTCCAAGTAGTGAAGCGCATGTATATTTAGCCTCTCCCACATAGAAAATAGCATCGAAGACAATGGATCCGATCTATTCGCTATTTAAACTTGGACAAAGCCACAACAATTACCACCACTATTCCACACTCATGGTTCTGTTAGTTTAGTGTATTTTATTGTTGTAGCAACTAGCTTTACTTTCTTGTTATTTATTATCATGCAAAGCTATCTCTATTACTCGTATTGTTGCTCTAGTTTTATTTCCTAGATAATGCAAACGTTTAGTGTGCGTAGAGTTGTATCAGTGGTTGATAGAACTTGAGAGAATATTTATCATACCTTTAGCTCCTCGTTGGGTTCGACACTCTTACTTATCGAAAAGGCTACACACGATCCCCTATACTTGTGGGTTATCAAGACCTTTTCTGGCGTCGTTGTCGGGGAGCAATAGCGTGTGGGTGAATATTCTTATGTGCACTTGTTTGCTTTATCTCTAAGTAGGTTTTATTTTCAGTTTTAAGCTGTTCTCTATCTTATTATGGATAGGGAATGCGAATAAAAAAATAGTTGTACTTGTTACCTAAAAAAGTTTTCATAAAGGAAAGTGATTGAAAAGATGAGTAATGGTTAAGTGGGGGTCGACTTTGAACACTTGTGTTCATCCCTATGAAACCAAAACAAATCTTTCTATGGAAGCTTTTCAGTTAAAAACTTCTAGGAATGCATGAAGCCTTGAAAAAGAAAGATATTTTTGGTATTGATCTTAATGCTTGTTCATTCGAAATACTTGAATCTTGATCATATGCCTAACTTAAAGGCATTAAAGAAAAGTACTTATTGGGAGATAACCCAAAAGTTTTAGTTGAGTCTTGGAAGTTATTGGTTCAGTAATAACCTCTCCTTATCCTTTTTATTTGCTTTTTGTGCCAAGAGTAACCTCTAATGAGAGACAAGTAATGCTTGAGAAAGTTGCTGTCCCGAAACAGATTTTTGTGCCTCGCTGTAAAAATTCGTGTAAAATATCCGTATGTAGGTTTGAACTGTAATTGTTTTTGCTTCTTCTCCAGGTTGTTATCCAACTTTTCTTAGTTCAACACTTTTCGATTTGAGCAACAGAAGGTCTTCGAAAAAATTGGTTTCCCTCTACTGGTCTGTTTTGACAGATTTCTGCCATTATTTGCATTTGCTTCTTGTTGATTCCTTTTTGGGTTCTCTTTGGGGAATTGAGATTTTTAAGGGAAGTGCTACAGTATCTTGTGTTTATTTGTAAGTTTAATTGGTGTTGAAACTGAACCAAAGACTTATTATCTTGAGTACACTAATGTTGCTAATGAAGATTATGTGAAGTTTTGTATGAAGGAAAAATTTCAGGTGTTAAGGAAAGAATGATGTAATGAGATAAAGAATGGACTAAATCTCAAGCTTGGGGATGCCACCCCGTGTCACCCCAAGAAATATCCAAGAAGTACAAGCATCAAAGCTTGGGGATGCCCAAGGCATCCCCTTCTTCATCAATAAAAATCTCAGATTCTTCCAAACACTTTATTTTTATTGTTTCATGCATAGTTGTGTTGTTCTTGGAGCGTCTTCGTTTTTGTTTTTGGTTTTCGTTTGCTTAGTTTGCTTGAATAAATTGGTTGGACCCCCTCTTGCATACATTAGTTTTCAAATAAGTGTGGTTTGGATTGGAAAAGAGTAGGAAAAGTTCTTACTTAAGTGGTAAAAGGAGCTCGTTTTTTACGGTGGCCTATGCTTTGTCATGTCATGTTTGATATTGTCTTGGCTTTATGCTTAGTGATTTTTTCTGTAGCATGACATGTTATAAACAATTGAGATTGCATAATGTGCCTTATTTGGGTTGACTTGGCGCATGTGTCGTCGGATTGATGACAAGTACCCCATGAGGGGGTCCTCGAGGCGTGCGGAAGAGAGGGGTGTGAGACGTACGGTGTTCCGGGACGGTGAGCACACAAATTTACCCAGGTTCGAATCCGCCGGCTTTGGACGGATCCTACTCCTGCTAGCAATCTAGTAATATGGCAGAGCCGGAATATGGGTTACAAGGGTTCGCCTGTGCGAGTTGAGATTGTAGAATATTGGGTGCCCTAAAGGCTCTCCCTAGGACCGCTTATATAGATATCCGGCCTAGGGTTTACAGGAGAGACCTATCCGGCTACGACTAAGAGTCGGTTACAGAGTACATCTTGAACTACAAGTAACACTATGGGCCTATGTCGGTAAGTCTTCTGGGCCCTCCCGTAGCCGGACTGGACTCCGTTTCTTCTCCCTGACTGGGCCGTCCGTAAAGCAAAGCTCTAACCCGAAGTGGGCCGCCCTAGCCAGTGAGGAACTGTGAGGATACCCGGAAAGTATATCCCCAACAGCAGCCCCCGGAAGTCTCCAAGGTCCAAAGTCGGATTCATCATCGTCTAGCTTGATCTTCGGCTTGTATAATATTGAAGGGTTCCTGAAACTTCAAAACAAAAGAAACGATCCGGGTCTCGAAAATAAGTCGGACCTATCAGTACGTTATTTGGATTTTCTAGCTTGATATTCAAACTAAGCGAGAACTTGGTCTCTGACGTCATGTGCCACTGGTCATGGTCAAGTCATGTCACTGACAGACATCCTGTCAGCACGACCGTTGGTGGGTCTGCCGTTCGTGGAACCGAGGCGTCGTTTCAATGCGTACGCGGAGATCGAGGCGACGTAATCATCACGTGGGACCTTCCCAGTTCTTTCCATGATGCGTGGCATATTTACTGTGGCTTTTGCATGAATCTTTGCGCAGTTAGGTGGTTATAAGGGGTGAGGATTCCTTTCCCTCATCTTCACCTATTCCCCTTGCCGTTTCCTCTCCTCCACTTCTCCCTCACGCACAGAGCTCCCCTGCTTCCCAGATTCTCATCGCCGCCCATCCAAGGTCACCGGCGCACCGGAGGAATGGCTTCATCTTCATCATCTGGCTTGGCTGGGGCCGCAGTAGTGGCAGCGGCAGAGAAGGAAAGCAATCGCGGGGTCTGGATCCCCTGCATCCTCGACGACGAGAAGCTCCGCGGCATGGAGAATGAAGGGCTCCTTCGTGCCGGCGACTGGCGGAGCGGGTTCGGTGAAACCATCCCCAATCTGCACGCCGATGAGAGGGTGCACTTCCGCACCCACCTCGACAGAGGTTTGTCTTTCCCTCCCTCGGAATTCTTTTCTGAGGTGATAGATCACTATGGTGTTCAACTTCACCATCTTCCCCCCAACTCCATCTTAGAGATGAGGGCCTATGCGGCTTTGTGTGAGGGATATATCGGCATTAGGCCGAGTCTCACCTTATTCCGGTTCTATTTTCATGTCCGGAGAAACTCCATCACTCCCGGTAATCCTTACATTACCGGCACGATTAGACTTTCAGTTAGACGCGAGCGTGTTTATCCTCGCATTTTAGCTAGTGAGTCGGTCAAACAGTGGCTAGCCTCCTTCTTTTATCATAGGGATATTCCTGCTCCCGGCAAAGCTACTGCTTTGCCGGCTTTCATCGATGGCGGCGCCATGGCCTTAGCGTCTTCGGACGAAGCTCCTCCAGCTCTCAGTGACAATCTGATCCTCGCAAAGAGGCGGATCGAATATCTGATGAAACACAAAGGCCTGAGAGGGTCCGACTTAGTCCAGTCCTGGGTAGTATGCCGGATCCAGCCCGTCCAGTACCACGGCGACCGACTGATGCATTCCATCACGGCGTCAAAAAATGACTCCCTCCGCATCAGTCCCAAGGCTTTAAAGCCACAGGATTACATAAGCCAGATCAAATGGCTGATAAAGGAGCGGATCGAGAGGAAGATCCCTGATTTGTCATTGGACATGCACACAGCGGAAGACCCTATAGTGCCGGTAAGCTTTAGCAATAAACCCCTTTTTATATGTTTCACCTTTAACTTGTTTTGCAATACTGAGATATTATCTTCTTTTCAGCTTGCCGACCGCCCCGAGTCAGAACTGGCTCCTATCGAGGGGTATCCTCTAGAGTTTTCTCAGGAGGAGGAACTGGTCCCACTGCCGGACATTGTACCCAGGAAGCGCAAAGCTCCGACAGTGGCCATCGTCACAAAGGAAGTACCAATTGTGAAGAGGTAACTTTCCCCACAACTTCCGCCTTTGTACTTTATCGGTAATTTCTTCCAAGACATAATGTTCTTTATTCTATTACTTTCTCAGAGCTAAGTAGCTCATCAAGGGCAAGGGGAAAGGGAATGTCTCGAAGCCCCTGCGTCAGACGAAGATAACCATGGCTTCTCCTCCACAGCTCCTCCTACTTCTGCCCCTCAACCTTCTGCAACACCGGACATTACTCCATCGCCGGTTGCCGCAAAAGATCCGGCACCCTCAACAGGGCCAGTGACCCTTGAGTCGCAGGCTGACGCCACCATGGGTGGTTCAGGTTTTGATAAGGGTGAACCCTCTTCAGGTAATGATCCCTTGGCAGAGACTTTCGCTGAAAACCTCCTGAACAATCCGGGACTTGCCAAATTTGGCTTGTCTCGGAAATCTGCGGAAGAAATCCAGCGGCTGGCCCGGCAATGCCTGGAAAGCCGTAATCTCTCTGCCGAAGAAGAAGCACGAGAATCAGAGGACATCAAGTACTCCAATCTTCTTGAACAAGTCCGCCTTTGCGATGAGGGACTAAGAGCTGGTGTGCTTCCACCACCTCCGATTATTCCACTCACCCTTGCCGAGAAGGTTACCACTGAGGTGAACATGTGCCTGAGCAAGCTCACACATGAACATCATGTAAGTCGGAATTCCAACTCACGTTTTTCTTTATTGTACTTTATATTATATCTTCTAGCCCCCAAGCATGAAGTTGGATATACAATCCGGGTTTATGCTTCCTTAGGATGCCAAAGAATGAAATAGTGTATCCCCCAAGGCTTGTGCTGATATTAGTTACAATATTCGCCCGAGTCTTCAGTAGACTTCTGACTCTGAGTATTCTGACTTATAGAAAGTTAATTCATATAACCAGGATTTGTTGAAGAATGTCTGCAACAAGCGGAGAGAGATCAGAGCTCTCCGACTTAAAAATGCTGAGCTTAAAGTTTCCAAGGATGAGGCCGAAGGTAAACATTCTGAGACTCAAACCTTGTCTTATGTTTTCATAGTCAAATAATTTTGCTGATCTGTTGTTCTTTTTGACTTACAGCACTGGTAAAACAGTCCTGTGCTATGATCAAAGAGGCCGAAAATCTGAAGACCCTGGTAGTGGAAAACAAGGATCTCCACCGAGAGCTTGACCAGCTCAAGGCGGATCATGAGAAGAGCATAGCTCAAGTTCTCGAATCCTCCTCCATGGCCACCGTGGAGCGTGATCGCAAGATTGCACTCTACGAGCAGAAAATTTCGGATCTCAATGACGAGCTTTGCAGAGAGAAGGACCTTTCCGAGGCACTCCGGGCTGAACTCCGGAGTCTTCATGAAGAGAAGACCAAAGTTGATGACGTCATCTTTGGTATGTTTCCATCTTTCTGACTTGTCTATATTCTTCAACTCTTTCGATGTCGGATTTACTTAACCATTTTTGCGTTATATGCATAGGTCCTCTGAACTTGACGGACTCCACCTCCGCTGAGCCTCGCACCCACCGGCTTACCCAAGTCGGTGATTTGCTTCATGACTTCCGCAAATCCACCGAGGATATTGGCGAAGCTCTCAGAGTTCCAGACATGCATAGCATATCCGACTTTTAGGTGCGGGATAAGGCAAAGGAGATGCCGCAGCTTGTCCAGGACTAGAACATGTCCTACACGCGATCCGTAGCGCAGAACGCTCTCACCATGGTCATGAGCCACCATGGAAGCATGGAAATCTGGCAAGTGACTAGAGGGTACTCTACTGTGGACGAACATGGACAGGAGCAAGACATCAAGGCCATCATGGACTCCTGCGCTGGATATGGGTGTCATGTAGCTGACTTAACCAGCTACGACACTCCCTTCTTCACCCGCGTGGACACGCTGCCTCCGCCTCCCGAAGAAGCAGCCAAAGTGTCTGACGATGAACAAACCATATCGGATTTGGACATCTCGGATCCTTATCAGGGCGCGGCCGATGTGTCCAGCGAGCCGGCAACTCCTACCTCTTCTCCTGCATCATAGATTATCAGAAACAAATGTGTTATTCTGAAAAACATTATGGATATGTAAATATGTAGTATGATACTCTTTTTTGTTAGTGCAAATTTTTAATCTATTCAGCACTTTTGGCTTAAATTTTTGTGTCCCTGAAATGTTTACATAAGCACTTATACTTTTTTGTCTATACTTATTATTTATCTGGATTTCTGCCTCGTCCCTTTCGTGAGCCGGCTAAACTTTCTGCATGGAAACTTTGCTGAGCAACGGAGCTCAATTGCTAAACCAGTTTAAACTCGGAAACAAAGCCGGCTTCCAGTACCAACAATCCACTACTCGGGAAATGCTCACATCCGGCAATCAGATAAATAACCATAGACTAGAAACTTTAGAGTTATACCCAAAGGTAGCATATTTAAAATCAGAAATCTAAACCAGAACGAACATGAGCATAAAGTACTTTCAAGTATTCTGGGATTTTTCGACTATGACATGATCATTCGGAAATAAGATGTTAAAAACTTCTCAGAAAAAACTTTGAGGTAACCAAAACTTTTATTTCTCTCAGAACATGTACATATGTATGATTACAAAGAAGGGTAAACTAAGAATAAAAGGGACGTAGCTAAGCAATATTCCATGGTCTGTCTAACTCATCTGGATTTCTGCTTCCTCCAGCTATCTTTCCCTTCTTAGTAGCAGGTCTTTCCTTGACTGGCCTCATATCAGTTAGGTACTATGAACCATTGTGCAATACTCGACTAACTAAAAATGGCCCTTCCCATACTGGGGAAAGTTTGTGCTTTCTTTGTTGCACAAGCCGGAGAAACAAATCACCCTTATTGAATGATTTGTTTCTGACTCTCTGGCTATGATACTTGCGCAAGTTCTGCTGATAGGCTATTGTTCTCATTTTAGCAACGACGCGAACTTCTTCGACTAAGTCGAGATCATTTTGTCGAGAAATCTTGGCATCCTCTTCGATATACGCGGCCACTCTAGGAGAAGTGTGAATCAAATCACTAGGAAGAACTGCTTCTACGCCATAGAGCAAGAAGAAAGGTGTGTATCTGGTTGACCTGTTCGGAGTTGTTCGCAAAGTCCATATTACAGAAGGTAATTCCTCTGCCCAAGCCCCCGCAGTACGTCGTAGTGGTGCTTCGAGTCTAGGTTTTAGGCCTTGTAGGATTAAACCATTTGCTCTTTTGACTTGTCCATTAGCCTGTGGATGTGCGACTGACACAATGTCAAGCCGGATATTTTGTTTGTTGCAGAATTCAGCAAGTTCTCCCATAGAGAAATTACTCCTGTTGTCCGTGATAATACTGTGCGGATAACCATACCGGATTATAACATCCTCGACAAATCTTTTGGCTGTTGCTCACTCACAGCTAGTGACGGGTTTAGCCTCAATCCATTTGGTGAATTTATCCACCATCACTAAGAGGTGAGTAAATCCACTTGGAGCCCGTCTAAACGGTCCTACCATGTCAAGCCCCCAGACCACGAAAGGCCATGTTATAGGTATTGTTCACAGCTAATCAGCCAAAACATGAGCTTGTTTGGCGTACTTTTGGCAGCCTTTGCAAGTCTTGACTAGCCGTTCGGCATTTGCCTGAGCTGTAAGCGAGAAAAAACCGTGTCGGAAAGCTTTTGCCACTAAAGATTTGGCTGCAGCATGGTGACCACACTCGCCTTCGTGGATTTCTCTTAAGATATCCACTCCTTCTTCCGGAGATATGTAGCACTAAAAGACCCCAGATACACTCCGCTTATAGAGCTCACCACTAACTACAGTATAGGCTTTTGCTCGTCAGATGATCTGCCGGCTCAGAACTTCGTTTTCGGGTAATTTGCCATCTACCAAATAATCAAGGTAGGTTTGAGTCCAGCTGGGAATTACAGCCAGAACTGCTATCAAAGGTGAGTCGGATTTGGTCGGATATTCCTCATCTACTCCCTTTATTGAGGGAACTTTGAGGTGCTCTAAAAAAGCGCCATCCGGGACCTCTTTCCGTGTAGAGCCTATCCAAGATAGTGCATCTGCTTCCTCATTTTCTACTCGAGGGATGTGTTGAACCTCAAACCCTTCGAACAATTTAGATAGATCATCCACGACAACTTTATAAGCTGCCATGTGTTTATTTGCATTACAAATATCCGACACTTGCTGAGCAACAAGATCCGAATCTCCGTAACACATCAAACATCGGATGCCGATATCCTTAGCAATCCGGATTCCATGCAGCAGTTCTTCATACTTGGCAATGTTATTTGTCGCTGTGAAGTGGATCTGCAACACGTATAAAAGTTTATCTCCTTTGGGTGATTTGAGCACCACGCCAGCCCCCGAGCCCCCGCGAGCCTTAGACCCATCAAAATATAGGTTCCAATATTCCGACTCAGGGTGGGTCATATTCTCCTTCGTCTCTGTCCAATCAGCAACAAAGTCGGCAAGGATTTGGGATTTGATTGTTGTCCGAGGTTTATACTCAATATCGAAAGCTGAGAGCTCTATGCCCCATTTGGCGACGCGTCTTGTGGCGTCACTGTTGTTGATTATATCTCTCATAGGAGCTATGCTCACCACGGTAATTGGATGCTCCTGAAAATAATGTTGCAGCTTACAAGATGCTAAGAACACGCCATAAGCTAGCTTTTGATAGTGCGGATACCGCTGTTTCGATCCTGTCAAGACCTCGCTGACAAAGTAAGTTGGACGCTGCACCAAGTGTTCCTGATTTTCCTCTGGTCTCTCTACTACCATAACGATACTGACGACTTTGTTTGTCGCAGCAAGATAGAGCAACATCGGTTCCTGTGGTTCCGGTGCAGCAAGGATGGGAGCAGATGAGAGTACTTTCTTCAGGTCTTGTAGTGCGGCTTCAGCTTCGTTGGTCCACACAAAATCCTTCGTCTTTTTCAAGAGTTTGTATAATCTTGCGGCTCTCTCACCGAGCCGGCTTACAAATCGACTGACTGCAGCGATGCAACCAGTTAGCCTTTGTATGTTCTTCAGGCGAGTTGGCCTGGAAATATTGAGTATAGCTTTGATTTTGTCTCGGTTCACCTCTATGCCTCTTTGAGACACGATGAAACCTAACAATTTTCCGGCTGAGATTCCAAAGAAACATTTCTTTAGATTAAGCATTATGTTGTATTTTCGTAGATTGGCGAACGTTTCCTCCAAGTCGGAAATCAATGTTTCCTTCTTCTTGGACATCACCGCGATATCATCCACATATGCATGTACATTGCGTCCGATTTGATCGTGGAGGCAACGCTGCATTGTGCGTTGGTACATAGCTCCTGCATTCTTCAGCCCAAAGGGCATCATAACAAAACAGAAGGTTCCAAAGGGGGTTATGAATGAAGTTTTGACTTTGTCAGATTCCTTCATCCGGATTTGGTGATAACCGGAATATGCGTCGAGAAAAACAGAGGAGTTCCGAGCCTGCCGTAGAATCGATGACTTGATCAATCCTAGGCAGAGCAAACGGATCTTTGGGACAAGCCTTGTTCAAGGCAATATAATCAGCACACATCCTTAAATTAGTGGTGTCCTTTTTAGGCACCATTACAGGATTGGCCGACCACTCAGTGTGGATGACCTCTTCTATGATTCCGGCTAACTCGAGTCGTGCTAGTTCCTTAGCTATTGCCTTACGCTTTTCATCACCGAAACATCGTAAGGACTGTTTGACAGGTTTAGCGTTTGGGTTTACATTTAAAGAGTGCTCGGCAAGTTCCCTAGGTACTCCGGTAATGTCAGATGGCTGCCATGCGAAGATATCTTGATTTGCTTTGAGGAACTTGACGAGCGCGCTTTCCTATGAGCTATCTAGGCCTACGCCTATCTGGGTCACCTTGGAGGGGTCATCATCCTTCAACAACATCTTCTTCGTCTCTTCTGATGCCTTGAACTCCGGATTCGGCTTTGTCACATCCTTCTTCGTTGCGGGCATCTCGAACGGATCTATGCTTTTCTTGATCTCCTGGTACTCCTGGGCATGCAGCACGGCTTCAGCAAAGGCGGCATTTCCATCCTTGCACTCTCGCGCTTTCTTCGGGTCGCCCCTGATAGTGATCACGCTGTTGGGACCTAGAATTTTTATCATATTGTAAATGTAACACGGACAAGCCATAAAAGCCCAGTAAGCCAGACGCCCGAATATAGCATGGTACGCGCTCTTGAACAGGACCACTTCGAAGGAAAGTGCCTCCAGCCGATAGTTCTTTGGAGTTCCAAAGGTAACATCCAAAGTGATTTCTCCCAGGGAATTTGCTTGTCTTCCTAGGACAACCCCGTGAAAGATCATAGAGCTGTGGTTCAGCTGGGTCTCCGAGATCTTCATCCGGCGTAGCGTTTCGACATACAGAATATTAATACTGTTGCCACCGTCCATGAGAGTCTTGGAGAAACCATAGCCATCAATAAGTGGATTGATGATTAAGGCGTATTTTCCTCGCCTGTGCAACTTTGGAAGATGATCAGCGCGGTCAAATGTGATTGCCACTTCCGACCAGTCCAGGAATTGGGGGACAGCCGGAACTATTGCATTGAGCTCATGTAGAACTGCTTTCTTGACCTTTGCTGGTTGAGATCCGAGGAAGGTGACGTAAGTGTCTTTCTTGGTCGGAAAATTTTTCTTCCCTTCCGGCTTGGGATTTGAAGCGTCAACTTCCTCCATGTCGCAATCTTCCTTGGTCTCTTTATCCTTTTCAGGATTTTTCTTTCCCTTCTTTTGCTTAGATTTATAGCCAGTGGTATCATCTCTCTTAATGTCGTCATTGAAACGACAGTTGGCGTTTGTGTGGGACGAGCCCCTATTGGCGTCTAAGTGATACACACATGGGTTATTGGCAATGTCGGCCCAAGAGTAGGTTTTTCCGGGTTGCTGGTCTCCTCTACCTTGGACTCTTGACGTCCCACGACCGTGTCCGGGGCCACCACTACGTCCTCCTCGTCCTCCAGACCTGAAAGTAGTAGTGACCACTGCTGTTTCTGCGTTGGGTTTTTCTTCCGAGGTATTCTTGCGCTTCTGAGCTTGTTGCTTTGGTTGTTTTGCCGACCGTGGCACAGCCAGGGCATTGAGTAATCCCTCTGTGTTGTCATCAGCATCTGCATATTTGCTCGCTGTTTCTATCATCTCTCCCAAATCAGTGACTTTGTCACACTTCAAGCGATGACGTAGTAAACCAATTGGGAGACCTGCAATGAAATCTTCAATCGCAGTTTGGTCATTTACTCCCTCACAGGAGTTCTTGGTGTCGATCCATCATCCGAGATAATCTTGGCAAGTTTCTCCGGCTTTCTGGGTGCAACGCTATAGGTCTCCGACTATATAGGGCATCCGGTATGTGCCTTTGAAATTCCAAAAGAACGCACTTTGCATGTCGTACCAGTTGTGGATGGTGTTCTCCGGAAGTTCATTGAGCCATGATCGTGCCATCTTCCACAACATGAGTGGGAGATATCGGGTTGCGACCAGGCTGTTTCCGCCTTTGGCGATGCAGCAAGCTTGGAAGAAATCCTGTAGCCAAGTATCTGGTCGAGTTATACCGTCGTAGGCTTGAATATGTCTTGAGATAGCAAATCCTTCCGGGAATCTTGTAGCTCTTATGCGTGGTCCGAAGCACTTTGGGCCCACATATATATCATCATTTTCATAGCGCGTGCCTCTATATTGGAGTTGATCCTGTGCCTTGCGTCATTTGGGGATAGAGATCGCCCCGAGTGACGGCTATGGCTGTGGTGCCTTGGAGCCGTACTTCGGCTTCTGCCACCACCTCCTCCACCACGACGCCCTCCTTGGCCTCCTTGGGAGCCGTTGTGATGGCTACTTGGCGAAGAGGGTGGAGCAGCTGGGTTGTTTCCGGCTGATCGCCGGCCTCCATCCGGAGCGTCATTATTCCATTTCCGGGGAGGGTCTTCATTATGACGAGCCCCCTGCCAGCTTGACTCGGCACAATGTCCATTGTTTCTTCATCCTTCATCCGGACGGCTTGCATGTCTAGGAGGTGGCATTCTTTGTCGGTCCTCCTCCCGACGTTTCTCTTTATCTTCTTCCCAGCGGTCCTTCGACTCTCTCCAGGGACGGTTCCTCGGATTTAGTGCAGCGATTGCGTCTTGCTCCGCAACTGGGTTAATGTTACGCCAATCACGAGCAGCTTTGTGGTGTTGTCCTGAAGATCCGGTTCTTGAGTAGTTGTCTTCCTGATGGTCAGAACGATGTTGCTGTTCCGGAACACGTTGGGGTCTTACGTCAGCGCATGTCGGATCTGTGCGACATTGGTCAAAATCTGAGACCAGTTTTTGACTTCCGGACAGGGCGACCTTTTGCTGCTCCAGTCCTTTGTTGAGTAGTTTGATTCCCAACCGGATCTGCTCCGGGCTTGGATTAGCCGATAGGATTTCCCGAGCCACAACGGTGTTCTGTACTAGCGTTGGATACACCCAATCCCCATTGCTGTCGCATCGAGGCATCCCAAGTTCTCCTCCAAAAAGGACTTTGTGAATCTGCGGGAATTGGTTGTCATGAGTATGACGTTTCCTGGTCTTCTGATGTTGCCTGGAGTTGTTCTTCTCTGCATTTTCCATGCGTTTCTTTTCCTCCTCAATGTTTTTGGCTTCATGGAGGAGTACTTGGCGACGCGCTTCTAGGGACTGGGCCCTCTCGTCCAGCTCTTCGGCGGTAAGTTCTGCAGCTGTAGGAATAAGTGTTGTTAATGCAGCATCGATGAGTTTACGTGCACCTTCAGTGATCACGTGTCCATCCATCGACTCTTCTTTGGGCTCATCTGGGATAAGCACTCCATCAGAGTCTTCCTCGTATTCCTCGGCAATCACCTCCTCTGCCGGAGGGTCTTTTATCGGGGTCTTGTTCTTCTTGTTCTTCTTCTTTGCCTTCTTGGTAGCGCCGGGAGCAAAGATGGCTTTGGATTCGTTTCCTGGAGTCAAGCTCTGATCGGTACTTTCGGACATCTGGACCTCGGGCTTATCTCCGATTTCCATGTCGTCCTGCGCTTTGGGAGAGTTTTCCCCGAATCCTTCATCCATGGCTTTTCCTTCCTTTGCAGCTTTGGAGTTATACTCCTCTTCAGGAACTTTCGGAAATCTGCCGACGTCATTGATTCATCCGAGGATGCGGGTACGTCGGCGTTTGTTCCGATCGCCTCCAGTACAGAGTCAGTGTTGTCTCCAGCATCGACAGAGCCTGATCCGGATCCCACATATCCGATAAAGTGTGATACACCCCTCCTGAGATAACTGCGGTCTTCATAGTAGGCTTCGTCATAACGTTTGATGGTCTCGAGGATTTCTTCTATGACTGAGTTTTGCATCATCATGCGCCTTAGTGTGTATCTCAGGAAAGGCCTATCTGTTCCGGTGTCATCAGAGCCAGAACCACCATTGTTGTTGTGCTCCTCCTCGATTTCGACTTCAGCGGGTGAGTTGGTCTGGGATTCAATCTCTCTAGGGAGATCCACTCCAGATTTAACTTGGACCGCCAGGTCTTGCTCAGGCTCGGATTTATCCACTGTCTCCAAACCTGGTGTGGGCTGGGTGGGATTAGGGTTTTCTGAGATCCGGAACTCTGCCGCCTCCGTGGACAAAAGGGATCCAGAAATTTCTTCTGCCTCTATCATCACCTCTGGGGTGGGTGGGGCAGGTTCAGCAAAGCCGATGTAAACATCGATCTCGCCAAAAGACATGATGGTGTAGGCAGTTACAACCTCCCTAGCCGGAATCCAGGTCTCGTCGAGAACGATGAGAGGGATGTCGCTGGCGTAGAGGATGCGACCGACGGCGATAGTCTCGCCGATTTCGATTCTTGCAGATTCTGCTTGGAACACAGATCCGAAGCTCACTTGCCCCACGGTGGGTGCCAACTATCATCGGATTGATGACAAGTACGCCATGAGGGGGTCCTCGAGGCGTGCGAAAGAGAGGGGTGTGAGACGTATGGTGTTCCGGGACGGTGAGCACATAAGTTTACCCAGGTTCGAATCCGTCGGCTTTGGACGGATCCTACTCCTGCTAGCAATCCAGTAATACGGCAGAGTCGGAATATGGGTTACAAGGGTTCGCCTGTGCGAGTTGAGATTGTAGACTATTGGGTGCCCTAAAGGCTCTCCCTAGGACGGCTTATATAGATAACCGGCCTAGGGTTTATAGGAGAGACCTATCTGGCTACGACTAAGAGTCTGTTACAGAGTACACCTTGAACTACAAGTAACGCTATGGACCTATGTCGGTAAGTCTTCTGGGCCCTCCCGTAGCCGTACTGGACTCCATTTCTTCTCCCTGACTGGGCCGCCCATGAAGCAAAGCTCTAACCCGAAGTGGGCCATCCTAGTCAGTGAGGAACTGTGAGGATACCCGGAAAGTATATCCCCAACAGCATTCTCATTCCATGTTATGACTATCCCAAGTCACCGTAATATTACTTTATGATCCTTTAGTTTTCGACTTGTAATATTACTTTATGCTTTAATTAATGATGTTTTGTCACTTTGCATGATTATGGCCATTATTGCTCTTTTAGTTGGTCACTCCCAGTCTTTTGCTAGCCTCCATAACCAAGTATGAGTTCCACTCATGCATCCAACTCCAAATAAAACCAAGTTATCCCAAAGAGTCCACCATACCTACCTATTAGCATTTGCTATTCCAAGTATATTCATTTTTTATCTACCTTCCGAATTAAACTTGTTATGAGAAAACTTGTGATTAAAGCTATCATGAACTTGATGGCACACTTCACTTTTCTTGCCTCTAATAAACTTGAACTATTATGTCATCTATGTTGTATATGCTTGCACTTATATGTTGGAGATTAGCAGAACCATGCTGTCATGGGGAACGCTTTCAACATTGCACTTGTACATTGTACCTAGTTGATATCATGCTCTTTTGTCTATGGATGTCGTCGGTGTGAAATGAAAGGGAGCTTATAAGTCCATGGAGTTATGTATGTGTGTTAGAGAAACGCCTAGGCCGCCGGTCTAATCCATGCCTAATCATTGTGGAAACCTGCAGCGTAACCATAATGAGCAATCTATGAAGCATTCTTCTTATAAAAAAGATATAGAGATTGAGAAAAAAGAAAAAAAAGATGAGAAAAGAGGAAAGGGAGAAAAACCACCATTTTCCCATGGTAAATAAGAAGATTGCTGATATGCTCGTTGTCTGCTTGCCTTGTCATTTTGATATGGGGATTCTTCTGTATCATCGGGCAAGGGGTACCCCGTTGGCGGTTCTCTATGATACACATGTACTTACTATGACAAGAACTTACCGGTAAATAAACTTGAGTAGAACGAGGAGCGGCCCTCGTATTCGAGGGACATGATATTTCCAACTTATACTTTGTCAAGCATATACTCCATAGTTTGTTCACTTTAACCTTAATCACTTCAAGATGCTTATGATAGGCGCAATGAGAGCTGAAAGCTAATAAGTACCATAATTTTTGGAAGCTCTTTATGAGACTTGAATCTCTGCTTCCTTCAATGAAGGCCTTTCTTTCACTTTTATATTGAGTCTCCACCTTCTATCTTTATGCACCAATTAAGAGAGCATAGTTGTCATTCTTAGTTCTATGTGCATTGTCCCAAGAATTGTTGATTGATGCATAACTTTGATATTGCTTGTTCCTAAACTATTTGTATCTAGTCACCCTTATGAACTTTGAAGCTGTCCTATGCATTTATATTTTGCTACTCTATGAGGGACAAGGTGAATATCATTCTCATTATGCCTTCTTTATGTGAAACAAACAAACGTCTTGTAAAGCATTGTTATTCATGAATCTTTTGTTTATGCCTTTTCATGTTACAACATAGTCACTATGTCTTATTGTTAGAACTCTATCTTTCATGATTCATGTTTAGAGTACCTTAATCCTAGCTACCAATACTTTTATAATAATGATGATCAAGATTGTGTTGTCTGCATGTCACTCAAAAATTATATTTTTTTGATCGTTTACCTACTCGAGGACGAGCAAGAACTAAGCTTGGGGATGTAGATACGTCCATAACGTATCTATAATTTTTGATGGTTTTATGCTAATAATATGCTTTTGACACTCCTTTTTGTATAAAGTTTATGATTTATTTGGACTAACCTACTAATAGTTGCAAAAGTGCACGATGTTCTTGTTTTACACTTTGATGTGTAGGAATTACCAAGAATACAAGTGGAAACCTTTTTGGAGTCAAATTGGGATTTTTTCAGAAATCTGTCTCAGAACTCTTTTTGAAGGTGGTCACGTTTCGGGTCGAAGGTGGTGTCAAACGGAAAACTCTTCAGCTACAAAGTTGTTGAAAATTTTGCGACAAATGTTCTAGACATAAAATTTTGCTGATTCCGAGTCCGGACGGGCTTTTAGGCCCGATTTACTGCAGCCTAAGATGGGGTGACGGGAATCCGAGAAGCTATATAAAGGGAGGAAACCTAATTCGCTCAGGGCATCTCCACCCATGAATTTACAGCCACCAAAGCCATCTTTTTGCCTCCCCCATGGATACCATCTCCATGGGGGAGGGCTCCCAAGAAGCCATGAAGGAAGGGGGCTAAGGGGCGGTGCTCCCCCATGATACCGGCGGCGGGAAAGGAGTCCCCCGCGCCGCCGCCACCCTATTCACCATCTTCACCGCCATCTCCATCACCTAATCCTCCTAGTATGCAGTGGTTCATCCTCCCACACACCTATGTACCGTCCTATGTAAACATGGCGTTTGATGCTATAAGTTATAATCCTATGATCTATGTCATGTTTGCATAGTTTCTTTGTTCTTAGATTGAATAGTTGAACGTCTTTGGTTCATTAGAGTTGTATGTTGATATGGTATAGTCCTTTGGTGTCCATTATATTTGTGTACGCATGGATTAAACATCATAGGGTTTATAGTATGTGTAAGAGGATTGGGGGAAGTTCTGCCAGAGTGACAGAAACCTGAGGACGCGAACCGGAACATTGCACGTATGGGAGTAAGAGGACCATTAAACTTAAGGCTATGGTTGTGAAACCTTAATGCATTTATTAGTACTTACGTATGTTTGCTAACAATCCAATATTATAGTACATGTAATTCCAAGTAATGAAGCGCATGTATATTTAGCCTCTCCCACATAGAAAACTGCATTGAAGACAATGAACCCGATCTATTCGCTATTTAAACTTGGACAAAGCCACCACAATTACCACCACTATTCCACACTCATGGTTCTGTTAGTTTAGTGTATTTTTTTGCTGTAGCAACTAGCTTTACTTTCTTGTTATTTATTATCATGCAAAGTTATCTCTATTACTCATATTATTGCTCTAGTTTTATTTCCTAGATAATGCAAATGTTTACTATGCGTAGAGTTGTATCAGTGGTTGATAGAACTTGAGAGAATATTTATCATACCTTTAGCTCCTCGTTGGGTTCGACACTCTTACTTATCGAAAAGGCTACACACGATCCCCTATACTTATGGGTTATCAGTTTCCAAGGGCACTATCGTTCAACCGAAGAACCGCATGTTCCACAACAAGCCAATGCCTGATGGCATGTTTAGGGTTGCGATGGCTCGGGTGTTGCTAGGATGCAGTGATGTCGACCCCCCGTTCAACTCGAAGGAGCCAACGAACACTTGAACCTCGGAGGATGCCACGGCTGGCCCTTGGTATGGCCTAAGACCCAGATTCGTATCGAGGGGGAGGCACCACCCCAAGGACAACACCACCAGCACCACCAGTCATCGCCACCTGCATAAGCCATGGCACGGCCGTCGCACGGCCATCACCGCCGCCATCACCACTAGTCATCGCCACCAACATAAGACATCGCAAGGTCGTCGCACCACCATCGCTGCCACCACCACCACTAGTGGCTATGCCACACGACGACAGGGATGATGACAACATGGATGCATTCCTCAACACTAGTGCCGATGATGACATTTGCATGCCTTCTATTGGACCCTTCAGCCACGCTCACGACGATCTAGCTAGACCCAGTGCGACGTGCACACAACGTCTGGTCTTCGGCAGTTCTCAAGAGACGCCTCCACCTATCACTGATGATCCATAAGCCCAGCGTGGAATTGTTTTCAGACCTAACACTCTACACCAGGTGGGTGGTAAGGATTTAGCGGTCCCTATGCCAGAGATCAAGAAGGGTCAAAAAGCAGTAAGAAGCCGAAGGCTACGAGCCAGCCAGTTCCGAAGGTGCCGAGGACAACTATCCGGGCTCAGGACGGCATGCCATATGCACCCAAGGATGTCTTGTGGAAAATGCATATAGCGGGTAAGCCGATGCTGGAGTCGAGGATGCTAAGAGCAGCAAGTCCACCTATGCAGAGTCTACATGGTAGTATTCTGTATCTGGAGAATCAACTTCTAAAAGAAAAAAAATCCGTCGCACCCTGTTTTTGTGGTCCAGGTGCCAGAGGGGAAGGGCTTTGTCGATACACCCCCCGCGGATCTATTCTTCCTGCGGTTCGAAGACATATTCAATTTGTTTCATTGTAAACGGTTGGAATAGACCCTAGTCCACCTATACTCGCTCAACATGGCGATGAAGGTCTAGAGAGAGAGAACCGAGGGCATCACGATATTGGACCCCTTCTAAATGCGTGAAAGGATCTTGTTGAACCCTGGGGACCGGTCACTCGTGAGGGATTACCTCAAAGACTTCATGCTGAAGAACAGAAAGAAGGATCACCTTCTCGTGCCTTTCTTTCCCGAGTAAGTACAGTACTTATTCGCTGGCCACCCGTAACATGTTTTATTAGATTTGCATCATTTGTTTCCAACACATTTCCATTTGAATTGTTTTGCGCAGAGACAAATATTGCACACTCATCAACATTTGCCTGAATCTTTTGCAAGCCACGCATTTCGACTCGGGCAGTTTGATAAAGAAGAAAGACTATGACAACATAAAGAGTGTTCTGGATGATGCTCTCGATGCCTACGCCTTAGATGGAGGCTACTTTGGCAAGGGAGGGAACATGTCAGCAAGGAAAGCAAACACGTGTTTACCCACATAATGTAATTCCCCTATGTCAAGAAGCTGACAGATAGTCAAAAGGAGGCCTTCTACGTCCTCTATCACATGAGCGGGTTCGTCCGGGATCAACAACTGCTTAAGCTTCCATCACATCTCCATAAGTGGGCCCTAAATTTGTCGAGGATCATGAATGATGATATCAGAGAACAATTCTTTCGCATCCAGACTCAATTGTCGGATATCATCAATCAAGATGTCCTCAGAAGTGGTGGGGTCTTGCACTACAACGGCATTAAATTGCGAAATGTTGAGGCAGAAGAACACCTCGAAATGCAGGGTGACAATAGTCCGTTTATGACGAAAGACGGCGTACTACCGTTCCCTGCACCGAGTCAGAAGTCTTGATGTTTGCATTTACCAGCTGGATGTAGTTTCGAACTATCGTTGGATGTCTGTGACGTTGTTAACTGATTAGTAACTTGCCTAGCTTGAAATTGTATGGTCATTGAACTTAATTATTGTGATCGACGATGCGCCTAGCTCTCTATGTATAATATTTTTTTGACGGTCATTAGACTTACTTATATAATCGGTCCTTAGTACTTAATTGATGTGCTCAATAATATTTTGGTTCTTGCTTGTTGTAACGGCCGATGATTAAAATGCTAGGGCGCTAGGTGCGTGCCTTGATTTCGGATGTGATCCTGGGGGCGGTGTGAGCAAGCCTTGTGATATGCACAAATACATATCTTGTGCATCCTACTTGGCTCGCTTACACTATCCCTGTGATTTTTGTTTCCAACATAAGTATGAGGCCCTATATATAGTACTTGATGTTCATAGTTTTGGTTCTAGTTTTTGTTGCAACGGCCGATGATTAAAATGCTAGGGCGCCACTCCAGGTGTGCCTTGATTTCGGAGGTGATCCTGGGGGTGGTGTCAATGAGCCTTCTGATATGCACATATACATATCTTGTGCATCCTACATGGCTCGCTGATTCCATCCCTGTGATCTTCGGTGTCCAACATAAGTATGAGGCCCTAAAGTACTTGATGTTCATATATAGTTTTGGTTCTTATGTTTTTGTTGCAACGGCCGATGATTTAAATGCAAGGGTGCTACTACAAGTGTGCCTTGATTTCGGATGTGATCCTAGGGGTGGCATCAGCGAGCTTTGTGATATGCACATATACATATCTTGTGCATCCTACATGGCTTGCTAATGCCATCCCTATGATTTTCTATGTCCAACATAAGTATGAGGCCCTAAAGTACTTGATGTTAATATATAGTTTGGTTTATTATGTTTTTGTTGCAACGGCCGATGATTTAAATGCAAGGGTGCCACTACAAGTGTGCCTTGATTTCGGATGTGATCCTGGGGTGGTGTGAGTGAGCTTTGTGATATGCACATATACATATCTTTGTGCATCCTATATGGCTCGCTCACACCGTCCATATGATTTTTTAAGTCCACTATATGATGAGGCCCCTAGTTCATATTTGTTGCAATCGCTCAATATATGCGTGATGTTCATTTTGTTGTTTTGTAGTTCTTGTGAAAACATGCATCATGTAAATCATTAATTGGTTTTCGTTGCATAATATTCTATCTGCCTTGGTGTACATAAATGGAAAAGTGGTACATGGTGTACAAGGGTGTTGTTCCAGGAGTCTACAGCGAGTGGGAGGATCGTCTGAAATAAGTGAATGATTTCAAACGCAACAATTATAAAGGGTACAAGACTAGAGGAAGCTAGGTGGAGGAACCACCTGCGAGAGGAAGCTAGGTGGAAGAACCTGATGAAGGCCTTGGTCGTGGTTGCTGTCCTTGTGGTTCTTCTGTATATGATCGTAGTTTAAATTAGGTGACCACTTGACATGTAATGTTATGATGACTAACTTGCTACTTGATCGGTATTGTCATTATGACTTGATCGGTATTGTCATTATGTGTTGTCATTGTGTTATTAAGTATTGTCATTGTGTTATTAAGTATTGTCATTATGTGTATATATACATGTACAAATACGAGAGCAGTGTATAAAAAAATTAAGCGAAAACATATCAGTGGTGCATATATAAATAGTTAGTGGCGCACTATATAACCATGTGCCACGGATAAACCCTAGTATCCGCAAGATGTCACCTATCCGTGGCGCATATTGAAACGCGCCACTGGTTTATCCACTATCCGTGGAGCATATTGAAATGCACCACTGGTAAAAAATACTAGTGGCGTTATGGCAGTGGCGCATGGCCCGTGCTCCACTAAACTTCATATCCATGCGCCACTGATTGCCAAATCTGTAGTAGTGCAATTTCTTGTTGGATTGTAAGCCCATACTAATTGTTTCCCTATCTAAATTGGATTAAACTTAATTCAACGAGTGAAAATGGATGTAGAACATGCTCACTTTGTGTGCAACAGATACATTGGTTCCGCACATTAATTAATTAGCAACTACAGGACCATGTTTCATACAGAAGGGGGCATATGCACCTAGCGTCAGTAGAGATGGAAGAACACTCTCTCGGCAGATAGGGCAGCTGGCGTTGGTCTCAAACTAATTGAAGATGCACTTATGGTGGTACTGATGGTTGTGTTCCCAGAGACGCACTGTTGTGCACTTCGATTGCACTTACATGCATATACTGTAGTGGCCGTCCTCCTTCTCAACCAAGTACCAACTGTCTTGAATTGTCGGCAAGTTGACGATGAGCCAGAGGTCCATGCTGAGGGTTAGGTTGATGTGGAACCCGTCGACCCACACACACACACACACACAGCTCATGCTAGAGCCGGTGCAGAATGTCGTAAGGATGATGTTCCACTCCTCCGCCGTGAGTTGAAGGTTCTTCAGAAGTCATACACAACGAAGAACCTTGCGCATAGTTTCCACTACCTTACTTGCTCTGCGTATCTTGTAGGGAGGCTGGCTGAGATTCAACACCTCCTGTTTGCAGGGTGTGGTTGTGACATCTTCCTAGTCTAGAGGGGCTCGGAGGGAGATAGGCCTCCTGAGCTCGTACATCCTCGAGAAGAATAACTTCAGTGTCATTGTGTACGACATCACCTTGTCACAGATCAATGATGGAGAAGTCGATTGTGTCTTCGGAGATGCGATAGGCACAGAAGACATGGGGGCTAGACTCGATGATGCGCTCCTATGAGGAGCGCTCTAGTTCTGGCGGCGCCGCCATTGGGAATTTTCGGGAGGGGGCTAGTCGATGGTAAGGTGTTGGTTTTAATTTGGGGTCTCTGGCGCTGGCCTGGATGAGGGGGAAGAGGCTAGGGAAATGGGTGAGAGCGGAAGTGCTCGAAGGATAGGTCGCGCTAGCTCTTCACTCCTCTAAGTCATACCTGGCTTGTCGTCTCTCCATGGTTCTATTTCGGGGAAAGTCCAAAATAAAACTTGAATTTGTAGGGAAAAGGTAAATCGAATCCCAACACCCAATCCTTGAAATTGGCACTCCAAACTTATTAATCCTGGTCTATTTTGAACCCTAAATCTATTTGAGATGGGATTTCGCTGACGTGGCGGGTCAAACCACAAACAGAAAAACTCGGGATTGACAAGTTCAGAGTGCCAATTTCAGGGATTAGGAGTTGCGGGTTTGATTTAAATTTTGTCTACAAGATTAAAGTTTGTTTTGGACCTTTTCCTTCTTTTTAGGTTTACATCGGACAAGATTAATATTCCATGCTCCACCATGTGTCGAAACCGAACCAATCACCATTTCGTTGCCTTTTCACACAAAGTAGACCAAATTCGGTGATAACACCCAAGTTCTATGAATTTTCAAGCTTTCTAGCTAAAAGATAGAAACTATGTGGATGCATAGGCTAGTGGTACTTCCCCTTTTAGGTAAAAGGGAGAAATTATGTTGATGTGACGATGATTTAATTTATTTATAACATAACTAGTACAGGTACTCCACAACCACGACAGAAACTAAGAACTATATTCAGACAGAATCAGCACACACATAGGCACCCGCATATCATATAGTTCTTTTTCATCAAGAACATATGCACCCTCTATCCCGTGCGGGCATGTCGTGTAGTGTTCGATTAACTCGAAGTAGCTGCCACTCATGTTGCGCCATTTGTTGCTGCACTAGACCCTCATTTCTTGAGGACATCCGATCCATGCAAATGGTTGGTTTGAAGATGCCTCCGTACTCACATCCCGGGCACTAGCCATCGGACATTTTTTCAATGCATTCTACGCATGTAGTGTGTGCCGTGGCCTTGCCAAAGCACTGCTCATGCAAGGAAAATAGATTTAGCCTGAAAACAATAGTTGTATTGAATCAGTGTGACACAGAAGGAAAACATCCTGAAGAAAAAAGTAATAAGCATGTACGCGGGACGACGAAAAATTTTAGAACACAGCCTGCGGCTAAAGACCTGCCTCATCAATCGTAGCTTCAAACCACTCGTGCGCCATACAGCCGCCTTCTTCAACTACGGTGGATCTAACAAGGATTTTTTAGACCAAGCGAGAGAGCAGAGAGAGGAGAGGATCTGAGAGGGTTGATGAGAGCGAGTGAGAGAGAGAGTTATATAGTACTACTAGATTACTCATCTCACTCTAGGCAATATCGTCTATCCATCCAAATTTAACATGAATGAGCAGATACATTCTTTGGGAAGAAACTGGCGTAGAGAAAACTAGGGAAGCCTTGTGTTTCCCGAGGAGGAGGAAGAGGAGGCGTAGAGTAATTTTTAATTATCTCTCCATTTATACTCCCTCTGACCCGGTGTACATGTCGCTTTGATGACCTAAGGCTACGTGTAGGACTAAATACAGTATTGTAATACTACACCGGGATGGAGGTTCTAGAACTTTATTTTCGTTGAATTTTTTAAGAGGGTGTCAAATTTATCGGCATGTATATTCCTGGCAAGAATTTGAATGAGGGCATACTTTGACGCATGTTTTTTAAAGAATTCAAAATTTGTGTTTAAAATTTTTCATGAAACTACTACATCCATGTGCTACTTTCCCAAAAAAAAAGTTTTACTGAATTATGTTTATTTATTATTCGAAAACAGGGACAAATTTTCCTGCATGAAAATTCCTAACAAGAAATTGAAATCTATAAACTTCTGAGGTTCTAGATAGAGTGACTGCTTGGGTAAATAAAAATGTTTTTCGAAAAAGTTAGAAGCAAGCTATCACACACTTGTAGATCAAGATTTGGTTAAATTGACATAAAGTCATTTAAGAGGATGAAATTTTAAAAATAATATTATGTTCATAAAAGTTGGAAAATTCGAGATCCAACATTGTTTAACATTCCAAGATGCACTAGCATCTACTAGCTAGATATGGAAAAGACATCAACGCGTGTACACCTATGGTGAAGGAAAATTCACCTATATGTTACTCCACTAGAATTGAGTTATCTACTCTAGGGTTTAGCCTAGTTACAACATATAACGCGACCTTGTCATTGGTTTGGTGGGATTAGTTGTAGATCCGAAAAACTATGATGTGGATATGGGGATGTCCTTGGTCATTTGGCTTGAAACGTAAGAATGTTTACGCATGGTAAGGCAAATTATTAAACGAGTTTTTCAAATGTTTTCATAATTAACGTTAAGAATTTTGTGTGTAAATTATTTTCCTTGAATTTTTTCAAAAGGGCATCAAATTTGTTGGCATGGATATTGCTAGTAAGAACTTGACTGGTATGCCATACTTTCAAGCATGTTTTTTCTCTTGAATTTTTCCAAAAGGGGACATGAGAGCCGACTTTCTGTGTTTTTCATCCGTGTCAAATGCCAGTAGTACTAGTAAGTTGCATGTATCTTGCACATGAGACTCATATAATCGAAGTATGACATATCGCTATATAAAATTGTAATAGGTAAAGCCCAAAAATAATTATAATGTTGATCCACAACATATCCATAAAGTATCGGGTGTATATTTGGTTCTTGTACTTTATATCATGTAGAAATCAACGTTTACTTTTAGCTTTCTAATACTTGAATTTTTTGTAACATTGTTTGAGAAATGATAGAGAATATTCTAGAATGATTGAGAAGTGTGTTTTGATGGAGAAGTGTGTTTTGAAGGTACCAGACGCGATGTGCGTGCTACCAGCTGCTCGCCACCTTTGTTTTGAGAGTATCCAAAGACTGCGGCAAGGAAGAAAGTACGGCCGCTACAAGTACCAATATGAAATTTATCTTCTGAGTGTTAATGCCCCGGACCACCACCGACTGCCTAAAAAATGACGCGTCATCAAGTGGTCACTCTGCATGTTGTCGTTCTTTCTATAGGAGTACTAGGAGAAATGCTTGGTCAAAGAAAAAATATCGTAAGCGAGGTCACCTTATTTATTCAATGTAACTGAGTAGTACCAGTAGTAGTACTAGTACATCTCCTTCGTGAAAAGAAGTTAAATTTCTCCTTCGTGCTACTCTCTAACAAAATTTCTTTAGTACACAAAAGGCATGTTCCCCTTATAAATACTTGAAGGAATCCTGGTGGATTGGCTGCGCAATCCTTAGAGGTCTGCTTCGGCTCGAGGCCAGGCCCGCCGAGAGCGTGCCGCCATTGGAGGCGCCTCTGTAGGGCACCAGGTCTCCCTCAGTAAATGTGTGCTGCTCGTGCCGGATGACCACGCGATTTTGGGCTCCCTCGAGGCAACCGATCTTGCGATGACCACGTCACGGTGGCGTCAACATGGCAGCCGAAGGAAACTGGACCTCTACAACAAAGCACCAGTGTTCCTCCACTTCAACCGTGATGGAGCGAAGTCCGGTGGGAGTTCCGGATGGACTTCAACCGTGGCCACGTTAAGTCTGTGTGAGACAGTTGTCAATCCTTCCGCTGGGAATCTATGACCAGTGAGCATGCGACCAGGGAAGCCAACTCGGGAGGGCGCCAGGTCAACCTGGCCATGGCGGACGACGTGGTTCTGGTCCCCTCGAGCCTATTGATCCTATGATGTCCCTTGCTTACAATCAGTACATGCTTGAGTTCGAGCTCGAGCTTGAGGAACCTGCGGAGGGCGAAGGTGCGGCTGGGGGAAGCGACTCGGTAGGGGGCAGGTTGACTTCTTTGGAACTTCTCTTGATGTTAACCACGTACAATAGTGACTTTAGTCCAACCGCTTACAACGTGTGCGCGCTTTGGAAGACAATCATGAAGGCAGCGTACTCTATAGTAAATTTGTTCAGAATTTCGCTAGTTTCATCAGACAACCTATGCCTCCGTTGGGTGTGATCCTATACTCACTCTAAGTAATCTCGTCCCTTTGTCCATGATTAGCGGGCACGAGCCACCGTTTTTTGTGTGTGAAGCAAGAAGTAGTAGGAAGAGTATGGCTCAGCTGCTTGGTTGAAAAGGATCTAGACCCGACTACTTTTCCAAGCTAAACTTTAGGAGCTTTTGTGCTAATTGTATAGACTTGGGTGTAATTTTATATTTTTGATGTCCTTGATATAACCTTTACTTTCCACCGACCGTGTTAATTGAAGGATCTTGCTCCTTCGGGCCTACCCTGGTTCAAAACAAATGCCACTACTGCAATTTTCTGATGAACTTTACCATGCCAAGTTTTAAGATTTTTCAAGCATGCAAGATAAAACTCCACGCACTTAAATAATTTTATGTCGATAAAAATAAATTAGGTCAAACTTGAATACATGTGAGCACGATATACTATTAGCCTTGAAAAATCTAAATTTCTTATGAAGGTACCCAGGCAGTCAATATATCATGGACCAATAATAGTTTTGAAAAATGCCATTATTAATTAGTATTTGCATACTGACAAATTTGATCGCATATGAAAAACATTCAAACAAAATAAAGCGTAAAACAAAAACATGAGACCGCATTACGCTCCGCATACTTTTACCAGTATTAATTGCCATAAAATATGATAAACATGACTTTTCACAGATTTAGAAAAAACAAATTCACATTATAGCCTACCATGTATGAACATTCTTGGGTTTCAGCCTGAACAACCAATAAGGTCATGGCCATATATATCAATACCCTAGATACTTTATGATATGATTCTCACATCGGGTATATGGGTGCGTCTTGGCATAGTAAACAATGTTGCCTATCGAAGTTTCCAACAATTAGGAAAAAATATTTTTTAGTTTTCCAACTGACGATGGGATGTTGTGTAAAAAAATCTAAAGAATGTGGCTCAGAATGCCACAAGTTTTGTTTTCAGACATAGCGTACCATGCATGTTTTACTTGTGATTCCATGTTTTATTAGTTTTAAAGCTTCATGGTTAATTTCGCCCACTTAAATTATTGGGATTTCTATGTTCAGGCACTCGGTTCGTTAGTTATACTCAATATTCCCCGACCGCTTAGTTTTTTCTCACTTTTGCCCATCTCCTTGGACGAAACTCTCACATGGTCTATGTAACATCTCAAAAATATTAAACAAGCTTATCAAGTTCTAATCACCCAAGATTAGGGTTAACAAAAACTTTTATTCCTAAACCCATATGAGTGCATGTGTGATTTATATTAATGCATGAATGCTTCCATTTGCCATAATTGATTTCTATTAATGATAAGGATTAGTTTAAAGAGGAATACCACATCATCTAGGTCAATTCCAAAAAAATCAAATAAAAAGAAAATCAAATATGAAGTATATGATCAAATGGTCACTTTGGCCAAAATTAACCATTAGCCCACTTTGGGCATCTCTAGTAAAAGATTTCCAATAGAAACAATTCTATTTCTTTTCTCCCCTTTCTAGACCAAGTGGAACTGAACCCAAGCAAACTTTACAAATTTACAGAAACCAAATTCAAATATATTTGAGAGGCAATTCAAAATTGAATCAAGTATAGGTACATAGATCACCATTTTGCAAAAACCACTCAAACCAACACCACTTGGAAATCCCTAGAAAACAGAGATACCTAAGCATGTGACCAACACACCCACCAAAATTCATCCAAACATTTGAATCTTTATCTCATGCGGCCATTTGATCGAACACCTAGAAGACAAAGTACAAGTTCAACAACTATACACTATTTTAAACAATCTTGTGATCATTCTTGTACTGCAACCAGCCTTAGTTACTCACCCACAACCTCCACAGTACCTAGCCGTGCACTGGAGCCTCGCCCCTTCGTCGTTGCACCAGTGCCATGTCGTACCCGAGCATGTCCATGTCGGTCGACCATGGACACGACGCCACACGCCGCAGCGCCCTCTCTGACGACCACTAGAAGGTAGGCGTGACCTTGATGGGCTAAAATATATCGAGTTTGTTGGGGAACCCCAAGACGAAGGTATGATGAGCATAGCAGCAAGTTTTCCCTCAGTTATGAAACCAAGGTTATCAATCCAGTAGGAGCAAGGAAGCACCCCAAAGGTGTTGCTAGCTGAACATTAGCAGGGCGCACTACCGGTGCCAGCAGCAACGTGGAGACCTGCACAACACAACCACAGAACTCTGCCCCAACTTGCGATGATGTTGTCAATCTCGCCGGTTTTGCTGAAAACAAAGGATTAAACGTATCGAGTGGAAGAAAGTAATAGTTTGCAGAAAGTAAACACAAAACAATAGAAAGTTGATTGTAGATTAATGGTAAAAGAAAGGACCGGGGTCCATAGTTCACTAGTGGTGGCTCTCCTTAAGATAGATGACATGTTGGGTGAACAAATTACAGCAGGGTAATTAACAAACATCGAGAAAGCATACAAGCATATACTACTCATCTTGACTCCTTTGAGATTCGATTGGGCATTACAACATTATACATAGACTGCCATCCAACTGTATCTATGACTAATAATCCACCTTCAGGTTATCATCCGACCCCCCTCCAGTATTAAGTTGCAAGCAACAGATAATTGCATTATGAATTGCGTGTAAAGTAAACAATACGATTGTTCTATGAACAAATGGTTGTTGTTTTCTCCCTAGTATCAACAACACATCTAGTACCTTAGAGATTTCTGCCACTTCCCCAGATTACCAGAGGCATGAACCCACTATCGAGCATAAATACTAACTCTTGGAGTTGCTAGCATCTACTTGGCCAAGATAGCTACTAACAACGGAAAGCATGCAAGATCATAAATAACAAAGACATGATAGAATCAATAATCAATCTGAAATAGCATCTCAATATCCATCGGATCCCCGCAAACACAACATGTATGAATTACAAATAGATGATCTTGATCATGAACGGACCTCACAAGATCTAAACATGATAGCACAAAGGAGTAGAACCAGCCATCTAGCTACTACATGGACCCGTAGTCTAGAGATGAACTACTCACGCATCACACCGAAGGCTTCCATGATGATGAAGAAGGCCTACAGGGTGAATTCCCCTCTCCGGCAGGGTGCCGAGAAGAGCTTCAGATCCCTCCCGATCTAGGGATGGAGATGACGGCGGCTACAGACTCTTTCTTGGAATTTTGAACGGGTCCTTAGGATTTCTATATTGGAGGCGATATATAGGCGGAAGGAGAGGCCGAGGGGGTGCCTGGGGCGGCCAGACCACCCCCTGGCGCGGGTCAGGCCAGGCCGAGCGGCCAGGTGGTGTGGTCGGGCCCCAACCCCTCTCCGTCTCGTATTATGGCTCCAGGTGTCCCTCGGTAAAAAACTGACTTTAGCTTTTGTCCCGTCCAATTTCGAGAATATTCATTTTCTGACTTTCCTGGAACCAAAAATAGCAGAAAATAGGCAGCTGGCACCGTGGCTCTTGTTAATAGGTTAGTCCAAGAAATCATATGAAAAGTACTCCAAAGTGTGGACAAAACATAAGAAAGTAGATAAAACCAAGCATGAAACATCAAAAATTATGGATACGTTAGCAACATATAAGACCTCACCGCACCTCTCTGTCCACCCCTTGACCAACAGGGAGCAGTGGAGAAGCCAGCGCAGTCGCGCCCATTTAACTTGCAGCCATGCCGAGCGCACGCCAGAGCACCGAAACCGCCTCATGCAGACACGCCGCACCTCGCTCTCTCTCCGTGTAGCCGCACTCGCCGCATCACCAGTGACCTCCCAGACGCAACCAATCGCCACCGCACGCCCCGTGACCACCGTACTCGATGTCGAACACCGTCGTACCCGCACAGAGCACATACCTCTTCCGACATACTGATACCGCCCCTAGCCGCGCCACTACGCGCATGACAATTGCCGCAGTCCACCGCATTGACCCATGCCATCTGCCATGCCTATCGTGACCTGTAGCGGCGTCGCTGATGAGCCCGAGCCATGCCGTCATGCCTCTCTCGCCGGTGTATAAATAGGACTCTCCCTATACCTCAAACGGCACACCATTCCACTCCCCTCTCTCTCAGAAACACCCCAGACCCTTCCTCGAAGCAAGGTGAGCACCACGTCGCCAGAATTTTGCCAGAGCCCGCCGCTGCAGTGAAGGAAGGGCGTCGTCGATTGGAGCCACCCTAGGAGTCGTCGCGACCACCATTCGACTCGTCGTTGTCGACCATCCCATTCGCCCCCATTGCTAGACCTAGCTGGAGCACTGGTACGCCTCCGGCGACCCCCACCGTGCCGCTAGATTTAGATTCCCCCGCGCAGTTCGCCGCAGACGGTGAACCTCAGCCGTCGATCTTGTTCTAATCGTAGCGCTGCGAATTGTTGATACCGCTTCGTGTTAGATATGCCGCTGACGCATGGGACCAACCTGTCAGCAGCCCGCTGAGCGCGCGCTGTGCAGTTGGGCTGGCCCAAGTTCTTTGCCGCGCATAGCCCAGTGATTCAAACTTAGTTTTTTATTTTATTCAAAATCCTATTCTATAGCTATATTCAAAATTGAATTCAAAGAGATGTACTGAACCAAATTGCATGATTCCAATTTTGTTAGAAAGGCATTGAAAATATCTAATAACACCCATTGGATTCAAACTATTTGAAATTATAGATCACCTACAACAAAACTAACAAGACAGAGACTTTTACCACTTCAAACACTTTTATGAAATCAACCATAAATCCTTCTAAGTTGATTCCAACTCTCAAAAATCACATTTGCCATGCTTTACACGAATATGTAAAAATATTTGGTTTACAGATATTAAACATGGATTAGTATTAAAAGAATGTTATATAGGCATTTCTAGTCACTTTAATATTATTAAATAGTAATATTAAATCTTTTAATCTATGACCACCACTTTAAATCACATTCCCAAGTATTGAAATATGTGGTGATGACATGTGTCAATATGATCCCATATTTTAATTGGAGAATATTAAATCTTAAGTATTTTTCAATGAGTAGAAATTACTTTTCCCAAAATAAGATAAATAAGAATGTGTCATTATTTCATGTGATAATTGTGATGATGCTAGATCATCTAGTGTGAGCCTTTGGGTGCTAAATAGGAATAGTGGAGTGTTGTTTGGTGATTGTGTACCTCGTATGTATTTATATACGCTAGTATCGACCCAGGCTATGACGAGGAGGAGTACTTCGAGGAAGAAGAAGAGAACTTCAACGACTGCACCCAACAAGGCAAGCTATCAGTACAAGCTAACTAATACAAGCCATCCATGCAAGCTAACCTATGCAAGATGCACTAGGCATGCTTGTTTATGCAACTTTGATTATACCCATCCCAAGTTTTACTTGCAAACTTTACTTTTCCTTTTACTAAAGTTTCGTACTTAGTTAATGAATTGTGATTAGTGGAAAATAGGATGGATACCATCAAGATCATGGAACTAGTCTTGAATACTTATACTTGATTAGCACCCCTCAATAGTGATACCCTCAACACTAGTGGCTAGTGCTAAGCTAAAACTTGATCATTTTAGATGGGAACACTTGGAGAAAAGGATTATGAAAACCTTGGAATGATGATTCATTCTATTGAAATGTTTTGACATGTGTTATGAAACACAATGGGTTGATGATTAAACTAAATGAGGTATGAGCCTTGACTTTTATAAAAACTGATGGTTGGATTCAGATGCGATATCATTCCAATTTTACCGTACAACCACAATACCTGAGTTGGGTAGGGCTTAATTGGAAGCTTATATGTCTTAGTATGGGTTCCCTTGTGGAAGAGGTTGAGCTGAAGCTACCTCATGAATATGAATGTCCACCTATGCACTGCCCAGGATGGCAGATGGCCATGGCTAGGAGGCCAAGCTCATAGGGGAGGTGCCTATACTAGGGTGTGTAATTGAAAGGTTAGGATTGATTATCCGCATACCAAGTATGATTATTTAGGGTTAACCCTGACGGATGTATCGAATCTTGTGGTGAAAGTGTACCACCTCTGCAAAGTGTCAAACTATTCAAATAGCCAAGTCCGTGGTTATGAACAGTTGGAGTGGCCATACTGTTCCGTTGTCAGATGTTTTCAAAATGACTTGTGACTTGAACAATGACTTTGACTTGACCACAATAGGGTTGTGAACATGAAACTAGGTTCCCACTTAAGTAATTTAGATAACTAAATTAGGCTCTCCTACTAAGTACTTCTGAAATAAAACTGGCTTATTGCAAACAAGACTAGAGCTTAGGATTCCTACTAGATGTGTCTTACTTACATTAGTGATAGTTTGCGAGTGCTTTAAGAGTACTCATGGCTTTGTCCCTAATTATTCCCATGGCCAGACTATGAGGAGGACTACCCGGAAGATGGACAGCAGGAGGTCTATGATAACTAGGATCATCTCCCATCGTCAGCATTGCCTATGACCATGAAGATGGAGTCTACTACGTTATATTTCCGCTTCTCTGATTTGTATTAAGACTTGGTCATGAGATCAGCTATTTGTAAGTCTATTACAGTTTGTAATGGATGATGTACTATGGTACCAATTCTGTTATGTCTCGCAAAAATGGTAATCATGGGATTGCGATGTACAACATAACTGGCATCTGGACTTAAAAATCCGGCATTGACAAGTTGGTATCAGAGCAATCCTGACCATAGGAGACCCTAGTTAGAATGGACGCCTGAAAAAATTAGTTTCAAAACAAAGGAAATGAGTATTTACGAAAACCTATTCTCACTCTTACCCTCGAGATTCTTTCAAAAAGGAGTTCACATGTTCCTCAAAATTCTTGCAATTCTACATAAAAATTGACACACTTGATCACCCCACTAACTTACTCATATTAATTTATAGATGGAGGTCAAATATAGCAAGTTCTACCAGTTGGGCAATGGAGGCCAGCTCATCTTTGAGAGGGATTTGGATCAGCTCTCGGAGTATCTTGGACGCCCGCACTCGGAGTTCTTCGGAGCACAGCTCAATGACCAACAAGGAGGGGAACTATAGTGGTTGATAGTTGCGGATCTGAGAGGCAAAATGGAACCACCTCTTTCGGAGAAGATTCAGTTCAGCGTAAGAGAGAATAATTGGTTGGACAGATTAGCTCGAGCCATGCAGGAGGAACTTGCTTGTTTGTGTGCACAAAACATCAACCAGATCAATGGCACCCGTTTTTCCCACTATGCAAGACGTGACTCTATGGGACAGCCTTTGGCCATGCCCGCACATCCAGAGTTTAAGAATCACGTGGACCACATGGACTTCATGCTACCCGAGACTCAGAAGGAGTTGGACAACGCTCGTGCCTACGCCAACCAGAATCATGTTGAAGCTACTGAGAGGAAACAAACCCTCGCCATTTTCGCCAAGGAGCACAAGTCACTTCGTCGCCAGCGTGACAAGAAGGACCGCATCATCGCCCGTCTTCGCTAGAAGATATCCACCCTGGAGGAGACTATCCACGACCAGGAGATCCAGCTGGAGGAGAAGGAGGAGGAAGGTCAAGATATCCGTGGTGATATTCACTCTTACCTCAGTGATGATGATGACTACCTGGAGGACGTTGCCATGGAGGACCACACTGACGAGGATGACATAGACTTCATTGATGACGAGGAGCCTGATAATCCTGATGATGAGTAGTCGCACCTGAGCACTATCGTAAGTGTGTGTTGTAGCCGGTCCCACTGTATCGTAGCTTCACAAAATGGTTCTTAAAACCATCTGCTTTCATAGTTGTGGTGTTTGTTTGTATTGTGTGATGGGAATGAATGAATGAGAAGGAGTTGTTAGTGTTCAAACCTTAGTCATACTAAAAGTTTTAAAAGCTTTTGAACCATACCAATAAAACATAGAAAATTTCCCTCTTGTCTTATGATCTATCTCAATCTTGAGATGACTCACGGAAACCCCGTGGGAGCATCTCATCCCAAGATCCAATGCTGCAGATTTTGCAAATGCTTGTATCTGAACATGAAGCCGGTAGCGTCGAACGGCAAGCCAATCTAGACACTCTTCAACAGATAGCCCAGATGGCCCACAACAATCAGGGCCATGAAAACCAGGATCACCATGGATCCAAACTCAAGAACTTCCAAAACACCAACCCTCCCATGTTTAGCAAATCAGAAGAGCCCTTAGATGCCGATGACTAGCTGCAAACCATGGAAAACAACTTAGAAGTGGCATGAGTATATGCAAATGAGAAGGTACTGTTTGCCACCCACTATCTGGCAAGGTATGAAAGATCATGGTGGAACAACACCCGTACCACGAATGGAGGACAGATGATGACCTAGGAGGAGTTCAAACTCAAGTTCGGCAGGACCCATATGCCCCCAGGTTTGATCAAGCGGATGAGGGATGAATTCAGGGAGCTGAAGTAGGGAAGAATGACGGTGGTAGAATACCGTGACAAATTCCTCTCTCTGGCTAGGTATGCCCCTGATGAGATTTAAAATGAAGCAAAGAAGAGGGAGAGATTCTTGAATGACCTGCATGATGAGATGTAGACATTGTTAGTCAACATTCCCTTTGATGACCTAGAAGCTTTAGTGGATTCTGCTATCCAGATGGAAGGAAAGATCAACCAAGCTAGTGAGAACCACAAGAGTCGTATGATGCACCAACCTAGACCCCACCAGATCCCGAAGTATCGCCCCAACCCGTCTGCAGGATATGCACCAAGAAACAACAGACCCCCTATGCCCCGTTCGAACTATCCCAATCGTGGCAGAGGAAACCCGAGGCCCGGAGGCCATAACAATCACAACAACCCCGACAACCCCAATAACTTCAATTGTGCACCACCAAGGTCCAACAATAGCAAAAATAACAACAACAATACTGCCCCAAGGACTGGAAGCAACGTTGTGCCTGTCGCAGGGAAAGACAAGTCAATGATCACTTACTTTGAATGTGGAGTCATGGGTCACTACTCCAATGAGTGTCCCAAGAATCTTGCCGTAGCAACCAATATCACTACACCTGCCCAACAGCAGTGCCGTGTCCAGCCTAGAAAGAGGTTTGCCCCAGGAAACCCGCACAACCATACCGACCGTCTATTCCACATGAATGCTGAAGAAGCCCAGGAAGCGCCTGAGGTCATGCTGGGTATGTTTCCTGTCAACTCAGTACTTGCAAGAGTGTTGTTTGATTCTGAAGCATCACACTCGTTTGTTACAGAAGAATTTTCAAGCACTAGTAAGATTCAACCAACAAATTTGAAGCATGTTATGATAGTTCAAATACCTGGTTCAACCACCAAAGCTAGAAAAATTTGCAAGGCTGTGCCTATCAGAATTCATGGGATAGATTTTTATGCCAATCTAATAGTACTTGGAACCAAAGGTTTGGAAGTAGTACTAGGAATGGATTGGATGTTGAAACAGCAAGGATTAATCGACTATGCCAAGAAAGGCATAACCATGACCAGTAGCATCGGAGTATCAGTAGAACATGTATCTGAGACGCTACCCCGTCAATTCAAGTGCAACAAGAGTTTAGCCAAATCAACCATTGACCAGGTCAGAGTAGTCTGTGAATACCCTGGTGTGTTCCTAGATGAATTGCCCGGTATGCCCCAGGTCAGGATATTGAGTGTATCATTGAACTAGTTCCTGGAACTGGACCCATATCTCAAAGGCCATATAGTGAACCCATCTGAATTAGTGGAATTGAAGAAGCAACTTGATGATATGTTGGGAAAAGGTTTGATACAACCAAGTGCATTGTCATGGAGATCACCTGTTTTGTTTGTGGATAAGAAGGATGGTGCCAACCGTTTGTGTACGGATTATCGGAAGCTGAATGACGTCACGATCAAGAAAAAGTACCCATTGCCGAAGATAGAAGATCTGTTTGACCAATTGACTGGTGCTAGAGTGTTTTCTAAGATTTATCTTCGAACTGGTTATCATCAATTGAAGATTCACGCAATAGATATGCCAAAGACCGCCTTCACCACCAGATATGGATTGTATGAGTACAATGTCATGTCTTTTGGATTAACCAATGCCCCCGCTTATTTCATGAACCTCATGAATAAGATTTTTATGAACTTCCTGGATAAGTTTGTCGTTGTTTTTATCGATGACATTCTAATCTACTCCAAGTTGGAAGAAGACCATGAACAACACCTAAGAACCATCTTGAAACCCTTAGAGAGCATCAGTTGTATGCCAAGTTTAGGAAATGTGAGTTCTGGTTAAAGGAAGTAGGATTCCTAGGCCATATCCTATTGGTAGGAGGAGTTGCTGTCGATCCCACCAAGATTAAGGATGTTGAAGAATGGAGAGCCCCAACCACTCAAACCGAAGTCCATGCATTTCTTGGATTAGCTAGATATTACCGCAAGTTTGTCGAAGGATTTTCAAGCATCACAAGCCGATGACTCAGTTGTTGAAGAAAGATAAGGAGTTTGAATGGACTGACAAATGTGAAGCAAGTTTTCAAGATCTTAAGAAGATATTGATTTCAGCCCCAAATTTGATCATGCCGGATATCAAGAAGCCTTTTGATGTGTATTATGATGCATCCAAGATTGGTCTCGCATGTGTGTTGATGCAAGAAGGCAAAGTCATATCATATATGTCCAGAAAACTGAAGCAACATGAGCAGAACTATCCTACCCATGACCTAGAGCTAGCAGCCGTAGTTTTAGCCTTGAAGACATGGCATCATTACCTCATGGGTAACCGTTATGAGATTTATTCGGATCACAAGAGTTTGAAGTATATTTTCACTCAGAAGGATCTGAATATGAGGCAAAGGAGATGGATAGAGTTAATCAAGGATTATGAACTTGACATTCACTACCAACCCGCAAGGCCAATGTGGTAGCGGATGCTCTTAGTAGATTGCCATGTCGATTAAACACCATGATTAAGGAAGACCAGCCAAGTTTGTATGAGGAGTTAGAAATTTTTAGAATGGAGCTAGTTAGCGAAAGATTTGTAGCTAGCATAGAACTTCAACCCACCCTAATCAGTCAGATAAAGGAAGCCTAGAAAGGAAACGCAAGTATTGATGGAATCAAGTGTCGTATCGGTATAGGGAAGGTACCCGGATTCACCAAAGATGAAGGAGTGATGTGGTATAAAGGACGTATCTGTGTGCCACCAGATTTAGAGTTGAAACAAGTCATTATGCAGGTAGCCCATGATACCCTTTATTCTATTCACCCGGGAGGAACGAAGATGTATCAGGATTTGAAGGAGCAATTTTGGTGGAATAAAATGAAAACAGAAGTCGGAAGCTACATAGCTAAGTGTGATATCTGTCAGAGAGTCAAAGCGGAACATCAGCAACCCATAGGACTTTTGCAACCATTGTAGATTCTAGAGTGGAAATGGGATTCCGTTGGAATGGATTTCATCACCGGTTTACCTACATCTAGTAGGGAAAATGATTCTATTTGGGTCATAGTAGATAGACTATCCAAAGTAGCTCATTTCATACCCGTCCAGACTACCTATCAAATCTCGAAGCTAGCGGAGTTGTACATTGCTAGAATAGTCAGCCGTACATGATGTGTTCCATATCTCGTTACTTAGGAAATGCCTAGAAGTTCCGGAGAAGACCGAAGTTTTCAAGAACATCGATCACAAAGCCATATATATCAACAAGGATCTAACTTATCGTGAAGTGCCCATTAGTATCTTGGAAGAAGCCTTCAGAACCACCCGGACCAGAAGTATCAAGTTTCTCAAGATCCAATGGAGTAACCATACCGAAGAAGAAGCTACTTGGGAGCGAGAAGATTATATTAGGATGGAGTTTCCCAATCTCTTTAGTTCCTAGTTTTTCTTGAATCTCGGGACGAGATTCTGTTTAAGGAGGGAAGGTTTGTAATATCTCAAAAATATTAAACAAGCTTATCAAGTTCTAATCACCCAAGATTAGGGTTAACAAAAACTTTTATTCCTAAACCCATATGAGTGCATGTGTGATTTATATTAATTCATGAATGCTTGCATTTTCCATGTTTGATTGCTATTAATGATAAGGATTAGTTTAAAGAGGAATACCACATCATCTTGATCAATTCCAAACAAAATCAAATAAAAAGAAAATCAAATATGAAGCATATGATCAAATGGTCACTTTGTCCAAAATTAACTATTAGCCCACTTTGGGCATCTCTAGTAAAAGATTTCCAACAGAAACAATTCTATTTATTTTCTCTCCTTGCTAGACCAAGTGGAACTGAACCCAAGCAAACTTTATAAATTTACAGAAACCAAATTCAAATCTATTTGAGAGGCAATTCAAAATTGAATCAAGTATAGGTACATAGATCACCATTTTGCAAAAACCACTCAAACCAACACCACTTGGAAATCCTTAGAAACCAGAGATACCTAAGCATGAGACCAACACACCCACCAAAATTCATTCAAAAATTTGAGTCTTTATCTCATGCGGCCATTTGATCGAACACCTAGCAGACAAAGTATAAGTTCAACAACTATACACTATTTTAAACAATCTTGTGATCATTATTGTACTGCAACTAGCCTCAGTTACTCAACCACGACCTCCCCAGTACCTAGTCATGCACTGGAGCCTCTCCCCTTTGTCATTGCACCAGTGCCATGTCGTACCCGAGCATGTCCATGCCGGTCGACCATGGACACGACGCCACACGCCACACCGCCCTCTCTCACGACCACTAGAAGGTAGGCGTGACCTCACCGCACCTCTCTGTCCACCCCTTGACCAACGACGAGCAGTGGAGAAGCCAGCACAGTCGCACCCATTTAACTCGCAGCCATGCCGAGCGCACGCCAGAGCATCGAACCCGCCTCGCACAGCCATGCCGCGCCTCGCTCTCTCTGCGTGTAGCCGCACTCCACTACTAGGAAACAGCTTATAGGTAGACAAGATATTTTGTGGCGCATATGTAAAACCATGCACCACAGATATGTATCAGTGGCGCACTAGTAAATATGCGCCACAAAAGTTTGGCAGTTCAGTGGCGCACGAAACCAATATGCACCACAAAAGTCCAAACTTATGTGGCGCATATTTTCATGTGCACCATAGAAAGTGATGATTCTGTGGCGCATATAGATGTATGCGCCACAGAAAGTTGATGGATCTAGCACCAAAAAAAGTGGGGAGAAACTTCTGTGACGCATATGTCAATATGCACCACATAAAGTGATGTTTCTGTGGTGCATATAGGTGTATGCGTGTAACACCCTCGAATCGGCCCTATGCAAGTTTTAGCCCTTTCCGCCAAACCCGCATAGAAACAATTCAAGGACGCCCACCAGGCACTTTCGTGCGGGTGGAAAACGAAGTAATACCATTACACAACTGTCCTCGATGGGACCCAAAGAACAGATATATATACAACAGCGACTCCATGAGTCCGGAATACAGATATACTATACAAAGATCCAAATCACCTTGAAAACGATAGAGCGTCCGACTACGGACAAGATGCAAATGGGGCTGAGAACCCTGAAGAATAACCAATGGCGTCCATAACCCTGCCCAGGCCAAGCCGGAAGGGTAACCCTGCTAACGACGTCGATCTCAAACCTGCTAAAACAAAAGGGGTGCCGACAAAGGGCAAAGGAAAAATAGGAGCGTCAGTACTGAGGCCAGTACACGGCGAGGCTAGAATTCGGCGACTCTCGCCTACATAGGTATGGTGGGCTGAAGCGGCAGCGCAGCATGCACTAAACAACCTATAGAGACTCGATTCAACTGACGGCTATTAGAGAGGGATAAGAAAGACCTATTCAGGACCAACCTGATACTAACACCAATCATACCCATCCTAGTATTTCCCCCTCGAGACCAAACGAGGAAGTCGGACCAAGGAACTCACACAGTTGGTAGTTTTATTCATTCCATTATAGTTGCAGCACTTACTAATCATATATAGATAGCATGAGTCATCCTAAAGCATAAGTAGTGGGCAATTTTAGTTAACCATTCTGTTGTAGTTGAAACATTTACTAGTTAGATATAATTGTCCTGAGGAATCCCAAAACCCGGCAGTTGTTGGCACTTTTATCACATTCCATTGGAGTTGCAATACTTACTAGGCAGATATAGCATGACACAGATCACCACAGATCCACCAGTGGTTGGCATTTTTAATATCCATTCCGTTATAGTTGAATCTGATTACTATTCATATATTAAGTCAAGTTTATGGCACTACTTTAGTTATGCTTGTCTATGATCGAGATACTGTGCTCCAAGTCGTCCATAACCACGGACACGGGTTTCAGAAAGTTTTACCCTGCAGGGGTGCACAAATAGCAACACACACTCGATCAACCTCGGAAAAACCAACTCAAAACCCAACGAGGCATTCATGACAAAGCAATCACAAGATTCATAAAATACTTCAGGGGGCCACCCCACTAAGCTACTCGCAACGAAGTTGGCCGGCTCCGAAATGGACCCAGGGTTTGTGTGGATGGCTGTAAACGACTGGGAACCCGAAAGTGTGACTGGGCTTGTCGATACAGCGAAAACGTGTCACGATCCTAAACAGTACAGGTGCTCCACGCACAATCATAAATAAAGCGGTAAAGCATGGCATAAGTACAGGATAGTAATAAAGCCCCATACTAGTTTGTGGCCCCAAGAAATAGAAATGAATCAAGCTCTGGCTCAAGGGGTCCATAAGGCCTCCCGGATGTGGATAGTGCAAAAAAACAAGGAACAGGTATCAAGTACTCGGGGTCCTACGGGACACAAGTGAGCGTGGAAGAACCAAATAACATCTATTGCCCACCGATGCCTCTGCATTAGTTATATCTAGCAATTTAATAGTTGTGTTTAAAGTCATGATCATCTCCACCATAAACATCTACCAGCATTCCAACAACTGCAGTACTCGTCAACACGAGATCGCACCTGAGCACGCAACTACGACTCGCAAGGCCAGTTATCTACAAAACAACAGGTGTTAGGAGGTGTCCATGGCATTATAGAGGCTGCAAGGGATATAACTGGTGCATGGAAACTAAAGCATCGTGACACGGATAGCAATAGATCAACAGGAGGAAATAAAAACTATAAATGCAAAATAGGTAGAAGGGGGAGAGATGCTCGCCTGGGAAACACTGCCGAATGTTCATATCCGGAGAACTTGTCGATACTCTCATCAACTCATCGGCCTAATCCGCGAAGAAGCAAACACTAGAAGAAACACCATATGCAATATTTAATACTACGGCAGAAGATCCGGCATGCTTATGATATGATGCATGGCATGGCACATATGCGGTGTAATTAGGAAATATTAAGCGGAACCGGGGTCCCAATAATTAATTATATGGTTCAAGTTATTTAACTACCCCGCAATTTAAATGTTGTATTAACAGGGCGAAACATGGCATCGGTTCGCTACACCAATTTAAATGGAGTCCGGAATAAGACAAAGATATCTTGCAGATCGACTCCATATTTAATTATGGGGTGAATCGGCATAATGCCCCCAACCACAGACAGGTATGCATGCAAGAAAGGTGATTTAATTATGCGACAGGTATATGTCATATTATAAAAATAGGGTCTCAGAGAAGGGGTCACACATCTGGGTTCAGAAGGTCTTGGGGTTCAACAGGACGCGGGTCCGGGGTCCGGTCTCAGGGTTCAATGGGAAGGCGAGGTTCGATTCGATGAGATTGGTCTCAGACAACGGAAGGACAGCTTGGCGTTCCGGGAAGGAGGACTTGGTTTGGCGTCGGCGGCTCATCGGACTCGTCCTGGTCGGTGTCGATCTTGTCGTCGCGAAGATCTTGTCGGATCCGCGTATCGGGTTGGTCTTGGCATCCAGGGTGAAGTACTTGTCGTTCCCATGGAGATCTTGGCGTTCTTCCCGTTCGGGTCTTGGAGTCTGCGAGGAAGTACTTGGTGGTTCCGAGAAGGAGGTCTTGTCGCATCCGAGATCTTCGGGTTATGTCGACGGTCTTGTCGTTTCATAGCAGAGATCTTGGCCTCTCGGGTCTAGGCGTCTTTGATCGATGGTGAACTTGAGTAGGCAAACTTGAGTAGGCGCCGACAAACATCGGAGACCTTGGCAGACAAAACTAGATGAGGGCCACTTGGTGTTAGGAACATGGCCGGAGCCTTGGTCGGGTCATTGAATGGCGGCCGTGCTCCAGCACATAGGACCCAAGGTCACCATCAACCGCATAGAGAAAGGGAACTGCACATGAAACAAGGACAAGGGCACCACCACACAAACAAAGTAGTGCTACAAGGCTCGGGTTTAAAACCGCAGGGACACATCGACGGTTGTAGGGTGCTGCAGGTCAGACACCAAGGCCGGCGAGGCACCAGGTATGGAGACGACGGACACTGCTGAACGCGTCAGAGCAGCAGGGATGGAGGTGCAGCGCGGATTGCGGCAGGCGGAAGCAGAGGGGCGTAGGCGGCGGCGCGCATAGGACTCTGCCGGGATGGGGCCGAGCCGGACGTCGAGGTAGAGGCCGAAGTCGGGGACGGCGGCTGGAGGTTGATGGCGAGCGGTCGGTGAGGCGATGCTGTAGGGACGAGGGAGGAGGGCGAGGAGCACGCATAGGTGAGCCATCCGAGGTGCTCTCACGGAGGAGGACGACGAGGTCGTGTGGAGCCCGAGGCGGCGCTCAGGTCGCGGGGCGGAGGTCGACCAGGAGAGACGAGGTCGACAGCGACCAGGCGTGGCGAGGCCGACGAAGGGGTGGTGAGGCCCACGTCGAGGGGTGCGGAGGAGGAGGGTCCGGAGATGAGCCCGCTGGTGGCGGCACGAGTAGAGGTCGCAGGCGGCACGGCGGGGCGCGACGCGGCCGAATGAGGGTGAGGAGATTGCGGCGGCGGAGCGCAGGCGGCACGACTGCTGGTCTGGCGAGGCGAGCTTGAGAGGGAGGAGCAGAGAGGAGGGCAGCAGCACGCGGAAGGGGCGACGACGCGTAGGTTGCGGTGAGAAAGGCGGCGGAGGGAAACGAGACGGGATTTGCGAGAGGAAGGAGGGTCGCGAGAAGGGAGTTGGTGGGCGAGGATGACGCGTCGATGGGTGGGGCCGAGGCAGGTCGCGTGAAGCGAGGCGGTCTGGTGGGGGTTGGCCAGGGTGTCGGTTTGGAGGCTGGTGGGCGGGAGAGAGCTGGGGAGCTGCGCCCAGGTGGCGGCGGGGTGTGAGAGGAGCGGGCCAGGCGGGTGAGGTGGCGAGCAATGATTGGGTGGAGTGAGGTGGAGGGGTGGGAGATGGAGAGAGGAGGGGCAGCGGCTGTGCGTGCGTGGGATTGAGGGAGCTGGCGCGTGTGCTACGGTCGATGGAGAAATAGGTGGGCTAGGGTTGGAAGAAAAGAGGGGGAAAATAGATATTTATCTAGTCCAAAGTAGACTAGATGGGGCTAGATTTAGGCTAAAACTTTAGACATGCTTTTTGTCTATCTTTTATTTTTAGTAAAATAAGAAAACCTTTATTGTCACCTAATGACCAGAAAACTATTGTTTTATTTTAAAACAACAAAGAGAGGTGACGGCTTAATATATATTAGACCGCACGGATATTTTAGAAAAACAAAATACAGTGTTTAATAAAAATACTTTTGCGTTTAGAAAAATGCAAGAAAAATATGCATGATGACATGACGATGCTCAAATGCAATGTGGCATGATGACATGAGCATGCGGTCATGATGATGCAATGCACGAAAACACAGCGATTTTCTAATAGTGGTTTTAGCGGGATGCCACAATGCGCCACAGAACATGCAAAAACAGATCCCACCCCCCACCCCACCGTGGATCGCCTTTTTAGTTTTGTAAAAAATAAACAAAATGATAGAAACTTCAAAAAAATAATTCCTTTGAGTTGTAGTTAGATTTTAGGGTATAGATCTAGACAAAATTGTAAAACATGAGTTTCTATGTATTTTGCAAAAATAGGTCATGGCACGGTAAAACGGCTATATGTGCCACTGAAGTTTGAGACTTCTGTGGCGCATATTGGCCATATGCGCCACTGAAGTTTGAGACTTCTGTGGCGCATTTCAATATGCGCCACAGAAGATAGTTATCAGTGGTGAGGTAACAGTGGCGACTAAGATATGCGCCACGGATAGTGAAAAAAGGTGCGCCACTGATAAGCTGTTTCCTAGTAGTGCTCGTTGCGTCACCAGTGACCTCCCAGACGCGACCAATCACCACCGCGCGCCCCGTGACCACCGTACTTGATAATGAACACCGCCGTACCCGCACAGAGCACATACCTCTCCCGACCGACTACGACTGCCCCTAGCCGCGCCACTACGCACATGACAATCGCCGAAGTCCACCGCGTCGACCCATGCCATCTGCCATGCCTATTGTGACCTGTAGCAGCGTCGCTGATGAGCCCGAGCCATGCCACCCTGCCTCTCTCGCCGGTGTATAAATAGGACCCTCCTCAGACCTCAAACGGCACACCACTCCACTCCCCTCTCTCTAAGAAACTCCCCAAACCCTTCCCCGGAGCAAGGCGAGCACCACTTCAGCGGAATTTTGCCAGATCCCGCCGCTGCATCGAAGAAAGGGTGACGTTGATTGGAGCCACCCCAGGAGCCGCCACGACCACCATTCGACTCACCGTCGTCGACCAACACATTTGCCCCCATCGCCAGACCTAGCTGGAGCCCTAGTAAGCCTCCGACGACCCCCACCATGCCGCTAGGTTTAGAATCCCCCGTGTGCAGTTCAACGTAGACGATGAACCTCAGCCGTCGATCTTGTTCTAATCATAGCGCTGAGAATTGATGATACCACTTCGTGTTAGATATGCCGCTGATGCATGGGACCAACCTATCAGCAGCCCACTGTGTGCGCACTGTGCATTTGGGCTGGCCCAAGTTGATTCCCGCGCATAGCCCAGTGATACAAACTTACTTTTTCTATTTTATTCAAAATCCTATTTTGTAGCTGTATTCAAAATTTAATTCAAAGAGATGTACTGAACCAAATTGCATGATTCCAATTTTGTTAGAAAGGCATTGAAAATATTTAATCACTCCCCTTGGATTCAAACCATTTGAAATTATAGATCACCTATAGTAAAAATAACAAGATAGAGACTTTACCACTTCAAATATTTTTATAAAATCAACCATAAACACTTCTGAGTTGATTCTAACTCTCAAAAATGACATTTGTCATGCTTTACACGAATATGTGAAAAGATTTGGTTTTACAGATATTAAACATGGATTAGTATTAAAATAATGCTATATAGGCATTTCTAGTCAGTTCAATATTATTAAATAGTAATATTAAATCTTGTAATCTATGAACACCACTTTAAATCGCATTCCCAAGTATTGAAATATGTGGTGATGACATGTGTCATTATGATCCCATATTTTAATTGGAGAATATTAAATCTTAAGTATTTTTCAATGAGTAGAAATTACTTTTCCCAAAATAAGATAAATAAGAATGTTTCATTGTTTCATGTGATGATTGTGATGATGCTAGATCATCTAGTGTGAGCCTTTGGGTGCTAAATAGGAATAGTGAAGTGTTGTTTGGTGATTGTGTACCTCATATGTATTTACAGACGCTAGTACCAACCCAGGCTACGACGAGGAGGAGTACTTCGGGGAAGAAGAAGAGAACGTCAACGACTGCACCCAACAAGGCAAGCTATCAGTGCAAGCTAACTAATACAATCCATCCATGCAAGCTAACCTACGCAAGATGCACTAGGCATGCTTGGTTATGCAACTTTGATTATACCCATCCCAAGTTTTACTTGCAAGCTTTACTTTTCCTTTTACTAAAGTTTCGTACTTAGTTAATGAATTGTGATTAGTGGAAAATAGGATGGATACCATCAAGATCATGGAACTAGTCTTGAATACTTATACTTGATTAGCACCCCTCAATAGTGATACCCTCAACACTAGTGGCTAGTGCTAAGCTAAAACTTGATCATTTTAGATGGGAACACTTGGAGAAAAGGATTATGAAAACCTTAGAATGATGATTCATTCTATTGAAATGTTTTGACATGTGTTATGAAACACAATGGGTTGATGATGAAACTGAATGAGGCATGAGCCTTGACTTTGATAAAAACTGATGGTTGGGTTTGGATGCGATACCATTCCAATTTTACCGTACAACCACAATACTAGAGTTGGGTAGGGCTTAATTGGAAGCTTATATGTCTTAGTATGGGTTCCCTTGCAGAAGAGGTTGAGCTGAGGCTACCTCGTGAATATGAATGTCCACTTATGTAGTGCCCAGGATGGCAGATGGCCATGGCTGGGAGGCCAAGCTCATAGGGGAGGTGCCTATACTAGGGTGTGTAATTGAAAGGTTAGGATTGATTATCCGCATACCAAGTATGATGATTTAGGGTTATCCCTGACGGATGTATCGAATCTTGTGGTGAAAGTATACCACCTATGTAGAGTGTCAAACTATTCGAATCACTGCGTCCGCGGTTATGAACAGTTGGAGTGGCCATACTGTTCCGTTGTCAGATGTTTTCAAAATGACTTGTGACTGGAATAATGACTTTGACTTGACCACAACAGGGTTGTGAACATGAAACTAGGTTCCCACTTAAGTAATTTAGATAACTAAATTAGGCTCTACTACTAAGTACTTCTGAAATAAAACTGGCTTATTGCAAACAAGACTAGAGCTTAGGATTCCTACTAGATGTGTCTTACTTACATTAGTGATAGATTGCGAGTGCTTTAAGAGTACTCATGGCTTTGTCCCTGGCTATTCCCATGGCCAGACTATGAGGAGGACTACCCGAAAGATGGACAACAGGAGGTCTATGATAACTAGGATCATCTCCCATCGTCAGCATTGCCTATGACCATGAAGATGGAGTCTACTACGTTATATTTCCGCTGCTCTGATTTGTATTAAGACTTGATCATGAGATCAACTATTTGTAAGACTATTACGGTTTGTAATGGATGATGTACTGTGGTACCAAATCTATTATGTCTTGCAAAAATGGTAATCCTGGGATTGCGATGTACATCATAACAGACATCTGGACTTAAAAATCCGGGTGTTGACAGTCTGAAACTCGCCATCCATCAGCCTTGTTGTTACGTGCTAATAAGTGGGGTCGCGTTCAGTCAGGTCCTGTAGTGGACCCTTGCTGTTACGTGTTGACGAGTAGGGTCGCGTTCTGTTGGGTCCCGTAGTGTACCCTTGTCATTACTTGCTGACAAGTGGGGCCGCATTTAGTCGATTCTCGTAGTGGACACGTCTCTCAACTTATCCAGATCAGCACCGGACCCATAGCTTATCCACGGGAGCGCCAGACCCACAACTTATCCACATGAGCGCAGGACCCAGAGCTTACCCAGGTTGGCTTTGCAAGATGGGACCCCGAGCCAGCCCCGCGCTCGCACCCTTTGTCTAGCTTTATTTTCATATAGTGAAATGTAATGCGTATACGGAAATTATATACCTTTGAACTCTATTCAATCGCACTTAGGACATGATAATGTTGTGCTAATAAAATCCTGATCATTTATCATTTTCATGGAGTGAAATATAATGCATAAACTTGCGTATACAAAAATTATACACCTTTGAACTCTTTGAAATCGCAATTAATACGTGATAATGTCGTGCTAAGAAAATCTTGAGGAATTATCATTTTCATAGAGTGGCATGTAATGCACAAACTTGCATATGCGAAAATTATAAACCTTTGGACACTTCTAAATCGCACTTAATACGTCATAACGATGTGCTAACAAAATTTTGAGAGATTGTTATTTTCTCCCCCATTTTCATAGAGTGGAATGTAATGCATAAACTTTCATATATGAAGTTTATACACCTTTGAACTCTTTGAAATCGCACTTAATATGTGATAATGTTGTGCTAAGAAAATCTTGAGAGATTATTATTTTCACAGAGTGGAATGTAATGCATAAATTTGCATATACGAAAATTATACACCTTTGAACTCTTTGGAATCGCACTTAATACGTGATAATGTTGTGCTAAGAAAATATTGAAAGATTATCATTTTCATATAGTGGAATGTAATGCATAAACTAGCATATACGAAAATTATACACCTTTGGACTCTTTGAAATCGCACTTAGGTCATGATAATGTTGTGCTAATAAAATCCTGATCATTTATCATTTCCATGGAGTAAAATATAATGCATAAACTTGCGTATACGAATTTTTTAAACCTAAGCTCACTGTGAAATTGCACTTAATAACAAGATAATGATGTGCTAGCAAAATTTTGAGAGATTATCATTTTCTTCCCCCATTTTCATAGAGTGGAATGTAATGCATAAACTTGCATATACGAAAATTATACACATTTGAACTATTTGAAATCGCACTTAATACGTGATAATATTGTGCTAAGAAAATCTTGAGATATTATCATTTTCATAGAGTGGAATGTAATGCACAAATTATATACCTTCGAACGCATTCCCTTCAAATTATATTCAAGTTCATTTGTTTATGGAGTTAAAGTACCGGTGGCAAACTCGTTATTTTGCATAGATAGAGGGGTGCCCCTGATAAATATAGGGGTTATCCTGTCGGCTAGATCACAGAGGATCAACGGTTGGTGGACATGATCCGTGTGACAACTGTCTCAACCAATCAGAGCGTAGTAGCGAAGATGAGCACACGTACGAGAGATTGATACTAAGAGAGGGTAAGACTGAGTAGCACTTAAGAACCAAGGGCAAAACTGAGTAGAACTTAAAAACCAAGAGCAAGACTAACAAAGTGATTCAAATAGAAAATAGAAAAAGATTTTAAAAATGGAAAATGCATATTTTATGCAATAAAATACATCTTGGCATACATCAAACTATTTGCAATTCAAATATACATCAATTTGACAATTATTGCCTCATTCAGACAAACTATGTTTTTGGGAGGGATGTTTGCGAAGAGGCTTGAGTAGAAAGCCATGAACCTTCACAGATAGTAGGTGATTTGATAAGTGGTGATTTATGTTAAAACTTGGTTTATATACATTTTTTATGGTGGCAGGTCACATAATAAGACTATCGGGGTAGATGCCACTATGTTTTGCTCTTTTTGAATTTGTTGTGCATAAAATGACTAATTAGCTAGCTAAAACCTATTCGTTGAGTTTCTATTGACCAACCACCAGAGGGTAAAACTGAGTATATCGCACACGGCAGTGTTAGTACTAGAGGGCAAAAATTGAGTACAACCAAACTACCAGTGATACACTCGAGGGCAAAACTAAGCACAACTAAGTCACTAGGGTTAGACAAGTGGGAAAAAAACGTGTGGTCGTGCAAGGTGGAGTAGCGTACGCGGTTACGTGGTGCACGGTGGTGCAACGAAACGTCGCTTCCCTTTTCCTTTAATAGAGGCCTCCTCACTCTCACTCATCACTCACTCGCTCACTCAACCGTCTCCACTATCCCATCACCTTCTGCAACCCTAAAAGAAAACCACAACCATGTCGGCGATGGAGAAGAATGGCATGGTGGCCATCAGCGCCTCCAAGGACACCGGCGAGGAGGCCCCCGTCCCCGTACAGGCCCCTGTCCAGGCAGCTGCCGTCCCCGTCCCCCTATCCGCTATAGCCGCTGGCGAGGAGGCCCACGCCAGTCTCAAGCAGATCCTGCGCGGCTGGGACCCCTACAAGGAGGTTGATTCCATAAGCCTGGAGAACCCCTACGACACCAGCATCACCGACCCATGGTCGAAGGTAACCAGGGTTTTCTCCCCTTCCCTTGTTATTCCCCAGTTCCCATCGTTGGATACTAGATCATATGTTATTAGGGCTTGACTGTTCGTATTTTTATAGTAGCTAATCCTCTTGTGTTAGATCTCGTATTTCGATGAATCCCCCTGTTCGTATTTGAACCCCCCTGTTTGTAGTTGGGATCAGTATTCGATTTGGTTTGAGATTTGGGGAATAATCTGGATATCTCAATCGGTTAATTTATGCAAATAATCAATCCCGATAATCAAAGTATCTCAATCATGTCCTTATTGCACTCTACTGTTTTTTCCAACAAGAGGATAGCAGCAACATCCGCAGCGATGACGAGTCCAAGGACACCAAGACTCGTCATGTGCTTAGGAGGATGAAGTCTGGCTAGTACAACAACTTCTTTGCCAGCGACGTGTATAGGTGCCCCTTTTGCTCTACAAGGAGGCTCCATGCCATGGACTTCAACTCCCTCATGAAGCATGCCGAGGACGTGAGGACCTGCGACGAGTCCGTGAATGTCCACGGCTTCATAGCTAAGCACCAGGTGCTCGGTCTTCAACTTCGCAACCTCTAGAAGGTGGCAATCGAGGAGGGTCGTATGCCCCTGATCAAGCCAAAGGCACCCAAGGTCAAGGGACTGGGCAGGAAGAAGTGGAGGAGGCGCCAGAGGGAGGAGGCGGAGGCCCTCCTAGAAGAGGCCATGAGGGGCCACTAATCTGTTCCTGCTACTATAAAGCAGCTTCTTTTGTCTTGTCTATATTGAAGTTGTCTGCTGCTGCTGAGCAGCCTAATTGTCGAACCTCATTAAGTACCGACTATATAACCTATATTAGCTACTTTATTTATATCTGCTCTGTTTACTGAATTTATTTATGGTGCTAATTAGATTTTGTGCTCTAGGTTTGCTACCAGATTGGGGAAAACGAGGGCAAAAGGAACAATGAATAAAGAGAGAAGATGCTCTAGATTCACTACCTTTTGGGGGAAAATAAACACAACTATTAGCGAGAGAGGGAAAAAGACGGTCTTAAAAAGGCCAATCATAAAAATAACAAAAAATAAAACTTCCAATTTAGGCGACACGGCGCACGTAACCACCAAACGTGCCCCACATGGTTCCACACCACGTCCCCCATAACCAGCGAGAGATGGATGGTTGGTCTAATGTGTATCCTGACCCCACCTATCAGGATGTAATGGTCGAGGCGACGTAACGTAACTCTCAATGCACGACCCGCCCCAATGTGGTCCCACGGGTCATCATGTAATGGTCAGGTCTTTGACCTGGCGGCATCCCCCATCCGAGCGCATGTGAGGGTTTCAGAATGGAGGGAGGGAAAAATTGAGGAAAAACTAAGCTGCTGGGGAAAACTAAGTATAACTAACGAACCAGGGGCATGAAAATAGAAATCCCTAAATTATTCTATGTCGATTTGTTGAAATTAGGTCAAATTAATTTGAACCATAAGTGAGCCGCTGATTGCTCTTAAAATCTTACAAAAAATCTTTTGAAGGAACCCACCAGATAGTCAATATATGAAGAATGACCGAGTGTTTTGAAAGATTCAACTTCTTGCTAGAATTTGCATGCCAACAAAGTTGACCCTGCTTTGAAGACAAAATAACAAAAATAAATAAAGAATGAAAAAGTGATAGACTCGTGCACGACATACTTTTGTGTGTATTACCTGCAATGAGAAATAATAAACATGAGTTTTTTCAACTTCTGAAAATCTTCTTCACAAAATTGTCCTACCATGTAGACTAAGTATGAACAGGTTTCAGGTTGAGCAACCAAGGTTATGGCCATATCCATGTCATAGTTTATGGTAATTTCTCCAAATTTGGTAATGTACTACAAGAAAGTTGACGTGTGCATATTGGTCAACTATTAGGAAAAGAAACAACTCCAATTTTCTAAGTGACGGAAATGTTTTTTCTATAAATCAAGTACTAGTACTTCGTAGGAAGAATAGTGCTCAAAATGAGCATACTTACTAGAGAACAAAAGGGAGGCAGTGCGAGAGCAGCGAAGAGGAGGAGTTGAAGGCAGTGTGATGTCAAATAAAAATTATGATGGGATGCTGACATGAGGTAAAAGGTACACTCGACTAGTAGTAAATGCATGTACCTATAAGAGTACTAGTATATAATATGCACAGAAAACAAATTATGTTTTCTCTCTCCTTCGCTACCTCTCACCATCCATCCCCCATCGATCTCTTCTTTGTAGCCCCGTGCGTAGAGAGGCCGGCTAGCCTCTCCCTCATCCACAATGTGGCACTGCACACGTGTGCCTTGGCATGACACACCGATCTACTTCTAGCAATCGTGTTATTTTTCACGAAATTCAACTGATCTATTAATAATCACTAGTAAGTTGCATGTGTCATGCACATCAGACTCAGATAATAGACGTATGACATATCATCATTGTCGGGCCCTCGGATTAATCCTCCGAGAATCCATGTTATACATACACCACGATCCCATGATCAGTTTATCGTGGAACATAACCGACAAGTATCAAAGTAAACATCCATTACTTAAGTGGATACTGGTCATACCTTATTTCCCATTATGGCTACATCATTCATCAACAGAACTTCATCAAGCATAGAGCTTGAGACATGCCTTAACATACTGGCAACTGACTGGGAGAACGTCCTAGCTCGCATAGTCGTCAACGTCACCTTCTTATTCACCTTACTTCTCGAATCTAACAAAGTTAATAGTCAGGGACAATGCTAGTGAGTACTTTTTAATATACTCGCAAACCACCAAGATAAGGTAAACAAGATAATGTATTTTAGCTGTGGCCAGATAGCTCTAACTATGGTTATTTTTGAAAAACCTAGTTCTCTTGCAGATATGGCATCTCTATATCTTTGTTCATAAATAGTTTTGAAAACATGTCTCCGTTTTAAAATCTAGATATATCCATATCCTTGTTGAAAACTTTAAAAAACAGTTTTAGAGAAAAACCTTTTTTAAACACCTTCAACCATCCATGGTCAAAACAAAACATCATCCTCATGTTCTCTCGTGACCAAGTCACATCCTTTTTATACTTCTCAAACCATCACTTGGATACTCCTAGCAATCACCTTTCCAATCGACCTTGACAGTGGACATGGCTATTCGAATATATTATACTTTGCAGAGTTTGTGCAATTTACCCACAAGAATCAATACATCCGCTAGGATGACACCACGGCCCACTACACCACGTGTACGGGGGTCCGGATAACCAAACATAACATTTCATTTGTCGTCCCTAGTATGGCACTTTCCCTATGGTTTCTTAGTTCCCCCGGGACAAGTAACCGGCTCCTCGAGTCCAAATCTCCCTACCTCACTTCCTGGATCATTTCCCCTTCCGTATTCCCATAAACCGTACAGTCCGTGGGAGCTCCATAGATTCAGCCGACCTCGGTAGAGACAATAGAACCTTCCGGGTACGATGACCCTCCAAGTGGATAGGAACCGGCTTCAGGGGACTTGAATCCCTTTCTATGCATTATGGCGTAGCCCATGCTAAGGAAAACAAACTACGAGCTATGCCCCAGCTCCTGGGCTAATGTGGTTGCACGGATAAGTTGTTCCGGTAAAAGACTAGAAAATCTCTTCGCAACATCAAGTTCCTCATTCCCATCCTTCCTCGTCACTTTTATTCCTTTAAAACATCCACTTGGAAGCGATGCCTCTTCCCAAGGGTTTATCCAAAACATTTTCAAATCATTTATGGTGGGGTAATCCCCAAAACATCTTTGTTCATTAAAACCGACGTATTCATTGAGGTAAGATGCTAACCATCCTACTCTCGATCTAAGGGGTAAAATGGTAGGTACACACAAGGGTGGGTGTCAAATGGGACACCTGGTAATAACTTGGAGGAGCCAAGTTATTAGAGCGGTAATAGTAAAACAAAACATTCCTGATAATAATGCAGTTTATAAATGAGATATAAAATAGGTAATAAAAGGATTAGGACAAGTATCAGAATTCAGTAATGGTGGCTTGCTTGTGATCATCAATAAGTCCCAGTACTTCTTCTTTATATAACCATAATACCAATAATAATAAGATCCCTTTTTCTCGTCGTCCATACAATCGCAACTTTTTCGCCTTCATTGAGTATACATGCAAGCAAGCAATGCCACCATCAAAACAAGGCATACAAGCATCATTAAAATACAGCAAGCAATTAAAAACTAAATGATATACTCCATTAGGGTTTGGGAAAAATGATTGAGAGAGATTATAATTTACTTGAAAGCATTTGTAGACATTTCTTTATGATTTAAATTCCAACACTACTTAATTAAGGGGGGGTTCTAGACCAAGGCCAGGTTCTGGATGATATCAATATAAAAATATGATATCATTAGATAGGTATTGACAAAATGAAACCAACAAAAGTGGATTCACTATTTTATCAACTTCCTTTGATTTACTAAGAATTTCCTAGTGATAAAAGCTCAAGTTTTAGGAAATAATTCACAAGAAATGATCTATAGGTCCAAAAAGTATTTCCTCTTAGGGTTAGTAAGGCTTTGGGATACTGAATCACTGAAAGTTGGAATCACTTCAAAATATTTAACAGAATGCCCTCGGGAAATTCCCAAAGACAGTTCTGCAAGCTTTTTGCCATTTTCACCAGATTAAATCTATAGAGGCTTTTGATATGAATCCAAGGACACTGTTAGGTATTTGAATTACCTTTTTGCAGAATTTTGAATCACCCTTTTTGGAGTTACAAAACTACTAGAGTGATAATTATTGAGCTTATGGATTTAGATATACCTTGCATTGCATGTGTCTAGAGAGTTGAAATTAGGTCAATACAACTTTTGGTTTGGCCTAGGGAAATTCCTAAAGACAGAATATAGGGATTTTTGCTAGGGGAAAACCATGATGCTTTTAGAGTAGGGCCAATGGGTAAAGAAAGGTATCTTATATACCCTTCAGAAAAAGGTAAATCTACTCAATTTGGATTTACTAAACTCTCTGAAAGATTTTAATTGTGAGCAGGACACATGTTGGTATTTAAATTACTAAAATTAGTCTAGACATTATTTTGGTCCACCTCTTGTACTGTATGTTGAAGAAATCTTCTATGTATCTACCAAAAATAAGATATGGGCAATTTATAGCAATTTCCATTTTTATTTTGATTTAAACTATATGCTAGAGAAATCAGATCTGGTAATTTGTTCAAGTAAAAGAAAAGGAAAAGGAGCTTGCGCGGGCCAGATTTAGAGCGAAATGGGTTAATCAACGCGGATTCAGCCCACCTGAGCGGTGCTACGGGTGGGATCTGGGGGATGAAGGGGTATTAGAGGCTGCGGGCCATCGGATTTAAGGAGGATTTGTGGCTGAGGTTCGTCGTTAACCTCAGGGTGAGAATAGCGGCGGCGGAACCTTAGCTTCTCGGGGATGGAGTCGGTGGGGCTTACCAGGGGCTCGAGAGGTCGTGGCGTAGTGACAAGGTGACGCAGAGCTTCCTAGCAATCTAGGGGAGGGGTGGCATTGGATCCTTTGACACTGGAGCAAGGTTGCGCGTCTCGCCACGACGGTGGGAATTCGGGGGATCGTCAGAGCTCGTCCTGGGTGCATGCATGCCGTCCGGGGCTGCTTTTGAGCAAAGAAGAGGGGTTCTGGGGGAATTCTCGGGTGGTTTTGGCACTGATGCTGGTGCCTGAGCTCGTGGAACTCGCAGGAGGAGCTCCCTCGAACAAGAAACCTACGGTGACGGTCTCCGATGCTCCTACAATAAAAGGATGACATGGGAGGGTAGCTTAGAGGTAGGGAGTGCCGATCTGTAATGAATCGAAGCAGTGGTGATCGGGAGCAATAGCAAACTCACCTCCTTCTTGTGGATCCGAGAGGAGTTCTTCCTCTTCTCAAGTGGGAGGCAAGGCAAGGGAAAGGGTTTGGGGAGCTGGGAGGAGAAGATGGTCGGGAAAGGGGTGAAATGAGCACATAAGGGGGGGTAGGGTTGGCCTCTGGCCTTATACCTTAGAGAGCTTCGGTTCATGGTCAACCATGTTCATAAGAGGGAGTAGGTTTGGGCTAGGGAAAGCCATTGGTTGTGAAGGGAAGTGTTGGGAGGTGGGGTGGGTCTGGTGCTCGACCAGAGAGGCAAGAGGGGGTGTTGCATCGGTTGTGTGTAGTCATGGTCAAGCTTTGTTAGGATATACAGTTAATATAATGTGCTCTCTCTCACACTATCTCCAAGAGCTATAGGACAAAGGAGTAGAGTTGGCTACAGTGGATCTACAATGTACACGACTAGAAAGTGAGTCATGGTTGTTGTGGTGAGTAATGGTGAGGATTGATGATGATTTGATTTAGTTTAGCTCAAGATTTGCTTAGTTTGCAAAATTTGGTCATGATGATGCTTATTAAGTAAGTCTAACAATTTCACTTGGGGAGAGGAGGAAAGGGTACTCGTAGGTAGATTAGGCCAATACATACCTCCATGGATTATTTGAGATTTTTCCAAGGCTTTTTAGTCCACTTAATATCATTAATTCAAATAATGTTTTAATGGTTTTTAGAAGCTGATTTGATATTTTGAGTTGGACAGAGTGAGTTTTTGATGTAAGATGGTCATAGGTACCATATCCCACTTGGGTGAATTTTCCTAGAATTTATTGAGATGGAAAAGTGATTTTAAGCAATTATTTCTTGTTTCTGCCATTTAAAAAGGGCAAAAATAAATAAAAAATATTTATTTTTGATATGGGAAGATGGGATATGATATATAGGCCTAAAGTGCGCCTTGATTTGGCAAAGTATTTTGGAGGAAAACAATCTTTCCTCTAGAGTAAGTTTAGAAGATTTTGCAAAAGAGGGGAATTAAATAGTTTTAGGGCCCAAATAATTATGGAAACTAATTGATAAATATTTATATCCAAGGTAAATGATGTCTCTTAGTTTATTCATCATTAGCAACCTTGGGTTTTGCAAATGGAGCTTGTTGTTGGAAGAAACAAGGGTTTGATGATCTAGGGCACCAATATTTTTATACCACCTAAACTTTGTTGGGATAAGGAGCTTAGAGAACGCCTTGGGTCATGGGTTAGATGGATGGATAAAACAAGTTATGTAGATGATAATGGTACAGAGGTTTGAGGATGGTCATGACTGACCTCTCCAGGCATTTATGCCAAACTTTCAATAAATTAAGGGTGCCAAAACAGATTATCAATCGGCCTTCCAAACCATGTGGTTTTGGTAGCACAAATCTCCAATTGAAACAATTGAAGTAGGGATGGATAACCCTTCATGAGTAGAGCCCAACCAAACCAATAGTTGGTAAAAATAGGATAGTATGAAGATGTGAGCCTCTTCCAAAGTAGGCATGTTGATAAGATTTGCAGGAAAGATTACTTTCTTGCCTGCAAAACCATCAAGAACAAGTGTGTCAGAGGATGATCTAGCCAAGGGAAAGAGTGTTCCTTGGTTGTCCTTATGATGGTCTATAATATTGTTTAAGTGCATTTCCAAAAACGCAGAAGGGTTGGAAATGATGGAGACCCAAAGATGGGATATTGGTAATGTTTCTAGACTTGGCCAAATTTGGTAGATTTGGGGATTTTGACTTAGAATACAAGCGTTGATGTTTTTGATTGGTTACAAGGTTCCAAGTCATCACCAACGGGATCATTTTTAAGTGTAGATTGAGTAGAAAGGATCCATGCTTGGGGTTGGTATTCATTGACTTGGAAGCTTCTAAAAGAGGGTAGTTTCAGAAGTGATCTAGGTAGGGATTTTAGATGGTCACCTTATGGCTAGAGATCAGGTCAAGCTTTCGAATCTTGCTTAGGGTTTGTAATCTTATCCTTTCTTGATCCTAGAAGATGAGTTCCTAGAGTAGCTAATACTATTTCCTAAGCAAACAAGTCAAGTAGTATCGGGCTTTATGTATTAACGATTGGAAACCGCCGAGGTATTTGTGCAAATAGATATAATAGTTGCGAAAACTATCCAAATCAAAAATTAAATTAAGGTTCTCGAAAAAGGGGTAATTTTTTCTGGGCCTGTAAGATCAAGGAAAATCATCTTCCAAGCAATCCTGACTACTACTAGGGTTACGATCAAGCCTAGCTTGAGATAAAGAAGTGTATTTTGAGAGGTTGGAGTTTGAATAAGGCGAGAGTCCTTGGTATCTCTACCAATAGTAGAATTCAAAAACTTTATAAACAGCTTTTGGAAAACCTAGAGGTACGAGTAGTTGAAAGTTCTGTCTTGAAAACATAAGGAGATTATATTATATAGCTCTCCATAGTTTGGTCAATCGAAGCTACTAAAATAGTTAATCTTGCAAAGGCATCTTGGCTCAAGTTTTGAAATGCCAGAACATTTGAGAAAATGTAAAATGAGTCACGACAGTTTTTGTGAAATAGCTTTTGTCAACTGACGATGAGGTAAGGAGTATATCAGTTGCTACACTTTCAGATGCATAAGCAAAAACAAACAATAAGTAAACACTGCATCACTAAACAAGAAAAAGGTTTTGTTCCCCCTGATTTTTGCATTCTGGACATCTAAACAGGGTTGCTGAAATTGGGATGTTACAGACCATTCCCCCTTAAAATAATCTCGTCCCGAGATTAGGGAGAGTAGGGTTAGGGGATTTTGAGTCGGAATTAGTGTTATGCATCTCGAGCGTATTAACTTATGGACTTCATCTTCGAATGTGGTTACTATGTTGGTGGAGCTGAACTTCAATCTTCTTGGATGCATAGAGAGTTGAGCAGGTTCCAGTCCTGATTTTGATGGATTATCGACGGATGGTCTTCATTTCCTTTTGGGCTTGGTATCTCGCGGGTTTTGGCTAGGTGAACTATTTGTAGGTGGAACTTCGTGAAGGGTAGAGTCTACATCTTGATGTCTTTTTCGATAAGGATCCACAGTGTTTTCCTTAGGGGCCTTTCGCATCCTATTTAACAACTTAGGGTTGAAACTCCTGAGTTTGTTTCTGGCAGTGGGTTATTTTGTTTTTGTGGGAAAGACGCAGTCTTCCCCCTTAGGGTTAAGTTAATGGTAGCTTGAAGATGATGCCGGTTTTTCTTTCTAGGAGTCGTCGAAGGAGGTTTGAAGAGTATCGCCAACCTTCCATCGGGGTTGAAACCTTTAGATGAAGTCCACAAACTATGTCCTACGAGGCTCATACATTACCTTTATTCTTACTTAGCCTATCGAAACAGTTGAAGTGGCAAGTCCTCTAAGCGGGTTAGAGCTGAGGGGTTAGTGGTTTGGTGATCCTTTAGGTCTTCTGGTTGTCTTGATTCAGGGCTTCTTTAGTACTAGAAGATTGAGTAGACTTCTGGCGGTTGTTGGCAAGGTTTATCCTCTAGGGTTTTGACGACTCTCGATTTTATTCCTGGAGAAGGACATCGTATTTGGAAATCTTCCTGAAGTATCTTCCGGTAGACAGTCTTCGGGATTTGAGTGCAAAGACGCGGTCTTTCCACCTTAGAGCTTCACTAAGGGTCTTCGAGAAGGGTGTAGATCTTCTATCTTGAAGTGCTGGCGTGATGCTAAAGAAGGATGTGTATCTCCTTGGGTCTTGAGTTGAGATCCCCGGGTGACGTTCTATTACGTAAACCTTGTCGGGGGTGGTTTCCTAATGAAGCCTTATGCAGTTAGCTTTGGGCGGGTTAATGGTTAATGATACTTCTAACTAGTCTTTAGTTAGGGTAGAGACATCCAGCTTTAGAGGAATTGTCTTCACTTGAATTCCCAGCGTCGGTTTTTCTCACTAGCGGAGTCGACTCGTTGCATTCATGCATCCTTATCTTCAAAATTTTGGAGTATTTTGGCCTTCTAGTGAAGAACTTCCTGTTGGTTTGGGTAGGGTCGACTCAAATAGTTAGTATCACGAGGTTGTAGGAAGTTCTAATATATCGATGGTTAGTGGAGTTAGTTCTTTACTTCATGTCTGGGTTCTTGCTAGTGACAACTAACAGGCTAGGGGTGTTCCTGACTTACTAGGTGGGGTATCGATCCTCGAGTCACATTTTACTAAGGTCAGAACAAGCACGGAACATACATACCAGGTGAACCGAGCGATAGGCTCACATGGTTCTTCCTAACCTAGTAAGGCAAACCTCACACATCAAGGAACGCATCATGCACTTAGGCAAGAAAACACGGCCTATTATAGGGACCAAGGAGTTAACTACTCACGATATAGGGGAATCCTACTGTAGGGCTAGTTATCCTTGACGTCATCGTCCTTAGGGTCTGAGTCACTATCTTGCTTATGAAACCTTCGTCGAGTCATTGGATGCTTCTCTATAGTGCATCACTTGAGTCTTCTAGTCACGAGGATTCTGTTGGTAAGGCGATCTTGTAGTCTCCTTGTGTTTGTTGGGAGTTGCTTCTCTTCATCCTGTTATCACTAGCTTCACAAAGATCTAGTTCCTATTAGTTTGAAATCCTTATTTTTGAAATTTGTACGAGAGATAGAAGAAATCATTTGCGAAATCATTTTTAAGTAAGGAGGAGATAAGAGGTAGAATCCTTCGAAAAGTTTTGAGAAACAGTTTTCGAAAGTCGGTGTTTCCAAAATTAATTTTCATGTCTAACGACCATGTTAACTAAGGTTCTCCTACAATCAGGATGGCTCTGATACCAAGTCTATCGGGCCCCGAATTAATCCTCCGGTAATCCCTATTATGCATACACCACGATCCCATGATCAGTTTATCATGGCACATAACTGACAAGTATCAAAGTAAACATCCATTCCTTAAGAGGATACCAGTCATACCTTATTTTCCATTATGGCTACATTAATCATTATCAGCGGAACTTCATCAAGCGTAGAGCCCGAGACATGCCTTAACCTACAGGCAACTGACTGGGAGAATGTCCTAGATCGCATAGTCACCAACGTCACCTTCTTCTTCACCTTACTTCTCGAATATGACCAAGTTAATATCCAGGGACAATGCTAGTGGGTACTTTTGAATGTACTACAAACCAGCAAGATAAGGTAAATAAGATAATGCATTTTGGTTGTAGCGATATAGCTCTAACTATGGTTATTATTCAAAAGCCTAGTTCTCTTGTAGATATGGCATCTCTATATCTTTGTTGATAAAGAGTTTTGAAAACATGTCTTTGTTTTAAAATCTGGATATATCCATATCCTTGTTGAAAACTTTTTTTAAACAGTTTTAGAGAAAAACCCTTTTAAACACCTTAAACCTCCATGATCAAAACAAAACATCATCCTCATGTTCTCTCGTGACCAAGTCACATCCTTTTTATCCTTCTCGAACCATCACTTGGATACTCCTAGCAATCATCTTTCCAATCATCCTTGACCGTGTTCTCTGTAGAGTTTGTGCACTTTACCCACAAGAATCAATACATCCGCTGGGATGACACAACGGCCCGCTACACCACGTGTAAAGGGGTCCAGGTAATCAGACATAACCTTTCATTTGTCATCCCTAGTATGGGCACTTTCCCTATGGTTTCTTAGTTCCCCCGGGACAAGTACCCGACTCCTCGAGTCCGAATCTCCCTACCTCACTTCCTTAATCATTTTCCCTTTCGTACTCCCATAAACCGTATCGTCCGTGGGAGCTCCATAGTTTTAGCTAACCTCCATAGAGACAATAGAACCTTCCGGGTATGGCGACCCCCTAAGTGGATAGGAACGGGCTTCGGGGGACTCGAACCCCTTTCTACGCGTTATGGTGTAGCCCATCCTAAGCAAAACAAACTACGAGCTATGCCCCGGCTCCTGGGGTAATGTGGTTGCATGGATAAGTTGTTCTGCTAAAAGTCTAGAGCATCCCTTCTCAACATCAAGTTCCTCATTCACATCCTTCCTCGTCACTTTTTTTTCTTTAAAACATCCACTTGGAAGCGATGCCTTTTCCCAATGGGGTTTTCAGAAACATTTTCAAATCATTTATGGTGGGGTAATCTCCCAAACAGCTTTGTTCATCAAAACCAAGGTTTTCAATGAGGTAAGATATTAACCATCCTACGCTCGATCTAAGGTTGTAAAATGGTAGGTACACACAAGGGTGGGTGTCAGATGGGATACCTAGTCATAACTTGGAGGACCAAGTTGTTAGCATGGTAATAGTAAAACAAAACATGCCTGATAGTAATGCAGTTTATAAAGGAGATACAAAATAGGTAATAAAATGAATAGGACAAGTATCGGAATTCAGGCATGGTGGCTTGCCTGTGATCAGCAATAAGTCCCTGTACTTGTTGTTTAGATAAACAGAATACCAATAATAATAAGATCCCTTTTTCTCGTCAACAATATAATCGCAACTACTGCCGTCATCGAGTATACATGCAAGCAAGTAATGCCACCATCAAAACAAGGCATACAAGCATCAATACAATATAGCAAGCAATTAAACAATACATGATATACTCCATTAGGGTTTTGGAAAAAGGATTTAGAGAGATTGGAATTTACTTGAAAGCATTTGTAGACATTTCTTTGTGATTTAAAGGCCAAGACTACTTAATTAGGGGGGGTAGACCAAGGCCATGGTCTGGATGATATCAATATAAAAAGATGATATCATTACATAGGTATTGAAAAAATGAAACCAACAAAAGTGGATTCACTATTTTATCAACTTCCTTTGATTCACTATGAATTTTGTGATAAAAGCTCTAGTTTTAGGAAATAATTCACAAGAAATGATCTGTAGGTCCAAAAAGTATTTCCTCTTAGGGTTATTAAGTATTTGGGATAATGAATCACTGAAAGTTGGAATGACTTCCAAATATTTTTAGCAGAATGCCCTTAGGAAATTCCCAAAGGAAGTTCTACAAGCTTTTTGCCTTTTTCACCAGATTAAATCTACAGAGGATTTTGATATGAATCCAAGTACATATGTTAGGTATTTTAATTACCTTTATGTAGAAATTTGAACCACCTTTTTTGGAGTTATAGAACTACTGGAGTGGTTTTATTAGTTAAATATACACACACAGAAGTATTTAAATCACCAGAATTTATAGAAGTCTCAATAATTATTGAGCGTCTGGATTTAGATATACCTTGCATTGAACGTGTCTGGAGAGTTTGAATTAGGTCAATAGATCTTTAGGTTTGGCCTAGGGAAATTCCTAAAGAGAGAATAGAGGGATTTTTGTTATTTTTGCTAGGGGCAAACCATGAGGCTTTTGGAGTAGGGCCAATAGGTAAAGCAAGGTATCTTGTATACCATTCGGAACAAGTTGGATCTACTCAATTTGGATTTACTAACCTCTCTGAAAGATTTTATTTGTGAGCAGGACACATTTTGGTATTTAAATTAGTAAAATTAATCTAGAAATTATTTTGGTCCACCTCTTGTACTGTATGTTGAAGAAAACATGTATGTATCTACCAAAAATCAGGTCTGGGAAATTTCTAACAATTTCCATGTTTATTCAGATTTAAACTATACTAGAGAAATCAGATCTGGTAATTTGTTTCAAGTAAAAGAAAAGGAAATGAGCTTGTGCGTTCCAGATTTAGAGCGAAATGGGTCGATCAACACGGATTCGGCCCACCCGGGCAGTGCTATGAGCAGGAAGCTACGGGGTTCAAACACCGGCATGGGGGCCCGCCCATCAACAAGATCCGGATGCTGAAGGGGTATGAGAAGCTACAGGCCGTTGGATTTAAGGATGATCTGCGACTGAGGTTCGTCGTCAACCTCATGGTGAGAACAACGGTGGCGAAACCCAAGCTTCTTGGGAATGGAGTGGGCGGGGCTTACTAGGGGCTCGAGAGGCCGTGGCGCAGTGATGAGGTGACGCAGAACTTCCTAGCGACCCAGGGGAAGGCAACATGGGTGCCTTTGACGCCGGAGCAAGGTTACGCGTCTCCCCACGATGGCGGGCATTCGAAGGGTCGTTAGAGCTGGTCCTGGGTGCATGCATGCCGTCCGAGGTGGCTTTTGAGCGAGGAACTGGGGTTCTGGGGAATTCTCGGATGGTTTTGGCGCTGCTGTGGGTGCTTGAGCTCATGGAACTCGTAGGAGGAGCTCCCTTGGACATGCAACCTGCGGCGACGGTCTCCGGTGCTCCTGCACTAAAAGGATAATATGGGAGGGTAGCTTAGAGGTAGGGAGTGTTGATCTATAATGAATCAAAGTGGAGGTTATCGGGGGTAGTAGCAAACTTTCCTCCTTCTTGTGGATCCGAGAGGAGTTCTTCCTCTTCTCAAGTGCGAGTTAAGGCAAGGCAAAGGGGTTGGGGAGCTGGAATGGGCAGTTGGTCGAGAAAGGGGTGAAATGAGCATAGAAGGGGGTAGGGGAGGCCTCTGGCCTTATACCCGAGACAGCTTCGGTTCATGGCAAACCAACTTCACGAGAGGGAGTAGGTCTAGGCTAGCGCAAGCAATTTGTCGTGAAGGGCGGCGTTGGGAGGTGGGTGGGCCTAGTGCTCGACCAGAGAGGGCAGAAGGGGGTGCTACAGCGGCTGTGTGTAGTCATGGTCAAGCTTTGTTAGGATATAGGGTTAAAATCATGTGCTCTCTCTCTCTCACAATATCTCTAAGAGCTAGAGGATAAATGAGTAGAGTTATCTATAGTGGAGCTATTGTGTACACGACCAAAAAGTGAGTCATGGTTGCTGTGGTGAGTAATGGTGAGGATTGATGATGATTTGATTTAGTTTAGCTCAAGATGATTCTTTGCAAAATTTGGTCATGATGATTCTTATTAAGGAAGTCTAACAATTTGACTTGGGGAAGATGAGGCAAGGGTACCGGTAGGTAGATGAGGCCAAGACATACCTCCATGGATTATTTGAGGTTTTTCCAAGGCTTTTTAGTCCACTTAATATCATTTATTCAAATAGTGTTGTAATGGTTTTTAGTAGTTGATTTGATATTTTTGAGTTGGACAGAGTGAGTTTTTGATGTGAGATGGTCATAGGTACCATATCCCACTTGGGAGAATTTTCCTAGAATTTATTGAGATGGAAAAGTGATTTTAAGCAATTATTTCTTGTTTCTGCCATTTAAAAAGGACAAAAATAAATAATAAAGCCTTTCAAAAATATTTATTTTTGATATGGGAAGATAGGGTATGATATATAGGCCTAAAGTTTGTCTTTATTTGGCAAAGTATTTTGGAGGAAAACAATCTTTCCTTTCTAGAGTAAGTTTTGAAGATTTTGCAAAAGAGGGGAATTAAATAGTTTTAGGGCCCAAATAATTATGTAAACTAATTGATAAATATTTATATCCAAGTTAAATGATGTCTCTTAGTGTATTCATCATTAGCAACCTTGGGTTTTGCAAATGGAGCTTGTTGTTGGAAGAAACAAGGGTTTGATGATCTAGGGCACCAATATTTTTATACCACCTAAACTTGGTTGGGATAAGGAGCTTAGAGAACACCTTGGGTCTTCAGTTAGGTGGATGGATTAAACAAGTTATGTAGATGATAATGGTACAGAGGTTTGAGGATGTTCATGACTGAGCTCTCTAGGAATTTATTGCCAACTTTGAATAAATTAAGGGTGCCAAAATAGATTATCAATTAGCCTTCAAAACCATGTGGGTTTTGGAATCACAAAGCTCCAATTGAAACAAGTGAAGTGGGGATGGATAGACCTTCATGAGTAGAGCACAACCATACCAAGATTTGGTAAAAATAGGATAGTATGAAGGTGCAAGCTTCTTCCAAAGTAGGCATGTTGATAATATTTACAGGAAACATCAATTTCTTGCCCACAAAACCATCAAGAACAAGTGTGTTGGAGGATGATATATCCAAAGGAAATAGTGGGCCTTGGTAGTCCTTATGATGGTATACAAGATGGTTTAAGTGCATTTCAAAAAATGCATAAGGGTTGGAAATGATGGAGACCCAAAGATGGGATATTGGTAACATTTCCAGACTTAGCCAAATTTGGTAGATTTGGGGATTTTGACTTAGAATACAAGTGCTGATGTTTTTGATTGGTTGCAAGGTTCCAAGTAATCACCAAAGGGATTATTTTGAAGTGTAGATTGAGTAGAAAGGATCCATGATTGGTGTTGGTCTTCATTCACTTGGAAGCTTCTAGAAGAGGGTAGTTTCAGAAGTGATCTAGGTAGGGATTTTAGATGGTCACCTTGTGGCTAGAGATCAGGTCAAGCTTTGGAATGTTGCTTAGGGTTTGTAATGTTATCCTTTATTGATCCTATAGGATGAGTTCCTAGAGTATCTCCTATTATTTCCAAAGAAAACAAGTCAAGCAGCAGATCAAGGCAAATCATCTTCCAAGCAATCCATACTACTACTAGGGTTACCATCAAGCCAAGCTTGAGATAAAGATGGGTATTTTGAAAGGTTGAGTTTGAATAAGGTGAGAGTCCTTGGTATCTCTACCAAGAGTAGAATTCAAAAGCATTATAAAAAGGTTTTGGAAAACCTAGAGGTAAGAGTAGTTGAAAGTTCAATCTTGAAAACATAAGTAGATTATATTATATAGCTCTCCATAGTTTGGTCAATAGAAGCTACTAAAATAGTTAGTCTTGCAAACGCATATTGGCTCAAGTTTTGAAATGCCAAAACATTTGAGAAAATTTAAAATGAGTTAAGACAGTTTTTGTGAAATAACTTTTGTCAACTGAGGGTGAGGTAAGGAGTATGTCTCGGATGCATAAGCACAAACAAACAACAACTAAACACTACATCACTAAACAAGAAAAAGTTTTTGTTCCCCCCGATTTTATCATTCTAGACATCTAACTAGGGTTGCTAAAATTGGGATGTTACAATCACTATATAAAATTATAATAGGGAAAGCTCAAAAAAATATCAATTTGATCAATATCTATAAAGTATGGGCATATATTTGGTTCTTGTACTTTGTATCATGTAGAAGTCACCGTTTATTAGCTACCTAACACTTGAAAATTTGGTAACATGGTATAGAGAAACAACGGAGAAGATTCTAGAATGATGGAGAAGTGTGTTTTGAGGTTTGTGCAGAGCATTCATTGTGCTAAAGACCATCAATAGAATCTTCTAGATGCTACTCTAGAATGGAAAAGAAGATCTAACGGCTGGAAATGTTGGGATTCACGAGTCTTGATCCAACAGTCAATATTCAAAGTTATCCTTACACTATATAGTGGTAAGATAAGATAAGCATCAATACGAAAAGGCTATAAAGTAATAATAATCACAAAAAGTTCCTTAGACCACCTAGCGACGACTATAAACACTAGCACGATAATTGAATCATCTCGCTCCTTTAGGACCTTTGGCACCCTGGTTCCCAAAAAATAAAATAAAGAATGTCACTACCCTAATTTTTAGACAAAGTGCACCATGCTTTCTTACAATTCCCAAGTTTTAGGATTTTTGTGGCATAGAAAGGTTTTTCATTTTATTTATGTTTACTTTTTATTGATTAATGATGAGGTTATTGCATCGTAATGCTAGCTATTGTATATTTTAATTGCTAGGTAGTGTATATGCTGGTATAAGGCTGGCAATAGATGATGACGTGTCACTTTCTTATACCTAAGAGTTGGTTATACTAATGAACATGCTCGCATGCACTTGTAGATTATTAAATTATACCTAGTTCAACAAATCGACAGAAAGTGCATATGAGTGGGTGAAATTAACTAGAATATCTTGAAAAATATAAAAACTTGGAAATTATACATAAAACATGGACCACTTTATGTACTAGTAGTAAATGTCACATGATATGCAGTCTTAGGCACATTATTCGTAATTTCTTCTAGAAATTTTTTACTTGTTTACCATGCATACATGCACCGACCTACCAAAATATGGGCACACTATCATTATATCTTGATGTAGATAGGATGTGTCCATGACCTTGGTCACATTTGGATAGAAACCCAAGAAGTTTATGCACAGTACATGGCAGGCCATACCGTGAAGTGAGTTTTTCAAATATTTTTAGTGTTAGCATAAAGAACAAAGAATGCCCCTACCCAATTTTCATACAAAGTGGACAATGCTTTCTTACAGTTTCCAAGTTTAAGGATTTTTCAAGCATGCAACCTAAAACTCCGCGCCCTTAAAAGACTTCATGTCCATAAAACGAAATTAGGTACAAATTGAATACATGTGAGTGCAATAGACTATTACTCTTGAAAAATTCCAAATTTTCTTCTGAAGGTACCCAAACAGTCAATATATCATGGACCAACAATAGTTTTGAAAAATGCCATTATTGATTAATATTTGCATACCGGAAAATTTGACAATGTACAAATAATATTGAAACAAAATAAAGCATAAACCAAAAACATGAGACCTCATTACGCTTGCCGTACTTTTGCTAGTATTAATTGCCACGAAACTAATAAACATGGCCATACTTATATCAATACCCTAGCTACTTTATGATAAGGTTCTCACATTGGGTAGATGGGTGCTCATTGGCGTAGTAAACAATGGTGTTGTTGGATTTTTTTAATTAGGGAAAAACATTTTTCAGCTTTCCAAGTGACGATGGGGATATTCTATAAAGAAAATCCAAAAAATTTGGCTCAGAATGCCACAAGCCTTGTTTTTAGACATAGGAGACCATAAATGTTTTACTTGAGATTCCCAGGTTTTATGAGGTTTCAAGCTTCGCAGCTAAATTCGCCACTTAAATTACTCTATGTCGATTTGTCAAAATTAGATCAAATTAATTTGAACCACAAGTGAGCCGTTGATTACTCTTCGAATCTTACAAAAATCTTTTGAAGGTACACACCGTACAGTCAATATATCAAGAACGACCGAGAGTTTTGAAAGATTCAACTTCTTGCTAGAATTTGCATGCCAACAAAGTTGACCCTGCATTGAAGACAAAAATAAGAAAATAAAGAAAAAGCAAAACAAATTTGGGCATGGAGTCCTTTTGCATGTATTACCTACAATGAGAAATTATAAACATTAGTTTTCTCAACTTTTGAAAAACCTACTTCACAAGATTGGCCACTCCCTCGTCCATAGCACGGTGCTGCGCATGCATGCTTTGGTACGGCACACCGATCTACTTCTAGCAACCGTGTTAGTTTTTTGTGAAATTCATACGATCTATCAATAATCTTCAACATAAGTACCAAAAGTCTCAAAAGTAATAATAATTATAAAAAGGTCATTAGAGTACTTAGAGACTACTTTAAACTCTAGTGTGACAATTCAAGCACCTCGCTGCTTCAGGACCTAGGGTACCCCGGTTCCAAAAAAATAAACAAAGCCATCACCCTAATTTTTATACAAAGTATACCTTGCTTTCTTACAATTCCCAAGTTTTATGATTTTTCAAGGAGGCATAGAAAGGTTTTTTCATTTTATTTATGTTTAATTTTCTTGCTTTTTGATGAGGTTGTTGTATCATAATGCTAGTTGTTGTATATCTTAATTGCTAGCTAGTGTATATGCTAGTATAAGTGTTGGGGGGATACCACCGGGTAGGGTAACGCCGGGGTATAAAGGCCGAGTTAGCCATGGTATGGCACGGTCAAAGCAAGTGTTGTCCAGGTCACCTCAAGGCATGACTAACCACGGAGTAACCCAGCCCGTGGAGCATCTCCCTAGCCTTAGCCCAGCCGGCATAAAATATATGTCGGCCATGTTTGTCTGTCTATTATGCAGGTACCTTTGTAGCCGGCTTAGCCACGTGCTAGCCAGACTATCGCGTGGCTTCCAAGAGAAGGAAGGAATCTCTCGCTGGTCAAAGGTGGCTCTATTAGCTTTAGTGTGAGCGAAGCAGAGCAGAGGGGAGGACCAGCGGGACAGGGGAAACCAAGATGACGCGGGGTATGTCGGCTGATGTAGCCCGTGTCTAGTGACGCTTAAAGGCGAGGATTACACTGTGGGTTACGTCCAAAGCCTGGACGAGCCGTTAAAGGGAATAAATAAGCATCTAGCTTTAGCTAAGGGGTATATTCGGGGAATATGTTGCCACGTGTGCTCTAACTTTGCAACCCGGGCTCCCCTATATAAGGAGCATCGGGGCCTACATAGAGAGGGATCAATTATTTTCTCTGTCTAAGTTAGAACTCTGGAGCTAGGTTGTAGGGAGTAAGAGACATAGTCTCCTTCTCACGGGCAGCTCGAGGAGCACTTGTACTCACCATTGATAGAGGAAACACAAGAACATTTGTGCATGGAATCAGCACGTTTTCCCTCCCTGGATTCCCCTAGCACTCATTGGCCCCATCTTTAGCCTATCCATGGTATCTGCCATGCCACCACCACGACAGTTGGCGCCCACCGTGGGGCGAGCGGTGCTAGCACGGGTGAAAATACGGACAAGAAGCATATCCAACATAGGCGAGCATGTCGTCTCCGGCCTAGTTTAGCGCTTTGGGGCGCTGGACTACGTCAGCAACAACGCAGGGAGCTTCGGCAGGCGTCCCCCTCCATGCAACGGCGTCTCCATCAAACTTGGCGCGCACAAGATCTACGTCGGTGTGGACGAGTCCTGCGTTCATCCGCGGCACGTCGTCGAGGGATACAAACCATCTCTTAGCGCAGATCGTGGCGTGCATATCACTCGCCCCACTAGCAGCGTTGCGGTCCTGACGCAGGAGCAAGCAAAGGCCCGACGCTAGAGCCGGAAGTCACGCCAAAGTAGGCAAGGTCTCGGTTTCCACCACTAGAGAGGCCATAGAATGTACTCCAGCAAGCGATAGATAGCCTAGCAATGCCAATAGCTCCTATGGTAGACCCGGCTCAGGCACAAGCTGAGTTGAAGGAAACTAGGCAGAAAATGTTAGGCGGCGCAAAGAAAGTAGCAGAGCTACAGCAGTACCTGAACATTACTTTGAGAGAATATGCGAAGGAAAATCGCATAGATGGGGTAAAAATCCGAGGTAGGAACCTGATTACTGAGATTGAAAAGGAATACGAGCCTAGGCCGGGTCAGATAGCCACGATAGTAACGGGAGGGCTGGAGAGATACAGTACCCTGGCAAAGAACCTCAGGGTAGCAAATGCGGCTGTGTCCGAGATAGAAGGTCTAACCGGAGAGGCCCAGGAAAGGCAACAAGAAAGGGTGCACCACTTGTTGAGGGTCGCTTGCCAGCAAAATGAAGAAATGAACAAAGCAAACCCGGTGCCACCAGGAGCATCGCACGTGGTTCATTCGGCTAGAAATAACCCGGCAAAATCCGGCGGAGCCGCATCATCTCTGGGTCACAATCCCAGGAGAGAAGAGGTGGTAAACTCTGGGAGAAGAGACAAACAGATGGTCCCCTACGACCCGATGAGAGCTAGAAAGGCAAAGCGGTGCAAGTAGATGAAGATCGTCACAGCACCAGACGACGTGAAGCTGGCCGAGGTAACCACGACCAAGGCAATGTCGATCAAAGGAACGCTGCCAATGGAAATGCCGGACAGCGTGATCCGGTAGGGACATGAAAAAATGTACCTCAGCAGCAGCAGCATCGCGCACCTCGGCAAGAGAGAAGTGCAGGTCAAGCAGCGCAACAGCAGAATGCTTGTCCGGATCAAGAAAGATAGAATGATGGTTATTCATCGATGGTAAACGACGGATACCCCAGACCGGAGCATCATATAATTGGGTCAAGGCTAGGAAGCAGAAACTTATAGCCAGATGATGTGAGGCTGAAGCTTGACAGAATTTATAGGTTGGAGATGATCGAAGTACAAAGTCCTCCTGGTTCGACATGCTTTGGGCCCTGGATCATGAAGGAGCCGCCAGTGCCAAACTTTAAGTTGGCCAGAGGAACCAGGAGCTACGATGGTAGTACCAGACCAGAGGATTGGCTGATTGATTACACAATAGCGGTCAATATTGCAACTGGAAATTTGAGATGGGTAGTGAGGTATGTACCTCAAATGTTGGAAGGACCAGTGAGAGTTTGGGTAAATAACTTGCCACCGGGAAGTGTTAACTGCTGGCTAGATTTTGAGGAGTTATTCGTTAGAAACTTCGCAAGCACTTACAAGAGGCCCAACAGGCCACAGACGCTGGCGTTATGCCGGCAGAGACCGAATGAGCCATACCGAGATTTCTTGACTCAGTGGTGCAACGTGCGAAACTCATGCGAGGGGGTAATTGAATCACAAGAAATTGCATGGTTCGCCCAGAGCTGCAGATATGGAAGTATGTTGTGGAAAAGACTGCAACGAGATATGCCAACCACTTTGGCTGAGACGATCCGGATCGCAGATTCGTATGCTTTGGGAGATCCAACTAAACCCTGGCTAATGTCAAGCGAGGCAAACGAGGAGTATTACAACCGAGATGGCTTCGGGTCATCAAGGAGAAATGATTTCCGAGGAAAGAGAAGGGACGAGCGTCCGGATTACATATATAACTCGCAGCAGGTGGCAGTGGTGGACCGGGATCAACCCAATGCCGGCGCCAGCCAGCGCCAGAAAACTGGAGGGCAAAACTAGCAACAGAAAAATGAAGGGAAGAAGCCTTGGACCCGGGAGCAGAAAAAGCACTAGAAAGAGCGAAAAGATCGACCGAGGTATACGTTCGAGTCTATGTTGGATCAACCTTGCAAGTTTCATACGCCAAGTCCAAGTAGTCCGGCGAATCATACAACCCGGCGGTGTGAATGGATGAGGAAATTAGAACTAGGCAGTTCGGGGAATGCTCAAGCACCTCGGAACGAAGCTCCTCGGAATGAGGCACCATGGCAGCCATTACTGACAGGGGGACAACACCTAATGTTGCCTCCACCTCTGCCGAGGTATGACAATCAGGAAAGGAGGGATGTTGTGCATCAAGTGAATAACAACCAACAGCAAGACCAAGGTTACCACGCAAATGAGGGACGAAATGAATACAAGGAGCATCATCAAAGTTACTGTGTGTTTACCACGGAAGAAACTGACCTGAAAAGCTTGTAGCGCCGGCATATGGAGGTAAATGAGGTAATGCCAGCAGTGGTAAGATATATGCCTTGGTCAGACTAGGAGATTATGTGGAGTATTAAGGATCACCCAAAGATCATGCCTAGTCCAGGGACCTACGCACTGGTCCTGGATCTGACATTCATCGGGCCAAATCTCAATGTGAGGTTTTCCAAAGTGTAGATTGACAACGGCAGTAGCATCAATATCATGTACAAGGATACCATGCACAAGTTGGGAATATCAAAGAACATGCTGCAAGCAACAAGGACCACCTTTCACGGCATTGTGCCGGGTATTTCCTGTGAGCCAATTGGCAAGGTCTGGGTTGATGTGTTCTTCGGTACAAGAGATAATTGCTGGACTGAGAATTTGGAGTTCGAAGTAGTGAATCTGGAGAGCGCCTATCACGCGTTACTCGGCAGGCCCGCGCTGAACAAGTTCATGGCAAGTACTCACATCAGCTAATTAAAGATGAAACTGCCCGGACCTAGGGGAGTGATAACTGTATCCAGGGACTTCAGGCGTTTGATTGAATGCACCTCTGCCGGATCTAACTTAGCCAAGTCGCTCGTGATAGCTCAAGAGAAAAGGAGGATACAGGAAGTGGCGGCATTGGCTCAATCTGCACAGCAACATATGCCGGCTCTGACCAACCTGCATGGAAGCGTGTCATTCCAAGCAACCAAGGATACAAAGAAAGTGCCTATCGATGATCAGTTCCCAGATCACACCATAACCATTGGTGCCGGGTTAAGCAGCAAATAGGAAAGCGAGCTTGTCAACTTCCTCCGTGAGAATCGGGATATCTTTGCTTGGTATACACGGGATCTGCAAGGTGTGCCGAGGGAGTTGGCCGAGCACTCTTTAAACATAAGACCCGGTGAAGCAGCCTCTCTAGTGTTTCGTCGAGGACAGAAGAAAAGTCATTGGGGATGAGATAACTAGACTCCTTGCTGCCGGGTTTATCATGGAAGTACTCTATCCATATTGGCACTCTAATTCGGTGCGTGTGGAAAATAAGAAGGATGATCCGAATGTGGCTGTGGTATGGCGCATGTGCATTGATTACACGAACCTGAATAAGGCGTGTCCTAAAAATCCATTCCCACTTCCTAGAATAGATCAAGTCATAGACTCAACTGCCGGATGTTAGCTGTTATCATTCATTGATGCGTATTCTAGTTTCCACCAGATACCCCTAAACCTGGATGATCGAATAAAGACTGCGTTTATTATCCCATACGGGGCTTATTGCTATCGCACTATGCCGTTTGGATTACGTAATGCTGGAGCAACGTTCCAGCGATGCATGCAAAAATGTTTACATGACCAAATAGGTCGAAACGTGCAAGTTTATGTGGATGATGTGATGATAAAAACTAAGGAAAGCAATACGCTCCTTGATGACATCCGGCAAACATTCACGAACTTGAGACGCTTCCGAATGAAGCTTAACCCAGAAAAATGCACCATTGGTGTGCTAGCAGGAAAGTTGCTAGGTTTTCTAGTGTCTAGCCGAGGTATCGAAGCTAACCCAACGAAAATCCGGGCCATGGAGAGAATGGAACTGCCAAAATGTCTTAACTATGTGCAGAAGTTCACTAGTTGCCTGGCATCATTAAGTTGGTTTCTATGTCGGCTGGAAGAGAAGGCCTTGCCCCTCTACCAGTTAATGAAAAAGGCAGACAAATTCACATGGACACCACAAGCGGATAGCACATTTCGAGAATTGAAAAAGATGTTGTCTACTGCACCAATCCTAGCCACACCACTACCTAAGGAGCCAATGTTGCTCTAAGTAGCCGCGACCAACCGAGTCATAAGTGCAGTAATCATAGTGGAGCGCGAAGAAGAAGGAAAGTTGGTGCAAAGGCCAGTGTATTATCTGAGCGACGTATTATCTGCTTCAAAACAGAATTGCCCACACTATCAAAAGATGGCATATGGCGTGTATATGTCGGCCAAAAAACTCAAACACTACTTTGAGGAACACCCCATCAAGGCGACATGTGAGGCACCTATATCAGAGATTATGAGTAACAAAGATGCAAGTGGGCGGATAGTAAAGTGGGGAATTGAGCTAGCCCTGTATGCACCACAGTTTGACAGAAGAGATGCGATCAAATCGCAAGCTATGGCGGATTTCTTTGTGGACTCGGCCGAGATGCAATACGAGCCACCACTGTCGGACTCAAACTATTAGAGAATGCATTTTGACGGATCGAAATTGAAAGAAGGGTTGTGTGCCGGGGTAGTGCTTACCTCGCCCAAAAAGGATCAACTGAAATATGTCCTCCAAATCCACTTAAGTGTCTCAAATAATGTCGCAGAATATGAAGCACTGGTACATGGTCTCAAAGTAGCAAAAGAAGTGGGGATACGTCGGATACAATGCTTTGGAGACTCGGATTTGGTGATACAGCAAGTATCTGGCAACTGGGATGCCTTGGATGCAAATATGGCCCTTTACAGATTTCATGTGCAAAAGATAAGCGGATTCTGCGAGGGATGTGAATTCCACCACATACCTCGGATTGAAAACAAGGCAGCCGACATACTGTCTACGTTGGGCTCATCCCGGCAACCAATCCCGCCAAATGTTGCCTTGGAACACTTAAGAAAACCATCTATTACTCCATCGCTCGAATCCGAATCAATTTACATCCCGGCATTTTCCAGGTCAGAAGCGACACCAATGGAAATAGATTGGGGAGGCACCACAGCAAACCCGGGGACCGCTTCGGCAAACCCGGGGGCTGCCTCAGCAAACCCAGGGACTGGTCAGCCAAACCCGGTGGGAGTTATGTCAGTGGATGCAATGGAAATTGACGAGGAACCTTTCTCAATCCGAGCTATACCCACTTGGGCCAAGCCAATATTTGACTTCCTAAAAGAGGGGATCTTGCCAGGTGATGAGATACTCTCAAGGCAGATCCAGAGAAGGGCAAAGGCCTATACCATTATCAATGCCGAACTATACAAGAGGAGTGTAACCACAGTACTATAGCGGTGCGTTGACCCAGAGGAAGGACTTGACATATTTCGGGATATCCACCAAGGAGAATGTGGTCACCATGCATCTTCAAGAGCATTAGTGGCAAAAGCTTTCCGACATGGATTTTATTGGCCAAGTGCTTTGGAGCAAGCAGAAGATTTGGTGAGAAATATAAGGGCTGTCAGAGATACACCACGAAAACTCATCTACCAATGTCGAAACTCAAAACTATCCCCATTACTTTGCCATTTGTTGTATGGTGCCTAGACATGGTAGGGCCGTTTGAGCCGGCTAAAGGAGGAATGACCCACATCCTAGTTATGGTTGACAAATTCACCAAATGGATCGAAGTAAAGCCAATCAGGAAATGTGATGGGGCAACAGCAGTGAAGTTTCTCAAGGATATAATCCTGAGATATGGCTACCCCCACAGTATCATAACTGATAATGGCACAAATTTCGCTGAAGGAGCATTTGTGAGGTTCTGCCGAGAAAAGAAAATCCGGCTAGATCTAGCCTCAGTGGCCCACCCCGCATCGAACGGGCAAGTGGAAATATCCAACGGACTGGTATTGTCCGGGATAAAAACCCCGGCTCATAGAGCCGCTGCAAAGATCAGCGGGGTGTTGGATAGAAGAACTACCAGAAGTACTGTGGAGTTTAAGAACAACTCCGAATCGATTAACAGGCTATACGCCATTTTTTTGGTATATGGGGCAGAAGTTGTATTACCAGCCGACATAGAGCATGATTCACCAAGAGTCACCCAATACACAGAAGCCGAAGTGCGCGAAGCCCGGCAAAATGATGTTGATCTGCTGGAAGAAGCGAGAGAACTGGCCTTGTCCAGATCCGCCATATATCAGCAAAATCTCCGACGCTACCACAGCCAGAAAGTAAACCCTCGAGTCTTCCGGGAAGGTGATCTGGTACTCCGGTTGGTGTAGGGCACTGTTGGCATGCATAAATTATCCCCTCCATGGGAAGGACCTTTCATTGTAACCAAAGCTTTGCACAATGATTCCTACTATCTTATTGATGCACAGCCACAGGAAAAGAACAAGGCGGACATGTCTGGAGAGGAATCTAAGCGACCGCGGAATGTAGCACTACTTCATCTTTTTTACACCTGACAAAGAGGTGAATGTATCCGAGCTACTCATATGTCGGTATGTATGTCGGCAATGAGGTTATTAATGAAACTTTGGCACCCCAAGCAGAAACTCGGGGACTGCCATAATAATTGTTCTTCTTCTTTCGTATTTTTATATGTCCGCTGGGTTAATTCGCTTATATCTTAGCCGGATTAGTAATGTGTGACCAACAAAAACCCAACTCTTCGACTTTGTTGTTGTCCAACAAGAATTGGCTTCATGGCAAGCAAGAGAATAAGTTTGGAATGGCAAAGCACATGAAAAACGACTAAGGAAAAGAACTTAAGCGAGCCGATGTTTGTTGTTCAAACTAACCCTGTGTTTACTTTATTCATCTAACACCAGATTATTTTGAGCTAATCTCAAAGTTTCAACTATTGTTAAGTCAATTTTTTGAACCTCGGACTCGTAAGTCAAAAAAACCGAATCAAGGTATTTGGCCAGATAAATACACACAATATTCAATAAAGGTTTCCTCACTTTTGGGGAGACCTCCAATTGATATTCTCTCTCTCATGACCGTGGTCCCAAGTTCAGACTGCGCGAACGAGAGACATCTTCACCGCGGAGTGTCGTCGCGCTACGGGGTTCGGATTCAGGAGCTCTACTTCCGCAACTGCTACTAGATCGGGGAAGCGGGAGTCATCGTCAGGCACCGGACGTGTGTAACTCCCCGCGAGGTGTCACACTTGAGGCACTCAATTCGTTGGAGCCATAGGAGCGCAAGGACTTCATCACGACCTTGAGGTCGGCTTCGGCTCCTCTACATCAACCATGCTCTCCTAAGCATTGACAACGCTTTTCGGTCTTCAAGGGTAAGTTCATGAAAATCCCCTCCCGTTACTGCATTACTAATAGATAGGTCCTGGCAACATCAGGGGTTTAGGGGCGTAGGGTAAAAATTTATTGTTTTCATGCGCGGAACCCCAACAGTTTAATACCGGGATTTTTCACAGTGATCATCTTCAGAAGATCTTCCACAGTATAGTCTGGTGATGGCCCATTGCTATAGTCTGGCTCTTCACGCTTCTCATCTTTTTCTTCTACCCTCATCATCTTGAGTTCTTCCACTTGGTTTGGTTCAGGCTTTCCGGCAAATCTTGCAAGTATTAGAGTTTGTCTCTCGTCTATCTTGCCCAATTGTGCCTCCACAGTCTTGGTTCTTTCCTGTGGAGCCTGCATATCATTTCTAATAGCAATGGCCTAGTTAGATAATTTACCAATAATATTGTCATGGTTCTCCATTATTTTGATAAGAACATTATTTTGATCAGTTTATGCTTGCATAAAGGTTTTAAAAGAATTCTCCGAAGGGAGAGTACCATGATTTGCTTCATTATGATTATAGTTATTATTTTTGGAGCACCTGCAGGATTAGAATATTGTTTTGAAAGTTTGGGCCATAACTTTGACTCTTCCATGCAGGGTTATAAATATTATGAGCTATAAAATTGACTTCATTAGAACCGATAGTGATAGCATTAATTTGGGTATCTTACTTACCCTTTACAATATTTAAAAGCTCATCTCCCTTTGAAGTAAGCTCTTCATTGTACTCCTGGGTGATTGAATTCACCCTCTTTCGGGAGGTTCTCTCTACATGCCATTGGGCATCATTACTTTGCATATCATCAAGAAGTTGTTTTGCAACATTCACTTACGTCCCCATGAAGGTTCCTCCTGCTGTAGTATCTAGCATAGACTTAGATATTGGGTTAAGAGCATTATAAAATAAATTTAAAATAAGACATTATTCCATCCCATGACTACGACAATTCATGACTGCTTCCTTCATTCTCTCCCAAGAAAGCGCTAGTGGCTCATGATCTTCTTGTCTAAAGCTCGTTATGTTGGATCTTAGTTGCATAGTCTTAGCTAGAGGAAAACATTTAGTCATAAAAAGATTAGTACATTCCTCCCAAGATTTAATAGTACCTTTAGGCAAAGCTAGCAACCAACTTAGCCTTTCCTCTTAAAGAGAAAGGAAATAAGCATAATTATACCGCATTGGGGTCAACATATTTTATGTGCATCATGCCGCATATCTTAGTGAATGTGTTTAGGTGCAAACCTGAATCCTCAGTAGCTAAGCCTCCAAATTGATTCTATTTAACTAAACTCAAAAAATTAGGCTTAATTTCATAAATTTATGTATCAACAGCGGGTTGAGTAATAGGTGCAAGAATAAAATCATCATTGGGAGTAGCATACTCCCCAAGTTTCTTTTGATCCATCACTCTTTTCTTTTTGTTATTTTTGGAATAGAGAACCAAATAAGTAAGTAACTATTTTTGGATTTTCAATAGATAACAAAAATTAAACTAATAGCAAGAAATAAACTAAAAAACAAAAATTAAACTAAAAAAGGTCTCTAGGGACCTCACCAGGATAGAGAATTGATCCCCGACAACGGCGCTAGAAAAAGGGTTGATACCTTCGTTCTGGATTAAGGGTATAGTATAACAGATTTTTCCCAAGTAAACCTTGGGAAATGATTGTTGTATGCAAATAATAAGGCATGTCTATAAGACTTTTTTTGCTCATTTTATTTTATGTTTACCGGACCTTTCTAGTTTACTTTGAATCGCTGGTTGTTGCAATGGTGGAAATAAGCCAGGATTGAAGATCGACCTGCAGCTACACATACATATGGGATAGAAATAATGATAAGCACATTCATGTGTGAAATGATCTAATATAGATATGGTTGTGGGCAGCACATCCATAAACAATAAAGCCCATGTGAGCCACATGCATAGCAATAGTCTTTTGATCCAACTGTTATACCACCGGGCTATAACAATTATTAAGTAAAATATAGATCAAAGCATTAAGAATGGTGATGTTGTTGTTACACCCAAGTAGATCCCTAAATGAAAATCGTACTCTGCTTGTTGTCACTTGGTTTCGCGTGAAGTCGCTGTTCACCACTCATCTTACCTCGAGCCTTTATCAGTTCCTGGGATCCTGGGTACCTACAAGTCCATGGATCGAGACAAGAGACAAAGAAATAAAGATACATATCTTCTATTCAATCACCACACAATATTCCCATGTATTATATGTACATAGTCGCTGCGAGGTTTCTCCCCAACCCGTAACCCGTGAGGACTACTCACTCATAACAATAAGATCAAAGATAGAAAAAAGTGTGCAAATACTTAAATTGAAATCAAATCACTACAAGAAAAGTGTCCATCCGCAACAACCTAGACCGCCAGTCGTTGTAGAAGGCGCTTCTTCTGCGGCAAATTTCTCCGCTCAACCGTAGCTGATGGAAAACTATTTTTTCGGTTTCATGGCCCTCTACTACGACGAAACCGCTAAAAACATGGAGGAAGCTCGGCCGGTATGTGGCAGAAGCAAGATTTTCAGTTCCTTGCGTGATGTTGACTCGCCAAAGTATTTTTTAGGCGTGTGGGTCCAGGACATCAGTGTCTCTAGCGGACCATACTTTTCAATCACGCCTCCCTGATTTGAACTCGATAACGTTGCTCGATGCGTATGATGGTTAGTTAGGCTGCCGGGTCCCACATGTTAGCCTCTCATTAGAAGAATCGGGTGTATGATGGAAAAAAATTCCTTTGCTCGCGCTACCCTGTTTCGAACTTGATAGCATTGCTCGATGCATCTACCATTTAATTAGGCTTGTTAAACTTGACCTCTTGTATGGTAAGGTTGATGGGTGCTAGCTGCAGGCAGATGGGTCAGCCATATCATCCTCTCAGTATAGAAATATTACTACAGATAAACTTCATGCCTTGCCACTACACAAGAAAAATGTTTTTATAAAACAAAAAATGTATACTAACATCATATATAACTTATTTATTTTTCTTCTTAAAAATTTGCCTGTCCATCTTCTACGCATGATTGCTGGTAGCTCAACTAAAAATGCTATACATAATGTAGTAGGTAATACTTTCTACTTAAAAAACATGGATATGCGCAGTTTCTTTAGGGGTGGGTGGACAGTGCCCAAAAAAGGCTGAATTGAAGAAAAATGGGTTAGGTAGGGATTGATGGGCTATTATCCATTAGCTATTTTCATGGGCTCTCATCCAAACTAATTGGGATGTTTGTGGTAGCAGAATGACCCAAAACATGGCCGAATTAGAAGGCCTTGGGCTATAAAGAGGCCGGATGGGCTAATTTATTGGGCTCGATAGTTAAAATCCCAAGATACGTGTTGGTGCTCAACCGGATTCGAAACAAAGACGTCAAAATGTAAAAAATAAGGTATAAAATATGGGAGCGCCTAGATCTCAAGCGCCTGAGAACTTGTTATGTTAAGTCGCTAACATCACCCTACTAATTGTGCTAATTCTCAGTTGCAACCTAGTAGTTGCAACTCATTAAATTCCCAATTACAACCTAGTTGCAATGAATGTGTAACCCTCACGTTGGACAAATCACGAGGTAAATCTAATGGCTTGAGAGGTGATTGAGAACTAAGAAGTTCTCGGGCACCTGAGAACTAGCAAATCCTATAAAATATTTATAGATATTTTCGTGAAAATTGAAGACAAACACCCCGCGCCCGCCGAAACTTTCCGTCGGTATCCCAAACTTTCCTAAGCGTGCATTCAATCGAGCAACCAGCCGCCATCTCTTAAAATTTTGCGTCTTTCTTATGGGAGATGCACCGGATTAGAACCAGGCTGCACACTTCTCCACGCCTTAAAAACATTTCTCGGTGCCTTTCTATCAATACTGACAGCCTACCAACATTTTCCACGGTGTTTTTCACGATATGCACTGGCCAGTGATCAGCTGGGCGATCCCCAAGCTTCGCCTGCTAGATTCAGGCACTACATATTCTTCTTAGCTTTGGTTTGTTCTCCACCTCTCCTAGAGATGGTTAAAGCTTGTGACCATGTAGATTTACATGGTGCTTGTAGATTTGGGTTGGAAAACATCTTAAAAAGGATTTGACAGAGATCTTGTGTAAGCTTTTAACCTGATATATTCCCCATCCTTCTTTGATATGATGGCGCATTTGACTATTGATGTACCTGATGAGGAAGTTCTTAGAGGTACAGTATAGTATACATGGATGTACCCTATAGAACATCGACTTCGCATTTCCAAGGAACGGGAAGATATTCATAGATAGTTTGATAAGTGAGTGTTATGGAATGATATTTTCACATATAATATAGACTGTAGCAAAGTTAGATATATTCAAATATCTGACTTGGCTATGTTTTGTAGGTTTTTCGCAGAAATAAAAGTACCAGCAAATTTCGTTCCACCAATAAAAAGATTGGATGGACTAAGATATAAGGATCATGTAAGACGCTCAAGTTGCACTATGAATTGTCTGTGAATTTTCCACATGAGATAACCTCTTGTATATTTTGTAACGCTACATTTCGGAGCTTGAATTTTTGTCCCTTATCTGTGGTCCTGATAGGAGTATAAAAACATGTTCAACTTGCATTTCCAATGGTGTCTACCATAGCGTTGATGTACCTTCTATGGAGACTAATGCAACTAGAGGTTGTCCTAATGAACCTGCACTAGATTGCGTTTAGACTCGAAATCCTGCACTTGACATTATTGTCCCAAGGAAAAGAAGGTTGTGGATCTGGTATACCGCCTTCTGTAGAACAAGATGCTGGAGGTGATGATTTCCTATGGAAGTCCCTACCATTCTATGACTTGTACGAGTAGTTATCTTAATGTAATGGAATTGCATGTCCCTCTCTATCAATGAAAATGGCAAATCTTTTTCCTTGTTTCAAAAATAAATAAATATTTGCATGTCTCCTTGTGTTAGTCAATACAAAGAAGATATTGTTTTCTATTCAAGTCATGTGAACAAATATGTTTGTATGTAGAGACATAAAAGTGGATTGGGTAACAAAATCAGCATGAAGTTTCCAGATCAATAACACAAGCATAATGGCATTACAAGAAAAGGCACAGAACCATCTTTTCACCATGCTTGTGAAAAGGAGATGAGCCAGGAACCACGCATGGAAGTGGCAAAGGCCAATTCTCATGAAGCTCAGCTAGCATTAGTTTATCATCGATAATACTTAAGCATCCGAATATGATTACATACTAGGAGTAGGTCCAGTTCCACACTACAGCTCAACAGCCAAAAGTGTAAGGAATGCATAAGGTAGCTCTATAATACAGGTTCCAGAGAAAAGCATACAAATCATAAGAAAGGAAGCTCCGCATCATAGTTCACCACCTTCAAGTGCAACAGTCTCTAGAGATTGTAAACCCAATTCACCACCTCCTTCGAGTGGCACGATGATTTTGGTAGCAGGATCAGCGGCACCAATAGCAGCGCCAGCACCGGTAGCATGAGTCTCCACAATAGGTGAACTATCGAGCCCCACAATGTCCGATGGAGGCTCTTCACTACAGATCTAGCCGCACAAGTCTCTGCCAATGGTAAAACAAATCAACCAACTCCATCATTTGGCATGATAATGGTAGGTGCAGGCTCATCAGTACCAGCTACAACTGCATCAGTCTTCATAGAAGGTAAATAAGGTGGCATCTTAGGTGTAGCAATCTGATATTCATTTTCAACTCCGTCATTAGGAAACTAAGAGTCTTCTTCAACTTTGTGCTTCTATAGTTACAAGATAAACAGAGATAATAGCCAAATCATCTGCATGGGACGACAAGAACATACATCATTCTATTGATTTACCTTGTCATCTGGGATAGTAGAAGTCACAAAATTGGAACCTATTTCATCAAGAATCCTCTCTTTCACTCCTTCCCCTCTCTCCTTCTACAATAAGTTGTAATATTGATTACATGATGTTGATTGTCAAATATATGCAAATGTTGAAAAGTTTGCACTATCAAACTACCAACTTTGAACAGATCCCCACTGTTCTTAGTTATGGGATCTAGCCTAGAAACCAAGCTTCCATGCAATCCTAGTCTACAAAAAAAGATGCATACCCAAGATAAGAACTACTCTACAATATGACAATGCTACGCAATCGACAATAAACATTAACTGCATCATCAACTCTATCATGTAAGTTCGGAGGGAATTTAGATACAATCCTTTCACAAAAGCTAAAACATATTATATTATGAATTGGAGGGAATAGGTACGAGTGTTCTAGTATTTCACAAACCGCCATTGGTGCCGCGGACAGGGATGATGGATGTGCCACCACCCTAAAGAAGGTTGTCGTGCCGATCTTGCTGCCACCTTTAGAGGAAAGAGCCGAGGAGCTGGTTGGCAACAATATGGAGGAAGAGTCCAGGGGCGGTAGTGGATGGAAGAAGGGACTGAGTAAAAGAGACTGTGTGTGCGTGGGGGAGGCTGGTGAGGGAGTTAAATCTAGCTTGTCTCGGAAGGAACGCGCTGCCACGTGCACCGACGTGTGCAAAACCCCCTCCCTCTCTCTTCTGTGGAAACTACTATCAGTAGTACTCCAGGTAGCTTCATTGAGTTTGCTGGTACTAGTTAACCTTTACTACTACTAGGTAGACTAGTACTTGTTTAGAAAAAACTAGACTAGCACACCATTGTACGGTATTGCCTTATCAAATCACTAGAGATGCCATGATGAGTGACATGTTTTTACTGGTAAACTTGGAAACATCATGTTCCACCGCATGCAGTTCCGGAGTGAAGTACCAACACGTCCAACTTACCTACAGTAGCTTGTTACAGGACCCAAACTGCAGGGAAAAGGAAACAAAACTACGGACCTGCTAGGAGTAATACTAATAGTATACACCATTTTGGAAGAAATTATGTAGTAGTAATAGAGTACAATTGTACTCCTAATAAGGTTCTTTTACGAGCTTGGTGAAACATACATACTAGAGAAACTACCAAGTGTACAAAAGGACTTTGGTCATACAGAGTATTTTACAAGCCGGACGGGTGCAAAAGTAAATGCTGAGAAGTACATCAGATAAACAGCCAAAAGAAAGAGTTCAATAGAAGGACGAGACCAAATGAGCTATCATTGAACTGTCTCGTTCCACTCCAGGGCATTTGAGAAGCTTTGGATGAACCAAAACAGAGTCTTCGAGCATATCTAGTGAGTGTTGGTGTGGAAACCAACAGCTATGTCACCATTCAGACTAAAGCGGGAAACTTAAGGATGTGACCTATACTTGTAGCCAATTTCTTTGTGTGATGTGTAAACACAGTTTGTTCTTGTCAGATGTCCTGGCGGATCATTTTCACCTCCTACTGCAATGTTAATCAGATAGTTCACGCCAAGGAAAAGAGAATATGATCCAATGTCAGTAACCCTTTTCTGTTGGTTAGCTGCATGTAACTGGCTTGTGTCCATCAAGAACACCATGCACTCAAACCTAGAAGGATATGTGCGAATGGTGCGACCATAATGAACAACACTAGTATCATCAGCAACAACATTGCCTGTGACACCATATGTATAGACTATAAGAAGTCTTGAACCATGGGGAGATCTTGCTAACCATTATAATTGTCCTCTACTATGTAGTTCACTCGCGATTTGCATTCCTGCTCTAGAAGTTCTCTTATGATGCCATTATAATTTCTATCTGGTTGATTCTTAGCTATGATAGTGAATGCATGTCATTGTGTAGCTCACCGCAAATTCTGAGTTACCCAACATCTCTTGCATTCTAGGAGATACCACGGCTTCCATATATATTTGCTGAAATGACATGGCTAGTTTATATTTGCTAAAATTCTAAGAAACACTTTGTTTAATTTCTCATTTCATTGTAGGCACACTTGTCTAATGCTTGTTTTTCCTGTTCTACAGGTTCACAAGCGACACCATTATATCTCGTATCTGGTTTTGGTTCGCCCTAAGAAACAACATAACTATCCTCTACTATATATTTCATTCGTGGTTTGCATTCCTACTCTACAAGTTCTCATATGATGCGGTTATAATTTCTATCTGGTTCATTCTTAGCTATGACAGTAACTGCATGTCATTCTGTAGCTCAGCGCAAATTCCGAGTCACCCAATGTCTCTTGCATTCTAGGGTATACAACTGCTTAAATATATATTTGTTGAAATGACCTAGCTAGTTTATATTTGCTGAAATTCTAAGCCACACACCCATTTTTTGATTTCTCGTTTCATGATAGGCACACTTGTTTAATTCGTGCTTGCTTGTCCTGTTTGTTTGACGTGTTGGTCAACAATTGAACCATTCGCTAGTAGTAAACACCAATTCATAGCTCATGTCATATCATCAAATGAGTAGTTTATCTTGTTTGATGTATTAACTTGTTATTACTTAGTTTCAGATTCTCCGCCCAAGAGGGGGCTACAAGATCATGTATCCTCCAATGTAGTTGTCGCATTCAAAGGGAGATGAAGGTGATAGATTGAGAAAGCAAATTGAGGACTCTGATATCAACTCGATTGTCAGCTGAAATGCCGAATTTTCTTTCCCTTCAGTTGATAATATGTAATAATTTTAGGAAGTTTGCAATTGATGTAATATCTAGATAACTCGTATAGGCCATGTAGGCATTTAGTTGACGCCGTCCACACATGGAGGTGGGCGGTACCATAACTAAGCCAGCCAGGTCGATTAGAGAATAGTATCGGGCTTTGTTATTGACCGTCTTGTATTGAGACAATGATGAACAGTAAAAGGATGCGCTAATTATATGCCTTTTATGATATTGGCATGGGCTTCAGAAAGGCCAAAACTTTAAAAGACCATAGGTGGGAACTAGTAACAGTAATAGGACATAACAGTAACAGGCCAGAACACTAATAGGCCAGAACAGCAGTATGCCAGAACAGAAATAGGCTAGAACAGTAACATGCCACAACAGTAAAAGGCCAGAACAGTAATAGGCTAGAATAGTAACAGGCCACAGTAGTAAAAGACCAAAACAGTTAAAGGTAAGAACAGTAACAAGCCATAATAGTAATAGACCGAAAATTACCAGACATGAACAGTAACAAGCTGACAAAATTACCAGGCCAAAATAGTACGATACTAGAACAGTAACATGCCGCTTGTGGGCCTGAACAGTTCACGGCAGGAACAATAAAAGACCAGAACAGTAACGAGCCTTCTCAAATAATGGACGTTAGTAGGCATCCCATGATGAACTATGAGAATAGTGATGGGCTGACCACAAGACTTAACAGTATCGGATCGACTTGGCGCAGGCTGCTAATGGGTTGCACAGTGTTGGACCAACATGGGTCTTCTGTAGGCCGAAATAGTATCGGGCCCGGAAGTTCATGTGCCGCAGTTGGCTGCATTAATGGGCCCATTTCAAGCAGTGTAGGACGAAACAGTAACAGCCCCTATTTTTATTGGGATCTCCTCATGGGCAGGATCACTTAATAATTAGCAGCACTTGGTTGGGCCAGGCTTCTACCATGGTTTCTGTGGCCGTTAATGGTGGTAACCGGCCGTTAACGGCGTCTACCACGTGGTAGTTGATGTGGACATCCCATCTATTGATACAACCGTTGTACCTATAACTACACAAATACAAGGTCCTATCACTCGAGCGCGTGCCAAGCAACTTAACTATCAGGTACTTTTGTTTCTTAGAACTATTCCTCATATACATGAGAATATGATGCTGCCTAAATCAGATGTGATTGTTACTCTTAGGAATGATGGACCTAAGCATGGACGAGAGGGACAAGCATTGGAGCATGATCATGCATGTAGATGGCAGCAAGCATGTGAGAATTAAAGAGGATGCCACAAGTGGAGATTTCAGAACTTTGAAGCCACCATAATGAAGATTCGAGGCTTGGACGAAATATTCAAGAATACTACTTCCTAGATTCATCCATAGCATAATCTGGTGTTGCGTCACCTTTATTTTCGGCCAGGCCGATGTTATTTTTCGCAAGATTTTTAATAGCCACTTTTTTAGAGTCCGTATGTGAGGGGGAAAGGCCTTTTAGGGTTGGATTCGTCCACCATACCTATGGCTGGCCTAAACCCCACCTTTTCCTCCTTAAATACCCCCCATAGCCATCACTTTAAACTCGGATTTTGTTTAGACTAAAAGTTAGCCATCATTGCAACTTCGCCAAGGCTTGGGTGTCGCAGAGACCTCCTATACTTTGCACCTATTCAGGATTCCACTGATTACAATAAATCTTTCATCTTTATCCGCAATATCTTGATTGCAATATTAGTTCTTACTTGTTCTTGATTTCTAGTAGGAATTAAGACCCTTGTTGGTTAGGATGATCGTGCTTCTGATTGGTAACCTCCAAGAGATTGGCCTAGCGATTGCATTGGCGCTCGTGCCCGCACGTGTATTCGGATCGTCAAGCCTGAACTCCACCCAAATTTACTTATCACCATCTCATCGAAAGATCGGACACCTTTGCCCTATCAAGTGGTATCAGATTTCAGATTGCTCGGTGAGATTTTACAGTTTTTCCTAGTGTAGATCTGTTTTTCCTATAACTCATGAAAAAGCCAAAAATACATTTACAGTTAGCTCTATCCCATCATCAATCTTTGCCTTGCATTATCTTTTTAGTTTTTGCATCGTTGAATTTGTGTCTGGATCGTTGCGTCAAGTTGCTTGTCTTAGTGTCTTGTCCCTTAGAGTTTCAAGTTCTGGTCACACTAGTCACCGCCGCCACGATCACCGATCATCACCATTTCCATACATCCATCACCATATTCTGCCACCATATACCCTACCACCATAAAACCCTAGACTCTGCCACTACCTTCCTACCGCGACACGGAACTGATCACTTTTCCTATTATGGCACGAGTCCGAGTAGAGTTGTTATTTCCTTATTAGTTTTTTCCTTCAATATTGTTTCCATGCTATAATCTAATTCTGTAAGTCAAGTTCTGGCGGCAAGTCAAGAAGGAGAGCAAAAAATCAGTCTGGAATCGCCTCCAAAAAATTTCTAACTATTAGAGGGATTGAGCACCCAAATTGATTTAATTCCTGATGCCATGTTTCCCAACTGTGCGCCATATAGAACCAATCCTGAGGAGACAAAGGAGATACAACACCAAATTCAGGAACTACTTGACAGAGATCACATTCGTGAGTCCTTTAGCCCTTGTGTTGTTCCTATTATTTTGGTACCTAAGAAAGATGGTTCTTCGCGCATGTATACTGATTGTAGAGCTATCAATAATATTATTATTTGTTACCATCATCCTATTCCATGTTTAGATGATATGCTTGATTAATTGAGTAGCTCTACCATGTTTTCTAAAGTTGATTTGCATAGTGGTTACCACCAGATTCGTATGAAATTGGGAGATGAATGGAAAATAGCATTTAAAACCAAGTTTGGTTTATATGAGTGGTTAGTAATGCCGTTTGGTTTAACTAATGCAGCCAGCACATTCATGAGACTAATGAACAAAGTTTTGCATGCTTTCATTGGATGTTTTGTGGTAGTCTACTTTGATGATATTCTGATTTATAGCAAATCTTTAGAGGATCATTTGGAACATTTGCGTGTTGTTTTCAATGCTTTACGCGATGCACGTTTGTTTGGTAATCTTGAGAAGTGCACCTTTTGCACCAATCGAGTTGCGTTTCTTTGCTATGTTGTTACATCACAGGGTATTGAAGTAGATCCAGCCAAGATTGAAGCAATTGAGAATTGGTCGCAGCCCAAGACGGTCACACAATTAAGGAGTTTTCTTAGCCTCACTTGTTTTTATATGCGTTTTGTCAAAGATTTTGGATCAATTTCTGCGCCGCTTAATGATCTTACAACGAAGGATGTGCCCTTTGTTTGGGGTGATGCACAACAACAAGCCTTCATGATATTGAAAGATAAGTTAACACATGCTCCATTATTCCAACTTCCTGACTTTACTAAGACTTTTGATCCTGAATGTGATGCTAGTGGAATTGGTTTGGGAGGTGTATTATTACAAGAGGGCAAACATGTTACATATTTTAGTGACAAATTGCGTGGGGTTAGTCTAAACTATTCTACTTATGATAAAGAATTATATGCGCTGGTTCTGACATTAGAAACTTGGCAACATTATTTATGGCCTAAATAATGTGTTATACATTCTAATCATGAATCATTGAAGCATATTCGTAGTCAAGCTAAGCTGAATCATCGCCATGCAAAGTGGGTTGAATTTATTGAGTCTTTTCCTTATGTTATCAAACAGAAAAAGGTAAAGATAATGTTATCACTGATGCTTTGTCACGCCATTATACTTTGTTATCTCAAGTTGACTTCAAAATATTTGGATTGGAAACTATTAAGGAACAATATGTGCATGATGCTGAATTTAAAGATGTGTTGCAGAATTGTAGAGATGGTAGAACATGGAAGAAATTCATCTTCAATAACGGATTTGTGTTCCGCGCTAACAAACTATGTATCCTAGATAGTTCCATTTGTCTTTTGTTGTTACAGGAGACGCATGGAGGAGGACTGATGGGTCACTTTGGTGTAAAGACGATAGAGGATGTTCTTGTTGCACACTTCTTTTGGCCACACATGCGTTGAGATGTTGAGAGATTCATGGCACGCTGCACGACTTGTCAAAAAGCTTAGTCTCGCCTTAATCCACACGTTTATATATGCCTCTTCATGTTCCTAGTGTCCCTTGGGAGGATATTTCTATGGACTTTGTTTTGGGATTTCCTCGTATACAGAAGGGGAGGGATAGCATTTTTGTTGTTGTGGATCAGTTTTTTAAGATGACACGCTTTATTCCTTGTCACAAGATTAATGATGCTTCACATATTGCTGATTTGTTCTTTCGTGAAATTGTTTGTTTACATGGTGTGCCAAATACCATTGTTTCTGATCGTGATACTAAATTTCTTAGCCACTTTTGGAGATGTTTATGGGCTAGGTTGGCGAAAAATTGCTCTTTAGTACTACATGTCATCCCCAAACTGGTGGACAAACTAAACTAGTCAATAGAACTTTGTCTACTATGTTGCGAGCAGTTTTAAAGAACTTAAAATTGTGGGAAGAGTGTTTACCTCACATTGATTTTGCTTATAATCGTTCACTGCATTCTACCACAAAGATGTGCCCATTTGATATTGTGTATGGTTTTGTTCCTCATGCACCTATTGATTTATTGCCATTACCTTCTTCGGTGCAAAATAATTTGGATCCTACACAACATGCTGAAATGATATTGAAATTACATGAGACTACTAGAGACAACATAGAACACACGAATGCTAAGTATAAACTTGCTAGGATAGAGGGAGAAAACATGTTGTGTTTGATGTTGGTGATCTTGTTTGGTTGCATTTGTGCAAATATCATTTTCCTGATTGCACAAGTCTAAGTTAATACCACGAGTTGCTGGTCCTTTTAAGGTCTAAGAGAAAATAAATGATAGTGCATATAAACTTGAGCTACCAACATATTTTGGTATGGTTAGTCCTACATTTAACATTGCAGATTTGAAGTCTTACTTTGGTGAGGAAGATGAGATTGCATCGAGGACGACTTCAATTCAAGAAGGGGAGCATGATGTGGACATCCCATCTATTGATACAACCACTATACATACAGCTATAGAAATACAAGGTCCTATCACTCGAGCGAGTGCCAAGCAACTTAACTAGCAGGTACTTTTGTTTCTTGGAACTATTCCTCATATACATGAGAATATGATGCTGCCTAAATCAGATGTGATTGTTTCTCTTAGGAATGATGGACCTAAGCATGGACGAGAGGGACAAGCATTGGAGCATGATCATGCATGTAGATGGCAGCAAGCATGTGAGGATTGAAGAGGACGCCACAAGTGGAGATTTCAGAACTTTGAAGCCACCATAATGAAGATTTGAGGCTTGGACGAAATATTCAAGAATACTACTTCCTAGATTCGTCCATAGCATAATCTGGTGTTGCGTCACCTTTATTTTCGGCTAGGCCCATGTTATTTTTCGCAAGATTTTTAATAGCCACTTTTTTAGAGTCCGTATTTGAGGGGAAAGGCCTTTTAGGGTTGGATTCGTCCACCATACCTATGCTGGCCTAAACCCCGCCTTTTCCTCCTTAAATACACACATATCCATCACTTTAAACTCGAATTTTGTTTAGACTAAAAATTAGCCATCATTGCAACTTCGCCAAGGCTTGGGTGTTGCAGAGACCTCCTATACTCCGCACCTATTCAGGATCCCACTGATTACAATAAAGCTTTCATCTTTATCCGTAATATCTTGATTGCAATATTAGTTCTTACTTGTTCTCAATTTCTAGTAGGAATTAAGACCCTTGTTGGTTAGGATGATCGTGCTTCTGCAAGATTGGTAACCTCCAAGAGATTGGCCTAGCCGTTGCATTGGCGCTCATGCCCGCACGTGTAGTCGGATCGTCAAGCCTAAACTCCACCCAAATTTACTTATCACCATCTCATCGAAAGATCGGACACCTTTGCCCTATCAAGTGGTATCAGATTTCAGGTTGCTCGGTGAGATTTTACAGTTTTTCCTAGTGTAGATCTGTTTTTCCCATAACTCATGAAAAAGCCAAAAAATACAGTTACAGTTAGATCTATCCCATCTCCACTCTCTGCCTTGCATTATATTTTTAGTTTTTGCATCTTTGAATTTGTGTCTGCATCGTTGCGTCAAGTTGCTGGTCTTAGTGTCTCGTCACTTAGAGTTTCAAGTTCTGGTCACACTAGTCACCGCCACCACGATCACCGATCATCACCATTGCCATACATCCATCACCACATTCTGCCACCATATACCCTACCACCATAAAACCCTAGACTCTGCCACCGCCTTCCTACCGCGACACGAAACTGATCACTTTTGCTATTGTGGCACGAGTCCGAGTAGAGTTGTTATTTCCTTATTATTATTTTTTCCGTCAATATTGTTTCCATGCTATAATCTAATTCCGTAAGTCAAGTTCTGGCCGCAAGTCAAGGAGAGCAAAAAAACAGTTTGGAATCGCCTCCAAAAAAATTCTGGCTATACTGATTTTTGGCCTTGGTGATCACTTTTCTCCATCGGTCGTTATAGCGACATTTGTTTGGCGCCTACGCGCTTTATGGAGCACGGTAGAAAATTTTCGACAAAAAATTTCTGGGCTATCCTGTTTTTAGAATCTGTAGATCAGTTCTAGACACTCGCTATCATAGTGATTTTGGACATCTCGGTTCGCTTTTCAGGGTGCTATATCAACATACCATTGCTTGTTGTGTCGCGTCGTGACATCATTAGTGCTCTAGGCTTGCGTATCTAGTACGGTCTAGCCTAGGACCAACATGGTATCGTCATTGAGCATCTTTTCAACTTTGCATTGTTGTTTTGATAATTGCTAACCCCTTTGCTAAGCCTTCCCAAAGCTCCACAGATTTCTCCACGTGCGTTGGGTCGATTCCTGGTAATTGCTCGGTTCAATCTCTAGAACCACTGACCTTTGTGGTTATACATCACCTTTTCCTACTGTTTGGTAAAAACTTGTAAGAGCTTTGTATATTTCTAGACCGATTACGCATGTTTCCACCATATTTTCGTACTTGTAGGCATATACACTTGTGCTTTTCAGGACTAACCATGGCAGATAAACCTTTGAACCAGCAAACATGACGAATGAAGAGATGCATGCAAACTTCACCAAGCTATCGGTAGGACGTGCGCAAGATGTTGATTCAATACTGGAGAATGTTGACATCATGCTAAACGAAACTATTGACAAGATAGAAGGACTAGAGAAATCCATCATTGATAAGCTCGACGCCAAGTTTCAGGAGATCCTCACCAGGTTACCTGCACCTACGGCTACACCACGTCCTCAGCGTCGTCTACCTGACCATGTGGACTTGCACGACAAGTGCCACTCGCGGGACACATAATGCGGGTTCGTCTGCTCCTGCGACAACTGCACTGATGGGTTCGTAGCATGGAAAACAAAAAAATTCTATCGCAAGAACGAACAAAACCTAGATCTAACTAGGTTTGATCGTCGGTATCTCCATACCTAGTTCTACCTCGTTACTGATAAGTACTCTTTACTCGTTCCATGTTATGTCATCCCTTGTGACCCAGTCACATGCTTGCAAGCTAACTAGATGACATTCCACCGAGAGGGCCCAGAGCATATCTATCCGTCATATGGATGGACAAATCCCAATCTTGGTCCATGCGCTTCAAAACATACTTTCAAAATACCCAATGACACCTTTATAACCACCCAGTTACGAAGCGGTGTTTGATGTCATCAAAGCACCCATCCGGTGATGGTGATTAACATAACCTCATGGTCGAAGAATTAGGTTACTATGCATTTGAAAGCTTGTAGCAATACGAACTTAATGACTTGATCTTATGCTACACTTACTATGGGTGTGTGTCCATCACATCATTCTCCTAATGATACAACCTTGTTATTAATGACATCCAATGTCCATGATCAGGAAATATGATCATCTATTAATCAACAAGCTAGTTCAACAAGAGGCTTACTAGGGACTCTTTTACGTTTACAAAACACACATGTATTAGTGTTTCCTTATAATACAATTATAGCATGGGATGTAAACATTTATCATAAACACAAAGATATAATAATAACCACTTTTATTATTGCGTCTTGGGCATATCTCCAATAGTCTCCCACTTGCACTAGAGTCAATAATCTAGATTACATGGTAATATACCTAACACCCATGGCGTTCTGGTGTTGGTCATGCTTTGCTCTAGGGAGAGGTTTAGTCAACGGATCTGCCACATTCAGATCAGTGTGTACTTTGCAAATCTTTATGTCACCATCTCGGACATACTCGCGAATAGCATGGAAACGTAGCTTGATGTGCTTCAGCTTGCTATGTGACCTTGGCTCCTTTGCATTAGCTATGGCACCTGTGTCGTCATAGGCTTTGACGCTATTAAGAAGTTCTATATCATTCCCAATCAACAATATGTCATCTACATATAGTACTAGGAATGCTACAGAGCTCCCACTCACTTTCTTGTAAATACAAGCTTCTCCATAAGTTTGTATAAATCCAAAGTTTTTGATTACTTTATCAAAACATTGATTCCAACTCCGGGATGCTTTCTTCAGTCCATAAATGGAGCGCTGAAGTTTGCATACCTTGTCAGCATCTTTAGGATCGACAAAACCCTTGGGTTGTACCATATATAACTCTTTCTCAATGTCTCCATTAAGGAACACCGTTTTGACATCCATCTGCCAAATCTCATAATCGAAATATGCAGCAATTGCTAACAAAATCCTCACAGACTTTAGCTTCGCTACTGGTGAGAATGTCTCATCATAGTCAACTCCTTGAATTTGTCAAAACCCTTTCGCGACAAGTTGAGCTTTATAGACGGTAACATTACCATCAGCATCTGGTTTTCTTTTGAAAATCCATTTGTTCTCGACAGCCTTACGGCCATCCGGTAAGTCCACCAAAGTCCATACTTGGTTTTCGTACATGGATCCCATTTCGGATTTCATGGCTTCTAGCCATTTGTCGGAATCTGGGCTCACCATAGTTTCTTCATACGTCGCAGGGTCATCAGTGTTGTCCACCAACATGACGTTCAAGGCAGGGTCATACCAATCAGGAGTGGTACGAACCCTCGTTGACGTGCGAGGTTCAGCAGCAACTTCGTTCGAAGTTTCATGATCACCATCATGAGCTTCCTCTCCAATTGGTGCAGGCGGCACAAAAACATCTTCCAGTGCTGCGCTACTCTCAACTCCGAGAGAAGGTTCAATAACCTCGTCAAGTTCTACTTTCCTTCCATTCACTTCCTTCGAGAGAAACTCCTTCTCAAGAAAGGATCCATTCTTGGCAACGAAAACTTTGCCTTCGGATCTATGATAGAAGGTATACCCAATTGTTTCTTTAGGGTATCCTATGAAGACGCATTTCTCCGCTTTGGGTTCAAGCTTATCAGGTTGTAACTTCTTTACGTACGCTTCGCAACCCCAAACTTTAAGGAACGACAACTTAGGTTTCTTTCCAAACCACAATTCGTACGGTGTCGTTTCAATGGATTTAGATGGTGCCCAATTTAAAGTGAATGCGGTTGTCTCTAATGCATAGCCCTAGAATAATAGCGGTAAATCTGTAAGAGACATCATAGACCGAACCATATCTAAGAGAGTTCGATTACAACGTTCGGACACACCATTACGCTGTGGTGTTCCCAGCAGTGTCAACTGTGAAAGTATTCCACATTTCTTTAAATGCATGCCAAACTCATAACTTAGATATTCACCTCCGCGGTCAGAACGCAGAAACTTAATCTTCTTATTACGATGATTTTCCACTTCACTTTTAAATTCCTTAAACTTCTCGAAACTTTCGGGCTTATGTTTCATAAAGTAGACATACCCATATCTACTTAAGTCATCCGTGAAAGTGAGAACATAACGATATCCACCACGCGATGCTACACTCATTGGACCGCACACATCGATATGTATTATTTCCAATAAGTCTGTAGCTCGCTCCATTATTCCAGAGAATGGAGTCTTAGTCATTTTTCCCATTAGACATGCTTCGCATCTTTCAAGTGATTCAAAATCAAGTGATTCAAGAAGTCCATCATAATGGAGTTTCTTCATACGCTTCACTCCAATGTGACCAAGACGACAGTGCCACATGTATGTAGAATTATCATTCAATTTTGTTCGTTTAGCATCTATGTTGTGAACATGTGTATCACTACTATCGAGATTTAGTAAGAATAAACCATTCATCTCAGGTGCATTACCATAAAAGATATTACTCATATAAATCGAACAACCTTTATTCTCGGACTTAAAAGAGTAACCATCTCGCAATAAACAAGATCCAGATGTAATGTTCATGCTTAACGCAGGCACCAAATAACAATTATTCAAATTTAAAACTAATCCCGAAGTTAGATGAGAGGAGCGCGTTTACGGCGATCACATAAACCTTGGAGCCATTTCCAACGCCAAGATCGTCACCTCGTCTCTTGCCGTCTTCGCTTATTCCGCAGCTCCTGCTTCGAGTTACAAATATGAGCAACCGAACCAAGATCAAATACCTGTGCACTACTACGATTACTAGCAAGATACACATCAATAACATGTATATCGAATATACCTTTCTTCTTGATGTTGCCGTTCTTCAGATCCTCCAGGTACTTGGGGCAGTTACGCTTCCAGTGACCGGCACCCTTGTAGTAGAAGCATTCAGTTTTAGGCTTAGGACCAGCCTTGGGCTTCTTAGCAGGTGCGGCAGCTTTCTTGCCGTCGTTCTTGAAGTTGCCCTTGTTCTTAGGCTTAACCTGTTTCTTGAAATTGGTGGTCTTATTAACCATCAACACTTGGTGCTCCTTCTTGATCTCCACTTCAGTAGTTTTCAGCATGGACGATAGTTCAGGCAACGTCTTGTTCATGCAGTGCATATTGTAGTTCATCTCAAAGTTCTTATAACTCGGTGGTAGTGATTGGAGGACACGGTGAATCCCTAACTCATTAGGAATCGTTATCCCCAACTCTTGGAGCTTGTTTGCGTGCCTAGACATGGTGAGCACGTGCTCGCTAACGGAGCTACCCTCTTCCATCTTACAGTTAAAAAGTTTTCGGAGGCCTCATAGCTCTCCACGGCCGCGTGAGTCTCAAAAATGAGCTTGAGGTCCTTAATGATCTCGAACGGGTCGTGGTGCTCAAAGCGCTTCTAAAGCTCCGTTTCTAAACCATACAGGATGGCACACTGAACTATGGAGTAATGATTTTTCCAAGTGGCATAAACATTCTTTACGTCATCGGTGGCATCTTCTGCAGGTGGGTCACCTAGCGGTGCTTCGAGCACATAGGTCAACTGACCAGCCCTGAGGACAATCTTCAGTCCACGGAGCCAGTCCGTGAAGTTTCTTCCATTGTTCTTAAGCTTTTCTTTCTCTAGGAACGCATTGAAATTGATGGAGAGGTTCGCCATAATCTACAACAAATTTGCAAGTAGTTTAGACTAAGTTTATGATAAATTGAGTTCAATTTTAATTCTTAAATTAACTAGGTGAACTCCCACTCAAAAGAACATCCCTCACATTGTCTTAGTGATTACACGAACCAAGTCCACTACACCAAGTCCGATCTTTACGAGAGAAGATGTAGTTTCATCGGCGAACAATCTTCATGTTCATCATATCATTTATATGATTCATGCTCTACCTTTCGGTATTCCGTGTTCTGAGACCATGTCTGTACATGCTAGGCTCGTCAAGATTAACCTTAGTTTCCGCATGTGCAAATCTAGCTTGCACCCGTTGTATGCACACATAGAATCTATCACATCCGATCATCACGAGATGCTTCGAAACGACGAGTCTTAGCAACGGTGCCAACTAAGGACGAACACTTTATTACTTGATATTTAGTGAGAGGGGTCATCTTATAATGCTACAGTCATGATCTAAGCAATACAAGATGCATAAAGGATTAACATCACAGGAAATTCATAATTAGTGTGATATGATATGGCCCTTTCTTCTTATGCCTTTGATCTCCATCACCAAAGCACGGACATGATCTCCATCATCACCAGCATTGCGTCAAGGTCAATGGCGCCGCTTCATGGTTGTCCGTCATCACTAGCAACTATTACAACTACTTGGAATAAAGCTATTACAAGATGAATAGACACGCAGGTCATAACAGAATTAAAGGCAACCATTAGACTCCTGCCGGTTGCCATATTACAACAAGGATCATAGCATACATCAAATATAATCACAATCACATGATGGCCATATCACATCACAAAACCCCTGCAAAAACAAGTTAGACGCCTCTAATTTTCTTTGCATGTTTTACGTGGTTTGGGGCTTTCGAATAAGAACGGATCTTACCTACGAAACTGAACCACAACGTTGATACAAGTGCTATCAAGTGCAAGTGTAAATTGGATCTATACTATGGTGAGAGAGACAGACACCCGCAAAGCCACTTGTGCAAAGCAAGTTACACGTCAAGTGTGGAGCAAGTCTCATGTGCGATGACATGTAAGGTTAGCCCGAGCCGCTTCATCCCACCATACCGCAAGATGCAAAGTACACAAAGCAAAACACGGCACGAGCACCAACGCCCACAAAACCATTGTGTTCTACTCGTGCAACAGATCTACACATAGACACGGCTCTGATACCACTGATGGGTTCGTAGCATGGAAAATAAAAAAATTCTACCGCAAGAACGAACAAAAGCCAGATCTAATCTAGATAAAAGCCAAGATCTAATCTATTAGACATGTGCAACGAGATAGATCTGTACTAACCCTTGTAGATCCGAAAGCCTTGTGCAAGATCGGATCTCGTGGTTGATGTAGACGATCACTTGCCGATCTCAATATCGAGTAGACGATCCTTCCGGCGTCGCGTTCCGGCAGCGCTTCCGCAGTCGGTCACACATGCGGAGTCAATGTAGACCTTCCTCTCCCTGTTCCAGCGAGCAGCAGAGGTAGTAGATCTCTCCACGGAATCCCAGCAGCACGACGGCGTGGTGGTGATGGTGGAGTAGAGAATTCTGCAGGGCTTCGCCTAAGCCTGAGCAGAAGGAAGGAGGAGGAGAGAGGCGGCTAGGGCAAGAGTGGAGGGGTAAAGGGGGGTGGCGCCTCCACCCCTCTATATATAGAGGGAGGGGTGCGGCCTACTGTTCCCACCCCTAGGCCCACCTCCTAGGGCCGGCGCACAAGGGGGCTTGGGGGGAGTTTCCTTCCCCCCAAGTTTCCCCTCTTTCTTTCTTGGTTTTCAAGTAAACTCCATAGAAATTTCTAGAACCTTTCGGAACATTCTGAAACCTTCTAGAACCCCCATATAAACAATCCGGTATATTTCTGAACCTAGAAAATGATCTCCATTATATGAATCTTATTCTCCGGACAATTCTGGATCTCCTCGTGATGTCTCAGATCCAATCCGAGACTCTGAACAACATTCGGTCTCCAACGCACATTCCATATCTACCTAAACAGCATCGAACCTTAAGTGTGTCACCCTATGGTTCGTGAATATGCAGACATGATGGAGACACCTCTCCGATCAATAACCATCAGCGGGATCTGGAGATCCATAACGGCTCCCACATACTCAATGATGACTTCATGATCGATAGAACCATTAACATACGAAACCAATTCCCTTTGTCACGCGATACTCTACTTATCCGAGGTTTGATCGTCGGTATCTCCATACCTAGTTCTACCTGCATCGATAAGTACTCTTTACTCGTTCCATGTTATGTCATCCCTTGTGACCCAGTCACATGCTTGCAAGCTAACTAGATGACATTCCACCGAGAGGGCCCAGAGCATATCTATCCATCATATGGATGGACAAATCCCAATCTTGGTCCATGCGCTTCAACACATACTTTCAGAATACCCAATGACACCTTTATAACCACCCAGTTATGAAGCGGTGTTTGATGTCGTCAAATCACCCATCCGGTGATGGTGATTAACATAACCTCATGGTCGAAGGATTAGGTTACTGTGCATTTGAAAGCTTGTAGCAATACGAACTTAATGACTTGATCTTATGCTACACTTACTATGGGTGTGTGTCCATTACATCATTCTCCTAATGATACAACCTTGTTATTAATTACATCCAATGTCCATGATCAGGAAACCATGATCATCTATTAATCAACAAGCTAGTTCAACAAGAGGCTTACTAGGGACTCTTTTTCGTTTACAAAACACACATGTATTAGTGTTTCCTTATAATACAATTATAGCATGGGATGTAAACGTTCATCATAAACACAAAGATATAATAATAACCACTTTTATTATTGCCTCTTGGGCATATCTCCAACATGCACCACCTCAGGCTCCAACCCTCGAAGCTGCCGCACCAACTGCCGAAGCTGCTGCACCAACAACTGCTGCTGCTACCACGGCTAACACTTTTGTGGGATATGAAGAGGATGGTGAGAACGAGTATGAAGATGAGGATGAGTTCGACGAGTATGTCGAACAACCTGTTGGCCGTCCTCGGCATTATTACCGCAACGCTCGACCACTGGTACGTAATGATGATCATGTTTCTAAGCTTAAGCTAAATATTCCACCTTTTGAGGGTAGATATAATCCCGATGTATATCTTACATGGGAATTAGAAGTAGATCATCGTTTTACATGTTTAATATATCCTGAGAATATGCATGTGACTACTTGCGAGTTTACAGATTTTGCTTCGCTTTGGTGGTCTAAATATTGTCGTGTCAATCATGCTAATATTTCTAATACTTGGACTGCTTTAAAAACGCTATGCGGGTTCATTTTGTACAACCAACTTATCAACGAGATTTGCTAAAGAAAATGACTCGTTTAGAATAAGGCAAAAACTTTGTAGAAGAATATTATCAGGAATTACAAACTGGGATGATTCGTGCTGGTATTGTTGAAAATACGTAATAAATGATGGCTTGTTTCTTTCTTGGTTTAAATAAGGAGATTCAAAACATCTTAGTATATAAGGAATATCGTACCATTATTCATTTTTTCATCTTGCTTGCAAAGCCGAACGTGAAGTGCAAGATCATCAACCACCATGGAGAAGGCCTAACAATTCTGCAGGTCGTACATCGTCATGGATGTCCCGACAATCAGAGCCTTCTCCACGTGCCATGCCACCAGCACCTACCACGTCCAAAGCCACCATGTCATCATCAAGAACGCCTTCAGTTGCTCCACCACCATCATCCAATGGCACTGCTCGTAGTTCTTCTTCTGTGGCCTCTAGAAGCAATACGAAGGATATACAATGCCGTAAATGTTGGGTATATGGTCATATTGAGAGGATGTGCACAACACAGCATGTTATGATGGTGCGCGATGATGGTGACTATGATTCAGCAAGTGATTTTGATGAAGTTACATTAGCTCTTATTGCTGCACATGATGAGGATATTCTGATTCTGGAGAAGATATGGAGGTAATGGGAGCTGAAACTGCTGATCAATACAAGAGCTTAGTTGCACAACACGTGTTGAGTGTGCAATTGAGAAAATTTGAGCATGATCAACGGCACAACTTGTTCCAAACACGAGGCATTGTCAAGGAAAGAGCTATACGAATCATTATTGATGGAGGGAGTTGTAATAATCTGGCTAGTGTTGACATGGTAGAGAAGCTTGCTCTCCCAACAAGACAACGCACACATTCATATTATATCCAATGGTTTGAGAGTTCTCATAAGATCAAGGTAACAAGAACGGTACGCATGCATTTTACTATTGGTACATATTCTGATTTTGTTGATTGTGATGGTGTGCCCATGAAAGCTTGTTCTTTGTTACTTGGTAGACATTGGCAATTTGATAGAGAATCTATTCATAATGGTAAAACTAATCATTATTCTCTTATGCATGATGGGAAGAAAATTGGTCTCAAACCAATGACACCTGAATAAATTTTAAAAGATGATCTTGAAAGAGCTAGTAGAGCTAAAAGTGAGGAGAAACACAAAAGTGAGAATCAGATTGTTGCTGAAGATTTTGTACCACCTAAGACCACTAAATCTGATTCTAAACATGCTACAGAAATTTGTTTGAAGGGTCCATGTATGGTTGCAAATAAAATTGATATTACTGAACTAGATGTGAACAATACTCAATGTTATACAATTGTCTACAAAGAGATTTTGTTTTCATTTGAGGATATGCCTCCTGCCACCTATTGTTGCTAACCTTTTGCAGGAATATGAGGACATTTTTCTGGCTGAGATGCCACCAGGATTACCTCCTATTAGAGGGATTGAGCACCCAAATTGATTTAATTCCCGATGCCATGTTGCCCAACCGTGCGCCATATAGAACCAATCATGAGGAGACAAAGGAGATACAACACCAAATTCAGGAACTACTTGACAGAGATCACATTCGTGAGTCCCTTAGCCCTTGTGTTGTTCCTATTATTTTGGTACCTAAGAAAGATGGTTCTTCGCGCATGTGTACTGATTGTAGAGCTATCAATAATATTACTATTTGTTACCGTTATCCTATTCCACGTTTAGATGATATGCTTGATTAATTGAGTAGCTCTACCATGTTTTCTAAAGTTGATTTGCATAGTGGTTACCACCAGATTCGTATGAAATTGGGAGATGAATGGAAAATAGCATTTAAAACCAAGTTTGGTTTATATGAGTGGTTAGTAATGCCATTTGGTTTAACTAATGCAGCCAGCACATTCATGAGACTAATGAACAAAGTTTTGCATGCTTTCGTTGGATGTTTTGTGGTAGTCTACTTTGATGATATTCTGATTTATAGCAAATCTTTAGAGGATCATTTGGAACATTTGCGTGTTGTTTTCAATGCTTTACGCGATGCACGTTTGTTTGGTAATCTTGAGAAGTACACCTTTTGCCCCGATCGAGTTGCGTTTCTTTGCTATGTTGTTACATCACAGGGTATTGAAGTAGATCCAGCCAAGACTGAAGCAATTGAGAATTGGTCGCAGCCCAAGACGGTCACACAATTGAGGAGTTTTCTTGGCCTCACTTGTTTTTATAGGTGTTTTGTTAAAGATTTTGGATCAATTGCTGCGCCGCTGAATTATCTTACAACGAAGGATGTGCCCTTTGTTTGGGGTGATGCACAACAACAAGCCTTCATGATATTGAAAGATAAGTTAACACATGCTCCATTACTCCAACTTCCTGACTTTACTAAGACTTTTGAGCTCGAATGTGATGCTAGTGGAATTCGTTTGGGAGGTGTATTATTACAAGAGGGAAAACATGTTGCATATTTTAGTGAGAAATTGAGTGGAGCTAGTCTGAACTATTCTACTTATTATAAAGAATTATATGCGCTAGTTCTGACATTAGAAACTTGGCAACATTATTTATGGCCTAAATAATTTGTTATACATTCTAATCATGAATCATTGAAGCATATTCGTAGTCAAGCTAAGCTGAATCATTGCCATGCAAAGTGGGTTGAATTTATTGAGGCTTTTCCATATGTTATCAAACAGAAAAAAGGTAAAGATAATGTTATTGTTGATGCTTTGTCGCGCCGTTATACTTTGTTATCTCAACTTGACTTCAAACTATTTGGATTGGAAACTATTAAGGAACAATATGTGCATGATGCTAAATTTAAAGATGTGTTGCAGAATTGTAGAGATGGTAGAACGTGGAAGAAATTCATCTTCAATGACGGATTTGTGTTCCGCGCTAACATATTATGCATCCCAGATAGTTCCATTTGTCTTTTGTTGTTACAGGAGACGCATGGAGGAGGACTGATAGGTCACTTTGGTGTAAAGACGACAGAGGATGTTCTTGTTGCACACTTCTTTTGGCCACACATGCGTTGAGATGTTGAGAGATTCATGGCACGCTGCACGACTTGTCAAAAAGCTTAGTCTCGCCTTAATCCACACGTTTATATATGCCTCTTCATGTTCCTAGTGTCCCTTGGGAGGATATTTCTATGGACTTTGTTTTGGGATTTCCTCGTATACAGAAGGGGAGGGATAGCATTTTTGTTGTTGTGGATCAGTTTTTTAAGATGACACGCTTTATTCCTTGTCACAAGACTAATGATGCTTCACATATTGCTGATTTGTTCTTTCGTGAAATTGTTTGTTTACATGGTGTGCCAAATACCATTGTTTCTGATCGTGATACTAAATTTCTTAGCCACTTTTGGAGATGTTTATGGGCTAAGTTGAGGAAAAAATGATCTTTAGTACTACATGTCATCCCCAAACTGATGGACAAACTAAACTAGTCAATATAACATTGTCTACTATGTTACGGGTTGTTTTAAAGAAGAACTTAAAATTGTGGGAAGAGTGTTTACCTCACATTGATTTTGCTTATACTCGTTCACTGCATTCTACCACAAAGATGTGCCCATTTGATATTGTGTATGGTTTTGTTCCTCATGCACCTATTGATTTATTGCCATTACCTTCTTCAGTGCAAAATAATTTGGATGCTACACAATATGCTGAAATGATATTGAAATTACATGAGACTACTAAAGACAACATAGAACACATGAATGCTAAGTATAAACTTGCTAGGATAGAGGGAGAAAGCATGTTGTGTTTGATGTTGGTGATCTTGTTTGGTTGTATTTGCGCAAATATTGTTTTCCTGATTTGCACAAGTCTAAGTTAATGCCACGAGTTGCTGGTCCTTTTAAGGTGTTAGAGAAAATAAATGATAATGCATATAAACTTGAGCTACCAACATATTTTGGTATGGTTAGTCTTACATTTAACATTGCAGATTTGAAGTCTTACTTTGGTGAGGATGACTTCAATTCAAGAAGGGGAGCATGATGTGGACATCCCATCTATTGATACAACCACTGTACCTACATCTACAGAAATACAAGGTCCTATCACTCGAGCGAGTGCCAAGCAACTTAACTATTAGGTACTTTCGTTTCTTGGAACTATTCCTCATATACATGAGAATATGATGTTGCCTAAATCAGATGTGTTTTTACTCTTAGGAATGATGGACCGATCATGGATGAGAGGGACAAGCATTGGAGCATGATCATGCATGGAGATGGCAGCAAGCATGTGAGAATTGAAGAGGACGCCACAAGTGGAGATTTCAGAACTTTGAAGCCACCATAATGAAGATTGATGGCTTGGATGAAATATTCAAGAATATTACTTCCTAGATTTGTCCATAGCATAATTTGGTGTTGCCTCACCTTTATTTTGGGCCAGGCCCATGTTATTTTTCACAGGATTTTTAATAGCCAATTTTTAGAGTCCGTATCTGAGGGGGAATGCATTTTAGGGTTGGATTCGGCCACCATACCTATGATTGGCCGAACCCCCACCTTTTCCTCCTTAAATACCCTCCATAGTCGTTACTTTAGACTCGAATTTTGTTTATACTAAAAGTTAGCCATCATTGCAACTTCACCAAGGCTTGAGTGTCGCAGAGACCTCCTGTACTTTGCACCTATTCAGGATCCCACTGATTTTGATAAAGCTTTCATCTTTATCTGTAATATATTGATTACACTATTAGTTCTTACTTGTTCTTGATTTTAGGTAGGAATTAAGACCTTCGCTGGTCAGGCTGATCATGCTTCTGCAAAATCGGTAACCTCTAGGAGATTGGCCTAATGATTGCATTGGCGCTTGTGCTCGCACATGTAGTCAGATTGTCAAGCCCGAACTCCACCCAAATAGACTTATCACCATCTCATTGAAAGATCGGACACCTTTGCCCTATCAGTAGTTTGCATGACATCAGCAATCAATGCGGCTGGCGAATAGATCTATGACGGAACAAGTTTTCATGGCTGAAGGGTGTGATCCGCCATGGTCAGAAAAAACCGTGGTAGATTCATTTGTGATGGGGATTTTACCATGAAGGCTATCCATCATAGAAGACTTTTTAACCACGAAAAATAGGCCTTCAAACCTGAAAATTGTTTGTTGTAAAAGTCAACTTTTCTTGTAGTAAATATTCTTACAATGGTCGCCGAATCATAAGGAGATCTCAAGTACAAGATAATGGCTATGGCTATGGAGTGGATGGAGGATGTATAGAATGAAGTATGGTGGTGGATGTTCTTTGGTGGTGTTGTGATGCAATTTGAGAATGGCGGCTCTCTACACGGCGGCTAGAGTCTCAAAATATATAGGCATCTTCATGAAAGTTACTATATTTGACCTAACGAAGCCATCGCCACACAGTACGGGCAGGACGTACGGGTGGGCCTAGCCCATACAGCTGGTTGTTAAACCTTCTGGAGGCTCCTCTTCGACCCTAATTAACTTGGCTGAGTAGGCAACATGATAATCTTCAATGAATGCTCATACTTTTGCCTTAAAAGTGTGATTTCCTGCACAACACAAATTAAAACCAAGGATTGCACATCTTTGCAATAATTAGTCATTAGTAGCAAGGCTAGAGAGATTCTTGATCAATTACTTGACTTAAAACTCAATTTAAATGTGGAGAAAGATGGCTATTTTCACAGCCATCATACACGTTAACCATGAGATATATATGGCTTTGGGGAAGTTAGATGGATCTTTTTCCTTTCGCATATCAATGGATGCGCATGCCGTGGCTATAATATTTGGACCGTGAGTGTAATATCAAGAGAGGATATGTAATAGAAGGGTGGGATCCCACAACATCCCACGATATTTCTGGAATCTATGATGGATTGTACGTTTCAGTGTCGTAATGAAATAGGTCGGGATGGCATACAAAAGGGTGGACATGTGGGGTTGTGGAGAAAGGAAGCGGTTGTCTTGGGTCCATATACCGGACCCCATACTGATAGCTGTAAGATTTGACACATTTTTGATGGTTTTTATTGATGGTTTTCTCCCGGATTTGATCGTTTTCTAGCTTTACCTAACGCTAATACTTCGGTAGCAAAGAAAACTTGGTTTTTAATGTGTGTTTCAAGTTCTGAATGTCAACAGAGGGTTTTAACTAGAGAAACAAATATTCAAGAGAAACCAAGCAAGTCTCTCTTTGAAAGAAATCGAGGGAAGCGTACAGAGGCTTTAACGAGCAACTATACGACGGGAACAATTTTCCGGCCATATAGTTCCCGTCGTATAGCTATCGCCGCCTCCGTCTCGTCAAAAGGGACAACTTCCATGAAGAGGCCAGGGACGAAAACACAACACATCAGCCGCCCTCTCATCCAGAAGGGAGAAAGAAGAGATCCGAAGAAGAAGGGGAAGACGTTCTTCATCTCGCTCCATGATCTTCGACCTCCTTGCCAATACACCCCCATAGCCATTACCTGTACTTGAGAGAGAGAGAGAGAGAGAGAGATTTTCACCTAGCAAGACTAGGATTTGAGATTGTTTCTTCCCATCTTGAATTGTGTTGGATTACTTTTCTATTCTTATTGTGGGTCTCCACGGTAATATTGAGAAGAACTTCCTTTATTTAATTATATTGATGATGCTTTCTTCTCTCATGTGTGAGTAAGTTCCTTGGGCGTGGGAGATGTAAGGTATTGGTGAGATGTGATGTGCCTCTATATATTTTTCATTAGTTTGTGATTTATTCTAATTACTATATTATGTGTGCTTGACTATCTGTGGGATGCCTAATGCTTGTTGTCCAATTAAGGGCCCAGACAACATGATGCTTTGTTCTACATAGATAGGATCTTGTTCGCTAGCAGACAGGCGACCCCCGAGTGACACGGGGATATCAATAGAAAACTAGTAGACTCGAGGATAACGAGGAACCACCGTGCTTATTTCATTAGTCCGATCCAAGGAGCTTAATCACTAAGCGACCTGAAGGGTCTTAATCGTCTAGTGTCTAACCATGGTTTTGGTAATAGACTAGTAGGATTATTGAAGTTGGGACGAAATCTACCAAGAGGAGTTCCGGCTAATTATGGGCTGCTCACTTACACATATACTTATAAGATTATAATTGTTACACTCATTATTCATCCATTTGGCACAGTCACTATCACCATAAACTGTATCTCTCTGTGCCACTTTCGCCATCTGCAGAAAACAACAAACAACTAAATCGTTATTTACTTTATGCTTTTTATTTCTGATGTTTACATTTTAGTTTTATTTAATACAACCAGTGTAATCCAAATTCCATTCTCATTTTTACACTTGCAGTCAATTCACTCGAAGACCTGTGACAACTTTGGGTGTGACAGAGACTTCACCATAAACACTTACCTTTGGGCTACCTATGGGACCGATATCTATAATTCTAAACTAGCTACAAACGATCTGTGCACTTGTAGACATCAAGCTATTTTCTGGCACCGTTGTCGTGGAGCTAAGCGCTAAGTGTTTGTCTCTTGACATTTCAGGTGTTACTACTACAAAATGTTCTCCCTAGGAGACAAAGGGTCTACACGCTCTGGTAGGACCTACTTACCAGATTATATTGATCACGTGCCTGCTCAGAGACGCGAGGAAATTATTGAAAATCTTTTAAGATCGAATAAAGTTGAAATTGAAAACCTGATTACAGGACAACTCCCAAGAAACCTGAAAAAACTCTCGGAGAATACAGTGCTCCAAGTTCTGAATTTCTTAAACAACCAATTGAATTCCCTAATCCTGGAGTTCGACGATGAAGACCCAGTAAGACATCTTAGAGAGTTCGACGATGTGGTAACATCCCTTGGACCAAAAGGTTTGCCAAGAGACTTCTCTTGTCTAAAATTATTTTGTTGGTCTCTTAAAGGTAATGCTCTAGAATGGTTATATTCTCTCCCTTGCCATTACATTAAATGTTGGGAAAACTGTATTGTCAAATTTATAAACATGTTTAATCCTTTTTAAAAGGTAACTGAACTAAGAAAGAATATAGGAAACTTTAGTCAGAACATGGGAGAAAACTACCCATAAGCCTGGGATAGATTCTTTGGAATGATCAATAGTATTCCTAATCATGGCTATTTTGAATCAACTATTTTCCATTTATTTTACCACGGTCTTAATACTCAATGTAGAGAGTTGCTTGACTTCTCAGCGAGAGGAACGATAAATACTTTAACTATTAAAGAATGTTTAGAATTGATGTCTTCTAGGCTAAGAATGATTCTTTATATAATCCTGATTTCGGCACTAAGCTGGAAAAAGGGATACTTCGGATAACTCATGATCTTATGCCTGAAGTATGCAAAACAACGAAACAAAAAGGTATACCTTCTGAACTTGTTAAGGAAAACAAAGTAGACTTGTTACAAGTTTTAACTGAAGAAGATGAAACTAGGAAAGTTTTTCAAGAATTAAAACATCAACAAGCAAAATCTCATAACAACCTGCATAAGCAATTTCAAAGACATACAAAGATTTTGGCAGAACTCACAGAAAATTATGATGAGATTGGCCAAGAAATAAAATTATTTCACAAGTATCTTAGTATGATTGAAACCCAATGTGAACAAATAGCATCTGGTTATCAAATTTTTCTTCGAGATGATATAGATATTCCTGTTTCTACTAATGTTGTTACAAGAAGAGGTGCAGTTGTTATAGGACCATTAGGACCACCAGAATATGAAGTTGAAAAAGAGCGAAAGGAAAAAAGGCTTGCTCAAAGCAAGCCAAGAAGATGATACACTGGTGGATCCTCAAGATGAAACTGCTCAAGAAACACAATATCAAACCAAGGAGGGCCAAGATGATGCACATGATCACGGTTATGACTCTGATGTAGAGATGGTTGATCCAAGAGAAGAAAAAGAAATAAGCAACAAATATGAAGTTGTTGTAGTAGAAAAGAAGAAAAGTGATAAGCAACAACAAAAGAAAGCAACAAAAGAGCCTGACCCCCACAAAAGGTAAAAGACAAGAATAAGAAAGATGAGAAAAAGATTCCTTATCCAGATCAAAAAAATAAAGCACCAGATCAGGTAATGTATGATTCTTTTACAAAGGCACTTGGTGACCTTCATCTAGAAATTCCATTTGCGGATGCAATCAAAGTTCCTACCTATTCTAAATTCCTCCGTGATATTCTTAATAGAACGAAAGAAATAACTAAAACCATTGCCATGGTGACTAATTATCCTGCTAATGGAAAGCTATTGTCTAAATCAAGAGATCCCGGAATACCAATGATGACGAGAAAATGGGGCGAGAGAGGTGCGCGTCCACGTCATAGAGACAGATAGTGTAATTTAAATGCGTAAATGCATAAAGTAATAAAAGGATCAAACATTGCAGGTACTTTATTTCCAGAACTCTTACATTTATATAAAAGAACTGTTAATTACATCTCCGTAGAGAAAACCCCTGATTAAAAACTCCAACATAGCTATTACATAGCATTACAACATGTGAATACTACAACATGTAGCAATAAAAGAAGACTACAAATTGTAGAAACTAAAGTCCTCCTCGCTATCGTCAACGTCGGCACATGCTTGAGAACACTCAATCTTCTTTGGATTATCGTACGATTTGATATCTTTTATATTTTAGCATAGATATCATATTTTGCACTTGCGGTAATATGAGAAGCACAAACAGAATTCATGCATCAGATAATCAGCTAGATATGTAATCATTTTTGTGAAGTGGTTTTAGCTAACTAAACGAGCATCTAAAATGACTATGCGATTTTGGCCATGGACCATGCACGAGGCTTGTTTACATGCAGGCATGCATTGCTAGCTACATATAACTAGCTCTTCATATTTCTTCCAGTACTAGTGTATGTCAGTAGTACTGACTTATTTTGGATGCCACGAAATTATGCATATTTTAACTCCTAGTTTCTTTTACTACGAGCAACGCAAGTTAATTGATCATATCTTGGATTAACCTACACGCACATTTGTTTAATTTTAGGCCTTGCATACACGTAAGGGTATATGCAAGAGGGTATTATCATGGGGCTGCTAATCCATTTTTAGGGCGGTTTCTAGCAGCAGAAATATATGAAGTTTGAGACTTGGCCTTCTAGGGCATGGTAGCTTGTATAAAGGTTTTCTTTCATTTATGTTCTAGACTAGATTCATCTATTTCAGAGATTCGACTAGCTAGACTTTATCGTACATTTTTAATTGTACCATGATTTAATGTTTAGTAGTTTCAGATTTTATACGACTAGTCCTCGGACAATATGGCGTGTGCTATACTTTTAGGGTGCAACATGTTTTAATTTCTACTCAACTTACTTAGTTACTAGCATGATGAGTAGTATCCAATGAAAGTTGATTTTGGCTAGGCATGATTTTGGAGCTCTTTGTCAATGTGACCAAACCAAAGGCGTAAGTTCAGTAATATGTGAATTTGTAGCAACTTGGCATGTATCAATGTGACCAAACCAAGGGCATATTTTTAGTGATATATGTAAGTTTAGAGCACCTTGGTTTATGTCAATGTGACCAAACCAACAGTTTGAGTTTAGTGACATATGTGTTTAGAGCAACTTGGCTTGTGTCGATGTGACCAAACAAGATCATAATTTTAGTAATATGTGAGTTTAGAGCAACTTGGCTTATGTCAATGTGACCAAACAAAGATCATAATTTTAGTAATATGTGAGTTTAGAGCAACTTGGCTTGTGTCAATGTGACCAAACCAAGAACATGATAAAATACATTGTCAGACGCTAAAGAAAAAACCCGAGGAAACACAGGAAAACCTTCTAAGGTTTCTAACGGAGCAAAATTTCTGTGACCACATACTGTTTCCTTACAATTTCGCGTGAGTGTCTTACTCTATTGTACACATTCTCTTTTGCTTCATCGATGTTAAGTGTAATTGATGAGTTACTAATATATATATAAACGTGTACAGTTTTCACTTGATTCTCATGGACATTCAACTTCATAAGGGAAGAGTTGAAGTCATGGACCCATTAAAGAGGCCCCTGGAACAGTTTAGTGACATGCAGGACATGCTCCAGAGGTAATTTTTGCGCTATAGCGGTCTCTTTCGTTGATTTCCTGAGATATCACTTAATAAATAACTCATTCATTTTCTTTACCGGGTAGGGTTTGGAACCAGTTCAAGAGTGCGGTTACGGGTGACTTTACTGAGAAGCTGATGTTTAAGCCGGTCTCGGTAAGTAGTAGGCGCATCTCTTTACTTCTAGTTGCAATACAATTATGATGCATGATTATTATTTTGATTGAATTCTATTCTCGTAAAGTGCGCGAGGAAGCCACCGAAGACGAATCTATGTGGATTCTACGTTTGCGAGTTCATTCGCACGTTTACCAGTGAGCTGAATGATTATAGAGTCGATGTAAGCAATATATTCATAACATTATTTTTATTACCGTCACTTTTTGTTATCATGATTGATATTCATATTGATCTCCTTTTCTTATATAGTTCGAGAAAATGCGGGATCAGCTCCTACCACAGCAACGCGTAGTAGCAATTGCTGAAGAACTGGCAGGATTCTTGATGAACGAGATGATAGATGACGCTGGAGAATTTAGTGTGAATAGGCGCCGATGATCCCCGACCGTGTAATTGAATAGACGGGCTCTAGTCCCGATAATTGTGATCTCCATGTGTAACTATCATGTATATATTTGTATGCTCGATCTTAAGAGAAGTTATCTTATGTATGCACGAACATGTACGGTATGTGCTAGCGTAGAAAACTTTTAAAATGAAAAAAAAAACACAAATTAATTCTCTGCCACGGCAGAGAAAGTGCCTAAAATGCTGTCGCGGCAGAGAATACGAACCGGGACAAATGGGGGGCACCCAGCGCCCGCAGAGACAGCCACGTGGATACCCATTAGTCCCGGCTGGTAAGAGGGCCGGGACTAATGGGTGGGCTTTTAGTCCGCGCCTGGTAACCGGGACTGGAGGCCCGTTTTCCACTAGTGAATTAGAGCAACTTGGCTTGTGTCAATGTAACCAAGCCAAGAGCCAAATTTTGGTAACATACGTACATGAACTTATAGCATCTTGATTTGTGTCGATGTGACCAAAACAAGAGCCAATTTATCATAATTATGAGGAGTAGGCAATTTAGCATATATCAACAGATCAAACGAAGACATATAATTTTAGAGCAACTTGGCTTGTGTCAATGTGACCAAGCCAAGAGCCAAAATTTATTAATGTAATGGTTATATAATACCTTGGTTTGTGTCAATGTTGCCAAACCAAGATCCCAATTCTTTTAAGAAGATGTGGATTTAGGGCGACTTGGTTTGTGTCAATGTGACCAAACCAAACGTCCAAAAGTTGGTGATATATGATTTTAAAGCAAATTGGCTTGTGTCAATATAACCAAGCCAAAAGCTAGATTTTTTGGGTAGTATATATGAGTTTATAGCATCTTGATTTGTGTCAATGTGACCAAACCAAGAGCTAATTTTATCATGATCATGAGAAGAAGGCAAAAGATACATGTATCAATTTAGGAGAAAAAATCCCCTAGTTTGTGCCAATGTGACCAAACTAGCAGATAGAAGAGAGAAAATCCCCTAGTTTATGCCAATGTGTGCTAATGTGACCAAACTAGCTGATTGACTGAGTTCTCTACGAAATCGATCATGGACCAAGTCCGATCTCAACTCCCGCTGAGCAAGGCGTGGCTCTTTGGCTTATTTGGGTTGTTGCCATGCATGTAGGCCGTGGGCCTAATAAATACTCCATTAGTTTAATGAGCAAATTAGACAGCGGTACCGGCTAATCCATGCATGACGCATGCACGTAGCATTTCTTGTGTCGCATATACACATGAGTTGACTAGTGTTTAAGTTTTGTCGCCTAATATTGCCAATTTCTTTTCTTGTGAAATTGTTCGTACATGATTGGCTAATTATTTAGTCACAATATGACTGCATTATATAGGGTCGTCGGGATAAAGCTGACTTTTATCCCGCGGTTGGATACTTTGAGAATTTTAGTGCCGCTCGCGACTTTGTGACTTTAGGCCAATATTAGATCATTGACATCCAGGCATATGTGAATAAATCTATATTTGGATTATTATGCAAACTCTTATTTTTTAGAATTTTCTTAATAATTTAATTATGAATCATAATTTATATTTTTTTATAATATAAGACAAAATCGATGTCAACAACTAACTATTTCATGCTCAATAGGCAAAACTGATATTCAAAATGTCTTGTGTGACTTAGGTACAGGAGTTAGTGTAATGCTATACTCCCTCTATAAAAGGTTAGGATTAGGGAAGTATTCCCCTACTACTATCACTTTACAGATGGCTGACAAGTCCACTAAACAACCATCGGTATGATTGAGGATGTTCTACTTATAATAGATGAGCATGTTATTCCCACTGATTTTATTATTCTTGAGATGCCAGAAGATGAAAAATTATCTATAATACTTGGAAGACCTTTCCTTAGTACTGCAGGAGCATCAGTTGATTATGCTGAGGAAAAAATAATCTTCAATGTTTATGATGTTGAAATCATTCTGTATTTTTCAAAGAAGCTAGAAGCAAGAGAAAGATATATTCTATCGGCAAAACGAGTTCATGTGGTAAGTGTCATTGATAAGGGGCAACATAAGGTAAGAATTCGAGAACATAGAAGGGGTTGAGTTATTTAACAATTCTTAATAAAATTCTTAATGGGAGTCAATCCATCACATCAATAAAATAAACTAAAGAATAAAAAGTTTATCACATTCCTACAACTTTTTCACAGACATTCTTGTGGAAACGCGCCCGTAAAGATGCAGCTGTCAAAAAGTAGTAGAAATATCGATTGAACAAGTGTAGAATAAGTATAAAAATAAAAGTTTGAGTTTTATCTACAAAGGTTTAAATTCTGATCTTTACATGCTGATGTTGGTCGACAGTTTCTACTGTCATTTTCTGTCAAAAATAAGGTATTTCGTTAAGTTTCGGGATAAGAAGGTATTCTTAAATAAATAGAAATTTTTTAATGACTACTGATGGTTTAACGACCAACTATACGGCGGAAATAAAAATTTTGGCCGTGTAGTTTGGCCGTATAGATATCTTTGCCATCAACAAGTTTTCTTTCGAAGGAACAGAGAATTGAACGACCAACTATACGGTGGAAATAAAAAATCCAGTAGTATAGCTCCGGTAGTATAGATATCAATGCCTTCGTACAATTTCTTCTCAAAGGTACTGACTGTTTAACGACCAACTATACGGCGGGAATAAAAATTTCGGCCGTATAGTTCTGGTCGTATAGATATCGATGCCTATTTTTGAGAGTTTATCTTGAGGGTACAGACGGTTTAACGACCAACTATACGGCGGGATCATTATGATACGGCCATATAGTTGCGTCTGTATAGCTGTGTTCTGCATAAAGAAACTCTAGTTGGTGGCGCCGCCGCAACTATACGGGCGGAACAACATATCCCACCCGTATAGTTTCGGCCGTACAGTTTCGGCCGTATAGTTCAGCGTGACCACAAAATCGGGCTGGGGCGGCTAGGTTTCTTCTCCTTCCTCATTATTTCTCTCATAGTCTTTCTCCAAACCTCTCAAAACCACCCTAGAACTCTTGATTCTTCACGGATTTCGTTCGTTTGAGTGGGGGAATCAATAGATCGGTATGTTTCTCTCCCTATCCATGCTTTATTTTCAGATTTCCATGGTTGAAACTCTCACATTGACCTAGTGGATGAACTCAAGCTTGTTTAGCTTTACCTATTGATTTCGCATGTTAGGATTGAATTTTTCCATGTAGGATCGTTCGTATATCATGTAGAAACTATATGCCTAAGGTTTTATAGTGAAATTTTTCAGTGCATCAAGATGAACAAAATAGGTAACATTTTTCGCAAGAGCAAGCGCCAACAAGGCGAGAGCTCGAGGTCCCAAGTCGAGCACAACCCCAAGTTGGCCATAGTTTCATCAAGGAGGGTGCTGCCCACACATTGGGATGACCATAGCTTTCTCACCACGGCGGGGTTGAAGGCGGACTTCAACCTCATGTGTAATAAGGCGGGGCTAACAGTGCTTGGCTACGCAAGCCACGACTCCTCCGCCGAGCTTACCTATGAGTTCCTTACCTCCTTCTCCGACGACCACAGGGAGAAAGGCAATGTGCACAGTAAGCTTCACCATGAACCGGCAGCCTTATGAAATAACTTTTAAACAATTTTGTGATGCTTTCGGCTTCCCTCACGTTAGGGAGTCAACTGTTACTAACCTCTATAGCGTCACAAGTGGAGAAACTTGGGAGGCTATTTCTGTTAATGGTGGCACCGAATTTTACCAGAAGAAGATGTCCACCATTCAGAACCCAACAATTTGCTACTACGCCTTGTTCCTTGCCAACATACTATTGGGAAGAGGTGATACTGGTTCCATGGCCAATGCGGACATGGCAATGATCACCAAGGCTCTCTTTCCCACTGCACCACAAAGCCCCAATCCTGCAGCTCTACTCATCCAGCATTTTCGCCACCAAAGAAACAAGACGAAAGGTGATATTCGCATTGGTGCATTGGTAACCCACCTTGCCCATGCATTAAATATTACATTACCTATTATGCAATCTGTTGATGGCTCCAAAATTATGGACGTCAAGTATTTGACTGCTTGTGGCTTCCTTGGTGTTTACCAAGCTAACCGGAGGCTCCGAGCATATCAGTTTGGTTATCTTGGTGATGCACAGGGTGAGCAGGTTCTGTTTCCCTATCTCCAAGCCTTTTCAATTGTGGAGAAGGACACTTGGATCCTCACCAAGGAACAAGTCATGGAGATCATGGCTGAACTCCAGCCTGATCAAGAGGAAGATGAAGAAGGAGAGCAGAAGGATGAAGATGAGAAGGAGCATGAGGATGAGCAAGGATACAACCCTGCTTGGGAGGGACAACAGCAGCAACAGCAAGGAGGAGCTTGGGACTTGTGGCCCAACCAGCCGCAGCAGGGGTACAACTACGTCCCCTATCAAGAATTGCAGCAGCTCAACTAGCGTGTTGGGGGATCGACCACACTCTTCAAGGAGTGAATGAAGATGTGAGTTCCTTAACTCATAACTTCAGCCACTTCATGACCCACTTCCCCGACTACTACCAGCAGTATCCTCACCAGCCGCCAAATGACGGCAACAACGGAGTCTGGCAATAGCCTAAGTTTGGGGGAGGTTTGAAAACCTCCAAACCTTTCATTCATATTTTTATTTCTTCATTTGATTTATTTTACTTCTTCAAAATTGCATGTTTACTTTCAGTTTGCATCCCTAATACAAAAATACATAAAAAATAGTTATAACTTTTATTGCAAGTTCGTTTCTTTGTTTCTCTCGGAGATTGCTCAATTTCAGGTGACTTGGCAATATGGAAATATAGAGGGAGTGATGGCCCAAGATATCTCGAGCTCGTTGGGGCACCCCAAGAGGAAGGTATGAAGAGCACAGCAGCAAGTTTCCCTCAGTTATGAAACCAAGGTTATCGAACCAGTAGGAGGAAGGAAACACCTCCAAGGTGTTGTTGCCAACTTGGAATCCTGCATAACACAACCACAGAACTTTGCCCCCAACTTACAGTGAGGTTGTCAATCTCACCGGTTTTGATGAAAACAAAGGATTAAATGTATTGTGTGGAAGAAAGTAAAAGCTATGTAAAAGTAAGCAAAGCAAGAACAGTTGTAGATTGATGGTAAAAGAAAGGACCGGGGTCCATAGTTCACTAGTGGTGGTTCTCCTTAAGATAGATGACATGTTGAATGAACAAATTACAGCGGGGCAATTGACAAACATCGAGAAAGCATACATGCATATACTAATCATCTTGAATCCTATGAGATTTGATTGGGCATTACAACATTATACATAGACCGTAATCCAACTGCATCTATGACTAATAATCCACCTTCAGGTTATCATCTGAACCCCCTCCAGTATTAAGTTGCAAGCAACAGATAATTGCATTACGCATAAAGTAAACAATATGATTTTTCTATGAACAAAGGATTATTGTTTTCTCCCTAGTAGCAACAACACATCTAGTACCTTAGATATTTCTGTCACTTCCCCAGATTACTAGAGGCATGAACCCACTATCGAGCATAAATACTCCCCCTTGGAGTTGCTACCATCTACTCGGCCAAGATATCTACTAACAATGGAGAGCATGCAAGATCACAAATTAAAAAAACATGATAGAATCAATAATCAATCTGAAATAGCATCTCAATATCCATCGGATCCTCGCAAACACAACATGTAGGATTACAAATAGATGATCTTGATCATGAACGGAGCTCACAAGATCTAGACATGGTAGCACAAAGGAGAAGAACCAACCATCTAGCTACTATATGGACCCGTAGTCCAAGGATGAACTACTCACCCATCACACCGGAGGCATGCATGGTGATGAAGAAGGCCTCCAGGGTGAATTCTCCCCTCCGGCAGGGTGCCGAGAAGAGCTTCAGATCCCTCCCAATCTAGGGATGGAGATGACGGCGTCTACAGACTCTTTCGTGGAATTTTGATCGGGTACTTAGGGTTTCTGTATCGGAGGCATCTTATAGGCGAAAGGGGAGGCCGAGGGGGTGCCCTAGGCGGCCGTACCACCCCCTGGTGCGGGTCAGGCCTGGCCGCATGTCCAGGTCATGTGGTGGCCCTCTGGGCCCTCTCCCTCTCGTATTCTGGCTCCATGTCCCCCTCGGTGAAAGCCTGACTTTGGCTTTTGTCCCGTCCAATTCCGAGAATATTCATTTTCTGACTTTCCTAGAACCAAAAACAGCAGAAAACAGGCAACTGGCACTGTGGCATCTTGTTAATAGGTTAGTCCAAGAAAGTGTATAAAAATACTCCAAAGTGTGGGAAAAACATAAGAAACTAGATAAAAACCAAGCATGGAACATCAAAAATTATAGATACGTTTGCAACGTATCAACATCCCCAAGCTTAACTCCCGCTCGTCCTCGAGTAGGTAAGTGATAAAAAGAAATAATAATTTTTGAGGTGACATGCACTATCATAAACTTGATCAAAGTATTTGTAAAACATTGATAGCTGGGATCATAGTACTTCAACATAGCATGAAAGATATAGTTCTAACAATAAGACATAGCAACTATGTTGCAACATGAAAAGGCACAAACAAAAGATTCATGAATAACAATGCTTTGCAAGACGTTTGTTTGTTTCACATAAAGAAAACATAGCATAGTGGCATTCAGCTTGTCCCTCATAGAGTAGCAAACATAAATGCATAGGACACCTTCAAAGTTTATAAGGGTGACTAGATATAAATAGTTTAAGAATAAGCATTATCAAAATTATGCATCAATCAACAAGTCTTGGGACAATTCACATAGAACTAAGAATGGCCACTATGCTCTATCAATAGGTGCATGAAGATAGAAGGTGGAGACTCAACATAAAAGTAAAAAATGCCTTCATAGAAGGAAGTAGGGATTCAACTTTCATAAAGAACTTCCAAAAATTATGGTATTTTTTAGCTTTCATCTCTCATTGCCCCTATCACAAGCATCTTGAAGTGATTAAGGTTAAAGTGAACAAACTATGGAGTATATGCTTGACAAAGTATAAGTTGGAAATCTCATGTCCCTTGAATACGAGGGTTGCTCCTCATGCTACTCAAGTTTAGTTACCGGTAAGTTCTTGTCATAGTAAGTACATGTGTATCATAGAGAACCGCCAACGGGGCACCCCTTGCCCGATGATACGGAAGAATCCCCATATCAAAATGACAAGGCAAGTAGACAACGAGCATCTCAGCAATATTCTTATTTACCATGGGAAAATGGTGCTTTTTTCTCTCTTTCCTCTTTTCTCATATCTCTTTTTTTCTTTTTCTCTTTTTTTCTCAATATCTGACTCTCTTTTTTTATAAGAAGAATGCTTCATAGACAGCTCATTATGGTTATGCTGATGGTTTCCACCATGATAGCATGGATTAGACCGGCAGCCTAGGCATTTCTCTAGCACACATACATAACTCCATGGACTTACAATCTCCCCTTTCATTTTACACTGATGACATCCATAGAGAAAAGAGCATGATATTAACTAGGTACAAAGTACAAGTGCAATGTTGAAAGCGTTCCCCATGACAGCATGGTTCTGCTAATCCCCAACATATAAGTGCAAGCATATACAACATAGACGACACAATGGTTCAAGTTTATTAAGGGCAAGAAAAGTAAAGTGTGCCATCAAGTTCGTGAGAGCATTAATCACTAGTTTTCTCATAACAAGTTTAATTCGGAAGGTAGATAAAGACATGAATATACTTGGAATAGCAAATGCTAATAGGTAGGTATGGTGGACTCTTTGGAATAACTTGGTTTTAGGAGCTGGATGCATGAGTGGAACTCATACTTGGTTATGGAGGCTAGCAAAAGACTGAGAGCGACCAACTAAGAGAGCAATAATGGCCATAATCATGCAAAGTGACAAAACATCATTAATTAAAGCATAAAGTGATTACAAGTTGAAAACTAAAGGATCATAAAGGCTATGGTGACTTGGGATAGTCATAACATGGTGTGAGCATGTGCCAAGTCAACCCAAATAAAGCATCAAAGGAGAATACCACAATGCTATGCTTTAATATGCTAAAACAACGCATGATTCTTCAAAGGCACATTAAGCAACCTCAATTGTTTATAACAAGTCATGCTACAACAAATATCACTAAGCATAAAGCCAAAACAATATCAAGCATGGCATGACAAAGCATAGGCCACAGTCAAAAACAAGCTCCTTTTACCACTTAAGCATGAACTTTCGTACTCTTTCCAATCCAAATCAAACTATTTGAAAACCAATGTATTAAAGAGGGGGTACAACCAATTTATTCAAGCAAACTAAGAAAACCAAGCAAACGAAAAACAAAAACAAAAACGAAGACGCTCCAAGAACAACACAACTGTGCATGAAACAATAAAAATGAAGTTTTTGGAAGAAACCTGGGATTTTTATTGATGAAGAAGGGGATGCCTTAGGCATCCCCAAGCTTTGACGCTTGTACTTCTTGTATATTTCTTGGGTTGACACGTGTGGCATCCCCAAGCTTGAGATTTAGTCCATTCTTCATCTCATTACATCATTCTCTCCATACACCTGAATTTTTTCCTTCATACAAAACTTCACACAGTCTTTATGAGCAATATTAGTGCACTCAAAATAATAAGTATTTGGGTTCAGTTTCAACACCAATAAAACTTCCATTAAAACACAAGCTACTGAAGCACTTCCCTCAAAAAGCTCAATTCCCCAAAGAGAACCCAAAAAGGAACCAACAAGAAGCAATGCAAATAATGGCTGAAATCTGTCAAAACAGACCAGCAGGTAAAAAACAATTTTTTCGAAGACCTTCTGTTGCTCAAATCAAAAAGTGTTGAACTAACTAAAGTTAGATAACAACCTGGGTCAGAAGCAAAACAAATCACGCCTCAAAACGACGTACAGAGAGTTTACACGAATTTTTACAGTAAAGCACAAAAATCTGTTTTGGGACATCAACTTTCCCAAGCATTACTTCTCTCTCATTAGAGGTTACTCTTGGCACAAAAATAAAATAAAAAGGATAAGGAGAGGTTATTAATGAAGAAATAACTTACAAGACTCATCTAAAACTTTTAGGTTATCTCCCAATAAGTACTTTTCTTTAACGCCTTTAAGTTAGGCATAAGAAGCAAGAAAAAGAATCAAGTGTTCTCAAATGAAGAAGCATTAAGAGCAAATTTTGTTTTCATAGGAGAGGCAAATGGAATCTTCTCTCTCTTCTTAGGGAAGTGTTCTATACCTTTCTTGAGTGAGAGTTGATATTTAATGGTGCCTTCTTTCATATCAATAATGGCACCAACAGTTCTAAGAAAAGGTCTTCCCAAAGTAATAGGACAAGAAGCATTGCATTCCACATCCAAAACATAAAAATCAACGGGGACATAGGCATTGTTAACCATAATAAGAACATCATTAATACTCCCCATGAGTTTCTTTTTAGCATTATCATCAAGTGGGACATTCAAATAACAATCTTCCAATGGTGGCAAATCAAGCATATCATAAATCTTTCTAGGCATAATAGAAACACTACTATCAAGATCACATAAAGCCTTAAGATCAAGATCATTCACTTTCATATTAATGATGGGTTCCCAACCATCTTCTAGTTTCATAGGAATAGAAGCTTTATGTTTCATCTTTTCTTCTTTAATTTTTATGAGAGCATCAGTAATGTGTTTTGAAAAGGCCATATTCATAGCACTAGCATTAGGACTTTTAGCAAGATTTTGTAGGAACTTAATAACTTCAGAGATATTGCAACCATCAAGCAAAATCATAATTATCATCTAAAGTAGTAGAGCTACTGTTAGCTTTAGCACTAGTGGTAGTGATAGTAGAAACACTAATGTTTCTAGTAATTTCATCTTCTATTTCCCACTTAGCATGCAATTTAGCTAATAGTCTAACATTTTCATCAATTCTAACTTGTATGGCATTAGTAGCAGCAAAGGTATTATCAATAGTTTCAGGTTTAGTAGCCATTTTATTAATCAAAGAGGATTGTGCTTCAGACAAAGATGATATATTTCTTTCAGCATTAGAAAGTTTCAATTGCAAACTAGGAATTTCCCTATTTAAACTCTCAAGTTGATGACTAATATTCTTCAAATGGTAGATTGTTCCTCCATAGTTTCAGTAAATAATTTATTTTGTTCATATTGAATTTGCATGAAGTTTTTAGTGGCTCTTTCAACTTCTAAAATTCTTCCTTCACTAGGTATTCCAGGTTTGCCATTATAACCATAAGTATTATTAGGAGGGTAAGGCCTATAATTGTTAGTACCATAAGCATTGTTGCCAAAATTATTATTTCTTATAAAGTTCACATCAACTTGCTCTTCTTAAGCAACCAAAGAGGCTAAGGGAACAAGATTTGGATCAATATGAGCTTTCCCATTAACAAGCATAGACATAATAACATCAATTTTATCACTCAAGGAGGAGGTTTCTTCAACAGAATTTACCTTCTTACCTTGTGGAGTTCTCTCAGTGTGCCATTCAGAATAGTTAACCATCATATTATCCAGAAGCTTTGTTGCAGCACCCAAAGTAATGGTCATAAAGGAACCTCCAACAACAGAATCCAGTAGATTTCTTGAAAAATAGTTCAATCCTGCATAAAAGGTTTGGATAATGTAACACCCCAGTTTTAGCTAATGTCTAATTAGGGTTTATACCCCTCGGAACCCCATTTAAATTGCCAAGCATGCCTTAGGGTTCTATTACAATATAATTTAACTTGTCATATCATCATCCTTGCTTGAGCATCGCATCGATGCCATGTGTTGATTGTTTCCCCTTTCTTTCTGGTGTTTACTTCTTTCGGTAGAACACGATAATGAGATCGAGATCGAAGACCGAGATCAAAACCATCGAAGCTTGAAGAACAATACTTGACCAACTATAATCAAGTCAAGTACAATGCTTCCGAAGATCTGTTTATTGGTTATCAACAAACAAGGCAAGCAAAACCCCACACATGATAAAATCCTACGATTTCAAAAGTATTTCATTCTTGCCATGATGCATACGATTCTTCTGTGGTATTTTGTTGATAGATAGAGTATCCTATCTGTTGCATTACTCCATTTGAGTTTATATCACCTTATCCACTATTCCTAGCATCACTAGGTTTGGCTTGTGTGCACTTCTAGAGCTTATGTCTATGTCTTGCTTAGCCATGCTTAGCTGTCAGTGTTGGTTTGTCCAGAAGATGTACTAAATGCAGATAATCTAGTATGACAGGAGAACGAGGTATACTGATGAGGTGAGATCAGTGGTAAAGGTTAAACATGCTAAGGCTTGTATGGGAGGCCACGGTAGGATGTGGTTTTTGTAGTACCATGCTCGCCACCACTAGGAACCGAGTTCTTACCTTTGGACCAAGACGAGCATACAGCCACACGGGGTTTATGGGGACCTCATGATTAACTAACTTGCCTAGAAGATTCCATGAGTCACATAGGTCGGGCTTTCCATTTGGCATACGCATCGAAAATGTTTTCAAAAGAAGAGGAGAAGGAGGTGCATCATAATAGGTAGGTAAGCGTGGCCAGGGTTGCTTGGGGTAGATGGCGCCCCTGATAAACCAACCTCGCCCACATCTCTAGGGACCAGCTTCGGGATTTGACCCGTTACAGCGGAACCATCCTTAGGGCGTGACTCATGGTCTCGGCGAAGCAAGGTAAAATGGTCGTGTCCAATCACCCTCTGCCAGCACACCAAGGAAGTGTGTCAAGTGGCGCTAAGATTCGGTTGGTATGTGTGGGTAAAGTTGTACACCCCTACAGGGTTAAATATTTTCGAAAAGCCATGTTCACTGTTATGAATGCTTGGTGACCGAATTCTAAGATCATAGAGAACTTTAACCTAATCGTAAAACTTGGCAGATCAATGTGTGCTTAAGGATGCTTCCCAGAGAATATCATTTTGCGCCCCGAAAGTTGGGGTGTCCAGGCAACGCGGTACCCAAGTTCCCTGAAATCATCCGTGATGAGTACAGTTGGTGTGCCAAATACTCAGAGGGTCTTTTTCGGCACGAATTCAACTTTACATTTCAATACAAAAAATTAGTATAACGTCCGTCAAGTTGGGGCCCTCCTGTCAGTTCTCGCCGTTATGTCGCTCATGTCACTCCCGTCGCTTAGGTGTCAATTAGGCTTGCAGCATTGGCGCCTGCATCCATTATGCGACTTCTTCTTCCCCGGAGCGGCAATCTGTGGGTCGTCGCAGCCATGGCGCGGAGCTGGGACATGGACGAACCTGCTCGGCCCATCTCTCCTCCCTGTAGGCTGGCAGCGTTGGCGCCTGCATCCATTACGCGTCTTCTTCCTCGGAGCGGCAATCTGTGGTCACGGCCATGGCGCAGAGCTGGGAAGTGATGAAGCTGCTCGGCCCCGCTCTCCTCCCTATCCCGAGTCGGAGCTCTCCCTCACCGTGGACGGACCCATGGCACGGTCGGGGACGAGAATTGGTTCCCGGTGAGATATATCACCATGTCGACCATGCTCGGTTCTATTTTCCTCCTCTAGAATCTGAGCTCGCCGTCGCCGTGGTTGCACCCGCACCAATTCTGCCACCTCTGCCGAGGTCTCTGTGGTAGCTCAAGTTCTGGGGCTCTCCAAGTTCTACCATGTTGGGCCTATAAGTGTTGTTGTATGTTAAACTAGCAAATCTTTTTTGTTCAAATCTCTTGGGTTGTACCAACTTCATTGTGTTTAATTATGAAAGACAAAATATAAATGACTTCTCTCAATTTCTCGCATAGAAAAATGCACAGCTAATTTCATATTCTCGCAGGAACTGGCCCCACTTGTTGAACCGGCGGCACTCCCACGATCTCCACGTAATCACGGTGAGTTCTCGAACGAAAGTTGCAGTTACCATGTTTCTTCTGCAGTCATTCCTCTTCCTCAGTCATTCCTCTGCAGTTTTTCCTAGGCGCTTCTTCTTCCCCTGTTCTGGAACCGTCGGTTCATCTTCTTCTTCCTCTCGCAGGCAGTTCCTTGCAGGCATATCCTTTCACCCATTTCCTTGCAGGCATGGACGATGGGAAACGCACAACAGAGAGCCACTTGGTCCCTGCCCATGGCACCACGACTTTGACAGTGGTGTACACAAATGATGAAGCGACTGTGGAGACAACTCTCGCCAGGTTTGAACAATAGCTTGAGAAAGAGAAGCACAAGTTTGTGGGGCTAGACTTGGAGTACACCCGTGCAAATAAGCGAAAAAATCCTCCACAAGAGATCGCTGTCATGCAAATCGCCATACATGAGGAGGTCCTCGTTTACCACTTACAGTATGTGAAATTTAAATTTGAGGTCACCACTTCTGCATCCCTTGTTCCCTTACATCCCTAGAACCATCTAAGTGCAGGAGTAAACCAACTGAGATGCGTTGTCCATCTCTGGTCGAGTTCTTGTGTAGGAAAGGGATAACTTTCACTAGCGTGGATATCACAAATGAGACAATTATGCTTTCTCGTGCGTTGATAAAAATCCTAAAGGGGCACCACATCGACATCCAAAATCTGTACAAGATCAAATCATACCCAGCGAAGGATAGCATGGGTGATCTGGCAGCGGAAATCATCGATAAATCCTATGAAAAACTGAAGAAATTGAAGCGACTCGATCACAACTACTGGGAGTGGAAGTCGATGAGCCAGGTGTGCCTCGAGTATGCAGCCAGAGACACCTACATGGCGTACGAGTTGTACAGTAAGCTCATTACCATGAAAGATGGGATGGTTAAGCCGGGGTTTTTCGCGAGAGAGCTATGCCCTGGTTGCAAGCTAGCCCAGGAGAAGAAGCGCGAGGAGCACTGATGGCTCAATACACGACGCCCAGAAAATTGCTTGCTGCGTGGTGTTGATGTAGAGCTCGTTGGGAACCCCAAGAGGAAGGTATGATGAGCACAGCAGCAAGTTTCCCTCAGTTATGAAACCAAGGTTTAATCGAACCAGTAGGAGCAAGGAAACACCCCAAAGGTGTTACTAGCTGAGATTTGGCGGCGACTACGGTGCTAGTAGCAACGTGGAGACCTGCACAACACAACCACAGAACTTTGTCCCCAACTCGCGATGAGGTTGTCAATCTCACCGTGTTTTGCGGAAAACAAAGGATTAAACGTATCGAATGGAAAGAAGTAAAAGTTTGCAGAAATTAAACACAAAGCAGTAAAAGATTGTAGATTGTATGTAAAGAAAAAGGACCAGGATCCATAGTTCACTAGAGGTGGCTCTCCTTAGATAGATAACACGCTGGGTGAACAAATTACAGCGGGGCAATTGACAAACACCGAGAAAGCAATACATGCATATACTAATCATCTTGACTCCTCTAAAACTTGATTGGGCATTACAACATAATACATAGACCGCCATCCAACTACATCTATGACTAATAATCCACCTTCAGGTTATCATCCGAACCCCCTCCAGTATTAAGTTGCAAGCAACAGATTATTGCTTTACGAACTGCGTGTAAAGTAAACAATACAATTGTTCTATGAACAAAAGATCGTTGTTTTCTCCCTAGTAGCAACAGCACATCTAGTACCTTAGAGATTTCTGTCACTTCCCAGTTACGGAGGCATGAACCCACTATCGAGCATAAATACTAACTCTTGGAGTTGCTAGCATCTACTTGGCGAAGATAGCTACTAACAACGGAAAGCATGCAAGACCTCAAATAACAAAGACATGATAGAATCAATAATCAATCTGAAATAGCATCTCAATATCCATCGGATCCCCGCAAACACAACATGTATGAATTACAAATAGATGATCTTGATCATGAACGGAGCTCACAAGATCTAAACATGAAAGCACAAAGGAGGAGAAACCAGCCATTTAGCTACTACATGGATCAGTAGTCCAAGGATGAACTACTCACGCATCACACCGGAGGCTTGCATGGTGATGAAGAAGGCCTCCAGGGTGAATTCCCCTCTCCGGCAGGGTGCCGGGAAGAGCTTCAGATCCCTCCCGATCTAGGGATGGAGATGACGGCTCTGAACTCTTTCATGGATTTTTTGATCGGGCCCTTAGGGTTTTCGTCCCGAGGGCAACTTATAGGCGGAAGGAGAGGCCGAGGGGGTGCTGGGGTCGGCCAGACCACCCCCTGGCGCGGGCTAGGCCTGGCCGTGCGGCTAGGTGGTGTTGCTAGCCCCTGGCCCCTCTCCGTCTCGTATTCTGGCACTTGATCCCTTCCGGAAAAATAGGCACTTTGACTTTTGTCCCATCCAATTCCGAGAATATTCATTTTCTGACTTTTCTGGAACCAAAAACAACAGAAAACAGGCAGCTGGCACTGTGGCTCTTGTTAATAGGTTAGTCCAAGAAATCATAATAAAAGTACTCCAAAGTTGGAACAAAACACAAGAAAGTGGATAAAACTAAGCATGGAACATCAAAAATTATAGATACATTTGCAATGTATCAACATCCCCAAGCTTAACTCCTGCTCGTCCTCGAGTAGGTAAGTGATAAAAAGAAATAATTTTTGAGGTGACATGCACCATCAAAGACTTGATCAAAGTATTTGCAAAACATTCAAGGCTGGGATCATAGTACTTCAATCATAACATGAAAGACAAAGTTCTAGCAATAAGCAAAGAAACTATGATGCAACATGAAAAGGCACAAACAAAAGATTCATGAATAACATGCTTCGCAAGACGTTTGTTTGTTTCACATAAAGAAAACATAGCATAATAGTATTCAGCTTGTCCCTCAATAGAGTAGCAAATATAAATGCATAGGACACCTTCAAAGTTCATAAGAGTGACTAGATACAATAGTTTCAAACAAGCAATAACAAGTTATGCATCAATCAACTAGTCTTGGGACAATGCACATAGAACTAAGAATGGCCACTATGCTCTCAAAGTAGGTGCATAAAGATAGAAGGTGGAGACTCAATATAATGGTGGAAGAAAGGCCTTTTGTAAAAGGAAGTAGGGATTCAAGTCTCATAAAGAGCTTCCAAAAATTATGATACTTAAAGCTTTCAGCTCTCATTACCCCTATCATAAGCATCTTGAAGTGATTAAGCTTAAAGTGGACAAACTGTGGTGTACATGCTTGACGAAGTATAAGTCAGAAATCTCATGTCCCTTGTATACGAGGGTCGCTCCTCATGCTACTCAAGTTTAGTCACCGGTAAGTTCTTGTCATCGTAAGTACATGTGTATCATTGAGAACCGCCAACGGGGTACCCCTTGCCCGATGATACGGAAGAATCCCCATATCAAAATGACAAGGCAAGCAGACAACGAGCATCTCAGCATTCTTCTTATTTACTATGGGAATATGGTGTTTTTTTTCTCTCTTTCCTCTTTTCATAGTATCTCTTTTTTTTCTTTTCTTTTCTTTTTTTTTCTCAATATAGGAATCTTTTTTTATAAGAAGAATGCTTCATAGAAAGCTCATTATGGTTACGTTGCAGGTTTCCACCATGTCCGCATGGATTAGACCAGTGGCCCAGACATTTCTCTAACACATATACATAACTCCATGGACTTACAAGCTCCCCTTTCATTTCACACCGACGACATCCATATACAAAAGAGCATGATATCAACTAGGTACAAGTACCAAGTGCAATGTTGAAAGTGTTCCCCACGAAAGCATGGTTCTGCTAATTCCCAACAAATAAGTGCAAGCATATACAACATAGACGACACAATGGTTCAAGTTTATTAGAGGCAATAAATTAAAGTGTGCCATCAAGTTCGTGAGAGCTTTAATCACTAGTTTTCTCATAACAAGTGGAAGGTAAACAAAAGCATGAATATACTTGGAATAGAATAAGCTAGTAGGTAGGTATGGTGGACTCTTTGGAATAACTTGGTTTAGGGAGTTGGATGCATGAGTGGAACTCATACTTCGTTGTGGAGGCTAGCAAAAGACTGCGAGCGACAAACTAAGAGAGCAATAATGGCCATATTCATGCAGAGCGACAAAACATCATTGATCAAAGTATAAAGTGATACTACAAGTTGAAAACTAAAGGATCACAAAGGCTATGGTGACTGGTGATAGTCATAACATGGTGTGAACATGTGCCAAGTCAACCCAAATAAAGCATCAAAGGAGAATACCACTATACTATGCTTTAATATGCTAAAACAACGCATGATTCATCCAAGGCACATTAAGAAATCTCAATTGTTTATAAGAAGTCATGCTACAGCAAAAAATACTAAGCATAATGCCAAAACAATATCAAGCATGGCATGACAAAGCATAGCCACAGTCAAAAACGAGCTCTTTTTACCACATAAGCATGAACTTTCCTACTCTTTTCCAAACCAAACCAAACTATTTGCAAACCAAAGTGTGAAACAGGGGGTCCAACCAACTTATTCAGAAAACTAAGAAAACCAAGCAAACTAAAAACCAAAATGAAAACGAAAAAGAAGACGCTCCAAGAGGAACACAACTATGCACGAAACAATAAAAATGATGCGTTTGGAAGAAACCTGGAATTTTTATTGATGAAGAAGGGGATGCCTTGGGCATCCCCAAGATTTGACGCTTGTACTTCTTGGATATTTCTTGGGGTGACACGCGTGGCACCCCCAAGCTTTAGCTTTAGTCCATCCTTCATCTCATTACTCATTCCTTCCATACACCTGAAATTTTTCCTTCATACAAAACTTCACACAATCTCATTAGCAACATTAGTGAACTTAAGATAAATAAGTCTCAAGGTTCAGTTCTAACACCAAATAAACTTCCATTAGAACACTAGCCACTGTAGCACTTCCCTCAAAAAGCTCAATTCCCCAAAGGAACTCAAGAAGGAACTAACAAGAAGCAAATGCAGAAAATGGCAGAAATCTGTCAAAACAGACCAGCAGGTAAAGACGAATTTTTTCGAAGACCTTCTGTTGCTCAAATAAAAAAGTGTTGAACTAACGAAAGTTAGATAACAACCTGGGTCAGAAGCACAAACAATTACAGCTCAATCCGACGTACAGAGCTCTCTCAGGAATTTTTACGGTGAAGCACAGAAATCTGTTTCGGGACAGCAACTTTCCCAATCATTACTTCACTCTCGTTAGAGGTTACTCTTGGTACAAAAAGCAAATAAAAAGGATAAGGAGAGGTTATTACAGAGGTAATAACTTCCAAGACTCATCTAAAACTCTTGGGTTATCTCCCAACAAGTACTTTTCTTTAACGCCTTTAAGTTAGGCATGAAAATTTGAGAAGATGCTCTCATAGGAAATATGAATTGAAGTAAAAGAGAGCATCAAGAAGCAAATTCAAAACACATTTAAGTCTAACCCACTTCCTATGCATAGGAATCTTTTATGAAAATAAATGCACAAAGAGCAAAGTGACAGGCATAGGAAGATAAAACAAAAGTAACTTCAAAACTTTCAGCACATAGAGAGGTGTTTCATTACCATAAAAACTTCTACAACCATGTTTTCCTCTCTCATAATAATTTTCAGTAGCCTCATGAATAAACTCAACAATATAACTATCACATAAGGCATGCTTTTCATGACCTACAAGCACTAGAGCTTTATTATAAACATTTTCAAAAGAATCCTCGGGAACATAACATTCACCCTCCTTTGATAAGCATGGGGGACAATCAAATAATGTAAGGGATAAAGAGTTACTCTCATTAGAAGGTAGGCATGGGTAGATCCATTCTTCCTCCTTTTTTCCATCACTCTCCTCCACTTTTTCATCTAATGAGCTTTCAGGTTCAGCAATTTCTTCTTCCATAGAGGTTCTAGCAGGCGGTGGTTCACCTATTACCTTAGCAGTCATAATACTGTTCCCAAATAGGAAACTGAGTGAGCTATCCATAATGAAATAGTGATTGGAGAAGAGCTAGTCATAAAGTCAACTTAAGAAAGGAACTAATTTTTTTGTGTTTTTGAAATAAGGAAGCAAACTTGTAAAACTATTTTTTTGTGTTTTTGAAGAACAAAACAAGCAAACAAAGCAAAAAGAAAACTAAGAAAAACAAAAACAACAAAGTAAAGAGATTGGTTATGAGGGACTCCCCTTGTGAAGATGTCCTTGACTCCAGAACGGCGCCAGAAAATCGCTTGATGGCTCAATACACGGCGCCCAGAAAAGTGCTTGGTGCGTGGTGTTGATGTAGAGCTCGTTGGGAACCCCAAGAGGAAGGTATGATGAGCACAGCAGCAAGTTTCCCTTAGTTATGAAACTAAGGTTTAATCGAACCAGTAGGAGCAAGGAAACACCCCAAAGGTGTTACTAGCTGAGCTTTGGCAGGGCGCACTACCGGTGCTAGTAGCAACATGGAGACCTGCACAACACAACCACAGAACTTTGTCCCCAACTTGCAATGAGGTTGTCAATCTCACCGTGTTTTGCGGAAAACAAAGGATTAAACGTATCGAATGGAAAGAAGTAAAAGTTTGCAGAAAGTAAACACAAAGCAGTAAAATATTGTAGATTGTATGTAAAGAAAAAGGACCGGGATCCATAGTTCACTAGAGGTGGATCTCCTTAGATAGATAACATGCTGGGTGAACAAATTACAGCGGGGCAATTGACAAACACCGAGAAAGCAATACATGCATATACTAATCATCTTGGCTCCTCTGAGACTTGATTGGGCATTACAACATAATACATAGACCGCCATCCAACTACATATATGACTAATAATCCACCTTCAGGTTATCATCCGAACCCCCTCCAGTATTAAGTTGCAAGCAACAGATTATTGCTTTACGAACTGCGTGTAAAGTAAACAATACAATTGTTCTATGAACAAAAGATCGTTGTTTTCTCCCTAGTAGCAACAACACATCTAGTACCTTAGAGATTTTTGTCACTTCCCCAGATTACCAGAGGCATGAACCCACTATCGAGCATAAATACTAACTCTTGGAGTTGCTAGCATCTACTTGGCCAAGATAGCTACTAACAACGGAAAGCATGCAAGATCACAAATAACAAAGACATGATAGAATCAATAATCAATCTAAAATAGCATCTCAGTATCCATCGGATCCCCGCAAACACAACATGTATGAATTACAAATAGATGATCTTGATCATGAACGGAGCTCACAAGATCTAAACATGAAAGTACAAAGGAGGAGAAACCATCCATCTAGCTACTACATGGATCCGTAGTCCAAGGATGAACTACTCACGCATCACACCGGAGGCTTGCATGGTGATGAAAAAGGCCTCCAGGGTGAATTCCCCTCTCCGGCGGTGCCGGAAGAGCTAGATCCTCCCGATCTAGGGATGGAGATGATGGCGACTCTGAACTCTTTCGTGGATTTTTGATTGGGCCCTTAGGGTTTTCGTCCCGAGGGCATCTTATAGGCGGAAGGAGAGGCCGAGGGGTCTGGGTCGGCTAGACCACCTGGCCTTGGCCAGCCTGGCCAGCGTGGCCAGTGGTGTGGCCGCCTAGCCCTCTCCGTGTCGTGATTCGGCACTTGATCCCTTCGGAAAATAGGCACTTTGGCTTTTGTCCCGTCCAATTCGAGAATATTCATTTCGACTCTTGGAACCAAAACAACGAAAACAGGCAATCGTGGCTCTTGTTAATAGGTTAGTCCAAGAAATCATAATAAAAGTACTCCAAAGTTGGAACAAAACACAAGAAAGTGGATAAAACTAAGCATGGAACATCAAAAATTATAGATACATTTGCAATGTATCAAGGAAAGAAAGCGGTTTCAGGACGAGCAGGGATCTTGGGACGGTGGTGACATCAAGCGGCTGAAGGGGAAGAAAGTCAAGGACGACAACAAGTGGTGGTGATACATTATGTGTTTGAACTAGATTTTAGTTTCTAGTTTATTATGTGTGTGATACAGTTAGTTACTTCAATACAAAATTTCGACCAATTTAACTTGTTGATGTATTTGTTGACAATTATAATATAATCGAGCACTAGAAATATTTTGTAGTGTGCATGAGAATGATCAGTAAATATAATTGAACACTAGAAACTTTAAGGCACTCCATATAAAGGAGTAGATTAATATAGAAGGTTCACCAGAGACACCACGGATATATTGTCTTACATGCCACACACATGTAATAATTAACTAGAACAAAATAAAAGCAGGGGCTACAGCAGGAGGCTGGGACACGGAGACGCCTAGCAGGGTAGGGGTTTATCAGCAGGAGGCAGCGACAGCCTAGTCGATGGGATACAGGTCAGTCCTGACATACTCCCGGAGGAATTTGCCGTAGGCTGCATGCTGCGCCAAGGTAATCGGCCTATGGCTTCTGCCTCCGCCTCTGTTAACGCCCTCCACATGATGGATCATGCTGTTGAGGTCCATGTTGATTGCTCTACCACAGAATAGGCAAAACAGTCTCCCCTACGGTGGAAACGGATTAGCCCACACCGTAACCGCCTCAGCACGTAGCGGCTCTTGTTGTCCCTGGATGCCTTGCTATCGTCCACTTCATCATCATTCTCCTGTTGATTTTTAAGAACATAACTTAGAACTCATACATATGATTGAATTGTATTACAACTCAATAATTGACAACATGTATATGTAAGACAATATATCCGTGGATATCAAAGATAAAGCATCTCAGCAATAGTTTGATTGGTTCATATATCATTTCATCTCAACACAATGATAAATAATTGCATCAGAGTGAATGTAGGATAAATCTAGGGGCCTCCTACGTTTCTTCAGTGATGGAGTCAGCGAACCAAGTAACAATTGCACAACCTGTAATGTTGGTGTACATTGCCCTAGGTTCACTAACTCATCCCTGAAAAAATCTGACACCAATGTGTCTGCCTCTCTTTTGGGACAAATTTGAATCATTGGCCACAATAAGAAATTGAAATGTAATCGTACAAAACATTATTCAGGGATATACATAGTCAGGTACAAAAACAAGCCTAAATAATGTAATTATAAATAAAAAACCAAACAATTAATCTTCAAGTGCATGTTAAAAATACTTATGATCAAAACCATTCATATACATATGCATCATACCAATCATTAAAAGATCAGAAACAATTCAAGGATCATATATGTAGTTCCATATGAGAAATCTAGGGCCTCATAATTTGTTTCAGAGATGGAGTTGGCGAACCAAAGTACCAACAGCACAACCTATATTGTTTGTGTGCATTGTTGCCTCAGGTTCACCAACCCATTCCTAAAACACGACACCGTCATACATATCTCCCCTTGAACTCTTTTGGGGCAAATTTCAATCATCGGCCTCGGTGACAAACTAAAATGTAATTCTTATACACTATGAATGCATGGAATAGATAATTCAAATATCATAGTTCTATGAATGTAGAATAAAGATTGCAGCCTCATAAGTTTCTACAGAGATGGCGTAAGCGAACCAAGTAACAATTGCACAGCTTATATTGATCTTATACATAGCCCCAGGTTCGCTCACTCATCCCTGAAAAAATTTGACACCAATGTGTCTGCCTCTCTTTTGGGGAAAAATTGAATCATTGGCCACAATAAGAAATTGAAATGTAATCGTACAAAACATTATTCGAGGATATACATAGTCAGGTACAAAAACAAGCCTAAATATTGTAATTATAAATAAAAACCAAACAATTAATCTTCAGGTACATGTTAAAAATACTTATGATCAAAACCATTCATATACATATGCATCATACCAATCATTAAAAGATCAGAAACAATTCAAGGATTATATATGTAGTTCCATATGAGAATAAATCAAGGGCCTCATAATTTGTTTCAGAGATGGAGTTGGAGAACCAAAGTACCAACAACACAACCTATATTGTTTGTGTGCATTGCTGCCTCAGGTTCACCAACCCATCCTTAAAACATGACACCATCATACATGTCTCCCCTTGAACTCTTTTGGGGCAAATTTCAATCATCGGCCTCGGTGACAAACTAAAATGTAATTCTTATACACTATGAATGCATGGAATAGATAATTCAAATATCATAGTTCTATGAATGTAGAATAAAGATTGCAGCCTCATAAGTTTCTACAGAGATGGAGTAAGCGAACCAAGTAACAATTGCACAACTTATATTGATCTTGTACATGGCCCCAGGTTCGCTCACTCATCCCTGAAAAATTTTGACACCAATGTGTCTGCCTCTCTTTGGGGCAAATTTGAATCATTGGCCACAATAAGAAATTGAAATGTAATCGTATAAAACAATATTCAGGGGTATACAAATGCATCATACAATGCATTCATAGATCAGAAACAATACAAAGATTATATATTTAGGTTCCATATGAGAGAAAAATTAGGGCCTTATTTTTTCAGCGATGGAGTCGGAGAACCAAAATACCAACAGCACAACCTATATTGTTTATGTGCATTGCTGCCTCAGGCTCACTAACCATCCCTAAGAAAACTACACCATCAGATGCCCTTGAACTATGTTGGGGCAAAATTGAATCATTGGGCTCAGTAAGGAATAGAAATGTAATGTTATAGGCCTGCTATATGTCGAAATCAATTATCAACTAGCAAACTCAACTAGATGGTAGATGAGCATATTGGGGTTTTGTGACTAGACGGATTGGGGTTTTGTGACTAGATGGCAGATGCATCAATCAACCGATCGAATCATATATATACTACCCTACTTCAAGAGCAAAAGAATCTGTTCACAATTGAGCAAATCCTATGTATGAACAGTGAAAACTACGGCTGCGACTAGAGAAGCTAGCAATGTAGTACCTCGAACTCCTCATCAGGGACCTCCTCCTCGAACTCATCATTCTCCGCGATTGCGTCGAAGATTTCTTGAACAGCGATGGGGTCGTCGATGTAGATCACCAGATTGCCTCCGCCTGCCGCCTGCCCCCCATCCAGATCTGCTGCTGGCACCACGACATTGTCGGCCACGATGTTGTCGGCCACCTGCTGCTCGGCAGCAACGGCTACTACCTGCTGCTCGGCAGCAACGGCTACTACCTGCTGCTCGGCGGTGATGGCTACCACCTGCTGCTCGGCGGCGACGGCTACCACCTGCTGCTCGGCGGCGATGACTACCACCTGCTGCTCGACGGCGACGGCTACTGGCTAGACGGATGAGCTCGCACCCTTGACGGCGCGGCGACGAGCGGCGTTCATGCCTGAGAAGACGCCTCCGCCTGCTTGGCGACGACCGATCCATCTGCTGCTGCGCCTTCAACTGGCTTCACCTCTGGATCGTCTCCATGTGTACGCTTCATGGCACACCAAGGGAAGGAGGTAGTGCAAACGAGGGAGCTTCGGCGTGCGCGGCAGGTGTAGATTGGGGTCTTGGGACTAGACAGACTGGGGGAAAATGACACGAGCTCATGGAAGAAGAAGGTCGAGGGGGGTTATAAACACCGGACCATTCATAATCCTCGAGTGGACACGTGTGGTGGGCGGGGGGCAGGGGCTACCACGATCTCCACCCTTTTTTTCGGTTCCCTTTTTTTTGAAACAACCACGATCTCCACTTTAGAGCTGCATTGAAAACACGCTCATGGCAGACCTCGATTCCACTGCATGCAAGTGGCGCGGAACTAATTTCTAGCGATGTTAGATCTACTCGAGGGGGGCCCTTGACTCATGGAATTTACTAGCGGTAGGGCCCAGTTGGAAGTGAGATTGAGAGCGCTGCGTAAAAATGGGATATGTTTGATTAAAATCAAGTGGCAATAAATTGCAGCATCCCATCGACAATCGTGCACTCGATGACCCCGTTGCCCTGTGCATGAGTTGTAGTAGTAGTAGTAGTAGTAGTAGTAGTAGTAGTAGTAGGATTTTCAGACTTGATTAAACTTGACATGACCGCTCGACGACTTTTTCCATGGACGGCATCATGTTCCTTCCTGTAGAAGTCTCGCGGAGGGAGACGTCCGTGCTGTCTCACGATGTACTGTGAAGGGCACGATGTGTGCAACGATCATCGTTGGATCGCACAGAATCAACGGTTGGGGCGCACAATCCGCGTGACAACTGTGACAACCAATCAGGGAGTAGCAGACAGGGTGAGCACAGGTTTGGGCTTCTACGAAAGATAGAGAGGGGGGCCAAAACTAAGTAGTACCACATAAAACCAAGGGCAAAACTGAGTAGTATACAAATGGAAAGTGTCTTGTACAATGAAATACATCGTGGAATACATCAAATTATGCCAAGATAAATCCACTAGAGTTCATTGGATATGTGTTCTTCTCATAAAGCACACATGGATCCACCAGTGTCATTGCATGTGTGTTCTTCTAAACAAACCACATAAGGATCCACCAGTGTCATTGCATGTATGTTCTTTTCATGAACCACACCCAGTGTCATTGCATGTCTGTTCTTTTCATGAACCACACCCAGTGTCACTGCATGTCAGTTCTCTTCCTGAACCACATAAGGATCTACCAGTGTCATTGGATGTGTGTTCTTCTCATGAACCACACGTGGATCCACCGGTGTCATTGCATGTTTGTTCCTCTAAACAAACCACATAAGGATCCACCAGTGTCATTGGATGTGTGTTCTTCTCATGAACCACACATGGATCCACCGGTGTCATTGCATGTTTGTTCCTCTAAACAAACCACATAAGGACCACCAGTGTCATTGCATGTCAATTCTTTTCATGAACCACACCCAGTGTCATTGCATGTCTGTTCTTTTCATGAACCACACCCAGTGTCATTGCATGTCTGTTCTTTTCATGAACCACAACTAGAGTCATTGCATGTATGTTACTTCCATAAACCACACATGGATCCACCGATGTCATTGCATGTTTGTTCTTTTCATGAACCACACCCAGTGTCACTGCATGTCAGTTCTTTTCATGAACCATATAAGGATCCAGCTAGTGTCATTGGCTGTGTGTTCTTCTCATGAACCACACGTGGATCCACCGGTGTCATTGCATGTCTGTTCCTCTAAACAAACCACATAAGGATCCACTAGTGTCATTGCATGTCTGTTCTTTTCATGAACCACACATTTTCACCAGTGTCATTGCATGTCTGTTCTTTCATGAACCACACATAAGGATCCACCAGTGTCATTGCATGTCTGTTCTTTTCATGAACCACACCCAATGTCATTGCATGTCTGTTCTCCTGACAAACCACATATGGATCCATCAGTGTCATTAGATGTCTATTCTTTTCATGAACCACAGCTAGAGTCCACTAGTGTCATTGGATGTGTGTTCTTCCCATGAACCATACATGGATCCACTAGTGTCATTGCATGTCTATTATTTTCATGAATCACAGCTAGAGTCATTGCATGTCTGTTACTTCCATAAACCACATATGGATCCACCTAGTGTGATTGCATGTATGTTCCTCTAAACAAACCACATAAGGATCCACCAGTGTCATTGGATGTGTGTTCTTCTCATGAACCACACATGGATCCACCAGTATCATTGCATGTTTGTTCCTCTAAACAAACCACATAAGGATCCACCGGTGTCATTGCATGTTTGTTCTTTTCATGAACCACACATAAGGATCCACCAGTGTCATTGCATCTCTGTTCTTTTCATGAACCACACCCAGTGTCATTGCATGTGTGTTCTTTTCATGAACCATAGCTAGAGTCATTGGATATCTATTCTTTTCATGAACCACACCCAGTGTCATTGCATGTCTGTTCTTTTCATGAACCACGCCCGGTGTCATTGCATGTAAGTTCTTTTCATGAACCACATAAGGATCCAGCAGTGTCATTGGATGTGTGTTCTTCTCAAGAACCACACGTGGATCCACCGGTGTCATTGCATGTCTGTTCTTTTCATGAACCACACATAAGGATCCACCAGTGTCATTGCATGTCTATTCTTTTCATGAACCACATAAGGATCCACCAGTGTCATTGCATGTCCGTTCTTTTCATGAACCACACCTAGTGTCATTGCATGTCTGTTCTTTTCATGAACCACACCTAGTGTCATTGCATGTCTGTTCTTTTCATGAACCACACCCAGTGTCACTGCATGTCAGTTCTTTTCATGAACCACATAAGGATCTACCAGTGTCATTGGATGTGTGTTCTTCTCATGAACCACACCCAGTGTCATTGCATGTTTGTTCCTCTAGACAGACCACATAAGGATCCACCAGTGTCATTGCATGTTTGTTCCTCTAAACAAACCACATAAGGATCCACCAGTGTCATTGGATGTGTGTTCTTCTCATGAACCACACATGGATCCACCGGTGTCATTGCATGTTTGTTCCTCTAAACAAACCACATAAGGATCCATTAGTGTCATTGCATGTCTGTTCTTTTCATGAACCACACCTAGTGTCATTGCATGCGTGTTCTTTTCATTAACCACAGCTAGAGTCATTGCATGTCTGTTACTTCCATAAACCACGAATGGATCCACCGATGTCATTACATGTCTGTTCTTTTCATGAACCACACCTAGTGTCACTGCATATCAGTTCTTTTCATGAACCACATAAGGATCCACCCAGTGTCATTGGATGTGTGTTCTTCTCATGAATCACACGTGGATCCACCGGTATCATTGCATGTATGTTCCTCTAAACAAACCACATCAGGATCCACCAGTGACATTGCATGTCTGTTCTTTTCATGAACCACACCCAGTGCCATTGCATGTGTGTTCTTCTAAACAAACCACATAAGGATCCACCAGTTTCATTGCATGTCTGTTATTTTCATGAACCACACATAAGGATCCACCAGTGTCATTGCATGTCTGTTCTTTTCATGAACCACACCCAATGTCATTGCATGTCTGTTCTTTTCATGAACCACATAAGGATCTACCAGTGTTATTGCATGTCTGTTATTTTCATGAACCACATAAGGATCTACTAGTGTCATTGGATGTGTGTTGTTCTCATGAACCACATGTGGATCCGCCGGTGTCATTGCATGTCTATTCCTCTAAACAAAGCACATAAGGATCCACCAGTGGCATTGCATGTCTGGTCTTTTCATGAACCACACCCAGTGTCATTGCATGTGTGTTCTTCTAAACAAACCACATAAGGATCCACCAGTGTCATTGCATGTTTGTTCCTCTAAACAAACCACATAAGGATCCACCAGTGTCATTGGATGTGTGTTCTTCTCATGAACTACACATGGATCCACCGGTGTCATTGCATGTTTGTTCCTCTAAACAAACCACATAAGGATCCACCAGTGTCATTGCATGTCTGTTCTTTTCATGAACCACACCCAGTGTCATTGCATGCGTGTTCTTTTCATTAACCACAGCTAGATTCATTGCATGTCTGTTACTTCCATAAACCACACATGGATCCACCGATGTCATTACATGTCTGTTCTATTCGTGAACCACACCTATTGTCACTGCATGTCAGTTCTTTTCATGAACCACATAAGGATCCACCTAGTGTCATTGGATGTGTGTTCTTCTCATGAACCACATGTGGATCCACTGGTGTCATTACATGTCAGTTCCTCTAAACAAACAACATCAGGATCCACCAATGTCATTGCATGTCTGTTCTTTTCGTGAACCACACCCAGTGCCATTGCATGTGTGTTCTTATAAACAAACCACATAAGGATCCACCAGTGTCACTGCATGTCTGTTAGTTTCATGAACCACACATAAGGATCCACCAGTGTCATTGCATGTCTGTTCTTTTCATGAACCACACCCAATGTCATTGCATGTCTGTTCTTTTTTAATGAACCACATAAGGATCTACCAGTGTCATTGCATGTCTGTTCTTTTCATGAACCACATAAGGATCTACTAGTATCATTGGATGTGTGTTGTTCTCATGAACCACACGTGGATCCACAGGTGTCATTGCATGTCTATTCCTCTAAACAAAGCACATAAGGATCCACCAGTGTCATTGCATGTCTGTTCTTTTCATGAACCACACCCAGTGTCATTGCATGTGTGTTCTTCTAAAAAACCATATAAGGATCCACCAGTGTCATTGCCTGTCTGTTCTTTTCATGAACCACACCCAGTGTCAGTGAATGTCTGTTCTTTTCATGAACCACACCCAGGGTCACTGCATGTCAGTTCTTTTCATAAACCACATAAGGATCTACCAGTGTCATTGGATGTGTGTTCTTCTCATGAACCACACGTGGATCCACCGGTGTCATTGCATGTCTGTTCTTTTCATGAACCACACATAAGGATCCACCAGTGTCATTGCATGTCTGTTCTTTTCATGAACCACATAAGGATCCATCAGTGTCATTGCATGTCTGTTCTTTTCATGAACCACACCCAGTGTCATTGCATGTGTGTTCTTTTCATGAACCACAGCTAGAGTCATTGGATATCTGTTCTTTTCATGAATCACACCCGGTATCATTGCATGTCTGTTCTTTTCATGAACCACACCCGGTGTCACTGCATGTAAGTTCTTTTCATGAACCACATAAGGATCCACCGGTGTCATTGGATGTGTGTTCTTCTCATGAACCACACGTGGATCCACCGGTGTCATTGCATGTCTGTTCTTTTCATGAACCACACATAAGGATCCACTAGTGTCATTGCATGTCTGTTCTTTTCATGAACCACATAGGGATCCACCAGTGTCATTGCATGTTTGTTCTTTTCATGAACCACATAAGGATCCACCAGTGTCATTGCATGTCTTTTCTTTTCATGAACCACACCTAGTGTCATTGCATGTCTGTCCTTTTCATGAACCACACCCAGTGTCACTGCATGTCAGTTCTTTTCATGAACCACATAAGGATCTAACAGTGTCATTGGATGTGTGTTCTTCTCATGAACCACACCCAGTGTCATTGCGTGTGTGTTCCTCTAGACAGACCACATAAGGATCCACCGGTGTCATTGCATGTTTGTTCCTCTAAACAAACCACATAAGGATCCACCAGTGTCATTGCATGTCTGTTCTTTTCATGAACCACACCCAGTGTCATTGCATGCGTGTTCTTTTCATTAACCACAGCTAGAGTCATTGCATGTCTGTTACTTCCATAAACCACACATGGATCCACCGATGTCATTACATGTCTGTTCTTTTCGTGAACCACACCTAGTGTCACTGCATGTCAGTTCTTTTCATGAACCACATAAGGATCCACCTAGTGTCATTGGATGTGTGTTCTTCTCATGAACCACACGTGGATCCACCGGTGTCATTACATGTCAGTTCCTCTAAACAAACCACATCAGGATCCACCAATGTCATTGCATGTCTGTTCTTTTCGTGAACCACACCCAGTGTCATTACATGTGTGTTCTTCTAAACAAACCACATAAGGATCCACCAGTGTCACTGCATGTCTGTTATTTTCATGAACCACACATAAGGATCCACCAGTGTCATTGCATGTCTGTTCTTTTCATGAACTACACCCAATGTCATTGCATGTCTGTTCTTTTTTAATGAACCACATAAGGATCTACCAGTGTCATTGCATGTCTGTTCTTTTCATGAACCACATAAGGATCTACTAGTGTCATTGGATGTGTGTTGTTCTCATGAACCACACGTGGATCCACAGGTGTCATTGCATGTCTATTCCTCTAAACAAAGCACATAAGGATCCACCAGTGTCATTGCATGTCTGTTCTTTTCATGAACCACACCCAGTGTCATTGCATGTGTGTTCTTCTAAAAAAACCATATAAGGATCCACCAGTGTCATTGCCTGTCTGTTCTTTTCATGAGCAGACCCGTATAGTTGTCATGAATGTCTTTTCATGAACCACACCGGGGAGTCACTTTGCATGTGTGTTCTTCTCATGAACCACACATAAGGATCCACCAGTGTCATTGCATGTCTAATATTTTCTTGAACCACATAAGGATCCATCAGTGTCATTCCATGTCTGTTCTTTTCATGAACCACACCCAGTGTCATTGCATGTGTGGTATTTTCATGAACCATAGCTAGAGTCATTGGATATCTGTTCTTTTCATGAATCACACCCAGTATCATTGCAAGTCTGTTCTTTTCATGAACCACACCCGGTGTCACTGCATGTAAGTTCTTTTCATGAACCACATAAGGATCCACCGGTGTCATTGGATGTGTGTTCTTCTCATGAACCACACGTGGATCCACCGGTGTCATTGCATGTCTGTTCTTTTCATGAACCACACATAAGGATCCACTAGTGTCATTGCATGTCTGTTCTTTTCATGAACCACATAGGGATCCACCAGTGTCATTGCATGTTTGTTCTTTTCATGAACCACATAAGGATCCACCAGTGTCATTGCATGTCTGTTCTTTTCATGAACCACACCTAGTGTCATTGCATGTCTGTTCTTTTCATGAACCACACCTAGTGTCATTGCATGTCTGTTCTTTTCATGAACCACACCCAGTGTCACTACATGTCAGTTCTTTTCATGAACCACATAAGGATCTACCAGTGTCATTGGATGTGTGTTCTTCTCATGAACCACACCCAGTGTCATTGCATTTGTGTTCCTCTAGACAGACCACATAAGGATACGCCGGTGGCATTGCAAGTTTTTTCCTCTAAACAAACCACATAAGGATCCACCAGTGTCATTGGATGTGTGTTCTTCTCATGAACCACACATGGATCCACCGGTGTCATTGCATGTTTGTTCCTCTAAACAAACCACATAAGGATCCACCAGTGTCATTCCATGTCTGTTCTTTTCATGAACCACACCCAGTGTCATTACATGCGTCTTCTTTTCATTAACCACAGCTAGAGTCATTGCATGTCTGTTACTCCCATAAACCACACATGGATCCACCGATGTCATTGCATGTCTGTTCTTTTCATGAACCACACCCAGCGTCACTGCATGTCAGTTCTTTTCATGAACCACATAAGGATCCACCCAGTATCATTGGATGTGTGTTCTTCTCATGAACCACACGTGGATCCACTGGTATCATTGCATGTCTGTTCCTCTAAAAAAACCACATAAGGATCCACAAGTGTCATTGCATGTCTGTTCTTTTCATGAACCACACCTAGTGTCATTGCATGTGTGTTCTTCTAAACAAACCACATAAGGATCCACCAGTGTCCTTGCATGTCTGTTCTTTTCATGAACCACACATAAGGATCCACCAGTGTCATTGCATGTCTTTTCTTTTCATGAACCACGCCCAATGTCATTGCATGTTTGTTCTTTTCATGAACCACATAAGGATCTACCAGTGTCATTCCATGTCTGTTCTTTTCATGAACCACATAAGGATCTACTAGTGTCATTGGATGTGTGTTCTTCTCATGAACCACACGTGGATCCAGCGGTATCATTGCATGTTTGTTCCTCTAAACAAACAACATAAGGATCCACCAGTGTCATTGCATGTCTAATCTTTTCTTGAACCACACCCATTGTCATTGCATGTGTGTTCTTCTAAACAAACCACATAGGGATCCACCAGTGTCATTGCATGTATGTTCTTTTCATGAACCACACCCAGTGTCAGTGCATGTTTGTTCTTTTCATGAACCACACCCAGTGTCACTGCATGTCAGTTATTTTCATGAACCACATAAGGATCTACCAGTGTCATTGGACGTGTGTTCTTCTCATGAACCACACGTGGATCCACCGGTGTCATTGCATGTCTGTTCTTGTCATGAACCACACATAAGGATCCCCCAGTGTCATTGCATGTGTGTTCTTTTCATGAACCACATAAGGATCCACCAATGTCATTGCATGTCTGTTCTTTTCATGAACCACACCTAGTGTCATCGCATGTGTCTTATTTTCATGAACCACAGCTAGAGTCATTGGATATCTGTTCTTTTCATGAACCACACCTAGTGTCATTGCATGTCTGTTCTTTTCATGAACCACACCTGGTGTCACTGCATGTAAGTTCTTTTCATGAACCACATAAGGATCCACTAGTGTCATTGGATGTGTGTTCTTCTCATGAACCACACGTGGATCCACCGGTGTAATTGCATGTATGTTCTTTTAATGAACCACACATAAGGATCCACCAGTGCATTGCATGTCTGTTCTTTTCATGAACCACATAAGGATCCACCAGTGTCATTGCATGTCTGTTCTTTTCATGAACCACATAAGGATCCACCAGTGTCATTGCATGTTTGTTCTTTTCATGAACCACACCTAGTGTGATTGCATGTCTGTTCTTTTCATGAACCACACCCAGTGTCATTGCATGTCTGTCCTTTTCATGAACCACACCCAGTGTCACTGCATGTCAGTTCTTTTCATGAACCACATAAGGATCTAACAGTGTCATTGGATGTGTGTTCTTCTCATGAACCACACCCAGTGTCATTGCGTGTGTGTTCCTCTAGACAGACCACATAAGGATCCACCGGTGTCATTGCATGTTTGTTCCTCTAAACAAACCACATAAGGATCCACCAGTGTCATTGGATGTGTGTTCTTCTCATGAACCACACATGGATCCACCGGCGTCATTGCATGTTTGTTCCTCTAAACAAACCACATAAGGATCCACTAGTGTCATTGCATGTCAGTTCTTTTCATGAACCACACCCAGTGTCATTGCATGCGTGTTCTTTTCATTAACCACAGCTAGAGTCATTGCATGTCTGTTACTTCCATAAACCATACATGGATCCACCGATGTCATTGCATGTCTGCTCTTTTCATGAACCACACCCAGTGTCAGTGAATGTCTGTTCTTTTCATGAACCACACCCAGGGTCACTGCATGTCAGTTCTTTTCATGAACCACATAAGGATCTACCAGTGTCATTGGATGTGTGTTCTTCTCATGAACCACACGTGGATCACCGGTGTCATTGCATGTCCGTTCTTTTCATGAACCACACATAAGGATCCACCAGTGTCATTGCATGTCTGTTCTTTTCATGAACCACATAAGGATCCACCAGTGTCATTGCATGTCTGTTTTTTCATGAACCACACCCAGTGTCATTGCATGTGTGTTCTTTTCATGAACCACAGCTAGAGTCATTGGATATCTGTTCTTTTCATGAATCACACCCAGTATCATTGCATGTCTGTTCTTTTCATGAACCACACCCGGTGTCACTGCATGTAAGTTCTTTTCATGAACCACATAAGGATCCACCGGTGTCATTGGATGTGTGTTCTTCTCATGAACCACACGTGGATCCACCGGTGTCATTGCATGTCTGTTCTTTTCATGAACCACACATAAGGATCCACCAGGGTCATTGCATGTCTGTTCTTTTCATGAACCACATAAGGATCCACCAGTGTCATTGCATGTCTGTTCTTTTCATGAACCACACCTAGTGTCATTGCATGTCTGTTCTTTTCATGAACCACACCTAGTGTCATTGCATGTATGTTCTTTTCATGAACCACACCCAGTGTCACTACATGTCAGTTCATTTCATGAACCACAAAAGGATCTACCAGTGTCATTGGATGTGTGTTCTTCTCATGAACCACACCCAGTGTCATTGCATTTGTATTCCTCTAGACAGACCACATAAGGATACACCAGTGACATTGCATGTTTTTTCCTCTAAACAAACCACATAAGGATCCACCAGTGTCATTGTATGTGTGTTCTTCTCATGAACCACACATGGATCCATCGGTGTCATTGCATGTCTGTTCCTCTAAACAAACCACATAAGGATCCACCAGTGTCATTCCATGTATGTTCTTTTCATGAACCACACCCAGTGTCATTACATGCGTGTTCTTTTCATTAACCACCGCTAGAGTCTTTGCATGTCTGTTACTTCTGTAAACCACACATGGATCCACCGATGTCATTGCATGTCTGTTCTTTTCATGAACCACACCCAGCATCACTGCATGTCAGTTCTTTTCATGAACCACATAAGGATCCACCCAGTATCATTGGATGTGTGTTCTTCTCATGAACCACACGTGGATCCACCGGTGTCATTGCATGTCTGTTCCTCTAAACAAACCACATAAGGATCCACAAGTGTCATTGCATGTCTGTTCTTTTTATGAACCACACCTAGTGTCATTGCATGTGTGTTCTTCTAAACAAACCACATAAGGATCCACCAGTGTCCTTGCATGTATGTTCTTTTCATGAACCACACATAAGGATCCACCAGTGTCATTGCATGTCTTTTCTTTTCATGAACCACGCCCAATGTCATTGCATGTCTGTTCTTTTCATGAACCACATAAGGATCTACCAGTGTCATTCCATGTCTGTTCTTTTCATGAACCACATAAGGATCTACTAGTGTCATTGGATGTGTGTTCTTCTCATGAACCACACGTGGATCCACCGGTATCATTGCATGTATGTTCCTCTAAACAAACAACATAAGGATCCACCAGTGTCATTGCATGTCTGTTCTTTTCTTGAACCACACCCAGTGTCATTGCATGTGTGTTCTTCTAAACAAACCACATAAGGATCCACCAGTGTCATTGCATGTCTGTTCTTTTCATGAACCACACCCAGTGTCAGTGCATGTTTGTTCTTTTCATGAACCACACCCAGTGTCACTGCATGTCAGTTCTTTTCATGAACCACATAAGGATCTACCAGTGTCATAGGACGTGTGTTCTTCTCATGAACCACACGTGGATCCACCGGTGTCATTGCATGTCTGTTCTTTTCATGAACCACACATAAGGATCCCCCAGTGTCATTGCATGTGTGTTCTTTTCATGAACCACATAAGGATCCACCAATGTCATTGCATGTCTGTTCTTTTCATGAACCACACCTAGTGTCATCGCATGTGTCTTATTTTCATGAACCACAGGTAGAGTCATTGGATATCTGTTCTTTTCATGAACCACACCCAGTGTCATTGCATGTCTGTTCTTTTCATGAACCACACCCGGTGTCACTGCATGTAAGTTCTTTTCATGAACCACATAAGGATCCACCAGTGTCATTGGATGTGTGTTCTTCTCATGAACCACACGTGGATCCACCGGTGTCATTGCATGTCTGTTCTTTTCATGAACCACACCTAAGGATCCACCAGTGTCATTGCATGTCAGTTCTTTTCATGAACCACATAAGGATCCACAGTGTCATTGCATGTCTGTTCTTTTCATGGACCACACCAGTGTCTTTGCATGGCTGTTCTTTTCATGAACCACACCCAGTGTCATTGCATGTCTGTTCTTTTCATGAACCACACCGAGTGTCACTGCATGTCAGTTCTTTTCATGAACCACATAAGGATCTACCAGTGTCATTGGATGTGTGTTCTTCTCATGAACCACACCCAGTGTCATTGCATGTGTGTTCCTCTAGACAGACCACATAAGGATCCACCAGTGTCATTGCATGTTTGTTCCTCTAAACAAACCACATAAGGATCCACCAGTGTTATTGGATGTGTGTTCTTCTTATGAACCACACATGGATCCACCGGTGTTATTGCATGTTTGTTCCTCTAAACAAACCACATAAGGATCCACTAGTGTCATTGCATGTCTGTTCTTTTCATGAACCACACCCAGTGTCATTACATGCGTGTTCTTTTCATTAACCACAGCTAGAGTCATTGCATGTCTGTTACTTCCATAAACCACACATGGATCCACCGATGCCATTGCATGTCTGTACTTTTCATGAACCACACCCAATGTCATTGCATGTGTGTTCTCTTGACAAACCACATATGGATCCACCATTGTCATTGCATGTCTATTCCTTTCGTGAACCACAGCTAGAGTCCACTAGTGTCATTGGATGTGTATTCGTCCCATGAACCACACATGGATCCACCAGTGTCATTGCATGTCTATTCTTTTCAAGAATCACAACTAGAGTAATTGCTTGTCTGTTACTTCCATAAACCACATATGGATCCACCTAGTGTGATTGCATGTCTGTTCCTCTAAACAAACCACATAAGGATCCACCAGTGTCATTGGATGTGTGTTCTTCTAATGAACCACACATGGATCCACCAGTGTCATTGCATGTTTGGTCCTCTAAACAAACCACATTAGGATCCACCGGTGTCATTGCATGTCTGTTCTTTTTATGAACCACACATAAGGATCCACCAGTGTCATTGCATGTCTATTCTTTTCATGAACCACACCTAGTGTCATTGCATGTGTGTTCTTTTCATGAACCACAGCTACAGTCATTGGATATCTGTTCTTTTCATGAACCACACCCGGTGTGACTGCATGTAAGTTCTTTTCATGAACCACATAAGGATCCACCAGTGTCATTGGATGTGTGTTCTTCTCATGAACCACACGTGGATCCACCGGTGTCATTGCATGTCTGTTCTTTTCATGAACCACATCTAAGGATCCACCAGTGTTATTGCATGTCAGTTCTTTTCATGAACCACATAAGGATCCACCAGTGTCATTGCATATACATTCTTTTTCATGAGCCACACCCAGTGTCTTTGCATGTATGTTCTTTTCATGAACCACACCCAGTGTCATTGCAAGTCTGTTCTTTTCATGAACCACATAAGGATCTACCAGTGTCATTGGATGTGTGTTCTTCTCATGAACCACACCCAGTGTGATTGCATGTGTGTTCCTCTAGACAGACCACATAAGGATCCACCAGTGTCATTGCATGTTTGTTCCTCTAAACAAACAACATAAGGGTCCACCAGTGTCATTGCATGTCTAATCTTTTCTTGAACCACACCCATTGTCATTGCATGTGTGTTCTTCTAAACAAACCACATAAGGATCCACCAGTGTCATTGCATGTATGTTCTTTTCATGAACCACACCCAGTGTCAGTGCATGTTTGTTCTTTTCATGAACCACACCCAGTGTCACTGCATGTCAGTTCTTTTCATGAACCACATAAGGATCTACCAGTGTCATTGGACGTGTGTTCTTCTCATGAACCACACGTGGATCCACCGGTGTCATTGCATGTCTGTTCTTGTCATGAACCACACATAAGGATCCCCCAGTGTCATTGCATGTGTGTTCTTTTCATGAACCACATAAGGATCCACCAATGTCATTGCATGTCTGTTATTTTCATGAACCACACCTAGTGTCATCGCATGTGTCTTATTTTCATGAACCACAGCTAGAGTCATTGGATATCTGTTCTTTTAATGAACCACACCTAGTGTCATTGCATGTCTGTTCTTTTCATGAACCATACCCGGTGTCACTGCATGTAAGTTCTTTTCATGAACCACATAAGGATCCACTAGTGTCATTGGATGTGTGTTCTTCTCATGAACCACACGTGGATCCACCGGTGTAATTGCATGTATGTTCTTTTAATGAACCACACATAAGGATCCACCAGTGCATTGCATGTCTGTTCTTTTCATGAACCACATAAGGATCCACCAGTGTCATTGCATGTCTGTTATTTTCATGAACCACATAAGGATCCACCAGTGTCATTGCATGTTTGTTCTTTTCATGAACCACACCTAGTGTGATTGCATGTCTGTTCTTTTCATGAACCACACCCAGTGTCATTGCATGTCTGTCCTTTTCATGAACCACACCCAGTGTCACTGCATGTCAGTTCTTTTCATGAACCACATAAGGATCTAACAGTGTCATTGGATGTGTGTTCTTCTCATGAACCACACCCAGTGTCATTGCGTGTGTGTTCCTCTAGACAGACCACATAAGGATCCACCGGTGTCATTGCATGTTTGTTCCTCTAAACAAACCACATAAGGATCCACCAGTGTCATTGGATGTGTGTTCTTCTCATGAACCACACATGGATCCACCGGTGTCATTGCATGTTTGTTCCTCTAAACAAACCACATAAGGATCCACTAGTGTCATTGCATGTCAGTTCTTTTCATGAACCACACCCAGTGTCATTGCATGCGTGTTCTTTTCATTAACCACAGCTAGAGTCATTGCATATCTGTTACTTCCATAAACCACACATGGATCCACCGATGTCATTGCATGTCTGCTCTTTTCATGAACCACACCCAGTGTCAGTGAATGTCTGTTCTTTTCATGAACCACACCCAGGGTCACTGCATGTAAGTTCTTTTCATGAACCACATAAGGATCTACCAGTGTCATTGGATGTGTGTTCTTCTCATGAACCACACATGGATCCACCGGTGTCATTGCATGTCCGTTCTTTTCATGAACCACACATAAGGATCCACCAGTGTCATTTCATGTCTGTTCTTTTCATGAACCACATAAGGATCCACCAGTGTCATTGCATGTCTGTTCTTTTCATGAACCACACCCAGTGTCATTACATGTGTGTTCTTTTCATGAACCACAGCTAGTGTCATTGGATATCTGTTCTTTTCATGAATCACACCCGGTGTCACTGCATGTAAGTTCTTTTCATGAACCACATAAGGATCCACCGGTGTCATTGGATGTGTGTTCTTCTCATGAACCACACGTGGATCCACCGGTGTCATTGCATGTCTGTTCTTTTCATGAACCACACATAAGGATCCACCAGGGTCATTGCATGTCTGTTCTTTTCATGAACCACATAAGGATCCACCAGTGTCATTGCATGTCTGTTCTTTTCATGAACCACACCTAGTGTCATTGCATGTCTGTTCTTTTCATGAACCACACCTAGTGTCATTGCATGTCTGTTCTTTTCATGAACCACACCAAGTGTCACTACATGTCAGTTCATTTCATGAACCACAAAAGGATCTACCAGTGTCATTGGATGTGTGTTCTTCTCATGAACCACACCCAGTGTCATTGCATTTGTATTCCTCTAGACAGACCACATAAGGATACACCGGTGGCATTGCATGTTTTTTCCTCTAAACAAACCACATAAGGATCCACCAGTGTCATTGGATGTGTGTTCTTCTCATGAACCACACATGGATCCATCGGTGTCATTGCATGTCTGTTCCTCTAAACAAACCACATAAGGATCCGCCAGTGTCATTCCATGTATGTTCTTTTCATGAACCACACCCAGTGTCATTACATGCGTGTTCTTTTCATTAACCACAACTAGAGTCATTGCATGTCTGTTACTTCCATAAACCACACATGGATCCAGCGATGTCATTGCATGTCTGTTCTTTTCATGAACCACACCCAGCGTCACTGCATGTCAGTTCTTTTCATGAACCACATAAGGATCCACCCAGTATCATTGGATGTGTGTTCTTCTCATGAACCACGGATCCACGTGTCATTGCATATACATATGTTCATGTCTGTTCCTCTAAACAAACCACATAAGGATCCACAAGTGTCATTGCATGTCTGTTCTTTTCATGAACCACACCTAGTGTCATTGCATGTGTGTTCTTCTAAACAAACCACATAAGGATCCACTAGTGTCCTTGCATGTATGTTCTTTTCATGAACCACACATAAGGATCCACCAGTGTCATTGCATGTCTTTTCTTTTCATGAACCACGCCCAATGTCATTGCATGTCTGTTCTTTTCATGAACCACATAAGGATCTACAAGTGTCATTACATATACATTCTCTGTTCTTTTCATGAACCACATAAGGATCTACTAGTGTCATTGGATGTGTGTTCTTCTCATGAACCACACGTGGATCCACCGGTATCATTGCATGTCTGTTCCTCTAAACAAACAACATAAGGATCCACCAGTGTCATTGCATGTCTGTTCTTTTCTTGAACCACACCCAGTGTCATTGCATGTGTGTTCTTCTAAACAAACCACATAAGGATCCACCAGTGTCATTGCATGTCTGTTCTTTTCATGAACCACACCCAGTGTCAGTGCATGTTTGTTCTTTTCATGAACCACACCCAGTGTCACTGCATGTCAGTTCTTTTCATGAACCACATAAGGATCTACTAGTGTCATAGGACGTGTGTTCTTCTCATGAACCACACGTGGATCCACTGGTGTCATTGCATGTCTGTTCTTTTCATGAACCACACATAAGGATCCCCCAGTGTCATTGCATGTGTGTTCTTTTCATGAACCACATAAGGATCCACCAATGTCATTGCATGTACATTCTTTTCATGAACCACCTAGTGTCATCGCATGTGTCTTATTTTCATGAACCACGGTAGAGTCATTGGATATCTGTTCTTTTCATGAACCACACCCAGTGTCATTGCATATACATTCTTTTCATGAACCACACCGGTGTCACTTCATGTAAGTTCTTTTCATGAACCACATAAGGATCCACAGTGTCATTGGATGTGTGTTCTTCTCATGAACCCACGTGGATCCACCGGTGTCATTGCATGTCATTCTTTTCATGAACCACACCTAAGGATCCACCGGTGTCATTGCATGTCGGTTCTTTTCATGAACCACATAAGGATCCACCGGTGTCATTGCATGTGCATTCTTTTCATGGACCACACAGTGTCTTTGCATGTTTCTTTTCATGAACCACACCGGTGTCATTGCATATGCATTCTTTTCATGAACCACACCGAGTGTCCTTGCATGTCAGTTCTTTTCATGAACCACATAAGGATCTACCAGTGTCATTGGATGTGTGTTCTTCTCATGAACCACACCCAGTGTCATTGCATGTGTGTTCCTCTAGACAGACCACATAAGGATCCACCAGTGTCATTGCATGTTTGTTCCTCTAAACAAACCACATAAGGATCCACCAGTGTTATTGGATGTGTGTTCTTCTTATGAACCACACATGGATCCACCGGTGTTATTGCATGTTTGTTCCTCTAAACAAACCACATAAGGATCCACTAGTGTCATTGCATGTTTGTTCTTTTCATGAACCACACCCAGTGTCATTACATGCGTGTTCTTTTCATTAACCACAGCTAGAGTCATTGCATGTCTGTTACTTCCATAAACCACACATGGATCCACCGATGCCATTGCATGTCTGTACTTTTCATGAACCACACCCAATGTCATTGCATGTGTGTTCTCTTGACAAACCACATATGGATCCACCAGTGTCATTGCATGTCTATTCTTTTCATGAACCACAGCTAGAGTCCACTAGTGTCATTGGATGTGTATTCTTCCCATGAACCACACATGGATCCACCAGTGTCATTGCATGTCTATTCTTTTCAAGAATCACAACTAGAGTAATTGCATGTCTGTTACTTCCATAAACCACATATGGATCCACCTAGTGTGATTGCATGTCTGTTCCTCTAAACAAACCACATAAGGATCCACCAGTGTCATTGGATGTGTGTTCTTCTAATGAACCACACATGGATCCACCAGTGTCATTGCATGTTTGGTCCTCTAAACAAACCACATTAGGATCCACCGGTGTCATTGCATGTCTGTTCTTTTTATGAACCACACATAAGGATCCACCAGTGTCATTGCATGTCTGTTCTTTTCATGAACCACACCTAGTGTCATTGCATGTGTGTTCTTTTCATGAACCACAGCTACAGTCATTGGATATTTGTTCTTTTCATGAACCACACCCGGTGTGACTGCATGTAAGTTCTTTTCATGAACCACATAAGGATCCACCAGTGTCATTGGATGTGTGTTCTTCTCATGAACCACACGTGGATCCACCGGTGTCATTGCATGTCTGTTCTTTTCATGAACCACACCTAAGGATCCACCAGTGTTATTGCATGTCAGTTATTTTCATGAACCACATAAGGATCCACCAGTGTCATTGCATGTCTGTTCTTTTCATGAGCCACACCCAGTGTCTTTGCATGTATGTTCTTTTCATGAACCACACCCAGTGTCATTGCAAGTCTGTTCTTTTCATGAACCACACCGAGTGTCACTGCATGTCAGTTCTTTTCATGAACCACATAAGGATCTACCAGTGTCATTGGATGTGTGTTCTTCTCATGAACCACACCCAGTGTCATTGCATGTGTGTTCCTCTAGACAGACCACATAAGGATCCACCAGTGTCATTGCATGTTTGTTCCTCTAAACAAACCACATAAGGATCCACCAGTGTTATTGGATGTGTGTTCTTCTTATGAACCACACATGGATCCACCGGTGTCATTGCATGTTTGTTCCTCTAAACAAACCACATATGGATCCACTAGTGTCATTGCATGTCTGTTCTTTTCATGAACCACACCCAGTGTCATTGCATGCGTGATCTTTTCATTAACCACAACTAGAGTCATTGCATCACTGTTACTTCCATAAACCACACATGGATCCACCGATGCCATTGCATGTCTGTACTTTTCATGAACCACACCCAATGTCATTGCATGTGTGTTCTCTTGCCAAACCACATATGGATCCACCAGTGTCATTGCATGTCTATTCTTTTCATGAACCACAGCTAGAGTCCACTAGTGTCATTGGATGTGTATTCTTCCCATGAACCACACATGGATCCACCAGTGTCATTGCATGTCTATTCTTTTCAAGAATCACAACTAGAGTAATTGCATGTCTGTTACTTCCATAAACCACATATGGATCCACCTAGTGTCATTGCATGTCTGTTCCTCTAAACAAACCACATAAGGATCCACCAGTGTCATTGGATGTGTGTTCTTCTAATGAACCACACATGGATCCACCAGTGTCATTGCATGTTTGCGCCTCTAAACAAACCACATTAGGATCCACCGGTGTCATTGCATGTCTGTTCTTTTCATGAACCACACATAAGGATCCACCGGTGTCATTGCATGTCTGTTCTTTTGATGAACCACACCCAGTGTCATTGCATGTGTGTTCTTTTCATGAACCACAGGTACAGTCATTGGATATCTGTTCTTTTCATGAACCACACCCAGTGTCATTGCATGTCTGTTCTTTTCAGGAACCACACTCGGTGTCACTGCATGTAAGTTCTTTTCATGAACCACATAAGGATCCACCAGTGTCATTGGATGTGTGTTCTTCTCATGAACCACACGTGGATCCACCGGTGTCATTGGATGTCTGTTCTTTTCATGAACCACACATAAGGATCCACCAGTGTCATTGCATGTCTGTTCTTTTCATGAACCACATAAGGATCCACCAGTGTCATTGCATGTCTGTTCTTTTCATGAACCACACCCAGTGTCATTGCATGTCTGTTCTTTTCATGAACCACACCCAGTGTCATTGCATGTCTGTTCTTTTCATGAACCACACCCAGTGTCACTGCATGTTAGTTCTTTTCATGAACCACATAAAGATCTACCAGTGTCATTGGATGTGTGTTCTTCCCATGAACCACACCAAGTGTCATTGCATGTGTGTTCCTCTAGACAGACCACATAAGGATCCACCAGTGTCATTGCATGTTTGTTCCTCTAAACAAACCACATAAGGATCCAAAACTGTCATTGGATGTGTGTTCTTCTTATGAACCACACATGGATCCACCGGTGTCATTGCATGTTTGTTCCTCTAAACAAACCACATAAGGATCCAGTAGTGTCATTGCATGTCTGTTCTTTTCCTGAACCACACCAAGTGTCATTGCATGCGTTTTCTTTTCATTAACCACAGCTAGAGTCATTGCATGTCTGTTACTTCCATAAACCACACATGGATCCACCGATGTCATTGCATGTCTGTTCTTTTCATGAACCACACCTAGTGTCACTGAATGTTAGTTCTTTTCATGAACCACATAAGGATCCACCCAGTGTCATTGGATGTGTGTTCTTCTCATGAACCACACGTGGATCCACCGGTGTCATTGCATGTTTGTTCCTCTAAACAGACCACATCAGGATCCACCAGTGTCATTGCATGTCTGTTCTTTTCATGAACCACACCCAGTGTCATTGCATGTGTGTTCTTCTAAACAAACCACATAAGGATCCACCAGTGTCATTGCATGTCTGTTATTTTCATGAACCACACATAAGGATCCACCAGTGTCATTGCATGTCTGTTCTTTTCATGAACCACACCCAATGTCATTGCATGTCTGTTCTTTTCATGAACCACATAAGGATCTACCAGTGTCATTCCATGTCTGTTCTTTTCATGAACCACATAAGGATCTACTAGTGTCATTGGATGTGTGTTCTTCTCATGAACCTGATACGTCCATTTTGCATCACTATTCTATGTCTTAATTCACTATTATTCATTGATATATTTCATACTGAGAGGTGATACTTATGTTATTTCATCTATTTTTGCATGGTTGATGACTTTTGGAGCATGGACCGCTGCAGTCAGGATTCTGATGGAAAAGGTGCTGTTTGGTGGCAAAATTCACGAAGATCAGAAAATCTGGGAAAATATACGGAAAATCCTATTTTTCCAGAAGACTCGGGATGCCAAAAGATGGAGTGGAGGTGGGCCACAGGGGGCCCACACCACCCCATGGCGCGGGCAGGCCTAGGCCACGGCAGGGAGTGGTGTGGCCACCCTGGCCCACTCCAGCCTCTCCCCTCTGGCGTATATCAACCTCCCGAAACACTAAGACTCGGGGAGCAACCACAGAAAGATTCCACCGCCTCTACGGGGCGGAAAACACCGAGAGAGAAAGATCTCTCCGGCAGACAGATTTCTGCCGGGGGAATTCCTTCCCGGAGAGGGGAGATCGTCGCCATCAACACCACCATCGAGCTGGACTTCATCGGGATCATCATCATCATCACCACTATCACCATCAGCACCCTCATCACCATCTCCATATTGCTGTAACAATTGCGTTGAATCTTGCATAGTTCATAGGGGAAACTTTCCCGGTGTTGATTACTCTTTGTAGTTGATGCTATTGAGTGAACCATTGAATTATTGTTTATGTTCAGATTGTTATACATCATTATTCCATCTCTGATCATGATCCATATGATGTCTTGTGAGTAGTTCGTTTTGTTCTTGAGGACATGGGAGAAGTCTTGTTGTTAGTAGTGGAGTTGCGTTGAGAAAGATTCAATATATTGTTATTTAAGTTGTGGTGTACTTCTTCTAGTGGTGTCATGTGAACGTCGACTACATGACACTTCACCTATATGGGCCTAGGGGAATGCATTGTGTATTTGGCTACTAATTGTAGGGGTTGCCGGAGTGACAGAAACCTGAACCTCCGTTAGGAAACCATTGCACAAGGGACGTAAGGGTCTTAGAGTTTAAAGCTGTGGTTAGGTTTCTACCTTAATTACTTTCTTGTACTTACGGATGTTTGCAAGGGGTATAATCACAAGTATGTATTAGTCTTGGATGGGGCGGTACATTAGCACAGGTTCACCCACACAACACTTAGCAAGCTAAAGAAGATTAATCGACTATATGAAGCGAAAGCACTTGATAGTCTTCCCATGTGTCCTCGAGAACGTTTGGCCATCTATAGAAATACAACCGGCTTGTCCTTTGCTGCATAAAGGATTGGGCCACTTGCTGCATTTATTCCTACTGTCTTTTATTTACTCGTACTTTGTTTACTTGCTTTATCAAAAACCCCTAAAATCCGTTTGCTAAGTATTTGCAGAGAATTCCTGATCCATACCACTAGCCAGCACCTTCTACTGCTCGTTGGGTTCGACACTCTTACTTATCAAAAATACTGCGATACACCCCCTATACTTGTGGGTCATCATGACTATTTTCTGGCGCCGTTGTCGGGGAGTGAAGCGCTATTGGAGAGTGGGCGGTAAAGGAAACTTCTCTTGTGAGTATTGTTTACTTACGCTAGTAGCTTTATTTTTGTTATGGATAATTCGCTGAGTTTCTTATTTGGTAATGCTACTACCTTTAAGGTAGTAGATAAGCCACCACCTGCTGAGAAAGATGTTTTCAAAATACCTACAAGAATTATTGATCGTGTTATAGATAACTACTATGTTGGGGATGGAACTGTCCATCCCGGTGATCATTTACTCTTTATACACGATTTATGCGGGTTGTTCAAGTGTGCAGGTATTACTATAGATCAAGTTAAGAAGAAGTTATTCTCATTATCGCTGAAAGGAAGAGATGAGGACTGGTATAAGCTGCTGAAAAATGGTCAAGCTCTGGAATGGGAGGAAATAGTGCCTCTCTTTTATTCAAAGTTTTATCCTCCTAGTGAGATTCATAAAGATCGGAATCAAATATACAACTTTTGGCCTCTTGATGGAGAGAGTACAGCTCAAGCTTGGGGGAGATTGAAGTTACTAATGCTCAAATGTCCCATTCATGAGCTCCCCAACAATATTATTATCAATAACTTTTATGCAAGGCTCCCTCTACATGATAAAGATTTATTGGATGCTTCTTGTGCTGGATCATTCACTCGTATGGAAGAAGAAGCTAAATGGGATCTTCTGGACCGTATTCAAGACAATGCTGAAGCTTGGGAGAATGACAAAGGTAGAAAATCAGGTATAAATTATGATTATGAATGCATTGAATATTTTATGGGAACTGATGACTTTCAAAATATTAGTAATATTTATGGTCTTGATTTGCAAGTTATTACGAATTGCTTTAGAGCTTTTGCTTCCTATATCGAAATTCCAAAAAGGGGATGGAACAAGTACCATGCACCTTACAAAGATATTGTTGACTATGCCCCTATTGGAAGTGCTGAGTATTGCATCATCGACCCTATCTTACCTGAAACTTATATCGAGAAGATTCCCTCCCCTGAAAAGGTAAAGGACCATCCAGTGATAACTAATGTAATCACCAAAAGTGAAAAAAGAACTGTAAAACATGATGAACAAATAAACATTGAACCTGTGGTAGAAATTGTGAAAGACCTTGTCACTAAAAGCGTAGAAGATGGGAACATAGTCTTTTGTGAGGATACTTCTAATATTATTTCACATCCTAATAGAACTAAAAAGGCTAGTGTTCCTGTGCTTTCTGTTAGAATTGGTGATCATTGATATTATGGTTTATGTGATATTGGTGCAAGTTCCAGTGCTATTCCTTATGAGATTTTACAGAGAAATTATGCATGAGATCAGTCCTTGCGAGTTGGAAGAGATTGATGTGGTTATTCACCTTGCTAATAGAGAGACCATCTCTCCAATTGGTATTGTGCGAGACGTGGAAGTTCTTTGCAGTAAGACTAAGTACCCTGCTGATTTTCTAGTACTTGGTTCAGCTGCTAGTAAAACTTATCCTATCATTTTTGGTAGACCTTTCTTGAGTACTTGTGGAGCTAATATTGATTGAAAGAGGGAGAAAATCTTGACTAAGTTTGATGGGGAATCTTATGAGTTTAATTTTTCGAAATTTGCTAAAGAACCTTGCGAAGAGGAAACCCATAATGAGGATTTTAGGGTTGAACAACTTGCTTCTATTTCTCTTGCTCCTAACAATGCTTTGCAACAATTTATGGAAGAACATGAAAGTGAAATCTTCATGGAAGAAAGGAACGAGATTGACATGATTCTCCGAGATCAACCTATGATGCTTAAGCACGACTTGCCTGTAGAAGACTTAGGTACCATGATGCCACCTAGAAAGGATCCGGTTTTCGATCTAAAACCTCTCCCTGATGATCTTAAATATGCTTTTATTGATGATAAAAAGATATATCCTGTTATTATTAGTGCTAAACTTTCAGGGGAGGAAGAAGAAAGATTATTGGAGGTTTTGAGGAAACACCGAGGAGCTATGGGCTATACTCTAGATGATTTGAAAGGGATTTCACCTACTATATGTCAGCATTCTATCAACATAGAACCAGCGAAGCCAGTAGTGGAGCACCAACGACGTTTAAATCCTAAGATGAAGGAAGTGTTAAGGAATGAGGTATTGAAGCTCCTTGATGCTGGTATTATTTACCCTATTGCTAATAGTGAATGGGTTAGTCCTATTCATTGTGTTCCTAAAAAGGGAGGTATTACCGTTGTCCCTAATGATAATGATGAGCTTATTCCTCAAAGAATAGTGGTAGGCTATAGGATGTGCATCGATTTTAGGAAAGTCAATAAAGTTACTAAGAAAGATCACTACCCGCTTCCTTTTATTGATCAAATGTTGGAAAGGTTGTCTAAAAAGACCCATTTTTGTTTTCTTGATGGTTATTCTGGGTTCTCTCAAATTGCTGTTAAACAACAAGATCAAGAAAAAACTACTTTTACTTGCCCTTATGGAACTTATGCTTATAGACGTATGCCTTTCGGTTTATGTAATGCTCCTGCTACTTTCCAAAGATGTATGTCTGCTATCTTTCATGGCTTTTGTGAGGAAATTGTAGAAGTGTTCATGGATGACTTTTCTGTCTATGGAACTTCTTTTGATAATTGTCTGCACAACCTTGATAAAGTTTTGCAGAGATGTGAAGAAACTAATCTTGTTCTTAATTGGGAGAAATGCCACTTCATGGTTAATGAAGGGATTGTTCTTGGTCATAAAGTTTCTGAAAGAGGCATAGAACTTGATAGAGCTAAGGTTGAGGCGATTGAGAAGATGCCATGCCCAAGAGACATCAAAGGTATTCGTAGTATCCTTGGTCATGCTGGTTTCTATAGAAGGTTTATTAAAGACTTTTCTGGGATATCAAAACCCCTTACTAATCTTCTTCAAAAAGATGTACCCTTCGTTTTTGATGATGATTGTAAGGAAGCTTTTGAAACTCTTAAGAAGGCTTTAACTACATCCCCTATTATTCAACCACCTGATTGGAGTTTACCCTTTGAAATAATGTGTGATGCTAGTGATTTTGCTGTAGGGGCTATCCTTGGGCAACATATTGATAAAAAGCTAAACGTTATCCATTATGCTAGTAAGACTCTAGACGCTGCTCAAAGGAATTATGCTACTACTGAAAAGGAATTTCTAGCTATTTTTTTTGCTTGTGATAAGTTTAGGCCCTATATTGTGGACTCAAAAGTAACCATTCATACTGATCATGCTGCTATTAAGTATCTTATGACGAAGAAGGACGCTAAGCCTAGGCTTATTAGATGGGTATTGCTTTTACAAGAGTTTGATCTACACATAGTGGATAGGAAGGGTGCTGAAAATCTTGTAGCTGATAATTTATCTCGTTTTTAAAACATCTCTTTTGATCCTATGCCTGTTAACGATAGTTTCCCGAATGAACAGTTAGCTGCAGTGGGGGTGAGATCGCGAGGAAGCCCTTGGTATGCTGATTATGCTAACTTTATTGTCTCCAAGTATTTTCCTCCAACTTTTACAGCTCAGCAAAGAAGAAAGTTCTTCTATGATTTGAGGCATTATTTTTGGGATGACCCGCACTTATACAAAGAAGGAGTTGATGGTATTATGCGAAGATGTGTTCCAGAATATGAGCAAAAAGAGATATTGCGTAAATGTCATGGTAGCGCCTATGGAGGGCATCATGCAAGAGATAGAACTGCACAAAAGGTACTACAATCAGGTTTCTACTGGCCTACCCTTTTTAAGGATGCAAGAAAATTTGTTTTATCTTGTGATGAATTTCAGCGTGTTGGTAATATTTCTAGACGCAATGAAATGCCTATGAACTACTCTCTAGTTATTGAACCTTTTGATTGTTGGGGATTCGACTTTATGGGTCCTTTCCCTCCTTCGAAGGGTTACACTCATATTCTTGTTGCCATTGATTATGTTACTAAGTGGGTATAAGCCATTCCTACGAAAAGTGCTGACGGGGAAACCTCTCTAAAAATGCTTAAGGACGTTATCTTTCCTAGGTTTGTAGTGCCTAGGTATCTCATGACTGATGGGTGTTCTCATTTCATTCATGGCGGTTTTAGAAAGACCCTCGCTAAGTATGATGTTAATCATAGAATTGTTTCAGCTTATCACCCCCAAACTAGCGGGCAAGTAGAGTTATCAAATAGAGAAATTAAATCTATCTTGCAAAAGACTGTTAATAGGTCTAGAAAAAACTGGGCTAAGAAGTTGAATGATGCTTTATGGGCTTATAGAACGGCTTACAAAAATCCTATGGGAATGTCTCCTTATAAAATGGTTTATGAGAAAGCTTGCCACCTACCCTTAGAATTAGAACACAAAGCTTACTAGGCAGTTAAAGAACTAAATAGAGATTGTAAGCTCGCTGGTGAGAAAAGATTATTTGACTTGAGTTCTTTAGATGAATGGAGGAGTGAAGCCTATGAGAATGCTAGGCTCTTTAAGGAAAAACTCAAAAGATGGCATGATAAGAGAATACTTAAGAGAGAGTTTCATGTTGGTGAGAAAGTTCTATTGTATAGGTCCCGTCTCAGATTTTTTGCAGGTAATCTACTATCAAAATGGGAAGGACCTTTTATCATTGAAGAAGTATACCGTTCAGGAGCAATAATAATTTCCTCTCTAAAAGATAATACTACACAAGTAGTGAATGGACAGCTACTCAAACACTATATTGCTAGAGATTCTTACAATGAAGATGTTGATGCCTTTCAAGTTATAACTCCAGAGAAATTCATTAAGGAACAAATTCAGAGATCTGCAGAGTCTGTTTCCAACTAGGTAGATTACGGTAAGAAAAGTTCGTGAAAATACAATCCAACTATATTTTTGCAGTTTTGGTCAATAAGGAAAGCTACTGGCGAAAAAGGGGCAGAAGCGGGCAGGTGGCCCACACCACCCCATGGCGCGGGCCCACCCCTAGCCGCGCCACCAGGTGGTGAGGCCACCCAGGACTCCGCCTCCGATTCGTTTTCTCCCAGTACCTTCCTTTTGATATGAAACTTCGTAATATATAACCCCCCCGGATCTCCCGAGGTTCGTATATCGTGTTTTCGCCGTGTTTTTGTTTCGATCTGTTTCTGCCAGGTAGAATCCCAGATTTGGAGCCACAATGTCTTCCTCTGGATCATCCAAGGGAGATTCTTTAGAGGATATCATCAACCCATACATGAGAGAATTGAAGATTCATCCCAAGGAGTTGTTGCTCAAAGGTAGGGAGGTCCGGATTAAGGAGGTTCAAGGCCCTAAAGGTGAAGGAAGTCTGGAGGACAGGATGGAAGCATTGGAGCAAGAAGTCTTTAGGTACAGGAAGATGGCGGAGCGCGAAGTGGACATCATCCATAAGATTTGTTCCAAACTCATCACCGAGCACCAAAAGGAGACTGCTGAACTCAAAGACGAAGTTCTCTCACTCCGCCAAACAACCAACGAACTGCAAGCACAGTTCTATGACGTGCAAAATCAAAACTGTGAGTATGAGGCTAGATTTAAACGCATAAGTGCTGCTGCAAGTTTCAGGATGTTGGAAACCACGATGTCCTTTGTTGACGGGAAGCCCTTACCCTAGAAGACGGACGAAGAAAAGAAGATACCACCACCACCAAAGGAGTAATTCGTCATCAGGTTTGGCATCCCCTTGGTTTGTTCCAAGCTTGGGGGAGTGCCGCGGTATCATATCACTATCTTCTATCTTTTTACCTTTTTAGTAGAGTCATATCATGAATAGAGGAGTTATTATGTAGTATGGTTTGCATTATGGAAGTGTCCCCTCTCTCGTTAGATATGTATCCCTTGGTGTGAGTTTCCGTTATGGAATATTAATGAGAAGTTCTATCATTCACCCTTTTTGCGTAGCTTATGTTAGTTTTCAATTCATGGTTATATGATTGATCTTGTTGTTAGTATTGGTAGCACTTTGGGATCATTGAGTTAATTTAGTTGGTTTTGGCAAACCTGGCTCGGTCAGTAGCAACACCTTTTTGAGAGTCAAAAAGAAAAAGATAGAAGTACTCTAGAGAAAAATAATTTCATCATCTTTCTTTCTTGATTTGCTCATAAGTTTAGTATTCTCTAGTTAAGATCTTTTGTGCTTCCAAGGAAGATTGCATGTTTGTCTTTATCACTTGTATGTTTGTTTGTTTCCTTCAACTCTTATACTTGCTACCCAGCCTTGCTAGCCAAAAACCTGTACGGGGAGGGAATTCTTCTCGTGCATCCACCTCCTTTAAACCAAAACATTTGCCACTTGTGTCCACAATACCTACCTATTAGCATTATTGCTATTCCAAGTAAATTCTTGTTTTGTCTACCTCCCAAATTAAACTTGTTATGTGAAAATTAGTGATTAAAGCTCTCACGAACTTGATGGCACACTTTACTTTCTTGCATTTAATAAACTTGAACCGTTGGGTCCTTCTTTGTTGCGTATATGCTTGCGCTTTATGAGTTGAAGTTAGCAGAACCATGTATCATGGGGACCGCTTTCAACACTTCGTTGGTACTTGTACCTAGTTGATATCATGTTCTTTTGCTTATGGATCCCGGCGGTGTGAAATAAAAGTGGAACTTGTAAGATCATGGAGTTTATATGTGTGTTAGAAAGCGCTGGGCGCTAGCCTAAGCCATGCCTAATCATGGTGGAAACTTGCAGCATAACTATAGTGAGCATTCTATGAAGCATCCTCAATAAAAACCTATGCAAATAGCAAATAAAAAGATCATTTGAGATGCTCATTATGCCTTGCCTTGTCATTTTGATTATGGGATAGCTCCTATGTCATGCGCAAGGGGTACCCCGTTGGCGGTTCTCAATGATACGCATGTATTTACAATGACAAGAGCTTGCTCGTGACTGAAGTTGAGTAGCATGAGGATCGGTACTCGTAAGTAAGGGGCATGAGATTTCAACTTATAACTTGTCAAGCATATCCTCTTAGTTGTGTCACTTTAACCTTAATCACCTAAAGATGCCTATGATAGGGGCAATGAGAGCTGAAAGCTAGTAAGTATCATAATTTTTGGGAGCTCTTTATGAGACTTGCAATCCCTGCTTCCCTTTGTGAAGGGCCCTTCTTTTACTTTGTAGTTGAGTCAGTAAACCTATTCCCTTCCATCTCAGCAAGTACTTTGAGTTGATGTGTTTCATTCATTCATATGATGATTTATTCACTCATGTTTCTTATGTTCCTTGTTTTGCACATTGCTCTTATCTTGAAGTTTACTACTTTGAAAGCTTTCTTTGAAAACCAGCTATTTGTGAACTCTAGCAAATTATCAACTATTCTTCGACCTAGAGCTAAGTTTGCCATTACCAATTATGATTCACTTTATGTATCTTTATTGTGTTTCCTTTACTCATTGCAAGTTGAGTTATATAATAGTGAGTTGTCTTCTATTATGATCTATGTATTTGATGAATGTGATGCTTCTTGTCCGTATTCTTTTATCGACTCTTCACTCCATAAACTTGAGGCCATGTTTATTGAGCTCAGTTTCGCTTGGGGACAAGCGAAGTCTAAGCTTGGGGGAGTTGATACGTCCATTTTGCATCACCATTCTATGTCTTATTTCACTATTATTCATTGATATATTTCGTACTAAGAGGTGATACTTATGTTATTTCATCTATTTTTTCATGGTTGATGACTTTTGGAGCATAGACCGCTGCAGTCAGGATTCTAATGGAAAAGGTGTTGTTTGGAGGCAAAATTCGCGAAGATCAGAAAATCCGGGAAAATATATGGAAAATCCTATTTTTCCAGAAGACTCAGGATGCCAAAAGATGGAGTGGAGGTGGGCCACAGGGGGCCCACACCACCCCATGGCGCGGGCAGGCCTAGGTCGCGCCAGGGAGTGGTGTGGCCACCCTAGCCCACTCTAGCCTCTCCCCTCTAGCGTATATCAACCTCCCGAAACCCTAAGACTCGGGGAGCAACCATAGAAAGATTCCATCGCCTCTGCGGGGCGGAAAACACCGAGAGAGAAAGATCTCTCCGACAGACAGATTTCTGCCGGGGGAATTCCTTCCCGGAGAGGGGAGATCGTCGCCATCAACACCATCATCAAGCTGGACTTCATCGGGATCATCATCATCATCACCACCATCATCACCATCAGCACCCTCATCACCATCTCCATATTGCTGTAACAATTGCGTTGACTCTTGCATAGTTCATAGGGGAAACTTTCCTGGTGTTGATTACTCTTTGTAGTTGATGCTATTGAGTGAACCATTGAATTATTGTTTATGTTCAGATTGTTATACATCATTATTCCATCTCTGATCATGATCCATATGATATCTTGTGAGTAGTTCGTTTTGTTCTTGAGGACATGGGAGAAGTCTTGTTGTTAGTAGTGGAGTTGCGTTGAGAAAGATTCAATAGATTGTTATTTAAGTTGTGGTGTACTTCTTCTAGTGGTGTCATGTGAACGTCGACTACATGACACTTCACCTATATGGGCCTAGGGGAATTCATTGTGTATTTGGCTACTAATCGTAGGGGTTGCGGAGTGATGAAACCTGAACCCCCGTTAGGAAACCATTGCACAAGGGACGTAAGGGTCTTAGAGTTTAAAGTTGTGGTTAGGTTTCTACCTTAATTACTTTCTTGTACTTACGGATGTTTGCAAGGGGTATAATCACAAGTATGTATTACTCTTGGATGGGGCGGTACATTAGCACAGGTTCACCCACACAACACTTAGCAAGCTAAAGAAGATTAATCGACTATATGAAGCAAAAGCACTTGACAGTATTCTCATGTGTCCCGGAGAACGTTTGGTCATCTATAGAAATACAACCGGCTTGTCCTTTGCTGCATAAAGGATTGGGCCACTTGCTGCATTTATTCCTACTATCTTTTATTTACTCGTACTTTGTTTACTTGCTTTATCAAAAAACCCTAAAAATCCATTTGCTAAGTATTTGCAGAGAATTCTTGATCCATACCACTAGCCAGCACCTTCTGCTCCTCGTTGGGTTCGACACTCTTACTTATCGAAAATACTACGATACACCCCCTATACTTGTGGGTCATCAGAACCACATGTGGATCCACCGGTGTCATTGCATGTCTGTTCCTCTAAACAAACCACATAAGGATCCACCAGTGTCATTGCATGTCTGTTCTTTTCATGAACCACATCTAGTGTCATTGCATGTGTGTTCTTCTAAGCAAACCACATAAGGATTCACCAGTGTCATTGCATGTCTGTTCTTTTCATGAACCACACCCAGTGTCAGTGCATGTCTGTTATTTTCATTAACCACACCCAGGGTCACTGCATTTCAGTTCTTGTCATGAACCACATAAGGATCTACCAGTGTCATCGGATGTGTGTTCTTCTCATGAACCACACGAGGATCCACCGGTGTCATTGCATGTCTGTTCTTTTAATGAAACAACACATAAGGATCTACCAATGTCATTGCATGTCTGTTCTTTTCATGAACCACATAAGGATCCACCAATGTCATTGCATGTTTGTTCTTTTCATGAACCACACCCAGTGTCATTGCATGTGTGTTCTTTTCATGAACCACAGCTAGAGTCATTGGATATCTGTTCTTTTCATGAACCACACCCAGTGTCATTGCATGTCTGTTCTTATCATGAACCACACCCGGTGACACTACATGTAAGTTCTTTTCATGAACCATATAAGGATCCACCAGTGTCATTGGATGTGTGTTCTTCTCATGACCCACACGTGGATCCAACGGTGTCATTGCATGTCTGTTCTTTTCATGAACCACACATAAGGATCCACCAGTGTCATTGTATGTCTGTTCTTTTCATGAACCACATAAGGATCCACCAGTTTCATTGCATGTCTATTCTTTTCATGAACCACATAAGGATCCACCAGTGTCATTGCATGTTTGTTCTTTTCATGAACCACACCTAGTGCCATTGCATGTTTGTTCTTTTCATGAAGCACACCAAGTGTCATTACATGTTTGTTATTTTCATGAACCACACCCAGTGTCACTGCATGCCAGTTCTTTTCATGAACCACATAAGGATCTACCAGTGTCATTGGATACGTGTTCTTCTCATGAACCACACCTAGTGTCATTGCATTTCTGTTCCTCTAGACAAACCACATAAGGATCCACCGGTGTCATTGCATGTTTGTTCCTCTAAACAAACCACATAAGGATCCACCAGTGTCATTCGATGTGTGTTCTTCTCATTAACCACACATGGATCCACCGGTGTCATTGCATGTTTGTTCCTCTAGACAAACCACATAAGGATCCACCAGTGTCATGGCATGTCTGTTCTTTTCATGAACCACACCCAGTGTCATTGCATGCGTGTTATTTTCATGAACCACACCCAGTGTCATTGCATGCGTGTTATTTTCATTAACCACAGCAAGAGTCATTGCATGGATTTTACTTCCATAAACCACACATGGATCCACCGATGTCATTGCATGTCTGTTCTTTTCATGAACCACACCCAGTGTCACTGCATGTCAGTTCTTTTCATGAACCACATAAGGATCCACGTAGTGTCATTGGATGTGTGTTGTTCTCATGAACCACACATGGATCCACTGGTGTCGTTGCATGTCTGTTTCTCTAAACAAACCACATAAGGATCCACCAGTGTCATTGCATGTCTGTTCTTTTCATGAACCACACCTAGTGTCATTGCATGTGTGTTCTTCTAAACAAACCACATAAGGATCCACTAGTGCCATTGCATGTCTGTTCTTTTCATGAAACACACATAAGGATCCACCAGTGTCATTGCATGTCTGTTCTTTTCATGAACCACACCCAGTGTCATTGCATGTATGTTCTTTTCATGAACCACACCCAGTGTCACTGCATGTCTTTTCTTTTCATGAACCACATAAGGATCTACCAGTGTCATTGGAAGTGTGTTCTTCTCATTAACCACACGTGGATCCACCGGTGTCATTGCATGTCTTTTCCTCTCAACAAACCACATAAGGATCCACCAGTATCATTGCATGTCTGTTCTTGTCATGAACCACATAAGGATCCACTAGTGTCATTGCATGTCTGTTCTTTTCATGAACCACACCTAGTGTCATTGCATGTGTGTTCTTCTAAACAAACCACATAAGGATCCACCAGTGTCATTGCATGTCTATTCTTTTCATGAACCACACATAAGGATCCACCAGTGTCATTGCATGTCTGTTCTTTTCATGAACCACACCCAATGTCATTGCATGTCTGTACTTTTCCTGAACACCATAAGGATCTACCAGTGTCATTGCATGTCTGTTCTTTTCATGAACCACATAAGGATCTACCAATTTCATTGGATGTGTGTTCTTCTCATTAACCACACGTGGATCCACCGGTGTCATTACATGTCTGTTCCTCTAAAAAAACCACATAAGGATCCACCAGTGTCATTGCATGTCTGTTCTTTTCATGAACCACACCCAGTGTCATTGCATGTGTGTTCTTCTAAACAAACTACATAAGGATCCACCAGTATCATTGCCTGTCTGTTCTTTTCATGAACCACACCCAGTGTCAGTGCATGTCTGTTCTTTTCATGAACCACACCCAGTGTCACTTCTTGTCAGTTCTTTTCATAAACCACATAAGGATCTACCAGTGTCATTGGATGTGTGTTCTTCTCATGAACCACACGTGGATCTACCGGTGTCATTGCATGTCTGTTCTTTTCATGAACCAAACATAAGGATCCCCCAGTGCCATTGCATGTGTGTTCTTTTCATGAACCACATAAGGATCCACTAGTGTCATTTCATGTCTGTTCTTTTCATGAACCACACCCAGTGTCATTGCATGTGTGTTATTTTCATGAACCACAGCTAGAGTCATTGGATATCTGTTCTTTTCATGAACCACACTCAGTGTCATTGCATGTCTGTTCTTTTCAAGAACCACGTCCGGTGTCACTTCATGTAAGTTCTTTTCATGAACCACATAAGGATCCACTAGTGTTATTGGATGTGTGTTCTTCTCATGAACCACACGTGGATCCACCGGTGTAATTGCATGTATGTTCTTTTAATGAACCACACATAAGGATCCACCAGTGTCATTGCATGTCTGTTCTTTTCATGAACCACATAAGGATCCAACAGTGTCGTTGCATGTATGTTCTTTTCATGAACCATATAAGGATCCACCAGTGTCATTGGATGTCTGTTCTTTTCATGAACCACACCTAGTGTCATTGCATGTCTGTTCTTTTCATGAACCACACCCAGTGTCAGTGCATGTCTGTTCTTTTCATGAACCACACCCAGTGTCACTGCATGTCAGTTCTTTTCATGAACCACATAAGGATCTACTAGTGTCATTGGATGTGTGTTCTTCTCATGAACCACACCTAGTGTCATTGCATGTGTGTTCCTCTAGACAGACCACATAAGGATCCACCGGTGTCATCGCATGTTTGTTCCTCTAAACAAACCACATAAGGATCCACCAGTGTTATTGGATGTGTGTTCTTCTCATGAACCACACATGGATCCACCAGTGTCATTGCATGTGTGTTCCTCTAAACAAACCACATAAGGATCCACCAGTGTCATTGCAGGTCTGTTCTTTTCATGAAGCACACCAAGTGTCATTACATGTTTGTTCTTTTCATGAACCACACCCAGTGTCACTGCATGCCAGTTCTTTTCATGAACCACATAAGGATCTACCAGTGTCATTGGATATGTGTTCTTCTCATGAACCACACCTAGTGTCATTGCATTTGTGTTCCTCTAGACAGACCACATAAGGATCCACCGGTGTCATTGCATGTTTGTTCCTCTAAACAAACCACATAAGGATCCACCAGTGCTATTGGATGTGTGTTCTTCTCATGAACCACACATGGATCCACCAGTGTTATTGCATGTTTGTTCCTCTAAACAAACCCCATAAGGATCCACCAGTGTCATTGCATGTCCGTTCTTTTCATGAACCACACCCAGTGTCATTGCATGCGTGTTCTTTTCATTAACCACAGCTAGAGTCATTGCATGTATGTTACTTCCATAAACCACACATGGATCCACCGATGCCATTGCATGTCTATTCTTTTCATGAACCACACCAAGTGTCACTGCATGTCAGTTCTTTTCATGAACCTCATAACGATCCACCCAGTGTCATTGGATGTGTGTTCTTCTCATGAACCATACGTGGATCCACCGGTGTCATTGCATGTATGTTCCTCTTAACAAACCACATAAGGATCTACCAGTGTCATTGGATGTGTTTTCTTCTCATGAACCACACGTGGATCCACCGGTGTCATTGCATGTCTGTTGCTCTAAACAAACCACATAAGGATCCACCAGTGCCATTGCCTGTCTATTCTTTTCTTGAACCACACCCAGTGTCATTGCATGTGTGTTCTTCTAAACAAACCACATAAGGATCCACTAGTGTCATTGGATGTCTGTTCTTTTCATGAACCACATAAGGATCCACAAGTTTCATTGCATGTCTGTTCTTTTCATGAACCACATAAGGATCCACCCGTGTCATTGCATGTCTGTTCTTTTCATGAACCACACCCAGTGTCATTGCATGTCTGTTCTTTTCATGAACCACACCAAGTGTCAATGCATGTCTGTTCTTTTCCTGAACCACATAAGGATCTACCAGTGTCATTGGATGTGTGTTCTTCTCATTAACCACACGTGGATCCACCGGTGTCATTGCATGTCTGTTCCGCTCAACAAACCACATAAGGATCCACCAGTGTCATTCCGTGTCTGTTCTTTTCATGAACCACATCCAGTGTCATTGCATGTGTGTTCTTCTAAACAAACCACATAAGGGTCCACCAGTGTCATTGCATACATTCTTTTCATGAACCACACCCAGTGTCATTGCATGTGTGTTCTTCTAAACAAACCACATAATTCATTGCATGTCTGTTCTTTTCATGAACCACACCCGGTGTCATTGCATGCGTGTTCCTCTAGACAGACCACATAAGGATTCACCAATGTCATTGCATGTATGTTCCTCTAAACAAACCACATAAGGATCCACTAGTGTCATTGGATGTGTGTTCTTCTCATGAACCACACATGGATCCACCGGTGTCATTGCATGTCTGTTCCTCTAAACAAACCACATAAGGATCCACCAGTGTCATTGCATGTCTGTTCTTTTCATGAACCACACCCAGTGTCATTGCATGTGTGTTCTTTTCATTAACCACAGCTAGAGTCATTGCATGTCTGTTACCTCCATAAACCACACATGGATCCACCGATGTCATTTCATGTCTGTTCTTTTCGTGAACCACACCTAGTGTCACTGCATGTCAGTTCTTTTCATGAACCACATAAGGATCCACCCAGTGTCATTGGATGTGTGTTCTTCTCATGAACCACACGTGGATCCACCGGTGTCATTGCATGTATGTTCCTCTAAACAAACCACATAACGATCCACCAGTGTCATTGCATGTCTGTTCTTTTCATGAACCACACCTAGTATCATTGCATGTGTGTTCTTATAAGCAAACCACATAAGGATCCACCAGTGTCATTGCATGTCTGTTCTTTTCATGAACCATACATAAGGATCCACTAGTGTCATTGCATGTCTGTTCTTTTCATGAACTACACCTAGTGTCATTGCATGTGTGTTCTTTTCATGAACCACGACTAGAGTCATTGGATGTTTGTTCTTTTCATGAACCACACCCGGTGTCATTGCATGTAAGTTCTTTTCATGAACCACATAAGGATCTACTAGTGTCATTGGATGTGTGTTCTTCTCATGAACCACACGTGGATCCACCGGTGTCATTGCATGTCTGTTCTTTTCATGAACCACACATAAGGATCCACCATTGTCATTGCATGTCTGTTCTTTTCATGAACCACATAAGGATCCACCAGTGTCATTGCATGTCTATTCTTTTCATGAACCACATAAGGATCCACTAGTGTTATTGCATGTCTGTTCTTTTCATGAACCACACCCAGTGTCATTCCATGACTGTTCTTTTCATGAACCACACCCAGTGTCATTGCATGTCTGTTCTTTTCATGAACCACACACAGTGTCACTGCATGTCAGTTCTTTTCATGAACCACATAAGGATCTACCAGTGTCGTTAGATGTGTGTTCTTCTCATGAACCACACCCAGTGTCATTGCATGTGTGTTCCTCTAGACAGACCACATAAGGATCCACCGGTGTCATTGCATGTTTGTTCCTCTAAACAAACCACATAAGGATCCACCAGTGTCATAGGATGTGTGTTCTTCTCATGAACCACACATGGATCCATCGGTGTCATTGCATGTTTGTTCCTCTAAACAAACCACATAAGGATCCACCTTGTCATTGCATGTCTGTTCTTTTCATGAACCACACCCAGTGTCATTGCATGCGTGTTCTTTTCATTAACCACAGCTAGAGTCATTGCATGTCTGTTACTTCCATAAACCACACATGGATCCACTGATGTCATTGCATGTCTGTTCTTTTCATGAACCACACCTAGTGTCACTGCATGTCAGTTCTTTTCATGAACCACATAAGGATCCACCCAGTGTCACTGCATGTCTGTTCTTTTCATGAACCACACCCAGTGTCATTGTCTATCTATTCTTTTCATGAACGACACCAAGTGTCATTGCATGTGTGTTCTTCTAAACAAACCACATAAGGATCCACCAGTGTCATTGGATGTCTGTTCTTTTCATGAACCACATAAGGATCCACCAGTTTCATTGCATGTCTGTTCTTTTCATGAACCACATAAGGATCTACCAGTGTCATTGCATGTCTGTTCTTTTCATGAACCACACCCAGTGTCATTGCATGTCTGTTCTTTTCATGAACCACACCCAGTGTCACTTCATGTCTGTTCTTTTCATGAACCACATAAGGATCTACCAGTGTCATTGGATGTGTGTTCTTCGCATTAACCACACGTGGATCCACCGGTGTCATTGCATGTCTGTTCCTGTCAACAAACCACATAAGGATCCACCAGTGTCATTGCGTGTTTGTTCTTTTCATGAACCACACCCAGTGTCATTGCATGTGTGTTCTTCTAAACAAACCACATAAGGATCCACCAGTGTCATTGCCTGTCTGTTCTTTTCATGAACCACACCCAGTGTCATTGCATGTGTTTTCCATTAAACAATCCACATAAGTCATTGCATGTCTGTTCTTTTCATGAACCACACCCGGTGTCATTGCATGAGTGTTCCTCTAGACAGACCACATAATGATTCACCGAAGTCATTGCATGTTTGTTCCTCTAAACAAACCACATAAGGATCCACCAGTGTCATTGGATGTGTGTTCTTCTCATGAACCACACATGGATCCACCGGTGTCATTGCATGTATGTTCCTCTAAACAGACCACATAAGGATCCACCAGTGTCATTGCATGTCTGTTCTTTTCATGAACCACACCCAGTGTCATTGCATGCGTGTTCTTTTCATTAACCACAGCTAGAGTCATTGCATGTCTGTTACCTCCATAAACCACACATGGATCCACCGATGTCATTTCATGTCTGTTCTTTTCATGAACCACACCCAGTGTCACTGCATGTCAGTTCTTTTCATGAACCACATAAGGATCCACCCAGTGTCAATGGATGTGTGTTCTTCCTATGAACCACACGTGGATCCACCGGTGTCATTGCATGTATGTTCCTCTAAACAAACCACATAAGGATCCACCAATGTCATTGCATGTCTTTTCTTTTCATGAACCACACCAAGTGTCATTGCATGTGTGTTCTTATAAACAAACCACATAAGGATCCACCAGTGTCATTGCATGTCTGTTCTTTTCATGAACCACACATAAGGATCCACTAGTGTCATTGCATGTCTAATCTTTCCATGAACCACACCTAGTGTCATTGCATGCGTGTTCTTTTCATTAACCACAGCTAGAGTCATTGCATGTATGTTACTTCCATAAACCACACATGGATCCACCGATGTCATTGCATGTCTATTCTTTTCATGAACCACACCCAGTGACACTGCATGTCAGTTCTTTTCATGAACCACATAACTCATCCACCCAGTGCCATTGGATGTGTGTTCTTCTCATGAACCACATGTGGATCCACCGGTGTCATTGCATGTATGTTCCTCTAAATAAACCACATAAGGATCTACCAGTGTCATTGGATGTGTGTTCTTCTCATGAACCACACGTGGATCCACCGGTGTCATTGCATGTCTATTCCTCTAAACAAACCACATAAGGATCCACAAGTGTCATTGCCTGTCTATTCTTTTCATGAACCGCACCAATTGTCATTGCATGTGTGTTCTTCTAAACAAACCACATAAGGATCCACCAGTGTCATTGGATGTCTGTTCTTTTCATGAACCACATAAGGATCCACCAGTGGCATTGCATGTCTGTTCTTTTCATGAACCACACCCAGTGTCAGTGCATGTCTGTTCTTTTCATGAACCACACCCAGTGTCACTGCATGTCTGTTCTTTTCATGAACCACATTAAGATCTACCAGTGTCATTGGATGTGTGTTCTTCTCATTAACCACACGTGGATCCACCAGTGTCATTGCATGTCTGTTCCTCTCAACAAACCACATAAGGATCCACCAGTGTCATTGCTTGTCTATTCTTTTCATGAAGGACACCCATTGTCATTGCATGTGTGTTCTTCTAAACAAACCACATAAGGATCCACCAGTGTCATTGGATGTCTGTTCTTTTCATGAACCACATAAGGATCCACCAGTGTCATTGCATGTCTGTTCTTTTCATGAACCACACCCAGTGTCATTACATGTCTGTTCTTTTCATGAACCACACCCAGTGTCCTTTGCATGTACATTCTTTTCATGAACCACATAAGGATCTACCAGTGTCATTGGATGTGTGTTCTTCGCATTAACCACACGTGGATCCACCGGTGTCATTGCATGTCTGTTCCTCTCAACAAACCACATAAGGATCCACCAGTGTCATTGCGTGTCTGTTCTTTTCATGAACCACACCGAGTGTTATTGCATGTGTGTTCTTCTAAACAAACCACATAAGGATCCACCAGTTTCATTGCCTGACTGTTCTTTTCATGAACCACACCCAGTGTCATTGCATGTGTGTTCTTCTAAACAATCCACATAAGTCATTGCATGTCTGTTCTTTTCATGAACCACACCCGGTGTCATTACATGAGTGTTCCTCTAGACAGACCACATAATGATTCACCGATGGCATTGCATGTCTGTTCCTCTAAACAAACCACATAACGATCCACCAGTGTCATTGGATGTGTGTTCTTCTCATGAAGCACACATGGATCCACCGGTGTCACTGCATGTCAGGTCTTTTCATGAACCACATAAGGATCCACCCAGTTTCATTGGATGTGTGTTCTTCCTATGAACCACACGTGGATCCACCGGTGTCATTGCATGTATGTTCTTCTCAACAAACCACATAAGGATCCACCAGTGTCATTGCATGTCTGTTCTTTTCATGAACCACACCAAGTGTCATTGCATGTGTTCTTATAAACAAACCACATAAGGATCCACCAGTGTCATTGCATGTCTGTTCTTTTCATGAACCACACATAAGGATCCACTAGTGTCATTGCATGTCTATTCTTTTCATGAACCACACCCAGTGTCATTGCATGTGTGTTCTTTTCATGAACCACAACTAGAGTCATTGGATGTATGTTCTTTTCATGAACCACACCCGGTGTCACTGCATGTAAGTTCTTTTCATGAACCACATAAGGATCCACCGGTGTCATTGGATGTGTGTTCTTCTCATGAACCACACGTGGATCCACCGGTGTCATTGCATGTCTGTTCTTTTCATCAACCACACATAAGGATCCACTAGTGTCATTGCATGTCTGTTGTTTTCATGAACCACATTAGGATCCACCAGTGTCATTGCATGTATGTTACTTCCATAAACCACATAAGGATCCACCAGTGTCATTGCATGTCTGTTCTTTTCATGAACCACACCCAGTGTCATTACATGTCTGTTCTTTTCATGAACCACACCTAGTGTCATTGCATGTCTGTTCTTTTCATGAACCACACTAAGTGTCACTGCATGTCAGTTCTTTTCGTGAACCACATAAGGATCTATCAGTGTCATTGGATGTGTGTTCTTCTCATGAACCACACATGGATCCACCGGTGTCATTGCATGTATGTTCCTCTAAACAAACCACATAAGGATCCACCAGTGTCATTGTGTGTCTGTTCTTTTCATGAACCACACCCAGTGTCATTGCATGTGTGTTCTTCTAAACAAACCACATAAGGATCCACCAGTGTCATTGCATTTCTGTTGTTTGCATGAACCACACATAAGGATCCACCACTGTCATTGCATGTCTGTTCTTTTCATGAACCACATAAGGATCCACCAGTGTCATTGCATGTATGTTCTTTTCATGAACCACACCCAGTGTCATTGCCTGTCTGTTCTTTTCATGAACCACACCCAGTGTCATTGCATGTGTGTTCTTCTAAACAAACCACATAAGGATCCACCAGTGTCATTGCATCTCTGTTCTTTTCATGAACCACACATAAGGATCCACTAGTGTCATTGCATGTATGTTCTTTTCATGAACCACACCCAATGTCATTGCATTTCTATTCTTTTCATGAACCACATAAGGATCTACCAGTGTCATTGCATGTCTGTTCTTTTCATGAACCACATAAGGATCTACTAGTGTCATTGGATGTGTGTTCTTCTCATGAACCACATGTGAATCCACCGGTGTCATTGCATGTTTATTCCTCTAAACAAACCACATAAGGATCCACCAGTGTCATTGCATGTCTGTTCTTTTCATGAACCACACCCAGTGTCATTGCATGTGTGTTCTTCTAAAAAAAACCACATAAGGATCCACAAGTGTCATTGCATGTCTTTTCTTTTCACGAACCACATAAGGATCCACCAGTGTCATTGCATGTTTGTTCTTTTCATGAGCCACATAAGGATCCACCAGTGTCATTGCATGTTTGTTCTTTTCATGAACCACACCCAGTGTTATTGCATGTCTGTTCTTTTCATGAACCACACCCAGTGTCACTGCATGTCTTTTCTTTTCATGAACCACATAAGGATCTACCAGTGTCATTGGATGTGTGTTCTTCTCATGAACCACACGTGGATCCACCGGTGTCATTGCATGTCTATTCCTCTAAACAAACCACATAAGGTTCCACCAGTGTCATTGCATGTCTGTTCTTTTCATGAACCACACCCAGTGTCATTGCATGTGTGTTCTTCTAAACAAACCACATAAGGATCCACCAGTGTCATTGCATGTCTGTTCTTTTCATGAACCACACCCAGTGTTAGTGCATGTCTGTTCTTTTCATGAACCACACCGGTGTCCTTTGCATGTCAGTTCTTTTCATGAACCACATAAGGATCTACCAGTGTCATTGGATGTGTGTTCTTCTCATGAACCACACGTGGATCCACCGGTGTGATTGCATGTTTGTTCCTCTAAACAAACCACATAAGGATCCACCAATGTCATTCGATGTGAGTTCTTCTCAAGAACCACACATGGATCCACCAGTGTCATTGCATGTTTGTTTCTCTAAACAAACCACATAAGTATCCACCAGTGTCATTCCATGTCTGTTCTTTTCATGAACCACACATAAGGATCCACCAGTGTCATTGCATGTATGTTCTTTTCATGAACCACACCCAGTGTCATTGCATGTGTGTTCTTTTCATGAACCACAGCTAGAGTCATTGCATGTCTGTTCTTTTCATGAACCAAACCCAGTGTCATTGCATGTCTATTATTTTCATGAACCACACCTGGTGTCATTGCATGTCTGTTCTTTTCATGAACCATAGCTAGAGTCATTGCATGTCTGTTACTTCCATAAATCACACATGGATCCACCGGTGTCATTGCATGTCTGTTCTTTTCATGAACCATACCTAGTGTCATTGCATGTCAGTTTTTTGCATGAACCACACTCAGTGTCATTGCATGTCAGTTCTTTTCATGAACCACATAAGGATCCACCAGTGTCATTGCATGTCTGTTCTTTTCATGAACCACACATAAGGATCCACTAGTGTCATTGCATGTCTGTTCTTTTCATGAACCACACCCAGTGTCATTGCATGTGTGTTCTCCTAACAAACCACATATGGATCCACCAATGTCATTGCATGTCTGTTCTTTTCATGAACCACAGCTAGAGTCCACCAGTGTAATTGGATGTGTGTTCTTCCCGTGAACCACACATGGATCCACCAGTGTTATTGCATGTCTGTTCTTTTCATGAATCACAGCTAGAGTCATTGCATGTTTGTTACTTCCATAAACCACATATGGATCCACCTAGTGTGATTGCATGTTTGTTCTTTTCACAAACCACACATGGATATACCAGTGTCATTGCATGGGTAGCTGTTATACCGAGTCTTCTAGAAGGCACGACCTAACACAATTGTTCTACTTGACGATTATTACATACCATTCGATTGGGGCACTTGGACGATTGGGATGGCCTTCGTGAGAGCGATCTGTGAGTAGGCTGTTCTACGGCATGATTGGCCACGCTTGCTCTGGACAAACTGGCAACACCGGGTGCTCCCCTGTTGCGAGTGTCACGTCTCACGAGTTCAGTGGGCCACATTCCAGTGTCACGTCCCCATTACTTCTCTTCCTCCCCGTACTTCTCTTCCTTACCCTCGAAGCCACTTTCCCCACTTCACTCCCATCCTGCCGTAGTTGCAAGCCGACGGAGCCTCCATCCCAATCCCCTCTCTGGCAGCCACCCTCCTCCCCTCTTGCCATGGGTTCAAGGGGAGACGGCGAGGAAACGTGTCGTGACGACAGGGATGGTGATTTCGATGTGAGTCGTCTCATCTCTATTTCTATCATCAGTGGCCAGTTATCTATTTTTTGAGCTAGATCTAATCTGTTTACTCATGCGCATATGATGTGTTAAGCCAACCAGACGATGTATGACTCGGACTATCACGGTTTAGAGGATGAAGATAGTCCTCTGGTATGTAAACATGGATATGTGCCCGCTAAATTTGTAGCCTTCGAAGGATGAAACGCAGGCAGAAGGTTTCTATGGTGTCAAGGACATCGTGCAATGATGCAAGGCGAAAGTTGCGGTGTTGTCAAATGGGTAGATCCAGAGTGGCCCAAATCGATGCAGAAAACGCTGGACAAACTATGGGAAATGAGTGTCGAGTTGAAAGAATCCGTATTCAGGTCACTTCTTGACAGTGTTGAGACGAAGCTATGGGAACCAGTTGACACGACCAAGCATAAGCGAGATCTCAGGTGGGTGCAAGACAAGGTTATCAAAGTCGAGAAGGAGAAGGGCGTTGGCTGGCTACGAAAGCAGAGAGCAAGCGACTCAATCAAGGAATGATCTCCACCAGGCCAAAGTCTGCGATTACACAACTACAGTATTGACAAGTGCATGAGGAAAATGCGGAGAAAGAATTGAAGCTGTGCAAGGAAGATGCTAAAAGGAAGGGCAGACAATTCGATCCTTGCTTAAGCAGAAGATGCGATCCGGGCCAAGATTAGGAAGATCAAGGAGATGTGTGATAACTAGTTCTATTTAGCTTAAGCTCCGTGCCTTTTTAAGTTGTAATATTTGTACTTGTTGACCAAGCGGTCTGAACTATTAGTCCCGGATTCCAGGAAGGAAAAAAGTTGCTCTGACCCCGCATTACTTCTTTTGTCTGACCCCGCATTACTTCTTTTGTCTGACCGTCGCTTCGTCGTCCTCGTGTACAAATAGGAGGTGCCTGGTAGCCGTCGTCAACGTCCATCCCCTCATCCTCTCCAATCTCCTCCGCGCCGCCATGGAGATGCCCGATCTGAACTTGTACGAGGTTGTGATGTTCGTGAACTTCGACATCCTTGTGCCGCCAGCCGCGAAGGTGCCCCACCGATGGCGCATCAGCTCTATGGGGGTGCTAGTGGCTCCGCTACCTGGCCGAGCCGAGATGGAGAGCAAAATCGCGGCGCGCCGCCGCCAGATGCCCGCGTGGAAGAGGGCGCTGCCCCGTGACGGTAGTGGCGGCCCGGCGTGTTCAAGAAGGTGCGGAAGGCCAAGATTGGCAACCGCATTGTGGTGACGTGGTGGTGCACCGGGATCTCCGCAACCGAGAAGGGCGGGAGAGGTTCTGGTCCGTCCCTGGATGGACCAAGTACACCGTCATCGCCGCCGCTCGACACGAAGAGGTACTCTGTCTCGCGAACAATGCGGACATCGTGGAGGTTCTGTCCGACAGCAACGAGGAAGCCAGCGGCTCGGAGGACAGTGGGAGCGGAAGTGAAATTGTTGACTAGTGGTTGAATTAATGTAGGATGTGAAATCGCACCTTTGTTTAGAAGAATTTGTGGTTGAAGTAATGAAATGCCTCGATTTAGATATCTGTCTCGATTAATTTGTGGAAGAATTTGTGATTTAGATCAATTTCTGCCTCGATTTAGATCTCTGACCCGGATTGGGAACGTGGCCGTGGACCAAAGACACCTTTTCTACTAGTGTATTCTGACATTGGTGGTTTGTTTAAACGTAATCTACGTGGATTGTGCCGCATGCAAATGGCACAACCACAATTTATAAAGTGAAAGCACGTACACTCGGTTACTGGAGATCCGGGAGCTTCGCTAGATGTAGGGGATGCAGGAGCAGAGAGCCGGTGAGATAGACGGGCTCAAGATTAGGCCAGAAAGTGGTACCCATTTCCTCCTCATTTGGGCATTATCGGTGAGAACATTGTTGTTCATGTTGCCACGTCGTTGTGCAGCATCTGAAATAAGTTGCTGCTTCGTGGAGTGTGGTAGCTTAAATAATTTATTTATGTGCCACTTACATTTCGTCGTATTTGGAGACCTCCTGCCACTCAGAAATCATGGAACCGGTGGATCCTTGTTTTCAGATAGCAGTGACACAATCACAATTTCGGATTCAACTACTGACTCGGGCGTTTCCAAACCCTAAGTCGTGGTACATTTTACTTAGAGAACATGGGTAGATTGTTTCGCCCAGCAACGTGCCACACACAGAGCGATCAGAATTTAACAGAATTACATATATAGTTCAAGTTCAACACATTACTATGCATCTTCATTGCCAGCAGCCTTCTTCCGCAGCCTGGGTGCCAAGACTTCACGTCCAATGGCTTCTTCATTTCCTGCCTTCTTCCTCTTCCTCGGTGCCAATTTTCTTAGCTTCACGTACTCTGCATCGCCGGGACAATGGGCACCAGAATCGTGTCCAACATCATCTTTCCACTCGTTTTTAATTTCTTCGGGCAGCAAAATGACATCTTTCCACTCGTTTTTAATTTCTTCGGGCAGCAAAATGACTGACCCGGCAGTCATGTTTCTAACCTTGCGGCGCTTCCTGTCAAAGAAACAAGACTGTTGCATAACTGCCCAATATCTACAGAGTAAATAAAACAAAAATTACAATTCAGCACAAACATGCGAATCCCAAGAGACCTTTGCTTACCAGGAGCTAATTGGGTTCGAGCAACCACCCTGTCCAAGAATAGAAGGGCGACTCTCAGTTGCAGCAGCTTCCACATCCAGTACATCACATTTTAGCTCAAACATGGTAGCCGAAGCATACCTTTTCATCAACCCAATTAGCTGACTATCACACGTTATAGGAACCATGATGCCACGTTCATCCATGAAGCTGAACTTTGCAGTATGCTTCGGCCATAATTCAACATGATTACGTAGAGCAGCAACCATACCAGATATAGTGCAGATCTGCGTAGGCGCTTCTTCCATCGTGAAACAATGGTGTCCATACCTCTTGCCCTTAGAGTCGTACCTATAGAGGACTACCGTAACCAGGTAAGGGGGGTCCGCGCAGATCCCAATTGACAAAAAACTGTGGACAAAATATGTTTGTCAGCGTTGGGCTAACAAACAATTTAAGGTTCAGTAGCCAGCTAGCACTTGTAACTAGTGTGAATAGCAAAGAGAAGGGTAGATCACCCGCTTGTAGACAGAACTACTTCTTTCTTGATAGTAGGATCTGCCATCCTCCGAGCTGCTCAGCTCGTCGGCAGCAGAGGCGGGCTAGAGCCTCGCAACGGCGGCTATGGCATGCGCCATTGGAGCTCGGGATCAGCGACTAGGCGCAGAAACTGGGCGCAGCAACTTGGCACTGGAAGTCAAATGTCCGAAGGTATCGTCCTGCCTGGAGGGTGGATTCTGACGCTGCCGGTGCTAGGGGAAAGCTGGAAATGGATTTGTGAAATTGGTCAACACATCCAATCCACTTAGATGCTCGATTTGCCTAAGAGGTTGCCGCGTTGGCGCCCGCGTCACGGACAGATGACCGACATGAGGGTCCCGACCGTCTACTTCACGGGGCAGTTTAACGGAATGTTTGAATTTGGCAGGGGTGAGAAGAGTTTGCCTCGAAATGGCCCCTCTCAGTAGTTGGCGGCCCAACTTTTCGAAACGCGGTAATTTCAGGCAACTTAGGTACCGCCATGCGCTGGCCTGCGAACTTTGGTACCGCAGACGAGCAAGCCCTTCCTCATGGGTACGAGGAGGTGATCCTAGTTGTGAGATGAGGATTACTTTGGTGGATATAAAGATGATGGTCAATTCTTCGGAGATGTCGCTCTCTTATCCCCTTTTAAAATATTCTGATTAGACGAGCTTCTTCTCCCTCTTGATTTATAAACAAAGATGGCTTTATGCAAAATAACCCCACCAGCCATAAGTCTTGCGGAGTACACCTTGTACTCACCCTTGCTTTGTTGATACTTTTGTAGCAGAATAAGTGTTCCCCCAAACACGTGTTCCGTACGACATCGACACCGACAAGTAGCTTGGGGTTCCTGGCCGGTAGCCTGGAATCTATGGGATGGGACGTCATCGTTATGCTTCAGGCCTCTTAGGCCATTTGTTAAGTTTGCTATACTTAATAGCATAATTTGCCTTCCTTTGTTTGATGTTTGTGTTCAGTGACTCTGCTTGTAATATTTTGGTTCTTTGCTCAGTTATGAGCTTGCTGTAATAATTTTTGTGTCGTAGGGTTACTGTTGTGTTACCGATTTCTCACTGGATATCCTCAAGCTCTAGATTAAGCTTATGTTAGGCTAAGGTCTAGATTTGTTTAACCTTGATCCCGGGGGTGTCACAGTTCTTGGTATCAGAGCAGTACCGACCATAGGAAAACCTTGCTACTGGTCGATGTTGAGTCTAGAGCTTGTGAAAACTATTTTAAAGCTGAAAAGTATTTGCAAAACCTCTAGTATGCTTCTTTTGCTCCTCATCTGGTATCACTCTTAACTCTGGGTCATCTTATCTTGTGTTGTTTTTGGAAAAGTTTTGATATCTCTTCTAGTCTTTCAAAGCTTAGGTGCCTTCCAGGCATGCCGTTTCTCAGCCAGTAGACCTAGTGTTGTGTTCTCTAGAGTTGTGTGTGTTGTGTTCTTTGTGTTTCCTTTGCTCGGCTTCGTTACAGAGATTCCTTTCCATCATGATCTCTCTACCTTATGGGTCCACAATATTATATGGTATGGCTGTAAAGTGTTCTTTTCTAGGCTTCGAGGTTTCCTTTCACCTCTTATGCCTCCTTTTTATTTGTTTGGGTGCTTCATAAGTTATTTCTTCTCTTGGAAGCTACCTCGTGATTACTATCCTGTAGTGTACACTATGTCACTCAAGTAGTAGTTACTTCTTTCTCGGGTTTTAACCCTTGGACATGAACCGAAGATCCCGGATTGTGCTGGATTCTGGTGTTGTGAATCTTTTACATGAATCTGATCTTTAACCCAAGGTCCATTATATTGACCCCTGTCGTTAATGTTCACACATCACCTTAGGATGGCTAGAACTATAATTCTGGTCTTCAAGGTTGTGGATATTGTCGCAATTGAATCGTGACAATTAAGGACTTCCCCTACCACTAGCTATGGCAGATGTTCTCTAATGGAACCAAATAGATCACAACAAGAGTACTCCTCGAGAGTCTCACATCTATATTCGTGACTCTGCCACACCTCTCCCTTCTATGCGCTGGTTTTTGGAAGATTGATAATCTATGTGTCCACATCTCAGGATTCTATTCTAAGCATGTTCCTTTTCCCTTTGTTGTTTCCAACCTTTTACTACTAGTTGGTGGTCAAGTAGTAATGCACATTGTTGTCTTCCAATGCAAGAAACTCTTGTGGTTCATCAAGACAAACCATTCTAGGATGTCAGGAGAAATAAACTCCAATACCTTATCATATCTAGGACCAGGTCAAAGTGTTGTAATCCATAGATTAAGAAGCATTGATTAGCTTCTATATGTTCTACCTTAGAGTGTCACACCCTTTTACACTAATAGGTTGTGTTGAGTTTCATGACCTTCTTAATGAAGTTATGCTTTTACACATATCTACCCACCCTTCCTCTGAGCTTCTGCGCTCGTGAATGATGGATGTGCCTAATAATGTGGTCATCTGAGATTCTTAGCAACCTTACTGCTTTGAACTCTAAGGACATTTTCGTCATTCTTAGCGTGATTGGTTAACCCTATCACTAAGCAAAGGATGAGTGTGTTACCAAGTCCATTACCCTAGTACACTCTCCTCGGTCAAAGAGTTAGGCTTGTGCCGAAGCTCTGAGACTATGTCCTCTTGCCTTATCAAGCAAGTTTCCTCTCGAACTAAGTGACATTTCGGTGGTCTGTGATATTCTAGATGTCTACTAGAAGTATTGCCATGTTGCCACATGACTGTGCCGTCAAGTTCTTGAGCAAGCAAGTTCTCTGAACTGCTCCTTTCTCCAAGGATCCGTACTAGATACCCTTGAATTAGTTGGTTGAGCTTAAACAACAACTTGGAGAGTTGTAAGACAAAAGTTCTATCTGACTTAGTTCCTCCAAAAATGGGTTTCTAGTTTAGTTTGTGTTGAAGAAAGATAGTATTTCCTTTGTGGATATGTTATCTTCCCCCACCTTTGATTTTATTTGGGTTATCGTCAAATCAAACTCAGCCCCAAGGACTATCTTGATGATGTTGCTACTTGTGATGTTTCACTTGAGTACATCCTCATGTTCTTGGTTTGACCAATAATCTGCCTTGTTCATACAGCATATGAGTTTATCATCTGGAGTATCTCGATAAGTTTATTGTTGAGCCCATCGACAATATCCTTATTTTATCCATGTCAGACTAGATTCATATGGAACATTTGGCATTAATGTTGGAAAACTTTTGAGAACCTCCTTCGTGTTATCTCGAAGTATGTGTTCTGGATGTTAGAAGTAACCTTCTCTGATTCCCGCGCAATGGTAGAAAGATGTCATCATGTATTTGAGTAGAGTTATTTTTGTTCCTTAAGGACACATGTGCATTTCGTTGCAAGTACTCGATGTATGAGCAATTTTCCTTTGACAAGTCGTTAATACATGGGTCTATCACTTTAGCTCAGTCTTTTGGAGCTTGACACCATAGTCCATGTCTTGAGAATCTAGTAACTTTACCTTCGTGGTAAGTGTTGCAAACTTTCTATTCAGACATGCTGAGTCTGAAGTATCATTACACCTAACCAAATCTGAATCTCAAGCAGATACGAAGGTTGGTGTTTCTCAAGGTTTTGACATAGGCCTATTTGGAAATCTGGAAAAATTGATGTAATGGTTAACACAATTAGTCAGAAGGCCTACCGTCAAATTCTCTTGAATTAGCAAACAACAACCACTCTTCATGAGGCTCCTTCTATGATTTTATTAAAGGAGTTGTGCTTGTGGTGTCCTTTGTCTCTGAAGTCTGACCTTTACTTGATGTCTGCCTTCTCGAACATCAAGGAGAACATTTAAAGTAGTGTTGCTAAATGTCTCTTGGTCGATTATCTATACCCTTTATGTTGGCAAGCTTCTTGTTGTGCCAAGTAATTGAAGTCTAAGAATGAAGTTTCTTTTTCCTCATGTCATCAGGAATATTCTTATATATTCATCTTAGTGGTGTAAAGTGATATCACGATCTTTGGCAAAGATTTTGGTAATCCTAGATGAATAAAGAGTTTCCTTCATTCCTCTAACATGTTCAAAGTGTGATGATGATTCTGGTAATCAGAAGTTTCTCTTGCTACATGTTCCTTGTGACTCTTACGAGTCCTCACCACAAAACAACCTTTCTGTCTTAGCCTTCTATTGAACGAAAGAGTGATCCTTTTGTATCAAAAATAGTTCAAACAGCTTGGTTATTCGTATCTCTGTATCCCCAGAAGCTCTACTTAATCCATTTAGTAGAGGTTTATCACTCGAAGTCTATGGTCTCTCTTTGTTGTAAGCTTTCTCTTTTAGAAGCTTAAGCTCTTCTGAAGCTCCATGGTCTCAATCCTTATGAAGACCAAATATCTATCAACCTTGAAACATATCTCCTTTTGTTCCCTCTATTACCTTGATGTGTTTCATGCCGTTATCTCAGAGTTGTTTTTCGACACTCCTTCACGAGTTGACCATGAGATACTCTATGTGTTGTTAGTGTGTTTCCCTCTTATCCTTAGAGTGAACCTATTTTTCTTCCTTCTTCCTACCTGCGGAATCTCGGGTCAAGATTCTCGTAAGGGGGATAGAGCTGTAACACCCCAGTTTTAGCTAATGTCTAATTAGGGTTTATACCCCTCGGAACCCCATTTAAATTGCCAAGCATGCCTTAGGGTTCTAGTACAATACAATTTAACTTGTCATATCATCATCCTTGCTTGAGCATCGCATCGATGCCATGTGTTGACTATTTCCCCTTTCTTTCTGGTGTTTGCTTCTTTCGGTAGAACACGATAATGAGATCGAGATCAAAGACCGAGATCAAAACCATCGAAGCTTGAAGAACAATACTTGACCAACTGTAATCAAGTCAAGTACAAGGCTTCCGAAGATCTGTTTATTGGTTATCAACAAACAAGGCAAGCAAAACCCCACACATGATAAAATCCTACAATTTCAAAAGTATTTCATTCTTGCCATGATGCATACGATTCTTCTGTGGTCTTTTGTCGACAGATAGAGTATCCTATCTGTTTCATTACTCCATTTGAGTTTATATCACCTTATCCACTACTCCTAGCATAACTAGGTTTGGCTTGTGTGCACTACTAGAGCTTATGTCTATGTCTTGCTTAGCCATGCTTAGCTGTCAGTGCTGGTTCATCCAGAAGATGTACCAAATGCAGATAATCTAGTATGACAGGAGAACGAGGTATACTCATGAGGTGAGATCAGTGGTAAAGGTTAAACATGCTAAGGCTTGTATGGGAGGCCACAATGGGATGTGGTTTTTGTAGTCCCATGCTCGCCACCACTAGGAACCGAGTTCTTGCCTTTGGACCAAGACGAGCGTACAACCACACGGGGTTTATGGGACCTCACGATTAACTAACCTGCCTAGTAGATTACATGAGTCACATAGTTCGGGCTTTCCATTTGGCATACGCATCGAAAATGTTTTCGAAAGCGGAGGAGAAGGAGGTGCATCATAACAGGTAGGTAAGCGTGGTCGGGGTTGCTTGGGGTAGATGGCGCCCCTGATAAACCAACCTCGCCCACATCTCTAGGGACCGGCTTCGCGATTTGACCTGTTACGGCGGAACCATCCTTAGGGCGTGACTCATGGTCTCGGCGAAGCAAGGTAAAATGGTCGTGTCCAATCACCCTCTGCCAGCACACCAAGGAAGTGTGTCAAGTGGCGCTAAGAGTCGGTTGGTACGTGTGGGTAAAGTTGTACACCCATGTAGGGTTAAATCTTTTCGAAAAGCCGTGTTCACGGTTATGAACGCTTGGTGACCGAATCCTAAGATCATAGAGAACTTTAACCTAATCATAAAACTTGGCAGATCAACGTGTGCTTAAGGATGCTTCCTCATGGGTACGAGGGGGTGATCCTACTTGTGAGATGAGGATTACTTTGGTGGATATCAAGATGATGGTAAATTCTTTGGAGATGTCGCTCTCTTATCCTCTTTTAAAATATTCTGATTAGACGAGCTTCTTCTCCCTCTTGATTTATAAACAAAGATGGCTTTATGCAAAATAACCCCACCAGCCATAAGTCTTGAGGAGTACACCCTGTACTCACCCTTGCTTTGTTGATACTTTTGTAGCAGAATAAGTGTTCCCTCGAAGACGTGTTCCGTACGACATCGACACCGACGAGTAGCTTGGGGTTCCCAGCCGGCAGCCTAGAATCTATGGGCTGGGACGTCATCGTTATGCTTCAGGCCTCTTAGGCCATTTGTTAAGTTTGCTATACTTAATAGCATAATTTGCCTTCCGTTGTTTGATGTTTGTGGTCAGTGACCTCAGCTTGTAATATTCTGGTTCTTTGCTCAGTTATGAGCTTGCTGTAATAATTTTTGGGTCGCAGGGTTACTATTGTGTTACCGATTTCTCACTAGATATCCTCGAGCTCTAGATTAAGCTTATGTCAGGATAAGGTCTAGATTTGTTTAACCTTGATCCTAGGGGTGTCACAGATAATCATCCAAGCAGTTAGTCCATGAGTGGGACAATTCTTTACCAAAGATTTCATTCTTTCCCAAGCTTGAGCAACATGTTCATTATCAGATTGTTTAAACTTCATTATTTCACTTCTCATAGATATAATCTTAGCAGGAGGATAGTATTTTCCAATGAAAGCATCTTTGCATTTAGTCCAAGAATCAATACTATTCCTAGTTAGGGATTGCAACCATTCTTTAACTTTTCCTCTCAAAGAGAAAGGAAACAATTTAAGCTTAATAATATCCCCATATATATCCCTATGCGTTTGCATCTCACAAAGGTCAACAAAGTTATTTAGATGAGCAGCAACATCTTCATTACCAATACTAGAAAATTGTTCTCTCATAACAAGACTGAGTAAAGCAGGTTTAATTTCAAAGAAAGTAGCTTCAGGAACAGGTGGATCAATAGGTGTGCACATGAAATCATTGTTGTTGGTGCTAGTGAAGTCACACAACTTAGTATTTTCAAGAGTAGTCATTTTTTGTGTTTTTAATAAAGGAAGCAAACTAGTACAACTAATTTTTTTGTGTTTTGATAAAGAAACGAGCAAACAAAGCAAAAATAAACTAAGCAAAACAAAAATAACAAAGTAAAGAGATTGGTTATGAGGGACTCCCCTTGTGAAGATGTCCTTGACTCCCTGGCAATGTCGCCAGAAAAGAGCTTGATGGCCCAAGATATCTCGAGCTCGTTGGGGAACCCCAAGAGGAAGGTATGATGAGCACAGCAGCAAGTTTCCCTCAGTTATGAAACCAAGGTTATCGAACCAGTAGGAGCAAGGAAACACCTCCAAGGTGTTGTTGCCAACTTGGAATTCTGCACAACACAACCAAAAAACTTTGCCCCTAACTTACAGTGAGGTTGTCAATCTCACCAGTTTTGCTGAAAACAAAGGATTAAACATATTGTGTGGAAGAAAGTAAAAGCTTGCAGAAAGTAAACAGAAAGCAGTAAACAGTTGTATATTGATGGTAAAAGAAAGGACCGGGGTCCATAGTTCACTAGTGGTGGTTCTCCTTAAGATAGATGGCATGTTGGGTGTACAAATTATAGCGGGGAAATTGACAAACATCGAGAAAGCATACATGCATATACTAATCATCTTGACTCCTATGAGATTTGATTGGGCATTACAACATTATACATAGGCCGTAATCCAACTGCATCTATGACTAATAATCCACCTTCAGGTTATCATCCGAACCCCCTCCAGTATTAAGTTGCAAGCAACAGATAATTGCATTACGCATTGCGTGTAAAGTAAACAATACGATTGTTCTATGAACAAAGGATCGTTGTTTTCTCCCTAGTAGCAACAACACATCTAGTACCTTAGATATTTCTGTCACTTCCCCGGATTACTAGAGGCATGAACCCACTATCGAGCACAAATACTCCCTCTTGGAGTTGCTAGCATCTACTCGGCCAAGATATCTGCTAACAACGGAGAGCATGCAAGATCACAAATAACAAAGACATGATAGAATCAATAATCAATCTGAAATAGCATCTCAATATCCATCGGATCCCCGCAAACACAACATGTAGGATTACAAATAGATGATCTTGATCATGAACGGAGCTCACAAAATCTAGACATGGTAGCACAAAGGAGAAGAACCAACCATCTAGCTACTACATGGACCCGTAGTCCAAGGATGAACTACTCACCCATCACACCGGAGGCTTTCATGGTGATGAAGAAGGCCTCTAGGGTGAATTCTCTCCTCCGGCAGGGTGCCGGGAAGAGCTTCAGATCCCTCCCGATCTAGGGATGGAGATGACGGCGGCTACAGACTCTTTCGTGGCATTTTGATTAGGTACTTAGGGTTTCTGTATCGAAGGCATCTTATAGGCGAAAGGGGATACCGAGGGGGTGCCCTAGGAGGCCACACCACCCCCTAGTGCGGTCTAGGCCTGGCCACGCGGGCCAGGTGGTGTGGCGGCCCTCTAGCCCCTCTCTGTCTCGTATTTTGGCTCCGTGTACCCCTCGGTGAAAAACTGACTTTGGCTTTTATCCCTTCCAATTCCGAGAATATTCATTTTCTGACTTTCCTGGAACCAAAAACAGCAGAAAACAGGCAACTGGCACTGTGGCATCTTGTTAATAGGTTAGTACAAGAAAGTGTATAAAAATACTCCAAAGTGTGGGCAAAACATAAGAAAGTAGATAAAAAAACCAAGCATGGAACATCAAAAATTATAGATACATTTGCAACGTATCAGGGAGTTCGACTCAAATACGAGAACGAAGCAAGCAAGAGGAGGTATCACATTCGTTTCATCACCTTTTCTGCAACCTTAAATTGATCCTACAATTATTTACTCGCTTGCACTGGAGTCACTCCCCACTTAGCTTATTATCCTATAAATCCTATTCCTTTGCTAGTGTCTCCTTTTTAGCTTTGAAACAATGAGCAATGAACTTGGTTAAAATATTTCCTACATTTTTACAACAATAAAAAGCATCCAAAAGATGACTTGAGTCCATGTTTATCCCAAAGAATTTGATTTTAGAACTACTCCACCCCATTTGAGCTTAATATAAATAGACTCGATAGTACCCTTAAATGAAATTGTTTGATAAAATGGATGCTTCGAAGTAGTAGAGATTATGCCACTGCTTTTTCTAATAATTACCATAAGATATTGCTTTACACGTGTCATTACAACACTGTCATGCTCCATGGGGAACTATTAACTCCTCTAGCCAACGAATGATCTAAATGTGGGAAACCACTTGATTTCAGCTATTGAGTTATGTAAACGTTTGTAGCAGCAATGCTATGACGGGTAAAATTTTAGTCTCCTCGTGGTTTCACGTTCCAAGTGAAGTTGTACTACTCCTCTGACCCATTATTGCTCAACATATTCATTTGCATGGTCACAAGTGCACAACACAGTCCCAATGAACATGTTAAAAACAGTGGCATGATTTCTCTATGAAAGAGCTGAAGTTTTTGAAAGGCAAAGGAAGGAAAAAGGTGCTTTGAGAGTCTTGAAATTTAGACATGGGAATAGATGAGTTGTTCTTAAATTGAATATTCTGGTGCCAACTTGAGAACTCTTAATTGATTAAAGAAACAAGAGCAAAAAGTTTTCATCTCTCAACAATGAGAGATACCAAAAAAAATTGTCTCACTTTCCTAGCTAAACTTTTGACACTTGCTCGGGCATATTATTTATTTGCTAGCAAGATATACATGGTCAGGAAGTGGACTCGGTGCAATCTTGTAAATACTTCTATGGTCATGTTTAAGATTGCAAGGATTGTGAAGAAAAGAATTTGACACCAATCCAAGCTTATAAGTTATTTTATTTTAGTCTCGAATCTCGGCTATTATTCTTTATTTCCTTGTCACTCAAGGGCAAGCAACATCTAAGCTTGGGGGAGTTGATAGCTATGAGATTCGACACATTTTTTATGGTTTTATTGATGGTTTTCTCCTGGATTTGATCGTTTTCTAGCTTTACCTAACGATAATACTTCGGTAGCAAAGAAAACTTGGTTTTTAATGTGTGTTTTAGGTTCTGAACATCAACAAAGGGTTTTAACTAGAGAAATACAATATTCAGGAGAAAACAAGCAAGTCTCTCTTTGGAAGAAATCGAGGGAAGCGTACATAGGCTTTAACGAGCAACTATACGGCAGGAACAATTTTCCGGCCATATAGTTCCCACCGTATAGCTGCCACCGCCTCAGTTTTGTCAAAAGGGACAACTTCCGTGAAGAGGCCAGGGACGAAAACACAACATAGCAGCCGCCATCCCATCCAGTAGGGATAAATAAGATATCTGGAGAAGAAGGGGAAGACGTTCTTCATCTTGCTCCACGATCTTCGACCTCCTAGCCAATACACCCCCATAGCCATTACCTGTACTTGAGAGAGAGATCTTCACCTTGCAAGACTAGGAGTTGACATTGTTTCTTCCCATCTTGAATTGTGTTAGATTACTTTTCTATTCTTATTGTGGATCTCCATGGTAATATCGAGAAGAACTCCCTTTATTTAATTATATTGATGATGTTTTCTTCTCTAATGTGTGAGTAAGTTCCTTGGGCGTGGGAGATATAAGGGATTGGTGAGATGTGATGTGCCTCTATATATTTTCCATTAGTTTGTGATTTATTCTAATTACTATATTATGTGTGCTTGACTATCTATGGGATGATTAATGCCTGTTGTCCAATTAAGGGTCCAGACAACATGATGCTTTGTTCTACATAGATAGGATATTGTTCGAGCGAAGACCGGCGACCCCCCGAGTGACACGGGTATATCAATGGAAAACTAGTAGACTCGAGGATAACGAGGAACCACCGTGCTTATTGCATTAGTCCGATCCAAGGAGCTTAATCGCTAAGCAACCTGAAGGGTCTTAATCGTCTAGTGTCTGACCATGGTTTTGGTAATAGACTAGTAGGATTATTGAAGTTGGGATGAAATCTACCAAGCGGAGTTCCGACTAATTATGGATTGCTCGCCTACACATATACTTATAAGATTATAATTGTTACACTCATTATTCGTCCATCTGGCACAGTCACTATCACCATGAACTATATCTCCCCGTGCCTCTTTCGCCATCTGTAGAAAACAACAAACAACTGAATCGTTCTTTACTTTTATGCTTTTTATTTCTGAAGTTTACATTTTAGTTTTATTTAATACCAGTTTAATCCAAATTCCATTCTCATTTTTATACTTGCAGTCAATTCACTCGAAGACCTATGACAACTTTGGGTGTGATAGAGACTTCACCATAAACACTTACCTTTGTGCTCCCTGTGGGATCGATATCTATATTTCGAAACTAACTACAAACGATTTGTGCACTTGCAGACATCACATAGCAAAGAAGTGTGGACAAGCTCGTTACTTGGTTGTGAAACATGGATAAGGATCTCTCATAGGTAAAGCAACACACCTCTACAGAGTGTAAAAACGAGTGACATATTACTCCCAGTTCCAGGAAGGAGTTGCGAACGCTGCAGGAAAGGAAGTCAACAAATTTCTAATCAACCTATGAAGAGTGACGGACATAGCTTTTCAGAATAAAATCAAACTTTGAAGAAATGTTTATGAAAACCTGCATAACCTACTGCCTTTGGTCTGTGGTTGTAAATAGTGCATCAAACACTCCTTTTTAGTGAACTTGTGGAGTATGCTCATACTCAACCGTACCTTCTTAACCCTTGCTAGATTCTAAAGCCGATGAAGATGTCATCAACACCGACTGATGCTCAGAAGGATCATCACCAAAAGATAAAGCTCTTCAATGAAGTCAATGGAGTCATCATACACAACAAATGAAGTGGAGGCTAAGTTCCTAATTATATAGGAGTATAATCTCTAGCCATAGGTCCTATTTATGTAGATCATTGCAGTAGCAGCAATGGCAAGTCAGATAGTCCAGATATTAGATTTCGTAGTATTATAGATATGAGTTGTTATTTATGGTTCTTCTTTGTAAGGATTTGCTTTCTCCCTATACTTAGAAGTTTCTCTGGATCTTTTGTAAAGCTCCGAGTTGTAATCTATAGTCATGTCTTGGACCCGCGATGTTTCTATTGTACCACTTTGAGGAATGTAATACTAGTGGAATGGAGTTTCATTGGTGTTATATCAACGACTATAGTGTACTATATCAAGCAGTGGTATGTTGGGTCACCACAGACGGCTACCATGTCCCTTACTAACCCTGTTCCTACCACCACCCTTAGTGATGGAAATATTCCCTAGGGTCAATAATAAGTTGTATTACTATATATATTTCATGTTTATGATTAAGTTTATTATTACGTCCTATAATTGTATGGGTTCTAGATAATGAGTATTTGGAGGAAAACTCTAATACATGTATGGAATTATAAACACCATTAAGATATCTCTAGTCTCGCCACTAAGACTAGTTCATCTATTATTGATAGTCCTGGTTTCTTGACTATGGGCAAAATGACAATGTGTTGTGGAGTTGCTAGTGATATATGAGATTAGATTTGTTGGAGAATAACGACAATGGATATACCCATAATGATATACCGTGAAATGTGTCATCAATATTGTTACTGGTAGTTTCTCATAAACAAGTATTGCCTTTACTAAAAGATTGTTTGACCACAAGACACATATGGACTTGGGTACGATATGGACATGGCAGGGTTCTTCAAACATTGCTCTAAATAAGAGTAATTATAAAGTCGATCCTTGCTCTTACCGGATAGTATGCCAATGCTTCATATGGTGTGGTTACGGGAATTGCTACTCCTGGCGATGGAGAGATACACTCTAGGCCCACTCATGTACTATGATGTTCGCCATCGTCGGGCCGGAAACATGATCAAGTTGTTGATCACAAGAACATCGATGATACGGTATGAGTAAAGAGTACATATCAGGTAATGATAATAACCTAGTGTTTCATCTTAGGTAATGTAAAGTATCGACGAAGCAATGCAATATGTATCAGACATAATACTATGGTTCACAAAATAAAGATCTTCGTGTTATTTTTTTAGGAGAATCAGTGGGGAAAACTCACTTCAATTTGTATATTAATAAAGGTGTCATTTACAGAATATGTACATGAGGTGGGCACAAAGAAAAAAAGCTATGAAACTATGAAAAAGCTAAGTTTGTGATTGTAGCCATTCTTTGAAAGAGCTTGCATGTTTATTCTTCATTCTGAAGCTGACCAATCTGAGTTCTTCTAGGTAAATAGCCTTCCAAGTAGAAAACGTAGTTCCCTTATTTTTGAAAAATTTATCATTTCTGACTATCCAAATACCCCAAGCAGCAATAATTATTATTTCCATGTAGAATTTTGAGTTTCTCTCTGAGATTGGTAAAAGCTTCAAGGAGAGGGAGACCTCTAATTCTTGTTGGGCAAACAAAATCCCGATAGTCAGAAGCAAAAGGGCAATCCTAGAAAAGGCGCATCAGAGTTTCTTTAGTTTGACAGTACAGAGTTGCGCAACAATATGATGGGAGGTTGAAAATTTTCCTTCCCAAGAGGTTTCGAGTATTTAATATATCATGAAGCAACAACCAGCAAAAAATTGTGTTTTGCTTGGCAAGAAGAGTCCCAAAGCCAAGAGAAATGTGGTGGAGCCTGATGGTGTCCAATCATAACATTGTATGCCTTCTTTGTTGAGAATTCAGTGCCGCCCCAAATTTATTGCTAGCTATCTTCCTCTCCTTCATGAGTTATGAGAATTGTGTTGTGGCAAATTATCTCTAGTTGCTCAAATTCAGTATATGCCTGTTGAGATAAAGGAAGATGGAATAGATCTTCTAGGAATTCGGTTTGAATGACCTATTATATAAAGCAATTTGTTTTTTGGAAAAAGAAAGTAGATGAGGAAATTGGTGTTGTAAGAAATTGTTATGCCATAAGTCTGTCCAGAACAAAGAAGAGCTTCCAATTCCAATGTTGCATTTTTGCCATTCCCTTATACAGATCCACAAGTTTCAAGTGAGACCTCCACCAGAAAGAACCCTAAACATGACTGACATGAATAGAACCATTGTTATAATAAGTGCCCTCGATCACCTTTAGCCATGGGATGTTGTGATTATTGTAGAACTTATGTAAGTTCTTCAATAGAAGAGCATTATTTTGGGTGTGAAGGTTTAGGATTCCCAATTGTGAGACCCTGACGCATGGCTTAATAGGATTGATAGGATACCCATACCAATAAGTTGCACTTTTCCAAAAGCTCGTCTGAAAAGAACTCTAAGGTTAAGCGTGCTTGGCCTAGACCAATTTGAACATGGATGACCGACCGGGAAGTGAGTACTGGTTATGCACGAGTGGGGACAAAGTGCATAGAAAATACTAGTGTTGGTCTATGGGGTCAGTCTAGAGATCCTAGTAAGCTACCAGGAGTGATAGCCCAGGCACGGATAGTCTAGGGTGTTACAAGTGGTATCAGAGTCAGGTTCTCGCGGTTACACAGGCGTGTGCGCGATAGTGGAGGACATGTGGAGCATGGCGCATGTGGCCAAAGTGTACATGGCATGTCACATATGCCGGCACTGGACGCATAGACATGTGCCAAGAGGGGATGTTCTAGGCTTGTGTTTGATCGACGAGGGCGTCGGTCTTCTTGGGGTGGGTGTATGTGAGACCCTCACACATAGCTTAATAAGATTGGTAGGATACCCATACCAACAAGTTGTAACTTATTTTCCGGAAGCTCATCTGAAAAGAACTCTAAGGTTAAGCATGCTTGGCCTAAACCAATTTGAAGATGGGTGACCGACTGGGAAGTGGGTACCGGGTGCGCACGATGAGGAGAAAGTGCGTACAAAAGATTAGTGTTGGTCTGCGGGGCCAGTCTTGAGATCCTAGTAAACTACCAGGAGCGATAGCCCGGGAATGGAGAGTCCGGGGTGTTACATCAATCCTCCTTTCTTTTTGGCCTGCAAACCTTATCACATGCTACTAGAGCAGTGCTTCTAGATTGGCCTTCATTACTATCACTATTCTTTTTCCTCCATAGACAATGTCTCTTATATTTTACAAGACTTCTCTCTGTGCTCCCGGGGCGCAGTCGGTAAACGTAATGTTCCATGAAACCTCACACATAAACGCCCGAAAAAACACGTACAGAGATATAACAGCCCATCTTGCACACATTCGATACCCATGGAAAGACCTATGAATCCACCTCTGTATCTCAAATCGCACGTTACGCTATTCGACCCTGAGTGAAAATCGCGAGTGCACAACCTATGAAATGTCTATCTAAATAAACACGTACGGGCATACATACACATGTAGAAGAAAAAGCGTTGTTTACTCGACGCGCGTACCTGAGGGTGAAGATCTATAATTATTTTGAACGCATTCACAGAAAACGATAAACGGAAAGACACATGATGATATTTAGATTCAATCCAACGGCTAAATCTACAGGTTTCGATAATATAGATAACATACATCAAGATACGAACATGGTAACATAATGGTATTTCTATTCACTGTGAACTCACGGAATTTTCGTGATGAGGAAGCAACGATGACGCGTGGCCATCGTAATCGTAGATATTGTTGAGTCAAAGAAGTCAATTCCTTTGAGGTCGTACTTCTCTTCGTCAACACCATCTTCCCCGTACAATAGCATCGTAAACACTTACGCCGTCACAGCCAAGCACGACAAAGGAAGAAGATTTAACAGCAGAAGACAAACGCGAAAAGCACAGAAGGAGCAAGATTTGATAGGGAAAAAACAAAGACTCCAGGGCGCATTTTTATTAATTACAGACATAAGCTTACAAGTTTCAAAAAGATGAATAGCATACAATAAGATACAAATACGATCAAATGATGTTTTTTTACTACTTATCACCCCACGAAACTTACAGCTTTCAGTCGTACAGAAAACATAAATGCCTACACCTATCTACTACTATCTACCACTAAGAACTAACCAAGGCACAACGATTCATGGGCATCTTAATTCGCAAGACTTTTGAGGAGCCTATCAAAGTAGTCTAGATCTTCAGGGTCGTACTCCTCCTCGTTGATATCATCTTCTGCATACTATGGCGGCGAACACGCTTCCGCCATCATAGGCAAGCGCGACATGCAGCATGGGGTGGAAGAAAACGCATCAGCCAGCGGTGACTTCATGTCTTCGAGCTTCGGCGCTAGAGTGGTGGCGGTGCGAGCCGCTAAGAGGCTGCCAAGATCCGATACGTCTTGATCCATGTCAAACTGGATACATGTATGTTTGTCGTAATGAGTCTCCTTCTCCTCCTCCAAGCGGGATGGAACTCATACCACAAACATGCCTGCGCGAAATACGTGTGAAAGAAATGTTAGGAAGATATCACATGAAATAGTGGAAAAACAGAAAAGAAAACATATAGAATCGAGGACCGAGAAGACACCAAGTGTGCGGACAAACGGCAAAGGAAGATATACGGTAGCCGATGGGTGGTGGCGTCTCTTCAAAGATGTCATTCAGGAAAGGCAATATGGCCGGAGGGGAGAGAGAAGGAAATGTGACTCAAGAAACCATGAAGACAAAGGTGTCTTTTATAGAGTAAGCAAGACCTGACCGCGAGAACCCTAAGATGGTGAGAGCACATCGTCGCCGCGAGAACCTGCGTACGTGTACGATCAAAAGCTGCCATCTCAGCTATGAACAAGATCCGTAATACGATATGGCTGCGATAAACCATGGACGTCTACAATCTATGATGCCAGATCGTCTCTCCGGCTGAGATAATCCGTGTCGTCTAGCGTCTATGGTGAGAGATGGCACGGGCTCATCGCCATGTTGGCTGCGGGAAGGGCTATGTCCGCGAGAAACCGCGTACGGCATGGACTCATGGCACCATGTTGTCTCTCAGCGGGTCCCTTGACCGCGAGAAACCGCGGCCGGTATGGGCTTACAACGCCACGTAGGCTCCCGGTGGGTCCCATGGTCGCGAGAAACCGCGCCTGTCATGAGCTCACGATGCCACGTAGACTCTCTACGGGCCCTGCCACCTGGCGGGTGTGGAGGCATGTCACACCAAGAACGCCTCTCATAGAGACCGGTCCTGCCCTAGTACGGTGAAGGTGGGCCCAGTTCGCGCGTGCGGCCCACTAGTCTGCGACACGGGGTACGACGGCGTGCGCTACACCCTTACCCGATCCGGATTCTTTCGCTCTGGCCCACAACGGGGCCTCCCTCATGGGATAGCAGGGGCCCGTTTTGACATCTCTGTGTGTCCTCCTCGGCGTCCATCCCACGGCCGAAAAGAATCGAGATAACGTGAATAGCAATTTGAGCCGAAATAATCTAGAGCTATTATTTACTCTTGATGATTTTGTCTTTTATTTTTATAGGTACCTCCAAGCAGCACATATAGAAGATGGGAAGTGAAGCAAGCACATATTTTACCATTAATAGTTTGCCACCATAATTTAGGAAATCAACAATTCCACATAGTCTCCTCTCGACTCTTTCAACCATTGGTAAAAAATATTCTAGGGAAGGTTTCGTAATACCAAGTGGCAAGCCATGTTGCATGGCTTTGTTGAGGATGGATTGAAGCAGATCAGCGGCCAAAACAAAAGGAAGGGGTGACAGATGATCTCCTTGTCTTAGAGCATCTCTAATAGAGCCTGTAAAACCCTCAAAACTATAAAATAACAGCTCGTTTTTTGTTTCGGTTGAAAAAATGGTGCAAAATAAACACCGTAAAAGCACGCGACCCTTAAATGTTTTTAAGGGGCTTGGAAAACCCATCGTTCCTGCCTGTATATTCAAGGGCTACTTAGCCGACCCAAGCGTGGCCTGTATATGTAGGATTTATTTGGCGGGAGTTAAGTTTCAGCTCCAATTGTGCCTTTCACCGCCGGACCTCTCCAAGTCTAACCGATTCCGGCCAAAATTCCCCAAATCCGCATGATTCTAGCCAAATTAAACTCGGGGAGAGAAATAGCTCACCACTGTAGGAGCACCTGGAGCTTGTGGCCTCGCTGTCTGGGACTGTGCTGGCCTCCCGCGACAAAAAGCAAGGATAACGGCAACATGTTGATGTGCTGCAGGCCATCTACTATGCAGATGCAGAGACGCATGGAATCCAAGCTAAACAAGAGGTGGCTTGGGGCAAGGAGCACACACGTATGGAATCTAAGTGGAGTAAGAGGTGGCGTGCATGCATGGATTGGTGGTCTTCAAGATGTCTGTCGGCCATAAATCAACTAATATAATCGTTCTACGCAAATAAGTGGAGGGGCGACGGTGCAGGGCCTGGGGCGGGGCAGGTCTTGGGGAGGGTCTTGGTGGGGCAGCGTGTCAACACCCGGATTGTTAATCCCAGATGCCTGTTATGCCATACATCGCAATTTCAGGATTACCATTTTTGCGAGACATAACAGATTGGATATCACAGTACATCATCCATTACAAACCATAATAAGATCTTACACAAATAAAGAATCTCATGATCCAGTCATAATACAAACAAGTAGCGGAATAATAAGCGTAGCGGTGGGCTCCATCTTCAGTGTCACAGGCAATGCTGACGATGGGAGATGATCCTAGTTGTCGTAGCCGTCCTGCTGTCCTCCTTCAAGGTAGTCCTCCTCATAGTCTGGCCACGGGAATAACCAGGGACAAAAGTCATGAGTACACTTTAAGTACTCGCAAACTATCACTAACAAGTAAGGTAGTTCTAGTAGAAAATATTAAGTTCTAAGTTTATTTGTAAAGTTAAGTTTGAAACCTAAGCTGAGTTCAGAAACAAAGAAAGATAAAATAAAGTTTGAAAACACCTAAGTGGGAACTTAGTTGTCATAGTCACAACCATGTTGTGGTTAAGTCATGTCACAATTCATTCATAAGTCATTTTGAAAACATCTGACAACGGAACAGTATGGCCACTCCAACTGTCCATAACTGCCGACATGGATATTCAAATAGTTTGACACTCTGCAGAGGTGGTACACTTTCATCACAAAATTTGATACATCTGTCAAGGATAACCCTGAATCATCATACTTAATATGCAGATAATCAAACATAACCTTTCCTTTACACACTCTAGTATAAGCACCTCTCCTATGAGCTTGGCCTCCCAGCCATGGTCATCTGCCATCTTGGGCACTACATAGGTGAACATCATTGAGAGGTAGCCTCAGCTCAAACCTCTCCCGCGAGGAAACTAATACTAATGCATATAAACTTCCCGCTAAGCCTTACCAAATTTAGGTATTGTGGTTGTACGGTAAAATTGGAATGGTATCACATCCGAACCCAACCATCAGTTTTTATAAAAGGGGCTAAGGCTCATGCCTAACATTTTCATCATCATCATAAACCATTTGTGTTTCTCAACACATGTCAAAACATCTCAATAGAATGACTCATCATTCCAAGGTTTTCACAAGTCATTTTTACCAAGTATTCCCATCTAAAGTGATCAAGTTTTTGGTTTAGTTCTAATCACTAAGTTAAGAGTGTTCACTAAGGTGGGATGCTAATATCAATCTCATGCCATAGAATGACATCTAAGTCTAACTAGATAGGTCAAGTTTTATACTCTTTATGCTATCTATAAACAAGTAAGAAACTTTGGTAAAGTAAAAGAAGGTAAAGCTTGTAAATAAAACTTGGAGTAGGTATAAGTCAACTAGTATAACCAAAGCATGCCTAATGCATTTTCTTAGGTTATCTAGCTTGCAAGGGTTAGCTTGCCAATAATAGCTTGCCTTGGTTGGTGCAGTGGTTGAAATTCTCCTCTTCTTCTTTGGGGTAGAACTCCTCCTCGTAGACTTGGTCGGTACTATCGTCTATAAATACATACGGAATACACAATCACCAAACAATACTTAACTAGTCTACTTAGCACACTAATGCACACATTTGTTGTTCTAGTATCATCACAAACATCACAATGTTTAATGAACTACTTTCATTTATTTTATTTGAGAAAAGTAATTTCTACTCATTGAAAATAACTAAGCTTTAATATTATCCAATTAAAATATGGGATCATATGGACACATGTCATCACCATATATTCCAATGCATGGGAATGTGATTTAAATGTTGGATCACATTTTAATAAGTTTAAGTTTAATAGTTAATGATTTAAAGTGACTAGAAATGCCTATATAGCATTATTTTGGTACTAGTCCAAAGTCACTGCATGCAAACCTTAATATTATTACATATTCAGATAGGTATTGTTAAATGTGATTTTTGATAGTTGGAATCAACTCAAAAGCTAATTTGGTTGATTTTAGAAAAATGTTTGAATGTGAAAAAGCTTCTGTCTTGTTATTTATGCTAGGAGAGATCTCTAACTCTAAATGATTTAAATCCAACGGCTTGGATAGAGACATTTATAACCTTTCCAACCAAATTGGAATCACTCAATTTGGAGTTGTAGAACTCCCTGAATTGATTTTTGAACTAAGGGACACAACTAAATTTACTTCTAAAAAGAAAAAGGTTTATTTGAATCTGCTCGGTTGCGTGGGAACACTAATGGGCCGGCCCAGTCTCACTCTGCGGTACTGAGGACTGCTGACAGGGGGGTCCCTCCTATTAGTGGCTCATTAAACGCGAAGTGGTACGGGGTAGCATGGACCGTAGGATTAGAACTAGAATCTATGGCTGGGGCTTATCATCGATGACGGACCTGTCACCGGCGAGGTGGAACCCTAACGGCTCAGTCGGGGTGCGGTGAGGTGTGCGAGCTCCAGCGAGTCTGGCAAAGGGAAAATGAATGAGGAGACTACTGGCGGGCTCGAGGAAAGTCGCGACTCAGGTGGGCCGAAATCGACGGGGACTTCTCCTCCTCTGCTACGGCTATCTCTGGTGAAATTCCGGTGGCTGGCTGCTCGAGCGGCTCTAGCGAGAGGTGGGGAAGGACCAGTGGTGAGAGGGGAGTGTGGGAGTGTGAAGAAATGGTGTTGGGGAGGCTCCCTTATATAGGCTTGGCGAAACGGAAGAGAAGCATGGGCGGAGCTCGCCGGTGACGACGGCACAGGGTGATATCGGCATGGGCGAGGTAGGCGGACGGTGGGTGGTTCCCTGGCGGTCAGCTAGGGCTTAATGGTGATGCTAGGGTCGATGGATTGCGGTCGGGAGCGTCTCGCGCTCTGAGTGACAGAGGCGATGCTCGACATGGTTCCTGGCGGCTATGGGTCGCGCAGCGGGGTAAGGGCGTGTCTGCTGGGGTGAGGTGGTCAAGGCGGAGCGGCGCGCGTGGGCTATGGTCGAGGCGCGACGCGTGGTGCACTGTCGGGGTCGGCGCTCTGGCGTGCGCTGCACGTGGCATAGAGGCGGTGGGCGATGGTGATGTTAGGTGGTCCAGGGGCTTGCTGGGCTTGGGGAAGGGACCGTGGACGGTGGTGCTACCACGCCTACCTCCTAGACATGCCGAGAGAGAGAGGGGCGCGCTCCTGTGGCTTGGGCACGGTCGGCCGGCGTCCATGGCCTCGGGTTGGTTCTGCATTGTTGTCCTAGGCCATTTGGTAGGTCTTTGATGGCCTGGTTGGGGCTAGGGGAGATAAGGGAAGTGAATTGGGTTCAAATGGCTTGACAAATTTTGATCAAAAACAGTATTAGTTAGGCTGGTTTGATTCTGCTCACCAAGTGTTCGACACAATGGCCGCAAGAATTCAATTTTTGAATTTTGAAATGAAATTTGGTGGAGTTGTTAGTCACATGCTTAAGCATCTCTGGTTGCTAGGATTTGTTAAGTTGAGGTCATTTGAGTGGTTTTTGAAAAAGTGGGATCTAGACATATGAGATAGATTCCATTTCAAATGTCATTTTAAATTAGGGTTTAAATGTTTTTGGAAGATCACAAAGTGGGCCTTGGTACATCTTTACTTATACTAGCAAGGGGTGTAAAGATCCACAATTGTTTCTGTTGGAATTTGAGTGCTAGGAACACCTAAAGTGACCTAGTTGATTAAAATGGCAAAAGTGACCATTTCCATTATTAATTCTATTTGAATTCTTTTTCTTTGGATTTTGCTTGGGAATGATCTAGATGATGTGGCATTCATCTTAGAGTCATTTTACAACCATTATAACAAACCATCATGGCAATTCAAATCAATTCTTATTTAATGCAACACACATATGCATGCTTAATTATTTAAAGGAGAAAAAGTTTTTGTTAACCCTAAATTGGGTGATTTGGATCTTGATAACTTGTATTAAAGTTTTGGGATGTTACAAACCTTCCCCCCTTAAACAAAATCTCATCCCGAGATTTAAGAAAGAAAACTAGGAACTAAAGAGATTTGGGAACTCTGTCCTAATGTATTCTTCTCGCTCCCAAGTGGCTTCTTCTTCGGTATGGTTGCTCTATTGAATCTTGAGAAACTTGATACTCTGGGTCCTGGTGGTTCTGTAAGCTTCTTCCAAGATACGACTGGGCACTTCACAATACGTCAGATCCTTGTTGATATCAACGGCTCGGTGATCGATGTTCTTGAAAATTTCGGTCTTCTCCGGCACTTCTAAGCATTTGCGAAGTAACGAGATATGGAACACATTGTGGATGGCAGACATCTCCTCTGGCAGTTCCAGTTGATATGATACTTCTCCTGGATGATTCAGAATCTTGAAGGGTCCGATATATCTGGGGGCTAACTTTCCTTTCAGAATAAAACGTTGGGTTCCCTTTAATGGCGAAACCTTGAGATACACAAAATCTCCAACATTGAAAGTCAAGTCTCTCCTTCTCTTGTCAGCATAACTCTTCTGTCTGGATTGGGCGGTCTTGAGGTGCTCACGGACTTTGTGAACCTTCTCTTCGGCTTCTCGTAGGATGGCAGGTCCAATAATCTAACTCTCTCCTATTTGCGACCAATTCAAAGGGGTATGACACTTTCTTCCATATAGGAACTCAAATGGGGCCATTTGCAAACTGGCTTGATAACTGTTGTTGTATGAGAATTCTGCGAAAGGCAGGCAATCTTCCCATTTTGATCCATACTCTAACACACAAGCTCTCAACATATCTTCTAAGATTTGGTTGACTCCTTCAGTCTGTCCATCGGTTTGCGGGTGATAAGCTGTGCTGAAATTCAACTTGGTTCCTAATCCTTCTTGGACTTCCTGCCAAAATCTCGAGGTAAATTGGGTTCCTCGATCTGACACTATGGTCTTGGGGGTTCCATGCAAACTAACAATTCTAGCAATGTACAACTCTGCTAGCTTCGAACTCTGGTAGGTTGTCTTGACAGGTATAAAATGAGCTACCTTGGACAGTCTATCAACAATGACCCAGATTGAGTCATTTCCCCTACTAGAAGTAGGAAAATCGGTGATAAAGTCCATTCTGACGGAATCCCATTTCCATTCTGGAATCTGCAATGGTTGTAACAGTCCTGCGGGTCTCTGATGTTCTGCTTTGACTCTCTGACAGATATTACACTTGGAGATGTAGCTTCCGATTTCTCTCTTCATCTTGTACCACCAAAATTGCTCCTTCAAATCCTGATACATCTTCGTTCCTCCGTGGTGGATAGAATAAAGAGTATCATGAGTTTTTTGCATGATAACTTGCTTCAGCTCCGAATCTGCTGGCACACAGATACGTCCTTTGTACCACAGAACTCCTTCTTCGTCTTCGGTGAATCCAGGTACCTTTCCTGTACTAATATGACGCTTTATTCCATCGATACTTGCATTCCCCTTCTGGGCTTCCTTGATCTTACTAATCAAAGTGGGTTGAAGTTCAATGCTAGCTAAAAATCCTTTGCTAACTAGCTCAGTTCTAAACTGCTCCAACTCCTCATACAAACTTGGTTGCTTCTCCTTGATCATGGTGTTTAGCCTACACGGCAATCTGCTAAGAGCATCCGCTACCACATTGGCTTTGTCGGGGTGATAGTGAATGTCAAGGTCATAATCCTTGATTAACTCTATCCATCTCCTTTGCCTCATATTCAGCTCCTTCTGAGTGAAAATATACTTCAAGCTTTTGTGATCTGAGTAAATCTCATAGCAATTACCCATAAGGTAATGATGCCATGTCTTTAGTGCCAAAATTACGGCTGCTAATTCAAGATCATGCGTAGGGTAGTTCTTCTCATGCTGTTTCAGTTGTCGAGACAGATATGCGATGACTTTGCCTACTTGCATCAATACACATCCGGGACCAATCTTGGATGCATCACAATACACATCAAATGGCTTCTTGATATCTGTCATGATCAATATTGGGGCTGAAATCAGTCTCTTCTTGAGCTCTTGGAAACTTGCTTCACATTTGTCGGTCCATTCAAACTTCTTGTCCTTCTTCAACAATTGGGTCATAGGTCTTGCGATGCTCGAAAATCCTTCTACGAACTCAGTAATATCCCGCTAATCCGAGAAATGCACGGGCTTGGGTTTGAGTGGTTGGGGCTTCCCATTCTTCGACATCTTTGATCTTGGCGGGATCGACAGCGACTCCTCCGGCAGACACAATATGTCCTAGGAATCCTACTTGTTTCAGCCAAAACTCACATTTGCTAAACTTGGCATACAACTAATGCTCTCTAAGGGTTTCAAGGATGATTCTCATATGTTGCTCATGCTCTTCTTCTGACTTGGAGTAGATAAGAATATCGTCGATAAACACAACGACAAACTTATCTAGAAAATTCATAAAGATCTTATTCATGAGATTCATGAAATAAGCGGGAGCATTGGTTAATCCAAAAGACATGACCGTATACTCATATAATCCATATCGGGTGGTAAAGGCGGTCTTTGGAATATCCGTTGCACGAATCTTAAGTTGGTGATAAATAGTCCTAAGATCAATCTTAGAGAACACACTGGCACCAGTCAACTGATCAAATAGATCCTCTATCTTTGGCAAAGGGTACTTGTTCTTGATTGTGACGTCATTCAGCTTCCTGTAATCTGTGCACAAACGGTTGCCTCCATCTTTCTTGTCGACGAATAACACGGGCGATCTCCATGGCGATGCGCTTGGTTGAATCAAGCCTTTCTCCAGCATAGCATCCAACTGCTTCTTCAGTTCCACTAACTCTGAGGGGTTCATGTTATAGGGTCTTTGAGCTATGGAACCGGTTCTAGGGATTAGTTCAATAATGAACTCAATATCCCGATCCGGCGGCATACCGGGTAATTCATCTGGGAATATGTCGGGGTATTCACAGACTACTCTGACTTGGTCTATGGTGGGTAGGGCTAGACTCTTGTTGCACTTGAATTGACGGGGAAAGGTTTCAGATATATGTTCTACTGATACTCTAGAGCTACTAGTCATTGTGATGGCTTTCTTGGCATAGTCTATCAATCATTTATGCTTTGACATCCAATCCATTCCTAGTACTACTTCCAAACCTTTGGTTCCAAGTACTATTAGATTGGCATAAAAGTCTATCCCATGTATTCTGATAGGTACAGCTTTGCAAATTTTTCTAGCTTTTGTAGTTGAACCAGGTATTTGAACTATCATGACATGCTTCAATTTGGTTGGGTGAATCTTACTAGTGCATGCAAATTCTTCGGTGATAAATGAGTGCGATGCTCCCGAATCAAACAACACTCTTGCTAAAACTGAGTTGACAGAAAACATACCCAGCACTACATCTGGCGCTTCTTGGGCTTCTTCGGCGTTCATGTGGAAGGCGACCGTTCTTGATTGTGAGGGTTCCCTGGGGCAAATCTTCTTCCGGGTTGAACACGACGCTGCTGTTGAGCTGAGCCATTCACATTGGCAGTGGCGGCAATCTTCTTGGGACACTCATTGGAGTAGTGACCCTTCACTCCACACTCGAAACAAGTAATCTGAGACTTGTCTTTTGTTGCCACGGGCACAGCATTGCTTCCAGTTCTGGGTGCAGTGTTGTTGTTGTTGTGGTTGTTGTTGTTGTTGTGCTTGGGAGGTGCACGGTTGAAATTGCTGGAGTTGCCGGGGTGATTGTTGTTTCCTCCGGACTTCACATTTCCTCCGCTGCGGTTGGGGTAGCTTGGGCGAGACATTGGGGGTCTATTGTTCCGCGGTGCATATCCGGCGGACGGGTTGGGATCGTACTTCTGGTGACTGCTGGATCCAGCTTGGTGCATCATCTGACGTTTGCGGTTGTCGTTTGCTTGATTAATATTCCCTTCCATCTAAATGGCAGAGTCGACTAGTTCTTCGAGATCCTCGAAATGGATGTTGACAAGGACCGTTTGCATCTCATCATGCAGTCCGTTCAGGAATCTCTCCTTCTTCTTGGCATCCGTGTTGATCTCATCAGGTGCATACCTAGCGAGGGACAAGAATCTGTCACGGTACTCCACTACAATCATTCTACCTTGCTTTAACTCTCTGAATTCATCTCTCATTCTGGTGACTAGACCCTGCGGCACGTGGGTGTGGCTGAACTTGACTTTGAAGGCTTCCCATGTCATCACTTGACCATGGTTCATCGTGCGGGTGTTGTTCCACCATGCTCTTTCATCTCTGGCCAAATAGTGGGTGGCAAACAGAACGTTCTTGTTTCATCCACTCCGACAACTTCTAAGTTGTTTTCCATGGTCTGTAACCAATCATCAGCATCTAGCGGGTCTTCAGACTTGCTAAAGATTGGGGGATTGGTATTCTAGAAGTTTTTGAGTTTGGATCCATGATGATCCTGATTTCCATGATTCTGATTGTTGTGAGCCACCTGGGCAATCTGCTGCAGTGTGGCTAGATTTGCTTGGCGCTCTGCCCTACTAGCTTCACGGTCTGCAATGAGCGTCTGTAGGATTTGTAGCATTGGGTCTTGCGATGAGCTGATCCCTCCTTGGTTTCCACGAGTCATCTGAAGATTGAGATAGATAAAGGGGTAGGAGGAAAAGTTCTAAGGTTCATGGTTTTGGTTTCAAGCTAAAACGTTGAGTTTGACTCAGGTTTTACAACTAACTTGTTTTCACTCATTCAAGTAGAGCACACGATACAAACTCACACACACCACAACAAAAGGAAAACAGATGGTTTTAAGAACCATTCTGTAAGCTACGATACAATGGGACCGATACTTCTCACTCCTACGATGGTGCTCTAGTGCATCTACTCATCATCGATGAAGTCTGAGTCATCATCGTCGGTGTAGAAGTCCATAACATCATCCTCCAGATAGTCATCATCATTGCTAAGGTATGAGTGAATATCCCCTTGGATGTCTTCACCTTCCTCCTCTTCTTATTTTGCTGCAAGCTGAGCTTCTTACTCCTTGATGGTCTTCTCGTGGTCGGCACCTTCTTGCAAAGATGGTCGATGGTGTGATCCTTCTTTGCACATTGATGGCGAAGAGACTGGCGATCCTTGACAAGCAGTGAGAAAGTCTGGGCCTTCTGGGCGGCAATGGCAAGGTTGTGGTTGGCGAACTCTCTAGCATTGTCCAATTCCTTCTGTTTATCATATAGTAGGAAGTCGAGGTTCTCCACTTGACGCTTCAACTCCGGGTGACTTGGCATCTCTAGCGACATTCCCATAGAATCAAGCCTTGCATAGTGAGCAAAGCGGGTTCCTTGGATTAGGTTGACATTCTGTGCGCAAAGACGAGCGAGAGCTTCATGCATTGCCCTGGCTAATCCATCTAGCCAGTTATTCTATCTCATGGAGAACTGAATCTTCTCGGACTTTGGTGCTTCTAACTTGCCTCGAAGATCAGCAACTACTAGCCATTGTAAATCTCCTCCTAGTGGACCATTGAGTTGAGCTCCAAAGAATTCCGGATGTGGGTGCTCCAAGTGCTCAGAGAGTGCATCAAGATCCCTCTCGAAGATCAGTTGGCCTCCGTTGCCCAACTGGTAGAACTTGCAGTACTGAACTTCCATCTATAAGAATTTAGGATGAGAAAGTTAGTGAAGTGATCAAGTGTGTCAAAATTTTATGTACTGATGTAAGAATTTTTGAGGAACATCTATTTTTTTTAGAGAAAGAATCCCAAGCGTAAGAGAGGAAATAGGTTTTCACAAATACTCACTTTGATTTTGGGAACTAAGTTTTGTTCGGACGTCCATTCTAACTAGGGTCTCCTATGGTCAGGATGGCTCTGATACCAACTTGTCAACACCCGGATTTTTAATCCCAGATGCTTGTTATGCCATACATCGCAATCCCGGGATTACCATTTTTACGAGACATAACAGATTGGATATCACAGTACATCATCCATTACAAACCATAATAAGGTCTTACACAAATAAAGGATCTCATGATCCAATCTTAGTACAAACAAGTAGCAGAATAATAAGCGTAGCGGTGGGCTCCATCTTTAGTGTCACATGCAATGCTAACGATGGGAGATGATCCTAGTTGTCATAGCCCTCCTGCTGTCCTCCTTTAGGGTAGTCCTCCTCATAGTCTGGCCATGGGAATAGCCAGGGACAAAAGCCATGAGTACTCTTTAAGTACTCGCAAACTATCACTAACAAGTAAGGTAGTTCTAGTAGGAAATGCTAAGTTCTAAGTTTATTTGTAAAGTTAAGTTTGAAACCTAAGCTGAGTTCAGAAACAAAGAAAGATAAAATAAAGTTTGAAAACACCTAAGTGGGAACTTAGTTGTCATAGTCACAACCATGTTGTGGTCAAGTCATGTCACAATTCATTTATAAGTCATTTTGAAAACATCTGACAACGGAACAGTATGGCCACTCCAACTGTCCATAACCGTGGACACGGCTATTCGAATAGTTTGACACTCTGCAGAGGTGGTACACTTTCACCAAAAAATTCGATACATATGTCAGGGATAACCCTGAATCATCATACTTAGTATGCAGATAATCAAACATAACCTTTCCATTACACACTCTAGTATAAGCACCTCTCCTATGAGCTTGGCCTCCCAGCCATGGCCATCTGCCATCCTAGGCACTGCATAGGTGGACATCATTGAGAGGTAGGCTCAGCTCAAACCTCTCCCGCGAGGGAACTAATACTAATGCATATAAACTTCCGGCTAAGCCTTACATAATTTAGGTATTGTGGTTGTACGGTAAAATTGGAATGGTATCACATCCGAACCCAACCATCAGTTTTTATAAAAGGGGCTAAGGCTCATGCCTCAACATTTTCATCATCATCATAAACCATTTGTGTTTCTCAACACATGTCAAAACATCTCAATAGAATGACTCATCATTCCAAGGTTTTCACAAGTCATTTTTACCAAGTATTCCCATCTAAAGTGATCAAGTTTTTGGTTTAGTTCTAATCACTAAGTTAAGAGTGTTCACTAAGGTGGGATGCTAATATTAATCTCATGCCATAGAATGACATCTAAGTCTAACTAGATAGGTCAAGTTTTATACTCTTTATGTTATCTATAAACAAGTAAGAAACTTTGGTAAAGTAAAAGAAGGTAAAGCTTGTAAATAAAACTTGGAGTAGGTGTAAGTCAAATGGTATAACCAAAGCAGTCCTAATGCATTTGCTTAGGTTATCTAGCTTGCAAGGGTTAGCTTGCCAATAATAGCTTGCCTTGGTTGGTGCAGTGGTTGAAATTCTCCACTTCTTCTTCGGGGTAGAACTTCTCCTCCTTGTAGACTTGGTCGGTACTATCGTCTATAGATACATACGGAATACACAATCACCAAACAATACTTAACTAGTCTACTTATCACACTAAGGCACACATTTGTTGATCTAGTATCATCACAAACATCACAATGTTTAATGAACTACTTTCATTTATTTTATTTGAGAAAAGTAATTTCTACTCATTGAAAATAACTAAGATTTAATATTCTCCAATTAAAATATGGGATCATATGGACACATGTCATCACCACATATTATAATGCATGGGAATGTGATTTAAATGTTGGATCACATCTTAATAAGTTTAAGTTTAATAGTTAATGATTTAAAGTGACTAGAAATGCCTATATAGCATTATTTTGGTACTAGTCCAAAGTCACTGCATGCAAACCTTAATATTATTACATATTCAGATAGGTATAGTGAAATGTGATTTTTGAGAGTTGGAATCAACTCAAAAGCTAATTTGGTTGATTTTAGAAAAAAATTTGAATGTGAAAAAGCTTCTATCTTGTTATATATGCTAGGAGAGATCTCTATCTCTAAATGATTTAAATCCAATGGCTTGGATAGATATTTTTATTTCCTTTCCAACCAAATTGGAATCACTCAATTTGGAGTTGTAGAACTCCCTGAATTGATTTTTGAACTAAGGGACACAACTAAGTTTACTTCTAAAAAGAAAAAGGTTTATTTGAATCTGCTCGGTTGCGCGGGAACACTAATGGGCTAGCCCAGTCTCACTCTGCGGTGATGAGGACTGCTGACAGGGGGTCCCTCCTGTTAGTGGCTCATTAAACGCGAAGCGGTACGGGGTAGCGTGGACTGTAGGATTAGAACTAGAATCTACGGCTAGGGATTATCATCGATGACGGACCTGTCACCGGCGAGGTGGAACCCTAACGGCTCAGTCGGGGTGCGGTGAGGGTGTACCAGAGCTCCAGCGAGTGCGACGAGGCGGGAAAATGAATGAGGAGACTACGGCGGGCTCAGGCGAAGTCGCGACAGCTCCGGGGGTGGACGAAATCGACGGGGACTTCTCCTCCTCTGCTGTGGCTATCTCCAGTGAAATTTTGGTGGCTGGCTCCTCGAGCGGCTCTAGCAAGAGGTGGGGAAGGACCAGTGGTGAGAGGGGAGTGTGGGAGTGTGAAGAAATGGTGCTGGGGAGGCTCCCTTATATAGGCTCTGCGAGGCGGCAGAGAAGCATGGGCGGAGCTCGCCGGTGACGACGGCACACGGTGCTATCAGTGTGGACGAGGTAGGCGGACGGTGGGCGGTTCCCTGGCGGTCATCTAGGGCTTAATGGCGATGCTAGGGGTGGTGGATTGCGGTCGGGAGCGTCTCGCGCTCTGAGTGACAGAGGCGGTGCTCGACGTGGTTCCCGGCGGTTGTGGGTCACGCGGCGGGGTAAGGGCGTGTCTAGTGGGTGAGGTGGTCAAGGCGGAGCGGCGCGCGCGGGCTATGGTCGAGGCACGACGTGTGGCGCGCTGTCAGGGTTGATGCTCTAGCATGCGCTGCGCATGGCACAGAGGCGGTGGGCGCGGGCGATGTGAGGTGGTCCAGGGGCTTGCTGGGCTTGGGGAAGGGACCGTGGGCGGTGGTGCTACCACGCCTACCTCCTAGGCATGCCGCGAGAGAGGGGCGCGCTCCTGTGGCTTGGGCATGGTTGGCCAGCGTCCATGGCCTCGGGGTGGCGCTGCACTATTGTCCTAGGCCATTTGGTAGGTCTTTGATGGCCTTGTTGGGGCTAGGAGAGACAAGGGAAGTGAATTGGGTTCAAATGGCTCGACAAAATTTGATCAAAAACAGTATTAGTTAGGCAGGTTTGATTCTGCTCACCAAGTGTTTGACACAATGGCCGCAAGAATTCAATTTTTGAATTTTGAAATGAAATTTGGTGGAGTTGTTAGTCACATGCTTAAGCATCTCTGGTTGCTAGGATTTGTTAAGTTGAGGTCATTTGAGTGGTTTTTGAAAAAGTGGGATCTAGACATATGAGATAGATTCCATTTTCAAATGTCATCTTAAATTAGGGTTTATATGTTTTTGGAAGATCACAAAGTGGGCCTTGGTACATATTTACTTGTACTAGCAAGGGGTGTAAAGATCCACAATTGTTTCTGTTGGAATTTGAGTGCTAGGAACACCTAAAGTGACCTAGTTGATTAAAATGGCAAAAGTGACCATTTCCATTATTAATTATTTTTGAATTCTTTTTCTTTCGATTTTGCTTCGGAATGATCTAGATGATGTGGCATTCATCTTAGAGTCATTTTACAACCATTAGAACAAACCATCATGGCAATTCAAATCAATTCATATTTAATGCAACACACATATGCATGCTTAATTATTTAAAGGAGAAAAAGGTTTTGTTAACCCTCAATTAGGTGATTTGGATCTTGATAACTTGGATTAAAGTTTTGGGATGTTACACAGCGGCAGAACAAAGGGAAGGCAGCTCGCGACGGTGCTGGACCTTGGTGACCTTGTCGTTAGTGGTCATGGTGGGGTAGCCGCCTCACGGGAAGAATGGGGGAGGCGCCTTGTGATGTAGGGGCGGCGGTGGCAGGTCGGAGGGAGCGGCCGGCCAGCCGGAGGGGCGGCTGCGGGCTGTCGGAGGGCATGAATAGGTCGTGGTCTTCGTGAGTAAGAAGGAGCACTAGAGAAGAATAGGAAAAGGAAATAAAATAATGTGGAAAAAGTAGGTACCGCATGATAGATGCTATTTAAGGGTCGACTTTGCAGGCTCCATTCTGCGTGAGCAGCTTTCGAATGGTAGTAATGTTTTGTGTGGACTGTAAATGAGTTCTACAGTTCGTGAATTTACAGGCTCTGTTAGAGATGCTCTTACATCCCTTTTGTAGTAGAATTTCTTGCCGGGAATCCCATTTAATAACACAGGAGATATTCTAGTCATAAGAATCATATCCATCCATTTGATCCATTTGGACCCAAAGCCCCTTGCTCTTAGAATCTCTAGAATGGAACTGTGTTCAATTTTGTCAAAATCCTTTTCAAAGTCTAGCTTTAGGATGATTATCTCCTTATTTGATTGATGACATTGGAACTGATATTCAAAAGCCCATCCCAAGGAATCCTGAATAGATCTCTATTTTAGAAAGCCATATTGATTTGTGTGAACTAATTTTCAGACGATTCTTCGCAATCTATTTGCAAGGAGTTTCGTTACAATTTTTAGAACACTATTCAACAGGGAGATAGGTCTGAAATCACCAGGGGTGGTTGGGCGTCTAACTTGGGTATTAGAGTGTTGAGAGATTTGTTGATACTTTGAAGTGAGCATTTCTCCTCATAGAAGTCCCTAATTGGTAACTTGACATCCTCCCTAATTATGCTCCAGCAACTTTTAACAAACTCATTATTAAATTAGGTCCAGGTGATTTCTCATTTGGCAGTTCTTTGATCACCTCCTCAATTTCTTAGATAGTAAAAGGTATTTCAAGTTCATTGTTTTGCTCCTCATTCATGCCCTCACCATAGAAATCAGTCAGATTGAATTTCATTTTGGGCATATCGGCATGCCCCATTCTTTGCTTAAAAACATTCCAAAGGATACAAGCTTTCGCATCATTATCAGTGATTTTAGCTTGATCCTCATTCTTTAACATTGAAATATAGTTATGCATGTAGTTGATTGTTGCTTTGGCATGAAAAACTTTGAATTTTCATCTCCCAATTTGACCCATTTAATTTTCCATCTCTGCCTCCAGTATGTTTTCTGATTTTGAAGCAGGGTGATGACATGTGATTTTAGGATGTCCCTTAAGTTCCATTCCAAAATAGAAAGAGGTCTCATTTCCTAAAAAAATTCCAAAAGCTCAATTGTCTCATTAACTTGGCAGATAAGGTGTTTTAGAAAAGGCTGTTTTTTGGCCCAGATCTTTAAGCTTCTTCCCAGATTTTTCATTTTTGCATTGACTCGGTTAGCTCTATCAGAGTGCCCTCCTGGAATGTTCCATGCATTTTCTCCAATGTTTTTGAAATCAGAATGCTACATCCAATGGTTTACAAATCTAAATAACTTTGCTCTAGGAATGTTTGTGCCAATATTAATAACACAAGGGACATGATCAGAAGTGGACTTAGCCAGTGGATAGGCAAAAGTAGATGGATATGAGCTTGTCCAAGAACTTGAAGAAAAGAACCAATCTAATCTTTCTAAGAGTGGATCTTTTGCATATTGCTCCAAGAAAATTTCTTCCCTTTTCGAGGGATTTCCACTAACCCCAAGTTTTTAATTGCCTCACTAAGTTGGAGCATGTCATTGACATCAACACCAGTCTTATTCCTATCTTCTGCAGTTCTTATGAAATTAAAATCTCCCACTATAAGCCAATCCATCTCATCAGGCATATCAATGTTTGTGAACCAATCAAGGAAAATAGTTTTCTTGTCAGTTTGGCAAGCACCATAGATATTGGTAACTATCCAAGACCCATTTGTGAGCTTTCTTGTAAACTTAATAGAGACAAAAAAACTCATTGGAGAAAGCCAATTCTTCTTCAAAAAGGGAGTCATTCCAAATTATGAGAATACGACTAGAAGCACCCTACAGAAGGCAAATATTCAAACTTATTAAACTTTCTAGGGCAGTATTTTTTAATACAATACATATCAAATGATTGTATTTTTTTCTTGGAGAAAAATTATGTCACAATGACTTTCATCAATTTTATTTGAGAATGCAAGCCATTTTTTCAAAATTGATTCCCCTCAAGTTCCAATTCATAAATTTCCAGATTCTGGTGTTATCCATTAAAGAAAAAATTGTGTATGCAAGTTGTGGCCAGAGACAAGTACTGCTCCAAGCCCACTCAAGGATTCAGGCATAAAAGCACTCCTAGGATCAAAATAGTGAGGCCATTCAAGTGGCAATCAGGAATCTCATAGGTGACAATTAAAAGCAAATGAGTGATAATCAAACTCATAAAGCAGTTCCAAAATATAGGAAACCAAGAGTCTTATCCCAAACAAAGAGTAAATAGTCTGATATAGAACATAGATATCACAAAATGAATCATTCCTCTCCTAGAATATTTATCATACTTATTTGTGATCCATATAGAAACTTATTTGAAAGGTTTATTCTTATGGGCCTGCTGAGCACAAGTTCCAGCAACATCCCTAGGCTTCTTCTTGCCCATAGTGGTTGGCCCATCATTGCAAAGAGGTCTTTGTGTTATTTGCTAGGGTTACTACGTGTATCAAGACGCTAATAGTAATCACTGTCACAGAAGGAGTTTCGAACATGTCCGTAAATATCCGAACCCGTAGGGTCACACACTTAAGAGTTCAATAGCATTTAGAATGTGAGTGTGAATGAAGATTTAGTAGAGAAGTAATTCCGAAGGTGATCGGAGTGTCTTGGAATATATCGGAGGTGTCTGGAATATCATCGAGAGTGCTCGAAATAAGTTTTGAGAATTAATGAGATGAGAGAAGGGTTCTAAGAGTGTCCTGGGTGGTCTCGAAATGGTTCTAAGATGTACCCGATGATCCCGAAAGTATCCAGAATGGTCCCGGGAGTGTCCGGAATGGTTTCGTGCATATATGTAAGGTTTTGGATGGACCGTAAGGTACAGAACGTCATGGAAGGTACCGGGGTAATCCAGGCCATCTTTGTACGATCAGAAGGTTCCATAATAGATGCAGCCATGTGTTGGGTCCGCAGCATAGAAAACAAAAAATTTCCTACGGTGTGAACTACACGCCAAGATCTATCTACTAGGTACAAAGCAAACGGGTGGACATACATCCATAGAGAACTTACCCTCGAAGACAACGAGCTTTATTAACGAGTAGGAACTCGTGGTTGATGTAGTCGTACATTTTCCGATCTCAAGATCGTGAGGAAGTCCGAGCGCTGCAACTCAGCAGCGCATCCGCACTCGCACACACGTTCAAGCCACTGGACAACCTCCACCTCCTCGCTCCAGCGATCCAGCGGAAGCAGCAACTCCTTCCAGACAAAATGCCACCGGGAACATGTATCTCTCTAATCCGAGACCATGGGGGAATAATTCTAGAGGGGGAGAGAGATCCTTCACAAGGAGGTGTGTGGATGAAGGAGGGAATGGGTGGCCTTTTATAGGAGGAGGGTGCCCCTCTCTCCATGTCCGCGCATGGGGTGACCTCACCTCCCCCATTCATGTGGTGGTAACTCCTCCACATTAAAATGCCTCTTCACATTCCCTTTTAAAGTCTCCACTTTAAATGCATTAAGTTTCTCCAAATTTAATGCTCTCTCATTTAATAAAACTCTTTTATTAAATTTATTCAGAATTTTGTTAATTACCTTAATTAACAAACATTCACATATAGCCCCTTGCAATATTTCAATATCACATGCAGAACCACCTTCTGCAATTTCACCTGAAACAATTTCCGGTTCTATTGAAACAATTCATGCGCTTTGCAATTCTTTCGTCTGAAACATATGTGCTCCAAAATGGTGTCCGGTAACTCTTAAGTGTGCCACCCTACGGTTCGCGAATAATGCAGACATGATCGAGACCCTTCTCCGATCAATAATCAGCAGCAGGACACGGAGATCCGTCTTGACTCCTACACATTCAACGATGACTCCTGTGATCGTGAGAACCTTTAACGCTTGTAACTAAATCCTTTTGTCTCTCGATATATTACATGTCCGAGATTCGATCATCGGTATCTCCATACCTAGTTTGATCTTGTTACCGACATGCACTCTTTTCTCGTTCCCGTGATATAACATTCTAGTGATCACATCACTTGCTTGCAAGCTATCCTAATGTGATATCACCGAGAGGTCCCAGAGTATATCTATCCGTCATCTGGATTGACAAATTCCACTCTTGATCCATGAGCCTCAACATAACACCTTCGTAGCACTGAACCCATCTTTATAGTCACCACATACGGTGTGACGTTTGATGTTATCAAGATACTCTTCCGGTGTTAGCAATTAACATGATCTCATGGTCTAAGGATAAAGATTACTTCGTATGATGTTATAGCAATATAAACACAATGACTTGATCGTAATGCTATACTTCGGATGAATGTTCATCACATCATTCCACCAATGGTGTGACCTTGTTATTAACAACATCCAATGTCCATGATCAGGAAACCTTGATCATCTTGTTAATCAACAAGCTACTCTATAAGGGAGGCATGACTAGGAACCCTTTTTGTTTATTAAACACACATGTATTGATGTTTCCTATCAATACAATTATAGCATGTAAAATAAACATCTATCATATACAAGGAATACATAATAACAACTTTATTATTGCCTCTCAGGGCATATTTCCTTCAGTCTCCCACTTGCACTAGAGACAATAATCTAGTTCGCATAGTGATAAATCTAACACCCATGGAGTTCTGGTGTTGATCATGTTTTGCCCTAGGGAGTACTTTAGTCAACGGATCTGCTACATTCAGGTCCGTGTGCACTTTACAAATCTTTATATCTCCATCCTTGATATGTTCGCGGATGGAGTGAAACCGGCGCTTAATATGCTTGGAATTCTTGTGAGACCTTGGTTCCTTTGTGTTGGCTATGGCTCCATTGTTGTCACAATAAATCACCATCGGGTCCAACGTACTGGGAACCACACCCAGTTCCGTTATGAACTCTTTCATCCAAACCGCTTCCTGCGCCGCTTCTGAAGCAGCAACATATTCTGCCTCCGTTGTTGATCTAGCCACCACAGGTTGTTTGGAGCTCCTCCAACTAACTGCTGTCGCTCAAGAGAAATACGTATCCGGATTGAGACTTAGAGTCATCCGGATCAGTGTCAAAGCTAGCATCGACATAACACTTAGCGACTAGCTCTTCTTCACCTCCGTATACAAGAAACATATCCTTAGTTCTTCTCAAGTACTTAAGGATATTCTTGACCGCTATCCAGTGTTCCGAACCTGGATTAGATTGGTACCTACTAGTCAAACTAATAGCATGTGCCACATCCGGTCTTGTACATAGCATGGCATACATTATAGATCCTATGGCTGAGGCATAGGGGATCCTATCCATTATCTCTCTTTCTTCCGCCGTAGCCGGACTTTGAGTCTTACTCAATGTCTTGCCTTGCAACATAGGTAAGAACCCCTTCTTACTTCCGTCCATATTAAACTTCTTTAATATCTTATCAAGGTATGTACTCTGCGATAGCCCAATTAGGCGTCTTGATCTATCTCTATATATTTTAATGCCTAATATATATGAAGCTTCACCAAGGTCCTTCATCGAAAATTTGCTGTTTAGATAACTTTTAACACTGTTTAAAAGATCTAAATCATTTCCAATCAATAATATGTCATCCACATATAATATCAAAAATGCCACATTGCTCCCACTCACTTTCTTGTAAATACAAGCCTCTCCATAAGTTTGGACAAATCCAAACTCTTTGATCACCTCATCAAAGCGGAGATTCCAACTTCGTGATGCTTGCTTCAGTCCATAGATGGATCGCTGAAATTTGCACACCTTATTAGCATCCTTAGGATCGACAAAACCCTTAGGTTGTATCATATACAACTCTTCTTCAATCTTACCATTGAGGAACGCAGTTTTGACATCCATCTGCCATATTTCATAATCGAAATATGCAGCAATTGCTAACATAATCCTAACCAACTTAAGCATCGCTACGGGAGAGAATGTCTCATCATAGTCAACTCCTTGAATTTGTCAAAACCCCTTTGCGACAAGTTGAGCCTTATAGATGGTCACATTACCATCAGCATCAGTTTTTCTTTTGAAAATCCATTTATTCTCAACGGCCTTTCGGTCATGAGGTAAGTCCACCAAGTTAAAAACTTGGTTCTCGTACATGGATTCCATCTCGGATTTCATGGCTTCTAGCCATTTGTTGGAATCCAGGCTCATCATCGCTTCTTCATATGTCGCAGGGTCATCCATTTCATCAATCATGAAATTCATAACAGGATTGCCGTATAGTTCAGGAGCTGCACGTGTCCTGCTTGACCTGCGAGGTTCGGTAGTGTCCTCTTTCGGAGTTTCATGATCAATATCATTAGCTCTCTCTTCATTAGGTGAAGTCAACTCCGAAACAACTTCTGGAGCTGCGCTACTCGCCATTTCATGAAGAGAAGGTTCAATAACCTCTTCGAGTTCTACCTTCCGACTACTCACACCTTTCGCGAGAAACTCCTTCTCAAGAAAGGATCCATTCTTGGCAACAAAGACCTTGCCCTCGGATCTGTGATAGAAGGTATACCCAATCGTTTCCTTAGGGTATCCTATGAAGACGCATTTTTCCGCTTTGGGTTCGAGTTTATCCGGTTGAAGTTTCTTCACATAAACATCGCATCCCCAAACTTTAAGAAATGACAACTAAGGTTTGTTTTCAAAACATAATTCATACGGTGTCATTTCAACGGATTTAGATGGTGCCCTATTTAAAGTGAATGTAGCGGTTTCCAGTGCATAACCCCAAAATGACAGTGGCAAGTCAGTCAGAGACATCATAGATCGAACCATATCCAATAAAGTACGATTACGACGTTCTGACACACCATTACGTTGTGGTGTTCCGGCAGGCGTGAGTTGTGAAACTATTCCACAGTCTTTCATATGTGTGCTAAACTCGTAACTAAGATACTCTCCTCCATGGTCGGACCGCAGAAATTTGATCTTTCTATTATGATGATTTTCCACTTCATTCTGAAATTCTTTGAACTTTTCAAAAGTTTCATACTTGTGTTTCATCAAATAGATATACCTGTATCTACTCAAATCATCCGTGAAAGTAACAAAATAACGATATCCACCTCGCGCCGACACACTCATTGGTCCACACACATCAGTATGTATGATTTCCAATAGATCTGTCGCCTGTTCCATTGAATCGGAAAACGGCGTTCTAGTCATCTTGCCCATAAGGCATAGCTCACATGTATCAAATGATTCAAAATCAAGTGATTCCAAAAGTCCATCAGAATGGAGTTCCTTCATGCGTTTAATGCCAATGTGACCTAGACGGCAGTGCCACATATATGTAGATATATCATTATCAAGTTTAATCCTTTTAGCATCAACATTATGAATATGCGTAATACTGCTATCGAGATCCAACAGAAATAAACCATTAAACATAGGTGCATGACCATAAAAGATATTATTCATATAAATCGAACAAACATTGTTTTCAGACTTAAATGGATAACCACTTTGCATCAAACACGATCCGGATATAATGTCCATGCTCAGTGCAGGCACCAAATAACAATTATTTAGGTTTAAAACTAATCCCGATGGCATATGGAGAGGCAGCGTTCTGACGGCGATCACATCAACTCTTGATCCATTGCCGACCCGCATCAAGACCTCATCCCTTGCTAGTTGTCGCTTGTTCCGTAGCCCCTGAACCGAGTTACATATATTAGCAACTGATCCGGTATCAAATACCCAGGTGCTACTGCGAGTACTAGTCAAGTACACATCAATAACATGTATATCACATATACCTTTGTTTGCCTTGCCGGACTTCTTGTCCGCCAAATACTTAGGGCGATTATGCTTCAATGGCTCCCTTGCAATAGTAGCACTCGGTGTCAGACTTAGGGCCAGCTCGGGGTTTCTTTTCAGGCTTGGCAACAGACTTGCCACCCTTCTTTCCCTTGTGCTTGCCTTTCTTGTCCTTCTTGAAACCGGTGGTCCTATTGATCATCAACACTTGATGTTCTTTCCTAATCTCCACTTCTGCAGTCTTAAGCATTGTGAAGCTCGGAAGAGACTTCTTCAAGCCCTGCATATTATAGTTCATCACGAAGCTCTTGTAGCTAGGTGGCAGAGATTGGAGAACACGATGTATGCCTAAGTCAATGGGAATCGTTATTCCCAAGGACACAAGCTTATCGGCGTACCCAGACATTTTGAGTACGTGCTCACTAACGGAGCTGTTTTCCTCCATCATGCAGCTAAAGAACTTTTCTGTAGCATTATAACTCTCTACGGCACTATGGGTATCGAAAATCATTTTCAATTCTCCCATGGTATCAAAGGCATCGCCATTTTCGAAACGTTTTCGAAGTTCTGGCTCTAGCCCATACAGTATGCCGCAATGAACTAAGTTGTGGTCCTCCTGACGAGTTATATAGACGTTCTTTTCCTCGTCAGGGGCATCAGGAGCTGGTGGGGGGCCTAGCGGTGTATCTAGCACATATTGCTTTTGTGCAGCAGTGAGGAGAATCCTCAAATTCATAGCCCAGTTGGTGAAGTTGCTACCATTCGCAGCAAGTTTCTCTTTCTCCATGAACACATTGAAATTAAAAGCAGGTGGTGCCATCTACAACAAAATTTGTAAAGTATATTTAGACTAATTTTATGATAGATTGAGTTCGACTAATCCAAATTACTAATGAACTCCCACTCAAAAATGACATCCCTCGTGTCCTTTTGGTGATTACATGAACCAAATCCACTACACCAAGTCCGATCATCACGTGAGTCGGTGTAGCTTCAAAGGCGAGCATCTATATGGGCATCATATCAACTATATGACTCATGCTTAACCTTTCGGTCCGTGTTCCGAGGCCATGTTTATACATGCTAGGCTCGTCAAGTAAGAACCTTAGTATTTACGTGTGTAAAACTGTCTTACACCCGTTGTATGAAAGCGTAGAGTTGAAAACACCCGATCATCATGTGATGCCTCAAAACACGATCCACAAAATGGTGCATACTTAAGGAAGAACACATTTTATCTTGATATCTAAATGAGGGATCATCTTATAATGCTACCAAACGCGCCAAACTAGCAATATAAGATGCTAACATCTAATGTGTGAAGTGAGGTGATATGGTCCATGCATTTGATCTCTATCATTTGCATCGTGGTATGATCTCTATCATTCCTTTGTGTGTAAGGCCAAGGTCTATGGAACTTACACGTTGAGTGTAACTACCTCGGTGAATTACGCTCCTAGTTACAAGCCTGGATGATCAGAAATGGTTGAAATAGTACGGTGGGGCCCAAATGCCACTCACAGGTAGACCTTTCGGCCGTCCCAACCATTTCCAAACATCGGGACAAGAACGGGCGGCGTAATCGGCAAAGAAGGATCAACTACATACACAAATGAGTATGTATGCAAGCCACCATACAACAGTACATCAGAGCCATTCCATCTAAAAAGAAAGGGAATATAGCAACGCCATACGGCAAGATCCAAATATCCTAGATAGATATAATAGTTTAGGATCTCTCCTCATACATCAAACATCAGAGTATCAAGCGGAAGCGGAAGACAAAATCCGAGTACGGATAAGAGGCAAATTGGCATAAGATGCCCCATAAATAAACACATCCCGCCCACAGATCTCACGGATCCCCGTTCCCGGAATCTCTACACCGAATGATCATTGCCCACATCGTCCGTCTCTTCCACCCAGTATCCATCTTGCGAGTGTACCTGTTCATCTGAACCAATAATTTATCGTGTGAGACCCTAGGGGTACTCAGCAAGTCTTTATGCCTCTAAAGGGGACACAACCTGGGGTGACGCAATTGCAGCATAAGATAAACCCTAGCAATTCTATAGATACTCACTAACCATCCGCCTAACCAGAGATAGACGGATGTCCATGAATTAATAACAACAATTATAACAGTTATAATGGTAATCTTAACAGATCCATCCTCCTCCTCGCCACCGAGGAAGCGAAACAACCCCCCATCCGTTGGCAGTTTTTATTATTCATTCCATGAGTGTTGCACTATTTACTAGTCAGGTACCTAGTCTAGTCAAATTAAAAGCGGTACTTTAGTTATGCTTGTCTATGATCGAGAAACTGTGCTCCAATTCATCCATAACCGCGGACACGGCTTTCAGAAAGTTTTACCTGAGGTGCACAAATAGCAACACACACTGATATGCCTCGGAAAACCAAATCAAAACCCAACGAGGCTCACGACAAAGCGATCACAGATTGAGAAATATTTCAGGGGCCACCCCATTGAGCTACCCGCAACGGTTATTGACTCGAGACGGCCTCAAGGTTTGCGCCAGTGGTACGTGAACGCATCGGGAACCCGAAAATGTGACTGGGCTTGTCGACACATGAAAACACTCCGCTTTCCTAAACAGTACAAAGGTGCTCCTCGCACAATTTTAAATAAAGCAAGAAAGCATGGCATAAGTACAGGATAGTAAATAAAACCTCAAACTAGTTTGTGGCCCCAAGAAATAAGAATGAATCAAGCTCGCTCAGGGGGTTCATAAGCCTCCCAGATGTGGATAAGCGAATATTCTTGGAACAGAATCAAGTACTGGGTCTTACGGGACACAAGTGAGCCTGAAAAACCAAATAGCGAATATGGCTCACCGATGCCACTTTCATTAGTTATCCCATTACTACTCAGGTTAAGTTGTTTAGGTACCTCGTTATCCATCAGACTCTCACATACCCTACACATGCTGTTCTACGACTCGCATGGCTCAAACAACTCCTGTAGTAATGGCTCATGGGATGGAGGAACAAGCTTTGGTGGGGTTTAAAAGTAAAGGCTATGCAATACTTGGGATTCAGATTAATGCAGTCGCGACTCAATGATGCAAGAATAAGATAGAGGCAATAGGTACTGTATGTATGCAAGCATGTGGTAGTGCTTGCCTGGCAGCTCAGTTGAAGCAAGGGATGGATCTGGGTAGTGCTCCTGGGTATCTTGATATAGCCCCTGCTCAGCGTCTATTCGAAGAAGAACCAAACAAACAAAGGCCAACATAAATAAAGTGCACAAGCATATGAATTAATGCGACAAGCAAACAATCATGCCATGATGAATGATGCACAATTTGCATGGCAATAAAGTAGCATGGCATGGGTGAGGTGTGGAATACAATAAGAAAGCATTTTATTGAGTTTGCCCCTCATTTTAATCCCAATTAAGTTGCTGTACACATTATATTTATATGATGCATGCTGCAAAACAGACAAAGGATTGCATAAACAGAAAGGTCTCGTCGATCTAATCATTTTAGACATATTATTTGTTAAATTTGGAGTTATAAAACAAAAGTTATTAATTAATTAAGACAAAAGGGCATTTTATTGTAATTTTAATTAACTTGGAAAATAAAGTGTTCAAAATATATTTTACAGGCTATATTTGAATTCCTCATATTTTTCTGATTTGAAAACATATATTATTTGTATTATTTGGATTTGTATTTTAAAAGATAATTAAAAACAGAATTAAATTTGAATTTGAATTAATTTGAAATAAGATTTGAATAAAACAGAATAGCAGAAAAACTTTTGTTACTCAGTTCAGCTCTAGCCACAGTCCGTGACAGGCGGGCCCTCTGCTGACTGGGCATCACACGCGCAGGAAAGATTTTCCCACCGCGAGCTAACCTAGCCGCTGAGAGTGACATGTGGGGCCAGAGCACACGCGGGTCCACGTGACAGTGGTCGAACCGTGCCCAGCCACGTGGCCCAGCTGGGGATCGCGGGTTAAGGCTGGGGTTACAGGGGGGTTTCTCTGCAAGATTGTTTGGGTGGCTGTCTGGTGGGCCACTGCGTACCGCGGGTTTAGGAATAAAAGCTATAGGGGGTTTTCTGCAAAAAAAGCAACGCGGCACTGTGCTTCTTTTCTGGCGTTCGGGCGATGATCGATGCCGATCGCGGCAGGGTGCGGCGCAGGTACTCGAACCCGCGACCTGGCGTGCGCGCGGAGGAGCGGAGCCGCTGCGGTGGGCTAGGGCTGGTGCTGGGGAACGGCTGCACGGCCGGAAAAGGCTGGCGCGGCGCGGGGAGGCTGCAGACAGAAGCGAGCAACGGCGCGCGGAGGGCGTTCGACGGCCGGTCCGGCGAGGCTAGGGCGAGATCGGCGAGAGGGGGTTGTCTGGGGGGTGGGGCTGCTCACCGCGAGTGTGTCGGTGGTGGAGGATCGGCTCGAGGCGCAGTGGAACGGCGACGACGCAGACGGACCGAAGGCTAGGGTTTCTCGTCGGTGGCGTCGGTGTTCTTCGGCTACGGTGCTCCTCCTCTGCGACGGCGCGTACAGGGTGAAGCAGGGGAGCGTCGTGACCTTCCTCGACACCAGCGAACGCCTCGCCACCGGCTGGAAGAGGGGGATCGGAGGAGGCCGACGGTTCTGCCGGCGATGGGGTAGCTGGCGGCGGTGGAGAAGGGAGGGAAGAGGGCAGGCGGCCTGGGGGAGTTCTGGGGGATCTGGGCGAGGCAGAGAGGGAGGAGATAAAGCAGAGGGAGGGAGAGGGGTGCCGTGGGGAGCAGGTAGAGGGGAAAGGTGGCTCGGCCACTTTTCTCCCTCCTTCCTCACGTGCTCTTCGGGGCAGGGCAGGGGGTGGCTACCAGGTGGGACCAGAGGGCGAGGCCAAGGGCAGGGGCAGGCTCGGGCTGGTGGGGGGAGAGAGAGGAGGGAGAGGCTCGGGTTAGGAGCTAGGGTAGGGTAGATGGGAGTATGGCTCGGGTAGGGTTTGTGTGGTGGAGGGGGTAGCTAGGTGGGCAGGGTGGCCAAGTGGGGCCAAGCTAGGGTAGGTCATGGCTCGGGGTGGTGGCTAGGGAGAGGAGAGATGAGGGAGGGTACTTAGGGTTTGGTTTAGTTTAGGTATAGATTAGGATTTGGTACTAGGGGTATGGTTTTAGGTTAGAAGGAAGAGGTATAGATTAAGAGAGAGAGGAAAGATGAGGTGGTAGCAATCCCTTGGCAAGCTCAATCATGATCAAGCAAGCTCAAACAAGATAGCCAAAAGAGAGAGAAGAAGAGAAGGGGATGATGGCCTAGATGGATATGGTGATGGGGTTTTAAGCAAGATCAACATAGATCAAGCCAAAAGAAAGGATAGAGAGAGTGAGATGATCCACTCAAAAATCAAATAAAAACCCAAATACTAGAAAAGGTGGCACTTGCATGGCCCATGCAAAATATTTAATACCATGTTGATTATTGTGAAAACAATATTATTACATGGCATTATTCATTTGCATTTCCAAAGGTGGAATAAAGCCAAGCAAAAGAAATGAAAGGATACCCCATGTGGAGTAGTTGGAGATGGCCATGTGTGAATAAAATTGGGACTTGCTAGTGTGTATGTGCCACTAGGCATTTAATAAGCCCAAAAATATCCAAACATGAAAATAACCCCAACACCACACATATGGAAGCTAGCAAAAAGGGTTCCACTCACAAGACAAGCAAAGATGGCCATGTGGCTCTCATATACCAACAATGTGAAAACAACATGGTGCATATATGGGAGCATGTGGAAAAGAATGGGATCCATCCCAACCCACATGAGCTAGAGGTAAAACCCAAATAAAGTGCAAAGCTCATATTTAGTTGGATGGTGGAATTATAAGGTGGTGAAAGAAAGGTGGTGGAGTTAATAAAAGATATGCCCCCAACTCAACTTGGGCATTACACAATATATCAAGAACCAAATACAATATCAAGAGGCAAATACAATTAACAATGCATATGAGAGAAGAACCAATCAAAAGGGTTTTATATGATGCTCAAATGCAAGGTGGCATGATGACATGAGCATGATATAATTATGATGCAACAATTATATATATGAAGTAGCCAATATATTACTAGACCAAGTAGCATTACAATTGTTAGACAATTGGGATGCTACAACTCTCCCCCACTAAACAGGAATCTCGCCCTGAGATTCTAGGATGAAGACGAAGACACAAAGAGGGTAGGATACTTGGCACGGAGCTCATCTTCATGTTCCCAAGTGGCTTCATCAACAGAATGGTGCGACCATTGCACCTTGCAAACTTGCTAGACTTGTTGCGAGTCTTGCGTTTTGCTTGAAAAACAACGGTTACAAAAGTTGAAGGATTGTCGTGAGACAAGAAGGATAGGATGGACAAAGCTCCGGTTTTCTCAAGAAACATGATAAGAGAAAAGAACCACTTGTGAAAGAAAGGACAAGATGATGTATCATGGATACAGAAAGCCACATCGTTAAGATTAAAGATTTACCGATACTAGAGAGGATGGATCTTTGTGTCGCCGGAAGAAAAGAGCTAGATTGGAGAGGTTTTGAACCACTATGATAATAGCATCGTATCTTCTCTCGGATTTGAGAAAGGAAGTACGGAAACAATATTGCCTTCAAACAATAGAGTGCCTTGATATCAGCAGAAAGATTTAGTTAGACCTGGTCGGATTAGATTCTTCTTGCGCCGGTAAGAACCAAGGATCACGCAATTGAGGTGCGCGGATATAACTTCCAGAGACGGATGTGAAGCCAGATCATGGTGGAATCCCGAGAAGCAAATAATATGGAGGATCTGGAGTTTATTGTAGAGATACTTATTGCTTTCTTTAGCCTTGAGGCTAACGCAATAGATTCGCGGCTGATGGCATCAACCATAATTGGTTTTACCACAGAAAAAGAATTGATGAAACAAAGAGAGAGATAGTTTCCTTCCATCTTGTTTGGGGATGTAGAGCATCGGTAGAAAGACGAGGACCGAAAGGAGTTTGCGTTTGTTTCCACCAGATAATTAAAGATTTGCTCCGTGTAGGAAAATACGAGATCACCAACAAGAGATTATCGATTACTTTCTTCGAGAGAGCACTCCGAAAAACAAGGACGGAAGTGAAAGTATCGAGGGATAAAGGCCACTTCTAACTTCCGTGGAATGAGTGGAATCACATAAATTCACCAATTCAATGTACAAGAGCGAACGATAAGAGTAGTGGTATGGTAGCTACTCCATCCCGCACTCAAAGCATTACTCCGCACATGAATAAGAAAACCATGCAACCCAACTACCGAAACAGACTGAAGGTATTGACAAAAACTCATAGAACTCCGTTAGAAAACAAGGATAGATGCAAACGATTTACCGAACTCAAGATAGATAAGGGTGATGATGTTGTCGTCATGTCTGAAGTACCAAGCCACCAGAAAGATATGAAGGAAGGTCATGGAGACAACTGCAAGATTCCACAGACAAGATAAAGATAGCGCCACTTGAACCTAGAAGATCTTCATGGCCTCCGATGGACTGAGCATAGATGATAGAACGAGAGGGTTTCAAGAGATCACTTGACGATACTGAGGTGAAAGAACTCCCTGTTCTTCTTGAAAAGATTGAGAAAGATTTAGCAGACTTGAGGAAAAACTTTAGCGAAACGACGATGATAACTTGCCAACAAGGAACAACTCCGGATTGGTTGAAGATGAGGGATGGAATTAACAATGGACTTGCTAATTCTAGAATTGAAGCGATCTATTTAGCAGAAGGACGTGGCCGAGATAGGCGACTTCAAGAAGCCAGAATTCACGCTTTGAGGACTTTGCACACAGGCAGTGCTCACGAAGCTTGAGAGAAAGAGGCATAGATGATCTTCTATGTCCTTCCATTGATATCGAATAGGTAAGCATATTTTCAACATATACCACCATGGATTAACAGGATATTCCCAGAATATCAAGTTCAAGAGACGGAAGAAACGAACGAATGCTCGAAACACTTTCTGAGCTCAACGCTCTTAGAAAGATCAATATTAAGAGAACGGGTTCGTGTTGAAGAAGATGCACTGGAAGAATAGATTATCTGGTCCTTCGGAAGAAAAAGAGATGTCACCTGGTTCACATTGTCGGTCGGATCACCGGTTACAAAGATAAAGAGATCTTGGACAAGAACCGATGATATAGCTTTGCTTATGGTATGAGCTATCAGAGACGAAAAAGATGTGCAGATATGGAGTTGAAAAAGTTGTGCAGCATGATGAACAGGTGATAGACCGTCGTAGTGCTTTGAGAAACTCCGGATTGCCAAAGGTACTTGATTATGCATAGATATGATCACGGTATACTCAAAATCACAGGAGATAACCTTATCCTCCAGATGGTGACGGTTGATAGAATTTTTCCATATTCCAATCGACACTTATCATGAGTGGAATATGGCTATGCCGAGAGCCAAATTACAATCATCAGCATCGGATCGACACATGTTATGTAATTAGCCCAAGAGAATTGTTGATGAAACGAAACTCCAGGATTAAGCGCCGGTGACAAAAGAATGAGTTAGCATGGACATGCTGATAGAAGGGAGATAGATAATGTTTCACACACGACTGAAAAGGAGTGTGGAAACACAGATGTATCAAAGAAAAAATTTCCGCATTTTTCGGCATTAAAATACCAATAGATGCGCAAAATCACTCATCAGATAGATATTAGCAACAGATGCTTGCACAGAAGGTGGAGTTGCTAGAAGGAAGGACACCCTTAAGAAGATGGCACCGGTTAACAAGGAGTCAGATAGATCGCGCCGGTTTTCAAAAGCCTGTCAGTATGGAATGTACCAACAGTTGACAACCGAGAGGTAGATGAAGATAACATGTTGGATGCAACAGCTAGACAAGGAATTACACACACACACACACACACTTCCTATGGTACTACGGAAACCCAGAACACGTGAATCCTAGTTTGAATTTAAGAAGAGGATTGAAAACGTTACACTTCCTTACCAGAAAAGGGTGGTGGGTGGGTAAGAAAGAAAAAAAATGGAAGCAGTCCTACTCTCGCGTTTTGTTTTTCCCTAGTATACATAACTACCAAAATATTTGCTAGACAGACAACAACCATTTGGCTGAGACCCTGAAGGGCGGGATGGCTCTGATACCAATTGTAACTACCTCGGTGAATTACACTCCTAGTTACAAGCCTGGATGAGCAGAAATGGTTGAAATAGTACGGTGGGGCCCAAATGCCACTCACAGGTAGACCTTTCGGCCGTCCCAACCATTTCCAAACATCGGGACAAGAACGGGCGGCGTAATCGGCAGGCGAAGGGATCAACTACATACACAAATGAGTATGTATGCAAGCCACCATACAGCAGTACATCAGAGCCATTCCATCTAAAAAGAAAGGGAATATAGCAATGCCATACGGCAAGATCCAAATATCCTAGATAGATATAATAGTTTAGGATATCTCCTCATACATCAAACATCAGAGTATCAAGCGGAAGCGGAAGACAAAATCCGAGTACGGATAAGAGGCAAATTGGCATAAGATGCCCCATAAATAAACACATCCCGCCCACAGATCTCACGGATCCCCGTTCCCGGAATCTCTACACCGAATGATCGTTGCCCACATCGTCCGTCTCTTCCACCCAGTATCCATCTTGCGAGTGTACCTGTTCATCTGAACCAATAATTTATCGTGTGAGACCCTAGGGGTACTCAGCAAGTCTTTATGCCTCTAAAGGGGACACAACCTGGGGTGACGCAATTGCAGCATAAGATAAACCCTAGCAATTCTATAGATACTCGCTAATCATCCGCCTAACCAGAGATAGACGGATGTCCGTGAATTAATAACAACAGTTATAACAGTTATAACGGTAATCTTAACAGATCCATCCTCCTCCTCGCCATCGACGAGGAAGCGATAAACAACCCCCCATCCGTTGGCAGTTTTTATTATTCATTCCATGAGTGTTGCACTATTTACTAGTCAGGTACCTAGTCTAGTCAAATTAAAAGCGGTACTTTAGTTATGCTTGTCTATGATCGAGAAACTATGCTCCAAGTCGTCCATAACCGCGGACACGGCTTTCAGAAAGTTTTACCTGCAGGGTGCACAAATAGCAACACACACCGATATGCCTCGAAAACCAAATCAAAACCCAACGAGGCACGCATAAAGCGATCACAGGATTCAGAAATATTTCAGGGGCCACCCCATTGAGCTACCATAGAAGTTAAGTTAGGCGACTCGAGACGGCCTCAAGGTTTGCGCTTGGCTGTGAACGATCGGGAACCCAAAATGTGACTGGCTTGTCGACACCGAAAAACACTCCGCTTTCCTAACAAAGACAAAGGTGCTCCTCGCACAATTTTAAATAAAGCAAGAAGCATGGCATAAGTACAGGATAGTAAATAAAACCTCAAACTAGTTTGTGGCCCCAAGAAATAAGAATGAATCAAGCTCTGGCTTAGGGGGGTTCATAAGCCTCCCGGATGTGGATAGCGCGAATATTCTTGGAACAGGAATCAAGTACTCGGGGTCTTACGGGACACAAGTGAGCCTGAAAAACCAAATAGCGAATATGGCTCACCGATGCCACTTTCATTAGTTATCCCATTACTACTCAGGTTAAGTTGTTTAGGTACCTCGTTATCCATCAGACTCTCACATACCCTACACATGCTGTTCTACGACTCGCATGGCTCAAACAACTCCTGTAGTAATGGCTCATGGGATGGAGGAACAAGCTTCGGTGGGGTTTAAAAGTAAAGGCTATGCAATACTTGGGATTCAGATTAATGCAGTCGCGACTCAATGATGCAAGAATAAGATAGAGGCAATAGGTACTGTATGTATGCAAGCATGTGGTAGTGCTTGCCTGGCAGCTCAGTTGAAGCAAGGGATGGATCTGGGTAGTGCTCCTGGGTATCTTGATATAGCCCCTGCTCAGCGTCTATTCGAAGAAGAACCAAACAAACAAGGGCCAACATAAATAAAGTGCACAAGCATATGAATTAATGCGACAAGCAAACAATCATGCCATGATGAATGATGCACAATTTGCATGGCAATAAAGTAGCATGGCATGGGTGAGGTGTGGAATACAATAAGAAAGCATTTTATTGAGTTTGCCCCTCATTTTAATCCCAATTAAATTGCTGTACACATTATATTTATATGATGCATGCTGCAAAACAGACAAAGGATTGCATAAACAGAAAGGTCTCGTCGATCTAATCATTTTAGACATATTATTTGTTAAATTTGGAGTTATAAAACAAAAGTTATTAATTAATTAAGACAAAAGGGCATTTTATTGTAATTTTAATTAACTTGGAAAATAAAGTGTTCAAAATATATTTTGAAGGCTATATTTGAATTCCTCATATTTTTTTGATTTGAAAACATATATTATTTCTATTATTTGGATTTGTATTTTAAAAGATAATTAAAAACAGAATTAAATTTGAATTTGAATTAATTTGAAATAAGATTTGAATAAAACAGAATAGCAGAAAAACTTTTGTTACTTAGTTCAGCTCTAGCCACAGTCCGTGATGCGGGCCTCTGCTGATTGGGCATCACACGCAGGAAAGATTTTCCCACATGAGCTAACCTAGCCGAGAGTGACATGTGGGGCCAGAGCACACGCGGGTCCACGTGACAGTGGTCGAACCGTGCCCAGCCACGTGGCCCAGCTGGGGATCGCGGGTTAAGGCTGGGGTTACAGGGGGTTTCTCTGCAAGATTGTTTGGGTGGCTGTCTGGTGGGCCACTGCATACCGCGGGTTTAGGAATAAAAGCTATAGGGGGTTTTCTGCAGAAAAGCAACGCGGCACTGTGCTTCTTCTACGCGTTACTGGTGACAGATCGATGCCGATCGCGGCAGGGTGCGGCGCAGGTACTCGAACCCGCGACCTGGCGTGCGCGCGGAGGAGCGGAGCCGCTGCGGTGGGCTAGGGCTGGTGCTGGGGAACGGCACGGCCACGAAAAGTGGCCGGGCGCGGGAGGCTGCAGATGAAGCGCAACAGCGCGGAGGGCGTTCGACGGTCGGTCCGGTGAGGCTAGGGCGAGATCAGCGAGAGGGGGTTGTCTGGGGGGTGGGGCTGCTCACCGCGACTGTGTCGGTGGTGGAGGATCGGCTCGAGGCGCAGTGGAACGGCGACGACGCAGACGGACCGAAGGCTAGGGTTTCTCGTCGGTGGCATCGGTGTTCTTTGGCTACGGTGCTCCTCCTCTGCGACGGCGCATACAGGGTGAAGCAGGGGAGCGTCGTGACCTTCCTCGACACCAGCGAACGCCTCGCCACCGACTGGAAGAGGGGGATCGGAGGAGGCCGACGGTTCTGCCGGCGATGGGGTCACAAGGCTGGCAAGTGGAGAAGGGAGGAAGAGGCAAGCGGCTGGGGAGTTCTGGGGATCTGGGCGAGGCAGAGGAGGAGATAAAGGAGGGGAGGGAGAGGGTGCCGTGGGAGCAGTGTAGAGGGAAAGGTGGCTCGGCCACTTTTCTCCCGCCGTCCTCACGATGCTCTTGAAGGTAAGGTGGCAAGGGGTGGCTACTGTGGGGACCAGAGGGCGAGGCCAAGGGCAGGGGCAGGCTCGGGCTGGTGGGGGGAGAGAGAGGAGGGAGAGGCTCGGGTTAGGAGCTAGGGTAGGGTAGATGGGAGTATGGCTCGGGTAGGGTTTGTGTGGTGGAGGGGGTAGCTAGGTGGGCAGGGTGGCCAAGTGGGGCCAAGCTAGGGTAGGTCATGGCTCGGGGTGGTGGCTAGAGAGAGGAGAGATGAGGGAGGGTACTTAGGGTTTGGTTTAGTTTAGGTATAGATTAGGATTTGGTACTAGGGGTATGGTTTTAGGTTAGAAGGAAGAGGTATAGATTAAGAGTGAGAGGAAAGAGGAGGTGCTATCAATCACTTGGCAAGCTCAATCATGATCAAGCAAGCTCAAACAAGATAGCCAAAAGAGAGAGAAGAAGAGAAGGGGATGATGGCCTAGATGGATATGGTGATGGGGTTTTAAGCAAGATCAACATAGATCAAGCCAAAAGAAAGGATAGAGAGAGTGAGATGATCCACTCAAAAATCAAATAAAAACCCAAATACTAGAAAAGGTGGCACTTGCATGGCCCATGCAAAATATTTAATACCATGTTTATTATTGTGAAAACAATATTATTACATGGCATTATTCATTTGCATTTCCAAAGGTGGAATAAAGCCAAGCAAAAGAAATGAAAGGATACCCCATGTGGAGTAGTTGGAGATGGCCATGTGTGAATAAAATTGGGACTTGCTAGTGTGTATGTGCCACTAGGCATTTAATAAGCCCAAAAATATCCAAACATGAAAATAACCCCAACACCACACATATGGAAGCTAGCAAAAAGGGTTCCACTCACAAGACAAGCAAAGATGGCCATGTGGCTCTCATATACCAACAATGTGAAAACAACATGGTGCATATATGGGAGCATGTGGAAAAGAATGGGATCCATCCCAACCCACATGAGCTAGAGGTAAAACCCAAATAAAGTGCAAAGCTCATATTTAGTTGGATGGTGGAATTATAAGGTGGTGAAAGAAAGGTGGTGGAGTTAATAAAAGATATGCCCCCAACTCAACTTGGGCATTACACAATATATCAAGAACCAAATACAATATCAAGAGGCAAATACAATTAACAATGCATATGAGAGAAGAACCAATCAAAAGGGTTTTATATGATGCTCAAATGCAAGGTGGCATGATGACATGAGCATGATATAATTATGATGCAACAATTATATATATGAAGTAGCCAATATATTACTAGACCAAGTAGCATTACAATTGTTAGACAATTGGGATGCTACATTGAGTGAGTTGTAAGAGTATCTATTATACATCTACTTACAACAATACCATATCAAAACATTAGCCCATCAATGATCTAAACTAGACGCCTCTAATTTATCAATTGCAAGTTTTACGTGGCTTAGGGCTTTCGGAGATAGAACCTGTCTAACCTACGAACATGAACCACAACGAGGATAACTAAGTTATTAGCAACTCGTTGTAAATCAGATATTGACAATAGTAGGAGAGACAGACACCCGCCAGCCACTTATGCAAAACAAGTTGCATATCATTCGTGGAACCGGTCTCATGTACGATGACATGTAAGGTTGGTCCGGGCCGCTTCATCCCACTATGCCACCAATATCCAAAGTACAAATAAGATGCAATAACATGATCATCATCGCCCACATATAAACATATGTGTACTACCCGTGCAAAGCACCTACGCATAGATCAGGCTCTGATACCACTGTTGGGTCCGCAGCATAGAAAACAAAAAATTTCCTACGGTGTGAACTACACGCCAAGATCTATCTACTAGGTACAAAGCAAACGGGTGGACATACATCCATAGAGAACTTACCCTCGAAGACAACGAGCTTTGCTAACGAGTAGGAACTCGTGGTTGATGTAGTCGTACACTTGCCGATCTCAAGATCATGAGGAAGTCCGAGCGCCGCAACTCAGCAGCACATCCGCTTTTTACGTTCAAGCCACCGGACAACCTCCACCTCCTCGCTCCAGCGATCTAGCGGAAGCAGCAACTCCTTCTAGACGAAATGCCACCGGGAACATGTAGTTCGCTAATCCGAGACCATGGGGGAATAATTCTAGAGGGGGAGAGAGATCCTTCACAAGGAGGTGTGTGGATGAAGGAGGGAATGGGTGGCCTTTTATAGGAGGAGGTGATGGGTTCGTAGCATGGAAAACAAAAAATTTCTACCGGAAGAACGAACAAAACCCAGATCTAATCTAGATAAAAGCCAAGATCTAATCTATTAGACATGTGCAACGAGATAGATCTGTACTAACCCTCGTAGAACCGAAAGTGTTACGAGATTAGATCTCGGGGTTGATGTAGTCGATCACTTGCCGATCTCAAGATCGTGTGGACGATCCTTTCGGCGTCGCGTTCCGGCAGCGCTTCCGCAGTCGGTCACACGTGCGGAGTCGAAGCAGACCTTCCTCTCCTCGTTCCAGCGAGCAGCGGAGGTAGTAGATCTTCTCCACGGAATCCCAGCAGCACGACGGTGTGGTGGTGGTGGTGGAGTAGAGATTTCTGCAGGGCTTCGCCTAAGCCGGAGCAGAGGGAAGGTAGAGGAGAGAGGCGGCGGCTAGAGCTTGTTATGAGAGAGTTCAAGGGGGTGGCGCCCCTCCCCTCTATTTAAAGGAGGGAGGCGCGCCATGGGAGGGGGAGTCCTAGTAGGACTCCCCTCCCTCCTTGGCCGGCGGGTTGGGAAGGGGGGAGGAGTCCTCCTCCCCCACGAATCCGTGTCTTGCCCCACAAGGTTTCCTTGACCCTTTCTTGGTTTTCAAGCAAACACCAAGAACTCTTCTAGAACCTTACGGAACATTAAAACCTTCTAGAATCTCCATACAAACACTCCGGAACATTTCCTAACTTAGAAAATGATCCCCAATATATGAATCTTATTCTCTGGACAATTCCGGATCTCCTCGTGATGTCCCGGATCCAATCCGAGACTCCGAACAACATTCGGTCTCCAACGCATATTCCATATCTACTTAAAACAATTTCGAACCTTAAGTGTGTCACCCTACGGTTCGTGAACATGTAGACATGATGGAGACATATCTCCGATCAATAACCATTAGCGGGATCTGGAGATCCATAACAGCTCCCACATACTCAACAATGACTTCGTGATCGATAGAACCGTTAACATACGAAACCAATTCCCTTTGTCACGCGATATTCTACTTATCCGAGGTTTGATCCTCGGTATCTCCATACCTAGTTCTACCTCGTTACTGATAAGTACTCTTTACTCGTTCCGTGATATGTTATCCCTTGTGACCTAGTCACATGCTTGCAAGCTAACTAGATGACATTCCACCGAGAGGGCCCAGAGCATATCTATCCGTCATATGGATGGACAAATCCCAATCTTGGTCCATGCGCTTCAACACATACTTTCAGAATACCCAATGTCACCTTTATAACCACCCAGTTACGAAGCGGCGTTTGATGTCATCAAAGTACCCATCTAGTGATGGTGATTAACATAACCTCATGGTCGAAGGATTAGGTTACTATGCATTTGAAAAGCTTATAGCAAAACGAACTTAATGACTTGATCTTATGCTATGCTTACTTATGGGTATGTGTCCATCACATCATTCTCCTAATGATATGATCTTGTTATTAACGACATCCAATGTTCATGATCAGGAAACCATGATCATCCATTAGTCAACAAGCTAGTTTAACAAGAGGCTTACTAGGGACTCTTTTATGTTTACAAAACACACAAGTATTAATGTTTCCGGTTAATACAATTATAGCATGGGATGTAAACATTTATCATAAACATAAAGATATAATAATAACCACTTTATTATTGCCTCTTGGGCATATATCCAACAGTCTCCCACTTGCACTAGAGTCAATAATCTAGTTAAAAAACTTGTGCATTCAACACCTATGGCTTTCTGGTGTTGTATAGACACTATTGCTAGTGGTAAACATAATCTTCAGATCTGACACTTCCAGGTCCGTGTGTATTTGCATTTCCTTGCGTCTCTACGCATTACTCATTCTCCAATGAGATGGCATTGTATAAATTTGGTCCTTTGGTGAGACCTTTAGTTCCTTGGGATTAAATCATGTTGATACAATTGTCGTACAATGTATCTTTATAGTATTATCCTGCTATGAACCACACCTAGTTTGATAACAAACTACTTAACGCAAATGCCCTCATTTGCTGCTACAATAGCAGTCATATACTTAGCCTTTTGTTGTAGTATCTGTCACAATGTTTTAACTTTGGTACTCAACCAAATCTGTTATGGAACTTCCTTTCCATTACATTGTGCCACCCATAGTTTAAATTGAGATAAACTTAATTTGTGACAAAACTAGTATCAATGCAACAATTTACAATGAACTATTTGTCACCACTATATAAATAATATATTCTTAGTTCTTCCAAAGATCATAGAAATATCCCTACTATTGTCCAATGATCATCTTATGAGTCATTCTGGTATATGCTCATAACATTTAGAGCATAGGACATATCTGGATGTGTACATCTCAAAGAATGATTGATCAAAATATTCTTGCGATTTCACCAAGTGTCAAAACACTTGAATCTCGTGTCAACACACTTGAATCTTGATTCAGTCCTTTCCGTGCGTCAAGAACCTTTCTTGTTGTTTCCATATTGAACTTATTCAACATCTTATCTATGTACATTTGGCAAAACCATATTAGCGCCTCAATCTATCCATATAGACATTGATGTCTAATTCTTGGGTTATGCCTAAGTCTTTCATCGAAATGAAATTCTTAACCTGTGTCAATAAAAGATGCATCATTTCTAATCAACGATATGTCTTTCACATAATGTATTAGAAATATGTCTTAGCGCTCCCACTTAATTTCTTGCAAAAATGCAAGCATCTTCATCATCTCTGATGAAATTAAACCTGTTAACGGTTTCATCACGGTGAAGATTCCAACTCCGCGATGCTCACTTCAACCATTGAAGTTTTGCATACTCTTTTAGCATCCTTTGAATTAACAAAACCCTTTGGATCGTGTCATGGACACATCCTAGGTAACCATTCTATTAGAAGAACTTGTTTTGTTTGTTCAACTACTATATACCAAAATATATGTAGTGGTTGCTATATTAATCCGTCCAGACTAAATATCGCTACGAAAGATCAAATCTTATCATAGTCAATTCCTTGAACATTGTCGTAAACTCTTTCCGACATGTCGACTATTTCATAGATGTGAAACATCCATGTCTATTTCTTTATAGATCCATATACGACTATAAGGTCTTGCACCTTTCCAGAGGGTCTTTCAAATTCAAAGCTTGATTTCTCGTGTATGGAATTATCACGGATTTTATGGCTTCAAGCCACTTAACGAAGTCAGGGCCCATCATTGATTATTTGCATGTAGTCGGTTCATCATTGTCAAACAACAATGATTTAACTCTCAAATCTTGGCATTTGATTACTTACCCGACCTACTTGGTTCAATAGTAACTTAGATCTCTGTGACCACAACATTTGAGGCACGTGAGCCATGAGCATTGTTGCTGCCTCCGGGACACTTACCGACGCTGCGCAACTCAGCACATATTAGCAAAGGTTCAACAACCTTGTCAAAGTTCTATTGTCCTCCCACTTAACTTTTCACCAAAAATTCCTTCTCAAGAAACTTGACATTCTAAGTGACAAAAACTTTTGTCTTCGGTGTTATGGAGGAATACCCAATGGTTATTCGAAATAACCTACAAAGACATGCTCATCCGACTTTGGTTGTAAACACTTTACTTATACCTAGCATACCAAAAATTTAAGAAAGGACAACCTGGGTTTTATCCCAAACCATGACTTATATGGTGTCATTTCAACAGATCACGATGGAGCTCTTTTCAGTGTAAAAGCGGTAGTCACTAAAGCTTTAATCTTTAAAATATAATGACAGTTTTATAAATGACACCTTTGATCTTACCATGTCAAACAAGGTTTCATTACATATCTCGAACACTCCATACTCCTATGGTGTTTTGGGAAATGCAAATCCATGGAACGATTCCTCAAATCTTAGGTGTTTTGCTAAACTTGTAACTCAAACATCTTTATGATCCAATCATAAACTTTTTTATTTTCTTGTTACAATGATTTTCCACTTCATCTTGAAAGTCTTTGAACATTTTTCAAATGTTTCATACTTCTTCCTTATTGAGTAAGTATATACATATACCCACTCAAATCTTCGGAGAAAACGTATGAAGTTGAAATCCATCACCCACGACTACACATCATGGACTATATACATCAATATGTACAAATTCCAATCAGTTAGTCGTCCGTTCCTCTTTTGGCCTACTAACGGAGTTTTAATTATCTCCAGGAAAGTATCACAAGCGTCATTTGATCAAAATCAAAGACTCCAAAAAATCCATCAACATGGAGTTTCTTCATGTATCCCTTTCAATATAATTTAAACGGCAATGTCACTTCGCAAGTGATCTTTCAATCATTTGTCTTGCGACATTTTAGCATTAGTTTTATGGTCGTTATTTCTCCAACCAGATTTGTATATCATCCATCTATTATGGAATGCAGTAATTATTTGAACAACCTTTTGTCGTCATAATACCTGATCAAAATAACAATTATTGAAACAAATCTTGAAGGCAAGCTTTGATGTTAACGAGCAACACAACAACCCTTTGTTTGTTTTCGATGAACATCATCACATATTCTCTTGCTAGTTACTTAGGCCATTGCAGTTCATGAATTGTGTTGTCCTGTATGACACTTCATACCAACCAATTCGGTATCCAATACCATGAGCGACATTGTTTAACAACCAAGGAATACAGCCATAACATGTATCTTCTATATACCTAAGTTGGACATCTCCAATCTTTTCTTTTCTGCCAAATATTTTATAGATTCTCTTTCAACAATTCCTTTTATTTTAAAAGAATCTATCAACATCAATAGTGGTGTCATTCACATGACACATAGTACAAAGTGTGTATAGTCAAATACTAATACCTTTGGACTTGCACTTTGAAGTGGATCACCTTCATCAAATGTTTGGCATTCTTTCAAAATTCCATTCTTTAGTAATCTTTTAGTGTAGTAAACATTTTACTTACATCTTCTATTCATCCTTATCATGACAATTTTCATGATCAAGCTGCTATAGCTTATAAAGGTGAATTGCGAGTATAATGTTTCTTTTCCAAAACCTTTTTGGAGGATTAGGACGACTAGCGTCTCCAATCTTCACAAATTCTCATCAAATATGAGGACGTATACTCTATCATGTTGTAACCAACACATTGTTTTAGATATCGCAATACCTTTCACATATGATGGTTTCTGAAACATTGCTTTCAGCTCTTAGATAAACTTGATATTAAAAACAATCTTTTGAGTATCAAGAATCATGGAGGCAAACATGATACATTAGATACTAACACTGGAATTGTTACTCTTGATTTAATACTGTTTATTAAACTTCACAGAGTAAACGGAGTTTGCTGAAAGTTTGCAATATGACTATTAAACTTTAGATTGACACTCAAAACAATACGATACCAGTTCGTAAAGCAAATATCCAGAATTTCTATAGTTCTACTATCTCCACTATAACTAAGCGTAAGGTGGTGAACGGATGCCGATGACTACAACAAACTATGCAAGTTCACTTTGATTGTGTTTATGATAAATTGAGTTTGACTAATCCAAATTACAAATGAACTCCCACTCAAAACAACATCCCTCGAGTTGTTTTAGTGATTACACGAACCAAATCCACTACACCAAGTCCGATCATCACGTGAGATGATGTAGCTTTAAAGGCGAACAATCAACATGTTCATCATATCATCCATATGACTCATGCTTTACCTTTCGATATTCCGTGTTCCAAGACCATGTCTGTACATGCTAGGCTTGTCAAGGTTAACCTTAGTATCCGCATGTGCAAATCTGGCTTGCACCCGTCGTATGCACACGTAGAATCTATCACACCCGATCATCACGAGATGCTTCGAAACGACGAGTCTTAGCAACGGTGCCTACTAAGGACGAACACTTTATTACTTGATATTTAGTGAGAGGGATCATCTTATAATGCTACCGTCGCGATCTAAGCAATACAAGATGCATAAAGGATTAACATCACAGGCAATTCATAATTAGTGTGATATGATATGGCCCTTTCTTCTTATGCCTTTGATCTCCATCTCCAAAGCACGGACATGATCTCCATCATCACCAGCATTGCGTCAAGGTCATTGGCGCCGCTTCATGGTTGTCCATCATCACTAGCAACTATTACAACTACTTGGAATAAAGCTATTACAAGATGAATAGACATGCAGGTCTTAATAGAATTAAAGACAACCATTAGGCTCCTGCCGGTTGCCATATTACAACAAGGATCATTGCATACATCAAATATAGTCACAATCACATGATGGCCATATCACATCACAAAACCCCTGCAAAAACAAGTTAGACGCCTCTAATTTTCTTTGCAAGTTTTACGTGGTTTGGGGCTTTCGAATAAGAACGAATCTTACCTACGAAACTGAACCACAACGTTGATACAAGTGCTATCAAGTGCAAAGTGTAAATTGATCTATACTATGATGGGAGAGACAGACACCCGCAAAGCCACTTGTGCAATACGAGTTGCACGTCAACTATGGAGCAAGTCTCATGTGCGATGACATGTAAGGTTAGCCCGATCCGCTTCATCCCACCATACCGCAAGATGCAAAGTACACAAAGAAAAAAGACGGCACGAGCACCAACGCCCACAAAACCATTGTGTTCTACTCATGCAACAGATCTACACATAGATACGGCTCTGATACCACTGATGGGTTCGTAGCATGGAAAACAAAATTTTCTACCGCAAGAACGAACAAAACCCAGATCTAATCTAGATAAAAGCCAAGATCTAATCTATTAGACATGTGCAACGAGATATATCTGTACTAACCCTCGTAGAACCGAAAGCGTTATGAGATTAGATCTCGGGGTTGATGTAGTCGATCACTTGCCGATCTCAAGATCGTGTGGACGATCCTTCCGGCGCAAGCGTTCGGCGCTTCCTTGATCGGTCTGCGTCGGTCGGCAGACCTTCCTCTCCCGTTCGTGAGCAGCGGGGAGGTAGTAGATCTTCCACGGAATCCCAAAGACCTGACGGTGTGGTGGTGGTGGTGGAGTAGAGATTTCTGCAGGGCTTCGCCTAAGCCGGAGCAGAGCGAAGGTAGAGGAGAGAGGTGATGGCTAGAGCTTGTTATGAGAGAGTTCAAGGGGGTGGCGCCCCTCCCCTCTATTTAAAGGAGGGAGGCGCGCCATGGGAGGGGGAGTCCTAGTAGGACTCCCCTCCCTCCTTGGCCGGCGGGTTGGGAAGGGGGGAGGAGTCCTCCTCCCCCACGAATCCGTGTCTTGCCCCACAAGGTTTCCTTGACCCTTTCTTGGTTTTCAAGCAAACACCAAGAACTCTTCTAGAACCTTACGGAACATTCTGAAACCTTCTAGAATCTCCATACAAACACTCCGGAACATTTCCTAACTTAGAAAATGATCCCCAATATATGAATCTTATTCTCTGGACAATTCCGGATCTCCTCGTGATGTCCCGGATCCAATCCGAGACTCCGAACAACATTTGGTCTCCAACGCATATTCCATATCTACTTAAAACAATTTTGAACCTTAAGTGTGTCACCCTACGGTTCGTGAACATGTAGACATGATGGAGACATATCTCCGATCAATAACCATTAGCGGGATCTGGAGATCCATAACAGCTCCCACATACTCAACGATGACTTCGTGATCGATAGAACCATTAACATACGAAACCAATTCCCTTTGTCACGCGATATTCTACTTATCCGAGGTTTGATCCTCGGTATCTCCATACCTAGTTCTACCTCGTTACTGATAAGTACTCTTTACTCGTTCCGTGATATGTTATCCCTTGTGACCTAGTCACATGCTTGCAAGCTAACTAGATGACATTCCACCGAGAGGGCCCAGAGCATATCTATCCGTCATATGGATGGACAAATCCCAATCTTGGTCCATGCGCTTCAACACATACTTTCAGAATACCCAATGTCACCTTTATAACCACCCAGTTACGAAGCGGCGTTTGATGTCATCAAAGTACCCATCTAGTGATGGTGATTAACATAACCTCATGGTCGAAGGATTAGGTTACTATGCATTTGAAAAGCTTATAGCAAAACGAACTTAATGACTTGATCTTATGCTATGCTTACTTATGGGTATGTGTCCATCACATCATTCTCCTAATGATATGATCTTGTTATTAACGACATCCAATGTTCATGATCAGGAAACCATGATCATCCATTAGTCAACAAGCTAGTTTAACAAGAGGCTTACTAGGGACTCTTTTATGTTTACAAAACACACAAGTATTAATGTTTCCGGTTAATACAATTATAGCATGGGATGTAAAAATTTATCATAAACATAAAGATATAATAATAACCACTTTATTATTGCCTCTTGGGCATATCTCCAACAGGAGGGGGGCGCCCCCGCTCTCCATGGCCGGCGCATGGGGGAGGGGTGTAGCATCCCAATTGTCTAACAATTGTAATGCTACTAGCCTAGTCTATATAATGGCTACTTCAAATATATAATTGTTGCATCATCATTATATCATGCTCATGTCATCATGCCACCTTGCATTTGAGCATCATATAAAACCCTTCTTGTTTTGGTTCTTATCTCATATGCATTATTAATTGTATTCACCTCTTGATATATTGTTAATGCCCAAGTTGAGTTGGGGGCATATCTCTTATTAACTCCACCACCTTTCTTTCACCACCTTATAATTCCACCACCTAACTAAATATGAGCTTGGCACTTATTGGTTTTACCTCTAGCTCATGTGGGTTGGGATGGATCCAATTCTTTCCACATGCTCTCATCTTGGCATCATGTTGTTTTCACATTATTGATATATGAGAGTCACATGGCCACCTTTGCATGCCTTGTGAGTGGGAACCTTTTCCCTAGCCTCCATCTGGATTATTATGGAATTATGCTCATGTTGGGGTATTGTTGGGACTATTGAGCATCTAGTGGCACATACACACTAGCAAGCCCCATTGTATTTCAAATATGGTCATCTCCATCTACTCCACATGGGGCATCCTTTTTAATTCTTTTGCTTGGCTTTTATTCCAATTTTGGGAATGCATAATAATAATGCCATGGGATAATATTGTTTTCACAAGAATCCTCATGACATTAAATATTTTGCATGGGCCATGCAAGTGCCACCTTTTCTTTTTGGGAATTTGGTTTTATTTGAATCTTAAGTGGATCATCATCTCTCTCTACCCCTTAGGCTTGGTCTTGCTTGATGCATGCTAGCATCCAAACCTCATCCCCATCTCCATCCATGCCATCACCACTTTCCTTTTCTCCTCTCTTTTGGCCATTTCTTGCTTGAGCTTGTTTTGGTCTTGCTTGATCTTGTCCAAGAGAACCACACCACATCTCTCTCTCTCTAAAACCCTAATCTACCATACCCCCATCAAGCCCTACACCTAATCTCCCCATTATCACCATACCCCATCCTAGCTAAACCCTAAACCTACCCCACCACCTCTTTTCCATCTATGCCGAGCCTCTTCCAGCTGGCCCCACCTAGCCCCTCTCTCAGCACCCCCCGCCCCCCCCCCTAGCCTGCAGCGAGCCAAACCTAACCCTAACCCGTGCCCCCCTCAACAACCTAGGCCAAAACCAAGCCAAACCTAACCCTAGCACTAGCCGAGCCACCCCTCTCTCTGCATGGGGCCCCTCCACCGAGCCTACCACCTCTGCCTCACCCTACCCACAGGAAGCCTCCTTACCTGCCTCGCCTGGCCGAGCACGCGTGAGGAGGTGGAGAAAAGGTGGCCGATGCCACCTTTATCCCCAGCTGCTCCCACACGGCAACCACGGCACCCCCTCTCCTCTCCGTCCCTATCCACCTCTCTGCCTCGCCTAGCTACCCAGATCTACCCCAAGAACACCCTGCTCCCTCCCCTCTCTTCTTCACCCGACGATCCAGGAGTGCTGGAAGCGGGAGTGCCCTGAAGACACCGAGGCCCCACGTGCAGAGCCGGCAGACAGCGAGGGAACCCTAGCCGCCCGTGCATCTGCGTCCTCGTCGATCGCTAGCGTCCCAAGCCGATCCTCCACCGCCGACCAACTCTCGTGAGCTCCCCAACCCCCCAGACATCCTCGTCGTCGCCGTCTCGCCCTGGCCTTGCCGGACTTTCCGTCGAACGACCTCCGCAGCGACGCTTCGTTTACTGCTGGCGCTCGCTTAGCCCATATCTAGACCCAACCCTGCGGTCAAGCCCAAGCCTACCGCAACGGCTTCGCCCCCGTGTGCACGCCCCAGGTCGCGAGTTCGAACCCGCCTCGCTGCGCCGCGCGCCGCAGACCGATCTATCCTCTGCGGCATAGAAGAAAAACAGTGTCGAGCGTCGTTTTGCGCATACCCCCCTGCTTTTTGTGCTCTCAACCCGCGGTCCAGCGGGTCCCACCTGTCATCCGCGATAGCGTTTTTACAAAAGGACACCCGTAAGACCTGGCCCTCAACCCGCGGTCCCGGCGTGGCACGTGCTTTCCCGTTCACCCGGCGGCATGTGGGCTGCGTCGCGCTTAGGTCCACCGATTAGCCACATGGCTCGCGTCGATTCGGTGAGAAAAGCCTGCTCAAGACGCTTGCATTTAGTCCAAGGGCAGGCCCACCGTCGGCCTCGTATGCAGCTAGACGAGAGTAACAAAAGTACTTCTGAAATCTGTTTTAAATCAAATCTTTTTCAAATTAATTCGAATTCAAATTAAATTCTGTTTTTAAATAACTTTTCAAATATTAATCCAAATAATACAAGTAATATATGTTTTAAAATCAGAAAAATATGAGGATTTCAAAGATGCCCTTCAAATTATATTTTGAACATTTAAAATTTCAAGTTGATTTAAATTACAAATAAAATTCCCTTTGGCCTTAAATAATTAATAACTTTTGTTTTATAACTCCAAATTTAACAAATAATATGTCTAAAATGATTAGCTCGACGAGACCTTTCTGTTTATGCATACCTTGTTTTGAATTGCAGCATGCATCATATAAATATATTGTATACAGCAACTAATATGAGGTTAAAATGTGGTTAAAACCCAATAAAAATGTTTATTCTTGTATTCCACACCTCACCCATGCCATGCTACTTTATTGCCATGCAAATGGTGCATCATTCATCATGGCATGATTGTTTGCTTATCGCATTTAATTCATATGCTTGCGCACTTTATTTATGTTGGCCCTTGTTTGTTTGGTTCTTCTTCGAATAGATGCTGAGCAGGGGATATATCAAGAGAACCAGGAGCACTACCCAGATCCATCCCTTGCTTCAACTGAGCTGCCAGGCAAGCACTACCACATGCTTGCATACATATAGTACCTATTGCCTCTTTCTTATTCTTGCATCATTGAGTCGCGATTGCATTAAATTGAATCCCAAGTATTGCATAGCCTTTACTTTTAAACCCCACCGAAGCTTGTTCCTCCATCCCATGAGCCATTACTACAGGAGTTGTTTGAGCCATGCGAGTCGTAGAACAGCATGTGTAGGGTATGTGAGTGTCTGATGGATAACGAGGTACCTATACAACTTAACCTGAGTAGTAATGGGATAACTAATGAAAGTGGCATCGGTGAGCCATATTCGCTATTTGGTTTTTTAGGCTCACTTGTGTCCCGTAGGACCCCGAGTACTTGATTCCTGTTCCTTGAATATTCGCGCTATCCACATCCGGGAGGCTTATGAACCCCCCACAGCGAGCTTGATTCATTCTTATTTCTTGGGGCCACAAACTAGTTTGAGGTTTTATTTACTATCTGTACTTATGCCATGCTTTCTTTGCTTTATTTAAATTGTGCGAGGTCTCGCACCTTTGTCTTGTTAGGAAAGCGGAGTGTTTTCGCGGTGTCGACAAGCCCAGTCACATTTTCGGGTTCCCAGTCGTTCACAGCCACTGGCGCAAACCTTGAGGCCGTCTCGGAGTCAGCTAACTTCGTTGCGGGTAGCTCAATGGGGTGGCCCCGTGAAATATTTCTGAATCCTGTGATCGCTTTGTCGTGACTGCCTCGTTGGGTTTTGATTTGGTTTTTCGGAGGCATATTGAGTGTGTGTTGCTATTTGTGCACCCCTGCAGGGTAAAACTTTCTGAAAGCCGTGTCCGCGGTTATGGACGACTTGGAGCACAGTTTCTCGATCATAGACAAGCATAACTAAAGTACCGCTTTTAAGTTGACTAGACTAGGTACCTGACTAGTAAATAGTGCAACACTCACGGAATGGATAATAAAACTGCCAATGGATGGGGGGCTGTTCGTCCGCTTCCTCGTCGGTAAGCGAGGAGGAGGATGGATCTGTTAAGATTACCATTATAACTGTTGTTATTAATTCACGGACATCCGTCTATCTCTGGTTAGGCGGATGGTTAGCGAGTATCTATAGAATTGCTAGGGTTTATATTTTGCTGCAATTCGTCACCCAGTTGTGTCCCCTTTAGAGGCATAAAGACTTGCTGAGTACCCTAGGGTCTCACACGATAAATTATTGGTTCGGATGAACAGGTACCCTCACAAGATGGATCTTGGGTGGAAGAGGCAGACGATGTGGGCAGCGATCATTCGGTGTAGAGATTCCGGGAACGGGATCCGTGAGATCGTGGGCGGGATGTGCTTATTTATGGGGCATCTTATGCCGATTTGCTTCTTATCCGCATCGGATTTTGTCTTCCGCTTCCGCTTGATACTGTTGATTGATGTATAAGGAGATATCCTAAACTATTATATCTATCTAGGATATTTGGATCTTGCCGTATGGGCGTTGCTATATTCCTTTCTTTTTAGATGGAATGGCTCGATGTCTTTGTATGGTGGCTTGCATACATACTCATTTGTGTATGTAGTTGATCCTTCGCTTTTGCCGATTACGCCGCCCGTTCTTGTCCTGATGTTTGGAAATGGTTGGGACGGCCGAAAGGTCTACCTGTGAGTGGCATTTGGGCCCCACCGTACTATTTCAACCATTTCTGAACATCCAGGCTTGTACTAGGAGCGTAATTCACCGACGTAGTTACAATTGGTATCAGAGCCATCCCGACCTTCAGGGTCTCAGCCAAATGGTCGTTGTCTGTCTAGCAAATATTTTTGGTAGCTATGTATACTAGGGAAAAACAACAACGTGAGAGTAGGACTGCTTCCACTTTTCTTCTTACCCAACCACCCACCCACCCTTTTCTGGTAAGGAAGTGTAACGTTTTCAATCCTCTTCTTAAAATTCAAACTAGGATTCACGTGTTCTGGGATTCCGTAGTACCATAGGTTGTGTGTGTGAGTGTGTGTGTGTGTGTGTGTGTAAATCCTTGTCTATCTGTTGCATCCAGTTTGTTGTCTCTATCTGCCTTTTGGTTATCAACTGTTGGTACATTCCATACTGACAGGCTTTTGAAAACCGGCGCGATATATCTGACTCCTTATTAACCGGTGCCATCTTCTTAAGGGTGTTCTTCCTTCTAGCAACTCCTCTTTCTGTGTAAGCATCTGTTGCTAATCTCGTTCTGCTAAGGGATTTTGCGCATCTATTGGTATTTTAATGCCGAAAAATGCGGAAAAATTTTCTTTGCTATATCTGTGTTTCCACACTCCTTTTCCAGTCGTGTGTGAAACATTATCTATCTCCCTTTTATCAGCATGTCCATGCCAACTCATTCTTTTGTCACCGGCGCTTAATCCTAGAGTTTCTTTTCATCTCCTTTTCTCTTGGGCTAATTACATAACATGTGTCGATCCGTTGCTGGTGATTGTAATTTGGTTCTCGGCATAGCTATATTCCACTCATGATAATGTCGATTGGAATATGGAAAATGCTATCAACCGTCACCATCTGGAGGATAAGGTTATCTCCTGTGATTTTAAGTACACCGTGATCATATCTATGCATAATCAAGTATCTTTGGCAATCCGGAGTTTCTCAAAGCACTACGGTGGTCTATCATCTGTTTATCTTGACGCACACCTTTTTGAACCCCATATCTGCACAATTCTCCTGGATACGAGGGAATTGCATCTTTTCGTCTCTGATAGTTTTGCTTAGGGTATGATCTATCATCGGTTCTTACCCAAAATCTCTTTATCTTTGTAACCGGCGATCCGATCGACAATGTGAATCAGGTGACATCTCTTTTTCTTCCGAAGGACCAGATAATCTATTCTTCCAGTGCATCTTCTTCATCACGAACCCGTGCTCTTAATATTGATCTTTCTAAGAGCGTTGAGCTCAGGAAGTGTTTCGAGCATTTGTTCGTTTCTTCTGCCTCTTGAAACTCGATATTCTGGGAATATCCTGTTAATCCTTGGTGGTATATGTTGATAATATGCTTGCCTTTTCGGTATCAATGGAAGGATATGGAAGATCATCTATGTCTCCTTCTCTCAAGCTTCGAGAACACTGCCTGTGTGCAAAGTCTCAAAGTGAGAGTTCTGACTTTTTGAAGTCACCTATCACGACCACGTCCTTCTGCTAAATACACTGCTGCAATTCTGGAATTAGCAAGTCCATTGTTAATTCCATCCCCCATCTTCAACCAATCCAGAGTTGTTCCTTGTTGGCAAGTTATCATCGTCGTTTTGCTGAAGATTTTCCTCAAAACTGCTAGATCTCTATCAATCGTTTCAAGAAGAACATGGAGTCTTTCACCTCAGTCTCGTCAAGTAATCTTTTGAAACCATCTCGCTCTATCGTCTCTGCTCAATCCACCAGAGGCCATGAAGACCTTCCAGATCTTGTATTCCTTCTGTTCAAGTTGGTGTTATCTTTTTCTTTATCTGTGGAATCTTGCAGTTGTTCTCCATAATCTTCCTTCATATCTTTCCGGTGGCTTGGTACTTCTGACATGACGACAACATCATCATCTTTATCTATCTTTAAATCCGGCGAATCATTTGCATCTATCCTTGTTTTCTAACGAAGTTCCATGAGTTCTTGTCAATACCTACAGTCTGTTCCGGTAGTTGGGTTGCATGGTTTTCTTATTCATGTGCGGAGTAATGCTTTGAGTGCGGGATGGAGTAGCTACCATACCACTACTCTTATCATTCGCTCTTGTACATTGAATGGGTGAATTAATGTGATCTCACTCATTCCACGGAAGCTAGAAGTGGCCTTTATCCCTTGATACTTTTACTTCCGTCTTTGTTTTTTCGGAGTGCTCTCTCGAAGAAAGTAATCAATATTCTCTTGTTGGTGATCTCGTGTTTTCCTACACGGAGCAAAATCCTCAATTATCTGGTGGAACAAACGCAAACTCTTTTCGGACCTCGTCTTTCTACCGGTGCTGGACATCCCCAAACAAGATGAAAGGAAACTATCTCTCTTTGTTTCATCAATTCTTTTCTCTGTGGTAAAGCCAATTATGGTTGAGGCCATCAGCCGCAAATCTATTGCGTTAGCCTCAAGGCTAACGAAAGCAATAAGTATCTCTACAATAAACTCCAGATCCTCCATATTCTTTGCTTCTCGGGATTCCACCATGATCTGGCTTCACATCCGTCTCTGGAAGTTATATCCGCGCACCTCAATTGCGTGATCCTTTGGTTCTTACCGGCGCAAGTAGATCTAATCTGACGATGTCTAACTAAATCTTTCTGTTCATAACAAGGGACTCTATTGTTTGAAGGCAATATTATTTCTGTACTTCATTTCTCAAATCCGAGAGGAGATACGATGCTATTGTCATAGTGGTTCAAACCTCTCCAACCTAGTCTTCTGGCGACGCAAAGATTCATCCTCTCTAGTATCGGTAAATCTTTAATCTTAATGATGTGTCTTTCTTTATCCATGATGCATCATATTTTCCTTTCTTTCACAAGTGGTTCTATTCTTTTATCATGTTTCTTGAGAAAACTGGAGCTATGTCCATCCTATCCTTCTTGTCTCACGGCAATCCTTCAACTCTTCTAACCCGTTGTTTCTCAAGCAAAACGCAAGACTCGCAACAAGTCTAGCAAGTTTTGCAAGGTGTAGTGGTCGCACCATTCCGTTCTTCGTCATCTTGGGAACGCAAGATCACCTTCGTTCCGAACACCCGCCTATCTTTGTGTCTTCTTCTTCTTCCTAGAATCTCGGGGCGAGATTCCTGTTTAGTGGGGGAGAGTTGTAGCATCCCAATTGTCTAACAATTGTAATGCTACTAGCCTAGTCTATATAATGGCTACTTCAAATATATAATTGTTGCATCATCATTATATCATGCTCATGTCATCATGCCACCTTGCATTTGAGCATCATATAAAACCCTTCTTGTTTTGGTTCTTATCTCATATGCATTATTAATTGTATTCACCTCTTGATATTGTATTTGGTTCTTGATATATTGTTAATGCCCAAGTTGAGTTGGGGGCATATCTCTTATTAACTCCACCACCTTTCTTTCACCACCTTATAATTCCACCACCTAACTAAATATGAGCTTGGCACTTATTGGTTTTACCTCTAGCTCATGTGGGTTGGGATGGATCCAATTCTTTCCACATGCTCTCATCTTGGCATCATGTTGTTTTCACATTATTGATATATGAGAGTCACATGGCCACCTTTGCATGCCTTGTGAGTGGGAACCTTTTCCCTAGCCTCCATCTGGATTATTATGGAATTATGCTCATGTTGGGGTATTGTTGGGACTATTGAGCATCTAGTGGCACATACACACTAGCAAGCCCCATTGTATTTCAAATATGGTCATCTCCATCTACTCCACATGGGGCATCCTTTTTAATTCTTTTGCTTGGCTTTTATTCCAATTTTGGGAATGCATAATAATAATGCCATGGGATAATATTGTTTTCACAAGAATCCTCATGACATTAAATATTTTGCATGGGCCATGCAAGTGCCACCTTTTCTTTTTGGGAATTTGGTTTTATTTGAATCTTAAGTGGATCATCATCTCTCTCTACCCCTTAGGCTTGGTCTTGCTTGATGCATGCTAGCATCCAAACCTCATCCCCATCTCCATCCATGCCATCACCACTTTCCTTTTCTCCTCTCTTTTGGCCATTTCTTGCTTGAGCTTGTTTTGGTCTTGCTTGATCTTGTCCAAGAGAACCACACCACATCTCTCTCTCTCTAAAACCCTAATCTACCATACCCCCATCAAGCCCTACACCTAATCTCCCCATTATCACCATACCCCATCCTAGCTAAACCCTAAACCTACCCCACCACCTCTTTTCCATCTATGCCGAGCCTCTTCCAGCTGGCCCCACCTGGCCCCTCTCTCCCTGGCCCCACCAGCTGCTACCCCACCCCATACCCTAGCTGCAACCGAGCCAAACCTAACCCTAACCCGACCCTAGCACTAGCCGAGCCACCCCCTCTCTCTCTCTGCATGGGGGCCCCTCCATCGAGCCTACCACCTCTCTGGCCTCACCCTACCCCACCTGGAAGCCTCCCCTACCTGCCCCTGCCCAGCCCTGGCCGAACCGAGCACGTGAGGAGGTGGAGAAAAGGTGGCCGAGGCCACCTTTATCCCCAGCTGCTCCCACACGGCAACCACGGCACCCCCTCTCCTCTCCGTCCCTATCCACCTCTCTGCCTCGCCCAGCTACCCAGATCTACCCCAAGAACACCCTGCTCCCTCCCCTCTCTTCTCCACCACCGTCTACCCCCAAACGCCGGTCACCGTCGGCCTCTACTCCGTCCCGACGATCCAGTCGCGCAGCGCGTCGGTGGAGTGCCCTGGAAGACCGAGGAGGCTCCCCCACGTCACCCTGTACACGGAGCCGAGCAGGAGGAGCACCCGAGCGCCGGTACCAGCGCGAGGCCGACGCGAAACCCTAGCCGGCCGTCTGTCTGCGTCCTCGTCGATCGCCAGCGTCCCAAGCCGATCCTCCACCGCCGACCAACTCTCGGTGAGCTCCCCAACCCCCCAGACATCCTCGTCGTCGCCGTCTCGCCCTGGCCTCGCCGGACTTTCCGTCGAACGACCTCCGCGCGACGCCGCTCGTTTCTGCTTGCGCGCTTCCGCTCCGCTTAGCCCATATCTAGACCCCAACCCCCTGCAGTCACAAGCCCAAGCCTACCGCAACGGCTTCGCCCCCGTGCGCGCGCCCCAGGTCGCGAGTTCGAACCCGCCTCGCCGCGCCGCGCGCCGCAGACCGATCTGTCCTCTGCGGCGTAGAAGAAAAACAGTGTCGAGCGTCGTTTTGCGCATACCCCCCCTGCTTTTTGCGCGCTCAACCCGCGGTCCAGCAGGTCCCACCTGTCATCCGCGATAGCGTTTTTACAAAAGGACACCCGTAAGACCTGGCCCTCAACCCGCGGTCCCGGCTGTGCCGCGTGGCACCCGCCCGTTCACCCGCTGGCATGTGGGCCTGCGTCCGCGCTAGGTCCACCAGTCAGCCACCGCGGCTCGCGTCGGTTGCGGTGAGAAAAGCCCGTTCTGCACGCTGCGTTGCTGAGTCAGCGCGTGGCCCACCCGTCAGCGTCTGTGTCTGGCTAGACCTGAGTAACAAAAGTACTTCTGAAATCTGTTTTAAATCAAATCTTTTTCAAATTAATTCCAATTCAAATTAAATTCTGTTTTTAAATAACTTTTCAAATATTAATCCAAATAATACAAGTAATATATGTTTTCAAATCAGAAAAATATGAGGATTTCAAAGATGCCCTTCAAATTATATTTTGAACAATTAAAATTTCAAGTTGATTTAAATTACAAATAAAATGCCCTTTGGCCTTAAATAATTAATAACTTTTGTTTTATAACTCCAAATTTAACAAATAATATGTCTAAAATGATTAGCTCGACGAGACCTTTCTGTTTATGCATACCTTGTTTTGAATTGCAGCATGCATCATATAAATATATTGTATACAGCAACTAATATGAGGTTAAAATGTGGTTAAAACCCAATAAAAATGTTTATTCTTGTATTCCACACCTCACCCATGCCATGCTACTTTATTGCCATGCAAATGGTGCATCATTCATCATGGCATGATTGTTTGCTTATCGCATTTAATTCATATGCTTGCGCACTTTATTTATGTTGGCCCTTGTTTGTATGGTTCTTCTTCGAATAGATGCTGAGCAGGGGATATATCAAGAGAACCAGGAGCACTACCCAGATCCATCCCTTGCTTCAACTGAGCTGCCAGGCAAGCACTACCACATGCTTGCATACATATAGTACCTATTGCCTCTTTCTTATTCTTGCATCATTGAGTCGCGATTGCATTAAATTGAATCCCAAGTATTGCATAGCCTTTACTTTTAAACCCCACCGAAGCTTGTTCCTCCATCCCATGAGCCATTACTACAGGAGTTGTTTGAGCCATGCGAGTCGAGAAACGACATGTGTAGGGTATGTGAGTGTCGATGGATAACGAGGTACCTATACAACTTAACCGAGTAGTAATGGGATAACTAATGAAAGTGGCATCGGTGAGCCATATTGCTATTTGGTTTTTCAGGCTCACTTGTGTCCGTGGGACCCCGAGTACTTGATTCTGTTCCTTGAATATTCGCTATCCACATCCGGAGGCTTATGAACCCCGAGCGAGCTTGATTCATTCTTATTTCTTGGGGCCACAAACTAGTTTGAGGTTTTATTTACTATCTGTACTTATGCCATGCTTTCGCTTTATTTAAATTGTGCGAGTCTTGCATCTTTGTCTTGTTTAGGAAAGCGGAGTGTTTTCGCGGTGTCGACAAGCCCAGTCACATTTTCGGGTTCCTAGTCGTTCATAACCACTGGCGCAAACCTTGGGGCCGTCTCGGAGTCAGCTAACTTCGTTGCGGGTAGCTCAATGGGGTGGCCCCCTGAAATATTTCTAAATCCTGTGATCGCTTTGTCGTGACTGCCTCGTTGGGTTTTGATTTGGTTTTTCCGAGGCATATCGAGTGTGTGTTGCTATTTGTGCACCCCTGCAGGGTAAAACTTTCTGAAAGCCGTGTCCGCGGTTATGGACGACTTGGAGCACAGTTTCTCGATCATAGACAAGCATAACTAAAGTACCGCTTTTAAGTTGACTAGACTAGGTACCTGACTAGTAAATAGTGCAACACTCACGGAATGGATAATAAAACTGCCAATGGATGGGGGGCTGTTCGTCCACTTCCTCGTCGGTAAGCGAGGAGGAGGATGGATCTGTTAAGATTACCATTATAACTGTTGTTATTAATTCACGGACATCCTTCTATCTCTGGTTAGGCGGATGGTTAGCGAGTATCTATAGAATTGCCAGGGTTTTTCTTTTGCTGCAATTGCGTCACCCTAGGTTGTGTCCCCTTTAGAGGCATAAAGACTTGCTGAGTACCCCTAGGGTCTCACACGATAAATTATTGGTTCAGATGAACAGGTACCCTCACAAGATGGATCTGGGTGGAAGAGGCAGACGATGTGGGCAACGATCATTCGGTGTAGAGATTAGGGAACGGGATCCGTGAGATCTGTGGGCGGGATGTGCTTATTTATGGGGCATCTTATGCCGATTTGCTTCTTATCCGTTACTCGGATTTTGTCTTCGCTTCCGCTTGATACTCGTTGATTGATGTATAAGGAGATATCCTAAACTATTATATCTATCTAGGATATTTGGATCTTGCTTGGGCGTTGCTATATTTCCTTTCTTTTTAGATGGAATGGCTCGATGTCTTTGTTGTATGGTGGCTTGCATACATACTCATTTGTGTATGTAGTTGATCCTTCTTCGCTTCGCCGATACGCCCGTTCTTGTCGATGTGTGGAAATGGTTGGGACGGCCGAAAGGTCTACCTGTGAGTGGCATTTGGGCCCCACCGTACTATTTCAACCATTTCTGCTCATCCAGGCTTGTAACTAGGAGCGTAATTCACCGACGTAGTTACAACCTACGAGCAATGAACTACTCTTTGACAAATTTGGTCCCAACAGACACATCCTTCCATGGCATAGTTCCAGGTAATGCTAAAATTCCTTTAGGCAAAATTTATCTTGACATTGTCTTCGGATCAAGAGAAACTTTTAGGCGTAAGAAGCTTGAGTTTGAAGTCATGGACTGGCCATCGCAATATCACGCGATCCTCGGGCATCCAAATTTTGCACGGCTCATGGCGGCCGCATTATGATTCCGGTAATGGAAATGCCAGCAAGGGAATTACAACCATGAAAGGAAGATTCACTCGATCCGACAATTGTGATCAGGAGTTCAACAAAATCCCCGAATCTTTCGGGATGGAAGCATAATTTGAGGAACTACGAATCTCAAAGGATGCAGAGCCTTTAAATGGCACGAGCCAATCCCGATCAAGCTTTCGACACTACTATTATATGAGGAGATATCCTAAACTATTATATCTATCTAGGATATTTGAATCTTGCCGTATGGCGTTGCTATATTTCCTTTCTTTTTAGATGGAATGGCTCTGATGTACTGTTGTATGGTGGCTTGCATACATACTCATTTGTGTATGTAGTTGATCCCTTCACGATTCGCCCGTTCTTGTCCCGATGTTTGGAAATGGTTGGGACGGCCGAAAGGTCTACCTGTGAGTGGCATTTGGGCCCCACCGTACTATTTCAACCATTTCTGAACATCCAGGCTTGTACTAGGAGCGTAATTCACCGAGGTAGGTACAAGGGGTGACCCCTCACCTCCCCCATTCATGTGGTGGTAACTCCTCCACATTAAAATGCCTCTTCACATTCCCTTTTAAAGTCTCCACTTTAAATGCATTAAGTTTCTCCAAATTTAATGCTCTCTTTTATTAAATTTATTCAGAATTTTGTTAATTACTTTAATTAACAAACATTCACATATAGCCCCTTGCAATATTTCGATATCACATGCAGAACCACCTTCTGCAATTTCACCTGAAACAATTTCCGGTTTCTATTGAAACAATTCCTGTGCTTTGCAATTCTTTCGTCTGAAACATATGTGCTCCAAAATGGTGTCCGGTAACTCTTAAGTGTGCCACCCTATGGTTCGCGAATAATGCAGACATGATCGAGACCCTTCTCCGATCAATAATCAGCAATGGACACGAGATCCGTCTTCGACTCGTACATTCAACGATGACTCCTATGATCGTGAGAACCTTTAACGCTTGTAACTAAATCCTTTTGTCTCTCGATATATTACATGTCCGAGATTCGATCATCGGTATCTCCATACCTAGTTTGATCTCGTTACCGACATGCACTCTTTTCTTGTTCCCATGATATAACATTCTAGTAATCACATCACTTGCTTGCAAGCTATCCTAATGTGATATCACCGAGAGGGCCCAGAGTATATCTATCCGTCATCTGGATTGACAAATTCCACTCTTGATCCATGAGCCTCAACATAACACCTTCGTAGCATCGAACCCATCTTTATAGTCACCCTGTTACGGTGTGACGTTTGATGTTATCAAGATACTCTTCCGGTGTTAGCAATTAACATGATCTCATGGTCTAAGGATAAAGATTACTTCGTATGATGTTATAGCAATATAAACACAATGACTTGATCGTAATGCTATACTTCAGATGAATGTTCATCACATCATTCCACCAATGGTGTGACCTTGTTATTAACAACATCCAATGTCCATGATCAGGAAACCTTGATCATCTTGTTAATCAACAAGCTAGTCTATAAGAGAGGCATGACTAGGAACCCTTTTTGTTTATTAAACACACATGTATTGATGTTTCCTATCAATACAATTATAGCATGTAAAATAAACATCTATCATATACAAGGAATACATAATAACAACTTTATTATTGCCTCTCAGGGCATATTTCCTTCACCATGTTGCCCCAAGGGGCAAGAAAATTTTCCCTACCCCAATTCGGATTGGTCAAGGGAGGTTGTTTCTAATAGGTTTCAGTTGAATTAAACTTACTGGAACTCGTCCAAACTTGGGGGCTGGGTCTTGGACGACCCAAGGTAACCCCGAGAGGGATTGAAGTCGTGTCCTTGTCTCCCTCCAAGCCGCAGCACCCACTGCCGCCTAAACCCTAACCTTCATCGCTGCCCAGCGCCGCTGCCTCCTCCCACGCACGCCACCAAGCACCATCATCGCCTCCCTCCTCTCTCTGCCACCTCCATGGCGTGTAAACCCTGGGGTCGGCGTGTCCTAGGTAATTCTTATACCACAACGCCGGAGCGTTGTCCGAGTTCTACCTCTGTTTAGATCTAATCTAGACAGGACTTCGAAAGTGTTGCCGGAACTTTATCGACATGTTTCCGCTTTGACCATGTGCTTGATCACACCTCGACGTGGTGTTGTTGATCTTGTATGTGTGGATACAAGTAGAGGTGCTACACTTGGAGCACTTGATCCTGCAGAGCTTCACAAGGAGAAATTTTCTCACGATTAATTAACTAGCTGCAGGAATCATCGCAACTACTTCGACAACGACGTCTTAATCGGTGCATGTTTGTGGGAGACCTCAGTGGGATAATACATCTCCTCGCGACTCGCTAAGGCTTGTTGTGGGGATCGACGCTCGTTCAACCTTGTCATCAACAACTTCCGCTAGTTCGATCTTCGATGGTATGACCCATTGCCTCTCCCCTTGCATATGATCCTGGTTCTGCGCTAGAAATTTTTTGTTCTGCGTAGCGCGTTATCCAACACCTAGATCCACCTCTACCACGACCAGGGAGAGACCCTTGTCTCATGCTCTAGGTTGCACATAAATCCTTAAACACTAGGGCTTGCAGAGGGTGGATGTCATCTCTGTGATCCTTGTATTCATGTCCTAGATGCCCACAGAGTCACAGACTTGCCACCAATTTGGTAGCCACTTAAATTTCACCAAGAAGAGCTCACATTTGCCACCACGGACTATTGATACAAAGTTTTTCAGAGTCTTCTTGACATCTAGTTTAACCTTCACACGATAATTTTTTTCCTCAAAATCATTGGACATGCCTCTGCAGATATGAACACTCCCATGTTTGATGCCAAGGATTTAAGCATCAACGCATACCCAATCGGTAGGTCATGGATCTAAATCCATATGTCAAAGTGAAAAAAAATCGATTGTCAATGGCTTGGTGAGACCATCGTACTCCTTAATCAAGACTGGTTGCCTCTGAAACTCCATGGCCCCTATGCATAACCCATTCCAAATCTCCTAGACACTCGAATTGGAACGTATAAAGATTATCTTCGAGCGTTTTGGTCTTCACTTCTCTCGCCAGATCCTAGGTTGACCGCATGTTCTTATAGAACCAAAAATTGGAATGATCGCCTTCTGTGAAAACCCTGGCGATTGCCATCCACCGTTTAGCTTCCGCCGGCGGCAGACCCTCCTCAAAGACCACGTCATCCATGTCCTCTTCAGTGATGCCTAGCTGCTGCATCATCTTCTCAATGCCATTGTCTCACCGCTAGGCGGGTCCATCTTCTTTTCCGTCTCCATGGCCGATCCACGACCCACAACGATCTCACAAAGAGAAACCCTAAAAATCTCCACACGATTCCTGGAAATTCACAGACCAAGGATAGGCAGAGATGCACGATAGCCCCTTGATCAGCCCGAGAACGCAAAACCCCCGAGAAACGGGTTGAGAGATCGGGAGAACAACTCAACGTCAGCAATCGCTGCCGGAGACATAAACCCTAACGAGAGGGAACACGACGACCCTTTACTTTTTAGTGAAACATCTATTTAGTGAAATATGTGTTTTAGAAATATGTGTCCACCTATTTCAAAAATAGTTCATCCGCTTAAAAAAATGTGTTTTTCGTTATTATAGTACTAATTTTACAAATTATAGGTAGATAATTAGTACTTTCTTGAGATGTTTTTTCAAGAATCATAGTACCTTTCAATGGGCAGCCTCGTGCCGCTTTAAGCGGCATAGAGGAGCTCCCATCGGTGTACCTCTGCATTCTTTCCTTTTTAGTGAAACACTGCCTTGTACCTCTGCCAAGGCGCAATAGATTTTCAGACATGGGCTCATGGGCTCGGAAGAAGATGAACACTTGGGCTAGGCCTCGACAATGGGCGCTAAAATCTTGTAAGCATCTTTTGACATGCATAATTTTAGGAATGTAAATTACCGTCCAAAAATAAACCAAAAAGGGGATGTAGCTCAGATGGTAGAGCGCTCGCTTAGCATGCGAGAGGCACGGGGATCGATACCCCGCATCTCCAATGTTTTTGTCTTTTTGTCCGTCCCTGTCGACTTTTTCTTTCCCTCGCTGACCCGCTGCGTGGCTTGACGCTCCCCACCCTTTTGTTTTCGTGGCTGACCCGCTGTGAGGCCTGAAACCTCACGCCTCATCTATCTATCTCCCCTTGGGTATCTTTTCCCTTTTGCGCTACTCCATCGATCTGTCGCTTGCGAATCCATGCCATTGGTATCCATCTATCTGCTGCTGGTGCCGTAGTGCGCGTCCGCTGGTGTCACGCCCCGTCCGTTGGTTGCAGCCTTCAAGGCCACCGATCGGCGCAGGGCGGCAGCGGCGGCGGTTGGCATCGCACTTCCGTCCCCACCACCGCTTCCCCCCCCCCCCCCCCCCCCATTCCCGGATAGATAGATAAAAATCCACGCGACACGCAACGCGACCCCAACCCAACGGCGTGAGTGCGCAGCACACGCAGATCCCATATAACTATACTGACACCACCAGCCCACACCGTTCCACACACACAGGGGGGAGGAGGAGGAGTTGGAGGAGAGGGAGGACGCAGTCCAGTCCACTCGCACTCCCATCCGCCGCCAGGCGCCTGCCGCTGAGGGGCGCGATGGCCTCGGGGGTGTCGACGAGCATGGTGCTGACGCTGCTCGGCTTCTGCGTCAGCATCCTCTTCATCGTCTTCGTCTGCTCCAGGCTCGTCTGCGCGCTCGTGCGCCGCCGCCGCTACCGCGCCTCGCCGATGCCGCCGGGCTTCCCGCCCCTCGCGGCCAACTACTTCTTCGCGGTCCAGGTCGACCGCCTGGGAGGCCAGGCCACGGCGGGGCCCGGCGCCGGGGGGCTCGACCCCGCCGCAGTCGCGGCGTTCCCCACCCGCGCCTTCTCAGCCGCCTCCGCCTGCGGCTCGCCCTCCTCCGGCTCGTCGGACACCGCCCCACAGTAAGTGCTCCTCGATCTGCCTCTGCTCCCCCACCGATCGCGATTCGTTGCCGCTGGCATGTCGATCGACGATTCAAACATGTTCCCGTGCCGTCACGCTACTTGCGTTGCGTTGCGTGCCATCTAAACTTGGAATTACGGCGTAGCACAGCTTAGCGTGCGCTCGAGCTGATGATTGCATTTAGGAGTTGCGTCGGTCAGTAATCAGTACTATACCCCTCGTATTCAGCGGATTACAGTTTGAGTGGGATTGTGGGGCTCGATCGCGCAAGTTTTTATTAATTATAGGTCAATTATTTCGGGCAACCGACGCTGCAATTAGGAACCTCTAGTTGTGAGGGAGCACTCGGATGGGTGGCGCCAGAGGGAGCTCACTTCCATTATTGTAAGGAAAAGATCACAAGTTAAGTACCTTGGTAGATGTCATTGTCACTGTCTAGTTGGAATCTTTTGGAGAGTAGTGTTGTGAGTATTGGATCCTCTCATAGATGAGAAATTCTTTTGTCCAGTGCTCTAGTATGATTACGCGTATGGGACTGGGCTTTTCCATAGCTGTTTGCCAACATTTTCCATAGCTGTTTGCCAACATTTTCCATAGCTAACATTTGGCAAATGTGTGCTTGCTTTTAATTTAGTACTCCCTATTTCAGTCCATAGATAGACACTGGTGAATGTTACTGAAATATCTTCAATAAGTAATTCCACATTGGGAGATGTATCCTGTTAGTACTATTGAACTTGTCCTTGACGATGTTGATAGGTTCTTTTGGTACCAAAGAAAATGTCCCAGAGGATGTTGGTGCCTGAGATAAATTGTGTGACCTGTTTAGTACCAAATTCATTATTACTATTTTTAACTGGAGATTGACTATTGAACCATGGTCCCTGAGCTTTCATTGTCTGGACACCCCATCAATAACATCAAATTGGAATACAAATACTAAATTACTACCGAATAAGATCGTATTGAGGAATAACGGGACACAGCAATTTATTATATTTTGTACTAACCAGTGCTTAACGATAGGGAAGCAAGGACTGGCTTAGTGGTCTGATGTACTTGACTGTTAGTTGAGCAAGTCCTTTGCTGGATGCGCATCATTTTGTTAAATTGTGATCGCGTCTAACTGCATGATTCACTTTGTGTTTACTATGATGAAACATGATCTCAGAATTAGGCATCGTAGACACTATACATTCAATCCAGTTTCCCAGCTAAGCACCTCCTTTTATCTACACATCACAAATTGATCGATTTGCAAACCTGTCCTTTGAACTTTTATTGCTTTGTTGGTGCTAATAATTTATTTTACTTGCAGCAAAGCTCAATATATAGTGTATGTTGAAGGAAAAATAGTTTTTCAGTCAGGGGGGCATAGTGACATCACAGATGCATGTGTTAAATCTGATATATTCTGGATTTCCCATATGTTTTGTGTTGATTACACCAAAACCTAGACTCTGAACAATTTGTGTCTTCATTGGCAGGTGTGTAGTCTGTCTTGCAGAATATGAAGATAAAGATGTGCTCCTCACTCTTCCTTACTGTGGCCACAATTTCCATATGGCCTGCATAGATGCTTGGCTGAAGCAGCACTCAACATGCCCGGTCTGTAGAATTTCACTGTCTGACTACCCCGTTAGCAAGCACACAGTGCCTCCTTTACCAAGTGCAGTGATGACACCTCCTTATTCTCCCGAAGCATCAAGATCCGATCCATGCCATTGCCTGTTTGTCGGCACGGGGCATTCGCCAACGCCATCAGAGGTTCTTGGAAATGAACCCGACCAGGCGAATCAGACAGTAGTACCTGGTCCATCCTTGGATGGGCCAAACAACTTGACATTGTCTGAGGTTACCTCTCCTGGCGAAAATAACAACCAAACAGTAAAATAGCACATGGGGGAGTCCTTGTATTCTCAACAGGTCGTGATCTGCCCAGCTAAGACCTCCAAGTAGCTGCTTGGAGCTTTTGTGCAGTCTTCTGCACAGTACGGTGAACAACCTGTATACTCAGAAACATCTGCGCATGTGGATGGATGTTATAGGTTAGTTTTCGCGGATTCCATGTAAATATGAGAAATCATGAGGGTTTCTTGTTGAAAACCACATTTATATGATAATCAAACTCAAGACAGTCCATTGTATCCCATAGCTTATCCCATCTATCTATGGTAGCCCACTGAAAATTCTTGTACCAACATCATCATCAGTGCATCTGCCGGAAGTACCTGTCTGGCTGTCGCACTCATGCATCCATGTGAGAATTCTTCCTGAACAGCATCAGGATCAGCTACCTGGAGGCGCTTAGCTGAAAAAATCTGTCTCGTAAAGCTTCAGCGGCAGCAGTATGTTACTGCACTGTCTATTTTTCTGAAGTCACCATGGTAAGTGTCCCAGTTGGCCAATCTAATGGTAACTGATCAAGCATGATCTGATCTACCCTAATGAGGACAGTGCTGCATAATTCTGATCCAAAATTCAGGATCACAAGATCTAACTCCAGAATGATGATACTTCTTCAGAAAGCAGATCCATGTGGGCCCCACATGCCGACGCTGGTCGAGTGGGGGTCCCTCATGGCTCGTGCTAGATCTAACAGAGTGCTGAAGACCAGCAGCAGGTGCGTGGTTTACAAATGTACTGACATGAAGAAAAAACCCTATTTACAGTTAATGATTACTGTGCTTGGAATGATTCAATCAAGTGTACTGCAAAGAAAAAGAAAGCCATTTTTTTGCTGGAAGGAAAATAAAGCTTATTTCCAGTGTGTGATTCCTGTCGGTGGTGGTGGCCCTCACCGGAGTAGATCGAAGTTCTCATCACCGTCCTTAAAATGGCAGCACCCGTGGCATGATAATCGCATCCTCTGCAAAGCCACTGGAGGAGAAACCTTGGCTTAGCTTAGCTTTGCACTTTCTGTAGGGTTCAACTTCAACCATGGAGTTCAAGCACCTGTGCCTGGTGAGGTTCAAGGAGGGCGTCGTGGTGGACGACATCATTCAGGAGCTCACCAAGCTCGCCGCAGAGCTCGACATGATCAAGTTCTTTGGGTGGTACGCATCGTCCATCACCCCTTAGCTTTGTGTTTCCCTTCGTGCTAGAAAAAGAAGATTCTAACTTACATTTCTTCTGAAGAACCTTAAAGTTAAAACCAGTGACTAGAATTATTTGTTCTGGAGAACTTCAGAGTCTATGTCAGTAACAAATACAGATACCTTCTGAAGAAGTTTAGGCACCACAATCCATCAATGGTTCTTTCTTCTTTCTTTTTGAACAGACATCAAATGGTTCTTCAGCCTTGTTGTATCACTTGCAGGGGAAAGGACGTTCTGAACCAGGAGGCCCTTACCCAGGGCTTCACCCACGTCTTCTCCATGTGCTTCGACAGCGCCGAGGGCCTGGCGGCGTGCATGGGCCACGAGAAGCACTCTGCGTTCGCCGCCACATTCATGGCCGCGCTCGACAAGGTGGTCGTCATGGACTTCCCCTTCGTCGTCGCCAAGCCGGCGCCTGCCACAGCCTGAGGCTTGATTCATTCGCCCCCACAATCTGCTAGTACTAAGCGTTTTCCATCATCGCCAACCAATGTAAGGTGCCCTTTCAGGTAATAGCCACCATCTATGTGCAGCTGTGATGTACTGTTGTACCTAAAGCCTCCCATTTCTGCTAGTACTTCCGGTGTTGACCTCACCTGGTGTAGCATGTAAAGCCTATATGCCGTGCATTCCGTTCAGAGGTTGTTTGGTCATCGCCCCCTTGAATAAATTCACTTTTCGGTGTTCATGGTGAGCTGATGGATATCTGTAATGGCTCATCACTCGTGCTTACCACTACTGCTCGAGCAGCTAAACGCTGGCAAGAGCAGGTTTGTCATGAATTTTAGTAATTGATCGTGCTGTGCAACATTCACGCGTAGCACGTAGTTTTTGTGGTACATTTGTAAACAGTTGGATGTCAGTGCTTCCATGTGAAGGCATTTACATTTGCAGCTCAATTGCTGTCCCTGGGGGTGATCGAGCGTGCGGTGCTATCTTTCCTGCTTCTTCATTGTTATCCGAGAATTGAGGCACACAATGTAATGTTAGTTGTTTCCTTGGGAAAACAAGGAGTAGATGGTGTTGTCTTACAAGAAAATTAGTAAAGCAAAATTTGAACGCCTGCCAAATCATGTGCATTACCAAATTTTTGGCAACCATTGGCTAGCCAAAATATTGGTTAGAGATTTCTTGACCCCATGTTGACCAGAAAGTTGGCAAGATTTGTGAAGGAAAGTGCGAGAAGTTGGCAAGATTTATAGGCAACAAAAAAATTGGCAACCAACCAAACAAGAACCAAAATATCATGGGCTGCCAAAAAATTGGTTGAGCACATTTTGGGTATCAACCGAACGTACCCCAGAAGATCACCAAAACGGTGAAAGATACACAGGCCTGTGGATGTGTCTAGTATGATGGGTTACGTCTTCAGATTGGGATTAGACCGACGAGAGAAGTAATGCTCATGTTCAGAGTGACTACAAGATTGAGCAAGAAGGTGAAAAACCAAAGTTGCCTTGCTCATCCAGTACTTCGTAGCATCAGGGCCTGGCGCCATCACCGAATGGCACACGTGATGAGGGATCTCTATCAAGGTTAGGTGCCATGATGTCTGCATCTACTTTTTTTTTTTTAGTATATATTAATATCACGGAGATACCAATTACACCCAGCCTCTGCAACAACGCATGCCCTGGCGGTCTTACGGATGCACACAGCATAGAAAGAAGAAAAAAAATTACAAAAAAGAAGAGAAGTCTCGCTACAGAGAACTATTCCTGAAAGCAACGACACTGACACCACCAGAACAACACCAGTAGTCCTCCACTCCAATAACAACGCCTTCAAGAAGAAAACAGTGCTCAAGCGCCGTTGTTGGGGAGGTAACCCCGGATAGGGTAAGGACGGGGAAAGACGAAAGGATTATTCCCCGTCCAGTTTCCGAGTTATATCCTGAGCTGGCCGAGTCTTGTAAAGGTCGGCCGAGCTAGGGAAAGGCAGAACCTCAGTTGTAATGGCAAGGCATTACCCGGCCGAGATATGGCGTAAGTCGGCCGGGTTGGCCCGAATGATCTTAATGTAGGTGAAGGACAGGCCGAGTTACGCGAGGAAGGGCCGAATAATACGAAGCTTGCAGGAGAAGGAGAAGCCCAAAGTCAAACCCAAGTCGCAGAATCTGAGCAGAGCCAAGAGCTAAAGACAAATGTGCGAGCAGCGAGGAGGCGAGAAGGAGGTCACGGAGGTGGCAGTTACGGAGCCGAGGCACGCAGGAGGGCCCTCGGAATCTTACGCAGTGAGAAGGGCGACAGGAAAGAGAGGCGCCGAACTACTATATTGGGACAAGCATATTCCTCGAATATGCTTACCACGCCGACCCTAGAAGAACCTGGCTCTCCTTTATAAGGGAGGCTTGGACCCGATGAAGGATCGACTCATTCTTGGGACCGTTAGGCTGGTAAAATTCTCTCTTTCTCCTTGTATACAGCTCAAGGAGCACTTGTAGCCCAAGGAAGGAGAAATAAAGATCTTTGCGTTAGCTTTACGTGTAGAATCAACTACATCTTCCTCCCAGATCCCACTAGCATCCATTGGCCCCAAACTTTAGCCTACCCATGGCATCTGCCGTGCCACCACCAACGATTTGGCGCCATCGTGGGGCCAGCGGTGCTAGCTGGAGTTATGATCCGGACGGAAACTTCATCAAGACTGGCGGCGCGTTGTTTCGGCTTGGTCCGGAGATTTGGTCTCTGTGACTATGTCGTGACAATCTGAGGGAGTTTCAGGAAAACTCCCAGCGTAATGGTGTCTTCATCGGCTGGCGGGCACAAGGTCTCGTCGTCGGCGTCTCAGTTATCCTTACCAAGTTGTTGTTGCAGAGAGCCATCTCTTAACGCTGAGCCGTCCACCCAGGCACATCCTGCGGGCAGCGTCGAGGTGATGGTCGCGGCGAGTACAACTGGAGCAGCATTCTTTGGGTCAAGCAGAACCCGCCACCAGACTGTGGCGCACTCAGCATCCGCGCCACAACCCGCCGAGGTAATCCCGCCAGCGACCAACCCAACCGAGGTGCAGGACACCACCCCAAAGGCACCAAGAGTAAGAGGGCCACCTACGGAAAGGCGAAGAACATTCTTCAGCGACCATAGAAAACTTGACTACGCTGTGGCGCCAATACTTGATCCGGCAAATGCTCAGGCAGAGTTGGAGGAAACCAGGCAAAAGGTGCTGGTAGAGGCCAAAAAGGTGTCGGCCTTGCGGGAGTCCTTAAACAGGACCCTGCGAGAATATGCCAAAGCTAATAAGCTTGATGTCGCACCCGAACGGGTGGACGAATTAAGATTGAGAGGGAAAAACCTCATGGATGATATCAATAAAGAGCAGGATGCTCATAAAGCGAATCGATGGATTTGGGTTTGCCGAGGCGATGCCGGCAAAAACCTAAAGCGGCAAATGCCGCAGCATTAGAGTTAGAGGGTTGACGGCGAGGCCCGGCGAAACAACAAGAAAGAGTAACGAGCTGTGCGCATCGCGAACCAGCAAAAGCGAAAATGCTCGAGCAAACCCGGCGAGGGGGCCTCGCGAATGGTTCACTCGGCAGAGCAGCACCTGCCTTGTGCGTGGCGGCGGCATCTTCACCGGAAATAATGCACGAAGGGACGAGCGATAACCTCGGGAAAGAGGAACGCAAATTGTTCCATATGATCCGCAATGGCGGAAAAGGCAAATGAGAACGAGGCAATGCAAGCCGAGGTAATGGGGAGAGGAACCACGGCCGTATTGAGAAAGACGGCGGAAGCCGAGGCAACGGAGATCTTGGCGAAGAGAACCCGAGAGGCAATCGGAGAACAATACCCGGCGAAGTAAGGAGAAGCGCCACTCAACCCGCAACCAAGGCATGAACCCGGCGAGAAAGAAAGCGAGGCCAGCTCGCCCCAATCAAATTAATGAAAGATACAATGATGGTTATTCTGAGATGGAATATGCGATCCATGGCGGAAACAATCACTATGGAGCAGGGCGGAGTTACATGCAGAGATTTGCCATCAAATGATGCAAGAGTGAAGCTGGACCGGCTATCTGAGGTCCGAGTTGGAAGAACGAGGTCCACCAGGCCGACATGCTTTGGACCACGGATCATGGGCGAACCACATGCCGAACTTTCGGTGGCAAGGCACGAAAACATATAATGGGAGTACCAAACCACAAGACTGGTTAATTGACTATGCCACTGCTGTGAAAATAGCGGGTGGAAACTTACGATGGGCAGTACGGTACGTCCCACAAATGCTAGAAGGACCAGCTAGGGTGTGGCTGAATAATTTACCGGTAGGCGGTATCAAGCGTTAGCTGGATTTTGAGAAATGTTTGTCGACCTTTACCAAAGACGTACAAGAGGCCGAACAGGCCATAACAGTTAGCCATGTGCAAGCAGAGGCCGAATGAAACAGATAGAGAATTTTTAACTCGGTGGTGCAACATGAGAAACTCATGTGAAGGAGTTATAGAACCGCAAGCAATAGCGTGGTTCGCGCAAGGATGCCGTTATGGCAGCGTATTGTGGCAACGTCTGCAAAGAGATATGCCGACCACACTGGCAGAAACTATAAGAATAGCGGACTCCTACGCGTTAGGTGACCCGACGCAACCAGAATTAATGTCGGCGGATCACCGCGAGCAACAGGACCATTATGCAAGAGGTTTGGCCGGGTCATCCAGGCGCGGTGATTTCAGAGGAAGAAGAAGAGAGGAAAGGCTGGATTATAGATATAATTCGGCCCAAGTGGCGGCAGTAGCGCAAGATCAGCCGAGTCACGGAGCGACTCGGCGGCAAAAGAATGGTCCTCAGCAGTGGACACCAAGGAATGAAGGAAAAAGGCAGTGGACCCCCGAACAAAAGAAACAGTGGCAGGAGAGGCCGAAGTACACGTTCGAATCCATGTTAGATCAGTCGTGCAAATTTCACACATCAAACCCATCCAGGCCAGCCAACCATACAACCCGCCAATGTGCATGGATGAAAAATGCAATGGGGAACCCGCGAGTTCGAGCACCCCATCAAGTACATCAGAAGCATCAACCACGAGTTGATGGAGCAAATGCACAACAATCGATGTTACCGCCCCTCCGAGAATGCGATAACTCGGATCGGAGAGACGTGGTGCATCAAGTGATGAACCAAGTCCAGGATGGAAGAACAAACCCGGCGAATACGGGACGCAATGATTACAGAGAACATCATCAGTCTTATTGCGTGTTCACAACGGAACAACAAGACAAACAGAGTGTGCAACGCCGGCATATGGAGGTAAATGCAGTTATGCCGGTGATACCAAGATATGTGCCTTGGTCGGATCAGGAAGTAACTTGGAGCATAAAGGATCATCCCAAGATAATGCCGAATCCAGGATCATATGCACTCGTGTTGGATCCGACATTTGTTGGACCAAGCATCAATGTGAAATTCTCAAAAGTACTCATTGACAATGGAAGTAGTATCAACATCATGTACAAAGATACCATGCATAAACTTGGAATATCGCAGAACATGTTGCAGTCCACGAGGACCACTTTCCATGGGATAGTGCCAGGGCTTTCATGTGAACCCATTGGTAAGGTCCAGTCGATGTGTTATTGGCACAAGAGATAAGCTGCAGAGCGAAAACTTAGAGTTTGAGGTGGTGGATCTAGAGAGTTGTTATCATGCTTTACTCGGACGACCAGCGTTGGCCAAATTCATGGGCATTTGTCATATAAGTTATCTGAAAATGAAGCTACCGGACCACAAGGAGTGATAACAGCAGGGATTACAAGAAGTCAATGGAGTGTGCTTCACCAGGTCAAATTTGGCGAATCATTGGTTATAGCAAGAGAAAAAGAAGGATTCGGAGGTAGCCCTCGCTCGATCGGCGTGAACATGCGGCACTAGCCAACCCGCATGGCGATGTCTCTTTTCAGCCGACTAAAGAAACAAAGAAGTTTGAGATAGATGAGCAATTCGAGCGTCTGTTACTATTGGTGCAGGCACGGCGCTAAATAGGAAGCGAGCTCACCAACTTCCTCCGTGAGAATCGAGACATATTTGCATGGTCAACTCGGGATCGCAAGGTGTTAGGGAGTTGGTGAGCACTCTTTGAATGTAAGGCCAGAGCAAGGCGGTGAAGCAACCTCTCCGCCGCTTGAAGCGGGAGAAAAATAATAGGGGATGAAATAGCTCGGCTCCTCGCAACCGGGTTCATCATGGAGGTGTTGTATCCGGATTGGCTATCGAATCCGGTGCTAGTAGAAAAGAAGAAGGATGATCCCAATGTAGCCATTGTATGGCGAATGTGTATCAATTACGAACCTGAACAAGGCGTGTCCAAAGATCCTTTTCCATTACCTAGAATAGACCAAGTCATTGATTGACCGCTGGTTGTGAGTTATTGTCATTTGTAGCGTATTCTGGTTTCCACGGATACCGTTAAATCGACGATCAAATAAAGACTGCGTTTATTACCCCATTATGGGCTTATTGCTATCGCACAATTCCATTCGGCCTGCGAAACGCGGGAGCAACATATCAGAGATGTATGCAAAAATGTCTACACGATCAGATAGGAAAAAATGTACAAGTATCGTAGATGACGTGGTCATCAAAACCAAGGAAAGCAAAACGTTCTTTGGAAGATATCTGAGACTTTTGCGAACACGAGAAGGTTCGAATGAAGCTTAACCGGAAAAGTGCGTTTGGCGTCTTGCGGAAAATTACTCGGTTTTCTTATATCTAGCCAAGGTATAGAGGCCAACCCAACAAAGATAAAGCGTAGAAAGAAAGGAATTGACAAGATGCTTAAATGATGTGCAAAAATTCACGGGTTGTCTAGCCTCGCTCAGCCGGTTTGTATGTCGGCTGGGAGAGAAGGCGCTACCATTATATCAGCTGATGAAGAAATCAGATAAGTTCGTTTGGACTCCACAAGCGGACAGCGCGTTTCATGAGTTGAAAAAAATGTTGGTCACAGCACCTATTTTGGCTTCTCCATTATCAAAAGAGCCTATGTTACTCTATATAGCGGCTACCAATAGAGTAGTAAGTGTTTGAGTAAGTAGTAGAACGACTTGAAGATAATAAGTCGGTACAGAGGCTGATATATTATTTAAGTGAGGTGTTGTCCACTTCAAAACAGAATTACCCACATTATCAGAAGATGGCTTATGGGGTGTATATGTCGGCAAAAAAGCTTAAACATTACTTCGAAGAGCATCCCATCAGAGTGATCTGTGAAGCGCCCATAGCCGACATATTGAGCAACAAAGATGCAAGTGGCCGAATAGCAAAATGGGCAATCGAATTATCACCATACGCTCCACAATTTGATAGGAGAGATGCAATCAAATCTCAAGCAGTCGCCGACTTCTTCGTAGATTGGGCCGAAGTGCAATATGAGCCACCATTACCAGATCCAAATTATTGGACGATGCGTTTCGATGGTTCCAAACTAAGAACTGGTTTGGGGGCAGGAATAGTGTTAACCTCGCCCAAAGGAGATCAGCTGAAATATGTACTACAAATACATTTTGCCGCATCCAACAACGTAGCCGAATATGAGGCACTGGTCCATGGATTGAAAGTAGCGAAAGAGATTGGCATATGCCGAATCTTATGCTATGGGGACCCGGATCTAGTAGTACAGCAAGTCTCAGGCAATTGGGATGCATTAGATGCTAATATGGCTTTATACAGGTTTCACGTGCAAAAGATCAGTGGATACTTTGAAGGATGTGAATTTCACCACATACATCGGGCAGAAAATGACGCCGCAGACACGTTGACAAAACTCGGATCAACCCGGCAGTCAATTCCCCCGAGTATTGCCCTGGAACACCTCAGAAAACCATCAATAGTACCATCACCAGAATCCGAATCTATCTTTATTCCGGCAAATTCAGCAGAAGATAATGCACCGATGGAAGTAGACCAGCAATATGACTCGGAACCCCACAAGAGGAGGACAGCAGAAGTAAGCACAATTATGGAGAAGGCCGAGGTAGATATGTCGGCAGAAAACATAGAAATAGACAGTGAGACCACACCAGAAAAAGTCACACCGCTATGTGCGCAATCCATATTCTCTTACCTTAAAGACGTGATATGACCAAGCAATGAAGTATTAGCAAGACAAACTGTAAGGAGAGCGAAAGCTTATACGATCATAAACAATGAGCTATATAAAAGAAGTGTCACAAGCGTATTGCAGAAATGTGTGAGTTCGGCAGAAGGCCGGGAGATCCTCCTAGATATACATCAAGGAGAGTGTGGACATCATGCCTCATCTCGTGCATTGGTAGCCAAAGCATTCAGGCATGGATTTTATTGGCCGACGGCGTTGAAAGAAGCCAAAGAGTTGGTGGAAAAATGCAATGGTTGCCAGAGATACGCAACCAAGATACATATGCCATCGTCCGAGTTAAAAACAATACCCATCACTTGGCCATTTGTTGTGTGGGGCTTAGATATGGTGGGACCATTTAAGCCGGCCCGAGGGGGAATGACCCACATATTGGTTATGGTGGACAAGTTCACAAAATGGATTGAAGTGAAACCAATAAAAAATGCGATGGGCCCACAGCAGTGAAATTTCTCAAAGATATTATTTTAAGATATGGGTACCCGCACAATATTATTACAGATAATGGCACAAATTTTGCAGAAGGAGCCTTCGCCAGATTTTGTAGAGAGAAACACATAAGACTAGATGTTGCCTCTGTGGCTCACCCAGCATCTAATGGGCAAGTGGAGAGGTCTAATGGACTAGTATTGTCAGGAATAAAACCACGACTTGTTGAACCACTGCAAAGGTCGGCAAGATGTTGGATCGAGGAACTCCCAGCCGTATTATGGAGCCTCAGGACTACTCCGAATAGATCAACAGGTTATACACCATTCTTTCTGGTATACGGGGCAGAGGCCGTGCTTCCAGCCGACATAATACATGACTCGCCAAGAGTTACTCAGTATACCAACTCAGAGGTAAATGAAATAGCTCGGCAAGATACTGTAGACCTGCTAGAAGAAGCCAGGCGGCACTATCACGATCAGCTATTTATCGAGAACTTGCGGCGATATCACACAAGAAGGTGAATCAAGGGTATTCAAAGAAGGAGATTTAGTCCTCCGGTGCGGTACTGACCGGCATGCACAAGCCGTCACCTCCATGGGAGGGACCTTTCATCGTGAGCAAAGCATTACATAACGATGCCTATTATCTAATCGACTCAATCCCGGAAGAACAAGGCGGAACAAAAGTGGCGAAGAAACAAAGAGGCCATGGAACGTAGCTTTACTTCGTCCATTTTATTCTTAGTGGTCATTTGGTCACACATTGCAAAGTAGTATCTTGCGATCAAGCACCAACTATGTGTTAAAAACTTCGGCATCCAGAGCAATGACTCGGGGACTGCTATATTTTATTTCAATTTCATCTTATGTACTAAACTTCGGCATCCAGAGCAGTGGCTCGGGGACTGCCATATGTTATTTCAATTTCATCTTATGTATTAAACCTCGGCATCCAGAGCAGTGACTCGGGGACTGCCATATGTTATTTCAATTTCATCTTATGTATTAAACCTCGGCGTCCAGAGCAGTGACTCGGGAACTGCCATATGTTAATTTCAATTTCATCTTATGAATCAAACCTCGGCGTCCAGAGCAGTGACTCGGGAACTGCCATATGTTATTTCAATTTCATCTTATGAATCAAACCTCGGCGTCCAAAGCAGTAACTCGGGGACTGCCATATGATATTACAATTTCTGTGCACTAAACCTCGGCAGCTTGAGCAGCGACTCGCCAACCACCTTATGTTATTTCCGCAGTTCGGTTTATACGCTAGACTTCGGCGCCATAGGCACTAACTCGGGGACTGCTATATTTTGTTCCGAAGTCCTGGTTAGCCTTTGATACGAAGAAAGGATCGAACTTCGACTTTGAAAGTAACAACAGTCCAAACTAATATGATATACGAAGCTCACACCTGGATTAAGTGGGTAAACCACGAATACAAAGATAAAGATACGTCCCCAAATTAAGAAATCGCTGCCCAACACAGCAAAAAATTCGGAAAAACAAGACCACTTAGACAAAGTGATAACAATTACAAACATGTGTCTCAGCAGCACACGGCAAAAGAAATTCATTCCATACAGAGGACAGATGAATGTTTCACCTACATCTTACGCCCGGCATACCAGGGATAGGAAATGACTTAAACTTTTTTAGCTGGAGGGGCGGCAACCTGGTCAGGGGCTGGGGACTCCGAGGTAGGAGGAACTTCGGCCGATGTTACCTCGCCCTCCGCAGACCTAGGTGCAACCTCGGCCGGCTGAGGCTCTTGAGGAGCATCAATTTGCGCAGTGGAATGCCCAGTACCCTTGGAGGAGGATCGCGCGTCGCCGTTGTCATCCGAGCTCGAACTGGAGTCACCAGAAGTGGCCGAGTCATCTTCATCTCCCCCTTGCTCAGCTGAATCATCATCTGATGCATCCTCGACTACGACCTCCTCGTCCGGGTTTGGAAGGAAACCCGACCCTTCATTCCAGGTGTGCACGTCAGCATACTCGACGAGTTGAAAGGCGCGAGCTTGCGGAGAAGCGGCAAAGTGGGGTCCTCAACCCAACGAGAACCGGTCTTGATTTCTCAAGATATCAAGAGATGTCTTCGTACCATGACATAATAACGATTAGAGCCATATCAGCGCCACTCGTCCGGTGATTCCCTCGAGACTTAGTTGCCTCTCGGATGCCATAAGTCTTTTCACGATAATCGACCTCATTGATATCGGGGTCCCGAAGTGTTGACGAGAGAACATGGTAAGCTCGAATAGCTGCCTTCACCAAATCCGGCCCATAATCTTCATTGGACCAACTCGGCACCAACAGCAAGAAAATCCTCCATCGAATACTCCGAGTCGGCAGCAGGACACCTCGGCGCCGAGCGCAAGAACGCTTTAAAACTCACGGGTTTCGCCGGAAAGTGATCTGCAAAAACACGAGCGTGTCGGTAGCGAGGACAAAGAGAAAATATAATTCGTGCTAAGAAGCTTACGATGAATATAACTCATCATTATGAAGGTCTTTGGCCCAATCAATCTTGCTCTTTTCAAAGCGATTTCCTCGCTCATTCCACGAGTTTTCAGTTCGGCAGCCTCGAGGAGTTCTTTATTCTTCTGCAGCTCCAAAGCTGCCGATTCTTCTCCTCGGAGAATTCTGATCGACCTTTTCTAGTTCGGATTTCGAGAGCTTAAGGGTCTCCACCTCGGCCCTTGATGTAGCTATTTCATCATATTTTTCTTTTAACTGCGCCGAATGAGTAGCGCTTTGTTCTAAAAAATGCAGCATCACGTCAGGCATAGGCGTGCAATCTTGGTGAGATGCTGCGAAGGTTTGCAACTCGGCTTTGCCACAGCCAAACAAAATAAAAGTTTAGCGCGTATTCTAAAGGGCGAAAAGGTGTAGGGTAAGAGGGAAACTAACCTTCCAAGCTTTTGACTTTCTTCTCAAGACGAATGTTGAGATTATTGATATTATCTGTTTACCAAAAAAGTGAGCCGACACCTCGCGGACAAAAGAATAAGAATGTCGAAAATGATGAAAAAGAACTATCAACTTACCAGCCTTTTTTACCACAGGAAGGACTTTCTCGTATTTCTCTTCCAGTTTGCGGTGCGAAAAAAGCAACCTTTGAAATTCGGCAGTCCGCCTGTCATGTGCAACCTGAACAATGGAGCAGAACGATGAATAAACATCCGAAGCTAAACCAGATCCGAGTGAAGCGAAAACTTAACCCAGATCTAGGTGGCTGGATATTCAAAGCCAAAACAGATCCGAGTTAAGCGAAAACTTAACCCAGATCTAGGTGGCTGGATCTTCAAAGCTAAACCAGATCTGAGTTAAGCGAAAACTTAACCCGGACCTAGGTGGCTGGATATTCAAAGCCAAAGCAGATCCGAGTTAAGCGAAAACTTAACCCAGATCTAGGTGGCTGGATATTCAAAGCCAAAACAGATCCGAGTTAAGCGAAAACTTAACCCGGATCTAGGTGGCTGGATCTTCGAAGCTAAACCAGATCCGAGTTAAGCGAAAACTTAACCTGGACCTAGGTGGCTGGATATTCAAAGCCAAAACAGATCCGAGTTAAGCGAAAACTTAACCCAGATCTAGGTGGCTGGATATTCAAAGCCAAAACAGATCCGAGTTAAGCGAAAACTTAACCCGGATCTAGGTGGCTGGATCTTCGAAGCTAAACCAGATCCGAGTTAAGCGAAAACTTAATCCGGACCTAGGTGGCTGGATATTCAAAGCCAAAACAGATCCGAGTTAAGCGAAAACTTAACCCGGATCTAGGTGGCTGGATATTCAAAGCCAAAACAGATCCGAGTTAAGCAAAAACTTAACCCAGATCTAGGTGGCTGGATATTCAAAGCTAAAAGTAGATTCGAGTCAGGCGAAAGCTTAACCCGGACCTATGTGGCTAGACATTCAAAGAACAGCTAGATAAAATTTAAGCAAAGTTTAAGATAGATCTACTCGGATATAGGCTCGAACCCTAAATTAAGTCGAGTTAAGTATAACACTATAAAAACTTCCAAGCGAATAACAAATTACTCGCTTGCAAGTTTCGGGGACTAATGTATACATAATAGCATATGGAGAATCAGTCTAAACCCCGAGAAGCAGCAATTACCTCGTTCATCTTGTTGCTATCCAGAATGATCTTGGCAGCTTGATCCAAACGGCTGCTGATGTCGGAAAGTTGAAACGGTATTTGTTTGGATTGCCCTCAAGTGATCAATAGCATTCGATTATGAGCATATTCCACCAGGTGAGCGAGGCTGTTCCCACTAGCCGTCCGAGTTAAGACTTTACCTCGGACATGTTGTGTAACCACTTGACGCGAGCTTGTATGAAGAGCAAAAGGGTCTTGGCAGTGAGGTAACGGAGGCTTTGGTAGGCCAGTTCCTTTGGCAAGACGTCGGCAATACTCGGCTAAGAAGAGCCGACAAGACCTTCTGGAAGAGGAGGCCTTGATGGCGGTTTTTCTTGCCTTAGAAGAGGCACTACAGGAGCCGATACCGCGGTAATGGGAACGGTATCTTTAGGAGCAGCAGGAGTCACGGCCGTAGAAGGCGCCGGGATAACGACCTCTTCGGCCGGGGCTGGAGTTGCAGTAGAGACTACTGGGGCAGATAGAGGCTCAGTAGAGGCGCTCGGATCCACAGAGGGGGCAACGGGTTCGACGGAAATCTCGGAAGGCCGAGTGGAATCGATGTCAATGAAGGAGTTTCAGCACGTCGCGAGGCGGCTGATTCGAGCTGAAGGAGAGGCAACACGAGCAGGACTGGGAATCCTAGTATCTTCAACAGGAGGAGGCGGCTGCCGAATTGGTGACTAGTCATGCTAGGACCGCCAGCTTAACAGCGCAATCGCGAAAATAAGAAAGAAAAAAGGGTGTCGGGATGAAAAGCAGAGGGAAACAAGAAATACGAGCAAAGGAACTTACCCTGCGACCCTAGGCATGGTCTTGCGCTGGGAGGATTGAGGCACTTCTTCATTCGTTTCTTGGGGCCGCCTCGAGGCACTAGCAGAGCCCCAGCGTTTCCCGAGGTAACAGGGGTCGAGAAGCAATAGGCTCGGCGTCGTGAACCTGACCGGCGGATTAGCTGGAAAGTAGAAGCGAATGCATAAGAAATAGGCATTGCGGCAACTACCTCAAGAACTTGGACATCGTCCGAATCACCTTCCTCCTCGTGGGCCGAGGTCTTGCCACGAGCTCGAGCCGGGTCAGGATCCGACTTAGGGACGAACTCTTCCGAGTCCGGCTCACCAGTATCCGGGGTGCTCCGGTCCGCTGGCCACGGAAGCAACAAAACTTTGGCATCCTCATTCTTCTGCTCTGCGAACCTCTGCAAAACAAGAAAAAAGAAAATTAGCGAAAACCGTTACAAAAGCAATTGGATAACAGAGCGTTAGTGGTTAAAACTTACTTCGGGAGGCGGACGATCGCGGGTGAACGGTTTCAATCCCCAAGCCCAATCCTCAGGCATCTCCGTCTTGAAGATAGCTCGGACACGCTTATAGATAAGATAGTTGTCCAGCTCCACGGTCGAGACTCGGTTAGGGTCAAGAGGACCACTCATGTAGCACAACTTGTGAGTCCGCTTCTGGAATGGGCAAATTCGGCTACTGATGAAGGTAGCCATCAAGTCCTCACCGCATAACCCGGCCCGGATCAGCTCCTTGAGCCGAGTCTCGAAAAGCTCGGCCAAGACGTGACTCCTCCTCGGATTGTAAGTCCAATTCACCTTGGAAGGCGGACCAATGGAGAAGGCAGGGAGCCGAATCTTGTCTTCCGTCCCTCTGTTCTTGACATAAAAGAAGGATTTGTGCCACTTCTTGCACGACTCTAGCCCGGTGACACGAGGAAATACGGATTCCTCAGGGTGTAATGGACGCCGCCCCGCACTGAGTAAGCAGTTTCTCGGAAGGGTGCAGAGACTTGTCAGGGACTACATTAGAACGAATCTAGAAGAACTTCGACCAGACGTGCACGGACGGCCATAGGCCGAAGTATCCCTCCGAGGCGGAGATGAATGCGGAAAGAGAAGCGATGGCATTCGCAGGAAGATGATGCGGCTGAAGGCCGAAGTAGTCGAGAAACTCTCTTGCGAAATCGCTAAGAGGGAGACCAAAGCCGCGCGAGAAATGTGACATAAATACTACATACTCGCCCTCCCTAACATCCGGAGATAACTCGTTGCGGAGTAGCGACAAGAGACCTCGGCGGGAATCCTCCGGGTTCGGATGAGCCACTCGATCTCCCGCCGTAATCGAGAGCCTGCCACGAGCCTCGCTCGGGCCCAGAGCCAGCATCATCATCCTCTACGAGGGCACCGCTAAATGAACTAGACATGGTTTCGCCGGAAAGATCGCCGGAGGAAGAACTCGCGGCGGAGGAGAACTTAGAGCTACGAGGCCCCGTCGCGATTCTACGCAAGGACGGCAGCGGAACAACGCGTAATCATGCGCAAGAACACAGAGGAAACGAAGGGATCTAGAGGAAAGCCTAGGCGGCAAGGCCGAAAAGAACTCACCGGCGACAACGCCGGAACAAGTGAGCCGCGACGAGGCAGACGTAGCAGCGCGGTGGAGTCCTCCTCGTCGCAGAACCGCTGAACAAGCGCGAAGACGAGTGCGAGAAGAAGAAGGGGAAAGTGAAACTCCAGCGCCGCCCCTCTTTATAACCGAGCCACCAAGGGTAGTGGGATCGTGGGTGTGGCGGTTTCGTCGTAGATCGTGTGTGCTGCACGACCACGCGTCGCTGAGCGGAGCCGCACCAAGGACCACACGATTGACCAAGTAGCTCACGATCCCCAACGAGAACGGCGAGGCGTCGCAAAGCAACGGGCGCGATGACGTAGCTTGTCGAGAATCAGCTTGTCAAGGAGGAACAAAAAACTAGAAAAACAATGATGAGGATGACACGTAAGACGAGGCATGCCCTGGCAAATACAATGTTACCGCGAACGAACAGGAGAAAACTCGGAAAGAATGCATAATGAGTATCATAAAACTGATACGACCCGGCCGAGATTATCGGCGGGACCATATCAGCTTCGGGGACTAATGTTGGGGAGGTAACCCCGGATAGGGTAAGGACGGGGAAAGACGAAAGGATTATTCCCCGTCCAGTTTCCGAGTTATATCCTGAGCTGGCCGAGTCTTGTAAAGGTCGGCCGAGATAGGAAAAGCGAACCTCAAGAGTAATGGCAAGGCATTACCGGCGAGATATGGCGTAAGTCGGCCGGGTTGGCCGAATGATATTAATGCAGGTGAAGGACAGGCCGAGTTACGCGAGGAAGGGCGAATATCTGAGCTTGCGGGAGAAGGAGAAGCCCAAAGTCAAACCCAAGTCGCAGAATCCGAGCAGAGCCAAGAGCTAAAGACAAATGTGCGAGCAGCGGAGGGGCGTAAGGAGGTCACGGAGGTGATAGTTACGGAGCCCGAGGCACTGAGGAGGGCCTCTGAATCTTACCGCAGTGAGAAGGGCGACAGGGAAAGAGGAGCGCCGAACTACTATATTGGGACAAGCATATTCCTCGAATATGCTTACCACGTCAGCCCTAGAAAAACCCAGGGCTCTCCTCTATAAGGGGAGGCTTGGACCCTGATGAAGGGATCGACTCATTCTTGGGACCGTTAGGCTGGTAAAATTCTCTCTTTCTCCTTGTATACAGCTCAAGGAGCACTTGTAGCCCAAGGAAGGAGAAATAAAGATCTTTGCGTTAGCTTTCTGTGTGTAGAATCAACTACATCTTCCCTCCCTAGATCCCACTAGCATCCATTGGCCCCAAGCTTTAGCCTACCCATGGCATCTGCCGTGCCACCACCACGACAACCGTCGTTGCCCGATCAAAGATCATAGGTTTTCACCCTGGAGAAAGTCCTTGTTCGCAAAACAATGCCTTCAACAAGACCATTACCAGGCACAATCAGTTAAGGCTAGACCTTGGATTTTCACCCTGCAAGGTAAGACTGAGAACTCCTCCTGTGTGGTCTTCCCCCACAAATAGTCGATGCTTCAAGTCACAAATCACGCAGCCAGTTCGCCATCGCCACAAAGACTCAAATCACCATTGTTGCCCTCATATTTCCGCTTTCCTGACATTCTCCGCATCTGACTTCACAATGGCTCATTGAATAGCACTTGGTGGGAACAAACAGCAGAGCTTCGCAACGCTCCCGCTGAAACCAAACGGCCAGAAAAACAAGGTGCGCATGACTGAATACCTTTTGATCCAGCAATCTCCAGGCATAATGCATCCATGGGAGTTCGTCGGCGGAGTCTTCCGGAACCCGCCTCTCCAGGCTAGATCCACGAGAGCAAGCAACAAACAGATCATTGTCTTCATGTTGAAGGAACCCTAGGACCGCCCGCCATTATTGGACAGAACAACAGGCCCCCACGTCGCCGTCCGCCGGTCGTCCCCTCCGGGGGAAGAGGAGACAAGCCTGCAATAACCACGTGCCCCCGTTGGTCTGTCGACCCGAGCAAGAAGCAACGTGCCGCCTCCCCACGCACCTTCAGGCAACCAAAAGGCCACGCCGATGACGGATCTTGTCGGAAGCCTAGACCTACGACCACAGCCGCCACACCTTGCGCCGATACCCGATGGGAAAGCAGCCGCCGCAACAAATCCGGGCATTGGCTCAACCGCCGCAAACAGCCGATCTTCACGATCGGATCTCACATCCGGGGGCAGCCACACGACCAGGGGCGCCGCTCTAGCCGCCGCGCGGCCGAAGAACCAACGCCGACCCCAGCCGCCACCGGCGAAACAGCCACCGCAATCTACTCTCCCCGGCCCCTTCGGCGCTGGGTCCGCCACACCGTGGTCGGCGCCGGCGGCAGCGACCGGAGGGGTGGAGGATCAAGGAGCGGTAGGGGTAGACGACGGGAGGGGAGCCCCCTCGTCAATGTCTGCATCTACTTACTTGGAATCAATGTCTGATCCCTCGTCAGCTCACTTTGGTGAGTGACCCACCCTATTGGTCTGATGAGCCTGCTGAGATGAACTGAAACCGCGTAATGCATGCTAGTCTACTCTGATACAAGATCTCAAGATCAAACTCCAGAGTGTTACTACTACATTTCTTCTGAAACCAGATCCTGGTGTGGGGCCTGCATACCGTATGCGGATGTTGTCAGATCGGGTACGATCATGGTTCAGACTTCCTCCTGCTAGATCTAAACAGTGTGCTCAATGCAGCAGCAGCAGCAGCAGCAGCGGCAGCAGAGCATGGCATGATTCAGTCAAGTGTACTACTGCTAAGAGAAAAAGGAAGAGAAAAGGGCCTATCAAGGTTCAAAGTGGGTGATTTCCTGTCGTGGTGGTGGCCCTCAACGGAGCATGCATAGCCCCCGATCCTGCCTTTAAAACGGCGAGCGCCGTGGTCTGATGATCGCATCCTCTGCCAAGCCACCGGCGGCCAGAAGGGAGTAGAAAGAAAGGTAGCTGTCTTTGGGCCATGGGCGAGTTCAAGCACCTGTGTTCAAGGAAGGCGTCGTGGTGGAGGACATCATTCAGGAGCTCACCGAGCTCGCCGCGGAGCTCGACACCGTCAAGTTCTTCGGCTGGTACGACGCGTACAAGCGATCCCCCGTCGTCTTACAACTTTGTTCAAGCGCACTTTTGATCACATCTCAGATACACAGTACCATTGTTGTTCCTTTGTGCTGTTGCCGCGGGGGAAAGAATGTGCTGGACCAGGAAACGCTCAGGCGGGGGTTCACCCACGTCTTCGTTCGTGCTTACCTTCGCCAGTGCCGAGGACCTGGCGGCGTGCATGGCCCACGAGAAGCACTGCGCCTTCGGGGCTAGCCGCGCTCGACGACGTCGTCGTCATGGACTTCCCCCCTCGTCTTCGTCAAGCCGGCGCCGGCTGCCTGATCCGCCTACTACCAGACCATCACAAGAATGGGTGTGCTGAGTACACATTGTTTGGTGCCTTTTGAGGCAATAAACACCATCCATCCGCAGCCGTGGTGTACTGCACTGCACCTGAGCCTCCTTTCTCTGCCCGTCAGTGTTGGGCTGGTGCAGCTTCCTGTAACTACAGAGAACAGTTAATCCTCCTCACATTACCTAATGTTGGCAACGCGAAATCATCACGCAACATCAAGATAATCGTCGTACTTTCGTGACGACGAACGGATGCTTTTCAAGCAAAACAACAAAGGATCTCCTCACTTTCGTGGAGAAAAGACAACCGCTTTTCAGGATAAAACAGCAAAGATCGACCAAACCCTACAGCTGCTAGGGCATGGCGGAAAACTACTGACTAGAAAGAAACATAGATGCAAAATAGATAAATTGTAGTATTGAGTATAGATCGATTGGTTCGGGGCCTTTTCCAATCGGCCGTACGCCCATATTATATAGGACAGCCTAGTCTTGGGCAAGCAAAGTAGGATACGGATAGTTTCCTTCACATGCAAGCTAACTGATCCGATCGTGCATCCAATAAGGTATGAACTAGTACAGATTTCGGTTTTGCTTGAGCGACCGAGTCTATCAGGTAAATTCAGGACTTAACCGAATAGGCATGTGTCCTATACTCCTATCTAATTCGGTTCCAATGTACGAAACCATAGCTCTAAATACTAAACCATGTCATATACAAATAAATCTTGGATTAACAAAGAAACAAAATAATTTGCCAGCAACTATGCCGATCATACCAGATAATAATGATCCTATCCGAACCATACGTCGCCGCTTATGTAGATGTTATTTCCAGTTGCATCTTTTTCTTACGTGAAATTATATAACCTTTGCACACCCCATGCTTCAGGCTGACATCTGATTATTGCTAGGACTTGTCCTTAGATAGTAGCGACCTAGCTTGAAATATACATCGAGTCTGCCTAGGACATGTCTTGTCCATGCAAATCCTTGTTACAATTATTAAATAAAATATCTACTGATTAGCGGATCGATTATTAAATTAATTTGGCCGACTATACCAGCTAGCCAAATTACGCTATAAACACCTAACAGTCAGTTACAGAGAACACCTACATCCCATCTACAGAGGCATCCCTATTACCTGCATCAAAATGCAAAACTTGCAAGTTGCAACACAAAAATCATGAGAAACAGCAAGATCAATCCATCCCTGAAAGGAAATTTCGAATGGTTGAGTCTGTGCGACAAATCTGAAAAAATTCGCCCACAAAAACTCCAACTTTGACTAGGAATCTAAGAAGACACAGTTCACCAACCTTAAAGCCGATGGTCAGAAAGTAACCCATCGTTGATGCGCGTCTTTTTCATGTAGAGCTCGTGTTAATCGGGGCATATTTGTGCTAATTACATGTGTCAGAGTATTGCGTATACATTTATTATAACAGTATATGATAGAGATATGATAGGTCTCCGTATAGTCTTAACTTGAGTTGTAATACAAGATGAACACATGTATGTCTATATATACTCACCGATGAGTATCAATAATGCAACCATTATATTCTGCCAATCTCTCTTCCTCTCTATCGTTCTCAATAGTATCAGATCCTAAACAGATCCTAAACCTAGCTGCCACCGCATGCTTCCGCCGCGCCGCCCCCGGGGGATCGATCTCCGTGATCTTCACCGGGGGTCGCATGATCCCTAGCAGGGCTCCTCCGCCGATCTTTGATCGGCTGCCCTAATGAGTCTTTTTCCCATCTCTAGATTGTTTTTTCTCTCCTCCGGTTGTTCAATCAGTGTTTTATTTTTTTGGTTTACCGATCATAGATCGGATTGACTCGCACGCCGCCGTAGTCATCGCGACGCCTCTACTCCGACCATCGACATCGATGATCTACACCGCGTCCGTGCGCATGCCTCCTCTGTTGCCGAGGCTGCCTCGGCAGGCTGTCACGCACCTCGGTCGGCCGCTACGCCTTCCTCGGTAGGCTGTCGCGGCCGTCCCCCTCAAATTGTTTTTGTCGTCATCGCTTGGGACTTCACCGAAAAAGCCGCCATCGACTCTGATCTACACGCCGTCCATGCCATGGAGCATATGACGCATCGTCAGTCTGATCAACCGATCCCACGCCCATCTACACCAAGCACGTCCCTGAGCACACGCCTACCATCGATCGAGCTATGGGCAGCCACAGTGTCTCCCCTTCGGTCCACATCCACCTTGATCCTCGCCCACTGGCTTCCAACACGCCTCACAAGCGTGTACATGTCGGTGGCCTCCAGCTGCTTCATCGACTCATGCCATGCAGCTATGTCGCCCCATCGGGTTGTAGCGTCGCTGCATGCATGCTACATCGTCGTCCCCGTACATCGACGCCCCAGGATATCTCCGTGCCATCTCCCACAGTGCGGTTCATCTATGTTCGCGCATGGTCTTTGTCATGCCGGATTCGTCTTCGTCTACATCGAGTACCGCCGATGTGCCTCTCTAGGCGTCCAACATGACCACTCCGGATCGCCGCTGGTTTCACCGTCTTCTACATCTTCATCCACAACGACCTCGTCGTGAATGTCATCTTGTTCCTATGACACTGGTGCACATGTTCATGATGGTCCCTGCCCTCACACCCTCGGCACTAGAAACATCGGTACGTGCCTTCATCCCCGACATGTTCTCGAGTCTGGAAAACTTGGATCGGTGCCTCGTCTACATCATCATCGACAATGTATTTTTCGATATCGACCTCTACGACTGCCTTGACCACGTCACGGATGTGTTCTTCTTTGCTTCCTTGGTTATGGAAAAACCAATGGATGCATTCGTTACTGATGCGTGCCTAGTTCTAGCAAAACTATGACCGTACCTCATCCTCAATGGCTCGGACTATATCGGCTCCGGCATCGCCACCTTTAACGACTGTCTCGACGCGTCTCCATCATCATCCTCGCGCATTATGCGCACGTGGCTTCATGTGCGACTACCTCGACATTGGCAACTCTGACCATGACCTCGACCACGACGACCCCTCGCACGGCTACATCGACCACGACATCGCCCCAGGCTCTCGGATCCCTCGACATTGGCATAAGGGCTACGACCTTGCTTGAGCTTCTCATCAGCTTCCTCTATAGTCCATGCGGCCACTACATGACACTGTCCATGGACTATGGGAGGATGTCAGCCTACTGGATGTTACTTTGGTTTATCTCCAGTCTGACCATCCTCGACATTCTAGTTGTTCATGACACTGTCGCTACGACTGCAGGGGATGATAGAGTATTGCATATATGTTTATTATGATAGTATAGGATAGATATAGGATACGTCTCCATACAGTCCTAACTTGACTTGTATTGCAAGATAATCCCATGTACGCCTATATATACTCGCTCATGAGTCTCAACAATACACCCATCATGTTTCACGAATCTATCTTCCTCTCTATCATTCTACAGTGTCAAGATTAAGAATGTTTAGAGAGGAGAGAGAAAAAGAAGGAGAAGATTGTAAAACAAAGGGTTTGGGAAACTACTCGACATACTAATGCCGGTGTGGCTATCTCATATATATATAGAGGTACTGATGAGGGCATCCCTACTGACTTGCTATGTCCAACTGCTAATGAAGTTGTCGATGTTGCTGCCAAGACCAAGTCCAATGAGATCCGAATTGGACCCATTACTCGAGCTCATGCCAAGCTACTTGAACAACAGGTGAATTCACTCCTAAATGAATCTGGTGTTTTTATTGATGAGAATTTTATACTACCTAAGTCTATGCACTTGTGTATGACCAGATTCGTTGAGGGAGAAAGCATGGTGCGAAGAGGAGAAGGGTTGCTACAAGAGGATCCCGACGTGATGATCATCCAAGGATGCGTGAGGGAGGAGCGAGAGGCAGGCGCATCGGACGAGGAGAAGCTCATCAAGGACGGGGTGGAGATTTCTGAGGAAACTGGAGTGTCTGTCACATACTACCCAAACTATCCGACCTACCCAAGGTGCGCCAAGGTGGCTGCCATTCTATAGGCCAAATTGGAAGCCACCCAGAAACTAGCCAGAAGCTTTGAAGTTTTCGATCGGACCGGACTATCCGGTGTTCACCACCCGGAATGTCCGGCCTGCCTACAATGTCTGGCTCATATGGACCGGAATTTTCGGCTGCCAACGGATCTATTCCGAATCGGTTGTATCAGTTTGAGTCCTTTACAATTTGTGTTTGGTTTTTGGCCACCCCAGCCACCCATATAAGCCCTAGGACCACCCTTTAGCTCAGTTTAGACCATGTTTAAAGTAAACCCTGGATCTATTGAGTTGCTACATGCAATCAATTGAATCCCTACACCAATTCGTATCGATCTGGTGTATTTGCTACTATCAATGAAGTGTGATTAGTTATTCCGTTGGGAATTAGCCAATTGCAAGTTTTCTGTGATCTGTTGTTCCATTGGGAATTAGAAGATTGCAATGCCGCTTCGTGGTTAGTGGCTATGTGCGCAAGTGTGTGAAGTTGTGTATATCTACAAGGGTTGAGAGCTGTTGCATTGGCATCCGGGATTGATCGAGAGGTTTGTGAGCGTCATACAAGTTATCTCCACCCACTATCATCAACTAACACCTTCGCCCACTGAGAAGATCAGGCCACCCCATATCATCTTGGTATCAGAGCCCAGCGTTTCCTCGGTAAGCATCCACAAATCCACCCATAGTTAGTTGTTTTTCGTCCTATACAGAAAAAGCCATACAAAAATATTAGGGTTAGTCTTTGCCATAGCCTAGATTGCATTGGAATTGAGTCTTAGTTGCTGGTTGTTTTCGTGTCTTGGATCCGATCTCTTCCAATACAAGTCTTAGTGTCTAAGTTTTCCTTGTTATTTTCCTGTTTTCTTTGTTTTTGAGTCATTCATCATCGTTTTCCACTAGTTTATATCTACTTATCCGAGTCCACATAACGCACTTTGTGTTCAAACTTAGCTACATCCCATCTAGAGCATCCGTGCCTAGGAACGTACCCACGAGACTAGTTGCTTTGCTCCAAATAGGCTGCTCATTAGAGTTTGGAAGTGCAAATTTTTGGCCATTCATATCGGAGTGTCCGGCGGTAGTACACCGGACTATCCGGTGCCCCAGAATATCTGGCCACGATACACCAGAGTATCCGTCTTATTTTTCTCAGCAGTGTTACATTATTGTTGCATAGTGTCTTATAGTTGAAAAATAAAAAAAGCAAAGAAAATAAAATAGGAAAAGGGATACAAAAGTGACAAAAGAGACATATCAAAGTTTGCTTGGAGGCCTAGTTTCATCATAGCAATTGTAGATTGGGCAACCTTGTGCTTGTTTATTTTTGAACTATTACTAGAATCTCTCTTGTGCGTTGCAATATTCCTGTCATAAGTTGCTTTTCCACGTTTATCTCCATTGTGTGTGTTTCCTTGGGTGTTTGTCACATGATCAACACTAGGACTTGCTTTGGTGTAGATAGGTATCCATACCTAGAGCTCCATTGCATACTCTTGCATTGTCGTGTGATCGTTCTTGTACCCTCGGTATTCGCTTCATAACATCCGTGCATGTGAAGTTTATCCAAGTTGGTAAGCTTTACTAATTCACTTTGGAACGGTAAGATTTCCTTTCTTGCAGTTGTGGGTGAGTTGTGAGGGAGCCACCAAAAGATTTTTGATTTCATACACGAATATACTAATCATGTCTTCTAGTGATGTTGATGTGATGCACAAAAAGGATGATGATACTATTGTCACTTAGCGAGAATATGAAGCATTGCGAGATCATTTCAAAGGGATCATTATTCGCACAACGAATACAATTGCAAGATATTCTGAGCTTACGTAGCTACAGTTGGAAGAGACTGACAAAATAGTCACTACTATCCAAACATAGGTCACTAAAATTCAAACAAGTATACATGCCTTGTCAGAGTCTGTGAATGGTTTGAGGCTTCTAGTGGAGCAAGAACAACACCCACATGCTAAGGATGATAATACCAACATCAATGATGGTAATATGGATGATGCCCATGTGGTTGTCAATGGTCGTGGTGATGTCCATGGAGGCCGTGGTGGTGCTCATGGAGGCCGTGGGCATGGATTTTCCCCTATCAGTGCTCAGTGTTTTCCTATGCATGCACCTGCACCGCAAGATGATGGCCTGGGTAATCCCAAACTATCCTTACCTAGATTTGAGGGAGGACCTAATGTCAAAGAGTACCTCACCTGGGAGCTGAAGATAGAGAAGTTATGGTGCTTACATGACTATACCTAAGATAGAAAAATCAAGCTTGCTAGTTTAGAGTTTGATGGTTATGCGTTATGATGGTGGGATGGCATTGTACGAGCAAGGCAAGAAGATGGTGATCCGCCTATCATTACTTGGCGCACCATTAAGGAGGTTATGCGAGCTCGTTTTGTTCCTCGCAATTATTTGCATTCTGTCTTTGACAAGTTGCAACAAGTAAAGCAAGGGGTCTATGACTGTTGATGCCTATTACATGGAGATGGAGATTCTTCTACAACGAGCAAGAGTACGTGAGTCTATTGAGATGACCATGCAACGTTTTCTTCATGGACTTAAGCATAATATCAAGAGTGTTGTTCGACACCATCAATATCATGATATGAATGAGTTGTTACACCATGCACGTGAGGCTGAAGCACAGTTTGCTGAAGAAGCTCTATTCAAAGCTCGTTCCACTGGAGGTGGGCGTTTTTCCTCTCAGACTAGCTCGTATGCACCCACATCTAGTGCAAGCCCTGCTGATCGTCCGTCTACATCAACAAGACCTACTTCCAATGTTTCCAACACAAAGAAACTAGTCCCTACAGCGAGTGGTATAGGTTCGAACATGTCTACGATACGTAATCGTGATATGGAGTGCCATACATGTGGTGGAAAGGGTCACTTCAAGCGGGATTGTCCTAACTGGCAGGTCATGTATCTTAATGAAGCTAATGAGTATGAGACAGGAGATGATGCTGATCCAGATGCTTCAAATGATGATGGTTACACTAGTGATGATGGTGTTGATGCGTATGCTTCGCCGACACCAACCATTATTGTTTCACAACGGACTCTCAATGTGACGCCTCAGTCTAGTGCTGCAAGTCAGCGCTGCAATTTGTTCCAAACAAAGGCAATTGTTGGTCCAAATAAAGCTTGCAAGGTAATCATTGATGGTCATAGTTGTCGCAATTTAGCAAGCAATGAGTTATGTGCCAAGCTAAAACTAAAGTATCTACCGCACCCTCATCCATATTATATCCAGTGGTTAAGTGATAATGGTGAGATGAAGGTCAGTCATATGGTGCGTGTTGATTTTGAGTTAGGACCATACAAGGATTCCATTGATTTTGATGTGGTTCTTATGACAGTTTGTCATTTGTTATTGGGTCAACCATGGCTGTTTGATTGTTCCGTACAACATAATGGCTGAGCCAATACATATCACTTGGAGTTCAGGGGTAGAAAAATTAATTTACAACCAATGTCACCCCAGGATATTGTAAATGAATCTCATTAGAAAACTGAAGTCAACTTGGAAGATGCACCTACATTAGTTGATAAGCGAGAGAATGTAACAACTATGAGTGATATAACGAAAAGTGAGAGAATGCCCAATTTACTAATATTAGCCACCAAAGAAGACATGAGATAATTTAGTGAGGATCCTACATATGTGCCTCTTGTGCTCATGTACAAGGGTGAGGTTTTAGATTCTAATGATATGACCCCTCTTTCTCTTGGTGTTTGTAATGTGTTACAGGAATTCAACGACGTGTTTCCAAAAGAAGTACCTACATGTTTGCCACCTTCGCGAGGTATTGAGCATCAAATTGACTTGATTCTAGGAGCATCACTGCCCAACTGTGCACCTTATCGCACAAACCTCAAAGAGACGAAGGAAATTCAGAAACAAGTGTAAGCGCTTCTTGTCAAAGGGTATATTCATGTGAGCTTAATCCCTTGTGTTGTTCCTGTTATTTTAGTTCCTAAGAAATATGGTACATGGTGCATGTGTGTAGATTGTAGAGCTACAAATAACATCATTATTCGATGTCATCATCCTATTCCACATTTGGAATATTTGTTAGATGAATTGAGTGGTGATGCTATTTTCTCTAAAATTGATTTGCATAGTGGTTATCATCAAATTAGGATGAAGGAAGAGGATGAATGGAAAACTTCCTTTAAGACTAAGTTTGGTTTATATGAGTGGTTAGTAATGCCTTTTGGTTTAACTAATGCACCTAGTACTTTCATGAGATTAATGAACCATGTCTTAAGGAACTTTATTGGCAAGTTTGTGGTTGTGTATTTTGATGACATATTAATCTACAACCACAATGAACATGAATATAGTGATCATATTAGACAAGTATTGCAAGTGTTATGAGATGCTAAGCTATATGGTAATCTTGAAAAAATGTACATTTTGCAAAGGTAAGGTCATATTTTTGGGGTATGTTGTTTCTAAGAATGGAGTAGAGGTAGATGCATCTAAAATTGAAGCAATTCAAAATTGGCCTACTTCTATGACTGTGAGTCAAGTATGAAGTTTTCATGATCTAGCTGGTTTCTATAGACATTTTGTGGGAGACTTTAGTACTATTTCTGCACCTTTGAATGAACTAACTGAGAAAGGTTTAACTTTTGTGTAAGGCATAGCCTAAGATCATGATTTTGATGAATTGAAATGATTATTAACTTCTACACCTTTGCTTGCACTACCATATTTTTCTAAGCAATTTGAGATTGAATGTGATGCTAGTGGCATAGGAATTGGTGGTGTGTTGATGCAAGAGGGTCGTCCCATTGCATATGTTTCAGAGAAAATTTCTGGCGCAAAGTTAAATTATCCTATCTATGATAAAGAATTATATGCGCTTGTTAGAGTTCTTGAGGTTTGGTAACATTATTTGTGGCCAAAAGAATTTATCATACATTTTGATCATGAAGCTTTGAAATATCTGAAAGTTCAATCTAACTTGCATATGCGTCTTGCTAAGTGGGTTGAGTTAAATTGAGTCTTTTCCATACATCATTAAACATAAGAAGGGAAAAGATAATGTTGTTGTTGATGCTCTATCTAGGAAGAACATGTTATTAACACAATTGGATATCAAAGTTCCTAGTTTAGAGAGTTTATGTTATTTATATGTGACTGATCAAGATTTTGCTAAACCATATCGCTTGGGTACTATTGGGAAAGCATGGGATAAATTTCACATCCATGATGGGTATTTGTTTCGTGCTAACAAACTATGTGTTCCAGAGTCATCGGTCCGTTTGTTATTGTTATAGGAATCACGTGTTGGAGGTTTGATGGGTCACTTTGGGCATGACAAGACGCTACTCATGCTCGCTGATCATTTTTACTGGCCTAAGATGAGGTGTGATGTGGATTTGTAAAGAGATGCATTACTTGCAACAAGTCAAAGTCCAAGTTGAAGCCTCACGGTTTGTACACACCATTACCTACAACTACTACACCATGGGAAGATATAAGCATGGATTTTGTATTAGGTTTGCCTAGAACTAAAAGAGGCCATGATTCAATTTTTGTGGTAGTAGATAGATTCTCTAAAATATCACATTTTATTGCCTGCCACAAAAGCGATGATGCATCGCATATTGCTAACCTGTTTTTCAGGGACATCATGCGTTTACATGGAGTACTCAAGACGATTGTTTCTAATAGAGATGTGAAGTTCATGAGCTACTTGTTGGGAATATGCCCTAGAGGCAATCATGTATGATGTTATTCCCAATGTATTCATAAATTTATTGTCCTTGTATGAACTATTGATATATATATATCATTGAATATGTGATTCGATTGTGGAACTATATATTCATGTTGTTCATACTATTTGTCATTGGTCATTGAGGTTGTGCTGGACACACAACATAGACTAATGTGAAAGTAGGCCGATGACTCGGTTCCACTTGTCATGGGCATGGAGATGTTGTTCCGACTTACGCTGATTCGGCTAAAGAGTTTAGCGAATCAGACTGACCCACAATTGAGATGCAACGAGCATGTTGTCATTTGTAGTCTCAAGCAATGGAAACCTTTGACCTAATGTGATTGCATGATTCGAGTTGTGGATCGCCAACTTAGGTTCTATCAAATGATGTTCCGTAAATGGGTAGTTATAAAGGTAGAGTTCGGGTTGGTTGTGAAGCAAGCCGCGTGATGTGGATTACCAAGATGGGATTTGCCCCTCCGTAATGGAGAGATATTCTGTGGGCCCTCTCGTGTGATATGATTTGGAAGCATGGCCATGCGTGACTTGGTTAAGTGTTAACCAAGGAGTCCGACTAAGCGTTAGTCCAGTGAATCGTATATCATGGAGCGAGAAGAGAGAGTTGAGATATTAAAGGGATGGCAACAACTCGCCTATAGCTTGACAAGATATATCGTGAGGCAAAGGGACTTAGATGAAAGACACATTGAGAAAGGTTTGTCTTCTGACTTTATGGCGCTTGGGAGTTGGCACATATTGCTAGAGACCGCTACCAACTATCGACTCAGAGTAGTGACTCGTGTCGTGTTCAGGTGTACGTGAACCTACAGGGTCACACACTTAAAGGAAAGGAGCCCATGTGGATTCAGTCCAGGTGGAGATTGGGATACGGCCTAGATGGGCCTCAAGCGTTGAGCCCAGCCTAGGAGTGTATATAAGTGGAGTGACAAGGGATAGTCCCTGACCTAGCCATCACTTTATCCACTTCCATTTCAGGCTAGACAGGATCTAGCAGTCCTCTGCCTAGAGCTCCTTCCTATACGTGTGGATACCGGTAGAGGCGTTGCACGTGCGACGCTGGAGACAGGGAGGTCCGTGGGGATCTGGACGTGTTGTATGGGGATCATTCAGCATAGCATCAACTGACGCGCTTCATCAATAATCCGCACCTGTGCGTCTAGTGGTAAATCTCGTGGCCTATCACCTGAGCTAGATCTTGGGTGTACCACATAGGGTAAAAGTTTTTGTTTATCTCTGCGTGGCCCAACACTAATTCTGGAAGACACTTTGGGGAAAGCTGGGGACGAAGTTGTTGTTCAGCACAACTTGTCATCCCCAAACGGATGGTCAGACGGAGGTGGTGAACCGCACACTTTCAACATTGATGCGAGCTATGATCAAGAAGAATATTACTGAATGGGAGAGGTGTTTACCACATGTGGAGTTTGCATATAACTGGGTGATTCAGTCCACCACACAACTTTGTCCTTTCGAGGTGGTCTATGGGTTCAAACCTATTACACCACTTGATTTGTTGCATCTTCCTAATAGAGAGTTAATATGGAAGCATTGAATAGAGCAGATTTTGTGAGGAAGATACATGTGAAGACGAAATAGGTTATTGAAAAGAAGGGCAAGAACAATGCTGAAAGAGCTAATAAGAAGCACAAGGAGGTGTTGTTTCAGCCTGGAGATATGGTTTTGGTACACTTTCGCAAGGACATATTTCTGGAGTTGCGTAAGTCCATGTTTCTTCCACGTGGTGCTAGTCCTTACAAAGTCATTGCCAAGATCAATGATAATGCCTACAAGATTGATATTCCTCAAGATGTGTTTGGAGGTGTCAGTGATAGTTTCAATGTTGCTGATTTGGTACCATATGATGGAGAAGACCTTGGAGCATCGAGGTTGGCGCATTTTGAAGGGGGAGATGATGATGGCATCCCTACTAACTAGCTATCTCCAACTCCTAATGAGGTTGTTGATGTTGCTACCAAGACCAAGTCCAATGAGATCCGGATTGGACCCGTTAGTCGAGCCCGTGCCAAGCTACTTAAACAATAGGTGAATTCACTCCTAAATGAATATGTAGTTTTTATTGATGAGAATTTTATACTACCTAAGTCTATGCACTTGTGTATGATCAGATTAGTTGAGGGAGCAAGCATGGTGCAAGGAGGAGAAGGGCTGATGCAAGAGGAGACTGACGTTATGATCATCCAAGGATGTGTGAGGGAGGAGCGAGAGGCAGGTGCACTGGACGAGGATAAGGTCATCAAGGACGGTGCGAGGATTTCTGAGGAAACCGGAGTGTCCGGCGCATACTACCCAGACAATTCGGCCTACCGCGAGATGTGCCAAGGTGGCTTCCATTCTATAGGCCAAATTGGAAGCCACTCGGAAACCAGACGGAAGTTTTGAAGTTTCCGACCGGACCGGACCGGAATATCCGGTGTTCACCACCCAGAATGTCCGACCCATATGGACCAGAATGTCCAGCTGCCGATGGATCTATTCCAAATCGGTTGTATTAGTTTGAGTCCTTTATGACTTGTTTTCGGTTTTTGGCCGCCCCAGCCGCCCATATAAGCCCTATGACGACACTTTAGCTCAGTTTAGACCATGTTTAAAGTAAACCCTAGATCTATTGAGTTGCTACTTGCAATCAATTGAACCCCTACACTAATTCATATCGATATGGTGTATTTGCTACTATCAATGAAGTGTGATTAGTTATTCTGTTGGGAATTAGCCAATTGCAAGTTTTGTATGATCTGCTGTTCCATTGGGAATTAGAAGATTGCAATACTGCTTTGTGGTCAGTGTGTGAAGTTGCGAATATCTACAAGGGTTGAGAGCTGTTGTATTGGCATCAGGGATTGATCGAGAGGTTCGTGAGCGTAATACAAGTTATCTCCACCCACTATTATCAACTACCACCCTCGCTTACTGAGAAGATCGGGCCACCCCATATCAGGTACCAAGAGGTAAAATAAAAGATATTTACAGATGCTACATATATACAGTCTAATACCCTCCCTCAATTTTAAATGTTAGCCTGAAGTACAAAGTAAGTTAAGATTGCGCCTACGACCTACAAACTGTGGCTATGGTATAGGCTTCATGAAGATGTCAGCAAGTTGATCTTTAGAGGAGATGAACTTGATATGGAGTAGCTTCTGTTCGACTTGTTCTCTCACAAAGTGATAGTCAACTTCAATGTGTTTCGTTCGGGCATGGTTAGATGAAAGGTATGTTATACTAATGCTGTCACACCAAAGGACTGGTGGTTGATCTTGAGAGATTCCCAACTCTCTCAATAAGGACCGTACCCATATGAGCTCAGTGGTAGAAATAGCAACTGCCTTGTACTCAGCTTCAGTACTGTTGTGAGATACTATAGCTTTCTTGTGAGCATTCTAGGCAATCAAGTTAGGACCAAAAAATACTGCATAGCCCCTGGTGGATCGCCTATCATCAGGACTGCCAGCCCAATCCGCATGTGAGAGGGCTAAGAGATCACAAGACGGTGAAGGATGGAGAAGCAAACATTATGAGGTAGTGAGATAGACGTAGCGCAAAATATGCTTCACAGCTGACCAATGAGATGTCCTAGGTGTATGAAGATACTGGCACACATGATTGACTACATAGGAGATATCTGGTGTGGTGATAGTCAGATACTACATACCACCAACAAGGTTGTGGTACTCGGTAGCATCATCACGCGAGAGAGGATCCACATCAAGAGAAGACAATCGATTAGTAGCATACATATGAGTGGTAGCATGTTTGCACTTCAACATACCAGAACATCACAGTAAGTCCAGAGAGTATTTGTACTGAGTGAGAGTCAACCCAGCAGGATACCGTAAGACATTCAGACCAAGAAAGTAGTGCAAGGCACCCAAGTCCTTCACATCAAAATCACCACTTAGCGCAGACGGGAGGCGATCTACAGCAGCATCAGAGGAGCTGATGAGAATGATATCATCAACATAAACTACCAGATACATTGTGACCTTAGGATGCTAGAGAAGGAACAGTTATGTGTCAGCAATGGATGGAACAAAACCATGAGCCCGAAGAACATAGCCTAGACGTGCATGCCATGCATGAGGAGCCTTCTTAAGTCCATATAGCGCCTTAACAAGGCGGTACATGTGTTGAGGACGATTAGGATCAACCAAACATGGGGGCTGGCGCATATAAACCTCCTCCTCCAAAACTCCATGAAGAAAGGCATTCTACACATCAAGCTGACGAAGAGACCATCCTCGAGTAACAGCCAAAGAGAGAAGAAAGAGAATAATAGTAGGCTTGACAACTAGGCTGAAAGTGTCTTCATAATCAAGACCGTACCTTTGTTTGAAGACCTTGGCCACTAACCGTGCCTTGTAGCATTCAATAGAAGCATCATCATGCTTCTTAACTTTGAAGACCCACTTGGAATCAATAATATTGACACCATAAATAGGAGGAATGAGATGCCAAGTATCATTCTTTAGGAGTGCCTGAAATTATGGCTCCATCACAGTGCGCTAGTGAGGAATATCAAGAGAAGCCTAGAAGTGTCGAAGTTCATCTATGGGGTCATTAGCAGCATGGGCCACGCAGGAAGCAATCCACGCAATGGTCCCATCGATGCGCTCCTTCAGACAAAAAATCCAGTATGACTACGTGTGTGATGGCGAAGATTATTAGAATCAGGTGACGCCGACTGTGTCGAGCCAGACATAGGTGACAGAGGCGGCTCCGCATCACTTGCCGTTGTCGAGGAAGCTGGCGATGCAAATGATGCAGGCGACATAGATGTCGGTGAAGCTGGGCCGAGCGATGAAGTTCCAAGCGCAAGCGGAGCTAGGCGGTGTCGGGCCAGGCGGTGATGGCCCGTTGGAGGCCAGAGTAGAGGCGGCCATCTCAGGTGCTAGGCCGAGCAACGAAGTGGAGCAGGTTGGGGAGGCAGACCCGGGTGATGGGCCGGGTGAAGCGGCCGTGGATGAGCGAGCGTGACCCGGCGTACATGGGGCATGCACATGATCGATGTCCTAGACATGATCGTCGTCCGTTGCCTGATCATCGAGGAGTTTGAGGCAAGCACTATGGCCTATACCTGCGGTATGGTTAGTGATGAGTGCATATTTGCATCATGTTTTATACTATTATTTTGCATTATAGATGTAGGATCTTGGTATTTAACGGCGCTCACGCACACATTTTATGTCTGTTTTCACCAGGATTAGGACAGATGATGGATGTAATGGATATAATTCTTGGAGCAGTTATATTGAGGAGAAAAGGAGTCAACAATAACGTAAATCGCTTATTTGGGAAATATTAATAATACCATAAGAAAACCAGAAGCGAACAGAGAAGGCACAGAGTCCAACGACCAACTATATGACCAGAGCAAATTTTCCGGCCATATAGCTCCAGCCGTATAGTTGGCGCCGCCTCCGCCTCCTCAAATAGGTTCACCCCATGCAACTAGTTCGGGGAGACGACATATAGAACACCCAGAAATCACAGAAACCTCACCTCCGGAAGGCATCTGGAGGGGGAACTCATCCACCAGGGATCCATCTTCGCCTTGTGCAGATCCGGGAGGCTAAGGCATCGATTTTCATCATCCACAGTTGCATCACCACCATCTCCATCCATCCCATCTACATCTTGTCTAGATCTTGTTGTAATTTCCATACTCATTGTGGATTTATACAAGTACTATTCATCTATGATAAATTCCATTGTTATTGCTTTGATGTTGATTGCCTCCATGTCTGAGTAGATCATTAGTTCTTGGGGAGATGGAGAAACCCTAGTATGATATTGAAATAAGATAAACTCTATTATGATATTCATCGCTGTGACCATGTGTTAGATTTTCTACATCTTGATGTTGAGAGAAGTCGACCTCTCAATATTTGCCTCTCGTGGGGACTTGATGGAGGAAACTACTTGTTGGTAGGAAGAGGTATGCTAGCACTTACAGTAACTATAAAGCTGTTGGCAACCCTTACGTATCAACTTGGAAAACCGAGGAAACTCACGGAACACTATCCATGCCATGGGATACGTCCTACGAAATTACATCTCTTAATAGCACAGTAATTAGATTGATGTCGATTGCTGACTGATGTGGTTGTGAGGATGATGTGAGCAGCGGTTGCTGCCTATTTGTCCAAATACAGAGTTCCTCCCACACATACATAGTTGAGAATGTTCATGATGATAATCTTTAACTTAGCTCCTTATAATACTAGTGGTGTATCCGCTACTCCCTGAGAATGATTTTCCCCTACTGCAGTTCCAATCTCTCTTACATACGCGATACTTACTTTGTGTATTTAGTTGTTTTACTTTACTTTATTATTGCTCTTATACCTAAAACCCAAAAACACCTTTTTACACAATACTCATATTTTATCTTGTCACTTAGAACTTTATCTAGCATTTCTATCATAATATTTATTTTAAGAGTTATTAGACTTCAGACTCCTGCTCCTTGTGGGATTGATATCTTTATTTCGAAACTAGCTACAAACGATCTGTGCACTTGAAGTCATCAAGCTATTTTCTAGCATCATTGTCAGGGAGCTAAGCGTTGTAAGTCTTTTAGTTTTTGCTTATTTATTTTTGTCTTGCTAAATTTTGTTTTAGGTTACAGGTTTTCACCAACATGATGGAGTTTGAGCATATGACTAGTGCTAACCCACTCAACCACTTTGGGAAGCCCTATGATATTTATAAAAGAGACAACTCCAATGAGAAGACAAGGGGGTTTGAAATAAATCCTCTACTACTTAGTATTCTACGTAAGAAGCAATTTACTGGAGATGAAGAAGATCTTGATCCATATGAGCATATTGCATGTTTCAAAGATATATGTGGCACTTTCCTATTGACGGGATATACCGCTAATGAGGTAAGGGTTAAAATTTTTAGTCAGACTTTGACTAGTACAACTCTCTCATGGTATAGATCTCTACCACCTGAAGCCACTACTACTTGGCATAATCTAGCCTGTGAATTTCTAGCAAAATATCATCCATTATCAAAATCTTTTGGAATCAGGCGTCTTATAATGACTTGGAAGAATCGTTCTAATGAAGGACTAGTAAGAGATTATATTCGATTTAAAGATTTACTACGTCTATGTCCTCATCATGATTTGCCTAAATGGTATTTACTACATATCTTTTATGGCAGTTTAACTGAACCTAAAAAAATTGAACTAGACTCTTTCGTAGAAGGAGCCTTTATGAATCTTCCTATACCTAAAGCTTGGGCTTTACTTAATAGAATTCGTGATCATAGAGTTTCATGGAATTTTGGTCTAGGAAGTGAAGGAGGCATAGAAATAGAACATGATTGTATTCATGACTATAATAAAAAGGCCATGTTAAAGAATTATCTAAAGAACTTTATTTGGATTCAGATCTTGTGTTGCAAGTTGTTAAAGCTTTTACAGAACATATAAAAGCTCCAAAGGAGGGTCCAGTCAAGTATGATCCACCACCCAAACCTGAGAAGAAAAGATAAGATAAAGCAACACTCGCCTCCCTAGAACCAATATATGAAATGCTTTTCCCTAACACTGCACAAAAGCATATTCTTGAATATGAACAGGTCAAAGAAGTACAGGAGAAGAAGGAGGAGGAAAGCATGCCAGAAGTCATGGAACATCTCGAATAAACCAAAGATGAAGAGGTAACCAAGGAAGCAATTATGGATATGTACACACATTGTAACATAGTTGAACTTGATGAAGAGACTTCCATATTGTTTGAAGGTAAAACAAAGGTAAAAGATGTGGGTAAGCCTATTCTTTCCTGCATATTTAAAGAAACCTCGCATTATGGTTTATGTGATCTTGGCACCAAAGTTAATGTTATATCTTATGACTTCTACTTAGAAATAAAATAAGAAATAGAACCGGCTACAATTGAAATACTGATATGACAATTATGTTAGCCAATAAAAATCTTAGAATTCCAATGGGAATAGTTGAAGATGCAACTGTCACAATTGGCAATAAAAACTTTCCTATCGATTTTTTAGTTGTTGATATGCTAGCTGACACTCTTTGCCCAGTTATATTTGGAAGGAAATTTTTGGGTGATATAGGTGCCTATGTTAATTTCAAGAAGGAGATTGTGTCTCTTAAGCTTGGGGAACGGAAAATAAATTCCACTTTTCCAAATTTAAAGACAGGCCTCCACAAATATAAGAAGAAGAGGAAGAGAGAACTATTGAGGAAATGGCGGCTCTTTTGTTTAGAAATCAAGAAGAAGAAATAAATGAAGATCCAAATTATGAAGAGATAATTATGGAGGACAAGTCCCTGGAAGAACTAGAAGATGAATTTGATTCACTTCCCATTATGGGACCTCCAACCGATGAGGCTTTTGAAGATCCAGAAAACAGAGGGGACAAGGAACTACCACCCCTAGAGTTGAAGACTCTACTAGAAAATCCTAAATACAGGTTTTTAGATGATACAAATAAATTCCTATTATTATTAGTGCTAAACTTTCAGGAGAAGAAGAGGAAGAACTCATGAAGATACTTAAGGAGCATCGCAAGACCTTTGGGTACTCAATGGATGATTTAAAGGGCATCAGTCCCATGATAGCTGTCCATCGAATACTCGTGAAAGAAGGTGCTAAACCAGTTGCAGAAGTTAATAGAAGGTTGGAGCCTGAAATGAAAGAAGTGGTAAGAAAAGAAATTGTACGCCTACTGGACGCAGGTATAATCTATCCTGTTAAATAAAGTGAATGGGTAAGTCATGTTCATTGTGTCCATAAGAAGGGCGGTTTTACTGTTGTTCCTAATGAAAACAGTGAATTGATACCTACTAGAACTATTGTCGGGCAGAGGATAAGCATAGACTTCAGGAAATTGAATAAAGAAACTAGGAAAGATCACTATCCTTTACCGTTCATAGATCAAACTTTAGAAAGATTAGCAAACCACACTCATTTTTGCTACTTCGATGGATATTCTGGTTTTTCTCAAATAGCCGTTCATCTGGATGACCAACTTAAAACAACTTTCATTAGTCCTTATGGTTTACATGCTTACCGATGTATGCCTTTTGGTTTATGTAATGCTCTAGCTACTTTTCAAAGATGCATGACTGGTATATTTGCGGATTTTATAGAACTGATAATGGAAGTATTTATGGATGACTTTTATGTCTATGGAGCTTCGTTTACTAGTTGCTTGGATAATCTCAAAAGACTTTTCCAGCATTGCGAGGAAACCAATCTTGTTCTAAACTGAGAGAAGTGCTATTTTATGGTCAAAGAAGGTATAGTCCTTGGACATAAGGTATCAGGTAAGATAATTGAAGTGGATAGATCTAAGGTTGAGGCCATAGAGAGAATGTCACAACCTAGAGATATCAAAGGTATAAGAAGTTTCCTTGGTCATGTGGGTTTTTATAGAAGGTTCATTAGAAATTTCTCTAGAATATCTAAACCTTTGACTAACCTCCTACAAAAGGGAGTAAGATTTAATTTTGATGACAAGTGTCTTGAAGCCTTTGATAGACTCAAAAATGCTTTATCTCGTGCCCCCATAATTAAGCCACCTATCTGGGATAAAACCTTTGACTTAATATGTGAATCTAGTGATGATGTTGTAGGAGTAACTCTATGACAACATATTGGTCGTAGATTTAATATTATAAATCATGCTAGTAGAACTCTTAATGGTGCTCAAAAGAATTACCCTAAGGAAGAAAAGGAACTTTTGCTGTATTTTTCTCTTGTGATAAATTTCGTTCCTATATAGTTGATACAAAGGTAAGAGTTCACATGGATCGTGATGGCTTAAAAGAACTCCTTGAAAGGAAAGACCATAAGCCAAGACTGATCCGTTGGATTCTTTCACTTCAAGAATTTGAGTTGCAGATTATGCAGAGGCAAGAAATAAAGATGTTAGATGTAGTGTCCATGTTTGCCTAGCAAGACACCAATCTTTTTGAGAGGAACTTTAGTCCTGGTGATTTTCGTTTATGAGAATTAGTCAATGAACTAAGGTCAATTCCTCCAAGAGAGAATAAGTCTTTTTTGTTGGAGGAACTTTTCATCCCCGAATAAGCAAACGGTAAGTACAAGGTAAGTGTTCTTACCCAAATAAGTGATTTGTTTTCACAAATTTTACTTTTGAATTTTTTTCCTTTGAATTCCTTGTGTTTTTCTGAAGTTTTAGAGGGGTTTTACCAACTATACGGGTGGAACTATACGACCGGAGAGGAAGATCCCGCCGTATAGTTGGTCGTTAAACTCTCTATATCACCTTTGTGAAATTGTTTTCGATATTTGAGCCTATACGGTTGCAACTATACGACCGGAGCCAAAATTCTGACTGTATAGTTGGTCGTTAAACTCTCAGATAGTTTTGGTTTTTTGGTGTCTGTATCTATACGGTCGCAACTATACGACCGGAGCCAAAATTCCGACCGTATAGTTGGTCGTTAAACTTTCAGACACTTTTGATTTTCGGTGTTTGTATCTATATGGTCGCAACTATACGACCGAAGCCAAAATTCCGGCCGTATAGTTGGTCGTTAAACTCTCAGACACTTTTCATTTATTCATTAAAAAACATTATTGTCGGTTCCAAGTTGTGATTTAATCAACCTAGACTCGAGATATTTGGAAATATCTGCCTGGAACCAACTATACAGCCGGAGCTATACGAGCCACGCCCATATAGTTGGTCGCTACACAGCAGGACTCTTCCAAATCCGTGATTTCTTTCCCTATTTCATTAAGATTCTTTTCTTGGACGACAATTTGGTGTTTTTCGCGAGGTTTACCAAACTCTGACCCCCCTTATATACTGCCATTGTCTCTCTCTAATCATAATCTACATGAACCAATCTAGCAATGCGCTATCTCGTCGCAGGCCGTGGAAAACCCATGGGGATCATTGCTCCTTCCAGGGACCGCTCTAGTAGCCAGTCCATGGAGAACGATGGTGAGGAGGTGGAGAGGTTTAGCCCGAGGTACAAGGAGTACGTCGAGCCAAGCTACTTTAACAATTATCCTGATGATGACGTGGTTAACGTCTACATCTGCCGTGATGTCTATGATCCACCGGAGATCGATTGGGCAGCCATAAAGAAAGCTCAACAGGAGAGGGAAGATCACAAGCCACATGGAAAAGGGCGTGTGGAGATGGTAAAGTTCATCACCACAAATCCAAGGCCGCACAAGCATAATGAATTATCTAATATTGGTGCAGGTGTTAGAAATAAAGAGAAGGCACCACTCTCAAAGCCAACCATTGGTGCTCGTATGAAGGTTAAGCCTCAAGAAGAGTGGAGGTACGGTTTCCACTTCCCTGATCCATCAATTATGGATGAGGAAGAAGAAGCTGTCCCCAGAACCAAGGACCACGTGCGGGCACTGGAAATATATTAGAAGCAGGAGATTTTCCATCGTGTTGAAGTCCGTCACTGTCTCAATGGGAGATGGAGAAGAAGGAAGTCCTCCTTCCATTGGTGACTAAGCTCGCAGATAGAGTTGACACTATGCAATCTGATTTGCGCAGGTGCTATAGCCGCATAACAGCTTTGGAGGAGACCAACAAGAAGCTAGCACCGCGGTGTTACATGCCATGGCGCCACAGTGATCTACAACAATCACGGTATCAAATAATTGCAAGGGATTATTTGATCCCGCCTGGCTTGATTCCAAGCTTGGGGAGATCTTTAAGACCTTTTAATCTATCCTATAAGTTCTTATTATTACTATTTTTGCATTAGTTCAAACTAGCAATAAAGTTTGCATCATTAGATTCCCTTCAGGAATAGTCGATCCTTTTTATGAAATTCCGAGTTATTTATTATATATGGAGCAATATTGAGTTTGTGTTTGCTTTATTGATATATGAATGGCTTGAGTATAATTTTACTTGCACTTGATGATAGAAATAAGAGTCTTCCACACTATTGGTATTAATGGAACACCTAAAGATAATTTGTTCAATATATTGTAAGTCTACGGTTTGATTTACAAAGAAAAATTATCTATTCAGTTAAGTTAAAAAAGAAACCTTGAACAAAGGAAAATGAAAGTGCTATCAAAATAGAGTGAGAACAAGTCGAGGTAGAATCTTCAAGTCATAACAATGCTTCCTATACCATTGGAATTTGATAATTGAGATCGTTAAACTTTGAATTCCTACATGAAGTGGAATATATGGCTAGCTCCTTTGCATAGCACTTAAACAAAAGTGTGAGCATATATACGAAAGAAAAGAAAAGGAAGAATAAAAAAGGGCGAGTGTGCAAAGAGAAAGTAGGCATATACCTGTATTGTAGTATGACAAAGAGACACTTTTGAGATTTTGAACCCCAAGTGAATACGTTTATCCTAAAAACACTTGGGACTACCTCGCTAACTCATTCGGTTGAACCGGATACTTTTACATTATGTTGAGATTTATCTTTTATGAACTGTTGATCACTAAGGTGTGGAAGCCTGCTAATACTGTTCATATGGTTTGAGTAAGATACTATTCATGAACTTATTCCTATGTGTCGTATATGATAAACACATACTGCAACTGCCCCATTTATTTTATCGACACATCTTCATGAATATGAGTATCACATCCATTAAGCTAAAACTTGCTCGGGACGAGCAAGAGTCTAAGCTTGGGGAAGTTGATGAGTGCATATTTGCATCATGTTTTACACTAATATTTTGCATTGTAGATGTAGGATCTTGGTATTTTACGGTGCTCGCGCGCACATTTTATGTCTGTTTTCACCAGGATCAGGACAGATGATGGATCCAATGGATATAATTCTTGGAGCAGTTGTACTGAGGAGAAAAGTGTTGGGTTCGCAGCATAGAAAACAAAAAAATTCCTACGATAGGAACTATACGCCAAGATCTATCTACTAGATACAAGCAACGGGTGGATATACATCCATAGAGAACTTACCCTCGAAGACAACAAAGCTTTGTTAATGAGTTGGAACTCGTAGATGATGTAGTCGTACACTTGCCGATCTCAAGATCGTGATGAAGTCCAGCAGGTCCGGCTCCAGCACGTCCTTCAGATCCAGCTCCAGCAAGTCCAGCACCACAAAGCAGCGGTTCATCCGTTATCGCACACACATCCCTCGCTCCAGCAAAGCAGCGGAAGCAGCAACTCCTTTCCAAACAAAGCCACCGGGAACATGTATCTCGCTAATCCGAGACCATGGGGAATAATACTAGAGGGGGAGAGAGATCCTTCACGAGGAGGTGTGAGGAAGAAGGAGTGAGTGGGGGGCCTTTTATAGGAGGAGGGGAGGGTGTCCCTTCACCTCCCCCATTCATGTGGTGGTAACCCCCTCCACATTAAAATGCCCCCTCGCATTCTCTTTTAAAGTCTCCACTTTAAATGCATTAAATTTCTCCAAATTTAATGCTCTCTCATTTAATAAAACTCTTTTATTAATTTTATTCAGAATTTTGTTAATTACTTTAATTAACAAACATTCACATAAAACCCCTGCAACATTTCAATATTACATGCAGAACCAATTTCAGCAATTTCACTCGAAACAGTTTCGGTGTCTATTGAAATAATTCTTGCGCTTTCTTAAATCTTTATCTGAAACATATTTTCTCCAAATGGTGTCGGCATCCCTTAATTGTGTCACCCTACGGTTCGTGAATAATGCAGACATGATCGAGACCCCTCTCCGATCAATAATCAGCAGCGGGACCTGGAGATCCGTACTGACTCCCACATATTCAACGATGACTCTTGTGATCGTGTGAACCTTTAACGTTGTAACTAAATCCCTTTGCCTCGTGATATATTACATGTCCGAGATTCGATCATTGGCATCCAAATACCTAGTTTGATCTCGTTACCGACATGCACTCTTTTCTCGTTCCCGTGATATAACATTCTAGTGATCACATCACTTGCTTGCAAGCTATTTCAATGTGATATCACCGAGAGGGCCTAGAGTATATCTATCCGTCACCGGGATGGACAAATCCCACTCTTGATCCATGAGCCTCAACATAACACCTTCGTAGCACTGAACCCACCTTTGTAGTCACCCTGTTACGGTGTGACGTTTGATGTTATCAAGATACTCTTCTGGTGTTAGCAATTAACATGATCTCATGGTCTAAGAACTAAGATTACTTCGTATGATGTTATAGCAATAAAAACATAATGACTTTGATCGTAATGCTATACTTCGGATGAATGTTCATCACATCAGTCCACCAATGTTGTGACCTCGTTATTAACAACATCCAATGTCCATGATCAGGAAACCTTGATCATCTTGTTAATCAACAAGCTAGTTTATATGAGAGGCAGTACTAGGAACTTTGTATTTTGTTTATTAAACACACATGTATTAACGTTTCCAATTAATACAATTATAGCATGCAAAATAAACATTTATCATAAACATGGAATAAGATAATAACCACTTTATTATTGCCTCTCGGGCATATTCCCTTCAGTCCCCCACTTGCACTAGAATCAATAATCTAGTTTAAAAAACTTTGCGAATTGAACACCTATGGCTTTCTGGTGTTGCATATACGCGATTGCTAGTGGTTAACATAATCTCCGGATCTGACAGTTTCAGGTCCGTGTGTATTTGCATGTCTTTGCGTCTCTACGCATCACTCATTCTCAAATGAGATGGCATTGTATAAATTTGGTCCTTTGGTGAGACCTTTAGTTTGTTCGGGTTAAAATATGTTGATATTATTGTCATACAATATATCTTGATAGTATTAGCCCACTTTGAACCACACCTAGTTTGATAACAAACTACTTAACACAAATGCCCTCCTTTGCTGCCACTATAGCAGTCATATACTTAGCCTTTTGTTGTAGTATCCATCACAATGTTTCAACTTTGGAACTTATCCAAATCCATCATGGAATATCATTTCCATTACATTGTGCCACCCATAGTCTAATTTGAGATAAATTTAATTTGTATCTTGTGACAAAACTAGTATCAATGTAACACTTTACAATGAACTACCTTTAACTATTTGTCACTTATACATGATATATTCTTAGTTCTTCCAAAGCTCATAAGAATATCTTTACTATTGTCCAATGATCATCTTATGAATCATTCTGGTATGTGCTCATAACATTTAGAGCATAGGCCATTCTGGATATATACATATCATGGTATAATCGATCAAAATCTTCATGTGATTTTACTCACCAAGTGTTGAAACACTTGAATCTTGATACAATCCTTTCCATGCAGCAAGAACCTTTCTTGTTGTTTCCATATTGAACCCTTTCAATATCTCATATATGTATGTCTAGCACAACCATATTAGCGCCTCAATCTATCCATATAGATATTGATGCCAAATATTCCGATTTTGCCCAAGTCTTTCATCGAAATCTTATTTTAATGAAATTCTTAACTTGTGTCAATACAAGATACATCATTTCCAATCAACAATATGTCCTCTACATAATGTATTAGAAATATGTCTCAGCGCTCCGACTTAATTTCTTGCAAATTCAAGCATCTTCATCATCTTCGATGAATTTAAACTCTTTTAACAGTTTCATCATGGTGAAGATTCCAACTCCGCTATGCTTACTTTAACTATTGAAGTTTGCATGCCCTTTTAGCACCCTTTGAATTAACAAAACCCTTCGGACCGTGTCATGTACACGTCCTAGGCAACCATTCTATTAGAAGAACCTTGTTTTTTTTATTCAACTAACATATACCAAATATATGTAGTGGTTGCTACATTAATCCGTCAAGACTAAATATCGCTATGAAAGATCAAATCTTGTCATAGTCAACTCCTTGAACATTGCCGTAAACTTCTTTCTGACATGTCGACTATTTCACAGATGTTAAACATCCATGTCTATTTCTTTATAGATCCAAGCACAACCGATAGGCTTCACGCCTTTCCGGAGGGTCTTCCAAGTTTAGAAACTTGATTTCTCGTGTATAGATACTATCACGGATTCTATGACTTCTAGTCATTTTATGGAGTCAGGGCCCATCATCGCTTCTTTGCATGCAGTCGGTTCATCATTGTCAAAACAATAACGACTTCTATTTCAAATCTTACTATTTGATTCGTACCGACCCACATGGTTTAATAGGAACTCTAATCTCCAAGATCATACCCTTTGTAATCACGGGAGCCATGAGCATTGTGGCCGCCACTGGGACACTTCCCGGCGCTTCGCTACTTAGCACATATAGCTAAGGTTCAACAACCTTATCAAAGTTCTATTGTCCTCCCACTTAACTTTTCATGAAAAATTCCTTCTCAAGAAACTTAACGTTCCAAGTGACAAACTCTTTTGTCCTCGGTGTTATGGAGGAATTCCCAACAAATTCTTTGGGATAACCTACAAATACGTGCTTATCCGACTTTGGTTGTAAACATTTTACTTATGCATAGCATACCAAAATTTAAGAAAGGACAATTCGGGTTTTATCCCAAACCATAACTTATATGGTGTCATTTCAACAGATCAAGATGATGCTCTTTTCAGTGTAAAAGTGGTAGTCTCTAAAGCTTTAATCCTTAAAACATAATGGCAGTTTTATAAATGACACATTTGATATTACCATGTCAAACATGGTTTGATTTCATCTCTCGAATATGCCATACTCCTATGGTTTATCGGGAAACACAAATCATGGAACAATTCCTCAAATCATAGGTGTTTTGCTAAACATGTAACTCAAATATCTTCCTTTATGATCGAATCACAAACTCTTTATTTTCTTGTTATAATGATTTTCCACTTCATCTTGAAAGTCTTTGAACAATTTTCAAATGTTTCATACTTCTTCCTTATTAAGTAAATATATTGATATATTCACTTAAATTTCTAGAGAAAGCATATGAAGCAAAAAAGATCCATCGCATATGGCTACATATAATGGACTATATACATCAATATGTATAATATTCAATAAGTTAGTCATCCGTTCCTCTTTGGCCTATGGACGGAGTTTCAATTATCTCGAGGAAAGTCTCACAAGCGTCAATTGATCAAAATCAAAGACTCCAAAAATCCATCAACATGGAGTTTCTTCATGTTTTCTTTCCAATATAATTTAAACAGCGATGTCACTTCATAAGTGATCTTCCAATCATTTGTCTTACAGCAATAATGTTTATGGATGTGATTTCTCCAACTAGACTTGTAAAAGTTCATCCATCCATTATGGAATACGGTAATTATTTGAACAACCATTGTTCTCGTAATACCGGAACAAAATAACAATTATTAAAATAAATCTTGAAGGCTAGGTTTGACGACAACGAAAAACACAATAACACTTTATTTGTTTTCGATGAGCATCATCACTTATTCTGTTGCCAGTTACTTAGGCCATTGCAGTTCATGAATTGCGTTGTCCTGTATGACACTTCATACCAACCAATTCGGTATCCAATACCTTAGAACCACATTGTTTAACAAGCAAGGAATACAGCCATAACATATACATCTTCTATATACCTAAGTTGGACATATCCAACCTTTTCTTTTCTGCCAAATATTTTTATAGATTCTCTTTCAGCAATTCCTTTTCCTTTTAAAAGAATCTATCAACATCAATAGTGGTGTCATTCGCATGACACATAGTACAAAGCGTATATAGTCAAATACTAATACCTTTGGACTTGCACTTTGAAGTGGATCACCATCATCAAATGTTTGGTATTCTTTCAAAAATCTATTCTTTAGTAATCTATTAGTGTAGTAAATATTTTACTTACATCTTGTATTCATCCTTATCATGACAACTTTCATGATCAAGCTACTATAGCCTGTAAGGAAGAATCGCGAGTATAATGATAGTTCCCAAAACCTTTTGGGAGATCCGGATGCTTAGCATCTCCATCCTTCACAAATTCTCATATAATATGAGAACATGTATTTTGCTAAATTATACTCTATCATAATGCAACCAAAAACATTGTTTCAGATATCACAATATCTTTCACACATGATGGTTTCTGAAACAATTTTCAGCTCCTATATAATCATGATATTAAAACAACATTTTTTATATCAATAATCATGGAGGCAAACATGATACTTTAGATACTAACATTGGAATTCTTACTCTTGATTTAATACTACTTATTAAACTTCATGGAGTAAATAGAGTTTGCTGAAAGTTTGCAATAGGACTTTTAAACTTTAAATTAACATTTAAAACAATACGATACCAGTTCGTAAAGTAAATACCCAGAATTATATAGTTCCATTATCTCAATTACAACTAAGCATAAGGTAAAAAACGAATGACAATGACTACAACAAACTATGCAAACTCACTTTGATTTAGTTTATGACAAATTTGGTTCGACTAATCCAAATTAGAAATGAACTCCTACTCAAAAACGACATCCCTCGTGCCTTTTTGGTGATTACATGAACCAAATCCACTACACCAAGTCTGATCATCACGTGAGTCGGTGTAGCTTCAAAGGCGAGCATCAATATGGGCATCATATCAACTATATGACTCATGCTTAATCTTTCGGTCTGTGTTCCGAGGCCATGTCTGTACATGCTAGGCTCGCCAAGTAAGAATCTTAGTATTCGCGTGTGTAAAAATGTCTTACACCCGTTATATGAAAGCGTAGAGTCGAGTACACCCGATCATCACGTGATGTCTCGAAACACGATCCATAGAACGGTGCATACTTAAGGAAGAACACATTTTTATCTTGATATCTAAATGAGGGATCATCATATAATGCTACTAAAACACCAAACAAGCAATATAAGATGCAAACATCATATGTGTAAAGTAGAATGATATGGTCCATGCATTTGATCACCATCATATGCATCGTGGTATGATCTCTATCATTCCTTTGTGTGTAAGGCCAAGGTCTATGAAACTTACACGTTAGGTGTGTTGTAAGAGTCTCAACTATACATCAACTTACAACATTACCATATCATGGCACTAGCCCAGCAACGATCTAAACTAGACGCCTCTAATTTATCAATTTCAAGTTTTTACGTGGCTTAGGGATTTCGAAGATAGAACCGGTCTTACCTACGAACATGGAACCACAACGATGATAACTAAGTTATTAGCAACTCGTTGTAAATCAGATATTGACTATAGTAGGAGAGACAGACACCCGCCGGTCACTTATGCAAAACTAATTGCATGTCAGTCGTGGAACCGGTCTCATGTGCGATGACATGTAAGGTTGGTCCGGGCCGCTTCATCCCACTATGCCACCAATATCCAAAATACATGAAAGATGCAATAACATGATCATCATCGCCCACATATAAACATATGTGTACTACCCGTGCAAAGCACCTACGCATAGATCAGGCTCGATACCCTTTGTTGGGTTCAAGATAGAAAACAAAAAATTTCCTACGATGGGAACTATACGCCAAGATCTATCTACTAGATACAAGCAACGGGTGGATATACATCCATAGAGAACTTACCCTCAAAGACAACAAAGCTTTGTTAACAAGTTGGAACTGGTGGATGATGTAGCCGTACACTTGCCGATCTCAAGATCGTGATGAAGTCCAGCAGGTCCGGCTCCAGCACATCCTTCAGATCCAGCTCCAGCAAGTCCAGCACCACCAAGTCCAGCACCGCAAAGCAGCGGTGCATCCGTGATCACACACACATCTGGTACCCCGACAACCTCCGTCCCTCGCTCCAGCAAAGCAGCGGAAGTAGCAACTCCTTTCCAGACAAAGCCACCGGGAACATGTATCTCGCTAATCCGAGACCATGGGGAATAATACTAGAGAGGGAGAGAGATCCTTCACGAGGAGGTATGAGGAAGGAGTGAGAGGGGGGCCTTTTATAGGAGGAGGGGAGGGTGTCCCTTCACCTCCCCCATTCATGTGGTGGTAACCCCCTCCACATTAAAATGCCCCTTCACATTCTCTTTTAAAGTCTCCACTTTAAATGCATTAAATTTCTCCAAATTTAATGCTCTCTCATTTAATAAAACTCTTTTATTAATTTTATTCAGGATTTTGTTAATTACTTTAATTAAAAAACATTCACATAAAACCCCTGCAACATTTCAATATTACATGCAGAACCAATTTCAGCAATTTCACCCGAAACAGTTTTGGTGTCTATTGAAATAATTCCAGCGCTTTCTTAAATCTTTATCTAAAACATATTTGCTCCAAATGGTGTCGGTATCCCTTAAGTGTGTCACCCTACAGTTCGCGAATAATGCAGACATGATCGAGACCCCTCTCCAATCAATAATCAGCGAGATCCGTATTGACTCCCACATATTCAACGATGACTCTTGTGATCGTGTGAACCTTTAACGTCGTAATTAAATCCCTTTGTCTCGCGATATATTACATGTCCGAGATTCGATCATTGTCATCCAAATACCTAGTTTGATCTCGTTACCGGCATGCACTCTTTTCTCGTTCCCGTGATATAACATTCTAGTGATCACATCACTTGCTTGCAAGCTATTTCAATGTGATATCACCGAGAGGTCCTAGAGTATATCTATCCATCATCGGGATGGACAAATACCACTCTTGATCCATGAGCCTCAACATAACACCTTCGTAGCACTGAACCCACCTTTATAGTCACCCTGTTACGGTGTGACATTTGATGTTATCAAGATACTCTCCCGGTGTTAGCAATTAACATGATCTCATGGTCTAAGGCTAAGATTACTTCGTATGATGTTATAGCAATATAAACATAATGAGTTTAATCGTAATGCTATACTTCGGATGAATGTTCATCACATCAGTCCACCAATGTTGTGACCTCGTTATTAACAACATCCAATGTCCATGATCACGAAACCTTGATCATCTTGTTAATCAACAAGCTAGTTTATATGAGAGGCAGTACTAGGAACTTTGTATTTTGTTTATTAAACACACATGTATTAACGTTTCCAATTAATACAATTATAGCATGCAAAATAAACATTTATCATAAACATGGAATAAGATAATAACCACTTTATTATTGCCTCTCGGGCATATTCCCTTCAAAAAGGAGTCAAAAAAATGTAAATCGCTTATTTGGGAAATATTAATAATACCAGAATAAAACCAGAAGCAAACAAAGAAGACAGAGAGTCCAATGACCAACTATACGACTGGAGCAAATTTTCCAGCCGTATAGCTCCGGGCGTATAGTTGATGCCGCCTCCACCTCCTCAAATAGTTTCACCCCATGCAACCGGTTCAGGGAGACGACATACAGAACACCCAGAAATCAGAGAAACCTCACCTCTAGAAGGCATCTGGAGGGAGAACTCATCTACTAGGGATCCATCTTCGCCCTGTGCAGATCCGGGAGGCTAAGGCATCGATCTTCATCATCCACCACTACATCACCACCATCTCCATCCATCCCATCTACATCTTGTCTAGATCTTGTTGTAATTTCCATACTCATTGTGGATTTATACAAGTACTATTCATCTAGATAGATTCCATTGTTATTGCTTTGATGTTGATTGCCTCCATGTATGAGTAAATCATTAGTTCTTGGGGAGATGGAGCAACCCTAATATGAGATTGAAATAAGATAAAGTCTATTATGATATTCATCGCTGTGACCATGTGTTAGATTTTCTACATCTTGATGTTGAGATAAGTCAACCTCTCAATATTTGCCTCTCGTGGGGATTTGATGGAGGAAACTACTTGTTGGTAGATGGAGGTATGCTAGCACTTACAGTGACTATAAAGTTGTTGGCACCCCTTACGCATCAACTTGGGAAACCGAGGAAACTCACGGAACACTATCCATACCATGGGATACGTCCTACGGAATTACGTCCCTTAATAGCGCAGTAATTCGATTAATGTCGATTGCTGACTGATGTGGTTATGAGGATGATGTGAGCAGCGATTGCTACCTATTTGTCCAAATACAGAGTTCCTCCCACACATACATAGTTGAGAATGTTCATGATGATAATCTTTATCTTAGCTCCTTATAATACTAGTGGTGTATCCGCTACTCCCTGAGAATGCTTTTCCCCTACTACAGTTCCAATCTCTCTGACATACGCGATACTTACTTTGTGCATTCAGTTGTTTTACTTTACTTTATTATTGATCTTATACCTAAAACCCCCAAACACATTTTTACACAGTACTCTCATTTTATCTTGTCATTTAGAACTTTATCTAGCATTTCTATCGTAATATTTATTTCAAGAGTTATTAGACTTCAGACTCCTTCTCCCTGTGGGATCGATATCTTTATTTCGAAACTAGCTACAAACGATATGTGCACTTGTAGTCATCAGTTAGGAAGCAACACAAGAGTATATGCAACATCTATAATCTGATCAGACAAAGGTATGGTGGAGTGCACATGTGGTGTGGAGGTGGTGGTGTTGGTTGGAAGTGCAGAAAATGGGAAAACGTTCTCATCAAACACGACATCACGAGAAATGTAGACGCGATTCGTGGGAACATGTAGGCACTTGTACCCTTTATGAAGAGAACTATACCCAAGGAAGACACACTTATTAGACCGAAACTCTAGCTTACACTTGTTATACGGATGGAGATGAGGCCAGCATGCGCATCCAAAGACTTTGAGGAACGTATAATCTCGCATTTCATTGAGCTAGAGTTCAAGAGTTTGACGAAGTCGTGAAGGAAGCCTATTTATCAGAAAACAGGCTGTGGAAAAAGTATCACTCCAAAAATGAAACGAAACGGAGGCATGTGCTAGTAAGGTTAGACCAATTTCTACAAGATGGCGATGCTTATGTTCGGTGGCGCCATTCTGCTGATGTGTATGAGGACAAGACACAGGGTGCGAGATCCTAAGTTTGTTAAAATGCAATGAGGTTGTGATACTAACCCCCAGTCGGATTGAACATGATAATTTTGTGCTTAAGGAGACGCTCAACATGTGCTTGAAACTGAATGAAAACACCGAACACATCAAATTTATGCTTAATAAGATAAAGTCAAGTAAACCGATTATATGCATCAATCAAACTAACATAATAATTGTGGCCACTGACAGACGTTTGGGCATGGCCCCATACATCAGAATACACAAGCTCAAGAGGATGTTTGACTACACAACTCGACTCTAAAAAAGGAAGTTGAAGACTCTTGCCTTGCTGACAGGCATCACATACGATGTCAGCAATTTTATTTGACACAACTAGAAGTTCATGATGATGCAGAACATGATGAACTATAGGAGTAGCAGGATGACCAAGGTGTGCATCCCAGTGAGTAGACGACACACGGACACCACTGAACACCTGGGGGGCATGCGGCACATCAAGCGTATACATGCCATGTCATAGATGACCTCTAAGAAGAATGGCTCTCGTGTCCCGATCCTTGATAAAGAAGTGAAAATGGTGAAATTCAGCAAGGACATTATTATCACGTGTCAGTGGAGGAACAGAAAACAGACTACGTGTAGCAAAAGGAACACGAATGATATTGAGGAGATTCAGTTTTCTAGAATTATGTGTAAGAAGTGAGGCCTAACCAATATGTGGGATGTGCATACCTACTCCGTTGGCGGTGCAAACCTAATCATGACCATGATATGGCTCCTAGGTGGAGAGCCTGACCATCTCACTCGCTACTTGATTGGTATCCCCCGTGTCCATGTACCATGCCAGATCAATGGGGTAGGACGGAGTGTGTCCATGCTCATTACTCACCATGACAACCGCAACCTTCTTGTCATTTCCCCTGCCATTGTTGCCAATGCCGAGGAAGTCCTGCTTGAAGCGACGATGACAACGGGAGGCGATATGACCCTCAAGGCCACACAACTGGCACGATTGCTCGGCACCACAACAGGGGTAACAAGCACGTGGGCGATCACCACCCGTGAAGGAGGGCGCGGCGGGCCGCAGGGCCTGTTGGTGTGGGCGCGACGGCTTGCCACCGGCCAGTGATGGCTTCTGAGGTCAACTGCGGGCTGCAGCATTGGTGAAGGAGAAGCTCGGGGAAGCACGACGAGCCTTGACGCATTGTTCTCGACCAAGGAGGCACGAGTAGAGCTCAACGAAATTATCATAGTCGTCATTTAGGCCATTCAGGATGTAGGTGGTGAAGTCCTCGGAGCTAAGCGGCTGGCCGATGGAGGCCAGTGTGTCGGCGAGGCCCGTCATCTTGTTGACGTAGTCCGTGATGCTGAGGTCGAGGAGCTTTGACTCGCCAACTCGATGTATATAGCATGAGTACGCGCCTGGGACTGAGAAGTGAAGCTGGTGTGAAGAGCCATCCACGCATCCCGAGACGTAGCAGCGAAGAGGACTAGCGACAAGATGCTCGGCGTGAGCGAAGACTGGATGGCAGAGAGGATGTCATGATCCTAGGCCACCCACGTGTGATATCCCGGATGATACGACGATGGACAAGGCAAGGAGCCATCAACGTACCCCTCTAAGTAGAGGCTACGGAGCAACGGCAACAACTGCGCACGCCAAGACAAGTAGTTGTCCGCCGCGAGCTTCACCGGGATGAGGTGCGGGAAGTAGAAGGGTGACGACACCGTAGTGGGATCAGCAGGAGCCAATGGCTGTGGCGCGTAGAAGCCCATCGGCGTGGCCATCTCCAGGGACGGGGCAAGGGCAGCAGGCGCCGAAGGATCCCCGTAGGCTGGTGCTGCACCATCGTATGGCGACGGTGGGTAGATGCCGTAGGGAGCCCTAGATAGAGCACCATAGGGCGGCGCGGGCGGCGCCGCGTAGGGCTAAAGAGGCAGCGCACCATAGGGTTGCGCAAGCTAGGCAGACGACGACGTCGGGAAGGCGTTGTAGGTCGGGGCAGGGGCGCCATAGGTCGGCGCAAGGGTAGGCGCCATACGGCGGACATGAGCCCACCAAAAGGCGGCGACGCGGCCTCGCCGGTCGAGGAAGAAGGAACGCCAGAGGGAACCGGCGGCGGCAGATCGCCCTCAACGCCAGGGGCAGCGGCAGGCGGAGGGTTCGCCGATCCAATCTGAGGCGGCTACGGAAGAGGACCCGGAGGCGCGATCCCAGGGGACCGAGATTGCCTCCATGCCAGGGGCTGCGAGGCGAGAAAGGACGACGCAGGGGCAGGGGCTGGTGCGGCGGCAATGACGGAACCAAGGGCAGCTGAAGACATATCGAAACCTAAACTAATACCATGTAAAACAAAGGGTTTGGAAAACTGCTCGACATCCTAATACGGGTGTGTCTATCTCATATATATAGAGGTACCAAGAGGTACAATACATAATATTTACAGAGGCTACGTATATAGAGTCTAACAAAGACAGGGTTTACACGGAGGGGTGCACTCACACGCTCAATGTGGGCTGGCCCCTTGAAAAAGGCTGATTCGACTACCCGCGTTAGCCACGAGCCGAGGTCCATCCAGGCAACCAATCGGACTCATTTTTTGCCCAAATCAGCCCGTGCGGGAGAACTGCACACGCTACCAAAGGTGCCCTAAGACTGTAGAGCCGCGCCTTCCGTTCGAAGCTTTTGCTGGTTATACGTGTACCCTTGAGTGAGTGATGTTCTTTTCCTTTTTCATTTCCGTCTTTATTACACATGATGGATATCTAACTGTAAATGGCGCACTCGTGCTTGTTGTCATCACAACAACAACATCAACTTTTGGCCATTTTTTCATGAATACGAGCTCATGCATTCTATTTCTCCGCGTGGTTGTGTTGTGTACGAAATAAGCTGACTCGCTGCAAAGTTCCGCGATTCAAACAGCACGGAGTTTGTTGGCACTGGTACCGTGTTACTGTACATCGGTAAACACTGAACAGTGAGACGCGTGAACTGCTTCATCTTCATGTGAAGCCATTTACGCTGGCAGTTAAACTTACTGTCCTTCATAAACGGCGCCATCTTTCTCGCCTTTCTACTTAGCCTCCATCGGAAGCAACCGCAGATTTTTCTCATGCATGCATAACATGCCTGCTCTGACGAACGAAAGCAACAGGGGTGGAAACACTACTTTCAAATCGCACCATGTAAAGAGCGCGGTCAGACTTCTTAACGGTATCGATGTCTAAAAAACTCACACACCACTTTGGAACCTAGAGAGCAAGTCTAACAGCACTCTTATTCCTCCGGTCCTTAAAACACGAGTAAGAGGCCTGTATTGTGTTTTTATACGTTGAAAATCGCCGGCGGCCTTGTTCACAGCCTGTAAAACCGAATATTCTATTTTACAGGTGTGATAAGGGCGCTGATCGACGGTACATGTTTCCTAGCCCGTAAAAACAGGAATTGTAGCACAAATGCAAGTTGCAAACATTTCATGCATAGTTTCAACATCAAATCAACAACATAGTTCGCATCAAATCCATACGCAGAACAGTTCACGACAAATCCAAATGCATAGTTCATAGGTCTACCAACATGCAAGAGAGAATCAAGCTCCGAAATTGTCTCCATGCTCAACCGAAGCACCTCCAGTTTCACTTTGACGAAGGAGCCTTCTTCTCTCTGTGATCTCCGTGGTGATCTCTTTCCACCACTCCAATTGTTGCTCATTCATGTCCTCCGTGTTCATCATCATGATCTCCCTCTCCTCGGCTAGGAGTGCCTTCATTGCCTTGTCCTTCTTCACTTTGATCTTCATCTCCTCCAACTCGGCCTTGCGCCTTGCTTCTTCTCGTGTGGCTTCCACCTTTGCAAGCTTCACCTCTCTCTTCTTCTCGGTGATAGCAAGCTTTGCCTCCAATGTCTTCATTGTCATGGACTCATTGGTCTTCATTATTTGATCAAACTTGTCCCTTAGCAATGATGACTCGGCCTCCATCTTAATCCTCTCCTTGGCCTTCTTGCACCCCTCCGGCTTGTCCCACCTTCTTCCTTCCTTATCATCATCACTATCATCCATTTTACCCATCGCCCCTTTCTTTAGTGGAGCTTCTTGGTCCCCCAGTTGCCACTTGGGAAGATGCTTGAGCACGTCATGGCAATGCTTGAATGCAAACCTTTTGCCCTTGCTACCGTTCATGTCTTTGTACCGCCTTTGCGCAAGGTCGTCCTACAATCGCAACACTAAAGGTTATATGACGAAGAAATGGTCGTAATTAGTGAAGATGTGGTGTTGAACAAACTCACATATTGGTCAATAGTTACACCACTAGGAGGATTCAACGTCACCGCATCAATGGCCGCACTCCACCGGTTACAAGCCGATTTGATCACCTCCCAACGGCCTTGAAGCGATCGGAAACTACGAGCCACAGGCTGCCGCACTCGAGGCATGATCTGGTGAAACCTGTCCTCAACGCGCTGCCAATACCGCATCCCGGTTTGATCAGTGTCCGATGCAGCATCCATTCCAACTTGTGCCCAAGCACGGCACAAAGTTGTATCCTCGATCTCCATGTAGTTCATGGCTCTCTTCTTCGTCTTCTTTACCACGCCCGTCTCGACCTCGGTCACCTCTACCATCTCCTCGTCGTCGGTCGGCTCATCGGCATCAACGTCACCCAAATTCTGCTCTTGTTCACTGCTGAAAGGAGCGAGAGGTGGATCGGAGGTGTCGAAAGTGGTGCCGTTCAACATATCCATGAACGAACCATGCGCATCGGTGCTAAAATCGGAGAAATTGGCATAAATTATGTGAGATGAGACGGAGGGACTCGGGGAAAAATTGGCATACCTTTCGGGCAACGGGTCGAATGGTTGCAGGACGGGGGAGACGGCGGGAGGCGGAGATGGAGGGACGGCGGGGGAAACAGCGGGAGGCGGAGATGGAGTGGCCGACGCAGGGGCGGGAGCCGGCCGCTTCTAGCTCACCCGCTTCCTCTTAGGCTTCGACGCCGACGCAGGGGTGGGAGCTGGCGCAGATGCTGTCTGGATGAGGTGCGTACCCACCCTCTTCCTCTTCTTCACGCTAGTGGCCGCGACCATGTTGGTGACATCCGTGGAGGTCGGAAGACCTCCGGCAGCCCCGGGAGAAACGGTGAGCGGCGGAGAGGGTGCCCCAGGCTGCGGCGTGCCGCCAGCGAACAGCGGGATCGATCCCTGTTCCATGCCGTCAATATCCGGTCGCGGTGGCGCGGGAGACGAAGGGACGCGCGGAGATCGGCGACGACGGCGGCGCGCGGGCGGGAAAGGGGAACGAGCTGAAATATCTCGCGCGCAAAGGAACGGTGGAGTGCGGGGCGCGTTCAGGTTGGCCTCTCCAACCCTGGTTTGTGCGGGTGGAGAGCGGGTTTACGAGTCGGTCCTTACTTTTTTTAAAGATCGTGTGATTTGTGGGTACTGGTCGCCGCTGATTTCTCGCCGAAAACCTTAAAACAGAGGTTATTTTGAGGGTTTGCCCCGCTTAAGGGTGCTGTTAGACTTGCTCTAACAAGTACTAGTACTGAATTTGACGACCAATGTGTCCATGTTAGACATGGATAGCCAGTCATGAGAGAACGAATGATGATGAGTAGAGTGTATTTGCAGTCTGTCATTTACTACAGTATTAGAGTTCCCATGTTTTTAGACTATTTATTTAATATACTAGAGTAAAGTTAGGCCACTAGTTGCAAACGGAGTGGCGGCTGTGCTGTGGACTGTGTGGAAGACAAGAAATACTGCGGTGTTTGAGCATATATTTCCAAATGATCCTTGTAGCATTGTGTATAGAATTTCTTACTGGATGTCTAAGGCCGTCTCCACCAGATCGACCCAACAAGACTGGGTGTGTCCAAACTCGTCCGTGCGGACTCGCGCGACGTGCACAGCATCACAGCGGCATGACCCATTTGTCCCGACGCGTCCGGCTCGATCCATCAGTGCATCTAATTTGCGTGACCACTGGATCGGCCGGACAGCGCAGCATCCGGGCGTGTGTCCGACCATATCTTTTGCCGGTCCCTCGCGCCAGTGGCACATAGACTACTCCACTTCTCCCTCCAAAAAATCTCTCCCAAAATTTCCACTGGCGGGAGCGGCGGGAAAGGCGATGGATCCCGCCGCCATGGTCGACGCTGCGCCCTCCGGCGTTCCTGCCGCCAAGAAGCGCGGCCGGCCGAAGAAGCTTGCGGCTGACCTGACGCCGGAGGAGCGGAAAATTGAGACGAAGAAGTGCACTGGCCGGCGGCTTGTGGCGCGAGGTCGACTCGCCCAAGCTAAGCTCGAGAAGGAGCGCCGGGAGGAGAACGAGTGCATCCTCGCTGCGCAGAATAGGGCCAACCAAAAGGAGCTGGCAGTGGATGCCGCCAAGCACACCGTGCACATGATAAAGCAGGAGGCGATGACCACCGTGTTTGGTGGCACGTTGGCCTTCGGCACCGGCGGCTTGTCCATGGTCGGCGCGTCCTCTACCAGCTTTGTCACGTCCACCCCTTGCGGCCAGCCTAGGACATCATGCCCGCGCACACCTTCAGTCGGAAGCCACACTAAGATCACCACCTCACTCTCCCGGTTCATCCACCCCCGTACGGCGTCGTCGAAGGGGGGAGAGCCCGACATCGACCTCAACCGCACTCCAACGACCACGGACACAACTCCGGAGGCGTCGAAGAAGCAGCGGTCCATCTCCGCCATGGACATGCCGGCGCTAGTCAACCTGTTCGGCGGAATGCCCGACGCGCTGCTGACCGATGACGGCACGGTATGATCACGCCATCTCTTCGCCTTTGCCAGCACACTGCTCCCATCTCTTCACCCAGGCCAAATTAGGTGTAGGATTTCGTGGCCAACGATGTCGAGGATGCCATGAATGACATTATCAATGAGGGTGGCCGCGACTATGGTGACAACAAAGAGACGTGGCAACAGACGCAGGCAGAGACGTAGCAAGATGCCTACAACATTGCGAACAAGTCATTTTTTGGAAACGATGGCGCTTCCATGGGCGATGGGGTCACTGCCGCATTGCTGGACGCTTCACTTGCGGCGTCGCTCGTCGACACCAAGAAGTTGAGCCAACGAACCGCGAGCTACACCACCGACGAGGACAAGATCCTATGTAAGGCATGGATGGAGGTTTCGCAAGATCCTCTATGCGGCGCGGAGCAGAAGGGTTTTGCCTATTGTAAAAAGGTGGGCAGGTTCTTCCATGAGAACAGGAAATTTGGCAAGGAGGCCTTCTACAGCGATCAGAATGGTCTCTCTCTCCAAACGATGGGGCACCATCCATGCCGAGTGTAGCAAGTTCCAAGGCTCTTACGAGATGGTGACGGAAAGGAAAATAAGCGGCATGTTGCCGGTTGACATGGTAAAACCCCCTCCTCTCCTTGTCGATGTCGTGCATATGCATTGAGCCATTGTCGGCATCCATATATGTAGGTCATGAAAGCAATGGAGCACTTCAAGAAGGTCAATGACAACAAGGCCTTCACATTGATGCATTGTTGGACGTTGATCAAAGACTGCAGAAAATGGGAGAGTAGCTATGCCCTTTGGAAAGAACTTGACAACAAGAAGAAGGGCAAGAGTAATGCTTCTGCGGCTGGTATCATCGACCTAGACGAAGGCCGCAATGACGAAGGCGTGGCCAACCCTGTAGGCGCCCGTGCCCGCCGTCCTGGAGGCCACAAGGCTACATAGGCTGACATTACCCGCCAGGCTGGTTCCTTGGCATTTCAGGAGATGCTGACGAAGATCATGGAGAAGAAGGAAGAGCCATCGCCGAGAGGGAAGAGAGGAGGAGTAAAGAGAAAGAGGCCACCGCCAAGGCATTTGTCGAGCTCCAGACGAGGGCAATCGAGGCGGAGGAGGCCTACGCCAAGACCAGGCTGATCGAGATCGAGGCGAAGGAAAAGGCGAGGGAGGCTGATGCCAAGGCCAAGGAGGCTGATGCCAGGTCTAGGGTGTTGGAGGCAGAGGCCAAGGCCAAGGAAACCGAAGCCAAGATCATGGCCGAAGAGACTGCCATCATGCTCACCGACCTGAACACCATCGCCGACCCCGATCGCAGGGCCTGGGTCGCTCGCAGGCAGCAGGCCATCCGTGCTCGCGATGCTTGAACGACAATGGCGATGGCGGCTGTAATATTTTGGACATAGAAGCCGCCATTCTTTTGGACACCGTGTATGGTATTGCTCCCTTTTGTACACTTCACAACCACTAGCCACTAGTTGGCGATGCCCAAAGGGCGATGGCACATATCTGCCAATTTATCTGATAGTCATTGATACGTCCATTTTGCATCACTATTCTATATCATAATTCACTGTTATTCATTGATATATTTCATATTAAGAGATGATACTTATGTTATTTCATCTGTTTTTGCATGGTTGATGACTTTTGGAGCATGGACCGCTGTAGTCAGGATTCTGGTGGAAAAGATGCTGTTTGGAGGCAAAATTCGCGAAGATCAGAAAATCTGGGAAAATAATGGAAAATCCTATTTTTTCCAGAAGATGAAGGAAGCCAGAAGGAGGAGTGGAGATGGGCCACAGGGGGCCCACACCACCCCCTGGCGCGGGCTAGCCTAGGCCGCGCCACCAGGTGGTGTGGCTGCCCTGGACCACCTATGGCTCTCCCCTCTGGCGTATATAATCCTCCCGAAACCCTAATACTCGGGGAGCAACCACAGAAAGATTCTGCCGTCTCCGCGGGACGAAAAACACCGAGAGAGAAAGATCTCTCCCGCAGACAGATTTCTGCTGGGGGAATTCCTTCTCGGAGAGGGGAGATCGTCGCCATCAACACCACCATCAAGCCGGACTTCATCGGGATCATCATCATCATCACCACCACCATCATCTCCACCTCCATATTTGCCGTAACAATCGTGTTGAATCTTGCATAGTTCTTAGGGGAAACTTTCCCGGTGTTGATTACTCTTTGTAGTTGATGCTATTGAGTGAACCGTGGAAGTATTGTTTATGTTCAGATTTTTATTCATCATTATTACATCTCTGGTCATGATCCATATGATGTCTTGTGAGTAGTTCGTTTTGTTCTTGAGGACATGGGAGAAGTCATGTTGTTAGTAGTGGAGTTGCGTTGAGAAAGATTCAATAGTTTGATATTTAAGTTGTGGTGTACTTCTTCTAGTGGTGTCATGTGAACGTCGACTACATGACACTTCACCTATATGGGCCTAGGGGAATGCATTGTGTATTTGGCTACTAATCGTAGGGGTTGCCGGAGTGACAGAAACCTGAACCCCCGTTAGGAAACCATTGCACAAGGGACGTTAGGGTCTTAGAGTTTAAAGTTGTGGTTAGGTTTCTACCTTAATTACTTTCTTGTACTTACAGATGTTTGCAAGGGGTATAATCACAAGTATGTATTAGTCCTAGGAAGGTCGGTACATTAGCACAGGTTCACCCACACAATACTTAGCGAACTAAAGAAGATTAATCAACTATATGAAGCGAAAGCACTTGACAGTCTTCCCATGTGTCCTCGAGAACGTTTGGTCATCTTAAGTAATACAACCGGCTTGTCCTTTGCTGAATAAAGGACTAGGCCACTTGCTGCATTTATTCCTACTGTATTTTATTTACTCGTACTTTATTTACTTGCTTTATCAAAAACCCCTAAAAATCTGTTTGCTAAGTATTTGCAGAGAATTCCTGATCCATACCATAGCCAGCACCTTCTGCTCCTTGTTGGGTTCGACACTCTTACTTATCGAAAATACTGCGATACACCCCTATACTTGTGGGTCATCAAGACTATTTTCTGGCGCCGTTGCCGGGCAGTGAAGCGCTATTGGAGTGTGGAATTGGTAAAGGAAACTTCTACTGTGAGTATTGTTTACTTCTGTTAGTTGCTTTATTTTTGTTATGGATAATTCGCTGAGTTTCTTATTTGGTAAAGCTGCTACCACTGCTAAGGTAGTGGACGAACCAACACCTTCTGAGAATGATGCTTTTAAAATACCTACAAGAATAATTGATCGTGTTATGGATAACTACTATGTTGGGGATGGAACTGTCCATCCCGGTGATCATTTGCTCTTTATACACGAATTATGCGGGTTGTTCAAGTGTGCAGGTATTACTACAGATCAAGTTAAGAAGAAGTTATTCTCATTGTCATTGAAAGGAAGAGCTGAGGAATGGTATAAGCTGCTGAAGAATAGTCAAGCTCTTGAATGGGAGGAAATAGTACCTCTCTTTTATTCAAAGTTTTATCCTCCTAGTGAGATTCATAAAGATCGGAATCAAATATACAACTTTTGGCCTCTTGATGGAGAGAGTACAACTCAAGTTACTAGTGCTCAAATGTCCCATTCATGAGCTTCCCAACAATATTATTATCAATAACTTTTATGCAAGGCTTTCTCTTCATGATAAGGATTTATTGGATGCTTCTTGTGCTGTATCATTCACTCGCATGGAAGAAGCTAAATAGGATCTTCTGGACCGTGTTCAAGACAATGCTGAAGCATGGGAGAATGACAAAGGTAGAAAGTCAGGTATAAATTATGATTATGAATGCATTGAATCTTTTATGGGAACTGATAACTTTCAAAATATTAAAAATTCTTATGGTCTAGACTCTCAAGCCATTGCTTCTTATTTTAAGGCTTTTGCTTCCTACATTGAAGTGCCTAAAAATAAGTGGAATAAGTATCATGAAACTTATAGAGATATTGCTAAGAGTGTTCCGGCAAGAAATACTGAAGTTTATACTTCTAATCATGTTTTACCTGAACCTTATATTGAGAAAATGCCTTTCCCAGTTAAGATAAAGGAACATTCTATGATAGCTAGTATGGTTAATGAAAGTACAAATAAAGCTGTTGACCCTGATAAACAAATGGTTAATGAACCTGTAATAGCAAATGTGAAAGACTTTGTCACTAAATATGTAGAATAGGGACACACTATCCTTTGTAAGGATACCTCTAATATTGTCTCACAAAGTAGTGTTATGAGAGCTAGTATTCCTGTGTTTTCTATTAGAATAAGTGATCATTGTTATGATGGCCCTTGTGATATTTATATTGTTAAGTTTATGCACGATACTAAAAGTTACTATGCGAGAGGGAAAAGTGTTCTTATGCATCTCAATAATATCAAGTTTCCTCGTTTTATGCTGAAAGTTTATATGTTGCACTTCTTTTGCCTTCCTATGCTAGTAGCCTCTAGTTTCAACAACTTGTTTGTTTAAAAAATTCCCTTGCATAGGAAGTGGGTTAGACTTAAATGTGTGTATTTTTGCTTCTTAATGCTCTCTTTCACTTCAATTCATATTCTTATGTGAGCATCTTCAAAATTATCATGCCCATCTTAATGGCTATAATGAAAGAGATTTTTGGGAGACAACCCAGTTTATTTTTGCTTTCAGTTTGTTTGTGTTATTTGAGTCTTCGAAGTTATTACTTCGGTAATAACCTCTCCTTATCTGTTTTGTTTGGTTTTTGTGTCAAGATCAACTTCTAATGAGAGAGAAGTAATATTTGGGGAAGTTGCTGTTCCGAAACAGATTTTTGTGCTTCACCGTAAATATTCGTGAGAGATCTCTGTATGTCGGATTGAGCTGTAAGTTTTTGTGCTTCTGCCCCATGTTGTTATTTAACTTTTGTTAGTTTTGAACTTTTTGATTTGAGCAACAGAAGATTTTCGAAAAAATTGATCTTTACCTGCTGGTCTGTTTTGACAGATTTTGCCACTCTTGCATTTGCTTCTTTATTCGATTTCCTTTTTGAATTCTTTTTGGATTTTCAGAAGGAGTTGCTACAGTAGCTTATGTTTTGATGGTTCTCAGTTGAAGTTGAACTCAAAAGGTTTTATCACTTCACTTATACTAATGTTGCTAATGAGAACTGTGTGAAAGAAATTTCCAGGTAGGTGGAGAAAATGGTGTAATGAGAAAGTGAAAGGTTTCATGACTCACAATAAGTGTATGAAGATGAAGATATTGATGTTATTCAAGTGGTTACTCTGGAAGAATCTACTAGATACCAAATTCAGAAACCTGCATAGTCCATTTTCAAATAGGTAACAGTCCTGGTAAGAAAAGTTCCGCGAAAATACTATCCAACTATATTTTTGCAGTTTTCAGTCAATAAGGAAAGCTACAAAGTTTAAAGAGGGATTGAACGGAGAGCCAGGTGGCTCACACCACCTGTGGCATGGGCCCACCCTGGCCGCGCGCCACCAGGTGGTGTGGCCACTCAGGACTCCGCCCCAACCTGCTTTCTCCCAAGACTTCCTTTTGTTGTGAAACTTCGTAATATATAATCCCCCGGATCCCCCGAGGTTCGTATATCGTGTTCTCGTCATGTTTTCATTTCGATCTGTTTCTGACAGGTAGAGTCCCAGATTTGGAGCCACAATGTCTTCCTCTGGATCAGCCAAGGAAGATTCTTTAGAGGATATCATCAACCCATACATGAGAGAGTTGAAGATTCATCCCAAGGAGTTGTTGCTTGAAGATGGGGAGATCCGGATAAAAGAGGTTCAAGGCCCTAAGGGTGAAGGAAGTCTGGAGGACAGGATGGAAGCACTGGAGCAAGAAGTCTTTAGGTACAAAAAGATGGCAGAACGCAAAGTGGATATCATCCATAAGATTTGTTCCGAACTCATCGCCGAGCACCAAGAGGAGACTGCTGAGATCAAGGATGAAGTCCTCTCACTCCGCCAAACAACCAACGAACTACAAGCAAAACTCTACAATGTTCAAAATCAAAACTATGAGTATGAGGTTAGGTTTAAATGCATAAGTGATGCTGCAAGTTTCAGGATGCTGGAGACCACGATGTCCTTTGTTGATGGGAAGCCCTTACCCTGGAAGTCGGACGATGATGAGAGGATACCACCACCACCGAAAGAGTAATTCGTCATCAGGTTTGGCATCGCCTTGGCTTGTTTCAAGCTTGGGGGAGTGCCGCGGTATCACATCACTATCTTCTATCTTTTTACCTTTTTATGTAGAGTCATATCATGAATAGAGAAGTTATCATGTAGGATGGTTTGCATTATGGAAGTGTCCCCTCTCTCGTTAGATATGTATCCCTTGGTGTGAGTTGCCGTTATGGATTACTAATGAGAAGTTCTATCATTTACTCTTTTGCATATCTTATATTAGTTTTCAATTTGTGGTTATATGATTGATCTTGTTGTTAGTATTGGTATCACTTTGGGATCATTGAGTTAATTTAGTTGGTTTTGGAAAACCTGGCTCGGTCAGTAGCAACACTATTTTTGAGAGTTGAATGAAAAGATAAAAGTACTCTAAAGAAAATAATTTCATCATCTTTCTTTCTTGATTTGCTCATAAGTTTAGTATTCTATAGTTAAGATCTTTTGTGCTTCCAAGGAAGATTGCATGTTTGTCTTTATCACTTGTATGTTTGTTTGTTTCCTTCCACTCTTATACTTGCTACCCAGCCTTGCTAGCCAAAAACCTGCACTGAGAGGGAATTCTTCTCGTGCATCCAATCCTTCAACCAAACCCATGCCATTTATGTCCACCATACCTACCTATTAGCATTATTGCTATTCCAAGTAAATTCATGTTTTTATCTACCTTCCAAATTAAACTTGTTATGTGAAAATTAGTGATTAAAGCTCTCACGAACTTGATGGCACACTTTACTTTCTTGCATCTAATAAACTTGAACCATTGTGCCCATCTATGTTGCGTATATGCTTGCGCTTTGTGAGTTGTGAATTAGTAGAACCATGCTGTCATGGGGAACGCTTTCAACATTGCACTGGTACTTTGTACCTAGTTGATATCATGTTCTTTTGTCTATGGATGTCGTCGGTGTGAAATGAAAGGGGAGCTTGTAAGTCCATGGAGTTATGCATGTGTGTTAGAGAAACGCCTGGGCCACTGGTCTAATCCATGCTGTCATGGTGGAAACCTGCAGCGTAACCATAATGAGCATCTATGAAGCATTCTTCTTATAAAAAAGAGATAGAGATCGAGAAAAAGAGGAAAAGAGAAAAAAGAGATATTATGAAAAGAGGAAAGAGAGAAAAAAGAACCATATTCCCATGGTAAATAAGAAGATTGCTGAGATGCTTGTTGTCTGCTTGCCTTGTCATTTTGATATGGGGATTCTTCCGTATCATCGGGCAAGGGGTACCCTGTTGGCGGTTCTCCATGATACACATGTGCTTACGATGACAAGAACTTACCGGTGACTAAACTTGAGTAGCATGAGGAGCGGGCCTCGTATTCAAGGGACATGAGGTTCTCAATTTACAACTTGTCAAGCATAACCTCATATTTGATCACTTTAACCTTAATCACCTAAAGATGCCTATGATAGGGGCAATGAGAGCTGAAAGCTAATAATTATCATAATTTTTGGGAGCTCTTGATGAAGCTTGCAATCCCTGATTCCCTCTGCGAAGGGCCTTTCTTTTACTTTTTAGTTGAGTCAGTATTCCCTTCTATCTCAGCAAGTATTTTGAGTTGTTGTGTTTCATTCATTCATATGATGACTTATTCAATCATGTTTCTTATGTTCCTTGTTTTGCACATTTCTCTTATCTTGGTGATTATTACTTTGAAAGCTATCATTGAAAACCAGTTATTTGTGAACTCCAGCAAATTATCAACTATTCTTCGACCAAGAGCTAAGTTTGCCATTACCAATTATGATTTACTTTATGTATCTTTATTGTGTTTCCTTTACTCATTGCAAGTTAAGTTATATAATAGTGAGTTATCTTCTATTATGATCTATGTATTGATGAATGTGATGCTTCTTGTCCGTATTCTTTTTATCGACTCTTCACTCCATAAACGTGAGGTCATGTTTATTGAGTTCAGTTTCGCTTGGGGACAAGCGAAGTCTAAGCTTGGGGGAGTTGATACGTCCATTTTGCATCACTATTCTATATCATAACTCACTGTTATTCATTGATATATTTCATATTACGAGATGATACTTATGTTATTTCATCTGTTTTTGCATGGTTGATGACTTTTGGAGCATGGACCGCTGCAGTCAGGATTCTGATGGAAAAGGTGTTGTTTGGAGGCAAAATTCGCGAAGATCAGAAAATCTAGGAAAATATACGGAAAATCCAATTTTTCCAGAAGACGAAGGAAGCCAGAAGGAGGAGTGGAGATGGGCCATAGGGGGCCCACACCACCCCCTGGCGCGGGCCAGCCTAGGCTGCGCCACTAGTTGGTGTGGCCGCACTAGCCCACCTCTGGCTCTCCCCTCTGGCGTATATAATCCTCCCGAAACCCTAATACTCGGGGAGCGACCACAGAAAGATTCCGCCGCCTCTGTGAGGCGGAAAACACCGAGAGAGAAAGATCTCTCCGGCAGACAGATTTTTGCCGGGGGAATTCCTTCCCGGAGAGGGGAGATCGTCGCCATCAACACCACCATCAAGCCAAACTTCATCGGGATCATCATCATCACCACCATCATCACCACCAGCACCATCATCTCCACCTCCATATTTCCTGTAACAATTGTGTTGAATCTTGCATAGTTCTTAGGGGAAACTTTCCCGGTGTTGATTTCTATTTGTAGTTAATGCTATTGAGTGAACTGTGGAATTATTGTTTATGTTCAGATTGTTATACATCATTATTCCATCTCTGATCATGATCCATATGATGTCTTGTGAGTAGTTCATTTTGTTCTTGAGGACAGGGGAGAAGTCATGTTGTTAGTAGTGGAGTTGCGTTGAGAAAGATTCAATAGTTTGATATTTAAGTTGTGGTGTACTTTTTCTAGTGGTGTCATGTGAACATCGACTACATGACACTTCACCTATATGGTCCTAGGGGAATGCATTGTGTATTTGGCTACTAATCGTAGGGGTTGCCGGAGTGACAGAAACCTGAACCCCCGTTAGGAAACCATTGCACAAGGGACGTCAGGGTCTTAGAGTTTAAAGCTGTGGTTAGGTTTCTACCTTAATTACTTTCTTATACTTACGGATGTTTGCATGGGGTATAATCACAAGTATGTATTAGTCCTAGGAAGGTCGGTATATTAGCACAGGTTCACCCACACAACACTTAGCGAACTAAAGAAGATTAATCAACTATATGAAGAGAAAGCACTTGACAGTCTTCCCATGTGTCCTCGAGAACGTTTGGTCATCTTAAGTAATACAACCGACCTGTTCTTTGCTGAATAAAGGATTGGGCCACTTGCTGCATTTATTCCTACTGTCTTTTATCTACTCGTACTTTATTTACTTGCTTTATCAAAAACCGCTAAAAATCTGTTTGCTAAGTGTTTGCAGAGACTTCCTGATCCATACCACTAGCCAGCACCTTCTGCTCCTTGTTGGGTTCGACACTCTTACTTATCAAAAATACTGCGATACACCCCCTATACTTGTGGGTCATCAGTCACTTTGTGTGATATTGCCTATGAATTTGAGTGATCGACGGCGTTGGCCAGCGATGACACCAAGAAAGGTCAGGCACGGACATTTGGGTGGCGTCGAGACCGTGGCCCCAAAGCGACCACGGGCCGACCCAAACAGACAGAAACAAACAGTTTCGGTCACACGTTTGGGTCGGCCCGGTGGAGATGCCTGGCTGGGCACATTTACAGAAAGCAAATGTGCGCGTACTTCAAACCTCTCCAGCAAAGCTGTTGTCTAAGGTGGCATCGGAGGCGTTCAGTTCTGTCAAGGTCGGGTGCCGGCAAGAAGAAGAATATGTGTTGCTACGGAAGAGAACATCATCACCCTGCGATTTGGATGAAAGCAGGATTTTGTTAATGTTTTCCTTGTCTTTAGACCTGGAAGTGCGTGTAATAAGTAGTGATAAAAGCTCAATGTTAGGAGGATAATCGATGAGGATTGTTTTGTTTCATGTTGTTGTGTTAGTGCAAGCTTAGATAAATGTCCTTGTAATAGTCTGAAGGATTGGAACACCTGAATTATTTTGTCATATTGGTTTCATTTAACGAAACCCGGGGTGTTAGAAATAATATTTGTAACAGTATTACAATTGTATTAGACATCTTTTATACAAGTTCTTGTACAAGCCTAGTACCGCAAATTACTCCCTATAAATACATGAGAACAGGGATCCGGATGTATCCAAGTTGCAACCCTTACTGATAGTCTAGATTTGGCATGGCATCGAGAGCCACCTCGTCCACGAGCTGATCGGATCGATCTCATCTATCCCCACCGCGTCTCCATAGCCCACACCAAGAAAAAAAAACCTAAACCCCGCCTCTGCCTCCGATCTTTCCTACCGCTATGAGCCATGTCGTCTTCCACCTCCAACCCTACCTCGGGAACCCACCCACTAACAAGCTCACCCACCTCAATCACCCCGTGTTGCGCAGGTACTTCCTGCCATCCATGGCGCACAACTCTACAGCCTACTCAATGGGACCGATGAGGCGTCGCCCAAGGAGCTGACTGTTGGAGCAACGACGCAGGACACCGACAAGATGACAAAGAAGATGCTGAATCTAGCCTATGCCTCCTGGCACTCACGAGATCAGGTGGTGCTTGCCTATCTCCTCCAAGGCATATCTTCAGGGATCATGCCATATGTAATGAGGATCGAGCACGCCTCCGGCGTGTGGCAAGTGCCGGAGACCATGTTTTCCTCCCAAAGCCAATCGTAGATCACGAATATGAGGATTGCAATGGCAAACACCAAGAGACTTCAAGATCCCGCTCATGTGTATGCCTTCAAGATGAAAACCATTGCTGACGAACTTGCAGTTGTTGGCAAGCATGTTCCCGAGGATGAGCAGGTCTCTTACATCATGGCAGGACTTGGACCTGAGTATGATAATCTCATATCCGCTTATGGGATCTTGAAGGTACCATGATGGCTCAACATATGTAGAGCTCGTTGGGAACCCCAAGAGGAAGGTATGATGAGCACAACAGCAAGTTTCCCTCAGTTATGAAACCAAGGTTATCGAACCAGTAGGAGTAAGGAAAGAACTCCAAGGTGTTGCTAGTAACTTGGAATCCTGCACAACACAACCATAGAACTTTGCCCCAACTTATAGTGAGGTTGTCAATCTCACTGGTTTTGCTAAAAACAAAGGATTAAATGTATAGTGTAGAAGATAGTAATTGCTTGCAGAAAGTAAACAGTAAACAGTAGATGGTATATTAATGGTAAAGGAATGGACTGGGGTCCACAGTTCACTAGAGGTGTTTCTCCTTAAGATAAATAGCATGTTGGATGAACAAATTACAATGGGGCAATTGACAGATTGAGAAAGCATAACAATGCATATACTAGACATCTTGACTCCTACGAGATTTGATTGGGCACTACAACATAATACATAGACCGTAATCCAACTACATCTGTGACTAATAATCCACCTTCAGGTTATCATCTGCACCCCTTCCAGTATTAAGTTGCAAGCAATAGATAATTGCATTAAGCAAAGTGTGTAAAGTAAACAATACAATTGCCCCATGGACAAAGGATTGTTGTTTTCTCCCTAGTAGCAACAACACATCTACAACCTTAGAGATTTCTGTCACTTCCCCGGATTACTAGAGGCATGAACCTACTATCGAGCATAAATACTCCCTCTTGGAGTTACAAGCATCTACTTGGCAAGGATAGCTACTAGCAATAGAGAGCATGCAAGATCACAAATAACATAGACATGATAGAATCAATAATCAATCTGACATAGTATCTCAATATCCATCGGATCCCCGCAAACACAACATATAGGATTACAAATAGATGATCTTGATCATGAGCGGAGCTCACAAGATCTAAAAAACATGATAGCACAAAGGAGGATAACCAACCATCTAGCTACTGTGTGTACCCATAGTCCAAGGACGAACTACTCACGCATCACTCTGGAGGCTGGCATGGTGATGAAGAAGGCCTCCGGGATGATCTCTCCCCTCCGGAAGGGTGCCGGTAAGAGCTTTGGATCCCCCCCGATCTAGGGATGGAGATAGTGGCGGCTACAGACTCTTTCGTGGATTTTTGATCAGGTCCTTAGGATTTATGCATCGGGGTACTTTTATAGGTGAAGGGGCAAGGTTGGTGGGTGCCCAAGGGGCCCACACCATGGGGCGGCACACATTAGGGGGTGGCCGCGCCATCCCTAGGTGTGGCCACCTCGTGGCCCCACTTCGGTTGCCCTTCGGACTCCGTGTTCCTTCTGGTAAAATATTGACTTTAGCTTTTGTCCTGTCCAATTCTGAGAATATTTCCTTACTAGCTTTTCTGAAACCAAAAATAGCAGAAAACAAGCAGCTAGCACTGCAGCATCTTGTTAATAGTTTAGTTCCAGAAAATGCATGAAAATACCTCAAAGTGTAAACAAAACATAGGAAAGTTGATACAAAACAAGCATGGAGCATCAAAAATTATAGATACGTTTATGACGTATCAAGCATCCCCAAGCTTAACTCATGCTCGTCCTCGAGTAGGTAAGTGATAAAATGAATAATTTTTTAGGTGACATGCACCATCACAATCTTGATCAAGGTATTTGTAAATCATTGATAGCTGGGATCAAAGTACTCTAAACATGAGCATGAAAGATAGAGTTCTACCAATAAGACATAGCAACTACGTTGTAGCATGAAAAGTTACAAACAAAAGATCATGAATAACAATGCATTGAAAGACGTTTGTTTGTTTCACATATAGAAAACATAATAAGAGTGGTATTCAGCTTTTCCCTCATGGTATAGCAAAACATAAATGCATATGACACCTTTAAAGTTCATAAGGGTGACTAGATACGAATAATTTAAGAACAAGCAATATCAAAGTTATGAATCAATCAACAAGTTTTGGGATAATGCACATTAAACTAAGAATGACCACTATGCTCTCTCAATTGGTCAATAAAGATAGAAGATGGAGACTCAACATAAAAGTAAAAAAGAAAGGCCCTTCACAAAGGGAAGCAGGGATTTCAAGTTTCATAAAGAGCTTCCAAAATTTATGGTACTTATTAGATTTCAACTCTCATTGCCCCCATCATAATCATCTTGATGTGATTAAGGTTAAAGTGACACAAATATGAGGATATGCTTGACAAATTATAAGTTGAAAATCTCATGCCCTTGCTTACGAGTATCGAACCTCATGCTACTCAACTTTAGTCACAAGTAAGTTCTTGTCATTGTAAGTACATGTGTATCATGGAGAACCGCCAACGCGGTACCCCTTGCCCCATGACATAGGAGCTTTCCCATATCAAAATGACAAGGCAACAGACGATGAGCATCTCAGCGATCTTTTTATTTGCTATTTGCATAGGTTTTTATTGAGGATGCTTCACAGAATGCTCACTATGGTTATGCTGCAAGTTTACACCATGATTAGGCATGGCTTAGGCTGGCTGCCCAGGCATTTCTCTAACACACATACAAACTCCATGAGCTTACAAGCTCCCCTTGTATTTCACACCGCCGGGATCCATAAAAAAATTACATGATATCAACTGAATAATAAGTGCAATGTTGAAAGCGTTCCCCATGGTATCATGGTTCTGCTAATTCACAACTTATAAAGTGCAAGCATATAAACAACATAGATGGACACAATGGTTCAAGTTTATTAATTGCAAGAAAATAAAGTGTGCCCTCAAGTTTGTGAGAGCTTTAATCACTAATTTTCACATAACAAAAGTTTAATTTGGAAGGTAGATAAAAACATGAATATACTTGGAATGGTGAAACACACCATGCATAGGAATTTATAGTGGACTCTTTGGAATAACTTGGTTTTCTTGGAGGTTGGATGCATGAGTGGAACTCATAATTGGTACAGTTGGAGGCTAGCAAACACTGGGAGCAACCAACTAAGAGAGCAATAATGGACATAATCATGCAACGCGATAAAACATTATTAATTAAAGCATAAAGTGATATTACAAGTCAAAACCTAAATGATCATAGAGGCTAAGGTGACTGGTTCATAGTCTTAACATGGTGTAAGCATGTGCCAAATCAACCCAAATAAAGCATCAAACGAGAATACCACAATATTATGCTTTGTATGCTAAAACAACGCATGATTCTTTCAAGGAACATTAGGCAATCTCAATTGTTTGGAACAAGTCATGCTACAGAAATAATCACTAAGCATAAGGTCAAAGCAACATCAAACATGACATGATAAAGTCTAGGCCACAGTCAAAATAAGCTCCTTTTGTACCACTTATAAGCGTGAAGCTTCCTACTCTTTTCGAACACCAATCAACTTATTTGAAACAACATATGAATGAGGGGGTACAACCAATTTATTTAAGCAAACCAAACAAAATAAAACTAAAAACAAAAACAAAGACGCTCCAAGAACAACACATTTGTGCATGAAACAATAAAAATGAAGTGTTTTGGAAGAAAACTTGAGATTTTTATTGATGAAGAAGGGGATGCCTTGGGCATCCCCAACATTTGATGCTTGTACTTCTTGAATATTTCTTGGGGTGACACGGGTGGCATTCCCAAGCTTGAGCTTTTGTCCATACTTCATCTCATCACATTATTCTTCCCTACACTTAAAAATTTCCTTCATACAAAACTTCACACAATCTTCATTAGCAACATTAGTGTATTCAAGATAATAAGTCTTTGGGTTTAGTTTCAACACAAGTAAACTGCCATTAAAACAAAAGCTACTGTAGCAATTCCTTCTAAAAGCTCAAGTGATCAAAGATAACTCAAAGAGAAAGAGATTAAGAGGCAAATGCAAATAATGGTAGAAATCTGTCAAAATAGACCAGCAGGTAAAAACCGATTTTTTCGAAGACCTTCTGTTGTTCAAATAGAAAACTGCTAAACTACCGAAAGTTAGATAATAACCTGGGGCATAAGCACAGAAAATTACAGCTCAATCTGACATACAGGGATTTTTCACGATTTTTTACAGTGAAGCACAAAAATCTGTTTTGGGACAGCAACTTTCGCAAGTCTTACTTCTCTCTCATTAGAGGTTATTCTTGGCACAAAAACCACACAAAAAAAATAAGGAGAGGTTATTACTGAGGCAATAACTTCCAAGACTCAACAAAATAAAAACTTACTAAAAGTAAAAATAATTTGGATTATCTCCCAATAGTGCTTTTCTTTAACGCCTTTCAGCTAGGCATCGGAGCAAGATTCAAGTATTTTCGAATGAAGAGGCATTAAGAACAATACCAGAAATATCTTCAACGAGGCAAGGTATCTCATCCAAATAAGTTCTAGAGGATCCTCTCTCAATACTCTTGGGTTCACTATTTTCATCAAACGGGTTTTCACGAACAATCCAATCAAAAAAAATCTAAGGCTTCATGCATTCCTACAAGTTTAAAAGGTATTGGTATTTTAATTTCCTCTCTATTTTTGGGTTTGGTTTTGTCCAACTTTTCTAGTGTAAAAATAACATCTACACATGAGCCTAGCATATTAAAATGATCAAAGACCTTTCTAGATTCCTTAACAACATCATTGACTTCTTTAAGCAAAGTTTCTAGAATAAAATCTCTCTTTTTAGTATCCTCAATATCTTTAAGTTTAAGAAACATTACTTGCATCATGGGGTTAAGGTTAACAAACCTAGCCTCCAACATGTGAACTAAAGAAGCTGCAGCAATTTCATAATTTGGAGCAAGTTCTGCTAAGGATGTATCCTCAATATCCTCATGCTTGCTAACATGATTAAAAAATATTATATTTCCCAATTATAGAGCCACTACCTATTGAAAGGTCTTTAAGGGTGAACTTAGGGATCAACATGGTGAGGTAAGAACAAGGTGACAACTATAGAAAGAACTAATTTTTTTGTGTTTTTGATAAAAAGAAGCAAACCAGTACAACTAATTTTTTGTGTTTTTAATAAAGAAACAAGCAAAATAAACTAAGCAAAACAAAAACAAATTAAAGAGATTGGTTGTAAGAGACTCCCCTTGCAAGAATCTTCCTTCTCCCTGATAAGTGATTGATGAGCAGGAAGAGATTGAAGTTGTCCTTAACTCCCCAGCAGCAGCGCCAGAAAAGTGCTTGGTGGCTCAAGATATGTAGAGCTCGTTGGGAACCCCAAGAGGAAGGTATGATGAGCACAGCAGAAAGTTTCCCTCAAATATGAAACCAAGGTTATCGAACTAGTAGGATTAAGGAAACAACTCCAAGGTGTTGCTAGCAACTTGGAATCCTGCACAACACAACCATAGAACTTTTCCCCAACTTATAGTGAAATTGTCAATCTCACTAGTTTTGCTGAAAACAAAGGATTAAACGTATAGTGTGAAAGATAGTAATTGCTTGCAGAAAGTAAACAGTAATGGTAAACAGTAGATGGTATATTAATGGTAAAGGAATGGACTGGGGTCCACAATTCACTAGAGGTGTTTCTCCTTAAGATAAATAGCATGTTGGGTGAAGAAATTACAGCGGGGCAATTGATAGATTGAGAAAGCATATCAATGCATATACTAGACATCATGACTCCTACAAGATTTGATTGGGCATTACAACATAATACATAGACCGTAATCCAACTGCATATATGACTAATAATCCACCTTCAGGTTATCATCCGAACCCCTTCCAGTATTAAGTTGCAAGCAACAGATAATTGCATTAAGCAAAGTGTGTACAGTAAACAATACAATTGCCCCATGGACAAAGGATTGTTGTTTTATCCCTAGTAGCAACAGCACATCTACAACCTTAGAGATTTCTGTCACTTCCTAGATTACTAGAGGCATGAACCTACTATCGAGCATAAATACTCCCTCTTGGAGTTATAAGCATCTACTTGGCCAAGATAGCTACTAGCAATGGAGAGCATGCAAGATCATAAATAACATAGACATGATAGAATCAATAATCAATCTGACATAGTATCTCAATATCCATCGGATCCCCGCAAACACAACATATAGGATTACAAATAGATGATCTTCATCATGAACGGAGCTCACAAGATCTAAACATGATAGTGATGTCTACGCACGCTTCTATTCTTGTAGACAATGTTGGGCCTCCAAGTGCAGAGGTTTGTAGAACAGTGGCAAGTTTCCCTTAAGTGGATCACCCAAGATTTATCGAACTCAGGGAGGAAGTGGTCAAAGGTATCCCTCTCAAGCAACCCTGCAATCAAGATACAAGAAGTCTCTTGTGTCCCCAACACACCCAATACACTCGTCAGGTGTATAGGTGTACTAGTTCGGCAAAGAGATAGTGAAATACAAGTAATATGGATGATTATAAGTGGTAATTGCAATCTCAAATAAGAGTGGCAGCAAGCAAACATGTAACATAAGTGATTGTAAATGGTGTTTCAATGCTTAGAAACAAGGCCTAGGGATCATACTTTCACTAGTGGACACTCTCATATAAATATCTTCTCTTCATGATGCTACCCTGAACTACTCTCCGGTTGGACGATGTAGGGCTACAACAGCACACATTAAAGTTCGCATTCCCCATCTAGATAACCCCTCACTATCAATTGAGCGCTAGATGGTTCCAACAAACACCACAATTTCATAGAGACATCCAACTCAAATTATACTCATGATAAGTATTTATGTAACCTTAGCCAAAGTACCACACGGTGTGTACACTGTCAACTTCACACACGTGGGGATAAGCAGAGATTAATTAAAGCACTTGAGTAGCAGAATAGATCCTAGATTATAAAGCTCATGATCTCAATAAGATCACGCATAAAGAGAGAGATGAACACATAGCTACTTGTAGAGCCCTTAGCCTCGAGAGAGAACTACTCCCTCCCCATCATGGGAGTCAGCAACAGCGATGGAGATGGCGGTGGAGTGGATGGAGATGGATCTAGGGGCACTTCCCCGTCCCGGCAGAGTGCCGGAATAGAGACTTTTGTCCCCCAAATCTCCTCTTCAGTGGCGGCGGCCCTGCGGACCTTTTTGTGGAATTCTGATCTGGTACTTAGGGTTTTCGTCCCGGGGGATATATAGGCGAAGAGGCAATGCCAGAGGTGGGCCAGGGTGGCCACATCACCTCATGGCGTAGCCAGGGTGACCCGCGCCACCCTATGTGTCTGCCTCCTGGCTCCCCTCTGTCTCCCCTTGGGACTCCGTGTCGTGTCGGAAAAAATAGGAACTCCGGCTTTTGTTTTGTCCAATTTCGAGAATATTTCTTTTCTGGCTTTTTTTATACCAAAAACAGCAGAAAACAGGCAACTGGCACTGCGGCATCTTGTTAATAGGTTAGTTCCAGAAAATGTATAAAAATACCTCAAAGTGTGAACCAAACATAAGAAAGTTGATATAAAACAAGCATGGAGCATCAAAAATTATAGATACGTTTACGATGTATCAACATCCCCAAGCTTAACTCCTGCTCGTCCTCGAGTAGGTAAGTGAGAAAAAGAATAATTTTTGAGGTGACATGCACCATCATAATCTTCATCAAGGTATTTGTAAAATAATGATATCTAGGATCAAAGTACTCTAACATGAACATGAAACATAGAGTTCTAACAATAAGACATAACAACTATGTTGTAACATGAAAAAGGTACAAACAAAAGATTCATGAATAACAATGCAATAAAAGACGTTTGTTTGTTTCACATATAGAAAACATAATAAGAATGGTATTCAGCTTGTCCCTCATGGTATAGCAAAACATAAATGCATAGGACACCTTCAAAGTTCATAAGGGTGACTAGATACAAATAATTTAAGTGTAGGGGTTTCGCGTATGAAAACAATAATTTTTACCCTACGCCCCTGAACCCCTGATGTTGCCAGGACCTATCTATTAGTAATGCAGTAATGGGAGGGGATTTTCACAAACTTACCCTTGAAGACCAAAAAGCGTTGTCAACGCTCAGGAGAGCGTGGTTGATGTAGACGAGCCAAAGCCGACCTCAAGGTCGTGATGAAGTCCTTGCGTGTGATATCCAAGCACATGGCTTAATAGGATTGATAGGATACCCATATCAACAAGTTGCAACTTCTTTTCTAGAAGCTCATTCGAAAAGAACTCTAAGGTTAAGCGTGCTTAGCCTAGAGCAATTCTAGGATGGGTGACCGACCGGGAAGTGGGTAGCAATGGTGCAGTGAGGACAAAGTGCGCAGAAAAGACTAGTGTTGGTCTGTGGGGCCAGTCTAGATATCTATTAAGCTGCCAGGAGTGACACCCCCCAGGCCCAGGAGTGGACGGGGTGTTACAAAGTGGTATCAGAGCCGACCCTTGTGATTACACGGGTGTGTGCAGGTCAGTAGCGGGACATGTGGAGGATGACGCGTGTGGCCCGGAGTGGACACGGCATGGCACATGTGCCGGCACTGGACGCACATACGCGTGCCAAGTGGGAACATTCCTGGGGTGTGCTTGATCGATGAGGGCATCGATCTTCTAAAGGGTTGGTGTATGTGATATCCAAGCACATGGCTTAATAGGATTGATAGGATACCCATATCAACAAGTTGCAACTTCTTTTCCGGAAGCTCATTCGAAAAGAACTCTAAGGTTAAGCGTGCTTGGCCTAGAGCAATTCTAGGATGGGTGACCAGGAAGTGGAAGTGCGCACAAGCACAAGTGAGGACAAAGTGCGCAGAAAAGACTAGTGTTGGTCTGTGGGGCCAGTCTAGATATCCTATTAAGCTGCCAGGAGTGACACCCCCCAGGCCTAGGAGTGGACGGGGTGTTACATTGCGCTCTTGTGGCTCCAACGACTTGAGTGCCTCAAGTGTGACACCTCGCGGGGAGTTACAAATCTACAATGCCTGACGATGACTCCTGCTTCCCTGATGCAGCAGCAGTTGCAAAAGTAGAGCTCCTGGATCCGAATACCGCAGCGTGACGGCGCTCCGCGGTGAAGAGATCTCTCATCCGCGCAGTCAGAACTTGGTACCACGGTCACAAGAGAGAGAGAGAGAGAGAGAGAGAGAGAGAGAGAGAGAGAGAGAGGGAGGGAGAGAGAGGGAGGGAGAGAGAGAGATAGAATATCAATTGGAGGTCTCCCCAAAAGAGAGGAAACCTTTATTGAATATTGTGTGTATTTATCTGGCCAAATACCCCCACTATATATAGGGGGAGGGGAGGTACTACCTCCCTCAAAGTCCTAGGGTGGGACTAAAGGAGAGGAGAGGGGTGGCGCCACCGGTCACCCCCATGGGCCCCACGGGGGGGGGGGGGGGGGGGCTGGCCCATTAGGGCGCCGGGCACCCCTTTTGGCCCTTCTCCCTCTTGCCTTTCCCTAATGGGCCCTCTTCCCTCTGGAATTGGCCCATTAAGCCTTTTGACCTTTAAATTGATTTTCTCTTTTATTAAATAATTATGAATAAATGATTAAATCAATATTGAATATTCATTCACATATTACTCAATATCCGTGGCTATGGAACACCTTCCACCTCCACTCCGGACATCCTCCGGACTTACCAAAACCCTTCCGGTTTTCTCTCTACTATTCTTCGTGATTCTACCGATCCTATAAACACTCTCTAAGCATCAGCAAACCCTTAAGCGTGATACCCTACGGTTTGGGAACACTCCAGACAAGGTCGGGACACTCCCGGACCAATGATCAATAGAGGGACCTGGATGTCCTTGTGACCCCTGTGTGTTCCACGGAGATCTTTCGTCGTTTGAACCGGGACGGTCGTGTCTTATTCCCTTTGTCTCTCGATACTTGCATTGCCCGAGATCTGATCAATGACATCACCATGTCGTGTTCAATCTCGTTATCGAACAATGCTACTTGACTCGTTCCGACAAGTGATATCCCTGTGATCAAATCACACGCTGCGCAGCTATTGGATATAACTTCTCTGAGTGGGCCCTTAAGTATCTTTCCATCACGTGGATGGACAAATCCTGGTATTGACATATATTGCCTCTACGGTTCCTCCGAGTACCTGAACACACCTTTTTAATCACTGTATTACCAAGTGACGCTTGCTGCTATCTAAGCACTCTTAGGAGATAGTGATTGATATAGCCTCACGGTCTAAGGAATAGTCTACGAGGATCCATTTCTAATCATCGTAACTTGAACTCTGTGACATGATCGGGTCACGATGTTTAGGTTGGGTACTGGTTCATCATCTCATTCTCAGAATGAGTTGAGTCCATTTCCAACTGGCATAAATGCCACATGATCAGGAAACTTGATCATCTATTGACCAATGAACCAGTGACTAGAGTTTCACTTGGAACCCCTGGTTGTTTATATATCACACGTGTATTGATGTTTCCACTCAATACAGTTATATCATGATATAAAACTTAATCATAAACTTTATGAAATATGATAATAGTCCTTATTATTATTTGTCTCTAGGGCATATTTCCAACAGTCTCCCACTTGCACTAGAGTACAAATAAACTAGCTGCATTTGTTCTTAATCATTGGCACCATATATCCCGGTACCCTGAACATGTTTGCTCATGGAAGAGGTTGAGTCTTCGGCATGTACTTTATAAAGGAGTTATGCCCTAGAGGCAAATAATAAAGTGTATTATTTGATAATAAAGGAGTTATGCCCTACTTTATAAAGGAATTAATATTGAATATATATTTTATTTTATTTTTAAAGGCTCCATATTGTTAATGGGCCTCACCCGAAGGGAGGCCCAATAGGGCAAGGCGCCTAGGGAGTGGGGGCCAGCCGGCCTAGGCTTGGTGGGCCACCCCAATGGGGCCCACCTAGGGCCGACGGCTGCCCCTAGGTGGCCGGCGGGTGTGGGGATTAGTCCCACACCGCTTGGCCCCTAGATGGTGCGCCCCCTCCCACTATATATAGGGGTCTCCTCTCCCCCTTTGGAATCACCCCATTCCCTCTCATTCTCTCTCTCTCATCCACTAAGGACTTCTCCATAATATTGGGGAGGACCTCGTGGGTGAGTTCTCCACCTTCACACTACCATTGTGTGATCAGCGATCCGGCATCTACTTCTTCTGCTGCTCGGCTGGATCGGAGTCCGGTTGACGTCTCCTACACCGGATGTGTGACGAACTTCGGAGGCACCACACTTGGGGTGCTGCTCGTCTTCATCAATATACGCCTTCCTGTGTAAGGCGTGCCTCTGTCTTCAAAGGCATGGATACTGTATTCCTTCTCCGTTACTTATGTCTACATAGTATAGATCCTGGTATTAGTGTTCGAGTAGATAGAAATTTTTTGTTTTCTGCTACAGAACCCAACAGTGGTATCAGAGCGGGTCTATGGGTAGACATGTCGTACGGATAGAACACATAGCAATATGTGGGCATTGATTCTCTAGTTGCTACCCTCTTTAATGTTATTGTTCATATCGCGACGCTGTTTGATGAAGCGGCCCCCAACCGACCTCACGTGGTGATTCACGAGACTGGTCCACAAATCAAAGTGGCTTAGGGGGGTGTTTGTCTCTCTACAGTATTTGATATGGCATTGACACTGGAGGACCCTGAAAAGGGAAGAAGAACGGCAATCATTGAATCCATGTTGTGGCTCGACGTTCGTAGGTGGGAAGGGGTTCTACTATGAAAGCCCTAAAGCCACGTAATACATGCAATAGTTAATATAGAAGCGTATATCATCATTATTGCATAGGGACAAGCATTATAACATGGCAATGACAAGTTTGTGAAACTTTAAGGCTATTGATGATGATCATAAAGCTATAACCATGTCATAACACTTTACTTTTGAAGTATTACTTATTGTGCTAGTATACTTACTAGATGGTAGAATAATAAGATAATCCCTCGTAGTATTCCAGTTATCGTATTCCCCTTGTGTGTGTGCACCACCAAGAAAGTTCGTCGGTATGAGGCGCCCTGCGGTGAGTAGGGGTCAGACATATCTACGTTCGCATACAGTGGGTGTAAGCCATGTTGCACTGTGAATACACACGAGTTAGAACTGGCGAGCCTAGCACGTTACAGAGATGTGGCCTCGGAATACAAGAGACCGAAAGGTCGAGCATGGATCACATAGTTGATGTGATCGACATTAGGGAATGTCCACCCTTGATACTGCACTGATGGTTGTGTTTAACCGGGGGAGGTGCAGAGGATTGGGATCACGTGATCACTAAACAAGTAGAGGGATGTTCGTTTAAGTGGGAGTTCCTTTAAATAATACTTGAACTCATTATTATGAACATAGTCTAAACACTTTGCAAATCCTTTGTAGATGTCTCGCCCACCCACCTTCAACCTTAGCACTTTCCTCGAGAAGGACAAGCTGAAAACTAATGGAACCAACTTCACCGCATGGTTCCGCAATCTTAGGATCCTCCTAGTCCCCTACAAGTTGGCTTATGTCATCGAGGCTGAGCTTCCGGCTAAGCCTGCATATTCCTCCTCCCAGGACGAAAAGAATGTCTGGCAGTCCAAGGCGGATGATTTCTCCCTCATCTAGAGTGGAATGCTCTATGCCATGGAGCCAGAGCTTCAAAAGCGTTTTGAGAAGTTGAATGCTTTTGAGATGATTGAGGATCTCAAGGCGCTTTTGCTCCATGTGCTCGTGCAGAGAGGTATGATGCTTCCGAGCTCTTCTTCTCTGCTAAAATGGAAGAGCACAACAGTATTAGTGAGCATGTGGTCAAAATGTCTGGCTACGTTAAGCGCTTAAACACCCTGGATTGCAAAATCCCGGAGGAGCTCGCTATAGATAGGGTGCTGCATTCGCTGCCCCTAGCTATAAGAGCTTTGTGATGAACTACAATATTCAAGGGATGACTAAGACCCTTGCTGAGGTGTTCGCCATGCTCAAAACTTCTGAGGTTGAAATCAAGAAGGAGCACACGGTGCTGATGGTCAACAAGACCACCAACTTTAAGAAACCGGGGCAAACGGGGAAAGGCAAGGGTAAGAAGTCTAAGAGGGATGGCAGGTTTGTTCCCAGCACCTCAAAGACTGCCAAGCCTGGCCCTAAGCCCGGCACTTCGTGCTTCTACTACAAAGGGGATGGGCACTAGAAACACAACTGCCCCAAGTACCTTGAAGACAAGCGAGCTGGCAAGATAGCCACCCCAGACAAAGGTATATATGATATACATGTTATTGATGTATTCCTTACGAGCGCCAGGAGTAACACCTGGGTATTTGATACTAGATCTGTTGCTCACATTTGTAACTCTCAGCAGGATCTGCAGAGTAGGAGGCGCTTGAGGAAGGACGAGGTGACGATGCGCGTCGGCAATGGCTCGAGAGTCGAAGTGATGGCAGTCAGCACCCTACATCTCCGTCTACCGTCAGGATTATTGTTGGTTCTGAATAAATGCTATTATGTACCCGCATTGAGTATGAATATTGTGAGTGGGTCTTTCTTGTTGCAAGACCGTTATTCGTTTAAATCAGGAACAAATGGTTGTTCAATTTATATGAATGATGTTTTCTATGTTCATGCTCCTGTATGTGATGGTTTATTCTTACTTGATCTTGATTGTGATACACACATCCATAGTGTTGATGCTAAACTTTGTAAACACAGTGATGATAATTCCATGTTCATGTGGCATTGCCGTCTTGGTCATATTGGCATAAAGCGCATGAAGAAGCTTCATTCAGAAGGGCTTCTTGGATCATTGGATTTCGAATACCTTGATACATGTGAGCCATGCCTCATGGGCAAGATGACTAGGACACCATTCTCTAGAATAGTGGAGAGAGCTGTAGACCTACTTGGGATCATACATACGGATGTATGTGGACCAATGAGTGTCTCAACGCGCAATGGTTATCGCTACTATGTTACCTTTATTGACGACTTAAGCAGATATGGATATATCTACTTGATGAAGCACAAATCTGAAACCTTTGAAAAGTTCAAGGAATTTCAGAGAGAGGTAGAGAATCAACTTAACAAGAAAATCAAGCACCTTCGATCGGATCGAGGAGGCGAGTATTTGAGTTATGAGTTTAACATGCACTTGAAGGACTGTGGGATTATCCCACAGCTTACGCCAGTCGGAACACCACAGTGTAATGGTGTGTCGGAACGTCGTAACCGGACCCTATTGGATAGTGTACGGTCCATGATGTCTTTAACTGATTTGTCTGTGTCTTTTTGGGGATATGCGTTAGAAACCGCCACTTTTATTTTAAACCGAGCACCATCCAAATCCGTGGAGACAACCCCATATGAGATATGGTATGGAAAGAAGCCAAAGTTGTCATTTCTAAGAGTTTGGGGTTGTGAGGCTTACGTTAAGAAACTGTAGCCTGACAAACTCGAATCCAAATCGGAAAAATGTATCTTTGTAGGATATCCAAGGGAAACCGCTAGGTATACTTTCTACAACCAAGCCGAAGGCAAAACGTTTGTCGCAAGAACCGGCGCCTTTCTCGAGAAAGAGTTTCTTGCAAAAGGAGTGAATGGAAGGAAAATTGAGTTGGATGAAATTGTTGACCCTTCTCTCCAAATTCCGAGTAGCGCAATGGAAGCTGTTCCGAAAACGCTCTCCAACATGGAGGAAGAGCCTATTGATGATGATCAAAACAATGACATCGAGACTCCTGAGGTTTGCCGGTCTACAAGGGTTCGTGCCACTCCTGATTGGTACAGTAGCCTTGTGATGTCTGTCATCCTAGATGAACAGGAAGAACCTGCAAACCACAAAGAAGCTATGGATAGTGCTGACTCCGAGAAATGGCTAGAAGCCATGAAATCTGAAATAGGATCCATGCATGAAAACCAAGTTTGGACCTTGGTGGATCTTCCAGAAGGCCGCAAGGTCATAGAAAATAAATGGATCTTTAAGAAAAAGACAGATGCAAATGGTAATGTGACCATTCACAAAGCTCGACTTGTTGCAAAGGGTTTTCGACAAATTCAAGGAGTTGACTACAACGAGACTTACTCTCTCGTAGTGATGCTTAAGGCTGACAGGATTTTAATAGCAATTGTTGCACATTTCGACTATGAAATTTGGCAGATGGATGTCAAGACCGCATTCCTCAATGGTCACATTGATGAAGAGTTGTATATGATGCAACCGGAAGGTTTTGTTAATCCTAAGGATGCTGGAAAGGTATGCAAGCTTCAACGGTCCATTTATGGATTGAAGCAAGCATCTCGGAGCTGGAACCAACATTTTGATCAAGTGATCAAGAGTTTTGGATTTGTCCAAAATCAACAAGAGTTCTATGTTTACAAGAAAGCGAGCGGGAGCTCAGTTGTTTTCTTAGTAGTATATGTGGATGACATATTACTCATGGGAAACGATGTGGATCTTATGAAAAGCGTAAAAGCATATTTGAGTAACCAATTTTCCATGAAGGATCTAGGTGAAGCTGCATATATATTAGGAATCAAGATCTATAGAGATAGATCAAGGCACCTAATAGCATTGAGTCAAAGTACTTACATAGAAAAGATTTTGAAGAGGTTCAAAATGGAAAACACCAAAAGGGGTTTTACACCTATGATGAAGAATTGCAAAATGAGTATGACTCAATGTCCTATAATGGACGATGATAGAGAGAAGATGTCTTACATCCCCTATGCTTCAGCCATAGGATCTATCATGTATGCAATGCTAAGTACACGACCTGATGTGGCATTGGCTCTTAGTTTGACGAGACGGTATAAAAGTAATCCAGGACCGGATCACTAGACAGTTGTGAAGAATATCCTAAAGTATTTGAGAAGAACAAAGGATATGTTCCTAATCTATGGAGGAAATGATGAAGCTCTAAACATTACAGGTTACGTAGATGCAAGCTGGAATTCAGATCATGATGACTCGAAGTCTCAAACAGGATTTGTTTTCTTGGTGAATGGTGGGGCGGTAAGCTGGAAGAGCAAGAAGTAGCCAGTGGTGGCACAATCTTTAATGGAGTCTGAATATATTACTGCGGCTGATGCAGCAAATGAAGTTGTTTGGCTAAGGAATTTCGTCATCAAACTGGGAGTTTTTCCTAATGCGCAAGACCCCGTGACGATCTATTGTGATAACATGGGTGCTATTGCAAACGCAAGGGAACCAATAACTCATTCCACGGCCAAACACATCAAGCTTAGATTTCACGTCATCCGGCAGAACGTTGACAAAGGTGAAGTCAAGATTTGCAAAGTAGATACGGAACTGGATGTGGCAGATCCTTTGACTAAAGCTCTCCATCTAGAAAAGCACGAACAACACCGAGATTTCGTTGGTGTTAGGTTCCTGCCTATTGTAAACTAGTTTTGTTTATACTCTAGTGCAAGTGGGAGACTGAAGGATTTATGCCCTAGAGGCAAATAATAAATTGTATTATTTGATATATCTCCTATATGTTCATAATAAGTTTCATATTGTGCTATAACTGTGTTAATACGAAACGTTAATACACGTGTGGTATGTAAACAAACCGTGTCTCTAGTTATCTCTGGTGAACTAGTTCATTGGTCATGAGGATGGTCTGTGTTTCAAGATCATGGGCATTTATGCCAACTGACAATGAGGTCATGTTATTAGTTGAATAACATGATAGACAAACATCCAACCATTATATCTTAATGAGATCTAGTTACAAAGTTCACCATTGATGATAAAACATAGAGAACCTCGCAACCTGATCATTTGACTGTGAGGTAATGCAAATCACCATTCCGGAAGAAGCTTGGATGGTTATCAAGAATCATCTCGTAACAGGGTGATCAAAAAGGTGGCACTCAGGTTTTCCGAAGGGATGCGTAGAGGAGTACATATCAAAACCAGGATTTGTCTAGTCCATGTAACGGACAGATACATGTGACCATCTCGGTGACGTTGCATTGACAAAGCTTGCAAGCATGTGACTAGGTCACAGAATGCAACGACATGAGAATGAGAAAACAAGTTCTTCAGTAACGAGATCGAACTAAGGTATGGAGATACCGAAGATCAAGTCTTGGATGAATTAGGTATCGAATGACAAAGGGAACGGGGAACGACTATCTCACGGTTCGAGCGATTGTATTCGTGAAACGCACGGGGGTCACATGGCCATCCAGGTCCTTCTGTTGATCATTGATGTGAGGGTGGTCTCAATCATGTCCGGAGTGTTTCCGAACCGAAGAATGTCACGCTTAAGGGTAGGGACGCTTAGGGTAGATGAGGTATCGTAAGAGAAATAGAGAGAGAGAGAAACCGGAATAGTTTCGGTAACATCCGATGGAGATCGGAAGGGATCCGGAAGTGTTCCGGAGTGAAGGAATAATATAATATGTGTATTTGAATGTTAATTGGAGAATTAATATTAAATATATATTTTATTTTATTTTTAAAGGCTCCATATTGTTAATGGGCCTCACCTAAAGGGAGGCCCAATAGGGCAAGACGCCTAGGGAGTGGGGGCCAGCCGGCCTGGGCTTGGTGGGCCACCCCAATGGGGCCCACCTAGGGCCGGCGGCTACCCCTAGGTGGCCGGCGGGTGTGGGGATTAGTCCCACACCGCCTGGCCCCTGGATGGTGCGCCCCCTCCCACTATATATAGGGGTCTCCCCTCCCCCTTTGGAATCACCCCATTCCCTCTCATTCTCTCTCTCTCATCCACTAAGGAATTCTCCGTAATATTGGGGAGGACCTCGTGGGTGAGTTCTCCACCTTCACACTACCGTCGTGTGATCAACGATCCGACATCTACTTCTTCTGTTGCTCGGCTGGATCGGATTCTGGTTGACGTCTCCTACACCGGACGTGTGACGAACTTCGGAGGCACCACACTTGGGTGCTGCTCGTCTTCATCAATATACGCCTTCCTGCGTAAGGCGTGCCTCTGTCTTCAAAGGTATGAATACTGTATTCCTTCTCCGTTACTTATGTCTACATAGTATAGATCCTGGTATTAGTGTTCGAGTAGATAGATTTTTTTGTTTTCTGCTATGGAACCCAACACTTTACAGTCCCAAATCCTTTGCAACTTACTAATGTCACTTGATTGATATTAATACTCTATCATCACATGATAACATCTTTGTGTATGCATCATCGCTATGGAAGCAGAACGAGGCCTGATTCCAGGAGCCTACAGTGACTTTAGATCAACCTCGAGGGCTTTCTCATGGGCACTGTGCCCTAGGACACATCATTCTAGTTAAAAGCAAACTAGCCCCGCCATAACATTATACAACACTTTAGATGGTACCCTTATCTATTATTATAAATGTATTCATCGAAACACGAGTGCACTATGTGCATCTTTTGATGTTTTGTTCACCTCGCTTCCTACTTGACTTTAGTCGGTATTACGGGAGTTTCCAACATATTCCCTTATAACATAACCCTTTATGTTTTAAGATATGTCATCCTTTATGGATATGGAACATATGTCTGCAGTTCTCTATTAGACACTACGGACAAACTTAGCTCAACATTCTGTGATTCAAACTTAATCACTTTTAAACATTCCTTATTGGATCATATATTATGTTAAGTTACTATCATGGTTTTCTAAGATAGAACCTATGTCTCAACATAGTGGATGATGATCATCCTTTTCTTTCTTTCAACCATTGATGTTAAACTTAATATTATTCCTAACTTGAGTTATTAAGGACCAGTTCCTTAATTAACTTCTATTTTGAAACCCTTTTCAGAATCCCTTAAGGAATACTACATAATATCACAATACACTTATTATCAACTTCTACACCTTATAAATCATTATTTATTGGTATTTGCGCTTTTATTCTTAACACACTTAAGAATCACTCTATAAGCTCCCACTCAAAATATGTTCCTAACATATTTGGGTATGAGTCACTACTCTTACTCAAACTATGTTCCTACATATTTGAATCTGAGACTTATATTGCTCCCACTCAAAAATATGTCATTCACATATTGTTTTAGGAAGACTTTTATAGCTTCCACTCAATTTCATGCAAATTGCATATCCACTCACTATTTTGAACAACTTCAAAATCCTTTGATCAAATATCAAACTTGGAGATTTACTATGAGATACTAGTACTTTTACTAGTTTTAAATCCACTAGACATTCAGCACACTTGAATCAAATTCATTTGAATTCATCCAATACTTGACAAATTGTGCTTTTGTCATTCACCCCCTTTTCCACTATGGCTTTGTAGTCATTTGGGAAAATTCCAAGTAACCCCTTTTACTTGTGAGATTTAGCAATGAATTGCTTTTTAATCTCAAGGGAATTTTGCTTTTAGGATTTCTCATAATTTTAGTTTACCATTATTTCCTTAGTAGTTCGTAGGTATGTCATATTCTGGTAATCATGACAAATGATTCACAAATGTCTCCATACAAGATATGGGCTACATTTTGAATCCTACTTTATGTAGTGAAAACACCAGTGGGGAAAACACAATGATCAATATCATTGATTCTTTCCTTTGTGAAGAGAATAGTTCAGGAACGTTTTCTGTTGCACTTCTCAACACTCTTATGCAGGGTTTTGAATCCTCATCATGTTTTACACTATCTTCCATTTGCTCCATAATCAAGAAATGTCACTGAATGTGAACTTTCTCGAGAATGTACCAAAATCCAAGCAATACTAGTTTTGCTTCTCTTTTAGTTTCAGCTATGAATTTCGTATTCAGAGTTTCCAATGAATACTCTACAAGGACTTATTCGCTATTGTTTTGGTTATATCGAATAACCCCAAAACTTTTACGATGATCCATACCAGATATGGAGCCGCTTTCACGAATTCTCATGGTTCACTATATATTCTAATTGAGTGCTAACTATTTCTAACTAATGGTCTCTACATCTACACTACAACGATTTATTTGGTGCCTTCTATTCACCCACTTTGATATCTAATATCACATTGTGATTCTTTGCATTTTGACGTTTCAAAATGCTTTGCATTTCACAATTTGTTTATGCCATTCTTATAACGTCAAATTTCATTACTATTGATCAAATCATAGTAATTAGATTCTCTTTTATATTTAATACCCTTTGTTGATGAAACACTTTGATCATATCAAATATTTTCATACTCATGTTTCCTTTGGTAAACTTCTTTACACATTTTAAACAATCATACAATGATAATTACCATTTCGTCAAAACACAATACATCGAATATGTATTTACTTTTTAACAATTCATTAGAACACTTTGTATTCAAGTAATCCACGGTGTTCAAGTTATTTTGCCGAACTTAGGCATGATTCATATGTGATAAGTAATCAAATGACTTTCACATATTATCCACATAACTTTGAATTTAAACAATGGTTTCATTCATTAATGAACATATCATTAAGTTGGGTATTTTAAGGCATTTCAATATTTTACAAATGTTCATGTATTATCAATTCGTTTCAAAACAACAAGGATAATTCACATATAATCAAACAAGATATGAACACAAATAGAAATAATTCATAAAAGTGGAACAACTATTTATTACAAGCTCATATGAATAACCATCTCACAAAGTGTGAGACACACTAAAGAAGTTCAGAATCTTTTGATTGCAATAATCATCCTAAAACAAAAACTAAGTGATAAATGTTGAGGGAGAGTGTCGTTGGCCATCATCATCATGCTCGCCATCAACACGCAACGTCACCTCCTCTCCAGCAAGCACCTCTATGCAGAAGGACCTGTTTTCAGTAAAACAGAACAAGTATCAAATATACTTAACACTGCAAATTTGTTTGCAAGATCATAACATTTATAAAATTGTATATCAAATATATACCTTTGTCATCGATGACCTCATCGACAATGGGTTCAACCATCACATTCCTGAGATGTAATATGAACCTGTGGAAATCCTGTGTTTCCGCATCGCCTCTCATAATGGATGTCTTGACTTGTGCTTGGTATCTTGGTGGCAGCGACCGCAACACAACGCCATTTTCAAAAGATCCCGTCATCCAGCTATCCAGGAAGTATGTAGGCCTCATGTACGCATCATGCTTGCGCTCCAAGTGGTCGTCAAGTGATGAGTTCTCCTCCATCTTAATGGAGAGGAAGTCTCTCATCATCTCATGCTCCCATATGCGTGCTTGTTCCATGAAATGTGTCCTAAGCTATAGCATTATCGTACGAGGGTTGACATTACCCACGACAGGCCACAGCTCGTCCACCATTCCGAAACGCATTGTAACTGAAATCAAGGAGGCCATCTCATGACGGTTATAGTGGTCTTCCTGCTGCTCTAGGGTCTCATAGAAACAGGGCTACTCCAAATCCATCTCGTCGAGTATGTAGTCGACCATGTTATTCTCGCTAAGGAGAACGTGGAGACGCGCAACCCATATAGAGAAGTTTGATCTATCTAGCCTGAGCTTTTCTCCTTTTAACCAATTATCAATAGGGAAGGTAATCTTAGGGAGAACCATTTTCTACATTTATAATTGCAAAAGAAATTTAGACTAAGTTTATAATTAAATGAGTTAATAATAACTCCACTCAGAAACACCTATCCCTTGAAGGGTTCCTAGTGATAACACGACCCCTTTTCCCCACATCTCCCCCGATCATCACGGCCATCAATGTGGGTTCAAGGGTGGACGTTAAACATTGGTCACATCATTCATGCGACTCGTGCTCGATCTTTCGTCCATTCGCGTTCCGAGGCCACATCTTTGTAACGTGCTAGGCTCTCCAACTCAACCTTAGTGTATTTGTTGTGCAACATGGCTTACACCCACTGTATGCGAACGTATATATGTCTGACACCCGACCATCATGGCCTGCCTCATACCGAAGAACTTTCTTGGTGGTGCACACTAAGGGGGAACACAATCATTGGTAATTTTAACAGGGATCACCTTATTAGGGTAAGGTCGAGTATCTAATACTATCACACAATAAGATATACAAACAATAACATTGAATGTAAATGCGATGTGATATGGTCCTTCACATCGTGATCTCCATCCGTCGTCACCGGATTCTGATGCCAGGGTTCCAGCGCCGTAGACACCAGGGTACCGGTGTCTTTCCGGCGTGGTAGTCTGTCACCTCCGTGACTATCTACTACTATGTAACATAAGGTAATCACTTTACCTTTGCCACAACCATATCACAAATCAACGCCTCCTGGAAACACAAAGTTAGACACCTCTACTTTATCTTTGCATATTTTACGTGGTTGAATGGGCTTTCGCACAAGAACCATTCTTACCTACGAACTATCACCACAACGCTGATCAAGTAGTTGTCTATACTACACCCCTTTCTGGCCCCTCCATTGCAAATGACATACCAACTAATGCGAGAGAGACAGACACCCCCTAAGCCACTTTATACGGTACAAGCCATATGTCAAGCATGTACCAGTCTCGCGAATGAACGCGTAAAGTCGGTTGGGGGCCGCTTCATCAAGCATTACTGCAGTATACACAAGTACACGTGGGAGGGTAACAACTAAAAGATCAACGCCCACACACTACATCTCGTGTGTTCTACCCGTACTAGCATTACTACGCATAGATCTAGCTCTGATACCACTGTAGGGGTTCCGCATATGAAAACAATAATTTTTACCCTACGCCCCTGAACCCCTGATGTTGCTAGGACCTATCTATTAGTAATGCAGTAATGAGAGGGGCTTTTCGCGAACTTACCCTTGAAGACCCAAAAGCGTTGTCAATGCTCAGGAGAGCATGGTTGATGTAGACGAGCCGAAGCCGACCTCAAGGTCGTGATGAAGTCCTTGCGCTCTTGTGGCTCCAACGACTTGAGTGCCTCAAGTGTTACACCTCGTGTGGAGTTACACATGTCCGGTGCCTGACGATGACTCCCGCTTCCCCGATCCAACGGCAGTTGTGGAAGTAGATCTCCTGGATCCGAATCCCGCAGCGCGACGGCGCTCCACGGTGAAGATGTCTCTCATTCGTGCAGTCCGAACTTGGGACCACGGTCACAAGAGAGAGAGAGAGAGAGAGAGAGAGAGAGAGAGAGAGAGAGAGAGAGAGAGAATATCAATTGGAGGTCTCCCCAAAAGAGAGGAAACCTTTTATTGAATATTGTGTCTATTTATCTGGCCAAATACCCCCACTATATACAGGGGGAGGGGAGGTACTACCTCCCTCAAAGTCCCGGGGTGGGACTAAAGGAGAGGAGAGGGGGAGGGGTGGCACCGCCGGCCACCCCCATGGGCTCCGCCTGGGGGGCTGGCCCACTAGGGTGCCGGCCACCCCCTTTGGCCCTTCTCCCTCTTGCCTTTCCCTAATGGGCCCTCTTCCCTCCGAAATTGGCCCATTAAACCTTTTGACCTTTAAATTGATTTTCTCTTTTATTAAATAATTATGAATAAATGATTAAATCAATATGTAACATTCATTCACATATTATTCAATCTCCATGGCTATGGAACACCTTCCACCTCCACTCCGGACATCCTCCGGACTTAACGAAACCCTTCTGGTTTTCTCTCTACTATTCTTCGGCGATTCTACTGATCCTATAAACACTCTCTAAGCATCATCAAACCCTTAAGCATGATACCCTACGGTTCGGGAACACTCCAGACATGGTCGGGACACTCCCGGACCAATGATCAAATGAGGGACCTGGATGGCCATGTGACTCCTGTGCGTTCCACGAAGATCTCTCGTTGTTTGAACCGGGACAGTTGTGTCTTATTCCCTTTGTCTCTCGATACTTGCATTGCCCGAGATCTGATCAATGAAATCACCATGTCGTGTTCGATCTTGTTATCGAACAATGCTACTTGACTCGTTCCGACAAGTGATATCCCTGTGATCAAATCACACGCTGCGCAACTATTGGATATAACTTCTCCGAGTGGGCCCTTAAGTATCTTTCCATCACGTGGATGGACAAATCCCTCTCTTGACATATATTGCCTCTACGGTTCCTCCGAGTACCTGAACACACCTTTATAATCACTATATTACCAAGTGACACTTGATGCTATCTAAGCACTCTCGAGAGACAGTGATTGATATAGCCTCACGGTCTAAGGAATAGTCTACGAGGATCCATTTCTAATCATCGTAACTTGAACTTCATGACATGATCGGGTCACGATGTTTAGGTTGGGTATTGGTTCATCATCTCATTCTCAGAAGGAGTTGACTCCATTTCCAACTGGCATAAATGCCACATGATCAGGAAACTTGATCATCTGTTGACCAATGAACCAGTGACTAGAGTTTCACTGGGAACCCCTGGACGTGTATTGATGTTTCCACTCAATACAGTTATAGCATGATATAAAACTTAATCATAAACTTTATGAAATATGATAATAGTCCTTATTATTATTTGTCTCTAGGGCATATTTCCAACATTAAGAACAAGCTATATCACAGTTATGAATCAATCAATAAGTTTTGGGACAATGCACATTAAAGTAAGAATGATCACTATTCTCTCAATTGGTGCGTAAAGATAGAAGATGGAGACTCAACATAAAAGTAAAAAAGAAAGGCCCTTCATAAGAGGGAAGCAGGGATTTCAAGTTTCAAAAAGAGCTTCCAAAAATTATGGTACTTATTAGCTTTCAGCTCTCATTGCCCCTATCATAAGCATCTTTAGGTGATTAAGGTTAAAGTGAACAAATATGAGGATATGCTTGACAAGTTATAAGTCAAAAATCTCATGCCCCTTGCCTACGAGTACCGGACCTCATGCTACTCAACTTTAGTCACAAATAAGTTCTTGTCATTGTAAGTACATGTGTATCATGGAGAACCACCAACGGGGTAGCCCTTGCCCAATGATACAGGAGCTATCCCATATCAAAATGACAAGGCAATAGACAATCAGCATCTCAGCGATCTTTTTATTTGCTATTTGAATAGGTTTTTATTGAGGATGCTTCACAGAATGCTCACTATGGTTATGCTGCAAGTTTCCACCATGATTAGGCATGGCTTAGGCTAGTCGCCCAGGCGCTTATCTAACACATATACAAACTCCATGAGCTTACAAGTTCCCCTTTTATTTTGCACCACCAGGATCCGTAAACAAAAGAACATGATATCAACTGAATAATAAGTGCAATGTTGAAAGCGTTCCCCATGACAACATGGTTCTGCTAATTCTCAACTTATAAAGTGCAAGCATATATGCAACATAGATGGACTCAATGGTTCAAGTTTATTAAGTGCAAGAAAGTAAAGTGTGCCATCAAGTTCGTGAGAGCTTTAATCACTAATTTTCACATAACAAGTTTAATTTGGAAGATAGATAAAATCATGAATATACTTGGAATGGTGTAACACACCATGCATAGGAATTTATAGTGGACTCTATGGAACAACTTGGTTTTCTTGGGGGTTGGATGCATGAGTGGAACTCGTACTTGGTACATGTGGAGGCTAGAAAAGGATTGGGAGCGACCAACTAAAAGAGCACTAATGGCCATAATCATTCAATGCGACAAAGATTATTAATTAAAGCATAAAGTGATATTACAAGTCAAAAAACTAAATGATCATAGAGGCTAAAGTGACTGGTTCATAGTCTTAACATGGTGTAAGCATGTGCCAAGTCAACCCAAATAAAGCATCGAAGGAGAATACCATAATATTATGCTTTTGTATGCGAAACAACGCATGATTCTTTCAAGGCAAATCATGCAATCTCAATTGTTTGGACCAAGTCATGCTACAACAATAATTACTAAGCAAAAAAGTCAAAGCAATATCAAACATGACATGATAAAGTCTAAGTCACAGTCAAAACAAGCTTCCTTTTGTACCACTATAAGTATGAAACTTCCTACTCTTTTCCAACATCAATCGAAAACTAAAGCTAAACGTAGTGCTAGCAAAGGAGAACACTCACAGAACAATAAGAGTGAAAACTAGAGTGTTCTAGGCAATGAATAGCGGGGTGTGTCTCTCTCCAAAAGAAGTGTGTTGGGATCCAACCAACTTATTTAAGCAAACCAAACAAAAGAAAACTAAAAACAAAAACAAATACGCTCCAAGAACAACACAATTATGCATGAAACAATAAAAATGAAGTGTTTTAGGAGAAAACCTCAGATTATTAATGAAGAAGGGGATGCCTTGGGTATCCCCAAGCTTTGACACTTGTACTTCTTGAATATTTCTTGGGGTGACACGGGTGGCATCCCCAAGTTTGAGCCTTTATCCATACTTCATCTCATCACATTATTCTCTCCCTACACTTGAAAATTTCCTTCATACAAAACTTCACACAATCTTCATTAGCAACATTAGTGTATTCAAGATAATAAGTCTTTTGGGTTTAGTTTCAACACAAGTAAAACTTCCATTAAAACATAAGCTACTGTAGCAATTCCTTTTAAAATCTCAAGTGATCAAAGAGAACTCAAAGTGAAAGAGATTAAGAGGCAAATGCAAATAATGGCAGAGATCTGTCAAAACAGACCACCAAGTAAAGACCGATTTTTTCAAAACTCTTTTGTTGCTCAAATCGAAAAGTGCAAAAGTAACGAAAGTTGGGTAATAACCTGGGGCATAAGCAAAAAAAATTACAGCTCAATCCGACGTACTGAGATTTTGCACAATTTTTTACAGTGACGCACAGAAATCTGTTTCGGGACAGCAACTTCCCCATATCTTACTTCCCTCTCATTAGAGGTTATTCTTGACATAAAAACCGAACAAAAAGGATAAGGAGAGGTTATTACAGAGGCAATAACTTCCAAGACTCAACAAAACAAAAATAAACTAAAAGTAAAAATATAATGGGTTGTCTCCCAAAAGCTCTTTCTTTATAGCCATTAAGATAGACATGATAATTTCGATGATGCTCACATAAGAAATATGAATTGAAATAAAAGAGAGCATCAAGAAGCAAATATGGAACAAATTTAAGTCTAACCCACTTCCTATGAAAAATAATCTTGTAAAGAAACAAGTTATGAAAGCACAAAGCAACAAGCATAGGAAAGCAAAACAAGTGCAACTTCAAAATTTTCAACATAAAGAGGGTAAACTTAATATTGTTGAGATACATAAAACCATGTTTCCCTCTTTCATAATAACTTTCAGTAGCATCATGAATAAAATTAACAATATAAATATCACATAAAACATTCTTATCATCAGCCACATGCATAAAATAATTATTACTCTTCCTATAAGCATACTCATTCTTATTAATTATAGTGGGAGAGAATTCAACAAAATAGCTATCATTATTATTCTCATCACCATAGTCATCAAATATAGGACGCATATTGTAATCATAATTAATTTTCTCCTCAATAGTAGGTGGACTGAAAATATCATACTCATCATTGTAATCATCATATATTGGAGGCATACTATCATCAAAGTAAATTTTCTCCTCCGTGCTTGGGGGACTAAAATATCATTTTCATAAAAACTAGCTTCCCCAAGCTTATACTTTTCCATAACATTAGCAATAATGGTGTTCAAAGAATTCATACTAATAAAGTTCCATAGGTTTTTTAATTTTCTCTTCAAACACTTCATGTCCTAACTCAAGATAAATACTATAAAGCTCTCTAATTTTGTTGTTGTTTTCCATTAAGCCTAACTAGTGAAAATAAAAACAAAAAACAAAAAGATATAATTGCAGAATCTAAAGGAAATAACTCCGAGCACTCACACACTAGCATTAGTACTGAAGATAGCTTAGTAGCCATAGGATGTGAGTACCTTTTACCTTACCTCCCCGGCAACGACGCCAGAAAATAGCTTGATGTGTACGCACGCTTCTATTCTTGTAGGCAGTGTTGGGCCTCGAAGTGCAAAGGTTTGTAGAACAGCAGCAAGTTTCCCCCAAGGTTTATCGAAATCACGGAGGAAGTGGTCAAAGGTATCCCTCTCAAGCAACCCTGCAATCAAGATAAAGAAGTCTCTTGTGTCCCCAACACACCCAATACACTTGTGAGGTGTATAGGTGCACTAGTTCAGCGAAGATATAGTGAAATACAAGTAATATGGATGATTATAAATGGTAATTGCAATCTAAAATAAGAGTGGAAGCAAGCAAATATGTAACAGAACTGATTGTAAACGGTGTTTCAATGCTTAGAAACAAGGCATAGGGATCATACTTTCACTAGTGGACACTCTCATATAAATATCTTCTCTTCATGATGCTACCCTGAACTACTCTCCGGTTGGATGATGTAGGGCTATAACAGCACACCTTAAAGTTTGCACTTCCCATCCAGATAACCCCTTACTATCACCTTGAGCGCTAGATGGTTCCAACAAACACCACAATCTCATAGAGACATCCAACTCAAATTATACTCATGATAAGTATTTATGTAACCTTAGCCAAAGTGCCACACGGTGTCCACACTATCAACTTCACACACGTGGGGATAAGCAGAGATTAATTAAAGCACTTGAGTAGCAGAATAGATCCTAGATTACAAAGCTCATGATCTCAATAAGATCACGCATAAATAGAGAGATGAACACATAGCTACTTGTAGAGCCCTTAGCCTCGAGAGAGAACTACTCCCTCCTCATCATGGGAGTCAGCAACAGCGATGGAGATGGCGATGGAGTTGATGGAGATGGATCTGGGGGTACTTCCCGTCCCGGCAGGGTGCTAGAACAGAAACTTATGTCCCCTGAATCTCCTCTTCGGTGGCGGCGGTGCTGCAAATTTTTTTGTGGAATTATGATCGGGTACTTAGGGTTTTCATCCGGGGGGAATATATAGGTGAAGAGGTGATGCCAGAGGTGGGTTAGGGTGGCCACGCCACCTGGTGGCGCAACCAGGGTGACCCGCGCTACCCTAGGGTGTGCCTACCTCTTGGCTCCCCTCCGTCTCCTCTTTGGACTCTGCGTCGTGTCGGGGAAAATAGGAACTTCAGCTTTTGTTTCGTCCAATTCCAAGAATATTTCTTTTCTAGCTTTTCTGAAACTAAAAACAGCAGAAAATAGGCAACCAGCACTGCGGCATCTTGTTGATAGGTTAGTTCCAGAAAAAGTATAAAAATACCTCAAAGTGTGAACCAAACATAAGAAAGTTGATATAAAACAAGCATGGAGCATCAAAAATTATAGATACGTTTACGACGTATCAGATAGCACAAAGGAGGAGAACCAACCATCTAGCTACTATATGGACCCATAGTCCAAGGATGAACTACTCACGCATCACTCCGGAGGCTGACATGGTGATGAAGAAGGCCTTCAGGATGATCTCTCCCCTCCGGCAGGGTGCCGGGAAGAGCTTTGGATCCCCCCGATCTAGTGATGGAGATGGTGGTGGCTACAGACTCTTTCGTGGATTTTTGACCAGGTCCTTAGGGTTTATGCATCAGGGTACTTTTATAGGCGAAGGGGCAAGGTCGGTGGGCGCCCGAGGGGCCCACACCATGGGGCGGTGCACCCTAGGGGGTGGCTGCGCCAGCCCTAGGTGTGGCCACCTCGTGGCCCCACTTTGGCTTCCCTTCAGACTCCGTGTTCCTTCTGGTAAAATATTGACTTTGGCTTTTGTCCCGTCCAATTCCGAGAATATTTACTTACTAGCTTTTCTGAAACCCAAAAACAGCAGAAAATAGGCAACTGTCACTGCGGCATCTTGTCAATAGGTTATTTCTAGAAAATGTATAAAAATACCTCAGAGTGTAAACAAAACATAAGAAAGTTGATACAAAACAAGCATGGAGCATAAAAAATTATAGATATGTTTATGACATATCACACCACCAACCCTAGGCGAACTCTACGCTTAGATTCAAGCACATGACAAATGTCAGGTCCTGAACCATGGATCGACATCGGCAGGCGGCTTCAAGATGTCGGCGAACGCCGCCACTTGCCAACACAGTGCCAACTCTACTCCTTTGGCTATTCGTGTGGTGACCGAGGTGCTCCACGAGACGACCATCATGATAGGCATGACGACTGACGTCCTTGCCGGGATGATGACTGTCCACCCCACCAAGGTTGTGGTGGTGTCCGTGCTCCCCCAGGAGCTGGGCGTGGAGGTGGGCATGGACGTGGCCGCAAGCGCACGACTCCTTGGGTCGACGTCACCTGCCAAATTTGTGGCCATGAGGGCCACCCTGCCATAGATTGCTGGTACCACTTTGAGGATGATGATGACTCCCGCGATGACAAGGAGGCCAACGCTTCTTCCTACGATGTCGATACCAACTGGTATTACGACACTAGTGCCACACATCATGTCACCGACAATCTCAGCAACCTGACAATGCGCGATGCTTATCAAGGCCATGACAAGGTGAACAACGCCATTGGGAAAGGTATGGAGATTTCACATGTTGGTCATGTAGGGTTCTGTAGTAGAAAACAAAAAAATTCTAACCATGCGAACATTAATACCAGGATCTATACTATATAGACATAAGTAACGGAAAGATAGAGACGGTATTCATACCTTGAAGACTGATGAACGCCTTAAGCAGGTAGGCGTATGTTGATGAAGACGAGCAGCACCTCAAGTGTGGTCCTTCTGAAGTTCATCACACGTCCGGTGTAGGCGATGTCTCCCGGACTCCTATCCAGCCGAGCAGCAGAAGAAGTAGATGCCAGATCAAGGATCACACGATGGTAGTGTGAATGTGGAGAACTCACAAGCCAAGAGGTCATCTCCAATATTATGTAGAAGTCCTCGGTGGGTGAGAGAGAGAGAGAATGGGAGAATGGGATCATTCCAAAGGGGAGGGGGAGACCCCTATATATAGTGGGAGGGGGCGCACCACCCAGGGGGCAGGCGGTGTGGGACTAATGCCCACACCCGCCGGCCACCTAGGGGCAGCCTCCGGCCCTAGGTGGGACCCACTTGGGTGGCCCACAAAGCCTTGGCCGACTGGCCCCCACTCCCTAGGTGCCTTGCCCCTTGGGCCTCTCCTTCGGGTGAGGCCCATTAGCATTAGGATGCCTTTAATAATAAAATAAAAAATATATTTAATATTAATTCTTCAAATACACATATTATTATATTTCTTTACACCGGAACACCTTCCGGACCCCTTCCGATCTACATCGGATATTACCCGGAAATATTCTGGTTTCTCTTTCATTATTTCTCCTACGAAACTACATCTCCCTAAGCATCCCCACCCTTAAATGTGACATCCTTCGGTTCATAAACACTCTGGACATGATTGAGACATCTCTCACATCAATGATCAATAGAGGGACCTGGATAGCCATGCGACCCCCGTGCTTTTCATGAATCTTATCGCTTGAACCGTGAAAATAGTCGTTTCCGATTACCTTTGTCATTTGATACTAATTCATCCGAGACTTGATCTTCGATATCCTCATACCTTAGTTCGGTCTCGTTACCTATGAACTTGTTTACTCATTCTCATGTTGTTGCATTCCATGACCAAGTCACATGCTTGCAAGCTTTGTTAATGCAATGTCACCGAGATGGCACATGTATCTATCTGTTACATGGATTGACAAATCCTGGTCTTGATATATACTCCTCTAAGCGTCCCTTTGGAAAACCTGAGTGGCACCTTTTTTATCACTCTTTTATGAGATGATACTTGATACCATCAAAGCTTCCTCTAGAACGGTGATTTGAATTACCTCACAGTCAAAGGATCAGGTTGCAAGGTTTTCTGTGTTTATCATCAATGGTGAACTTTGTAACTATATCGCATTAAGATACAATTGTCGTATGTTTGTCTATCGTATTATTCAACTAATGAAATGACCTCATTGTCAATTGGCATAAATGCCCATGATCTTGAAACCCAGATCATCCTCCTGACCAATGAACTAGTTCGTTAGAGATTACTAGAGACACGGTTTGTTTACATACTACACATGTATTAACGTTTCATATTAATACATTTATAGCACAGTATGAAACGTATTATGAATATATAGGAGATGTATCAAACAATACACTTTATTATTTGCCTCTAGGGCATAACTCCTTCAGTCTCCCACTTGCACTAGAGTACAAATAAATCTAGTTTACAATAGGCAGGAACCTAACACCGATGGTATCTCGGTGTTGTTCGTGCTTGACTTGTAGGAGAGTTTTAGTCAAAGGATCTACCACATTCAGATTCGTGTGTACTTTGCAAATCTTGATTTCACCTTCATCAATGTTCTGCCGGATGACATGAAACTGAAGCTTGATGTGTTTGGTTGTGGAATGAGTCCTTGGTTCCTTTGCGTTTGCAATAGCGCCCGTGATGTCACAATAGATCGTCATAGGGTCTTGCGCACTTGGAATGACTCCTACTTCAATGATGAAATTCCTTAGCCAAACAGCTTCATTAGCCGTGTCAACTACAGCAATGTATTCAAACTCCATTGAAGACTGCGGCACCACCGGCTGCTTCTTGCTCTTCCATCTTACCGCCCCACCATTCACTAGGAACACAAATCATGTCTGAGACTTTGAGTCATCATAATCTGAGTTCCATCTCGCATCCACGTAACCAGTTACATTTAGATCTTCATCACTTCCTCCATAGACTAGGAACATATCCTTTGTTCTCTTGAGATACTTCAGGATATTCTTAACAGTTGTTCAGTGATATGGTCATGGATTACTTTGGTATCGTCTCGTCATACTAAGAGCCAATGCCACATCAGGTCGAGTACTTAACATTGCATGCATGATAGATCCTATGGCTGAAGCATAGGGGACATAAGACATCCTTTCTCTATCATCATCAGTTGCTGGACATTGAGTCAAACTCATTGTGCAATTCTTCATCATTGGCACAGAGCCCCTTTTGGCATTGTCCATTTTGAACATTTTCAAAATCTTTTCGATGTAAATACTCTGACTTATTGCAATTTAGGCGCCTTGATCTATCTCTATAGATCTTGATTCCTAATATGTATGAAGCTTCACCTAAGTCCTTCATGGAAAATTGACTACTCAAATATTCTTTCACGCTTTTCATAAGATCCACATCATTTCCCATGAGTAATATGTCATCCACATATACTACTAGAAAAACCACTAAGCTCCCACTCGCTTTCTTGTAAACACAAAACTCTTGTTGATTTTGGATGAATCTAAAACTCTTGATCACTTGATCAAAATGTCGGTTCCAACTCCGAGAAGCTTGCTTCAATTCATAAATGGATCATTGAAGTTTGCATACCTTTCCAGCATCCTTAGGATCAGCAAAACCTTCCGGTTGCATCATATACAACTCTTCATCGATGTATCCATTGAGGAACGTGGTTTTAACATCCATCTGCCATATTTCATAGTCGAAATGAGCAACAATTGCTAGTAAAATCCTGACAGCCTTAAGCATCACTATGAAAGAGAAAGTATTATCGTAGTCAACTCCCTGAATTTTTCAAAACCCCTTTGCGACAAGTCAAGCTTTGTGAATGGTCACATTACCATTCGTATCTGTATTTTTCTTAAAGATCCATTTATTTACCACGTCCTTGCGGCCTTCCGGAAGATCTACCAAGGTCCAAACTTGGTTTTCATACATGGATCCTATTTCGGATTTCATGGCTTCTAGCCATTTCTCAGAATCAACACTATCCATTGCCTCTTCATAGTTTGCAGGTTCTTCCTGTTCGTCTAGTATAACAGACATCACAAGGCTACTGTACCAATCAGGAACGGTACGAACTCTTGTAGACTTGCGAACCACAGGAGTTTCGATGTTGTTGTTTTGATCATCATCATTAATCTCTTCTTCCATGTTGGAGAGCGATTTCGGAACAGCTTCCGTTGCGCTACTCGGGATTTGGAGAGAGGGATCAACAACTTCATCTAACTCAATTTTCCTTCCACTAACTCTTTTAGCGAGAAACTCTTTCTCAAAAAAGGTACTGTTTTTTGCGACAAATGTTTTGCCTTCGGCTTGGTTGTAGAAGGTATACCCAACTATTTCCCTTGGGTATCCTACGAAGATACATTTTTACACCTTGGGTTCAAGTTTGTCAGGCTGCAGTTTCTTGACGTAAGCCTCACATCCCCATACTTTCAGAAATGAGAACATTGTCTTCTTGCCATACCATATCTCATATGGGGTCGTCTCCACGGATTTGGACGGTGCTGGGTTTAAAATAAAAGCGGTGGTTTCTAACGCATATCCCCAAAACGACACAGACAAATCAGTTAAAGACATCATGGATCGCACACTATCTAATAGGGTACGGTTACGCCATTCTAACACACCATTACGCTGTGGTGTGATGTCTACGCATGCTTCTATTCTTGTAGGCAGTGTTGGGCCTCCAAGTATAGAGGTTTGTAGAACAGTAGCAAGTTTCCCTTAAGTGGATCACCCAAGGTTTATCGAACTCAGGAAGGAAGTGGTCAAAGGTATCCCTCTCAAGCAACCCTGCAATCAAGATACAAGAAGTCTCTTGTGTCCCCAACACACCCAATACACTTGTCAGGTGTATAGGTGCACTAGTTCAACGAAGAGATAGTGAAATACAAGTAATATGGATGATTATAAGTAGTAATTGCAATCTGAAATAAGAGTGGCAGCAAGCAAACATGTAACAGGACTGATTGTAAACGGTGTTTCAATGCTGAGAAACAAGGCCTAGGAATCATACTTTCACTAGTGGACACTCTCATATAAATATCTTCTCTTCATTATGCTACCCTAAACTACTCTCCGGTTGGACGATGTAGGGCTATAACAGCACACCTTAAAGTTCGCATTCCCCATCTAGATAACCCCTCACTATCACCTTGAGCGCTAGATGGTTCCAACAAACACCACAATCTCATAGAGACATCCAACTCAAAGTATACTCATGATAAGTATTTTTTGTAACCTTAGCTAAAGTGCCACATGGTGTGCACACTGTCAACTTCACACACGTGGGGATAAGCAGAGATTAATTAAAGCACTTGAGTATAAGAATAGATCTATAGACTACAAAGCTCGTGATCTCAATAAGATCACGCATAGAGAGAGAGATGAACACCTAGCTACCGGTAGAGCCCTTAGCCTCGAGAGAGAACTACTCCCTCCTCATCATGGGAGTCAGCAACATCGATGGAGATGGTGGTGGAGTCGATGGAGATGGCTCCGGGGGCACTTCCCCGTCCCGACAGGGTGCTGGAACAGAGACTTCTGTCCCCTGAATCTCCTCTTCGATGGTGGCAGCACTACGGAACTTTTCGTGGAATTCTGATCTGGTGTTTGGGGTTTTCGTCTCAGGGGTTTATATAGGCAAAGAGGCGGGGTCAGAGGTGGGCCAGGGTGGCCACACCACCTGGTGGCACTACCAGGGGGCCCGTGCTAGGGGGTGGTGTGGGTCCCCTGTGGCCCATCTCCACTCCTCCTTCTGGCCTGCTTCATCTTCTGGAAAAATAGGAATTTCGGCTTTTGTTTCATCCAATTCCGAGAATATTTCTTTACTAGCTTTTGTGAAACCAAATACAGCAGAAAACAGGCAACTCGCACTGCGACATCTTGTCAATAGGTTAGTTCCAGAAAATGTATAAAAATGCCTCAAAGTGTAGACAAAACATAAGATAGTTGATACAAAACAAGCATGGATCATCAAAAATTGTAGATATGTTTACGACGTATCAAGCATCCCCAAGCTCGTCTCGAGTAGGTAAGTGATAAAAAGAATAATTTTTTAGGTGACATGCACCATCACAATCTTGATCAAGGTATTCGTAAAGCATTGATAGCAGGGATCAAAGTACTCTAAACATAAGCATGAAAGATAGAGTTCTAACAATAAGACATAGCAACTATGTTGTAACATGAAAAGGTACAAACAAAAGATCATGAATAACAATGCATTGAAAGACGTTTGTTTGTTTCACATATATAAAACATAATAAAAGTGGTATTCAGCTTGTCCCTCATGGTATAGCAAAACATAAATGCATAGGACACCTTCAAAGTTCATAAGGGTGACTAGATACAAATAATTTAAGAGCAAGCAATATCAAAGTTATGAATCAATCAACAATCTTTGGGACAATGCACATTAAACTAAGAATGACCACTATGCTCTCTCAATTGGTGCATAAAGATAGAATATGGAGACTCGACATAAAAGTAAAAAGAAAGGCCCTTCACAAAGGGAAGCAGGGATTTCAGGTTTCGTAAAGAGCTTCCAAAAATTATGGTACTTATTAGCTTTCAGATCTCATTGCCCCCTATCATAAGCATCTTGAGGTGATTAAGGTTAAAGTGACACTAATATGAGGATATGCTTGACAAGTTATAAGTTGAAAATCTCATGCCCCTTGCTTTTACGAGTACCGAACCTTATGCTACTCAACTTTAGTCACAAGTAAGTTCTTGTCATTGTAAGTACATGTGTATCATGGAGAACCGCCAACGGGGTACCCCTTGCCCCATGACACAGGAGCTTTCCCATATCAAAATGACAAGGCAATAGACAATGAGCATCTCAACGATCTTTTTATTTTCTATTTGCATAGGTTTTTATTGAGGATGCTTCACAGAATGCTCACTATGGTTATGCTGCAAGTTTCCACCATGATTAGGCATGGCTTAGGCTAGTCGCCCAGGCGTTTCTCTAACACACATACAAACTCCATGAGCTTACAAGCTCCCATTTTATTTCACACCGCCGGGATCCATAAACAAAAGAATATGATATCAAAGGAATAATAAGTGCAATGTTGAAATTGTTCCCCATGATAGCATGGTTCTGCTAATTCACAACTTATAAAATGCAAGCATATAGGTAACATAGATGGGCACAATGGTTCAAGTTTATTAAGTGCAAGAAAAAAAAGTGTGCCATCACGTTTGTGAGAGGTTTAATCACTAATTTTCACATAACAAAAGTTTAATTTGGAAGGTAGATAAAAACATGAATATACTTGGAATGGTGTAACACACCATGCATAGGAATTTATAGTGGACTCTTTGGAATAACTTGGTTTCTTGGGAGTTGGATGCATGAGTAGAACTTATACTCAGTACAGGTGGAGGCTACCAAAAGACTAGGAGCGACCAACTAAGAGAGCAATAATGGCCATAATCATGCAAAGCGACAAAACATTATTAATTAAAGCATAAAGTGATATTGCAAGTCAAAAACTAAATGATCATAAAGGCTATGGTGACTGGTTCATAGTCTTAACATGGTGTAAGAATGTTCCAAGTCAACCCAAATAAAGCATCGAAGGAGAATACCACAATATTATGATTTTGTATGCTAAAACAATGCATGATTCTTTCAAGGCACATTAAGAAATCTCAATTGTTTGAAACAAGTCATGATACAACAATAATCACTAAGCATATGGTCAAAGCAACATCTAGCATGACATGATAAATTCTAAGACACAGTCAAAACAAGCTTCCTTTTGTACCACTATAAGCATGAAACTTCCTACTCTTTTCCAACACCAATCGACTTATTTGAAACAACTCTAAAAGATAATAATCAATAAATACCAGACATCATGTCTCACCCATCTACAAAGAAGAACTAAAAAGTTCTAAGCCAAAAGAATAAGAAAACTAAAGCTAAACGCAGTGCTAGCAAAGGAGAACACTCACAGAACAATAAAAGTGAAAACTAGAGTGTTCTAGGAAATGAATAACGGGGTGTGTCTCTCTCCAAAAGAAGTGTGTTGGGATCCAACCAACTTATTGCGGCAAAGAAAGCAAAATAAACTAAAAATAAAGACGCTCCAAGAACAACACATGGTGCATAAGGTAATAAAAATAAAGTGTCTTGAAAGAAGACCTGAGATTATTGATGAAGAAGGGGATGCCTTGGACATTCCCAAGCTTTGACGCTTGTACTTCTTGAATATTTCTTGGGGTGACACGGGTGGCATCCCCAAGATTGAGCTTTTTTCCATACTTTATCTCATCACATCATTCTTCCCTACACTTGAAAATTTCCTTCATACAAAACTTCACCCAATCTTCATTAGCAACATTAGTGTATTCAAGATAATAAGTCTTTGGGTTTAGTTTCAACTCAAGTAAATCATCCATTAAAACATAAGATGCTGTAGCAATTTCTTTTAAAAGCTCAAGTGATCCAAGAGAACTCAAAAAGAAACTGATTAAGAGGCAAATGCAAATAATGGCAGAATTTTGTCAAAACAGACCAGCAGGTAAAGACCAATTTTTTAGAAAATCTTCTGTTGCTCAAATTGAAACATGCAAATCTAACTAAAGTTGGGTAATAACTTGGGGAATAAGCACAAAAAATTATAGCTCAATCCTACGTACTGAGATTTTTCACGATTTTTTACAGTGACACACAGAAATCTGTTTCGAGACAGCAACTTCCCCATATCTTACTTCCCTCTCATTAGAGATTATTCTTGGCACAAAAACCAAACAAAAAGGATAAATAGAGGTTATTACAGAGGCAATAACTTCCAAGACTCAATACAACAAAAATAAACTGAAAGTAAAAATATAATGGGTTGTCTCCCAAAAGCTCTTTCTTTATAGCCATTAAGATAGGCATGATAATTTCGATGATGCTCACATAAGAAATATGAATTGAAGTAAAAGAGAGAATAAAGAAGCAAATATGGAACAAATTTAAGTCTAACCCACTTCCTATGAAAAATAATCTTGTAAAGAAACAAGTCATGAAAGCACAAAGCAACAAGCATAGGAAAGCAAAACAAGTGCAACTTCAAAATTTTCAACATAAAGAGGGGAAACTTAATATTGTTGAGATACATAAAACCATGTTTCCCTCTTTCATAATAACTTTCAGTAGAATCATGAATAAAATTAACAATATAAATATCACATAAAACATTCTTATCATGAGCCACATGCATAAAATAATTATTACTCTTCCTATAAGCATAGTCATTCTTATTAATTGTAGTGGGAGCAAATTCAACAAAATAGCTATCATTATTATTCTCATCACCATAGTCATCAAATATAGGAGGCATATTGTAATCATAATTAATTTTCTCCTCAATAGTAGGTGGACTGAAAATATCATAATCATTATTGTAATCATCATATATTGCAGGCATACTATCATCAAAGTAAATTTTCTCCTCCGTGCTTGGGGGACTAAAAAGATCATTTTCATAAAAACTAGCTTCCCCAAGCTTAGACGTTTCCATAGCATTAGTAACAAAGGTGTTCAAAAAATTCATACTAATAACATTGCTATTAGCATGCAAAGAAAGTTCCATGGGTTTTTTAATTTTCTTTTCAAACCATTCATGTTCTACCTCAGGAAAAATACTAAAAAGCTCTCTAATTTTTTTGTTGTTTTCTATTAAGCCTAACTAGTGAAAATAAAAACAAGAAACAAAAAGATATAATTGCAAAATCTAAAGTAAATAACTTCGAGCACTCACACACCAACAACAGTACTAGAAGATAGCTTAATAGCCAGAGGATGTGAGTACCTTTTACTTTACCTCCCCGGCATCGGCGCTAGAAAATAGCTTGATGTCTACGCACGCTTCTATTCTTGTAGACAGAGTTGGGCCTCCAAGTGCAGAGGTTTGTAGAATAGCAGCATGTTTCCCTTAAGTGGATCACCCAAGGTTTATCGAACTCAGGGAGGAAGGGGTCAAAGGTATCCCTCTCAGGCAACCCTGCAATCAAGATACAAGAAGTCTCTTGTGTCCCCAACACACCCAATACACTTGTGAGGTGTATAGGTGCACTAGTTCGGCGAAGAGATAGTGAAATACAAGTAATATGGATGATTATAAGTGGTAATTGCAATCTGAAAATAAGAGTGGCAGCAAGCAAACATGTAACAGGACTGATTGTAAACGGTGTTTCAATGCTTAGAAACAAGGCCTAGGAATCATACTTTCACTAGTGGACACTCTCATATAAATATCTTCTCTTCATTATGCTACCCTGAACTACTCTCCGGTTGGATGATGTAGGGCTATAACAGCACACCTTAAAGTTCGCATTCCCCATCTAGATAACCCCTCACTATCACCTTGAGCGCTAGATGGTTCCAACAAACACCACAATCTCATAGAGACATCCAACTCAAATTATACTCATGATAAGTATTTCTGTAACCTTAGCCAAAGTGCCACATGGTGTGCACACTGTCAACTTCACACACGTGGGGATAAGCAGAGATTAATTAAAGCACTTGAGTAGCAGAATATATCTATAGATTACAAAGCTCATGATCTCAATAAGATCACGCATAGAGAGAGATGAACACATAGCTATCGGTAGAGCCCTTAGCCTCGAGAGAGAACTAATCCCTCCTCATCATGGGAGTCAGCGATGGAGATAGCGATGGAGTCGATGGAGATGGCTCCGGGGGCACTTCCCCGTCCGGGCAGGGTGTCGGAACAGAAACTTCTGTCCCCCGAATCTCCTCTTCAGTGACGGCGGTGCTGCGGAACTTTTCATTGAATTCTGATCTGGTGTTTAGGGTTTTCGTCTTGGGGGTTTATATAGGCGAAGAGGCAAGGTCAGAGGTGGGCCAGGGTGGCCACACCACCTGGTGGCACGGCTAGGGGGGACCCACGCCAGGGGGTGGTGTGGCCCCCCTGTGGCCCATCTCCACTCCTCCTTCTAACCTCCTTCGTCTTTTGGAAAAATAGGAATTTCGGCTTTTGTTTCGTCCAATTCCGAGAATATTTCTTTACTAGCTTTTCTGAAACCAAAAACAGCAGAAAACAGGCAACTGGCACTGTGGCATCTTGTCAATAGGTTAGTTCCAGAAAATGTATAAAAATTCCTCAAAGTGTAGACAAAACATAAGATAGTTGATACAAAACAAGCATGGGGCATCAAAAATTATAGATACGTTTACAACGTATCATGGTGTTCCGGTTGGCGTAAGCTGTGGGATGATCCCATGGTCCATCAAGTGCATGTTAAACTCATAACTCAAATACTCGCCTCCCCGATCAAATCGAACATGCTTGATTCTCTTGTTAAGTTGATTCTCTACTTCCTTCTGAAATTCTTTGAACTTTTCAAAGGTTCAAGACTTGTGCTTCATTAGGTAGATGTATCTATATCTACTTAAGTCATTAGTAAAGGTAACAAAATAACGATAACCATTGCGTGTTGAGATTCTCATTGGTCCACATACATCCGTATGTAGGATTCCCAGTAGGTCCATAGCTCTCGCCATTATGCCAGAGAAGGGTGTCCTAGTCATCTTTCCCATAAGACATGGCTCACGTGTATCGAGGGATTCGAAATCCAACGATTCAACAAGCCCATCTGAATGGAGCTTTTTCATGCGCTTTACGCTGATGTGACCAAGACGGCAATGCCATATAAACATGAAATTATCATCATTATGCTTACAATGTTTAGCATCAACACTATGGATGTGAGTGTTGCAATCAAGATCCAGCAAGAATAAACCATTACACATAGGTGCATGAACATAGAAAATATCATTCATATAAATATAATAACCATTTGTTCCGGATTTAAACGAATAATGCTCTTGCAACAAGCAAGATCCACTCACAATATTCATACTCAATGCGGGTACATATTAGCATTTATTAAAAACTAAAATCAATCCTGATGGCAGACGTAGATGTAAAGTGTCGACGGCCATCACTTCAACTCTCGAACTGTTGCTGACGCACATTGTCACCTTGTCCTTCATCAGGCGCCTCTTACTCTATAGTGCCTACTGAGAGTTACAAATGTGAGCAACAGAACCAGTATAAAATACCCAGGTGTTACTCCTGGCGCTAGTAAGGAACACATCAGTAACATGTATATCACATATACCTTTGTCCTTGGTGGCTATCTTGTCGGCTTTCTTGTCTTCAAGGTACTTGGGGCAATTGTGTTTCTAGTGCACATCCCCTTTGTAGTAGTAGCACATGGTGCTAGGCTTAGGGCCAGGCTTGGCTGTCTTAGAGGTGCTGGCAAAGAACTTGCCATCCTTCTTAGGCTTCTTTCCCTTTCCTTTTCCCTTTTGCCCTGGCTTCTTAAAATCGGTAGTCTTATTGACCATCAACACCATGTGCTCCCTCTTGATCTCTGCCTCAGCAGTTTTGAGCGTGGCAAACACTTCAGCAAGGGTCTTAGTCATCCCTTACATGTTGTAGTTCATCACAAAGCTCTTGTAGCTAGGGGGCAGCAAGTTCAACACCCTATCAATCGCGAGATCCTTCGGGATTTTGCAATCCAGGGCATTTAAATGCTTCATGTAGCCAGACATTTTGACTACATTCTCACTAATACTGGTGTGCTCTTCCATCTGGGTAGAGAAGAAGAGCTCGAAAGCATCATACCTCTCTACACAAGCCTGTGGAGCAAAGACAGCCTTGAGATCTTCAATGATCTCAAAAACATTCATCTTCTCAAAACACTTTTGAAGCTCTGGCTCCATGGCATAGAGCATTCCACTTTGGATGAGGGAGAAATCATCCGCCTTGGACTGCTAGACATTCTTTTCATCCTAGGAGGCAGAATCTGCAGGCTTAGTTGGAAGCTAAGCCTCGATGACATAGGTCAACTTGTAGGGGACAAGGAGGATCCTAAGATTGCGGAACCATGCAGTAAAGTTGGTTCCATCAGTTTTCAGCTTGTCCTTCTCAAGGAAAGTGCTAAGGTTGAAGGTGGATGGGCGAGACATCTACAGTGGATTTGCAAAGTGTTTAGACCATGTTCATAATAATGAGTTCAAGTTTTAAACTACACTACCATACTTAAAACAAAAAGAACTCCCACTCAAACGAACATCCCTCCATTCGTTTAGTGATCAGACGATCCCAATCCACTACTCCACCCCCGATCGTCACGGCCAGCAAAGTAGTTTCAAAGGTGGACATTCCCTAATGTTGATCACATCAACCATGTGATTCATGCTCGACCTTTCGGTCTCTTGTATTCCGAGGACATGTCTACGCATGCTAGGCTCGCCAGTTCTAATTTGTGTGTATTCGCAGTGCAACATAGCTTACACCCACTGTATGCGAATGTAGATATGTCTGACATCCGATCGTCACGGCCTGCCTCATACCGAAAAACTTTCATGGTGGTGCACACACAAGGGGAATATGATAACTGGAATACTGTAAGGGATTATCTTACTATGCTACCATCGAATATATTATCATACTAGCATAATAAGTAATACTTCATAAAGTAAAGTGTTATGACGTGGTTATAGCATCTTGATCACCATCAATAGCTTCAATGGAAGTTTCACGAACTTATCATTGCCATGTCTCAACACATGCCCCTATGCAACAATAAAGATAGACGCCTCTACACTATATATTGCAAGTTTTACACTGCTTTAGGGCTTTCGCGGTAGAACCCCTTCCCACCTACGAACATGGAGCCACAACATGGATTATTACTGTTTTACTTCCCTTTTCAGGGCCCTCCAATGTTGATGCCATATCAACTACCATAGAGAGACAGACACCCCCCTAAGCCACTTTGATTGTGGATCAGTCTCGTGAATCACCATGTGAGGTTAGTTGGGGGTCGCTTCATCAAACAGTGCCACGATATGAACAAGAACATAAAATAGGGTAGCAAGTAGAGAATTGATGCCCACATATTGCTATGTGTTCTATCTATATGACATGTCTACCCATAGACCCGCTTAGATACCATTGCAGGGTTCCGTAGCAGAAAACAAAAAAATTTAACTATGCGAACACTAATACTGGGATCTATACTGTGTAGACATAAATAACAAAAAGAGAGAGACGGTATTCATACCCTTGAAGACCGATGAACGCCTTACGCAGGTAGGCGTATGTTGATGAAGACGAGTAACACCTCAAGTGTGGTGCCTCCGAAGTTTGTCACACGTCCGGTGTAGGCGACGTCTCCAGCCGAGCAGCGGAAGAAGTAGATGCCGGATCGAGGATCACACGATGGTAGTGTACAGGTGGATAAATCACAACCCAAGAGGTCCTCTCCAATATTACGGATAAGTCCTTGGTGGGTGTGAGAGAGAGAATGGGATCATTCCAAAGGGGAGGGGAGACCCCAATATATAGTGGGACGGGGGCGCACCACCCAAGCGCCAAGCGGTGTGGGGATAATGCCCACACCCGGCGGCCACCTAGGGGCAGCCGCCACCCCTAGGTGGGCCCCACTTGGGCATCCCACTAAGCCTAGGCTGGCTAGCCCCCACTCCCTAGGCTCCTTGCCCCTTGGGCCTCCCCTTCGGGTGAGGCCCATTAGCATTGGGCTGCCTTTAATAATAAAATTAAATATATATTTAATATTAATTCTCCAATTAACATTAAAATACAGATATTATTATATTTCTTTACTCTGGAACACCTTCCGGACCCCTTCCGATCTACATCAGATATTACCTGGAACTATTCTGGTTTCTCTTTCTCTATTCCTCCTACGATACCGCATCTAACCTAAGCGTCCCACCCTTAAGCGTGACATCCTTCGGTTCGGAAACACTCCGGACATGATTGAGACATCTCTCACATCAATGATAAACAGAGGGACCTAGATGGCCATGTGACCCCTGTGCGTTTCATGAATCTTATCGCTCGAACCGTGAAAATAGTGGTTTCCCATTCCCTTTGTCATTTGATACCTAATTCATACAAGACTTGATCTTCGATATCCCTGTCACATCCCAAAATTTTCCAAATTTTGGAATGTGAAACATTTTAAACAAAATGAAGAACCAAGTTCTTTGAAATTCAGAAGGAACAAAAACGTTTGGAACATTTAAATATAATGCCTCCAAACCCAAGCCAAACAAAATGATTTTTGTTTGTGAATTGGTGTGCATGTTTTAAAATCCCAAATCATGAAGCATGCATGAGCATCTTGACTTGGTTGCATTTTAAAAACCCAAGAGAAGTGAAAATATCTCAAACCCTAAAACTTTAATTATTTGTTAACACTAAGAACAACACAATACTATGGATATACTCCATATTTTTATTAAACAAAATAACTCCTATGAGGGCTAAAAGGATAAAGGACAAAATAATAAAACAATAGAAATTGGTTTCATCCAATTTGGAGCCATGGATAAAAAGATATGAATTATTTTGAGAATATATTTAATAAAGGCAATATTAGCTATTAAAACCAAAGTGAATAAATTTGGTTAGAAAAATTTGAGTTAGAAAGTAAATGTGTTCTATAATGCCCTAAAAACCTAATTTGAGTTTTACAAATTTTTAGAAATTTGTTTGATTCAAATTGGATCATTAAATCAAAAGATATTTAAGAAATCAGAAAAAGAAAAAGAAAAACTGTAGAAAAAAATGTATAAAACAGCTCGGCCCAAACCCTAGCCCACTAAGCCCACCCGGCACTCCCCTTTCCCCCTCTGTTTCTCACCGTCCCCCTCTTCACCCCCCTCGATGACGGCTCGACCCCACCTCCACGTCACTCGCCATCTCACCTTCTTCCACCGAACAACGAACAACCCTCTCCCTCCCCGGCCGTTTCTGTGTCGATTCGGTTCGATTAAATTCGAGCATTTCTGCGGATGATTCTCCACTCTGACGACGCCCTATTAATCCTCACCCCTCCTCTCCATTTTCCCCTCAGACACCACCATCAGAGAGCCCCCAGGCCCTCCGAATTCGACCTCGAACTACTGCGGCCACCGACGAGCTCCGGCGAAGATTCCGGCGAGAACCGACAACCCCACGCCCCCCTCTCTGTCCTATAAGCTTCGCCATGCTCGCGACCTACCGACGCGCTTTCCGTGCTTTTTTCTGCCTAGGTCGCCGCCACGGCCGCCACCGCGTCACCGCTGCTCACCGCGATTTCCGGCGAGACGCAGGTTCCCGCCGCCCTACCTTGGCCACCGCAACCTTCTACACGAACTGGCGCACCTCCCTGATGCCTTGTTTTGTCTGCTCGAGCCCCAGGTCAACGACACCGTCTCGGAGACACGAGCTCCGCTGCCGCAAGTACTCCCGAGGAATTCGCCTTGAATCTAAGCGCCCCTTCATCGACCGCGAACATCCCCAAGACCACCTCGACCGCGGTGATCGCTGGTAATAGTCCACGGTCTCCCTGCCCCTCTAGAACCACCGGAGCACCACCCGTCCGATGCGTCGCCACGCTAGAGAGACCAGCGCCGCCATTGCGTGGTTACAATCGAGATCCGGATCTAGATTCTAGGGCTGAGATTAGATCACTAATCGAACGGGTACCGATTAATCTGGATCGCCTTGCCACTTAAAACTAACGCGCAGCAGCCGATCCGCCCAAACCGGTACCGGCCAATAAGAACACACCACGTCGCCAGACTATTTTGTTTAATTAGAAAAATAGACAGATTTGTATTAAACTTAGAAATTCAATAACTTTTGATCCACAAATCAGAAAAATACAAATTTTGTGTCTATGGATTCAGAAAAATGAGAGCTTCACTGCTGAGGCCTTATTTCACCCTTTAGCTTCTGTAAAATAGAAGTTTTAGGCAGAACCTTTTAGGAGTATTTTACCCATAAAATTGTTTTGTAAATTATTTTGGGTGAATCTTTTTGCTATGGATTGCAAATTGAACCCTCTGTCCAGTGAGACCAAAATATAGATTTGGTTGGCTATGCCTAATAGCATGGGAATTATTTAGTGAGTCTAGCCTTTCCAAATGCTAGAAATTATTGCTAATTGTTACAATTGCACAAATGGTTGCATTTGTAATCTTGCAATTGTAAAATGTTCAGAAAACACTTAGTAGTGTTCAAAACCTTTGTTATAACAATTTGTGCAATAAAATTTCCATCTTGCATGCTTGCATATTTTGCATGATTTTGTATTGCCATTAGTGTTGACTTTGTGCATGTTTTGTCTTGTTTGTTTTGTTTGATAGATTGTGTGGATTGTCAAGTGTGTTACTGCAAAGAGTGTACCAACACCACCAACTACTAAGGCAAGTGGCACTATCATCCATGTCCTACTATTTTTCATTACACTTAGTGGATTTTTGTAGTATGCATGATAGGACTACTATGATACTATGCTATGCTATATCCTATTAGGATATCCTTTATATATCCCTTAGTGGAAATACTGTAGTTGTAGTATGCTTAGCCCTGCTATAGATTCGGGGTGGAATATACCATATTGTGATTATATGAAGTGTTGGAAAAAATATATGTTTTATATAATAAAACAAGGACTCAATGAATCACCTGGGTGGAGTGTGGATACTCAGTTGAGAATAAGGTGGCAACGAAGGGAACCATGTCTATGGCTATCTCTTTCGTGTGTGCACTAGGAGAACACCACCCAGGAACTTAGAGATTGAACATATTCCTCAGACAAGTTTCCGTGTACAGCCACATGCCAAATGGGCTCTGGCCTAGTCAATTACATAATGGAAGACCCATGCATTGGTACCTCTTTAGGTTAACTAGAATTATGCATTGGAGGTTTATCCTTGCATTGGTGCCTGGTAGATGTGCTGGAATTATGTACTAGGAGGACTTCTATGGAAAGACTTTGTCACATTCTCGATCTGCCGGTACTCCATCTTGGTGAGTACTAATCCAGCGGCCACTGGTGGCGTCAAGACGAGATTGTGTCTTGTGGGTAAAGTGTACAACTTCTGCAGAAGATTAAATTCTAAGTACTTAGCCGTGTCCCCGGTTATGGACAACTCTGAGCAACTAAGGCCTGAAGCTATGGAAGATCTCGACATTCTAATTTCTCAAAGTAAAACTTAATGGTGACAACAAGAGATTAGAAGAACTTGAGTTTGCCAAGGAGTTCGTAGAAGTTATTGAAAGATCAAAACTATTTTTACAAACATAGGATAAAACCATATTGCTTTCTGCAAATGAGCCTAAGATCTACTTAGCCAAATGTGCATGTAGTGATAGTCCAACTTATATTCACAAACTTGTGACACTTGCCAATACATTCAAAGTATTGATCCTTTGTGGCTGCAACCTATCATGTTGCAGGTTATTCTATTGATGAGTATGGATTGATGATAGAGGTTATGAGTCTGCACCCAACATGTTTGCCTGTGGCACATGAAGATGAAGGACTCCATGCTTTACTTGTATTCTGCTGCTTTGTAATAAGATAGCCTATGGCTATAGGTTTGTAATAAAGTATTTATATTCTGGATCATGCGATGTAATATGACCTTTGTATCTTGATATTACATCTTAAACTGTGGGTGCTAGCTATTCGATCCAGGGACTAGCACTGTAATCACAGGGTTTCAAACCAAGCTAGGTTTGGGTCTTGACAGATGGTATCAGAGCATGGTGTTGCCTGTAGGTTCGTAACCCTAGGAATTGGACAAACCCCTTGTTAGGAATGAACTAATTTTATACTTAGTAGGTTTTCTCGTATACCTTGATCATTCTTTATTGAATCTGTTCTCCTTCAAACATGTAGAGGACCAGCCTTTGCTTTCTCCAAGGACCTTGAGGATCGATCATGCCAACAAGGAGATCAAGATCGCTGTGCCCAGAACCTCTGCATCCCCCGGCTCCGTGGATCGCTCTGGCGCCTCTCCTTTGGCCACACTGATGGCCACTAGATCTTCCATGGAGTCTGCGTCACCTGGAGCTGCCAATGACAGCGGAACAGGATCCTCTGGATCCTCTATGCTATAGCGTGCTAAGAACCAGCCTGCGCTAGCCACGACTTTGACCAGGCCTACAAACCGTGCTATTGGAGGTATAATTCATCCCAAAACATACATTGATGGTACCATTCGTTGGTGTTTTTCCGTAGCTACTGATGAACCAGCAAATCTAGAAGATGCACTAGCAAATCCACACTAGTGAAGTGCAATGAATGAAGAGCATGATGCTCTCTCGAAGAACCACACCTGGAGATTGGTTCCTCCTACGCATGGTAAAAATATTATCAATTGTAGATGGATTTATAAAGTCAAGAGAAAGTCAGATGGTAGAATTGATAGATATGAGGCTAGATTGGTAGCCAAAGGATTCAAACAACGCTATGGCATAGACTATGAAGACACCTTTAGTCTTGTTGTTAAGATTGTAACTGTTAGACTTGTTTTATCTATCTCTGTATCCAAGGGTTGGAGTCTATGTTAGCTCGATGTCAAGAATGCATTTTTACATGGTGTTCTGAAATAGGTCTATATGAGACAACCACCAGGGTATGAGGACAGAAACAAACCAGGTTATGTTTTAAAACTTGACAAGGCTTCTTATGGTTTGAAATAAGCATCTCGAGCATGGTACTCTCGCTTGAGTACATAGTTGATAAACTATGGTTTTGTTTCTTCCAAGTCTGATACATCCTTGTTCATCTATAACAAGTCTAGCATGCTCATATATGTTGATGATATTATTGTTGCAAGCTCATCTCAAGCAGCAACAGACACTCTTCTAAAGAAATTGAGAAAAGAATTTGCATTAAAGGACCTTGGTGATCTTCACTTCTTATTGGGAATTGAAGTTAAGAAATTGAAGGATGGTCTAGTTTTGAATCAGGAAAAGTATGATTGTGATGTTCTTCAATGATTTGGTATGCAGTTTTCTAAAGGCTCGCCTACTCCCTCTATCTTCTTCAGAAAAGATTGCAGCAAATGAAGGAGAACCACTAGGTTCTAAACATAGCACCAAGTACAGAAGTATGGTAGGCGCTTTGTAGTATCTCACTCTCACAAGTCCTGATATATGAAGGAGATATGCCCTACAGGCCAATAATAAAGATGTTTTTATTGACATATCTCATTAGTTTGTAATATTTTTGTATCATGCTAGAACTGTATTAAGTAGAAACATTAATACATGTGTGCTATATAAATAAACCAAGTCCCTAGTATTCTTTAGACTAGTTCGTTGGGAAGCTGATGATCAATGTTTCATGATCATGGACTTTACCACGTGAACTGACAATGAGGTCACTTATGAAGTGATGGACAACACCCAACCCCTAGTATTGCAATGTGATCTAGTCAGAAAGTTCAACATTGCAATATCTAGCAAAGCGTAGTGATTCAGTCCTTCGACCGTGAGATCATATTAATCACTGTCTCCTGATGCTTCTTTGATCACATCAACCGTCATGTACGTAACTAGGTGACCATAAATGTGTGCGTGAGGTATTCCAAAGGAACTTTTGAGGCCTATGTGTCAAGACCGAGATTTTCCCATCCGAGTGACAGATAGATACCCTAGGCCCACTAGGTCACAGAGATATAATATCACAGAAACGAGTAAATGTGTTTGTAGGTAACAAGATCGAACTAGGTATATAGATACTGAATATCAGATCTTGGACAAACTAGGTTAATCGTGGAATGCAAAGGGAATGAGATTCGATGTTCAAGGTTCAAGCGATCAAGTTAATCGTGGAATGCATGGGGGTCATTATGTGTTTCCAGATATCGCTATTGGTCATTGATCGGAAAGTATGTCAATCATGTGTGTGTATTCTCGATCCGTAGGGTGTCACACACAAGGGTAGATACGCTTGGGGATTGATCCAAGACCGTAGGAGAAAAATAGAGAGAACTCCGAAATTGCTTTGGAGAAATACCAAAAGTGTTTCAGGGATATCCGATGACGATCGAAGGGGTGCGAAAGGTGTTTCAGAATGATATGTATTAAATAATATGTATTTAATATTTATTAAATGAATTAATATTAAATTAGATTTTGGGGGCAGCCCACCTAATTGGGCCTCACCGGAGGAGGTCCAAGAGGGGGCCGCCGCCCTAGGGAAGGCTAGGGAGGTCGTTGGCCCTAGTGGGCCCTCCCACCATGTGGGGCCCATGAGGGGAGGCTGGCTGACTGGTCCCTCCACCTCCTCCCTCATGTTTAGTCCCACCCCGATACTTTGAGGGAGCTAGTACATCCCTTCCACCTATATAAAGAGGGGCACCCCTCTCCCCAAATCCATCCCATCAATTGGCCTTTGACTTTCTCTCTCTCCCTCATGTGTGGTTCCTAAGATTGGAATTACATATGGGGATTAGGGTTTTTCCACCATATACACGTCGTCGTGCTGTTGGACTTGGTCCGGATCAATCTTCTTTCGCTGCTTTACTCGACCGGAACCCGGGAGACGTCTCTACATCGTATGTGTGTAAGGCCACGAGGCACTACCACTTGTGGTGCTTTTTCTTGGAGCTTGGACGTCGACACGACCATGAGGTTGGATACGTCGAGCAAGGGGTGACTTGCGAGGAGCTTCGCGACCTTGAGGTCGTCTACGAGTACGACTACGTCATCCACGTTCCCCTCGAAATGTTAACCACTTTCGGTCTTCAAAGGTGTGAACACCAAATCCCCGCTCGTTACTATACATCTGCATAGATAGATCTTGGCTAGGTGTGTTCGTATCGTAGAATTTTTTTTGTTTTCTGTCACAGAACCCCTTCAATATATCTTATGCAGTGAACAAAATATGTCAGTATTTGCATGCTCCCACAACTGTACATTGGACTATAGGCAAGCGTATTCTGAGGTATATCAAAGACACAGTTAGTACTGGGTTAACATTTTTTAGATCCATTTCTACTCTGATGCTGATTGGGCAGGATGTGTGGATGATTGTCGGTCCACAAGAGGTTTTGCTGTGTTCTTTGGTTCTAGTTTAATTTTCTAGAGTGCAAAGAAACAAGCTACAGTTTCAAGATCCAGTACTGAAGCAGAATACAAAGCATTAGCAAATGCAACAACTGAAGTAATATGGATTCAGTCACTATTTGAGGAACTTGGAGTCAAAACTAATCAGACACCTTATCTGTGGTGTGATAATCTAGGAGCTACACACCTGTCAGTCAATCTAGTGTTTCATGCAAGAGCTAAACACATTGAGATAGATTTCCACTTTGTCAGAGAGAGTTCTAAACAAAGAGGTACAGATTCGTTTTGTTCCCCAAACACCAAGTTGGAGACGATTCACAAAGCCACTTCCAGTCCGTATGTTTGAAGAGTTTAAGTGTAATCTCAACTCAAGAAAGTTGTGATTAAGAGAGGGTGTTAGAAATAATATGCGTAACAGTATTAGAATTGTATTAGACATCTTTTATACACTTCTTGTACAAGCCTAGTACCGCAAAGTACTCCCTATAAATACATGAGAACGGGCTCGGGATGTACCCTGAGTTGTAACCCTTACCGATAGTCTAGATTTGACAGGAGGCATGGCCCCTCAGGTTGAGAAAAAAAATACTACTCCCTCTGTACATAATTTTTATCGTGATTTTAGTTCAAATTTGAACTGATTATGGAATGGGGGGCGGTATTTATATATTCCACTGATGCCGATGGTAAGATAATGTTCCTCGCAGTATTTATATATTCCACTGATGCCGATGGTAAGATAATGTTCCTCGCACAAATCTGTGGGACTGGTGAGTGGTGCCCCGTATAGTTGGATTACACTTTACACCAAAAGAGAGAATCAAGGTTGGGACTTGAGGGAGAGCCCGTTGCTTTCATCAGCTTCACACAAGTCACCCATCACCATCATACATGATATCCATGTTTAGCGGAGGTTCATAAGATCTGCAAGCATTAACCATATCGCTCTCCGAATCCTCCCAAATTTATCGACTTTCTTAGACGTGCAGCAATGAAGAATCGAATAATAGACCTGCCACTTTAAGGCAAACGTCAAGGCCACAAATGGTCCAAAACAGCATGACCTCTACTCCAACCCAGCATACTACGATAGTATACAAGATAGAGTAGTAATAGTTACCCAGAAGCAGAGCAATGTAATTACTGTCAGGGTCATTTCACGGACATGAAAACAAAAAATCTCTATCTGGATGATCGCATGCTCTGGATCCTGCAACAGTGCCCAGATACGACGTTGCTGTTGTAGCAAGTGATATACGAGGACACAGAATAAGTGACAAAGTTGTCCCAGTGTATCAGCATGATTGCTGGTGCTTGGTGAGCAAAGTTAGCCTAGAGCTGATGATGGAGACAAACACCTCACATGTGTGGTGCTATGCACCCGCGCCAGTCTCTTCTTCTACTGGCAATCTGGCACCGAACTAGAAAGCACAACAAAAATTCCTGAAAAGAAAAACATTAGCAACCAAGGAAAAGCATGATCTAAGCCAGAATCACTCTCTCACTTTTTTTATAAAGGAACTTGTTCTCTCGCCAGAAGCAACATTATCAGAACGCAAAGGGAGGGAAACAACCACCAGACGGTACCTCTTATCCTGGGGCAGCTGGGACCAGCATGAGATCAACTAAAGCTACTGCACTAACACACTCAAGTCTAGATTATACTACTGTTCAATGGCCAAGAGCATGTGCAGCAACAGCTATGACAGACCGGTTCTTTCTTTTTTATGAGGGGATGACATGACAAATTACTAATGAGACAACAATGAGTCCATAATGCTGTACAAATTGTGTGACAAGAGAGTGAGAACAGCATGATGCAAGACATGACGGTTGTAGGTTGGAGTGTTATCCACACTCCATAGACATGTAGTGGATCTCAGATTCTGGTAGCAAGAGAGCTGAATTTATGCAGATATCGATTCATCATGTCGTAAAGAGCATAGACACACATCACCGGTATAAAACGGTGCAAGAATCACTTGAATTTGAATCACTAGCACTGTTGCTGCTCCATTGCAATGGAAGCAAACACAAATGACTATTGTGCTACAAGCAGAAAGATACCAGTACGGCAGTACCCAATATCTATCCACAGAACCCCACAGATCACTGCAGAATCAAGATATAATCGGAAATGCTGTTGTATGATTATTATTTGTTAACTGTACGAGCACACACCACTAAAAATGGTTCAGATAAAGAAGTGGGGGGAAACAAAGGGGATGATGATCCTACACACACTCCCAGCGATCTCTCACTCAGTATACCACCTAAAATGATCCATGATCATGTTTCATCCCAAGCTTATTTGCCCCTCTATGAAGAATCTATGTCTAAAGCTGTAAATTAACACCAACCAAACATTGGATTCTTGGTTTTGCTAAGTTCCATCAATTTTCTTCTCCCAAACGGGCAGGTAGAGTAGCCAGAGCCCAGAGGAGTGAGCAAATGTGAACCTTATGGAGATCAAGGCGGGGCTTTGAAGGCCTGCACAACGAGAGAGAACCCCGGCGCAGCGCCCTCCTCCTCTAGCCACAGGCGGCTCTCGAGGGCGCTCCTTGCCCGGAGCATGACCACCGCGCAGCCCGGCGGGTCCCGGAACCACCACCCGTAAAGGTCCCACATGACGTCCACGGGCGCGCCGTCAACAAACACGGTCTGGTTGCCCCTGAAGTTCCACCGCAGCCGCCGCGCCTGGACCGCCCGCTTCCCGTCAACGCTGACCCACAGCTCCTCTCCTCCCCCAGCCCCGGAGCTCGTCGCGCACCCGACGCTGACTTCGTGCTCCGGCCCGCCCTCCGCGAACCGCACCCTCGCGGTGTGCATTGCCGCCGGGTCGGCCACCACAACGCGCTCCCTGCGTGCGACCGGCAGGAACCGCGCCTTGGAGATCTGGCCCTCGAACTTGGTCTTCACGAACTCCGCGGCCTGGTCGCCAACGGCTAGCACGACCTCTGCGCCGGCGACGGCCACGAAGTAATACCCATAAAGCGGCTCCGGAGACGCCCCAGGGTCGTAACGCGCGGCCGTGAGGTCCCAGAACAGGGCGACGAAGGGGGACTCCGCCTCTGTCTCCGCTTCGCCACCGCCGACGCATCCCAGAGAGATGGAGCGGGTGCCCCTGCGCCTTCGCAGGAGAACAGAGGGCGCGGCGGCGGAGGGGGAGAACGAGAGGGTGGGGCCGACCGGAGAGTGGGACCATGTGAGGCGCAGCAGCAACGGCGGAGACGAGGCGCCAGAGTTGAGGAGCGTGGCGCGGTAGGACACCGTGACGGAGAGGGTCGAGGCGGAGCCGGAGCCGGAGCCGGCGCCGGAGGAGGAGGTGAGGGTGGAGGCCGGGCTGGAGCAGGCGACGCGGACGGCGCCGTCGCCGATGCAGGACGCGAGGTCGCGCATGGAGGAGGGCAGCAGCAGGCTGGAGGCGCTCACCATCTCCTTCTTCCGGAATGGGAAGGAGATCTGAGCTGCGGGTTCCGCGGCGAGGAGCGAGGGGGAGAAGGCGGAGGGGGGGAAGGAGTTATGAGTGAGATGGTGGTGGTGGGGGTGGGGCTAACGGGGAGATCGGGCTCCAACTCAACTCATAATGGCAACCCGGCGGCGAGGGTGGCACGCGCAGGCACAGCGCAGCAGCGAACCGGTAACTGCCGGAGCGGAGGTGGCGAGGAGGAGAGAGAGAGAGCAAAGGGAGGAGGAAGTTTCCGCTTTAAGTCTAGCCGGGCGGAGATCTGGCCGCCCGATCACGAACGGGAGAACATGGACCATCCCATAGCACCCGAAAACGTCGTATTATCTTACCGTGTTCAAAAGGTTTATCAAGATTAGCCTAAAATGTGTCATGTGAAGTTTTGAATGTCTTTTGCGGTGTAGTGTAAAGTAGGAATGGCGTATGGAACAGTTCAATCGAACAGTTGGATTTTCATGAGAAATTGGATTATATTACCACAAAGGCAAAAACCTCATTCTAGATAAGTAGAGGGAGGAAATACATGACAAACGGAAAATATTTTCCCTTTGTTTTGTTTTGCTAGAAAATGGATCATGTCAAAACTTGCGTGTTACTCTATCTAAGAAGCGAATTTGACCACCTCACCGCTTAGCCACCAGCAAATCTGGGGTTCCCCTCACCACCTTCAGTCGTGGAGACGACAGGGGGGACTTCGAGACCTTGTCTGGCGTGTATTTAGTAGTTTAGAGTTAGGTATGTCTCTCCCTCTAGCGGCAATATTTCTGGTTTGAATATGACTCTATCTCTAAATAATATCTTGGCGTGTCACTTGTGAAAGAACCTAGGAGGTTGACTTGAGGGGGTGGGGGTGAATAAACGACTTTAATCTTTTCTTAGGAAATTAGGAATAAATAAAAATATAGGTTATCTAGATTATGCAACCATATGAGAAACTTATATGACAATATACAACTAGCACACAAGATAAGCATATAATAAGCTAGTATAAACAAGTAAAGGTTTATAGAAAACCACAAAATGGACACGATGATGTGTCTTGATGTTCACAACTTTGGGGGTGTTAATCTCTGTGTGAACATTGTATCCACTAATAGCCATAATGCATCATTGTATTCTGTGGAGCCCTTGCACAATCTCAAGGTGTCTCGATCCACTATGCGGTGCCCTTGGAGGTGAAAACCAAACCTTCAAAAACAAGCTTGGCGCAATATCGACAACTTAATTGGACACTCCCAAGAGTGTCACAAAGTTTTACACCATAATGACTAAGATCTGGGAAGACCACTTCCATCTAGTGTGCCCAAAGTACCAACGATTAACAATATCATCCTGAAATCCTCACCCTAAAGCCCAGACAGACTCTACATCATCCCTCTCTACCTACAGCTACACTCGGAGCCTATGATGATGGAAATATGCCCTAGAGCCAATAATAAAGTTGTTATTATCATATTTTCTTGTTCACGATAAGAGTTTATTCTCCATGCTATAATTGTATTAACCGGAAACAAAATACATGTGTGGATACATAAACAATATAGTGTCCCTTTTAAGCCTCTTATGACTAGTTCATTAGTCAAGTGATGGTTAAGGTTTCCTAACCATGGACATCTAATGTCACTTGATAACGATATCATATCATTAGGAGAATGATGTGATGGACAAACCCAATAATAAGCATAGTTGTTGATTGTAACACTTAGTTTGATTGCTATAGCTTTCATACATGTCAAGTATCATTTCCTTAGACGATGAGATTGTGTTACTCTCGGGTACTAGAGGATTGCTTTGTGGACATCAAATGTCACTTCGTAACTAGGTGATTATAAAGGTGGCTTTCAGGTATCTCCAATGGTATTTTGTTGAGTTGCATAAATCAAGAATGGTATTTGTCACTCCATGTGATCGAGATATATCTCTGGGCCCTATCGGTAATGTAGCATACTAAAGCTTACAAACATGTGACTAATGTGGTTAGTCACGAGGATCCTATATCACAGAGCGCGTAAAGATAACTTGCCTCTGACGAGATTGAACTACGTATACAGATACCGATGATTGAATCCCGGGCAAGTATATCACGAGGCAAAGGTAATCGAATACCGAATTAATTGAATCCTCGACATTGTGGTTCAATCGATAAAATAACTTTTTTGAATATGTAGGAACCAACATGGGCATACCGGTCCCGCTGATGGTTATTGATCAGAGAGGTGTCTCAGTCATGTCTACATGTTCTCGAACCTGTCGGGTCACACGCTTAACATTTTCGTGTCGCTAGGTTTTCTTCAAGATAATAGATTGTTTGATCGAATGGAGATTCAGAGTCTCAGATGAGATCTTAGATATCATGAGGAGTTCCGTAATGGTCTAGAGGTAGAGAAATGTATATGGGAGCTAGGTTTTAGTTCCAGGATTAATTCAAGAAGTTTGAAAAACATTTCGGATTGATCTAGAAGGTTTCGGAAGGTTTTGAAGTGGGTCCCACCTGTCTGGAAGGGCTCATGGGCCAAGTGGAGGGGCACCCCGCCTACATGGTCCAGGGCACCACAACCCCACAGGGACCGATGCGTCCCTCCCTTGGAGGACGGGCAAGGGCTGGCTAGCCCCCTTCCCCTGGCCGCCTATATAGAGGGAGCAAGGGGGTGCATCACAAACCACATGCAGGCGTCGGTCCCCTCTCTCCCTCCCTCTCTCTCCCGCATAGACGCTTAGCAAAGCTATGTTGCACTTCTCCACCATACATCCAAGCATCACCATTATGCCAATCAAGGAAGAGGATACGACATCAAGACAGAATGTGTGGATATCGCGGAGGTGATGCTGGATTGCAGGACTTCATCAGCTTGAACTAACGCACATGTATGACTACATCGTTCGTGATCCCTCGATAGTCAAACACTTTGGATCTTCAAGGGTATGCAGATCTAATCTAGAACTCGTTACTTGCATCTCGTTGATCTGATCTAGTTGGGTTACTTCCGCTATTCCGTAGGATTTTTTGTTTTCCATGTTGTGAATCCATCAGTGGTATCAGAGCCTAGATCTATGCGTAGATGCTTTATATGAGTAGAACACTATGATGTAGTAGGTGTTGATGATCATGTTGTTACCCTCTCATGTGTACTAGTTAACATTGCGGGAAAGTTAGATGAAGCGGCTCGGGCTAACTTTACGTGTAAGCTTACGCAAGACTGGTTCCACGCTCAACATGCAACTTGTATTGCATAAGTGGCTAGCGGGTGGCTGTCTCTCTTTCTATAGTTGATGTTGCTTTTACAAAGGAGGTCCTGAAAGTGTATAGAAGAGACAACATGATTATCACCGTTGTGGCTTTTCATAGGTAAGAACAGTTCTTATTACCTATAGAAGACACGCAAAATTTACAAGAACAAAGTAGAGGACTTCTAACTTGTTTTTGCAGGGCATGTGATGTGGTATGGCCAAACCTGTGATGTGTTTGATATATGTGATGTATGCAATGACCATGTGTTTGTAATCTTTCACGACTTATATGTTGATGAGTACGAAAACTGGTAGGAGCCATATGGTTGTCTCATTAATGTATTGTATGACCTACGAGTCAAATCTTTCATCACCATGTAATTGATTTACTTTATCGCTATGTATTAGCAATAGTTGTAGTAGAAATAGTTGGTGGAGGCAACTATGTGATAGCGTCAAGGACCATGGCGTCATTCTGGTGATGATGGAGATCATGTTGGTGCTTTGGAGATGAAGATCAAAATCACAAGAAGAAAAAAAATGTTATAACATGTCACATTATCCATGCATGTGATGTTTATCCTTTTATGTATCTTATTTTGCTTTGATTAGATCACGATGGTAGCATTATAATATGATACCTCACACTTAATATCATGATAATAATGTGTTCTCCCTATGCATCGTTGCAAAAGTTCATCGTTTTGAAGCACCATGTGATGATCGGGTGTGATAAACTCTACGTTCGCATACAACAGGTGTAATAAAGATTTACTCATGTAGACATACTTTGGTTAATTTAATGAGCCTAGCATGTACAGACATGGCTTCGGAACACAAGGAGCTAAAAGGTTAAACATGAGTCATATATATGATATGATCAACATGGTGATGTTCACCACTGAAGTTACATCATCTCACGTGATGATCAGACTTGGTGTATTGGATTTGAGAGCGTCTAGCATGAGGGAGCGCTCTTGATGGCGTGCAGCATGCGGCGAGCGAACATGGAGCATCTGGACGGGAGCGCGGATTGCTCGCCATGTGGCGGCTTGGCAGGTCTGGGATGGAGCAAGGTGGTGAGGGATTTCTAGATAGGTTGTGCCGCATGGCACGAACACGACAAAAATTTAAAAGCACGACACCGCACCGCATGCAAAAAACAGAAAGAGAAAAAACCAGGACCAGTCCAACACCATAACAAATGCACTTCTAGAACACCACATCGTTTGCACTCTGACCGAAGGCGGTGCAACACATAACACAAGGCAGTGTATCACTATGACCGAAGGCAGTGTATCATAGTATAACAAGGCAGTGCACCGCCCGTGTACTGCCAGGACACCGCACCGTGCACTGCAACCGAAGGCAGTGTGCACTACGAGGATATCACGCCATGCAATGCAATCGAAGGCAGTGCAACTATAAGTACAACAAAGCAGTGCACGGCGGGGGCACCGCCAAGATATCACGCTATGCACTACAACCGAAGGCAGTGCAACACAGTACACCAAGGCAGTGCACGGTCGGTGCACTACAAAAACATCGCACCATGCACTGTAACTGAAGGAAGTGCAACAAAGTACAACAGGGGAATGCACGGGGTGGTGCATCGGCGAACATCGCGCGTGCAGCAGCGAATCGCTGGTGCACCACCCGCACTACGCATCAAGGCGATGACACGAAATAGTAAGGCAGTGCATGTGCGATTCATCACTCGCACCGTCCCCATGCACTACGTAATCTGGCGGTGCAAACGAGGGACCGAAGGCAGTGCACAAAAAATTTGTCAGAACCTATCAATATGAGATCTAGTTTTGTAGCTCTTGACTAGCACAACTGTGTAAATGAATCTTAATTTAGACGCTCGATTCGAAAAATATTTCATTTTTCTTCTTTAGATTGGCAAAAAGGGGAAATATAACTAGGAACGTCCTCCGAAGTCGACACGTGGCGCGTAGGGAAGGAGCGGGAATTCGTGGGATGACCCCGATTGCGCCACTTGTCAGCACGAGGTGCGATGCGGGGCGCTCTTTTTCTAGTGTTTCATATTGGATTTGGATCGTGTATCACTAAACAACTTCGAGGGATGTTGAGTTTAGTGAGAGTTCATTAGTAATATGAACTATTATCATGAACTGAACAATCTAAGTGAATTTGCATAGTTTGTTGTAGTAGTGGCACCCATTTAACTACCTCGCGCTTTGTTATAATTGAGATAATAGAATTATAGAATTCTGGATATTCACTTTATGGACTTGTGCTGTTTTGTTTTGAGTATCAAATTAAAGATGAAGTCTTAATGCAAACTTTTAAGCCAACCTCACTTACTCCACAAGGTTTAATAAGTTGTATTAATCCAAGAGTAATAGATTCCAAAGTTAGTATGTAAAGATCACGCTTTCCTCCATGATACTTGATATTGAAAAGAAAATTTTGCTATCAAGGTCATCTAGGAGCTGAAAGAACCGTTTCAGAAATCATCTTGTGTGAAAGATATTAATTCTTATATCTGAACACTATTTGATTGCAATATGATAAAGTGTAATTTAGTCTGAAACAGATTCTTATATTGCATGAGCATTTGCGAATGATGGTGACGCTAGGTGACGAGTCCAAAATTGAAGCATATTTACCTTTTGTTTTTGCATAAATAGATTAGGGATTTTGGTATTTCACTGCGCTTGCGCGCACCTTTTTGCCTTTGTTTCAATAGGATCCTAAACTACTAAGTCTATTATGAACATATTAATTGGAACTGTCATTTTATGTTATAATATGATATATTTAAGTGATAAAAGTCATTTTATTGATTTACCTTCGCACCTGAGAGAATACCAAGCGAGAGGAAACCAGCAGCCACGATAACGACTAGTGGTATGGGCAGAATCCGCCCGTACCGTCCACCCATACCACGCGGCAACGTGTCCGCCTCGACAAATACTCCCTCCTGGCGAAGACGACAGAGATATCCGATATTCACAGCCACCAGAAACCACGAAAAACCACATTGATATATTGCAAATGTACCTATAATTTTTGATGTTCCATGCTTGGTTTATATCTATTTTCTTATGTTTTATCCATACTTTGGAGTACTTTTTATACACTTTCTTGGACTAACCTATTAACAAGATGCCACAGTGCCAGCTGCATGTTTTCTGCTATTTTTTGTTCCAGGAAAGTCAGAAAATGAATATTCTCGGAATTGGACGGGACAAAAACCGAAGTCAATATTTCACCGAGGGGGACACGGAGCCAGAATGCGAGACGGAGAGGGTCCAGGGGACGCCCACACCACCTGGCCGTGTGGCCAGGCCTGGCCCATGCCAGGGGTGGTGTGGCCGCCTAGGGAACCCCCTCGGCCTCCCCTTTCGCCTATAAGATGCCTCCGATACAGAAACCCTAAGTACCCGATCAAAATTCCATGAAAGAGTATGTAGCCACTGTCATCTCTATCCCTAGATCGTGAGGGATCTGAAGCTCTTCCCAGCACCTTGTCGGAGGGGAGAATTCACCATGGAGGCCTTCTTCATCACCATGCAAGCCTCCAGTGTGATGTGTGAGTAGTTCATACTTGGACTACGGGTCCATGTAGTTGCTAGATGGTTGGTTCTTCTCCTTTGTGCTATCATGTTTAGATCTTGTGAGATCCATTCATGATCAAGATCATCTATTTGTAATCATACATGTTGTGTTTGTGGGGATCCGATGGATATTGAGATGCTATTTCAGATTGATTATTGATTTCATCATGTCTTTGTTATTTGTGATCTTGCATGCTCTTTGTTGTTAGTAGATATCTTGGCCGAGTAGATGCTAGAAACTCCAAGAGGGAGTATTTATGCTCGATAGTGGGTTCATGCCTCTAGTAATCTGGGGAAGTGACAGAAATCTCTAAGGTACTAGATGTGTTGTTGCTACTAGGGAGAAAACATGAATCCTTTGTTCATAGAACAATCGTATTGTTTACTTTACACGCAATGCTTAATGCAATTATCTGTTGCTTGCAACTTAATCTTGGAGGGGTTCAGATGATAACCTGAAGGTGGATTATTAGTCATAGATGCAGTTGGATTACGGTCTATGTATAATGTTGTAATGCCCAATCAAATCTCATAGGAGTCAAGATGATTAGTATATGAATGTATGCTTTCTCGATGTTTGTCAATTGCCCCGCTGTAATTTGTTCACCCAACGTGTCATCTATCTTAAGGAGAACCACCACTAGTGAACTATGGACCCCGGTCCTTTCTTTTACCATCAATCTACAAGCTGTTTTGTTTTACTTTACTTCGCAAGTTATTACTTTCTTCCACACAATACGTTTAATCCTTTGTTTTCAAGAAAACCGTGAGATTGACAACCTCACTATAAGTTGGGGGCAAAGTTCTGTGGTTGTGTTGTGCAGGATTCCAAGTTGGAAACAACACCTTGGAGGTGTTTCCTTGCTCCTACTGGTTCGATAACCTTGGTTTCATAACTGAGGAAACTTACTGCTGTGCTCATCATACCTTCCTGTTGGGGTTCCCTAACGAGCTCGACATCAACCACGACCCAGCAAGTATTTTTTTGGCGCCATTGCCGTAGAGTCAAGGACATCTTCACAAGGGGAGTCCCTTATAACCAATCTCTTTACTTTGTTTTATTTGTTTTGCTTAGTTTATTTCTTCTTTGTTTGCTTGTCTCTTTTTGTCAAAAATACAATAAAAATTTAGTTCCTACTATAGTTATTATTTTCGTTGGTCTGTTATTGTCTTGCTTTATCATGCTTTCTATCAATGGTTGGTTTCCTTGAAACTAGATCTTATTGGGAAGGTGGGTTCACGGAAGAACAAAAATATTATTATAAGGAACACCGCTTGTCACAAAAAGGAAAACACTTATGGGAACAAATTGATAAATTGTATACCATTGCTAGAAACGTGTGCTCTACTTATAATGTTACTTATTGCTTTGATAAATCTAGTTGCTGCAGGAGGTATAAACACCTCCCTTTTCAATGTGAGTATAATGATGACGTTACCATATCTTCTTATGTTAACGGAAATTATGACTTTTATGATATAGAACAAATTGAAGAATTTATTGCTTGGAAGGGTGCATTCGAACTTGCATATTTGCTTGAAAATACTGATGATGCACCTTATAAATATGAGGTTTATGATATACTTAAATTTTTCTTTGATAATTACAAGGAAGAAAATGGCTATATTCTTGAATATCTTAATAGATACTCCCCACCAATGGAAGAGACTAATGCCTTGCAGGAGCCTATGAAAGAAGAAATTGCTAAAAATAGAAGCTCATTGGATGAAAAAGAGGAGGAGAGTGATGATCAAGAGGAGGAAGAATGGATCTACCCATTCCTACCTTCTAAAGAGAGTAACTCTTTACCACGTACATTATTTGATTATCCCCCATGCTTACCAAAGGAGGACGAATGTCATGTTCCTATGGATTCTTTTGAAAATGTTTATAATAAAGGTCTAGATGATGGTCCTATATTGGTTGGTAATATTAATTGTACTACTATTGAAAATGAGATTGATCAGTCATCTTGTTATAAAATTGTTAAAAGTGGGTTTGAAGGTTTTAATCCCACTATTTTTGAGCTTGATAAAAAAGTATGTGTTTGTAGATCATGAAAAGCATGCTTTATGTGATAGTTATATTGTTGAGTTTATTCATGAGGCTACTGAAAATTATTAAGAGAGAGGAAAATATGGTTGTAGAAGTTTTGATGGTACTGAAACACCTCTCTATGTGCTGAAAGTTTTGAAGTTACTCTTGTTTTATCTTCCTATGCCTATCACTTTGTTCTTTGTGAATTTATTTGCATACAATATTCCTATGCATAGGAAGTGGGTTAGACTTAAATGTGTTTTGAATTTGCTTCTTGATGCTCTCTTTTACTTCAATTCATGTTTCTTATGTGAGCATCTTCTCAAACTATCAAGCCTAACTTAAAGGTGTTAAAGAAAAGTACTTATTGGGAGATAACCCAAAAGTTTTAGATGAGTCTTGGAAGTTATTGATTCAGTAATAACCTCTCCTTATCCTTTTTATTTGCTTCTTGTGCCAAGAGTAACCTCTAATGAGAGAGAAGTAATGCTTGGGAAGTTGCTTTCCCGAAACAGATTTTTGTGCTTCGTTGTAAAACTCCGTGTAAAATCTCTGTACATTGTTTTGACGCGTGAGTTTTTGTGCTTCTGCCCCAGGTTGTTATCTTACTTTCTTTAGTTCAACACTTTTCGATTTGAGCAACAGAAGGTCTTCGAAAAAAATGGTTTTTACCTGCTGGTCTGTTTTGACCGATTTCTGCCATTATTTGCATTTGCTTCTTGTTGACTCCTTTTTGGGTTCTCTTTGGGGAATTGAGATTTTTCAGAGAAGTGATACAGTAGCTTGTGTTTTAATGGAAGTTTTATTGGTGTTGAAACTGAACCTAAAGACTTATTATCTTGAGTACACTAATGTTGCTAATAAAGATTGTGTGAAGTTTTTTATGAAGGAAAAAAATTCAGGTGTATGGAGAGAATAATGTAATGAGATGAAGAATGGACTAAAGCTCAAGCTTGGGGATGCCACGCATGTCACCCCAAGAAATATCCAAGAAGTACAAGCATCAAAGCTTGGGGATGCCCAAGGCATCCCCTTCTTTATCAATAAAAATCCCAGGTTTCTTCCAAACACTTCATTTTTATTGTTTCATGCACAGTTGTGTTGTTCTTGGAGCGTCTTCGTTTTTGTTTTTGGTTTTAATTTGCTTGGTTTGCTTAGTTTTCTTGAATAAATTAGTTGGACCCCCTCATTCATGCATTAGTTTTCAAATAAGATTGGTTTGGATTGGAAAAGAGTAGGAAAAGTTCATGCTTAAGTGGTAAAAAGAGCTTGTTTTTGACTGTGGCCTATGCTTTGTCATGTCATGCTTGATATTGTTTTGGCTTTATTCTTAGTGATTTTTTCTGTATCATGACATGTTATAAACAATTGAGATTGCTTAATGTGCCTTGAAAGAATCATGCGTTGTTTTAGCATATTAAAGCAGAGTATTGTGGTATTCTCCTTTGATGCTTTATTTGGGTTGACTTGGCGCATGCTCACACCATGTTATGGCTATCCCAAGTCACCATAGCCTTTATGATCCTTTAGTTTTCGACTTGTAATATCACTTTATGCTTTAATTAATGATGTTTTGTTGCTTTGCATGATTATGGCCATTATTGCTCTCTTAGTTGGTCGCTCCTAGTCTTTTGCTAGCCTCCATAACCAAGTGTGAGTTCCACTAATGCATCCAACTCCAAATAAAACAGGGTTATTCCAAAGAGTCCACCATACCTACCTACTAGTATTTTCTATTCCAAGTATATTCATGTTTTTATCTACCTTCCAAATTAAACTTGTTATGAGAAAACTAGTGATTAAAGCTCTCACGAACTTGATGGTACACTTTACTTTTCTTGCCCCTAATAAACTTGAACCATTGTGTCGTCTATGTTGTATATGCTTGCACTTATATGTTGGGGATTAGCAGAACCATGTTGTCATGGGGAACACTTTCAACATTGCACTTGTACATTGTACCTAGTTGATATCATGCTCTTTTATCTATGGATGTTGTCGGTGCGAAGTGAAAGGGGATCTTGTAAGTCCATGGAGTTATGTATGTGTGTTAGAGAAACGCCTGGGCCGCCGGTCTAAGCCATGCCTAATCATGGTGGAAACCTGCAGCGTAACCATAATGAGAAATCTATGAAGCATTCTTCTTATAAAAAAAGAGATAGAGATTGAGAAAAAACAGAAAAAGAAAAAAAGATGAGAAAAGAGGAAAGAGAGACAAAAACACCATTTTCCCATGGTAAATAAGAAGATTGTTGAGATGCTCGTTGTCTGCTTGCCTTGTCATTTTGATATGGGGATTCTTCCATATCTTCGGGTAAGGGGTACCCCGTTGGCGGTTCTCTATGATACACATGTACTTACTATGACAAGAACTTACCGGTAACTAAACTTGAGTAGCATGAGGAGCGGCCCTCGTATTCAAGGGACATGAGATTTCCAACTTATACTTTGTCAAGCATATACTCCATAATTTGTTCATTTTAACCTTAATCACTTCAAGATGCTTATGATAGGGGCAATGCAAGCTGAAATCTAATAAGTACCATAATTTTTGGAAGCTCTTTATGAGACTTGAATCCCTGCTTCCTTCTATGAAGGCCTTTCTTCCACTTTTATGTTGAGTCTCCATCTTCTATCTTTATGCACCTATTGAGAGAGCTTAGTGGCCATTCTTAGTTTAATGTGTATTGTCCTAAGACTTGTTGATTGATGCATAACTTTGATATTGCTTGTTCTTAAACTATTTCTATCTAGTCACCCTTATGAACTTTGAAGGTGTCATATGCATTTATGTTTGGTACTCTATGAGGGACAAGCTGAATGCCACTATGCTATGTTTTCTTTATGTGAAACAAACAAACGTCTTGCAAAGCATTGTTATTCATGAATCTTTTGTTTGTGCCTTTTCATGTTACAACATAGTTTCTATGTCTTATTGTTAGAACTTTTATCTTTCATGCTGTGTTGAAGTACTATGATCCCAGCTATCATTGTTTTACAAATACTTTGATCAAGTTTATGATGGTGCATGCCACCTCAAAAATTATTCTTTCTTTTTTATCACTTACCTACTCGAGGAGGAGCAAGAGTTAAGCTTGGGGATGTTGATACGTTGCAAACATATCTAGAATTTTTTATGTTCCATGCTTGGTTTATATCTACTTTCTTATGTTTTGTCCACACTATGGAGTACTTTTTATACACTTTCTTGGACTAACCTATTAACAAGATGCCACAGTGCCAGCTGCCTATTTTCAGCTATTTTTGGTTCTAGGAAAGTCAGAAAATGAATATTCTCAGAATTGGACGGGACAAAAGCCGAAGTCAATATTTCACCAAGGGGGACACGGAGCCAGAATACGAGACGGAGAGGGGCCAGGGGCCGCCCACACCACTTGGCCACGCGACCAGGCCTGGCCCGCACCAGGGGGTGGTGTGGCCGCCTAGGGCACCCCCTCGGCCTCCCTTTCGCCTATAAGATGCCTCCAATACATAAACCCTAAGTACCCGATCAAAATTCCACGAAAGAGTATGTAGCCACCGTCATCTCCATCCCTAGATCGGGAGAGATCTGAAGCTCTTCCCAGCACCCTGTCGGAGGGGAGAATTCACCATGGAGGCCTTCTTCATCACCATGCAAGCCTCCAGTGTGATGCGTGAGTAGTTCATACTTGGACTACGGGTCCATGTAGTTGCTCGATGGTTGGTTCTTCTCCTTTGTGCTATCATGTTTAGATCTTGTGAGCTCCGTTCATGATCAAGATCATCTATTTGTAATCATACATGTTGTGTTTGTGGGGATCCGATGGATATTGAGATGCTATTTCAGATTGATTATTGATTTCATCATGTCTTTGTTATTTGTGATCTTGCATGCTCTTTGTTGTTAGTAGATATCTTGGCCGAGTAGATGCTAGCAACTCCAAGAGGGAGTATTTATGCTCGATAGTGGGTTCATGCCTCTAGTAATCTAGGGAAGTGATAGAAATCTCTAAGGTACTAGATGTGTTGTTGCTACTAGGGAGAAAACATGAATCCTTTGTTCATAGAACAATCGTATTGTTTACTTTACACGCAATGCTTAATGCAATTATCTGTTGCTTGCAACTTAATACTGGAGGGGGTTCAGATGATAACCTGAAGGTGGATTATTAGTCATAGATGCAGTTGGATTACGGTCTATGTATAATGTTGTAATGCCCAATCAAATCTCATAGGAGTCAAGATGATTAGTATATGAATGTATGCTTTCTCGATGTTTGTCAATTGCCCCGCTGTAATTTGTTCACCCAACGTGTCATCTATCTTAAGGAGAACCACCACTAGTGAACTATGGACCCCGGTCCTTTCTTTTACCATCAATCTACAACTGTTTACTGTTTTCTGTTTACTTTCTGCAAGTTATTACTTTCTTCCACACAATACGTTTAATCCTTTGTTTTCAGCAAAACCGGTGAGATTGACAACCTCACTATAAGTTGGGGGCAAAGTTCTGTGGTTGTGTTGTGCAGGATTCCAAGTTGGAAACAACACCTTGGAGGTGTTTCCATGCTCCTACTGGTTCGATAACCTTGGTTTCATAACTGAGGGAAACTTACTGTTGTGCTCATCATACCTTCCTCTTGGGGTTCCCCAACGAGCTCGACATTAACCACGAGCCAGCACACATCTAAAAGGGATCTGAAGGAGGAACTTGGTGGAGGGAAAATCCCTGCTGCTGCACGGATCATTGGAGGACATCACATCATCCCCTTCATCATCAACCGCTGCATCCTCATCACCATCATCACCCCCATCTCTCCTCCATTAGATCTTGTTGTAATTCCAGATTCAATTGTGGTTTGCACTAGATTTATCCCTGTATTTTATCCATCTATTTGATTATGATGATGTCGTTGATTGCTTCTATGTGTGAGTAGTTCCTTTGTTCTTGGGGATATGGAGAAACCCTAGCACTATTATGAACTTGCAATAAATATGATCTATTCTTGTGTCTGTATGACTGGCTGGTCTATGATAGATTTATGATTTGTGTTTGATCTCTCGCTTTAGATAGTATGTGTAGTCGGCCACATATCATTTGCCCTCGAGACTAAAGGGAGGGAGAAATCCTTTGGACGTGTTTGGGAGCATGCCCGAAATAGCTTAGTGACAAATTGGCGCTGGCTTGTAACCTACACGGTCAAAGGAGGATAAAGAGGGACTCCTTAAGCTAATTACGTTATCCACGAGGAAACCCTTAATTGCGGTGGTTTGTATGGGTGATTGCTCTTAGACATCGCAGTGGTTATTTAGAGGTGACCACTATTGGCTCAAACAAAGTGGCTTCCTACGAGCCTTGTAGTGAATATCTTATTATGGAGCTCTCTCCACACATATCATGACACAAGAAGTATGTTATCTTAATTAATAATAATACCATGCTAGTGGTGTATCCTACATCCCTGAGAACGCTTTAGCCCTATTGAGTTCAACCATGTTTTCACACAACATTGTTACTTGCTTTCTTTTACTTATTTCAATTACTTTTCTTCACACAACCCAAAAAACCTTTTAAACAACTTTTACTTGAGATCAAATGCAACTTACAAGTATCCTTTGGTGGAAAGTGACAAGGGGCATAAAGACCTTAACCAAATAGCTCTTTGTGGGTACGATACTCTTATTTTGAAACTAGCTACAATTGATTTGTGCACTTGCAGCCATCAAGCTATCTTCTGGCGCTGTTGCCAGGGAGCTAAGCACTTTTGGTCTTTGTTCTTAGTTGCTTATTTCACTAATTGTTTACTAAAAGTTGTTTACTAGTTTCAGGTAAGCACCATGACTGCACTTCGACTAATGAATCAGCTCGATGCAACTAAATACCTCGGGAAGTTCAATAGAGGACTCGTTAAAGAATTCTAGAGTGAGAGCGAACTAAAATACGAGGTTAACCCTTGCTTTATCTCTATTATTAAAGAGAAAACTTTTGTAGGGTATGATACCGATGAGGATCCTTACACTCATTTAATGCATTTTACTGAGTTATGTTGGACACTTAAATTGAGAGGCTATTCTGATGATGAATTGAAACTTAAATTGTTTAGCCAATCTCTAACCAACACTGCTTTAGCTTGGTATAGAATTCTGCTCTGTAGAGAAAATAAATACCTAGGAAAAACACAAAGGAGAATTCGTATTTCGATTCTTTCTTAAGGTAAAAACTGCTGAAGCAAGAAGGGTAATAACAAATTTCAAGAACCACCTAGGTGAAGGCTTGGTAAGGGGCTTTAAAAGGTATAAGTCCCTCCTTAAAAAAATGTCCCCATCATGATTTGCCTGAATGGTATGTTTTACATATTTTCTATGGGGGACTTAATCAAGAAATTAAACATGAGCTTGACACAAATTCTGGAGGCTCCTTTATGGAGTTAACTATAACTAAAGCTTCGGAACTCCTAGAATGAATTTGTCATAATAGAGAAACATGGGGATTTGATTTAGGTGGTGAAGGAGGTATCGAAATTGAATATGATTGTCTCAATGCTTATAAAGAATCCGGTAAAGTAAAAGAAACTGTTGATGAACTTCAACTTCATGATGATATTATTTTGCAAATCATTCAGTATTTTATAGAACATATTTAGGCTCCTAAGAAAGATTGGCTCCATTATACTCCTCCACCCGAGCCAGTTGAAGAAGTTAATCCAATAATTGCAGCTTATGTTGAGCCATTAAGGGAAATACCCCCATATGTTGAACCCCTTCCTTTTCCAAGAACGACGAGAAAACATATGATGGCTCAGCAGCTTGAAGATCAACATGAAGAGGAAAGTCTATTCCTCAAGACACTGGAAGAGGAGGCACTGACAAAAAAAACTGAAGAAGTAAGTATATAGGAGACCGGGGAACCAATGAAGGAGGATATCTTAACCATGTTTGCACATTACAACATGATGGAGTTGGAAAGGTAAAAGCTAAAGAAGTTGGTAAGCCTATTATTCCTTGTACTTTCAGCGGAACTTCTTATTATGCCCTCTATGACATAGGAACGACTGTTAATGTAATTCCCTTTAATTTTTATTTGAAAATCCAAAAAGAACTAACATCAACTGAATTACAGGATACTGACATGACTATAATGCTTGCAGATAAGACACTTAGGGTTCCTATGGAATAATTAGAGATGTTCCAATTTATGTTGGACCATATAAATATTTCATTGATTTTGTCTTATTGATATGACTACTGATGTTTATTGTCCTATTATTTTCGGAAGAACCTTCTTAAACACCGCAGGAGAAAACATTGATTGCAAGATACAAACTGTGTCCCTCAAGTTTGGTGAAGAGAAAATGAACTTTCACTTCTCTAAATTTGACCATAAGCCGGCTAGTGATGATTTAGACGATTATGAGTATGAATAAGAAGAGGTAGGTAATATCGTTAATCTAGCTTCAGTAGTCATTGAGTCTCATGATGATGATTTAGCAAGGAGTTTAGTCAACCATGATAATATTTTTCAAGATTTAGAAAAATTGGAAATAGACGGTTATCTCGACTCCAAACCCGAGGTGGACCCCGAGATAAATCAAAAATATGAAGAACCTATAAGAAAAGGAGACGAGGCACCACCACCTCCTACTCTAAAAATTTTACCCAAGGAGTTAAAATATAGGTTTCTTGATGAAACTAATAATTTCCTTGTTATTATAAGTTCTAACCTTGCAGAGAAAGATGAGGAAAATTTAATGATGGTTCTCTATATGCATCAGAATGCTCTTGGGTACTCGATGAGTGACTTGAATGGGATTTGTCCATCGATAGCCACCCATAGAATATTTATAGAAGAAGGAGCCCAACCAGTCGCCAAATTTTAGAGACGACTCAAACCTCACATGAAAGAAGAGATAAGGAAGGAAATACTACATTTGTTAGATGCAGGTATCATCTTTCATGTGGAAGAAAGTGAATTGGTAAGTCATGTTCATTGTGTTCCTAAGAAAGGTGGATTTACTATTGTTGAAAATGAACATAATGAGATGATACATACTAGAACCATTATTGGTCACATTATGTGTATTGACTATAGAAAACTTAATAAGGAAACTAGAAAGGATCATTATCCTTTGCCATTTATAGATCAAACTTTAGAAAGGCTAGCTATGCACTCTCATTTTTGCTACTTAGACGACATTCCGGTTTTCTCAAATTGATATTCACCCTGATGACCAACTTAAAACAACCTTTATTTGTCATTACAGTTTATATGCCTATCGTTAGATTCCTTTTGGTCTTTGCAATGCCCCTGCCACCTTTCAAAGGTGTATGACTGCTATATTTGCCGATTATGTTGAAAGTATTATGGAAGTATTCATGCATGACTTCTCCGTTTATGGAACTTCCTTTAATCATTGTCTACATAACCTTCATAAAGTTTTGCAGAGATGTGAAGACACTAACTTAGTCTTGAACTGGGAAAATGTCATTTTATGGTTCAGGCAGTATAGTGCTTGGTCACAAAATCTTAGGTAAGGGTATAGAAGTTGAAAAGGCAACGATTGAAGCAATAGAAAGGCTTCCACCTCCTCAAGATGTAAAAGATATAAGGAGTTTCTTAGGCCATGCTGGATTTTATAGAAGGTTTATTAAGAACTTTTCAAAAACCGCTAGACCTTGAACTAACCTCCTTCAAAAGGATGTTGCTTTTAATTTTAATGAAAAGTGTCTCACTATTTTAATATATTAAAACAAGCCCTTCTTGAAGCTCCCATTATAAAACCACCTAAGTGTAAGAAACCTTTTGATCTATTCTGTGAGGCTAGCCATGAATCTGTGGGAGAAATTCTTTGCCAGTATGATGGTGATGATCTTAATATCATTCATCATGCTAGTCACACCCTAAATGGGGCCCAAAAGAATTACCCTATGGCAGAAAAAGAATTTTTCACTATGGTTTTCTTTTGTGACAAGTTTAGATCTTATATTATTGACTCTAAAGTAAGAGTAAATACTGACCGTGTTGGCTTAAAAGAGATTCTTGAAAGGACTAATGTTAAGCCAAGAATAATCGATTGGACTCTACTTTTGCAATAATTTGATTTGCAGATCCTCCAAAGGAAAGAAGAGAAGGAGGAGGCATCCTTGGACACTGAGGTGGTTGATCTACCTAAGGTAGTGTCATCCATCTGCATACCCTCTGGAACTACAGTTCCTAAAAGGAAATTTTCAATTTCTCTTTGCAATGGCTTTGGGAATTTTCTACAACCAACCTTGTTTGAAGGGGAAATGAAAATTGATCCAAGAATTAAAAGAAGGAGAAGGTACCCGAATAAACTCATTCCCTCTCGATGAGCAAGACATTTGAAATATTGAAAACATCTATATTCTGGATGATTTTCTACTATTTCATTTTGCATATTTGTATTCTTTTCGTTTTTCTAAGTGCACTGTCGGTCTTGCGAGCTCGGTACAGGCGATGGGTACGGTCGGCTCCACCTGTACCACTGCTCGTTAAGGTGGCAGTGCCCTCGATGCACTTTTTCACATATTAGTACGACCACGTAGTATGGGGGCGTCTACTCGTACGGGTGGTCGTTACTGATGATGTGTTCCCCGTTCGTTCTTATTTATTTGGTTTGTAAAAAAAGAGACCGAGGTCGGTAAAAGTCAGTACGGGCGGAGCCCGCCCATACCACTTTGTTGGTTGGTAATTTACCGACTTATTTCCGTTGGATTTTTGGAAACGACCTGGTACGGGCGCGCCATACGGGCATCCGCCCGTACCAAGTGGTCATTATGATCATGATTTCTTCCTTTTATACTTATTTCTTTCCATATTTGTTGGGATTCTTTTCTTGGTCGCCCCTTTTCCTTCTAGTATGAATTTTTCCCTGCCTCTGACTCCTAATAAGCGTGCCTAGAGGTCTTCCTCCCTCTTATATCTACAGATCCAATCTACTTAATGCGCTACCCAGTTCAAGGCAAATGCATGCCTCTAAACCTCATGGATCCTTCTTGGGATAGTTTCCAGACCTCCTCCATTGTAGCCGATGACCATGAAGCTCAAGGCCTAAGCCCGAAGAACAAGTGGTACGCCTATGACTCTGATGATGATGATGAGTAATTCGAGACCTTCATCGAGCAAACGAAGAGGGGGTTAGAAGCAGCCGAATTACCTGGCTATGGTGAAGCCTGAAGACAAGGAAGAAGCCAAGAAACCTCATGGGAAGGGATGCATGGAGTCACTCAAGTTCATCGCTGTCAACTACTCCTCACCAAAGCGTAAGAAAGCTAGCCGTCCCGATGAAGGAACTTATCACGAGACTACAATGGATACTTCAACAACAAGGAAGATCACCATGAACGCGCGCATGAGCGTGAAGCCACAAGAGGATTGGGGGTTCAACCTTATGGATGTGCCCATCTGTGTGCATGTTCCAGACACTAAACATCGTCTTCACAAGATATAGAAGTACCAGAAAGAAGAGCTCCTCCATAGGGAGATCGTGCGCAAGCGTCTCTTGGATCTTAAAGGCAAGAAGGAACTCAATGACGTGATGAGAAAGGTTGCTGATGGGATGTTCCTCTTGTGTTTGGATTTATAGAAATGTCTTCGTCACATATCCGCCCTGGAAGAGACAAACAAGAAGCTTCGTGCAGCGATCTCCAACAAAACTACTTCACCATGATGGACACCACGATATCGTATAATTGCAAGGGATTATTTGATCCACCCGACTTGATTCCAATCTTGGGGGATCTATGAGAACCTTATAATCTATCTTATAGTTTTAGCATGTTTATTTTCCCGCACGCATGTTAGGTTTTAATTCTAGAATTTGCATTAGTTGCATCAACTTCGAGCTCCCTTTTGTTCAAGAGAAGATTTATATCCATTGAGTTTCGAGACTTTATGATATTTGAAGTTATCCTTTGGTTCATGATTAGATGATTGAACTAGGTTGAATGTTATGATACTTGTACAGCTATCATGATTTTAGGGACTTCCACACCAATAAGAGTATTGGTTAAATTATGAGAATAATAATTTTGGTAGCATATTATAGTCACGAGTTCTAATAAGCCATAAAATTAGTGAGCATGATCGAGTGATTGTACTAAAAAAGAGATAAGAAAGAAAAAGGAGATAAAAATAAAAGAAAATAGAGGAGAAATAAAGGACAGCTATCAAAAGAATCTCAAGAAAAAGAAATATAAAAAAGGAAAAAAAGAATGATCATGAACCGTCATTACTGAAATAAAGTGCCCAGTCAGTCTAACTTTATGATTATATGATATGTTGAATCACTAAAAGCTTCTTATAACTTCATTAATACTAAAAAAGGGTGTGTAAGCCACTAAGTCATGTGATGTGTAAGGGTATGATAATACCCCCGAAGTAACATTACATCTGATATTGTATTCCTGTTTCAATTTGTGCCTCATTTATTGTAACGACTCATGCCTCATGAACATGATGATCTTGTCCATAAGCCACCATCTTGCTCGAGGACGAGCAAGAGTCTATCTTGGGGGAGTTGATGAGTCCAAATTTAAGCATATTTACCTTTTGTTTTTGCATAAATACATTAGGGATTTTGGTATTGCACTACGCTTGTGTGCACCTTTTTTCCTTTGTTTCAATAGGATCCCAAACTACTGAGTCTATTATGAACAATTGGAACTATCATATTATGTTATAATATGATATTTTTAAGTGATAAAAGTCATTTTATTGATTTACCTTCGCACCTAGGAGAATACCAAGCGAGAGGAAACCATCAGCCATGATAATGACCAGTGGTACATGCGGAGCCTGCCCATACCGTCTGCCTCTACCATGCAGCAACGCGTCCGCCTCCTAAAATACTCTCTCTTGGCAAAGACGGCAGAAAGATCCGACATTCATAGTGACCAGAAACCACGAAAAACCACATCTGAAAGGGATCTGAAGGAGGAACTTGGCAGAGGTAAAATCCCTGCTGCTACATGGATCATTGGAGGACATCACATAATCCCCTTCATCATCAACCACTGCATCCTCATCACTACCATCACCCCCATCTCTCATCCATTAGATCTTGTAGTAATTCCAGATTCAATTGTGGTTTGGACTAGATTTATCCTCGTATTTTTATCCATCCATTTGATTATGATGATATCGTTGACTGCTTCCATGTGTGAGTAGTTCCTTTGTTCTTGGGGAGATGGAGAAACCCTACCACTATTATGAACTTGTAATAAAGATGATCTATTCTTGTGTCTGTATGACTGGTGGTCTATAATTTATGATTTGTGTTTGATCTCTCTCTTTAGATGGAATGTGTTGTCGTCCACATAGCATTTGCCTTCGGGACTAAAGGGATGGAGAAATCGTTTGGACGTGTTTGGGAGCATGCCCGAAATATCTTAGTGACAAATTAGTGCCATCTTGTAACCTACACGGTCAAAGGAGGATAAAGAGGGACTCTCTAAGCTAATTACGATATCCACGGGGAAACCCTTAATTGCGGTGGTTTGTATGGGTGATTGCTCTCAGACATCGTAGTGTTTATTTAGAGATGACCTCACTCTTGGCTCAACAAAGTGGCTTCCTATGAGCCTTGTAGTGAACATCTTATTATGGAGCTCTCTCCACACATATCATGGCACAAGAAGTATGTTATCTTAATTAATAATAATATCATGCTAGTGGTGTATCCTACATACTCCCTTCGTTCGGAAATATAAGATGTTTTAGCTTTGTGAAAGGAGTGTATCTAGACTCCTTTTAATGTGTAGGTTCACTCCAAACCTTGATGAACCTACACACTAAAACATGTCTAGATACACTCCTTTCACAAAGCTAAAACATCTTATATTTCTAAACGGAGGGAGTACCCGAGAACACTTTAGCCCTATTGAGTTCGACCACATTTTCACACAACATTATTACTTGCTTTCTGTTACTCGTTTTAATTACTTTTCTTCACACAACCAAAAACCTTTCAAACACCTTTGACTTGATATCAAAGGTAGTTTACAAGTATACTTTGGTGGAAAGTAACGAGGGGCATAAAGACCTTAACTAAATAGCTCTCTGTGGGTACGATACTCTTATTTCAAAACTAGCTACAATTGATCTGTGCACTTGTAGCCATCACTAGGCATACTTATCACCCAATAGGTTTGGGAACTAATATTATACAAACATTCATCCTTGTGAGATATAGTAGTTTCATCATGAGTGCTTCATGAAAGGGTGGATAAAAGGTATAGGTAAAATGTTTACTATACTAAAAAATCACTAAGAGTAGAATCAGGAGGAATGCAAATCATGTGATGATGGTGATCCACTTTGAAGTATGAATTCAAGGGTATTAATATTCGACTAACACACTTGGATTATGTACCATGTGATTGGTTCCACTATTGATGTTGGTTGATTCTTATCAAAGAGAGGAAAATCTTGAAAGAGGATCCACAAATGTAAATGGAAGAAACAAATGTAAATGGCAGATAATAAAAGACTGGAATTTTCCAGCTCAGGTATATAGAATATATATAAGTTATGGATATAACTTTTGCTTGTGGTTAAAACAATGGAATTCTTTGGTATTATATACTAGATCGGTTGGTATGAAGTGTCATACAAAGCAACTCAATACAAGAGATACAATGGACCAAGTAACTAGCAAGAGAATATGGTGATGATGTTCATTGAGAAACAAATAAAATGTTATTGTGTTAATCATCTACATCAAAGACTTAACCCGTATGAGCTTCCCTAAGTGATTACAATGCTATGTATGTAATTCCTGTCGCGTCTCGCCAACACAGACACCGGGGATGTTGGGCACCCCCTATTTGTCTGGTAGTGGGCACGAAGGTGTTTCGGCCTCAACGTCGACGAAGGAACCTACTGATACGAGCACACAACACACACATAGTCATTTTTTACCCAGGTTTGGGCCGCCCTTTGGCTAACAACCCTACGTCCTGCTTTGGTGGATTATCTGGGGTGGATCGAGGTACAGGAAGATGATCTCTACGGTGCCAGGGAGCTGCTTTCTCTCTAGCTTCTACACTTCCTAGGCTTCCTATTTCTTTCTTCTCTCCCTTTTCTACCTCTCTTCCTTCTCTCCGACGTGGAGGAGGATATCAACTCTACCTCTCTCTTTCTGCTCTTCACAAGCTCTCTTTCCCCTCGGTCCCTCCCTCAAACTCTCCTCCAAACCTCTCTTCAAAACTCCCCAACTGCTCTCCTCCAAAAACTCCCTCCAACAGTTCTCTCCACCAAAAGCCCCTCCTCAACAGCTCTCTCCACCAAAAAAACCCTTCTCCCTTTCCTACGGCCAAGTGCCTCCTTTTATACTCCAAGGGTTCACTACAAGGGCCGGCGTGGAGCACCACCAGCGGTGTTCCTGGGCTCAATCGCGGTGTGCCACACGCTCTTCAGGCAGATGGGCAGTGCATATGGCCAATGGATGGCCAGGGCGATGCACATGTGCACTTGATGGCTGAGTGACAACTCAGGCTCCGAGTTGTCAGTCCTGTCGGTGGCGCACTGCAGCGGACTGTAGTGCCATGATGATGTCCAGCGGCATTGGTGCTGCACCAGTTCCCAAGGCCGGGCCCGACACGTCTTGTCAGGCTCAGTTGACTCCTGTTCTCGGGCCACGCCTAGCCTAGGAGAAGCATTCCCAAGGTCCTTCACAGACTCAGTCGAGGCTGCTTCTTGGCTTCGTAGTCCCCACCCGCGCCCTTACGCTCCTTCCGGGGCATCCCCCGGGAGGAGGGGTCGTGTAACATCCCATGTTTGTAATATATGTAATTACTACTTAAGAGAATGGCATGCATGAAACCTTTGCATTCTGGTGTGGTTTGGAAATAAGAGGGGATAAAAACCTAGCTCTATATTGTTTTCTCCTCAAATTCTACTCCATTTTGAAATACTTTTGATTTGGAGAAGTGTATACACAAGTGGGTCCTACTGTTCATATGTTTAGAAGGTTTATAAAAGGTTTCTGGAAATTTGCCTCATTCAAATCTGTTCAAAATATTTTGATTTGAGTAAAAATAAGGATGGGTTTGAGAGAAAGTAAATAGAAAAAGTTTTGTTAAAAAAAGTAAGGAAAGAGAGAGAGTGGTTGCATCCTAGCCACTAGCCCGTCCCTCTCCCTTTTCTGCGGCCCATCCGGGGTCCAGATGCAGCCCATACCATTTCAATAGCTGACCGTGTCGTTGTCTTCGTCGACGATAGGGAAGCAGCTTCATGGCTTTGCGGTTGCCGTTGGCCGCCATGCATGCACCAAGATTCACGCCCCAGTGCCATATAAGCTCGGCCGCTGCAGAGGAGAACCCCTAGACGCCACTTCCCCTTCCCTTTATCCTCTCCTGCCATGGCTGGCAAGATCTAGCTCGCTGCCGCTGTTGCCCTTGCCGTCTCCGGTCGCCCCGAGCTTGGCTGAGACCATTGTCGTGACCGCCATCATCTCCTCGTTCTTCCCATCTAGTTCTCCAAGCTCGACGCACATCCAATCACCGGACTCGAGAGGTCCTTCCATCGCCATAAGCTGCAGCTCGCCATCGATTCAAGATTTGCCTCGCCTCACTGCCAAGCTTATCATGCTCTTGGTGAGCTCCTAGACCTCGCAGTACCCTTAGATCCACGGCTTGCTTGCTGTAGCACCCTGCCCACGCTAGCTCGATTGTGTCGCCGATGTACCTAGCCGCCGACGAGTTTCTGGTGTCCATAATCGAGCGGGGTTGGCATGATCGTGTTCCTGGTCCCCGTGCAGTTCCAATGGACCCATCCAGGCTTGCTAGGGCGCGCCGGATCGCCGCCGCCGACCACTAACCGACACTGCCACCATGTCCACCGTGGCGCCAGCGTAGCGTGGCCATGACATGGTGATGATGTCATGGTGACGTCATGCTTTGCTGATGTCATCCTAGCATCATAATTACTTTTTCTTTTCTGTTTTAATTAAACCGTATATGACAGGTGCGGTCCACCTGTCAGGTATTTAATATTTTCAGAAATGGTTTAAATATGGCAAAAATTGTTAAAATCTTATAAAATTTATAACTAATTCATATTTAATCATAAAAATGTGTATAATATATCAAAATGTTTAGAAAAATACGATCTACACTTTAAAAATATAATAATGCATTGCTGGGAAACCTAAACCCTACCTAGTTTAGAGGAACATCGAACCCCCTAATTTCATATGGGATCGATGGAATGCCAAACCCTCGGCACTCTGAACCCATTTAAATCAATGCTAATCCTAGGGCTGCCATGATAACTTTAATCTAACATATCATTCATGTGCTTGCATATTGCATGGTTCGAGATGTTGATTGTTGCCTTTCTTTCCAGTATTGCTTATCCACGATAGGATCCGAGCATGAGGCTGAAGTCAACGACACCGAAGATCCATACCTGTCTACTAAAGGACAAGGCAAGCGTAGCCTCTCATTCTGAACCTATTTTTTTTACAAAGTATCTACTTTTTCTCTATATTGCACATGATTCCAATGTGGTCTTTGTCAGTAGATAGAGTTACCTATCTGCTCCATAGTTTCCCTGTTGTAGCCTGATACACCTGATCCACTGCTCCTAGCATACCTAGGTCTGGCATGTGAGCATTGCTAGAGATTCTTCGACCATCAAGCTTTAGCCATGCTTAGTATTTACGCCTGATCCATCCTGATGATGATAAATCGGAGATGCCAAAGAGTCTAGAAAGGTAGGATATGGAGACATGTTTGGAGGTGACGGATAAACATGATAAGGCTTGTATGGGAGGCCATGTTGGGTGTGGTTTTTATAGTCCCATGCTCGCCACACCTAGGACTTGAGTTCTTGCCTTTGGAACCGAGACGAGCGTACAACCACACGGGGCTTGGGAACCCCTCGAGTAACTAACTTGCCTAGTAGATTTCATTAGTCACATAGTTTGGGCTTTCCATTTGGCATACGCATTGAAAATGTTTTTGAAAGTAGAGGAGAAGGAGGTGCATCATAACATGTAGGTAAGCGTGGCCGAGGTTGCTTGGGTCGATAGAGCCCCTGATAAACCAACCTCGCCTCACATCTCTAGGGACCGGCTTCAGGATTTAACCCGTTATGGCAGAACCCTCCTTAGGGCGTGACTCATGGTCTCGGCGAAATCAAGGTAAAGGTCATGGTCAACCACCCTCTGCCGGCCCTCCAAGGAAGAGGGCTAATAATATTTGGCACTAAGAGTCGGTTGGTACGTGTCGGTAAAGTTGTACACCCTTGCAGGGTTAAATCTTTTTGAAAGGCCGTGTTCACGGTTATGAACACTTGGTGACCAAATTCTAAGATCATATATAACATTAACTAAATGTAAAACATGTTGTTCCACATGTGCTTAAGGATGCCTCCTCGGGGGTTCGAGGGGGTGATCCTAGATGAAGAATTCAGATGTTCTTGGTTAACAAGTTCAGATGTTCAAGATGGAGTCGTCGTTCTCTCACCCAGTTTTAAAAGTATTTTGTGTAGATGAGCCTCTACTCTCTCTTGTTTACAAACAAAGTTTGTTTTACGCAAAAAAATCCAAAGAAAGCTTTTCTTGCCAGAGCATGTAGATACTAGGTTATCTAAGCCTATCGGAGTACATTCTAGTACTCAGCCTTGCATCGTTGTTATTTTTCTATAGATGATCTAGTTGCAAATAAAGGTGGCTTCTACGTTGACATCGACGAGTAGTTGGGGGTCCCAGGTGAAGGGAATATGCCCGAGAGGCAATAATAAAGTGGTTATTATCTTATTCCTTGTTTATGATAAATGTTTATTTTGCATGCTATAATTGTATTGATAGGAAACGTCAATACATGTGTGTTTAATAAACAAATAAAAGGTTCCTAGTCATGCCTCTCTTATAGACTAGCTCGTTGATTAACAAGATGATCAAGGTTTCCTGATCATGGACATTGGATGTTGTTAATAATGAGGTCACAACATTGGTGGAATGATGTAATGAACATTCATCCGAAGTATAGCATTACGATCAGAGTCATTATGTTTATATTGCTATAACATCATACGAAGTAATCTCAGTCCTTAGACCATGAGATCATGTTAATTGCTAACACCGGAAGAGTATCTTGATAACATCAAACGTCACACCGTAACAGGGTGACTATAAAGGTGGGTTCGATTACACGAAGGTGTTATGTTGAGGCTCATGGATCAAGAGTGGATTTGTCCATCCCGATGACGGATAGATATACTCCGGCCCTCGGTGATATCACATTGAAATAGCTTGCAAGCAAGTGATGTGATCACTAGAATGTTATATCACGGGAACGAGAAAAGAGTGCATGTCGGTAACGAGATCAAACTAGGTATTTGGATACCGATGATCGAATCTCAGACATGTAATATATCGCGAGACAAAGGGATTTAGTTACGACGTTAAAGGTTCACATGATCACAAGAGTCATCGTTGAATGTGTAGGAGTCAGTATGGATCTCCAGGTCCCGCTTCTGATTATTGATCTGAGAGGGATATCGATCATGTCTGCATTATTCACGAACCGTAGGGTGACACACTTAAGGGATACCGACACCATTTGGAGCAAATATGTTTCAGATAAAGATTTAAGAAAGCGCTGGAATTATTTCAATAGACACCGAAACTGTTTCGGGTGAAATTGCTGAAATTGGTTCTGCATGTAATATTGAAATGTTGCAGGGGGTTTTATGTGAATGTTTGTTAATTAAAGTAATTAACAAAATTCTGAATAAAATTAATAAAAGAGTTTTATTAAATGAGAGAGCATTAAATTTGGAGAACTTTAATGCATTTAAAGTGGAGACTTTAAAAGAGAATGTGAAGGGGCAAATTTATGTGGAGGGAGTTACCACCACATGAATGGAGGAGGTGAAGGGTCACCTCCTCCATGCGCCGGCCATGAAGGAGGGGCACCCCCCTCCTCCTATAAAAGGACACCCCATCCTCACTTCTCATACACACCTCCTTTTGAAGGATCTCTCTCCCCCTCTAGTATTATTCCCCCATGGTCTCGGATTAGCGAGATACATGTTCCTGGTGGCTTTATCTGGAAAGGAGTTGCTGCTTCTGCTGCTTTGCTGGAGCGAGGGACGGAGGTTGTCGGGGTACCGGACGTGTGTGCGATCACGGATGCACCGCTGCTTTGCGGTGCTGGACTTGGTGGTGCTGGAGCTGGATCTGATGGACGTGCTGGAGCCGGACCTGCTGGACTTCATCACGATCTTGAGATCGGCAAGTGTATGACTACATCAACCACGAGTTCCTACTCGTTAACAAAGCTCGTTGTCTACGAGGGTAAGTTCTCATTGGATGTATGTCCACCCGTTGCTCTGTATCTAGTAGATAGATCTTGGCGTATAGTTCTCATCGTAGGAAATTTTTTGTTTTCTATGTCATGACCCAACAAAGGGTATCGATCTATGCGTAGGTTCTTAGCACGTTTAGTACACTTATGTTGGTATGTGGGCGTTGATGATCATTTTATTGCATCTTCTATGTATTTTGGATATTGGTGGCATAGTGGGATGAAGCGGCCCGGACCAACCTTACATGTCATCGTACATGAGACCGGTTCCACGACTGACATGCAACTTGTTTTGCATAAGTGGATGGCGGGTGTCTGTCTCTCCTACTATAGTCAATATCTGATTTACAACGAGTTGCTAATAACTTAGTTATCCTCGTTGTGGTTCATGTTCGTAGGTAAGAACGGTTCTATCTCCGAAAGCCCTAAGCCACGTAAAACTTGCAATTGATAAATTAGAGGCGTCTAGTTTAGATCGTTGCTGGGCTAGTGTATTGTTATGGTATTGTTGTAAGTAGATGTATGATAGATACTCTTACAACACACTCAACGTGTAAGTTCCATAGACCTTGGCCTTACACACAAAGGAATGATAGAGATCATACCACGATGCAAGTGATAGAGATCAAATGCATGGACCATATCATCTCACTTTACACATTAGATGTTAGCATCTTATACTGCTAGTTTGGCGTTTTCTGTAGCATTGTAAGATGATCCCTCTTTTAGATATCAAGATAAAAATGTGTTCTTCCTTAAGTATGCACCGTTTTGTGGATCATATTTCGATACATCACGTGATGATCAGGTGTACTCAACTCTACGCTTTCATACAAACGGGTGTAAGACAGTTTTACACATGCGAGGACTAAGGTTCTTACTTGGCGAGCCTAGCATGTACAGACATGGCCTCGGAACACGGACCGAAAGGTTAAGCATGAGTCATATAGTTGATATGATGCCCATATAGATGCTCGCCTTTGAAGCTACATCAACTCACGTGATGATCGGACTTGGTGTAGTGGATTTGGTTCATGTAATCACCAAAAAGGCACGAGGGATGTCGTTTTTGAGTGGGAGTTCATTTCTAATTTGGATTAGTCGAACTCAATTTGTCATAAACTAAATCGAAGTGAATTTGCATAATTTGTTGTAGTCATTGGCATCTGTTCACTACCTTATGCTTAGTTTTAATTGAGATAATAGAACTATAGAATTCTGGATATTTACTTTACGAACTGGTATTGTATTGTTTTGAATGTCAATTTAAAGTTTATAAGTCCTATTGCAAACTTTCAGCAAACTCTATTTACTCCATGAAGTTTAATAAGTAGTATTAAATCAAGAGTAAGAATTCCAATGTTAGTATCTAAAGTATCATGTTTGCCTCCATGATTATTGATATTCAAAAAGTTGTTTTAATATCAAGATTATATTGGAGCTGAAAATTGTTTCAGAAACCATCATGTGTGAGAGATATTGTGATATCTGAAACAATGTTTTTGGTTGCATTATGATAGAGTATAATTTAGCAAAATACATGTTCTCATATTGTATGAGAATTTGTGAAGGATGGAGATGCTAGGCATCCGAATCTACCAAAAAGGTTTTGGGAACTGATATTATACTCGCGATTCTTCCTTATAGGTTATAGTAGCTTGATCATGAAAGTTTTCATGATAAGGATGAATAGAAGCTGTATGTAAAATGTTTACTACACTAATAGATTACTAAAGAATGGATTTTTGAAAGAACACCAAACATTTGATGATGGTGATCCACTTCAAAGTGCAAGTCCAAAGGTATTAGTATTTGACTATATACGCTTTGTACCATGTGTCATGTTGATGACACCACTATTGATGTTGATACATTCTTTTAAAAGAAAAGGAATTGCTGAAAGAGAATCTATAAAATATTTGGCAGAAAATAAAAGGTTGGAGATGTCCAACTTAGGTATATAGAAGATATACATGTTATGGCTGTATTCCTTGCTTGTTAAACAATGTGGCTCTTCGGTATTGGATACAGAATTGGTTGGTATGAAGTGTCATACAGGACAAAGCAATTCATGAACTACAATGGCCTAAATAACTAGCAAGAGAATAAGTGATGATGTTCATCGAAAACAAATAAAGTGTTATTGTGTTTTTTGTTGACATCAAACCTAGCCTTCAAGATTTGTTTTAATAATTGTTATTTTGTTCCGGTATCATGAGAACAATGGTTGTTCAGATAATTACCATATTCCATAAAGGATGGATGAACTTTTACAAGTCTAGTTGGAGAAATCACATCCATAAACACTATTGCTAAAATGTCGCAAGACAAATGATTGAAAGATCACTTATGAAGTGACATCGCAGTTTAAATTATATTTGAAAGAAAACATGAAGAAACTCCATGTTGATGGATTTTTGGAGTCTTTGATTTTGATCAATTGACGCATGTGAGACTTTCCTCGAGATAATTGAAACTCCGTCCATAGGCCAGAGAGGAACGGATGACTAGCTTATTGGAAATTGTGCATGCTGATGTGCATAGTCCATTATGTATAGCCTTATGTGATGGATCTTTTTGCTTCATATGCTTTCTCCGAAAATTTGAGTGAATATATCTGTATATTTACTTAATAAGGAAGAAGTATGAAACATTTGAAAATTGTTCAAAGACTTTCAAGATGAAGTGAAAAATCATTGTAACAAGAAAATAAAAGAGTTTATGATTTGATCATAAAGGAAGATATTTGAGTTACATGTTTAGCAAAAACACCTAAGACTTGAGGAATTGTTCCATGATTTGTGTTTCCCGATAAACCATAGGAGTATGGCATATTCGAGAGATAAAATCAAACCATGTTTGACATGGTAAGATCAAGGGTGTCATTTATAAAACTGCCATTATGTTTTAAGGATTGAAGCTTTAGAGACTACCGCTTTTACACTGAAAATATCACCATCGTGATCCATTGAAATGACACCATATGATTTATGGTTTGGGATAAAACCCGAATTGTCTTTTCTTAAATTTTGGTATGCTATGCATAAGTAAAATGTTTACAACCAAAGTCGGATAAGCACGTCTTTGTAGGTTATCCCAAAAGAATTTGTTGGGAATTCCTCCATAACACCGAGGACAAAAGAGTTTGTCGCTTAGAACGTCAAGTTTCTTGAGAAGGAATTTTTCGTGAAAAGTTAAGTGGGAGGACAATAGAACTTTGATAAGGTTGTTGAACCTTAGCTATATGTGCTAAGTAGCGCAAGCCGGAAAGTGTCCTGGTGGTGTCCACAATGCTCATGGCTCTCGTGATTACAAAGGGCATGATCTTGGAGATTAGAGTTCCTATTGAACCATGTGGGTCGGTAAGAATCAAATTGTAAGATTTGAAACAGAAGTTGTTATTGTTTTGACAATGATGAACCGACTGCATGCAAAGAGGTGATGATGGGCCCTGACTCCATAAAATGACTAGAAGTCATAGAATCCGTGATAGTATCCATACACGAGAAATCAAGTTTCTGAACTTGGAAGACCCTCCGGAAAGGCGTGAAGCCTATCGGTCGTGTTTGGATCTATAAAGAAATAGACATGGATGTTTGACATCTATGAAATAGTCGACATGTCGGAAAGAAGTTTACGGCAATGTTCAAGGAGTTGACTATGACAAGATATGATCTTTCATAGCGATATATTACTTGAAGGATTAATGTAGCAACCACTACATATAATTTGGTATATGGTAGTTGAATAAAGAAAACAAGGTTCTTCTAATAGAACGATAACCTAGGACATGTACATGACATGGTCCGAAGGGTTTTGTTAATTCAAAGGGTGCTAAAAGGGCATGTAAACTTCAATAGTTGAAGTAAGCATAGCGGAGTTGGAATCTTCACCATGATGAAACTGTTAAAAGAGTTTAAATTCATCGGAGATGATGAAGATGCTTGCATTTGCAAGAAATTAAGTGGGAGCGCTGAGACATATTTCTAATACATTATGTAGAGGACATATTGTTGATTGGAAATGATGTATCTTGTATTGACACAAGTTAAGAATTTCATTAAAATAAGATTTTGATGAAAGACTTGGGCAAACCACGGGGATATTAGGCATCAATATCTATATGGATAGATTAAGGCGCTAATATGGTTGTGCCAGACATACATATATGAGATATTGAAAGGGTTCAATATGGAAACAACAAGAAAGGTTCTTGCTGCATGGAAAGGATTGTATCAAAATTCAAGTGTTTCAACACTTGGTGAGTAAAATCACATGAAGATTTTGATCGATTATACCATGATATGTATATATCCAGAATGTCCTATGCTCTAAATGTTATGAGCATATACCAGAATGATTCATAAGATGATCATTGGACAATAGTAAAGATATTCTTATGAGCTTTGGAAGAACTAAGAATATATAATGTATAAGTGACAAATAGTTAAAGGTAGTTCATTGTAAAGTGTTACATTGATACTAGTTTTGTCACAAGATACAAATTAGATTTATCTCAATTTAGACTATGGGTGGCACAATATAATTGAAAGGATGTTCCATGATGGATTTGGATGAGTTCCAAAGTTGAGATATTGTGACGGATACTACAACAAAAGGCTAAGTATATGACTGCTATAGTAGCAGCATAGGAGGGCATTTGTGTCAAGTAGTTTGTTATCAAACTAGGTGTGGTTCAAAGTGGGCTAATACTATGAAGATATATTGTGTGACAATAATATCAACATATTTTAACCCGAACAAACTAAAGGTCTCACCAGAGGACCAAATTTATACAATGCCATCTCATTTGAGAATGAGTGATGCGTAGAGACGCAAAGACATGCAAATACACACGGACCTGAAACTGTCAGATCTAGAGATTATGTTAACCACTAGCAATCGCGTATATGCAACACCAGAAAGCCATAGGTGTTCAATACGCAAAGTTTTTCAAACTAGATTATTGACTCTAGTGCAAGTGGGAGACTGAAGGGAATATGCCCGAGAGGCAATAATAAAGTGGTTATTATCTTATTCCTTGTTTATTATAAATGTTTATTTTGCATGCTATAATTGTATTGATAGGAAACGTTAATACATGTGTGTTTAATAAACAAATAAAAGGTTCCTAGTCATGCCTCTCTTATAGACTAGCTTGTTGATTAACAAGATGATCAAGGTTTCCTGATCATGGACATTAGATGTTGTTAATAACGAGGTCACAACATTGGTGGAATGATGTGATGAACATTCATCCGAATTATAGCATTACGATCAGAGTCATTATGTTTATATTGCTATAACATAATATGAAGTAATCTCAGTCCTTAGACCATGAGATCATGTTAATTGCTAACACCGGAAGAGTATCTTGATAACATCAAACGTCACACCGTAACAGGGTGACTATAAAGGTGGGTTCAGTGCTACAAAGGTGTTATGTTGAGGCTCATGGATCAAGAGTGGGATTTGTCCATCCCGATGACGGATAGATATACTCTGGGCCCTCTTGATGATATCACATTGAAATAGCTTGCAAGCAAGTGATGTGATCACTAGAATGTTATATCACGGGAACGAGAAAAGAGTGCATGTCGGTAACAAGATCAAACTAGGTATTTGGATACCGATGATCGAATCTCGGACATGTAATATATCACGAGACAAAGGGATTTAGTTACGACGTTAAAGGTTCACACGATCACAAGAGTCATCATTGAATGTGTAGGAGTCAGTATGGATCTCCAGGTCCCGCTTCTGATTATTGATCTGAGAGGGGTCTCGATCATGTCTGCATTATTCGCGAACCGTAGGGTGACACACTTAAGGGATACCGACACCATTTGGAGCAAATATGTTTCAGATAAATATTTAAGAAAGCGCTGGAATTATTTCAATAGACACCAAAACTGCTTTGTGAAATTGCTGAAATTGGTTCTGCATGTAATATTGAAATGTTGGGGGTTTATGTGAATGTTTGTTAATTAAAGTAATTAACAAAATTCTGAATAAAATTAATAAAAGAGTTTTATTAAATGAGAGAGCATTAAATTTGGAGAAATTTAATGCATTTAAAGTGGAGACTTTAAAAGAGAATGTGAAGGGGCAAATTTATGTGGAGGGAGGTACCACCACATGAATGGAGGAGGTGAAGGGTCACCTCCTCCATGCGCCGGCCATGAAGGAGGGGCACCCCCCTCCTCCTATAAAAGGCCACCCCCTCCTCACTTCTCATACACACCTCCTTGTGAAGGATCTCTCTCCCCCTCTAGTATTATTCCCCCATGGTCTCGGATTAGCGAGATACATGTTCCCAGTGGATTTATCTGGAAAGGAGTTGCTGCTTCCGCTGCTTTGCTGGAGCGAGGGACGGAGGTTGTCGGGGTACCAGACGTGTGTGCGATCACGGATGCACCGCTGCTTTGCGGTGCTGGACTTGGTGGTGCTAGAGCTGGATCTGATGGACGTGCTGGAGCCGGACCTGCTGGACTTCATCACGATCTTGAGATCGACAAGTGTACGACTACATCAACCACGAGTTCCTACTCGTTAACAAAGCTCATTGTCTACGAGGGTAAGTTCTCGTTGGATGTATGTCCACCCGTTGCTCTATATCTAGTAGATAGATCTTGGCGTATAGTTCTCATCGTAGGAAATTTTTTGTTTTCTATGATGCGGACCCAACACCAGGTAGCAGCCTAAGGACTATGGGTTAGACGTCGCTTATGTTTATGGCCTGTTAGGCCGTTTGTTAAGTTTGTTTTGTAGAACAACATAATTTGCTTTCGTTGTTTGGTGTGATGATGGGTCTGTGAGCCCTGGTTTGTAATAATCTGATATCGTACTCTATTAAGAGTTTAAACTTATGTTGTTGTATCCCTCTGTTCTGTAATGTTACCGAGTTATACTATGAGTCTCTAAGGTTGGAGTTAAGTTTATCTTAGATATTAATATGAGGTTTGTTTAACCCTAATCCCGTGGGTGTTACCGATTTTTGTATCGGAGAAGGACTGCATGTAGGAAACCCTAGTTTTGGTCGATGTTGAGTTTAGAAGTTGACAAAACTATTTTAAAGTTGAAAATTATTTGCAAAAACTCTGACTAGGATTCTTTTTACTCCTTTTCTGGTGTGATTCTAATGCTGGAGTTTCCTTATCCTATTTGGTTTGAAAAGGTTGTCATTCCTTATCTTTAATTTCAAACTTTTAGGATCGTGGTTTGGGGGTTGTTTTTCTAAGTACTCTATAACTGGTTACTATTCTCCGAGTTATCAAGATATCTCAGTTCTGCTTGATGCATAACATCTTACCACTCCATTGTTATGGTTTGTAAGTTAGCTAATTAGTGTATACGTTAGTATGCTTTAATACTACCATGCTTGATTAGATGATATGTTTTATATCCAGTATCCTTTGTCTTTGAATCCCTTGGCTGACTCCATCTGTTCTTACAGGATGGGTGACACTTCTCGAGCTTGCACCCGGGCTCATGCTCGTAGTTCTAGGAATGAGGATGATACTTCTAATCTTCCTCCACCACCATCAACGGTTCAACTCATGGCTATGTATGAGACCAACCGTGCTGAAAATATGAGGCTCCTTGAAAGGATTGAGCATAATACTCAACGCCAAAACAATTAAGTCTGCGTCAAGAATTTTATACGTCTCACTCCGCTAGTCTATAGTTTTCTACTAAGCTAGTTGATGCAGACTACTGGCTTCGCACCATGGAGCGCAAACTTCAGGTTGGTCATGTTTCTGAAGCTGATTGGGTAACCTTTGCTACCTATCACCTAGAGGGAGCAGCTAACTCCTGGTGGGAAAAATTCTTGGCAATGCAAGCCGTCCAACATGTCGTTACTTGGCAAGAGTTCACTGAAGCCTTCCGAGATTATCATATTCTGGAGGGTCTCATGGATCAAAAGAGGGAGGAGTTTCTTAATTTGAAACAGGGCACTAGTTTTGTGTATGACTACCAGCACAACTTCAATCGTCTTGCCTGTTATGCTCCTGAAGAAGTCTCCACTAATGCTAATAAGAAAGTTTTGTTTCATAAGGGGATGGATCCCGAGGTTCACCGTGATCTTCATCTCATGGACTTTGGCAATTTCCAAGCTCTTGTCAATAAAGCAATGAAAGAAGAGAGTGGAAAGGTGGAGTATTGATGGCTCTGAAATATAGCCATCTAACGTCCACATTTAAACTAGATATTAGTCATATTTATGATAAAATATCTCTCTAAACCCTGCCACTAATGTTAATATTCAAAGGGGTATGCAATCCTTTGTTCTTGTATTTTTCCTACGTAGATAATGTCGTTTAAAGGAGGGAATCACTACATTAAAGTCAAAGATACGATATTTCCTTTGACTAGAAGAAACCAGGAGCCGTCCAGCGAAGGCAGACGCTGTAACGACCAACTATATGGCCGGAGCAAAAATTCTGACCATATAGCTCCGGCCGTATAGTTGGCGTCGCCACCGTTAGGTCAAACGGAACAACTTTCATGAAGAGACCCCTATATAAAGAAGCCTCAGGCAACGGGAAATAGAGCGCGCTACATCTCGTTCCATCCTGAAGAAGCCAGACTTCGCCAAAAAGCCGCCTCAGATCTCCAAACCCTTCTCCATCTCCATAGCCATACTTCACCACTTGTAATAGTAGTTCTCTTCTCCGATTGGCAACATTGTAAGACTATTGATATCAATCTTATGATTTTCATTACAATGTTTATGATTGTTGATCTCATCTCTATGTGTGAGTAATTCTCCTTGGGCTAAGGGCTTCGGCCTAGCCATGTAGCAATTGTGCATATGAATTATCATAGATGGGATCGTGTATTAGTTTGTATGACATGATGATTATTGTATCCTATCTTGCCTTAAGCAAGGACTCGTCAGGTACCCAAGACCCCGAGGGTTGAGCAAGGTATATGGAGTATGAGTGATGACTGATTTGCAGGTTGGGAACCCCAGTGATAGAAGGAGTAGTACGGTTGTATGTGAGGGATTTGCTTGGTATTAATGGTGACATCATGATGCATATCATTAGTTCTCTTTCTTCTATGGATAAGACTAGTAGGTTATTGCTATAAGCGGTTGTGGAGTTAATAGCAATTATGGATGCACTGGCCACATATAATTTATCTTGCTCTAACAAGTACACACATGCTTTATTTCTACCTTTTATTTCCATCACATGTTTTGCACAGCTACAGGTGAAACCGAACGCCCTAGGCCCTCTCTCTCCATCATCAACAACAACCAAAATACGCAAACTACTGGTCCGGTGAAAACACAAAAGGAATTCTAAAACTCCCAAAGGTCCGTTAAAATAACTTCACTACACATTCGCTTCCCGAGGATTCGATAACCTAGGTCTACTAGGGAAAAAGAAGCTATACTACATCCGTAATCCGGATCGAAGGTATCAACCCTTTTTTGGCGCCGTTGCCGGGGAAGCAATAGCTACCCTGGTGAGGTTATTAGGAATCTTGCTAGTTTATTTCTTGTTTTTATTTTTGTTAGTTTACTTTCAGTCTTTATTTGATAAACCAAAAAAATTAGTTAGTCTTTAAATTCTTGTTTTTACAGTTACAATTCTTTATCTAAGAAAACCCAAAAACATAGGAAGTATGGCTGAAAAGAAGCTTGGGGAGTTTGCTACTCCCATATTTGTGTACTCCTATTACTTAGCCAGCAATTGCTGCTGATGATTATGAAATTAAGCCCCATTACTTGAGTTTGGTTCAACATAATCAATTTGGAGGCTCTGTTGTTGAAGACGCAGGTATGCACTTAAATACTTTCACTGAAATATGTGATATGATGCGTATAAAAGACGTTGACCCTGATGCGGTCAAATTGCATCTATTTCCTTTCTCTCTAAGAGGAAGAGCTAAATAATGGTTGCTATCTTTGCCTAAAAATACTATTACATCATGGGTGGGATGTACTTCTTTATTTATGACTAAAATTTTCCCACTTGTAAAGACTATGCAACTTCGATCTAATATTACAGGCTTTAGATAGGAAGAGCGTGAGCCACTAGCGCTTGCATGGGAGAGGATGAAAGAATGCCTAAGAAACTATCCTAGTCATGGGATGGAAGATTGGTTAATCCTCCATTTATTTTACAATGCTCGTAACCCTGTATCTAAGTCTATGCTTGATACTGCAGCTGGAGGAACATTTATGGGTAAACATATTACCGAAGCAAAGCAGCTGCTAGACAATATGCAAGACAACCATTCCCGATGGCATGTGGAAAGATCAAACACGAAGATGGTGAACTCTGTCTCACCACAAGAGAATGAAGATCTCAATGCTAAGTTGGATGAGCTCATACTTGCCGTAAAAGGTAAGGAAACTCAGGTAAGAGCCACCCTCAAAACAAATATTGAAGAAATAGACTTCGTAGCTCATAATGATTACAATCCTGCTTGGAAGGAGAGTTACAATCCTAACTTTCAGAAACACTATGCTAGTCCTGCAGGAAATTCTAATAATAATATGGGAAAGTAATGGTAGTCTCCAAGAAACACTGAAGTCTTTCATAGACTCACAAAACAAACAAAATAATATTCTAGGTAAAATCACGGAGAACCATGATTCTATGCTTGGTAAACTATCTAACCAAGATGTTAGTTTGAGAAATGATTTACAAGCCCTTCAAGAAAGAACGAGGATTGTTGAGGCACAGCTAGGTAAGATAACCAAGAGTCAAACTCTCATTCTAGCTAGGTTTGCAGGTAAAGCTGAGCCCAATCCTGTTGAGGAACTTAAAATGATGAGGATCCAAAGGGAGGAGCCTGAAGAACTTGATTATAGTAATGCCCCTTCACCAAGCTACACCATCAAAGATCTCGTAAAAAGGATCAACGTCAAAATTCTGGTAAGTGAAGGTAATGTATCAACATTTTGTTGATCAAGTTGCAATTAAGGTACGTGAGCTTGAAGAAGAATACAAGAAAATCACTAAAAAATTACCTGTTAAACTAGATGACATATTTGAGCCTACTATTAAGATAAAAATTGGAACCAATGAGATAGCTGCACTTTGTGATCTAGGTGCAAGCATCTCAACAATTCCAAAGAGTCTTTTCAACAAGTTAAATCTTGGCTCCTTTGAAATTTCTGAGTTAAAATTGCATCTAGCAGATTTTACCTACAAACAAGCTGTAGGGATTAAGGAGAACACTTTAGTTTACATCAAAGGCTGTCCTGCTCTAATTGATTTTGTTATTGTTGACATGCCTGAAGATACAGTTGCTCCTATAATTCTAGACCGTCCTTTCCTAAGAACTATTAAGGCTTTCATTAATCTGCATGAAGGGAACGTGAAGCTCCAATTGCCTTCACGGGATCCTCTTGTTATTCATTTTCCTAGGAAGAAGAAAGCCAAGGATGACGAGAAGGAGGCCATCACTTTGAAGGCCAATTACTTTGGAGTGGGTGTTTCACTCATTTGGCCCAAGTGAGTATCATTAAGGTCAAGCTATTGACCATAAAAGAGCCCTCTATGGGAGGCAACTCATGTGAAATAAAGGTTTGAGTTAAGTTTTTAGTTCTAGTTTAAGTTTTTGTTTAATAAAGAGTGCTAGAAAACTCCATTCAAGGAGAAGAAATTTGGTAGTACTTAAAATTCTGCTTTATTCATGCTATAGTTGGTCGACAATATTTGCTGTCAATTTTCTAACAAAAACAAGGTATATCACTAAGTTACACGAAAAGAAATAGTTTACGAAGAAACAATTTTTTTACGCACACAGAGAGTTTAACGACCAACTATATAGCGGGAATAAAAATTCTGTCCGTATAGTTCCGGTCGTATAGTTATCTTTGCCATCGAAAATCTTTCTGCAATATGTACTGAGAGTTTAACGACCAACTATATGGCGGGAATAAAAATTCCGGTCATATAGTTCCAGCCGTATAGATATCAATGCCTCCGTACAATTTCTTTTCATATGTTCTGAGAGTTTAACGACCAACTATACGACGGGAATAAAAATTCCGGCCGTATAGTTCCGGTCATATAGATATCTATGCCTTTGCAAATTTTCTTTCGCAGAGAGAGACAGTTTAACGACCAACTATACGGCCGGAACATTTTGTTGCGCCCGTATAGCTGCGCCGCTAGGAGGAAGACCTAATATTTTGTCAGAACGCCAACTATACGGCTGGAACTCATGTTCCGCTCGTATAACTGCACCCGTATAGTTGCGTCTGACCACAAAATCGCACTGGAAGGTACCCCCAACTCCAAAACTTCATTCATTTTACTTTCTTCTACCTGCAAACTCTCTGAAAACCTCAAGGGATCTTCATCTCTGCTCAATTTCGTTCGATTTCCTCGCACACAAGTGATCTACGGTATGTTTCTCCTCCGATCCTCCAATTACTTTTTGCAAATTCATCTTCGATCTATTGTCATTACCAATCTAGGGTGAGATCTACTATGAACTTATTGCCATGATTTTTTTACCTAGATTATTATCTTGAGGAGATTCTTTAGTGTGTTTAGATGAGGAATATGATACACTTACTATTGTTGGATCAAAAAGTTTTATTTCTGCCTTTCTTCGATGTTTTAGAAGATGAACACAAGGAGCCAAACTCGTGCTTGTGCCACCGCTAGCGCTTCTCAGGCTGTCGCTCGGGATTGCATGGGGATACGGTTCAGGAATGAGGCCCATCGCGAATGCTTCAACAAGATCAAGAACCGCGAAGTGAAGGCTACCAAGTGGGCTTGTCCCACTATATTGAACTAACTCGGCATTTCTGATGACTTTAATTTACTTTGCAATAGAGCTGGCCTGCAAAACTTTGTGTACAATGATGTACCTACTTATCACCGCTTAACCATCGAATTCCTAAGTCCATTGCAAAGCACCGTTAAACAATGGCAAGGAGAGGATACTATTTCTTTCCGTCTGATGAACAACAACTACACTTTAACATTAGATGAATGGTGCACATGTTTTAATTTGCCAAACAATGATGTTCATGCTATACGCACATCCTTTACTGGCTTAATTCCTTCCCCCGATCAATACTATAATGAATGAGTTTCACTAGTAGAGTGAACAAAGGGAAAATATTCAACACCCTGCAATTCGCTATTTGTTATATGTTATTGCTAACACCTTGCAGACACCTAATGAGTTCACGAGACTCAATGAGGAGGACATCCTAGTACTCGCAAATGCTGCTTACATCAACTGCAGCTTGTCACTCAACTTGGGCGCCATCCTTGTGCACTACTTGCAGTAGCAAGCCTCCCAAAGCCAATGGCTAATCACTAGAGGAGGCGTCATCACCGTTCTTGCCACTACCCTAGACATCGATCTAGATGAGTTGCAACCCATACTAGGTGAGACGCGTGTTGGTTTATCCACCTTGAGGGCCTGTGGAATGCTCACTAGGAGAGGTGGTGTTCATTATCTGCATATTGCTGGAGCTGGGCGTATCTACCCCGCTCCTTTGCCTAATGGTCTTTTCTCTATCGAGGAAGGACGTTTGCTATATGATGTGCAGGTTGAGCAGTACCAACCCAAGGAGGAGATTCCTGAAGAGGATGAGGACCAAGAGGAGGAGCAAGAGGTTCCTCACCAAGAGGAGCAACCACAAAGCTGGTTCGCCACATACCAAGATTTCCAAGGACTTGGAGGGATTGTGGAGAGGATGCACAACCTCTCTTTGAACCTCCGAGAATCAACAAGTAACCTCTCAACTCAATTCACAAACTGGAGTAACGACTTTTCCCGCCACCACAATAAATTGAAGGGCTTGCAAAAGCCTAAGCTTGGGGAAGTATCCTCATGCATCTTTATGTGGCGTTCATTTGCTTTTATTTATTTTAGAGGTTTTGTTTTTATTTGAGTTTATAAGCACTCATGTTGGTTTCCCCAACACTTTATCTTTAGTTCTTTTTATTTGCTTTTGAAATTTTCTAGCCGAGCTTTGCTGCCAATTTTCTATTCTTTATTTCCCTCTCTTAAAAATCACAAAAAGATTTCTCCATTTTTCCTTATTTTCCCTCTTTCTTTTCTTTCCGCCTCGAGGTCTTCATATATTTGCAGGAGAGTGATCGACTTTGAGTTTTCGAGAAACAAATAAAAAAGGAAGAGAGAAGTGGAACCAAACATGAGGTATATGCCTTATGACTCCCCACTTTTGAAGTTTGAGAAACCTATGCTAGCTAGTAGTGAATGTTGAGATATTATATTGGTGGAGTGAGTCATTGTATTGCCGTAAGATTGTCGTTTGCATGGGTATTTATTTTGTTCCAGCTCTCGTAGTTAACCAAGTCTTGCCTAAAAATTGCTAAACAATTGTAATAATAAAAAGTCTCACGATTGAAGGCTTGGGTGTTGTAGTGCTTAGTCTTGAAGGCTTATTTCTAGAGACACTTGACACCACTAAAAACATTGATTGACTTGATAGCTCTCTTTGAAAAGATTTGTTCTATTGAATTAATGTTTAGCGGTTTTTGTGAGCATGCCAAAGTTTGACTTGTTAATCATAAGAATGATATAGCTTGACGTGTGTCAAACTTCATGGGAACCCAACAACTCTGTTGGCCTACGAATGATATTTATGGAGGAAACTCCTAGATTTCGGCTATGAGTTGATTAAACACTTGTAGCAGCAATTCTATAGTGGGTAGATTTTTGGCACTCCCGGGTAGCTGTAATCAAGATGGAATCACTCCTCTAGCTGTTATGAGAAATCATTGTGCAAAAGGAACAAAAACCTTAGTGATGCCACGAGTGTCCATCATAGCCCGATAAACTAAATATTTTTTTGGCATGCTCTCAGTTACTTAAAAACTGAAATTCTTGAAGTACAATGAATAGAAAAGTAGTGCTTGGAAGGTCTTGATTTATTGATGTGGGAGAATTGAGATACTCCAGTATATATGCTTTTCATGACAACTCTCACACTCTTAATTTACATGATTATACTTTACTATGAGTTGATTACTTGACATGGAATAAAATTTACTCATTTGGATCATCCATACTTATAATAATTTTGCTGCGCTATAAGGATGCATGAAACCCGTATGATATGCTTGCCATTGCTCTATCTATGCTAAAGTTTTTCAGATTTATAAAGTGGAGGAAACACGAGACTACTAATCATGAGTAAGATCACCATCTCGTTATTTCAGTTTAAATGTTGAGTTCCTTTTTGATTTTGGTTTTCTTGCTCGGGACGATCAAGTTTAAGCTTGGGGAGGTTGATGGCTGAAATATAGCCATCTAACGTCCACATTTAAACTGGATATTAGTCATATTTATGATAAAATATCTCTCTAAACCCTGCCACTAATGCTAATATTCAAAGGGGTATGCAATCATTTGTTCTTGTATTATTCCTACGTAGATAATATCGTTCAATGGAGGGAATCACTACATTAAAGTCAAAGATATGATATTTCCTTCGCCCAGAAGAAACTAGGAGCCGTCCAGCGAAGGCAGACGCCGTAACGACCAACTATACGGCTGGAGCAAAAATTCCGACCATATAGCTCTGGCCATATAGTTGGCGCCGCCACCGTTAGGTAAAACAGAACAACTTTCGTGAAGGAACCCCTATATAAAGAAGCCTCAGGCGACAAGAAACAGAGCGCGCTACATCTCGTTCCATCCCGAAGAAGCCAGACTTCGCCAAAAACCCGCCTCAGATCTCCAAACCCTTCTCCATCTCCATAGCCATACTTCACCACTTGTAATAGTAGATCTCTTCTCCGATTGGCAAAATTGTAAGACTATTGCTATCAATCTTATGATTTTCATTACAATGTTTATGATTGTTGATCTCATCTCTATGTGTGAGTAATTCTCCTTGGGCTAAGGGCTTCGGCCTAGCCATGTAGCAATTGTGCATATGAATTATCATAGATGGGATCATGTATTAGTTTGTATGACATGATGATTATTGTATCCTCTCTTGCCTCAATCCAAGGACTTGTCAGGTACCCAAGACCCTGAGGGTTGAGCCTGGTATAGCGAGTATGAGTGATGACTGATCTGCAGGTTGGGAACCCCAGTGACAGAAGGGGTAGTATGGCTGTATGTCAGGGATTTTCTTGGGATTAACGGTGACATCACGATGCATATCATTAGTTCTCTTTCTTCTATGGATGAGACTAGTAGGTTATTGCTATAAGCGGTTGTGGAGGCAATAGCAATTATGGATGCACTGCCCACATATAATTTATCTTACTCTAACAAGTACACGCATGCTTTACTTCTACCTTTTATTTCCATCAGATGTTTTTCATAGCTACAGGTGAAACCGAACGCCCTAGGCCCTCTCTCTCTCCATCGTCAACAACAATCAAAAGACGCAAACTACTAGTCCATTGAAAACACAAAAGGAATTCTAAAACTCATGAAGGTCCATTAAAATAACTTCACTACGCATTCGCTTCCAGAGGATTCGATAACCTAGGTCTACTAGGGAAAAACAAGCTATACTACATCCATAATCCGGATCAAAGGTATCAAGTATGAGGAAACTCACAAGCATTCTCACGAAGGGTTCAACAAAGCTGGTTCAAGCACCAATAAGCGTCATGTCTTCGTGCCTTACAGTGTTGTGCCACGTGCCCCTTACACCCAAAGGTCTTCTAGATATGCTCCTCGTCCTAATGTTACTTCAAGCAACATTGGTGGGACAAACTATCCTGCTACCGGTACGACATCAGGTCTTATCTGCTTCAACTACTGCCAGCCTGGCCACTTTGCAAAGGAGTGTCCTCAAAAGAATGCTACAAAGAGATCATCACCAAAGAAGTATAACAAGCCTCAAGTTGCTGGGAGTGGTCATCTGACCCATATCTTTGCTGAAGAGGCTTAGGAGGATCCAATCGTCGTTATGGGTACACTTCGTATCAATCACATTCCATCTAAAGTTTTGTTTGATTCTAGAGCATCGCATTCATTCATGTCACAAGATTTTGCGGGAATGCATGGGATAAGTTTCGAGGGGTTGTCTAAACCTTTGCTGGTTCAATATCCTGGTTCTAGTTGGCGTACCACCATGGTTAGTCATGGGAATATAATCAATGTTGCCTCTCAGTTGTTCCCCACTTCTCTTATTGCCCTTAGGTCAACTTACATTGACGTCATCTTGGGCATGGACTGGTTGTCCCAATATCAAGCAGTTATCGACTGTGCAACCAAGTCTATGACTTTGACTAGTCCTGCTGGTATAATAGTCACATATTGGACCGTAGGGTCACTATGTCCTTCGGTTGTTTCTATTCCTCAAGTGGAGTTGTATGCTCTTAAAGTTCAACATCCGTTAGAGATTCAAGATGTTTCCGTGGTATGTGAATTCCCAGATGTCTTACTTGAAGAGTTGCCTGGCATGCCACCTGATCGAAGTGTGGAGTTTGTCATAGAGTTAGTTCCTGGAACTACACATGTTTCCAAGAGACCCTATTGTATGCCTCCTCATGAGCTAGTGGAGCTGAAGAATCAAATAGAAGAGTTAGAGGAAAAAGGTTATATTCAGCCTAGCACATCTTCTTGGGGATGTCCTACCATCTTTGTTAAGAAGCAGGATACCAATATTACTATGACTGGTTGTGGACTATCACCCTCTCAATGTTGTGACTATCAAGAACAAGTATCCTCTCCCTAGGATCAACGATCTTTTTGATCAGTTAAGTGGTGCCACCGTATTTTCCAAGATGGATCTGAGGTCCGGGTATCACCAAATAAAGATCGAAAACAAAGACATTCCAAAGACTGTTTTCACTACTCGTTATGGTATTTATGAGTACACTATCAATTCCTTTGGTCTTAACAATGCTCCATCCACTTTTATGTGGCTCATGGACTCTGTATTCATTGAGTATCTCGACAAGTTCATTGTGGTCTACATCGACGATATTTTGGTATACTCCAAGACTAGACAAGAACATGCTAAACATCTGTGTTTGGTGTTGACAAAACTTCGAGAACGTTGTCTCTATGCCAAGTTCTCCAAATGTGAGTTTTGGTTACAAGAACTCATATTCCTTGGTCATGTTGTTTCTGCCGAAGGAGTTGCTGTTATTCCGGACAAGGTTCAATCCATCCTTGACTAGGAATCCCCCAAATCCGTTAAGGATGTTCGAAGTTTTCTCGGGTTGGCGGGTTATTACCGTCGATTTATTGAGAAATTTTCCAAGATCGCCAAGCCGGTGATTGATCTTCTTAAGAAGAATAATAAGTTTGAATGGTCTGACAAGGCTGAAGAAAGCTTCCAGGTTTTGAAAACCAAGCTAACAACTGCTCCGGTACTAGTTCTTCCAGACACCAACAAAGACTTTGTCATATTCTTTGATGCCTCCAACCAAGGTCTCGGATGTGTGTTGATGCAGGATGGCCATGTAGTAGCCTATTCCTCTAGGCAGTTGAAACCACACTAGAACAACTATCCAACTCATGATCTCGAGCCTGCAGCTGTTGTTCATGCTCTTAAGCAATGGCGACATTACCTCATCGGTAGTCGTTGTGAGTTATACTCAGATCGTCAAAGTCTGAAGTACCTTTTCACACAACCTGATCTGAATCTCAGGAAGAGGAGGAGATGGTTGGAACTCATCAAAGATTATGATTTGGGTCTCAACTATCAACCTAACAAATCCAATGTCGTTGCTGATGCGCTAAGTCGGAAGTCCTACTGCAACAATCTATTGATCAAACAAGCTCAACCTTCTCTTCATGAGGAATTTTCTCAACTGAATCTTGAAGTTGTTCCTCATGGATTCCCATCTACTCTTGAGGTGAATTCTCCTATAGAGGATGAGATCAAATCTTCTCAGAAGCAGGATCCTAAAATTGACACGATAAAAGAGAGCATTGCTAACGGAGTTGCTAAATGTTTCTCCCTCAATGAACAAGGTGTCCTTTATTTTGGTACATGTCTAGTAGTGCCAAATGGAAAGGACTTGAAGCGGATAATTCTCTGAGAGGATCATGAATCACCTCTCTCCATTCACCCCGGTGGTACCAAGATGTATCGAGATCTCTGTCAAAGATTATGGTGGTCTGGTATGAAGAGAGATATCGCCCAATTAGCTGCTGAGTGTGATGTTTGCCGTCGCATCAAGGCTGAACATCAAAGACCCGCTGTTCTTCTACAACCGCACCATATTCCTGAGTGGAAATGGGATGAAGTTGGTATGGATTTCGTCACTGTTTTTCCCAAAACTGAAAAGGGAAATGATGCCATATGGGTAATCTTTGACTACTTGTCCAAGGTTGCTCATTTTCTATCTGTCTGTGAGAGGATTACTGCTAGTCATTTCACAGATCTATATATCTCCTGGATAGTCCTCCTCCATGGAGTTATGAAGAAAATTTTCTCCGACCGAAAAAGTTTGTTCACTTCCCGGTTCTGGTCAAGTTTCCAACAAGCTATGGGAACTCAGTTATCCTTCAACACAGCTTATCATCCTAGCAGTGGTGGTCAAACCAAAAGGGTGAATCAAATCCTTGAAGACATGCTTAGAGCGTGTGCTATATCATTTGGCAGGAACTGGGAGAAATGCCTACCTTTTGCTGAGTTCTCCTACAACAACAGTTATCAGTACAGTATAGACATGGCACCTTTTCAGTTCCTTTATGGAAGAACCTGTCATACTCCTCTAAATTGGTCCGAAACCAGCGAAAGAAAATTCTTTGGACCGGATATGATCAAGGAAGCAGAAGATCAAGTTCGTATTATACCAGATCGTTTAAAAACTGCTCAGTCTGGTCAAAATAGCTATCATGATCGTCACCATCAACATGTCAAATATGAAGTTGATGATCAAGCTTATCTTCGAGTCACTTTGTTAAAGGGTGTCCATCACTTCGGTATCAAGGGCAAACTAGGTCCTCATTATGTTAGTCCTTTCTGTTTCCTTTCCAAGCAAGGTAAGATCGCATATCAATTGGACCTGCCTGCAAACTTCCCTGAGGTGCATGCTGTCTTTCATGTATCTCAACTCAAGCGTTGCTTCAAAGACCATGTTCATGGTGTTGATCACCAAACTCTTGACCTTCAAGAGGATCTAACTTATTGAGAGCATCCCGTTTGTATCCTTGGTGTGGTTGATCACAAGACTCGTCATGAAAGCATCAAATTCCTGAAAGTTCAGTGGTCTCATTACTCTGAGGACGAAGCAACCTGGGAATGAGAAGATCGTCTTCGATCTGAGTACCCTGCCTTCTTTTCTAAAACTTAGGAATCTCGGGACGAGATTCTTGTAAGGGGGGTAGAGCTGTAACATCCCATGTTTGTAATATATGAGCATGGCATGCATGAATCCATTGCATTCTGGTGTGGTTTGGAAATAAGAGGGGATAAAAACCCTAGCTCTATATTGTTTTCTCCTCAAATTCTACTCCAGTTTGAAATACTCTTTATTTAGCAAAGTGGATCCACAAGTGGGTCCTACTGTTCATATGTTCAGAAGGTTTCTGAAAACTTGCCTCATTCAAATCTATTCAAATTATTTTGATTTGAGTAAAAATAATGAGGGGTTTGAGAGAAAGTAGAAAAAGTTTTGTTAAAAAAAGTAAGGAAAGAGAGAGTGGCCGCGGCCTAGCCACCAGCCCATCCCGCTCCCTTTTCCACGAGCTCAGCAGCAGCCTCAGCTGGCCCATCCGGGGTCCAGATGCGGCCCGTACCGTTTTGACAACTGCCCGTGTTGTCGTCTTTGTCGACAACGGGGAAGCAACTCCATGGCTTTGCCATTGCCGTTGGATGCCGCGCGCGTGCCAAGTTTCGCGCCTCAGCGCCATATAAGCTCGGCCGCCATAGAGGAGAACCCCTAGACGCCACTTCCCCTTCCCCTTATCCTCTCCCTCCATGGCTGGCAAGATCTAGCTTGCTATCGCTGTCGCCCTCGCCGTCTTCGGTCGCCCCGAGATTGGCTAAAACCATCATCGTGACCGCCATCATCTCCCTGTTCTTCTCATCTAGTTCACGCAGCTTGATGCGCCTCCAATCGCCGGAATCGAGAGGTCCTTCTATCGCCGGACGCCGCCGCTCGCCGTCGATTCAGGCTTTGCCTCGCCTCGCCTCCAAGCTTCTCGCGCTCCCGGTGAGCTCCTAGACCTCGCAGTACCCTCAGATCCATGGCTCGCTTGCTGTAGCGCCCTGCTCGCGCTAGCCCGATTGCACCGTTGCTATACCTCACCGCATATGAGTTTCTGGTGTTCAAAATCGAGTGGGGTTGGCACGATCGTGTTCCTGGTCCCCATGCAGTTCGAACACACCCAAACAGGCTTGCTGGGGCACGCTGGATCACCGTCGGCAGCCACTAATCGGTGGTGTCGCCGTGTCCATCGTGGCGCCAACATGGTGTGGCCATGACATGGTGATGACTTCATGGTGACGTCATGCTTTGTTGATGTCATCCTGGCATCGTAATTCCTTTTTTCCTTTTCTGTTTTAATTAAACCGTATATGACAGATGGGGTGCACCTATCAGGTATTTAATATTTTCAGAAATGGTTTTAATATGGCAGAAATTGTCAAAATCTTATAAAATTCATAACTGATTCATATTTAATCAGAAAAATGTGTATAATATATCAAAACGTTTAGAAAAATGAGATCTACACTTTAAAAATATAATCATGCATTACTGAGCAACCTAAACCCTAGCTAGTTTAGAGGAACATCGAACCCCCTAATTGCATATGGGATCGATGGAATGCCAAACCCTCAGCACTCCGAACCCATTTAAATCATTGCTAATCCTAGGGCTGTCATGATAACTTTAATCTGACATATCATTCATGTGCTTGCACATTGCATGGTTCGGGATGTTGATTGTTTCATTTCTTTCCGGTATTGCTTATCCGCGATAGGATCCGAGCACGAGGCCGAAGTCAATGGCATCGAAGATCCATACATGTCTATTGAAGGACAAGACAAGCGTAGCCTCTCATTCTGAACCAATGTTTTACAAAGTATCTACTTTCTCGCTATATTGAACATGATTCCAATGTGGTTTTTGTCAGTAGCTAGAGTTACTATTTGCTGCATAGTTTCCCTATTGTAGCCTTATACACCTAATCCACTTCTCCTAGCATACCTAGGTCTGGCATGTGAGCGTTGCTAGAGATTCTTTGACCATGAAGCTTAGCCATGCTTAGTATTTACGCCTGATCCATTCCGATGATGATAAATTGGAGATGCCAAAGAGTCTAGAAAGGTAGGATATGGAGTGGAGACATGTTTGGAGGTGACGGATAAACATGTTAAGGCGTGTATGGGAGGTCATGTTGGGTGTGGTTTTTATAGTCCCATGCTCTCCATGCCTAGGACCTAAGTTCTTGCCTTTGGAACTGAGATGAGCATATAGTCACACGGGGCTTGGAACCCCTCGACTAACTAACTTGCCTAGTAGATTTCATGAGTCACATAGTTCGGGCTTTCCATTTGGCATATGCATTGAAAATGTTTTTGAAAGCGGAGGAGAAGGAGGTGCATCATAACAGGTAGGTAAGCGTGGCCGCAGTTGCTTGGGTCGATAGAGCCCCTAATAAACCAAGATCTCCTCACATCTCTAGGGACCGACTTCGGGATTTGACCCATTATGGTGAAACCCTCCTTAGGGCGTGACTCATGGTCTCAGCGAAAGCAAGGTAAAGGTTGTGGTCAACCACACTCTACCAGCCCTCCAAGGAAGAGGGCTAATAATATTTGGCACTAAGAGTCGGTTGTAATGCAGGGTAAGTTGTACACCGCAGGTTAAATCTTTTCGAAAAGCCATGTTCACGGTTATGAAAGCTTGGTTACCAAATTCTAAGATCATAGATAACATTAACTACATGTAAAACTTGTTGTTCCATGTGTGCTTAAGGATGCCTCCTCGGGGGTTCGAGGGGTGTTACAGGTCAGACCGCCCTACGCGCGTTGTTGTCTTTTCCTTCTTGTCCACGCCCAGCTGCCGGTTCGAGGCTCACGTCATAGTGTTCGTCCCATTCATAGGTACCTACATCATAGCTAATACTTAGTCTCCATGGGCTCATCATGCCAAGACCATACCTGCTTGGAGCACACGGTGCTTGCATCCTTGCGTTGCCCTTGTTGGCCAGGCCACACATCCGCTATGCTGCTGACCGGTGGGTCCTGGCCCACACGCTACAGCGCAATGCGAGGGACCCCCCGATCTCATTACACTGAAAGAAGCCCCGGGTGAGGGACAGCAACTTGCAACGCTAGTCGTGGTTCAACTAAGAGGCCATTGTCGGGATTCACCCTTCAACAACGCGTGGGCCTTGTCCTCGTCACGGGGAGCGTGACATGACTGGATGACATGCTTTCCCATCCCACAGAGCTGGCGTGCGCCTGCCTGCTCTCTCAAGTGGTTGTGTGACTGCTGGGCCACGCCTGGGCTTCTGCGGCAGCCCGCATTGACTATGCCCGCTTCGATTCCTGCAAAATAATTTTAGTGGGGCGCGATTGTTTCCCTCCCATGAGCCGGCAAGGTGGGCAGCAATCGTTCCCCTTCTTCGTTATAAAAGGGAGGGAAGACGCGAGGCTGTGGCTTAGTCTCCACTTCCCACACAGCCTTTCCCTTCCAACTCCCTACTCGGTGGTGAGGATGATGGTGTCGAGCAACTCCGGTGACAATGATCCTCCTTCTCCGGTCAGGGAGATCGCTCCAGCCTTGTTGGAGAGTCCGTGGCACAGGCGCCGGCGCCGAGGCTGCCGCATCTCCTCTGCCGCTGGTGTAGATCTCCCGCAACTGCACGCTGAGGCCCTGCCCCGCTGCGGCCACCGGGGAGGCGGCAACGGCCGGGGAGGCCCTTCCGGTCGTCGTGCTCCTTCTCCAAGGCGTGGGCACAGCCCGCCTTGCTAGGGCCACAATGGAAGACGCTCACTTCTCCGCCCGGCCCCTTCAATCTCTCCGTCTCAGTCTCGAGAATAATATATGGCGAACTTGGTGGGTTCCGAATTCTTAGTCATCCTAGGCGCAGGGTTCAGGAAGCAATTGGTGCTTCCTCGTTCCCTAGCAGAGGATTTAAATGGTCTTCATGCATGCGATGTAGAATTGTGCGAGACCAGCAGGGGCCAACCTGTCTAGTATCTTCATATGGACATTGACAAAGAGGGCCACATGTTCTTGGGCAAGGGCTGGCCCTCATTCGCAGATTGGTACAAGCTATGGGCCGGCCATGTGCTGAAATTTTGCTATCGCGGTGGGGGCTGGCTCGTAGTGAAGGTCTTCAAAGATACCATGAGCTTCTATAGCTACCCTCCCTACCTCGTTGATGACAGGGGGTTGAGGGGGCTCTCCTCCTGATGTAGGCGATGTCGATGGGTCGATTAGGCAACACGGTGCTGCTGGGAGCGGTAGGGAGCGGCACTTGCCCCCTTTCCCCAGCGCGCAACCTTTTGCCCGCATCCTTCCATCAAACGTCTTCCATCCGCCGGTTGCTGCATTTTACATTTCTCAAATGTAATGCCAATTGGCTATTATCAACGTATTTACCTTTGCCTTTGTGTTGTTTGCTCTTTTCCTTGCCGTATCGTGCTCATGGCTGCCCTTGATTCGTCTATACCTTGCTGTCTTTATGCCTCCACGAGGCCCGTGGGGGAATTGTTCATTGTCTCAGGTGCATTGCTCCTGTTCCCTTGGTTCCAACCTCATGGTCGACTCATGCCTTGCTTGTGGGGCCAGCCGCCCCTGGAAGCCGCGTGGTTGCTGCCACTCCCACCTGGCGGTGAGCCTTACACCCTCACTGAGACCTTGCCTTGGCCCTTCTTGCTCATCCATCTGCTGCTTATCCTGAAGTACGATGAACACACCTTACAGCATATTACCCATGCCTCAGGTTTAAAACAGGGTTTCGTGCCCTTGGTCAGGGCGCATGACATTGCCAACTCGGGGGCCTGACGTGGGAGGTGTGTCTTTGCGATTTAGTGCTTGTTGGATGCCTAGAGCACAACGCTCATACCTTAGAATGGATCATGAGAGTATGGCGTTTCCTAGCCTAACAGTCTTGTTACCCACATCCGGTCCTAAGAAAATCCAAAGGAATGCAAAATCCCGAAAAAGGCTCGGAAAATTAAAACAGGCAGAAAAACGAGAGCAACTGGATTGCCATTCCAAAATGGGGGAAGCCCCCGGGTTACAAGCGGTTTACACATAGGCGGTCTAGGCCAGATATGCTAGTATTCATCGCATTTGCTGGGAGTACTACACTTACTCCCGGGCTTTTAAGGTTGCCGCGAGCACCACGCACGCTCCCGGGCTTTCATTAGTCGGGGGAAAGTCAACTCACACTCGGGCTTTTAAGGTTGCCGGGAGCACCACGCACGCTCCCAGGCTTTCATTTGTCGGGGGAACACCACTCACACCCAGGCTTTTAAGGTTGCCGGGAGCTCCACGCACACTCCCAGGATTTTATTTGCCGGGGGAACCTCCACTCACGCCCAGGCTTTTAAGGTTACTGGGAGCACCACACACACTCCCGGTCTTTTTAGTTGGTAGGGTGGATGCGAGAAGTTTTTAGCTTACACGGAGAGCCACTAGTACTAAAATTGTCATCGGAACTAGGTTCCGGAACGGGTCGCAGCCTCTTCCCTAACAAGCTGGGAATCAGGGCGAAAGGTTGGTCTGAGTCGGACAAAGGGTCAATGTGAGTCACAGGAAAAGCGGTGGCTTCCAGTTTGAACAATTGTTCAGAACAGAACACGAAGTGCCTGATATCACCTTTGATGATCAAAGTCCCCCACAAGGAGGGAAGCTTGAGCGAGTTGTAGGCATGGTGGTAGACCACCATGAACTTTGCCAAGGTAGGGTGCCTATTATGCTATTATACGACAGAGCAATGTCCGCAACATCGAAGATTATGTTCTCAGTGCGGTAGTTGTCTTGAGTGTCGAATGTGACTGGCAGTTCGATCTTCCCCCACGGCTGGATAGCTCCCAGGCTTACACCCAGAAAAGAACCCGTAGGGGCTAATTGATCCTTAGTGATCTAGATCTTATCCAGCAGCTTTGCCGAGAGGATGTTGAGGCCAGCCCCTCCATCCACCAGCATCTTGGTAACCTTGGCGTTCTTTATGATGGGGGAGACCACCAGGGGTAGCATCCCGACCCCGGCGAGGTGGTCCAGGTGATCTCCCGCATCAAAGGTAATCGGCACATGAGACCACCGAAGTGGCTGTTGTGCCTCCGGGCTGGGCTACACGGCGCATAGTTCACGAGAGAAACGCTTAGACTCCCTATGGGAAGTCATGGCATAGGCTCCTCCGTGTGCACACGCGCAGTCCTATACTTGTGGGTACTGTCCGCACCCGTCGTTGTCGTCGTCCTAGTTGATGACAGGGTTGTTGCCGCGCGGTTGAGGGGCTGCGTTGCCGCGGCCCCCTCCATGCCCCGCTCTTTCTCCGTTTCCAAAGCCTCCATCTCCTCCTTGTGTAGCTCCACGCCCCCTGCCCTGGGGCCTGGCCAGGCGGATCTGGCCTTCGCATGATGGCCGCCCTTGTTGTAGCGGTAACAGTTCCCGAAGGTACCATTAGTCCCTTTCTCAGTGATGCGCCTCTTTCGTCCCTCAGCATAACCGAGGATGGAGCGGTAGTTCCGAGTGTCATGCTCGTTGGACTCGTGCACATGGAAGCATTTCCTCGTGGTGGGCTTGGCAGCCGCCACCTTTTTCTCTAGTTTGGTCTTCTTTTCAGCCCCGGTGGGAGCACTAGGCTCCGCAGCCAAAGCCTGTCGAAGGCCCCACTTACTTGAGACACTCTTCTTCGTGGCAGTGCTTCCCGGGTCTGCCACTCCAATGGCTTCCCGGGCAGCCTCGGGCGCAAGGCGTCCTTCCTCTGCTAAGGAGAAGAGGTCAGCCAACGCCCACAACTCGTGGGTTCTCTTGATGGGATGCATGTTAAGATCTTTGTGCATATTGCTGTCACGCACATTCATGGTGAACACGCCAATAATGGCGGCGTACTATGCCTTCGGGATAGTGTGTGCGACCTGCAAAAATCGCAGCATGAAGTCTCGTAGCCGCTCACCACTCCCCTGAACCACTGTGGGGAGCTGAATGAGTGTTCCTGAGCGCTTTAAGGCTCCCTGGAACGCACTCACAAAGCGGGTACACAACTCGGCCCAGGAGCGAATGGACTCCTTATGTAGATGCATGAGCCAGGACAAGGCCGTGCCCTTCAGGGCCATTGGAAACCAATTGGCCATGACGTTCTCATCAGCACCCACAACCACCATTGTGGTGGAGTAGATGGCCAGAAACTCCTTCGGGTTGGTATTGCCTTCAAACTTGACGGGGACAATGGGACGGAATTTTGGAGGCCATGCCACCTACCATAAGGCAGGAGAGAAGGCGGGGCAGCCGCTTCCGTATCCCAAAGCCATGCTCCCTACCTCAGTTGTGCCCTGCAACATGTAATCTCGGACTAGCGCCTCGTTCGCCAATGCGGAGTCGCCTCGGCGTCCTTCGGCGCACCTATGCGCGGGGTTAGCGGATGACCCTATAGATACGTGATCTTGTCCTGCAGGTCTCAGGGATCCACCCCCTGAGTGGCCTGTGGCATGGTTGTCGGTTCTCCTTCCACTGTCGCGGGGTCTGGCAGCCCTCGGCATGGGGCAGCGTTCTGGAAACATGGCCTCGGGGCAGGGTTTTGCATGGGCCTTGCTGTGGTGATGGGAGCATGCTCTGCCCCATGCATCGGCCCCAGGTTGGACTAGGAATGAGTGCGAGCGGACTCCTGATGCAGCCTGATGAACTCCAGCTGCGCATCGAGGTCATCCCTCCATGCCGCATACTCCTCTGTCCCAGGAGCTGGTGGGTGTCGAGCTATGGCACGGGCAGCAGTGACTGCTCCACCCAAAGTTTGGTTCCCAGAGCGATGGGACTGGGGTTGGCAGCTAGTACTTGGCGCGGTGAGGCGAGTCCTGGTATGAGCTAGGGTCACTGCATGCTCGGATGATGCTTGATGCTCCGGCTCGGGGTCGGCTCCTCCGGCCCCAACCGGTGCGATTCCTCCTAGTAGATGGCCACCTCCGGCAGTGTCTCTTAGGCCAACGGGGAGAGTCACTCCACCAACAACGCCTCCTGCATCGCCTAGTGGTGGTACCTCTTGCACAGCGGTGCCCCCGCCAGCATGCTCACCTTCCTCAACCGCGGGGTGTGGCTGCAATGGCGATGGTGCCGTTGCGCTTGGCCCTGCATGCGGGTTGGCGCCTACGATGATAGTTGCGCGTCGTGCATGAGGCTCAACATCCAAGCCCCCAATCGCGGGAAGGGCATGGGAGCGAGTCCGTGCAGCGGGCGAGTCTACCGTGGCAGGGCCAGTCCTGGCGCCAGCACCTCTCTTTGCCGCCATGGCTGGCTATGGCGCAGTCGATAACGATGTTGAACACGAGGACAAAACAAACGTTGGTGATGATGATGATGAAGCTTGATGACCCACAAGTATAGGGGGTGTATCGTAGTATTTTCAATAAGTAAGAGTGTCGAACCCAATGAGGAGCAGAAGGTGCTGGCTAGTGGTATGGATCAGGAATTCTCTGCAAATACTTAGCAAACGGATTTTAGGGGTTTTTGAATATTCAAGTAAATAAAGTACGAGTAAATAAAAGACAGTAAGAATATATGCAGCAGGTGTCCCAATCCTTTCTTCAGCAAAGGACAAGCCGGTTGTATTACTTAAGATGACCAAACGTTCTCGAGGATACACGGGAATTCTGTCAAGTGCTTTCGCTTCATATAGTTGATTAATCTTCTTTAGTTTGCTAAGTGTTGTGTGGGTGAACCTGTGCTAATGTACCGACCTTCCTAGGACTAATACATACTTGTGATTATACCCCTTGCAAACATCCGTAAGTACAAGAAACTAATTAAGGTAGAAACCTAACCACAACTTTAAACTCTAAGACCCTGATGTCCCTTGTGCAATGGTTTCCTAACGGGGGTTCAGGTTTCTGTCACTCCGGCAACCCCTACGATTAGTAGCAAAATACACAATGCATTCCCCTAGGCCCATATAGGTTAAGTGTCATGTAGTCGACGTTCACATGACACCACTAGAAGAAGTACACCACAACTTAAATATCAAACTATTGAATCTTTTTCAACATAATTCCACTACTAACAACATGACTTCTCCCATGTCCTCAAGAACAAAACAAACTACTCACAAGACATCATATGGATCATGATCAGATATGGAATAATGATGTATAACAATCTGAAAATAAACAATAATTCAATGGTTCACTCAATAGCATCAACTACAAAGAGTAATCAACACCGGGAAAGTTTACCCTAAGAACTATGTAAGATTCAACCCAATTGTTACAGCTATATGGAGATGGTGATGAGAGTACTGGTGGTGATGGTGGTGGTGGTGATGATGATGATCCCGATGAAGTCCAGCTTGATGGTGGTGCTGATGGCGACGATCTCCCCTCTTCGGGAAGGAATTCCCCTGGTAGAAATCTGTCTGCCGGAGAGATCTTTCTCTCTCGGTGTTTTCCGCCCCGCAAAGGCGGCGGAATCTTTCTGTGGTCACCCTCCAGGTATTAGGGTTTCGTGGAGATAATATACGCCAGAGGGGAGAGCTAGAGGTGGGCCAGGGCGGCCACACCACCTGGTGGCGCGACCTAGGCTGGCCCGCGCCAGGGGGTGCTATGGGCCCCCTATGGCCCATCTCCACTCCTCCTTATGGCAGTCTTCGTCTCCTGGAAAAATAGGATTTTCCATATATTTTCCCAGATTTTTTGATCTCCACGAATTTTGCCTCCAAACAGCACCTTTTCCATCAGAATCCTGACTGCAGCGGTCCATGCTCCAAAAGTCATCAACCATGCAAAAACAGATGAAATAACATAAGTATCATCTCTTAATATGAAATATATCAATGAATAACAGCGAATTATGATATAGAATAGTGATGCAAAATGGACGTATCAACTCCCCCCAAGCTTAGACTTCGCTTGTCCCTAAGCGAAACTGAGCTCAATAAACATGGCCTCAGGTTTATGGAGTGAAGAGTCAATAAAAGAATACAGACAAGAAGCATCACATTCATCAATACATAGATCATAATAGAAGACAAATAACTATTATATAACTTAACTTGCAATAAGTAAAGGAAACACAAAAAGGTACATAAAGTGAATCATAATTGGTAATGGCAAACTTACCTCTTGGTCGAAGAATAGTTGACAATTTGCTGGAGTTCACAAATAACTGATTTTCAATGATAGCTTTCAAAGTAGTAATCACCAAGATAAGAGCAATGTGCAAAACAAGGAACATAAGAGACATGATTGAATAAATCACCATATGAATGAATGAAACACAACAACTCAAAATACTTGCTGAGATAGAAAGGAATAGGTTTATTGACTCAACTAAAAAAGTAAAAGAAAGGCCCTTCGCAGAGGGAAGCAGGGATTTCAAGTTTCATAAAGAGCTCCCAAAAATTATGGTACTTATTAGCTTTCAGCTCTCATTGCCCCTATCATAGGCATCTTTAGGTGATTAAGGTTAAAGTGATCAAATACGAGGATATGCTTGACAAGTTGTAAGTTGAAAATCTCATGTCCCTTGAATACGAGGTTCGCTCCTCATGCTACTCAAGTTTAGTCACCGGTAAGTTCTTGTCATAGTAAGCACATGTGTATCATGGAGAACCGCCAACGGGGTACCCCTTGCCCGATGATACGAAAGAATCCCCATATCAAAATGACAAGGCAAGCAGACAACAAACATCTCAACAATCTTCTTATTTACCATGGGAATATGGTGCTTTTTTCTCTCTTTCCTCTTTTATCATCTTTTTTTTCTCTTTTTCTCAATCTCTATCTCTTTTTTATAAGAAGAATGCTTCATAGATGCTCATTATGGTTACGTTGCAGGTTTCCACCATGACAGCATGGATTAGACTGGCGGCCCAGGCGTTTCTCTAACATACATGCATAACTCCATGGACTTACAAGCTCCCCTTTCATTTCACACCGACGACATCCATAGACAAAAGAACATGATATCAACTAGGTACAAAGTACCAGTGCAATGTTGAAAGCGTTCCCCATGACAGCATGGTTCTGCTAATTCACAACTTACAAAGCGCAAGCATATACGCAACATAGATGGGCAAAATGGTTCAAGTTTATTAAATGCAAGAAAGTAAGGTGTGCCGTCAAGTTCGTGAGAGCTTTAATCACTAATTTTCACATAACAAGTTTAATTTGGAAGGTAGATAAAAACAAGAATTTACTTGGAATAACAATAGTGCTAATAGGTAGGTATGGTGGACACAAATGGCATAGGTTTGGTTTAAGGATTGGATGCACGAGAAGAATTCACTCTCAAGATGTTTTGGCTAGCAAGGCTGGGTAGCAAGTATAAGAGTTGAAGGAAACAAACAAACATACAAGTGATAAAAACAAACATGCAATCTTCCTTGGAAGCAGAAAAGATCTTAACTAGAGAATACTAAACTTATGAGCAAATCAAGAAAGAAAGAAAGATGATGAAATTATATTTCTTTAAGAGTACTTTTATATTTTCATTCAATTCTCGAAAATAGTGTTGCTACTGACCAAGCCAGGTTTGCCAAAACCAACTAAATTAACTCAATGATCCCAAAGTGATACAAATACTAACAATAAGATCAATCATATAACCATGAATCGAAAACTAATATAAGATATGCAAAAGAGTAAATGATATAACTTCTCATTAATATTCCATAACAGTAACTCACACCAAGGGATACATATCTAACGAGAGAGGGGACACTTCCATAATGCAAACCATCCTATATGATAACTTATCTATTCATGATATGACTCTACTAAAAAGGTAAAAAGATAGAAGATAGTGATGTGATACCACGGCACTCCCCCAAGCTTGGAACAAACCAAGGGGATGCCAAAACCTGATGACGAATTACTCCTTCGGTGGTGGTGGTATCCTCTCAATGAGCTCTTTGATCAGTTTCCCCAGGTCCTCAATCTCAAAGGTGAGAGTACGAATCAACTCCGGGTTGTGCTCGATGGGGTGCATGATCATGTCAGATTGTGGATCCTAGCTCTTGCGATTCTTTTCCCACTCTTCCTCCTTGAAGTCTTCTTTCCCTGCATGGCTAGAACGAGGCAAGTCCCAATTGGAGGGTAATTTCTCCTTGGGCATACTCTGGTGCTGATGCTTATGGATAAGGGTATGGAAAGGATTCTTGGTGCATGGAGGAAGTGACCGTGGAGCTAAATAGTGACGCAGAGTTTTTCCTCCAGTTGACATCTGCACAATCCTCCTAACCCTGACAGATCTTGCCAACACTCCAATGCTTGCAATGGTAGTGCCGGTGTGAGGAGGTTAGCCTTGCTTTGTCTCCTCTTCATCTTCACTCTTGATCTCCTTCTCCTGCCCGGGGTCTTGGAGATCTTCCTCCACAGGTTCCTTTCCTTTATCCTTGGCGGACACCATTGTGCTTCTAAGCTTTCAAGAATAGTTCCTGGCAGAAACAGATCGAAATAAAAACACGACGAGAACTCGATATACGAACCTCGGAAGATCCGGTGGATTATATATTATGAAGTTTTACAACAAAAGGAAGGTACTGGGAGAAAAAGGGTTAGAGACAGAGTCCGAGGTGGCCACACCACCTGGTGGCGCGGCGAGGGGTGGGCCCGCGCCACAGGGTGGTGTGAGCCACCCTGGCTCCATTTCTATCCCTGTTTCGCTTCTTAGCTTTCCTTGTTGACTAAAAACTGCAAAAATATAATTGGACAGATCTTTTGCGGAACTTTTCTTACCAGAACTGTTACCTATTCGAAAACAGACTCTGCAGGTCTCTGAATTTGGTCTTTAGTAGATTCTTCCGGAGTCACCACTTGAATAACATCAATATCTTCATCTTCATACACTTATTGTGAGTCATGAAACCTTTCACTTCCTTATTACACCATTCTCTCCACTAACCTGGAAATTTCTTTCACACAAAACTTCACACAGTTCTCATTAGCAACATTAGTATAAGTGAAGTGATAAAAACCTTTTTAGTCCAATTTCAACTAAAAACCATCTGTAGCAACTCCTTCCGAAAACCCAAAAATAATTCAAAAAGGAGATCGATTAAAGAAGCAAATGCAAGAGTGGCAGAATCTGTCAAAACAGACCAGTAGGTAAAGATCAATTTTTTCGAAAATCTTCTGTTGCGCAAATCAAAAAGTACAAAACTAACAAAAGTTAAATAACAACCTGGGAAAGAAGCACAAAACATTATAGCACAATCCGACGTATAGAGATCGCTCACGAATTTTTATGGTGAAGCACAAAAAATCTGTCTCGGCACAGCAACTTCCCTAAATCTTACTTCTCTCTCATTAGAGGTTGATCTTGACACAAAAACCAAACAAAAAGGATAAGGAGAGGTTATTACCGAGGTAATAACTTCCAAGACTTAAGGAAACAAAAACAAACTGAAAGCAAAAAATAAATTGGGTTGTCTCCCAAAAAGCTCTTTCTTTATAGCCATTAAGATGGGCATGATAATTTTGATGAAGCTCACACAAGAATATGAATTGAAGTGAAATAGAGCATTAAGAAGCAAAAATACACATGTTTAAGTCTAACCCACTTCCTATGCAAGGGAATTTTGTAAACAAACAAGTTGTTGAAACCAGAGCCTACTAGCATAGGAAGGCAAAAGAAGTGCAACAAAAAAACTTTCAGCATAAAACGAGGAAACTTGATATTATTGAGATGCATAAGAACACTTTTCCCTCTCTCATAGTAGCTTTCAGTATCATGCATAAACTTAACACTATAACTATCACAAGGGCCATCGTAACAATGATCACTTATCGTAACAGAAAACACAGGAATACTAGCTCTCATAACACTACTTTGTGAGACAATATTAGAGGTATCCTTACAAAGGATAGTGTGTCCCTCTTCTACATATTTAGTGACAAAGTCTTTCACATTTGCTATTATAGGTTCTGTTGGGTCCGCAGCATAGAAAACAAAAAATTTCCTACGATGAGAACTACACGCCAAGATCTATCTACTAGGTACAAAGCAACGGGTGGACATACATCCAACGAGAACTTACCCTCGAAGACAACGAGTTTTGTTAACAAGTAGGAACTTGTGGTTGATGTAGTCGTACACTTGCCGATCTCAAGATCGAGTGGAAGTCCGAACGCCGCAACTCAGCAGCGCATCCGTACTCGCACACACTATAAAGCCACCAGACAACCTCCACCTCCTCGCTCCAGCGATCCAGTGGAAGCAGCAACTCCTTCTAGACGAAATGCCACCCGGAACATGTATCTTGCTAATCCAAGACCATGGGGGAATAATTCTAGAGGGGGAGAGAGATCCTTCACAAGGAGGTGTGAGGAAGAAGGAGGAAGAGGGTGGCCTTTTATAGGAGGAGGGGGGTACCCCCTATCTCCATGGCCGGAGCATGGGGGTGACCCCTCACCTCCCCCATTCATGTGGTGGTAACCCCTCCACATTAAAATGCCTCTTCACATTCCCCTTTAAAGTCCCTACTTTAAATGCATTAAAATTCTCCAAGTTTAATGCTCTCTCATTTAATAAAACTCTTTTATTAAATTTATTTAGAATTTTGTTAATTACTTTAATTAACAAACATTCACATATAGCCCCTTGCAATATTTCAATATCACATGCAGAACCACTTTCTGCAATTTCACCCGAAACAATTTCCGGTTTCTATCGAAACAATTCCTGCGCTTTGCAATTCTTTCGTCTGAAACATATGTGATCCAAAATGGTGTCCGTAACTCTGAAGTGTGTCACCCTACGGTTCACGAATAATGTAGACATGATTGAGACTCCTCTCAGATCAATAGTCAGAAGCGGGACCTGGAGATCCATACTGACTCCTGCATATTCAACGATGACTTCTGTGATTGTGAGAACCTTTAACACTTGTAACTAAATCCCTTTGTCTCTTGATATAATACATGTCCGAGATTCGATCATCGGTATCCAAATACCTAGTTTGATCTCGTTACCGACATGCACTCTTTTCTCGTTCTCGTGATATAACATTCTAGTGATCACATCATTTGCTTGCAAGCTATCTCAATGTGATATCACCGAGAGGGCCCAGAGTATATCTATCCGTCATCGGGATTGACAAATTCCACTCCTGATCCATGAGCCTCAACATAACACCTTTGTAGTACTGAACCCATCTTTATAGTCACCCTGTTACGGTGTGACGCTTGATGTTATCAAGATACTATTCAGGTGTTAGCAATTAACATGATCTCATGGTCTAAGGATAAAGATTACTTCGTATGATGTTATAGCAATATAAACATAACGACTTGATCGTAATGCTATACTTCGGATGAATGTTCATCACATCATTCCACCAATGGTGTGACCTTGTTATTAACAACATCCAATGTCCATGATCAGGAAACCTTGATCATCTTGTTAATCAACAAGCTAGTCTATAAGAGAGGCATAACTAGGAACCCTTTTTGTTTATTAAACACACATGTATTGATGTTCCTGATCAATACAATTCTAGCATGCAAAATAAACATCTATCATATATAAGGAATACATAATAACAACTTTATTATTGCCTCTCAGGGCATATTTCCTTCAGTCTCCCACTTGCACTAGAGAAAACAATCTAGTTCACATAGTGATAAATCTAACACCCATGGAGTTCTAGTGTTGATCCTGTTTTGCCCTAGGGAGAGCTTTAGTCAACGGATCTTCTACATTTAGGTCCGTGTGTACTTTACAAATCTTTATATCTCCATCCTTGACATGCTCGCGGATGGAGTGAAACCGGCACTTAATATGCTTGGAATTCTTGTGAGACCTCGGTTCCTTTGCGTTGGCTATGGCTCCATTGTTGTCACAATAGATCACCATCGGGTCCAACACACTAGGAACCACACCTAGTTCTGTAATGAACTCTTTCATCCAAACCGCTTCTCCGCTCAAGCAAAGAACATATTCTGCCTCCGTCGTTGATCCAGCCACCACAGGTTGTTTGGAACTCCTCCAACTAACTACTTCTCCGTTCAAGAGAAATACGTATCCGGATTGAGACTTAGAGTCATCCAGATCGGTGTCAAAGCTAGCATAGACATAACACTTAGAGACTATCTCTTCTTCACCTCCGTATATAAGAAACATATCCCTAGTTCTTCTCAAGTACTTGAGGATGTTCTTGACCGCTATCCAGTGTTCCGAACCTGGATCAGATTGGTACCTACTAGTCAAACTAATAGCATGTGCCACATCTGGTCTTGTACATAGCATGGCATACATAATAGAGCCTATGGCCGAGGCATAAGGGATCTTATCCATCATCTCTCTTTCTTCCGCCGGAGCCGGACTTTGAGTCTTACTCAATGTCTTGCCTTGCAACATAGGTAAGAACCCCTTCTTACTTCCGTCCATATTAAACTTCTTTAATATCTTATCAAGGTATGTACTCTGCGATAGCCCAATTAGGCGCCTTGATCTATCTCTATAGATTTTAATGCCTAATATATATGACGCTTCACCAAGGTCTTTCATCGAAAATTTGCTGTTTAGATAACTTTTGACACTATTTAAAAGATCTATATCATTTCCAATCAATAATATGTCATCCACATATAATATCAGAAATGCCACATTGCTCCCACTCACTTTCTTGTAAATACAAGCCTCTCCATAAGTTTGGACAAATCCAAACTCTTTGATCACCTCATCAAAGCGGAGATTCCAACTCCGGGATGCTTGCTTCAGTCCATAGATGGATCGCTGAAGTTTGCATACCTTATTAGCATCCTTAGGATCGACAAAACCCTTAGGTTGTATCATATACAACTCTTCTTCAATATTACCATTGAGGAACACAGTTTTGACATCCATCTGCCATATTTCATAATCGAAATATGCAGCAATTGCTAACATAATCCTAACCGACTTAAGCATCTCTACGGGAGAGAATGTCTCATTGTAGTCAACTCCTTGAATTTGTCGGAACCCCTTTGCGACAAGTCGAGCCTTATAGATGGTCACATTACCATCAGCATCAGTTTTTCTTTTGAAAATCCATTTATTCTCAATGGCCTTTCGATCGTGAGGTAAGTCCACCAAGGTCTAAACTTGGTTCTCGTACTTGTTTCTAGCCATTTGTTGGAACCCGGGCTCATCATCGCTTCTTCATACATCGCAAGGTCATCCATTTCATCAACCATGAAATTCACAACAGGATTGCCGTACAGTTCCAGAGAGCTGCCGCTTGACCTGCGAGGTCCGGTAGTGTACTCTTTCGGAGTTTCATGATCAATATCATTTGCTCTCTCTTCATTAGGTGAAGTCAACTCCGAAACAACTTCCGGTGCTGCGCTACTCGCCATTTCATGAAGAGAAGGTTCAATAACCTCTTCGAGTTCTACCTTCCGACTACTCACACCTTTCACGAGAAACTCCTTCTCAAGAAAGGATCCATTCTTGGCAACAAAAACCTTGCCCTCGGATCTGTGATAGAAGGTATACCCAATCGTTTCCTTAGGGTATCCTATGAAGACGCATTTTTCCGCTTTGGATTCGAGTTTATCCGGCTGAAGTTTCTTCACATAAACATCGCATCCCCAAACTTTAAGAAATGACAACTTAGGTTTGTTTCCAAACCATAATTCATACGGTGTCATTTCAACGGATTTAGATGGTGCCCGATTTAAAGTGAATGCATGTTTCGATTGCATAACCCCAAAATGAGCGGTGGCAAGTCACAGAGACATCATAGATCGAACCATATCTAATAAGGTACGACACGATGTTCCGACACACCATTACGTTGGTGTTACGCAGCGTGAGTTGTGAAACTATTCCACACTCTTTCATGTGTGTGCTAAACTCGTAACTTAGATACTCTCCTCCACGGTTAGACCGTAGAAATTTGATCCTTTTATTACGATGGTTTTCCACTTCATTCTGAAATTCCTTGAACTTTTCAAAAATTTCAGACTTGTGTTTCATCAAATAGATATACCTGTATCTACTCAAATCATCCGTGAAAGTAACAAAATAACGATATCCACCTCGTGCCGACACACTCATTGGTCCACACACATCAGTATGTATGATTTCCAATAAATCTATCGCCCGTTCCATTGAACCGAAAAACGGCGTTCTAGTCATCTTGCCCATAAGGCATGGCTCACATGTATCAAATGATTCAAAATCAAGTGATTCCAAAAGTCCATCAGAATGGAGTTTCTTCATGCGTTTAACACCAATATGACCTAGACAGCAGTGCCACATATATGCAGATATATCATTATCAAGTTTAATCTTTTTAGCATTAACATTATGATTGTGCGTAATATTACTATCGAGATCCATCAAAAATAAACCATTCAACATAGGTGCATGACCATAAAATATATCATTCTTATAATCAAACAACCATTGTTTTAAGATTTAAAGGAATGACCACTTTGCATCAAACACGATCCGGATACAATGTTCATGCTTAGTGCAGGCACCAAATAACAATTATTTAGGTTTATAACTAATCCCGATGGCATATGGAGAGGTAGCGTCCCGACGGAGATCACATCAACTTTTGATCCATTGCCGACCTGCATCCTGACCTCATCCCTTGCTAGTTGTCGCTTGTTCCGTAGCCCCTGAACCGAGTTACATATATTAGCAACCGATCCCGTATCAAATACCCAGGTGCTACTGCGAGTACTAGTCAAGTACACATCAATAACATGTATATCACATATACCTTTGTTTGCCTTGCCGGACTTCTTGTCCGCTGATACATTGCAAATGTATCTATAATTTTTGATGTTCCATGCTTGGCTTTATCCACTTTCTTGTGTTTTGTTCCAACTTTGGAGAACTTTTCATATGATTTCTTGTACTAACCTATTAACAAGAGCCACAGTGCCAGCTGCCCGTTTTCTGCTGTTTTTGGTTCCAAGAAAGTCAGAAAATAAATATTCTCGGAATTGGACGGGACAAAAGCCAAAGTGCCTATTTTTCCAGAAGGGATCAAGTGCTAGAATACGAGACGGAGAGGGGCCAGGGGCCGGCCACACCACCTGGCCGCGCGGCCAGGCTTGGCCCGTGCCAGGGGGTGGTCTGGCCGACCCCAGCACCCCCTCGACCTCTCCTTCCGCCTATAAGTTGCCCTCGGGACGAAAACCCTAGGTACCCGATCAAAAATCCACGAAAGAGTCTGTAGTCGCCGTCATCTCCATCCCTAGATCGGGAGGGATCTGAAGCTCTTCCCGGCACCCTACCGGAGAGGGGAATTCACCCTGGAGGCCTTCTTCATCACCATGCAAGCCTCCGGTGTGATGCGTGAGTAGTTCATCCTTGGACTATGGATCCATGTAGTAGCTAGATGGCTGGTTTCTCCTCCTTTGTGCTTTCATGTTTAGATCTTGTGAGCTCTGTTCATGATCAAGATCATCTATTTGTAAATCATACATGTTGTGTTTGCGGGGATCCGATGGATATTGAGACGCTATTTCAGATTGATTATTGATTCTATCATGTCTTTGTTATTTGAGATCTTGCATGCTTGCCGTTGTTAGTAGCTATCTTGGACAAGTAGATGCTAGCAACTCCAAGAGTTAGTATTTATGCTCAATAGTGGGTTCATGCCTCTGGTAATCTGGGGAAGTGACAGAAATCTCTAAGATACTAGATGTGCTGTTGCTACTAGGGAGAAAACAACGATCCTTTGTTCATAGAACAATTGTATTGTTTACCTTACACGCAGTTCGTAAAGCAATAATCTGTTGCTTGCAACTTAATACTGGAGGGGGTTCAGATGATAACCTGAACGTGGATTATTAGTCATAGATGCAGTTGGATGGCGGTCTATGTATTATGTTGTATTGCCCAATCAAGTCTCAAAGGAGTCAAGATGATTAGTATATGCATGTATTGCTTTCTCGGTGTTTGTCAATTGCCCCGCTGTAATTTGTTCACCCAGCATGTTATCTATCTACGGAGAGCGACCTCTAGTGAACTATGGATCCCGGTCCCTGTCTTTTACATACAATCTACAATCTTTTTCTGCTTTGTGTTTACTTTCTGCAAACTATTACTTCCTTCCATTTGATACGTTTAATCCTTTGTTTTCCGCAAAACATGGTGAGATTGACAACCTCATCGCAAGTTGGGGACAAAGTTCTATGGTTGTGTTGTGTAGGTCTCCATGTTGCTACTAGCACCGGTAGTGCGCCCTGCCAAAGCTCAGATAGTAACACCTTTGGGGTGTTTCCTTGCTCCTACTGGTTCGATTAAACCTTGGTTTCATAACTGAGGGAAAACTTTCTGCTATACTCATCATACCTTCCTCTTGGGGTTCCCAACGAGCTCTACGTCGATCGTCGAGTGCATCATCCGCCAAATACTTGGGGCAATTGTGCTTCCAATGGCCAGTCCCCTTGCAATAGTAATACTCGCTATCGGACTTAGGGCCAGCTCGGGGTTTCTTTTCAGGCGCGGCAACAGATTTGCCACCCTTCTTTCCCTTGTGCTTGCCTTTCTTGTCCTTCTTGAAACCGATGGTCCTATTGATCATCAACACTTGATGTTCTTTCCTAATCTCCACTTCAGCCTTAAGCATCGATGTAAGCTCGGGAAGAGTCTTCTTCATGCCCTGCATATTATAGTTCATCATGAAGCTCTTCTAGCTAGGTGGCAGAGATTGGAGAACACGATGTATGCCCAAGTCAATGGGAATCGTTATTCCCAAGGACACAAGCTTATCGGCGTACCTAGACATTTTGAGAACATGCTCACTAACGGAGCTGTTCTCCTCCATCATGCAGCTAAAGAACTTTTCAGTAGCATTATAACTCTCTACGACAGCATGGGTATCGAAAATCATTTTCAATTCTCCCATGGTATCAAAGGCATTGCCATTTTTGAAACGCTTTCAAAGTTCTGGCTCTAGCCCATACAAGATGTCGAATGAACTAAGTTAGGTCCTCCTGACGAGTCACATAGACATTCTTTTCCTCGTCAGGCATCGAGCTGGTGGAGGCCTAGCGCATCTAGCACATATTGCTTTTGTGCAGCAGTGAGGAGAATCCTCAAATTCATAGCCCAGTTGGTGAAGTTGCTACCATTCACAGCAAGTTTCTCTTTCTCCATGAACACATTGAAATTAAAAGCAGGTGGTGCCATCTACAACAGAATTTATAAAGTTTATTTAGACTAAGTTTATGATAGATTGAGTTCAACTAATCCAAATTACTAATGAACTCCCACTCAAAAATGACATCCCTCGTGTCCTTTTGGTGATTACATGAACCAAATCCACTACACCAAGTCCGATCATCACGTGAGTTGATGTAGCTTCAAAGGCGAGCATCTATATGGGCATCATATCAACTATATGACTCATGCTTAACCTTTCGGTCCATGTTCCGAGGCCATGTCTGTACATGCTAGGCTCGCCAAGTAAGAACCTTAGTACTCACATGTGTAAAACTGTCTTACACCCGTTTATATGAAAGCGTAGAGTCGAGTACACCCGATCATCACATGATGTCTCTAAATACGATCCACAAAATGGTGCATACTTAAGGAAGAACACATTTTTATCTTGATATCTAAAAGAGGGATCATCTTACAATGCTGCAGAAAATGCCAAACTAGCAGTATAAGATGCTAACATCTAATGTGTAAAGTGAGATGATATGGTCCATGCATTTGATCTCTATCACTTGCATCGTGGTATGATCTCTATAATTCCTTTGTGTGTAAGGCCAAGGTCTATGGAACTTACACGTTGAGTGTGTTGTAAGAGTATCTATCATACATCTACTTACAACAATACCATAACAATACACTAGCCCAGCAACGATCTAAACTAGACGCCTCTAATTTATCAATTGCAAGTTTTACGTGGCTTAGGGCTTTCGGAGATAGAACCGTTCTTACCTACGAACATGAACCACAACAAGGATAACTAAGTTATTAGCAACTAGTTGTAAATCAGATATTGACTATAGTAGGAGAGACAGACACCCGCCAGCCACTTATGCAAAACAAGTTGCATGTCAGTCATGGAACCGGTCTCATGTACGATGACATGTAAGGTTGGTCCGGGCCGCTTCATCCCACTATGCCACCAATATCCAAAATACATAGAAGATGCAATAACATGCTCATCATCGCCCACATATAAACATATGTGTACTACCCATGCTAAGCACCTACGCATAGATCAGGCTCGATACCAATCAAGGTCCGCAGCATAGAAAACAAAAAAATCCTACGATGAGAACTATACGCCAAGATCTATCTACTAGATACAGAGCAATGGGTGGACATACATCCAACGATAACTTACCCTCGAAGACAACGAGTTTTGCTAACGAGTACGAACTCGTGGTTGATGTAGTCGTACACTTGCCGATCTCAAGATCGAGTGGAAGTCCGAGCGCGCAAGAACTCCGCATCCGCAAAGACACACGCCAAGCCACCGGACAACCTCCACCTCCTCGCTCCAATGATCCAAATGGAAGCAAGAACTCCTTCCAGATGAAATGCCACCGGGAACATGTATCTCGCTAATCTGAGACCATGGGGAATAATTCTAGAGGGGGAGAGAGATCCTTCACAAGGAGGTGTGAGGAAGAAGGAGGAAGAGGGTGGCCTTTTATAGGAGGAGGGGGGTACCCCCTCTCTCCATGGACGGCGCATGGGGGTGACCCCTCACCTCCCCCATTCATGTGGTGGTAACCCCTCCACATTAAAATGCCTCTTCACATTCCCCTTTAAAATCCCTACTTTAAATGCATTAAAATTCTCCAAGTTTAATGCTCTCTCATTTAATAAAACTCTTTTATTAAATTTATTCAGAATTTTGTTAATTACTTTAATTAACAAACATTCACATATATCCCCTTGCAATATTTCAATATCACATGCAGAACCACTTTCTGCAATTTCACCCGAAACAATTTCCGGTTTCTATCGAAACAATTCCTGCGCTTTGCAATTCTTTCGTCTGAAACATATGTGCTCCAAAATGGTGTCCGGTAACTCTTAAGTGTGTCACCCTACGGTTCGCGAATAATGCAGACATGATTGAGACTCCTCTCAGATCAATAGTCAGAAGCGGGACCTGGAGATCCATACTGACTCCTGCATATTCAACGATGACTTCTGTGATCATGACAACCTTTAACGCTTGTAACTAAATCCCTTTGTCTCTTGATATAATACATGTCCAAGATTCGATCATCGGTATCCACATACCTAGTTTGATCTCGTTACCGACATGCACTCTTTTCTCGTTCCCGTGATATAACATTCTAGTGATCACATCACTTGCTTACAAGCTATCTCAATGTGATATCACCGAGAGGGCCCAGAGTATATCTATCCGTCATCGGGATTGACAAATTCCACACTTGATCCATGAGCCTCAACATAACACCTTCGTAGCACTGAACCCATCTTTATAGTCACCCTGTTACGGTGTGACGTTTGATGTTATCAAGATACTCTTCAGGTGTTAGCAATTAACATGATATCATGGTCTAAGGATAAAGATTACTTCATATGATGTTATAGCAATATAAACATAATGACTTGATCATAATGCTATACTTCGGATGAATGTTCATCACATAATTCCACCAATGGTGTGACCTTGTTATTAACAACATCCAATGTCCATGATCAGGAAACCTTGATCATCTTGTTAATCAACAAGCTAGTCTATAAGAGAGGCATAACTAGGAACCCTTTTTGTTTATTAAACACACATGTATTGATGTTTCCGATCAATACAATTCTAGCATGCAAAATAAACATCTATCATATATAAGGAATACATAATAACAACTTTATTATTGCCTCTCAGGGCATATTTCCTTCAGGTTCATCATCCATTTGTTTATCAGGTTCAACAACTTTATTTGTACTTTCATTAACCATACTAGCTATCATAGAATGTTCCTTTATCTTAACTAGGAAAGGGATTTTCTCAATATAAGGTTCAGGTAAAACATGATTAGCAGTATAAACTTCAGTATCTCTTGTAGGAACACTCTTAGCAATATCTTTAAAAGGTTCATGATACTTATTCCACTTATTTTTAGGCACTTCAATGTAGGAAGCAAAAGCCTTAAAATAAGAAGAAATAGCTTGAGATTCTAGACCATAAGCATTTTTAATATTTTGAAAGTCATCAGTTCCCATAAAAGATTCAATGCATTCATAATCATAATTTATACCTGACTTTCTTCCTTTGTCATTCTCCCATGCTTCAGCATTGTCTTGAATACGGTCCAGAAGATCCCATTTAGCTTCTTCTTCCATGCATAAAAGTTATTGATAATAATATTATTGGAGAGGTCATGAATGGGACATTTGAGCATTATTAACTTCAATCTCCCCCAAGCTTGAGTTATACTCTCTCCATCAAGAGACCAAAAGTTGTATATTTGATTCCGATCATTATGAATCTCACTAGGAGGATAAAACTTTGAATAAAAGAGAGGCACTATTTCCTTCCATTCAAGAGCTTGACCATTCTTCATCAGCTTATACCATTCCTCAGCTCTTCCTTTCAGTGATAATGAGAATAACTTCTTCTTAACTTGATCTGTAGTAATACCTGCACACTTGAACAACCCGCATAATTCGTGTATAAAGAGTAAATGATCACCAGGATGGACAGTTCCATCCCCAACATAGTAGTTATCCATAACACGATCAATAATTCTCGTAGGTATTTTAAAAGTATCATTCTCAGCAGGTGGTGGTTCATCTACTACCTTAGCAGTGGTATAGCATTACGAAATAAGAAGCTCAGTGAATTAGCTATAATGAAAATAAAGCAACTAACCGACATAAACAATACTCACAGTAGAGGTTTCCTCTACCAGTTCCACTTTCCAATAGCGCTTCACTCCCAGGCAACGGCGCCAGAAAATAGTCTTGATGACCCACAAGTATAGGGGGGTGTATCGCAGTATTTTCGATAAGTAAGAGTGTCGAACCCAACGAGGAGCAGAAGGTGCTGGCTAGTGGTATGGATCAGGAATTCTCTGCAAATACTTAGCAAACGGATTTTTAGGGGTTTTTGAATATTCAAGTAAATAAAGTACGAGTAAATAAAAGACAGTAAGAATAAATGCAGCAAGTGGCCCAATCCTTTCTTCAGCAAAGGACAAGCCGGTTGTATTACTTAAGCTGACCAAACGTTCTCGAGGACACACGGGAATTCTGTCAAGTGCTTTCGCTTCATATAGTTGATTAATCTTCTTTAGTTTGCTAAGTGTTGTGTGGGTGAAACTATGCTAATGTACCGACCTTCCTAGGACTAATACATACTTGTGATTATACCCCTTGCAAACATCCGTAAGTACAAGAAAGTAATTAAGGTAGAAACCTAACCACAGCTTTAAACTCTAAGACCCTGGCGTCCCTTGTGCAATGGTTTCCTAACGGGGGTTCAGGTTTCTATCACTCCAGCAACCCCTACGATTAGTAGCCAAATACACAATGCATTCCCCTAGGCCCATATAGGTGAAGTGTCATGTAGTCGACGTTCACATGACACCACTAGAAGAAGTACACCACAACTCAAATATCAAACTATTGAATCTTTCTCAACACAATTCCACTACTAACAACATGACTTCTCCCATGTCCTCAAGAACAAAACAACTACTCACAAGACATCATATGGATCATGATCAGAGATGGAATAATGATGCATAACAATCTGAACATAAACAATAATTCAATGGTTCACTCAATAGCATCAACTACAAAGAGTAATCAACACCGGGAAAGTTTCCCCTAAGAACTATGCAAGATTCAACCCAATTGTTACAGAAATATGGAGATGGTGATGAGGGTGCTGGTGGTGATGATGGTGGTGATGATGATGATCCCGATGAAGTCCAGCTTGATGGTGGTGTTGATGGCGACGATCTCCCTTCTCCGGAAAGGAATTCCCCCGGTAGAAATCTATCTGCTGGAGAGATCTTTCTCTCTCGGTGTTTTCCACCCCGCAGAGGCGGTGGAATCTTTTTGTGGTTGCCCTCCAGGTATTAGGGTTCCGTGGAGATAATATACGCCAGAGAGGAGAGCTGGAGGTGGGCCAGGGCGGCCACACCACCTGGTGGCACGGCCTAGGCTGGCCCGTGCCAGGGGGTGGTATGGGCCCCCTGTGGCCCATCTCCACTCCTCCTTCTGGCAGTCTTCGTCTCCTAGAAAAATATGATTTTCCATATATTTTCCCGGATTTTCTGATCTTCGCGAATTTTGCCTCCAAACAGCACCTTTTCCATCAGAATCCTGACTGCAGCGGTCCATGCTCCAAAAGTCATCAACCATGCAAAAACAGATGAAATAACATAAGTATCATCTCTTAATATGAAATATATAATGAATAACAGTGAATTATGATATAGAATAGTGATGCAAAATGGACGTATCAAAGCTCACGAAGTTGTTGACAATGAAGCTGATTGTCGAAGCCAATAACGCGAGCACGCCCTACTTGGCGCGCCAGATGTCGTGTCTCGCCAACGCGGACACCGGGGATGTTGGGCACCCCCTATTTGTTTGGTAGTGGGCACGAAGGCATTCTGGCCTCAATGTCGATGAAGGAACCTGCTGACACGAGCGCACAACACACACAGTCATTTTTACCCAAGTCTGGGCCACCCTTTGGCGAACAACCCTACTTCCTGGTTTGGTGGATTATCTGGGGTGGATCGAGGTACAAGAAGATGATCTCTACAATGCCGGGGAGCCGCTTTCTCTCTAGTTTCTACACTTCCCAAGCTTCCTCTTTCTTTCTTCTCTCCCTTTTCTACCTCTCTTCCTTCTCTCCGATGTAGAGGAGGATATCAACTCTACCTCTCTCTTTCTGATCTTCACAAGCTCTCTTTCCCCTCGGTCCTTGATACATTGCAAATGTATCTATAATTTTTGATGTTCCATGCTTGGTTTTATCTCTTTTCTTGTGTTTTGTCCACACTTTGGAGTACTTTTCATATGATTTCTTAGACTAACCTATTAACAAGAGCCACAGTGCCAGCTGCCTGTTTTCTGCTGTTTTTGGTTCCTGGAAAGTCAGAAAATGAATATCCTCGGAATTGGACGGGACAAAAGCCAAAGTGCCTATTTTTCCGGAAGACCCACGGAGCCAGAATACGAGACGGAGTAGAGCCAGGGGCTGGCCACATCACCCCCAAAGGCTGGCCAGGCATGGGCATGGTGTGGGCCCCCGAGGCACCCCCTCGGTCTCCCTCTTCACCTATAAGAAGCCTTCTGACCTAAAAACTCCGGGGGGGGGGGGGTCGTCGTTTTTCCAGAAGGAGTTCCGCTCTGCCACCACCATCAGATTCCACGAAACAGCACCAGAAACTCCATTCTGGCACCCTGCCGGGACGGGGAATTGGAGGAGATCATCACCATCATCATCACCATCGCTTCTCCATCGACCATCCATGTTTCCCCCATCTATGAGTGAGTAATCCCCCGCTGTAGGCTATGGGGATGGTAGGGATTGGATGAGATCATTCATGTAATCGCATCAGATTGTTAGGGCATGGTGCCTAGTATCTTTTATTAGTGCTTTATGACTTTGTTGCGACTTGTTGTGCTTAATGCTTGTCACTAGGGCCCGAGTGCCATGATTTCAGATCTGAACATGTTATTGATTCATTATGATAGTATTGTTTATGGTCTTATCTGCAAGTTGTATACACACATTGTTGTTCGGAACCAATGGCCCCGAAGTGACAGAAATTGGGATAATCGGAGGGAATGGCTTTGATGTGAGGATCACATGTGTTCAAGGAGTGTTAATGCTTTGCTCCAGTGCTCTATTAAAAGGAGCACCTTAATTGCCAGTAGTTCCCTTGAGGCCCCGCTGCAAACGGGCTGGCAGGACAAAAGATGTTGTGCAAGTTTTCATTGCGAGCATGTATGACTATATATGGAACACATGCCTATGATTATCTAGTACTTGGATGCTTTATCTTATTTATCTACAATTGCCCTATGTTCTGATTGCTATGTGAATTGTCTTGTCCATGCAACGCCCGTCCATCCATCCCTATGCCTACCGCACTCGAATCCCACTGTTTACTGCTATTGTTACTACTATCTTTACTTTACTACTGCTATTACTTTGCTATTCCTACTACAAAACTGTTGCTACTGATAAACTGCTGTGAGCAAGATTGTTTCCAGGTGCAGCTGAATTGACAACTCAGTTGTTAAGGCTTATAAATATTCTTTGGCTCCCCTTGTGTCGAATCAATAAATTGGGTTTCACTTCCCTTGAAAATACTGCGATACACCCCCTATACTTGTGGGTCATCAGTCCTTCCCACAAACTCTCCTCCAAACCTCTCTTCAAAACTGCCCAACCGCTCTCCTCTAAAAACCCTCTCCACCAAAAAAACCTCCTCAGTAGCTCTCTCCACCAAACAAACCTTCTCCCTTTCCTACGGCCAAGTGCCTCATTTTATACTCCAAGGGGTCACTACAAGGGTCGGTGTGGAGCACCGCCAGGGGCATTCCCGGGATCAATCGTGGTGTGCCACGCGGTATTCAGACAGATGGGCAGTGCCTGTGGCCAATGGATGGCTAGGGCGGTGCACATGCACACTTAATGGATGAGTGACGACTCAGGATCCGAGCTGTCACTCCTATCGGTGGCACACTGCAGTGGACTGCATCACCATGATGATGTCCAGCGGCGTTGGCGCATCGCCAGTTCCTAAGGTTGGGCCCGACACGTCTTGTCGGGCTTAGTTGACTCTAGTTCCCGGGCCACGCCTGGCCCAGGAGAAGCATTACCAAGGTCCTTATGAGGCTCAGTCGAGGCCGCTTCCTGGCTTCGCTATCCCCACCCGCGCCCTTACCCTCCTTCCAGGCAGCCCCCGAAAGGAGGGGTCGGACCGCTTTGCGCGTGTTGTTGTCTTTTCCTCCTTATTTGTGCCCGGTTGGTGGATCGAGTCTTGTCTCGTAGTGTTTGTCCCATTCATAGGTACCTATAGCATATCTAATACTTAGTCTCCATAGGCTCATCATGCCAAGACCATACCTGCTTGAAGCACATGGTGCCTGCATCCTTTCGACGCCCTTGTCGGCCAGGCCACACATCCATTGTGCTGCTGATCGGTGGGTCCTGGCCCACGCGTTACGACGCAATGAAAGGGACTCCTGATATCATTACGCCGACAATCCTATGGTGGTTATTGTGGTATGAGATGATACATATTATGCATTATAGTTGTGTTGAGACTTTATAGTTTTTCATACTTTGGAAACATGTTTGTGATATCTATGCATTGGTTTGTTACTATACGTCATAGAAGCAACGGGGTTAGGCTAGTGCTAATGCCTTATCTTCCCTTATCATGAGGTGTTCTACAAACACTAAGTGTAAGTAGATGATAAAGATGCGGTATGTGCACAACAAACAAAACCGTTGCCATAATGTTATAATGTATTGTATATAACAAAGTATGATGTATGTAGATGGAGGGTGTAGCCATGTGACGACACTCACTACAAAAATACCTCGTTCCCGACACTTCTTTGGGTGACAAATGCAACAAGTACCTGAAAAGTTGGTTATGCAGCGGATGAGCATTGGCAACACCATTTTTTCACGACAGCCATGTATAAACCATGGGCAATGCGGCACCGACACATAATTATGACATGATAAGTGGCAGATGAACCGGTGCTTAATAATGATGCGGTAGGTGAGCGGTGGTGGATTTTACCCATCGTGGATTTGACTTGACACACCACATATCACTGACTAATGAGGCTTGCTGGCGCGTGTATTAACGAGCTCGTTGGGGAACCCCAAGAGGAAGGTATGATGAGCACAGCAGTAAGTTTCCCTCAGTTATGAAACCAAGGTTATCAATCTAGTAGGAGCAAGGAAACACCCCAAAGGTGTTGCTAGCTGAGCCTTGGCAGGGCGCACTACCGGTGCTAGTAGCAACGTGGAGACCTGCACAACACAACCACAGAACTTTGTCCCCAACTTGCGATGAGGTTGTCAATCTCACCGGTTTTGCTAAAAACAAAGGATTAAACGTATAGAATGGAAGGAAGTAATAGTTTGCAAAAAGTAAACACAAAGCAGTAAACTGTTTACAGATTGTATGTAAGAGAAAGGACCGGGATCCATAGTTCACTAGAGGTGGCTCTCCTTAAGATAGATAACATGTTGGGTGAACAAATTACAGCGGGCAATTGACAAACATCGAGAAAGCATACAAGCGTATACTAATCATCTTGACTCCTTTGAGAGTTGATTGGGCATTACAACATTATACATAGACCGCCATCCAACTGCATCTATGACTAATAATCCACCTTCAGGTTATCATCCGAACCCCCTCCAGTATGAAGTTGCAAGCAATAGATTATTGCTTTACGAATTGCGTGTAATGTAAACAATACGATTGTTCTATGAACAAAGGATTGCTGTTTTCTCCCTAGTAGCAACATCACGTCTAGTACCTTAGAGATTTCTGTCACTTCCCCAGATTACCAGAGGCATGAACCCACTATCGAGCATAAATACTAACTCTTGGAGTTGCTAGAATCTACTTGGCCAAGATAGCTACTAACAACGGAAAGCATGCAAGATCACAAATAACAAAGACATGATAGAATCAATAATCAATCTGAAATAGCATCTCAATATCCATCGGATCCTCGCAAACACAACATGCAGAATTACAAATAGATGATCTTGATCATGAACGGAGCTCATAAGATCTAGACATGAAAGCACAAAGGAGGAGAACCAGCCATCTAGCTACTACATGGACCCGTAGTCCAGAGATGAAATACTCACGCATCACACCGGAGGCTTGCATGATCAAGAAGAAGGCCTCCAGGGTGAATTCCCCTCTCCGACAGGGTGCCGGGAAGAGCTTCAAATCCCTCCCGATCTAGGGATGGAGATAACGGCGGCTACAGACTCTTTCGTGGATTTTTGATCGGGTACTTAGGGTTTTGGTACCGAAGGCAATATATAGGCGGAAGGAGAGGCCGAGGGGGTGCTTGGGCTGGCCACACCACCCCCTGGCGCGGCTAGGCCTGGCCCACGCGGCCAGGTGGTGTGGTGGCCCCCTGGCTCCTCTCCGTCTCGTATTCTGGCTCCAGATGACTTCCGGTAAAATAGCGACTTTGGCTTCTGTCCTGTCCAATTCCGAGAATATTCATTTTCTAACTTCCTGGAACCAAAAACAACAGAAAACAGGCAGCTGGCACTGTGGCTCTTGTTAATAGGTTAGTCCAAGAAATCATATGAAAAGTACTCCAAAGTGTGGACAAAACACAAGAAAGTAGATAAAACCAAGCATGGAACATCAAAAATTATAGATACATTTGCAATGTATCAACATCCCCAAGCTTAACTCCTGCTCGTCCTCGAGTAGGTAAGTGATAAAAAGAAAGAATAATTTTTGAGGTAACATGCACCATCATAAACTTGACCAAAGTATTTGTGAAACATTCAAAGCTGGGATCATAGTACTTCAATCATAACATGAAAGACAAAGTTCTAGCAATAAGACAAAGAAACTATGATGCAACATGAAAAGGCACAAACAAAATATTCATGAATAACAATGCTTTGCAAGACGTTTGTTTATTTCACATAAAGAAAACATAGCATAATAGCATTCAGCTTGTCCCTCATAGAGTAGCAAGTATAAATGCATAGGACACCTTCAAAGATCATAAGAGTGACTAGATACAAATAGTTTAAAACAAGCAATATCAAGTTATGCATCAATCAACTAGTCTTGGGACAATGCACATAGAACTAAGAATGGCCACTATGCTCTCAAAGTAGGTGCATAAAGGTAGAAGGTGGAGACTCAATATAATGGTGGAAGAAAGGCCTTCATAGAAGGAAGTAGGGATTCAAGTCTCATAAAGAGCTTCCAAAAATTATGGTACTTAATAGCTTTTAGCTCTCATTGCCCCTATCATAAGCATCTTGAAGTGATTAAGGTTAAAGTGAACAAACTATGGTGTACATGCTTGACGAAGTATAAGTTAGAAATCTCATGTCCCTTGAATACGAGGGCCGCTCCTCATGCTACTCAAGTTTAGTCACCGGTAAGTTCTTGTCATCGTAAGTACATGTGTATCATAGAGAACCGCCAACGGGGTACCCCTTGCCCGATGATACGGAAGAATCCCCATATCAAAATGACAAGGCAAGCAGACAATGACCATCTCAGCAATCTTCTTATTTACCATGGGAATATGGTGCTTTTTTCTCTCTTTCCTATTTTCATAATCTCTTTTTTTATTTTTCTCTTTTTTTCAATATAGGACTCTTTTTTATAAGAAGAATGCTTCATAGACAGCTCATTATGGTTACGCTGCAGGTTTCCACCATGTCAGCATGGATTAGACCAGCGGCCCAGGCGTTTCTCTAACACATATACATAACTCCATGCACTTACAAGCTCCCCTTTCATTTCACACCGACAACATCCATAGACAAATGAGCATGGTATCAACTAGGTACAAAGTACCCGTGCAATGTTGAAAGCATTCCCCATGACAGCATGGTTTTGCTAATCCCCAACAAATAAGTGCAAGCATATACAACATAGACGACACAATGGTTCAAGTTTATTAAGGGGAAGAAAAGTAAAGTGTGCCATCAAGTTCGTGAGAGCTTTAATCACTAGCTTTCTCATAACAAGTTTAATTTGGAAGATAAACAAAAATATGAATATACTTGGAATAGCATAAGCTAGTAGGTAGGTATGGTGGACTCTTTGGAATAACTTGGTTTAGGGAGTTGGATGCATGAGTGGAACTCATACTTGGTTATGGAGGCCAGCAAAAGACTAGGAGCGACAAACTAAGAGAGCAATAATGGCCATAATCATGTAGAGCGACAAAACATCATGGATCAAAGCATAAAGTGATACTACAAGTTGAAAAGTAAAGGATCATAAAGGCTTAGGTGACTTGAGATAGTCATAACATGGTGTGAGCATGCGCTAAGTCAACCCAAATAAAGCATCAAAGGAGAATACTATGCTTTAATATGCTAAAACAACGCATGATTCATCCAAGGCACATTAAGCAATCTCAATTGTTTATAACAAGTCATGCTATAGCAAAGAATACTAAGCATAAAACCAAAACAATATAAAGCATGGCATGACAAAGCATAGGCCATAGTCAAAAACGATCTCTCTTTACCACTTAAGCATGAGCTTTCCTACTCTTTTCCAAACCAAACCAAACTATTTGAAAACCAATGTATGAAAGAGGGGGTCCAACCAATTTATTCAGCAAACTAAGCAAACCAAGCAAACTAAAAACCAAAACAAAAAACGAAATAGAAGACGCTCCAAGAACAACACAACTGTGCATGAAACAATAAAAATGAAGCATTTGGAAGAAACCTGGGATTTTTATTGATGAAGAAGGGGATGCCTTGGGCATACCCAAGCTTTGACGCTTGTACTTCTTGGATATTTCTTGGGGTGACACGCGTGGCATCCCCAAGCTTGAGCTTTAGTCCATTCTTCATCTTATTACTCATTCCTTCCATATACCTGAAATTTTTCCTTCATACAAAACTTCACACAATCTTTATTAGCAATATTAGTGCACTCAAGATAATAGGTCTTTAAGGTTCAGTTCCAACACCAATAAACTTCCATTAGAACACTAGCTACTGTAGCACTTCTCTCAAAAAGCTCAATTCCCCAAAAGAACTCAAAAAGGAACCAACAAGAAGCAAATGCAGAAAATGGCACAAATCTGTCAAAACAGACCAGCAGGTAAAGACGGTTTTTTTGAAGACATTCTGTTGCTCAAATCAAAAAGTGTTGAACTAACGAAAGTTATATAACAACCTGGGGTAGAAGAAAAAAAATTCACGCCTCAAAAGGACGTTCATAGATTTTACACGAATTTTTACGGTGAAACACAGAAATCTGTTTCGGGACAGCAACTTTCCCAATCATTACTTCTCTCTCATTAGAGGTTACTCTTAGCACAAAAAGCAAATAAAAAGGATAAGGAGCACGTAATAACTTCCAAGACTCATCTAAAACTTTTGGGTTATCTCCCAATAAGTACTTTTCTTTAACGCCTTTAAGTTAGGCATAAGAAGCAAGAAAAAGAATCAAGTGTTCTCAAATGAAGAAGCATTAAGAGCAAATTTTGTTTTCATATGAGAGGAAAAAGAAATCTTCTCTATCTTCTTAGGGAAGTGTTCTATACCTTTCTTGAGTGGGAGTTGATATTTAATGGTGCCTTCTTTCATATCAATAATGGCACCAATAGTTTTAAGAAAAGGTCTTCACAAAGTAATAGGACAAGAAGCATTGTATTCAACATCCAAAACATAGAAATCAACAGGGACATAGGCATTGTTAACCATAATAAGAACATCATTAATACTCCCCATGAGTTTCTTTTTAGCATTATCATCAAGTGGGACATTCAAATAACAATCTTCAAGTGGAGGCAAATCAAGCATATCATAAATCCTTCTAGGCATAATAGAAACACTACTATCAAGATCACATAAAGCTTTGAAATCAAAGTCATTCACTTTCATATTAATGATGGGTTCCCAACCATCTTCTTGTTTTATAGGAATAGAAGCTTTATGTTTCATCTTTTCTTCTTTAATCTTTATGAGAGCATCAGTAATGTGTTTTGTAAAGGCCATGTTCATAGCACTAGCATTAGGACTTTTAGCAAGATTTTGTAGGAACTTAATAACTTCAGAGATATTGCAACCATCAAGATCAAAATCAAATTTATCATCTAGAGTGGTAGAACTATTACTAGCCTTAACACTAGTGGTGGTGATAGTAGAAACACTAATGTTTCTAGCAATTTCATCTTCTCTTTCCCACTTAGCATGTAATTTAGCTAATAGTCTAACATTTTCATCAATTCTTACTTGTATGGCATTAGTAGCTGCAAAGGGATTATCATTAGTTTCAGGTTTAGCAGCCATTTTATTCAAAGAAGATTGAGCTTCAGCTAAAGATGCTATATTTCTTTCAGCATTAGAGAGTTTTTCCTCAATAGTTTTATTGAAAGCAGTTTGTTTACTAATAAAGTCCTTAAGCATAACTTCAAGTTCAGAGGGAGCACTCCTATTGTTGTTGTAGGAATTTCCATAAGCATTACCATTGTTGGGAGGATATGGCTTATAATTGTTGTTACCAAAATTATTCCTGTAGGCATTATTGCTAAAATTGTTATTTCTTATGAAGTTCACATCAACTTGCTCTTCTTCAGCAACCAAAGAAGCTAAAGGAACATTATTTGGATCAATATGGGCTTTCCCATTAACAAGCATAGACATAATAACATCAATCTTATCACTCAAGGAGGAGGTTTCCTCAACAGAATTTACCTTCTTACCTTGTGGAGCTCTCTCAGTATGCCATTCAGAGTAGTTAACCATCATATTATCCAGAAGCTTTGTTGGAGCACCCAAAGTAATGGTCATAAAAGTACCTCCAGCAGCAGAATGCAATAGGTTCCTTGAAGAATAGTTCAATCCTGCATAAAAAGTTTGGATGATCATCCAAGCAGTCAGTCCATGAGTGCGACAATTCTTTACCAAAGATTTCATTCTTTCCAAAGCTTGAGAAACATGTTCATTATCAGATTGTTTAAACTTCATTATTTCACTTCTCATAGATATAATCTTAGCAGGAGGATAGTATTTTCCAATGAAAGCATCTTTGCATTTAGTCCAAGAATCAATACTATTCCTAGTTAAGGAATTCAACCATTCTTTAGCTTTTCCTCTCAAAGAGAAAGGAAACAATTTAAGCTTAATAATATCACCATCTATATCCCTATGCTTTTGTATCTCACAAAGTTCAACAAAGTTATTTAGATGGGCAACATCATCTTCATTACCAATACCATAAAATTGTTCTCTCATAACAAGATTGAGTAAAGCAGGTTTTATCTCAAAGAAAGTAGCTTCAGGCACAGGTGGAGCAATAGGTGTGCTCATAAAATCATTGTTGTTGGTGCTAGTGAAGTCACACAACTTAGTGTTTTCAAGAGTAGTCATTTTTGTGTGTTTTCAAATAACAAAGCAAACTAGTACAACTAATTTTTTTGTGTTTTTGATAACAAAACAAGCAAACTAAGCAAAAGTAAACTAAGAAAAACAAAAATAACAAAGTAAAGAGATTGGTTATGAGGGACTCCCCTTGTGAAGATATCCTTGACTCCCTGGGAACGGCGCCAGAAAAACACTTGTCGGCGCGTGTATTAACGAGCTCGTTGGGGAACCCCAAGAGGAAGGTATGATGAGCATAGCAGTAAGTTTCCCTCAGTTATGAAACCAAGATTATCAATCCAGTAGGAGCAAGGAAACACCCCAAAGGTGTTGCTAGCTAAGCCTTGGCAGGGCGCACTACCGGTGCTAGTAGCAACGTGGAGACCTGCACAACACAACCACAGAACTTTGTCCCCAACTTGCGATGAGGTTGTTAATCTCACCGGTTTTTCTGAAAACAAAGGATTAAACGTATCGAATGGAAGGAAGTAATAGTTTGTAGAAAGTAAACACAAAGCAGTAAACAGTTTATAGATTGTATGTAAGAGAAAGGACCGGGATCCATAGTTCACTAGAGGTGGCTCTCCTTAAGATAGATAACATTCTGGGTGAACAAATTACAGCGGGGCAATTGACAAACATCGAGAAAGCATACACGCATATACTAATCATCTTTATTCCTTTGAGACTTGATTGGGCATTACAACATTATACATAGGCCGCCATCCAACTGTATCTATGACTAATAATCCACCTTTAGGTTATCATCCGAACCCCCTCCAGTATTAAGTTGCAAGCAACAGATTATTGCTTTACAATTATGCCGTGTAAACAATACGATTGTTCTATAAACAAAGGATTGTTGTTTTCTCCTAGTAGCAACAACGCATCTAGTACCTTAGAGATTTCTGTCACTTCCCAGTTACGGAGGCATGAACCCACTATCGAGCATAAATACTAACTCTTGGAGTTGCTAGCATCTACTTGGCCAAGATAGCTACTAACAATGGAAAGCATGCAAGATCACAAATAACAAAGACATGATAGAATCAATAATCAATCTGAAATAGCATCTCAATATCCATCGGATCCCCGCAAACACAACATGCAGAATTACAAATAGATGATCTTGATCATGAACGAAACTCACAAGATCTAGACATGAAAGCACAAAGGAGGAGAACCAACCATCTAGCTACTACATGGACCCGTAGTCTAGAGATGAAATACTCACGCATCACACCGGAGGATTGGATCATGAAGAAGGCCTCCAGGGCGAATTCCCCTCTCTAGCAGGGTGTCGGGAAGAGCTTCAAATCCCTCCCGATCTAAGGATGGAGATGATGGCGGCTACAGACTCTTTCGTGGATTTTTGATTGGGTACTTAGGGTTTTGGTCCCGAAGGCAATATATAGGCGGAAGGAGAGGCCGAGGGGGTGCCTGGGCTGGCCACACCACCCCCTGGCGTGGCCAGGCCTGGCCCGCGACAAGGTGGTGTGGTGGCCCCCTGGCTCCTCTTTGTCTCGTATTCTGGCTCCAGATGACTTCCGGTAAAATAGCGACTTTGGCTTTTGTCCCGTCCAATTCCGAGAATATTCATTTTCTGACTTCCTGGAACCAAAAATAGCAGAAAATAGGCAGCTAGCACTATGGCTCTTGTTAATAGGTTAGTCCAAGAAATCATATGAAAAGTACTCCAAAGTGTGGACAAAACACAAGAAAGTAGATAAAACCAAGCATGGAACATCAAAAATTATAGATACATTTGCAATGTATCAAGGCCCACCACTTCCTAGACTTCCATTGTAAATAGCACAGCCGTACTCCATAGTAATTCATTTCTTGAAGCTCCCTTGGCAACCTAGGTAGCAGCGACATTAATTGTGGAGGCCACCTAGTAGCGACACGAAGACGATGGGCTCTCGGATCAATGCAGGCAAATGGTATGTGCCTATAGAGACCATGTTTATGCCGGCCACGCACAACTGCCATGGAACCTAGGTTGTGCTAGCCTACAATGGGTAGCGTCATTAACCCCTTGGTGCCACAGAATTAGGTGAATGGATGACTAATACGTTCTAAACGTATCTATAATTTTTGATGTTCCATGCTTGTTTTATATCTACTTTCTTATGTTTTCTCCATACTTTGGAGTATTTTTACACATTTTCTAGAACTAACCTATTAATAAGATGCCACGGTGCTAGTTGCCTGTTTTCTGCTGCTTTTGATTTCAGAAAAGCTAGTAAGGAAATATTCTTGGAATTCGACCAGACAAAAGCTAAAGTCAATATTTCACCTAAAGCAACACGGAGTCCGGAGGGGAGACGAAGTGGCGCACTAGGGTGGCCACACCTAGTGGCCGTGCGACCTGTGGGGCAAGCCAGGAGGGGGTGTGGGCCCCCTGGTACTCCACCGACCTTGCCCTTCCGCCTATAAAAGCCTCCCGGGACGAAAACCCTAAGTACCTGATCAAAATTCCACGAAAGAGTCGGTAGCCGCCGCCATCTCCATCCCTAGATCGGGAGGGATCTGAAGCTCTTCCCGGCACCCTGCCGGAGAGGAGAGATCACCATGGAGGCCTTCTTCATCACCATGCCTACCTCCGGTGTGATGTGTGAGTAGTTCATCCATGGACTACGGGTCCATGTAGTAGCTAGATGGTTGGTTCTCCTCCTTTGTGCTACCATGTTTAGATCTTGTGAGCTCCGTTCATGATCAAGATCATCTATTTGTAATCTTACATGTTGTGTTTGCGGGGATCCAATGGATATTGAGATGCTATTTCAGATTGATTATTGATTTTATCATGTCTATTTTATTTGTGATCTTGCATGCTTTCCGTTGTTAGTAGCTATCTTGGCCAAGTAGATGCTAGCAACTCCAAGAGGGAGTATTTATGCTCGATGGTGGGTTCATGCCTCTAGTAATCCGGGGAAGTGACAAGAATCTCTAACGTACTAGATGTGTTGTTGCTACTAGGGAGAAAACAACAATCCTTTGTCCATGGGACAATCATATTGTTTACTTTACACACTTTGCTTAATGCAATTATCAGTTGCTTGCAACTCAATACTAGAGGGGGTTTGGATGATAACCGGAAGGTGGATTATTAGTCATAGATGCAGTTGGATTACGGTCTATGTATAATGTTGTAATGCCCAATCAAATCTCGTAGGAGTCAAGATGATTAGTATATGCATGTATGCTTTCTTGGTGTCTGTCAATTGCCCCGCTATAATTTGTACACCCAACATGTCATCTATCTTAGGGAGAATCTCCTCTAGTGAACTATGGACTGTAACATCCCAAAACTTTAATCCAAAGTTATTAAGATCCAAATCATCAAAATTAGGGTTAACAAAAACTTTTCCATTTAAAATCATTAAAGCATTCATATGTGTGTGCATTTAAATAGGAGTTGATTTGAATTGCCATGATTAAGTGATCCATTGCTTGTAAAATGATTCTTAGGTGAAATAAACATCATCTAGATCATTCCCAAACAAATCCCAAAGAAAAATAAATCAAAATGAATAAAAGAATGAAATGGTCATTTGTGCCATTTTAATCAACATGCCTACTTTGGCTATTCCTAGTACTCAAAACCTAACATAAACAAAGGTGGATCTTTGCACCCCTTGATAGTACACATAATGTTGTACTAAGGCCCACTTTGTGATATGCCAAAAACATTCAAACACTATATTTAAATGACATTTGAAAATTGAATCTATTTCATATGGGAAGATCCCACTATTTCAAAAACCACTCAAACAAGCTCAAATTTCAAAACCCAAGCATCCACAGAGTCTCAAGCTTAGTACTAGCACACCCACCAAAAATCTTTTCAAAATTCAAAAAGAAAGTTCTTGCGGCCATTTCATCAAACACTTGGCAGGCAGGGTTTAAACTCTAAACATAGCTCACTATTTGCAACAGGGTTTTGCACCCAATTTTCCTCCAAACACTCCCTCTGTCCACAAATGAGCTAACCATGACAATTAAACCCCATCTCGTACCCCTAGTGGCAAGGCCAAGCCATGCCGAGCACCAACTCGTCGGGCAACCTTGCCCTCACCCTAGCAGGCCAAGCCATATCTAGCAGCTAGCTCACACCTCACCGCCACCCTCTGTCCCCTCCCCGAGCCGAACCAGACCGTGGACCACCGAGGAACCGCCGTGCACTGCCTGTCTGCGCCATGTCGAGCACGCGCCAGAGCGCCGCGCCTGACACGCGTGCCCAAGCCACCGCTCGACCGCCGCCCCCGTCCACCGCTCTGCCATGAACCTAGGGACACGCCAGACACGCCCATTCGTCGTCCAACGCCTCACAGCCACCGCTCGCCGTGGACACCGCCGTCTCTGCCGCTTAGAGCGGCAGCTCCGCCCGACCGCATACCACCGTCCCTAGGCCCGCATTTACTCCGTAGAGCACCACCAGGAGACCAGCCACCATCTCCTACCTCGAGCCACACCTCTAGCACGTTGTGCAGCCCTCGCCGGAGCCGCCCGCCCATCCCTCTCGGTCGCGTCGTCGTCCTATAAATAGAGGCCACCCCCAGCCAGTTTCTGCACACCACTCACCTCCCCTCTTGCCACTGACCCTTCCCCACCTCTAGCCGGAGCAGCGCGAGCAGTTGTTCTCCAGAATTTTGCTGGAGTAGCCCGCAACAGAGAAGGAAAGGGCGACGTCGATTTCGTCCACCCCCGGAGCTGCCTCGACCACCCCTGACCTAGCCATCGTCTACCAGTCTGTTTGCCCGCCTCGCCATCGTCGCTGGAGCCCTAGTACGCCCCCTATGCACCCCCACCGAGCCACTAGGGTTAGAGTTCGCTGGCGACCAGTTTGTCGTTGACGACGATCTCCAGCCGTTGATCCACGTTCTAATCCAACAAACCACATTGCCCCGTCTTGGCTTAAGTGCGAGTCACGACCGTGGACCCCTGTCACCGAGCTCGGCACAGAGTGTCACCGGGTCGCCTAGCTGCCTCACGACCCAGTTAATTCAAATTAGGATTTTTCTATTTAGTTTAACCTAGTTCTTTCCCTTAGTTTGAAAATAAATTCAGAGAGAATTACAAATCCAAATGAAGTGATTCCAATTTTGTTAGAAAGCTACTGAAAAGATCTACCCAACCCGTTGGATTTAATTCAATTAGAGTTAGAGATCTCTCCTAGTAAAAATAACAAGACAGAAGCATTTGCACCTTGCAACATTTTTATAAAATCAACCATGATAGCTTTTGAGTTGATTCCAACTCTCAGAAATCACATTTAACCATACCTAACTGAATATGTAATAATATTAAGGTTTACATGCAGTGACGTTGGACTAGTACCAAAATAATGCTATATAGGAATTTCTAGTCACTTTAAATCATTAAATAATGAACTTAAACCAAAGTAATTATGAACCAACCCTTAAATTACATTCCCACATGTTAAGATATGTGGTGATGACATGTGTCCACATGATCCCATATTTTAAGTGGTCAATATTAAATCTTAGTTAATTTTCAATGAGTAGAAATTACTTTTCTTAAATAAAAAGAATGAAACTAGCTAATAAAACTTGTGATGCTTGTGATGATCATAGATCATCAAATGTATGCTTGGGGCTGATTCCAAGATGATAGATGGTCATGGTTGGGAGGCCATGCTCATAGGAGAGGTGCTTATACTAGGGTGTGTAAAGGAAAGGTTATGTTTGATTATCTGCATACTAAGTATGATGATTCAGGGTTATCCACAGCGGATGTATCGAATCTTGTGGTGAAAGTGTACCACCTCAGAGAGTGTCAAACTATTGAATAGTCGCGTCATGATTATGGACAGTTGGAATGGCCATACTGTTTCGTTGTCAGATGTTTTTAAAACAACTTATGAAATGAATGATGAACCTTGACTTGACCACAACAGGGTTGTGTTTATGACAATAACTTCCCAACTTAAGTGATTCTAGAACTTTATTTTATCTTTCTTTGCTTCAGAACTCAGCTTATGTTTCAAACTTAACTTTATAGTTAAACATAGAGTTAGCACTTTAACTTAGCACTATACTACTTGTTAGTGGTAGTTTGCGAGTACTTAAAGAGTACTCATGGCTTTTGTCCCTAGCTATTCTCATGTCCAGACTATGAAGGAGACTACCAAGATGATGGCCCGTAGGATGGCTATGATAACTAGGACTATCTGCCTTCGTCAGCATTGCCTGTGCCCCTAAAGATGGACCCCACCGCTACGCTTATCTTTTATTTCCGCTGCTTGTTGTATTAAGACTAGATCATGAGATCCTTATTTGTGTAAGACCTTATGTATGGTTTGTAATGGATGATGTACTGTGATATCCAATCCGTTATATCTCGCAAAAATGGTAATCCTGGGATTGCAAGGTATGGCTTAACGGGCATCTGGGATTAAAAATCCGGGTGTTGACAAGTTGGTATCAGAGCCATCCTGACCATAGGAGACCCTAGTTAGAATGGACGTCCAAACAAAAACTCAATTTCCAAACCAAAGTGAGTATTTATGAAAAACTATTTCCCCTCTTATCCTTGGGAATTCATTCTTTCTCAAAAATTCATGTTCCTCAAAATTCTTACTTTGCTACTTAAAATTTGACACACTTGATGACTTCACTAATTTCCTCATCCTTAATTCTTATAGATGGAGACTCAGTTCAGCAAGTTCTACCAGTTGGGAAACGGAGGTCAACTGATCTTCGAGAGGGATCTGGATTCACTGTCGAAGTTACTGGGACGCCCACATCTGGAGCTTCTTGGAGCTCAACTTCCAGGACCCCCAGGAGGATATTTATAGTGGCTAGTCACCGCTGATCTTAGAGGAAGCATCGAAGCACCAACATCCGAGAGAATCCAGTTCTCCGTGAGAGAGAATAACTTGCTAGATGGATTAGCCAGGGCAATGCATGAAGCTCTCGCACGTCTATGTGCCCTCAGTGTCAACCAACTCCAGGGAACCCGTTTTGTTCACTATGTAAGACGTGACTTCATGGGAATGTCGATGAAGATGCCAACTCACCCAGAGTTGAGGCGTCAAGTGGAGAATCTTGACTTCTTGCTGCACGACAGACAGCAGGAACTAGACAATGCTAGAGAGTTAGCAGGAACACGATAGACAGAAGGCCCAGACTTTCGCACTGCTCTTCCAAGATTGCCAGTCTCTTCGCCGCCAGCGTGCAAAGCAGGATCGCACCATCGCCCGTCTTTGCAAGAAGGTGGCCGACCTCGAGAAGACCGTCAAGGAGCAAGAAGCTTAGCTTGCAGCAAAGGAAGAAGAAGAGGAGGGTGAAGACATCCAGGGAGACATGGATTCTTACCTCAACAATGATGATGACTTTCTAGAGGAGGATGCTGTGGACTTCTACACTAACGATGAGGACTCCGACTTCATCGACGATGAGTAGATGCACTAGAGCACTGTCGTAGCATGAGATGTATCAGTCCCACCGTATCGTAGCTTGCAGAATGGTTCTTCAAACCATCTGTTTTTCCTTTGATTGTTGTGGTGTGTGTTGTATCGTGTGTTTGTTTGCATGAATGAATGAAGTTAGTTGCAAAACCTGAGTCAAACTCAAAGTTTTAGCTTGAAACCAAAACCATGAACCTTAGAACTTTCCCTCTTACCCCTTTATCTACCTCAATCTTTAGATGACTCGTGGAAACCAAGGAGGGAGCAGCTCGTCGCAAGACCCAATGCTGCAGATCTTGCAGAATCTCATCGTAGACCGTGAAGCAAGCAGGGCAGAGCGCCAAGCCAATTTAGCAACATTGCAGCAGATCGCCCAGATGGCTCTCAACAACCAAGGGCATGGAAATCAGGATCATCATGGATCCAAACTCAAAAACTTCTAGAATACCAATCCCCCAATCTTCAACCAAGCTGAAAACCCACTAGATGCAGATGACTGGCTGCATACAATGGAAAACAACTTAGAAGTTGCAGGAGTTGATGAAAACGAGAAAGTTCTCTTCGCCACCCACTATCTGACGGGAGATGCAAGAGCTTGGTGGACTAGTATACGTAACATGAACCATGGTCAAGTGATGACATGGGAAGCTTTCAAAGTCAAGTTCAGCCGCACCCACGTGCCACAAGGTCTAGTCACCAGACTAAGAGATGAGTTTCGTGACTTGAAGCAAGGCAGAATGACTATGGTGGAATACCGTGATAGATTCCCGTCGCTTGCAAGATATGCCCCTGATGAGATCAACACAGAGGTGAAGAAGAAGGAGAGATTCCTGAACGGACTGCATGATGAGATGCAGACTGTCCTCGTCAACATCCGTTTCGAGGATCTCGAAGAGCTAGTCGACTCTGCCATCCAGATGGAAGGGAAGATTAATCAGGCAAACGACAACTGCAAACGTCGTATGATGCAGCAATCAGGATCTAGCAGTCACCAGAAGTACCGTCCCAACCCCTCACCAGGATATGCACCAAGGAACAACCGACCCCCAATGTCTCGCCCAAGCTACCCCAACCGTAGCGGAGGAAATGCAAAGTCCGGAGGAAACAATCACAACTCTGGCAATGCCAACAATTTTAACCATGCCCCTCCCAAGAGCAACAACAACAACACTGCACCCAGAACTGGCAGCAATGCTATGCCCGTCGTAGCAAAAGACAAGTCCCAGATCACTTGTTTCGAGTGTGGAGTGAAGGGCCACTATTCCAATGAGTGTCCCAAGAAGACTGCAGCCACTGCCAATGTGAATGCCCCAGCTCAACAGCAGCGTCATGTTCAACAAGGGAGAAGGTTTGCCCCAGGGAACCCTCACAACCGCAACGGTCGTCTCTTCCACATGAACACCGAGGAAGCCCAAGAAGCGCTAGATGTAGTGTTGGGTATGTTTTCTGTCAACTCAGTTTTAGCAAGAGTATTGTTTGATTCGGGAGCATCGCATTCATTTCTCACCAAAGAATTTGCATGCACTACTAAGATTCACCCAACAAACCTGAAGCATGCCATGATAGTTCAAATCCCCAGATCAACTACAAAAGCTAGAAAAATTTGCAAAGTTGTACCTATCAGGGATAGATTTTTATGCCAACCTAATTGTACTTGGAACCAAAGGATTGTAAGTAGTACTAGGTATGGACTGGATGTCAAGGCATAAAGGACTGATAGACTGTGCTAAGAAAGCCATCACCATGACCAGTAGTTCGAGTAATGTGAAGAGCATATATCTAAAACCTTACCTCGCCAATTCAAGTGCAGCAAGAGTCTAGCCCTACCCACCATAGACCAAGTAAGAGTAGTCTGTGAATACCTCGACGTATTCCAAGTTGAATTGCCAGGTATGCCCCCGGATAGGGGTATTGAGGTCATTATAGAGCTAATCCTCGGAACCGGACCCATAGCCCAGAGACCCTATAGCATGAACCCCTCAGAGTTAGTTGAGTTGAAGAAGCAGTTAGATGCCATGTTAGCAACAGGTTTGATTCAGCCAAGAGCTTCGCCATGGAGATCACCAGTGTTATTCGTCGACAAGAAAGATGGAGGCAATCGTTTGTGCACAGATTACAGAAAATTGAATGACGTCACCATCAAGAATAAGTACCCCTTGCCAAAGATAGAGGATCTATTTGATCAGTTGACTAGAGCCCAAGTATTCTCAAAGATTGATCTTAGGACTGGTTATCACCAACTTAAGATTCGTGCAACAGATATTCCGAAGACCGCTTTACTACTCGCTATGGTTTATACGAGTATACGGTTATGTATTTTGGATTAACCAATGCTCCTACTTATTTCATGAATCTCATGAATAAGATCTTTATGAATTTCCTAGATAAGTTTGTAGTGGTGTTTATCGACGACATCCTTATCTACTCTAAGTCAGAAGAAGAGCTTGAGCAACATCTGAGAATCATCCTAGAAACCCTGAGAGAACATCAGTTATATGCCAAGTTCAGCAAGTGTGAGTTTTGGCTGAAGGAAGTAGGATTCCTAGGACATATTGTGTCTGCGGGTGGAGTCTCTGTTGATCCTGCCAAGATCAAAGATGTCGAAGCATGGGAAGCCCCAACCACTCAAACCCAAGTCCGTGCATTTCTCGGATTAGTGGGATACTACCGCAAGTTCGTCGAAGGATTCTCGAGCATCGCTAGACCCATGACCCAATTGTTGAAGAAGGACAAGAAGTTTGAATGGACTGACAAGTGTGAAGCCAGTTTCCAGGAGCTGAATAAGAGATTGGTATCAGCCCCAATATTGATCATGCCAGACATCAAGAAGCCGCTTGATGTATATTGTGATGCATCCAAGATTGGTCTCAGATGTGTATTGATGCAAGAAGGCAAATTCATCGTGTATCTGTCTCGACAACTGAAGCAGCATGAGCAAAACTATCTGACCCATGATCTTGAATTAGCAGCCGTAGTTTTGGCATTGAAGACATGGTGTCATTATCTGATGGGTAATCGCGGTGAGATTTACTCAGATCACAAGAGCTTGAAGTATATTTTCACTCAGAAGGAGCTAAATATGAGGCAAAGGAGATGGATAGAGTTAATCAAGGATTATGACCTGGACATTCACTATCACCCCGGCAAAGCCAATGTGGTAGCGGATGCTCTTAGCAGATTGCCGTGTAGGCTTAACACCATGATCAAGGAGAAGCAGCCAAGTTTGTATGAGGAGTTGGAGCAGTTCAGGACTGAGCTAGTTGGCAAAGGATTCTTAGCTATCATTGAACTTCAACCCACAATGATTAGCCAAATCAAGGAAGCCCAGACGGGAAATTAAAGTATCGATAGAATCAAACGTCGTATTGGTACAGGGAAGGTACCTGGATTCACTGAAGACGAACAAGGAGTATTGTGGTACAAAGGACGTATTTGTGTGCCAGCAGATTCGGAGTTGAAGCAAGTTATCATGAAGGAAGCTCATGATACTCTTTATTCTATCCACCACGGAGGAACGGAGATGTATCAGGATTTGAAAGAGCAATTTTGGTGGCACAAAATGAAGAGAGAAATCGGAAGCTACATTGCCAAGTGTGACATCTATCAAAGAGTCAAAGCAGAACATCAGAGACTTGCAGGACTGTTGCAACCATTGCAAATTCCGGAATGGAAATGGGATTCCGTCGGAATGGACTTTATCACCGGTTTGCGTACTTCTAGTAGGGGAAATGACTCAATCTGGGTCATAGTTGATAGACTGTCCAAGGTAGCCCACTTCATACTTGTCAAGACTACCTACCAGAGTGCGAAGCTAGAAGAACTGTACATTGCTAGGATTGTTAGTCTGCATGGAACCCCCAAGACCATCGTATCAGATCGAGGAACCCAGTTTGCCTTGAGATTTTGGCAGAAAGTGCAGGAAGGATTAGGCACCAAGTTGAACTTCAGCACCGCGTATCATTTGCAAACTGATGGACAGACTGAGAGAGTCAACCAGATCCTAGAGGATATGTTAAGAGCTTGTGTGTTAGAGTACGGATCAAAATGGGAAGACTGCCTGCCTTTCGCAGAATTCTCATATAACAACAGTTATCAAGCTAGTTTGGAGATGGCACCATTTGAATTAGTATACGGAAGGAAGTGTCGTACCCCTTTGAATTGGTCACAAGTAGGAGAGAGTCAGATCTTTGGACCCGGCATTCTCCGAGAAGCCGAAGAGAAAGTTCACAAAGTCCATGAGCACCTCAAGACTGCCCAATCCAGACAGAAGAGTTATGCTGACAAGAGAAGGAGAGACCCGACTTTCAATGTTGGAGATTTTGTATATCTCAAGGTTTCACCATTGAAGGGAACTCAACGCTTTAGTCTGAAAGGAAAGTTAGCCTCCAGATATATCGGACCCTTCAAGATTCTGAACCGCCAAGGAGAAGTATCATATCAACTTGAACTACTTGAAGAGATGTCAGCCATCCACAATGTGTTCCATATCTTGTTACTTCGCAAATGCGTAGAAGTACCAGAGAAGACTGAAGTTTTCAAGAACATCGATCACAGAGCTGTGGAGATCAACAATGACCTGACGTATCATGAAGTGCCCATCCGTATCCTAGAAGAAGCTTACAGAACTACCAGGACCAGGAGTATCAAGTTTCTCAAGATTCAATGGAGCAACCATACCGAAGAGGAAGCCACTTGGGAGCGAGAAGATTACATTAGGACAGAGTTCCTAGATCTCTTTAGTTCCTAGTTTTATTTGTAAATCTCAAGATGAGATTTTGTTTAAGGGGGGAAAGTTTGTAACATCCCAAAACTTTAATCCAAGGTTATTAAAATCCAAATCATCAAAATTAGGGTTAACAAAAACTTTTCCATTTAAAATCATTAAAGCATTCATATGTGAATGCATTTAAATAGGAGTTGATTTGAATTGCCATGATTAAGTGATCCATCGCTTGTAAAATGATTCTTAGGTGAAATAAACATCATTTAGATCATTCCCAAACAAATCCAAAAGAAAAATAAATCAAAATGAATAAAAGAATGAAATGGTCATTTGTGCCATTTTAATCAACATGCCTACTTTGGCTATTCCTAGTACTCAAAACCTAACATAAACAAAGGTGGATCTTTGCACCCCTTAATAGTACACATAATGTTGTACCAAGATCCACTTTGTGTTCTGCCAAAAACATTCAAACACTATATTTAAATGGCATTTGAAAATTGAATCTATTTCATATGGGAAGATCCCACTATTTCAAAAACCACTCAAACAAGCTCAAATTTCAAAACCCAAGCACCCACAGAGTCTCAAGATTAGTACTAGCACACCCACCAAAAATCTTTTCAAAATTCAAAAAGAAAGTTCTTGCGGCCATTTCATCAAACACTTGGAAGGCAGGGTTTAAACCCTAAACAGAGCTCACTATTTGCAACAGGGTTTTGCACCCAATTTTCCTCCAAACACTCCCTCTGTCCCCAAATGATCTAACCATGACAATTAAACCCCATCTCCTACCCCTAGTGGCAAGGCCAAGCCATGCCGAGCACCAACTCGCCGGCCAACCTTGCCCTCACCCTAGCAGACCACCTCCCTCCCTCTTACCATGCCTAGCATCTAGCTCACACCTCACCGCCACCCTCTGTCCCCTCCCCAAGCCGAACCAGACCGTGGACCACCGAGGAACTGCCGTGCACTACCTGTCTGTGCCATGCCGAGCACGCGCCAGAGCGCCACGCCCAACACGTGTGCCCAACCCGCCGCTCGACCGCAACCCCCGTCCACTGCTCCGCCATGGACCCAGGGACACGCCAGACACGCCCATTCGCCGTCCAACGCCTCACATCCACCACTCGCCGTGGACACCGCCGTCTCTGCCGCTCAGAGTGCCAGCTCCGCCCGACTGCATAACATCGTCCCTAGGCCCGCATTTACTCCGTAGAGCACCGCCAGGAGACCAGCCACCGTCCCCTACCTCGAGCCATGCTGCTAGCACGCTGTGCAGCCCTCGCTGGAGCTGCCCGCCCATCCCTCTCGGTCGCGTCGTTGTCCTATAACTAGAGGCCACCCCCAGCCAGTTTCTGCACACCACTCACCTCCCCTCTTGCCACTGACCCTTCCCCACCTCTAGCCGGAGCAGCACGAGTACTTGTTCGCTGGAATTTGGCTGAAGTAGCCCGCAGCAGAGGAGGAAAGGGCGACGTTGATTTCGTCCACCCTCGGAGCTGCCTCGACCACCCCTGAGATCGCCGTTGTCTACCAGTCTGTTTGCCCGCCTCATCGTCATTGCTAGAGCCCTGGTACTCCTCCTATGCACCCCCACCGAGCCGCTAAGGTTAGAGTTCACCGGTGACCAGTTCGTCATCGACAATGATCCCCAGCCGTTGATCCCCGTTCTAATCCAACGAACCACATCGCCCCGTACCGCTTCGCGCGTTATGAGCCGCTGACCGGTGGACCCCTTGTCAGCTGAGCCCCACACCGTGTAGTGTCACTGGGCCGGCCCGTTAGTGTTCCCGCGTGACCCAGTTAATTCAAATTAGGATTTTTCTATTTAGTTTGAACCTAGTTTTGTCCCTTAGTTTGAAAATCAATTCAGAGAGAATTACAAATCCAAATGAAGTGATTCCAATTTTGTTAGAAAGCTACTGAAAAGATCTAACCAAGCCTGTTGGATTTAATTCAATTAGAGTTAGAGATCTCTCCTAGTAAAAATAACAAGACAGAAGCATTTGCACCTTGCAACATTTTTATAAAATCAACCATGATAGCTTTTGAGTTGATTCCAACTCTCAAAAATCACATTTAACCATACCTATCTGAATATGTAATAATATTAAGGTTTACATGCGGTGACTTTGGACTAGTACCAAAATAATGCTATATAGGCATTTCTAGTCACTTTAAATCATTAAATAATGAACTTAAACCAAAGTAATGATGAACCAACCCTTAAATTACATTCCCATATGTTAAGATATGTGGTGATGACATGTGTCCACATGATCCCATATTTTAAGTGGTGAATATTAAATCTTAGTTAATTTTCAATGAGTAGAAATTACTTTTCTTAAATAAAAAGAATGAAACTAGTTAATAAAACTTGTGATGCTTTTCTTAAATGTATTCCTTGGAGTGCTAATTAGACTAGTTAATTATTATTTGGTGATTGTGTATACCGTATGTATTTATAGAAGATAGTACTGACCAAGCTTACGAGGAGGAGGAGTTTTACCAAGAGGAGGAAGACAACTTCAACCACTTCACCAACCAAGGCAAGCTAACACTTCCAAGTGTTCTACTTAGCAAGCTACTATTAGCAAGCTAGGATTAAACTGGATGGTTTAGCAAAGATGCTTTAGGCATGCTTTGATTATACCACTTTGACTAGTATTTACCCCAAGTCTTAGTTTCAAGCTTTACTTCCTTTACTTTACACAAAGTCCCTTACTTGTTTTGAAGGTAGCATAAAGAGTATAAAACTTGACCTATTTAGATAACTTTAAATGTCATTCTATGGCATGATATTGATCCCATCTTTCCACCTTAGTGAACACTCTTAACTTGGTAGTTTAGAGTAGATAAAAACTTGAGTCACTTTAGATGGGAACACTTGGTGAAAATGAATTATGAAAACCTTGGAATGATGAGTCATTCTATTGAGATGTTTTGACATGTGTTGAAAAACACAAATGGTTTATGATGATGAAAATGTTGAGGCATGAGCCTTAGCCCTTTTATAAAATCTGATGGTTGGATTCGGATGCGATACCATTCCAAATTTACCGTACAACCACAATACCTAAATTGGGTAAGGCTTAGCCGAAACTTTATATGCATTAGTAGTAGTTCCCTCACGGGAGAGGTTTGAGCTGAGGCTACCTCTCAATGTTGTCCACCTATGCGGTGACCAAGATGACAGATGGTCATGGTTGGGAGGCCATGCTCATAGGAGAGGTGCTTATACTAGGGTGTGTAAAGGAAAGGTTATGTTTGATTATCTACATACTAAGTATGATGATTCAGGGTTATCCCTGACATATGTATCGAATCTTGTGGTGAAAGTGTACCACCTCTATAGAGTGTCAAACTATTCGAATAGCCGCGTCCACGGTTATGGACAGTTGGAATGGCCATACTATTTTGTTGTCAGATGTTTTCAAAACAACTTATGAAATGAATGATGAACCTTGACTTGACCACAACAGGGTTGTGTTTATGACAATAGCTTCCCAACTTAAGTGATTCTAGAACTTTATTTTATCTTTCTTTGCTTCAGAACTCAGCTTAGGTTTCAAACTTAACTTTATAGTTAAACATAGAGTTAGCACTTTAACTTAGCACTATACTACTTGTTAGTGGTAGTTTGTGAGTACTTAAAGAGTACTCATGGCTTTTGTCCCTGGCTATTCTCATGGCCAGACTATGAAGGAGACTACCAAGATGATGGCCCGCAGGACGGCTATGATAACTAGGATTATCTGCCTTCGTCAGCATTGCCTGTGCCCCTGAAGATGGACCCCACCGCTACGCTTATCTTTTATTTCCGCTGCTTGTTGTATTGAGACTGGATCATGAGATCCTTATTTGTGTAAGACCTTATGTATGGTTTGTAATGGATGATGTACTGTGATATCCAATTCGTTATGTCTCGCAAAAATGGTAATCCTGGGATTGCGAGGTATGGCATAACGGGCATCGGGGATTAAAAATCCGGGTGTTGACAAGGACCCCGGTCCATTCTTTTACCATCAATCTATAGCCTATTTACTGTTTACTGTTTACTTTCTGCAAGCAATTACTATCTTCCACACAATACGTTTAATCCTTTGTTTTTAGCAAAATCGATGAGATTGACAACCTCACTGGAAGTGGGGGCAAAGTTCCGTGGTTGTGTTGTGCAGGATTCCAAGTTGGAATCAACACCTTGGAGGTGTTTCCTTGCTCCTACTGGTTCGATAATTTTGGTTTCATAACTGAGGGAAAACTTGTTGTTGTGCTCATTGTACCTTCCTCTTGGGGTTCCCAACAAGCTCGAATATATTTTGAGCCATCAAGCCTTTTTTCTGGCACCTTTGCTGGGGAGTCAAGGACATCTTCACAAAGGCAGTCCCTCACAACCAATCTCTTTACTTTGTTTTTTTGTTTTTCTTAGTTTATTTTTGCTTTGTTTGCTTGTTTGTTTCTATCAAAACACACAAAAAATTAGTTCCTGCTATAGTTGTTATTTCTGTTGATCTGTTATTGTCTTGCTTTATCATGCTTTCTATCAATGGTGGGTTTCTTTGAAACTAGATCTTATTGGCAAGATGGGTTCATGGAACAACAAAAATATTATGAGGAACACCGCTTGTCACAAAAAGGGAAACTCTTATAGGAACAAATTGATAAATTGTGTACCATTGCTAGAAACATGTGTTCTACTTATAATGTTACTTATTGCTTTGATAAATCTTGTTGCTGTAGGAGGTATCAACACCTCCCTTTTCAATATTAGTATAATGATGATGTTACCATATCTTTTTATGTTTAGGGAAATTACGACTTTTATGATGTGGAACAAATTGAAGAATTTATTGCTTGGAAGGGTGCATTCGAACTTGCTTATTTGCTTGAAAATACTGATGGTGCACCTTATAAATATGAGGTTTATGATATACTTAAATTTTGCTTTGATAATTACAAGGTAGAGTATGGATATATTCTTGAATATCTTAATAGATGCTCTCCACCAACAGAAGAGACTAATGCCTTGCAGGAGCCTATGGAAGAAGAAATTGTTGAAACTAGAAGCTCATTGGATGAAAAAGAAGAGGAGAGTGATGATCAAGAGGAGGAAGAATGGATCTACCCATTCCTACCTTCTAATGAGAGTAAATCTTTATCCATGACATTATTTGATTGTCCTCCATGCTTACCAAAGGAGGATGAATGTTATGTTCCTATGGATTCTTTTGAATTTTTTTATAATAAAGCTCTAGATGATGGTCCTATATTGGTTGATAATATTAATTGTACTACTATTGAAAATGAGATTGATCAGTCATCTTGTTATAAAATTGTTAAAAGTGGGTCTGAAGGTTTTAATCCCACTATTTTTTAGCTTGATAAAAATTATGTGTTTGTAGATCATTAAAAGCATGATTTATGTGATAGTTATATTGTTGAGTTTATTCATGAGGCTACTGAAAATTATTATGAGAGAGTAAAATATGGTTGTAAAAGTTTTCATGGTACTGAAACACCTCTCTATTTGCTGAAAGTTTTGAAGTTACTCTCGTTTTATCTTCCTATGCATGTCACTTTGTTCTTTGTGAATTTATTTGCGTATAAGATTCCTATGCATAGGAAGTGGGTTAGACTTAAATGTATTTTGAATTTTCTTCTTGATTCTCTCTTTTACTTCAATTCATATTTCTTATGTGAGCATCATCGAAATTATCATGCCTATCTTAACGGCTATAAAGAAAGAACTATTGGGAGATAACCCAAATTTTTATTCAGTAAGTTTTTCTTTTGTTGAGTCTTGGAAGTTATTGCCTCTGTAATAACATCTCCTTATCCTTTTTGTGTGGTTTTTGTGCTAAGAATAACCTCTAATAAGAGAGAAATAATGCTTGAGAAAGTTGTTGTCCCGAAACAGATATTTGTGCTTCGCTGTAAATATTCTTGAAAAATCTCTGTATGTCGGATTGAGCTGTCCTTTTTTGTGCTTCTGCCCCAGGTTGTTATCCAACTTTCGTTAGTTTAACACTTTTTGATTTGAGAAACATAAGGTCTTCAAAAAAATTGGTTTTTACCTGCTGGCCTGTTTTGATAGATTTCTGCCATTATTTGCATTTGCCTCTTAATCTCTTTCTCTTTGAGTTCTCTTTGATCACTTGAACTTTTAAAGGAATTTATACAGTAGCTTGTATTTTAATTGAAGTTTTACTTGTGTTGAAACTTAACCTAAATACTTATTACCTTGAGTACACTAATGTTGCTAATGAAGATTGTGTGAAGTTTTGTATGAAGGAAATTTTAAAGTGTAGGGAAGAACAATGTGATAAGATGAAGTATGGACAAAAGCTCAATCTTGGGGATGACACCCGTGTTACCCCAATAAATATTCAAGAAGTACAAGCATCAAAGCTTGGGTATGCCCAAAGCATCCCCTTCTTCATCAATAAAGATCTCAGGTTTTCTTCCAAACACTTCATTTTTATTGTTTCATGTATAATTGTGTTGGTCTTGGAGCGTCTTCGTTTTTGTTTTTAGTTTTCTTTTGCTTAGTTTGATTAAATAAATTGTTTGGACCCCCACATTCATACATAGTTTCAAATAAGTTGATTTGGATTGGAAAAGAGTAGGCAAGTTCATGCTTATAAGTGGTATAAAAGGAGCTTGTTTTTGACTGTGGCCTAGGCTTTGTCATGTCATGCTTAATATTGCTTTGACTCTATGCTTAGTGATTATTTCTGTAGCATGACTTGCTACAAACAATTGAGATTGCTTAATGTGCCTTGAAAAAATCATGCGTTGTTTTAGCATATAAAAGCATAATATTGTGGTATTCTCCTTTGATGCTTTATTTGGGTTGACTTGGCGCATGATCACACCATGTTAAGACTATACCAAGTCACCATAGCCTCTATGATCATTTAGTTTTTGACTTGTAATATCACTTTATGCTTTAATTAATAATGTTTTGTCGCTTTGCATGATTATGGCCATTATTGCTCTCTTAGTTGGTCGCTCCTAGTCTTTTGCTAGCCTCCACATGTACCAAGTATGAGTTCCACTCATGCATCCAACTCCAAATAAAACCAAGTTATTCCAAAGAGTCCACCATACCTACCTATTAGCATTATTGCTATTCCAAGTATATTCATGTTTTTATCTACCTTCTGAATTAAACTTGTTATGTGAAAATTAGTGATTTAAGCTCTCACGAACGATGGCACACTTTACTTTCTTGCACTTAATAGCTTGAACCATTGTGCCCATCTATGTTGCGTATATGATTGCGTTTTGTAAGGTGTGAATTAGCAGAACCATGTTACCATGGGGAACGCTTTCAACATTGCAATTTATTTAGTTGATATCATATTCTTTTGCTTATGGATCCCGGCGGTGTGAAATGAAAGGGGAGCTTGTAATGCTCATGGAGTTCGTATATGTGTTAGAGAAACTCCTGGGCGGCTGGTCTAAGCCATGCCTAATCATGGTGGAAACCTGCAACATAACCATAGTGAGCAATCTATAAAGCATTCTCAATAAAAAAACCTATGCAAATAGGAAAGAAAAAAAAGAAAAAAAGCCTATGCAAATAGGAAATAAAAGGATCGCTGAGATGCTCATTGTCTGCTTGTCTTGTCATTTTGATATGGGAAAGCTTCCGTATCATCGGGCAAGGGGTACCCCGTTGGCGGTTCTCTATGATACACATGTACTTACAATGAAAAGAACTTACTTGTGACTAAAGTTGAGTAGCATGAGGAATGGTACTCGTAAGTAAGGGGCATGAGATTTTCAGCTTATAACTTGTCAAGCATATCCTCATATTTGTTCACTTTAACCTTAATCACCTAAAGATGCTTATGATAGGGGCAATGAGAGCTGAAAGCTAATAAGTACCATAATTTTTGGAAGCTCTTTATGAGACTTGAATCCCTGCTTACTTCTATGAAGGGCCTTTCTTTTTTCTTTTATGTTGAGTCTCCATCTTCTATCTTTATGCACCTATTGAGAGAGCATAGTGGTCATTCTTAGTTTAATGTGCCTTGTCCCAAAACTTGTTGATTGATTCATAACTTTGATATTGCTTGTTCTTAAACTATTTGTATCTAGTCACCCTTATGAACTTTGAAGGTGTCCTATGCATTTATGTTTTGCTACACTATGAGGGACAAGCTGAATACCATTCTCATTATGTTTTCTATATGTGAAACAAACAAACGTCTTTCAAAGAATTGTTATTCATGAATCTTTTGTTTATACCTCTTCATGTTACAACATAGTTGCTATGTCTTATTACTAGAACTATATCTTTCATGTCTATGTTAAAGTACTATGATCCCAGCTATCAATGTTTTATAAATACCTTGATCAAGATTATGATGGTGCATGTCACCTCAAAAATTATTCGTTTTTATCACTTACCTACTCGAGGACGAGCAGGAGTTAAGCTTGGGGATGTTGATATGTTGTAAACGTATCTATAATTTTTGATGTTCCATGCTTGTTTTATATCTACTTTCTTATGTTTTGTCCACACTTTGGAGTAGTTTTACACATTTTCTGGAACTAACCTATTAACAAGATGCCACAGTGCTAGTTGCCTGTTTTCTGCTATTTTTGGTTTCAGAAAAGCTAGTAAGGAAATATTCTCGGAATTGGACCAGACAAAAGCCAAAGTCAATATTTTACCCGAAGCAATACGAAGTCCGGAGGGGAGACAAAGTGGCGCACCAGGGCAGCCACATTTGGTGGCCGTGCGGCCTGGGGGCGCGCCACCAGGGGGTGTGGGCCCCCTGGTACTCCACCGACCTTGCCCTTCCGCCTATAAAAGCCTCCGAGGACGAAAACCCTAAGTACCCGATCAAAATTCCACAAAAGAGTCTGTAGCCGCCGCCATCTCCATCCCTAGATCGGGAGGGATCTGAAGCTCTTCCCGGCACCCTACCGGAGGGGAGAGATCACCCTGGAGGCCTTCTTCATCACCATGCCTGCCTCCGGTGTGATGCGTGAGTAGTTCATCCCTGGACTCCAGGTCCATGTAGTAGCTAGATGGTTGGTTCTCCTCCTTTGTACTACCATGTTTAGATCTTGTGAGCTCGGTTCATGATCAAGATCATCTATTTGTAATCTTACATGTTGTGTTTGCGGGGATCCGATGGATATTGAGATGCTATTTTAGATTGATTATTGATTCTATCATGTCTATGTTATTTGTGATCTTGCATGCTTTCTATTGTTAGTAGCTATCTTGGCCAAGTAGATGCTAGCAACTCCAAGAGGGAGTATTTATGCTCGATAGTGGGTTCATGCCTCTAGTAATCTAGGGAAGTGACATGAATCTCTAAGGTACTAGATGTGATGTTGCTACTAGGGACAAAACAACAATCCTTTGTCCATGGGACAATCGTATTGTTTACTTTACACTCTTTGCTTAATGCAATTATCTGTTGCTTGTAACTTAATATTGGAGGGGGTTCGGATGATAACCTGAAGGTGGATTATTAGTCATAGATGAAGTTGGATTACGATGTATGTATAATGTTGTAATGCCCAATCAAATCTCGTAGGAGTCAAGATGATTAGTATATGCATATATGCTTTCTCGGTGTCTATCAATTGCCCCTTTGTAATTTGTTAACCCAACATGTCATCTATCTTAAGGAGAATCATCTCTAGTGAACTATGGACCTCGGTCAATTCTTTTACCATCAATCTACAATCTATTTACTGTTTACTGTTTACTTCCTGCAAGCAATTACTATCTTCCACACAATACGTTTAATCCTTTGTTTTCAGCATAACCGGTGAGATTGACAACCTCACATAAGTTGGGGCAAAGTTCTGTGGTTGTGTTGTGCAGGATTCCAAGTTAGAAACAACACCTTGGAGGTGTTTCCTTGCTCCTACTGCTTCGATAACCTTGGTTTCATAAATGAGGGAAAACTTGTTGCTGTGCTCATCAATACCTTCCTCTTGGGGTTCCCAACGAGCTCGAATATATTTTGAGCCATCAATGACATTGTGTCGAGCCAAAAAGGTGCATCCTATGCAATTTCCCCAACATAGTTTTCCCTAGCAGCATTATTTTGTTGCGCAAGCACGAGCGCAATAGTTAGGCATGTGCCTCGACATCTATATATAAGAGTCATGGTCTGAGGTCTGTGTTGTAGTGAATGGTACCGTCGAGTGATAGAAATGGGAAACCCAACATCCTTTATCTAGGGGTAAGAAGAGAGAAGTATGACATGGCGGAGTGACAGAAACCACGCCCCTTCGTGACACAACACACATATGGGTACTTCTTTTCAACTATGTGTTTTAGGACATGTAGCTACTATAAATGTTAACCATTAAAGAATGACAAGTATAAATTTATCATCCATAACATGATCAGCACCATTGTTGGAGAGAGAGATCGAGTGAAACAATGAATCCATGTTCATTGTTCCTATAATAGTAACCTTATGTATTCTCCTCTTGCATTTAGATGATTGAGACACTTTTATATTTTCTATTTTGTTTTACTTTCAAGCATCAAGTTAAATCCCCTTTGTTACTTTGTTTTGTTTAGTGCATACACAACTAGAACTTGTGACACTCTAGTTGGAGAGAATAAATATCTTTTATTTCTTAATCTCGCGGATCGATACACATTCTTCCATATTGAGAGGTGCTACAATGATCCCCTGCTCTTGGGGTTATCACCTGTTTTGCAGCATGAACATCAGGCAACCTCGTATGTCACTGATATCGCTTGGGTCTCCAATCGCTTGGCTATGCCACTAGGTCTGAGATTTTAGAGCACCGGGGGAATAGGGACGGAGACCGTGGTCCCTATCTTCAGCTAGAATGTCTATGCAATAGAAGAAGGTGCACTTCCAGGAAACTAGATTACCTCAAAGTGCCAAGTCAGGATACTTGGAAGATCTGGGAATAAAGGAGATGGCCCTGTAGGCGGCCCGATCATCCCCCCTCGCTGGAAATTCATCCTTGGGCATAAAATAGGGTTAACCATAGTCCCAAATGCGGTCAGACACCTAGGTTTCCCTCGCAAAAGATGGCGAAGCAAGCCATGTGGATAATACTCTAGAGAGAAATATGATGTAGCTGGATGTTTCACGGTCAGAGGAGGTTCCTCGTATTTTTTATTAAGACAGTGAGCCCACACTCAGCAATGGTAGAAAACAACACCTGCTTTCTCCACCTCGGTCGAGGGAAATATCACTCCCGAGAGCCTCCACATGCTCCACATAGAAGGGACGAGAAGCACTCCAGCCTCCATCTCTTACATCATCGAGTCCTGCATCACCGACCCCTACCACTCATTCACCATGATGAAGGGCATGCGAAGACAAAAAAAATATGAGGAGCAAGGAATGGTCAAGGACAAGCTTGTCTCCATCTCTCTAAGTGAACCCTTAAGTAAGGAATAGAATGGTCATGTCATAGCCTTTGAACCTTCATGTCCCTTCATGACGCACTCATCCACCTAGTGATTAGTGGATATTAAACCTCCCACAGCGTGCTCAAGGGCAGGGATTGCCCCTAGGTAATCGCAACAATCAAAACCAAGAGCGCAAGGAGGCATCAAGTCTTGTCACCACATCGGCCCACATAGATGCATGTATGGAGAGCCTGTCCCATGGATGGGACGGGGGCTCGCTATCGATTACTGACAACGCTTCCCAAACACTCATCATCATGACACAATAATTATCGTGAACCTCTACATCACTTTTTCCCCTCTTCATAGGAGTCAAATCGCCAAAATAGTGTTCTACGCCTGCCTCCCAAAGAGTCGGCTAAAATAAGTCGGTCAAGGCGAGCATGGCTAGGAACCCACTAACGCGCGCATCAAGCAAGCCGACATGGAGAATCCATTCCCCAAGAAACCAGTAGGAAGTATCTATGTACCCATAGGAGATCAAACTTTAGTATGCGAGCTAAGACTGTGCGCTACCTCATGCAGATAAGTGCCAAGCCGTCACTTGCCTGACCTTCTGGCTGGCCGCCTCCTAACATAGCTGACTAGGATAGTAGGTCGGATAGACGTACGAAGAGGCCCATACCCTAGAGGTCCTCACCCACGCAATATGGCACAACTTGTACACCGGTCAATTTGATGACACACCCTGCCATCTGAACGGCCTCCCTAGGATAAGCAACAAGGTCTAATCCCCTTGTTGCATGTCATCCCTACCCTTGGCCAGTGAAGCCATTCCTAGTGGCTTAGAAGTCCACGATGACCTCACGTAAAGGTGATCGACGCCCGATGGCACACCGGTAGGAAGAAGAGTGTGGCAATAAGGCCACGCACCACCGTTAGAAACATTGGTAACTCCTCGGGCATGCCCCAATGTCCAAGGATGAGGGGTATAAAAGGAGCAGCCCCCCAAGGAGGAAAGGCATCCAATCCAACCTAACCATTTGGCAACTCGATTCAGAGGCAACCAATTCAAGAATACACATCCAAACACACCGAAGCACGACAAGTCTCTAGCGAGAAGCTCACCAGTTGATAGTTCATATTTAGTTCATCCTTAAGCTCTTAGAGCATACCCACCAGTCCATTCCACCTAGAGTCACTCCCTTAGGAAAGGAGAGACTCAACACGTCGGTTAGACTCCTAGCTGGAGTCCACCTCACGTACCAGCTAAATCTGTAGCCGGCACACCCCTTTGTAACTTTTCGAACATATCACACTATATATAATAAAATCCTACACATGATATAGGGTTGTTACTGGATCTCTATCTGGGTCTGGACCTATATAATTTATGTGTTTCTTGAGGTTGTTAGCCCATCTATTCATGATCACAAGCCCTTACACCAACAAATATATGACCGGGAATCGAAACCCCGACATTATCCCTCAGGTAGATGATGAAGGGTTGTGCCTACTCTGGTGTATATGTTAGAGCGGGGGCTGATGGTGACACTCCTAGACTTGGTTCTTGGATGTGGGCGATGTTCACGGGAGTTGTGGCTTCCTAACCAATGTTGGTGCCGCTTCCAAGGACAATTGGTGATTCCGAGGAGGTCCTAGTCCCCGTGTGGAGGTGGATGATGATGCCTCCAGTTGATTCACAGTAGGATCGACTTGCTTGACCTAGGGTTTCATCAGTAGCTCGAGTAATGCCCCCATGGGAACCATATCTCATTAAGAGGCTAGATTGGCCAAGGCGTTGACTTCTTCGTTGTGCGTCCGTCCGATGTGACATAGCTCGAAGCCGCTTAATGGCCCATACAACTTGCACGCTTCTTGAAAGTAAGCCTCCATCCTAGTTTCCTGGAAGTCCATGTCCTTCATGGCCTAGCCCTCGACCATCTTTGAATCGCCAAAGTCGGGCAGGTGTCTCAGGCCTATAGAAGGGAACTCGTATTCTACCGTGTTGTTAGGAGCATTGAAGAGGAGCTAGTGGATGTACCAGAACTAGGGCCCTTTGGGGATACCAATATTACTCCTATGCTGACTCCCTGTTTTCTAAATGATCTATCAAAGAACAAAGTCCAACATCGTGGAAGGACCTCCATCCGGGATAGCTAGCTCTCCTTCCATTTTGCGATGAAGTTAACCAGGGCTTGAGACTTGATAGAGGTGCGGGGAAGGTAATTGAGGCCGTACAATTGTAGCTCCATGGTCCCGCCCGCGATGCGGCCGAAAGGTTTCCGATCGTTGATGATCTCGGCATATGCCCGAGGAGACGACCATCGTGATGGGATGTGCCTAGAGGTAGTGCTTTAGCTTCCGTGCAGTCATCTGAATTTCGTAGATGTTCTTCTGCGTCGAGGGGTATCGGAGCTTGGATTCTGCCAGGACCTCGCTAGCGTAATATACTGGCCTTTGAAATTTCCGCACCAGGATCGGCGCGCCGCATGCGACTACCAGGACAGAGCTGGCCACCTAGGTTGTGGATGCTATGTAGAGGAGGAGTGGCTCGGCTTGCGTCGGTGCGGCCAGTACCGGAGTCGCTTCAACTCTGCCAATCCGTCCTCTGCTTCTTTTGACCTAATGAAGTGTGGTGTTTTTTTCATTAGTTTATATAAGAGCATTGCCTTCTCTCCCAAGCGCGAAATGAAACGGCTTAAAGCTGCTAGGCAGCCGGTCACCTACTGGATGACTCCAAGGCTGTGGAGGAGCTGATGGTCCGAATCTTCTCCGGATTAACCTCAATGCCTCCTTCAGAAACCAGAGAAAGCCCAGCAACTCCCCTTTGGGAGAGGGGACGCCGTCACCGCGGCCAGGCTGGTGACGGAGCGGGAGGGAGGATGGTGGTGCCCCCATTTATCGAGGGGAACGTGTCCAAACCAGTGAAGTAGACAAAAACTCGAAGGTACCTTGGGCAATACCAACTTGCACAATAAATTTAGGACGTCGAGCGTGCGGCTCCTCTCCTAAGAAAGTAAGAAATACTTGAGTATAATACTATAGTTTGATTCCAGAGCAAAACAAGGAATTGTTCGTGGATGGTCGGATAAAGATTTCTCTTCTTTTCTCGCGTGTGGAATGGAACTATCATTCTTTTTTGGGGGGGCTTGGCCGGGGGCCATGCCGCCATCGTCGGCATCCGGGTGCAGTGAGGAGTAGTTGAGGCCTCCAAGGACACGAGCCATGGGGAGGAACTGTTGGAGCAACAGGGGAATGCCGAACGCATGTCACTCTCCCTTTTCCTACTCCCCCTTATTATCCTCTCCTTTATAGTTTTTCGAGCGAGCAACAACGCACGTCTCCGCGAGCCCCCATAATTCTATCGGCGCAACCGAACGCTGTCTGTTTGTCCCTCGTGCCTACTATCCATCATGGGTGGGAATAGCGCTGCCGATCCTGACACTTGGGCTCCCGCCCCTTCCAAATCTGCTCCTCCGCGCATGTGGGTTTCAGGAACAACTCGCGGATCGTCGAATGGAAGGAGATTTCATGGAAGATTGCTCGTTTTTGTCCACCAGAGCTCGATCCCACACGGCGGATCTTAGCACTAGTACTTTACTGTCTGAGCACACGCACGCGCGCTGGGTGATGAATGTATGGTGAGAAATGGTCAGATGTTATGTACAGCTGCATGTTACAATCAAACTATTGATCCATTAAAAGAAAGCGATCGAGAGTGGCGGCAGGGTGAAGTGTTGTTGGATCAGTTGGCCGAGCGTTGTGCTTTGCCTCCCCATGACATGCGGGGACGCGTCGCGTCGATGGATCACGCGTCGCATCGCCTTCGCCTATGCATGGTCCCGTGACCAGTATGATCCATGATGAACAAGAAAGGGATGTGTACAGGCCCTTGTACGACTGTCCATCAAAGCACATGTCAACACCACCAGCAACCCCTAATAAGATCGCAGATCCACTGGAATATACTAGTATAATGGACAGTTTTTCTTCTACATCGCCCCATAAGAAAAGAAAGTATGGCTTCACTAAGCCGAACAAGTTGTTTGACCATGCCATCCAGATTTACACAAAATTAGCGACAATACTTGATCTATTATCTCCTAGTACTAGCATCGTGAATTGTATCGTTTGATTAGAGAGAGCATGCCCAAACGAGCGTGCGCACGTGTTTCCCCTCCCAATAATTGATGATTAACAAGTGTATTAACTACACCGGCCGGGCTAAAGAAAAGAAAGGAAGAAATTTAAGGATTAGAAACGAAGCAAAAACTCTCTACTACTTGTCTCTTGGCTAAGAGCAAGAGCAATAGTAGAGCCAGCTGTTGACTATAAGCTATATTCATGTTATCTAGAGTCAATCTAATAGCTAATATGTACAATAGTTAGAGGTATAAATATACTACTTTATTAATGTATGCATTTTTCACTCTCACATAGTGTCTAGGAGCATGTGCTGCAGCTGGCTCTTAACTAAGCACCCACTCCTCTTCTCTCTCCTCTTCTCCCTCATCCAACTAAGCACAAATATATTATTTTAAGTCCTATAGTCTGCTGACTGGACCTTATTATACTTGCTCTAATGTCGTGACTCGTGAGTTGACTGATCATTTAAGGCATGTATTTTTTTTTGAAATGTGGATCACTCGGTCCTCTGCATCACACAACCCTTTATTATTTCGTTCAAAAGTACCAAAGTTTACATCTCAACGATCACATAGATTTAAAACAAAGATCAACCAGCGCAAAATAAACAATATACTTAGCAATCTAAACATCTTGAATCCTTTTAAAAGGCAGCCATGTAGCATGGTAGAAAATATCCTGAGCGATCATCAGGAACCGGTTGTATCAAAAACCATGCACTTCCGCTGATACTCCGAGCGCATTAAGTGCCATAGCTATATCCAGTGAACAGACACATGAATAACCCGCAAAAAATTGATAGAATCTTTCATGTTAAAAACAATGTTATTTATATAAATCCATATTGACTACACCAAGGCAGAACACCAATACGAATCCTAGTATCCTTGTCAATCTCATTCAACCAATTCACAAATATATTTGTTATATTAGTCGGTGGTGGTATGTTATATGTAGAATAAACTATCCTTCAAATTAAATTGATAAAAGGACAGGAGAGAAATAGATGTGTTTCCTCTCCATCACAGAAACAATATTTATTACTCTCAGTCCAGTTTCTTTTACAAATTATCTCTTGATAAGCCCTTTTTATGTAGGAATCACATGAAATTTTTGATTTTTAGTGGGATTTTTAACTTTCATAGATATTTGCGTGGGAAGCTTTAATGACTATCAGTAAAATTAGTATACATGCTTTTAACACTAAATTGTCTCGAGGTCCAAATGAAAATATCATTTGCGCTATTTAAAGACACTCCCATCAATATTTGGCACAAGTGCAACCACGAGTTCCACTTATTATCAGTAAGTAACTTCCTAAAACCAATGTTTAAGGGTGTCGATGACAAAATATTGTAGGGGTTCGTAGCATGGAAAACAAAAATTTTCTATCGCATACAAACAAACAAGCCAAGATCTATCTACTAGATTGCAGCAACGAGTCGATGGAATAACTCACCCTCGAAGATTCCAAAGTGTTTAACGAGAGCAGATTCTCGTGGGTGATGTAGTCGTACTCTTTCCGATCTCAAGATCGCGTAGACGATCCTTCCAGCGCCACGTTCCGGCAGCGCTCCCGCAGTCGGTCACACGTTGATTTTCGTGAAGACCTTCCTCTCCTTGTTCCAGGGCAGCGGAGGTTGTAGCACTCTCCTCGCGATTCCAGCCTGACGGCGTGGTACCGGAGTAGAGGAAATCCCAGGGCTTCGCCTTAAGCCGGTGCGAGTATGGTGGAGCTTATGAGAGAGGCTATTAGTGGTCTAGTAATTAGACACACCAATTAGAGGGCTCTAAACCAATTAGAAGGCTCTAAACCGAAATAGCTCTAAACCGGGGTTTAGATCTAGGGTTTAGTTTAGAGGATAGGAACTAGTGTGTCCTAGGAGGGCAGCCTGCCCTCCCTTTATAGGTGGGAGGGCCGGCCAAGGGGAGGAGTGGAGTCCTCCCCAACTCGGCCTTGAGGTGGGCGCCCGGCTTGGGAGGAGGAATCCTCCCAACTCGGTTTCCACTTCTCCTCCTCTTTCCACTTTCCAAAACTTGCCGTTTGACTTTCAAACTAGCCGTTTGACTTTTCAATTTAGGATTTAAATAAACCCTTTATTTTGGACAGCGAGAACACTTAGTACATGATGCAATCATTCCAACTTACAATGACACATTCATGTACCCTTCCCCCTCCGAGTCTTGGGACATTCGGGACCTTCTAGAATGTTCGATGAAAACACGGAACCATTCCCCAACTCCAGCAGGACTTTCCTTATATGAATCTTATTCTCCGGACCATTCCGGATCTCCTCGTGATATCCGGATCCCATCCGAGACTCGAACAACATTCGGTCTCTTTCTCATAATACCATAACTACTCAAACAACGTCGAATCCTTAAGTGTGTCTCCCTACGGTTCGTGAATTATGCGGACATGATCGAGACACTTCTCCGAACAATAACCAATAGAGGAATCTGGAAATTCATATGGCTCCCACATATTTCTACGATTACTTTGTGATCGAATGAACCACTTACATACGATACCAATTTCCCTTTGTCTCACGATATGTTACTTATCCGAGGTTATGATCGTCGGTATCTCCGCATACCTAGTTCATCCTCGTTACTGATAAGTACTCTTTTCTCGTTCCCGTGATATGTGATCCCTTGTGATCAAGTCACATGCTTGCAAGCTAATTGGATGACATTTCACCGAGAGGGCCCAAGAATATCTATCCGTCATGTGGATGGACAAATCCCACTCTTGATCCATGTGTTTCAACCAATACTTTCCGAACACTCAATGCCACCTTTATAGCCACCCACATTACGGTGTGGTGTTTGATGACATCAAAGCATCCATCCAGTAAAGGTGATATGCATGATCTCATGGTCGAAGGAATTAGGTTACTATGTATCAGAAAGCATATAGCAATTGAACTATTGAAATGACTTGATCTTTATGCTACGCTTATCTATAGGAGTATGTCCACCATATCATTCTCCTAACGATATGATCTTGTTGTTAATAACATCTCAATGTTCATGATAGGGAAACCACAATCATCTATTAACCAACAAGCTAGTATTATATAGAGGCTTTACTAGGGACTTCAAATTAAGTTCACAATTCACACAAGTATTAATGTTTCCTTGTTAATACTATTATAGCATGAATATAAACATTTATCATAAACACAAAGATATATAATAATAACTACATTTATTATTGCCTCTAGGGCATATCTCCAACAGTCTCCCACTTGCACTAGAGTCATCTAATCTAGATTACATGGTAATATACCGAACACCCACGGCAGTTTGGTGTTGGTCATGTTTTGCCCTCGGGAGAGGTTTAGTCAACGGATCCGCCACATTCAGATCTGTGTGTACTTTGCAAATCTTTATATCCCCATCCTGGATATGTTCTCGAATAGCGTGGAACCGCAGCTTGATATCTTCAGCTTCTTGTGTGACCTTGGTTCTTGCGCATTGGCTATGGCGCCCATGTTATCACAAGAGATAGACATTGGGTCCAGCGCACTTGGAACCACACCCAGCTGTAATGAACTCTTTCATCCATATCGCTTCTTGTGAAGCCTCAAGCGACCATGTATTCGATTCAGTTGAAGATCTCGCCACAACGCTTTGCTTTGCACTCCTCCAATAAGCTGCTGCACCATTCAAAATAAATACGTATCCAGATTGTGATTTAGAATCATCTGGATCGGTGTTCCAACTAGCATCGGTGTAACCATTAACAACGAGCTGTTCATCACCTCCATAAGAAAGAACCATATCCTTAGTTCTTCTCAAGTACTTAAGGATGTTTTTGACATTGTCAATGATCCACTCTGGATCACTTTGATATCTGCTAGTTAGACTAACGACATATGCGATGTCGGGTCTAGTACATAGCATGGCATACATTAGAGATCCTATGGCTGAGGCATAGAGTCTTACTCATCCTTTCTCTATCTTACGCGATGTCGGACTTTGAGTTTTACTCAAGGTCGTATTACAACATGGGCAAGAACCCTTTCTTGCTATCTTCCATTCAAACCTCTTTAGAACTTTGTCCAAATATGTACTTTGTGACAATGATATTTGGCGTTCGATCTATCTCTATAAATCTTTATGCCTAATATGTAAGCTGCTTGCCAAGATCCTTCATTGAAAACTATTATTCAAATACTCTTTGACACTATTAAGAAGGTCTACATCATTCCCAATCAACAATATGTCATCCACATACAGTATTAAGAATGCTCTGAGCTCCCACTCACTTTCTTGTAAATACAAGCTTCTCCATAAGTTTGTATAAAACCAAAACTTTTGATTACCTTATCAAAGCGTTGATTCTAACCGGGATGCTTGCTTCAATCCATAGATGGACCGTTGAAGTTTGCATACCTTGTTAGCATCTTTAGGATCGACAAAACCTTTGGGTTGCATCATATACAACTCTTCATCAATGTCTCCATTGAGGAATGCTGTTTTGACATCCATCTGCCATATTTCATAATCGTAATATGCAGCGATTGCTAACATAATCCTCACAGATTTTAGCTTCGCTACGGTGAGAAAGTCTCATCGTAGTCAACTCCTTGAATTTGTCGAAACCCTTTTGCGACAAGTCGAGCTTTATAGACGATAACATTACCATCAACATCTGTTTTCTTCTTGAAAATCCATTTGTTCTCGACAGCCTTCCGGCCATCCGTAAGTCCACCAAAGTCCATACTTGGTTTTCGTACATGGATCCAATCTCGGTTCATGGCTTCTTGCCATTTATTGGAATCTGGTCTCATCATCGCTTCCTCATATGTCTCGGGGTCATCGGTGTTGTCCACCAACATGACATTCATAACGGAATCATACCAATCTGGAGTGGTACGATTTCTCGTTGACCTCCGAGGCTCTGTAGCAACTTCAACCGAAGTTTCATGATCACCATCATTAGCTTCCTCTCTTATTGGTGCAGGCACCACAGGAACTTCTTCCGGTGCTGCGCTACTCGCAATTCGAGAGAAGGTTCGACAACCTCGTCGAGTTCTACTTTCCTTCCAGTCACTTCTTTGAGAGAAATTCCTTCTCTAGAAAGGATCCATTCTTAACGAAGATTTTGCCTTGGATCTATGATAGAAGGTATACCCAATAGTTTCCTTCGGGTATCCTATGAAGACGTATTTTTCGCTTTGGGTTCAAGCTTGTCCGCTGTAACTTCTTTACATAGGCTTCGCATCCCCAAACTTTAAGGAGCGACAATTTAGGTTTCTTCCCAAACCATAATTCATACGGTGTCGTTTCAGCGGTTTAGACGGTGCCCTATTTAAAGTGAATGCGGCTGTTTCTAATGCATAACCCCAAAATGATAGCGGTAAATCTGTAAGTGACATCATAGAACGAACCATATCTAAGAGAGTTCGATTACGACGTTCAGACACACCATTACGCTGTGGTGTTCCCGGCGGTGTCAACTGCGAAAGTATTCCACATTTCTTCAAATGCTCGCCAAACTCGTAACTTAGATATTCACCTCCACGATCAGAACGTAGAAATTTAATCTTCTTGTTACGTTGATTCTCTACCTCACTTTGAAACTCCTTAAACTTCTCGAAAGTTTCGGACTTATGTTTCATGAAATAGATATACCCATATCTACTCAAGTCATCCGTGAAGGTAAGAACATAACGATAACCATGGCGATGCTACACTCATTGGACCACACACATCGGTATGTATGATTTCCAATAAGTCTGTAGCTCGCTCCATTATACTAGAAAATGGAGTCTTAGTCATTTTACCCATCAGACATGCCTCGCATCTTTCAAGTGATTCAAAATCAAGTGATTCAAGAAGTCCATCGGAATGGAGTTTCTTCATACGCTTCACTCCAATGTGACCAAGACGACAGTGCCACATATAGGTCGAATTATCGCTTGATTTCAATCGTTTAGCTTCAATGTTATTAATATGTGTTTTTCTACTATCGAGATTCAACAAGAATAGACCATCTATCAAAGGTGCATGTGCATAAAACATATTACTCATATAAATCGAACAACCATTATTCTCGGATTTAAACAAGTAACCGTCTGCAATAAACAAGATCACGATATAATGTTCATGCTTAACGCAGGCACCAAATAACAATTATTTAAGTATAAAACTAATCCCGATGGTAGATGAAGAGGTAGCGTGCGACCGCGATCACATCAACCTTTGATCCGTTTCTCACGCGCGCCGTCACCTCGTTCTTCACTAGCTTCCGTTTATTCGCAGCTCTGTTTGAGTTACAAATATGAGCAACCGAACCGATTATCAAATACCCGAGCACTACTACGAATACTAGTGAGATACACATCAATAACATGTATATCAGATATACCTTTCTTCTTGATGTTGCCGTTCTTCAAATCCGCCAAGTACTTTGGGCAATTCCGCTTCCAGTGACCTTCTCCCTTGCAGTAAAAGCACTCAACATCAGGCTTGGGTCCAGCCTTGGTCCTCTTCATCGGCGTGGCAGCTTTCTTACCACCCTTCTTGAAGTGTCCCTTCTGCTTAGACTTGCCTTTCTTGAATTTGGTGGTCTTATTGACCATCAACACTTGGTGCTCTTTCTTGATCTCCACTTGCAGATTTTAACATAGCAAATAGTTACGGCAACTCTTTGTTCATGTTCGCATGTTGTAGTTCATCACAAAGTTCTTGTAACTTGGTGGTAGTGATTGGAGGATGCGGTAAACCCCAAAGTATTAGGAATCACTATACCCAAGCTTTGAAGTTTATTCGTGCCAGACATTTTAAGCACATGCTCAGCGACGGAGCTGCCCTCTTCCATCTTGCGGTTAAAGAACTTTTGAAGCTTCATAACTTTCAATTGCCGCATGAGTCTCAAAGATTAATTTGAGATCCTCGACAATATCATATGGATCGACTCTTCAAACCTTTTACGAAGCTCCGATTCTAAACCATACAAGATAGCACCTTGAACTATGGAGTACTGATTCTTCCGAGCGAGGTAAACATTCTTTACTTCATCGGTAGCATCATTGCAGGTGGGTCACCTAGCGGTGCATCCAAAGACATAGGTCAAATTACCATTGTGAGGACAATCCTCAAATTGCGGAACCAATCCGAAGTTGCTTCCATTGTTTTTCAACTTTTCTTTCTCTAGAACGCATTAAAATTGATGGTAGGCTGCCATTGATCTACAACATATTTGCAATAGTTTAGACTAAGTTTATGACAAATTGAGTTCAAATTAATTAATGAAATTAAACTAGGTGAACTCCCACTCAAAACAACATCCCTCACATTGTTTTAGTGATCACACAAACCAAATCCACTACATCAACACCGATCATCACGAGAGTTGATATAGTTTCAATGGCGAACAATCATCATGTTCATCATATCTACTATATGATTCATGCTTTACCTTCGGCGATCCGTGTTCTGAGGCCATGTCTGTACATGCTAGGCTCGTCAAGATCAAACCTTAGCTACCGCATAAGCAAATCTGGCTTGCTTACGTTGTATTCACCGCGGAATCAAAGACACCCGATCATCACGTGGTGCTTGAGCAGCAAGCTTTGGCAGTGCATACTAAGGGTGAACACTTTAGAACTTGAAATTTATGTGCATGAGGGATCATCTTATAATGCTACCGTCGTCTACTAAGCAATACAAGATGCATAAAGGATTAACATCACATGCAATTCATAATATGTGATATGATATGGCCTTTCTTCTTTGTGCTTCCGATCTCCATCTTCAAGCACGAACATGATCTCCATCATCACCGGCATAGCATCAAGGTCAATGACGCTTCTTTCATGGTTGTCGTCCACCAGCTTCAACTATTACAACTATTTTGAATAGACACGCAGGTCTTAACAGAAATTAAAGACAACCATATGGCTCCTGCCGGTTGCCAACTTACAATAAGGAACATTGCATACATCAAATATAATCACAATCATGGCCATATCACATCACTGCACCCCCAAAACAAAGTTAGCCTCTACTTTCTTTGCATATTTTACGTGGTTTGGGTCTTTCAATAAGTGTCGTTCTAACTTACGAACAAGAACCACAACATTGATACTAGCATTGTTGATCACCCGTTGTAAATTGGATCTTTACTATGCTAGGAGAAACAGGCACCCGCAAAGCCACTTATGCAATACAAGTTGCATGTCAAGCGTGGAGCAAGTCTCATGAACGATGTCATGTAAGGTTAGCCGGGCGCTTCATCCCAACATACCGCAAGATGCAAAGTACACAAAAGCAATCTACAATAAAAGCATCAACGCCCACAATGACCATTGTGTTCTACTCGTGCAGTGATCTACATATAGACACGGCTCGATACCCTTTGTAGGGGTTAAGCATGGAAAACAAAAATTTTCTATCGCATACAAACAAACAAGCCAAGATCTATCTACTAGATTGCAGCAACGAGTCGATGGAATAACTCACCCTCGAAGATTCCAAAGTGTTTAACGAGAGCAGATTCTCGTGGGTGATGTAGTCGTACTCTTTCCGATCTCAAGATCGCGTAGACGATCCTTCCAGCGCCACGTTCCGGCAGCGCTCCCGCAGTCGGTCACACGTTCGGTACTCGACGAAGACCTTCCTCTCCCTTGTTCCAGCAGGCAGCAGAGGTTGTAGCACTCTCCTCACGATTCCGCAAAGACAACGGGCGTGGTACCGGAGTAGAGGGAAATCCCAGGCTTCGCCTTAAGCCGGTATGGTGGAGCTTATGAGAGAGGCTATTAGTGGTCTAGTAATTAGACACACCAATTAGAGGGCTCTAAACCAATTAGAAGGCTCTAAACCGAAATAGCTCTAAACCGGGGTTTAGATCTAGGGTTTAGTTTAGAGGATAGGAACTAGTGTGTTCTAGGAGGGGCAGCCCTGCCCCTCCCTTTATAGGTGGGAGGGCCGGCGGCCAAGGGGAGGGAGTGGAGTCCCTCCCCAACTCGGCCTTGAGGTGGGGCGCCGGCTTGGGGAGGAGGGAATCCCTCCCCAACTCGGTTTCCACTTCTCCTCCTCTTTCCACTTTCCAAAACTTGCCGTTTGACTTTCAAACTAGCCGTTTGACTTTTCAATTTAGGATTTAAATAAACCCTTTATTTTGGACAGCGAGAACACTTAGTACATGATGCAATCATTCCAACTTACAATGACACATTCATGTACCCTTCCCCCTCCGGAGTGCCGGACATTCCGGGACCTTCTAGAATGTTCCCGATGAAAACACCGGAACCATTCCCCAACTCCGAAACAGGACTTTCCTTATATGAATCTTATTCTCCGGACCATTCCGGATCTCCTCGTGATATCCCGGATCCCATCCGAGACTCCGAACAACATTCGGTCTCTTTCTCATAATACCATAACTACTCAAACAACGTCGAATCCTTAAGTGTGTCTCCCTACGGTTCGTGAATTATGCGGACATGATCGAGACACTTCTCCGAACAATAACCAATAGAGGAATCTGGAAATTCATATGGCTCCCACATATTTCTACGATTACTTTGCGATCGAATGAACCACTTACATACGATACCAATTTCCCTTTGTCTCACGATATGTTACTTATCCGAGGTTATGATCGTCGGTATCTCTGCATACCTAGTTCATCCTCGTTACTGATAAGTACTCTTTTCTCGTTCCCGTGATATGTGATCCCTTGTGATCAAGTCACATGCTTGCAAGCTAATTGGATGACATTTCACCGAGAGGGCCCAGAGAATATCTATCCGTCATGTGGATGGACAAATCCCACTCTTGATCCATGTGTTTCAACCAATACTTTCCGAACACTCAATGCCACCTTTATAGCCACCCTGTTACGGTGTGGTGTTTGATGACATCAAAGCATCCATCCAGTAAAGGTGATATGCATGATCTCATGGTCGAAGGAATTAGGTTACTATGTATCAGAAAGCATATAGCAATTGAACTATTGAAATGACTTGATCTTTATGCTACGCTTATCTATAGGAGTATGTCCACCATATCATTCTCCTAACGATATGATCTTGTTGTTAATAACATCTCAATGTTCATGATAGGGAAACCACAATCATCTATTAACCAACAAGCTAGTATTATATAGAGGCTTTACTAGGGACTTCAAATTAAGTTCACAATTCACACAAGTATTAATGTTTCCTTGTTAATACTATTATAGCATGAATATAAACATTTATCATAAACACAAAGATATATAATAATAACTACATTTATTATTGCCTCTAGGGCATATCTCCAACAAATATTTGCAACCATAATATTTTCGTTGTACAATATTATATAATGATGAGTATAGTTGAGCTAACGGTGTTGAGCCTAACCATGTATCTTTCCAAAATCTAACCATCGCCCGTCTCAATTTCGCTAAGGCATGTACTCCTTGAATCAGGTTTTCGTCCAGCTATATTAATATAGCAACCGTTTGAGACCGTTGCTAGGTCAGAATGCACAACGCCCAAAAGAAAAAACAAAGAAAAGAAAAAGGAAAGGAAAAGAAAAAGAAGAGAAAAAAGCCGACAACAGTGGCTCGACGAAAACAAGGATGACCCGCAACCGATGCGCCCTCCCTATAGATCCACCATGCTCCTGGCGCTCCGAAGCGTCGTGTACCAAGCAGCACCTCCAAGAAGGGAAGTGACGACAACAACGCTGCCGTCCGGACTGATCCTAGGGTTTCCCCCGGTACACTATGGGGGGTGGGGAAGATATGCTCCCGACGCCCTTCAAGAAGGCCGGCGGACACCTGCAGGCGTCACCGCGTCGGTGGCGGACGACAAGGATTTCTCTCGATCTCTCAAAAAACCACACCCCCGGATGCTTCGTCTGGCTCCACCCCACTCTCCACCCACCTACACACGCCACCACGGTCTTGCAGTCACCCCCGCCGTCTCACCGTGAACCATGTTGCGAGGCTGGTACGACCAAAAAGAAGAAAGTTTGGTGGGGTCGGCAATACAGTAACACGCGGGAGGGAATGACCTCCACCACCGGATGGAGATAGACGACTAGATGCAGCAACGTGCGCAAACCAGACCATCCCTGGCCTGGCCGAGCCCAAATGGACTCGTGAAGCCCCGCCGTTACACTGCAGCAAGGGTGTCAATGACGCCGCCAACCCTAGCGCTAGTCTCTACTCCTTCATCCATCAGCGGATCTGCCGCCACCGTAGATACCCGCCGCCAAGGAGCAGTGTCATCGACGCCGTGCTCACCTGGGCCAACCGAATCACCGTCGGTCCAAGGAACGCCATCGGGCCACCTCTCCCGCGTTGCTCGCCGGAGAGATGCCCAACGGTGCGCCAACGATTCAACAGGCAAAGCCAGCACCAAGGCCAGACCCGCCTGGTCTAGACCCCACCGAGGATCGAGTGCGGGGCATGACGAGCCATGGCAGGAGAATGCTTGGCCTGGATCTATGGTGTCCTAGTCGCAGCTAGGAGGCGGGCCGAAGCCACACCACCGCAGTAGCACAAACCCTAGAAGCCCAGATCTGGCCCGAATGGGCCAGATGTGGGACGCACCGCCTAGGCCGCGACCAAGCCCTGCCGCTGCCGCTTCCCTCGCGCCGCACCTGGCTCCACAGCCGCCACCATCCTACCATGCCGCCGACACGCCTCACCACCAACCGGCGAGGGACGGACCAGCTCCCCCCGGCCACCCGCTCACCTGCACGTGCGAGACTTCTAGGCCTAGAACGGCCCACACGCCCCCGCGCGCCGAGGTGCCCCGTGCAGCCGCCACACCACCACCACGCACACCCGTCGCCGCGAGAGGTCGCGGCCGCCGCGCCGCTGCTCCCCGCGCGCAGAGCAACGCCCCTGACCAGCCGCCGCGGTCCACGCCGCCACCGCTGAGTAACGGGGGAAGAAGGCCCCACCACCGACGACGCTTCCCGTACTTCGTCCGGCGGCGTGCTCTGGTGGCGGCGAGGAGGTGGGGGCGAAAGAGGGGGGAGAAGGGCCGGCGGCGCGGAGAGCCTCCGGTCACTCGCGAGAATGACGCGGAGGGCTTTGCTTTTTTCACCGGGTAGGCGAGGAACCCCTAGCCCCAATGACTTGGAACTCCTCGCTAAGGCATGTACTGACCTCGATTAAAATGCAAAACCTTATTACAAGGAAACATATGACAGATGAAAAGTGTCGCACGGACTACGTCTACGGAGACACCACGGTGAAACCATAATTATTTCCCTTTTGGCTCAATCATGGTGCTAACCAACAGGTAGAATGTGCCAGGTTGGGTAATAGGCTGCAGTAATGACAGCTGCAGACTCCGAACAAGGCCACGATCCATCAATAGACCCAAATCTGAGTCCAGGAACCGCGGGTCAGTTCCGACTTCCGAACTTCGTCTTGAAGAAATTTGACATGAATCGGTTCGATTCAGTCGATAAGTGGAGAAAATTCCTGGTTCGACACGAGGCTAGGTTGGGAATGTGGAATATGGATAAAGAATTGCTCGAGTGAATATGTTAATCTGAGTCTGCAGCGACCCTCGATGAGAAGTGAGAATGTGATTCATGCATTTGCTAAACCAGGCACCAGATCCCAGAAGGATTATAAAATCAGTGTATCGTTTAGTTGACTTTGTTAATTAGTAAATTTTTCTTTGACGAATGACTTGATTTTTATTTCCAGGTGGGGAAAAAACTCGTTCCCGTGTATGATTGGTTAGGCAGAAATGAGGCAGTATCCCTAAAATAAGAGACAACAATGCTTTAGCTTTCAAGTTTCAGCAACACAAAAAGAGAAACCAAAAGCTAATAGTGCAGAACTTCTTACTAGATGTGAGGAAATCATCTTTTAACTCTCCTCCTAGGCCGCTCGCGCGAGGACGGTTCCGGAGCGCCCCACCCAAATCCTAGAGGCGCCGCCATCGATCTTCTCCGCCGGCCACTGGTGCCGCCCCCCGTTGGTGGCGGCCATGCATGGCCGCTGAAAGTGGTGGGTGGGATGGGTGTGCCCCGTCTGACCCCCCTCACACCGGGGTCGACTCTAGGGCTTCGGAGGTAGTGGACAAGGCGGCGGAGCGGCGGTACCTGCTACGCATGGTGCTCGTTGACGCGTGAATGTGAGGTGTTGTGGAGGAAGCAGCGGGCAAGGTGTTGTAGGCCGAAGGCGGCGGTGCCAAACCTACGTGCTTGTCGGCGTCGGAGGTCGGCACGCTCGATCTGTTCACTGCGAGCCGCCCGGCGGTGTGGGACCGTTGCATCAGTATGAATAAAGGAGGTGGTCCTAGGGTTTCTTCCACACGAAGTCGAAGATCTTCTTGATGTCTGGCCTAGTAGATCTGGATTGGAGAGGCGAGTTCCGAAAGGCACCGCCAGCGAACTCTCATGGGCGTGTCATGCCTGGAGATTTATAGATCGGAAGGTATTCGATCGTGTGTACCCATGTTTTTCTGGTTGTTTGGTTTCAGAGGGAGCGATGTGAAGCTCTGTTATCTATTACCATCATATGTCATGTCTTCGATGATCCATGGTGATGTCAGATGCAAAGAATATCATGAAAGCAGGATCATGAGGGCTAGTGATGTTGATTTGAGTCTTTGTAGCGATGAGGAACTGGCTGAGTGATCCGTGAGTCGCGGCAACGACTGTTTGTGGGGACAACAACACAGGAGGAGTTCACAGTCCTTCCTTGCAGGGTGAAGATCCAAGGTCTGACCTTAATTGGTTGTGCCTGGCAATGACCTGGTTGAAGGCATTGTTTTGTGAGCGAGGACTTTCTCCAGGGTGAAAACCAATGATCTTTGATCGGGTGACGATGATACTTGTGCATTATTTCTTGAAGGCATCACTATTGGAGTGGTTGGAATTATAGTATTGTTCTGTTGGTGTTAGTGTCGTCACTACAAGGAATAGTTTCACTCTAGCGGGACTTCTTATTTTTTTTGTAATTCTTCTTTCTTTTTATGGGATGTGTGCATCCGTAAGGCCGCTAGGGCATGCATTGTTGCAGAGGCTAGGTGTAATTGGTATCTTCGTGATATTAATATATGCTATTTTCCAAAAAAATGAGATAATGTGGGTCTTAGGTTCATTTAGATATAAATGTATCTAGCACTAAAATGTGTCTAGATACATCCATGTCTACACAAATCTAAGTCAATTAATTTGGATCGAAGGGAGTACTATAAATGAGATAGGTTTTTTCCCGCAGAAGGGTGCCCATGATTCTGCCCAGTTGCAAAGTAGATAAAATATATTGGGTCTAGAGAGGAATGCAGTTGAGAGTTTCTTGATGACATTATGCTTGGGAATTTGAGTGATATTACTATTTTTTAAATATCCCAAACCTAAAGTCTGTCGTATGGACTCCTGCGAAACGTTTCGCACCATCACCGCGGCCGCCGCGGCGTAGCTCGCCCATGATCTTCCCTCTCATGGCCTCCTCTTCAACCCCCGCCTCTCCCCGGCCACCGTAGACCCTGCTTCTCCACCTCCTGATCTAGATCTTGTGTCATTGGTTGCTGTTGTTGTTGGAGGAGATGGAGCTCCTGTCTCTCCCATCCCTGTTGCCACCATTGGAAGAGATGGAGCTCCGGTATCTCCTCCCTCGAGTGATATGAGCTTCTCCTGACATGGGTATGAATTATTGGGTTCCCATAATTGGTATACGTAGTATGTATCCAACCTACGGCCCATAAGGCCCACTGTAACATTCCAAAACTTTAATCCAAGTGATCAAGATCAAATCTACCCATTTTAAGGTTAACAAAAACTTTTCTATTTAAAAATATTTAAGCATTCATATGTGTGTGCATTTAAAATAGAAGTTGTTTGAAATGCCATGATTGAGTGATCTATTGGTTGTAAAATGACTCTAAGGTGAAATAAACATCATCTAGATCATCCCCAAGCAAATCCCAAAGAAAAAGAAATCAAAAAGAATTAAATAAGGCAAATGGTCACCTTTGCCATTTTAATCACCTAGCCCACTTTGGCTATTCCTAGCACTCAAATCCAAACAGAAACAATTGTGGATATTTGCACCCCTTGCTAGTACAAGTAGTGATGTGCCAAGGCCCACTTTGTGATCTCCCAAAAACATTCAAACTCTAAATTTAAATGACATTTAAAAATTGAATCTAGTTCATATGTCTAGATACCACTTTTTCAAAAAACCACTCAAATGAACTCCATTTCAAAATCCCAAGCAAACCTAGATGCTTAAGCATAAGATGAATCACTCCACCAAAAATCTTGCAAAAATTCAAATAAAAGTTTCATGCGGCCATTTGATCGAACAGGTGGCATGCACAAAATTTCTGGCCTAACTAATATTGTTGCCAATTGATCTCTTGTCCCCCATTCGACCCTCTCTGCTCTCCCCTGTCTCCCCTTGTTCCAACCAAACCATCAACCAGCTCCCCCTTCACCGCTAGCAGTAGTGGTGCCCCGCCCAAATGTGGTCATCGTCGGCCGAGCATGCGCAGCAAGCAGCAGACCGCGCCACGCCATTCCAGCGTGCGCACTAGCACCACCTAACCCTACCGCACTCCCTATCCACCCCTCGATCAATGCCAGCCCCTGGACCACCCCAGAGCAGCGCCTGATGGTTCAGTGTACGGCGCCAGAAAGATGTTGGTGCGGTGTTGATGTAGAGCTCGTTGGGAACCCCAAGAGGAAGGTATGATGAGCACAGCATCAAGTTTCCCTCAGTTATGAAACCAAGGTTTAATCGAACCAGTAGGAGCAAGGAAACACCCCAAATGTGTTTCTAGCTGAGCCTTGGCAGGGCGCACTACCGGTGCTAGTAGCAACATGGAGACCTGCACAACACAACCACAGAACTTTGTCCCCAACTTGCGATGAGGTTGTCAATCTCACCGTGTTTTGCTGAAAACAAAGGATTAAACGTATCGAATGGAAGGAAGTAAAAGTTTGCAAAAAATAAACACAAAGAAGTAACAGTTTGTAGATTGTATGTAAAGAAAAGGACCGGGATCCATAGTTCACTAGAGGTGGCTCTCCTTAGATAGATAACATGCTGGGTGAACAAATTACAGCGGGGAAATTGACAAATATCGAGAAAGCAGTACATGCATATACTAATCATCTTGACTCCTTTGAGACTTGATTGGGCATTACAACATTATACATAGATGTAGCATCCCAATTGTCTAACAATTGCAATGCTACTAGCCTAGTCTATATATATGCTACCTCCTACATATAATTGTTGCATCATAATTATATCATGCTCATGTCATCATGCCACCTTGCATTTGAGCATAATATAAAACCCTTTTCAATTTGGATCTTCTGTCATATGCATCATTAATTGTATTTGCCTCCTTATATTGTATTTGGTTATTGATATATTGTTTAATTCCCAAGTTGAGTTGGGGGCATATCTTTTATTCCACTCCACCACCTTTCTTTGTCACCACCTTATAATTCCACCATCCCATTATCCATGAGCTTGTATGTATTTTTCTCTTGATTTCATTCTAGCTCATGTGGGTGGGGTGGATCCAATTCTATAAATTCTTTTGCTTGGCCTTATTCCATTTCTTGGGAATGCATAAGAATAATGCCATATTATTATTATTGTTTTCACAAAATAAATCATGGCATTTATTATTCTTGCATGGACCATGCAACCATCACCACCATGTGTTCTCCTTTGGTTTTATTTGATTTTTTGAGTGGATCATCTTCCCATCTCTCTCTTTCTCTCAATCCTTTCTACCTTGCTTTGTTTTCTTGCCTTGTGCCATCAAACCTCATCCACCTCACTTGTGTAGTGCCATGCATGATCTTGTAAGATCATCCCCATGATCATCTCCCTAACCTTCATGCTTGCTCATGCTTATGTGGACCACACCCATCTCTCTCTCTCTCCTCTTTCCTCATCAAAACCCTAATCCACCCTCCCTTCCTCTCTCGGCCAGCAAGGGGCCACCACCTCCTCTCTCCACTCCCTACACCAGCCCTAACCTACCCCAGGCCGAAGCCCTACCCCTAACCAAAACCCTAACTGAGTCTACCCATCTACCCTAGCCTGAGCTACCCCCTCTCCTCTCTCTCTTCTCTCTACCGCCGTGCCGGCCCCACCCAGCTGCTACCCCACCTGCAGCCGCCTCACCTTAGCTACCTGTGGTCGAGCCCCAGCTCGACCACGTGCTCGAGGAGAAAAAGGAAAGGGCCGAAGCCACTTTCCCTGTCCCGTGCCCACACGCCATCTCCTCCCTCTCTCTCGCTGGCCTCATCCACCCGGCTCCTCTACATCACCCAGATCCACCCCAAGCCCTGCCTTCCTCTCCTTCCTCTCCCGACGACGCCCAGCTCTGCCGCCAGTCACCACAGTCTACCGCGTCGCCCCCTCGTTCCAGCCGGCCAGCCGACGTGGAGGTGTTCCAGAAGATCGAGGACGTCCCTCTACCCCGCCCTGTACACGCCGACGAGGAGGAGAAGCCCCCAGGAGCGCCAGTACCGCATCGTCCCATCGAAACCCTAACCCGCCAGGACGCCTGCAACCCTGACGATCCGCCGTGCCTCGCCTCGATCTGATGCCGGCAACCTCCTCGTGGTAAGCCACTCCACCTCCTAGACAACATCCGCCCCGCCGTAGAGCCCTAGCGCCGCCGTTCGTTTCGGCGAGCACCCTCTGTGCGCCAGAGGTCGCCGGTGTCTGCAAGCTTCCCGCGCCGCATCGAGCCTTAGCTAGGCCCCAAACCCCCTCCTCCAACTCCCTAGCCCCCATGCTGGCTACCAGACGGCCTTGACGCCCGCGACCTGCATTTAACAGGCCAGCGCTCAAGGGTCAATCACCGACCTGTCCGCGTTCAGAGGAAACAGATGTACAGTGTGGGCATGTGGTAGTTTTGCGAAAGCCCCCCCTTTTTTTCGCTCTCAACCGCGGTACCTCGTGGCCCACTAGTCAGCCACCCTGGCAATCTTGCAGGAAAACCCCCAGATTCCTCGGGCCGTAACCCGCACTCCCTCACCGAGCCGCGTGGCCGACCCTCCCCTCTCGCTGTCATGTGGGCCCGGCCCCACCGACGGACCCACCGGTCAGCGACCTGGGCTAGGTAAAGGCGCGGTGAGAAAAACCTGTTCTGCGCGAGGTGTCGCCCAGTCAGCCCTGGCCCCACTTGTCACTGTCTGTGGCTAGGTCTGGGCTGAGTGACAAAAGGTTTTCTGTTTTTCTGTTTTAATTTAAACTTTTCAAATTTGTTTTAAATTCAAATTCAAATCTGTTTTCAAATATCTTTTAAGATATAATTCCAAATTAAACATGTAATATATGTTTTTGAATCAGAAAAATGTGAGGATTTCAAATATGCCATTCAAAATATTATTTGAACACTTTAAATTTTCAAGATGATTAAAATTACAATAAAATGCCCTTTTCCTTAATTAATTAATAACTTTTGTTTTATAACTTCAAATTTGACAAATAATATGTCTAAATCGATCAGCGCGACGAGCCCGTTCTATCTATGCATTCCATGTTCTGAATTGCAGCATGCATCATATAAATATAAAGGTTACAGCAACTTATATGAGAGCAAACCGGGCTAAAAACTTAATAGAATGCTTTAATCTTGTACCCCACACCTCACCCATGCCATGCTATATTATTGCCATGCAAATTGTGCATCATTTATCATGGCATAATTGTTTGCTTGTCGCATTTTAATTCATATGCTTGTGCACTCTATTTATGTTGGCCCTTGTTTGTTTGGTTCTTCTTCGAATAGACGCTGAGCAGGGGATATATCAGGAATTCCAGGAGCACTACCCAGATCCGTCTCGCTTCAATCGCTGCTGTGCAAGCACTACCACATGCTTGCATACATATAGTACCTATTGCCTCTCTCTTATTCTTGCATCATTGAGTCACGATTGCATTAAACTGAATCCCAAGTACTGCATAGCCTTTACTTTTAAACCCCACTGAAGCTTGTTCCTCCATCCCATGAGCCAGTACTACAGGAGTTGTTTGAGCCATGCGGGTCGTAGAACAGCATGTGTAGGGTATGTGAGTGTCTGATGGATAACAAGGTACCTAAACAACTTAACCTGAGTAGTAATGGGATAACTAATGAAAGTGGCACCGGTGAGCAATATCTGCTATTTGGTTCTTCATGCTCACTTGTGTCCGTGGGACCCGAAAGTACTTGATTCATGTTCCTTGACTATTCGCACTATCCACATCCGGGAGGCCTTATGGACCCCCCTGAGCCAGAGCTTGATTCATTCTTATTTCTTGGGGCCACAAAGTAGTTTGGGGCTTTATTACTATCCTAAACTTATGCCATGCTTTACTGCTTTATTTAAGATTGTGCGTGGAGCACCTGTACTGTTTAGGACCGTGACACGTTTTACCGGTATCGAAAATCCCAGTCACATTTTCTGGTTCCCATCGTTTACCGTCACACAAACTCCTGGTCCGTTCGAGCCGCCAACTTCGCTATGGTAGCTTGGGGTGGCCTCAAACATTTCTGAATCCTATGATCGCTTTGTCGTGAATGCCTCGTTGGGTTTTGATTTGGTTTTTCTAAGGTTGATCGAGTGTGTGTTGCTATTTGTGCACCCCTGCAGGGTAAATCTTTCTGAAAGCCGTGTCCGCGGTTATGGACGACTTGGAGCACAGTTTCTCGATCATAGACAAGTATAACTAAAGTACCGCTTTTAATTGACTAAGTACCTGAATAGTAAATAGTGCAACACTCATGGAATGGATAATAAAACTGTCAACGGATGGGGGCTGTTCGTCCGCTTCCTCGTTGGTAAGCGAGGAGGAGGATGGGTCTGTTAATATTACTGTTATAACTGTTGCTATTAAGTCATGGACATCCGTTTATCTTTGGTTAGGCGGATGGTTAGCGAGTATCTATAGAATTGTTAGGTATTATCTTTTGCTGCAATTGCGTCACCCCAGGTTGTGTCCCCTTTAGAGGCATAAAGACTTGCTGAGTACCCCTAGGGTCTCACACGATAAATTGTTTGATTCAGATGAACAGGTATACCCGCAAGCTGGATACTAGGTGGAGGAGACGGACGATGTTGGCAACGATCACTCGGTGTAGAGATTCCGGGAACAGGGATCCGTGAGATCTGTGGGCGGGATGTGTTTATTTATGGGGCATCTTATGCCGATTTGCTTCTTATCCGTACTCGGATCTTGTTTTCCGCTTTCGCCTGATACTCTGATGTTTGATGTATGAGGAGATATCCTAAACTATTATATCTATCTAGGATATTTGGATCTTGCTGTATGGCGTTGCAATATTTCTATTTCTTTTAGATGGAATGGCTCTGAGGACTGTTGTATGTGGCTTGCATACATACTCATTTGTGTATGTAGTTGATCCCTTCGCCTGCCGATTACGCCGCTCGTTCTTGTCCTGATGTTTGGAAATGGTTAGGACGGCCGAAAGGTCTACCTGTGAGTGGCATTTGTCCCTACCGTACTATTTTAACCATTTCCGCCCATCCAGGCTTGTAACTAAGAGCGTAATTCACCGAGGTAGTTACAATAGACCACCATCCAACTACATCTATGACTAATAATCCACCTTCAGGTTATCATTTGAACCCCCTCCAGTATTAAGTTGCAAGCAACAGATTATTGCTTTACGAACTGCGTGTAAAGTAAACAATACGATTGTTCTATGAACAAAGGATTGTTGTTTTCTCCCTAGTAGCAACAGCACATCTAGTACCTTAGAGATTTCTGTCACTTTCCCAGATTACCAGAGGCATGAACCCACTATCGAGCATAAATACTAACTCTTGGAGTTGCTAGCATCTACTTGGCCAAGATAGCTACTAACAACGGAAGCATGAAGATAAACAAATAACAAAGACATGATAGAATCAATAATCAATCTGAAATAGCATCTCAATATCCATCGGATCCCCGGAAACACAACATGCAGAATTACAAATAGATGATCTTGATCATGAACGGATCTCACAAGATCTAAACATGAAAGCACAAAGGAGGAGAACCAGCCATCTAGCTACTACATGGATCTGTAGTCCAAGGGTGAACTACTCACGCATCACACCGGAGGCTTGCATGGTGATGAAGAAGGCCTCCAGGGTGAATTCCTCCTCGTGGTGCCGGAAGAGCTTCAGATCCCTCCCGATCTAGGGATGGAGATGACGGCAGCTACAGACTCTTTCGTGGATTTTTGATAGGGCCCTTAGGGTTTTCGTCCCTAGGGCATCTTATAGGAGAAAGGGGAGGCCGAGGGGGTGCCAGGGCTAGCCAGACCACCCCTTGGCACGGGCCAGGCTGGGCCACGCGGCCAGGTGGTGTGGTGGCCCCATGGCCCCTCTCCATCTCGTATTCTGGCATCTGATGACTTCCAGAAAAATAGGCACTTTGGCTTTTGTTCCGTCCAATTCCGAGAATATTCATTTTCTGACTTTCCTGGAACCAAAAATAGCAGAAAACAGGCAGCTGACACTGTGGCTCTTGTTAATAGGTTAGTCCAAGAAATCATATGAAAAGTACTCCAAAGTGTGGACAAAACACAAGAAAGTGGATAAAACCAAGCATGGAACATCAAAAATTATAGATACATTTGCAATGTATCAACATCCCCAAGCTTAACTCCTGCTCGTCCTCGAGTAGGTAAGTGATAAAAAGAAAGAATAATTTTTGAGGTGACATGCACCATCAAAGACTTGATCAAAGTATTTGTAAAGCATTCAAAGCTGGGATCATAGTACTTCAATCATAATCATGAAAGACAAAGTTCTAGCAATAAGACAAAGAAACTATGATGCAACATGAAAAGACACAAACAAAAAATTCATGAATAACAATGCTTTGCAAGACGTTTGTTTGTTTCACATAAAGAAAACATAGCATAATAGTATTCAGCTTGTCCCTCATAGAGTAGCAAATATAAATGCATAGGACACCTTCAAAGTTCATAAGAGTGACTAGATACAAATAGTTTAAAACAAGCAATATCAAGTTATGCATCAATCAACTAGTCTTGGGACAATGCACATAGAACTAAGAATGGCCACTATGCTCTCAAAGTAAGTGCATAAAGATAGAAGGTGGAGACTCAATATATAATGGTGGAAGAAAGGGCCTTCATAGAAGGAAGTAGGGATTCAAGTCTCATAAAGAGCTTCCAAAAATTATGGTATGTATAGCTTTCAGCTCTCATTGCCCCTATCATAAGCATCTTGAAGTGATTAAGGTTAAAGTGAACAAACTATGGTGTACATGCTTGACGAAGTATAAGTTAGAAATCTCATGTCCCTTGTATATGAGGGCCACTTCTCATGCTACTCAAGTTTAGTAACCGGTAAGTTCTTGTCATCGTAAGTACATGTGTATCATAGAGAACCGCCAACGGGGTACCCCTTGCCCGATGATACGGAAGAATCCCCATATCAAAATGACAAGGCAAGCAGACAACAAGCATCTCAGCAATCTTCTTATTTACCATGGGAATATGGTGCTTTTTTATCTCTTTCCTCTTTTCATAATCTTTTTTTTCTCTCTTTTCTCAATATAGGACTCTTTTTTTAATAAGAAGAATGCTTCATAGACAGCTCATTATGGTTACGCTACAGGTTTCCACCATGTCAGCATGGATTAGACCAGCGGCCCAGACGTTTCTCTAACACATATACATAACTCCATGGACTTACAAGCTCCCCTTTCATTTCACACCAACGACATCCATATACAAAAGAGCATGATATCAACTAGGTACAAGTACCAAGTGCAATGTTGAAAGCGTTCCCCATGAAAGCATGGTTCTGCTAATTCCCAACAAATAAGTGCAAGCATATACAACATAGACAACACAATGGTTCAAGTTTATTAAGGGCGAGAAAATAAAGTGTGCCATCAAGTTCGTGAGAGCTTTAATCACTAGTTTCCTCATAACAAGTTTAATTTGGAAGGTAAACAAAAGCATGAATATACTTGGAATAACATAAGATAGTAGGTAGGTATGGTGGACTCTTTGGAATAACTTGGTTTAAGGAGTTGGATGCATGAGTGGAACTCATACTTGGTTGTGGAGGCTAGCAAAAGACTGGGAGCGACAAACTAAGAGAGCAATAATGGCCATAATCATGCAGAGCGACAAAACATCATTGATCAAAGCATAAAGTAATACTACAAGTTGAAAACTAAAGGATCATAAAGGCTATGGTGACTTGGGATAGTCATAACATGGTGTGAGCATGCGCCAAGTCAACCAAAATAAAGCATCAAAGGAGAATACCATAATACTATGCTTTAATATGCTAAAACAACGCATGATTCATCCAAGGCACATTAAGCAATATCAATTGTTTATAACAAGTCATGCTACAACAAAGAATACTAAGCATAAAGCCGAAACAATATCAAGCATAGCATGACAAAGCATAGGCCACAGCCAAAAACAAGCTCTCTTTAACACTTAAGCATGAACTTTCCTACTCTTTTCCAAACCAAACCAAACTATTTGAAAACCAATGTATGAAAGAGGGGTCCAACCAATTTATTCAGAAAACTAAGCAAACAAAGCAAACGAAAACCAAAACGAAAACGAAAAAGAGGATGCTCCAAGAACAACACAACTGTACATGAAACAATAAAAATGAAGCGTTTGGAAGAAACTTGGGTTTTTTATTGATGAAGAAGGGGATGCCTTGGGCATCCCCAAGCTTTGACGCTTGTACTTCTTGGATATTTCTTGGGGTGACATGCGTGGCATCCCCAAGCTTGAGCTTTAGTTCATCTTCATCTCATTACTCATTCCTTCCATACACCTGAAATTTTTCCTTCATACAAAACTTCACACAATCTTTATTAGCAACATTAGTGCACTCAAGATAATAAGTCTTAAGGTTCAATTCTAACACCAAATAAACTTCCATTAGAACACTAGCTACTGTAGCATTTCCCTCAAAAATCTCAACTAAAATAAGACCAACGAAAATACCAACTATAGTAGGAACTAATTTTTGTGTGTTTTTCAAATAAGAAAGCAAACTAGTAAAACTATTTTTTTGTGTGTTTTTAAAAATAAGAAAGCAAACTAGAAAGGAACTATTATTTTTGTGTTTTTGATAAAGAAACAAGCAAACAAAGCAAAAAGAAACTAAGAAAAACAAAAATAACAAAGTAAAGAGATTGGTTATGAGGGACTCCCCTTGTGAAGATGTCCTTGACTCCCAGCAGGCGCCGGAAAAAATGCTTGATGGCTCGATTATGCAGAAAAGATGCTGGTGCGGTGTTGATGTAGAGATCGTTGGGAACCCCAAGAGGAAGGTATGATGAGCACAGCTGCAAGTTTCCCTCAGTTATGAAACTAAGGTTTAATCGAACCAGTAGGAGCAAGTAAACACCCCAAAGGTGTTGCTAGCTGAGCCTTGGCAGGGCGCACTACCGGTGCTAGTAGCAACGTGGAGACCTACACAACACAACCATAGGACTTTGTCCCCAACTTGCGATGAGGTTGTCAATCTCACCGTGTTTTGCTGAAAACAAAGGATTAAACGTATCGAATGGAAGGAAGTAAAAAGTTTGCAGAAAGTAAACACAAAGAAGTAACAGCTTGTAGATTTTATGTAAAGAAAAGGACCGGGATCCATAGTTCACTAGAGGTGGCTCTCCTTAGAGAGATAACATGCTGGGTGAACAAATTACAGCGGGGCAATTGACAAACATCGAGAAAGCAATACATGCATATACTAATCATCTTGACTCCTTTGAGACTTGATTGGGCATTACAACATTATACATAGACCGCCATCCAACTGCATCTATGACTAATAATCCACCTTCAGGTTATCATCCGAACCCCCTCCAGTATTAAGTTGCAAGCAACAGATTATTGCTTTATGAACTGCGTGTAAAGTAAACAATACGATTGTTCTATGAACAAAGTATTGTTGTTTTCTCCCTAGTAGCAACAGCACATCTAGTACCTTAGAGATTTCTGTCACTTCCCTAGATTACCGGAGGCATGAACCCACTATCGAGCATAAATACTAACTCTTGGAGTTGCTAGCATCTACTTGGCAAAGATAGCTACTAACAACGGAAAGCATGCAAGATCACAAATAACAAAGACATGATAGAATCAATAATCAATCTGAAATAGCATCTCAATATCCATCGGATCCCCGCAAACACAACATGCAGAATTACAAATAGATGATCTTGATCATGAACGGAGCTCACAAGATCTAAACATGAAAGCACAAAGGAGGAGAACCAGCCATCTAGCTACTACATGGATCCGTAGTCCAAGGATGAACTACTCACGCATCACACTAGAGACTTGCATGGTGATGAAGAAGGCCTCCAGGGTGAATTCCCCTCTCCGGCAGGGTGCCGGGAAGAGCTTCAGATCCCTCCCGATCTAGGGATGGAGATGATGGTGGCTACGGACTCTTTTGTGGATTTTTGATCGGGCCCTTAGGGTTTTCATCCCGAGGGCATCTTATAGGCGAAAGGGGAGGACGAGGGGGTGCCAGGGCTGGCCAGACCAGCCCCTGGTGCAGGCTAGGCTGGGCCGTGCGGCCAGGTGGTGTGGTGGCCCCCTGGCCCCTCTCCGTCTCGTATTCTGGCATCTGATGACTTCTGGAAAAATAGGCACTTTGGCTTTTGTCCTGTCCAATTCTGAGAATATTCATTTTCTGACTTTCCTCGAACCAAAAGCAGCAGAAAACAAGCAGCTGGCACTGTGGCTCTTGTTAATAGGTTAGTCCAAGAAATCATATGAAAAGTACTCCAAAGGGTGGACAAAACACAAGAAAGTGGATAAAACCAAGCATGGAACATCAAAAATTATAGATACATTTGCAATGTATCAGCGCCACCCTTTCTCTCTACGTGCAGCCAGAGCACGCCAGAGCGCGATCGCCGCCAGCACGCCACAGACCACGCCTCGACACCAAATCGCGTGTGCTGCTCCACCTTGGACCCCTCACCCCGCCAGACACGACCGTGCACCGCCGCGTGACCCACAGTCGCCAGGAGCACTGTCGAGCACCGCTCTGTCTCCTAGAGCGCGAGAAGCCCTCGACCAATTGCCACCGCCCCTAGCGTCGCTATTATGCTATAGAGAACCGCTAGTAGACCGCCCACCGTCCGCCTACCTCGCCCATGCCGATAGCCCCTGTATCGCCGTCACCGACGAGCTCCGCCCACACCCGTCGGTCCCCTCGTCGAGCCTATATAAGGAGGCCTCCCCAACACCAATTCTTCACACCATCTCACTCCCCTCTCTCCACTGACCATTTCCCCTCTCTCTCCGGAGCCGCTCGAGCAGCACATCACCGGAATTCCACCGGAGGTAGCCGCTGCAGAGGAGGAGAAGTCCCCGTTGATTTCGTCCACCTCAGCCCCTGTCGCGACCTCGCCTGAGTCCGCCGTCGCTGTCCAGTTCATTTTCCCGCCTCGCCGCACTAGCTAGAGCCCTGGTACGTCCCCAGTAGACCCCCATTGACCGTGCTAGGGTTCAGTCTCGCCGGCGACGAGTCCGTCGTCGACGACGACCATGGACCGTTAGATCGTGTTCTAATCGTGTGGTTCTTATCGCCCCATACCACTTCGGGGTTTAAGTGCCGCTGACATGCGGGACCAGCCTGTCAGTCGCCCTCTGCACTGCGGAGCGTCACTGGGCCGGCCCAATTAGTTTCCCGCGCGACCCAGTTAATTCAAATATAGGTTTTTCTATTTTAGACTTAAATCCATTCTGTCCTTTAGTTCAAAAATCCATTCAGAGAGTTTTACAAATCCAAATTGAGTGATTCCAATTTTTTTGGAAAGCTACTAAAACTATCTATCCAAGCCCGTTGGATTTAAATCATTTAGAGTTAGATATCTCTCCTAGTAAAAATAAAAAGACAGAAGCTTTTGCACATTCAAACATTTTTATAAAATCAACCATAATAGCTTTTGAGTTGATTCCAACTCTCAAAAATCACATTTAACCATACCTATCTGAATATGTAATAATATTGAGGTTTATACGCAGTGAATTTGGACTAGTACCAAAATAGTGCTATACAGGCATTCCTAGTCACTTTAAATCATTAATTATTAAACTTGAACTTATTTGAAAGGTGATCCAACCTTTAAATCACATTCCCATATGTTATAATATGTGGTGATGACATGTGTCCACATGATCCCATATTTTAATTGGAGAATATTAAATCTTAGTTAAGTTCAATGAGTAGAAATTACTTTTCTCAAATAAAATAAATGAAGCTAGTTCATTAAACCTTGTGATGCTTGTGATGATAATAGATCATCAAATGTGTGCCTTAGTGTACTAAGTAGACTAGTTAAGTATTGTTTGGTGATTGTGTATTCCGTATGTATTTATAGACAATAGTACCGACTAAGTCTATGAGGAGAAGGAGTTCTACCAAGAGGAGGAGGAAGAAAACTTCAACCACTGCACCAACCAAGGCAAGCAAACACTTGCAAGTGTCTTAAATATGCAAGCTAACCCTCGCAAACTAGATAACCTAAGCAAAGGCATTAGGCATTCTTTGGTTATACCATTTTGACTTATACCTACTCCAAGTTTTATTTACAAGCTTTACCTTCTTTACTTTACCAAAGTCGTTTACTTGTTTAAATGTAGCATAAAGAGTATAAAACTTGACCTATCTAGTTATACTTAGATGTCATTCTATGGCATGAGATTGAGATTAGCATCCCACATTAGTGAATACTCATAACTTAGTAGTTGGAACTAAACCAAAACTTGATTTACTCTAGATGGGAATACTTGGTGAAAATGATTTGTGAAAACCTTGGAATGATGAGTCATTCTATTGAGATGCTTTGACATGTGTTGAGAAACACAAATGGTTTATGATGATGAAAATGTTGAGGCATGAGCCTTAGCCCTTTTACAAAACGGATGGTTGGGTTCGGATGCGATACCATTCCAATTTTACCGTACAACCACAATACCTGAATTGGGTAAGGCTTAGCCGGAAGTTTATATGCATTAGTATTAGTTCCCTCGCGGGAGAGGTTTGAGCTAAGGCTACCTCTCAATGTTGTCCACCTATGCAGTGCCCAAGATGACAGATGGTCATGGTTGGGAGGCCATGCTCATAGGAGAGGTTCTTATACTAGAGTGTGTAAAGGAAAGGTTATGTTTGATTATCTGCATACTAAGTATGATGATTCAGGGTTATCCCTGACAGATGTATCGAATCTTGTGGTGAAAGTGTACCACCTCTGTAGAGTGTCAAACTATTCGAATAGCCGCGTCCGCGGTTATGGACAGTTGGAGTGGCCATACTGTTCCGGTGTCAGATGTTTTCAAAACAACTTATGAAATGAATTGTGACATGACTTGACCACAACAGAGTTGTGACTATGATGACTAAGTTCCCACTTAGGTGTTATCAAACTTTATTTTATCTTTCTTTCTTTCTGAACTCAGCTTAGGTTTCAAACCTAACTTTATAAATAAACTTAGAGTTAGCCTATCCTACTTGTTAGTGGTAGTTTGCGAGTACTTAAAGAGTACTCATGGATTTTGTCCCTGGCTATTCCTATGGCCAGACTATGAAGGAGATTACCAAGATGAAGGACAGCAGGACGGCTATGATAACTAGGACTATCTCCCATCGTCAGCATTGCCTGTGACTCTGAAGATGGACCCCAACGCTATGCTATTCATTCCGCTACTTGATTGTACTAAGACTGGATCATGAGATCCTTTATTTGTGTAAGACCTTATTTATGGTTTGTAATGGATGATGTACTGTGATATCCAATTTGTTATGTCTCATAAAAATGGTAATCCTAGGATTGCGATGTATGGCATAACAGGCATCTGGGATTAAAAATCCAGGTGTTGACAAGTTGGTATCAGAGCCATCCTGACCATAGGAGACCCTATTTAGAATGGACGTCCGAACAAACACTTAGTTTCAAAAACCAAAGTGAGTATTTATGAAAACTATTTCCTCTCTTACCCTTGGGAATTCTTTCTTTCAAAAAAAATTGATGTTCCTCCAAATTCTTACATTACTACATAAAACTTGACACAATTGATCACTTCACTAACTTTCTCATCCTAAATTCTTATAGATGGAAGCCCATACAGCAAGTTCTACTAGTTGGGCAACGGAGGCCAACTGATCTTCGAGAGGGATCTTGATTCACTGTCTGAGTTCTTGGAGCATCCGCATCCAGAATTTCTGGGAGCTCAACTCCCGGGTCCACCAGGAGGAGATTTACAATGGCTAGTGACTGCTGATCTTCGAGGCAAGATAGAAGCACCAGTATCTGGGAGGATTCAATTCTCCGTGAGAGAGAACAACTGGATAGATTGATTAGCCAGGGCAATGCATGAAGCTCTCGCACGTCTGTGTGCCCTCAGTGTCAACCTAATCCAAGGAACCCACTTTGTTCACTATGCAAGGCATGATTCCATGGGAATGCCGTAGAGATGCCAAGTCACCCAATCCTGAAGCGTCAAGTGGAGAACCTCGACTTCCTACTGTACGACAGATAGAAGGAGTTGGACAATGCTAGAGAGGTCGCCAACAACAAACTCGCCATTGCCGCCCAGAAGGCCCAGACTTTCTCACTGCTCGTCTAGGATAGTCAGTCTCTGCGCCGTCAACGCGCCAAGAAGGATCGCACCATCGACCGTCTTTGCAAGAAGGTGGCCGACCTCGAGAAGACCATCAAGGAGCAAGAAGCTTAGCTTGCAGCAAAGGAAGAAGAAGAGGAAGGTGAAGATATCCAAGGGGATATTGACTCCTACCTCAGCAATGATGATGACTTTCTGGAGGAAGATGTCGTGGACTTCTACACCGACGATGACGACTCCGACTTCATCGATGATGAGTAGATGCACTAGAGCACTATCGTAGAGTGAGGAGTATTGGTCCCATTGTATCGTAGCTTACAGAATGGTTCTTAAAACCATCTATTTTCCTTTGATGTTGTGGTGTGTGTGTGTGTTTGTATCGTGTGCTTTGCTTGAATGAATGAAAAGAAGTTAGTTGCAAAATCCTGAGTCAAACTCAAAGTTTTAGCTTTGAAATCAAAACCATGAACCTTAGAACTTTCCCTCTTACCCCATTATCTATCTCAATTTTTAGATGACTCGTGGAAACCAAGGAGGGAGCAGCTCATCGCAAGACCCATTGCTGCAGATTCTGCAGACTCTCATTGTAGACCATGAAGCAAGCAGGGCAGAGCACCAAGCTAATCTAGCAACACTGCAGTAGATTTCCCAGATGGCTCACAACAACCAGAACCATGGAAATCAGGATCATCATGGATCCAAACTCAAAAACTTCCAGAATACCAATCCCCCAATCTTTAGTACTTCAGAGAACCCACTGGATGCTGATGACTAGTTGCAGACAATGGAGAATAACTTAGAAGTAGCAGGAGTGGATGCCAACGAGAAAGTTCTTTTTGCCACCCACTATTTGGCAGGAGATGCAAGAGCATGGTGGAACAACATCCGCATAATGAACCATGGTCAAGTGATGACATGGGAAGCCTTCAAAATCAAGTTCAGCCGCACCCACGTGGCGCAGGGTCTAGTCACTAGAATGAGGGATGAATTCAGAGAGTTGAAGCAAGGCAGAATGACTGTAGTGGAGTACCATGACAGATTCTTTTCCTTAGCCAGGTATGCACCTGATGAGATCAACACGGAGGCCAAGAAGAAGGAGAGATTCCTGAACGGACTGCATGATGAGATGCAGACTGTCCTCGTCAACATCCGTTTCCAGGATCTCGAAGAGCTAGTCGACTCTGCCATTCAGATGGAAGGAAAGATTAATCAGGCAAACGACAACCGCAAACATCGTATGATGCACCAAGCTGGATCCAACAGTCACCAGAAGTACCGCCCCAACCCTTCTGCGGGATATGCACCGCGGAACAACTGACCCCCAATGTCTCGCCCAAGCTACCCCAACTGTAGCGGAGGAAATGTGAAGTCCTCAACCGTGCACCTCCCAAGAGCAACAACAACAACACTGCACCCAGAACTAGAAGCAATGATGTGCCCGTGGCAGCAAAAGACAAGTCTCAAATCACTTGTTTCGAGTGTGGAGTGAAGGGTCACTACTCCAATGAGTGTCCCAAGAAGTTTGCCGCCACTGCCAATGTGAATGCCCCAGCTCAACAGCAGCGTCGTGTTCAACCAGGAAGAAGATTTGCCCCAGGGAACCCTCACAACTGCAACGGCCGTCTCTTCCAAATGAACGCCGAAGAAGCCCAAGAAGCGCCAGATGTAGTGCTGGGTATGTTTTCTGTCAACTCAGTTTTAGCAAGAGTGTTGTTTGATTCTGGAGCATCACACTCATTTGTCACCGAAGAATTTGCATGCACTAGTAAGATTCACCCAACCAACCTGAAGCATGTTATGATAGTTCAAATCCCCGGTTCAACTACAAAAGCTAGAAAAAATTGCAAAGTTGTGCCTATCAGAATACATGGGATATATTTTTATGCCAATCTAATAGTACTTGGAACTAAAGGTTTGGAAGTAGTAGTAGGAATGGATTGGATGTCAAAGCATAAAGGATTGATTGACTGTGCCAAGAAAGCCATCACCATGACCAGTAGCTCTAGAGTCTCAGTAGAGCATATATCTGAAACCTTGCCCCGTCAATTCAAGTGTAATAAGAGTCTAGCCCTACCCACCATAGACCAAGTTAGAGTAGTCTGTGAATACCCCGACGTATTCCCAGATGAATTGCCCGGTATGCCCCCGGATAGGGATATTGAGTTCATTATTGAACTAATCCCCGGAACCGGACCCATAGCCCAGAGACCCTATAGTATGAACCCCTCAGAGTTAGTAGAACTGAAGAAGCAGCTGGATGCTATGCTGGCAACAGGCTTGATTCAACCAAGTGCATCGCCATGGAGATCGCCAGTGTTATTCTTCGACAAGAAAGATGGAGGCAACCGTCTGTTCACATATTACAGGAAGCTTAATGATGTCACCATCAAAAACAAGTACCCTTTGCCAAAGATAGAGGATCTATTTGATCAGTTGACTGGAGCAAATGTGTTCTCTAAGATCAATCTTAGGACTGGTTATCACCAACTTAAGATTCGTGCAACGGATATTCCGAAGACCGCCTTTACTACTCGTTATGGTTTATACGAGTATACGGTCATGTGTTTTGGATTAACCAATGCCCCTGCTTATTTCATGAACCTCATGAATAAGATATTTATGAATTTTCTAGACAAGTTTGTCGTTGTGTTTATCGACGATATCCTTATCTACTCCAAGTCAGAAGAAGAGCATGAGCAACATCTGAGAATCATCCTTGAAACCCTTAGAGAGCATCGGTTGTATGCCAAGTTCAGCAAGTGTGAGTTTTGGCTGAAAGAAGTAGGATTCCTGGGACATATTGTGTCTGCCGGAGGAGTCACTATTGATCCCACCAAGATCAAAGATGTCAAAGAATGGGAAGCCCCAACCACTCAAACCCAAGTCCGTGCATTTCTCGGATTAGCGGGATACTACCGCAAGTTTATCGAAGAATTCTCGAGCATAGCAAGACCCATGACCCAATTGTTGAAGAAGGACAAGAAGTTTGAATGGACCGACAAATGTGAAGCCAGTTTCCAAGAGCTGAAGAAGAGATTGATTTTAGCCCCAATATTGATCAAGCCAGATATCAAGAAGCCGTTTGATGTGTATTGTGATGCATCCAAGATTGGTCTCAGATGTGTATTGATGCAAGAAGGCAAAGTCATCGCTTATCTGTCTCGACAATTGAAGCAGCATGAGCAGAACTATCCGACCCATGATCTTGAGTTAGCAGCCGTAGTTTTGGCATTGAAGACATGGCGTCATTATCTTATGGGTAATCGCTGTGAGATTTACTCGGATCACAAAAGCTTGAAGTATATTTTTACTCAGAAAGAGCTGAATATGAGGCAAAGGAGATGGATAGAGTTAATCAAGGATTATGACCTTGACATTCACTATCACCCTAGCAAAGCCAATGTGGTAGCGGATGCTCTTAGTAGATTGCCGTGTAGGCTAAACACTATGATCAAGGAGAAGCAACCAAGTTTGTATGAGGAATTGGAGCAGTTTAGAACTGAGCTAGTTAGCAAAGGATTCTTAGCTAGCATTGAACTTCAACCCACTTTGATTAGCTTAATCAAGAAAGCTCAGAAGGGAAATGAAAGTATCAATGGAATCAAACGTCATATTGGTACAGGAAAGGTACCTGGATTCACCGAAGACAAGAAGGAGTTTTGTGGTACAAAGGCCGTATCTGTGTGCCAGCAGATTCGGAGATGAAGCAAGTTATCATGCAAGAAGCTCATGATACTCTTTATTCTATCCACGCCGGAGGAACAAAGATGTATCAAGATTTGAAAGAGCAATTTTGGTGGCACAAGATGAAGAGAGAAATCAGAAGCTACATCGCCAAGTGTGATATTTGTCAAAGAGTCAAAGCGGAACATTAGAGGCCCGCAGGACTGTTGCAACCACTGCAGATTCCGGAATGGAAATGGGATTCCGTCGGAATGGACTTTATCACCGGTTTGCCTACTTCTAGTAGGGGGAATGACTCAATCTAGGTCATTGTCGATAGACTGTCCAAGGTAGCTCATTTTATACCTGTCAAGACAACCTACCAAAGTTCGAAGCTAGCAGAGTTGTACATTGCTAGAATTGTTAGTCTGCATGGAACCCCCAAGACCATAGTATCAGATCGAGGAACTCAATTTACCTCGAGATTTTGGCAGAAAGTCCAAGAAGGATTAGGAACCAAGTTGAATTTCAGCACCGCTTATCACCCGCAAACCGATGGACAGGCTGAAAGAGTCAACCAACTCTTAGAAGATATGTTGAGAGCTTGTGTGTTAGAATACAGATCAAAATGGGAAGATTGTCTGCCTTTCACAGAATTCTCATATAACAATAGTTACCAAGCCAGTTTGCAAGTGGCACCATTTGAGTTCCTATACGAAAGAAAGTGTCGTACCCCTTTGAATTGGTCGCAAGTAGGAGAGAGTCAGATCTTTGGACCCGACATTCTCCGAGAAGCCGAAGAGAAGGTTCACAAAGTCCGTGAGCACCTCAAGACCGCCCAATCCAGACAGAAGAGTTATGCTGACAAGAGAAGGAGAGACCTGACTTTCAATGTCGGAGATTTTGTGTATCTCAAGGTTTCACCATTGAAGGGAACCCAACGTTTTAGTCTGAAAGGGAAGTTAGCCCCCAGATATATTGGAACCTTCAAGATTCTGAATCGTCGAGGAGAAGTATCGTATCAACTGAAACTTCCAGAAGAGATGTCAGCCATCCACAATGTCATCCATATCTCGTTACTTCGCAAATGCTTAGAAGTGCCAGAGAAGACCGAAGTTTTAAAGAACATCTATCACCGAGCTGTTGATATCAACAAGGATCTGACATATTGTGAAGTGCCCATCCGTATCTTGGAGGAAGCTTACAGAACCACCCGGACCAGGAGTATCAAATTTCTCAAGATTCAATGGAGCAACCATACCGAAGAAGAAGCCACTTGGGAGCGAGAAGAGTACATTAGGATAGAGTTCCTAGATCTCTTTAGTTCCTAGTTTTCTTTCTTAAATCTTGGGATGAGATTTTGTTTAAGGGGGGAAGGTTTATAACATCCCAAAACTTTAATCCAAGTGATCAAGATCAAATCTACCGATTTTAGGGTTAACAAAAACTTTTCTATTTAAAAATATTTAAGCATTCATATGTGTGTGCATTTAAAATAGGAGTTATTTGAAATGCCATGATTGAGTGATCTATTGGTTGTAAAATGACTCTAAGGTGAATTACACATCATCTAGATCACCCCCAAGCAAATCCCAAAGAAAAAGAAATCAAAAAGAATTAAATAAGGCAAATGGTCACTTTTGCCATTTTAATCACCTAGCCCACTTTGGCTATTCATAGCACTCAAATCCAAACAGAAACAATTGTGGATATTTGCACCCTTTGCTAGTACAAGTAGTGATGTGCCAAGGCCCACTTTGTGATCTCCCAAAAACATTCAAACTCTAAATTTAAATGACATGTAAAAATTGAATCTAGTTCATATGTCTAGATACCACTTTTTCAAAAACCACTCAAATTAACTCCATTTCAAAATCCCAAGCAAACCTAGATGCTTAAGCATAATATGAATCACTCCACCAAAAATCTTTCAAAAATTCAAATAAAAGTTTCATGCGGCCATTTGATCGAACAGGTGGCATGCACAAAATTTCTGGCCTAACTAATACTATTACCAATTGATCTCTTGTCCCCCATTCGACCCTCTCTGCTCTCCCTGTCTCCCCTTGTTCCAACCAAACCATCAACCAGCTCCCCCTTCACCGCTAGCAGCAGTGGCCTGCCGCCCAAATGTGGTCACCGCCGGCAGACCATCAACCAGCTCGCAGCAGACCGCGCCACGCCATTCCAGCGTGCCCACTAGATCCGCCTTACCCTACCGCACTCCCTGTCCACCCCTCGATCAATGCCAGCCCCTAGAACACCCCAGAGCAGCGCCGCCATTTCTCTTTGCGTGCTGCCAGAGCATGCCAGAGCGCGATCGCCGCCAGCATGCCACAGACCACGCCTCGACACCAAATCGTGTGTGCCGCTCCGCCTTGGACCCCTTACCCTGCCAGACACGGTCGTGCACCGCCACGTGACCCATAGTCACCAGGAGCACCGTCGAGCATCGCCTTTGTCTCCCAGAGCGCAAGAAGCCCCCGACCAATTGCCACCGCCCCTAGCGTCGCCATTATGCCGTAGAGAACCGCCCATCGTCCGCCTACCTCGCCCACGCCGGCAGCCCCCTGTATCGCTGTCACCGACGAGCTCCGCCCATACCCATCGGTCCCCTCGTCGGGCCTATATAAGGAGGCCTCCCCAGCACCAATTCTTCACACCATCTCACTCCCCTCTCTCCACTGACCATTTCCCCTCTCTCGCCGGAGCTGCTCGAGAAGCACATCGCAGGAATTCCACCGGAGGTAGCCGCTGTAGAGGATGAGAAGTCCCCGTTGATTTCGTCCACCTCAGCCCGTGTCGCGACCTCGCCTAAGTCCGCCGTCGCCGTCCAGTTTGTTTGCCCGCCTCGCTGCACTAGCTGGAGCCCTGGTACGTCCCCAATAGACCCCCACTGACTGCGCTAGGGTTCAGTCTCTCCGGCGACGAGTCCATCGTCGATGACGATCGTGGACCGTTAGATCGTGTTCTTATCGTCTGGTTCTTATCGCCCTGTACCGCTTCGGGTTTTAAGTGCCGCTAACATGCGGGACCAGCCTGTCAGTCGCCCTCTGCGCTACGGAGCGTCACTGGGCCGGCCCAGTTAGTTTCCCGCGCGACCCAGTTAATTCAAATATAGGTTTTTCTATTTTAGACTTAAATCAATTCTTTCCCTTAGTTCAAAAATCCATTCAGAGAGTTTTACAAATCTAAATTGAGTGATTCCAATTTTGTTGGAAAGCTACTGAAAATATCTATCCAAGCCCGTTGGATTTAAATCATTTAGAGTTAGAGATCTCTCCTAGTAAAAATAACAAGACAGAAGTTTTTGCACATTCAAACATTTTTATAAAATCAACTATAATAGCTTTTGAGTTGATTCCAACTCTCAAAAATCACATTTAACCATACCTATCTGAATATGTAATAATATTGAGGTTTATATGCAGTGAATTTGGACTAGTACCAAAATAGTGCTATATAGGCATTCCTAGTCACTTTAAATCATTAATTATTAAACTTGAACTGATTAAAAGGTGATCCAACCTTTAAATCACATTCCCATATGTTAGAATATGTGGTGATGATATGTTTCCACATGATCCCATATTTTAATTGGAGAATATTAAATCTTAGTTAAGTTTAATGAGTAGAAATTACTTTTCTCAAATAAAATAAATGAAGCTAGTTCATTAAACCTTGTGATGCCTGTGATGATAATAGATCATCAAATGTGTGCCTTAGTGTACTAAGTAGACTAGTTAAGTATTGTTTGGTGATTGTGTATTCCATATGTATTTATAGACGATAGTACCGACCAAGTCTACGAGGAGGAGGAGTTCTACCAAGAGGAGTAGGAAGAAAACTTCAACCACTGCACCAACCAAGGCAAGCTAACACTTGCAAGTGTCTTAACTATGCAAGCTAACCCTTGCAAACTAGATAACCTAAGCAAAGGCATTAGGCATGCTTTGGTTATACCATTTTGACTTATACCTACTCCAAGTTTTATTTACAAGCTTTACCTTCTTTACTTTATCAAAGTCCTTTACTTGTTTAAAGGTAGCATAAAGAGTATAAAACTTAACCTATCTAGTTATACTTAGATGTAATTCTATGGCATGAGATTGCGATTAGCATCCCACATTAGTGAACACTCTTAACTTAGTAGTTGGAACTAAACCAAAACTTGATTTACTCTAGATGGGAATACTTGGTGAAAATGATTTGTGAAAACCTTGGAATGATGAGTAATTCTATTGAGATGCTTTGACATGTGTTGAGAAACACAAATGGTTTATGATGATGAAAATGTTGAGGCATGAGCCTTAGCCCTTTTACAAAACTGATGGTTGGGTTCGGATGCGATACCATTCCAATTTTACCGTACAACCACAATACCTGAATTGGGTAAGGCTTAGCCGGAAGTTTATATGCATTAGTATTAGTTCCCTCGCGGGAGAGGTTTGAGATGAGGCTACCTCTCAATGTTTTCCACCTATGCAGTGCCCAAGATGACAGATGGTCATGGTTGGGAGGCCATGCTCATAGGAGAGGTGCTTATACTAGAGTGTGTAAAGGAAAGGTTATGTTTGATTATCTGCATACTAAGTATGAAGATTCGGGGTTATCCCTGACATATGTATCGAATCTTGTGGTGAAAGTGTACCACCTCTGCAGAGTGTCAAACTATTCGAATAGCAGCGTCCGCGGTTATGGACAGTTGGAGTGGCCATATTGTTCCGTTGTCAGATGTTTTCAAAACAACTTATGAAATGAATTGTGACATGACTTAACCACAACAGAGTTGTGACTATGATGACTAAGTTCCCACTTAGGTGTTGTCAAACTTTATTTTATCTTTCTTTGATTCTGAACTCAGCTTAGGTTTCAAACCTAACTTTATAAATAAACTTAGAGTTAGCATTCATACTAGAACTAGCCTACTTGTTAGTGGTAGTTTGCGAGTACTTAAAGAGTACTCATGGCTTTTGTCCCTGGTTATTCCTATGGCCAGACTATGAAGGAGATTACCAAGATGAAGGACAGCAGGATGGCTATGATAACTAGGACTATCTCCCATCGTCAGCATTGCATGTGACTCTGAAGATGGACCCCACCGCTACGCTATTTATTCCGTTACTTGATTGTACTAAGACTGGATCATGAGATCCTTTATTTGTGTAAGACCTTATTTATGGTTTGTAATGGATGATGTACTGCGATATCCAATCTGTCATGTCTCGCAAAAATGGTAATCCCAGGATTGCGATGTATGGCATAATAGGCATCTGGGATTAAAAATCCGGGTGTTGACACCCACAAATTACCAATGGTCTTGGAGGCATCCGAAGTTCAGGAATCAGACATGCTGATCAAGATAGAAGCTTAAACCGACTTAGTCCTAGAGTTGTACTTCTAACTTGTAACCAAACCAACTTAGTCCTAGAGTTGTATTTCTAACTTGTAACATGTCCGTCTTGGACTCTGAGACCTAGCCTCTCATATAAAGGCTAGGAGGAGCTGACAGAGAGGGTACCATAACTTTGAGTAAACCATAACCCGCCGTGAGTTAGATTGCATCTAGCGAATTGGCGACTTTGTAATCATCTTCTTCAATAATCAGGAGGGACATCGACTACCTTGTTTGTCTGATAGGCTGACGAAATCACCGACACTCTCCTTCCCTGAAACCCAAGTCCATAACAATGGGCATTGCTGAGGTTACCCCTCGACAATTGGTTCTGTTTGTGGGAACTTTGAGCACTAGAGTCATGAATTTGGCGGATTCCTCTTCGCCAAGAAATGACTCGATAGTCAGAGGCAGTCAGATCCGTTCCAACTTCGTCGATCTAATCCGACACCCACCCTTATTCTAGACTTCGACAACCTTGACCGGGAGATGAATCGGATGATCGTAAGTCTCAACTTCCGCATCGGGTCTAAGGGAAGTTTCTACCTTTTGGATCCGATCTATTCAGGTCCATCGATAGCAGTCACATCACTAACACCAGCGTCCTCTGTCGGATCCACTAGCGGGACAACTTCACCCCTAGCTATCACCATGAACAACTGTGACTACGTCACGAACCAAGAGGATCTCAGTGATCTAAGTGACGGTGTCTCCTTTGGGTCGAATAAAGAGATAACATTGACTCCAGCGCTCCAGATTGCAGTTTCCGCAAACACTAACGATGGAAAACTCGACGACGACCTCGACTCCGAGATCAGGAAGGTTGAACCCTACCCAGAGATATACTCACTGGATTTCACTTGTCTTAATGCTAGTGTCTCCGACGCCTCCGATAGCTGTAGTTGCGGCCATACCTGACATGACATCATGTGTACATGCTAATAGGAGCCACGACATCCGATGCACAAACCTCGGAACCACGCGACTCCAATAGTAACCCTATCTTCAATCCCAATAATGTTATTTCAAACAACGATGCAAGTCCTCGCAGGAACGGATCAGATCCACTCGTAGAAAACCACGTTGTCCAACGAGGGGGCAGAGCACACGATGGGGACCGAATAACTCTTTGTTGTCACCAGAGATATGGGAAAAAGCAAGAAAAGCTATCTCAGGTGAAGTACCTATGACGGCAGATGCCACATGCGAAGAGCTGATGGCCTACCAATACCTCCTCCACAAGAAAAACAGAGAACTGGTTAAGCTGCAAAAGCAACTTGAGGAGCGAAGGAGGTTAGCCGGTGAATCAATCATATGACATGCGCAATTAAGCTCCACCCGCAACGCCGGTAATATCGTAGGAGGATCACAACCAAGATGGGGCGGTTTTTGGCTGCAGAACATACCAGAAGGCGAAAGGCATGACCTGACCCGAGATCTGGACCTATCGTTCATGTTAGTAGACTCAGCGGGTAACATCAAGGCCAAGACGCCCTAAGCGGCTATGATTGCGGCACAGACATACCTCCTTGCCACTCAACCAATAGCCATGTAGCTATTCACCGCTCCGCTCTCATGGGCCTCAACATGGTTGGAGCGTTGATACATTGCAAATGTATCTATAATTTTTGATGTTCCATGCTTGGTTTTATCTACTTTCTTTTGTTTTGTCCACACTTTGGAGTACTTTTCATATGATTTCTTGGACTAACCTATTAACAAGAGCCACAGTGCCAGCTGCCTATTTTCTGTTGTTTTTGGTTCTAGGAAAGTCAGAAAATGAATATTCTTGGAATTGGACAGGACAAAAGCCAAAGTTGCTATTTTACCGGAAGGCATTTGGAGCCAGAGTACGAGACGGAGAGGAGCCAGGGGGCCACCACACCACTGTCAAGACGCAGCCTGGCCCGCCGCCAGGTGGTGTGGCCAGCCCAGGCACCCCCTCGGCCTCTCCTTCTGCCTATATATTGCCTTTGGGACCAAAACCCTAAGGACCCGATCAAAAATCCACGAAAGAGTCTGTAGCCGCCGTCATCTCCATCCCTAGATCGGGAGGGATCTAAAGCTCTTCCCGGCACCCTGCCGGAGAGGGGAATTCACCCGGGAGGCCTTCTTCATCATCATGCAAGCCTTCAGTGTGATGCGTGAGTAGTTCATCTCTGGACTACGGGTCCATGTAGTAGCTAGATGGCTGGTTCTCCTCCTTTGTGCTTTCATGTTTAGATCTTGTGAGCTCCATTCATGATCAAGATCATCTATTTATAATTCTGCATGTTGTGTTTGCGGGGATCAGATGGATATTGACATGCTATTTCAGATTGATTATTGATTCTATCATGTCTTAGTTATTTGTGATCTTGCATGCTTTCCGTTGTTAGTAGCTATCTTGGCCAAGTAGATGCTAGCAACTCCAAGAGTTAGTATTTATGCTCGATAGTGGGTTCATGCCTCTGGTAATCTGGGAAGTGACAGAAATCTCTAAGGTACTAGATGTGTTGTTGCTACTAGGGAGAAAATAACAATCCTTTGTTCATAGAACAATCGTATTATTTACTTTACACGCAATTCGTAAAGCAATAATCTGTTGCTTGCAACTTAATACTGGAGGGGGTTCGGATGATAACCTGAAGGTGGATTATTAGTCATAGATGCAGTTGGATGGTGGTCTATGTATAATGTTGTAATGCCCAATCAAGTCTCAAAGGAGTCAAGATGATTAGTATATGCATGTATGCTTTCTCGATGTTTGTCAATTGCCCCGATGTAATTTGTTCACCCAGCATGTTATCTATCTTAAGGAGAGCCACCTGTAGTGAACTATGGATCCCGGTCCTTTCTTTTACATACAATCTACAAACTGTTTACTGCTTTTTGTTTACTTTCTGCAAACTATTACTTCCTTCCATTCGATACGTTTAATCCTTTGCTTTCAGCAAAACCGGTGAGATTGACAACCTCATCGCAAGTTGGGGACAAAGTTCTATGGTTGTGTTGTGCAGGTCTCCACGTTGCTACTAGCACCGGTAGTGCGCCCTGCCAAGGCTCAGCTAGCAACACCTTTGGGGTGTTTCCTCGCTCCTACTGGTTCGATAACCTTGGTTTCATAACTGAGGGAAACTTACTTCTGTGCTCATCATACCTTCCTCTTGGGGTTCCCCAACGAGCTCATAAATCACGAGCCATCAAAGTATTTTTCTGGCACCGTTGCCGGGGAGTCAAGGACATCTTCACAAAGGGAGTCTCTCATAACCAATCTCTTTACTTTGTTATTTTTGTTTTGCTTAGTTTCTTTTGCTTTGTTTGCTTGTTTTGTTATCAAAAACACAAAAAAATTAGTTTTACTAGTTTGCTTTCTTATTCAAAAAACACAAAAAAATGACTACTCTTGAAAACACTAAGTTGTGTGACTTCACTAGCACCAACAATAATGATTTTATGAGCACACATATTGCTCCACTTGTGCCTGAAGCTACTTTGTTTGAGATAAAACCTGCTTTACTCAATCTTGTTATGAGAGAACAATTTTCTGGTATTGATAATGAAGATGTTGCTGCCCATCTAAATAACTTTGTTGAACTTTGTGATATGCAAAAGCATAGGGATATAGATGGTGATATTATTAAGCTGAAATTGTTTCCTTTCTCTTTGAGAGGAAAAGCTAAAGAATGGTTGAATTCCTTAACTAGGAATAGTATTGATTCTTGGACTAAGTGCAAAGATGCTTTTATTGGAAAACTATCCTCGTGCTAATATTATATTTATGAGAAGTGAAATAATGAAGTTTAAACAATCTGATAATGAACATGTTGCTCAAGCTTGGAAAGAATGAAATCTTTGGTTAAGAATTGTCCCACTCATGGACTGACTGCTTGGATGATCATCCAAACCTTTTATGCAGGATTGAACTATTCTTCAAGGAACCTATTGGACTCTACTGTTGGAGGTACCTTTATGACCATTACTTTGGGTGCTGCAACAAAGCTTCTGGATAATATGATGGTTAACTATTCTGAATGGCATACTGAGAGAGCTCCACAAGGTAAGAAGGTAAATTATGTTGAGGAAACCTCCTCCTTGAGTGATAATATTGATGTTATTATGTCTATGCTTGTTAATGGGAAAGCCCATATTGATCCAAATAATGTTCCCTTAGCTTCTTTGGTTGCTCAAGAAGAGCAAGTTGATGTGAACTTCATAAGAAATAACAATTTTAGCAACAATGCCTACACGAATAATTTTGGTAACAACAATTATAGGCCATATCCTCCCAACAATGGTAATTCTTATGGAAATTCCTATAACAACAATAGGAGTGCTCCCTCTGAACTTGAAGTTGTGCTTAAGGACTTTATTAGTAAACAAACTGCTTTCAATAAAACTATTGAGGAAAAACTCTCTAATGTTGAAAGAAATATAGCATCTTTGGCTGAAGCTCAATCTTCTTTGAATAAAATGGCTGCTAAACCTGAAACTATTGATAACCCCTTTGCAGCTACTAATGCCATACAAGTAAGAATTGATGAAAATGTTAGATTGTTAGCTGAATTACATGCTAAGTGGGAAAGAGAAGATGAAATTGCTAGAAACATTAGTGTTTCTACTATCACCACCACTAGTGTTGAGGCTAGTAATAGTTCTACAACTTTAGATGATAATTTTGATTTTGATCTTGATGGTTGTAATATCTCTGAAGTTATTAAGTTCTTACAAAAGCTTGCTAAAAGTCCTAATGCTAGTGCTATGAACATGGCCTTTACAAAACACATTACTGATGCTCTCATAAAGATTAAAGAAGAAAAGATGACACATAAAGCTTGTATTCCTATAAAACAAGAAGATAGTTGGGAACCCATCATTAATATGAAAGTGAATGACTTTGATTTCAAAGCTTTATGTGATCTTGATAGTAGTGTTTCTATTATGTTTAGAAGGATTTATGATATGCTTGATTTGCCTCCACTTCAAGATTGTTATTTGAATGTCCCACTTGATGATAATGCTAAAAAGAAACTCATGGGGAGTATTAATGATTTTATTATTATGGTTAACAATGCCTATGTCCCCGTTGATTTCTATGTTTTGGATGTTGAATGCAATGCTTCTTGTCCTATTACTTTGGGAAGACCTTTTCTTAGAACTGTTGGTCCCATTATTGATATGAAAGAAGGCACCATTAAATATCAACTCCCACTCAAGAAAGGTATAGAACACTTCCCTAAGAAGAGAGAGAAGATTTATTTTACCTCTCATGTGAAAACAAAATTTTCTCTTAATGCTTCTTCATTTGAGAACACTTGATTCTTTCTTGCTTCTTATGCCTAACTTAAAGGCGTTAAAGAAAAGTACTTATTGGGAGATAACCCAAAAGTTTTAGATGAGTCTTGGAAGTTATTACTTCAGTAATAACTGCTCCTTATCCTTTTTATTTGCTTTTTGTTCCAAGAGTAACTTCTAATGAGAGAGAAGTAATGATTGGGAAAGTTGCTGTGCCGAAATAGATTTCTGTGCTTCACCGTAAACATTCTTGTAAAATCTCTGAATGTCTTTTTGAGGCGTAAATATTTGTGCTTCTGACCCAGGATGTTATCTAACTTTCGTTAGTTCCATACTTTTTGATTGGAGCAACAGAAGGTCTTCGAAAAAATTCGTCTTTACCTGCTGGTCTGTTTTGACAGATTTCTGCCATTTTCTACATTTGCTTCTTGTTGGTTCCTTTTTGAGTTCTTGTGGGGAATTGAGATTTTTGAGGGAAGTGCTACAGTAGCTAGTTTTTTAATGGAAGTTTATTGGTTTTAGAACTGAACCTAAAGACTTATTATCTTGAGTGCACTAATGTTGCTAATAAAGATTGTGTGAAGTTTTGTATGAAGGAAAAATTTCAGGTGTATGGAAGGAGTAATGAGATGAAGGATGGACTAAAGCTCAATCTTGGGGATGCCACGCGTGTCACCCCAAGAAATATCCAAGAAGTACAAGCGTCAAAGCTTGGGGATGCCCAAGGCATCCCCTTCTTCATCAATAAAAATTCCAGGTTTCTTCCAAACGCTTCATTTTTATTGTTTCATGCACAATTGTGTTGTTCTTGGAGCGTCTTCTTTTTTGTTTTCATTTTGGTTTTTTCATTTGCTTTGTTTGCTTAGTTTTCTGAATAAATCGGTTGGACCCCCTCTTTCATACATTGGTTTTCAAATAGTTTGGTTTGGTTTGGAAAAGAGTAGGAAAGTTCATGCTTAAGTGTTAAAGAGAGCTTGTTTTTGACTGTGGCCCATGCTTTGTCATGCCATGCTTGATATTGTTTTGGCTTTATGCTTAGTATTCTTTGCTATAGCATGACTTGTTATAAACAATTGAGATTGGTTAATATGCCTTGGATGAATCATGCGTTGCTTTAGCATATTAAAGCATAGTATAGTGGTATTCTCCTTTGATGCTTTATTTGGGTTGACTTGGCACATGCTCACACCATGTTATGACTATCCAAAGTCACCATAGCCTTTATGATCCTTTAGTTTTCAACTTGTAGTATCACTTTATTCTTTGATCAATGATGTTTTGTCGCTCTGCATGATTATGGCCATTATTGCTCTCTTAGTTTGTCGCTCCCAGTCTTTTGCTAGCCTCCACAACCAAGTATGAGCTCCACTCATGCATCTAACTCCCTAAACCAAGTTATTCCAAAGAGTCCACCATACCTACCTACTAGCATATGCTATTCCAAGTATATTCATGTTTTTGTTTACCTTCCAAATTAAACTGGTTATGAGAAAACTAGTGATTAAAGCTCTCACGAACTTGATGGCACACTTTACTTTTCTTGCCCTTAATAAACTTGAACCATTGTGTCGTCTATGTTGTATATGCTTGCACTTATTTGTTGGGGATTAGCAGAACCATGATGTCATGGGGAACGCTTTCAACATTGTACGGGTACTTTGTACCTAGTTGATATCATGCTCTTTTTGTCTATGGATGTCGTCGGTGTGAAATGAAAGGGGAGCTTGTAAGTCCATGGAGTTATGTATATGTGTTAGAGAAATGCCTGGGCCACTGGTCTAATCCATGCTGACATGGTGGAAACCTGTAGTGTAACCATAATGAGCTGTCTATGAAGCATTCTTCTTATTAAAAAAAGAGTCCTATATTGAGAAAAAAGAGAAAAAAAAGATTATGAAAAGAGGAAAGAGAGAAAAAAGCACCATATTCCCATGGTAAATAAGAAGATTGCTGAGATGCTCGTTGTCTGCTTGCCTTGTCATTTTGATATGGGGATTCTTCCGTATCATCGGGCAAGGGGTACCCCGTTGGTGGTTCTCTATGATACACATGTACTTACGATGACAAGAACTTACCGGTGACTAAACTTGAGTAGCATGAGGAGTGGCCCTCGTATTCAAGGGACATGCGATTCCTAACTTATACTTCGTCAAGCATGTACACCATAGTTTGTTCACTTTAACCTTAATCACTTCAAGATGCTTATGATATGGGCAATGAGAGCTGAAAGCTATAAGTACCATAATTTTTGGAAGCTCTTTATGGGACTTGAATCCCTGCTTCCTTCTATGAAGGCCTTTCTTCCACCATTATATTGAGTCTCCACCTTCTATCTTTATGCACCTACTTTGAGAGCATAGTGGCCATTCTTAGTTCTATGTGCATTGTCCCAAGACTAGTTGATTGATGCATAACTTGATATTGCTTGTTTTAAACTATTTGTATCTAGTCACTCTTATTAACTTTGAAGGTGTCCTATGCATTTATGTTTGCTACTCTATGAGGGACAAGCTGAATTCCATTATGCTATGTTTTCTTTATGTGAAACAAACAAACGTCTTGCAAAGCATTGTTATTCATGAATCTTTTGTATGTGCCTTTTCATGTTGTAACATAGTTTCTTTGTCTTATTGCTAGAAATTTGTCTTTCATGCTATGATTGAAGTACTATGATCCCAGCTTTGAATGTTTTACAAATACTTTGATCAAGTTTATGATGGTGCATGTCACCTCAAAAATTATTCTTTCTTTTTATCACTTACCTACTCGAGGACGAGCAGGAGTTAAGCTTGGGGATGTTGATACATTGCAAATGTATCTATAATTTTTGATGTTCCATGCTTGGTTTTATCTACTTTCTTATGTTTTTTTCCACACTTTGGAGTACTTTTCATATGATTTCTTGGACTAACCTATTAACAAGAGCCACAGTGTCAGCTGCCTGTTTTCTGCTATTTTTGGTTCCAGGAAAGTCAGAAAATGAATATTCTCGGAATTGGACAGGACAAAAGCCAAAGTTGCTATTTTACCGGAAGGCATCTGGAGCCAGAGTACGAGACGGAGAGGAGCTAGGGGGCCACCACACCACCTGGCCATGCGGGCCAAGCCTGGCCACGCCAGGGGGTGGTGTGGCCAGCCCAGGCACCCCCTCGGCCTCTCCTTCCACCTATATATTGCCTTCGGGACCAAAACCCTAAGGACCCAATCAAAAATCCACGAAAGAGTCTGTAGCCGCTGTCATCTCCATCCCTAGATCGGGAGGGATCTGAAGCTCTTCCCGACACCTCACGGAGAGGGAATTCACCGAGGCCTTCTTCATCATCATGCAAGCCTCGTGTGATGCATGAGTAGTTTATCTCGGACTACGGGTCCATGTAGTAGCTAGATGGCTGGTTCTCCTCCTTTGTGCTTTCATGTTTAGATCTTGTGAGCTCTGCTCATGATCAAGATCATCTATTTGTAATTCTACATGTTGTGTTTATGGGATCCGATGGATATTGAGATGCTATTTCAGATTGATTATTGATTCTATCATGTCTTTGTTATTTGTGATCTTGCATGCTTTCCGTTGTTAGTAGCTATCTTGGCCAAGTAGATGCTAGCAACTCCAAGAGTTAGTATTTATGCTCGATAGTGGGTTCATGCCTCTGGTAATCTAGGGAAGTGACAGAAATCTCTAAGGTACTAGATGTGTTGTTGCTACTAGGGAGAAAACAACAATCCTTTGTTCATAGAACAATCGTATTGTTTACTTTACACGCAATTCGTAATGCAATAATCTGTTGCTTGCAACTTAATACTGGAGGGGGTTCGGATGATAACCTGAAGGTGGATTATTAGTCATAGATGCAGTTGGATGGTGGTCTATGTATAATGTTGTAATGCCCAATCAAGTCTCAAAGGAGTCAAGATGATTAGTATATGCTTGTATGCTTTCTCGATGTTGGTCAATTGCCCCGCTGTAATTTGTTCACCCAGCATGTTATCTATCTTAAGGAGAGCCACCTCTAGTGAACTATGGATCCCGGTCCTTTCTTTTACATACAATCTACAAACTGTTTACTGCTTTGTGTTTACTTTCTACAAACTATTACTTCCTTCCATTCGATACGTTTAGTCCTTTGTTTTTAGCAAAACCGGTGAGATTGACAACCTCATAGCAAGTTGGGGACAAAGTTATGAGGTTGTGTTGTGCAGGTCTCCACGTTGCTACTAGCACCGGTAGTGCGCCCTGCCAAGGCTCAGCTAGAAACACCTTTGGGGTGTTTCCTTGCTCCTACTGGTTCGATAACCTTGGTTTCATAACGGAGGGAAACTTACTTCTGTGCTCATCATTCCTTCCTCTTGGGGTTCCCCAACGAGCTCATCAATCACGAGCCATCAAGCGTCACTCGCACAAGGGGACAAAGAGATCGTCCCACAATCCAACAGATCACCACACCGTCACAGCAGCCCTCGGCCCGCAAAAGAAACCTAAAGATCCAGCTCACCACACCACGTGCGCTTCACGTAATCCTCATGCAGCCATAATGCCAGGAACAACATCACACAATTAAGGGTCGACAAATCTTGGGAGGAGCGCAGCACCTGAAGATATTCAGATGCCGTGAGTGTCGTTGGATTGATGACAAGTACGCCATGAGGGCGTCCTCGAGGCATGCGGAAGAGAGGGGTGTGAGACGTACGGTGTTCCGGGACGGTGAGCACACAAGTTTACCCAGGTTCGAATCTGCTGGCTTTGGACGGATCCTACTCCTGCTAGCAATCCAGTAATACGGCTGACATGGGTATACCCTACAGGTACTCGAGCTTGGTATATACGGTTTAAATATGTACAGGCCCATGTTGTCGCCAAGGCCCAAATGAAAGACTCGAGTTGCCTACAGACTCTCGATTGCTTGAAGAACAAGAAGGAGTTAAAGATAGAAAGTTTGAAGGGGAAAACCCTAAATTGTAACCGACTCAACCTGCTACCCGAGACCTAGCCTATATATATAAGGGCTAGGAGGGGGCGGCGAGGAGGACACACGCAACCCTAGTTTCCACCACCCTCGCCAGATTACATCTGCGCACCATTGTAACCTTCGGTTCCTTCGATAATTCCACGAGCAGACAATCAGGAGTAGGGAACTCTACGAGGCCTGAACCTGGGTAAATCTTTGTCCCTTGTGTGCTTGTTTGCTAGCCGATAGATGTCTCCAGCGCTCCCTCCTTCTCCAAAACCCAAGTCCATAACAATGGGCATTGATGAGTTAAACCCTCGTCAATTGGGAGTGCTGATGTTGCGGTTTCTTCGGCCCCATCAACCGTGATCTACAACTTTGCAACAACGGAGATTCGCCAGCTCTTTGGCGCGTTCGACTTTACCGTCCACACGCCAGCCACTCGCCCGACCTTCAAGTCCGTGGGCGACGGAATCAGCCTGGCGATCGGAAGCTTCTGCTTCCAAGTCGGTCAGATGGGCACGCTTCACATGCCTGATCAGCCGACGGCACCGTCGATTGCCCCAGCATCATGGTTTCCTCCATCGATCGGCACCCTCAGCAAGCTCAACGCCTCGACAACAGTCGAGAACACGGTCAGCAACAGCAGTCGCGACTCCGATCTGAGCGATCTGGCCACTGAAGATGGAACCTATGGTTCCGGATCTGAGAGTTGTGGAAGCAGCAGCTTCCCCAATCACTTCATGTGCGCCGTCATCAATGCAGGCGACACCTTTGCCAACCGCGACAACGGCGGCAACGGAACCGACCCGCCTAACGGTGGCAACGGCGATAACGGTGGCAATCGCACCCCCATTGACAACGGAGGGGCAGTCGAACCTCCAACCATAGTAAATGAGCAAACCAGCGAACACGTCGTAATCAAGCTCAACGAGCAAGAATGGGCTTGCTGCCGCGAGGCCCTGCGAGGCACCTCTCTACCCTTCGGATCCCCGCAGGAGCTGCTGATGGGCTATCACTGGCTCCCGTAGGAAGAATTCAAGCGCCAAGTACAAACAATCGCGCAACTCGAGGCGCACAAAAAGGCGGCAGACGGGTCGAGCCTTCGTCGTGCTGGACTCTCCTCCTACGGAGGATCCTCCTCAAAGGGAAACGAGCACCTCGCCAAGAAGAGGCAATCTCGGATGGCCCATCTCACCGAGCAGGAACGCATAGAGGCCACAAAGGTCCTCGACTTCGGCTCTATGACAGTCGACACCAGAGGCAATGTGGTCCCCAAGACGCCGCAGGCTGCGGTGACAATGGCCACCATGTACCTCCTAAACAACCAGCCACCAGCTGGGGACCCTCGAGCCGCCATGCATCGATCTACGATCGCGGGCTTGAGATTAATCGAGGCCGCCCTTGACAAGGAGCCGACACCGGAACCAAAGAAGGGCAAAGCGCTAGCAAAGCGTTACTCCTCGCCCTCATCTAGCGATGACAGTCACGACATGTCTCGACGTCGCCGCTCACGATGACACGACCACGACTACGACGCACGTGATGACATCATGCAGCGCAAGATCCACAAATCAAGAGCACGACGTGCTCGGTCGACTGACTCAGAAGCGAAGGATGTGGAGCTCTGCGGCGCCAGATGCTTCAGCAGATCCATTAGGCAGAAGCGAATGCCTAAAGGGTTTAAACTCCCGTCGGAGAACCCGAAGTTTGACGGCCTACAGGACCCGAAGATCTGGCTGGAGGACCACATCTCCTCCGTCAGGCTCCACGGAGGCAGTCGAAGCACGTCCATGCAATGCTTGCAGCTACAGCTGCAGGGCGCCGCCCGAGCATGGCTCAACAACCTCCCACGCGGATCCATTCGCAGTTGGGACGAGCTGGTTTATAGCTTCGTGTGCAACTTTAAGGGCACATACAAGTGGCCCGCATCAATCGAAGAGTTGAGATGCTGCCAGCAAAGATCTGGCGAATCGCTGCGCTCCTACATTCAAAGGTGGTCCATCATCAAGAACTCCGCAGAAAACATCTCGGAGGATCGCGCGATTGACGCATTCAACGGTGGCGTCCGCCGCTTAGAACTCAGAGAGGAGCTGGGCCGCTCAAAGCCCAAGACCATCGACCACCTGATGGAGATCGCGAATCGGTGGGCCGATGGAAAAGAGTCAGTGAAGAATCGCATTCACTCTGACGAGGAGGCAGAGCTCGAACGCAGACGCGATCGTCGAGGCAAGCGTCGCATGCGCATTTACGATGACCGCGACGACGTCAACATGGTCGCGGCTGGCTACGCCGAAAGACGCGACGACAACCGCAACAACAGATACCGTAGCGGCGGATACCGCGACTCCGGAAAAACCACGCAAGTGTGGCAACGCCGCACTCGCGACGAGGCACCCGCAAGCTCCATTGAGGACAAACTGTCCGGGCTATGTACGGTGCACTTCTACATCGATAAGCATATGATGGCAAGAAGAAGTCCAGCCACCTCCTCAAGGATTGCCTCGAGTTCCTCAAGCTACATGAGGGACTGGTTCAGATGAACTGCAATGCAGTCGAAAGAAGCTACGAAGCCGCTCCAGGCGCCGTGGCACATGGCACTCCACCACCTCCACCTAGGCCACCCCCGAATGCAGCCGCACCAGACCAGCACCATGGAGGCGAACCGTACCCACGAGCCATGGGCACCATGATGATCCAAAAGGGACGCCCCTCCAATAGGGTGCAGAAGGCCATCACTCGCCAAGTCAATTTGGCCACACACTCGCCACCATCCACCACTGAGTACCTCAGCGGAAGCGAGTCCTGCATCACCTTCGACAAACGCGACCATCCACCTCAGGTACCCCGCCCAGGCCATTGCCCCCTCGTACTCGAGGCGCAAATCGTAGGCTTCGACATGAGCCGCGTCTTCATGGATGGCGGAAGTGGCATCAACCTTATATTCGCGAGTACCTTGCGAGCAATGAGGATCCCCCTAACTTGCCTGGAGGCCTCGGACACAACGTTCCATGGCATCGTCCTAGGGAAAGGCGTATACCCCCTGGGAAAAATCAACCTCGACGTCATCTTCGGCACGCCTAAGAACTTCCGGCGCAAGCGCATCGACTTTGAGGTCGTCGACTGGCCCTCACAGTACCACTGCATCCTTGGGCGCGTCGCGTTCGCTAGGTTCATGGCAGTGCCCCACTACGCCTACCTACAGATGAAAATGCCAGGTCCCAATGGCATCATCACGATCAACGGGAGCTTTGAGCGATCTGACAGTTGCGACAGGGAATTCAACAGAATCTCCTAGTCTTCGGCATGCAGGAGGAACTCGCGAGACTGAAGGAGACGACAGACAACAGTCTGCCTCCCCTAAGAAGGCCAAGCTCACCTGATCTCTCCTTCGACTCATCTGTGCACACAAAGAAAGTGCAGGTCCACCCATCGGATCCCGCCAAGACGGCCCTCATCGCCAACAACTTGAGCCCCGCATAGGAACTCGCGCTCGTCGAATTCCTCCGTGAGCACTGGGAACTTTTCGCCTGGTGTCCTGCGGACATGCCAGGAGTTCCCAGGGAATTCGCCGAGCACGCACTCAACGTCAACCCCGACGCAAGGCCAGTCAAGAAAACAATTCAGCGATTGTCTGAGCCAAGAGGGCAGGCAGTTGGAATGGAGATCAACAGACTCCTCGAGGCCAAGTTCATACGCGAGATCAAGGAAAGCACTTGGCTCGCCAACACGGTGCTGGTATCGAAAAAGGACACGGATATCCTGCGGATGTGCATGGACTTCACCTCTCTAAACAAGCACTGCCCAAAGGTCACTTCTCGTTGCCACGGATCGACCAGATCATCGATTCCACCGCGGGATGCGAGCGCCTCTGCTTCCTCGACGCCTACTCAGGCTATAATCAAATTCAAATGAAGGAGGAAGATCAAGAGAAAACAGCGTTTATAACGCCCTTTGTTGTGTTCTGCTACAACACAATGCCCTTCGGGCTAAAGAACGTGGGAGCCACCTACCAGCGGTGCATGCAGGCTTGCCTCAAGGAACAACTCGGTCGCAACATTCAAGTCTATGTTGACGACATAGTAATCAAGACCAAGGAGGAAGCCTCTCTAATCGACGATTTGCACGAAACCTTCGCCAACCTCGACCGCTACCGGATCAAGCTCAATCCGGACAAATGCGCCTTCAACGTACCATCTGGGCAGCTGCTCGGGTATCTCATCTCCGCGAGGGGAATCGAGGCGAACCCGAAGAAGATAAAAGCTATACTGGCTATGGAGAAGCCAAAAAACATAAGGGGCGTCCAGCAGCTGGCTGGACGAATCGTGGCCCTCAGTCGATTCATCAGTTGAATGGGCGAAAAGGCGCTGCCCTTCTACCAGCTCCTCCGCAAAACTGAAAAATTTGAGTGGACCACTGAAGTGCAAGAAGCATTCGAAGACCTCAAGCGCCTGCTATCCACTTCACCAGTGCTGGTGACCCCACGAGAAAGGGAGCCCCTGTTGCTGTATATCTTCGCCACCAACCAGGTGGTCAGCATAGTGCTCGTCGTCGAGCGAGCTGAGGAAAACAAGGTCCACGGCGTACAACGCCCAGTATACTACCTCAGCGAGGTCCTCACGCCAACAAAACAGCGGTACCCGCACTACCAGAAGCTGGCGTACAACGTCTTCATGACCGCCCGGCGACTGCGCCACTACTTCCAGGAACACCCAATCGTGGTGGTCAATGACGCCCCCTTGGGGCATATCCTCAATAACCCCGACGCCACGGGACGAGTCACGCTTTGGGGAATAGAATTGTCTCCAGAGACATCACGTACGAAAAGCGCGATGCAATCAAGACGCAAGTTATCCCGGACTTCCTCGTGCACTAGATGGAGAACCAGCTCCCGGACAAGCCAGATATGTCCTACCTCTAGACAATGCACTTCGATGGGTCCAAGCGGAAAGACGGAGCAGGCGCAGGTGTCATACTGACATCACCTCAAGGGGACAAGCTAAAGTATATCCTGCGAATGCAGTTCACAGCCTCAAATAACGAGGCTGAATACGAGGCCCTGTTGCACGGGATGAGGATGGCAAAAGCCTGCGGCGCCAAGAGGCTCATCATATACGACGACTCCAAGTTGGTCGTCAACCAAACAATGCATGAGTGCGACGCACTGAACGACAACATGATCGCGTACCGCGACCTCTACGACACACTCGAAGGAGACTTTGATGGTTGCGAGCTGCGACACGTAGGTCGCGAAAGCAACGAGAAGGCAGACGCACTCGCCAACATAGGCTCCACCTGCGCCCCCATACCACCTGGGGTATTTCTCGAGGACATCTGCGAACGCTCCATCAAGCCAAAGGCCACAGAGAAGAAAACAAGCGCAGCGACGGACTCGGGGGCTACGCCACCTAATGAGCCAATGGCACTCGATGACTTGGAGCTGGACACAGGACTCGAAGGACCAATGAGTGTCATGATGATTGAGCAATCCTGGACGCAGCCGTACATCACGTACCTCCTCAACAAGAGGCTACCGGACGATCCGACGGACGCACGGCACATCGCGCGGCGATCCAAGGCATTCGCTGTTATCAACGGCGAACTATACAAACGCAGCATCACAGGAGTGCTCCAACGATGCGTCTCCACGGCCGATGGAAGAGCAGTTCTCCTCGACATCCATGAAGGGACCTGCGGGCACCACGCCGGCAGTCGCGCCCTCGTTGCCAAAGCTCTACGAGCTGGATTCTACTGGCCTACGTCCATGCGTGACGCCAAGGGACATCGTCCAAAAATGCAACGCTTTCCAGAAATTCGCGGACAAGCCGCACGCACCCGGCGCAGAGCTACGGCCAATCCCATTGGCCTGGCCCTTCGCGCAATGGGGACTCGACATGGTCGGAAAACTCCCAAGGTCCTCACGAGGAGGCTACGTCTACCTCTTGGTTGTAGTCGGCAAATTCACCAAGTGGATTGAGGCCATGCCAGTGACCAACCAATCAGGACATAGCGCAGTCAAGTTCTTTGAGTCCATCGTCTACCGCTTCGGAGTGCCGCACAGCATCATCACCGACAATGGGACGAACTTCACATCCAAGGAGTTCCAAGAATTCTGCGAGAACCTAGGGATCAACATCAGCTACGCCTCAGTAGCGCATCCACAGACCAACGGTCAGGTGGAAAAAAGCAAATGGGCTCGTCTACAGCGGCATCAAGAAGCGACTCCTCCGACCACTCGAACAAGCCGCGGGTTGCTGGCCGGACGAACTGCCATCCGTACTCTGGAGCCTACGCACAACTCCAAACAGTGCCACGGGCTACACGCCATTCTTCATGGTGCACGGAGCAGAAGCAGTGCTGCCCGCCGAAGTACGGTACAAGGCACCGCGCATGGTCACTTATAGTGAGCAAGAGTCATCCCTCGCACTCAAAGACTCCGTCGACCTCCTTGACGAGGCAACGGAAATCGCCGCAGAAAGATCCACGATCTACCAGCAGAACCTGCACAACTACCATAGTAGGAGGCTTCGCCCCAGATCCTTCATCGAAGGTGACCTGGTCCTGCGACTGAAGCAGCAGGGGCATCTCAAGCTCGAGTCCCCCTGGGAAGGGCTGTATGTGATTATAGAAGTAATCCCAGGTGGCGCCTATCGCTTTTTCAAGATTTAGAGACAGGAGTCGCATACTCCAACCCCTAGAACGTCGCACAACTGCGATGCTTCTACCATTAGTCGCTCTTTACTTTTTACATTGCAAATAAGGCTACTTAGCCACACATTGTACCTCGCACTATTCTTCGAATAAATAAAGCTAAGTGCCCCAAAACTCTGTGTTTTCCTTTACTTTTCCAATTTATCTACTCGGGGGCTGCGCCACCCTATATACATCTATTCTATGAACCAAAACGCGATATCCTGAGTAGCTGGTACATCAATCCAAACCCTTGACACAAACATCAACCTAGCTGCAACGCATCTGATAGGTTGACAAGGGACAGAGATAAAAAGCATGACTAGGCTAATGAAAGGGACTCGCATAGTGCAACGCACTTCATGCTAACAAAGCCCTTTATACATATTCGACAATAAATTATACACAACATTTATACGAACTTTATAACACAAGTACACTTATATGCAGGATACAAACTAGGCTACTACTGTAGCAGGAGAACATTGGTCTATTCCTCGAACAAGTCGATGATCTCTTCTGCTGGGCGATCCACCGCCTGGTAGTGCGGCACCATATTCCAGGCAGAACCTGCCGGTGGTGCCGGAGGCCCAAATGCAATTGCCGCAACATCAACGTTAGGCCTGTGCAGTCGCACCATTGACAGAGCAGCCTTGGCACCAGCCACCAACTGTTGCCTCACGCACTCGCGAACCGCGGTCAAGTCCTGAAACTTGGCAAGGAGGGCTAGCAGGCTTGATGGAGTATCATCCAGCGGAAACATCGCTCGATAAATGTTTTTCAAGCATGACTGCGACTTCTTCAAAAAGTGCAGCACCCGCGCTGCACGATCCTGCAGAGTAGCCAGCGCAGTCGCACGATCATGATCCACCCAGAAGTATCCACTCTCTTGAAGTTGTTCCTCGGTGAGATCATGCATGCGAATGGCAATTCTATCCTTCTCCTCCTGCGGATGATGTGTGCTGACAACTACACGAAGTAGTAACAGCAGCATAAGTTCAGCGTACAATTGCGAGCGACAACAAGAAGAAGATGAGAGCAAGCAAACTAACACTTGAATTGGTCGCCCAGCTGCGTCACCTCGCCAAGCAGATACTGCTCCCGGGCGGCGGCTTTTTCCGCCTTCGACTTCCATACATCCGCGTTACCGCGGAGCACGGGCAACTCGTGCTCCAACTGCTTCACGCGGTCATGCAGTCGTGAAAGCAGCGACAGCTCATCTACTCTGGAACACGGTGGTACCACAGTATCATCAAGAGTCGGCGAGTCCTGAGTTTCCCTCAAAGGATCACTCGATGTACCCTACCACAATTCAAGATAGAAGCAAATAAGACGACCAAGTCAACACAATGACAAAGGATTCAAATGCATTCAAGACAAGCAAAAGCATCAGCAGATACACTCGCCAACAGGCACGTTCTTAAACAAAAGGACATAAGCTAATTAACTATTACAAAAGATAACTAAGGAGCAGATGGCTTCTTCGACTTCGACGGCCTCGGGGGCTTCATCGAGTCTGTGGCAGTGTCAGATGCCACTGACTTTCCGTCAGCCCCTGATGCCACCGCTTTCGCTGCCTTCTTGACGCGATGCGGCTCCTCAGAATACTTTGCAACAATATTTATCAACTGAGGCCCATATTTGCCACAGGCAGTCGCGAAGGGAGCGAAGACTACCTGCTGGCTATCCACGCTCACAGGCATCGCCTTCGACACCGCAGCAGGGTCAATCTTGACTCCATGGGCCTGCACCATGGCAAGTGACATGGACGCGCCAGCCGAGTGAAGCGAGTTCTTGAAGCTGGCAGGCACACCTCCAGCGAGTGACTCCACCAGCTCGTCTATATTCTCGACTAGCTCCGCCTTGGGCATCAGCTCCTCCCAAAGGCGAATGAGTATGCTTTTGGCCTTGGAGAGCGTGTCATGCACAGCGATGCTGCGGTCTTCGACTGCTGACCGTGCACCCGCCGGAGCGTCATCACGACGAGGGGCCTGCGGGTCAAAGCTCAAATCGCCAGCATCTGTACATAAATTCACACATGGACAAAAACATCAGCGCCATTGGTAAAAACATTCGAAGCAGAGAAGGATAACAACATCCACAAGCAAAGTACCTGAAAGGGCCTTAGCAATTGAGAGCAGTTGTTCCTCGAACAACTTCTCCCTGGCTGCGAAGGAGGCACGCAGATCCTCTTCGCGCCTTTGTGCCTTGTCACGCGTCGCGATTGCTTCATCAAGACCCTTCACAGCCGTGGCGAGGGTCTTTTCCATGGTGGCAGCATTGCGCAGGAGAGCGTTATGTTCGGCTACAAACATAAAGAGATTGACTATCAGTCGACCGTATTAAAAAGGAGACAAAGAAGAAGAAGAAGAAGTGCAAGACACTCACTTTCAACCACGCGATGACGCGTCTCCAGCATAGCATGCTGGCGACCCATCGCAAGCACTTGCTTCGCCAAGTGCGCGGCTTCTTTCAGAAAGAGCTATCGCACAAAACAGAATCAGCAGAGGCAATAGATAATATTGACTGCAACACCAAAAAGGAGAAAAACTACACTTACATGGTCCTCCAATGATTCCGAAGATGTCTGCTGTACCGTCATCTGGGCAACCATTGGATGCTCCCCCGCATGAGGAGAACTAAAAGAGTTGTGCCCGGAGTGGGCCGCCAATGGAGGGGAAGGAGCGCGCTCGACCTCTTCCTTGGCCCTTGAGGTCGCGACTCCTGATTCCTTCAAAAACTGGACGTCGCCAGAAGATGACGACGCCTCTTGACTGCAAGACAAAAACCATATCAAGATAGGGCAAACCCAGAGACGAGCCATCAAGAGCAAAAACAGAGAAGAGCAAATCGACTAAGAAAACTTACCAATCAAACTTGTCAAAGTCAAAAGTGGCTCCCCCCGACTCTGACGAAGACTCCTTGGGTAGTCGCATCTTCTTGCGAGAAGATGGTGTCACAGCGCTCACATGAATGGCAGGAATTGGCGACTCCGCACCAACACCCGTACCTTCTGGAGTCGAAGGAGACGACGCATCGGAATCCTCGCTGCGTGAACGCTTGCGAGTATCCGGACTACCGGACTCGGGGGCTTCCTCCTCCGCATCAGAAGGGACGGTCGACTCCAACTCGTCCTCTTCCAAAGCTTCGCGAGGGATAATCCCCTTAGGTAGAGGGGGCATACAAGGTGACACCGCCCAATCCTGCACACAGACAACACATTCAGTAAACAACAAGTAAACAACAGAGAAGCAATCGACAAAATTAGCTACTGTGTAGCACAACTATACCTCGGGAGGAGGGTTCGAAGCATCAAACGGAGGAACAACTGGCTCACTGGGAAGCACATCCTTGACGGTGTACTTGGTGACTAGTCGAACCCTCTTGTCCACCTCACTCGCGGACATGCCATCGGCAGACACGCGAGTGGCATCATCAGCGCCAGCCCACTGAATCATGGGGTGGACTCTGGCTTGTAGGGGCTGGACGCGACGATGCAGCCAAGTGCGAATGAGGGCGCAGCCTCCCTCTTCTTTTCCAATGCGACTCTCGAGGTCACAGACGTGCTGGTACAGCACATCTGTCTCCGCGGACTCGCCAGGCATGACTACATTCTTCCAGGAGCGCATCCTCCTGCAAGGCGTCGCGGGATCGAAGGGCGCGAGTCCGAGGTGCTCACCGTTAGCCTTCTCATCGCGAATGTAGAACCATTTATCCCTCCACCCTTGGACGGACACCATGAGCTTGATATCGAAGTAGGTGGCGGATGGGTCGACGTGGATTCCGCAACCACCTACATCATAGACTAAAGAACCAGACGCAGATTGGCGCTTCAATTTGAAGAGGTGCTTGAAGAGGCCAAAGTGCGGCTCGATTCCGAGCCAGCACTCGCAGAGAGTGATGAAACAAGAGATATGGAGAATCGAATTCGGGGACAGCTGATGGAGCTGAAGCCCGTAGAAACAAAGGAGACCCCTAAAGAAGGGGTGAAGAGGCAAGGAGAGACCACGAATGATGAATGCTAAAAACATCACTCGGAAACCAGCGGGAGGAACAGGAATTGTCTCACCGTCGGGGACGCGCACGTCGGCGACTGCGCCGGATAGCACTCTGTCTTGACGAAGAAGGCGGAGATCCGATGACTTGATGATGGAGGGGCGCCACGCACCATTCGTGACGCGAGTGTCTGCGGCTTTCTTCTTCCTGCCGGCGGCGATGCTGGTGCCCGCAGCGGTGGAGCCGCCCTTCTTCTTCGCCGTGGCAACGGTGGCCGCGGAATCAGCTGCAGCGCCTCCTTTCTTCTTCCCCATTGCACGACGGCGATGCGAGCGCAGAAAGTAGCTCGGAAACGAGCGGAGCTGGTCCAACATCGTGGAGGAAACGAGCACAGAGAAAGCAGAGGAGCAGCGGCAGTGGCGATGGAAGCAAAGATGAATCAGAGCAGATGAGAAAGTTACCGTCGCAGCGCCGCTACTTAACCCCTGGAAGATGCAATCCAATGGCTCAGAAAAACCCTACTGGACGCATGGCAAACATTGTGCTGGACACGTGGAGGAGTGGAAGCGCGAACCGTCCCTCCACTACTCCCATTACACGCGGAAATCGAGGAGACGCAGTTAAAATAAAGATTACGCACGCCCAGTCAAATCAAAGTCAGAAAGTGGGACCCACTGCTCGTCACGTCCCGTCAAACTCGCTCACGCGGGTAAATGAGGTCATCAAAGCGTCAGCACTGACGTCATCAAAAGCTACGCAGCAGAAAACTTCGGCTATTTTAGTCCTTGCTCGAGTCTTCGACTCCACCAAGCACTCGGGGGCTACTCCCATAGGGAGCGCTGGTCGCGCACCCTATGATTTTTTCTTTTCTTTTTGCAGGAACATGGACAGTCAAAGGTAAACCCAACAATTCGAATAACGGTTCGATTATGGACATGGGTTACTCCCATAGGGAGCACCAGAAACAAATTCGACTGAAACAAGCAAGCAAAAGGCGACAGCAGTCGCAAAAAGTTCTTTAGTCCCTGCCTGAGTCTTCGACTCAACCAGGCACTCGGGGGGCTACTCCCATAGGGAGCGCTGGTCGCGCACCCTATGATTATTTGTACAAAAACTGTGTGTTGATAACATCCACACTCGAAACTCTAGGCGACACCACCTCATAATTTTCCCCTACAAAGAGACTGCGTCTCCTGGGTCACCCGAATCGTCTCCGTGATGATAAAATTCGGATGTCGCGCTTACAGCGTGAAGGTAAGACCTGAATAAGGCCTGGCAATGCATTAGCTGCGCACTACTAGAAATGTATCCATGCCTACAGGTACGATGAACATGCCTTGACGGACGCGTCGAGTGCTCACACCCATATAACTGGAATTTGACTCCTGTAAGACCTCCGCGGCTTGAGTCGAATTACACCAGCACTTTTCCGGATTCGAGTCCGGGGACTCGAGTTCGAGTAGATTGCGTTGTTTCACCCTAAGGTGGTTAACTGATACCGATACTTCGGTTATATCAGGCACGTATATCAACAATCCCTATGACACGAAAAAGCAGTCAAAATACACTCGTTCGGGCACTCGAAAGACTTCAAAAGTCCCCAGTCGAATCTATGATTCCACTGGACACTCGGGGGCTACTGACATGGGTATACCCTACAGGTACTCGAGCTTGGTATATACGGTTTAAATACGTACAGGCCCACGGTGTCGCCAAGGCCCAAATGAAAGACTCGAGTTGCCTACGGACTCTCGATTGCTTGAAGAACAAGAAGGAGTTAAAGATAGAAAGTTTGAAGGGGAAAACCCTAAATTGTAACCGACTCGGCCTGCTACCCGAGACCTAGCCTATCTATATAAGGGCTAGGAGGGGGCAGCGAGGAGGACACACGCAACCCTAGTTTCCACCACCCTCGCCAGATTACATCTGCGCACCATTGTAACCTTCGGTTCCTTCGATAATTCCACAAGCAGACAAGCAGGAGTAGGGACCTCTACGAGGCCTGAACCTGGGTATATCTTTGTCCCCTGTGTGCTTGTTTGCTAGCCGATAGATGTCTCCAGTGCTCCCTCCTTCTCCAAAACCCAAGTCCATAACAATGGGCATTGATGAGTTAAACCCTCGTCAACGGCAGAGCCGGAATATGGGTTACAAGGGTTCGCCTGTGCGAGTTGAGATTGTAGACTATTACGGGTTCCCTAAAGGTTCTCCCTAGGACGGCTTATATAGATATCTAGCCTAGGATTTACAGGAGAGATCTATCCGGCTACGACTGAGAGTCGGTTACAGAGTACATCGTGAACTACAAGTAACACCATGGGCCTAAGTCGGTAAGTCTTCTGGGCCTTCCGTAGCCAGACTGGACTCCGTTTCTTCTCCCTGACTGGGCCGCCCGTGAAGCAAAGCTCTAACCCTAAGTGGGCCACCCTGGTCAGTGAGGACTGTGAGGATACCCGGAAAGTATATCCCCAACAGCAGCCCCTGGAAGTCTCCAAGATCCAAAGTCAGATTCATCATTGTCTAGCTTGATCTTCGGCTTGCAGAATCTTGAAGGGTTCCTGAAACTTCACAACAAAAAATATGATCCGGGTCTTAAAAATAAGTCGGACCTATCAACATGTTACTCAGACTTTCTAGATTGATTTTCAAACTAAGCCGGAACTTGGTCTCTGACGTCATCTGACACTCGTCATGGTCAAGTCACGTCATTTGACAAACATCCTGTCAGCATGACCGTTGGTGGGTCCGCCGTTTGCGGAACCGAGGCGTCGTTTCAATGCGTACGCGGAGATCGAGGCGATGTAAGCATCACGTGGGTCCTTCCCAGTTCCTTCCACGACGTGTGGCATTTACACAGTGCCGTTTGCACGAATCTTGGCGCAGGTAGGTGGTTATAAGGGGTGAGGATTTTCCTTCTCCCCTCTTCACCTGTTCCCATTGCCATTCCTTCTCCTCCACATCTCCCCAGCACACAGAGCTCTCCTGCCTCCTAGATTTCCTAGCGCCGCCCATCCAAGGTCACCAGCGCACCAGAGAAATGGCTTCCTCTTCCTCTTCCGGCTTGGCGGCAGCAGCGGCGGCGGCAGCAACGGCTGCGGCAGAGAAGGAGAGCAACCGGGGAGTCTGGATCCCGTGGCTCCTCGACGACGAGAAAATCCAAGGCATGGAGAATGAAGGTCTCCTCCGCGCCGGCGACTGGCGGAGCAGTTTCGGCGAAACCATCCCCCACCCGCGCACCGGCGAGCAGGTCCACTTCGGCACCCACGTCGACAGAAGTTTGTCTTTCCCTCCCTCGGAATTCTTTTCCGAGGTGATTGATCATTACGGTGTTCAACTCCACCATCTTCCCCCGAACTCCCTCTTAGAGATGAGTTCTTATGCAGCTTTGTGCAAGGGCTATCTCGGCATTAGGCCGAGTCTCACTTTGTTTCGTTTCTACTTCCATGTTCGTAGAAACTCCATCACTGCCAGTAATCCTTACATTACCGACACTATTAGCCTTTCTGTTAGACGCGAGCATAGTTATCCTCGCATTTCTGCTAGTGAGTCGGTCAAACAATGGCCGGCCACTTTCTTTTATCATAGGGATATTCCTGCTCCCGGCAAAGTTACTGCTTTGCTGGCTTTCATCGACGGAGCCGCCATGGCCCAACCGTCTTAGGACGAGGCCCCTCCGGCTATCAATGACGATCTGATCCTTGCTAAGAGGCGGATCGAATATCTGATAAAACACAAGGGCTTGAAAGGATCCAACCTGGTCCAATGCTGGGTCGCACGCCGGATTCAGCCTCTCTAATACCACGACGACCGTCTGATGCACTCCATCACGGCATCAAAGAATGATTCCCTCCGCATCAGTCCTAAGGCTTTAAAGCCACAGGATTACATAAGCCAGATCAAATGGCTGATCAAGGAGCGGATTGAAAGAAAGATTCCGGACTTGTCTCTAGATATGCACACAGCGGAAGACCCTATAGTTCCGATAAGCTTCAATAATAAACCCTTTTATGTGTTTCACCCTTTAAGTTATTTCGCAATACTGAGATATTTTCTTCTTTTCAGCTTGCCGACCTCCCCGAGTCAGAATTCGCTCCACTCGAGGGATATCCTCCAGAGTTTTCTTAGGAGGCGGAACTGGTCCCACTGCCGGACGTTGTGCCCAGGAAGCGCAAAGCTCTGATAGTGGCCGTTGGCACAAAGGAGGTGCCAGTCATGAAGAGGTAACTTCCAACACAACTTCCTCCTTTGTACCCTACTCGAATTTTGCTTCCGAGATGTAATGTTTTTTATTCTATTACATTCTCAGAGCTAAGCAGCTCATCAAGGGTAAGGGGAAGGGAACTTCTTCGAAGCCCTTGTGGCAGACGAAGCTGACCATAGCTTCTCCTGTCGTGGCTCCTCCGACTCCTGCCCCACAACCCTCTGCAACACCGGTGATTACTCCATCACCGGTTGTCGCAGAAGATTCGACTCCTTCAACGGGGCCAGCGATCCTCAAATCGCAAACTGATGCCACCATGGGTGGCTCGGGTTTAGATAAGGGTGAACCCTCTTCAGGTAATGATCCCTCGGCAGAGACCTTTGCCGAAAACCTCCTTAGCAATCCGGGACTTGCCAAATTTGGCTTGTCTCGGAAATCTGTAGAAGAAATCCAGCTTTCGGCCCGGCAATGCCTGGAGAAGACAAATCTCTCTGCTGAAGAAGAAGCACAAGAGGCGGAGGACATCAAATACTCTGACCTTCTTGAACAAGTCCTTCTTCGCGATGAGGGACTTAGAGCTGGTGTGCTTCCACCACCTCCGGTTATTCCATTCACCCTCACCGAGAAGGTTACCATCGAGGTGAACATGTGTCTGAGCAAGCTCACACATGAACATCATGTAAGTCGGAATTCCAACTCACGATTTTCTTTATTGTACTTTATATCATATCCTCTAGCCCCCAAGCATGAAGTAGGATATACAATCTGAGTTTATGCTTCCTTAGGATGCCAAAGAATGAACTAGTGTAGCCCCCAAGGCTCGTGCTGATATTAGTAAAAATATTAGCCCGAGTCTTCAGTAGACTTCTGACTCTGGGTATTCTGACTTACAGAAAGTTAATTCATATAACCAGGAATTGTTGAAGAACATCTGCAACAAGCGGAGAGAGATAAGAGCTCTCCCACTTGAAAATGTTGAGCTGAAGGTCTCCAAGGATGAGGCCGAAGGTAAACATTCCGAGACTCAAACCTTGTCTTGTGTTTTCATAGTCGAATATTTTTATTGAACTGTTGTTCCTTTTGACTTACAACACTGGTAAAACAGTCATGTGCTATGATTGAAGAGGCCGAGAACCTCAAAACCTTGGTGGTGGAGAACAAAGAACTTCACCAAGAGCTGGATAAGCTCAAGGCAGATCATGATAAGAGCATCGCTCAAGTTCTCGAATCCTCCTCCATGGCTACCGATGAGTGTGATCGTAAGATTGCAGCTCAAGATCGGAGAATCTCGGATCTCAACAACGAGCTATGCAGAGAGAAGGACCTTTCCGAGGTGCTCCGGGCTGAACTCCGGAGTCTTCGAGAAGAGAAGACCAAAGTTGACGACATCATCTTCGGTATGTTTCCATCTTTCTGACTTGTCTATATTCTTCGACTCTTTCGATGCTGGATTTTTTTCTTAAGCATTTGTGTGTTATATATATAGGTCCTCTTAACTTGACGGACTCTGCTTCCACCGAGCCTCGCACCCACCGACTTACGCAAGTCAATGATTTACTTCATGACTTCTGCTAATCCATCGAGGACATTGGCGAAGCTCTCAGGGTTCCGGACATGCACGGCATGTCGGACTTTCAGGTGCGAGACAAGGCGCAAGAGATGCCGCAGCTCTTCCGGGATTGGAACATGTCCTACGCGCGATCTGCAGCGTAGAACGCTCTCACCATGGTCATGAGCCACCATGGAAACATGGAGATATGGCAAGTGACCAGAGGGTACTGCAAGGTGGATGAAGACGACCAGGAGCAAGATATCAATGCCACTATGGACTCCTGCGCCGGATATGGATATCGCGTGGCTGACTTAACCAGCTATGACACTCCCTTCTTCACTCGCGTGGATACACCGCCCCCGCCTCCGGAAGAAGCAACTGAACTTTCCGACGATGAACAAACCGTATCGGATCTGAACATCTCGGATCGTTATCAAACCGAGGCTGATGCATCCAGCGAGCTGGCAGCGCCTACCTCTTCTCCTGCATCATAGATCATCAGAAAACAAATGTGTTATTCTGAAAAACATTATGGATATGTAAATATGCAGTACTATAATTTTGCTAGTGCTAAGCTTTTAATCTATTCAACACTTTTGGCTTTAAATTTTTGTGTGCCTGAAATGTTTACATAAGCACTTATACTTTTTTGTCTATACTTATTGTTTATCTGGCTTTTCGCCTCGTCCCTTTCGCGAGTAGGCTAAACCTTCTGCACGGAAACTTTACTGAGCAATGGAGCTCAATTGCTAAACCAGTTTAAACTCGGAAACAAAGCCGGCTTCCAGTACCAACAATTCACTACTCGGAAAATACCTGCATCCGGCAATCAGATAAATAACCAAAGTATAGACTAGAAACTTTTAGAGTTATACCCGAAGGTAACATTTTTTAGAATCGGAAATCTAAACCAGAACAAACATGAGCATAAAGTACTTTCAAGTATTCTGGGATTTTTGACTATGACATGATCATTCGGAAATAAGATGGTAAAAACTTGTCAAAAAAAACTTGAGACAACCAAAACTTTTATTTCTCATAGAACATGTACATATGTATGATTACAAAGAAGGATAAACTAAGAATAAAAGGGACGTAGCTGAGCAATATTCCATGGTCTGTCTAACTCATCCGGATTTGTACTGCCTCCAGCTCTCTTTCTCTTCTTAGTAGCAGGTCTTTCTTTGACTGGCCTCATATCAGTTAAGTAGTACGAACCATTGTGCAATACTCGACTAACTAAAAAGGGCCCTTCCCATACTAGGGAAAGTTTGTACTTTCTTTGTTGCACAAGCCGGAGAACCAAATCACCTTTATTGAAAGATCTGTTTCTGACTCTCTAGCTATGATACTTGTGTAACTTCTGCTGATATGCTATTGATCTCATTTCAGCAATGACACGAACTTCTTCGACTAAGTCGAGATCATTTTGTCGAGAAATCTCGGCATCCTCTTCGATATACGCGGCCACTCTAGGAAAAGTGTGAATCAAATCACTAGGAAGAACTTCTTCTGCACCATAGACCAAGAAGAAAGGTGTGTATCTGGTTGACCTGTTCGGAGTTGTTCGTAAACTCCATATTACAGAGGGTAATTCCTCTGCCCAAGCCCCCGCAGCACGTCGTAGTGGTTCTTTGAGTCTCGGTTTTAGGCCCTGTAGGATTAAACCATTTGCCCTTTTGACTTGTCCGTTAGCCTATGGATGTGCGACTGATGCAATGTCAAGTCGGATATTTTTTTCATTGCAGAAGTCGGCCAATTCTCCCATAGAGAAATTACTCCCGTTGTCCGTGATAATACTATGCGGATAACCATACCGGATTATAACATCCTCGACAAATCTTCTGGCTGTTGCTCCATCACAACTAGTGACGGGTTTAGCCTCAATCCATTTTGTGAATTTATCCACCATCACTAAGAGGTGAGTAAATCCACTTGGAGCACATCTAAACGGTCCTACCATATCAAGCCCCCAGACCGCAAAAGGCCATGTTACAGGTATTGTTCGCAACTGATCAGCTAGAACGTGAGCTTGTTTGGCATACTTTTGGTAGCCTTTGCATGTTTTGACTAGCTGTTCGGCATCTGCCTGAGCTGTAAGCCAGAAAAAACCGTGTCTGAAAGCTTTTGCCACTAAAGATTTGGATGGAGCGTGGTGACCACACTCGCCTTCGTGGATTTCTCTTAGGATTTCCACTCCTTCTTCTGGAGATACGCAGCGCTGAAATACCCCAGAAACACTCCGCTTATAGAGCTCACCTTTAACTATAGTATAGGCTTTCGCTCGTCGGACGATCTGCCGGCTCAGAACCTCGTCTTCGGGTAATTTGCCATCTACCAAATAATCAAGGTAGGGTTGGGTCCATCTAGGAATTACAGCCAGAACTACTATTAGAGGTGAGTCGGACTTGGGCGGATATTCCTCATCTACTCCCTATATTGAGGGAACTTTGAGGTGCTCTAAAAAAGCGCCATCCGGGACCTTTTTCCGTGCAGAGCCTATCCGAGATAGTGCATCTGCTTCCTCGTTTTCTGCTCGAGGGATGTGTTGAACCTCAAACCCTTCGAACGATTTGGATAAATCATCCACAACAGCTTTATATGCTGCCATGTGTTCATTTGCATTACAAATATCCGATACTTGCTGAGCAACAAGATCCGAATCTCCATAACACATCAAACGCTGGATGCCCATATCCTTAGCAATCTGGATTCCGTGTAGCAGTGCTTCATACTCGGCAATATTGTTTGTCACTGTGAAGTGGATCTGCAACACATATAGAAGTTTATCACCTTGGGGTGATTTGAGCACCACGCCAGCCCCCGAGCCCCCACGAGCCTTAGACCCATCAAAGTATAGGGTCCAATATTCCAACTCAGGGAGGGTCATATTCTCGTTCATCTCTGTCCAATCAGCAACAAAGTCGGCAAGGATTTGGGATTTGATTACTGTCCGGGGTTTATACTCAATATCGTAAGCTGAAAGCTCTATGCCCCATTTGGCGACGCGTCCTGTGGCGTCACTGTTGTTGATTATATCCCTCATGGGAGTTGTGCTCACCACGGTAATTGGATGCTCCTGAAAATAGTGTCGTAGCTTACAAGATGCTAGAAAACACCGTAAGCCAGCTTTTGATAGTGCGGATACCGCTGTTTTCATTTTGTCAGGACCTTGCTGACAAAGTAAGTCGGACGCTGCACCAAGTGTTCCTGATTTTCCTCTGGTTTCTCCACCACCATGATGATACTAACGACTTTGTTTGTCGCAGCAAGATAAAGCAACATCGGTTCCTGTGGCTCCGGTGCAGCAAGGATAGGAGCAGATGAGAGTACTTTCTTCAGGTCTTGTAGTGCAGCTTCAGCTTCGTCGGTCCACACAAAACCTTGGTCTTTTTCAAGAGTTTGTATAATGGTGCGGCTCTTCCACCGAGCCGGCTTACAAACCGACTGACTGCAGCGATGCAACCAGTTAGTCTTTGTACGTCCTTCAGGCGAGTTGGCCTAGAAATATTGAGTATAGCCTTGATTTTGTCTCGGTTCACCTCTATGCCTCTTTGAGACACGATGAAACCTAACAATTTTCCGGCTGGCATTCCAAAGAAGCATTTCTTCGGATTAAGCATGATGTTGTATTTTCGTAGATTGGTGAACGTTTCCTCCAAGTCGGAAATCAGTGTTTCCTTCTTTTTGGACATCACCGCAATACCATCCACGTATGCATGTACATTGCGTCTGAGTTGGTCGTGGAGGCAACGCTGCATCGTGCGCTGATAGGTAGCTCCTGCGTTCTTTAGCCCAAAAGGCATCGTAACAAAACAGAAGGTTCCGAAGGGGGTTATGAATGAAGTTTTGACTTTGTCAGATTCCTTCATTCGGATTTGGTGATAACCGGAATATGCGTTGAGAAAACAGAGGAGTTCCGAGCCTGCCGTAGAATCGATAACTTGATCAATCCTAGGCAAAGCCAACGGATCTTTTGGACAAGTCTTGTTCAAGGCAGTATAATCAACACACATCCTTAAATCAGTGGTGTCCTTTTTAGGGACCATTACAGGATTGGCCGACCACTCAGTGTGGATGACCTCTTCTATGAATCCAGCTAACTCGAGCCGTGCTAGTTCCTTAGCTATTGCCTTACGCTTTTCATCACCGAAACATTGTAAGGACTGTTTGACGGGTTTAGCATTTGGGTTTACATTTAAAGAGTGCTCGGCGAGTTCCCTAGGTACTCCGGTCATGTCAGATGGCTGCCATGCGAAGATATCTTGATTTGCTTTGAGGAACTTGATGATCGCGCTTTCCTATGCGCTATCTAGGCCTACGCCTATCTGGGTCACCTTGGAGGGGTCATCATCCTTCAACGGCGTCTTCTTCGTCTCTTCTGATGCCTTGAACTCCGGATTCGGCTTTGTCACCTCCTTCTTCGTTGCGGGCATCTCGGACGGATCTATGCTCTTCTTGATCTCCTGGTACTCTAGGGCGTGCAGCACGGCTTCAGCAAAGGTGGCATTTCCATCCTTGCACTCTCACGCTTTCTTCGGGTCTCCCCTGATGGTGATTACACCGTTGGGACCTGGAATTTTCATCATATTGTAAATGTAACACGGACGAGCCATAAAAGCCCAGTAAGCCGGATGTCCGAATATAGCGTGGTACGCGCTCTTGAACGGGACCACTTCGAAGGAAAGTGCCTCCGTCCGATAGTTCTTTGGAGTTCCAAAGGTAACATCCAAAGTGATTTCTCCCAGGGAATTAGCTTGTCTTCCTGGGACAACTCCGTGAAAGATCACAGAGCTATGGTTCAGCTGGGTCTCCGAGATCTTCATCCGGCGTAGCGTTTCGACATACAGAATATTGATATTGATGCCACCGTCCATGAGAGTCTTGGAGAAACCATAACCGTCAATAAGTGGATTGACGATTAAGGCGTATTTTCCTCGCCTGTGTAGCTTAGGCGGATGATCAGCGCGGTCAAATGTGATTGCCACTTCCGACCAGTCCAGGAATTGGGGGACAGCCGGAACTATTGCATTGAGCTCATGTAGAACTACTTTCTTGACCTTTGCTGGTTGAGATCCGAGGAAGGTGACATAAGTGTCTTTTTTGGTCGGAAATTTTTTCTTCCCTGCTGGCTTGGGATTTGAAGCATCAGCTTTCTCCATGTTGGAATCTTCCTTGGTCTCTTTATCCTTTTCGGGATTCTTCTTTCCCTTATTCCGCTTAGCTATGTAGCCAGCGGTATCATCTCTTTTTATGTCGTCATTGAAACGACACTCGGTGTTTGTGTGGGACGAGCCCCCATTGGCGTCTAGGTGATGCACACATGGGTTATTGGCAATGTCGGCCCAAGTGTAGGTTTTGCCTGGTTGCTGGTCTCCTCTACCTTGAACTCTCGAAGTCCCACGGCCATGCCCGCGGCCTCCGCCGCGTCCTCCAGACCCGAAAGTAGCAGTAACCACTGCGTTTCCACGTTAGGTTTCTCTTCCAAGGTATTTTTGCGCTTCTGAGCTTGTTGCTTTGGTTGTTTTGCCGACTATGGCACAGCTAGGGCATTGAGTAATCCCTCTGCATTGTCGCAAGATCGCATACTTGCTTTCATTGTTTCTATCATCTCTCCCAAATCAGTGACTTTGTCACACTTCAAGCGATGACGTAGCAAACCAATTGGGAGACCTGCAATGAAAGCTTCCATCGCTGTTTGATCATTTACTCCTTCACAGGAGTTCTTGGTGTCGATCCATCGTCCGAGGTAATCCTGGCAAGTTTCTCCGGCTTTTTGGGTGCAACATTGTAGGTCTCCGACCGTACAGGGCCTCCGGTATGTGCCTTCGAAATTCCGAAAGAACGCACTTTGCGTGTCATACCAGTTGTGGATGGTGTTCTCCGGAAGTTCATTAAGTTATGATCATGCCATCTTCCGCAACATGAGTGGGAGATATCGGGTTGCGACCAGGCTGTTTCCGCCTTTGGCAATGCAGCAGACTTGAAAGAAATCCTGTAGCCACGTATCTGGCCGAGGAATGCCGTCGTAGGCTTGGATATGTCTTGAGATAGAAAATCCTTCCAGGAATCTTGTGGCTCTTATGCATGGTCCGAAGCACTTTGGGCCCACATATATATCATCATTTTCATAGCGCCGTGCCTCTATGTTCGAGTTGATCCTGTGCCTTGCGTCATTCGGGGATACAGATCATCCTGAATGTCGGCTGTGGCTGCGGTGCCTAGGAGCCGGACTTCGGCTTCTGCCACCACCTCCTCCACCACGACGCCCTCCATTGCCTCCCTGGGGGCTGTTGTGATGGCTACTTGGCGGAGAGGGTGGAGCAGCTGGGTTATTTCTGGCTGATCGCCGACCTCCATCCGAAACGTCATTATTCCGGTTCCGGGGAGGGTCTTCATTGTGAAGAGCCCCCTGCCGGCTTGTCTCAGCACGGTATCCGTCGTTCCTTCGTCTATCATCCAGACGGCTTGCATGTCTAGGAGGTGGCATTATTTGTCGGTCCTCCTCCCGACGTTTCTCCTTATCATCGTCCCTGTGGTCTTTCGACTCTCGCCGGGACGGGTTCCTCGGATTCAGTGCAGCAATTGCCTCTTACTCCACAACTGGGTTAATGTTACACCAGTCATGGGCAACTCTGTGGTGTTGTCCCGAAGATCTGGTTCTTGAGTGATTTTCCTCTCGGCGATCAGAACTGCTCCAGAACACGCTGGGGTCTTACGTCAGCCCATGTTGGATCTGTGAGACACTGGTCGGAATTAGAGACTAGCTTTTGACTTCCGGACATGGCGACCTTTGCTGCTCCAGTCCCTTGTTGAGTAGTTTGATTCCCAACCGGATCTCCTCCGGTCCTGGATTAGCCGATAGAATTTCTAGGGCCGCCACGGTGTTCTGTACTGGGGTTGGATACACCCAATCCCCTTTGCTATCTTTCCTATGCTTCCCCATCTCTTCTCTGAAAAGGACAGCGTGAATCTGCGGGAATTGGTTGTCATTAGTATGACGCTTCCTGGTCTTCTGGTATTGCCTGGAGTTGTACTTCTCCGCAGATGCTATGCGTTTCTTTTCCTCCTCAATGTTTTTGGCTTCATCGAGGAGTACTTGACGACACACTTCTAGGGCATGTGCCCTCTCGTCCAGTTCTTCAGCAGTAAGTTCTGCAGCTGTAGGAATAGGTGTGGTTAATGCAGCATCGATGAGTTTACGCGCACCTTCAGTGATCACGTGTTCATCCATCGACTCTTCTTTTTTGGGCTCGTTTGGGATAAGTGCTCCACCCGAGTCTTCCTCATATTCCTCAGCAATCACCTCCTCTGCCGGAAGGTCTTTTGCCGGGGTCTTGTTCTTCTTCTTTGCCTTCTTGGCAGCGCCAGTAGCAAAGACAGCTTTGGGTCCATTTCCCAGAGTCAAGCTCTGATCGGTACTTTCGAACACCTGGATCTCGGGATTACCTCTCATTTCCATGTCATCCTGCGCTTTGGGAGAGTGTTCCCCAGATCCTTCATCCATGGCTTCTCCTTCCTCTGCAGCTTTGGAGTTACAGTCCTCTTCATATTCCGCAGAGAACTTTCGGAAATCTGCTGACGTCATCGATTCATCCAAGGATGCGGGTACATTGGTGTTTGTTCCAATTGCCTCCAGCACAGAGTCGGTGTTGTCTCCAGCATCAGCAGAGCCGGATCCGGATCCCACATATCCGACAAAGTGCGACGCGTGCTTCCTGAGGTACCTGTGGCTCTTGCGATCAGCTTCGTCGAAACTTTTGATGGTCTCGAGAATTGCATCTACGCCTGAGTTTTGCATTATCATACGTCGCAGCGTGTATCTCAGGAAAGGCCTGTCTGTCCCGACGTCATTAGAGCCAGAATCAGTGTCGTTGCTATGCTCCTCCTGGATTTTGACTTTAGCGGGTGGGTCGATCTGGGATTCAATCTCTCGAAGGAGATCCACTCCAGATTCGACTTGGACCGCTAGGTCTGCTTCAGGCTCGGATTTCTCCACTATCTCCACAACTGGTGCGGGCTGGGTGGGATTAGGGTTTTCTGAGATCCGGAACTCTGCCGCCTCCGCGGACAAAGAGGATCCAGAAATTTCCTCTCCCTCTATCATCACCGCTGGGGTGGGTGGGACAGGTTCAGCAAAGCCGATGCAAACATCGATCTCGGCGAAAGACATGATGGTGTAGGCAGTCATAGCCTCCCTAGCCAGAATCCAGGTCTCGTCGAGAACGATGAGAGGGACGTCGCTGGCGTAAAGGATGCGACAGACGGTGATAGTCTCGCTGATTCTGATTCTTGCAGATTCCGCTCGGAACGCAGATCCGAAGCTCACTTGCCCCACGGTGGGTGCCAACTGTCGTTGGATTGATGACAAGTACGCCATGAGGGGGTCCTCGAGGTGTGCGGAAGAGAGGGTTGTGAGACGTACGGTGTTCCGGGACGGTGAGCACACAAGTTTACCCAGGTTCGAATCCGCCGGCTTTGGACGGATCCTACTCCTGCTAGCAATCCAGTAATACGGCAGAGCCGGAATATGGGTTACAAGGGTTCGCCTGTGCGAGTTGAGATTGTAGACTATTGAGGGTGCCCTAAAGGCTCTCCCTAGGACGGCTTATATAGATATCCGGCCTAGGGTTTACAGGAGAGATCTATCCGGCTACGACTGAGAGTTGGTTACACGTACATCGTGAACTACAAGTAACACCATGGGCCTAATTCGGTAAGTCTTCTGGGCCTTCCCGTAGCCGGACTGGACTCTGTTTCTTCTCCCTGACTGGGCCGCCCGTGAAGCAAAGCTCTAACCCGAAGTGGGCCACCCTGGTCAGTGAGGACTGTGAGGATACCCAGAAAGTACATCCCCAACAGAGAGTGATGATGATCACGAACCTTGTGGTGCGGGTTTGTTTACCCGTCGGGTTCACAAAACACATGTACCCAAGGATTTAAAGCTCCCCACCGATCTCCTAAAGTATGATGGCCTCCAGGAGCTAGAGGCGTGGTTTAGCGACTACCTATAGACTGTAAAACTATAGGGTGGTTCAATATCCACCGCCATGCAAAGCCTGCAACTGCACATGAGTGTTGCTGCGCACTCCTGGATTAAGAAGCTACATGAGGAATCCATCAACAATTGGAGCGACCTGGAGGACAAGTTCATCTGAAATTTCAAGTCCATGTTCAAACGACCCGCATCAGTTGAGGAACTGCGGGCATGCAAATAGAAATTGGGGGATCCAATACACACATTCATCCAGCAGTGTAACATCATCAAAAACTCAGCCGAGAATGTCTCCGACGAAAGGGAAATCGATGTCTTCAACGATGGTCTACGCCAAAAGGAATTCATAGAGGATCTAGGTCATGCCAAGATGAAGACAATTGTGCAGCTGATGGACATGCCAATTGATGGGCTGATGGTGAAGATGCAGTAAACAATAAGTGATGGCGCCCACCTGAAGAGGACCGCGACAGGCGCAATGCCGACAACAGGAGGCAGCATAGCTGAAATTACGATAACTACAATGGACCAGGCCACATTGCGACTGGTTTTGCTAGTGAAGGAAACCGTAGAGGAGAGAACCGAGGCAACGGATATCAAAGCAACTGAGATGAAGTTGGGCCAAGTTGGCAACCCAACAGTACCGGCCAAGACCACCTCGAGATGCCCCGATGCTAGCTATGCAGATGTTGTACAGACCATGCCATATTCATTATTATGTTGATTCGAACGGGATAAAACAATCGAATCACCTCATGAAGGACTGTCGCATCTTTTTGGGGCTTCAACGGGCTTACAATAGCAAAGTAGCCGAAGAAACAAACCAAGGATATAACACCGCATCTAGGGCATTGGCAATCAACGCACCTCCACCACCACCACCAGGGTCACCTCAAGTGGTCGCAGCAATCCAACAATAACCCGCGGCGAACAAGGCCCAGAATGATGAGTACCTGAGGTCCAGGGAGCTATGCATATGATTCAGAAGGGACGTCCATCCAAAAGAACCCAAAAGTTAATCACTCGACAAGTCAACTTGGCAGTGAGGCACCACCACCAACACCTAAATATCTCCATGATAAAGCTCGTCACCGATGCTCCCTTGGTGGCTTAGGAGCGGGTTTGGGAGGAGGTCGGGGGACGGTGTTGCCGGAAGCTGGACAAGCGCTTGCTCTACCTCCTAGGAAGGAGACTAGACTCCCCTACCTTGAAGCAAAGGACCTTTGGCCTTTGTTTCTGATGCTTAGCGCCAGACCACTTTGTCGATGACTGCTGTGGTTCTTTCCGGTGCTTGGGATGCCGCCTCTCCGGTCATCATGAGCGGGAATGCAAGACACACCAAGCTCATCACCTCCGCTCCCACTCACCTCTAGACCCTACATGTCCTTTGAAGGTCATTCCTTGTAGTCAAGAGCCTCGCCCCTGCAGCCACTTGCCTCCAGACCCTCCTCATCGACCTCAGCGCTCGTGGGCATCGGTTGTTTCCCATCTAGCTTCTGGTTTGGGTGACTATGTGGCTGATCCTAGAATGCTTGCAGGCGGTTTGGGGATGTTGCCGCCTCTTCTTGTAGCTCAGGTAGATGCACTGAGTGCTGAGTTGAAGACCATGTCCGCCACACGATTAGAAGAGGTGTTTCTACTCCTTCGTGACTTGGTCGCTACTATGCAAGGTTGGACTGATCAGGTGTCAAGCATCTAGAAGCTAATGGAGACTTTGTGTGGAAGGCTTGGTCTTGCCGACTCGTCGTCGGGAGAGCATGATGAATATGTGCCTCTAGTTGTGGCCAGTGGCAAGGATACCAATGCGGCCATTGTGGTCGGTTGTTTGTCTGAGATGTGTGGTGTGTTGGCGCATCCTCCGATGATCCGCCTGACTTGGATTTTGTCTTGCTAGGGATGGTGATTCAAGGCATGGAGGAACAAGTCAAGGTTGATGAAATCATGGTTTTTCCCTTTAGCTCGGTTGAGGAGGCTCCAGCCTTGGTTTTATCTCCGAAGATGGCTGTGCCATGTGAACCTCACAGTTTGCAGGTTTCTAAGCCCGAAAATTTGTTTGGTGGCAATGGCGTACCGGTTGGCCTAGCTTCCTCCACCTTGATGGATGAGTTGTTAAGCACTTTTAGTAGGACTGCGACACATTCCTTGCTCGATGCACCGATCCATGTGCATATTTCTAGGGACTCCACTTGTATCGGGAGGCGTAACAAACATTTGGATAAGAAGAAGAAAAATTGCAACATCCCAACTACTAAGTGCGCTGAACATAGGTTGGCAGAGTCTTACAGAGATTTTCCAAAGAAGAAGATCTCAAATAATGGCACTGAGGAAGATGTGCAAGAGAAGATGAAGCCTTATTTGTTATTGTGCAAGAAACCTGAAACGACGACAGTGATTCAGGCCATTCGTGAGTTGATAGAGGTCAATGTTTGTTCTCTACCTTCATAAGTTTAGGTGTGAGTACTCTTCTTATTGCGAGAGTGCTCTCTAGGTTGCGGAGTTTGGCTTGGCTGGGACTAAGATGTTTCCCGATGGCCATGGGTCTAGGGACTCTTGCTTCTGTCTCGCATGATATGCCTTGATAGCAAGTCGTGTGTCTGAGTTTGCTAGTTTTTCGAATTAACTGCGTCTTGTATGGTCTTTGGTCCGATTTCCCTATTAACTGGACCGACTCTTCTTTTTCTTTAATGCAACGCGGGAGCTTCCGCCCTCTGCGAGGTTTCGTAAATTTCCTTTTTTTACTATTTTGCATATTTAGACCAGGACATTGAAATTTACACAAAATTAGCGACAGTAGTTGATCTATCTCCTAGTAGCATCGTGAAGTCTATCGTTTGATTAGAGAGAGCATGCCCAAACGAGCGTGCGCACGTGTTTCCCTTCCCAGTGATGATTAACAAGTGTATTAACTACACCTGCCGAGCTAAAGAAAAGAAAGGCAGAAATTTAAGGAATAGAAACGAAGCAAAAACTCCCTACTAGTATCTTGTCTCTTGGCTAATGCCGTGACTCGTGAGTTGATTGATCATTTAAGGCATGTAGTACTGACCTGAATTAAAATGCAAAACCTTATTTGCAAGGAAACATAGTATGACAGGTGAAAAGTGTCGCACGGAGACACCACGGTGAAACCATAATTCTTCCCCTTTTGGATCCTCAATCATGGTGCTAACCCAACAGGTTACAGGTAGAATGTGCCAGGTTGGGTAGTAATTAATAGGCGGGCAGTAATGAGGCTCACCTGCTGCACACTCTGAACGAGAACAAGATCACGGTCCATTCCTGGTCCATCAATAATGGCTCAAATCTGACGAGTCCAAGAACCGCGGGTCAGTTTTGAACACGGAATTTCGTGGGGGAAATTCTGAAGAAATTTCACATGAATCGGTTAGATCGCCACAAGTTGACAAAGTTCCTTGGTTGGTTCGGACGGGGCTAGGCTGGGAAAGTCAAATGTGGATAAAAAAATTGCTCAACTGAATATACTAATCTGAGGCTGGAACGACTCTCGATGAGAAGCGAAAATGTGATTCATGCATTTGCCAAACCGGGCACCGGATCCCAGATGGATTATAAAATCAGTGTATCGCCCTATTGACTTTTTATTGGTATAATTTTTTCTTTCACGAAAGATTTGATTTTCATATTCAGGTGGGGAGAAAAACTCGTTCCCCTGTATTATTGGTCAGGCAGAAACGAGACAATGGCCTGAAAATAAGGAAGGCAACATCCCGAAAATAAGAGACAACAATGCTTTAGCTTTCAAGTATCAGCAACAGCAATAGGCAAAACCAGAAACCAAAAGCTCCTGCCTCCGTTCCAAAATATAAGATGTTTTAGCTTTGTGAAGTAAGTGTATCTAGAACACTTTTAGTGTGTAGGTTCACTCTAAACCTAAATGAACCTACACACTAAAAGAGGTCTAGATACACTCTCTTTACAAATCTAAAACATCTTATATTTTAAAACGAAGGGAGTAATAGTACTGCATTCAGTTTGTTGCTTTCTTCTTACTCACGGAAGGGTGCCCATTGATTCTATCCAGTTGCCAAGGAGATAAAATATATTGGGTGGAGAGTAGAATGCGGTTAAGATTTGCTTAGCTATACTGTCTTCTGGACCCTATGAAAAACCAGGAACAAAGCTTTGCTTGATGACATTATGCCTGGTGAAAGGGCATGTATGTCCCCATATGTGGTTTTGGTAATTAAGGACAATTCCTATAGATTAATTTGCAAATTAAGTCTCACTTGTAGGTTTGTCTATTGGCATCGTTTGGACCATGTGTTGGTTTGAAGGATGAAAAAGAAGAAGTATTGTCCAAGGGCTTTGTGCCTATTGGAATCAAGTAGAAGAAGAAGATCAAGTATGTCTTGAAGAAGAAGATGATGATGAAGTTCCTCATGGCTTTCTTCAAGACATCATCATCAAGAATTGTTGTGTAAGCTCACGGTGCGCCATCTCTAGAAGATCTCATGCTTGGAGCTCGCCATCCTCGGTGTTCATGGAGTGATAAAGACAAGGTCAAAGAAGAGGTTTCCCCATGGAGTATGAGGGAGCCATTCGCAAGTCTTCATCAAGCAAGAACAAGCAAGAGCAATCAAGAAAGGTGTTCCATCTTGAAGGTGACAAGATCGTCTACATCAAGCTCAAGTGGGATGCTCAAGGCAAAGGTATGATCTTGATAGGATTTCTATTTTACCGGTCTCTTGTAGTGTTGGGAGACCGGGTTTAGGATAGATAGCTGTACTATCAAGAGGGGCTCTCGAGTGGGTGACCTGCTCAGTATCTTCGAGAGAGCTCAAACCTTTGCATACATAGCATCATATTTCTTGGTTGTTGTTTGGTTCTTGTCCATGTGAGCATCTAGAGCTTGTGGTTGTCTTCATAACAAGTTCTACTTCATCACAAACGGATTTCTCTTGCATATCTTATTGCACTTTTGATCTTGCGGGTTTTCCGGCTCCACACATTGGGAGGTATCTCACATATATATTCATGGTATTTTCTACCTTTGTTGTATTCTACACGTTGTTATCTTTCCAACAAAAATAGTTTCATCTTGTTTGGAGTTCGGATACAAAAGTTGTGGCATTTCTGGTTCTGGAGTTTTTGCCTGGCCGGTAGTTCCGGCGGGCCACCGGTAGTACCGCTAGGGCAGTTTGCCGCCGGTAGTACCGGTGTTAATTCTGGCCCAACTTCCAGTAAACCCGATTTCGGTCCAGTACTCTCTCTGCCTGGTTTGCGCTATTTGACGGTACTTCAGTCAGAATCTTGGGCGGTAGTACCAGCCTAGGCGGTAGTACCAGCCCAGGCGGTAGTACCGGTGACCACCGATAGTACCGGCCGTCCTCGTTTTTATGTTCGTTCGCATCACTGTTTTTGGACCGTTGGCCGAGTGTCACCAGTAGTACCGGCCATCCACCGGTACTACCAGCCGTGCGCGAATCTATGAGTAACGGGCAGATCGGGGAGCCCTTTAAAAGGAGCTCCCCTTTAAAAGAGTGCATGTCGGTAACGAGATCAAACTAGGTATGGAGATACCGATGATCGAATCTCGGACATGTAATATCTCGCGGGACAAAGGGATTTAGTTAGTAGCGTTAAAGGTTCTCACGATCACAGAAGTCATCGTTGAATGTGTAGGAGTCAGTATGGATCTCTGTGTCCGTGCTGATTATTGATCGGAGAGGGGTCTCGATCATGTCTGCATTATTCGCGAACTGTAGGGTGACACACTTAAGGGATACTGACACCATTTGGATCAAATATGTTTCAGATAAAGATTTAAGAAAGCGCTAGAATTATTTCAATAGACACCGAAACTGTTTCGGGTGAAATTGCTGAAATTGGTTCTGCATGTAATATTGAAATGTTGCAGGGGGTTTTATGTGAATGTTTGTTAATTAAAGTAATTAACAAAATTCTGAATAAAAATAATAAAAGAATTTTATTAAATGAGAGAGCATTAAATTTGGAGAAATTTAATGCATTTAAAGTGGAGACTTTAAAAGAGAATGTGAAGGGGCAAATTTATGTGGAGGGAGTTACCACCACATGAATGGAGGAGGTGAAGAGTCACCTCCTCCATGCGCTGGCCATGAAGGAGGGGCACCCTCCCCTCCTCCTATAAAAGGCCACCCCCTCCTCACTTCTCACACACACCTCCTTGTGAAGGATCTCTCTCCCCCTCTAGTATCATTCCCCCAAGGTCTCGGATTAGCGAGATACATGTTCCCGGTGGCTTTATATGGAAAGGAGTTGTTGCTTCCGCTGCTTTGCTGGAGCGAGGGACGAAGGTTGTCGGGGTACCGGACGTGTGTGTGATCACGGATGCACTGCTTCTTTGCGGTGCTGGAGCTGGATCTGATGGACGTGCTGGAGCCGGACCTGCTGGACTTCATCACGATCTTGAGATCGGCAAGTGTATGACTATATCAACCACGAGTTCCTACTCGTTAACAAAGCTCGTTGTCTATGAGGGTAAGTTCTCGTTGGATGTATGTCCATCCGTTGCTTTATACCTAGTAGATAGATCTTAGCGTGTAGTTCACACCGTAGGAAATTTTTTGTTTTCTATGTTGCGGACCCAACAGTGGTATCAGAGCCTGATCTATGCGTAGGTGCTTTGCACGGGTAGTACACATATGTTTATATGTGGGCGATGATGATCATGTTATTGCATCTTCTATGTACTTTGGATATTGGTGGCATAGTGGGATGAAGCGGCCCGGACCAACCTTACATGTCATCGTACATGAGACCGGTTCCACGACTGACATGCAACTAGTTTTGCATAAGTGGCTAGCGGGTGTCTGTCTCTCCTACTATAGTCAATATCTGATTTACAACGAGTTGCTAATAACTTGGTTATCCTCGTTGTGGTTCATGTTCATAGGTAAGACCGGTTCTGTCTCCGAAAGCCCTAAGCCACGTAAAAATTGCAATTGATAAATTAGAGGCGTCTAGTTTAGATCGTTGCTGGGCTAGTGTCTTGATATGGTATTGTTGTAAGTAGATGTATGATAGATACTCTTACAACTCACTTAACGTGTAAGTTCCATAGACCTTGGCCTTACACACCAAGGAATGATAGAGATCATACCACGATGCAAATGATAGAGATCAAATGCATGGACCATACCACCTCACTTCACACATTAGCATCTTATATTGCTAGTTTGGCGCTTTTGGTAGCATTATAAGATGATCCCTCATTTATATATCAAGATAAAATGTGTTCTTCCTTAAGTATGCACCGTTTTGTGGATCGTGTTTTGAGGCATCACGTGATGATCGGGTGTTCTCGACTCTACGCTTTCATACAACGGGTGTAAGATAGTTTTACACACGTGAATACTAAGGTTCTTACTTGATGAGCCTAGCATGTATAGACATGGCCTCGAAACACGGACCGAAAGGTTAAGCATGAGTCATATAGTTGATATGATGCCCATATAGATGCTCGCCTTTGAAGCTACATCAACTCACGTGATGATCGGACTTGGTGTAGTGGATTTGGTTCATGTAATCACCAAAAAGACACGAGGGATGTCATTTTTGAGTGGGAGTTCATTTCTAATTTGGATTAGTCGAACCAAATTTGTCATAAATTAAATGAAAGTGAATTTGCATAGTTTGTTGTAGTCATTGGCATTCGTTTTCTACCTTAGGCTTAGTTTTTATTTGAGATAATAGAACTATAGAATTCTGGATATTTACTTTCCGAACTGGTATCGTATTGTTTTGAATGTCAATTTAAAGTTTATAAGTCCTATTGCAAACTTTCAGCAAACTCTATTTACTCCATGAAGTTTAATGAGAAGTATTAAATCAAGAGTAAGAATTCCAATGTTAGTATCTAAAGTATCATGTTTGCCTCCATGATTATTGATATTCAAAAAGTTGTTTTAATATCAAGATTATATTGGAGCTGAAAATTGTTTCAGAAACCATCATGTGTGAAAGATATTGTGATATCTGAAACAATGTTTTTGGTTGCATTATGATAGAGTATAATTTAGCAAAATACATGTTCTCATATTGTATGAGAATTTGTGAAGGATGGAGATGCTAGGCATCCGAATCTACCAAAAAGGTTTTGGGAACTGATATTATACTCGCAATTCTTCCTTATAGGCTATAGTAGCTTGATCATAAAAGTTGTCATGATAAGGATGAATAGAAGATGTAAGTAAAATGTTTACTACACTAATAGATTACTAAAGAATGGATTTTTGAAAGAACACCAAACATTTGATGATGGTGATCCACTTCAAAGTGCAAGTCCAAAGGTATTAGTATTTGACTATATACGCTGTGTACCATGTGTCATGTTGATAACACCACTATTGATGTTGATAGATTCTTTTAAAAGAAAAGGAATTGCTGAAAGAGAATCTATAAAATATTTGGCAGAAAATAAAAGGTTGGAGATGTCCAACTTAGGTATATAGAAGATATACATGTTATGGCTATATTCCTTGCTTGTTAAACAATGTGGTTCTTAGGTATTGGATACCGGTATTGGATATCGAATTGGTTGGTATGAAGTGTCATACAAGACAACGCAATTCATGAACTACAATGGCCTAAGTAACTACCAAGAGAATGAGTGATGATGTTCATCGAAAACAAATAAAGTGTTATTGTGTTTTTCGTTGTCATCAAACCAAGCCTTCAAGATTTGTTTAAATAATTGTTATTTTGTTCCGGTATTATGAGAACAATGGTTGTTCAAATAATTACCATATTCCATAAAGGATGGATGAACTTTTACAAGTCTAGTTGGAGAAATCACATCCATAAACACTATTACTAAAATGTCGCAAGACAAATGATTGAAAGATCACTTATGAAGTGACATCGCTGTTTAAATTATATTTGAAAGAAAACATGAAGAAACTCCATGTTGATGGATTTTTGGAGTCTTTGATTTTGATCAATTGATGCATGTGAGACTTTCCTCGAGATAATTGAAACTCCGTCCATAGGCTAGAGAGGAACGGATGACTAGCTTATTGGAAATTGTGCATGCTGATGTGCATAGTCCATTATGTGTAGCCATATGCGATGGATCTTTTTGCTTCATATTCTTTCTCCGAAAATTTGAGTGAATATATCTGTATATTTACTTAATAAGGAAGAAGTATGAAACATTTGAAAATTGTTCAAAGACTTTCAAGATGAAGTGGAAAATCATTGTAACAAGAAAATAAAGAGTTTATGATTCGATCATAAAGGAAGATATTTGAGTTACATGTTTAGCAAAAACACCTAAGACTTGAGGAATTGTTCCATGATTTGTGTTTCCCGATAAACCATAGGAGTATGGCATATTAGAGATAAAATCGAACCATGTTTGACATGGTAAGATCAAGGTGTCATTTATAAAACTACCATTATGTTTTAAGGATTGAAGCTTTAGAGACTACCGCTCTTACCTTTGAAAAGAGCACCATCGTGATCCATTGAAATGACACCATATGAGTTATGGTTTGGGATAAAACCTGAATTGTCTTTTCTTAAATTTTGGTATGCTATGCATAAGTAAAATGTTTACAACCAAAGTCGGATAAGCACGTCTTTGTAGGTTATCCCAAAGAATTTGTTGGGAATTTCTCCATAACACCGAGGACAAAAGAGTTTGTTACTTGGAACGTCAAGTTTCTTGAGAAGGAATTTTTCGTGAAAAGTTAAGTGGGAGGACAATAGAACTTTGATAAGGTTGTTGAACCTTAGCTATATGTGCTAAATGGCAGCGCCGTAAGAAAGTGTCCCGGTGGCGGCCACAATTCTCATGGCTCTCGTGATTACAAAAGGTGTGATCTCGGAGATTAGAGTTCCTATAGAACCGTGTAGGTCGGTAAGAATCAAATAGTAAGATTTGATAAGCAAGTCGTTATTGTTTTGACAATGATGAACCGACTACATGCAAAGAAGCGATGATGGGCCCTGACTCCATAAAATGACTAGAAGTCATAGAATTATTTATATTATACATACACCAGAAAACAAGTTTCTGAACTTGGAAGACCCTCCGGAAAGGCGTGAAGCCTATCGGTCGTGTTTGGATCTATAAAGAAATAAGACATGGATGTTTAACATCTATGAAATAGTCGACATGTCGGAAAGAAGTTTACGACAATGTTCAAGGAGTTGACTATGACAACATTTGATCTTTCATAGCGATATATAGTCTTGACGGATTAATGTAGCAACCACTACATATAATTTGGTATATGGTAGTTGAATAAACAAAACAAGGTTCTTCTAATAGAACGGTAACCTAGGACATGTACATGACATGGTCCAAAGGGTTTTGTTAATTCAAAGGGTGCTAAAAGGGCATGTAAACTTCAATAGTTGAAGTAAGCATAGTGGAGTTGGAATCTTCACCATGATGAAACTGTTAAAAGAGTTTAAATTCATTGGAGATGATGAAGATGCTTGCAATTGCAAGAAATTAAGTGGGAGCGCTGAGACATATTTCTAATACATTATGTAGAGGACATATTGTTGATTGGAAATGATGTATCTTGAATTGACACGAGTTAAGGATTTCATTAAAATAAGATTTCGATGAAATACTTGGGCAAACCCAGAATATTAGGCATCAATATCTATATGGATAGATTAAGGCGCTAATATGGTTGTGCCAGACATACATATATAAGATATTGAAAGGGTTCAACATGAGATATTGAAAGGGTTCAATATGGAAACAACAAGAAAGGTTCTTGCTGCATGGAAAGGATTGTATCAAGATTCAAGTGTTTCAACACTTGGTGAGTAAAATCACATGAAAATTTTGATCGATTATACCATGATATGTATATATCCAGAATGTCCTATGCTCTAAATGTTATGAGCATATACCAGAATGATTCATAAGATGATCATTGGACAATAGTAAAGATATTCTTATGAGCTTTGGAAGAACTAAGAATATATCATGTATAAGTGAAAAATAGTTAAAGGTAGTTCATTGTAAAGTGTTACATTGATACTAGTTTTGTCACAAGATACAAATTAAATTTATCTCAATTTAGACTATGGGTGGCACAATATAATGGAAAGGATGTTCCATGATGGATTTGGATGAGTTCCAAAGTTGAGATATTGTGACGGATACTACAACAAAAGGCTAAGTATATGACTGCTATAGTAGCAGCATAGGAGGGCATTTGTGTTAAGTAGTTTGTTATCAAACTAGGTGTGGTTCAAAGTGGGCTAATACTATGAAGATATATTGTGTGACAATAATATCAACATATTTAAACCCGAACGAACTAAAGGTCTCACCAGAGGACCAAATTTATACAACGCCATCTCATTTGAGAATGAGTGATGCGTAGAGACGCAAAGACATGCAAATACACACGGACTTGAAACTGTCAGATCCGGAGATTATGTTAACCACTAGCAATAGCGTATTTGCAACACAAGAAAGCCATAGGTGTTCAATACGCAAAGTTTTTCAAACTAGATTATTGACTCTAGTGCAAGTGGGAGACTGAAGGGAATATTCCCGAGAGGCAATAATAAAGTGGTTATTATCTTATTCCATGTTTATGATAAATGTTTATTTTACATGCTAGAATTGTATTGATCGGAAACATTAATACATGTGTGTTTAATAAACAAAAAGGGTTCCTAGTTATGCCTCTCTTATAGACTAGCTTATTGATTAACAAGATGATCAAGGTTTCCTGATCATGGACATTGGATGTTGTTAATAACAAGGTCACATCATTGGTGGAATGATGTGATGAACATTCATCCGAAGTATAGCATTACGATCAAAGTCATTATGTTTATATTGCTATAACATCATATGAAGTAATCTTTATCCTTAGACCATGAGATCATGTTAATTGCTAACACCGGAAGAGTATCTTGATAACATCAAACGTCACACCGTAACACGGTGACTATAAAGGTGGGTTCAGTGCTACGAAGGTGTTATGTTGAGGCTCATGGATCAAGAGTGGGATTTGTCCATCCCGATGACGGATAGATATACTCTAGGCCCTCTCGGTGATATCACATTGAAATAGCTTGCAAGCAAGTGATGTGATCACTAGAATGTTATATCACGGGAACGAGAAAAGAGTGCATGTCGGTAACGAGATCAAACTAGGTATGGAGATACCGATGATCGAATCTCGGACATGTAATATATCGCAGGACAAAGGGATTTAGTTAGTAGCGTTAAAGGTTCTCACGATCACAGAAGTCATCGTTGAATGTGTAGATTCAGTATGGATCTCCAGGTCCCGCTGCTAATTATTGATCGGAGAGGGGTCTCGATCATGTCTGCATTATTCGCGAACCGTAGGGTGACACACTTAAGGGATACCGACACCATTTGGAGCAAATATGTTTCAGATAAAGATTTAAGAAAGCGCTGGAATTATTTCAATAGACACCGAAACTATTTCGGGTGAAATTGCTAAAATTGGTTCTGCATGTAATATTGAAATATTGCAGGGGGTTTCATGTGAATGTTTGTTAATTAAAGTAATTAACAAAATTCTGAATAAAAATAATAAAAGAGTTTTATTAAATGAGAGAGCATTAAATTTGGAGAAATTTAATGCATTTAAAGTGGAGACTTTAAAAGAGAATGTGAAGGGGCAAATTTATGTGGAGGGAGTTACCACCACATGAATGGAGGAGGTGAAGAGTCACCTCCTCCATGTGCCGGCCATGAAGGAGGGGCACCCCCCTCCTCCTATAAAAGGCCACCCCCTCCTCACTTCTCACACACACCTCCTTGTGAAGGATCTCTCTCCCCCTCTAGTATTATTCCCCTATGGTCTCGAATTAGCGATATACATGTTCCCGGTGGATTTATCTGGAAAGGAGTTGCTGCTTCCGCTGCTTTACTGGAGCGAGGGACGGAGGTTGTCGGGGTACCGGACGTGTGTGCGATCACGGATGCACTGCTGCTTTGCGGTGCTGGACTTGGTGGTGCTGGAGCTGGATCTGATGGACGTGCTGGAGCTGGACCTGCTGGACTTCATCACGATCTTGAGATCGGCAAGTGTACGACTACATCAACCACGAGTTCCTACTCGTTAACAAAGCTCGTTGTCTACGAGGGTAAGTTCTCGTTGGATGTATGTCCACCCGTTGCTTTATACCTAGTAGATAGATCTTGGCGTGTAGTTCACACCGTAGGAAATTTTTTGTTTTCTATGCTGCGGACCCAACAATTCCCCCAATAGCTTTTGTAGCTTTGGTGGAATTTGAGAGTCAAGGACTTGCCTCTTGCATTTGGTGCATAGAGTTGAGTTCTCCTCGTAGATTTGGCGAGTTCAAGCCATTGGGCTTGTTTCTCTTGGGTTCTTGGAACCCTAGACGGTTGTGTGGTTGGATTGTTGACCTTTTGTGGTCTTGTAGCCTTTTGTGGCCGTGTTGCCTTTTGTGGCTTTGTAGCCATTGTTTTTGGGAGCTTCCAATTGAGTTGTTGAGATTGCCATAACCTTGTACGGGTTTGGTGACCGTCCTCAAGTGTCCCATAGTGGATCGTGAGTAGGCCTTTGTGGCGAGCTCACGGGAGAATAGGATGAGCCTTTTGTGGTGTCGGTAGGTTGCGTGCCTTCGCATCTTGGGGTGAGGCCTTGTGTGGCGTTAGGTGAGCATCGAGCCACCACACCTCGAGGTGAGCCACCTGTGGCGTTCTAAGTACATTGCGCCCCCGCACCTCTCCAACAGAGACGTAGCTTCTTTGAAAGTGAACTTCAGGAAACAAATCATCGTCTCCACGTCCATCGGTTATCTCTCAACCGAGCCCTTTACTTATGCAATTTACATTGTGATAGCCATCATGCTTAAAGTGTTATATCTTGTTATCACCTTGTTGTTTATCTTGCTTAGCATAGGTTGTTGGTGCACTTAGTGAACCTAGTGAATATACGTTTTGGCTTGATAAATTAAACGTTAAGTTTTATTCCGCATTTATTAGAGCTTAAAGCGTAATAGTTTTAAATCGCCTATTCACCCCCATCTAGGCGACGTCCATTTCCCTTTTAACTGGGAATCTGAGTGATATTACTATGGGAAGTGCCACACGTCCCCTTCCCTCCCCCGGGTCCCCAACCGTCTGATCTGGTTTGATCGACGGTCAGATCTTTGTCCCGTCCCTCCATCCCGATTTTGCTATAGATAGGCCCGCTTTTGCTACAATTAGGCCCGCTCTTGCTACATGTAGCAGAAAACAGTTCGGTCCAGAAAAAGAAGAGACAAACTAGACCTCGTCGGAGACCTCGCCGGAGACCATGTAGCAAAAAAAGTACTAATGTAGCAAAAATCGACTTCGCCGGAGGTTGTCGCCGGTACACCTCACCGGAGACCGTGTAGCAAAAACTTTATGCTATTATAGCAAAACCGCAAAACGGTGATAGCAAAAAAATGTGCTAATGTAGCAAAAAGAAAAACCTCGTCGGAGACATCGTCGGTGGCTGCTGTAGCAAAACCAACTCTGCTAAGGACTTTCGTCAAAAATGTCGTAGCAAATACTTTTTGCTATTGTAGCAAAAACATAGAAGAGAAATAGCAAAAACTTGCTACTATTGTAGCATCTCCCTGTAGCAAAATATCAAAACACATATATTTGTCGGTAGCATCGTGACCCTTCATCTATAGCAACGATGACCACTTTCAGTAGCATCATCATCCTGCATGTGTAGAGATGCATAGAGTCTTCAGTTGCAGCTATGATGGGTTGATGCAGGGGTGTCATTCGGTAGCAATGTCAGCTGCGGCACGTGAGGAGACGGCCGTCGTTGTTGACAGCAGCGACGGTACACCCGGCCGGAGCTCACATGTAGCAGCATAGCAGGCAGAGCTTTGCAGAGAGGCGCGGGATAGAGACGGAGGAGCAGCGGCGGTGCGCAGGGTGGAGGTCAGGATTGACTGGCGGCAGCGCACGTGCTCGCCGGGGAGGTGTTGCGGAGACGAGCGAGAGGTCTGCCATGGCTATATCAACGTGGTCCAGGGCGGCGGTAGCGCGCGGCCAGGACGGCGGCGGCTTGTGGCTAGCACGGCGGTGGCGGCTCGCGTGACCTGAACGACGACTGCTAGGCGGCGGCGCGCGGCCATGCGATGCAGAGAAGCTGAGGAAAACAAATCTGGGAAGAAACCGTCTGTTTGGGCCCACCACAATGCGAAGGGAGCAGTGATCCGTGGGATCCCGCGGAACAGTATCATTTCCCTATTACTATTTTGAGAAAACAAAGGTCTGTGTGTGAGATGCGCTTCGGCGAGGAACCGAGAAGCTAAGGATGGTGACCGAAAGAGTATGAGTTTGGCGGAATATGATGGATATATTATTGAGCCTCATGGGCGAGTATATATAGGCGTATAGAGGATTATCGTGGAGTACGAGTCAAGTTAGGACTACACATAAACATATTCTAACTCTATCTAAACTACCATAACAACCGTATATACCTAATACTCTAACACTCCCCCGCAGTCGTAGCAGTAGCGTCGTGAACAACTGGAACATCGTGGACGGTCAGACTGGAGATAAACCAAAGTAGCATCTAGTAGGCTGACATCCCCTCGCAGTTCAAGCAGGAACATCATGGACGGTGTCGCGTCACGGTAGCTTGGACTATAGAGGAAGCTGGTGATGCTCAACCGAGGTGGTAGCCCTTGTGCCGATGTCGAGGGAGCCGAGAGCGTGAGACGGTGCCATGGTCGAGGTAGCCGTGCGATGGGCCGCCGTGGTCGATGTCGTGATCGAGGATGGCGGTGTCGAGGTAGCCGCACGTGAAGCCGCATGCGCATAGCGCGCGAGGAGGATGACGGAGACACATCGAGGCAGTCGTTGAGGGTGTCGATGCCGAAGTCGATGCAGTCCGAACCGTCGAGGACGAGGTGCGGCCATAGTTTTGCCAGAACTAGGCGCACGTCAGGGACGAACGCGCACTCCAGTTTTGCCAGAGCCGAGTATGCAAAGAAGAACTCGTCGGTGACGCGGTCGAGGCAGTCGTAGAAGGGTCGATGTCGAAGAAGACGTTGTCGAAGCCGATGAAGACGAGGCGCCGATCCGAGCTTGCCAGACTCGGGAACGCGTCGGGGACGAAGGCACTCCCGGTGTTGCCAGTACCAGGCATGCGGGGACAGGGACCATCATGAACTTGTCGCCCTGACAGAAAAACTAGCAGAGGAAGCCTCTAGAACGGTTGCGACACGCAGAGCGGCTAAGGGAGAGATGTCGGCGCTGTCCGCGGTTGTCGGAGTAGAGTAGCAGGTGGTGTAGTCGGGGATGAGGCGATGACGCTGGCGGCGAAGTTGTAGTGGACGAAGACGTAGAAGGCGGCGAAAATAGCAGCGACCTGGGTAGTCATGTTGGATGCTTGGAGTGGCGATGGGGTAGTCGGCGGGACCTGCGACGGCGAGAGGGCGCCCTGCAGGTTACCTTGTGAAGCGCGGCGACGGTGCTCGAAGTAGGCGAGGAAGAACCCGGCGACGTGACGAAGACCATGTGCAGACAACAGCGATTCGTGCCGTAGGAGATGGCACGGTGAAAGCCGAGGTTGTCAATGCACGAGGACGGCTAAGTAGACTACATGCAGCCACGCTACGGCCCAAGGGGGCGGCAAAGCTGCAGTGTGCAAGTCGGGGCAGCGGCTGGGAGACCACTAGCGACGTACATGCCAAGGAAGGCGTGTTGGAAGCCGGTAGCGTGGACCAAAGCCAGCGGCGTTGCGGCCCGAGGGGGCGACGCAGCGGCAGCCCGTAGCTCGATCGGTGGTAGGCGCGTGCTCGGGAACGTGTTTGGCATAGACAGGCGTGGGATCGATTGATCAGACCGACGGTGCGCCGTATGCGCCAGGGCGTGGATGACGCGTAGATCGTAGTCAATGGCGGCGTAGTCGGTGAAGTCCCAGACGATGACGACGCGATCCGCGGGAGGCGGCTGCAGCAGCCTTCCATGGAAGGCGTAGCAACCGTCCGTGGTGCGCGGCAGCCTGTCGAGAGACTGCAGCCTACCGAGGCAGGCGCGGCAACTTAGAGGGCAGGCGCACGGGCGCGGTGTAGATCGTCGATGCCGATGGTCGGAGTAGAGGCGCGGCAACGGCGACGACGGCGGGCGACTCAATCCGATCTAAGATCGGTAAACCAAAAAAGAAAACCGATCAAGAGATCGGAAAAAAGACTTACAGGGCAGCCGATCATGGTTCGACGGACGAACCCTGTGTACGATCGCGCGGCCCCCGGCGGAGATCATGGAGATCGATCCCTCCGGGGCGGCAAGGTGGAAGCGTGCGGCTAGGATTTGGACCGATTAGGCTGATACCATGAAAGAGTATGAGTTTGGCGGAATATGATGGATATATTATTAAGCCTCATCGGCGAGTATATATAGGCGTACAGAGGATTATCTTAGAGTACGAGTCAAATTAGACTGTACGTAAATAGATCCTAACTCTATCTAAACTATCATAATAATCGTATATACCTAATACTTTAACAGTGACCATAGAGAACTTCAATCGTTCAAAAGGGTGGGCGCCGACATGTGAAAGAATAGATAATGGAGAACTTTCGCGAGGAAGGATTCAGTCTTGGCGTTATTGCAGTTGTCGGTTAGCAAACTCCCCATCTCTAGTATTTCAGGCCTCTTACTCTTTACAGCTGAAACACTGGCATTGTGGATGTATGTCTTTATTTACCGCATGAACTTTGTAGACAAAATTAAGTTTCCTTAATCAAGCTGCGGAAACCCCTTTTTTTAGATAAAAAAGAAAGATGCCATACTGCAGTCCAAGTGTGTTACTGGCAGAAAACTAATACTAGCATACTGTGCACAGTGTAGTCTTGAAGGAGGAGCAGATTAACCTCTTAAGTGAAAAGATTAAGTTAACCCCTAAACGGAAATGTTGGTATCTGAGCATATGCATCCAAATACAATACTCCTATTGTGCTATTGAGTCCAAGGCATTCTCAGCAAACAAAAGGCAACAGCGAATCAGCAAATGCATACATATCCGATCGGATGTCCAGAGGAGGACGACATCATCAGGTTGCTTTCCAATCTGAAAATGAACTTGTCTTCTTCGACGCTTCCATGCTGAGGGAATTGTTTTAGGTAATGTTGTGGTCGTTGCTAATGGTCCCATGGCATCTGCAGGTTGAGTAACAATCTTTAATACGACGTAGTTTACAGTGATTGCAGAAAGATCAGGCATTCAGTAAAATATGAGGTTAAACTGAACATTTGCCTTGGATCACATCTACGAGCTAAGCGCAGACAGCAATTGAACTAATTCATTGACATCAGAGCCTAAGCACGCATTGGCAATCCTGGTGCTGCAGATTTATTTATTTTTCTTGCAGTAGCTGCTGATTTAACTATAGAGCCTTAAAGAGAACTAGCACATGTATGCATTCATTCTGAACCCAATTCCCGAAATCTCGAAAAGAAAATCATGTGTCTCCCATGGAGATAAAATGCTCTTAAGTAGGCACAGAAGAGATGGGACTTGCTCTACCACTATTTCCTCCGGCTGTCGCTACAGAGAATATTAGTTGTTGAACCTCCAAAAGGAAAACGTTAGTTGGCAATGGATGGACAAAAGTTTTGTATAAACGTATAGCAGTGCTCATTGTCTATGAGTTCGGAGACAGCATGTTCCACATGGTCCAGCATCACAAATGATGAGGACAGGGCGATTTCCGCTTACTATATTGGCACTGAAGTTTTATTTCCATAAATTCAGCCAAAAAGGTAAAAAACAACGAAGAAAGAAAACAAATACAAAAATAAATGTGAATAAGGAGTCTACCTAGCACAAATGACTTCTTAATAGCACATATTTATAATCTATTCCCTCTGTTTCAAAATATAAGATGTTTTAGCTTTGTGAAAGGAGTGTATCTAGATCCCTTTAATGTGTAGGTTCACTCCAAACCTAAGTGAACCTATACACTAAAGGGCTCTAGATACACTCTTTTCACAAAGCTAAAACATCTTATATTTTGAAACAAAGGGAGTGTGTAAAAAAGATGATACTACCCTAGAGATCAATTTTTTTTTAGACAACCTGCCAAGATTTTTATTGATCAACCAAAATGTTTACAGGTACTGTTACGTTGTAGGGAGTTCCGAGCTATCCATGGCGTCCAACTCCAAGATAAATCGAATGCTTGGCTAGATCGTGTGTTTCAAAATTCGAAGTTATATTCTCAAAAACGAAACTACACTCCTGAAGCTGTGCAGATCTTGCTCTTATTTCAGATATGATCGCTCCAAAGCTCCCCATGCTTCCTTGAGAGATATCCTGAACAACTGTCTTGCAATCTGAGGCTACGTAAACTCTGACAGCATAAGATCCTCCGATAGCGGCATAGCGCCAAGGCTTCTCTACACGGCAAAGACTCTAGGCAAGCAGGGTCAGTGATCTACCATCGTCGGAGTAGCTGATGAGAACACAGGTTTTGACAATGCTTTCAGCTCTTGCCAGAAAGAATTAATGAATCCGTGGGTAGACAAAGGGCTCTGGAATATTTCTTCATGAATTGCTATGCGCCTGGCAGTCCAAATAGCCCACAAAATTACTGTCAGACGTGTGAACTGCTCGTGGGACAGTGACTCCAATGTTTTTTTTTTAACGGAGAACGGGTGCAAAGCACCCGACATATATTGCTGCAAATCAATCCCTAGGGTACAGAAGGCCTAAGAAATGAAAATTACACCGAGGCCCAAGAATAAGCACCGAGGACCCTGAAAGAAAACTCGAAAAGAAATCGAGTCCTTCGTCCTCTTCCACCACTAGATCGACGACGAGCTCCGACGAGAGCAAGCCCCCTTGCCACAGGGGGCAACAGACACCAGGAGCAGAGCAGCGAAGGAGCGGCAGCCCTACTGCCCTTGAGTCCGACGCGCTGACGAGTCCTGCCGTCAAGGAAGTGCCGAAGAGAAGCTCCAAGATGCCTCACTGCCAGGCAACGCCGCAGAGACCACCGCCTGCAGGAGAGTCACCACGACTCGACGACGCAGGCGAGTGACTCAGAGGCGCTCGAGGCAGAGAGGTCAACGACCCGCCCCCAAACCGCTGAAGATGAAGCAGGGCCGCCATATCTCCTCCTCACCACCACGGCCGGCCAGGAGAGACGACGCCACCACACACCACCCATGTCACCGATCCACCTCGCCACCACGGCCGGCCAGGACCGGCAGAACTGGGTTGCGTGTCCACAACAGTAGGAGGCCCACAGCAGCCTTATTCAAGCGGAGACGGCAGTCCGCACCGGCGCAAGCTACTCCGACCGGAGGAAGAACTGGCGGCGGTGGAACCCTAAGATCCAGATCTGGCCAGGATCTGAACCTCGCTCCAAAACTACGGGCATACAGCCCAAGGACCAAACCTAGACTACTTCCGGCACCTCCCCTTCGCCATCTCCAGCCGGCAAAGCCGCCGGAGAGGCTCGGGATCGGCCCGGTCCGATGAAGAAAGCTCCTAGCTACTGTAGCGAAGAGAGAGAGGGCAAGGGGGGAAATGAGTCCTTTTCCAGTGACTCCAATGTCGAAAAGCCATCGCCTAGCACTAGGTTCTGTATTTGCTACCATGTGTTCCGCCAGCAGTTCATCTTCAAGCGTTGTTCGCCATATTACACTCCACAAGAGAATGCCTCCATGAATCTGTCGCCCCACACAATGAACAGCTGCGAGACAAAGCCATGTTTCGGTGTTCTAACAAATCAGCCGTCGGCAACGACTGTTGGGCTAGCCTCCATAGGATAGAACAGACGTTTTCAAAAAGAGAGTGTTATAAATAATGGACTAATACTTTGGGTCCATACTAGATTTCAGATTTTTTAAGAATATTAAATCCCATGTATACGGAAGCTCATGTGATTTGGCCCAATTTGGTGGAAGCTCACATGTGAGTGGAGTGGCAGCTATAGTTTAGTCACACATGAAAAGTTGGAGAGAGTTACACTACCTTATAAGGTGGAGTGTTTTACCGAGGGGCTTTTCGCTTAGTGACACAACCAGTTAGGTGTTTTGGATTGAGCTCGGTTTCGGGGAAAAGACAATGAAAACGGGAACTATTCAGAAACGGGGAACAGTCGGTTCGGTTCGGGAAAAGGCAGCTCTTGCCTCGGGTTGGGAAAAAGAGACAGTCAGGTCGGGCACGCTGCAGGCGCAACAGGGCCCGAGCTCACCGCAGGGGTAGGCCCACCACCGAGGTACTTTTTAAAATATCTTGACGGGCCCCTTGAGAAGGGGATGGGTTGATTGAATGTAAGCTAGGCGCTATGAGGGGGCATGCTTGCTGAGGCCAATCGGGTCTTGATCGAGGTCGACAGACCGGGGGTGATCTCGAGCTTGAAAACGGTCTTAGATGTGCACTTGACTTAGACAGACTGCCAGTTGATGTGCTTTTAGGTATGAGTATACCTTTTCAGGAAGAGAAGACCAGTTCGATTGAGTCTTCTTAATCGTGCGTGATGCGTGTGTGCTTTATCACGCACACATGCATACGTGTTCTATCCTGCAAATGTGTACGTGTGTAATATCTCCTTATCTCCTTAAGGAGATATTTATAACGCATGCACACATGTGTTCTATATCGCACGCGGATATATATATGTATGTATGTATGTATATAGCACTCCGTGGTGAGGGAGAAGAGAAGTGCTACACGCGCGCTTCTTCTTCGACGACGCTCGTCCGTTCGTCTCGACTCGCGCGTCGCGGCCGGCCCAAGGTTTTTAGGAAGCGCTCCGCGCGACTGCTGAAGTTCGTCATCAATGCCGACTTCTTCGATAGTCTATGGCGACCTCTTCACCAACGGCGACTCCATCGGCAACCGATCAGTACGTATACGTATACTATGGTTGTTATCGCGTATGCACTGCTACTGTTCATATTGATCAATACAACTAGTATGTTAGAGTTTCACGTGATTGTAGTTATTGCTGTCATGATTTATATTCTGAAATTAATTGTGAAAATTATGACTAATACTCCATGAGAGAGCTCCAACATTTAACTTCTGCTTCAGTTTCGGTGTTGGGCGAGCTAGGATTCCTATCAAAATAATTATCTCTACTAGTTGAATGCCCGTGCGTTGCCACGGCCTGATGCGAGTCATTGTCACAAAGAATTATAACATCGGACTTCAGAATTTTTGCAAGTGTAAAAGAAAATCACTGCTGTTGTGATTGTGACAACAATTAGCAGTTTACTGATAAACACCTGTTTCCAGATGGATTAAGACCACAATAAGCAAAAAATCGTCTAGAGAGAAAAGCCACATTGCCTCTAGAGCCGTATCGGGCTCCGCTCCGTATTTTGCAATCCCTCGGTCTGTACCATACCTTCAAAAGACGCGCGCTGGTGTGCGGATTACTTGCAACACCACAACGGGCTCCATGGTTGTTCTTGAGAACAACATGTGTACACAGCGTTGTATATTGAGTAAGTCAGATTGCCAAAACTGAAGTTTGATTATTCAACAATAATGCAGCACAAGAAGTGCCAGGCACAACCTCTCGGTTGCATCTCCAACACCAGCTGCTTGGGTTCGACGATCGGAAACTAGATGCCAGGAACAGCTCGCGCTTGAGCAGCTCGCGCTTGACGATCGCAAACCAGGCGCCGTCGTTTCCCTTCTCGCAGCGGAGCGAAAGGGTTGGGGTGGCCGCGTCTTCACTCGCAGCAAAGCGGCGACGGTGGGAGGCCGATACGTGGCAGGAGTCTGCCTCACATAGGTGTGTTCGTGGCCAGGTCGCTAGCAGGTAGGCGACCCGAAATTCATCTCATCCAGATCCTGTGAAAGTCAATGGGACCGTGAATCGTTGGCGATGATTTTGCCGATTTCATTGGGTCGATAGATACCCGGTCGGGCAGTGTATATGAGCCATGCTCGTAAATGCCTTGTAATCTACCTACGGATCCGATCACGATACGAAATGAACATATCGACGGTCACTTAAGAAACGATGAACGAGACAACGGATGTACGAGAACGTACAACGACCCCATCTTTTTTAAAAAGACCCTTTTTTGTATTTCATTCCTGCAAAATCAAAATAAAAAGAGGAAAAGTTTACACAAAAAATTTAAAAAGAAAAAAAAACCTCTGGCCTAGCTGGCCCGCCTAGCGTCTACCAATGGGCCAAACCACACACCCTACTAGACACGGAACACACACGAGAACCACGCACGCACCTAGTGCCACGTACCCCATCCCGGATTTCCCATGCCCCGATCCCCCCTTCCTCCTCATCTCCAACGGGGGAATTGATTATAACCCCCAGTTCCATCTGACTTTGCTCATACACCCTCTTGTTTGTTTGCCTCCCTTGTAGCCCCCCTTCTTGCTCTAATTATTGTCTATAGCACCCTAACAACAATTATCAGAGTTCTTTTTCGTACAAACGCCCCAACCTCACAGGTGGGTTGAGTGACAGCCGCCGGACCACCACCGTGCCTCCCGCGAGGGACCTTCGCATCCTGCCTGTCCTCCTCCCGCCGGTGGCCCCCGCCCAAGCTCCTCCCGACGGCGGCCCCAGCCCAAGGTCCTCCCGCCGGCAATCCAACACATCCCCACACCGGCTTGGTGTATGCAGCGGACGGCGGAGCTCCATCGATACTTCCGCCACCGCGGCCCTCCGCGCTGCATCCATTGGTGTGGCCCGTTCGCCGGCGGGAGGAGCTCTACGCACGTTGCCTGGCACCCTCCCCTTTCTAGGCTTTTTGCTTCCGTCGCAACCAACTGAACAGGAAGTCCAGCAGGCGACCTCCCGCTCGCTAGGGCTCGCCACCAGCCGCCTCCGTCCTCACTCTGCAGCATCATCTCCTTTTCTCGAGCGCCGCCCTCTCTCTTGTAGTTTCGCCGCCTAATCAGTCCATCTCCCTCGACTCCAAGCACACTCGCCCCTCCGCGAGCTCGTCAAACTCAGGCCAGGCTCCATGGCGTCCTGCTCCCAGCGTCGCCTCATGTCCCTGCCGCTCGAGCTTCCCATACCAAAAAGAACGACCCCCGCCTTGGCTCTCCTGCTGAAAAATTCAGTCTGTTTCCGCCGCCGCCGCTGCCGCTCTCCGTGCTGCCGGTGCAGCGAGGAGACGGGGAGCCCATCGGGTCCGGGCGGCCAACCGTCCGTGGAAGGGAACAGTTACCATCGGGATGAGGAGTTTTGGAGATTGTTTTTCTTTTTTCTCTCTCAACGGACGGACATATAACTTGGCGGTGGCATCCCATGTAAATACCCCGAACTACCAGGGACAAATACGTCAATATTTGGCAGACGGAATTTATTTATGGTGACGAACGTACCAACTTAAATTAGTACTCCCTCCAACCCATATTACTAGTTGACTTGGATTTTTCTAAATTCGGATGTATCTAGTACTAAAATATGTAGATACATCCAAATCTAACCAAATTCGAGTCAACTAATATGGATCGGAGGGAGTACTAGATAGATTTATTTTTGTGTTGAGCAACATGCGATACGCCAGACTTTACTAAAAACACACCTCTCCTATCAAAATTCCAAGCACACATTATGTTGTCGTCTAGTACAAAGAGGAATACTGATAGTCGTTGCATCCATAGGGAGGAAGAATTCCCTAATAAGATCCTCTCTCCACGACGCGGGTGACTCATCGATAAGTTGAGAAACAACCTGAGGTGAATTATCTTTCAGCGCCACAGTTGGTCTCATCATACAGTCTCTTGGGAGCCGGTCTTTTTTGAATCTACTGCTCCCTGCTCTTGAAACCGGGAGGTGATATACACCGCCTTCAGCGGCAGCTCTACGAGTCACCGCCTATCGCGCATAGACAATGGGCCAGGCCCAGTACTAGCACATGTGGCGCGTGTATTTTCTCTGGATGTCAGCTTATTTATTCCAATGTTTGTCCGGTCGACTGTTTCTCTGTACTTCGTTCTGGCGTATATTTTCTCTCGAAGTCTAAACAATGGGAAATTCTGAATCCAGAACTCTTTTGAATCCCATGAAAGTATATACGAGTATTTCAAACCAATGTACATTTGTTTGGAACACGGTGAACACTATTTTGAACCGCCTTGAACATTTTTTGAACCACGTGCTCTTTTTGCTAACCACCTAGAACAGTTTTTCAGACCACTGTAACCATTTTTTAAACTGTCAACATTTTTTCAGACCCCGTGAACATAATGAATATTCTTTTTGAACCCATTAATAATTTTTTAACCTCGTGAACACTGTATCTTTTTGTCCATGAACAGTTTTAAAATTCTATGAACCTATCTATTTGAACTAATGAACAATTTCATGAACATTTGATTAAACCTCATGAACATTATTTCAAAATCCATCAACAACCTTCAAATATGAAAATCATTTTTTGAACCAGTAAACATTTTTTTGAATCTATGAACAATTCTTTGAAACTCGTGAACAATTTTCAAATTTGAATCCATGAACATATTTTTGAACCTATGTACATTTTTTTGAAACTTGTGAACATTTATTTGAATCGTTCTACGTATTTTTGAATCCATGAACATATTTTTTGAAGTCTATGAACAGTTTTTGAAACTCGTGTACATTTTTTTCTTGAAATCGGTTTACGTAATTTTTTAATCCATGAACATATTTTTTTAAGTCTATGTTTTTTTAAACTCGTGAACTTTTTTTGCAAATCGGTTTACATAATTTTTGAATCCATGAACATATTTTTTGAAGTCTATGAACAACTTTTGAAACTCGTGAACATTTTTTTCAAATAGGTTGACGTAATTTTTGAATCCACGAACATATTTTTTTGAAATCTATGAACAAATTTTGAAACTCGTGAACTTTTTTCTAATTGGTTTACGTAATTTTTGAATCCATGAATATATTTTTTGAAGTCTATGAATAATTTATGGAACTCGTGAACATTTTTTTAATCGGTTTATGTATTTTTTGGATCCATGAACATATTTTTTGAAGTCCATGAACCTATCTACATTTTTTTGAAACTCGTGAACATTTATTTGAATCGTTTTACGTATTTTTGAATCCACGCACATACTTTTTGAAGTCTATGAATAGTTTTTGAAACTCGTGTACATTTTTTTCAAATCGGTTTACGTAATTTTTTAATCCATGAACATATTCTTTGAAATCTGTGATTTTTTTCTGAAACTTGTGATTTTTTCCAAATCAGATTACATAATTTTTTGTAGCCTCCCAGGTAAAACAACTACTAGAAAATCGCATGTCTTTATCTTTGTACAGCATCATGATCGCATACTCATGTCATCATGCCAGATTGCATTTGAACATCATCATGCCATCATGCCCGATCTTTTGCCATAGTAATAAATAATGCATCCGATGTTTCTTTTAGTTCTTTGCTTCTTCACGAATTATACCGTTGAGTTGATGCGAGTGTCAACAAGTCCTTCGGATATGAATCTTCGCCAGTATTTCCCAGACGAGCAATCTCCCCCTTTCTACCTGACGAGGAGTTAACTCATCAATGTCCATCGTTGATGGACTTAGGTTCGAGGAAGTATGGAGCATTGGAGGCATCGATCGGATAGCAAACAAGCACACATGTTACACGAGGTTTACCCAGGTTCAGGCCTCGTAGAGGACCCTACTCCTGCTTGTTTGCTCTTGGAAATATCGAGGAGTCGAAAGTTACACGGGTGTGCAGATGCAATCTGGTGATGGTGTGGAAACTAGGGTTGCGAATATCCTCCTCGCTGTTGCGGTGACCCAGCATACCACTACATGATGTAGTACACTATAGTCGTTGACATAACACCAATGAAACACCGTTCACGAGTATTACATCCCATAGAGTGGTACAATAGAAACACAGCAAGTCCAAGACATAACTGTAGATTACAACTCGACTCTTTACAAAAGCTCTAGAGAACAATCTAGGTTAAAGAGGAAGAAAACAACTCTTTACAAAGAAGAACCAGAAATAACAACTCACAACTATCTAGTGACTAAGACTAGCATCTGAACTAATTGGCTTGCAATTGCTGCTAATGCAATGCTCTATAGAAGTAGGTTATGTGGCTAGAGTATCTACTCCTATCTAATCAGGAACTTCGTCTTCACTTTAGTTGATGTATATGTTGACTTCATTGACTTTATTAAAGAATTTGAGCTGTCGATGCTGGTTTCTTGAGCATAAGTTGGTGTTGACATCATCTTCAATGGCTTAGAACCTAGCAAGGGTTAAGAAGGTACGATTGAATACGAGCGTACTCAGCAAGTTCACTAAAAAGGAGCGTTTGATGCACTATCTCTACATCCACAGACCAAAGGTCGTAGGCAATGTAGGTTTTCGTAAACATTTCTTCAAAGGTTGCTTTTATTCTGAAAACTATGTCCGACAGCTTTCACAGGTTGACCAGAACTTTCATGGAGTTCCTTTCCTACCGTGTCCGTAGCTCCTTCCTGAAACAAGGAGTAATATGTCATAGTTCTTACACTCAGCAGAGTTGTGCTACTTTACCCATAAGAGATCAAATCCTTGTTGCACAATCGAGCGATCTTTCCCGTTCACACTTCCCTTGGTGTGGGGCCCAGTTAGATGATCCAAGCCAGTACTGCCCTTCTCCGTGACCCCGTATACTCACCCTTTTGCTAGCTCAGGACACGGATGTGCCGGTTTACACTCCTAAAGAAAGCAATAGTTGACATCTAATATCGGGGAAATGACAGTTCCCACCCTTGCACGTGCCTAGATGTAGGATCACGGCTCCGATAAAAGTTATCTGTCATCATACGAAAGGGAGAAGATCCGGCTGACTTCCCTAGAGCCATTGTAGATCTTATGGTTAACGCGTGATATACGGTGCTAGAATCACTGGCGACATTGGTTGTTAAGTCCTAGATATTGTGTTCTTGTACCACTGAAACTATATCAGTAGATTATTACCATTTGGTAAATAATCCATAATCATATTATTATGAAAATAGTGTTTTTGGACCTTTTTAAAATGCAGGTGATGACAACATTTGAATTATAAGTATTTGATAGAAAATAACCAAAGGACATGTGCAAGTGTGAACTTGCCTTTTGTGATTGCAAGATTAAGCAATCATGGCCTTCAAGACAATAGAAGATCCAAATTCTGTAAAAAAGCATCATTGGTTCGGTAAGAACGAATTTTTAAAGAAGCAATATGCCATTATGCATAAGTAATGTAATGCAAGTTTGTAAACTCGAATCCCCAGAATATTCGTCTATGATTTGGGTTTTGGGGTTTGTAATGACTTCTTTGGAACGTGTTGCACTTTGAGATTAGTTTCACACTTGTGCTTCTTATTAAGGATTGTGAGAGTGTGTGAAATAACATGTAAGTACAATAAGTAGCATACAATAGTAAAGCACTCAAATGTGAAAATATATTTAAAGACTTCTTATATAAAGATTGTTAATCATTTAGATCTTTTATAGAAATGCTTAAAATTACCTTTAATGTTTCTTGAAAGAATAACTTTTGAAGAAAAACTTACTTAACTAAACAAAAGCATTTAATATTGAAGTTAATACTCTTAGGGTTCCTTTCTAACTATAGTTATTAAAAAGGAAAGTATTACTAGATTTGAATAACCACAACACTTGTAGTGGAGACTTATATGTATTGAATACAAGATGACTTTATATGTTGTTTTATTTCATAATGCTTCCTAAAGGTGAAATAAGAATTCTATGGCCCTTATGGGAGTGGTATTTTCTTAATACTATAAGGGAATGGAATCATTTACCTATTTTAGAATTAATGAGTATATTCTATAAACATGAGAAAATCATTACTTAAAATACTTAAGAACTTTATTTAGATTCTTAATTTGATTCTTAGACTGGTAAGAGAATTAGTAGATATCATCTTGGTGATTTTATAAATGCATAAGATCATTTTTCTAAACAATATACTATTTTAGGTGATTTTATAATTGATAAAATCTTTTTAGAAAAATTAAGATACACTTAATTTGAGATGATAGTTTTAGTAAATACATATTAAAATGGTTAGACCTATGTTAACTTCTCTTAAACATCAATTGAACTTGTTATTTCCTTTTTTAGACTTTAAACAAATAATGCCAAAGGCAAAGTAAAGATTTATGTATTTTTAATCCATTAAGATATTAGAAAATAGTTTTAATCAAGACTTATTAAACTTTTACCTTTATTTGTCTTCAAATGTGCAAAAGGATATTTTAACGTGTAGTCTTTATTTTTCTGATCATTTTGGTATAGCATAAGTATTATTATGATTTTTAATTAATAAGATATGATTTTTATAAGTTTTATCACTTTATAAATACTAAATAAAAAATAAATATTTAGTTAAGTATCATAAAAATGTACAAAATAAGTTTATAAATGTATATCTTGTCTTTCTAAGAATTTTGATATATTATGCTTATTTTTATGAATTTTAAATAATAGTATATACTTATTTAAGATTTATCCTTAATAGGATATTTGCTAATAGTAGTAATTATTTTATTTAAGCTGGAAAATAAAGTATGATAATAGGTTTATATTATAGAGTTTATTTTTCTGAACATTTTGATATATAGTATATATTTTTCTAAGTTATAAAACAAAAGATATTCAATTTCTAAGTTTTAATCATTTTCTTAAATTCCTGAAATTTATTTATATTTGAACTTATATTGTTTTACCTATTTACTAAACAGAGAATCCTTTTTACACTCAGACCTATCCTAGCCAGGGTCACTGACCTGTGGGGTCAGGGCCACGTCGGATGCCACCTAGGCGAAGTGTATTTATTATCGAAATCATTACTAAAAAGAAATAAAAGAAAAACTAGATTGTGACATCACCATGACATAATGGTGGCGTCATGAATGGGGATTTCCTCCTAGTCGATGTCAGACCCGACGATTGGGAGCTCGCGAGGCAACAAGGAGGGTGGCATTGGGTAGGGGAGATCGAGGTGAACCTTGGTTAGTGTTGCCGCTCATTTTTGGTCACCGGAGTTACTCCGGCGACCACTTGTTGCGGCGCCCAACGGCGGAGCACGACGCTACAACGATTCAGAGCGAGAGAAGACAAAATGGGCGGTGCCTGAGCACCGTTGGCTCACCAGGATACCAATGGTGTGGTCGATGTGGCTTGGGAAGGTCAGATGGAGGCAAATCGACGACAATGGCCACGGTGGCCGACGAGATGCCAAACTCAATTCCCTGCGATACATGGCACGCTGGCTTGTGGTTCTTGTCGGAGATGACCGAGGACACACTGGTGCATCCAGTGGTGGCTTCAGCGGGACCCGAGCGACCGAAGACAGCGAGGACAATGATCCCCGACGAGCTAGGGTTTTGGTTCGTGTACAAAGAGGAAGAGAGAGAGCACGAGAGAGAGAGTGAGAGGATGAGGATGAGCGGGGAATCATCATGGCCTCCTTATCCCCTCCAGACGATGGCAGCGTGGATCTCCACACCAGCGAGCGGCAGCGCTCACGCCACGCAGCTGCTTCAGCGGCTGCGTGAGGTTAACGACGACGATAAGGTGGACAAAGGGGTACATGGGCCTATGCCGGTGCTGGGCTTTGTCATAGTGAGCGGAATGTGGATGAGGTTTCTCGCAGGCGGCAGATAATGTTGGAGTAATTGGGTTGCGGCATGGTTCTGCTAGCTATCTCTTTTTCTCCTTCTTCTTTTTATATTTTATGTTTGTGTTTTTCTTTTGTAATTCAAATTTCCTCAATGATTTAAATATTCAAAATTCAGTAAATCAATCAAGGGTTCTACATGGTTTAATGTGCCAATTGGTTTGGCATTCTCTTATTAGTATTTACACTAATCATGATTATATATAGGATTATTTTGTTAGTAATATAAAGAGGAATTAGGGTTTTAGGGATTTGTTTCTTATAATAAGATTTCATAAAAATGATTATGTTTTCACTTGATAATTATAATGGTAAGGATTAAAATGGTTTATGATGTATATAGAATCTGATTCATACTTAACCTCATAAAGGAATTATATATTCATTATAAGGTATTAACCTTGTGGTTTATAATATGATGATTTGAGTTTCATGGTTCTGCATATTTGGTGATTTCTCCTATTCATACTCTACTTATTTTGTGGGGTTTAGAACTACCATAAAACAATTTTGGTTAAGTCATTATGCATGAATAGCAATCATTAATGAGGAAATGAAAATGTTCATTTCCAAATAATGGCCATGAGTTTTGGGAAGGTTTAATAGACTCATATCTATTATGGATATGGATGAAGATTAAGAGCTAGGATGAATTTCCTTCATGTTTTGTGGCCATGGATAATAACTCAACTTAGAGTGAGCTATTTGAGATTGCTTTCCTAATGTGATCTTGATGGTATATGAGACTAGGTATTTATTAGGGTTTAATATGATAAAGTGGACAAGGCTTCCATCAATACACTCTTAGCTGGTATTCTAATTATCTCTTAGAAACTTCATTTGACTAAGAGTTACTATTCTTTGGCTTCCTAAAAATAGGAATTGGTTCCACTACTAGCTTAATTCTAGGGTCTTGGACAAAGAGGTAAACATGGGTCTTGTTATGGCTTGATATACTGTTGGTTAAAGGTTTCTCAAGCACTCCTATCCTCAATGCTTCACTAAGCTTGTTTTTAGTTAAGGAATTCCGTTCCTAAGAATTCTATGTATATCACCCTTATCTTATTCACAAAGATCACATCCTTCTGAATAAGTTAATCATTTGACTCTGCCATATCCATCATCAGATGATGACATGGTCATGTCACTTCAACAATACTCCTTTTCCATTATTCTTCTTGTATATAACTTTCATCTATAAGCTACCCTTAATGAATCTAACAATGTAGCTATTTATAACTCCATCCACTAACTCCTTTATATCCATCTTGCAACTACTTCCAAGGCTTGCAAGATTGCAATTCTCTCTATATCACATGTGATATTGATACCTTCGATCCGGATTACGGATGTAGTGTAGCTTCTTTTTCCCTAGTAGACCTAGGTTATCGAATCCTCGGGAAGCAAATGCATAGTAAAGTTACTTTAATGAACCTTCGGGAGTTTTAGAATTCCTTTTGTGTTTTTACCAGACCAATAGGTTGCATCTTTTTGTTGTTGTCGATGATGGAGAGAGAGGGCCTAGGGCGTTCGGTTTCACCTGTAGCTGTGCAAAACATCTAATGGGAATAAAAGATAGAAATAAAGTATGCATGTACTTGTTAGAGCAAGATAAATTATATGTGGGCAGTGCATCCATAATTTCTATTGCCTCCGCAACCGCTTATAGCAATAACCTACTAGTATCATCCATAGAAGAAAGAGAACTATAGATGTCACCGTTAATCCCAAGTAAACCCCTCACATACAGTCGTAGTACCCCTACTGTCACTGGGGGTTCCCAACCCGCAGATCAATCATTACTCATACTCCCTATACCTGGCTCAACCCTCGGGGTATTGGGGTACCTGACAAGTCCTTAGATTGAGTCAAGAGAGGATACAATAATCATCATGTCATACAAACTAATACATGATCCCATCTATGATAAATAACATGCACAATTGCTACATGGCTAGGCCGAAGCCCTTAGCCCAAGCAGAATTACTCACACATAGAGATGAGATCAACAATCATAAACATTGTATTGAAAATCATAAGATTGATAGAAATAGTCTTACAATGTTGCCAATCGAAGAAGAGATCTACTATTACAAGTGGTGGAATATAGCTATGGATATGGAGAAGGGGTTTGAGATCTGGAGGCGGTTGGTGATCTGTGGCAGAGACTTTTGCAAGGCTCTGGCTTCTTTGGGACTTGTTTTCTCGTCGCCCGAGGCTTCTTTATATAGGAGTCCCTTCATGAAAGTTGTTCTGTTTGACCTAACAGTGGTGGTGCCAACTATACAACCAGAGCTATACGACCGTAATTTTGCTCCGCTCGTATAGTTGGTCGTTAAAGCGTCTGCCTCCGCTTTACAGCTCCTGGTTTCTTCTAGTTGTTGGAAATCTCGTATCTTTGACTTTAATTGTAGTGATTCCCATCTTCAAACGACATTATGTGCGTAGGAAAAATGTAAAAAAAGGATTGCATTCCCCTCTGAATATTAAGCATTAGTGGCAGTATTTAGAGAGATATTTCATCGAAAGTATGAATAATATCCAGTTTAAATATGGACGTAGATGACTACATTTCAGAGCCATCAACCTCCCCAAGCTTAAACTTGATCGTCCCCGAGCAAGAAAACCAAAATCAAAAAGGAACTCAGCATTTAAACTAAAATAATGAGATGGTGATCTTACTCATGATTGGTAGTCTAATGCTTCCTCCATTTCATAAACCTGAAAAACTTCAGCATAGATAGAGTAATGGCAAGTATATCATATAGGTTTTCTGCATCCTTATAGTGCAGTAAAATTATTGTCAACACGGATGATTCAAATGAGTAAACTTTATTCCATGTCATGTAATCAACTCATAGGCTTGCCTTTGAACAATAAAGTATAATCATGTAAATTAAGAGTGTGAGAGTTGTCATGAAAAGCATATACACTAGAATATCTCAATTCTCCCACATCAATAAATCAAGACTTTTCAAGCACTAATTTTCTATTCATTGTCCTTCAAGAATTTCAGTTTTTAAGTAATTGAGAGCATGCCAAAGATTTTTATTAGTTTATCGGGCTGTGATGGACACTCGTGGCATCAATAAGGTTTTTGTCCCTTTTGCATACTGATTACTCATAACAGCCAGAGGAGTGATTCCATCATGATTACAGCTACCCAGGAGTGCCGAGAATCTTACCCACTATAGCATTGCTGCTACAAGTGTTTAATCAACTCATAGCCGAAATCTAGGAATTTCTTCCATGAATATCGTTCATAGGCCAGTGGAGTTGTTGGCATCCCATGAAGTTTGACACGCATAAAGCTATATCATTCTTATGATTAACAATTCAAACTTTGTCATGCTCATAAAAATCGCTAAACATTAATTCAATCGAACAAATCCTTTTAAATAGAGCTATCAAGTCAATCAACATTTTCAGTGGTGTTGAGTGTCTCTAGAAATAAACCTTCAAGACTAAGCACTACAACACCCAAGCCTTCAATTGTGAGACTTTTTGTTATTACAATTGTTTAGCAAATTTTTAGGCAAGACTTGGTTAATTACGAGAGCTGGAACAAAATGTACCCAATTAAATACCCATGCAAACGAAAATCCTACTATAGCACAAAGACTCACTCCACCAATATAATATCTCAACATTTACTACTAACTAGCATGGGTTTATCAAACTTCAAAAGGTGGGGAGTCATAAGGCATTCCTCTCATGTTTGGTTCCACTTCTCTCTTCCTCTTTTTATTTGCTTCTTGGAAACTCGAAGTCAATCACTCTCCTGCAAACATATGAACCTCGAGGCGGAAAGAAAAGAAAGAGGGAAAATAAGGAAAAATGGAGAAATCTTTTTGTGGTTTTTAAGAGAGAGAGTTTAAATAATAGAAAATTGGCGGCAAAGCTCAGCTACAAAATCTCGAAAGAAAATAGAAATAACTAGAAAATAAAGTGTTGGGAAAAGCAACACGAGTGCTTATAAACTCAATTAAAAATACAACCTCGAAATAAATAAAAGCAAATGAACGCCAAATAAAGATACATGAGGAAACTTCCCCAAGCTTAGGCTTTTGTAAGCCCTTTAAATCATTGTGGTGGCGGGAAAAAGTTGTTATTCTAGTTTGCGAATTGAGTTGAGAGGTTACTAGTTGATTCTCGGAGGTTCAAAGAGAGGCTATGCATCCTCTCCATAGTCCCTCCAAGTCCTTGGAAATCTTGGTATGTGGCGAACCGGGTTCGTGGCTGCTCCTCTTGGTAAGGAACTTCTTGCTCCTCCTCTTGGTCCTCGCCCTCCTCCGAAATCTTCTCCTCGGGTTGGTGTTTCTCAACCTGCAAGTCATATAGCAAACATCCCTCCTCGATAGAGAAAAGACCTTTAGGCATAGGAGCAGGGTAAAGACGCCCATCTCCAGTAATATGCAGGTAATAAACACCACCTCTCCTAATGAGCATTCCACAAGCTTTCAAGGTGGAGAAACCAACACGTCGCTCACCTCGCACGGGTTGCAACTCACCTAGGTCGATGACTAGGGTAGTGGAAAGCACGGTGATGACACCTCCACCCATAATTGGTTCTTGGCTTTGGGAGGCTTGGTGCTCCAAGTAGCGCACAAGGATGGCTCCCAAGTTGAGTGACAAGCCACAGTTGATGTAATCAGCCTTTGCGAGGACTAGGATGTCCTCCTTGTTGAGTCTCGTGAACTCATTACGTGCCTGCAAGGTGTTAGAAATAACATAGAACAAATAGCGAATTGCAGGATGTTAAATATTTTCTTCCCCTTGCTCACTCTAGTAGTGAAACTCATTCCATTATAGTATTGTTCAAGGGTAGGTCCTAAGCCAGTATAGGATGCGCGTAGGGCATTAACATCATTGTTTGACAAATTAAAGCATGTGCACCATTCATCTAAAGTTAAAGTGTAGTTGTTGTTCATAAGTCAGAAAGAAATAGTGTCCTCTCCTTGCCATTGTTTAATGGTGCTTTGCAGCGAACTTAGAAATTCAATGGTTAAGCGGAGCTAAGTAGGCACACCATTGTACACTAAGTTTTGCAGGCCAGCTCTATTACAAAGTAAATTGAAGTCATCAGAAATACCGAGTTGGGTCAATATAATGGGGCAAGCCCACTTGGTGGCCTTCACTTCGCGGTTCTTGATCTTGTCGAAGCGCTCACGTTGGAGCTCATTCCTGAACCGTATCCCCATGCGTTCTTGAGCAACAACCTGAGAAGCGCTAGCGGTGGCACGAGCACGAGTTTGGATCATTGTGTTCATCATCTAAAATATTGAAGAAAAACAAAAATAAAACTTTTTGATCCAACAACAGTAAGTACAATAGATTCCTCATCAAAGCACACTAAAGAATCTCCTCAAAATAATAATCTAGGCAAGAAAATCATGACAATTGGTGCATAGTAGGTCTCACCCTATATTGATAATGACAATAGATTGAATGTGAATTTGCAAAAAGTAATTAGAGGATCAGAGGAGAAACATACCGTAGATCACTTGTGTGCGAGGAAATCGAACGAAATTGAGTAGAGATGAAGATATCTTGAGGTTTTGAGAGAGTTTGGAGGTAGAAGAGAGAAAAAGGATTGAAGTTTTGGAGTTGGAGGTGCCTTCCCGTGCGATTTTATGGTCGGACGCAACTATACGAGTGCAACTATACAGCCGGAACATTGTGTTCCCGCCATATAGTTGGCCTTCTATCAATTTTTTAGGGTTTTCTCCTGGCGGCGCAGCTATACGAGCGCAACTATACAACCAGAACAAAATGTTCCCACCATATAGTTGGTTGTCAAACTGTCTGTCCCTAGGAAATAAAATATACGAAGGTATAGATATCTATACGACCGGAACTATACGGCCGGAATTTTTAGTCCCGCCGTATAGTTGGTCGTTAAAATCTCAGTACATTGGAAAAGAATTTGTACGGAGGCACTGATATCTATACGACCAAAGCTATACAGCTAGAATTTTTTATTCCTGCCGTATAGTTGGTCGTTAAACTCTCAGTATATTTCAAAGAAAAAATTAGATCACAAAGATATCTATACGACCGGAACTATGCGGCCAGAATTTTTATTCCCGCCGTATAGTTGGTCGTTAAACTCTCTGTGTGCATAAAAAAAATTCTGTTTCTTTGAAAATTGCTTATTTTCCTGTAACTTAGTGATATACCTTTTTTATGACAGAAAAATTGACAGTAAATATTGTCGACTAACAACAGCATGTATTTAGCAGAATTTCAAGTACTACCGAACTTCTTCTCCTCAAATGGAGTTTTCTAGCACTCTTTATTAAACATAAACTTAAACTAAAAACTTAAAACGTAACTCAAACCTTTATTTAACATGGGCTACCTCCCATAGAGTGCTCTTTTACGGTCAATAGCTTGACCTTGACGATACTCACTTGGGACAGATGAGTGGAACACCCACTCCAAAGTAATTGGCCTTCAAAGTGATGGCCTCCTTTTCATCATGCTTGGCTTTCTTCTTCCTAGGGAAATGAATAACAAAAGGATTCCGCGAAGGCAATTGCAGCTTCACGTTCCCTTCATGGAGGTTAATCAAAGCCTTAATAGTTCTTAAGAAAGGACGGCCTAATATAATAGGAGCAACAGTATCTTCAGGCATGTCAACAATAATGAAGTCAATTAGAGCAGGATAACCTTTATTGTAAACTAAAGTGTTCTCCTTAATTCCTACAGCTTGTGTGTAGGTAGAATCTGCTAGATGCAATTTTAGTTCAGTGGTTTTGAAAAAGCCAGGGTTTAGCTTGTTAAAAAAGACTCTTTGGGATTGTTGAGACGCTTACACCTAGATCCCAAAGTGCAGCTATCTCATCAGTCCCAATCTTAATTTTAATCATGGGCTCAAATATATCATCTAGTTTAATAGGTAACTTTTCAGCAATTTTCTTGTATTCCTCTTAAAGCTCGCTTACCTTTTGCTACTTGATCAACAAAGTGTTGATACATGGCTTCATCGTTACCTTCACTTACCGGAATTTTGACGTTGATCCTCTTTACGAGGTCTTCGATGGTGTAGCTTGGTGAAGGGGCATTGCTATAATCAAGCTCTTCAGGCTCCTCCCTTTGGATCCTCATCATTTTGAGTTCTTCAATAGGATTGGGATTAGCTTTACCTGCAAATTTAGCTAGAAAGAGAGTTCGACTCTCGGTTATCTTACCTAGTTATGCCTCAATGATCCTTGTTCTTTCTTGAAGGGCCTGCAAATCATTTCTCAAACTAACGGCTTGGTTAGATAATTTACCAAGCATAGCATCATGGTTCTCTGTTGTTTTAACAAGAATTTTTTTGTTCATTTTGTGAGTCTATAAAAGACTTAAGTGTTTCTTGGAGACTACCATTACTAGTTCCCATACTATTATTAGGATTACCTGCAGGACTAGAATAATGTTTCTAAAAATTAGGATTATAATTCTTCTTCTAAGCAGGGTTATAATCATTACGAGCTATGAAGTCTATTTCTTCAATATTTGTTTCAGGGATAGCTCTTACCTGGGTTTCCTTACCTTTTACGGCTAGTATGAGCTCATCCAACTTAGCATTGAGTTCTTCATTTTCTTGTGGTTAGATGGAGTTCACCTTCTTCGTGTTTGATCTATCCACATGCCATTGAGCATGGTTGTCTTGCATATTGTCTAGCAGCTACTTTGCTTCGGTAATATGTTTACCCATAAACGTTCCTCCAGCTACAGTATCAAGCATAGACTTAGACACATGATTAAGAGCATTATAAAATAAATGGAGGATTAACCAATCTTCCATCCCATGACTAGGACAGTTTCTTAAGCATTCTTTCATCCTCTCCCATGCAAGCACTAGTGGATCATGCTCTTCCTGTCTAAAGCTAGTAATATTAGATCTGAGTTGCATAGTCTTTGCAGGTGGGAAAAATTTAGTCATAAATAAAGAAGTACATCCCACCCATGATGTAATAGTATTTCTAGGAAAAGATAGCAACCATTCTTTTGCTCTTCCTCTAAGAGAGAAAGGAAATAGACACAATTTGACCGCATCAGGGTCAACATCTTTTATATGCATCATATCATTTCAGTGAAAGTATTCAAGTACATATTGCGTCTTCAACAACAAAGCCTCAAATTGATTCTGTTGAACCAAGCTTAAATAATGGGGATTAATTTCATAGTCATCAGCAGCAATTAATGGCTGAGTAATAGGAGTACGCAAGTAATCATTGTTGGGAGTAGCAAACTCCCCAACCTTCTTTTCAGCCATATTTTCTATGTTTTTGGGTTTTCTTAAACAAAGAATTATAATAGTAAAAGCAAGAATTTAAAGGTTAACTAATTTTTTTTGGTTTATCAAAATAAAGACTGAAAGAAAACTAACAAAATTTAAAACAAGAATTAAAACTAGCAAGGTTACTAATAACCTCACTAGGTTAGCTATTGCTTCCCCCGCAACGGCGCCACAAAAAGGGTTGATACCTTTGATCTGGATTACGGATGTAGTGTAGCTTCTTTTTCCCTAGTAGACCTAGGTTATCGAATCCTCGGGAAGCGAATGTGTAGTGAAGTTACTATAATGGACCTTCTGGAGTTTTAGAATTACTTTTGTGTTTTTACCGGACCAATAGCTTGCGTATTTTTGTTGTTGACAATGATGGAGAGAGAGGGCCTAGGGCGTTCGGTTTCACCTGTAGCTGTGCGAAACATCTGATGGGAATAAAAGATAGAAATAAAGTATGCATGTACTTGCTAGAGCAAGATAAATTATATGTGGGCAGTGCATCCATAATTTCTATTGCCTCCACAACCGCTTATAGTAATAACCTACTTGTCTCATTGTTGTTCTGTTTGACCTAACGGTGTCAACGCTAACTATACAACCAGAGCTATACGGCCGGAATTTTTCTCCAGTCATATAGTTGGTCGTTAAAGCGCCTGCCTCTGCTTTACGGCTCCTGGTTTGTTCTCGTTGTTGGAAATCTCGTATCTTTGACTTTCATGTAGTGATTCCCATCTTCAAACGACATTATTTGTGCAGGAAAAATATAAAAGAAATGATTGCATACCCCTCTGAATATTAAGCATTAGTGGCAGGATTTAGAGAGATATTTCATCGTAAGTATGAATAATATCCAGTTTAAATGTGGACGTAGCTGGCTATATTTCAGAGCCATTAGATATCAATCCTCTGGAATAGGTATGGTACTACTCTCCATAATACAAGTTGTTCTTGTATTAACTTGTTTAAACTACTATGCCTCCAACTACTCCATACAACTCATATTATATACTTCATCAAACTCTAGCTTGACTTCTCATAATCAAGCTAGATGATTTAGCACACTTAGGTTTTGCCTAATTTGGTATACTCACAACTCTTCTTCATCAACTGGTCATCAATTCTCAAGTGACTTGAGAATAATGATCATCATCCTTTGATCATACTAAGCTTAGGCTTCTAATTGTCGGATCAAGATCTATTATCACTAAGTAGCAGACTTATATTAATCTCTCTTTAGGGTTATCTTGTTAAGGAAACTTACTTTAGGTTTATACCTACTTGGCTTAACAAGATTATTATTTGATACACTAATTCTACTAGCTTTCTTGTAGTTTCAAAATCACTATCTACTTCTTGGGTGTAGATACTTCTTCTAGTTAACTCATAAGTGAATTAACTCATCCCTCATCAAATGGTTTGATCACTACTAAAGATCACATTCCATTGATGATGGCATAGCCTACCTAATCTAGTTCCTTCTTCTTATTAATTTACTTAAGGTCTTTGGAAGGTCAATATAATAGGTCAAGGCTAAGGGTTAATAAGTTCTAGGTTAGGAATTGATCACTCAACATTGATGATCAATTGACACTAGGACTTGGTTAAATAGGAGTGTCATCTCTTAATATGATATTAAGGGTATGTGCTGAATGGTCTTGGCTTGACTTCCCTTTCTACTCTATTTGTGATAAGAGTTAATGTTGAAGAACTACCATGATACCCATGGGAGGAATAACTATGGCAAGCAAGTGTATCAAGATTTATTTATAGAGTTTATTTACTTAAGTTATATACTTAACTTGGTATTCAGGTTTTGTTGTAGATAATACCTTGATATAATCTTTAGAAGATTAAGTATTCATCCTTGTGTTGTTGCATGGAATTGAAGGGTTCTGCAGCAGAAAACAAAAAAAATCCTATGTCGAAACCTCCTAATACTGCCAAGATCTATTTATGTACTAATGCGGTAACGACTGATGCATAGAGAATACATACCCTTGTAGACCATACGCGGTTAACGTTCCGAGGGGAACGTGGTTGAAGTAGTCGAACCAGTAGCCGACCTCAAGGTCGCGAAGCTCCTCGCAGGTCACCCCTTGCTCCTTCTTCACCGTGCAGCAGCTCCAGCTCATGACATCCAAGGTGCCTCAAGTGAGGCCCCTCGTGGTTTCGTACACATATGGTGTACGACGACGACCTCTGACTCCTTGATCCCTGCCGTGAGTGCGGAAGTAGATCTCCGGCTTGGAATCCCTACAGTGCAATGGCGTGCTGCAAGTGTGGTGTCTCTTGCTCGGACAGTCCTTACTTGGGACCGTACCAACGCGAGGAGACGAGAGAGAGAGAGAGAGGAAAGGAGAAAGTCAACCAAAGGACTTCTCCAAATATTGGTGTATCTATTCCCACCCATGGGAACCCCTTTATATAGGGGGAGGGGGTGTACCCTCCCCTTTGGTTTTCCCATGTGGGACTAAACAAGGGAGAGAAAGGGGAGGAGCATGGGACCTTAGGGCATCATGGGCCGGCCGGCCAGGGGTGGGCCCCACCCCGTGCATAGCCCTAGGCTGACCGGGTGGGCCTCCTTGAGGCGGCTAGGCTTTGGCCCTTCCCCCTTTCGGTTTTCCCTCATGGGTCCTTTTTCCCTAGGAAGTTTGGCCCATTAGTGGAATACCCCTTCATTTTAGATTTAATATTATATTTAATATTAATTAATATGTAAATACATATTACAAAACCTTATTTGACCCGAAACACCTTTCGGTTCCCTTTCGATTTCCTCCGAACGACTTCGGAACTTTCCTGGAATGATTCCGGTTCTCTCACGAAACTTTTCCGGTTTCCTTTTCTCTTTCATATGGTGATTCCAACTTACAGAGGATCTCTAGCTCATCGTACCCTTAAGTGTATTTCCCCACGGATCGGGAGTGGCACATACATGATATCCATCATTGATCAATAGCGGGACCGGGATGCCCATAATGACCCCTGTGCATTCCATGATGATAATGTCGTTTGAACCGTAAATAGTCGTTTCCCATTCCCTTTGCCACTTGATACCTAGTTCACCCGAGATTTGATCTATGGTATCTCCATACCTTTGTTCGATCTCATTACCGATGAACTTGTTTTTCTTGTTTCCGTGTCGTTGCATTCCGTGACCCAGTCACACGCTTGCAAGCTTCATTAATGCAACGTCACTGAGATGGCCACTAATGTATCTATCTGTTACATGGATGGGCAAATCCTGGTCTTGATATGTACTCCTCTACACGCCCCTTTGGGAAACCTGAGTGGCACCTTTTTGATCACCCAGTCACGGAGTGATACTTGATAACCATTTAAGCTCCCTCACGAACGGTAATTTGCATTACCTCATAATCTATGGACCAGGTTGCGAGGTTTCCTTAGTTTATCATTAATGGTGAACTTTGTAACTAGATCTCATTAAGATACAACTGGTTGGGTTGTTTGTCTATCACATCATTCAACTAATGACGTGACCTCATTGTTAATTGTCATAAATGCCCATGATCTCGAAACCCTAGATCATCCTCATGACCAATGAACTAGTTCGCTAGAGTTAACTAGAGACTTGGTTTGTTTACATACCACACGTGTATTAGTGTTTTGTATTAATACAGTTATAGCACAGTATGAAACTATTACGAACTAATTGAGATATGACAATAAAAACCTATTTATTATTTGCCTCTAGGGCATATCTCCTTCAGTCTCCCACTTGCACTAGAGTACAAATAATCTAGCTCGCATTTTTCTCATCATAAACCATATCACATATGCGTTTATTGATCATGCATGCTTATGGAAAACGTCCTGTCCATTTTCTATTTTACCAGACCATTATGTCTTTTGCAAATCATTAATGTCTTCCTAACTTTGACATTCACACCATTATCTTATAATGGGTTGAAGTATTCGTCTGGCGACAAAGCGAGACTTTGTCTCTAGTGTTTATAATGACGGTCATTTTCACTGTTGTCATCTAAACTCTGAAACACACTTTGCAATCCTTTGTGTATATACAACAGTTATGGCAGCAGAATGAGGTCGGTTTCCAGGAGCCTACAGTGACTTTAGATCAACCTCGAGGGCTTTTTCATGGGCACTGTGCCCTGGGACACATCATTCTATGTTAAAAAAGAACTAGCCCCGCCATAACAATATACATCACATCAGATGGAGCCTTTGTACTTCTATATCTATGTAGATCCTAGTGCATGAAATGCAACTATGCCACTTACTTTGCTTCTTACCATTTAAGAACAAACTTAATTCTAGTCCAGTGATTAACTCAAGAATCACTTCAGGACATGTTCTTACAGTTAAGAGCTTGTCCTTCCAACCAGAACTTTGGGTCACATTACGTCGAGTATACAATATGGTTCTATGGAAGAACCTATGACCGAGTCATAGGAGATGAAACACATCTCTTTCTTCCTTTTTAACCATCATTGTAATACTAAGAGAATGCTTCATATAGTAAGAACTTCTTTCTTACCTTGTTCCATTCTGAACTTCTTTAGAATCTTGCTTAGGACATTCTAAACATTTTCAGAATCAAGTCCAAGAAGCATTCGACAATCAATGTTTATTAAACTCACTAATCTATCTCGATAGATCTCGTTGTTTTATAACTTTAACTTCATCCCAATTTATCTACTTAAATGTTATTAACACCAATCATATCATTCACATATGTCGTCCACATATCCTAAAATGATTTCATGCTCCCACTCAAATATGGCATCCATATTTGAGATCCATGGATTTCACTTAGCTCCCACTCAAAATATGTCAGATACATATTATGATTCAGCCAAGATGCTTAGCTCCCACTCAAAATATGCCTCTTACATATTAAGATTTGGCCAAGCTAATTAGCTCCCACTCAAAATATGCCTCTTACATATTAAGATTTGGCCAAGCTAATTAGCTCCCACTCAAATGCAGGTCCTCTCGATAATCTTGGACATTCCAAAATTCTTTGATCATCATCAAATTGAGAATTCTAGCTATGAGACTTCAATATCCATATATTGCTAGTGTAAACCCAATAGACTCAAGCACCTCTACATTTGTAGTCAACTCCTTGAATTTGTCCATACTTTGTGACAAATCGAGCTTTTACGTCTCCATTAAGTTTCATTTTCATCTTATGACTTTGAAGTCATTCAGAAATATCAAGTAAACTGCTTTACTTAATAAGATCAAGTAACATATTACTTTGCAATCTTAAATTAAACTCAATATAGGATTTTATGACTCCTGATCATTTCTCGCACTTAGGTCCATCACGCTTCTTTGTAATTCGTTGGCATGTCTTGTTCATAAACATGACAAGTGAATCAATAATATATTTCCACAAAGTTGCAGAGTATATATTGTTGAATCCTACTTTCTTTAGTAAAAGTATTCACTGAAACTTTAGGATCATTATCATTTGTTTCTCCTCTATTTGTAGAGTTTGGTTGCACGAAACAAATTCCACTGTGCCACTCAACAATTCGGAGGCAAGGTCAAATACCTTGTTTTCATTTTTTACTTTCTTCTACCTATATCTTCATCAAGACACATCAACTTTGGACAATATCAGGTTTGCCCCTTGTGGAAGATGCATTCATAGCTTCCTAAGAACGCTGTACATAGACTTGTTTATTTGCCACGATTTCAACTTATCAAAATCTCCAGAAACTTGAACATGCCATAACACTTATGGTGTTGTTTCCACAAACCTTTAGATGTTCCTTTGTATTTCAAACGAGTGTTTGCTCATTTCGATCTGTAACTCTAAACGATAACTATAACCCCGATAAGAGATAATATAATACCATATGTATCTTAATACATAATGATTATGATATTTAGACATTTGAATACACTTTGAAATTCGTCCAATTATCATACATCTTTCACATGTCATTTTATGCCAAAATTAACTTAAATACTTTAGTCATGTCGATCAAATCGAAGAGATTTTTGTATTATTGTTAATTTCAATATCCCACTTTGTTGTGAACTCATTTGAACAATTCAAATCGTTTCAAACTTATGTTTCATTAAGCAAATGCTTATATTCACTTAAATCCACAATGAAGTGTGAAATAATGATTTCCACTATTTGTTGAAAATACGATACATCACTATGTATAAATTTCAACATTAAGTATGAATAATGATTGCCACTATCTTGTTGAAAATATGATACATCGTTATGTATAAATTTCAAAATTTCTTCGCATATCACCGTTTGACCAGAATGCGGAGTTTTAGTCATTCTGCCCAACGAGGCATGGTTTTGCAAAGTCTCTAGATTAAGAATCTAGGACCCCGATCTTCATGAAGAACATGCAATAACCAAAATGACTTAGACTATAGTGTCATTACTAAACCTTGGATATCTTTTAGCATTCTAATCCTTTATAAATGCTTAAACATTATCATTAACATAGTGATGACAATAACTCATTTATAATCGTAATGTGACCATAAAGGTATTATTCATAAGAATAGTACAACTGGCTTGTAACTTATTCATATGAATGATCGTCTCGCCAAAAGCAAGACACACAAACAAGGATTACAAAATTATATTCAAGTCCACTAATCCAAATGATAAACTTTGAGGAAAGGGGTGATGTCAGCCGTCAACTATTTTGCTTGCCATCGTCAAGTCACATTGCCTCAATTCTAGCAATTCTCAAGCAGACCATCCTGTTTTCACAAAACGGGACAAGTATCCAATACTTATATAAACTGCAACAAGTTTTGCAAGAATTACATTTATAAATTTGTATATCTAACATATACCCTTTTTCATTCATGACCTCCATTGCAATCAAGCCCTTCTGAGAGTTCATAACTCTAATGCAAGATTGCTAAGTGTTTCTCCAAATATTCTCTTTTCATCCATCATGGAAGAAAACTCATTCAACGGCTCATGCTTTATGTGCCTAATCTTGCAGAATACAAGATTGTAATCCAACTCTCCATCGAATGGAGAATGGCTTGTTGGATGATTACGGAGAACACACAAACATTGTGGAGTCATTAGATTATCTCCTAATGGTCATTGTATCAAGAAGATAAGATCACCTTTTACGAGGATATCCCTCAGGCGTGGGTATTAATCTATGAAGTTGGACCCTTTTGCTAAGTTCCATATCAAGCAATATATTTCCCATGGTCTCAAAGGACCTCAATGGGATAGGCCAAGATCTACTAAGATATTTGCAAACAGACATCTAGACTAAGTTCATAATATGAGTTCAATCCTAATTGAGCTCCCACTAAAATTGTCATCCCCTGGACGATTTTAGTGATCACATGATCCCAAATCCTCTACACCTCCCCCGATCGTCACGAGCATCAGTGCAGCATCAAAGGTAGACATTCCCCAATGTCAATCACATCAACCATGTGACTCATGCTCGACCTTTCGATCTCTTGTGTCCAAGGCCATGTCTACACATGCTAGGCTCGCCAAATCTAACTTGTGTGTATTTGCTGTGCAACATGGCTTACACCCACTGTATGCGAATGTGGATACGTCTAGCCCCTGATCGTCATGGCCGGCTTCATAACGGAAAACTTTCTTGGTGGTGCACACATAAGGGGAACACTATCATTGGAATTATTTAGGGATTATCTTATTTGCTACCATTGAGTATCTAATACTAGCATATGATAAGATATAAAATAGGTATCAACATCACATGTAAATTTGTGATATGATATGGTCCTTCTCCTTGCGCCTTGATCTCTGTCGAGCGCTCCGGCATGATCTCCATCTTGCCCCTGGTTTGACGCCAAGTCCACGATGCCACCACCCGGTCGTCCATCGAAACGATGGCTATTACTATACTACTTAGTAATAGAAAAGTAAACTACTTTACCTTTGTAACGACCAATGCCATATCATAACACAAGCCCTCCTGCAAAATAAAGTTAGATGCCTCTACTTTATCTTTTGCAAGTTTTACATGGTTGTTAGGGCTTTCGCAATAGAACTGTTTCTAAACTATAAACTTTCCAACCACAACATGTATCCAACAGTTGTCTCTACTATACCCCTTTCAGGGCCCTCTGTTGTAAATGCTATATACTCTATTGAATGAAAGACAGACACCCGCTAGCCACTTATACGGTACATGCCGTATGTTGAGTGTGGAACCAGTCTCACATACGAATATGCGTAAGGTCGGTCCGGGCCGCTTCATCAAACAATACCGCGATATAAACAAGTACACGTTAGAGGGTAACAACTAAGGGATCAATGTCCGCATAATACTTGTGCGTACTGGCCGTACAACACTCCTACGCATAGATCAACTCTGATACCACTGAAGGGTTCTGTAGCAGAAAACAAAAAAATTCCTACGTTGGAACCTCCTAATACTGCCAAGATCTATCTATGTAGTAATGCGGTAACGGCCGATGCGTAGAGGATACATACCCTTGTAGGCCGTACGCGGTTAACGTTCTGAGGGGAACGTGGTTGAAGTAGTCGAACCCGTAGCCGACCTCAAGGTCGCGAAGCTCCTCGCAGGCCACCCCTTGCTCCTTCTTCATCGTGCAACAGCTCCGGCTCACGACATCCAAGGTGCCTCAAGTGAGGCACCTCGTGGTTTCGTACACATACGGTGTACGAAGATGACCTCCGACTCCTTGATCCCTGCCGGGAGTGTGGAAGTAGATCTCCGGCTTGGAATCCCTGCAGCGCAACGGCGTGCTGTAGGTGCGGTGTCTCTGGCTCGGACAGTCCTTACATGGGACCGTACCAACGCGAGGAGATGAGAGAGAGAGGAAAGGAGTAATTCAACCAAAGGACTTCTCCAAATATTGGTGTATCTATTCCCACCCATGGGCACCCATTTATATCGGGGGAGGGGGTGTACCCTCCCCTTTGGGTTTCCCATGTGGGACTAAACAAGGGAGAGAAGGGGGAGGCGCATGGGCCCTTAGGGAACCATGGGCCGACGGCCAGGGGTGGGCACCATCCCGCACACAGCCCTAGGCTGGCCGAGTGGGCCCCCTTGAGGTGGCTAGGCTTTGGCCCTTGGCCCTTCCCCCTTTTGGTTTTCCCTCATGGGCCCTTTTTCCCTAGGAAGTTTGGCCCATTAGTGGAATACCCTTTCAAATTAGATTTTAATATTATATTTAATATTAATTACATTAATTAATATGTAAATACATATTACAAAACCTGATTTGACCCGAAACACCTTTCGGTTCCCTTTCGATTTTCTCCGAACGACTTCGGAACTTTCCCGGAACGATTCCGGTTCTCTCACGGAACTTTTCTGGTTTCCTTTTCTCTTTCATATGGTGATTCCAACTTACAGAGGATCTATAGCTCATCGTACCCTTAAGTGTATTTCCCCACGGCTCGGGAATGGCACAGACATGATCTCCATCAATGATCAATAGCGGGACAGGGATGCCCGTAATGACCCTTGTGCATTCCACGATGATAATGTCGGTTGAACCGTAAACAATTGTTTCCCATTCCCTTTGCCACTTGATACCTAGTTCACCCAAGATTTTATCTATGGTATCTCCATACCTTCGTTCGATCTCGTTACCGATGAACTTGTTTTTCTCGTTTCCGTGTTGTTGCATTCCGCGATCCAGTCACACGCTTGCAAGCATCATTAATGCAACATCACCAAGATGGACACTAATGTATCTGTCTGTTACATGGATGGGCAAATCCTGGTCTTGATATGTACTCCTCTACATGCCCCTTTGGGAAACCTGAGTGGCACCTTTTCGATCACCCAGTCACGGAGTGATACTTGATAACCATCTAAGCTCCCTCCAGAACGGTGATTTGCATTAACTCACAGTCTAAGGATCAGGTTGCAAGGTTTCCTTAGTTTATCATTAATGGTGAAATTTGTAACTAGATCTCATTAAGATACAACTGGTTAGGTTGTTTGTCTATCACATCATTCAACTAATGACGTAATCTCATTGTCAATTGGCATAAATGCCCATGATCTCGAAACCCTAGATCATCCTCATGACCAATGAACTAGTTCGCTAGAGGTAACTAGAGACTTGGTTTGTTTACATACCACACGTGTATTAACGTTTCGTATTAATATATTTATATCATAATATGAAACTATTACGAACTAATTGAGATATGACAATAAAATCTATTTATTATTTGCCTCTAGGGCATATCTCCTTCAGGAATACCATGTAAGGATCTCTAGAAGATCTAGTACTCCGTATTAAGTAGTGTGTTGTGACTTAGTTTTTTTACATTTGATCTACCCTTAGATCAAATTATATTACCCAAAGGTAAGGTTTTAGCAAAGGTCATATTTAAACTTATCGCAGTCAACTTGATGATCTACTTCAGTTCCAACAAGTTAAGAGAAGCTTCAATCACTTTGACAAGTTTAATTTAAAAACATAAAAATTATCCAGTTTTTCTATGCATGAATGCAATGCACACACCACATCTCAGCTTATTTCTAAGCTCTAATGCTGGGATGTTATAGTTGCCCCCTCCCAACCTTTATATAGATAGGCTAGGTCTTGGGATAGCAAACCGAGTCGGTTTTAGGATTTTCCCTTTAAACTTCTATCTTATACTTTGCCATGTTCTACAAGGAGTCGAAGTCTCCCAGGCCACCCGAATCTCGATCGGGCCTTAGCAACGTCATGGGCTTCTTCTGGGCTGGACCGTATATGCTGATCATGAGTACCTATAGGGTATGCCAACATCACTACCTAATTTGCATTTATAGTCCTTACTTCCTCATGTTGATCTATTGTTATTCGTGTTGCGATGCTTTAGTTTCTGTACCATTTATATTCCCTATAGCCTATATTGTCATGGACACATCCTATTGGAGTTGTTTTGGTAGATAGTTGGCCTTGCGAGTCGTAGTTGCTTGCTCAGGTGTTGCTTCACACCGTCGAGTGCCACGGTTGTTGGGAGGTTGCCGCATGCTTTATGTTGGATATGATCATAACTTTAATTATAACTTGATAATTAAAAAGTTGGGAATAGATATAACTAATGCAGAGGCACCGGTGAGCAGTAGCTAATATTTAGTTTTTAACCGCTTACTTGTGTCCCATAGGACCTGAGTACTTGATGCTTGTTCCTTAACTATCGCACTATCCGCATGTGGGACCATGAATCCCCTTAGCCTGAGCTTGATTCACATATTATTTCTTGGAGCCACAAACTAGTTTGGGGCGTTATTACTATCCTATACTTATGTCATGCTTTACTGCTTTTTTTACTATTGCGCGTGGAGCGCGTGTACTGTCTTGGATCGTGGCACGATTTCGCGGTATCGACAAGTCCAGTCACACTTTCAGGGTTCTAGTCATTTACAGGCGTTCTTGCAAACCCTGGGTCTATCTCGGGGCCGGCCAACTTCATTGCGGGTATCTTAGTGGGGTGGCCCATAATTTTTGAATCCTATGAATGGTTCGGCGTGAGGCCTCGTTGCGTTTTATTTGTTTTTTCCGAGGTTGATTGTGCGTGTGTTTCTATTTGTGCACCCCTGTAGGGTAAATCTTTTCGAAAAGCCGTGTCCACGGTTATGGACTAATTGGAGAATATTATCTTAACCATAGACAACTATAACTAAATTAGTGCTATAAATTTTACTTTGACATGACTAGTAATCAGCTCCACTACAACGGAATGGATAAATAAAAGTGCCAAGAACTGATGAAATTGGGGTTTCTCAAGCTATCTATATCTACCTAGTAAGTATTGCAAATATAACGGAATGGTTAATTAAAAGTTTCAACAGCTTGTGATATTGGAATGCCTCATATTATCTATATCTGGTTAGTAATTACAACAACTTTAATGGAATGATAAATAAAACTGCTAACTGTGTGAGTTTTCTCAGAAGGACTTCCTCGTTTGGTCTCGAGCGTGAAACACCAGGATGGGTATGTTTGGTTTAGCATCAGGTTGGTTCCGAATAGGTCCTTCTTATCCCTCTCTAATAGCCGACAGTTGTATCGAGTCTGTATAGGTTGTTTAGTACATGCTTCGCAACCGTTTCAGTCCACCATACCTATGTAGGCGAGAGCTGCCAAATTCTAAGACTCGTCGTATACTAGCCTCAGTATTGACTGCTCCCTTTTTCCTTTGCCTTTGTCGGCATCACTTTTGTTGTAACGGGTTTGTGTTCGAAGACGTTAGCAGGGTTACCTTTCCGGCTTGGCCCGGGCAGGGTTATGGACGCCATTGGTTATTTTTCAGGGCTCTTAGCCCAATTCGTATCTTATCTGTACTTGGATGTTGTATCATTTTCAAGGTGATTTTGATCTTTGTATTGTATATTTGTATTCTTGACTCAAGAAGTTGTATATATATATATATATATATATATATATATATATATATATATATATATATATATATCGACACGGATTTGCTGTCCGGGGTGGTAGCTGTGCATAGGCTATTGGCCGTTCGATTTTGTTCCGTGATCTGTGGTATAATGTCCACCAATTAACGTCTGTCAGATTCACGTCGCTGCCATGCCCGTTGGTTTCAACATAAAAAACACATGCCGTTCCCCTGGAGTAGAAAAAACTGACCCATGTATGCCTGACCTCTCCCACTCATTCTGAATCGGGCGGTGCACGGTTGCGAGCTGTGGAAAGAAGTGTAGGGGACGGACTGCGCCGCCGGACGCGGGAAAGAAGTGGGTACGTGACCACACACGCGATGCAGGGGCGCCGCCCCGAGGAGGCCATGGCCACTGCGCCGTGGTCCACGGTAGTTGGCGGCCGAGGATAAGGCGATGCGCGAAGGGGTTCCGGCGCTCGTTGAGTTGTGGAGCAGGACGCTCGGTGGAGGGGGTTGGATTTGCGGCTTTGAACTGCAAATCACAAAGCCCGATCCCATAACATGGCAGCTAAATCCCGTCGGCAGCGGCCTTGCGCCCCTGCCCTCCCCAGCAACGCGCGGTCCGGCAGTGTTCGCCTAGTTTAGCGCCAGCGTCGGAAGGGGACGTGGTAGAGGGGGCCCGGCTCAGGAGTTGCCGTGGTGGGGGAGGAAGGAATGGTGGTGGTGGCGATTTGGTGAGGTGACCCGTGCAGGGTGGATTTGATTGTTTGGTGAGAGATAGAGGGAAAAAAGGGGTGTTTCGCCGTGCTCGGCGGCGCCCGTCTGAGATCCTCGCCGGACTCCGTTGTGACCCACCCTCCCCCACCGATTCTAGCCGATGAGCGGTGGTACGGGTGGCGAGCTGGACCCTAGCCTGTACTGGGAACTGGAGGAGCCTGGACGCAACGTAGCAGTTCAAATCATCCGGTGTCTTCACCTCCGACCGGCCACGCTGCTCAAAATCGACGGCCGACCCCGACCTCCATGGTCTGGATAGGAGCCGATTGGCAGCCACAAACGTCGTTGAGGATCGCGGCCGTAGTGCAGATGGAGACCACCATTGGCAGGCTACCAAAGGCTACGCTCCGGCCCATGTGTTCATTGACAGCAAATCCTCCAGCGAGCGGGTACCCGACTTTTTTGTCAGCGCCATGACAATCTTGAGGGAGTTGCAGCCGGGTGGAGTGGTGCACGCCGGTACCCCCAACATATGCCCGGGACTAGAGCTGGGAGGAAGGGGGAGGGGCAGACGGCGACGCCATGCCATGCGAGCCCGAGGAGCGGTCATGCGGGCGTGGGGATAAGGATTTTGTTTTTTTGAAACCGCGTGAGGATAGGTGTGTGTGTTGGTTTTCGGTGGAGGCAAAAAAAACAGCCAGCTAACGGTGTTAGTCGGATGGAGGGTGGAAATGCTCTATAGGGCTAATTCAATGGTTGGATCGGCGTGCACTGGGCATCCTACTATTTTGCATATATATATATATATATATGTTTCTGTGGGTTTCATCGTGGACAATTGTGTAATGATATTAGTTTGTTTTCCACCCCACGCAAGTGTCTGGTAGGAATTTTTGAATCGTTTCTATGCGGGTTTGGCAAGAATCGGTGAAATCTGCATAGGACAGATTCGAGGATGTTACATTTTTGAATCCATGAACATATTTTGGAAGTCTATGAACAATTTTTTAAACTCGTGACATTTTTTTTCAAATTGGTTTACGTAATTTTTGAATCTATGAACATATTTTTTCGAGGTCTATGAACAAATTTTGTAACTTGTGAACATTTTTTCTAATTGGTTTACGTAATTTTTAAATCCATGAACATATTTTTTTTAAGTCTATGAATAATTTTCGAAACTCGTGAACACTTTTTTAATCGGTTTATGTAATTTTTGGATCTATGAGCATATTTTTTGAAGTCCATGAACAATTTTTGAAACTCGTGAACATTTCTTTTCAAATCGGTTTATGTAATTTTTGAATCCATGAACATTTTTTAATTAGGTGCATACATTTTTTAAATACTATATGAATTTTTTAATACCAATGAAACATAAAACGAGAAGAAAATGGAATGAAAAAATGAAACAGAAAATAATTAGGAAAATAAGAAAAAAACACAAAAAGGAAAAAAAATAAGAAGAAAGAATTGGCAGCAGAAACTATCGTAAGTTCGTGATGGAAATTGGAAAAGACATAAGCAAAAAAAAAAAGGAAGAAACAGTCTTGCGACGCAAAACTGGGCCAGGCCCATGCGTGAAGGGAAATAGTATTTGCCGTTGAAACCCCCAGGTGGCGAAGAAGGTAAATTAGCACTTATGGTTAAGGCCAAGGAATCGAAGGGAAATTATGGCCCAAAACGGTGGTATATATGGGCCTGGCTCACCGGAAACTCCAAATGGAGGCCGTTCTACATAGCCCTTTATTTTTAAAATTTAATAAAAAAGTCTTATTAAAGTTTAAAAATCTTGAAAAAAATCTGGATGTAATAATGATCTACTCGTATACTACAAACGTGCAAAACCTCACTACAAAATACTTTGTGTTTTAGTCTACACAAAAATGATACAAGTGTTGATATAGATATAATTATTAGCGCATATTTTAGAAGTTTAAAGTATGTCCTATTTTGTTATTCTTTGCAGCCCATTTCACGTTAAAATTTTACACGCTTGTAGAACACATCATTGACGACATCTCGATTTTTATTCCAAAGTTTCTTAACACTTTTAAATAAGATTTGAATTTAAAAAAATAAAGGGCTTCCTGGAGCTTGGCTTCCATGTCCACCCTCCATTGGTCCTCTACTATAGATTGTCTATTTGGTTCTATTTTGTAAGACTAAATTCATGGGGAAGTCATGCAGTTTCCTTTACAGATTTCTCATCCTACGTTGTTGCATTTTGGCAAGTCACTTTTTTCCGCCTCTCCCTTATATCCTATCTCTCCCCATTGAGAGTTACCCGTCGCCTCCCAGCTCGTCCCCTCCTTTTTGGCGGCTTTACCGGCCGGAGATGGTGGGGGAGGGGAGGACGGTTTGTTTCGTGTAGTCTAGGTAGTAGTTTGTCCCTTGTGGTGTTTGGCGTTCTACCGTTAGAGATTTCACCGCTGAAATTGACGAGGGGCTTCAGGTGGTGGGTGGTGGTGTGGATGGTGGTTGCGACTGTCCAGTGGATGGTGTCGAAGGGGACAAATGGTTACATCTCTACATCCCCTTCAATAAGACTCAATGGTTGTCCCGATCTCGAGGTTTGGGTTGTCGTTCTATTGATTCATTGCCACCAAGGAGGTCGTGTCGTCGACGGCATCGGATTCCGCCCTCGGCCTCTGTCTGTGAAGTGGGGAACCTGTGCTGCGAATGTTCCGGGAGTTCCTTAGCAGGTGGCTCGCGGCAACCGGAGCTGCCTTGCCCATGCTTCAGATGGCCGAAGGGAGTCCCTCCTTAGCCACATTCTGCTGGCAGCTACTCAACCTCCAGGCGCTATGCCGATGTGGTGGCTTAAGTCGCTCTTCCCTGGCGCTTCACGGCGTCCCCGCACCAAGTGGTTCATCCCTGGCGAGGCTGACCAGGCCACAACAAAGATCTCAAGAACAGTGGAGAAAATCTCGATGTTGTTTCTTCCAAAAAACCAGGGTCCTTGTTGTAAAAGTGTAGGTCCTAGTTGTGATTTTAGTTTAGTTCTAGACCTCTTTGTATAATGTATCCCACCGTTGAATGAATGCAGTACCTAGGGCCTTCTAGGCCCTTCCCTGTTCAAAAAAGGGGGAGCCATGCAACTTATTAGAGTAAATAATATCGCTATATTGTTTCAGCTAAAACTGTTATCTACAGCGTCCCAATTATTTTCGGTCGACGGATGGACGCCGGAAAGGATACACGGCGCGGTCGCAGCGGGTCCTAGGCGGAACATTCCATGCCGCATACATGTGTCGTGCATATCGTCGTACCCCGCGTCGTTGGACGGTGGACCGTGCGCTATGGGTCTGCCGTCAATGTACGCTGGATGGAAGGCGCGTCGTGAAAGGCGTTCCAAGCGCCATGAGCCCAGGACGGATGCGGTTTCTCGCGGTAATGGGGCCCGCCGAGTGCTGACGTGGCGTGGTAGACTCTAGTTGTACGTGGTTATCGTGCCAGCGGGCCCGTCGAGGGGAGATGTGGCATCGTAAACTCTAGTTGTGCGTGGCAGCGGGGCCCACCGAAAGCTATCGTTGGATCGTAAACTGTAGCTTGTCGCAGGTTTTCGTAGCGGAGAGCATATCTGGCAGCATAGGTCGCCCATTTGGCAGCGTAGAATAGCGTAGGATGTAGCAGGCAGTGGCTTATCATAGTGTGTTCGTGCGGTGAGTTCCGTTTGTGAGCCGTGCTAGCTAAGGAAACTATAGCCCGTCGCGGGTCCTCACGGTGAGATATTAATGTGGGTCCCGTCAGCAGCCGAGCTGGCATCATAATAGCTAGCACTTGAGGTTATCGAGAGGCTATGACCGCGGCTTCAATTATAAAAGAGAATCCACTGAATTTTCTTTCCCAAAACATTTTCTTCTTCCACCACCGTTGCCGCTTCCTCTTGCCTACATGGTCAGTGGCATGCCTCGGTCCGGTAATCACACCAGGAGCCGGCACTGCCGCTGCCCACGGGCGTGAGCGGAAACAACAGACGGTTAGTCGGTGCTGTCTCTCCTCCCTCCTACCACATAGCAATGCGCTGGTAGTGGTAGTCCGCGTCTGCTTCTCCGGTTATATTTTCCGGAGCGAGCGGCGAGGAACGATCGCCAACCTTGGCTTACAAATCATGTTGTTTTCTTAGTGAGCTCCTGCGAACGCGTCCAGCCGGCAGTAGCATGTACGATGGATATTCTTAGAAAAATGGCATGTATTTTCTGTGCGCCGTGCAGACGTTGGCAAACAGGTAACGGTGGGAGGTGAGTGTGTCGGTTATGGAAACTCTTTCTAGTTTCTGTTTTTTTTTCTTTTTTTTACTCCGTTTTCCTTATTTTTCCTTTTCTTATTCATATTTTCTCTTTCACGCTGGACCGCCTGCCTATCACTGATGGGTTTTGTAAGACGTTGGGGTTATTGCCTGCTGTTGCCTACTTGGCTGGTTGTAGCCTCCTGCATTATCGTGTGGTTGTAGGCTCTGTTGGCTAAGGACGTGGCGACGACCTTGTTTTTCTTCAGCGTGTCTTTTTGCATCTATTTCTACTTTTTTCTATGTTTCGAATGTTTTTCGCTCTTTCTTTATTCGCTGCTCTTTTTTTCTGTCTTACGCTTTTTTTCCTTTTTGCCTTTGCTTTATGTACTTTTTTACTTTCGCCTGTTTCTTATTACACTATTATTGCTTCTTGCTTTCTTTCGTATTTTTTTTTGTTCCACTTTGTTCCAGCCTGCGAGTTACCGGTGAGTCGCTTACAATGTCTGGGCCATTGTATGCTACTGTCTCGTTGGTTAGCTATGGCATCTCGTACCAACCTGTGGTTGTAGGCTCTGCTGGATACGACGATGGAGACGGCATTCATCATTCATCTGCCTAGGTTTCATTTTAGCATATTTTTTTCGTAATTGTTTGTATAATTTTGTATTTCTCGCTCTTTTTATTTCTGCTTTGGATTTTTCTGTCTTTGCAAAATCGGATTCGAGAAAGAGACAAAAGGTTCCCAAGTTATCTTCTTCTTTTCGTCTTAAAAAAACTTGAGAATGTTTGATTTTTCTTCTTCTTCGTCCAGCAGCACATCCACGAACAGGAGACAGGAAAGAACGACGAGAGATAAGGGTAAACGAAACGTTTAAGGATGACGTCACGTAGTAGATAGAGTACCTAAATAACATAACACTGAAACGTAGTAGAAAAGTAAAACGTAGTACCTAAAGAACGAGAAATTGACGATGATGTGCAAATAATTAAATAAACGAAATCCTAAAAAAATAATTATGCGCATGTAGTAGAAAAGTAAAACGAATGGCATATCCTTTATATGAAAAGATAATTATCTGCTTCAAATGAAGTGAACGAAGAGAGTTGACCTGCGGAATTTTTGCTATTTTGTCCATCCGTAGTGTCTAAACCTTGCCAGAAGCCATCAAACAAGATGATTCATGACGAACTCTGTGTGCCAGCGAATATTGTGTTATATATTTTATCTAGATTTTAAAGAATTAGCGTTTGATTTTAGTCTGCTTCTATCCTCGTCGTAGGGTTAGTCTATTGGAAATATTCCCTAGAGGCAAATAACAAGGATGTTTATTATCATATTTCATTAGTTTATAATTGTTCTATAACATGCCATAATTGTATCAATCGAAAACATTGATACATGTGTGGTATGTAAACAAACCAAAGATCCCTATTAACCTCTAATCAACTAGTTCATTGGGCAACTAATGATCAAGTTTTGTTGATCATGGAGCATTTATGCCAATTGATAATAAAATCATATCATTGGTGAATGATGTGATAGACATTATCCAATATAACTATTGCGACACGATCAAGTAGCAAAGTTCATCATTGCGATAATTATAAGCGTAGTATCCTATTCCTTAGACCGTGAGATCATACCTAATCACTATCACCTGAAGCTTCTTAGATTGCATCAACCATCACACCGTAACAGGGTGATCATAAATGTGTACATTGGGTATTCCAGAGGGATATGTTGAGGCGTATGAATCAAGATCAGGATTTTTTCCCGCCTGATAGAAAGATACATGGGGCCCACTCGGTGAGATTACATCCATAAGTTGTGCGGCGTATCACTAGGTCACGGGGATAGAATATCATCGGAACAAGTAAAACTACACTTGTCGGTAATATTGAACAAGGTACGATGATACCGATAATTAGATCTCGGACAAGGCATGTATCAAAGTAACAAAGGAAATTGGACTCAACATTTATAATTCAAACGACATTGATATCGTGAAATGCATAGGGGTCATTATGGACATCCATGTTCCGCTAATGATCTTTTATATAAGAGGTGTCTCGATCATGTCTGTGATGTTCCCGAACCATAGGGTAACACACTTAAGGGTTTTACGATGCATTAAAGATTATTTTGGAATCGTCGGGATCTCAAGAAGAAAGAGATGAGAATATCTGAAGTATTCCGTGAGAGAACCGGAATCATTCCAGGAGGATCCAAAGGAGTTCGGAGTGAACCGAAAAGTGTTTGTAATATGTATTTCATAATAATTGTTGGAATTAATATTAAAATAATATTTAAAAGGGTAACTTCCCTAATGGCCCAAATTCCAGGAGGGAAAAGGCCCAAGAGGGAGTCGCCCCAAGAGGGAGCCACCGCCCGCCTAAGGGCTAGGCGCAGGGTGGGGCCACCCGGACACTGGCCTTCTTGGGCCATGCGTGGGTGATGAATGCAAGTGCATAGATCGTTTGTAGATAGTTTCGAAATAAAGATATCGATCCCACGGGGAGCAGGAGTCTGAAATCTAATAACTCTTTGAACTAAATACTAAAATATAAATGCTAAATAACATTCTAAGTAACAAGATAAAATGTGAGTTTTGTGTAAAAGATATTTGTGGGTTTTCAAATAAGAGAACAATAAGTAAACTAAAGCTGTAAGTAAACAAGAGCATGCAAGTATGATTAAGTCTGCAAGATGATGAAAAGAGTTCTCAGGGAGTAGTGGATCCACCGTTAGTAATTAGAAAGAGTGATCAAAATTATTATAATGAATAAGACCATTTATGATATGTGTGGGAGGAGCTCCATATATGGATGAATAGGTAGCAACCACTACACACATCATCCATCATGACCACAACAGACAGCAATCGACATCAATTGAATTACTACTCTATTAAGAGACTTTACCCCGTAGGATGTATCCCATGGCATGGACAATGTTTCGTGAGTTCTCCTTGACTCCCAATTTGATATGTAAGGAATGACAATAGCTTTATAGTCACTGTAAGTGCTATCATCCCTCCGTCTACCAACAAGTAGTTCCCTCCATCTAGTCCTCAGTGAGGCAAATATTGAGTGATGTGCTTCATCCAACATCAAGATGAAGGAAATCTAACACAGACACATAATGAACAATATCACATAATAATCTTTATCTCAATTCAATCTCATACTAGGGTTTCTCCATCTCCCAAGAACAAAGGAAACTACTCACACATGAAGGCAATCAACATCATGGATAGAATATGTATGAAGTATGATGATACAATTGAAGACAAGTGCAAATCCAAGATTCAATCTAGAATTACAACAAGTAACCAAAGGGGATCGGTGATGGAGACGTTGTTCATGAAGATGACGATGTTGTCGTCGGATTGATGACAAGTATGCCATGAGGGGGTCCTCAAGGCGTGTGGAAGAGAGGGGTGTGAGACGTATGGTATTCTAGGACGGTGAGCACACAAGTTTACCCAGGTTCGAATCCGCCGACTTTGGACGGATCCTACTCCTACTAGCAATCCAGTAATACGCCAGAGCCGGAATATGGGTTACAAGGGTTTCGCATGTGCGAGTTGAGATTGTAGACTATTGAGGTGTTGCCCTAAAGGCTCTCCCTAGGACGACTTATATAGATATCCGGCCTAGGGTCTGTAGGAGAGATCTATCCGGCTACGACTAAGAGTCGGTTACAGAGTATATCTTGAACTACAAGTAACACTATGGGCCTATGTCGGTAAGTCTTCTAGGCCTTCCCGTAGTCGGACTGGACTCCGTCTCTTCTCCCTGACTGGGCCGCCCGTGAAGCAAAGCTCTAACCCGAAGTGGGCCACCCTGGTTAGTGAGGTAAAGTGAGGATACCCAGAAAGTATATCCCCAACAACAGCCCCCGGAGGCCTGCAAGATCCAAAGTCGAATTCATCATCATCTAGCTTGATCTTCGGCTTGCAAAATCTTGAAGGGTTCCTGAAACTTCAAAAGAAAAGATACGATCCGGGTCTCAAAAAATGAGTTAGACCTATAAATACGTTATTCGTGTTTCCAGCTCGAAATTCAAACTAAGCCGAAACTTGGTCTCTGACATAACCTGGCAACAGTCATGGTCAAGTCACGTCACTGACAGACATTTCCTGTCAGCACGACCATTGGTGGGTCCACCTTTCGTGGAACCGAGGCGCCGTTTCAATGCGTGCGTGGAGATCGAGGTGGCGTAATCATTGCATGGGGGTTTCCTAGTCCTTTCAATGATGCGTGGCACGTTTACTGTAGCGTTTACACGAATCTTGACGCGGCTGGTGGATATAAGTGGTGAGGATTCTTTTCCCCATCTCCTTCACCAGTTCCTTGCACTGTTTCCTTCTCCTCTACTCCTCCCACAAACTTAGAGCTCCTCTGCTCCCCCAAAAAACCTCCAGCGCCGCCCATCCAAGGTCACTGGCGCACCAGAAAAATGGCTTCTGCATCATCTTCCGGCATGGCGGTGACGGCAGCGATGGCGGAGAAGGAGAGCTACCATGGGGTTTGGATCCCGTGCGTCCTCGATGATCCCAAGCTCCGTGTCGTGGAAGAAGAAGGGATCCTCCACGTCGGCGACTGGCGGAGCGGCTTCGGCGAAACCATCCCCAACCCTCACGCCGACAAACAAGTCCACTTCGGCACTCATCTTGACAGAGGTCTGAGTTTCCCCCTCTCAGATTTCTTTTCCGAGGTCATAGGTCATTACGAAGTTCATCTCCATCATCTCCCCCCAAATTCCATCTTAGAGATGAGTGCGTACGCCTCTTTGTGCGAGGGGTATCTCGGCATTAGTCCGAGCCTTACTCTCTTCTGGTACTACTTTCATGCCCAGAGAAATTCCATAACTGCCGGTAATCCTTATATTACTAGTACTATTAGTTTTTTAGTTAGGCGAGAGCGCGTCTATCCTCGGATCATGGCTAGTCAGTCGGTCAAGCAATGGCCGTCCACTTTTTTCTATCACAAGGATATTCCCGCTCCTGGAAAAGCTACTGCTTTGCTGGCTTTTGTCGACGGTTCTGCTACGCCCCAAGAATCCTAGGACGAGCTCACCCTGGCTCTCAATGACGATCTACTCCTCGCCAAGAGGTGGATCAAGTATTTGATGAAACTCAAGGGCCTGAAAGGGTCCGACTTAGTTCAATCCTGGGTGGCACGCCGGATCCAACCTCTTCAACATCATGGAGATCGACTAATGCATTCGATCACGTTGTTGAAGAAAGATTCCCTCCGCATCAGCCCCAAAACCTACGAGCCAAAAGATTATGTAAGCCAAATCAGATGGATGATAAGGGAGCGGATTGAAAGGAAAATTCCGGAGCTGTCCCTAGACATGCATACAGCGGAAGATCCCGTTGTGCCGGTAAGCTTCAGCAGCAACTCTTTTTATGTGCTCATCTTTATGTTATTTTTGCAATACTGAGATACTTCTCCTTTTCAGCTTGCTGACCTCCCCGAGTCGGAGTTTGCTCCTATCGACGGATATCCTCCTGAGTTTTCTCAGGATGAGGGTGAATTGGTTCCAATGCCGTATGTCGTTCCTCGGAAACGCAAAGCTCCGACATTGGCCATTGGCACAAAGGAAGTGCCCATTGTGAAGAGGTAATCTTTCCTCACAAGGTCTTTGTATTTTGCTCGCAATTCCTTCCGAGATGTAATGTTCTTTGTTCTATTACCTTCTCAGAGCTAAACAGCTCATCAAGGGCAAGGGGAAGGGAGTTGTCTCGAAGCCCCTGCGTCAGTCGAAGCTAAAATTGGCTTCCCCTGCCGTGGCTCCTCCGACTCCTGCCCCTCAGCCTTCTGCAGTGCCAGAGATTACTCCATATCCAATCGTTGCAGAAGATCTGGCTCAAACAGCAGAGCCAGTGATCCTTGGATCACAGACTGACGTCACCATGGGTGACTCAAGTGAAGGGTGAACCCTCTTCAGGAAATGATCCCTCGACAGAGACCTTCACCGACAATCTTCTGGACAATCTGGGACTTGCCAAACTTGGCTTATCTCGGAAGTCTGTGGAGGAGATTCAACGGCTAGCCCGGCAATGCCTGGAAAGCCGGACTATCTCTGCCGAAGAAGAAGCGCAAGAAGAAGAGGATATCAAGCACTCTGATCTTCTTGAACAAGTTCGTCTTCGTGATGAGAAGCTGAGGACCGACGAGCTTCCAACTGCGCTAGTGATCCCCCTAACCTTCGCCGAAAAGGTTGCCACCGAAGTGAATGCGAGTTTAGAAAAACTCATTCGCGAACAATATGTAAGTCGGAATTCTAACTCCCGTTTTTCCTTATTTCATATCATATCCTCTAGCCCCCAAGCATGAAGCTGGAAAGTCAAATCCGGTTTTGTGCTTCCTTAGGATGCCAAAGAATTAACTAGTGTAGCCCCCAAGGCTTGTGCTGATATTAGTAAAAATATTAGCCTGAGTCTTTAGTAGACTTCTGACTCTGGGTATTCTGACTTATAGAAAGTATATTCCTATAACCAGGATTTGTTGAAGAATGTATTCAACAAGCGGAAAGAAATCAGAGCTCTCTGTCTTGAAAATGCACAATTACAAGTTTCTAGGGATGAGGCCGAAGGTAAACATTCCGAAACTCAAACCTTGTCTTGTATTTCATAGTCAAATTTTTTGTTCAACTGTTCCTTCTTTTGACTACAGCACTGGTAAAGCAGTCCTGTGCTATGATTGAAGAGGCCGAGAATCTTAAAACCCTGGTGGTGGAAAACAAAGAACTTCGCCAAGAGCTGGATAAGCTTAAGGCGGATCATGAGAAGAGCATTGCTCAGATTCTCGAATCCACCTCCATGGCCACCGAGGAGCGTGATCGTAAGATTACGCTTCAAGATAAGAAAATCTTGGATCTCAGCAATGATTTGTTCAGAGAAATGGACATTACCGAGGCACTCCGGGCTGAACTCCAGAGTCTTCGGGAAGAGAAGGCCAAAGTCGACGATGTCATCTTTGGTATGTTTCCCTTTTTCTGACTTATCTGCATATTCCGACTCATTGGAGTCCGGGTTTACTTGACTTACCCTTTGCATTATATGCGCAGGTCCTCTGAACTTAATGGACTCGGCCTCTGCTGAATCTCGCACCAACTGGCTTACCCAAGTCGGTGATTTGTTGCATGACTTCCACCAATCCCTCGAAGATACTGGCGAAGTTCTCAAGGTTCCGGACATGCATAGCATGTATTGCTTTGAGGTGCGAGATAAGGCCAAGGATATGCCGTAGCTTGTTCAGGACTAGAACATGTACTACGCGTGAACCACAGTGCAAAACGCTCTCACCATGGTTATGAGCCACCATGGAAACATGGAAATCTGGCAAGTAACTAGAGGGTACTACAAGGTGGACGAAGATGGACAGGAGCATGACATCAAGGCTATCATGGACTCCTGCGCCGGATATGGGTGCCACGTAGCTGATTTGACCAGCTACGACACTCCCTTCTTCACCCGCGTGGACACGCCGCCTCCGCCTTCCGAAGAAACAGCTGAAGTTTCCGACGATGATCAAACCATATCGGATTTGAACATCTCGGAACATTATCAAAACGAGGCTGATGTATCCAGCGAGCCGGCAGCTCGTACCTCTCCCCCTGCATCATAGAGTATCAGAAAGAACAACGTGTTATTCTGAAAACAATTTGGGTATGTAAATAAGTAGTATAATACTTTTGCTAATGCTAAGCTTTATTTTATCTATTCAGCACTTTTGGCTTTAATATTATGTGCCTGAAATGTTTGCATAAGTACATGTATTTTTTGTCTGCACTTTTTGTTTATCTAGCTTTCCGCCTCGTCCCTTTCGTGAGCTGGCCAACTTTTAGCATAGAAACTTTGCCGAGCAATGGAGCTCAATTGCTAAACCAAACTCGGAAACAAAGTCGGCTTCCAGTACCAACAATTCACTACTCGGAAAATGCCCGCATCCAGCAATCAGACAAATAACCAAAGTATAGACTAGAAAACTTAGATTTATACCCGAAGGTAGCAATTTTAGAATCGGAAATCTAAACCAGAACAAACATGAGCATAAAGTACTTTCAAGTATTCTGGGATTTTCGACTGTGACATGATCATTCAGAAATAAGATGGTAAAAACTTCTCAGAAAGATTTTGAGGCAACCAAGACTTTATTTCTCATTGAACATGTACACATATATGATTACAAAGAAAAATAAACTAAGAATAAAAGGGACGTAGCTGAGCAATATTCCATGGTCTGTCTAATTCATCCGGGTTTGTACTGCCTCCAGCTCTCTTTCTCTTCTTAGTAGCAGGTCTTTCTTTGACTGGCCACATATCAGTTAGGTAGTATGAACCATTGTGCAATACTCGACTAACTAAAAATGGCCCTTCCCATATTGGGGAAAGTTTGTGCTTTCTTTACTGCACAAGCCGGAGAACCAAATCGCCCTTATTGAAAGACCGATTTCTGACTCTCTGGCTATGATACTTGTGTAACTTCTGCTGATAGGCTATTGATCTCATCTCAGCAAAGACGCGAACTTCTTTAACTAAGTCGAGATCATTTTGTCGAGAAATTTCGGCATCCTCTTCAATATACACGGCCACTCTAGGAGAAGTGTGAATCAAATCACTAGGAAGAACTGCTTCTGCACCATAGACCAAGAAGAAAGGTGTGTATCTGGTTGACCTGTTTGGAGTTGTTCGTAAACTCCATATTACAGAAGGTAATTCCTCTGCCCAAGCCCCCGCAGCACGTCGTAATGGTGCTTCGAGTCTTGGTTTTAGGCCTTGTAGGATTAAGCCATTTGCTCTTTTGACTTGTCCATTAGCTTGTGGATGTGCGACTGACGCAATGTCAAGCCGGATATTTTGTTCATTGCAGAATTGGGCAAGTTCTCTCATAGAGAAGTTACTCCCATTGTCTATGATAATGCTATGCGGATAACCGTATCGGATTATGACATCCTCGACAAATCTTCTGGTTGTTGCTCCATCACAACTAGTGACGGGTTTAGCCTCAATCCATTTGGTGTATTTATCCACCATCACTAAGAGGTGAGTAAATCCACTTGGAGCCCGTTTAAACGGTCCTACCATGTCAAGCCCCCAGACCGTGAAAGGCCATGTTATAGGTATTGTTCGCAGCTGATCAGCCAGAACGTGAGCTTGTTTGGCATATTTTTGGCAGCCCTTGCATGTCTTGACCAGCCGTTCGGCCTCTGCCTTGGCTGTAAGCTAGAAAAAACGTGTCAGAAAGCTTTTGCCACTAGAGATTTGGCTGCACCGTGGTGACCACACTTGCCTTCGTGGATCTCTCGTAATATTTCCACTCCTTCTTCCAGAGATGCACAACGCTAAAAGACCCCATATGCGCTCCGCTTATAGAGCTCACCACTAATTATAGTATAGGCTTTTGCTCGTCAGACGATCTATCGGCTCAGAACTTCGTCTTCGGGTAATTTTCTATCTACCAAATAATCAAGGTAGGGTTGAGTCCAGCTGGGAATCACAGCCAGAACTGCTACTAAAGGTGAGTCGGATTTGGTCGGATATTCTTCGTCCACTCCTTTTATAGAGGGAACCTTGAGGTGTTCTAAAAAGGCCCATCCAGGACCTTTTTCCGGGCAGAGCCTATTCGAGATAGTGCATCTGCTTCCTCATTTTCTGTTCGAGGGATGTGTTGAACTTCAAACCCTTCAAACGATTTAGATAGTTCATCCATGATAGCCCTATGTGCCGCCATGTGCTTGTTTGCCTTACAAACATTCGACACTTGTTGGGCAACAAGATCCGAATCTCCATAACACATTAAACGTTGGATGCCGATGTCCTTAGCAATCCGAATTCCATGCAGTAATGCTTCATACTCGGCAATGGTGTTTGTCACCGTGAAGTGTATCTGCAATACATAGAAAAGTTTATCTCCTTGGGGTGACTTGAGCACCATGCCAGCCCCGAGCCCCCGAGCGCTTTAGACCCGTCAAAATGCAAGGTCCAGTATTCCGACTCTGGCAGGGTCATATTCTCCATTGTTTCTGTCCAATCAGCGACAAAGTCAGCGAGGATTTGGGATTTTATTGCGGTATGGGGCTTGTACTCAATGTCGAAAGCTGAAAGCTCTATGCCCCATTTTATGACGCGTCCTGTGGCGTCACTATTATTGATTATATCTCTCATGGGAGCTGTGCTCACCACAGTAGTTGGATGTTCCTGAAAATAATGCCGTAACTTACGAGATGCCAAGAACATGCCGTAAGCCAGCTTTTGATAGTGTGGATACCGCTGTTTTGATTCAGTTAAGACCTCACTGAGATAATAAGTCGGACACTGCACCAGGTGTTCCTGATTTTCCTCTGGTCTCTCCACCACCATGAAAAAATACTGACGACCTTGTTTGTCGCAGCGAGATAGAGCAACATCGGTTCCTGTGGTTCCGGTGCTACGAGGATGGGAGCAGATGAGAGTACTGCTTTCAGGTATTATAGCGCAGCTTCAGCTTCGTCGGTCCAAACGGATTTCTTGGTCTTTTTCAGGAGCTTGTATAGTGGTGCGGCTCTTTCACCGAGCCGACTTACAAACCGACTGACTGCAGCAATGCAACCAGTTAGCCTTTGAACGTCCTTCGGGCGAGTCGGCCTAGAAATATTGAGTATAGCCTTGATTTTGTCTCGGTTTACCTCTATGCCTCTTTGAGACACGATAAAACCTAACAATTTTCCGGCTGGGATTCCAAAGAAGCATTTCTTCGGGTTAAGCATTATGTTGTATTTTTGTAGATTGGCGAACGTTTCCTCCAAGTTGGAAATCAAGGTTTCCTTCTTTTTGGACATCACCACAATATCGTCCACATATGCATGTACATTGCGTCTGATTTGATCGTGGAGGCAACACTGCATAGTGCGTTGGTACATAGCTCCTGCATTCTTGAGCCCAAAGAGCATCGTAACAAAACAGAAGGTTCTGAAGGGGGTTATGAATGAAGTTTTTTCTTTGTCAGATTCCTTCATCCGGATTTGGTGATAACCGGAATATGCGTCGAGAAAACATAGGAGTTCCGAGCCTGCCGTAGAATCGATAACTTGATCAATCCTAGGAAGAGCGAACGGATCTTTGGGACAAGCCTTATTCAAGGCAGTATAATCAACACACATCCTTAAATCAGTGGTGTCCTTTTTAGGGACCATTACAGGATTGGCCGACCACTCAGTGTGGATGACCTCTTCTATGAATCCGGCTAACTCGAGCCGGGCTAGTTCCTTAGCTATTGCCTTCCACTTTTCATCGCCAAAATGTCGTAGGGACTGTTTGAAGGGTTTAGCATTTGGGTATACATTTAAAGAGTGCTCGGCAAGTTCCCTAGGTACTCCGGTCATGTCATATGGCTGCCATGCGAAGATATCTTGATTTTCTTGGAGGAACTTGACGAGCGCGCTTTCCTATGCGCTATCTAGGCCTACGCCTATCTGGGTCACCTTGGAGGGGTCATCATCCTTCAACGGCATCTTATTTGTCTCTTCCGATGCTTTGAACTCCGGATTCGGCTTTGTCACCTCCTTCTTTGCCGCGGGCATCTCGGACGGATCTATGGTCTTCTTGATCTCCTGGTACTCCTGGGCATGCAACACGGCTTCAGCAAAGGCGGCATTTCCATCCTCGCACTCTCGCGCCTTCTTCGGGTCTCCCCTGATGGTGATCACGCTGTTGGGACCTGGAATTTTCATCATATTGTAAATGTAACACGGATGAGCCAAAAAAGCCTAGTAAGCCGGACGTTCGAATATAGCGTGGTACGCGCTCTTGAACGGGACCACTTTGAAGGAAAGTGCTTCCGTCCGGTAGTTCTTTGGAGTTCCAAAGGTCACATCCAAAGTAATTGCTCCCAGGGAATTTGCTTGTCTTCCTGGGACAACTCCGTGAAAGATCACAGAGCTGTAATTCAGCTGGGTCTCCGAGATCTTCATCCAGCGTAGCGTTTCGACATACAAGATGTTAATGTTGCTGCCGCCGTCCATGAGAGTATTGGAGAAACCATAGCCGTCAACAAGTGGATTGACGACTAAGGCGTATTTTCCTCGCATGTGCAACTTAGGCGGATGATCAACACGGTCAAAGGTGATTGCCACTTCCGACCAGTCTAAGAACTGAGGGACAGGCGGAACTGTTGCGTTGAGCTCATGTAGAACTGCTTTCTTGACCTTAGTTGGTTGAGATCCGAGGAAGGTGACATAAGTGTATTTCTTTGTCGGGAAGTTCTTCTTCCCTTCTGGCTTGGGATTTGAAGCATCGGCTTCCTCCATGTCGAAATCATCCTTGGTCTCTTTATCTTTTTCGGGATTCTTCTTTACCTTCTTCCGCTTAGCCCTGTAGCCAGCGGTATCTGTCGTCATTGAAACGACATTCGGAGTTTGTGTGGGACGAGCCCCCATTGGCGTCTAAGTGATGCACACATGGGTTATTGGCAATGTCGTTCCAAGAGTAGGTTTTGCTAGGTTGCTGGTCAACTCTACCTTGTACTCTTGATGTCCCACGACCGCGTCCACAGCCACCGCCGTGCCCTCCTCATCCTCCAGACCTGAAAGTAGCAGTTACCACTATCGTTTCCGTGTTGGGCTTTTTTTCCGAGGTGTTCTTGCGCTTCTGAGCTTGCTGCTTTGGTGGTTTTGCCGACTGTGGCACAGCTAGGGTGTTAAGTAATCCCTCTACGTCGTCGTCAGCATCTGCATACTTGCTCGCTGTTTCTATCATCTCTCCCAAATCAGTCACCTTGTCATACTTCAAGCGATGACGTAGTAAGCCAATTGGGAGACCTGCAATGAAAGCTTCAATTGTAGTTTGGTCATTTACTCCTTCACAGGAGTTCTTGGTGTCGATCCATCATCCGAGATAATCCCGACAAGTTTCTCCGGCTTTCTGGGTGCAATGCTGTAGGTCTCCTACCGTACAGGGCCTCCGATACGTGCCTTCGAAATTCCGAAAGAACATGCTTTGCATGTCATACCAGTTGTGGATGGTGTTCTCCGGAAGTTCATTGAGCCATGATCGTGCCGTCTTCCGCAACATGAGTGGGAGATATCGGGTCGCGACCAGTTGCTTTCGCCTTTGGCGTCTGATACAGCCCGAAAAAATCCTGGAGCCAAGTGTCTGGCCGAGCCATACCGTCGTAGGCTTGAATATGTCTTGAGATAGCAAATCCTTCCAAAAATTTTGTGGCTCTTATGCATGGTACGAAGCACTTTGGGCCCACATATATATCATCATTTTCGTAGCGCCGTGCCTCTATGTTGGAGTTAATCGTGTGCCTTGCGTCACTTGGGGACAGGGATCATCCTGAATGACGGCTATGGCTACGGTGCCTTGGAGCCGGACTTCGGCTATTGCTGTTGGGTCCGCAACATAGAAAACAAAAAAATTCCTACGGTGTGAACTACACGCCAAGATCTATCTACTAGGTACAAAGCAACGGGTGGACATACATCCAAAGAGAAATTACCCTCGTAGACAACGAGCTTTGTTAACGAGTAGGAACTCGTGGTTGATGTAGTCGTACACTTGCCAATCTCAAGATCGTGATGAAGTCCAGCAGGTCCGGCTCCAGCACGTCCATCAGATCCAGCTCCAGCACCACCAAGTCCAGCACCGCAAAGCAACAGTGCATCCGTGATCGCACACACGTCCGGTACCCCGATGTAGCATCCCAATTGTCTAACAATTGTAATGCTACTTGGTCTAGTAATATAATGGCTACTTCAGATATATAATTGTTGCATCATCATTATATCATGCTCATGTCATCATGCCACCTTGCATTTGAGAATCATATAAAAACCCTTTTTCTTTTGGTTCTTATCTCATATGCATTATTAATTGTATTTGCCTCTTGATATTGTATTTGGTTCTTGATATATTGTTTAATGCCCAAGTTGAGTTGGGGGCATATCTTTTATTAACTCCACCACCTTTTCTTTCACCACCTTATAATTCCACCATCCAACTAAATATGAGCTTTGCATTTTATTTGGTTTTCCCTCTAGCTCATGAGGGTTGGGATGGATCCAATTCTTTTCCACATGCTCTCATCTTGGCATCATGTTGTTTTCACATTATTGATATATGAGAGCCACATGGCCATCTTTGCATGCCTTGTGAATGGAGCCTTTTGCTAGCTTCCATATGGATTGTTTTGGGGTTATTATCATGTTGGAATATTGTTAGGCTTACTAAATGCCTAGTGGCACATCCACACTAGCAAGTCCCAAGCTTACTCAAACATGATCATCTCCATCTATTTTCCACTTGGAATTCTTTCTAAATTCCTTTGCTTGGGCCTTACTTCACACTTTGGGATGCATAATAATAATGCCATGAAATAATATTGTTTCACAAGAATCATCATGGCATTAAATATTTTGCATGGGCCATGCAAGTACCCTTTTAGCTTGTCATTTGGATTTTATTTGGTTTTGGGGTGGATCCTCTCACTCTCTCATCTCTCTCTTTTAGCTTGATCTTATCTGATCATGCTTAAACCACCTCCCCCTCTTTTCTTGTTTTGTTTTGGTTTGATCTTAGTTGTTCTTGGCTTGACCTTGTCCTTAGCAAACCCCTAGCTTCGAACCACTCCATCTTTCTCTCTAAGCCCTAGACCATCACCTTACTCCATCATCACCCCCTCTCCTAAACCATAATCCACACCTAATCTTGACCAAACCCTAAGCTACCACCACACCTTCCCTCTCTCGGCCTCCCTCTCTCTCTCTGGCCCCACCTAGCTGGCCCCACCATGCCACCTAGCTACCCCCTCCACCACACAAACCCTAGCCCGAGCCTCCCATCTACCCCAACCCTAGCTCTACCCGAGGCTACCACCTCTCCCTCCCTAGCTCTCTCTCTGCCCTAGGGGCCCCCTAACCCGAGCCTGCCCCTGCCTCCCTTGGCCTTGGCCGTCCCCACCTGCCATCCCCTTGCCCTGCCCCTGCCGACCGAGCACGTGCTCGAGGAGAGAAGGAAAAAGGGGCACCGAGGCCACCTTTCCCCATCCACCTGCTCCCCACGCTCCTCTCCTCTCCCCTTATGCTTTACCCCCGCCACACGCCTCCTCTGGTTCCCCAGATCTACCCCGAAGGCGCCCTGCCCTCTCCCCCTCTCTTCTCCATCGCCACCGGCTACGCCATCGCCGGCAACCCTCGGCCCCTCGCGGCTACACCGTTCCAGACGACAAGCACGTCGGGGAGGTGATCGAGGAGACCAAGACGAGCACCTGCACCACGCCTGTACACGCAGTCGCGGAGGAGAAGCGCCGGAGCCGCCAGAACCAGCGCCGCGCCCACCGGAAACCCTAGATCGCCGGCCTCTGCACCATCGGCGATCGCCAGCGCCTCGGCCCGAACAGACACCGTCAGCACCCTCGCGACGCTGAGCAGGGGATATATCAAGAGAACCAGGAGCACTACCCAGATCCTTCTCACGCTTCAACTGAGCTGCCAGGCAAGCACTACCACATGCTTGCATACATATAGTACCTATTGCCTCTATCTTACTCTTGCATCATTGAGTCGCGATTGCATTAAATTGAATCCCAAGTATTGCATAGCCTTTACTTTTAAACCCCACCGAAGCTTGTTCCCCCATCCCATGAGCCATTACTACAGGAGTTGTTTGAGCCATGCGAGTCGTAGAACAGCATGTGTAGGGTTTGTGAGTGTCTGATGAATAACGAGGTACCTAAACAACTTAACCTGAGTAGTAATGGGATAACTAATGAAAGTGGCATCGGTGAGCCATATTCGCTATTTGGTTTTTCAGGCTCACTTGTGTCCCGTAGGACCCCGAGTACTTGATTCCTGTTCCTTGAATATTCGCGCTATCCACATCCGGGAGGCTTATGAACCTCCCTGAGCCAGAGCTTGATTCATTCTTATTTCTTGGGGCCACAAACTAGTTTGAGGTTTTATTTACTATCTTGTACTTATGCCATGCTTTCTCGCTTATTTAAATTGTGCAGGTACTGCATGTCTGTTAGGTCCGTGACCCTTTTCGCTGTCGACAAGCCCAGCCACACTTTCGGTTCCCATCGTTCATAGCCACACACAAACCTTGAGTCCGTCTCAGAGCCGGCCAGTTTCGCTATGGTAGCTTAATGGGGTGGCCCCTGAAATATTTCTGAATCCTGTAATTGCTTTGTCGTGGATCGCCTCGTTGGTTTTGATTTGGTTTTTCCGAGGCATATCGAGTGTGTGTTGCTATTTGTGCACCCCTGCAGGGTAAAACTTTCTGAAAGCCGTGTCCGCGGTTATGGACGACTTGGAGCACAGTTTCTCGATCATAGACAAGCATAACTAAAGTACCGCTTTTAATTTGACTAGACTAGGTACCTGACTAGTAAATAGTACAACACTCATGGAATGGTTAATAAAACTGCCAACGGATGGGGGGGTTGTTCGTCCGCTTCCTCGTCGGTAAGCGAGGAGGAGGATGGATCTGTTAAGATTACCGTTATAACTGTTGATATTAACTCACGGACATCCGTCTATCCCTGGTTAGGCGGATGGTTAGCGAGTATCTATAGAATTGCTAGGGTTTATCTTTTGCTGCAATTGCGTCACCCCAGGTTGTGTCTCCTTTAGCGGCATAAAGACTTGCTGAGTACCCCTAGGGTCTCACACGATAAATTATTGGTTTAGATGAACAGGTACACTCGCAAGATGGATACTGGGTGGAAGAGACGGACGATGTGGGCAACGATCATTCGGTGTAGAGATTCCGGGAACGGGGATCCATGAGATCTGTGGGCGGGATGTGCTTATTTATGGGGCATCTTATGCCGATTTGCTTCTTATCCGTACTCGGATTTGTCTTCCGCTTCCGCTTGATACTTTGTTGATTGATGTATGAGGAGATATCCTAAACTATTATATCTATCTAGGATATTTGGATCTTGCCGTATGGCGTTGCTATATTTCCTTTCTTTTTAGATGGAATGGCTCTGATGTACTATTGTATGGTGGCTTGCATACATACTCATTTGTGTATGTAGTTGATCCTTCCCGCCGATTACGCCTGCCGTTCTTGTCCCGATGTTTGGAAATGGTTGGGACGGCGAAAGGTCTACTGTGAGTGGCATTTGGGCCCCACCATTATTTCAACCATTTCTGATCATCCAGGCTTGTACTAGGAGCGTAATTCACCGAGGTAGTTACAATTGGTATCAGAGCCATCCCGCCCTTCAGGGTCTCAGCCAAATGGTCGTTGTCTGTCTAGCAAATATTTTTGGTAGCTATGTATACTAGGGAAAAATAAAACATGAGAGTAGGACTGCTTCCATTTTTCTTCTTACCCACCCACCGCCCTTTTCTGGTAAGGAAGTGTAACGTTTTCAATCCTCTTCTTAAATTCAAACTAGGATTCACGTGTTCTGGGTTTCCGTAGTACCATAGGTTGTGTATCTGTGTGTGTGAGTGTGTGTGTGTAATTCCTTGTCTATCTGTTGCATCCAAGTTGTTATCTTATCGGCCTTTGGTTATCAACTATTGGTACATTCCATACCGACAGGCTTTTGCTAACCGACGCGATCTATCTGATTCGTTGTATCCCGACGCGATCTGTCTTACTCTTTGTTATCCGACGTTATCTTGTTTGTGGTGTTCGTTTCCGTAGTTGCTAACCTTTAGGATCATCGTGAGAAGAAGGTGTTGAGATATGTGTTTGACTTGTTCATGTGCGGAGTAATGATTTGAGTGCGGGATGGAGTCGCGACCATACCACTACTTTTATCATTGCTCTTGTATATTGAGTTGGTAGAGTCACTAATCTTGATTCGTTAAGTGATTTTATGATCTATTGGTATTTTAATGCCGAAATTTGTGGAAAATTTTTCTTTGATATATTTGTGTACCACACTCCTTTTCAGTCGTGTGCGATATGCTTAATATCTTCTAGGTGCTTTGAACTTTGTTGATATTTTAATATCATCTTAGTAAATTGTATCCTTTAATCTTGGTTAATTCCATTTTGGTACTACTGTGGATTATTTTTATTCTCCATCATAGTACTGACTTGTGTTTTATATCAATAACAGGATGGCACCACCACGCCGTTCTGAGGAGGACATACAACCTGAACTGGGGGCAGCTTTGTCAAGCATCGCCAATGCCTTGGCAGCAATGCAGCAGAACCAGCAGCGGTTTGAGGAAAGTGTCAGGAGGAATGAGTTTGTTCCGCTACCTCCACCTCCCAAGCGAGGAGACATCAAAAGCTTCCTGAAGTTCAACCCTCGTCAGTTTGATGTTTCTGATCAACCACTTGATGCTGATGATTGGTTGCGTGAGATGTCAAGGTTGCTGATGACTGCTGATGTTCCTGAGCAAGAATGGGTAAAGTGTGCTACTCACCTTCTGAAGGGAGATGCAGCTCTCTGGTGGGAGAATTACCTGAAGGCAAACTACACTGGTTTTCAGCCTACTTGGGAACAGTTCACTGGAGCTTTCAAAGAGCGATGTCAGAAATTGTCATGGAGAGGATGAAGGAAGTGTTTCTCAACCTCAAGCAGGGCAATGATAATGTCAATACCTACATCAGGAACTTCATGAACCTTTCTCGTTATGGTGGCGATGAGATCTCTGATGACAAGAAGAAGCAAAAGAGGTTCAGGCAAGGGCTCAATGCATCGATTAAGTATGCAATCACACATGCAAGGCCGGCATCGTTTCTGGAACTTCAGCATACAGCTCTGCAGGAAGAGGCAAGTAGGCAAGTGTTTGAGGAGTCAAAGAAACACAGCCGTGATGCAGCAAGCTCTTCAGCTATGTCAGCTCCTTCTAAGCGTCGTGTTTGGGTTCCTAACACCCCACCGTCGCTCCCGGCTCCACCAAGACCTTCAAGCTACACGGCAAGGCCATCAAACTTCCTCACTGCTGCTCCCAGGGGCTACAACCACCACTACCCTGGAGCGCCTGGCGGAGTCCCTGGCTACGTTGCTCCACGTCCACCTGGTGCTTGTTACACTTGTGGAGACTCTGGGCATCAACAATGGAACTGTCCGATGAAGAACAAGGTTCTTCCTCCACCACCTCCAAGATCTGCGGCAAGCTCTCTTTTGGTTCGTGCACCACCACCTCGGGCTCTCAACATCAACACCAAGCCCGGGTCTACTGTTGCTCGTGCCAACTGCATCAACGCCGCTCAAGCTGAGCATGCACCTGGAGTTGTGATGGGTATGCTTCCCGTGAACTCAGTTCCTGCAAGAGTTTTGTTTGATTCTGGTGCTTCGCATTCTTTTGTTTTGCATAAGTTTGCGCATGAGCAGGATCTGGATATGGTTCCTTTAGCACACCGTCTGGTGGTTCTATCTCCTGGTTCAAACATGAGGGCTTCTCTTATCAGCCATGGCAATCAAATTGAGATTGGTGGCTCTTCGTTCTCGGTGTCCTTAATCATTCTAGGCAATTCTGACATTGATGTCATCTTGGGCATGGATTGGTTGACAGCAAATGCAGATGTGATTGATTGTGCTGAACGCTCGGTTTCTCTGAAGATTCCTGAAGGCCATATAGTCTATTCTCCAAGTCTGACTCCTGCTATCCAGCTTTTCTCTTTGGCAGCTCTGAATGTTGATGCTATGGAAGCTATTCAGAGTGTTCCGGTGGTCTGTGAGTTCCCAGATGTCTTTCCTGAAGAGTTGCCAGGTATGCCTCCGGATCGTGAGGTAGAGTTTGTTATTGAGCTTGAACCTGGTACCGCTCCTATCTCCAAGCGGCCTTATAAAATGGGTCCTGCTGAGTTGGCTGAACTAAAATGGCAGCTTGATGAACAAGAGAAGTTGGGTTTTATTCAGCATAGTACTTCTTCTTGGGGTAGCCCAACTCTCTTTGTTAAGAAGCGAGACCAGACTGATAGACTTTGTGTTGACTATCGGGCTCTCAATGCTAAAACCATCAAGAATAAATATCCCCTTCCGCGGATTAATGATCTCTTTGACCAGCTAGCTGGAGCTGTGGTTTTCTCTAAGCTGGACTTGAGGAGTGGTTATCACCAAATCAAGATTCGCAAGGAAGATGTTCCGAAGACAGCTTTCACCACCCGCTATGGCCTGTATGAGTACACGGTTATGTCTTTCGGTCTCACCAACGCACCTGCCACCTTCTCGAGGCTCATGAACTCGGTTTTCATGGAGTATCTTGACAAGTTCGTTGTGGTCTATCTGGATGACATCCTAGTCTACTCTAAGTCAAAGGAAGAGCATGAAGAACACCTTCGGTGTGTCCTAAACAAGCTTCGTGAGAACCGCTTGTATGCAAAGTTCTCCAAGTGTGAGTTTTGGCTGCCTCAAGTAACCTATCTTGGTCACGTCATCTCTGCCAAGGGCATTGCAGTCAATTCGGAAACTATGAAGACAATTGTTGAATGGCTTCCTCCTGTCAATGTCAAAGAAGTGCGGAGTTTCCTTGGTTTGGCTAGTTATTGCCGTTGCTTCGTTCAGAACTTTTCGAAGATAGCGAAGCCTCTTACCGATCTCCTCAAGAAAGGCAAGAAATACCTTTGGACTCCTGCATGTCAAGCAAGCTTTGAGACACTCAAAGAGAAGCTCACTTCCACACCAGTCTTGGTTCCTCCGGATACATCCAAGCCGTTTCAGATCTTCTGTGACGCCTCTTTGCATGGATTGGGTGCGGTCCTTATGCAAGAAAAACAAGTTGTTGCTTATGCCTCTCGCCAGTTGAAGACGCATGAGATCAACTATCCTACACATGACCTCGAGCTCGCAGCAGTTGTCTTTGCTTTGAAAGTATGGAGGCACTACTTGCTTGGCAACCTGCTAGAGATCTTTTCTGATCACAAGAGTCTGAAGTATATATTTACTCAGCCCGATCTCAACCTTCGGCAAAGGAGATGGATTGAAGCAATCAATGATTTTGATTTGACCATCAACTACACTCCGGGCAAAGCTAATGTCATGGCAGATGCTCTCAGCCGCAAAGCTTATGTCAACAACCTCATGATGGAAGAACAACAGCCTCTCTTGTGCGAGGAATTCCATCAGCTCAACCTTGAAATTGTGGAACAAGGGTATCTCCAGAACCTTCTAGCAACACCTCTCTTGGAAGAAAAGGTTCGCTCTTCTCAGCTTGGCGATCCGTACACAAGAAAGATCATCTCCAGGATTCAGCTTCCGAAGTATGAGTCCTTCCACGTCGATGATCAAGGCACGCTTTTCTTTGAACACCGGATGTTTGTTCCGAACTACCCGGGTTTGAGAGAGCAAGTTCTCAAGGAGGCGCATGATTCTGTTCTTTCTATCCACCCTGGCAGCACAAAGATGTACATGGACTTGAAAACACAATATTGGTGGCCTGGTTTGAAAAGGTATTGTGCCAAGTATGTCTCGGAGTGTGATGTCTGCCGCAGAGTGAAAGCTGTCCATCAGAAACCTTCCGGTCTTCTACAGCCATTGAAACCCCCGGAATGGAAATGGGAGAAAGTAGAGATGGACTTCATCACTGGTTTTCCAAGGTCGCAGAAGGGCAACAATGCAATCTTTGTTGTCATTGACAGGCTTTCTAAAGTGGCTCACTTCTTCCCCGTCAAGGAAACCATTTCTGCAATTCAGTTGGCGGAGCTCTATATCAACAAAATTGTCTCTCTGTATGGGGTTCCTCTCGAGATCAGTTCAGACCGTGGAAGTATCTTCACTTCCAAGTTCTGGGAGAGTTTCCAAAATGCTTTGGGAACAAAGTTAAACTTCAGCACAGCCTACCACCCTCAGTCGCAAGGACAAGTGGAGAGGATCAATCAGATTCTAGAGGATATGCTTCGTGCTTGCGTCATCTCTTTTGGCATGAAGTGGGAAGAATGTCTTCCTTATGCTGAATTCTCGTACAACAACAGCTTCCAGAAAAGTCTAAAGATGGCACCATTTGAGGCTCTCTATGGTCGCAAATGTAGGACTCCGATTGGTTGGTCGGGTGCAGGTGAAAGGATTCTGTTTGGCCCTGACATTGTGACTCAAGCGGAGGAGAAGGTGCATATCATTCTTGAAAATCTGAGGATTGCTCAAAGTCGACAGAAGAGCAATTATGACAGGAAGCACACAGACATGGAGTATGTCCCTGGTGATCTCGTTTACCTTCGTGTCACTCCCATGAGAGGCACACACCGTTTTGGTATCAAAGGAAAGCTGGCTCCTAGATACATCGGTCCCTTCAAAGTTCGTGGAAGAAGAGGAGAAGTTGCTTATGCTCTTGAGCTCCCGGAAAAACTCAAAGTCCATGATGTTTTCCACATCTCTCAGCTCAAGAAGTGCTTCAAGGATCCCGGCAGGACCGTGGACCATGAGCTTATCAATCTCCAAGAAGACCTGTCTTATCAAGAACACCCCACAAAAATCCTTGAAGTCGCAGAAAGAAGGACTCGCAACAAGTCCATCAAGTTCTGCAAGGTGCAGTGGTCGCACCATTCCGTTGATGAAGCCACTTGGGAACGTGAAGATGAGCTCCGTGCCAAGTATCCCACCCTCTTTGTGTCTTCTTCTTCTTCCTAGAATCTCTAAGCAGATTCTGTTTAGTGGGGGAGAGTTGTAGCATCCCAATTGTCTAACAATTGTAATGCTACTTGGTCTAGTAATATAATGGCTACTTCAGATATATAATTGTTGCATCATCATTATATCATGCTCATGTCATCATGCCACCTTGCATTTGAGAATCATATAAAAACCCTTTTTCTTTTGGTTCTTATCTCATATGCATTATTAATTGTATTTGCCTCTTGATATTGTATTTGGTTCTTGATATATTGTTTAATGCCCAAGTTGAGTTGGGGGCATATCTTTTATTAACTCCACCACCTTTTCTTTCACCACCTTATAATTCCACCATCCAACTAAATATGAGCTTTGCATTTTATTTGGTTTTCCCTCTAGCTCATGAGGGTTGGGATGGATCCAATTCTTTTCCACATGCTCTCATCTTGGCATCATGTTGTTTTCACATTATTGATATATGAGAGCCACATGGCCATCTTTGCATGCCTTGTGAATGGAGCCTTTTGCTAGCTTCCATATGGATTGTTTTGGGGTTATTATCATGTTGGAATATTGTTAGGCTTACTAAATGCCTAGTGGCACATCCACACTAGCAAGTCCCAAGCTTACTCAAACATGATCATCTCCATCTATTTTCCACTTGGAATTCTTTCTAAATTCCTTTGCTTGGGCCTTACTTCACACTTTGGGATGCATAATAATAATGCCATGAAATAATATTGTTTCACAAGAATCATCATGGCATTAAATATTTTGCATGGGCCATGCAAGTACCCTTTTAGCTTGTCATTTGGATTTTATTTGGTTTTGGGGTGGATCCTCTCACTCTCTCATCTCTCTCTTTTAGCTTGATCTTATCTGATCATGCTTAAACCACCTCCCCCTCTTTTCTTGTTTTGTTTTGGTTTGATCTTAGTTGTTCTTGGCTTGACCTTGTCCTTAGCAAACCCCTAGCTTCGAACCACTCCATCTTTCTCTCTAAGCCCTAGACCATCACCTTACTCCATCATCACCCCCCTCTCCTAAACCATAATCCACACCTAATCTTGACCAAACCCTAAGCTACCACCACACCTTCCCTCTCTCGGCCTCCCTCTCTCTCTCTGGCCCCACCTAGCTGGCCCCACCATGCCACCTAGCTACCCCCTCCACCACACAAACCCTAGCCCGAGCCTCCCATCTACCCCAACCCTAGCTCTACCCGAGGCTACCACCTCTCCCTCCCTAGCTCTCTCTGCCCTAGGGGCCCCCTAACCCGAGCCTGCCCCTGCCTCCCTTGGCCTTGGCCGTCCCCACCTGCCATCCCCTTGCCCAGCCCCTGCCGACCGAGCACGTGCTCGAGGACAGAAGGAAAAAGGGGCACTGAGGCCACCTTTCCCCATCCACCTGCTCCCCACGCTCCTCTACTCTCCCCCTCTGCTTTACCCCCGCCACACGCCTCCTCTGGTTCCCCAGATCTACCCTGAAGGCGCCCTGCCCTCTCCCCTCTTCATCGCCACGCAGCTCGCCACGCCACCCTCGGCCCCTTAACTTCTACCGTTCAGATGACAAGCACGTCGGGGAGGTGATCGAGGAGACCAAGACGAGCACCTGCACCACGCCTGTACACGCAGTCGCGGAGGAGAAGCGCCGGAGCCGCCAGAACCAGCGCCGCGCCCACCGGAAACCCTAGATCGCCGGCCTCTGCACCATCGGCGATCGCCAGCGCCTCGGCCCGAACAGACACCGTCAGCACCCTCGCGACGCTGAGCAGGGGATATATCAAGAGAACCAGGAGCACTACCCAGATCCTTCTCACGCTTCAACTGAGCTGCCAGGCAAGCACTACCACATGCTTGCATACATATAGTACCTATTGCCTCTATCTTACTCTTGCATCATTGAGTCGCGATTGCATTAAATTGAATCCCAAGTATTGCATAGCCTTTACTTTTAAACCCCACAAGCTTGTTCCCCATCCCATGAGCCATTACTACAGAGTTGTTTGAGCCATGCGAGTCGAGAACGACATGTGTAGGGTTTGTGAGTGTCTGATGAATAACGAGGTACCTAAACAACTTAACCTGAGTAGTAATGGGATAACTAATGAAAGTGGAATCGGTGAGCCATATTCGCTATTTGGTTTTTCAGGCTCACTTGTGTCCCGTAGGACCCGAGTACTTGATTCCTGTTCCTTGAATATTCGCGCTATCCACATCCGGGAGGCTTATGAACCTCCCTGAGCCAGAGCTTGATTCATTCTTATTTCTTGGGGCCACAAACTAGTTTGAGGTTTTATTTACTATCTTGTACTTATGCCATGCTTTACTGCTTATTTAAATTGTGCGGTCTTTGCACTTTGTCTTATTTAGGTCCGTGACCTGTTTTTGTATCGACAAGCCAGTCCACACTTTCGGGTTCCCGATCGTTTACACCAGCCACAAACCTTGAGTCCGTCGTAGTGGCCAGCTTGCTATGGGTAGCTTAATGGGGTGGCCTGAAATATTTCTGAATCCTGTAATTGCTTTGTCGTGATCGCCTCGTTGGGTTTTGATTTGGTTTTTCCGAGGCATATCGAGTGTGTGTTGCTATTTGTGCACCCTAGGTAAAACTTTCTAAAGCCGTGTCCGCGGTTATGGACGACTTGGAGCAGTTTTCGATCATAGACAAGCATAACTAAAGTACCGCTTTTAATTTGACTAGACTAGGTACCTGACTAGTAAATAGTACAACACTCATGGAATGGTTAATAAAACTGCCAACGGATGGGGGGGTTGTTCGTCCGCTTCCTCGTCGGTAAGCGAGGAGGAGGATGGATCTGTTAATATTACCATTATAATTGTTGTTATTAATTCACGGACATCCGCTCATCCTGGTTAGGCGGATGGTTAGCGAGTATCTATAGAATTGCTAGGGTTTATCTTTTGCTGCAATTGCGTCACCCCAGGTTGTGTCTCCTTTAGCGGCATAAAGACTTGCTGAGTACCACTAGGGTCTCACACGATAAATTATTGGTTGATGAACAGTACACTCGCAAGATGGATACTGGGTGGAAGAGACGATGTGGGCAGCGATCATTCGGTGTAGAGATTCCGGAACGGGATCCATGAGATCTGTATGCGGGATGTGCTTATTTATGGGGCATCTTATGCCGATTTGCTTCTTATCCGTATCGGATTTGTCTTCCGCTCGCTTGATACTTTGTTGATTGATGTATGAGGAGATATCCTAAACTATTATATCTATCTAGGATATTTGGATCTTGCCGTATGGCGTTGCTATATTTCCTTTCTTTTTAGATGGAATGGCTCTGATGTACTATTGTATGGTGGCTTGCATACATACTCATTTGTGTATGTAGTTGATCCCTTCCTTTGCCGATTACGCCCGTTCTTGTCCCGATGTTTGGAAATGGTTGGGACGGCCGAAAGGTCTACCTGTGAGTGGCATTTGGGCCCCACCGTACTATTTCAACCATTTCTGATCATCCAGGCTTGTACTAGGAGCGTAATTCACCGAGGTAGTTACACCCGACAACCTCTGTCCCTCGCTCCAGCAAAGCAGCGGAAGCAGCAACTCCTTTCCAAATAAAGCCACCGGGAACATGTATCTCGCTAATCCGAGACCATGGGGGAATAATACTAGAGGGGGAGAGAGATCCTTCACGAGGAGGTGTGAGTGAGAAGTGAGGAGAGGGGGGCCTTTTATAGGAGGAGGGGAAGGTACCCCTCCCCATGGCCGGCGCCCCAAGAGGTGACCCCTCACCTTCTCATTCATGTGGTGGTAACTCCCTCCACATAAATTTGCCCCTTCACATTCTCTTTTAAAGTCCCCACTTTAAATGCATTAAATTTCTCCAAATTTAATGCTCTCTCATTTAATAAAACTCTTTTATTAATTTTATTCAGAATTTTGTTAATTACTTTAATTAACAAACATTCACATAAAACCCCTGCAACATTTCAATATTACATGCATAACCAATTTCAGCAATTTCACCCGAAACAGTTTCGGTGTCTATTGAAATAATTCCAGCGCTTTCTTAAATCTTTATCTGAACATATTTGCTCCAAATGGTGTTGGTATCCCTTAAATGTGTCACCCTACGGTTCGCGAATAATGTAGACATGATCGAGACCCCTCTCCGATCAATAATCAGCAGCGGGACCTGGAGATCCATCGACTACACATTCAACGATGACTTCTGTGATCGTGAGAACCTTTAACGCTAGTAACTAAATCCCTTTGTCCCGCGATATATTACATGTCCGAGATTCGATCATCGGTATCTCCATACCTAGTTTGATCTCGTTACCGACATGCACTCTTTTCTCGTTCCCGTGATATAACATTCTAGTGATCACATCACTTGCTTGCAAGCTATTTCAATGTGATATCACCGAGAGGGCCCAGAGTATATCTATCCGTCATCGGTATTGACAAATTCCACTCTTGATCCATGAGCCTCAACATAACACCTTCGTAGCACCGAACCCACCTTTATAGTCACCCTGTTACGGTGTGACGTTTGATGTTATCAAGATACTCTTCCGGTGTTAGCAATTAACATGTCTCATGGTCTAAGGACTAAGATTACTTCGTATGATGTTATAGAAATATAAACATAATGACTTGATCGTAATGCTATACTTTGGATGAATGTTCATCACATCATTCCAAAAATGGTGTGACCTTGTTATTAACAACATCCAATGTCCATGATCAGGAAACCTTGATCATCTTGTTAATCAACAAGCTAGTCTATAAGAGAGGCATAACTAGGAACCCTTTTTGTTTATTAAACACACATGAATTGATGTTTCCGATCAATACAATTCTAGCATGTAAAATAAACATTTATCATAAACATGGAATAAGATAATAACCACTTTATTATTGCCTCTCGGGCATATTCCCTTCATTTGCCACCACCTCCTCCTCCACGACACCCTCCTTGGCCTCCTTGGGAGCCGTTGTGATGGCTGCTTGGTGGAGAGGGTGGAGCAGCTAGATTGTTTCTGGCTGATCGCCGGCCTCCGTCCGGAGCGTCATTATTCCGGTTCCGGGGAGGGCCTTTGTTATGACGAGCCCCCTGCCGGCTTGAGTCGGCACGGTGTCCGTCGTTCCTTCGTTCGTCGTTCCCATTGTGGTGGGGCTCAGTCAGACGGCTTGTATGTCTAGGAGGTGGCATTCTTTGACGGTCCTCCTCCTGATGTTTCTCTTTGTCTTCTTCCCTGTGATCGTTTGACTCTCGCCAGGGAGGATTCTTTGGATACAATGCAACAATTGCCTCTTGCTCCGCGGCTGGAGTAACGTTGCGCCAGTCACGTGCAGCTTTGCGATGCTGTCCTGAAGATCCGATTCTTGAGTAGTTGTCTTCCTGACGGTCAGAACGGTGATGCTGTTCCGGAGCACGTTGGGGTCTTACATCATTCCAGGCCGGATCCGTGCGACATTGGTCGGATTGGGAGACCAGTTTTCTGCTTCAGGACTGGGCAGCCTTCTGTTGCTCTAGACCCTTGGTGGGTAGCTTAATGCCCAATCGAACCTGTTCTGGGCCTGGATTACTTGCTAGGATTTCTCGAGCAATGGCGGTGTTTTGCACTGGTGTTGGATATACCCAATCTCCCTTGCTGTCTCGTCGAGGCATCCCATGGTCTTCTCCAAAGAGGACTTTGTGAACTTCCGGGAATTGGTCGTCACGAGTGTGACGTTTCCGGGTCTTCTGATGCTGCCGAGAGATTTACTTCTCCGCAGTTGCCATGCTTTCTTTTCTTCCTCGATGTTTTTGGCCTCATCAAGGAGTACCTGGCGACGCGCTTCTAGGGCCTGGGCCCTTTCATCCAGCTCTTCCGCAGTAAGTTCTGCAGCTGTAGGGATAGGTGTGGTTAATGCAGCATCGATGAGTTTACACGCACCGTCGGTGATCACGTGTCCATCCACCGACTCTTCTTTGGGCTCTTCTAGGATAAGTGCTCCATCCGAGTCTTCCTTGTATTCCTCGGCAATCACCTCCTCTGTTGGAAGTTCTTTTGCCAGGGTCTTGTTCTTCTTGTTCTTCTTCTTTGCCTTCTTGGTAGCGCCGGTAGCAAAGACGGATTTGGGTCCATTTCCCGGAGTTAAGCTATGATCGGTACTTTCGGACATTTGGATCTCAGGATTATCTCTGATATCCATGTCATCCTGCGCTTTGGGAGAGTTTTCCCCGGATCCTTCATCCATGGCTTCTCCTTCTTCTGCAGCTTTGGAGTTGTACTCCTCTTCATACTCTGCGGAGAACTTTCAGAAATCCGCCGACGTCATCGAGTCATTCGAGGATGCGGGTAAGTCGGTGTTTGTTCCGATCGCCTCTAGCACCGAGTGCACCGAGTTAGTGTTGTCTCTAGCATCGGCAGAGCCGGATCCAGATCCAACGTATCCGATGAAGTGCGATGTGTGGGTCCTGAGGTAGTTGCGGCTTTCCTTGTGGGCTTCCTCGAAGATCTTGATGGTTTCAAGAATCTCATCCACGCTTGCGTCTTGCATCATCATGCGCCTCAACGTGTGCCTCAGGAACGGTTGATCTATTCCGGCGTTGGCAGAGCCGGAACCAAGGTTGTTGTTGTGATCCTCCTGGATTTCGACTTCAACGGGTGGATCGGTCTGGGATTCAGTCTCGCTAGGGAGATCCACTCCAGATTCGACTTGAGCCGCGAGGTTTGCTTCAGGCCTGGATTTCTCCACTATCTCCGCAACGAGTGCGGGCTGGGTGGGATTAGGGTTTTCTGAGATCCGGAACTCTGTCGCCTCCGTGGACAAAGGGGACCCAGAAGTTTCTTCTGTCTCTATCATCATCGATGGGGTGGGTGGGACAGGTTCAGCGAATCCGATGTACACATCGCTCTCGCTAGAAGACATGATAGTGTAGGCAGTCACGGCCTCCCTAGCCGGAATCCAGGTCTCGTCGAGAACGATGAGAGGGACGTCGCTGGCGTAGAGGATGTGACCGACGGTGATGGTCTCGCCGATTCCAATTCTTGCAGATTCGGCTCGGAACACAGATCCGAAGCTCACTTGCCCCACGGTAGGCGCCAACTGTCGTCGGCTTAATGACAAGTACGCCATGAGGGGGTCCTCAAGGCGTGTGGAAGAGAGGGGTGTGAGACATACGGTATTCCGGGACGGTGAGCGCACAAGTTTACCTGAGTTGAATCATGGCTTTGGACAGATCCTACTCCTGCTAGCAATCCAGTATTACGGCAGAGCCGGAATATGGGTTAGAAGGGTTTCGCCTGTGCGAGTTGAGATTGTAGACTATTGAGGTGTTTCCCTAAAGGCTCTCCCTAGGACGGCTTATATAGATATCCGGCCTAGGGTTTACAGGAGAGATCTATCCGGCTACGACTAAGAGTTGGTTACAGAGTACATCTTGAACTACAAGTAACACTATGGGCCTATGTCGGTAAGTTTTCTGGGCCTTCCGTGGCAGATTTGGACTCTGTCTCTTCTCCACACTGGCTTGGTGAAGCAAAGCTCTAACCCAAAGTGGGCCACCCTGGTTAGTGAGGTACAGTGAGGATACCCAGAAAGTATATCCCCAACAGATGTAGATCGATGTGGGGGGCCTTCAAGATCGTAGTCCCTTCTTCTCTTGTGTGATGGTGATGGTGTAGATCTGATTGGAGGCGGCTATGGCGGCGGTACGACTGTAGGGCTCCGCCTTGGTGGAGGATATGGCCTTGGGGGTGCCCTAGGGTTCCCCCAATACCGTCATATGATTTAGGGAAGGTTCTGGAGCTTCTCTGGGGCGAAATCCCGTCATTTGCGACCTTTTTCGCAACTATACGGCGGGACCTATACGGCTGGAAAAATGCTTCCCTCTGTACAGTTTCTCGTCAAACCTTCAGGTTCCGTAGTGTTTTGGCTGCCGTTTCTTCATACGAACTCTGATTTGGGTGTTCTTGGACTCGTTTGATTCGTATCGATGAGGGATACAATCCAGTGGTCTTGGATATTTATTTTGAGAAGTTGGAAAAATCACTTTTTCCAACACCCAAATGGCTAAGTCTGGTCCCTGCAGCTCCTCCATACTATGCTCTGTTTGTTCCTTTTGCCTTTGTTTTATCCATAATCATCATCAACACCTAAACACATGTCATAGACAAGGAAAGTGATAAAATTCTACCTAAACTGCTAAATGTGCAAAGCTCATATGAAAGTAAATGAGAACTAGAAGTCATGCATATAAGGCATAACTATAGCTAGAAGAAACATGATATGAGAGATAAATGGCACATTTTATATGGCTAAAAGAGGTGGTATTTCATAGACATCAACTTCCCCAAGCTAGACCTTGCTTGTCCTTGAGCAGGAAGGGTCGATAATAAATTAATGGTTGTGAAATAGCTTATCATTGGAAATCAATGCCTTGCATCCTTATTTCTTCTACAAGCTCGAAGAGAGAAAACATGTATTCATATAAGGCAACACAAGCTCAGTTATAAAGACCACTAAAGATTCATCAAAACTTATATGCTCCATGTCAATAGTGAATCTACTTGCAGACAAACTTGTGATCCTCTTATTGTACCTTTTGTATAACTTTTCATATCATTATTTTTTAATGAGGCAAAACTTAGTCACAAATAGATGTCAAGCATAAATAGGAATAAAGTTTATCAATTCTACCCAATCATGTCATCTAGTTAAGGTTCTCAAGTGCAAACATCAGTTATTGAGTTTCAGAAAGTTTATCTCTTAGTAACGAGATTTATGCCAAAAGGAAATGCGAGAACATGTCAAAAGAAGCATAGCATTATACTGTCTCTTTTGGTTATCCACATCAATGAATCATGGTATCAAACACTTATTTTCTATTATTTGTCTTTCTAAAACTTCAATTCATCAGTAATGAGATCATGCCAAAACTTAGTGTGTTTAATCAGACTGTGCAGGCTAAGAATGGATACTCATGACCATTACCAAGGTTTCCCTTTTCGGTATAATGATTTCTCATAACGGTTAGAGGAGTATTCCCTCTTTTTCTTTGAACGCAGGCCCATGAGAATACCAATGCATACCCAAATATAGCATTTTTGCTACATATGTTGGGCAACTCATATCCAAAATCCAAGAGTTTCCTCTTTTTGGACTGTTCAAAGGCCAGCGGAGTTGTTAGCATCCCATGTTGTGCGACAGTGGTGCAGACACGCATAAAGCAATATCATACTTTAATCAACAGGTCAAGATTTGGCATGCATCTCAAGTACCGCTAAATATTAGTTTCTTCAAACAAATCCTTCCAAAGAGTACTATCAAGTCGATCATCACATCTATGGTGTTGAGTATCTTTAAGGCTAAACTCTTAAGACAATTAAACAACACCTTATTTAGCATAGCACTCAAAACTTCGAAATATCATTTCCAATTAACAACTCCTTCCATAAGCAAATTATCAATTCTATTGTTTTAACATTATGGGGTCGAGCATAACCTATTCATTTAAGACAAAGCTATTTAGTGACAACCAAAAAATTTCAAAAGATCTTGATCAAGTATTCATTCTTTCCAAGTGTAGAGATTGTGGCAATGTTTTCTAGAGGATCACAAATAGTGTCACAAACTTGATAAACAATTTGGCAAGATGCATACAAGCTCTAAGTCAACTCCTATGGTGCCTATCATGAGAAAGTGTATCCCATATGAATACAAAACTAGACTCACTTAAACAAGCATTCAAAAACAGCGGGATACAGGATTACATTAAACCTTCATTGAATACGAACATTGCACAAGACTCTACACATGCAGAAGTAACCTCCCCAAGATTAGAACTTTGCAAGAACCAAACATGAGTATATCACCAAAAGAAAAGATAAAATACAGTTTCTAAAAGAGAGTGTGATAAGTGGTTACCTCCCCAAGCTTAGTTGAAAACAAGGGTGACACACTTTACCATTGAGGTACAAGTAACCTCTCTTTTGATGGACAAAGAACCTTTGCTTCAATATGTATTTCTTGATATGGCCCAGTGTGCCTTCCTTGAGGACCTGCTTAAAAACTAAAAAGAAAACGAAATATTTTTGTGTTTCTGAAGACACGGGTTTAGCTCACAAGTGATAAAAATACAAGTCCCACTGAGTCAGTTCATCAACCTAAGCACCAAGCTTAAGTCAACAAACTAGTTCTAGAAGATGCCTCAACTAGATTGTGATGAGGTGCAAGCGAAACAGGATACGAGACAAGAGTGTGCATCCCCTATGCGCTTATTAAAAGAGGTTCGAGTTGGAAGGTTTTACCAGACACTAATTGTCGAAGCGTTGAATTAAAGCAACCAAGTGGCTCATGTGAGTGTTTGCACGGTCGACACTACTGTACACGTCATCACACAAGGTTCAAGTCCCTACGAAAATAACACACAAATAAAATGCATAGGTTTGGTATATGAACATAGTTCATTTACCCCACCGATAACAGGAAAGTAAAAAGAAAACATGAACTTCTATAGAGAATTATAGTCTAGGAGGTTTCTGAGGTAGAAATTTATTGATTACATATGCTCGGCTTATCTAGATCATGGGAGAAGCTTCTAGGTGGTGTTTTGAGGTTTTTAGAAGAAGAAAGAATAAAATTTTGAGCAATGGTTACCTTCTAGTTGGCGTTTGAGGGGTTTTCTCAACTATACGGGCGCAACTATACGGCCAGACCAAAAGGGTCCCGCCATATAGTTGGTCGTTAAACTTACTGTACCTTGGGAAATAATTTTGACGAAGGCATCGATATCTATACGGCCGGAATTTATATTCCTGCTCTATAGTTGGTCGTTAAATCTTCAATACTATGGAAAAGAATTTTGAAAAATGCATCGATAACTATACGGTCAGAACTATACAGTTGGAATTTTCATTCCCGCTGTATAGTTGGTCATTAAACCTTCTGTATCTAAGAAAGAAAATCTGCTGATGGCAAAGATATCTATACGGCCAAACTATATGGCTGGAATTTTTTATTCCCGCCGTATAGTTGGTTGTTAAACCTTCAGTAAATATCAAAAAAATTCTATTTCTTCGAGAATTCTTTCTTATCCTGAAACTTAGCAAAACACCTTGTTTTGACAGTAAAATAACAACTTTAATTTTCGACCAACAACAGCATGTATAAAAAGGGATTTAGGTACAACCGAGTTATGCAACACATAGTAACAATAATTGCTACCTTTTGAAAACTACAACAAGATAACTCTAATGGCAAATCATGCAAAGAATAAAAATGCCAATGCAACATGAATGCATCAAGACTCAAGACACAAAACTAAGAAAGACACCTAATGACTTCTGGGTTGCCTCTCGGGAAGCGCTTTCTTATAACCAAGTAGCCAGGATTTTCTCCATTATTATTTCAATAGATAGGAGCCAGAGAATTATTTATTCTTACCTCCAAAAGAGGTTTGGAGCACTTACTCTTATATCCTGGTCGAATTTTCACCCGCTTATGGTGCATCAGAGTCATGTAGATAAATGTGTTATTGCTCACAAATGATGATTGATGCACCATGTGTGGTGAGCATACCTCCCTAGATAGCTTCAACAAAAGGATTAGATATTTACATATAAATTCAAACCTTTCACCTTTAATAGCATCATCAGGATACAATTCATAGTACTCTTCTTGGGTTACACTATCACGAGGGAACACTTCATAATACTCATCTTTAGCAATAGGGAAAAATTCAAAAGTGTCTCTATTCTCTAGTTCATCACCCTTGCTATCAAGTTCATCAGTTCTAGAGCTATCAATCCACTCATAAAAAGAAGCATCATCAACAAATATTTCATCAAAGATGTGCTCTCCCGAAACCTGCTCATTAATATTACAAGGATTTATCTCCAGTTCATAATTATTAGTGTTCTCCAAATGAGTATCTAGGCATAAAGCCTCCACAGATAAATTATCTTCAGTCTCGACACAATAAGAATCATTACTAGAGACTTAGGCATCATAAACAAACTTATTATTAGTAGAATGATGTTTGTCTTCAACCTCACCTTTTTGGTGTTCCTCCTCGTTATCCAGTGGTTCCTAGAAAATGTTAGTTTCAGGAACTATTGTTTTACATAGCTCCTTACTCTTTATCACAAGTGCATTTCCACTAAAATGTTCTTGACAATATAATCCATAATATTATGATACCTTGCTAAATCCTCATTGTCGCTACTTTACATAATAATACCAATTTTCCTGATAGCTCATGAGACCCTTCATAAACTATGTATTCCAAGAGTTTTACATTATTACCGTTTATGTGAGTATTGGTTGATAAAAATTCTTTAAAGAGAGGAATGCATTCATAATCATAAAGCTTGTTAGGCTTACAATTATATTGCCTCATCCCTTTGAATAAATTTGACAAATTACCAGAACAGTAATCCACCTGCTCCCACATGTCCATTAGTTGCATATCCTCAAGGATTAGTGGTTCTTCTTCATGTTCATCCTCTTCTTGGGAAGGAACTTCATCCTCCTCCAAAGGGATTTGCAGTTCTTCTTCGTGTTCATCCTCTTTTTGTGAAGGAACTTCGTCCTTCTCCAATGAGATTTCCTGTAAACAAGTAACTTTGTGCGCTACGGGTTTTCTCCGTGCCTTACTCCTCATAATAAGTGTATTCTCACTAAAATGTTCATGAGAATACCAAGAAATACATTGTAGGATTTCATAAGCTGTTTTTATGAGAACACTATCTTCACTATTAATACGTGATATGACATGTATTATCAACTCATGGGCACCTTCAAAGATAATATACTCTAATACTTCACTAGTAACATCACCATTATTATAAGACACTGAAGATTGATTAAAAGTATCATAGCATTGAAAACGAAAGTAGTGCCCAAGTTTCATACATTGAGGACATATTATTGGATCATCTATCGTATTCGAAGAAATTAACCTTTTAGCATATTCCACTATTTGGGAATACATTTCTCTTACCGTCATATTGCTCACTTGTTCTTCAAAATATTAATCCTCCTCTTCCAATGATGATTCCCATCCCATGTTAATAGCATCACATTATTCATAGAAAGATTCATCTTCTAGTCCCTCACCAAAGTCCCCAAGATCACTGTCTAGGCACGAATCCTCCTCAGAACAATCATCATAAGTTTGGGCCTTATAGAAATCATTACTAGATAATGAGATATCATTTGCATGCATACTATTTGTGTTGGGTCCGCAGCATAGAAAACAAAAAAATTCCTACGGTGTGAACTACACGCCAAGATCTATCTACTAGGTACAAAGCAAACGGGTGGACATACATCCATAGAGAACTTACCCTCGAAGACAACGAGCTTTGTTAACGAGTAGGAACTCGTGGTTGATGTAGTCGTACACTTGCCGATCTCAAGATCGTGAGGAAGTCCGAGCGCCGCAAATCAGCAGCGCATCCGCACTCGCACACACGTTCAAGCCACCGAACAACCTCCACCTCCTCGCTCCAGCGATCCAGTGAGCGAACTCCTTCCGCATTTAAATGCCACTGGGAACATGTATCTCGCTAATCCGAGACCATGGGGAATAATTCTAGAGGGAGAGAGATCCTTCACAAGGAGGTGTGTGGATGAAGGAGGAATGTGGCCTTTTATAGGAGGGGGTGCCCCTCTCCATGTCCGCATGGGGGTGACCTCACCTCCCCATTCATGTGGTGGTAACTCCTCCACATTAAAATGCCTCTTCACATTCCCTTTTAAAGTCTCCACTTTAAATGCATTAAGTTTCTCCAAATTTAATGCTCTCTCATTTAATAAAAACTCTTTTATTAAATTTATTCAGAATTTTGTTAATTACTTTAATTAACAAACATTCACATATAGCCCCTTGCAATATTTCAATATCACATGCAGAACCACCTTACAATTTCACAAACAATTTCGGTTTCTATTGAAACAATTCCTGCGCTTTGCAATTCTTTCGTCTGAAACATATGTGCTCCAAAATGGTGTCCGGTAACTCTTAAGTGTGCCACCCTACGGTTCGTGAATAATGCAGACATGATCGAGACCCTTCTCCGATCAATAATCAGCAGTGGGACCTGGAGATCCGTACTGACTCCTACACATTCAACGATGACTCCTGTGATCGTGAGAACCTTTAACGCTTGTAACTAAATGATGTCTCTCGATATATTACATGTCCGAGATTCGATCATCGGTATCTCCATACCTAGTTTGATCTCGTTACCGACATGCACTCTTTTCTCGTTCCTGTGATATAACATTCTAGTGATCACATCACTTGCTTGCAAGCTATCCTAATGTGATATCACCGAGAGGGCCTAGAGTATATCTATCTGTCATCTGGATTGACAAATTCCACTCTTGATCCATGAGCCTCAACATAACACCTTCGAGTAATGAACCCATCTTTATAGTCACCCTGTTACGGTGTGATGTTTGATGTTATCAAGATACTCTTCCGGTGTTAGCAATTAACATGATCTCATGGTCTAAGGATAAAGATTACTTCGTATGATGTTATAGCAATATAAACACAATGACTTGATCGTAATGCTATACTTCGGATGAATGTTCATCACATCATTCCACCAATGGTGTGACCTTGTTATTAACAACATCCAATGTCCATGATCAGGAAACCTTGATCATCTTGTTAATCAACAAGCTAGTCTATAAGAGAGGCATGACTAGGAACCCTTTTTGTTTATTAAACGCACATGTATTGATGTTTCCTATCAATACAATTATAGCATGTAAAATAAACATCTATCATATACAAGGAATACATAATAACAACTTTATTATTGCATCTCAGGGCATATTTCCTTCAGTCTCCCACTTGAACTAGAGACAATAATCTAGTTCACATAGTGATAAATCTAACACCCATAGAGTTCTGGTGTTGATCATGTTTTGCCCTAGGGAGTACTTTGGTCAACGGATCTGCTACATTCAGGTCCGTGTGCACTTTACAAATCTTTATATCTCCATCCTTGACATGTTCGCGGATGGAGTGAAACCGGCGCTTAATATGCTTGGAATTCTTGTGAGACCTTGGTTCCTTGGCGTTGGCTATGGCTCCATTGTTGTCACAATAGATCACCATCGGGTCCAACGCACTGGGAACCACACCCAGTTCCGTAATGAACTCTTTCATCCAAACCGCTTCCTGCGCCACTTCTGAAGCAGCAACATATTCCGCCTCCATTGTTGATCTAGCCACCACAGGTTGTTTAGAGCTCCTCCAACTAACTGCTGCTCCGTTCAAGAGAAATACGTATCCGGATTGAGACTTAGAGTCATCCGGATCAGTGTCAAAGCTAGCATCGACATAACACTTAGCGACTAGCTCTTCTTCACCTTCATATATAAGAAACATATCCTTAGTTCTTCTCAAGTACTTAAGGATATTCTTGACCACTATCCAGTGTTCCGAACCTGGATCAGATTGGTACCTACTAGTCAAACTAATAGCATGTGCCACATCCGGTCTTGTACATAGCATGACATACATTATAGAGCCTATGGCTGAGGCATAGGGGATCTTATCCATTATCTCTCTTTCTTCCGCTATAGCCGGACTTTGAGTCTTACTCAATGTCTTGCCTTGCAACATAGGTAAGAACCCCTTCTTACTTCTGTCCATATTAAACTTCTTTAATATCTTATCAAGGTATGTACTCTGCGATAGCCCAATTAGGCGTCTTGATCTATCTCTATAGATTTTAATGCCTAATATATATGAAGCTTCACCAAGGTCCTTCATCGAAAATTTGTTGTTTAGATAACTTTTAACACTGTTTAAAAGATCTAAATCATTTCCAATCAATAATATGTCATCCACATATAATATCAGAAATGCCACATTGCTCCCACTCACTTTCTTGTAAATACAAACCTCTCCATAAGTTTGGACAAATCCAAACTCTTTGATCACCTCATCAAAGCGAAGATTCCAACTCCGTGATGCTTGCTTTAGTCCATATATGGATCGCTGAAGTTTTCACACCTTATTAGCATCCTTAGGATCGACAAAACCCTTAGGTTGTATCATATACAACTCTTCTTCAATCTTACCATTGAGGAACGCAGTTTTGACATCCATCTGCCATATTTCATAATCGAAATATGCAGCAATTGCTAACATAATCCTAACCGACTTAAGCATCGCTACGGGAGAGAATGTCTCATCGTAGTCAACTCCTTGAATTTGTCGAAACCCCTTTGCGACAAGTCGAGCCTTATAGATGGTCACATTACCATCAGCATCAGTTTTTCTTTTGAAAATCCATTTATTCTCAACGGCCTTTCGGTCGTGAGGTAAGTCCACCAAGTTCCAAACTTGGTTCTCGTACATGGATTCCATCTCGGATTTCATGGCTTCTAGCCATTTGTTGGAATCCGGGCTCATCATCGCTTCTTCATATGTCGCAGGGTCATCCATTTCATCAATCATGAAATTCATAACAGGATTGCCATACAGTTCAGGAGCTGCACGTGTCCTGCTTGACCTGCGAGGTTCGGTAGTGTCCTCTTTCGGAGTTTCATGATCAATATCATTAGCTCTCTCTTCATTAGGTGAAGTCAACTCCGAAACAACTTCTAGAGCTGCGCTACTCGCCATTTCATGAAGAGAAGGTTCAATAACCTCTTCGAGTTCTACCTTCCGACTACTCACACCTTTCGCGAGAAACTCCTTCTCAAGAAAGGATCCATTCTTGGCAACAAAGACCATGTCCTCAGATCTGTGATAGAAGGTATACCCAATCGTTTCCTTAGGGTATCCTATGAAGACGCATTTTTCCGCTTTGGGTTCGAGTTTATCCGGTTGAAGTTTCTTCACATAAACATCGCATCCCCAAACTTTAAGAAATGACAGCTTAGGTTTGTTTCCAAACCATAATTCATACGCTGTCTTTTCAACGGATTTAGATGGTGCCCTATTTAAAGTGAATGTAGCGGTTTCCAGTGCATAACCCTAAAATTATAGTGGCAAGTCAGTCAGAGACATCATAGATCGAACCATATCCAATAAAGTACGATTACGACGTTCTGACACACCATTACGTTGTGTTGTTCCGGCAGGCGTGAGTTGTGAAACTATTCCATAGTCTTTCATATGTGTGCTAAACTCGTAACTAAGATACTCTCCTCCACGGTCGGACCGCAGAAATTTGATCTTTCTGTTATGATGATTTTCCACTTCATTCTGAAATTCTTTGAACTTTTCAAAAGTTTCAGACTTGTCTTTCATCAAATAGATATACCCGTATCTACTCAAATCATCCGTGAAAGTAACAAAATAATGATATCCACCTCGCGCCGACACACTCATTGGTCCACACACATCAGTATGTATGATTTCCAATTGATCTGTCGCCCGTTCCATTGAACCGGAAAACAGTGTTCTAGTCATCTTGCCCATAAGGCATGGCTCACATGTATCAAATGATTCAAAATCAAGTGATTCCAAAAGTCCATTAGAATGGAGTTTCTTCATGCGTTTAACGCCAATATGACCTAGACGGCAGTGCCACATGTATGTAGATATATCATTATCAAGTTTAATCCTTTTAGCATCAACATTATGAATATGCGTAATACTACTATCGAGATCCAACAGAAACGAACCATTCAACATAGGTGCATGACCATAAAAGATATTATTCATATAAATCGAACAACCATTGTTTTCAGACTTAAATGAATAACCACTTTGCATCAAACACGATCCGGATACAATGTTCATGCTCAGTGCAGGCACCAAATAACAATTATTTAGGTTTATAACTAATCCCGATGGCATATGGAGAGGTAGCGTTCCGACGGCGATCACATCAACTCTTGATCCATTGCCGACCCGCATCGTGACCTCATCCCTTGCTAGTTGTCGCTTGTTCCGCAGCCCCTGAACCGAGTTACATATATTAGCAACCGATCCCGTATCAAATACCTAGGTGCTACTGCGAGTACTAGTCAAGTACACATCAATAACATGTATATCACATATACCTTTGTTTGCCTTGCCGGACTTCTTGTCCGCCAAATACTAGGCGCTTGCTTCCAATGGCGATCCCCTTGCAATAGTAGCACTTTCGTGTCGACTTAGGGCTAGCTCGGGGTTTCTTTTCAGGCGTGGCAACAGACTTGCCACCCTTCTTTCCCTTGTGCTTGCCTTTCTTGTCCTTCTTGAAACCGGTGGTCCTATTGATCATCAACACTTGATGTTCTTTCCTAATCTCCACTTCTGCAGTCTTAAGCATTGACAGAAGCTCGGGAAGAGACTTCTTCATTCCCTGCATATTATAGTTCATCACGAAGCTCTTGTAGCTAGGTGGCAGATATTGGAGAACACGATGTATGCCTAAGTCAATGGGAATCGTTATTCCCAAGGACACAATCTTATCGGCGTACCCAGACATTTTGAGTACGTGCTCACTAACGAAGCTGTTTTCCTCCATCATGCAGCTAAAGAACTTTTCTGTAGCATTATAACTCTCTATGGCAACATGGGTATCGAAAATCATTTTCAATTCTCCCATGGTATCAAAGGCATTGCCATTTTCGAAACGTTTTCGAAGTTCTGGCTCTAGCCCATACAGTATGCCACAATGAACTAAGTTGTGGTCCTCCTGACGAGTTATATAGACGTTCTTTTCCTTGTCAGGGGCATCAGGAGCTGGTGGGGGGCCTAGCGGCGCATCTAGCACATATTGCTTTTGTGCAGCAGTGAGGAGAATCCTCAAATTCATAGCCCAGTTGGCGAAGTTGCTACCATTCGCAGCAAGTTTCTCTTTCTCCATGAACACATTGAAATTAAAAGCAGGTGGTGCCATCTACAACAGAATTTGTAAAGTATATTTAGACTAAGTTTATGATAGATTGAGTTCTACTAATCCAAATTACTAATGAACTCCCACTCAAAAACGACATCCCTCGTGTCCTTTTGGTGATTACATGAACCAAATCCACTACACCAAGTCCGATCATCACGTGAGTCGGTGTAGCTTCAAAGGCGAGCATCTATATGGGCATCATATCAACTATATGACTCATGCTTAACCTTTCGGTCCGTGTTCCGAGGCCATGTCTGTACATGCTAGGCTCGTCAAGTAAGAACCTTAGTATTTGCGTGTGTAAAACTGTCTTACACCTGTTGTATGAAAGCGTAGAGTTGAAAACACCCGATCATCACGTGATGCCTCAAAACACGATCCACAAAATGGTGCATACTTAAGGAAGAACACATTTTATCTTGATATCTAAATGAGGGATCATCTTATAATGCTACCAAACGCGCCAAACTAGCAATATAAGATGCTAACATCTAATGTGTGAAGTGAGATGATATGGTCCGTGCATTTGATCTCTATCATTTGCATCGTGGTATGATCTTGATCATTCCTTTGTGTGTAAGGCCAAGGTCTATGGAACTTACACGTTAAGTGAGTTGTAAGAGTATCTATTATACATCTACTTACAACAATACCATATCAAAACACTAGCCTAGCAACGATCTAAACTAGACGCCTCTAATTTATCAATTGCAAGTTTTACGTGGCTTAGGGCTTTCGGAGATAGAACCTGTCTAACCTACGAACATGAACCACAACGAGGATAACCAAGTTATTAGCAACTCGTTGTAAATCATATATTGACTATAGTAGGAGAGACAGACACCCGCCAGTCACTTATGCAAAACAAGTTGCATGTCAGTCGTGGAACCGGTCTCATGTACGATGACATGTAAGGTTGGTCCGGGCCGCTTCATCCCACTATGCCACCAATATCCAAAGTACATAGAAGATGCAATAACATGATCATCATCGCCCACATATAAACATATGTGTACTACCCGTGCAAAGCACCTACACATAGATCAGGCTCTGATACCACTGTTGGGTCCGCAGCATAGAAAACAAATTTTTTCCTACGGTGTGAACTACACGCCAAGATCTATCTACTAGGTACAAAGCAAACGGGTGGACATACATCCATAGATAACTTACCTTCGAAGACAACGAGCTTTGTTAACGAGTAGGAACTCGTGGTTGATGTAGTCGTACACTTGCCGATCTCAAGATCGTGAGGAAGTCCGCGGCCAAGAATCAGCATGATCCGCACTCGCACACACGTTCAAGCCACCGGACAACCTCCACCTCCTCGCTCCAGCGATCCAGCGGAAGCAGCAACTCCTTCCAGATGAAATGCCACTGGGAACATGTATCTCGCTAATCCGAGACCATGGGGGAATAATTCTAGAGGGGGAGAGAGATCCTTCACAAGGAGGTGTGTGGATGAAGGAGGGAATGGGTGGCCTTTTATAGGAGGAGGGGTGCCGTCTCTCCATGGCCGGCGCATGGGGGGTGACCCCTCACCTCCCCCATTCATGTGGTGGTAACTCCTCCACATTAAAATGCCTCTTCACATTCCCTTTTAAAGTCTCCACTTTAAATGCATTAAGTTTCTCCAAATTTAATGCTCTCTCATTTAATAAAACTCTTTTATTAAATTTATTCAGAATTTTGTTAATTAATTTAATTAACAAACATTCACATATAGCCCCTTGCAATATTTCAATATCACATGCAGAACCACCTTCTGCAATTTCACCGAAACAATTTCGGTTTCTATTGAAACAATTCCTGCGCTTTGCAATTCTTTATCCGAAACATATGTGCTCCAAAATGGTGTCCGTAACTCTTAAGTGTGCCACCCTACGGTTCGTGAATAATGCAGACATGATCGAGACCCTTCTCCGATCAATAATCAGCGGACACGGAGATCCGTCTTGACTCCTACACATTCAACGATGACTCTGTGATCATGAGAACCTTTAACGCTTGTAACTAAATCCTTTGTCTCGATATATTACATGTCCGAGATTCGATCATCAGTATCTCCATCCCTAGTTTGATCTCGTCATCGACATGCACTCTTTTCTCGTTCCCGTGATATAACATTCTAGTGATCACATCACTTGCTTGCAAGCTCTCCTAATATGATATCACAGAGAGGGCCTGAGTATATCTATCCGTTATCCGGATTGACAAATTCCACTCTTGATCCATGAGCCTCAACATAACACCTTCAGAGTAATCGAACCCATCTTTATAGTCACCACATTACGGTGTGATGTTTGATGTTATCAAGATACTCTTCCGGTGTTAGCAATTAACATGATCTCATGGTCTAAGGATAAAGATTACTTCGTATGATGTTATAGCAATATAAATACAATGACTTGATCGTAATGCTATACTTCGGATGAATGTTCATCACATCATTCCACCAATGGTTTGACATTGTTATTAACAACATCCAATGTCCATGATCAGGAAACCTTGATCATCTTGTTAATCAACAAGCTAGTCTATAAGAGAGGCATGACTAGGAACCCTTTTTGTTTATTAAACACACATGTATTGATGTTTCGTATCAATACAATTATAGCATGTAAAATAAACATCTATCATATACAAGGAATACATAATAACAACTTTATTATTGCCTCTCAGGGCATATTTCCTTCAATTTGTGTGTGGAAATTTATTTTTAGAAGTAGGAGATTCAAGTGGTTGATCAAGTTGCCCCTCTTCATTCTTATGAAGATAATTTGAGAATAGCTCAGCGATAGTCTTACCTTCAGTCTTACCTTCCACTAGTTGAGAGGGTGCAACATCAAGTGCCACCTCTTTATTAACAACATGTTCCGGTGGTTTAGGTGGAAGCTCTTTGAGTGGAGTTCCCTCCACATTATATTTTGGAGACCTTGCAAAAGGTTAGATTCTTCCATGGCAGCTTTAATCTGCTCAACAATAAATGCATTATCAAGGAAGTTATCTTGGCAATAGCAGGATATAGGGTGAACTTCTTTATAGATCATATCAAGTGGTTTACTTTCTACTTGTATATCTCTTAAACGAAATAACAACTCTTGGCAACCATTAAAAAGCACAAATTGTAATGTGTCCTCCCTAGCAAGGCATTTAAACTCATCTCTATTATAGTCTGCTAGTTCGGTATCAAATTTATACTCACATTGATAATTGAGGTGATCTGGAGATTCACAACAATCATAACATAATTGATAAGAGGCACATTGTGTGGATGAATACTTGTCCACCCAAGTCAACCATTCTTTTAATATGCCTTGCCTCTTATGAATATCACCCAAAGTCGTTCCCTTTGACTCCTCCATTATAGATTTCATCTGTTGGAAGGTGGTTATCTCGAAATACATGATTAGTAACAACTATTTTTATGGGTTTTTGGTTTGTAAACAAAATAAAAAATACAAATGCAGCAAATAAAGAAAGCTTAAAAAAAATCTAGCAAAACTAAAATAAATACACAAAAGCTAAAAGACCTACAACGCTTAGCTCCCCGGCAACGACGCCAGAAAATAGCTTGATGACTGCAAGTGCACAGATCGTTTGTAGCTAGTTTCGAAATAAAGATATCGATCCCACAGGGAGTAGGAGTCTGAAGTCTAATAACTCTTTGAACTAAATACTGAAATAGTAATGCTAAATAACGTTCTAAGTAACAAGATTAAATGCGAGTTTTGTGTAAAAGATATTTTTGGGTTTTCAAATAAGAGAACAATAAGTAAACTAAAGCTGTAAGTAAACAAGAGCATGCAAGTATGATTATGAAAGTCTGCAAGATGATGGAAAGAGTTCTTAGGGAGTAGTGGATCCACCGCTAGTAATTAGAAAGAGAGATCAAAATTATTATAATGAATAAGACCATTTATGATATGTGTGGGAGGAGCTCCATATATGGACAAATAGGCAACAACCACTGCACACATCATCCTTCATAACCACAGCAAACAGCAATCGACATCAATCAAATTACTGCGCTATTAAGGGACTTTACCCTGTAGGATGTATCCCATGACATGGACAATGTTCCGTGAGTACTCCTCGGTTCCCAAGGTTATACGTAAGGAATGCCAACAACTTTATAGTCACCATAAGTGCTATCATCCCTCCGTCTACCAACAAGTAGTTCCCTCCATCTAGTCCTTAGTGAGGCAAATATTGAGTGGCGTGCTTCACCTAACATCAGGATGAAGGAAATCTAACACAGACATATAATGAACAATATCACATAATAATCTTTATCTCAATTCAATCTCATACTAGGGTTTCTCTTTATCCCCCAGAACAAAGAAAACTACTCACACATGAAGGAAATCAACATCATGGATAGAATATGTATGAAGTATGATGATACAATTGAAGACAAGTGCAAATCCAAGATTAATCTAGAATTACAACAAGCAACCAAAGGGGATTGGTGATGGAGACGTTGTTGATGAAGATGGCGATGTAGATCGATGTGGGGGCCTTCAAGATCCTAGTCCCTTCTCCTATTGTGTGATGGATATGGTGTTGATCTGATTGGAGGTGGCTATGGCGGTGGCACGGCGGCAGGGCTCAGCCTTGGTGGAGGATATGACTTGGTTCCTCTCTCTTGGGTCCTCCCTCCTTTATATAGGCCTTGGGGGTGCCCTAGGGTTCCCCCAATACCATCATATGGCTTAGGAAGGTTCTGGAGCTTCTCTGGGGCGAAATCCCGTCGTGTGCGACCTTTTTTGCAACTATACGGCGAGAACTATACGGCCGGAAAAATGCTTCCCGCCATATAGTTTCTCGTCAAACCTTCAGGTTCCGAAGTGTTTTGGCTGCCGTTTCTTTATATGAACTCCGATTTGGGTGTTCTTGGGCTCGTTGGATTCATATTGACAAGGGCTACAATCCAGTAGTCTTGGATATTTATTTTGAGAAGTTGGAAAATTCCACTTTTTCTAGCACCCAAATGGCTAAGTCTGATCTCTGCAGCTCCTCCATATTTTGCTCTCTTTGTTCCTTTTGCCTTTGTTTTATCCATAATCATCATCAACACCTACAAACATGTCATAGACAAGAAAAGTGATAAAATTCTGCCTAAACTACTAAATGTGCAAAGCTCATATGAAAGTAAATGAGAACTAGAAGTCATGTATATAAGGCATATCTATAGCTAGAAGAAACATGATATGAGAGATAAATGGCACATTTTATATGGCTAAAAGAGGTGGTATTTCACAGCCATCAGTTGGGCCCACCTCGGCATGGCTGGCTGGCCCCTCCCATGGAGCTTGACTCCTTCCCTCCTCTACTTTGGCTTAGTCCCACCTCGTGACTTGACTAGTTGGGGGTGTCCCCTTTTACCCTATACAAGAAGGAGCCTATGAGAGGGAAAATACACACAACAACATATTCTCTAAGGTAGTTTTCTTAGAGAATCTCTCTCTCTATCTCGTTGGCTCTTGCGCTAGTGTGGTTCTAGGAAGAACTATACGCGTGGGAGATGATGCATCTTCAGAACAACGTTGTGCTGCTGGATCCCTTGTTCCAGAAGGTCTACTTCCACAATCCTGGCTAGATCAGGGAGTACAGAAGTCATTCTCGAACACCAGATGTGTGCGAGATCACGGAGGTGCTGCCACTTGTGGAACCTAGATTATCACGCGAGGAGCTACGTGACCTTGAGGTCGGCTACAGGTATGACTATATCATCCATGTTCTGCATGAACGTTAAACACTTTCGGTCTAAAAGGATATGTTACCAAAACTCTCTCTATTATAGCATTACTGCTAGATAGATTCTGGCAATTGGTGTTGCGCTAGTTAGAAAAGTTATTGTTTTCTACTGCGAAATCCATCATAGTCTACGTGTTGAGATAGTTTGGCTCAGCAGGATTACTCAGCATACTTTTTTGTCTGTCTTGCCCGCCAGCGTGTCATACGAACGATTCAGCTTGGCAACGATGGCGACGTGCTAGACTCTACGCGATCATATCTAGGCAGCCTTTTTTTCTATTTCGCCCACTCGCATGTCAGATGAATGTATCATGCTGGTATCGATGTTGACGCTATGACTATTGTTGCTGCAGCATAGCTCGGTAGAAAATTTTCCTGTTTTACCCGCTCGCGTATCTGACGAACGTGTCATGCTGCTATCAATCTCGATGCTACGCCCGTTGTCACGATTTTGGTAGCTCGGTGAAACATGATGCTGCATCCAGCCTGCTATGTGTGCCGTCTATTTATACTAATCGCTCGGTGGCTCTGTGCGAGGTTATGCCTAACGTGCATGCTTACAGCCGCCGTCACGGATCTCGAGGTTCGCAAAAAAAACCCAGCCTTCTAAGTGTGTTGTCGTTCAGCCCAGGGATCGTTCATTTGTAGCGCGTTATGCGAGACCTGTTTAGGCTTCTGTCCGGTGCGGCGTAGATTTTACTAGAGGCATCGAGACGTCTCCTCTCCTCTTCCTCCTTTTTTTTGCCATTATTTATACCTCCTTCTCCTCGCATAGAGTAAGCCTCTTTCCTAAGAATGCCATTGATGCCTCTTTTCTCTTATTCCTGCAGACGATGTTGGACACTACACACCATTGTATGCTCTTCATATCCTCTCACCAATGTCCAGCAGAGCACGCAATACTTTCATGCCAAATCGGCAAAGATGATGTTCCTTCTTCGATGTCCTCCAGAGAAGCGGGTACTAATGGCATGCCATCCTGACAAACTATGGAGCAAGAGCAGGCTCAAGCAGAACTTTCCATCGTGGTAGAGGTGCTCAGGGATCATCAACAACATCAAGATGCCATGTAGGTGCCATCAAGAGAATTAGATGATGGAGGTGCCATCAATAGCATCAGGCCATGGAGGTGCCATCAAGAGCATTAGGCCATATATGTGCCATCAAGAGAATCAGGTTGTAGAGGTGCCATCAATAGAATCAATCTATGGAGGTTCCATAAAGAGAATTAATTTCAGCCTAGGTTAGGATGAAAAGAATAGAATCCTCCACCAGACGGCTAGATTAGAACGTAGATGGTCAAGCTGTTGTGGAGGTGCCATCAAGAGCATCAGGCTGTGGAGGTGCCATCAAGAGCATCAAGCTCAGCCTAACTTATGATAGAAAGAATAGAAAAATCCTCTACCAGACGGCTTGAGTAGAACGTAGATGGTCAAAGTAGCTTCCCATTGTGTCCCTAGAGCTTTCAGTCGTTTGTTTTCGGGAGAGTTCGCCCTTTTTCTGTCATGTAATAATATTTACTTTTTATCTTTACATATTGTTTCTGTTCCTTTCATCTAATGTTTTAGTTAGACATTGTCTAAGTAAGCACTATTTTACAATGTCCGGTTAGCAATCAAAATGTGTATGATAGGACCTTCTACTATATCATCCGGGACGGGAGGATGGACTTGCCGAGGTATCGACCAATTTTCTCATGAAACAAATTGTCTGTCCACCGTGCCCCGGGGGGTGCATGGAGAAGTCTAGTTAGTATTATTAGAATAGTATATAGAGCTAGAAATAGACTAGAATTCTAGACCATCCTATACTCCAAGTCTAGTTCGTTACGTGTACTTCTATATATACCTCTACTAGTGTATATTGGGTGTAGATATCTATTATACCCTGACTATAACCGCATTGTAACACTAAACCCTAATTGGCATCGAGGCAATATAAACACTTGAACCCCATGTATTATGCGTGCGGGGTTTTCCCATATCACGACGCTAATTCTATATTATTCCACCACTTCTGCATCGTCGCCCTCCGGGAAGATTAATCTTCTATCCGCGAGGACCGGCACTCGGTGGAAATCAAAGATTAAATCGATTCTTTAGATTAGATCAATTTTTAAAATTCCAATTTGTTAGAGTATACCACGGTTTATTATTAGAGTAGGTCATGGTTGTTATATTTGATAGTTCTCTACTAGGCTTCTTGGCTCCCAAGTCTTGTACTCCTATATAAACAACCCAAGGGCTCACAATGTAATAACGCAATGTGCAATATCAATCTATCAACACAATCAACTATTATGGACTTCATGGTATCAGAGCCTCTTGGTTCTTGACCTAGGGTTTAACCCACCGCTTTCGTCGTGCCACCCCAGGGAGAACAATATCCACCAGGATCTACGCAACTCATAGATTAGATCCAATAGATTTTGTCAAATTTTCTCGTTGGTTGCTTGACTGACGGTTCTTCTTATTTCACTAAACATAGAACGGATTGTGTCGCCACCGTAGCATGTCGTCATCACACGCCTTTACTCCAACCTCGACATTGACTCATCTCCGGTAAATCCTCGCCAACGACCGTGCCAAGGAGGTTGTACACGACACCCCAAAGGATGCCTTCACGTGTCGTCGCCGGCTTCTCCGTTCACATGTCGTCACCATGACGGCTCGTTTTCGCCAACATTAACCGGGACAATTGTGCCCGAATATGCGCCTCAACATAAGCAAACAGCCACATCAGCATCATCGATGGTCATCATTGCCAACAACAATCTACACCAACAACTCCACTGCATGTACCATATCATTCCCGCCACCACCAATCAAGGTCTTCGTCAATGCCAACAGGTTCTATGTTGCCACGCTCCTACATGTAGATGAATAAAATAGGTTTGATCTCCAACATCTATAACTTCTCCAACAAACACGAAAGAGCTTCTGCATGTGGATGAATAAAATGGGTTCGATCTCGAACATCTACTACTACTACAGTTCAATCTCCATCGACAACCACCTCACCTTCTTCGTCCACCATGACCTCGCTGCCAGAGTTGTAGTCTAATTTTTATTGGCACCTCTTGTGTTTGTTTTTATTTTTGCAACCACTTCTTCTACTCCAGCGCATATGACGTGCAACCGACTGTACACGAAGATCTTCTCTGCTGCTCCCTCTGACTCTGGATCGCATGGTTCATGATAGTCCTTGTCTTTGTACATTCGGTATTGGAAACACCGACGCGTTCCTTCGTCCTCGGCACGCTCCCAGGTTTATCAAGCTCGGAATGATGTGTTGCCTACCTCTACTACCGTAACTCCAGCTACATCTACTTGAGTTGACTATCGTTGCAACCGTCTTTTACCATTTTATTACTATGACGACTTCACCCGAGCTCAAAGACGACACCGATCAAAACTACATCAACCTCAATGACTTCATGAACAGTGAATACATCACCAATAGTCCAACAACACCATTGACCACGACAACAATGCCCATAGTATGGGCTACATCGACATTGGCATCAAGGGCTATCATTCATCGACATTCTCTCTAGTCGGCTCCTTCATATTATGCTCTAATCAGACCATCCACGATGCTCTTGCTGTTCGTGTCACTACTGATCTGACTCCAGGGGTGTTAGAGTATACTGCAGTTTAGTATTAGAGTAGGTCATGGTTGTAATATTTTGTAGTTCTCCATAAGGCTTCTTGGCTCCCAAATCTTGTACTCTTATATAAATAGACCAAGGGATCACGATGTAATAATGCAATATGCAATATCAAGATATCAACACAATCAAATATTATTGCCTTCAAAATTCATTAGATTAGATCCAACTTAGCCAAATAAATTCTTAGATCACTACCCTTCTATAGTAGATCAATGCGTAAATCCACCGAAGAATTCGTTACAGATTGAAGCTACCTATCCAGTAGCGCACGAGAAGCCTAGAGACGCCCAACGCACGCCATCCGAACAAGGTGGCACAACACTCCTGTTGTAACTACAGGAGGGAAGAGAGAAACTAGAATGCACGCAGTAAGCATCCCTAGGTGTCAACCATGATCATGTAAAGATGCGGTTGATGATGATAAGGCTGAGAAGGAAATGAATGTGTAAGACTTTAAATCCAATCGCAATTTTCCTATTCACTCCCGCCGTGACTCAGGGTAATGTTAGAATAGTATACTGAGTTAGAAATAGACTAGAATGCTAGATATTCTTGTACTCGAAGTTGATATCCCTCCGTATACTCCTATACATATCCCACGAGAGTCAGACCAATACACAACATACTATTAGAGATTCTATAATTTCCACAATTCAGAAAGTGTGATCCGATGATCCTACAACTTGTGCTAAGGTGTAGTCCAGGTATAATCAACAAAAGTATATTTGCCGGATAGCATGCTGACATGCCCGGCCGTTACAGTATCTCTAACAGATCCCACATATCTGTGAACCACAAAACCCATATGCGGAAAACCGCAAAGCATTTTCAGGCAGAAAAGTAGCTGTATGGTGGCAACAACTCTGTATGTACCAACTCATTGGGACTCCAAGTGTAGAGTGTTGTAGAAAGTGTCTTTTCCCCCACAAGGATGACTCGAGTGTTTATATCAAACTTTCGAGGAATTGGCCTAGGAACTTCTCCTCTCGTCTTCTTCAAGCAACCTACAAAAAAAAGTATTTGCCTTGTGTCCCCAAATCCATTGTATGGTTGTCAAGCACAAGGCTTCGTATTAGTAAAACTGAAATAAAACTATAAATAAATAATAGTAAACAATCTATGACTAGGCAAGGAAAGTAAAAATAATAAAGTAAAGTTTTTCTAGGTTTTTGTTTATGTTTGCTAATAGTTAAAGTGTTTTGTATTTTCGGATTTAATTAGTGCAGAAAATATAAAATACAATAAAAGTAAAATAAAGTGGTTTCTTATAATAAAAAGTGGATCGGGGTTCATGGATTCACTTGACTACTCTCTCATAGGGTGTAATGGACATAAAACTATTTAGAAAGGACATTATATTAATGAAATTTCAATATGTGTTTAATTAGCATTCATATGGGTATCACATACTAATATAAATATGATGCAACACATCTCACTCATACTCCTCTAGAAAGTGAAAAATCCGCACAATCTAGAATTAAGAATAAACAAGCTTGGTACTTTGACATGATGTTTGAATCTCAAATGTGCTACCTTGAACAAACAATATCACCCTAGCTATCACTAGATGATTATAACATATGGATTCACTTTATCTCTAGTGAGGTAACAAAAGAAAAATAAAATCATAGTGGATCTCGAGTTTTCTATCACTTCCCAATCACCACCTCCATGTTACTTCATCTAATACACACGGTCCCCCACACATGTGTCTCTATACAAGTTTAATCATAACAAGCACTTAAAATAGGGTACATAATATGCATCTATCAATACATATTGCACATAATAGAATTTCAATCTGAAATATCAAATCATCAAATAGAAATCCACCACGTAGAAATTATATAGATGACCATAATTATGTTAGGAAACTCATATGGTACTAGAACAATGATAGAACAAGAGAGATAGATAGATCAAGATTCTGCCACAAACCCATAGTCCATTGATGGACTACTCCCTCATCATCATGGATATGATGTAGATGATGTTGGAGAAGGTAGATATCCAACCGATGGCGGCTCCAGTGGCGTTTCCCCCTCCAACCTTCACTAGTTCTGAGTCCGTTTCTATGTTTTTGCTCCGACTCCTTCGAGATGGCCCTACGGGTATTTTTATAGGATTTTCTAGGTCAACACTTAGAGGTTGAGATGAAGATGGATGGTTGCGGATGCTCGAGGAGGGAAAGAGCTAGGGTGGCGCGGCCCAGGGTGGGGCCTGCGCCACCTGAGCTCTTTTGGGCCTCAGGGCTCCCCTCCTGAGGTTCTAGTGCTCTAGGTTGTTGTCCTTGCATAAACTAATACTTGAAAAATCCTAAGTCTATTTGACTTCATTTAGGTCCCTAAACGATAAAAAATACATAAAATAGGGTTTTCCTGTCCTACAGAGTTATAACTCAAATAAAGAGATCATTGGTTAATCCTTATAAATCAATGTAAAACATGGATATAACATTCTATACGATGCAAATATATGAGAATATGTATCAACAAACTACAAAGTTCATCTATGCATTTTACATGCATCACCGTGCATAATTCATTTTCTGCGGTATGGCATTGCGGGATCTATTATGCACGGTCGACTCGAACCATATTTAGCTTTTCAAGGGTTTCAGATAAACATAACAGATTCAGATTAAGCAAACATATAGTAGTAGCAATATAAAGAAAATTTATAAAGTTTTACCAAGAAACAGTATAACAACAAATCTATATTACAACAATAATCCATATTACAACAAAAGAATGATCCATATTGGAAAAATATTCAAACATACACATGAATGGCAATGCAATTAAATGAAGAAAGTGGGAGACTATCTCCCAAACAATGCCCAGTGGTGCGCAACAATATCATCACGATTGTCGTGAGTTTCACTATTTTCAATCTTCTAGTAAGTCTCAATAAATGTTAGGATCCGATCAGGGTTTCTTCTTGGCTTCACCCGGTAACCAACATTGTCAAACTCGAATAGAAGGTTCTTGTCCCTCTCATCCTCAATGATCATGTTGTGAAGAATCACACAGGCCTTCATGATAGTGTTGAGGGTTTCGTTTTCCCCGTAACGAGCAGGACCTCGAACAAAAGAAAACCTAGATTGTGAAACCCCAAAAGCTCTCTTAGTGTCTCTCTAACCTACTTCTTGCATTGTTGCAAAATTAAATTGCATTTTTATTTTTGGGTCTGTGATGGTCTTCACAAAGGTTGACTAAGAGGGATAGATCCCATCAGCAAGATAATAACCAATGCTATAATCATGGTTATTGACTTTGTAGTTACAAGTCGGAGCTTCTCCACTAACAATTTTAGCAAACAAAGGAGATCTCTTCAAGATGTTTATGTCATTGCAAGAACCTATAGGCGGGCCAAAAACGCAGTGCCATATCCACAAATCATGATTGGGCACCACTTCTCATGATGGTTGGATCATGGTGACGCCTAGTGGACTACCCATTCCATGCTTTTGGGAAGTTCTTCCACCTCCACTGCATGTAGTCAATGCTGCCAAACATGCCTGACCAACCTCTTGCCTCATTCATTGCCATCAGTCTCTTCATGTCCTCCTCATTTGGAGCTCGGAGGTAGGTTGGACAAAAGATTTTCACCATTGTCTTCACAAACAAATGCACGCATTTGAGCATGCTACCTTTGCCAATGCGAAGGTACTCGTTAGTGTAATTATCCGGAATGCCGTAAGCGATCACCCTCATGGAAGCAAGGATTTTCTTATATGAACTAAAACCTTGGAGGCCGGCAGCATTCCTATGGAAAGTGAAGAAATGGTAATTCACTTCACATGCCTCAGCTATGCGCACAAAAATCTCTCTTCTTATTCGGTACCAGCGGCAAAAGAGATGAGGAGGATATGTCGGTACCTCGGCAAAATAATCCTCAATCATCATGTCGTGGCTGCGAATCCGGTTGCGAGGATGCACAACCGCTCGCTGGTGGATCCCCAATGCATTTTCCTGCTATTCTCTTCGTCTTCGAGGTTCTACAAAACTACCATCAATGGGATGTCTACAACGCCATCATCGTCGATGATATCGTCCCTATCAGAATTGCCTGATGACGAGGAGGAGGAGTCAAAGAAGAAATTCATATACGCACTCGCGCCGGAGGACCAAGACCTGGTCCACGAAGAACTCATGTACACAAATCCGCATCACGATTAAATCGAAGATTGAACAATCCAAAGGGATGGCGGTGGAGAAGATGAACATTACTTATGGTGACGTCAGTCACGGTGACGGGAGAGGTGGAGAAGGTCGGCGATTGCTTCAAATCAGGGGAGGGGGAGGTCGCTAAATCCACCGCGGCCCGGCCAGATCGATTGGATATGTAGCGGTGGGGCAAATCACGGACCCACCACTGGCTATTGGGAGGGAGGGCACTGTTAAGAACTGGACCGGTTCGCTGGTTCGATCGGAAAAACCAGAGCAGGAGGCTCTACCGGTCCTTTAAGTGCAACGGACCGGTCACGCTAGCGAGCCGGGATAAACCGAGAAAACCATGGTCCCACCCCTGGTTTTACTTATTAAACCGAACACTCGTCCAACCGGCTCAAGTCTCTGATTGTTGAAAATTGAATTGCCTTATGTGCACCTCGCACGAACATGCACAGGTCGAGCACGCGCCTAGTTTGTTGTATAAATTAGAGACATACCTCTTTTGTACATAGTAACATATTCTTACACATATATTTATCTATTTATTTCAATACTTATTGTTAAATAAATTTTATTGTATACCTTAATAACTAGACAATGAACCAGTGAGCTAGTGGTCCGCCCAGTAAAACAAACCTGAACCAATGGCCTCCCCAATTCGATCAACGGTCCGTTTTTTAAACTATGGTGTGATCTAGGGAGCCAGTTAGTACATATTAGGCCTAACTAGTGATTTCCTAGGTTGTAACAAAAGAGAGTGGATAAAATGTGTCCAAACATATCTAAGTGGGATCTTGTTTTATACTTATGAATCTGGTAAGTGGTTAGAGAAAAAACATTTGAAATTCATCGGTCAATTTTTCTTCAAGAAAACACAAAGCTTGCAGTCTCGAACAATAGAAAGAAAAAAATAACATGACCGAGACTAGGTCAGAACAACAAGCACTAAGACATGAACACAACTCACGGCCACACACACAGAACAACTAATACCAACACCTTTTTACGAAGGTTTTCTATTTTTGTGTCTTTGATTCGTTATTTGTACTCAGTTTTCTCCAGTCGTTTAGTTTTTTCTTATATTTGCCCTTCCTCTATTCTGAAACCCTCACATGCGCTCGAACGGGGGATGCTGTCAGGTCAAAGGCTTGACCGTTACATGCTGACCGGTGGGACCGCGTTGGGGTGGGTCGTGCGTTGAGCATTACGTTATGTCGCCTTGACCGTTACATGCTAACAGATGGGGCCAGGATACATAGCGGACCAGCCATCCATCTCTCGCTGATTATGGAGGAACGTGGTGTGGAACCTGTGAGACGCGTTTGGTGGTTACATGCGCCCTGTCGCATAATTGAAAGTTTTCATTTTTGTTATTTTTTGATTGACCTTTTTAAGAGCGTATTTTCTCCTCTCTCGCTAACAGTTGTGTTTTTGCCTAAAAAGATAGCGAATCTAGAGCAACTTCTCTCTTTATTCATTGTTCCTTTTGGTTCTTGTTTTTCTCCAATCTGGTAGCAAATCTAGAGCAGCAAATCTATCCAGCACCATAAATAAATCCAGTAAATAGAGCAGATGTAGATAAAGCAGTTAATATAGGTTATATAATACGGTACTTAACGAGGTTCGACAATTAGGCTGCTCAGCAGCAGCAGCGGACAAGTTCAACACAGACAAGACAAAAGAAGCTGCTTTATAGCAGCAGCAGCACAAGATCAGTGGCCCCTCATGGCCCCCTCCTCCTCCCTCTGGCGCCTCCTCCGTTTCTTGTTGCCCAGTCCCTTGACCTTTGGCGCATTGAGCTTGATCGGGGGCATGCAACCCTCCTCGATAGCCACATTCTGGAGGTTGCGGAGGCGAAGGCCGAGCGCCTGGTGCTTGGCTCTAAAGTTGTGGACGTTCACGGACTCGCCGCAGGTGCTCACGTCCTTGGCATGCTTCACGAGGGAGTTGAAGTCCGTGACGTGGAGCCTCCTGGTGGGGCAGAAGGGGCACGTGTAGACGTTGCCGGTGAAAAAGTTGTTGTACTGGCCGGACTTCAGCCTCCTCAGCACATGACAGGTCTTGGTGTCTGTAAAACCCTCAGAATCGACCCTATGCAAGTTTAAGCGATTCCCGCCAAACCCACATAGAAACGATTCAAAGGTGCCCACCAGGCACTTTCGTGCGGGTGGAAAATAAAGTAATAACATTACACAATAGTCCTCGATGGGACCCACAGAACAGATATATATAACAGCGACTCAAAGAGTCAAGAATACAGATATAATATACAAAGATTCAAATCACCTTGAAATGATAGAGCGTCCGACTACGGACAAGATGCAAATGGGGCTAAGAGCCCTGAAGAATAACCAATGGCGTCCATAACCCTGCCCAGGCCAAGCCGGAAGGGTAACCCTGCTAACGACGTCGATCTCAAAACCTGCTTAAACAAAGGGGTGCCGACAAAGGGCAAAGGAAAAAGAGGAGCGTCAGTACTGAGGCCAGTACACGGCGAGACTAGAATTCGGCGGTCCTCGCCTACATAGGTATGGTGGACTGAAGCGGCAGCGGCAGCATGCACTAAACAACCTATAGAGACTCGATACAACTGGCGGCTATCAGAGAGGGATAAGAAAGACCTATTCGGAACCAACCTGATTCTAACACCAATCAATCCCATCCTGGTGTTTCCCCCTCGAGACCAGACGAGGAAGTCAACCGAGGAACTCATAAAGTTGGCAGTTTTATTTATTCAGTTATCGTTGCAGCAATTACTAGTCAGGTGTAGATAGTCATCCTGATAAAATAAGCAGTGGGCACTTTTAGTTAACCATTCCGTTATAGTTGCAACACTTACTAATCGATCTGAGATAGCATGAGATAAACCCAAAACCCAGCAGTTGTTGGTACTTTTATTTAGCCATTCCGTTGTAGTTGCAATACTTACTAGTCAGATACAATGGTCGCAAGCGACAACCCAAACAAGCAATTGTTGGCAGTTTTATTTAGCCATTCCATTATAGTGAAGCTGATTACTAGTCATTATAAAGTCAAATTTATAGCACTACTTTAGTTATAGTTGTCTATGATCGAGATACTGTGCTCCAAGTCGTCCATAACATGGACACGGCTTTCAGAAAGTTTTAACCCGGCCGGGGTGCACAAATAGCAACACACACTCGATCAACCTCGGAAAAACCAAATCAAAACCCAACGAGGCTTTCACGACAAAGCAATCACAGGATTCAGAAATATTTCAGGGGGCCACCCCTTTAAGTATACCATAGCGAAGTTAGCTGACTCGAGACGGACTAAAGGTTTGTGGGGCGGTACTGTAAGCGGGAACCCAAAACTGGGCTTGTCGATACCAGCGGTCACAATTCCTAAATGATGCGATGTGCTATCCATCGCACAATTTAAATAAAGCAGTAAAACATGGCATAAGTACAGGATAGTAAATAAAACCTCAAACTAGTTTGTGGCCCCAAGAAATAAGAATGAATCAAGCTCTGGCTCAGGGGGGTCCCATATACCTCCCGGATGTGGATAGCGCGAATATTCAAGGAACAGGTATCAAGTACTCGGGGTCCTACGGGACACAAGTGGACGGTTAACAACCAAATAACATCTATTGCCCACCTGTGCCTCTGCTTACCTACTTCAATTTTAGTTATTAAACAGTAATTAAAGTTAACGATAAATAAAGCCAAGATCATCTCCAACATCGAACAGGCGGCAATATTCCAACAACTGTGGCACTTGACGACACGCAACAGCACTTGAGCAAGCGACTACGACGCGCAGGTCCAACTATCTACCAAACAACAGGTAATAGGAGGTGTCCAAGGCAATATAGGGCTGCAAGGAATATCACGGGTACGAAAACTAGAGCATCGCAACACAAATAGCAATAGATCAACATGAAGGGAATAAAGACTATAAAAGTAAGATAGGTAGAAAGGGGGAGATGCTCGCCTGAAAACATTATCGAAGGTTCAACCGAAGATCGGGGCGAAGCTCACATCAACTCAACGGCCTTATTCGCGAAGAAGCAAAACACTAGAAGAAACACCGGATGCACTATTTAATACAACGGCAGAAGATCGGGCATGATGCATGTATGATGCATGACATGGCAAAGGTGCGATGCAATTAGGCAAGATTAAGCGGAACCGGGGTCCCGACAATTAATTAGATGGTTCATGTTGTTTAGATACCCCGCAATTAAATGTTGTAATAACAAGGCAAGATAAGTTACCGGTTCGCTACACAAATTTAAATGAGGCCAATATAAGACTAGATTTGCCCGCATATGGGCCCCATATTTAATTTAGGAGGTGAATCGGCATAAGGCCCCCAAACCACACAAATATGCATGCGAGTATGACAATTTAATATGCAACAATTTGTATTATATTATAAAATAGGGTTCGGGAAAAGGTTCACACATTAGGGTTCGGCGATCTTGGGGGGTTCCGGGGTTCGGGGTCGGTCTCGGGGTCCGGATCTGGGGGTTCGGTCTCAGCGGGATCGTTCTCGGATAACAGGGTAGATCTTGGCGCATCCGGGTTCTCGGCGAGCTCAGCGTCCGGGAAGGAGTACTTGGCGCACCGGGTCTCGTGTCCGGGGTGAAGTACTCGGCGTCCTCGAGGTAGTACTTGGCGTCCGGCGGTAGATCTTGGGGGTACCGGCGTCTTCGGGTTCCATGTCGAATTACTTGTCGATGGTCCATCGAGCGTCACCTTGCTCGTTCTTTTGATACCCTCTCGATGCGAAGGTCTTGCGGTCTTGCTGTCTCCACACCCAACAACTTAAGCACCAACTTGGTACTACACAGGAAACCTGCACGGTGGAGGCAGATGGCATCGGCGACGACGGGGTTCGGCCCCAGCGAGACAGAGACGCAGCGGGGTCACGGCTCACAGGGCAGGCAGAGGCCGGCGACTAGGGAAGGCTGGCCGGCGGTGGTGAGCTCGCCGGAGGGAGGGTGGCGACGGCGAGCCAGCGGCGGTTCCGGCGAGACACGCGGGCCGGAGGCGAGGAGGACGAGGTGGAGGCCGGAGGAGGGGGAAGGCGTGGGCGTCCGCGAGCACGGAGGAGGAAGGGCGGCTCCGGTGAGCCTGGCGGGGCGGAGGCAGGCGCGGCGGAGGCAGGCGCGGCGGAGGCGGCGCAGACGGGCCGTGGCCGGCGGCGGGCGGCGGACGACGAGGAGGGAGCGCGAGGGCGGAGCCGGGGACGGGGAGCCGTGGCAGGGCGGGGAGGCGGGGCGAAGGCCGAGGCGACGCAGACGCGACGGAGGGGTGCGGGCGGAGGAGCTCGGGGGGGAGGGAGCGCGTCGGTGGGGGGCTGGGCAGGCAGTGGGGCCGGGGCGTGGGGCCGGGTCGGGTGTTGAGTGGGGTGGGGCAGACATGTGGGCCAGGGGGAGAGGGTCGGTTTGACCAGGGGAGAGAGAGAGAGAGTGGCTGGGGCGGTGGGGCCAGGCTGTCGGTGGGAGGTTGAGTGGGTGGGTAGCTGGGGCTGAGGTGAGAAAAGAGGGGGAAAGAGAGGGTGGATCGGTGAGGTGGCAGGGTGGGTAGGGAAAGGGTGAGAGGGTGAGGTGGCGGCCTGCGGTTGGTGGGTAGGATAGATTTGGGTGGTTTTAGGATTTAGGTGGGGCTGGTTTAGGTGGACCGTTTTAATTTCTGGGGTGGTCGTTCGGATCGAATCTGCCCCTACTAAAATAATTAAATATTTTATTTGTTTAACACGGGGCTTTTACAACCCGATAGCGGACAAAAATAAAAATAATCCGGGGACCCGGGTTTTGCGTTTGAATAAATACGGGGCGTTTAGAAACTAATTAGGTTTTTCCGGAAATAGTTTGATGCAAGCAAATGCAAGACGATGACTATGCTCAAATGCAATGTGGCATGATGACATGAGCATGCGGTCATGATGATGCGATGCACAAAAACAACGCGATTTTCTAGTAGTGGTTTTGCGGGATGCCACAATTCGACACCACTAACAATGGATCTCGCCCTCGAGATCCGCCTCATGGTACCGAAAGGAAGGTCGGCGGTCTGATCCTTCGCGCTTCGTATAGATCCTCGCGACACCACTAACAAGAGGTAGTTGTCCGTGACCGTCGAGAGGACACTCCGGGAACAAAAGGTCGAAGGTAGAGGTATCAACAAATAAAGCCACCTCTAGCTTCCATGGACGAGTAAAATCGCTGGACCCACTGATTCGAGGTACAAGAGCGAATGATAAGAGTAGTCGGATGGTGATCAGTCCATCGCGCACCCAAACCATTACTCTGCACACGAATAGGCGGAGTATGCAATCAACCCTCGGAATTAGACTGAAGATCTCGACAAGCGAGGTTCAGAAACAAAGGAGTGATGCAGACTCTGCATCGGATCTGGCGTAGATGAGGTCGTCGCGTCGGAAAACACCGGAAGGCACGAGAAGGAACAAAGAAAAGGCCACCAGACGAAGGATTCCTCGGATAGCATGAAGACCAGATGTAGCAACACCGTTACCAAAGAGGAAGCGAAACCCTGAAGGTACGACGGAAACCCAACCACGAGAATTCCTGGACTCGAAGAAAGAGAAGAGAGCGGATTCAAAACACGTAGAGGTAAGAGGAGAGCAGCAAAGGGGTAAGGAGTAAAATCAGACCTAGTCAGAACTATCCAACCGATTTTTCAAAAATAGTTTTGACACTCTACTTCGGCCGTTAGCTAGGTTATCCTATAGGCTGGACTTGTGGGGTATCGCAACTGCTGAGCTCTGATACCACTCTGTAACACCCTCAGAATCGACCCTATGCAAGTTTAAGCGATTCCCGCCAAACCCGCATAGAAACGATTCAAAGGTGCCCACCAGGCACTTTCGTGCGGGTGGAAAACGAAGTAATAACATTACACAACAGTCCTCGATGGGACCCACGAGCAGATATATATATGACGACTCAAAGAGTCAAGAATACGAATATAATATACAAAGATCCAAATCACCTTGAAATGATAGGCGTCCAGACTACGGACAAGATGCAAATGGGGCTAAGAGCCTGAAGAATAACCAATGGCGTCCATAACCACCTGAGCCAAGCCGGAAGGTAACCCTGCTAACGACGTCGATCTCAAAACCTGCTTAAACAAAAGGGGTGCCGACAAAGGGCAAAGGAAAAGAGGAGGCGTCGATCGAGGCGATTGCAGCGAGACTAGAATTGGCGGTCCTCGCCTACATAGGTATGGTGGTGAGCGGCGGCATGCACTAAACAACCTATAGAGACTCGATACAATGGCGGCTATCGAGAGAGGATAAGAAAGACCTATTCGAACCAACCTGATTCTAACACCAATCAATCCCATCCTGGTGTTTCCCCCTCGAGACCAGACGAGGAAGTCAACCGAGGAACTCACAAAGTTGGCAGTTTTATTTATTCAGTTATCGTTGCAGCAATTACTAGTCAGGTGTAGATAGTCATCCTGATAAAATAAGCAGTGGGCACTTTTAGTTAACCATTCCGTTATAGTTGCAACACTTACTAATCAGATACAGATAGCATGAGATAAACCCAAAACCCAGCAGTTGTTGGTACTTTTATTTAGCCATTCCGTTGTAGTTGCAATACTTACTAGTCAGATACAATGGTCGCAAGCGACAACCCAAACAAGCAATTGTTGGCAGTTTTATTTAGCTATTCCATTATAGTGAAGCTGATTACTAGTCATTATAAAGTCAAATTTATAGCACTACTTTAGTTATAGTTGTCTATGATCGAGATACTGTGCTCCAAGTCGTCCATAACCGCGGACACGGCTTTCAGAAAGTTTTAACCCGGCCGGGGTGCACAAATAGCAACACACACTCGATCAACCTCGGAAAAACCAAATCAAAACCCAACGAGGCTTTCACGACAAAGCAATCACAGGATTCAGAAATATTTCAGGGGGCCACCCCTTTAAGTATACCCGCAACAAAGTTAGCTGACTCCGAGACGGACTAAAGGTTTGTGGGGCCGGCTGTAACATTTGGGAACCCAAAACTGGGCTTGTCGATACCGCGAAAACGGGTCACAATTCCTAAACAGTACAGTGTGCTATCCATCGCACAATTTAAATAAAGCAGTAAAACATGGCATAAGTACAGGATAGTAAATAAAACCTCAAACTAGTTTGTGGCCCCAAGAAATAAGAATGAATCAAGCTCTGGCTCAGGGGGGTCCCATATACCTCCCGGATGTGGATAGCGCGAATATTCAAGGAACAGGTATCAAGTACTCGGGGTCCTACGGGACACAAGTGGACGGTTAACAACCAAATAACATCTATTGCCCACCTGTGCCTCTGCTTACCTACTTCAATTTTAGTTATTAAACAGTAATTAAAGTTAACGATAAATAAAGCCAAGATCATCTCCAACATCGAACAGGCGGCAATATTCCAACAACTGTGGCACTTGACGACACGCAACAGCACTTGAGCAAGCGACTACGACGCGCAGGTCCAACTATCTACCAAACAACAGGTAATAGGAGGTGTCCAAGGCAATATAGGGCTGCAAGGAATATCACGGGTACGAAAACTAGAGCATCGCATAATACGGATAGCAATAGATCAACAGGAAGGGAATAAAGACTATAAAAGTAAGATAGGTAGAAAGGGGGAGATGCTCGCCTGAAAACATTATCGAAGGTTCAACCGAAGATCGGGGCGAAGCTCACATCAACTCAACGGCCTTATCCGCGAAGAAGCAAAACACTAGAAGAAACACCAGATGCACTATTTAATACGACGGCAGAAGATCGGGCATGATGCATGTATGATGCATGACATGGCAAAGGTGCGATGCAATTAGGCAAGATTAAGCGGAACCGGGGTCCCGACAATTAATTAGATGGTTCATGTTGTTTAGATACCCCGCAATTAAATGTTGTAATAACAAGGCAAGATAAGTTACCGGTTCGCTACACAAATTTAAATGAGGCCAATATAAGACTAGATTTGCCCGCATATGGGCCCCATATTTAATTTAGGAGGTGAATCGGCATAAGGCCCCCAAACCACACAAATATGCATGCGAGTATGACAATTTAATATGCAACAATTTGTATTATATTATAAAATAGGGTTCGGGAAAAGGTTCACACATTAGGGTTCGACGATCTTGGGGGGTTCCGGGGTTCGGGGTCGGTCTCGGGGTCCGGATCTGGGGGTTCGGTCTCGGCGGGATCGTTCTCGGATAACAGGGTAGATCTTGGCGCATCCGGGTTCTCGGCGAGCTCAGCGTCCGGGAAGGAGTACTTGGCGCACCGGGTCTCGTGTCCGGGGTGAAGTACTTGGCGTCCTCGAGGTAGTACTTGGCGTCCGGCGGTAGATCTTGGGGGTACCGGCGTCTTCGGGTTCCATGTCGAATTACTTGTCGATGGTCCATCGAGCGTCACCTTGCTCGTTCTTTTGATACCCTCTCGATGCGAAGGTCTTGCGGTCTTGCTGTCTCCACACCCAACAACTTAGCACCAACTTGGTACTACACAGGAAACCTGCACGGTGGAGGCAGATGGCATCGGCGACGATGGGGTTCGGCCCCAGCGAGACAGAGCAGTGGTCGCGGCTCACAGGAAGGTGCAGAGGGCAGCGACTAAAAGCTGGCGGCTGCGGCGGCTTCGCGGAGGGAGGGTGGCGACAGCGAGCCAGCGGCGGTTCCGGCGAGACACGCGGGCCGGAGGCGAGGAGGACGAGGTGGAGGCCAGAGGAGGGGGAAGGCGCGGGCGTCCGTGAGCACGGAGGAGGAAGGGCGGCTCGGTGAGCTGGCGGAGGCGGAGGCAGTGAGCAGGGAGGCGGGCAGATGGCGTGGCGGCAGGCGAGGACGAGGAGGAGCGAGCGCAGGACGAGGAGCTGGACGCTGGGAGCCGTGGCGTGGGAGGCGGGGTCATGAAGGCCGTGAGGCAGACGCAGACGGGAGGGCTCGGGCGGAGGAGCTCGGTGGGGAGGGGCTGGGCAGGCGGTGGGGCGGGGGCGTGGGGCCGGGTCGGGTGGTGTTGAGTGGGGTGGGACATGTGGGCCAGGGGGAGAGGGTCGGTTTGACCAGAGAGAGAGAGAGTGCTGGGGCGGTGGGGCCAGGTCGGTGGGAGGTTGAGTGGGTGGGTAGGGGGCTGAGGTGAAAAGAGGGGAAAGAGAGGGTGGATCGGTGAGGTGGCAGGGTGGGTAGGGAAAGGGTGAGAGGGTGAGGTGGCGGCCTGCGGTTGGTGGGTAGGATAGATTTGGGTGGTTTTAGGATTTAGGTGGGGCTGGTTTAGGTGGACCGTTTTAATTTCTGGGGGTGGTATTTCGGGTCGAATCTGCCCGTTCGACTGCCCCTACTAAAATAATTAAATATTTTATTTGTTTAACACGGGGCTTTTACAACCCGATAGCGGACAAAAATAAAAATAATCCGGGGACCCGGGTTTTGCGTTTGAATAAAGACGGGGCGTTTAGAAACTAATTAGGTTTTTCCGGAAATAGTTTGATGCAAGCAAATGCAAGACGATGACTATGCTCAAATGCAATGTGGCATGATGACATGAGCATGCGGTCATGATGATGCGATGCACAAAAACAACGCGATTTTCTAGTAGTGGTTTTGCGGGATGCCACAGTGTCCTTGGACTCGTCGTCGCTGTGCACGTCGCTACTATCCTTCCATTGGAAAAAATAGTAGATTGCAATAAAGACCTGATTGAGATACTTTGATTATCGGGATTTATTATTTGCATAAATTAACCGATTGAGATCTCCTGATTATTTCCCAAATCTTAAACCAAATCGAATACTGATCCCAACTACGAACAAAGGGGTTCAAATACGAACAGGGGGATTCATCAAAATACGAGATCTAACACAAGAGGATTAGCTACTATAAAAATACGAATAGCCGAACCCTAATAACAAACGATATAGCATCCATCGATGGGAAGGGGAGAAGAACAAGGGAAGGGGAGAAAACCCTGGTTACCTCCGACCATGGATCGGCGATGCTGGTGTCGTAGGGGTTCTCCGGTCTTATGTAATCAACCTTCTCGTTGGGGTCCCAGCCGAGCGGATCTGCCCGAGACCGGCGGGGGCCTCCTCGCCGGCGGCTACGGCATATGCGTGACAGGGACGGCGACTGTCTTCGATGCCTGGATAGGGGCTTGTACGGGGACGGGGGCCTCCTCGCCGGCGGCCTTGGAGGTGCCGATGGCCACCGCGCCGTTCTTCTCCATCGCCGACGAGGTTGGGGTTTTCTTGGGGGATTGTAGAAGGTGATGGGACAATGGAGACGGTTGAGTGGGCGAGTGAGTGGTGAGTGAGAGCGAGGAGGCCTCTATTAAAGGAGAAGGAAAGCGACATTTCGTTGCACCACCGTGCACCGCGTAACCGCGTACGCTACTGCACCGTCCACGACGACACGTGTCCGCTACCGCCCCGTGCACCACACACGTGTACCGTGAGTCACGTTTTTTTCCCGTGTCTAACCCTGACGACTTAGTTGTGCTCAGTTTTGCCCTCGAGTGTAACACTGGCAGTTTTGTTGTACTTAGTTTTGCACTCCAGTACTAACACTGCCGTGTGCAATATACTCAGTTTTACCCTCCGGTGCCTGGTCAACAAAGAGCTAACGAACATAATTTAGCTAGCTAATTGAGTCATTTTATGCACAACAAATTTAAAAAGAGCAAAACATAGTGGCATCTACCCAGAGAGTCTTATTATGTGACCTACAACCATAAGAAATATATATAAATCAAATTTTAATCTAAATCACCACTTCTCAAATCACCTACTATCTATGAAGGTTCATAGCTTTCTACTCAAGCCTCTTCCCAAAATATCCCTCCCCAAAACATAGTTTGTCTGAATGAAGCAATAATTATCAAACTGGTGTATATTTGAATTGCAAATAGTTTGATGTATGCCAAGATGTATTTTATTGTATAAAAGACGCATCTTCTATTTTTTAAATCTTTTTCTATTTTCTATTTAAATCCCTTTGTCAGTCTTGTCCTTGGTTTTTACGTTCTACTCAGTTTTGCCCTTGGTTCTTAAGTTCTACTCATTTTTCCCCTCTCTTAGTATCAATCTCTCGCACCTGTGATCATCTCCGCTGCTATGCTTTGATTGGTTGAGACAGTTGTCACACGGATCGTGCCCACCAACCGTTCATCCTCTATAATCTAGCGGACAAGATAACCCCTATATATGTCGGAGGGCACCCCTCTATCCATGCAAAATAATGAGTTTGTTACTGGTACTTTAACTTCATAAACAAATGAACTTAAATATAATTTAAAGGGAACATATTCAAAGGTGTATAATTTGTGCATTACATTTCACTCTATGAAAATGATAATCTCTCAAGATTTTCTTAGCATAATATTATCACGTATTAAGTGCAATTTCAAGGAGTTCAAATGTGTATAATTTTTGTATATGCAAGTTTAGACATTACATTCCACTCTATGAAAATGGGGGAGAAAATGATAATCTCTCAAAATTTTGCTAGCACATCATTATCTCGTTATTAAGTGCGATTTCACAGTGTTTAAAGGTTTAAAATTTTCGTATATGCAAGTTTATGTATTATATTTCACTCCAGGGAAATGATAAATGATCAGGACTTTATTAGCACAACATTATGATGACCTAAGTGCGATTTCAAAGAGTCCAAAGGTGTATAACTATGCCAGTTTATGCATTACATTCCACTTTATGAAAATGATAATCTCTCAAGATTTTCTTAGCACAATATTATCACGTATTAAGTGCGATTTCAAAGAGTTCAAAGGTTTATAATTTTCGTATAATCAAATTTATGCATTACATTTTACTCTATGAAAATAATAATCTCTCAAGATTTTCTTAGCACAACATTATCACGTATTAAGTGCAATTTCAAAGAGGTCAAAGGTGTATAAACTTTGTATATGCAAGTTTATGCATTACATTCCACTCTATGAAAATGGGGGAGAAAATAATAATCTCTCAAAATTTTGTTAGCACATCATTATCACGTATTAAGTGTGATTTAAAAGTATTCAAAGGTTTATAATTTTCGCATATGCAAGTTTGTGCATTACATTCCACTCTATGAAAATGATAATCTCTCAAGATTTTCTTAGCATGACATTATCACGTATTAAGTGCGATTTCAAAGAGTTAAAAGGTGTATAATTTTCGTATACGCAAGTTTATGCATTATATTTCACTCCACGGAAATGATAAATGATCAGGATTTTATTAGCACAACATTATCATGTCCTAAGTGCGATTTAAAAGAGTTCAAATGTGTATAATTTTCGTATATAAATTACATTTCACTATATGAAAATGAAGCTAGACAAAAAGCGCGGGCGCGGGGCTGCCTCGGGGTCCCATCTTGTAATGCCAACCTAGGTAAGCTGTGGGTCCGGCGCTCACGTGGATAAGCTATGGGTCCGGCTCTCACGTGGATAAGTTGTGGGTCTGATGCTGATCTGGATAAGTTGAGAGAGGTGTCCACTACGGGAACCGACTAAACGCGGTCCCACTTGTCAGCATGCAATAGCAAGGGTATACTATGGGACCCGACAGAACATGCCCTACTCGTCAGCACGTAACGGCAAGGGTCCACTACGGGACCCGACTGAACGCGGCCCCACTTGTCAGCATGTAACGACAAAGCTGACGGACGGCGAGTTTCAGATCATGTGAGAGTTTTGTACAAGGAGATGGGCAAAAGTGAGGAAAAACTAAGCGGCTGAGAAAAACTGAGTATAACTAACGAACCAAGGGTACGAAAATAGAAATCCCTTTTATGAAAGGGGTTTTCCGCCAGCTTCACTGAGGGAACTTATAGTTTTGTTACAAAGTTTAGGTTATATGTCACCAAATCGGAGCGATGCACAACAAAACATGAAGCAGAATTTACAATTGAAACAAAGCAATGAAACATCCAACTTGTCCCTAACCTAATAAATGTGCAAACACAATTTTCAAAAACTTTGCACGATAGCAAGAGCTTTCATTTGACGGGAAAAAAGATTCCCGTCCCCTCTCGCCCCCTAGGGTGACAGGGACGCAACCCCTCCCTGATCACCGCTCCCCCACCTCCCCTCACTCCTACCACTACCGTCGCCGGCAGGGGTCGTCGGGCGCAGCCTAGGAAACGCCAGAGGTAGCAGCTAGCCTTTTCCCGTGCCCTGGAGTGAAGGTCGGGGACTCAATGCTCCTTGGCGGTGGTGCCTCTCGAGAGGCGGTGGTCCGACGCATCCGTGTGGAGCTGGTGGCGGCAGCTTGTCGCAATGGGGCGCCATAGCTGCGGAGGTTGTCGGCGTCCGTCCCGACCATGATCTGGGCAGCTCGAGCCCTAGATGGGCTTGCGTAGGCCTTAGATGGGCTCGGGCGGGCCGGGGCACTACTGATGTGGGGCTTCTCAGGGTGGCGGCAACGACTAGACTAGGTTGGGGACACGGCATGGCGGCCTGCCCATTGCAGCAGGGTGGCCGGGGCTTTATGGGCCTTCTAGGCTCGGCCAGGCCCGAGAGGGCCTGGTGTGCCCTTGCTGCCTGATCCGGTCGTTGACCGCCTCTTGGCCAAGGAGGTGGGTTCCTCCCGCGTGGCTGCAAGGCTGTTGTCCCTCAACCCGGGCGATGTCGGCTGCCTCCGTCTTGTAGACCGTACACCAGGCTTCACTAAGAGACAAGTGATGGTGACTTTAGATCGTGGTGACGCAAGCTCGTGGTCGGAAAAGTTGGGTGGTGGCGCTCTAGGGCGTCAGGGTTCTTTTGTGGGTAAGGGTCGGGAGAAATCCTTTTCAGCTAGTCTGACCCTGACGCGGTGCCGCCATTGAGTGGCACCATACCTTATTGGAGGGCGTCATGGGAATTCCATGCCCACTATACTCTACATGCCAAGGGAAACCCTAGGACCTGTGGTCCGAGTAGCAACGTCGTGTCGACAGTGGGAAGGTGCTGCTTGGCCCGGGGCACTTCCAGGCGCTCGGAGCATGGTGGGCCAAAGTCGGAGGGTGCAATGATTGCAGGTCATCATTGTGTCGTTGATTCGCCATCGTTTCAATTTATTTTTGTTTTGGGCATGTTTGTGCTGTTGCCTGCTGTTGCCCCAACATTTCATTTGGATCAAACTCTTGTATATGTGTGTTTTCTATATTAATATAGCGGGACAAAAGACTATTTCGATGAAAAACTTTACACACGAGTGCTCAGTCCGATGAAAAATATATGATAGATAATATCACAAAGATTATTAGAAATTTTATTTTACGACCAAAGCCTGACTTGTTCCTAGTTTTCCAAAGAGACCAAAAGAAAGAAGCAATGCAAAATTTTAACTGCTACTCTCTCTAATCCTTAAAAGTTGAGTGCAAAACATCCCAACTCAGCCACATAAGTATGTTTGTGATAGAGTACTGAAGGCACACCAGAAAACACTCCAAATGTATATAGCAAGTGGACATCTTAAAAAAAGTGATCTATACTTTCATATGCAAGAAAAACATACACTATGTAGCTCCATCCCATATTATCTCCTCTTTTTTGGATTATCTTCTGTCAAAGTTCTGCCCCACATAACCATTCGCAGATTTTTTTTAAAGTTTTGCAGGAAGTTTCAGGCACCAAAGTTGCCCAGGGCCGGTCCATACTTAGACGGGCCATGGTATGAAATGACAGAAAGGGCCCTTATTCACACACAAACTATCAAATCTCTTTATATTTTAGAAAGTATTTAGTACATATCACACTACACAATATTTTTTTGTCTCCATCAAACGAACTAAACCCCATACCTTCTACTCTTGTTCCTCTTCAACATTTACTATGGCCAAATGCATGTGCCTCGAAAAATTACGGAGTTCTAAGTAATTTCTGAATAGCTCCTTTTTCAATTCTACCAACACATCTATGTGTTTTCTTTTCTTCCCCTTTTTACTAACCAATAATAGTTTTTTCAAGACATAGTATCACCCAACAAGTACAAGTTGTATAAAAAACTGTCAGAGAGAACAAAAGTACCTGGCTCAGTTCGGATATAGAAGACTTGATCTGTAGCATAAATGAAAGCCACGACAGCGGCAACCTGCTTATCATTGCCCTTGCCATTGTTGCCAATGCCGAGGAAGTCCTGCTAGAAACGTCGATGACAGGGGGAGACGATATAGCCCTCAAGGCCACACAGCTGGCATGCTTGTTGGGCACCGCAACAGGGGCAGCAGGCCACGGATGACCACCGGCCGTGATAGGGCGCGGCAGGCCGCGGGGTCTGCTGAGATGCGGGCATCGGCTCGCCACCAGCCGATGACGGCTTCTGGGGTTTACCTCGAGCTACGGCGTTGGCGGAGGAGAAGCTCGGGGAGGCATGGAGCGCCTTGACATGCTATTCGCGACCGAGGAGGCGCGAGTATAGCTCACGAGGCTGAAGCGGAGTGTCGCGACCATTGACGTTCTTCACGAGATTATGATAGTCGTCGTCCAGGCTGTTCAGGATGTAGGTGGTGAAGTCCTCAGGGTGAAGCGGCTGGCCCATGGAGGCCAGTGTGTCGAAGAGGCCGGTCATCTTGTTGAAGTAGTCCGTGATGCTGAGGTCGCGGATCTTGGTCTCGCTCAGCTTGGTGTGAATAGCATGAGCACGCGCCTGAGACTGAGAGGCGAAGCTAGTGTGAAGCACCATCCATGCATCCCGAGACGTAACAGCAAAGGGGAACAATGACGAGATGCTCGATGTGAGCGAAGACTGGATATCAGAGAGGATGGCTTGATCCTGGGCCACCCACGTGTGATACGTCGGATGATACGTTGGTGTGCACGGTAGTGAGCCATCGACGTACCCCTCCAAGTAGCGGCTCCGGAGGAGCGGCAGCAATTGTGCACAGCAAGATAAGTAATTGTCCGGCGTGAGCTTCACCGAGATGAGGTGCGAGAAGTAGAAGGGCGACGGTGCCGGAGCATGATTAGCGTGAGCCAATGACTGTGACGCGTAGAATCCCATTGGCGGGGCCGTCTCCAGAGACGGGGCAAGCGCCATTGGGAGCGGCGACCGGGGCACCGTAGATCGGTGCAGTCGGGGCCCCATAGGGCGACGCGGACATGGCCCCGTAGTGCAGCACCGGAGGAACCACGTAGGGCTGCGGAGGCGGCGCGTCGTAGGGTGGCGCCAGCCAGGCAGACGGCGGCGGCGGTAGGACGCCGTAGGTCGGTGCAGGGGCGCCGTACGTGGGCGCGGACGGGACACCGTAGTTCGGCGCAGGTGGGGCACCGTAGGTCGGCGTCGAGTAGGCACCGTAGGGCGCGGGTGCGGGACCACCATAGGGTGGAGGCGCAATCACGCAGGTCGAGGAAGAAGGGCCGTCGTAGGAGACCGGCGACAGCAGATCGCCCTCTACGCCAGGACCGACGGAGGATGATGGAGGAGCCGAACCGATCAGGGGCGGCTGCGGTAGAGGACCCGGAGGCGCGACCCCAGGGGACCGGGCTTGCCACCACGCTAAGGGCTGTGAGGCGAGAAAGGGCGAGGCAGGGGCCGGCGCAGCGGCGACGGCGGCAGGAGCCGGTGCGGCGGTAGCGGCAACAGAAGCCATCATAACCTAGTAATCTAATCTGATACCATGTAAAACAATGAGATTGGGGCAAACAACCTTGACCCAAACTGTTGGCATGGGTCAGTGTATATAATTAAATTAACAGAGTTTCGTTACAATACGTTTACGCATAGCACTCCTACTCTTTATCGTATACAAAGTCTAACACACATTGCCACGAAGTAAGCGATTTACCCCCTTTCTCTTCAGCAGTGAGGACTCTCTCCACGCCCTGGCTCCCGGATCCAACACATACCTGTAAAATCAGGCAAAAAGGAAATCAAGTGTGCAACTCGTTTTTCCTTTTGCCTACGTCGATATTGACTTCTTGGACTGAAGAAGAGAATATAAGAGAGGGAGGGAGCCATTTTACAAGGGATTTGAGTGAGGACAGAAAGGACGAATACATAGATTACCATAGGGCTATTTGATTTGGAATGGGAAGAACATGTGAGAATTAAAGGAGTGATGTTTGGCTTCCATGAATAGCTGGCAAAGACCTCGGAAAGACACATCAGCAGCCGCCATTCTATAAATTTGTGGAGGAGCCGAGGGGGAGATTGAGTCATTTTAGGCAACGAGCCGAGGGCTGAATCCATCTCTGATTGCTTCATATGTTCTTTCCCGTGCCTGGTTACCAGGATGGGTTGCACGTGGGACCTTAATTCTTACGGATTTGCTAGTTCTCAGACGCCTGAGAATTTGTTAAATGTCAGTCACTTTTATAACCGTAGAATCTAGTATGTCAAGATTGGTGCACTCTTTTGTTTTCTGCAGGACCGATTCCGCTCGGCAGCATCTCTGTACGCGTGACGAGGCCAAAGGGCCATTTGCGCATGGGCCTTCTGAGTTTCTTCTTTTGTCTTTTCTTACTCATAGCTCGTTGGCTGATGGGCTTGTCGTTGCTACACCAGGCTTTTTTGCCTTGTTTTTCCTGCACGGAAGAATCAGGACAAGGAGCTTATGGTTTTGTTTTTTCTGTTTTATATGTATTTTATTTTGTTTTCATCTTATTCATTATTTACATTTATCTTACAGATTCAACACGTTTGAAAATTTGATTATATATATATTTTTCTCATTTTAATATGTTCCTTATTTTGGCAACCGAGAAACAATGTTCCCGGCCATTGGATTAGCATATGTGATTTTTGTTTGTAGATTTTTAGTTGCCTATAGAGCCCAACTAAATTCTGTAGTCGCTAGTGGGTTGTAACTGAGAAAAATGTTCTGTTGTATTACGTTGTGATTTTTGCTGGCTAAGAGTTGCAAGTCGGTTGCAACTATGTTTTCCGAGTTGCAAGTGGGGCGCAACTGGGATAAAGATTTTCCCGACCGGTCTATTAGCGTTGCTATCCGTGAACGGTAGGAGTTACAACTAGGTTGTAACTTGTGATTTTCTAGTTGCAAGTAAGTTGTAACTAGGTTTTTCTAGTTCCAAATGGGTTTTAACCGAGAAACAATGTCCTCGACCATGGGTTGAGTATCATGATTTGTGCTAGCAATGAGTTGCAGTTAGGTTGCAACTATGGTTTTCTAGTTGCAAGTGAGGTGCGACTAAATTTATATCAGTCACAAGTGGGTTGAAACTGAGAAAAAATTCCCGGTTGTTGTATTAGCATTGCGATTTGTCTTGGAGTTCAAAGTGGGTTGCAAGTGTGATTTTTTGGTTGCAAGTGAGTTGCAACTAAGTTTTTCTAGTTGCAAGTAGGTTGCAACCGAGAAAAATATTCCTGTCCATTCCTCTTGGCTGAAAGTTACAAGTTGGTTGCAACTGTCCTTTTTCAGTAGTATGTGGATTGTAACTAAACTTTTTTCAGTTACAAGTGGGTTGAAACTAAGAAAAAATTCTGACCATTTAGATCTGTGTTGTGATTCGTACTAGCTAGAAATTGTATGTGGAAAATATGACTATAATTGTGATAAAATTTGTATCTATTGCTTGAAAATATAATTTCATTTCTCTGCACCAGTTTTTCTATAAAAAAAACTTTGCAAAGAGACAAAACGAAACTCCTCTTAACATTTTTTGATAAGTTATTCAATCAGTTGGCACAAATATTAGAAAAGAATTAGCAAGTAGTTTGTCTAAGAGTAAATGGCCCATGGGCCATGGAAAAGACCACGTGGGACTATGTTAAAAAAAGAAACAAAGAGAAGGAACGATCGCTAACGTTCCACGCAAAAGGTTAACCGGGAAACGAAACGATCGGTCCACGCATCGACTGAGAACTAGCAAGTTCTCAGTCGACTAAGCTCTAGACAGTCTCATAAAATAAATGTATAATACACTACAAACAAGGGCCGAAGTTAAAATTTGTAGGCAACTTCAGGGCCAGCCCATAGGGCGGGCAAATGGTCTGCCCGCGGAGTTAGGGTCCCTGACCTAGGTAGTAGATCTATACTATCACTCGTAATTCTATTTTTAAGCCCTAAAAAAATTAGGGACACCTTGTCACCTTGTCACATTGTCATCTTGTCATCTTCGGATAGGTATTATACATTTATTTTATTGTAAATCCATTTTATCCCAATCTCTAGCACACCTTGTCATCTCACTGCCTAAAATTTATAGTAAGTATGACTAATTTTCCAGCCACTTACTCCGTTCGCTAGCCAACTCACCCCCACACATCTTCTAAAAATAAGGCAAGCCCCACTAGACTCCAACACTCTATCAACTTTAATATTTATATTTAATGAGATATCATACAGTCTAGTGAACAATGTTTTCAAAGATTTCTCTTGGTGCCATACATTCCTAGAATCTAGTTTTATTACTAGACACCAAAATTCTATCACAGACATTGTAGAAGATATGTTTCATCTTCAATCCTGTCTAGGATAGAGATATCCTTTCTATCATAGACTTGCGTAAAAGTTTCTTTCTAAAGTTATATTTTCTTCGGTAATTCCACCATCCTCGGTCTCAAACCTCCACATCCATTTACATAGAAGACTAATGTTCATTAAGTCTGAATTTAGCTCCCATTAAGTTCTTTTTTTAACGGAAGGCATTTGTTATTTTAAGCACATTTTACAGCAACGTGAACGGAGCCATGCTGATTACAGAGATGTCCCTAGCTAGACATTGACCACCTGCTGAAGCACATATACATCTTACTACGAGGTTTCTAGACTGAATTTTCAGTGCCAATCTTGCCTGATGATGGGCTTTCACATTACAACTTCTATGAAGGTGAAATATATTGCTAGCCTGGAAAGAGTTGCTTCGTTGAATGTCTGCAATTAGTGGCCTAATCGACCAGTGCCCTAACGTCTTGGTAATGTCATCAGTCGTCACAGCCGACGCCATCACTAGACAGTCCGTGTAGAATTGAGGCCCACGTAGCTGTAGTATCTTTGCTATCTTTGTGGCGAGAAGAAGACCGAAAGCCTCAGCCTGTAAAGGTGTAGAAGTAGGAGGGGACAGAGCCAAGACAAATAGATGTTTGCAGTGTTGAGTGCCACCTGTCTGGATGAAGACGACGATACCTGCAGGAGCCTCCTGGGAGTCGGGACCTGATTTCCAAGCTGCATCGCAAAATATGACATCACCTACAGTATTGGAATTGGACTGGACTGGAAGTTCAAGAGTTGAAGCCTATCGCACAGTAGCAGTAGCCAATGGAGGTTGATCTTCAGACTTGGCCGCGTCCTCAAATTTGAATCCCTGCATAATAGCATTGGACATAGCAAAGACCTGAGAAGGCCTTGTGCATTTTCTTTTAAATAGACGATCATTTCTTGCTTTCCATAAACACCATAAAAAGGTGTATAGGCTTGTAAGATTAATTTGGGGATGACCCGATAAAAGTAATGCTTGTATCATGTCAGCAACATTATGGTGCAAAGTAGCAACATATTCAGTTCTAAGATACCAAGGATGAGAAAACCAAGCTGCTTTGGAGAAAGGGCAAAGAAATAAAATGTGCATTTCAATTGCTGCACCTAGAGCACTCAGATTTGATATGCTTTGAAAATTTACTAGCTCGTTTACCTATAGGTAGTGCTCTGCGAATGAGTCTCTAAGAAAAGGTCTGAACAAGAAGCATCATAGTTTTGACCTGCCAAACTTGATTAAGAAGAGAGATAATCTGAGGGTTTAAAACCTTGCGTTGTTGGTTGCTTGACAGAGCAAGGTTAGCTAAGAAATGCTTGTAGGCACTCTTGGAGTTATATTGGCCTGTCGGTGTTAATTTCCAAACCAAAGTGTCTTGGCCATCTGAGTTTATAATAGGTGTTTGAATGCTGGCATTAGCTATAGGAGGACTAAACAGAGAACGAATTAGTTGAACATTCCAAGCCTTGCGGTTTGGAAGCCAAAGATCTTTTACAATAGCAGGATAAATAAAAGCAGAGGGTTGAATAATAAGATTATCATAAATTGCTTCCCATTCTGAGAACTAAGGAGTGATCCATATTGAACTACCACCATCGAAAATTTGATAAAAAGCGGCAGAGATTAAGAGAGGTCATACCTTTAGAATGGTAGTCCAAAAACAAGATTTGGCCTTATTTGGCCTCGCTCTCCAGATTGTAGTGTCATGGTGATACTTTGCCTTAAGAATCAATGTAAGATGGCTTTGCGGTTCTTTTGATAGTCTCCAGGCAACTGCTAGAACAAGGCTTTGATTTACTGCTTGTAAATTTCTGAATCCTAGGCGACCAATATTCTTTTCAATGCAAATGTCAGCCCATGCCCTAAGGCACAAGCTTTTAGTGGTCTGGTCCTCTTTGACACCTGTCCACCAGAATTTTTTTACGACAGCCATGAGTTTTGCTAGAAACTTCTTAGATAAAATAATATTATACATGTAATAGACAGGTATGGAAGAGAAGACATATTTAATAAAGGTAAGCCTACCAGCATGTGAAAGTCTGTTTTCTCTGCAGGCACTTAATTTGGACCTAAACTTTTCATAAACAAAGTTGTAAGCACTAGATCCGTCCTTAGCTAGAAGAATGAGGGGGTGACCTAGATGAATAGTGTTGTTGTCCATGTCTGGAACATGGAAAATCTATTTGATGTCCTGCTTGACTTGTATATTAATATTTTTACTAAAAAGAATGGCAGATTTGTTCCAGTTCGGAACCTGACCAGAAGCATGGCAAAACTTACTTAAAACTTGAGAAATAGTAGTCGCTTCCTGCGCATTAGCTTTGCCGCAAACCAACAAATCATCAACAAACATCAAGGAATGAATATGAGGGCAGTCTGGTCCCAAAGATATGCCTAATAAGCGGCTAGCCTGTAAAGCCTCCTGGAGCGCTAGAGATAGTTCATTCACTACAACAATAAAAAGAAATGGGGACAAGGGACATCCCTGCCTAATGCATCTAGTACTTTTGAAAGAAGCATAAGGCTGACCATTGATGATGATAGAAAAGGTTGGCAAAGAGATGCAAGCATGGATTAGATTTATGAAATGTTCATGGATCCCTTTATGAACTAAGGCTGAAGTGATGAAATGCCATTCAATTCTATCAAACGCTTTAGCAAGGTCAATTTTGAGCATAAAATCATGACTATCCCAGGTGGATAAAGAGAAAGAGTGAGCTATTTCCTGGACAACAATAATATTATTACTTATGCGCATACCTTCGATAAAAGCTTGTTGAGAGGGGTGAATGTAGTCTGAGCTCCCAGTTCACCTAGTGGTATTTCCTTTTCTTTCGATAAGGGGCGCTTTATTACTTAAAAGTTTAAGTTACATCCGGCCTCTGCATAACGAGGATGCACACAGCTGACACAGTTCACAGATCCAACAAGGGAAAAATAAAAGTAAATAGGTGAAAATTGCAAAAGTCCTAGTGTGCTGAAGGAATTCCTATCCGAAGATTATGCTACCATCCATGTCGGGTAAACAAATCCCGTGCCGTATCCTCCAACCGTGTACACACCTCCGTGAAAAGATCGTGATAATCCACATGATGCAGTGCCGACCAAGATCATAGGGTGTTGGTGCATCCGTAAATAACCTGCAAAAGAGAGCAATTTTTATCATTATTTTTTATTATTTCTACATAGCCATAGAGACCATATAATGACAATCGCTCTAACCCGAAGAAGTAACTTATACTTGCGATCTATACCATGTAACCAATTCCCAAATATATTGGAAATACTACATGGTGGATGCAAGCCTAAATCTTCTTGAGTAACTGACCATATAGACCTTGCGAAGTTGCATTGAAAAAACAAGTGTTTGATTGTCTCATTGTGATGACAAAACACACACATAGGGCTCCCATACCAATTCCGCCTAATAAGATTATATTTGGTAAGGATGATTCCTCGACGAAGATATCAAGCAAAGATGTTTTTAGAGGTATCTTCATATTTCAGATCATCCTATTATCTAACACTGAAGACTAGCTGGATTAGAGCATTGTATAAGGAACTAACAGAGAAGGAAATTTCTCACTCAAGAGGCCATCGAAATTCGTCAGGCTGAGCTGTCAGTTGAATATTTTCTAACCGATGTAGCAACGTGATCTAAGAGCAAAGTATAGTACCAATCAAATATCGCCTAAATGTCACATTGGGTGGGAACGATGCCAATACTGTGGCAATTGTTTCCTCCTTATAATGGATTATAGAGCACAACTCGGGATATTGTTCTTGGAGTGTAGCATTGCCAAGAGACCTATCCCCCCAAAACCGTATCTGAGAACCGTCTATAATAGAAAATGTACCGAAGCGGAAGAAATGTTTCTCCGTTGCCATCAGGCCAGCCAAAAAGTGAGAGTCTCCCGGTTTCCAAACCATTTGGGACAAAGCTTTTGACCCAACATATTTTCTTTTTAGTAGAGTTTTCCATATCCCCTCTTCAGTTAATAACTTGAAGAGCCACTTACTAAGTAGGGTTGTGTTCTTGATCTCCATATCATGAATCCCCAGGCCCCCTGTTCTTTGGATCGACAAAGCACACTCCATTTAGCCAGTCTATACTTGTTTTTCTCACTATCTCCCTGCCACAAGAATCTTGATCGGAAAAAATCCAACCTATGCAAAACTCCTTTGGGAAGTAGAAAGAATGATATCATATACAATACCAAGTTGCTTAGCCCTGAATTAATGAGTACCAATCTTCCGCCTATGGAGAGTAATTTACCTTTCCAGCTACTCAAACTCAGCTACAGACTTTGCTCAACGATTTTCCAATCAGCATTTGTAAGCCTCCAATAATGAACCGGAATGCCCAAATATCGAATCCGCAATATGCCTTGACTATAGCCAAAGAGCTCAGCATAAAGGTCAGCCGTCTCCTAAGCCTCACCAAAACAAAACAATTCACTTTCATGAAAGTTTATTTTTAGTCCTAAAAGATGTTCAAAAGCTGAAAGTATAAGTTTCAGGTTCTTAGCCTTTTCGAGATCATGTTCCATGAATAGAATTGTATCGTCAACGTACTGAAGGATAGATAAACCTCCATCCACTAGATGAGGTATCACACCTTCAATTTGGCCCTCAGATTTAGCGCGCTCAATCATAATAGATAACATATCATCCACTATATTAAATAGCATTGACGATAATTCATCACCCTGTCTTGGCCCTTTTTGGTCTGGAAGTATTTGCCAACATCATCATTGACTTGGTTGACAACACTATCTCCCAATACAAAGCTATTGATTAAAGCGCACCACTCAGCTGAAAAACCTTTCATTCTAAGAGTATGTTGAAGGAAAGACCATTTAACTTTATCATAAGGTTTCTCGAAATCAACTTTTAGAATAATCCCATTCAACTTCTTCCTATGAAGTTCGTGCATAGTTTCATGTAAGGTTACCACACCGTCCAGTATGTTACGACCTTGCATGAAAGCAGTTTGTGACAGACGAACTACATGACCAGCCATAGTAGCTACTTTAGTGAAAATCTTAAAACTAACATTAAGAAGACAAATCGGTCTATATTGTTGGATCCGTTCTGCTTCATTAATCTTAGGTAATAAGCTAATCTCTCCAAAATTCAATCAAAACAGATCCAATTGTCCAGCGTGCAAAGCACTAAACATCTTCATAAGATTTGTTTTGATAACATCCCAAAAGGTTTGATAAAACTCAGCTGCGAATCTATTAGGACTAGGGGCCTTATTGTGTTCCATTTGGAAAACAGCCTTCTTGACTTCCTCCTCTGTATAGGGAATAGTCAAAAAATTGTTTTACTCAACAGAAACTTGGGGTACATCGTCTATTTGGGACTCATCCAGGGAGAAAGTTCCTTCTTCTAGTTCCCCAAACAAACCCTTGTAATAATTTGTAATGTAAGATTTTAGCTGCTCATGTCCTTCAATCGTTCCAACATCATCTTGCGTTAAAGAATGAATAAGTTTCTTCTTGTGTCTGCCATTGGCAACACTAGGGAAATACCTAGTATTCGAATCCCCATGTAGAATAAATTGAGCTTTGGAATGTTGGTACCATATGAGTTCCTCTTTGCGTAGAAGACGTGCTAGTCCGTATTCAATTGGCTTTTTAGCTCAATTTCATGCTGAGTTAACAAACGAGTTTCTGCCAATGCTTCGAGTTAATCAATAGTAGACGAGAGTCTTAGCTTTTCTTTTTTTAAGAATACCAGTTGTGTGACGTGCCTAACCCCCGAGGTGTTTGCGTGTCGCTCGCACTTTATTATTCCATCTCTGGATTGGGGTACTACCCATAACTGGTCTTTCCCTAACAGCTTTGACCATATCCTGGAAACCTACTCGATGTAGCCATCGAAGTTCAAATTTCAACAGCCGTGAACATCATGTCGTAGGTCTACCAGTAGTCAGCAAAATGGGAGCATGATCTGGTAGAGCCTCAATATGTTTTAGAGCTCGTACTAAGACTAGGGGAAATTTTCTTCCCAATCTGAGTCCATCAATATGCGATCTAGCTTTTTATATGTAGGTTCCGGCAGACTATTTTCCCAAGTAAATTATCGTCCAATCATGGTTACTTCCTTTAGATCAAGACTGTCAATGACAGCATTGAAAAGGAAAGGCCAATGATCATCGAACCGGCCTTTACTCTTCTCGTATGGAAACCGTAGCAGATTAAAATCACCCCCCTATGAGAATAGGGTATGGATTATCCTTTGCTAGGTTCACCAACTCTCGAAGGAAATCATCCTTGAACACTTCTTGAACCGCACCATACACAACAACTAGGCTCCATGTGAAATTGTCAGTTTTATTTTGGATGTGGAGTTTCAAATAAAATTCTCCTTCCGAACAAGCTAAAATATCCATGGTTTCAACCCTTACGCCGAGTAAAATGCCACCAGAGCGTCCCCTAGGTGGATGAGAATGCCAAACAAAGTTTATGTCACTCGAAAGACGGTCAAGTAAAATTTGTGAAAATTCCTATCTACCCATTTCCGAAATAGCCACAAAATCTTAATTATATTCCCTACAACAAAGTGCAATATGTAGATGTTTAGCCAAGTCATGAAGACCTCTGCTATTCAAAAATATGCCATTTATTGGGAAACAATAATAGATTTTCGAGTCGTCTCCGAGACTTATTACATTTTTCCCAGAGGTCGATTTACGACCAGAAGCAGTTAGTTCATATAATGAACTTAATCTGTCCTCGTCCAATCCAACCTCCAGAACTTCACCTACTAGATGAGAGAGAAGCTGACCATTAGTTGTGGCATTCGCATTCTCATCATCAGAGTAAATGGAAATAGAAGAGGTCGAAGCTTTTGAAGCGACCGTTAAACGGTCAAACTCCATCCGCCTCAAGACCTTAGCAGAAACAACAACATCTCTATCATTTTTACCAAGACTAATACCAACAGAATTCAGTTTTATAGAAATATGATTAGATGAATATGATAGAAATGATTTAGACAATGAAGAATTACCATTAGAGTCTAGGTTCTTCTCGGCCTTCCTGTGCATGGCCTTCAACAAAGTGTCTTCATCAGTCACTATAGACCCATCCTTGCATACTTGATGGCGTCCACTTCTGTGCGGTACAGGAGCCACTGAAGTGATCTTCGTTGAAGCAGTACGGTCCAGGAGCGTGTCAGCTGCACCTAGTGGTATTTCCTAATCCCTACCTTTCTTGCCACACCATTCTACTTATACAAATATAAAAAAGTTCTCATTCTAGGCAAGCACTCTATGCAAAAGGGGAACAATTGTTAGACATGATTTCAAGAGAATTGCTCTTGCATCAATATCCAACAATTTCCATTGCGGACAACCCAACCTTTACTCCATTATATATTCTACTGGTTTCCAGCGAATGTTAAGATGTCTCTTCTTATAAATAGGAACTAGATATTTCAAAGTCAAAATCACATGCAAGTGAAAATCTCTTCATATATATGCGATTGTTTAGATCATTTTCCCAAGCAGCACACTTCACTCTTGATGAAGTTAAAACCTTAACATTTGTTCAAATGACCATTATCTTAGCATTCTCGACCACCCAATCCAACATAATTTTGCTCTCATCAACATATTAGAGCTGCAAGTGAGGGACCAAACTAATGATCAAACCAAGCTCTTGGGCATTTTTAGCCATCACGCTTAGAGTACCAATAGTTAAATTATACTACCTCACTACGGGAAAGAAGTTCTTTGCCGTGTGGGCAGACCCACACAACAAAGGGAATACACACGGCAAATGCCGCACAGAGTAAGAGACGACAAATGCCCTTTACCGTATGTACTGCGAATAATACACGGCAAAACATTTGCCGTGTGTCTTATACGTAGACACGGCACAGTAAAGTGACTTGCCACTTTCGTCCGTTTAACGGAGCCAGCGAGCCTTTGCCATGACACTTCTTTGCCATGTGCTTTTTGCGCTTTGCTGTGTCGGAACGCGTTGCCGTGTGTCGTGTGGTTACCGTGTAGTAAGACTTTGCCGTATGCCAGATGAGAGACCCACACGGCATAGTCGCCTCCTTTGCCGTGTGCCTGTGGGCAGACACACACGGCACAGTCGCCTCCTTTGCCGTGTGCCCGTGGGAAGTGCAACACGGCAACGCAGCCCCCCTTTGTTGTGTGTCATTCCTAGACGGCACACGGCAAAGGCCCTTCGAGCCAACCCAGCAGCACACAGGCTGCTGCTACCTGTCGCCATTGTCGTGTGTATACACATGGCAAAGTGACCATTTGGCACTTTGCCGTGTGTCTCCTTTTTATTTATTTTTTCTACATCCCTACATTTGAAACAACAATTGATATATGATAGCAAATATATGATCCAAACAAGCAAATATGCTCCAAGCAAACATACACATGATCCAAACATATGATCCAAGCACTCATACTGACATGGGTATACCCGACAGGTACTCAAGCTTGGTATATACGGTCCAAATACATACAGGCCCACGGTGTCGCCAAGGCCCGGATGGAGGGACTCGAGTAACCTACGGACTCTCGATTGCTTGAAAGACAAGAAGAAGCTAAAGATAGAAAGTTTGAAGGGGAAAACCCTTACTTGTAACCGACTCGACCTGCTACCTGAGACCTAGCCTATCTATATAAAGGCTAGGAGGGGGCAGCGAGGAGGACACACGCAACCCTAGTTTCCACAACCCTTGCCAGATTGCATCTGCACACCATTGTAACTTTCGACTCCTTCGATAATTCCACGAGCAGACAAGCAGGAGTAGGGACCTCTACGAGGCCTGAACCTGGGTAAATCCTTTGTCCCCTGTGTGCTTGTTTGCTAGCCGATAGATGTCTCCAGCGCTCCCTCCTTCTCCAAAACCCAAGTCCATAACAATGGGTATTGACGAGTTAAACCCTCGTCAATTGGCGCCGTCTGTGGGAAAAGGGAGTGCTGATGTTGCGGCTTCTTCGGCCCCATCAAACGCGATCTACAGCTCTGCAACAGCGGAGATTCGCCAGCTTTTCGGCGCCTTCGACTTCACCGTCCACACGCCGGCTACTCGCCCGGCCTTCGAGTCCGTAGGCGATGGAATCAGCCTGGCGATTGGGAGCTTCCGTTTCGAAGTTGGTCAGATGGGCACACATCGCATGCCCGATTAGCCGACAACACCGACGATTGCCCCATCATCATGGTTCCCTCCATCGATCGGCATCCTCAGCGAGCTCAACGCTCCGGCGGCAATTGGGAACATGGTCATCGACAACAGTCGCGACTCTGACCTAAGCGATCTGGCCACTGAAGATGGAACCCACGGTTCCGAATCTGAAAGTTGTGGAAGCAACAACTTCCCAAATCACTTCATGTGTGCCATCATCAACGCGGGCGACACCTCCGCCAACCGCGACAATGGTGGTATCACCGGCAACGGCACCGACCCGCCCAACGCCGCCAACGGCGGCAACAGCGGCAATGGAGGAGCAGTCGAACCCCCAGCATAATCAACGAGCAAACCGACGAACGCCTCGTGATCAGGCTCAACGAGCAAGAGTGGAAACGCTGCCGCGAAGCCCTACGAGGTGCACCTCTACCCTTCGGGTCCCCTCAGGAACTACTGATGGGTTACCACTGGCTCCTAAAAGAGAAATTCAAGCGCCAGAAACAAGCAATCGCGCAACTTGAGGCGCGTAAAAAGGCGGCGGACGAGTCAAGCCTTCGTCACGCTGGGCTCTCCTCCTACGGAGGATCCTCCTCAAGAGGCAACGGGGATCTCGCTAGGAAGAGGCAATCGCGGATGGCTCACCTCACTGAACAAGAACGCATAGATGCCGCGAAAGTCCTCGACTTCGGCTCTATGACAGTCGACACGAGAGGCAACGTGGTTCCCGGGGCGCCACGAGCGCGATGACAGCGGCCACCATGTACCTTCTCAATAACCAGCCACCGGCTAGAGATCCCCGAACGGCCATGCACCGATCTACGATCGCGGGTCTGGGGCTAATCGAGGCCGCCCTCGACAAAGAACCAGTACCAGACCCAAAAAAGGGCAAAGCGTTAGCAAAGCGCTACTCCTCGCCCTCGTCAAGCGATGACAGTCACGACCTGTCTCGGCGCCGCCGTTCACGACGACACGATCGCGACTATGATGCACACGACGAACTCATGCAGTGCAAGATCGACAAGTCAAGGGCACGACGTGCTCGGTCGACTGATTCGGAAGAAGAAGATGGGGAGCTCTGTGACGCCAAATGCTTCAGCAGATCCATCAGTAAAAAGCGAATGCCTAAAGGGTTCAAACTCCCATCGGAGAACCCGAAATTTGACGGTCTGCAAGACCCCAAGATCTGGCTGGAGGATCACATCTCCTCCGTCAGACTGCACGGAGGCAGTCGAAGTACTGCCATGCAATGCTTGCAGCTACAGCTGCAGGGCGCCGCCCGGGCATGGCTCAATAACCTCCCACGCAGATCCATTCGCAGCTGGGATGATCTGGTCTACAGCTTCGTGCTCAATTTTAAGGGCACGTACAAACGCCCCGCTTCAATCGAAGAACTGAGATGCTGCCAGCAAAAATCTGGCGAATCACTGTGCTCTTACATCCAAAGATGGTCCATCATCAAGAACTCCGCGGAGAACATCTCGGAAGACCGCACGCTTGATGCATTCAACGGTGGTGTCCGCCGCATGGAACTCAGAGAGGAGCTAGGCCGCTCGAAGCCCAAGACCATCGACCACCTGATGGAGATCGCGAATCGGTGGGCCGATGGGGAAGATTCGTTGAAGAACCGCATTCACTCTGACAAGGAGGCAGAACTCGAATGAAGATGCGACCGCCGGAGTAAACGTCGTATGCGCGTCTACGACGATCGCGATGACGTCAACATGGTCGCAGCCGGCTACACTGATAGACACGACGATAACTGCAACAGCGGATACCGCAGTGGCGGATACCACGACTCCGGGAAAACCACGCAAGTATGGCAACGCCGCACTCGCGATGAAGCACCCGCGACCTCCATCGAGGACAAACTGTCCGGGCCATGCACAATACACTTCTACATCGACAAGCATGATGGCAAGAGAAAGTCCAGTCACCTCCTCAAGGACTGCCGCGAGTTTCTCAAGCTACATGAGGGGTTGGTTCGGATGAACCACAATGCAGTCGAAAGAGGCTACGGAACCGCTCCAGGCGCAGTGGCACATGGCGCACCACCACCACCACCTGGGCCACCCCCGAACGGAGCTGCACCAGACCAGCACCACGGAGGCAAACCATACCCACGGGCCATGGGTACCATGATGATCCAAAAGGGACGCCCCTCCAATAGGGTGCAGAAGGCCATCACTCGCCAAGTCAACTTGGCCATGCACTTTCCACCATCCACCACTGAGTACCTCAGTGGTAGTGAGTCATGCATTACCTTCGACAAACGCGACCACCCGCCTCAAGTACCTCGCCCAGGTCATTGCCCCCTCGTACTCGAGGTGCAAATTGGAGGCTTCGACATGAGTCGCGTCTTCATGGATGGCGGAAGCGGTATCAACCTCATATTCGCGAGTACCTTGCGAGCAATGAGGATCCCTCTAACCTGCTTGGAGGCATCGGACACAATGTTCCACGACATCGTCCCAGGAAAAGGCGTATACCCCTGGGCAAAATCAACCTCGACGTCATATTCGGCACGCCGAAGAACTTCCGGCGCGAGCGCATCGACTTTGAAGTTGTCGACTAGCCCTCACAATACCACTGCATCCTCGGGCGTGTCGCGTTCGCTAGGTTCATGGCAGTACCTCACTACGCCTACCTGCAGATGAAAATGCCAGGTCCCAACGGCGTCATCACGATCAACGGGAGTTTCGAGCGATCTGACAGTTGCGACAGGGAATTCAACAGAATCTCCCAGTCCTTCGGCATGCAGGAGGAGCTCGCGCGATTGAAGGAAACGACAGACAACAGTCTGCCCCCCCTGAGTAGGCCAAGCTCACCTGACCTCTCCTTCGACTCGTCTGTGCACACAAAGAAGGTGCAGGTCCATCCATCAGATCCCGCTAAAACGACCCTCATCGCCAACAACTTGAGTCCCGCATAGGAACTCGCGCTCGTCGAATTCCTCCGTGAGCACTGGGAAATTTTCGCCTGGTGTCCTGCGGACATGCCAGGAGTCCCCAGGGAATTCACCGAGCACGCATTCAGCGTCAACCCCGACGCAAGGCCAGTCAAGCAAACAATCAGGCGAATGTCTGAACCACGGGCACAGGCAGTCGGAATAGAGATCAACAGACTCCTCGAGGCCAAATTCATACGCGAGATCAAGGAAAGCACTTGGCTTGCCAATACGGTGCTGGTGCCAAAAAAGGACACGAATATCCTGCGGATGTGCGTGGACTTCACTTCTCTAAACAAGCACTGCCCAAAAGATCACTTCCCGCTACCACGGATCGATCAAATCATCGACTCCACCGCTGGATGCGAGCGCCTCTGCTTCCTCGACGCCTACTCAGGCTATAACCAAATTCGAATGAAGGAGGAAGACCAGGAGAAGACCACGTTTACAACGCCCTTCGGCGTGTTCTGCTACAACACAATGCCCTTCGGGATAAAAAACGCAGGAGCCACGTACCAGTGGTGCATGCAGGCCTGCCTCAAGGAGCAACTTGGTCGCAACATCCAAGTCTATGTCGACGACATAGTAATCAAAACCAAGGAAGAAGCCTCTCTAATCGACGACTTGCGCGAAACCTTCGCCAATCTCGATCGCTATCGGATAAAACTCAATCCGGACAAATGCGCCTTCGGCGTACCCTCTAGGCAACTGCTCGGGTATCTTATCTCCGCGAGAGGGATTGAGGCAAACCCGAAAAAGATAAAGGCCATACTGGCCATGGAGAAGCCAAAGAACATAAGAGGCGTTCAGCAACTAGCCGGGCGAATCGCGGCCCTCAGTCGATTTATCAGTCGAATGGGAGAAAAGGCGCTGCCCTTCTATCAGCTCCTCCGCAAAGCTGACAAATTCGAGTGGACCAACGAAGCGCAAGAAGCATTTGAAGACCTCAAGCGCCTGCTATCCACCTCGCCAGTATTGGTAACTCCACGAGAAAGGGAACCACTGCTGCTGTACATCTCCGCCACCAACCAAGTAGTTAGCACAGTGCTCGTCGTCGAACGGGCCGAGGAAAACAAGGTCCACGGCGTAAAACGCCCGGTATACTACCTCAGCGAGGTCCTCACGCCAACAAAACAGCGGTACCCGCACTACCAGAAGCTGGCGTACGGCGTCTTTTATGACCGCCCTGGCGACTGTGCCATTACTTCCAGGAACACCCAATCATGATAGTCAACGACGCCCCATTGGGACATATCCTCAATAAACCCAGACGCCACAGGGCGAGTCGCGCTTTGGGGAATCGAACTGTCTCCACGAGACATCACATACGAAAAGCACGGCGCAATCAAGTCGCAAGTTCTCCCTGACTTCCTCGTACATTGGATGGAAAACCAACTCCCAGACAGGCCAGACATGTCCGACCTCTGGATAATGCACTTCTATGGGTCCAAGAGGAAAGATGGAGCGGGAGCAGGTGTCATACTGACATCGCCTCAAGGGGACAAGCTGAAGTACGTCCTGCGAATGCAGTTCACAGCCTCAAACAACGAGGCTGAATACGAGGCCCTGTTACACGCGATGAGAATGGCAAAAGCCTGCGGCGCAAAGAGGCTAATCATATATGGTGACTCCAAGCTGGTCGTCAACCAAACAATGCACGAGTGAGACGCACTAAACGACAACATGATCGCATACCGCGACCTCTACGACACACTTGAAGGAGACTTCGATGGTTGTGAGTTGCGACACATAGGCCACGAAAGCAATGAGGAGGCGGACGCACTCGCCAACATAAGCTCCACCTGCGCACCCATACCACCTGGGGTATTTCTCGAGCGCATATGCGAATGCTCCATCAAGCCAAAGGCCGCAGAGAAGAAAACAAGCGCAGCAACGGACTCGGGGGCTACGCCACCCAATGAGCCAATGATAATCGATGACTTGGAGCTCAACATAGGACTCGAGGGACCAATGAGCGTCATGATGATCGAACAATCCTGGACGTAGTTGTACATTACGTACCTCCTCAGTAAGCGCCTACCGGACGACCCGACAGACGCACGACACATCGCGCGACGCTCCAAGGCATTCGCCGTTATCAACGGCGAACTGTATAAACGCAGCATCACAGGCGTGTTACAGCGATGCGTCTCCCTAGCCGATGGAAGAGCAGTCCTCCTCGACATCCATGAAGGGACCTGCGGGCACCACGCCGGCAGTCGCGCCCTCGTTGCCAAAGCTCTACGAGCTAGATTTTACTGGCCCACGGCCATGCGCGACGCCAAGGATATAGTTCAAAAGTGCAACGCTTGTCAGCGATTCGCAGACAAACCACACGCACCAGGCGCAGAACTCCGGCCTATCCCATTGGCCTGGCCCTTCGCCCGGTGGGGACTCGACATGGTTGGCAAACTTCCAAGGTCCTCGCAAGGAGGCTACGTCTACCTCCTGGTCGCAGTCGACAAATTCACCAAGTGGATTGAAGCCATGCCAGTGACCAAGCAATCAGGGCGCAGCACAGTGAAGTTCTTCGAGTCCATCGTCTACCGCTTCAGTGTGCCGCACAACATCATCACCGACAACGGAACGAACTTTACATCCAAGGAGTTCCAAGAATTCTGCGAGAACCTGGGGATCAACATCACCTACGCCTCAGTAGCACACCCACAGACCAACGGTCAAGGCAAACGGGCTCGTCTGCAGCGGCATCAAGAAGCGACTCCTCCGATCACTCGAACAAGCCACGGGCTGCTGGCCAGATGAACTGCAATGTGTACTCTGGAGCCTGCGTACAACTCCAAATAGCGCCACCGGCTACACACCATTCTTTATGGTACACAGAGCAGAGGAAGTACTACCCGCCGAAGTACGGTACAAAGCGCCACGCGTAGTCGCCTACAGCGAGCAGGAGTTATCCCTCGCACTCGAAGACTCCGTCGACCTCCTTGATGAAGCAAGAGAAATCGCCACAGAAAGATCCACGATCTGCCAGCAGAACCTGCGCAACTATCATAACAGAAGGCTTCGCCCCAGATCCTTCGTCGAAGGTGACCTAGTCCTGCGACTGAAGCAGCAGGGACATCTCAAGCTCGAGTCCCCCTAGGAAGGACCGTACGTGATAACAGAAGTAATCCCGGGTGGCGCCTATCGCCTTCAAGATTTAGAGACAGGAGTCGCACACTCCAACCCCTGGAACGTCGCACAACTGCGACGCTTCTACCCTTAGTCGTTTCTTCTTTACTTTTGCATTGCAAATAAGGCTATTCAGCCAAGGCTACTTAGCCGCACATTGTACTCCGTACTGTTCTTCGAATAAATAAAAGCTAAGTACCCCAAAACTCCGTGTTCTCTTTTCTTTTGTCAACTTTCATACTCGGGGGCTACGCCACCCTATACACACATGTTCTTCGAACAATAACGCGACATCCTGAGTAGCTGGCACATCAATCGAACCCCTTAACACAAACTCAACCCAGCTGCAACGCACCTGATAGGTTGATAAGGGAACGATACAAAGATGGCCAGGCTAACGAAAAGGACTCGCATAAGTGCAACACACCCCACCCTTATAAAGCTATTTGTATACATTCAACAATAAATTACCTACAAATATATATGAGCTTTACAACACCAGTACACTTACATGCAGGATACATATTTGGCTACCCTTGCAACAGAAGAACATTAGTCTGTTCCTCGAAGAAGTCGACGATCTCCTTGGCTGGACGATCCACCGCCTGATAGTGCGGCACCATGTTCCAGGAAGATCCTGCTGGTGGTACCGGTGGCCCAGAGGCAATGGCGGCGACATCCACGTCAGGCCTGTGCAAACGCACCACAGAGAGGGCAGCCTTGGCACCAGCCACCAACTGCTGCCTCACGCACTCGCGAACCGCGGACATATCTTGAAATTTGGTCAGAAGGGCCAGCAGGCTTGATGGAGTATCATCCAGCGGGAACATAGCCCGGTAGATGTTCTTCAAACACGACTGCGACTTCTTCAGAAAGAGCAGCACTCACGAGGCGCGATCCTGCAGGGTCACTAACGCAGCCGCACGATCATGATCTACCCAGAAGTATCCACTCTCCTGAAGTTGCTCCTAGGTGAGATCATGAAGGCGGATGGCAATCCTATCCCTCTCCTCCTGCGGACGGCGTGCGCTAACAACTACACGAAGCAGCATCAACAGCATGAGTACAATGTACCATTGCGATTAACTACAAAGGAAAAGACGAGGATGAGCAAACTAACACTTAAACTGGTCGCCCAGTTGCCTCACCTCGCCAAGCAGATTTTGCTCACGGGCGGCGGCTTTTTCAGCCTTGGACTTCCACACGTCCGCGCATCACGGGCAATTCACGCTCCAGTTGCTTCACGCGATCACGAAGTCGCGAAAGCAAGGACAACTCCTCTACCCTGGAGCATGGTGGTGCCATTGCATCCTCAAGAGATGGCGAGTACGGGGTTCCCCCCACAGGACCACTTGATGTACCCTACCAAAAATCAAGCCAGAGGCAAATAAGGCGACCAACTCAAAAGTCAAAAGTAACAGATGCATTCAGGATCAATAAAAGTATCTACAAACACATTTTCCAACAGGCATGTTCTCCAATCAAAAGAGCAAGTTCATCAGCTATTACAAGAAACTAACTACGGAGCAACAGGCTTCTTCGACTTCGATGACCTCGGGGGCTTCATCAAGTCCGTGGCAGTATCAGATGCCACTGGCTTTCTGCCGGCCCCTGAGGCCGAAGTTTTTGCCACCTTCTTTGCGCGATTTAGCTCCTCCGAATACTTGGCAACAGTGTTTATAAAGGAATGGCCATATTTGGCACAGGCAGTCGCAAAGGGAGCAAATACTACCTGCTGACCATCCATGACAACAGGCATCGTCTTCGACACCGCAGAAGGATCCACTTCGACTCCGTGGGCTTGCACCATGGCAAGCGACAAGGTCGCGCTAGCTGCGCGGAGGGAGTTCTTGTACGTGGCAGGCACACCCCTAGCGAGCGACTCCACCAGCTCTTCCACATTGTCGACCAGCTCCGCCTTCGGCATCAGCTCCTCCCGGAGGCGACTCAGGGTGGCCTTGGCTTTGGACAACGTATTTTGGACATCGGCGCTACGATCTTCGACCGCAGATACCGCGCCCGCCAGAGCATCATCACGACCAAGGGCTTGTGGATCAAAACCCAAGCCACCAGCATCTACACCAAAATACACACATGGATCAAACTTCTAATGCCACCGGCACTACAGAGGAAGAGAAGAACATCAATAAAATATCTACCAGTAAAAGTACCTGAGAGGGCCTTGGCAAATGAGAACAGTTGCTGTTCGAACAACTTCTCCCTGGCCGCAAAGGAGGCACGCAGATCCTCTTCGCGCTTCTGGGCTTCATCACGAGCCGCGATTGCCTCGTCGCGCCCCTTCACCGCTGTGGCTAGCGTCTTCTCCAACGTGGCGACATCACGCAGTAAAACGTTATGCTCAGCTACATGGCAGTCAAAAATTTGGCTGTCAGTCGATTATACCAAAATACAGAGAAGATGAAAAGAATAAGTATAGAACACTCACTCTCGACCACGCGGTGGCGCGTCTCCAGCATCGCATGCTGACGACCCATCGCCATCACCTGCTCCGCCACCTGCGCGGCTTCCTTTACAAGGAGCTGTCGCACAAAACAAGGAGTCAGCAGAGAGCAACAAAAGGGCGTTGACTACCAAATTATAAAAGAAAGAAAGATATACTTACATGGTCCTCTAGCGACTCCGAAGAAGATTGCTGAACCGTCATCCGAGCAACTACTCGATGCTCCTCTACGTGAGGAGAGCTCGAAGAATTGTGCCCGGAGTGGGCCGCCACCGGAGGAGAAGGAGCGCGCTGGACCTCTATCTTGGCCCTTGAGGTCGCGACTCCTGATTCCTTCAAAAATTCGACGTCGCCAGAAGATGACGACGCCTCTTGACTGCAAGACAAATCCGCACTCAGAAAGGGCAAACTCCAAGGCAAAGCCAACAAGAAGAAACCAAGAGAAGAATGAATGCACTAACAAACTTACCAGTCAAATCTGTCAAGATCAAACGTGGCCTCCGCCGATTCCGACGAAGACTCCTTGGGCAATCGCATCTTCTTGCGAGAAGACGGTGCCACAGCCCTCACAGGAACAACTAGAATTGTCGACTCCGTGTCAACAGCCGTGCCTCCTGGAGATGAAGGAGTCGACGGGTCGGAATCCTCGCTACGTGAACGCTTGCGAGTATCCGGACTCTCGGACTCGGGGGCTTCCTCTTCCACATCGGAAGGGTCAGTCGACTCAGACTCGTCCTCTTCCAAAGCTTCACGAGGAATAATCCCCTCAGGAAGGGGAGGCATGCAAGGCGACACCGCCCACTCCTACATACAAAAAGTAAAGATCAGCAAACACAATAGGAAACGCAATCGAGAAAATAAGCTACTACGTAGCGCAACTGTACCTCGGGAGGAGGATTCGAAGCATCGAAGGGAGGAATGACTGGCTCGTTCGGCAGCACATCCTTGAGGTGTGCCGTGACCATCGCACCCTCTTATCTACCTCACTGTGGACATGCCATCAGCGGACACGGAGTGGGATCATTAGCGCCACCCCATTGGAACATGGGATGGACCACGGCACAGAGGCTGGACGCGACGACGCAGCCAAGTCCTGACAAGGGCGCAACCTCCCTCTTCTGCGCCTATGCGATTCTCGAGGTCGCAGACGCGCTGATATAACACGTCTGTCTTTGCGAGTTCGGAAGGCATGATCACGTTCTTCCAAGAACGCATCTTCTTGCAGGGAGTCGCGGGATCGAAAGGCGCGAGTCCAAAGTGCTCGTCTTGGCCTTCTGGTCGCGCACATAGAACCATGTGTCCCTCCATCCCTGGACGGACTTGGTAAGCTTGATATCGAAGTAGGTGGCGGATGGATCAACATGGATTCCGCAACCACCTACGTCATAAACTAAAGAGCCATATGCGGACTAACGCTTCAATTTAAAGATGCGCTTGAAAAGACCAAAGTGTGGCTCGATTCCGAGCCAGCACTCGCAGAGAGTGATGAAACAAGTAGTGTGAAGGAGAGAATTTGGGGACAGCTGATGGAGCTGGAGCCCATAGAAACAAACAAGACCCCGAAGAAAGGGGTGAAGAGGCAAGGAAAGACCGCGAATGATGAATGCAAGAAACATCACTCGATAACCAGCGGGAGGCACAGGAATGGTCTCACCGCTGGGGATGCGCGAATTGGCGACTGCTACAGAAATAACTCCGTCTTGGCGAAGAAGACGGAGATCCGACGCCTTGATGATAGAGGGGAGCCATGCGCCATTAGTCACGCGGGTGCCCGTGACCTTCTTCTTCCCGACGGCGGCGGCCTTTGGTGCCCGGCAATGAGCCACCTTTCTTCTTTGCTGCAGCGAGGGTGGCCGCGGAATCAGTGGCAGCGCCTCCTTTCTTCTTCCCCATTGCGCAGCGGCGATGAGAGCGAAGGAAGTAGCTTGGAAACGAACGGAGCTGGTCTAGCGTCGTGGAGAAGATGGGCGCAGAGGAAAGCAGAAAAGCAAACGGCAATGGCGATGGCAGCAAGGAAGAAAGAGCACAGATGGGAAATTACCGCCGCAGCATCACTACTTAACCCCTGGGAGATGCAATCCAACGGCTGACAAAAATCCTATTGGACGCGTGGCACGCATCGCGTAGGACACGTGGAGAAGAGGAAGCGCGAACCGTCCCCCCACTTCTACCATTACGCGCGGAAATCGAGGAGGCACAGTTAAAAATAAGATTACGCACGCCCAGTCAAATCAAAGTCAGAAAGTGGGACCCACTGCTCTTCACGTCCCGTCAAAACCGCTCACGCGGGCAACTAAGGTCATACAAGCATCAGCACTGACATCACCAATGCTATGCAGTGGAAAACTTCGACTATTTTAGTCCTTGCTAGAGTCTTTGACTCCACCAAGCACTCGGGGGCTACTCCCATAGGGAGCGCTGGCCGCGCACCCTACGACTTTTCTTTTTCTTGTTGCAGGAACATGGATAATCACAAAAGCAAACTCAACCACTCGAAACACAGTTCGATTATGGACATGTGTTACTCCCATGGGGAGCGCCGGAAACAAGCAGGCAAAAGACGACAGCAGTCGCAAAAGTGTTTTAGTACCTGCCTGGGTCATCGACTGAACAAGCAAGCAAAAGACGACAGCAGTCGCAAAAGTTCTTCAGTCCCTGCCTGAGTCTTCGACTCAACCAGGCACTCGGGGGCTAATCCCATAGGGAGCGCTAGTCGCGCACCCTATGATTATTTGTACAAAAAAAATGCGTGTTGATAACATCCACACTCGAAACTCATGGCGACACCGCCTCATAATTTTTCCCTACAAAGAGACTGCGTCTCCTCGATGATAAAATTCGGATGCCGCGCCTACGGCGTGAAGGTAAGACCTGAATAAGGCCTGGCAACACATTTAACTGCGCACTACCAGAAACATACCCGTGCCTACAGGCACGATGAACATGCCTTGACGGACGCGTCAAGTGCTCACACCCATATAACTGGAATTCGACTCCTGTAAGACCTCCGCGGCCTGAGTCGAATTACACCAAGATTCACTACGGATTCGAGTCCGGGGACTCGAATTCGAGTAGATTGCGTTGTTTCACCCTAAGGTGGTTAACTGATACCGATGCTTCGGTTATATCAGGCACGTATATCAATAATCCCTTTGACACAAATACAAGCAATCAAAATGTACTCATTTGGGCACTCGAAGGCTTCAAAAAGTCCCCAGTCGAATATGCGATTCCACTGGACACTCGGGGGCTACTGACATGGGTATAACCTACAGGTACTCAAGCTTGGTATATACGATCCAAATACATACAGGCCCACGGTGTCGCCAAGGCCCGAATGGAGGGACTCGAGTAACCTACGGACTCTCGATTGCTTGAATTACAAGAAGAAGCTAAAGATAGAAAGTTTGAAGGGGAAAACCCTAACTTGTAACCGACTCGACCTGCTACCTGAGACCTAGCCTATCTATATAAAGGCTAGGAGGGGGCGGCGAGGAGGACACATGCAACCCTAGTTTCCACAACCCTTGCCAGATTGCATCTACGCACCATTGTAACTTTCGACTCCTTCGATAATTCCACGGGAACAAGCGGAGTAGGGACCTCTACGAGGCCTGAACCTGGGTAAATCCTTTGTCCCCTGTGTGCTTGTTTGCTAGCCGATAGATGTCTCCAGCGCTCCCTCCTTCTCCAAAACCCAAGTCCATAACAATTGACATTGACGAGTTAAACCCTCTTCACATACACATCACAAATTTGATCCAAGCACTCATACACTTCACAAATTTGATCCAAACATGATCCAATCAAACATTCAACTGCATCCTATCATAAACTCGGCAACAAGATGGCCATAGACGGCGAAGGTCCGTGTCCTTGATGCACTCGATGGCCACCACATATCCACATCCTACACGGTCGAAAGCAAAATAGTGAGATTCACATGACAAATTGCATGGCTAAATTCTCACAAGTGTAGTAGCGGCAATGTAGCAACATAGAAACATACAACTTGGCAATGGCATACAAAACTAGTATTGATCAACTTTCAAGGCAAGTTGATGGAAATGACAATTACATGTGATTTTGACAAGTCTAGTGGCAAGTTGATGAAAATGACAAGTAAATTTTGACAACTGTCATGGCAATGCTAAATTTTCTACAAGTCTCATGGCATGGCTAAATTTTCTACAAGTGTGATGGCATGGCTAAATTTGACAAGTGTAGGAGAACTAACCGTGATGCACACATGATGGCCACCACCTCAAAGCCCTCCTACAAGGTCAAAAGCACAATCATGAGACTCTCACAATCGATTTCCAAGTGTATCGAGTACCAATATCGAGTGATGCACAAGGTCAAGTGTAGGAGAACTAACCTGGAGGACTCTAATCCATCCTCCGGACGACCGACGGATTGTTGACGATGAAAGGCGACTGGTTGTTCGATCCACCGTCTGACCCACCAGGCGGCGCCTGGTTGTTCGACCCACCAGGCGGCATCAAATTGGCCAACTACACCATGGGAAATTGTGAGCATTAGACAATAAGAAAATATTGAAAAATACGAGCATTAGACAATAAAGACATGTGATCACTTACCCACGGGAAGGCGAAAGGAGGAGTAGGAAGAGACCCTGGTGGAGCAGTCATGAGCATTTGGTGTGCCATCCACTGCGTCATCTGTTGTTGCTGCTCCAACATCGCTTGCTGCTGGCTAAGCTGCTGGTCCAGCTCTAGCTGCCGCTGCTCGACCGCCTCTCTGCTTGTCCTCTCAGCGGCCATCTCCTCCTACGTCGTGTCGCCGTGATGGCATGAACATTTCAATGTAAAACATGTAGTAAAACAATAATGACTGAGGAAGAAGTACATACCCGTAACTGGTCGACAGCTATAACCGAAGGCTGTGGACGGGTCTCTACGGCAGGCATGGAGCTCGTCCTGCCACGCCGGATCTGGCGCATAGATGGAATGGTCCTAGGGTCGACGGACCCGTCAGCAATCCATAGGAGGCCATTCCTCTGCCCCTGTCCCGCCAGCATGGCAACCTCAGGATCGAAGGGGGCGGTGTTAGGGTTAGAATCTTCGCCGTGCACCTTCTTGTACTTCTCGGGGTACTTCATACTCTGGATCTTGGCTCCCTCATTGATCCACGAGGAGCCATCCACAGGCTCGTCCAAGGTGCGCATATTCTTCCAAATGGCAAACATGGACGGCTCCACACCTGTCTTTACTCTCTGCAAATGAGAGGACAAATATAAGTGGAGGGGGACTCTCTTGCAGAGTAAAGAATAACATGATAAACAAAAATAAAGAAAGCATTTGCTCACCTCTTTTTGCCTGACAAGGGCGAGGGGGATGCTGCCTTGGCGGTGTGATCCACCCTTCATCTCCTCTCGCCGCTTCTTTGCGGCCTCATGTCTCTTGAGGTACTCGGCTGTGTCCACCATGCTACCATTTCCGTAAAGCACCTCGTGTCATTACCGACAAACTGAGGAGGGTTCTACATCCACAAGGTACATGTATTAGTACAACAGGAAATAGATGAAGGTCAAGAAATCAATAAAACGGAAATGCAACTACCTACAGGTACTGCCATGGCTCGAAGAGCATGTCCCGGGCTTGACTCTTGTTCATCCAGATCTTATGATTGCCAAACCAGTTGCGGACATAGTTCACGTGTGCCTCGTAGTGCATGTCTTGCACCTTCCTCTTGGCAAGCTCGTTCACGATCACCATGCACTCCCTTGAGTTCTCCCTATCCATGTCGAAGTAATTCTACAAGTATGCACACAGGAAAAAAAGGAGTCAAAGCCACGGTAATTTAATTATGACAAGTGAAACAAACTTACCCAGAACAGAACTTGAATCTTCTCCGCCATGTGGTTGTACTCTTTAGCCAGATCTGGGGTGTAGTGGTAATGCTTCCAAGTCCAAGCTACATCCTGCTGACCATTTGGGAGAGTGGCAATCCCAGGAAAATACGCTCGAACTAGGGCTCCAAGGATGATCGAGTAGCCACGATATGGCTTCATTCCATCCTCATATAGAAAGGAACTACAAAATGAAAAATCATAATCAGTATGTGATGAAAATTCCAATATATGGTTAGTGGGTCAAATAATGTACCTCTTCCCAGCAGCACGAGAACCTTATCCGCATAGGCATAAGGTAGATCAGGGAGTCTCGCAACCCCACGCCGATACGGAGCCTTTGTCCATGGCGTAAGCCGCAGGTCCATGGCCGCGTACGCCTCAAGGTATGACGTCTCATCCTTCGGAGGCTCCCACCTCAAGGTCATGTCAAGTTCGTAGGGTAAAGACCCCAACCCCTCATCCTCTGACTGCTGCGACTGCGCCTAATCATCATCATCATCATCATCCGAGTGCGTCTCCTCCTCCTCCTCCTGACGAACTGGCTCCTCCTCCTCCTGGTCCTCCTCCTCGTCCTGGTCCACCACGCCTTGGGGCTAGGATTCCTCCCACGCCTCCCACGCCCCCGGTGTTATGAAGTGCACGGTGGAGGACTAGCACACTCTCTCGAAGCCGATGTTGAAGCTTTCGAACCCCCTTTTTCGAACCACCCTTTTTTGAACCACCACTCACAAGGTCAACCTAGCTTTTCAGCTTTTTTGTAATGCCCTTTCCTCCCGGCATCTTTCAATCACCTGCAAAACAGAATGAAAAGAGTAGTTTATTAGTACACATTAAACGCAACAATGAACATAATTAGATGAATAATAGTAAAAGAAACAGTAATGAAAATAGATGAATATTAGTAAAAGCAACAATGATGAAAATCGATGGATATTAGTAAAAGCAACAAATTTTATTACATAGCATAGAGTTCTTACAAATACAATAGCCCGACAAACAGTACTACATAGATTAGTCTCATATTATTACTACTACATACATCAGAAGCCTGTGTCGGGATTACGAATTGGAACACATGTTTCATCATCGCTATCATTCTCGGGCCACCAATAATCATCCACGAAACCTAGAGGTGGTCCCTGTGGAGCATTGACGTCAAGGCCTACACGGAACGCCTCGAGCAAACTCACATCTTGTTGGTTGTGAACCTCCTCAACTTCATCTTGCACAGTATTTTCCTCCTCGGCTTCTTGGTCATTGTCTACGACCATGTCACTATCGGCGGACAAGTTGATAGTGAATTGCCCGGGGAGCCCTTCTTCCTGATAAAATTCGCCATCATTTGTTGAAGGGTCTAGGCGGCGGTAATCATCCTTATTTGGCAAGGGCGGCCTATTGCGTGTCGGTACCATCTCACAACATCCCAGTCCTTTAGACGTTTTGTAGGGTTTTGGCATGGGTACGGAAGATAGAATACTTGGAAGGTCTGAGTAGCCAAAATATAGACATCATCTCCTACATAAACAGAACTTCTCTTAACTTCGACCAGTCCAATTTCAAGATCCTGTTTCACCTGATGTGGGTCAAACCAATGGCATTTGAATACAACGGGATTTAGCCCTTTGCCAAAACCGTAATTCAACTCATATACTCTCAACTCTTCCATAATACTGGAGGCCATCTGAGCCTTCACAAAAGACCCCGCTATTTGTTGTCTTCCGGTTGGGCCGGATAGTTGTGTATTCATGGGTATGGAAGCGATACCCATTCACGTCATAAGCATTGAACATGTCGATTGAATGGTTAAAGCCCCTGACAATATTTCTTAGCTCGGGTTGCATCTCTTTGTCAGTATTTGTCTACAAGTTAAAACGAGAAGTTTAGCATGAGAAGTTTAGCACAAGAAGTTGGATGGAATAGTACCAAACCACAGAACTAGCTGATGAAACCGAAACCACCACCCTTATCGAATAGATCTTGCTACTCTTTCAGGTTAGGATCCCTAACTGGATTCTTCCAATGTGCACGCTTGAACCGTCTATACCAATTTAAAGAAGAGTTAGGCAAGAACATAGGAGCAAATGTTTGCGAAAATCTAAATGGTGAGCACTTACTCGATGTACGTCTTCACTTCCTCCATGGTGTTCAAGACATACGACTGGATCAACTCTTGTTCAGGTTTTTTCATTATAAACTTCTTCATGCCACTTGATTTGTCACCAAGCCCTCTGAAGATGCTAAGCTTGGGTACATCTTCAGGGTTGGCGGCATTGTAATGGGAGACTGTGTTGTGCTTTGTGGGAATGTTGGCATCATAGTGCTTTGTGGTGAAGTTTGCAACCTCCTCATTAAGGACTGACTCGGCTATGGATGCCTTGATCTTGCATTTACTGCCTATTTTTGTACGAAGCCTCTCTGTTTCTTTCTCCGGTGGATACTGCCAATGGGCCCACACAGGTCCCTCCTTCAAAGCCTCATCCGTGAGATGCAAGATCATATGTTGCATCGGATTGAAGAACCTTGGCGGAAGGAGCATCTCTAGATCGCAAAGCAACTCGGGTGCCTGGTCATGTAGCTTCTCAGCCACTTTACGGTCTAACTCCCTAGCACAAATTTGGCAGAAGAAAAAGCTCAACCTCGACAGCACTCGCCAAGTCTCCCAATCGACATAGCCAAGAATCATCACCGACATTATTCGCTCAAGCCATACGTGGTAGTCATGACTCTTGATCCCTTGTACTTGCAACGTTTGCATGTTCGCACCCCTCATCCAGTTGGCTGCGTACCCATCAGGTAAAAATAAACTTTGCGGTGATCCACTAGAAGATCTCCCTTTTGGGGGCTTTGTTGGGCAGAAAGGAGGCTTTGGCTTAGACCACCCTTTTCTGTCGTTGGTTCTGGGTGCCTGCATTTTCAACTTTGGCCTATCGCACCATTGTTCTTGATCAATTCGAGCCTTGATGTTATCCTTCGACTTCTCAGTTTGCATTATGGTGCTCCAAAGGGCCTCGCCGATATTTTTTTCGGTGTGCATTACATCAATGTTATGCAGGAGCTCGAGATCCTCAAAGTAAGGGAGCTTCCAGAAGCATGGAATGTGGGTCCACTGGTGCATGTCCCCATATCCCACGAAACCATTCCCATCAGGGTTAGGCTAGAGAGCTTCTAACTCAGCCTTGATTTCCTTTCCCGTCTTCAGATGTGGCTTTGGATCATGGACAACACGACCTTTCTTGAACCTCCTTTTGTCATTCCTATATGGATGATTCGGCTCAAGGGACTTTCGATGTTCATCAAAGCATGAATACTTGCCTCCCTTCGACAGCCAGAAGAAAGTCAGATCCTGCATGCACACTGGGCAAGGCCACTTCCCATGTGTACACCAGCCGCAGAACAACGCACGTGATGGTAGGTCATGCAGGGAGGTGTGGTACCAGACATACATATCGAAGTGCTCCTTGTTTGCGGCATCATATGTTCGGATCCCGCGACCTTCCCAGCCACGAAACAAGTTATCCACCAGAAGTTCTAGATACACATTCATGTTCTTACTAGGGTATTTTGGTTCGGGGATTATCATCAACACAAACATGTTCTCTGATCTCATGCAGATGCCAGGGGGAGGTTCAGGGGAATAACAAACACTGGCCAACAGCTGTATACTGCAGCCGGCATACCATATGGATTGAACCCATCGATTGATATGGCAACTACTATGCTCCTCTTGTCACCGGCTTTCTCGGGATATTTCTTGACAAAGTTCTTCCATGCACTACCATCCGACGGATGTATCATCTTGTCGGTGTATCTATTCCCTTCTACTTCCCACTGCATCTGCTGGGTAGTATCCTCGGTCATGAAGAGCCGTTGGATCCTCGGTAGCACTGGAAGATACCAGAGGATGTTTTGGGCAACCCCGGTTTGCCTCTTCTGACCATTACCATTGGGATCGACCTCAAAGTACCTAAAAGATTTGCAGTGGATACAATAATTTGTCTTAGCATGCTCCTTTCTGAATAGCATGCATCCCTTTGGACAAGCATGTATCGGCTCATATGACATCTTAAGGTCACGGAGGAGTTTGGTCGAATAGTAGAAGTTCTCCAGCAAGAGGTGCCCTTTCGGCAGAATGCTGCCAACAATGGCCAGCATATCATCGAAGTCATCTCTAGTCAAGTTCCTGTGGATCTTGAAGGCCAAAAGGAGAGCAATGGCGTCCAGTTGGCTAACATCTGTATGTGCATGAAGGGGTCTCTGCGAGTCAAACAAAGTCTCGTAGTACTTTGTCGTGTTTTCCTCCGGCTCCTCACTTGTCTCCGCCTCCTGAGGTGTCTCCGCCTCTACATGAGGGCTTTCAGGCGCATTAGCATTCACAAAGTTGTCTATGCACCTATCAAAACCAGCATCAAATTCTCCCCTTGGCTGACTCTGCCGTGAATCCCTCCTAGCACGTTTCGCTAACTTTTCACCATGGAAAGTCCAAGTCTTGTAGGACGGTGTGAACCCATAATTGACCAGGTGCCTACTGACATCATCCTTCGAATGTGTATTCAGGTTCTTGCATCTTGTACAGGGGGATAGCAAATGCCCAGTTCACGAAGTCCTCGGCCTTTTCTTTCCATTCCATGGTAAAGTCCCACTTACTGACATAGCCCTCATACATCTAGTCATGATTCTCCATCCTCTAATTAGTACGAAAATAGACATATACAATGCTTTCAATTAATCATGCCATTAAATAAATCTGGTATTAGTTCAATTAATTTTAGCAAATATAGATTTTATGGCATGCATATATCCACCTATCTCTCTAATAGGTAAAGAGGATCCTAGCAACCGTCGATCCGTAGATTGAGTATGTTCTCCCTGCTATACCCCGATCCGATACAGAATTTCGACAGCACCTCCCCACTGCTCTCCTGATACACGTCTCGACAAAATACCGAGAGGAATGTGAATCCGGAGAACAACAGGGAGGCGCTGCCGAAATCCTGTCTCGGACCGGAGTATAACAGGGAAAACACACCCAACTACGCATCAGCCGGCTGTCCCGATAAATTTCATAAGAGTTATATGGTTAATAATATGCGAGACCTCTAATGCATATTTATCCTTGTAACCCTTACGGCCGGGAAGAGACGCCTAGGTAACGCGATAGACTTGGTGATCTAGACATGAAAATAACCCTAGGTACAAGAGAGGAGAACATATTTTTACCTTCGAAGCATGATCGAGAGGTGGACAAGATCAGCGACCCTCCCGCGAGATGCCCTACACCGTCAACAGCCCCACCCTCAAACTCGACACATATCCTGCACGAAGAAGAATATACAAGCCAAAATTATACACATGTATTCATATATGCCAATATACAAGCCAAAATTATACACATGTATTCATATGTGTGATATGTTGCAAACGTATCCATAATTTTGGATGTTCCATGCTTGGTTTTATCTACTTTCTTATGTTTTATCCACACTTTGGAGTACTTTTCATATGATTTCTTGGACTAACCTATTAACAAGAGCCACAGTGCCAGCTGCCTGTTTTCTGCTGTTTTTGGTTTCAGGAAAGTCAGAAAATGAATATTCTCGGAATTGGACGGGACAAAAGCCAAAGTCAGTTTTTCACCGAGGGACACCTAGAGCCAGAATACGAGACGGAGAGGGGCTGGGGCCCAGCCACAGCACCTGGTTGCGCGGCCAGGCCTGGCCCGCGCCAGGGGGTGGTCTGGCCGCCCTAGGCACCCCCTCAGCCTCTCCTTCCGCCTATAAGTTACCTCTGATACGAAAAACCTAAGTACCTGATCAAAGATCCACGAAAGAGTCTATAGCCGCCATCATATCCATCCCTAGATCGGGAGGTATCTGAAGCTCTTCCCGGCAGCCTGCCGGAGAGGGGAATTCACCCTGGAGGCCTTATTCATCATCATGCAAGCCTCCGGTGTGATGCGTGAGTAGTTCATCTCTGGACTACGGGTCCATGTAGTAGCTAGATGGCTGGTTCTCCTCCTTTGTGCTATCATGTTTAGATCTTGTGAGATCCGTTCATGATCAAGATCATCTATTTGTAATTCTGCATGTTGTGTTTACGGGGATCCGATGGATATTGAGATGCTATTTCAGATTGATTATTGATTCTATCATGTCTTTGTTATTTGTGATCTTGCATGCTTTCCGTTGTGAGTAGCTATCTTCGCCAAGTAGATGCTAGCAACTCCAAGAGTTAGTATTTATGCTCGATAGTGGGTTCATGCCTCTGGTAATCTGGGAAGTGACAGAAATCTCTATGGTACTAGATGTGCTATTGCTACTAGGGAGAAAACAACAATCCTTTGTTCATAGAACAATCGTATTGTTTACTTTACACGCAATTCGTAATGCAATTATCCGTTGCTTGCAACTTAATACTGGAGGGTGTTCGGATGATAACCTGAAGGTGGATTATTAGTCATAGATGTAGTTGGATGGCGTTCTATGTATAATGTTGTAATGCCCAATTGAATCTCAAAGGAGTTAAGATGATTAGTATATGCTTGTATGCTTTCTCGATGTTTGTCAATTGCCCCGCTATAATTTGTTCACCCAACATGTTATCTATCTTAAGGAGAGCCACCTCTAGTGAACTATGGACCATAGTACTTTCTTTTACTATCGATCTACAATCAACTGTTTACTGCTTTGTGATTACTTTCTGCAAACTATTACTTTCTTCCACTCGATACGTTTAATCCTTTGTTTTCAGCAAAACCGGTGAGATTGACAACCTAATCACAAGTTGGGGACAGAGTTCTGTGGTTGTGTTGTGCAGGTCTCCACGTTGCTGCTGGCACCGGTAGTGCACCCTGCCAAAGTTCAGCTAGCTACACCTTTGGGGTGTTTCCTTGCTCCTACTGGATTGATAACCTTGGTTTCATAACTAAGGGAAACTTACTGCTGTGCTCATCATACCTTCCTCTTGGGGTTCCCCAACGAGCTCGTTTGTACACGAGTCAACAAGTATTTTTCTGGCGCCGTTGCCGGGGAGTCAAAGACATCTTCACAAGGGGAGTTCCTCATAACCAATCTCTTTACTTTGTTGTTTTTGTTTTGCTAAGTTTCTTTTTGCTTTGTTTTCTTGTTTCTTTATCAAAAACACAAAAAAATAGTTTTACTAGTTTGCTTTCTTTATTAAAAACACAAAAAAAATAGTTCCTATCTTAAGTTGCCATTATGTCTAGCATTGCTCCAGCAACTATGACACATGAGGAAATGATTTTCACTTTTAAACAAGGAATTGAAGAGAGTTTTAAAGAAGTTTGGTCTAGAATCTCTGATTTACATGAAAAAACCGAACCTCAAATTACTCAAAGCTTGTTTCTTAGCAGTTTCTACCTTGGAATTGCTCTTTGCTATAGATATGCTTTAGATGCTGCTGTGGGAGGAGATTTCCTCCAATGCAATGAGGATGATGTTGTTAATGCTATAAATAAATTGGTCTTTACTTACAACTTGCCTAGCAAAACTGATTCTTCTTTCATAAACATATTTGCTAGATTGAATACTCTTGAGACCAACACCGCTAGTTTGAAAGATTGCTATAATACGCTTAGAGAGCATCACAACTATCTTCCAATAAACTCTGAACCCTCCGAATGTCTTCTCATAGTAAAGATTGCTATAAACAATGAAACTTTTCATGCTCGCTGTGATATCATGTCTGAATTTTGTCTTATGCCCAAAGATATTTATGAATCTTTGAAACTTTGGGGGCTTTCTGAAGGAGGAGAAGAAATTTTTCTTGCTAATAATGCCACAATATTACCCATTGGAATAGTTGAGGGAGTGTTTACAAAGATCCTAGGGAAAATGGTTTCTACTGATTATCTTGTTATTGAATGTGTAGGAAAATGACAAATCACACTTGGAAGATCCCTATTGAAGCTCCTTGGAGCAATAATAGATGTGGAAAAGGGCACCATGCGCTTTGTTTCTCCACCAAGCATTCACAAATTCCCCAAGGTTAAGAATAAAAGTAAGAGAGGTAAGGGCAACAAATTTGGATTTAATGTTTCTTCAAACACTTGATCCTTTTTCTTGCTTCTTATGCCTAACTTAAAGGCGTTAAAGAAAAGTACTTACTGGGAGATAACCCAAAAGTTTTAGATGAGTCTTGGAAGTTATTACTTCAGTAATAACCACTTCTTATCCTTTTTATTTGCTTTTTGTGCCAAGAGTAACCTCTAATGAGAGAGAAGTAATGATTGGGAAAGTTGCTGTCCCGAAACAGACTTCTGTGCTCCACCGTACAAATTCGTGTAAAATCTCTGTACATCCTTTTGAGGCGTGAATTTTTGTGCTTCTGCCCCAGGTTGTTATCTAACTTTCGTTACTTCAACACTTTTTTATTTGAGCAACAGAAGGTTTTCAAAAAAAATCGTCTTTACTTGCTGGTCTGTTTTGACAGATTTCTGCCATTTTCTGCATTTGCTTCTTGTTGGTTCCTTTTTAAGTTCTTTTGGGGAATTGAGCTTTTTGAGGAAAGTTCTACAGTAGCTAGTGTTATAATGGAAGTTTTATTGGTGTTATAACTGAACCTAAATACCTATTATCTTGAGTGCACTAATGTTGCTAATAAAGATTGTGTGAAGTTTTGTATGAAGGAAAAATTTCAGGTGTATAGAAGGAATGAGTAATGAGCTGAAGAATGGACTAAAGCTCAAGCTTGGTGATGCCACGCGTGTCACCCCAAGAAATATCCAAGAAGTAAAAGTGTCAAAGCTTGGGGATGCCCAAGGCATCCCCCTCTTCATCAATAAAAATCACAGGTTTCTTCCAAACGCTTCATTTTTATTGTTTCATGCACAGTTGTGTTGTTCTTGGAGCGTCTTATTTTTCGTTTTTGTTTTGGTTTTTGTTTGCTTAGTTTGCTGAATAAATTGGTTTGGCCCCCTCTTTTATACATTGGTTTTCAAATAGTTTGGTTTGGATTGGAAAATAGTAGGAAAGTTCATGCTTAAGTGGTAAAGAGAGCTTGTTTCTGACTGTGGCCTATGATTTGTCATGCCATGCTTGATATTGTTTTGGCCTTATGCTTAGTATTCTTTGCTGTAGCATGACTTGTTATAAACAATTGAGATTGCTTAATGTGCCTTGGAAGAATCATGCGTTGTTTTAGCATATTAAAGCATAGTATTGTGATATTCTCCTTTGATGCTTTATTTGGGTTGACTTGGCACATGCTCACACCATGTTATGACTATCCCAAGTCACCATAGCCTTTATGATCCTTTAGTTTTCAACTTGTAGTATCACTTTATGATTTGATCAATGATGTTTTGTCACTCTGCATGATTATGGCCATTATTGCTCTCTTAGTTTGTCGCTCCTAGTCTTTTGCTAGCCTCCACAACCAAGTATGAGTTCCACTCATGCATCCAACTCCTAAAACCAAGTTATTCCAAAGAGTCTACCATACCTACCTACTAGCATATGCTATTCCAAGTATATTCATGTTTTTGTCTACCTTCCAAATTAAACTTGTTATGAGAAAACTAGTGATTAAAGCTCTCACAAACTTGATGGCACACTTTACTTTTCTTGCATTTAATAAACTTGAACCATTGCGTCCATCTTTGTTGCGTATATGCTTGCGCTTTATAAGTTGAAGTTAGCAGAACCATGTATCACGGGGAATGCTCTCAACATTGCACTTGTACTTTGTACCCCGTTGATATCATGTTCTTTTGCTTATGGATCCCGGCGGTGTGAAATAAAAGGGGAACTTGTAAGATCATGGAGTTTGTATTTGTCTTAGAGAAACGCCTGGGCAGCTAGCCTAAGCCATGCCTAATCATGGTGGAAACTTGCAGCATAACCATAATGAGCACTCTATGAAGCATCCTCAGTAAAAACCTATGCAAATAGCAAATAAAAAGATCGCTGAGATGCTCATTGTCTGCTTGCCTTGTCATTTTGATTATGGGATAGCTCCTGTATCATGTGCAAGGGGTACCCCGTTGGCGGTTCTCTATGATACATATGTACTTACAATGACAAGAACTTACTTGTTACTAAAGTTGAGTAGCATGAGGTTCGGTCTTCGTAAGTAAGGGGCATGAGATTTTGGTTTATAACTTGTCAAGCATATCCTCTTAGTTGTGTCACTTTAACCTTAATCACCTTCAAGATGCTTATGATAGGGGCAATGAGAGCTGAAATCTAATAAGTACCATAATTTTTGGAAGCTCTTTATGAAACTTGAATCCCTACTTCCTTCTATGAAGGCCCTTCTTTTACTTTTATGTTGAGTCTCCACCTTCTATCTTTATGCACCTACTTTGAGAGCATAGTGGCCATTCTTAGTTCTATGTGCATTGTCCCAAGACTTGTTGATTGATGCATAACTTTGATATTGCTTATTTTAAACTATTTGTATCTAGTCACTCTTATGAACTTTAAAGGTGTCCTATGCATTTATGTTTGCTACTCTATGAGGGATAAGCTGAATGCCACTATGCTATGTTTTCTTTATGTGAAACAAACAAACGTCTTGCAAAGCATTGTTATTCATGAATCTTTTGTTTGTGCCTTTTCATGTTGCAACATAGTTTCTTTGTCTTATTGCTAGAACTTTGTCTTTCATGTTATGATTGAAGTACTATGATCCTAGCTTTGAATGTTTTACAAATACTTTGATCAAGTTTATGATGGTGCATGTCACCTCAAAAATTATTCTTTGTTTTTATCACTTACCTACTCGAGGACGAGCAGGAGTTAAGCTTGGGGATGTTGATACGTTGCAAACGTATCCATAATTTTTGATGTTCCATGCTTGGTTTTATCTACTTTCTTATGTTTTTTCCACACTTTGGAGTACTTTTCATATGATTTCTTGGACTAACCTATTAACAAGAGCCACAGTGCCATCTGCCTGTTTTCTGCTGTTTTTGGTTCCAGGAAAGTCAGAAAATGAATATTCTCGGAATTGGACGGGACAAAAGCCAAAGTCAGTTTTTCACCGAGGGACACCTGAAGCTAGAATATGAGACGGAGAGGGGCTGGGGCCCGGCCACACCACTTGGCTGCGCGGCCAGGCCTGGTCCGCGCCAGGGGGTGGTCTGGCTGCCCTAGGCACCCCCTCGATCTCTCCTTCTGCCTATAAGTTGCCTCTGATACGGAAACCCTAAGTACCCGATCAAAGATCCACGAAAGAGTCTGTAGCCACCGTCATCTCCATCCCTAGATAGGGAGGGATCTAAAGCTTTTCCCGGCACCCTGCCGGAGTGGGGAATTCACCCTGGAGGCCTTCTTCATCATCATGCAAGCCTTCGGTGTGATGCGTGAGTAGTTCATATTTGGACTACAGGTCCATGTAGTAGCTAGATGGCTGGTTCTCCTCCTTTGTGCTATCATGCTTAGATCTTGTGAGCTCCGTTCATGATCAAGATCATCTATTTGAAATTCTGCATGTTGTGTTTGCGGGGATCCGATGGATATTGAGATGCTATTTCAGATTGATTATTGATTCTATCATGTATTTGTTATTTGTGATCTTGCATGCTTTCCGTTGTTAGTAGCTATCTTGGCCAAGTAGATGCTAGCAACTCCAAGAGTTAGTATTTATGCTTGATAGTGGGTTCATGCCTCTGGTAATCTGGGGAAGTGACAGAAATCTCTAAGGTACTAGATGTGTTGTTGCTACTAGGGAGAAAACAACAATCCTTTGTTCATAGAACAATCTTATTGTTTACTTTACACGCAATTTGTAATGCAATTATCCGTTGCTTGCAACTTAATACTGGAGGGGGTTTGGATGATAACCTGAAGGTGGATTATTAGTCATAGATGCAGTTGGATGGCGGTCTATGTATAATGTTGTAATGCCCAATCGAATCTCAAAGGAGTCAAGATGATTAGTATATGCTTGTATGCTTTCTCGATGTTTGTCAATTGCCCCGCTGTAATTTGTTCACCCAACATGTTATCTATCTTAAGGAGAGCCACCTCTAGTGAACTATGGACCCCAGTCCTTTCTTTTACTATCAATCTACAATCAACTGTTTACTTCTTTGTGTTTACTTTCTGCAAACTATTACTTTCTTCCACTCGATACGTTTAATCCTTTGTTTTCAGCAAAACCGGTGAGATTGACAACCTAATCACAAGTTGGGGACAGAGTTCTGTGGTTGTGTTGTGCAGGTCTCCACGTTGCTGCTGACACCGGTAGTGCGCCCTGCCAAAGTACAGCTAGCTACACCTTTGGGGTGTTTCCTTGCTCCTACTGGATTGACAACCTTGGTTTCATAACTGAGGGAAACTTATTGTTGTGCTCATCATACCTTCCTCTTGGGGTTCCCCAACGAGCTCGCTAGTACACGAGTCAGCAATGTGCCAATATATAAGCAAAAATTATATGCCAATATGCCAATACAAGCCAAAATTAATAAGTAGCACAACCTGTTTCCCTTATCATTCCTAGCTGCTTTAGGTAAGAGATCTTGAGAGTTTAGGCTTTCACAGTGGAGTGTTCCTCCAGGTTTAGTGATTCTCGGATCGACAATGTAATAAGTTCTGATGATATTGGTTAAAATATTATTTTTGCAAGAGATTGTACATAGTGCATTACTGCCATTTCAAATCTCAATTATAATTATAAGGTGGATACTACAATCATTTAACATTTCACAATATGACTAGAACAAGAATGTACTCTGGATTTTTGGCGCGTTACACAATTTCACTGTAAGCATAATTCAAGGAGCCTCCAATTCTTACAAACCAACATTATTGTACATAAGTGTTTCTTTTCTACAGACTGTAACTTGGTGCAAATGACACATAAATGGCAGCATATATCCATATGAATCCCATGTTTAAATTAGTGATTGGAGACAATCGTGCATTGCACATGCATAGCTACAAGTTAATCAAAAAAATTGGGACATACCACGGGCGGGGTGGAGGACGCCATACGGGGAGGAGGAGGCCGTTTTGGGAGGGAGCAGCAGGGGCAGGGTGGCTGGCGCCATGGAGGAAGCCGCCGTGCAGCAGGTCGGAGCTGCCAGCTCCTACCGGCGCCGTAGCCAGGCTCCCATGGCGGCGGCGGGTGGGATGGTCGGGCTCGATGGGGCGCTGGGTCGAGCTGGCTAGGGTCGGCGGGGCTAGGTGCCGGCGGTGGCTAGAGACGGGGAAGGGGGAAGGGGGAAGGGTCGGGCGGCAGGGCCTGGGTGGTGGAGGCGGGCCTGGGTGGTGGCGGAGGCGCGGCTAGCGGTGGATTTCGGCGGGGGCGGCGTGTTTGCGTGAGTGGGGAGTTGCGAGGAGAGAGGAGGGCCGAGTAGGTCCACGGGCCCGCGGGGGCAATAATTGAGTGGGGGGCCGCCCTTTGCCGTGTGCCGAACCAGATGAACACGACAAAGAGGCTTTGTCGTGTGCAAAGCACAGACACACGGTAAACATGCCTTTGCTGTGTACCAGATACAGACACACGGCAAGGATTATTTGCCGTGTGTTTTAAACTTTGCCATGTCCCTTGTGGACCTTTTTCATTCTATTTTTTATTTTTTCCTCTCAATTGTATTTATTTAAAGTTTTTAGTGTACTATTTGTTGGTATTAGTTCAGACATTGTGTATGCACAAACTTTTTGCAAAACAATAGAGAGTTCCCCCTTCGCGGCGGATCAGGGTCCCTCGGATCAGGGTTTCGAAGGAAGAAGCGCATTAGGGGGAAACTCCCCGTTCCGATGAAACCGGGGTAGATCTTGTCACAACATGTTCCCAAACATGGTTTTACATCATCCCATGATCTAACCAAGCCCAAAACAATAGATAGCTACACTGGGCTACCCGTGTCAGAAGAAAGTCTAGGGGGGTAGACGATCCGAGGCCCGCGAATAAGGGTTTCGTAGGAAGAAGCGCTTCGGGGCATCGGAACACCTCCAAACCATGCATGTGACCCTAGAATGTGTAATAAAGTGTGGTGTAATGCTCAAACCTCCAAAACCTAGTTCCCAAGTGTGACCCCCTTCATAGACATGCGTTGTCCCCTAAAAACGAACTGTTTGCAATGTGACTATTAGGGGGAAACTCCCCGTTCCGGTGAAACCAGGGTAGATCTTGTCACAACATGTTCCCAAACATGGTTTTACATCATCCCATGACCTAACCAAGCCCAAAACAAGAGAGACCTACACCGGCACCCGTGTTAGAAGAAAGTCTAGGGGGGTAGACGATCTGAGGCCCGCGGATCAGGGTTTCGTAGGAAGAAGCGCTTCGGGGCATCGGAACACCTCCAAACCATGCATGTGACCCTAGAATGTGTAATAAAGTGTGGTGGAATGCTCAAACCTCCAAAACCTGGTTCCCAAGTGTGACCCCCTTCGCAGACATGCGCTGTCCCCTAGAAACAAATTGTCTGCAATGTGACTATTAGGGGGAAACTCCCCGTTCCGGTGAAACCGGGGTAGATCTTGTCACAACATGTTCCCAAACATGGTTTTACATCATCCCATGACCTAACCAAGCCCAAAACAATAGAGAGATACACCGGGCTACCCCTGTCAGAAGAAAGTCTAGGGGATAGACGATCCGAGGCCCGTAGATCAGGGTTTCGTAGGAAGAAGCGCTTCGGGGCATCGGAACACCTCCAAACCATGCATGTGACCCTATCATGTGTAATAAAGTGTGGTGAAATGATCAAACCTCCAAAACCTTGTTCCCAAGTGTGACCCCCTTCATAGACATGCGTTGTCCCCTAAAAACGAACTATTTGCAATGTGACTATTAGGGGGAACTCCCCGTTCCGGTGAAACCGGGGTAGATATTGTCACAACATGTTTCCAAACATGGTTTTACATAATCCCATGACCTAACCAATCCCAAAACAAGAGAGAGCTACACTGGGCAACCCCTGTCAGAAGAAAGTCTAGGGGGGTAGACGATCCGAGGCCCGCGGATCAGGGTTTCATAGGAAGAAGCGCTCTGGGGCATCGGAACACCTCCAAACCATGCATATGACCCTAGAATGTGTAATAAAGTGTGGTGACATGCTCAAACCTCCAAAACCTGGTTCCCAAGTGTGACCCCCTTCGTACACATGCGCTGTCCCCAAAAAACGAACTATCTACAATGTGACTATTAGGGGGAAACTCCTTGTTCCGGTGAAACCGGGGTAGATCTTGTCACAACATGTTCCAAAACATGGTTTTACATCATCCCATGACCTAACCAAGCCCAAAATAAGAGAGAGCTACACTGGGCTACCACTGTCATGAGAAAGTCTAGGGGAGGTAGACGATCTAAGGCCCGCGGATTAGGGTTTTGTAGGAAGAAGCGCTTCGGGGCATCGGAACACCTCCAAACCATGCATGTGACCCTAGCATGTGTATTAAAGTGTGGTGGCATGCTCAAACCTCCAAAAGCTGGTTCCCAAGTGTGACCCCCTTCGCAGACATGCGCTGTCCCCTAAAAACAAAGTGTCTGCAATTTGACTATTAGGGGGAACTCCCCGTTCCGGTGAAACCGGGGTGTTTCTTGTCACAACATGTTCCCAAACATGGTTTTACATCATCCCATGACCTAACTAAAAGAACATTTCATGTGTTTCCTGTGTTTTGTGTGTTAGATAACAATACTGTGGAGATTTCTCATGTGCGTGAAGTGTGCAGGAGGTTTGGGGGGGCGGATTATCCGCCCCACCAAGGGCTAGATTATCCGGCCTTCCTCATTGTTCAAAGGCTGCCAAGGTGCGTCACCCAGAGAGAGGGCGGATTATCACCCGAAAAATCCGAACTAGGGCGGTTTTTCTTCCCCAGGACGGATAATCCGGTTATCGCTTGGGCTGGATAATCCGGCCCCCAGAATTTGAGCAAAGCATGCCAAGGCGCGTCGCTCGGAGTCTGGTCAGATTTTCTCCCGGAAAATCCGAACTGGGGTGGTTTTTCCTCCCCAGGCCGGATAATCCGGCCTTCACATGGGACCGGATAATCCGGCCCCCAGAAGATGATCAAGTGCAAGCTCTGCGCGACACTCAGAGAGGGGGCAGACTATCTACCGGATATTCCGAGTCTAGGGCGGAGTTTTCCCCAGGCCAGATAATCCGGCCCCCAAAGTCTCCAACGGCTTGGTTTTCGAAGGGGGTATAAACATCCCTTCTTCCCCAACATTCAGAACTCTTGATTCATTCGAAATTGTTCAGACACTGTGTAAGAGCTCCCATTCTAGATCTCCCACTTCAACCACCCGAAGGCTTCGATCTTTGGGGGAATTGAAGGAGGAGAGAATCGTCATCGTCATCACGAATCAAGCGCATCAACTCCTCTCCACTCATTTGGAGAAATCCCTAATCTAGTATTCTTGTCAATATCTAGATCTTGTTCTTTGTTATTGATAACTTGTTCTTGTGGCAGCTTATTGTCATTACGGGAGCCTCCAAATTGTTTGTGTAGTTGTGCCCCGCTAGTTGTGTAAAGGCACCGGTACCCGCCTCGAAGGGTCACTATAGTGGAAAGGTGGATCAGGCCTTTGGTGGCGGGATCCATCGGAGAACAGGGTGAGGCCTATTGTGGCGTGGTGGTCTTAGTACCGCCCACCCCTCCGACGCAGACGTACTTCCCTTAAGAAGGAAGGAACTACGGTCAAACAAATCCTATGTCTCCGCGTGCTTCACTACGGTTTACCCGTTCCTCTTCCACTCGCTCTTTACTCGCTAGTAGATAGGTTTGCATATAGGGAAATTCCACCTAATAGTATATCTAGAGAATTTACCCTTTATGCTAAGCCTAAAATTGAAAAAGCATTAAAATTTGAAGTAGCACCTATTCACCCCCCTCTAGGTGCCCATACGATCCATTTCAATTGGTATCAGAGCCCAAGCTCTTTATTCGGGCTTAACCGCCTAAGAGAAGTATGGGTACCAAGGGAGATGGGGATGAGGCTGTGGATAAGGTCATAATGGATGATCTCAAGACGCTGGAAACAACATTGTTGAAATCCTTTGAGGCCAAGATGGAGGAGATGAATCAAATGATTGCTCGTCTCACATCATCCATAGCCCCATCTCCATCCTCCTCTGAGGTGGCCACACCATCATCCAAGGATAAGGCTAACACCGGATCCAAGGATGATGAAGTGGTAGGTGAAAAACATAATGGTTCCACCTCCAAGAAGGGAAGTGGTAAGGAGGAATATAGTGAGGTTCGTCATGTATATTCCCCCGATCCACCTATCCCTCATCCTCATATAAACAATAGGGGTGATCCACCCAAGCTTACTGCATCCTCTTTTAATCAATGGCAATTCTTAATGAAGTCTCATGTTTGCAGCTCCTCAATTAAACTTTGGAGGATTATTGAAGAGGGTCTTCATATTGGAGATCATTCCAATCTGACAAGAAGAGAAGTTGTGGACAGCCAATTGAATGCTACGGCTCTCCACATGATACAACTTGGTGTGGGTCCCAAGGACATGCCCCACATTGAACATCTCAACACAGCTAAAGAAGCTTGGGATGCCCTCACCGATCTTTTTATTGGGAATGAAAGCATGAGAAGGAATAGGTATGATGCCCTTAGTAATGAAGCTGAGGGATTCTACATGTTGGAAGGTTAAAACCATGAAGACATGTATAGAAGACTCAAGGGCATTGCAACAACATTTAGAAAGCATGGAGCCACCCACATTGATGATGCGTGGATAAAAAGAAAATATGTGAGTGCCTTAATGCCTTTCGAGCCAATGTACTTGAAGAGCTTGCAAGGTAGACACAACTACCATCAAATGACATCCAATGAAGTCATGCAAGAAATGACATCATTCAAAGTTGCCGCGAAGAATGCTGAAGATGCTCGGGCTCGTGCCATTGGAATGCAAAAGGGTGTAAATGTTGCTATAAAAGCTAATGTTGTTGAGCAAGAGGAGGATGAAAGAGCTTTTGAGGGGCCCTCCATGGACTGCCCCGATGAAGTCAAGCGTGCTCATGGTGAGTACATGGCGTTTTATGCAAGGAACTTTTGGAAGGATCCTTCCAAGGCCAAGTCGGAACTCGAGCGCAAGAATGGGTCAAGTGGAAGAAGAGAAAGTGGCCCAAAACTGAGAACATGCTACAATTGTGGAGATAGGATGCACTTTGTAGCCGAGTGTCCTTATCAAAATAGATAAGACAATGGTGGCAGGATCATTCTTAAAGAAAAATCCAAAGCACCTAAGAAGAAGCCATTTATTAAAAAGAATGGCCCCTACAAGAAGCAACCCAAGATCGTCTTAGTGGCACAAGAAGAATACTCATCTGCAAGTGAAGATGAAGAGGATGAAGATAGTTCTCGTGAGGTGGCTGCTATAGCCACCACATCGACTCCATCATCTCTCTTCGACTCGCCAAACGAGAACGTCATCAACAACAACTCCACTTGACTTATGGCAAGAGGGTCCGAGGTATCAAGTTTTAGCTCTTCATTTCCTAAGACTAACATAATTTTGGATATGGATGATCATGATAGTCTTAGAATGAAAGAAGAAGTTATTGCTTTGGACAACTTTTTCACTAACCTACAAGGTGAGCACAAACTCCATTTTGATGCTCTTATGAGTCAACTTGCTCAAGCCGAAGATCTTCTTGAAGAAAAGGGCAGAATCGAAAGAGAAGATGCCTTGGAGATAGCTTCTTTGAAGAATGCCTTGGAAGAAGAAGAAGAAGCTCGAGTATCTTTGGAAGAGAGACTTGAATCCATTGAGGAGTCACATGAAGAAGTTGTGGCTCAACTCATCAAAGAACGTGGCAATGCTCTTACCAAGGTAAAGAAACTAAAGAAATAAAAGATTGAATTTGGTGCTTCTCATGCTAGACTCACAGAGAAGTTTGATAAACTTGAAAGTGCTCACAAGGCATTGAAGAGTGATCACCCTACTCTAAATGAGTCTCATGATCAGCTCCAAACTAAATTGAAGCTGTATGATGTGCCAAGTACCTCCACATCATCTTATGGAAAACAAGATCTTGCAAGAGGTTCTCAACACAAAGGTAAAGAGGTTCTTGATGAGATACTGAGCAAGCAAATGACAAACAATAGAAAATAAGGTCTTGGTTACATTCCCAAGACAAAGAACAAGAAAAACAACAACAAGAAGAAGAGCAAGACTGCTCAATCAAAGACTAGCAACATCACCAATGACAAGTCTAATTATGATGGTTTTGTAGGGGCTAACAATCCTAACTTTGAATTATATTGCAATTATTATGGTGATGTTTATGCTAGTTATGTAGGCTCCTATGATTGTTACATTCCTTGGACTATTTGGGTCCCCAAGACCCTTGTCACTAACATGAGAGGACCCATTGAAAAATGGGTACCTAAAACAAAGAAGTAACTTTCTTGCAGGGATATGCTTCCGGTGGGTCTAAATGGGTACTCGATAGCGGGTGCACGAGTCATATGACCGGAAGCAAGGAGATCATCACGGATATGCGGCCAAATCATGATCATATAACAGTCTCCTATGGTGACAAGTCAAAATCTGAGGTATTGGGTCTCGACAAAGTTGTGGTGTCTCACGATATCTCTATCGTGGACATCATGCTTGTTGAGACCCTCGGGTACAATTTACTCTCAGTTCGCGCCCTTGGTAAGATGGGCTTTGCAGTTTATATTCATGCTGATTTGGTGGTACTCTTGTGGAGCAAGTCTCTAAAAGTCGCTTTCGTGGGATATGTCGAAAATGACCTATATGTGGTGGACTTTTCGAGGAAAACCACTACAGGCCCGATGTGTCTTTTCGGAAAGGCTGACGTGGGTTGGCTATGGCATCACCGACTAGCCCACGTCAATATGAGAAATTTGCAAAGTCTCCACAAGGGTGGCAACATCCTTGGACTAAAAGAAAATGTCTCCTTTGCCAAAGACCGTGTTTGCAGGGCTTGTGTTGAAGGGAAAATGCATGACTCTCTTCATCGTAGGAAGACTATCATCTCGTCAAAAAGGATCTTAGAGCTCCTACATGTGGACATCTTCGGACCTCCATCTCATGCAAGCCTCGGTGGGAAGAAGTACTGTCTTGTGATCGTTGATGATTACTCAAGATACACTTGGGTTTATTTCTTCAAGTTGAAGAGTGAAACTCAACAAACGGTCATCGACTTCGCCAACGAGGTTCAACGTCAACACAACGTCCCTATTCTGGCTATAAGAAGTGATAACGGCTCTGAGTTCAAGAACTACACCTTAAATGAGTTTCTAAGTGAAGAGAGGATTAAACATCAATATTCCACTGTGTACACCCCTCAACAAAATGGTGTAGCCGAGAGGAAGAATCAGACTCTAATGGACATGGCAAGGTCAATGCTAGCCGAATTCAAGTCTCCATATAACTTCTGGGCTGAAGCAATCTCAACCGCTTGTCATTCATCCAACCGGTTATACCTCCGTAAGATCTTGGACAAGACTCCGTATGAAATACTTACCGGTAACAAGCCAAACATCTCATACTTTCGGGTATTCGGGTGTAAGTGTTTCTTTCTCATCAAGGGAGTTCGTTTATCTAAGTTTGAATCTAAGGCTCTAGAAGGTATTTTTGTTGGTTATGGTGCCGAATCCCACACTTATAGAGTCTACAATAAGCTCTCCGGAACTGTTGTAGAATCTTGTAGAGTGGTGTTCGAGGAAAATGACGGTTCCCATGCGGAGCAAGTTGGTGTTTGTGATGCAGATGTTGAAATACCCCAAGATGCCATAAGAAGAATGGGCGTGGGATTTTTCCGCCCCATTGAGGAACCCCTTATGGCGGATCGGGAAGGACAATGCTCTACTCATGTAGAGCCCTCATCTACACATACTCAACATGTTCAAACCACGGGAGCAACTTCTACACCATCTCCATCAACTGCTGAAGGTCAAGCTGTTCCAGAAAGCTCCAGGCCAGATTTTCCGGTGGACACCGGATTATCCGGCCACCCCGCTCCTGATGACCAAATTGCTCCTGGTGCTGAAGAAATCGATGCAAGCTCCAGGCCGGATTTTCTGGCCGGCCCCAGATTATCCGGCCCCTCGACAGTTCAAGCAAGTCCCAGGCAGCCTGATGAAGCTGCTACAAGTTCTCCCAGGCCGGATTATCCGGCCTCTCCATCGGCCAGATTATCCGGCCCTGACTCACCTGTTGTTCAGCAGTCTCCTATTACGGCTGCTGACCCATCTCAAGGACACGCTTCATCACCGCCTACTACTATTATCCCAGATTCTAATCAAGGTCGAGCAAATGATTCCAATGAAGATTCAAGTGATGAAACTACTCCACCAAGAGACAACAAACTTATTGAACTTCGTCGCAAGGCTCGGGCTGATCGGAACCTTGAGTTAAGGGGTCACACCCTCGACAAGGTTGTTGGTGATCTTCGACGAAGGGTTTCTACAAGAAGGGAATTGGCCAGTTTTGGTGAGCATCAAGCTCACATCTCAATGGTGGAACCCAAGAAGGTATTTGAAGCTCTTGAAGATCCAGACTGGGTTGTTGCTATGCATGAAGAATTGAATAATTTCGAGGCGCAACAGTGAAACTCGTGGAGAAACCCAAAGATTGCCGCAATGTTATCGGCACCAAATGGATATTTAAAAACAAGCAAGATGAGAATGGCATTGTTGTGAGGAACAAGGCAATACTTGTGGCACAAGGCTACTCTCAAGTTGAGGGCATTGACTTCGGTGAGACCTATGCTCCAGTGGCTCGCCTTGAGTCCATCTGTATCCTTCTTGCTTATGCTGCCCATAACAATTTTAAATTGCAGCAAATGGACGTCAAGAGTGCTTTCCTTAATGGTCCTCTACATGAGTTGGTATATGTAAAGCAACCCCCAGGATTTGAGGATCCTAACTTCCCGAACCATGTCTACAAACTCGATAAGGCACCTATGGCCTTAAACAAGCCCCACGTGTGTGGTATGAACACCTTAAAGATCTTTTGCTAGACCATGGCTTCGAAGTTGGGCAAATCGATTCCACTCTTTTTACTAAGAAGGTTAAGGGGGAGCTCTTCGTATGCCAACTATATGTAGACGATATCATCTTTGGTTCTACTAATAAAGCTTTTAATGATGAATTTTCAAAGCTTATGACTGACAGGTTTGAGATGTCTATGATGGGGGAATTACTGTTCTTTCTTGGATTCGAGATCAAGCAACTTAGAGAAGGAACCTTCATCAATCAATAAAAGTACATCCAAGACATGCTCAAGAGATTCAAGATGACGGAATGGTGTCACCACTCCGATGCAAACAAAATGTCATCTTGAACTTAACCCACATGATAAAGATGTGGACCAAAAGGTATACCGGTCCATGATCGGCTCTCTTCTTTACCTCTACGCATCTAGACCCGATATTGTGTTGAGTGTGGGGGTGTGTGCAAGGTATCAAGCAGCTCCTAAAGAAAGCCACTTAGTGGCGGTCAAGAGGATCTTTCGATATTTGGTTCATTCCCCTCACTTTGGTCTATGGTATCCCAAGGGCTCCAATTTCTCTCTATGTGGTTATACTGATTCAGATTGGGCTGGTGATAAGGATGATCGGAAATCCACCTCAAGAGATTGTCAATTCTTGGGAAGATCTCTAGTGTGTTGGTCATCTAAAAAGCAGAATTGTATCTCTCTCTCCACCGCCGAAGCTGAATATGTTGCTGCTGCTAGTGCTTGCACTCAGTTATTGTGGATGAGGCAAACTTTAAAGGAATACGGTTTTAATTGTGACAAAGTGCCTCTTTTATGTGATAATGAAAGTGCAATCAAAATTGCGTACAATCCGGTACAGCACACAAGGACAAAGCATATTGAGATTCGGAATCATTTTATTCGAGACCATGTTGCTCGAGGCGATATTGATCTATCTTTTGTGAGCACGACGAACCAACTTGCTGATATTTTTACGAAGCCACTTGATGAAGCAAGATTCTGCTACTTGAGGAATGAGCTAAATATCATTGATTCCAGGAGTTTGTCTTGATTACCCATGCACTCACTCGTACATCTCAGTCTTATTTGGTCTAGGTGTGGGCATGGATATAGGGGGAGTGTGGTCCTAATACATTGGACTAACCCTCCCCCATAATGCCAAAAGCAAGAAAAATCATTTCTCTTAATATGATTTTGTGATATGTGAGCTTATTGATGAGTATTGGTCGTGAACCCAAGATATATCTTCGCGGTGTCACACCATACACTCCAACAAGGTGGCTTCGGCCACCGCCCTCTCCCTTGTGGAGAATTGGATTTTTTACGGATCTTTTTGGTTGTTTTTGCTCTCTCATGTTCTTATGGGAATCACACTCAATTTTGGCTCTTATTTGATTTGGGTCTTGCAATTTTGAGTGTCTAGTACCATCTCAGTTTGGCTCTCTTAATCCTAAGCCTTTCCCTACCCCTAAGCCATCTATTCTTGCACACAAGTCCCTTGTACACCTTGTGGGGGTGTTGTTTGGGGACGCGCGGGCCTGAATCTGTGTGCAACAGAAATTCAGATTTGAGGCCGGATAATCCAGCCCTGGAGGATTTCGACTTAAAGGGCAGGGATCGGGGGGGATGTCTCATAACGAGCAGCACTTCTCCCCCAACCCTCTCCTCCTCCTCAGCCGCCGCCTGCCGTCCCCCACCCTCCCCGGAGCCTCTCCGACCACCGGATTTTCTAGGCCTCCCCGGATCTTCTTCTCCGTGCCTCCAGGTACCTTCTCCTCCGTGTTCTTCCTCCAATGAGTGAGGGTAACTCCCTCTCTCCCCATCTTTGGCTAGATGTGTTATTCGTTGGATGGAACGTTGTCTAGAAGGATGTTTTTTCACATAGAAATCGTAGTCTTGCAGTTTCTAGGCCCGATTTACTTTTTTGCACTCAATCTAGGTGAAGTCGAAATTTTTTGCCAGGGCCGGATTATCCGCCCCTGGCCAGGCCGGATAATCCGGCCTGACAGATTCAACTCTGGTTCAGTTTCACCATGGTGTGTGCATTGAGTAGATTTGTCTTATGAACTTTTTGACTACTTTTTCCATGCTCTCTCCTGGACTTGTGTGTATGATTATCCCCATGTTATCACCCTTGTTCTCCTCACAGGTGGTTCTAGTGTTCCCAAGACCTACAAGCGCCGCCCTCGCGGTAAATACTTTCGGGACGACGGACAGGGTAACTTAGTGGACGAGGTTGAGTTGAGGAGAAGAAAGAACGAAGAGAAGCGCATGGCCGAACAAGCAAAGAGGACTAGAAAGGGGGTGTCCAATAGGAAGGGCAAGGAGCCCAAGATCAAGTACAAGGCTTTGGATGCCGTCACCTATTCCTCCATCCATCACCGTGATTTGTTTGCAGAGTTGCCTCGTGATGATGAGATGGGGGATGCTCGATTTTGGTGTGTCTTTGAGCGAAGGTATTTTTGAAGATGTGTATGCCAGGCTGAACATTAGGCCTATGCACCCGCTGGTTCTTGCTGAGGCTTTGGAGAAGCCCCACCTTGTGGATGCCATGTATGTGGCTAAGCGGATGGAGCTGCACCATCTCATGTCTCTCCAGTGCTCCTATGACTCTGAGGTGGTGAAGTAGTTCTTTTCCACTTTGGTTGTTTGTGGTGATGAGCATCGCACCATGAAGTGGATGACTCATGACAGGCCTATGACTGCTGATTTCCGTGTGTTTGATGAGGTTCTTGGATACAATTTCCGCAGCAGGGATAGGGCAAGTGGCCACTATATCATCACTCAACTGAAGCCCAACAAAGATGCAGCTCTCTCTCCTTGCACTATGGACAATGGCATTTTGGGCACTCTTGCTGGTCTGGCTTCTATCTATGCTGCTTTGGTCGGTCTCTTCCATGATTCCATCACTCCAAGTGGAGGCAACAATGATAGCATCTGTGGTCACCTTGTTCAGCTCGTTGCTTTCTCTCATGAGGTTGCCTCGTGCGAGGATGAGTCTGTGCAATACAAGCTAGATGTGATGGACTTCATCTACCATGTATTGATTGATTCTATGTTCAACCGGCTATCCATTCCTTATGCCCCCTACATTATGATGCTCATCAGGCACCTGCTTCCTTCTGAAGATTTCAACATTGATGTTGTGCATAAGGCCAAGAAGATCTACACCAAGGTTCGGAAGACCTCTCACCCCTCCTCTGCTCCTAAGGGTCTCATGAGGGATGCTTGTAGGCCTCCAGTGCCTCCTGTTGCTCGTGAGATCAAGCAGCTGAATTGGTTCCATCGGAACATCCTTTGCATGGGCGTGGACACACGCAAGGATCAGTACGAGGCGTATAAGCAGCACCATGAGTTGGCTCACTCTCAGCAGCTCATCCTTCACCATGTTTCCGGTGCTTCTGGTGACCCCCGGCTCCTACCGCTCCCACACCATATGCTCGGCGGAACTCTTCTTCTAGGCTGAACTATGGAGAGCTGGAGCGTCACTTGTTCCCCTTTGCGGCCACTACTGATGATGAGGATGACACCGAGGAGCTTGAAGATGAGGACGAGAATGGGAACGAGGACAAGGACGAGGATGAGGATGAGGACTACGAGTGATCCCTTGGGGCGCTAGCATCGCTCTTCTTCCTTTTTGGCGTCTCGATACCAAAGGGGGAGAAGTAGTTCTATTAGGGTCTTCGAGGATTTGCATGGGTCGGGCATAAGCACTTGCATTTTTCTATTCGTCGTTTTCTCGCTTATGCCCATTTAGCGTTAAAACTTTAAATTTGTAATTTGTGGTTTCTTTGAGACTCTATGTCAGTGGTCGTCTGGATTTATCTCATGGATTATGCTTATGGATTCATCTATTCATACCCTATTATGCTGGGAATCTTTATCAAGGAAGGCGCTTATATTGGTTATCACATTGATAATTGTGGCTATTTCAAGGATGCCTCTCTTCTATCTCAGTGGTATGATTATGTTGTTCATATGTCTATGGAATAGATTCATCTATTTGTGTGCATTTGTATTCAAATGCAAAATTCTAATATGCACACATTGAGGGGGAGTCTCTTCCATGTTTTTGCTGGTAGTCTTGTGATCCTTTCCTGCAAATCCTAGTATTGTCATCTAACACCAAAAACGGGGAGATTGAAAGAACATTTCATGTTTTCCTGTGTTTTGTTTGTTAGATAACAATACTGTGGAGATTTCTCATGTGCGCGAAGTGTGCAGGAGGTTTGGGGGGGCGGATTATCCGCCCCACCAAGGGCCGGATTATCCGGCCTTCCTCATTGTTCAAAGCCTGCCAAGGCGCGTCACCCAGAGAGGGGGCGGATTATCGCCCAGAAAATCCGAACTGGGGCGGTTTTTCTTCCCTAGGCCGGATAATCCGGTTATCGCTTGGGCCGGATAATCCGGCCCCCAGAATTTGAGCAAAGCATGCCAAGGCGCGTCGCTCGGAGTCCGGTCGGATTTTCTCCCGGAAAATCCGAACTGGGGCGGTTTTTCCTCCCCAGGCCGGATAATCCGGCCTTCACATGGGACCGGATAATCCGGCCCCCAGAAGATGATCAAGTGCAAGCTCTGCACGACACTCAGAGAGGGGGCGGACTATCTGCCGGATATTCCAAGTCTGGGGCAGAGTTTTCCCCAGGCCGGATAATCCGGCGCTCACTTGGGCCGGATAATCCGGCCCCCAAAGTCTCCAGTGGCTTGGTTTTCGAAGGGTGTATAAATATCCCTTGTTCCCCAACATTTAGAACTCTTGATTCATTCGAAATTGTTCAGACACTGTGCAAGAGATCCCTTTCTAGATCTCCCACTTCAACCACCCGAAGGCTTCGATCTTTGGGGGAATTGAAGGAGGAGAGAATCGTCATCGTCATCACGAATCAAGCACATCAACTCCTCTCCATTCATTTGGAGAAATCCCTGATCTAGTATTCTTGTCAATATCTAGATCTTGTTCTTTGTTATTGATAACTTGTTCTTGTGGCAGCTTGTTGTCATTACGGGAGCCTCCAAGTTGTTTGTGGAGTTGTGCCCCGCTAGTTGTGTAAAGGCACCGGTACCCGCCTCGAAGGGTCACTATAGTGGAAAGGTGGATCAGGCCTTTGGTGGCAGGATCGATCAGAGAACAGGGTGAGGCCTATTGTGGCGTGGTGGTCTTAGTACCGCCCACCCCTCCAACGCAGACGTACTTCCCTTAACAAGGAAGGAACTGCGGTCAAACAAATCCTGTGTCTCCGCGTGCTTCACTACGGTTTACCCGTTCCTCTTCCACTCGCTCTTTACTCGCTAGTAGATAGGTTTGCATATAGGGAAATTCCACCTAATAGTATATCTAGAGAATTTACCCTTTGTGCTAAGCCTAAAATTGAAAAAGCATTAAAATTTGAAGTAGCACCAATTCACCCCCCTCTAGGTTCCCACACGATCCATTTCACTAACCAAGCCCAAAACAAGACAGAGCTACACCAGTTTACCCGTGTCAGAAGAAAGTCTAGGGGGCTAGACGGTCCAGGGCCCGCGGATCAGGGTTTCGTAGGAAGAAGCACTTTAGGGCATCGGAACACCTCCAAACCATGCATGTGACCCTAGCATGTGTAATAAAGTGTGGTGGCATGCTCAAACCTCCAAAACCTGGTTCCCAAGTGTGCCCCCCTTCGCAGACATGCGCTGTCCCCTAAAAACAAAATGTCTACAATGTGACTATTAGGGGGAAACTCCCTGTTCCGGTGAAACCGGGGTATATCTTGTCACACCATGTTCTCAAACATGGTTTGGGATCATCCTATGACCTAAGCAAACACAAAACAAGAGAGAGCTACACTGGGCTACCCGTGTCAGAAGAAAGTCTAGGGGGTAAACGATCCGGGGGCCCCCGGATCAGGGTTTCGAAGGAAACCACACTCCGGGGCATCGGAACACATCCAAACCATGTGTGTGACCCTATCATGTGTAATAAAGTGTGTTGGCATGCTCAAACCTCCAAAACCTGGTTCCCAAGTGTGACCCCCTTCGCAGACATGCGTTGTCCCCTAAAAACGAATTGTCTGCAATGTGACTATTAGGGGGAAACTCCCTGTTCCGGTGAAACCGGGGTATATATTGTCACACCATGTTCTCAAACATGGTTTGGGATCATCCTATGACCTAACCAAACTGAAAACAAGAGAGAGATATACCGGGCTACCCGTGTTAGAAGAAAGTCTGGGGGGTAGACGATCCGAGGCCCGCGGATCAGGGTTTCGAAGGAAACCACGCTTCGGGGCATCAGAACACCTCCAAACCATGCATGTGACCCTAGCATGTGTAGTAAAGTGTGGTGGCATGCGCAAACCTCCAAAACCTGGTTCCCAAGTGTGACCCCCTTCGCAGACATGCGCTGTCCCCTAAAAACGAAGTGTCTGCAATCTAACTATTAGGGGGGGACTCCCCGTTCCGGTGAAATCGGGGGTGTTTCATGTCACAACATGTTCCCAAACATTGTTTTACATCATCCTATGACCTAACCAAGCCCAAAACAAGAGAGTTCTACACCGGGCTACCCCTGTCAGAAGAAAGTCTAGGGGGGTAGACGATCCGAGGCCCACGGATCAGGGTTCCACAGGAAGAAGCGCTTCGGGGCATCAGAACACCTCCAAACCATGCATGTGACCCTAGCATGTGTAATAAAGTGTGGTGGAATGCTCAAACCTCCAAAACCTGGTTCCCAAGTATGCCCCCTTCATAGACATGCGTTGTCCCCTAAAACCGAACTGTCTGCAATGTGACTATTAGGGGGGAACTCCCTGTTCTGGTGAAACCGGGGTAGATCTTGTCACAACATGTTCCCAAATATGGTTTTACATCATCCTATGACCATGTTACATGGACAATGTCCCAACCGGATATTCGTAAACCTTTCCCGTCCACCCCTCTTGAAAAAGACAAATTTCTGCCGAATCGGCAGGAAATGGGTCAGATATGAACTACAGGTACATGATCTGATGCTCATGTTCTTTTGTAAAAATCATTTTTAGGTTGACAATATGATGTTTCTTCAGAGTTCCAATATGCAAGTTTAGACAGGCTCAGCCCCGAACTAAGAATCTTCATACTCGTCATTTTGACCATAGTTTGGAGGACGTAAGAAATAAAAAAACATGCTTTGCCGTGTAGGGTGCATAAAGCACACGACAAAGGGTTATCTTTGCCGTGTATGGAGCATAAAGCACACGGCAAAGGCATATCTTTGCCGTGTGTCTAACTGCAGGGGCACACGGCAAAGGACCACCGTCAGCCGCCGTCAATTGGCTCGCCGGGGGGGCGTGGGACCCACCTCTTTGCCGTGTGTTTGGCTTTGCCGTGTGCAGTGTGCCGCATTTGGTCTTTGCCGTGTAACCTTTCTTTGCCGTGTGTCTCTTTTTGTCTTTGCCGTGTACCTTTTCTTTGCCCTGTGTTTTATCTGGAATGTACCGTGTGGGTACTCTTTGCCGTGTGCATGTGGACCACCTCACGGCAAAGAAAATCTTTGCCGTGTTCCCGCCCTTTTGGCACACGGCAAAGGACGGGGGCGACGGCAACGAGAATTTTTCCCGTAGTGCCTCTTCTCTATGATGTAAGTCTTTCGAGGAGTTAAAATTAAACTATTAAAAATGCTTACATTTTTGGGATGATAGGTGACAAGAGTTTCCCTATTTCACCCCTATGTTTTTATATTACTAAAAAAGATCCTAGTTGATCTCATTCAGGTTATAATATTAACCTTCCCACTAGTAATGGGAAATAGTAGAACCGAATAATTCTCTAAGATAAACTAATCACGTCCATAGACTGTTGGTCGAATCTATTGTGTTCTTCACGATTAATACTCACAGAGGTATACACTTGATTGGAGCATACATGTTGACGAACAGAGAAAGGTGGAAGGACCGGGAAGAAAACCCCTATACAATGGATGACAATCCTCGTCCCTACGTAAAAAATGTCTGCAAGCCATTCATTGCTGCAAGCCATTCATTGCTGCAAGCTCTGTGATTCTGCATGGAGCAGGGCTCGCTGTAGCCATCAATTCCTTTTGTCCAAGCTCAGCAACCCGCATGGCTTGGTGCCGATCGATGGAGATCACGTCGTCCGGCCAGCCAATGGATCCGGTCAGCATCAATCCAGGTCCACCGATCACGCCTTGAAGGAGTTGTTGGAGCTGTCCATGGACTTGAGGTCCCTGTATGGTCGCGATGTCAGCTCCTGCTCCATCCCCACACCGCCGGCCAGTCGCCGGCGCCGGCGGTCCCACAGCCAGTACCCCACGTAGGCCCCGGCCACGGCCAGCACCAGCGACAGAATGACTGTCGCAGCGGTCACTCCAGGCGACATGGCACGCGGTCGCGCCGCGCTCCGGTGCGGCTGCGCTTTCCTGATCTTGAAGTAACCCACCTTCTGGTCGTCAGCCTCGTACACCACCGTCTCCACGGGGAAGCCGATGAGGTAGCAGTACCCGCTCGCGCCGTTGTACACCGCGCCCCAGCAGGTGCAGTTGGCAGCGCACGACGCCTCGCACTCCGCGGCCGTCCTGTACGTCTCGAACGGCACCCGCTCCTTGTAAGCCAGCGACACCCGGCTCCGCCGCACCACGTCGAACAGCTGCCCTGCGCCGCAGAGGTCGGTGGTCTCCACGGCGGCGCACGGCGGGGTGGTAGTTCCGCCGGTGGTGTCGTTGACGAGACACTGGCACCGTGGCGCAGCTTCTCCGGGGACGCACAGGCCGTAGGCGCCGCACGAGGTGGGCAGCTGGCACTGCCCCGAGATGGCCTGGTAGTCGGAGGTCCAGGCCTTGGAGGCGTCGGTCCAGTAGTACGCGCGGAGATTGCCGTCGTCCTCCAGCGTCATCCGTCGGAATGCTCCGGTGAGGTTCTGGACGAAGGTGTCGAAGGCGAGCTTGTCGACGGTGTCGTCGCCGTTGCTGCCCTGGAGGTAGAGCCCGTAGAAGCCCTGGCCGTCTAGGCGGCCGTACACCGGCGGCTCCGTGGCGTTCTCCGGCTGGGCCATCATGGCCGTGTGCTGCCAGTACATGGGCCTGGTGCGCCCGCCGTAGAACTCCATGTGCAGCGCCATGTACGTCTTGCCGAGCCGCAGCGCGAAGCGGCCGTTCTGGGAGATGAGCGGCGGCGTGGACATGGTGAAGTTCTGGTCCAGCACCAGCGTGTCCGACGGGCTGTCGAAGCTCCGCCACGACGGGCTGCGCAAGTCGTAGTGGCGGATGACGAGTTCGGAGGAGTTGAGCAGCGCCACGGTGTCGCCGATGACGTTGAGGGTGCTCCACAGCAGGTTCCCTTCCACGGGGCCGGTGGCAAGGACCAGGCGCCCGTCGAAGGAGAGCGTGGCCGGGCTCGACCAGTCTGCGAGGCGTGCCGGCGTGGCGCGCCAGAGCGGGAAGGACGACGGGAGGTGGACCACAGCGAGGTCCAGCGAGGACGTGCCGACACGGAGGAAGCCCAGGGCGAAGACGCCGTTGGGCGCATACAGAAAAGGCTCGAACCTCCCCGGCGCGTCCGCGGAATGCGTCGCCGTGAAGCCGTTCGCCAGCTCGGTCACGAGCTCTTCTTCCCCATAGGCTTCCTCGACCAGGAGCGCCGCACATGCCACGAGTAGCGCGGCCGCGACGATGGTGATCGCCGGATCACGCTTGCCTTCCCTCCTCATTTTGCAGGGACAAAAATAGAAGGCGGTGAAGGTCAAATGCTTGGGACAGAGTAGCAGATACTACTACACATATAATGTGCATATATGCATCACTAGATGGAAGGTCAACGGCAGCCGGGAGAGCCTCCGTTTGATCCGGCCTGTATCCATCGCACTCAATCGTCTACAACTTCACCAACAAAACATTAAAAAGAACGCGATCTTACACACGGCTGGGTTGATGGGCGAGATGAACATGCTGGATAAGCTGGCGCTCTGCTCCAGCTGCTCGGCTGATATCAGATATCTTAGATTTGTGAAATGTATCTAGATATCTTTTAGCGTATAGGTTTACTTTAAATCTAGATAAATCTACACACTAATAGATGTCTAAATACATTTTATTCACAAAGCTAAACATCTTATATTTTAAAACGGAGAAAGTAATATGCTATGCACTGGCAATATGTCAACGCTATATTTTAGAGCCCTAACTTTTCCTCGAGTAAACGTGGAATGAAGATATGATAGTGCAAGGTAGATTGCTGCTGGTTCTTGCTTGTGATGTGTGCTAAACTTGACGGCAGTTAAACATTCAGGTGTCACGATCCTTCAGTTCCATAGCGCATGTGTAGCCGACCGGTGAAAACTCCGACTAATTAGTTTTCAGGTGCGGATGGCGTGGGGCCATGGATGGAGCTAACACATTGCTGGAATTTTATCTGCGCGTTGGCCCATAGATTGATGGTTTGAACGTAACTTCAACATGTAAATCGGGTGACGCGAGAAGTGAGCCAATTGGTCGGAAGTGAATGTACAACTCTGTCACTCGTGTTTAAATAGCTATGGATCGATTGTGAATGTACAACTCTGTCACTCGTGTTTAAATAGCTATGGATAGATGATAATACCTCTTAAAATAAAGATTTTCGCTTGATATCTTCGTAAAAGGATCATTTTTATAAAGGATAAACTTATTAAGAGAAATTGCCATAGAAGTACACACTGTGTTTTTTGCCACCATAATAAGACAATCCGGCATTTATTTTTCTGATGTATTTTGTTCGTACTATCTGATCAATCATCCAAGTAGCCTCTCGTTTATCTCATCTACGCTAGCTAGCCAATGTATTTGGTAACTGATTGCACGGGATACATGATAAATACGGGACTTTGTTTAGGCTAGGAGCACTTGCCATTATTTGGTCGCTTTGGCTATATAGAAATAATAATATTTTTAATATCATTGTGTCTTCTTCTCTACAGGTGATCTATCGTGCCACGTCTATCATTCGATCATGGACTACTCTCCAACGTATGGAGTTTCACGACTTATTTGTAGAGAGGTGTACGGGATTGGAGGACACGGCGAGGGATATTTTTTCCCGACATGGATGGCAACGTGACTTGCAGATAGATTTGTCATAGCTTAAGGCGTTTCCTTATATGTTTATTACCACTTTTATAATGCTAGTACTTTTGGTTTGGTCACTTTGTGTGTGGTTGATCGGCTGTGTGCATCTTAGCTATGCAGAGGCCGAGTGTAAACATTATTTAAAATAATAAAGCGTCAATTTTCAAAAAAAATAGCTATGGATCGATGTGGATTTTGGTTGGGATATTCTCGCGAAGCCTCGTCGACCATTGCTTCACTTATCAGGAGTAAATAATAGCGCTAGATTATTTCGGTTCAAACTGTCATCCACGTCGTTCCGATTCATTTCGATCGTAGGATGAGCGCCGGAAAGGCCACAAGACAACATCGCAACGGAGCTCTGCTATCCCCTGAGGCGGGACCCGCTGCGGTCCAGAGCGAAAAATTTCTTGCAGCGTACATGTGTCGTGCGCGCGTCGGAGCCCGCCGTTAGCGTACGCGGGCAGAACCTCGCTCTGTGAGAGGCGTTCTCGGCGTGACCTGTCTCCGCACTTGCCGGGAAGGCGGGGCCTGCCGGGAGACGATGTGGTATCAGGAGGCATGGGAGTACGTGGCCGTAGGCGTACTCGGGTTTTCATGGCCGGCGGCAACGTGGCATTGTGGACCTTGGACGGACGAGTTTTTTCACGGCAGAGAGCAAAGCTGGCGGCGCACGCTATAGATATACGCGGGTTGTCGTGGCTGGACTACGGGCGAGCTGGCATCATAGGCTATAGATATGCGGGTTTTCGCGTGGCGGTATGGACTCTCGCCGGACCTGTTTCTACGCCGTGGACGACCGAGATGGCAGCCTACGATGCAGGCATCCGCAGTTTCTCGCGGCGGAAATACGACCTAAAAGAGTACACTATATAGGCTGCCGCGCGTTCTCGGCGACTGCATGCGCCAATTCACTCACATAATTTGAACAACAGAAACCGAATATACGCGGAGCCTTCAGGCGACCTGGCGAGATAGTACGATGGGTCCCGCTAAATGCATCTTGGCTCCGTAAAACGTATGCTAGGGTCCGGCTATGCCACATGTCTTGTATCTGCGGCTATAAAACGTCTCCCTCTTCGTTACTTCTCCCATCATTTTTCTTTTTCTTCTTTCTCAACACAGTTTAGCTTCACGGTGCGCCATCCTTTAGGTATCCATGCTCGAGCACTTGAACGACGGCATAGCAGTAACCAACGTGTTCTGGGTACCGACATGATTGCGTTTAGACGGAGCGGCGCTGCAAGCGAGAGCTCGGTGACATAGATTGCTCTGATAGGAGAGCCATTTGGGCGTTAAGAATTTAGGTATAACTTTAAGGCAGAGCGGCATTGTGAGCTAAGGCTTGCTGATGTTTACTGCAACGATAGGATAGCTATTCAGTTTCGGTCATTTAGTGGCTTAGGTATACATGCACATAGGTGCAAATGGTGCACTGAGCGTGTTCGGTTCCCTGCGTACACTGCCGTCTCGACGCCTCTCCGTCTGACAAATGACCTTTCCTGGAATATTGGCGGTTCTCGACACGGCGAAATAGGGCAGCGATGTTTCTATGGTTCTATGCACATCGTGTCGACGCCTCTCCGTCCGACCAGTGACCTTTTCTGGAATGGCGGCGGCTCTCGGCACGGCGAAGTAGGACATCGATGATTCTACAGTTCTGTGCGCATTGCGCTCTATCCTTTACCATTTTTAGCTGGTGTGAATGACAACCAACATCGTAACAGGTTACAGAATGCAGCGATGATTCATATGAAGCGTTCAAGATGAACGATTATTGTGCTTTGCCGAGGTGGCAGTCGGTGGTAGCTCGGAAACGACGATTGTTGCATCACTGTTTTACCTTTTATTTTTTGGTCTCGCATAAATTCTACTATTTGTACTATAGAATGTAAATTGAACAAGCGAATCTGTGATGTAATTTATACAGACAAGCCATGTATACGTGGTCTATGTATACTTACCACAGGAACATGTGTTTGTAATATTTGTACATATGTAAAATTTAAATAAGTTGTGTACTATTTTACACAACGTATATTGTGCTTTATGGGTTCTTACGCTTGTACAGGGTTTCTGTCTTGTCATTTATACTTTCCGTCTTGCAGTTTTATAATACAACCATGCCTATGGTGCTGATAGAACCATATAAGTGTGTACGATTGTCGGGTGTGAAAACGTATCTCTATCGTAGACTCGCAGTGTGTACCTGCTTACGGATGACGACCTAAGAATGCATAGCTAACAATCTCAGAATATACGAAAGAGAGATAAAATATGTCGTCGGAGATAAAAATGGTATAAAGAATCCTCCATGGTAAACACAGACGCACACATAGCGATATTGCGATGCACAGATTTGGCGCTAAGTGATCCATACACTATGTGCTTCGAAAGACTCATAGGATTAGCGATGCGAGAACAGTTTCAGCCGCACCCACACTCACTATATAAGAACATCGCGCTATTACTTAGCGTTTCGAGACCAGATTTAGTACTGCGAGAACAGTTTCCAGCCGCCCGCACACTCACGCTATAAGAACAACGGACTATTACTTAGCTTTACGAGACCAGATTTTTTCTCTCGCATCCAGATGAGCACGACCATATCATAAAGCGTTATGCCTACCTACCACGCCACCGAGTGCGTAGAGAGAAGTCTAGTTACAAATTAATGGGATGTCTTTAGGGGGAGATTGGTTCTTATCAATTTAGTACTAAATAACATGGTTTTATATATGATATCCTTCTTTTCTCTGCCTAAAGGAATTCTAAAAAGATTGAATTATTTTCGATCAAAATTCTTTTAGCAAGACGACAGTAAAAAAATAGAATACAGACTGGCTAAGTGGAGTGTGCTCTGTCACCCTAAAGATCAAGGAGGGCTGGGTATTCATGATCTTGAAGTCAAAAATATAGCTTTTCTTGGCAAATGAATCTTCAAGTTTCTTACTAAGGATGGGGTTTGGTAGACTCTCCTTAAACAAAAATATGTATGCTCGAAAGATTTATCCCCAGGTTTAATGGAAACCAGGGGTTTCACATTTCTGGGCTGGACTTATGGTAATGAAAAAACATTTCTTTCACTTTGTCTCTTTTTCGGTTAAGGATGGATCCAAGATTCAGTTCTAGGGGGATAAGTGGCTAGGAAATTCTACCCTCCGAGAAAAGTATCTGGCTTTGTACAATATTGTACGTCACAAGGATGATTCTATCGCCATAGGGTTGAGATCTTTCCCACCGAATGTGACGCTCAGGAGGGATTTTCTCGGTCCTAAACTTGTTTCTTGGCAGACCTTGCTTCAACGCTTGGCTTATGTACAATTGACAATTGGACACAATGAATTTCAATGGAACCTTATTGGGAATGGTAAATTCTCGGTGGTTTCCATGTAGAATTCACTAATCCAAACTGACTTGCCAGTAGACCTTATTGGGAATGGTAAATTCTCGGTGGTTTCCATGTAGAATTCACTATTCCAAATTGACTTGCCAGTAGTAAATTATAAAAAAATCTGGAAAATGAAGATTTCTCTAAATAATAAAATCTTTACTTGGTATCTTCGTCGAGAAGTTATTCTTACTAAAGACAATCTTTCGTGGCGGAATTGGCATGGAAGTAAATCATATGTTTTTTATCATCACGATGAGATAATTAAATATTTATTTTTTCAATACAAGTTTGTACGTTCTATACGGTCGATCATCCAAGCAGTTTCATGCTTGTATCCTCCGAGTAGTGTTACCAATATATTTGTTAATTGGCTACATGGTATTGATCACAAGTGCAAAGTTCTTCTTAGGGTGAGAGCGATTGCATTAATTTGGTCGCTATGGGTATGTAGAAATAATAAAATGTTTAATGGTAATTTTTTTACTCTTCTCTAGGTTATCTACCGGTTTGCAGATACACTCCACACTTGGTCTTTGCTACACTGTGTAGAGTTTTGACACATTTTTATGAAGGTGTGTACACGACTGAAAGATACGGGAGAGGGACTTTCTTTCTTTTCATGTGTGGTAGCATAATCTACGGATAGAGCCTCCACCAGCTTAAACATTTTATAATTTTTATTTATGATATGTAATTCGTCCTTGTTTTTATTTTGTACTCTTTCGGATTCTGGATACAGCTGGTTGTGTGCATTCTAGTTATATAGAGGCCGAGTAATTCTTAAAACTTTTTTAATTAATAAAAGTCATTTATCAAAAAATAGGATATCTTATGAGAATATACATTTTGAGGCTGAGGCTAGTCATAATGCTAAATAACTTAGACTAGTAATATTCTCATATTATTACTTTGTGTTACTATATTTATAGTGGAAAATAATATGTGTGTGGTATCATGTAAGGCCTAATTAACTGGGTTATAAAATCGTAGTCTTGATACGTGTGATGCTACGATAACTAGCTAAGTTACTACTACCTTATTTTTTTCATTAATTACGATGTCATGTCATCAATTTACATAGTTGGTATTGCATAGACATGCATGTTACTAACTAAGTTAATTTCACTATAACTAGCCTGAGGCCGAGATCTATGGAGCTCTGTGTATTCTAAAAGTCAAAATGGTATTTAAAAGTTTGAAAACGACTGATTATTTTTTTGCACAGATAATTATAGCTATTTTCTGCGCAAGTAAATTTTACAAAATTTAATGTTTAACTTTAGGAAATAAAAATAAAAATGTGGCTCTAAATAAGTAAAAAAAGATCGATTTTTGCCTCTCACATAAATACATAATCCATAACAATGATGAGATCTTATAAATGACATGTAAGATGATCGCCGAATCGAAAGAGATTTTTTTACCTTTTATTACCAATGAGATGACATCTTAGGCTTTTGCTAATTCTCAATCGATCGAGAATTAAGCTAGTGCTCACTCAACTCCTAATAAACCATTAGATTTGCATCGAGATTCGCTACAACCGAGGTTTTCAGTTACAAGTGGGTTACAACTGATGTTTTTTTATCACAAGTAGGGTAGCAATTGAGATCTTTCGGTCGTAAGTGGTGTTGCATTAAAACAGAATGAGATCACTTACGAGAATTAGACTTCACCCTACATCTTAATAATAATGGTAGAGTGTGATTTTTTCTCCATTGTACGACATCTTCTCTTAGTCACATGATTTATACTCACTCCGTATCGAAATAGATATTGGAGATTGTCTAGATTCGTATATATTTATATATTAAAATATGTCTAGATACATGAGAATCTAAACAAATCTCTCATATCTATTTCAAGACGGTGAGAGTACTTTAATTTAAATAATTGTTAGAGATAATACTACAAGACAAGTCTATTTGTATAATATGTTTTTGTGTTTCTCGAAAAGTAACATGAGAACTTCTAGGAAACCGCTTCGAGCGAACGCTCCTAGGTCGTCCCTGTGGCGACCAGGGGAAAACCCTAAATCGGCATGCCTCCCTAGCCCCATTCCCCCTCTCTCCCTTGCCACTGCCGGCGGTGGCGGGTCTTCCTTTCACTGGTGCATGGAGGGCCGCGCGGAATAGCATCTCTCCTTGACGACGGTGCATATTAGCGGAGGTTGGCGGGTCTTGGTGGGGCGGTGGCCAGTGTGCGGCACCTAGGTCTGTCTCTCGTAGTGGAGGTGGTGGTAGGTGGTGGCCCTCACGTCAACAGCGGCCCGATGGTATGGTGGTGGATGGAGGCGACATCTATGGAGGATCTCGACTGGCGGGTAGATTGGAGCGGCAGAGGCACTCCTACCGAACCTCACTGGGTGCAGGGCGGTACGAATAGTACTGGGACGACATCAAGCAGAGCTGGCCTGCCACGGTGGGCTCCTGCCCTTGGCCCATATATGGTCCCAACTAGTCCTGATTAGGGCTTGGCAGGCCCTTCTATCCGTGGTTTCAGGGGATCCTGGAAGTCCCGGGAGCCCACACCTTGACTATGGAGTTGTTGAGGTGCTGGATCCGGGCCAATAGGCATGGATCCGGTGACCGTTGGTTGCTCTCTTCGGCAGCTGCAGATTTTTTGGCTGGAGACCAAGCAAAGATCTCCCAGCGCTCACAGAAGAATTCGACGAGCGCGAGTTCCTATGCGAAACTCATGTTGGCTGATATGAGTGTGGTCTTCTTGGGGTCCGTCAGATGAACCTGGACCTCTATTGTGTCTCTACTGGAGTCGGATTCCAGCTAGGGTGCGCTTCGCTGCATCATAGGGGGATGTTGTGGTTTGTTGTCTCTTTGAGCTCCACCAACTCCTCTTGCATCCCAAATGACTGAGAGATTCTATTGAAATCCCTATCGCAGTTGTCGGATCATGTGAAGCTTCCATAGATGGTGATGACACTGTTGGGTTCTAGCATCTTCATCAGTAGATAGGCGTAATGGGGCACCACCAAGAACCGAACGAACACGACCCATCCAAGTATAATGTGGTACTGGGATGGCCAGTCAGCCACTTCGAAGTCTGAGTCTCTCATGCCTGAAGTTATCAGGCTTGCCAAAAATTACGTCCAGGGCGATCTTGCCCAAGGGAGAACTGGTTTACCTTAGATGATGTCGTGGCAGGTGGTGTCGGATTGTTCGAGGTTCGTCAGGTGAAGGGAAATGGACGTCGCCTAGAGGGGGTGAATAGGCGTTTTAAAATTATTACGGTCTAGGCTCTAATAAATGCGGAATAAAACTTAACGTTTAATTTATCAAGCCAAAACCTATATCCACTAGTTTCACTAAGTGCACCAACAACCTATGCTAAGCAAGACAAGCAACAAGGTGATAGCAAGATATAATACTTCAAGCACGATGGCTATCACAATGTAAATTGCATAAGTAAAGGGGTTTGGTTGAGAAATAACCGATGGGCGCGGAGACGATGATTTGTTTCCCGAAGTTCACTTCCAAAGAAGCTACGTCTCTGTTGGAGAGGTGCGGGGGCGCAATGTACTTCGAACGCTACAAATGGCTCACCTCGAGGTGTGGTGGCTCGATGCTCACCCAACGCCACACAAGGCCTCACCCCAAGATGTGAAGGCACGCAATGTACCGACGCCACAAAAGGCTCACCCTATTCTCCCGTGATCTCGCCACAAAGGCCTACTCACGTTTCACTATGGGACACTTGAGGGAGGTCACCGAACCCGTACAAGGCTTGGGGCAATCTCCACAACTCAATTGGAGGGCTCCCAAGAAATGCCACAAAGGCTCCACAATGCCACAAAAGGCCAACAATCTTGGGGAACCTCCACAACTCAATTGGATCCCCAAGAACACACCACAACTCCACACAACCGTCTAGGGTTCCAAGAACCCAAGAGAAACAAGCCCAAAAGCTTGAACTCGCCGAATCTCCGAGGAGAACTCAAACCTATGCACCAAATGCAAGAGGCAAGTTCTCCACTCTCAAATTCCACCAAACCTACAAAAGCTATTGGGGGAATAAGAGAGGAAGAACACAAGAAGAGAACACAAAAACTCTCCAAGATCTAGATCCCAAGGATTCCTTCACAAAGAAGGGATTTGATTTGGTGGGAATTGTAGATCTAGATCTCCTCACTCAAATCCCTCAAAGAGATGCAAGAATCATGGGAGGGAGAAGGGAAGAGGCCAAGCTTTTAAAGGTCAACAATGAAGGAGAGAGAGTGGAAGAGCTAGCAAAAATGACCTCCAAAGTTGGAGAAACTTTTGGGAAGAGGGGGCCCTTAAATAGGGCAAGAGAAATCTGCCCGTTTGGGCCAGATTCGCGCCCCACCGAAACTACCAGTGCCCCACCGGTACTACCTCTAAATAGAAACACAAGATACAGAAGAAAAACGAGATTTACCGGAACTTTGGCCGGAACTTGGGCCGGTACTACCGCTCAAGCAAAAAACGTTGGACAGCATTGCACGAAAACTTCAATAACTTTTGACTCCGAACTCCGATTTCGATGATATTGGGCTCGTTTTGAAGAGAACAAAAATCTCTACAATATTATGCAAAGAAACATCATAGTCTAACAAGAAAGGATAAAAATAAAATGGAGAAAGGTATGACCTCTTAGAAGCGACAAACCGGTAAAACCTCCAGAACCCAAAACGCAAGAAGTTGAGCTTGGAAACTCTAAATGGGATGAAATCAATTTTTTTGGAAAGATAATAAAGAGTAGAATCCAACAAAAGGTGAAATATTGGGTATCACCAAGGGAGAAAATACCATAAATATATAAGTGAGATATCTCCCAAGGTGTGGAATCGGAAAACCCGCGAGATCAAAAACGCAATAAGATATACAAGGGAAATACGTTTTTGATGAACTAAAACTTGTTATGAAGATAACCACAAGCTCTAGAACCTCACATGGACAAGAACCAAACACCAACCAAGAAAGATGATGCTATGTATGCAAAGATTTGATCTCTCTTTGAAAGATATGAACGAGTCACCCACTCGAGAGCCCCTCTTGATAGTACGGCTATCTATCCTAAACCCGGTCTCCCAACACTACAAGAACACTACAAGAGACCAGTAAAATAGAAACCCTATCAATATAATACCTTTGCCTTGAGCATCCCACTTGATCTTGATGTAGACCGTCTTGTCCTTCTCAAGATGGAACACCTTTCTTGATTGCTATTGCATGCTCTTGTTTGATGAAGACTTGCGAATGGCTCCCCCATACTCCATGAGGAAACCTCTTCTTTGACCTTGTCTTCATCACTCCATGAACACCGAGGATGGCAAGCTCCAAGCATGATATCTTCTAGCGACGGCGCACCATGAGCTTGCACATCAAATCTTGATGATGATGTCTTGAAGAAAGCCATGAGGAACTCCATCTTCTTCTTCTTCAAGACATACTTGATCTTCTTCTTCTTCTTCTACTTGATTCGAATAGGCACAAAGCCCTTGGACATTTCTTCTTCTTCATCCTTGAAACCAACACATGGTCCAAGCGATGCAAATGGACAAACCTACAAGTGAAACTCAATTTGCACATTAGTCCATAGGGATTATCATTAATTACCAAAACCACACATGGGGGCATACATGCCCTTTCAATCTCCCCCATTTTGGTAATTGATGACAATCCCCTAGAGAGGGTTTAAATATGGAATTTAACGAACAAAATGGTTACCCCAACATTAAATACTACACAAGTATGTGTTGTTGGTACAACCACAATATATAGAGCAAACTCTCCCACAATCTATGCATGTGTGATGAACTTGAATTTCGTTGCATAGATTGCGAACCATTATCGGTGGTTGAGTTCCCTCTATATATTAAACATGCAAAGCAACAACAAAGATGCAAGAGCATGCAAGGCTAATGCTTAAGAAACAACTCAAAAGCATAAACCAACTTCCCTTAAACCCTCTAAAACTTCTCCCCCATTGGCATCGATTGCCAAAATGGGTGAAAAGTTCTAGACGGCCAATATAGTGAGAATACCTCCAAAGGTGTGCACATGCACATATCCAATGATGAATCCTTGGGAGGAAGTAAAACTATATTGAGGACCCAAAGATTGAAAAAAGAAAATAAAGAGAAACTAGCTTCAACAAATGAAGCGAGCAACCCAAAAGACACAAAAATACCAATTGACAACAACAATTGATACCAAAAGAAAGACACAAGATATAATGATACTAGCAAATGAGTGTTTAAATGAAATAGGGAAGCTCCCCAATCTTTGTGCATAAGATAGAATCAACTAATTTGAATACATCTTGCACAAATATGGAATCCTCACTCCCCATAAACATCTAAGACACAAAAGATGAGAACAAAGGCAAATGAGCATTCTTAAATGAATTGAAGAAGCTCCCCAAGGATTATGCACCAATTATAATAATTGTATTTGGAAACAAAGTGCACAATCATGGAATCCTCACTCCTGCAAACTCATTTAACAATACACGACAAGAGAGATCAAATTATGAGTGCCTGGAGATGCAAACAAAAGGGACAAGCACTCATAGAAAAAACAAATTGGAAGCCACCGAAGAATCAACAAGAGGTAGAAGGTGGTCTCCAAGGAAAACAAAAACAACCAAAGATTTATCTTCTCTTGTGTGTATAAGTTTCTAGGTGGAAAATATCACAAAGACATATGCCCACAAAGAAACATGCACACACAAAATAGATACACAAGAAAGCACATGAACAACAAAATGAAGTCATATAACATACCAATAGGATTTTTTGCATGAAAGCATGGCCAAAGGCTCGAATATATCTTATTGTACATCAATGAGCTTCAAACACCAACACACTACATACATTGCAAATATTACCAAGGGAAAAGGGAATAGTTGGAATATATGGAGAAAGGCAACAAGTATCACAAATAGAAATCAACTATGCAAAATACTCACTATTGCACATGAGAGAAAATTGAGGAAAGGATAGGAAATATAATTGCTAGATTGACATATTTGGGATAAGTGAATCATGAGCATGATTTTGTATAGTCCCCATTATATGCACTCATCTCAACATACTCACATTTTCAATAGAGAGATCTCCCCCCAAAAAATAAGCACAACATATGCAAAAACACAAACTCATGCCAACAAGCAACCTACAAAAGGTTGGAAGCAAGATATGTATGCATGAGAGAGATACTTGTTACCAAGATATAATTGGTAGGATGTATAGGATATGAATTGATTGATCATCCTCGCTTGCCTCCAATTGACATGTAAGCACCACTTCTTCCGAAATTATGATACAAGCATCCAATATATCTCCAATGTACCTACACACAAGTAAGTACACTATGGTCTCAAATAAATTGGGTCCAAAGTAGTTAGTGAAACTACAATACATAGGAGTCCCTCCACATAAATATGTGCATATTGATATGAAATTGAATTTCATGCACATCTTAGCCGATATGATTTGGTGGAGTTTCCCCTATACATTGGATCATAGAAAGAAAGCATGCCATAATATATACAAGAAGTAAATATGCATGCACTAGACTTTCAAGAACCAAAAAGGAGATGCAATTTGAACTAAAACACCAAGTAAACCAAGAAGTAGCACACAAGAGTGTGACACGATAAAAGGTGTCCAAATTGTATCAAATAGCCAAATCAACACATGAAAGGACACCAATTCAACAAATGAATAAGGCAAAAGACAAAGAGCAAAAGATGCACAAAACACACAATGCTCAAGGATTTATCTCATCCTAAAAGATCAAACAAGTAAAGAGGATGAGACAAAACCAACTCCCAAATAGAGCAAGGTTCCAACACATAAACCAAACTCTCTACACTTTTCATGATGGCACAAAGTACCAAAAGAAAAGATCAAGCAACCAAGCACAAGAAACACTATATGGATCAAATTAAGAAGCATAAACATGAGTATTCTAAATAATATAGGAGAGCTCCCCATTACATAGAATTTTGCGATTGAGTACAAAATGCACACAAATGAGATCATCACTACTACCTACATTAAATAAAACACAAGGGAATACCAATAAACTAAAGGGATCCACAAGAGGCAAGGAAGAAATGGGAGACAACGAAAACAATTTCTTGGCCAAAGATAGGACAAAGAAAAGCAAAGGCAAAAGTGAAACAGATCAATAAATCCTACCATATATGGAGTGTCACTTGTCCAAGGACAAGAATTATGGGGAAAGTTTTCCCGAGGTAGTTTGCAAGGAAATCATGATCATATTCACACAAAGAAGCATGTAACAAGATATAACAATTATGCTTGATGCTTCGAGAGAGATTCTTGATAGCTCCAAATAGTCACACAATCATTAAAGATTAGTGTAACTTGAAGCACATGGTTTCCAAGGAGGATATGGGGGTTCAAAAATGAGGAAACACATATTAAGAAAAACTCTCACAAACAAGATCCAAAATATGAGCAATAAGAGCAATCCAAGGGAGTTGGAACTTGTTTGAGCAAAATGTGCCACATAGGAGCTAGATAAATAAATATCAATTCTAAGTGACACTACCTCAAATGTCCACATTTTCTAGGTTTGTAGTATGCACAAAGCATATGACTCCCCCATAATGTGATAAATCAAGAATTCTCAACAAGAGGTAAAAACATCCAAATAGAGATGATTAATGAACATTATGGAACTTTAATTTCTCATGAGAAAGACATACCACATAGATACTAGATAAACTTGCAATATAAATACTAAGTGGTATTTCTCATGTATACACATTTTAGGATCGTGGAATGCCCAAGCATAACACTCCCCCAAAATGGGATAGTCCATTAATCTCCCACAAGAGCCAAAAAGATACCAAATAAATTCAACAAAGGCTCAAACACAAGAACACAAATACATGATGTGCCAACCAACATACACAAATATACTAGACAACACAATATAGGTATGAGGGAAGCACAACATGTACAAACACATATAATGGTACAAAACCAACACATGCACAAGGGAGAAAGTAACTTTCAAAGTAAAGGAGCTAAGCACATGTTATCGCAAGGAGAAAGATTGGATATATGATAGAAGCATGATAATCCAAATGGCTTGACTTGACAAAAATAAAAGGTGAAGAACCCTCAATTCTTCATGAAGTAGCCAAGCCTCCAATGCCCTCCAAGCAACACCTATTGATCAAGTTTTAGCTTGTTGGGCCCCAACCAAGTTGGGTCCTAAGAAGTTAGTCACAATAGGCTTGGCCACCCAAATGGTTCTTTTCTTGACACCACTTTGGGCACCAACATATTTGGCAAACACATTGCCCACCTCATCCTTACCAAGAGAATATGCATCATATATCAAGATAGGTTTGGATGAGGAGTTACCCATGGTGCATGAGGAAGAAAGGTGCCCCTTCTCGTGGCAAATGTAGCAAGTTCTTCTCTTGCTATCTTTCTTTTTAGAAGATGTCACCCCTTGAGGAAGGCTTGAGTCTTGGGAAGAGGCCCGCTTCTAGCTTGATGTGGAGCTTGAGGCCGCTTCCCTTGTTGCTTCTTTTTCAATGGGCAACATCTCACATGATGGCCTTCTTCCTTGCACATGAAGCACACAATGTTGGCCGGATTCTTCACTTGACCTTGGCCATTCTTCTTGTTGCCCTTGTGCTTCAACTTGTTGGTGGGCTTGTTCTTGATGTTGGAGTTGTATCCAAGCCCACTCTTGTCATTTGGGGATCTTCGCACACTCAAGATGTTCTTGAGAGTGATCTTCCCTTCTTGACACTTCTTCAAGTCATTCTTCAAAGAAGGGACTTGGGCCTTGAGCTTCTTGTTTTCCTCTACATGGTTAGTGTCAACAACAATACTAGAGGAAGTAGATGCTACATTGTTAGAGCAACAAGGCAAGGGATGCAATTCATCACAAGATATAGCAATAGCATGAGTGGATGAATTGCAAGGACTAGCACATGGCAATATGACACAAGGAGTAGATGTAGTGCTAATGTCCACATGAGGCTCACTAGATGTTACCTTTGATACAATAGCCTCATGAGCCAACTTTAGACTACCATGGGAAACTAGAAGGTCCTCATGCGAGCTTGAGAGCTTAGCATGACTCTCTTCCAATTTCCCATAGTTTCTAGTTAGCAAAGCAAGTTGAGCACGTAGCTCAACATTCTCCTTAACAATAGATGCTTCACAAGAGATAGAGTTAGTAGAACAAGCATCATCAATAGTAGTAAGAGGTGAGGGCAACTTGGAAAGCTCTTTAGAGTATGAAGCTTTAAGTTGCTCATGTGACTCGGTGAGTTTGATGAGCTCCCCCTTTATGACCCTAGAGCCATTGTTGAGGTGCTCAAAATCCTCAAGGAGTTTAGCATAGGCAGCTTCAAGCCCATCATTTTTAATTTGGAGGTCACTTGCCACCTCAAGATCTCTATCATGAGATTTCTTCACCCTAGATAGCTCTAGGGCAAAGGTCTCCTCAAGAGATTCCTTGGTGGTTTGTTCATCTTCAAGAGCTTCATTTAAGTTTGCAATGTCATTAGCATACTCACGCTCAAGACTACTCATTTTGTCAATTGTGTCCTCATGCTCATAAATTAGTTGCTTACTTTCAATGTCAAAGTTCAATATTTCAATGAAAGTAGAGAAAGCATTTTTATCATTGTGAAGAGCTCCCCCTTCTCTTTTAAAGAAGCAACATCATCTTCTACTTCTAAGTCAACATTCACATCATCATTAGGTGCAATGGGATCCAAAGGAGAAGTTACCTTTGATTCCTTAGCCATGAGGCATAAGTGAATGTTGGGAGAAGGTGATAATGGGGGAACCCTTGAAGCTCCAATCACAACCTTGCCTTGGCCCACACATTCTTCGATTTCCTCTACAAGGTTAGCAACACAAGTACAAGAGGAAATAGAAGCATATTTATCATGGCAACAAGGCAAAGCAAGCATATCATCATGAGATATATTCAATCCATTTCTACAAGATATGCAAGGGCAATCAACACTAGGATGTAAATCACATATAGTCCTACAAGTGTTCATGCCCGAAGATACAACATTGCAATGAGATAGATATGAAGAATCATGAATGCCAAGCTCACTATCCACATTGCAAGTTCTATCACCACTTACCATATCATTACCTTATGACAACTCACATGTTGGTGTAGTGGAAGAAGATGAGAACTCATCACGGCCGGAGGTGGAGGGATCACAATCATCCTCATTAAGCTTGGACACATCATATTTTGCTTGAAGCTTGGTCCAAATATCATGAGCATTCCGAAAAGGCATGATTGAGGAAAGAACTACAAAGCTCACAACATTAACAAGCACATTAGATGCTTGAGCTTCGAGATAAGAGTTTGTCTCCTCCTCCAAAGATAGATTTTGGGGATCCTTAGGAGGAGACAAGCCCATATCTAGAATTCGCTCAGTATTTGGGTCAATGACCCGGAAATGACTAAGCATGCGAATACGCCAAACATCATAATTTGTGCCATCAAATGTAAATGTGTGAGAGTGCACTAAACCCCTAGGAGACATCCTTACTCTCGAGGTTGTGAAGCCAAAGAAGCGAGAGACCTCGCTCTGATACCAATTGAAAGGGAAATGGACGTCGCCTAGAGGGGGGTGAATAGGCGTTTTAAAATTATTACGGTCTAGGCTCTAATAAATGCGGAATAAAACTTAACGTTTAATTTATCAAGCCAAAACCTATATCCACTAGTTTCACTAAGTGCACCAACAACCTATGCTAAGCAAGACAAGCAACAAGGTGATAGCAAGATATAATACTTCAAGCACGATGGCTATCACAATGTAAATTGCATAAGTAAAGGGGTTCGGTTGACAAATAACCGATGGACGCGGAGACGATGATTTGTTTCCTGAAGTTCACTTCCAAAGAAGCTACGTCTCTGTTGGAGAGGTGAGGGGGTGCAATGTACTTCGAACGCCACAAATGGCTCACCTCGAGGTGTGGTGGCTCGATGCTCACCCAACGCCACACAAGGCCTCACCCCAAGATGTGAAGGCACGCAATGTACCGACGCCACAAAAGGCTCACCCTATTCTCCCGTGAGCTCGCCACAAAGGCCTACTCACGTTCCACTATGGGACACTTGAGGGAGGTCACCGAACCCGTACAAGGCTTGTGGCAATCTCCACAACTCAATTGGAGGGCTCCCAAGAAATGCCACAAAGGCTCCACAATGCCACAAAAGGCCAACAATCTTGGGGAACCTCCACAACTCAATTGGATCCCCAAGAACACACCATAACTCCACACAACCGTCTAGGGTTCCAAGAACCCAAGAGAAACAAGCCCAAGAGCTTGAACTCGCCGAATCTCCGAGGAGAACTCAAACCTATGCACCAAATGCAAGAGGCAAGTTCTTCACTCTCAAATGCCACCAAAGCTACAAAAGCTATTGGGGGAATAAGGGAGGAAGAACACAAGAGGAGAACACAAAAACTCTCCAAGATCTAGATCCCAAGGATTCCTTCACAAAGAAGGGATTTGATTTGGTGGGGATTGTAGATCTAGATCTCCTCTCTCAAATCCCTCAAAGAGATGCAAGAATCATGGGAGGGAGAAGGGAAGAGGCCAAGCTTTTAAAGGTCAACAATGGAGGAGAGAGAGTAGAAGAGCTAGCAAAAATACCATGAATATATAAGTGAGATACCTCCCAAGGTGTGGAGCCGGAAAACCCGCGAGATCAAAAACGCAATAAGATATGCAAGGGAAATCCGTTTTTGATGAACTAGAACTTGTTATGAAGATAACCACAAGCTCTAGAACCTCACATGGACAAGAACCAAACACCAACTAAGAAATATGATGCTATGTATGCAAAGATTTGATATCTCTTTGAAAGATATGAACGAGTCACCCACTCGAGAGCCCCTCTTGATAGTACGGCTATCTATCCTAAACCCGGTCTCCCAACACTACAAGAACACTACAAGAGACCGGTAAAATAGAAACCCTATCAATATAATAGCTTTGCCTTGAGCATCCCACTTGAGCTTCATGTAGACCGTCTTGTCCTTCTCAAGATGGAACACCTTTCTCGATTGCTATTGCATGCTCTTGTTTGATGAAGACTTGCGAATGGCTCCCCATACTCCATGAGGAAACCTCTTCTTTGACCTTGTCTTCATCACTCCATGAACGCCGAGGATGGAAAGCTCCAAGCATGATATCTTCTAGCGATGGCGCACCATGAGCTTGCACATCAAATCTTGATGATGATGTCTTGAAGAAAGTCATGAGGAACTCCATCTTCTTCTTCTTCAAAACATACTTGATCTTCTTCTTCTTCTTCTTCTTCTACTTGATTCGAATAGGCACAAAGCCCTTGGACATTGCTTCTTCTTCTTCATCCTTGAAACCAACACATGGTCCAAGCGATGCAAATGGACAAACCTACAAGTGAAACTCAATTTGCACATTAGTCCATAGGGATTATCATTAATTACCAAAACCACACATGGGGGCATACATTCCCTTTCATCAGGGACAGGTTCATGGCACACAAAGTGCTAGCGAATATGAGGTTGATGCCGCTGACCCCATCCATGAATACTTTGCTCATCTCATACCCGCTGATCTGAGCTTCGAGCACTAGACCAGCGTGGCCTGGTCGTGGGACATAATAGGGATAATCACATTTGTCAAAGATGATGCATGACTCGAACCCTCAAAGATACTCGCGTATGGCCGGGGGTGATCATATGGCCAGATTCACTGCCCAGCAGATAACCTTTTGGCTCCTTTTTGAGGGACGCCCTTTCTAGATCTTGCTCATATTTCCTAGTGGACGTGGGAAAGGTTTAGTTCTATTGTTATGGGTAACCGCAATCACGGGTGGTTGTGCTGCATGTGATGGTAGCGGGGGGTGCTCCATGTGCTATGGGACCTGGGACTTTTGCATAGCCCTGGTCGATTGCACTTATCTACATCCGGGTGTAAGCATTATGAAGCTTCTAGAACTACCGGTAGTCATTTGGGAGGTGGCTAGATTTTCTTTTGCCATATTTTTTTTCGATGTACAAGTGTACGTTGCAAGGACCTGATAGAAGATGGATGCAAGAAGGTTCGTCTTTGTGAGGGCGTCATTGCTAGTCGCGGCTAGACCTGCGGGTGTTTCCTCCATCATGGTAAACACCACCGCGGTAGCCACCGCCATGATTGTTGGCATCATGCTTATCAGCGAAACCATCCGCGACCATGTCGACTCCATCGTTGTACTCATAGTCGCGCATCTTGTGCTTTACCCAGCGATCGTGTTTGCGTCCTTGGTCGGTTGGGTACCTTCCATCCACGGCGTCATCGTCTAGGAAGCACACACGTCTATTATGCATAGTTCCTCACTATCTTCCCACCGATTGGCGATGTCCATCTGGTGGTCGATGGTCTTCGACTTGACTTGATCCAGCTCCTCCTTGAGGTCCCACCAGCGTAAGCCCATGTTGAATGCGTGATTACCCATTCCTTAGGAGATGTCCTCTATAGAGTTCTTGATTGTAGACCATCGTTGGATGTACGAGAAAATTGAATCCTTGTCCCTTTGAGTACATTCCTAAAACTCCTTGATGGAGGCGGGTCGCTTGTACGTGGCGTTATAGTTTCGGACGAAGCTGTGAACTAGCTCCTCCCAGCTACCAATCGAATTTCCGGGGAGGCCTTGAAGCCAAGCCCGTGCGGATGCCTTCAGCTGCAGCTGTAGGAACTTCATGGCGGTGTTTTTAATCCAACATGGTACCTTAATGATTGCAAGTGATCATCTAGCCACGTTTTCATCTCCTAGAGTACGTCGTACTTTGGGGTGTTACAGTTAGTTTGAAACCCTTTGACATCCTTGATTTTCGTATGCGGCGGCTAAAGCATCTAGACACGCACAATCCAGTTTGTTCCTCGTAGAATTTTGTGGAGTTGCAATTGGCACGCTCCGCGCGAGATTTTTTGACCTTGCATTGTGTGATCTTGTCACATGCGTCATACTCATGCGCATTTCACCGTGGGCTATGGTGATGTCATGGTGAATCGTTGTCTCGTGGTGGTGAGAGATTGGTCCTTCGGGTTGCGATTGTCTTTTCCGCACTTTGATTCATATCCATTATAAGCACGGCTCCAACTAGGCTGAGGTCGGCGATGGTAGATCTATGGATGGCCGCTCACTGATCGACCGCTGGAGGCTGGTTGGACATCATATATGTGGTACCCCAATGATGGCAGCTTGCGGTATCTTGGTATTATGTTACTGTAGGGGTTCCGCGTATGAAAACAATAATTTTTACCCTACGCCCCTGGACCCCTGATGTTGCCAGGACCTATCTATTAGTAATACATTAACGGGAAGGACTTTTTGCGAACTTACCCTTGAAGACCGAAAAACATTGTCAACGCTCAAGAGAGCGTGGTTGATGTAGACGAGCCGAAGCCGACCTCAAGGTCGTGATGAAGTCCTTGTGCTCCAATGGCTCCAACGACTTGAGTGCCTCAAGTGTGACACCTCGCGGGGAGTTACAAGTCCGGTGCCTGAAGATGACTCCCGCTTCCCCGATCTAGCAGCAGTTGCGGAAGTAGAGCTCCTAGATCCGAATCCTGCAATGCGACGGTGCTTCGCAGTGAAGATATCTCTCGTTCACGCAGTCCGAACTTGGGACCACAGTCACGAGAGAGAGAGAGAGAGAGAGAGAGAGAGAGAGAGAGAGAGAGAGAGAGAGAATATCAATTGGAGGTCTTCCCAAAAGTGAGAATACCTTTATTGAATACTGTGAGTATTTATCTGGCCAAATACCCCCACTATATATAGGGGAAGGGGAGGTACTACCTCCCTCAAAGTCCCGGGGTGGGACTAATAAAGGGGAAGGGGTGGGGAGGCGTGCCGGCCAGCCCCCACCCATGGTCCCCACGTGGGGCAGGCCCACTAGGGCCGCCGGCCACCCCCTAGGCCTCTCCTAGGGGTGTGGTCCCCTCTTGGGCCCTTTCCCCTCCGGGAATTGGCCCATTAAGCCCTTTGACCATTTAATTGATTTTCTCTTTTATTAAATAATTATGAATAAATGATTAAATCAATATTTAACATTCATTCATATATTATTCAACCTCTGTGGCTATGGAACACCTTCCACCTCCACTCCGGACAACCTCCGGACTTACTGAAACCCTTCTGGTTTTCTCTCTACTATTCTTCGGCGATTCTTCCGATCCTATAAACACTCTCTAAGAATCATGAAACCCTTAAGCGTGATACCCTATGGTTCGGGAACACTCCAGACATGGTCAGGACACTCCCGGACCAATGATCAACAAAGGGACCTGGATGGCCATGTGACCCCTATGCGTTCCACGAAGACCTTCCGTCGTTTGAACCGGGACGGTCATGTCGTATTCCCTTTGTCTATCGATACTTGCATTTCCCGAGATCTGATCAATGACATCACCATGTCGTGTTCAATCTCGTTACCGAACAATGCTACTTGACTTGTTCCGACAAATGATATCCCTATGATCGAATCACACGTTGTGCAGCTATTGGATATAACTTCTCTCAGTGGGCCCTTGAGTATCTTTCTGTCACGTGGATGGACATATCTCGCTCTTGACATATATTGCCTCTATGGTTTCCTCCGAGTACCTGAACACACCTTTATAACCACTGTATTACCAAGTGGCGCTTGATGCTATCTAAGCACTCTCGGGAGATAGTGATTGATATAGCCTCACGGTCTAAGGACTAATCTACGAGGATCCATTTCTAATCATCGTAACTTGAACTTCATGACATGATCGGGTCATGATGTTTAGGTTGGGTATTGGTTCATGATCTCATTCTCAGAATGAGTTGACTCCATTTCCAACTGGCATAAATGCCACATGATCAGGAAACATGATCATCTATTGACCAATGAACCAGTGACTAGAGTTTCACTGGGAACCCCTGGTTGTTTATATATCACACGTGTATTGATGTTTCCACTCAATACAGTTATAGCATGATATTAAACTTAATCATAAACTTCATGAAATATGATAATAGTCCTTATCACTATTTGTCGCTAGGGCATATTTCTAATAGTCTCCCACTTGCACTAGAGTACAAATAAACTAGCTGCATTTGTTCTTAATCATTGGCACCATATTCGGTACCCTGAACATGCTTGCTCATGGAAGAGGTTGAGTCTTGGGCCTGTACTTTATAGTCCCAAATCCTTTGCAACTTACTAATGTCACCTTGATTGACATTAATACTTTATCATCACATGATAACATCTGTGTGTATGCATCGTCGCTATGGCAGCAGAACGAGGCCTGATTCTAGGAGCCTACAATGACTTTAGATCAACCTCAAGGGCTTTCTCATGGGCACTGTGCCCTGGGACACATCATTCTATGTTAAAAGCGAACTAGCCACGCCATAACATTATACAACACTTTAGATGGTACCCTTATCTATTATTATAAATGTATTCATCGAAACACTAGTGCACTATGTGCATCTTTCGATGTTTTTGTTCACCTTGCTTCCTACTTGAATCTAATTGGTATTATGGGAGTTTCCAACATATTCCCTTATAACATAACCCTTTATGCTTTAAGATATGTCATCCTTTACAGATTTGGAAAATATGTCTGTAGTTCTCTATTAGACACTACGGATAAACTTAGCTCAACATTCCGTGATTCAAACTTAATCACTTTTAAACGTTCCTTATTGGATCATATATTATGTTAAGTTACCATCACGGTTTTCTAAGATAGAACCTATGTCTCAACATAGTGGATGATGATCATCCTTTTCTTTCTTTCAACCATTGATGTTAAACTTAATACTATTCCTAACTTGTGTTAATAAGGACCAGTTCCTTAATTAACTTCTATTCTGAAACCCTTTTCAGAATCCCTTAAGGAATACTACATAATATCATAATACACTTATTATCAACTTCCATACCTTATAAATCATTATTTATCAGTACTTGCGCTTTTATTCTTAACACACTTAAGAATCACTCCTATAAGCTCCCACTCAAAATATGTTCCCAACATATTTGGGTATGAGTCACTACTCTTACTCAAACTATGTTCTACATATTTGAATTTGAGACTTATATTGCTCCCACTCAAAAATATGTCATTCACATATTGTTTTAGGAAGATTTTCATATCTCCCACTCAATTTCATGCAAATTGCATATCCACTCACTATTTTGAACAACTTCAAAATCCTTTGATCAAATATCAAACTTGGAGATTCACTATGAGATACCAGTTGTAGGGTTCCGTAGCAGAAAACAAAAAAATTCTATCTACTCGAACACTAATACCAGGATCTATACTATGTAGACATAAGTAACGGAGAGGGGATACGGTATTCATACCTTTGAAGACCGAGGCACGCCTTACGCAGGAAGGCGTATATTGATGAAGACGAGCAACACCCCAAGTGTGGTGCCTCCGAAGTTCGTCACACGTCCGATGTAGGAGACGTCAACCGGACTCTGATCTAGCCGAGCAGCGGAAGAAGTAGATGCCGGATCGCAGATCACACGACGGTGGTGTGAAGGTGGAGAACTCACCCAGAGGTCCTCCCCAATATTATGGAGAAGTCCTTAATGGATGAGAGAGAGAGCATGAGAGGGAATGGTGTGTTTCCAAAGGGGGAGGGGAGACCCCTATATATAGTGGGAGGGGGGCGCACCACCCTAGGGCGGGGCGGTGTGGGACTAACCCCCACACCCGCCGGCCACCTATGGGCAGCCGCCGGCCCTAGATAGGCCCCATTGGGGCGGCCCACTAAGCCTAGGCCGGCTGGCCCCCTCTCCCTAGGCGCCATGCCCTATTGGGCCTCCCTTCGGGTGAGGCCCATTAGCATTATGATGCCTTTAATAATAAAATAAAATATATATTTAATATTAATTCTCGAATTGATATTCAAATACACATATTGTATTATTCCTTCACTCCGGAACATCTTCCGAACCCCTTCCAATCTCCATAGGATGTTACCCAGAACTATTCCGGTTTCTCTTTCTCTATTTCTCCTACGATACCTCATTTACCCTAAGCGTCCCTACCCTTAAGCGTGACATCCTTCGGTTCGGAAACACTCCAGACATGATAGAGACTACTCTCACATCAATGATCAATAGTGGGACCTGGATGGCCATGTGACCCCCGTGCATTTCACGAATACAATCGCTCGAACCGTGAGATAGTCGTTCCCCGTTCCCTTTGTCATATGATACCTAATTCATTCGAGACTTGATCTTTGGTATCCCCATACCTTAGTTCGGTATCGTTACCAATGAACTTGTTTACTCATTCTTGTATCGTTGCATTCCGTGACCAAGTCACATGCTTGCAAGCTTCATTAATGCAACGTCACCGAGATGGCCACATGTATCTGTCTGTTACATGGACTAGACAAATCTTGGTCTTGATATGTACTCCTCTACGCATCCCTTCGGAAAACCTGAGTGCCACCTTTTTGATCACCCTGTTACGAGATGATTCTTGATAACCATCTAAGCTTCTTCTAGAATGGTGATTTGCATTACCTCATAGTCAAAGGATCAGGTTGCGAGGTTCTCTGTGTTTTATCATCAATCGTGAACTTTGTAACTAGATCTCATTCAAGATATAACTGTCGGATGTTTGTCTATCATGTTATTCAACTAATAACATGATCCCATTGTCAATTGGCATAAATTCCCATGATCTTGAAACTTAGACCATCCTCATGACCAATGAACTAGTTCACTAGAGGTAACTAGAGACACGGTTTGTTTACATACCACACGTGTATTACGTATTAACACAGTTATATCACAGTATGAAACGTATTATGAACATATAGGAGTCACATCAAATAATACACTTTATTATTTGCCTCTAGGGCATAACTCCTTCAGTGTCCCACTTGCACTAGAGTATAAACAAAACTAGTTTACAAAAGGCAGGAACCTAACACCAATGGAATCTCGGTGTTGTTCATGCTTTTATTGATGGAGAGCTTTACTCAAAGGATCTGCCATATTCAGTTCTGTATCTACTTTGCAAATCTTGACTTCATCTTCATCAACGTTCTGTCGGATCACATGAAATCTAGGCTTGATGTGTTTGGCTGTGGAATGAGTTCTCGGTTCCCTTGCGTTTGCAATAGCACCCGTGTTATCACAATAGATCGTCACGGGGTCTTGAGCATTTGAAAAAACTCACAGTTTGATGACGTAATTCCTTAGCCAAACAACTTCGTTTGCTGCATCGGCCGCAGCAATGTATTCAGACTCCATCGAAGATTGCGCCACCACCGGCTGCTTCTTACTCTTCCAACTTACCGCCCCACCATTCACTAGGAACACAAATCCTGTCTGAGACTTCCAGTCATCATGATCTGAGTTCCAGCTCGCATCCATGTAACCCGTTATGTTTAGAGCTTCATCACTTCCTCCATAGATTAGGAACATATCTTTTGTTCTTCTCAGATACTTTAGGATATTCTTTACAACTGTCCAGTGATTCGGTCCTGGATTACTTTGATATCGGCTCGTCAAACTAAGAGCCAATGCCACATCAGGTTGTGTACTTAACATTGCATACATGATAGATCCTATGGCCGAGGCATAGGGGATGTAAGACATCTTTTCTCTATCATCATCCGTTACAGGACATTGAGTCATACTCATTTTGCAATTCTTCATCATGGATGTAAAACCCCTTTTGGTGTTTTCCATTTTGAACCTTTTCAAAATCTTATCGATGTAAGTACTCTGACTTAATGCAATTAGGTTCCTTGATCTATCTCTATAGATCTTGATTCCCAATATGTATGCAGCTTCACCTAGATCCTTCATGGAAAATTTGTTGCTCAAATATGCTTTCACGCTTTTCATAAGATCCACATCGTTTCCCATGAGTAATATGTCATCCACATATACTACTAAGAAAACAACTGAGCTCCCACTCGCTTTCTTGTAAACACAGAACTCTTGTTGATTTTGGAAAAATCCAAAACTTTTGATCACTTGATCAAAACGTTGGTTCCAGCTTTGAGATGCTTGCTTCAATCCATAAATGGACCGTTGAAGCTTGCAAACCTTTCCAGCATCCTTAGGATCAACAAAACCTTCTGGTTGCATCATATACAACTCTTCATCAATATGACCATTGAGGAATGCGGTCTTGACGTCCATCTGCCAAATTTCATAGTTGCAATGTGCAGCAATTGCTATTAAAATCCGGACAGCCTTAAGCATCACTACGGCAAAATAAGTCTCGTCGTAGTCAACTCGTTGAATTTGTCGAAAACCCTTTGCGACAAGTCGTGCTTTGTGAACGGTCATGTTACCATTCACATCTGTCTTTTTCTTAAAGATCCATTTATTTTCCATGGCCTTGTGGCCTTCTGGAAGATCTACCAAGGTCCAAACTTGGTTCTCATGCATGGATCCTATTTCAGATTTCATGGCTTCCAGCCATTTCTCGGAGTCAGCACTATCCATAGCCTCTTTGTAGTTTGCAGGTTCTTCTTGTTCATCCAGGATGACAGACATTACAAGGCTATTGTACCAATCAAGAGTGGCACGAACTCTTGTAGACCTACGAACCTCAGGAGTCTCGACGTCGTTGTTTTGATCATCATCAATGGGCTCCTCCTCCATGTTGGAGAGCGGTTTCGGAACAGCTTCCGTTGCGCTACTCGGAATTTGGAGAGAAGGGTCAACAATTTCATCTAACTCAATTTTTCTTCCACTCACTCCTTTTGCAAGAAACTCTTTCTCGACAAAGGTGCCGGTTTTTGCGACAAGCGTCTTACCTTCGGCTTGATTGTAGAAGGTATACCCAATGGTTTCCCTTGGATATCCCACAAAGATACATTTTTATGATTTGGGTTCGAGGCTGCAGTTTCTTAACGTACGCCTCACAACCCCAAACTTTCAAAAATGACAACTTCGGCTTCTGCCCATACCATATCTCATATGGGGTTGTCTCCACGGATTTGGATGGTGCTCGGTTCAAAATAAAAGCGGCGGTTTCTAACGCGTATCCCCAAAACGACACAGACAAATCAGTTAAAGACATCATGGACCGCACACTATCTAATAGGGTTTGGTTTCGACGTTTCGACACACCATTATGTTGTGGTGTTCCGGCTGGCGTAAGCTGTGGGATGATCCCACCGTCCTTCAAGTGCATGTTAAACTCATAACTCAAATACTCGCCTCTTCGATCCGATCGAAGATGCTTGATTCTCTTGTTAAGTTGATTCTCTACTTCTTTCTGAAATTCCTTGAACTTTTCAAAGGTTTCAGACTTGTGCTTCATTAAGGAGATATATCCATATCTGCTTAAGTCGTCAGTAAAGGTAACAAAGTAACGATAACCATTGCGTATTGAGACGCTCATTGGTCCACATACATCCGTATGTATGATTCCCAGTAGGTCTATAGCTCTCTCCACTATCCCGGAGAATGGTGTCCTAGTCATCTTTCCCATGAGGCACGGCTCACATGTATCAAGGGATTCGAAATCCAATGATCCAAGAAGCCCTTCTGAATGAAGCTTCTTCATGCACTTTACACCAATGTGACCAAGAAGGCAATGCCACATGGACATGGAATTATCATCACTATGCTTACAATGTTTAGCATCAACACTATGGATGTGTGTATTATAATCAAGATCAAGTAAGAATAAACCATCACACACAGGAGCATGAACATAGAAAACATCATTCATATAAATTGAAAAACCATTTGTTCCTGATTTAAACGAATAACGGTCTTGCAACAAGCAAGACCCACTCACAATATTCATACTCAATGCGGGTACATAATAGCATTTATTCAAAACCAATAATAATCCTGATGGTGGACAGAGATGCAGGGTGCCGACGGCCATCACTTCAACTCTCGAACCATTGCCGACGCGCATCGTCACCTTGTCCTTCCTCAGGCGCCTCCTACTCTGCAGATCCTGCTGAGAGTTACAAATGTGAGCAACAGATCCGGTATCAAATACCCAGGTGTTACTCCTGGCGCTTGTAAGGAATACATCAATAACATGTATATCATATATACCTTTGTCCTTGGCGACTATATTGCCGGCTCGCTTGTCTTCAAGGTACTTGGGGAAGCTGCGTTTCCAGTGCCCATCCCCTTTACAGTAGTAGCATGTTGTGCCGGGCTTGGCAGTCTTTGAGGTGCTGGCAACTATCTTGACATCCTTCTTGGACTTCTTGCCCTTGCCTTTTCCCTTCTAACTCGGCCTTTTAAATTTGGTGGTCTTGTTGACCATCAACACCATGTGCTCCTTCTTGATTTCAACCTCAGCAGTTTTGAGCATGGCGAACACCTCAGCAAGGGTCTTGGTCATCCCTTGCATGTTGTAGTTCATCACAAAGCTCTTATAGCTAGGGGGTAGCAAGTGCAGCACCCTATCAATCACGATCTCCTCTAGGATTTTGCAATCTAGGGCATTCAAGCGCTTAACGTAGCCATACATTTTGACCACGTGCTCGCTAATACTTCTGTGCTCTTCCATTTTAGCAGAGAAGAAGAGCTCGGAAGCATCATACCTCTCTGCATAGGCCTATGGAGCAAAGACGGCCTTGAGATCCTCAATGATCTCAAAATCATTCATCTTCTCAAAAAGTTTTTGAAGCTCCGGCTCCATGGCATAGAGCATTCCACTCTAGATGAGGGAGAAATCGTCCGCCTTGGACTGCCAGACATTCTTTTTGTCCTGGGAGGCGGAATCTACAGGCTTAGCCGGAAGCTCAGCCTCGATGACATAGGTCAACTTGTAGGGGACTAGGAGGATCCTAAGTCCTAAGATTGCGGAACCACGCGGTGAAGTTGGTTCCATCAGTTTTCAGCTTGTCCTTCTCGAGAAAAGTGCTAAGGTTGAAGGTGGGTGGGCGAGACATCTACAATGGATTTGCAAAGTGTTTAGACCATGTTCATAATAATGAGTTCAAGTTTTAATCATGTATTTGGACTTAAAACAAAAGAACTCCCACTGAAACAAACATCCCTCTACTCGTTTAGTGATCACATGATCCCTATCCCCTGCACCTCCCCCGATCATCACGGCCATCAGTGCAGTATCAAAGGTGGACATTCCCTAATGTCGATCACATCAACTATGTGATTCATGCTCGACCTTTCGGTCTCCTGTATTCCAAGGCCATGTCTGTACATGCTAGGCTCGCCAGCTCTAACTCGTGTGTATTCACAGTGCAACATGGCGTGCACCCACTGTATGCGAACGCAGATATGTCTGACCCCCGATCATCACGACCGGCCTCATACCGAAGAACTTTCTTGGTGGTGCACACACAAGGGGAATACGATAACTGGAATACTGTGAGGGATTATCTTATTATGCTACCGTCGAATATAAGTATATCAGCACAATAAGTAATACTTCAAAAGTAAAGTGTTATGACATGGTTACATCATTATCATCAATAGCTTCAATGGAAGTTTCATAAACTTGTCATTGCCATGTTATAATACTTGCCCCTATGCAATAATAAAGATAGACACTTCTAAATTATCTATTGCATGTTTTACGCGGCTTTTAGGGCTTTCATAGTAGAACCCCTTCCCACCTACGAACGTCGAGCCACAACATGGATTCAATGATTGCCGTTCTTCTTCCCTTTTCAGGGCCCTCCAATGTCAATGCCATATCAACTACTGTAGAGAGACAGACACCCGCCTCAGCCACTTTGATTCATGGACCAGTCTTGTGAATCACCACGTGAGGTTGGTTGGGGGCCGCTTCATCAAATAGTGCTGCAATATGAACAATAACATTAAATAGGGTAGCAACTAGAGAATCAATGCCCACATATCGCTATGTGTTCTATCCGTACGACATGTCTACCCATAGACCCGCTCTGATACCACTGTAGGGTTCCATAGCGGAAAACAAAAAAAATATATCTACTCGAACACTAATACTAGGATCTATACTATCTAGACATAAGTAACGGAGAGGGGATACGGTATTCATACCTTTGAAGACCGAGGCACGCCTTACGCAGGAAGGCGTATATTGATGAAGACGAGCAGCACCCCAAGTGTGGTGCCTCCGAAGTTCGTCACACATCCGGTGTAGGAGACGCCAACCGGACTCCGATCCAGCCGAGCAGCAAAAGAAGTAGATGTCGGATTGCAGATCACACGACGGTGGTGTGAAGGTGGAGAACTCACCCACGAGGTCCTCCCCAACATTACGAAGAAGTCCTCAATGGATGAGAGAGAGAGCATGAGAGGGAATGGTGTGTTTCCAAAGGGGGAGGGGAGACCCCTATATATAGTGGGAGGGGGGCGCACCACCCTAGGGCCAGGCGGTGTGGGACTAACCCCACACCCACCGGCCACCTAGGGGCAGCCGCATTGGGGTGGCCCACTAAGCCTAGGCCGGCTGGCCCCCTCTCCCTAGGCGCCATGCCCTATTGGGCCTCCCTTCGGGTGAGGCCCATTAGCATTATGATGCCTTTAATAATAAAATAAAATGTATATTTAATATTAATTCTCCAATTAATATTGAAATACACATATTGTATTATTCCTTCACTCTAGAACATCTTCTGGACCCCTTCCGATCTCCATCGGATGTTACGCGGAACTATTTCGGTTTCTCTTTCTCTATTTCTCCTACGATACCTCATTTACCCAAGCGTCCCTACCCTTAAGCGTGACATCCTTCAGTTCGGAAACACTCCGGACATGATCGAGACTACTCTCACATCAATGATCAACAGAGGGACCTAGATGGCCATGTGACCCCCGTACGTTTCACGAATACAATCGCTCGAACCGTGAGATAGTCGTTCCCCGTTCCCTTTGTCATATGATACCTAATTCATTCGAGACTTGATCTTCGGTATCCCCATACCTTAGTTCGGTCTCATACCAATGAACTTGTTTACTCGTTCTTGTGTCGTTGCATTCCGTGACCAAGTCACATGCTTGCAAGCTTCATTAATGCAACGTCACCGAGATGGCCACATGTATCTGTCCGTTAGATGGACTAGACAAATCCTGGTCTTGATATGTACTCCTCTACGCATCCCTTCGGAAAACCTGAGTGGCACCTTTTTGATCACCCTGTTACGAGATGATTCTTGATAACCATCTAAGCTTCTTCCGGAATGGTGATTTGCATTACCTCACAGTCAAAGGATCAGGTTGCGAGGTTCTCTGTGTTTTATCATCAATGATAAACTTTGTAACTAGATCTCATTCAAGATATAACGGTCGGATGTTTGTCTATCATGTTATTCAACTAATAACATGATCTCATTGTCAATTGGCATAAATTCCCATGATCTTGAAACTTAGACCATCCTCATGACCAATGAACTAGTTCGCTAGAGGTAACTAGAGACACGGTTTGTTTACATACCACACGTGTATTAACGTTTTGTATTAACACAGTTATAGTACAGTATGGAACATATTATGAACATATAGGAGTCACATCAAATAATACACTTTATTATTTGCCTCTAGGGCATAACTCCTTCACCAGTATATTACTAGTTATAAATCCACCAGACATTTAGCACACTTGAATCAAATTCATTTGAATTCGTCCAATACTTGACAAATTGTGCTTTTGTCATTCACCCCCTTTTCCACTATGGCTTTGCAGTCATTTGGGAAAATTCAAGTAACCCCTTTTACTTGTGAGATTCAGCAACGAATTGCTTTCTAATCTCAAGGGAATTTTACTTTTTGATTTCTCATAATTTTAGTTTACCGTTATTTCCTTAGTAGTTCATAGGTATGTCATATTCCAAGAATTATGAGAAATGATTCACAAATGTCTCCATACAAGATATGGGTTACATTTTGAATCCTACTTCATGTAATGAAAACACCAGTGGGAAAAACACAATGATCAATATCATTGATTCTTTCCTTTGTGAAGAGAATCATTCAGGAACGTTTTCCGTTGCACTTCTCAACACTCTGATGCAGGGATTTGAATCCTCATTGTGTTTTTCACTATCTTCCATTTGCTCCATAATTGAGAAATATCACTAAAAGTGAGTTTTCTCAAGAATGCACCAAAATCCAAGCAATACAAGTTTTGCTTCCCTTTTGCTTTCAGCTATGGATTTCATATTCAAAGTTTCCAATGAATACTCTACAAGGACTTATTCGCTATTGTTTTGGTTATATCGAATAACCCCAAAACTTTTACGATGATCCATACCAGATATGGAGCCGCTTTCACGAATCCAGATGGTCTCTACATCTACACTAAAACGATTTATTTGGTTCCATCTATTCACCCATTTTGATATCTAATATCACATTGTGATGCTTTGCATTTTTGACGTTTCAAAATGCTTTGCATTCCACAATTTCTTTATGCTAATCTTATAAAGTTGAATTTCATTACTATTGATCAAATCGTAGTAATTAGATTCTCTTTTATATTTAACACCCTTTGTTTGATGAAACACTTTGATCATATCAAATAGTTTCATATTCATGTTCCCTTTGGTAAACTTCTTTACACATTTAAACATCATATAATGATAATTACCATTTTGTTAAAACACAATACATCGAATATGTATTTACTTTTAACAATTCATTGAACACTTTGTATTCAAGCAATACATGGTGTTCAAGTTATTTTGCTGAACTTATGCATGATTTATATGTGATAAGAAATCAAATGACTTTCACATATTATCATATAACTTTGAATTTAAACAATGGTTTCATTCATTAATGAACATATCATTAAGTTGGGTATTTTCAAAGGCATTTCAATATTTTACAAATGTTCATGCATTATCAATTAGTTTCAAACAACCAGGATAATTTACACGTAATCGAACAAGATATGAACATGAATAGAAATCATTCATAAAAGTAGAACAACTGTTTGTTACAAACTGATATAAATAACCGTCTCACAAAGTGTGAGACACACTAAACAAGTTCACAATCTTTTGATTACAATAATCATCCTAAAACATAAACTAAGTGATAAATGTTGAGGGAGAGTGGCGTTGGCCATCATCATTATGCTTGCCATCAACACGCAACGTCACCTCCTCTCCAGCAAGCACCTCTCATGCAGAAGGACCTGTTTTCAGTAAAACAGAACAAGTATCAAATATACTTAACACTGCAAATGTGTTTGCAAGATTATAACATTTATAAAATTGTATATCAAATATATACCTTTGTCATCGATGACCTCACCGGTGATTGGTTCAACCTTTACGTTCCTGAAACGTAATATGAACTCTTAGAAATCCAATGTTTCCGTATCACCACTCTTGATGCTACTTCGGACATTTCCTTCGTAGCTGGGAGGTAACGATTGAAGCAGCACACCTATCGCAAACGGATCATCCATCTAGTAGTCCACGAAGTGGACCAGTCTCATGGGTGCATCAAGCATGCGCTTGAAGTGACCCTTCAGACATGTGTGCTCCTCCATCTGTATGGAAAGGAACTCTCCAAGCAGCTCGTGCTTCCACATGCGCACATGGCTTATGAACTCTACTCTCAGCTGATCCACCATCGAATATGGATCAAGATCACCCATGAGCGGATGGAGTTCATCCACCATCCCGTAACGCATTATTATCTGAATGTAGGTGGACATCTCTTGACGATAGAAGCGGTCTGCCAGCTCTTGCGGGGTCTCATAGTGGTCTAGCTCAGTCAAATCCTGATGGGTTCGTAGCATGGAAAACAAAAATTTTCTACCGCAAGAACGAACAAAACCCAGATCTAATCTAGATAAAATCCAAGATCTAATCTACTAGACATGAGCAACGAGATAGATCGGTACTAACCCTCGTAGAACCGAAAGCGTTAACGAGATTAGATCTCGTGGATGATGTAGTCGATCACTTGCCGATCTTAAGATCGTGTGGACGATCCTTCGGCGCAGCGTTTGGCGCTTCATGAGACGGTCACTGCGTGCGGTCGAGCGAACCTTCCTCTCCTGTTCCGGTGACGGCGAGGTAGTAGATCTTCTCCACGGAATCCCAGGCGTGGTGGTGGTGGTGGAGGTGAGAATTCTGCGAGCTTCGCCTATGCCTATCTGAAGAAACATGGAGGAGGCGGTGAGAGAGATTGTTATGAGACAAGGTGCAGAGGCGCCCCTCCTTCTATTTAAAGGAGGAGGCGGCGCTGGGAGGAGTCCTAGTAGGACTCCCTCCTCCTTGGGCAGGCGGGTTGGGGGAGAATCCTCCTCCCCACGAATCCGATGTCTTGCCCACTTGGTTTCTTTGATCCCTTTCTTGGTTTTCAAGAAAACTCCAAGAAATCCTCTAGAACCTTCGAACATTCCGAAACCTTCTAGAATCTCCATACAAACACTCGGAACATTTCCTAACTTAGAAAATGATTCCCAATATATGAATCTTATTCTCGGACCATTCCGGATCTCCTCGTGATGTCCGGATCCATTCCGAGACTCGAACAACATTCGGTCTCAACACAAATTTCATATCTACTTCAAACAACTTTGAACCTTAAGTGTGTCACCCTATGGTTCGTGAATATCTGGAACATGATGAAGACACCTCTCCCATCAATAACCATCAGCAGGATGGAGATCCATACGGCTCCCACATACTCAACGATTACTTCGTGATCGGTTGAACCAATTTACATCTGAAACCAATTCCCTTTGTCTCGCGATATTCTACTTATCGAGGTTTGATCGTCGGTATATTCATACCTAGTTCTTCCTTATTCTTGATAAGTACTCTTTTCGTTCCATGTTGTGTCATCCTTGTGACCCAGTCACATGCTTGCAAGCTATCTAGATGACATTCCACCGAGAGGGCCCGGTATATCTATCCGTCATATGGATGGAAAAATCCCAATCTTGGTCTATGCGCTTCAACACATACTTTCAGAATACCCAATGAAACCTTTATAACCGCCCAGTTACGAAGCAGCGTTTGATGTCATCAAAGTACCCATCCGGTGATGGTGATTAACATAACCTCATGGTCGAAGGATTAGGTTACAATGTATTTCAAAGCTTACATGTCTGAACTTAATGACTTGATCTTATGCTACGCTTACTATGGGTGTGTGTCCATCATATCATTCTCCTAATGATATAACCTTGTTATTAATCACATCCAATGTCTATGATTAGGAAACCATGATCATCAATCAATCAACAAGCTAGTTCAACAAGAGGCTTACTAGGGACTCTTTTATGTTTACAAAACACACAAGTATTAGTGTTTCCTAATAATACAATTATAGCATGGGATGTAAACATTCATCATAAACACAAAGATATAATAATAATCTCTTTTATTATTGCCTCTTGGGCATATCTCCAACAGTCTCCCACTTGCACTAGAGTCAATAATCTAGATTACATGGTAATATATCGAACACCCATGGCGTTCTGGTGTTGGTCATGCTTTGATCTAGGGAGAGGTTTAGTCAACGGATCTGCTACATTCAGATCTGTGTGTACTTTGCAAATCTTTATGTCACCATCTTGGACATACTCGCGAATAGCATGAAAACGTAGCTTGATGTGCTTCAGCTTGCTATGTGACCTTGGCTCCTGTGCATTAGCTATGGCACCTATGTTATCACAGTAGATGGCCATCGGGTCTAACACACTGGGAACCACGCCAAGTTCAGTAATGAACTCCTTCATCCATATGCCTTCTTGTGCAGCCTCCGAAGCAGCTATTTATTCCGTTTCAGTTGAAGATTTTTGCCTGGCGCTCTGCTTGGCACTCCTCCGACTTATTGCAGCACCATTCAAAATAAATCATTATCCAGTTGTGACTTGAGTCATACGGATCGGTGTTCCAACTAACATCGGTGTAACCGTTTACAACAAGTTCATCACCTCCATAAGAAAGAACCATATCCTTAGTCCTATTCGGTACTTTAGGATATTCTTGACCATCCGATGTTCCATTCTAGGATCACTTTGATATCTGCTAGTCAAACTAACGACATGTGCTATATCCGGTCTCGTACCACATGTCATACATGATAGAACCTATGGCGAGGCATAGGGAATTTTATTCATCTTTTCTCTATCTTCTGCCGTGAGCGGACTTTGAGTTTTACTCAAGGTCTTACGACAACATGGGCACGAACCCTTTCTTGCTCTCTTCCATTCTAAACTTCTTTAGAACTTTGTCTAAGTATGTACTTTGTGAAAGCGCTATTAGGCGTCTTGATCTATCTCTATAAATCTTGATGCCTAGAATATATGCCGCTTCGCCAAGATCCTTCATCGAAAAACTATTATTCAAATAGGTTTTGACGCTATTAAGAAGTTCTATATCATTCCCAATCAACAATATGTCATCTACGTATAGTACTAGGAATACTACAGAGCTCCCACTCACTTTCTTGTAAATACAAGCTTCTCCATAAGTTTGTATAAATCCAAAGTTTTTGATTACTTTATCAAAACGTTGATTCCAACTCCGGATGCTTGCTTGGTCCATAAATGGGCGCTGAAGTTTGCATACCTTGTCGACATCTTTAGGATCGACAAAACCCTTGGGTTGTACCATATACAACTCTTCCTCAATGTCACCATTAAGGAACGCCGTTTTGATATCCATCTGCCAAATTTCATAATCAAAATATGCAGCAATTGCTAACATAATCCTCACAGACTTTAGCTTCGCTACAGGTGAGAAAGTCTCATCATAGTCAACTCCTTGAATTTGTCAGAACCCTTTTGCGACAAGTCGAGCTTTATACACGGTAACATTACCATCAGCATCTGTTTTTCTTTTGAAAATCCATTTGTTCTCGACAGCCTTACGTCCATCCGGTAAGTCCACCAAAGTCCATACTTGGTTTTCGTACATGGATCCCATTTTGGATTTCATGGCTTCTAGCCATTTGTCGGAATCTGGGCTCACCATAGCTTCTTCATACGTCGCAGGGTCATCAGTGTTGTCCACCAACATGACGTTCAAGGAAGAGTCATACCACTCAGGAGTGGTACGAACCCTTGTTGACCTGCGAGGTTGATAGTAACCGTTGAAGTTTCATGATCATCATCATTAGCTTCCTCTCGAGTTGGTGCGGTGACGCGAAACATCTTCGGTTCTGCGCTACTCTCAACTCGAAGAAGGTTCAATAACCTCGTCGAGTTCTACTTTCCTTCCGTCACTTCTTTGAGAGAAATTCCTTCTCCGGAAAGGATCCATTCTTAACGAAAACTTTGCCTTGGATCTATGATAGAAGGTATACCCAATTGTTTCTTTAGGGTATCCTATGAAGACGCATTTCTCCGCTTTGGGTTCAAGCTTATCAGGTTGTAACTTCTTTACATACGCTTCGCAGCCCCAAACTTGAAGGAACGACAACTTAGGTTTCTTATCAAACCATAATTCATACGGTGTCATTTCAATGGATTCAGATGGTGCCCTATTTAAAGTGAATGCGGCTGTCTCTAATGCATAGCCCCAAAATGATAACGGTAAATCTGTAAGAGACATCATAGACCGAACCATATCTAAGAGAGTTTGATTACGACGTTCGGACACACCATTCTGTTGTGGTGTTCCGGCGGTGTCAAGCTGTGAAAGTATTCCACATTTCTTTAAATGCATGCCAAACTCATAAATCAGATATTCACCTCATGTCGAACGCGAAACTTAATCTTCTTGTTATGATGATTTTCCACTTCACTTTGAAATTGCTTAAACTTCTCGAAAGTTTCGGATTTATGTTTCATGAAGTAGACATACCCATATCTACTCAAGTCATCCGTGAAAGTGAGAACATAACGATATCCACCACGCGATGCTACACTCATTGGACCACACACATCGGTATGTATTATTTCCAATAAGTCTGTAGCTCGCTCCATTATTCCAGAGAATGGAGTCTTAGTCATTTTTCCCATTAGACATGCTTGGCATCTTTCAAGTGATTCAAAATCAAGTGATTCAAGAAGTCCATCAGAATGGAGTTTCTTCATACGCTTCACTCCAATGTGACCAAGGCAGCGATTGCCACATGTATGTAGAATTATCATTTAATTTTATTCATTTAGCATCTATGTTGTGAACATGTGTATCACTACTATCGAGATTCAATAAGAATAAACCATTCATCTCAGGTGCATAACCATAAAAGATATTACTCATATAAATCGAACAACCTTTATTCTCAGACTTAAAAGAGTAGTCTGCTTAATAAACAAGATCCGGATATAATGTTCATTCTTAGCAGGCACCAAATAACAATTATTTAAATCTAAAACTAATCCCGATGGTAGATGTAGAGGAGGCGTGCAACGGCGATCACATCAACCTTGGAGCCATTTCAACGTGCATCGTCACCTCGTCTCTTGCTAGTCTTTGTTTATTCCATGACTCTGTTTGAGTTACAAATATGAGCAACGAACCAGTATCAAATACCGAGCACTACTACGATTACTAGTAAGATACACATCTATAACATGTATATCGAATATACCTTTCTTCTTGATGTTGCCGTTCTTGAGATCCGCCCGGTATTTGGGGCGATTCGCTTCGATGACCAGCACCCTTGCGGTAGAAGCACTTTCGATTTCAGGTTTAGGACCAGCCTTGGGCTTCTTAGCGAGTCGGTAGCTTTCTTGCATCCTTCTTGAAGTTGCCCTTGTTCTTAGGCTTGCCCTTTTCTTGAAATTGGTGGTCTTATTGACCATCAACACTTGGTGTTCTTTCATGATCTCCACTTCAGTTTTCAGCATGGACAGTTCGGGCAACGTCTTGTTCATGCGTGCATATTGTAGTTCATCACAAAGTTCTTGTAACTTGGTGGCAGTGATTGGAGGACACGGTGAATCCCCAATTCATTAGGAATCGGTATCCCCAACTCTCGAAGTTTGTTTGCGTGCCCAGACATGGTGAGCACGTGCTCGCTAATGGAGCTACCCTCTTCCATCTTGCAGGTAAAGAACTTCTCGGAAGCTTCATAGCTTTCCATGGCATGTGAGTCTCAAATATGAGTTTGAGCTCCTTAATGATTTCAAATGGGTCATGGTGCTCAAAGCGCTTTTGAAGATCTGATTCTAAACCGTGCGGGATGGCACCTTTGAGCTGTGGAGTAGTGATGTTTCGAGTGGCATAAACATTCTTTCGTCATCGGTGGCATCTTCTGAATTGGGTCACCTAGCGGTGCTTGAGCACATAGGTCAATGACCAGCCACGAGGGCGATCTTGATCCACGGAACCAGTCCGTGAAATTGCTTCCATTGTTCTTAAGCTTTTCTTTCTCTAGGAACGCATTGAAATTGATGGAAACATTCGCCATTATCTACAACATATTTGCAAGTAGTTAAGACTAAGTTTATGATAAATAGTGTTCAAATTTAATTCTTAAATCAGCTAGGTGAACTCCCACTCAAAACAACATCCCTCGCAGTTGTTTTAGTGATTACACGAACCAAATCCACTACACCAAGTCCGATCATCATGTGAGATGATGTAGCTTCATCGGCGAACAATCTTCATGTTCATCATATCAATCATATGACTCATGCTCTACCTTTCGGTATTTCGTGTTTCGAGACCATGTCTGTACATGCTAGGCTCGTCAAGATTAACCTTAGTTTACGCATGTGCAAATCTGGCTTGCACCCGTTGTATGCACACGTAGAGTCTATCACACCCGATCATCACGAGATGCTTGAAGCAGCGAGTCTTAGCAACGGTGCCAACTAAGGACGAACACTTTATTACTTGATATTTAGTGAGAGGGATCATCTTATAATGCTACCGTCGCGATCTAAGCAATACAAGATGCATAAAGGATTAATATCACATGCAATTCATAATTTGTGTGATATGATATGGCCCTTTCTTCTTATGCCTTTGATCTCTATCTCCAAAGCACGGACATGATCTCCATCATCACCAGCATTGCGTCAAGGTCCGTGGCGCCTCTTCATGGTTGTCCATCTTCACTAGCAACTATTACAACTACTTGGAATCAAGCTATTACAAGATGAATAGACACGCAGGTCTTAACAGAATTAAAGACAACCATTAGGCTCCTGCCGGTTGCCATATTACAACAGGGATCATTGCATACATCAAATACAATCACAATCACATGTAGGCCATATCACATCACAAAACCCCTGCAAAAACAAGTTAGACACCTCTAATTTTCTTTGCAAGTTTTACGTGGCTTGGGGCTTTCGACTAAGAATGCATCTTACCTCTGGCTGAACCACAACATTGATACAAGTGCTATCAAGTGCAAAGTGTAGATTTGATCTATACTATGATGGAGAGAGACACCCATAAAGCCACTTGTGCAATCTGAGTTGCACGTCAAGCGTGGAGCAAGTCTCATGTGCGATGACATGTAATGTTAGCCGAGCTTCATCCCACCATACCGCAAGATGCAAAGTACACACATAGCAAAAGACGACACGAGCACCAACGCCCACAACCTCATTGTGTTCTACTCGTGCAACAGATCTACGCATAGACAAGGCTCTGATACCACTCATGGGTTCGTAGCATGGAAAACAAAAAATTTCTACCGCAAGAACGAACAAAACCCAGATCTAACCTAGATAAAAGCCAAGATCTAATCTACTAGACATGAGCAACGAGATAGATCGGTACTAACCCTCGTAGAACCGAAAGCGTTAACGAGATTAGATCTCGTGGATGATGTAGTCGATCACTTGCCGATCTTAAGATCGTGTGGACGATCCTTCCGGCGCCGTGTTAAAAGCACTTCCATGACGGTCACTGCGTGCGAAGAGCAGACCTTCCTCTCCCCGTTCCAGCGAGCAGCGGAGGTAGTAGATCTTCTCCACGGAATCCCAGCAGCACGACGGCGTGGTGGTGGTGGTGGAGGTGAGAATTCTGCAGGGCTTTGCCTATGCCTATGCAGAAGAAACGTGGAGGAGAGAGGCGGCTGAGAGAGATTGTTATGAGACAAGGTGCAAGAGGGGGCGCCCCCTCCCTTCTATTTAAAGGAGGGAGGCGCGCCTGGGAGGAGTCCTAGTAGGACTCCCTCCTCCTTGGCAGCGGGTTGGGGAGAATCCTCCTCCCCACGAATGTCTTGCCCCACTTGGTTTCTTTGATCCCTTTCTTGGTTTTCAAGCAAACTCCAAGAAATCCTCTAGAACCTTCCAGAACATTCCGAAACCTTCTAGAATCTCCATACAAACACTCCGGAACATTTCCTAACTTAGAAAATGATTCCCAATATATGAATCTTATTCTCCAGACCATTCCGGATCTCCTCGTGATGTCCCGGATCCATTCCGAGACTCCGAACAACATTCGGTCTCCAACGCAAATTTCATATCTACTTCAAACAACTTCGAACCTTAAGTGTGTCACCCTACGGTTCGTGAATATGCAGACATGATGAAGACTCCTCTCCCATCAATAACCATCAGCGGGATCTGGAGATCCATAACGGCTCCCACATACTCAACGATTACTTCGTGATCGATTGAACCAATTTACATACAAAACCAATTCCCTTTGTCTCGTGATATTCTACTTATCCGAGGTTTGATCGTCGGTATCTTCATACCTAGTTCTTCCTCGTTACTGATAAGTACTCTTTACTCGTTCCATGTTATGTCATCCCTTGTGACCCAGTCACATGCTTGCAAGCTATCTAGATGACATTCCACCGAAGGAGCCGAGTATATCTATCCGTCATATGGATGGACAAATCCCAATCTTGGTCTATGCACTTCAACACATACTTTCAGAATACCCAATGACACCTTTATAACCGCCCGATTCTGAGCGGCGTTTGATGTCATCAAAGTACCCATCCGGTGATGGTGATTAACATAACCTCATGGTGAAGGATTAGGTTACTATGTATTTCAAAGCTTACAATCTGAACTTAATGACTTGATCTTATGCTACGCTTACTATGGGTGTGTGTCCATCATATCATTCTCCTAATGATATAACCTTGTTATTAATCACATCCAATGTCTATGATCAGGAAACCATGATCATCAATCAATCAACAAGCTAGTTCAACAAGAGGCTTACTAGGGACTCTTTTATGTTTACAAAACACACAAGTATTAGTGTTTCCTAATAATACAATTATAGCATGGGATGTAAACATTCATCATAAACACAAAGATATAATAATAATCTCTTTTATTATTGCCTCTTGGGCATATCTCCAACAAATCTATCGTGTTGCGTATGTATTCTACCACATGATTCCTAGTAAGGAGATCATTCAGGCGCACAAGCCAACTAGGGAAGTTGGATCCATCAAGTCTAAGTTTCTCACCCATTACCCATTCCTCAATGACAAAGTAAGCTTCACGGTGAGCCATCTCTACATTTATAATTTCAAAAGGAATTTAGACTAAGTTTATAATTAAATGAGTTAATAATATCTCCACTCAGAAACACCTATCCCAGAAGGGTTCCTAGTGATAACATGGCCCCTTTCGGCCATATCTCCCCCGATCATCACGGCCATCAATGTGGGTTCAAGGGTGGACGCTAAACGTTGGTCACATCATTCATGCGAATCGTGCTTGATCTTTTGACCATCCGCGTTCCGAGGCCACGTCTTTGTAACGTGCTAGGCTCGCCAACTCAACCTTAGTGTATTCGCTGTGCAACATGGCTTACACCCATTGTATGCGAACGCAGATATGTCTGACACCCACGCTTGTACCGTGGATCGTCTCATACCAAAGAACTTTCTTGGTGGTGCACACTAAGGGGGAACACAATTGTTGGTAATTTTAACAGGGATCATCTTATTAGGCTACCATCGAGTATCTAATACTAGCACACAATAAGATATACAAACAATAACATTGAATGTAAATGCGATGTGATATGGTCCTTCACGTCGTGATCTCCATCCGTCGTCACCGGATTTCGGCGCCGTAGACATCAGGGTACCGGTGTCTTTCTGGCGTGGTAGTCCGTCACCTCCGTGACTATCTACTACTACGTAACATAAGTTAATCACTTTACCTTTTCCACAACCATATCACAAAGCAACGCCCCCCTCCAAAACAAAGTTAGACGCCTCTACTTTATCTTTGCATGTTTTACGTGGCTGAATGGGCTTTCGCACAAGAACCGTTCTCACCTACGAATTTTCAGCACAACACTGATCAAGTAGTTGTCTCTACTACACCCCTTTCGGGGCCCTCCATTGCAAATGGCATACCAACTAATGCGAGAGAGATAGACAACCCCTAAGCCACTTTATACGGTACAAGCTATATGTCAAGCATGGACCAGTCTCGCGAATGAACGCGTAAAGTCGGTTGGGGGACGCTTCATCAAGCATTACTGCGGTATACACAAGTACACGTGGGAGGGTAACAACTAAAATATCAACGCCCACACGCTACATCTCGTGTGTTCTACCCGTACTAGCATTACTACACATAGATTTGGCTCTGATACCACTGTAGGGGTTCCGCGGATGAAAACAATAATTTTCACCCTACGCCCCTAAACCCCTGATGTTGCCAGGACCTATCTATTAGTAATACAGTAATGGGAGGGGCTTTTCACGAACTTACCCTTGAAGACCGAAAACGTTGTCAACGCTTAGGAGAGCGTGGTTGATGTAGACAAGCCGAAGCCAACCTCAAGGTCGTGATGAAGTCCTTGAGTTCCAACGGCTCCAACAACTTGAGTGCCTCAAGTGTGACACCTCGCGGGGAGTTACACACGTCCGGTTTCTGACGATGACTCCTGCTTCCTTGATCCAGCAGCAGTTGCGGAAGTAGAGCTCCTGGATCCGAATCCTGCAGCGCGATGGCGCTCCGTGGTGAAGATATCTCTCGTTCGCACAGTCCGAACTTGGGACCATGGTCACGAGAGAGAGAGAGAGAGAGAGAGAGAGAGAGAGAGAGTATCAATTGGAGGTCTTCCCAAAAGTGAGAATACCTTTATTGAATACTGTGTGTATTTATCTGGCCAAATATCCCCACTATATATAGGGGGAGGGGAGGTACTACCTCCCTCAAAGTCCCGGGGTGGGACTAATCAAGGGGAAGGGGTGGGGAGGCGCGCCGGCTAGCCCCCACCCATGGGCCCCATGTGGGGCAGGCCCACTAGGGCCGCCCGCCACCCCCTAGGCCTCTCCTAGGGGTGTGGTCCCCTCTTGGGCCCTTTCCCCTCCGGGAATTGGCCCATTAAGCCCTTTGACCATTTAATTGATTTTCTCTTTTATTAAATAATTATGAATAAATGATTAAATCAATATTTAACATTCATTCATATATTATTCAACCTCTGTGGCTATGGAACACCTTCCACCTCCACTCTGGACACCCTCCGGACTTACCGAAACCCTTCCGGTTTTCTCTCTACTATTCTTCGGTGATTCTTCCGATCCTATAAAAACTCTCTAAGCATCATCAAACCCTTAAGCGTGATACCCTACGGTTCGAGAACACTCCAGACATGGTCAGGACACTCCTGGACCAATGATCAACAAAGGGACCTGGATGGCCATGTGACCCATGTGCGTTCCACAAAGATCTTTCATCGTTTGAACCAGGACAGACGTGTCTTATTCCCTTTGTCTCTCGATACTTGCATTGCCCGAGATCTGATCAATGACATCACCATGTTGTGTTCAATCTCGTTACCGGACAATTCTATTTGACTCGTTCTGACAAGTGATATCCCTGTGATCAAATCACACGTTGCGCAGCTATTGGATATAACTTCTCCGAGTGGGCCCTTGAGTATCTTTCCATCACGTGGACGAACAAATCCCGCTCTTGACATATATTGCCTCTACAGTTTCCTCCGAGTACCTAAACACACCTTTATAACCACTGTATTACCAAGTGGCGCTTGATGTTATCTAAGCACTCTCGGGAGACAGTGATTGATATAGCCTCATGGTCTAAGAAATAGTCTACGAGGATACATTTCTAATCATCATAACTTGAACTTCATGACATGATCGGGTCACGATGTTTAGGTTGGGTATTGGTTCATCATCTCATTCTCAGAATGAGTTGACTCCATTTCCAACTGGCATAAATGCCACATGATCAGGAAACATGATCATCTATTGACCAATGAACCAGTGACTAGAGTTTCACTAGGAACCCCTGGTTGTTTATATATCACACGTGTATTGATGTTTCCACTCAATACAGTTATAGAATGATATAAAACTTAATCATAAACTTTATGAAATATGATAATAGTCCCTATCACTATTTGTCTCTAGGGCATATTTCCAACAGTTACCCGAAGAGTCCACGGTCATGAAGGAAGAGTCGACGCTTCGGGAGAACTTGCGCATTTCGCCCTCATCCATGTGGTGTATCCGGGAGCACCACATATGCACCCAATGTCATAGTTTCTCCTTGATGAGGAGCCGCCGATGGAGGATAACTGTGCATGCCATATGCTCGACTCATCGGCTAGTTGCCTGCGTTCATCAAGCTTGATCTACTGCTCTCATTGGTGATTGCTTTGTTTTTTGCAGGAGATGATGATAGCCTATCATCTCCTCACGTGTCGTGTAGGGTCCGCACACCCCTTAGGGATTGCCTTATCCTCTCTCATTGTTTGGGTGTGAGGTTGATTGTTTCCCGGCCGCTAGTGTTGCCACTATTGTTGGTCCGGTCGCCACCGTTACCTTCCTCGGGTTCGTTGGGATTGACAACATCACACAGGTAGAGGGTCGGGTAGATGTTGCTTCCACAACTCTCGAGGTCAGAGTCGACGCGGTCATTTCCCGCGAGCCAGTTGCTCAGTTCGAAGCTACGGCAGGTGTCGCTGTCGGTGCAATAGGTTGATGATGAGGTGGAGTTCAGCTCGATGAGGAGCCAAGGGGTGGTGGGATCCAGATGCAGATGCAATCAATGATGATGTTGGTTGCACCATAACTGAGCGGATCGTATTCGGGAGACAAATAGTACCCATCTTGTCGACGTGGAAGTGCAGATCGCCGATCACCAAATCTGTTCCAGCGTCGACGAAGTTGAAAGCTGGGCGCGTGGCTGGTGAGTGTAGGGTGACGTTGAGGGAGCTGAAGAAGATATGGTCCCCAGAAGCCGATGAATTATAGATTTTCGGTGATGGAACCACCTAAGTCGCAACATCAGCATAGGAGCTTCGCATAGACGATGCCAATTGACGTGGGGTCTCTATGGCAATGCTCATGGTTTATGGACTTGGGTTTTCTGGAAGGTGATATGCGCTGGTGACTTCGTCGGCTGACAGAAAAACAAGGAGGGCATGATTTACCCAGGTTCATGTCCCCAGAGGGAAACCCCTACTCATGCTTGTCTGTTCTTGCTTGATGACGGAAGTTACAAGTTCACCGAGATGGTCGTGGATGCGCAGATTGGATCTGGCGTAAGCTATGGATTGTGTATAAGGGGTCCTCCTCAGAGGCCCCTCCTAGCCTTTATATATGGGGCGGCTAGGTCTGGGTTACCATATCGAGTCGGTTACAAGTTGGAGTCTATCTCTATGCTTTCCTAATTTAGGAGCTTCTTATTTTTCGACATGCCTGGAGTTGGTAACCTCATGGGCTTCGTATCCGCCAAGTCATAGTGGGCTTCATGGATCCGTAGTAGATCATCGTGTGGGCCTCCCTTTGGACCAAGCCAGGTAGGCTTATGTCACTTGACGCTTGTTGCCCGCTGCTTTGGGCACTATCCATGTACTGTTTGGCTGGCTTGACCTCTTCTGCCTTTTCCAATGGAGTTGTGGTGGTGTTTGCCATGTTGTCGACGCAAGATCTTGGATGCCGGGGCGAGGGCTCCGGAGGGGCAAGCGACGGACGGTGGTGATGACCTTGCTCTTTGGTCATGGGGATGATAAGGAGCGTGTGGAGGGGAATCCTGGTGGTGGCGGCTCTTCGGCAAAGGCATATCCCTGATCGTGTTCAGAGGCCGGACTCGGGGATGGTGGATAATTTGAAATACCGGGTGTGGTTCGAGGTTTTTTTGGGCAAAAGCACAACTCTCCGGTGCAATCGGCGGCGATGCCTATGGGTGTCGTTACCTTCTTCAGGGCGTCGATGTGGGCACCCTCTACACATGTGGGTTCTAGGTGAAATCCTTGGACCATCTTGGTCACACCGACGGCGACGCGTTGCGCTGTTACCTTCTTGGAGGCGTCGGTGTGGAGCTCCGGTACCAATCGGTAATGTTTTGGTGTCTTCGGTGGTAAGTTCGGCTCTTCTTGTTTTTTTAATGTTTGATGTGCTTTGTAAGAGGGTTCTCTCATCATTTTGTATCAGTTCGGCCGTTTAACTTTATTTATAAAGCGAGACAAAGACTGTTTCGAGTAAAAACAACGTGAAATGCATAAGAATAGACAGCCCTATCAACCACTTTACATGTTCTACGATGCAAATATCACGAATCCACAACAATGAACATGCATGACCCAGGCTGCAAGTTGCAACTACTCTAAGCATATCTTTACAGAAAGAAATACTCTAACAATAGTAGTGCCTTGAGCCGATAGTCAACCCTCTGTTCCAGCAGACTACCACTAATTTATCACCCTGGAATGTAAGTGTTGGCTTAGAATAAGCGTCGGGGGATAAGATATTGGATGGCGGGTTGCCGTTAACGGGAGCTGGTTCTTAGTTGTATTGTTCAGATGTCAACAAATGGTTTTAAACTCTATGGTGTCGCAGTCCATGGGGTCGTTAGCACAAGTAGTATCAAGCTAGTGAAAACTTGTTCCTTTTTTGGCGTATAAAGCTAGTGAAAACTTCGCTTCTGCAGGTGTTTACTTCGATTAATGTGCATGTGGCGTGTGCTCATGGAGTGTGTCGTACAGTTTGCCGGTTTTGTGCGTTGACTTTGAATAGTTAGAATGGCTTGAACGAATTAGTGAGTACATATAAAGCACGAGTCCTCTCAAAGCAGGTTTTCGTCCCACTATAATAACGACCCGATCAAATTTACGATCATTGTTGGGGCAAACAAGTCAAGCCCAAAAACAAAACAATAAGAAATTAGAGAAAACAAAGCCGACAAACGGCGGTTCGACGAACACGGAGATAACTCGCGGCCACTGTGTCCTCCGGAGAAGTACCACTACGCGTCTAGCACTTCGAAGTGCTGCATACCAAGCAACACCTCTAAGAAGGAAAGCGGCGACAATGACGCTGCTTTCCGGACTAGTCCTAGGGTTTCCATGGTACGCTAATAGAGGTGGGACAGAGATAAACCCGATGCCATTCAAGAAGGACGGCAACACCTGCTGGCGTCACTACGACGGTGTCAAGACGACAAGGATTTCTCCTGAACCCTTAAAAAACCACACTCCCGGATGCATCGTATTGCTCCAGCAAGCTCGTCGTCCACCAGTACACGCCACCATGGTTTTGTAGTCGCCACCATCATCTTACCATGATCCACGATGCGAGGCTGGTAGGGCCGAAAAGAGGAAACTTCGCGAGGGTCAGCGGTACACTAGCACGCGGGAGGGAACTGTCTCCAGCACCAGAAGGCGGTAGCCGATCAGATGCAGCGGTAGGGACAAACCAGGCCCTCCCTGCACCTGCCGAGTCTGAATGGCCCGTGAGGCCCCGCCGCCGCACTGCAGCAAGGGTGTCACCGTCCACGCTAACCCCAACACCAGTCCCTACTCCTCAGTCCACCCGGGGATTCGCCATCTCCGCCGACCCTTGCCGCCAAGCAGTAGATCTGTCACCACGGTGCTCACCCCGGGCCTGCCAAATCTCCGCCGGTCTAAGGGTCAGCACCTGGGCCGCAAGAGCGAGGTGGGATGGACATGGCAAACATAATGCCTCCATGACGCATTTCAGGACTGCCAGGTACTTGTTGAACGAAGGCCCATCTGGCCATGGTCTAACCCTCCATCCCTGTGGAAGCCAGGAGGAGGGAGATCCGCGTCGAACTCCTATAGGGAGCACTAACACGTGAGCACCAGTTGGGGACCGCCCGACCATGAGGGGGGCCAGGCTAGCCAGATATGGGCCTACAGCCCGCCGGCGCAAGCTCCACCATCTGTTATCCCCGAGTCGCGTCGCCCATCCAGCCACCGCCACCGCTGCCAGACCCGGCCGCTGTCTCACCTCGTCGTTGTCGCCACCATGAAGCAGCGGACAATCTGACTCCCATTCCATGAAGTGCCTAGGGGGGAACCTCCTCGCCATGGCTTTCCCAACCCAGATTGGGCCCAAATGGGCCTAAATCTGGGCCATGCGCCCTCTGTCGTAGATTCCCTTACCTCCGCGCGCCAAGCGCATGCAACAACGCCCGCAACCACAAGCACCGTTGTGGCCACGCCACACCGCTACCTGCCGAGCCTAGGACCGTCGAGTCTTCACCGCACCGCTGCCAGTAGAGCCGCCCTGCAAGGACCCCCGAGCACACGGGTAGAAGCAGACTTGCCGCCATTAGCACCACGCAGGCTTTGCCTGGCGGCTCTCGCCAGGCAAAGCCCGCGCAGTGCCGGCGGCAGCGGGAGAGGATGAGGGAAGGGAAGGTGGGAATGGCGATCTAGGTCATCACCTTGGTCGCCCCGAGGGGAGTGACGCCGCCCATTCAAAAGGTCCCCGACGGTTTCATGGTCATCAATTCAAATTCGGTGCCAGTACGGTGGAGAGAGGGTGATACTCAAAACAGAAGTTAGCAATATGAAAATATACTGTAAGGGTTCCCAACGGTTTCATGTGTCAAAAAGAAAACTCAAAACGCCTACTGGATTTTTTACATAGGTTTTGAAAGCAGATCGGTGCTATAAAATTGGCAATATAGAGGGGAAATTTTCGCGCAAAAACAACGAAATAGTGACCTAGCGAACTTTTACCCCGACTCTCTCTCTGGTCGTGGCTAAATGTTGTGCTTATACTAATCCACAATAAGCCCGCAATGCAATTATAGACCAGTGGAACACCCCTTTTTGAGAAGAAATGTTGTGTTTATATTAATCCACGGATAAGTTCGCAATCCAGACTGGTTGAACACCTAGCAAAATTTTACATAATTTCATGACGCGGCCCTCTTTAGACGATGTGTAGCTTCATTAGCCTTTTGCCGCATCGCACGCACAGAGGTGCCATCTTAAACTTTCATGATTAGGTCGCGGTCATCAGGGTTCATAGTTTATTTTTTGAAATGGAGGAAGGTCACCCCAACCTTTGCATCCAAGAGATTCACACAACCTTTTTTATTAGATTATTCATAACACCTTACAAGAGGAATTACAAAGATCAGACCAAAGCCACTAAATAAGCGACAACTCCCTACTCCCACAACCATGATGATGGGGATACCCATGGACAGGACCAACATCCTACATCACACCAACGCGCATCATCTTAAAACTGAAGGCCTCCAAGTCTCCTAATGACGTTCAAGTGACACAATCGTTCCGGCAGACCATCAAGGCGCACTAGCATACACACTACAAAAGTCCTCGCTGCCGACGTCTTCCTCATACCCATTTTCAAGAGAAATCAATACAATGACCTTGTGAGGCCTGCCGTCAACACCACCATGACGCCAAACAGCTCCACCACCATGCGCGCGTCCACCACGCACGCGCGATCGACATCGAGACCCCTCGGCACTATGCCGCTAAGTCTCACCATCTGACGCCACTTGAGACCACCACGAGATCATTCGTGCCTAACACCTACTAAACCAGGCATGAATGAGCGTAACACCTAGCCATGAGGCATGACTTGACATCTCCACTAGAGTCTCCATGCAAGACAAAACCGCTCCACCTCTTGCCTCTGGCATCCAGCGCTGCTCCATAGAACAATGCTCCCAAGACAGAATGTAACACCGTAGTGCCGCCATCGCCCGATCTAAAAGCCAGATCTTAGGGTTTCCCCCGAAGCAGTAGGAGTGGATCAATAATAGCTGCACGACGACACCTTCATCAAGGTAACGAGGTAGAAACGCTGCCATCACCCACTGATGCATGTAAAATGCATCCATGAACTTTGCACTTTATTACTTGATATTCCAACATATTTGCATCATATATGGGGTATATTCATGTTTTATAATGATATTTGGGAATAATTCACACTTCCCATATTGTTTTGGAATTGGCCCTGTCGAGGTAGAAAACCCCTATTTCAATAGTTTTGACTTTCAGGTACCCAAACGATGTCCAGTTGACCTGAAACTTCACGGGACCTAGTATTTATCAGAACAAACAAAATTGGGACAAAGATCCGCGAGAAAATAAGACCGAGGAGGAAACGAGCCCAGCACACGCGGCCAGGGGCTGGCCACGGCTGGTGTGCTTGTTTGCCCCTCGAGTCTCCGATGTCGTCGATTCTTTCTCCTAGGCAGAGGTTCTGACCTAAAACCACGTATAAAAAGGTCTCCCGATGATTCATAGAAAGGAGCGCCGCAGAACACAAAAACACGAAACAGAGAGGCAGGAGGTAGAAGATCGCAGGGGGGAAATTCCGGCGGGGCGCTGCCGGTGTGATCTCCACCTCCTCCAATGACTCCAGCACCTTCACCATGATGAAGGGGGAGTATTCCACCCCTGGACTATGGGTTTGTGGCAGTAGCTATTGTATCTCTCTCTCATGATCTAGATTATATTAGAACCGTATGAGCTGCATAACATGATTATAGTCATATTTGTATTACCTATGTGGTAGATCTTTATATAGTTGATATTTGAGATTGCAATTGTTCACTATTGGAAGTATATGAATAGATGCATATCATGTACCCCGTTCTTGTTTACTTGTTTTGATCAAACTTGTATATGGGAGCGTGTGTGGGGGAACGTGTGCATTAGTTGGAGCAACGGGGGTAATCTTGCGGGTAGGACAGTAAAACTTGTGAATCACTTGGGTGTTTACCTTACTTAGTTGCCTCACTAGGGATAAAGAAAATATCATGCTTATACTAGATCAAGTATGTTCTTATTTTAACTTCATGTCATATAAATTAATGCTATACTCTGAAATTGATCTTAATACTAGATTGCTTGGAGACCCCCCTTTCTAGTGGAGTATAAATGAATTGTTAGAAATAACATATCTATGTTAGGTCATGATGCCCATATGAATTGATATCCATACTTTAACATGTTGCACCAATATTATGTCAACGAGAGTGTCCCGTGTCCACCATAACTCAAAGAAATAGTGCATAAGGGGAGCCATGAACCCCCGATCCATTTTAAACCATAAGAAAACACTATCCAACACATCTACATCATTTTTTATTTTTAGGACTAATTAAATCCAAAAATACAAAAACATTTCTCATACTTGCAAACACCAACCAAAACCCAAAAACATCATATTCCATTGCATGTACCACCATTGCATATTTACTTTACTATTGCATTGCATTTTACTTTTATTGTATTTTATTTCAGTTTTGCTTACATACACCTTGTGCTTGACAACCACTTGGTGAGGTTGAGGGCACAAAACAATCTACAACTATTTTGTAGGTTGCTTGATGAAGAACAAAGAGAATCATTATCTTACACATAGCTCCTCGAGAGTTCGATATTTAAACCCTCGAGTTTCTCTCGTGGGGAAGACTTCCATTTACTACATCACTCTCCACTTAGAGTCTCAACCATTATGGTGCAGCGAGAAGCTGCTACGATAACTGTCAGGAAGTTTTTTAGCACTCGCATCAAGGAAGTTTTTTGGCGCCGTGGTCGGGGAGTGTAACATCCCAAAACTTTAATCCAAGCTTAACAAGATCAAATCATCCAAAAATAGGGTTAACAAAAACTTTTCCAAATTTAAAATGAAAACATTCATATGTGTATGCATTTAAAATAGGAGTTGTTTAAATTGCCATGATTGATTGATCCAATGCTTGTAAAATGTTTCTTAGGTGATTTAAACATCATCTAGATCATTCCCAAAATTTTCTTAAAGAAAATCAAATAAAAAAGAATTAAAAAGAAGGAATGGTCATTTTGGCAAATTTAACTCTCATGCCTAGTTTGGCTATTCCTAGTACTCAATTCTTAACAGAAACAATTCTTGATCTTTGCACCCCTTGCTAGTACACATAATGAGGTACCAAGGCCCACCTTTTGATCTGCTAAAACATTCTGTTAACTATTTTAAATGACAGTTTAAAATTGAATCTAATGCATATGCATAGATCACCCCTATTTCAAAAACCATCTATTTGAGCTCCATTTTCAAAACCCTTGCAACCAGAGACTACCTATCACTAGTGGAGATCACCCAAAAAATTTGAAACCAAAATTCCAAACTTTCTTTCATGCGGCCATTTTATCAAACGCTTGGCATGCATATTATCACCTCTAATCCTAGCTCACTGTTTTGAACACGGTTTTGCCCCCAATTGATCCTCATTTATCTCCTCTGTCCCCTCCTAGTCTAACCAAACCCTTAACACCCCTCTCCCTTGTCCCTAACCCTCTTGCCATGTCAACCCGAGGGCATGGTCGCAGGCCAAACTTTGCCCCGCCGCAGCAGACCATCTCCCCCTCTCTCGCCATATCTAGGAGGTAGCCAGGAGCTCACCGCCACCCCCTGTCCCTTGCCCGAGCCCAGAGCAGCAGTGGACCACCGAGCACAAACCGCGCCCAGTGCCACCGTACCATGCCAGTGCCGCCCCCAGAGCACGCCCTGTCCCCGCTCGCACAGACCACCCCTTGGCACCAGCCCGCGCCCGCCGCTCCACCTCGACCTGGAGAACACCCTAGATATCCCCGTTCGCTGCCCAAAGCCTCACAGCCACCGCTCGCCGTGGACACCGTCGCCTCTGCCTCTCAGAGCGCCACCTCGCCCAGACCGCATGCCACCGCCCCTACGGCCGCATTCAAGTCCTAGAGCACCGCCAGGGAACCGCCTGTCGATCGCCATCCCCAGCCATGCCGCTACCTCGCCGTAGTCATGTCGCCACCGTTGCCTGCCCATCCCGCTCGGTCTCACCGTCGGGCCTATAAAAGGAGCCCTCCCCAGCCTCTTCTCTCCACACCATTCCACTCCCCTCACCTCTCTGAACCTCACCCACCTCTAGCCGGAGCAAGTGGAGCAGCAGCTCGCCGAAATTGGAGCCGGAGCAGCTACGGCAGGAGGAGAAGGGCGATGTTGATTTCGACCACCCCAAGCTCCGCCGCAACCGCGCCTCGCCTCGCCGTCGTCTTCCATGTCGTTTGCCCGCCTCGCCGACCCTGCTGGAGCCCTGGTACGCCCCCAGTAGACCCCCACCGAGCCTCTAGGGTTCGAGCTCGCCGGTGACCCTTTCATCGTCGACGACGACCCTCAGCCGTTGATCTCGCTTCTAATCCTACGGCCCATAGCGCGCGTACCGTTTCGCGTGTTAAGTGCCGCTGACAAGCGGGACCCCCCTGACAGCTGAGCCCCGCGCCGCGGAGCGCCACTAGGCCGGCCCATGTTCGTTCCCGGGGTAGCCCAGCCGTTTAAAAATTAGATTTTCCTTTTAGTTAAATCTAGTTTTCATCCACTAGTTTAAAATTCAATTCTGGGAGTTTTACAAATTCAAATTGCATGAAACCAATTTTGTCTGAAAGGTATTAAAATGATATATCCAAGCCCGTTGGATTTAATTTAATTAGAGTTATAGATCTCTCCTAATAAAAATAAGAAGACAGAAGCTTTTGCAACTTGCAACATTTTTATAAAATCAACCAAGTTAGCTTTTGAGTTGATTCCAACTCTCAAAAATCACATTTCATCATATCTATCTAAATATGTAATAATATTAAGGTTTACATGCAGTGACTTTGGACTAGTACCAAAATAATGCTATATAGGCATTTCTAGTCACTTTAAATCATTAAATAATAAACTTAAACTAAAGTAATATTGATCCAACCTTTAAATCTCATTCCCACATGTTAGAATATGTGGTGAGGACATGTGTCCACATGATCCCATATTTTGGTGGTGAATATTAAATTTTAGTTAATATTTCAATGAGTAGAAATTACTTTTCTAAAATAAAAAGGTTGAAACTATTGAGTTAAACTTGTGATGCTTGTGATGACAATAGATCATCAATTGTGTGTTTTAGAATGCTAGTTAGCCTAGTGAAGTATTGTTTGGTGATTGTGCACTCCCTATGTATTTATAGACGCTAGTACCGACCAAGCTTTCGAGGAGGAGGAGTTCTACCAAGAAGAATAAGAAGAAGAAAACTTCAACCACTGCACCAACCAAGGCAAGCTATTATTGACAAGCTAACCCTTGCAAAACATACTTTAGAAAGCCACCATTAACAGTGCAAGCTATTGTTAGCAAGCTAGAATTAAACTAGATGGTTTAGCAAAGATGCCTTAAGCATGCTTTGATCACACCCCTTTGACTATTAGTACCCCAAGTCTTACCTACAAGTTTCACCCCTTTTAGGTTATACCAAGTTCTTTACTTGTTTTTGAAGGTAGCATAAAAAGTATAAAACTTGACCTACTTAGAAACCTTTAGATGTCATTCTATGGCATGAGATTGATCCCATCACTTCCACTTTAGTGAACACTCTTAACTTACTAGTTTAGAATAGATCAAACTTGAGTCACTTTAGATGGGAACCCTTGGTGAAAATGAATTGTGAAAACCTTGGAATGATGAGTCATTCTATTGAGATGTTTTGACATGTGTTGAGAAACACAAATGGTTTATGATGATCAAAATGTTGAGGCATGAGCCTTAGCCCTTTTATAAAACTGATGGTTGGATTCGGATGCGATACCATTCCAAATTTACCGTACAACCACACTACCTAAATTGGGTAAGGCTTAGCTGGAAATTTATATGCATTAGTATTAGTTCCCTCACGGGAGAGGTTTGAGCTGAGGCTACCTCTCAATGTTGTCCACCTATGCAGTGCCCAAGATGACTGATGGTCATGGTTGGGAGGCCATGCTCATAGGAGAGGTGCTTGTACTAGGGTGTGTAAAGGGAAGGTTATGTTTGATTATCTGCATACTAAGTATGATGATTTAGGGTTATCCCTGACAGATGTATCGAATCTTGTGGTGAAAGTGTACCACCTCTGCAGAGTGTCAAACTATTCGAATAGCCGCGTCCGCTGTTATGGACAGTTGGAATGGCCATACTGTTTCGTTGTCAGATGTTTTCTAAATAACGTGAAATGAATGATGAACTTTGACTTGACCACAACAGGGTTGTGTTGATGATAATAGTTTCCTAGTTTAAGTGATTCTAGAACTTTACTTTATCTTTCTTTGCTTCTGAACTCAGCTTAGGTTTCAAACTTAATTTGATAGTTAATTTAGATTCAACACTTTAACTTAGAAGTATATTACCTGTTAATGGTAGTTTGCGAGTACTTAAAGAGTACTCATGGCTTTTGTCCCTGGCTAGTATCATGGCCAGACTATGAAGGAGATTATCAAGATGATGGTCAGCAGGACGGCTATGATAACTAGGACTATCTGCCTTCGTCAGCATTGCCTGTGCCTCTGAAGATGGACCCCACCGGTACGCTTATCTTTTATTTCCGCTGCTGGTTGTATTAAAGACTGGATCATGAGATCCTTATTTGTGTAAAACCTTATGTATGGTTTGTAATGGATGATGTACTGTGATATCCAATCCGTTATGTCTCGCAAAAATGGTAATCATAGGATTGCGAGGTATGGAATAACGGGCATCTGGGATAAAAATCCGGGTGTTGACAAGTTGGTATCAGAGCCATCCTGATCATAGGAGACCCTAGTTAGAATGGATGTCCAAACCAAAATCTTAGCGTCAAAACCAAAGTGAGTAATTATGAAAAACTATTTCCCCTCTTACCCTTGTGAACTCATTCTTTCTCAAAAATACATGTTCCTCAAAATTCTTGCATTACTACTTAAAATTGGACACACTGGATCACTTCACTAACGTCCTCATCCGTAACTCTTGTAGATGGAGACTCAGTTCAGAAAGTTTTACCAGTTGGGAAACGGAGGTCAGCTGATCTTCGAGAGGGACCTGGATTCATTGTTGGAGTTACTAGGACGCCCACATCCGGAGTTTCTTGGAGCTCAACTTCCAGGACCCCCAGGAGGAGACCTACAGTGGCTAGTCACCGAGGATCTTCGGGGAAGCATCAAAGCACCAACTTCTGGGAGAATTCAGTTCTCCGTGAGAGAGAACAACTGGCTAGATGGATTAGCCAGGGCAATGCATGAATCTCTCGCACGTCCATGTGCCCTCAGCATCAACAAGATCCAAGGAACCCGTTTTGCCCACTATGCAAGACGTGACTTCATGGGAATGCCGATGGAGATGCCAAGTCACCCAGAGTTGAGGCGTCAAGTGGAGAACCTTGATTTCTTGCTTCATGACAGAATGAGGCCGGACAATGCCAGGGAGTTAGCCAACCAGAACCGTGCCATTGCCGACCAGAAGGCCCAGACTTTCGCACTGCTCGTCCAAGATCGCCAGTCTCTTCGTCGCCAGCGTGCAAAGAAGGATCGTACCATCACCCGTCTTTGCAAGAAGGTGGCCGACCTCGAGAAGACCGTCAAGGAGCAGGAAGCTCAGCTTGCCGCCAAGGAAGAAGATGATGAGGGTGAAGATATCCAGGGAGATATGGATTCTTACCTCAACAACGATGATGACTTTCTGGAGGAGGATGTTGTGGACTTCTACACTGATGATGAAGACCCCGACTTCATCGACGATGAGTAGATGCACTAGAGCACTGTCGTAGCATGAGATGTATCATCTCATTGTATCGTAGCTTGCAGAATGGTTCTTCAAACCATCTGTTTTCCCCTTTGATTGTTGTGGTGTGTGTTGTATCGGGTATTTGCTTGCATGAATGAAAAAGAAGTTAGTTGAAAAACCCGAGTCTAACTCAAAGTTTTAGCTTTGAAAACCCAAAACCATGAACCTTAGAATTTCCCTCTTACCCCTATATCTATCTCAATCTTCAGATGACTCATGGAAACCAAGGAGGGAGCAGCTCGTCGCAAGACCCAATGCTGCAGATCTTGCAGAATCTCATCGTGGACCATGAAGCAAGCAGGGCCGAATGTCAAGCCAACTTAGCAACATTGCAGCAGATCGCCCAAATGGCTCTCAACAACCAAGGACATGGAAATAAGGATCACCAAGGATCCAAAGTCAAAAACTTTCAGAACACCAATCCCCCAATCTTTAACCAATATGAAAACCCATTAGATGCTGATGACTGGTTATACACCATGGAAAACAACTTAGAGGTTGCCAGAGTTGATGAGAATGAGAAAGTTCTCTTCGCCACCCACTATCTGGCGGGAGATGCAAGAGCTTGGTGGAATAGCATCCGCAATATGAACCATGGCCAGGTGATGACCTGGGAAGCATTCAAGGTCAAGTTCAGCCGCACCCACGTGCCGCAAGGTCTTGTCAATAGGATGAGAGATGAATTCCACGAATTGAAGCAAGGAAGAATGACTGTGGTAGAGTACCATGACCGATTCTTGTCACTTGCCAGATATGCACCGGATGAGATCAACACGGAGGCCAAAAAGAAGGAGAGATTCTTAAACGGACTGCATGATGAGATGCAGACTGTCCTCGTCAACATCCGTTTTGATGATCTTGAAGAGCTAGTCGACTCTGCCATTCAGATGGAAGGGAAGATTAACCAGGCAAACGACAACCGCAAGCGCGTATGATGCAGCAGTCTGGATCTAGTAGTCACCATAAGTACCGTCCCAACCCCTCACCAGGATATGCACCAAGGAACAACCGACCCCCAAATTCTCGCCCAAGTTACCCCAACCATAGCGGAGGTAATGTGAAGTCCGGAGGAAACAATCACAACTCCGGTAATGCCAACAATTTCAACCGTGCCCCTCCAAGAGCAACAACAACAACAACAACACTGCATCCAGAACTGGCAGCAATGTTGTACCTGTCGCAGTCAAGGACAAGTCCCAGATCACTTGTTTCGAGTGTGGAGTGAAGGGTCACTACTCCAATGAGTGTCCCAAGAAGACTGCCGACAATGCCCCTGTGAATGCCCGAGCTCAGCAGCAGCGTCGTGTTCAACCAGGAAGGAGATTTGCCCCAGGGAACCCGCACAACCGCAACGGTCGTCTCTTCCAAATGAGCAGGAAGAAGCCAGAAGCGTCGGATGTAGTGCTGGGTATGTTTTACATCAACTCAGTTTTAGCAAGAGTATTGTTTGATTGAGCATCGCATTCATTTGTCACCGAAGAATTTGTATGCACTAGTAAGATTCGCCCAACCAACCTGAAGCATGTCATGATAGTTCAAATCCCCGGTTCAACAACAAAAGCTAGAAAAATTTGCAAAGCTGTACCTATCAGAATACATGGGATAGATTTTTATGCCAACCTAATTGTACTTGGAACCAAAGGATTGGAAGTAGTACTAGGTATGGACTGGATGTCAAGGCATAAAGGACTGCTAGACTGTGCTAAGAAAGCCATCACCATGACCAGTAGTTCTAGAGTAACGGTAGAGCATATCTCTGAAACCTTACCCCGTCAATTCAAGTGCAACAAGAGTGTAGCCCTGCCCACCATTGACCAAGTCAGAGTAGTCTGTGAATACCCCGATGTATTCCTAGATGAATTGCCAGGTATGCCCCGGATAGGGATATTGAGTTCATTATCGAACTAATCCCCGGAACCGGACCTATAGCCCAGAGACCCTATACCATGAACCCCTCAGAGTTAGTGGAACTGAAGAAGCAGTTGGATGCCATGTTAGCAACAGGCTTGATTCAGCCAAGCGCATCACCATGGAGATCACCAGTGTTATTCGTCGACAAGAAAGATGGAGGCAATCGTCTGTGTACAGATTACAGAATGTTGAATGGCGTTACCATCAAGAACAAGTACCCTTTGCCAAAGATAGAGGATCTATTTGATCAGTTTACTGGAGCTCAGGTATTCTCAAAGATTGATCTTAGGACTGGTTATCACCAACTTAATATTCGTGCAACGGATATTCCAAAGACCGTCTTTACTACTCGCTATGGTTTATACAAGTATACGGTTATGTCTTTTGGATTAACCAATGCCCCTGCTTATTTCATGAATCTCATGAATAAGATCTTTATGAATTTCCTAGATAAGTTTGTAGTTGTGTTTATCGACGACATCCTTATCTACTCCAAGTCAGAAGAAGAGCATGAGCAACATCTGAGAATCATCCTAGAAACCCTGAGAGAGCATCAGCTATATGCCAAGTTCAACAAGTGTGAGTTTTGGCTAAAACAAGTAGGATTCCTAGGACATATTGTGTCTGCCGGAGGAGTCTGTGTTGATCACACCAAGATCAAAGATGTCGAAGAATGGGAAGCCCCAACCAATCAAACCCAAGTTCGTTCATTTCTCGGATTAGCGGGATATTACCGCAAGTTCGTAGAAGGATTCTCGAGCATAGCCCGACCAATGACCCAATTGTTGAAGAAGGACAAGAAGTTTGAATGGACAAACAAGTGTGAAGCCAGTTTCCAGGAGCTGAAGAAGAGATTGATATCAGCCCCAATTTTGATCATGCCAGACATCAAGAAGCCGTTTAATGTGTATTGTGATGCATCCAAGATTGGTCTAGGATGTGTATTGATGCAAGAAGGCAAAGTCATCGCCAGATCTGTCTGACAAACAAGCAAAGATGAGCAGAACTATCCGACCCATGATCTGAGCTAGCAGCCGTGGTTCTAGCATTGAATACATGGCGTCATTATTTGATGGGTAATCGTTGTGAGATTTACTCGGACCATAAGAGCTTGAAGTATATCTTCACTCAGAAGGAGCTGAATATGAGGCAAAGAAGATGGATAGAGTTAATCAAGGATTATGACCTTGACATTCACTATCACCCCGGCAAAGGCAAGGTGGTAGCGGATGCTCTTAGCAGATTGCCGTGTAGGCTGAACACCATGATCAAAGAGAAGCAACCAAGTTTGTATGAGGAGTTGGAGCAGTTCAGGACTGAGTTAGTTAGCAAAGGATTCCTAGCTAGCATTGAACTTCAACCCACTTTGATTAGCCAAATCAAGGAAGCCTAGAAGGGGAATGAAAGTATTGACGGAATCAAACGTCGTATTGGTACAGGCAAAGTACCTGGATTCACCGAAGACGAAGAAGGTGTACTGTGGTACAAAGGACGTATCTGTGTGCCAGCAGATTCGGAGCTGAAGGAGGTTATCATGAAGGAAGCTCATGATACTCTTTATTCTATCCACCCCGGAGGAACAAAGATGTATTAGGATTTGAAAGAGCAATTTTGGTGGCACAAGATGAAGAGAGAGATTGGAAGCTACATCACCAAATGTGACATCTATCAAAGAGTCAAAGCAGAGCATCAGAGACCTGCAGGACTATTGCAACCATTGTAGATTCCGGAATGGAAATGGGATTCCGTCGGAATGGACTTTATCACCGGTTTACCTACTTCTAGTAGGGGGAATGACTCAATCTGGGTCATAGTTGATAGACTATCCAAGGTAGCCCACTTCATACCAGTCAAGACAACCTACCAGAGTGCAAAACTAGCAGAGCTGTACATTGCTAGAATTGTTAGTCTGCATGGAACCCCCAAGACCATCGTATCAGATCGAGGAACCCAGTTTACTTCAAGATTTTGGCAGAAGGTTCAGGAAGGTTTAGGAACCAAGTTGAACTTCAGCACCGCTTATCACCCGCAAACAGATGGACAGACTGAGAGAGTCAACCAGATCCTAGAGGATATGCTTAGAGCTTGTGTGCTGGAATACGGATCAAAATGGGAAGACTGCCTGCCTTTCGCAGAATTCTCATATAACAACAATTATCAAGCTAGTTTGCAGATGGCACCATTTGAATTCCTATACAGAAGAAAGTGTCGTACCCCTTTGAATTGGTCGCAAGTAGGAGAGAGTCAGATCTTTGGACCCGACATTCTCCGAGAAGAAGAAGAAAAAGTTCACAAAGTTCGTGAGCACCTCAAGACCCCCCAATCCAGACACAAGAGCTATGCTGACAAAAGAAGGAGAGACCTGCCTTTCAATGTCAGAGATTTCGTATATCTCAAGGTTTCACCATTGAAGGGAACTCAATGCTTTAGCCTGAAGGGAAAGTTAGCTCCCAGATATATCGGACCTTTCAAGATTCTGAACCGCCGAGGAGAAGTATCGTATCAACTGGAACTGCCTGAAGAGATGTCAGCCATCCACAATGTGTTCCATATCTCGTTACTTCGCAAATGCTTGGAAGTGCCTGAGAAGACTGAAGTTTTCAAGAACATCGATCACAGAGCTGTGGAAATCAACAATGACCTGACCTATCGGGAAGTGCCCATCCATATCTTAGAGCAAGCCTACAGAACCACCAGGACCAGGAGTATCAAGTTTCTCAAGATTCAGTGGAGCAACCATACCGAGGAGGAAGCTACTTGGGAATGAGAAGATTACATTAGGACATAGTTCCCAGATCTCTTTAGTTCCTAGTTTTCTTTGTAAATCTCGGGACAAGATTTTGTTTAAGGGGGGAAGGTTTGTAACATCCCAAAACTTTAATCCAAGCTTATCATGATCAAATCATCCAAAAATGGGGTTAACAAAAAAAATTCCAAATTTAGAATGAAAGCATTCATATATGTTTGCATTTAAAATAGGAGTTGTTTGAATTGCCATGATTGATTGATCCAATGCTTGTAAAATGTTTCTTAGGTGATTTAAACATCATCTACATCATTCCCAAACTTTTCCTAAAGAAAATCAAATAAAAAAGAATTAAAAATAAGGAATGGTCATTTTGGCAAATTTAACTCTCATGCCTACTTTGGCTACTCCTAGTACTCAATTCTTAACAGAAACAATTCTTAATATTTACACCCCTTGCTAGTACACATAATGAGGTACGAATGCCCACCTTTTGATCTGCTAAAAACATTCTGTTAACTATTTTAAATGACTGTTTAAAATTTAATCTAATGCATATGCATAAATCACCCCTATTTCAAAAACCATCTATTTGAGCTCCATTTTCAAAACCCTTGCAACCATAGACTACCTATCACTAGTGGAGATCACTCAAAAATTTTGAACTCAAAATTCAAAACTTTTTCTCTTGCGGCCATTTCATCAAACACTTGTCATGCTTAATCCCACCTCTAATCCTAGCTCACTATTCTGCACAGGGTTTTGCCCCCATTTGATCTCCATTTAACCTCTCTGTCCCCTCTTGGTCTAACCATGCCCTTAGCACCCCTGTCCCTTATCCCTAACCCCCAGGCCATGCCATGCCGAGCACCCACTTGCCGGACAAACCTTGCCCCGCTGCAGCAGACCACTCCCCCTTCCCTCGCCATGTCTAGGAGGTAGCCAACACCTCACCGCCCCTCTCTGTCCCTTGCCCGAGCCAAGTGCTGTCGTGGACCACCGAGGAGAAAGCGCGCCCAGTGCCACCGCACCATGCCAATGCCGCCCGCAGAGCACGCTCTGTCCCTGCATCCACAAGCCGCCGCTCGACCGCAGCCCGCGCCCACCGCTCCGCCTCGACCTGGAGAACACCCTAGACACCCCCGTTCGCCGCCCAAAGCCCCATAGCCACCGCTCGCCGTGGACACTGCCGCCTCTGCCTCTCAGAGCGCCACCTCGCCCAGACCGCATACCACCGCCCCTACGGCCGCATTTAAGTCCTAGAGCACCGCCAGGGGACCGCCCATCGATCGCCATCCCCAGCCATGTCGCCACCATCGACCGCCCATCTCGCTCGGTCTCACCGTCGGGCCTATAAAAGGAGCCCTCCCCAGCCATTCATCTCCACACCATTCCACTCCCCTCACCTCTCTAAACCTCACCCACCTCTCGCCGGAGCAAGTGGAGCAACAGTTCACCGGAATTGGAGCCGGAGCCGTCGCCTTTGGAGGAGAAGGGTGTCGTTGATTGCGACCACCCCAAGCTCCACCGCGACCACACCTCGCCTTGCCGTCGTCTTCCACTTCGTTTGCCTGCCTCGCCGACCCTGCTGGAGCCCTGGTACGCCCCTAGTAGACCCACACCGAGCCGCTAGGGTTCGAGCTCGTCGGCGACCTGTTCGTCGTCGACGACGACCCTCAGCCATTGATCACGCTTCTAATCGCACGGCCCACAACGCGCGTACCGTTTCGCGTGTTAAGTGCCGCTGACAAGCAGGAACCCCCTGTCAGCTGAGCCCCGCGCCAGGGTGCGCCACTGGGCCGGCCCAAGTCTTTTCCCGCGTTAGCCCATAGATTCAAATCTGGTTTTTTCCTTTTTAGTTAAATCTAGTTTCTGTCCCCTAGTTTTAAAATCAATTCAAAGAGTTTTAGAAATCCAAATTGCATGAAACCAATTTTGTCTGAAAGGTATTAAAATGATCTATCCAAGCCCGTTGGATTTAATTCAATTAGAGTTATAGATCTCTCCTAATAAAAATAAGAAGACAAAAGCTTTTGCAACTTGAAACATTTTTATAAAATCAACCAAGTTAGTTTTTGAGTTGATTCCAACTCTCAAAAATCACATTTCATCATATCTATCTAAATATGTAATAATATTAAGGTTTACATGCAGTGACTTTGGACTAGTACCAAAATAATGCTATATAGGCATTTCTAGTCACTTTAAATCATTAAATAATAAACTTAAACCAAAGTAATATTGATCCAACCTTTAAATCTCATTCCCATATGTTAGAATTTGTGGTGAGGACATGGGTCCACATGATCCCATATTTTGGTGGTGAATATTAAATTTTAGTTAATATTTCAATGAGTAGAAATTACTTTTCCAAAATAAAAAGGTTGAAACTATTGAATTAAACTTGTGATGCTTGTGATGATAATAGATCATCAATTGTGTGTTTTAGAATGCTACTTAGCCTAGTTAAGTATTGTTTGGTGATTGTCTACTCCCTATATATTTATAGACGCTAGTACCGACCAAGCTTTCGAGGAGGTGGAGTTCTACCAAGAAGAAGAATAAGAAAACTTCAACCACTGCACCAACCAAGGCAAGCTATTAGTGGCAAGCTAACCCTTGCAAACATACTTTAGCAAGCTATTGTTAGCAAGCTAGAATAAAATTATATGGTTTAGCAAAGATGCCTTAAGCATGCTTTGATCACACTCCTTTAGCTATTAGTACCCCAAGTCTCACTAACAAGTTTTACCCCTCTTAAGTTATACAAAGTTCTTTACTAAATTTTGAAGGTAGCATAAAGAGTATAAAACTTGACCTACTTAGAAACCTTTAGATGTCATTCTATGGCATGAGATTGATCCCATCTTTCCACCTTAGTGAACACTCTTAACTTAGTATTTTAGAATAGATCAAAATTTGAGTCACTTTAGATGGGAACACTTGGTGAAAATGAATTGTGAAAACCTTGGAATGATGAGTCATTCTATTGAGATGTTTTGACATGTGTTGAGAAACACAACTGGTTTATGATGATGAAAATGATGAGGTATGAGCCTTAACCCTTTTATAAATCTGATGGTTGGATTCGGATGCGATACCATTCCAAATTTACCGTACAACCACATTACCTGAATTGGGTAAGGCTTAGCTAGAAATTTATATGAATTAGTATTAGTTCCCTCACGGGAGAGGTTTGAGATGAGGCTACCTCTCAATGGTGTCCACCTATGCAAAGGCCCAAGATGGTGATGGTCATGGTTGGGAGGCCATACTCATAGGAGAGGTGCTTGTACTATGGTGTGTAAAGGGAAGGTTATGTTTGATTATCTGCATACTAAGTATGATGATTCAGGGTTATCCCTGACAGATGTATCGAATCTTGTGGTGAAAGTGTACCACCTCTGCAGAGTGTCAAACTATTCGAATAGCCGCGTCCATGGTTATGGACAGATGGAATGACCATACTATTTCGTTGTCAGATGTTTTCTAAATAACTTGAAATGAATGAATGAACTTTGACTTGACCACAACAGGGTTGTGTTGATGATAATAGCTTCCCAACTTAAGTGATTCTAGAACTCTACTTTATCTTTCTTGCTTCTGAACTCAGCTTAGGTTTCAAACTTAATTTGATAGTTAACTTAGATTCAGTACTTTAACTTAGAATTATACCTTGCTAGTAGTAGTTTGCGAGTACTTAAAGAGTACTCATGGCTTCTGTCCCTGGCTATTCTCATGGCCAGACTATGAAGGAGACTATCAGGATGATGGTCATCAGGACGGCTATGATAACTAGGACTATCTGCCTTCGTCAGCATTGCCTGTTCCCTTGAAGATGGACCCCACTTCTACGCTTATCTTTTATTTCTGCTGCTTGTTGTATTAAAGACTGGATCATGAGATCCTTATTTGTGTAAAGACCTTATGTATGGTTTGTAATGGATGATATACTGTGATATCCAATCCGTTATGTCTCGCAAAAAAGGTAATCCTGGGATTGCGAGGTATGGCATAACGGGCATCTGGGATTAAAAATTCGGGTGTTGACAGTACGCGTGCTGTGGGCCATAGGACTAGAAGCGAGATCAACGGCTGAGGGTCGTCGTCGAGGATGAACAGGTCGCCGACGAGCTCGAACCCTAGCGGCTCGATGGGGGTCTATTGGGGGTGTACCAGGGATCCAGCGGGGTCGGCGAGGCGGGCAAACGACGTGGAAGACGACGACGAGGCGAGGCGCGGTTGCGGCGGAGCTTGGGGTGGTCGAAATCAACGGCGCCCTTCTCCTCCTGCCGCGGCTGCTCCAGCTCCAATTCCGGTGAGCTGCTGCTCCACTTGCTCCGGCTAGAGGTGGGTGAGGTTCAGAGAGGTGAGGGGAGTGGAATGTTGTGGAGAGAAGAGGCTGGGGAGGGCTCCTTTTATAGGCCCGACGGTGAGACCAAGCGGGATCGGCAGGCGACGGTGGCGACATGGCTACGGCGAGGTAGCGGCATGGCTGGGGATGGCGATCGACAGACGGTTCCCTGGCGATGCTCTAGGACGGTGGCACGCGGTCTGGGAAAGGTGGCGCTCTGAGAGGCAGAGGCGACGGTGTCCACGGCGAGCGGTGGCTGTGAGGCTTTGGGCAGCGAACGGGGATGTCTGGGGTGTTCTCCAGGTAATACAAATATGACTGTAATCATGTTATCAGCTCATACGGTTCTAATATAATCTAGATCATGAGAAAGAGATACAATAGCTACTGCCACAAACTCATAGTCCAGGGGTGGAATACTCCCCCTTCATCATGGTGAAGGTGCTGGAGTCATTGGAGGAGGTGGAGATCACACCGGCAGCGCCCCGCCGGAATTTCCCCCCTGCGATCTTCTACCTCCTGCCTCTCTATTTCGTGTTTCTGTGTTCTGCGGCGCTCCTTTCTGTGAATCATCGGGAGACCTTTTTATACGTGGTTTTAGGTCAGAACCTCTGCCTAGGAGAAAGAATCGACGACATCGGAGTCTCGAGGGGCAAACGAGCACACCAGCCGTGGCCAGCCCCTGGCCGCGTGTGCTGGGCTTGTTTCCTCCTCGATCTTCTTTTCTCGTGGATCTTTGTCCCAATGTTCTTTGTTCTGATAAATATTAGGTCCCGTGAAGTTTCAGGTCAATTGGACATCGTTTGGGTACCTGAAAGTCAAAACTATTGAAATAGGGGTTTTCTACCTCGACAGGGCCAATTCCAAAACAATATGGGAAGTGTGAATTATTCCTAAATATCATTAGAAAACATGAATATACCCCATATATGATGCAAATATGTTGGAATATCAAGTAATAAAGTGCAAAGTTCATGGATGCATTTTACATGCATTAGTGGGTGATGGCAGCGTTTCTACATCGTTACCTTGATGAAGGTGTCGTCATGCAGCTATTGTTGATCCACTCCTACTGCTTCGGGGGAACCCTAAGATCTGGCTTCTAGATTGGGCGATGGCAGCACTACGGTGTTACATTCTGTCTTGGGAGCATTGTTCTATGGAGCAGCGCTGGATGCCAGAGGCAAGAGGTGGAGCGGTTTTGTCTTGCATGGAGACTCTAGTGGAGATGTCAAGTCATGCCTCATGGCTAGGTGTTACGCTCATTCATGCCTGGTTTAGTAGGTGTTAGGCACGAATGATCTCGTGGTGGTCTCAAGTGGCGTCAGATGGTGAGACTTAGCGGCATAGTGCCGAGGGGTCTCGATGTCGATCGCGCGTGTGTGGTGGACGCGCGCATGGTGGTGGAGCTGTTCGACAACGAATAGGTCACCGGCGAGCTTGAACACTAGCGGCTCGGTGGGGGTCTACTGGGGGCGTACCAGGGCTCCAGCAGGGTCGGCGAGGCGGGCAAACGACGTGGAAGACGACGGCGAGGCGAGGCGCGGTTGTGGAGGAGCTTGGGGTGGTCGAAATCAACGGCGCCCTTCTCCACTGCGGCAGCTGCTCCGGCTCCAATTCCGGCGAGATGCTGCTCCACTTGCTCCGGCTAGAGGTGGGTGAGGTTCAGAGAGGTGAGGGGAGTGGAATGGTGTGGAGAGAAGAGGCTGGGGTGGGCTCCTTTTATAGGCCCGGCGGTGAGACCGACAGGAATGGGCAGGCGACAGTGGTGACATGGCTACGGTGAGGTAGCGGCATGGCTGGGGATGGCGATTGACAGGCGGTTCCCTGGTGGTGCTCTAGGACTTGAATGCGGCCGTAGGGGCGGTGGCACGTGGTCTAGGCGAGGTGGCGCTCTGAGAGGCAGAGGCGACGGTGTCCACGGCGAGCGGTGGCTGTGAGGCTTTGGGCGGCGAACGGGGATGTCTGGGGTGTGCTCCAGGTCGAGGTGGAGCGGCGGGCGCAGGCTGGTGCCAAGGGGTGGTCTGTGCGAGCGGGGACAGGGCGTGCACTGGGGGAGGCACTGGCATGGTGCGGTGGAACTGGGCGCGGTTTATGCTCGGTGGTCCACTGCTGCTCTGGGCTCGGGCAAGGGACAGGGGGTGGCGGTGAGCTCCTGGCTACCTCCTAGACATGGCGAGAGAGGGGGAGATGGTCTGCTGCGGCGGGGCAAAGTTTGGCCGGCGACCATGCCCTCGGGTTGAAATGGCAAGAGGGTTAGGGACAAGGGAGAGGGGTGTTAAGGGTTTGGTTAGACTAGGAGGGGACAGAGGAGATAAATGAGGATCAATTGGGGGCAAAACCCTGTTCAAAACAGTGAGCTAGGATTAGAGGTGATAATATGCATGCCAAGTGTTTGATGAAATGGCCGCATGAAAGAAAGTTTGGAATTTTGGTTTCAAAAATTTTGGGTGATCTCCACTAGTGATAGGTAGTCTCTCGTTGCACGGGTTTTGAAAATGGAGCTAAAATAGATGGTTTTTGAAATAGGGATGATCTATGCATATGCATTAGATTCAATTTTAAGCTGTCATTTAAAATAGTTAACAGAATGTTTTTAGCAGATCAAAAGGTGGGCCTTGGTACCTCATTATGTGTACTAGCAAGGGGTGCAAAGATCAAGAATTGTTTCTGTTAAGAATTGAGTACTAGGAATAGCTAAAGTAGGCATGAGAGTTAAATTTGCCAAAAAGACCATTCCTTCTTTTTGATTCTTTTTGATTTGATTTTCTTTAAGAAAAGTTTGGTAATGATGTAGATGATGTTTAAATCACCTAAGAAACATTTTACAAGGGTGATCTCCACTAGTGATAGGTAGTCTCTGGTTGCAAGGGTTTTGAAAATGGAGCTCAAATAGATGGTTTTTGAAATAGGGGTGATCTATGCATATGCATTAGACTCAATTTTAAACTGTCATTTAAAATAGTTAACAAAATATTTTTAGCAGATCAAAAGGTGGGCCTTGGTACCTCATTATGTGTACTAGCAAGGGGTGCAAAGATCAAGAATTGTTTCTGTTAAGAATTGAGTACTAGGAATAGCCAAAGTAGGCATGAGAGTTAAATTTTCCAAAATGACCATTCCTTCTTTTTGATTCTTTTTGATTTGATTTTCTTTAAGAAAAGTTTGGGAATGATGTAGATGATGTTTAAATCACCTAAGAAACATTTTACAAGCATTGGATCAATCAATCATGGTAATTTAAACAACTCCTATTTTAAATGCATACACATATGAATGCTTTCATTTTAAATTTGGAAAAGTTTTTGTTAACCCTATTTTTGGATGATTTGATCTTGTTAAGCTTGGATTAAAGGTTTGGGATGTTACAAACCTTCCCCCCTTAAACAAAATCTCGTCCCGAGATTTACAAAGAAAACTAGGAACTAAAGAGATCTGGGAACTCTGTCCTAATGTAATCTTCGCGCTCCCAAGTAGCTTCCTCCTCGGTATGGTTGCTCCACTGAATCTTGAGAAACTTGATACTCCTGGTCTTGATGGTTCTGTAGGCTTCTTCTAAGATATGGATGGGTACTTCCCGATAGGTCAGGTCATTGTTGATTTCCACAGCTCTGTGATCGATATTCTTGAAAACTTCAGTCTTTTCAGGCACTTCCAAGCATTTGCGAAGTAACGAGATATGGAACACATTGTGGATGGCTGACATCTCTTCAGGCAGTTCCAGTTGATACGATACTTCTCCTCGGCGGTTCAGAATCTTGAAAGGTCCGATATATCTGGGAGCTAACTTTCCCTTCAGACTAAAGCGTTGAGTTCCCTTCAATGGTGAAACCTTGAGATATATGAAATCTTCGACATTGAAAGTCAGGTCTCTCCTTCTTTTGTTAGCATAACTCTTCTGTCTGGATTGGGCGGTCTTGAGGTGCTCACGGACTTTGTGAACTTTCTCTTCTGCTTCTTAGAGAATGTCGGGTCCAAAGATCTGAATCTCTCCTACTTGCGACCAATTCAAAGGGGTACAACACTTCCTTCCGTATAGGAATTTAAATGGTGCCATCTGCAAACTAGCTTGATAGCTGTTGTTATATGAGAATTCTGCGAAAGGCAGGCAGTCTTCCCATTTTGATCCGTATTCCAACACACAAGCTCTAAGCATATCCTCTAGGATCTGGTTGACTCTCTCAGTTTGTCCATCTATTTGCGGATGTACTGAAGTTCAACTTGGTTCCTAAACCTTCCTGAACTTTTTGCCAAAATCTCGAGGTAAACTGGGTTCCTCGATCTGAGACGATGGTCTTGGGGGTTCCATGCAGACTAACAATCCTAGCAATGTACAGCTCTGCTAGTTTTGCACTCTGGTAGGTTGTCTTGACAGGTATAAAGTGGGCTACCTTGGACAGTCTATCAACTATGACCCAGATTGAGTCATTTCCCCTACTGGAAGTAGGTAAACCGGTGATAAAGTCCATTCCGACAGAATCCCATTTCCATTCCGGAATCTGCAATGGTTGTAATAGTCCAGCAGGTCTCTGATGCTCTGCTTTGACTCTTTGACAGATGTCACATTTGGCGATGTAGCTTCCGATCTCTCTCTTCATCTTGTGCCACCAAAATTGCTCTTTCAAATCCTGATACATCTTTGTTCCTCCGGGGTGGATAGAATAAAGAGTATCATGAGCTTCCTTCATGATAATTTCCTTCAGCTCCGAATCTGCTGGCACACAGATACGTCCTTTGTACCACAGTACTCCTTCTTCGTCTTCATTGAATCCAGGTACCTTTCCTGTACCAATACGACGTTTGATTCCGTTGATACTTTCATTTCCCTTCTGGGCTTCCTTGATTTGGCTAATCAAAGTGGGTTGAAGTTCAATGCTAGCTAGGAATCCCTTGCTAACTAACTCAGTCCTGAACTGCTCCAACTCCTCATACAAACTTGGTTGCTTCTCTTTGATCATGGTGTTAAGCCTACACGACAATCTGCTAAGAGCATCCGCTACCACATTGGCTTTGCAGGGGTGATAGTGAATGTCAAGGTCATAATCCTTGATTAACTCTATCCATCTTCTTTGCCTCATATTCAGCTCCTTCTGAGTGAAGATATACTTCAAGCTCTTATGATCTGAGTAAATCTCACAGCGATTACCCATCAAATAATGACGCCATGTCTTTAATGCTAGAACCACAGCTGCTAGCTCAAGATCATGGGTCGGATAGTTCTGCTCATGTTGCTTCAGTTGTCGAGACAGATACGCTATGACTTTGCCTTCTTGCATCAATACACATCCTAGGCCAATCTTGGATGCATCACAATACACATCAAACGGCTTCTTGATGTCTGGCATGATCAAAATTGGGGCGCATATCAATCTCTTCTTCATCTCTTAGAAACTGGCTTCACACTTGTCTGTCCATTCAAACTTCTTGTCCTTCTTCAACAATTGGGTCATTGGTCGGGCTATGCTCGAGAATCCTTCTACGAACTTGCGGTAATATCCCGCTAATCCGAGAAATGAACGAACTTGGGTTTGATTGGTTGGGGCTTCCCATTCCTCGACATCTTTGATCTTGGTGGGATCAATAGAGACTCCTCCGACAGACACAATATGTCCTAGGAATCCTACTTCTTTCAGCCAAAACTCACACTTGCTAAACTTGGCATAAACTGATGCTCTCTCAGGGTTTCTAGGATGATTCTCAGATGTTGCTCATGCTCTTCTTCTGACTTGGAGTAGATAAGGATGTCGTCGATAAACACAACTACAAACTTATCTAGGAAATTCATAAAGATCTTATTCATGAGATTCATGAAATAAGCAGGGGCATTGGTTAATCCAAAAGACATAACCGTATACTTGTATAAACCATAGCGAGTAGTAAAGGCGGTCTTTGGAATATCCGTTGCACGAATCTTAAGTTGGTGATAACCAGTCCTAAGATCAATCTTTGAGAATACCTGAGCTCCAGTAAACTGATCAAATAGATCCTCTATCTTTGGCAAAGGGTACTTGTTCTTGATGGTAACGCCATTCAGCTTTCTGTAATCTGTACACAGACGATTGCCTCCATCTTTCTTGTCGACGAATAACACTGGTGATCTCCATGGTGATGCGCTTGGCTGAATCAAGCATGTTGCTAACATGGCATCCAACTGCTTCTTAAGTTCCACTAACTCTAAGGGGTTCATGGTATAGGGTCTCTGGGCTATAGGTCCGGTTCCGGGGATTAGTTCGATAATGAACTCAATATCCCTATCCGGGGCATACCTGGCAATTCATCTAGGAATACATCGGGGTATTCACAGACTACTCTGACTTGGTCAATGGTGGGCAGGGCTACAGTCTTGTTGCACTTGAATTGACGGGGTAAGGTTTCAGAGATATGCTCTACCGTTACTCTAGAACTACTGGTCATGGTGATGGCTTTCTTAGCACAGTCTAGCAGTCCTTTATGCCTTGACATCCAGTCCATACCTAGTACTACTTCCAATCCTTTGGTTCCAAGTACAATTAGGTTGGCATAAAAATCTATCCCATGTATTCTGATAGGTACAGCTTTGCAAATTTTTCTAGCTTTTGTTGTTGAACCGGGGATTTGAACTATCATGACATGCTTCAGGTTGGTTGGGCGAATCTTACTAGTGCATACAAATTCTTCGGTGACAAATGAATGCGATCCTCCAGAATCAAACAATACTCTTGCTAAAACTGAGTTGACAGAAAACATACCCAGCACTACATCTGGCGCTTCCTGGGCTTCTTCTGCGTTCATGTGGAAGAGACGACCGTTCTTGATTGTCTCGGGTTCCTGGGCAAATCTCCTTCCTGGTTGAACACGACGCTGCTGCTGAGCTCGGGCATTCACAGGGGCATTGGCGGTAGTCTTCTTGGGACACTCATTGGAGTAGTGACCCTTCACTCCACACTCAAAACAAGTGATCTGGGACTTGTCCTTAACTGCGACAGGTACAGCATTGCTGCCAGTTCTGGGTGCAGTGTTGTTGCTGTTGTTGCTCTTGGGAGGGGCACGGTTGAAGTTGTTGGTGTTGCCGGAGTTGTGATTGTTTCCTCCGGGCTTCACATTTCCTTCGCTACGGTTGGGGTAGCTTGGGCGAGAATTTGGGGGTCGGTTGTTCCTTGCTGCATATCCTGGTGAGGGGTTGGGACGGTACTTCTGGTGACTACTGGATCCATTTGCTGCATCATCTGACGCTTGCGGTTGTCATTTGCTGGTTAATCTTCCTTCCATCTGAATGGCGAGTCAACTAGCTCTTCGAGATCCACGGAAATGGATGTTGGCGAGACGATCGCATCTCATCATGCAGTCCGTTTAAGAATCTCTCTTTCTTCTTGGCCTCCGTGTTGATTTCATCCGGTGCATATCTGGCAAGTGACAAGAATTTGTCACGGTACTCTACCACGGTCATTCTTCCTTGCTTCAATTCACGGAGTTCATCTCTCATCCTGTTGACAAGACCTTGCGGCACGTGGGTGCGACTGAACTTGACCTTGAATACTTCCCAGGTCATCACCTGGCCATGGTTCATATTGCGGATGCTATTCCACCAAGCTCTTGCATCTCCCGCCAGATAGTGGGTGGCGAAGAGAACTTTCTCATTCTCATCAACTCCTGCAACTTCGAGGTTGTTTTCCATGGTCTGTAACCAGTCATCAGCATCTAATGGGTTCTCAGATTGGTTGAAGATTGGGGGATTGGTGTTCTGAAAGTTTTTGAGTTTAGATCCATGGTGATCCTGATTTCCATGTCCTTGGTTGTTGAGAGCCATTTGGGCGATCTGCTGTAATGTTGCTAAGTTGGCTTGACGCTCGGCCTTGCTTGCTTCACGGTCCACGATGAGATTCTGCAAGATCTGCAACATTGGGTCCTGCGACGAGCTGCTCCCTCCTTGGTTTCCACGAGTCATCTGAAGATTGAGATAGATATAGGGGTAAGAGGGAAATTCTAAGGTTCATGGTTTTGGGTTTTCAAAGCTACAACTTTGAGTTAGACTCAGGTTTTTCAACTAACTTCATTTTCATTCATGCAAGCAAGCACATGATACAACACACACCACAACAAGCAAAAGGAAAAACAGATGGTTTGAAGAACCATTACGCAAACTACGATACAAAGAGATGATACATCTCATGCTACGACAGTGCTCTAGTGCATCTACTCATCATCGATGAAGTCGGAGTCTTCATCATCAGTGTAGAAGTCCACAGCATCTCTGCCCAGAAATCGTCATCGGTTGCTGAGGTAAGAATCCATATCTCCCTGGATGTCTTCACCCTCATCATCTTCTTCTTTGGCGGCAAGCTGAGCTTCTGCTCCTTGACGGTCTTCTCGAGGCGGCCACCTTCTTGCGAAGACAGGCGATGGTGCGATCCTTCTTTGCCTTGGCGGCGAAGAGCTGGCGATCTTGGATGAGCGATGGAAAGTCCGGGCCTTCTGAACGGCAATTACGGTTGGCTAACTCTCTGGCATTGTCCAGTTCCTGCTGTCGGTCATGAAGCAAGAAGTCAAGGTTCTCCACTTGACGCCTCAACTCAGGGTGACTTGGCATCTCCATCGGCATTCCCATGAAGTCACGTCTTGCATAGTGGGCAAAACGGGTTCCTTGAATCTTGTTGACGCTGAGGGCACATAGACGTGCGAGAGCTTCATGCATTGCCCTGGCTAATCCATCTAGCCAATTGTTCTCTCTCACGGAGAACTGAATTCTTCCAGAAGTTGGTGCTTCAATGCTTCCTCGAAGATCTGCGGTGACTAGCCATTGTAGGTCTCCTCCTGGGGGTCCTGGAAGTTGAGCTCCAAGAAACTCCGGATGTGGACGTCCCAGTAACTCCGATAGTGAATCCAGATCCCTCTCGAAGATCAGCTGACCTCTGTTTCCCAACTGGTAAAACTTGCTGAACTGAGTCTCCATCTACAAGAATTTAGGATGAGGAAGTTAGTGAAGTGATCAAGTGTGTCAAATTTTCAGTAGTAATGTAAGAATTTTGAGGAACATGTATTTTTGAGAAAGAATGAGTTCACAAGGGTAAGAGGGGAAATAGTTTTTCATAAATACTCACTTTGGTTTTGAAGCTAAGTTTTTGGTTTGGACGTCCATTCTAACTAGGGTCTCATATGGTCAGGATGGCTCTGATACCAACTTGTCAACACCCGGATTTTTAATCCCAGATGCCCGTTATGCCATACCTCGCAATCCCAGGATTACCATTTTTGCGAGACATAACGGATTGGATATCACAGTACATCATCCATTACAAACCATACATAAGGTCTTTACACAAATAAGGATCTCATGATCCAGTCTTTAATACAACAAGCAGCGGAAATAAAAGATAAGCGTAGGAGTAGGGTCCATCTTCAAGGGAACAGGCAATACTGACAAAGGCAGATAGTCCTAGTTATCATAGCCATCCTGATGACCATCATCCTGATAGTCTCCTTCATAGTCTGGCCATGAGAATAGCCAGGGACAGAAGCCATGAGTACTCTTTAAGTACTCGCAAACTACTACTAGCAAGGTATAATTCTAAGTTAAAGTACTGAATCTAAGTTAACTATCAAATTAAGTTTGAAACCTAAGCTGAGTTCAGAAGCAAGAAAGATAAAGTAGAGTTCTAGAATCACTTAAGTTGGGAAGCTATTATCATCAACACAACCCTGTTGTGGTCAAGTCAAAATTCATTCATTCATTTCAAGTTATTTAGAAAACATCTGACAACAAAACAGTATGGCCATTCCAACTGTCCATAACCGCGGACGCGGCTATTCGAATAGTTTGACACTCTGCAGAGGTGGTACACTTTCACCACAAGATTCGATACATCCATGGGGGATAACCCTGAATCATCATACTTAGTATGTAGATAATCAAACATAACCTTCCCTTTACACACCCTAGTACAAGCACCTCTCCTATGAGTATGGCCTCCCAACCATGACCATCAGTCATCTTGGGCACTGCATAGGTGGACACCATTGAGAGGTAGCCTCAGCTCAAACCTCTCCCGTGAGGGAACTAATACTAATGCATATAAATTTCCAGCTAAGCCTTACCCAATTCAGGTAATGTGGTTGTACGGTAAATTTGGAATGGTATCGCATCCGAATCCAACCATCAGTTTTATGAAAGGGTTAAGGCTCATGCCTCATCATTTTCATCATCATAAACCAGTTGTGTTTCTCAACACATGTCAAAACATCTCAATAGAATGACTCATCATTCCAAGGTTTTCACAATTCATTTTCACCAAGTGTTCCCATCTAAAGTGACTCAAGTTTTGATTTATTCTAAAATACTAAGTTAAGAGTGTTCACTAAGATGGAAAGATGGGATCAATCTCATGCCATAGAATGACATCTAAAGGTTTCTAAGTAGGTCAAGTTTTATACTCTTTATGCTACCTTCAAAATTTAGTAAAGAACTTTGTATAACCTAAGAGGGGTAAAACTTGTCAGTGAGACTTGGGGTACTAATAGTTAAAGGAGTGTGATCAAAGCATGCTTAAGGCATCTTTGCTAAACCATCTAGTTTTATTCTAGCTTGCGAACAATAGCTTGCTAAAGTATGTTTTGCAAGGGTTAGCTTGCCACTAATATCTTGCCTTGGTTGGTGCAGTGGTTGAAGTTTTCTTATTCTTCTTCTTGGTAGAACTCCTCCTCCTCGAAAGCTTGGTCGGTACTAGCGTCTATAAATATATAGGGAGTAGACAATCACCAAACAATACTTAACTAGGCTAAGTAGCATTCTAAAACACACAATTGATGATCTATTATCATCACAAGCATCACAAGTTTAATTCAATAGTTTCAACCTTTTTATTTTGGAAAAGTAATTTCTACTCATTGAAATATTAACTAAAATTTAATATTCACCACCAAAATATGGGATCATGTGGACCCATGTCCTCACCACATATTCTAACATATGGCAATGAGATTTAAAGGTTGGATCAATATTACTTTGGTTTAAGTTTATTATTTAATGATTTAAAGTGACTAGAAATGCCTATATAGCATTATTTTGGTACTAGTCGAAAGTCACTGCATGTAAACCTTAATATTATTACATATTTAGATAGATATGATGAAATGTGATTTTTTGAGAGTTGGAATCAACTCAAAAACTAACTTGGTTGATTTTATAAAAATGTTTCAAGTTGCAAAAGCTTTTGTCTTCTTATTTTTATTAGGAGAGATCTATAACTCTAATTGAATTAAATCCAACAGGCTTGGATAGATCATTTTAATACCTTTCAGACAAAATTGGTTTCATGCAATTTGGATTTCTAAAACTCTTTGAATTGATTTTCAAACTAGGGGACAGAAACTAGATTTAACTAAAAAGGAAAAAACCAGATTTGAATCTATGGGCTAACGCGGGAAAAGACTTGGGCCGGCCCAGTGGCGCTCCGTGGCGCGGGGCTCAGCTGACAGGGGGTCCCGCTTATCAGCGGCACTTAACACGCGAAACGGTACGCGCGTTGTGGGCCGTGCGATTAGAAGCGTGATCAACGGCTAAGGGTCGTTGTCGACGACAAACAGGTCGCCGGCGATCTCGAACCCTAGCGGCTCGGTGGGGGTCTACTGGGGGCGTACCAGGGCTCCAGCGGGGTCGGCGAGGCGGGCAAACGAAGTGGAAGACGACGGCAAGGTGAGGTATGGTCGCGGCGGAGCTTGGGGTGGTCGCAATCAACGGCACCCTTCTCCTCCAGAGGCGGCGGCTCCGGCTCCAAAACCAGCGAACTGCTGCTCCACTTGCTCCGGCGAGAGGTGGGTGAGGTTCAGAGAGGTGAGGGGAGTGGAATGGTGTGGAGAAGAATGGCTGGGGAGGGCTCCTTTTATAGGCCCGACGGTGAGACCGAGCGGGATGGGCGGTCGATGGTGGCGACATGGCTACGGCGATCTAGCGGCATGGCTGGGGATGGCGATCTATGGGAGGTCCCCTGGCGGTGCTCTAGGACTTAAATGCGGCCGTAGGGGCGGTGGTATGCGGTCTGGGCGAGGTGGCGCTCTGAGAGGCAGAGGCGGCGGTGTCCACGGCGAGCGGTGGCTGTGGGGCTTTGGGCGTGACAGGGGTGTCGGGGTGTTCTCTGTCGGCGGAGCGGTGGGCGCGGGCTGCGGTCAAGCGGCGGCTTGTGCACGCGGGGACAGAGCATGCTCTGCGGGCGGCATCGGCATGGTGCGGTGGCACTGGGCGCGGTTTCTCCTCGGGTGAGGTGTTGGCTACCTCCTAGACATGGCGAGGGAAGGGGGAGTGGTCTGCTGCAGCAGGGCAAGGTTTGGCCGGCGAGTGGATGCTCGGCATGGCATGGCCTAGGGGTTAGGGACAAGGGACAGGGGTGTTAAGGGCATGGTTAGACCAAGAGGGGACGGAGAGGTTAAATGGAGATCAAATGGGGGCAAAACCCAGTGCAGAATAGTGAGCTAGGATTAGAGGTGGGATTAAGAATGCCAAGTGTTTGATGGAAAGGCCGCAAGAGAAAAAGTTTTGAATTTTGAGTTCAAAATTTTTGAGTGATCTCCACTAGTGATAGGTAGTCTCTGGTTGCAAGGGTTTTGAAAATGGAGCTCAAATAGATGGTTTTTGAAATAGGGGTGATCTATGCATATGCATTAGATTCAATTTTAAACTGTCATTTAAAATAGTTAACAGAATGTTTCTAGCAGATCAAAAGGTGGGCCTTGGTACCTCATTATGTGTACTAGCAAGGGGTGTAAAGATCAAGAATTGTTTCTGTTAAGAATTGAGTACTAGGAATAGCCAAAGTAGGCATGAGAGTTAAATTTGCCAAAATGACCATTCCTTCTTTTTAATTCTTTTTGATTTGATTTTCTTTAGGAAAAGTTTGGGAATGATGTAGATGATGTTTAAATCACCTAAGAAACATTTTACAAGCATTGGATCAATCAATCATGGAAATTCAAACAACTCCTATTTTAAATGCACACATATATGAATGCTTTCATTCTAAATTTGGAAAAGTTTTTGTTAACCCCATTTTTGGATGATTTGATCACGATAAGCTTGGATTAAAGTTTTGGGATGTTACAAACCTTCCCCCCTTAAACAAAATCTCGTCCCGAGATTTACAAAGAAAACTAGGAACTAAAGAGATCTGGGAACTCTGTCCTAATGTAATCTTCGCATTCCCAAGTAGCTTCCTCCTCGGTATGGTTGCTCCACTGAATCTTGAGAAACTTGATACTCCTGGTCCTGGTGGTTCTGTAGGCTTCTTCTAAGATACGAATGGGCACTTCCTGATAGGTCAGGTCATTGTTGATTTCCACAGCTCTGTGATCGATGTTCTTGAAAACTTCAGTCTTCTCAGGCACTTCCAAGCATTTGCGAAGTAACGAGATATGGAACACATTGTGGATGGCTGACATCTCTTCAGGCAGTTCCAGTTGATACGATACTTCTCCTCGGCGGTTCAGAATCTTGAAAGGTTCGATATATCTGGGAGCTAACTTTCCCTTCAGGCTAAAGCGTTGAGTTCCCTTCAATGGTGAAACCTTGAGATATACGAAATCTCCGACATTGAAAGTCAGGTCTCTCCTTATCTTGTCAGCATAGCTCTTCTGTCTGGATTGGGCGGTCTTGAGGTGCTCACGAACTTTGTGAACTTTTTTCTTCTGCTTCTCGGAGAATGTCGGGTCTAAAGATCTGACTCTCTCCTACTTACGACCAATTCAAAGGGGTACGACACTTTCTTCCGTATAGGAATTCAAATGGTGCCATGTACAAACTAGCTTGATAATTGTTGTTATATGAGAATTCTGTGAAAGGCAGGCAGTCTTCCCATTTTGATCCGTATTCCAGCACACAAGCTCTAAGCATATCCTCTAGGATCTGGTTGACTCTCTAGTCTGTCCATCTATTTGCGGGTGATAAGTGGTGCTGAAGTTCAACTTGGTTCCTAAACCTGCCTAAACCTTCTGCCAAAATATTGAAGTAAACTGGGTTCCTCGATCTGATACGATGGTCTTGGGGGTTCCATGCAGACTAACAATTCTAGCAATGTACAACTCTGCTAGTTTTGCACTCTGGTAGGTTGTCTTGACTGGTATGAAGTGGGCTACCTTGGATAGTCCATCAACTATGACCCAGATTGAGTCATTCCCCCTACTAGAAGTAGGTAAACCGGTGATAAAGTCCATTCCGACGGAATCCCATTTCCATTCCGGAATCTGCAATGGTTGCAATAGTCCTGCAGGTCTCTGATGCTCTACTTTGACTCTTTGACAGATGTCACATTTGGCGATGTAGCTTCCAATCTCTCTCTTCATCTTGTGCCACCAAAATTGCTCTTTCAAATCCTGATACATCTTTGTTCCTCCGGGGTGGATAGAATAAAGAGTATCATGAGCTTCCTTCATGATAACCTCCTTCAGCTCCGAATCTGCTAGCACACAGATACGTCCTTTGTACCACAGTACACCTTCTTCGTCTTCGGTGAATCCAGGTACTTTGCCTGTACCAATACGACGTTTGATTCCGTCGATACTTTCATTCCCCTTCTGGGCTTCCTTGATTTGGCTAATCAAAGTGGGTTGAAGTTCAATGCTAGCTAGGAATCCTTTGCTAACTAACTCAGTCCTAAGCTGCTCCAACTCCTCATACAAACTTGGTTGCTTCTCTTTGATCATGGTGTTCAGCCTACACGGCAATCTGCTAAGAGCATCCGCTACCACATTGGCTTTGCCAGGGTGATAGTGAATGTCAAGGTCATAATCCTTGATTAACTCTATCCATCTTCTTTGCCTCATATTCATCTCCTTCTGGGTGAAGATATACTTCAAGCTCTTATGGGAGAAAATTTTGTGTTGATGTTTTTTCACAGGGATTAGAGGAGCTGCACCAAGAGAAATCCAAGGATGGTGAAAACCATAAGTTTGGTGATGCCCAAGGCACCCCACTGGACCAACCATACTCTCGGTTTGCACATGTCTACTTTCTGTTTTTCGAGCAACACATTACTATTGCATAAACTTGGAGCGTCTTTTATTTGTTTTAGTTATATTTGAGTAAGACCACCACTTTGATATATATTATGGGAGATCTACTGGAGGTTTGGTTTAAGTAAGGTTGGATGCTATTAAAAAGTTGGGATTGGTATGTTGAAGTTGATATTAAAAAGATTACACATAGTTGCATGGTTCATATGCTTTTAATGAGTATCCATTTGCAAATGCATTGTGTAGAGTTATATTTTATTCATGTTTTGATGCTTGCAATAAGTTTACATTGTTTGACATGGACTGATTAGAACTATGGACTCTTATGCATGCATGTATATGGTCAACTTTCTCCCTCTTGCTAGCCCAAAAATAAAACCAACAAGTTAAAACTTGTTATCCAACTCCTTTGAACCAAGTTTTCCAGAGTGTCCACCATACCTACCTATTGGCTTAATTGCTATTCCATGCATGTTTCTCATGTTTTATTGATTTATCTAGCTTCCAAATTAAGATTATTATGGTTATGTTTGCTATGAGAAAATTGGTTAGTAAAGCTCTCACAAACTTGATGGCACACTTTTATTTCTTGCATATAATAAACTTGAACCATTGTGACTATCTTATGAAGTTGTGTTCTTGACAAATTATGAGTTGGGAGTTATCATAACCATGCTTTCATGGGGCACGTTTTCAACATTGCACTTATTCACATTTAGTTGATATTATGTTCTTTTGTTATGGATGCCTATCATTGTGAAATAAATTGGAACCTTTGTGAGCTCATGGAGTTTGCATATGTGTGAGAGAAACGCCTAGGCCGCTAACCCAAGCCATGCATCATTCATGGTAGAAATTTACAACATCCCATAGTGGGAATTCTATGAAGCATCTTCAATAAAAAGCTATTCCAATAGTAAATAAAAATAATTCCTAAGATGCCCATTATCTGCTTGTCTTGTCATTTTGGTATGGGAAACCTCCCATACCATGGGGCAAGAGGTACCCCGTTTGGCATTCTCGATGATACATATATAATTACAATGACAAGAACTTGCTTAGGGTCCTAAGTTGAGTAGCATGTGGTGTAGGTACTCGTATTCAAGGGGCATGAGGCATACAAATTATACTTTATCAAGCATATAACTCATACTTGCCATCGCATTAACCTTAACCACTCAAGATGCTTATGATAGGGGAAATGAGGGCTCAAAGCTAATGAATACCATAGTTCGAACATGATCATAAGAGGAAGAGTTTGTAAGCTATATGAAACTTATTCATGATTAATCTCTGTTTATTATCTATCTTTCCAAAGTGTCCACTTCTATATTCAGAATTGAGACGAAAACTCTATGACCACTATAGGATGTTTTTACTTTACTTTTGCTTTTGCATTTTGCATTCATTTGGTCCATAGATCTTTCTTCTATGTTACACTTTGTGAATTGCTATTGATCATCCTTTCATGGTATATGAGATATCACTTTATTATCAATCTTCCATATTGTTATTCCTTTGAAGAATGAATCATTTGGATTTGTGTAGCAACAATAATCAGTCTTGATATCCAAAATAGTATTAAAGTACAAAGTCCATGTTAGTTTTATCACTTTAATATTCGAGAATGAGTATAGGTTAAGCTCGGGGATGCTGATGCATGTAAATGCATCCATGAACTTTGCACTTTATTACTTGATATTCCAACATATTTGCATCATATATGGGGTATATTCATGTTTTATAATGATATTTGGGAATACTTTACACTTCCCATATTGTTTGGGAATTAACCCTACCAAGGTAGAAAACCCCTATTTCAATGTTTTTGACTTTTAGATACCCAAACGATGTACAATTGACCTGAAACTTCACGGGGCCCAGTATTTATCAGAACGAAGAACATTGGGCCAAAGATCCACGAGAAAAGAAGACCAAGGAGGAAACAAGCCCAGCACACGCGACCAGGGGGCTGGCCGCGGCTGGTGTGCTCGTTTTCCCCTCGAGTCTCCGATGTTGTCGATTCTTTCTCCCAGGCGAAGGTTCTGACCTAAAACCACGTATAAAAAAGTTCTCCGTTCTCGGAAAGGACCGCCGCAAAAGACAGAAACATGAAACAGAGAAGCAGGAGGCAGAAGATTGGAGGGGGAAAACTCCGGCGGGGCGCTGTCGGTGTGATATCCACCTCCTCCAACGACTCCAGCACCTTCACTATGATGAACGGGGAGTAGTCCACTCCTAGACTATGGGTTTTTGGCAGTTTCTATTGTATCTATATCTCATGATCTCGATTATATTAGAACCATATGAGCTGCATAACATGATTACAGTCATATTTGTATTACCTATGTGGTGGATCTTTATATAGTTGATATTTGAGATTGTAATTATTCAGTATTGGAAGTATATGAATAGATGCATATCATGTACCCCGTTCTTGTTTACTTGTTTTTATCAAACTTGTATATGGGAGCGTGTGTGGGGGAACATGTGCATTAGCTGGAGCAAAAGGGGTGATCTTGCGGGTAGGATAGTAAAACTTGTGAATCACTTGGGTGTTTACTTTACTTAGTTGCCTCGCTAGGGATAAAGAAAATATCATGCTTAGAGTAGATCAAGTATGTTCTTATTTTAACTTCATGGCATAGAACTTAATGCTATACTCTGAAATTGATCTTAATACTAGATTGCTTGAAGACCTCCTTTCTAGTGGAGTATAAGTGAATTGTTAGAAATAACATATCTATGTTAGGACGTGATGTCCATATGAATTGCTATCCATACTTTAACATGTTGCACCAATATTATGTCAATGAGAGTGTCCCGTGTCCACCATAACTTAAAGAGAGAGTGTATAAGCGAAACCATGAACCTCGATCCATTTTAAACCATAAGAAAACACTATCCAACACATCTACATCACTTTTTATTTTCAGTACTAATTAAATCCAAAAATCCAAAAACATTTCTCATACTTGCAAACACCAACCAAAACCCAAAATGATCATATTCCATCACATCATATTCCATTGCATTTACCACCATTGCATTTTACTTTTATTGTATTTTATTTCAGTTTTGCTTACATACACCTTGTGCTTGACAACCACTTGGTGAGGTTGAGGGCACAAAACAATCTACAACTATTTTGTAGCTTGCTTGAAGAAGGACAAAGAGGATCATTCTCTTACACACAGCTCTCCAAGAGTTCGATATTTAAACCCTCGAGTTTCCCTCGTAGGGAAGACTTCCATTTACTACATCACTCTCCACTTAGAGTCTTAACCGTTAAGGTGCAGCGAGAAGCTCCTACAACAACTATCAGGAAGTTTTCTAGCGCTCGCATCACTCGCTAAGACCGAAGTCGGCTCGGTTTTCACCGGCAGCCTCATCTCCCCAACTCATCGCCAGTGTCGGAAGTGGGAGGAAACTACAAAACAACCAGGGCGCCCGTCTTCGACGAAGAAGGAGGCCACCGCCACCTTGGGCTCCTCGTGTTGCGGGCCTAAACCAACCTCCATGGTGCCGCCGTCGGAGGAGTCAAAAAAGCGGGAAAGGGATGGCCCATCCAAACCCATTGAGTCTAGATCCGCCCGCCGTCGTCAGTACGTCGGAGATCGGCCGCCGACAGCCCGCAACACCGCGCCCTCCACCGCATCACCTCCGCACCAACACGCCACCGCACGTCAAAGACCCGGCAACCATAGCACGCCGAAGAGCCGCCACACCATGGTGCAAGGCGGTCGCACCAGCCCAGACTCGTGGGAGTCAGCCCGCTTCTGATCTTTACGCGCGAGGGGGCGAGAGTTCCCCGTCGCCGCCTGTGGTGACCAGGCTTTGCCTAATCGCGCCCTCTAGCGGCAGAGGAGGAGGGAAGGGAGGTGTAGGGGAGGACTACTGCCGACGTGGTTAGGGTTCCCTTCATCGCCAAGTGAGGGCGATGGGAGGGACTGTATATTTTTCCCGAAATGAAGGATGTACCCCGGTATCTATATCGAAAAGATACATACGGTGTTCTTTATTAATTTATTCAACAAAGGATAGACAAAGAGCATACATAAAAAAAACCAAAGCCTTCACACAACACCTACAGACCTCCTACAATGGTTGAAAAACATGTCAACAAGGCCTTATGCCCGGAAAACAATAAAATCCCTCCATCAGCTAGGAATTGGGAAATATCACATACCTCGAGACACCCTCTAGGCCAAACGAGAGTGCTCATCCAGTTTAGCAGCCTCTTAATGGACACCTCATGTGCACGCTGAAGCCGCCGTCACCACCCTAAGACCATTGAGAAATCTTCGCCGATCCTGCCGACGATGCCACCACGACGCCATACGGTGCCGCCACCCTGCGCGAGGCCATCCTCACGTGCCCCGTCACCAAGACCCCGATGATCCATGTCGCCGCTGTTGATGCGGTAGAAGAAACACCACTCCACCATCGGACCCCCTCCAGGCATCTCGTGTTCCAAAATGATGCCCACAAGAGGGTGAGCGACATCGAATTGTCGCCATCATCCGATCTGGGAGACCCTGATCTAGGATTTCCCCTGGAACACCTGTGTGGGTGGAAGAAGAATCACAGTGATGACACCTTCATCAAGGTAACGACGCCCGCAGACGCCGTCATCATCGTCCCCGAATGCATCGGAGCCCGGCTCTCGCCGGCCATCATCAATGCCTCTAGATCCCCACGTGCAGTAGCAGGACCGCCCATGACCTGGTGGGATCCACCCCGCACGCTGACGCCTAGTTCCCATCCTGGTGACCACCAGTCGCCGTGCCGCTGCAGCTCCGGGATACACCGGAGAAGCCTCGCCGTCATGTGCCCCTCGCGCACCACGTCCTCCATGGGGCAGCATCCCACGCCGCCGTCCCGCTCGCGAGGAGACGCGATCTCCTCCCCCACCGTCGACAACGAGCAGGCTTCGCCGGCCGTAACCCTAGGGTGGCGGGAGAGGAATGGGAGAGAGGGGTGGTGGGGGGCTGTAGGCGGCGGCTAGGGTTCCGCTCCCGTCGCCACGAGGGGGACGAGAGGAGGGGGTGAGTCTGTCAAAAGGGTGTATATCTATCATCCCAAATAAAGGGTTCATAGTTTGTAAGTTATTAAAAATGTAAATGTATCCACTCGTGCCCAAAGTTTTGAAAAACTGAGATCGACATTTAAACAAATTTCATTTCATATGACTAATAAATATACGGATTATTTGTGACGCAACAACGTGTGACTTGCAATGGAACAAGAAAAGATAGAAAATGCGAAATTATTTGGAGATATCGTACGGCTGAGCAGGCTATTACAGCATATTGGTCTTGCCGGTCGAGTCAAAAACATGTTGTCTGCTTGGTTATACACGTTGACGCTTGTGTTCGGTGGGCAGCGCGTAGCGGCAGCAGGGGCAGAGACAGCTAAGCGCCAGCCACTCGACGAGGCAGCTGTGGTGGAACCTGTGCGAGCACGGCATCACCCCGAGATCGTCGCGGGCCTCGAAGTCCTCGATGCAGATCATACACCTCGCCGCGGCCGTCGTCCGGTGAGCGGAGCCATGGTCGTCTCGTCCTTCCGCCTCGTGGTACTTGGCCTTCTCGATCCGGTCGGCCATTGCCGTGGCGGAGGCCGGCACGCCTCCAAAGCCGCCGCCACGGTACGCATCGCCATAATCCACCATTCCTCCTGCCCCGCGTTCTGCTGCTGCTTCATCTTCCATGATGTCGTTATCGCCATCGTCATCGTCCGAAGGCTCATCCATGTTGGCTGTAACGGTGGCACCATCGAGCTCGTCGTCGGTTGCGGGGTCTCCTCCTAGCCGTCGGTGCGCCTCTTTTAGCACTGTAAGCAAATCTCGCAGAGTACGCCTAGTGTCCGACGTTGGCGCGAGAATCGTTCGGTGAGGCTGCCTCGGGTCGGACGTGGTTGCAAGGACCGTCGTTTGCAGAGTACGTCTCCAGTTGGACGCTGTTAGTATCGTTCTTGCCCCGTCCATTGCTCAAGCCTGGCCGATCGACGGCGGGAGCTAGCTGCTTACGTGCCTTATGTTATGTGTGATGGCGCTAGCTCCGCAGTCACCAGCTGAGTTAGTGAGTTAGTTACTCTCGGTCGCTTGCTGGTAGCGTTATGGACAACGGTGTGTGTAGTTACACGAGGCCGGCTGCTGGCATATTTGAAGACGCCAGGCACGAGTCCCAGTCGGAAAGGAACTTGAACTTGCCTCGGACTCGTAGAAGGAAGATATCAGAACGGCGCGTTGTACTTACTCGAACAGGAGAAGAGAGAGACACATACGGATCGGGTGTTAGGAAGCTTATTAAGCTTATTAGGTAGGTTTGGAATTGTGCTGTTAGGAAAGTTTGTGTTCGAGTCTATTTCTCCAGTTCGTACTCCCTATAAGACATTTTAGTTTTGTGAATGGATGTATCAAGATGATTTTTATTACTATATAGGTTCACTCCAAAACTCTACGAACCTACACACTAAAAGACGTCTAGATATATTTGATTTACAAAGCTAAAATATCTTTCTGAACGGAGGGAGTATTAAGCAAGGTTTATAAACTAACGTTATACTGGGTCACGTGTTGAGCCTGCAACGCAAATTTCCCACATGTAAGAGGGCCCCCGGCACCATCTGTACCACAGATTTGTTGGAGATTCGTGCAAAAGTCTACTAGTCAAAGGGTCAACCTTTTTGTAGTTTAATCCTTGCATACATATGAAATCTACCTACTCCTCACTCAGACACCACTTAAAAAGAGCCCCCAGGCCCCAGCGAACCCTAACCTGCTTGCGCGACCCCCAAGCCCCAACGCCACCACCCACGCCCCTGTCCGTGCCCTCTCCCATCGCCACCGCCCACGCCCCTGCTCCCTCCTAGCGCCATCGCGCCCGGCCGACCACCACCTCGTCGCCCCCATCTCTCCTCCACCCCACCCGCCTGTCGACGACGAGCCCTCCCATCCAGCACCGCCGCCCACTGCCGACGTGCTCGTAGTGGTATGACCCCTGCAGGTTGGGCCTCGCCGCGCTGGCCGAGGGAGCCCGCCCGTCAACGACGAGCCCGCCTCTCCCACTGCCGACGCCTCCACCCGCGTCGCCGATGTGCCCCGTCAACGACGAGCACAAGCGGCCGCCCCGTTGTCCTAGCGCGCCTCCTCCCGCAGCCCTGAGCCCCTGACGCGCCTCCTCCTGCGGCGCCGACACGCCCCATCCTCGAGGGCCATGCGCGGCCGCCCCGCATCCCCGATCTGATCCGACGTTGCCCTCCAGCCTCTAGTCGAAGAGGACGCATCGGGCCCTCCTTCACCCCAGCGTCGTCCTCCACCATGGGCCCTCCTTCTAGAGGCCCTGGATCCGTGGATCCTCTATGTTTTTTGCCATTTTGAGATTTTGTTTTTGTATCGATTCCTTGATGAACTGATTTGTGCATATTTCGTGGTGGATTTTCTTTGATTCCTAAAAAAATGGATCTGGGTATGGAAATGTATGAATCCCCTTTCAATTGGGTATGAATCCTGTACTAAATCGTATACTGATTAGGAATTTTTTCTAGTGGTCGAATCATAACCTTATGAATCATGTACAGATTATGTATAAATCCTATAATAGTTAGGCGTTTTTGGTATAAATCCTATACTAATAAATCTCACTTGCAACTTTGTATTTCCTGAGAATGAATCTTTGTTGAAACTTTGGTACGTGTATAAATTATGTATGATTCCTGTGTGAATCTCCGTAAATATTTTATATGAACTTTTTTGATAAATCTTTGATGAACCTTTCATACATATTCTGTGAAAAATGGATTTGTCAACTTTTTGATGAAATAAAGTGGATCCATACAAAATTGATGTTGGATGTTTGCAGTACTAATATTCTGGGATTTCTGTCCTTGCAAAATTGATGTTGGATGAATATTTGATGAATCACTTAAGGTTTATTTTATTATTCCTTGCAAAAAAATCAACTTTATTTCATTATTCTTGCAAATTTCTGTCCCCTAACCTTGAATGCTTGCAGTACTAATATTCTAGGATTTGAGGTTATAATTACCTATGAACACTAGGGTGTATCTTATATGTATCTTGATGCACGGGAAATCTGCTATGAATCTGGAAGAAAATAGAGAAGATCCAAGTATGTATTATGTGTGTTCCTTATATGTATCTTGATCATCTATATATTATATATAGATCTTGATAAACCGAAAATTTGATAGTCTTCTGAAAAATATGTATTATGTGTGTTTCTTGGCAGAAACAAGTATGAAACGCGTATATATCTTATGAATCTTGTCTGAAAACACGTGTAAATCTTATGAATCTTGTATGAATCTTCCGAATCTAGGATGACACATGAATATCAAAAGATAAAGGGGTGCCTCGAAATTTATATGAATATGAAGGATATGAAACATGTATGAACATAAAACTGGATAATTAAATTTGACTAATTAATAAAATAAAAAATATTTTCTTTGTGTATCAGGTGGACTGGTGGAGAGACAAACAACTACGAAATATGTATAACACCTGAAAACACTGGGGCCTAATAAGCAAAACAACAATAGACTAGAAAAGTGTAAAAATACTAGCACGAATCTCCAACAAATCGAGGGCTAAGATGGTGCCGGGGGGCCCTCCTACGGGGGGAATGCATTTCCTGTTGGGCCTGTGAGTCGTGTTAGACGCGACTATATCCCCTTATTCAAAGCAATGAAAAAGACTAGAAAAGCAGCCTATGTTGCTGCACAAAATCTCTCTCTAACCTAGCTCGAAATTAGGGGTTTGTTTATCTTCACGCGGATCGGTTTCGTCTAAGATACAACAAATGGTATCAGAGCCTTACTGGCCGGTTCTCCTAGTAATGGGAGGACATGGGCGACGTCGATAACAAGAAGGCACTTGCGGAGGTGTTTGGCACAGCTTTACAAGCTGCGGCTCCGGCGCTGTCACCGACACAATTCTCGCGGTTCGACCGTGAGAACTATGGAGTTTGGGCGGCAATGATACAGTGTGCGATGGAGTCACATGGGCGCTGGAACATCGTGGACCCCGTAGGCAACGAGTACAAGAAGGATGGAATGGAGCATCAACAAAATCACCAGGTGGCCTTGACCATCTATTAGGCTATGCTGATGGATATCATGCAACATCTGATTTTGAAGGAGACTGCGAAGGACGTATGTGACACCATCAAGACATTGCAGCTAGGGCATGATCGTGTACGTGAAGCCTCGCTGCAAACAATATTGAAAACCTACGAGAATTTGCAGATGAAAGAAGATGAATCTGTGGAGAAGTTCGCGGTCAGGGTAGTTCCCCTGGTCAATGCAATTCGTACGCTCGACGAGAAACTAGATGAGATCTCCGTCGTGCACAGTTTTCTCAGCAGCGACTACGCGATACATACCCATAGTATCAGCGATCGAGCAGCGTGTCTGATAAGGGGTGACCTCAAGGGTGGCCCGATCTTCACGGATCTCGTGGTCAAATCGATAGAAAAGCGAGGGAAAAGGTAGCGGAAGCAAACTCACACCTCGCGAAAAACACGATGAACACACACAAAACTCACACAATAAAAGGCCGATTGCTCCTGCCAGTGGCCACTGGTCCGGTAGAATCCTCGCAAGGAAAGATCGGTCAACGTGCTCCCTCGATCCTAAGCGGAGAGGGAAGAACACCTTGGAGAGGGTATTGACAACTATGTTCACGCACTCGCAAACATAGACCTTGTACAACGAGGGAGGCGCGATGCAAACTCCAACTAGGTGGTGATGATAGTCGGTCCCCTTTTGTAACGGGATGAGACAAAATTAGAGATTCCACAAAGGGGGTGTCTTTAGTCTATCATCTATGCCTAAGGGATACATGAGGGGTAGGGGCTCTATTTATAGGCCAGCCACTAGAATGGGGGTAGTTTAGGCAAAGGGGTAAGTAAAGGGAATATTCTAGGGCATCAAACCCAGATCCGTGCACAAACGGCATTTCCGGCAATAAGTCCGGTGGTACTAGTTCTAGCGCTGGAAGTTCCGACGAGCACCGATAATTCCGATCGGTGCCAGATTAGTCTTCTGTACGCGATTCCAGCTGGACTTCTGGTCCACCGTTTTGGTCGGCGCGGGATCCGGTCTGCCAGAGCTGGCGTCGGGAATTCCGGCGTGGAAACCGATTCGCCGGTTCTGCCGCCGGTTTGGCTCTATCTCCTCCGCTCCTCTTCCAAGCCTCTGTCTTATCGGGCGTGAGTCCTCGGGCTTCCTCCCTTGCCTATGTACTTGTCGGTGTGAACCTAACATGGTCATAGGACGGAGTATGAAGTAGTATACCATTCAATGGGTAGGAAGTGGGATCTCAAAGAGGATAGGATTCACCTTTGGAGTCCATGACGACTTGGCATAAGTTGAGATCTTGATGTAGTAATGACCGTAGGTCGGGCTACATCAGCTCCCCCCTTCAAAAAGAGTCATCCTCGACTTGTCATGCTCACCACAAAGAAGAGGATGTCGAGAGACCTTCTTGATCCCGGGGTTCACCATATAGTCGTCCTCGGGAAGATTGAATTGACAACACTTCAATGTTCATTTTCTTTTCATAAATCCTACAAAGCTCACAACAAAAGCGAAGAAACACTCAAAGAGTAGCCAATTCATGAAGATTATAGCATGAGTTCTCAAGTAGAAGGAATTCAACTTATGGTGTAGAGATAGCTCGATGAAGGGCATTCATAGGTAACTCTCTACGGTTTTTCTTGTCAACTCTTGGTTGGTAGAGGTTGATGTGTATGCATTCATACCTTCACATAACAAAGACAAAGCAACATATGTTCGTGCGTGATAGAAGAGCATGTCATATGTGCCATGCCCATTCTTGTTCACAACACTACTAGCACAACTCAAGTATAGCAAACGGGATGCATATGCAAGGTCAAAGTGGATGGAAATCGTTTGAACATCATCCAAATGTGGGAACTCGAAAACTCCATATAACGTCTTAGTGTGGCACTCAAAGCAATTGACTAAAATATTGATCAACATCTTTGATGCAAGAATAGGAGAGTTCGGCAAAAACACATGAGGAAGAATATCCAAAACAACATCATTATTTGTGCAAACCAACCATTGGAAAGAGAAATTGTTCGACACGTTGGATGTCACACACAAAGCATCAAAAGCCAAAATCATGAGCATATGAGTATCACAAGCGGAAGAAAAATCAACATGTTTGCAAACAAACCAGATGAAAGAGCAAGTGGTCCTTATGTTTGTTACAACAACAATACGAGATACTTGGAATCTCTCATGGCAATACATGCTCATAATGGCATTATGGTTACACACAAAACATCAGAAAGAGAAATTGTTCAACATTTTTGTTGCAACACACAAAGCATCAATATCCAATAGCAACGAAACATGATTGTCACAAGGTGAAAGAATACCATTAACATGCCTGCAATCAACCCATAGGAAAGAGCAGTTTTTCAACATGAAAGCTGCAAAGCATGAAAAAGGTATCAGAGCTAGGTTCGATCTTGAACTCACTTGGGGGATGCTCTCTAGAGCTCTTTTTGTTAACTCCTGCTCAACCGAGGTTGACATGATCGTGCAGGTACCTACACATGTTAGACACAAAAGGAAGAACGTGTGTGCATGGTAGAGAAACACATCATCCATCATGACGTATCTCTTCTTGTGCACATCACCATGAGTGTCAATCAAGTGTAATTTATGTGCATGGTGAGTATGCAAGTGGGGAACATGCTTATCATGGAATTTGCCAAAATCTCCAAAATTTGAGAAAACTATGGGGGCCATCTCAATAAAAAACATATAATAATTATTGTTGCCTGCAAAACAAGTGAAAGAGAAATTATTCATCTTATTGCTAGCAGTGGGAGAAATTGTAGAACATCCATGACAAAGCATGGTCCGAGTGGTACCATTTTTAACATCATTGCAAGCAAAACATTGGAAAGAGCAATTGTTCAACAAAGTTCAAGCAATGATATCATCAATGTAACGTTTAGCGCATGGCATGTCTATGGCAACATCATCACAATCAAACAATTTCACATGCTCAACATTATGCAAAGGCAAAGTATCACACAGAAATATCAATGAATCATATGTGATATCATAAACATCATCCATAGCATGCCAATCATCACAAGTCATCATGTCCACTAGTGGGATCATGGCATCATCAACACTCGTATTTTTACCTTGTTCATACCTCTCATATGAAGTGGGTGTTGTGGTAGTCTTGGCCTCCATGTGGGCGACTTATTCATCATGTATGGGATGGCATCATCGTCATCCACCATGTATATCTTCTGGGTCGGAGGCATCATCATCTCCAAGCTTGGCACTTCTTGATCCATGGAACCTAGCACATAATGAGATAACACACTAGAGGTAGAGGGTAAGTAGTTAGAAATCAAAGTGGTCTCACATGACCTATCAACTACCACTCTGAACTCACTTAGTGTATCACTCATACCCTCCAAATGGAAGCACTCAATCTCACGTATGGTGGAGTCACTCATCTCACTCTTTCTCTCACTCAAGTGGGCTAAGTGGCTCTTGCTAACTCAAGATGTTGAGCTCGTTGGGGAACCCCAAGAGGAAGGTATGATGAGTATAGCAACAAATTTTCCCTCAGTTATGAAACCAAGGTTATCGAACCAGTAGGAGCAAGGAAACACCTCCAAGGTGTTGTTTCCAACTTGGAATCCTGCACAACACAATCACAGAACTTTGCCCCCAACTCAGTGAGGTTGTCAATCTCACCGGTTTTGCTAAAAGCAAAGGATTAAACGTATTGTGTGGAAGATAGTAATAGCTTGTAGAAAGTAACCAGAAAATAGTAAATAGCTTTGTAGATTGATAGTAAAAGAAAGGACCAGGATCCATAGTTCACTAGTGGTGATTCTCCTTAAGATAGATGACATGTTGGGTGAACAAATTACAGCGGGGTGATTGACAAACATCAAGAAAGCATGCATGCATATACTAATCATCTTGACTTCTATGAGATTTGATTGGGTATTACAACATTATACATAGACCATAATCCAACTGCATCTATGACTAATAATCCACCTTCAGGTTATCATCCGAACGCCTTCTAGTATTAAGTTGCAAGCAACAGATAATTGCATTAAGCATTGTGTGTAAAGTAAACAATACAATTGTTCTATGAACAAAGGATTGTTGTTTTCTCCCTAGTAGCAACATCACATCTAGTACCTTAGAGATTTCTATCACTTCCCCAGATTCCTAGAGGCATGAACCCACTATCGAGCATAAATACTCCCTCTTGGAGTTGCTAGCATCTACTCGACCAAGATAGCTACTAACAACGGAGAGCATGCAATATCACAAATAACAAAAAACATGATAGAATCAATAATCAATCTGAAATAGCATCTCAATATCCATCGGATCCCCGCAAACACAACATGTATGATTACAAATACATGATCTTGATTAGGAACGGAGCTCACAAGATCTAAACATGGTAGCACAAAGGAGAAGAACCAACCATCTAGCTACTACATGGACCCGTAGTCCAGGGATGAACTACTCACACATCACACCGGAGGCAGGCATGGTGATGAAGAAGGCCTCCAGGGTGAATTCTCCCCTCCGGCAGGGTACCGAGAAGAGCTTCAGATCCCTCCCGGTCTAGGGATGGATATGACGGTGGCTACAGACTTTTTCGTGGAATTTTGATCAGGTACTTAGGGTTTCTATATCGGAGGCTTCTTATAGGCGAAAGGGGAGGCCGAGGGGGTGTCCTAGGCGGCCACACCACCCCTGGTGCGGGCCAGGCCTGGCCACACGGCTAGGTGGTGTGGCCGGCCTCTGGCCCCTCTCCGTCTCGTCTTCTGGCTCCGTGTCCCCCTCGGTGAAATATTAACTTTGGCTTTTGTCCCGTCCAATTCTGAGAATATTCATTTTCTGACTTTCCTGGAACCAAAAACAGCAGAAAACAGGCAGCTGGCACTATGGCATCTTGTTAATAGGTTAGTCCAAGAAAGTGTATAAAAATACTCCAAAGTATGGACAAAACATAAGAAAGTAGATATAAAACAAGCATGGAACATCAAATATTATAGATACGTTAGAAACGTATCAGCTCTCATACTCACATGGGATTGGTACCACATCATCATTCAAAGATATAGGGATAGGCTTGGTGTGCTCAACTCCATGCGCCTCCTTTGGTGAAGGGAAAATCCCATGTTCACCATTCTCGACCTTGTCTCTGTCTTGTACTTTGGGTGCCATTGTGGTTGTGGCACTCATATAGGAAGTATTGGTCCTTGACACTGTCTTCGCCATTGCATCCAATTGTTGGCAAAGCAACTTGTTTTCTTCTATCTCTTAGGGGGTCATATTTTTTACGGCCTCGTCCAACTTGGCAAAGTAGAGGTCCATCTCTTGCTTGAATGACATCCTTAGAGTGCTTGGAGAAGAAGTTGCATTGAAGCTCTTGTAGTTGGATGCTTCATCTTGAACTTGAAGTTTTGGCGTTGAAGCTTGATGGTGTGGAAAAAGGCTTGCTCTTGGTGCCATTTTGGTGGTGGCACTAGTAGAGGAAGGTGCCTTATGGTGATGGTGTCGACAAAGGTCATTGGCGTGCCTTGCCGAAGGTTTATGTTGGTGAAGCACTTGGTCACCCACATGACACTCGCGATGATGATCCTTTTCCTTGGCACTCTTCTTTTCATGGCGGTGCCTTCTTGATCTTGATTGAGCATTACGTATGGTGCTCCACATGTATTCTCCGCCTACATGGCGAAGATGCCTTGAACGATGTCTTGTATCCTCTTGATGTTGGTGATGATCACGAGAGGATGTATGTCGATGAAGATTCTTCTTGTGTGGCAACTCTAGTGGGAGATGATGTTGGGGCACCACTTTTCTTGGAGTAGGCGGCACTTGATGCCTTGGAGGTAGATGCGATGATGGCTTGGATATGATGGTGCTCGTCGCCTTAGAGATGGTGGTGCATGACGCCATGTAGGTGGTGACGCTTGATGCCTTGGAGGTGGATCATCGAAGTAGGTGGTGCCCTTTGGTGTGGCACGCATGGCCTTGAATGTCATGGTTTCTTGATGGTGTACCTTCTCTTTCTTGGCGTAGTAGTCCTCCATCTCCAAGCAGTGGAGGTATTCTTCATGGCTCATGGAAGAGCTTTCGAAGTTGGTGAAGTTCGCCAAGTCCTCCATGCTTGGTGATGCGTCGTTGTTGTAGGACTCGAAGTCGTCCATGCTTGGGGACTCGTTGTTGATGTAGTAATCCATATCACCTAAGCATGTGGACCCATTGTTGGTGTAGTGCTCCATGCATGAGGAGCCATTGTCGATGTAGAGATCCAATTCCTCCATGCTTGAGGAGCCATAGTTGATGACGTGCTCCATGTCTTCCATGCATGTTGAGCCGTCATAGGTGTAGTGCTCCGGGTCCTCAAAGCATGCGGAGCCATTGTCGGTGTAGTGCTCCTTCATGTCCTCTATACTTGTGGAGTCGTAGTCATGGTGGCTCATCATGGATTCTTCATAGATATTATCCTCGGTTCCGGAGTCCCTAGACATGATTCACAAGACCAAGTGATGTATATGGAAGTGGTAGGGGGTTAGGGATGCAACGTCAAACCTTACCTTACCTTGGAAGATAGTATCGTGCAAGTGGCCACACTTGAGAGCAATCAAAACCAAGTAAAGTGAAGTTCACATGGAACACCAAAACCAACTAACCACTAAAAACACACACACAAAGCTTATGGTGAAAGGGTATGGAAGGTGGCGTGTCCAAGAACAATCTAAAATCAAGATATTGTAATGGCAAGTAAAGAACCACTATGATCACAAAGACAAACAAGTCAATCCACAAGATAGGAATATGTACAAGGAAACACACACGGTGGAATAAATGGTACTTGTGCAATGGAGAAAGTGAGCTAAGTACCAAATGATTACCTAGCAAAGACTATAAGCTCGTGTCGCACAAGTGCTAGGAGAGACGCTTGTTCGATTGCAATAAAATTGGTGGGTTACAAGATATGCACAATAAGTACCACCTATTTGATGTTCATCGAGCTCGTGCTTCCTATTCTATGAGGCACTTGTTTCTTTCTTTTTATTTTTCTTTTTCCTTTTTTATATATTTTTTCTTTTTGTATCACTCTTTTTCTTTTCTTTTCACTTGCCTCTTCCTTGTGCCAACAACTATACAAGATAACTATATGGGATAGCGTGCTCACAACTTTTCCTCGGAATTCTACAAGGTATCAAATGTGCATAGCCTAAGCAATCATAGGAGGAACTAGTCTCAATAGGTGTTTGTTGGTCGCAAAGATAGTGTAGCTCACAAAGGAATGCAAGTGGGGAGAAGTCGTGGAACTTTTATACCTTTCATCGCCGATCTTTACCCTTTATTGTTGGATTTCGCCTTGCTCATGGAATTTGGATGGAGTAGATAGCATGAACCACATAGATGATGATGTAGAGATCCTTCTCCTCTTTGAAACGACCTAAAAACACCAAAATCCGAGTTCGTATGCAAAAGTTATGCTCACAATGGTGCGAAGCTGAAGCTGTTGGTGGCCAAACCGGTCGGACCGGAATTCGCACCGGCATTTCCGGTGGTGGAGCCAGTTTCACCAGAATTCTGACCGGAAATTCCGGTTGCTGAACCGGTCGATCGGACTTGGCGTCGAAGCGAGTTCGGGACACAAAAAACGTGATTTTCTGCGGAAAAACTTGATAAAAAATTCAGATTTGAGGGGCAAATAATGAAATTAGGCCATGGGAACATAGTGGAAGGTAGATCAACAAGTTTAACAAGTAATCCACGGATCAAAACCTACCAAAACGCACTCAAATCACATATTGATCCTAAAAAAGAAATTGGGGCTATTTTTGGTGGAATTTTCGAATTTATGAGGAAAAGACCAAATGGATGTGAAATCCATGGCAACCAAAACCTGCTGATACCAGATGATAAGGGGTGGCCTCAAGGATGGGCCGATCTTCACGGATCTCATGGTCAAATGGATGGGAAAGTAAGGGGAAGGGAGAAGGTAGCAGAACCGAACTCACACCTCGTGAAGAACACGATGAACACACGCAAAACTCACACGATACAAGGCCGATTACTCCCGCCGGTGTCCACCAGTCTGATAGAATCCTCGCAAGGAAAGATCGGTCAACGTGCTCCTTCGATCCCAAACGGATAGGGAAGAACACCTTGGAGAGGGTCTTGACAACTACACTCACGCACTCGCAAACGTAGGACTTGTACACCAAGGGAGGCACGATGCAAACTCCAACGAGGTGGTGATGATAGTCAGTCCCCTTTGGTAAGGGGATGAGGCAAAACTAGAGATTCCACAAAGGGGTGTCTTTAGTCTATCATCTATGCCTAAGGGTAACATGAGGGGCGGGGGATCTATTTATAGGCCCACTAGAATGGGGGTAGTTTAGGCAAAGGGGTAAGTAAAGGGAATATTCCAAGGCATCAAACCCAGATCCGTGCGCAGATGGCATTATCGGCAATAAGTCCAGCGATGCCGGTTCTGGCGCCGGAAGTTCCGGCGAGCGCCGATAATTCTGGTCGGCGCCGGATTAGTCTTTTGTATGTGATTCTGGTTGAAATTCCGGTCCACCGGTTTGGTTGCCGATTCGACACGGGATCTGAAGGGTTCACAACATAGAAAACAAAAAAATTCCTACGATGGGAACTATACGCCAAGGTCTATCTACTAGATACAAGCAACGGGTGGATATACATCCATGGAGAGCTTACCCTCGAAGACAACAAAGTTTTGTTAATGAGTATGAACTCGTGGATGATGTAGTCGTTCGCTTGCCGATCTCAAGATCGTGTGGAAGTCCTAGCGCCGCAAACCAGCTGCGCATCCGCACTCGCACACACGTTCATGCCACCGAACAACCTCTGCCTCCAAGCTCCAGCGATGCAGCGGAAGCAGCAACTCCTTCAAGATGAAATGCCACCGGGAACATGTATCTCGCTAATCCGAGACCATGGGGGAATAATACTAGAGGGGGAGAGAGATCCTTCACGAGGAGGTGTTAGGAAGAAGGGTGAGATGGGTGGCCTTTTATAGGAGGGGGGTACCCCTCCCCATGGCCGGTGCCCCATGGGGGTGACCCCTCACCTCCCCATTCATGTGGTGGTAATCCCCTCCACATAAATTTGTCCCTTAACATTCCTCTTTAAAGTCTTTACTTGAAATGCATTAAATTTCTCCAAATTTAATGCTCTCTCATTTAATAAAACTCTTTTATTAATTTTATTCAGAATTTTGTTAATTACTTTAATTAACAAACATTCACATAAAACCCCTTGCAACATTTCAATATTACATGCAGAACCAATTTCAGCAATTTCACCCGAAACAATTTCGGTGTCTATTGAAATAATTCCAGCGCTTTGCAATTCATTCGTCTGAAACATATTTGATCAAAATGGTGTTGGTGTCCCTTAAGTGTGTCACCCTACGGTTCGTGAATAATGCAGACATGATCGAGACCCCTCTCAGATCCATACCTAGTTTGATCTCGTTACCGACATGTACTCTTTTCTCGTTGCCGTGATATAACATTCTAGTGATCTCATAACTTGCTTGCAAGCTAACCAATGTGATATCACCGAGAGGGCCCAGAGTATATCTATCCGTCATCGGGATGGACAAATCCCACTCTTGATCCATGAGCCTCTACATAACACTTTCGTAGTACTGAACCAACCTTTATAATCACCCTTTCACGGTGTGACGTTTGATGTTATCAAGATACTCTTCCAGTGTTAGTGATTAACATGATCTCATGGTCTAAGGACTAGGATTACTTCGTTAGATGTTATAGCAATATAAACACAATGAATTTGATCGTAATGCTATACTTCGGATGAATGTTCATCACATCATTCCACTAATGTTGTGACCTCGTTATTAACAACATCCAATGTCCATGATCAGAAAACCTTGATCATCTTGTTAATCAACGAGCTAGTTTATAAGAGAGGCATAACTATGAACTTTCCTTTTGTTTATTAAACACACATGTATTAACGTTTCCAAATTAATACAATTATAGATGCAAAATAAACATCTATCATATACTTGGAATATGTATAATAACAACTTTATCATTGCCTCTCAGGGCATATTCCCTTCAGTCTCCCACTTGCACTAGAGACAATAATCTAGTTACATGGTGATAAATCTAACACCCATGGAGTTCTGGTGTTGATCATGTTTTGCTCTAGGGAGAGTTATAGTCAACGGATCTGCTACATTGAGATTCGTATGTACTTTACAAATCTTTATATCTCCATCCTTGACATGCTCACGGATGGAGTGAAATCGGCGCTTAATATGCTTGCAATTCTTGCGATACCTTGGTTCCTTTGCGTTGGCTATGGCTCCATTGCTGTCACAATAGATCACCATTGGATCCAACGCACTAGGAACCACACCTAGTTCGGTAATGAACTCCTTCATCCAAACTGCTTCCCGTGCTGCTTCTGAAGCAGCAATATATTCCGCCTCCATTGTTGACCTTGTTACCACGGGTTGTTCGGAGCTCCTCCAACTAACTGTTGCTCCGTTCATGAGAAATACATATCCGGATTGAGACTTAGAGTCATCCGGATCAGTGTCAAAGCTAGCGTCGACATAACAATTAGCGACCAGCTCTTTTTCACCTCCATATACAAGAAACATTTCCTTAGTTCTTCTCAAGTACTTAAGGATATTCTTGACCGTTATCTAGTGTTCCAAACCTGGATCAGATTGGTACCTACTAGTCAAACTAATAGCATGTGCCACATCCGGTCTTGTACATAGCATGGCGTACATTATAGAGCCTATGGCTGAAGCATAGGGGATCTTATCCATTATGTCTCTTTCTTCTGCCGTAGTCGTACTTTGAGTCTTACTCAATGTCTTGCCTTGCAACATAGGTAAGAACCCCTTCTTACTTTCATCCATTTTAAACTTCTTTAAAATCTTATCAAGGTATGTACTCTGCGATAGCCCTATTAGGTGTCTCGATCTATCTCTATAGATCTTTATGCCTAATATATATGACGCTTCACCAAGGTCCTTCATAGAAAATTTGCTGTTTAGATAACTTTGAACACTGTTTAAAAGATCTATATCATTTCCAATCAATAATATGTCATCCACATATAATATCAGAAATGCCACATTGCTCCCACTCACTTTCTTGTAAATACAAGCCTCTCCATAAGTTTGGACAAATCCAAACTCTTTGATCACCTCATCAAAGCGGAGATTCCAACTCTGTGATGCTTGCTTCAGTACATAGATGGATCGCTGAAGCTTGCACACCTTGTTAGCATCCTTAGGATACACAAAACCCTTTGGTTGTATCATATACAACTCTTCTTCAATATTACCATTGAGGAATGCAGTTTTGATGTCCATCTGCCATATTTCATAATCAAAATATGTAGCAATTACTAACATAATCCTAACTGACTTTAGCATCGCTACGGGAGAGAATGTCTCATCGTAGTAAACTCCTTGAATTTGTCGAAACCCTTTTGTGACAATTCGAGCTTTATAGACGGTTACATTACCATCAGCATCAGTTTTTCTTTTGAAAATCCATTTATTCTCAACAGCCTTTTGGTCGTGAGGTAAGTCCACCAAGGTCCAAACCTGGTTTTCGTACATGGATTCCATCTCAGATTTCATGGCTTCTAGCCATTTGTTGGAATCCAGGCTCATCGTCGCTTCTTCATACATCACAGGGTCATCTATTTCATCAACCATGAAATTCACAATAGGATTCCTGTACAATTCAGGAGCTGCACGTGTCCTGCTTGACCTGCGAGGTCCGGTAGTGTCCTCTTTCGGAGTTTCATGATCATTATCATTAGTTCCTTCTTCATTTGGTGAATTCAACTCCGGAACAACTTCCGGTGCTGCGCCACTCGCCATTTCATGAAGAGAAGGTTCAATAACCTCTTCGAGTTCTACCTTTCGACTACTCACACCTTTCGCGAGAAACTCTTTCTCTAGAAAGGATCCATTCTTGGCAATGAAAACCTTTCCCTCGGATCTATGATAGAAGGAATACCCAATTGTTTCTTTAGGGTATCTTATGAAGACGCATTTTCCCGCTTTGGGTTCGAGTTTATCAGCCTGAAGTTTCTTCACATAAACATCGCATCCCCAAACTTTAAGAAATGACAACTTAGGTTTGTTTCCAAACCATAATTCATACGGTGTCGTTTCAACGGATTTAGACGTTGCCCGATTTAAAGTGAATGTAGCGGTTTCCAGTGCATAACCCCAAAATGATAGTGCCAAGTCAGTTATAGACATCATAGATCGAACCATATCCAATAGAGTACGATTACGACGTTCCGACACACCATTACATTGTGGTGTTTCGGCAGGCGTGAGTTGTGAAATTATTCCACAATCTCCCATGGGTGCGCTAAACTCGTAACTAAGATACTCTCCTCCACGGTCGGACCGCGGAAATTTGATCTTTTTATTACGATGATTTTCCACTTCATTCTGAAATTCCTTGAACTTTTCAAAGGTTTCAGACTTATGTTTCATCAAACTCATTCGTGAAAGTAGCAAAATAACGATATCCACCTCGCTCCGACACTATCATTGGACCACATACATCGGTATGTATGATTTCCAATAAATCTTTCGCCCGTTCCACTGAACCAGAAAACGCCGTTCTAGTCATCTTGCCCATAAGGCATGGCTCACATGTATCAAATAATTCAAAATCAAGTGATTCTAAGAGTCCATTGGAATGGAGTTTCTTCATGCGTTTAACGCCAATATAACCTAGATGGTAGTGCCACATATATGCAGATATATCATCATTAAGTTTAATCCTTTTAGCATCAACATTATGGATATGCGTATGAGTACTATCGAGATTCAACAGAAATAAACCATTCATCACGGGTGCATGACCATAAAATATATTATCCATATAAATCGAATAACCATTGTTTTCTGATTTAAACGAATAACCGCTTTGCAATAAACACGATCCGGATACAAGTTCATGCTCAGCGCAGGCACCAAATATCAATTATTTAAGTTTATCACTAATCCCGATGGCATATGGAGAGGCAGCGTTTCGACGGAGATCACATCAACTCTTGATCCACTTCTGACACTCATTATGACCTCGTCCCTTGTTAGCTGTCGCTTGTTTCGTAGCCCCTGTATCGAGTTACGTATATTAACAACTGATCTGGTATCAAATACCCAGGTGCTACTGCGAGTACTAGTCAAGTACACATCAGTAACATGTATATCACATATACCTTTGCTTGCCTTGCCGGTCTTCTTGTCCGCCAAATACCTGGGGCAGTTGCGCTTCCAATGGCCAATCCCCTTACAATAGTAGCACTCAGTATCATACTTAGGGCCAGCCCGGGATTTCTTTTCAGGCACAGCAACAGATTTGCCGCCCTTCTTTCCCTTTTGTTTACTCTTCTTGTCTTTCTTGAAACAGTGGTCCTATTGACCATCAACACTTGATGTTCTTTCCTAATCTCCACTTCTGCAGTCTTAAGCATTGACAAAAGCTCGGGGAGAGTCTTCTTCATGCCCTGCATGTTATAGTTCATCACGAAGCTCTTGTAGCTAGGTGGTAGAGATTAGAGAACACGATATATGCCTAAGTCAATGGGAATCGTTATTCCCAAGGACACAAGCTTATTAGCGTACCCAGACATTTTGAGTACGTGCTCACTTACGGAGCTATTCTCTTCCATCATGCAACTAAATAAATTTTCTAAAGCATTATAACTCTCTACGACAGCATGGGTATCGAAAATCATTTTCAATTCACCCATGGTATCAAAGGCATTGCCATTTTCGAAACGCTTTCGAAGTTCTGGCTCTAGCCCATATAGTATGTCACAATGAACTAAGTTGTGGTCCTCCTGACGAGTCACATAGACATTCTTGTCCTCGTCAGGGGCATCGGGAGCTGGTGGGAGTCCTAGCAGCGCTTCTAGCACATATTGCTTTTGTGCAGCAGAGAGGAGTCCTCAAATTCATGGCCCAGTTGGTGAAGTTGCTACCATTTGCAACAAGTTTCTCTTTATCTATGAACACATTGAAATTAAAAGGAGGTGGTGCCATCTACAATAAAATTTGTAAAGTTTATTTAGACTAAGTTTATGATAGATTGAGTTCAACTAAACTCCCACTCAAAAACAAAATCCCTCGTGTCTTTTTGGTGATTACATGAACCAAATTCACTACACCAAGTCCGATCATCACATGAGTCGGTGTAGCTTCAAAGGCGAGCATCTATATGGGCATCATATCAACTATATGACTCATGCTTAACCTTTCGGTCCGTGTTCCGACCATGTCTGTACATGCTAGGCTCGCTAAGTAAGAACCTTAGTACTCACGTGTGTAAAACTTTCTTACACCCGTTGTATGAAAGCGCAGAGTCGAGTACACCCGATCATCACGTGATGTCTTGAAACACGATCCATAGAATGGTGCATACTTAAGGAAGAACACATTTTTATCTTGATATTTAAATGAGGGGTCATCTTATAATGCTACTAAAACGCCAAACAAGCAATATAAGATGCAAACATCATATGTGTAAAGTGAAATGATATGGTTCTTGCATTTGATCACTATCATATGCATCGTGGTATGATCTTTATCATTCCTTTGTGTGTAAGGCCAAGGTCTATGGAACTTACACGTTAGGTGTGTTGTAAGAGTATCAACTATACATCAACTTACAATATTACCATATCGTGACACAAGCCCAGCAACGATCTAAACTAGACGCCTCTAATTTATCAATTGCATGTTTTTACGTGGCTTAGGGATTTCGAAGATAGAACCGTTCTTACCTAAGAACATGGAACCGCAACAATGACAACCAAATTATTAGCAACTCGGTGTAAATCAGATATAGACTATAGTAGGAGAGATAGACACCCACTAGCCACTTATGCAAAACTAGTTGCATGTCAGTTATGGAACCGGTCTCATGTGCGATGACATGCAATGTTGGTCCGGGCCGTTTCATCCCACTATGCCATGAATATCCAAAGTACATATAAGAAGCAATGATCATCACCGCCCACATACTCTTATGTGTTCTACCCGTGCAAAGCACCTACGCATAGATTAGGCTCAAATACCACTGAAGGGTTCGCATCATAGAAAACATTTTTTTTCCTACGATGGGAACTATACGCCAAGATCTATCTACTAGATACAAGCAACGGGTGGATATACATCCATGGAGAACTTACCCTCGAAGACAACAAAGTTTTGTTAACAAGTAGGAAATCATGGATGATGTAGTCGTTCGCTTGCCGATATCAAGATCGTGTGGAAGTCCTAGCGCCACAAACTAGCAGCGCATCCGCACTCCCACACACGTTTAGGCCATCGAAAAACCTCCGCCTCCTCGCTCCAGTGATGCAGTGGAAGCAGCAACTCCTTCAAGACGAAACCGGAAACATGTATCTCGCTAATCCTAGACCATGGGGAAATAATACTAGAGGGGGAGAGAGATCCTCCACGAGGAGGTGTTAGGAAGAAGGGTGAGAGGGGTGGCCTTTATAGGAGGAGGAGGTACCCCTCCCCATGGTTGGCGCCCCATGGGGGGGTGACCCCTCACCTCCCTATTCATGTGGTGGTAACCCCCTCCACATAAATTTGTCCCTTAACATTCCTCTTTAAAGTCTTTAATTTAAATGCATTAAATTTCACCAAATTTAATGCTCTCTCATTTAATAAAACTCTTTTATTAATTTTATTCAGAATTTTGTTAATTACTTTAATTAACAAACATTCACATAAAACCCCCTGCAACATTTCAATATTACATGCAGAAGCAATTTCGGCAATTTCACCTGAAACAGTTTCGGTGTCTATTGAAATAATTCCAGCGCTTTGCAATTCATTCGTCTGAAACATATTTGATCAAAATGGTGTTGGTGTCCCTTAAGTGTGTCACCCTACGGTTCGTGAATAATGCAGACATGATCGAGACCCCTCTCAGATCAATAATCAGAAGTGGGACCTAGAGATCCATACTAACTCCTACACATTATACGATGACTTCTGTGATCGTGAGAACCTTTAACGTTAGTAACTAAATCACTTTGTCTCGCGATATATTACATGTACGAGATTCGATCATCGGTATCTCCATACCTAGTTTGATCTTGTTACCGACATGTACTCTTTTCTTGTTGTCGTGATATAACATTCTAGTGATCTCATAACTTGCTTGCAAGCTAACCAATGTGATATCACCGAGAGGGCCCAGAGTATATCTATCCGTCATCGGGATGGACAAATCCCACTCTTGATCCATGAGCCTCTACATAACACTTTCGTAGTACTGAACCAACCTTTATAATCACCCTTTCACGGTGTGACGTTTGATGTTATCAAGATACTCTTCCAGTGTTAGTGATTAACATGATCTCATGGTCTAAGGACTAGGATTACTTCGTTAGATGTTATAGCAATATAAACACAATGAATTTGATCGTAATGCTATACTTCGGATGAATGTTCATCATATCATTCCACTAATGTTGTGACCTCATTATTAACAACATCCAATGTCCATGATCAGGAAACCTTGATCATCTTGTTAATCAACGAGCTAGTTTATAAGAGAGGCATAACTAGGAACTTTACTTTTGTTTATTAAACACACATGTATTAACGTTTCCAAATTAATACAATTATAGCATGCAAAATAAACATCTATCATATACTTGGAATATGTATAATAACAACTTTATTATTGCCTCTCAGGACATATTCCCTTCAGTCTCCCACTTGCACTAGAGACCATAATCTAGTTACATGGTGATAAATCTAACACCCATGGAGTTCTGGTGTTGATCATGTTTTGCTCTAGGGAGAGTTTTAGTCAATGGATCTGCTACACTGGGATCCGTATGTACTTTACAGATCTTTCTATCTCCATTCTTGACATGCTCACGGATGGAGTGAAACCGGCGCTTAATATGCTTGGAATTCTTGTGAGACCTTGGTTCCTTTTTGTTGGCTATGGTTCCATTGTTGTCACAATAGATCACCATTGGATCCAACGCACTAGGAACCATACCTAGTTCAGTAATGAACTCCTTCATCCAAACTGCTTCCGGTGCTGCTTCTGAAACAACAATATATTCCTCCTCCGTTGTTGACCTTATTACCACGGGTTGTTTGGAGCTCCTCCAACTATCTGCTGCTCCGTTCATGAGAAATACGTATCCGGATTGAGACTTAGAGTCATCCGGATCAGTGTCAAAGCTAGCGTCGACATAACAATTAGCGACCAGCTCTTCTTCACCTCCGTATACAAGAAACATTTCCTTAGTTCTTCTCAAGTACTTAAGGATATTCTTGACCTCTATCCATTGTTCCAAACCTGGATCAAATTGGTACCTACTAGTCAAACTAATAGCATGTGTCACATCTGGTCTTGTACATAGCATGGCGTACATTATAGAGCCTATGGCTGAAGCATAGGGGATCTTATCCATTATCTCTCTTTCTTACGTTGTAGCAGGACTTTGAGTCTTACTCAATGTCTTGCCTTGCAACATAGGTAAGAACCCCTTCTTACTTTCATCCATTTTAAACTTTTTTAAAATCTTATCAAGGTATGTACTCTACGATAGCCCTATTAGGCGTCTCGGTCTATCTCTATAGATCTTTATGCCTAATATATATGACGCTTCACCAAGGTCCTTCATAGAAAATTTGCTGTTTAGATAACTTTTAACACTGTTTAAAAGATCTATATTATTTCCAATCAATAATATGTCATCCACATATAGTATCAGAAATGCCACGTTGCTCCCACTCACTTTCTTGTAAATACAAGCCTCTCCATAAGTTTGGACAAATCCAAACTCTTTGATCACCTCATCAAACCGGAGATTCCAACTCTGTGATTTCTTCCTGGAGGACGTCATGGGAAGCCTCTATCCACTTTACTCTGAGTGTTAGGGGAAACCCTAGGACCGGCTGGTCCAGGCAGCATCGCCGTGTCGACAGTGCTCCCTTTCTTGAAGGTGTCGCTTGATACTCAGCGTTACAGGGTGCTTGGGAGTTGGGAGCACGGTGGGCATAAGACGGAGGGCACAACGTTTTGCAAGTCATCATCTTCTATCGATTCGCCATTGTCTTCATTTCTTTTTTTTCTTTGGGCATGTTTGTGTTGTTGCCCTAGCTTTTCTTTGTTTGAACTCTTATATCGGTGTGGTTGCTATATTAATATAGTAGGACAAAAGTGTATTTCAAGTACACGATGAACCGATTCAAGCACCTTATGCACGGGACCTTTGGTCACACCCAGTTATAGATTCTTTTTTATCACAATTTTTTGAAGGGTTAGGAGGGGACGTGAAATCCGGTATAGTCTCTAACTATGAAGGGTTAGGAGAGGACGTGAAAAAACGTGTCACGGGGTTTAAAAAATATTCATGGAGTCCGAATAATTGTTCATGGGGTTTGAAGAAATATTCCCGGATTAAAAATATCCTTTCACGGGATACAAAAAATGTTCAGCGACTAATATTTGGGCATTCGATTTTTTTACACAACACTAATAAACAGCCTTCTTTAATAAATAAAATAAAAACATTATAATTTGTTAAGATTTATTTTAGAAAAATAGAACTGTACATATTTATTGGGTTGCATCTAGAGCAGCCCACGAAGACCTCTCTTCAGGCGGCGCTGGCATAGAGCCCCTTGCAGTGTATAGGACCAACAAGAAAAACAGATACTAGTCCATAGCCCAGCTAACACACTCAAGAAAAACAGCTGGTTCTCCCCCCTCCCTCAAAAAAACAAAAAAAGCTGGTTCTCCCCCGAGAGTCTCAGGTGTCCGTCCGTGGGTGCACGCTTTCTCGGTACAAGAGAATTACAACGGTCCAAAACAGAAGATTTACCTACGCTAGCTGCTGCCAACCTGGGCTACCTGACTGGCCACAGCACAGCACGGCTCTCTCCCGAACGGTTCCAACTCAACAACGGCTAGTTTGACTGTATGAGCCTATTTAAACACCCTTCGATCTCAGCTCTTCCCCGTCAGCATACAGAAGAAACATTCTACTGCCACCACTGCTCCCTCAAACTTCCGGTCGATCTTCTCAAAAACGCTTCCAATGGCGTCAAGGGCGCTCCTTCTCTGCTCTTTCGCCGTGCTCGCTTTTGCGGTTGGCTCGGAGGCCAAGGACTTCATCGTCGGCGGTGCCAGCGGCGGGTGGAAGGTACCGGCGCTGTCCGACGCGCTGAACAAGTGGGCATCGACCAACCGTTTCCATGTCGGCGACAACCTCGGTAAATCACGCCACCACAATCGCTTCAATCCCGTGTCTAGTAGATTCTTATAGATTCAGCGTTTGCAATTCGTGATACTCGAATTCCGTTGATCTTTTCTATCCCCGGGCAGTGTTCAAGTTCGACGCCGCTGCAGACTCTGTACTAGAGGTCAGCCACGACGACTACAACCGCTGCAGCACGGCCAACCCCCTCGCCACGTACAAGGCTAGTGACGCCACCGTGCCGCTGTCACGCTCCGGCCCGCACTACTTCATCAGCGGCACCCCTGGGAGCTGCGACAAGGGCGAGCGCCTCATCGTCGTCGTGATGTCCGAGAAGCACGGTCGTCCCCACGGGTCTGCACCTGTCCCGGTTGCCGCGCCCGCTCAATCCCCTCGAGCCGCCGGGCTCGTCGAGGTACCTGCCCCTTCGCCTGCGCCGGCTAAGGGAGCCGCCGAGAGGACGGCTAGCGTCAGTTCCCTGGTTCTTGGCGCTCTCCTAGGAGCGGTGCTCGTTGGGTTCTGAGTTCGTCCTTGTGCAGGATCATGGAGGCATTCTTTGATTAGTCTCTAGATCTGGAAAAAATGTGTTTCTTCTGTCTCTAGAAGAAGTGAGTGTAGCATAAAGCATAATCATAAATGTGAAATGGATTTGCTCCAATGGCCTATTTGAGATTTCAATGTTTCGGAATTGATGTGTTGTTTAATTAGTACCAAATCTTTACACGAATTTATTTGGCTAAAATGGACGTAATCTAGGAGTATATCCAACTGAAATTGAGATGTCTTTATTACAATAAAAGAAAATCGAGAAGAATAATCAACAAACAGTAAAATAGCAGAAATGAAACGGTGAGGAAAAAACACCAGTAGAAGCACAAAAACTGAAGAAAATCTACCGTGAATAAATGAAATAAAAAAAACACCAGTAGAAGAACATCTAGAGCGACGAAATAAAATTGAAAAACACCAATAGAAGAACATCTACCACCAAGAAATGGAATAAATAAATAAATAGAAGAACAAAAACACAAAACTAGGGCCCAGAAATCAAAAGAAGTAAAATAGGCACGAACACGTTAAATAAATAAGTAAAACTGGAAACTAGAAAGCTAGAATTAATGAGGAATTTAAAACTAGCCAAAAAAAATTAGAAGAAGTAAAATTGGCGGTGAATTAGGGACATTAAAACCGAGACAAAAGTGAGCAATCTCACAACCTCAGCTATTCTGTACGTGGGAACCGTCCATTTTTATAATCACAAAATCACTGTTGCACGTCTGATCATTAGTGGGCTGAATGTCCCTAGGGGACGCTCCTCTGGAGAACAAATCAGTGGCATGTTGATTTGGCCCGTAGAAAGCCCAGTTAGCGTGGATGCCCTCTCTAGCCACGAATCGTTCGCCTCCTCCACCCCTTCTCACGCCGCACCCTAGTGAGCCGCCCTCCCTTCATTATGGTGGTCGATGGTGGCACGAGCGGGTAGAGGGTCGATGGAGGAGCGCCGCGAGGATGGGGGAATTTGATTGCGCAGAAGACACACGCGCCGCGGCAGCTTCCTCAAGTCTGTCCTCAGCTAGCACGACCAAGGGTATCCTTGTCGTCACGGTCTACTTCAAGCGCGCCGGCGAGCCCCTCGACCCCAAGGTAACGTTCGTTCATCTGCGGCAGTGTTCCTTTTCGATATTTGCGGGTTGAGCGGGGATAATCGCGTTCTGAGATTTGGCTGCTTTTATGTCTTGTAGGAGCATGTGAAAAACCAGCTAGCACGACCAAGGGTATCTTTGTCGTCACGGTCTACTTCAAGCGCGCCGGCGAGCCCCTCGACCTCAAGGTAACGTTCGTTCATCTGCGGCAGCGTTCCTTTTCGATATTTGCGGGCTGAGCAAGGTCGCGTTCTGAGATTTGGCTGCTTTTGTGTCATGTAGGAGCATGTGGAAAACCTGCAGGTTTAATCCTGACTTATATATATATATATATATTTGAGGTTCTTCCTCCAGATCGCTTCAACTGAATGGGGTCCAAGGGAACCCCTGGAGATCTGGATTCATCACTCTAAAATTCAGTTTGTGGCTTACTTGAATATTAGTTCTCATGTACAATGTATGGGGCTTTCTGCCTCCTTGCTTGGCTCTTGGTCTTTTTTACAACTTACAACACTAGTAGAAACTTGAATTCTCTTTAGTTCATTTAGAATTTAGTTCATTTAGAATCATGACCTTTAGCACCTGACCTCCTGCTTGCATACAATTGAGACCACCATGATTAGCAAATATCATTAGGCATTGCCATGAAGTACGGCAAACGTTTGCCATCTAGACTCATCAAATGCAAACAGTTCCTGCACGTCTGATCCTGTGTGGGCTGGATGATCGAGTCACTCCTGCACGTCTGATCCTATGTGGGCTGGATATTCCTATGGGACGCTCATTGGCACATATATGACCATGAACATATACTGATAATCGGTTTATGAAGATACACTAGAATATGCCTACCTTTTATTTTCCCAGCTTCAAAGATATAGCAAAGACAGGTCCACATCCATACACAACTTTTTTATTTTTGATATTAGATAAGATACGGAAGGTGGATGTACTAGGTATTCTTGTGCTAGGCTTCTCTCCCCAGGTATTCTGAATTATTCATTTGCTGTGTCACTTTACTGATTAGCTATTGTAACTACCACATATGTATGCCGTCAGTAATATTATTTGATATTATCTTCAATTGATCTATTGTTATTTCTTCTTCTATTTGCTATTACTCTATATAAAAATAAACAGTTACTAACGGATTTTGTGTGTTCTCTTCATCACTTTACATATCAGCTCAGTTCCTAGGAGTGGCAGGAGACGGAAAATTTATCCGCGTGTGCACTATAAGGTTTGCTTCTTTATTAACTGCACATGTGGTATGCTTAGAGATCAGTTTGTGTGTACACATGCGCTTTTAGATTTAAGGACTTCTCGTGTAGATTAAAATCGGTGGAAGGTTGAAAATTTGAAATTGATCATGAGGAGTCCACAACTCATTCTTAACATTAAACATCACAAATTTGGAGTATGCCCATAAAATTTAATTCCACATACTAAAGTTGGGCAAGTCATGAGAATATGTGCTAAACCTCTTTGTGTGTTTTGTAGCTTAAGCTGAAGTTGAGAACTACAGCTTGCAATTTCTTACTATGTGCGTATTTTGAACAAGACCTTCGTTGCCCTAGCCCATTACTGGTAAGTTCAACACAACCAACATTAGAGTGACAATATGATGACCTGTTTCACCTACCGGCCCAAAAGAAAGGTTGTTGTTGCACTTGCAACTCTGGCATCAATAGAACTCATTGTCGGTCGTTTAATAGTGAAACTATAATATGCACGTGCACATCATATTCCACCAGTGCTAACTGGTGGAATATGATGTGCACGTGCATATTATATTCCAGGATCAATTCTAACAGCACCACTAACATCTTACATTCCAAACTTTTGACAATTAGGACCTCCTATGTGATTATCAAACAAATATTTGGAGTGTACTCTTAGAGGAAGTTTATGGTCTCTTCCACTGTATATCATCAATAAAGAAGTCATTGCATATATTTGTGTCCTTAAAGGCTACAAGTTTTGTTAGATTCCCAAACAGGTCTATAATTTTTGAGTAGATGAGTAAGGTTTACTCTCAATGTCTCGTTACTTATACAAATTTTGGAAAGTGTCATTCCTTATGTGATGTAATGAAATGTATTACCATTACACCTTGTGATATTGTGAAGTTCATACATCACTTTAACTGCTACATTATAATGCACCAAAGAAATGTTGTTTATCAGTTCACACCAGCTATGACATTTTGTCCAACGATTGCTTCATTCTCATCAAGGCGAAAAAAGGTACATTGAAGCATGCTGAATTTTCTTGTACAACATGGGTGAGTTTTGGTATGCTAACTAATTGTGGCGTTCAGTGGTGCTGTGCACCATTTTCAATTACAAGGTCCAAAATGAATGATATACTGAGAAAAAATACCGAAGGTTTCTATTTCTAACAATCCATTTCCTAATAGACGGACGCAGCAACGCGCGCCTACATGATCTAGTAAATACTGCGGCCACATCCTTTTGAGGAAGTAAATAAGTGGATTAAAAACTACTACTTCATTCGGCCTGACAAAATTAAAAAATTATATAGAAGACCAAAACACGAAGAAGTAAAATTGGCACTCCATTAAAACTACGTTTGGGCAAAACAGAACTAGTACAGCATAGAAATATTTGTAAAAAATAATGAACATTTTTAGACTTTAGTAGTGCTTGATTTTCACTCGTGACTAAGTGGAGAATGGTGCAGAGTGTGAGTTAATATATTTTCCTAACAAACTTAATGTTGAAACTAGCTGCATATACGAGTGTCAAGTAGGCTACAATGCAGTTAGGACGGTCTAGACATTGTTTCTGTCAAAATATTGTTTACACATATAATGTCATGACCAACACTGAGATTCTACAAAGGGTTGAACATCCTGGTCTTATCCAATGGTTTTCGCTGTTTCGGGCAACCTCATATCCACTATGCCTCTCTATATATAAGAAAAGGGACACGCTTCACAAACACAAGAGTGAAACTCGACGGTTTTGTGAGATCATGTTACCTCTTCCTTTATCCCCAAGGCACTGGGACGAGACTACCATCTCGCCAAAATAGCTCTCACCTATACACTTGGAGACCAACAGAGGCGGTTCACCTGAGCTGATGTGTGAGAGAGAACTCTGATCGCCGTCTAGCCAAGTTCATCGAAGCATGAAGGAGACGGAGTCGGAATCGGAGATGAGCACTAAGATGCGGTACCGGGACGGCAGTGCCCAATATCACGCAATCAATTCGGCAACTGCGCGACTAGCGGTAGTTCTTGTGTATTCATATTGTTGCCTACGAGTTGGAAATAAAAGTTTTTATTTTCCACTGTAGGCTATGTCGTGATCCAATATCAGTTGTCTCAGACCACACAACAGGGGCTAAGTTAACTACCCTTGAGAATAAACTTGGTGTTATAGTTTCAGTAGTACTATGAACTTGACGGGGCATGTGTAACCGTGTACCTAGAGAAACATAGCAGTCTCGCGACGAAGCAAAGCCCACCGAAGTCGGCACCCGCTAGATTCATGTCCTGGCTCTTGTTTAGATTATCCGGCTATGAAGCTATGAGGGCCCATGCACCGAAGTCCCCTACTTCATAAGCATGACGTACGGGCGATAATACCCCACGACTCATCGTACGGGCAGGCTCGTAGGCAACATGCATGGTCACATTCCTACTCTCTAGCCGGCGGAACTGACCTTGAGGGATCGGAAGTCACCACGACGTCAGCACCGCAAGGCGGTTCCGAAAAATCGGTCGATAGAGGAGGAAATGGGAGGACCAAGGCACGGCGAACCGCCATGTCCCATCGAAAAAGGTGGTAACTCCATGGCCGTACATCCATAGTCATGGAGGAGGATGTATAAGGAGAGGACCGATGACAGAGATACGGGCAAATTAACAAGGCAACTAATTCAGGCATTCATTCACGCATCAACCCACATGCATCCATCCACCACCACCGTTCAAACTTCGACGAGAGGCTCACCAGAGTTGTAGTAGTTGATAAGTCCAGTAGTTAGTCTCTTAGAACACCCCATCGATTACACTCTATCCAGAGTTATCTATTGCTCGATGGAGGCATCGTCTGTCGTCTAGACTCCCTAGCCATCATCCACTATAGTTCCCAGTTAGCCTAGCATGCTTCCAGCCGGAACAACCCCCATTGTAATATTTGAGCACCTCCACTACAAGAAAAGTTTCCTTCCGCAACGACTTGGCTCGACGGTCGTCGTAGAAGGCGTGTCTTCCGTGACGAATTTCTCGGCTCGACCGTGGCTGATGGAAAAAAATATGGTTTCGCGGCCCTCTACTACGACGGAACCGCTAAAAATATGGAGGAAGCTCGGCTGGCGCGTGACAGAAGCAAGATTTTTGTTTCCTCGCGCGATGTTGACTCACCGAACTCTTTTGAGGCGTGTGGGTCCCGGATGTCAGTGTCTCTAGGGGACCATATTTTTCGGTCGCGCCTCCCTGATTTGAACTCGATAACGTTGGTCGAGGTGTCTGCTGTTTAGTAAGGCTATTGGGTCCCACATGTCAGCCTCTCATTAGAAGAATCGTGTGTATGATGGTTTTTTTTCTTTCGCTCACGCTACCCTGTTCAAAAGTTGATAGCGCTGCTCGATGCATCTACCGTTTAATCAACCTCCTGGGACCCACATGTCATCTTCTCATTAGAAGAAGAAACGTGTATATGATAGAATTTTTTCCCTTGGCTATTGCCACCCTGATTTCAACTCGATAATGTTGCTCGATCTATCTGCCGTTTAGTCATGCTGCTGGGTCCTCCATGTCAGCCTTACATTATAAGAATCGTGTGTATGATGAAATTTTTTCTTCGCTCGCTCTACTGAGTTCCGAACTTGATAGCGCTGTTCGATGCATCTATCATTTAATCAAACTCCTGGACCCTATGTGTCATTCTCTCATTAGAAGAAACGTGTATATGATGGAATTTTTTTCCTCGGCCGCGCCTCCGTGTTTCGAACTTAATAGCATTGCTCGTTGCATCTACCGTTCAATCATGTTGCAGGACCCCCACATGTCATCCACTCATTAGAAGAAACGGGTGTATGATAGAATTTTTACTCTCTGTCGCACCTCTATGTTTCGAACTTGATAGCGTTGCTCGATGCATCATCCGTTTTTCTAGGCTGCTGGGTCCCCCATGTGAGCCTCTCATTAGAAGAAACGTGTGCATGCTGGACTTTTTTCTCGCTCGCGCCTCCCTGTTTCTAACTTGGCAACGTTGCTCGAGGCAACACCTTATACGGCCGCGCTACTGGGTCCCACATTTCGGTCTCTTTATAAATGAAACCTGCATATGATGAACTTTTTTTTGGCCGCGTCCGTTGTTTTGACTTTGGCAACGTTGCTCGATGCGGTAGCCGTGTGTGGTCTTGCTGCTGAGGCCCCTATGTCAGCCTCTCTGGTATGTCTGGCTTGTGGGTCCCAGATGCAGCTTGTATGTTCTGGCGGGTGGGTCCTAGATGCCAGCCTCTCTACAAGTATTTAACTTTTTTTTAAACCCGGCTATTAAAATCGAGGAATGTTGCAGGCTGGTGGGTCCATGATGTTAGCCTCTGTGTAATGCGATATTAAAAAGTAAACCCTTTCTCAAAAAAGTAAATCTAAGATATATATAAATATGTACACACAAGGGATTCGAATTAAAGACCTTCAAATCAAATCAAATAGACATAAACTGAGTGTTTTTCTACTACACCACAAGCTATTTATAGAAATTGAATCATTAAACATGTATTAGTACTACAACTTATGTATCAGTCTTCTAAAAAATATTTTGTGTGTCCATGTTATCTCTCTTAAAATAAAAGGGTAGTGCTACTGGAACCTCGATTTATAAAAAGCCACATAATGGATTAGTTTCTTAAAAACATGGGTAGGCAGAGTTTTCTTAGAGGTGGGGGCAATGCCAAAAAGGCCAAATTAAAAAAATAGGCTATGGTCAATGGACTCCTATCTAAAATTTCACTGGGTTGTGGCTCGCCAGATTCAAACACGTACCTCATCGAGGGAGGAAAAAAAGCGATAATTCCTTTGGCAGATATTCATGTAAAAATATCTAATGAACACACACCACATGCGCCAAAACAGGACTGGTATCCAACAACTTCACTTGGTGAAATCACGCTGTATATTTTTACCCTCTCATCTCTGTCCAAAACGCATCCAACTGTCCCGATAACACAAAGGCAAAAGCTCTAGAGCAAGCAGCCAGCAGCAACGACACAACTTTTGACAAATTCAATACAATTTGAAAGATTAAGGAGTATAGAATAATAAGACATAAAAAAATCGACAGATTCCTAGTTCATATTCAGCAGCACTTGACCAATTCAGAAGCATTTCAAATTGACTGATTCAGTAATACAAACACTGAAATTTAATAGCAGTACAGACAAAGATAGTTTTTCTTTCGGCTCTAAAAACCATGCCACGCGATCGGTTTGTCCTTTTCTCCAAACACACTCGATCACTGGAACACAATCATTGTTATACTATTTTGTCATATAGGGAACCGTCATATTGATACAGATATATCATACCAGTGCGTACTAGTCATAGCTCCAATCCAGCAAAAGGTTATCACAATTTTACCACCTATATATGATCAGTGGAGATAAGACAACCACATAATTAATTATAATAGCATGCAGCCAAAGAGCTAGACAACTAGGAAGTTCATGAACAGAATGCGGCATTCAGGACAGCCAGATACATTGATCTTGACCGTTCTTCCAATAGTAAGTTTGGCTGCTTTCCGAAACTTGATCCACCTAAAAGTAGCTGCCAAGCGCCCATCAGTCGAGTTAATGGTGCAGCATCCCTCGATTCACAATCCTTCACTCTGCATCATGAAGAGTATTGTGCCCTTTCAACTGGCCTGGAGTTGCTTTGTGAAACTCTTAGGCAATTTCTGAGTCAAAGCAAGAGATAGACGCGTAATTACTAAGAGCAATGCACTGAATTATGTAAAACTTGAGAAGACATTCAGTGCAGTTTATCTACCGCCATATACTCACAAACATAATCTGATGCGACCTTGTGGTAACACATGTGTAGGATATGGTCTGACAAGGTACTGCCCGGGGTGATGAAGGAGCTTGTGTCGGTGCCTATGCTGGGCCTGGTGCGGTAGCTGGTGCTGGTGTAGCAGATGGTGCCACTAATTATAGAGGGACTGGTGCAGGAGCCAGAAGGCCTAGAACCGGTGTCGACGCCAGCAGCTTGATGCTAGATTCCTTCTGAGGGGTAGCTAAGATGAATGCAGGGATGGTAGAGGCAGATGAGAAGTGTACAAGCAAAATGGTCTCTTATACAACAGTTACTCACAAGACAGTGTAAAGAGGATATGATGAGTATACAAGAAAATTAAGTTACTACCTCCATTCTTTCTCCTTAGGTCAACAGGTGCCAGAGAAGGAACTAGGGCCAGTGTCGTTGAGGGTGCCAGCATCTTGATGTTGGTTACCTTCTGGGGGTAGGTAAGGGGACTACAGGAGTGGTCAGAGAGGCATATGAGACGTGTACAAGCAAAATGGTTTCTTATACAACAGTAACTCCTAGACAGAGATGAGAGTATACGAGCGAATTACGTTACTACCTCTATTCTTTCTCCTACTGAGGTTAACAGGTGCCGTTGCGGGAACTGATGCCGGTGCCGGTGCCAACAGCTTGATGCTGGTACCCTTCTGGGTGGTACATAAGGGGAAACAAACTACAGAAGTGGTCAGGGTCATATGATGAGTAAAGACAATAGTGCAGAACAGTTTGTCGCAAGAAAATCATTAGAGGTTTTGATGAGTACAGAAGCAAATTAATAAGTACTACCTCTGTTCTTGGTCCTTCGGTCAACAGGTGTACGATGGCATGCAAGTATCTTCCCAGGCTTGCTAAAATCGAATGTTACCTCGTCCCCCTGCTTCAGACCATTCTCACGAACATACTTGGACCAACCTCGGCCACCCAAATAGGTGGTGGCCATCATCTAGGAGACATCTACATTATATAGTTGTTGCATGCCTTTAGGGCCCTCGCTATACAGACTTAGAAACTTTTCATTTCCGAACATCTTGTTTATAATGGGGCGAGCGGCATAAGAGATAGCCTTCATGAGAAAATTGATAGAGAAGTAAGGCGACAGCAAAAAAAGTGAGATACAAGATCTTATATCAAGTCGGTCTAAACCACGTGGAATCCATACCTGATACCATGGGTACCCTTTGTGAAGGGTGTCCATGCACCATTTTCTTCCATCTGCATTTGGAAGGGCATACATGGGCCCCCTTTCAATCCACAAGCTTGACAAGAGGAGGGTAGCAGAAAGGACTGAGCAGCAGGTGCGTGGTACTGATTAAAATTAAATGGAAAGGTTAAATTATGTAAAGAGCAAGTATATCTAATAATATAAGACAATTGTCTCTAAAGCAAACAGATTTGATTTTTGTGAACTTCTGATGAGCGTAAACATATAGTACTAGCTGATAACAATAACATGGAAAATCATAACATGTAAAATTATGGTTTTCCAAATTATACCCATTTCTTAGAGAGGTCATTGCCCACCTGGATACTTTGTTGGCGCTTCCTCGTTGTGTAGAGGATGTCCTCTTTTTGTGCGGGCATAAAAAATCTACTAGCCTCTACAGCAGCCCCAGCCTCCGCAGAAGCACCTTCAATCTGCATAAATAGCAACAGAGCTCAACAATTTCAATACTATTTAAAGTTTGACCAAGTTTTTAGAAAAAACTAATATTTATAATATGAATTATATATCCTTGGATACATCATGAAACATATATTCACGTCGTATGTATACAATATCATTGAAAATAGTGAGATACTCAGGCGGATAGCTACGTACGCACACACAACCATTGGATCAGCTACAACGTTTATTAGATATGAACCCAAGAGCCAAAATCAGCACTCACGGCGTTACAACCGATTCATATTTTTTCCAACTCAAACCACCATCAGGTATGGCCACAAAAAGCACCTGCCATATCCAACTCCACAAGGTAATCACAAAAGAGAACTTCCACAACAAACGCCACGAATATTTTTTACGCACAATAAAGTTCTATGGAGAGTTACTTTTTTGCCAACAATCCAAGATTTGTGGCTCGGTCTTAGTTGGCCCTCATCTCGAGTAGGGGGTGAATGGCGTTGACTGCTTAGGTCAGCTGCTTTCTTACAGGTACAACATATGTTATGTCTATACTGTTCATATTTTTATTTTTCCTTGTATGCAAAGGTCATCTAGTCTTTATTAGTTTTGCCATGGTGTATGATTATCTATACGCATGTCTTCCAAGTGTTATTGTTAGCAGCGAACAAAATAAAACACTTGCCGCACGAAATTAGGGATCTGTTTTCTGTCTGCTTAGTCTGCATGCGAGAAAGTTTACTTTTCACGTTTCAAAAATAAATACAGAAAACAATAAGCGGTATCCACCGCAGGCACCGAATATGTAAAAGTGGAGTTAGATGGTTCGCAAAAACCACACATTTTTTACCGCCACAAAACCATGCCATTGAGGTACGCATAAAGCGAACATCCACATAACACACCACAAATTTTTGTATCCACAAAAAAGTTCCATGGCTATTTGCTTTTGCTATTAGACAATAATTAAAGATCCTCTCTCATTCCTAGATGCATGATCCTTGGATGTAGGATCGAGTACCTGCGAGTAGCTATGCACATGCGCTTAAAAAGGTAACTCGTTACATGCATGACAACTCAACCAATAGGCCGATGGAGAAGAGGAGTTCTCCCGCCAAAATAATCTCAGCCATGTGTATCTCGGCGTGCTGGAGTAGGATGGACAACCGTTTTTTCATATCAGTATTGAATGCCAAAGACAAACTATCGATGGCAGAAACACATGCCACAAACTGATTTGACACATGGATACCGAAAAAGAGAACGGCCATAGAGCATGCCACAAGAAAACAAGTAACCACACTAAAAACACCACGAGTTGGTTTGCCATACTAATAACAACAAAAAGTAGAACACCATTCCAAAAATGCATGCCACAAAGCAAACGGGTGTGGTTCACAGCAAGCAACTAAAAGGAAAATGCACACCATGGATCAACATCGGTGGCTTCCTCGGGTGGAAGGATCATAGCTATTTGCATGCATGCACGATGCGGTAACGGTGTGATACGGAAACACCAGGCACTGTCGGTCGATTTGTGCTCTCTGGTCACTGCATCGAGATTGGTGGACTGTTTTGCTCACCATATCCAACGATTCCTACTACGTGCGTAGGTAGCTACGCGCTTATAAAATCCGCGTCCATAATATCATAGTTCTTGATAGTTTTTGACTTTTTTAAAAAAGTTTGGTCAAACTTTTTGTAGCTTGACTTTTCAAAAACATATATGCCTTAAGCCTTGGGACGGAGGGAGTACAGTACATAGTAGTCATATACCGACTGTATGAGATAGTCAGACAGATCCAGATGTGGATTCACATAAACACAGTGCCAGAATTAATAAAATTGCACATATGTTTCTGAACATCTGATAAGCATGCATGACACCAAGCGGGTAATAATTAAATCTGACTACACCATGGTAATAAGGGTATTAAGAACAAATACCTTTTTCTTTAAGCTAGGACCTCCCAGCTGGTCGGTGGCCTTGCGCTTGTTTGGTGAGTAGTGGTACTGGTCAGATCTGTGGCATGTGGGGATACCATCCTGTTTGTCGCACCTGGAACACCGCACGTTCGCAGGTATGTACCATCGTGCTATAGTAAATGAAGAAGATGTGGTGTCATAGAGGCTTCTACAAAAACATGATGCACGCAGAGAGAACTTTTAGCACAGGGATACATCCAGGTTGTAGCTAACCACTTTCAGCATTGGAAAGAATAGAAAAACGTAACGAATATACTGCTACATTAACTTTTTAGGCAACTTTTAAGGGAACTGATGAGACCATCCCTGTCCGTAGTGGCCATGGGGCCACTGACTCATAGTTCTCCATATAGAATCTGACGCAAAATCCATTGCACATTACGAGTAGCAACTAAAGGTTATAGAAGTGAAGAACACCGAAATCGAACCCGGCCAAATGCCCCAATCAGAACAGAGGTGACCATGCCCTGATCCCGAATCCATTCAGAATCAGTACCACATCCCCCAACCCCCACTACCACCACCACCCCACCCAAATGACCCAATCGATCAGAGCAGAGAAAAATATATTCTGATTAGGTGATTCTGAGGTGAGCAATAAGCAAGAAGTCCACAATCAAAGCATACCGAATACTGGTACTACTCCTAGTACTAATAGTACCCCCAATGGCCCAATTGGAAGAAAATTAAGAAAAGCCGGATTTCGAGGTGAGCAAATACACCCACCTATTTTAACAAGAACTCCCCAATCGGAGGTTGCACTAGTTCCAATAGTTGCTTGCTGGATGGGAGCTAGCTAGTGATGGCTTCTTGTCTTGCCGTCGGTGGAAAGGCATGGGCAGGGGAGTAGTAGTACTAGTAGTAGTAGGGCTAGGCATTCCACTTTTTCTACAGTAAATATTTTTAAGTGGCAGTGGCAAGAACATTTTGCCGGGAGAGGATCCCGAATTTTTGATCCCAGCTATCACGTGGTGGCCTACAGCTATTTCAAGCGGGACCCACATCAGGGGTGAGTTAAAGCGGGTCCCACATCAAGTGGGTGAGATACTTGACTGAGCCAACCTTCTCCTTCCCTTGGTACTAGAACAATAAAAGGCCGGAACATTGAAAAGCCCAAACACTAAAGGGCCTAAACAGTAACGGGGTGAAATTCCTAAAAGGCTAGAACATTAATAGGACTGAACAGTAAAAAGCTAGATTGGCAACATGCTTGAACAATGTCGGGCCGTCCTGGTGTAGGCCTCAAGTGACAATAGTGTTGGGCTAACCTGGGCCTTATATAGGCCAAAACAGTGTCGGGCCTGAAAGTGTACGGGCCGCTGCTGGCTGCAGTACTGGGCTGATTCAAGATAGTGCAGGACTAAACAGTAAATGGCCGTGTTCCTATTGGCCTCTCCACATGGGCCGGCCCATTTAATTATTAGCAGTTCTTGGCTAGGCATGGCTTCCCCCACGGTTTCTGCGACCGTTAACGATTGTAACCAGACATTAATGGTGGCTGCCACATGGCAGATTGTGTGACGTCAGCAATCAGCGCGACTGGCGAACAGATCTATGATGGAACAAGTTCTCGTGGCCGAAGGGTGCGATCTGCCATGGTCTAGAAAAAAACCGTGGTTGATTCATTCGTGAAGGGACTTTTAACACGAAGGCCATCCATCACGAAAGACTTTTTAGCAATGAAAAACGGGCCTTCAACCACAAAAATCGTCCGTTATAAAATCTAATTTTTCTTGTAGTGCTCGCATGGTCCATATATAAATATAGCTGACATAATAAGTACGGTCTTTACCGGATCATCACTCGAGGCCTGAACTTGTATAAATCACCAGTTCTTTGAGGTTGTTGGCCCATTGGATCATGATCACAAGCCTCTACACCTACAAATTTGTTTGTCAGTAATAAAAACCACAAAAATTGGCGTGCCAAGTAGGGTTTTTTGAAGGGAATATGCCTGAGAGGTAATAATAAAGTTGTTATTTTCATATTCTAAGTATATGATAGATGTTTATTTTGCATGCTATAATTGTGTTAATCGGAAACATGAATACATGTGTGTTTAATAAACAAATATATAGAGTTCCTAGTTATGCCTCTCATATAAACTAGCTCATTGATCAACAAGATGATCAAGGTTCCTGACCATGGACATTAGATGTTGTTAATAACAAGGTCACAACATTGGTGGAATGATGTGATGAAAGTTCATCCAAAGTATAGTAATACGATCAAAGTCATAATGTTTACATTGCTATAACATCAAACGAAGTAACCCTAATCCTTATACAATGAGATCATGTTAATTGCTAACGCTGGAAGAGTACTTTGATAATATAAAACATCACACTGTAACAGGGTGACTATAAAGGTGGGTTTGGATACTCTAAAAGTGTTATGTTGACGCTCATGGATCAAGAGTGGAATTTGTCCATCCCGATGACAGAGAGATATACTTGGGGCCCTCTCGTGATATCATATTGAGAGAGCTTTCAAGCAAGTGATAAGATCACTACAATATTATATCACGGGAACGAGAAAAGAGTACTTACGGGTAACGAGAACAAACTAGGTATGGGGATACCGATGATCTAATCTCGGACATGTAATATATTGCGATACAAAGGGATTTAGTTACAAACATTAAAGGTTATCATGACCACTAGAGTCATCATTAAGGAGTCAATACGGATCTCCAGGTCCCGCCGCTGATTATTGATCGGAGAGGGGTCTCGATCATGTCTGTATTATTCGTGAACCGTAGTGTGACACATTTAAAGGATACCGACACCATTTGGAGCAAATATGTTTCCAGAGAAATATTATGAAAATGCTAGAATTATTTCGATAAACACCAAAATTGTTTTGAGTGAAATTGCTGAAATTGGTTCTCCATATGATATCGAAATGTTAGAAGGGGTTTTATGTGAATGTTTGTTAATTAAATTAATTAACAAAATCCTTAATAAAATAAATAAAAGAGTTTTATTAAATGAGAGAAGCATTGAATTTGGTGGAAATTTAATGCAAGTGAGTGGAAGTTTGAGTGGAGGGATTTTATGTGAGTGGAAGCTCCACCCACATGAATGAAGGGAGGAGTGGGGGCACCACCTTGGCATCCGGCCATGGGAGGGGCTCCCCTCCCCCATATAATAGGCCTCCTCCTCTGTGAGATCCAGGCACATGGCATAATAAGATTGATAGGATACCCATATCAACAAGTTGCAACTTCTTTTCCGGAAGCTCATTCGAAAAGAACTCTAAGGTTAAGCGTGCTTGGCCTAGAGAAATTCTAGGATGGGTGACTGACCGGGAAGTGGGTAACCGGGTGCACACTAGTGAGGACAAAGTGTGCAGAAAAGACTAGTGTTGGTCTATGGGGACAGTCTAGATATCCTATTAAGCTGCTAGGAGTGACACCCCCCGGGCCCAGGAGTGGATGGGGTGTTACAAAGTGGTATCAGAGCCGACCCTTGCGATTACACGGGTGTGTGCGGGTCAGTGGCAGGAAATGTGGCGCATGGCGTGTGTGGCCCAGAGTGGACACGGCATGGCACATGTGCCGGCACTGGACGCACAGACGTGTGCCAAGTGGGAACGTTCCTGGGGTGTGCTTGATCGATGAGGGCATCGATCTTCTAAAGGGTGAGTGTATGTGAGATCCATGCACATGGCTTAATAAGATTGATAGGATAACCATATCAACAAGTTGCAACTTCTTTTCCGGAAGCTCATTCAAAAAGAACTCTAAGGTTAAGCGTGCTTGGCCTAGAGAAATTCTAGGATGGGTGACCGACCGGGAAGTGGGTAACCGGGTGCGCACGAGTGAGGACAAAGTGCGCAAAAAAGACTAGTGTTGGTCTGTGGGGCCAGTCTAGATATCCTATTAAGCTGCTAGGAGTGACACCCCCCAGGCCCAGGAGTGGACGGGCCCTTTCCGCCAAACCCGCATAGAAACGATTCAAGGACGCCCACCAGGCACTTTCGTGCGGGTGGAAAACGAAGTAATACCATTACACAACAGTCCTCGATGCGACCCACAGAACAGATATATATACAACAGCGACTCAACGAGTCAAGAATACAGATATACAATACAAAGATCCAAATCACCTTGAAAACGATAGAGCGTCCGACTATGGACAAGATGCAAATGGGGCTAAGAGCCCTGAAGAATAATCAATGGCGTCCATAACCCTGCCCAGGCCAAGTCGGAAGGGTAACCCTGCTAACGACGTCGATCTCAAACCTGCTAAAACAAAAGGGGGTGCCGACAAAGGGCAAAAGAAAAGAGGCGTCGATCTTGAGGCCGATGCAGCGAGGCTAGAATTCAGCGGCTCTCGCCTACATAGGTATGGTGGACTGAAGCGGCAGCGTAGCAGCACTAAACAACCTATAGAGACTCAGTAAAACTGGCAGCTATTAGAGAGGGATAAGAAAGACCTATGCGGATCCAACCTGATACTAACACCAATCATACCCATCCTGGTATTCCCCCTCGAGACTAAACGAGGAAGTCAAACCGAGGAACTCACATAGTTGGCATTTTTATTCTTTCCATTATAGTTAAAGCACTTACTAGTCAGATATAGATAACATAAGTCATCCTAATAGCATAAGTAGTGGGCAGTTTTAGTTAACATTCCGTTGTAGTTGGAACATTTACTAGCCAGATATAATTGTCCTGAGGAATCCCAAAACCCAGCATTGATTGACACTTTTTCACATTCCATTGGAGTTGCAATACTTACTAGGCAGATATAACAAAACAACCCAGGTCCACCAGTGGTTGGCATTTTTAATAACCATTCCGTTATAGTGAAGTTGATTACTAGTCAAATATATTAAGTCAAATTTATAGCACTACTTTAGTTATGCTTGTCTATGATCGAGATACTGTGCTCCAAGTCGTCCATAACCGCTGACACGGCTTTTAGAAAGTTTTACCCTGCAGGAGTGCACAAATAGCAACACACACTCGATCAACCTCGGAAAAACCAACTCAAAACCCAACGAGGCATTCACGACAAAGCGATCACAGGATTCATAAAATATTTTAGGGGGCCACCCTACTAAGCGCAACGAAGTTGGCCGGCTTCGGAACAGACCCAGGGTTTGCGACGACGACTGTAAATGACTGGGAACCCGAAAGTGTGACTGGGCTTGTCGATACCGCGAAAACGTGGCGCGATCCAAAACAGTACAGGTGCTCCACGCACAATCTTAAATAAAGCAGTAAAGCATGGCATAAGTACAGGATAGTAATAAAACCCCAAACTAGTTTGTGGCCCCAAGAAAGAGAAATGAATCAAGCTCTGGCTCAGGGGGGTCCATAAGGCCTCCTGGATGTGGATAGTGCGAATAGTCAAGGAACAGGTATCAAGTACTCGGGGTCCTACGGGACACAAGTGAGCGTGGAAGAACCAAATAACATCTATTGCCCACCGATGCCTCTACATTAGTTATATCTAGCAATTTAATAGTTGTATTTAAAGTCATGATCCTCTCCACCATAAACATCTGCCAGCGTTTCAACAACTATGGTACTTGACAACACGAGATCGCACCTGAGCAAACAACTACGACTCGCAAGGCCAGCTATCTACCAAACACGGGTATTAGGAGGTGTCCAAGGCAATATAGAGGCTGCACGGGATATAACTGGTGTACGGAAACTAAAGCATCACGACACGGATAGCAATAGATCAACAGGAGGAAATAAAGACTATAAATGCAAAATAGGTAGAAGGGGGAGAGATGGTTGCCTGGGAAACACTGCCGACAGATCATATCTGGAGAACTTGTCGATACTCGCATCCACTCATCGTCCTAATCCGCGAAGAAGCAAACACTAGAAGAAACACCGGATGCAGTATTTAATACTACGGCAGAAGATCCGGCATGCTTATGATATGATGCTGATGCGGTGCAATTAGACAATATTAAGCGGAACCGGGGTCCCGACAATTAATTAAACGGTTCAAGTTATTTAACAACCCCGCAATTTAAATGTTGTCTTAACAGGGCGAAACATGGCATCGGTTCGCTACACCAATTTAAATGGAGTCTGGAATGAGACAAAGATATCCCGCAGATAGACTCCATATTTAATTTAGGTGAATCGACTATTTAACCCAACCCACCAGATGACATGTAAGCAAGCATGATGATTTAATGATGCGACAGGTATATGTCATATTATAAAAATAGAGGCTTAGGGTCACACATCTGGGTTCGGAAGATCTTGGTTCCGGGGGGTTGGCTTTCGATAGGGTTCGACGGGGGAACGGTTCGACGGGATCGGTCTCGGACAACGAAAGGAGAGCTTGGCATTCCGGGAAGAAGGACTTGGTTTGGCGTCGGGGGCGCATCGGATTTGCCCTGGTCGGTGTCAGTCTTGGCGTTCGGGATGACGAACTTGGCGTTCCGGGATGGAGACCTTGTCGTTCCGTGTCGGCGACCCTCGGGTATGACGTTGTTAGTCGATGGCGATCTTGGCGGTCTTCTGGTTCGGGCCTCATTGGCGATCTCGGTCTGGTACCGGAGTCTTCGGAAGATCTTGTCGTATCTCCACCTCACGGCTACATAGCACTTCGCTGAAGATCTTGTCGCTCGGAGGGGTTCGGGTCTTCGGGGACGATCTTTGGTTCCTTGACGTCTACCTTGGGGTTCCATCTTCGATGTCGAAGGCGAGCTTGGATCCGCGATGGAGGTCTCGTTGTTCCGAGAAGAAGGTCATGGCGTCCGGAAGGCGATCTTGGGGTGAAGAGCTCGATGTTCGCGTCGAAGGTCTTGGGGTTCGGCGCCGGAAGTTCTTGGTTCGGCATCCGTGGTCAAGGTGAATTGTTCGGTGTCGGTAGATCTTCGGGTGTCGAGGGGTAGATGTCCGGGTTCCGGCTGCTTTGGTCGACGACGCACTTGAAATGACACCGGAACGAACTTGAGCTGCAACGGGTGCACGCGAGCGGATCTCACCATCGCCCTCCCCCCCGGACAACATTGAGCACACACGAGCACACGGATGAGGATCAAAGATGTCGCTGCGGGACCTAGACGGTCATCTCCAGGCAGAGAACACGTGCGGGGCGATACACCAAAGGCATGCTCGACGGCGGAGGATGGGAAGAGGGCGACGACCCAATGCGGAAGGGGTCGCCGGGGAGGGAGCCTGCGAGGCGGCGGTGGTGCTCGCTGGCGGGAGAGGCGGGCCGGAGCGGCGTTGCAGAACTCGGATGGCGGGGTACAGAGAGGGCGCAGGGAGAGCCGGTGAGGAGCTCGACATGGGGCAGCGTGACGCGGACGATAGGAACTAGGGAGATGGCTCGGCGGCACGGTCCAGGCGGCCGCGCGCAGGGAGGGACTCGTGCAGGGGGACGGGGAGGTACGGTGCGGCCCGGGCCTAGCGACGGCCGGTGCCGGGGCAAAGAGTTGGTGGCGAGGACGGACGCGGCCGACTCGTGTCGACGAGGTGGCCTGCTCGAGCAGCGGCGTCCCCCGCAGAGGAGGCGAGGTCGACTCAGCGATAGACGGACGTGGCGGTAGAGCACGCATGAGAGGGAGTCCGCGGCCGAGGAACAGCAGCGGTGATGACGGGGTAGGTGGGACGGCGAGCAGGGATGGGGAGGTCGTGGGGAATTGCGGTAGGTGGGGCGGGTCGAGGCGGTTTGACCGCGAGGTGGATGCGGGGCCACGGGGAGGGGGGGACACTCCGAGCGGAGGATCCAAGGCGGTCGGGCGTGGGGCTTGCTGCGGTCGGAGAGGGCCAGCAGGGCGGTCACGATGCGAGGTGGGGCCGGGTCGAGGAGGTGTGGATGGAGCGGGGTGTGGGCTGGCCGCGTGGTGTGCGTGTGTGGTGTTTGCTTGTGGGACGCGCCTGGGAGCGTACGGCACGCGTTACATGGGACAGGGCATGTAGTAGCGTGCGCAGCGGGCTGGAGCGGGCGATGGTCGCGCCGTCACGGGGTGTCGATTAGTCGGTGGGTCGGTTGCGGCTGGGTAGGTAGATAGGGTTAGGGTTAGGTTTGGGTTAGATAGATGGAGGTTTGGGTTGGACCGATCTGCCGGGTGGTAGGCTGCTGCCAGCTAGGCTTTTGGGCCTGGCCGGTGGCGGCCTCCCCTAGGATTTATAAAATATGATTTGTTTATTTAAATTATTTTAGACAGTCTTTGGATAAATAGTTTTAGATAAATAAGAGATCCGAAAGAGACCAGAGTTTTAATTTGAAATAAAGAGGGAGGCAAATAGAAAACAAAGATAGGCTTTTAGAAAATAATTTTAGACAAAACCATGCATGATGATGACGATGCTCAAATGCAATGTGGCATGATGACATGAGCATGCGGTCATGATGATGCCATGCACAAAAACACAGCGATTTTCTAGTAGTGGTTTTAGCGGGATGCCACATCCTCCTCTCACTTCACACCTCCTCGTGAAGGATCTCTCCCCCTCTAGAATATTCTCCATGGCTTCGGATTAGCGAAGTATATGTTCTCGGTGGCTTTGTTTGGAAGGAGTTGTTGCTTCCGCTGTTTTGATGGAGTGAGGATACAGAGGTTGTCGGAGGACCGGATGTGTATGCGATCACGGATGCACTACTCAGTTGCGGTGCTAGACTTCATCATGACCTTGAGATCGGCAAGTGAACGACTATGTTATCCACGAGATCAATCTCGTAATGCTTTGTCGCTCTTCGAGGGTAAGTTATCTATGGATGCTTATCCACCCGTTGAATGTATCTAGGTAGATAGATCTTGGTGCTTAGTTGTTCACATCATAGGATTTTTTTTGTTTTCTATGCTATGAACCCAACGGTGGTATCAGAGCCTGATCTATGCGTAGATGCTTTGCACGGGTACAACACATATGATTATGTGGGTGCTGATGATCATGTTATTGCATATTCTATGTATTTTGGATATTCTTAGCATAGTGGGATGAAGCGGCCTGGACTAACTTTACATGTCCTCGCACATGAGACCTGTTCCACGCTTGACATGCAACTAGTTTTGCATAAGTGGCTAGAGGGTGTCTGTCTCTCCTACTATAGTAAATATCTTATTTACAATGATTTTCTAATAATTTGATTATCATCGTTGTGGTTCCATGTTCATAGGTAAGAACGATTCTATCTCCGAAATCCCTAAGCCACGTGAAAACATGCAAAGGATAAATTAGAAGCGTCTAGTTTAGTTATTACTGGGCAAGTGTCATGATATGGTAATGTTATAATTTGTAGTATGGTTTGATAGTCTTGGAAATTATAACATACCAAAGTGTAAGTTTCATAGACCTTGGCCTTACACATATAGGAATGATAAAGATCATACCACGGTGCACAAGATAGTGATCAAGTGCTAGAACCATATCATATCACTTTTTGCATATGATGTTTCTTTGCATCTTATATTGCTTGTTTAGCGCTTTAGTAGCATTATAAGATGATCCCTCATTTAAATATCAAGATAAAAATGTGTTCTTCCTTTAGTATGCACCTTTAAGAAAGTTAGTCATTTCGAGACACCGCGTGATGATCGGGTGTGATAGACTCTACGTTCACATACAACGGGTGTAAGACAGTTTTACACACGTGAGTACTAAGGTTCTTACTTGGTGAGCCTAGAATGTACAGACATGACCTCGGAACACGAATATAAAGGTAAAGCATGAGTCATATGGTTGATATGATGACCATCTAGATGCTCGCCTTTGAAGCTACACCAACTCACGTGATGATCGGGTGTTGGTATAGTGGATCTGGTTCATGTAATCACCAAAAAGACACGAGTGATGTTGTTTTTGAGTGGGAGTTCATTTGTTATTTGGATTAGTTGAACTCAATCTATCATAAACTTAGTCTAAATAAACTTTACCAATTCTGTTGTAGATGGCACCACCTACTTTTATTTTCAATGTGTTCATGGAGAAACAGAAACTTGCAACGAATGGTAGCAACTTTACCAACTAGGCCCTAAACTTGAGGATCCTCCTCTCTTCTGCACAAAAGCAATATGTACTAGAAGCGCCACTAGGCCCCCCACCACCTGATGCTGCTGCTGATGATGTAAAGAATGTTTACTTAAGTCGTTAGGAGGACCACAACATGGTTCATTGCGGCATACTGTATGGTCTAGAGACGCATAAAGCATTTCGAGAATGGTGATGTCTATGCACTTCTATTCTTGTAAACAGTTGTTGGGCCTCCAAGTGCAGAGGTTTGTAGAACAGCAACAAGTTTTCCCTTAAGTGGATCACCCAAGGTTTATCAAACTCAGGGAGGAAGTGGTCAAAGGTATCACCTCTCAAGCAACCCTGCAATCAAGATACAAGAAGTCTCTTGTGTCCCCAACACATCCAATACACTTGTCAGGTGTATAGGTGCACTAGTTCGGCGAAGAGATAGTGAAATACAAGTGGTATGGATAATTATAAGTGGTAATGGTGATAGAAAATAACTTGATGGCGTGGTAAAGACTAAAGTAAAACTGAAATAAAGATAGTAGTAAGCAAACATGTAACAGATCTAGTAGCAAACAGTGTATCAATGCTTAGAAACAAGGCCTAGGGATCATACTTTCGCTAGTGAATACTCTCATATAAATATATTATCTTCATGATACTACGCTGAACTACTCTCCGGTTGGACACTCTAATCGATGGTAGGGCTATAACAGCACACCTCAAAGTAAGCCTTTCCCATCTAGAAAACCCCACACTGTCACCTTGAGCACTAGATGAGTCCAACAAACACCACAATTTCATAAAGACATCCAACTCAAAATATAACTCATAACAAGTATTTGTAATCTCTAGCCTAAGTGCCACCATGGTGAGCATGCTGTCACTTTCACACACATGGGGAGAGCAGAGATTCATTAAAGCACTTGAGTAGCAAGGTAGATCTACTAGATTACAAAGCTCATGACCACAACAAGATCATGCATAAAGAGAGATGAACACATAGCTACCGGTAGAACCCTTAGCCTCGAGAGAGATCTACTCCCTCCTCATCATGGGAAACAGTAATGGTGATGGAGATGACGGTGGAGATCGATGGAGATGGCTCCGGGGGCACTTCCCCGTCCCGACAGGGTGCCGGAACAGAGACTTTCTGTCCCCCGAATCTCCCCTTGAGTGGCGGTGGCGCTGCGGAACTTTTCGTCGATTTCTGGTTGACTCTTTAGGGTTTTGGTATCAGGAGGCTCTTATAGGCGAAGTAGGCAAGGTCGATGGCTGTCCAGGGGGACCACACCATGCCCTGGCGCGGCCTAGGTGGACCCGCGCCTAGGGGTGTGGCCACCCTGTGGCCCCTCTCCGGCTCTCCTTCTGGCTCCGTGAATCTTCCGAGAAAATATCAACTTTGGCTTTTGTCCGGTCCAATTCCGAGAATATTGATTTTCTGACTTCCTGGAACCAAAAACAGCAGAAAACAGGCAACTGGCATTGTGGCTCTTGTTAGTAGGTTAGTCTAAGAAATCATATGAAAAGTACTCCAAAGTGTGGACAAAACACAAGAAAGTGGATAAAACCAAGCATGGAACATCAAAAATTATAGATACATTTGCAATGTATCAACATCCCCAAGCTTAACTCCTGCTCGTCCTCGAGTAGGTAAGTGATAAAAAGAAAGAATAATTTTTGAGGTGACATGTAGCATCATAAACTTGATCAAAGTATTTGCAAAACATTCGAAGCTGGGATCACAGTACTTAAATCATAACATGAAAGACAAAGTTCTAGCAATAAGACAAAGAAACTATGTTGCAACATGAAAAGGCACAAACAAAAGATTCATGAATAACAATGCTTTGCAAGACGTTTGTTTGTTTCACATAAAGAAAACATAGCATAGTGGCATTCAGCTTGTCCCTCATAAAGTAGCAAATATAAATGCATAGGACACCTTCAAAGTTCATAAGAGTGACTAGATACAAATAGTTTAAAACAAGCAATATCAAGTTATGCATCAATCAACTAGTCTTGGGACAATGCACATAGAACTAAGAATGGCCACTATACTCTCAAAGTAGGTGCATAAAGGTAGAAGGTGGAGACTCAATATATAAGTGGAAGAAAGGCCTTCATAGAAGGACGCAGGGATTCAAGTCTCATAAAGAACTTCCAAAAATTATGGTACTTATAGCTTTCAACTCTCATTGCCCCTATCATAAGAATCTTGAAGTTATTAAGGTTAAAGTGAACAAACTATGGTGTACATGCTTGACGAAGTATAAGTTAGAAATCTCATGTCTCTTGTATACGACGGCTGCTCCTCATGCTACTCAAGTTTAGTCACTGGTAAGTTCTTGTCATCGTAAGTACATGTGTATCATAGAGAACCGCCAACGGGGTACCCCTTGCCCGATGTGTAACACCCTCAAATCGGCCCTATGCAAGTTTTAGCACTTCCCGCCAAACCCGCATAGAAACGATTCAAGGACGCCCACCAGGCACTTTCGTGCGGGTGGAAAACGAAGTAATACCATTAGACAATAGTCCACGATGGAACCCACAGAACAGATATATACAACACGACTCCATGAGTCAAGAATACAGATATACTGTACAAGATCCAAATCACCTTGAAACCAATACAACGTCCGAGTACCGACAAGATGCAAATGGGGCTAAGAGCACTGAAGAATAACCAATGGCGTCCATAACCCTGCCCAGGCCAAGCCGGAAGGGTAACCCTACTAACGGCGTCGATCTCAAACCTGCTAAAACAAAAGGGATGCCGGCAAAGGACAAAGGAAAAAGAGGAGCGTCAGTACTGAGGGTAGTACACGGCGAGGCTAGAATTCGGGAGCTCTCGCCTACATAGGTATGGTGGGCTGAAACGGCAGCGCAGCGGCACTAAACAACCTATAGGGACTCGATACAACTGACGGTTATCAGAGAGGGATAAGAAAGACCTATTCGGATCCAACCTGAAGCTAACACCAGACAAACTCATCCTGGTATTTCCCCCTCGAGACCAAACGAGGAAGTCCGACCAAGGAACTCACATGGTTGGCAATTTTACTCATTCCGTTATGGTTGCAGCAATTACTAATCAGATATAGATAGCATGAGTCATCCTGAAGCATAAGTAGTGGGCAGTTTTAATTACCATTCTGTGGTAGTTGGAACCTTTACTAGTCAGATATATTTGTCCTGAGGAATCCCAAAACCCAACAGTTGTTGGCACTTTTATCACATTCCATTGGAGTTGCAATACTTACTAGGCATATATAACAAACAATCCAGATCCACCAGTTGTTGGCATTTTTAATATCCATTCCGTTATACTTGAGCTGATTACTGGTCATATATTAGGTCAAGTTTATAGCACTACTTTAGTTATGCTTGTCTATGATCGAGATACTGTGCTCCAAGTCGACCATAACCGCGGACACGGCTTTCAGAAAGTTTTACCCTGCAGGGGTGCACAAATAGCAACACACACTCGATCAACCTCGGAAAAACCAACTTAAAACCCAACGAGGCTTTCACGACAAAGCAATCACAGGATTTAGAAATATTTCAGGGGGGCACCCCACTAAGCTACCTGCAACGAAGTTGGCCGGCTCCGGAACGGACCCAGGATTTGTGTGGACGCCTGTAAACGACTGGGAACCCGAAAGTGTGACTGGGCTTGTCGATACAGCGAAAACGTGTCACGATCCTAAACAGTACAGGTGCTCCACGCACAATCATAAATAAAGCAGTAACATGGCATAAGTATAGGATAGTAATAAAACCCCAAACTAGTTTGTGGCCCCAAGAAATAGAAATGAATCAAGCTCTGGCTCAGGGGGGGTCCACGGCCTCCCGGATGTGGATAGTGCGAAAAATCAAGGAACAGGTATCAAGTACTCGGGGTCCTACGGGACACAAGTGGGCGTGGAAGAACCAAATAACATCTATTGCCCACCGATGCCTCTACATTAGTTATATCTAGCATTTTAATAGTTGTATTTAAAGTCATGATCATCTCCACCAATAAGCATCTCCACCATTAACATCTGCCAGCATTTCAACAACTGTGGTACTTGACAACACGAGATCATGGCCAGCAAGCAACTCGACTGCATAAGGCCAGCTATCTACCAAACACGGGTAATAGGAGGTGTCCAAGGCAATATAGGGGCTGCACGGGATATAACTGGTGTTTGGAAACTAAAGCATCACGACACGGATATCAATAGATCAACAGGAGGAAATAAAGACTATAAATACAAAATAGGTAGAAGGGGGAGAGATGCTCGCCTGGGAAACACTGCCGGAGGTTCATATCCGGAGAACTTGTCGATACTCGCATCCGCTCATCGGCCTAATCCGCGAAGAAGCAAACACTAGAACAAACACCGGATGCAATATTTAATACTACGGCAGAAGATCCGGCATGCTTATGATATGATGCATGGCATGGCACAGATGCGATGCAACTAGGCAATATTAAGCAGAACCAGGGTCCCAACAATTAATTAAACGGTTCAAGTTATTTATCTGCCCCGCAAATTAAATGTTGTCCTAACAGGGCGAAGCATGGCATCGGTTCGCTACACCAATTTAAATGGAGTCCGGAATAAGACAAAAGTATCCCGCATATAGACTCCATATTTAATTAAGAGGCGAATCAGCATAATGCCCCCAAACCGCAGACAAGTATGCATGCATGAACAATTTAATATGCGACAGATAGTAATGTCATATTATAAAAATAAAGGCTTAGGGTCACACATCTGGGTTCGGAAGATCTTGGGTTCCGGGGGACCGGGGTCCGGTCTCGGGGTTTGACGGGAAAGGCGAGGTTCGATTCGATGGGATCGGTCTTCGGAGGTTGTCGAAGGACTTGGTTCAGCGTCGGCAGCTCATCGGATTCGCCCTGGTCGATGTCGATCTTGTCGTCGCGACGATCTTGTCGGGTCCGCGTATCGGGTCGGTTCTGGCGTTCGGGGTGAAGAACTTGGCGTTCCGGTGGCGATCTTGGCGGCCTTCGGATCCAGGCCTCACATCCGGGAAGGAGTACTTGTCACATCTGTGGTCTTTGGGTTCGGTCTCGGTGCCCCATTGTAGGTCTTGTCGACGGTCCAGCAAAAGCCACCGGGTTTAGTCTTGGTCCCGTTGTCGATGGCGATCTTGTTTCGATGCCCAGGCATTCGGGAAGAACTTGGTGCTTCACGGTACACATGGTTGACGAAGATCTTGCACAGAACTCTAGTGTCGCAAGAGAACCTCTCCGCTTCGCTACACCTGGCCGCGTCAGACTATCTGGACGAGAGAGGAACGAAACAACAGAGGGAACACGTCTTGGTCATAGACACATGCAGAAAAACCACCTAGCGTGATAGCCTAATAGCCTGGACCAAAACAGAGACAACGCTCGGTGGAGACATGCTCGAGGAGGACGGAGGCCGGCTCCGCGGCGACGAACTCTGGCCCCAGGGAGGAGGCGTCGGTGCCGGGAGGAAGGGCAGCAGGGAAGGGGCCAACGGCGCGCGGGACTCGACCTGGGATGAGGACGGAGGAAGCCCTGGCGGCATCCTTGACACGGAGACCTGAGGCGCGTGGTCGGGCGCGGAACTCCGGCGGTGGGGTCAGGGCATGGCGGCACGTCGGTCGGAGAGAGGCGAGGACGGACCGCGGTGCACGCGCGGGCAAAGGACGCTGGCGGCAACGAGGAAGGCCGGCGTGGCGGGGCGCAGAGGGGAGCCGAGGTAGGTGGCGACAGGGCTCTGCAGAGAGGAGCGGGAGGCAGGGGCCGGGTCGGTCGGAGCGGAGGGGACCGAGGCGGAGGCGAGAGAAGCCCGACGGCGGGGTGGATGAGGCAGGGCAGCGGCGGGGAGCTCGGTGGCGGAGGCCGGTGCCAGTGATGGGAGGACGCGGCGGCGGTGGTAGATGAACGAGGCGGAGAGCGGCGGCAGCCGTCGGACCGGACTTCGGTGGTGCTGGGCGCGATTCAACAATGAGGCCTGTGAGGAGGACCCGTCTTGGTGTGGCGGCGTCGAGGTGGTGGAGGTTGGCGGCGGGGCCCGGCTGTCGGAGCTTCGTGGGACGACGGTGGCAGCCAGTGGCTGAGCAGGGGATCTGGCGGCGACCGGCAAGGAGGGGAGAGAAGCGGGGCGCGGGGCGCGTCGGGTACGGCCTCTCCAGCGGTGGGGCCCGGGGTGGGAATCGATGCGGCAGGAGGGTTGGGGCACGTGCCCAGGAGGGGTGCGGTCGGTGTGGGGTTGGTGGGGTGGTGGAGATGGGGAGTGGACCAGATGGCGACGTGGGGCTGCTGGTGGGGTGAGGTGGCAGCTGTTGAATGGATGGAGAAAGGGGCCAGGCTGATGTGGCGCAATGGGATAGGTTGGGGTGAGGTGGAGGGGGCTGTGTAGATTAGGTTTAGGTAGAAAAAGGGTTTGGGTAGGATTAGGAATTAGACTAGGTTTTAGTTTAGGGCTTGGAGGTGGCCGGCCGGGCTTTCGGGCCTGGCGGCTACCTCCCAAAAAAAAATTTAATATTTTATTTATTAAAAACGAGGCGTTTGTAAACCGTTGGTAGACAAAACAAAATATTCCGGAGACCCGGTGTTTTTGATTTGAATTAAAGACGGGGTATTTAGAAAAACAAAATCGGACTTTTTGAAAATAGTTTTATGCAATCAAATGCAAGATGACATGACGATGCTCAAATGCAAGGTGGCATGATGACATGAGCATGCGGTCATGATGATGCAATGCACCAAAAACAACGCGATTTTCTAGTAGTGCTTTTTGCGGGGCGCCACAATTTGACACCACTAACAAAGGATCTCGCTCTCGAGATCCGCCTCATGGTACCGGGAGGAAGGTCGGCGATCTGAATCTTCTCGCTTCGTGTAGATGCTCGCGACACCACTAACAAGAGGTCATTGTCACTGATGGCCGAGAGATCACTCCGGGGACAAAGGCGAAGGTAGAGGTATCAACAAATAAAGCCACCTCTAACTTCCGTGGACGGAGTAAAATTGCCGGATCCACCGATTCAATGTACAAAAGCGAATGATAAGAGTAGTCGGATGGTGATTAGTCCATCGTGCACCCAAAGCATTACTCTGCACATGAATAGGATAATTATGCAAACAACTCTCGAAATCAGACTGAAGATCTCGACAAGCGAGGTTCGGAAACAAAGGAGGGATGCAGACTCTACATCGGATCTGGCATAGAGGATGTCGTCACGTTGAAACACCGGAAAGCACAACAAGGAGCAAAGAGAAGTCCAACAGATGAAGGATTCCTCAGATAGCATGAAGTCCGGAGGTAGAAACACCGTTACCAAAGGAGGAAGCGAAACCCTGAAGGTACGACGAAAACCCAACCACGAGAATTCCTGGACTCGAAGAAAAGATAAGAGAGCAGATTCAAAACACGCAGAGGTAAGAGGAGAACAGCACAGGGGTAAGGAGTAAAACCAGACCTAATCAGATCTATCCAACCGATTTTTCCAAAATAGTTTTGACACTCTACTTCGGCCGTTAGCTAGGTTATCCTACAGGCTGGACTTGTGGGGTATCGCAACTGCTGAGCTCTGATACCACTATGTAACACCCTCAAATCGGCCCTATGCAAGTTTTAGCGCTTCCCGCCAAACCCGCATAGAAACGATTCAAGGACGCCCACCAGGCACTTTCGTGCGGGTGGAAAGCGAAGTAATACCATTACACAATAGTCCATGATGGAACCCACAGAACAGATATATACAACACGACTCCATGAGTCAAGAATACAGATATATAGTACAAGATCCAAATCACCTTGAAACCAATACAACGTCCGAGTACGGACAAGATGCAAATGGGGCTAAGAGCCCTGAAGAATAACCAATGGCGTCCATAACCCTGCCCAGGCCAAGCCGGAAGGGTAACCCTGCTAACGGCGTCGATCTCAAACCTGCTAAAACAAAAGGGGTGCCGGCAAAGGGCAAAGGAAAAAGAGGAGCGTCGATCTTGAGGCGTACAGCGAGGCTAGAATTGACTCTCGCCTACATAGGTATGGTGGGCTGAAGCGGCGGCGCAATGCACTAAACAACCTATAGAGACTCGATACAAGCCGGTTATCGAGAGAGGATAAGAAAGACCTATTCGATCCAACCGAAGCTAACACCAAACAAACCCATCCTGGTATTTCCCCTCGAGACCAAGCGAGGAAGTCGACCAAGGAACTCACAGTTGGCAATTTTACTCATTACGTTATGGTTGCAGCAATTACTAATCAGATATAGATAGCATGAGTCATCACGAAGCATAAGTAGTGGGCAGTTTTAATTACCATTCTGGTAGTTGGAACCTTTACTAGTCGAGATATAATTGTCTGGGAATCCCAAAACCCAGCAGTTGTTGGCACTTTTATCACATTCCATTGGAGTTGCAATACTTACTAGGCATATATAACAAACAATCCAGATCCACCAGTTGTTGGCATTTTTAATATCCATTCTGTTATACTTGAGCTGATTACTGGTCATATATTAGGTCAAGTTTATAGCACTACTTTAGTTATGCTTGTTTATGATCGAGATACTGTGCTCCAAGTCGTCCATAACCGCGGACACGGCATTCAGAAAGTTTTACCCTGCAGGGGTGCACAAATAGCAACACACACTCGATCAACCTCGGAAAAACCAACTCAAAACCCAACGAGGCTTTCACGACAAAGCAATCACAGGATTCAGAAATATTTCAGGGGGCCACCCCACTAAGCTACCATAGCAAGTTGGCGGATCAGACGGACCCAGGGTTTGTGTGGACGGCTGTAAACGACTGGGAACCCGAAAGTGTGACTGGGCTTGTCGATACAGCGAAAACGTGTCACGATCCTAAACAGTACAGGTGCTCCACGCACAATCGTAAATAAAGCAGTAACATGGCATAAGTACAAGATAGTAATAAACCCCCAAACTAGTTTGTGGCCCCAAGAAATAGAAATGAATCAAGCTCTGGCTCAGGGGGGTCCACGGCCTCCCGGATGTGGATAGCGCGAAAAATCAAGGAACATGTATCAAGTACTCGGGGTCCTACGGGACACAAGTGGGCGTGGAAGAACCAAATAACATCTATTGCCCACCGATGCCTCTGCATTAGTTATATCTAGCATTTTAATAGTTGTATTTAAAGTCATGATCATATCCACCAATAAGCATCTCCACCAATAAGCATCTCCACCATTAACATCTGCCAGCATTTCAACAACTGTGGTACTTGACAACACGAGATCGCAACTGAGCAAGCAACTACGACTCGCAAGGCCAGCTATCTACCAAACACGGGTAATAGGAGGTGTCCAAGGCAATATAGGGGCTGCACGGGATATAACTGTTGTTCGGAAACTAAAGCATCAAGACACGGATAGCAATAGATCAACAGGAGGAAATAAAGACTATAAATGCAAAATAGGTAGAAGGGGGAGAGATGCTCTTCTGGGAAACACCGTCGGAGGTTCATATCCGGAGAACTTATCGATACTTGCATCCGCTCATCGGCCTAATCCGCGAAGAAGCAAACACTAGAACAAACACCGGATGCAATATTTAATACTACGACAGAAGATCCGGCATGCTTATGATATGATGCATGGCATGGCACAGATGCGATGCAACTAGGCAATATTAAGCGGAACCAGGGTCCCGACAATTAATTAAATGGTTCAAGTTATTTATTTGCCCCACAAATTAAATGTTGTCCTAACAGGGCGAAGCATGGCATCGGTTCGCTACACCAATTTAAATGGAGTCCGGAATAAGACAAAAGTATCCCGCATATAGACTCCATATTTAATTAAGAGGCAAATCGGCATAATGCCCCCAAAACACAGACAAGTATGCATGCATGAACAATTTAATATGCGACAGATAGTAATGTCATATTATAAAAATAAAGGCTCAAGGTCACACATCTGGGTTCGGAAGATCTTGGGTTCCAGGGGTCCGGGGTCTGGTCTCGGGGTTTGACGGGAAAGGCGAGGTTCAATTCGATGGGTCCGTCTTCGGAGGTTGTCGAAGGACTTGGTTCGGCGTCGGCGGCTCATCGGATTCGCCCTGGTCGATGTCGATCTTGTCATCGCGAAGATCTTGTCGGGTCCGCGTATCAGGTCGGTTCTGGCGTTCGGGGTGAAGAACTTGGCGTTCCGGTGGCGATCTTGGCGGCCTTCGGATTCGGGCCTCACATCCGGGAAGGAGTACTTGTCACATCTGTGGTCTTCAGGTTCGGTCTCGCCGTCCCACTGTAGGTCTTGTCGACGGTCCAACAAAAGCCATCGGGTTCGGTCTTGGTCCCATTGTCGATGGCGATCTTGTTTCGATGCCCAGGCGTTCGGGGAGAACTTGGTGCTTCACGGTACACACGGTTGACGAAGATCTTGCACAGAACTCTAGTGTCGCAAGAGAACCTCTCCGCTTCGCTACACCTGGCCGCGTCAGACTATCTGGACGAGAGAGGAACGAAACAACAGAGGGAACACGTCTTGGTCATAGACACATGCAGAAAAACCACCTAGCGTGATAGCCTAATAGCCTGGACCAAAACAGAGATAACGCTCGGTGGAGACATGCTCGAGGAGGACGGAGGCCAGCTCCGCGGCGACGAACTCGGGCCCCAGGGAGGAGGCGTCGGTGCCGGGAGGAAGGGCAGGGAAGGGCCTGGCGCAGGACTCGACACAGGATGACGACGGAGGAAGCCCTGGCGGCGTCCTTGACACGGAGACCTAAGGCACGCGGCCGGGCATGGAACTCCGGCGGTGGGGTCAGGGCATGGCGGCGCGTCGGTCGGAGAGAGGCGAGGACGGACCGCGGTGCACGCCTTGGCGAAGAGGCGCTGGCGGCAAGGAAGGCAGCCTTGGCCAGGCGCGAAGAGCAGGGGTAGGTGGCAGCAGAGGGCTCGCAGAAGAGAGGAGCAGGAGGCGGGGGCCAGTTCGGTCGGAGCGGAGGGGACCGAGGCCTGGCGAGAAGCCCGGCAGCAGGGAGGATGAGGAGGCAGCGGTGGCGGGCTGGCGCCCGGTGAGGAGGAGCCTTGGCGGTGGTAGATGGACGAGGCGGAGAGCGGCGGCGGCCGTCGGACCGGACTTCGGCAGTGCTGGGCGCGATTCGACGGCAGGGCCTGGCCAACAAGAAGGACCCGTGAGAGGTGGCAGCGGCCGTCGAGGTGGTGGAGGCTGGCGAGGCGGGGCCCGTGGCTGCGCGGAGCTCGGCGTGAGGACAGGCAAGGTGGCCGGTGGCGACGGGGATCTGTGGCGGCCGAGGAGGAGGAAGAGGGAGGAGGAAGCAGGGCGAGGGGCGCGTCTGGTACGGCCTCTCCAGCGGTGGGGCCCGGGGCGGGAATCGAGGCGGCAGGAGGGTTGGGGTACGTGCCTAGGAGGGGTGCGGTCGGTGTGGGGTTGGTGGGGTGGTGGAGATGGGGAGTGGACCAGATGGCGATGTGGGGCTGCTGGTGGGCTGGTGGGGTGAGGTGGCAGCGGTTGAATGGATGGAGAAAGGCGCCAGGCTGATGTGGCGCAATGGGATAGGTTGGGGTGAGGTGGAGGGGGCTGTGTAGATTAGGTTTAGGTAGAAAAAGGGTTTGGGTAGGATTAGGAACTAGACTAGGTTTTAGTTTAGGGCTTGGAGGTGGCCGGCCGGGCTTTCGGGCCTGGGGGCTACCTCCCAAAAAAAAATATTTTATTTATTAAAAACGAGGCGTTTGTAAGCCGTTGGTAGACGAAACAAAATATTCCGGAGACCCGGTGTTTTTGATTTGAATTAAAGACGGGGTATTTAGAAAACCAAAACTGGACTTTTTGAAAATAGTTTTATGCAATCAAATGCAAGATGACATGACCATGCTCAAATCCAAGGTGGCATGATGACATGAGCATGCGGTCATGATGATGCAATGCACCAAAAACAACGCGATTTTCTAGTAGTGGTTTTTGCGGGGCGCCACACGATGATACGGAAGAATCCCCATATCAAAATGACAAGGCAAGCAGACAACGAGCATCTCAGCAATCTTCTTATTTACCATGGGAATATGGTGCTTTTTTCTCTCTTTCCTCTTTTCATAATCTTTTTTTTTCTTTTCTCTTTTTTTCTCAATATAGGACTCTTTTTTTATAAGAAGAATGCTTCATAAATAGCTCATTATGGTTACGCTGCAGGTTTCCACCATGTCAGCATGAATTTGACCAGTGGCCCAGGCGTTTCTCTAACACATATACATAACTCCATGGACTTACAAGCTCTCCTTTCATTTCACATCGACGACATCCATATACAAAAGAGCATGATATCAACTAGGTACAAGTACCAAGTGCAATATTGAAAGCGTTCCCCATGAAAGCATGGTTCTGCTAATTCCCAACAAATAAGTGCAAGCATATACAACATAGACGACGCAATGGTTCAAGTTTATTAGGGGCAAGAAAAGTAAAGTGTGCCATCAAGTTCGTGAGAGCTTTAATCACTAGTTTTCTCATAACAATTTTAATTTGGAAGGTATACAAAAGCATGAATATACTTGGAATAGCATAAGCTAATAGGTAGGTATGGTGGACTCTTTGGAATAAATTGGTTTAGGGAGTTGGATGCATGAGTGGAACTCATACTTTGTTGTGGAGGCTAGCAAAAGACTGGGAGCGACAAACTAAGAGAGCAATAATGGCCATAATCATGCAGAGCGACAAAACATCATTGATCAAAGCATAAAGTGATACTACAAGTTGAAAACTAAAGGATCATAAAGGCTATGGTGACTTGAGATAGTCATAACATGGTATGAGCATGCGCCAAGTCAACCCAAATAAAGCATCAAAGGAGAATACCACTATACTATGCTTTAATATGCTAAAACAACGCATGATTCATCCAAGGCACATTAAGCAATCTCAATTGTTTATAACAATTCATGCTACATCAAAGAATACTAAGCATAAAGCCAAAACAATATCAAGCAAGGCATGACAAAGCATAGGCCACAGTTAAAAACAAGCTCTCTTTACCATTTAAGCATTAACTTTCCTACTCTTTTCCAAACCAAACCAAACTATTTGCAAACCAATGTATGAAAGAGGGGGTCCAACCAATTTATTCAGAAAACTAAGCAAACCAAGCAAACGAAAAATGAAAAAGAAGACGCTCCAAGAACAACACAACTGTGCATGAAACAATAAAAATAAAGCGTTTGGAAGAAACCTGGGATTTTTATTGATGAAGAGGGGGATGCCTTGGACATCCTCAAGCTTTGACGCTTGTACTTCTTGGATATTTCTTGGGGTGATACACGTGGCATCCCCAAGCTTGAGCTTTAGTCCATTCTTCATCTCATTACTCATTCCTTCCATACACCTGAAATTTTTCCTTCATACAAAACTTCACACAATCTTTATTAGCAACATTAGTGCACTCAAGATAAATAAGTCTTAAGGTTCAGTTATAACACCAAATAAACTTCCATTAGAACACTAGCTACTTTAGCACTTCCCTCAAAAGGCTCAATTCCCCAAAAGAACTCAAAAAGGAACCAACAAGAAGCAAATGCAGAAAATGGCAGAAATCTGTCAAAACAGACTAGCAGGTAAAGACGAATTTTTTCGAAGACCTTCTGTTGCTCAAATAAAAAAGTCTTGAACTAACGAAAGTTAGATAACAACCTGGGTCAGAAGCACAAAAATTCAAGCCTCAAAAAGACGTCCAGAGAGTTTACACGAATTTTTACGGTGAAGCACAAAAATCTGTTTCAGGACAGCAACTTTCCCAATCATTACTTCTCTCTCATTAGAGGTTACTCTTGGCACAAAAAGCATATAAAAAGGATAAGGAGCAGTTATTATTGAAGTAAGAACTTCCAAAACTCATCTAAAACTTTTGGGTTATCTCCCAATAAGTACTTTTCTTTAACGCCTTTAAGTTAGGCATGATAGTTTGAGAAGATGCTCACATAAGAAATATGAATTGAAGTAAAAAAGAGCATCAAGAAGCAAATTCAAAGCACATTTAAGTCTAACCCACTTCCTATGCATAGGAATCTTGTAAAGAAACAAGTCATGAAAGCACAAAGCAACAAGCATAGGAAAGCAAAACAAGTGCAACTTCAAAACTTTCATCATAAAGAGGGGAAACTTAATATTGTTGAGACACATAAAACCATGTTTCCCTCTCTCATAATAACTTTCAGTAGCATCATGGATAAAAGTAACAATATAACTATCACATAAAACATTCTTATCATGTGCCACATGCATAAAAGAATTAATACTCCCCACATAAACATAGTCATTCTTGTTAATTGTAGTGGGAGCAAATTCAACAAAATAGCTATCATTATTATTTTCATCACCATAATCATCAAATATAGGAGGCATATTATAATCATAATTAATTTTCTCCTCAATAGTAGATGGACTTAAAATATCATACTCATCATTGTAATCATCATATATTGGAGGTTTGGTATCATCATAAGCAATAGAATAGCTATCTTCCAAAGCTGGGGGAACTAAAAAGATCATTTTCATAAAAACTAGCTTCCCCAAGCTTAGACTTTTCCATAGCATTAGCAATAATGGTGTCCAAAGAATTCATACTAACAACATTTCTATTAGCATGCAAATAAAGTTCCATAGGTTTTTTAATTTTCTCTTCAAACACTTCATATCCTAACTCAAGATAAATACTATAAAGCTCTCTAATTTTGTTGTTGTTTTCCATTAAGCCTAACTAGTGAAAACAAGAATCAAAAAGACAAAATTGCAGAGTCTAAAGAAATAACTTCGAGCACTCACACCGGAGGATGTGAGTACCTTTTACCTTACCTCCCCGGCAACGACGCCAGAAAATAGGCGTTTGCCGTGGGAGGTTCTTCTTCTTTAATCCTCCGGTGTGAATACCTTTTACCTTACCTCCCCGGCAACGGCGCCAGAAAATAGTTTGATGTCTATGCACTTCTATTCTTGTAGACAATTGTTGGGCCTCCAAGTGCAGAGGTTTGTAGAGCAGCAGCAAGTTTCCCTTAAGTGGATCACCCAAGGTTTATCGAACTCAGGGAGGAAGTGGTCAAAGGTATCCCCTCTCAAGAAACCCTGCAATCAAGATACAAGAAGTATCTTGTGTCCCCAACACACCCAATACACTTGCCAGGTGTATAGGTGCACTAGTTCGGCGAAGAGATAGTGAAATACAAGTGGTATGGATAATTATAAGTGGTAACGATGATAGAAAATAACTTGATGGCGTGGTAAAGACTAAAGTAAAACTGAAATAAAGATAGTAGTAAGCAAACATGTAACAGATCTAGTAGCAAACGGTGTATCAATGCTTAGAAACAAGGCCTAGGGATCATACTTTCACTAGTGAACACTCTCATATAGATATATTATCTTCATGATACTATGCTGAACTACTCTCCGGTTGGACACTCTAATCAATGGTAGGGCTATAACAGCACACCTCAAAGTAAGCCTTTCCCATCTAGAAAACCCCACACTGTCACCTTGAGCACTAGATGAGTCCAACAAACACCACAATTTCATAAAGACATCCAACTCCAAATATAACTCATAACAAGTATTTGTAATCTCTAGCCTAAGTGCCACCATGGTGAGGACGTTGTCACTTTCACACACATGGGGAGAGCAGAGATTCATTAATGCACTTGAGTAGCAAGGTAGTCTACTAGATTACAAAGCTCATGACCACAACAAGATCATGCATAGAGAGAGAGATGAACACATAGCTACCGGTAGAACCCTTAGCCTCGAGAGAGATCTACTCCCTCCTCATCATGGGAATCAGCAATGGTGATGGAGATGACGGTGGAGATCGATGGAGATGGCTCCAGGGGCACTTCCCCGTCCCGCCAGGGTGTTGGAACAGAGACTTTCTGTCCCCTAAATCTCCCCTTCAGTGGCGGCGGCGCTATGGAACTTTTCGTGGATTTCTGGTTGACTCTTTAGGGTTTTGGTATCGGGAGGCTCTTATAGGCGAAGGAGGCAAGGTCGGTGGCCGGCCAGGGGGCCCACACCATGCCCTGGCGCAGCCTAGGTGGACCCGCGCCTAGGGGGGTGTGGCCCCTCTCCGGCTCTCCTTCTGGCTCCGTGAATCTTCCGGGAAAATATCAACTTTGGCTTTTGTCCGGTCCAATTCCGAGAATATTGATTTTCTGACTTCCTGGAACCAAAAACAGCAGAAAACAGGCAACTGGCACTGTGGCTCTTGTTAGTAGGTTAGTCCAAGAAATCATATGAAAAGTACTCCAAAGTGTGGACAAAACACAAGAAAGTGGATAAAACCAAGCATGGAACATAAAAAATTATAGATACATTTGCAATATATCAAATGGCAATGCCTTTGATACCACGGGTGAATTGAAAATGATTTTCGATACCCATGCTGCCATAGAGAGTTAAGATGCTTCAGAAAAGTTCTTTCGCTACATGATGGAGGAGAACAGCTCCGTTAGTGAGCACGTACTCAAAATATCTTGGTACACCGATAATCTTGTAGCCTTGGGAATAACAATACCCATTGACTTGGGCATACATTGTGTTCTTCAATCTCTGCCACAAAGCTACAAGAGCTTCATGATGAACTATAACATGTAGGGCATAAATAAGTCTCTCCCCAAGCTTTTGTCAATGCTGAAGACTGCTGAAGTGGAGATTAGGAAAGAACATCAAGTGTTGATGATCAATAAGACCACTGGTTTCAAGAAAGACAAGAAGGGTAACTTCAAGAAGGGCGGAAAATCTGTTGCTGCACCTGAGAAGAAGACCCGGGCTGGCTCTAAGTCTGATACCGAGTGCTACTATTGTAAGGGGACTGGCCACTACAAGCGCAACTACCCCAAATTTTTGGTAGACAAGAAGACCAGCAAGATGAACAAAGGTATATTTGATATACATGTAATTGATTTGTACTTGACTAGTACTCGTAGTAGCACCTGGTTATTTGATACTGGATTGGTTGCTATTATATGTAACTTGAATCAGGGGCTGCAAAACAAGTGACCACTAGCAAGGGATGAGGTCACGATGCGTGTTAGAAATGGATCAAGAGTTGATGTGATTGTTGTCGAAACGCTGCCTCTCCATTTACCGTCTGGATTATTTTTAAACCTCAATAATTGTTATTTGGTGCCTGAGTCGAGCATGAACATTTTATTCGGATCGTGTTTATTGTAAAACGGTTATTCCTTTAAATCCAAAAACAATGGTTGTTCGATTTATATGAATAATATCTTTTATGTTCATGCACCTGTGATGAATGGTTTATTTCTTTTGAATCTCAATAATAGTAATACACATATTCATAATGTAGATTCCAAAAGGATTAAACTTAATGATGATATATCCACATATATGTGGCACTGTCGTCTAGGTCATATTGGCGTAAGATGCATGAAGAAGCTCCATTCTTATGAACTTTTAGAATCACTTGATTTTGAATAATTTGATACATGTGAGCCATGCCTTATGGGCACGATGACTAGAACCGCGTTTTCTGATACAATGGAACGGGCGACAAATTTATTGGAAATCATACATACTGATGTATGTGGTCCAATGAGTGTGTCGCCGCGAGGTGGATATCCTTATTTTGTTACTTTCACAGATGCTTTGAGTAGATATGGGTATATGTTTGATGAAACACAAGTCTAAAACCTTTTAAAAGTTCAAAGAATTTCAGAGTTAAGTAGAAAATCATCGTAATAGAAAGATTAAATTTCTGCGATCTGATCGTGGAGGTGAATATCTAAGGTACGAGTTTGGCACACACATGAAAGAGTGTGGAATAGTTTCACAACTCATGCCTTCCGAAACACCATAGTGTAATGGTGTATCGGAGAGTCATAATCGTATCTTGTTAGATATTGTTCGATCTATGATGTGTCTGGCTGACTTGCCACTTTCGTTTTGGGGTTATGAATGGAAACCGCTGCATTCACTTTAAATAGGCAACCATCTAAATCTGTTAAAACGACACTATATGAATTATGGTTTGGAAACAAACCAAAGCTGTCATTTCTAAAAGTTTGGGATACGATATTCATGTGAAGAAACTTCAACCTGATAAACTCGAACCAGAGCAAAAAATCCGTCTTCATAGGATACCATAAAAGAAACAATTGGGTATTCCTTCTAGCATAGATCCGAGGGAAAGTTTCTCATTGCCAAGAATGGATCTTTTTTTGAAATTAAGAATGGATCATTTCTAGAGAAGGAGTTTCTCGCTAAAGGTGTGAGTAGTCGAAAGGTAGAACTCGAAGAGGTTATCAAACCTTCTCTTCATGAAACGGCGAGGGGCATAGTGCCGGAAATTTTTTCATAGTTGACTTCACCGGGTGAATAGGGAACTAATGATAAAGATCACGAAACTCCAAAAGAGGACACTACCGAACCTTGCAGGTCAAGTAGGACACATGCAGTTCCTAAACTGTACGGAAATCCTGTCATGAATTTCATGGTAGATGGAAATGATGACCCTGCAACGTATGAAGAAGCGATGATGAGCCTAGATTCCAACAAATGGCTAGAAGCCATGCAATCTGAGATGGAATCCATGTATAAAAACCAGGTCTGGACCTTGGTGGACTTACCTCAGGACTGAAAGGTCGTTGAGAATAAATGGATTTTCAAGAAGAAAACTGACGTTGATGGTAATGTGACCATCTATAAAGATCAACTTGTCACAAAGGGGTTTTGACAAATTCAAGGAGTTGACTACGTTGAGATTTTCTCTCTTGTAGCGATGCTAAAGTCGGTTAGGATTATGTTAGCAATTGTTGCATTTTTCAATTATGAAATTTGGCAGATGGATGTCAAAACCACATTCCTCAATGGTAATATTGAAGAAGAGTTGTATATGGTACAACCAAAGGCTTTTTTCAATCCTAAGGATGTTGATAAGGTGTGCAAGCTTCAGCGATCTATCTATGGACTGAAGCAAGCATCCCAGAGTTGGAATCTCCGCTTTGATGAGGTGATCCAAGGGTTTAGATTTGTCCAAACTTACGGAGAAGCTTGAATTTACAAGAAAGTGAGTGGGAGCTCTCTAGAATTTCTAATACTGTATATGGATGACATATTATTGACTGGAAATGATATAGATATTTTAAGTAATGTTAAAGTTATCTAAACAGCAAATTTTTTATGAAGGACCTTGGTAAAGCATCATACATAATAGGCATCAAGATCTATAGAGATAGACCGAGACGTCTAACTGGGATATCACAAAGTACATACCTTGACAAGATATCGAAGAAGTTCAGTATGGATGGAAGTAAGAAAGGTTTCTTACCTATATGTTACAAGGTAATACATTGAGTAAGGCCCAAAGTCCAGCTACAGCGGAAGAAAGAGAGATAATTGATAAGATCCCCTATGCCTCAGCTATAGGCTTTATGATATATGCCATGCTATGTACAAGACCGGATGTGGCACATGCTATTAGTTTGACTAGCAAGTACTAATTCGATCTAGGTTCAGAACACTGGATAGCGGTCAAGAATATCCTTCAGTGCGTAAGAAGGAGTAGGGACATGTTTCTACTATATGGAGGTGAAGAAGATCTCGTCGCTAAGTGTTATGTTAATGCTATCTTTGACATTGATCTGGATGACTCTAAGTCTCAATCCGGGTACGCGTTTCTCATGAATGGAGCAGCAGTTAGTTGGAGGAGCTCCAAACAACCCATGGTGGCGGGATCAACAACGAAGGCGGAATATGTTGCTGCTTCAGAAGCGGCACAGGAAGCGGTTTGGATGAAAGAGTTCATAATGGAACTGGGTGTGGTTCCTAGTGCATTGGACCCAATGGTGGTCTATTGTGACAACAGTGGGGCCATAGCCAATGCCAAAGAACAGAGGTCTCACAAGAATTCAAAGAATATCAATCACCGGTTTCACTCCATCCACAAGCATGTCAAGGATGGAGATATAAACATTTGTAAAGTACATATGGATCTAAATGTAGCAGATCTGTTGACTAAAACTCTCTCTAGGGCAAAACATGATCAAAACCAGAACTCCATTGGTGTTAGATTCATCATTTTGTAATCTAGATTATTGTCTCTAGTGCAAGTGGGAGACTGAAGGGAATATGCCCGAGAGGCAATAATAAAGTTATTATTATCATATTCCAAGTATATGGTAGATGTTTATTTTGCATGCTATAATTGTGTTAATCGGAAACATTAATACATGTGTGTTTAATAAACAAATATATAGAGTTCCTAGTTATGCCTCTCATATAAACTAGCTCGTTGATTAACAAGATGATCAAGGTTTCTTGATCATGGACATTGGATGTTGTTAATAACGAGGTCACAACATTGGTGGAATGATGTGATGAACATTCATCATAAATATAGTAATACGATCAAAGTCATTATGTTTACATTGCTATAACATCATATGAAGTAACCCTAATCCTTAGACCATGAGATCATGTTAATTTCTAACACCGGAAGAGCACTTTGATAACATCAAACGTCACACTGTAACAAGGTGACTATAAAGGTGGAATTGGGTACTCTAAAAGTCTTATGTTGAGGCTCATGGATCAAGGGTGGAATTTTTCCATCCCGATGACGAAGAGATATACTCTAGGCCCTCTCGGTGATATCATATTGATATAGCTTGCAAGCAAGTGATAAGATCACTAGAATGTTATATCACGGGAACGAGAAAACAATACTTGTCGGTAATGAGATCATACTAGGTATGCAGATACCGATGATCGAATCTCGGACATGTAATATAGCATGATACAAAGGGATTTAGTTACAAATGTTAAAGGTTCTCACGATCACTAGAGTCATCGTTGAATGTGTGGGAGTCAGTCGGATCTCCAGGTCCCGCAGCTGATTATTCATCGGAGAGAGGTCTCTATCATGTCTGCATTATTCGCGAACTGTAGGGTGACACACTTAAGGGATAGCGACACCATTTGGAGCAAATATGTTTCTAGAGAAAGATTGTGAAAGCGCTAGAATTATTTCGATGGACACCGAAATTGTTTCAGGTGAAATTGGTTCTGCATGTGATATTGAAATGTTGCAAGGGGTTTTATGTGAATGTTTGTTACTTAAAGTAATTAAAAAATTCTGAATAAAAAAGAGTTTTATTAAATGAGAGATGCATTGAATTTGGTGAAAACTTAATGCAAGTGAGTGGAAGTTTGAGTGGAGGTTTTTTATGTGAGTGGAAGTTCCACCCACATTAATGAAGGGAGAGGTGGGGGCACCACCTTTCCTGCCATCCATGGGAGGGGATGCCCCAGTCCCCCTATAAAAGGCCTCCTCCTCTCACTTCACACCTCCATGTTAAGGATCTCTCTCTCCTCTAGAATATTCCCCATGGCTTCGAATTAGAGAAGTACATGTTCCCAGTGGCTTTGTCTGGAAGGAGTTGCTGCTTCCGTTGCTTTGCTGGAGCAAGGACGCGGAGGTTATCGGAGGACCAAATGTGTGTGCGATCACGAATGCACTTCTGACTTTCTGTGCTGGACTTCATCACGATCTTCAGATCGACAAGTGAACGATGATGACTACAAGTGCACAAATCAATTGTATCTAGTTTCTAAATAAGAGTATCATACCCACAGATAGCTATTTGGTTAAGGTCTTTATGCCCCTCGTCACTTTCCACCAAAGGATACTTGTAAGATGCCTTTGATCTCAAGTAAAAGGTGTTTGAAATGTTTTTGGTTGTGTGAAGAAAAGTAATTAAAACGAGTAAAAGAAAGGAAGCAATAATGTTGTGTGAAAATGTGGTAGAACTCAATAGGGCTAAAACCTTCCCAGGGATGTAGGATACACCACTAGCATGATATTATTATTATTAATTAAGATAACATACTTCTTGTGTCATGATATGTGTGGAGAGAGCTCCTTAATAAGATGTTCACTACAAGGCTCGTATGAAGCCACTTTGTTGAGCCAAGAGCGGGGGCACCTCTAAATAACCATTGTGATGTCTGAGAGCAATCACCCATACAAACCACCGCAATTATGGGTTTCACCATGGATATCGTAATTAGCTTAGGGGGTCCCTCTTTATCCTCCTTTGACTGTGTAGGTTAGAAGCCGGCGCCAATTTGTCATTAAGCTATTCCGGGCATGCTCCCAAACACTTCCAAAGGATTTCTCCCTCCCTTTAGTCCCGAAGCAAAATTATATGTGACCGACTACACATACCATCTAAAGTGAGAGATCAAACACAAATCATAAATCTATCATAGACCGGCCAGTCATACAGACACAAGAATATATCATCTTTATTGCAAGTTCGTAATAGTGCTAGGGTTTCTCCATCTCCCCAAGAACAAAGTAACTACTCACACATGGATGCAATCAATGACATCATCATAATCAAATGGATGGATAAAAATACGGGGATGAATCTAGTGCAAACCACAATTAACTCTAGAATTACAACAAGATCTAACGAAAGAGATATGAGGGTGATGATGGTGATGAGAATGCACTGATTGATGATGAAGGGGATGATGTGATGCCCTCCAATGATCCGTGCAATAGTAGGGATTTGCCCTCTGCAAAGTTCCTCCTTCAGATTCCTTTCAGATGTGGTTTTTCATGGTTTCTGGTGGCTGTGAATGTCGGATCTCCCTGTCGTGTTTGTTGGGAAAGAGTATTTGACGAGGCGGACGTGTTGCCGAGTGGTACGGGTGGGCTCCACCCATACCACTGGTCGTTATCGCATCTGATGGTTTCCTCTCACTTTGTAATCTCCCAGGTGCGAAGGTAAATCAATAAAATGACTTTTATCACTTAAAAATATCATATTATAACATAATATGACAGTTCTAATTGATATGTTCATAATAGAGTTAGTAGTTTGGGATCGTGTTGAAATATAGGCAAAAAGGTGCACGCAAGCGCAGTGAAATACCAAAATCCTTATTCTATTTATGCAAAAACAAAAGGTAAATATGCTTCAATTTTGGACTCATCAAATGACTACATCATCCATGAGATCAATCTCGTAAAACTTTGTCGCTCTTCGAGGGTAAGCTATCTATGGATGTATATCACTAGTAGGAAAAGGCTTATCCACATGGGTCATATCGGTGGCACACCTCTAAAGGGTGCCCCATGGCTATTTATCTGTGGCGCACGCGGGAAATGATGCGCCACTGACCTACACTTATCCATGGCGCACGCTAAGAACGGTGCACCACTCATATGTGGGCCCCAGCACTGGTGGCCGACCTTGTCCATAGGCGGCATACTCGTGGCGGACGGAATCGGCGTGCGCCACGGATAAGTTAAGTATCAGTGGCGCACGTTTTTCGGTGCGCCACAGATAGGTGTGGTCCTACTATTCGAAAAGTTCGCAGAGTATCAGTGGCGCATAGAGTTGGGGTGCGCCACTGACCTCAAATACCCGTGGTGCATCAAAAAGTGGTGCCCCACTGATAACTTTTCAAAATTCTGCTCCCACCCCCCGTCCAGTGGATCGCCTTTTTAGGTTTGCAAAAAATAAAAGAAAATGATAAACACTTTAAAAAATAAAATCCTTACAGATATAGGTAGGTTATGTGATGTAGTTTCTAGGAAAATTAAAAAACATGAATTTTGATATTTTTTGTAAAAAAAGGTCATGTCACAGTAAAACGGCCATAACTTTTGCATACGACGTCGGAAAAAAAATGTATAATATATCAAAACAACGAGCACGAAATTTTTTATCCACTCGCAATCTTCGGAGACCATTTACTGATTTTTTAGATTCTCAAAATTTGAAAAGAGTAAAAGGTTATTTCAAAAATAAGATTTTTTTGTGCAAAAAAAAGTTTGAGGCAACGTATCTATGCCGCACCACAATAGAGTGCGCCACGGATAAGTTTAGCGGGATTCGAATTTGAGTCGCCACTCCGCCCACCTACCCCTTCTCCTTATCTTCTCCTCCACCTCCTCCTTTCCCTCTCATTCTCCTTCTCCTTCGAATCCTCGTATCTTCTTCCTCTTCCTCCTCCTCCTCCAAATCCTCTCTTATTCCTCTTCTTCCTCCTCCTCCTCTCTTCTTCCTCTTCCACCTCCTCATTCCCCTCTCCTCCTCCTCCGAATCTTCTCCTCCCCTATCCTCTCCTCCTCCTACTCCGAATCCTCTCCTCCTACTCCGAATCCTCTCCTCCTCCTCCGAATCCTCCTCTCCTCTCCTCTCCTTTCCTCTCCTTTCCTCTCCTCTCTTCTCCTCTCCTCCTCCTCCTCCTCCGAATCCTCTCCTCCAACCGCACCAGCCTCCTCCATCCTCGAGCTCCCCCCGGCGATGCGGCCTGGCGTGACAATGATGAGGCGACTGATCTAGATTCACTTTTTTTAAATGAAAATTTTATCAGTGGAGCACCATGCCTACATGCGCCACGGATAATTTTGAGATATCCTGCCCTTTTTCAAAATTTGAAATTGATATCAGTGGCGTACCATATCCCGGTGCACCACGGATAAGTGGCTTATCCGTGGCGCACGCCCAGGTGCACCACGTATAAATTTTATCAGTGGCGTAATATCAGTGGCGCACCGGGCGTGCGCCACTGACCCCTTTTTGGTGCGCCACTGATATGCCTTCTTCCACTAGTGTATCCACCCTTTGATTGTATCTAGGTAGATAGATCTTGGTGCTTAGTAGTTCAAATCATAGGAAAAATTTTATTTTTTATGTCGCGAACCCAACAGCTCTGTGTCACTTTCAAGTATCTCGATGGGTCCAAAATTTTGTTTCGGCTCCGGCACCACTGTTGTTGCTGAGAGTTTTCCCAATGGCACCGATGTGCCTAGCTGGGAATCTACAGGTGACTCCATCCACATCGGCTCTTTGAATCTCATCACCTCCACTTTGGCAACATCAAAATTCGCGAGTGGGTGCCCCTTGCGGGAGAAGGTGAGGCCATGGAGGACTTGACTATCCTAGGGGTACCCTGTTTTCGCCAAGGAGGAGCCTTGCATGGAATTTTATTATCATCACAATCCCTCTTCCGATGCCGGTGACGAGGATTCTCTTGGTTCCATGTGGTACGTCATTCCTGTTGCGGGTGCTGCTTAATGCGCTCACGATAGGACATCTCAAAATCAGGTGGCACGGTGCCGACATCGTCATGATCCTGACCGCATTATGTGGCTAGGCCGAAGGGCGAAGGATAGCTTACTCTACGTCTATGACGGCATTGTCATAGCAGCACACCTCCCCCGTGCGTGATGGAGGAGGAGGCCCGCAACTAGACCGTCTGCTGCACGATATGCTATGCTTGGCAACCGTGACCCAAGCCAGAACCACCAACATTCTGGTGGGTACCAAGGTATATGCACCAAGATGCTAAAGGAAACCCGAGTCCAGGGAGCACTCCTTTGTCAGCAGCACCCGCAAGCCTTTCCCCCATCACGGACGGGAGGTGAACCACCTAGCTTGAGACTGTAAGCTTGTTCACCCTCAAATTTCAGATATTTCTAACTTGAGTTCATCCAGGAGGAATCTACATCGACCTTTTCCTCCTAAAACCTCCCTAGGAGGCACCAAAGACCATAGCATAAACATGATCTCCGGTGCACCCATGCGCTCGTGGTGCAGGTATTGGATTCCTACAAGGGAATTCATGCCAATCCTGTTAGGGGAAGCTAGACGAGGCCAAGCAGATATCTGACGTGAGCCTTTCAGCTCTCGTCCTTGCAGGTATCAGAGTCACAAGTCATGGAGGAATCTACATCAACCTTATCCACCCGAGGCCAAGTTGGATGACTCTGAGGACCTGACCGTCAACACCATCTTCGAGGCCATGTTTATGATAAATGTTTATTTTGCATGCTATAATTGTATTAATTGGAAACGTTAATACATGTGTGTTTAATAAACAAAATACAAAGTTCCTAGTATTGCCTCTCATATAAACTAGCTTGTTGATTAACAAGATGATCAAGGTTTCCTGATCATGGACATTGGATGTTGTTAATAACGAGGTCACAACATTGATGGAATGATGTGATGAACATTCATCCAAAGTATAGCATTACGATCAAAGTCATTATGTTTATATTGCTATAACATCATATGAAGTAATCTTAGTCCTTAGACCATGAGATCATGTTAATTGCTGACACCGGAAGAGTATCTTGATAACATCAAACGTCGCACCGTAACAGGGTGACTATAAAGGTTGGTTCAGTGCTACAAAGGTGTTATGTTGAGGATCATGGATCAAGAGTGGGATTTGTCCATCCCGATGACGGATAGATATACTCTAGGCCCTCTCGGTGATATCACATTAAGATAGCTTGCAAGCAAATGATGTGATCACTAGAATGTTATATCATGGGAACGAGAAAATAGTGCATGTCGGCAACGAGATCAAACTAGGTATGGAGATACCAATGATCGAATCTCGGACATGTAATATATCGCGAGACAAAGGGATTTAGTTACTAGCGTTAAAGGTTCTCACGATCACAGAAGTCATCGTTGAATGTGTAGGAGTCAGTATGGATCTCCAAGTCCCGCTTCTGATTATTGATCTAAGAGGGGTCTCGATCATGTCTGCATTATTCGCGAACCATAGGGTGACACACTTAAGGGATACCGACACCATTTGGAGCAAATATGTTTCAGATAAAGATTTAAGAAAGCGCTGGAATTATTTCAATAGGCACCGAAACTGTTTTGGGTGAAATTGCTGAAATTGGTTCTGCATGTAATATTGAAATGTTGCAGGGGTTTTATGTGAATGTTTGTTAACTAAAGTAATTAACAAAATTCTGAATAAAATTAATAAAAGAGTTTTATTAAATGAGAGAGCATTAAATTTGGAGAAATTTAATGCATTTAAAGTGGAGACTTTAAAAGAGAATGTGAAGGGGCAACTTTATGTGGAGGGAGTTACCACCACGTGAATGAGGAGGTGAGGGGTCACCCCTTGGGGCGCCGGCCATGGGAAGGGGTACCCTCCCCTCCTCCTATAAAAGGCCCCCCTCACACCCTTTCTTCCACACACCTTCTCGTGAAGGATCTCTCTCCCCCTCTAGTATTATTCCCATGGTCTCGGATTAGCGAGATACATATTCCCGGTGGCTTTATCAGGAAAGGAGTTGCTACTTCCGCTGCTTTGCTGGAGCGAGGGACGGAGGTTGTCGGGGTACCGGACATGTGTGCGATCACGGATGCACCGCTGCTTTGTGGTGCTGGACTTGGTGGTGCTGGACTTGCTGGAGCTGGATCTGAAGGACATGCTGGACTTCATCACGATCTTGAGATCGGCAAGTGTACGACTACATCATCCACGAGTTACAACTTGTTAACAAAGCTTTGTTGTCTTCGAGGGTAAGTTCTCTATGGATGTATATCCACTCGTTGCTTGTATCTAGTAGATAGATCTTGGTGTATAGTTCCCATCGTAGGAAATTTTTTATTTTCTATGCTGCCAACCCAATATCTGTCGAGTCATAGCTAAGGCTAATTGGCTATCCTATGGGTTAGACGAGACAGTCAATTAGAGATTCATGCAAGGGTTTACGTGATCATCGCACCATGCAATTCTTCTTAGGTCTGAAGCCTGAAACCGTGCAGGAGCTCTTTGGGGGGCTGACAACCTCGCGAGCGAAGGTAAGTCAAAGAAGCTTCTCCCAAAGGTTCGCATACGAATGCCCACAAAGGCCTTCGCAAGCGAACCCGAGCGGGCAGAGTTGACTTCCTCGATCCTTCTTTGGGGAAGGAAGCAAGTGGTGGTGATCATTCTGACTCCGAGTGATCCCCGCATAAGGAAAGTTAAGAGGTTACCCGAGAGATAGGAGTTGGTGTTGGACTATGCCATGAAGCACCAGTGGATGGAAGCCAAAAAGGAGAAAGAATCTAGGTTGGATCACATCGACCAACCCTGGCTCGTAGAGTCGTCCCCTAGGCCCTACTAGTAGAAAGGTGGACAAATAATAGGAGTGTCACTCGGGGGCTATGTCCTACGCCTCCCCATCGAAGACAACTAGCCTAATGTGGACACTGAGCTGGACATTATTGTGAAGTTCTTCTTCGGCATACGTGATAAGTCCTTGCTCGGGAGGTTTACCAATGCTAGGCCCCAAACTATTCGTGAGATTTGCTTCGTGGTCGACAACATCGTACTTCGATTGGCTGTAGAGCAAGCCAAGGCAAGGGAACTTATTAGGCAACATGGAAAGGACCCTCACAGCCTGCAGCTAGGAGGGCCGAGTGTTGGACCTAAATCTAGAGGATGGACGAGAAAGGAATAGTGCGACCTTGCCAAGGCACACACCATGGTACCACTAGTGCCGGCAAGAAGTACAAGATCGGCGTACTGCATCACCTGAAGAAGATACCAGGTCTTCACACCGGATAGGCAGGGATTTGACTCCCACAAGTATCAGGAGAAAGGAGGAACATGTGGCTTCACCCCGGGCCAGTAGGATTCAACTCCCGCATGAACCCTATAGCTTCACTCCAGACCATCTAGGAGCTCACTCCACAAGCACTTTAGTTTTCTTTTAACAATTGTTTATTTTGTAGTTGATCAACCCCCGGGTTACTGTACCATGCCATTCTTGTAACCTCGATGTATCAAGGTACCTAATGTAATGCAGGAAAATGTCCTAGTTTATATTTCAATGCACTAGCACACTTTTCCTACGTAAAAGCCAAAAACATTCCTGGGTGATTGCTTCTCACCAAGTAGCATATGCACCCTAAGCGGCACATCCCATCATGACGTGAATAATATGCGAAATGATAGACTAATCCCAGGGATAAGCACCATAAAAGGCCTCAACTCGGGCTATAACCCTACTTGTTTCCCCCTCCACGGAGGACGGTGGAACTGTTTTCTGCATTTGCATGGTCAGACTTGTGCTATAACTAATCGTGGGCTCGGAATTTTATGTCAGTAATTCGTTTGGATACATGTGCAAGGAGATGCAGTTCTTCACCGCACATAAACCAACCCCACTAGGTGGTGCACCATGGTGTGCACCAGCAAAGGCAAATGGAGAACCCATGGAGAAGAGCCAGACACCAGCAACCGATGCACCCCCTGTTAGTCAAAAGAACCTCACGTACCCCATAGACACTATCGTTTGTAGATCATCTGGTAGCTTTTTCGGTATTTGTTCCTCTCTGGGCCGTGCCGGAGTTAAGTAGCATGCATGTTGTGCGCCATGCCAGCTTAGTGTCAGCTCAATCCCATGATTTGCTCATGCAAAAATACAAGGAAGCAGCCGAAAGAGGTGTAAGCATAATGCTAATCATTGTTTTCTTACACTTATTATCAATTGGTATGTGTGTTCTCTCTATGTTAGAACTTCGTATCCGTGAAATTGTGGCATTAACAGTTCAGTTGGAGGAGATAGAGCCCCAGGAGGTGTCGCATGCATAGTTGGTCAAAGCAAGGTTTTCTGCATAAAAAATACATGCACGTTACATTAACAGACCAAGGTTTTCTGTATCATATATGTTCCCCGACATACCAGGCATCTAACAAAAGGTGTTACATAACTTGAAAAGAAAAATAAAACAAAAATTAAGACGGAATGAGTCGGCTCAGGGTCTGGAGGGCCCCCTTCCTAGACCTGGACATGCAGATCTTTGGTGCGGAGCATGACGATGAGACCCTCCTCTCCTCATGGGGAGGTTTCCTCCTTCACCTTGACTTCATCCGCACCAGACTCACCCTTGGAGATGCTGGAGTTGAAGGCACGACAACACAAAGAGTTGTCAAAGACCTTGATGGAGAACTCTGCCTTCCCATCAAAGAGAAAATGAAGGAAATGGCATGACGGCAAGTCATGGGCCTTGGAAAACTGCTTCCAGCCGCAAGAGAGGCACATATGCCCACCACCGTCAAAGAAGTTGTCCACCTTCCAAGAGCCCGAGGTGCTATCAGCCTCGCGCACCCAAAACTTCAAAGAATTGTGCCCATCATACACCTTAGAAAACTCATCGAGCAACCGTAAAACCCACTGGAGGTCATGTACATGGAGACGAGGAATGCAAACCCCACTATGTCGGAGGAAGAATTCCCCTCCTGAGGCTAGATAAGAAGGCCAAAAGTCTTCACAGTCGCCCTTAGGACCACACCATGGACCACTGTCCTTGCTAGAAAGACCTTCATCAGTTAGCACAAAAGGAGGGCTGGCGAAAGAGGCGCAGCATCTCCCACCATGTTCATGAAGGAGTCCCTGACCCGTTCCATGAGAATATGATGGGACCCTCATGATCGAGGAAGGAGACGGAAGAAGAGTGAGGCAGGAGGAAGGATTAGGTGACAGTAAGGATAAGGCAAGAATAATAGGTAGTTTCCTCGTTTGTTGCCAGGAGACGTGCTTTATGTATCGGTCATGGTGGGCCGGTGGTGTTCATGAATCGTTGGACATAATTATGCCCATAAGACTGCGTGGTAACAACGTGAGCACTAAGAACCGCCCATTGCGTGTGTTACTTAGGGCGGATGGGAAGGCATCTACATCATCATGGCCTTGATAACTGCGACGACTTGAGTGGAATGCGCTACGAAGCGTCGAACCCTATCACCGCTGCAGCCTAAGCCTGCACGAGCCAACTAGGCATGTCCCACAAATGGGACAGAGCCTATTGTGATTCCTGATGAAGCTATGTGAGCATACCTCATCAATACACGGACACCCACACGGTTGGCCATGTTGCTGCAATTTTGTTCCCCTGCATGAGAGATGAGGCAATAGGAAGGGACACACCGCTTACCCTCACTTCAACCCAGCTATGCAAAGCTGGCCAGGGGCACGCTGTAAGATGTCAACGCAAGAAGACCGTCGGCTAAGGAGTAGCCGATGTGCAGAAAGGATCACCAATCCACTAGCTAGAGGGCTAGCCGGAGCTCAAGATGGAGATGGTTGAGACAAATCCTCGTGACCCCTTATAACTGTAAATCCCGCGAGTGCCTCTTTCTAGCCACACACGGGCTCAAGGTCTAACGATGGGGTCCTTGGTAATCGGGTACCTAGAGAAGCATGAGTATTAGTAAGGCAGCTATCCAGTTTGTGGCTAGCTAGGAATCTTGCAGCAAAGCAAGGCTAAGCAAAGCCAACACCCTTCAGCATCATCAACCGACTCCTGTTTAGATTATTCTGTAGTAGGATGCTAGATGGATATGAAGCTACGAGGGCCCACATCACCGAAGTCCACGCCATTGTCATAATCATGATGTACGAGCGAGAAGACCCATGACCCGTTGTCTGTACATGCTCGTAGGTTGCAAGGATGATCTCACCCTATGCCTGGTCACATCCCCACTCTCTGGCCAGCGTAACCGCCGAGAGCTCGAAAGTTACCATGACGTCATCATCATAGGGTGGTTCCATAAGATCAGTTGATAGAGGAGGAAACAGAAGGACCAAGGAACAATGAACCGCCCTGTCCAATCGACAACATCAATAACTCCATGTCCATACCATCATAGCCATGGAGTAGGCTATATAAGGAGAGGACCAATGATAGATAAAAGGGTGAATTCACAAGGCAACTCATTCAGGCATTCATTCACTCGTTCACCCATATTCATCCGTCCACCACCACCGTAGAAGAAGAAGAAGAACCCCGCGATAAGCCCACCGGAGTTGTAGTAGTTGATAGGTTTAGTAGTTAGGCTCTTAGAGAACCCAATCATTGCACTCTAGCTAGAGTCATCTATTACTTGATAGAGGCATCATCCGCCGGCTAGACTCCCTAGTCATCGTCCACTATAGTTCCCGGTTAGCCCAGTAGGCCACTAGCCAGAACACCCCCCATTGCAATATTTGAGCACCTCACATGCTCCATATATAAATATAGTCGACACAGGAAGTAGGGTATTTACCGGATCATCACCCGGGGCCTGAACCTGTATAAATCTTCCATGTCTTGAGGTTGTTAGCCCATCGCATCGTGATCATAAGACCCTACACCCACAAATTTGTTTGCTGGGAATCAAAACCGCGATAGAACTAGTAACAGATTTTAACATCATGGGCAGATTATAAGTAACAAACACAAAACATGATCAAGTGAAGTGAACAAGATTTTAAGAGCAATATCTAAGTGAACTTTATAATTATTATAAATTTCACTGCTCCACCGAACAATATATTAACAGAATTTACTTGCCGACAGGTACCCACAACTACAACTTTCACTACAAAAATACCCCATGTGCGCGGCAATTTTTTTGGGTCACACCAGCGAAAAGTATCTACAAAAGTTTTTTACCCAGTGGATAAGCATTCATGATAACAATTTTCGCAGTGGCCACATACATGCCATGCTAGAACCGATACATGTGGATTTTGGTGTCGTGATTGGGGCCAGCGCATTGTAATACCCCAGTAGATGGATAGAGGTTTATATTAGTGCATCATGCATTGTACACGACACTTAGGGTGTGTCTCACGTTGCAGACTGGTCAAGCAGACCGCGTTGACTAGTCAGGATCCTCTCACTGACTAGTATGACCCACCACCGCCGAACCATCTATTCTTTATGACTTATCTACTATGTATGCCTCCCGCATCAGTACACCTGTCTCTTTCACATCCTTTCCTGACAACTCTCACTATCACAATAGAGGGTACCATAGAGGTGGAAGCCGATAGTGACATTAATATGTAGAATCCTAGAGGTCCTGAGCGTGGCGAAGGCAGAGGAATGTTGTATCATGGCCGTATTGAGAGGGAGGTAGCAAAGTACATCATTATGTAATTTCAGGTATCTTTTATCTCTCCTATCTGAAAAACTAATTTGGGGTTTTTTATTTCTTGATCAGGCCATCCTGCCGAGGTGGATCGGTTTGAACGTAGATGGGTGGCACGGCATCTTCAAATAAAAATCGGATATATTTTGCAAGTGCGACCTACAACCATGTTGCCTCATCGCATACGAGGGCGTGAACATCGACTGCAAAGTTCCTCGCTATCACCACTAGTGTCCGAAGTGTGACTTTGTTTTTTGATAAAGTGCACTCGCTAGAGTTGCAACATGTGTTGGTGGACTTGTGGAAGGACACCGCCAATGACTTGTATGAATTTTTTGACCCCGACTACAAGGAAACCGTGAAGGAAGCAAAGAAGGAATTAGGACAAGAGGTGGATCCTATGATAAGCATGATTAAGGCGATGTGCGTCTTTGTGTCCAACATGCTAGAACCGCTTGTAGAAACTCTAGATCACCTAACATATGATTAATAAGGTCTTTTTATTTTAGGCAGTATTACGTGAAACACATATGTGTATTTTCAACAAGAATAGTTCGATCATCGTTGTTCATTTTATCATAATCAATTTTAGTAATTCTAATTTACTCTTAAGGCCCATGAGAAACTCTAATATCCGTATCCCAATCCTAGTTCATATAATATAGCAAACCCTTGTCCCACTCCTCATTTCCCACTCTCCCCACTACCCATCTACCGTACTTATGAATCTCCATCGCAAACCACAAATCTTAACCCAAAATTTTCCCACTCAATTGATATGGCTTAAACTTTCTTGTATCACCAAAGGGTAAGGGTTCGGCCAATCTACATAGCATATTTTCTTCTTCTATTCTTTAATCGCAGTTATGTACCTTTCAAATCTACTGCGAGGTCACCAGCTCTATGCAGATCTACCGTGCGAAAGATGGTGTCCAGTGTTGTGTATATCCACCACACAGAATATGTGGCCAGCAGTGTGTAGATCCACCATGAGGAAGATGGGATTCAGCGTCATACAGATCCACCGCAAGAGATGGTGGCCAGCACCGTGCAAATCCATAGTGCAGGATATCATCATCAGCTCCCTACAGAATGAAGAGATTCTCAAAACATTAGTACAACTAGGTTAGGTGGTTAGGTTAGATGAACGAAAAGGGGTTGAAATCCCTCTTCTAATTATTTCTCTTTTCTAATCATTCTCGATTTTAAAATCAGACCATTAGAAGAGTGTAACAATAATTAAAATATAATGTAATGAGTTTTATGTTTTGTAATAAAAGGGAATTTTATATCTTAAAAAACTTTAAATCCCAATTTGGTTATATTTGAAAATGATTTGTAATCTATGATTATTTTTCTCAAGATACATTATGGTGCGGTAAGTTTTCTTAACGGTATGGCTTATTTAATTTATGACTAGTTTTCTCAAGATAGATTATGGAATTGCATGACTACAGTTTGATGTACTTATACTTCTTCTTTAGATAACTAGTAATTGTACCAACTAAAGAACAAACATTTAGTATATATGTGTTGTGAACATGTTATATGCATGAATATTAGATGCGGACTATTGTGTGATTTACTTGTGACTTTGTATAATATTAACTAGTTACTAGTTTTACTAAATTGTGTTGTTTAAGTGTAGAACGTGTCATGCTCCTGTAAGGAAAGTTTGAACCATTTTGCTACTAGCAATTGGCTAGTTGCAAAAACCCCAAGATACCATAACTTTGATTTGTACCTAAATAAGGAGAAGTTAAGTATGGTAATTTGTGATCCTTACCGGTAGTCCTTAGCTAGGGTCTATGATCTAGGGCTGGGAGATGTTGTTCATTTCGAATATATCGATGATCCCTATGAGCCTTTGGGTAACTTGTTCAACATAATCTTCATGGCAATAATGTTGATACATATAAGGTTCAAGCAATAGGTATGTGCTTGATCAAAACATTTGTTCTGTACTTTACCTTTACTTTTATTGTTGTAGTGTTTAACAATTAACTTATACTCATCCTATTTCATCAGTTATTGGAAATTTTCCTAGCCCAATAAGAAGTATCATGTACATAATATTTTTCACAAACATCAACTCAATCACCGAGCAGGATATGCCTGCCATATTATTTGGTATTTTCATATATGTTTATGTGGAAAAAGAGTTCTACCGTACTAAAAGATCATAAGCAAATCTAGGTGCATAATATGAATCAGGAGAACCAATACCGGGAGCCACTGGTTAGTTTCCGCACCAAACATATTTGAAGTTTATTGACTGCACATATTCACATCAATCATGTTTGAAGCATTTCATATGTGTAATGTTATTACTTTGTTAAAATCATCTACTAGATTATTTCTAGGTTGTTGTAAGGTTTTGTTGACCTAGAACTATGTTGTAAGGTTGTAAGAGAGTTGCTTTTGATATCATCTATTTTATGTTCTAAGGTTGTTTGTTAGGGCGTTGCTAGTATTTAACTATGTTGCAAGGTCTTACAAATTTGGTATGCGCATAAGGTTAAGATTTGATAGTATGGAACTATTATTGTTATGATTTAATATGTCGCAAGGTCTCTATTGAACTGCTGATGTTATGATTTGATGTGTAGCAATCTCTTGGGGCACTTTGACAAGTGCCCAAAAGGTATTATCATTAGGTCCATTAATCAGACTGCCCTAAAAGAAAATACTTGTTAGGGAACTTTGCCAAAATGCCCCAGATTATACTACATTTAGGGGAACTTAGACAAAATACCATAAATGGTACTAATTTTGGGACACTTAGCCAAAATTCCCCTACATGGTACAATCTTTAGGGTCACTTTGCCAAAGTGCCCCAAATGGTACTATCTTTAGTGGCACTTTGCCAAAATGCTCCAAATGGTATTACTTTTTGAGCACTTTGCCAAAATGCCCCACTTAACACCTTTTAGGGGCACTTTGGATCACTTTGCCAAAATTTCTCCAAATGGTTGTGTCCCAAATAAAGTGCACAAAATCCCTACCATGTACTAGTGTCTTGTACTGCATCAACACCTCATTATGCCCAACATCCTCTGTGATGAAGGTTACCAGAGCAGCGAAGCTTATTGTCACAAATGTGGCAGATTATCAGCGGATCACATGCGTTTTATAGGATTTTAGATGAAATATGTTCTTTGGGGAATGGACATCTTCCTCTACTTCTTACGTATAAATGTGCTCATGTCCATGCAAAACTCTTTTGGAAAGTGTGGTGGGTAAAAACTATAGGACTCTCATGCGATTCAGTTAACTAAATCTAACCAACTCGATGAATAACAAGAGGTTCCCTCTAGTTAGGGTTTATGTTCTCTCATAGGCGATAGTCGACAATGAGCTCCTATCCCTGATTCCCTTGTCCAATCCTACCAGTTGAGTTTGGGTCGATCCAGGGTGATCCTAGTATCACTTCCCGACCTTGGCTCTCTGGTTTGGGTGAGGTGTAGGGTTTTTGGGGTTGGTATGTGTCTTCTTCAATATTGGTTTTCGGCCATGGCTGAGGTTGCCTCAGGATCGACTGGTGGTGGCTCAGAGGACATCACTTTGATGATGAAAAGGATGAGGATCAAGGAAGAAGACCTTGAGGACTTATTTTGAGGAAGAAGGTCCACCACCGGTGGAGGTGACGAGGTGGCTCGCCATATCTAGAGTTTTACAGAGGGACAATACTCATTTTTTTGGTTCTTTAAGAATATGAGATTTGCAGGAATCTTGCTCATCGGGTAAAAACCAAAACCCTTGCCTCCATAGCTTTCATCAATTCTCTTGCTTAGGTTATTGGGAGAGGGTCATGCAAGGAAGTCCCTAGAGTTATCATGGTAATCTAGTGGTGATTGCCCCGTTTGATGGATTTACTAAGCCTTCAACCATTGAGATTTTCCATATTGATGTATGGATTCAAATCCATGACCTCCTGGTAGGATTGCACTGATTATAAAATCTCTCACATCTAAGGTGGGTGAGTCGATAGCAACCCAACCAAGTTCGAATGACTTTGAAGGGAACTTCTATCAAGTGAGCGTTAAACTTGATATCAGGAAACCGTTGAAACTTGTGGTCTCGATCATCAGGTAAAAGAAAAGAGAAATATTTCTTGTAAAGTATGAGAATATTCCAAATTGGTGCCAAGTTTGTGGTCACTTGGGGCATGAATTCAAAGATCATGGAGATGTGATGCACCCTCATGAAGCACTTGTATTTAAAAATCGTCTTGCCGATTGGAGCATATGCCCTAGTGGTAGGCCAACACGTGGAATATGTGGTTGGCGTGGTCCAGGAAGATGGGGTTCTATTGCTGGTCGTGGGGGCTTCAGAAGATCCGTATTTGCATCCAATGATTAGGAGGAGTAAAGAGATGATATGTTATAAGATTATCCAAAACAGAATTCAGATGGCCATAACCAAAAATCGGAATGTCAATCATCCTAGTAATGCCATGGTGTTGGCTAATAGAATAGGACAAGTGGGTGCAATGGTCAATCAGTTTGAATCTACAACACCCCATAGCCCTAACCCAATTAGGGCACCGAAGAGGAATAAAAAAGGTGAAATTGTGAATGCTATCGACAATGTAGGATCCATGGGCTACCTCAGGGAGTACCGTTGGGACCAATGAGGATATTAGAACTAAACTATTATGGTTTGGGGAATGACCCGGTAGTTCAATCACTTTTGGACGTCCAAAGGCGATGTAACCCTGATGTGTTGTCCTTGTTGGAGACACACTTTGATAGCTATACGGATGAGTATCTAAAGACTGTTAATCCTAGTGATGGTAGAAGTGGTGGTGTGTTATTACTTTGGAAGCGAGAGATTAATGTCCAAGAGATCTTTTCAGCTCCTAAATACATTGATGTTCAGATTGTGGAGAGTGATGACAAGATTTGGCATCTAACAGGTATTTATGGGGAGCCTAGATGGGAAGATAAACATTTAACCTAGGACAAAATTAGAGATCTCAATGGTCAATATAATTTAACTTGGGATTATAATGAGATTCTATTCTCACACGAAAAGGAAGGAGGTAACCCTCGTCCACAAGGGCACATGCAAGCCTTTCGAGAAGTTATTTCTGATTGTAATCTTATGGACATTGGATATATCGGAGAAGCTTTCACATAGAAGTGAGGCCTGATTGGGGAGAGGCTAGATCGGGTATTGATTAATGAGGCTTGGAGTACAATGCATCTGATATTGTTCCTCAACACATGGATTTTTCACGGTCCGATCACCATCCACTATTACTGGAGACAAATTTCTTGCACCTCAAGACCGTCGTGGTTCAGCATGTAGGTTTGTGCCATTAAGAAGAAGATATGGGGTAACACTAGGGCTTGTGCCATTAAATTGGATATGCACAAGGCCTATGATCGCGTTGAATTGATTTTCTTGGGAAACATGCTGAGAAACTTAGGATTTTCTGAAAGTTGGATTACTCTAACTAGACTCCTCTCTACGCCCGCACGACAGTATGAAAGAACATTGATTACTGTAGGAGCTAAGTAGGTCGCCTATGACGAAAACATGTTGTTGTGTTATAAGAAAATTTGGTCCATGAACATCTGACGACCTAGTCATGATGTTCAAAAGTAAAAAAAAAAGTAGATGAGATGTTGCGCCAGAAAAAACAGCGAACAATGGGGGATGCTATAAAGATAATAGCCATAAACAAAATATACAATTAACTCGCGCGCAAAAGAGTAAGTGACTGAACGACGGTCAAACCAAGATGATGCGAAGATCGTACGCAGATAAAAACATACTCCCTCCGTCTCAAAATAGATGTCACAAATTTATCAAAATTTGGATATATCTAGATACTATTTAGTATATAGATATATTCAAATCTTTACAAATTTCTAACATATATTTTGAAACGGAGGGAGTAAAAAAGACAAACACGAGAAGACAATACATTCGTTATCATACATGGATAAGAATACAAAGATATGTTAGGCAATAAACTTATATTTACTCTTGATAGCGGACAGAAAAGTTAAAATAGTACATCAAAATAAAGAGAGAGAAACTCATATCTGGATAAGCACAAAAACTCGTGCTAGAATTAAAAAATACATTTCTTCTCGATATTGAACAAAAAATAAAAGTTGTGGTTCACTATAACACAGAGTTCGGGCGCTATCGCTTATAGACTCTGAGGCACAACTTTAGTCGCCGTGCTCGCGCTGGTGCTGCAAAAAAGCCGCCATGGTTAACTGCATCGGGAATTCACGAACGGCGGCGGATTTTTTGGCGTGGCACAACATGATCTGCCGAGCTAGCACTTGTACGGCAGCAAAGTGTTTACGCCGTGGCTCATGTAGGGAGGCACTGCATACATGTCGCCGCAGCTGTGAAGCGATGGCATAAATATACTGCCTGGTCTGAAATATCTCGGCGGATGCGTAGGTGCATAGCAATATAATTAAATTAATAATTAACCCAAAACGTTTAGTATATAGATCACATACAAAAAATCATAGAGGCAATTACTAGTTCTGGTAACATCAATAGTAGGAAAGAAAGAAACTATTACTGATTTTGGTAACATCAATAGTAGGAAAGAAAGAAATAATTACTAGTTGTGCAAAGTATTGAAATCAATAGTAGGAAAGAAATAAACAATCACTGGTTGTGTAATTGTTTGTGCTAAGTACTAATATCAATAGTAGGAAAGAGGTAAACAATCATTGGTTGTGGTAACATCAATAATAAGAAAGAAAGAAACAATTAATGGTTGTGGTAACATCAATAGTACGAAAGAAATAAAGAATTAATGTTTTTTTTAAGTGCTAACATCAATAGCAGGAAAGAAATAAATAATTACTGGTTTTATTAAGTACTAATATCCATAGCAGGAAATAAATAAAGAATTACTGGTTCTGTATCAATAGCAGGAAAGAGATAAAAAAATTCTGGTTGTGGTAAGAAAGCTACCATATTTCCTTTGGCTATGTTGTCGTTGTTCATGGTGCTAATGTAGTAAGGGATCGTTGGCTTGTATCTTCTGACTATCTGCCTCAGATTCATCATTCTTGGTCTAGTCATGATGACAGAAGGGCCAAACCTATGGCGTTTGTTGTACTTGTCTATGGATTAGGCATGTGATCCTATAAATTATTTCACACCATGGCAAAACCTATATAGCGTATGCGTACATGTTATTGAAGATCAAATCAATGCTCACCACTTTACCTCAAATACAAACGGATACAAATGAAGACCTGGCAGAGTACTTCTGCATACTAGACATTCCTAACCTATAGAGTTCAATTTTCTTGGGATCTTCAGATCAAAATTACTAACATACAAATCGCATTTCAAATCAACCGAATTTAATATGTTGGGACAAATCATGCACAAGAACAAGGTATCAGGAAGGACTATTCGGTTAGGCGGTCGAGGTCGTTCGGAGAGGTGCGTGCAGCCACGCTCGAGGACGCCAGAAAGGTGCGGAGGGGAGGTTAGGAGTGGAGAGAGTGGAGTACGGAGGCGTGGATAGAAGATACTCCCAAGTGTTTTATTATATAATACTAGAGCGACATAGATCTAGGGCTTGTCCTATGAGCCTGACTTTCCTAAAATACCAAAGGCCATAGTGGGCTAATGCGGTGGTCTTCTTTTTATAAATACAAAACTGCAAGAATCGATCATCACACGCACATATGTTCTTAAGTAATTTCTGAATAAGAAAAAACAAATTAAATATGTACTAAAAAGTGTATAATTAAACATGACTACTTGAGTTTGTCAAAACAAAAGTACTTTCTAAATAGTTCAGAAAAAGCTAAACTTCATTCCTCAAGAACATGTTTGAATCCAATGTGATCTAGTGAGGCCATAACCGGCTGCAGGCCAGGACTAACTATGTTGCACACAGTCTTGATCGCCCTAAGTGATTCACTGATCTCTTTATTTGCTGTAACTTTCGCGTCCTCCTCATACTCTTGTTTCTCCTTGTCCTCCAAAGCGACAAATGCCGACGATCGATCATTATTTCCTTTCTCGACTAATCTCTCCAAAATACGCTGCATCACATCTGAGTGCGCAGCTTGATCATACCACATAAGATAGCAACACCTCAGTCTATTGTAGTAACACCCAAGGAATCTGCAGCTGGTGTGCTTGCCCCCATATGCGACGTGCCTGCAGGGAAGCCTCTCACAGTAGCATGTGAGGTAGAAGTCATTTGCTATCATGACACTATAGAATGTACTATCACAGATCCACTTCGACACTACGTCGCGCTGAGAAAACCATGAACTAAAGTTCGTGAGATCCAAGAACCAAAATGCGAACAAAAACCTGATATGATATTGATCGATAGAGAGAACGAACGAATAACATACCAATCCTCCACCGATCTCAGCGCTCATCTTCGTCTTCGTGTCTCGATCGCTGCCTAGGGACCTCGCCTGAATCAACGTCGTCGCTGCCGCTGCTGCTAGGTCACCAAGGGAGGTTCGGGAGATGAATAAACTGTGAACTGCGGTTGTGCTATTTAGAATGAAAGTCTTGGACATGGTGGACCACAACAGTCTGTGACATGTGGTGGTCAAGTCAAATCCACGGCAGGGGAAATATCTGCCACTGCTCACCTACTGCGTCATTATTAAGCGCTGCTCCATCTAGCCACGTACCAGGGCACTAAAATGTGTCGGCGCCACGTCGTCCATGGCGTATACTTGGTCGTCGTTACAAAATGGTGCCGCCAATCCTCATCCGTCGCGTAACCAACTATTGTCGGTTCTTTTTGCTTGTGCCGCCCCAAAAATCACCGGTTATGGGGGGTATTTTTATAGTGGATCGGAACAAAAAACAAAAGAAAAATGGGTACATCTAAAATCTACATTCTAAATATGCGCCTCCTAGAGAGGGAACTAAGATACATCTACAAAATCTCCTAACGTCATAGCAGACGATGTGAAGAACCAAGATGATGCGAAGATCATATGCAAGACAAGTAGAGATAGAAAGTTAAAAGAAGACAAACACAAGAAGATAATACATTCGTTATCATTCATGGATGAGAATACAAAGACGTGTTAGACGATAAACTTGTATTTACTCTCGATAGCAAACAAAAAAGTGACAACAGTACATTGAAACGAAGAGAGAGAAACTCATACCTAGATGAGCAAACAAACTCGTGCTAGAATAAAAAATACATTTCTTCTCGATAGCGAATAGAAAGTTACAATTGTGGATTGAAACAAATAAACAAAAGAAAAGCACCTATATCTAAAGTCTACATTCTAAATATGCGCCTCCTAGAGGGATCTAAGCCCACATCTACAAAATCCCCCGACATCGTAGAAGCGAAACCCCCGACATCGTCACCACTGTGATGGCAAAGCCTCAGACGTCATAAACGATTCTTCATTACTCTCTTCGCCTCAGCAAGTACGCGGTGAAGAGAGTAAGGAAGATTTGGACATGTTTCCCGGGTCATCGTCTTCTATCTTCAAGAGGGCGTCGTCTTCTATCATCACAAAGAAATGGAGTACGAATGCGGCAAAGAATCGGCGAGAGGACATGCCGCCAGCGTGAACTCGTAGAATCACGTCTACCCAAATGTCGAAGATGTCGCAAGATCACATGCAGCCAAGATGTAGTGTGTTAGCTATCTCTACGGGTACATACAAAGGAACACGTACAAAGGAATGAACCTATTACGCTGCCTATCATACTATAGAGCACCAAGCCACCACCCCGAACGCGTCGGATACAACAAAGCCCTTGTTCGGGGTGGGTGGCGGTATCGCTTCTAGCATGACGCACAAAGAAGGTAACCCAAGCCAGCTAGATGCAAGAAACCACGAAGACGAAGTAGTCCTTTATAGGGTAAGCATCGGTTCTGGCACCGAGGATCCACACACCTAGGACCCACTAAACTACCTCGCCGCGCAAACCCATGTCCGGCTAGAGTATCGCTACCAGCAGTGCTATCAACCGTGAGAATACACCGACACCTAGAGTTTATGCTGCCATTTCGTCCCTCAGCCGCGAGAATACGTGTCCTCCCACACTTTTCTATGCCACCTCAGTTGCAAGCTCGGCTCTCCACCACGAGAACTCGTGTGCGACTAAAGTGTAGGATGCAAGGTCGGCTCTGATCAGGCCCCACAGCCATGAGAAACCGCGGTCGGCATGAGCTTACGGTGTGAAGTCGGCTCTCGGCGGGCCCCATGACCATGAAAGTCCGCAATCAGCATGGGCCCACGATGTAGCATCCCAATTGTCTAACAATTGCAATGCTACTAGCCTAGTCTATATATATGCTACTTCCTATATATAATTGTTGCATCATAATTATATCATGCTCATGTCATCATGCCACCTTGCATTTGAGCATCATATAAAACCCTCTTTCTTTGGTTCTTATCTCATATGCATTATTAATTGTATTTGCCTCTTGATATTGTATTTGGTTATTGATATATTGTTTAATGCCCAAGTTGAGTTGGGGGCATATCTTTTATTCCACTCCACCATCTTTATTTGTCACCACCTTATAATTCCACCACCCTAATTATCCATGAGCTTGTATTTCTTTTTCTTTGATTTTATTCTTAGCTCATGTGAATGGGGTGGACCCAATTCTATACATTCTTTTGCTTGGCCTTTACTCCACTTTTGGGAATGCAAAATAAGCAATGCCATGTTATTATTTTGTTTTCACAAGAATTTAAACATGGCATTAATTATTTTGCATGGGCCATGCAAGAGTACCACCACCTTTAGCCAATTGTTTTCCTCTTGGGTTTATTGGTTCTTGTCTTTGTGGGTCATCTACATCCTCTCTCCACCATCTCCATGTCCTCCTCAACATCATTCTTTTCTTCATGCACGACCATATGAGAAACCATCCACATTGCTTTTCTTTTCTCCTTTACACTTGCCCCCATGTCATGATCATGCATCTTTCTTTCTCTACCACTCCTTGTGCTTGATCTTGTGTGATCTTGCTAAAACCCTACCACCACATCACCCTCTCTCTCTTATCCTCTCTCCAAAACCCTAAGACCTAGCTAAACCCTAAACCTTACCTCACCTTACCCTCTCCTCTCACCATGCCGAGGTGTTCCCTCTCCCTGTCAGCAGACCCCACCTAGCTACCCATCTATCCCACACCACTAGCTCTCTCTCTCTCTCTTCCTTGTCGAGGCTAACCCTAGCCTAAACTGATCCACCCCTCTCTGATCTCTCTCTCTCTCTCGCTGCCAGCCGGCTCCACCGACCGCACCGGCGCCCCTGGCCCACCTGTAGCCCCTCGCCCTGTCCCTGTCCTGCTCACGTCGAGCTCCAGCCCAAGCACGTGATCGAGGAGAGGGAGAAAAAGGGCTGAAGCCACTTTTATCTACCCCGAGTCCCACACGGCACCTCCTTCCTCTCCCTCGTTTTACCCTCTGCCCCACGCCTCCTCTGCCTCGCCAGATCCACCCCAGAGCCCCTGCCTCTCCCCTCCTTCTTCTCACCGCCGCCAACCCCGCTCTCGCCGGTCACCGCCAGTAGCACCGCCACTTCTCGATCCAGCCGGCAAGCACGGCGTGGAAGTGGTCGAGGAGGTCGAGGAGCGTCCCCTACTTCGCCTCGTATGCGCCAGCGAGGAGGAGAAGGTCCCCAGCAGCCGTAGCACGACGTCGTCGCTGAAACCCTAATCGCGTCGGCCGCCAGCCTCCTCGTCGCCCTGTTGCGCCTCGCCCCGATCCGCCACCACCGATCACCCCGCGGTGAGTCCCCCGTCCTCCCTGACACCATCCGCATCACCGTCGCCGTCTAGCATCGCCGATCTTTTCGCCGAGCGTCCTCAGTGCGCCGCCGCTCGCTGTGTCTACACGTGCCCACACCGCCTAGAGCCTCATGTAGCCGCGCAGCTGCTCCCAGACAACAACCCCTCCCTAGCCAGTGCAGCGCCGCCGCCTTGTGAGGTCGGCTTCGATCCTCTGGCGCGCTCTGTCAAACCGACCCCTCATCAGAAAACACAGAGAAGAGGAACAGTGGCCGCGGCCCCTTTTGCACTTAACCCCCTGTGGTTTTGCCGGCTCAACCCGCGCTCCTAGAGGCCCCACCTGTCGGTCACCCTGGCTTTTTACGAATAGGTACCTGGGTTTCCACAGCCTCAGCCCGCGGTCCCCCGGATCCACCACGTGTCGCCTACCGGCTGGCCGTGCGCGCCGTGGATCCTCAACCCCACCGGCCCCACCTGTCAGCCGCATGGGCTAGCTCAGCTCGCGGTGAAAAAGGTCTCTCTGCGTCGTTTTTCCGCTAGGTCAGCCCGGGCCCAGGTGTCTGTGTCTGTGGCTAGATCTGGGTGAGTACAAATGGTTTTCTGCTTTACTGTTTAATTTAAACTTTTTCAAAAATTGTTTAAATTCAAATTTGAATCTGTTTTAAATATCTTTTAAAATGTAATTCCAAAACCAACATGTAATATATGTTTTGGAATCAGAAAAATGTGAGGATTTCAAATATGCCATTCAAAATATTATTTGAGCACTTTAAAATTTCGAGTTGATTAAAATTACAAGAAAATTCCCTTTATCTTAATTAATTAATAATTTTGTTTTATAACTCCAAATTTGACAAATAATATGTCTAAATCGATCAGCGCGATGAGCCTGTTCTATCTATGCATTCCATGTTCTGAATTGCAGCATGCATCATATAAATATAAAGTATACAGCAACTTATTTAAGGATAAAATGTGACTAAAACTTAATAAAATGCTTTATTCTTGTATTCCACACCTCACCCATGCCATGCTACATTATTGCCAAGCAAATTGTGCATCATTCATCATGGCATGACTGTTTGCTTGTCGCATTTTAATTCATATGCTTGTGCACTTTATTTATGTTGGCCCTTGTTTGTTTGGTTCTTCTTCGAATAGACGCTGAGCAGGGGATATATCAAGAAACCCAGGAGCACTACCCAGATCCTTCCCTCGCTTCAACTCAGCTGCCAGGCAAGCATTACCACATGCTTGCATACATATAGTACCTATTGCCTCTATCTTATTCTTGCATCATTGAGTCGCGATTGCATTAAACTGAATCCCAAGTACTGCATAGCCTTTACTTTTAAACCCCACCGAAGCTTGTTCCTCCATCCCATGAGCCATTACTACAGGAGTTGTTTGAGCCATGCGGGTCATAGAACAGCATGTGTAGGGTATGTGAGAGTCTGATGGATAACGAGATACTTAAACAACTTAACCTGAGTAGTAATGGGATAACTAATGAAAGTGGCATCGGTGAGCAATATCTGCTATTTGGTTCTTCATGCTCACTTGTGTCCCATAGGACCCCGAGTACTTGATTCCTGTTCCTTGACTATTCGCACTATCCACATCCGGGAGGCCTTATGGACCCCCCTGAGCCAGAGCTTGATTCATTCTTATTTCTTGGGGCCACAAAGTAGTTTGGGGCTTTATTATTATCCTGTACTTATGCCATGTTTTACTGCTTTATTTAAGATTGTGCAAGGAGCACTGTCAATTTAGGATTGGAGTGTTTCATGTATCGACAAGCCTAGCCACACTTTCGGGTTCCCAGTCGTTTACAGCCATTGACGCAAACCTTGGGTCCATCTCGAAGCCGGCCAACTTTGTTGCGGGTAGCTTAATGGAGTGGCCCCCTGAAACATTTATGAATCCTGTGATCGCTTTGTCGAGAATGCCTCGTTGGGTTTTGATTTGGTTTTTCCGAGGTTGATCGAGTGTGTGTTGCTATTTGTGCACCCCTGCAGGGTAAATCTTCTCGAAAGCCGTGTCCTTGATTTATGGACGACTTGGAGCACAGTTTCTCGATCATAGACAAGTATAACTAAAGTACCGCTTTTAAATTGACTAGTACTTGACTAGTAAATAGAGTAATACTCATGGAATGGTTAATAAAACTGCCAACGGATGGGGGTTGTTCGTCTGCTTTCTCGTTGGTAAGCGAGAAGGAGGATGGATCTGTTAATTATACTGTTATAACTGTTGTTCTTAATTCACGGACATCCGTCTATCATTGGTTAGGCGGATGGTTAGCGAGTATCTATAGACTTGTTAGTTATTATCTTTTGCTGCAATTGCGTCACCCCAGGTTGTGTCCCCTTTAGAGGCATAAAGACTTGCTGAGTACCCCTAGGGTCTCACACGATAAATTGTTTGATTCAGATGCACAGGTATACTCACAAGATGGATACTGGGTGGAGGAGACGGACGATGTTGGCAACGATCACTCGGTGTAGAGATTCCGGGAATGGGGATCCGTGAGATCTGTGGGCGGGATGTGTTTATTTATGGGGCATCTTATGCCGATTTGCTTCTTATCCGTACTCGGATCTTGTTTTCCGCTTCCGCCTGATACTCTGATGTTTGATGTATGAGGAGATATCCTAAACTATTATCTCTATCTAGGATGTTTGGATCTTGCCATATGGCGTTGCAATATTTCTATTTATTTTTAGATGGAATGGCTCTGAGGACTGTTGTATGTGGCTTGCATATATACTCATTTGTGTATGTAGTTGATCCCTTCGCCTGCCGATTACGCCGCTCGTTCTTGTCCCGATGTTCTGGAAATGGTTAGGACGGCCGAAAGGTCTACCTGTGAGTGGCATTTGGCCCCACCGTACTATTTTAACCATTTCCGCTCATCCAGGCATGTAACTAAGAGCGTAATTCACCGAGGTAGTTACACACGACACCACAACGGCTCTCGGTGGACCCCATGACCGTGAGAGTCTGTCGTCGGCATGGGATCACGGCCAAACGTCGGATTTCAACGGGCCCCACCATTCAGCGGGTGCAGAAGCTTGTGGTGTCATGAACGCCTCCCACAGAAGGCAGTACTACACGTGTATGCTGACTGCAGGGCCATTGCATGTGCACCCTACCATCTGGCAATGTTGGGTACGACGGCGCGCGCGACATCCATCTGAGATCTAGAATATTTCGTCTTGGCCCACAACGGATCCCGTCTGATGGGATTGCAGGGCTCTGTTGCAAAGTCGCCACGTGTCCTTTCCGGCGTACATCCTATGGCCAAAAAGAATTGGGACAACGTGGATAACAGTTTGATCCAAAACAATCTAGCACTATTATTTACTCCGATGATTGCATATGTGAGGTTGTATCAAGTTTGGTTTAATTATGAGGAAACAAAGATGTATAGTAGAGGGCTCTATTAAGGTTACCCTCTCGCTCCTTATTTGTTCCTAATTTGTGTGGAAGGTTTATCTAGACTTTAGATCCATTAAGAAAAAGTTGGTGGCATTGATGGGTTAAGAGTGTGTGCAGAAATGCTCCTTCAGTCTCCCATTTCCTTTTTGCCGATGATTATATTATTCTCATGAAAGTAGATATGAACAATGCAACTTCCTTGTAGCGGGTGTTGAATACCTATTGTGCTAATTCGAGCCAGTTGGTAAGTTTAGCAAAGTTAAGCGTCTATTTTTCCAAAATACAAATGTTGTGGTGAAAGCGAAGATTTGTGAAACACTCCAAATTGATATAGAGGCTCTTTCTAATAAGTACCTAGATCTCCAAACATTTGTGGGAGTAGATAAAAAGTGACTGCTTTATTCACTTTGTTGAGCATATAATTCAGAGAATTAATGGGTGGAAGGAAATAACTTATCCATAGGGCGGAAACTAATTCTCTTGAAGGCCGTGGCACAAGCAATTCCCGTTTATCCTATGTCTATATTTTTAATAACCATAGGTGTTTGTAAAAGGATGACAGATGCAATATTACAATTCTGGTGGGGTGATGATGAGAATAGCAAAAATATGCATTGTCTGGCATGGTGGAAACTTTGTTACCCAAAAAGGGAAGGGGGAATGGGCTTCCGTGATTTTTGTTCTTTTAGTTTAGCTATGTTAGCTAAACAAGTTTGGAGGCTAATTTCTGACCCATAATCACTATGTGTCAAAGTTCTTTGTGATAAGTACTACCCACAAGGTGGTATCTTAAAAGCAAGGTTGAATACAGGTTCCTATTTTACTTGGCAGAGTATAGTTGTTGGGTTGACAACATTCAAACATAGATACATCTAGAGTGTGGTCAATGGAGATAATATCAACATATATATTGTCACGTGGGTACCATCAAGTGTTGATAGGATGGTCATCTCTCCAAGGGGCAGTTCCATCTATACAAAAGTTTCTCAATTGATTAGTCTCATTACTGGTTCTGAGATGATCAATTACATCATAGTTTATTTTCTACAGTTGATGTTAATCGAGTTCATGGCATGGCAATACACGATGAACGAAAATTTACAGTAAGATCGGTGTACCACCTACAATGGAGGCACAACTTTGGATCTAAGGTTGATTAGATGGCACTGTCTAGATCATCGGCAATAACCATGTATGGGATATATTATAGCAACTAAAGGTACCTAGAAAATTTTATAAAATTTCCTAGCGTGGGCTTCATGGTACTTTGCCTTCAAAGTCAATTTTTGTCAATAGACATATAGGGATAAGTGGAGGATGTCATCTCTGTTTGTTGCTGTCGAGGATATCATGCACCTATTATTTTAGTATGAAGCAGCTAGTTCTCTTTGGTAATCCTTGGTGAAAGGAAACAGATGTCGCCTAGAGAGGGTGAATAGACCATTTAAAACTTTTACGAGATGGACTTAACAAAGGCGGAATAAAACTAGCGTTTACTTTGTCAAGCACAAAACATATATATACTAGGGTTCACCTATGTGTACCAACCACTTATACTAGGCAATACAAGCAGCTATGTGATAGCAAGATATATGACTTCAAGCACAAAGCCTAACACAAAGTAAAGTGTATAAGTAAAGGAATCGGGTATACAGATAACTAAGGCATGCAGAGATGACGTTGTTTTATCGAGTTCCTCCCTATAAGGGAGTACATCTTGCTGGAGGGGTGGGCGATATTGACATGGGTATGACTTTTCAGGTTCTTGATATTGGTATACCTGGTACATACTAAAGATACAACCCAAGCCCCACGAGGAAACAGAAAGCTCTGGAAGCATCTGAAGCCTAGGAACCAGGCGTGTTGATCCTTATAGGAATACAAACCGACATAGTAGGGTAGCTGTAATCAAACTTGTAATCGATCCGCATTGGTTCTGGTAACAACAATAGTAGGAAAGAAAGAAACTATTACCGGTTGTAGTAACATCAATAGTAGGAAAGAAATAATCAATTACTAGTTGTGCAAAGTACTGATATCAATAGTAGGAAAGAGATAAACAATCACTGGTTGTGTAATTGTTTATGCTAAGTACAAACATCAATAGCAGGAAAGAGGTAAACAATCACTAGTTGTGGTAACATCAATAATAGGAAAGAAAGAAACAATTACTGGTTGTGGTAACATCAATAGTACGAAAGAAATAAAGAATTACTGGTTCTTTTAAGTGCTAACATCAATAGCAGGAAAGAAATAAAGAATTACTGGTTCTGTTAAGTACTAACATCCATAGCAGGAAAGAAATAAAGAATTACTGGTTCTGTTAAGTACTAACATCCATAGCAGGAAAGAAATAAAGAATTACTGGTTCTGTTAAGTACTAACATCAATAGCAGGAAAGAGATAAAGAATTTTTGGTTGTGGTAAGAAAGCTACCATATTTTCTTTGGATATGTTATCATTGTTCATGGTGCTAATGCAGTAAGGGATCGTTGGCTTGTATCTTCTGACTATCTGCCTCAGGTTCATCATTCTTGGTCTAGTCATGATGACAGAAGGGCCAAACATATAGCATTTGCCGTACTTGTCTATGGATCAGGCATGTGATCATGGAATGAATTTATATTATTTGACACCATGGCAAAACCTATATAGCATATGCATATATGTTATTGAAGATCAAATCAACGCTCACCACTTTACCTCAAATACAAACGGATACAAATGAAGACATGTCAGAGTGCTTCTGCATACTAGAATTTCGTAACCTATAGAGTCCAATTTCCTTGGGATCTTTAGATCAAAATTACTAACATACAAATCCCATTTCAGATCAACCGGATTTAATATGTTGGGACAAATTGTGCACAAGAATAAGGTACCAGGGAGGACTGTTTGGTTAGGCGGTCGAGGTCGTCGGAGAGGTGCGTGCAGCCACGATCGAGGACGCCAGAAAGGTGCGGAGGGGAAGTTAGGAGTGGAAAGAGTGGAGTGCGGCGGCGTGGATAGAAGATACTCCCAAGTGTTGTATTATATACTACTAGAGCGACATAGATCTAGGGCTTGTCCTACTGGTTCTGGTAACAACAATAGTAGGAAAGAAAGAAACTATTACTGGTTCTGGTAACAACAATAGTAGAGGGCTCTATCAAGGTTACCCTCTTGCTCCTTATTTGTTCCTAATTTATGTATAAGGTTTATCTAGCCTTTAGCTGCAATAAGAAAAGTTTGTGGCATTGATGGGTTAAGAGTGTGTGCAGAAATGCTCCTTCAGTCTCGCATTTTCTTTTTGCCGATGATTATATTATTCTCATGAAAGCAGATATGAACAATGCAACTTCCTACTAGCGGGTGTTGGATACCTACTGTGCTAATTCGAGCCAATTGGTAAGTTTAGCAAAGTTAAACATCTATTTTTCCCAAATACAATTGTTGTGGTGAAAGCGAAGATTTGTGAAACACTACATATTGATACAGAGGCTCTTTCTAATAAGTACCTAGATCTCCCAACACTTGTGGGAGTAGATAAAAGTGACTGCTTCATTCACTTTGTTGAGCATATAATTCAAAAAATTAATGGGTGGAAGGAAAAACTTATCCATAGGGCGGAAATTAATTCTCTTGAAGGCCGTGGCACACGCAATTCCCGTTTATGCTATGTCTATATTTTTAATAACCATAGGTGTTTGTAAAAGGATGACAGATGCAATATTACAATTCTGGTGGCGTGATGATGAGAATAGTAAAAATATGCATTGCCTGGCATGGTGAAAACTTTGTTACCCAAAAAGGGAAGGGGGATGGGCTTCCGTGATTTTTGTTCTTTTAGTTTAGCTATGTTAGCTAAACAAGTTTGGAGGCTAATTTCTGACCCATAATCACTATGTGCCAAAGTTCTTTGTGCTAAGTACTTAAAGCAGGGTTGAATACAGGTTCCTATTTTACTTGGCAGAGTATAGTTGCTGGGCTGACAACATTCAAACACGGATACACCTAGAGTGTGGTCAATGGACATAATATCAACATGTATATTGTCCCGTGGGTACCATTAAGTGCTGATAGAATGGTCATCTCTCTAAGGGGCAGTTCCATCTATACAAAATTTTCTCAATTGATTAGTCTCATTACTAGTTCCGGGATGAGCAATTACATTGTAGTTTTTTTTTTTACATTTGATGTAAATCAAGTTCATGGCATGGCAATACATGATGAACGACAGTTTACAGTAAGATCAGCGTACCACCTACAATGGAGGCACAACTTTGGATCTAAGGCTGGTTAGATGGCACTGCCTGGAATCTTGTATGGGATATATTATGGCAACTAAAGGTACCTAGAATTTTTTTTAAAATTCCTAGCGTGGGCTTCATGGTACTTTGCCTTCGAAGTCAATTTTTGTCAATAGACATATAGGGATAAGTGGAGAGTGTCATGTCTGTTTGTTGTTGTCGAGGATATCATGCACCTATTCTTTTAGTACGAAGCGGCTAGTTCTCTTTGGTAATCTTTCTTGAAAGGAAACAGATGCCGCCTAGAGGGGGTGAATAGACGTTTAAAACTTCTACGAGATAGGCTTAACAAAGACGGAATAAAACTAGTGTTTACTTTTTCAAGCACAAAACATATATATACTAGGGTTCATCTATGTGTACCAACCACTTATGCTACGCAATACAAGCAACAATGTGATAGCAAGATATATGACTTCAAGCGCAAAGCCTATCACAAAGTAAAATGCATAAGTAAAGGGCTCAGGTATACAGATAACTGAGGCATGCAGAGACGATGTTGTTTTATCGAGTTCCTCCCTATAAGGGAGTATGTCCTGTTGGAGGGGTGAGCGGTATTGACATGGCTATGACTTTTCAGGTTCCCGACATTGGTATACCTGGTACATACTAAAGATACGACCCAAGACCCACAAGGAAATAGAAAGCTCTGGAAGCATCTGAAGCCCATGAACCAGGCGTGTTGATCCTTATAGGAATACAAACCAACATAGTCGGGTAGCTGTAATCAAACTTGTAATTGATCCGCATTGGACTCTGAGACCCAACCTCCCATATAAGGGCTGGGAGGGTCCAACAGGGAGAACATCGTAGCTTGGAGTAGACACAACCTGCCGTGAGTTAGATTGCATCTAACGAATCAGCGACATTCTAATCATCTCTTTGCAATAAAATCTCAGACATGATCCGATTCTCTTGTTTGTCAGACAGGCCAATGAAATCACCAACGCCCTCGTTTCCATCAAACCCAAGTCCATATAACTATGGATATTGTCGAGGTTACCCCTAGTCAGGTACTAAGACCACCAATTCCACAAGAGGCCTCAACCTATTCTCCCGAGCACCCACCGCACGGCAAGCACACGATCCACGATGGAACACTTGAGAGTGGTCACCAAACCCGTACAAGATTGGAGCAATCTCCACAACTTAATTGGAGGCTCCAAATAATCACCACCAAGTCCACTAACTTGGGGAGAGCTCCATAACTTAATTGGAGGCCCCAGGAACTCACCACAAAAGGTCACAACACCATCTAGGGTTCCAATAACCCAAGAGTAACAAGCTTATAGATTTCACCAACCAAATCCTCCGAGGTGAACTCAAACTGATGCACCTAATGAAACGGCAAGTACTTCACTCCCAAATTCCAGCAAAGATACAAATGCTATTGGGGGAATAAGAAAGGAAGAACAAACAAAGGAAACCACAAAAGTCTCGTAGATCTAGATCCCAATATGTTCCCCTCACTTATAGGAGAGATGGATTGGTGGGATTTTAGATTTAGATCTCCTCTCTCTTTTCCCTTAAATAGATGCAAGAATAATGGGAGGATGAGGGAGAGGACAAGATCAAGAGATTCAACATTGGAGGGGGAAAGGGGCTCAAGGGATAAGGTCCAATAAGAAGGGCCCCTTTTATAGGTGGCAAGGAAATCTGCCAGTTACCCACCTACGATGACGGTAGTACCGGACTCCGGTACTACAAGCCAGGTAGCGGAGACAGCAACCGGACAAATCAGAGGAGGAGACCGGGCAGCTGAGCCAGCCCAGTTGACCACCGGCAGTGTCGGGTACATGGACGATACTACTGCTTACCGGTAGTTCTGGGCCAAGGAGCGATACTATGTTGGAGGAGCCCCATCTCTCTTCTGGGTTCAGATGTGACCGGTACCGCCATAAAGTACTACTGCTGCCGAGTGGTACTATCCGATAGGAAGTCTAGTACTACCGGTCATGACATACAACTCTGGTAGTAACAACAAATGAAATAACTCGAGCATCCAAACTTTGAACAGGATGAAACCAATTTTGTTGGAAATATAAAAAATATTGGATACCACCAAGGGAGAAAAAAATCAAGTATAAGTATGTGAGGTACCTCCCAAGGTATGGAGCCGAAAAACCTCGAAGATCAAAAATGCAATAGGGTATAAAAAGGGGATTCCATTTTTGATGAACTATACCTTGTTATGAAGATTACCACAAGCTCTAGAACTTCACATCGATAAGATAAAAATAACAACCAAGAAAGATGAAGGTAAGTATGCAAAGGTTTGAGCTCTCTCTGATAGATACAATTGAGTTACTCACTCGAGAGCCCCTCTTCATAGTACGTCTATCTATCCTAAACCCGGTCTCCCAACTAACAACATGAGACCGTAAAAAAATAAAAACCTATAAATATCATACTTTTTCCTTGAGCATTCCACTTGAGCTTGATGTAGACGATCTTGTCCTCCTCAAGATGGAACACCTTTCTTGATTGCTCTTGCTCGCGCTTGCTTGATGAATACTTGCGAATTGATCCCCCATACACCATAGGGAAACCACTTCTTTGAACTTGTCTTCATCAAACCATGATCACCGAGGACGATAAGCTTCAAGCATGTGACCTCCTAGAGATAGCGCATCTTGAACTTTCACATCATTTCTTATAACTCTATAAGGATGATGTCTTGAAGATATACATGAGGAACTCCATCTTATTTAAGATACACTTGATCTTCTTTTCTTTATTCTTCTCCAACATGATTCCAATAGCCCAAATCCCTTGGATACTACTTCTTGTTCTTCATTTCTTCAACCTTGAAGCCAACACATGGTCCAAGCAATGTCAATGGACAATTCCTACAAGTGTAACTTAACGCAAACATTAGTCCATAGAGATTGTCATTAATTACCAAAACCACACATGGGGGCATACATGCCCTTTCACTTGGGTCTAACCAGTTTAATGTAGAATGCTGCATATGTTGATCTATTAGGTTCTATGGTCTTGGAGTCGTTGTTGATCGATCTAGGTAATGAAATGCCTTGGGTTCTCTCGACCAGGTCTAAAATAGGTTGTTATTAACACATGTTGGTATCTCTGGTGGGTGAGGATGCAATCCAACCATGATGAACTGAGTCATCCTATTTCAAAGTGTCGCATGTCGGTCCTCTCTATAGCTTCTAATGCAAACAAAGTCAGCACCAGTATGGTTCTCGTGCAGCCGAAGTGGCAAGTAAAAGTTAATTCTGATGTCTCCTTCCATTATGACAATTTTTTAGGCTCGACGGGCGCAATTGTGTGTGGTCAGGAGGGACGATTTAGTGTTGCTGCTACCCTTTTCATCTCAAATGTGGCTTCTCCATCTGTGATTAAATCTATTGCAATATGGGAAGAGCTGGCCCTAGATAATCGACTTGGCTATAATAATGTTGTTGCGAAATCAGATTCAATGGAAATTGTGGAGGCATGTAATAGAGAAGAATCATGGTGGGGTGAATCAGTTGTGCTAGCCGATTGTAAGGCATCTATGATTGGTAGTATTTTATTTCAGCATTGTCCGATGAAGCAAACGGAGGAGCTCATGAACTTGCTAGGTCTTGTTTTCTAGACAAAATTTCTTGTACTTGGATCGATGAGCCCCCTAGTTTTAATCCTCGTTTATTGATTGCCCGCAAGCACCTCAACCCCATTGGCTGAGCCTCATAGATTCCTCAAGGCCTGAAGTAGAAGTTCTTCAAACCTTGTTTGTGTGTGTTCGTCCCCGCTCCAATAAAGCAATTGTCCTAGTGAGCTTTGACTATGAAAGCTACCTATGTCAATCAGTTTTCTTGAGAAACTGTTGAATCAATGTGACTCTTATATGATATCAATAAAGCGTCACACCAGGACGGAGTCTGACTGTTTTGCTCAAAAAATGAAAACTACCGGACTCTCATACTAGGATCTTTTACCTCGAGCAAGGACAATGGGAGTCAACACAATCGAGCCTGGGCTGAGTTTTGTTGGGCTTGTCCCACGCGACCATATGCTCCATCAGTTTACACTTGAATGACTGAGATCATTTGGCGGCACACAAACTGCCGAGAGGTGGGGATTGATGTCTACGCACTTCTATTCTTGTAGACAGTTGTTGGGCCTCCAAGTGCAGAGATTTGTAGAACAGCAGCAAGTTTTCCCTTAAGTGGATCACCCAAGGTTTATCGAACTCAGGGAGGAAGTGGTCAAAGGTATTCCCTCTCAAGCAACCCTGCAATCAATATACAAGAAGTCTCTTGTGTCCCCAACACACCCAATACACTTGTCGGGTGTATAGGTGCACTAGTTCGGCGAAGAGATAGTGAAATACAAGTGGTATAGATAATTATAAGTGGTAACGGTGATAGAAAATAGCTTGATGGCGTGGAAGAGACTAAAGGCAAACTGAAATAAAGATAGAAGCAAGCAAACATGTAACAGATCTAATTGCAAACAGTGTATCAATGCTTAGAAACAAGGCCTAGGGATCATACTTTCACTAGTGAACACTCTCATATAAATATCTTATCTTTATGATACTACTATTAACTACTCTCCGGTTGAACACTCTAATCATTGGTAGGGCTATAACAGCACACCTCAAAGTAAGTCTTTCCCATCTAGAAAACCCCACACTGTCACCTTGAGCACTAGACGGTTCCAACAAACACCACAATTTCATAAAGACATCCAACTCCAAATATAACTCATAACAAGTATTTGTAATCTCTGGCCTAAGTGCCAACATGGTGTGCACGATGTCACTTTCACACACATGGGGAGAGCAGAGATCTATTAAAGCACTTGAGTAGCAAGGTAGATCTACTTGATTGCAAAGCTCATGGTCACAATATGATCATGCATAGAGAGAGATGAACACATAGCTACCGGTAGAACCCTTAGCCTCGAGAGAGAACTACTCCCTCCTCATCATGGAAATCAGCAACGGTGATAGAGATGGTGGTGGAGATCGATGGAGATGGCTCCGGGGGCACTTCCCCGTCCCGGCAGGGTGCCGGAACAGAGACTTTCTGTCCCCCGAATCTCCCCTTTGGTGGTGGTGGCACTGCGGAACTTTTCGTGGCTAGGGGCTGGACGATTTAGGGTTTTTGCCTCGGGGGATATATATAGGCGAAAGAGGCAAGGTCGGTGGCCGGCCAGGGGGCCCACACCATGCCCTGGCGTGGCCTAGGGATGCCCGCGCCAAGGAGGGGGTGGCCACCCTGTGGCCCCTCTCCGTCTCCCCTTCTGGCTCCGTGAGTCTTCCGGTAAAATAAGAACTTTGGCTTTTGTCCCGTCCAATTCCGAGAATATTCATTTTCTGACTTTCTTGGAACCAAAAACAGCAAAAAACAGGCAACTGGCACTGTGGCATCTTGTTAATAGGTTAGTCCAAGAAATCATATAAAAAGTACTCCAAAGTGTGGACAAAACATAAGAAAGTAGATAAAACCAAGCATGGAACACCAACAATTATAGATACATTTGCAATGTATCAGAGATTCAGGCGTATAATACGAGTGATTTCATACTGAACCCTTTTTCCACTTTATAGTGGGTATCATATGATTTGGTGATAGGGGAAATGGTCTAAAACAATGTTGGTGAAACATACCACGAACCATTACCTCTAGCAATTAATACTCCCTTCAACCAAAATAAGTGTCGGAGACTTAGTACAAAATCTGTACTAAACTAGTACTAAATCACTGACACTTATTATGAATCGAAGGGAGCAATAAAGATATATTGGTCTTGTTATTCAAGTCAAAAACATGTTATGTGCTTGGATAGACACGTTGACGCTTCTCTTCCATAGGCATTGTGTAGAGGCAGCATGGGGCCACTTGGTGAGGCAGACCTGGTGGAACCTATGCGAGCACGACAATGCCTCGAGATCATCGGCAGCCTCGAAGTTCTCTTTGCAGATCATACATCACAGTCCGGTCTTCATCCGATGAGCGCCGCCCTCGTCGTTTCCTCCTCCATCTGTCTCATGGTATCTTCCCTTCTTGATCTGTCGGCCATTGTTGCGGAAGAGGTTGGTATGACTCCAAAGCAGCGAAGCCATAATACACCATTCCTCTAAATACGCTTTCGTCCCACTTTATAAATCTATATATCTAATCTATACCTAATAATAAAGAACGGATTGTTTCTTCCGGTCTAACACTTTTTTAAACGATTTTATCCGTGGCAGTTCCGGATATTACCCACTGTGCCATCCATGAGTCACGTAATAACGGTTAGACAAAACCTAATCATGTCGCGGCTGCTTCCGTGCCTCGACGACCTCCCCGCCCGTATGCTACCCTGTCCACCGCTGTGACGGATCAAGACGATGACCATCCGGTACTCCCTATCCGCTTCCTTTTTTTAACCGATGGATTCTCCAGATTTCTCCCGATTTGATTTTTGTTTTGTGTGCGGCGGCAGGAGGTCCAGATCAGTGCCACGATCTCAGAAATAAAAGGCCATGGCCGACGGAGGCTTGAGGTCCTGATCTATCAGACATCGATACGCCGCCAACCCCTGTAGTGCCAGGTTCCACATTGCCGACACGCTGCTCCGGAGCTGCCTTGGTACGTTTGGTTCAGAGTCCTACTTCTCCACCTCGCATTTTCTTAACTGCACCATCACATGCAATCTCTTACCTTTTTCTTGCAATTCATGTATGCGTGTATGGATTTTGCTAGGAGTGGACTACCTAATCACAGTACTTGGGTAATTTAAAAGAATAAAGGAGGTGTAGTAGGACGTGCATCTGCATCATGATTGCTCAATCCATATACACTTAATCTGCTATCAGGCCGTCGAATTAAAAACATACTGCAAGGAGTAATATATATTACCATGGATGCCACCACTAAGTAAGAATTCACGTTGAACCAGTCGGCCCCGCACCTCGATTCCCTAAGGATGCACGTCGAGTCGAAGTCGCCAATCACTGACGCTCGCCTGCAACAGATATACGATTCGACGTTCGCTGTGAGGTACCAGATTCCTGCGGGAACAACGCCTGCCACGGCTCGCTGGTCGTTGAGGCGTTCGTGGCTCTGATAACTGATTTGCCAAGGTTGGGATGGTTCGTGCATGTTTTTTTTTCTTGAGGGGAGGATGGCTCACGTGCATGTGTAATGAAAGCTAGGACTTGGATAGTAGGCCGAGTGTGCTGGGCCATGGACCGTCCAATTGATGCAGTTAAGGGATCAGAAAAATTGACCGATCGTTTTCTTCCTCTGATATAAAAGTCACCTCCTGGGTTTATGATTAGTCCCATGTCGCTCTGTTATACTGAGTACGACCTGTTTATATACGCCCTGAAATTTCCTAATAAATATCCACAATTGTCTTTCAAAACAACATGCAATAGCAACGGCGTTTGGTACAAAAGGAAATAATGGCCAAGAAGGAGAAGATGTGGCTGGACGGACTTGAACTTGGACTCATGGACCGACATATAGAAAGATAAATGATGGCTGCATGGACTTAACTTGCATGGACCGATATAGAGAAAGATAAATGATGTGGCTACTCCAGGAGGATGGAGGAGGGCGGCGGTGCAGCAGGGAGACGACACGGAGAACGAACAGAAAGACGACATATAGACACTCAGCTTGAAAAACGAATATTATTGTATTTAGTTCAAAGTGGATGGATTTTCAATAGCAGTCTATTTTTATTATTTCTCTTTCTAATCTTTTTTCTGCAAATTTAAGAGAAAATTTTATTATCTGTGTTATTTATGATCCCTTTTGAAATTATTTTTAGTCTTTTAGACATGAAAAAAGAAGAAATAACATTGAAATTGGAAAGTTATTTACTAAGTAACAAATAAGGATACGATTGGGGAACAACTTGCTCTTTCAGCGCGGGCATTGTGCTATCTATCTACTAATTTAAGCTGAGGTAGGTTCGTCGGTCTTTGAAATTTCCGTTCACCTTTTGTTTTCCGGTTTTGCCCTTGCCGCTTCGAAGATACTACGGGGCTGCCACCGCCCAGTCAAATCAACTCCCCTCTCCTCCTCCGCCCGCCTCTCCGCTCCCGTCCCCAGCCGCAACACGCTCCCTGCTCCCGACATCGGTCCCGTTCCAATCTCTAGCTCCACCCGGCGCTTGTGGCAGCTCAGATCCGCTTCATTGCGATGGCAGGCGTGAGACGAGTCGTCGGGAATCGAGTCTTGAGGACACAGGCGGAGGTGGCGCTGGCGAGGCCTGCAGCCTGCAGGGTTTCCGTGGATGCCGGCGATGCCTTCCGACCTTCAGGACGGCCTCGTGTCGCCGTGGAGTGCTGGTGATGGGGCGGATCGGCAGCGTGACGGGGTGGGACGACTTCACCGACCTCGAGTTGGCATGGCCGCCCGTGCGTGCGCACATCTAACCAATCCCTTACTTCCCCCACCCAAATCCCTTACTTCCCCCACCCAAATCCCTTACGGCGTGACCCACAATCCATCGCCTCCTCCCGATAAGACCATGATGCTTCGCCGCTTCCGATAACCATCCCCATCCTCCCGTCCTGCTCCTCACCCGGCGAGGTAATAGACGACGCCCTCCCGTCTCATTCCTCCTGCGGCGAGGCATGGCCCGGCTCTGCCCCAAGATCCCCGCGGCGCCCTGCCTCCATGGACGCCCGGCTCTGCAGTCTCATGTCTCCTGTGCCGCCAAGAAATCTCTGCTGCAGACCGTTCGGTTCGTCGGCGCCTCCGCACATTCCCGGCCACCCAAGTGCCTCCTCGATTCCTCCCAGCTAGGCCACTCTAGCTTCATGGTTGCTGCTCCAGATTATAGGACCATATCAACCAGGACTGCCCTAGAGCCAATCCCCCTGCAATATGTTTTTGCTTGTGCCGCTACCCATGGCACAAGGATGCCGTTGTTGTCTGTTCCGTTCTTGTGATTACCATATATAGCAATGCAAAACCTTGCTCCAGGTAATTTGATCCTCCATGTTTGACGCTAACATTGTTGTACTACTGACTGTACATTACTGAGTTGGACTCTGAACAATTAACTCTGCAGGGCCTTATTGCATTTGCTCCGGCACTTGCCCTTCTACGTAATGAGACATCTGCATATGTTGCTGTGTAGGAGCCTGAATTTCAGTAGATGCAATAGTATAGTCCCTCCATGCGGTGCCATTTTCCTTATCAGATTGGATCATGATTATGCTGGAACTTAGCTATTTATGATATTTGTATTTAAATCCATAGTTCAGAGGAAAGACCGAGGTTTTCTACAACAATAGAAATAGTGTCATGTGAAATTGTAATTATACAAATCTTAATACAGTTTTGATACGTGAATTGATAATTGCACATCTCTTATAGTGATTGTAGTTTAGGATTACTATATGTTGGATTGTTACTACACATCATGACCTACTTATATAACCTTCTCATATATGTGGTGACATGAGCAGGTAGCTAACTTTCATTGCCTTTTACAGATTTATCCCTTTTTTCATTGCTGAATGCACTTCTAAAAATATATGTGGTCTTCAACCCGTGCTGGTACCTTAAGAGTTTTGTTGTTTGGTTGTGGATACCCTCTTGCACACCATGTGTTTGTATTAGTGCCAATAAGTTGGGAAACGGGTGTAGCTAAAGAAAGCTTTCAGACTCAGGTCCTCAACATCATCAATGGAGGCAGTCATTGACGACCTGAGAACCGATGCAACGCATTACAAGTACAGAGGTAAGCAAAAAGGTTACCTAAAAATGTTCTACCTAGGTTATGTGTTGTTGCTCCCAATCTGAACTTTGTCTTGTAATTTGCAGCTTACACTATGTCTTGGGCCGCGAGGACACTTTGTGCGGGCCCATGGAGCCGTGTGAGGTCAAGTGTGGATGCAGCTGAGTGTTGCTCACCACACACCAACAAAATGAGTTCGCCCTAAAAAAACCAACAAAATGAGTTCCATTATATGCACATTCTTGAGTACTGGTTCTCACAGAGCTGCAGTGGAGTTGCGACCTAGAATTCTCAATAGAATAATGAAGTTAGTGGGACATATGAACATAAGTTGTAACATGTGAACTAAAGTTGTAACATATGATACAATTGAGTGGGACATATGAACAAAAGTTGGTGTAATATATGATGTATTTGCACATTAGTATTTGTAACCCTATAGTGAAACTGCTTATTTGATGCCTCCTGTAGTAGTGATATGGTAGTTCGAGTTTTATGATTCTATAGTATAGTTTATGAAAGTTGGGTGAAACTGCGGGAAGCAATGCACGAGAAGGTTTTCAATTTGTGATGTTGAACTGAGTTTTACATCAACCATGGATGTGAATGACCAGGTACTTGTGGATTATTTGGACCAAAAAAATATTTCTATTTTATACGCTAACCATCAGAAAGTTTGAAAACGTATCATATAGATTTGGCACACATGTATGCAACAATTTCAATAATTATAGACATATACCATGCTGTTGAATTTATCAATCGTGAGAATGAAATTCTTGTTTAGTTTGTGTTTTTTAGACTTGATTTGTTGTTGCATGAATGCTTGATGTTCATTCTCTATAGTATGTTCTCTTCCCTAACACCACCAACTAACCTTTAAGAAATAAGAATTTTTAGCATGTCATACTCTCAAATAGAGTGAATAATTGTTGGCATCGACATAATTTTACGTACTTTAACGCGTTTAACTTTATAGCAACCGTAGCAACGCACGGGCATGCGACTAGTCTATACCTAATAATAAAAACGGATTGTTTCTTCCAGTCCAGCACTTTTTTTTTTACCCTTTTACCCGCCCACGTGTATAGAAAATACCCACTGCTATGGGTAAGAGAAAAAACTGTTCAAAAATTAGGCCCGTCTATTTTCTTTCCGACTTTAGGCATACTGATGATACTGAGTTATGCAATCCATGGTTGATGTAAAAGGGTCAAAAAAATGAGTTCCATTATATGCACATTCTTGAGTACTGGTTCTCACAGAGCTGCAGTGGAGTTGCGACCTAGAATTCTCAATAGAATAATGAAGTTAGTGGGACATATGAACATAAGTTGTAACATGTGAACTAAAGTTGTAACATATGATACAATTGAGTGGGACATATGAACAAAAGTTGGTGTAATATATGATGTATTTGCACATTAGTATTTGTAACCCTATAGTGAAACTGCTTATTTGATGCCTCCTGTAGTAGTGATATGGTAGTTCGAGTTTTATGATTCTATAGTATAGTTTATGAAAGTTGGGTGAAACTGCGGGAAGCAATGCACGAGAAGGTTTTCAATTTGTGATGTTGAACTGAGTTTTACATCAACCATGGATGTGAATGACCAGGTACTTGTGGATTATTTGGACCAAAAAAATATTTCTATTTTATACGCTAACCATCAGAAAGTTTGAAAACGTATCATATAGATTTGGCACACATGTATGCAACAATTTCAATAATTATAGACATATACCATGCTGTTGAATTTATCAATCGTGAGAATGAAATTCTTGTTTAGTTTGTGTTTTTTAGACTTGATTTGTTGTTGCATGAATGCTTGATGTTCATTCTCTATAGTATGTTCTCTTCCCTAACACCACCAACTAACCTTTAAGAAATAAGAATTTTTAGCATGTCATACTCTCAAATAGAGTGAATAATTGTTGGCATCGACATAATTTTACGTACTTTAACGCGTTTAACTTTATAGCAACCGTAGCAACGCACGGCATGCGAATCTATACCTAATAATAAAAACGGATTGTTTCTTCCAGTCCAGCACTTTTTTTTTTGACCCTTTTACCCGCCCACGTGTATAGAAAATACCCACTGCTATGGGTAAGAGAAAAAACTGTTCAAAAATTAGGCCCGTCTATTTTCTTTCCGACTTTAGGCATACTGATGATACTGAGTTATGCAATTTATGTTGCCTGCCAACATCGAAGTAAAACCGCCTCAATCCGCCCTCATCTCCCCGACGGAGACGCGAAATCAACCGACGACGTGGAGGTCTTCATCTTCATCTCGGCCGCTCGCAGGAAGGAGGCAAGGAGCGGCCCCGCTCGCTGTTGTTGTCCCCGGCTACCCCGGTACTCATCGAGGTGATGAAGTACGGGAAGAGAGCCCAGTACAGTTGCGCTGGGAGGTTGCAGATCAGATCTGGGAGCACCGGGCGACGACAGGCAACCGACTGTGGGGCCTCATTAGTGGCAGGGGCGGGCCGGGATTGAGGCGGGTTGCGAGAAGGGAGCAGGGGCGGCAGAGGTCGACGGTGCGTCGGCGGCGGTAGAGAAGCAGGGCCACTCCAGATCCTTTGCGTCGGCTGGGCGTGTCGGGGCTGGATGTCCTGGTCTTCCCCGGCACCGCGGGCTTGAAGGCGACCTGATGTTGAGTCCCTTCCTTGGTGCGTTGGGGTCCCAGATTTGTGCAGGATGGGGCTTGCAGGAGCTCCATAAAATTTACCATGAGTCATGAGTGGTGGCTGGGAGCACACGTATGTCGTCTAGCCTACACACTCCAGCGTTGAGCATGTGAAGCAGGCGGAGGTGAAAGCTCACACGACCACGGTCAAGGCCATGCGTCCCAGTGCGGACTGAAAGCTATTTGTGCTGGGCGGTGCCTATGTCATTGTCTACCATGTCGGCGGAGGCCTCCACTAGAACGCACTGGAGGACACTCAGTCACTTGCGTGTGTCGTCACAAGACGGTTGCTTGGCTTTCCTGGGTTTCGATGAATCTGAGCTTCTGAAGCTGTGTGTGCCTTCTATCTATGGATGGCATGATGCTATTCTCATCCGGCATTTGGCTACCAAACGGCAGATTGCCGATGTGCCAATACATGGAATTGGACATGTTGCAGATGGCTCTGAACCTGGACATGAAGGAGAGAAATATTGCTCTATGGTATGCCCCTCTCGATCATTTTTCCACTCAATCTGATACTGCTATGTGCGATGCATGTCAGTGCAGTGGTGTTGCTGATGCACACGAGATGGAGATGAGGAATAATGGCGTGGTGCCATCCTTGTGATCTTGGGCTGGTAAGCATTCCAGGTTCATTTTCTCCTCAAGTTTTCTTTGTTAATACTTTGCTCTAAAGTACTGAGGAAGCAAATGGAAAGCCCTTGCGTTTGTATACCCTAGAAAACATTTATATTTGAATCGGATGCTTATAAGATGTCCTTACTATCATGCATTTAACATTTTGTAACATCTCCGATGAGGAATATATGTTAATTTGTACAGCGAATATTAGATATCCAGTGAGAAAAATGACATGGTGTACATGCCAATTCGTTGTATATTATAAAAATGCTCTTAAATTTTGAATACTTGATTTAGTGTCCATCATAATGAGTGCAACAAATAAAAATTGCGTTGGTATAATCCAGGTTTGTATTGATTTTTTGGGAGTTGCATATTATGTCTTTAATTTGACAGGAACTCGTCGGGGAAAGGCCTCGACGTTGATAATGTTGAAGCAGATGATCAAACCAGCTCCTGACCATTTGTTTTCCATGGAACATATGAACCTCTAGAAAAGATGGAAAGTTATTGATTTAGATGAGAAAGCTTCACTGCTTACAAGGGAGTCAGACCGAGAAACAAAGGACCTGAATTTATCTAATGTGCTTCTGGTGTGTCATTGGGTCCAGATAAATATAATTTCTTTCCAGTTGTGTGGGTGATTGTTAGAGAAGTACTATCGTCGGTGAATGGTTCAAAAGGGAATTGTATAGCTGGAAATGAATGATACGTGAAATTGCTTGCTGATGATGCAGTGTTCAAACACTGTATTTTGTCCTTGGTTTCTGAAGTGGAAGATCATGTACTTTTCTTCTTGGCATCAAGAATACATAATATGGTTTTGGAAATACTTACTGCTTGCCAAACTTTTTAGTACTCGGTATTGCTTGTAAGGACCTGCCATTTTTCACATTGTCTGATCTCTGGCCTTTGCTGAAAGGAACTACAGACAAGCAACATTTGCTTCTATAGTTTGTTATCTGACTATAGATGGGAAGAACAGGAGCAATTTCTTAGAGCACGAGGCATGTGAAGAACAGTCAGGGGTTCAAATCAATATTCGACAAATGTCTACCTGTAGCACGGGTATTTCTGCTAGTCTATATCTAATACCTAATAATAATAAAAGACGGATTGTTTCTTCCGGTCCAACACTTTTTTAGACCGTTTTGCCCTCCCACCAAACTTTTTTTCTCGGTCCAAATTACAACAGTTGCCACCGATAAATCTAATAATGTTTCTTCCTGAGTAGCAAGTGCATAAGAAGAAGGATGAAAGAAATATCCTTGTACATAATAATAAAGGACGGATTGTTTCTTCCGGTCCAACACTTTTTTAGACCGTTTTGCCCTTTCACCAAACTTTTTTTCTTAGTCCAAATTACAACAGTTGCCACCGATAAATCTAATAATGTTTCGCCCGACCTGCTCGTACGTACGTGCTATTGTGCAATGGGCTGATACTCGTGAGAGTCCAAGCCCACTGAACCAGTGACAAAGGAGGCCTTAATTTGCTTACGCTTACCGGTAAGTAAGAAACGATTCATCCCCGTGTCGCCGTCTCCCTGCTAGCCCGAAACTAAAGCAGCGGCCCTTTGTCGGACCGATACTAAAGCGGCCGCCGGAGACCCGTATATTTTTTGAATTAATAATAGTCCCACGCTGCTTCCTCACAATAAATTTCACCAGTTTAAATACCTAGGCAGGTCGGCTGTCAACAAGCCAAGCAACAGGAAGTTAATGTGACAATGGTTGCCTCGAGAAGAAATAGGAGCAGCAGCCTCGGCCGGAGGCGAGCTCATCGGGAGCGAGAACCCGAGCGACGCGAGGACGAGAGTCACTGGGGCGGCGGGTGTCCTTGCCGGACGACGGGGACCGAGAGAGGAAAGGGCTTGTCGGCACGGGGAGCTCGGTGCTGCGGGAGGAGGGATCGAGAGGAAGGGGCTCGCCGGCGAGCGGCCGCGACGCCGAGCTTGCGGACGATGTGGACCCCGAGAGGAAGGGGCTCGCCTGCCAGGACAGAACAGAGGACAGCGGCGCGCGGGGGCATGCACTTGGGCTGTGGTGGCGAGGAACCCGGTGGCACGGACGGAGGATAGGAATTGAGCCCCGCGCGGGGCGAGTTGGCAGCTAGCCGGGCCGGCGACAAGGAAATTTGGGGGAGACTCGAGAGGGGTGCGGATTGTGCGGGTCCGTGGGATGACCCGACGAACAGATAAGGTGGAATTTTTCTTTTTTCTTTGGTTCGGTTCGCATGTGCCTTTCTGGCCCATGTCATCCAACGAGTATTCTCAAAAAAAGAAAAAGCTTTTGCTAACAAATAATTAAGCGCTTGGTACAACTTACGCAAAAAACTAAATAGGGGGGATTGCGGGCTGTGCATGCGATCGGGTATATACGGTGCACGAATGTTGTCCATAGTAGTTCCCACGGGAATGGAGTTTGCATCGTCTGATGAAAAAGCACGCGACATGGATATGCTAAAGAAAATGATCGTCTTATTTCACCAGTTAAAGTACAGATGCATTAGAGAACAACACCGAGATTTAAATACGTCTGCGAAGTCTAGAAAAATATAAATCGGCAAGGGATCTTTTACTCCAGGAAGTCACTCGAAGCAACTTTCAGTTATTTAACATAATTATTCCCTAAAAATAATTAAAAAATTAAGACATAGTTGTACGATTTTGTTAGCAAGAATGGTAATCAAGTTGATTTGCAAAATAAGAAATAGCTAGCCTGGTCGGTCACGTGAAACTATCGATTTTCGTATATTAAATAGTTCCACCTTACGCCCTTACACGAGTTCCACAGATTTATATATTTTTCATGGATTGCATAGAATCAAGTTACTCTTGGCTCCGTAATTGGTGTAAATAAGTTCGGTTAAGATAAGAAAAACATTCAGCACGAGACCGGTGTTATGAGGCAAGACTTGAATCGGATTAGTCTCTCCGGTGCAACGCACGAGCACTATTGCTAGTAATAATAAAGGACGGATTGTTTCTTCCGATTCAACACTTTTCTAGAAGGATTTGCCTTCCCATCAAAGTACATAATACCACCGGCGCTACCGAAACGTTCTTTCCTATTATTTCCAAGAGATCGTGCACGAACGGATCGCTAATTGTTTTTGGTTCGTTAGGAACTCCCGATCGGTTCTCGCTTTTATTCATAGGCTTATCCCAAGTGGTACGGAGATAGGTAGCACGGCAATATGTTGTCATCGCGTACGCATGCAGCTTTCTATCAACGCATGCAGGTCCAAATGATTCACGTAAAGCCCTCTCGCAGTTCTTGGTGAGGCCGGATCAATCGATGTCCTTGTAACATGGGCCAGGCCACAAATACGTACAGACACGGTGTAACTTAAACCTTCACGACTCAATGCAGCTCAATGTACATATATAGACTTGGTACGGCTTACGGTTTAGTCCCACCTTGTTTTCTTAGTCTGAGTCCAATCAGTTTATATACGTTTGTAATTTTCTTGGAGTGTGTCATCAAGCTAACTTGGAATCAACAAACCAGCAACACCGTATTTCAGTTGCAATACAAGAATGGATGGATGCCTGGCCAACGAGAGAGAGAAAATAACAATATGCTTGATGGATGTCTCAATGCCCACGTGAGAGAGAATTTAACAATAGGCTTGATGGATGCCTCAATGCCTGGGCCAACGGGAGGGGAATAGTTAAATTATCCGCATGCATATGTGTGAGGCATACCATGGTTAGTTGGCTATTGTAATTAGAACGGATTGATGTGTAATTTACATCAGATTTAAGAGTTTGAGAGGTATCTCATCTTACTATTGGTTAAGTAGAGTTCATACAGTATCTTAATTCTCAACATTGTGTTGTAACCACAGGGATACATTTACTTTAAAAGGATGGACATTTTTTCTAACCGTGTCTATGATACTAAAATTTTCTCAGTCCAGCGTTAAATCATAATCATTTGTGTGGTTCAAGCAGAGTTTTCAGGAGTGATGACATTCCACTATAAGTTGTCAAAAGAGGAGTTCCATCGCTAAATAAAATAATTCTTAATTTAATTTAATGTAGAATTCTTTTGTTAACAGTACTTACTTTGTGGGTCCATGCAATTATTAAATTTATTTAATTTGCACTCGTCGCACTCTCTGTTTACCTTTGGGTTTATATCTATGTAAATACTGATTAACGCTCTAAAATATTCCATGTTAATCTCTCCTTTTATATTATTAACCATGTTATAATCTGAATATCGCGCATCATTGTCTCAAAACACACATTAACATCGACCATGAATGAGTGTCTTAATAGGAAAGGAGATTCTTATTCTCACATCTTGTGTGTTGTAATCTTTTAGTAGGGGAGTGCGAGATTTTTTCTCCCAGTGCAACGCACGGGTCCTTTTGCTAGTAAAGCCTACAGACAAACCTATATAAGGTGATGAAGAGAACCTCTTACAAAACAGATCAAAAGTAATCAAAAAGGTACAAGAAGGTCCAAGACTTGCCAACATAGCCACTAAAACGAGATCGAGAGGGATCGGAGCTCCATGACTACTCCCCTAAAGAGGGTAACTACACACGACGTCGTCGTCGAGATCGCAAGGTTCAAGGGTTTTCACCTGGAGCCCTAGTGCGGCGAAGGTAACCACAACAGTGCCCCCAAGAGGGTTACGAGACTCATAGGCATCGCCGTTGTTGGTGTCAAAACGTTGAGCTTTGGTCTGGAAAAATCTCCGCACACGCCTGATAACTTAGACCGCCATAGTCCCCCGAGCCCGACCTTCAGAACGTGATCTAGGAGAAGGCGGTACCGCCGTCAACTCTAGGAATTCTTGTCGCTTGCTCCTCGTCATCCAAATGACCAAAAAAACAAATTTCACCACCATCGCCACATCGCTTGCCGCAGTGTTGCCCGCAGTTCCCCTTCCAGGGCCACCATCCTGGTGTACACCTCACACACAAGGCAACAAGGCATCGCGAGACCACCGAGTTAGATGAGGATAGCCGGTGATAAAACCTGGCCCACGTGAGCAGCAACCGTCGCCAAAAGGAGGAGATACATCCTTCATCACCTTGGCGGTCGTCAACCGGACGCAGCAATAGTGTCAAGGTCACCGCCGCCACCCTATAGGAGGTAGCCGGGCCAAGCCTACTGCCGAAATAGGCAAGCTTCGGCCTAATGGGCCGACCCGCAATAACTCCACCGAGCGAGAGGACGAGAAGACATCATCGCCGCCGACCCCGACCAGGCTTCGCCCGGCCGTGACCTCTGGCAACGGCGAGGGAGGAGGAGGGGCACAACGGCAATATTTCTAGGGTTCCTTTCCGTTGCCTCGCATGGGGCAACACGGCTGGAGAAGGGGATTCAGAAATTCTCGCGTTTGGAACCTCGCCCCCATAATATACCGTTCCTCCTACCATGGGTTCTGATTCTTCTTCGGTCACGTCGTAATCATCCGCATCGTCTCGTTTGAAGGCTCATTTGTGTCGGTGGTGTCGGTGGCAGCATCGAGCTCATTGTCATTGATGGACGATCGAGGGGCGGAGTCGCCACCTAGCCTTCGGTGCGCCTCTTTTAGCATTGTAAGCATATCTCGCAGAGTACACATAATGTTTGACGTTGGTGCGAGAATCGTTTGGTGAGGATGTCTCGGGTCCAAAGTCATTGCAAGGATCGTCCGTTTGCAGAGTACTCCTTCCGTTCCAAAATCGTCCGTGTTTGCAGAGTACTCCCTTCGTTCCAAAGTAAGTGACTCTAAGTTTGTCTAGATTTGCATATACTCCTTCCATTTTAAAATATAAGATATTTTAGGTGTGTGAAAAAAATGTATCTAGATCCTTTTAGTGTTTAAGTTTAAAATAAACCTACACACTAAAAAGGTCTAGATACCTTCTTTTTTCAAAGCTAAAACATCTTATATTTTGAAACAGAGGAAGTATCTATAACTAAAACGTGTCTACATATATCTAGATTTAGGGCAAATCCAAATCGCTTATTTGGGACGGAGGGAGTACGTCTCAAGTTCAACCGTGTTTGTAACGTTGTTGCCCCGTCCATTCCTAAATGCCTGATCGATCGACCTGCAGCTGCTTACGTGCATTATGACTCGTTACCTTTGTTCTAAAATGTAAGCCAGTTTAGATCGCACCGGTTATACTGTATTTTGGAATTGGAGTACGTGCGATCGCGCTAGGCCAGTCAACAGTTGAGTTAGTGAGTTGAGTACTCTCGATTGGTAGAGTTATGGGACGGTGTGTGTATGTAGGTGAGGACTGATGTTTTATTGAGGGCAGAGATATGTGAGACACTTCATATTGATACATAAGCTCTATCGGATAAATATTTGGGCTTACCTGTTATTGTTGGGGCGGATAGGAGTGATTGTTTTCTGCATTTTATGAAAAGGATAATCCAAAGAATTAATGGTTGGAAGGAGAAACTATTATCTATTAGTAGAGTGTCCGTGCGTTGCTACGGATCTTAGAAGAATAGATGATGGATGAATGAATTTTTCTCATTGTCTACTTCCAAAAAAAGAATTTTTCTCATTGTCCCTTCATCTTGACTTACACTTGCTATGCCATAGATATGTAATGAGTGTTGTGTTGATTTGAATCTAAAATACAAGTCACGATCCGTAGAGCTTAGTTGCTATGTTATTATATATAATTTATTTTAAATTGGTATTGCACAATCGCTGGGACACCATACCTTCCCTTGTCATTTTTACCTCCTGCTCCATGTTTGGCACAACTCATGCTAGCATGTTTGGTGAACACTTACGTGCCTAGGTGTTTTCACGAGGCAAAAAAATGCTATTGCTAATGTTCATGTGGTACAAGAAAACTTAGGCCCAAATTTGTATCTCATAGTCAGCACGACTGTAAAAACCAGCTGAAGGCCCGTGAGCCACCGCAACCTGCAGAGCAGCAGCAGAGGTTAGACCATGTACACGCCTTGGTAAAAATCCTCCCTGCCGATGAGCACCAACCCCTCAACGAGCATGGGGAACATGCACCTCGCCGGCTAGAAGCCGGTGGCCACCACCTCGTCCGGCCCGTCGACGACGTCGTTTGCATGGTGCTTCTTGGGCACGCCGATCACGCCAGCAGTGCCCCCTCCCTGATGAACCCGCCATGACAAGAACGTTGATATGTTCAGGAGGTAGCAGTCCGATCAATGTCAGCTGTTGCGTTGGAGGACTCCTGTTTAGGGCATCTCCACTAGACCGACCCAAACGAGTGACCAAAACGGTCCGTTTTTGTCCGTTTGGGTCAAGCCACGGTCGCTTTTGGGTCGTGGTCCAGCCTTTCCGGCCAGCCGCACCTAGCGGTCCGACCTATCTGTCTGTCTCCCCCGCTGTCACGGCCTGACACCCTCGATGATGGGACGTTAATGGCGACGCGACGTCGGTTATCAGCGCCGGCGGCTTCCCGCGCGGCTGGCGTTTCCCACGCGCGCTTCCCTGGTCGTTTCCCTCCTTCGCCGTGGTCTATAAAAGACGGTCGCCGGCGCAGCTGAGACAACAAGCCCAAGCGAGCAACCACCGCCAGAAAAAGTGCCAACCACCAGCAGCTATGCCTCGCCACACGATCTCCAACTGGACCAGGATCAGAGAGATATGCCGCACCCACTTCCAGGAGGCCGACATCAACGCTGTCGACCTCTAGGTCAGGTTGCTGTCCTAGCGCATGGCCGAGGCGGAGGTGGCGGCCTTCGAGGAGGAAGGCCGTGTGGCCGAGGCGGCGCTGGAGCAGGTAGTGGAGGCGGACGCACAGGTGGCGGCCCAATGGATGGTGCGTGAGGTTCACCACGTCGCCACCAAGGAGGCAGTGGACAAAGAGGCCGCATCAGCGGCCCTCCGTGAGATCCGCCATGAGGTGGCCATGACCACGCTGGAGGAGGTGGCCAAGGAGGCCGCCAAGGTCTCCATCCGCGAGCAACGCCGCCGCCACGGGCAGTGCGTTGGAAACACCTGAGCACGCCGCCGACACGACGGCGGAGGAGCTGCGCATGGCTATGGCCGCATGGGCTCTCGTCGTCAGGGACGAGACAGAGGTGGAGGATCATGAGGAAGACGAGGAGGTGGAGCAGGCGGAGGAGAGGGTGGAGGTGGAGCTGTCTCCCAGCAGATCGCGTAGGTGCTGGGCATCAGCCGCAATAGAGCTCTGGCGAGGGTGAACCCCTGGCAGCGAGGGCGGCGATGGAGCTGGCCGACCAGGAGGTGAGGGATCACTGGACGGCCGAGATGGAGAAGGCCCTGGCCAACCAGGCGGTGGTGGACCACATGAAGACGGAGGCTCGTGGCCGAGCGCGCCACCGTTACCGCAATCGCCTCTAGCAGGAGGCCATCTGGGCGGCGATCGACAGGGTCAACGGCAACAACGGTGAGTAGCCGTTGGGACGGTCTCCTCCAGCAATAGTAGTTGTCTTTTTTTTTGCTCAAATGTGCCTTTTTATCTTTGGCAGGGTCTAATCTAATGAAAAGCAAGTTTAAGTACTCCCTCCGTCCCAAAATAAGTGACTTGAGTTTCTTTAGATTCGGATGTATCTAGACAAGTTTTAGTGTCTAGATACATCCGAATCTAGACAAACTCACGTCACTTATTTTGGGATGCAGGGAGTACTAATGTTTGACTTATATATGGGCGTCGAGCGGCCGACTGGAGGACACACGTGTGGTCCGTACGCTGTCAGGGCCGATGCAACCATTGCCCAAATTTGATGCACGGATGGTTTAAGCTGGACGCGTCTGTCCGGTTGGATTGTACCACTGGGAGTCCGCGTACGTCCCGCGTGTTCATACGGAAGCATTCAGAGACGCTCGGACGGGTTGGGTCGACCCGTACCCTTCTTCCACGCACACGGCCCTCATGCAATCCCCAATGAAAAGAAAAGACGATTGCTAATAGGCAATGACTTTCACGAAGAATTCTTCCAGATTAATTTTATCATATAACTCACAATCTGATACACGGTAGCTGAAAAGATAAAAGGAAAAAATCCAAAACAAACCTTGAATTCGTAGGCAAAAACTAAATCAAACCATGAACTTGTAATCCCTGAAATTGGCACTCTGAATTTGCCAATCCCGATCTATTTTGAACCTTGAACATGTTTGGCGTACAGGGAAAGTTAGGATCCCGACCAGGATTACAGTCTATCCTCGCTGGCACGTGGACCCACTTGTAAGAACTTTTCGTCCGCCTCCACCTCTCCTCCTCTGCCACTACGCGGTCCCATCCTCCCCCAGACCAGCGCTACTCCCGTCTAGCTGTAAAACTAGAGGCGAGGAGATCGGGCCGGTGACGCCGACCTCCACCTAGTGTTGTCCCGCTCAAGGCCGGCATCCAGAGCGGCTGCATCTGCACCGGCCGCGTGTGACGGCAGCGCGCCTGAGAAGCATCACCAGCAGCGGCACAGGATGAAGCCGGTGATGTACCTTCTCCACAACGTTTGTTGGAATTTGGTGAGCTTTGGGCTGTTGACCCATTAGACAAATTCTGAAATTCTCTTTTGTCCATTTGTGCATGGCAGCGTATGGTTGTGCTAGTGATGCCAAAGTTTAGACCCACATTGCTAGTTGAGTGAGAGTTACACCTCCTTATATACTTGGCTGTTCCAGCACTCACTAAGGTGTGAGAAGAAGAGCAGCTCTCGCGCACTTCTCCTCCGACAACCGCTCGCCTCGCCTCGTCACGACGCGCGCACGCGCCGTGGGTTGCGGGAATCTCGCCGAGCCGAGCTTTATTTTTGTAAAATTAATCGTGGATTAATTATGAGTTATTAACGGACGTGTTATCTTTATGGGATGGCTGTTACCGACTCGGACGTGGGCTGAGTCCCACGATCTCCCTGATCTGCTCTATATAAACGTCTACGCTAAACCTAATCGGTATCGCTTACCACACGCGTCTCCTTTCAGTCTATTGCGTCGCCTTCTTCGTCTTCCTCATTCCGGCTTGCGACGTGCACCGTGGATCGGGACAGTAGGCATCCGAAACCCCGCCTTCTTGTGAACCTGTACGGGTGAGGGGCGATCAGGTTTTTGGGAAGCACTTCCGCACGACTACTGACGCCATCACGGACGACTCCTTCCCGGATGAGGACTTCTTCCTGAACATCAGCAGCCTCTACATCGACGACATGGTTGACAATGCTACTACCACCGCTGTAGCCAGTGCTGCTGCTACCGCCGCGGCCGCTGCTGCCGCTGCTCTACCGTACGTAATACTGAACTTCTTATTTCAGATTCTGCTAGAGTTCCTTATTTTAGCGTTCGGTGTAGATGTGATAGGTTTATTTTATTTAGATGTAATCTGTTCATTTACTTTGTTGATCTGCATGATTATTTTTGGTACTGTATGTATGATCATATCTTATCACTTTATTATTCGGATTAAATCATATGGATTATTGCTTATATTTTCAACAATCTAAAAACCTGATTATAGGCAACTGAATTCCACTGGTGTAGCCGCGGCTACTAGGCCTCCTTCGTTTGATGGTATACACTATAAAAGATGGCGCGCGAGAGCAATTCTATGGTTTAAAAACCTAAACTGCTATAGCGCCACTCTTGGCAAACCTGAAGGAGATCTTTCTGCTGAGCAGGAAGCGGCCTTTAAGAAAGCCGATACCATGTTTATGACGGCTCTGTTCAGTATTCTTGGGGACAACATTGTTGACCCATATATGTCATTTGATAATGGCAAAGACGCGTGGGATGCGCTCGAGGCCAAGTTTGGGGTCTCGGACGCTGGCACTGAGTTGTATGTCATGAAGCAATTCTATGACTACAAGATGGTTGATGAGCGCTCCATCGTTGAGCAAACTCATGAGATACAATCACTTGCCATAGAACTCGAGCAGTTCAAGTGTACCTTACCGGACAAGTTTGTGGCCGGAGACATTATTGCCAAGCTTCCTCCCATGTGGAGGAACTTTGCTACTTCTCTGAAACATAAGAGACAAGAGTTTTCCGTTATGGATCTCATTGGGTCTCTTCATGTGGAAGAGAAGGCGAGAGCAAAGGACACACGTGCTCAAGTACTTGAGGGAGCTTCTAGTGCCAATTTGGTATAGAAGAAAAACTTCTAATCCCACAAGTTCAAGAATAAGAACAAGTCTGATGGCAAAGGGAAGTTTGATGGCAAGAACAAGGCCACTCACTCAACCAACTTCAAGAGGAAAAATGATAAGAAGAAAGGCTCTTGCCACGTCTATGGTGATCCTGATCATTGGGCTCCTAGCTGCCCTAATCGCTTTGACAAGCGGCAACATGGGAACAACGGCAAGACCGCTAATGTTGTTATTAGCGATACTGAGATGAAGGACGTTGGGTACGGTATTTTACCTACTATCCTTTCAGTATGTCATTCTCCTAATTGGTGGATTGACACGGGTGCTAATACACATGTATGTTCTGATATATCCATGTTCTCTTCTTATCAGGTCGCAAGGACTTCCTCCGTGCTGATGGGAAACGGTTCACGTGCTTCTGTTCATGCTATTGATACGGTAAATCTGAAGTTTACTTCGGGGAAGACCGTACAGCTGAAGAATGTGCAGCACGTTCCCTCCATCAATAAGAATCTCGCCAGCGGATCGCTTCTATGTCGAGATGGTTTTAAGTTGGTGTTTGAGTCCAATAAAGTTGTAATTTCTAAGTATGTACAATTTGTTGGAAAGGGTTATGAGTGTGGAGGTCTGTTCCGCTTATCTTTGTCAGACTCATGTACTAAAGTTATTAATCATGTTTGCAATGATAATGAGTCCAATATTTGGCATTCACGACTTTGTCATATTAACTTTGGTTGCATGACGCGGCTAGCCAATATGAGTTTAATTCCAAAATTTACCACTATCAAAGGTTCTAAGTGCCAAGTTTGTGTGCAAGCAAAGCAACCCCGCAAGTCTCATACAGCTGCGAAACCGAGAAACTTAGCACCTCTAGAACTTATACATTCAGATCTTTGTGAGATGAATGGTGTGTTGACACGAGGTGGAAAAAGATACTTTATGACGTTGATTGATGACTCCACTAGATACTGCTATGTTTATCTTCTAAAATCTACAGATGAAGCTTTGAGTTACTTTAAAAACTATAAAGCTGAAGCAGAAAACCAACTTGATCTTAAAATCAAGCGGTTAAGGTCGGATCGTGATGGAGAGTACTTTTCAAATGAATTTGATATATTTTGTACGAAACATGGTATTATACATGAGAGGATGCCTCCCTACTCACCCCAGTCAAATAGGGTGGCCGAAAGAAAGAACCGCACTCTAACTGATTTGGTTAACGCCATGTTAGATACATCGGATCTTTCCAAGGAATGGTGGGGGGAGGCGCTAATGACTGTGTGGCATGTCCTAAACCGTGTTCCCGTAAAGGATAAAACCATGACTCTGTTTGAGGAATGGGAGAAGAAAATGTTTAAACTCTCTTACTTACGAACTTGGGGATGTTTGGCGAAAGTCAATATTCCCATACCCAAGAAGCGAAAGCTTGGACCAAAAACCGTGGATTGTGTTTTTCTGGGATATGCTTTTCATAGCATTGGCTATAGGTTTTTGATAGTAAAATCTGACGTATCCGACATGCATGTTGGTACGATTATGGAGTCGAATGATGCGACTTTCTTTGAGGACATCTTTCCCATGAAAGGTATGTCAAGCTCATCAACTCAGGAGATGACTAGTTCATCTAGTTAGAAATTTGTAATAATTCCTGAACCCACTATGCCGATAGAACACTATGATGATCCTGTGGAGGACGACAATGAAGCTCCTAAAAGGAGCAAGAGACAAAGGACTACAAAGTCATTTGGTGATGATTTCATTGTGTACCTTGTGGATGATACTCTCACCTCTATTTCAGAAGCCTATGCATCTCAAGATGCTGACTACTAGAAAGAAGTTGTCCGTGGTGAGATGGATTCCATCTTAGCTAATGGAACTTGGGAGGTCACTGATCGTCCTTATGGGTGCAAACCTGTAGGATGTAAGTGGGTGTTTAGGAAAAAGCTTAGACCTGATGGTACTATTGAAAAGTACAAGGCGCGTCTTGTGGCCAAGGGTTATACCCAGAAAGAAGGTCAAGACTTCTTCGATACCTACTCACCTGTAGCCAGATTGACCACTATTCGAGTGCTACTATCCTTGGCTGCCTCACATGGTCTTCTTGTTCATCAAATGGACGTTAAGACAGCTTTTCTAAGTGGAGAGCTAGATGAGGAAATTTATATGGAGCATCCTGATGGATTTGTAGTAGATGGTCAAGAAGGAAAGGTGTGTAAGTTAGTGAAGTCTTTATATGGTCTTAAGCAAGCTCCTAAGTAGTGGCACGAGAAGTTTGAAAGAACCTTATTGTAGGCTTTGTTGTAAACGAAGCTGATAAGTGTGTGTACTATCGCCATGGTGGGAGCGAGGGAGTTATTATGTGTCTCTATGTCGATGACATATTGATATTCGGGACTAACCTCGCTGTTATTGAGGAGGTCAAAAAGTTCCTATCTCGCTGCTTTGAGATGAAGGACTTGGGAGTGGCTGATGTATCTTAAACATCAAGCTACTGAAGGATGACAATGGTGGGATTACATTACTTCAGTCCCACTATGTGGAAAAGATATTGAGTCGCTTTGGGTATAGCGGTTGCAAGTCTTCTCCAACACCTTATGATCCTAGTGTGCTACTTCGAAAGAATCGAAGGAATGCTAAAGATCAATTGAGATATTCTCAAATCATTGGCTCGCTCATGTATTTAGCTAGCGCTACGAGACCTGACATCTCCTTTGCTGTAAGCAAACTGAGTCGATTTGTGTCAAATCCTAGAGATGATCATTGGCATGCTCTTGAGAGAGTTTTGCGCTATTTGAAAGGCACTGCGAGTTATGGTATTCACTATACTGGGTATCCACGGGTACTTGAGGGTTATAGTGAATCAAATTGGATATCTGATACTGATGAGATTAAGGCCACAAGTGGTTATTTATTTACACTTGGTGGTGGCGCTGTTTCCTGGAAGTCTTGCAAGCAGACCATCTTAACGAGGTCAACTATGGAAGCGAAACTCACAGCATTAGACACAGCCACTGTTGAAGCAGAGTGGCTTCGTGAGCTTTTGATGGACTTACCTGTGGTTGAAAAACTAATACCCGCCATCCTGATGAACTGTGATAATTAAACTGTGATCGTCAAAGTAAACAGTTCTAAGGATAATATGAAGTCATCAAGGCATGTGAAGAGGAGATTGAAATCTGTCAGGAAACTGAGAAACTCCGGAGTTATTGCATTGGATTATATCCAAACATCTAAGAACTTGGAAGATCCCTTCACAAAGGGCCTATCACGTAATGTGATAGATAATGCATCGAGGGAGATGTGTTTGAGACCCATACAATGAGTTGTTCGCAGTGGCAACCCATTCTATGTGATCGGAGATCCCGTGAATTAGAGCTGGGAGACAAGATGTTGTTCAGCTGAGAGGCGAGTATGCCCATATTATATTTACATCTCCATAAAGATGCAATACTCTCTTATTCTGCATGGCAGGTTGATATTTATCTTAATGTGTTCTAAGTGGCTTTTCTAAGCAGAGATGTTGTCCTGCAGAATATCTATTGAGGAACACACCTATATGAGTCTGATTGTCAAACGTCGCAGTTCGTGAGAGTTGGATGCTCTCTAATAAACTCATGAAAGGCCCTGGAGTATAACACATAAGCTCCAAACCGCGGGGAAGCCCTGTGGCAGCCCTGTACCGGCTAGATTTTGTGTGAAACTAGTATGCAGAAAACTTGTAGTTTAAGGCATAGTCCACTATTCAAGTTGCTCGCTAGTGTAGCATGAATTTTAACGTGGAAGTTCAACTTAACAGTCTCCACCACATACCGGTATATAAAACAATATTCTGGAATGGAAATAGGAGATGTGCCAATGAGACTTTGTGGGTGATTGTTGGAATTTGGTGAGTTTTGGGCTGTTAGCCCATTAGACAAATTCTGAAATTCTCTTTGGCCCATTTGTGCATGGCAACGTATGGCTGTGCTAGTGATACCAAAGTTTAGTCCTAAATTGCTAGTTGAGTGAGAGTTATACCTCCTTATATACTAGGCTGTTCAAGCACTCACTAAGGTGTGAGAAGAAGAGCAGCTCTCGCGTACTCCTCCTCTGACGCTGTCTGCCTCGCCTTGCCACGACTCGCCTCGTTACGACGCGCGCACGCGCCACGGGTTGCGGGAATCTCGCCGAGCCGAGCTTTATTTTTGCTAGTTGGGAAAATTGATCGTGGATTAATTATGAGTTATTAACGGACGCGTTAATGAGTCAGCCGTTTCCAATCTTTATGGGATGGCTGTTACCGACTCGGACGTGGACTGAGTCCCACGATCTTCCTGACCTACTCTATATAAGCGTATACGCTAAACCTAATCGGCATCACTTACCACACGCGTCTACTTCTAGTCTATTGCGTCGCCGCCTTCGTCTTCCCCATCCCGGCTTGCGGCGTACACCGCAGATCGGGATAGTAGGCCTCCGGAACCCCGCCTTCTTGTGAACCTGTACGGGTGAGTGGCGATCCAGTTTTTGGGGAGCGCTTCCGCGCGACTACTGACGCCATCACGGACGACTCCTTCCCGGACGAGGATTTCTTTCTGGACATCAGCAGCCTCTACATTAACGACATGGCTGGCGACGCTGCTACCACCGCTGCAGCCACTGCTGCTGCTACCGCCGCGGCCGCTGCTCTACCGTACGTAATACTGAACTTCTTATTTCAGATTCTGCTAGAGTTCATTATTCTAGCGTTCGGTGTAGATGTGATAGGTTTATCTTATTTAGATGTAATTTGTTTATCTACTTTGTTGATCTGTATTGTTAGTTTTGGTACTGTATGTATGATCATGTCTTATCACTTTATTATTCGGATTAAATCATATGGATTATTGCTTATATTTTCAACAATGTCCGCGTCAAGCTCGCCAGCTGTGGTAGTCAGTGTGTGGTCGCCTGTACACCCATGTAAAGGCCACCCGCCGGAGTTGCTGCAGCTGGCCGTGGACGCTTGCTCCTACACGCAAGGAGACGACGACCTGGGACATGTCTGACCATGAGGAGGAGCTCCTCTAGCCGGACTACGACCATGACGATGTGCACCAGCAGGGGCGGACCTAGGCTATGCCGAGTGGGGGCCTAGGCCCCCAGTCAATTTCTGGTTTCCCCTTTTAAAACCTACAATTTTACTACCTAGGCCCCCACTTAGATTAAAAATAAGGCCCCCGCTCAGCTTGGGCCCCCACTTGCTGATTGGACTGGGTCCGCCCTGTGCACCAGAAGGTCCTCTTTTTTTTCCCTACTGTCGTGCTCTAGCCTAGATTTTTTTCCCACGATTGAACGATCCTATAGTCTGCAAAGTAGCTCGCCTATGTATACCTATTTACCGCACGTCTTTTTTGGTAGCTGTACAGAATTAGGGATTGATTGACCAGAGAGACTAGAGGTTGAAGAGAGATATGACATGTGGACCAAATATGTCAGAGGGTCAAATTAGCGAATTAGTTTTTCTCAGATGTTTTATTGCGTCAAAACCTGGTCAGGTTTTAAAACAGACTAGGATTGACAAATTCAGAATGCCAATTTCAGGGATTACAAGTTCAGGGTTTGATTTAGCTTTTGTCTACGAATTCATGTCTACGAATTCAAGGTTTATTTTGGACTTTTTTCAAGCTAAAATCATTTGAAGATGTTATACGAATACTAATCTAAATCATTGAATACAGAGCTTCTAGACCACGCGCGCGGCCTTGAGCTGCCTCACGGCCAAGGCCAACACAACGCCGGGCCGGGAGAGGATGAGGTATATAAGAACTAATCCCCGTCTGCATGCCACAGCCTGGCGGGCACTCCAGGTGCTCCGACTCGGGCGCTTGATAGCGGAGATGGAGGATCATCGGTGGACGGTCACGTTCCTCCTGCCGGAGTGTGGAAGCGGTGCTCCCTCGCTGGAGATCGGTGTGCGGGGGCGGAACCCTGTCGAGATCTGACGCATCGCTCACGCCTGACGACCCGAGGGATGGGCAGCATGGCGTTTTTTCTCCACGGAAAACTCTCAACCGGTAGTCTACTCAGCGGTGGCAACTAATGCAATTCTTCTGAACTTGCAAGGGCAAAAGAGTCAAAATGGGGCAGACGGATTTTTTGTGACGAAGGAAGTGAGTTTATAATTAACTAGTTGAGTGCCCGTGCGTTGCTACGATTGTCTTATTTTTTTCTAGTCACACGTATGGACATAATATACATAAAAGTAATGTGTATATAAAATTATAGTCACAACCTCCCATTTTATAAATGATAAGATTCTTCCTTGCTTAAAGTTGAATTCAGTAAAAAAACTATATTCGAAAGCATATGCACATAATGAAATAACCCAATAGTATTCTCCTGCCGACTAAGAATTCACTTTGGAGCTCGTGCTGTTCACAGGTACAAGATTTTCTTAAAATCCCCTCTTAGTCAAATAACTCTCTTTCTCTTATTTTATTATATCATTACTATTTTTCTCTATCAAGAATTATTGCAAAATTATTTTTTCCTCCATCTCCTAAATTACTAACTAAAACCAATAGTTTGAAGTGTGAAGCTTTGCAAAGGAGATATTTGAGTAAATTCAGGCTAACCTCTTAACCTCTTAGCATTGAATCAAAGTTTTCACTACTATTTCTTACATCTACAAGCATAAATTCACTATATGCATAACACTTTTATCTAAAAATCCTAAAAATATTGCAACAAACAGAGGTTTGCATAACATACAAATCATGTAATTAGATCACATTTCCTCCTCCGCGCTACATCTGGTCGTCGGTTGATGAGTCTCTGCCATGAACATGAGAAGTGAAAGTCACGCATAACTAAAAAAGTGACTAACAACAAATATATTCTACTCCGACCCATATTACTTGACTTGGATTTGTCAAAATTTAGATGAATCTATATAATAAATAGTGTCTAGATTCATCTAAATCTAAACAAATTTAAGTCAACTAATATGGGTTGGAAGGAGTAATTAAATTGTCTGTCACCGACGATGTGGTTTTACACAAGAATTGACTCTATGATCTTCAATTATATCATCACCTCAAGAGAAGTGCTTTTGTTTTATAGATGTACGGTATTGTTGAACAGAATGCTAATATATGTCTTCTAGTGTCTTTGATTGGGCTGTACGGGTCTGTGCTGGTACAAGTTTTTATGCAAATTTTGGAAAGACAAGCCTAGAATATACCATGTAGCTCTCGGCCAAACCGCTAACAGTGCATATATGCGCGGGGATGTAGGCAACTTCCCAGATCCCCTTTCTCTCTCTTGGTATCCCATTGGCCACCGATTCCAGCATGCTCGGTAGTCTTTTCTCTTGGCGCCACCGAGGTCTGGTGCTGTTCAACCTCTGAAGGCCGTCTCACGACCAGGAGGCACCTCCTTTCGTCTTCCCCCACAACGGCTAGATGCCACCGTCCTTGTTGAGGGATACCGTCGCCGGAGACGACTGCAGCCTCGTAGAGCATCTGGAAGACCACCGCGCCCTGAAGCCGTCCTGCCGACGCCTCGGCCCTCTCCGACGACATGTCCGACCACGGATTTGACCTCGACTGCTCTGCCTTCTCCCTCCACAATTAATCCTCCCACCTGAACATACACTCCTCCTCCCAAGACCCATCGACTATGCATACCTGGTGTTCTCCTTCTTCCACGCGGGGCGGCTTCCCGACGCGCTCTAGGTGCTCGACGAGGAGGCGGGGTGTGGGGGACAGAGGCGGGGGCGTGAGGGAGATGTGGGGGAGGGCAGACAATGATGATGGAGGGGGCGGAGCTGGAGCAGGGGATCTTGGAGTCGTCACGGTCGGCAGCGAGGTGGACCAGCGAGAGGAGGAGGAGAGGTCCCTATCCATGGTCAGGGGTGAGCTGCGCTCAAGTCAGAGGAGGCGAGGCCTGCGGGCGCGTGTGGAGGCGGGGGTGAGCGAGGAGGACGCCGGTTCGGTTGACGAACCAACTTTTAACTTAGCGGTGGCAGTGTAAGTAATATCTAAGAACTGTCAGGGGTAAAATCGTCCAGAAAAAAATCGGAACCAAAATACTGATGGACGAACCTACCTATGTGTAAATTAGTAGATAGATAGTATAGATTGCTGGTAAGGAAATTCCGTTGAAGACGGTGGCCCAAGCTATTTTTGTTTATGCTATGTCAGTTTTTCTGATCCCTAGAGGTGTTTGTAAGAGGATGATGGATGCTATTTTGAAATTCTGGTGGGGAGATGATGACAATAGCAAAAAAATGCATTGGTTTGCTTGGTGGAAGTTGTGCTACCCTAAGAAAGAGGGAGGCATGGGCTTTAGAGATTTTCACTCTTTTAATTTAGCGATGCTGGCCAAGCAAGTTTGGAGGCTAATTAATGAGCCAGATTCTCTTGTGTGCGTGTTCTGCGTGCCAAGTATTATCCAGATGGGGATATTTTGAAGGCTGGACCCAAAGCAGGCTCCTCCTTCACGTGACAGAGTATATTGGCCGGCTTAGCTACTTTTAAGAGAGGATACGTGTGGAGAGTTGGTACCGGAGAAAATATCAATATTTGGAACGATCCTTGGGTTCCTAGCTGCCCAAATTGGAGAATTATATCACACCGAGTGGAGGAGCAATTTATACAAGGGTTTATGAGTTGGTTGACCCTATCTCGGGCCAATGGGATGAAGCTCTTCTTAGATCTCTATTTGGATGAGGATGTGCACCAAATTATGAGGATTCCATTGCATAATCAGGGATTTGAGGATTTTATTGCATGGGGGCTACTAAGCATGGTAGATACACTATGAGGTCTGGATACTATCTTTAGTGGCGTCATCAATTTGGAGCGTTAACTGGTCAGCTTGCACTTCCTGGAGGCTCGTCCATAAATCCTGTTTGGAAAACTCTTTGCCAACTAAAAATTCCAAGTAAAGTAAAGATTTTTATTTGACGAGCACTTCATGATATTATACCGTTAAAAAACATTTTGTCTAATCGCCATATTGGCACTACTGGCGGTTGTCCGATCTGCAACCAAGGCCTTGAAGATGTTATGCATCTCCTGTTTCAATGCTCAGTTGCTGTGAAGATGTGGGAGGCCTTGGGATATGCTGAAATTATTAATGAAGCAGTACATGTTGACCGGTCAGGGTCTACTGTTCTTGAGATCCTACTCCAACGCCAAGACAATGGGATTGGAGGGTTGGAGATTATAGGATTTAAAGAAGTTCTATCGGTTACTTGCTGGTACCTATGGTGGATGAGACGGAGGCGTACACATGATGAGGAGGTCCCCCCTACATATCAGTGCAAGATGTCAATTCTTTCTATTACTACTAATGCGGCCAAAGCTTCGGGAGTACACATAAATATACAACGTGAAAAATAGATCAGGCCTGAACCTCGCCAAATTAAACTAAACGTGAATGCTTCGTTCCATGCAGACTTGTGTGCAGGTGCGGCAGGAGCTGTACTTCGAGATTATCAAGGTCATTTTATTACAGCTTCGACTACTTTGATTCCTAATGTGACTACAGTGTCGATGGCTGAAGCGATTGCTATGTGGGAGAGTCTGGCTCTTGCTAGGCGAATTGGATGTAATCGTATCATCGCTGAATCCGACTCGTCTGAAACAATCGAGGCATGCTCAGGTGTCGAGCGATGGTGGAGTCAAGAATCGGCGATTTTTGCGGAATGCGTAGATTTGGCCACTTTAATTGGTAATGTTTCTTTTAATCATTGTAAGAGGGAAACAAATAAAGTAGCTGATGAGTTAGCTAGATTTGGTTTTACAAATGGTAATCATTGTAATTGGGATGATGATCCCCCGGGCTTTTTGCTGAACTCTCTTTTGGAGGATGTAACATTATTTGATTATCAATAAGGCTGTTTCCCTCAAAAAAAAGGTGAGGACTGATGGCATATTTAAAGACGCCAGGCCTGAATCCGAGTCGGAAAGTAACTTGAACTTGCCTGTTAGTCTCTGCTCCATCCGTTTCACAATATAAGACTTTTTAACAAGGTGTTTTAACTTTCTAAAAAAGTTTATATTATGGAACAGAGGTAGTATGTTTTAAAGTATAAGATGTTTTAACTTTTGTGAAGTGAATGAATCTGGGTATCTTTTTATGTGTATGTGTAGATCCGATACATTGGTTTCACAAAAAGTAAAACATCTTATATTGAAACAGGTGGAGTAAACATGAATGTTTAGCACTAGTGCTCGGATTATGAGTAGTAAGAAGGAAAAGGAGGCCTAAAATCTAGAATGAAAGTCAATGCCATGTATCTCACTTATCCCACTTCTAACTCATTTGTACCGGGGGTTTGCTCGGCCACGTCGGGCCTCTGCCTAGTCGCACCGCACACCGGGGTTTGCTCTGCCTTGCATAGGACACCTCACACCGGGTAAAGGAATACCCACCGCCGTCGGCACCGCGTGGGCTTTGGCCGGTGGCGGCGGGAGCGTGACGAGGGTGGGACATGTGAGGGGACTAGGGTTCAGCTCTGCTTCGGCCGCTCGCAAGGAGGGCGACGTGAAGCCTCCAGTGGTACCGTTCTTCATTCAGCTCTAGCAAATCCCAAAGTCAGAATTCAGAAAGGAAAATGATACTCCTCCCTCGGGGGATCCCGTGATTTTATCCCCCGGGTCACATAACTTGCGCATGCACCAAGTCATGGTGGGGTCCGCCTACCTTATCTTCTTTTCAATTCCTCATCTCTTGTTTCTTCTCCTGAACATCCATGGCCACGGACCTGCCTTGCGCCACCGGCTGCCCGCCGTCCTAGCACGCGTCGGCGTCACCCTCCCATTGCCATGTTGCTCCCTCGTCGGCGAGTCGCCCCGACTTTGCTCCTCCACCAGCGTGTGTATTGTCTGGCCTTCTTCCTCCATCAGGCACCGCCCCTCTGCCCCGTCTTGCCTGGCCTTCTTCCTCAATCTGGTAGGGGCCTTGCTGGACGTGGCCGCGACCTCGCTTGTTCCCCTCAAACTCATCTATCGGCGTCCTCGACGGGCTCATCTTTAGCAAGTCTGTCGTCCTCGCCCGTCCTCACCAAGCTCCTCTATATGTGGCCTCGATGGGCTCGCCTGCAGGAAGGGTCACCTTCGCAAGGTCGAAGGACGATGCACCGTGATCTCGTTCGCCCCTAGAACGAAGTTCCGGCTTGGAGGCGAAGAGCTACCAAAGCACATCAGCGTTGTGACCAATGTTGACCGGTGTTGCTACCAGCGGAGATAGGCGATGCTACATACAAGGGGCGGCTAAACTGCAAGTGCTGGCCAATTTTGCTACCGACGGTGGTCGGGCTGCTACCGATGTTGCTCGGTGTTGCTACATACCCATGTGTTTTGCTACATTTTTGTTCAGGTCTCGAATGCTGCTATGCTTTTTCTCCGGGAGGTCTCGTGAAGTGGGGTTCGCTGCAATAGTAGTAGTTTTTTGAAACCATTATATATTGAGCATGCAAGCCACCTCATTAAAACCTTCTAGTCCCCTTAGGTACCCTAGTAAGGAAAAAAAAGTGCATCTGAAACTTGCAGCCCCTCAAAACAAGTTTACATCATTCATTATAGAGGAATTAATAAAACTACGGGGATCACCATCCTAAAAAACAGGAATATTGGAATCAAAGACAAATCTAGCTAGGGTATGGGCCACCACATTTGCTTCCCGAGGACAATGCTTGACTGAGACTCTTTCAATTCTTCTAGCAATTTGGAAGCAATCAGCAAGAATGGCAGTGTAAGGACTCCAAATATCAATCTCCCTATTTTATGCATTGACGAGCTCAAGTGAATATTTTTCAATTATAATCGGAGAATAGCCCAAATTCTCAATATAATGAAGAACATTGTGAAGTGCCAAAACTTATGCAGTAGTAGCATCAAGAATATGATCAAAGATCTAGCTTCCACATGCAACTGCTTGTCCTTTTGAATTCCGAAGCACAGCCCCTGTAGATCCAGTACCATTTGGAAAGAAGCATGTATCAATATTCTGAAGGAAATATGCCCTGAGAGGCAATAATAAAGTTGTTATTATGTATTCCTTGTATATGATAGATGTTTATTTTGCATGCTATAATTGTATTGATAGGAAACATCAATACATGTGTGTTTAATAAACAAAAAGGGTTCCTAGTCATGCCTCTCTTATAGACTAGCTTGTTGATTAACAGGATGATCAAGGTTTCCTGATCATGGACATTGGATGTTGTTAATAACAAGGTCACACCATTGGTGGAATGATGTGATGAACATTCATCCGAAGTATAGCATTACGATCAAGTCATTATGTTTATATTGCTATAACATCATACGAAGTAATCTTTATCCTTAGACCATGAGATCATGTTAATTGCTAACACCGGAAGAGTATCTTGATAACATCAAACGTCACACCGTAACAGGGTGACTATAAAGATGGGTTCAGTGCTACGAAGGTGTTATGTTGAGGCTCATGGATCAAGAGTGGAATTTGTCAATCCAGATGACGGATAAATATACTCTGGGCCCTCTTGGTGATATCACATTAGGATAGCTTGCAAGCAAGTGATGTGATCACTAGAATGTTATATCACGGGAACGAGAAAAGAGTGCATGTCGGTAACGAGATCAAACTAGGTATGGAGATACCGATGATCGAATCTCGGACATGTAATATATCAAGAGACAAAAGGATTTAGTTACAAGCGTTAAAGGTTCTCACGATCACAGGAGTCATCGTTGAATGTGTAGGAGTCAGTACGGATCTCCAAGTCCCGCTGCTGATTATTGATCGGAGAAGGGTCTCGATCATGTCTGCATTATTCGCGAACCGTAGGGTGGCACACTTAAGAGTTACGGACACCATTTTGGAGCACATATGTTTGAGCCATTTAAAGAATTGCAAAGCGCAGGAATTGTTTCAATAGAAACCGGAAACTGTTTCGGGTGAAATTGCAGAAGGTGTTTCTGCATGTGATATTGAAATATTGCAAGGGGCTATATGTGAATGTTTGTTAATTAAAGTAATTAACAAAATTCTGAATAAATTTAATAAAAGAGTTTTATTAAATGAGAGAGCATTAAATTTGGAAAAACTTAATGTATTTAAAGTGGAGACTTTAAAAGGGAATGTGAAGAGGCATTTTAATGTGGAGGAGTTACCACCACATGAATGGGGGAGGTGAGGGGTCACCCCCCATGCGCCGGCCATGGAGAGAGGGGGCATCCCCCTCCTCCTATAAAAGGTCACCCATTCCCTCCTTCATCCACACACCTCCTTGTGAAGGATCTCTCTCCCCCTCTAGAATTATTCCCCCATGGTCTCAGATTAGCGAGATACATGTTCCCGGTGGCATTTAAATGCGGAAGAAGTTGCTGCTTCATTTGGATCGCTGGAGCGAGGAGGTGGAGGTTGTCAGTGGCTTGAGCGTGTGTGCGAGTGCGGATGTCTTCTTGAGTTGCGGCGCTCGGACTTCCTCACGATCTTGAGATCGGCAAGTGTACGACTACATCAACCACGAGTTCCTACTCGTTAACAAAGCTCGTTGTCTTCAAGGGTAAGTTCTCCATGGATGTATGTCCACACGTTGCTCTGTACCTAGTAGATAGATCTTGGCGTGTAGTTCTCATCGTAGGAAATTTTTTGTTTTCTATCTTTGCGGACCCAACAAAGGGTATCGTGAGCCTGATCTATGCGTAGGTGCTTTACGGGTAGTACACATATGTTTATATGTGATGATGATCATGTTATTGCATCTTCTATGTACTTTGGATATTGGTGGCATAGTGGGATGAAGCGGCCTGGACCAACCTTACATGTCATCGTACATGAGACCGGTTCCACGACTGACATGCAACTTGTTTTGCATAAGTGGCTGGCGGGTGTCTGTCTCTCCTACTATCAATATCTGATTTACAACGAGTTGCTAATAACTTAGTTATCCTCGTTGTGGTTCATGTTCGTAGGTTAGACAGGTTCTATCTCCGAAAGCCCTAAGCCACGTAAAACTTGCAATTGATAAATTAGAGGCGTCTAGTTTAGATCGTTGCAGGGCTAGTGTTTTGATATGGTATTGTTGTAAGTAGATGTATGATAGATACTCTTACAACTCACTTAACGTGTAAGTTCCATAGACCTTGGCCTTACACACAAAGGAATGATAGTGATCATACCACGATGCAAATGATAGAGATCAAATGCATGGACCATATCACCTCACTTCACACATTAGATGTTAGCATCTTATATTGCTAGTTTGGCGCGTTTGGTAGCATTATAAGATGATCCCTCATTTAGATATCAAGATAAAATGTGTTCTTCCTTAAGTATGCACCGTTTTGTGGATCGTGTTTTGAGGCATCACGTGATGATCGGGTATTCTCAACTCTACGCTTTCATACCACGGGTGTAAGACAGTTTTACACACGCAAATACTAAGGTTCTTACTTGACGAGCCTAGCATGTACAGACATGGCCTCGGAACACGAACCGAAAGGTTAAGCATGAGTCATATAGTTGATATGATGCCCATATAGATGCTCGCCTTTGAAGCTACACCGACTCACGTGATGATCAGACTTGGTGTAGTGGATTTGGTTCATGTAATCACCAAAAGGACACGAGGGATGTCATTTTTGAGTGGGAGTTCATTAGTAATTTGGATTAGTTGAACTCAATCTATCATAAAATTAGTCTAAATATACTTTACAAATTCTGTTGTACATGGCACCACCTGCTTTTAATTTCAATGTGTTCATGGAGAAAGAGAAACTTGCTGCGAATGGTAGCAACTTCACCAACTGGGCTATGAATTTGAGGATTCTCCTCACTGCTGCACAAAAGCAATATGTGCTAGATGCGCCGCTAGGCCCCCCCACCAGCTCCTGATGCCCCTGACGAGGAAAAGAATGTCTATGTGACTCGTCAGGAGGACCACAACTTAGTTCATTGCGGCATACTGTATGGGCTAGAGCCAGAACTTCAAAAACGTTTCGAAAATGCAATGCCTTTGATACCATGGGAGAATTGAAAATGATTTTCGATACCCATGCTGCCGTAGAGAGTTATAATGCTACAGAAAAGTTCTTTAGCTGCATGATGGAGGAAAACAGCTCCGTTAGTGAGCACGTACTCAAAATGTCTGGGTACGCCGATAAGCTTGTGTCCTTGGGAATAACGATTCCCATTGACTTAGGCATACATCGTGTTCTCCAATCTCTGCCACCTAGCTACAAGAGCTTCGTGATGAACTATAATATGGAGGGCATGAAGAAGTCTCTTCCCGAGCTTCTGTCAATGCTTAAGACTACAAAAGTGGAGATTAGGAAAGAACATCAAGTGTTCATGATCAATAGGACCACCGGTTTCAAGAAGGACAAGAAAGGCAAGCACAAGGGAAAGAAGGGTGGCAAGTATGTTGCCACGCCTGAAAAGAAACCCCGAGATGGCCCTAAGTCTGACACCGAGTGCTACTATTGCAAGGGGACCGCCATTGAAGCGAATCGCCCCAAGTATTTGGCGGACAAGAAGTCTGGCAAGGCAAACAAAGGTATATGTGATATACATGTTATTGATGTGTACTTGACTAGTACTCGCGGTAGCACCTGGGTATTTGATACGGGATCGGTTGCTAATATATATAACTCGGTTCAGGGGCTGCAGAACAAGCGACAACTAGCAAGGGATGAGGTCACGATGCGGGTCAGCAATGGATCAAGAGTTGATGTGATCGCCGTCGGAACGCTGCCTCTCCATATGCCATCGGGATTAGTTATAAACCTAAATAATTGTTATTTGGTGCCTGCACTGAGCATGAACATTGTATCCGGATCATGTTTGATGCAAAGTGGTTATTCATTTAAGTCTGAAAACAATGGTTGTTTGATTTATATGAATAATATCTTTTATGGTCATGCACCTATGTTGGATGGTTTATTTCTATTGGATCTCGATAGTAGTATTATGCATATTCATAATGTTGATGCTAAAAGGATTAAACTTGATAATGATATATCTACATATATGTGGCACTGCCGTCTAGGTCATATTGGCGTTAAACGCATGAAGAAACTCCATTCTGATGGACTTTTGGAATCACTTGATTTTGAATCATTTGATACATGTGAGCCATGCCTTATGGGCAAGATGACTAGAACGTCGTTTTCCGGTTCAATGGAGCAGGCGACATTTATTGGAAATCATACATACTGATGTGTGTGGACCAATGAGTGTGTCGGCGCGAGGTGGATATCGTTATTTTGTTACTTTCACGTATGATTTGAGTAGATATGGGTATATCTATTTGATGAAACACAAGTCTGAAACTTTTGAAAAGTTCAAAGAATTTCAGAATGAAGTGGAAAATCATCGTAACAGAAAGATCAAATTTTTGCGGTCCGGCCATGGAGGAGAGTATCTTAGTTACGAGTTTAGCACACATATGAAAGACTGTGGAATAGTTTCACAACTCACGCCTGCCAGAACACCACAACGTAATGGTGTGTTAGAACGTCGTAATCGTACTTTATTGTATATGTGTAACACCCTCAGAATCGGCCCTATGCAAGTTTTAGCGCTTCCCGCCAAACCCGCATAGAAACGATTCAAAGGTGCCCACCAGGCACTTGCGTGCGGGTGGAAAACGAAGTAATATCATTACACAATAGTCCTCGATGAAACCCACAAAACATATATATACAACAGCGACTCAAAGAGTCAAGAATACAGATTTTCAGTATAAAGATCCAAATCACCTTGAAAACAATACGTGAAATACGGACAAGATGCAAATTGAGCTAAGAGCCCAAGAATAACCAATGGCGTCCATAACCCTGCCTGGCCAAGCCGGAAGGGTAACCCTCGCTAACGACGCCGATCTCAAAACCTGCTTAAACAAAAGGGTGCCGACAAAGGGCAAAGAAAAAGAGAGCGGTCAAGATCGAGGCCAAGACATACGAGGCTAGAATTGCGGTCCTCGCCTACATAGGTATGTGGATCAAGGCGGCAAAGATGCACTAAACAACCTATAGAGACTCGATATAACCGCCGGCTATCGAGAGAGGATAAGAAAGACCTATTCGAACCAACCCGATACTACCACCAAACATACCCATCTGGTATTTCCCTCGAGACCGACGAGAAGTCAACCCAGGAACTCACACCGCTGGCGCTTTTATTTATTCAGTTATCGTTGCAGCAATTACTAGTCGGTATAGATAGTCATCCGATATAATAGCGATGGGCACTTTTAGTTAGCCATTCCATTGTAGTTGCATCACTTACTAGTCAGATACAATTAGCATGAGATATCCCAAACCCAGCAGTTGTTGGTACTTTTATTTAGCCATTCCATTGTAGTGGAGCTGGTTACTAGTCATATCGGATACAAGTCAATTTATAACAGTAAACTTTAGTTATAGTTGTCTATGATCGAGAACTGTGCTCCAAGTCGTCCATAACCGCGGACACGACTTTTCGAAAAGATTTAACCACTGCGGGTGCACCAAAGTATCCACACGCACTTGACCCTTTTGCGGATCGGTTAACATACACCCATCGGTATGTCGGCGGGGCCTAAGTCATGACGCTTCGACCCAAAGCAAGTACATGGGGCCACCCCACTAAGCTACCCGCGAAGTTGGCGGCTCGAACGGACCTGTGGTTTGCGTGGTTGTAAACGATCGAAACCCGAAAGTGTGTGACTGGCTTGTCGATACTGCGAAAACACTCCGCAATCCTAATGATCAGGTGCTCCACGCACAATCTTAAATAAATCAGTAAAGCATGGCATAAGTACAGGATAGTAATACAGCCCCAAACTACTTGTGGCCCCCGGTACAATACTTTGAAATCAGGTAGTAAGCCGATGGGGGTGCCCACACACCCCACCTGTGGTTAGCGCGCTCGATCTCTAACAGTGTCAAGAACTTCGGTCCCACGGACACCAAGGAGCGTTAAAATCCAAATATTGTCTATTACCCACCGTGCCTCGCATTTACCTACTTTCAATTTTAGTTGTTAAACAATAATTAAAGCCATGATCATCTCAACATTAAACATGCGGCAATACTCCAACAAGCTGGTACTTGACGACACGCACAGCAACACTTGAGCAAGCGACTACGACGGGCAAGTCCATCTATCTACCAATCAACGAGTAATAGGATGTGTCCAAGGCAATATAAGGCTGCAAGGGATATCACGGTACGAAAACTAGAGCATCGCAACACGAGATAGCAATAGATCAACAGGGGAATAAATACTATAAAAGTAAGATAGGTAGAAAGGGGAGGTGCTCTTTGAAAACATTGCGAAGGTTCATCCAAGATCGGGTCGACACTCGCATCAACTCATCGGCCTAATCCGTGAAGAAGCAAAGCACTAGAAGAAACACCGGATGGACTATTTAATACTACGGTAGAAAATCGGGCATGATGCATGTATGATGTATGACATGGCAAAGGTGCGATGCATTTAGGTCATATTAACGGAACCGGGGTCCCGGCAAATATTTAAGTGGTTCAAGTTGTTTAGATACCCCACAATTTAAATGTTGTCTTAACATGGCAAAAGATAGCACCGGTTCGCTACACAAATTTAAATGGGACCAATATAAGACTAGATTTGCCCGTATATGGATCCCATATTTAATTTAGGTGAATCATCTAGATACCCTCAAACACCCAAAATATGTATGCAAACATGTTCATTTAATATGCATCAAGATCAATATCATATATTATAAAATATGAGGGGTCTCGGATAGGGGTCACACATCGAATGGCGATCTTGGGATTCCGAGGGTTCGGGGGGATCGGTCTTCGGGGTCGGGGGTCTCGGCGTCCGTGATTTAAGATCATGGCATCCGTGTAGAAGACCTTGGGGTTTCGGCTCTGATTGCCGATGTCGGTCTCGATGGCGAACTTGAGTCTCGGAGGGGTCAGGCTATGAATTCCGTGAAGGAGATCTTGGGGTTCGACGGCCTTGGGCATCGGGTCCGGGAAGAAGTACTTGTCGCATCTAATGGATCGGTCCTCGGTCATCGGATCCAGGCAGTGGTACTTGATGGTACGTGATGAACTTGTGACATGGGCTCATCTTTGTTTTGCCATGGGCACAACGGCTTCGGGGTTTCTGCAAACACACATACTGGTACATCACCCATCACACAACGACAGGATCATCTGGACACCAACTCGTGACAAAGAACCAAACCCTACAGAGAAAACCGAGCAGGCGGGCAGTTTTGGCGGCGCTGCAGGGCTCGGTGGAGCTCCTGGTGGTGGGGCGAGATGAGTGGCGAGGCTGCTGGGCCGAGGCATTTAAGGCGAGGGGCATGGCAGCGCTCGAGACGGAGGCTCCACGCCGGGAGGCGAGGCGGCTCGGGGTAGAGATGTGGCGGGCCGCTGGTGGGGAGCCCGCGGCGGCGACGTTGATCCAGGGCGAGAGAGAGGCGCGGAGGAGGAGGGGCCTGCTGGCGGCGGCGGTCACGGCCGCGGCCAGAGGAGCATGGAGGACGGCGGCGGCTCGGGAGGAGGTCGGTCTCGCGCGCGGCCAGGCCAGAGGCGGTGTGCTTGCCGATGATGGGGCGCGGCTCGTGCGTGGGACGGAGGATGACGGGGATAGAGTCCACGGCACATAGAACGCCGGCGACGGTGAGCGAGCTCGACGGCGCTCATGCGCGGGAGGCCGAGAGGGTCAGCCGCAGAGGTCGGCGGGGCTTGGCCCGAGGAGGAGGAGAGGCTGGCGGCGAGGCGAGCCGGGCGGTGGGGGTCCGGGATCTGGGGAGGAGCGGGGAACGGGCGCGTCGGCGGTAGGCCTAGGGTGTCGTGGCGGGGATCCCGAGGCGGGGCCAGGAGAAGGGGGCTGTCGGCAGGGTGGAGCTAGGTTCGATCGGGAGCGGGGCGACGCATGCGAGGGAGCGCGTGGTGCACCTGGGAAGGTGGGGCCAGGTGGTGGAGGTGGAGAGCACCGATTGGTGCAGGTGAGGTGGCGGGATGTGGTGGTGGGTGAAGGAAGGGTGCCCAGGTGGCGGCGGGGCTGGGAGGCTAGGTGTGGTGGGACCCAGGGGCAGGCGGGCCAGGCTGCAAGGGGATGTGGGCAGGTGCTGCGGGAGGCGCGCCTGTCCATCCCGGGGTGGGGCCCGCGCGGAAAAAGGAGGCAGGTGGAGTGGGTGGCAGGACAGGGCCAGGGTGAGGTGGCAGGTTAGGAGTGGATGGGGTGGAGGAAGTGGTGAGGTGGCGGGTGGTGATTGGCCGGGGATGGGTAGATTAGGATTAGGTAGGAAAATATTTGGGGTAGCTAGGATTTTATCTGGAGGTGGCCAGCTGGGCTTTCGGGCCTAGCGGGCTGTCTCCTAAAAACAATTTAAATTTTTTATTTATTTAAAACGGGGCTTTTGCAAACCGTGGGTAGACAAAACAAAATATTCCGGAGACCCAGGTTTTGTGTTTGGATAAAGACGGGGCGTTTAGAAAACAAAAACAGATTTTTCAAAAAATAGTTTTTAAACAAACCATGCAAGATGATGACGATGCTCAAATGCAAGGTGGCATGATGACATGAGCATGCAGTCATGATGATGCAATGCACAAAAACAACGCGATTTTCTAGTAGTGGTTTTTGCGGGGCGCCACAATTCGACACCACTAACAATGGATCTCGCCCCCAAGATCCGCCTCATGGTACCGAGAAGAAGGGCGGCGATCTGAATCTTCTCGCATCGTGTAGATCCTCGCGACACAACTAACAAGAGGTCGTTGTCCGTGATCGTCGAGAGAACACTCCGGGAAACAAAGGCGAAGGTAGAGGTATCAACCAATCAATCCACCTCTAACTTCGATAGAAAGAGAGAACCGATGCATTCTCATCCACTTCAATGTACACAAGCGAATAGAGTGAGTAGTCGGCATGGGGGCCAATCCATCACGCACCCAAACTATTACTCTGCACAATCAGTAGAAAAGCGTGCAACCATTCTCGGAATCAGACTGAAGATCTCGACAATCGAGGTTCAGAAACAAAGGAGTGATGCAGACTCTGCGCCGGATCTGCGTAGATGATGTCGTCGTCGAAAACACCGGAAGGCACGAGAAGGAACAAAGAGAAGTCCACCGTGACAAGGATTCCTCGGATAGCATGAAGACCAGATGTAGCAACACCGTTACCAAAGGAGGAAGCGAAACCCTGAAGGTACGATGGAACCCAACCACGAGAAATCCTGGACTCAAAGAGAGAGAAGAGAGCGAATTCAAAACACGCAGAGGTGAGAGGAGAGCAGCAGAGGGGTAAGGAGTAAAATTAGACCTAATCAGAACTATCCAACCGATTTTGCAAAAATAGTTTTGACACTCTACTTCGGCCGTTAGCTAGGTTATCCTACAGGCTGGACTTGTGGGGTATCGCAACTGCTGAGCTCTGATACCACTCTGTAACACCCTCAGAATCGGCCCTATGCAAGTTTCAGCGCTTCCCGCCAAACCCGCATAGAAACGATTCAAAGGTGCCCACCAGGCACTTGCGTGCGGGTGGAAAACGAAGTAATATCATTACACAATAGTCCTCGATGAAACCCACAAAACATATATATACAACAGCGACTCAAAGAGTCAAGAATACAGATTTTCAGTACAAAGATCCAAATCACCTTGAAAACAATACAGCTCCCGAGTACGGACAAGATGCAAATTGAGCTAAGAGCCTTGAAGAATAACCAATGGTGTCCATAACCCTGCCCAGGCCAAGCCGGAAGGGTAACCCTGCTAACGACATCGATCTCAAAACCTGCTTAAACAAAAGGGGTGCCGACAAAGGGCAAAGGAAAAAGAGAGAGCGGTCGATCGAGGCGACACTCATGAGGCTAGAATTGGCGGTCCTCGCCTACATAGGTATGTGGATGAAGCGGCAGCAAAGATGCACTAAACAACCTATAGAGACTCGATATAAGCCGGCTATCGAGAGGGATAAGAAAGACCTATTCGGAACCAACCGATACTACCACCAAACATACCCATCTGGTATTTCCTCGAGACCGAGGAAGTCAACAGAACTCACACCGTTGGCAGTTTTATTTATTCAGTTATCGTTGCAGCAATTACTAGTCAGGTATAGATAGTCATCCTGATATAATAAGCAGTGGGCACTTTTAGTTAGCCATTCCATTGTAGTTGCATCACTTACTAGTCAGATACAATTAGCATGAGATATCCCAAACCCAGCAGTTGTTGGTACTTTTATTTAGCCATTCCGTTGTAGTGGAGCTGGTTACTAGTCATATCGGATACAAGTCAATTTATAACAGTAAACTTTAGTTATAGTTGTCTATGATCGAGAACTGCTCCAAGTCGTCCATAACATGACACGGCTTTTGAAAAGATTTAACCTCGACGGTGCACCAAAGTATCCACACGCACTTGATCCTTTTGCGGATCAGTTAACATACACCCATCGGTATGTCGGGGCCTAAGTCATGACGTTTCCTAGACCCAAAGCAAGTACATGGGGCCACCCCACTAAGCTACCATAGCGAAGTTGGCGGCTCGAAACGGACCCGGGGTTTCGCGCTGGTTGTAAACGACCGAAACCCGAAAGTGTGACTGGCTTGTCGATACCGGAAAACACTCCAATCCTAAACAAGATGGTGCTCCACGCACAATCTTAAATAAATCAGTAAAGCATGGCATAAGTACAGGATAGTAATAAAGCCCCAAACTACTTGTGGCCCCCGGTACAATACTTTGAAATCAGGTAGTAAGCCGATGGGGGTGCCCACACACCCCACTTGTGGTTAGCGCGCTCGATCTCGGAACAGGTGTCAAGAACTCGGGGTCCTACGGGACACCAGTGAGCGGTTAAAAATCCAAATATTGTCTATTACCCACCGGTGCCTCTGCATTTACCTACTTTCAATTTTAGTTGTTAAACAATAATTAAAGCCATGATCATCTCCAACATTAAACATGCGGCAATACTCCAACAACTGTGGTACTTGACGACACGCAACAGCACTTGAGCAAGCGACTACGACGGGCAAGTCCATCTATGTACCAATCAACAGGTAATAGGATGTGTCCAAGGCAATATAAGGCTGCAAGGGATATCACGGGTACGAAAACTAGAGCATCGCAACACAGATAGCAATAGATCAACAGGGGGAATAAATACTATAAAAGTAAGATAGGTAGAAAGGGGGAGGTGCTCGCCTGAAAACATTGCCGAAGGTTCATCCGAAGATCGGGTCGACACTCGCATCAACTCATCGGCCTAATCCGTGAAGAAGCAAAGCACTAGAAGAAACACCGGATGGACTATTTAATACTACGGTAGAAAATCGGGCATGATGCATGTATGATGTATGACATGGCAAAGGTGCGATGCATTTAGGTCATATTAACGGAACCGGGGTCCCGGCAAATATTTAAGTGGTTCAAGTTGTTTAGATACCCCACAATTTAAATGTTGTCTTAACATGGCAAAAGATAGCACCGGTTCGCTACACAAATTTAAATGGGACCAATATAAGACTAGATTTGCCCGTATATGGATCCCATATTTAATTTAGGTGAATCATCTAGATACCCTCAAACACCCAAAATATGTATGCAAACATGTTCATTTAATATGCATCAAGATCAATATCATATATTATAAAATATGAGGGGTCTCGGATAGGGGTCACACATCGAATGGCGATCTTGGGATTCCGAGGGTTCGGGGGGATCGGTCTTCGGGGTCGGGGGTCTCGGCGTCCGTGACGAAGATCATGGCATCCGTGTAGAAGACCTTGGGGTTTCGGCTCTGATTGCCGATGTCGGTCTCGATGGCGAACTTGAGTCTCGGAGGGGTCAGGCTATGAATTCCGTGAAGGAGATCTTGGGGTTCGACGGCCTTGGGCATCGGGTCCGGGAAGAAGTACTTGTCGCATCTAATGGATCGGTCCTCGGTCATCGGATCCAGGCAGTGGTACTTGATGGTACGTGATGAACTTGTGACATGGGCTCATCTTTGTTTTGCCATGGGCACAACGGCTTCGGGGTTTCTGCAAACACACATACTGGTACATCACCCATCACACAACGACAGGATCATCTGGACACCAACTCGTGACAAAGAACCAAACCCTACAGAGAAAACCGAGCAGGCGGGCAGTTTTGGCGGCGCTGCAGGGCTCGGTGGAGCTCCTGGTGGTGGGGCGAGATGAGTGGCGAAGGCCTTGCTGCGGCCGAGCGAGCGAAAGCGATGAGGCGCATGGCGCGCCGAGACGGAGGCTCCACGCCGAGGCGAGGCGCTCGGGTAGAGATGTGGCGGGCAGTGGGAGCCCGGCGACGTTGATCCAGGGCGAGAGAGAGGCGCGGAGGAGGAGGGCCTCTGGCGGCGGTCACGCAGCGCGGGAGCATGGAGGACGGCGGCGGCTCGGGAGGAGGTCGGTCTCGCGCGCGGCCAGGCCAGAGGCGGTGTGCTTGCCGATGATGGGGCGTGGCTCGTGCGTGGGACGGAGGATGACGGGGATAGAGTCCGCCGCACATAGAACGCCGGCGACGGTGAGCGAGCTCGATGGCGCTCATGCGCGGAAGGCCGAGAGGGTCAGCCGCAGAGGTCGGCGGGGCTTGGCCCGAGGAGGAGGAGAGGCTGGCGGCGAGGCGAGCCGGGCGGCGGGGTCTGGGATCTGGGAGGAGCGGGAGCAGGCGCGGTAGGCCCAGGGTGTCGTGGCGGGGATCCCGAGGCGGGGCCAGGAGAAGGGGGCTGTCGGCAGGGTGGAGCTAGGTTCGATCGGGAGCGGGGCGACGCATGCGAGGGAGCGCGTGGTGCGCCTGGGAAGGTGGGGCCAGGTGGTGGAGGTGGAGAGCACCGATTGGTGCAGGTGAGGTGGCGGGATGTGGTGGTGGGTGAAGGAAGGGTGCCCAGGTGGCGGCGGGGCTGGGAGGCTGGGTGTGGTGGGACCCAGGCGGTGCGGCCAGGCTGCAAGGGGATGTGGGCAGGTCTTTGAGGGCGCCTGTCCATCCCGGGTAGGCCCAAGGAAAAAGGAGGCAGGTGGAGTGGGTGGCGTGGACAGGGGCCGGGGTGAGGTGTGGAGTTAGATGGGGTGGAGGAAGTGGTGAGGTGGCGGGTGGTGATTGGCCGGGGATGGGTAGATTAGGATTAGATAGGAAAAGATTTGGGGTAGCTAGGATTTTATCTGGAGGTGGCCAGCTGGGCTTTCGGGCCTAGCGGGCTGCCTCCTAAAAACAATTTAAATTTTTTATTTATTTAAAACGGGGCTTTTGCAAACCGTGGGTAGACAAAACAAAATATTCCGGAGACCCAGGTTTTGTGTTTGGATAAAGACGGGGCGTTTAGAAAACAAAAACAGATTTTTCGAAAAATAGTTTTTAAACAAACCATGCAAGATGATGACGATGCTCAAATGCAAGGTGGCATGATGACATGAGCATGCAGTCATGATGATGCAATGCACAAAAACAACGCGATTTTCTAGTAGTGGTTTTTGCGGGGCGCCACAATATGGTTCGATCTATGATGTCTCTGACTGACTTGCCACTGTCATTTTGGGGTTATGCACTGGAAACCGCTACATTCACTTTAAATAGGGCACCATCTAAATCCGTTGAAATGACACCGTATGAATTATGTTTTGAAAACAAACCTTAGTTGTCATTTCTTAAAGTTTGGGGATGCGATGTTTATGTGAAGAAACTTCAACCGGATAAACTCGAACCCAAAGCGGAAAAATGCGTCTTCATAGGATACCCTAAGGAAACGATTGGGTATACCTTCTATCACAGATCCGAGGGCAAGGTCTTTGTTGCCAAGAATGGATCCTTTCTTGAGAAGGAGTTTCTCGCGAAAGGTGTGAGTAGTCGGAAGGTAGAAATCGAAGAGGTTATTGAACCTTCTCTTCATGAAATGGCGAGTAGCGCAGCTCTAGAAGTTGTTTCGGAGTTGACTTCACCTAATGAAGAGAGAGCTAATGATATTGATCATGAAACTCCGAAAGAGGACACTACCGAACCTCGCAGGTCAAGCAGGACACGTGCTCAATCACGGCTGTCAATCCTGTTATGAATTTCATGATTGATGAAATGGATGACCCTGCGACATATGAAGAAGCGATGATGAGCCTAGATTCCAACAAATGGCTAGAAGCCATGAAATCCGAGATGGAATCCATGTACGAGAACCAAGTTTGGAACTTGGTGGACTTACCTCATGACCGAAAGGCCGTTGAGAATAAATGGATTTTCAAAAGAAAAACTGATGCTGATGGTAATGTGACCATCTATAAGGCTCGACTTGTCGCAAAGGGGTTTTGACAAATTCAAGGAGTTGACTATGATGAGACATTCTCTCCCGTAGCGATGCTTAAGTTGGTTAGGATTATGTTAGCAATTGCTGCATATTTCGATTATGAAATATGGCAGATGGATGTCAAAACTGCGTTCCTCAATGGTAATATTGAAGAAGAGTTGTATATGATACAACCTAAGGGTTTTGTCGATCCTAAGGATGCTGATAAGGTGTGCAAACTTCAACGATCCATCTATGGACTGAAGCAAGCATCACGAAGTTGGAATCTCCGCTTTGATGAGGTGATCAAAGAGTTTGGATTTGTCCAAACTTATGGAGAGGCTTGTATTTACAAGAAAGTGAGTGGGAGCAATGTGGCATTTCTGATATTATATGTGGATGACATATTATTGATTGGAAATGATTTAGATCTTTTAAACAGTGTTAAAAGTTAACTAAACAACAAATTTTCGATGAAGGACCTTGGTGAAGCTTCATATATATTAGGCATTAAAATCTATAGAGATAGATCAAGACGCCTAATTGGGCTATCGCAGAGTACATACCTTGATAAGATATTAAAGAAGTTTAATATGGATGGAAGTAAGAAGGGGTTCTTACCTATGTTGCAAGGCAAGACATTGAGTAAGACTCAAAGTCGCCTCTGGCAGAAGAAAGAGAGATGATGGATAAGATCCCCTATGCCTCAGCCATAGGCTCTATAATGTATGCCATGCTATGTACAAGACCGGATGTGGCACATGCTATTAGTTTGACTAGTAGGTACCAATCTGATCCAGGTTCAGAACACTAGATAGCGGTCAAGAATATCCTTAAGTACTTGAGAAGAACTAAGGATATGTTTCTTGTATACAGAGGTGAAGAAGAGCTAGTCACTAAGTGTTATGTCGATGCTAGTTTTGAAACTGATCCGGATGACTCTAAGTCTCAATCCAGATACGTATTTCTCTACGAGCGGAGCAGTTAGTTGGAGGAGCTCCAAACAACCTGGTGGCTGGATCAACAATGAGGCGGAATATGTTGTCGCTTGAAGCAGCGAGAAGCGGTTTGGATGAAGGAGTTCATAAGGAACTAAGTGCGGTTCCCAGTCGTTGGACCCGATGGTGATCTATTGTGACAACAATGGAGCCATAGCCAACGAAAGGAACCAAGGTCTCACAAGAATTCCAAGCATATTAGCGGTTTCACTCCATCCGCGAGCATGTCAAGGATGGAGATATAAAGATTTGTAAAGTGCACACGGACCTGAATGTAGTAGATCCGTTGACTAAAGTACTCCCTAAGGCAAAACATGATCAACACCAGAACTCCATGGGTGTTAGATTTATCACTATGTGAACTAGATTATTGTCTCTAGTGCAAGTGGGAGACTGGAGGAAATATGCCCTGAGAGGCAATAATAAAGTTGTTATTATGTATTCCTTGTATATGATAGATGTTTATTTTGCATGCTATAATTGTATTGATAGGAAACATCAATACATGTGTGTTTAATAAAAAAAAGGGTTCCTAGTCATGCCTCTCTTATAGACTAGCTTGTTGATTAACAGGATGATCAAGGTTTCCTGATCATGGACATTGGATGTTGTTAATAACAAGGTCACACCATTGGTGGAATGATGTGATGAACATTCATCCGAAGTATAGCATTACGATCAAGTCATTATGTTTATATTGCTATAACATCATACGAAGTAATCTTTATCCTTAGACCATGAGATCATATTAATTGCTAACACCGGAAGAGTATCTTGATAACATCAAACGTCACACCGTAACAGGGTGACTATAAAGATGGGTTCGATTACTACGAAGGTGTTATGTTGAGGCTCATGGATCAAGAGTGGAATTTGTCAATCCAGATGACGGATAGATATACTCTAGGCCCTCTCGGTGATATCACATTAGGATAGTTTGCAAGCAAGTGATGTGATCACTAGAATGTTATATCACGGGAACGAGAAAAGAGTGCATATCGGTAACGAGATCAAACTTGGTATGGAGATACCGATGATCGAATCTCGGACATGTAATATATGGAGAGACAAAAGGATTTAGTTACAAGCGTTAAAGGTTCTCACGATCATAGGAGTCATCATTGAATGTGTAGGAGTCAGTACGGATCTCCAGGTCCCGCTGCTGATTATTGATCGGAGAAGGGTCTCGATCATGTCTGCATTATTCGCGAACTGTAGGGTGGCACACTTAAGAGTTACCGGACACCATTTTGGAGCACATATGTTTCAGACGAAAGAATTGCAAAGCGCAGCAATTGTTTCAATAGAAAGGAAATTTGGCTGTGAAATTGCAGAAGGTGTTTCTGCATGTGATATTGAAATATTGCAAGGGGCTATATGTGAATGTTTGTTAATTAAAGTAATTAACAAAATTCTGAATAAATTTAATAAAAGAGTTTTATTAAACGAGAGAGCATTAAATTTGGAGAAACTTAATGCATTTAAAGTGGAGACTTTAAAAGGGAATGTGAAGAGGCATTTTAATGTGGAGGAGTTACCACCACATGAATGGGGGCGGTGAGGGGTCACCCCATGCGACCATGGAGAGAGGGGGCACCCCCCTCCTCCTATAAAAGGCCACCCATTCCCTCCTTCATCCACACACCTCCTTGTGAAGGATCTCTCTCCCCCTCTAGAATTATTCCCCCATGGTCTCGGATTAGCGAGATACATGTTCATGGTGGCATTTCGTCTGGAAGGAGTTCTTTGCTCACTGGATCGCTGGGCGAGGAGGTGGAGGTTGTCCGTGGCTTGAACGCGTGTGTGCAGTGACGCGCTGCTGAGTTGCGGCGCTCGGACTTCCTCACGATCTTGAGATCGGCAAGTGTACGACTACATCAACCACGAGTTCCTACTCGTTAACAAAGCTCGTTGTCTTCAAGGGTAAGTTCTCCATGGATGTATGTCCACCCGTTGCTCTGTACCTAGTAGATAGATCTTGGCGTGTAGTTCTCATCGTAGGAAATTTTTTGTTTTCTATGCTGCGGACCCAACATATTCAGCTTGTAGGATTTGGGGGGAGTCCGAACCCAATTCAACTCACATGGCATAATATTCTCTCTAGTGCCTTTATAGTTGAGAGTAATGGCTCGGATGGGGAAGGTTGTTTGATTAGTCGGAGAAAACCTTTTCTCCCTTAACTTGCTCCCTGTGTTGCCACCGGATGTACCAAGCCTCCACAAGAATTAGCTCCTTCTAACCTACATCCTTGAGATTATCACGATCTGCAAAATTTATTTCACTCCGTAGGAGTTCTTCCAGGACAACAGAACCTGATCTATCAACAAGAACTGAATTAATTAGATTAGCTACACTAATAGACTTCTATACCTCATGTGCACTTACACAAGTAAACATTAGGTGTCGAACATTTTTAGCTCCTTGTAAGCACACAGGGCATTGTCCAGACACCGATATATGCCTGTTAGCAAGGATAGACATCCCTGGAATAATCCCATGAAGGGACCGCCATGCAAAGATTTTGATCTTACTCGGAACATTTAATTTCCAAAGAATATCACATACTTGGTTAATTGATGATGGCCCCTCCTCGGCATTGGCTTGCAGTCTATGTCCATAGATGTGATTCCACTCAAGGTAACTAGTTGATCTCACTGAGAAGCAATAAGACTTGGTCTGATGCCACGTGACAAAATCATCAGTGAGGTTTTCACTAAGAGGTATGCACATAATTCTTTTCACATCCAATGGATTCAACACCTCCATCAACAACTCTTCATCCCAATTACAAGAAACTGGATTGATAAGCTCATCAACCATCTTGAGCAATACTTGGCCTCTAGGAGTTTGAATCATACGACCAGGACTACTAGGAATCCATGGATCAGTCCATATGTTAATTTTTTGACCCGAGCCAACTCTCCAGATATGTCCTCGCTTGAAAGTAGCTAGACCCGCAATAATACTCTGTCAAGTAAAAGAGGATCCACCTTTTGGTCCAGCCTGAAGAATATCATTATTCGGATAATACTTTGCTTTTAGAACTTTTGCACAAAGAGAGTCATGCTTTGTGATCAACCTCCAACTTTGTTTTGCCAACATTGCCAAATTAAAAGCGTAGATGTCTCTAAATCCCATACCACCATTCTTCTTTGGAATGCATAACTTCCACAATGCCATCGAATGCATGTGGTTTTGAACTTCTGTATCTCCCCACCAAAACCCAGCAATATCATCTGTCATGTGCTTACATAAACTTTTAGAAATTTTAAATACCGACATAGTGTAGACAAGGATTGATTGAATAATTGCTTTCAGCAATATCTCCTTTACCCCATAAACAAGAATTTCTCTCTCCAACTTCCAATCCTTTTAAGTATCCTCTCTAGTAGATACAAAAAGCTATCATTTCGGTCAGCTCCAACAAGAGAAGGAAGGCCTAAATATTTATCTGATAAAGCTTTAGTCATAATATTTAGCTCTGAACAAATTTCTACACGTGTACCAGGCTCCACATTAGGACTAAAAAAGACACTGCATTTACTCTCACTTACCAATTGTCCCAAACTTGCACAGTATTAATCAAGTACCTGTCTCAATGAGGTTGCATTAGTCATATCAGCTTTCGAATCATCAGCAAAAAGAAAATGCAAGACTAATGGGGCATTTCTATAGACCCTAACACCTTCCATGCCACAAACCTCCTCTCTATGAGCCAGAAGACTTGAAAGACCTTCTACACAAATCAAAAATAAATAGGGGGAGAGTGGATCACCCTGCCGAAGTCCCCTACTTAGGATAAATGAATCAGTTTCCTGGTTATTAAACCTGATTTGATATTTAACCGAACGAACGCAGGCCATCAAAAGATCCACAAAATAATTCTGAAAACCCAATCATTTTAGCATGCTTTCCAGGAAGTTCCACTCATCTCTGTCATAAGCTTTATGCATATCAAGTTTGACTGCACAGTAACCCCATTTTCCTTTCTTCTTATTCTTGATTTTGTGGAGCCTTTCATATGCCAACAAGACATTATCTGTAATTAATCTTCCTGGAACAAAAGCACTTTGTACAGGAGAGATGAACAAAAGCACTTTGTACAGGAGAGATTACCTCATCAAGAACATGCTTCAGTCTTAAAGCTATCATCTTTGAGATTAACGTATACAGGACATTGCAAAGACTAATGGGTCTATAAAGTGTGATAAGCTCTGGATTCTCCACTTTTGGAATAAGGACAGTAACAGTATCATTCCAGCTCTTAGGGATTACTTTGTTGTTAACTGCAGTAATAACTTCAGAGTGAGAGCATCCCCTAGTATGTGCTAACATTTTTTTTAAAGAAAATCGCATGTAAACCATCCACCCCAGAGGCCTTCATATCACCAATAGAGAACAGAGATTTTTTAACTTCCTCTGCCGAATAATCTTTAAGTAATTGCTCAGTAATAGCTTCTGAAACCTTTGGCATGACCTTGGACAAAATCTCTAGATTCGGCTCTTCTACTTCAGTAGAGAATAACTCTGCAAAATATTGTGAGATCAAAGGGTTAAGATTCGGACACCCCTCCACCCAAGAACCTAAATCATCTTTGAGCCGTTTGATCATGTTCCTTTCTCTACGCTCACTAGCGAATTTATGAAAATACGAAGTGTTTTTATTGCCATGTTGAAGCCAGTTCACTCTTCTACGTTGAGCCCAATAGATCTCCTCCTGTTCTAGAAGGGCTTCAATTTCAATTGCGAGTTCCTTTTGTTGTCGAATACTTTCCTCAGATAAAGGTCCATCGGCAACCTTTTCCATATTTTTTTGAGCATCACGAATTTTTCTCTTTGATTTTTGGAGGATCTTCTTATCCCATTTATGCAAATGGTTATGGACAAATGCCAGTTTTCCTGCTAAGTTTTCATTTTCAAACTGTGGCCCAGCAAGCTCCCAAGCCTCCTCGACCACTTGCAGAAAACGGGCCTCTTTCAACCATTTGGCCTCGAAGCGAAGAATAGTCGGCCCATTCTGAACTTGATCACCAATATTGAATTCCATCAAAATTGGCCGATGATCGGATTGGCAGTACTCCATATTCTGCAGTGTAGCATCGCCAAATTTAGACATCCATTTATCATTAGTGAGAGCCCTATCAAGCCTTTCTCTAATCTTCCCCCTATGCCATGTATACTTATGCCCAGTGTAACCAAAGTCAGCTAAATTGCAATCATCAATAGTTTCTCTAAAAGCTTGCATAAAATGTTGAGGCCTAGGATTTCCACATTCTTTTTCAAACGGGTGTAGAATTTCATTGAGATCGCTCATAACCAGCCAAGGCATAGTCGACTGTGAATGTAAATTCCTTAAATATTTCCATGAAAGGTGTTTATCTTGCCACCTAGGTTCCACGTAAAAACCAGTGAAACGCCACACATTTTCAAAACCTACACCCACCTCAACATCAATATAATTCGATGTCTTGATCCGTAGTGAAATCCAAGCCTCCTTCTTCCACAAGAGCAATAAACCACCACTTCGACCATCACTCCTCACCACTTCCTTCTGATCCATACTCAGAGATCGACGCAAACATTCCGCAGGCCACTCATCAAGATGTGTTTCTGACAGGAAAAGAACATCCAATCTACTCTGCCTAAAAAGATTATGTAGAGCCCGGAGCACCGCAGCCCCTATAGACCGCGACTATTATAGCATAATAAGTTCATTGTGTTCGGTCAGCCTCCTTCCCAGAGGTCGCCGATATCAGTTGTTTGTCAATAGCATCATCCGCAGCACCATCACATCTCTTTGAATGTTTAGTATCACGTTTTGGAGTCGGACTTGGTGGAATAACTGGTGGAGGCGGTGCAGATCCTCCAACCAGAATACCCACCATCGAAGCAATAGTTCCAGGAGCTATTAGGGCATTGGAAACCGAACCATCAGACCTCTCACCCCTTTTACTGCTTATGTCATATGATTGATCAGGATCCTCCTGCATATTGTCCAGCTCATCGTCCTCATTAAAAGGTTGATAAGGCCCTAAGCGCCCACCTCGATCTTTTCCTTGTCCAAATCCTCCAGTTCCACGTCCATAACCTCTACCGCGGCTAGGGCGACCACCAAAGATGATGTTCCACTCTACTCGAAGATTCTTGAATACCAGGGCTTGAGGTGGATGAACACCATCTCCATGGTTTTTGTACTCAGGTCCCATATGACCACAAACTTGGCACCAGTTCGGTAATTTTCCATACTTCACAAGAAAGAGCTCACGTTTCCCAACACTGACTATTGATACCACACTTTTCAGGGGGTTTCGCGCATCTAATTTAACTTTCACACGATTTTTTTTCCTTCAAAGTCATTCGATACCCCCTCAGCAGTAACAAATATCCCAATTTTTGACCCCAAGGATTTGATCATAGGTGCATAACCTACAGAGAGATCATGAATTTGAATCCATATATCAATGAAAGAGAGATAAATAGTGGATGGTTTTGTGAAACCATCATATGGAACGATCACAATAGGATTACCTCGAAACACTCATGGGCCTCCTTCGATCACCTTCTCCCAATCACCAAGGTTGGCGAATTTAAAAGTATGTAGGTTCCCTTCCAGGGTTTTTGTTTGCACATCCTTTGCCAATTCCCACGCCGATCGCATGTTCTTATAAAACAGAAGTTGGAATATTCACCTTCCGTAAAAACCCTAGCAATGATGAGCCAGCGGGTTACCTCTAGCGGCGGCGGATCCTCCTCCTCAAAGACAACATCATCTAGATCCTCTTATCTTATGCCAAGCTGCCTCATCATAAGTTCAATGCCACCATCACCTCCCGAGGACGATGCACTAGATTGGTCCGTCGCCATGGTGAAACCCTAATCTCTCCACAACGAAGCTTGAACCCCAACAACTTCCGCACCTAGGGCCACCAAGGTAGGTCAAAGACCCAAGCTCAGCGTCGCCAGGGGCGGGCCCACTTCAATTCAAAGGTATTCAAGTGAATATCCAAAAAAATTGACAAAAAACTGGTCATACATAGTATATAGCTGGTACATAAATGGAAAAATCAGAAAAATACGAGAGACAGACTAGTATTGAGCACAAGAAAGCCCACCTTCCTACTCCGTTGGTCCCTCCTCCCTCCTCTATGAGGGCCAAAACATCCTAGCTGGCCCAACTAATTAATTCCTTAACTAGGCCGCTGGACGAAGAGCGACTCTCCCATATCACGCCGCTCCTCGCGAGATCACGATCGGAAAGCCCCCAATTTTGCAATTCCCCAAACCGAAGCAGTCGACGAACCATGGACTGAACTAGACGGGCAACGACGAGATACAGCGGTGGACTCCCGGTGTCAACGGGGCACGGCGACATGCGACACTCGTCTGAACCTCCTCGGCCTTGAGTCTGCTCGTCTCCGTCTCCCTGCTCCACGACCAGGACATCCGCGGCTGTGTTACCGCACTGGATCATCTGCGTCGCTAGTCGGAGCTCTGCAGACCGCCGCTGCTCCCCTTCTGTACTTTCTGTCTACGGGCTCCCTGCTCCAGCTTCTCGGAACCGTTCCAATCATTGAGACTTGAGGTGTTTTAGAAATTCAGAAGAAATCAGATTTAACTTGTCCGAAGTTAAGAAGACTAAAATGTTATTTTTCATTTTGCTTTTTCAGACTTCATAAGTTTCATTTGGTCTGAAACATGAAGATCAAGAATGGTCATGTCGCATTCATTGAATTGGATTTCTTCTTGCAAGTCAAGGAAGAGGACATCATCAATGGTTTTCAATAATTCTTGAAGCAACGGAAAGTTATACTCTAATAGTATGTAAGCTCTCCTATCATTTTGCTATTTCTGCATCTAGATATTTGAGATGTTGCCCCTTTTATATGTTGAATAATTGGTTATGTTCTATAATTTCAAGTTATGACCTAGTATGAATCTATTATGTGATGGTCAAAATGTGTTATATCCGTTTTCTATTGTGTAGTTCATACTATATGATGCTCCTATAATCAATTATGCATACCAAAAACTAGAGTTTGGACTGTCAAAAACAAAAAATTGGACCCTTCGAAATTTTTGAATACACACACCAAAAATCTTGGGCCCGCCGCTAAGCGTCGCAAACAGGCAAGGAGATCGGGGGAAGAAGAAAGACTCAACGCCGGCAGAGCCGCGAGAGACCTAAACCCTAACGTGAGGAAAAACCATCCGACGTAGTACGTGGGTTCTCTGTTCTAGAAGCAGCCGTCCATACGATCAGAGCTCATCTACACCCCTGATTTCTCACCTACCTCCGAATTTCTCCCCAACCATAGCAGTTTTTGGTACAACTGTTCCGTGGATTTGGTACAATACTATAAAGGTTTTGCTACAAGAACTCCGGCAAGGTCTCCGACAAAGTCGGGTTTGCTACAGTAGCATGTGATTTTGCTACAACTGTTTTGTGGTTTTGCTACAACAACGTAATATTTTTGCTACACGGTCTCTGACGAGGTCTACCGACGAAAGTCTCCGACGAAATCGAGTTTGATACATTAGCTCAACTATTTTGCTACAAAGTCTCTAGCGAAATCTCCGGCAAGACAATCGTTTTTATTCTATTTTTTAGGACAAACCGGTTTTGCTACGTAGCAAAACTAGGACGCTTATAATAAAAACGGGATTTGGGGACAGAAAATTGGACACGTGGTTGGCTGTGGATTCGGGGATCGGAAGTTTTGATCCGCAGAGCACGATCCATTCAGAAATGAACTTGAACTTGCCTATAAACATGAACGTTTCGCACTAGTGCTCGGATTAGGAGTAGGATATAAGAACAGCGCGTTGTACTGACTGTCTGAGTCCGTCCGTGAGTCGAACAGGAACAGGAAGTCATGTAGCACCGGATATCCTTTCTGGGTAGCACCACGCCTCCACCATGGCCGACCGGGCGTTACTTTGTTTGTGACCCCAGGCCAATAGTAATTTCAGACCTCCTCCATTATTACAAAAAAGTATGCCATTCAGTAGTATCATGCAACATCTATCTATCTACTGAATATAGTCATGTTTCGTCGTTCGTGCGTCACATGTCAGGAATGACATCGCCGGTGAACAATCAAGACCACCTTACTTTTATAATAACGTACAATCGACAGATCAGGTATCATCCAAAGCCCTCAGCACCAGAGCCGATAAATTGACAGAAGCAACTAGTAGTAGTACTAAAATGTGTACTCGCATCGCACTCTATCTCTACTACTATAGTGTACCAGTTTTGAATTTGGATTTACCACGTCCGATTCAGTTTTTCCCGCCAAAGCAAGACAAGATCAATCCCAGCCGTCGATTCCTTCATTTTCACTGATATCCACCCTCCATCTGACACTGATCTTTTAGATCCAATGGCTGATATTTCCTGGATTCGCAGCGCCTGTCCCCACCACTGTCCGAACCAGCTCGCACCTTCTCGATAGCTCCTCACGTGACTCTCACTACAAGCCTACCAAATTTGAAAACGGCCCGCGCGGAACACTTCCTGGACACCATACACGACCAGCGCGCCAAACGCCAGCATCTCCATCCCCTCCACCTGCTTACTGCTACGATTCAATCTGCTTGCTTTACTTTCCTCTGCATCCAGCTTGTGGGATCTACGCTGGGAGGGAGCGGAAGTGTCTTAGCCCTCAGGTGAGTACCTCTGTGACTCCCTCTTCTTACCATTACTGTATATCTACTTTTCGTTCGTTCCAATTTTCTTGGTAATTTCTCGCATCAGATTACCGTCCCAGTCGATGCTTCTTCGTAACAACTATCTATTCTTATCCCATTGCGAATCTCAGCATTTTCCGTCCTTGTGGTCGCTGTGTGTCTTTTTTGCACGTCAGGTGTTTGTTTTTTTGTCCAAACAGCTATGCAGTGATAGACCAGTAGAAGGCAATGTATTAATGTGTGGTTGTGAAGTTGCATACCGGAATGGGATGGATACGTGGAATGGTCGATTGTATTTTTTGTTAGTTGGTTCAGCACGTGGCATCCATTTGAGACTTCATCCATTTTCCTTCCTTTTTACAACACATGAATACTATATAACTGTTTTTATCTGTTCGGAAGTTATATTCATTTGAGAAGATTTGTATATGACCTTTAATGTTGAGAGATGAGATATTATGTGGATAAGAATGTTGTAAGTGTTCTGTTATTGACGAGATAAGAGGTTAGAAAGTGCACTTACATGATTTGCACAGAACTAAGTTCTATTTCCGACAGTTATATATTTCATAACTTTGTATGTCCAAAACTCCACGTGAGGAGATGTATTTTCAGTTGGAGCATTAATTTGTAAATTATGTTCTCTCGCATCCGGGTTTGTCTATGTATCTGATACCGATTGTGCTATCCACATTTCTCCTATAGATTTTGGTTTTGGAAACTACGCAAAATCAACCTCGCCAGCCCGTATGACTCTGCGTCAACATTCTGTTCCAGATATCAGCCCGTTCGCTTCTCATCCGTCATCATTCTCAGGTACGCAGTTCCTCCCCTTAAAAAAAGTGAGATATAAACTGATTCCGTCCAGTCATATATGCTCATCACATGAATGAAGATAATTACATAGGAGGTCCGCTCAGTTTGGAAGTACGAACTCACTGAAAAAAAACTGATTTTATCCGGTTCTACATGCGCATCATATGGATGGGAATAATTACACAGGAGGCCCGTTCAGTTGGAAGTTCAGACTCATTAATAAAACTAAAAAAAATGTTGGTTAATTCGAGGTCATCAGAAAGGAATCGGTGTTCTATGTCTATCAACTCTAATCATCTTATTGCATATATCTTAAACTTTATATACTTTCTAAATGACATATCCTTTGTTATGTGTGTACTCAAGCAGGGGCTAATTTTACTGAGCTAAATCATCATATTGTTGAACCAACAGATGTACTGATGAATCCTGTACACCGCAAGCGTTATCGTGACAGGGACATATACTTGCAAATGACACCAATTAAAAAAGAAGCTTATTTACAGAGAAATCGTGAGTACAAACGAGCTAAACGAGATAGCGATGCAAGCAGTAATAGAGCTGGGCAAACACAAATGGAATCTTCTCAAGTGACAGAAGGTAACTTTTTGGTTGGTTATAATAAACATGGTTTAATAATTATTCTGTATGCTATGCTGATAGAATATTTTTCCTTTTTTTAGATTGTTGCATGCACAGTTCAGCGGGCAATCAACGAAATTGTTCCTCAAAAATGAAACAAGGTTTGATATTTGTCTACACTGTCAGAATATTCTGTTTAAATGTATTACTAATTATAATATAACCTATTTTTTTTTCCTTTTTCGTCATGTGAACAGCAGTGGCCACATTTGGTACTTTTGAGATATCCAAGTCAGGTAAACAAGACATATCTGATTCAGGCCACTGCATAATTCTTCCGTCAAATACGTGCCACCCATATAATGGGACTCGACTGACAGTTAGTCCATCTGGAGTACATACATCTTCTATTTCTCTTGGAGATCAAGCTGCAGATATTGCATTGACAAATACCAATCGACGTAAGCGACAACGTGGCACTAGCTGGTACTCACGCTTGACACCTGAACAAAGAGAAGCATACAAACAAAGGAATCGTGAGTATAAGAAGAGAAGAAAGTCTCATGGAGCAGGTTGTAGTAATGCACATGATGAGACTGATCGGGCAAGTTGTTGTGATAGAAAATATATAGCTGGACAAATTGACAACTTGCTTAGTCAACACACTCGCATGGAAGTTCAAGAGAATATTGTTTCTAAATCTGAGGATGGAATCTATGTGCCAATGGATAATTTTCCACCTAACCAAGGTAATTTCAGCACCAGATAACATGTTTTTAATAAGTTACTTATTAATTATGACCACTAATTTTATATTCGATGCTCATCAGGTAATTTCAATGAAAATGGAGGTGATATAACATCTGAATATGGGCAAACCCGGGATATGCCTGAAGGCGATGATGAAGATGATGAGAGCTATATATTCGCTGGACAAGGTAAACATGTTAGTACATATGTATGCGAATGGACAAAAAATTTCCTATCATCATGGTCCTTACGTATTGTCTTCTCAATAACAATGGACAGGTTCTGAATATGTATCATATCGAGAACCAAATCGTGCTACTTGTGAGACATGAGTTGATTTGTATGATCACATATATCAGAATTTACCGAGTGTTCACCATGTCTTGGAGGCGGTACCCAATTGCAAGCATTGTGGCGCAAAAAGATTTCAGTATGAGAAACCAACATTTTGCTGCATGGGAGGAAAAGTCACGATAGTAACTCCACATGTTCCTGAGGAACTGCGTCGATTATACACAAGTCAAGATTTAGAAGCAAAGTATTTCCAAGACAACATACGGTATTTCAATTCACACTTTTCTTTTACTTCTCTTGGTGTTATGTTGGACCAACGATATTGCAATAAAAGGTCTAGGGTTTACACTTTTCGTGCACAAGGTCAGATTTATCACGGAATTGACCAATTGGTTCCAACAGGGGAGGGTCCAAAACATCTACAACTGTACTTTTATGACACTGATGTGGACTTGCAGCATAGATTCAGAAACTCCCCTAATCTTGATAGAGTTCTCATCCGAAAGTTGACACACATACTTTTGCGTATTATGCCCAAGCATTTCGAAGCCTTGGTTCAGTATCAAATCTTGATGAATATCGAATTGAGCTGAACACCAATATTTGTTTAGATCAACGAGTATATAATAAACCTACTACATCACAAGTAGCAGCAATCTGGGTAGAGGGAAACGATCCTCAAGCTCATTTCGACAGGAGTATAATCGTATATGGTAAATCAGATAAACCACAATACATAAAAGCATACCAAGGTTGCTACGATCCACTGTCATACCCACTTTTCTTCCCCAACGGGGAAGTTGGTTGGAACTTGAATATACTGAAAGTGGGAACAAGTGCAACTCTTAATATTAGCCATCAACTAAATGACCTCAATGAAGAAGGTAAGAATAGTATATATTAGATTTTGACGATATACTCAGACAGATTTCCTGGAGAAGAAAAAATATACTACAGTTTTGACTCAGCAGTGGACGATACACACAATCACTACCCATCTGAATTCCTCAATTCCCTCACACCTAATGGTCTGCCTCCACATGTTCTTAGATTGAAGATCAATTGTCCGGTCATCTTGCTTCGGAATTTAGATCCATCTAATGGGTTATGCAATGGAACGAGGCTTATTGTCAAGGCATTTCAAGGTAATGTTATTGATGCCGAGATTATTGGAGGACAACATTCTGGAAAGCGAGTTTTCCTTCCACGAATTCCTTTGTACCCTTCTGAAGATGAGGTGCTTCCTTTTAAATTCATAAGAAAGCAGTTTCCCATTCGTCTTAGCTTTGCAATGACGATTAATAAAGCTCAAGGTCAAACTATTCCAAATGTTGGCATCTACCTTCCAGAACCTGTATTCTCTCATGGTCAATTATATGTTGCTTTGTCTAGAGGGATATCAAGGCAAACAACAAGAATACTTGCAAAGCCAAACAAAGATATTGACCCAGTTGGGAGAAGTACTAAAAATATTGTCTATAAGGACGTTTTGATATGATAAATGTACTACAGATGTAGCGATGTGCTCCAATGACCAATAAAGGTAATGACTCAAACTAGTATTGTTTTGAATTATGTGAACAACGACGTGTGTTTTTCTGCTCCTTTATCTGTATGTGACATTGTGATATGGGAAAAAATACTAAGACTCTTTGTCGCATGCACAGCTTCAACACCTTGTCTGTTTAATGCTAAGTCATGAATTTACTTAATTTTGCTTCATTTAGATATCTAGGATGATAAATTTTGCTAGCAATCTCTTCGACACCAACCGTCAAGGTTTCAGTTTTAGTCATAGATCAAAATATGTAATTTTTGTCTTGCCACTAAATGCCATGTACCCTGGTCATTAGAAGAATGACTTTGCTTTTGTTTAGTTTGGGCCCTGTTTTACCTTTTCTTTGACAAAGCCAGTTGTTATCATGTGGCTTGCCATGAGCAAAAACTTTCTATCTCGCGGGTTTTATCTCTTTTTTGTTTGAATCCATGATTCTCTTAGATATTAGTTAATATATTTCCCATGGAGTAGATCATTCAATACTCATAATTTGTATTTCTGGATGTTTTCTACAGGAATAGTCCAAAGCTGAACTATTTCAACCTTCTTCGCACATGTATGCCATGATCAATTATGTAAGGTGATTAACAAACTTTCAGATGCTGGCAGTGAGCGAAGGTGCTTCACAGCGTGTCATGGTGTCCTCCTTCATGTGCATCACAGCATTATTGTGCCCAAGATTCCCATAAATGAAGGTGATTGCTCTTTGTGTGGATGGATACACAACATGTGTCATGTATGGGTTCACTGAGGAAGCTTCAAATATCAAGATTATATATATGTCCCGCTGACACCAGTAATATTATATATCCGGTGCTCCAATAATAGTGTAATTTCTTGACTGTCTGAAGGGCTTTAGTAAGACTAGGTAATGCTAACGTGTGCGCCCAATAAGGCTTCCTGGCGCAGCTGTAATTTTTTCCTAGAATTCATCATTTGAGATGTTTATAAAGTCATGATAGAGGTCACGTCAACTAATTGCTGGCCAAGACAGTAGCAAACTTCCTAGGAGCAGCGCATCTATCTATTAACGTCCTATGACATGGTCCACGGAAATTTGTTTTTGGGTTTTTTGTACAATAAAACAGATGATAGGACACTATTTTGTATAACATTTTCTGTAATGTACTCCTATCTACTCCCTCCATCCCAAAATAAATGACTTCTATTTGTCTAAATTTGAATGTTTCTCACACTAAAACAATTATAGATTCATGAGTCACTTATTTTGGGAGAGAGGGAGTATGAAATACTGAAACTCATTCACCCTTAAATGTATGTATTTACATTTTTTTTTGCCAACGTGCGGTGCACGTGCATATGTACTAGTATGCTATAGATTGCTAGGTACAAGAGTCTATCGAAACTTCAAAGGCTCAGATCCAACTGTGATCCCGCCGCATTACTTCCTTTCTATTTCATCATCCGATGAAATCATTTTCCTCCCAATCCCATTGCTGCAAGAAAACAAAAAACAATTTAATATCCACTTCTGGAGACCAGGGACTAAAAGAAATGAACAAGATGCATCAAAAATGCTAAATAACAGTCATTACAGATGGCCCCTGACTCAAACTGACTATTTGGTCCTGGGCTGATCTATACTGTTAAAATTTCTCTATATGGGACCTAATCAGAATTGTGGAAGTATGCCTGCTCAATCTATCTAACTATTTGTTGTTATAATATTATCAGGAAAGTGCAATGTTATTAAACTGTTATGTATTTGCTAGTATTGAAAAAAAACGCTCTTTCCCACTCTTCCCATAGCAGCTTGCCATGCTTAGATGTGGGACAAAACATATCATGAAAAAGAGCACAAATAATCAGAAATTCAGTACCAGAATCCTAGTAACCATAAGTTGAAAGCCAAAACTACCTGAAATGTTCTGTACGAGCAAGATAGCAACTTGATATATGTTCAGAAAATGTGCATATATGTTTAAATTGACCCACATACAGAATACCCACCCTATTTGAACTAGATTGATTAGTCTTATGAAATCTTCTTAGTTCTTAACAAGTGTTACCATCAAGAATGAAGTATTGGTCAAACCGAATGAACAACTATAGACTTTCGCATCTGCAGACATTTGCCCTACTGGTTCATTACCTGGAGCCCGAAATTCTCAAAAATCAAAAATTGCATGCTTCAATACATTTTTATTGATAAAATACCCACACGTACATTAATGTGTGCCCAATGTGTCTGTGAATTTCGTTAAGAAATATCTCTTTTATGGGCTCCATAGAAAAAATCTGATTCAGAGATAATCTGGTCTGAAAAATATTACTCCCTCCGTCCCAAATTAAGTGATGTGAGTTTATCTAGATTCGTATGTATCTATATACTAAAATATGTCTAGATACATCCGAATCTAGACAAACCCACGTCACTTATTTTGGGACGGAGGGAGTATGTTTGTGAATATTCAGTGATTTAAGATTTACTTTTACTCTTCGCATCTTGGTACCTATCAGTGTGTATCATATTATAATGCTTCTAGGGAGAAAATATGTATCCACAAAGTTTATTATACATATCCTTGCTAATAATTTCCTTCGGAAATTTTAAGCATTCCTAGTAACATGCACGAGATATCTGCAGTACATTGAGACTAACTGTAAAACCTGGAGATGATTCGTGAGGAATTTATGAATAAACTAAAGTTGTAAGCAAGTAAATAATAGCTTTATGTCCAAACCTTTGTTCCAATCAAAGCCAATTCCTTCATCTAACATGATGGGAGTTCCAGCTTCTGAAGAAGCACCTATAATACATAATTCATTAGCTATCTCACGTTCCTATTACAGAGAAAAGATGGTGTAAAAAGGAAGCAACATGCATCTTAGTCTTTCATTGCGAGTGACAAAATAAACATGGCATCATTTATCTCTTAAAATAGCACAAACCACACTTGGCAGCAATTAAAGTCACAGTGTCAGAAATTAACTCCACTTCATGTTTATGATCTGTAAATATGTGACTGGGTGTTTGAGTTTTGTATGACTAGTCAATATGTGAATAGGGATGCCAAATAAGCAGACTAGCATCATATAGAAGATGATAATTATGTATCTTCGCATCAGGGGCGGGCCTAGGCCCCACACTAGACAGGCTGAGGCCAGGGTCCAGCCCAAGTACGTAAGGGAGAAGTATTGAACTTTTGATATCCTTTTTATGCCCATTTACAATATAATGTGCATATACCACTTGTCTACTTCAAGTTGCTAGAAAACTTGTGATATAGTGTGGTGGATCAAAAAAAATCCTAACTGGTACTTACTACCTCCTTCCAAAATATGTTTTTGTAGGCTAAAAAATGCCTACCAAAACATACTATATTATGGGTAATATCTACCAAGAATACACTTTTCTTTTACATTTGAATATCATACAATTTTATTACCATCTAGCAAAATCTTAGACATGTCAAACGCTATGGTGTGGAAACCTTGAGCTCCACCAAAATGGAAATTCTTCGCGTGGGTTGCTTTGCAAAATAGGATTTGGACGGTGGATGTGATTCCTACAACACCGCGGTTGAAACAATTGTGGCAATTACCCTTTTATAACCAAGTTCTAGAATCCAAGCGACACATCTTCTTTTCAAATGCTGCTTCACAACTCGTATTTGGACGGCCATGCTTGCTTGGTGTGGACTAGAAGAGATACAACAGGCTCAATGGGCAAATGAAGCTACAATTCAAGATTTGTGGGTGCAGATATAACCTTACAAAATAGAGACAAGAGGAAGACTTTGCCTTCCTTGGTTATGCTTATTTTATGGAAAGTGTGAAAGGAATGCAATGCGAGAATCTATCAGGAAGGCTAAAGAGGAGGCGAGGGCTTAGAGGCTCGCCAGGAGCTAAATTCTTGAGTAGGGCAATGCCAGGAGAGTATGTTCCTTGTAATAGCCTAGGCTCATTCTATGACCTCTGAACTTAAGCAATGAAAATGGCATTGTGCCTTGTTTCAAAAAAACATTGAGGGCTGTTTGGGCCTGCCAGTGGTCGCATGAGATAGATTATGGGCAGTACTATAATAGATGCAGTAACTGAAACATTGTATACTATTAGACAGAATTGGTGTCAGATTGGCACCAAATTAAGGACGTGGACTTTGTTGTGGATAAAAAAACAACACATACTTGAACTTGACTCACCTGAATGTTTTATCTTTTTTCTAGGGGGCAGCCTGCACATGAGAAAGGAATTAGTGTAAATGCTGAAAATATCCGACATTATCAAAATAAAAAGAACAGGTAATTATGTGTATGCGCACAAGTGGGGGTACAAAGACAGGACAGGTATCATGTACTAATACCTCTTGTGTATAATGAAATACGCAAGGTCACGCGCTGCTTTATGGCCTACTCTCTTCCTTGATGCCTCCGACAACCCCGGAAGCTAGCGAGACATATACTAGTCAGTAGTCTGGTGACTTGGTCAATTTGCAGAAGAGATCAAGGCGATGTTGTTCTTGAGTGTGGTGAGAGCTCGAAATTAAGCTGTAAAATCCGTACCCGAGAGGAATTATGTCCTGAGGCATGATGGGCATGTGTCGCGGCAATCGGTTGGACGGCAGGTGTTCCAGGTTGGGACGCAGACAGATCAACTCTTTCACCCGCTCTAAGGTCCTGAATTTTATGTCATTCCAGTCCACGGATTCCCTGTAATTAGCAAAGCACAAGCCTAATCATCGGTTCAAACCGGCGAGATCGATCTGGGATCGGCGTCTTTAATAGGTACATGGCTTGTTGGGAGGCCATGGAACAGTACATGGCCTGGCGTTCGGCCATGTCGGGGTGGGACTCGCGGAGGGCGTGGTAGGGAGGGCTAAGCAAGGAAGCGGCGCGGCCGCCTTCGTCGCCGCGGCAGGCGAACCAAGCGAGGGCGGAGTTGTGGGCGAGGCAGTCGAGGAGGGCGCTGTACTGGGTCGCGCCGCCATCCTCATCATCCCAAAGGGCCGAGAAGCAGCGCAGGTAGCGGTGCGCGGGAGCCCACCGTCCTTGACTCACCAGCTCCAGCAGGTGCGCCGCCTCGAAGAATACTCCGGCCTCCATCTCCAGCCTGAGTTGGAATCAGTCGGAACACTGAACTGAATCGCGAAACGAGAACAAACAAGGAAAATCGAGCCCGAAATTGCGAATTGCGTACGCATCGCACGTACGTGTGGGCGGTGTGCTGGAGGCCGTGGTGCTTCAGGAAAGCAGGTAGTCGCCGGAGGTGCAGCAGAAGCTCGGCGGGACATTGCCCGTGATCGCGACTCCGACCCATCCCGTTCCCGGCCACGGTGGCAGACCTGTTGTTGTTTTGATTCGTACGGGAAGGAGGGGGCTCTAGGGTGCCGACAGGAGGCCCACAACCGGACTGCTTTGTACTAGTACCCTGCGTCTTAAGCTGTGGTGAAAAACTGAAAAAATTTATAGGCCTAAGAGTATCTTTAATAGTATCCTCGAACCTGTAACCCTTAAAAGTAATTTAAGGGCCGAGAATTTATGATTTTGAAGGCCAAAATAGCCGGCCCTCAAAACAGGATTCAGATTGTTTCATCACAATTTCATACAACAGCCAATAAAATTATAGTTTGCAGCACATAATAATCATTCTAGATATCATCACACACCAGCAAATAATAGTTTCAAGCACACAATAATAAGTCGACTTATTACAACAATATTTTCTGCAAATTACAATTATAGTTCGAAGCAAATAGAACATGAATAAGTGTTCGAATCAAATGGAACATGAATCAACTAAAACAAAGGTAGATCATTGGCCACGGCCAAGCAACTGTTAGTGGCGCTCCCGAAGCTCCTTCACGTCGACGAGAACGACCGTCATATCTGTGTCATCATCTTCTAACAGCTCTTCGATGTCTGAATCGTCCGAAGACGACCAACCTGAACTCTCGGACATCGAATCCATCTACAAAATGAGACAGATACAATTAATTTAACTAAAATGAACCAAAAATGAAAAAGAGAACAAATTCTCACCGTGGCGACGCGAGGCGGAGGCGGAGGAGGCCGGGCGAGGCGAGGCGGACGCGGGGCAGGCTCGGACGACCACAGAGGTGGCCGGACGAGGCGGAGATGGGCGGCCTCGGGCCAATTGAGGCTGGTGAGGCGGGCTCGAGGCAATGAACCTTGGTGGCGAGGGCAGACGCCAGGCGTTAGACGAAGTTCAGGCCGAGTCAGGCGGCTAGCGGATCGTGAGAAGGAGGACACAAGGAAGAGGAGGCAGTTGGTGATTTTTCCCTGGCGCGTACGAACGTTGACCAAAATGAAGGGCCATTCAGTTTAGCCTACCAGCCTTCGCTTCTCCAGGTCGAGTGAGAAAATGAGGGCTCAGTCTTCAATTTTTTTTGATGGTTTACGGATTTGAGGGCTCTGTTCCGCGCTAGCTTTCAGCCTCAGCCTTTAAAAAGCGGTTAATTTGAGGGTTTGACCAGTTTGAGGGCTCTGTTAGAGATGCTCTAAGCCTTGGGACGGAGGGAGTACCGAGTCTCTCCCGAAACTACCCTCCCGATTGTTTACTTGGCGTTAAAAATTGGGAGAGATTAGTTAATAAGGGTGACGAGGGTTTAACTCGTCAATGCTCATTGTTATGGATTTGGATTTTGAAGAAGGAGGGAGCGCTAGAGGCATCAATCGGCTAGCAAACAAGCACACAGGGACGCAAGTTTTACCCAGGTTCAGGCCTCGTAGAGGTCCCTACTCCTGCTTGTCTGCTCTTGGAATTAACGAATGAATCTAAGATTACAGGGGCGCGCAGATGCAATCTGGTGAGAGTTGTGGAAACTAGGGTGGTGATCGTCCTCCTTGCCGCCCCCTCCTAGCCTTTATATAGATAGGCTAGGTCTTGGGTAGCAGTTCGAGTCAGTTACAGATTAGGGTTTCCCTTTGAACTTTCTATCTTAACCTTCTTCTTATCTCGCAAGCAATCAAGAGTTTGTGGGCCACTCGAATTCTCCATTGGGCCTTGACAACGCCATGGGCTTCTACCATATCTGGACCGTATATACCAAACTCGAGTACCTGTATAGTATACCCATGTCAGTAGCCCCCGAGTGTCCAGTGGAATCGAAGATTCGACTGAAGACTTTATGAAGTTTTTTGAGTGCGTGACTGAGCATTTTCGAGTGTCCTGTTTGTGTCATAGGGATTGATGATATACGTGCCTGATTTAATCGATGTATCGGTATCAGTTAACTGTCTTAGGGCAAAACAACGCAATCTACTCAAACTCGAGTCCCCGGACTCGAATTCAGAAAAGTGCTGGCGTAATTCGACTTAGGCCACGGAGGTCTTACAGGAGGCGAATTCCAGTGTATAAGTGTGGGCACTTGACACGTCTGTCAAGGCATATTCATCGCACCTGTAGGTACGGATATATTTCTGATCGTGCGTAGCAGATGCGTTGTCAGGCCTTATTCAGGTCTTATCTTCACGCTATAAACGCGGCATCCGAATTTTTTGTCATCGCGGAGATAATTCGGGTGACCCAGGAGACGTAGTCTCTTTATAGAGAAAATATGAGGCGGAGTCGCCATAGTATTCGAGTGTGGATGTTATCAACACACAGTACGATATACCAAAAAATAAACATAGGGTGCGCGACCAGCGCTCCCTATGGGAGTAGCCCCCGAGTGCCTACTCGAGTCGTACACTCGAGTGGGGACTAAAAAACATTTGCGACTGCTGTCGTCTTTTGTTGCTTGTTTCAGTCGAATATGCTTTCAGCGCTCCCTATGAGAGTAACTCGCAGTTCATAGTCGAATCGATGATTCGAGTGAAGGGTTTATCTTGAATGTTCGTATACCTGCATAAAAAATCTTTCGGGTGCGCGGCCAACGCTCCTGTTAGGAATAGCCCCCGAGTGCTTGGTTGAGTCGAAGACTCGAGCAAGGACTAAAGTAGTCGAAATCTTCTGCTGCTGGAATCAATGACGTCAGTGCTAATGATGTGATGACCTCGGTTGCCCGCGTGAGCGGCTTTGACGGGACGTGACGAGTGGTGGGTCCCACTTTATGACTTCGATTTGACCGGGCGTGCGTAATCTTCTGTTTTAACTGCGTCTCCTCAATTTCCGCGCGTAATGGGAATAGTGGGGGGATGGTTCGTGCTTCAGCTTCGCCATGTGTCGATGGCGACGTGCGCCACGCGTGTAGTAGGGTTTCTGCTGGCCGTTGGATGGTGTCTGCAAGGAGGTTAAGTAGCAGCGCAGCTGCGGTAATTTTCCCATCTGCCTTCTTTGCTCGTGCCTCCATTGCCATTGCTGCTGCTCTCTGCTTCCTTGTGCACTTCCTCTTCGCGGCACTGGACCAGCTCCGTGTCTTCCCCAGTTACTTCCTCCGTTCTCACCACCAACGGAAGATGGGCAAGAAGAAAGGAGGCGTCACCGCTGGATCCGCGGCCACCATTGTCACCGCCAAGAAGAAGGGCGATACCACCACTGTGGGCACCAGCGCCGCCGGCGCTAGGAAGAAGAAAGATGCTGGCACCTGCATCACCAATGGCGCCTGGCGGGCGTCCATCATCAAGCCCGCCGAATTGCATCTTCATCGTCGAGATGGAGTTCTTCCTCCCGCGGAAGACGACTTGCGAGTGCCCGGTGAGGAGGTAATCCTTTGTCCTCCTCCGGGTTTCCGAGTGATGTTCCTTGCATTCATCATCCGAGGTCTTTCTTTGCCTCTGCATCCTTTCTTTCGCGGTCTCCTTTCTTTCTATGGGCTCCAGCTTCACCAGCTGTCCCCAAATTCTATTCTCCACATCTCCTGCTTCATTACTCTTTGCGAGTGCTGGCTCGGAATCGAGCCGCACTTTGGCCTCTTCAAGAGGCTTTTTAAGCTGAAACGCCAGTCGGCGTCCGGTTCGGTAGTCTACGACGTAGGAGGCTGCGGGATCCATGTCGACTCCTCTATCACCTATTTTGCCATCAAGCTCACCGCGTCCGTCCAAGGGTGGAGGGACAAGTGGTTCTACATCCGTGACCAGAAGGCCGACGGAGAGCACTACGGACTCACGCCCTTTGATCCCGCGACGACTTGCAAGAGGAGGCGCTCCTGGAAGAATGTCATTATGCCTGGCGAGTCCGAGGAAACAGAAGTGCTGTATAAGCGTGTCTGCGACCTCGAAAACCGCATAGGCAAGGAAGAAGGTGGCGCTTCCCTCATTCGCACCTGGTTGCGTCGTCGCGTCCAGCCTCTGCAGGCCAGAGTGCACCCCATGTTCTGCTGGACCGGTGCTGATGATGTCACTCGCGTGTCTGCCGAGGGCATTTCTGCGGGTGAGGTGGATAAGAGGGTGCGACTGGTGACCAAATACACCGCCAAGGAGGTTCTCCCAGGCGAACCGGTCGTGCCTCCTTTCGACGCCTCTAACCCTCCTCCTGAGGTAGAACTGTACTGTGAAGTAGTTTCCATTTTCGATTGCCTTTATGATGCTTTGATATATAATGTTGTATCTTTTGAATGCAGGATTGGAAGGTGTCTCCCAATTTTCCCCCTCGTCCTGAAGGGGTTATCCCTCGTGAAGTGGATGAAGAGGACGAGTCGGAATCAACCGTCCCAATTGAAGAGGAGGAGGGAGCCCCCGAGTCTAGCGACCAGGACACTCGCAAGCGTTCCCGCAGGGAGGACTCGGATGCCTCATCGCCGACGACACCAGAAGGTCCTTCTGTTGTTGCAGAGGAGCTAATCCCTGCCATTCCTGTGCGCTCCATGGCTCCTCCTGCCCGGAAGAAGCTGCGACTACCGAAGGAGTCGTCGGAGTCAGAGGATCAATCCTTAAACCTTGATAAATTTAGCTGGTGAGTTCTGCATTCACGACCTTGTTTTGGCTTCTTTTTAGAGTTGGTTTTTTCCTTGAAGTTTTTGCTTGATATGTTTTGTAACCGAGCGGCGTCGTCGTCTTCTGACGATGTCCAATTTGTGAAGGAGTCTGGAGTCACAGACTCCAAGGCCAAGGAAGTGGCCGAACGGTCTTCTTCTCCTCCATTGGCGGCCCACTCTGGGCACAATTCGTCGAGTTCCCCGCATGCTGGGGAACACCAGATGGTTGCCCAGATGACTATGCGACAGTCATCTTCGGAGTCTCTGGAGGATCATGTAAGCGTCCTTTTGCTGTTTTAGCAGTCGAATTTATACTTGGTGTTGTTGTTAAACTTTTGTTTTCTTCTGATGCAGCTTATCGTGAAGGAAGATGCTCGTCTGGCGGAGCAAGTCCTTGTCATGGGTCGGCAGCACGCTCTGCTGGACAATCGCCACCGCGTTGTCGAAGGTGAGTTTTGACTTCGTCTTTGTCTTCGTGAATTTTATGAATTTGATTGCTGATACACTCTGTGCGTTGTAGTTTAGCACAATGAACTACTTCGTCGTGTTGTTGTACTCGAGAAGAAGCTTGCCGCGGTGACGAAGAATCGTGACGAGGCAATCGCAGCTCTGGAGGAGTCGCGAAAGCGAGAAGAGGTTCTTCGCGCTTCCACTGCTGAGAGGGAGAAGTTGTTCGAGGAGCTACTTTTCTCTATTGCCAAGTCCCTCTCAGGTATTCTTTCGGCTGGATTTTGCATTTCTCTTTTGCTTTGACATGTGGTTGTTGTACTAACACTTTTGAGTATGCAGATGCCAGCGGACTGAGCTTTGACGCCCAGTCTCTGCGTCGCGCGGATGCATTGGGAGGCACCATCGCTGCAGTCGGAGACCGCAGTGTTTCCCTCCAGGAGACACTGGGGAAGGCCAAGGATGTGCTCAGTCGCATTCGCGAGGATTTAACTCCCAAGGCCGGGCTGATCGACAACCTTGGAGACCTAGTGGAATCCCTCGCTAGAGGTATTCCCGTGGACTTCAGGAACTCGCAGCGTTCCATTGGCGCCACCATGGCACTCGCGACGGTGCAAGCCCATGGCGTGGAGATGGACCCCGGCGCTATTTCTGAGGCGATGCATGTCGACGCCGGAGGCCAGCAGGTAGTGTTTGCTCCCTTCGCGGTAGCTGCACTAAATATGGTCCTCAACTTATCGAGACAGTCGCCAAGTATTCTGAGGAGCGGCGGCAAGCGAAGGCGGTGAAAGGCCGCGGCATCTGGGGCTACCATCGGCAAATCCGTGGCATCTGAGACTGCCACGAATGCGATGAAGCCCCCAAAGCCAAAGTCCAAGTCGAAGAAGCAAAATGCTCCTTAGTCTGCATATTTAATAGTTGTAGTTGCCTTTTATTGGAACTATGCCTTTGTGTGAATGTCCCTGTCGAGACCTTATCGTGCTTAAATGCATTCGTGCCTTTTGTCAATGTATTCTTGGTCCCTTATTTGCTCTTGCTTGGTTTGTGATAGGGTACGTCGAGTGGTCCTTCGAGTGGTCATCATGATCCTCGGCCCACCGATAAAACCTTGGCGCAGCCGCGCTCAAAGGTGGAGGAGTTGTCATTGCTTTCACGACTGCGTGATCGCATTAAGCAATTGGAGCGTGAGTTGCCCATCCTCCGCGGTAGCGCAGATGTATGGAAGTCGAAGGCGAAGAAGGCACCGCCCGTGAGAAGTATCTCTTGGAGGAGGTGGTGCGGCGGAGTGAGCAGTTCAAATGTTAGCTTTCTGCCCTCTCATCTTTTCTTTTAGTCAGTCGCGGCCATGCTTTGTCTTCACACTTTGCCATTTTGCTTGGTGTAGTTGTTAGTGTTCGTCATCCGTAGGATGAGAAGGATTGGATTGCCATTCGAATGAATGACCTGACCCAGGAGCAACTGCAGGCGAGTGGGTACTTTTGGGTGGACAAGATCGTGCGATCGCGCTTGCGACCCTGTAGGATCGTGCTTCTCGAGTACTTCATTTTTTGAAGAAGGCGCAGTCGTGCCTTAGGCATATTTATCAAACGATGTTTCCGCTGGACGCCGTCCCTTCAAGCCTGTTGGCTCTTCTGGTGATGTTCCAAGATTTGAGTGCAGTTCGCGAGTGCGTGCGGCAGCAGTTAGTAGCTGGTGCTAAGGCTGTGTTGTCATTGGTGCGACTCCATAGGCCGGATGTATATGTCGCAGCTATTGCCGTTGGGCCGCCGCCTCCGCCAGAAGGTATGACCTGGGACATGGTTCCACACTACTAAGCAGTTGATTGCCCAGCAGAAGAAATTGTCGACTTCTTCAAGGAACAAACGAACGTTCTTCTGTTGCAGCAGTAGCATGACTTGTATCCTGCACATAATTGTACAAGTAATGTAAAGTTCGTATGAATATGTTGGATGTAAGTAATACCCATTGACATGTGAAGAGGTTGCTAGCTTTTATATTTTGCGAGTGTATTTGTACTCTACAGTTCCTTTTTGTTAGCCTGACTTGTATTATCTTAGCACATTGCCAACCTGTCAGTTATGTTGTAACTGGGTTGGTGTTTATCAAGGATTCGATTAATGTTGTATCAGCTACTCAGAAAACTACGATTTGTTCGTAGAACGAAAGTGTAAAGGGTGGCGCAGCCCCCCAGTGATAAAATTGCAAGAAAAATAAGGAAACCACAGATTTTTGGGGCACTTAGCTTTATTTATTCGCAGAATAGTACGAGGTACAATGTGTGGCTAAGTAGCCTGACTGAATAGCCTTATTTGTAAATGTAAAAAAATGACTAGGGGTAGAAGTGACGTAGCTGTGCGACGTTCCAGGGGTTGGAGTATGCGACTCCTGTATCGAAATCTTTAAGGCGATAGACGCCACCTGGAATTACTTCTGGAATCACGTTAGGTCCCTCCCAAGGGGACTCGAGTTTGAGATGCCCTTGTTGCTTTAGTCGTAGGACCGGGTCTCCTTCGACGAAGGATCTGGGGCGTAGCCTTCTGCTGTGGTAGTTGTAGAGGCTTTGCTGGTAGATTGTTGATCTCTCTGCTGCAATTTCCTATGCCTCGTCAACAAGGTCGATGGAGTCTTCGAGTGCAAGAGTTGGCTCCTGCTCGCTGTAAGCGACCACCCGTGGGGCTTTGTAGCGTACTTCTGCGGGTAGCACCGCTTCCGCACCGTGTACCATGAAGAACGAAGTGTATCCCATGGCACTGTTTGGAGTTGTGTGCAAGCTCCAGAGTACGGATTGCAGCTCGTCTGGACAACATCCGGCGGCTTGTTCGAGTGGCCGGAGGAGTCGTTTCTTGATTCCGCTGTAGACGAGGCCATTGGCCTTTTCGGCTTGACTGTTGGTCTGCGGGTGAGCCACCGAAGCGTTGCTTATGTTGATTCCTAGGTTTTCGCAGAATTCCTAGAACTCTTTAGAGGTAAAATTTGTTCCATTGTCCGTGATGATGCTGCGTGGTACTCCAAAGCGGTAGACAATGGACTCGAAGAATTTGACGGTGCTAGCTCCTGATTGATTTGTCACCGGCATGGCCTCGATCCACTTGGTGAACTTGTCGACTACGACCAAGAGGTAGACGTAACCTCTTGGCGAGGATTTTGGGAGCTTGCCGACCATGTCGAGTCCCCATTGCACGAAGGGCCAAGCCAATGGTATTGGCCGGAGTTCCGCGCCACGTGCGTGAGGTTTGTCCGCGAATCGCTAGCAAGCGTTGCAGCGCTGGACGATGTCCTTGGCGTCGTGCATGGCCGTGGGCTAGTAGAATCTAGCTCGTAGAGTTTTGGCAATGTAACATCCCAAAACTTTAATCCAAGGTTATCAAGATCAAATCATCCAAAAATGGGGTTAACAAAAACTTTTCCAAATTTAAAATGAAAGCATTCATATATGTGTGCATTTAAAATAAGAGTTGTTTGAATTGCCATGATTGAATGATCCAATGCTTGTAAAATGTTTCTTAGGTGATTTAAACATCATCTAAATCTTTCCCAAACTTTTCCTAAAGAAAATCAAATCAAAAAGAATTAAAAAGGAGGAATGGTCATTTTGGCAAATTTCACTCTCATGCCTACTTTGGCTATTCCTAGTACTCAAAACTTAACAGAAACAATTCTTGATCTTTGCACCTCTTGCTATTACACCTAATGAGGTACCAAGGCCCACCTTTTGATCTGCTAAAAACATTCTTTTACTTATTTTAATTGGCATTTGAAAATTGAATCAAATGCATATGCATAGATCACCCCTATTTCAAAAACCACCTATTTGAGCTCCACTTTCAAAACCCTTGCAACCAGAGGCTACCTAGCACTAGTGGAGATCACTCAAAAAATTTGAAACCAAAATTCAAAACTTGTTCTCTTTCGGCCATTTCATCAAACACCTTGATGGCAGGATAATATTGGCCTAACTAATACTATTTTGGGTTGATTTTTGTCTAGCCATTGCAATGTGCTTTGATCATCTTGTCCCTCTCAAGCCTGACCAGACCAACCCCAGTCTCTTCCCTACCCCCTAGCCGCACTGCACTGCCATGCCGAGCCCTCTCTCGCTGGCCGACCGTGCACTCGCAGCAACCGCCCTCTCCAACCCCTCTCGCCATGTCTAGTACACTGTCAGTGGTCCACCTCCACCGCCCAACCAGCCCCAGGCCAGAGAAAGAGGGCAGAGCGGCCAGGAACCGCCGCGCCCGGAGCTTGTCGAGCATGCCGACCGCCCAGGCGTGCTGTCCCTTCGCCTGAGACCACCCCTTGGCAGCAGCCCGCGCCCGCCGCTCCGCCTCGACCTGAAGAACACCCCAGACACCCCCGCTGGCCGCCCAATGCCTCACAACCACCGCTCGTCGTGGACACCGCCGCCTATGCCTCTCAGAGTGCCACCTCGCCCAGACCGCGTGCCACCGCCCCTACGGCCGCATTCAAGTTCTAGAGCACCGCCAGGGAACCGCCCATCGATCGCCACCCCCAGCCATGCCTCTACCCCGCCGTAGCCATGTCGCCACCGTCGACTGCCCATCCCGCTCAGCCCTCCTCAGCCTCTTCTCTCCACACCATTCCACTCCCCTCACCTCTCTGAACCTCACCCACCTCTAGCCGGAGCAAGGGGAGCAGCAGCTCGCCGGAATTGGAGCCGGAGCAGCCGCAGCAGGAGGAGAAGGGCGCCGTTGATTGCGGCCACCCCAAGCTCCGCCGCAACCGCGCCTCGCCTCGCCGTCGTCTTCCACGTTGTTTGCCCGCCTCGCCGACCCTGGAGCCACAGTGCGCCCAGAGACCCCACCGAGCCGCTAGGGTTCGAGCTCGCCGGCGACCTGTTCGTCGTCGACGACGACCCTTAGCCATAGATTCCTATCCTAATCGCACGGCCCACAGCGCGTGTACCGTTTCGCATTTTAAGTCTCGCTGACCTGTGGGACCCCCTGTCAGCTGAACCCCGCGCCGCGGAGCGCCACTGGGCCGGCCCATTTCTTTTCCCGTGCTAGCCCACCCATTCAAATCTGGATTTTTCTTTTTTGTTAAATCTAGTTTCTGTCCCCTAGTTTGAAAATCAATTCAGAGAGTTTTAGAAATCCAAATTGCATGAAACCAATTTTTTCTAAAAGGTATTGAAATGATCTATCCAAGCCCGTTGGATTTAATTCAATTAGAGTTATAGATCTCTCCTAATAAAAATAAGAAGACAGAAGCTTTTGCCACTTGCAACATTTTTATAAAATCAACCAAGTCAGCTTTTGAGTTGATTCCAACTCTCAAAAATCACATTTCATCATATCTATCTAAATATGTAATAATATTAGGGTTTACATGCAGTGACTTTGGACTAGTACCAAAATAATGCTATATAGGCATTTCTAGTCACTTTAAATCATTAAATAATGAACTTAAACCAAAGTAATATTGATCCAACCTTTAAATCTCATTCCCACATATTAGAATATGTGGTGAGGACATGTGTCCACATGATCCCATATTTTGGTGGTGAATATTAAATCTTAGTTAAATTTTCAATGAGTAGAAATTACTTTTCTAAAATAAAAAGAAAGAAACTCTTGAATTAAACTTGTCATGCTTGTGATGATAATAGATCATCAATTGTGTGTCTTAGAATGCTATCTAGCCTAGTTAAGTATTGTTTGGTGATTGTCTACTCCGTATGTATTGTTATAGAAGATAGTACAGACCAAGCTTACGAGGAGGATGAGTGCTATCAAGACGAAGACGAAGAAAACTTCAACCACTGCACCAACCAAGGCAAGCTATTATTGGCAAGATAACCCTTGTAAAACATACTTTAGCAAGCCACCATTAACAGTACAAGCTACCCTTAGCAAGCTAGTAATACCCAAGGTTAACCCTTGTAAGTTTAGGACTTAGCAAATAGAATCAAAATAGATGGTTTAGCAAAGATGCCTTAAGCATGCTTTGATCACACCCTTTTGACTATTAGTACCCCAAGTCTTACTTACAAGTTTTACTCCCCTTAGTACACAAAGTTCCTTACTTGTTTTGAAGGTAGCATAAAAAGTATAAAACTTGACCTACTTAGAAACCTTTAGATGCCATTCTATGGCATGAGATTGATCCCATCCTTCCACCTTAGTGAACACTCTTAACTTAGTATTTTAGAGAAGATCAAAAACTTGAGTCACTTTAGATGGGAACAGGTGGTGAAAATGAATTGTGAAAACCTTGGAATGATGAGTCATTCTATTGAGATGTTTTGACATGTGTTGAGAAACACAACTGGTTTATGATGATGAAAATGATGAGGCATGAGCCTTAACCCTTTTATAAAACTGATGGTTGGATTCGGATGCGATACCATTCCAAATTTACCGTACAACCACACTACCTGAATTGGGTAAGGCTTAGCTGGAAATTTATATGCATTAGTATTAGTTCCCTCACGGGAGAGGTTTGAGCCAAGGCTACCTCTCAATGTTGTCCACCTATGCAGTGCCCAAGATGACTGATGGTCATGGTTGAGAGGCCATGCTCATAGGAGAGGTGCTTATACTAGGCTGTGTAAAGGGAAGGTTATGTTTGATTATCTGCATACTAAGTATGATGATTCAGGGTTACCCCTGACAGATGTATCGAATCTTGTGGTGAAAGTGTACCACCTCTGCAGAGTGTCAAACTATTCGAATGGCCACGTCCGCGGTTATGGACAGTTGGAATGGCCATACTGTTTCATTGTCAGATGTTTTCTAAATACTTTGAAGTAATGATGAACTTTGACTTGACCACAACAGGGTTGTGTTTATGATAATAGCTTCCCAACTTAAGTGATTCTAGAACTTTACTTTATCTTTCTTTGCTTCAGAACTCAACTTAGGTTTCAAACTTAACTTTATAGTTAAACTTAGCTCTAGCACTTTAACTTAGAATTATACTACTTGTTAGTGGTAGTTTGCGAGTACTTAAAGAGTACTCATGGCTTTTGTCCCTGGCTATTATCATGGCCAGATTATGAAGGAGATTATCAAGATGATGGTCAGCAGGACGGCTATGATAACTAGGACTATCTGCCTTCGTCAGTATTGCATGTGCCCCTGAAGATGGACCCCACCGCTACGCTTATCTTTTATTTCCGCTGCTTGTTGTATTAAAGACTGGATCATGAGATCCTTATTTGTGTAAAACCTTATGTATGGTATGTAATGGATGATGTACTGTGATATCCAATCCGTTATGTCTCGCAAAAATGGTAATCCTGGGATTGCGAGGTATGGCATAACGGGCATCTGGGATTAAAAATCCGGGTGTTGACAGGCAACGAGGGCACGACTGCCAACATGGTGCCCGGAAGTGCCTTAATAGATGTCGAGGAGGATGACCCTTCCGTCCCCGTTGGAGCACTCCTCTGATGATGCGCTTATACAGTTCGCCGTTAATGAGGGCGAATGCCTTGGATCGCCGTGCGATCTGCCGTGCGTCAGTCGGGTCCTCTGGCAGCCTCTTGCTGAGTAGTTATGTAATGTAGGATTGTGTCCAAGATGGCTCGATCATCATGACGCTCATTGGTCCTTTGAGTCCTATATCAAGCTCCAGGTTGTCGAGTGTTATTGGCTCGTTGGGTGGCGTAGCCCCCGAGTCCGTTGATGCACTTGCTTTCTTCTCTGGAGCCTTTGGCTTGATGGAGCGTTCGCAGATACGCTCGAGAAATATCCTAGGTGGTATGGGGGCGCAGGTGGAGCCAATATTGGCGAGTAGATCCACCTCTTCATTGCTTTCGCGGCCCACATGTCGCAGCTCATAGCCGTCGAAGCCCCCTTCGAGTGTGTCGTAGAGGTCGCGATAGGCGATCATGTTGTCGCTCAGTGCGCCACACTCGTGCATCATTTGGTTGACCACCAGTTTGGAGTCGCCGTAGATGATGAGCCTTTTGGTGCCATAGGCTTTCGCCATCCACATCCCATGGATTAGAGCCTCATACCCAGCTTCATTGTTGGAGGCTGCGAACTGCATTCGCAGAATGTATTTTAGCTTGTCTCCCTAGGGCGATGTCAGTATGACACCTGCGCCAGCTCCGTCCTTTCGTTTGGATCCGTCGAAGTGCATTGTCTAGAGGTAGGACATATCTAGCTTGTCGGGGAGCTGGTTCTCCATCCAGTGCACGAGAAAATCAGGGAGAACTTGCGACTTGATCGCATCGCGCTTTTCATATGTGATGTCTAGTGGAGACAGTTTGATTCCCAGAACGCGACTCGCCCGATGGCATCAGGGTTATTGAGTATGTGCCCGAGCGAGGCGTCATTTACCACCACGATTGAGTGCTCCTGGAAGTAGTGGCGCAGTCGCCTGGCTGTCATGAAGACACCATACTCCAGCTTCTGGTAGTGCGGGTACCGCTATTTTGTTGGCGTGAGCACCTCGCTGAGGTAGTAGACTGGGCGCTGGACCCCGTGGACCTTGTTTTCTTTGGCTCGTTCCACCACAAGCACCATGCTGACCACCTGGTTGGTGGCGGAGATGTAGAGCAATAGCGGCTCTTTTTCGCGTGGAGTCACCAGTATTGGCGAGGTGGATAGTAAATGTTTGAGGTCCTCGAATGCTTCTTGTGCCTCGTCTGTCCACTCAAACTTGTCAGCTTTGCGGAGAAGTTGGTAAAAGGGCAGTGCCTTTTCGCCCATTCGACTGATGAATCGACTGAGCGTCGCGATTTGCCCAGCCAGCTGTTGGATGCCTCTTACGTTCTTTGGCTTCTCCATGGCCGATATGGCTTTTATTTTCTTCGGGTTTGCTTTGATCCCCCTCGCAGAGTTGAGATACCCGAGTAACTTCCCAGATGGCATGCCAAAGGCGCATTTGTCCGGATTGAGCTTGATCTGGTAGCGGTCGAGGTTGGCAAAGGTCTCACATAGATCGTCGATTAGCGAGGCTTCCTCTTTGGTTTTGATGACGATGTCGTCAACGTAAACTTGGATGTTGCGACCAAGTTGATTCTTGAGGCAAGCCTGCATGCACCGCTGATAGGTGGCTCCTGCGTTTTTAGCCCGAAGGGCATCGTGTTGTAGCAGAACACACCAAAGGTCATCGTAAACGTCATTTTCTCTTGATCCTCCTCCTTCATTTGAATTTGATAGCCTGAGTAAGCATCGAGGAAGCAGAGATGCTCACATCCCGTTGTGGAGTCGATGATTTAGACGATTCGTGGCAACGGGAAGTGATCCTTTGGGCAGTGCTTATTCAAGGAGGTGAAGTCCACGCACATCCGCAGGATATCCATGTCTTTTTAGGCACAAGCACTGTGTTAGCGAGCCAAGTGCTTTCCTTGATCTCGCGTATGAATTTTGCGTCGAGGAGTCTGTTGATCTCCATTCCGACTGCTTTTGCTCTTGGTTTAGACAGTTGTTGAATTGTCTGCTTGACTGGCCTTGCATCTGGATTCACGTTGAGTGAGTGCTTGGCGAATCCCCTGGGAACTCCTGGCATGTCCGTTGGACACCAGGTGAAGATCTCCCAGTGCTCACGGAGGAATTCGACGAGCGCGAGTTCCTATGCGGAACTCAAGTTGTTGGCGATGAGGGCCGTCTTGGTCGGGTCCGTGGATGGACCTAGACTTTCTTCGTGTGCACCGACGAGTTGAAGGACAGGTCCGTTGAACTTGGCATGCTCAGGGGAGGCAAACTGTTGTCTGTCGACTCCTTTAATTTTGCGAGTTCCTCTTGCATGCCGAAGGACTAGGAGATTCTATTGAATTCCCTGTCGCAGCTGTCGGACCTCTCAAAGTTGCCATTGATTGTGATTGCGCCATTTGGACCTGGCATTTTCATCTGCAGGTAGGCGTAGTGCAGCACTGCCATGAACCTTGTGAACACGACACGTCTGAGGATGCAGTGGTATTGTGAAGGCCAGTCGACGACTTCAAAGTCGATGTGCTCTCGCCGAAAGTTTTGCAACGTGCCGAAGATGACGTCGAGGTTAATTTTGCCCAGGGGATATATGCCTTTCCCTGGGACGATGCCGTGGAACGTCATGTCTGAGACTTCCAGACACGTCAGAGGGATCCTCATCGCATGCAAGGTACTTGCGAACATGAGGTTAATGCCGCTGTCACCGTCCATGAAGACGCGACTCATGTCGAAACCCCTAATCTGCACCTCGAGTACGAGGGGATAGTGGCCTGGGCGAGGAACTTGGAGTGGGTGGTCACGCCCGTCGAAGGTGATGCAGGAGTCGCTTCCACTGAGGTACTTAGTGGTGGAAGGTGGAGAGTTCATCGCCAAGTTTACTTGGCAAGTGATGGCCTTCTGCACTCGATTTGAGGGACGCCGTTTTTGGATCATCTCCATGTTGCCCACGGCTCGTGGGTATGGTTCACCTCCATGGTGTTGGACTGGCGCAGCCGTAGGTTGTGGTGGCCTGGGCAGTGGTGGAGGAGCTACATGTGCCACGGCGCCTGGGGCGGCTTGATATCCTCTGTTGATCGCGTCGCGATTCATCCGAGCCAGACCCTCGTGGAGTTTGAGGAACTCGCGGCAGTCCTTGAGAAGGTGACTGGATTTCTTCTTGCCATCGTGCTTGTCGATGTAGAAGTGCATGTTGCATGGCCCGGATAGTTTGTCCTCAATAGATGTTGTGGGTGCCTCTTCACGAGTGCGGCGTTGCCACACCTGCGTGGTTTTTCTGCTATCGCGGTATCCACCACTGCGGTATCCGTTGTTGCGGTTGTCGTCGTGTTTGTCGGCGTAGCTGGCTGCGACCATATTGACCTCGTCGTGCTCATTGTAGACGCGCATCCAACGTTTGCTTCGACGATCGCGTCTGCGCCAGAGGTTGTCGTCGTCATCAGAGTAGGTGCGTTTTTTCACCGAGTCTTCTCTGTCTGCCCACAGATTCGCGATTTCCATCAGGTGGTCGATCAGTTTGGGCTTCGAGCGGCCTAGCTCCTCCCTAAGCTTTATACGATGAACACCGTCGTTGAACGCATGGATTGCGCGGTCCTCCGAGATGTTTTTTGCGGAGCTCTTGCTGATGGACCACCTCTGGATGTACGAGTGTAGCGATTCACCCGATATTTGCTGGCAGCTTCTCAGTTCTTCGATTGATGCGGGCCTTTTGTAAGTGCCCTTGAAATTGCGCATGAAGCTGTAGACTAGCTCTTTCCAGCTACGAATGGATCCGCGCGGGAGGTTGTTGATCCATGCGCAAGTGGCGCCCTGCAGCTGTAGCTGCAGGCATTGCATGGCCGTGCTTTGACTTCCTCCATGTAGTCTGGCGGAGGAGATGTGGTCCTCCAACTAGATTTTTGGGTCCTATAGACCGTCAAATTTTCGGTTCTCTGATGGGAGTTTGAACCCCTTAGGCATTCGCTTCTGCCTAATGGCCCTGCTGAAGCATCTAGCGCCACAGAGCTCAGTCTCGTTTTCTTCTGAGTCAGTCGAACGAGCGCGTCTTGCCCGCATCTTGTTGACTTTGCACTGTGTGAGGTCATCGCGCGCATTGTAGTCGCGGTCATGCCGCCGTGACAGATCGTGACTGTCGTCACTGGAGGAGTACGAGTAGTACTTTTCCAGAGCCTTCCTTTTCTTCGGCTCTGGCGTTGGTTCTTTGTCGAGGGCAGCCTCGATTAGCCCCAAGCCTGCGATTGTAGATCGGTGCATGGCAGCTCACGGATCTCCAGCCGGTGGCTGGTTGTTAAGGAGGTACATGGTGGCAGCTGTCACCGCGGCTTGCGGCGTCTTTGGGATCACGTTGCCCCGCGTGTCGACTGTCATAGAGCCGAAGTCGAGGACTTTCGTGGCCTCTACGCGTTCTTGCTCGGTGAGGTGGGCTAGTAGAAATCGCCTCTTGTTGGCGATGTATTCGTTGCCTTTGGAAGAGGATCCTCCGTGGGAGGATAGCCCGGCTCGTCTAAGACTTGACTCATTCGCTGCCTTTTTGCACGCTTCGAGTTGCGTGATCACCTGTTGTTGGCGCTTGAATTCCTCCTTTAGAAGCCAATGGTAGCCCATCAGCATGTCTTTCAGTGTGTTGGGGGGTAGAGGATTGCACCGTAGAGCTTCACGACAGCGGGCCCACTCGTTGTCGTTGAGCTTGATCAGCATGCGCTCACCGCTGTTCGCCTTCACCGAGAGCGATGGTTCTCCACCCGTCCCGTTGTTGACGGGCGCGCCGTTACCACCGTTGGTGGGGCCGCTGTTTGCGACTGGTATGCCACCATTAGGCGTGCTGCCATTGGGCGGTCCGGTGCCAGATCTGGTGCCAGCGTTTTCGCGATTGCCGGTGGTGTCGCCCGTGTTGATGACGGCGCACATGAAGTGGTTGGCGAAGCTGTTGCTCCTGCAACTTTTAGATCTAGAGCCGTAGGCTCCATCTTTAGTGGCTAGGTCACCCGGATCGGATCGGCGACTGCTGTCGTTGTCTGTACTTTCAGCTGCTACTGAGGTGTTGAGCTCGCTAAGGGTGCCGATTGGCGGCGGGAACCACGATGTTGGAGCAATCGCGGGTGTCATCGGCTGGTCAGGCATGCGAAGCATGCCCAGCTGACCAACCTGTAAGCGGAAGCTCCCAATCGCTAGACTGATTCCATCGCCCACGGACTCGAAAGCCAGGCGAGTGGCCGGCGTGTGGACGGTGAAGTCGAACGCGCCAAAGAGCTGGCGAATCTCCGTTGTTGTAGAGTTGTAGATCGCAGTTGACGGGGCCGAAGAAGCCGCGACATCAGCACTCCCAGTTCCCACAGACGGCGCCAATTGACGAGGGTTTAACTCGTCAGTGCCCATTGTTATGGACTTGGGTTTTGGTGAAGGAGGGAGCGCTGGAGGCATCAATCGGCTAGCAAACAAGCACACAGGGACGCAAGTTTTACCCAGGTTCAGGCCCATTGTTATGGTCCTCCTCGCCGCCCCTCCTAGCCTTTATATAGATAGGCTAGGTCTCGGGTAGCAGGTCGAGTCAGTTACAGATTAGGGTTTCCCTTTGAACTTTCTATCTTAAGCTTCTTCTTGTCTCGCAAGCAATCAAGAGTTCATGGGCCACTCGAATTCTCCATTGGGCCTTGGCAACACTGTGGGCTTCTGCCGTATCTAGACCGTATATACCAAACTCGAGTACCTGTAGGGTATACCCATGTCAAGGGGCCTTAGGTATTGGTCATGCATGCCGCATGCGGGGTGAGGAGCAGTTATTGTGTCATTGGGAAGGAGAGAATTGAACGCATGCAGCATCATGCGGGAGAGAAACAAGGAGACAGTTACCATTTGAGAGAAAATCTAGGAATTAATCACGCAGTTAAATAGGGGTATGGATGGAAAGTATTTTTTTTGAAACTCATATATTACGCATGCAAGCCGCCTCATTAAAACCTTCCAGTCCCCTTAGGTACCCTGGTAAGGAAAAAAGAGTGCGTCTGAAACTTGCAGCCCATCAAACTAGCGTTACATCGTTTACAAGTGATTGCAGAATAAAACTAGGGGGTTCATTGACCCAATTACAAGAGCTCTTATTAAGAAAACTATCCGTAGCTAGCTCGTGAGCAGCTCCATTTGCTTCCCTTGGGCAGTGCATAAATCTCACATTATCTATGCTTGTAACCAAATCAATGCAATCTGCATAAGCCGCTGCCTCATCCCACCAGGATTGGTCACCCGTACATGCTTGGATAACATCGATAGAGTCGGCCTCCGCAATGATATGGTTGCACCCATCGTATTAGCAAGTGTCAGTCCAGCTTGCATTGCCATTGATTCTGCCATTGTTGGAGAGGAAACATGAGGCAAAAATTTAGTTAATGCCACCACAAACGTACCTTTGTGATCACGTAGCAAGGCACCAACTGAACCAGCCATGGAGTCAACATGGAATGACGCGTCAACATTTAACTTCAATTGTCTAGGTTCTGGTTTGCTCCATTTTATTGTTACACCACTGCCTCGGCTAGTCGAGGCTTTTACGGCATTCATGGTGATTCCTAAAATAGACATTTTGCATTTACTGACGGGAGGTGTGGATTCTTCTCTGACACGACATCGTCTAAGCCACCACAAGTACCAGCAAGTAACCGAGATCAATTCTTTTAGGCCCATATCAGTAAAGCCATGTACCTATTTATCATCTTGCCGAAGTAGGAGCTCCAGAACAACTGATCTTGAATGGTCCAAGTGTGCCACTTCAGTAATAACCTCCATTAATCCCAAAGATCTCCATATCTCTTGGGCAGCGGGACAAAAAAACAGCAGGTGCATAATGTCTTCAGGGCCCTGACTGCAGATCAGACAGGCACCAGAGGTCCCAATATGGCGGTTGAAGAGAATGCTTTTGAGAGGAATAATCCCATGTAACACACGCCAAACAAATATCTTAATTTTTCCTGGTATTTTCAGTTTCCAAACTATTTTCCACACTGGATTCATGGCAGAACCTCCTGGATTCGAAAGATTTCCTACTGTTGCACCGAACTGATGGCACCATTTTTATTAAAGTGCCAAGCTATGAAATCGTCAAAACCTTGGTTATGGATTGGAATTTGCCTGATTCTATTTCTATCCATTGGCCCGAACAAAGTTGCGAGTAAGTCTTCATCCCATTGGCCAGTGATAGGGCTAATAAGTTCTAAGACCTTAATATAAACTCCACCTCCTCTAGGACTCAGAATTTTTCGATTGTGGCTAGAAGGAATCCACGGGTCATCCCAAATATTTATCTTTTCGCCATTCCCAACTCTCCAAATATAGCCTCATTTAAAGGTAGTCAGGCCATCAAGAATACTCTTCCATGTGAAGGAAGATCCCGCTTTCGGACCTGCCTTGAGGATATCACCAGAAGGGTAGTATTTAGCACTCAGAACACGTACACAAAAAGAGGTAGGATTAGTAATAAGCCTCCAAGCTTGTTTGGCTAGCATGACCAGATTGAACGAGTGAAAGTCTCGGAAATCCATGCCACCTTCACTTTTCGGATAGCAAAGTTTCCACCACACAAGCCAGTGCATCCTTTTAGAATTCTCATCATCACCCCACCAAAAGTTGGAAATTTCATAGCCTTGCAAACTCCCTTAGGAATTTGGAACACTGACATTGCATAAACTGGAATTGCTTGGGCCACGGCTTTCAAAAGTATCTCCTTACCTTTAATAGATAAGAGCTTCTATTTCCACCCATTTATTCTTTGGATAATTCTTTCAATAAAATGTTTAAAACAATCGCTTGTGTACACTCCAACAAGTGTCAGGAGACCAAGATACTTATCTGAGAGTGCTTCCGTATCAATGTGTAATGCTTCACAAATTTTAGCTCTTGACCAAGCTCTAGTATTTGGAGAGAAAAAATACTTGACTTTGCTAAACTCACCAACTGTCATGAAATTGCACAATAGGCATCCAACACTTGTTGCAAGGAAGTGGCATTAGTCATATCAGCTTTCGTGAGGATAAGAGAATCATCAGCAAATAACAGATGTGAGACTGACGGTGCATTCCTGCACACCCTAACCCCATCGATGCCACCAACTTCTTCTTCATACAACAAGAGACTAGATAAACCCTCCGCACAAAGGAGGAACAAGTAAGGAGAGAGAGGGTCCCCCTTCCGGAGACCTCTAGTAGGACTAAACATCTTTGTTTCCTCTGAGTTAAATCTGACTTGATATTTCAAAGAACTAACACAAGCCATCATAAGGGAGATCCATCTCTTAGAAAATCCCAGCTTTCTCATCATATTTTGGAGGAAAATCCACTCCACACGATCATACACTTTGTGCATATCAGGCTTGACAGCATAATATCCAGTAGAACCAACCCTCTTATTTTTAATAGGATGAATACACTCATAAGCCACCAGAACATTATCCGTAATCAACTGTCCTGGTACAAAAGCACTCTGCATAGGGGCAATCACCTCTGGAAGAATTTCTTTTAACCGAAGAGCCAACATCTTAGAAATAATTTTATAAATGACATTGCAAAGGCTAATTGGCCGGAATTGAGTAATTTTTTCAGGATTCTCCACCTTAGGGATTAAAACCACAGTAGTATCATTCCACCCTTCCGGTATAATACCTGAATTCAAAGCTTGAAGAACTTACTGAGTGATCTCATCGCCATATAATTCCCAGAACTGTTTATAAAACACTGCATGTATACCATCTAGCCCCGGTGCCTTAAAGTCACCAATAGAATAAATCACCTTTTTAACATCCTCAGCCAAGAAGGGTGCATTGAGCCTCTCATTCATTGACTCTGTGACTCGGGGTTGGACCTTCTCCAACAAGGCCGAGTCAGTGATCTGCACTTCCGAAGAGAAAAGATTAGTGAAATAATTAAGAATGAGAGGTTTCAAAGCCTCTGTACCTTCCACCCACTACCCATTATCATCCATAAGCTTATTAATATAATTCTTCTTTCGTCTCGCTGTAGCAAATTGATGGAAAAATCTAGTATTTCAGTCTCCGAGTTGAAGCCAATTCGCACGTGACCGTTGAAGCCAATGAATTTCTTCTTGTTCTAGCAATAATTCAACTAGACTCGCCATCTCCTTTGCAAGGTTTTCATTTTATTCCGTCATAGGTCCCGACATCGCTTTCTCCAACTCCCTTTGCGCCTTCCGCAAGCAACGTTTGGGATTGTTTAACACCCTTATGTCCCATGCATGCAGGGACACATGCATATGGTTCAACTTTGCTAGAATCCCACCATCTATCGCTACCGCTGCCTCCTCCCAAGTGTTGACTCGTGTATTAACGAGTTTGTTGGGGAACCCCAAGAGGAAGGTATGATGAGCACATTAGTAAGTTTTCCCTCAGTTATGAAACCAAGGTTATCAATCCCGTAGGAGCAAGGAAACACCCCAAAGGTGTAGCTAGCTGAACTTTGGTAGGGCGCACTACCGGTGCAAGCATCAACGTGGAGACCTGCACAACACAACCACCGAACTCTGTCCCCAACTTGCGATGAGGTTGTCAATCTCACTGGTTTTGCTGAAAACAAAGGATTAAACGTATCGAGTGGAAGAAAGTAATAGTTTGCAGAAAGTAAACACAAAGCAGTAAACAGTTGATTGTAGATTGAAAGTAAAAGAAAGGACCGGGGTCCATAGTTCACTAGAGGTGGCTCTCCTTAAGATAGATAACATGTTGGGTGAACAAATTACAGCGGGGCAATGGACAAACATCGAGAAAGCATACAAGCATATAATACTTATCTTGACTCCTTTGAGATTCGATTGGGCATTACGACATTATACATAGACCGCCATCCAACTGCATCTATGACTAACAATCCACCTATAGGTTATCATTCGAACCCCCTCCAGTATTAAGTTGCAAGCAACAGATAATTGCATTATGCGTTGCGTGTAAAGTAAACAATATGATTGTTCTATGAATAAAGGATTGTTGTTTTCTCCCTAGTAGCAACATCACATCTAGTACCTTAGAGATTTCTGTCACTTCCCCAGATTACTAGAGGCATGAACCCACTATCGAGCATAAATACTAGTTCTTGGAGTTGCTAGCATCTAATTGGCCAAGATAGCTACTAACAACGGAAAGCATGCAAGATCACAAATAACAAAGACATGATAGAATCAATAATCAATCTGAAATAGCATCTCAATATCCATCGGATCCCCACAAACACAACATGTATAATTACAAATAAATGATCTTGATCATGAACGGAGCTCACAAGATCTAAACATGATAGCACAAAGGAGGAGAACCAGCCATCTAGCTACTACATGGACCCGTAGTCCAGAGATGAACTACTCACGCATCACACCAGAGACTTGCATGATGATGAAGAAGGCCTCCAGGGTGAATTCCCGTCTCCGGCAGGGTGCCAGGAAGAGCTTCATATCCCTCCCGATCTAGGGATGGAGATGACGGCGGCTATAGACTCTTTCATGGAATTTTGATCGGGTACTTAGGGTTTTGGTATTGGAGGCAACTTATAGGCGGAAAGAGAGGCCGAGAGGGTGCCTGGGGCGGCCGGACCACCCCCTAGCATGGTCCAGGCCTGGCCGCGCGGCCAGGTGGTGTGGTCGGGCCCCAGCCCCTCTCTGTCTTGTATTCTGGCTCCAGGTGTCCCTCGGTGAAAAACTGACATTGGCTTTTGTCCAGTCCAATTCCGAGAATATTCATTTCCTGACTTTCCTAGAACCAAAAACAGCAGAAAACAGGCAGCTGCATTATGGCTCTTGTTAATAGGTTAATCCAAGAAATCATATGAAAAGTACTCCAAAGTATGGACAAAACACAAGAAAGTAGATAAAACCAAGCATGGAACATCAAAAATTATGGATACGTTTGCAACGTATCAACATCCCCAAGCTTAACTCCTGCTCGTCCTTGAGTAGGTAAGTGATAAAAAGAAAGAATAATTTTTGAGGTGACATGCACCATCATAAACTTGATCAAAGTATTTGTAAAACATTAAAAGCTGGGATCATAGTACTTTAATCATAACATGAAAGACAAAGTTCTAGCAATAAGACAAAGAAACTATGTTGCAACATGAAAAGGCACAAACAAAAGATTAATGAATAATAATGCTTTGCAAGACGTTTGTTTGTTTCACATAAAGAAAACATAGCATAGTGACATTCAGCTTGTCCCTCATAGAGTAGCAAACATAAATGCATAGGACACCTTCAAAGTTCATAAGAGTGACTAGATACAAATAGTTTAAATCAAGCAATATCAAAGCTATGCATCAATCAACAAGTCTTGGGACAATGCACATAGAACTAAGAATGGCCACTATGCTCTCAAAGTAGGTGCATAAAGGTAGAAGGTGGAGACTCAATATAAAAGTAGAAGAAAATCCTTCATAGAAGGAAGTAGAGATTCAAATTTCATAAAGAGCTTCCAAAAATTATGGTACTTAATAGCTTTTATCTCTCATTGCCCCTATCATAAGCATCTTGAAGTGATTAAGGTTAAAGTGAACAAACTATGGTGTATATGCTTGACGAAGTATAAGTTGGAAATCTCATGTCCCTTGAATACGAGGGCCACTCCTCATGCTACTCAAGTTTAGTCACCGGTAAGTTCTTGTCATCGTAAGTACATGTGTATCATAGAGAACCGCCAACGGGGTACCCCTTGCCCAATGATACAGAAGAATCCCCATATCAAAATGACAAGGCAAGCAGGCAACGAGCATCTCAGCAATCTTCTTATTTACCATGGGAATATGGTGCTTTTTTCTCTTTTTCCTCTTTTCATAATATTTTTTTTCTTTTTCTCTTTTTTCTCAATATCTGACTCTTTTTTATAAGAAGAATGCTTCATAGATAGCTCATTATGGTTACGCTGCAGGTTTCCACCATGTCAGCTTGGATTAGACCAGCGGCCCAGGCGTTTCTCTAACACATATACATAACTCCATGGACTTACAAGCTCCCCTTTCATTTCACACCGATGACATCCATAGACAAAAGAACATGATATCAACTAGGTACAAAGTACAAGTGCAATGTTGAAAGAGTTCCCCATGACAGCATGGTTCTGCTAATCCCCAACAAATAAGTGCAAGCATATACAACATAGACGACGCAATGGTTCAAGTTTATTAAGGGCAAGAAAAGTAAAGTGTGCCATCAAGCTCGTGAGAGCTTTAATCACTAGTTTTATCATAACAAGTTTAATTCGGAAGGTAGATAAAACACATGAATCTACTTGGAATAGCATATGCTAGTAGGTAGGTATGTTGGACTCTTTGGAATAACTTGGTTTAAGGAGTTAAATGCATGAGTGGAACTCATACTTGGTTGTGGAGGCTAGCAAAAGACTTGGAGCGACAAACTAAGAGACCAATAATGGCCATAATCATGCAGAGTGACAAAACATCATTGATCAAAGCATAAAGTGGTACTACAAGTTGAAAACTAAAGGATCATAAAGGCTATGGTGACTTGGGATAGTCATAACATGGTGTGAGCATGCGCCAAGTCAACCCAAATAAAGCATCAAAGGAGAATACCACAATACTATGCTTTGATATGCTAAAACAACGCATGATCCTTCCAAGGCACATTAAGCAATCTCAATTGTTTATAACAAGACATGCTACAACAAAGAATACTAAGCATAAAGCCAAAACAATATCAAGCATGGAATGACAAAGCATAGGCCACAGTCAAAAACAAGCTCTCTTTACCACTTAAGCATGAACTTTCCTACTCTTTTCCAATCCAAACCAAACTATTTGAAAACCAATGTATGAAAGAGGGGGTCCAACCAATTTATTCAGCAAACTAAGCAAACCAAACAAACGAAAACCAAAACAAAAACGAAAAAGAAGATGCTCCAAGAACAACACAACTGTGCATGAAACAATAAAAATGAAGCGTTTGGAAGAAACCTGGGATTTTTATTGATGAAGAGGGGGATGCCTTGGGCATCCCCAAGCTTTGATGCTTGTACTTCTTGTATATTTCTTGGGGTGACACGCGTGGCATCCCCAAGCTTGAGCTTTAGTCCATCCTTCATCTCATTACTCATTTCTTCCATACACCTGAAATTTTTCCTTCATACAAAACATCACACAATCTTTATTAGCAACATTAGTGCACTCAAGATAATAAGTCTTTAGGTTCAGTTCTAACACCAATAACACTTCCATTAAAACACTAGCTACTGTAGCACTTCAGGATGCATTGTTAGCCAGGAACCACTAGCGACACCTCTGTCAAGCCTTTCTCGAATCCTTCCACGTCGCCATGTAAATATACCTCCCATGAACCCAACATCTTCTAGATCACAATCAATAAGAGCATCTTAGAACGCTTGCATAAAAGGCTGAGGCCGGGTATTACTTCCCTCTTTTTCATGAGAAAATAAGATTTCATTGAAATCACCAATAATTAACCAGGGTAAATTAGAGTTCCCATGCAACTCACACATCTTATCCCAAGATTTGTACTTGTCCTCCCATCTTGGTTCTCCATAAAAACCTGTGAGTCTCCAAATTTTTCCTGGACCCTCAATTACTCTAGTATCAATGTATTTTGGTGCTGAATGTTTTTGCTCAATAACAACTCCCCTCTTTCACAGGAGAATGACACCTCCACTTCTACCATCACTTGGGTTGACAATTTTAAGGTCCATCCTTAGTCTCATATCATAGACACTCTGCCGGGTAATCATCAAGATGTGTTTCTGACAAAAATATCACATCCGGGCAACAACGCCTTTGGACATCCAAAAGCGCACGAACTGTCGGGTCGTTGCCTAAACCCTGACAGTTCAAACTTAACATTTTCATTACAGCCGGAAAGGCTCCTCACGGGAACCTGCCGATCCTAGTGAAGTGGAGTTTGCTCTGTCCTTCTTTGGGCATTTGGCCCGATCTTTCTCCTTATCAACCACTGAACTGCCATGTGCAGTTGCTATACCCTCCATGGCCATACATTGGGTGTCACATCCATATCAGCATTGTTCTTATGTGTTACAACTTCATCGCCCATGTATAAAGATCTCTTCACATTAGGATCCAACAAGAGTTGTCTCGTTCCCCATGTCTATTCTTTTTGCAGGGCTAGATGTCGTGTCCACACTCTCATGATCCTTTCCTTCATTAGCTGTAGGATTCGGTCTAGGGACAAACGCATTCTGACACCATGGTGTGAGATTATCACGATTATCTAGATCGTTGTCATGTCCAAAACCCCTACCACGACCACTGCGGTCGCCACATGCGCCTCCTCTTCCTCCACCCCGGCCAGCTCCAAAACGGCCTTGCCAAGTGTCCTAGTCCGCCTTCAGAAATTCGTCCCACTTTAGGCTTTGCACCTCATGTTCTCCAGTACCGCATTCAGTTTGAGTATGGCCAAAGTGGCCACAAGCCCCATAGAATCTCGGTACCTTCTCGTACTTGACATGGTAGATTTCTCGCTGCCCCGCCCGTAAGATCAACACAAACCGAGCAAGGGATTTCCTGACATCCAATTTAACACGAACCTGAACAAAGTTGCCAGCCCTATTGACATCAATTTCTACCTTGATAACCTTGCCCACTTTCTTCTCCGTTAGATTTTTGACTAGCGTGTCATCACGGTATCCAAACGTTAGTTTATGAATTTGGATCCATGCATCAAAGAAATTCAGATCAATCAAATCAGTAGAGCTCAGACCATCATAGTTCTCTATGCACACCATATTTTGTCGAAATAACCACGACCCTCCATCAATGATCTTAAGCCAATCCCCTAGAGAATAGCATTGCACCATAAACATCTTCCCTTCTAGATGTTTGATTTCAACCTTCTTCGCTGGACTCCACGCATTCATCATATGCTGTTTAAAAGTTAGAGGGCTGAAAAAATTATCTAAGTGTACTTTAACAAGTGCCATCCACTTGATGCCATCTTTCAGTGACGTCTCTTCCTCCTCAAACACTAGATCATCAAGTTCATCCTCCTCTATTCCCCTGCTCAGCATCATCTCATCAATCTCTTCCTCCTTTTTTCCTGATCCACCAGCTTGATTAGAAGATTCTTCAGAACCCGCCATGGCGCGCCCTCTGAAACCCTAGATCTCCTTGCGGGCAAAAAGACCTATCCAGTAGTGTGGAGAGGCGAGGTGAAACTGATCAGGGAAGAGCCAAGGTAGTCCTGATCGGGCTTGATAAAGAACTCCCCACCAGATCAGAATCCGGCTACGGAAAAAAACCTAGTCGCCTGTCGCCAGGAGCGCTAACATTAGATTTATTTTTTTAACTTTGCTTTAATAAACATTATTATATTTCATATTATAGGGAGAGGCTAATTATATAGTATCCCTTAATCATTGCCACCTAGCAAGAGCACACACTAAATTGGTTGCTTTCTATAACTTAAATGCTAGGGAATTCTATTTCTATGTCCTTCGGTTTTTAGTTTAGTTCAACTTTTTCGACCTCTAAAACTTTGTTCGCTTTTTTTCTCGCTCTTTTGTGAAATTCTTAGAAAAAATCAAATTGGATGTTGTCGTCGGGTCAAAGGACTTAAACGTTAGTAGCTGACAGGTGGGACTGCATAGGGATTGGTGCTCTTTTGTAGTTGCATGCTAACGAGTGGGGGCACGTAGGGCAACCACGTTTGGCTGTTGTGTGCGTACGAGTGGGGATTGTCTATCTCGCTCACCCCACTACTTCTAGATCTAAATTGGAAATAAATCAGAACATAGTCTCTCTCTCACTCTCTCTCGCTAACCTCATGTCTCTCTCTTTTTTGAAACAAACCAAAGTACTACTTTCTGTCTCTCTCTTGCTCACCTCATTAATTCTTTTTTGCCCTACAACTTTTTTCGCTATCTGTCTTATCTATTTTAAGATATCACACCACTAGCATCTAACAAACATCTAGAAACAAATGTAGATAGAAGTTACCATAGCATATATACTGCTTACAGTAGCCAACACACACATAGTTCAACAAGATAAGCTGCTTACGAAGCAGCAGTACACAGAAACTGAGTGCATACATATAGTTAGTTCAACATGCAATAGTACGAGCTTCTTGAAGCCCCCCTCATCGCTTCCTCCTCCCGCTGGCGCTTCCTCTCCTTCTTACTGCCTAGACCCTTGATCTTCAGTGGCTTGGGTTTGAGAGGTGCTACCTCACCCCACTGGATGGCCAAGTTGCGCAGGTGCCGCAGGTGAAACCCGAATGCCTGATGCTTAGCCCTGAAGGCATACATGTTCACGTTCTCTCACACCTTAACGTGGGAGGAGACAAGGGTTTTAGCATGCATGATGGTGTTGTTGAAGTCATTGTCGATTGCCCTGTTGCAGAAGGGGCACCTGCAGAAGTCTCCAACCCAGTAGTGATCGAGACTGCCCGATTGTAGCCTCCTCAAGACATGATGAGCCTTCTTGTGGAAGGAGTCATTATCGTTGTCAACGTCATTGCTATCTACATGTTATATAGAAAACCGAGTGAACCAAATTAATAATGATCGAAGGGATCCCATGGTTAAAATATGAACATGACAAAAAGAAATGAGGCAACCTCAGTTATATATTGGACCCACTTATTTTCAGAGATGGAGTCAGCAAACCAAAGATCAAGCACAATGAATTTGTACACACCAATGGTTCATTGACCCCACCCTGAACATATCAATCCTTTGAGTGCCCAAAAATTCATCATCGGTAAAAATATGATCCCCTTCCCTATTAATTTCCATGTGTAACTTTCATAAATTAACCGAGTGAGTGTAATTATTTGCATAAATTAATTGAGTGAGTGTAATAATTTGAATAAATTAACTCAGTGAGTTTAATTTCTCAATCCCCAAATCTATCAACTATTGACCCAAATTACAAATCCGCGCTAGCAATAACTAGGGTTGAACTCCAACTATTAATCAAATAAAAAGAATGGAGGATTCAAAACAACACAGCCGGATTCAAATGAACACGACAGATTCAATTTCAAACACAAACAAAAATGTTGAACCCTAGGTACCAGATGTGAGCACGGCAATGCATGTGAAATGCATCCATGAACTTTGCACTTTATTACTTGATATTCCAGCATATTTGCATCATATATGGGGTATATTCTTGTTTTATAATGAAATTTGGAAATAATTCACACTTCCCATATTGTTTTGGAATTAACCTTGTCGAGGCATAAAATCCCTATTTCAATGTTTTTGACTTTCAGGTATCCAAACGATGTCCAATGGACCTGAAACTTCACGGGACCCAGTATTTATTAGAACGAAGAACATTGGGCCAAAGATCCACGAGAAAATAAAACCGAGGAGGGAACACGCTAACCAGCCGTGGCCCACCCCCTAGTCGCGACTGATGTGCTCGTTTGCCTCTCGAGTCTCCGATGTTGTTGATTCTTTCTCCCAGACGAAGTTTCTGACCTAAAACCACGTATAAAAAAGATCTCCCGACGATTCTCGAAAAGGAGCGCCGCAGAAGATAGAAACACAAAACAGAGAGGTAGGAGGCAGAAGAATGGAGGGGGAAAACTCCGGCGGGACGCTGCCGGTGTGATCTCCACCTCCTCCAACGACTCAAGCATCTTCACCATGATGAATGCGGAGTAGTCCACCCCTAGACTATGTTTTTTTGGCTGTAGCTATTGTATCTCTCTCTCATGATCTCGATTGTATTAGAACCGTATGAGTTGCATAACATGATTACGGTCATATTTGTATTACCTATGTGGTGGATCTTTATATAGTTGATATTTGAGATTACAATTGTTTAGTATTGGAAGTATATGAATAGATGCATATCATGTACCCCGTTCTTGTTTACTTGTTTTGATCAAACTTGTATGTGGGAGCGTGTGTGGGGGGAACGTGTGTATTAATTGGAGCAACAGAGGTGATCTTGTGGGTAGAATAGTAAAACTTGCGAATCATTTGGTTGTTTATCTTACTTAGTTGCCTCACTAGGGATAAACAAAATACCATGCTTAGACTAGATCAAGTACTCCCTCCGTCCCAAAATATAAGGCGCCTAAGGTTTAGTCAAAAGTCAATGTTTTTTCTAACTTTGACCAAGATTATACACAAAAATATAAATAATTACGATACCAAATCAATATCAATAGATTCATCATAAAGTATATTTTCTCAATGTATCCATTCAATAATGTAGTTGTACATATTTTGTCCTAAATATTCGGTCAAAGTAGTAAGATTTGACTTTTGACCAGTCCTGAGGCGCCTTATATTTTGGGATGGAGGAAGTATGCTCTTATTTTAACTTCATGTCATAGAGCTTAATGCTATACTCTGAATTGTCCTTAATACTAGATTTCTTGGAGACCCCCTTTCTAGTGGAGTATGTGTGAATTGTTAGTAAAATAACATATCTATGTTAGGACGTGATGCTCATATGAATTGCTATCCATACTTTAACATGTTGCACCAATATTATGTCAACTAGAGTGTCCTATGTCCACCACAACTCAAAGAGAGAGTGCATAAGCGAAACCATAAACCCCGGTCCATTTTAAACCATAAGAAAATACTATCCAACACATGTACATCACTTTTTTCCAGTATTAATTAAATCCGAAAATTTAAGAGAATTTAAGTTGCCATTTTTTCCTCCCAGATCCATAAGAGTACCTACTTTATGATTCTAATTTGGCATATTTTCTTGAATAAAAAACTAATGTACTTTATTTACCGGAATGATAACACATTACTTTTTGAACATTGGTGCATTCGATTAGAAGATGTCTAAGGAATTCTAAAGAGAGGATGTCTAAGGATAGAGGATGCCGAAAACAAGTGCTGGACTTCAAAATAAAAATAAGGGACCAATATTTATCTCTCATACATATAGTGATTGGATCTTATGAAGAGAAAAGCACTTCTATTTCTATACACAGGCGATGCACGGGGTGAGTACATAGGAAGATGCACACTGGGTGAGTCAAAATGCAAACTATCGTTGCCACTTTAAATACGCACTCTCAATAAGTGTTTACTTAGCGAAAGGGAGTAATAAATTATGTTATGTTCAAGATACTATCCATGAGCAGTTTCGCCTTATACAACTTGCAGAATAGTTCCAACAACGACTAGAACTTTACTTGCTATATCTGACCTGACTATTAAATTTGCAAACAATTGAAAAGAGAATGGTATAGCCATAAACATCTATGCTAAAGGAGCAACATAAACTTCATCTTTATGTGAATAGATGGTGACACCCATCTTCCTTGAGTTAATTACTATCTGAAATATTTGGATCATTGTCCCAATGATACAAAACCAAGTCCTTTGCACAAGGAGGTGGAATATACAACTTAATTTGCAGAGTGCGCTGGATATAACTCTATGTTTTTGAAACTGTGTCAAGGCTAGATCTACCTTCAACAACTAGCTGGAATAGCTACAGACAAATGAAAGAAGAAGAAAAAAGATTTTCTTGTATACTATATTTGTAAACCGAGGTAGGATTGATAGACTCAAGTACTCAACTAAGTAAAAAGCGATATTTATAGCATTGACAAGATAAACAAAAATATTTACATTCAAAATATCGTGAATAATAGAAAAAATTGCTGCATTTTTTAGCAAGCATAGAAATCTGCATGGCTTACCCATGAGGCCATGTAAAATATAGTTTACATATGATTTATGGTTGCTCGTACACTAACTATTGTGCAACACAGAATTCACCAGGTATCAATTTTTTGGCCAAATCAACTGTTGTCCTCATTTCTTCACAATTATACAGTTAAAGATTATACTCCTTTTTTGTACTATAGCATTTTTTTACTTTTTTTTAGATCTTATGCATCTCATTTACCATGTCTAAAGGAAATTTAGGAAATGTATAGTAACTCTAGAGCTGGCTGAACCGGTGATGACAGAGAGATGAGAAAGGGAGAAAAAACCCATCTTCTTATTTTCTTTTGTGGTTGTAATATGTATATTTAAGATCATAGCAACCGAACTACTACTATTTTGATAGGATAATGATTATATTTCTAAACGCAGGATTTGTGTGTGAAAGGGAGAGAGGGTAAGAGTAAGCAATTTATAGACCGAAGCTCCAAACCTAGACGGTTGCCTTGTGGTGGCCAGCCACAAATGGTAGGAGGAAGACACCAACCTAATAGAGATGAAGTTTAAAATTATTCGTATCATCTATGATATGTATGTTTTGAAACATAGAACTTTTTGTTTTCTGTGACAACACACGGGTATTTACCTAGTTAATGTGTAACGGAGGGGAGTAGAAAAACCTTAATATTCATTTTGTATTTTTTAAAATCTGGATAGCGTCCCCCACACTGTCACCTACGGAGTAGAGTTTCTCTCTCACAGCACACGACGCCACGACCGCCCCTGGTTCCACTGCCTCGTCGCCGCCGAGGAAAAAACCCTCCCTCTCCCCCGCCTGCGCGCTGCTGCTGCTTGGACCTCCCCCTCCCCATGCCTCCCGGCCACTGACGCGACAACCGCCCCCTCCCTTGCCACCATGCCGTCTGCCTGACGAAAGCCCCACTCCTTTTCCTCCCCATCGATGGAGGCGGATGAACTCATCCCCACCGGATCCCCAGCAGCTTCCACTTCGCGCGCCTTGGAGGGTTCCGTAGCGCCCCCCCGGAGTGGATGCCCCCCTCCGCCCCTTGCTTGTGGCTGGAGGAGGCCATCGACGGCGCGTTGGCCCGAATGGCCGAGCCTGAGTGGGCGCCGTTGCGGGCCGGGACGTCCTACTTCGTGCCGTCCCACCCCACTCGCGCCGGCCTGGGCCTCCTCGAGCTCGGCGCGGAAGGATTGGGATGCTGCCGCCCCACGGGCTATCCGGCAACAAGGAGGGCCGCGGCCATCGCGCTTCGGAGGGCTCCACAGCGCCGGCCTCCTCCTCCCGCGGGACACGCAGATGAATCGGAGCAAGAGGCGAAGGACGCCCTTCTCCTGCAGGTTGGCCGTTCGCGAGCCTCCCGGAGTGGATGGTCGACGCCCCTCCCCGCCTTATTGGGCAATGACCAAATTTATCTTCTGCGTGATTCTTAGAACTGAAATGTGGTGTATATTCAAAGATCACAACCCGAACAGAAAATTTATTAGTTTCCTCGATGAGTAAATTGCTTATTTTATCTTTTCCAGGTTACAGAAACATATTGGTTGTGTGATAGTCACCACTCTTTTATTTCGAATTAATTAAGTCCGTGCTTTGGTTGCACAAACTTGTATGATGCATCGTCCTTTTTTTTTTGAGCTGAAAACTGTAGGGAAGGTGCCGACAGTAAATTTTATTAAGAGAAAAAAATATGTACAAGAAGGACGAAAGAATATACAAGAGGGCTTAGCCCAGAAAAACTACAGAGCGTCTAGCCAAGTGACTAGGGAGGTTTTCAGACCATCCTTCATTCTATAAGAAAGAATGATGCATCGTCCTAAATGGTAGTCATGAGTGTAGTGACACTTGAAACTTTCTCCTAACTTTACTTGATCATCAAATTGGTTTAGGTCAGATGTAGTACTTGTATAGCTAAGTTTTGCTTTCTTGATTTGGCTTCTCTTTACTAAGCCATTTAGTTTCCTGTTTAGCAGTTCTAGCAAGTTAGGTGATTTTATTTACAATTCAGATTTCTCATCTAAGATACTTCAGTTACTTTTGCACTGTTGGCTGGTTGTTATCTATGGGAATTTCACTAAATTGGATATTTTGTTGCTCCGATTTGCAGGCGTTGGACAAGATCAGGTTCGAGAGCCTTACTGACGAGCAAGCTGGATTATCCTGGACAAGGCCACGAACACACTCACGCTTATTGACAGTGGTATCGGTATGACCAATTCAGATGTCGTGAACAACCTTGGTAGCATTGTAAGGTCTGGACGAAGGAGTTCATGGAGGCACTGGCTGCTGGTGCTGATGTGTCCACGATTGGTCGTTTGATGTCTGTTTCTGCTCCGCTTACCTTGTTGCTGAGAGATTCATTGTGACTACCAAGCACAACGATGATCAGCAGTACGTGTGGGAGTCTCAGGCTGGTGGGTCCTTCAGCATTACACATGATACTGGACTGGAGAGCCCCTCTACAGGGGCACAAAGATCAACCTCCACCTCAAGGGCGACCAGGTACAGCAAAGCATTACTTGTTCAGATTATTGTTTGCTTGCACTTGCTGCCTATGCTATGTTTGGTTTGCAGCTTAATATGCTCTGGATCGACTGTAGGTTGTTTAGTATTTCTTTTTTGACCGCAAAACCATAGGGGTCTACCCTACGGTGTAATTTTCATTTATCAAGGACCGAGAGTACAAGAAGTTAGACAAAAAAAACATTACATTGTAAAAACTACAGGAGGAAGGGGAAGAGGTCAACTACTGTACAAAGAAGCATAAAACACACTGTAGGTTGTTTAGTGTTTCTAGGTGGCTATAGAGAATATGCTGTAGACTGAATAATAATGCAGGTCATGACTCTTTCAATATGTAATGAGGGTGCCTGGTTTTGTCAATGATGAGTTGATGATTAGTTTGGGCAGGGTCAATTTTCATCAAATGTTGTCAAATCAAGCCATGTGAATGTTTCTAAAAAGGCAAGTGACTGAGTTTTGTTTAATTTTTGCTGCTCAGCACCCTTGAGTGAGTTGTTGTACTTTATCAACTTGTTATCTTTCATATGACCTATGTTTGTAATTTTTGCAGTTCTGCTTACTTTTTGTTGCTCAAATCTTTCGATTGCGTTGAGTTAGGAGGTGTACCCATCTTGCTCTATTATACTGTATGTTTTTTCTGCTTGAAAATGTAGAAAGACTTACTGTCTAAATCTTGATCTGTAAGATGCTGCTTTCAGTGCTTTGCTGCCTGTTATAATTTCGAAGTACAGTATTTGTTTCACATGATGATATTGAACACGCACATGGTATCTTCTCTCAAACAGCTCCTGGACTCGCTCCACAAGGTAGTAATCAAACACAGACATCAGCATTTTCCTTGGATGTCTCAGCAAAAGGCCGACAGGCAAATAGTTGTACATCTGTGCTTCTTCACGGAGTCCCTAATATCGGACAGATTTTGCCGGGTGTTAACCAAGCAGTAAGCCTAGTTGAATGCAATCCATGTTTAGTGTAAAAGATTGATTATAGAGTACTACAGTAGATGGAAGAATAGTTAAATGGTCTTGGATTGTTGCAGGATGGCGACGATGATGTTGCGGCAGTGAACCGGGCGACGGAGTGGACTGGTAGTGGTAGACGACGGGGCTGTGCTGAGCCGTACACGAAGTTGGCGAGCTTCCAGGTCCAGGAATTTTTCCCTCCACCCCGCACCCTCTCGCCAGTCGCCACACATCCGCACCATCGAACCCAATTACCTGAATACCCTCGATGTTTCCCCGCAACCACGAGCGCTCCAACCCTTCTCAACAAACGGGCGGTGGCAGTCCTGTAATTCTCAGGAAGCGCAATGCCCTTCCCCCACCCCTCCGAGTATAAATAGGGGCCAAGCCCCCCTCCAATTGCCCCCTTGAGAATTTTCTCTCGATCGCTTCCTCCATCCCCCGGGTCTCTCTTCCGATCTTCCTCTCCTTCCGTCTTTCCCTCCCAGCGTCTTCTCCTTTTCGGCTTTGGCTCTTCCTGCCGTGTGCCTGACCCTGGTGGGTCCTACAACCACGCCATCCTTAAATTTTCATTTTTTTCTCCTTGTTTTTTCTTTGCCTCCCATCAGAAACCGCCTTTTCCCCTCTTTCTCGTTTTATTATTATTTTTCGAGAGAAGGCATCGCTCGCTGCTGACGTGGCCTGTTGGGGAGAGGTGAGCCGTCGATATGTCTCTGAGCGAGAAGCTGGAGGCGGCGCGTGCGGCACTGGGTAAGCGCAAGGAGCGGGAGCGGGAGCTGCAGGCACAGCTTGGCTCCGCGGCGCCTGCTCCCACCGCTAAAGCCGAGCTGTCCAAGCCGGGCAACGACAACAAGCTCTTAGCCGGGAACCTGGCCCACGAGTTCCTGACTCGCGGCACGGTCCTAGGCCGCCGGATCGAGGTGACGAGCACGTTCCCCGGCCACCGGATCGAGCCGACGTGGCAGCCCGCTCGGCCCGAGCCCGAGCCAAAGCAGAGGTACGCCGAGCTGTCCTGGCTCCTCATGGCCAACGGGGCCCACATCCCCGGCGTCGTCAACCCCACGCAGCTCGGCCGCTGGCTCCAGATAAAGGAGTGACGCCGGCAGCCGCCGCGCCATTGATTGCCCAGGAAGGAAGAAGAAGGCACCAAGACATAGCGGTTTCGCCGTTCGATCCCCTCTTCATTTATACTAGTACTGTAGTTTAACTTGTTGTTGCTGCTGCTGCTGTTCTTGTACTTAGCTTGGATGCATTGCCACTAGTCTTCTCGTTCCATTTTATTTTTGCCTACTGCATCATCATCATCATCCATGCGTATGCGTGTTAATCTGATGCGTTCGAAAGTCGACGGAACTGGAGGAAACGTTGCCATGTATGGCGACGCAACGAGCATGGCGTGCGCGTGGTTTGCATCGGCAGATATAGCAAAGGCTTGCGCTAGTTGGTCCCCGTTTTTTCCATCTCAGCGTCTGGGTCTGTCACCAAAGCATGGGTTTGGGTAGTTTGCGCGAGCGCCGGCTCTCAATAAATACGGGCAGGCAGCTGGCGCCCACCGCGTGCCAGGAGAAACCACTAGATCTGTATCGTTAAGGCCCAGGGGAGTGTTGATTATTCAGACAGGCTTCCGCTGTGATGAATTAAGCCATGATAACATGGTGAACGTCTGGTCTTGCTGCTCTTCACACGTACTCCCTCTCTTTCAAAATATAAAGTATTTTAGCTTTGTAAATGGAGTGTATCTAGATCCTTTTTAGTGTATATAAGTTCATTTACGTTTGGAGTGAACCTACGTACTAAAAAGGATCTAGATACACACCTTTCATAAACTAAAACATCTTATATTTTAAAACGGAGGGAGTAGTATATATCCCTTGATTTTCTTATTGGAGCAATGAAGGAAGGGGTTGGGTTGTGTACATGGGTTAGGTCGGCCTCAATCTTTGTTTCCAGAGGAAAGCTTAGTTGGTCGTTGTTGTTCCCACCCATTGATTGGTTGGCGTTGTTCCAAGTGATTTGGTTCTTCTAACTACGCCTGGTCCATCTTGGCCTGGCATGGTTGCAAATGCATATAACCGGGATCGGTGTTGATCCGGTCCAACTTAGTTTCCGTTCATCGTCTGGTCAATGGTCGATGTCCTCTGTCTCGAAACAGATGTAGCAAGTTTTTGTAAATTTGGATGTATCTAGATTAAACAGTCTCTAGATACATCCAAATTTAGACAATTTGAGAGGGGTATAAAACATTCTAGCACTTTTCTAAAATAAATGTATGTAGACATGTTTTAATGTGTACGTTCACTTATTTTAGAATGTATCTAGTTCACTTTAAAATACTATCTCCGGTCCATATTAATAGCCTCAACATTGACTTCTATCTAGATACAAATATATCTAGTCTAAATACTTGACTAAATTACGAATCTAGATAAAATCAAAGCTATTAATATGGATGGGAGGGAGTATCTAAAAGTTCTTACATTGTGAACGGAAGGAGTAACTTACATTGAGAGAAAACTACTCAATGTCTAAGTAGGACGAGAACGAGAAGCAGCCCAGAGAACAACCAAGTCTGCTAATGCATAAATGATAAATTTTTCACATCATATTCTGCATTGAAACAAAACACTATTTCTCTTGCAAAGTGAAATCACAAAGAGAACTTACACTAAAGAAAAAACTAAAACTTTCAAAAAAAATTGGTAGAAGGTTAGAACGGTGGAAAGCCAAACGAAACAATTCAAAAAAAAGTTTATTGAAAGGTGGAAAAGAACTAAAAATCAAAAATAAAAAGGATACAATCTAAAAACAAAGATGGATGGGGTTAGCACCAGGCGCCTGTATGGCAAGCAGGTGCATCTGCACAGGGCCTCCAGAAAATTAGAGCCCCAAAATCTTGTTTATTGCTAATTACTTTTTGTTAAAAAAATAATCTAACCAATCGTTAAGCTAGGCCTCTCTTCACGTCTGTACATTCCTACAAGCACTACTACTCCGCTCCGAGAGGTCTAATATTCTCCCCTTGATTGTTCTAGTACTACTTGGCGCCAGTTAATTGCAACCCTTAGTTTCTATCTAGAGGGTGTTTTCTTTCTCATAGAGCATTTGATCATCTCTCTGAGGAAAAAATTCTACTCCAATTAGAATTTGGGTGAAGAAGATTCCTCGACCAAAATTAATTGAATATATTTTGCATAGAGAAATGCTACATAGAAATATAGACGACTCATTTAAATTAAAGGGCAATACATTGTTTGCTAAGAGGTCACTTGTTTTTAGCAAGATTTGTTCTTACGGAAAATTGTATTACCAACACAATAATGAAAAAAGTTAAATCAGTAGTGATTTAGGGCCAAATTTCAAAATTTGCACCAGGCCTCCGGTTTCTCGGATACAGCCCTAGTTAGCACGACTATGAAAATGAGCACATAATATTCTAACAAAGACTAAGCTCGATTGTCGTGCCAACACAAGGAGAGACCACAACTCGTTTGCTAAAAGAGGATAATCAACGGATTTGTACACTTACCTTGGTCGCGCTTTCTCCCTCTTTGCTTACAAGCTTGATACTTTCTTTGTACTGGGAGACTATGTATCTTTTTATTTTTCTTTTGCTTTTTCTTTTTCTTTTTTATTCTTTTCTTCCTTTTAATACTACTATGTCAACTTTTGTATTTGCTTACATACTCTCACTTTCCAAGGGCAAGTGTACAATGCTTAGCCAAACACAAAATGAGCTGATCTCATAGATAGATACACACACATGAAGATATGGGGTTAACAAGGTGGAGCAAGTTATACCTTCGGTATTGATGACGACTTGCAATCGGTGTTGGAGATGATGTTCGGGTGTCGCGGTGTCGTAGAGCACAAGATATGATGTTTTCGTGGAAGCTTGTTGTTAGTTAGGCGACACGCACACGAAACACGAACAAACAAAAGGAGAAAGTCGGAAAACAAACTTGAGGTGAAATGGGATGGTGAAAAACTCTCTGTCTCGGGCGGTAGTACCGTCGTTTTCGTCCGGCAGTACCACTGACAGTTAGTACCGTCGGTTAACTTCAGTAATACCGCTTGCAGTTGGTAGTACCGCTTACGATATCCGGTAGTGCCGCTTCACAGGTTCCTGGATGTGGGGATCTCGAAATTGGGTGAAAATTCGCAGAAATCTGACCAAATTTGGGGCTTGAAACACAAAAGGAAGGTAGATCGACACCAATAGCAACAGATCTACGGATCAAATCCACCAAAAAATGCACCAAAACTCAAGATTGATCCAAAGGCCATGGGGCTCTTTTTTTTGGGACAATTTTCAAATTTATGGTGGATAGAAGAAAATTTTGTGGGGACAATTGTAATCAACGAGGCTCTTGATACCAATATGTTGGGGGCGATCCCTTGGGGTTGCCCGATCTTTCACGAATCCCTGTGGAAATCGATATGGAGGCGAGTGGGGAAGAGGGAGGGGATGAAATCCACGAACACACACGCGAAAATCTCGATGAACACACACACACACAAAACACGATACAAACCAATAGCTCACGCCGACGGCCACCGGTCCGGCACAATCCCTAGGACTAGTGATGGGCAAGGATCTCTCTCTCTCTCTAACCGACACGACGAGTGAGAGTCTTGGTGAAATCTTGACAACTTGGCGAAGGACTCTGACACCAAGGCCTTGCACAACTTGAACGCACGAGGCAAAGCTGAAGAGGTGGGGGATAATTGGTGCTCCTTGTCAAAGGAGCATGAGACTAGAATTATGTAAATCCACAAGGGTTTCTTCTAATTCCAATTATCAAGTATGAGGTTACAATGAGGAGGCGGGGGACTATATATAGACCAACCACTTAAGTAGGGGTAATTTGGGCAAAACGGAAAGTATTGAGGGGGGGGGGGGGTACAAGGCCTGAGGGCCGAGCTGGTGCACGTAGGCACTATGGCGGCCGATAGTACCGGGCTCATGTCCGGTAGCATAGGGTTTCACCAGTAGCAGGCGCGGTAGCACTGGTCTTTGCCTGTCTTCGCACTCCAAGAGCGGCAGAACCACGCTTAGTCGCCGGTAGTACCGATAGCGGCGGTAGTGCCGCCTTCTTGGTACTGGGAGGGTCTAGGGACTCCGCTGGTGCTCTCTACTCTAGGCAGTAGTACCGTTGTAGCTGGGCGGTAGTATCGCTTGTGGTTGTAGTACCATGGTCCATGGCTGGTAGTACCGCTTGATCTAGGTAGCTGCTGGGTTCTTCGATTGTTCCTTCTCCGCTCCACTGGTTCATGCCTTCATACCTAAGGATGCACAGTGTTGGGGCATGAAGTAGCAAGCCATTACGGGTGTATCAAAGTCACACGAGGAGAGGAGCAAGTTAACCTTATCTTGTAGGAGTTGGGCTCGGGAACGAGTCATTGGTCCACTTGGTGGTGAGGATGTAGATACGTCCGTAGGATGGGCAGCATCATATCATCCACTGGCCATATTTCTTACTTTCAACGTTGTGGATGCCATCCCCGCACTCTAGCTTGCCATGGTGTAAAACCCAGACCCTACGCTCTAAGCAACAAGCCAGGATGAACCCAAAGTGCATAAGGTGTCCTACCGCGGAGGCCCAAGGGCCACCCACGTGTAGGCCCCGTCTAAGCGGAGTAGGGCACGGTACCGCCCAACCACCCTATCCACTTTGCAAGAACATCGTATCAAGTGCGAGCGACATAGTCGACAGGTATGCGAACAAAAACATACACACGTGTATATCAGTGATGACTGCAAGTGCACAGACCAATTGTAGCTAGTTTTGAAGTAAAGATATCGAACCCACAGAGAGCTATTGGTAAAGGTCTTTATGCCCCTCGTTACTATCTACCAAAGAATACTAGTAAGTTGTCTTTGATTTCAAGTAAAGGGTGTTTGAATGGTTTATAGTTGTTTGCAGAAAGTAATTAAAACAAGTAACAAGATTGTATGAAAGCGTGGTTAAACTCAATAGGGCTAAAACGTTCTCGGGAATGTAGGATACACCGCTAGCATAGTACTATTATTATATGTAATCAAGATAACATACTTCTTATGTCATGATATGTGTGAAGAGAGCCCCATAATAATATGTTCACGACAAGGCTCGTAGGAAGCCACTTTGTTGAGCCAAGTGTGAGGTCACCTCTAAAAAACCACGGCAATGCCTAAGAGCAATCACCCATACAGACCATCACAATTAAGGGTTTCTCCATGGATATCGTAGTTAGCTTAGGGAGTCCCTCTTAACCCCCTTTGACCGCGTGGGTTACGAGCCAGCGCCAATCTGTCACGGGGCACTCCGGTACGCTTCCAAGACACGTCCAAAGGGTTTCTTCCTCCCTTAGTCCCGAAGGTAAATGATATGTGGTCGACTTCACATATCATCTACAGAGAGAAATCAAACACAAGTCATAATTATATCATAAACAAGCAAGTCATATGGACACAAGAATAGATCATATTTATTACAAGTTCATAGTGGTGCTAGGGTTTCTCCATCTCCCCAAGAACAAAGGAACTACTCACTCATGGAAGCAATCAACAACATCATCATAATCAAATGAATGGATTAAAGTACGAGGGTAGATCTAATGCCAACCACAATTGGATATGGAATTACAAAGTGATCTAATAGATGAAAGATGGAGTAATGGTGGTGATGAAGATGCATCGGTTGATGATGAAGGGGATGATGCGTTGTCCTTCGATGATCCAAGTGCCTTCTCCTCTTGAGCAATGGTGATGGTGGAGATCTTTTGGAGGCGGCGGCTATGGAGTTTCCAAGGAGCCAGGGCTCCACCGTGGAGGTGTATGGAGAGGTGTATTCTCCCTTGGCTCCTTGCCTCTTTATATAGGCCTATGGGTACCCCCCCAATAGCCCCCAATACGTTCCTTATGACCTAAGGGAGGTCTAGGAACAAACAAGGATGAATTCTGTGAAGAAACGCGTTTAGGACAGTGTGCCCTTGTGAAATGCAGGCGGGCCAGTAATGCGTACTACCACGGTCGTTATCGGTGCGGTATGCTCTCGTATTTTGGCTGCCATTTTTCATACGAACTCCAATTTGGGTGTTCTTTGGCTCATTGGATCCATATGGACGAGGGCTACAACACCAGTGCCTTGGATCATCATTTGGAGTTGATGGAAAAATCAACTTTTCCCATCCCCTCAAATGGCTAAGTCTGGTGCTTGCAACTCCATATTGAATCCTCTTGGCTCCATTTATCCATGATTCTCCATAGCATCTACACACAAATCAAAGACAATAAAAAGGTAATAAAATCCTAATAAAACTACTAATGTGCAAAGCCCATGTGAAAATGAATGAAAACTAGAAATCAATACATAATAGACATAGTTGTAGATAGATGTATCAAGTAACAAGTGACAATATAAATAATTTATATACTTATATATGCATCAATTTTGGACTCATCAACTTCCCCAAGCTAGACTCTTGCTTGTCCTGAGCAGTAAAGTGGCTTATGGAAAAGGTCATCATGTTCATGAGGCACAAGTCGACAACATAAATGAGGCACAAATTGAAACAAAAGTATAATACTGGATGTAGAAGATCAATGCCTTGTATCCTTATTTTCTCTGCAAGCTCAAAGTAGGAAAGATCATATTCATATAAGGCAGCACAAGCTTAGCTATGTCAATCCATAAAAGATCAATTAAAACTTCAATGCTCCATGTCAAAAAGTGAATCTAGCTTGAAAGCAAACTTGTGATCCTTTTATTGAGCCTTTTAATAAGTTTTGTATCTCCTTGACTTTTGTAAAGTAAGGGCTTCAACAAGAATATGAATTTACTTACGGTTGGCAGTCCTATGCGGTCAGCACTTCATCCATTTGTAAAGCTCATCAAAGTTAGAGAGCAAGAATACTATACAAGCTTAGGTAAATAAGGACAATCAAAGTAGAGTTTAATATAAGTATAAATAACTAGAAATACAACAATCAATCCAATTCTTCTAGTTAACTCTCAGCTTGTCAAGGAACACTAGAATGTTTTAATAGCAAAATTGAGTAAGAGAGTTTCATGTCCAAAGTAGTATAACAATGAAGTGTCTTATTTACACCCACATCAATAAATTAAGTCTATCAAAAACACTTCTAATCCAATCATTGTCTTTCAAGAAAAATTTGTAAAGTAGTAATGAGCCCATGCCAATGACTTGTTATGTGGATCCTCATATATATATATATATATATCTTTTTTTTCTTTTTTTTCAAGGATCGCTGAATGTTTCTTTTGCAAGTGTTTGCACAACCTTTAAGAGTACCAATACTTTTGCCCATATATTGACACGTATGCCACTCATGTCATCAACTCATAGCCGAAATCCGGGGTTATACCATAGATCATTCAAAAGCTAGCGGAGTTGTTGGCATCCCAAAAGTGTGCATTAGAGACATAAAACAAAGTTGTCTCACTTTTTTTGAGCTAGTACCATGGTTTGATCCACAAGGTTAGCTTTGGCATGCATCACAATTACCACTAGACTTTATTTCAATCAAACAATTCCTTTCATGAGTGTCGTTAAGACTATCAAAATACCTATGGGGTTAAGTATCATCAAGGGTATACTCTCAAGACAATCATTCATCAAACAAGTTGTAAATTTCAGACTGTTTCTTGTTGTACTTGTTTGGCAATATTATTTCCAAGGCAAGACTCGGTTAGCTAAAAGAACTAGAGCGGAAGTTTCCACAACTAATCATAATACCAATAAAAAGCTTTACTCTAACTATTTTGAATTACTCCCACTAGCATGGCATCTTCACAAATCAGCCAACTAAGATAAACAATTCAAACTTAAAAAGTGGGAGACAAAGGTTTTAAGTGTAGAAATTATGGCAATGCATTTTTAGAGGATCACAATGTTCTTCTCAAGCCGGATAAAGATATTAACAACGTGCATCAATCTCTATCTCAACTCTTATGAATCCCAACAAAAGCAAGTGCATCCATTATACAAACATGAAACACAACTTACCTAAGCAAGCATTCAAAAACATCGGATACGTGATTGCACAAAGAGTTTCATTGAAGAAGAGCATTGCACAAGACTCTACAAATGCAGAAGTAACTTCCCCAAGCTAGAACTTTTGTAAAAACCAAACTTGAATAGTTTACCATAAGAAAAGAGAAAATGCAGTTATCAAAAGAGAGTATGAGAAGTGGTTACCTCCCCAAGCTTGAACAAAGAAAGGATGACACACTTTACCGTTGAGGTACGAATAACCTCACTTTTGATGGACATGGACCTTTGGTTCAACGAATACTTCCTTGTTGAAGTGTTGAGTTGAAACAACCAAGTGGCTTGTGCCAGTATTTACACGGTTGACCCAAACCATGCACGTCATCACACAAGATTCAAGTCCCTACGAAAATAACAAATAAAGTAAAAGCAAACAATTTGGTGTACGAATGGAGTTTGTTCACCTAACCATGAGAAGAAAATAAAATAAACACAAAACACTACAGAGAATTATAGGCTAGGGAGTTCCGTGGGTAGGAAAAATAAAATGAAGTATAAAGGAATTTGTAGAAGGTAACCCACTTACCTGAGATTGTCAAAATAAAAAGATTAGAGGGATTATAAACATTTTGTATCGTCTCTGCCCTTACTGCGCGATGCTGCTCCTTGGTATGGGCGCGTGGTACGGACGGGCTCCGCATGTACTGCACCTTGTCTTCTTGCTCTTTTTTTGAAGGCTCCCGACAAAGTCGGTACGACCGGGTGGTACGGGCGGGGTGCGCCCATAAGGGTGGTCGTTAAAACTTCAGTGTCCTCTTCCTATTTTCTTTGCCTGATAACGAGGTCGGTACGGGCAGACGGTACGGACGCGTCCGACCGTACTAATGCTCGTTAAGCGTGTTGTCAACTTCCTGGAGAATTTTCTACTTCTTACGAATTGTCACATGAGCGGTACAGACGCGCGGTACGGATAGGTCCACCCGTACTACTGCTTGTTAAGCTCACTATGAGCTCCGGATCAAGTTGATTTTCTCCGAAAATTATACTAAGAACCTGAAACATTAGTCCAGCATCCAAATAAAGTAAACATATATTATGGTTGAGAAGATTTAACCAAGATATGCAACACATGATTAGAGCAACAATAATTCTTCTTGTCGAAAATAGTCCCAAGCCAACTCTAATAGTAAATCATGCATATATATAAGTGCCAATGCAACATGAATGCAACTAAACTCAATACACAAAATTAAGAAAGACACCTAAAAACTTCCGGGTTGCCTCCCGGGAAGTGCTTTCTTTAAAGCCATAGCGAGGCTTCGAAGCTCCATTATTACTTCAATAGATATCAACTAGATAATTTTTTTATTCTTACCTCACATAGGAGTTTGGAGCACTTACTATCATAGTTCTATCGAAGTCGCACCCGCTTATGGTGCATAGGAGTTTGGTAAATAAATAAATTGTTGCTTCCAAATGATGATGGATATGTCATATATGATGAGCATGCCTCCATAGATAGCTTTATCAAAAGTATTAGAGACTTACATATGAATTCAAATGTTTTACCTTGGTTGGTATCATAAGGATATAATTCATAATACTCCTCCTTGGTTGCACTATCATGGGGCAACACTTCGTAGCACCTTTCTTTTGTAACAGGGAAAAATTCAAAGGCGTCTTTCTCCTCTAGTTCATCACACTTGCTAGCAAGTTCATCAGTTCTAGAGATATCAAGCCACTCACAAAAGGAAGCATCATCAACAAATATTTCATTCGCAATGTGCCCTTCTTGTCCCTCCACATTAGTACTACAAGATTCTATCTCTAATTCATCATTATTTATGTCCTCCAAATGAGTATCTAGGCACAAGGCCTTCGCAGATAAATTATCACAGATAAATTACCTTGAGTTTCAACATAATAAGAATCATTACTAGATATATAGGCATCATAAACAGTTTTGTCATTTTTAATATTCCATATTGGTTCATGCTCATGAGTATCAAATATGTATATAGGATTTGGAGAAGAGGGTATAGGTGAGTGATCACTTAGCTCATCTTCCTCTTCTTGTTCATGGCCTTTAGGTGTGGTGTCGGGGATATTATCTATATCTTCCTTTGCAAACTCATTTGGGAGTGAGCCATTATTCGCCAGGCTTCTGTCTAGTTCAGTTTGTGGGATGCCAAAATAATTTGCTGCCAATTCTTCAATGGTTTTTTCTTTCTTGATTTCAATCTTCTTTTAATATGACAACTTTTTGAATTGGCTGCAATTTACCTTGAGATCTTCTTCTTCAAACTATAAAGACATAACTTGTTTCTTTGGATGAGCCTTAGGGGGTTTAACATTACAAGGCTGTGTGTAACATTCCCACTCCTTTGGAATCTGCAAATGCTCAACATAGGTTTTGACAATTCTAATAATTATACAAGGGTCAAGATTAAAATCTCCAAGTAGTTTCTCTACTTTACCAGATGCTAGAAATTTTCTTAAGCAATCATATTCTATAGGATCCTTTTTATTAAGTCCAATTCCAAAATGGTCTTTTTCCATTATTTCATCTCATAACTCCATCATCTTATCATCGGTAATATATTCTTCATTCTCCTCTATTGAGGATTCATGTTGCAAAGCTGCATCGCAATATTCATAGAAATACCCCTTCTCTATTTCCTCACCAAACTCAGGCCAATCATTATCAGAATCATTACTAGATAATGAGATATCATTTGCATGCATACTATTTGTGTGTGGAAAGTTATTTTTAGAAGTAGGAGATTCAAGTGGTTGATCAAGTTGCTCCTCTGCATTCTTATGAAGATAACTCGCAATTAGCTCAGTGATAGTCTTACCTTCGGGCTTACTTTCCACTAGTTGAGAGGGTGCAACATCAAGTGCCACCTATTTATTAACAGTATGTTCCGGTGGTTTAGGTGGAGGTTCTTTAAGTGGAGTTTCCTCCACATTATCCTTTAGATCGCCCTGCAAAAGGTTAGATTCTTCCATGGCGGCTTTAATCCGCTTATCAATAAATGTATTGTTAAGGAGGTTGTCTTGGTAATAGCAGAATATAGGGTGAACTTCTTTATTAAACTTAGTGATACGTCCATTTTGCATCACTATTTTATATCATAATTTACTATTGTTCATTGATATATTTCATATTAAGGGATGACACTTATGTTATTTCATCTACTTTTGCATGATTGATGACTTTTGGAGGATGAACCACCGGAGTCAGGATTCTGATGAAAAAAGCATTGTCCAGATGCAGTATTTGCGAAGATCAGAAAATCCCAGAAAATATACGGAAATTCCTATTTTTTCAAAAGATGAAGAATGCCAAAGGGGAAGTGGAGATGGGCCGTAGGGGGCCCACACCACCCCCTAGCGCAGGCCCCCTTGGGCTGCGCCACCAGATGGTGTGGCCACCCTAGCCCACCTCCAGCATCGCCCTTCCGTGTATATATTCCCCTCGGAAACCTAAAGTTCGTGGAGTGACCACAGAAAGATTCCGCCGCCTCTACGGGGCGGAAACTACATAGAGAGAAAGAACTCTTTGGCATGCAGAAATCTGCGAGGGAAATTCCTTCCCGGAGAGGGGAGATCATCGCCATCAACACCGTCATCAAGCTAGACTTCATCGAGATCATCATCATCATCTCCACCAGCACCATCACCACCACTCCGTACGGCTGTAACAATTGGGTTGAATCTTGCATAGTTCTTAGGGGAAACTTTCTCGGTGTTGATTACTTGTTGTAGTTGATGCTATTGAGTGGAACCATTGAATTATTCTTCATGTTCATATTGTTACTTATCATTATTTCATCTCTGATATTGATCCATATGATGTCTCGTGAGTAGTTCATTTAGTTCTTGAAGACATGGGAGAAGTCATGTTGTTAGTAGTGGAATTGTGTTGAGAAAGATTTAATGGTTTGATATTTAAGTTGTGGTGTTATTCTTCTAGTGATGTCATGTGAATGTCGACTACATGATACTTCACCTTTATGGGCCTAGGGGAATGCATTGTGTATTTGGCTACTAATTGTGGGGTTGTCGGAGTGATAGAAACCTAAACCCCCGTTAGGAAACTTTTGCATAAGGGAGTGTAGGATCTCAGAGTTTAAGGTTGTGGTTAGGTTTTTATCTTAATTACTTTCTTATAGTTGCGGATGCTTGCAAGGGGTATAATCACAAGTATGTATTAGTCCTAGTAAGGTCAGTACATTAGCATAGGTTCACCCACACAACACTTATCCAACTAGAGAAGATTAAACAACTATATGAAGCGAAATCACTTACACTGTGTTTGGATGTATGAATTAGAGTCTGGAATCGTGGAATCTGGAATCCGGGGGTCAATTTCTGCCGTTTGGGTGCACTATGAATTGTTGCACGGAAAGGTTGCCAAATTTTGAGCCCTGCTCCCTCGCGTGCTAACTAGCCGGCCCGCGATTCAGAGGTCGCAGCATCGGAATCATTTGAACTCAAATTCCTGCATGCCCGTTAAACCGTAATGTAAGCGAGGCACTCGGAGCTCCTTCCGGATGTAAACCAGAAACCATGACCGCGACCTTGAGGGACCGGCGGCGACACACCGGTATGCTTCTCCTCACCTCCTATCCATCTCCCCTCCCAGCTATCCTCTCCCTTTCCATGTTGTCCTTCGAGGCCAGCTTGTCGGACGCCCGTTTGTATCCTCCTTTGAGCCCGCCCCTAACCCTAGATCGAACAGGCAGCGGGAGGGGAACAGCGGTGGTGGCGGAGGCCTGGCCCTCCCTAAGCCTGCCTCTTCCCTGTCCCTCTACTTTCCATTGCAAGAGCTGCTCTCGAAATCTAGCGCGTACTTCTAGAGAATGCCAACGGCAAGCAAGCACTGAATCATTTTTGGCTGCAATCGTACATGGATTCAGTTGTTCACTGCTTTAGTTTAACAGTTAGTATTATTGTTTCATACATTCAGGTAGCTGCATGAGTTAGTTCCAGATGTTCTCACTAGCTCTAAAGTACCGGGATTTTCAACATGTGGTCTAGTACAAGACAGAAAAGCTTTACCTGACAGTCAGGAGCTCTTGATGCCTGCTTGCTGCTTTTGTAGAGACACATTTTGATACGATGCATGAAATACATATGAGATAACACAGGAGTGACGAGTCTGTCCATCGCTGTATAGAATTTGAGATGACAATGTCCTGCTACTACAGAAAGCACAAGAATAGCTGTTGGAGATGATACAGAAGCATTATACGTGCCCGGCTCGCTTGGATCCCTAGCCTAATGCGCTTCGGTTTATGTTGTCCAAACTCGTATATAAATATTATAATATACACATCTATTTTTCATATATGTATACAGGTTTATGTTGTTCAAACTCAATAAAACATCAAATTCTATGGTTTGTACATCCAAACATGAATTGGAATTAAAGACCACACTTTGATTCCAATGACAAATACCAAGCACACCCAAACAACATAATTAGAATTGAAAGTCATTTCATTTCCATCTTGGATTTGGAAGTTCCACTCTAATTCAATTCCGAGCCTAAATTCCTACATCCAAACGCAGCATTGACAATATTCCCATGTGTCCTCGAGAATGTTTGGTCATCTTAAGTAATACAACCGGCTTGTCCTTTGCTAAAGAAAGGATTGGGCCACTTGCTACAATTATTATTATTGTCTTTTATTTACTCTCACTTCATTTATCTGCATTATCAAAAAAACCCAAAAAATCCGTTTGCTAAGTATTTACACAGAATTCCTGATCGAAGCCACTTGTCAACACCTTCTGCTCCTCGTTGGGTTCGACACTCTTATTTATCAAAAGTACTACGATACACCCCTTATACTTGTGGGTCATCAAGACTATTTTCTAGCGCCGTTGCCGGGGAGTGAAGCGCTATTGAAGAGTGGATCTGGTAAAGGAAACTTCTACTGTGAGTATTGTTTATTTTTGTTTGTTACTTTATTTTCAATATGGATAATTCACTTAGTTTCTTATTTCGGAATGCTACTACCACTGCTAAGGTAGTAGATTGACCACCACCTGCTGAAATTGATCCTTTTAAAATACCTACAAAAATTGTTGATCGTGTTATGGATAACTACTATTTTGGAGATGGAACTGTCCATCCCGGTGATCATTTGCTTTTTATACATGAATTATGCGGATTGTTCAAGTGTGTAGGTATTACAACAGATCAAGTTAAGAAAAAGCTATTCTCTGTATCATTGAAAGGCAGAGGTGAGGAATGGTATAAGCTGCTAAAGAATGGCCAATATCTTGAATGGGAGGAAATTGTACCTCTCTTTTATTCCAAATTTTATCCTCCTAGTGAGATTCATAAAGATCGGAATCAAATATATAACTTTTGGCCTTGTGATGGAGAGAGTACCGCCCAAGCTTGGGGGAGATTGAAGTTACTAATGCTCAAATGTCCTATTCATGAGCTCCCTAATAATATTATTATCAATAACTTTTATGCAAGGCTTTCTCTTCATGATAAGGATCTATTGGATGCTTCTTGTGCTAAATCATTTACACGTATGAAAGAAGAAGTTAAATGGGATCTTCTAGACCGTATTCAAGACAATGCTGAAGCATGGGAGAATGATAAAGGAAGAAAGTCAGGTATAAATTATGATTATGAATGCATTAAATCTTTTATGGGAACTGATGACTTTCATAATATTAGTGTTGCTTATGGTCTTGATTCTCAAAGTATGGCAAATTGTTTTAAGGCCTTTGCCTCTTATATTGAAATTCCTCAAAAGAAATGGAACAAGTATCATGAGCCATATAAAGATATTGTTAATTATGTTCCTGCTAGAAATACTGAAGTTTATACTGCTTATTATATTTTACTTGAACCTTACATCGAGAAAATACCTTTCCCTGTTAAGGTAAAGGAACATTCTATGATAGCTAGTATGGTTAACAAAAGTACAAAGAAAGTTGTAGAACCTGATGAACAAATAAATGTTGAACCTGTAATAGCAAATGTGAAAGACCTTGTCACTAAAAATGTAGAAGATTGGCGCGTTATCCTTTGTAAGGATACTTCTAATATTGTTTCACATCCTAGTAGAACTAGGAAAGCTAGTGTCCCTATGTTTTCTGTCAGAATAAGTATTCATTGCTACTATGGTTCATGTGATAGTTATATGGTTAAATTTATTCATGATGCTGAAATTTATTATGAGAGAGGGAAAATGTTTTTATGCATCTCAATAATATTAAGTTTCCTTGCTTTATGCTAAAAGTCATTATGTTGCACTTGTTTTGCCTTCCTATGCTAGTAGCCTCTGGTTTCAATAATTTATTTTCTTACAAAATTCCCTTGCATAGGAAGTGGGTTAGACTTAAATATGTGTATATTTGCTTCTTGATGCTCTATTTTACTTCAATTCATATTCTTATGTGAGAATCATTGAAATTTATCATGCCTATCTTAATGGTTATAAAGAAAGAGCTTTTTGGGAGACAACCCATTATATTTTTTGCTTTCAGTCTATTTTTGTTTATTTGAATCTTCGAAGTTATTGCTTCTGTAATAACCTCTCCTTATCCTTTTTGTTTGGTTTTTGTGTCAAGATTAGCCTCTAATGAGAGAGAGAAGTAAGATTTGGGGAAGTTGCTGTCCCGAAACAGATTTTTGTGCTTCACTGTAAAAAATCATGAAAAATATCAGAACGTCGTACTGATCTATAATTTTTTATGTGCATGCCCCAGGTTATTATTTAACTATCGTTAGTTTTGCACTTCTTGATTTGAGCAACAACAGATTTTCAAAAAAATTGATCTTTACCTGCTTGTCTGTTTTGACAGCTTTCTGCCATTTTTGCATTTGCCTCTTAAATCGATTTCCTTTTTGAATTATTTTGGGATTTCGAAAGGAGTTGCTATAGCAGCATATGTTTTGATGGATTTCAGTTGAAATTGAACCCAAAGGTTTTTTATCTTGCATGCACTAATGTTGCTAATGAAGATAGTGTGAAGTTTTGTATGAAAGAAATTTTCAAGTGTTAGGAGAGAATGATGTAATGAGATGAAGAATGGTCAAAAGACTCAAACATTATATTTTTGAAGATTCTTACAATGAAGATATTGATATTATTCAAGTGGTGACTCCAGAAGAATTTATGAAAGACCAAATTCAGAAACCTGTAGAGTCTGTTTTCGAATAGGTAACAGTTCTAGTAAGAAAAGGTCCACGGAAAACTTTTCAATTTATATTTTTGCAGTTTTTATCTAACATGGAAGATAATGAGTCGAAAAAGGGACAAAAATGAAGCTCGGGGGGCTCACACCACCCCGTGGCGCGGGCCCACCTGGCCACGCCACCCGGGGGTGTGGCCACCCTAGAGCCCGTTTCCGACCCGTTTTCTCCCAGTACCTTCCTTTTGTTGTTAAACTTTGTAATATATAATCCCCCAGATCCCCGAGGTCCGTATATCGCATTCTTGTCATGTTTTCATTTCGATCTGTTTCTGTCAGGAACTATTCTCAAGTTTAGAAGCACGATGGTCCCCACCAACGATAAGGGCAAGAAGCTTGTGGAAGATGATCTCCAAAACCCCAAGCAGGCGGAAGAGATCAAGGGTGAAGTTGAAGAGGAAGTGAAGGAAGACCAACATACGCGCACCAGTGATACATTGTAAATGTATCTATAATTTTTGATGTTCCATGCTTGGTTTTATCCACTTTCTTGTGTTTTGTTCCAACTTTGGAGTACTTTTCATATGATTTCTTGGACTAACCTATTAACAAGAGCCACAGTGCCAGCTGCCTGTTTTCTACTATTTTTGGTTCCAGGAAAGTCAGAAAATGAATATTCTCGGAATTGGACGGGACAAAAGCCAAAGTGCCTATTTTTCCGGAAGACATCAAGTGCCAGAATACGAGACGGAGAAGGGCCAGGGAGCCACCACACCACCACATGGGCCAGGCGCCTGGCCCGTGCTGGGTGGTGTGGCCTCCCGCACCCCCTTCGCCTCCTTCCGCCTATATATTGCCCTCGGGACGAAAAACCTAGGTGCCCGATCAAAAATCCACGAAAAAATCTGTAGCCGCCGTCATCTCCATCCCTAGATCGGGAGGGATCTGAAGCTCTTCCCGGCACCCTGCCGGAGAGGGGAATTCATCCTGGAGGCCTTGTTCATCACCATGTAAGCCTCCGGTGTGATGCGTGAGTAGTTCATCCTTGGACTACGGCTCCATGTAGTAGCTAGATGGCTGGTTCTCCTCCTTTGTGCTTTCATGTTTAGATCTTGTGAGCTCCGTTCATGATCAAGATCATCTATTTGTAATCATACATGTTGTGTTTGCAAGGATCTGATGGATATTGAGATGCTATTTCAGATTGATTATTGATTCTATCATGTCTTTGTTATTTGTGATCTTGCATGCTTTCCGTTGTTAGTAGCTATCTTGGCCAAGTAGATGCTAGCAACTCCAAGAGTTAGTATTTATGCTCGATAATGGGTTCATGCCTCTGGTAATCTGGGGAAGTGACAGAAATCTCTAAGGTACTAGATGTGCTATTGCTACTAGGGAGAAAACAACAATCCTTTTTTCATAGAACAATCGTATTGTTTACTTTACACGCAGTTCGTAAAGCAATAATCTGTTGCTTGCAACTTAAATCGGAGGGGTTGGATGATAACCTGAAGGTGGATTATTAGTCATAGATGCAGTTGGATGGCGGTCTATGTATAATGTTGTAATGCCCAATCAAGTCTCAAAGGAGTCAAGATGATTAGTATATGCATGTATTGCTTTCTCGGTGTTTGTCAATTGCCCTGCTGTAATTTGTTCACCCAGCATGTTATCTATCTTAACGAGAGCCACCTCTAGTGAACTATGGATCCCGGTCCTTGTTTTTTACATTCAATCTACAATCTTTTACTGCTTTGTGTTTACTTTCTGCAAACTTCTACTTCTTTCCATTCGATACGTTTAATCCTTTGTTTTCTGCAAAACACGGTGAGATTGACAACCTCATCGCAAGTTGGGGACAAAGTTCTGTGGTTGTGTTGTGCAGGTCTCCACGTTGCTACTAGCACCGGTAGTGCGCCCTGCCAAAGCTCAGCTAGTAACACCTTTGAGGTGTTTCCTTGCTCCTACTGGTTTGATTAAACCTTGGTTTCATAACTGAGGGAAACTTGCTGCTGTGCTCATCATACCTTCCTCTTGGGGTTCCCAACGAGCTCTACATCAACACCACCACCAAGCAATTTTCTGGGCACCGTGCATTGAGCCATCAACCAGCACCACCATTGTAAGCATTGGAGTGGTGGCACGTCCTCTCAAGCTCAAAAGGACTACACGGATGTCCACTAGAGGGATGGTTCCGCACCTTTGCTTGGCTTCACGGTCACTTCCTCCACGCATCAAGAATCCCTTCCATACCCTTATACATGAGCAGCAATTCCAAAAGATGCCTAAGGAAAAATTACCCTCCAATTGGGATATGCCTCGTTCTAACCATGCAGGAAAAGAACACTTTAAGGAGGAAGACTGGGGAAAGAATCACAAGGGCTAGGATTCACAGTCCGACATGATCATGAACCGCATTGAGCACAATTCGGAGTTGATTCATACTCTCACCTTCGAGGTTGAGGATTTGAAGAAATTGATTGAAAAGCTTATCAAGAGAACACCACCACCACCGAAGGAGTAATTCGTCATCAGGTTATGGCAACCCCTTGGTTTGTTCCAAGCTTGGGGGAGTGCCGTGGTATCACATCATTATCTTTCATCTTTTTACCTTTTTAGAAGAGTCATATCATGAATAGAGACGTTATCATATAGGATGGTTTGCATTGTGGAAGTATCTCTCCTCTAGTTAGTTATCTATGTATCCCTTGGTGTGAGTTGCCGTTATGGAATATTAATGAGAAGTTCTATCATTTACTTTTTGCACATCTTATTTTAGTTTGCAATTTCTGTTATATGATTGATCTTGTTTTTAGTATTGGTATCACTTTGGAATCATCAAGTAAATTTAGTTAGTTTTGGAAAACCTAGCTCTGGTCAGTAGCAACACTATTTGAGGATTGAATGGAAAAGAGAAAAGTACTTTTAGAAATATAATTTCATTATCTTTCTTTCTTGATTGGCTCATAAGCTTAGTATTCTCTAGTTAAGATCTTTTGTGTTTCCAAGGAAGATTGCATGATTGTTTCTATCACTTGTATGTTTGTTTGTTTCCTTCAACTCTTATGCTTGCTACCCAGCCTTGCTAGCCAAAAACCTGTACTGATAGGGAATGCTTCTCGTGCATCCAATCCTTGAACTAAAACCTATGCCATTTGTGTCCACCATATCTACCTATTAGCATTATTTCTATTTCAAGTAAATTCTCGAGTTTTATCTATCTTCCAAATTAAACTTGTTATGTGAAAATTAGTGATTAAAGCTCTCACAAACTTGATGGCACACTTTATTTTCTTGTACTTCATAAATTTGAACCATTGTGACTATCTTATGAAGCTTATATGCTTGCAAATTATAAATTGGGAGTTAGCAAAACCATGTTATCATGGGGTCCGTTTTCGTCATTGCACTTATTATTTAGTTGATATCATGTTCTTTTGTTTATGGATACCGTCGGTGTGAAATAAAAGGGGAGCTTGTAAGCTCATGGAGTTTGTATATGTGTTAGAGAAACGCCTGGGCGGCTAGCTTAAGCCATGCTAATCATGGTGGAAACTTGCAGCATAACCATAGTGGCATTCTATGAAGCATCCTCAATAAAAACTTACGCAAATAGAAAATAAAAAGATCGCTGAGATGCTCACTGTCTGTTGCCTTGTGATTTTGATATGGGGTAGCTCTTGTGTCATGGGGCAAGGGGTACCCCGTTGGCAGTTCTCTATGATACACATACACTTACAATGACAAGAACTTACCGGGGACCAAAGTTTAGTAGCATGAGGTCTGGTACTCGTACTCAAGGGGCATGAGATTTTCAACTTATAATTTGTCAAGCATATAACTCATATTTTCCCTCACATTAACCTTAATCACTTCAAGATGCCTATGATAGGGGAAATGAGATCTCAAAGCTAGTAAGTACCATAATTTTTGGAAGCTCTTTATGAAACTTGAAAAATCTCTGCTTCCCTCTCTGAAGGGCCTATCTTTTACTTTTTAATTGAGTCAGTAAACCTATTCCTTTCTATCTCAAGCAAGCATTTGAGTTGTTGTGATTCAATCATCCATATGATGATTTATTCAATCATGTTTCTTATGTTCCTTGTTTTGCACACTGCTCTTATCTGAGTGAAAACCCCATTATGTTTGACTCCTGCAATTTGTTAACCGTTCTCTGACCAAGAACAAAGTTTTCCAATTATGATTTACTTTGTGTATCTTTATTGTGTTTCCCTTACTCATTGCAAGTTAAGTTATATAATAGTGAGTTGTTTTCTATTATGATTTGTGTATTGATGAATGTGATGCTTCTTGTCCGTATTCTTTTTATCAACACTTCACTCCATAAACCTGTGGTCATGTTTATTGACTTCAGTTTTCGCTTGGGGACAAGCGAGGTCTAAGCTTGGGGGGAGTTGATACGTCCATTTTGTATCACTATTTTATATCATAATTTACTGTTATTCATTGATATATTTCATATTAAGGGATGATACTTATGTTATTTCATCTATTTTTGCAATATTGATGACTTTTGGAGGATGAACCACCGAAGTCAGGATTATGATGGAAAAGCACTGTCTAAATGCAATATTTGCAAAGATCAGAAAATCCCAGAAAATATACGGAAATTCCTATTTTTCCAGAAGATGAATAATGCTAGAAGGGGAAGTGGAGATGGGCCACAGGGGGCCCACACCACCCCCTAGCACGGGCCCCCTGGGCCGCGCCACCAGGTGGTGTGGCCACCCTAGCCCACCTCCGGCATCGCCCTTCTGCGTATATATTCCCCTCGGAAACCTAAAGTTCGGGGAGCAACCATAGAAATATTTCGCCGCCTCTGTGGGGTGGAAACTATAGAGAGAGAAAGAGCTCTTCGACAGGCAGAAATCTGCCGGGGAAATTCCTCCCCGAAGAGAGGAGATCATCGCCATCAACACTGTTGTCAAGCTAGACTTCATCGAGATCATCATCATCTCCACCATCACCATCACCACCACTCCTTACCACTGTAACAATTGGGTTGAATCTTGCATAGTTCTTAGGGGAAACTTTCCCGCTGTTAATTACTTGTTGTAGTTGATGCTATTGAGTGGAACCATTGAATTACTATTATGTTCAGATTGTTACTTATCATTATTTCATCTCCGATCTTGATCCATATGACGTCTTGTGAGTAGTTTGTTTTGTTCTTGAGAACATGGGAGAAGTCATGTTGTTAGTAGTGGATTTGTGTTGAGAAAGATTCAATGGTTTGATAATTAAGTTGTGGTGTTATTCTTCTAGTGGTGTCACGTGATCGTCGACTACATGATACTTCACCTTTATAGGCCTAGGGGAATGCATTCTGTATTTGGCTACAAATCGTGGGGTTCTGATACGTCGTAAACGTATCTATAATTTTTGATGTTCCATGCTTGTTTTATATCTACTTTCTTATGTTTTGTTCACACTTTGAGGTATTTTTATACATTTTCTGGAACTAACCTATTAACAAGATGCCACAGTCCTGTTTTCTGTTGTTTTTGGTTTCAGAAAATCTAATAAAGAAATATTCTCGGAATTGGACGGGACAAAAGCCAAGAGGAAGGTATGATGAGCACAGCAGCAAGTTTTCCCTCAGTTATGAAACCAAGGTTATCGAACTAGTAGGAGCAAGGAAACAATTGCAAGATGTTGCTAGCAACTTGGAATCCTGCACAACACAACCACAGAACTTTGCCCCAACTTACAATAAGGTTGTAAATCTCACTGGTTTTGCTGAACACAAAGGATTAAATGTATGGTGTGGAACATAGTAATTGCTTGCAGAAAGTAAACAGTAAACGGTAAACAATAGATGGTATATGAATGGTAAAATCATGGACCAGGGTCCATAGTTCACTGGAGGTGTTTCTCCTTAAGATAGATAACATGCTGGGTGAACAAATTTCAGTGGGGCAATTTATAGATTGAGAAAGCATAACAATGCATATACTATACATCTTGACTCCTATGATATTTGATTGGGCATTACAACATTATACATAGACCGTAATCCAACTGCATCTATGAATAATAATCCACCTTCAGGTTATCATCCGAACCCCTTCCAGTATTAAGTTGCAAGCAACAGACAATTGCATTAAGCAAAGTGTGTAAAGTAAACAATACGATCGCCCCATGGACAAAGGATTGGTGTTTTCTCCCTAGAAGCAACATCACATCTACAACCTTAGAGATTTCTGTCACTTTCCCAGATTACTAGAGGCATGAACCCACTATCGAGCATAAATACTCCCTCCTGGAGTTGCAAGCATCTACTTGGCCAAGATAGCTACTAACAACGGAGAGCATGCAAGATCACAAATAACATAGACATGATAGAATCAATAATCAATCTTAAATAGCATCTCAATATCCATCGGATCCCGGCAAATACGACATGTAGGATTACAAATAGATGATCTTGATCATGAACGGAGCTCACAAGATCTAAACATGATATCACAAAGGAGGAGAACCAACCATCTAGCTACTACATGGACCCGTATTCCAAGGATGAACTACTCAGTCATCACACCATAGGCTTCCATGGTGATGAAGAAGGCCTCCAGGGTGATCTCTCCCCTCTAGCAGGGTGCCGGGAAGAGCTTCAGATCCCCCTCGATCTAAGGATGGAGATGGTGGTAGCTACAGACTCTTTCGTGGATTTTTGATCGGGTCCCTAGGGTTTTCGTCCTGGGAGGCTTTTATAGGCGAAGGGGCAAGGTAGGTGGAGCACCAGGGGGCCCACACCCCTGGTGGCGTGCCCCTGGCCGCGCCGCCACCAGGTGTGGCCGCCCTGGTGCGCCACTTCGTCTCCCCTTCGGTCTCCGTATTGCTTCGGGTAAAATATTGACTTTGGCTTTTGTTCCGTCCAATTCCGAGAATATTTATTTACTAGCTTTTCTGAAACCAAAAACAACAGAAAACGGGTAACTAGCACTATGGCATCTTGTTAATAGGTTAGTTCAGAAAATGTATAAAAATACCTCAAAGGATGAACAAAACATAAGAAAGTTGATATAAAACAAGCATGGAACATCAAAAATTATAGATATGTTTACGACGTATCAACCCCCATTAGGAAACCTTTGCATAAGTGAGTGTAGGATCTCAGAGTTTAAGGTCGTGGTTAGGTTTTTATCTTAATTACTTTCTTGTAGTTGCGGATGCTTGCAAGGGGTATAATCGCAAGTATGTATTAGTCCTAGTAAGGTCAGTACATTAGCATAGGTTCACCCACACAACACTTATCCAACCAGAGAAGATTAATCAACTATATGAAGCGAAAGCACTTGAAAATATTCCCATGGGTCCTCGAGAACGTTTGGTCATCTTAAGTAATACAATAGGCTTGTCCTTTTCTAAAGAAAGGACTAGGCCATGCTGACTCGTGTAATCACGAGCTCGTTGGGGAACCCCAAGAGGAAGGTATGATGAGCACAACAGTAAGTTTCCCTCAGTTATGAAACCAAGGTTATCAATCCAGTAGGAGCAAGGAAACACCTCAAAGGTGTTGCTAGCTGGTCTTTGGCAGGGCGCACTACCGGTGTCAGCAGCAATGTGGAGACCTGCACGACACAACCACAGAACTCTGTCCCCAAATTACGATGAGGTTGTCAATCTCACCGATTTTGTTGAAAACAAAGGATTAAAGGTAAAAGAAAGGATCGGGGTCCATAGTTCACTAGTGGTGGCTCTCCTTAAGATAGATGACACGTTGGGTGAACAAATTACAGCGGGGCAATTGACAAACATCGAGAAAGCATACAAGCAAATACTACTCATCTTGACTCCTTTGAGACTTGATTGGGCATTACAACATTATACATAGACCGTAATCCAACTGCATCTATGACTAATAATCCACCTTCAGGTTATCATCCGAACCCCCTCTAGTATTAAGTTGCAAGCAACAGATAATTGCATTACGCATTACGTGTAAAGTAAACAATACGATTGTTCTATGAACAAAGGATTGTTGTTTTCCCCCTAGTAGCAACAACACATCTAGTACCTTAGAGATTTATGTCACTTCCCTAGATTACTAGAGGCATGAACCCACTATTGAGCATAAATACTAACTCTTGGAGTTGCTAGCATCTACTTGGCCAATATAGCTACTAACAATGGAAAGCATGCAAGATCATAAATAACAAAGACATGATAGAATCAATATTCAATCTGAAATAGCATCTCAATATCCATCGGATCCCCGGAAACACAACATGTAGGAATTACAAATAGATGATCATGATCATGAATGGAGCTCACTAGATCTAAACATGATAGCACAAAGGAGAAGATCCAGCCATCTAGCTACTACATGGACCCATAGTCCAGAGAAGAACTACTCACGCATCACGACGGAGGCTTGCATGATGATGAAGAAGGCCTCCAGGGTGAATTCCCCTCTCCGGCAGGGTGCCGGGAAGAGCTTCAGATCCCTCCCGATCTAGGGATGGAGATGACAGCAACTACATACTCTTTCGTAGAATTTTGATCGGGTACTTGGGGTTTCTGTATCAGAGGCAATATGTATGTGAAAGGAGAGGCCGAGGGGGTGCCGGGAGCGGCCACACCGCCCCCTGGCGCGGGCCAGGCCTGGCCGCGCAGCCAGGTGGTGTGGCCGGGCCCCAGCCCCTCTCCGTCTCATATTCTGGCTCCTGGTGTCCCTCGGTGAAAAGCTGACTTTGGCTTTTGTCCCGTCCAATTCCGAGAATATTCATTTTCTGACTTTCCTGGAACCAAAAAACAGCAGAAAACAAGCAACTGACACTGTGGCTCTTATTAATAGGTTAGTCCAAGAAATCATATGAAAAGTACTCCAAAGTGTGGACAAAACATAAGAAAGTACATAAAACAAAGCATGGAACATGAAAAATTATGGATACGTTAGCAACGTATCAACATCCCCAAGCTTAACTCCTGCTCGTCCTCGAGTAGGTAAGTGATAAAAAGAAAGAATCATTTTTGAGGTGACATGCACCATCATAAACTTGATCAAAGTATTTGTAAAACATTGATAGCTGGGATCATAGTACTTCAATCATAACATGAAAGACAAAGTTCTAGCAATAAGAAAAAGCAACTGTGTTGCAACATGAAAAGGCATAAACAAAAGATTCATGAATAACAATGCTTTGCAAGACGTTTGTTTGTTTCAGATAAAGAAAACATAGCATAGTGGCATTCAACTTTTCCCTCATAGAGTAGCAAACATAAATGCATAGGACACCTTCAAAGTTCATAAGAGTGACTAGATACAAATAGTTTAAAACAAGCAATATCAAAGTTATGCATCAATCAACAAGTCTTGGGACAATGCACATAGAACTAAGAATGGCCACTATGCTCTCAAAGTAAGTGCATAAAGATAGAAGGTGGAGACTCAACATAAAAGTAAAAGAAAGGCCTTCATAGAAGGAAGTAGGGATACAAGTCTCATAAAGAGCTTCCAAAAATTATGGTACTTATTAGCTTTCAGCCCTCATTGCCCCTATCATAAGCATCTTGAAGGTGATTAAGGTTAAAGTGACACAACTAAGAGTATATGCTTGACAAGTTATAAGCCGAAATCTCATGGCCCTTACTTACAAAGGCGGAACCTCATGCTACTCAACTTTAGTCACAAGTAAGCTCTTGCCATTGTAAGTACATATGTATCATAGAGAACCGCCAACGGGGAACCCCTTGCACATGATACAAGAGCTATCCCATAATCAAAATGACAAGGCAAGCAGACAATGAGCATCTTAGCGATCTTTTTATTTGCTATTTGCATAGGTTTTTATTGAGGATGCTTCATAGAGTTCTCATTATGGTTATGCTGCAATTTTCCACCATGATTAGGCATGGCTTAGGATAGCGGCCCAGACGTTTCTCTAACACAAATACAAACTCCATGATCTTACAAGTTCCCCTTTTATTTCACACTGTCGGGATCCATAAGCAAAAGAACATGATATCAATAGGGTACAAAGTACAGGTGCAATGTTGAAAGCGTTCCCCATGATACATGGTTCTGCTAACTTTAACTTATAAAGCGCAAGCATATACGCAACAAAGATGGACGCAATGGTTCAAGTTTATTAAGTGCAAGAAAGTAAAGTGTGCCATCAAGTTCGTGAGAGCTTTAATCACTAGTTTTCTCATAACAAGTTTAATTCGGAAGGTAGACAAAAACATGAATATACTTGGAATAGAATATGCTAATAGTTAGGTATGGTGGACTCTTTGGAATAACTTGGTTTTAGGAGTTGGATGCATGAGTGGAACTCATACTTGGTTACAGAGGCTAGCAAAAGACTAGGAGCGACCAACTAAGAGAGCAATAATGGCCATAATCATGCAGAGCGAGAAAACATCATTGATCAAAGCATAAAGTGATACTACAAGTTGAAAACTAAAAGATCATAAAGGCTATGGTGACTTGGGATAGTCATAACATGGTGTGAGCATGTGCCAAGTCAACCCAAATAAAGCATCAAAGGAGAATACCACAATGCTATGCTTTAATATGCTAAAACAACGCATGATTCTTTCAAGGCACATTAAGCAATCTCAATTGTTTATAACAAGTCATGCTAAAACAAAGAATACTAAGCCTAAAGACAAAACAATATCAAGCATGGCATGACAAAGCATGGGCCACAGTCAAAAACAAGCTCTCTTTACCACTTAAGCATGAACTTTCCTACTCTTTTCCAATCCATACCAAACTATTTGAAAACGAATGTATGAAAGAGGGGGTACAACCAATTTATTCAGCAAACTAAGCAAACCAAGCAAACGAAAACCAAAACAAAAAACGAAAAATAAGACGCTCCAAGAACAACACAACTGTGCATGAAACAGTATAAATGAAGTGTTTGAAAGAAACCTGGGATTTTTTATTGATGAAGAAGGGGATGCCTTGGGCATCCCCAAGCTTTAACGCTTGTACTTCTTGGATATTTCTTGGGGTGACACGCGTGGCATCCCCAAGCTTAATCTTTAGTCCATCCTTCATCTCATTACTTATTCCTTCCATACACCTGGATTTTTTTCTTTCATACAAAACTTCACACAATCTTTATTAGCAACATTAGTGTACTCAAGATAATAAGTCTTTATCTTTAGTCCCAACACCAATAAAACTTCCATTAAAACACAATCTACTGTAACACTTCCATCAAAAAGCGAAATTCCCCAAAAGAACTCAAAAAGGAACTAACAAGAAGCAAATGCAAATAAAGGCAGAAATCTGTCAAAACAGACCAGCAGGTAAAGGCGATTTTTTTCGAAGACCTTCTGTTGCTCAAATCGAAAAGTGTTGAACTAACGAAAGTTAGATAACAACCTTGGGCAGAAGCACAAAAATTCGCGCCTCAAAATGACGTACAAAGATTTTACACGAATGTTTGCGGTGAAGCACAGAAATCTGTTTCGAGACAGCAACTTTCCCAATCATTACTTCTCTCTCATTAGAGGTTACTCTTGGCACAAAAAGCAAATAAAAAGGGTAAGGAGCAGTTATTACTGAAGTAATAACTTCCAATACTTATCTAAAACTTTTGGATTATCTCCCAATAAGTACTTTTCTTTAATGCCTTTAAGTTAGGCATAAGAAGCAAGAAAAAGAATCAAGTGTTCTCCAATGAAGAAGCATTAAAACCAAATTTCATGCCCTTACCTCTCTTACTTTTATTCTTAACCTTGGGGAACATATGATTGCTTGGTGGATAAGCAAAGTGCATGGTGCCCTTTTCCACATCTATTATTGCTCCAAGGAGTTTCAATAGGGATCTTCCAAGTGTGATTTGTCCTTTTCCTACACATTCAATAACAAGATAATCAGTAGAAATCATTTTCCCTAGGATCTTTGTAAACACTCCTTTAGCTATTGCAATGGGTAATATTATGTCATTATTAGCAAGAAAATTTTCTTCTCCTCCTTCAGAAAGCCCTCAAAGATTCAAAGATTCATAGATATCTTTAGTCATAAGACAAAATTCAGACATGATATCACAACGAGCATGAAAAGTTTCCTTATTTATAGCAATCTTTACTATGGGAAGCCATTTTGAGGGTTCAGAATTTATTGGAACATAGTTATGATGCTCTCTAAGTGTATTATAGCAATCTTTCAAACTAGCAGTGCTGGTCTCAAGAGTATTCAATCTAGCAAATATGTTTATGAAGGAAGAATCAGATTTGCTAGGCAAGTTGTAAGTAAAGACCAACTTCTTTATGGCATTAATAGAATCATCCTCATTGCATTGGAGGAAATCTCCTCCCACTACAGCATCCAAAGCATATCTATAGCAAAGAGCGATTCCAAGGTAAAAACTTCTAAGGAACAAGCTTTGAGTCATTTTAGGTTTAGTTTTTTCATATAGATCAGAGATTCTAGACCAAGATTCTTTGAAACTTTCTTCAATTCCTTGTCTGAAAGTGAAAATCATTTCCTTAGGTGACATAGTGATTGGAGCAATGCTAGACATAATGGCAACTTAAGATAGGAACTAACTTTTTTGTGTTTTTTTAAAAAGAAAGCAAACTAGTAAGACTAATTTTTTTGTATTTTTGATAAAGAAACAAGCAAACATAGCAAAACAAAAACAACAAAGTAAAGAGATTGGTTATGAGGGACTCCCCTTGTGAATATGTCCTTGACTCCCTGGCAACGGCGCCAGAAAATCACTTGCTGACTCGTGTAATAACGAGCTCATTGGGGAACCCCAAGAGGAAGGTATGATGAGCACAATAGTAAGTTTCCCTCAGTTATGAAACCAAGGTTATCAATCTAGTAGGAGCAAGGAAACACCTCAAAGGTGTTGCTAGCTGGTCTTTGGCAGGGCGCACTACCGGTGTCAGCAGCAACGTGGAGACCTGCACAACACAACCACTAAACTCTGTCGACATTTACGATGAGGTTGTCAATCTCACCGGTTTTGCTAAAAACAAAGGATTAAACGTATCGAGTGGAAGAAAGTAAACACAAAGCAGTAAACAGTTGATTGTAGATTGAAGGTAAAAGAAAGGACCGGGGTCCATAGTTCACTAGTGGTGGCTCTCCTTAAGATAGATGACACGTTGGGTGAACAAATTACAGCGGGGCAATTGACAAACATCGAGAAAACATACAAGCAAATACTACTCATCTTGACTCATTTGAGACTTGATTGGGCATTACAACATTATACATAGACCATAATCCAACTGCATCTATGACTAATAATCCACCTTCAGGTTATCATCCGAACCCCATCCAGTATTAAGTTGCAAGCAACGGATAATTGCATTACACATTGCATGTAAAGTAAACAATATGATTGTTCTATGAACAAAGGAGTGTTGTTTTCTCCCTAGTAGCAACAACACATCTAGTACTTTAGAGATTTCTGTCACTTCCCAGATTACTAGAGGCATGAACCCACTATCGAGCATAAATACTAACTCTTGGAGTTGCTAGCATCTACTTGGCCAAGATAGCTACTAACAACGGAAAGCATGCAAGATCACAAATAACAAAGACATGATAGAATCAATAATCAATCTGAAATAGCATCTCAATATCCATCGGATCCCCACAAACACAACATGTAGGAATTACAAATAGATGATCTTGATCATGAACGGAGCTCACAAGATCTAAACATGATAGCACAAAGGAGAAAAACCAGCCATCTAGCTACTACATGGACCCGTAGTCCAGAGATGAACTACTCACGCATCACACCGGAGGCTTGCATGATGATGAAGAAGGCCTCCAGGGTGAATTCCCCTCTTCGGTAGGGTGCCGGGAAGAGCTTTAGATCCCTCCCGATCTAGGGATGGAGATGACAGCGACTATAGACTCTTTCGTGGAATTTTGATCGGGTACTTAGGGTTTCTGTATCAGAGGCAATATATAGGCGGAAGGAGAGGCCGAGGGGGTGCCTGGGGCGGCCAGACCACCCCCTGGCGCGGGCCAGGCCTGGCCGCGTGGCCAGGTGGTGTGGCCGGGCCCCAACCCCTCTCCGTCTCGTATTCTGGCTCCTGGTGTCCCTCGGTGAAAAACTGACTTTGGCTTTTGTCCCGTCCAATTCCGAGAATATTCATTTTCTGACTTTCCTGGAACCAAAAAAAACAGCAGAAAACAGGGAGCTGGCACTGTGGCTCTTGTTAATAGGTTAGTCCAAGAAATCATATGAAAAGTACTCCAAAGTGTGGACAAAACATAAGAAAGTAGATAAAACAAAGCATGGAACATCCAAAATTATGGATACGTTAGCAACATATCAAGCCACTTGTTGCAACTATTATTATTGTCTTTTATTTACTTACACTTCATTTATCTGCATTATGAAAAAAACCCTAAAAATCCGTTTGCTAAGTATTTACAGAGAATTCCTGATCCAAGCCACTTGTCAACACCTTCTGATCCTCATTGGGTTCGACACTTATTTATCAAAAGTACTACGATACACCCTCTATACTTGTGGGTCATCACTCAGCCTCGCAATAAGCTTTATCTATCCTATTCACAGTGTCTAGCAAATTCCATGCTCTTTTAACACTGAATTCAGTGAAAGACCCATTGGTAAGGGAGTTGAGTTCATTTCTGTTATCATCGTTCAAACCTACATAGAAGGTGTGTATCACCTGCCAAGGCAGGAAATTATGATGGGGACAGTGATTAAGCAATCCCCGAAACCTTGTATATCCTTCGTGCAAGCTTTCTTTGGGTTATCATTTAAAATTTGTGATCATGCGTCTCGCGCTAAGAGTTTTTGTCCCAGGAAAGAAATCAACTAAAAATAGAGAGGCTAGGCTCTCACAGGAATTAGTAATCTTTGTAGAACTTTGAATATACCAAGAACGAGCCTCATCAATGAGGGTTTGAGCAAAGAGAGCAAATTTAACCTCATCCTCAGTTTGTAAATTAAGATGGAAATTCCCACAAATATCTTTGAAGAACCCTACATGCTCATACGGATCCTCCGTACCATCTCCTGCTAATTTATTTGCTTGCAAAAGATCTAAAAGCGTGGGGTTAATATCATACCCTCTTGGGTTATTAGATTTTAAATAGGCATCCATGGGCGGACCAGAATTCCTCACAGGCTCAAGCTGGATTATGTGTTGGTACTCGCCCATAATGTATCACCTGAAACTAAGAAACAACTTTAGAAAACAATGAGTAAAGTAAGTAACTAAGAACAAAGACCAAAAGCGCTTAGCTCCCCGGCAACAGCGCCAGAAAATAGCTTGATGACTGCAAGTGCATAGACCAATTGTATCTAGTTTCGAAGAAAATATATCGAACCCACAGAGAGCAATTGGTAAAGGTCTTTATGCCCCTCGTTACTATCTACCAAAGAATACTAGTAAGTTTCTTTGATTTCAAGTAAAGGGTCTTTGAATGGTTTATAGTTGTTTGCAAAAAAGTAATTAAAACAAGTAAAAGAAAACAAGTAACAAGATTGTATGAAAGCGTGGTTGAACTCAATAGGGCTAAAACATTCTCGGGAATGTAGGATAAATCGCTAGCATAGTACTATTATTATATGTAATCGAGATAACATACTTCTTGTGTCATTATATGTGTGGGGAGAGCCCCATAATAAAATGTTCACGACAAGGCTCGTAGGAAGCCACTTTGTTGAGCCAAGTGTGAGGTCACCACTAAATAACCCCTGCAATGCCTGAGAGCAATCACCCATACAAACCATCGCAATTAAGGGTCTCCCCATGGATATTGTAATTAGCTTAGGGAGTCCCTCTTAATCCCCCTTTGACAGTGTGGGTTACGAGCCAGCACCAATCTGTCACAGGGCACTCCGGGGTATGCTTCCAAGACACGTCCAAAGGGTTTCTTCCTCCCCTTTAGTCTAGAAGGCAAATGATATGTGGTCGACTTCACATATCATCTAAAGAGAGAAATCAAACACAAGTCATAATTATATCATAGACAAGCAAGTCATATGGACAAAAGAATATATCATCTTTATTACAAGTTCATAGTGGTGCTAGGGTTTCTTCATCTCGCCAAGAACAAAGGAACTACTCACTCATGGAAGTAATCAATGACATAATCATAATCAAATGAATGGATTAAAGTACGAGGGTAGATCTAATGCAAACCACAATTGGATCTAGAATTACAAAGATATCAAATAGATGAAATATGGAGTAATGGTGGTGATGAAGATGCAGCGGTTGATGATGAAGGGGATGATGTGTTGTCCTCTGATGATCTAAGTCCCTTATCCTCTTGAGCAATGGTGATGGTGGAGATATTTTGGAGGCGGCGGCTATGGAGTTTCCAAGGCGGCAGGGCTCCGCCGTGGAGGTGTATGGAGAGGTGTGTTCTCCCTTGGCTCCTTGCCTCTTTATATAGGCATAGGGGTGCCCCCAATAGCCCCCAATATGTTCCTTATGACCTAAGGAAGGTCTAGAAACAAACAGGGATGAATTCTATGAAGAAATGCTATTTCCGTGCGTCTAGGCCTCGGCAAGTGGGTACCGCCTGCACTCACGGGTTGTTATTTGCAGCGGTATGCTCGTATTTTGGCCACCATTTTTTCATGCGAACTCCGATTTGGGTGTTCTTTAGCTCATTGGATTCATATGGATGAGGGCTACAACACCATGGCCTTGGATCATAATTTGGAGTTGATAGAAAATTCAACTTTTTTCCTCCCCTCAAATGGCTAAGTCTGGTGCATGCAACTCCTCCATATTGAATCCTCTTGGCTCCATTTATCCATGATTCTCCATAGAATCTACACACAAATTAAAGACAAGAAAAAGGTAATAAAATCCTAATAAAACTAATAATGTGCAAAGCCCATGTGAAAATGAATGAAAACTAGAAATCAATACATAATAGGCATAGTTGTAGATAGATGTATCAAGTATTGAGTGACCATATAAATAATTTATATACTTATATATCCATCAATTTTGGACTCATCAGTCAGTGACATACAACAGTACATCAGAGACAGACCATCTAAAAGAAATATAAATACTCAACACCAAACGACAAGGTCCAAATTTCCTAGATAGAGATAATAGTTTGGGATACATCCTCATACATCACACATCAGACTATCAAGCGGAAGCGGAAAACAAGATCCGACTACGGAAAGGAAGCAAATTGGCATAAGTTTTGCCTTGAAAATAAGCACATCCCACCCATAGATCTCATGGATCTCCATCCCCGAAATCTCTACACCTAACGGTGTTGCCACCATCATTGGTCTCCTCGATGTAGTAGACTCTATATGGATGTACCTAACAACCTAATCAATAATTTGTGTGAGACCCTAGGGATACTCAGCAAGTCTTTATGCATCTAAAGGGAACTACCTGGGAGTGATGCAATTGCAGCGAAAGATAATATCTAAACAGTTCTATAGAGGCACGCTATAATATCCGCCCAAGTAGAGATGGACGGGTGCTCGTTAATTAGAAACAATAGTTATATAAGTAGCATTAATAAACATCGCTCGCCCTTCTTCTCGCTTACCGAACAAGAAGGCGAAAGAATATCCCATCCGTTGGCAATTTTACTAACCATTCCATGAGTGTTGCATTATTTACTAGTCATGTTTTAGTCAAATTAAACACGGTACTTTAGTTATAGTTATCTATGATCGAGAAACTGTGCTTCAAGTCATCCATAACCGTGGACACGACTTTCAGAAAGATTTATCCTGCAGGGGTGCACAAATAGCAACAGACACACGATCAACCTAGAACCAAATAAAAAGCAACAAGGCCTCACGGCAATGCATTCACATGATTCATAAATTATATCAGGGGGCCACCCCAATAAGCTACCTGGAGAGAAGTTGGCCGGCTCCGAGATGGACCCAGGGTTTGCGATAATGGCTGTAAACAACTGGGAACCCAAAAGTGTGACTGGGCTTGTCGATTCCGCGAAAACATTCTGCTTTCCTAAACAGTACAGACGCTCCACATGCAATAGCAAATAAAGCATTAAAGCATGGCATAAGTACATGATAGTAATAAAGCCCCAAACTAGTTTGTGGCCCCAAGAAATAAGATGTGAATCAAGCTCAGGCGAAGGGGTCCATAAAGTCTCCCACATGTGGATAGTGCGATAGTCAAGGAACATGCATCAATTACTCGGGTCCTACGGGACACAAGTGAGCGTGGAAGAACCAAATAACAACTATTGCCCATCGGTGCCTCTTTCTTTAGTTACCCCATTACTACACTGTTTAAATTGTTTAAGTACCTTGTTATCCAAAGACTCGCACAAGCCCTACACATGCAATTATACGACTCGCATGGGTCAAACAGTCCTGTAGTAATGGCTCATAGGATTGAGGGTACAAACTTTGGTGGGGTTTAAAAATAAAGACTATGCAATACTTGGGAGTCAATTTAATGCAGTCGTGACTCAATGATGCAAGAATAAGATAGATGCATATGTGCTATATGTAATGCAAGCATGAGGAATTGCTTGCCTATCAGATTAGTAGTAGGGTAACCGGGATCTGGATAGTACTCTTGGTTCTCCTGATAGTGCCCTTGCTCGGCGTGTGTCCGAAATAAAAGCCAAACACACAAAGGGCCATAATAAATAAAGTGCACAATCATATGAATATATGCAACAACCAAACAAGGTATGCCATGATGGAATGATGCATAATTGCATGGTATAACATAGTATGGCATGGGTGAGGTGTGAGAACAATAATAAAGTAATTTATTTAGGCATGTTTTACTCCCAATAACCTTGCTGTTTTCTTAATATTTATATGATGCATACTTCAAATTATATCATGGAATGCATAAACAGAACGGGCTCGTCGCACTGATTGATTTAAACATATTATTTATCGAATTTAGAATTACATAATTAAAGTTATAAATTTATTAAGATAAAGACATATTAATGGTATTTATTAATTCGAAAATATTAATTACCTACAAAAATATTTTAAATAGCATATTCATATTCCTGACATTTTTCTAAGCAGAAAACAAATATCATTTCTATTATTTGGAATTATGAATTTACAACAATATTTCAATGCAAAGTAATTTAAATTGGATCAAAAGTCAAAGATTTGACTAGTTAGAGTTGACCAAGAAAATATTTGAACACATATTTGAATTAACTTTCAAAAATCAAACATATTTCATATAAAGTTTGATTTGAAATTCCAAACCATTTGAAAGTTATGAATTAATTCATATATACTTATATTCTCGTTTTTATTTGGAATTTAGAAAAACACAGAAACTTTTGTTACCCCTAGTGAAACTACCCACAGAGATAGACAGGTGGGCCTGGTCACAGCGGGGCCACACGCACGCATAGCCCACAGTGGAGTGACACGTGGGCGAGGTGAGGGGTTGTGGGTTCACATAGGAAAAACTCCATGGGTCTTTTCGCAAAGGGGTAAGAACAGGTCGGGTGTGAAACTGAATTTCGTCGGTGTGAAACTAAGTAATGCACCGAACTTTTGGGGATGATTTCTCCTAACTCGATGAACGAAATCTGGCATATGAGTACTCGAAATGACAAGGAGAAAACAATCTATGTTATGGTGTGGTTGGTTCATTCTGGGGTGGGCCATGACACATGCAGAATCGTGAAGAACACATAGACAAAAACAAGATAGATCTGGTTGACATGCAACCTTGCGAGCAAGATTCACGAAGATTTAGCAAACCATTTTGATCGTGGTTTGGCTTGTTTGAAAGAGGGTTGCGAGTTCTACAACTTTGCTTATGGTTACACTCAAAGGCGAGCACCACAGCAAGAGCTAGGAAGCTATGAACATAAGCAGAACAACATCAGTTGGCGCTCTCGCGGCGGTGTGCGCGCACGACGGTGAATGGTGGCAGGACAGGGATGTCTAGGAGGTTGTGTAGCTTACCATCAACCCTCAGGTGCAACGAGTGAGCTCGGGGAGGCGTAGACTGACGGGGAGGCAGCAGGAGGCGGCAGCTTCGGGTTCCTCGGTTCCCGGCGGCGTAGAGATTTCTCCGACTAACTATGGTGTGGTGGAGGGGTACTAGGTGATGAAGGGGAAGCATAAGGTCATGGCGGTGCTCTTGGTTTGGCTTGGTACGCTCCAGAGCGGTGGATAGAACGAGGGGCAGCGGCTAGGGTTTGCATATGGATATGGAGATGGCTGATGACTACAAGTGCACAGATCGTTTGTAGCTAGTTTCGACATAAAGATATCGATCCCACAGGGAGCAGGAGTCTGAAGTCTAATAACTCTTGATATAAATATTACGATAGAAATGCTAGATTAAGTTCTAAGTGATAAGAGAAAATGCGAGTATTGTGTAAAAAGGTGTTTTTGGGTTTTGGGTATAAGAACAATAATAAAGTAAAGTAAACAACAGAGTACAGAAAGTAAATATCGCGTATGTAAGAGATTGGAACTGAAGTAGGGAAAAAGTGTTCTCAGGGAGTAGCGAATACACCACTAGTATTGTAAAGATCTAAGATAAAAATTATCATCATGAACATTCTCAACTATGTATGTGTGGGAGAAACTCCATATTTGGACGAATAGGCAACAACCGCTGCTCACATCATCCTCACAACCACAACAGTCAGCAATCGACATCAATCGAATTACTGCGTTATTAAGGGACGTAATTCCGTAGGACGTATCCCATGGTATGGATAGTGTTCCTTGAGTCTCCTCGGTTTCCCAAGTTGATACGTAAGGGGTACCAACACCTTTATAGTCACTGTAAGTGCTAGCACGCCTCCGTCTACCAACAAGTAGTTTCCTCCATCAGTCCCCATGAGAGGCAAATATTGAGAGGTCGACTTCTCTCAACATCAAGATGTAGAAAATCTAACACATGGTCACAACGATGAATATCATAATAGACTTTATCTTATTTCAATCTCATACTAGGGTTTCTCCATCTCCCAAGAACTAATGATCTACTCAGACATGGAGACAATCAACATCATGACAATGGTAATGGAAACAATCATAGATGAATAGTACTTGTATAAATCCACAACGAGTACGGGAATTACAGCAAGATCTACACAAGATGTAGATGGGATGGATGGAGATGGTGATGATGCAGCAGTGGATGATGAAGATCGATGCCTTAGCCTCCCGGATCTGTGTAGGGAGAAGATGGATCCCTTGTGGATGAGTTCCCCCTCTAGTTCCCCCTCGAACCAATTGCACGGGGTGAAACTATTTGACGAGGCGGAGGCGGCGCCAACTATACGGCCGGAGCTATATGGCCAGAAAAATTGCTCCGGTCGTATAGTTGGTCGTTGGACTCTCTGCCTTCCTTGTTCACTTCTGTTTTTCTTTTGATATTATTAATATTTCCCAAATAAGTGATTTACATTATTTTTTACTCCTTTTCTCCATAGTACAACTTCTCCAAGAATTGTATCCATTGGATCCATCATCTGTCCTGATCCTGGTGAAAATAGACATAAAATGTGCGCGCGAACACCATAAAATACCAAGATCCTACATCTACTATGCAAAATAATAATATAAAACATGATGCAAATATGCACTCGTCAACTTCCCCAAGCTTAGACTCTTGCTCGTTCCGAGCAAGTTTTAGCTTAATGGATGTGATCCTCATATTCATGAAGCCGAGTCGATAAAATAAATGAGGCAATTACAACATGTGTTCATCATGTATGATACATAGGAATAAGTTCATTGAATAGTACCTTACTCGAACCATCTGAATAGTATTAGGAGGCTTCCACACCTTAGTGATCAACAGTTCATAAAAGATGAATTTCAACATAATGTAAAAGTATCCGGTTCAACTAAATGAGTTAGCAAGGTAGTCACAAGTGTTTTTAGGATTCACGTATTCACTTGGGATTCAAAATCTCAAAAGTGTATCTTTGTCATACTACAATACAGTGGTATATGCCTACTTGCTCTTTGCACACTTTATCTTTTTCTTCTTCTTTTTCTTTTCTTTTGTATATATGCTCACACTTTTGTTTAAGTGCTGCGCAAAGGAGCTAGCCATACATTCCACTTCATGTAGGAATCCAAAGTTTAACGATCTCAATTATCAAATTCCAAGTGTATATGAAGCATTCTTATGACTTGAAGATTCTACCTCGTCTTATTCTCACTCTATTTTGATAGCACTTTCATTTTCCTTTATTCAAGGTTTCTTTCTCAACTTAACTATATAGATAATTTTTCATTGTAAACCAAACCATAGACTTACAACATATTGACTAAATTATCTTTAGGTGTTCCATTGATTACCAATGGTGTGGAAGACTCCTATTGCTATCATCAAGTGCAAGTAAAATTATACTCAAGCCATTCATATATCAATAAAGCAAACACAAACTCAATATTGCTCCATATATAATAATAAACTTGGAATTTCATAAAAGGGATCGTCTATTCCTGAAGGGAATTCTAATGATGCAAATTTTATTGCTAGTTTAAACTAATGCGAAAATAGTAATAAAAAATTATAGGATAGATTACAAGGTCTTAAAGATCTCCCCAAGCTTGAAATCAAGCCAGGCGGGATCAAATAATCCCTTGCGATTATTTGATACCGTGATTTTTGTAGATCACTGTGGCGCCATGGCATGTAACACCGTGGTGCTTAGCTTCTTATTGGTCTCCTCCAAAGCAGTTATGTGGTTGTAGCACCTCCACAAATCAGACTACAGAGTATCCACTCTATCAGCGAGCTTAGTCACCAATGGAAGGAGGTATTCCTTCTTCTCCATCTCATCGAGACGGTGAAGGACTTCAACATGATGAAGTAGCTCCTACTTCTGATATATCTCCAATGCCCGCACGCGATCCTTGGTCCCGGGGACAGCTTCTTCTTCCTCGTCCATAATTGATGGATCGGGGAACTGAAAACCGTACCTCCACTCTTCTTGAGGCTTGACTTCATACGAGCACCAATGGTTGGCTTCGAAAGTGGTTCCTCTGTTCTCTTTCTAGCACCTGCACCAATATTAGATAATTGCTTATGCTTGTGTGGCCTTTGATCCGTAGTGATGAACTTGACCGTCTCCACACGCCCTTTTCCATGTGGTTTGCGATCTTCTCTCTCTTGTCGAGCTTACTTCATCGCCGCCCAATTGATCTACGGTGGATCATAGACGTCATGGCGGATGTAGACATCAACCACATCATTGTCAGAATCGTTGTTGAAGTAGCTTGGCTCGACGTACTCCTTATACCTCAGGCTAAACCTCTCCACCTCCCCGTCATCGTCCTCCATGGATGGGCTGCTAGAGCGGTCCCTGGAAGGAGCAATGAGCCCCAAGGGTTTTCCACAGCCTAGGACGGGATACCACATTGCTAGATTTGTTCCTGGAGATTATGATTAGAGAGAAAGACAATAGCAGTATATAAGGGGGGTCAGAGGTCGGTAAAACTCGCGAGAAACACAAAATTGTCACCCAAGAAAAGAATCTGAATAAATAGGGAAAGAAATCACGGATTTAGAAGTGTCCTGCCGCGTAACGACCAACTATACGGGCGTGGATCGTATAGCTACGGCCGTATAGTTGGTTCCGGGCAGATATTTCCAAATATCTCGAGTCCACGTCGATTAAATCACACTCGGAACTGACAATAACGTTCTTTTTAGATGAATAAACGAAAGATCAAACGAAAAAGTGTCTAAGAGTTTAACGACCAACTATACGGCTGGAAGTTTTGGCTCCGGTCGTATAGTTGCGACCGTATAGATACAAACACCGAAAATCAAAAGTGTCTGAGAGCTTAACGACCAACTATACGGCTGGAATTTTTGGCTCCAGTTGTATAGTTGCGATCGTATAGATACAGACATCAAAAGCAAAACCATCTGAGAGTTTAATGACCAACTATACGGCCAGAATTTTTGGCTCCAGTCATATAGTTGCGACCGTATAGTCTCAGATAGCGAAAACAATTTCACGAAGATGATACAGAGAGTTTAACGACCAACTATACAGCGGGAGCTTCCTCTTCGGTCGTATAGCTCCGCCCGTATAGTTGGTAAAACCCCTCTAAATCTTTAGAAAAACACAAGGAATTCAAACGCAGAATTTTCAACAGTAAAAATTATGAAAACAAATCACTTATTTGGGTAAGAACACTTACCTTGCACTTACCATTGTTTATTCAAGGATGAAAAGTTCCTCCCATAACAAAGACTTCTTCTCTTTTGGAGGAATGGACCTTAGTTAATTGAATAATTCCCGTAAATGAAAATCACAAGGACTAAAGTTCCTCTCAATAAGATTGGTGTCTTACGGGGAAATCATGGACACTACATCCAACATTTTTATTTATTGCCTCTACATAATCTGCAACTCAAATTCTTGAAGTGAAAGAATCCAACAGATCAGTCTTGGCTTATGGTCTTTCCTTTCAAGGAGTTCTTTCAAGCCATCATGATCTGTGTGAACTCTTACCTTTGCATCAACTATATTGGAACGAAATTTATCACAAGAGAAAAATATAGCAAAAAGTTCCTTTTCTTCCTTAGGGTAGTTCTTTTGAGCACCATTGAGAGTTCTACTAGCATGATGTATAATATTAAATCTATGACCAATATGTTGTCCTAAAGTTACTCCTACAACATCATCACTATCTTCACATATTAAATCAAAGGTTGTATCCCAGATAGGTGGTTTAATAATAGGAGCACGAAATAAAGCATTTTGAGTCTATCAAAGGCTTCAAGACACTTATCATCAAAATTAAATCTCATTCCCTTTTGTAAAAGGTTTGTGAAAGGTGTAGATATTCCAGAGAAATTTCTAATGAACCTTCTATAAAAACCCACATGACCAAGAAAACTTCTTATACCTTCAATATCCCTAGGTTGTGGCATTCTCTCTATTGCTTCAATCTTAGCTCTATCAACTTCAACTCCCTTTCCTGATACCTTGTGTCCGAGGACTAGACCTTATTTGACCATAAAGTGGCACTTCTCGCAGCTTAGAACAAGATTAGTTTCTTCACAACACTGCAAAACTCTTTTGAGATTATCCAAGCAACTAGTAAACAAAGTTCCATAGACAGAAAATTCATCCATAAATACTTCCATTATAAGTTCTATAAAATCAGGAAAAATAGCAGTTATGCATCTTTGAAAAGTAGCTGGAGCATTAATAAACCAAAAGTTATACGTCGATAAGCATGTAAACCATAAGGACTAATGAAAGTTGTTTTAAGTTGGTTAGCCGGATGAACAACTATTTGAGAGAAACCAGAGTATCCGTCCAAGTAGCAAAAAATGAGTATGGTTTGCTAACCTTTCTAAAGTTTGATCTATGAACGGTAATGGATAGTGATCCTTTCTAGTCTCTTTATTTAATTTCCTAAAGTCTATGCACATCCTATGCCCAACAACAGTTATAGTAGGTATCAATTCATTGTTTTTGTTAGGAACAGCAGTAAAACCACCCTTCTTAGGAACACAGTGAACATGACTTACCCAGTAACTATCTTTAACAGGATAGATTATACCTGCGTCCAATAGGCGTATAATTTCTTTTCTTACCACTTCTTTCATTTTGGGCTTCAGTCTTCTATTGAATTCTGCAACTGGTTTAGCACCTTCTTCCATGAATATTCGATGGACGACTATCATGGGACTAATGCCCTTCAAGTCATCCATTGAGTACCCAAAGGCCTGGCGATGCTCCTTAAGTATCCTCATGAGTTCTTCTTCTTCTTCTCCTGAAAGTTTAGCACTAATAATAATAGGGAATTTATTGGTATCATCTAAAAACCTGTATTTAAGATTTTCTGGTAGAGTCTTCAATTCTGGGGGTGGAAGTTCTTCGTCCCCTCTCTTTTCTGGCTCTTCAAAAGCCACATCGTTTGGAAGTGCCAAAATGGGAAGTGAATCAAATTCATTTTCTAGTTCTCCTAGGGACTTGTCCTCCATAACTATTTCTTCATAATTTAGATCTTCATCTATTTCTCCTTCTTGATTACTTAAGAAAAGATCCACCATTTCCTCAATAGTTCTCTCTTCTTCTTCTTCTTGTATTTGTGGAGGCCTGTCTTTAAATTTGGAAAAATGGAATTTATTTTCCGTTCCCCCAAGCTTAAGAGACACAATCTTTTTCTTGAAGTTAACATATGCACCTATATCACCTAAAAAGTTCCTTCCAAATATAATTGGGCAAAGAGTGTCAGCTAGCATATCAACAACTACAAAATTGATAGGAAATTTTTTGTTGCCAATTGTGATGGTTGGATCATCAACTACTCCCATTGGAATTCTCAGATTTTTATTGGCTAACATAATTGTCATATTAGTATTTTCAATTGTAGCCGGTTCTATTTCTTCTTTTATTTCCTAGTAGAAATCATAAGATATAACATTAACTTCGGTGCCAAGATCACATAAACCATAATGAGAGGTTTCTTTAAATATGTAGGGAAGAATAGGCTTACCCACACCTTTTACCTTTATTTTACCTTCAACCAATATGGAAGTCACTTCATCAAGTTCAACTATGTTACAATGTGAGTACATAGCCATAATTGCTTCCTTGGTTACCTCTTCATCTTTGGTTTCGTCCAGATGTTTCACGATTTCTGGCATGCTTTCCTCTTCCCTCTTTTCCTGTACTGCTTTGACCTGTTCATATTCAAAAATATGCTTTTGTGCAGTGTTAGGGAAAGTCACTTCATATATTGGTTCTACGGAGGCTAGTGTTGCTTTATCTTCTCTTTTCTTTTCTGATTCGGGTGGTGGATCATACTTGACTGGACCCTCCTTCGGAGATCTAATATGTTCTGTAAAAGCTTTAATAACTTGCAACACAAGATCTGAATCCAAATAAATTTCTTTAGATAATGCTTTAACATGGCCTTTTTTTTATTATAGTCATGAATACAATCATGCTCCATTTCTACGCCTCCTTCACTTCCTAGACCAAAATTCCATGAAACTCTATGATCACGAATTATATTAAGTAAAGCCCAAGCTTTAGGTATAGGAAGATTCATAAAGGCTCCTTCCACGAAAGAGTCTAGTTCAATTTGATTAGGTTCAATTAAACCGCCATAGAAGATATGTAGTAAATACCATTCAGGCAAATCATGATGAGGACATAGTCGTAGTAAATCTTTAAATCTAATATAATCTCTTACTAGTCCTTCATTGGAATGATTCTTCGAAGTCATTACGAGACGCCTAATTACAAAAGATTTTGATAATGGATAATATTTTGATACAAATTCACTGGCTAGATTATCCCAACTAGTAGTGGCTTCAGGGGGTAGAGATCTATACCATGAGAGAGCTGTACTTTTCAAAGTTTGACTAAATTTTTTAACCCTTACCTCATCAGCGGTATATCCCGTCAATAGAAAAGTGCCACATATATCTTTGAAACATGCAATATGCTCATATGGATCAGGATCTTCTTCATCTCTAGTAAATTGCTTCTTATGTAGAATACTAAGTAGTAGAGGATTTATTTCAAACCCCCTTGTCTTCTCATTGGAGTTGTCTCTTTTATAAATATCATACAGCTTCCCAAAGTGGTTGAGTGGGCTAGCACTAGTCATATGTTCAAACTCCATCATGTTGGTGGAAACTTGTAACTCAAAACAAAATTTAGCAAGACAAAAATAAATAAGCAAAAACTAAAAGACCTACATCGCTTAGCTCCCTGGCAACGGTGCCAAAAAATAGCTTGATGACTGCAAGTGCACATATCATTTGTAGCTAGTTTCAAAATAAAGATATCAATCCCATAGGGAGCAGGAGTCTGAAGTCTAATAACTCTTGAGATAAATATTATGATAGAAATGATAGATTAAGTTCTAAGTGACAAGAGAAAATGCGAGTATTGTGTAAAATGGTGTTTTGGGGTTTTGGGTATAAGAGCAATAATAAAGTAAAGTAAAACAACCGAGTACAGAAAGTAAATATCGCGTATGTAAGAGATTGGAACTAAAGTAGGGAAAAGTGTTCTCAAGGAGTAGCGGATACACCACTAGTTTTGTAAATATCTAAGATAAATATTATCATCATGAACATTCTCAACTATGTATGTGTGGGAGGAACTCCGTATTTGGACGAATAGGCAACAACCGCTACTCACATCATCCTCATAACCACAGCAGTCAGCAATCAACATCAATCGAATTACTGTGCTATTAAGGGATGTAATCCCGTAGGACGTATCCCATGGCATGGATAGTGTTCTGTGAGTTTCCTCGGTTTCCGAAGTTGATACGTAAGGGGCGCCAACAACTTTATAGTCACTGTAAGTGCTAACACGCCTCCGTCTACCAACAAGTAGTTTCCTCCATTAAGTCCTCACGAGAGGCCAATGTTGAGAGGTCAACTTCTCTCAACATCAAGATGTAGAAAATCTAACACATGGTCACAGTGATGAATATCATAATAGAATTTATCTTATTTCAATCTCATACTAGGGTTTCTCCATCTCCCCAAGAACTACTGATCTACTCAGGCATGGAGGCAATCAACATCACTGCGATGGTAATGGAAACAATCATAGATGAATAGTACTTGTATAAATCCACAACGAGTACGTGAATTACAACAAGATCTAGACAAGATGTAGATGGGATGGATGGAGATGGTGATGATGCAGCGGTGGATGATGAAGATCGACGCCTTATCCTCCTGGATCTACGCAGGGAGAAGATGGATCCCTTGTGGATGACTTCCCCCTCCAGATGCTATCTGAAGGTGAGTTTTCTGCGATTTCTGGGTGTTCTGTATGCCGTCTCCTCGAACCAATTGCATGGGGTGAAACTATTTGACGAGGCGGAGGCGGCACCAACTATACGGCCAAAAAAATTGCTCCGGTCGTATAGTTGGTTGTTGGACTCTCTGCCTCCCTTGTTCACTTCTAGTTTTCTTCTGGTATTATTAATATTTCCCAAATAAGCGATTTATGTTGTTTTTGACTTCTTTTCTCCACAGTAAAACTTATCCAACAATTGTATCCATTGGATCCATCATCTGTCCCGATCCTGGTGAAAACAGACATAAAATGTGCGCGCGAACACCGTAAAATACCAAGATCCTACATCTACAATGCAAAATAATAATGTAAAACATGTGCAAATATGCACTCAGCAATGGCCAAGGCCTTGGTGTTCTTGGGAAGAAGAAGGGGAAGAGGGAGGACGAACTGAGCATCTGAGATCTCGATCTGGAGCTTGGGGTGTCGTGGAGTAGTTGGGGTGGATGGGGTTGCCAGTTGCTGTTGCTTGGTTTATGCATAGGGAGAGAAAGGGGTCACACATGAGGAAAGGGAGCTCACGTGCTCGAGGCTAGGAAGAAGAAAAACAGGACCTGGGTAAGGGAGGGGACTGAATAGGGTGCAACCGGGCTGGGCACTAGCTAGATGGTTTGGTCTATCTAGATGGTTTGGGGTTTGATGATTGGATTTAGCTAGGTTAGGGTTTAGCTAGGATAGATAGTTATATAGAAAGCTCTCTTCTCCTCTCTTGCTCTTATGTTTTAGTTTTAGTTTTATAACAAGATTTTAAATAAGCTTGCAAGTAAAAATCATAAAACCAAACAAACAAAAAGAAAAGAAAAAAGAAGAAAGGTCACCATGGAGGTTTTATTTCGAATGGTACTAGCTTAAATGAATTCCTATCATACAAGCTTCCTCACAAAAATCCACAAGAATTCAAATAAAAGAAGATGAGGGGAAGCTTTGCATGGTACATGCATATGTAATAAATGCCACTTCTACTTGTGAAAACTACTATATCATGTCATGATCATTTATTCATACATGCTTTACAATTTGAATTAAGGCCATACCCCAAAGCAATGGAAGCTTGCTTCACATATGAAATAGATGAAATATAACCATACATGGATAATAATTGGCCATGTTAGTGTGTGTGTCCCACTAAATGCACATATACCCACATATATATATCCAAGTATGATCATAATCCCAAATACCCACCATGTGGAAGATTGACAAGGAATTCTACGCACATAGCATGCAAAGGTGGTCATGTGGCTCCACATAATTAATATTGTGAAAACAACTTACATCATATATGGAACATGTAGAAATAGAGATGGATCCACACCAACACATATAAGCTAGATTTAAATACCAAAACAAATGCAATGGCTCATATATAATTAGAATGGTGGAATTTATAGATAGAGCCAAAAGAAAGGTAGTGGAGTTTGAAAAGATATGCCCCCAACTCAACTTGGGCATCAAACAATATATCACGAGCCAACTATAATATATCAAGAGGCAAATACAATTAATAGGCAAATGCATTATGAAGAGAAGAACCAAATGAAGAGGGTTTTAATATGATGCTCAAATGCAATGTGGCATGGTGACATGATCATCATATAATGATGATGCAATAATGACATCTATATGGTAGCATTATATTTATGAAACCATGTATCATTACAATTGTTAGACAATTGGGATGCTACAACTCTCCCCCACTAAACAAAAATCTCACCCCGAGATTCCTAGTAAAAAGAAAAGATACAAGGAGAGGCAGGTGTTTGTAACGAAGGCGATCCTCATGTTCCCAAGTTGATTCATCAACGGAATGGTGCGACCACTACACCTTGCAAAACTTGAAAAACTTGTTGCGAGTATTGTGTTTTGCTTCTTAGAAACAAAGGACTTGAATCAAAGAAGGATTGTAGTGAAACAAGGAAGGTAGGATGAACATAGCTCCGGTGCTCTCGAGAAACATGATAAAAGAATAGAAACAATCTTCAAGGAATTTGAAAATATGATGTATCAAGGAGGGAAAAGGAAGACACATTGTTAGGATTAAAGATCAAAAGATGCAAGTGGAGATGATTCCTTATTTTACCGGAAGAAAAGAACGACTTGTAGAAGTTATCAACCACTATGAAAATAGCATTGTTTCTTCCTTTAGGTTTAAGAAAAAGAAGTTTGGGAAAACAACGTCGCCTTCAAACAACAGAGTTCCATGATATCAATGGAAAAGATTACAATTGAGGAATTCTTGGATTAGATTCTTCTTGCACCGGTAAGAACCAAGGATCACACAATTGAGATGTGCATATATATCTTCAATAGAAGGGGTGGATGCTAGTTTATAGTGGAAACCCGAGGAAGAAGTTGAATATTGAAGATCTAGAGTTTATTGTAGAGATGATTATTGCTTTTCTTAACCATGAGGTTATTGCAATAGATTTTGCGATTGATGGCATCGACCATTATTATCTTTACCAAGAGAAAAGAATTCCATAGATAAAATCAGAGATATCTTCCATCCATCTTGTTTGACAATGTTGAGCTCTGGTAGAATGAAGAGGAACGAAGAAGATTTTGCATTTGTTTCCACCAGATAGTTGAAGATTTTGCATTTGTTTCCACCAGATCGTTGAAGATTTTGCTCCATCTTGAAATATATGAGACCACCCACAAGAGATTGTTTCTCCCGTTCGTCGAGAGAACACCCTAAAAAAAGATGGAAGTAAAAGTCTCAAGAGATAAGGCTGCTTCTAACTTGTGTGGAATTTTTAAAATCACATTAATACAACAATTCAATGTACAAGAGCGAATGATAAGAGTAGTGGTATGGTCATGACTCCACCCCGCACTCAAAGCATTACTCCACACATGAATAGGAAAATTGTGCAACCCAACTTTCAGAAAATGTCATTGAAGATCTTGATAAGAAGAACTCTTGAAGGTTCATAAGAAAACCAGGATGTGATGAAACACTTTGTTGGATCCAAGAAGATAAATATGATAATGTTGTCTGATATGTTGCTAACGTATCCATAATTTTTGATGTTCCATGCTTGGTTTTATCTACTTTCTTATGTTTTGTCCACACTTTGGAGTACTTTCTATACACTTTCTTGGACTAACCTATTAACAAGAGCCACAGTGTCAGCTGCCTGTTTTCTGCTGTTTTTGGTTCCAAGAAGGTCAGAAAATGAATATTCTCGGAATTGGACGGGACAAAAGCCAAAGTCAGTTTTTCACCGAGGGACACCAGGAGCCAAAATACGAGACGAAGAGGGGCCACACCACTGGTCAAGCAGCACTGCCCCCGCCAGGTGGTCTGGCCGCCTGTGCACGCCGCCCTCGTCCTCTCCTTTCGCCTATATATTGCCTCTGATACAGAAACCCTAAGTACACGATCAAAATTCCACGAAAGAGTTTATAGCCGCCGTCATCTCCATACCTAGATCGGGAGGGATCTGAAGCTCTTCCCGGCACCCTGCCGGAGAGGAGAATTCACCCTGGAGGCCTTCTTCATCACCAAGCAAGCCTCCGGTGTGATGCGTGAGTAGTTCATCTCTAGACTATGGGTCCATGTAGTAGCTAGATGGCTGGTTCTCCTCCTTTGTGCTATCATGTTTAGATCTTGTGAGCTCCATTCATGATCAAGGTCATCTATTTGTAATTCCTACATGTTGTGTTTGCAGGGATCCGATGGATATTGAGATGCTATTTCAGATTGATTATTGATTCTATCATGTCTTTGTTATTTGTGATCTTGCATGCTTTCCATTGTTACTAGCTATCTTGGCCAAGTAGATGCTAGCAACTCTAAGAGTTAGTATTTATGCTCGATAGTGGGTTCATGCCTCTAGTAATCTGGGGAAGTGATAGAAATCTCTACGGTACTAGATGTGTTGTTGCTACTAGGGAGAAAACAACAATCATTTGTTCATAGAACAATCGTATTGTTTACTTTACACGCAATGCATAATGCAATTATCTGTTGCTTGCAACTTAATACTGGAGGGGGTTCGGATGATAACCTAAAGGTGGATTATTAGTCATAGATGCAGTTGGATGGCGGTCTATGTATAATGTTGTAATGCCCAATCGAATCTCAAAGCAGGCAAGATGAGTAGTATATGCATATTGCTTTCTTGATGTTTGTCAATTGCCCCGCTATAATTTGTTCACCCAACATGTCATCTATCTTAAGGAGAGCCACCACTAGTGAACTATGGACCCCGGTCCTTTCTTTTACTATCAATCTACAATCAACTGTTGACTGCTTTGTGTTTACTTTCTGTAAACTATTACTTTCTTCCACTTGATACATTTAATCCTTTGTTTTCAGCAAAACCAGTGAGATTTACAACCTCATCGTAAGTTGGGGACAGAGTTCTGTGGTTGTGTTGTGCAGGTCTCCACGTTACTGCTGGCACCGGTAGTGTGCCCTGCCAAAGTTCAGCTAGCAACACCTTTGAGGTGTTTCCTTGCTCCTAATGGATTGATAACCTTGGTTTCATAACTGAGGGAAACTTACTGCTGTACTCATCATACCTTCCTCTTGGGGTTCCCCAACGAGCTCGTTAATACACGAGTCAGCAAGTGATTTTCTGGCGCCGTTGCCGGGGAGTCAAGGACATCTTCACAAGGGGAGTCCCTCATAACCAATCTCTTTACTTTGTTATTTTAGTTTTGCTTAGTTTTTTCTTTGTTTGCTTGTTTCTTTATCAAAAACACAAAAAAAATGTTCCTACTATAGTTGTTGGTCTATTATTGCCTTGCTTTGTCATGCTTTGTATCAATGGTTGGTTTCTTTGAAACTAGATCTTATTGGCAAGGTGGGTTCATGGAAGAGCAAAAATATTATTATAAGGAATATTGCTTGTCACAAAAAGGGAAACACTTATGGGAACAAATTGATAAATTGAATACCATTGCTAGAAACGTGTGCTCTACTTATAATGTTACTTATTGCTTTGATAAATCCTATTGCTGTAGGAGGTATAAACACCTCCCTTTTCAATGTGAGTATAATGATAATGTTACCATGTCTTCTTATGTTAAAGGAATTTTTTACTTTTATGATGTGGAACAAATTGAGGAATTTATTGCTTGGAAGGGTGCATTTGAACTTGCTAGTTTGCTTGAAAATACTGATGATTCACCTTATAAATATGAATTTTATGATATACTTAAATTTTGCTTTGATAATTACAAGGAAGAAAATGGCCATATTCTTGAATATACTAATAGATGCTTTCCACAAATGGAAGAGACTAATGCCTTGCAGGAGCTTATGGAAGAAGAAATTGCTGAAACTGGAAGCTCATTAGATGAAAAAGAGGAGGAGAGTGATGATCAAGAGGAGGAAGAATGGATTAGCTACCCATGGCCACCTTCTAATGAGAGTAACTCTTTATCCCTTACATTATCTGATTGTCCCCCATGCTTACCAAAGGAGGATGAATGTTATATTCCTGTGGATTCTTTTGAAATATCTACTATGGGTAAAACTTGTGATAATAATTATGCTCCTATTATCCATGATAATACTTTATTTGTGCCTAACTTCGAAATGCATGGTACTAAAGAGTTTTGCTTAGAAAATGTTTATGATAAAGCTCTAGACGATGGTCCTATATTGAATGATCAGTCATCTTGTTATAGAATTGTTAAAAGTGGGTTTGAAGGTTTTAATCCCACTATTTTTGAGCTTGATAAAAATTATGTGTTTGTAGATCATGAAAAGCATAATTTATGTGATAGTTATATTGTTGAGTTTATTCATGAGGCTACTGAAAATTATTATGAAAGAGGAAAATATGGTTGTAGAAGTTTTCATGGTACCGACATCTTTATGTGCTAAAAGTTTTGAAGTTGCTCTTGTTTTATCTACCCATTCTTGTTACTATGTGCTTCTTTGATTTATTTCCTTACAAGATTCCTATGAATAGGAAGTGGGTTAGACTTAAATGTGTTTTAAATTTGCTTCTTGATGCTCTCTTTTACTTCAATTCATATTTCTTATGTGAGCATCTTCTCAAACTATCAAGCCTAACTTAAAGGCATTAAAGAAAAGTACTTATTGGGAGATAACCCAAAAGTTTTAGATGAGTATTGGAAGTTATTACCTCTGTAATAACCGCTCCTTATCCTTTTTATTTGCTTTTTGTGCCAAGAGTAACCTCTAATGAGAGAGAAGTAATGATTGAGAAAGTTGTTGTCCCGAAACAGATTTCTATGCTTCACCGTAAAAAATCGTGTAAACTCTCTGTACGTTCTTTTGAGGCATGAATTTTGTGCTTATGACCCATCTTGTTATCTAACTTTCGTTAGTTCAACACTTTTCGATTTGAGCAATAGAAGGTCTTCGAAAAAATTCGTCTTTACCTGCTGGTCTGTTTTGACAGATTTCTGCCATTATTTGCATTTGCTTCTTGTTGGTTCATTTTTGAGTTCATTTGGGGAATTGAGATTCTTGAGGGAAGTGCTACAGTAGCTTGTGTTTAAATGGAAGTTTTATTGGTGTTGGAACTGAACCTAAAGACTTATTATTTTGAGTGCACTAATGTTGCTAATAAAGATTGTGTGAAGTTTTGTATGAAGGAAAAATTTCAGGTGTATGGAAGGAATGAGTAATGAGATGAAGAATGGACTAAAGCTCAAGCTCGGGGATGCCACGCGTGTCATCCCAAGAACTATCCAAGAAGTACAAGTGTCAAAGCTTGGGGATGCCCAAGGCATCCCCTTCTTCATCAATAAAAAATCCCAGGTTTCTTTCAAACACTTCATTTATACTGTTTCATGCACAGTTGTGTTGTTCTTGGAGCGTCTTATTTTTCGTTTTTTGTTTTGGTTTTCGTTTGCTTGGTTTGCTTAGTTTGCTGAATAAATTGGTTGTACCCCCTCTTTCATACATTCGTTTTCAAATAGTTTGGTATGGATTGGAAAAGAGTAGGAAAGTTCATGCTTAAGTGGTAAAGAGAGCTTGTTTTTGACTGTGGCCCATGCTTTGTCATGCCATGCTTGATATTGTTTTGTCTTTAGGCTTAGTATTCTTTGTTTTAGCATGACTTGTTATAAACAATTGAGATTGCTTAATGTGCCTTGAAAGAATCATGCGTTGTTTTAGCATATTAAAGCATAGCATTGTGGTATTCTCCTTTGATGCTTTATTTGGGTTGACTTGGCGCATGCTCACACCATGTTATGACTATCCCAAGTCACCATAGCCTTTATTATCCTTTAGTTTTCAACTTGTAGTATCACTTTACGCTTTTATTAATGATGTTTTGTCGCTGTGCATGATTATGGCCATTATTGCTCTCTTAGTTGATCGCTCCCCGTCTTTTGCTAGCCTCCATAACCAAGTATGAGTTCCACTCATGCATCCAACTCCTAAAACCAAGTTATTCCAAAGGGTCCACCATACCTACCTATTAGCATATGCTATTCCAAGTATATTCATGTTTTTATCTACCTTCCGAATTAAACTTGTTATGAGAAAACTAGTGATTAAAGCTCTCACGAACTTGATGGCACACTTTACTTTTCTTGCATTTAATAAACTTGAACCATTGTGCCCATCTTTGTTGCGTATATGTTTGCGCTTTATAAGTTGAAGTTAGCAGAACCATGTATCATGGGGAACGCTTTCAACATTGCACTTGTACTTTGTACCCCGTTGATATCATGTTCTTTTGCTTATGGATCCCGGTGGTGTGAAATAAAAGGGGAACTTGTAAGATCATGGAGTTTGTATTTGCGTTAGAGAAACGCCTGGGCCGCTAGCCTAAGCCATGCCTAATCATGGTGGAAACTTGTAGCATAACCATAATGAGCACTCTATGAAGCATCCTTGTAACTACCTCGGTGAATTACGCTCCTAGTTACAAGCCTGGATGAACGGAAATGGTTGAAATAGTACGGTGGGGCCCAAATGCCACTCAGAGGTAGACCTTTCGGCCGTCCCAACCATTTCCAAACATCGGGACAAGAACGGGCGGCGTAATCGGCAGGCGAAGGGATCAACTACATACACAAATGAGTATGTATGCAAGCCACCATACAAGAGTACATCAGAGCCATTCCATCTAAAAAGAAAGGAAATATAGCAACGCCCATACCAAGAAGACCCAAATATCCTAGATAGGTATAATAGTTTAGGATACCTCCTCATACATCAAACATCAGAGTATCAAGCGGAAGCGAAAGACAAAATCCGAGTACGGATAAGAAGCAAATCGGCATAAGATGCCCCATAAATAAGCACATCCCGCCCACAGATCTCACGGATCCCCGTTCCCGGAATCTCTACACCGAATGATCGTTGCCCACTTCGTCCTTCTCTTCCACCCAGTATCCATCTTGCGAATGTACCTGTTCATCTGAACCAATAATTTATCGTGTGAGACCCTAGGGGTACTCAGCAAGACTTTATGCCTCTAAAGGGGACACAACCTGGGTGACGCAATTGCAGCAAAAGATAAACCCTAGCAATTCTATAGATACTCGCTAACCATCCGCCTAACCAGAGATAGACGGATGTCCGTGAATTAATAACAACAGTTATAACAGTTATAACGGTAATATCCAGATCCATCCTCCTCCTCGCCACCGACGAGGAAGCTTTAACAACCCCCATCAGTTGGCAGTTTTATTATCCATTCCGTGAGTATTGCACTATTTACTAGTCAGGTTCCTAGTCTAGTCAAATTAAAAGCGGTACTTTAGTTATTCTTGTCTATGATCGAGAAACTGTGCTCCAAGTCGTCCATAACCGCGGACACGGCTTTCAGAAAGTTTTACCCTGCAGGGGTGCACAAATAGCAACACACACTCGCTATGCCTCGGAAAAACCAAATCAAAACCCAACGAGGCAGTCGCGACAAAGCAATCACAGGATTCAGAAATATTTCAGGAGGCCACCCCATTAAGCTACCCGCAACGGAGTTAGCTGACTCCGAGACAGACTCAAGGTTTGCGCCAATGGCTGTAAACGACAGCAGATCCCAAAACTGGGACTGTCGATACACAAAACACTCCGCTTCCTAAACAAAGACAGCGTGCTCCTCACACAATCGTAAATAAAGCAAAGAAAGCATGGCATAAGTGCGGATAGTAAATAAATCCTCAAACTAGTTTGTGGCCCCAAGAAATAAGAATGAATCAAGCTCGCTCGAGAGGGTCCATAAGCCTCCGGATGTGGATAGCGCCAATATTCTTGGAACAGGAATCAAGTACTCGGGGTCTTACGGGACACAAGTGAGCCTGAAAAACCAAATAGCGAATATGGCTCACCGATGCCACTTTCATTAGTTATCCCATTACTACTCAGGTTAAGTTGTTTAGGTACCTCGTTATCCATCAGACACTCACATACCCTACACATGCTGTTCTACGACTCGCATGGCTCAAACAACTCCTGTAGTAATGGCTCATGGGGTGGAGGAACAAGCTTCGGTGGGGTTTAAAAATAAAGGCTATGCAATACTTGGGATTCAATTTAATGCAATCGCGACTCAATGATGCAAGAATAAGATAGATGCAATAGGTACTGTATGTATGCAAGCATGTGGTAGTGCTTGCCTGGCAGCTCAGTTGAAGCAAAGGATGGATCTGGGTAGTGCTCCTGGTTCTCTTGATATATCCCCTCGCCGCCTATTCGAAGAAGAACCAAACAAACAAGGGCCAACATAAATAAAGTGCACAAGCATATGAATAAATGCGACAAGCAAACAATCATGCCATGATGAATGATGCACAATTTGCAGGGCAATAAGGTAGCATGGCATGGGTGAGGGGTGAAGTACGAGATTAAATCATTTTATTAAGTTTTGGCCCCATTTTATTCACAATTAAGTTGCTGTCCACAATATATTTATATGATGCATGCTTCAAATCAAACCATGGAATGCATAAACAGAAAGGTCTCGTCGAGCTAATCATTTTAGACATATTATTTATTAAATTTGGACTTATAAATCAAAAGTTATTAATTATTTAAGAAAAAGGGGCATTTATTGTAAATTTAATAAACTTGGAAATTTAAGTGTTCAAAATATATTTTGGATTGCATATTTGAAATCCTCACATTTTTCTGATTTGAAAACATATATTATATGTATTATTTGGGTTTATATTTCAAAAGATAATTAAACAGATTTAATTTTGAATTTGAATTGATTTGAAATAAATTTTAATTTAAACAAAATATAGAAAAGCTTTTGTTACCCAGCTCGAAGCTAGCCACAGCCACTTACAGGTGGGGCCTGGCTGACTCAGCAGCAGGTGGGTCGCAGCGGGACTGGCTCGATTTTTCTTACCGCTTGTTCACCGAGCCACAGCGGATGACAGGCGGGACCGCGGGACGGCGGGGCCACATCGCAAGGCTGGCCGGGCGGACACGCAGCGATCCTGCGCGCGAGGGGGGACTGATCGGTGATGGCCTGGATTCTCCGAGGGGGTACTTGCAAAACGAAAACCGAGGCTGACCGGTGGGGCTCAGGGATCGCGGGTTTAGGCGGGAAAAAGGGTAGGGGCTTACAAGAAAGACACGCGTAAGCCGGATTGTCAAGGGTTCGCAGAAAAACAGGGGAACGGCCGGAGTTTCGACGACGGTGGCGACTAAACGGCGGCGTATCTCGCCACGCCGCAAAAACGAAAAACGACGAGGGAGCGTAGGGCTACAACTTCCGTTCAGGTGGCGACTACTGGGGCGGGCTGTAGCGCGCGGGGCACGACGCGATACAGAGGGCAGAACGAACGCTGCAGCTGCTGCTGTTGTCTGCCAGAGCGCGCGCGCGGCGGTGAACGGAGGGTGCTCGACGGAGCGCGACGGCGAAGCAAGGCGAGAGGGGGAGGGAGACGATGTCTAGGGGGAAGAGGGGCTCACCAAATGACCCTCCGTGCAGCTAGCGGCTCGAGGTGGCGTGGAACAATGAGGAGGCAAGAGCGGAGGCGCCCGGTGCTCACGGGCACGGCGGGCGGGCTCCGCAGGTCCAGCGGTTTCCGCGCTTCAGGCGAAGAGAAGCAGAGAAGCTCCTGGAGCTCCTGGTACGCCTTAAGGCCCACGAACAAAGGAGGAGAGGGAGGCCGAGGCTAGGGTTTGGAGAGGCCATGGCGGCTTGGGGAGGAAGAAGGAGAAGGGTGGGGAGCTGGGCGCCTCCTGGATGCGATCTGGGTGGTTAGGTGAGGTGAGGGAGGAGCACATGGGGGTGGTCTCTTTTGATAAAGGTGAGAAGGGGGGTGGTTGGGCTAGGGTTGCTTCTCTCCCTCCTTCTCTTTGTCTTGTAGCCAAAGAAAGAGGTGGGGGAGGGCAGCCAAGGGCAGGGTGGTTCGGTGTGGGGCTCACCAGGCAGAGAGGGAGAGAGAGAGGGGGGGTAGCCTCGGTTAGCTAGGGTTGGAGTGGTAGGCTCGGGCTAGAGAGGAGAGGAAGAGGGGGAAGGTGGTAGCTTAGGGTTTGGTACTAGGTTAGGGCATGGGTTTAGATAGAGATGGAGTGGTTGGAAGCTAGGGTTTGCCTTGATCAAGATTAGGCCAAGAACAACCAAGATCCAACAAGAAAGGAGAGGGATGGGGTGATAGGGTTTAAGCTAGATCAAATTAAGATCAATCTAAAAGGAGGGAGAGATAGAGGGAGGGTGAGATGATCCACCCAAAACCAAATAAAAATCCAAAGGACAAGCTGAAAGGGTACTTGCATGGCCCATGCAAAATATTTATTGCCATGTGGTTCCTTGTGAAAACAATGTTATTACATGGCATTCATATTATGCATTCCCAAAATTGGAATAAAAGCCAAGCAAAAAGAATTATAAGGATGCCCCATGTGGAATAGATGGAGATGACCATATTGGAAATACAATGGGACTTGCTAGTGTGTATATGCCACTAGATCTTTAATAAGCCCACAAAAATATCCCAACATGATGATAACCCCAAACAAACATATGGAAGCTAGGAAAAAGGTTCCACTCACAAGGCATGCAAAGGTGGCCATGTGGCTCTCATGTTTCAATATTGTGAAAACAACATGATGCTAAGATGAGAGTATGTGGATAAAGAATTGGATCCATCCCAACCCACATGAGCTAGAGGTAAAACCAATAAATGTCGAGCTCATATTTAGTTGGATGGTGGAATTATAAGGTGGTGAAAAGAAAGGGTGGTGAAGTTAATAAGAGATATGCCCCCAACTCAACTTGGGCATTTAAACAATATATCAAGAACCAAATACAATATCAAGAGGCAAATACAATTAATAATGCATATGAGATAAGAACCAAATCAAAAAGGGTTTTATATGATGCTCAAATGCAAGGAGGCATGATGACATGAGCATGATATAATGATGATGCAACACTTATATGTAGGAAGTAGCATCTATGTAGACTAGGCTAGTAGCATTGCAATTGTTAGACAATTGGGATGCTACAACTCTCCCCCACTACACGGGAATCTCGCCCCGAGATTCCTAGGAAAAAGAGAACAACACAAGAAGAGGTGGGTGTTCGGAACGAAGGTGACCCTTGCGTTCCCAAGATGATGACGAACGGAATGGTGCGACCACTACACCTTGCAAAACTTGCTAGACTTGTTGCGAGTCTTGCGTTTTGCTAGAGACACAAAGGTTTGATGGATTGAAGGATAAAAGAATAGAACCACTTGTGAAAGAGAGGAGAAGATGATGTATCATGGATCAAGATAGACACACCGTTAAGATTGAAGATTTTCTGATACTAGAGAGGATGGATCTTTATCTCGCCTGAAGAAAAAGAGCTAGATTGGAGAGGTTTTGAACCACTATGACAATAGCATCGTATCCTCTCTCGGATTTGAGAAAAGAAGTACGGAACAATATTGCCTTCAAACAATAGAGTCCCTTGATATGAACAGAAAGATTTAGCTAGACATCGCCGGATTAGATTCTTGTTGCGCCGGTAATACTCCGAAGGATCACGCAATTGAGGTGCGCGGATATAACTTCCAGAGATGGATGTGAAGCCAGATTACCACAGAAAAGAATTGATAGAACAGAGAGAGAGATAGATTCCTTTCATCTTGTTTGGGGATGTCGAGCACCGGTAGAAAGACGAGGACCGAAAAGAGTTTGCGTTTGTTTCCACCAGATAATTGAAGATTTGCTCCATGTAGGAAAAGACGAGATCACCAACAAGAGATTATTGATTACTTTCTTCGAGAGAGCACTCCGGAAAAACAAGGACGGAAGTTAAAGTATCGAGGGATAAAGGCCACTCCTAACTTCCGTGGAATGAGTGAAATCACATAATTCACCAATTCAATGTACAAGAGCGAATGATAAGAGTAGTGGTATGGTAGCTACTCCATCCCGCACTCAAAGCATTACTCCGCACATGAATAAGAAAACCATGCAACCCAACTACCGAAACAGACTGAAGGTATTGATAAGAAGAGCTCATGGATCTCCGTTAGAAAACAAGGATAGATGCAAACGATTTGCCGGATTCAAAGATAGATAAAGATGATGATGTTGTCGTCATGTGTGAAGCAACCTGCCACCGGAAGATATGAAGGAAGATTACGGAGAACAACTGCCAGATTCCACAGATAAAGAGAAAGATAGCACCACTTGAACCGAAGGATTACGAAAGATCTGAAAAGTCTTCATGGCCTCCGGGGGATTGAGCATAAACGATAGCGCGAGAGGTTTTCAAAGGATCACTTGATGAGACTGAGGTGAAAGAACTCCATGTTCTTCTTGAAATGATTGAGAGAGATTTAGCGGTCTTGAGGAAAACCTTCGGCGGAACGACGATGATAACTTGCCAACAAGGAACAACTCCGGATTTGATTGAAGATGGAAGATGGAATTAACAATGGACTTGCTGATTCCAGAATTGAAGAAGATGCACTGGAAGAATAGATTATATGGTCCTTCGGAAGAAAAAGAGATGCCGCCTGATTCACATTGTCGATCGGATCACCGGTTACAAAGATAAAGAGATCTTGGACAAGAAACGATGATATAGCTTTGCTTATGGTATGAGCTATCAGAGACGAAAAAGATGTGCAGATATGGAGTTCAAAAAGATGTGAAGCATGATAAACAGATGATAGACCGCCGTGGTGCCTTGAGAAACTCCGGATTTCCAAGGATGCTTGAATAAGCATAGATAGGATCACGGTGTACTCCAAATCACAGGAGATAACCGTATCCATCTGGAGGATAGAGTTGATAGCATTTTCCATATTCCAATCGAGACTTATCATGAGTGGGATATAGCTTTGCTGAGAACCAGATTACAATCACCAGCATCGGATCGACACATGTTATGTAATTAGCCCAAGAGAAAAGGAGATGAAAAGAAACTCCAAGATTAAGCGCCGGTGACAAAAGAATGAGTTAGCATGGACATGCTGATAAAAGAGAGATAGATAATGTTTCACACACGACTGAAAAGGAGTGTGGAAACAGAGATGGATCAAAGAAAAATTTTCCGCATTTTTCGGCATTAAAATACCGATAGATGCGCAAAATCACTTAGCAGATAGGGATTAGCATCAGATGCCTGCACAGAAGAACACCCTTTAAGAAGATGGCACCGGTCAACAAGGAGTCAGATAGATCGCGCCGGTTTTCAAAAGCCTGTCGATATGGAACGTACCAACAGTTGATAACCAAAGGCAGATTGTGATAACAAAAGGATGCAACAGATAGACAAGGAATTACACACACTTTCTATGGTACTACGGAAACCCAGAACACGTGAATCCTAGTTTGAATTTTAAGAAGAGGATTGAAAACGTTACACTTCCTTACCAGAAAAGGGTGGGTGGTTGGGTAAGAAGAAAAGTGGAAGCAGTCCTACTCTCGCGTTTTGTTTTTCCCTAGTATACATAACTACCAAAATATTTGCTAGACAGACAACGACCATTTGGCTGAGACCCTGAAGGTCGGGATGGCTCTGATACCAATTGTAACTACCTCGGTGAATTACGCTCCTAGTTACAAGCCTGGATGAACGGAAATGGTTGAAATAGTACGGTGGGGCCCAAATGCCACTCACAGGTAGACCTTTCGGCCGTCCCAACCATTTCCAAACATCGGGACAAGAACGGGCGGCGAATCGGAAAGTAAGGGATCAACTACATACACAAATGAGTATGTATGCAAGCCACCATACAAGAGTACATCAGAGCCATTCCATCTAAAAAGAAAGGAAATATAGCAACGCCATACGGCAAGACCCAAATATCCTAGATAGGTATAATAGTTTAGGATACCTCCTCATACATCAAACATCAGAGTATCAAGCGGAAGCGAAAGACAAAATCCGAGTACGGATAAGAAGCAAATCGGCATAAGATGCCCCATAAATAAGCACATCCATACAGATCTCACGGATCCTGCTCGAATCTCTACACCGAATGATCGTTGCCCACTTCGTCCTTCTCTTCCACCCAGATCCATCTTGCGAATGTACTGTTCATCTCGAACCAATAATTTATCGTGTGAGACCCTAGGGTACTCAAAGAAGACTTTATGCCTCTAAAGGGGACACAACCTGGGTGACGAATTGCAGCAAAAGATAAACCCTAGCAATTCTATAGATACCGCTAACCATCCGCCTAACGAGATAGACGGATGTCCGTGAATTAATAACAACAGTTATAACAGTTATAACGGTAATATCCACAGATCCATCCTCCTCCTCGCCATCGACGAGGAAGCGGATTTAACAACCCCCATCCGTTGGCAGTTTTATTATCCATTCCGTGAGTATTGCACTATTTACTAGTCGTTCCTAGTCTAGTCAAATTAAAAGCGGTACTTTAGTTATTCTTGTCTATGATCGAGAACCGTGCTCCAAGTCGTCCATAACCATGACACGGCTTTCAGAAGTTTTACCTAGGGTGCACAAATAGCAACACACACTCGCTATGCCTCGGAAAAACCAAATCAAAACCCAACGAGGCGTCGCGACAAAGCAATCACAGGATTCAGAAATATTTCAGGGCCACCCCATTAAGCTACCATAACGGAGTTAGCTGACCGAGACGGACTCAAGGTTTGCGCCAATGGTCAGAACGCAGCAGATCCCAAAACTGGACTGCCGACCGCGAAAACACTCCGCTTCCTAAACAAAGACAGCGTGCTCCTCACACAATCGTAAATAAAGCGAAAGCATGGCATAAGTACGGGATAGTAAATAAATCCTCAAACTAGTTTGTGGCCCCAAGAAATAAGAATGAATCAAGCTCGGCTCGGGGTGTCCATAAGCCTCCGGATGTGGATAGCGAATATTCTTGGAACAGAATCAAGTACTCGGGGTCTTACGGACACAAGTGAGCCTGAAAAACCAAATAGCGAATATGGCTCACTGATGCCACTTTCATTAGTTATCCCATTACTACTCAGGTTAAGTTGTTTAGGTACCTCGTTATCCATCAGACACTCACATACCCTACACATGCTGTTCTACGACTCGCATGGCTCAAACAACTCCTGTAGTAATGGCTCATGGGGTGGAGGAACAAGCTCGTGGGGTTTAAAATAAAGGCTATGCAATACTTGGGATTCAATTTAATGCAATCGCGACTCAATGATGCAAGAATAAGATAGAGGCAATAGGTCTCGTATGTATGCAAGCATGTGGTAGTGCTTGCCTGGCAGCTCAGTTGAAGCAAAGGATGGATCTGGTAGTGCTCACGGTTCTCTTGATATATCCCCGCCAAATGCCTATTCGAAGAAGAACCAAACAAACAAGGGCCAACATAAATAAAGTGCACAAGCATATGAATAAATGCGACAAGCAAACAATCATGCCATGATGAATGATGCACAATTTGCAGGGCAATAAGGTAGCATGGCATGGGTGAGGGGTGAAGTACGAGATTAAATCATTTTATTAAGTTTTGGCCCCATTTTATTCACAATTAAGTTGCTGTCCACAATATATTTATATGATGCATGCTTCAAATCAAACCATGGAATGCATAAACAGAAAGGTCTTGTCGAGCTAATCATTTTAGACATATTATTTATTAAATTTGGACTTATAAATCAAAAGTTATTAATTATTTAAGAAAAAGGGGCATTTATTGTAAATTTAATAAACTTGGAAATTTAAGTGTTCAAAATATATTTTGGATTGCATATTTGAAATCCTCACATTTTTCTGATTTGAAAACATATATTATATGTATTATTTGGGTTTATATTTCAAAAGATAATTAAACAGATTTAATTTTGAATTTGAATTGATTTGAAATAAATTTTAATTTAAACAAAATATAGAAAAGCTTTTGTTACCCAGCTCGAAGCTAGCCAATGACCACTTGTGTGGGGCTGGCTGACTCAGCAGGTGGGTCGCAGCGGGACTGGCTCGATTTTTCTTACCGCTTGTTCACCGAGCCACATGATGACAAAGGGACAGCAGATGGCGGGGCATCAAGGCCAATGGGCGATGGACACGTAGCGATCCTGCGCGCGAGGGGGGACTGATCGGTGATGGCCTGGATTCTCCGAGGGGGTACTTGCAAAACGAAAACCGAGGCTGACCGCGGGCTGTGGATCGCTGGGTTTAGCGGAAAAAGGGTAGGGCTTCAAGAAAACGGACGTCGCCGACTGTCGCTGCTACCGTCGCAGAACAACTGGGGAACGGCCGGAGTTTCGACGACGGTGGCGACTAAACGGCGGCGTATCTCGCCACGCCGCAAAAACGAAAAACGACGAGGGGGCGTAGGGCTACAACTTCCGTTCAGGTGGCGACTACTAGGGCGGGCTGTAGCGCGCGAGGCACGACGCGATACAGAGGGCAGAACGCCGCAGCTGCCGTTGTTCCGCCAGAGGCAAGACGGCGGTGAACGGAGGGTGCTCGACGGCGCGACGGCGAAGCAAGGCGAGAGGGGAGGGAGACGATGTCTAGGGGAAGAGGGCTCACCAACCCTGGTGCAGCTGAAGCGGCTGGGGTGGAACAACGAGGAGGCAAGAGCGGGAGGCGTTCAGTGCTCACGGGCACGGCGGCGGGCTTCTCGAGGTCCAGCGGTTTCAGTGCTTCAGGCGAAGAAGAGGAAGCGAGGAAGCCCTGGAGCTCCTGGCACGCCTTGGCGCCCACGTAACAGCGACAGAGAGGGAGGCCGAGGCTAGGGTTGGGAGAGGCCCTGGCGGCTGGGGGAGGCGGAAGGAGAAGGGTGGGGAGCTGGGCGCCTCCGGGATGCGCTCTGGGGGGGTAGGTGAGGTGAGGGAGGAGCACATGGGGTGGTATCTTTGATAAAGGTGAGAAGGGGTGGTTGGGCTAGGGTTGCTTCTCTCCTTCTCTTTGTCTTGTAGCCAAAGAAAGAGGTGGGGAGGGCAGCCAAGGCAGGTGGTGGTTGGTGTGGGGCTCACCAGCAGAGAGGAGAGAGAGAGGGGTAGCCTGCTTAGCTAGGGTTGGAGTGGTAGGCTCGGGCTAGAGAGGAGAGGAAGAGGGGGAAGGTGGTAGCTTAGGGTTTGGTACTAGGTTAGGGCATGGGTTTAGATAGAGATGGAGTGGTTGGAAGCTAGGGTTTGCCTTGATCAAGATTAGGCCAAGAACAACCAAGATCCAACAAGAAAGGAGAGGGATGGGGTGATAGGGTTTAAGCTAGATCAAATTAAGATCAAGCTAAAAGGAGGGAGAGATAGAGGGAGGGTGAGATGATCCACCCAAAACCAAATAAAAATCCAAAGGACAAGCTGAAAGGGTACTTGCATGGCCCATGCAAAATATTTATTGCCATGTGGTTCCTTGTGAAAACAATGTTATTACATGGCATTCATATTATGCATTCCCAAAATTGGAATAAAAGCCAAGCAAAAAGAATTATAAGGATGCCCCATGTGGAATAGATGGAGATGACCATATTGGAAATACAATGGGACTTGCTAGTGTGTATATGCCACTAGATCTTTAATAAGCCCACAAAATATCCCAACATGATGATAACCCCAAACAAACATATGGAAGCTAGGAAAAAGGTTCCACTCACAAGGCATGCAAAGGTGGCCATGTGGCTCTCATGTTTCAATATTGTGAAAACAACATGATGCTAAGATGAGAGTATGTGGATAAAGAATTGGATCCATCCCAACCCACATGAGCTAGAGGTAAAACCAATAAATGTCGAGCTCATATTTAGTTGGATGGTGGAATTATAAGGTGGTGAAAAGAAAGGGTGGTGAAGTTAATAAGAGATATGCCCCCAACTCAACTTGGGCATTTAAACAATATATCAAGAACCAAATACAATATCAAGAGGCAAATACAATTAATAATGCATATGAGATAAGAACCAAATCAAAAAGGGTTTTATATGATGCTCAAATGCAAGGAGGCATGATGACATGAGCATGATATAATGATGATGCAACACTTATATGTAGGAAGTAGCATCTATGTAGACTAGGCTAGTAGCATTGCAGTTGTTAGACAATTGGGATGCTACAATCCTCAATAAAAACCTATGCAAATAGCAAATAAAATGATCGATGAGATGCTCATTGTCTGCTTGCCTTGTCATTTTGATTATGGGATAGCTCATGTATCATGTGCAAGGGGTACCCCATTGGCGGTTCTTTATGATACATATGTACTTACAATGACAAGAGCTTACTTGTGACTAAAGTTGAGTAGCATGAGGTTCGGTCTTCGTAAGTAAGGGGCATGAGATTTTGGCTTATAACTTGTCAAGCATATCCTATTAGTTGTGTCACTTTAACCTTAATCACCTTCAAGATGCTTATGATAGGGGCAATGAGAGCTGAAAGCTAATACGTACCATAATTTTTGGAAGCTCTTTATGAAACTTGAATCCCTACTTCCTTCTATGAAGGCCTTTCTTTTACTTTTATGTTGAGTCTCCACCTTCTATCTTTATGCACCTACTTTGAGAGCATAGTGGCCATTCTTAGTTCTATGTGCATTGTCCCAAGACTTGTTGATTGATGCATAGCTTTCATATTGCTTGTTTTAAACTATTTGTATCTAGTCACTCTTATGAACTTTAAAGGTTTCCTATGCATTTATGTTTGCTACGCTATGAGGGGCAAGCTGAATGCCACTATGCTATGTTTTCTTTATGTGAAACAAACAAACGTCTTGCAAAGCATTGTTATTCATGAATATTTTGTTTGTGCCTTTTCATGTTGCAACAAAGTTTCTATGTCTTATTGTTAGAGATTTGTCTTTCATGTTCTGATTGAAGTACTATGATCCCAGCTATCAATGTTTTACAAATATTTTGATCAAGTTTATGATGGTGCATGTCACCTCAAAAATTATTCTTTCTTTTTATCACTTGCCTACTCGAGGACGAGCAGGAGTTAAGCTTGGGGTTGTTTATATGTTTCTAACGTATCCATAATTTTTGATGTTCCATGCTTGATTTTATCTACTTTCTTATGTTTTGTCCACACTTTGGAGTACTTTCTATACACTTTCTTGGACTAACCTATTAACAAGAGACATAGTGCCAGCTGCCTGTTTTTTGCTGTTTTTGGTTCCAGGAAAGTCAGAAAATGAATATTCTCGGAATTGGACGGGACAAAAGCCAAAGTCAGTTTTTCAGCGAGGGACCCGCGGAGCCAGAATACGAGACGGAGAGGGGCTAGGGGGCCGCCACACCACCTGCCCGCGCAGCCCAGCCTGGCCCGCGCCGGGGGATGGTCTGGCCGCCCCAGGCACCCCCTCGGCCTCTCCGTTCGCCTATATATTGCCTCCAATACAGAAACCCTAAGTACCCGATTAAAATTCCACGAAAGAGTCTATAGCCCCCGTCATCTCCATCCCTAGATCGGGAGGGATCTAAAGCTCTTCCCGGCACCCTGCCGGAGAGGAAAATTCACCCTGGAGGCCTTCTTCATCACCATGCAAGCCTCCGTTGTGATGCGTGAGTAGTTCATCTCTGGACTACGGGTCCATGTAGTAGCTAGATGGCTGGTTCTCCTCCTTTGTGCTATCATGTTTAGATCTTGTGAGCTCCATTCATGATCAAGATCATCTATTTGTAATTCCTACATGTCATGTTTGCGGGGATCCGATGGATATTGAGATGCTATTTCAGATTGATTATTGATTCTATCATGTCTTTGTTATTTGTGATCTTGCATGCTTTCCGTTGTTAGTAGCTATCTTGGCCAAGTAGATGCTAGCAACTCCAAGAGTTAGTATTTATGCTCGATAGTGGGTTCATGCCTCTAGTAATCTGGGGAAGTGACATAAATCTCTAAGGTACTAGATGTGCTGTTGCTACTAGGGAGAAAACAACAATCCTTTGTTCATAGAACAATCGTATTGTTTACTTTACACGCAATGCGTAATGCAATTATCTGTTGCTTGCAACTTAATACTGGAGGGGGGTCGGATGATAACCTGAAGGTGGATTATTAGTCATAGATGTAGTTGGATTATGGTCTATGTATAATGTTATAATGCCCAATCGAATCTCAAAGGAGTCAAGATGAGTAGTATATGTATATTGCTTTCTTAATTTTTGTCAATTGCCCCGCTGTAATTTGTTCACCCAACATGTCATCTATCTTAAGGAGAGCCACCACTAGTGAACTATGGACCCCGGTCCTTTCTTTTACTATAAATCTACAATCAACTATTTACTGCTTTGTGTTTACTTTCTACAAACTATTGCTTTCTTCCACTCGATACGTTTAATCCTTTGTTTTCAGCAAAACCGGTGAGATTGACAACCTCATCGTAAGTTGGGGATAGAGTTCTGTGGTTGTGTTGTGCAGGTCTCCATGTTGCTGCTGGCACCGGTAGTGTGCCCTGCCAAAGTTTAGCTAGCAACACCTTTGAGGTGTTTCCTTGCTCCTACTGGATCCATAACCTTGGTTTCATAACTGAGGGAAACTTACTGTTGTGCTCATCATACCTTCCTCTTGGGGTTCCCCAACGAGCTCGTTAGTACACGAGACAACATTGTCGTCTCGAAGTCGCAACTCACGGAAATAGATATGAAGAAAGATCACGGAGAACAACTGATAGATTCAACATATAGAACAAGAAAAACACCAAGGTCTGATCAGAAGAACTGCAAAAGATTGAAAACTCTTCATGGCTTCCATCAGAGTGAGGATAGTAGATACACGAGGGGGTTTCAAAAGGTTTCTTTGTGAACAGAAGACCAACAGAATTTCTGGTCCTTCTTGAGAATATCTGAGAGAGATTTAGTAGTCTTGGGGAAATCTTCAACAGATAGCAGAATTTACTTGCCAAACCAAGAAAAACTCTAGAGTTGGTTGGAATTTTGAGGATGGAGTTAACAATTGCCTTGATGATTCTAGAGTGGTAGCTATGTCTTTAGCACAAGGACATGGCCAAGATATGAGACTTCGAGAACCCAGGATTCACACTTGATGATTATTTGACCCATCAGACAAGAAAAGAGATGCTGACTTGTTCACCTAGTCGATCGGACCACCAGTTGGAAAAATAAAGATATCTTGGATAAATAATCGATGATAACTCATACTTTTAAGCAAAGCTATCAGAGTTAAAGTATGAGATTCTCTTTTATCAAAGAGAACCTTTGGCGAATTAGAAGTTGAATTAAAGCATGACAATCAGATGATAATCCATCATAGTGCCTTCAAAATCTTCGGATTGCCAAGATACTTGGATATGATATAGATATGATCACGGTATAACTCAAAATCACAAGAGATAACCGCCAACATTTGGAGGTTTAGATTGATAGCATTGGCCATATTCCACTCGTGATAGGTGTCATATAGCTATACCGAGAACCAAATTACAATTGCAAGCATCGCATCGACGAAGTTATGCATTTAGCCTAAAAGAATTGCAGATGAAGTGAAAATTCTAGATTGATGCACCGGTAGCAAAAGATCGAGATTGCATGGACATGCCGATAAAGAAGGTTGAAAGGATCATATGGGCACCTAGAGGGGGGGTGAATAGGTGCTACTTCAAATTTTACTCTTGTTCAATTTAGGGTTTGACACAAAAGTTAAATTCTCTAGATATGCAACTAAGGTGAATTTACCTATATGTCATACTAACACAACTAACTATGCAATAACAAGATATAAGTAACGTGCGGTAAATGATAGAGGTAACCGAAATGGAACACACGGAGACACAAGGATGATTTCCCGCAGTTCCTTCCTTTTGAGGGGAAGTACATTTGCGTTTGGAGAGGGGTGGTTTCAAACCACCAACGCCACAAAAGGCCTCCCTTATTCTCCGGTGAACTTCACCCCAAAGGGATCGAGTCACTCTTCCACTATATCGGTAACCTTCGAGGTGGAAACCGACACCTTTACAACAAGTTCGAGGAACACATCCACAACTAAATTGAAGGCTCCCGAATGCAAGCAAGCTATCACAACAATAAAAGACAAGATTGTAAGAACCAAATCAAGGCCTAGGGTTTCCAATGAAACACTAGAGAAAGGGGACCTCAAGTGAATGAGGGGGAAATGAATATATCTTTTGGTGAAGATGTAGATCAAGGCCTCCTCCTTCGATTCTCCAAATATCAAGTACTTTGGGTGGTTGGAGAGAAAGATCTTGTTGATTTGGTGGCTCAACTTGAGGGTTCTTGAGGTTGGGGAACGAGCGAGCTTCCAAAGGTAGAAGAAGGGGCCTTTATATAGCCCCCAGGAAATGTAGCTGTTGGAGTCACTTAACCTGGAGTGTCCAGCTAGAACACCATGGACATTTCGGCCTAGGCCGGACACTCTGGATGCTTCACCCCGGATACTCCGGCCAGGCAGAAATTCTCCAAACAATCCGGTCAGTGTCTAGGAGGAGTCCGATGTGCTTTACTGAATGGATGCATCCTCTTGGGAAAACTCGAGGAAGTCCCTGGTCGGACACTCTAGCCGACATCACATGGACATTCCGGCTGGGCCGGATACTCCGGTCGATACCAGTCAGATAGTCCAGCAAAACTAAGCTTTTGACACTTTAACTTCCATGGATCCTTTTTAATACACCCATCTAGAACCCTCTTTTCCCTTTGAGAGAGCAACAATATACAAGTATGCTGACCAGATAAATATTCCCTGAAACATTTAGCATATGATTAAAACATCCTAGTGTTGTCAACAAACATCAAAACATATGAAGGGCAAAAATGCCCTTTAAATCTCCCCCTTTTTAGTGTTTGATGACAACCCAAGGATTTGCATATATGATAGGCAATAAGCATAGCAACAACCAATTTATAAACACTAGATAGGCTCCCCCTAGATGTGTGACCATTTTGAGTTTGCATTTGAATACAAGATCACTCAACTAGGATCAACACCCACTCTAGTGGTTATAAATAGATGTGGTAAGACAATATATTGCTAAAAAGACTAGACAAATATATAGGCACAACATAGTTCACATACGGATACATATAAAGGCACAAGCTTCAAAGAGGCAAATCGAATAATGTGAAGCTTGTGTTGATGGGGTTCATTGCATAGAAACAAAAAAATCCTACGGTTTGCAACTGCCAAGATCGAATCTAGGCGATACTTTGTAACGTTTACAGATGGACTCACCTTCATAGACCGTAAGCGGGATAATGTTCCCACAAAAAAACATGGTTGATTGAGATGGTACACGACCATCCTCAAGGATGTGCAGACGATCAATGCCACATACGGGCAGGGCCTCCGTAATCGGTCACGCGTTCAGTGTGTCGACGACTCTCGATCCCTTGCTCTAGCCGGGCAGCGGAAGTAGCGGATCTCTGGGAACTCCAACAATGCTACGCCATGGTAGTTGTGGTGGAGGGGAAGGTTTAGAGCAGGGCTTCGCCGAGCACCTTTTCTAGTGGCAATGGACAAGGAAAGCAAGGGGGAGAGGATGCCAACCTTGGGGCATATAGGAGAGCTTGTGAGAGAGTGTGTGTACAGGAGGAGGATGCCACCTCCTTTTATAGGCACCATGGGGCTGGCCCCTCCGTTCCTCTCATTCAATCTCCATTAAAGCACTTTAATTCCCTTAAAGTTTTATCCATTAAAGCACTTTAATTCCCTTAAAGGTCTTTCCATTAAAGCACTTCAATTCCATTTTAATATAACTCAATTTAATGAACACTTCATTTAATGAGTACCTCATTTAATGAACACTTCATTTAATGAACACATTAAAATTTTGATCCCTTGCTTTGTTTCGATACCCCAAAACTATTTCGGCAGATTCGATAGAAACAATTTTCTGCGATGTTCCCTATCCGATCAAACGCGCCGGTTAACCTTAAGTGTGTCTCCCTACGGGTTCGAGAACTATGTAGAAATGATCGAGACTTTCTCCGATCAATAATCATTAGCAGGACCTGGAGATCCATAACGACTCCCACTAGTTCCACAAAAATTAGATGATCGTCTGAACCTCTTTCGCTGTAATCAAATTCCTTTTGTCTCGTGATATATTACTTGTCCGAGATTCGATCACTCGGTATCATCTATACCTTTTTTAATATCGTTCCTGACAAGTAATCTTTTTCTCGTTCCTGTGATATGACATTCTAGTGATCAAATCACTTGCTTGCAAGGCTATGGCAATGTGATATCACCGAGAAGGATCTGAGTATATCTCTCCATCATCTGGATAGACAAATCCCAATATTGATCCACGACCCTCAATTGACACTTTCCAAATACCTAACAACACCTTTATAATCACCTTGTTACGGTGTGATGTTTGATGTAATCAAAGTACTCTTCCGGTGAAAGTGATTGACATGATCTTATGGTCTAAGGACATTGAGTTACGACGAATGCGATAGTAATTTAAACTTGATGGCGTGATCGTATTGCTACATCTACTGCGGGTGACTGTTCATCATATCATTCTCTAATGATATGACCCTGTTATTAACAATATCCAATGTTCATGATTAGGAAACCTTTGATCATCTATTAATCAATAAGCTAGTATAAAGAGAGGCTTTACTAGGAACCTTATTTGTTTATAATTCACACATGTATTAATGTTTCCTTATTAATACAATTCTAGCATGAATACTAAATATCTATTATAAACCTAGAATAGCCTAATAACCACTTTATTATTGCCTCTCGGGCATATTCCTTTCAGTCTCCCACTTGCACTAGAGTCAATAATCTAGTTTACGTAGTCATGAATCTAACATCCATAGAGTTCCGGTGCTGATCATGTTTTGCCCTTGGGAGAACTTTAGTCAACGGATCTGCAACATTCAGATCTGTATCTACTTTGCAAATCTCTACATCGCCATCCTGAACATGTTCCTGGATGGAGTGAAAACTACGCTTTATATGCTTGGAATTGTTGTGAGACCTTGGTTCCTTAGCATTGGCAATGGCACCACTATTATCACAATAGATCACCATAGGATCCAAAGAACTTGGAACCACAACCAGTTCAAAAATGAACTCCTTCATCCAAACTGCTCTCCACCACTACTTCCGAAGCAAAGATATATTCCGCCTCCATTGTAGATCTCACAATCACTAGTTGCTTGGAGCTCCTACAACTCACCGCTGCACCATTCATCAAAATTACATATCCGGATTGTGACTTAGAGTCATCTGGGTCGGTGTCGAACCTAGCATTGATGTAACACCTTGCGACGAGCTCTTCTTCACCTCCATATACGAGAAACATGTCTTTAGTTCTTCTTAAGTACTTAAAGACATCCTTGACTGCCTTCTAGTGTTCTGAACCTGGATCAGATTGGTACCTGCTAGTCAAACTAACAGCATATGCCACATCTGGCCTTGTACATAGCATATATAAGAGAAGCTATGGTTGAGACATAGGGGACACGGTCCATTATTTCTCTATCTATTGTTGTCGCTGGAATTTGAGTCTTACTCAAAACCGTTCCTTACAAAAACAATAAGATCCCCTTCTTACTTCCGTTCATTTTGAACTTCTTCAAAATCTTGCCAAGGTATGTACGCTGTGACAATCCTATTAAGCGTCTTGATCTATCTCTATAGATCTTGATGCCTAATATGTATGCAGCTTCACCAAGATCTTCCATCAAAAACTTACTATTTAAGTAATCCTTTATGCTTTTCATAAGTTCTATGTCATTTCCAATCAACAACATGTCATCCACATACAAGATTAGAAATACAATAGAGCTCCCACTCACTTTCTTGTAAATACAAGCTTCTCCGATGGTTTGGACAAATCGAAAACCTTTGATTACTTCATCAAATCAGAGATTCGAACTTTGCGATGCTTGCTTCAGTCCATAAATGGATCGCTGAAGTTTGCATACCTTGTTAGCATCCTTAGGATCAACAACACATTTTGTTTGTATCATATACAAATCTTCCTCAATGTTTTCATTAAGGAACGCTGTCTTGACAATCATCTGCTAGATTTCATAATCGAAAAATGCAGCAATTGCTAACATAATCCTAACAAACTTTAGCATCGCTCTGGTGAGAAAGTCTCATCATAGTCATCTCCTTGAATTTGTCGGAACCCTTTCGCGACAAGTCGAGATTTATAGACGGTCACATTACCGTCAGCGTCCGTTTTCTTTTTGAAAATCCATTTATTCTCAATAGCCTTTCGGTCATGAGGTAAGTCTACCAAAGTCAAAACTTCGTTATCATACATGGATTCCATCTCGGATTGCATGATTTGTATCCATTTGTTGGAATCCAGGCTCATCATTGCTTCATCATATGTCGCAGGGTCATCACTTCCATATATCATGAAATTGAGGACTAAATCACTGTACAGTTTCGGAGCTGTACGTATCCTGCCCGACCTACAAGGTTTGGTAGTACTCTCTCTTGGAGTTTCATGAGGAGGGGTCGGTACCTCATCATCATTTCCTTCTTCCATGGGTGGAATCATCACTAGAACCGATTTTGGTGCTATGCTACTCGCCACTTCTGTAAGAGAAGGTTCAATAACGTCGTTGAGTTCTACCTTCCTACTACTCACACCTTTCAAGAGAAACTCTTTTTCTTGAAAGGATCCATTCTTGACGATAAACAATTTGCCATCGGATCGATGATAGAAGGTGTACCCAATTGTTTCTTTTGGGTATCCTATGAAGACGCATTTTTCCACTTTGGGTTCAAGCTTATCAGGTTGAAGTTTCTTCACATAAGCATCGCATCCCCAAACTTTTAGAAATGATAGCTTAGGTTTGTACCAAACCATAATTCATATGGTGTCGTTTCAATGGATTTTGATGGTGCCCTATTTAAAGTAAATGCAGTAGTCTCTAATGCATGAACCCAAAATGATAATGGCAAATCTATAAGGGACATCATAGATCACACCATATCCAATAAGGTTCGATAACGACGTTATGATACACCATTACACTGTGGTGTTCCGGTGGGAGTGAGTTGTGAAACAATTCCACATTGTCTTATGTGTGTGCCAAACTTGTAACTAAGATATTATCCTCCACGATCGGATCATAGAAACTTGATCTTACAGTTATGATGATTTTCTACTTTAGTCTGAAATTCTTTGAACTTTTCAAATGTTTTAGAATTGTGTTTCATTAAGTAAATATACCCATATCTACTTAAATCATCCGTGAAGGTTACAAAAATAACGATATCCTCCACGTGCCGACACACTCATCAGACCGCATACATCGATATGTATTATTTCCAATAAGTCGGTCGCACGTTCCATTGTTCTGGAGAATGGAGTTCTAGCAATCTTGCCCATAAAGCATGGTTCACATGTTTCAAATGATTCATAATCAAGTGATTCAAGCAGTCCATCAGAATGGAGCTTCTTCATGCGCTTTACACCAATATGACCCAAACGGCAAAGCCACAAATATGCAGTAATATCATCATTCAAATTAATTATTTTGGCATTCACATTATGAATATGTGTACTACTAATGTCAAGATTCAAGACAAATAAACCATTCAACAAAGGCACGTGACCATAAAAGATGTTATTCATGTAAAAGGAACAACCATTGTTCTCCGATACAAATGAATAACCATCTTGCATTAAACATGATCCAGACATGATGTTCATGCTCAAAGCAGGTGCATAATAAAAATTATTAAGGTTTATTGTCAATCCCGATGGTAGATGAAGTGGCAGTGTCCTGATAGTGATCACATCAACCTTTGATCCATTGCCTACACACATCGTCGCTTCATCCTTAGCTAGTGGTCGTGACATGGGTATACCCAATAGGCACTCGACTACAGCCTACCTGGTGCGGCTCGATGGAAGGCCCACTCGATGAATTGCCAAGGTCCATGATGCCTATGACGGTTCGAGTGGTATGAAGCCCATATGGACACGGACTCCCAAGCGTATAAGACAAGGAAACCTCAAGACTAGAGTTCTAATCTAACTAGTAACCAACTCGTATTGGTACCTGAGACCTAGCCTCCCCATATATAAAGGCTAGGAGGGTCCAACGAGGAGGATTCACTAATAGACAAATGGCGACTCCTGCAATAGACTCCCACAATAGACAATAGATCTAGACGCTGCAATAGACAATAGACAGATCTACGATCTCACATACGCCAGATCTAATCTGCGCGACACCGCCATCGGCGACATTCTAATCCTTCGGATCATAATCAATCAAGAGCAGACAAGCAGGAGTAGGATCCTCTACGAGGCCTGAACCTGGGTAAACCTTGTGTCCCTATGTGCTTGTTTGCTAATCGATCGAGACTTCCAGCGTTCCCTCCTTCTCCAAAACCCAAGTCCATAATAATGGACATTGATGAGTTAAACCCTCGTCAATTGACGCCGTCAGTGGGAATCGGGAGCGCTGATGTTGCGATCTCGACGGCTCCATCACCCGTGATCTACGACTACCGAGAAATAGATCTACTTCAGCTCCCATGCGTCATCGTCCAGAAACCGTTTACAACAACAGACAGGTCGTGTGGAGTGCGTATATCTTTCCTATCAAAGGCGATTCAATGAGAAAAGGAGAATACGTCCACGTCAATTAACGGAAGCGGCGAGGAAGCGCTGAAAAATCAACCGGAAAGGCCACGAGGTAGGAGCTGAACCCACGCGCGTAGGCATCGTGGAAGCCCCAGCCAAGTTTTTGAAACACGTCGTCAGATCAATGTGAGAGCAACTACATGTGATAAAAGTTGGAAGAGAAATCAATCAGCAGCAATAACAAATTGAGTCGGGACCGATTCCAGGGGCTCAAGTCCCTATGCAATGGCAAATAGGTATACCAACGACAATATGGCACTCGCGATCAGGATCAAAGCCAGCTCACGTGAAGATGCAATGAAGGAAAAAGTCATGCATCAAAGTGCTAGCTAAAGTAGAGTTTGTACACCGACGTATACAATTTTCAAGACGACGCGAGTCTGTAGTATACTGCACGGGAAAAGTACCGGGCTCTCCGAACAACTCGAAAAATATTTTGACTTCGTCGCGACCACCTTCATCTTCATCGCGGCCACCGACGACTTCAAAACAGGCAACTCCATCGCCGTCGACTAAAAAAAAGTTGACTTCACCATCAGCTACTGCAGTGTCCTCCTCGCCATCTCTCGGCAGGTTCTCTAGCGAATCGACGCCGTCTCCGGCGACCGTGTTGACACTACGCCGGGAACTACGCAAACTCCGTGTGCGACTCTCTACAGTCTTCGACTATGGCGACCTGATGTAGTTTTCAGATCCAGCGACTCGCCGCCGCATCGACTCCAATCTCGGCCACCCGCTGCCACGACAACTCCGTCCACCACAAGACTCGCCGTTGTGTCGACTCCAGGTCCACCGCGCGACTCTGTCGACATTGACTATGCGTCCTCCATAACAACTACGTCCGACCGCGTTGACTCTACATCCGAGGGATACGCCAACTCTACCATGACCCTCTGCAGTCTTTGACTGTGAAGACATGTTGCAATCTTCGATTGCGGCAAACCATTATGGTCTTCGTCTCTGGTGACCTGCTGAGTCTTCGACTCCATTAATCCGCTACGATCTTCGGTTCCAGCGACTCGGGGACTCCCTCTGCTTCGGCAACCCGCCATGGTCTTCAACTTCAACGATCGGCTGCAGTCTTCATATCGGGTGACTCAGGGGCTCCCTCAACTCCCGCAACAGCGAGCCGCTACAATCTTCGACTCCCGCGACCCGCCGATCGCATCGAATCTTGTGACTCGTTCATCATGGCAACTACCAATAAAGCTAAGTTACTTTTTACTTAGAGTTTTTTTTAACTATTTACTTTAATCACACTCGAAACACTCGGGAGCTGCACCCTCTTCGAGTAACCTAATGTGCCATCGAATCCACGCACTCGAGCACCTCGAACGTGACAGCCCGAGTAGCTGATTCTGCCTGATCGTTAAATCCTTGAACTCCGAGTACCTCGGCAAGGTACTGAGACTAAGGGTAATCAGGCTAATGAAAAGGCCTAGCATATAGTGCAAAAGTGTCGATTCGATTGGCACCAGAATTTTACTTCACAAGCTGACAGGCATATTTTCTTTACAAGATATAGATACTTCACAATTCTTTGCATTTTCTACAGCTTACAAAGATGCCGTACTACACAGAGCTATTCTATTGAGTCCTCCAACATGAGTAGATAAAACAACTGGCTACGCCATACACTCAGGACCCGAGTCAAGTTCCTCCTCGGATGGTTGCATCGCTTGATGCTACAAAGACGCGGTGCTAGTGATGCACCCGACAGAAGTGACTGTGTCGACTCCATCCTCATCGTCAACTCTCCCGACTAATCGCCGCATGACTTTGACTACATCATCGACTCTTGGCTCCTTATGCGTGAGACGCTGACTCGATGCACTTCCGGGTCAGTGGTTTCTCCTCGCGTGATTGTCGACTATGTCTACAAGATACAATACTCGAGTCTTTGCCCGAGTCTATGACTCTGCCAGACACTCGGGGGCTACTCCAAACTTGAGCGCTGAATGTGCATATACAAGATCTTCGAGTGGCACGCTCTAAATCCTCACTCGAATCCACAATTCGACTAAGGACTCGGGGGCTACTCCCATAGGGAGCGCTAGCCGCGCACCCGAAGAAATTTATGAAGATATCCAAGCATTATGAAAACCCTTCACTCGAATCTACGATTCGATTGTGGGCTTCGTGTTACTCCCATAGGGAGCGCTGAAAGCATATTCGACTGAAACAAGCAAAAGACAACAGCAGTCGCAAAATATTTATAGTCCCCACTCGAGTCTACGACTCGAATAGGCACTCGAGGGCTACTCCCATAGGGAGCGCTGGCCGTGCACCCTATGATTTTTTATTATACATTACACTGTGTGTTGATAACATCCACACTCAAATTCTATGGCGACCCCGCCTCATATTTTCCCTGCAAAGAGACTGCGTCTCCTGGGTCACCCGAATCATCTCTGCGATGACAAAAAATTAGGATGCCACGCATACAACGTGAAGATAAGACCCGAATAAGGCCTGGCAACGCATCTGCTGCGATCTACTAGAAATATATCCGTACCTATAGGTACGATGAATAAGACTTGATGGACGCGTCGAGTGCTCCTTATACACTGGAATTCGACTCTATAAGACCTCCGCGTCCTGAGTCGAATTACGCCAGCAATTTCTGAATTCGAGTCCGGGGACTCGAGTTTGAGTAGGTAGCGTTGTTTTTGCCCTAGAGCAATTAACTGGTCCCAATCCGTCGAGCACACCAGGCATGTTTACCATCATCCCTATGAACTACTACAAATTCGACTGACTCGATGAACTTCCGGGTGAGTGCTTCACACTTGACACAATTGTCGACTCCGACATCCTAATGCAAAGATCAAGACTTCTGAGTCTCTATCCGAATCTACGATTCACATGGACACTCGGGGGCTACTGACATGGGTATACCCAATAGGCACTCGACTACAGCCTGCCTGGTGCGGCTCGACGGAAGGCCCACTCGACGAATTGCCAAGGTCCATGATGCCTATGACGGTTCGAGTGGTATGAAGCCCATATGGACACGGACTCCCAAGCATACAAGACAAGGAAACCTCAAGACTAGAGTTCTAATCTAACTTGTAACCAACTCGTATTGGTACCTGAGACCTAGCCTCCCCATATATAAAGGCTAGGAGGGTCCAACAAGGAGGATTCACCAATAGACAAATCGCGACTCCTACAATATACTCCCACAATAGACAATAGATCTAGACGCTGCAATAGACAATAGACAGATCTATGATCTCACATACGCCAGATCTAATCTGCACGACACTACCATCGGCGACATTGTAATCCTTCGGATCATCATCAATCAAGAGCAGACAAGCAGGAGTAGGGTCCTCTACGAGGCCTAAACCTTGGTAAACCTTGCGTCCCTGTGTGCTTGTTTGCTAGCCGATCGAGACTTCTAGCGTTCCCTCCTTCTCCAAAACCCGAGTCCATAACAATGGGCATTGATGAGTTAAACCCTCGTCAGGTCAACTATTCCTTAGTCCTTGTTTCGAGTTACATATATTAGCAACTGAACCAGTATGAAATACCTAGGTACTACTTCGAATACTAGTAAGGTACACATCAATAACAAGTATATCGTATATACCTTTGTTCACTTTTCCGGCCTTCTTATCTGCCAAGTACTTCGGGCAGTTCCGCCTCTAGTGTCCAGCCTCCTTGCAGTAAAAGCACTCAGTATCAGGCTTAGGGCCTCACTTGGTTCACTTGATTTTCTTCTCAGGCGTGACTGATGACCCACAAGTATAGGGGGTGTATCTTAGTATTTTCGATAAGTAAGAGTGTCGAACCCAACGAGGAGCAGAAGGTGCTGGCTAGTGGTATGGATCAGGAATTCTCTGCAAATACTTAGCAAACGGATTTTTAGGGGTTTTCGATAAAGCAAGTAAACAAAGTACGAGTAAACAAAAGACAATAGGAATAAATGCAGCAAGTGGCCCAATCCTTTATGCAGCAAAGGACAAGCCGGTTGTATTTCTATAGATGACCAAACGTTCTCGAGGACACATGGGAAGACTGTCAAGTGCTTTCGCTTCATATAGTCGATTAATCTTCTCTAGCTTGCTAAGTGTTGTGTGGGTGAACCTGTGCTAATGTACCGCCCCATCCAAGACTAAATACATACTTGTGATTAAACCCCCTTGCAAACATCCGTAAGTACAAGAAAGTAATTAAGGTAGAAACCTAACCACAGCTTTAAACTCTAAGACCCTTACGTCCCTTGTGCAATGGTTTCCTAACAGGGGTTTAGGTTTCACACTCGCAACCCCTACGATTAGTAGCCAAATACACAATGCATTCCCCTAGGCCCATATAGGTGAAGTGTCATGTAGTCGATGTTCACATGACACCACTAGAAGAAGTACACCACAACTTAAATAACAATCTATTGAATCTTTCTCAACATAACTCCACTACTAACAACAAGACTTATCCCATGTCCTCAAGAACAAAACGAACTACTCACAAGACATCATATGGATCATGATCAGAGATGAAATAATGATGTATAACAATCTGAACATAAACAATAATTCAATGGTTCACTCAATAGCATCAACTACAAAGAGTAATCAACACCGGGAAAGTTTCCCCTATGAACTATAGCAAGATTCAACGCAATTGTTACAGCAATATGGAGATGGTGATGAGGGTGCTGATGGTGATGATGATGGTGATGATGATGATGATCCCGATGAAGTCCAGCTTGATGATGGTGTTGATGGCGACGATCTTCCCTCTCCGGGAAGGAATTCCCCCGACAGAAATCTGTCTGCCGGAGAGATCTTTCTCTCTCGGAGTTTTCCACCCTGCAGAGGCGGCGGAATCTTTCTATGGTCGCCCCCTGAGTCTTAGGGTTTCGTGAGGATGATATACGCCAGAGGGGAGAGGCTGGAGTGGGCCAGGGTGGCCACACGACTCCCTAGCATGGCCTAGGCCTGCCCGCGCCATGGGGTGGTGTGGGCCCCCTGTGGCCCACCTCCACTCCATCTTCTGGCATCCTGAGTCTTCTGGAAAAATAGGATTTTCCGTATATTTTCCCAGATTTCTGATCTTCGCGAATTTTGCCTCCAAATAGCACCTTTTCCATCAGAATCCTGACTGCAGCGGTCCATGCTCCAAAAGTCATCAACCATGCAAAAATAGATGAAATAACATAAGTATCACCTCTCAATATGAAATATATCAATGAATAATAGTGAATTAAGACATAGAATAGTGATGCAAAATGGACGTATTAACTCCCCCCAAGCCTAGACTTCGCTTGTCCTCAAGCGAAACTGAACTCAATAAACATGACCTCAGGTTTATGGAGTGAAGAGTCGATAAAAGAATACGAACAAGAAGCATCACATTCATCAAATACATAGATCATAATAGAAGACAACTCACTATTATATAACTCAACTTGCAATGAGTAAAGGAAACACAATAAAGATACATAAAAGTGAATCATAATTGGTAATGGCAAACTTAGCTCTTGGTCGAAGAATAGTTGATAATTTGCTGGAGTTCACAAATAGCTGGTTTTTCAAAGATAGCTTTCAAAGTAGTAAACATCAAGATAAGAGCAAAGTGCAAAACAAGGAACATAAGAAACATGAATGCATAAATCATCATATGAATGAATGAAACACAACAACTCAAAATACTTGCTGAGATAGAAGGGAGTAGGTTTACTGACTCAACTACAAAGTAAAAGAAAGGCCCTTCGCAGAGGGAAGCAGGGATTGCAAGTCTCATAAAGAGCTCCCAAAAATTATGATACTTACTAGCTTTCAGCTCTCATTGCCCCTATCATAGGCATCTTTTGGTGATTAAGGTTAAAGTGACACAACTAAGAGGATATGCTTGACAAGTTATAAGTTGAAATCTCAAGCCCCTTACTTATGAGTACCGATCCTCATGCTACTCAACTTCAGTCACGAGCAAGCTCTTGTCATTGTAAATACATGCGTATCATTGAGAACCGCCAATGGGGTACCCCTTGCACATGACACAGGAGCTATCCCATAATCAAAATGACAAGGCAAGCAGACAGTGAGCATCTCAGCGAACTTTTTATTTGCTATTTCCATAGGTTTTTATTGAGGATGCTTCATAGAATGCTCACTATAGTTATGCTGCAAGTTTCCATCATGATTAGGCATGGCTTAAGCTAGCGGCCCAGGCGTTTCTCTAACACACATATAAACTCCATGATCTTACAAGTTCCACTTTTATTTCACACCGCCGGGATCCATAAGTAAAAGAACATGATATCAACTAGGTACAAGTACCAATGAAGTGTTGAAAGCGGTCCCCATGATACATGGTTCAGCTAACTTCAACCCATAAAGCGCAAGCATATACGCAACAAAGAAGGACCCAATGGTTCAAGTTTATTAAATGCAAGAAAGTAAAGTGTGCCATCAAGTTTGTGAGAGCTTTAATCACTAATTTTTGCATAACAAGTTTAATTTGGGAGGTAGACAAAACAAGAATTTACTTGGAATAGCAATAATGCTACTAGGTAGGTATGGTGGACACAAATGGCAAAGGTTTTGGTTTTAAGGAGGTGGATGCACGAGAAGAATACCCTCCCAGTACGGGTTTTTGGCTAGCAAGGCTGGGTAGCAAGTACAAGAGTTGAAGGAAACAAACAATCATACAAATGATAAAGGCAAACATGCAATCTTCCTTGGAAGCACAAAAGATCTTAACTAGAGAATACTAAACTTATGAGCAAATCAAGAAAGAAAGATGATGAAATTATGTTTCTCTAGAGTACTCTTATCTTTTTCTTTCAACTCAAAAATAGTGTTGCTACTGACCGAGCCAGGTTTGCCAAAACCAACTAAATTAACTCAATGATCCCAAAATGCTACCAATACTAACAACAAGATCAATCATATAACTACGAATTGAAAACTATCATAACCTATGCAAAAGAGTGAATGATAGAACTTCTCATTAATATTCCATAACGGAAACTCACACCAAGGGATAAAAATCTAATGAGAGAGGGGACACTTCCATAATGCAAACCATACTACAAAATAACTCCTTTATTCATGATATGACTCTACTAATAAGGTAAAAAGATAGAAGATAGTGATATGATACCGCGGCACTCCCCCAAGCTTGGAACAAACCAAGGGGATGCCAAACCTGATGACGAATTACTCCTTAGGTGGTGGTTGTATCCTCTCGATGAGCTCCTTGATCAGTTTCCCCAAGTCCTCAATCTCAAAGGTGAGATTACGAATCAGCTATGAGTTTTTCTCAATGCGGCTCATGATCATGTCGTGTTGAGAATTCTAGCTCTTGCTATTCCTTCCCCACTCTTCCTCCTTAAAGTCTTCCTTTCCTGCATGGCTAGAACGAGGCAAATCCCAATTGGAGGGTAATTTCCCCTTGGGCATATTCTGGTATTGATGCTCATGGATAAGGGTATGGAAAGGATTCTTGGTGCGTGGAGTAAGTGACCAGGGATCTGAACGGTGATGAGGAGGCTTCCCTCCAATGGCTGGATTTTCCACCTCTCTAATGCTTGCAATGGTAGTGCCGGTGTGCGGGTGTTGGCCTTGCTCGTCTTCACCTTCACTCTTGGTCTCCTTCTCCTTCCTGGGGTCTTGGAGGTCTTCCTCCATGGGCTCCTTCCCTTTATCCTTGGCGGACACCATTGTGCTTCTAAGATTTCAAAGAGTATGTCCTGACAGAAACAGATCAAAACAAAAACACGATGAAAACACGATATACGGACCTCGGGGGATCCGGGGGGTATATATTACGAAGTTTCGTATCAAAAGGAAGTTACTGGGAGAAAACGAGTCGGAGGCGGAGTCCTGGGTGGCCTCACCACCTGGTGGCGCAGCCAGGGGTGGGCCCGCGCCATGGGGTGGTGTGGACCACCCCGGCTCTGTTTCCGTCCCTTTTTCGCTTCGTAACTTTCCTTATTGACTGAAAACTGCAAAAATATAGTTGGATTGTATATTCGTGGAACTTTTCTTACCAGAACTGTTACCTATTTGGAAACGGACTCTGCAGGTCTCTGAATTTGGTATATAGTAGATTCTATTGGAGTTATAACTTGAAATGCATCAATATCTTCATCTTCATACACTTATTACTTGAGTCATAAAACCCTTCTCTTTCTTATTACACCATTATCTCCACTTCCTAGAAATTTCTTTCACACAAAACTTCACACAGTTCTTATTAGCAACATTAGTATAAGTGAAGTGATAGAACCTTTTGAGTCCAACTTCAACTGAAAACCATAAAAACATAAGCTACTGTAGCAACTCCTTCCGAAAACCCAAAAATAATTCAAAAAGGAAATCGAATAAAGAAGCAAATGCAAGATTGGCAAAATCTGTCAAAACAGACCAGCAGGTAAAGATCAATTTTTTCGAAAATCTTCTGTTGCTCAAATCAAAAAGTGCAAAACTAACGAAAGTTAAATAACAACCTAGGGCAGAAGCACAAAAAATTACAGATCAATCCGACAGACAGAGGTCTCTCGCGAATTTTTATGGTGAAGCACAAGAATCTGTTTTGGGACAGCAACTTTTCCAAATCTTACTTCTCTCTCATTAGAGGTTGATCTTGACACAAAAACCAAAAAGAACGGATAAGGAGGGGTTATTACCAAAGTAATAACTTCCAAGACTCAAATAAACAAAAACAAACTAAAAGAAAAAACAAATTGGGTTGTCTCCCATAAAGCTCTTTCTTTATAGCCATTAAGATGGGTATGATAATTTTGAAGAAGCTCTCATAGGGATATGAATTGAAGTGAAGGAGAGCATTAAGAAGCAAAAACACACACATTTAAGTCTAACCCACTTCCTATGCAAGGGGATTTTGTAAACAAACAAGTTATTGAAACCAAAGGCAACTCGCATAAGAAGGCAAAAGAAGCGCAATATAAAAACTTTCAGCATAAAACGAGGAAACTGGATATTATTGAGATACATAAGAACACTTTTCCCTCTCTCATAGTAACTTTCAGTATCATGCATAAACTTAACAGTATAGCTATCACAAGTACTATCATAGCAATGATCACTTATTCTAACAGAAAACACAGGAATACTAGCTCTCATAACACTACTATGTGAAACAATATTAGAGGTATCCTTACAAAGGATAGGGTGTCCCTCTTTTTCATACTTAGTGACAAAGTCTTTCACATTTGCTACTATAGGTTCATCAACCATTTGTTTATCAGGTTCAACAACTTTACTAGTACTTTCATTAACCATACTAGCTATCATAGAATGTTCCTTTACCTTAACTGGAAAAGGCATTTTCTCAATATAAGGTTCAGGTACAACATGATTAGCAGTATAAACTTCAGTATTTCTTGAAGGAACACTCTTAGCAATATCTTTATAAGGCTCATGATACTTATTCCACTTCTTTTTAGGCACTTCAATGTTGGAAGCAAAAGCCTTAAAATAAGAAGCAATAGCTTGAGAGTCTAGACCATAAGCATTTTTAATATTTTGAAAGTCATCAGTTCCCATAAAAGATTCAATGCATTCATAATCATAATCTATACCTGACTTTCTACCTTTGTCATTCTCCCAAGCTTCAGCATTGTCTTGAATACGATCTAGAAAGTCCCATTTAGCTTCTTCTTCCATACGAGTGAATGATCCAGCACAAGAAGCATCCAATAAATCTTTGTCATGTAGAGGAAGCCTTGCATAAAAGTTATTGATAACAATATTGTTGGGGAGCTCATGAATGGGACATTTGAGCATTAGTAACTTCAATCTCCCCCAAGCTTGAGCTGTACTCTCTCCATCAAGAGGCCAAAAGTTGTATATTTGATTCCGATCTTTATGAATCTCACTAGGAGGATAAAACTTTGAATAAAAGAGAGGCACTATTTCCTCCCATTCCAGAGCTTGACCATTCTTCAGCAGCTTATACCATTCCTCAGCTCTTCCTTTCAGCGACAATGAGAATAACTTCTTCTTAACTTGATCTGTAGTAATACCTGCACACCTGAACAACCCGCATAATTCGTGTATAAAGAGCAAATGATCACCGGGATGGACAGTTCCATCCCCAACATAGTAGTTATCCATAACACGATCAATAATTCTTGTAGGTATTTTGAAAACATCTTTCTCAGCAGGTGGTGGCTTATCTACTACCTTAGCAGTGGTAGTAGCATTACCAAATAAGAAACTCAGCGAATTATCCATAACAAAAATAAAGCAACTAGCGAGTAAACAATACTCACGGTAGAAGTTTCCTTTACTAGTTCCACTCTCCAATAGCGCTTCACTCCCAAGAACGGGCCAAAAAATAGTCTTGATGACCCACAAGTATAGGGGTGTATCGCAGATTTTCGATAAGTAAGAGTGTCAAACCCAACGAGGAGCGGAAGGTCTGGCTAGTGGTATGGATCAGAATTCTCTGCAAATACTTAGCAAACGGATTTTAGGGTTTTCGATAAAGCAAGTAAACAAAGTACGAGTAAACAAAAGACAGGAATAAATGCAAGTGGCCCAATCCTTTATGTAGCAAAGGACAAGCCGGTTGTATTTCTATAGATGACCAAACGTTCTCGAGGACACATGGGAAGACTGTCAAGTGCTTTCGCTTCATATAGTCGATTAATCTTCTCTAGCTTGCTAAGTGTTGTGTGGGTGAACCTGTGCTAATGTACCGCCCCATCCAAGACTAAATACATACTTGTGATTAAACCCCCTTGCAAACATCCGTAAGTACAAGAAAGTAATTAAGGTAGAAACCTAACCACAGCTTTAAACTCTAAGACCCTTACGTCCCTTGTGCAATGGTTTCCTAACAGGGGTTTAGGTTTCTGTCACTCCGGCAACCCCTACGATTAGTAGCCAAATACACAATGCATTCCCCTAGGCCCATATAGGTGAAGTGTCATGTAGTCGACGTTCACATGACACCACTAGAAGAAGTACACCACAACTTAAATAACAATCTATTGAATCTTTCTCAACATAACTCCACTGCTAACAACAAGACTTCTCCCATGTCCTCAAGAACAAAACGAACTACTCACAAGACATCATATGGATCATGATCAGAGATGAAATAATGATGTATAACAATCTGAACATAAACAATAATTCAATGGTTCACTCAATAGCATCAACTACAAAGAGTAATTAACACCGGGAAAGTTTCCCCTATGAACTATAACAAGATTCAACGCAATTGTTACAGCAATATGGAGATGGTGATGAGGGTGCTGATGGTGATGATGGTGGTGGTGATGATGATGATGATCCCGATGAAGTCCAGCTTGATGATGGTGTTGATGGCGATGATCTTCCCTCTCCGGGAAGGAATTCCCCCGACAGAAATCTGTCTGCCGGAGAGATCTTTCTCTCTCGGAGTTTTCCGCCCCGCAGAGGCGGCGGAATCTTTCTGTGGTCGCCCCCCGAGTCTTAGGGTTTCGTGGGGATGATATACGCTAGAGGGGAGAGGCTGGAGTGGGCCAGGGTGGCCACACCACTCCCTTGCGTGGCCTAGGCCTGCCCGCGCCATGGGGTGGTGTGGTCCCCCTGTGGCCCACCTCCACTCCATCTTCTGGCATCCTGAGTCTTCTGGAAAATAGGATTTTCCGTATATTTTCCTGGATTTTCTGATCTTCGCCAATTTTGCCTCCAAACAGCACCTTTTCCATCAGAATCCTAACTGCAGCGGTCCATGCTCCAAAAGTCATCAACCATGCAAAAATAGATGAAATAACATAAGTATCACCTCTCAATACGAAATATATCAATGAATAATAGTGAATTGAGACATAGAATAGTGATGCAAAATGGACGTATCAGCGGCAGCAGACTTTCTGTCCATCAAGGTTGTTCTCCACTAATCTAATTACATGGATTTCCATTTTCCGACACGCATGCCATAAAATAAAATAACAACCATATGGCTTGTGCCGATTGTTTTACAATAAAACACATTGCATACAAAAATATTTGTATCATAGACCATATCACATCATATGCCCTGCAAAAACAAGTTAGACGCCTCTAATTTATTTTTGCATATTTTACGCGGTTGTGGGCTTTCTAGGATAGAACCGTTCTACCTACAAATTTCAGCCACAACGGTGATAACCAAGTTATTAAGCAGACCATTGTAAATCAGATATCAATTATAGTGAGAGAGACAGACACCCGCTAGACACTTATGCAAAACAAGTTGCATGTCAAGCGTGGAACATGTCTCATGTGCGAGGACATGTAAAGTTTGTCCGGGCCGCTTCATCCCACTATGCCACCAATATCTAAAATACAAGTGCAATAACAAGACTTATCAGAGCCCACATCTCCATTATGTTCTAACCATACAAAGCATCTATGCATAGACATAGCTCTGATACCACTGATGGGGTCCATTGCATAGAAAATAAAAAAAACCTATGGTTTGCAACTACTGCTGACTCATGTATTAACGAGCTCGTTGGGGAACCCCGAGAGGAAGGTATGATGAGCACAGCAGTAAGTTTCCCTCGGTTATGAAACCAAGGTTATCAATCTAGTAGGAGCAAGGAAACACCCCAAAGGTGAAGCTAGCTGAACTTTGGCAGGGCGCACTACCGGTGCCAGCAGCAACGTGGAGACCTGCACAACACAACCACAGAACTCTGTCCCCAACTTGCGATGAGGTTGTCAATCTCACCGGTTTTGCTGAAAACAAATGATTAAACGTATCGAATGGAAGGAAGTAATAGTTTGTAGAAAGTAAACACAAAACAGTAAACAATTTGTAGATTGAATGTAAAAGAACCAGCCATCTAGCAACTACATGGACCCGTAGTGCGCCCTGAAGATCTATACATGAAAGCAACAAAACAGTAAACACAACATGCAGAATTACAAATAGATGATCTTGATCATGAACGGAGCTCAGAAGATCTATACATGAAAGCACAAAGGAGGAGAACCAGCCATCTAGCAACTACATGGACCCGTAGTCCAGAGATGAACTACTCACGCATCACACCAGAGGCTTGCATGATGATGAAGAAGGCCTCCAGGGTGAATTCCCCTCTCCAGCAGGGTGCCGGGAAGAGCTTCAGATCCCTCCCGATATAGGGATGGAGATGACGGTGGCTACAGACTCTTTCGTGGATTTTTGATCGGGTACTTAGGGTTTCCGTATCAGAGGCAATATATAGGCGGAAGGAGAGGCCGAGGGGGTGCCTGGGGCGGCCAGACCACCCCTGGCGCGGGCTAGGCCTGGCCGCGCCACCAGGTGGTGTGGCCGGGCCCCAGCCCCTCTCCGTCTCGTATTCTGGCTCCAAGTGTCCCCCGGTAAAATAATAACTTTGGATTTTGTCCCGTCCAATTCCAAGAATATTCATTTTCTTACTTCCTGGAACCAAAAATAGCAGAAAATAGGCAACTGGCACTGGGGCTCTTGTTAATAGGTTAGTCCAAGAAATCATATGAAAAGTACTCCAAAGGGAGGACAAAACACAAGAAAGTAGATAAAACCAAGCATGGAACATCAAAAATTATAGATACATTTGCAATGTATCAACATCCCCAAGCTTAACTCCTGCTCGTCGTCGAGTAGGTAAGTGATAAAAAGAAAGAATATTTTTTTAGGTGACATGCACCATCATCAACTTGATCAAAGTATTTGTAAAACATTTGAAGCTGGGATCATAATACTTCAATCATAACATGAAAGACAAAGTTCTAGCAATAAGACAAAGAAACTCTGTTGCAACATGAAAAGGCACAAACAAAAGATTCATGAATAACAATGCTTTGCAAGACGTTTGTTTGTTTCACATAAAGAAAACATAGCATAGCAGCATTCAGCTTGTCCCTCATAGAGTAGCAAATATAAATGCATAGGACACCTTCAAAGTTCATAAGAGTGACTAGGTACAAATAGTTTAAAACAAGCAATATCAAGTTATGCATCAATCAACTAGTCTTGGGACAATACACATAGAACTAAGAATGGCCACTATGCTCTCAAAGTAGGTGCATAAATATAGAAGCTGGAGACTCAATATATATAAGTGGAAGAAAGGCCTTCATAGAAGGAAGTAGGGATTCATGTCTCATAAAGAGGTTCCACAAATTCTGGTACTTATTATCTTTCAGCTCTCATTGCCCCTATCATAAGCATCTTGAAGGTGATTAAGGTTAAAGTGACCCAACTAAGAGGATATGCTTGACAAGTCATAAACCGAAATCTCATGCCCCTTACTTACGAAGACCGAACCTCATGCTACTCAACTTTAGTCAGGAGTAAGCTCTTGTCATTGTAAGTACATGTGTATCATAAAGAACCACCAATAGGGTACCCCTTGCACATGATACAGGAGCTATCCCGTAATCAAAATGACAAGGCAAGCAGACAATGAGTATCTCAACGATCTTTTTATTTGCTATTTGCATAGGTTTTTATTGAGGATGCTTCATAGAGTGCTCATTATGGTGATGCTACAAGTTTCCACCATGATTAGGCATGGCTTAGGCTAGCGGCCCAGGCGTTTCTCTAACACACATACAAACTCCATGATCTTACAAGTTCCACTTTTATTTCACACTGCCAGGATCCATAAGCAAAAGAACATGATATCAACGGGGTACAAAGTACACGTGCAATGTTGAAAGCGTTCCCCATGATACATGGTTCTGCTAATTTCAACTTATAAAGCGCAAGCATATACGCAACAAAGAAGGACCCAATGGTTCAAGTTTATTAAATGCAAAAAAGTAAAGTGTGCCATCAAGTTCGTGAGAGCTTTAATCACTAGTTTTCTCGTAACAAGTTTAATTTGGAAGGTAGACAAAAACAAGAATATACTTGGAATAGCATATGCTAGTAGGTAGGTATGGTGGAATCTTTGGAATAACTTGGTTTAAGGAGTTGGATGCATGAGTGGAACTCATACTTGGTTGTGGAGGCTAGCAAAAGACTGGGAGCGACAAACTAAGAGAGCAATAATGGCCATAATCATGCAGAGCAACAAAACATCATTGATCAAAGCATAAAGTAATACTACAAGTTGAAAACTAAAGGATAATAAAGGCTATGGTGACTTGGTATAGTCATAACATGGTGTGAGCATGCGCCAAGTCAACCAAAATAAAGCATCAAAGGAGAATACCACAATACTATGCTTTAATATGCTAAAACAACACATGATTCATCCAAGGCACATTAAGCAATATCAATTGTTTATAACAAGTCATGCTACAGCAAAGAATACTAAGCATAAAGCCGAAACAATATCAAGCATGGCATGACAAAGCATAGGCCACAGCCAAAAACAAGCTCTCTTTAACACTTAAGCATGAACTTTCCTACTCTTTTCCAAACCAAACCAAACTATTTGAAAACCAATGTATGAAAGAGGGGTCCAACCAATTTATTCAGAAAACTAAGCAAACAAAGCAAACGAAAACCAAAACAAAAACGAAAAAGAGGACGCTCCAAGAACAACACAACTGTGCATGAAACAATAAAAATGAAGCGTTTGGAAGAAACCTGGGTTTTTTATTGATGAAGAAGGGGATGCCTTGGGCATCCCCAAGCTTTGACGCTTGTACTTCTTGGATATTTCTTGGGGTGACATGCGTGGCATCCCCAAGCTTGAGCTTTAGTTCATCCTTCATCTCATTACTCATTCCTTCCATACACCTGAAATTTTTCCTTCATACAAAACTTTACACAATCTTTATTAGCAACATTAGTGCACTCAAGATAATAAGTCTTTAGGTTCAGTTCTAACACCAATAAAACTTCCACTAAAACACTAGCTACTGTAGCACTTCCCTCAAAAAGCTCAATTCCCCAAAACAACTCAAAAAGGAACCAACAAGAAGCAAATGCAGAAAATGGCAGAAATCTGTCAAAACAGACCAGCAGGTAAGACGATTTTTTTCGAAGACCTTCTGTTGCTCAAATCAAAAAGTGTTGAACTAATGAAAGTTATATAACAACCTTGGGAACGAAAGTTAGATAACAACCTGGGGCAGAAGCACAAAAATTCACGCCTCAAAAGGACGTACCGAGATTTTACACGAATTTTACGGTGAAGCACAGAAATCTGTTTCGGGACAAAAACTTTCCCAATCATTACTTCTCTCTCATTAGAGGTTACTCTTGGCACAAAAAGCAAATAAAAAGGATAAGGAGCGGTTATTACTGAAGTAATAACTTCCAAGACTCATCTAAAACTTTTGGGTTATCTTCCAATAAGTACTTTTCTTTAACGCCTTTAAGTTAGGCATAAAAAGCAAGAAAAAGGATCAAGTGTTCTCAAATGAAGAAGCATTAAGATTAATATCAGAAATATCTTCAACAAGGCAAGGTATCTCATCCAAATAAGTTCTAGAGGATCCTCTCTCAATGCTCTTGGGTTCACTATTTTCATCAAACGGGTTTTCGGGAACAATCCAATCAAGATTCTTTTCTATGGCTTCATGCATTGCTACAAGTTTAAAAGGTATTGGTATCTTAATTTCCTCCCCATTAGGTTTGGTTTTGTTCATATTTTCTCATGTACCAACAACATCTACATATGAACCTAGCATATTAAAACGTTCAAAGACTTTTCTAGCTTCCTTGGCAACATCATAGAATTCCTTGAGCAAAGTTTCTAGAATAAAATCCCTCTTTTCAGGGTCCTCAATTTCTTTAAGTTTAAGAAACATTACTTGCATTAAGGGGTTAAGGTTAACAAACCTAGCTTCCAACATGTGAACTAAAGAAGCTGCAGCGATTTCATAGTTTGGAGCAAGTTCTGCAAGGGATCTATCCTCAATATCCTCATGTTTACTAACATGATTAAAGAATTCTTCAATATTATTTTTTCCAATTATGGAACCACTACCTATTGAAAGGTCTTTTAGGGTGAATTTAGGGATCAACATGCTGAACTAAGGAAGAGGTAACCACTACAGAAAGACGTGATTTTTTGTGTGTTTTTAATAAAGAAAGCAAACTTGTAAAACTAATTTTTTGTGTGTTTTTGATAAAGAAACAAGCAAACAAAGAAAAAGTAAACTAAGCAAAATAGAAATAACAAAGTAAAGAGATTGGTTATGAGGGACTCCCCTTGTGAAGATGTCCTTGACTCCCCGGCAACGGCGTCAGAAAATATGCTTGCTAACTCGAGTATTAACGAGCTTGTTGGGGAACCCCAAGAGGAAGGTATGATGAGCACAGCAGTAAGTTTCCCTCAGTTATGAAACCAAGGTTATCAATCCAGTAGGAGCAAGGAAACACCCCAAAGGTGAAGCTAGCTGAACTTTGGCAGGGCGCACTACCGGTGCCAGCAGCAACATGGAGACCTGCACAACACAACCACAAAACTCTGTCCCCAACTTGCGATGAGGTTGTCAATCTCACCGGTTTTGCTGAAAACAAGGATTAAACGTATCGAATGGAAGGAAGTAATAGTTTGTAGAAAGTAAACATAAAACAGTGAACAATTTGTAGATTGAATGTAAAAGAAAGGACCGGAGTCCATAGTTCACTAGAGGTGGCTCTCCTTAAGATAGATAACATGTTGGGTGAACAAATTACAGCGGGGTAATTGACAAACATCAAGAAATCATACAAGCATATACTAATCATCTTGACTCCTTTGAGACTTGATTGGGCATTACAACATTATACATAGACCGCCATCCAACTGCATCTATGACTAATAATCCACCTTCAGGTTATCATCTGAACCCCCTCTAGTATTAATTTGCAAGCAACAGATTATTGCATTACGAATTGCATGTAATGGAAACAATATGATTGTTCTATTAACAAAGGATTGTTGTTTTCTCCCTAGTAGCAATAGCACATCTAGTACCTTAGAGATTTCTGTCACTTCCCCAGATTACCAGAGGCATGAACCCACTATCGAGCATAAATACTAACTCTTGGAGTTGCTAGCATCTACTTGGCCAAGATAGATACTAACAACGGAAAACATGCCAGATCAAAAATAACAAAGACATGATAGAATTGATAATCAATCTGAAATAGCATCTCAATATCCATCGGACCCCCACAAACACAACATGCAGAATTACAAATAGATGATCTTGATCATGAACGGAGCTCACAAGATCTAGACATAAAAGCACAAAGGAGGAGAACCAGCCATCTAGCTACTACATGGATCCATAGTCTAGAGATGAACTACTCACGCATCACACTGAAGGCTTGCATGATGATGAAGAAGGCCTCTAGGGTGAATTCCCCTCTCCGGCAGGGTGCCGGGAAGAGCTTCAGATCCCTCCCGATCTAGGGATGGAGATGACGGCGGCTACAGACTCTTTCGTGGATTTTTGATCGGGTACTTAGGGTTTCCGTATTAGAGGCAATATATAGGCGGAAGGAGAGGCCGAGGGGGTGCCTGGGTCGGCCAGACCACCCCCTGGCGCGGGCCAGGCCAGGCCACGCGACCAGGTGGTGTGGCCGGGCCCCAGCCCCTCTCCGTCTTGTATTTTGGCTCCAAGTGTCCCCTGGTAAAATAATAACTTTGGCTTTTGTCCCGTCCAATTCCGAGAATATTCATTTTCTGACTTCCTGGAACCAAAAACAGCAGAAAACAGGCAACTGACACTGGGGCTCTTGTTAATAGGTTAGTCCAAGAAATCATATGAAAAGTACGACAAAGGGTGGACAAAACACAAGAAAGTAGATAAAACCAAGCATGGAACATCAAAAATTATAGATACATTTGCAATGTATAAACTGCCAAGATAGAATCTAGGTGATACTTTGTAATGGTTACATATGGACTCACCCTCTTAGACCGTAAGCGGGATAACGTTCCTGCAAACAAACGTGGTTGATGTAGATTGTACATGACCATCGTCAAGGACATGCAGACGATCAGCACCACAGACGGGTAGTGCCTCCGTAATCGGTCACACGTTCGGTGTGCCGACGACTCCCGATCCCTTGCTCCAGCCGGGCAGCAGAAGTAGCGGATCCCCAGGAACTCCAACAGCGCTACGCCATGGTAGTGGGTGGAGGGGAAGGTTTAGAGCAGGGCTTCGCCTAGCACCTTTTCTAGTGGCAATGGACAATACAAGCAAGGGGGAGAGGATGCCAACCTTGGGGCATATGAGAGAGCTTGTGAGAGAGTGTGTGGAGAGGAGGAGGAGGAGGCAAGCTCCTTTTTATTGGCGCCATAGGGCTGCCCCTCTCGTCCTCTCATTCAATCTCCATTAAAGCACTTTAATTCCCTTATAGTTATATCCATTAATGCACTTTAATTCCTTTAAAGCACTTTAATTCCTTTAAAGCACTTTAATTCCATTAAAGAACTTTAATTCCATTTTAATACAACTAAATTTAATGAACACCTCATTTAATGAGTAATTCATTTAATGAACACATTAACATTTTGATCCCTTGCTTTGTTTCGATACCCCAAAACTATTTCGTTAGAACAATTTTCTACAGCAGGACAATTTTCTGTGATGTCCAGTAACTTCCCATGTGTTCCCTATCCGCTCAAACGCATTGGTTAACCTTAAGTGTGTCTCCCTACGGGTTTGAGAACTATGTAGATATGATAGAGACTTTCTCCAATCAATAATCATTAGCGGGACCTAGAGATCCATAATGACCCCCACTAGTTCCACAAAAATCAGATGATCGTCTGAACCTCTTTCACTACAATAAAATTCCTTTTGTCTCGCGATATATTACTTGTCCGAGATATCACTAAGTATCATATATACCTTGTTTAATCTCATTCACGACTAGTACTCATTTTCTCGTTCCTGTGATATGACATTCTAGTGATCAAATCACTTACTTGCAAGGCTATGTCAATGTGATATCACCGAGAGGGCCCTGAGTATATCTCTCTATCATACGGATGTACAAATCTCAATCTTGATCCACGAGCCTCAACTAACACTTTACAAATACCTGATGACACCTTTATAATCACCTTGTTATGGTGTGATGTTTGATGTAATCAAAGTACTCTTCCGATGAAAGTGATTGACATGATCTCATGGTCTAAGGACATTGCGTTAAGACGAATGCGATAGCAATTTAAACTTGATGACGTGATCGTATTGCTACATCTACTGCGGGTGACTATTCATCATATCATTCTCTAATGATATGACCATGTTATTAACAACATCCAATGTTCATGATCAGGAAACCTTTGATCATCTATTAATCAACAAGATAGTATAAAGAGAGGCTTTACTAGGATCCTTATCTGTTTATAATTCACACATGTATTAACGTTTCCTTATCAGTACAATTCTAGCATGAAAAATGAACATGTGTTATAAACCGGGAATAGCATAATAACCACTTTATGGGTAGCAACCTAATATGGGGCTACTTCTCCCTCTTTGGCATCGAGACGCCAAAAAGGGAAAAGAGCACTACGAAAGCATCCCAAAATGACTTAGCCACTGAAGTCCTCATCATCCTCATCCTCATCCTCTCCATCCTCATCGTCATCATCCTCATCCTCTTCCTCATCATCATCTAGATCAGCCTCCCTGCCGTGAGGGCAAGAAGAAGACGCATCCTTAAACATAGACCAATCCACTCGATCCTAGCTCTAGTGACCATAGGAGAGGGTACCATCTGAGACTTGTTGAGATGTGTCAATGTCCATGGGCTGGTTGATCCTTTTGAGCTCCTTCATTACATTCATGTTGGCCCTTTAGGCATCATACTGACCATGGCAGATGTCTATGTTCTCACATAGGAGAAGCTTCTTCCACCAATAGGCTTTCTTAACCTTTTGATGCACCTCCTCACGAGTGGTGTCAAAGCGGTATGCATTGCTAGCATGCTTCATGCGAGGGCCACAGGGTGCAACTTCCTGCACCTCCTCAGACTCATCACCACTATCACCATCATCTTCATCCCCATCCTCAAATATACCATGGGACGGGGGTAGCCACGGGGTACCTTGGAGGAAGGGGCCTCCTTTCTCTGAAACTTGGAAGGCTTGTGCTTCATGAGGTTTGAGTGGAGAAAAGAAGTTGAAGGAGCTTGAGAAAGAATGAGCTTCATCACATAAGGGGCATAGAGAGGACACTTCTTATCCATGATGCACTTGTACATATCCTAGTATATGAAGTCCATGAAATCAATAGCACCACCTTCATGGTTTGTACCATGATCATAAACTGAGTGAGTATGACCCATGAGGTAGATTTCAGCACCTCTCATCTCGTCCTTGTTGCCCACCTTGGGAGTAAGAGTGTGGCAGAACATGCGAAGAAGGATGTTGTAGATGCGCTTGATGTTGGTGGTTTGGCCAACCACACCATTCTGTGAATAAATAGGAGCCACCTTCTTCTTGTCATAAGCCTGAACATGCACATGCATCCTGGCCCCACTAGGAGCATTGGGGTTGAAAGGAAAACCAAGGATACCTGCAAACTATAGCATGCTGGAACGACACCTTGTGTTGCTTGACATCCACTCAAGCGGAATGTCCACAGACTCACCAAAGACAACTATGGCATATAACTGCTAGACTAAGTCGGTGTTGTAGTCTTCCTAGGCTTGAAAGATGGTGTGCAACCTCATTTTTTCGCTCACCCAAAGAGCATCATCAAAATACGAGAAAGCCCGCAACTTCACAATTTCCAACCACTGCATGGGAACCACAAGAGTCTGGAAAGTACTCATCACCTCAGTGTACAGAAACATCTGCTCATTCCTCCAGAAACAATTATTAGGGAAGGTGAGAGGCAGAGCATAGAATTTTTGAATCTGCATCTCCACAAACACCTCGGTGCTCAGCCCTTTCAAGGTAGTCAAAGAATCATACTTGATGCGCTTGGCTTCATCCCTTTTTAGATGCTTGAGGTTCTCTTGTTTAGCTTCTGCATGCTCACGAGGTGACTGCCTGACAATAGCTGGGTCAACATGAACATCACACTCTTCATCATATCGAAATATACAAGGACGAGCCTTTTGTCTTGTACGAGACCGGCGAGGACGAGAACCACCAGCATCCATGGTGATCTCCACCTGAGGGGAAGGGTTCCCAACAGCGGAGGGGAGGAGATGGCTGGTGGCAGCGGCTGGATTCGGGACGGGGAAGCCCTCCCGGTGGAGTTCTTGGTCGTGGGCAACAGGTGAGAGGAAAGGGGAGTTGGGGAAGAAGAAGGAGGACATATTCGTCCACTTTTCCTCAGCCCCCTTATTCTGATTTTGAATTTGCTCTGGCCGGACTGTTCGGGCGGTATTCGCCAGAGTGTCCGGCCCATCCGGATAGTCCGGGGTGCACAGAGCGGAGTGTCTGGGCTAGCCGGATACTCCGGGGTGTACAGATCAGACAATCTAGCCCCTTTGACCAAAAACACCAGGAACAAGTTGTTTGGACAAATGTGTTAGCAAGATGAGCATGTTTTGGGGTAGGATCAAGTCTGGGATGGAGAAACTACTAGGGGTAGCCGCAACAAAGTAAGGCAAATCCAAATAAGTGCAAAATGAACATGATAGGATCAGAAAAACCAACTATGCATAGAGAACAGGGCGGTGGCCAAGGCCACCATGTAAGAGTGTGTGGCATGACATCGCGATGATGTATCTTGGGTTCATAGCAACTAATCAACAATAAAGCTCACATATCACAAAATGATATAAAGATTATTGAATTAGTTAATGTTGGCATTATGGGTGAGGGATAGCCCAATTGATTAGGACCGCACTCCGCCTATATCCATGCCCACACCTAAACCACACGATCAAGTTATAGGTGAGTATGCAAGATGATCAAGTAAAACTCCTTGAATCTATGATATTTAGCTCATTCCTCAAAAAGCAAAACCTTGCTTCATCAAGTGGCTTTGTGGATATATAAGCAAGTTGGTCTTTGGTTGACACATAAGATAGCTCAATATCTCCCTGGGCAACATGATCTCTAAAGAAATGATGGCGAATATCAATATGCTTCGTCCTTGTATGATACACTGGGTTGTAGGCAATCTTGATTGCACTTTCATTGTCACATAAAAGAGGCACTTTGTCACAATGGACACCATATTCCTTTAAAGTTTGCCTCATCCATAACAATTGAGTGCATGCACTAGTGGTTGCCACATATTCAGCTTCGGCGCTAGAGAGAGATATACAATTTTGCTTCTTGGAGGACCAACACACCAAGGACCTACCAAGAAATTGGCAACCCCCGGAGGTTGATTTCCTATCATCCTTTTCACCATCCCAATCCGAATCCGTGTACCCACAAAGAGAAAATGTTGAGACCCTAGGATACCACATGCCATAGTTTGGGGTATGAACCAAATATCGAAAGATTCTTTTGACTTCCATCAAGTGGCTTGCTTTAGGAGCCACTTGATATCTTGCACACACTCCTACACTTAACACTATATCAGGTCTAGATGCACAAAGGTAAAGCAAAGAAACAATCATGGACTGGTATACCTTTTGATCCACATCTTTACCATTTGGATTTAGTTCAAGATGAGTTTTGGTGGCCATGGGAGTAGGAGATCCATTTAGTTCTTTCATGTTGAACCTCTTGAGCATGTATTGAGTATACTTGGCTTGATTGAAGAAGGTTCCTCCTATTCCTTGCTTGATCTCAAAGCCAAGGAACAACCTCAACTCTGCCATCATAGACATCATGAACCTGTCAGTCGTAAGCTTTGAGAATTCATCATTAAAATCTTTGTTATACGAGCCAAAGATAATATCATCAACATATATTTGGCAAACGAAAAGCTCCCCATTGACTTTCTTAGTAAAATAGTGGGATCAATTTTGCCAACTTCAAACCCACGGTCAAACAACAACTCTCTAAGGTGCTCATACCACGTACGTGGGGCTTGTTTAAGCCCATAGAGTGCCTTTTCCAGATTGTAGACGTGATTTGGAAAGTTGGGATCCTCAAACCCCGGGGATTGCTTAACATAAACCAACTCATGCAATGGACCATTTAGAAAAGCACTTTCCACATCCATTTGTTGTATTAAAAATTATGATGTGCAGCATATGCAAGAAGGATACAGATGGACTCAAGGTGAGCCACGGGAGCATAGGTCTCTCCATAATCAATGCCTTCGATTTGAGAGAACCCTTGAGCTACCAATCTTGCCTTGTTCCTCACAACAATTACATGTTCATATTGCTTGTTCTTGAATATCCATTTAGTGCCAATAACATTGTGGCAATCTTTAGGATTTTCTACTAACTTCCAAACTTTGTTTCTCTCAAAGTTGTTGAGCTTATTATGCATGGCTTCTAACCAATCTGAATCTTCAAGATCTTCCCACACTTTCTTGGGCTCCACCATGGATATATGAGCTTGATGCTCACCAAAATGCTTTAATTGAGCTCGAGTGGACTCCTTAGATCACCAAGAACATTCTTAAGAGTGTGGTATCTTCTTTCCAACATTCTATCCACTTTAGCTTTGCGACGAGTTTCGATCTCCTTGTTGTTCCATGGGGTTCTCTTCATCATTCTGGTCCTCGCCTTGACCTTCATTTTGACCTTGATCAACAATGGGTTCATTTTCATCAACATGGGTACAGGTTGATCTTTGTATTGATCAAACATACTACTTGAAAGGAGAATATCATTTTGCGGCCCGAAAGATGGGGTGGCCAGGCAACGCGGTACCCAAGTTGCTTACAATCAGCTGCGTTGCCCAAAGTTGGTGTGCCAAATACTCAGAGGGTCTTTTTCGGCACGAATTCAACTTTACGTTTCAATACAAAATATCAGGGTAACGGCCGTCAAGTTGGGCCCCCTGTCAGTTCTCGCTGTTATGTCGCTCCTGTCGCTTAGGCGGGTGGCTGTCACATAGTCTTGCAGCATTGGCATAGTGGATAGGACAACACCCCATGCCCAGTGTATTGACGTGACAAAACAGGGCACATGTATCGGCGTTATAATTATTTTTTGTTTACTTAGAAGATGGAACGGCCACCGCCACGCGTCTCTCCTTGGACATCCGTCCTTGTCGTTAACTACTACCTTAAAAGCGCATTGATGGTTCCACCGTTCCCCTGCCTCGTAGAAACCACTCTTCTTCTTCCTGTCATCTGTCTTCTTCCCGTCTTCTCCTTGCCGCCATGGAAGGTCGTTTTCTACACCAACGAGGAGGAGACAGTGGTGCGTGTCCTGAGGATGTACGAGTGTTGGCTTGAGAAAGAAGAGGACAGGTTTCTAGGATTGGACCTCGAGTACACCCCGGAGCACCCATATGAAGGGAGTGAAGTCGCCGTCGTTCAACTGGCCATGAGGAAACACGTCCTCGTCTACCACCTCTCCCGGTTTGTAGATCTGCTCTCTGTAGCTAACCGCTTTTAGGGTTTTCTCCTCTTGTTCTTTATCCATTTGCTCATCTTGCAACTACTAGATTTTATATAGGACCAAATAAATTATGACAAGACAATGTTGAGAGTCTTGATCTTGCATTTACTAAACTTTTCAAAATTATATTCATATGATGATCTTGCATTGACAAAATATTTGTAGTTACAAATTTTGGTGATGACAAACTACATACTTTCAGATCGACAGAAATGTCCCGTATGTGCCAGTTCCTTGTAGAAAAGGGAATTGTTTTCTGCACTATCGACAATACAACTGATTTTTCGAAATTTTATCAAGAGGGAATTATAATTCCTGAGAACAACTGGATCGATATTCAGCATCTTGTCAATATCCTAGGGGGCTCGAGGAAGGATGGAATGGCATCACTCGCAACTAGAATCCTCGATGAGTCGTACGACAGAATGAAGGAAGATTTCCCTACGGATAGGCATGATTTCTGGGACGAGTGGTCGTTGTCTGATATAAACCTGAAGTATGCAGCCATAGATGCTTACATGACCTACCAGCTATACAAGAAGATCCATTTTTTCTACGTGACCTCGTGTTTTGCCCTATTTGCAAGTGGGAAGACGAGCTTAGGGGAGCCCTTTGTAGAAAATGCAGAATAGCTGAGTTTGAAGCTGCATATGCAAAGGAAATGGCTCGAAGCGGTGAGAGAGCAGTATGAAGCGGTGAAAGAGAGCTTGCGGTGAAGGTATATTGATAGAGAGGTCGGTGAAGCAGCAAATAGAGAGGCAGCATCTTCTAGCGGCAACAATTAGGTCTATGATGCACCACTAATTATGTCGCGGGACGCTGAACATAGGGAAGGCAAGTCAGATCCCAGGTGGGACGAAGCATTTCGTGAGTTGTGGAGTGCCAATAATGTAAGATCCACCTAGAATGATCGTAGTTGGTCGCCTAGGAACGATGGCAAGCACCTCAAGTGGGATGATGAGAAGTGAATTAAATTTTACTTCTCAGTGTTATGTTTCTATTTTGTGGAACTCAGTTATCTTATCAATATGTCTAGTGCCTCAAGTGAGAGTAGTAAAATAAATTTAACCCTCTTTGTATTATGCTTATGTATTTGTCTTGTAGCTTGTCAAGATGGTAGCTCGTTAACTGGCAGTTTGAAAGAGTACCATTTTCCTCTCTCGCTAAACAGATATGTTTCATTTTGCCAAAATTGGTAGCAAATCTAGAGAAGATTCTCTCTTCGATAATTCATTCCCTTTTGGACCTCTTTTTGCCTCCGAACAGGTAGCAAATCTAGAGTAGCAAATCACACCAGGCAGAAATACATTCATTCAGAAAACAAAACAAATGTAGATATAGTTGTGCGCAGCTAAATATGATATAGCGATAGAAAGTAGGTCGCTTAATGAGGTTCGATGCATTCAGCTAGAAATAGGATGCAAGCAAAATATAGAAAATCAAAAGAAGCTGCTTAGCAGCAGCAGCCGCCGTAGCTGCAGGCACATTCAAGGCCTTCAAGCGCCCGTGCCTCCGCCTCCTCCCTCCGGTGCTTCCTCCACTTCTTGCTGCCCAGTCCCTTGATCTTGCGGGCCTTGGGCCTGATTAGAGGCATGCGACAATCTTTGATGGCCACCTGCTGGAGGTTTCGGAGGTGAATGCCGAGAGCCCGGTGTTCAGCGATGTAGGCGTTGATGTTCATGATCTCGCGCTTGCCGCCTTTGTGGATGCCGGAGCCCGTGGCCTCTGCATGCTTCAGTAAGGAGTTGAAGTCGGTGCCACCGGCGAGACTCACCCAGCAGAAGGCGATCCCCTTGTGGAAGGGGCAGCTGTAGTCGCCGCCCCTGAAGAAGGTGTTGTACTGGCCGGCCCGGAGCCTCCTTAGCACCTGACGAGTCTTGGTGTGCATGGACTCATCATCGCTGCAGACGTCGTTGTCGAAAACCTATTGGAAGAAAAGGAAAATGGGGGAGTAGATGATGTAAGAAGACTGAGCAATCAACATGCGAACAAGCGAATCCTAATAAACCAAGATCTAGCATCCAACGATGGGAACGGTAGAAGAACCAGGGGAGGGGAGCAAACCCTAGTTACCTCCGACCATGGGTCGTCGATGCCGGTGTCGTAGGGGTTCAGCGGAGCGATGTACTTATCTAGATCGCAGGTGCCCAAGAAGTGCTTGATCTGGTTGTGACCGGCGGGGGCCTCCTCGCCAGCGGGGGGCTCCTCTTCGGCGGCTCCGTCAGTAGCGGGGACGGGGGCCTAGACGGGAACGGCGGCTGCCATCGATGCTTCGACTAGGGCCTGGACAGGGACGATGGCTGCTTTCAACGCGTCGAGGGGGACCGACAAGGAGACGGGGGCCTCCTCGTCGGCGGCCTCGGAGGCAACGATGGCCACCTTATCCTCCTCCGCCATCGCTGGCGCGGACGGGGTATTCTCGGGAGTTTGCGGATGCTGGTGGGACAGTGGAGAGGGTTGCGTGGGGAGAGTGAGCGAGAGTGAGAGTGGGTGTGCGGAGAGGGGCTCTATAGTTAAGGTGGATGGAAGCAAGGCACGTTTCGTTGCACCACCGTGCAACACACTGCACAGTCTACTGCACCATGCACCGCGCCACATGCACGGTACGTCACGTTTTTTTCCCGGTCCATGCATGACAATTCTGTATTGAGCCGCATGCAAAGGGCACATACACAATTTCTATGTACGAAGTTTGACACGGCCCTAAAATTGGTGATAGTTAAAAGTGGAAATGCAGAGGGGAAGGTAGGTGGCTGTACGGCGAGATTTGTGGAGTTGTGCTAGATCGGACAGAGGGATGTGTTGATGACTGCGAGTGACTCGATGAAGGCAGCGATGTTAGGTCTCGTCGAGCTCAGCTCTTCGGCCTTCGGCTAGCGTGTGCAAGTTTCTTACGGTGAGGCCCAGTTGGAAGCGAGATTAGAGCCGCTGTGTAAAAAAATGGGATATGTCTTATTAAAATCAAGTGGCAATAAATTGCAGCTGTCCATCGACGACCATGCACTCGATGACGCATGTGTTGTGGCATAGTAGTAGCAGTAGTAGGCTTTTCAGACTTGATTAAACATGACATGACCGCTTGACACCTTTTTCCATGGACGGCATCGTGTTCCTTCTTGTAGAAGTTTCGTTGAGGGAGAGGTTCGTGCTGTCTCACAATGTACTGTGAAGGGCACGACGTATGCAACGATCATCGTTGGATCGCACATAATCAACGGTTAGTGCGCACGATCCGCGTGACAACTGTGACAACCAATCAGGGAGAAGCAGACAGAGTGAGCACAGGTTTGGGCTTCTATGAGAGATAGACAGAGCTAGGCAAAACTGAGTAGTATAAAAATGCAAAGTGAGTGTCTTGTACCATGAAATACATGGATCAACCAATGGCATTGCATGTCTGTTCTTTCCACAAACCACATATGGATCCACCAGTGTCATTGCATGTCTGTTCTTTTCATGAACCACAGCTAGAGTCATTGCATGTGTGTTCTTGTCACAAACCACATAAGGATACACCAGTGTCATTACATGTGTGTTCTTTTCATGAACCACACCAGTGTCATTGCATGTATTTTCCTTCTCACAAACCACATAAGGATCCACCAGTGTCATTGCATGTCTGTTCTTCTCCTAAACCACACCCAGTATGATTGCATGGTTGTTCTTTTCACAAACCACACATGGATCCACCAGTGTCATTGCATGTTTGTTCTTTTCATGAACCACACCTAGTGTCATTGCATCTGTGTTCTTCTAAACAAACTACATAAGCATCCACCAATGTCACTGCATGTCTGTTCTTTTCATGAACCACACCCAGCGTCATTGCATGTCTATTCCTCTAAACAAACCACAGATGGATCCACCAGTGTCATTGGATGTCTCGTCTTCTCACAAACCACACATGGATCCACCAGTGTGACTGCATGTGTGTTCTTTTCGTGAACCACAGCTAGATTCATTGCATGTTTGTTCTTTCCACAAACCACATATGGATCCACCAGTGTCATTGCATGTCTATTCTTTTCGTGAACCACAGCTAGTCATTGCATGTATGTTCCTTCCACAAACCACATATGGATCCACCAGTGTCATTGCATGTATGTTCTTCTCATGAACCACACCCAGTGTCATTGCATGTGTGTTCTTCTAATGAACCACACATGGATCCACCAGTGTCATTGCATGTGTATTCTTTTCATGAACCATAGCTAGAGTCATTGCATGTCTGTTCTTTCCACAAACCACATATGGATCCACCAATGTCATTGCATGTCTGTTCTTTTCATGAATCACAGCTAGAGTCATTGCATGTCTGTTCCTTCCAGAAACCACATATGGATCCACCAGTGTCATTGCATGTGTGTTCTTTTCATGAACCACAACTAAGTCATTGCATGTGTGTTCTTCTCACAAACCACATAAGGATACACCAGTGTCATTGCATGTGTGTTCTTTTCATGAACCACACCTAGTGTCATTGCATGTCTGTTCCTTCCACAAACCACATATGGATCCACCAGTGTCATTGCATGTGTGTTCTTTTCATGAACCACAGCTAGAGTCATTGCATGTGTTATATTCTCACAAACCACATAAGGATACACCAGTATCATTGCCTGTGTGTTCTTTTCATAAACCACACATGGATCCACCAGTGTCATTGCATGTCTGTTCTTCTCACAAACCACACATGGATCCACCAGTGTCATTATATGTGTGTTCTTTTCATGAACCACAGCTAGAGTCATTGCATGTCTTTTCTTTCCACAAACCACATATGGATCCACTAGTATCATTATATGTATGTTCTTTTCATGAACCACAGCCAATGTGATTGCATGTCTGTTCTTCTCATGAACCACACATGGATCCACCAGTGTCATTGCATATGCGTTGTTTTCATGAACGACAGCTAGAGTCATTGCATGTCTATTCCTCTAAACAAACCACACATGGATCCACCTAGTGTGATTGCATATCTGTTCTTCTCATGACCCACATATGGATCCACCAGTGTCATTGCATGTGTGTTCTTTTTATGAACTACAACTAGAGTCATTGCGTTTGTGTTCTTCTAAACAAACCACATAAGGATCCACCCGTGTCATTGCATGTGTGTTCTTCTCACAAACCACACATGGATCCACCAGTGTCATTGCATGTGTGTTCTTTTCATGAACCACACCCAGTGTCATTGCATGTATGTTCCTCTAAACAAACCACACATGGATCCACCAGTGTCATTGCATGTCTGTTCTTCTCACAAACCACACATGGATCCACAAGTGTCATTGCATGTGTGTTCTTTTCATGAACCATAGCTAGAGTCATTGCATGTCTATTCTTTCCACAAATCACACATGGATCCACCAGTGTCATTGCATGTATGTTCTTTTCATGAACCACAGCCAGTGTGATTGCATGTCTATTCTTCTCATGAACCACACATGGATCCACCAGTGTAATTGCATGTGTGTTCTTTTCATGAACCACATCCACAGTCATTGCATGTCTGTTCTTTCCACAAACCACACATGGACACACCTAGTGTGATTGCATGTCTGTTCTTCTCATGAACCACACATAGATCCACCAGGGTCATTGCATGTGTGTTCTTTTCATGAACCACAGCTACAGTCATTGCATGTGTGTTCTTCTCACAAACCACATAAGGATACACCAGTGTCATTGCATGTGTGTTATTTTCATAAACCACACCCAATGTCATTGCATGTCTGTTCCTTCCACAAACCACATATGGATCCACCAGTGTCATTGCATGTGTGTTATTTTCATGAACCACAGCTAGAGTCATTGCATGTATGTTCTTCTCACAAACCACATAAGGATAGACCAGTGTCATTGCATGTGTGTTCTTTTCATAAACCACACATGGATCCACTAGTGTCATTGCATGTATGTTCTTCTCACAGACCACACATGGATCCACTAGTGTCATTGCATGTGTGTTCTTTTCATGAACGACAGCTAGAGTCATTGCATGTCTATTCTTTCCACAAACCACACATGGATCCACAAGTGTCATTGCATGTATATTTTTTCATGAACCACAGCCAGTGCGATTGCATGTCTATTCTTCTCATGAACCACACATGGATCCACCAGTGTCATTGCATGTGTGTTCTTATCATGAACCACAGCCAGAGTCATTGCATGTCTGTTCCTCTAAACAAACCACACATGGATCCACCAGTGTCATTGCATGTCTCTTCTTCTCACAAACCACACATGGATCCACAAGTGTCGTTGCATGTGTGTTCTTTTCATGAACCACAGCTAGAGTCATTGCATGTTTGTTCTTTCCACAAACCACATATGGATCCACCAGTGTCATTGCATGTCTGTTCATTTCATGAACCACAACTAGAGTCATTGCATGTCTGTTCCTTCCACAAACCACATATGGATCCACCAATGTCATTGCATGTCTGTTCTTCTCATGAACCACACCCAGTGTCATTGCATGTGTGTTCTTCTAATGAACCACACATGGATCCACCAGTGTCATTGCATGTGTATTCTTTTCATGAACCACAGCTAGAGTCATTGCATGTCTGTTCTTTCCACAAACCACATATGGATCCACCAATGTCATTGCATGTATTTTCTTTTCATGAACCACAACTAGAGTCATTGCATGTATGTTCCTTCCACAAACCACATATGGATCCACTAGTGTCATTGCATGTGTGTTCTTTTCATTAACCACAACTAGAGTCATTGCATGTGTTATCTTCTCACAAACCACATAAGGATACACCAGTGTCATTGCATGTGTGTTCTTTTCATAAACCACACATGGATCCACCAGTGTCATTGCATGTCTGTTCTTCTCACAAACCACACATGGATCCACCAGTGCCATTGCATGTGTGTTCTTTTCATGAACCACGGCTAGAGTCATTGCATGTCTTTTCTTTCCACAAACCACATATGGATCCACCAGTATCATTGGATGTATGTTCTTTTCATGAAATACAGCCAATGTGATTGCATGTCTGTTCTTCTCATGAACCAAACATGGATCCACCAGTGTCATTGCATGTGCATTGTTTTCACGAACCATAGCCAGAGTCATTGCATGTCTATTCCTCTAAACAAACCACACATGGATCCACCTAGTGTGATTGCATGTCTGTTCTTCTCATGACCCACATATGGATCCACCAGTGTCATTGCATGTGTGTTCTTTTCATGAACCACAGCTAGAGTCATTGCATTTGTGTTCTTCTAAACAAACCACATAAGGACCCACCAGTGTCATTGCATGTGTGTTCTTCTCACAAACCACACATGGATCCACCAATGTCATTGCACGTGTGTTCTTTTCATGAACCACACCCAGTGTCATTGCATGTCTGTTCCTCTGAACAAACCACACATGGATCCACCAGTGTCATTGCATGTCTGTTCTTCTCACAAACCACACATGGATCTACAAGTGTCATTTCATGTGTGTTCTTTTATGAACCACAGCTAGAGTCATTGCATGTCTATTCTTTCCACAAATCACACATGGATCCACCAGTGTCATTGCATCTCTGTTCTTTTCATGAACCACAGCCAGTGTGATTGCATGTCTATTCTTCTCATGAACCACCGATGGATCCACCAGTGTCATTTCATGTGTGTTCTTGTCATGATCCACATCCAGAGTCATTGCATGTCTATTCTTTCCACAAACCACACATGGACACACCCAGTGTGATTGCATGTATGTTCTTCTCATGAACCACACATGGATCCACCAGGGTCATTGCATGTGTGTTCTTTTCATGAACCACAGCTAGAGTCATTGCATGCGTGTTCTTCTCACAAACCACATAAGGATACACCAGTGTCATTGCATGTGTGTTATTTTCATGAACCACACCCAGTGTCATTGCATGTTTGTTCCTTCCACAAACCACATATGGATCCACCAGTGTCATTGCATGTGTGTTCTTTTGATGAACCACGGCTAGAGTCATTGCATGTATGTTCTTCTCACAAACTACATAAGGATAGACCAGTGTCATTGCATGTGTGTTTATTTTCATAAACCACACATGGAGCCACCTGTGTAATTGCATGTATGTTCTCCTCACAAACCACACATGGATCAACTAGTGTCATTGCATGTGTGTTCTTTTCATGAACGACAGCTAGAGTCATTGCATGTCTATTCTTTCCACAAACCACACATGGATCCACCAGTGTCATTGCATGTATATTCTTTTCATGAAACACAGCCAGTGCGATTGCATGTCTATTCTTCTCATGAACCACACATGGATCCACCAGTGTCATTGCATGTGTGTTCTTATCATGAACCACAACCAGAGTCATTGCATGTATGTTCCTCTAAACAAACCACACATGGATCCGCCTAGTGTGATTGCATGTCTGTTCTTGTTATGAACCACATATGGATCCACCAGTGTCATTGCATGTGTGTTCTTTTCATGAACCACAACTAGAGTCATTGCATGTGTGTTCTTCTAAACAAACAACATATGGATCCACCAGTGTCATTCATGTGTGTTCTTCTCATAAACCGCACATGGATCCACCAGTGTCATTGCATGTGTGTTCATTTCATGAACCACACCCAGTGTCATTTCATGTCTGTTCCTCTAAACAAACCACACATGGATCCACCAGTGTCATTGCATGCCTGTTCTTCTCACAAACCACGCATGGATCCACTAGTGTCATTGCATGTGTGTTCTTTTCATGAACCACAGCTAGAGTCATTGCATGTGTGTTCTTTCCACAAACCACACATGGATCCACCAATGTCATTGCATGTATGTTCTTTTCATAAACCACAGCCAGTGTGATTGCATGTCTGTTCTTCTCATGAACCACACATGGATCTACCAGTGTCATTGCATGTGTGTTCTTTTCATGAACCACAGCCAGAGTCATTGCATGTCTGTTCTTTCCACAAACCACACATGGACACACCCAGTGTGATTGCATGTCTGTTCTTCTCATGAACCACACATGGATCGACCAGTGTCATTGCATGTGTGTTCTTTTCATGAACCACAGCTAGAGTCATTGCATGTGTGTTCTTCTAAACAAACCACATAAGGATCCACCAGTGTCATTGCATGTATGTTCTTTTCATGAGCCACACCCAGTGTCATTGCATGTCTCCTTCCTCTAAACAAACCACACATGGATCCACCTAGTGTGATTGCATGTCTATTCTTCTCATGAACCACACATGGATCCACCAGTGTCATTGCATGTGTGTTCTTTTCATGAACCACAACTAGAGTCGTTGCATGTGTGTTCTTCTAAACAAACCACATAAGGATCCACCAGTGTCACTGCATGTGTGTTCTTCTCACAAACCACACATGGATCCACCAGTGTCATTGCATGTGTGTTCTTTTCATGAACCACACCCAGGGTCATTGCATGTCTGTTTCTCTAAAGAAACCACACATGGATCCACCAGTGTCATTGCATGTTTGTTCTTCTCACAAACCACACATGGATCCACCAGTGTCATTGCATGTGTGTTCTTTTCATGAACCACAGCTAGACTCATTGCATGGCTGTTCTTTCCACAAACCACACATGGATCCACCAGTGTCATTGCATGTTTGTTCTTCTCACAAACCACACATGGATCCACCAGTGTCATTGCATGTGTGTTCTTTTCATGAACCACAGCTAGAGTCATTGCATGGCTGTTCTTTCCACAAACCACACATGGATCCACCAGTGTCATTGCATGTATGTTCTTTTAATGAACCACAAGCAGTGTGATTGCATGTTGTTCTTCTCATAAACCACACATGGATCCACCAGTGTCATTGCATGTGTGTTCTTTTCATGAACCACAACCAGAGTCATTACATGTATGTTCTTTCCACAAACCACACATGGACACACCTAGTGTGATTGCATGTCTATTCTTCTCATGAACCACACATGGATCCACCAGTGTCATTGCATGTGTGTTCTTTCTATGAACCACAACTAGAGTCATTGCATGTCTGTTCTTCTAAACAAACCACATAAGGATACACCAGTGTCATCGCATGTGTGTTCTTTTCATGAACCACACCCAGTGTCATTGCATGTTTGTTCCTTCCACAAACCACATATGGATCCACCAGTGTCATTGCATGTGTGTTCTTTTCATGAACAACAGCTAGAGTCATTGCATGTGTTATCTTCTCAGAAACCACATAAGGATACAACACTGTCATTGCATGTGTGTTCTTTTCATAAAGCACACATGGATCCACCAGTGTCATTGCATGTATGTTCTTCTCACAAACCACACATGGATCCACCAGTGACATTGCATGTGTGTTCTTTTCATGAACCACAGCTAGAGTCATTGCATGTCTTTTCTTTCCACAAACCACATATGGATCCACCAATATCATTGCATGTATGTTCTTTTCATGAACCACAGCCAATGTGTTTGCATGTCTGTTCTTCTCATGAACCACACATGGATCCACCAGTGCCATTGCATATGCGTTGTTTTCATGAACCACAGCCAGAGTCATTGCATGTCTATTCCTCTAAACAAACCACACATGGATCCACCTAGTGTGATTGCATGTCTGTTCTTCTCATGACCCATATATGGATCCACCAGTGTCATTGCATGTGTGTTCTTTTCATGAACCACAGCTAGAGTCATTGCAATTGTGTTCTTCTAAACATACCACATAAGGATCCACCTGTGTCATTGCATGTGTGTTCTTCTCACAAACCACACATGGATCCACCAGTGTCATTGCATGTGTGTTCTTTTCATGGACCACACCCAGTGTCATTGCATGTTTGTTCCTCTAAACAAACCACACATGGATCCACCGGTGTCATTGCATGTCTGTTCTTCTCACAAACCACACATGGATCCACAAGTGTCATTGCATGTGTGTTCTTTTCATGAACCACAGCTAGAGTCATTGCATGTATGTTCTTTCCACAAATCACACATGGATCCACCAGTGTCATTGTTCTTTTCATGAACCACAGCCAGTGTGACTGCATGTCTATTCTTCTCATGAACCACACATGGATCCACCAGTGTCATTGCATGTGTGTTCTTTTCATGAACCACATCCAGAGTCATTGCATGTCTGTTCTTTCCACAAACCACACATGGACACACCCAGTGTGATTGCATGTCTGTTCTTCTCATGAACCACACATGGATCCACCAGGTTCATTGCATGTGTGTTCTTTTCATGAACCACAACTAGAGTCATTGCATGCGTGTTCTTCTCACAAACCACATAAGGATACACCAGTGTCATTGCATGTGTGTTATTTTCATGAACCACACCCAGTGTCATTGCATGTCTGTTCCTTCCACAAACCACATATGGATCCACCAGTGTCATTGCATGTGTGTTCTTTTCATGAACCACAGCTAGAGTCATTGCATGTATGTTCTTCTCACAAACCACATAAGGATAGACCAGTGTCATTGCATGTGTGTTCTTTTCATAAACCACACATGGATCCACCAGTGTGATTGCATGTCTGTTCTTCTCACGAACCACACATGGATCGACCAGTGTCATTGCATGTGTGTTCTTTTCATGAATAACAGCTAGAGTCATTGCATGTCTATTCTTTCCACAAACCACACATGGATCCACTAGTGTCATTACATGTATATTTTTCATGAACCACAGCCAGTGTGATTGCATGTCTATTCTTCTCATGAACCACACATGGATCCACCTGTGTCATTGCATGTGTGTTCTTATCATGAACCACAGCCAGAGTCATTGCATGTCTGTTCCTCTAAACAAACCACACATGGATCCACCAGTGTCATTGCATGTCTCTTCTTCTTCTTCTCACAAACCACACATGGATCCACCAGTGTCATTGCATGTGTTATCTTCTCACAAACCACATAAGGATACAACAGTGTCATTGCATGTGTGTGCTTTTCATAAACCACACATGGATCCACCAGTGTCATTGCATGTATGTTCTTCTCACAAACCACACATGGATCCACCAGTGACATTGCATGTGTGTTCTTTTCATGAACCACAGCTAAAGTCATTGCATGTCTTTTCTTTCCACAAACCACATATGGATCCACCAATATCATTGCATGTATGTTCTTTTCATGAACCTCAGCCAATGTGATTGCATGTCTGTTCTTCTCATGAACCACACATGGATCCACCAGTGTCATTGCATATGCGTTGTTCTCATGAACCACAGCCAGAGTCATTGCATGTCTATTCCTCTAAAGAAACCACACATGGATCCACCTAGTGTGATTGCATGTCTGTTCTTCTCATGACCCATATATGGATCCACCAGTGTCATTGCATGTGTGTTCTTTTCATGAACCATAGCTAGAGTCATTGCATTTGTGTTCTTCTAAACAAACCACATAAGGATCCACCAGTGTCATTGCATGTGTGTTCTTCTCACAAACCACACATGGATCCACCAGTGTCATTGCATGTGTGTTCTTTTCATGAACCACAGCCAGTGTCATTGCATGTCTGTTCCTCTAAACAAACCACACATGGATCCACCGGTGTCATTCCATGTCTGTTCTTCTCACAAACCACACATGGATCCACAAGTGTCATTGCATGTGTGTTCTTTTCATGAACCACAGCTAGAGTCATTGCATGTCTGTTCTTTCCACAAATCACACATGGATCCACCATTGTCATTGTTCTTTTCATGAACCACAGCCAGTGTGACTGCATGTCTATTCTTCTCATGAACCACACATGGATCCACCAGTGTCATTGCATGTGTGTTCTTTTCATGAACCACATCCAGAGTCATTGCATGTTTGTTCTTTCCACAAACCACACATGGACACACCCAGTGTGATTGCATGTCTGTTCTTCTCATGAACCACACATGGATCCACCAGGGTCATTGCATGTGTGTTCTTTTCATGAACCACAACTAGAGTCATTGCATGCGTGTTCATCTCACAAACCACATAAGGATACACCAGTGTCATTGCATGTGTGTTATTTTCATGAACCACACCCAGTGTCATTGCATGTCTGTTCCTTCCACAAACCACATATGGATCCACCAGTGTCATTGCATGTGTTTTCTTTTCATGAACCACAGCTAGAGTCATTGCATGTATGTTCTTCTCACAAACCACATAAGGATAGAACAGTGTCATTGCATGTGTGTTCTTTTCATAAACCACACATGGATCCACCAGTGTGATTGCATGTCTGTTCTTCTCACGAACCACACATGGATCGACCAGTGTTATTGCATGTGTGTTCTTTTCATGAACAACAGCTAGAGTCATTGCATGTCTATTCTTTCCACAAACCACACATGGATCCACCAGTGTCATTGCATGTATATTTTTTCATGAACCACAGCCAGTGCGATTGCATGTCTATTCTTCTCATGAACCACACATGGATCCACCTGTGTCATTGCATGTGTGTTCTTATCATGAACCATAGCCAGAGTCATTGCATGTCTGTTCCTCTAAACAAACCACACATGGATCCACCAGTGTCATTGCATGTCTCTTCTTCCCACAAACCACACATGGATCCACCAGTGTCATTGCATGTGTATTCTTTCCATGAACCACAGCTAGAGTCATTGCATGTCTGTTCCTTCCACAAACCACATATGGATCCACCAATGTCATTGCATGTCTGTTCTTTTCATGAACCACAGCTAGAGTCATTGCATCTCTGCTCCTTCCAGAAACCACATATGGATCCACCAGTGTCATTGCATGTGTGTTCTTTTCATGAACCACAACTAAGTCATCACATGTGTGTTCTTCTCACAAACCACATAAGGATACACCAGTGTCATTGGATGTGTGTTCTTTTCATGAACCACACCGAGTGTCATTGCATGTCTGTTCCTTCCACAAACCACATATGGATACACCAGTGTCATTGCATGTGTGTTCTTTTCATGAACCACAGCTAGTCATTGCATGTGTTATCTTCTCACAAACCACATAAGGATACACCAGTGTCATTGCATGTGTGTTATTTTCATAAACCACACATGGATCCACCAGTGTCATTGCATGTCTGTTCTTCTCACAAACCACACATGGATCCACCAGTGTCATTGCATGTGTGTTCTTTTCATGAACCAGAGCTAGAGTCATTGCATGTCTTTTCTTTCCACAAACCACATATGGATCCACCAGTATCATTGCATGTATTTTCTTTTCATGAACCACAGCCAATGTGATTGCATGTCTGTTCTTCTCATGAACCACACATGCATCCACCAGTGTCATTGCATGTGCGTTGTTTTCATGAACCACAGCCAGAGTCATTGCATGTCTATTCCTCTAAACAAACCACACATGGATCCACCTAGTGTGATTGCATGTATGTTCTTCTCATGACCCACATATGGATCCACCAGTGTCATTGCATGTGTGTTCTTTTCATGAACCACAGCTAGAGTCATTGCATTTGTGTTCTTCTAAACAAACCACATAAGGATCCACCAGTGTCATTGCATGTGTGTTCTTCTTGCGAACCACAAATGGATCCACCAGTGTCATTGCATGTGTGTTCTTTTCATGAACCACACCTAGTGTCATTGCATGTCTGTTCCTCTAAACAAACCACACATGGATCCACCAGTGTCATTGCATGTCTGTTCTTCTCACAAACCACACATGGATCCACAAGTGTCATTGCATGTGTGTTCTTTTCATGAACCATAGCTAGAGTCATTGCATATCTGTTCTTTCCACAAATCACACATGGATCCACCAGTGTCATTGCATGTATGTTCTTTTCATGAACCACAGCCAGTGTGATTGCATGTCTATTCTTCTCATGAACCACACATGGATCCACCGGTGTCATTACATGTGTGTTCTTTTCATGAACCACATCCAGAGTCATTGCATGTCTGTTCTTTCCACAAACCACACATGGACACACCCAGTGTGATTGCATGTCTGTTCTTCTCTTGAACCACACATGGATCCACCAGGGTCATTGCATGTGTGTTCTTTTCATGAACCACAGCTAGAGTCATTGCATGCGTGTTCTTCTCACAAACCACATAAGGATACACCAGTGTCATTGCATGTGTGTTCTTCTCACAAACCACACATGGATCCACCAGTGTCATTGCATGTGTGTTCTTTTCATGAACCACACCTAGTGTCATTGCATGTCTGTTCCTCTAAAGAAACCACACATGGATCCACCAGTGTCATTGCATGTTTGTTCTTCTCACAAACCACACATGGATCCACCAGTGTCATTGCATGTGTGTTCTTTTCATGAACCACAGCTAGAGTCATTGCATGGTTGTTCTTTCCATAAACCACACATGGATCCACCAGTGTCATTGCATGTATGTTCTTTTAATGAACCATAGCTAGTGTGATTGCATGTTTGTTCTTCTCATCAACCACACATGGATCCACCAGTGTCATTGCATGTGTGTTCTTTTTATGAACCACAACCAGAGTCATTACATGTATGTTCTTTCCACAAACCACACATGGACACACCTAGTGTGATTGCATGTCTATTCTTCTCATGAACCACACATGGATCCACCAGTGTCATTGCATGTGTGTTCTTTCTATGAACCACAGCTAGAGTCATTGCATGTCTGTTCTTCTAAACAAACCACATAAGGATTCACCAGTGTCATTACATGTCTATTCTTTTCATGAGCCACACCTAGTGTCATTGCATGTGTGTGATGTGCTCGTCGTTCGACGTAGAGCTCGTTGGGAACCCCAAGAGGAAGGTGAAAGAACATTTCATGTTTTCCTATGTTTTGCGTGTTAGATAACAATACTATGGAGACTATTCATGTGCGCTAAGTGTGCAGGAAGTTTTGAGGGGGGCGGATAATCCGCCCCACCAAGGGCCGGATAATCTGGCCTACCTCATCGCTCAAAGGAAGCCAAGGCACGTCGCTCGGTACTCGGTCGGATTTTCTCCCAAAAAATCCGAACTGGGGCGGTTTTTCCTCCCCGGGCCGGATAATCCGGGTGTCGCACGGGCCGGATAATCCGGCCCCTAGTTTTCGAGCAAAATGAGCCAAGGCGCGTCGCTCGGTATCCGATCGGATTTTCTCCCGGAAAATCCGAACTGATGCAGTTTTTCCTCCCCAGGCCGGATAATCTGGCCCTCGCATAGGACCGTATAATCTGGCCCCTAGAAGTTGATCAAGGGCAAGCTCAACGCGATGCTCAGAGAGGGGGCGGATTATCTGCTGGATATTCCGAGTCTGGGGCGGTGTTTTCCCCAGGCCGGATAATCTGGCCCTCACTTGGGCCGGATAATCCGGCCCCCAAAGTGTGCAACGGCTAGTTTCTGAAGGGGGTATAAATACTCCTTCTTCCCTAACGTTCAAAATGCTTGATTCATTCGAAATTGTCCAGACATTGTGCAAGATCTCTCATTCTCGATCTCCCACTCCAACCACCCGAAGGTCTTGATCTTTGGTGGAATTGAAGGAGGAGAAGTTCATCATCATCATCAAGAATCAAGCGCTTCAACTCCTCTCCATTCACTTGGAGAAATCCTTGATCTAGTATTCTTGTCAATACTTAGATCTTGTTTACTGTTTTTGATAACTTTGTTCTTGTGGCAGCTTGTTGTCATTTTGGGAGCCTCCAAGTTGTTGTGGACTTGTTGCCCCGCTAGTTGTGTAAAGGCACCGGTGCCCGCCTCGAAGGGTACCTATAGTGGAAAGGTGGATCAGGCCTTTTGTGGCGAGATCCATCGGAGAACAGGGTGAGGCCTTTTGTGGCGTGGTGGTCTTAGTACCGCCCACCCCTCCAACGCAGACATACTTACCTTAACAAGAAAGGAACTACGGTCAAACAAATCCTGTGTCTCCGCGTGCTTCACTTTGGTTTACCCGTTCCTCTTCCACTCGCTCTTTACTCGCTAGTAGATAGGGTTGCATATAGGGAAATTCCACCTAATAGTTTATCTAGAGAATTTACCCTTTGTGCTAAGCCTAAAATTGAAAAAGAGTTAAAAATTGGTGTAGCACCTATTCACCCCCCCTCTAGGTGCCCATACGATCCATTTCAATTGGTATCAGAGCCCCGGCTCTTAATTCGGGCTTAACTGCCTAAGAGTAGTATGGGTACCAAGGATGATGGAAATGAGGCTGTGGATAAGGTCACAATGGATGATCTCAAGTCGTTGGAAACAACCTTGTTGAAATCCTTTGAGGCCAAGATGGAGGAGATGAATCAAATGACTGCTCGCCTTACATCATCCATAGCCCCATCTCCATCCTCCTCTGAGGCTGCCACGCCATCATCTAAGGAAAAGGGTAACATCGGATCCAAGGATGATGATGTGGAAGGTGAAAAACTTAATGGTTCCACCTCCAAGAAGGGAAGTGGTAAGGAGGAATATAGTGAGGTTCGCCACGTATATTACCCGACCCACCTATCCCTCATCCTCATATAAACAATAGGGGTGATCCACCCAAGCTCACTACATCCTCTTTTAATCAATGGCAATTCCTAATGGAATCTCATGTTTGCAGCTCCTCTATTGAATTGTGGAGGATTATTGAAGAGGGTCTTCATATTGGAGATCAAACCAATCTAACGAGAAGAGAAGTTGTGGATAGCCAGTTGAATGCCACCGCTCTCCACATGATACAGCTGGGTGTGGGTCCCAAGGACATGCCACACATTGAACATCTCAACATAGCTAAAGAGGCTTGGGATGCTCTTACGGATCTCTTCGTTGGAAATGAAAGCATGAGAAGAAACAGGTATGATGCCCTTAGTAATGAAGCTGAGGGATTCTACATGTTGGATGGTGAAAACCATGAGGACATGTATAGAAGACTCAAGGGCATCGCAATAACATTTCGAAAGCATGGGGCCACTCACATTGATGATGCATGGATAAAAAGGAAATATGTGAGTGCCTTAATGCCTTTCGAGCCAATGGACTTGAAGATCCTGCAAGGTAGACATAACTATCATCAAATGACATCCAACGAAGTCATGCAAGAAATGGCGTCATTCAAAGTGGCAGCAAAGAATGCTGAAGATGCCCGTGCTCGGGCCATTGGAATGCAAAAGGGTGTCAATGTGGCTCTCAAAGCCAATGTTGCTGAGCAAGAGGAAGATGAAGGAGCTTTTGAGGGGGTATCCATGGACTGCCCCGATGAGGTCAAACGTGCTCATGGTGAGTACATGGCATTTTATGCAAGGAACTTTTGGAAGGACCCTGCCAAAGCCAAGTCTGAACTTGAGTGCAAGAACATGCCAAATGGAAGAAGAGAAAATGGCCCAAGTTTGAGAACTTGCTTCAACTGTGGAGATAGAATGCACTTTGTAGCCAAGTGTCCATATCAAAATAGAGAAGACAATGGTGGTAGGCTCATTCTTAAAGAGAAATCTAAAGCACCTAAGAAGAAGCCATTTACTAAGAAGAATGGCCCTTTCAAGAAGCAACCCAAGATTGTCTTGGTAGCTCAAGACGAATACTCCTCCGCAAGTGAAGATGAAGAGGATGATGATAGTTCCCACGAGGTGGCTGCTATAGCCACCACATCGACTCACTCATCACTCTTCGACTCGCCGAACGAGAACGCCATCAACAACAACGCCACTTGCCTAATGGCAAGAGGGTCCGAGGTATCAACTTCTAGCTCTTCATTTCCTAAGACTAACATAATTTTGGATATGAATGATCATGATAGTCTTAAAATGAAAGAAGAAGTTATTGCCTTGGATACTTTTTTCACTAACTTACAAGGTGAGCACAAACTCCATTTTGATGCTCTTATGAGTCAACTTGCTCAAGCCGAAGATCTCCTTGAAGAAAAGGGCAGAATTGAAAGAGAAGATGCCTTGGAGATAGCTTCTTTGAAGAATGCCTTGGAAGAGGAAGAGGAAGCTCGAGTATCTTTGGAAGAAAGACTCGAATCCCTTGAGGAGTCACAAGAAGAAGCTGTAGCTCAGCTCATTAAAGAACGTGACCATGCTCTTGCCAAGGTAAAGAAACTAAAGAAAGAAAAGATTGACTTTGGGGCTGTTCATGCTAGACTTTTGGAGAAGTTTGATAATCTTGAAAGTGCCCACAAGGCATTGAAGAGTGATCATTCTACTCTAAATGAGTCTCATGACCAGCTCCAAACTCAATTGAAACGGTATGATATGCCAAGTACCTCCACTTCATCCTCTTGAAAAGAAGACCTTGCAAGAAGTTTTGAACACAAAGGTAAAGGGGTTATTGATGAGATACTGAGCAGGCAAAGGACAAACAATAGTAAGGAAGGTCTTGGTTACATACCCAATATAAAGAGCAAAAAAACAATAAGAAGAAGAAGAGCAAGACTGCTCAATCGAAGACTATCAACATTACCAATGACAAGACTAATTATGATGGTTTTGCAGGGATCAACAATCCTAACTTTGAACTATATTGTGATTATTATGGTGATGTTTATGCTAGTTATGTAGGCCCTTATGATTGTTACATTCCTTGGTCTATTTGGGTTCCCAAGACCCTTGTTACTAACATGAGAGGACCCATTGAAAAATGGGTACCTAAAACCAAGAAGTAATCTTCTTGCAGGGCTATGCTTTCGGTGGTTCTAAATGGGTACTCGATAGCGGTTGCACGAGTCATATGACCAGAAGCAAGGAGATCATCACAGAGATGCGACCAAACCTTGATCACATAACCGTCTCCTATGGTGACAAGTCAAAATCTGAGGTATTGGATCTCGGCAAAGTTGTGGTGGCTCACGATATCTCTCTCGTGGACGTCATGCTAGTTGAGACCCTCGGGTACAACTTACTTTCAGTTCGTGCCCTTGGTAAGATGGGCTTTGCAGTTTATATTGATGATGATTTGGTGGTACTCTTGTGGAGCAAGTCTTTAAAAGTCGCTTTCGTGGGATATGTCGAAAACGACCTATGGCATCCTTTGCCAAAGTCTCTAAAATTCTCTAAAAGTTGCTTTCGGGGAAAACCACTACAGGCCCGATGTGTCTTTTCAAAAAGGCTGACATGGGTTGGCTATGGCATCGGTTGCCATTGCTGTTTATGTTGCCACGTCGTTGTGAAGCATCTGAAATAAGTTGCTGCTTCGTGGAGTGTGGCAGCTTAAATAATTTATTTCTGTGCCACTTACATTCCGTCGTATTTGGAGACCTCCTGCCCCTCAGCAATCGTGGAACCAGTGCTGCATGTTTTCAGATAGCAGTGGCACAATCACAATTTCGGATTCAACTACTGACTCAGGCGTTTCCAAACCCTAAGTCACGGTACATTTACTCAGAGAACGTGGGTAGATTGTTTGCCCAGCAACGTGCCACACACAGAGCTCCCGAATTTAACAGAATTACATATATAGGTTCAAGTTCAACACATTACTATGCATCTTCATTGCCAGCAGACTTCTTCCATAGCCTGGGTGCCAAGCCGTCACGTCCACTGGCTTCTTCATTTCCTGCCTTCTTCCTCTTCCTCGGTGCCAATTTTCTTAGATTCACATACTCTGCATCGCCGGGACAATGGGCACCAGAATCGTGTCCAGCATCATCTTTCCAATCGTTTTTAATTTCTTCGGGCGGCAAAATGTCTGACCCGGCAGTCATGTTTCTAACCTTGCGGCGCTTCCTGTCAAAGAAACAGGACTGTTGCATAACTGCCCAATATCTACAGAGTAAATGAAACAAAAATTACAATTCAGCACAAACATGTGAACCCCAAGAGACTTTTGCTTACCAGAAGCTAATTGGGTTCGAGTGACCACCCTGTCCAAGAATAGAAGGGCGACTCCTGCATGACAGCCTTCCACATCCAAAGACATCACAATTCATCTCAAACATGCAATCTGAAGCATACCTTTTCATCAACCCAATTAGCTGATTGTCACACGTTAGAGGAACCATGATGCCATGTTCATCCATGAAGCTGAACTTTGTAGTCTGCTTCGGCCATAATTCATCATGATTATGCAGAGCAGCAACCATACCAGATATAGTGCAGATCTGCGCAGGCGCTTCTTCCATCGTGATACAATAGTGTCCATACCACTTGCCCTTAGAGTCGTACCTGAAGAGGACTACCGTAACCAGGTAAGGGTGGTCCGCGGAGATCCCACTTGACAGAAAACTGTGGACAAAATATGTTTGTCAGCGTTGGGCTAACAAACAATTTTAGGTTCAGTAGCCAGCTAGCGGTTATAACTAGTGTGAATAGCAAAGAGAAGGGTAGCTCACCCGCTTGTAGCCAGAACTTATTCTTCCTTGGTAGTAGGATCTGCCATCCTCCGAGCTGCTTGGCTCGTCGGCAGCGGAGGCAGGCTAGAGCCTTGCAACGGCGGCTACGGCATGCGCCATTGGAGCTTGGGATCAGCGATTGGGCGCAACAACTTGGTGCCGGAAGTCAAATGTCCGAAGGGATCGTCCTTCCCGGAGGGTGGATTCCGATGCTGCCGGTGCTAGGGGAAAGGTGGGAATGGATTTGTGAAATTGGTCAATGCATCCAATCCACTTAGTTACTCAATTTTCCTAAGAGGTTGCCGCGTTGGCGCTCGCGTCACGAACAGATGACCGACATGAGGGTCCCGACCGTCTACTTCACGGGGCAGTTTAACGGAATGTTTGAATTTGGCAGGGGTGAGATGAGTTTGCCTCGAAATGGCCCCTCTCAGCAATTGGCGGCCCAACATTTCGAAACGCGGCAATTTCAGGCAACTTAGATACCGCAGTGCGCTGGCCTGCGAACTTTGGTACCGCAGACGAACAGACCCACTTGAAAGACGTTGAGATTATCTTGCGGATGACTGAATAAATATTCCTTGTGCAATTGACTGCGCAGGGCTGGATAATCCGTCAATGGAGAGACCGAAAAATCTAGCCTGGAGCTTCCAACCTGATCAACTTGGTGAGGGTTCTCAGCTTGTCTTTGGATTGGGTCATTATTGGCCTCAATAATAGGAGCTTGTTGAAGTTGTGAAGATGAGGGATCCACTTGAATAGAGCATAGTTCTTCTTGATCCGCCACAAGGGGTTCCTCAACAGGGAAGATGAATCATGCACCCATTATTCTTATGGCATCTTGAGGTATTTCATCATCTACGTCACAAACATCAAAACGCCCTGCTTGGGGGGCATCATATTCTTCGAAAACCACACTACAAGATTCTATGACAATTCTAGAGAGTTTATCATAGATTCTATATGTGTGGGAATCAAGACCATAGCCAACAAAAATACCCTCTAAAGCTTTGGAATCAAATTTGGACAACCGAACACCTTTTATGAGATAGAATCACTTACAAGCAAACACCTAGAAGTATGAAACATTGGGCTTGTTACCGGTAAGTATTTCATATGGAGTCTTGATCAACTCTTTGTGGAGGTAGAGCCGGTTCGATGCTTGACATGCGGTGGAGATTGCCTTAGCCCAAAAGTTGTATGGAGACTTAAACTCCGCCAACATGGACCTTGCCATATCCATTAGTGTCCGGTTCTTCCTCTCGGCTACACCATTTTGTTGAGGGGTATATGCGGTGGAATATCGATGTTTTATCCCCTCATCACTAAGAAATCCATTCAATGTGTAGTTGTTGAACTCGGTGCCATTGTCGCTTCTTATCACCAACACAGGGACATTGTATTAACGTTGAACCATATTTACGAAGTCGATGAAGTATTGTTGGGTCTTACTCTTCAATTTGAAGAAATATATCCATGTATATCTTGAGTAGTCATCAACAATAACCAAACAATATTTCTTCCGACCAAGACTCGCATGAGATGGAGGACCAAAGAGATCCATATGAAGGAGCTCCAAGATCCTCTTGGATTTTATAATGTTGCTTGGTTTGTGGGGAGTGTCATGCATCTTCCCTTCAACACAAGCCCTGCACACATGATCTTTGGCAAAACAAACATTTTCTTTTAGTCCAACAATAAGGCCACCCTTGTGGAGACTTTGCAAAGTTCTCATATTGACATGGGCTAGTCGGTGATGCCATAACCAACCCACATCGGCCTTTCCGAATATACACATCGCACTTGTAGTGGTTTTCCCCAAAAAGTCCACCACATACAAGTCATTTTCGATGTACCCAACGAAAGCGACCTTTAGAGACTTGCTCCACAAGAGAACCACAATATCATCATCAATAAAGACGGCAAAGCCCCTCTTTCCAAGAGCATGGACTGAAAGTAAATTTAACCCAAGAGTCTCAACAAGCATCACGTCCACAAGAGTAATATCATGTGCAACCACAACCTTGCCAAGACCCATTACCCGAGACTTTGACTTATCAACATATGTGACAGTTATATGATCTTGATTTCACCTTATATCCGTCATTATCGCCTTGATTCCGGTCATATGAGTTGTGCAACCACTATCAAGCACCCAATTTGACCCGCCGGAAGCATAGTTCTACAAGAGATCAAACTAGTTTTTAGGTACCCATTTTCCAATGGGTCCTATTTTGTTAGTGATAAGGGTCTTGGAACCCAAATAGACCAAGCAATATAACCATAAAGTGGACCAACATATTGTGCATTAACATCACCATAATAAGTACGCATTAAAACATAGTGAGGGTTAGGAATTCACGCAAAGTCATCTTGTGACATAGTTTTGCAACTTGTGGTATTGCTCATAATGGTCTTGTCCTTTGCTTGTGCAGGCTTGTTTCTTTTTCTTGTTGTTGTTCTTCTTGGCCTTGGACACATAGCCAATGCCTCTTTTCTCATTATTTGACCTTTGCTTACTCAAGAGGTCATCAAGAGACTTGTTCCCTTCGGGGAGGGTGGCCTTTGCAAGCTCCCCCTTCAACCTAGCATTTTCTTTAAACATATTTGTACTACTAGAAGGAATAAAATAGTAGGTGAGTCACACGTCGTAAATGTATCTATAATTTTTGATGTTCCATGCTTGTTTTATATCTACTTTCTTATGTTTTGTCCACATTTTGGAGTATTTTTACACATTTTCTGGAACTAACCTATTAACAAGATGCCATAGTGCCAGTTGCATGTTTTCTGCTGTTTTGGTTTCAGAAAAGCTAGTAAGGAAATATTCTCGGAATTGGACCAGACAAAAGCCAAATTCAATATTTTACCCGAAGCAACACAGAGTCCGGAGGGGAGACGAAGTAGCGCACTAGGGCGGCCACACCTGGTGGTGGCGCGGCCTGGGGGGCGCCACCAGGGGGTGTGGTCCCCCTGGTGCTCCACCGACCTTGCCCTTCCGCCTATAAAAGCCTCCCAGGACGAAAACCCTAAGTACTAGATAAAAATTCCACGAAAGAGTCTTTAGCCGCTGTCATCTCCATCCCTAGATTGGGAGGGATCTGAAGCTCTTCCCGGCACCCTACCAGAGGGGAGAGATCACCCTGGAGGCCTTCTTCATCACCATGCCTACCTCTAGTGTGATGCATGAGTAGTTCATCCTTGGACTATGAGTCCATGTAGTAGCTAGATGGTTGGTTCTCCTCCTTTGTGCTATCATGTTTAGATCTTGTGAGCTCCATTCATGATCAAGATCATCTATTTGTAATCTTACATGTTGTGTTTGCAGGGATCCGATGGATATTGAGATGCTATTTCAGATTGATTATTGATTCTATCATGTCTATGTTATTTGTGATCTTGCATGCTTTTCGTTGTTAGTAGCTATCTTGGCCAAGTAGATGCTAGTAACTCCAAGAGGGAGTATTTATGCTCGATAGTGGGTTCATTCCTCTAGTAATCTGGGGAAGTGACAGGAATCTCTAAGGTACTGAATGTGATGTTGCTACTAGGGAGAAAACAGTAATCCTTTGCCCATGGGACAATCGTATTGTTTACTTTACACACTTTGCTTAATGCAATTATCTGTTGCTTGCAACTTAATACTAGAGGGGGTTTGGATGATAACTTGAAGGTGGGTTATTAGTCATAGATGCAGTTAGATTACGGTCTATGCATAATGTTGTAATTCCCAATAAATCTCATAGGAGGCAAGATGATTAGTATATGCATGGTATGTTGTCTTGGTGTCTGTTAATTGCCCCGCTGTAATTTGTTCACCCAACATGTCATCTATCTTAAGGAGAATCACCTCTAGTGAACTATGGACCCTGATCCATTCTTTTACCATCTATTTATTGTTTACTATTTACTTTCTGCAAGCAATTACTATCTTCCACACAATACGTTTAATCCTTTGTTTTCAGCAAAACCGGTGAGATTGACAACCTCACTATAAGTTGGGGCAAAGTTCTGTGGTTGTGTTGTGCAGGATTCCAAGTTGGAAACAACACCTTGGAGTTGTTTCCTTGCTCCTACTGGTTCGATAATCTTGGTTTCATAACTGAGGGAAAACTTGCTGATGTGCTCATCATACCTTCCTCTTGGGGTTCCCAACGAGCTCGATATATTTTGAGCCATCAAGCCTTTTTTCTGGCGCCGTTGCCGGGCAGTCAAGGACAGCTTCACAAGGGGAGTCCTTCATAACCAATCTCTTTAATTTGTTTTTTGTTTTGCTTTGTTTGCTTGTTTCTTTTATCAAAAACACAAAAAAATATTTGTGCTAGTTTGCTTCTTTATATTAAAAACACAAAAAAATGACTACTCTTGAAAACACTAAGTTGTGTGACTTCACTAGCACCAACACCAATGATTTCATGTGCACACCTATTGCTCCACCTGTTCCTGAAGCTACTTTCTTTGAAATTAAACCTGCTTTGCTCAATCTTGTTATGAAAGAAGAATTTTCTGGTGTTGGTACTGAAGATGCTGCTACTCACCTTAATAACTTTGTTGAACTTTGTGAGATGCAAAAACATAGGGATATAGATGGAGATATTATTAAGCTTAAATTGTTTCCTTTCTTTTTGAGAGGAAAAGCTAAAGATGGCTGCTATCCCTAACTAGAAATAGTATTGATTCTTGGACTAAATGCAAAGATGCTTTCATTGGAAAATACTATCCTCCTGCTAAGATTATATCTATGAGAAGTGAAATAATGAAATTTAAACAATCTGATAATGAACATGTTGCTCAAGCTTGGGAAAGAATGAAATCTTTGGTAAAGAATTGTCCCACTCATGGACTGACTGCTTGGATGATTATCCAAACCTTTTATGCAGGACTGAATTATTCTTCAAGAAATCTGCTGGATTCTGCTATTGGAGGTACCTTTATGACCATTACTTCGGGTGCTGCAACAAAGCTCCTTGATAATATGATGGTTAACTATTCTGAATGGCACACTGAGAGAGCTCCACAAGGTAAGAAGGTAAATTCTGTTGAAGAAACATCCTCCTTGAGTGATAAAATTGATGTTATTATGTCTATGTTTGTTAATGGGAAAACTCATATTGATCCAAATCATGTTCCCTTAGCCTCTTTGGTTGCTCAAGAAGAGCAAGTTGATGTGAAATTTATTAGAAGTGATAATTTTAGCAACAATGCCTACAGGAATAATTTTGGTAATAATAATTATAGGCCATATCCTCCCAATAATGGTAATGCTTATGGAAATTCCTACAACAATAATAGAAGTGTACCCTCTGAACTTGAAGTCATGCTTAAAGATTTTATTAGTAAACAAACTGCTTTCAATAAATTTTTTGAGGAAAAACTCTCTAATGCTAAAAGAAATATAGCATCGTTGTCTGAAGCACAATCTTCTTTGATTAATAAAATGGCTGCTAAACCTGAAACCATTGAAAATCCCTTTGCTGCTACTAATGCCATACAAGTTAGAATTGATGAAAATGTTAGACTGTTAGCTGAATTACATGTTAAGTGGGAAAGAGAAGATGAAATTGCTAGAAATAGTAATATTTGCACTATCACCACCACTAATGTTGAAGCTAGCAAACCACATGAAGTCTCCATTCCTTTTGCAACAAACAATAGCTCTACTACCTTGGATGGTAATTATCATTTTGATCTTGATGGTTGCAATATCTCTGAAGTAATTATGTTCCTACAAAATCTTGATAAAAGTCCTAATGCTAGTGCTATGAATATGGCCTTTACAAAACACATTACTGATGCTCTCATAAAAATTAAAGAAGAAAAGATGAAACATAAAGCTTCTATCCCTATGAAATTAGAAGATGGTTGGGAACCCATCATTAATATGAAAGTGAATGATTTTGATCTAAAATCTTTATGTGATCTTGATAGTAGTGTTTCTATTATGCCTAGAAAGATTTATGAACGCTTGATTTACCACCATTGGAAGATTGTTATTTAAATGTCCAACTTGATGATGCTAAAAAGAAACTCATGGGGAGTATTAATGGTGTTCTTATTATGGTTAACACTACCTATGTTCCTGTTGATTTCTATGTTTTGGATGTTGAATGCAATGCTTCTTGTCCTATTATTTTGGGAAGATCTTTTCTTAGAACTGTTGGTGCCATTATTAATATGAAAGAAGGCACCATTAAATATCAATTCCCACACAAAAAAGGTGTAGAACACTTCCCTAAGAAGAGAGAGAAGATTCCTTTTGCCTCTCCTATTAAAACAAAATTTGCTCTTAATGCTTCTTCATTTGAGAATACTTGATTCTTGCTTCTTATGCCTAGCTCAAAGGCATTAAAGAAAAGTACTTATTGGGAGATAACCCAAATTTTTAGTCAATAAATTTTTCTTTTGTTGAGTCTTTGAAGTTATTGCTTCAGTAATAACCTCTCCTTATCATTTTTGTGTGGTTTTTGTGCTAAGAATAACCTCTAATAAGAGAGAAATAATGCTTGGGAAAGTTGCTGTCCCGAAACAGATTTTTGTGCTTCGCTGTAAAAATTCGTGAAAAATCTCTGTATCCAGTTTGAGCTGTAATTTTTTGTGCTTCTGCCCCAGGTTGTTATACAACTTTCGTTAGTTTAACACTTTTCGATTTGAGCAACAGAAGGTTTTCTAAAAAATTGGTTTTTACCTGCTGGTCTATTTTGACAGATTTCTGCCATTATTTGCATTTGCCTCTTAAATCTCTTTCTCTTTGAGTTCTTGCCAATTTCTTGAACTTTTTAAATGAAGTGATACATTAGCTTGTGTTTTAATGGAAGTTTTACTTGTGTTGAAACTGAACCAAAAGACTTATTATCTTGAGTACACTAATGTTGGTAATGAAGATTGTGTGAAGTTTTGTATGAAGGAAATTTTAAAGTGTAGGGAAGAATAATGTGATAAGATGAAGTATGGACAAAAGCTCAAGCTTGGGGATGCCACCCGTGTCACCCCAAGAAATATTCAAGAAGTACAAGCGTCAAAGCTTGGGGATGCCCAAGGCATCCCCTTCTTCATCAATAAAAATCTCAGGTTTTCTTCCAAACACTTCATTTTATTGTTTCATGCACAATTGTGTTGTTCTTGGAGCGTCTTCGTTTTTTTAGTTTTATTTTGTTTGGTTTGCTTAAATAAATTGGTTGGATCCCTGCATTCATATGTGGTTTCAAATGAGTTGATTGGTGATTGGAAACGAGTAGGAAGCTTCATGCTTATAAGTGGTACAAAAGGAGCTTGTTTAGACTGTGGCCTAGACTTTATCATGTCATGTTTGATATTGCTTTGGTTTTATGCTTAGTGATTATTGATGTAGCATGACTTGTTCCAAATAATTGAGATTGCTTAATGTGCCTTGAAAGAATCATGCGTTGTTTTAGCATTCAAAAGCATAATATTGTGGTATTATCCTTTGATGCTTTATTTGGGTTGACTTGGCACATGCTTACACCATGTTAAGACTATGAACAAGTCACCTTAGCCTCTATGATCATTTAGTTTATGACTTGTAATATCACTTTATGCTTTAATTAATAATGTTTTATCGCTTTGCATGATTATGGCCATTATTGCTCTCTTAGTTGGTCGCTCCCAGTCTTTTGCTAGCCTCGACATGTACCAAGTATGAGTTCCACTCATGCATCCAACTCCCAATGAAAACCAAGTTATTCCAAAGAGTCCACTATAAATTCCTATGCATGGTGTGTTACACCATTCCAAGTATATTCATGCTTTTATCTACCTTCTGAATTAAACTTGTTATGTGAAAATTAGTGATTAAAGCTCTCACAAACTTGATGGCACACTTTACTTTCTTGCACTTAATAAACCTGAACCATTGTATCCATCTATGTTGCGTATATGCTTGCGCTTTATAAGTTGTGAATTAGTAGAACCATGCTGTCATGGGGAACGTTTCAACACCGCACTTATTATTCAGTTGATATCATGATCTTTTGCTTATGGATCCCGGTGGTGTGAAATAAAAGGGGAGCTTGTAAGCTCATGGAGTTTGTATGTGTGTTAGATAAATGCCTGGGCGGCTAGCCTAAGCCATGCCTAATCATGGTGGAAACTTGCAGCATAACCATAGTGAGCATTCTATGAAGCATCCTCAATAAAAACCTATGCAAATAGCAAATAAAAAGATCGCTGAGATGCTCATTGTCTATTGCCTTGTCATTTTGATATGGGATAGCTCCTGTATCATGGGGCAAGGGGTACCCCGTTGGCGGTTCTCTATGATACACATGTACTTACAATGACAAGAACTTACTCGTGACTGAAATTGAGTAGCATGAGGTTCTATACTCATAAGCACGGGGCATGAAATTTTCAACTTATAACTTGTCAAGTGTATCCTCATATTTGTGTCACTTTAACATTAATCACCTCAAGATGCTTATGATAGGGGCAATGAGAAATGAAAGCTAATAAGTACCATAATTTTTGGAAGCTCTTTATGAAACTTGAATCTCTGCTTCCCTTTGTGAAGGGCCTTTCTTTTTTTACTTTTATGTTGAGTTTCCATCTTCTATCTTTATGCACCAATTGAGAGAGCATAGTGGTCATTCTTAGTTTAATGTGCATTGTCCCAAAACTTGCTGATTGATTCGTAACTTTGATATTGCTTGTTCTTAAATTATTTATATCTAGTCACCTATAAACTTTGGAGGTGTCCTATGCATTTACTTTGCTATACCATGAGGGACAAGATGAATAGCACTTTTATTATGTTTTCTATATATGAAACAAACAAACGCCTTTCAATGCATTGTTATCCATGATCTTTTGTTTGTACCTTTTCATGTTACAGCATAGTTGCTATGTCTTATTGTTAGAACTCTATCTTTCATGCTTATGTTTAGAGTACTTTGATCCCAGTTATTAATGTTTTACAAATACCTTAATCAAGATTGTGATGGTGCATGTCACCGAAAAAATTATTCTTTTTTATCACTTACCTACTCGAGGACGAGCAGGAGTTAATCTTGGGGATGTTGATACGTCGTAAATGTATCTATAATTTTTGATGTTCCATGCTTGTTTTATATCTACTTTCTTATGTTTTGTTCACACTTTGAGGTATTTTTATATATTTTCTGGAACTAACCTATTAACAAGATGCCACAGTGCCAGTTGCCTATTTTATGCTGTTTCTGGTTTTAGAAAATCTAGTAAAGAAATATTCTTGGAATTGGACGGGACAAAAGCTAAAGTCAATATTTTACCTGAAGCAATACGGAGACCGAAGGGGAGACGAAGTGGCGCACTAGGGCGGCCACACCTGGTGGTGGCACGGCCTAGGGGGCACCACCAAGGGGTGTGGGCCCCCTGGTGCTCCACCAACCTTGCCCCTTCGCCTATAAAAGCCTCCCGGGACGAAAACCCTATGGACCTGATCAAAAATCCATGAAAGAGTTTGTAGCCACCGTCATCGCCATCCCTAGATCAAGGGGATCTGAAGCTCTTCCCGGCACCCTACCGGAGGGGAGAGATCACCCTGGAGGCCTCCTTCATCACCATGCAATCCTCTAGTGTGATGCGTGAGTAGTTCATCCTTCGACTACGGGTCCATGTAGTATCTAGATGGTTGGTTCTCCTCCTTTGTGCTATCGTGTTTAGATCTTGTGAGCTCCGTTCATGATCAAGATCATCTATTTGTAATCCTACATGTTGTTTTTGTGGGGATTCGATGGATATTGAGATGCTATTTCAGATTGATTATTTATTCTATCATGTCTATGTTATTTGTGATCTTGCATGCTCTCTATCGTTAGTAGCTATCTTAGCCAAATAGATGCTAGCAACTCCAAGAGGGAGTATTTATGCTCGGTAGTGGGTTCATGCCTCTAGTAATCTGGGGAAGTGACGGAAATCTCTAAGGTTGTAGATGTGATGTTGCTACTAGGGAGAAAACAACAAATCCTTTGTCCATGGGGCGATCATATTGTTTACGTTGAACACTTTGCTTAACGCAATTATCTGTTGCTTGCAACTTAATACTAGAAGGGGCTCGAATGATAACCTAAAGGTGGACTATTAGTAATAGATGCAGTTGGATTACGGTCTATGTATAATGTTGTAACACCCAATCAAATCTCATAGGAGTCAAGATGTCTAGTATATGCATTGTTATGCTTTCTCAATCTGTCAATTGCCCCGCTGTAATTTGTTCACCCAGCATGTTATCTATCTTAAGGAGAAACACCTCTAGTGAACTATGAACCCCAGTCCATGCTTTTACCATTCATATACCATCTACTGTTTACAGTTTACTGTTTACTTTATGCAAGCAATTACTATCTTCCACACCATACGTTTAATCCTTTGTGTTTAGCAAAACCGGTGAGATTGACAACCTCACTATAAGTTGGGGCAAAGTTCTGTGGTTGTGTTGTGCAGGATTCCAAGTTGCTAGCAACACCTTGCCGTTTTTTCCTTTCTCCTACTGGTTTCAAATAAAAATCCCAAGGCATCCCCTTCTTCATCAATAAAAATCCCAGGTTTTCTTCCAAACGCTTAATTTTTATTGTTTCATGCACAATTGTGTTGTTCTTGGAGCGTCTTCATTTTTGTTCTTAGTTTTCGTTTGCTTGGTTTGCTTAAATAAATTGGTTGGACCCTTGCATTCATACATAGTTTCAAATAAGATTGATTTGGATTGGGAAAGAGTAGGAAAGTTCATGCTTATAAGTGGTATAAAAGGAGTCTTGTTTTTGACTGTGACTTAGACTTTATCATGTCATGCTTGATACTGTTTTGACTTTATGCTTAGTGATTATTGTTGTATCATAACTTGTTACAAACAATTGAGATTGCTTAATGTGCCTTGAAAGAATCATGTGTTGTTTTAACATATAAATTCATAGTATTGTGGTATTCTCCTTTGATGCTTTATTTGGGTGGACTTGGCGCATGCTCACACGATGTCAAGACTATACCAAGTCACCATAGCCTCTATGATCATTTAGTTTTTGACTTATAATATCACTTTATGCTTTAATTAATAATGTTTTGTCGCTTTGCATGATTATGGCCATTATTGCTCTCTTAGTTGGTCGCTCCCCCAGTCTTTTGCTAGCCTCCACATGTACCAAGTATGAGTTCCACTCATGCATCCAACTCCAAATAAAACCAAGTTAATCCAAAGATTCCACCATACCTACCTATTAGCATTATTGCTATTCCAAGTATATTCATGTTTTTATCTACCTTCCAAATTAAACTTGTTATGTGAAAATTAGTGATTAAAGCTCTCACGAACTTGATGGCACACTTTACTTTCTTGCACTTAATAAACTTGAACCATTGTGCCCATCTATGTTGCATATATGCTTGCGTTTTGTAAGTTGTGAATTAGCAGAACCATGTTACCATGGGGAACGCTTTCAACATTGCACTTTATTTAGTTGATATCATGTTCTTTTGCGTATGGATCCCGACAGTGTGAAATGAAAGGGGAGCTTGTAAGGCTCATGGAATTCGTATATGTGTTAGAGAAACGCTTGGGTGGCTAGTCTAAGCCATGCCTAATCATGGTGGAAACTTGCAGCATAACCATAGTGAGCAATCTGTGAAGCATCCTAAAAAAAGAAAAAAAAGAAAAAAGGAAAAACCCTATGCAAATAGCATACAAAAAGATCGCTGAGATGCTCATTGTCTGCTTGCCTTGTCATTTTGATATGGGAAAGCTTTTGCATCATCGGGAAAGGGGTACCCCGTTGGCGGTTCTCTATGATACACATGTACTTACAATGACAAGAACTTACCTGTGACTAAAGTTGAGTAGCATGAGGTTCGGTACTCGTAAGTAAGAGGCATGAGATTTTCAGCTTATAACTTGTCAGGCATATCCTCATATTTGTTCACTTTAACCTTAATCACCTAAAGATGCTTATGATAGGGGCAATGAGAGCTGAAAGCTAATAAGTACCATACTTTTTGGAAGCTCTTTATGAGACGTGAATCCCTGCTTCCTTCTATGAAGGGCCTTTCTTTTACTTTTATGTTCAGTCTCCATCTTCTATCTTTATGCACCTATTGAGAGAGCATAGTGGTTATTCTTAGTTTAATGTGCATTGTCCCAAAACTTGTTGATTGATTCATAACTTTGATATTGCTTGTTCTTAAACTATTTGTATCTAGTCTCCCTTATGAACTTTGAAGGTGTCCTATGCTTTTATGTTTTGCTACACTAGGAGGGACAAGCTGAATACCATTCTCAATATGTTTTCTATATGTGAAACAAACAAACGTCTTTCAAAGCATTGTTATTCATGAATCTTTTGTTTGTACGTTTTCATGTTACAACATAGTTTCTATGTCTTATTGTTAGAACTATATCTTTCATGCTATGTTAAAGTACTATGATCCCAGCTATCAATGTTTTACAAATACCTTGATCAAGATTGTGATGGTGCATGTCACCTCAAAATTATCACTTACCTACTCGAGGACGATCAGGAGTTAAGCTTGGGGAAGTTGATACGTCGTAAACGTATCTATAATTTTTGATGTTCCATGCTTGTTTTATGTCTACTTTCTTATGTTTTGTCCACATTTTGTAGTATTTTTACACATTTTCTGGAACTAACCTATTAACAAGATGCCACAGTGCCAGTTGCATGTTTTCTGCTGTTTTTGGTTTCAGAAAAGCTAGTAAGGAAATATTCTTGGAATTGGACCGGACAAAAGCCAAAGTCAATATTTTACCCGAAGCAACATGGAGTCCGGAGGGGGACGAAGTGGCGCAACAGGGCGGCCACACCTGGTGGCGGCACGACCTGGGGGGCGCGCCACCAGGGGTGTGGCCACTGGTGCTCCACCGACCTTGCCCTTCCGCCTATAAAAGCCTCCCGAGATGAAAACCCTAAGTACCCGATCAAAATTTCACGAAATAATCTGTAGCCGCCGTCATCTCCATCCCTAGATCGGGAGGGATCTGAAGCTCTTCCCGGCACCCTGCTGGAGGGGAGAGATCATGCTGGAGGCCTTCTTCATCACCATGCATGCCTCCGGTGTGATGCGTGAGTAGTTCATCCCTGGACTATGGGTCCATGTAGTAGCTAGATGGTTGGTTCTCCTCCTTTGTGCTATCATGTTTAGATCTTGTGAGCTCCATTCATGATCAAGATCATCTATTTGTAATCTCACATGTTGTGTTTTCGGGGATCCGATGGATATTCAGATGCTATTATAGATTGATTATTGATTCTATGATGTCTATGTTATTTGTGATCTTGCATGCTTTCCGTTGTTAGTAGCTATCTTGGCCAAGTAGATGCTTGCAACTCCAAGAGGGGGTATTTATGCTCTATAGTGGGTTCATGCCTCTAGTAATCTGGGGAAGTGACAGGAATCTCTAAGGTACTAGATGTGTTGTTGCTACTAGGGAGAAAACAGCAATCCATTGCCCATGGGACAATTGTATTGTTTACTTTACACACTTTGCTTAATGCAATTATCTGTTGCTTGCAACTTAATACTAGAGGGGGTTCGGATGATAACCTGAAGGTGGGTTATTAGTCATAGATGCAGTTAGATTATAGTCTATGTATAATGTTGTAATGCCCAATCAAATCTCATAGGAGTCAAAATGATTAGTATATGCATGGTATGCTTTCTCGGTGTCTGTTAATTGCCCCACTGTAATTTGTTCACCCAACATGTCATCTATCGTAAGGAGAATCACCTCTAGTGAACTATGGACCCTGGTCCATTCTTTTACCATCTATTTATTGTTTACTGTTTACTTTCTGCAAGCAATTACTATCTTCCACATAATACGTTTAATCCTTTGTTTTCAGCAAAACTGGTGAGATTGAAAACCTTACTGTAAGTTGGGGCAAAGTTCTGTGGTTGTGTTGTGCAGGATTCCAAGTTGGAAACAACACCTTGGAGTTGTTTCCTTGCTCCTACTGGTTCGATAACCTTGGTTTCATAACTGAGGGAAAACTTGTTGTTGTGCTGATCATACCTTCCTCTTGGGGTTTCCAACGAGCTCGATATGTTTTGAGCCATCAGTGAGGAAACATTTGTCAATTGAATTTGAAGTTGTTCACAAGACTTTGTGAGAGTCAAGAGTTCACTTTCCAAGCCCTTTTGAGCCTTGTCAAGCTTCTCAAAGTCCTCGACAAGTTTTTCATGAACAATACCAAACTCAATCTTATCCTTTTTAGCCTTTTTATACTTATCAATGGCATGATCACGTTCCTTAATGAGTTTAGAGACAATTAGATCATTTGCCTCATCAAGGCCTTCAAGTTTTTCTTCAAGAGACTCCCTAGTCTCTTGCTCTTTTTCTAAAGCATTTGTTAGAGCATCCATCTCAAGGATGTGCTCTCTCCCAAGTTTGTATCTCTCATCAAGAAGCTCTTGTGTGTGAGAAATTTGATTCAAGAGATTTACAAAATTCTTCTTCTACACCCCTTGCAAGTTAGTCATATAACTATCGAAAGCAACTAATTCCTTCTTCACCTCAAGAGTTAAATCATCATTCAATTCATCATTGATTATAGAGGTGGAGAGAGGAGATGATGATACCTCTGATGCTCTTGCCATAAGGAAAGTGACGTTCTTGTTGGATATATTCTCATTTGGAGAGTCGAAGAGTGAGAACGTGGATGTAGAGGTGGTTGACATGGCTGCCACGCCATTCGATGTTTCTTCTTCTTCCTCGTCTTCATCATCGAATGAGAACTCTTCATGTGCTATCAACGCAATGTCAACTGACTTCTTGTTGGTGGCATTCTTCTTGTTGAAGGGCTTCTTGAAAGGGACCTTTGACTTTTTCTTCAAAACAAGTACACCACCATGATCTTCACTCTTATCATAAGGACATTCGGCAACAAAATGATAGCGTTCACCATAGTTGAATCAAGTTCTCAATCTTGAATCATTCTCTATTCTACCACTTGAGTTGCTTCTTCATTGCATTTCCATTTTGGCCTTGGCGGGATCTTTCCAAAAGTTCCTTGCATAAAAGGCCATGTATTCACCGTGAGCTACCTTGACATCTTCGGGGTGACTCATAGCAAGGACTTCATCACTTCCTTCTTCTTCCTCATACTCCACAGCCTTGGCCATCAAGGCAATATTAACACCATTGCTCATTCCAAGGGCACGAGAGCGGAAATCTTTGGCATTCTTGGCAGCAACCTTGAAGGTGGACATCTCTTGCGTAACTTGATTGGAGGTCATGAGATGGTAGTTGTGTCTTCCTTGGAGACTCTTCAAGTCGGTGGGCTCGAAGGGCACGAGTGCATTCACATACTTCCTTTTTATCCAAGCATCATCCACATGAGAGGAACCAATATTTCTAAAAGCCATGACAGTGGATTTGAGTCTTTGATACATGTCTTCATGGTCCTCACCATCCTTCATATAGAAGCCTTTGGATTCATTTCTCAAAGCATCATAACGATTTCTCCCCATGCTCTCATTACCAACAAACAAATCAATGAGAGCATTCCAAGCTTCCTTGGCGGTGTTGAGGTGTTCAATGTGAGGAAAATATTTTGGCCCCACACCCAGCTGAATCATGTGCAACGCGGTGGCATTGAGTTTACTATTAACCACTTATCTTCTTGTCAAGTTGGTTGGATCCTCAATTTTGAGTCCTTCTTCAATAATATTCCACAAATCAGTGCAAGAGTTGCGCACATGAGATTTCATCAAAACTTGCCATTGAGCAAAAGAATGTGCAGCTAGCATAGGTGGGTCACCTCTATTATTTATATGGGGATGGGAGATCAGAGGGTCGGGAGAGTACCAGTCAGGAACCGAATGGTGCTCTTCCTTCCCATCACCCTTTTAGGTGGATGAGTTAGTGGCAATATGTTCATACCCCACTACTTGTCAACACCCGGATTTTTAATCCCAGATGCCCGTTATGCCATACCTCGCAATCCCAGGATTACCATTTTTGCGAGACATAACGGATTGGATATCATAGTACATCATCCATTACAAACCATACATAAGGTTTTACACAAATAAGGATCTCATGATCCAGTCTTTAATACAACAAGCAGCGGAAATAAATGATAGCGTAGCGGTGGGGTCCATCTTCGAGGCAGTGCAATGCTGACGAAGGCAGATAGTCCTAGTTATCATAGCCGTCCTGCTGACCATCATCTTGATAATCTCCTTCATAGTCTGGCCATGATAATAGCCAGGGACAAAAGCCATGAGTACTCTTTAAGTACTCGCAAACTACTACTAGCAAGGGTTATGATTCTAAGTTAAAGTACTGAATTGAAAGAATAACTATCAAGTTAAGTTTGAAACCTAAGCTGAGTTCTGAAACAAGAAAGGATAAAGTAAAGTTCTAGAATCACTTAAGTTGGGAAGCTATTTTCATCTACACAACCCTGTTGTGGTCAAGTCAAGGTTCATCATTCATTTCAAGTTATTTAGAAAACATATGACAATGAAACAGTATGGCCATTCCAACTGTCCATAACCGCGGACACGGCTATTCGAATAGTTTGACACTCTGCAGAGGTGGTACACTTTCACCACAAGATTCAATACATCTGTCAGGGGTAACCCTGAATCATCATACTTGGAATGCAGATAATCAAACATAACCTTTCCTTTACACACCCTAGTACAAGCACCTCTCCTATGAGCATGGCCTCCCAACCATGACCATCAGTCATATTGGGCACTGCATAGGTGGACATCATTGAGAGGTAGCCTCAGCTCAAACCTCTCCCGTGAGGGAACTAATACTAATGCATATAAATTTCCAGCTAAGCCTTACCCAATTCAGGTAATGTGGTTGTACGGTAATTTTGGAATGGTATCGCATCCGAATCCAACCATCAGTTTTATAAAAAGGGTTAAGGCTCATGCCTCATAATTTTCATCATCATAAGCCAATTGTGTTTCTCAACACATGTCAAAACATCTCAATAGAATGACTCATCATTCCAAGGTTTTCATAACTCATTTTCACCAAGTGTTCCCATCTAAAATGACTCAAGTTTGATCTATTCTAAAACACTAGGTTAATAGTGTTCACTAAGGTGGAAAGGTGGGATCAATCTCATGCCATAGAATGACATCTAAGGGTTTCTAATTAGGTCAAGTTTTATACTCTTTATGCTACCTTCAAAATTAATTACAAGAACTTGGTGTAAGCTAAGGGGGTGTGATCAAAGTATGCTTAAGGCATCTTTACTAAACTATCTAGTTTTATTCTAGCTTGCTACCATAGCTTACTAAAGCATGTTTGCAAGGGTTAGCTTGCCACTAATAGCTTGCCTTGGTTGGTGCAGTGGTTGAAGTTTTCTTCTTCTTCTTCTTGGTAGAACTCCTCCTCCTCGAAGGCTTGGTCGGTACTAGCGTCTAGAAATACATAGGGAGTGCACAATCACCAAACAATACTTAACTTAGGCTAAGTAGTATTCTAAAACACACAATTGATGATCTATTAACATCACAAGCATCACAAGTTTAATTCAATAGTTTCAACCTTTTTATTTTGGAAAAGTAATTTCTACTCATTGAAATAATAGCTAAGATTTAACATTCACCACCAAAATATGGGATCATGTGGACACATGTCCTCACCACATATTCTAACATGTGGGAATGAGATTTAAAGGTTGGATCACTATTACTTTGGTTTAAGTTTATTATTTAATGATTTAAAGTGACTAGAAATGCCTATATAGCATTATTTTGGTACTAGTCCAAAGTCACTGCCTGTAAACCTTAGTATTATTACATATTTGGATAGATATGATGAAATGTGATTTTTGAGAGTTGGAATCAATTCAAAAGCTAACTTGGTTGATTTTATAAAAATGTTTCAAGTTGCAAAACTTCTGTCTTCTTATTTTTATTAGGAGAAATCTATAACTCTAAATGAATTAAATCCAACAGACTTGGATAGAGCATTTCAATACCTTTCAGACAAAATTGGTTTCATGCAATTTGGATTTGTCAAACTCACAGAATTGAATTTTGAAACACTAGACAGAAACTATATTCTAACTAAAAGGAAAAAAATCCTAATTTGAATCTACGGGCTTGGCAGGAAGGAAAGGAATGGGCCGGCCCAGGGCAGCTGCACAGGCTGCTCGACAGGGGGTCCCACTGGTCAAGCACTTAAACGCTAAGCACGCGCTACCTGTGGGTCGATGCGATTAGAGGGCGATCGATCGAGGGTCGTCGTCGACGACGGACGGGTCGCCGACGAGCTCAAACCCTAGCGGCTCGGTGGGGGTCTACTGGGGGCGTACCAGGGCTCTAGCAGGGTCGGCGATGCGGGAGAACGAAGTGGAAGACGACGGCGAGGCGAGGCGTGGTCGCGGGGGAGCTTGGGGTGGCCGGAATCAACGGCACCCTTCTTCTCCAGAGGCGGCGGCTCTGGCTCCAATTCCGGTGAGCTGCTGCTCCACTTGCTCCAGCGAGAGGTGGGTGAGGTTTAGAGAGGTGAGGGGAGTGGAATGGTGTGAGTCTTTGGTGCTGGGGAGGGCTCCTTTTATAGGCTCGACGGTGAGACCGAGCGGGATGGGCGGTCGACGGTGGCGACATGGCTACGGCGAGCTAGCAGCATGGCTGGGGATGGTGATCGACGGGCGGTCCCCTGGCGGTGCTCTAGCGCTTCAATGCGGCCGTAGGGGCGGTGGCATGCGGCCGGGGTGAGGTGGCGCTCTGAGAGGCAGAGGCAGCGGTGTCCATGGCGAGCGGTGGTCAGGGCTTTGGGCGTGACGGAGGTGTCTGGGTGTTCTAGGTCGAGGCGGTGGGCGCGGCTGGTGTCGAGTGGTGGCTTGTGCACGGGAGGGCGCGCTCTGGGCGGCGTCGGCATGGTCTGTGGCACTGGGCGCGCTTCTCCTCGGTGGTCCACGGCTGCTCTTAGCTCGGGCAAGGGAGAGAGGGCTCTGGCGTTGGTTACCTCCTAGACATGGCGAGGAAGTTGGCGGCTCTTTGTGTACGATGTCACCGGTGGGGGTGCTCAAGGTGCTCGGCCTTAATGGCCATGACCATTTGGTCGTGTGCACAGGGTGTGGCCAGGCTAGCAAAAGGTAGGGCTGGTACTGAGGGAACAAAGGGACAAGGTTAGGCACAAATGGTGACCAAGATCACTACTCAAAACAGTGTTTTAAATTTGGCCAGATTTGTGCACACAAGCTGTTTGATGAAATGGTCGAAAGAGAAAACGTTTTGAATTTTGAGTTCAAAATTTTTGAGTGATCTCCACTATTGATAGGTAGTCTCTGGTTACAAGGGTTTTGAAAATGGAGCTCAATTACATGGTTTTTGAAATAGGGGTGATCTATGCATATGCATTAGATTCAAATTTGAACTACCATTTAAAATAGAATCAAGAATGTTTTTAGAAGATCAAAAGATGGGCCTTGGTACCTCATTATGTGTACTAGCAAGGGGTGCAAAGATCCAGAAATGTTTCTGTTAAGAATTGAGTACTAGGAATAGCCAAAGTAGGCATGAGAGTTAATTTTGTCAAAATGACCATTCCTTTATTTTAATTCTTTCTGATATGATTTCTTTTAGGAAAAGTTTGGGAATGGTGTAGATGATGTTTAAATCACCTAGGAAACATTTTAGAAGCAAAGGATCACACAATCATGGCAATTCAAAACAACTCCTATTTTAAATGTACACATATATGAATGCTTTCATTTTAAATATGGAAAAGTTTTTGTTAATCCTAAATTTGGATGATTTGATCTTTGATACACTTGGATAGAAGTTTTGGGATGTTACAAACCTTCCCCCCTTAAATAAAATCTCGTCCCGAGATTTACAAGAAAACTAGGAACTAAAGAGATCTGGGAACTCTGTCCTAATGTAATCCTCGCGTTCCCAAGTAGCTTCCTCCTCGGTATGGTTGCTCCACTGAATCTTGAGAAACTTGATACTCCTGGTCCTGGTGGTTCTGTAGGCTTCTTCTAAGATACGAATGGGCACTTCCCGATAGGTCAGGTCATTGTTGATTTCCACTGCTTTGTGATCGATATTCTTGAAAACTTCAGTCTTCTCAGGCACTTCCAAGCATTTGCGAAGTAACGAGATATGGAACACATTGTGGATGGCTGACATCTCTTCAGGCAGTTCTAGTTGATACGATACTTCTCCTCGGCGGTTCAGAATCTTGAAAGGTCCGATATATCTGGGAGCTAACTTTCCCTTCAGACTAAAGCGTTGAGTTCCCTTCAATGGTGAAACCTTGAGATATACGAAATCTCCGACATTGAAAGTCAGGTCTCTCCTTCTCTTGTCAGCATAACTCTTCTGTCTGGATTGGGCGGTCTTGAGGTGCTCACGAATTTTGTGAACTTTCTCTCGCTTCTCAGGAGAATGTCGGGTCCGAAGATCTGACTCTCTCCTACTTGCGACCAATTCAAAGGGGTACGACACTTTCTTCCGTATAGGAATTCAAAGGGTGCCATCTGCAAACTAGCTTGATAACTGTTGTTATATGAGAATTCTGCGAAAGGCAGGCAGTCTTCCCATTTTGATCCGTATTCCAACACACAAGCTCTAAGCATATCCTCCAAGATCTGGTTGACTCTCTCAGTCTGTCCATCTGTTTGAGGGTGATAAGCGGTACTGAAATTCAACTTGGTTCCTAAACCTTCCTGAACTTTCTGCCAAAATCTTGAAGTAAACTGAGTTCCTCGATCTGATACGATGGTCTTGGGGGTTCCATGCAGACTAATAATCCTAGCAATGTACAGCTCTGCTAGTTTTGCACTCTAGTAGGTTGTCTTGACTGGTATGAAGTGGGCTACATTGGATAGTCTATCAACTATGACCCAGATTGAGTCATTTCCCCTACTAGAAGTAGGTAAACCGGTGATAAAGTCCATTCCGACAGAATCCCATTTCCATTCCGGAATCTGCAATGGTTGCAACAATCCTGCAGGTCTCTGATGCTCTGCCTTGACTCTTTGACAAATGTCACACTTGGCGATGTAGCTTCCGATCTCTCTCTTCATCTTGTGCCACCAAAATTGCTCTTTCAAATCCTGATACATCTTTGTTCCTCCGGGGTGGATAGAATAAAGAGTATCATGAGCTTCCTTCATGATAATTTCCTTCAGCTCCGAATCTGCTGGTACACAGATACGTCCCTTGTACCACAATACACCTTCTTCGTCTTCGGTGAATCCAGGTACTTTGCCTGTACCAATACGATGTTTGATTCCGTCGATACTTTCATTTCCCTTCTGGGCTTCCTTGATTTGGCTAATCAAAGTGGGTTGAAGTTCAATGCTAGCTAGGAATCCTTTGCTAACTAACTCAGTCCTGAACTGCTCCAACTCCTCATACAAACTTGGTTGTTTCTCTTTGATCATGGTGTTAAGCCTACACGGCAATCTGCTAAGAGCATCCGCTACCACATTGGCCTTGCCGGGGTGATAGTTAATGTCAAGGTCATAATCCTTGATTAACTCTATCCATCTTCTTTGCCTCATATTCAACTCCTTCTGGGTGAAGATATACTTCAAGCTCTTATGATCTGAGTAAATCTCACAGTGATTACCCATCAAATAATGATGCCATGTCTTCAACGCTAGAACCACAGCTGCTAGCTCAAGATCATGGGTCGGATAGTTCTGCTCATGCTACTTGGTTGTCGTCTGAATCTGGCGATGACTTTGCCTTCTTGCATCAATACACCTCCTAGACCAATCTTGGATGCATCACAATATACATCAAACGGCTTCTTGATGTCTGGCATGATCAAAATTGGGGCTGATATCAATCTCTTCTTCAGCTCCAGAAACGGCTTCACACTTGTCATCCATTCAAACTTCTTGTCCTTCTTCAACAATTGGGTCATTGGTGGGCTATGCTCGAGAATCCTTCTCACAATTTGCGGTAGTATCCCGCTAATCCGAGAAATGAACGAACTTGGGTTTGATTGGTTGGGGCTTCCCATTCTTCGACATCTTTGATCTTCTGGGATCAACAGAGACTCCTCCCAGACACAATATGTCCTAGGAATCCTACTTCTTTCAGCCAAAACTCACACTTGCTGAACTTGGCATATAAGCGATGTTCTGTTAGTGTTTCTAGGATGATTGTCTGATGTTGCTCATGCTCTTCTTCTGACTTGTAGTTGATCAGGATGTCGTCAATTAAGACAACTACAAACTTAACTAAGAAATTAATTAAGATCTTATTCATGAGATTCATGAAATAAGCAGGGGCATTGGTTAATCCAAAAGACATAACCGTATACTCGTATAAACCATAGCGAGTAGTAAAGGCGGTCTTCGGAATATCCGTTGCACGAATCTTAAGTTGGTGATAACCAGTCCTAAGATCAATCTTTGAGAATACTTGAGCTCCATCAACCCGATCGAATAGATCCTCTATCTTTGGCAAGGGTACTTGTTCTTGATGGTGACATCATTCAACTTAGTAGTCATGCACAGACGGTTGCCTCCATCTTTCTTGTCGACGAATAACTGGTGATCTCCATGGCGATGCACTTATGCGAATCAAGCCTGTTGCTAACATGGCATCCAAGCTTCTTCGATTCCACTAACTCGAGGGTTTATGGTATAGGGTCTCTGGGCTATAGGTCGGTTCCGAGGATTAGTTCGATAATGAACTCTATATCCTGTCCGGGGCATACCGGCAATTCATTCAGGAATACGTCAGTGTATTCACAGACTACTCTGACTTGGTCAATGGTAGGCAGGGCTACACTCTTGTTGCACTTGAATTGACGGGGTAAGGTTTCGGAGATATGTTCTATGGTTACTCCAGAACTACCGGTCATGGTGATGGATTTCCTAGCACAGTCTATCAGTCCTTTATGCCTTGACATCCAGTCCATACCTAGTATTACTTCCAAACCTTTGGTTCCAAGTACGATTAGGTTGGCATAAAATTCTATCCCATGTATCCTGATAGGTACCGCTTTGCAAATTTTTCTAGCTTTTGTTGTTGAACCGGGGATTTGAACTATCATGACATGCTTCAGGTTGGTTGGGCGAATCTTACTAGTGCATACAATTTCTTCGGTGACAAATGAATGCGATGCTCCAGAATCAAACAATACTCTTGCTAAAACTGAGTTGACAGAAAACATACCCAGCACTACATCTGGTGCTTCACGGGCTTCTACGTTCATGTGGAAGAGACGACCGTTCTTGATTGTCGGGTTCCACGGGCAAATCTCCTGCCTTGCTGAACACGACGCTGCTGCTGAGCTGGGGCATTCACAGGGGCATTGGCGGCAGTCTTCTTGGGACACTCATTGGAGTAGTGACCCTTCACTCCACACTCGAAACACGTGATCTGGAACTTGTCCTTGACTGCAACAGGTACAACATTGCTGCCAGTTCTGGGGGCAGTGTTGTTGTTGTTGCTCTTGGGAGGGGCACGGTTGAAGTTGTTGGCATTGCCGGAGTTGTGATTGTTTCCTCCGAGCTTCACATTTCCTCACTTCTGTTGGGGTAGCTTGGCGAGAATTTGGGGTCGGTTGTTCCTTGGTGCATACCGGTGAGGGGTTGGGGCGGTACTTGGTGACTCTGGATCCAGATCGCTGCATCATACTTTATGCGGTCGTTTGCCTGGTTAATCTTCCCTTCCATCTGAATGGCAGAGTCGACTAGCTCTTCAAGATCCTGGAAACGGATGTTGACGAGGACAGTCTACATCTCATCATGCAGTCCGTTTAAGAATCTCTCTTTCTTCTTGGCCTCCGTGTTGATCTCATCCGGTGCATATCTGGCAAGTGACAAGAATTTGTCACGGTACTCTACTACAGTCAATCTTCCTTGCTTCAGTTCACAGAATTCATCTCTCATCCTGTTGACAAGACCTTGCGGCACGTGGGTGCGGCTGAACTTGACCTTGAATGCTTCCTAGGTCATCACCTGGACATGGTTCATGTTGCGGATGCTATTCCACCAAGCTCTTGCATCTCCCGCCAGATAGTGAGTGGCGAAGAGAACTTTCTCATTCTCATCAACTCCTGCAACTTCTAGGTTGTTTTCCATGGTCTGTAACCAGTCATCAACATCTAATGGGTTTTCAGATTGGTTGAAGATTGGGGGATTGGTGTTCTGAAATTTTTTGAGTTTAGATCCATGGTGATCCTGATTTCCATGTCCTTGGTTGTCGAGAGCCATTTGGGCGATCTGCTGCAATGTCGCTAAGTTGGCTTGACGCTCGGCCCTGCTTGCTTCACGGTCCGCGATGAGATTCTGCAAGATCTGCAGCATTGGGTCCTGCGATGAGCTGCTCCCTCCTTGGTTTCCACGAGTCATCTGAAGATTGAGATAGATATAGGGGTAAGAGGGAAATTCTAAGGTTCATGGTTTTGGGTTTTCAAAGCTAAAACTTTGAGTTAGACTCAGGTTTTTCAACTAACTTTACTTTCATTCATGCAAGCAAGAACACGATACAACACACACCACAACAATCAAAGGGGAAAACAGATGGTTTGAAGAACCATTCTGCAAACTACGATACAATGAGATGGTACATCTCATGCTACGACAGTGCTCTCGTGCATCTACTCATCATCGATGAAGTCGGAGTCTTCATCATCAGTGTAGAAGTCCACAGCATCCTCTGCCAGAAAATCGTCATCGTTGCTGAGGTACGAATCCATATCTCCATGGATGTCTTCTCCTTCATCATCTTCTTCCTTGGCGGCAAGCTGAGCTTCCTGCTCCTTGACGGTCTTCTCGAGGTCGGCCACCTTCTTGCGAAGACGGGCGATGGTGCGATCCTTCTTTGCACGCTGGCGACAAAGAGACTAGCGATCTTGGACGAGCAGTGTGAAAGTCTGGGCCTTTTGGTCGGCAATTGCACGGTTCTGGTTGGCTAACTCTCTGGCATTGTCCAACTCCTGTTGTCGGTCATGAAGCAAAAAGTCAAGGTTCTCCACTTGACGCCTCAACTCTGGGTGACTTGGCATCTCCATCGGCATTCCCATGAAGTCACGTCTTGCATAGTGGGCAAAACGGGTTCCTTGAATCTTGTTGACGCTGAGGGCACATAGGCGTCAGAGCTTCATGCATTGCCCTGGCTAATCCATCTAGCCAGTTGTTCTCTCTCACAGAGAACTGAATTCTTCCAGAAGTTGGTGCTTCAATGCTTCCTCGAAGATCTGCGGTGACTAGCCATTGTAGGTCTCCTCCTGGAGGTCCTAGAAGTTGAGCTCCAAGAAACTCCGGATGTGGGTGTCCCAGAAATTCTGACGGTGAATCCAGATCCCTCTTAAAGATCAGCTGACCTCCGTTTCCCAACTGGTAAAACTTGCTAAACTGAGTCTCCATCTACAAGAATTTAGGATGAGGAAATTAGTGAAGTGATCAAGTGTGTCAAATTTTAAGTAGTAATGTAAGAATTTTGAGGAACATGTATTTTTGAGAAAGAATGAGTTCACAAGGGTAAGAGAGGAAATAGTTTTTCGTAAATACTCACTTTGGTTTTGAAGCTAAGTTTTTGGTTTGGACGTCCATTCTAACTAGGGTCTCCTATGGTCAGGATGGCTCTGATACCAACTTGTCAACACCCGGATTTTTAATCCCAGATGCCCGTTATGCCATACCTCGCAATCCCAGGATTACCATTTTTGCGAGACATAACGGATTGGATATCATAGTACATCATCCATTACAAACCATACATAAGGTTTTACACAAATAAGGATCTCATGATCCAGTCTTTAATACAACAAGCAGCGGAAATAAATGATAGCGTAGCGGTGGGGTCCATCTTCAGGGGCACAGGCAATGCTGACGAAGGCAGATAGTCCTAGTTATCATAGCCGTCCTGCTGACCATCATCTTGATAATCTCCTTCATAGTCTGGCCATGATAATAGCCAGGGACAAAAGCCATGAGTACTCTTTAAGTACTCGCAAACTACTACTAGCAAGGGTTATGATTCTAAGTTAAAGTACTGAATTGAAAGAATAACTATCAAGTTAAGTTTGAAACCTAAGCTGAGTTCTGAAACAAGAAAGGATAAAGTAAAGTTCTAGAATCACTTAAGTTGGGAAGCTATTTTCATCTACACAACCCTGTTGTGGTCAAGTCAAGGTTCATCATTCATTTCAAGTTATTTAGAAAACATCTGACAACGAAACAGTATGGTCATTCCAACTGTCCATAACCGCGGACGCGGCTATTCGAATAGTTTGACACTCTGCAGAGGTGGTACACTTTCACCACAAGATTCAATACATCTGTCAGGGGTAACCCTGAATCATCATACTTGGTATGCAGATAATCAAACATAACCATTCCTTTACACACCCTAGTACAAGCACCTCTCCTATGAGCATGGCCTCCCAACCATGACCATCAGTCATCTTGGGCACTGCATAGGTGGACATCATTGAGAGGGTAGCCTCAGCTCAAACCTCTCCCGTGAGGGAACTAATACTAATGCATATAAATTTCCAGCTAAGCCTTACCCAATTCAGGTAATGTGGTTGTACGGTAATTTTGGAATGGTATCGCATCCGAATCCAACCATCAGTTTTATAAAAAGGGTTAAGGCTCATGCCTCATAATTTTCATCATCATAAGCCAATTGTGTTTCTCAACACATGTCAAAACATCTCAATAGAATGACTCATCATTCCAAGGTTTTCATAACTCATTTTCACCAAGTGTTCCCATCTAAAATGACTCAAGTTTGATCTATTCTAAAACACTAGGTTAATAGTGTTCACTAAGGTGGAAAGGTGGGATCAATCTCATGCCATAGAATGACATCTAAGGGTTTCTAATTAGGTCAAGTTTTATACTCTTTATGCTACCTTCAAAATTAATTACAAGAACTTGGTGTAAGCTAAGGGGGTGTGATCAAAGTATGCTTAAGGCATCTTTACTAAACTATCTAGTTTTATTCTAGCTTGCTACCATAGCTTACTAAAGCATGTTTGCAAGGGTTAGCTTGCCACTAATAGCTTGCCTTGGTTGGTGCAGTGGTTGAAGTTTTCTTCTTCTTCTTCTTGGTAGAACTCCTCCTCCTCGAAGGCTTGGTCGGTACTAGCGTCTAGAAATACATAAGGAGTGCACAATCACCAAACAATACTTAACTTAGGCTAAGTAGTATTCTAAAACACACAATTGATGATCTATTATCATCACAAGCATCACAAGTTTAATTCAATAGTTTCAACCTTTTTATTTTGGAAAAGTAATTTCTACTCATTGAAATAATAGCTAAGATTTAACATTCACCACCAAAATATGGGATCATGTGGACACATGTCCTCACCACATATTCTAACATGTGGGAATGAGATTTAAAGGTTGGATCACTATTACTTTGGTTTAAGTTTATTATTTAATGATTTAAAGTGACTAGAAATGCCTATATAGCATTATTTTGGTACTAGTCCAAAGTCACTGCCTATAAACCTTAGTATTATTACATATTTGGATAGATATGATGAAATGTGATTTTTGAGAGTTGGAATCAACTCAAAAGCTAACTTGGTTGATTTTATAAAAATGTTTCAAGTTGCAAAAGCTTCTGTCATCTTATTTTTATTAGGAGAAATCTATAACTCTAAATGAATTAAATCCAACGGGCTTGGATAGAGCATTTCAATACCTTTCAGACAAAATTGATTTCATGCAATTTGGATTTGTCAAACTCATAGAATTGAATTTTGAAACACTGGACAGAAACTATATTCTAACTAAAAGGAAAAAAATCCTAATTTGAATCTACGGGCTTGCACGGGAAAGGAAATGGGCCGGCCCAGTGGCTATGCGGCCTGAGCTCAGTGACAGGGGTCCCAGCGGGTGACTTAAAACGCGACGAAGCGCTATTGTGGGTCGTGCGATTAGAAGGCGAATCGACGGTGAGGGTCGTCGTCGACGAATCGGCGAGCCGTGACTCAAACCCTAGCGGCTCGGTGGGGGTCTCTGGGGCGTACAGGGCTCCAGTGGGGTCGGCGATCTTGCGAACAAAGTGGAAGACGACGGCGAGGCGTGGTCGCGGCGGAGCTTGGGGTGGCCGGAATCAACGACACCCTTCTTCTCCAGAGGCAGCGGCTCCGGCACCAATTCCGGTGAGCTGCTGCTCCACTTGCTCCGGCGAGAGGTGGGTGAGGTTTAGAGAGGTGAGGGGAGTGGAATGGTGTGAGTCTTTAGTGCTGGGGAGGGCTCCTTTTATAGGCTCGACGGTGAGACCGAGCGGGATGGGCGGTCGACGGTGGCGACATGGCTACGGCGAGCTAGCAGCATGGCTGGGGATGGCGATCGACGGGCGGTCCCCTGGCGATGCTCTAGCGCTTCAATGCGGCCGTAGGGGCGGTGGCATGCGGTCGGGGTGAGGTGGCGCTCTGAGAGGCAGAGGCGGCGGTGTCCATGGAGAGCAGTGGCTGTGGGGCTTTGGGCGGCGAACGGAGGTGTCTGGGGTGTTCTCTAGGTCGAGGCGGAGCAGTGGGCGCGGGCTGGTGTCGAGTGGTGGCTTGTGCACGCGGGGACAGGGCGCGCTCTGCGGGCGGCGTCGGCATGGTCTGGTGGCACTGGGCCGGCTTCTCCTCGGTGGTCCACGGCTGCTCTTGGCTCGGGCAAGGGACAGAGAGGGGCGGTGCGGCGTTGGCTACCTCCTAGACATGGCGAGGGAAGTTGGCGGCTGCTGTGGCGCGATGTCACCGGTGGGGGTGCTCAAGGTGCTCGGCCTTAATGGCCATGACCATTTGGTCGTGTGCACAGGGTGTGGCCGGGCTAGCAAAAGGTAGGGCTAGTACTGAGGGAACAAGGGGACAAGGTTAGGCACAAATGGTGACCAAGATCACTGCTCAAAACAGTGTTTTAAATTTGGCCAGATTTGTGCACACAAGCTGTTTGATGAAATGGCCGAAAGAGAAAAAGTTTTGAATTTTGAGTTCAAAATTTTTGAGTGATCTCCACTATTGATAGGTAGTCTCTGGTTACAAGGGTTTTGAAAATGGAGCTCAATTACATGGTTTTTGAAATAGGGGTGATCTATGCATATGCATTAGATTCAAATTTGAACTGCCATTTAAAATAGTTTCCAGAATGTTTTTAGAAGATCAAAAGATGGGACTTGGTACCTCATTATGTGTAGTAGCAAGGGGTGCAAAGATCCAGAATTTTTTCTGTTAAGAATTGAGTACTAGGAATAGCCAAAGTAGGCATGAGAGTTAATTTTGTCAAAATGACCATTCCTTTATTTTAATTCTTTATTATTTTCTTTTAGGAAAAGTTTGGGAATGGTGTAGATGATGTTTAAATCACCTAGGAAACATTTTAGAAGCAAAGGATCACACAATCATGGCAATTCAAAACAACTCCTATTTTAAATGCACACATATATGAATGCTTTCATTTTAAATATGGAAAAGTTTTTGTTAATCCTAAATTTGGATGATTTGATCTTTGATACACTTGGATTGAAGTTTTGGGATGTTACACTACTTCACCCGTTGGCTTAGCCGAAGCGTTCACCTTCAAGATTGGAGGGGGTTCCTCTTGAGAAGGAGGTGGTGGGGCTATCTTTTCCTTAACAAGTTGCTCAACTAGTTGACGCAACTGTTGGATTTTGTTGCCCAAGGAGGAGCTCAAGCTTGTTTCCATATTCTTGAGATCCACCATGGTCATCGAGGTGCTAGACTCACCCCCTCCATCTTCCTCTGGGTTACCCATACAGTCTTAGGAGGTTAAACCTGAATAAAGAGCTGAGGCTCTGATACCAATTGAAAGGATCATATGGCACCTAGAGGGAGGGTGAATAGGTGCTACTTCAAGTTTTACTCTTGTTCAAGTTAGGGTTTGACACAAAAGGTTAATTCTCTAGATATACAACGAAGGTGAATTTACCTATATGTCATACTAACACAACTAACTACGCAAGAACAAGATATAAGTAAAGTGCGGTAAAGGATAGAGGTAACCAAAATGGAGCACATAGAGACACAAGGATGATTTCCTGCAGTTCCTTTCTTTTGAGGGGAAGTACGTCTGCATTTGGAGAGGGAGTGGTTTCAAACCACCAATGCCACAAAAGGCCTCCCTTATTCTCCGGTGAACTTCACCCCAAAGGGATCGATTCACTCTTCCATTATATCGGTAACCTTCGAGGTGGAAACTGACACCTTTACAACAAGTTCGAGGCACACATCCACAACTGAATTGGAGGCTCCCGAATGCAAGAAAGCTGTCACAACAATCAAGGATAAGCTTGTAAGAACCAAATCAAGGCCTAGGGTTTCCAATGAAACACTAGAGAAAGGGCCCTCAAGTGAATGAGGGGGAAATGCAGATCTATTTTGGTGAAGATGTGGATCAAGGCCTCCTTAGATTCTCCAAAGATCAAGGACTTTGGGTGGTTAGAGAGGGAAATCTTGTTGATTTGGTGGCTCAGCTTTAGGGTTCTTGAGGTTGGGGAATGAGCAAGCTTCCAAAGGTAGAAGAAGGGGCCTTTATATAGGCCCCCAGGAAATGTAGCCGTTGGAGTCACTTAACCCGGAGTGTCCGATCGGAACACCCCGAAAATTCCGTCCTGGGCCGGACACTCCGGCTGCTTCACCCCGGATACTCCGGCTAGACAGAAATTCTCCAAACAATCCGGTTAGTGACCGGGAGGAGTCCAATGTGCTTTACTGAATGGATGCAGCCTCTTGGGAAAACTCGTTAAAGTCCCTGGCCGGACACTCCGTCCGATACCAGCCGGACATCTAAACCGAAGCTTTTGACATTTTAACTTCCAGGAATCCTTTTTATTACACCCATCTAGAACCCTCTTTTCCCTTTGAGAGAGCAACAACATACAAGTATGCTGACCAGATAAATATGCCCTGAAACATTTAGCATATGATTAAAACATCCTAGTGTTGTCAACAAACATCAAAACATATGAAGGGAAAAATGCCCTTCCAAAGGTGAATAGTGTATCACACATGACTGAAAAGGAGTGTGAAAACACAGATGTATCAAAGAAATTTTTTCCGCATTTTTTGGCATTAAAATACCAACTAGATGCGCAAAACCACTTAACAGATAGAGATTAGCAACTCCACATTCTGCGAAAGCATGCCAAACGGACGGACATCCTTAACAAGATCGTGCCGATTAACAATGATTCGAATAGATCACGTCGATTTACACACAAGCCTATCGGTATGGAATGTACCAACAGTTGATAACCAAAGGCAGATTGCGAATCAAAGTTGGATGCAATAGATCAACAAAGGATTAACACATCCTATGGTACTACAAATACCCTGAACACGTGAATCCTAGTTTGAATTTTTAGAAGAGGATAGACAAACGTCACACTAACTTACCATAATAGGGTGGGTGGGTGGGTCAGAAGAAAAATGGAAGCAGTCATACTCTCACGTTTAGTTTTTCCTAGTATATATAGCTACCAAAATATTTCTAGACTAACAACGACCACCTTGGTTGAGACCCTGAAGGGCGGAATGACTCTGATACCAATTGTAATACCTCGGACCCTACACTCTAAGCAAAAGGCCAGGATGAACCCAAAGTACATAAGGTGTCCTACCGCGGAGGCCCAAGGGGCACCCACGTGTAGGCCCCATCTAAGCGGAGCACGGCACGGTACTGACCAACCACCCTATCCACTTTGCAAGAACATCGTATCAAGTGCGAGAGGCGTAGTCGACAGGTATGCGAACAAAACATACACAAGTGTGTATGTCAGCTACATACAACAGTATATCAGAGACAACCCATCTAAAAGAAATAGAAATATTTAATGCCATACAGGAAGATCCAAATATCCTAGATAGAGATAATAGTTTGGGATACATACTCATACATCACACATCATAGTATCAAGTGGTAGTGTAAAACAAGATCCGAGTATGGACAAGAAGCAAATTGGCATAAGATGCCCTGAAAATAAGCCCATCCCGCCCACAGATCTCACGGATCTCCATCCCCAGAATCTCTACACCTGACAGTCGTTGCCACCATCATCGGTCTCCTCGACATAGTAGCCTCTATATGGATGTACCTGACAACCTAATCAATAATTTTATGTGAGACCCTAGGGGTACTCAGCAAGCCTTTATGCATCTAAAGGGAACAACCTAGGGGTGATACAATTGCAACGAAAGATAATATATAAATAGTTCTATAGAGACACACTACAACATCCGCCCAACCAGAGATGGACGGACACTCGTTAATTAGAAATAATAGTTATATAAGTAGCATTAATAAACATCACTCGCCTTCCTTCTTGCTTACCATACGACAAGGCGAAAGAACATCCCATCCGTTGGAAATCTTATTAACCATTCCATGAGTGTTGCACTATTTATTAGTCATGTTTTAGTCAAATTAAACACGGTACTTTAGTTATAGTTATCTATGATCGAAAAACTGTGCTCCAAGTCATCCATAACCGTGGACACGGTTTTTAGAAAGATTTACCCTACAGGGGTGCACAAATAGCAACACACGCACGATCAACCTCGGGAAGAACCAAATAAAAAGCAACGAGGCCTCACGACAATGCATTCACATGATTCATACATTATTTCAAGGGCTACCCTAATAAGCTACCCGCAATGAAGTTGGCCGGCTCCGAGAGGAACCCGGGGTTTGCGACAATGCCTTAAACGTCTGGGAACCCGAAAGTGTGAATGCGCTTGTCGATACCGAGAAAACATTTCGCTTTCATAAACTGTATAGGCGCTCCACGCATAATAGTAAATAAAGCAGTAAACCATGACATAAGTATAGGATAGGAATAAAGCCCCAAACAAGTTTGTGGCCCCAAGAAAGAAGATGTGAATCAAGCTCAGGCGAAGGGGGATCCATAGAGTCTCCCACATGTGGATAGTGCGATAGTCAAGCAACATGCATCAAGTATTCGGATCCTATGGGACACAACTGAGCATGGAAGAACCAAATAACAACTATTTGCCACCGGTTCCTCTTTCTTTAGTTATCCATATCTTTATTTTGAATATACATTCAAAAACCAAACATATTTCATATAAAGTTTGATTTCAAATTCCCAACCATTTGAAAGTTATGAATTAATTAATATATATTTATGTTCTGGTTTTTATTTTGAATATAGAAAAACACAGAAACTTTTGTTACCCCTGGTGAACCTATCCATAGAGATAGACAAGTGGACCAGGGTCACATTCGGCCACACGCGCACAGCCCGCAGTGGAGTGACACGTGGGCGAAGCGAGGGGTTGTGGATTCAGACAAGCAAAACTCTAGGGGTCTTCTCACAAAGGGGCAAGAACAGGTCGGGTGCGAAACTGAATTTCGTCGGCGCAAAACTGAGCAACACACCAAACTTTCAGGGATGATTTCTCCTAGCTCGATGAATGGAATCTAGCATATGAGTACTCGAAACGACGAGGGGAAAACAATCTACGCTATGGTATGGTCGGTTCATTCTGGTGTGGGCCATGACGCGTGCAGAATCGTGAAGAACACATAGACATATATAAGTCATATCTGGTTGACATGCAACCTTGCGAGCAAGATTCCCGAAGATTTAGCAAACCGTTTTGATCGTGGTTTGTCTTCTTTGAAAGAGGGTTGCGAGCTCTACAACTTTGCTTCTAGTTACACTCAAAGGCGAGCACCACGGCAAGAGCTAGGAAGCTATGAACACAAGCAGAAACAACATATGTTGGCGCTCTCGCGGTGGTGAGCGCGCACGGCGGTGAACGGCGGCAAGAGGGAGAGGGAGGGGATGTCTAGGAGGTTATGTAGCTCACCGACAACCCTCAGGTGCAGCGAGTGAGCCCGGGGAGGCGTAGACCGACGAGGAGGCGACAAGAGGCGGCAACTTCGGGTTCCTCAGTTCTCGGCGGCGTAGAGCTTTCTTCGGCGAGCTCCGACGTGGTTGAGGGGTACTTGGTGATGAAGGGGAAGCATAAGGTCATGGCGGTGCTCTCGGTTTGGCATGGTACACTCTAGAGCGATGGATAACACGAGGGGAAGTGACTAGGGTTTGCATATGGACATGGAGATGGCCAAGGCCTTGGTGTTCTTGGGAAGAAGAAGGGGAAGAGGGAGGACGAACTGGGCATCTGAGATCTCGATCTAGAGCTTGGGGTGTCGTGTAGTAGTTGGGGTGGATGGGGTTGCTAGCTGTTGTTGCTTTCTTTATGCACAGGGAGAGAGAGGGGGTCACGTGTGAGGAAAGGGCGCTCACATGCTCGAGGCTAGGAAGAAGAAAGACAAGAGCCGAGAAAGGGAGGGGCCTGAACAGGGTGCAGCTGGGCTGGGTACTAGCTAGATGGTTTGGTCTAGCTAGATGGTTTGGGGTTGTATGATTGGATTTAGCTAGGTTTAGGGTTTAGCTAGGATAGATAGTTAGATAGAAACCTCTCTTCTCCTCTCTTGCTCTTATGTTTTAGTTTTATTTTTATAACAAGATTTTCAATAAACTTCCAAGTAATAATCATAAAACCAAACAAACGAAAAGAAAAAAAAAGAGAAGAAAAGTCACCATGGAGGTTTTATTTGGAATGGTACTAGCTTACATGAATTCCTATCATACAAGCTTCCTCACAAAAATCCACAAGAATTCAAATCAAAGAATATGAGGGGAAACTTTGCATGGGACATGCATATGTAATAAATGCCACTTCTAGTTGTGAAAACAACTAATATCATGTCATGATCATTTATTCATACATGCTTCACAATTTGAATTAAGGCCTACCCCAAAGGAATGGAAGCTTGCTTCACATATGAAATAGATGAAATATAACCATACATGGATAACAATTGGCCATGCTAGTGTGTCTCCCACTAAATGCACATATAGCGACATATATATATCCAAGCATGATCATAATCCCAAATAAGATTGACAGGGAATTCTACCCACATAGCATGCAAAGGTGGCCATGTGGCTCCACATAATTAATATTGTGAAAACAACATACATCATATATGGAACATGTATAAATAGAAATGGATCCACACTAACACATATGAGCTAGATTTAAATACCAAAACAAATGCAATGGCTCATATATAAATAGAATGGTGGAATTTATAGATAGAGCCAAAAGAAAGGTGGTGGAGTTTGAAAAGATATGCTCCCAATCAACTTGGGCATCAAACAATATATCAAGAGCCAACTATAATAGATCAAGAGGCAAATACAATTAATAGACAAATGCATTATGAAGAGAATAACCAAATAAAGAAGGTTTTAATATGATGTTCAAATGCAATGTGGCATGGTGACATGAGCATGATATAGTGATGATGCAATAATGACATGTATATGGTAGCATTATATTTATTAAACCATGTAGCATTATAATTGTAGACTATTGGGATGCTACACATGGCCAAAAAGCCCACAAATCTTGCATAATTTGGGCAGTTTCTCGAACATCACCGGAAAATTCATCCTCTCTGAGACCTCGTGGTGCAGCTCCACCACCCTAGTCAGTGGTTTCTCCACGCCAAGCTTCACGCTCACACACACAAAGCTCGTTCCGCTTGCGCCCAAAGCATACAAGTCCACACTTAGCACCTCTCCGATGCGCGCTGCCATATCTCGCACTGTTGCATCCTTCCAAAATAGTGGATGAATGCTACAGATCTGCACCCAAGCATGGATGCGATTCAGAACCACGGACGAGGGATCCACGATTCCATTGTAAGTGTTGGGTCCGCAGCATAGAAAACAAAAAAATCCTACGATGAGAACTATATGCTAAGATCTATCTACTAGATACAGAGCAACGGGTGGACATACATCCATGGAGAACTTACCCTCGAAGACAACGAGTTTTGTTAATAAGTAGGAACTCGTGGTTGATGTAGTCATACACTTGCCGATCTCAATATCGTGTGGAAGTCCGAGCGCCGCAAATCAGCAGCGCATCCGTCCTCGCACACACGTTCAAGCCACCGGATAACCTCCACCTCCTCGCTCCAGCGATGCAGCGGAAGCAGCAACTCCTTCCAGACGAAATGACATCGGGAACATGTACTCGCTAATCCGAGACCATGGGGGAATAATACTAGAGGGGGAGAGAGGTCCTTCACAAGGAGGTGTGTGAGAGAAGTGAGGAGAGGGGGGCCTTTTATAGGAGGAGGGGGGTGCCCCTCCTTCATGGCCGGCGCATGGAGGAGGTGGCTCTTCACCTCCTCCATTCATGTGGTGGTAACTCCCTCCACATAAATTTGCCCCTTCACATTCTCTTTTAAAGTCTCCACTTTAAATGCATTAAGTTTCTCCAAATTTAATGCTCTCTCATTTAATAAAACTCTTTATTAAATTTATTCAGAATTTTGTTAATTACTTTAATTAACAAACATTCACATAAAACCCCTTGCAACATTTCAATATCACATGCAGAATCACTTTCTGCAATTTCACCCGAAATAATTCCGGTTTCTATCGAAACAATTCCTGCGCTTTGCAATCCTTTCGTCTAAAACATATGTGCTCCAAAATGGTGTCCGGTAATCTTTAAGTGTGTCACCCTACGATTCGTGAATAATGCAGACATGATTGAGACTCCTCTTAGATCAATAATCAGAAGCAGAACCTGGAGATCCATACTGACTCCTACACATTCAACGATGACTTCTGTGATCGTAAGAACCTTTAACGCTAGTAACTTAATACCTTTGTCTCATGATATAATACATGTCCGAGATTCGATCATCGGTATCCAAATACCTAGTTTGATCTCGTTACCGACATGCACTCTTTTCTCGTTCCTGTGATATAACATTCTAGTGATCACATCACTTGCTTGCAAGCTATCTTAATGTGATATCACCGAGAGGGCCCAGAGTATATCTATCCGTCATCGGGATTGACAAATTCCACTCTTGATCCATGAGCCTCAACATAACACCTTCGTAGCACTGAACCCACCTTTATAGTCACCCTGTTACGGTGTGACGTTTGATGTTATCAAGATACTCTTTTGGTGTTAGCAATTAACATGATCTCATGGTCTAAGGATAAAGATTACTTCGTATGATGTTATAGCAATATAAATATAATGACTTGATCGTAATGCTATACTTCGGATGAATGTTCATCACATCATTTCACAAATGTTGTGACCTTGTTATTAACAACATCCAATGTCCATGATCAGGAAACATTGATCATCTTGTTAGTCAACAAGCTAGTTTATAAGAGAGGCATAACTAGGAACCATTTTTGTTTATTAAACACACATGTATTGACGTTTCTGATCAATACAATTATAGCATGCAAAATAAACATCCATCATATACGAGAAATACATAATAATAACTTTATTATTGTCTCTCAGGGCATATTTCCTTCAGTAAGGCTCTAGCATCACTCCCATCCGCCGAAAAATCCAAGGACCTTCCAGCATAGCTCTGTCCCAGTCGCCTAGGCATGAGACTTGGAGAATGAACAAATTGTCCTCCACCAGGCGAATCTTCCACTCCCTCGTGAAACCCCAAGCCACGTCCATCCGCTGGAAGAAAGGCTGGTTTCCGAAGTGTTTGGTCATGTGCACTTTGACTACTGCCATCCATCTAGCACCTTCACGCAGGCTGGCGAATTCCTTCCTAGGGAGTATCACATCATCCCATTCCTCATCGTTGAGGACGAGTTTCTTCAGAAGCTCCCGCAAATTGGCCGCATGTTTGGGTTCCGATGAGCCCCCTCGTGTGGGAGCTTTGCCGTCATCCTAGGATTTCAAGCGCTGCCTCGATCCCGCCCTGCCGCTTCTCCAATTCACGCCGCCAAGACCAGGTAGACGCACCAGGCGTCCTCTTGGTCAGCCCAAGCGGATCGCAGGTCAGAGAAGGGAGATGAGAGAAGATCGTGGCCAGGAAGAAGCCTTCCGTCACCGAGTCGCCAACAGTAGTCGTAACCCTTGTTGTTGTTGTTATTGTTGTTGTTGTTGTTTTCAAGGGGAAGGTCTCGTGGATGATACCTTAGTTTCCTACTCACTCCGTTTCAAAATATAAGATATTTTAGCTTTGTGAAAGAAGGAGAGGAGTATGTATCCGGCTTGGTGGCTTATCGAAAAAATGATGGCAAGCCCGAGATATCTTTCTTTTAGAATTTACAAGCCCGAGACATCTGGCACACCCAACTTCTGGCATGAAACTAGTATATCTTAAGCGAGTCCATTAAAACACTCAACCGGCCCATGAAGCCCTCTCCACCCCCTCCAACTCTCTGTCTCCGGTCTCCAATGGAGGCGTGGAAGGGGGGCTCTCCACCCCTCCGAGTCCACTTTACACCCCCTCCTCTCCCTTCATCCGGAACTGAAATAAGAAGGTGCGGCGCAAAGCAGAGGAGGGAAGGAGAAGTTGAGAGAGAGCGATGAGGCCTTTCCACGGCGACGTTGCAGGCTTGACGTCGCTCCGGCTCCGGTGGCTCGTCTGGTTCGTGAGGCGCCGGAACCTCTTCGACACCGCATTCGCGTACGTCTCTCTAATTCTTCGAGTTCTTTTGTGGTACCCTGAAATGAATAACATCCCTCCATTTTAAGACATCTAAGGGTGGTAAACACTTTATACTAGTGCTAAAAAAGGGACTAGTACAATTTATACTAGTGCCCAAATCGGCACCTTAATGTTGACAGGCCATAGTCGGGTCTCGGTCCACAACGTTCATCCCGGCCCAGCAGCGGCCGATCTAGTCATTGAGCGGAGCCCTCCAGCCAATCAAAACACCAGTCCAACCCTAAATCAAGCTCGATCGCCTCCCTCAGGTTGCCGCGGCGGATGCGGCATCCATGGTGGGCGGCCCCCGGCAGCGGGTGGGGGTGAGGAGGCACGGCGGCCGACTGGACCGTGCTCACGGATGCCAGCGTCCTCGGTGACGCGCTGTAGGACCTTCGGCGAGCGCGTCCGGCAGCGCCGCTCGACCGCTTCTTCCATCCTCGTCTTCTTTGTCGTCGTCTTGCCGTCGTGACGGTGCTGCTGCGTGCTTGCCGCCGCGGCGGAGCTTGCAGTCCAGGTCGCCCCACGCGACTATCATGCACGACTGCCTGGTACTGTGGTACGTACGGCGCCGTTCTGCTCTCCCCTCTCTGATACGGCGGTCGGGAATGAATTCCCTTGTTCTGCTCATGGATAGCCTGCGAAGTTACTTTAGTGGTATCTCCACTACTAGGATCTGAATTCTGAAACTTAATTTGTTCCTGTTAAACCACTATATTGCATAAGTTGAAGTAAATCTGAAAGATGACTCCTAAGTACCGGTCCATAAGTAAACCTTTGCATAAGCGAAGTCTATCATCTTCAGCTTTGTACACCCTGGGGATGATCAATTCTAAACACAGTTGTTGCAGGCATTAGTACAAAGTACTTCACCAAATATTAGCCAATAGTATAATATGCAGTGAGGATCATGGAACTCGAATTGAATGTGTTTGCAATGCTAGTTCTTTTGATAGACTGCAGAAGGAAAGCAACCTATGTACACTTGCGGAAGGAAAGCAACCCATGAACACACCATGAAAATTCATGTAATCCCAATACATTGTAGTTTCTTCAGGTTGCATCATTTTCCGCTTCATCTTAAGTCTATATTAGCTCACCTTCGGAAAGAAAGCATTTCTGCTAAACCAGTGTGCCATAACCACATGAACAGATCAACATGAAACATTTGAAGCAACTCGCATGCTGGACATCTCCCGTTCCAGTTTAGGATATTCATCATTAGGAAAAAAGTCCACAGGATGTGCTGAAAAATAAATAAAGTGCTTAGTACCATGTTCGTGCAAGTAATTGATCTACTTCTGTGTCTTCTACGATAGCCCATGTTCTTTACGTGCTGCAGTCCAGATTCATTTGCTTCCTGCAATGGCTGGTTTTAGATTTCTTAATTTAGATTGTTGAATTATTTATACATGATGTGTAGATGGTTCTCTGTAGGGCTGAAGATTTTCTCAAATCTGTCGAAGAGAGGATCCATCTCGCGTTTGAGTCACCATGCATTGCCTGCCTTACATGATTGTGATCTGCCGGAGCTCCAATGTTATTGTCATGAATCGGCAGTGCGACACATATACTACGCAGAAAATACGAACCATCATGTGCTTTCTAAAATTCAATGTGACCCAGGTGATCTTTCTTCTATATTCAAATACATACAATATTTTTCCTTGATTTACAATGCACTAACTTCACTCTGTATGTTCAGAACTTCTCTCTTACAGGGAGAAGCACATAGCTGACATATCACAAGGCAAGAGACTTGAAGAAGAAAAATGTTAATATTGGAAATACTATTCACTTTTCTAGTTAATGGTACTCATCTATGTAGCTCGAATAATAATTCCCAGTGTTTAGACAGACAGAATTGAAATATTTGTATGAAAGTATAATTCCATAAGATAAACGAGAGTAATTGCTGGACTCTTTTACAGTGATTTGCCACATCTTGTATGAAACATAGCATGTTCTATAGTTGAAGGGAGTGCTGACTCATACGTCCTTGCTCTGTTATTCAGTCATGTAGCACAATGTGTGCTCCTGTGTTGTTTGTAAATTGTACTAGCTTGCTAAGCTGTGGCAAACCAGCACGTATGCTGCAAGGCTCCAAGGCCGCTGCACTCGGAGGTTCGATCACCTCGCCGACGGACTGGGCACCTATGAGTCTCCAATACACCTTCAGAAACTATCAAGTAGAAGCAGGCCTAAAGACAGTTAAGGCTCAGAATGAGAGAACGATGAGCTGGGGTTCGCCATTACACTCAAATCCGTAAAACACAGAAAGCATTCACAGACCAAATGGACTACTGAGGCAAATAGCTATCGGCATGCATCAACCATGTAAATTAATTGAAATAGCCAGAGTGTGGCTGGGTGAGATGACAACATTTGCTTCAGATAGTTTCCACCGTAGTGCAGTTGATGCCGAACATTCTGTTGATTATTGGAGATCAACACAGCAAAAAAAACCAATTCCTAATGGGTCATAGACAAACTGTTATTTATTCTTCATGTAACGTGCATAATACTGGTACCAACCATGATACATGTAGTTCTCAGAAACCGTACATTATTTGAACAAACATCAGGCATTGGTAACCATAATCTGGCATCAGCAGTAAGTCAACTGGAGGCGGATTACATTTCAAACTTCACTTGACAAGTACGTACTATTAGATAGATGAAGTACTACTCCATAGTAAACACATTAGATGATTTCCAAAAGATAGCTGCAGTAGATGTAGTCATAGACAAACATATCGACAAGAGTCAATGCGCATCATCCAATGATAAGCTGCTTGTGCTTCAAACTTCCTGTGCACAATCCCATTTTACATTAGTTAATTCAACAGTAGTAACTTCACACCGAATAAACTTGTGGCTCAATATTTTAGCCAGAACATTTTAACATTACTAGGAAAATAGTACGTACTAGAAAGTGATAAGATAGTGCAAAGATGAAGATCTCATAAAGTAGCAACCTGAAATACAAAATAATCATGTGCCTCAGTTTTTTTTTAGATGAAAACATGAGAGCTAATCAAGTTTGGACAAGGGACATAAGAAGATTAGATGACGCCCAACAAAATCCATATGGCTCTTCAACTCAGTATCGCAGACAAGTGATGTTCTTATTAAAAAATCTAAGGCAAGGGTGCGTAACTACCAAACAATGCTCCATTGTCTAAATCATGGCTCTGGTTTTATTTGCATACCAATTACCAAACATGATGGAAATTATACTATTGTTGTTCCTTTTAGTACGGATTATAAATCAGGACAACTTGGTTAAAATTATGTGCTACCGTGCAGTTTTTGAAGCCTGGTTTCACAGTTGTAAGTGATAGAAGTTCCAAATCAATCGGAAAACAAACTGAACTTACATTGAAACCATAAACAAGAGTATGGAAAACGTACTTGGTGTAAACAGGACCGCGTCGAGCCAGTGTTGACAACGTCTCTATCGAATGGGTGTGGAAGCGGTCGTGGTCTCGTGGAGACAGTCCGGCGTCAAGAACTACATATCATAAATGAGGGGTCATATTCTGCAGTCTTGGGTGAAAGGCTGCCATTTAGTCACACAAAAAAAGATGTCTGAATGCTAAACTACCTGCGCCAGACACCTCAGCTTTCTTTCACGTAATAGGACTATGGCAATCAGACTTTGCCTTTTGTTTTAGAAATTTATCGGGAACATATAGTCAAGTATCTATTAGGACTGTAACAAATGAACAAACGAGCTGTTCTGCTTCTGAGTGTTGATTGTGACTATTATCTATTCTATATGCAAATGAATTTTGGAGGAGAAATAAATCTGAGATTTTCTGGTACAAATACTACAACTGCCTATGATCAGAAGGACAAGATCGTTGTTCTATACAACCTTGCAGTTGCAGCTATGTCATGTCAACTTGTGTAAGCAAACTGAATCAAAGGTTTGCAGATGGTGGTACAAGTACTTATGCGGGCAGGCGGCGGAGCGAACCTGGGGTACAAACGGTGGCGGCGGCGCACGTCCGGAGAAGAGGAGAAGAGGGGCGGCGGCGGCGGTTGCAGAGAGTGGAGAGCGGCGGCGGCGCAAGTGCCAAGCCCGACCAGTTTGGTCGTGTTTGTTCCCGGATCGATATGGTCTGGTATCGTTTCTTTTCTCCTAACTACTAGCTGGGCCTATTGGGCCAGAAATCTCAGCCGTTAGATCGGATTATACTACTTCACTTTTGAGAAGTAGTAAAAGCTACCGTAAAAGCTGCCAATTCTTTTCCTGGGCACCTATGTCCACCCCACACCTCCTGCTTGCCACCGGCCGCAACCAAAGGAGGAGGCGGGCGGAGACACCCGTTGCAGCGATGCGCGCATGACCCAAGGCAGAATTTTCCGTGCATTGCAGGCTGGAGCAGGAGACGGGCGTGTCCTTCTTGCCGGAGCACCTGCGGCTGCTGCTGCTAGAGAGCAAGTGGGCGGAGGCCGAGGCGTACGTGGCGGGGCCCGTCGACCTCGCGGACTGTAGCTGGATGGCAAGCCTCATCGTCTCCCGCATCCGCGTCTTCGGCGTGATGTCCAAGTTCGCTGCCGGGGAGGCCAGCAGCGTCTCTGACGCCCTGATCCGATGCGCCGAGGCGCACCTCCTCGCCCACCCCGAGCTGCACGGCGCCCGCCGCGTCCTCCACTCCATGCGCTCCGACCCATACAAGTGCGTCTCCCATCTCCCATCCACCACCATTTACTGTCGCGGCAGCAATAGACATGGCAAGAGTACAGTTCATCGAGCTTGCCTTGCCTTTGATTGCAGGGCGTCAAAGCTGTATACGCGCTTCCATCGCGGGGCAGTGGAGGCCATCATGAAGTGGGTTGCCAAGTGCCCGGAGCTCAAATCCAAGATTCGACCGCCACCTCCTTGCCCCTTCGATCGTACCTACTTCATCTCTTTTGGTCCTAGGTACCACCATGTGTGCTATATTTCAAGGCATCATCAAGTCCCTTCTCAATTTCATCTTTCGGTAATATTTCGGGCACCACTGGAATATCCGAAATTTCAGCTATTTCTATTTTCAATTTGAACAATCACCAAAACCATCACTTGAATGTAGCTGAAAAGCCTGCAAATGCAACCAAAATATGGTAAAACGTTCAACTCTATTCGAAGCTGGCACATATTCATGTGTCACTTACATATTTTGATCAAAATGCAAACAAATTGGTACCACCCAAATTTCCATAAGAAAGCGTCTGAATTTATGGATTTCGGAACCCTCTGCTAATTAGTATCGTTCGTTACAGATTCTGGGATCGCAGGAGAAGGGGTAAGAAGAACAAAGCTGGTCGTCGAATCCCAGCACACACCCTTGCCCGTTGCTTCATGCGAAAGAGGTGTCTTGAAATTACATTCTTGTTTTTTTTCAATTTATAATATGAACAAATTCTTTGGTTAAAATTATTGCAATTGCATGCAATATAGATAAGGCTATATTGTAACTCTAAAATTAACCATCCTTCTTTTCTTTTCTATCCTGCAAAGTCTTTCAGGGATTTCTGCTGCTAGTATATTAAGTCTTAGTTAGTTACGCTAATCTTAAAAGAAATGATACTTGTCGCCTGAGATGAAACTTTCTAGAGTTTTTTCTTTGTTAGAATTTTATCTTTTTTTTTCTACTCCTAACACTGCTCGAATAATTAAACAGACCTTGCCTATTTATGTCTGGCCCGGCCACAGGGGCGGCGCCAGGGGTATGCACCTGTATTCAGGTGAATACCCAAGTTTTGATGCAAATTGTTTTCTATACGTATTGGTCAACCTAGCCCTACACAGGGACACAAGCCATGATGCAACACACCGCTTGTCCGCTCGCTGTGCAGACCGTCTCGTCGCCTTGTTCTCTCGAGTCTTGACATTTCCTGTGCCCTAGCGATTGCGGTGCAGCGACCGCGGCTGGAAGGAGAGCACGCGCATGCGGGCAGGTACTGCTCAGTCTCGATTCTTCTTGATTGAATGCGATGCAAACTCTTCTTGATGGATTTGATCTACTCTCTCTATTCAGAAATAATTGACTTGTGTTTGTTTAGATTCAAATGTATTTATATATTAAATATGTCTAGATATATTTGAATCTAGACAAAACTCGGTTATTTCTGAACGAAGGTAGTTGATTTGATCGATCATCCCATCCCCAGATTGGATGTGATGCAAACTTCTAATTTTCTTTTTTCTCCATTGTTTTCTTGTAATATAAATGAATACGAGTAGTTATTAACTAATTATAGAATTATTGTCTCATCTGTTATACTCTTTTCGTACCGAAAAAAGATGTCACAGATTTATCTAAATTTAGATGTATCTAGACATATCTACACACTTCAGTATATAAGATGTATTAAAATTTAGACAAATTTATGACATCTTTGTAGGACAAAGCGAGTAGTTTTTACTTAATGAAAAACAGTGTTTTGTGCTAGCTGCTGCTATCAACTATTATGGTTCATATATTGCATTCACAAAAAAATATTTACAATGAATACCTAGCCCATGTTTCCTGGCGCCGCCACTGCCCGGCCATTCGTGATGGTTTCAGTTTCAAAGGGCAGGGGCATACCTATCTATTAGAGGATTGGCTTGTGGAGAAGTAGGGGAATCCATTGCTTGCTGCATTTTGGTTTTGCTGATGTGATTGGTTTGTTTTGATTGGTTCACGACTGGTAGTGAAATCAACTACTGTAAGCCTGTAACGCTTACTGATAAAATAGCCATTTTTTCTTGCAGAAATGGAGGGGAGTTTTGAAGAGTTCAGGTCAAGCTATCATGTCCAAGAGAAGTGCAGCATTAAGCTCAGCAGGCTGAAACATCATCTAGTGTTCTTTGGCTTAGCATTGTCTCAAATTTGGTTTCCTTGCTTTTGTTTTTGCGGGGATTAATCCTTCCTTGTTACCTGGGATGTACCTTTCCTTATTAGAAGAGAGAAAGCATGTGCGTCGTTGGCTACCCTAGCAGTTTGTTAGACTCTGTTTCATTTTGTCCTAAAGAACTTGAGTTGACTAAGAATATATGTTGATTCTGGGCCAAGAGAACATTTCATCCTCTCTGGTTAGAACTACAGATAGACAAGAAAATTTTCTCTTCTGATTCAAATATGAATGGGAGTTGATGGAAACAAGCAGTATGGGTGAACTTATGCTTGTTTTTCTTTTCCTGTCCACAATTCATATTTGGTCAAATACAAATGTGGTAAAATAATTCATGGAAATTCCTTATGGATTTCTATAATTAGTAAGCGGCAATTATGTAATCATCCCATGTGAACATTCAATGTTATGCTGTTGTGTGTGAATACTGTTTTGTAAAATCACTGGAAAAACATGCTCTAGAAAGTTCTCTTACAATAGCTTAAGAACCATGAAAGTATATCATCTCTTAATTAACGACTCATAGATAAAATGGGTTTGCACACTTGGATCAAAAATATATCCCCCGGATGCATTTGGTTGTCCGTTCCCCTACATGAGAAATTACTTCAGATTTTAGAAAACATCAGTTGTTAGAAATTTTATCTTATTACAAAAGTATCTGTCAATCTTATGAAGTGTATATTATTTGTGATTTCTTAAATTTATCATAGGTTTGGTAGTATGTTTTTATCTCAGTTTTACATGTACCAGGGTTTCCTCCCCTTGTTGCCAAATGAACATTCCGGATCTGGGAGAATCCCCTATGAAAACAAGGGGATTCTTTGTGCTTCTCAAAATCCCTGTTGGGGGACCAGGACCTCAAGTGACTAAGAAAATACTCCCTCCGTTCAAAAATAACTGACTTGGATTTATTTTTAAATTCGAATGTATCTAGACGTATTTTAGTGTATAGATATATTCGGATCTCGACAAACTAAGTCAGTTATTTTGGATGGAGGGAGTACGTTAATTCGGAACATGAGAAGATTTATCCTCTTGTAAGAAGTACATCTGGAAAAGTTTGTTCTAACAAATGGTGAAAAATTGTATATCTATATACGGAATAATAAAGGTCTGTCTACACTTTTTGGAACCAATTTACTCTCCAACCTATGGAAAAGGCCCATGCTGACCCTGTCAAAGAAAGGTCCCTAATTCCAGACGCTCTAGCGACACCGATAGTGCAGGCAGCTCGCCGGAGTTCCTCTGACCGGCGGCGTCGACCCCGGCCGCTAACTTCTGCAAACTGTAAGCCAAGCAACCAAGCTAGCAACTTGATCCATTTGCATGCCGTAGTTCTCACGCACTGTTGGCGTCCACTTAGCCCAGCCCAGCACTCAGCCTACGTTCTGGATGTTAGGCTGCTGTTGACCGGTGAGGCTACACGAAGTTTAGTCCCACCTCGCCTACGGAAGGAGGCGACACCTACCTTATAAGGGAGAGATTCTTTCCTCCTTTTAGTCCGGGCTTTTGGGATGGAATGGGCTCTCTTCTTATAGTTGGGCCATGAGTGCATGAACGTCCGTAACGTGGGTAGTCGAAAGGCTGAGCTAAGTGGGCCTTCTTGTCGGTATCAGAGCTAGTGATCGCCATGCCTTCCTGGGGGTTCTCAGGGGGATGGGATGTTAGGCTGCTGTTGACCGGTGAGGCTACACGAAGTTTAGTCCCATCTCGCCTACGGAAGGAGGCCACACCCACCTTATAAGGAAGAGATTTCATCAGTCCGGGCTTTTAGGATGGAGTGGGCTCTCTTCTTATAGTTAGGCCGTGAGCAAATGAACGTCTAGAACATAGACTGAGTGCTGGGCTAGGCCAAGTGGACGCTAACACGCACACATGATGAATCACGGTATTAGCTTAGCTTAATGAACGTCCGTGAGTGTGCAGACTGGTCCAGTACATGCGCGTTTAGCCGAAACGTAGGGCCTGATTCAACAGAGGCGATTCCTGGCCAGGTTGAGCTGCTCAACACTGCTGAGGCACGAGAAGGATGGTGGGATCGAGACGATGAGCTGTGTCATGCCGGTGTCTATTGCTTGCACGATTGAGCTTGGTGTTGCCTTGTGGAGCAGCTTTGCCCAAGCACAATCCTGTAGAAACCCTTTACCAGCCTCACCGCTCCATGTAATTAAGCTAAGCCCTCATCTCTCCCTGTCACATTATATCCGGTCTATACGTATTTGACATACGACGTGTGTTTTCATCTGATAAAATCAAGATGCATGGAACTTGGTCATGCAGATCAATTCTGTTGTTTGGAGTTTCGAAGTAAATACCGTCTCACAGTATGAAACTTTGGTATGCATATTAATTTTAACACAGAATTCGGTATACCTGATGTAGATATGGTAGTCTTTTATTTGCACAGATTCAAGAAGACATTTGTTCCGGCCTCATTTTTTTTCGAAATGGGGAGCGGAGCCCCGACATCTATATCAATCGATGTACACAACATTTATTTATTATTAAAATCATATTGTTTGACAAAGGCCATTACAAAGATCATACAAACCGGAACCGTCAGAACAAAACACTGAACGAAAACGATAGCCGTATCACCAACTCCCCAACGAGATCTATCAAACACCTATCTACCTGTTTCGACCCCGCCCCATGGTCATCCACACTGTTGCCACTCGTCAAAAGAAGCTGGAGTGCCTAGGCGTGGCGGTTCGAACTCAAGCAAAAGGAGCCCTAGACCTGCAGAGCATATCCACGGAGCGGCGCCCACGCACATTCTCCAGATGTCGCCACCTTCAAAATCTTTCACCAACCCGTCATCAGCATGTAGATCGATGCGCAAAATCTCGCCACACCAGCCACCGACATCACCTCGGTGCCAAGCACCCCACTCCCCCCATGCTAGCCGCTCCACCCCTCTTGCTGCTTCCATCTAACGCTGCTCCACAGGCGATGCTCCTAGGAGAGAACGTGATACCAACACCGCGGCACCAGCATCGCCCAACCCAAAGATCTTTGGGTTTCTCCCGGAGTAGCACGAGTGAGGTCGACATAAGGTGCACTGGCGATGCCTTCATCAAGGTAACGACGTGGTAACGTCGCCATCGCCTGCCAATGGCTCGGTTTTCACCGACACCTAGGTCTCCCCACCTCACTGCTGGGACTGGAAGCCGAATCGCGAGATCCGCCAAACCAGCCGCAGGCCGGCCACCTTCGACGAAGAAGATGTACACTTCCACCAAACCCAAGCCTCATATCTGAACAATATATTTTTTATCAATCCTTTATTTCCAAGAAACACATATCAGGTCTTACCGGTTCAACCTCACTTTCAATTATTTTATCTTTCTCAGGTGGTGCTAACATGCAGGCTACTAAAGATGTCTAGCTCTTCAAACCGTATGCTTTCTTCAAGATAAAGACTTTCCTGACATTCCACTGATAGACATATACTTAGAGCTCCCCATTGACCAAATATTGAACTTGAAATTTACATATTGTCTTCCTTTTGCTCTTCGTAACATTATTTATGTGGTTTTCTAATTTATTAATCCTAAACAACATTCTCGTAAATTTAGTGCAATCAAAGCCTTCTAGAGTGCCTAGATCACTACCAGAGGACATAAGGAAAAAATTGGTCACAAGAATTACAAAATATGTGAATAGAAAACGGGCAACATTGAGATGTCACACAATATTGATTCTTTTAAAATTTCAAAATTAAGAATTATCAAAGTTATGTCTTTCATGGTGCACTTCATGATATCTTTGTGCGAATTTAAGAGAACAGATTATAAACTAAGTTTAATTATGTTCGTCCGTAGCAATGCACAGACACTTTTCCTAGCTATGTATAGATAAATAAACATACAAACAATAGAGATGTCATAGAAACTAAAAGTTACACCAAGTTGCCATCTCTAGCTAAGTCTTCTGCATCTTGACATTCATCCAAGACTTGGTTATGTACACGGCAAAATATAAAATGCATAGGTTACAATAACTACAAAGTTTTGAAGAGTTGCCAAAGTCGCCCATCTTAGTGAGATCATAAGTTTGTTCAATGTGTTCTGGTGTAGGACACATCCCTTCCAAGATGGGCTATCAAACTTATTAATTGTTGCCATATTATCGGGAAAGAAGTCACGATCATAAAAGAACCAATTATGAGAACCATTGACCAACCAAACTTGAAATTACCATCGCTGCCACCAGCTTCAAGGTAGACCGAAGCACCAGGTGATAAACCACAAGATCTCGAGAATATTTGCATGAAAAAAACACCACGTGGTCTGAAACGATATAAACACCCTAAGTGGGTTTTGGTGTTAATGACATATGTATTAGGTGACTATTCTTATGGGCTTATGTTTAGGTGATAGTCCATAAGAAAAAAGTTGCAGTGATGATGGGAGGCCCTTGAACAAGAAGGGGAAATAAGGCTAAGGATTTCTATTATGCTTCCATTTCTATTTATCTTCTTATATAGGAAATATATTAATACCAAGATGATATCTACTACTGCAACTACTTAAGGACTAAAACAAGTCTAGACATCAATGACGCACACAACCAAAAACAAAAGAATAACAAAAAAAACAAAACCAAGACCCCTCTGAGGCCACCAAAGACTCGCGGTAGCAATAGCACCACCAGTGGTGATGACACTCCGACTCCAAAAAAGCTTCTCTAAAACAATGCTTTTAGGAAGGTAACAATGCACACATTAAACACCATCGTCCGGTTTAACCAACATGATCAGAATCTTGGTTTTCACCCTGGAGAAGGTCCAACATCCAAACAATTCCTTTAATATGGAAATGACTAGGGAGCCACCGTTGCCAGGTACAACCAATGAAGATGAGAACTAGGGTTTTCACCCTCAAAACTGAGACATGGAGGTCAAAGAGAACCCCCAAGAACGAAGACTACCAATGTCACCGTCCCCACTTGTCGAGAACACTGCTGCAAAGCGCCGATTGTCCAACACATATACTTCTCTCAATCCAATGTGAGTAATCTCTATGATCTTCTGAACCAACACGAGCATGCGATATGGAACCTCTAGAGTCTATCCGATCATCAAACACAACTATCATGATCCCCCATCAATACCTCGGTAATAACAGCAATAAATTTTCCAAGGCTAACCCAAGGACCCAGCTTATTATGCAACATATCATTAAAAAATTGCCAGATCCACCAAATTAACAGCAACACCAACACCCTAACATCAGCTGCAACACTTTAAAAGACCCTAAAAAACCATTGTCTACTAGTATATATATCAGCTCTTGACTTTACCGTAGTTGCCATATCATTTATCATCGCTAGTGCCACAAAAGTCACATGTTGCTAACACCTCCAACTAATACTTCTGCTTGCTCTCGTTTTATGCTAAGCTCCAACAATTTCTTTCCAAGACTATAATATCATTTTATGGGTGACATGCCCTAGGAAAAAATATAGAATCATGTGAATTCTGACATATTTAAATCGTTAACGATAATGTCATGAGTGTTATGAGAAAACTTGAGTCAAGATAGATGGATATCACCATGATCCAATGGGAAATGAATGTTCATGTCAGACCGCACTCCCGTGGTAGGGGCAGAGCAGGCGAAGAGCCCATCGCTGTGTAACATATATGTTGGTGCATATAGATTCAAGGACATTCGCACGCCTCCTGGGCGATTTTCCATGTGCTTGCCTTGGCCAGAGACGCTCTCGAGGGATCACAGAGTTTCCCGTTTGACGCCAGGAATCTTTGGAAATGTGCGCCACAACTAGGATGATGCTGATGCATACATGATGTACATGATCCAGCTGATACGATGCTCACTTTGGCCGCCCGCTTGGGTCGCCGCAGCCACTTGGATGTAGGCTGCTGCAACCTTCGGAATGGGTATCAAGGTCAACACCTGATGCGTATAGATATGTGTATGTACATGTAGTACAATGTAGGATGCTGCAATATGTAGGTGCATTAGATCCATCACTCGATCATATCAAACGCAGCAATGCTTTGGCCGTCGGGATCTCCTGCCTCTTGATCCAATCCAGCACCTCCGGAAATGGGTACACACTAGGGCTACCGAGAGATCAACTCTTTATTGGGGCACCCCACTGCTGCTGTCTGCCAATGACCTCCTCCGGCGGTGGCGAAGTGGAGGGGCGACGAAGATGGAACTTTTTGGTGGTACCGCCGGGGGCCTCCGGAGTCACTAGTGACGACCCGAGACATGATGATTTCTATTTATATTGAGTCATAGGAAATCCACACTATCGAAAGGGACGATTCTTAGGACTCTTGTAGTGATTAATTCTATCCAATATACACTTCCATAAATTCCCAGGTGAAAGTTGCTCCAATACCAATCCATTAAGCCTGCATTTTCTTCATCTTCCTAGTCTGAACATAGGTACAGATTGTCCGTTTTCATGTCCATATTGGTTCAGTAGATCTATGGATGTCCCTGGACATGCTTTCGGTGGCGGAGTTTGGGCCAAGTAGTTGGAGGAGGGGGAAATGGGCTAAGGAGACATTTTGGACCACTGTTGGGGGGCAAATAGGCCAAATGTAGGCTATTTTTTGCCAAAAACTATCAAATATGAAGGGGTATTAGGCAAATTTTTCTTGGGATGCCCCCCCGAACTGTACATAGCTCCGCCACTACATGCTTTGGATGTTAGGACTACCGAACATAGACTAGCCGAACTCAAGCCCGTCACGGTGTGAATACTAGACACATTTCATGGGGACATGTAAAAGACACCCTTCTTCTAGCTCACTTCTACACCATTGTTAAACCTTAACAACTCAATATTTCAATTTCCCCCAATCAAATCTACAAATAACTGAGGGAAGAGAAATAGGCAATCTGGATTTACGATTTCCACAATAAAAGTTGATTTACCCTTAAGTTCATTGCGAACGTTGTTTCCTTTTTTATTCGGGAAACCCTAGGCGGCTATTGTTGTTTGGAAGCTTCCAGGGCCTGGATTTGCTCGCAAAAAAATTGTAAGTTTTTGCAGATTACCTCAAAAATGTACAACTAGTCGGAAGACTCACTTTTCGGGGAGCTACAACCGAGAAGAAAGCTATACGAAGATATATCTGAGGGACTTTAGTGGGCTTTGTGCCATGGCTTCTCCAATGGAGATTTGACTCCTCCCAAGGTCGTGAACTCTAGGATACATTTTTGTGTGCTTCATTTCCCTCCACTTTATATTTATCTCTTCCTCACCTTTACTTTTATTGTTTAATTTTTTTTTTACTTGTGTTCACTCCTTGCTAGAGTATACTTGTTTCAATTTAAAATTGTTCAGTTAGTTTCTTTTTTTTTTTGCGGAAAGGGTGGATGATATTCATGTCGAGATTCTTAAAGAAAAGCCCAACATAAAAGGAAAATTACAAGATAGGAGAACTTTATTTATTTGCAAATATCTCTAGAATCAACTAACTACATCAAAATTTCTAGTCCCTTATTCACCTCCTCCATTATCTAGTCGACATCTTTAAACCTTCAGGATCGCCAGTGTTGGCGGCAACTATATGAAAGGATGGAGACAAAACCGTGAAACTTTTGCTCTCTCTTTGAAGCACTCTCAAGGCGTTATCACTCATGAAGCACAAACTGAAATAGAAGAAAACGGAAAGTGCAATCCAAGCGTTGGTATGAGCATCCCCTCCTCGCCGGCACGTGATTGGCCGTCAAAGGTGGGAAACCAACGATGGCCAAAGAACTATAGTAGCTTCATGTAGATCGCTCCGCGGAGTAGGCAGCGTACAGAAGAATTTTCTACACGGGCTCAAATATGAATGTGGATAAGAGAGATGCTGCATTGTGGATGCTCTTTAGCTTTGTTCCCCTTTCCACGCTTATATTTTTTTCCAAAGTGGATGTAGTACTATCTCCGATCCAAATTATTTGACTCAAATTTATCAAAATACGGATGCATTTAATAGTAAGTCATATCTATGTACAATTGAATCTAAACAATTCTAAGTCAACTACTTTTGGCCGGAGAGAGTGCATAAAATAACTCAGGGAAGATCAAGTAATGGTATTGTACTTAGGGTTACAAGTGGGATCCCGCGAAAGTCCGCTTTTAGTTCATTTTAATGTTTTCTACTTTAACTTTTGTCAAACAATTGTACTCCCTCCGATCTAAATTGATTGACTTAGATTTATCTAGATTCGGATGTATCTAGTACTAAAACATGTCTAGATGCATCCGAATTTAGACAAATACAAGTCAATTAATTTGGATCGGAGGGAGTACTAAAGAATTTTCAAATAAACTACTCTGTTTGTACTGTAAGGTCACTAACAATGCTACTCTGTTTTAGAAAGTTCTCGTGAACCAAAGCAGGTAAGGTTTAAAATTTACATCCTCGCTTCATTCACCACTAAAAGAAAGCCTTATCGCTAATATAGACGGCTATTCATTTCTTGTGCATAGAGGAGTCGCTATACACTTGCTGCTGGGAGGAGCGCATGGCGGCAGAGCGGACAGAAGCGACTGCGGGCCAACCACTTCTCGATACAGCTCCGGTGAAAGCTATGCCTGTATTCACACGGCACCACGCTGAGATCGTCTCCCACCTTAAAGTCCTCTATGCAGATGACGCACCCGTCGCCGCCATCAGAGACCGCGCACGCACCGCCGTACTTGTACGTCTCCAGCGACACAGCCGATGCAGCGGAGTCGACCGGCAAGGATCGCCCGGAGCCTACGTTGCCGTACACGAAGGCTTCCATTCCAATCGTTCGGAAGAGGCTTCGCATGGCTCTACCGTCTTCCTCGAGCCGCTCGATTCGTCGCTGGAGCCGCTGGAGATCGATTCGTTGGTCGAGCACCTCCGCATGCAGCCGTGCAAGCTCGTCGGAGTACGGGCTCAAATCCCGCGCTGCGCTAGCGTGGCCAGGTGGCGGCATGAAAAGGTCGAGTTCTTCGTCGTTGCTGTCGTACCCGTGCGCTTCTCCTTTGTCGTCCAGATCCGGGCCCATTGTGGCAAAAAGGATCTCTTCAAGGATTCTGTCGAGATTGTTGTCAAACTCAACGCCTCCTAGCTGCTGGGTATCCATGGTCGAAGCCCTTTCCGTTGCTAATACTCACAGAGGCAGCTGAATTTAATAGGCAATCGGACCAATTAACCGAATCGGATGGTAATAAATTTGTACAAGACGGCGAAGAAAACGAAGGAGCTGCGATCAGAACCGAGTCGGATCAGAATTCAGGACTCCGAATAGAAATTGATGGGCTTTTAGTCCATGGGCCAATTAACCTAACATGTTTGTTTCTCAAGACTGATTAGCCCAACATGGTGACCGCATCGCATGGAGTTGTTTCTCAAGTGAGTCGGAAATCTACTTTGGCGGGCTGGCGGCGCCGTCTAGCCGTGCCCCCTAATTCGCACCCTCATAGCAAATTTTGTATAAATAAAAATGACACAGATAAGTAAATATAGTTTTGATCACATAGCTTCGAACCTCCACGCTACGGCTCAGCGGCCCAGGATTAGAGGGCAGAAAAACATGAGATGAAAATGCTCTTCCGTCGGCGTCGGTAGCAACGGCTTCTTCCTCCACCAGGACGGCGAACATCTGCTTTATTGTCTCAATCCATTGCCGGGACAAAACTTTGTACACCTCACGAGCAGGGTGGCCGTGAGGGAGTGGCGGATCCAAGTTTATTTTGAAGCCTGGACGAACGGTTAATTTAAAGGCTTAATAAGATATTTTTTTTAGTCAAATAGTAATGCACTTAAGCTGTGTTGGCCGGCCGGAAGCCCGGGCAACTACCCGGGTGACAGGGATGCTAGGTCCGCCAGTGTCGTGAGGTGCGCCTGGAACAGTCGGTCAGGCTGGCGACGGGGACAAACCGAGCATGTTGGAGGCGCAGAGGTTATGCGGTTGGTGGGATGGCAGGGCGGAACGGAATAGGGTGGTTCCGCGGGCGATCTGGCGGAGAGGGGCGAAAACGGAAGGGGTGGGGTGGAGACGGATGAGATTAGGGGGAAATCTTTGTTTGTCTTGTTGTGTCCCGCTCGTGTCTTAGTTTCATTCCGTGCCTTCACTTGTCCCTGTGCATTTACTGTGTGAGATTTTCACCGCCAGCACCCCATAGGGCCTATGCGGGGTGTTGATGGCTAGAAATACTTTTAGGATTAGATACATTCGTTGTAAAGAACATACACATATTTTCATGGAAGAAACACATTTTTTTACTTGTGTAAAAAGATATTTTTCGACGACACAAAACGACTTTTCACGAGATATTTTTTTGGTTTTTAGTTTTTACTTACGACACTATTGTTTTTTATTGGCAAAATATTTTAGGACATGCAAAATACACATACATACATATTGTCAGAAAAAACATTTTAAACATAAAAATATGTTTTCCCTACTGGAAGCAACTACTCCCAAAACGCCAGTCCAATTATAGTGTGCAGTAGTAAACCTCCCCCATAGGCCCATATAAGGTTTTCTCATGGACTGCACTTGGACGGTTGAGCAAGCTTATTTTTTATTTTCCTTTCTCTACTTTAATTGATACAGAAATTTATAGTTACTAAATTAGTTTAATAACGGGCATAGTTTTTTTGGTTGCAGCAAGGAATATTATTAGGGTATGTCAAAGTCAAGTGTTCGGTTGCGCGAAACTGCCTGTCTGATCGGTGCGGCGATGGTCAGGGAAGCGAAGGCATACGACCACAAAGACTCAAAGAGGGTTATGCAAGATGGCTGTTGTGGTCGAGAAATCTATCGTTCAATGTCACATAGTCTCCCATCGAGGGGATCGATGTTAAGAATCGGTCACCGTGTCGTATACGTGTTGTATTGTGTAAACGTATACGCACTTGTTTGTACATCTGCCAAGTATATAAATAGAAGAGATGGAGGCACGTTGCCTACCACGAAACCCTAATCAGTGTTTTTATCTTGGTATCAGAGCCGAGTCCACCGCCGCCGCCGCCTCTCGCGATCGCGATCGCATCACCGCGCCCTCGCCCGCATGCAGCTCCTTCGTCCACGCAATGTCCACCTCGGCGTCCACCGCGGCGGCCTCGGCATCCACGAGCCTAGAGCTCGTCGGCCCCATCATCTCTCTGCTCGCCTCGGCGGGACCCTCCACCTCGACGGTGGTGGTGACTCCTCCCGCCGTCCGCCTCAACAGCGCCAACTTCATGCTGTGGCGAGGACTGGTGTTGCCGCCCATCTGCGGCGCCCATCTGCATGGCTTCCTCGACAACTCCGTCCCCGCTCCAGCGAAGACGATCACCGAAGGTACCGGTGATGCCGCCACGATCATTCCCAACCTTGAGTATGCGCGTTGGTGGGAACTGGATCAGAAAGTACTCGGCGTTCTGCTCTCTTCCATGGAGGAGAACATCGCCACGCAACTCATCGGCTGCAAGACCTCCGCAGCGGTGTGGTCGGCTGTCCACACCATGTTTGGTGCCCAGAACCGTGCCAACGTGAGGCACATCCGTCGTCAACTGCAGACGACGAGGAAGGGGGACATGTCGGCTGCCGCGTATATGCACGTCATGAAGGGCTTTGCCGACGCCATGGACACTGCTGGTGCCCCCATCACCGACGACGAGCTCATCGATTACATCATCACTGGCCTTGGCCCCGCCTACAACTCCATCGTCGGCGCCCTCACCGTCAGTAACGTCTCTGTTCCGTATGCAGACTTTTACTCTCACGTCCTCTCGTTTGGCGCTTGAGCCTGGCAGGCGAGACCGTGGAGTGGTCTTCCTCCGCGGACGCTGCCTCTCGTCCTGGCGGTTATGGTGGCAGTACTTCGTGGCCACGCGCGCCCACTTTCCCGTCGGCCCCTATAGCACCCCCGGTTGGTGCCTACCAGCCCGGCTACGGTGGCGGCAATGGAGGCCGTCCGACCCCTGGTGGCGGCGGTTATGGCTAGCCCTACGGCTAGTACTCGGGCGGCTACGGTCAGCCCTATGGCCAGCACTCGGGTGGCTACGGCCAGCCCACCGGTGGTGGCGGCCACGGTCGCCCTAACTACAACAACGGCAACGGCGGAGGCAACCGCGGACGTCGCCGTCAACGTCCTCAATGCCAAATATGTGGGTACTGGGGGCACGTCGCGTCGGAGTGTCGGAATCGCTTCAACCCCGACTTCGTACGTGCCAACAACCAGCGCTCTGGGAACTCTGCCTCGACGGGTTCTCATGCTCCTCCGGCCTGGATCATGGATACCGGGGCTACGGATCATCTGACGAACGATCTTCAGCGACTTCACCTGCAAGAGCGTTATGGCGGGACAGACCAGGTTCAAGTGGCCAATGGGGTAGGTTTGTCTATTGCACACATTGGTCATTCCTCTTTAGCCGGTTCATCTTTGCAACTAAACAATATTCTCCATGTCCTGCACATTAATCAACATCTCCTTTCAGTATATCGTCTTGTCTCTGATAATGATGTCTTTGTTGAGTTTCATCGTCATTTTTTCTGTGTTAAGGACAAGGCCACCCGGAGAACTCTACTTCACGGTAGAAGCTATGGCGGTCTCTACCCCATCCCTTTTAGCATCGTCGTCATCATCTCATCATGCTTTGTCCGGTGCGAAGACTACATCGTCTCAGTGGCACCAACGTCTAGGTCATCCTATGAACAATATAGTGCAAACTATTGTTAAGAACCATGATTTATCCTGTACTCCAGTTGATACTTCTTCGATTTGTGATGCATGTCAGCGTGCCAAAAGTCATCAATTATCATATAATTTGTCTCAGCGTGTTACCACTATGCCTCTTGAGCTTGTTCATTCTGATGTGCGGGGTCCTGCCGTGGCCTCTTCTGGTGGTTTTAAGTACTATGTTAGCTTCGTTGATGACTACTCTCGCTTTTGCTGGATTTATCTCCTTAAGCACAAATCTGATATTGAACATGTGTTTTATGCCTTTCAGGCTCATATTGAGCTTCTCCTCAATACCAAAATCAAGGCCGTTCAGTCCGATTGGGGCGGTGAATACCATCGGCTCCATCAATATTTTCAGCGCACCGGCGTGTCTCATCGTGTGTCTTGCCCACACACTTCCCAGCAAAACGGTGTTTCCGAACATAAGCACCGTCACATAGTCGAAACCGGTCTCGCTTTACTTGCCCATTCGTCTCTCCCTTTGCGTTTTTGGGACGAAGCTTTCTTGACAGCATGTTATCTGATTATCGCATGCCTACTCCGGTTCTTAACAAAGATACTCCTATTTTCCGTCTTCTCAAAACTCAACCAAACTATGAGTTTCTTCGTATCTTTGGTTGCGCGTGCTGGCCTAGTCTTCGCAAGTACAACGCGCATAAGCTTGAGTTTCGCTCGAAAATGTGTGTTTTCTTAGGCTATAGTCATATGCATAAGGGCTATAAGTGTCTCGATCGTTCTACCGGTCGTATTTACATATCTCGAGACGTTGTCTTTGATGAGTCGGTCTTCCCGTTTGCCACTCCCGGAGTTACCGTAGATATTCCTACCCTTCGGCACGCCATCACTTTCCCTGAGTCTGAACCGGCTACGAGTGATCATGTGCGGCAATACGACCTTTCTTATTTGTCTACTAACCTACTGTCTCGAGATGATGCTTTGCATGTGCAGGTTCCTGGCGTGATCGATGTACATGCCCCTACCCCAGGACCCTCTACAAACGCGCCTGAGGCGGGCGCCACACGCTCAGGGTCGCCCGAGCCAGCTGCTCGTAGCTCGCCCGAGCCAGCTGCTGCCTCGACGCTGCTTGGGTCGGCTCCTCCCAGTCGATCATCATCGCCGCACGCCGGATCGCATGACTCAGCCCCCGCGTCTCCGCTCCAGCATGGAGCTGACGCGCCGTCGCCCGCACCTGCTCCTGGTCATGGTGCGACCTCGTCATCAGCCCCTAGTCATGGCATGGTGACGCGTCTCCGTGACAATACTCGTCGCGAGAAGACCTACACCGATGGCACAATACGATATGATTCGCGTAGGCGTGCTCTCTTTGTAGCCCTGGTATCTCATCGGGATGCTCTTTAGGATCCGGAGTGGCATGCAGCGATGTCAGAGGAATTTTCTGCTCTATCTCAGACGCAAACATGGACGCTGGTTCCCCGTCCTCCTGACACAAATATTGTTGGCAGCAAATGGATCTTCAAGACTAAGCATCGTCCTGATGGTTCCGTTGAGAAGCACAAGGCTCGCCTTGTTGCCCGCGGATTTACACAGCAACATGGCATTGACTATGGTGATACGTTCAGCCTAGTGGTGAAGCCTGCAACTATTCTCTTGGTTCTCTCCCTCGCAGTCTCTTGAGGATGGACTCTTCGTCAAATTGATGTGAGTAATGCTTTTCTTCATGGTTTCCTGTCTGAGGATGTCTATATGCAGTAGCCTCCTGGTTTTGAAGATGCTTAGTATCCGACACACGTATGCAAATTGCAGCGTGCTATCTATGGTTTTAAGCAGTCTCCTCGTGCTTGGTATGCTCGCTTGAGTGCTCGGTTGCTTCAGCTTGGTTTTGTTCCCTCAAAAGCAGATACGTCTTTGTTTATCTTTAACCAGGCTGGTGTCCAAGTATTCATGATGGTTTATGTGGATGACATTGTTATTGTTGGATCTACCTCTGTGGCAGTTGAAGGTTTGGTTCGTTCCCTCTCGGACACATTTCCTATCAAGGATTTGGGCACTCTGGAATACTTCCTTGGATTGGAAGCGTCGTACAATTCAGGAGGCATGACACTTATGCAGCGCAAATATGCGCTTGATTTGTTGCATCGGGTAAACATGAAGAATTGTAACCCCACTTCCACTCCTATGGTCACAACCGAGCGGCTTGCTCGAGATACAGGAGCCCTGCTCGAAATAGAAGATTCTTTCCGATATCGCAGTGTTGTTGGTAGCCTGCAGTACTTAACTCTCACTCGCCCGGATATTTCCTTTGCGGTGAATAAGGTATGCCAATTCCTCTCTCAACCAACTGAAGTTCATTGGGAGGCTGTCAAACGTATTCTGCGTTATGTGAAAGGGACATTGGATACTGGTCTGCGCATTCGCAAGTCATCACAGCAGAATATTAGCATATTCACTGATGCCGATTGGGCTGGATGTGTTGATGATAGACGCTCTACGAGTGGCTTTGCAGTTTTCGTGGGTCCGAATCTTGTTTCATGGAGTTCGAAGAAGCAGCCCACGGTTTCCAGGTCCAGCACCGAGGCGGAATACAAGGCACTCGCAAATGGAGCAGCTGAAGCTATGTGGGTCAGTTCTTTGCTTACAGAACTAGGTGTTTCCCAACAGCAGACTCCAGTTTTGTGGTGTGATAATCTAGGGCCAACTTACCTCACAGCAAATCCAGTCTTTCACGCTCGAACCAAGCATATCGAGATTGATTTTCATTTTGTGCGAGAGCAAGTTGCTGACGACGCTTTGGAGGTGAGGTTTATCTCTTCTAGTGATCAGTTGGCTGATGTCTTCGCCAAGCCAGCTACACGGCAGATGTTAGACCGTTTTAGAACCAATCTAAATCTTGTAAATAATAGCGGTTTAGATTGAGGGGGAGTGTTAAGAATCGGTCACCGTGTCGTATACGTGTTGTATTGTGTAAACGTATACGCACTTGTTTATACATCTGCCAAGTATATAAATATAAGAGGTTAGGCACGTTGCCTACCACAAAACCCTAAACAGTATTTTTATCTATTGAAACATGTGTGGCATCAAGCACAAGTTGGAAAGGGCCACAACCTGCTTCTATAGTCTTCTCTAGGATCTGGCTGGCGACGAGTAGTGAGCGGGTAGTGAGATTACTAGCAACAATGGCGATAATAAGGTGGAAACACATGATCTTTGATCAAGAAATGTTGATGCGCGTACGATATATGATGGTGGGCACTCGAAGCACGAATCTCTGAAGAAAGATCCTTAGATCCTGACCTATGGTTGGACTGATCATCATCGAAGCACGTGTGACTTATATTTCTTGAAGGAGGTATCTACTTCTCTTTATTCGATCAGTTGTGACAAAATTTGTGGCATGATAGCGAAGATACTTCACGAAGGCGGATAACATCGATATTTTTTCTTTTTTTCGTCAACCTCTTGGACATTGATAACTGGTTTACTTGGCATTATGAGGTTGTCACAAAATATTGTTGTAAGCATCTACTGATAAAGATGACGGCGTTTATCCTCATATTTGGAAAAGTAGAGTGCCCCATGACTGATAATCGATATCAGCACTGACAAGCACTTTCAATGGTCACTATTTTATCTAAAACTATTCCCTTCGACCCATATTTGTTGACTCTGATATATCTAGATACAGATATATCTAGACACAATATCCGTATCTAGATAAATCCGAGTCAATAAATATGGGTCAGAGGGAATACTAAATTTGCAGAGTAACCGCTAACATGCGTCTTGGTTTTGCATCGCTGGAGATCTAGACACTTTTTGCTCTAAAGAGAATATAATATGAAAGCGATACTAATAATATCAATACTCCCTTCTCCCTCCCGCCTCCCTAGAGCCACCTCACGCTCCTCTCCCTTCCGCCGCCACCGCCGGCGGGCGTCGCCGGCATTGCCCGTGTGGTGCCCTTGCGGGGATGGTGGCGATGACCCCTTCTTCTACTCGGTGCAGGGAGCTCGGCATAGGAGTTATCTTCCTCCTGGCGGTGTTGCACAATCGGTGGCGCTCCGGCGAAGTCTATGATGGTGGTGGGGCAGGGGTTTTGCTGCCTGGCGGTGGTGGTGGCATGTCTGGGCATGTATGCGGTGCCCCAAAGGCCCAGATCTAGGCCCTTTGGGACCAATCTAGGTTAGGGCGGGTCCCTCGAGCTCAGGACGCCTCTAGTTGGGTCGATAAACTGCTCAGGACAGGGGTGGTGGTGACACCGATGCGTCTGCAGTAGCGCATCGATCGGAGCTTCATGGGCCCGATCCGGGCCTAGGTTGAACTGGTGTGCTCCTGCTGCTACGTGTGATCTGCTACTGCTATGGTGGTGGTTGTTGTTCCCTCCTAGGTGGTTGTGGTATTGCTGCCCCATGTCTACGATGGTTTCTTCTCGATCCGACCGACTTCACAATATTTGCTTGGTGAGGCGTCAATGATGACTGCAAGAACGTGTTGGGGCATGTTGGTGGGCGGCAAGTTTGGTAAAATGCAACAGATTGTATAGGGTTATGCTTTTTTGGAAGTCGGGAGAAATTCTTGTCATCTCGGTCGACACCAATACGGTGATAACTACGGGTACCGACGTCCTTCTTAAAGGGTGTCAGGTGTATCCTTTTCCTACTCTTCTTTGTGTACCAGGAGAAATCCTAGGAGCAGTCTAGGCAACAACATCGTCATCGCACTCCTTCTTGATGGTATTGCTTGGTACTTGGCAATTCGGAAGTATATGAGTGTCATGGGACTTATCTGGAGGGCGCAGCGGTTGCAGAATCATCATCCCTTGTCGATATGGAGCTATTGGGCATTAGTTTCTCTTTCTTTATTTTGTATTTTCTCTTGGGATTATTTGTGTTGTCTGCCCCATAGCGGTCTAGAAGTTGTAGTGTTGTTGCTATATTAAACTCACTTATAAGAGCATCTCCAACAAATGCACTAAACTAGTGCTCCACTTTTGGTTTGAGGGCACCGTTTTAGCGATTTTAGTGCACAACAACTGGCAGCCGAAATCAGAATGCACTAAAAATATAACGCACCGCATGTAGCGGTTTACTAGACGCACTAAAATATGGTGCCACGGACACATTTTTGCACATATGAGCATCAAAACAAGATCAATCTAGATAAAATAAATAAACTGAAAATCAAATAAAACATACAACTTGAACATAGTTCATCAAAACGACATACTAGATAAACACACGCCCATACTAAACGACGGATAAACTAGAACATAGTAGATAAATACATACATAAACTGAACTACTCATCATCATCATCCAAACTACCCTCATTGGTCGTGTCGGATAGGTCGAGCCACATGTCGTCTTCGATGGTCAATGGATCGGCGAGCTGCGCCTCGATGAAGGCCTTCCTCGCCTTCTTCGCCGCCCTCTCTTCCTTCCTCTATGCTCTCCTCGTCGTGTAGAAGGCCTGCCCGGCGAGCACGTCCTCTGGAAAGGTCGTCCCCCACACTGGCATGGCCCGCTCGTCCTCCTCGACGATGAGAAAATGCCGCTGATTTTGGCGATGGCGCAGTTGGGCCTCGTGCATGAGGAGGCGTGGCACTGACACCACCATCTTCACTTCTTCGCGACTGTTGACATCATCGAAGTTCATGTTGGAGCGATGCAACCTAACCTCCACGCCACCACGTCATATGTGCATGCCACCTCTCGGGCAGAGTCGAATGTGCCCAGCCCCAGGAGAATGCCGGCAGCCCCGATCTCGGCCGATAAGTTGCCCATCGGTCGTGCACGCATGCCAATGAAGCTGCTGGAGTTGAAGGCACGACATTGCGGAGAAATCCTGGTGGCGGCGGCTGAGGTTCGGAGGTGGATAGCAAAATCGGGAGGACACTGCGGGAGTTGCCGACGGTGGGGACGGGCCTAATCTACGGGGAGGGTGGTGGGGAATGGCACTAGCGGCGGGATTCGATGATGGTAGGGGGTGGACGCAGGCGGTGGGAAAATTTCATGTTAGGTGTGTGTGCGTCTAGTTTTATGGTGAAATATAGCACACGTGATAGGGCATTTTGGGGCGTGCATTAAAATCTTAGTGCACGGTTTTAGTTTAGACCATCTGCTGGAGATTTTTTTTTTGCCAAGACGCACTAAAAAGCAGTTTTTTTCCCACCCTATTTTGGTGCATAAGTTAGAGATGCTCTACCTATCCATTATAGAAAATTACAGAATTAGAGAGTCGTTTTGTTTCTAAGCTAGGATATTGGCAAGGGAAACTACTCTCTTATGGGGATCGTCTAGTATTGATTAATTCGGTGCTGTCTAGTTTACCAATGTTTATGGTATCTTTTCTAGAAATTAATAAAGGGGTGAGAAAAACGTCTGGACTTTTTTAGATCTAGATTTTTGGCAAAGTGATGATATTAAAAAAATATAGACTCTCTAAATAGAATATAGTTTGTCGCGCGAAAGACAAGAGAGGTTTAGGGATTGAGGTACCTGAGATTAAAAAAAATGTTTACTTAGCAAGTAGTTTTTTAATTGTTAGCTTTGTGACAATTAAATAACGAAGAACGAAAATAAAATCGCAGCAAGGGGGACATAGATTTAACGTGGAAAACCCTCTCCAACAAAGAGAGAGGAAAAAACACGGACGCCAGCCAACGAAATTTTACTATAACAGGAAGTGTTTACACAACGACGGGGATTTCACAGATACAACTTGTCCTAGCCGGTGGCTTACAAGAGGTATATATAGCGGTGATAACCTAGGTCATCAACGATCCGTATCGGCCCAAGCCTTCGGCGATGGGCCTCGCTCCGCTCCGTCAGAAGTTGGCCTTTACTTTGTAGAATTTGGATTAACATATAATAAACTCCACCTTGAGATAAATTCCTTCTTGTAGCATCAAAAGTAATCATCTCTCTGAACAAACAAAGGAAACACTTTCGACGCCAACAACCATTTGGGATAAGTAGTTATACCACCTAAGCTTGAGCATAGCTCAAACTTAGCAACAAGAACAAGCTTTGTCATCATATCAGCAGGATTATTATGAGTGCTTATCTTGTATACCTTTAGTGTACTTTGTACAACAATGTCACGAACATAATGGTACTTGATATCAATGTGCTTTGTTCTCTCATGGAACATCTGATCCTTAGTAAGGTAAATAGCACTTTGACTGTCACAGAACAGGTTAATGCAAGAATCATCCTGACAAAGCTCAGCATACAAATCTTTCAACCAAACAGACTCTTTGCAAGCTTCAGCAATAGCCATATATTCTGCTTTGGTTGTAGATAGAGCAACAACTGGTTGCAGCTTACCTTCCAACTCACGGCACATCCACCTACCATGAACATGTAACCTGTGAGGGACCTCCTCTTATCCAAGTCGGCAGCAAAATCTGAATCCACATAGCCTGCGAGTCCCTCACCAGTCTTGCCAAACTTCAAGCAAGCGTTGGATGTGCCACGGAGGTACCTGAAAATTCACTGAACAACTTTCCAATGTTCTTTACCAGGATTAACCATGCAGCGACTCATCAAACTCATAGCATAAGATAAATCAGGGCGAGAACAAACAATAGCATACATCAAGGAACCAAGAGCACTAGAATAAGGAACCTGAGACATGTACTCAATATCTTCATCAGAACTAGGACATTGCAATGCTAACAATTTAAAGTGAGGAGCAACAGGAGTACTAACTGATTTTACATCGTGCATATTAAAACGTTGAAGAACTTCCTCAACGTAACTTTGCTGACTAAGAAACAACAACCTAGATTTTTTGTCCCGTTTAATTTCCATACCTAGGATTTTGTTAGCAGCACCAAGATCTTTCATCTCAAATTCAGTACTTAGGCGTGCCTTCAAAGTACTGATTTCTCTCATGCTCTTGGCAGCAATTAACATATCATCAACATATAATAGCAAGTAAATGGGTGATCCATTAACAAACTTTATATAAACACAGCTATCAAACTGAGATCTCTTAAAACCTTGTGAGATCATAAATGAATCAAACCTTTTATACCACTGTCTTGGAGATTGCTTCAAACCATAAAACGATCTCTTCAATTTGCACACAAAATCCTCTTTTCCAGGAACTATGAACCCTTCAGGTTGGTCCATGTAAATCTCCTCCTCGAGTTCACCATGCAGAAAAGCAGTCTTTACATCTAGCTGCTCAAGCTCAAGATCATGCATAGCAACAATACCAAAGAAAGCACGAATAGAACTATGCTTCATAACCGGAGAGAAAACATCATTATAATCAATACCTGGAATCTGGCTGAAACCTTTTGCTACTAACCTTGCCTTAAACCTTGGAGGCTCATTAGGAGACAAACATTTCTTTCTCTTGTATATCCACTTATAGCGGATGGCCTTCTTCTGTTTAGGCAAACGCACAACTTCCCATGTGTCATTCTTATCAAGCGATTGCATCTCTTCTTGCATAGCAGAAACCCACTTCTCGCGGTCAACGGATGCAATAGCCTCATTGTATGTAGCAGGTTCAGTATCATGCTCCACCTGTTCAGCACAACTCAAAGCATAATGAGCAAGATTACACTCTTCAATTAAGCGACGAGGTGAAACTATTTTACGCCTCGGTCTATCAGCAGCAATAGATTCCTGTGGCTGCTGCAAAACAGTAGGTGAGTGCTGAACAACATCATCATCAATATTTTCCTCATGATTATCATCAACAACAACATTATTATCAACAGTTTTCTGCAGGTGCTCCACCTGCACACTAACTCTCTCCTCTCCAATAGCAACAGGAGAGGGATCTGATGGCAAGCTATCATGATACATAACGAATTCATTGAAAACAACGTTCCTACTCAACACAATCTTTTTAGTTTCAGGATTCCATAGTTTATATGCCTTAACTCCTGAACCATAACTAAGGAATATGCACTTGACAGCTCTAGGCTCTAACTTTCCATTATCAACGTGAGCATAAGCAGTGCAACCAAAAACTCTCAACTGTGAATAATCAGCAGGCGAACCTGACCATACCTCAATAGGAGTTTTCTTCTCAAGTGGAATAGAAGGTGACCTGTTGATGAGGTAGCACGCTGTGTTGGTTGCTTCAGCCCAGAAACATCTATGCATACCTACATTGGACAACATACAACGAGCCCTCAAGATGATGGTTCTGTTCATGCGCTCAGACACACCATTCTACTGAGGAGTGTAAGGGATGGTGTGGTGCCTGATCACACCATCATTACTGCAAAACTCCTCAAACTCATTAGAACACATTGTCAGTATGTAGTACCTTTACCTTCTTTTTAGTTTGTTTTTCTACCATAACTTTCCACTTCTTAACAGCATTAGATTTGTGTTTCAGAAAATATGGTCACACTTTTCTTGAGTAGTCATCAATAATAGTAAGCATGTAATTAGCACCATCAATAGATGTCTTACGGGAAGGCCCCCATACATCAGCATGCACATAATCTAAAATGCCTTTGGTGGTATGAACGGAAGCATTGAATTTAACTCTTTTATGCTTACCAAAAACGCAGTGCTCACAGAACTCAAACTTACCCAAGTTGCAACCATCAACCAGTTCTCTCTTAACCAACTCTGCCATGCCATGTCATTAGAATCATTATAAGTAGCAGCAGCAGCAATACCAGACAAAGTGCTACCTCTAAGAACATATAACTTAGCAGAATTCATATCACCTATCATGTGAATAAGAGAATCTTTTGATACCTTTAATAATCTACGTCCACCGGCGTACTTGTATCCATCAACGTCCATGGTACTTAGGGAGATCAAATTTCTGGCCATGCTTGGTATGTGATTCACCTCATTCAACGTACGCATCACGCCATCATGTGTCTTGATCTTAACAGATCCAATTTCGACAATATGGCATGGGTTATCATTCCTCACACGTACAAAATCTCCAGTCTGCACAGACTCATATGAACTGAACCAATCTTTGTTACAATAAATATGAAACGAGCATGAAGTATCAAGTATCCATTCATCATCACGAGATGCACAAGTAGCAAAAACGGCTAAACATTCACCGTCATAACTATCACCAGAAACAACATCAGTCTTACCAGAACCTTGATCCTTATCTTTCGGTTGGTAAGTTCTGTTCCTTTTCTCCTTATTCTGTAGCTTCCAACAATCATCAATAACATGATTAGATTTCTTACAATACCTACAGAACTTGTCCTTTTCCTTGGACTTTGAACGACTTCTGTCGTCTTTGCTCTTATCTCGGTTGCCATGGTTGTTAAATCTCTGCTCGTTCCTGCCACGAAGCTGCAGAGCTTCAGCCTTGGAAGACGCCCCATATGCCTGCACCATAGTGTTCATCTTTTCCCTCTGTTTGAGGGCATCTTGTACTTCATCAAGGGTTATTTTATCACGGCTCAACAACATTGTATCACGAAAATGTGTATAAGAACTAGGTAGCGAGCATAAGAGTAATAGAGCTAGATCCTCATCATCATATTTTACTTTCATAGATTGCAAATCAGAAATAATCTCTCTGAAAAGAGATAAGTGATTCATTACCGATCCACCTTCCTGCAATCTATGCGAGAACAACTTCATCTTTACATGCATCTTACTGGTTAGATCCTTTGACATGCAGATCGATTCGGTTTTCCCAAAGGGCGAGCAGATTTCTGCCAAAACTTTCTGCAAAATATTATTGGACAAATGAAGTTGAATCATAGACAAAGCTTTACGGTCCTTCCGCTTCTCTTCTTCAGACCAGCTCTTAGCATCATCTTTCCCGAATCCTTCCAGTGCTTCATCCAGATCTGAAGTTTGGGCAAGAATCGCCCGCATCTTCACCTGCCACAAGCAGAACCTTGTGGAGTAGTCCAGCTACGGTAGATCGAACTTCAATGACGACATGTCGCAAACCCTAGATTAGAACATGGTGCTCTGATACCACTTGTTAGCTTTACGACAAGTAAATAACGAAGAACGAAAATAAAATCACAGGAAGGGGGACACAGATTTAACGTGGAAAACTCTCTACAACAAAGAGAGGGAAAAAACCACGGGCGCTAGCCAGCGAAACTTCACTATAACGAGAAGTGTTTAGACAACGCCGGGGATTTCACAGATGCAACTTGTCCCAGCCGGCGGCTTACAAGAGGTATATATAGCGGTGATAACTTAGGTCATCAACGATCCGTATCGGCCCAAGCCTCCGGCGACGGGCCTCGCTCCGCTCCGCCAGAAGTTGGCCTTTACTTTGTAGAATTTGGATCAACATATAACATTAATTGCTTACTCAAGATGGCATGTGGAAACAAATACTCCAAAATAAATACTTGCAAGATAAGACGTTGTCTCAAGTAATGACCAAACCTACCGATTCCCCTTTTTGGAAGGGCCATATGCGTGTGAAAGAATTTTTATTTACCAATGGCTTTTTTAAAATTAGAGATGTAGAAAGTGCACGCTTTTGGAAAGATATATGGTTAGGACAAACTTCATTGGCTCATAAATATCTGTCATTGTATAAAATTGTGCAATGGAAGAATGTCCGGTGGCAAATGTCTTTGGCCAATCACCTCTAAATATTGGTTTTAGAAGGTCTTTAACTGGTAATAAGTGGATACTATGGTTAAACTTATGTCGACGATTAATGACAGTTCAGCTAAATGATACTCCTGATGAGTTTATTTGGAAGTTTACTTCCACGGGTAAATTTACAGTCAAATCTATGTATCTAGACCCAAATGAATGGGCACACTAGATTCTTACAAAGGTACTTGTGGAAACTGAAAATTCCTTTAAAGATAAGGATATTCATGTGGTTTCTTACAAATAAAGTGTTATTAACAAAAGATAATCTAGCCAAAAGAAAGTGGAAGGGATATAAAAAATGTTGTTTATGTGATTCATTGGAATCTGTTGAATATCTTTTCATCTCATGTCCTTTTGCTCGTATCATTTGGCATATGACTTTAACTGAAACTTTTTAGTTGCAACCTACTTATAACTAAAAACTCATTTAAAACTCACTTGCAACTATAAAATCTTAAATGCAACCCACTTGCAACTCTTATTGTAGCACAAATCACGATGCAATTCAATGGTACGAGAGGTGACTGATAAATAACTATTTTTCGAATGCCTAAGAAATAGAAAACATCTATATTAATAGGTACGGGACGGAAGTCTGTTTCGAGGAAGTCTGTTTCGATGAGGATACTAAAATCCTATTTCAAGGAGGATAATATTATATCTGCCTTTTGCAAGTGAGGGGCAAACAAATATCCATAGGTAACAAGGTCCAAGAAATGGTGCTTTCGCACTTCTTGCAGCTAAATTTACACATCAACGAATTGTCTGTACCATTAAGCGCTCTCCTGGAACAAAAAATCTCAATTGACAAATTCCACAACAATATCTTGATTTGGAATTAGAGTCTCATGTATTATCTGATGGATCTACTCCCTCCGTTTCAAAATATAAGATGTTTTAGCTTTGTGAAAGGAGTGTACCTAAATCCTTTTAGTGTGTAGGTTCATATAGATTTGGAGTGAACCTACACACACAAAAAAGTCTAGATATACTCATTTCACAATGCTAAAACATATTATATTTTGAAACTGATGGAGCCCCTTCTTTTATGCTTCCATGTCTCACTGTCTTGTTTTTTTAGTACTATCTAAAATAACTTGGGGCCAAAAAAGAATTGAGTAACGCTCTCAAATAAAAGATATACTCCTCCGTTCTGAAAAGAATGTCGCGAATTTATCTAAATTTTAATATATCTAGATACTATGTAATATATATAGATATATCTAAATTTAGATAAATTTGAGACATCCTTGTCATAAAGGAGGAGGGATAAGAATTGAGTAACTTCGTGCTGCCTTCGCTCTTGCACACGAAATTGCTAGCAGTCCACACGTGTCTCTGGCCGTCAGCAGCTCACGTGCGAAATATGAACTTTGCAAACAATTCATTACCAAAAGAGCTTGATAATTCAGCTAAAAAAAAGAGCTTGATAATTCGTAGACTTCGTTATTGGGAGCTTGCGCCGAGGTCGTCCCCGGCGGCAGGCAGCGCGTGGCGGCAGAGCGGACAGTAGCGGCTGCGCGCCAACCACCGCACGAGACAGCTCCGGTGGAACCTATGCCTGTTGTTACACGGCAACACGCTGAGATCGTCGCCCACCTCGAAGCCCTCGCTGCAGATGACGCACGTACCGGCTCCATCATCAGACACCGCGCACGCGCTGCCGTACTTGTGCGTCTCCAGCGACGCAAAAGACGCGGCTGAGGCCGGCTCGCAGTTGCCGCATCCGTTTGCTTCCTGGTACCCAAGGACTGCAATCTCTAGGTCGGTCTCCGCACCAAGCCGTCGAAGCTCCTCCAAGATCGGCCCGCTCAAATACCGCGCGGAGCCACCGTACCTGGGAGGCGCCATGTAAAGTTCAAGTTCCTTCCCGTCGTCGCTGTCGGTCCCGTGTGCTTCTCTCCTTCTGTTTGGTTGCTAATATATGGACGGCTGCCCTAATTAGGCAGTGAGACTAAGTAACCGGGTCGGATTAGAGTACTACGTACTGTAGATGATAAGGAAAAGAAAGGAGTTGCGACCGGATTAGCTAAATCCGATCAGAAACGGCTGCGTTCGGCACTTCGGCCAATAATGGTCTATGGGTCATTAAGCCTGACCGTGCTACTTCACTAGTCACCATATGTCTCCATCGATTAAGGACTGTCTACGTCTCAGTTGATGTGATTTTCTCGTGTCTCAATCGATTATGAAAACGGAACTTATAATTGTTTTCATTTAGTGGTAGATCCTTCATACGCTTCATATTTGGAAAATGATACTCCTGCCCCGGAGGATATCGTGACTTTTATCCCCTGGGTGCGAGAACGATCGTGGTAGGTCCCACCTACCTTATCTCTTCCTCAGCTTTTTCTCTCCCCAATGTTCACGCCGAACGTATCTCGTTGCGCCGCCGTCACGCCCTGTAGCTCGCGCCGCTGCGCGCCTCTCCGGCGAACGCCCCCTCCCCCCTCCCGCCTGCTAGTGCCTCTCCGACGGACGACCGCGGCCTACCCTTCCTCGCGTGGCTGCCCTGTAGCTCGCGCCGCTCAGCGCTGCCATGCTGGTTGCCGCCCCAGGGCCTCGCGCTTCTGCTGTCCCACGACGGCCGGCCGCAAGGACGACGGCCGGCGCCACCGCTCGACCATGACTCTTGTCGCTCCCTACCTTCTCCCCTTTTCTCCGCATGCATGCCATGGCCTAGAGCTCGGACCATAGACGGGATGTGCCACCCCACACGGTGGTGCTACCCCCGTCCCTACAGCGAGTTGTCGCCGCCCTTGTGTCACCCACCTCGCCGGAGCGCCGCGCTGCCATCCCGCTCAATCGTCCCTCTCCTGCGCAGCCGCCGCCGCCGCGAGAACCTCGCCGGAGCACAGTTGGTCTAACGGCGGGCAGGATTGGTCTAACGGTGGCCGGCGTTGCTGCCGAAGACGCCCGGTGGTGCTACCGACGACGGCCGAAGTTCCTCCTGCAGCGCCTGGCGTTGCTACCGACGGCGGCTTTCTTTGCTCCCTGTGGTGCCTAGCGTTGCTCCCCACGGCAGGCAAGGTTGCTCCCCATGGCAGGCAGGGTTGCTGCAAGGGGTACGAGGGGCTGCTAGCAACGGCTGAAGTTGTTGCTACATGTACGGCGACGGATTTTTGCTACCGACGGTCGGTGTCGTCGCTACCGACGGTCAATGGATTTGCTACAGTAGTACAAATATTTTGCTACAATCGTTCTCCTATTTTTTTGCTAAGACATCCCCAATGAGGTCTCCGACGAGGTGCCCAGAAAAGTCTCCGGCGAAGTAGGTTTTTTGCTACATTAGAAGAACTTTGTTGCTACAAACGTCTTGTGTTTTTGCTACAACAGTGTCAACTTTTTGCTACACGGTCTCCGGCGAGAGTCACCGGTGAGTTTTTTTCGACGATGTTTCCGGCGAAGTCGGTTTTGCTACATTAGTACAATTTTTTTGCTGCATGGTCTCCGGCGAAGTCTCCGATGACGCGTTCTATTTTTGAAACGAACCATTTTTTTTTTTTGCTTCGGAAGCAAAAGCCAGGACATTTGTAGCAAAAAGGGGTATGCGTAGCGTTCGCCTTCATATTTTGACCTTCTATGTCTTAGTTGAGTGATTTTCTCATGTCATGAAAAGTTCATCGACGTACAGGAACAACCAAACAATCCGGCCTCCACATCACAAGATTACGCTGCAGAACAGATAAATAACTAGGCAGAAGTAACAATATGCTAGTCGTTACTCGAAATCAGGTAACTGGTTGATGGTTCCATCACTGGCCCGCTCGTCGTTCTGACTGCCCTCGGTGGGCAGTGCATGGCGACACAGCGGGCACACATGGCTGCAGGCCAGCCACTCGGCGATGCATTTCCGGTGGAACCTATGCCTGCCGGAGCACGGCACAACGCTGAGCTCGTCTTCCACCTCGTAGTCCTGCACGCAAATGACGCAGCCTGTGCCACACCCGGCGTCACCTTCCGATCCGCCGTACGTTACCCTCTCGAGACCACCGATCGCAGCGACGGAAGCGGCGGAGACGGCGGCGGCGCTCTCATGGGCGCCACCGTCGAAACCCGCCACGGACCGTTCTTGCGAACGGACGCGCGCCTCGATACCCGCGAACAAGGCGTCAGCTTCAAGTGACGCCGATAGCTGCGACTCCTCATCTGTCTGCCGAAGGTAGGCAACGTCTTCTGGAGGCAGGTATCGGCTGAGAAATGTGTAGATGTCACCGTCGTCGTACTGTGCAGCCGACGCGTCGTACGATGCTGCTTGCACTCCCTCCACGTCGATCTGAACTAGGGCCATGTTCTCGTCCAGCCTGACGTCGGACATCGGCTCCATCACTCGTCTGGCGACAGTCTCCTCCCCACGGCGTCGGCCGCCAGAGCTGCTGGGGATGGAACTGCTGGCTGGTCATTGTCCATCGTCTTAGGTAATCGGTGAATTGGGTACACGGATTACTGCAGATGATGGCAGCTGTTTCTGCAATATTTATGGAGTGAGTGCTCCAATCCAACTCGGTGACGGGGTTCGACTCGGACGTGCTTTCCGTATCATACCTGGCCATGAATTTCGTTTCCAGATTCAAACAGTTGGCCCGTCTTACTCCGAATTAGTCCCAGTCGACAGGCAGGGCCAGCCCACAAGCCCATGCATGTAAGGAACAGGCCTTACACCTAAAGAGAGTTTGCAACAGCTCTGCTCCATTTTCCACATGTTTGTAGATAGGGATGTAATCGGATCCAATTTTCTCTCTATCATATCTTATTTCATATTTTTCCCGCGGATTCGGACCGGATCGGATAATGACCGGTTACGGATTCGAATACGGATATACTACACCGTGGATTCGGAACAAAAACGAAGCGGACTCGGGATGAAAAAAAAAGTAATCGGATCAGCACATGCATAAGTAGATTGACAATAAAAATTAATTGATAAAATAACTTTAACAGAATACTAATGGATTCAACAATTGTAACGTGATTGAATGAGTAAATATAACTTGATCATATAAACAAATAAGTCGATGTGTATGAAATAACACACACAAGAGCTAAAATAGCACATACGCATACTTAAGTAACTCAATATCCTAACAAGTTTGAACTTTATATTCTATAAAATGACTATGTAAGTGTGTAGATGTTTAACGAATGAACTCACCAACTCACTAACTATTATTCATGTTTTATTAACTCTGATGTTTCGGTGAAAAATCGGATTATTCGGTGTAAATCCATCAGATAATCCTAAATAATTTTCGGACACGGATATCTGGGTGCTAATACGCATACCATATCCTATACCGTTTTCGGGTGTCAAGTTCGGATCCGGATATCCTTATCCATCGGATCCACTCAAATCGGATATGGAGTCTCTAAAACAGATTCGTAAATGAATTCGGTGCGGAAATTATCCTATCCGCTTACATCCCTATTTGTAGACTATCCTTGATATGCATTTTTTTTTCTAGGATACACGCTAGGAGGTGTACCAATCACATAGAAGGACTGCCGATGGCAGGTTACAACACCGCGCAGCGGCAAGTTTTACGCTGTCAACAGGGGTGACAGCTCCCCCGCCCTAAGCCTACTCTCCGTACATCCACAACAAGGGCACCGGCTTCGGAAAGCCAAACATCAAACAACCTAGCTAGACGCCATTGCGCGAAGTCCTCCTTGATCCTTGTCTGGATGGTCCTCACGACCAGTCTTATCTTGTTGAAGACCACATCGTTCCGATGCCTCCAAATGGACCAGAAGACCAAGATGATCGTTGCCCATAGATCCCGCATGTGGGCAGCCGGGCATGGTCTCGAAGTCCACCACTGCAGTAGATCCGAATCTGCCGTCGGCATCCACTCGAGCCTGCCCCACCTCTGCAACGGCCACGCCTACACCTCCTGTGCTACCACGCAACCAAGGAGCAAGTGTTGTATGCTCTCCGATGCCTGATCGCATAGGGGCCACCTGGCTGGCCGCGGCAGTCCCCGCCGCTCCAGCCGGTCCACCGTCCAGCAGCGGTCCCTAGGCCAACCATGCAAAGAACTTGCAGTTGCTCGAGGCTCGGGATCGCCATATCTAACTCGCAGCCGGCGCAAGGGTGGTACCTGCGAAGAAAGCCCTATATGCCGACTTTACCGAGTAGCACCCGTCACCTGACCACCTTCAAGTCAGATATGCATTTTTTTAAACATCAATTTCAGTTAGTTTTAACAGAGGAATCATGCATTTGACCACGTGTAAGGGTCGCAATGACTGCAATGTGTCCACATGGCTTAGCACAAGTCTGTAACCATGTGCCCACACTACTACACAAACTTTCATAGAAGCTTAGCGGGCCAAGAACACTTTTTTGTGATGACCACACCATTCACGGGAAAAAATCTAGGTATTATTATGAGTGCGGCCTCGGTTCGCTCCGAAATTATAACTGTATCACTACGATTCACCGAATTATAGCAACATAATCAGAAATCGCGGACTCGTTACATCTATGCCCGTGATTCCGTGTGTTGCCAGATGCCGTCGTCGGCCATTATGACTGCATCTGGTGTCGTCTAGTTGACTCGCATCCTGACATGTGGGCCTATCACTTGCCATGGCAGCATCTCAGAAAATTGATATATTTATCGGTCTTCTGGCCTATGGAACTAAGCTGACGTGCGGGGATTTTCTGACATGTGGGACCTCTTCTAACGTAGGGGTCCCAGCAAGCCCTTCTGAGCTATGGGCCCTTCTGACTTGTGAGACCTTTTCTAACGTGTGGGACCTACCAATAGCCCTTCCGACCTGTGGGCCTTCTTTGACGTGTTTGGCCCAGTACGTAGATCCTAATGATATGTTGGGTCTTTTCTGACACGACAGACCTAGTACATAACCTCGTCAGCAGCGACAAAAAAGGTCAACGCAGTCGGTTGCATTCTGCTCATTCCTACCACACTGTACAATTGAACTTACGCTCTTGTGACCACGCGACTATGTTCACACTGCTCATCTCTATTTTATTTCACATCAATAGACATCCACAACCAAAAGAACATGATATCAACAAAATAAATTAGTGCAATGTTTGAAGCCTTTTCCATGTCAGCACGGTTAGTCTAACAAATAACTTATAAATTATCAAACACATAACTTTTAATTACCCATGGTCAAATTCATGTTTACCCTTCTGGAGGTTTTAAACGGTTGCATGCATGTGTGATTTTCATCCCACATCTTACTTTTCCATGAGATTTGAGCAAAAACAGAGATATTATTTTGAAGTATTTGAAAGCATAGCACATATATTATACTTTAAGTAGCAAGTGCCACATAGATAGGTATGGTGTGTGCTTGTTTGGAGTTTTAGGTATTTTGATATATAAGTCTTTGCTTGTTCGAGAATATTGGGCTACCAAAAATAATTCTACAAGCATGCTGAAGTGTACATAGTGCTAATAATTTCTTAGAAAACAAAATACCTTAAAGTTAATCATCTATATATGTGAATAAAATACATAACTAAATAAGGCACTTGTGAATTAGCATTCATCAAATATTTTTTAAAGTAACAATTACCATAGCTTGCATTCTACTATTTGTTTTCATTCCCTTTTTATTTTAATAGCATACAACTCAAATTATTTTAAGATTCCTGTAGCTCTTTCTAGCGCTAGAGCAAGCTACAGCAAACCAAAGACACGATGTCGTCCTCACCCTTCCTTCACTACAGTTGGGCTAAGCTTTTCATAGTAGAGCTTGTTTAGTAGATAGATGAGAAGTCGGCATGCTAAAATTCCAAAAGAGCAGCGCACCAGAGCAGCACCAAAGATAAGAAAATGTAGGTTGGAAGAATCAAACCTGCAACCACACCAACAAATAAGAAAACCGATGAGATGCCAAAGATCCGCTAGACATTCAACTCCGTGCGCCCTCCGTCGATGCTAGATGCACCGCCGAAACGATGAGGACTTTATTATGATACGGGGATGTCACCGCCACCTCACCACCTCGGTCGATGAGAGGCTGGGTCTGCTGCCCCTCCAAGGCCAGAGGCTATCGGGGACTGGGCATACCAACGATGTCACCGGTTCAGGGGACGGGAACCCTATCCGCCTTGGGATCGCCCTGGTTTTTCAGTTCCGTACGTTGATTTTGTCTGATCGTTGTGTAAAGGAATGTGCAAGGACTGCTCGGCAGCAGCGTAGAAGATTGGAGCGCTGCAAGCTTGTACACAACTCTTATATTCCCTCCGTCTCAAAATAAATGTCTAGAATTTTTCTAAATTTAGATATATCTAGTACTAAATAGTGTCTAGATACATTAATAATTTTTTTACACTATTTTAAGACGGAGGAAATATTGATATCTATATGTATAAAAATTGGAGCGTATGCCGGTCGGTTCATTATCTTCGTTATTATAGGAAGGATTTCTGTTAAAAATTGGAAACAAATCGTCTTAGGAATAACACAAGTTATTCGTGGTAGGTACTAGAATTCCTGCCTGATTCAAGGAAATAACGTACGTATTCAGGAAGTATAAACAAAAATTCCATTTTATAGAAATTAAGAAATGTGCTAGGTGCTAGCGACATCGGAAAAGAATTCAAGTCACAAGGCGTATAGATTACCCCCCAAAAAAGTTGCATATAGATCATCTCATCTTGTCAGCAAATTTACAGGATCGTTGGCAACTAATTAGACCAGCGCGCGCAAGCGATGGATGATGGATCTCAGCTGATTGACGGTTTACTGTGCCTCAGTTGAGGCCGCCTTGGATCTCGGCGGGCAGCACATGGCGGCAAAGAGGGCAGAGGCGCTTCCGCGTGAACCAGACGTCGAGACATCTCTAGTGGAACTTGTGCCTGTCGGAGCACGGCACCACGCTGATATCGTCTCCCACCTCGTAGTCCTGGATGCAGATGACGCACCCGGTGGAGTCATCCGCGCTCGCGCCTTCTTCTGGTCCACGATACCTCTTGGTCTCGAGCTTCTTGACCGCCACGGCAGGGGGAGCGACGCGGCCGGCGTGGGAACGGAAGAGGTTGGGATGGGCGGGCGGGAGGCCTAGGCGCGGGGTCGGCGGGACGAATCGTTCGTCGTCGTCAGTGTTATATGTTGATCCAAATTCTACAAAGTATAGGCCAACTTCTGACGAGTGGAGCGAGACCCGAAGTGCGAGGCGACAGCCCGTAATCTGGTACGGATCGTCGAAGACCTAGGTTTCCACCGATATATAAACCCCTTGTAAGCCGCCGGCTGGGAAGAGTTGCATCTGTGAAATCCCCGGCGTTTGTAAACATTTCTCGATATAGTGAAGTTTCGCTGGCTGGCGTCCGTGGTTTTTTCCTCTCTTTGTTGGAGAGGTTTTTCCACGTTAAATATGTGTTCCCTTGTTGTGTTTTTCGTCGTTCTTCATTATCTTCTTGTCGCAATTGTAACAGCCAGGAGGATCCATGTATAGGGCGGCGGCGTGGCCAGATACGGATAACAGCGCTTCTTCCTCTTCTTCTTCATGGGACCATGTCTGTTGGTACGGGGGGTCGATTGGGACGAAGTCGAGGCTGGTTCGCGGCAGAGGGAACGCCACGGTAGAGCTGCCGCGCTCACTGCCTTCGCCGGCCATAGCTGGAGCTCGGACCAATGGAGACTGATAGATGCTGGCTGGGTCGCTCGCGCTGATGGGTAGTTTTGAAGCTATCAGGTCGAGGATGGTGGAAGAAGGTACATATGTAAGGAAAGCCTCTGACGCACCAATCGCACACGGAGTCGGTGTCCGACTTACGATCAGCTTCGTTTTTTCCTGGTTGGATCGCTGACAGGAAACTTCAAACTCTTGGGCTTAGTCAGAGCCCACTACTCTGGTTCATATAGGCCTCCTGTCTGGTGGCCCATGAACGTGGGCAGCGCGTGGCGGCAGAGGGGGCACGCGTTGCTGCGGCCCAGCCACTCGGCGATGCAACCCCGGTGAAAGCTGTGCTTCTGCGAGCACGGCATCACGCCGAGCTCGTCACCTGCCACGAAGTCCTCCAAGCAGATCACGCAGCCCGTGTCCGTCGTGCCATGACCATATTCGCCTCCCCCACAATGATAAACACGCTTCTCCAGGCCGGTCACCGCCGCAGCCGTCGCAGGGACTCCTCCGAAGCCGCCGTCGCGGTACGCGTCGCCGGGGTTGGGTATGGTCGAGAGGACCCGCAGGACTTCGTCGTCGCCGAGGACGCCACGCAGGAACAGGGCCTCCAGGACGAGCAGGACCGACCTAGCGTGCTCTCCTGCCACGTTGACGTCGTCTCCGACCGATCCAAGCTGCTGCAACGCTGCCGCGTCTTGGTGCTGCTGGTTGCGGGATGTAAGCGGGACGAGCCATTGCTGGGCCGCCGTACTGCTCTCGATGGCCAAGGCCAGAGCGCGCTCCATGCACTCGTCGGCCATTGTTGCCATCGATTGGGCAAGTAGTAGCCAATTCTAATCTCGAAAGGAAAGACGCCGCACGATCAAAGACGTAGGGATAGTTGTAATAAATGGGCGAGTCGACGTTGTGTTGTGGCGATCTATATGGCCAGGACCGAGGATCGACGACGCACCTGGCATTAATTGGTGTGTAAGCTGAAGACAAAACCATCTCGGAATAGGAATCCGACTACGCGGCCGATACGGACTCCGTTTCGTCTGAGCACACTCAAACGTACGGCCAAACCCATCTAGCACAAGTGATTCAGCCCAAACGGCCTGAATTTTACTCATCAGCACTTATGCGGTGGTGCTTTCTTGCTGGATCAGCCCGGTCCCCTTGTTCAACACTATGTTTGGATTCTCCTCTTCTAAGAGGAACCTCCGCTCTCGCAATTACCTCTCCATCTACCAAAACAACCGGAAATGTTTGCCAAACCTGTACCCAATTCCGCTCAACAAAGAAAAATACGCTAAAGAAAAGAAAAAAAGTTAGATTGGTCCGAGATGCATTGGATACCGAAAAGTTACATTGTTCTAAAAAAAAAGTTAGATTGGTCCGAGATGCATCCGATACCGTCCAAAGTCCAGTCGAGTTATTGACAGGTACTTTATGTTTTTTTTATTAAGAATTATTTTAAATATATAAAAATATTGGTATAGAATTTGCATCATTAGAAAGTGCTTTTTCATACAAATGCAACGATACTAATTGTGTACAATATAATTAAAATAATATTCATTTTTTTTATCAAAATTCATCTTCGAATACGCAAAGTGGCGTACCCAGAAGTTTCCGAAAACCTGGGCAAACATATCTAAAATGCCATTTCTTGGACAAAATCACGATTTTTTTAAAGACTCACTAATGTGTCATTTTTCATTTCTAAATTGGTCAAAATGTATGGATGGGGACAATCCCTTATTACAAGCTCATAGAGTGTCTAACCAAGATTGCATGCCTTCCTTTAGGCTTGGTTTAGCTCTATGTAAGTTTAGAACACAAAAAGATTTAAATTCAGCAATACATCTTTGAATGCAGGGGACAATGTCTTTAGAGATAGCATCATTTCTTTGTTCCATAAACTTGAGCATCCAGTTATGATGATCTCTATGAGAAAGGCATAAATATCTCTTCTTTGCTTCCATATCATATTGTTCAGATTATATTCAGTGTCCCAATCAAAACCAAGATCCCACCAAAATGTCTAACTATAGTTGCATTAAAAGAAGAGATGCATAATTGCTTTTTTAGGACATGTGTCACACAGGATACTGTCAGAGAATTCAACATAGAAATTATTTTTCTTCATCATGTCCTTTGAGTTGAATTCACCATTGAGCAACAGCCGTGCAAAAAAAATCTTGCAATGAGACAGGTTTTCCTAATCTTTAGAATGGGTTTAGTAGTTATATGTTCACCGATCAAGGTTTGTACATTTTCTTTGTTGAGTATATATATTTCCCCAACTGAAGCTCCATTCATCATTTTCAGGGTTGTACTGAATAATTTGAATCTCCTCCTTCCTTTTTCATACAAATGCAACAATGAACATGTCATATATATCCTCTGAAGTCATGGCCCCTTCCTTTTCCATTGAAATATTTTCATCTTTTGCAAATAAGTGAAGGTGAGGATATTCATCTTCCCTGATTAGATCATGTCGCTTATCTTTCCATAGCACAATGGTATCCCTTTTTTAACAGTACGGATTGTATGCTCTCTGTAGATTTCAGATAGTGATAGGCAGTCTTTCCATCAAATTGATCCCTTCGGTTTATTAGCATGTGGTACGTTTCCATAGTGAGCCTGTCTAATCAATTGCACCCATGGTATGTCATGATTGTTATAGAACTTGTGAAGGTTTTTTATCAACAAAGCCTTATTTTGCATCCTTAGATTAATGACTCCTAGTCCACCCTGGTTCTTAGGTCTGCAAACTATGTCCCAATTGGCTAGGCACTTTCCATGCTTCTTATCTTCTTTGCCAGTCCAAAGGAATTGCATGCCATTCATCTCAAAGTGAATGAAAATAGTGACTTAGAACTTTAAATGAGCACATGGCATACATGGGTAGGGAGTTGATAACAGAGTTCACTAGAGTAGGTTGTTAGTATAGGATATGTGGGAAGAAATCAATAGTCTTGTGTCCAGTCTGGAGACAAGAGGCATAAGATCAGTCACAACAGGTCTTGTAGTTCCAAGTGAAAGCCCTAGATAAGTAAATGGAGGGTTTTCCACTCTGCATCCAAAGGAGTCAGCCAAGGGATCTGCATGTACACTGTCAATATTTATGGGCACCGGGGATTTTTGAAGTTTTATGGTAATTCACTTGAAGGACAAAATCACTATAGAAAATCATAAAATACAAGGTATCGCATGTCGACAAGCCTGAGCAAATGCCCAACGATGGCGATTGCAATGGAGCAATTTGGGAGATCCTGGCTACGGCGATGGCCCGACACAAGAGCGCAATTTGGGAGATCTTGGCTGCGGTGATGGCCTGAGACGAGAGCGGTGGGCATGTACAGAGAGGGAGATGGTGAGGACGGGATTGCGGCAACCCTTGGACGACCGGAGGTGGAGCTAGCAGGGGACGGCGGTGGCGCCCGGCTTTGGCCTAGATTTGGGCCTGATTCGGGCTGGCCAGGCCCTGCCGTTGCTAGGTTTCAGGGTCTCGAGGGGAGCCCACTCCTGGCCATGAGGTAGTTGGGATCCGCAGCAGCGTGCTTAGATTTGGCATCCGCCTGCGGTTCCTTCTGGGCTCTACGGGTCTGACTTGCGGGTGCGTTCTTCTCGTTGTACTCCACTGTCCGAGGGTCATGTGTTTATCGATGCCCTCTCCTACCATTCCGGTTGACTTCATGTGGTGATGTTGTGTTGTGATGCAGATGAGTGATCTTGGACGTCGGGTCGTCGGCCCCAGAAGGTGGACTGCATGGGTGTTCTATGACGAGCAACGTGGCGGTGGTGATGGTATGCTCTTCTGACCATGAGGGTGGTGAGGAGCGGAAGATGGGGAACCTTGGTGCTAGCCAGTGCCTTGGAAAATACAACACCCAGATCGTGTGGTGAAGTCCTAGCTCGGGGTTATTAGTAGGTGGTTTGACATACCATGTGTGGTTTGAGGTTTCTCCGGGTAAAAGCTTAGCACTACAGCGCCAACATCGGCGATTCATGCGGGTATCGTAACCCTCTTGAGGGTGGTGTTGTGGTTACCCCGTCAACACTCGGGCTCCGAGTGGAAACTTTTGACCACTCGGTCCCGACGACGGCAACGATGAGCGTTGTTGTCCTCTTGGGGTATTATTGTGTAGCCTAGTTATGCTCGGTTCCTTCACGGTGTTTTCGCTAGCAAGCTTGGATCTTCTTGTTTTCCTTTTTTTTTATCTTTGATTTGCTTTCTTAAGAGGATTTTATCTTTCACCTTTTATTGGATTGGCTATTGTGGATTTATTTATAAAGTAGACGTATATATGTTTTGAAGAGTAACCGTATACAGTCTCCTATGGGCAACCAAGCACTATTGATTTGCAACAACCCACTCAAAAAAGATTATGGGCAGGCTACTGAATAAATGTGGTTAGTTTTTTTATAAAGTGCGCTTTATTAGTTAAAAGGTTTAAGGATTATATCCGGACTATGTATAACTGAGATGCACACGGTCAATGGACGTCTAAAGTTTCAAACAGGAAACAAAAGATGAATTACATATCACGCTGAGAAATGTGGATAGTTGTCCACCCATGCTCCCGAGTGGAAATCGAATAACGAAACGAAGTGGCGAATATGGCTCAGCTCTTGCCGAATACACAAAATCCGTACAGACTAGCAAACACCGTGACGAGCGTAGGTACACTCGGTGTGGAGCTATGTTCGAACTTTGGGCCGGGCTACCAGCACTGCCGCTGGCGCTTTGCGGCGGGCGCCACCGCCACTACTTGACGCCATATCCGTGTATGGGATGTACACTCGCCGACCACTACTTTTTTTTTGACATGACTCGCCGACCACTACTCGGCAAGGTCGAACCGGCCACTCAAGCCAGCCGATCGACACTGACGACCCACGACCTGCGCGCCGTACATACCTGCTTATCCTAACAGCGTGTTTACACGACAGGATCCCTACCCCTACAAAAAAAAGTTGAGCGCCGGGTTGACCGACCCCTTGCCTCCCGGCCAGACACTTCCTCACCCAGATGCGTAGAATTTTTTTTTTTTTTTTTTTTTTTTTTTGCTGGAAGATGCGTAGAATTATCATGTCACGACGCTGCGTCGTGTGCTTCCTGCTCGTGCAGGCAAAAAGCGAAGAGCGAGTGGCCGACCTCGGCCTGTTTCACACTGATCTGCCGGAAAAGACGGAGCTGAAGTGCACGTCCCCCATAGAAAACGAGGCGGCGTGCGAGGAGCTGACACGGTGCGCTTTACCCAATTGAGCGCGCACCACTGGAGTGCCAGCCTACAGTGACAATCTATTTAAATCTAGGAGGAGGAGGAGGAGGAGGAGGAGAGATAGCCCGGTACACTGGTCTCTAGCTTATCAGATAATGCAGTGAGTGGACACTATTGGCCACTCTGCACAAACCAAACACATCGAAGATCCTATAGAATACTACCACGTAAAGATACGGGAGGTATATCTTCTATTCCAGGGATTCCAGGGATTTGTAGCGACAGTTCACGTTTTATTGTATTTTACCACTCGAAACACATGTCACGCACGTAATGCTCCATGACGGATGACACTTCACTACTACGGAGTACTCTCTAGGTGTTGCCATTGCTTTGCTCCGTAATTTCCTCGACTTTAGTTTCGGATCGGACGAACAGTATCGTGTAGAGAATATACTACTCTCTCCGTACATAAATAACTGATTTGGTTTTATGTAGATTTAAATATATCTAGACGTATTTTAGTGTACAGATATATTCGAATCTAGATAAATTTAAATTAGTTATTTCTAAAAAAGGGAGGAAGTAGTATGAAAGTGCTACTGGATGAATGAATATAAATATAAGTTAAACTAGTACTACTCCCTCTGTCCTAAAATACCCTGCATTCTGGGTTTAGTCAAAGTCAAACTTTATAAAGTTTGATAGAATATATAGAAAAAACTATAAACATCTATAGCACCGAATGTATATATTATGAAAATATATCTTATGCCGATTCTAATGATACTTATGTTATATTATAGATGTATATAAATTTTTCAATATGTTTGGTCAAACTTTGTAAAGTTTGACCTTAACTAAACCTAAAATGCAGGGTATTTTAGGACAGAGGGAGTACTAGCTAGAGACTCTGGCTGATGGCAATCAGAAGTTGAGCACGTCCGTGGCTTGGATCACCACGCGTCGACTCCCAACTGGTCTGTTCGGGATTATAGGTTCGGGAGTTTTTTTTATATTGTTTGAGATTATAAGAGCTATCTTATTTATTAGTCTCTCTTGTCCAATGCATGTTCTTTTTTCCCTCTCACTTCTCTCATGCATGTAAGACTATTGGTGCATGTATAAATTAATGAGAGAGAGTTATGAAGTGTATTGGTATTAGCAACTTGGCTCTTAGGACTAATAATCCTAAACAGAGGTAGTAATATACTAGTGTATATAAGGTTTTTTGGAAAGTCAGACGTTATCAACTTTGACTAAATAATTTATTAAAAACTTTTACCAATATCTACGATACAAAATGTACACCGCATTAAAGCATACGGCACGATGAATCTAACGGTATTGATTTAATATTCTAAATATAGATATTTTTTATAAATACTTAGTCGAACTTTTCATCATTTGAATTTTGAAAAAAAACTTATATGCACAACATTTTGGTAAGGAGGGGTATCTAGTAGATTCTGTATATGGTCATCTAAACGAAATTTTGACCATACCCACCGAAATTCAGTTCCTAGCATCTCATCTAAAGGATAGTATAAACCTGGATGTCATCCGAATTCCCCTCAGACGCCGTCTAGCTGTGAACAACCTAGTGACATCCAAAGAGAAACTGCTCGCGCATGATATCGGTACCACCCCCATCTAGAGAATGAGGATGTCTCGGCACTCTAGCAAAGTCGGCATTCAAAATATACTGGTAAGAGAAGTACTTGTTTGAAATATTGCGATTGGGGAAGTAAGCGATTGGAAATTGCATGTTAGAAATATAGATGTTAAATGGCAGATACTATAAGATATGGTTAAAATATATGTGAGAGAACATAGACAACCTCCATATATAAAAGCAGCTGGAAGCTATAAATCTGTAAGAGTGAATCCTTTTAGATGATGAACCAAATTTAGAAAAGCCAAGAGATGCTCTTACCATTACATGTCTTCTTCTAACAAAGAGGATACCCACAAAGTGAGCCTCCCTCACATTTGAGTGGCAGTTATCTCCCAAGTTACCCCGATGTGAACATAAAATGGATGTGGATTTACTAAAATTTGAAACAACACACAAAATAGAACGACACCTTTAAGATTCGTCAACTAAGTGCACACCAATACATGTAAGATGGCATTTTCCCTCTCAAGAAAAGAAGATAAAGAAACTTGGGCCCTTGATGCTGAAAAAGGATTTTTTTTTCACACTTACTTTGAAGCTTTGATATATGACTTAACTAATCATGGATAAGGGGAGCTAAACCCTACAAAGCGGAAGTGAAAACCAATGAGTTGGTTTCTATACTGATTCCCACATGGCACATACATAAGTGGACTAGTTGGATCTTTATTATGACTACACAACCCTAATCATCGATTCAAACAATGCGCTGGGAATTTCCAAAGGAAAATTTACACTGTAAGCAACCATACTGTTAGGTTTAGACTTGCATCAGTTGTGGGAGGGTACATAAAACGACTTGTAAGGTTCAGAGAGTACCTCTTGCCATGCTAATATTTTTGGAGAGAAGGACCAAGCCCTTGTGTAAGTCGAGTTTCTCTCATGTTTGGCCTGGTTGCTGGGTTAAGACGCTTGTGCAGTGGACAAATGGCTCATGTGGGTCAAAGACGCTGGTTTAGTGGACTGGGATTGCGCAATAAGTGGTATAGATGTTGTGCACTCATGTCATCATTACTAGTAAGTTTATACTTTTGTTTGTTAAGCAGAACCATGGACACTGATGTGTGAGGGGCATATTTGCTAGGTTTAGTCCCATGTCGATTATGGGAGGAGACACTATCATGTTTGTATTTTGTGGGGAGAGGGCCCAAAACCTTGTGTGGTAGGCTCATGGCGCACATGGATGGAAGACGTTGTTTTAGAGTACCCAAGATTTTGTAATCCATAGTGTGATGTCAGTCGACGCCTCTCCTAGAAAACTACATTGACATGTTGTCCATTTTCCCTCACCAAAACCACATCGCAAAGTCCATGGTGTAGTCACGTCATATTCGAATCAATCGCTTATGGTTAGTGCCTAATATTCCACCTTTAGTATGTGTTCTAATTATGAGATTAAAGTTCTAATTGTATTGATCCTAAGGTTTCTACCGAACACATAGCTAATATTTGCAAGTCGAATATTTGCACTAGAGTGATCTAAATGTATGACAAAAGTTTGCTCAGAGAATGAATTGATGTGTAGTGTACTACCTAAAAATCCAAGTATGATACCCCAAAAATAAGACAAATAATAGCAGTATTTTGTGTATTTTGTTTTTGTTATTTTGACATGCCAAAAGACTAATCATGGTTTTGCGAACCATGATTGTGCAACAAGCGATATTAGAATTGAAGAGGTTCATAGCAGAAAACAAAAAAATCCTAGCTATTGCAACATCAATACCAAGATCTATCTATGAGTTTATGAAGTAACGGGAATAGAGGTTTCAGTAGCATACCGTTGTAGACAGAAAGCGTTTAACATTTCACAGGGAATGTGGATGAAGTAGTCGTACTTGTAGCCGACCTCGAGGTCGTGTTGCTCCTCGCATGTCACCTCCTGGTCCTTGACGACAGCTCCGGCATCACAAGTGGCATTGCCTCCGTGGTTTCCTACACGTACGGTCTCCAACGATGACTCATGTTCTTCTTGATCCAGCCGAGAGGCAGAAGTAGACAATCTGGAACTAGGATCTAGCAGCTCAACGGCGTGCCAGGGTGGTGTCGTCTCCCACGTACGCAATTCTTCTTAAAACCGTGATACGTCCATTTTGCATCACTATTCTATATCATAATTGACTGTTGTTCATTGATATATTTCATATTAAGAGATGATACTTATGTTATTTCATCTGTTTTTGCATGGTTGATGACTTTTGGAGCATGGACCGCTGCAGTCAGGATTCTAATGGAAAAGGTGCTATTTGGAGGCGAAATTCGCGAACATCAGAAAATCCGGGAAAATACATGGAAAATTCTATTTTTCAAGAAGACGAAGGATGTCAGAAGGGGGAGTGAAGATGGGCCACAGGGGGCCCACACCCCCTGGCGCGGGTCACCCTTGGTCGCGCCAGCAGGTGGTGTGGCCACCCTGGCCCACTCCTGGTTCTCCCTGTTTGCGTATATTATCCCCACGAAACCCTAATACCTGGGGAGCGACCACAGAAAGATTCTGCCGCCTCTGCGGGGCGGAAAACTACAGAGAGAGAAATATCTCTCCGACAGACAGAATTCTGCCGGAGGAATTCCTTCCAGGAGAGGGGAGATCGTCGCCATCAACACCACCATCAAGCTGGACTTCATCGGGATCATCATCATCTCCATCATCATCTCCACTGGCACCATCATCACCACTTCATACCGCTGTAACAATTGGGTTGAATCTTGTATAGTTCTTAGGGGAAACTTTCCCGGTGTTGATTACTTGTTGTAGTTGATGCTATTGAGTGGAACCATCGAATTATTGTTATGTTCAGATTATTACTTATCATTTATATCATCTCTGATCTTGATCCATATGATGTCTTGTGAGTAGTTCATTTAGTTCTTGACGACATGAGAGAAGTCATGTTGTTAGTAGTGGAATTGCGTTGAGAAAGATTCAATAGTTTGTTATTTAAGTTGTGGTGTTATTCTTCTAGTGGTATCATGTGAACGTCGACTACATGACACTTCACCTATATGGGCCTAGGGGAATGCATTGTGTATTTGGCTACTAATCGTAGGGGTTGCCGGAGTGACGGAAACATGAACCCCCATTAGGAAACCTTTGCACAAGGGATGTCAGGATCTTAGAGTTTAAAGCCGTGGTTAGGTTTATATCTTAATTACTTTCTTGTACTTGCGGATGCTTGCAAAGGGTATAATCACAAGTATGTATTAGTCCTAGGAAGGTCGGTACATTAGCACAGCTTCACCCACACAACACTTATCAAACTAAAGAAGATTAATCAACTATATGAAGTGAAAGCACTTGACGATATTCCCGTGTGTCCTCGAGAACGTTTGGTCATCTTAAGTAATACAAACAGCTTGTCCTTTGCTAAAGAAAGGATTGGGCCACTTGCTACATTTATTATCATTGTCTTTTATTTACTCGCACTTTATTTATCCGCATTATCAAAACCCCCTAAAAATCTGTTTGCTAAGTATTTATAGAGAATTCCTGCTCCAAGTCACTCGTCGACACCTTCTTCTCCTTGTTGGGTTTGACACTCTTACTTGTCGAAAATACTGCGATACACCCCCTATATTTGTGGGTCATCAAGACTATTTTCTAGCGCCGTTGCCGGGGAGTGAAACTCTATTGGACAGTGGAACTGGTAAAGGAAACTTCTACTGTGAGTATTGTTTATTTCTGTTAGTTACTTTATTTCAATATGGATATTCACTTAGTTTCTTATTTCGTAATGCTACTACCACTGCTAAGGTAGTAGATGAACCTACACCTGTGAAAAATGATACTTTTAAAATACCTACAAGAATTATTGATCATGTTATGGATAACTACTATTTTGGAGATGGAACTGTCCATCCCGGTGATCATTTGCTCTTTATACACGAATTTATGCGGGTTGTTCAAGTGTGCAGGTATTCCAACAGATTAAGTCAAGAAGAAGCTATTCTCGTTATCATTTAAAGGAAGAGCTGAAGAATGGTACAAGCTACTGAAGAATGGTCAATCTCTTGAATGGGAGGAAATTGTACCTCTCTTTTATTCAAAATTTTATCCTCCTAGTGAGATTCATAAAGATCGGAATCAAATATACAAGTTTTGGCCTCTTGATGGAGAGAGTACAGCTCAAGCTTGGGGGAGATTGAAGTTACTAATGCTCAAATGTCCTATTCATGAGCTCTCCAATAATATTATTATCAATAACTTTTATGCAAGGCTTTTTCTTCATGATAAGGATTTATTGGATGCTTCTTGTGCTAGATCATTTACACGCATGGAAGAAGGAGCTAAATGGGATCTTCTAGATCGTATTCAAGATAATGCTGAAGCATGGGAGAATGATAAAGGAAGAAAGTCAGGTATAAATTATGATTATGAATGCGTTTAATCTTTTATGGGAACTGATGACTTTCAAAATATTAAAAATGCTTATGGTCTAGACTCTCAAGCTATTGCAACTTATTTTAAGGCTTTTGCTTCCTATATTAAAATTCCTAAAAATAAATGGAATAAGTATCGTGAGCCATATAAATATATTGCTAATTGTGTTCCTACAAAAAATACTGAAGTTTATACTGCTAATCATGTTTTACCTAAACCTTACATTGAGAAAATGCCTTTCCCAGTTAAGATAAAGGAACATTCTATGATAGCTAGTATGGTTAATGAAAGTATGAATAAAGCTGTTGAATCTGATGAACAAGTGGATGCTGAAACCGTAGTAGCAAATGTGAAAGATTTTGTCACTAAATATGTATAAGATGGACACACTATCCTCTGTAATGATATCCCGAATATTGTTTCACAAAGTAGTGTTATGAGAGCTGGTATCCCTGTGTTTTCTGTTAGGATAAGTGATCATTGCTACAATGGTTCTTGTGACAGTTATATTGTTAAATTTATACATGATACTGAAAGTTATTATGAGAGAGGGAAAAGGGTTCTTATGCATCTCAATAATATCAAGTTTCCTCGTTTTATGCTTAAAGTCTTTATGTTGTACTTGTTTTGCCTTCCTATGCTAGCAGCCTATAGTTTCAACAATTTGTTTGCTTACAAAATTCCCTTGCATAGGAAGTGGGTTAGACTTAAACATGTATATTTTTGCTTCTTGATGCTCTCTTTCACTTCAATTCATATTCTTATGTGAGCATCATTGAAATTATCTTTCCCATCTTAATGGCTATAAAGAAAGAGCTTTTTGGGAGTCAACCCAATATTTTTGCTTTCAGTTTATTTTTGCTTATTTGAGTCTTGGAAGTTATTGTTTTCACAATAACCTCTCCTTATCCCTTTTTGTTTGGTTTTTGTGTCAAGATCAACCTCTAATGAGAGAGAACTAAGATTGGGGGAAGTTGCTGTCCCGAAACAGATTTTTGTGCTTCACTGTAAAAATTCGTGAAAAAATCTCTGTATGTTGGATTGAGCTGTAATTTTTTTGCTTATGCCCCAGGTTATTATTTAACTTTCGTTAGTTTTGCACTTTTTGATTTGAGCAACACAAGATTTTCAAAAAAAATTGATCTTTGCCTGCTGGTCTATTTTGACAGATTTGTTTTGCCTCTTAAATCGATTTCCTTTTTGAATTCTTTTGGGATTTCGGAAGGAGTTGTTTCAGTAGCTTATGTTTTGATGGATTTTAGTTGAAATTGAACTTAAGAGGTTTATTATCTCGCTTATACTAATGTTGCTAATGACAATTGTGTGAAGTTTTGTGTGAAAGAAATTTCCAGGTTAGTGGAGAAAATGGTGTAATATGAAAGTGAAAGGTTTCATGACTCGAGCAATATGTGTATGAAGATGAAGATATTGATGTTATTAAAGTGGTAACTCCGGAAAAATTTATCAAAGACCAAGTTCAGAGACCTGTAGAGTCCGTCTTCGAATAGGTAACAGTTTTGGTAAGGAAAAGTCTGGGAAAAATCTGTCCATTTATATTTTTGTAGTTTTTATCCAACAAGGAAAGCAACGAAGCGAAAGAGGGACAAAAACGGAGCCAGGGTGGCTCACACCACCCCCTAGCGCGGCCCCCCTGGTCGCGCCAGCACGTGGTGTGGCCACCATGGAGTCCCTCTCCGACCTGTTTTCTCCCAGTACCTTCCTTTTATTGTAAAAATTCGTAGTATATAATCCCCCGGATCCCCCGAGGTTCATATATCATGTTCTCGTCGTGGTTTTTGTTTTGATCTGTTTTGTTCAGATGACATTCAGGAGTTCATCTTCAAAGGATTACGAGCTACGACACCGTCGCGAGCTCCATCGCAATCTTGAGCAAGAGACTCTCGTGGGACGAGTGAAACAAGAAAGGATCGCAACCAGGTGCAAAGACATGGATCGGAACATCGAGGAGGAAGTAAAGCACATGATAGCAGGCATGAAGGGATGATACCTCCAACTCTAGATCTCGGTTCCTGCCATGTAGTAGTGGAAGCTCTATGAGTAACTGATGAGTTCTGCGACAAGTACTGAGTCTTGAGGAGGAAGGTGGATATGCTTCAAGAGGAGAATAACAGGCTTTGCAAGATACTAGAAGATTTCCTCGCGCCAATGAAGAGAACACCACCACCACCGAAGGAGTAATTCGTCATCAGGTTTTGGCATCCTCTTGGTTTGTTCCAAGCTTGGGGGAGTGCCGCGGTATCACATCACTATCTTCTATCTTTTTACCTTTTTAGTAGAGTCATATCATGAATATAGAAGTTATCATATAGGATGGTTTGCATTATGGAAGTGTCTCCCCTCTCGTTAGTTAACTATGTATCCCTTGGTGTGAGTTGCCATTATGGAATATTAATGAGAAGTTCTATCATTTACTCTTTTGCATATATTATATTAGTTTTCAATTTCTGTTATATGATTGATCTTGTTATTAGTATTGGTATCACTATGGGATCATTGAGTAAATTTAGTTGGTTTTGGAAAACCTGGCTCGGTCAGTAGCAACACTATTTTGAGAATTGAATGAAAAGATAAAAGTAGTCTTAAAAAATATAATTTCATCATCTTTCTTTCTTGATTTGCTCATAAGCTTAGTATTCTCTAGTTAAGATCTTTTATGCTTCCAAGGAAGATTGCATGTTTATTTTTATCACTTGTATGTTTGTTTGTTTCCTTCAACTCTTATGCTTGTTACCCAACCTTGCTAGCCAAAAACCTGTACTGAGAGGGAATGCTTCTCGTGCATCCAATCCTTAAACCAAAACCTATGCCATTTGTGTCCACCATACCTACCTATTAGCACTATTGCTATTCCAAGTAAATTCATGTTTTTATCTACCTTTCGAATTAAACTTGTTATGTGAAAATTAGTGATTAAAGCTCTCATGAACTTGATGGCACACTTTACTTTCTTGCACTTAATAAACTTGAACCATTGTGCCCATCTATGTTGCATATATGCTTGCACTATGTAAGTTGTGAATTAGCAGAACCATGCTGTCATGGGGGACGCTTTCAACATTGCACTTTATTTAGTTGATATCATGCTCTTTTGTTTATGGATTTCGCCGGTGTGAAATGAAAGGGGAGCTTGTAAGTCCATGGAGTTATGTATGTGTGTTAGAGAAACGCCTGGGCCGCTGGTCTAATCCATGCCTAATCATGATGGAAACCTGCAGCGTAACTATAATGATCAAACTATGAAGCATTCTTCTTATAAAAAAAGAGATAGAGATTGAGAAAAAGAGAAAAAGAGAAAAAGAGAAAAAAAAGATGAGAAAAGAGGAAAGAGTGAAAAAAGCACCATTTTACCATGGTAAATAAGAAGATTGCTGAGATGCTCGTTGTCTGCTTGCCTTGTCATTTTGATATGGGGATTCTTCCGTATCATCGGGCAAGGGGTACCCCGTTGGCGGTTCTCTATGATACACATATACTCTCTATGATAAGAACTTACCGGTAACTAAACTTGAGTAGCATGAGAAGCGGCCCTCGTATTCAAGGGACGTGAAATTTTCAACTTACAACTTGTCAAGCATATCCTCATATTTGATCGCTTTAACCTTAATCACCTAAAGATGCCTATGATAGGGGCAATGAGAGCTGAAAGCTAATAAGTACCATAATTTTTGGAAGCTCTTTATGAAACTTGAATTCCCTACTTCCCTCTGCGAAGGGCCTATCTCTTACTTTTTAGTTGAGACAGTAAACCTATTCCCTTCTATCTCAGCAAGTATTTTGAGTTGTTGTGTTTCATTCATTCATATGATGATTTATTCAATCATGTTTCTTATGTTACTTGTTTTGCACGTTGCTCTTATCTTAGTGTTTATTACTTTGAAAGCTATCATTGAAAACCAGTTATGTGTGAGCTCCTGCAAATTGTCAAATATTCTTCGACCAAGAGCTAAGTTTGCCATTACCAATTATGATTTACTTTGTGTATCTTTATTTGTGTTTCCTTTACCTATTGCAAGTTAAGTTATATAATAGTGAGTTGTCTTCTATTATGATTTGTGTATTAATGAATGTGATGCTTCTTGTCCGTATTCTTTTATCGACTCTTCACTCCATAAACCTGAGGTCATGTTTATTGAGCTCAGTTTTCGCTTGGGGATAAGCGAAGTCTAAGCTTGGGGGCAGTTGATACGTCCATTTTGCATCACTATTCTATAACATAATTTACTATTATTCATTGATATATTTCATATTCAGAGATGATACTTATGTTATTTCATCTGTTTTTGCATGGTTGATGAGTTTTGGAGCATGGACCGCTGTAGTTAGGATTCTGATGGAAAAGGTATTGTTTGGAGGCAAAATTCATGAAGATCAGGAAATCCGGGAAAATACATGAAAAATTCTATTTTTCCAGAAGACGTTGGCGAGTGGCTTGGAGCAGGAATTCTCTGTAAATACTTAACAAACGGATTTTTAGGGGTTTTGATAATGCAGGTAAATAAAGTACGAGTAAATAAAAAACAATAAGAATAAATGCAACAAGTGGCCCAATCCTTTCTTTAGCAAAGGACAAGCCAGTTGTATTACTTAAGATGACCAAATGTTCTCGAGGACACATGGGAATATCATCAAGTGCTTTCGCTTCATATAGTTTATTAATCTTCTTTAGTTTGCTAAGTGTTGTGTGGGTGAACCTGTGCTAATGTACCGACCTTCCTAGGACTAATACATACTTGTGATTATACCCCTTGCAAGCATCCGCAAGTACAAGAAAGTAATTAAGGTAGAAACCTAACCATAACTTTAAACTCTAAGACCCTGACGTCCCTTGTGTAATGGTTTCCTAACAGGGGTTCATGTTTTTGTCACTCCGGCAACCCCTACGATTAGTAGCCAAATACACAATGCATTCCCCTAGGCACATATAGGTGAAGTGTCATGTAGTCGACGTTCACATGACATCACTAGAAGAAATACACCACAACTTAAATATCAAACTATTGAATCTTTCTCAACACAATTCCACTACTAACAACTTGACTTCAACCATGTCCTCAAGAACAAAACGAACTACTCACAAGACATCATATGGATCAAGATCAGAGATGATATAATGATATGTAACAATCTGAACATAAACGATTATTCAATGGTTCACTCAATAGCATCAACTACAAAGAGTAATCAACACCGGGAAAGTTTCCCCTAAGAACTATGCAAGATTCAACCCAATTGTTATAGCGGTATGAGGTGGTGATGATGGTGCTGGTGGAGATGATGATGGTGATGATGATGATGATCCCGATGAAGTCCAGCTTGATGGTGGTGTTGATGGCGATGATCTCCCCTCTCCGAGAAGGAATTCCCCCGGCAGAATTCTGTCTGCCGAAGAGATCTTTCTCTCTTGGTGTTTTCCGCCCCGCAGAGGCGGCGGAATCTTTTTGTGGTCGCTCCCCGAGTCTTAGGGTTTCGGGGGGATAATATACGCCAGAGGGGAGAGGCTAGAGTGGACTAGGGCAGCCACACCACCTGCTGGCGCGACCTAGGGTGGCCCGCGCCAGGGGGTGGTGTGGGCCCCCTATGGCCCATCTCCACTTCCCCTTCTGGCATTCTTCGTCTTCTGGAAAAATAGAATTTTCCATGTATTTTCTCGGATTTTCGGATCTTCGCAAATTTTGCCTCCAAACAACACCTTTTCCATCAGAATCCTGACTTCAGCGGTCCATGCTCCAAAAGTCATCAACCATGCAAAATAGATGAAATAACATAAGTATCATCTCTTAATATGAAATATATCAATGAATAATAGTAAATTATGATATAGAATAGTGATGCAAAGTGGACGTATCAACTCCCCCAAAGCTTAGACTTCACTTGTCCCCAAGCGAATATGAACTCAATAGACATGACCTCAGGTTTATGGAGTGAAGAGTCGATAAAAGAATACGGACAAGAAGCATCACATTCATCAATACATAAGTCATAATAGAAGACTACTCACTATTATATAACTTAACTTGCAATAAGTAAAGGAAACACAATAAACATACATAAAGTAAATCATAATTGGTAATAGCAAACTTAGCTCTTGGTTGAAGAATAGCTGACAATTTGTTGGAGTTCACAAATAACTGATTTTCAATGATAGCTTTCAAAGCAGTAGACTCTAAGATAAGAGAAAAGTGCAAAACAAGGAACATAAGAAACATGATTGGATAAATCATCATATGAATGAATGAAATACAACAACTCAAAATACTTGCTGAGGTGGAAGAGAATAGGTTTACTGACTCAACTAAAAATTAAAAGAAAGACCCTTCGCAGAGGGAAGCAGGGATTTCAAGTTTCATAAAAAGCTTCCAAAAATTATGGTACTTATTAGCTTTCAGCTCTCATTGCCCCTATCATAGGCATCTTTAGGTGATTAAGGTTAAAGTGACCAAATATGAGGATATGCTTGACAAGTTGTAAGTTGAAAATCTCATGTCCCTTGAATACGAGGGTCGCTCCTAATGCTACTCAAGTTTAGTCACCGGTAAGTTCTTGTCATAGTAAGTACATGTGTATCATGGAGAACCGCCAACGGGGTACCCCTTGCCCGATGATATGTAAGAATCCCCATAACAAAATGACAAGGCAAGCAGACAACAAGCATCTCAGCAATCTTCTTATTTACCATGGAATATGGTGCTTTTTTCTCTCTTTCCTCTTTTCTCATCTTTTTTTCTTTTTCTCTTTTCTCAATCTCTATCTCTTTTTTTATAAGAAGAATGCTTCATAGATGCTCATTATGGTTACGCTGTAGGTTTCCACCCTGACGGCATGGATTATACCAGCGTCCCAGGCATTTCTCTAACACACATACATAACTCCATGGACTTACAAGCTCCCCTTTCATTTCACACCGACGACATCCATAGACAAAAGAACATGATATCAACTAGGTACAAAGTACCGGTGCAATGTTGAAAGCGTTCCCCATGACAGCATGGTTCTGGTAATTCACAACTTACAAAGCGCAAGCATGTACGCAACATAGATAGGCACAATGGTTCAAGTTTATTAGATGCAAGAAACTAAAGTGTGCCATCAAGTTCATGAGAGTTTTAATCACTAATCTTCACATAATAAGTTTTAATTTGGAAGGTAGATAAAAACATGAATTTACTTGGAATAGCAATAGTGCTAATAGGTAGGTATGGTGGACACAAATGGCATAGGTTTTGGTTTAAGGATTGGATACACGAGAAGCATTCCCTCTCAGTACAGGTTTTTGGCTAGCAAGGCTGGGTAGCAAGCATAAGAGTTGAAGGAAATAAACAAACATACAAGTGATAAAAACAAACATGCAATCTTCCTTAGAAGCACAAAAGATCTTAACTAGAGAATACTAAACTTATGAGCAAATCAAGAAAGAAAGAGGATGAAATTATATTTTTTTAAGAGTACTTTTATCTTTTTCATTCAATTCTCAAAATAGTGTTGCTACTAACCGATCTAGGTTTGCCAAAACCAACTAAATTAACTCAATGATCCCAAAGTGATACCAATACTAACGACAAGATCAATCATATAACCATGAATTGAAAACTAATATAAGATATGCAAAAGAGTAAATGATAGAACTTCTCATTAATATTGCATAACGGCAACTCACTCCAAGGGATACATAGATATCTAACGAGAGGGGGGACACTTCCATAATGCAATCCATCCTACATGATAACTTCTCTATTCATGATATGACTCTACTAAAAAGGTAAAAAGATAGAAGATAGTGATGTGATACCACGGCACTCCCCCAAGCTTGGAACAAATCAAGGGGATGCCAAAACCTGATGACGAATTACTCCTTCGGTGGTGGTGGTATTCTCTCGATGAGCTTTTTGATTAGTTTCCCCAAATCCTCAATCTCAAAGGTGAGATTACGAATCAACTGTGAGTTTTGCTCAATGCGGCTCATGATCATGTCAGGTTGCGAATTCTAGCGCTTGCGATTCTTTCCCCACTCTTCCTCCTTGAAGTCTTCTTTTCCTGCATGGCTAGAACGAGGCAAATCCCAATTGGTGGGTAGTTTCTCCTTGGGCATATTCTGGTATTGATGCTCGTGGATAAGGGTATGGAAATGATTCTTGGTGCATGGAGGAAGTGACCGTAGAGCCAAACAGTGACGTGGAGGTTTCCCTCCAGTTGACATACGTGCAGTCCTTTTGATCTTGGCAGGTTTTACCAACACTCCAATGCTTGCAATGGTAGTGCCGGTGTGCGTATGTTGGCTTTGCTTTGCCTCCTCTTCATCTTTACTCTTGATCTTCTGCCCGGGGTCTTGGAGATCTTCCTCCATAGGCTCCTTTCCTTTATCCTTGGTGGACACTGATACATTGCAAATGTATCTATAATTTTTGATGTTCCATGCTTGGTTTTATCCACTTTCTTGTGTTTTGTTCCAACTTTGGAGTACTTTTCATATGATTTCTTGGACTAACCTATTAACAAGAGCCACAGTGCGGTACTGTTTTCTGCTGTTTTTGGTTCCAGGAAAGTCAGAAAATGAATATTCTCGGAATTGGACGGGACAAAAGCCAAAGTGCCTATTTTTCCAGAAGGGATCAAGTGCCAGAATACGAGACGGAGAGGGGCCAGGGGCCAGCCACACCACCTGGCCGTGCGGCCAGGCCTGGCCCGTGCCAGGAGGTGGTGTGGTGGCTCCCGGCACCCCCTCGGCCTCTCCTTCCGCCTATAAGTTGCCCTCGAGACGAAAACCCTAAGTACCCGATCAAAAATCCACGAAAGAGTCTGTAGCCACCGTCATCTCCATCCCTAGATCGGGAGGGATCTGAAGCTCTTCCCGGCACCTCACGGAGAGGGAATTCACCCTGGAGGCCTTCTTCATCACCATGCAAGCCTCCGGTGTGATGCGTGAGTAGTTCATCCTTAGACTACGGATCCATGTAGTAGCTAGATGGCTGGTTCTCCTCCTTTGTTCTTTCATGTCTAGATCTTGTGAGCTCTGTTCATGATCAAGATCATCTATTTGTAATTCTGCATGTTGTGTTTGTGGGGATCCGATGGATATTGAGATGCTATTTCAGATTGATTATTGATTCTATCATGTCTTTGTTATTTGTGATCTTGCATGCTTCCTGTTGTTAGTAGCTATCTTGGCCAAGTAGATGCTAGCAACTCCAAGAGTTAGTATTTATGCTCGATAGTGGGTTCATGCCTCTGGTAATCTGGGGAAGTGACAGAAATCTCTAAGGTACTAGATGTGTTGTTGCTACTAGGGAGAAAACAACAATCATTTGTTCATAGAACAATCGTATTGTTTACTTTACACGCAGTTCGTAAACCAATAATCTGTTGCTTGCAACTTAATACTAGAGGGGGTTCGGATGATAACCTGAAGGTGGATTATTAGTCATAGATGCAGTTGGATGGCAGTCTATGTATTATGTTGTAATGCCCAATCAAGTCTCAGAGGAGTCAAGATGTTTAGTATATGCATGTATTGCTTTCTTGGTGTTTGTCAATTGCCCCGCTATAATTTGTTCACCCATCATGTTATCTATCTAAGGAGAGCCACCTCTAGTGAACTATGGATCCCGGTCCTTTACTTTACATACAATCTACAATCTTTTACTGCTTTGTGTTTACTTTCTGCAAACTTTTACTTCTTTCCATTCGATACGTTTAATCCTTTGTTTTCCGCAAAACACGGTGAGATTGACAACCTTATCGCAAGTTGGGGACAAAGTTACGTGGAGTTGTGTTGTGTGTCTCCACGTTGCTACTAGCACCGGTAGTGCGCCCTGCCAAAGCTCAGCTAGTAACACCTTTGGGGTGTTTCCTTGCTCCTACTGGTTCGATTAAACCTTGGTCTCATAACTGAGGGAAAACTTGCTGTTGTGCTCATCATACCTTCCTCTTGGGGTTCCCAACAAGCTCTACATCAACCACGAACAAGCAAAGATTTTTCTGGTGCCGTTGCCGGGGAGTCAAGGACATCTTCACAAGGGGAGTCCCTCATAACCAATCTCTTTACTTTGTTGTTTTTGTTTTGCTTAGTTTCTTTTTGCTTTGTTTGCTTGTTTTGTTCTTCAAAAAACACAAAAAAAATTAGTTTTACTAGTTTGCTTTCTTATTTGAAAATCCAAAAAAATGACTACTCTTGAGAACACTAAGTTGTGTGACTTCACTAGCACCAACAACAATGATTTTATGAGCACACCTATTGCTCCACCTGTGGCTGAAAATACTTTCTTTGAGATAAAACCTGCTTTGCTCAATCTTGTTATGAGAGAACAATTTTCTGGTATTGGTAATGAAGATGCTGCTTCCCATCTAAATAACTTTGTTGAACTTTGTGAGATGCAAAAGCATAGGGATATAGATGGTGATATTATTAAGCTTAAATTGTTTCCTTTCTCTTTGAGAGGAAAAGCTAAAGAATGATTGAATTCCTTAACTAAGAATAGTATTGATTCTTGGACTAAGTGCAAAGATGCTTTTATTGGAAAATACTATCCTCCTGCTAAGATTATATCCATGAGAAGTGAAATAATGAAGTTTAAACAACTTGATAATGAGCATGTTGCTCAAGCTTGGGAAAGAATGAAGTCTTTGGTTAAGAATTGTCCCACTCATGGACTAATTGCTTGGATGATCATCCAAAGTTTTTATGCAGGATTGAACTATTCTTCAAGGAATCTATTGGATTCAGCTGCTGGAGGTACCTTTATAGCCATCACTTTGGGTGCTGCAACAAAACTTTTGGACAATATGATGGTTAATTATTCTGAATGGCATACTGAGAGAGCTCCACAAGGTAAGAAGGTAAATTCTGTTGAAGAAACCTCCTCCTTGAGTGATAAGATTGATATTATTATGTCCATGCTTGTTGATGGGAAAGCCCATATTGATCCAAATAATGTTCCTTTAGCCTCTTTTGTTGCTCAAGAAGAGCAAGTTGATGTGAACTTCATAAGAAATAATAATTTTGGCACCAATGCTTATGGTAATAATGCTTATAGGAACAATTTTGGTAACAACAATTATAAGCCATATCCTCCCAACAATGGTAATGCTTATGGAAATTCTTACAACAATAATAAGAGTGCTCCCTCTGAACTTGAAGTTATGCTTAAAGAGTTTATTAGTAAACAAACCGCTTTCAATAAAACTATTGAGGAAAAACTCTCTAATGCTGAAAGAAATATAACATCTTTGGCTGAAGCTCAATCTTCTTTCAATAAAATGGCTGCTAAACCTGAAACTAATGACAATCCCTTTGTAGCTACTAATGCCATACAAGTAAGAATTGATGAAAATGTTAGACTATTAGCTGAATTACATGCTAAGTGGGAAAGAGAAGATGAAATTGCTAGAAACATTAGTGTTTCTACTATCACCACCACTAGTGTTGAGGCTAGTAATAGCTCTACTACTTTATATGATAAAGTTGATTTTGATCTTGATGGTTGCAACATCTCTGAAGTTATTAAGTTCCTACAAAAGCTTGCTAAAAGTCCTAATGCTAGTGCTATGAACATGGCTTTTACAAAACACATTACTGATGCTCTCATAAAGATTAAAGAAGAAAAGATGAAACATAAAGCTTCTATTTCTATAAAGCAAGAATATGGTTGGGAACCCATCATTAATATGAAAGTGAATGACTTTGATTTCAAAGCTTTGTGTGATCTTGATAGTAGTGTTTCTATTATGCCTAGAAGGATTTATGATATGCTTGATTTGCCTCCTCTTGAAGATTGCTATTTGAATGGCCCACTTGATGCTAATGCTAAAAAGAAACTCATGGAGAGTCTTAATGATGTTCTTATTATGGTTAACAATTCCTATGTCCCCGTTGATTTCTATGTTTTGGATGTTGAATACAATGCTTCTTGTCCTATTACTTTGGGAAGACCTTTTCTTATAACTATTGGTGCCATCATTGATATGAAAGAAGGCACCATTAAATATCAACTCACACTCAAGAAAGGTATATAACACTTCCCTAGAAAGAGAGACAAATTTCTTTTGCTTCTCCTATGAAAACAAAATTTGGTCTTAATGCTTCTTCATTTGAGAACACTTGATTCTTTCTTTGCTTCTTATGCCTAACTTAAAAGCGTTAAAAAAAGTACTTGTTGGGAGATAACCCAAGAGTTTTAGATGAGTCTTGGAAGTTATTATCTCTGTAATAACCTCTCCTTATCCTTTTTATTTGCTTTTTGTGCCAAGAGTAACCTCTAATAAGAGTGAAGTAATGATTGGGAAAGTTGATGTCCCGAAACAGATTTCTGTGCTTCACCGTAAAAATTCCAGAGAGAGCTCTGTACGTCAGATTGAGCTGTAATGTTTTGTGCTTCTGCCCCAGGTTGTTATCTAACTTTCGTTTGTTCAACACTTTTTGATTTGAGCAACAGAAGGTCTTCGAAAAAATCCGCCTTTACCTGCTGGTCTGTTTTGACAGATTTTTGCCATTTTTTGCATTTGCTTCTTGTTGGTTCCTTCTTGAGTTCTTTTGGGGAATTGAGCTTTTTGAGGGAAGTGCTACAGTAGCTAGTGTTATAATGGAAGTTTATTTGGTGTTAGAACTGAACCTTGAGACTTATTTATCTTAAGTGCAGTAATGTTGCTAATGAGATTGTGTGAAGTTTTGTATGAAGGAAAAATTTCAGGTGTATGGAAGGAATGAGTAATGAGATGAAGGATGGACTAAAGCTCAAGCTTAGGGATGCCACGCGTGTCACTCCAAGAAATCTCCAAGAAGTACAAGCGTCAAAGCTTGGGGATGCCCAAGGCATTCCCCTTCTTCATCAATAAAAATCCCAGGTTTCTTCCAAACGCTTCATTTTTATTGTTTCATGCATAGTTGTGTTTTTCTTGGAGCGTCTTCTTTTTAGTTTTTTTTTGGTTTTTAGTTTGCTTTGATTTGCTTAGTTTTCTGAATAAATTCGTTGGACCCCCTCTTTCACACTTTGGTTTGCGAATAGTTTGGTTTAGTTTGGAAAAGAGTAGGAAAATTCATGCTTATGTGGTAAAAAGAGCTCGTTTTTGACTGTGGCCTATGCTTTGTCATGCCATGCTTGATATTGTTTTGGCTTTATGCTTAGTATTCTTTGCTGTAGCATGACTTGTTATAAACAATTGAGATTGCTTAATGTGGCTTGGATGAATCATGCGTTGTTTTAGCATATTAAAGCATAGTATAGTGGTATTCTCCTTTGATGACCATGTTATGACTGTCACAAGTCACCATAGCCTTTATGATACTTTAGTTTTCAACTTGTAGTATCACTTTATGCTTTGATCAATGATGTTTTGTCGCTCTGCATGATTATGGCCATTATTGCTCTCTTAGTTTGTCGCTCCCGGTCTTTTGCTAGCCTCCACAACCAAGTATGAGTTCCACTCATGCATCCAACTCCCTAAACCAAGTTATTCCAAAGAGTCCACCATACCTACCTACTAGCTTATGCTATTCCAAGTATATTCATGCTTTTGTTTACCTTCCACTTGTTATGAGAAAACTAGTGATTAAAGCTCTCACGAACTTGATGGCACACTTTACTTTACTTGCCCTTAATAAGCTTGAACCATTGTGTCTTCTATGTTGTATATGCTTGCACTTATTTGTTGGGAATTAGCAGAACCATGCTTTCATGGGGAACGCTTTCAACATTGCACTTGGTACTTGTACCTAGTTGATATCATGCTCTTTTGTATATGGATGTCGTCGGTGTGAAATGAAAGGGGAGCTTGTAAGTCCATGGAGTTATGTATATGTGTTAGAGAAACGTCTGGGCCGCTGGTCTAATCCATGCTGACATGGTGGAAACCTGCAGCGTAACCATATGAGCTGTCTATGAAGCATTCTTCTTATAAAAAAAGAGTCCTATATTGAGAAAAGAGAAAAAGAAAAAAAAGATACTATGAAAAGTGGAAAGAGAGAAAAAGGCACCATATTCCCATGGTAAATAAGAAGAATGCTGAGATGCTCGTTGTCTGCTTGCCTTGTCATTTTGATATGGGGATTCTTCCGTATCATCGGGCAAGGGGTACCCCGTTGGCGGTTCTCAATGATACACATGTACTTACAATGACAAGAACTTACCGATGACTAAACTTGAGTAGCATGAGGAGCGGCCCTCGTATACAAGGGACATGGGATTTCTGACTTATACTTCGTCAAGCATGTACACCATAGTTTGTTCACTTTAACCTTAATCACTTTAAGATGCTTATGATAGGGGCAATGAGAGCTGAAAGCTTTAAGTATCATAATTTTTGGAAGCTCTTTATTGAAAGGGTTTCGCAGCATAGTAAATCAAAATTTTCTACGGAAGCGAACAGAGGGAAAGCCAAGATCTAATCTAGGAGATGCAAACAACGAGAGAGATTGGATTAGATCTTCATACCCTTGAAGATTCAGACAGTGAACGCTCGTTTAACATGGGTGATGTAGTCGTACTCGCTTCTCCTCCTCGCGATCCGATCCGATCTAGCACCACAAGTGGCGGTGCCTCCGTGAGATGCACACGTGCAGCACCTCGACGTCTCCTCCTTCCTCGGACCAGCAAGTATGGTGGAGAGATAGATTGGATCTACAACACGACGGCGTGGTGTATATGGTGGAGAATTTCGCCAGGCTTCGCCACAAACAATGGGAGGGAGAGAGGAAGGGCGCAGGGCAACTGGGTTTGGAGGAAGGTGTAAGGGTGTGAGAGGCACCAGCCCTCTATATATAGAGGGGGGGTGCGGCCAGCCCTAGCCTCTCCTCCAAGCCTATCTCTAGTTTAAACAATTTAAACTCTCCCTTATCTAGAAATCCTATCTTATCTTATCTCTAGTTTAAACGATTTAAACTTATCTAGGATCGGGCCCTATGGGGCCTTGTGCCCTGGCCCAATGCGCCAGGACACTCCCTCATAGGCCCATGCCCCTCCCGGAAGGTGGGACCACGTTGGCCCCTTCCGAAGGTTCTAGAAGCTTCACAATACCGATTAATCCTAACAATTCAACTCCAAAACTAACCGCCTTTATATGAATCTTATTCTCCGGACCATTCGAACCTCTCATGATATCCCGGATCCCATCCGAGACTCGAACAAAATTCATAAACCAAGTATCCAATCTATCCTAGCCGAGACACGTTATGTGTGACCTCATGGTTCGAGAATATGCAGACATGATCTTCTATCAATAATCAACAGGGTGCAGGCACCCATATTGACTACACATTCATCGATGATCATATCGGATGAACCACGATGCCAGGATTCAATCAATCCCATATATATTCCCTTCGTCTCGCGATATTTTACTTGCCCGAGATTCGATCGTCAGTATCGTCATACCTAGTTCAATCTCGTTCACAGCAAGTACTTTACTCGTTCCGTAATCCGATATCACTTTGTGATTAACTCCTTAACCACATGCTTGCAAGCGGTGTTGATATCGACACCGAGTGGGCCCAAGTATATCTCTCCGACTTGGGAGGACAAATCCCATCTCGATACATACAACCCAGATACTTTCCGATCACCGAGAGACACCTTTATGATCACCCTCTCATAGGATGACGTTTGATGACCTCAAAGCTTTCTTCCGATACTAGGGAGTTGTATTATCTCATGGTCTAAGGAATACAATATTTGACATGAGAAAAGCTTCGCAAAGACGAACACGATGAAACGATCTAATAGCTTTGCTTAGTTTGGGTCTGTCCACCATATCATTCTCCCAATGATATGATCTCATTATCAATTGACAACTCATGTCTATGGTTAGGAAACCTTAACCATCATTGATCAATGAGCTAGTCCATAGAGGCGTACTAGGGACACGGTGTTGTTCACAAACCACACAAGTATTAATGTTTCCGCTTAATACAATTCTAGCATGGAATATAAACTTTATCATGAACAAGAATTATAATAATAACATCTTTATTATTGCCTCTAGGGCATAATTCCAACAGTCTCCCACTTGCACTAGAGTCAATAATCTAGTTTACATTTGGCAACAATCTCACACCCATGGCAATCGAGGTGCTGATCATGTTTTACACGGAAGAGGTTTAGTCAATGGATATGTGACATTCAGATCTGTATGTACTTTGCTGATCTTCAGATCTCCATCTCGCGATATAATCTCGGATTATATGAAACTTATGTTGATATGCTTGGTCTTTGGATGATATCTTGGTTCCTTAGCGAGTGCTATGGCGCCGGTGTTGTCACATAATATCTCCAGTGGGTCCAATGCACTTGGAACCACGCCAAGCTTCGATGATGAAGTTTCGATCCAAACTCCTTCACTTGACGCTCGCAGCAGCCATGTATTCCGCTTTCATCGTAGATCCCGTGATCACGCTTTGCTTGCAGCTTCTCCACTCACAGCTCCTCCATTCAAAATATACACGTATCCCGTCGAGATTTACAATCATCCTTGTCGGTGTCGAAACTAGCATCGACGTAACCTTTACGATTTAGCCGTTCATCACCCCATAGACTAAGAACATTTCTTTAGTCCTATTTAGGTACCTTAGGATGTTCTTCACGGCTGTCCAAAGGTTCCACTCTGGATCACTTTGATATCTCGTCACAAACTAAGAGCATTGGACACATCCGGTCTAGTACACAAAGATGGCATACATGATGGAACCTATGGCCGAGGCATAAGGCACTTTGCTCATAGCTTCCTATCATTTATCAGAATGGACATTGAGCCTTGCTCAATATCTTACTCGACAACATAGGCAATGAACCTTTCAATGCCTTATCCATCCTGAACCTTTTCGAACTTTGTCTAGGTATGTACCGCTTAAAGCTATCAGCGCCTTTGTCTATCTCTATAGATTTTGATGCCCAATATATAAGCAGCTTCACCTAGGTCTTTCATTGAAAAACACTTGTTCAAATAACTCTTCACATCGTTAAGCATGTCGATGTCATTTCCAATAATTAATATGTCATCCACATACAGTACCGTAAACGCCACCGAGCTCCCACTCACTTTCTTGTAGATGCAAGCTCAGAGCAATTTGGAACAAATCCAAAACTCTTGATCACTTGATCAAAACGAAGGTTCCAACTCCGAGACGCTTGCTTCATCCATAAATGGAACGCTGAAGTTTGCATACTTTATCAGCATCCTTAGGATCGACAAAACCTTCGGGTTGCATCATATACAACTCTTCATCAATGTTGCCATTGAGGAAAGCGATCTTGACATCCATCCGCCATATTTCATAATCATGAAACGCAGCAATTGCTAATAAAATCCGAATGGACTTAAACATCGCCACGGAGAGAAAGTCTCATCGTAGTCAACACCTTGAACTTGTCGAAAACCTTTCGCAACAAGCCGTGCTTTATAGACGGTAACATTACCATCCGCGTCCGCTTTTCTTGAAGATCCATTTGCACTCAACGGCCTTTGGTCGCTAGGAGGGTCCACCAAAGTCCATACTTGGTTTTCGCTCATGGATCCCAATTGGATTTCATGGCTTCTAGCCATTTCTCGAGTCCGGCTCATCATCGCTTCCTCATAGTTCGTAGGTTCACTGTCTTCTACTAACAAGACAGTCAAGACAGGTTGCTGTACCACTCGGGAGGGGCACGCGACCTTGTCGACCTGCGACGCTCAAGAGCAGATCGTCCAAGCTTCATGATCCTTGTCATTAGCTTCCTCTATTGTTGGTGCGGTGACCGAACAATTTCAGGTGCTGCGCTACTCTCCAATTCAAGAGAAGGTTCAATAACCTCGTCTAGCTCTACTTTCCTCCCACTCACTTCTTTCGAGAGAAACTCCTTCTCAAGAAAGGAACCGTTCTTCGACAAACACTTTGCCTTCGGTTCTGTGATAGAAGGTATACCCAATAGTTTCCTTAGGGTATCCTATGAAGACGCATTTCTCGCTTTGGGTTCGAGCTTGTCCGCATCAACTTCTTGATGTAAGCTTCACATCCCCAAACTTTAAGAAACGACAACTTAGGTTTAGCACCAAACCACAGTTCATACGGTGTCGTCTCAACGGATTTAGATGGAGCCCTATTTAAAGTGAATGCAGTGTTTCTAATGCATAACCCCAAAATGATAACGGCAAATCAGTAAGAGACATCATCAATCGGACCATATCTAATAGGGTTCGATTCCTGCTCAGACACACCATTCTACTGTGGTGTTCCGGTGGCGTGAGTTGCAAACGATTCCACTTGCTTTGAGATGCGTGAGAAAATCATAACTCAAATATTCGCCCACGATCGGATCGTAGAAACTTAATCTTCTTACGATGGTTCTCCACTTCATTCTGAAATTCTTTGAACTTTTCAAACGCTTTCAGATTTATGTTTCATTAAATAGATATACCCATATCTACTTAAGTCATCGGTAAAAGTGAGAAAATAGCGATATCCACCGCGTCGAAACACTCATCAGTCCGCATACATCGGTATGTATGATTTCCAACAAGTCCGTTGCTCGCTCCATCATACCGAGAACGGGTTTTGATCATCTTGCCCATGAGGCATGGTTCGCATGTGTCAAATGATTCAAAATCAAGAGACTCCAAAAGTCCATCGAATGGAGTTTCTTCATGCGCTTTACACCAATATGACCTAGACGACAACCACAAATAACTAGTATGATCACTATCTACTTTGCATCTCTTAGCCTCAATGTTATGGATGTGTGTTTCATCCCTTTCGAGAGTTAGAAGAAATAAACCACTCACAAGAGGTGCATGTCCATAAAAGATGTTACTCATATAAATAGAACAACCATTATTCTCCGATTTAAATGAATAACCGTCTTGCAATAAACACGATCCGAAATAATGTTCATGCTCAACGCAGACATAATAACATTTATTAAGGTTTAAAACTATTCCGAAGGTAAAACTAAGGAGAGCGGCCGACGGCCATCACATCAACTCTTGATCCGCCAACGCGCATCGTCACCTCATCCCTCGCAAGCCGCCGTCTATTCCGTAGCTCTGCTTCGAAGTTACAAATATTAGCAACGAACCAGATCAAATACCCGTGCACTACAACAAAGACTAGTAAGGAAAACATCAATAACATGTATATCAAATATACCTTTGATGGTGCCAGCCTTCTTGTCCGCTAAGTACTTGGACGATTCTATGCTTCAAAGGACCCTTGTCCTTGCAATAGAAGCACTCAAAGGTCCAAATTAGGACCAGACTTGAGCTTCTTCTCAGCAGCAACGCGCTTGCCGCCGCTTTTCTTGAAGGGCTTCTTTGCACCTTTACCTTTCATAAAGGAGGGCTTGTTGACCATCAACACATGATTATCCTTTTGATGTCCACCTCCGCAGCCTTCAGCTTTGCGAAGAGCTCGGTGATCGATCGTGGAACCAATCTGATTGTGAGTCACTACAAAACTTTTGTAGCCGGGAGGGAGTGATTGCAGAACCTCATCAATCTTGAGCTCCTCCGAATCTTGCGATCCGCTTGCTCATATGCGTTGAGTGTAGCCCACATCTTAATGGCGTGCTCACTAACGGAACTCCCTTCCTCCATCTTGCGCTTAAAGAACTTCTGAGATCTCATATCTCTCGGGCCCGAGTCCAAACATGGTTTTCAGCTCTTGAGAATCTCAAAGGGCCCGGATAGTTTTCAAAACGATTTTGAAGTTCCGGTTCCATAGCAAACAACATGGTGCTCTTAATCACACCATAATCATCTTTGCACGATCGATAGCAGCTTTCTCATCACCGGCCTTGATTGCAGTTAGGGGTTACCTAACGCTTTCTCAAGGACATAGTCCTTTGTCCGCCAGTAATGATTCTTAGATTGCGGAACCAGTTGGTGAAGTTAGACCCATTGTTTCTAAGCTTTTCTTTCTCAAAGAAAAACGTTGAAGTTGAAGTTGGACTTGGCCATGTGATCTACAGTATTTGCAAGTACAATTTAGACTATGTTCATGATAAATAGTTCAACTTAATCAAATTACTAGATGAACTCCCACTAAATTCAACATCCCTCAAGTTGTTTAGTGAACACCATCCAAATTCACCACACCTAATCCGATCTTCACGAGAAGAGATGTGGCTTCAATGGTGGACAACAAAGTGTCGATCATATCATTCATATGACTCATGCTTAACCTTTCGGTTCATGTGTTCCGAGGCCATGTCAGACATGCTAGGCTCACAAGTCAAACCCAAGTATTTCCGCAGTGCAAACTGGCTTGCACCCGTTGTATGTGAGCGTAGAGTCTATAGCACCCGATCATCACGTGATGCTTGGACACGACGAACTTTCGCAACGGTGCATACATGGGGAGAACACAGTTTTATCTTGATCTTTAAGTGAGGAATCATCTTATAATGCTACCGTCGCGATCTAAGCATAATAAGATACATAAAAGGATAAACATCACATGCATATAACTTTATGTGACATGGTATAGCCAATCTTCGCGCAATGATCTCCATCTTGTGCGTTCTGGCATGATCTCCATCACTCCACCATGATTGCCTCCACCACGAATAGCAACTACAACTATTGCTAACTACTTAGCGATAAAGTAAAGCTATTACATGGCGTATAAGAAGTTGACTCGCAGGTCATACACAATTATAAAGACAACCATATGGCTCCTGCCGGTTGTGTACTCATCGACATGAAAGTCGTGAAACATTACAAAACATGATCATCGCATACAATATACACATCACATCTTGGGCCATACCATATCACAGAAAACACTCCCTGCAAAAACAAGTTAGACGCCTCTACTTTGTTGTTGCATGTTTTACGTGGCTTATGGGAGTAGATGCTAAGAACGATTCTTACCTACGGAAAGCCACAACGGTGATATTATGGTTGCCAAACTCCGGTGTTAATCCCATGACAACTATAGTGAGAGAAACTGACATCCACCAGCCACATGTATGGTACAAGCCACACGTCAAGTGCGGAGCCGGTCTCGCGAACGACGTCGCGTAAGGTTGGCCTGGACCGCTTCAATCTCACTATCCCGCGTCATAAGAAGAACACAAACAAGAGGCTTGCAACAGAAAACATCAACGCCCGCAACAACCATGTTGCGTTCTACTCGTGAATCACATCTACGCATAGATCTAGCTCTGATACCACTGAAAGGGTTTCGCAGCATAGTAAATCACAATTTTCTACGGAAGCGAACAGAGGGAAAGCCAAGATCTAATCTAGGAAATGCAAACAACGAGAGAGATTGGATTAGATCTTCATACCCTTGAAGATTCGCACAGCGGAACATTGCCGAACGTGGGTGATGTAGTCGACTCGCTTCTCCTCCTCGCGATCCGATCCGATCTAGCACCACAAGTGGCGGTGCCTCCGTGAGATGCACACGCAGCACTGACGCCTCCTCCTTCCTCGGACCAGCAAGTATGGTGGAGAGATAGATTGGATCTACAACACGGGCGTGGTGTATATGGTAGAGAATTTCGCCGCAGGCTTCGCCACAAAATGGGAGGGAGAGGAAGGAAGCAGGCAACTGGGTTTGGAGGAAGGTGTAAGGGGTGTGAGAGGGCACCAGCCCTCTATATATAGAGGGGGTGCCAGCCCAGCCTCTCCTCCAAGCCTATCTCTAGTTTAAACAATTTAAACTCTCCTTATCTAGAAATCCTATCTTATCTTATCTCTAGTTTAAACGCGATTTAAACTTATCTAGGATCGGCTGGGCCCTATGGGTTTTGTGCCCTGGCCCAATGCGCCAGGACACTCCCTCATAGGCCCATGCCCCTCTCCGGAAGGTGGGACCACGTTGGCCCCTTCCGGAAGGTTCTAGAAGCTTCGGTACAATACCGATTAATCCTAACAATTCAACTCCAAAAACTGACCGCCTTTATATGAATCTTATTCTCCGGACCATTCCGAATCTCTCGTGATATCCGGATCCCATCCGAGACTCGAACAAAAATTCATAAACCAAGTATCCAATCTATCCTAGCGCCGAGACACGTTATGTGTGACCTCGCGGGTTCGAGAATATGCGCATGATCTTCTATCAATAATCAACAGCGGGGTCTGGGCACCCATATTGACTCCCACACATTCATCGATGATCATATCGGATGAACCACGATGCCAGGATTCAATCAATCCCATATATATTCCCTTCGTCTCGCGATATTTTACTTACCCGAGATTCGATCGTCGGTATCGCCATACCTAGTTCAATCTCGCTCACAAGTACTTTACTCGTTCGTAATCCGATATCACTTTGTGATTAACTCCTTAACCACATGCTTGCAAGCGGTGTTGATATCGACACCGAGTGGGCCCAAGTATATCTCTCCGACTTGGGAGGGACAAATCCCATCTCGATACATACAACCCAACAGATACTTTCCGATCACCTGAGAGACACCTTTATGATCACCCTCTCATAGGATGACGTTTGATGACCTCAAAGCTTTCTTCCGATACCAGGGAGTTGTATTATCTCATGGTCTAAGGAATACAATATTTGACATGAGAAAAGCTTCGCAAAGACGAACACGATGAAACGATCTAATAGCTTTGCTTAGTTTGGGTCTGTCCACCATATCATTCTCCCAATGATATGATCTCATTATCAATTGACAACTCATGTCTATGGTTAGGAAACCTTAACCATCATTGATCAATGAGCTAGTCCATAGAGGCGCATTTAGGGACACGGTGTTGTTCACAAACCACACAAGTATTAATGTTTCCGCTTAATACAATTCTAGCATGGAATATAAACTTTATCATGAACAAGAATTATAATAATAACATCTTTATTATTGCCTCTAGGGCATAATTCCAACATTTATGAGACTTGAATCCCTACTTTCTTTTACAAAGGCCTTTCTTCCACCATTATATTGAGTCTCCACCTTCTATCTTTATGCACCTACTTTGAGAGCATAGTGGCCATTCTTAGTTCTATGTGCATTGTCCCAAGACTAGTTGATTGATGCATAACTTGTTATTGCTTGTTTGAAACTATTGTATCTAGTCACTCTTATGAACTTTGAAGGTGTCCTATGCATTTATATTTGCTACTCTATTGAGGGACAAGCTGAATACTTTTATGCTATGTTTTCTTTATGTGAAACAAACAAACGTCTTGCAAAGCATTGTTATTCATGAATCTTTTGTTTGTGCCTTTTCATGTTGCATCATAGTTTCTTTGCTTATTGCTAGAACTTTGTCTTTCATGTTATGATTGAAGTACTATGATCCCAGCCTTGAATGTTTTGCAAATACTTTGATCAAGTCTTTGATGGTGCATGTCACCTCAAAAATTATTTCTTTTTATCACTTACCTACTCGAGGACGAGCAGGAGTTAAGCTTGGGGATGTTGATACATTGCAAATGTATCTATAATTTTTGATGTTCCATGCTTGGTTTTATCCACTTTCTTGTGTTTTGTTCCAACTTTGGAGTACTTTTCATATGATTTCTTGGACTAACCTATTAACAAGAGACACAGTGCCAGCTGCCTGTTTTCTGCTGTTTTTGGTTCCAGGAAAGTCAGAAAATGAATATTCTTGGAATTGGACGGGACAAAAGCGAAAGTGCCTATTTTTCTAGAAGGGATCAAGTGCCAGAATACGAGACGGAGAGGGGCCAGGGGCCGGCCACACCACCTGGCTGCGCGGCCAGGCCTGGCCCGCACCAGGGGGTGGTGTGGTGGCTCTCGGCACCCCCTCGGCCTCTCCTTCCGCCTATAAGTTGCCCTCGAGACGAAAACCCTAAGTACCCGATCAAAAATCCACGAAAGAGTCTGTGTAGTCGCCGTCATCTCCATCCCTAGATCGGGAGGGATCTGAAGCTCTTCCCGGCACCCTGCCAGAGAGGGGAATTCACCCTGGAGGCCTTTTTCATCACCATGCAAGCCTTCGGTGTGATGCGTGAGTAGTTCATCCTTGGACTACGGATCCATGTAGTAGCTAGATGGCTGGTTTCTCCTCCTTTGTGCTTTCATGTTTAGATCTTGTGAGCTCAGTTCATGATCAAGATCATCTATTTGTAATCCATACATGTTGTGTTTATGGGGATCCGATGGATATTGAGATGCTATTTCAGATTGATTATTGATTCTATCATGTCTTTGTTATTTGAGATCTTTCATGTTTTCCGTTGTTAGTAGCTATCTTGGCCAAGTAGATGCTAGCAACTCCAAGAGTTAGTATTTATGCTCGATAGTGGGTTCATGCCTCCGTAACTGGGAAGTGATGAAATCTCTAAGGTACTAGATGTGTTGTTGCTACTAGGGAGAAAACAACGATCCTTTGTTCATAGAACAATTGTATTGTTTACTTTACACGCAGTTCGTAAAGCAATAATCTGTTGCTTGTAACTTAATACTGGAGGGGGTTCGGATGATAACCTGAAGATGGATTATTAGTCATAGATGCAGTTGGATGGCGGTCTATGTATTATGTTGTAATGCCCAATCAAGTCTCAGAGGAGTCAAGATGTTTAGTATATGCATGTATTGCTTTCTCGGTGTTTGTCAATTGCCCCGCTGTAATTTGTTCACCCAGCATGTTATCTATCTAAGGAGAGCCACCTCTAGTGAACTATGGATCCCGGTCCTTTACTTTACATACAATCTACAATCTTTTACTGCTTTGTGTTTACTTTCTGCAAACTTTTACTTCTTTCCATTCGATACGTTTAATCCTTTGTTTTCCGCAAAACACGGTGAGATTGACAACCTTATCGTAAGTTGGGGACAAAGTTCTGTGGTTGTGTTGTGCAGGTCTCCACGTTGCTACTAGCACCGGTAGTACGCCCTGCCAAAGCTTAGCTAGTAACACCTTTGGGGTGTTTCCTTGCTCCTACTGGTTCGATTAAACCTTGGTCTCATAACTGAGGGAAAACTTGATGTTGTGCTCATCATACCTCCTCTTGGGGTTCCCAACGAGCTCTACATCAACCACGAGCCAACAAACACCATTGTGCTTCTAACTTTCAAGAATAGTTCCTGGCAGAAACATATCGAAACGAAAACACGACGAGAACACGATATACGAACCTCGGGTGATCCGGGAGATTATATATTACGAAGTTTCACAACAAAAGGAAGGTACTGGGAGAAAACAGGTCGGAGACGGAGGCCGAGGTGGCCACACCACCTGCTGGCGCGGTCAGGGGGGCCCGCGCCAGGTGGTGGTGTGAGCCACCCTGGCTCCGTTTCCGTCCCTCTTTTGCTTCGTAGCTTTCCTTGTTGGATAAAAACTCCAAAAATATAACTGGACAGAATTTTCATGGAACTTTTCTTATCAGAACTGTTACATATTCGAAAACGGACTCTGCAGTTCTCTGAATTTGGTCTTTGATAAATTTTTCCAGAGTTACAACTTGAATAGCATCAATATCTTCATTGTAAGAATCTCCAGCAATGCTTGAAGCGAATGATAAAACTATCGATGAATATGAAGGAAACTACATTGTAAGTTCACATATGCTCTTAATAATTCATATTGTCTTACAGAATTTGCTCGCTTCTAAACATATATTGTATATAGAAACTAAAGTGTCTTGAATTATTTCTGCTTATATATTCCACATAATACAACATCATAGTCATTACAGTAGAGATAGGTGTTTCACTCTTTATACAAAGTTATTGGCTTCGAGCATGTTGGTGAAGTTTTTTGTGATTGCCATTCACATGGGCCAAACTGAGGACTAAGACTGCCAATCTATCTTGCCCACTTAAACGATCCCTTGCGCAAAATAAAAACCGCTTTTTTTGCGACAGACGTATAGAGTACCAACACTATGGCACAACACACCACAACGCTTGCAGCAACACAAGGCAGACGACGCGGGCAAGCACGCGAACCCGTCTAGTTTCTTTAACGGATTTGCTAGTTCTCAGGCGCCTGAGAACTTCTTATGTCTCAGTTGCCTGTTTCACCGCTCGATTTACCTCGTGATTCGTGCAAAGTGAAAGTTACGCATGAGTTATAAATAGAATGTAACTGAGAATTTAATGACAATTAAGAATTAGTACAAATCATATGAATTACAACTAGTTTACCACTAAGAATTGTCGCAAACAGTAGAATGACATATGTGACTTAGAACGCTCACATCTAGGCACTCCCTTTCTTTAAAGCTCGGATCGGATGAGTGCTCACCAGTGTCTCTGTTCATTATCCGCAGCAACGCATGCAACAGGTGGACAGGATCACAGGAAACATCAGATCACCAGAGCACCACCTGTCTTGCCTCGATCAAATAGCTAGGCTTTGGCAAGTAGAGTAGTACCACCATGGGTCTGGCTGGTACATCATCCCATGTTTGATCTCCATCACTTTTGACCATGGAGCCACATCCCAAAGCCTTTCGCTGCTCCCACCGCATCTTTGCGACAGAAAAGAAACCTAACCAGCCAGCAAACGGCGAGGAGGAGTACCGTGTGTGTGCGTGAATCATTGCCGTGGCATGTGGGTGGCATCTCTGCATGTCTCCCTTTTCCTGATCAGCCCAGATTTATCAAAGCCAACTGTAGCTGCACGGTGTTGACTTTTGCTGGTAAAAAAAAAGCTGTGGCGGGCCCTCTCTCGCCACCTCCATGAGCCATGGCCATGGCCATCATCATTTGGAATCTTGCGGAGCAGATACGATCGATGCGATGAGCCAGTAGTTTCGACAGATCGATCACATCTTGAGAAAAACAACTATTTAGTTGTTCTCTCGGGCTTGGGGACGACAGGGTGTGATAGTGAAGAAACAGTAGTCGGCATGGATTCAGAGGTTTCAGGCAGGGGTCGTCACGGTCTCACAGGCAGACAGAGCAAGACGACAGACATACGGGCAGGCAGACATGCAGCACAAAACAAATGCAAGTGCGTATGCATATACTATTACTCACTCTGTTTCAAATTACTCCGCCAGCGCACGTTTACCTAGGTGGTCTAGTATTCTTTCATTTTTCATTAAAAAATTCTTAAAATTTACTATCTACTTTAAAATTTTCAGGATTTTTTAATGAGAAATGAGAGAGTATTAGCTCACCTACGTAAACATGCCGGTGGAGTAATTTGAAACAGAGGGAGTACTAGTATACTCTTTAATATAACCAGCGGAAGTACGGAGACGCGCTTGTTCGTTCATTCACAGCTTCACATCATGCCAAAATCATATTAGTGAGGTATACTAATCAATCCTTAAGTACTAGTAGTTGGGAATTAAACCAGTCTTCCGTTGCATGGTGTTGCTAGCTAGAGATGTTCACCATCTCTGAAGTCTGAACAGTGGCTACCTAGCAAGAACAGAAACAACCACACTTGAAGAAGAAGAAGTGAACGACCATACCATTTAGTACTATATTAGACTATTAGTGATGTACAACCCGACGATGTGAAAGCAGACCCACATACGCGATACTCGTACTATGTTCCTAGATGGACGGGCCACGGCGCAGACATGGCCAAAACAACAGGTAGATAAGATATGATTAAAATCATCATGATCATCGTCAGACGATTCCTTGTGTCAACTTGATGCCCGGCATCCTCAGCTCGATGCGAGAGCGAGCTCATGGCCTGCCCTTGCGCTGCGTGTAGATGTAGTCCAGGTGCGCGTCGTGGAGCAGCCTCCTCTGCATGCAATCCTCGCCGGCGCCGTTCCCCTCCTCGCACGCCTCCTCCTCCTCCTCTGCCGCCGCCGTTACCACCTCCGAGGCCGCTTCTTCCTCGCCATTGCGGACGTTGGCACCTTCCGTCTGAAGCACCGCTAGCCCGCCGTCTGACGCAGCACCGGCCGCCTTGACGTTCACGACGCCAATATCTGCGTAAATACAGCTCCGTAAGTTAACATGCAGGCAATCGGATTAAAGAGTCAGAGGGGTATGGAACCCAAGTCAAGAAGGGATAGGTGGTTGTGGCGGTGTGGTGCTACCTTGGCGAGGAGCAGTATCGGCGGGGAGGAGGCGAGCGGCCGCCGCGCAGTGAGAGAAGCAGAGGAGGAGGAGAAGCAGGGCAAGAGCGGCGAGCCGCGGCGACGACGATGAGATACCGCAGCGTCTCGTCATCCTTATCGGTTTTTTCTGCTTAAAACTAGGACTGCCGCGTTGTCGAGGAAGAGAAGGGTTGTACGACAGTGTGCTAGTGGCTTCGGGAGCGAGCGAATGGCTGTGGGCGTTGGTGTTCGTGGTGGCGGGGAGGAGCTATTTATAATCCGCCGAGTGGTGTGATGACTTCGCGCAGCTTGCAAACACACGGTGTGTGAGGAACACAGGCACAGTTTGGCACGGCCACGGCGATATTTTAGGGTGTTAATTCGAGATGGAACGGACACGCACGCGCACTCACAATCATATCACACGTGTATAACACGAGTTGATTGAAGTTCAAAAAAGAAAAACATGAGTAGATTGAGATTGGGTTAATCCATGAGCGGCTCTAGCTTTCGATGGCAAAACAAACAAGCACCTAGTTGTAGCTAAGTTGGCTAGGGTAACTGCCAATAACTTCTTTATTGTTTCGATGCCAAACACAAACAAATACCCACCTTTGCTCAATACGAAATTTCTTTTTAAAATATAAGATGTTTTGTATAAATAATATATCTAGACGTATTTTAGTGTGCATGTTCGAATATATTTTGAAACGGAGGGAGTACCTATTTTCCCTGGCTCGGTTCTTCAACTATGAAATGAAAACTAATTGGATTTCTTTTACCGTAGAAGAAAAAGGATTAGTCCCTGAGCCTGTACATGACCACCGATCGACTCATATTTGGATATGGTGGTTCTTCCGCTGGTTACAAATCTCTTGGCAGTTTTCAAGAACATACAGGATGTGGTACTATGGTCCATGCGAACTATTGTAGTACGACTTCAACAGTGTATGCTGGTGGCCGCGCACTCATGTTACTACGGGAAAAACTTTCTTTGCCATGTGGTAGGAACACGTCAATGGTTTTGCCGTGTGTATACACACGGCAAAAGTCACACGGCAGCGTCTGCGACGGCAAAGAGGCTTTGCCGTATGTCTCCAGCACAAAATACGGCAAAGGCTTTGTCGTGTGTCTGGCAGGCGTACACGACACAGTAAAGTAACTTCACGGTTCCGTCCGTTTGACGGAGCCAGAGAGACTTTGCCGTGTTTTTGCTTTGTCGTGTGTTTTGGTCCTTTGCCGTGTCCATTTTCTTTGCCGTGTGCCTCTTCTGTGCCGTGTGTTGTGCCTTTGTCGTGTGTCCTCTGGGAGTTACCACACGGCAACGAATGTTGCTTTGCCATGTGCCGCAGCTGAAGAACACACGGCAGAGACTATCCCTTTGTCGTGTGCCTCTTCTAGGTGGAACACGGCAAAGGGCTGTCTGCCCAGCGCCTACTGCACAGGCTACTGCCACCTGTCACACGGCAAAGTGACCATTTGGCACTTTGTCGTGTGTATACATGTCAACACCCGGATTTTTAATCGCAGATGCCCGTTATGCCATACCTCGCAATCCTAGGATTACCATTTTTGCGAGACATAACGGATTGGATATCACAGTACATCATCCATTACAAACCATACATAAGGTCTTACACAAATAAGGATCTCATGATCCAGTCTTAATACAACAAGCAGCGGAATAAATATAAAGCGTAGCGATGGGGTCCATCTTCAGGGGCACATGCAATGCTGACGAAGGCAGATAGTCCTAGTTATCATAGCCGTCCTGCTGGCCATCATCTTGATAGTCTCCTTCATAGTCTGGCCATGAGAATAGCCAGGGACAAAAGCCATGAGTACTCTTTAAGTACTCGCAAACTACCACTAACAAGTAGTATAATTCTAAGTTAAAGTGCTAAATCTAAGTTTAACTATAAGGTTAACTTTGAAACCTAAGCTGAGTTCAGAAGCAAAGAAAGATAAAATAAAGTTCTAGAATCACTTAAGTTGGGAAGCTATTATCATAAACACAACCCAGTTGTGGTCAAGTCAAGATTCATCATTCATGCATAAGTTGTTTTGAAAACATCTGACAACGAAACAATATGGCCATTCCAACTGTCCATAACCGCGGACGCGGCTATTCGAATAGTTTGACACTCTGCAGAGGTGGTACACTTTCACCACAAGATTTGATACATCTGTCAGGGATAACCCTGAATCATCATACTTAGTATCCAGATAATCAAACATAACCTTTCCTTTTACACACCCTAGTATAAGAACCTCTCCTATGAGCATGGCCTCCCAACCATGACCATCAGTCATCTTGGGCACTGCATAGGTGGAAAACATTGAGAGGTAGCCTCAGCTCAAACCTCTCCCGCGAGGGAACTAATACTAATGCATATAAATTTCCGGCTAAGCCTTACCCAATTCAGGTAATGTGGTTGTACGGTAAATTTGGAATGGTATCGCATCCGAATCCAACCATCAGTTTTATAAAAGGGCTAAGGCTCATGCCTCAACATTTTCATCATCATAAAACATTTGTGTTTATCAACACATGTCAAAACATCTCAATAGAATGACTCATCATTCCAAGGTTTTCATAATTCATTTTCACCAATTGTTCCCATCTAAAGTGACTCAAGTTTTGATCTACTCTAAACTACTAAGTTAAGAGTGTTCACTAAGGTGGAAAGATGATGGGTTCAATCTCATGCCATAGAATGACATCTAAAGCTTATCTAAATAGGTCAAGTTTTATACTCTTTATGCTACCTTCAAAACAAGTAAGGGGCTTTGTGTAAAGTAAAGGAAGTAAAGCTTGTAAGGTAATACTTGGGGTAGTAATAGTCAAAGTGGTGTGACAAAAGCATGCCTAAGGCATCTTTGCTCATTCATCTAGATTAATTCTAGCTTGCTAACAATAGCTTGCCTTGGTTGGTGCAGTGGTTGAAGTTTTCTTCTGCTTCTTCTTCTTCTTCTTCTTCTTCTTGGTAGCACTCCTCCTCCTCGTAAGCTTGGTCGGTACTATCTTCTATAAATACATACGGAGTACACAATCACCAAACAATACTTAACTAGTCTAATTAGTACTCTAAGGCACACAATTGATGATCTATTATCATCACAAGCATCACAAGTTTTATTCCATAGTTTCCTTCTTTTTATTTTAGAAAAGTAATTTCTACTCATTGAAAAATTAACTAAGATTTAATGTTCACCACTTAAAATATGGGATCATGTGGACACATGTCATCACCACATATTCTAACATGTGGGAATGTCATTTAAGGGTTGGATCATAACTATTTTGGTTTAAGTTCATTATTTAATGATTTAAAGTGACTAGAAATGCCTATATAGCATTATTTTGGTACTAGTCCAAAGTCACTGCCTATAAATCCTAATATTATTACATATTCACATAGGTATGATGAAATGTGATTTTTGAGAGTTGGAATCAACTCAAAAGCTAACTTGGTTGATTTTATAAAAATGTTGCAAGGTACAAATGCTTCTGTTTTATTATTTTTACTAGGAGAGATCTATAACTCTAAATGAATTAAATCCAATGGGCTTGGATATATCTTTTTAGTAGCTTTATAACAAAATTGGAATCACTTCATTTGGATTTGTAAATCTCTCTGAATTGAATTTTGAATTAAGGGACAGAACTAAGTTTAAACTAAAAAGAAAAATCCTAATTCAAACTAACCGGGTCACGCGGGAAACGCTAACGGGCCGGCCCAGGGTCACTCCGCAGCGTGGGGCTCAACTGACAGGGGGTCCACCAATCAGCGGCTCATAACGCATGAAGCGGTACGGGGCAATGTGGGACGTTGGATTAGAGTGGGGATCAACGGCTGTGGATCGTCATCAATGACGGACCTGTCGCCGGCGAGCTCTAACCCTAGCGGCTCAGTAGGGGTGCATAGGGGGCATACCAGGGCTCTAGCGATGACAGCGAGGCGGGCAAACGGACTGGTGGTCGACGGCAAGCTCAGGGATGGTCGAGGCAGCTCCGGGGGTGGTCGCAATCAGCGGCGCCCTTCTCCTCTAGAGGCGGCCTGCTCCGGTACAATTCCGGCGAGCTGCTGCTCCCCGTGCTCCGGCTAGAGGTGTGGGGCGATCAGTGAGGTGAGGGGAGTGGAGTGGTGTGCTGCAAATGGCTTGGGGTGCTCTCCTTTTATAGGCTCGGCAATGACCAGAGACGGTGGCGACATGGCTACGGGCTGCTAGCGGCATGGCTGAGCGTGGCGATCGAAGCGCGGTCTCTTGGCGGTGCTCTAGGACTTTAATGCAGGCTTAGGGGCGGTGGTAAGCGGTCGGGCGGAGCTGGCGCTCTAAGCGGTAGAGGCGGCGGCTTCAACGGCGAGCGGTGGCTGTGACGCGTTGGATGGCGAATGGGGGTGTCTGGTGTGCTCCCTGGGTCGTGGAGACACGTCTGGGCGCTGCGTTTCGGCATGGCGCGGTGGCACTGGGCGCAGGTTTTTCTCGGTGGTCCACGGCTGGGCCTGGCTCGAGGAGGGGACAGAGAGTGGCGGTGAGGTCCGGGCTAGCTCGTAGACATGGTGAGAGAGAGAGGGGTGGTCTGCTGCGGCGGTTGCAAGTTTGGCTGACGAGTTGGTGCTCGGGGTGGCATGGCACTGCTGCTAGGGGGTAGGGGATGGGTGTTTAGGCTCTGGTTGGATCAAGAGGGAACAGAGGGATTAAATGGAGATCAAATGGGGGCAAAACCCTGTACAAAACAGTGAGCTATGTTTAGACTTTGATTCTTGCCTGCCAAGTGTTTGTGAAAATGGCCGCAAGAAAGAAACTTTGGAATTTTGAAAATATTTTTGGTGGGTGTGCTAGTACTAAGCTTGGGACTTTGTGGGTGCTTGGGTTTTGAAAATTGAACTTGTTTGAGTGGTTTTTGAAATAGTGGGATCTTCCCATATGAAATAGATTCAATTTTAAACTGTCATTTAAAATTAGTATTTGATTGTTTTTAGCAGATCACAAAGTGGGCCTTGGTACCTCATTATGTGTACTAGCAAGGGGTGTAAAGATCCACAAATGTTTCTGTTAGGTTTTGAGTACTAGGAATAGCCAAAGTAGGCATGATAGTTAATTTGGCCAAAATGACCATTCACTTCAATTATTCATTTTGAGTTGTTTTTCGTTGGGAAAAGTTTGGGAATGATTTAGATGATGTTTATTTCACCTAAAGATCATTTTACAAGCAATGGATCACTTAATCATGGCAATTCAAATCAACTCCTAATTTACATGCACACACATATGAATGCTTTCATATTTTTGATTGGAAAAGTTTTTGTTAACCCTAATTTTGATGATTTGGATCTTGATCACTTGGATTAAAGTTTTGGGATGTTACAAACCTTCCCCCCTTAAACAAAAATCTCGTCCCAAGATTTACAAAGAAAACTATAAACTAAAGAGATCTAGGAACTCTGTCCTAATGTAATCTTCGCGCTCCCAAGTGGCTTCCTCCTCGGTATGGTTGCTCCATTGAATGTTATGCGGGAGCTCGAGATCCTCAAAGTAAGGGAGCTTCCATAAGCATGGAATGTGGGTCGACTGGTGCGTGTCCCCATATCCCACGAAACCATTCCCATCAGGCTTAGGCTGGAGAGCTTCTAACTCAGCCTTGATTTCCTTTCCCGTCTTTAGACGTGGCTTTGGATCATGGACAACACGACCTTTCTTGAACCTCTTTTTATCATTCCTGTATGGATGATTCGTCTCAAGGAACTTTCGATGTTCATCAAAGCATGAATACTTGCCTTCCTTCGAGAGCCAGAAGAAAGTCAGATCCTGCATGCACAATAGGCAAGGCCACTTCCCATGCGTACACCAGCCGCAGAACAACGCATGTGCTGGTAGGTCATGCAGGGAGGTGTGGTACTAGACATACATATCGAAGTGCTCCTTGTTTGTGGCGTCATATGTTCGGATCCCGCGACCTTGCCAGCCACAAAACAAGTCATCCACCAGCGGTTCTAGATACACATTCATGTCCTTACCAGGGTATTTCGGTCCGAGGATTATCATCGACACAAACATGTTCTCTGATCTCATGCAGACACCAGGGGGGGGGGGGTCAGGGGAATAACAAACACTGGCCAACAGCCGTATACTGCAGCCGACATACCATATGGATTGATCCCATCGGTTGGTATGGCAACTGCTACGCTCCTCTTGTCACCGGCTTTCTCAGGATATTTCTTGACAAAGTTCTTCCATGCACTACCATCCAACGGATGTATCATCTTATCGGTGTATCTATTCCTTCATCGCTAACGTGATCTGGCTCAAGATCCTCGTCATGAAGAGCCATTGGATCCTCGGTAGCACTAGAAGATACCGGAGGATGTTTTGGGCAACCCCGGTCTGCCTCTTCTGACCATCACCATCGGGATCGACCTCAAAGTACCTAGAGGATTTGCAGTGGATACAATAATTTGTCTTAGCATGCTCCTTTCTGAATAGCATGCATCCCTTCGGACAAGCATGTATCGGCTCATATGACATCTTAAGGTCACGGAGGAGTTTGGTTGAATAGTAGAAGTTCTCCGGCAAGAGGTGCCCTTTCGGCAGAATGCTGCCAACAACGGCGAGCATATCATCAAAGTCATCTCTGGTCAAGTTCCTGTGGCTCTTGAAGGCCAAAAGGCGAGCGATGGCGTCCAGTTGGCTAACATCTGTATGTGCATGAAGGGGTCTCTGCGAGGCAAACAAAGTCTCGTAGTACTTTGCCGTGTTTTCCTCCGGCTCCTCACTTGTCTCCGCCTCCTGAGGTGTCTCCGCCTCTACATGAGGGCTTTCAGGCGCATTAGCATTCACAAAGTTCTCTATGCACCTATCAAAACTAGCATCAAATTCCTCCCTTGGCTGACTTTGCTGCTGACTCTGTCGTGACTCCCTCCTAGCACATTTCGCTAACTTTTCACCATGGAAAGTCCAAGTCTTGTAGGAAGGTGTGAACCCATAATTGATCAGGTGCCTACTAACATCATCCTTCAAATGTGTATTCAGGTTCTTGCATCTTGTACAGGGGCAGAAAATTTTTCTGGGTCTGGTGGGGACAGCAAACGCTCGGTTCACGAAGTCCTCGGCCTTTTCTTTCCATTTCATGGTAAAGTCCCACTTACTGACATAGTCCTCATACATCCAGTCACGATTCTCCATCCTCTAATCATTACCAAAACAGACATATACAATGCTTTCAATTAATCATGCCATATAAATAAATCTGGTATTAGTTTGGTTAATTTTAGCAAACATAAATTTTACGTCATGCATATATCCACCTATCTCTCTAATAGGTAAAGAGGGTCCTAGCAACTGCCGGGTAAATTGAGTATGTTCTCCCTGCTCTACCCCGGTCCGAGACAGAATTTTGGCAGCACCTGCCTGCTGCTCTCCTGATACACATCTCGAAAAAAAGCCGAGAGGGATGTGCATCCGGAGAACAACGGGGAGGCGCTGCCGAAATACTGTCTCGGACCAAAGTAGAACAGGAAAAACATACCCAACTATGCATCCGCCGGCTGTCCCGATAAATGCCATAAGAGTTACGGTTCATAATATGCGAGACCACTAATGCATATTTATCTGCATAACCCTTACGGCCGGGAAGAGACGCCTAGGTAACATGACAGACTTGGTGATCTAGACATGAAAATAACCCTAGGTACAAGAGAGGAGAACATATTTTTAACCTCGAAGCATGATCGAGAGGTGAAGAAGATCAGCGACCCTCCCGTGAGATGCCCTACGTCGTCAATAGACCCACCCTCAAACTCAACACGTATACTGCACAAAGAGAGAATAATTACTAATATACACATGCATCCACCCGCCTCCGCTCCCTATCGTTGTCGGTACAAGACTCAAGGACACGTAAAGATTCTGTCTGCGCATGGTGGAATACGCAAACTTTCTGCCCGACATCGATTATTAGTCGCAAGCATTGCCAATCGCAGCCAGTGAATATCATCGTATCCTTCCTCTCTCTCGCCTCCGCCTCCGCCTCTGCTCCTTCCAGATTTGACTAATATCGCCCTACCTACCTAGCATCGCCCCCTAGCACCGCCTCCGCCCTACCTACTTAGCATCGCCCTACCTACCTAGCATCGCCCTACCTACCTACAAGTCGATAACCACACGCCACCTACCTAGCATCGCCCCTAGCACCGCCTCCGCCCTACCTACCTAGCATCGCCCTACCTACCTACAAGTCGATAACCACACTCCACCTACCTAGCATTGCCCCTAGCACCGCCTCCGCCCTACCTACCTAGCATCGCCTCCGCCCTAATTAGCAATGAACTGAAAAAAAAGAAAAAAATCGACTTACCTACACCGGTGGAGGAGATTGGTGACGACGAGGTGGAGGAGGGGAGCCGCCAGACGGAGCTCCTCCGGCCCACGCGAGCTGGCCGGCCCTCTGCCGATCAAGAGCGACCAGCGCGGCGGCCGGGGTGGGGCAGTGACGCGCGGGGTTGGGGCGGCGCAGTCGGCCGGGGGCGGGGTAGATAGGGGCGGGCTCAGGGCTGGGAGAGATGTGGGAGGGGCCGGTCGGCGAGGTGCGGGGAGGCGGCGGGGTGTGGGGCGGCGGCGGGGTGCGAGCTCACGCACGCGGGTAGGTGAGGACGAGAGGGCGTCCGTGTGGATAAGGTCGGGGGGCCCACGCGCAGTAAATGGTGGACGGCCCTTTGCCGTGTACCTCCCAAAAACACACGGCAAAGGTGTCTTTGCCGTGTACCTTCCGAAAACACACGGCAAAGGAGCCTTTGTCGTGTACCTTCCGAAAACACACGGAAAAGGAGCCTTTGCCGTGTGCTTTTAGTAATTTCTTATTTTTTTCCATTATTTCTTTCAATTGTATTAATTTGAATTAGTTGTGACAATGTGTATACACATACTTTTTTGCAATATGACAATGTGTTAGAAGAAAGTCTAGGGGGTTGACGATCCGAGGCCCGCAGATCAGGGTTCCGCAGGAAGAAGCGCTTCGGGGCATCGGAACACCTCCAAACCATGCATGTGACCCTAGCATGTGTAATGAAGTGTGGTGGCATGCTCAAAACTCCTAAACCTGGTTCCCAAGTGTGACCCCCTTCGCAGACATGCGATGTACCCTAAAAACAAAGTGTCTGCAATCTGAGTATTAGGGGGAAACACCCCGTTTCGATGAAACCGGGGTAGATCTTATCACAACATGTTCCCAAACATGGTTTTACATCATCACATGACCTAACCAAGACTAAAACAAGTGAGAGCTACACCGGGCTACCCCTGTCAGAAGAAAGTCTAGGGGGTAGACGATCCGAGGCCCGCGGATCAGGGTTCCGCAGGAAGAAGCGCTTCGGGGCATCGGAACACCTCCAAACCATGCATGTGACCCTAGCATGTGTAATGAAGTGTGGTGGAATGCTCAAAACTCCTAAACCTGGTTCACAAGTGTGACCCCCTTCGCAGACATGCGTTGTCCCCTAAAAACAAAGCGTCCGCAATCTGAGTATTAGGAGGAAACTCCCCGTTTCAGTGAAACCGGGGTAGATATTGTCACAACATGTTACCAAACATGGTTTTACATAATCACATGACCTAACCAAGCCTAAAACAAGTGAGAGCTACACCGGGCTACCCCTGTCAGAAGAAAGTCTAGGGGGGTAGACGATCCGAGGCCCGCAGATCAGGGTTCCGCAGGAAGAAGCGCTTCGGGGCATCGGAACACCTCCAAACCATGCATGTGACCCTAGCATGTGTAATTAAGTGTGGTGGCATGCTCAAAACTCCTAAACCTAGTTCCCAAGTGTGACCCCCTTCACAGACATGCGCTGTCCCCTAAAAACAAAGTGTCTGCAATCTGAGTATTAGGGGGAAATCCCCGTTTCGGTGAAACCGGGGTAGATCTTGTCACATCATGTTCCCAAACATGGTTTTACATCATAACATGACCTAACCAAGCCTAAAACAAGTGAGAGCTACACCGGGCTACCCCTGTCAGAAGAAAGTCTAGGGGGTAGACGATCCGAGGCCCGCAGATCAGGGTTCCGCAGGAAGAAGCGCTTCGGGGCATCGGAACACCTCCAAACCATGCATGTGACCCTAGAATGTGTAATGAAGTGTGGTGGCATGCTAAAAACTCCTAAACCTAGTTCCCAAGTGTGACCCCCTTCGCAGACATGCGATGTCCCCTAAAAACAAAGTGTGTCAATCTGAGTATTAGGGGAAAACTCCCCGTTTCGGTGAAACCGGGGTAGATCTTGTCACAACATGTTCCCAAACATGGTTTTACATCATCACATGACCTAACCAAGCCTAAAACAAGTGAGAGCTACACCGGGCTACCCCTGTCAGAAGAAAGTCTAGGGGGTTGACGATCCGAGGCCCGCGGATCAGGGTTCCGCAGGAAGATGCGCTTCGGGGCATCCGAACACGTCCAAACCATGCATGTGACCCTATAATGTGTAATGAAGTGTGGTGGCATGCTCAAAACTCCTAAACCTGGTTCCCAAGTGTGACCCCCTTCGCAGACATGCGATGTCCCCTAAAAACAAAGTGTCTGCAATCTGAGTATTAGGGGGAAACTCCCCGTTTCTGTGAAACCGGGGTAGATCTTGTCACAACATGTTCCCAAACATGGTTTTACATCATCACATGACCTAACCAAGCCTAAAACAAGTGAGAGCTACACCGGGCTACCCCTGTCAGAAGAAAGTCTAGGGGGTTGACGACTGAGGCCCATGGATCGTGGTTCCATGGAAGAAGCGCTTCGGGGCATCGAAACACCTCCAAACCATGCATGTGACCCTAGCATGTGTAATTAAGTGTGGTGGCATGCTCAAAACTCCTAAACCTGGTTCCCAAGTGTGACCCCCTTCGCACACATGTGATGTCCCCTAAAAACAAAATGTCTGCAATCTGAGTATTAGGGGGAAACTCCCCGTTTCGGTGAAACCGGGGTAGATCTTGTCACAACATGTTCCCAAACATGGTTTTACATCCTCACATGACCTAACCAAGACTAAAACAAGTGAGAGCTACACCGGGCTACCCCTGCCAGAAGAAAGTCTAGGGGGGTAGACGATCTGAGGCCCGCGGATCAGGGTTCCGCAGGAAGAAGCGCTTCGGGGCATCGGAACACCTCCAAAGCATGCATGTGACCCTAGCATGTGTAATGAAGTGTGGTGGAATGCTCAAAACTCCTAAACCTGGTTCACAAATGTGACCCCCTTCGCAGACGTGTGATGTCCCCTAAAAACAAAGTGTGTGCAATCTGAGTATTAGGGGGAAACTCCCCGTTTTGGTGAAACCGGGGTAGATCTTGTCACAACATGTTCCCAAAAATGGTTTTACATCATCACATGACCTAACCAAGCCTATAACAGGTGAGAGCTACACCGGGCTACCCCTGTCAGAAGAAAGTCTAGGGGTGTAGACGATCCGAGGCCCGCGGATCAGGGTTCCGCAGGAAGAAGCACTTCGAGGCATCGGAACACCTCCAAACCATGCATGTGACCCTAGAATGTGTAATGAAGTGTGGTGGCATGATCAAAACTCCTAAACCTGGTTCCCAAGTGTGACCCCCTTCGCAGACATGCGATGTCCCATAAAAACAAAGTGTTTGCAATCTGAGTATTAGGGGGAAACTCCCCATTTCGGTGAAACCAGGGTAGATCTTGTCAGACATGTTCCCAAACATGGTTTTACATCATCACATGACCTAACCAATCTAAAACAAGTGAGAGCTACACCGGGCTACCCCTTTCAGAAGAAAGTCTAGGGGGGTAGACGATCCGAGGCCCGCGGATCAGGGTTCCGCAGGAAGAAGCGCTTCGGGGCATCGGAACACCTCCAAACCATGCATGTGACCCTAGAATGTGTAATGAAGTGTGGTGGCATGCTCAAAACTCCTAAACCTGGTTCCCAAGTGTGACCCCCTTCGCAGACATGCGATGTCCCCTAAAAACAAAGTGTCTGCAATCTGAGTATTAGGGGGAAACTCCCTGTTTCGGTGAAACCGGGGTAGATCTTGTCACAACATGTTCCCAAACATGGTTTTACATCATCACATGACCTAACCAAGCCTAAAACAAGTGAGAGCTACACCGGGCTACCCCTGTCAGAAGAAAGTCTAGGGGTAGACGATCCGAGGCCCGCGGATTAGGGTTCCGCAGGAAGAAGCGCTTCGGGGCATCGGAACACCTCCAAACCATGCATGTGACCCTAGCATGTGTAATGTAGTGTGGTGGCATGCTCAAAACTCCTAAACCTGGTTCCCAAGTGTGACCCCCTTCGCAGACATGCGCTGTTCCCTAAAAACAAAGTTTCTGCAATCTGAGTATTAGGGGGAAACTCCCTATTTCGGTGAAACCTGGGTAGATCTTGTCACAACACGTTCCCAAACATGGTTTTACATAATCACATGACCCAACCAAGAGAAAAACAAGAGAGGGCTACACCGGGCTACCCCTATCAGAAGAAAGTCTAGAGGGTAGACGATCCGAGGGCCGCGGATCAGGGTTCCGTAGGAAGAAGCGCTTCGGGGCATCGGAACACATCCAAACCATGCATGTGACCCTAGCATGTGTAATGAAGTGTGTTGGCATGCTCAAAACTCCTAAACCTGGTTCCGAAGTGTGACCCCCTTCATAGACATGCGCCGTCCCATAAAAACAAAGTTTCTGCAATCTAACTATTAGGGGGAAACTCCCCGTTTCGATGAAACCGGGGTAGATCTTGTCACAACACGTTCCCGAACATGGTTTTACATCATCACATGACCTAACCAAGAGAAAAACAAGAGAGGGCTACACCGAGATACCCCTGTCAGAAGAAAGTCTAGGGGGGAAGACGATCTAAGGGCCGCGGATCAGGGTTCCGTAGGAAGAACGCTTCGAGGCATCGGAACACATCCAAACCATGCATGTGACCCTAGCATGTGTAATTAAGTGTGGTGAAATGCTCAAAACTCCTAAACCTGGTTCCCAAGTGTGACCCCCTTCGCAAACATGCGCTGTCCCATAAAAACAAAGTTTCTGCAATCTGACTATTAGGGGGAAACTCCACGTTTTGGTGAAACCGGGGTAGATATTGTCACAACACGTTCCCAAACATGGTTTTACATCATCACATGAGCTAACCAAGAGCAAAACAAGAGAGGGCTACACCGGGCTACCCCTGTCAGAAGAAAGTCTAGGGGGCTAGACGATCTGAGGCCCGTGGATCAGGGTTCCGCGGGAAGAAGCGCTTCGAGGCATCAGAACACATCCAAACCATGCATTTGACCCTAGCATGTGTAATGAACTGTGGTGGCATGCTCAAAACTCCTAAACCTGGTTCCCAAGTGTGACCCCCTTCGCAGACATGCGCTGTCCCATAAAAACGAAGTTTCTATAATCTGACTATTAGGGGGAAACTCCCCGTTTCAGTGAAACCGGGGTAGATCTTGTCACAAAATGTTCCCAAACATGGTTTTAAATCATCACATGACCTAACCAAGAGAAAAACAAGAGAGGGATACACCGGGCTACCCCTGTCAGAAGAAAGTCTAGGGGGGTAGACGATCCGAGGCCCGCGGATCAGGGTTCCGTAGGAAGAAGCGCTTCGGGGCATCGGAACACATCCAAACCATGCATGTGACCCTAGCATGTGTACTGAAGTGTGGTGGCATGCTCAAAACTCCTAAACCTGGTTCCCAAGTGTGACCCCCTTCGCAGACATGCGCTGTCCCATAAAAATGAAGTTTCTGCAATCTGACTATTAGGGGGAAACTCCCCGTGTCGGTGAAACCGGGGTAGATCTTGTCACAACACGTTCCCAAACATGGTTTTACATCATCACATGACCTAACCAAGAGAAAAACTAGAGAGGGCTACACCGGGTTATCCCTGTCAGAAGAAAGTCTAGGGGGGTTGACGATCCGAGGCCCGCGGATCAGGGTTCCGCAGGAAGAAGCGCTTCGGGGCATCGGAACACATCCAAACCATGCATGTGACCCTAGCATGTGTAATGAAGTGTGGTGGCATGCTCAAAACTCCTAAACCTGGTTCCCAAGTGTGACCCCCTTCGCAGACATGCACTGTCCCATAAAAACGAAGTTTCTGCAATCTGACTATTAGGGGGAAACTCCCCGTTTCGGTGAAACCGGGGTAGATCTTGTCACAACACATTACCAAACATGGTTTTACATCATCACATGACCTAACCAAGATAAAAACAAGAGAGGGCTACACCGGGCTACCCCTGTCAGAAGAAAGTCTAGGAGGGTAGATGATCCGAGGCCCGCGGATCAGGGTTCCGCAGGAAGAAGCGCTTCGGGGCATCGGAACACATCCAAACCTTCGCAGACATGCGCTGACCCCCGAATCGACAGGAAATGGGTCAGATATGAACTGTAGGTACATGATCTGATGCTAATGTTTTTTGTAAAAATCATTTTTAGGTTGACAATATGATGTTTCTTCAGAGATCCAATGAAAGTTTAGCCAGGCTCAGCCCCGAACTAAGAATCTTCGTACTCGTCATTGTGAACATAGTTTGGTGGAGGTAAGAAATAAAAAAAGTTTCTTTGCCGTGTATAGAGCATAAAGCACATAGCAAAGTCATGTCTTTGCCGTGTGTCTAACTGCAGGGACACACGGCAAAGTACCACCATCAGCCACCGCTAGTAGGTTCGCCTGGGTGGGGGCTGTGGGACCCACCTCTTTTCCGTGTGACTGGCTTTGCCGTGTGCCGCGTTTTGTCTTTGCCGTGTGTCCTTTGTTTGCCGTGTGTCTTGTTTTTTCTTTGTCATGTTCCTTTTCTTTGCCGTGTGTTTTATCAGGAATGTACCATGTGGGTTGTCTTTGCCGTGTGCTTTTGGACCCCCTCACGGTAGAGAAAAGCTTTGCCGTGTTCCTAGGCGTTTGGCACACGGCAAAGGACGGGGGCGATGGCAACGATAATTTTTCCCGTAGTGTGTGTACACCTGGAAAATATTAGAGCAACTTTAAAAGGCTCTTGAACACAAGAGGTAAATACATAATCGTTCTTGTCCTTCTACTGGTGGTTCGATTTAGTCTTTTAACTCGGTGATTTACAAAAGTTTATGTCTGAATTTGTCAATTTGACTCGATTTAATTCTAAACCGGGTTTGACGTTGAAATTGTGCTAGCATGGACGACAAGTAGACGCGAGTCATGCCTGTTGAAAATATGCCCTAGAGACAAATAGTAATAAGGACTATTATCATATTTCATAAAGTTTATGATTGAGTTTTATATCATGCCATAACTGTATTGAGTGGAAACTTCAATACACGTGTGATATATAAACAACCAGGGGTTCCTAGTGAAACTCTAGTCACTAGTTCATTGGTCAACAGATGATCAAGTTTCCTGATCATGTGAACTTTATGCCAATTGGAAATGGAGTCAACTCACTTTGAGAATGAGATGATGAACCAATACCCAACCTAAACATCGTGACCCGATCATGTCACGAAGTTAAAGTTACGATGATTAGAAAGGGATCCTCGTAGCTACTCCTTAGACCGTGAGGCTATATCAATCACTGTCTCCTGAGAGTGCTTAGATAGCATCAAGCGTCACTTGGTAATACAGTTATTATAAAGGTGTGTTCAGGTATTCAGAGGAACCGTAGAGGCAATATATGTCAAGAGCGGGATTTGTCCATCCACGTGATGGAAAGATACTTAAGGGCCCACTCAGGAGAAGTTATATCCAATAGCTGCGCAGCATGTGATTTGATCACAGGGATATCACTTGTCGAAACGAGTCAAGTAGCATTGTTTAATAATGAGATTGAACATGACATGGTGATGTCATTGATCAAATCTCGGGCAATGCAAGTATCGAGAAACAAAGGGAATAAGACACGACTGTCCTAGTTCAAACGACGAAAGATCTTCATGGAACGCACAGGGGTCACATGGCCATCCAGGTCCCTCTATCGATCATTGGTCCAGGAAAGTTCCGACCATGTCTGGAGTGTTCCCGAATCGTAGGGTATCACGTTTAAGGGTTTGAGCTTAGAGAGTGTTTATAGGATCAGAAGAATCGCCAAAGAATAGTAGAGAGAAAACCGGAAGGGTTTCGGTAAGTCCGGAGGATGTCCGGAGTGGAGGTGGAAGGTGCTCCATAGCCACAGAGATTGAATAATATATGAATGAATGTTAAATATTGATTTAATAATTTATTCATAATTATTTAATAAATATAAAATCAATTTAAAGGTCAAAAGGCTTAATGGGCCAATTCCGGAGGGAAGTGGGCCCATTAGGGAAAGGCAAGAGGGAGAAGGGCCAAAGGGGGTGGCCGGCGCCCTAGTGGGCCACCCCCCTGCGTGGGGCCCATGGGGTGGCCGGCGGTGCCACCTCCTCCCCCTCTCCTCTCCTTTACTCCCACCCCGAGACTTTGAGGGAGGTAGTACCTCCCCTTCCCCTATATATAGTGGGGTATTTGGCCAGATAAACACACACAATATTCAATAAAGGTTTCCTCACTTTTAGGGAGACCTCAAATTGATATTCTCTCTCTCTCTCTCTCTCTCTCTCTCTCTCTCTCTCGCTCGTGACCATGGTCCCAAGTTCGGACTACTGTGAGCGAGACATCTTCATCATGAGCGCCACACGTCATGGAATTCGGATCCAGGAGCTCTACTTCCGCAACTGCTGCTGGATCGGGGAAGCGGGAGTCATCGTTAGGCACCGGACGTGTGTAACTCCCCGTGAGGTGTCACACTTGAGGCACTCAAGTTGTTGGAGCCGCAGGAACGCACGGACTTCATCACGACCTTGAGGTCGGCTTCGGCTCGTCTACATCAACGACGCTCTCCTGAGCATTGACAACGCTTTTCAATCTTCATGGGTAAGTTCGCGAAAAGTCCCTCCCATTACTGTATTACTAATAGATAGGTCCTGGCAACATCAGGGGTTCAGGGGCATAGGGTAACAATTATTATTTTCATAGACGGAACCCCTTCAGTGGTATCAGAGCTAGATCTATGTGCAGTACTGCTAGTACGGGTAGAACACACGAGATGTAGCATGTGGGTGTTGATCTTCTAGTTGTTACCCTCCCACGTGTACTTTGGTATACCGCAGTAATGCTTGATGAAGCGGCCCCCAACCGACTTTAGGCGTTCATTCGCGAGACTGGTCCACGCTTGACATACGGCTTGTACCTAAAAGTGCCTTTGGGGGTGTCTATCTCTCTCGCATTAGTTGGTATGAAATTTGCAACGGAGGGCCCCGAAAGGGGTGTAGTATAGACAACTACTTGATCAGCGTCGTGGTGACAGTTCATAAGTAAGAACGGTTCTTGTGCGAAAGCCCATTCAGCCACGTAAAACATGCAAAGATAAAGTAGAGGCGTCTAACTTTGTTTTGCAGGGGCGTTGCTTTGTGATATGGTTGTGGCTAAGGTAAAGTGATTACCTTATGTTACGTAGTAGTAGATAGTCACAGTGGTGACGAACTGCCACACCGGAAAGACACCGGTACCTTGGTGTCTACGACGCCGGAATCCGGTGACGACAGATGGAGATCACGACGTGAAGGACCATATCACATTGCATTTACATTCAATGTTATTGTTTGTATATCTTATTGTGTGCTAGTATTAGATACTCGACGGTAGCCTAATAAGATGATTCCTGTTAAAATTACCAATGATTGTGTTCCCTCTTAGTGTGCACCACCAAGAAAGTTCTTCGGTATGAGGCAGGCCGTGATGATCGGGTGTTAGACATATCTACATTCGCATACAGTGGGTGTAAGCCATGTTGCACAGCGAATACACTAAACTTGAGTTGGCGAGCCTAGCACGTTATAGAGACGTGGCCTCGAAACACGGATGGTCAAAAGATCGAGCACGAGTCGCATGAATGATGTGACCAACATTTAGCGTCCACCCTAGAACCCACATTGATGGCCGTGATGATCAGGGGAGATGTGGGGAAAAGGGGTCGTGTTATCACTGGAACCCTTCAGGGGATAGGTGTTTCTGAGTGGAGTTATTATTAACTCATTTAATTATAAACTTAGTCTAAATTCCTTTTGCAATTATAAATGTAGAAAACGGTTCTCCCCGATGCTACCTTTCCTGTTGACGATTGGTTAGAAGGAGAGAAGCTTAGACTTGATGGATCCAACTTCCCTAGTTGGCTTGTGCGCCTGAATGATCTCCTTACTAGGAATAATGTGGTAGACTACATACGCCACACGATGGACTTAACTAAGCCAGCTCACTATGAGACCCCACAAGAGCTGGCATACCGCTACTATCATCAAGATATGTCCACCTACATTCCGATAATAATGCGTTACGGGATGGTGGATGAATTCCATTCACTCATGGGTGATCTTGATCCATATTCGATGGTGGATCAGCTAAGAGCGGAGTTCATAAGCCATGTGCTCATGTGGAAGCACGAGCTTCTTAGAGAGTTCCTTTCCATACAGATGGAGGAGCACACATGTCTGAAGGGTCACTTGGAGCGCATGCTTGATGCACACATGAGACTGGTTCACTTCATGGACTACTGGATGGATGATCCATTTGCGATAGGCATGCTGCTTTGATCATTGCCGGAGTAGCATCATGAGTGGTGATACGGAAACATTGGATTTCCAAGAGTTCATATTACGTTTCAGGAACATAAAGGTTGAACCAATCACCGGTGAGGTCATCGATGACGAAGGCATATATTTGATATAAAATTTTATAAATGTTATAATCTTGCAAACACATTTGCAGTGTTAAGTATATTTGATACTTGTTCTGTTTTGCTGAAAATAGGTCCTTCTGCATGAGAGGTGCTTGCTGGAGAGGAGGCGACGTTGCGTGTTTATGGCAAGCATGATGATGATGGCCAACGACATTCTCCCTCGACATTTATCATTTAGTTTATGTTTTAGGATGATTTTTATAATCAAAATATTGTGAACTTCTTTAGTGTGTCTCACACTTTGTGAGATAGTTATTCATATGAGCTTGTAACAAACAGTTGTTTCACTTTTATAAATAATTTCTATTTGTGTTCATATCTTATTTGATTATATGTGAATTATCCTTGTTGTTTGAAACTAATTGATAATACATGAACATTTGTAAAATATTGAAATGCCTTAAAATACCCAACTTAATGATATATTCATTTTGAATGAAACTATTGTTTAAATTCAAAGTTATGTTTATAATATGTGAAAGACATTCGATTTCTTATCACATATGAATCATGCCTAATTTTGGCAAAATAACTTAAACACCGTGTATTACTTGAATACAAAGTGTTTACTGAATAGTTAAAAGTAAATACATATTTGATGTATTGTGTTTTAACAAAAATGGTAATTATCATTATATGATTGTTTAAATACGTAAAGTAGTTTACCAAAGGAAACATGAATATGAAACTATTTGATATGATCAAAGTGTTTCATCAACAAAGGATATGGATATAAAAGAGAATCAAATTACTATGATTTGATCAATAGTAATGAAATTCGACTTTATAAGAATGGCATAAAAGAAATTGTGGAATGCAAAGTGTTTTGAAATGTCAAAATGCAAAGCATCACGATGTGATATTAGATATCAAAGTGGGTGAATAGATGGCGCCAAATAAATCATTGTAGTGTAGATGTAGAGACCATTAGCTAGAAATAGTTAGCACTCAATTAGAATATATAGTGAACCATATGGATTCGTGAGATCAGCGCCATATCTAGTATGGATCGTCGTGAAAATTTTGGGTTATACGATATAACCAAAACAATAGTGAATAAGTCCTTATAGAGTATTCATTGGAAACTTTGAATACGAAATCCATAGCTGAAACCAAAAGAGAAGCAACATTTGTATTGCTTGGATTTTGGTACATTTTTGAGAAAGTTCACATTCAGTGATATTTCTCGATTATGGAGCAAATGGAAGATAGTGAAAAACACGACGAGGATTCAAAACCCTGCATCAGAATATTGAGAAGCGCAACGGAAAATGATCCTGAACGAATCTCTTCAAAAAGGAAAGAATCAATGATTATGATCATTGTGATTTCCCCACTGGTGTTTTCACTACATAAAGAAGGATTCAAAATGTAACCCATATCTTGTATGGAGACATTTGTGGATCATTTTTCATGATTCTCGTAATATGACATACCTACAAGCTACTAAGGAAATAATGGTAAACTAAAATTATAAGAAATCCCAAAGCAAAATTTCCTTGAGATTAGAAAGCAATTCGTTGCTGAATCTCACAAGTAAAAGGGGTACTTGGAATTTTCCCAAATGACTGCAAAGCCATAGTGGAAAAAGGGGGTAAATGACAAAAGCACAATTTGTCAAGTATTGGACGAATTCAAATGAATTTGATTCAAGCGTGCTAAATGTCTAGTGGATTTAAAACTAGTAAACATACTAGTATCTCATAGTAAAACTCCAAGTTTGATATTTGATCAAAGGATTTTGAAATCATTCAAAATAGTGAGTGGATATGCAATTTGCATAAAATTGAGTGGGAGCTATAAAAGTCTTCCTAAAACAATATGTGAATGACATATTTTTGAGTGGGAGCAATATAAGTCTCAAATTCAAATATGTAGGAACATAGTTTGAGTAAAAGTAGTGACTCATACCCAAATATGTTAGGAACATATTTTGAGTGGGAGCTTATAGAGTGATTATTAAGTGTGTTAATAATAAAAGCGCAAGTACCGATAAATAATGATTTATAAGGTGTAGAAGTTAATAATAAGTGTATTATGATATTATGTAGTATTCCTTAAGGGATTCTGAAAAGGGTTTTCAGAATAGAAGTTAATTAAGGAACCGGTCCTTAATAACTCAAGTTAGGAATAGTATTAAGTTTAACATCAATGGTTGAAAGAAAGAAAGGATGATCATCATCCACTATGTTGAGACATAGGTTCTATCTTAGAAAACCATGATAGTAACTTAACATAATATATGATCCAAGAAGGAACGTTTAAAAAGTTATTAAGTTTGAATCACGAAACGTTGAGCTATGTTTGTCCGCAGTGTCTAATAAAGAAATGCAGACATATTTTCCAGATCCATAAGGATGCCATATCTTAAAGCATAAAGGGTTATGTTATAAGGGAATATGTTGGAAACTCCTGTAAATACCGATTAAAGTCAAGTAGGAAGCAAGGTGAACAAAAACATCGAAAGTTGCACAGGGTGCACTCGTGTTTCGATGATTACATTTATAATAATATATAAGGGTACCATCTAAAGTGTTGTATAATGTTATGGCGGGTCTAGTTCGCTTTTAACGTAGAATGATGTGTCCTAGGACATAGTCTGTGGGCCCCCCGGATTAATCCTCCGAGAATCCCTTTTATGCATACAACCACGATCCCATGATCAGTTAGTCGTGGCACATAACCGACAAGTATCATTACAACATCCGAGACATACTGAATTTACAAAACTTACATAAATGCCATTATGGCTACATCAATAAACATCAGCAGAACTTCGTCAAGCGTAGAGCCCAATCCATGCCTTAACCTACAGGCAACTGACTGGGAGAATGTCCTAGCTTGCTTAGTCGTCCACTTCACCTCTTCTTGATATCTGACCAAGATAATAGCCAGGGACAATCCCAGTGAGTACTTTGAATGTACTCGCAAACCACCTTAAGATAACAATAATAACAGGAGGATATGCATTATGGCTATGGTAGTAGGAGGGCTCCAAGGGAGGTTCTTTTCTCAAATAGTTTATCTTGTAGATATAGCATCTACATATCTTTGTTGAAAAACTTTTGTAAAACATTTTGGAAACTGTTTTTGAAAAGTTTTGGAAAACATTAGGACTGGGTCACCCAATTGTTCCTCCTTCACGGTCATCCCATGACCAAACTTCTTCCATCCCTTTCTGACCATCACCTGGTCAAAACAGGGATCCTTTCCGACCATCCCCTGGTCAAAACATTTCCAAAGCCATTTCTTTTCCGAAATCCTTTTTGAAAACAAAACCAGCACTGCTCTACAGAAGTTTGTCCAACCCTTCCTTAACCGCGGACACGACTATTAGAATAGATTTACACTCTATAGAGGTTGTACACTTTACCCACACGATCCATGTACACTACCCTGATCTTCACCGATCGTGGGTCGCGTAACCGATCAAGACTCTCCGGATGCCCACTCCAATATAAGTGCCTACCCTATGAGTGTTAATCCCCTCAAAACCGGGACGTCGGGCGAGGACCAACCAGAGCGCTTTTTTTCCACCTCCCAGGTGGCGCTTTCAATGAGGGGCTCATAGTAACGCGTGGAGGCCCGCCGACCCTTTGTTCCTTCTCTAGGTCAATGTCCCACATGGACCTTTATCGGAGAAGGCCCACCCTCCAAGGATCCCCGATCCCCTGTAGTTGTTGCGAGGCAGCTCATACCAGAGTAGACAAACATCAAATCTAGCCTTGTCCCATACCAGAGTAATGTGGTTGCACGGGTTAAGTTGTTATAGCTAAACTGCAAAGAACCGGGTGCGTTTTCGTAAAACTTTTTCCTCCGATTTTCCTCCGGCACTTTATAAAACAAACCCCCTTTTTCTTTCTGAACACCTCTTGGGAGGTCCCACCTCACCAAGGTTTTATCATAAAACATTTGGTAAAAATTTTTCGAGGGTCTTCCCATCCTCTAGCTTTGCTTCGGCTAAATCGGGGGTCTCCAAAGGGATATGGTGTAATACACCATCTATTTTACTAGGGTCAAGTAGGTATCACCAAGGGGGTTGTACTTAATAGTACAATAGTGTAATAGTTCGGAGGAGCCAAACCACTACAGTATATACATCAACAAATAATAGAAACAATACAGTTTCACAAATAGTAGACAAAACATGCATAAGTAAAATAGTAGGACAAGGCTTATGAGCAGGAAGGTGGCTTGCCTGAGGATCAGCAATATGGCATAATTGTCCCTGGACTTCTTCTTAGAATACCCATAACAACCAAGAATACCAATAAGTACCACTTCTTCTGCTCTCCGATTTCATCGCAACTATCGTTGTCCCGACAGCACATGCAAGCAAGCCAAGCCACAATCAACACAAGGCATACAAGCACTAATACAATACATCAAGCAATTGAATAATACAGAATTAAGATTCAGATGGTTTTGAGAGGATTGGTTTTAGGAGATTGAGATGGCCTTGGAGAAGGGAGTGAATACCCCTTAGGATTTATAGTCTATAAACTACCTAAGAGATGGATTTTTGGACAAGACCATATTATGTATGGTACCATTATAAAAACATGATACCAACAGGTAGGTATTGATAAGATGAAACCAACAAAAGTAGTTTCACTATTTTATCAATTACCAAAGATTTATAGTGATCTATAATATCTAAATAGGTAATCCCCACTAAACTATTTCTCTAAACATGCAAGCTATCCACCTCAGCAATCCCACCGTTACCTATTTTCTATAAACATGCAAGCTATCCAAGTCAGCAAATATGCCAGCTCAGCTATTCCAGTTTTATTTCATGTGTTTGATTTCCGTTTCGTGTGTTCCTACTAACCCAGTGCAGATGTGCAGCCCATTTGAGGCCTCGTGAACACCATAATTCCAGTCTCTTCGGTGCTCACGTGATATGACAACGGGTCCATAATTCATTTCTTCTCCCATGTTAGGATACCAACATGAATCGACGCTTCCACTTCGCCAATCTGTCGATCTCCTCGGCAGCTCTCTCTCTCTCTCTCTCTCTTGCTTTTTCATAAGTTTTGCAAGAAACAGCTGCACATGAAACGGGCGGAGGGCATGCGAGAAGTCCACGCATATCCCACCCCTCCCTCTTAAATCCCTCGAGAAATAGCGCAAGGTGAATACATCAATTTCCGATCGGCACAAACCCTTCGCCGTCACGCACCATGCCCTGATACACCTACTTCAAAGCCAGTCAGCCACCCGCTTCAGCCATCCTCTACCCGCTGGATATGAAATGTCACCGCGCTGCAGCCATGGCTCAAATGGAGGTCGATCTGGTGATTTTTTTATTAGGGATTACGATCATTGAAAAGTCCTACCTGTCGTGTAGGCAATCGTGAAAGGCACGCAGAAATCTAGAGGTAAAATTTTATTTTGCTTGGTTAATAGCTTTGTATGATTCCGCACATACAGAATAAACTTCATGGATTTATCTCTTCTATCCATCTCAGATGTTATCTGCTGTTTTTTCTCTCTGTCCTTTCTTTTCTATATCAATTTCGAGTCATTTTATCTTGATTATTTCAAAGCAGTGTGTATTTGGTGGAGAATACATGCACTCTGTATATATTGATTGTAATGCCTAATATCCTTCCATCGTCCTAAATGCCATGGCTGCTTGTGGTTAATCCAAATACTACATGGGAATTTTTCTTTATTATTACAGGGTGTGCCACGATGGATCTGCCTAAGAACTGCGTTCTATTTTGTGCCAACCTCATTTACATGATTGGAATTAAGACACCTGATTCTGGTATTATACGGACCTTTTCTTGAGGTTAACATTGGTACTGTGGTCTAATCAATTGAGGACCATCTTATCTGTTGAGAAACAAGTTGGCAGTTCAGTTCACCTATTCTTTACAGGGACGAGCACTAGCAAACCTCCCCCTACAATATGAATTCAACATTTGTAAGTGTCTTTTATTATCAGAGCCATGATTTTTCTCCTTTTGATTTTTAAGCAACATCTTATAGTTCAGTGTTCAACAGTTGTATCATGCTTACCCTGGAGTTACTATATTTCTTTTGTACTTATTTGTTACGCCTCATCCTCATGCCAAGAACTAAGCCAATTTGATTAGCACTAATCCATGATTATTTCCCAGTTTCCTAATTGCAGGATCTTGCTGGCGCCTCCATACAAAGCACAAATCCATATATATTTGATAATTTTCTTATTCCTAGACATGTAGCAAGTCATGTGGTCTTATAGGGTTCAGTTTTTATTGTATCCAATAGCTTCTAATTGAGCCATTTCCATAACCATTACCACCTAGACTACATGTGGAACATGCAAAAATCATTCTTGCAGCTACGATTTTCAGAAGATAATCGATGTCAAACCTGACATGTTTCGGGCTCATTAGATCTAACCATCTGGCATTGCTAGCTACTTTTGTATTAGCAATCAGCTTCACTGTAAGTCTCAATGTAATCTTCTCTGAATCATCTGAATGAAATTTAAATGTACGCTGCAGTTTTCGTAGTTTGACTCGAATTGAGTAGATGCATCAGTGTTGATTCAACTTGAAATCAGTTTAACCATAAATCATGCTGTAATATTTTACAAATCAATTAAGCTATAGATGTACATATTTTTTGAAGCACCTGAATGAACTACAGAAATATGTTACAATTTAGTTTGATGGTATTGGAATTGAGAAGATGAACATGTGCTAACTTTTCAGTTCTAAGTTGTCTCATTTAGAAATATATCACTGCCAATTTCCGGTTGTCTATGTATATATCTGTAAATCATTTTTTAATTTCCACCGCAACGCGCGGGGTATCATCTAGTATAACTAAATAGATCACCCCCACTAACTTATTTCTCTCAACGTGCAGCTATGCCACCTCAGCGGTCCCACCACGTCAGCTTTTTCTGCCACCACAGCTTGCCATAACAACTAATTTTGTCTTCCACGTCCTCTTCTTAAGCCAAGTCAGCAGTGAAAAAAAAATCTTTTCTTCTATTCCCTTGACGACAATCCCCTAAAATTCCTTCATCCGTTCTATTTTACACGATGCGCTACCAACGATTTAGTGCAGCCATTAATCATGCCTTAATCTATCCCATGTCGAGCTCTAAAATCTAGCTTTCTTTATGCATAAGGAACAGTCATGATATCCTTTCCTCTCCCTTTGCATTGCAGCAGCTGCACCGTATTAATTGCCTTTCCAATGATTCATCTCCCCTTCCTGAAAACATGATTCCCCTTCCCATATACTCACCTCCCACCCCTTGCACATCCGCTTCTTCGCTCACCGATGCCATGGAGTCTTCGTCTTCTCATCCTCGATTGAATGGCAGAATGTTGTCTCCATCGCCGCCCTCTACATCTCTACTGGTCTATCGAATCAGCTACCGTGCGCTGCAGCTTAAGCATTGCCATGGTGATCCGGAAGGGAAGCACCACTGCGTTGACGAGTTTCTTTGCATCTGCAACATGGTCGGCTGCAATGATGAGAGACGTCTATAACTTGGTCCGCTTCAAATGGTGAGAGACACTGACGATCCCGGTGAGAAACTTTCTTACTTTGGGCTGTGAGATGCTACTATTGAATTTTGTTTGGGGGACTGATTTTCTCCATATATTTTATCACCCATATCCTCAATCTCTTGACGAAGGAGATGGTATCCTCCATGGTGGTAACTGATTCTCCTACCTTTTTTGCAGGATTAGAATAATTTTGTTTGGGTCTGAACTCTTGATCCTGTATTACAGAACACATCTCCAAGTTGTCATGTTCTCTGGTATCCAGTTCGAATTGGCAACATGTCATCTGAATCAATATCACAATTTGTTAGCAGATTTTGGATGCCCCCTCACCTATACTGATGTTCTTAGTTCTCATATTCTGATTTACATGTGACAATCATTCGGGATTTTCTCTCCGAGAGTCTATTTTGTTGGAAGTCATCTGCTCCATATATAGTTTCTAATGGGCTAAACCAACTACACCTGGTCTCTCAACTTGACCATATTGATTATCTACACATTATCTTTAAATCGTATCAGATTACTATGTGATTCCCCTTTTCTATATATGTCAGATTAGAGCTGGCCGGAGGCAGACTCATAGCAATTAGATGATGAAGTTGGGCTTTCCTTGAAATTATTAATCTACGTTTTAATTGAAGAAGTACTTGAAACATCTCAAAATTCAGTGCTCGAGTCTGTTGCACTTGGTTGTTCAAGTGATTTTCACCTGAGTGCAAAGAAATGAGATGACCTGGGTAACAATCTGTAATGATCTACATGTTCTTATTTTCTTTTCTCTCAACACCGGTCTTCGCGGAAAGTTGCACATCCTCGTGAAAATGCCCTACAAGTAGAAGTGTGCGACGTTCATTTGGAGTAACATTCATTTACTCCCTTTTTCTTCTACAAATGTATGACACCTTCATTCTATCGGGGCATTACTCCCTCTTTTTTCTTCTACAAATGTATGGCACCTTTATTCTATCGGGGCATATCATTTCACACGTCTTTGAAGTAGGTTCTACCTACCTATTACAGTCATGAATATTATTTGTTTTCTTCATTTCATCCAGCAGAATTAATCTGTATTTTTTTATGAAAATAATAATATTTTTTCTTTGCACAGGCAATCATACATATGAATCATTTATATTATATTTCTATAATTATTTTGGAGGGATTCTTTGCAGAATGAAGCAATATTTTTAATGATATGTTCCGCCGCAACACGCGGGGTATCATCTAGTTTTTATAGTGCATAATACTCTAGTTTTAGGAAATAATTCACCAGAAAGGCTCTGGAGCTCCAAACATTATTTCCTTGGATGGTTAGGTAGGTATTGATGTACTTGTTCACTGAGAGTTGGAATCACTCTAAAATAATTAATAGAATGCCCTCAGGAAATTCCCAAAGGCAGTTATGTAGCTAACTTGTCTTTTTCACCAGATTTAATCTACAGAAGATTTTGAGGTGAAACCAAGGACACATTATAGGTATTTAGAATACCTTTCTGCAGAAATTGGAATTAACCTTTTTGGTGTTTCAGAGCTACTGTGAAGATTTTTCTACTTATAAAACTATATATAGAGATAATTAATTCACCAAAATTGAATAGGGCCTCCATAAATTTTGATCTTCCGGGGTTTGATAGATGCTGAAACTAGGGTGTACTGGGAGGTGAAATAAGGTCATTACCTCATTTGGTTTGACCTGGAGAAAATCCTAAAGTCAGATCAGAGCTGTTTTTGTTATTTTTACTAAAGACAATCTACTGTGCACCTTGGCATGGGACCAAGTCCATGAAATAGGTACATGTAATACCTACCAGGGGCAGTTAGGTTTACTCCATTTGGATATGTATAACTTACTGTGGAAATTATTTAGTGAAAAAGGATACAGTTTAGTGGACTTAATGCCAGTAAATAATAAAAATTATTTTTGGCAAGAGACCAGTTCTGCATGTTGCACAAAACACACAAGAATATGGTAGGATTTATATCTAGACATTTCAAACTGTTTTACATTTTATTTGGAAAATAAACTGACTGTCAGTTTTCAGATCTAGAAAAGAAAATACAAAAGGAAAAAGGGCAGGGCGCCATGAGGGATCTGGAGAAGCAGGCGCCGCACGGGGGAATTCGGCCCACCCGGGGCGACTCAGTGAGCGGGAGGGAGTTCAAATCGCCCGTGGGCGGGGCCCAGCGGTCAGCCGCACGGGGCGCCGAAGGGGTATGGGGCAACCCTGGCCGTCCGATCAAGTTCGGATCGACGGCCAGCGGTCGTCGTCCTCCCCAGACACAACGACGGTGAGGGGGAAACCCTAGGGGCGACGAGGAAGTGACAGGGGCTCACCAGGGTGCTCGCCGGCGGCGGGGAAGGTGTGGAGGCGGCGTGGCGCTTCACGACGAGCTCAAAGATGGGCGGGACGACGGGGTTCTGCTCCAAAAATTGTCGCGGCGATGGCACCGGCGTAGAAGGCTTCGGTGCTCGCCGAGGCTACTGCTGGGCTCGTGTCTGGCAAGGAGAATAGCAGGGGAAGGGTTAGAGAGGGTAGGGGAGCAGCGCATGGTGACATGCAGAGAGGGAGAGGCAGTAGGGAGGAGCCCTAGCTCGATTTTTTTGGAGATGACCGAGACTACTCTTCCCTCTTTCTCTCGAGCAGTACAGAGCAGGGGAGGGGAAAGGAGGCTCTGGGAGGTGAGGTGGAGTGGGAGGACGCAAATGAGGGGGAAGGGGAGTGCTGTAGGGGCCTCAAGCAATATATACCGAGTGGGAGAGGTTCTTGATGGACTTGGTCCATGGAGCTTGTGGGGGAGGGAGGTGAAACTAGGGGTGGATGCTGTGGGCGTGGGGAGGGTGGTATCTGGTCTATGCTGAGGGCAGAGGAGAGATGGAAGGGCTGCTGCAGGCTAAGTAAAGAGGTTTTTGCAAGCTAAGACACCCACATGGGGTTAAGTGCTAGTATCCAAGCACTAAAGGACAAGATGCTATAGTGATTGCTACAGTGATCACGACTAGAGATGAGTGCTGGGTGTTATGGTGCATTGCCTTGCAGGATTGGTGGTGGTTTGATCTTGGTTTAGTTCAATGCTTGATTGATTTGGCAAATTTGATTACTTGGTGGTGTGTTAAGTAAGTTCCAAAATTTGTATTGTACAAAGTGGAGAGATGATAATGGTAGGTAGATGAGGTCAAGATAGATATCCAGGAATTATTTGGGATTTTTCTAAGGATTTAAAGTCCACTTAGAATCATTTATTCAAAAAGTACAGAAGTAGTTTCTAGAAGATAATTTGATAATTGTACATTGTATAGGTGGAGTTTTTGATGTGAGATGGTCCCAAATGTGAATACACACTTAGGGGAATTTTCCCAAGATTTATTGAGGTGGGAACGAATTTTTAAAGGATTATTTCTTGTTTCTGCCATTTAAGAAAATAAGCAAAAAGAAATAATAAAGCTCTTCAAAAATATTTATTTTTGAAGTGGTAAGGTGGGGTATGATAGGTGGAACTTAATTGAGCCAAAAGTTGGGGAAGTGTTTTGGCAAAAACCAAACTTTCCTTTATGAGAGGAGTTTTGGAGATTTTGCCTATTTAGGGAATTAAATAGTTTTGGTCTATAATAAATATAGATAATGTTTTATAGATCTTGATGATCAAGTAGATGATGTAGACAAGATGTATCAAGCATTTGCAACCTTGGAATTGGAGAGTCCAAGTTGATTTTGGTGAAACTAGAGATTTGGGGATCTTGGGTAAGATTGTTTTCATGCCACCAAAACCTTGTTGGATCTTGGAGCTCAGGTCTCCCCTTCGGGCATGGGATATATGTAGGGATAGACCAAGTGATGTAGATTGCAATGGTGTAGGGGTTTGAGCTGGATCCTGCTTGAGTTCACTAAGACAAGCTTTCAAACTTTGAATAAAATAAGCCTGCCAAAGCAGATTATCAATTAGCCTTCAAAACCTTGCGGGTTTAAGAAGCAAAAGGATCCACTTGGAACAAGTGAAGTAGATATTGATATACCTATATTAGTAGAACATAACCATGCAAAGAGTTGGTCCAAAGAAGGGTGGATGGTGGTGTGAGCTTCTATCAAAGTAGGCAGGTTTACTAGATTTGTAGGAATATTTATTTTCTTGCCTGCAAAACCATCAAGAACAAGTGGGTTGGAGGATGATATAACCAAGGGCAAGAGTGGGACTTGTTAGTCCTTAGGAGGTTTAACAATATGGTTCAAGTGCATTACCAAAAATGCACAAGGGTTGAGAAAGGGAGACATTCAAAAAGGTGATGTTGGAAACAGATTCCCAGACTTAGCCAAATTTGGCAGATTTAGGGTTTTTGACTAGAATATGAGAGGTGATGTTTTGGATGGGTTGCAAGGTACCCAAGCATCATCAAGTGGATGATGTTGAAGTGTAGATTGAGTAGAAAGGATGCATGCTTGATATTGGTCTTCATTGGCTTGGAAACTTCTAGAATGGATCACTTCAGAATTTATCTAAGTAAGGGTTTTAGATGATCACCTGGTGGCTAGAGATCAGATCCAGATTGTATTCTGGCTTAGGGTGGGATGAATTGGAAACCTCTTGATCCTAGTGATGATCTCCTAGAGTAGATCATACTATTTCCTAAGCAGACAAATCAAGCAGCAGATCAAGGCAAAACATCAGACAGTAGATCAGGGCAACTCAACTTAGAAACTAAGCAAGCCCACTACTAGGGTTACCTTCAAGCCTAGCTTGAGGTTAAGGATAGGTATTTTGGAAGAGGTTGGAGTTTGAACAAGGTAAGGTCCTTGGTATCTCTACCAAGAGGAGAATTTAAATGCTTCATAAAAAAGGGTGTTGTTGAATCTAGAGGTAAGAATAGTAGAAGGTTCTGTCTTGAAAACATAAGGAGATTATGTTATATAGCTCTCCATAGTTTTGTCAATAGAAGCTACTAGAATAGTTTTGGTTACATAAGCATCTTGGCTCATGTTTTGAAATGCCAGAACATTTGAGAATATGGAAATTAAGCCAAGACTATTTTGGGAAGTAGCTTTTGTCAACTGGTGTTAAGGTAAGGAGTATAATATGGTATATACTCACATGCATAGGCACAAACAAACAACAAGCAAACACTGCACCAATGAACAGGAAAAAGTTTTTGTTCCCCCTGATTTTTGCATTTTGAACAACTAATCAGGGTTACCGAAATTGGGATGTTACAGATCTTTCCCCCTTAAAAGAATCTCGTCCTGAGATTTAGGAGAGTAGGGTGAGGGGATTTTGAGTCAAGGTTAGCGCTACTGGTTTCAAGCGTGCTATCTTACGGACTCCGTCTTTGGAAGGGGTTACCCTGTCGATGAAGTTGAGCTTCGGTCTTCGGGGATGCACGGAGGGTTGAGCAGAGTCCAGTTCGGATTGCGAGGGATGAACATCTTTTCCTTCCAGACTCTATATCTCGAGGGCTTAGACTGGGTAGACTACCTCGATTCTGAACTTCACGGAGTATTCGTCGGAGGGTAGAATCTACAGCTGGGATTACCTCCCTCTAATGATTCGCAGCTCTTCCTTGGGGTTGTAGCATATCCTAAATATCGATTTAGGGGTCGGGACTCCTGAGTTTGCTTCAGCGAAGGGTTCCTCTATTTTTGGTGGGAATGACGCAGTCTTTCCCCCTTAGGATTAGACTAGGTTAGATCGGGGATAACATGTCCTTCCTTCTTGAAGTCATTGGATAATGTTTGGAAGACTGTCGTCCATCTTTCTCTTGGAGTCGAGATCTTTAGAGGGCGTCCGTGAAACTATGACTTATGGGGCTTATACACTATTATTTTTCGTTCTTAGCCTTTTGGAGTCTCTGGAGTCTCACGTCCTCTAAGCGATTGGAACCGAGGGGTTGGCGATACTGTGGCCCTTCCGGTGGGTCTTCAGCTGGAACGACAGAAGGACTTCGTAGCATCATCAGTTAATTTCTCCTCTGATAACTCCCGGGTTGTTGTTTGGAGAAAGGGCGTCGGATCCTGAGATCTCTTCTGAAGTATCTTCCGATAGACAGTCTTCTGGAGATTGAGTTGGAAAGACGCAGTCTTTCCCCCTTAGAGATGCACTCAGGTCCTTCGAGAATGGTGCAGAGATTCTATCTTGAAGGGCTGGCGAGGTGTTGCAGAGGTATGTATCTCCTAGGGTCTTGGGTTGAGGTCTCCGAGAGATGTTCTATTGCGGGAACCAGGTCAGGGTGGTTTTCTAACGCGGTCTTAGTGGTTAACTCTGGGTAGGTTAGTGGTTAACAACACTTATTGTTATCCTTCAGTTAGGTTAGAGACATTCATCTTCGGAGAGGTTATCCTTATCCAGACTTATTAACGTTGCTTCTTCTTGGGGGTGAAGTAGACTCGTTGCCTTCAAGCAGTCCTGTCTTCGGAGGTTGGAGTAATTTGGCCTTTTGGGGAGGAACTTCCCGTTGGTTTGGGTAGGGTCGACTTAGAATAGTTAGTCTCCTGTGGTAGTTGGAAGGTCGGATATACCGGAGGTCAGCGTAGTTAGGTCTTCACTTCTTGTCTTGGATGACTTATCGGGTGGTTTCCTGTGGATAGTGAGGATCCTTCGGTGATCGACTTTCAGCTCCAATGGAATTCTTGCTGTAATAGACTGAGGAGCAAGGGAGTGTGGTGCTGTTGACAAGTCTTGCAAGGTGAGTTTGACGAGGTATGCCGTCCTGCTGAGGTGAAATCTTAGAGTTGATTCGGACTTGACGATGTCGAATTCCTGGTTCTGGCAATGCTTTTCCTCTCATATACTCTCGAGGTTAGTCTGGGTCTCAATACCGACAGCTAACACATGGGTTTCCTGAGTTACTAGGTGGGTTATCGCTCCTCGAGTCACAATATTAAGGAGGCCCGAGCAAACCAGAGCATGCAAACAAGGCAAACAGAGCGAGAGAATCGCAATGTCCTTGGCAAACATCACACATCAAGCAACACAGGAGGCACTTAGGCAAGCAAACACGGCCAATGCTAGGGACCAAGGAGTTAACTACTCACGATGTAGGGGAATCCTATTCTTAGGACTATTGACCCTAGATATCGTCTTTCTTTAGGTCGGAGTCACTATCTTGCTGATGGAGCCTTCATTGTAGCTTGGACGCTTCTTGATAGTGCAACACCCAATGTCTTATGATTGTGAGGATTCCGAAGGTAGAGCGATATTGTAGTCTCCTTGTGTTTGCTGGTAGTTGCTTGTCTTCGTCTTGTTCTCATCGTCTTCACCGAGTTCTAGATCCTTGATGTTTAAAATCCGTAGATTTGGAGTTTGGACGAGATTTAGAGAAAACCATTTTCGAAAGCATTTACTTAGAGTAAGAGAAGAAGTAGAACTTTTTGAAACTCATTGGGAAACTAGTCTTTCGAAAGCCGGGGTTTTGGAGATAAGGTTCGTGTGTAGCGACCATGCTAACTAAGGTTCTCCTACAATCAGGATGACTCTGAAACCAAGTCTATGGGGCCCCCGGATTAATCCTCCGAGAATCCCTGTTATGCATACAACCACGATCCCATGATCAGTTAGTCCTGGCACATAACCGAGAAGTATCATTACAACATCAGAGACATACCGTATTTACAAAACTTACATAAATGCCATTATGGCTACATCAATAAACATCAGCGGAACTTCATCAAGCGTAGAGCCCAATCCATGCCTTAACCTACAGGCAACTGACTGGGAAAACGTCCTAGCTCGCTTAGTCGTCCACTTCACCTCTTCTTGATATCTGACCAAGATAATAGCCAGGGACAATGCATGTGAGTACTTTGAATGTACTCGGAAACCACCTTAAGATAACAATAATAACAGGAGGATATGCATTATTGCTGTGGTAGTAGGAGGGCTCCAAGGGAGGTTCTTTTCTCAAATAGTTTCTCTTGTAGATATAGCATCTGCATATCTTTGTTGAAAAACTTTTGTAAAACATTTTGGAAACCGGTTTTGAAAAGTTTTGGAAAACATTAGGACTGGGTCACCCATTGGTTCCTCCTTCACGGTCATCCCATGACCAAACTCCTTCCATCCCTTTCTGACCATCACTTGGTCAAAATAGGGATCCTTTCCGACCATCCCCTGGTCAAAACATTTCCAAAGCCATTTCTTTTCCGAAATCCTTTTTGAAAACAAAACCAGCACCGCTCTACAGAAGTTTATCCAACCCGTCCTTAACCGTGGACACGGCTATTTAAATAGATTTACACTCTGCAGATGTTGTACACTTTACCCACACCATCCAGGTACACTACCCTGATCTTCACCGATCGTGGGTCGCGTAACCGATCAAGACTCTCTGGATGCCCACTCCAATATAAGTGCCTACCCTATGAGTGTTAATCCCCTCAAAACCGGGATGTCAGGCGAGGACCAACCGGAGCGCTTTTTTTTCCACCTCCCAGGTGGCGCTTTCAATGAGGGGCTCATAGTAACGCGTGGAGGCCTGCCGACCCTTTGTTCCTTCTCCAGGTCGATGTCCCGCATGGACCTTTATCGCAGAAGGCCCACCCTCCAGGGATCCCCGATCCCCTGTAGTTGTTGCGAGGCAGCTCATACCATAGTAGACATACATCAAATCCAGCCCTGTCCCATACCAGAGTAATGTGGTTGCACGGGTTAAGTTGTTATAGCTAAACTACAAAGAACCGGGTGCGTTTTCGTAAAACTTTTTCCTCCGGTTTTCCTCTGGCACTTTATAAAACAAAACCCCTTTTTCTTTCTCAACACCTCTTGGGAGGTCCCACCTTACCAAGGTTTTATCATAAAACATTTGGTAAAACTTTTTTCGGGGTCTTCCCATCCTCTAGCTTTGCTTCGGCTAAATCGGGGGTTTCCAACGGGATATGGTGTAATACACCATCTATTTTACTAGGGTCAAGTAGTTATCACCAAGGGGGTTGTACTTAATAGTACAATAGTGTAATAGTTTGGAGGAGCCAAACCACTACAGTATATACATCAACAATTAATAGAAACAATGCAGTTTCACAAATAGTAGACAAAACATGCATAAGTAAAATAGTAGGACAAGGCTTATGAGCAGGAAGGTGGCTTGCCTGAGGATCAGCAATATGGCATAATTGTCCCTGGACTTCTTCTTAGAATACCCATAACAACCAAGAATACCAATACCAATAATAAGTACCACTTCTTCTGCTCTCCGATTTCATCGCAACTATCGTTGTCCCGACAGCACATGCAAGCAAGCCAAGCCACAATCAACACAACGCATACAAGCACCAATACAATACAGCAAGCAATTGAATAAGACAGAATTAAGATTCATATGGTTTTGAGAGGATTGGTTTTAGGAGATTGAGATGGCCTTGGAGAAGGGAGTGAATACCCCTTAGGATTTATAGTCTAGAAACTACCTAAGAGATGGATTTTTGGACAAGACCATATTCTGTATGGTACCATTGTAAAAACATGATACCAACAGGTAGGTATTGATAAGATGAAACCAAAAAAAGTAGTTTCACTATTTTATCAATTACCAAAGATTTATAGTGATTTTTATAGTGCATAATACTCTAGTTTTAGGAAATAATTCACTAGAAAGGTTCTGGAGATCCAAACATTATTTCCTTGGATGGTTAGGTAGGTATTGATGTAATTGTTCACTGAGAGTTGGATTCACTCCAAAATAATTACCAGAATGCCCTTAGGAAATTCCCAAAGGCATTTCTGTAGCCAACTTGTCTTGTTCACCAGATTTAATCTACAGAATCTTTTGAGGTGAACCCAAGGACACTTATAGGTATTTAGAATACATTTATGTAGAAATTGTACTTAAGATTTTTGGAGTTGCAGAGCTACTGTGAAGATTTTTCTAGTGATAAAACTATATATAGAGATAATTAATTCACCAAAATTGAATAGGGCCTCCATAAATTCAGTTTTGCTAAGGTTTGATAGATGCTGATACTAGGGTGTACTAGGAGGTGAAATAAGGTCATTACCTCATTTGATTTGACCTGGAGAAAATCCTCAGGTCAGATCAGAGTTGTTTTTGTTATTTTTACTAAAGACAATCTACTATGCACCTTGGCATGGGACCAAGTCCATGAAATAGGTACAGGTAATACCTACTAGGGGCATTTGGGTTTACTCCATTTGGATATGTATAACTTACTATGGAAATTATTTAGTGAAAAAGGATACAGTTTAGTGGACTTAATGCCAGTAAATAATAAAAATTATTTTTGGCAAGATACCAGTTCTGCATGTTGCACAAAACACACAAGAATATGGTAGGATTTATATCTAGACATTTCAAACAGTTTTACATTTTATTTGGGAAATAAACTGACTAGCAGTTTTCAGATCTGGAAAAGAAAATACAAAAGGAAAAAGGGCAGGGGTGCCGCGAGCCGGATCTGGAAAGCAAACGGGCCGCGCGGGGGGAGGGGGATTCGGCCCACCCGGGGCGACTCAGTAAGCAGGAGGGAGTTCAAATCGCCTGTGGGCGGGGCCCGGCGGTCAGCCGCACGGGGCACCAAAGGGGTTTAGGGCAACCCTGGCCGTCCAATCAAGTTCGGATCGACGGCCAGCGGTCGTCGTCCTCCCCAGACACAACGACGGTGAGGGGGAAACCCTAGGGGCGACGGGGAAGTGACAGGAGTTCACCAGGGTGCTCGCCAGCGGCGGGGATGGTGCGGAGGCGGCGTGGCGCTTCACGACGAGCTCAAAGATGGGCGGGACGACGGGGTTCTACTCCAAAAATCGTCGCGGCGATGGCACTGGCGTAGAAGTCTTCGGTGCTCGCCGAGGCTACTGCTAGGCTCGTGCCTGGCAAGGAGAACAGCAGGGGAAGGGTTCGAGAGGGTAGGCGAGCAGCGCATGGTGACATGCAGAGAGGGAGAGGCAGTAGGGAGGAGCCCTAGCTCGAGTTTTTTTGGAGATGGCCGAGACTGCTCTTCCCTCTTTCTCTCGAGCAGTACAGAGCAGGGGAGGGGAAAGGAGGCTCTAGGAGGTGAAGTGGAGTGGGAGGATGCAAATGAGGAGGAAGGGGAGAGCTGCAGGGGCCTCAAGCAATATATACCGAGAGGGGGAGGTTCTTGATGGACTTGGTCCATGGAGCTTGTGGGGGAGGGAGGTGAAACCAGGGGTGGATGTTGTGTGCATGGGGAGGGTGGTATCTGGTCTGTGCTGAGGGCAGAGGAGAGGTGGAAGGGCTACTGCAGGCTAAGTAAAGAGGTTTTTGCAAGCTAAGACACCCACATGGGGTTAAGTGCTCGTGTCCAAGCACTAAAGGACAAGATGCTACAGTGATCACGACCAAACATGAGTGCTGGGTGTTATGGTGCATTGCCTTGCAGGATTGGTGGTGGTTTGATCTTGGTTTAGTTCAATGCTTGATTGATTTGGCAAATTTGATTACTTGGTGGTGTGTGAAGTAAGTTCCAAAATTTGTATTGGACAAAGTGGGGAGATGATACTGGTAGGTAGATGAGGTCAAGATAGATATCCAGGAATTATTTGGGATTTTTCTAAGGATTTAAAGTCCACATAGAATCATTTATTCAAAAAGTAAAGAAGTAGTTTCTAGAAGATAATTTGATAATTTTACATTGGACAGGTGGATTTTTTGATGTGAGATGGTCCCAAATGTGAATACACACTTAGGGGAATTTTCCCAAGATTTATTGAGGTGGGAACAAATTTTTAAAGAATTATTTCTTGTTTCTGCCATTTAAGAAAATAGGCAAAAAGAAATAATAAAGCTCTTCAAAAATATTTATTTTTGAAGTGGGAAGGTGGGTTATGATAGGTGGAACTTAATTGAGCCAAAAGTTGGGGAAGTGTTTTGTCAAAAACCAAATTTTCCTTTATGAGAGGAATTTTGGAGATTTTGCCTATTTAGGGAATTAAATAGTTTTGGTCTATAATAAATATAGATAATGTTTTATAAATCTTGATGATCAAGGTATATGATGTATACAATATGTATCAAGCATTTGCAACCTTGGAATTGGAGAGTCCAAGTTGATTTTGGTGAAACTAGAGATTTGGGGATCTTGGGTAAGATTGTTTTCATGCCACCAAATCCTTGTTGGATCTTGGATCTCAGGGCTCCCCTTGGGGCATGGGATATATGTAGGGATAGACCAAGTGATGTAGATTGCAATGGTGTAGGGGTTTGAGCTAGATCCTGCTTGAGCTCACTAAGACAAGCTTTCAAACTTTGAATAAAATAAGCCTGCCAAAGCAGATTATCAATTAGCCTTCAAAACCTTGCGGGTTTAAAAAGCACAAGGATCCAATTGGAACAAGTGAAGTAGATCTTGATATACCTATATTAGTATAACACAACCATGCAAAGAGTTTATCCAAAGAAAGGTGGATGCTGGTGTGAGCTTCTATCAAAGTAGGCAGGTTGACTAGATTTGTAGGAATATTTATTTTCTTGCCTGCAAAACCATCAAGAACAAGTGGGTTTGAGGATGATCTAACCAAGGTAAAGAGTGTGTCTTGGTAGTCCTTAGGAGGGTTAACAATATGGTTCAAGTGCATTACCAAAAATGCACAAGGGTTGAGAAAGGGAGACATTCAAAAAGGTGATGTTGGAAACCGATTCCCAGACTTAGCCAAATTTGGCAGATTTAGGGTTTTTGACTAGAATATGAGAGGTGATGTTTTGGATGGGTTGCAAGGTACCCAAGCATCATCAAGTGGATGATGTTGAAGTGTATATTGAGTATAAAGGATCCATGCTTGATATTGGTCTTCATTGGCTTGGAAACTTCTAGAATGGATCACTGCAGAATTTATCTAAGTAAGGGTTTTAGATGATCACCTGGTGGCTAGAGATCAGATCCAGATTGTATTCTGGCTTAGGGTGGGATGATTTGGAAACCTATTTATCCTAGTGATGAGCTCCTCTAGTAGCTCATACTATTTCCTAAGCAGACAAATCAAGCAGCAGATCAAGGCAAAACATCAGACAGTAGATCAGGGCAACTCAACTTAGAAACTAAGCAAGCCCACTACTAGGGTTACCTTCAAGTCTAGCTTGAGGTTAAGTATAGGTATTTTGGAAGAGGTTGGAGTTTGAACAAGGTAAGGTCCTTGGTATCTCTACCAAGAGGAGAATTCAAATGCTTCATAAAAAAGGGTGTTGTTGAATCTAGAGGTAAGAATAGTAGAAGGTTCTGTCTTGAAAACATAAGGAGATTATGTTATATAGCTCTCCATAGTTTTGTCAATAGAAGCTACTAAAATAGTTTTGGTTACATAAGCATCTTGGCTCATGTTTTGAAATGCCAGAACATTTGAGAATATGGAAATTAAGCCAAGACTGTTTTGGGAAGTAGCTTTTGTCAACTGGTGTTAAGGTAAGGAGTATAATATGGTATATACTCACATGCATAGGCACAAACAAACAACAAGCAAACACTGCACCAATGAACAGGAAAAAGTTTTTGTTCCCCCTGATTTTTGCATTCTGAACAACTAATTAGGGTTGCCGAAATTGGGATGTTACACAGTGCCCATGAGAAAGCCCTCGAGGTTGATCTAAAGTCACTGTAGGCTCCTGGAATCCGGCCTCGTTCTGCTGCCATAGCGACGATGCATACACACAGATGTTATCATGTGATGATAAATTATTAATGTCAATAAAGGTGACATTAGTAAGTTGCAAAGTATTTAGTGTTGGGTTCGCAGCATAGAAAACAAAAAAATTCCTACGATGGGAACTATACGCCAAGATCTATCTACTAGATACAAGCAACGGGTGGATATACATCCATAGAGAACTTACCCTCGAAGACAACAAAGCTTTGTTAACGAGATGTAACTCGTGGATGATGTAGTCATACACTTGCCGATCTCAAGATCGTGATGAAGTCCTTCGGGTCCAGTAGTTCCAGCACCATCAGGTCCAGCACCACAAAGCAGCGGTGCATCCGTGATCGCACACACGTTCGGTCCACTGAACAACCTCCTCCTCCTCGCTCTAGCGATGCAGCGGAAGCAGCAACTCCTTTCCAGATAAAGCCATTGGGAACATGTATCTTGCTAATCCGAGACCATGGGTAATAACTAGAGGGAGAAGAGAACCTTCACGAGGAGGTGGGGCAAGAGGAGAGGAGCCATGGGGCTCCTTTTATAGGGGAGGGGCGCAGCCCCAAGCCCATGGCTGGCCGGCCATGGTGGGTGCCCCCACCTCTCCCTCATTCATGTGGGTGGAGCTTCCACTAAGCCCACTCACATCAATTTCAACTCCACTCACTTTGCATTTAATGTCCACCAAATTAAATGCATTTTCTCTTTAAATAAAACACTTTTATTTATTTTATTCAGAATTTTGTTAATTACTTTAATTAACAAACATTCACATAAAACTCCCTACAACATTTCAATATCACATGCAGAACCAATTTCAGCAATTTCACCCGAAACAATTCCGATTTTCATCGAAATGATTCCAGTGCTTTCTTAATCTTTATCTGAAACATATTTGCTCCTAAATGGTGTTGGTATCCCTTAAGTGTGTCACCCTATGGTTTGCGAATAATGCAGACATGATCGAGACCCCTCTCCGATCAATAATCAGCAGCGGGACCTGGAGATCCGTACTGACTCTCACATATGCAACAATGACTCTTGTGATCATGTGAACCTTTAACGTTGTAACTAAATCCCTTTGTATCGTGATATATTACATGTCCGAGATTCGATCATCGGCATCCAAATACCTAGTTTGATCTCGTTACCGACATGCACTCTTTTCTCGTTCCCGTGATATAACATTCTAGTGATCACATCACTTGCTTGTAAGCTATTCTCAATGTGATATCATCGAGAGGGTCCAGAGTATATCTATCCGTCATCAGGATGGACAAATCCCACTTTTGATCCATGAGCCTCAACATAACACCTTCGTAGCACTGAACCCGCCTTTATAGTCAACATGTTACGGCGTGACGTTTGATGTTATGAAGATACTCTTCCGGTGTTAGTGATTAACATGATCTCATGGTCTAAGGACTAAGATTACTTCATATGATGTTATAGAAATATAATCATAATGACTTTGGTCGTAATGCTATACTTCGGATGAATGTTCATCACATCATTCCACCAATGTTGTGACCTCGTTATTAACAACATCCAATGTCCATGATCAGGAAACCTTGATCATCTTGTTAATCAACGAGCTAGTTTATATGAGAGGCATTACTAGGAACTTTGTATTTTGTTTATTAAACACACATGTATTAACGTTTCCAATTAATACAATTATAGCATGCAAAATAAACATTTATCATAAACATGGAATAAGATAATAACCACTTTATTATTGCCTCTCGGGCATATTCCCTTGAGTCTCCCAGTTGCACTAGAGTCAATAATTGATGGCTCGGTGATGATGTAGAGCTTGTTGGGAACCCCAAGAGGAAGGTATAATGAGCACATCAACAAGTTTCCCTCAGTTATGAAACCAAGGTTTAATTGTTGGGGGGATACCCCCGGGTAGGGTCACGCCAGGGTATCAAGGCCAATTTAGCCGAGGTTCGACAAGGCCAAAGCAGATGCTGGCCAGGTCACCTCAAGGCAGGCCGAATCACGGGTAACCCGGACCAGGGGGCATTCGCCTAACTAAGTCTCAACCGACTTAAGCAGTAAGTCAGAAATGTATGTTTAACTTGTATGCAGGAACAGGTGTGGCCAGATCAACTATGATCCAGGGCACATCTAGCTTCTAGGAGAAGGAAGGAATCTCGCTGGTCAAAACAAGCCCCGATACACACTGCCTGAGTGAAGCAGACAAGGGCAGGACCACCGAGGCGTGGCCGACAAGGGTGACGATGCCCATGTCGGCTGAGGCGGGCGCCGCAGAGGCTCACGTAGCCTCTGCATGTGTGACGCGAGGGAAAAGTAACCCGGTCGGCTTACTACTTTGGGAGATGGCATGTTCTTAGGAATATACCTCCACGTATGCCCTAGATGGAGACCTAGCCCCCCCTAGGGTTCTAAGGGTGATCTGTGAGTGAGAGTAAGAGAGCTCCTTCTTCCTCCTCTCGCCAATACAGCTCTAGGAGCACTTGTAACCTTGGAGACAAAGCAAATATAAACTTCTGTGTGGAGAATCACTTCACTATCCCTCCCTGGATTCCCCTAGCGTGTATTAGTCCCCACCTTTAGCCTATCCATGGCATCTGCCGTGACACCACCACGACAGTTGGCGCCCACCGTGGGGCTAGCGGCGCTAGCAGGGGTGAAAATCCGGACGGGAAACCTCATCGGCACCGACGAATGCATCGTCTCCGGGCTCGGTTAGCGCTTTGGAGCGCTAGACTTCGTCAGCGACAACGCTGGCTGCTTCGGCACGCGCCCACTTCCGCGCAACGGCCTCTTCGTCAAGTTGGGTGCGCACAAGGTCTACGTTGCTGTGGACGTATCATGCGTTCATTCGCGGCGCGTCGTTGAAGCAGGGGAACCACCCCTTAGCGTGGTTCATGGGGCGCGTATCGCTCGCTCCCTGGACCATGCTGAAGTGATGATGACTGCGCCGGGGGCAGGCGCAAGCAAGGATCCGGCACCAGATCCGGAGGTAACACCTAAGGCACCGAGGAAAGGTAGAGGTCCTCCACTAGAGAGGCCTGAGAATGTACTGAGAGAGGCTATGGATAGCTTAGCAAACCCGGTAGCAGCAGTAGATCCGCTCGTGCACAGCCGAGCCGAGCTAGAGGAAACTAGGCAGAAAATTCTAGAGGGAGCGAAAAAGATTGCTGTGGCTCAGCAGTCGTTGAACATGACGCTGCGTGAGTACGCAAAGGCAAACAAGGTAGATGCTGTAAAAGTGAAGGGGAGAAATCTCATGAGTGAAATGAACAAAGAAAGGGATACTCGGATTGAGGAGTCTGAAAACTGTTTGTCCGTAGGGATGCCGAAGTACAATACCCAGCGAAAAAACTCAGAGCAGCAGATGCAGCCGCATCCGAGCTAGAGGGTCTGACGGGTGAAGCCCGTCAGAGACAGCAAGATCGGGTCAATGAGTTGGTTTGGATAGCGAACAGGCAAAATGAGGAACTGCTTAGGGCAAACCCAGAGAGAGCTGGGGCCTCCAAGATTGTTCATTCGGCAGTGGGTATCCCGGAGAAATCCGCTGGAGCCGTATCGTCCCCTCATGGTGGTCAAAGGAGAGAGGAGGTAGTAACCTCGGCCAGGAAAAACAAGCAGATTGTTCCGTATGACTCGACAAGGGCAGGAAAGGTAAAGGAAGTACAAAGAAACGATGATCGACGGAGTGTAAGCCGAGGTGAAGCTGGCCGAGGTAACCATGACCAAGGCAATGCCGGTCAAGGAAACGCTGTTAATGGCAATGCCGGACAGCGCAACTCTACAGCACAACTGCAGCAGCGGAATATGCCAAGGCAAGAGCAAAGTGCCGGCCGAGGTATGCAACAGAGAGATGCGCCATGAGAGCGAGACCGGTACAACGATGGAAATTCGGAAATGGTAAATGCAGGATACCCAAGGCCGGACTATCATGTGATAGGGTCGAGATTGGGAAGCAGGGATTTAATGTCGGACGATGCCAGGTTGAAACTGGATCGACTGTATAGGTCAGAGAAGATTGAAAGTCAAGGTCCTCCGGGTCCTGCATGTTTTGGACCCCGGATCATGAAAGAACCACCGGTACCTAACTTCCAGTTACCTAGAGGCACGAAGACATATGACGGCAGCACTAAGCCAGAAGATTGGTTGATAAATTATGCAACGACTGTGAAAATTGCCACAGGCAACTTGAGGTGGGTTGTACGATACGTACCCCAGATGTTGGAGGGCCCGGCAAGGGTATGGCTGAACAATTTGCCACCCGGAAGCATTAACTGCTGGATAGATTTTGAAGAGATGTTCATCAACAATTTCTCGAGTACGTATCAGAGGCCGAATAGGCCACAAACACTTGCTATGTGCAAGCAAAGACCAAATGAGACGGACCGGGAGTTTTTAACTCGGTGGTGTACCGTGAGAAACTCATGTGAGGGCGTGATAGAATCACAGGCCATAGCGTGGTTTGCACAGGGATGCAGATATGCAAGTGAACTGTGGCAAAATTTACAAAGGAAGATGCCCACCACGTTGGCAGAGATGATCCGGATTGCTGATTCCTATGCTCTGGGAGATCCGACTCAACCTAGGCTTGTGTCAAACGAGTCAAACGATGAGTATTACCAGAGAGATGGAGCCGGATCATCCCGAAGGAATGACTATAGAGGAAAAAGAAGGGATGGTAGACCGGATCACCGATACGGTTCGCAACAAGTTGCAGCTGTGAATCAAGATCAGCCAGGCAGGGGCAAGAACGCTAAAACTGGAGGGCAATGGACTCCGAGAAATGATGGCAAGAAAACTTGGACACTAGAACAAAAGAAACGGTGGCAAGAAAGGAAGGACCGTCCGAGGTACACCTATGAGTCGATGTTGGATCAGCCGTGTAAGTTTCACACACCAAATCCGAGTAACCCAGCGGGTCATATAACGAGGCAATGTGAGTGGATGCGCAAGATTGAACAAGGCGGTGCAGGGAATGCTCAGGCACCCCGAAATGATCAACCTCGGCAGGAGTTACCCTGGCAGCAATTGCTCTCTGGAGCGAACACGCAACAGCTAATGTTGCCTCCCCCTCCGCCGAGGTATGACAACAATGCGAGATGGGATGCAGTGCATCAGGTGGAAAATAAGCACCAGCCGGATCAGAGGTACCCCGGAAATGAGGGAAGGAATGAGTACAGGGAGCATCATCAGAGTTACTGTGTATTTACCACCGAGGAAACAGATAGAAAAAGCTTGCAGCGCCGACATATGGAGGTGAATGCAGTAATGCCTGCAGTGATGAGGTATATGCATTGGTCTGACCAAGAAATCGTTTGGAGCATCAAAGATCATCCCAAGCTTATGCCGAGTCCTGGCTCGTATGCGTTAGTGCTGGACCCGACATTCATTGGGCCTAACATCAATGTGAGGTTCTCCAAGGTACTGATTGACAATGGTAGTAGCATTAACATCATGTATGCGGATACAATGCGCAAGTTGGGTATCTCGGAGAACATGCTCCAGGCTACGAGGACAACTTTCCATGGTATTGTACCAGGCATTTCTTGTGAACCCATAGGCAAAGTCCGAGTTGACGTATTGCTCGACACGAGAGATAATTGCCGAACTGAGAATCTGGAGTTTGAGGTGGTGAACTTGGAAAGTGCGTATCACACGTTACTCGGAAGGCCAGCATTGAACAAGTTCATGGCAAGCTGCCACATCAGTTATATGAAGATGAAATTGCCCAGGCCAAATGGAGTGATTACCATTGTTGGAGATTTCCGACGTTCCATTGAGTGTGCCTCAGCCGGGTCTAACCTAGCCGAGTCACTCGTGATTGCGCAAGAGAAAAGAAAAATCCAGTAGGTGGCGGCATTAGCTCAATCCGCGCAGCAGTATATGCCGGCGTTGAGTAACCCGCATGGTAGCGTTTCGTTTCAAGCCGCAAAGGATACTAAGAAAGTGCCTATTGATGATATGTTCCCAGAGCGCACCGTAACAATTGGTGCCGGGTTGAACGATAAATAGGAAAGCGAGCTCGTCAACTTCCTCCGTGAGAATCAGGATATTTTTGCTTGGTCTACACAGGACTTGCAAGGTGTTCTGAGGGAGTTGGCCGAGCACTCTTTGAACATGAGACCCGGAGCAAGGCCGGTGAAGCAACCTCTCCGCCGCTTCGCCGAGGATAGGAGAAAAGTCATTGGAGACGAGATAGCTCGGTTGCTAGCAGCAGGATTTATCATGGAAATCAGATCCGGATTGGCTCTCTAATCCGGTGCTGGTGGAAAAGAAGAAGGATGATCCGAACGTGGCAGTGGTTTGGCGTATGTGTATCGATTACACGAACCTGAACAAGGCGTGTCCAAAAGATCCATTTCCACTGCCGAGGATAGATCAAGTCATACACTCAACCGCGGGATGTGAACTGTTGTCATTCATTGATGCATATTCTGGTTTCCACTATATACCTCTGAATCCGGATGATCAAATAAAGACCGCATTTATCACCCTGTACGGGGCTTATTGCTATCGCACCATGCCGTTTGGTTTATGTAATGCAGGTGCAACGTACCAAAGATGTATGCAAAAATGTTTGCACGACCAAATAGGTCAAAATGTACAAGTATATGTGGATGATGTGGTTATCAAGACCAAGGAAAGCAAAACGCTTCTTGACGACATCAGGCAGACATTCGCGAACTTGAGAAGGTTCTGAATGAAGCTTAAACCGGAAAAATGTACCTTCGGTGTCCTGGCTAGAAAATTACTCGGATTTCTCGTCTCCAGCCGAGGTATCGAAGTTAATCCAACTAGGATCCGGGCTATTGAACGAATGGAGCTGCCGAGGTGTCTTAACGATGTCCAGAAGTTCACTGTGTGCCTAGCATCGTTGAGTCGGTTTGTATGTCGGTTGGGAGAAAAGGCATTGCCTCTCTACCAACTCATGAAAAAGTCGGATAAGTTCGTGTGGACGCCACAGGCCGATGAGGCCTTTGCCCACTTAAAAAAGATGTACGCCACTGCACCAGTGTTAGCCTCACCACTATCAAAGGAGCCAATGTTGCTCTACATAGCCGCAACCAACCGAGTTGTAAGTGCAGTGATTGTAGTAGAGCGATGAAGGTAAGAAATCGATCGAGAGGCCAGTGTATTACTTGAGCGAGGTGTTATCTGCCTCAAAGCAGAACTACCCACACTTTCAAAATGTGGCATATGGTGTCTATATGGCGGCAAAGAAGTTAAAGCATTACTTTGAGGAGCACCCCATCAAAGTAATATGTGAGGCTCCCATATCCGAGATAATGGGTAACAAGGATGCAAGTGGTCGAATCGCAAAATGGGCAATTTAACTAGCTCCTTATGCGCCACAATATATGAGAAGAAGAAGCAATCAAGTCTCGGTGTGGCGGACTTTTTTGTAGATTGGGCCGAGGTACAATACGAACCACCGCCACCAGATCCGAACTACTGGAGGATGCACTTTGACGGGTCAAAAAAAACGGGCTAGGCGCCGGAGTTGTGCTTACCTCGCCAAAGAAGGACCAGCTGAAATATGTGCTCCAAATCCATTTCACGGCATCGAATAATGCCGCAGAGTATGAAGCACTTGTGCATGGGCTCAAGGTAGCAAAAGAGATTAGGATACGTCGGATCATATGCTTTGGCGACTCGGATTTGGTGGTACAGCAAGTATCAGGACTATGGGACGCCCTTGATCCAAACATGGCGCTGTACAGATTTCATGTATAGAAGATATCTGGTTACTTTGAGGGGTGTGAATTTCACCATGTACCCCGGGTGGAAAATGAGGCCGCCGACATGCTATCGAAGCTCGGATCAACCCGACAAGCAATTCCACCGGGTGTAGCATTGGAACACCTCAGAAAACCATCTATCAGACCGTCCCCAAGAACCGACTCGATCTATGTCCCGGAAGATACAGAATCCGAAGCTGAGCCCATGGACATTGACATGGGAGGTAGTGCGCGAAACCCGGGGACTGCATCAGCAAACCCGGGGACTGCCTCAGCGAACCCGGGGACTACCTCGCAGGACCCGAGGACTGCTCAGCGTGATCCGGTTGAAGTTATGCCGGTGGATCAGATGGAAATTGATGAGGATGTGTTCCCTGCACGAGCAATACCAGCTTGGGCACTGCCTATATTTCAATTCCTGAAAGATGGAACGTTACCCACTGAGGAGGTGTTAGCCAGGCAAACTCAGAGGAGAGCAAAAGCATACACGATTATCAATTCCGAGCTGTACAAACGGAGTGTAACCAATGTCCTCCAGCGATGCGTTGACCCGGAAGAAGGGCTTGACATCCTCTGAGATATACACAAAGGAGAATGCGGGCATCATGCCTCATCCCGAGCCTTGGTGGCAAAAGCATTCCGGCATGGATTCTACTGTCCAAGTGCCTTAGAACAAGAAGAAGATCTGGTGAGGAAATGCAATGGTTGTCAGAGGTACGCTACCAAGACACATATGCCAATGTCGGAACTCAAGACCATACCAATTACATGGACATTTGCTGTATGGTGCTTGGATATGGTTGGTCCATTTAAACCAGCAAGGGGAAACATGACTCACATTTTGGTCATGGTGGATAAGTTTACGAAGTGGATCGAAGTAAAGCCTATAAGGAAATGTGATGGGGCTACGACTGTAACGTTTCTCAAATATATAATCTTGAGGTATGGTTACCCACACAGTATCATAACTAATAATGGAACAAATTTTGCGGAAGGAGCATTTGCGCGTTTCTGTCGGGACAAGAAGATCCGACTCGATGTAGCCTCGGTAGCCCACCCCGCATCGAACGGACAGGTGGAAAGATCCAACGGATTAGTATTATCCGGGATAAAACCCCGGCTCATTGAGCCGCTGCAAAGATCAGCGGGGTGCTGGATAGAAGAACTACCGGTGATCTTGTGGGTTAAGAACAACTCGAATCGATCAACAGGCTATCGCTTTTTTGGTATATGGGGCAGGAGCTGTATTACCAGCCGACATAGAGCATGATTCGCCTAGGGTCACCCAATACACAGAAGCCGAAGTGCAAGAAGCCTGGCAAAATGATGTTGATCTGCTGGAAGAAGTGAGAGAACTGGCATTGTCTAGATCCGCCATATATCAGCAAAATCTCCGACGCTATCATAGCCGGAAAGTAAGCCCCCGAGTCTTTCGGGCGGGTGATCTGGTGCTCCGGTTGGTACAACATACTGCCGGCATGCATAAATTATCCCCCCATGGGAAGGGTCGTTCATCGTGAGCAAAGCATTGCACAATGACTCTTATTATCTTATAGATGCAAAGCCACAGGAAAAGAACAAGGCGGACAGGTCCGGCGAAGAATCTAAGCGCCCATGGAATGTAGCTCTACTTCGTCATTTCTACACTTAGCAGAGAAGTGTATGTATCCGAGTCTTCTCATATGTCAGTATGTATGCCGGCAATGAGCTTATGAATGAAATATTGGCACCTCGAGCAGTAACTCGGAGACTGCCTTAATAATATTTGTTGTTTTTTATTATTTTTACGTCAGCTGGAGTAAGTTTTTCTACTTAACTCGGATCAGTAATGTGTGAGAACCAAAAACCCAACTCTTCGACTTGCTGCTGTCCAACAAGAATTGGCTTCATGGCAAGCAAGAGAACAAGTTTGGAATTGCGTAGCACATGAAAAACGACCAAGGAAAAGAACTTAATCGAGCCGACGTTTGTTTTTTGGACTAACCCTGTATTTACTTTCAAACTATTATGCTAAATTATTTTGAGCTAAGCCTAAAAGTTTCTGAGTATTGTTAAAACAATTTTTGAAACTAGGATTCGTAAGTCGTAAAACCGAATCAAGGTAGACACGAACCGAGCCAGAAGATTAGACGAACAAGAAAATAAAACTCGGGGACACGCCCAAGTTAATCCGGCATACAAACTTAGTAGCAAAATATTACATAAGTACGGGATACATTTCCACCCGGCATACCGGGGATCTGATAAGTTTTCAAGTGTTTTTAATTAAGGAGCAGCAGGAGGAGGAAGTTCGGCATCATCTTCGCCTTCTTCGATATCTGAGGCATCGTCCTCTCCATCCTCGTCCGAACTATCTTCGACATTCTCGACCTCTTCGTCGCCAGCGGCTTCCAGGAAGCTCGGACCCTCAGTCCATTCATGAATGGGAGAATATTCAACAAGGCTATGGGCACAAGCCTGGCGCCGAGCTACCCATTCCGGGTCATCGGTCCACTTGGATCCGGTGCGCACACGTGTCAGGAGGCTGAGATCGATCTTCTCATACCACGTGAGTATGTGGTGAAGAACGGTCTCAGCTGCAGCACGCCCAGCGGACTCCCTCCAAAGGTCGAGCTGAGTCTCGATCTCCGATAGCTTTTCAGCAAGAAGTGAAACTCTCTTCGGAGCGCTCTCACCGGGCCAGAACATGTTGAAGACTCGGATAAAACATCGAGGAGATCCCTGCCGTAGTTCTTAATGATTTCCACACGAGATGACAGGCTAACCAATAGGTCCTCCATGTCAAGGGGAATGCTCTCACTGTCAGAAGCGACGGTAGTACCCCTCTCTCGGCGGATGTTGGCAATAGCAGCGCTCGCAATAGGAGTACCCTCTAGAAAGTGGCCTGAAAACAAGGCAAAGGAAGAAGTTGAAGAAAAGACATATGAAGTAACCCAGAGAAGTATGTCGGATAAGGGAAAGGAACTTACGTGAAATGTGGCTATGGATCCGGGTCAATTCATTGATGCAATTATCGCGTCTTTGACGGAGCTGCACCATTTCAGCGTTCGCCGACTCAAGTTTGACATCGGCCTCCTGGAGAAGATCGCGGTCCTTGGCAATTTGGAGGTTGAGGCGCTCGCGCTCTTCGGTGTAGTCCTGGCCAGCCTTTTCAAGCTCGTTTTGGTGTTGCGCCTTCATCTTCTTCATTTCTGCCTTTAGCTTGGCAATCTCGTCGTTCTTGGTTCGGAGAAGGGCAAGCTCATCGTCTTTCTTTTTGAGCTCGGCTTGATGCTGCCCTGCTTGTTCGAGAAAATGCAGCATCATGTAGAATATGCACACTATCTTCAAGAGATGCTGAAATAGCGTGTTGACGGCGAGCGAGGTATGAATGTTCTTAGAGCCAAGAGGAAAACAAGATGGAAAGCAAAGCAGGGTCGGACAAAAATGACTTACCCTTGATCTGCTCTAGGTTCTTTCACATAATCTTGTTCTCAGCCTCCACCCCAGCTGCGGAAACCAAATAATGAGATTAGTTCGGTAGAGGGAGTTGAAGGAAAACGGAGAAGCGCCAAGGGAGAAACTTACCCCTTTTCTCATGCTCAGTGAGATGTGCATTGTACTTTGCGAGAAGCATCTTGTGAGTATCCAGAAGACGCTGGAACTCAGCACTCCGGCGGTTGGTGGTCACCTGAAAAGAATACGAAAATTTAGCTTAAGCCTTGTGCATATTCGAAGTGTACAAGATCCGGGCCAAGTGGAACTTAACCCAGCTCTAGGTGTGTGCATATTCAAAGTTTACAGAATCCGGGCCAAGTGGAACTTAACCCGGCTCTAGGTGTGTGCATATTCGAAGTGTATAAGATCCGGGCCAAGTGGAACTTAACCCGGCTCTAGGTGTGTGCATATTCGAAGTGTACAAGATCCGGGCCAAGTGGAACTTAACCCGGCTCTAGTTGTGTGCATATTTGAAGTGTACAAGATCCGGGCCAAGTGGAACTTAACCCAGCTCTAGGTGTGTGCATATTCGAAGTGTGCAGGATCTGGGCCAAGTGGAACTTAACCCGGCTCTAGGTGTGTGCATATTCGAAGTGTACAAGATCCGGGCCAAGTGGAACTTAATCCAGCTCTAGGTGTGTGCATATTCGAAGTATACAGGATCCGGGCCAAGCGGAACTTAACCCGGCTCTAGGTGTGTGCATATTCGAAGTGTACAAGATCCGAGCCAAGTGGAACTTAACCCGGCTCTAGGTGTGTGCATATTTGAAGTGTACAAGATCCGGGCCAAGTGGAACTTAACCCGGCTCTAGGTGTGTGCATATTCGAAGTGTACAAGATCCGGACCAAGTGGAACTTAACCCGGCTCTAGGTGTGTGCATATTTGAAATTATGAAGGAGCTACGTTGGTTCTCTAAGGAGCATCCGACCGAGTAACAAGTTACTCCCCCGGAGGCTCGGGGACTAATGGTTATATTGATAGTGCATGATAAGGAAAAGGTGAAGTAACGTACCTCCATCATCCGACCCGCAAGGTTAATCGCCTTAGAGGCTGTATTCATCTGGGCAGCGAATTCGGCGGGACCGAACTTCTCCGGGAGATCGTCGTTATAGACGAACTCCGCCTTGTTCCAGTTATTCATAAACTCGATCAAGGTCGGAGGATATCGCTCCCTGCTGAGCATGTGGGGCGCCACCAAGCCCCTCGCATGTGCCTCTCTCCTCTCAACCTGGGCAAGGGCCGGACTGGTGTGCAGAACAAGTTGCTGCGCACTAGTTGGCTCGGCAGGGGCGTCCTTGATCTTTGGAGCCTTCAGGCAAGCATGGGCCTTGGTCTGCGTATCGAGACCGGTGGGCGCTGCCTGTGTGTCAGGCTTTCTTGCCTTTGGCTTGCTGAGAGGAGGAAGTGGTTGCGGCTGATTTCCCCTTAGGAGCTGCCTGGGTACTTACTCGCCGAGACTGAGAAGACTCGAACGAGGCGGAGGAGCTTGGCGCTGGTGCCTTTGTTGCTGGTGCCGGAATTGGTGCTGGTGCTGGTGCTGGTGCTGGTGTCGGTGCTGGTACGGAGGTAGTTTCAGTAGTTGCTCGTTGCGGTGGAGCCGAAGTGGTGGATGCTGCTACCTCGGCTGGATCCGTCTCCCCCGCTCCAGGGTCCCCCCCTCTTGACGAGGCGGGCTGGAACCCGGAGCAGCCACATAACCCTCTGGAATAGGGCTCAGTGGGCGTGACTCGTCGTCACGAGGGGGAGAGGAGCTAGGATAGAGCGACGAAGAGATGCTAGATCCACTCTGAGGGACCTCCACCGCAGCCCTGTCAAATCAAATAATGTCAGAAGAGAAATTACAACAATGCAAGAAAGAACAAGTTGCAGGAGAAACAGAGACTTACGCGTCCGAGGTTTGGGGCTCCTTGGGTTTCCGAGCCCTTCGTGCCGAGGCCTTGCCTGCAGGCTTGGAAGCAGTTTTGTCTCCGGACTTCTTTCGCCTTTTGGAGGGCTGAGAAGGTCCGAAGGAGGAACTTGATGCAGCTCCACGCTTCTTCTTTGGCGCTGCTGGAACAGGTTCCCCCGTGGCAAGGGGAGGGTCCTTGTGGATCTGCCCACCGGGGTTAGCTAATGCCGGAAAAGCATAAGAAAGGGGGACAGCATCAACAGGTTCAATCACCTCGACATCCGAGTCATCTTCATCATCGGGCCAATCTCTAATAGAAGAGGGTTTATCGGTGGGTCGCTTCGTAGCGTCGGTCATCGGGAGGAACATCTCCTGGTCTGGCTCTTCCTTGTTCGGGGTCTCCTAGTCAGGCGCCCATTTAAGGGTCAGATCGATGCCGTCCTCGAGGGTCTGCTGAAGGAATAGCTGAGGAAAAGAATGAACAACAAAGTCAAAAATGGAACAATGACCGATAATTAACCCGGAGTAAATTTGCGCCATGAAGCTTACCGAGGGAGGGAGCCTATCCCAGCAGAAATGCTCAATTCCCCACGTCCATTCAGTGGAGAAGTCCTTGTGGGTGGTGAAGAGAGCCTTGACCTGGCGATAGATCTCCGAGTTACTCAACTCGAAGGACGAGGTCCGGTTGGGGTCGCGAACGAAGCTCATATGGCACACCTTGTGGGTGCGCCTCTGGAGGGGGGAGATTCGGTTGCGCACGGACGTGATCATAGCATCCTCGTTGCGCAACCCGAGCTTCTTCAGCTCCGCAAACCTCTTGTTGACCTGATTGGCCAAGGCTGTGGGCTTCTTGGGGACAACGTCCCACGTTTCTGGGTTAGGTGGACCCGGAGCATAGGGAAGCAGCCGGATCAAGTCTTCAGTGCCCTCATTCCAGACATAAAAGAAAGTCCAGGCCCATCCTTTGCAGGACTCCATCCCGATGACTCGAGGGAAAACGGAAAACCTCCGGGGTGAGATGGATGCAACTCCGAATTGAGTGAGCTGCTTGTCCTCTAGATCAAGTTGAATATTCGGAATGACATTACGACGAAGGCCAAAAAACCGGATCCATAGCTCCTTCGTGGGCCACAATCCGGCGTAGCCCTCGATCATAGAGGCAAAAGCAGAAAGAGAGGTGATTGCGTTGGCAGAAAGGTGGTGCGGCTGGAGTTCGTACGTGCTCAACCAGTCATGGAAGAAATCGCTGACCGGCAAACCGAACCCCCGTTGGAAGTGCGACAAGAACACAACGTACTCACCCGGATTGGGTGAGGGGGTGAGTTCGGCGCAGGCAAGGCGCGTGATGATGCCGGCGGGGATGCGTCTGGTCCGGTAGAGCCAGTCGAAGTCATCTTGGCAGACCCATGACCCGGCCCACGCACCACGGTCCGCGGCGGCGGAGTCCTCCTCCATTTCTTGCTCAGCAACGATGAGCTCCTCCTCCGTCATCTGATAATTGCTGCCCTCACTGGCGCTAGCGGTGGCGGGGGGCAAAGGCCTAGATTGGTAGCGACCCGTGGTGGAGGAGGCGCGTAGCAGCAGCGACGGCGTAGAAATCTGGGGGGAAAATGCGGCGGCGGCGCTGCTGCTTGGGAGCACTAGCAGCGGCGCGGTTGCGAGGAAGACGAAGAAGAAGAGCAAAGGGCAGAGGGGCGCGGTGAGGGGAAAAAGCCCAAGTGATGCGCCCCTCCCCTATTTAACCTCTCCCACGAGGAGAAGGTGGGATCGCGTCCTGCGGGCAAGCCCCACGCAATGGCCGTGTACCACCCACATCAACCAATCAACAAGGAGCCACACCGAAGGCAACAGAGTGGAGTTGGTCCTGTGACGTGACACGTTGATGCGGTAAACGAGGAGGCAGGCGTGACGTGACCCGCGCACAGTGATGACTGACAATTACTGCGGCGGTTACTGTGCTGGCCCTTAAAATGAGACAACATAATGATTAGCCTCCACGTGGGTTGGCGTACGAGAGAAGGAAACAAGACCCAGATAGGACCATGGTAACCCGGCTAGCAAGTGAAAACTTGGAATGTGCAGAGGGAAAGTAAAGCCATGAGGTCCGAGTTGAAGTGGTAACCCGGCCGGCGAGTGAAAACTTGGAACGTGCAAGGGGAACGTAAATCCATATAACCCGAGACAAGGAGGTAACTCGGAAATAACGTCCAAAGGTCAAACATAATTGAACCTGATGTGGCCTTAGCGGCCGAGGCAGCTAAGACCGCACCAGCTTCGGGGACTAATGTTGGGGGGATACCCCCGGGTAGGGTCACGCCGGGGTATAAAGGCCGATTTAGCCGAGGTTCGGCAAGGCCAAAGCGGATGCTGGCCAGGTCACGTCAAGGCAGGTCGAATCACGGGTAACCCAGACCAGGGGGCGTTCGCCTAACTAAGTCTCAACCGACTTAAACAGTAAGTCGGAAATGTATGTTTAACTTGTATGCAGGAACAGGTGTGGCCGGATCAACTATGATCCGGGGCACATCTAGCTTCTAGGAGAAGGAAGGAATCTCGCTGGTCAAAAGAAGCCCTGACGCCTTGCTGGCCGAAGCGGCACAAGGAAGCACCACCTAGGCATGGCCGACAAGGTGACGATGCCCATGTCGGTGACCGCATGAGGCTCACGTAGCCTCTGCATGTGTGTGAGGAAAAGTAACCCGGTCGGCTTACTACTTTGGGAGATGGCATATTCTTAGGAATATACCTCCACGTATGCGCTAGATGGAGACCTAGCCCCCCCTATATAAGGAGGGCTAGGGCTTTTGTATAGGAGGTTCCGATTTGGCGAGTTTGGCTAGGGTTCTAAGGGTGATCTGCGAGTGAGAGTAAGAGAGCTCCTTCTTCCTCCTCTCGCCAATACAGCTCTAGGAGCACTTGTAACCTTGGAGACAAAGCAAATATAAACTTCTGTGTGGAGAATCACTTCACTATCCCTCCCTTGATTCCCCTAGCGTGTATTAGTCCCCACCTTTAGCCTATCCATGTCATCTGCCGTGACACCACCACGACATTAATCGAACTAGTAGGAGCAAGGAAACACCCCAAAGGTGTTGCTAGCTGAGCCTTGGCAGGGCGCACTACCGGTGCTAGTAGCAACGTGGAGACCTGCACAACACAACCACAGAACTTTCTCCCCAACTTGCGATGAGGTTGTCAATCTCATCGTGTTTTGCTGAAAACAAAGGATTAAATGTATCGAATGGAAGGAAGTAATAGTTTGCAGAAAGTAAACACAAAGCAGTAAACAGTTTATAGATTGTATGTAAAAGAAAGGACCGGGATCCATAGTTCACTAGAGGTGGCTCTCCTTGATAGATTACATGCTGGGTGAACAAATTACAGCGGGGCAATTGACAAACATCGAGAAAGCATGCAAGCATATACTAATCATCTTGACTCCTTTGAGATTTGATTGGGCATTACAACATTATACATAGACCACCATCCAACTGCATCTATGACTAATAATCCACCTTCAGGTATCATCCGAACCCCCTCCAGTATTAAGTTGCAAGCAACAGATTATTGATTTACGAAGTGCGTGTAATGTAAACAATACGATTGTTCTATGAACAAAGGATTGTTGTTTTCTCCCTAGTAGCAACAGCGCATCTAGTACCTTAGAGATTTCTGTCACTTCCCTAGATTACCAGAGGCATGAACCCACTATCGAGCATAAATACTAACTCTTGGAGTTGCTAGCATCTACTTGGCCAAGATAGCTACTAACAACGGAAAGCATGCAAGATCACAAATAACAAAGACATGATAGAATCAATAATCAATCTGAAATAGCATCTCAATATCCATCGGATCCCCGCAAACACAACATGCAGAATTACAAATAGATGATCTTGATCATGAACGGAGCTCACAAGATCTATCCATGAAAGCACAAACGAGGAGAACCAGCCATCTAGCTACTACATGGATCCGTAGTCCAAGGATGAACTACTCACGCATCACACCGGAGGCTTGCATGGTGATGAAGAAGGCCTCCAGGGTGAATTCCCCTCTCCGGCAGGGTGCCGGGAAGAGCTTCAGATCCCTCCCGATCTAGGGATGGAGATGACGGCAACTACAGACTCTTTCGTGGATTTTTGATCGGGTACTTAGGGTTTTTGTCTCGAGGGCATCTTATAGGAGGAAGGGGAGGCCGAGGGGGTGCCGGAGGCGGCCAGACCACCCCCTGGCGTGGGCCAGGCTAGGCCGTGCGGCCAGGTGGTGTGGTGGCCCCCTGGCCCCTGTCCGTCTCGTGTTCTGGCATCTGATGACTTCCGAAAAAAATAGGCACTTTGGCTTTTGTCCTGTTCAATTCCGAGAATATTCATTTTCTGACTTTCCTAGAACCAAAAATAGCAGAAAACAGGCAGCTGGCACTGTGGCTCTTGTTAATAGGTTAGTCCAAGAAATCATATGAAAAGTACTCCAAAGTTGGAACAAAACACAAGAAAGTGGATAAAACCAAGCATGGAACATCAAAAATTATAGATACATTTGCAATGTATCAATAATCTAGTTTGTAAACTTGTATATACAACACCTAGGTTTTGAATATACGCGTTTGCTAGTGGTTAACATAATCTCCTGATCTGGCACTTTTAGGTCCGTGTGTATTTGCATGTCTTTGCATCTCTACGCATCACTCATTCTCAAATGAGATGGCATTGTATAAATTTGGTCCTTTGGTGAGACCTTTAGTTCGTTTAGGTTAAAATATGTTGATATTATTGTCATACAATATATCTTCATAGTATTAGCCCACTTCAAACCACACCTAGTTTGATAACAAACTACTTAACACAAATGCCCTCCTTTGCTGCTACTATAGTAGTCATATACTTAGCCTTTTATTGTAGTATCTGTCACAATGCCTCAACGTTGGAACTCATCCAAATCCATCATGGAACATCCTTTCCATTACATTGTGCCACCCATAGTCTAAATTGAGATAAATTTAATTTGTATCTTGTGACAAAACTAGTATCAATGTAACACTTTACAATGAACTACCTTTAATTATTTGTCACTTATACATGATATATTCTTAGTTCTTCCAAAGCTCATAAGAATATCTTTACTATCGTCCAATGATCATCTTATGAATCATTCTGGTATGTGCTCATAACATTTAGAGCATAGGATATATCTGGATATATACATATCATGGTATAATCGATCAAAATATTCATGTGATTTTACTCACCAAGTGTTGAAGCACTTGAATCTTGATACAATCCTTTCCATGCAGCAAGAACCTTTCTTGTTGTTTCCATATTTAACCCTTTCATATCTCATATATGTACGTCTGGCATAACCATATTAGCGCCTTAATCTATCCATATACACATTGATGCCAAATATTCCGGTTTTGCCCAAGTCTTTCATCAAAATCCTATTTTAATGAATTTCTTAACTTGTGTCAGTAAAAGATACATCATTTCCAATCAACAATATGTACTTTGCATAATGTATTGGAAATTTGACTTAGCGCTCCCACTTAATTTCTTGCAAATGCAAGCATCTTCATCATCTCCGATGAAATTAAACTCCTTTAACATTTTCATCATGGTGAAGATTCCAACTCCGCTATGCTCACTTCAACTATTGAAGTTTGCATGCCCTTTTAGCACCCTTTGAATTAACAAAACCCTTCGGACTGTGTCATGTACACATCCTAGGTAACCATTCTATTAGAAGAACCTTGTTTTATTTATTCAACTACCATATACATAATTATATGTAGTGGTTGCTACATTAATCCGTCAAGACTAAATATCGCTATGAAAGATCAAATCTTGTCATAGTGAACTCCTTAAACATTGTTGTAAACTTCTTTCCGACATGTCGACTATTTCATAGATGTTAAACATCCATGTATATTTCTTTATAGATCCAAACACGACCGATAGGCTTCACGCCTTTCCGGAGGGTCTTCCAAGTTCAGAAACTTGATTTCTCGTGTTATGGATACTATCACGGATTCTATGACTTCTAGTCATTTTATGGAGTCAGGGCCCATCATCGCTTCTTTGCATGCAGTCGGTTCATCATTGTCAAAACAATAACGACTTCTGTTTCAAATCTTACTATTTGATTCTTACCGACCCACATGGTTCAATAGGAACTCTAATCTCCAAGATCACACCCTTTGTAATCACGGGAGCCATGAGCATTGTGGCCGCCACCAGGACACTTTCCGGCACTGCGCTACTTAGCACATATAGCTAAGGTTTAAAAGTTCTATTGTCCTCCCACTTAACTTTTCATGAAAAATTCCTTCACAAGAAACTTGACGTTCCAAGCGACAAACTCTTCTGTCCTCGGTGTTATGGAGGAATTCCCAACAAATTCTTTGGGATAACCTACAAAGACATGCTTATCCGACTTTGGTTGTAAACATTTTACTTATGCATAGCATACAAAAATTTAAGAAAAGACAATTCGGGTTTTATCCCAAACCATAACTCATATGGTGTCATTTCAACGGATCACGATGGTGCTCTTTTCAGTGTGAAAGCGGTAGTATCTAAAGCTTTAATCCTTAAAACATAATGGCAGTTTTATAAATGACACCTTTGATCTTACCATGTTAAACAAGGTTTGATTTGATCTCTCGAACATACCATACTCATGTGGTTTATCGGGAAATGCAAATTCATGGAACAATCCCTGAAATCTTAGGTGTTTTGCTAAACCTATAACTCAAATATCTTCCTTTATGATCAAATCATAAACTCTTTTATTTTCTTGTTACAATGATTTTTCACTTCATCTTGAAAGTCTTTGAACAATTTTCAAATGTTTCATACTTCTTCCTTATTAAGTAAATATATAGATATATTCACTCAAATTTCTAGAGAAAGCATATGAAGCAAAAAGGTCCATCGCATATGGCTACACATAATGGACAATATACATCAACATGCATAATATCCAATAAGTTAGTCATCCGTTCCTCCTTGGCCTATGGACGGAGTTTCAATTATCTCGAGGAAAGTTTCACAAGTGTCAATTGATCAAAATCAAAAGACTTCAAAAATCCATCAACATGGAGTTTCTTCATGTTTACTTTCCAATATAATTCAAACAGCGATGTCACTTCATAAGTGATCTTCCAATCATTTGTCTTACGACATTTTAGCAATAATGTTTATGGATGTGATTTCTCCAACTAGACTTGTAAAAGTTCATCCATCCTTTATGGAATACGGTAATTATTTGAATAACTATTGTTCTCGTAATACCGGAACAAAATAACAATTATTAAAACAAATCTTGAAGGCTAGGTTTGACGACAACGAAAAACACAATAACACTTTATTTGTTTTTGATGAACATCATCACATATTCTTTTGCTAGTTACTTTGGCTGTTGCTGTTCATGAATTGTGTTGTTCTGTATGACACTTCACACCAACCAATTCGGTATCCAATACCTAAGAACCACATTGTTTAACAAGCAAGGAATACATCCATAACATGTATATCTTCTATATACCTAAGTTGGACATCTCCAACCTTTTCTTTTTTGCCAAATATTTTATAGATTCTCTTTCAGCAATTCCTTTTCATTTTTAAAAGAATATATCAACATAAATAGTGGTGTCATTCACATGACACATAGTAAAAAGCGTATATAGTCAAATACTAATACCTTTAGATTTGCACTTTGAAGTGGATCACCATCATCAAATGGTTGGCGTTCTTTTAAAATCCAATCTTTAGTAATCTTTTAGTGTAGTAAACATTTTAGCTACATCTTCTATTCATCCCTATCATGACAACTTTCATGATCAAGCTACTATAGCCTATAAGGAAGAATCACGAGTATAATGTTAGTTCCCAAAACCTTTTTGGGAGATCCGGATGCCTAGCATCTCCATCCTCCACAAATTCTCATACAATATGAGAACATGTATTTGCTAAATTATACTTTATCATATTGCAACCAAAAACATTGTTTCAAATATCACAATATCTTCCACACATGATGGTTTCTGAAACAATTTTCAGCTCCTAGATAATATTGATATTAGAATAACTTTTGAATATCAATAATCATGGAGGTAAACATGATACTTTAGATACTAACATTGGAATTTTTACTCTTGATTTAATACTACTTATTAAACTTCATGGAGTAAATAGAGTTTGCTGAAAGTTTGCAATATGACTTTTTAACTTTAAACTGACATTCAAAACAATACGATACTAGTTGGTAAAGTAAATATCCAGAATTCTATAGTTCTATTATCTCAATTAAAACTAAGCATAAGGTAGTGAACAAATGCCAATGACTACAACAAATTATGCAAATTCACTTCGATTTAGTTTATGACAAATTGAGTTCGACTAATCCAAATTAGAAATGAACTCCCACTCAAAAACGACATCCCTCGTGCCCTTTTGGTGATTACATGAACCAAATCCACTACACCCAGTCCGATCATCACGTGAGTCGGTGTAGCTTCAAAGGCGAGCATCAATATGGGCATCACATCAACTATATGACTCATGCTTAACCTTTCGGTCTGTGTTCTGAGGCCATGTCTATACATGCTAGGCTCGCCAAGTAAGAACCTTAGTATTCACATGTGTAAAACGGTCTTACACCCGTTGTATGAAAGTGTAGAGTCGAGTACACCCGATCATCACGTGATGTCTCGAAACACGATCCATAGAACGGTGCATACTTAAGGAAGAACACATTTTATCTTGATATTTAAATGAGGGATCATCTTACAATGCTACTAAAAGCGCCAAACTAGCAATATAAGATGCGAACATCTAATGTGTAAAGTGGGATGATATGGTCCATGCATTTGATCTCTATCATATGCATCGTGGTATGATCTTTATCATTCCTTTGTGTGTAAGGAAAAGGTCTATGGAACTTACACGTTAGGTGTGTTGTAAGAGTATCTATCATACATCTACTTACAACATTGCCATATCATGACACTAGCCCAACAACGATCTAAACTAGACGCCTCTAATTTATCCATTGCAAGTTTTACATGGCTTAGGGCTTTCATAGATAGAACCGGTCTTACCTACGAACATGGAACCATAACAAGGATAACCAAGTTATTAGCAACTCGTTGTAAATCAGATATTGACTATAGTAGGAGAGACAGACACCCGCTAGCCACTTATGCAAAACTAGTTGCATGTTAGTCGTGGAACCGGTCTCATGTGCGATGACATATAAGGTTGGTCCGGGACGCTTCATCCCACTATGCCACCAATATCCAAAATACATAGAAGATGAAATAACATTATCATCATCGCCCACATATAAACATATGTGTACTACCCGTGCAAAGCACCTACGCATAGATCAGGCTCTGTTACCATTGTTGGGTTCGCAGCATAGAAAACAAAAAAATTCCTACGATGGGAACTATACGCCAAGATCTATCTACTAGATACAAGCAACGGGTGGATATACATCCATAGAGAACTTACCCTTGAAGACAACAAAGCTTTGTTAACGAGATGGAACTCGTGGATGATGTAGTCGTACACTTGCTGATCTCAAGATCGCGATGAAGTCCTTCAGGTCCAGCAGTTACAGCACCATCAGGTCCAGCAACATCAAGTCCAGCACCGCAAAGCAGCGGTGCATCCGTGATGGCACACATGTTTGGTCCACCGAACAACCTCCTCCTCCTCGCTCCAGCGATGCAGCGGAAGAAGCAACTTCTTTCCAGATAAAGCCACCGGGAACATGTATCTTGCTAATCCGAGACCATGGGGAATAACTATAGGGAGAAGAGAACCTTCACGAGGAGGTGGGGCAAGAGGAGAGAAGCCATGGGGCTCCTTTTATAGGGGAGGGGATGCAGCCCCAAGCCCATGGCTGGCCGGCCATGGTGGGTGCCCCCACCTCTCCCTGATTCATGTGGGTGGAGCTTCCACTAAGCCCACTCACATGAATTTCAACTCCACTCACTTTGCATTTAATGTCCACCCAATTAAATGCATTTTCTCTTTAAATAAAACACTTTTATTTATTTTATTCAGAATTTTGTTAATTACTTTAATTAACAAACATTCACATAAAACTCCCTACAACATTTCAATATCACATGCAGAACCAGTTTCAGTAATTTCACCTGAAACAATTCCGGTTTTCATCGAAATGATTCCAGTGCTTTCTTAATCTTTATCTGAAACATATTTTCTCCTAAATGGTGTTGGTATACCTTAAGTGTGTCACCCTACAGTTCGCGAATAATGCAGACATGTTTGAGACCCCTCTCCGATCAATAATCAGCAGCTGGACCTGGAGATCCGTACCGACTCCCACATATTCAACGATGACTCTTGTGATCGTGTGAACCTTTAACATCGTAACTAAATCCCTTTTTCTCGCTATATATTACATGTCCGAGATTCGATCATCGGCATCCAAATACCTAGTTTGATCTCGTTACCGACATGCACTCTTTTCTCGTTCCCGTGATATAACATTCTAGTGATCGCATCACTTGCTTGCAAGCTATTTTCAATGTAATATCACCGAGAGGGCCCAGAGTATATCTATCCATCATCGGGATGGACAAATCCCACTGATACATTGCAAATGTATATATAATTTTTGGTGTTACATGCTTGGTTTTATCTACTTTCTTATGTTTTGTCCACACTTTGGAGTACTTTTCATAGACTTTCTTGGACTAACCTATTAACAAATACTTGTTATGAGTTATATTTGGAGTTGGATGTCTTTATGAAATTGTGGTGTTTGTTGGACTCATCTAGTACTCAAGGTGACAGTGTGGGGTTTTCTAGATGGGAAAGATGAACTTTGAGGTGTGCTGTTATAGCCCTACCATCGATTAGAGTGTTCAATCGGAGAGTAGTTAAGAGTAGTATCATAAAGAGAATATATTTATATGAGAGTGTTCACTAGTGAAATTATGATCCCTAGGCCTTGTTTCTAAGCACTGAAACACCGTTTGCAATTAGATTTGTTACATGTTTGCTTGCTTCCATCTTTATTTCAGTTTGCCTTTAGTCTTTTCCACGCCATCAAGCTATTTGATCTCACCGTTACCACTTATAATTATCTGTACCACTTGTATTTCACTATCTCTTCGCTGAACTAGTGCACCTATACACCTGACAAGTGTATTGGGTGTGTTGGGGACACAAGAGACTTCTTGTATCTTGATTGCAGGGTTGCTTGAGAGGGGATACCTTTGACCACTTCCTCCCTGAGTTCGATAAACCTTGGGTGATCCACTTAAGGGAAAACTTGCTTCTGTTCTACAAACCTCTGCACTTGGAGGCCCAACAACTGTCTACAAGAATAGAAGTGCGTAGACATCACCCACTCTTGATCCATGAGCCTCAACATAACACCTTCGTAGCACTGAACCCACCTTTATAGTCACCCTGTTACGGTGTGACGTTTGATGTTATCAAGATACTCTTCCGATGTTAGTGATTAACATGATCTCATGGTCTAAGGACTAAGATTACTTCGTATGATGTTATAGCAATATAAACATAATGACTTTGATCGTAATGCTATACTTCGGATGAATGTTCATCACATCATTCCACCAATGTTGTGACCTCGTTATTAACAACATCCAATGTCCATGATCAGGAAACCTTGATCATCTTGTTAATCATCGAGCTAGTTTATATGAGAGGCATTACTAGGAACTTTGTATTTTGTTTATTAAACACACATGTATTAACGTTTCCAATTAATACAATTATAGCATGCAAAATAAACATTTATCATAAACATGGAATAAGATAATAACCACTTTATTATTGCCTCTCGGGCATATTCCCTTCAGTTGGGACTGTAAAGTATAGGCCCAAGACTCAACCTCTTCCATGAGCAAGCATGTTCAGGGTACCGGGATATATGGTGCCAGTGATTAAGAACAAATGCAGCTAGTGTATTTGTACTCTAGTGCAAGTGGGAGACTGTTGGAAATATGCACTAGAGACAAATAGTAATAAGGACTATTATCATATTTCATAAAGTTTATGATTAAGTTTTATATCATGCTATAACTGTATTGAGTGTAAACATCAATACACATGTGATATATAAACAACCAGGGGTTCCCAGTGAAACTCTAGTCACTGGTTCATTGGTCAACAGATGATCAAGTTTCCTGATCATGTGGCATTTATGCCAGTTGGAAATGGAGTCAACTCATTATGAGAATGAGATGATGAATTAATACCCAACCTAAAAATCATGACCCGATCATGTCACGAAGTTCAAGTTATGATGATTAGAAATGGATCCTCGTAGACTATTTCTTAGACCGTGAGGCTATATCAATCACTGTCTTCTGATAGTGCTTAGATAGCATCAAGCTTCACTTGGTAATACAGTGATTATAAAGGTGTGTTCAGGTATTCGGAGGAACCGTAGAGGCAATATATGTCAAGAGCGGGATTTGTCCGTCCACGTGACGGAAAGATACTTAAGGGCCCACTCAGGAGAATTTACATCCAATAGCTGCGCAGCGCGTGATTTGATCACTGGGATATCACTTGTCGGAACGAGTCAAGTAGCATTGTTCAGTAATGAGATTGAACACAACATGGTGATGTCATTGATCAGATCTCGGGGAATGCAAGTATCGAGAGACAAATGGAATAAGGCACGACCGTCCCGGTTTAAACGACGAAAGATCTTCATGGAACGCACAGGGGTCACATGGCCATCCAGGTCCCTCAATCGATCATTGGTCCAGGAATGTCCCGACCATGTCTAGAGTGTTCCTGAACCATAGGGTATCACTCTTAAGGGTTTGATGATGCTTAGAGAGTGTTTATAGGATCGGAAGAATCGTAGAAGAATAGTAGAGAGAAAACCGAAAGGGTTTCGGTAAGTCCGGAGGATGTCCAGAGTGGAGGTGGAAGGTGTTCCATAGCCACGGAGATTGAATAATATGTGAATGAATGTTAAATATTGATTTAATCATTATTCATAATTATTTAATGAAGAGAAAATCAATTTAAAGGTCAAAAGGCTTAATGGGCCAATTCCGGAGGGAAGAGGGCCCATTAGGGAAAGGCAAGAGGGAGAAGGGCCAAAGGGGGTGGCCGGCGCCCTAGTGGGCCAGCCCCCGTGTGCGGGGCCCATGGGGTGGCCGACGGCGCCACCCCCTCCCCCTCTCCTCTCCTTTAGTCCCACCCCGGGACTTTGAGGGAGGTAGTACCTCCCTCCCCCCTATATATAGTGGGGGTATTTGGCCAGATAAATACACACTATATTCAATAAAGGTTTTCTCACTTTTGGGGAGGCCTCTAATTGACACTCTCTCTCTCCCTCTCTCTCTCTCTCTCTCTCTCTCTCTCTCTCTCTCTCTCTCTCTCTCGTGACCGTGGTCCCAAGTTCAGACTGCGCGAATGAGAGACATCTTCACCGTGGAGCACCGTCGCGCTGCGGGATTCGGATCTAGGAGCTCTACTTCCGCAACTGCTGCTGGATCAGGGAAGCGGGAGTCATCGTCAGGCACCAGACGTGTGTAACTCCCAGCGAGGTGTCACACTCGAGGCACTCAAGTCGTTGGAGCCACAGGAGCGCAAGGACTTCATCACGACCTTGAGGCCGGCTTTAGCTCGTCTACATCAACCACGCTCTCATGAGCTTTGACAACGCTTTTCGGTCTTCAAGGGTAAGTTCGCGAAAAGCCCCTCCCATTACTGCATTACTAATAGATACGTCCTGGCAACATTAGGGGTTCAGGGGCGTCGGTCTAGGTGGTGTACTTCTTGAAGAAACGGTACTTGCATTAATCCCAGACGATGGGTAGCTCCCTGGTAGGCACAGGGTATTCCTTCGTACTCGAGCTCAAACTACCAGAGCCACCGCTCGGCATGAGATGTGCTTGCCAAGAAAGATCGGGGCAGAGGACAAGGGAGTAATAGATGAACTAGGGTTAAAGATTTGCAATATTTGGGGCATAGCATTTTTTTTGAGAAACACAGTACAATCATAGACGCTCACAACACGTACATGCATCCACCCCTATGAACGCACACACACACACCCTACCCCTATGCGCACCTCCGAGAAACTGAGCCGGCGGATCGGGTCTTGAGATTGACGAAATCACCACGGGCGCCTCCCTGTCGACGGGAACGTCGCCTCCCACTAAAAGAATATTCTGCCTGTTATGCAACACACAGTGCCAAACCTGGGGTTTGAACTCTGGTGGGCTGGGAGTACAACCATCCTCCTAACCACCCAACCACAGGCTGGTTTGCGGCATAGCATATCTTATTATTAATAGATATGAGGGTTTCACAAAATTAATATGACAGAGATTATCCTAACTGACTCATACATGAGGGGCTAGGTGGAAAATTCCATGGCAGTTGCACTCCTATATGCGGGACCCACGTCCATGCCAACTCAATTTTGACAGCAAACCTGGTTTAGGAGTAAATCGAGTCAAATTGACAACTTCGTGTGAAAACTTCTGCAAATCGCGAGATAGAGGACAAAATCGAGCCACGCACATGAGTACAAGGTTTGCTAATGTATTTAACTCTTAAACTCAACACCAAACAATGCGTGGCCCCTGCTCCGGAATGTCGACCGCTCGAAGCTCGTCCCGTCGCCAATGGATCAGGGAAGTTGGTTGGAAAAATGGCTTTGCAAATAGTGGAGGGGAGGGGCACAAGTCGTACAAAAATGAGGGCCTAAGTGGGGTATCACTAGAGGTGACAAATTGTTGTAGGATCTTAAAATGGGGCCAACAAGAGTGGATTTTCAGAACATCGTTCGGTACTTCTGAACCTGACTATAGTTACTATAACTCTAAGAGCAAGTATAATAGGGGTGAGTCAGCTGGCTATAAAAGTTTAAGTATTATATTTATGCTGAGTTAGAGGAGAGAAAAGAAGAAAGAGAAGATAAACGGGCTATTAAGAGCAAGGGCAATAGTAAAGCCAGCTGTTGGCTATAAGCCATGTCCATGTCATCTAGAGTCAATGTAATAGTCAACATGTACAATAGTTAGAGATCAAAATATAATACTTTATTAATGTATGATCCACTTTTCACTCTAACATAGTGCCTAGGAGCACGTGCTGCAGCTGACTCTTAACTAAGCATTCACTCCTCTTCTCTCTCCTTTTCTCTCTCATCCAACTAAGTACAAATATACTATTTAAGTCTTATAGTCTGCTGACTGGCTCTACTATTGTTCTATGACTAAGTATTGTACGTGCTGACTTTATAGCCGGCTATAGATGACCTAACACTTGTCTATAGCCAGCAGTTGGCTATATTATTATTAAACTTGCTCTAAGTTACATAGTAATCCAAGTAGTAAATAAAGTTATAGACAAGTGCGTAAATCGGCGGTCCCTTCATACTATTCATTTGTGACTTCATAATTTTTATCTAAAGCAGATAGTTTTGAGTTACGTGTTGTCTCTACATGCAAACATTATTTACGGGTTTTTGATGGAACTTGGGTTCCGGAGTGCCAAAGTTCCATCACGTAATTCACAAGAAAATAATTGTGTATGACGAAGCCAAAAAAAAAAAGATAGAAGTCGTGAGAAGAATATATAACCTGCATTTTGGAGAGGCCATATATGGATATATACACACACACATATCTCTGGTCAGTTTTCAAGAACTTCCAAGTATGTACTACAGCAAAAGTTCACTTTAGAGCTCAGGCACATGTAGCTTGATTTTTACTTTTTTAAAAACTTGATTTAAAGTCTAAAAAATCCAAAAAAAAAACCAGTACAATCAACGATGTACACTACAAGTTTGTAAAATTTTAATTTGAAGCACCTTTTATTCTGGACATAGAACAAAGACTAATCTTTCAAACTTTAGAAAGCTTCAAAATTTTGCATAGTTCACCACCTTTATCTGTACTTTTGTCATTTTTTGCTGATCCTAGACAAGGTATTTCATAAGGAAAATCTGAACGTTGGTAGAATATACCATTGACTACATCCAGATGTTTTTTTGGAAACTTTGGAAACTTTAGATTAAGTTTTTTGTTATTAGAAAAAGGCTCTTAAGAGCCTAGAAAATATTAGAGCATCTTTATCAAAAACTTAAACACAACACCAAATAGTGTGAGGAATATGGCTTTCCTAATAGGGGAGGGAGAGGGCGAGGGGTGCCTTTATGTAGGCTCTCAAAATGTCGATATATACACGCATGCATATGTGGTAATACATATAGAAAACCTCTTAGGCCTTGTTTATTTCTCTCGTATTCGCTAGTGTATTCGTGGTGATCGGAGGAGATTATTCCAAATCCTGCAAAATCCCCGTAGTACATTAATCATGCCGAGTTAGGCCGGGATATCCCCACAAATCCTCTTGTTTTTATCAAGATAAAAAAATCATGGTAGAATATTTTTGGGGAGAGTATTTGAGAAGATCAGAGAGTATTTGGTGAACACCAAGGGTATGTTTTGTATTTGCCCAAGATTGCCCTACCAAAAATTTGGCTAGCCAGAATTTTGGTTGGACCATTGCTTGCTCATAAGTTGGCTAACATTGGCTAAAAAAAATGAACTAGAGTTGGGAGTAGAGTATTGACAACCCAAAAAGTTGGCAAGCCAAAAAGTTGACAAGTATCCAAACACGAACCAACCTTTGGTCATGACCAAAAAATTGGCATGGCATACTTTGGTCACAAACCAAACATAGCAAGGATCCCCTCCCATCTTCAAACCACTATAGGATAAAAATACGGGAGAAGTAACCAAGGTCTTACATTACAAGGATAATAAAGACTAACTATTTAAAAGTACATATACAACCCTCGTAAAAAAGTTAATTGTATGCATGACCTGATGTAACATTTCCAAAAAAGGCGGAGGGCATTACCAAAGATAGTTGCTTTTAATTAACTTTATATGCCGGATAAATTTGATAAGTAAAATTCTTCATATACCAAAATACATCTAAAGACGTCTACACAGTGGTCGATTCGAGAATCAAGTCATGGTGGGGTTTTGTAAGGGCATATATATGACTACCCAGAGAGTTTTAAATCCGGTGCTAATATTTACACACGCTAACGCTAGTTTGTTGAGTAAAATTTGAGCGAGCTTCATGTACTCCTCCTTATAAAGGCGTGTTTATTTGTAGCGTGTGTTTAGACGACGCTCAGTCATGTGTGGACGTGTAGTGTGCGTGTGTGGTGCTGTAGCTGGAGAAGGACGCGGCGGATTTCCTGGCTTTTCCAACAATGAGCAGCAGGAAAATATGTACTACTAGTGTGGAAATTTTGGATTTCCAAGCGTCCAAAACTGAACTTGCCTGCATTGTGGTTACAATACAGTGTGCTGCCATTTCTAGGAAAGGATAGTTGCTGCTTATAGCAAGCAAAACCCCGCGCCTAATTAATTGTTGTTGACATATCTTGGTAAACAATCAAGAAGCGTGCAAAACTGAAGCAGGCACGACGCATATGCGTTCATCTGTGGGCACCCAAAGCTAGCTTTGGTAGTGCATCCAACGGGCCCGCGCAGCACCATGGCTGGCTGACCGGCCCACATGCACAGCACACCCACGTAGCAGGCGGCAGCAGCGAGACGTAGTAGTACTATAATGGAAGCTGCCAAGCCCTTTGGTTTGGCCGCTCCACTGACTACTAGGCTGGCTGGCACTAGTCGTAGTCGTAGTCGTAGCCATGCTCTGCCTCCCCACCCCACTGGAGACGGCAGCAAGCCAGCTAGGTCGCTCACAGTCCCTGCATCATTGGCGCCACTCTCCACGGCTAGTTGTAGGATCGTCAGGTCGAGGTCCTAGCCCTCTCAGTTACTTCATACTAGTAGACCTTCTCACCTTCAGTACTACGGAGTACATACAGTATCTTGTGGTATCCTACACCCTCTCGCTTGTCTGGATTGACACTACTCCTACATTATTTAGAATCCTTGAGCAGCACAGTTGCAAGATACTCCCAAGATACGGAACGCCATACCGTCGACGCCAACACTAGAATAGAATAATTATGCGTTTATGTATAGTGCATGCATTCATCCGGATCCGGTGCCCAGTACCAGCGGGACACGCGCCGTGCCGCCGTGTGTGACGAGGGCGGAGAAAGGTGCGTGTCGATCCCTCGCATGTGCGCGTGCGATCCTGTCGTGCTCGTCGTTGTCGATCGATCCATAGCCGTCGTGTCCGGTTGGGTCAGTGCAGTGCAGTACTGCTGCAGCTGCTGCTGCTGCGGTGGGGCTGGCAGCTCTCTCGCGCGCGCGTCCGGGTTTCATACGAGTCAACGGCTCCGGTCGGTGTCTGTATCTTTCAGCTGAGCATGCAGTGATGCATCGGTCATGCACTTGCCCTACAGGGCTACAGCACAGGGCTGGCAAGTGCAGTGCTTGCGTGCGACGCGGACGCGGACGCGCGTACTGGCGACCCATGCCACGCCATGCGGCCGTATCTCGCGGACCGCTCGATCGAATCTGCGCCTAGCTAGCTCACAGGGAGTACGTGATGGGTTTTGGGCTGCTCTTGAAAATGATGGAACAAGCCCTGGTTTGAATTTGACGTGTTTCTTCTTGCCATTTATCGCTAGCTCGTTTCCTAGTACTACTAGTGGAAGAAGATACTTACCAACCGCAACCGAGGAGTACAATGTCCACCACTAATTTGGTGTGATACCTGACAGTTCTGACGTGTTTTGAGGGAATGGTGGGACACTTAATTTTTCTTCTTGGTACACTTGCGCATGTGGAAGTATCTGCAAGGTGGAACGCACCGGGCCGCGGATGAGCACCTTCTACATATACGCAAGAGAGCTTTTCTAGTGGCCTGTTCATTTCGCTAGTGGAAGTCACCAGTGCACGTAGAATTTCGTCACCCCCCCGCTAGGGTGCAAGCATGCGCGTGCGCCATTTATATATATTGAGTTATATTCCACGCCTGTACAAGATCCGATTTGGAATATCCGTAAAGCTAGCAGCCTACTACTTACCAAATCAGCATCTCTTCAGAGAGTGGCAACGAATATACTAGTTTATGTGTTTGTGAGCATGAGTTCCACAAAGTTTGCTCGTGATCGAGCATACCATGCATCTACCAGCTGAGAGCAAAGTATATGTACTGTACGTGGAAGCAATCAAGCAGCCACTAACTCGATCGTGAGGTATCACTGGCGGATAAATAACTACTAGCACGCTATTTGTGGGCACTTGAGTTGTTGTTGTCAACTCCATGGACTTGGAAGTCAAGAACGTATTTGCACTACCACTTCATTTCGCTAGCTCTGAATCATTCGTTTCACTTTTTTTTTGAACGGTAAAAGGCCCGGAGGGTCCGAGAAGTTTCATTCAAACAATTGCGGGTACAAATTTCCATCCGTACAAAGAAACCTAATATTTGAGGATAAGGCCCGCAGAAGTTCAAAAAGGACCCTAGAAAATAGATAAGAAAAGCAATCAAGTGCTCGGTGTCCGCCTCCGTCGCTAGCCACCGGCAACCTCAAGGGCATCCGCCACAACTCCGGAAGCAGAACAAGCCACTCCATTGACGCAGCCGACGCCGAGATCCAAAGCACTCTGCCGAACGCTCGAAGCGAAGCCTTCACCGGCGAGGAACCAGTGCCACATGCCAAAACCATGGCCCCGTGGACGAATCACTTGGGGGCATGGAGCGGTCGAGCTCCTGCATCAGGATTCATCAAGGGCCTCCACACAGGAGGTTGAGAAAGGGCCGCCCTTCCGGCCAAAGAGCACAACAAACATTGCCGCCATGGAATCTGCTCGAGGGAGCAAAATCTCCAGAAGCACCCGAGGGCCTCCAATCAAACTAGCATCCAACGTCTTGCCCTTCTCCTCCTCCTCGCCGCCACGGCCGGCCAGGTGGACAAGAGCAGTAGGGGGCCTACCAGGTGGATGGTGGCTACGCTTCATGAAGAGGGAGTTTGCAGCTCGCCGCAACATCCCCTCCTCGATCCCCTCGCCTCAACGGTCGGACAGAAGAGGACGGAAAGATGAAACAGATGAAACCAACAGCCGCCAGGCGCCCTGCACATGCACCTGGGCGGAAACACTCCCGCCGTGTCTAGAAACCCGCCTCAGCGCGCCAACCATCTCCATCCCGTCCCAACCACTACCGGTCGGAGGGAGATGAGAGAACGCAGAAACAACAAGGTAGAGGAAGCAACCCGGAACCGATTTATTCGTCGATGTGGTTGCCGTCTACGCCGCCAGAACCTCCGGCCAGAGGACATTGAGCGCGCCCAGGACGAACAATAGAGTCAAGATCTAGCTGCCTCGTTCCAGATCTCCACATCTGGGCATCAAGCCCACTACCGGCAAAAAAAACAAACAAACTGAACCTAACTACTCCGGCGCCTCTACCGGTCCATCTCCAGCCGGCTATTCCAGCGGAGAGGACCCGAGAGAGGCCCGGCACCGATGACTGGGGTGTAAACCGTGTTGTATTGTACCTGTATTGGTACATTGTGTTTGTAACATGTTTAATTAGGAGATATGCCTTCTCGTAGTTTAAACTTCCATATATAGGTTTCTTGAATATCAAGGCATATCTCCACGGCATCTATCTTGTAATCTCTTTGCATACATTAACACGGAACCGTCCCTGCTAGAGCACATGTTCAACCAATACTTTCATATGGTATCAGAGCCTCTTCTCTTCAAAAAACACATCTAGCCGAAAAACCAATCTACTCTCCATGGAGACGGTGTATTCATCGGAGTCGAGCTCGTCGTCCTCTGATCCCTTCCGCGAGACGGTGCGGGAAAAGTTGAACAACTAGAACTTCCTGGTATGGAAGACTGACGTGATGCCCGCAGTGTGCGGTGCACGTCTCGTCGGGTTCCTCGACGGCAAGATCAAGGCACCCCCAGAAACTCTCATGGTGGAGAGAGAATAAGGGGGAAAGAAAATCACCGACGAGGTGGATAACCCTGCCTACACGGCATGGATTGAGAAGGACCAATCTCTGATGTCCTATCTTGTTAACTCGCTCTCCCGCAAGATTTTGGTGCAAGTCACCGAGTGCAAGACGTCACACGAACTCTGGACTAATATCCAGACCATGTACGTCTCTCAGTCGCGTACGTGGATCATGGGCCTGCGCAGGAAGCTTCAAGATCCAAAGAAGCTGGAAAAAAGTGGCATCGTCTACTTTAACAATTTGAAGGCCATCACCGATTCGCTGGCAACTCCCGGCAAGCCCATGGACGACGACATCATCAATGCCCTTCTTAACAGCCTCGATGCGGACTACAATCCTCTTGTCGAGGTTGTCTCCGCCCACATCGACCAAGGTATCATGTTGAGTGAAGTTTATGCTATGTTTTTGGCAGCCGAGGCACGGATCGAGTCTCAGAACGTTGATGCCTCCACTAGCGGTGGTGGTTTCTCGGCTAATCTGGCCTCCCGAGGCGGATTTGGTCGTGCAACGGCGGAGGGTATCGCGGAGGTGGTCAACACCGCGACAACAACCAGGGAAACGACCATGGAGGTGGCAAGAACAATGGCTATGGTGGAGGCAACCACTATGGCAATGGTGGCGGTGGAGGCCGTTATGGGAACAATGGTGGCGGCAGCTACCAGGGCAACAAACCTCGCTACACATGTCCGCCATGTCAGATATGTAAGAAGCCGGGGCATCTGGCAGACAAGTGCTCCAAGCACTTCAACAAGTCCTTCATCATGCCTGAACAACTACAAGCAAATGCGGCAATGACGGACCCCTCTTACGAGGTTGATCCTACCTGGCTCTTTGACACCGGGGCTAATGAACATGTCACCAACGAGCTTAATAAGCTAGTTATTCGTGAACACTACCACGACTATGAGCAAATCCACACCGCAAGTGGTCAAGGTATGAAAATTGAACATATTGGTCATGCGTATATCCATACTTATGATCATCATATCCACCTCAAAAATATCCTCCATGTTCCAAGTGCACACAATAATCTTGTTTCAGCCCCCATAAATTAGTTTCTGACAATCATGCTTATGTTGAAATTCATCCAAACTTCTTTTGTGTTAAGGATCAGGACACAGGGAGAACAATCCTTCAGGGCGCGAGTAGGAACGACCTCTATCCCTTGCACGATGCATCCATAGACACTTCCAAACAACTCCTTAGTGCAAGTGCAAGAAAACCATCTTCTACACGATGGCACGGCTGTCTTGGGCATCCCTCTTTTTTAGGTGTTGATCAAGTTCTTAGGACAAATAATCTCCCTTTTTCTAATAATCATGATGAGTCGGTGTGTGATGTTTGTCAAAAGGGCAAAAGTCATCAATTGCCCTATCCTAGATAATTAAGTGTTTCTAGTGCTCCCCTGGAGCTTACTTTCTCGGATGTTTGGGGACCTTCCCCCTACTTCTATTGGTCGTTGCAAATATTATGTGAGTTTTATCGACGATTTTAGAAAGTTCACTTGGATCTCTTTGCTTAAGAATAAATCTGATGTTTTTCAGAAATTCCGTGATTTCCAACAACATGTTGAGCTTCTTTTTGACAAAAAAATTCTTGTTGTCCAATCTGATTGGGGTGAAGAGTATCAGAAGTTGAGCCCCTTCTTTGCCCGGGTTGGTATACTCATCATGTGTCATGCCCTTATGCGTATCAACAAAATGGGTATGTAGAACGTAAACACAGACATATTGTTGAAATTGGTCTTTGCTTGTTAGCTCATGCTTCTATGCCTCTAAAATTCTAGGATGAAGCGTTTCTTACAGCGGTCTATATTATTAATCGCCTTCCTAGTAAAGTCATTCAAAATATGTCGCCCACCGAAAAATTGTTCAAAAAGCCACCAAATTACACTTTTCTTTATACTTTTGGATGTGCTGTTTGGCCAAATGTCCGTCCCTATAATCAGCGTAAACTCTAGTTTCGATCTAAATAATGTGTTTTTGTTTGTTATACTGGCCTTCATAAAGGGTACAAGTGCTTAGACATATCCACATGCAGGATATATATATCTCGTGACGTCACGTTTGATGAGTCTGCTTTTCCGTTCTGTCAACTTCATCCTAATGTTGTTGCATAACTACGTGCTGGGATCCTCTTGTTACTGTCTGTTCTACGAAAACCCTCCATCAATGATCAATAAAATGATATGCGCCATGACCATATGCCAATTTCTACTGATTAAATAGCATGCAGGAGAATTCTATTGCAGGTGGCGAGTTGATCTGTCTACTGCAACGGCTAGAGAATATCTCCCGGGATCTGTACCCGACATCGCATCTGCCGCCGATCCCGTGGCACCCCGTTCGGCCCACTCCCCGGGTCCCGCGTCCACCGCGTCATATACCGGGTGATCCGCTTCGGACTCTCCACATGGCGCCTCCTCCTCCACATCTCCTTCTAGACCACGTGATGCGCCCCGCGCCGACGCGGAAACTGCGTCGCCAGCTCCTGGTGGCTTCAATCCCGGGAGATCCATGACAGGATCCTCTACCTCGACGGGATCCTCTGCATCAACTTCACCTGTGTCTTCTCCTGTGCCTGATCCACCGCGAGTTCATACACGCTCGCAAGCCGGTATTTTTCGTCCTAAAGAGATAACTGATGGCCGTATTTGCTAGTGTAATTTGTGCACCACTGGTGAACCTGAGTATTTGGAAGAGGCGTTAGCTCATGATCAATGGAGAGGGGTCATGAATGAAGAAATTTCTGCGCTCCGCGCCAATGACACCTGGCGCCTTGTTCCACGCACCCACGGTAGCAACACCATTGACTGCAAGTGGGTCTACAAAATAAAACGTAGGGCTGATGATACAATTGATAGTTATAAAGCCCGCTTAGTGGCAAAAGGGTTTAAGAAGCATTATGGAATTGACTATGAAGACAACTTTAGTCCAGTGGTTAGAGCTGCAACAATTCGGATAATTTTGTCTTTAGCAGTCTCTCAGAATTGGGAGATACGTCAGCTAGATGTGAAGAATGCGTTTCTTCATGGCGTTCTAGAAGAAGAGGTCTATATGAGACAAACTCCTGGGTATAAAAATTCTAATACTCCTAGTTTTGTGTGCAAACTGGATAAGACTCTTTATGGTCTCAAGCAGGCTCCTCGAGCTTGGTACTCTCGACTGTCTTGCAAGATTCACACTCTTGGTTTTACTCCATCCAAAGATGATACATCACTGTTTTTCTATCACAAGAATGCAGTTACTATTTTTATGCTCATCTATGTTGATGATATTATTGTCACCAGTTATTCCAGGGAGGCAGTTTCTGCTGTCCTATCAGATTTGTGCATGGATTTTGGGCTCAAAAATTTGGGGCTGCTCCATTACTTTCTTGGTATTGAAGTCAATAAGGTACCCAATGACATCTCCTTGTCTCAAGAATTTATTTCTGATATTTTCAAGTGTGTTGGTATGGGGGACCGTAAACCTGTTACCACCCCTCTTTCTATATCTGAAAAACTGTCTGGTTATGAGGGAGAAGCTCTCAGTGATGTTAATGCTACCTGAAACATGAGTATAGTAGGAGCCTTGAAGTATGTTACCCTGACCAGGCCAGATATTTTTTTCTTTGTTAACAAAGTTTGTCAATTTTTGCATGCACCAACAACTCTGCACTGGACAACCGTCAAAAGAATCCTTCGGTATTTAAAGTTCACGACTTCCCTTGGACTAAAACTTGTAAAGCCCAAGTCTACTTTGGTTAGTGCTTTCTCAGATGCAAATTGGGCAGGTTGTTCAGATGACAGACGTTCTAGAGGAGGTATTGTAGTGTTTTTGGGTTGTAACCTTGTTTCATGGAGTGCACGCAAACAAGCCACGGTGTCACGGTCAAGTACGGAGGCTGAATACAAATCCTTGGCAAATGCAATAGCTGAAGTGATTTGGATACAAACTTTGTTAACGGAGCTTGGTGTCAGTCATCCAAAGGCTGCATCTTTGTGGTGTGACAATCTTGGCACCGCATATTTATCAGCTCATCCGGTGTTTCATGCCAGGACTAAGCACACAAGGTTGGATTATTATTTTGTGCGAGAAAGAGTTGCTAATAAGCATTTGGATATCAGATATATTTCTACGGGTGATCAAGTTGGCTGATGGATTTACAAAATCATTGTCAGTTCGACAGTTTGAAGGTTTTCGTTGCAATCTCAATTTAGATAAGTTGTGATTGAGGGAGGGTGTAAACCATATTGTATTGTACCTGTATTGATACTGTTTGTAACAGGTGTAGTTTAGGAGATACGCCTTGTGGTAGTTTAAACTTCTATATATTGATTTCTTGTATATCAAGACATATCTCCATTGCACTAGATCTTGTAATCTCTTTGCATATATTAACACGGAACCGTCCCTGCGAGAGGCACACCTTCAGCCAATACTTTCCTATGGGTGGGGATGGGTCTCCTTCGGATTTGGCTGTGATCAACCCATTCGTTTCACATGGATTCTTTGTTTCATAGCAACGATTCATATCTATTGATTCTTTTAAAAAGAACAATGAGTAGACGAAGCAACTTAAACATAAAAGAATAAACCTCTGCGCCTGTCGATAACAATTTGGACAGTCAAGAACTCAATATAAATGTGCAAGCGTGTGTAGTTTTCCTTATCCAAGCGTGTGTAGTATGTAAATGCACGCCCGATCGTTTTGCATCCTTATCCAATCGGGATTCGGGAGTACCATGATAGTACTTGCTCCGTCCAGAAATAACTGACTTAGGTTTGTCATAATTCGAATGTATTTTGACGTATTTTAGTGTATAGGTTTATTCGAATTTAGATAAACTTAAGTCAGTTATTCCTGGACGGAGGGAGCAGTAGTTACCAAATCAACCTAAAGTTTCTTAGCTGAAAAAATCAATCTAATGTTACAACGAAATCAGTGTGTCGTGATCAGGCATGTCAATATGTCATGCACACCAAAGTATACTTATCAGTAACACGATCGAGAGATGCCGTTGGAAAAAGAAGCACGATGCGACTAGTAACTAGTAATGGATAACTTGCATTTCAGGAAGTAATGTATACCATCCGTTCGTTTCGTTGCAAGTGCTAAACTTGGCCTATCGTTTTCAGGTGGCTAGTGTAGCACATATATCACGGGCGCAACCACTAAGTCCTAGCTTCACATCCTCATCACGCACACACACACTCTTTTAGTGGCATGTGATTCGAGGATATTATGGCATAATCATCCTGCAGTGAGCATCTGATGTAAGTACGTACGTCTTGTGTCTGAACTGAATATCCGGCTTAGGGATATCTGTTTGACCTACCTCCACCTCCACGAGATATATGCCCTTTCCGGGCCATGTACGATCGATTAATGATCACACGTTAGTCCACACTAGGCCGCCGTACGCGCCACTCTCTCACCCACCACCACAGCAATCCCTTGCGTTATCTATCCGTTAATTGCGCATGCACGCAAGAATATATACTCCTACCCAACAGTCTGAGATCGATCCAACCATTATCTCTCTGCCAACATGCATGCATCTAGTTAGATCATGATGATGCTCGTTGTTGTTCATTGCAATGGTAGAAATGTGTAGATACATAGAAGCATGAACCATATGCAGGTAAAAGTTGCGTAAGGTAACTAATGTATGAGTATACAGTAATTGAATGATAAAACATTTCACATCACAGTATACATGATACACATCAATAGACCACATCAATGTCATCTTTACAACCCAACATACTCCATGATACATGTCGTCTCATGTTTACATGTCTTTTCTTCTTCATCATCTCCAGTCGGGCGAACCGGAGCTAGCGGCGGCGCGAACGCGACACCCCAAGCGGTGGTGAATGAATGCTGATCTCAATCCGACGGTAAAAAGACATGACACACCTAACGAACGTGATGCGTACGTATGCAGACATCTAGAAATCCAGTTGCTTTAGCTGGCTGATTATCTCACCTACCTATGTACTTGTGAAGTTGCAGCGTCTAGTTTCTTTCTGCAATTAGAAGGCCGGCCCTAAGGTGAACTAATGCATGTACCTGCATACGCAATTGATTTGGCGGCCTGATCTACTCGATTAATTACGATAGCGAGCTGAGAGCTCGTTTCGTCACTGCACTCGTGCATTCCACGTGGATAGAACTATACTAAAAATCATCATGTAACCAAAAGTAGAGTCACAGCTTGAATCTACCTAGTTGCCATCACCTTTTCCTCCAACAAATGACAAACCAGCCGAGCTGAACTTGATAGTGGGTCAGTGACGTTTAACCAACATATAATTACCGGCAACTAAGAATAACAACTTTCCATAGGTCTGCTAGCGAACGGAAAATGCTTAATTTAACCAGCATGATGACACTACATTCTACCGGAGAGATCAATCGGGACATGATTTGTTATCCTCTTTGCCGCAATGCCACTGGAGCGATGACGAAAGCTTGCGTGTGCACGCGCGCCACTCATATCATGTTGATCAGAACGTGTCTTAACTATAATACTACAATACTACATTTTTTTGTTTTATGACTCGGACAATTCAATACAGCTGACAGTTGTCGACATAATCGTTGGTGCAACTTCAGATGTGGGGTCCCGCACAATCCTGTAAAATCAGTTTTTGAAGTCGAGGCCCAAAACCACAATGTAGCTGGGCTTTTAACCCAAGCATCTATTTTAACTAGGCCTTCCTATTACCCTACAACCCCTACTCTAGGTTAATGGGTTGCACGAAGTTCTACAACCACTAAAAATTACTGTCTATCTCGCACGCTTGATATTGGTTTGCTTATTTTTCGTCGTAACGGGAACCCCTCCCCTCTCCCTTACGCATCTCGCACCTCTGCCTCCTAGCCGCCCACAATTGACACCCTCTCCCCACCGATCAGCAACCAGACAAACCGCGTCACCACATCCTAACACTAGTACAAACGCATTACTTAGAGACGGTGATTGCCCATAGGTCTTAGCCGGTTTCTCGTTCCGGCTCAAGCGCATAGCCTCTAAGAACACACCACCTAAGCCGGTTTTTCTTTGCGGCTCTAAGATACATGACCTCAGATGATGCAAAAAGGAAAACTACTCTTAACATGTGCGAGCTAGAGACGGCTAGTAGTCCTGACCGCTTGTAAGAACTCCTCACCCTCAGACGGTGCCTAGTATGGACCGTCTCCAATAGTCAGGCGACATGAGTCGGCTGTTATTATGAGCCGCCTTCAATAGATTGAAACCCGAGACGACTTCATGTTTCATCCATCTCTAATAAATTTTCTCTTAGACTGATTATTATAGCATCCGCCTCTACAATTTGAGACGGATTCAACCTACAACTGTCTCTTAGAGTTTTTCAGCGTGAGTCGACCTTTTTTCCCGACAGTCTCTAGGTTCACTTCGCACGGAGATGACGTTTTTAAGAAACTGCCTCTAGTGATTCATACATGTATTAGGCAGCATTCGGCTACTGTTTATCAGCGGCCATAATATCCGGATGGTCCAGAATAATTCGGAATGCAACTGGATACAAATATTATATTTATTATCAAGAGAAGTATCAGAATCATAACATAGCTACCACAAATTTTAGAATGTGTCACACAAATCAATATACACTACACTACACTATCATTGACATAGCTAGCAAGCATGGTAAGTAATAAAGTTTCAAGAATCCTGACATTAATCGACTAGTATAACAATGTTTGACATACTTGCTCTCACAGGGATTTAGCGTGAAACTCTCTGTCGTCTTTCACCACTTGTTGAGCCAGAAATTCGGCAAGCCACACGTGAATCATTTTAGCTTGGCCATGACAGTACCGTCTCTTCAGTTTGCAGACACTACGTAAATTAAATCATGATCAAAACCGGTACCAATAAGAAGAATATTTAAATAAAAAAATAAGATAATATTTGCATACCAGTTGTTCTGATCTAGGAATAGTCAGGTTGGCCATCGGGATGCTCATATGTCGGAAAACATAGTAGCCGCAACGATGCGTCGATAGAGGCTACTGGTGGCACTGAAACAAAGCATATGTGGAAATGACCATATTATCCAGACAATATATTTAACATGCATGCATAGATATATGTGTACAAGTGCTAATAGAAACTAACCGATTGATTCATGTGATGGGTTAGCTCTTTGTAGTTCTTCATTGCATTTCCTTCTTTCGAACGAAATACTAACGATCTAAAAGCAAGAAGACAAAAAAATATCATTACGAAACCAGGATGTATATCACTTTTATTATGTAAATGAAAGTATTAAATCACTTATCAATAAGCCCCTGTACATCATCATATTCTGCATTCTCTTTAGGACGATAAGAATCGAGATAATGGACATGGCCATCCAGAAGTGAGATAGCAATAAGAATCCAGTGAAAACTAAAAGTTGAACCAATTATTAGTTGGGTGAAACCACTCAAATTCGTAAACAAGGATGCGATACTAATTACGTTAGCTTACTCTTTATTAAAAGGCCATATAATTAGTTCCTGATCTTTGCTCTTCTCCAACACGTTGATGATGTAATCCTCGATATTACTTTTGTTACTATCCATGGACGCATGCGAAGAAATGGGGGGGGGGGGTCGACGAAGATTATTTTATGCTTAAAGATCATGGCTCTCACAAAGAATAACCTACATATAAACACACATATATATGAACAAATTTAAAATGTATAGATAGCTGGTAGCTAGAACCATGCATGTATAGATATATACTGACGCATTGATTGTTAAATACTCACAATTAGACACATCTCATTATGGTTATGTCGAAGGTGTCAATGTTCATAGCCAGGTAGAATTCCTCCCAATTCACGGGTAAAGTGGAAGCATCACTGTTGTCATGATGGTGAAAGATTTCAGCATGGAAGCACGTGTATATTCCAATGTCTTGCTTGCTCTCTGGCTTCTTGAAATTATCCACAAAGTGCTTGTGCAACGATGCAATGTCATTGCCAAGCTCAGTCTCAATATTACTAACATCACCTTTTATTAGTTTTCCCCCAGGTTTTTGAAACATCCCGTGTATCTAGGCCTCTCCCCACTTTACCGCCCGCCTCAAAGAATGCTTGCATATGCTGGGATCCATTTACTGAGGTCCGCATCAGCGAGATTAGCCTGAGACTTCTTCTTGGTCTTCGCCTTTTTTGTAGTCCTGCCATTATTTTTTGCCTTGACTGTGGTAGCTTTGGTTTTCACAGGAGGTCGAGGATTCCATGTGGGCTTGGAAAGCGCATTTGAGCGTGTGAGCCTAGCTGGAGCTGGTTGCACCCCCTTGGCAGCCAAAATATGCGTGGTGTCTTTAGCATTGGGCACAACACTAGGGTATTTTATGGCAGCTGCAGGCACTAGTTTCTATGCTATCTTCAGGGCTGCAGGGGGCACTTGTGAGAGCAATGACTTATTCGTTGGAGTAATTGGCATGTCAACACTAGTCTTGGTGGCCACACTAGTGGGGGCTGGCTCTTTAGTTTATTTAGCCTTCGGCACATGATGGACCAAAATATATCGAGCTCGTTGGGGAACCCCAAGAGGAAGGTATGATGAGCACATCAGCAAGTTTTCCCTCAGTTATGAAACCAAGGTTATCAATCCAGTAGGAGCAAGGAAACACCTCCAAGGTGTTGCTAGCTGAACTTTGGCAGGGCGCACTACCGGTGCCAGCAGCAACATGGAGACCTGCACAACACAACCACAGAACTTTGCCCCCAACTTGTGAGAGGTTGTCAATCTTACCGGTTTTGCTGAAAACAAAGGATTAAACGCATCGAGTGGAAGAAAGTAATAGTTTGTAGAAAGTAAATGGAAAACAGTAAACAGTTGATTGTAGATTGATAGTAAAAGAAAGGATCGGGGTCCATAGTTCACTAGTGGTGGCTCTCCTTAAGATAGATGACATGTTGGGTGAACAAATTACAGCGGGGCAATTGACAAACATCGAGAAAGCAATCATGCATATACTACTCATCTTGACTCCTTTGAGATTTGATTGGGCATATAATCCACCTTCAGGTTATCACCCGAACCCCCTCCAGTATTAAGTTGCAAGCAACAGATAATTGCATTACGCATTGCGTATAAAGTAAACAATACGATTGTTCTATGAACAAAGGATTGTTGTTTTCTCCTTAGTAGCAACAACACATCTAGTACCTTAGAGATTTCTGTCAGTTCCCCAGATACTAGAGGCATGAACCCACTATTGAGCATAAATACTAACTCTTGGAGTTGCTAGTATCTACTTGGCCAAGATAGCTACTAACAATGGAAAGCATGCAAGATCACAAATAACAAAGACATGATAGAATCAATAATGAATCTGAAATAGCATCTCAATATCCATCGGATCCCCGCAAACACATGTAGGAATTACAAATAGATGATCTTGATCATGAATGGAGCTCACAAGATCTAAACATGATAGCACAAAGGAGGAGAACCAGCCATCTAGCTACTACACGGACTCGTAGTACAGATATGAACTACTCACGTATCACAACGGAGGCTTGCATGGTGATGAATAAGGCCTCCAGGGTGAATTCTCCCCTCCGGCAGGGTGCCGGGAAGAGCTTCAGATCCCTCCCGATCTGGGGATGGAGATGACGGCGGCTACAGACTCTTTCATGGAATTTTGATCGGGTACTTAGGGTTTCTGTATCGGAGGCATCTTATAGGCGAAAGGAGAGGCTGAGGGGGTGCCTAGGGCGGCCAGACCACCCCCTGGCACGGGCCAGGCTGGGTCGCGAGACCAGGTGGTGTGGCGGCCCCCTAGCCCCTCTCCGTCTCGTATTCTGGCTCCGGGTGTCCCTCGGTGAAAACTGACTTTGGCTTTTGTCCCGTCCAATTCCGAGAATATTCATTTTTTGACTTTCCTAGAACCAAAAACAGCAGAAAACATGCAACTGGCACTGTGGCTCTTGTTAATAGGTTAGTCCAAGAAAGTGTATAGAAAGTACTCCAAAGTGTGGACAAAACATAAGAAAGTAGATAAAACCAAGCATGGAACATCAAAAATTATGGATACGTTTGCAACATATTAGCACACTAGCGGGGGTATCACGAGTAACCCGTACTATCTGTGACATAATATCCTGGGGGAGCGGCATATTCCGGCAGCGCAACATAACTGGGGGCAGGGGCATATTCTAGGGGTCGGGCAGCCACATCTTGGAGGGCAACATATTTTGTGGGGGTGGCGCTTATTGTGAGGAGTGCCCCGTATTTGTTGGAGCTGGCACAGCAACACTGATTGAGATCTTGGCGGGCACACTCACGGGCGGGGTACCGATTGCTTCGGTTTCTAATTGATCATCATCTGCCTGAAAACCGGTGCTTCCTTGATGTTGGGACTAAGTGTTGTCGGTGAGAGGTGTGTTGAGGCCAAGACTGTTGGCTTTTCAAGAAGGATATCTTTCTTTGGCCACTGGACGAAGGTGCCCTTCGCGTTAATCAGAGTCGTGATTTCTTCATTGGGAGGGACTGACAAAGTGATCTCATTGCGCCCCTCTTGGACATCATCAATGCTGACCCTAGCAAAACTGTCGCCAAGAGGAGAGTTGTGTACCATCTTCCCTTTTCTTGGTGCATGCACTAGCACCCAGACAGCCAGCTCGGGTCGATCCGAGCCAACTTTCCTCGCTAGTAGCTGGCAGACTGTGGCTGCCTACAAAACATGTTTAGGTCAACTAGCATGCCATATGACAATGCATAATTCATTTGATGTAATACATGCTTTGCATTATCAACGGGTTTAATTACCTCTATGTGATCACTAGGATAGCTGATTACGCCAGTGCCTGTACTAGCGTTTGTACCAGAACCGATGACGAGTTGGGAAGAAGCACAACTTCTCGGAACTGGAGGAGGTTGTAAGACAAGCGACGGTGGAACAGGATGACCTGTCAACTCCAATTCCATTCTTACCTCTACAAGTATTTCAGCTTTCATTTTTTCTCACATCTCTTTTTCATATAGCTCCTTCTTAGCTTTTTTGCAAGCACGCTTGTCCTCCAACTTCCGATCGCGTCCTGTTTTCCATGGGGCAATAGAACTTACCCCCCTCATGCGACCATGGTGCTCTGGCCCCAACACCGCTACGAGGAGATCTCCCTTGAAGATGACTGCTTCCTTCTCAGCATCCTCCGTAACCTATAAAACAAATTAATGAAGCCTTTAGACCAAAGGGTGAATTTGTTGATGAAATTATCATCAATTATATCTAACATCTGAAGCCTCGCCAATTTTCCATATTCTTCGATGTCCTCAGTCCTAACTAAAGTTGGTACACTGCCCTTTTTTGTCACATTTAGCCCTTGCTCTAGTCTAGTCTCTTGCCCTTTCATCTCTAATATCCCCAAATGGTTTCGGCACTCCGGATGCCTCTGCCTCTAAATCCTATTTTTCCCATATAGGGTCCATGCCCGCATACCCAGCAGTCCCATTCTATGGTGGTTCTTGTATGACAGGGCGCTCTCTTGCTAAACTACTCTTTTTTTCAAAAGCGCCACAAACTCATCCCAAGCTTCTTGGGTGATCTGTTGGTATAGATCAAGGGGGCTATTCTTTGTATCCACGAACTCCGTCACGATCCTGGACTTCTGTTCCTTCCAGGCCTTGCATGCGAGCAATAAAGCCGCTCGCTGAAGACACGATAAGTCATCCTTATGTCAGGGGTGAAATACTAGAGAATCTCATTCTTGACTAAATAACAAGTGGTGTTCAATAATTTTCTCCAATCCGTAAGGGTGATGGGCACTCGTTTTCGTGTCACAACCCTACAAATCCTCGAGAACTTTTTTCTTGCACTATTCGGCTTTAACGGAGCACCATTTCTTGAATTGATGCGTGTCACGGTATACTTACACTCCGGCCTACTTGATTTCCCATGGTTGTCACTTTTTCGGTTTTTGCTCCTTCTAGTTCGTGTAGATATCGACGACAGTGGGTCAGAGCCACTCCTGCATATGTAGAAAATCAATGTAGATATGAGATAACACACAAAACAATATTATACTAACTAAAAATTCACTTCATTATGTAAGAATTATATTAGACGCTCTTAGTACTTGGGACTAAACCATTTTCTTCTACTAAAATGTAACAGGACAATGTACTTATAATTAAGAATGTGTACATACTTACAATATATCCTATTTTAAAAGGAAAAGGCCCGGAAGATAACTAAAACAAAATTTGCAAAGACTCTCACCATGTATGGCTTGACGGCGACTCTGGCCCTTCGTGGATGTCCTCGGTATCGTCAGCGGTGATTTCCGCTAAGAGGTGAGACCGCCGGAGTGGCATGGGCAACGGGGAGCCCGACATCAGGGAGGAGCAATGCAGCGAGATGGAGAAGCGTGCACGCGGTCGTGTTGAGAAGCCCTGCAGGCGGCGGTGGAGAAGAGGGTGGAATGGCCGGTGTGAGAGCCGCTAGATCTACGTGCGCGCGGGAGTTACCTGCAGTGGGGAGGATGGGTAGGGAGGACGTGGCGGGGAGGAGCAACAACGGAAGGAAGGCGGCGGGCGGCGGGGAGGAGCGGTAGGGGAAGGACGGCGACGAGGGTTTGAACAGTGCGGGTCGGGCCGGACGGGTGGGTGAATGAGGAAAATATGCCCTGTCCCCCCCATTTTGCCCAAAATTTAGATTTTGTCGCCACCGCTTCAAAATATTTGGATCCAGGTCCTTGCAAATGGTCAACATATCTAACCATCTTTAAAAGGCAGCTCGGCCTGCTGTAAAAGAGCCAAGTACAGACAACCCGGATTTATTCGGACACTTCGAGTTAGGAAAAAGTCTAAAACTTATTCGAATTTAAAAGGTAATAAAATGTGAATATGTGATTAGTGGCATGAAATGAATTCTATTCCAAGAAATAAGTTGATACTCTGAATAAAGTACGTGACGTACTACAAACTTTGGAGTTTACCCTAGTAGGTATGATACTTGTGTTGTTGATGCACTCGTTACAAAGCAACATCGGTGCAAGTGTTTTAGAATTGACTAATATTTTTACCATACAATCTAGGTACCTAAAATGAACAAATGACAAGTTTCATAATCTAGGTACCATAAAAATAAAATGAAAAAATGGCAAGTTTCATGAGAAAATAGGAAATTATTTTTTAATATTATAAAAAATCATATTTCCAACATTACATGTTATGTTAAGTTATATGATTACAATTTCCAAGTTTAGACAAATATTTATTGGAAAATACTAAAAAACTAAATTCAGGCCTCCTGATTGGAACCAACTCCGGATTTATATCGTGTGTTGGATCTCCCTTGGACGGTCATTACGCACTACCTACTTGTTTTTCAGCAAACAGATATGTTCATATTTCCTATCCCGCCGTCCACTACCACTCAAACCCTATCCCGCCGGCTGTCGCCACTCAAACCATATCCCAATGTCTTCACCTCCTCTCGTGTGACTGCGACACCGCCGCAGCCCCTCTCCTTGCCATCCCACGCCTCCACCTCCCTCCTTGCCATCCCACGCCTCGCCGCCACTACCTTGTCCAAAGCCCGATTACAATCTCATCGAACGGAGATGTCGTCGGACGAATCAGGTACAAACTTTGCTGATCGATTTCTTGAAATCCCTCTCGTAGTACCAGTATATTTCATGATGAAATCCCCCGCCATGCTAGTAGGTCCCATACTAATTCAACACAGGATTCAATGTAGGATTCAGTTTCAGCAGTTAGGTGTTTATGATTCAGTTTCATCAGAGTTAGGACAGCCAGTTATTGCTCTTTGTGGGGGACTCTTTACCTTCAAAGACAGTGGTTGTAGCATCTTAATATATTTATCCAACTCACATTTGAATAAAGTATACATAATAGATCTGTTCATATTTCCTAGAGTTCATATTTCCTATAATTTTTATCTTATACTATAGGTTCAAGTGAGAATGAGGTTGCGAAGAAGAAAGGGAAAATGCATGAGGTTGCGAAGAAGAAAGGGAATATGCACGTGGTTGCGATGACCGAGGTGAATAGGAGGACAAATCCTAAAATAAATGATGTGAAGAGAGATGCAACTGATATGGCAGGCAACTCATCAAACCTTGCCGCAAAGAAGGTCATAATTGCAGCTCCTAAAGTAACATTGCCTGAAAAAGTAGAAGCTTGCTGAAATTGTCGAAGTGCCAGTATGAAGCTCTTCGTTAGGATGAAAATCAGTATTAGGCTATGAGAGATAAAGGTCTCGTCAAATGGTTCCACACATTAACTCAACAAAAGATCTTTGACATGATTCTCCTACTTCAAACTAAGATTGCTCCTCAAAGGGCAATCGACTTTGAGCATATCAAGGAAAACAAGGAAAGATTTGTCAACATATTTGAAACATGTGATCGCCTAGGCTTAGTGAAGATCGTGGAGTTCAGGCATCACTACAATGAACAAGTGGTGATGCAATTCTATTCTACCCTCTTTCTTGAGAAGGATGATTCTACGCATTTTCGGTGGATGTCCGATGGCAAAGAATACCGTGCCCCACTTAGTGAATTTGTTGTAGCTCTTGAAATCAATATGGTTGATCCATATGATACCAATTTCACCCGTATCCGTGATGATTTCACAAAGAATCCCAATGAACCGAATGGCTGCTACCATCCAGCTTCCCATCCTGAGGATAATGTTGTTGTGCATGGGCATATTGGTGGTCTCTTGTCCTTCTTTGACACATTGCACAAGATTTTTCGATGGATCTTGTTCCCAAAGTCGAGAGACTCCTCTAGCATACGTGGATATGCAAAAAAACACATCTGATTATCCTACAAAGGAAGGAAGGAAAGATTAATATTACGGATCTCTTGTATCAAGAGATAAGGAGGAACATGGTTGATCGTAGGAGGTCACTAGTGTATGCTCCATATATTCAGTCATTTATTCAGCATGTCATCACTAAATAAAAGTGCAACACTGACATTTCCTACAAGAAGCATTGTATTCACGGACCCCCTTGACAATCATGTCAAAGGTGTGACCAAGAAATCACAGCGAAAAGGGCCCCGAGATATGTGGAGTATCTGGATATTCCTGGATCATCTACCTACAAGAATAAGAGGACTCAAGAGCGGCTTATTAAATGGCTAAGAACATGGCAAGCCATCTACATGGAAGATCAGGACAAGCCTCATAGGGATCGTGCTAGACTAAAAGAGAACAACAGGATGCTAAAAGTATTAATCAGGCACAACAAAATTGATATACCAACTCTAGTCGGGTCTGAGGAGAAGGGGAGTGATCTTTCTAATGAATATGATGCATTTGCGCCTAGTGATGATGCATAAGATGCAATATCGACACAACCTCTTGTTGACAAGCTGGACAATGAAGTTAGTGATGATGAAGTCGACGAAGTCAGCGACGATGATCCGTCGTTCTAGATATTGCATCTTAATTCACCAAACTTTGTTGTATATATGTCGGGGTGATTTTGTGCTCATTCTAGAGTACTTTTGAACTGCTTATATTTATCGTAGAGATCGGTTTAATTACCTTTTATTAACTTTTGAACTGCTACTATTATGGAGTATGAGATATACTTATGAACTGGCAAGATAACAACGTCCCTGATGGCGGAGAAGCGAACATCGCCGTGCCAATTTGTCGTCGCTAGCGATACACCCTCAGACATGCATTATTCCTAAGCACTTCTAAAAGGCATCCTCTGACGACTGTTATTCTAAGCACTTCTGAAACAGTCCCTCAGATGGCCATGTATAAGCACCGTCTCTAAAAACGTCGGGGACACGTGACAATTTCCTAGGAGACAGGCAGTAATTACAAGTGCCTCTGCGAGTCAAACTGATGGGACGCACAACCTCTCGTGCCCCTGTTTTATGGGGAACCATCGCTCTGATGTACTCCTATGTTCGTCGCCTCGATTCATCGGTCAATTCAATAAACCGCACTGAAGCATTACTTTGGGCCGGTTCCTCTTCCTCTTTCCCACTACTTCCTCTTCCTATTTCACTGCTGAAATCACCCGCAGCAGTCCCATAGAGCACCCATGACGAAACCACCCACGCCAGTTCTACAAATCATCCGCGGTATTGCTCCATCCACTTCCTCTTCCTCTCTCCGGTGCCCCCATTCCTATTCCTCATATTCGCAACACCCGCGCCCACATTCCTCTTCCTCACTCCAGCGGAACCACCCCTCTTCCTTTTCGCCATCGTCGGACACGTACCGGTCGATGACAGATGGATATTCACGGAGACGGTCTCCATCACTACGCATGGCACCACCGCGCTAACGGTGGTGTACACTAACAAGGACTCGAAGGTCGAAGAAACTCTTTCCATGTACGAGGCTTGGCTTGAATTAGAAAAGGATCGGTTTGTTGGGTTGGACCTCGAGTACACCCCTTCTGGTCGTAGTGAGCCACCGCAGATAACCACGGTGATGCAGCTAGCCTTGCGACAACATGTGCTAGTCCATCATTTCTGTTGGAGCCCGAGGTATGGCGAAGGGCGCCGAGCGATTCGCCAGTTCTTGGAGAACAAGCAGATTGATTTTTCTAGTGTTGATATAAGGCGAGATAGGGATATGTTGTTGGTTGGAAAGATAAGTATACCTGTTGAGTACTACGTCGACCTCCAGGATGTGTACAAGATCAAGGATAGGGTGATAGGGCTGGCATGGGTTATCTTGCGGTGGACATCATCGATGACTTCTACCTGGATATGAAGGGTAAGTGTACAAAGGATATGCACATGACATAGCCTCTGCCGCTTAGCCCGGATCAGCTGAAGTATGCTCTAATTTATGGCTATGTGAGCTATAAGATGTTCAAAAAGATCTTGAAGATGAAGGCAGGGATAGGTCTAGGCAATCCAATTTTGAATGGTAATCTCTGTCTGAGATGCAAGACCGGCGAGGATTATAGGAGCTCCAAACATGTGAAGAAAGTCCATTAGGGAGGTGATGGCTGGAGACAAAACAGGTGGGAGGAGGGAGATGATGGCTGGTGGTGCGGCAACAACTAGTGATCAATTAGTTCCACTAGTATATTTACTTTTGACTGATCTAGACGGTGGATGCACATGTGCCTATGTAATATATTCTCTCTTCTAGCTAGCTAACCTTTCGATCTAGTTGTATATAATGTTGCGTGTTTGTAATGTTTGCAGAATAATATTATTAATATATCATCATCTAGCTATATATTTTTTGTCTAATGTTATTATTTGTAATGCGTGTTCATAATGCTTGTTTATTGCATTGCAATAAATCGTCATTTAAAAGGTTTATAATTGAATCTGCCTCTAGTTAGATATATATTTGAGGCGGTCGGAATTAATAATCGCCCTAACTACAAGTTTTCGAGGCGGTCGTTATAATGGTTAGCCTTAGGAGGTTCCTGGAGGCGGTTGCATTTTGTAGATGGCTGCGGTTAAAATTTCTAAAGAGATGGCCAATAATTTCATGTGTCTTAGGTAGAGGCGTTTTGTTTTAATGACCGGCTAAGGAGGAAGTACTACTAGAGAAGGTGCTAATTTATAATCGTCCGAGGGTATAGTTAGAGACGGTCCAGAAATAACAACCGCCTAAGGTTGCTAAACGCAACTAGTTCTTTCTAGTTTAGGGGTTAACCATCTCTAGGAACCATCTCTAAGTAATGAGTTTGTACTAGTGTAAGTTATGTTGCTTCCCGAGAAACGTGCTCTCATACGTTGTAAACGTATCTATAATTTTTGATGTTCCATGCTTTTTTTATATCTACTTTCTTATGGTTTTTCCACACTTTGGAGTATTTGTACACATTTTCTGGAACTAACCTATTAACAAGATGCCACAGTGCCAGTTGCCTATTTTCTGCTGTTTTTGGTTCCAGAAAAGCTAGTAAGGAAATATTCTTGGAATTGGACCAGACAAAAGCCAAAGTCAATATTTTACCCGAAGCAACACGAAGTTCGGAGGGGAGACGAAGTGGCGCACCAGGGCGGCCACACCTGGTGGCGACGCGGCTTGGGGGGCGCGCCACCAGGGGGTGTGGGCCCCCTGGTGCTCCACCGACCTTGCACATTCGCCTATAAAATCCTCCCGGGACAAAAACCCTAAGGACCCGATCAAAATTCTACGAAAGAGTCTGTAGCCGCCACCATATCCATCCATAGACCGGGAGGGATCTGAAGCTCTTCCCGGCACCCTGCCGAATGGGAGAGATCACCCTGGAGGCCTTCTTCATCACCATGACTGCCTCCGATGTGATGTGTGAGTAGTTCATCCTTGTACTACGGGTCTATGTAGTAGCTATATGGTTGGTTCTCCTCCTTTGTGCTACCATGTTTAGATCTTGTGAGCTCCATTCATGATCAAGATCATCTATTTGTAATCTTACATGTTTTGTTTGCAGGGATCTGATGGATATTGAGATGCTATTTCAGATTGATTATTGATTCTATCAAGTCTATGTTATTTGTGATCTTGCATGCTTTCTGTTGTTAGTAGCTATCTTGGCCGAGTAGATGCTAGCAACTCCAAGAGGGAGTATTTATACTCGATGTGGGTTCATGCCTCTAGGAATCTGGGGAAGTGACAGAAATCTCTAAGGTACTAGATGTGTTGTTGCTACTAGGGAGAAAACAACAATCCTCTGTCCATGGGGCAATCGTATTGTTTACTTTACACACTTTGCTTAATACAATTATCTGTTGCTTGCAACTTAATACTGGAGGGGGTTCGGATGATAACCTGAAGGTGGATTATTAGTCATAGATGCAGTTGGATTACGGTCTATGTATAATGTTGTAATGCCCAATCAAATCTCGTAGGAGTCAAGATGATTAGTATATGCATGTATGCTTTCTCGGTGTCTGTCAATTCCTCCACTGTAATTTGTTCATCCAACATGTCATCTATCTTAAGGAGAATCAACTCTAGTGAACTATGGACCCCGGTCCATTCTTTTACCATCAATCTACAAGCTATTTACTGTTTATTGTTTACTTTCTGCAAGCAATTACTATCTTCCACACAATACGTTTAATCCTTTGTTTTCAGCAAAATCGGTGAGATTGACAACCTCACTATAAGTTGGGGGCAAAGTTCTATGGTTGTGTTGTGCAGGATTCCAAGTTGGAAACAACACCTTGGAGGTGTTTCCTTGCTCCTAATCGTTCGATAACCTTGGTTTCATAACTGAGGAAAAACTTGCTGTTGTGTTCATCATACCTTCCTCTTGGGATTCCCCAACGAGCTCGATATATTTTGAGCCATCAAGCCTTTTTTCTGGCGCTCTTACCGGGGAGTCAAGGACATCTTCACAAGGGGAGCCCCTCATAACCAATCTCTTTACTTTGTTTTTTTTGTTTTGCTTAGTTTATTTTTGCTTTGTTTGCTTGTTTCTTTATCAAAAACACAAAAAAAATAGTTGTACTAGTTTGCTTCTTTATATTAAAAACACACAAAAAATGACTACTCTTGAAAATACTAAGTTGTGTGACTTCACTAGCACCAACAAATGATTTCATGTGCACACCTATTTCTCCACCTGTTCCTGAAGCTACTTTCTTGGAAATTAAACCTGCTTTGCTCAATCTTGTTATGAAAGAACAATTTTTTGGTGTTGGTACTGAAGATGCTGCTGCTCACCTTAATAACTTTGTTGAACTTTGTGAGATGCAAAAACATAGGGATATAGATGGGTATATTATTAAGCTTAAATTGTTTCCTTTATCTTTGAGAGGAAAAGCTAAAGAATGGTTGCTATCCCTAACTAGAAATAGTATTGATTCTTGGACTAAATGCAAAGATGCTTTCATTGGAAAATACTATCCTCCTGCTAAGATTATATCTATGAGAAGTGAAATAATGAAATTTAAACAATCTGATAATGAACATGTTGCTCAAGCTTGGGAAAAAATGAAATCTTTGGTAAAGAATTATCCCACTCATGGACTGACTGCTTGGATGATTATCCAAACCTTTTATGCATGACTGAATTATTCTTCAAGAAATCTGCCGGATTCTGCTGCTGGAGGTACCTTTATGACCATTACTTTGGGTGCTGCAACAAAGCTTCTTGATAATATGATGGTTAACTATTCTGAATGGCACACTGAGAGAGCTCCACAAGGTAAGAAGGTAAATTCTGTTGAAGAAACCTCCTCCTTGAGTGATAAAATTGATGTTATTATGTCTATGCTTGTTAATTGGAAAGCTCATATTGATCCAAATCATGTTTCCTTAGCTTTTTTGGTTGCTCAAGAAGAGCGAGTTGATATGGACTTTATTAGAAATAATAATTTTAGCAACAATGCCTCCAGGAATAATTTTGGTAATAATAATTATAGGCCTTACCCTCCTAATAATACTTATGTTTATCATGGTAAATCTAGAATGCCTAGTGAAGAAAGAATTTTAGAAGTTGAAAGAACCACTAAAAACTTCATGCAAATGCAATTTGAGCAGAATAAATTATTTACTAAAACTATGGAGGAACAATCTACTATTTTGAAAAATATTAGTCATCAACTTGAGAGTTTATATAGGGAAATTCCTAGTTTGCAATTATAACTTTCTAATGCCGAAAGAAATATATCATCATTGTCTGAAGCACAATCCTCTTTGATTAATAAAATGGCTGCTAAACCTGAAACCATGGAAAATCCCTTTGCTGCTACTAATGCCATACAAGTTAGAATTGATGAAAATGTTAGACTGTTAGCTGAATTACATGCTAAGTGGGAAAGAGAAGATGAAATTTCTAGAAATAGTAGTATTTGTACTATCACTACCACTAATGTTGAAGCTAGCAAACCCAATGGAGTCCCCATTCCTTTAGCAACAATGCCTAAAACCAATGGGACCTTTTCTAATAAAAATGCTGAAATTCTTCGAAATATGGGAAACAATAGCTCTACTACTTTAGATGGTAATTATGATTTTGATCTTGATAGTTGCAATATCTCTGAAGTAATTATGTTCCTACATAATCTTGCTAAAAGTCCTAATGCTAGAGCTATGAATATGGCCTTTACAAAACACATTACTGATGCTCGCATAAAAATTAAAGAAGAAAAGATGAAACATAAAGCTTCTATCCCTATGAAATTAGAAGATGGTTGGGAACCCATTATTAATATGAAAGTGAATGATTTTGATCTCAAAGCTCTATGTGATCTTGATAGTAGTGTTTCTATTATGCCTAGAAAGATTTATGAAATGCTTGATTTGCCACCATTGGAAGATTGTTATTTAAATGTCCAACTTGATGATAATGCTAAAAAGAAACTCATGGAGAGTATTAATGATGTTATTATTATGGTTAACAATGCCTATGTCCCTGCTGATTTCTATGTTTTGGATGTTGAATGCAATGCTTCTTGTCTTATTATTTTAGGAAGACCTTTTCTTAGAACTGTTGGTGCCATTATTGATATGAAAGAAGGCACCATTAAATATCAATTTCCACTCAAGAAAGGTATAGAACACTTCCCTAAGAAGAGAGAGAAGATTCCTTTTGCCTCTTCTATTAAAACAAAATTTGCTATTAATGCTTCTTCATTTGAGAATACTTGATTCTTGCTTCTTATGCCTAGCTTAAAGGCGTTAAAGAAAAGCACTTATTGGGAGATAACCCAAATTTCTTTAGGAATCTTTTGTTGAGTCTTGGAAGTTATTGCTTCAGTAATAACCTCTCCTTATCCTTTTTGTGTGGTTTTTGTGCCAAGAGTAACCTCTAATGAGAGGGAAATAATGATTGGGAAAGTTGCTGTCCCGAAACAAATTTTTGTGCTTCGCTGTACAAATTCGTGAAAAATCTCCGTACGTCGGTTTGAGCTGTAATTTTTTGTGCTTCTGCCCCAGGTTGTTATCTAACTTTCGTTAGTTCAACACTTTTCTATTTGCGCAACAGAAGGTCTACGAAAAAATTGGTTTTTACCTGCTGGCCTGTTTTAATAGATTTCTGCCATTATTTGCATTTGCCTCTTAATATCTTTCTCTTTGAGTTCTCTATGATCACTTGAACTTTTAAAAGGAAGTGCTACAGTAGCTTGTGTTTTAATGGAAGTTTTACTTGTGTTGAAACTGAACCTAAATACTTATTATCTTGAGTGCACTAATGTTGCTAATGAAGATTGTGTGAAGTTTTGTATGGAGGAAAATTTTCAAGTGTAGGGGAAGAATAATGTGATAAGATGAAGTATGGACAAAATCTTAAGCTTGGGGATGCCACCCGTGTCACCCCAAGAAGTATTCAATAAGTACAAGCTTCAAATCTTGGGGATGCCCAAGGCATCCCCTTCTTTATCAATAAAAATCTCAGGTTTCTTCCAAACACTTCATTTTTATTGTTTCATGACAATTGTGTTGTTCTTGGAGCTTCTTTGTTTTGTTTTTGGTTTTCGTTTACTTAAATAAATTGGTTGGACCCCCGCATTTATACATAGTTTCAAATAAGTTGATTTTGATTGGAAAAGAGTAGGAAAGTTCATGCTTATACGTGGTATAAAAGGAGCTTGTTTTTGACTGTGACTTAAACTTTATCATGTAATGCTTGATATTGCTTTGACTTTATGCTTAGTGATTATTGCTGTAGCATGACTTGTTTCAAACAATTGAGATTGCTTAATGTGCCTTGAAATAATCATGCGTTGTTTTAGCATATAAAAGCATAATATTGTGGTATTCTCCTTTGATGTTTTATTTGGGTTGACTTGGCGAATGCTCACACCATGTTAAGACTACACCAAGTCACCACAACCTCTATGATCATTTAGTTTTTGACTTGTAATATCAAATTATGCTTTAATTAATAATATTTTGTCGCTTTGCATGATTATGGTCATTATTGCTCTCTTAGTTGGTCGCTCCCAATCTCTTGCTAGCCTCCATAATAAGTATGAGTCCCACTCAATCATCCAACTCCAAATAAAACCAAGTTATTCCAAAGAGTCCACCATACCTACCTATTAGCATTTGCTATTCCAAGTATATTCATGTTTTTATCTACCTTCCGAATTAAACTTGTTATGTGAAAATTAGTGATTAAAGCTCTCACAAACTTGATGGCACACTTTACTTTTCTTGCACTTAATAAACTTGAACCATTGTGCCCATCTATGTTGTGTATATGCTTGCGCTTTATAAGTTGTGAATTAGCAGAATCATGTTACCATGGGGAACGCTTTCAACATTGCACATTATTTAGTTGATATCATGATTCTTTTGCTTATGGATCCCGACGGTGTGAAATAAAAGGGGAGCTTGTAAGCTCATGGAGTTTGTATATGTGTTAGAGAAACACCTGGGCGGCTAGCCTAAGCCATGCCTAATCATGGTGGAAACTTCCAGCGTAACCATAGTGAGCAATCTGTGAAGCATCCTGAATAAAAACCTATGCAAATAGCAAATAAAAAGATCGCTGAGATGCTCATTGTCTACTTGCCTTGTCATTTTGATATGGAAATGCTTCTGTATCATCGGGCAAGGGGTACCCCGTTGGCGGTTATCTATGATACACATGTACTTACAATGACAAGAACTTACTCGTGACTAAAGTTGAGTAGCATGAGGTCTGGTACTCGTAAGCACGGGGCATGAGATTTTCAACTTATGACTTGTCAAGAATATCCTGATATTTGTTCACTTTAACCTTAATCACCTAAAGATGCTTATGATAGGGGCACTGAGAGCTGAAAGCTAATAAGTACCATAATTTTTGGAAGCTCTTTATGAGACTTGAATCCCTGCTTCCTTCCATGAAGGGCATTTTGATGACCCACAAGTATAGGGGGTGTATCGCAGTATTTTTGATAAGTAAGAGTGTCGAACCCAACGAGGAGCAAAAGGTGCTGGCTAGTGGTATGGATCAGGAATTCTCTGCAAATACTTAGCAAACGGATTTTTAGGGGGTTTTGATAAAGCAAGCAAACAAAGTACGAGTAAATAAAAGACAGTAGGAATAAATGCAGCAAGTGGCCCAATCCTTTATGCAGCAAAGGACAAGCCGGTTGTATTACTTAAGATGACCAAACGTTCTCGAGGACACATGGGAAGACTGTCAAGTGCTTTCGCTTCATATAGTTGATTAATCTTCTTTAGCTTGCTAAGTGTTGTGTGGGTGAACCTGTGCTAATGTACCGCCCCATCCAAGACTAATACATACTTGTGATTATACCCCTTGCAAACATCCGTAAGTACAAGAAAGTAATTAAGGTAGAAACCTACCCACAGCTTTAAACTCTAAGACCCTTACGTCCCTTGTGCAATGGTTTCCTAACGGCGGTTCAGGTTGCTGTCACTCCGGCAACCCCTATGATTAGTAGCCAAATACACAATGCATTCCCCTAGGCCCATATAGGTGAAGTGTCATGTAGTCGACGTTCACATGACACCACTAGAACAAGTACACCACAACTTAAATAACAATCTATTGAATCTTTCTCAATGCAACTCCACTACTAACAACAAGACTTCTCCCATGTCCTCAAGAACAAAACGAACTACTCACAAGACATCATGTGGATCATGATCAAAGATGAAATAATGATGTATAACAATCTGAACATAAACAATAATTCAATGGTTCACTCAATAGCATCAACTACAAAGAGTAATCAACACCGGGAAAGTTTCCCCTATGAACTATGCAAGATTCAACGCAATTGTTACAGCAATATGGAGATGGTGATGAGGGTGATGATGGTAGTGATGATGATGATGATGATGAAGTCCAGCTTGATGGTGGTGTTGATGGCGATGATCTCCCCTCTCCGGGAAGGAATTCCCCGTAAATCTGCCCGGTGAGATCTTTCTCTCTCGGTGTTTTCGCCTTGATGGCGGAATCTTTGTGTGGTCGCTCCCCGAGTCTTAGGGTTTCGGGAGGATGATATACGCCAGAGGGGAGAGGCTGGAGTGGGCCAGGGTGGCCACACCACCTCCAGACGCGACCTAGGCCTGCCCGCGCCATGGGGTGGTGTGGGCCCCCTGTGGCCCACCTCCACTCCATCTTCTGGCATCCTTAGTCTTCTGGAAAAATAGGATTTTCCGTATATTTTCCCGGATTTTCTGATCTTCCCGAATTTTGCCTCCAAACAGCACCTTTTCCATCAGAATCCTGACTGCAGCGGTCCATGCTCCAAAAGTCATCAACCATGCAAAAATAGATGAAATAACATAAGTATCACCTCTCAATATGAAATATATCAATGAATAATAGTGACTTAAGACATAGAATAGTGATGCAAAATGGACGTATCACATTTCTTTTACTTTTATGTTGAGTCTCCATCTTCTATCTTTATGCACCTATTGAGAGAGCATAGTAGCCATTCTTAGTTTAATGTGCATTTTTGCAAAACTTGTTGATTGATTCATAACTTTGATATTGCTTGTTCTTAAACTATTTGTATCTAGTCACCCTTATGAACTTTGAAGGTGTCCTATGCATTTATGTTTTGCTACACTATGAGGGACAAGCTGAATACCATTCTCATTATGTTTTCTATATGTGAAACAAACAAACGTCTTTCAAAGCATTGTTATTCATGAATCTTTTGTTTGTACCTTTTCATGTTACAACATAGTTGCTATGTCTTATTGTTAGAACTATATCTTTCATGCTATATTAAAGTACTATGATCCCAGCTATCAATGTTTTACAAATACCTTGATCAAGATTATGATGGTGCATGTCACCTCAAAAATTATTATTTTTATCACTTACCTACTCGAGGACGAGCAGGAGTTAAGCTTGGGGATGTTGATACGTTGTAAACATATCTATAATTTTTGATGTTCCATGCTTGTTTTATATTAATTTTCTTATGTTTTGTCCACACTTTGGAGTATTTTTACACATTTGCTAGAACTAACCTATTAAAAAGATGCCACAGTGCCTGTTGCATGTTTTCTGCTGTTTTTGGTTTCAGAAAAGCTAGTAAGGAAATATTCTCGGAATTGGACCGGAAAGCCAAAGTCAATATTTTACCCGAAGCAACACGGAGTCCGGAGGAGAGACGAAGTGGTGCACCAAGGCGGCCACACCTGGTGGCAGCGTGGCCTGGGGGGTGCCACCAGGGGTGTGGGCCCCCTGTTGCTCCACCGACCTTGCCCCTTCTCCTATATAATCCTCCCAGGACGAAAACCCTAAGGACCCGATCAAAATTCCATGAAAGAGTCTGTAGCCGCCGCCATCTCCATCCCTAGATCGGAGGGATTTGAAGCTCTTCCCGGCACCCTGCCGGAGGAGAGAGATCACCCTGGAGGCCTTCTTCATCACCATGACTGCCTCCAATGTGATGCGTGAGTAGTTCATCCCTAGACTACGGGTCCATGTAGTAGCTAGATGGTTGGTTCTCCTCCTTTGTGCTACCATGTTTAGATCTTGTGAGCTCCGTTCATGATCAAGATCATCTATTTGTAATCTTACATGTTGTGTTTGCGGGGATCCGATGGATATTGAGATGCTATTTCAGATTGATTATTGATTCTATCATGTCTATGTTACTTGTGATCTTGCATGCTTTCCGTTGTTAGTAGCTATCTTGGCCGAGTAGATGCTAGCAACTCCAAGAGGGAGTATTTATACTCGATAGTGGGTTCATGCCTCTAGGAATCTGGGGAAGTGACAGAAATCTCTAAGGTACTAGATGTGCTGTTGCTACGAGGGAGAAAACAGAAATCCTTTGTCCATGGGGTAATCGTTTTGTTTACTTTACACACTTTGCTCAATGCAATTATCTGTTGCTTGCAACTTAATACCGGAGGGGGTTTGGATGATAACCTGAAGGTGGATTATTAGTCATAGATACAGTTGGATTACTGTCTATGTATAATGTTGTAATTCCCAATCAAATCTCGTAGGAGTCAAGATGATTAGTATATGCATGTTTACTGTTTACTTTCTACAAGCTATTTACTGTTTACTGTTTACTTTCTGCAAGCAATTACTATCTTCCACACAATACGTTTAAACCTTTGTTTTCAGCAAAGCTGGTGAGATTGACAACCTCACTGTAAGTTGGGGGGAAAGTTCTGTGGTTGTGTTGTGTAGGATTCCAAGTTGGAAACAACACCTTGGAGGTGTTTCCTTTCTCCTACTGGTTCGATAACCTTGGTTTCATAACTGAGGGAAAACTTGCTGATGTGCTCATCATACCTTCCTCTTGGGGTTCCCCAACGAGCTCGATATATTTTGAGCCATCATGCTCCTCATAAACTTTTTTTTGCCTCTAACAGGCTCACATTTTTGCCGCTCCTCTTGCATGTCAACACCTCTTGAGCTCCTCCGCCCACCCTCAACTTCCTGCCGAGAAGCAACACACGAATAATATAAAGGGAAAATAAAAAGGAAAAAGTCATTGAAATAATAACAAAGAGGTCCTATGTGTTGTCGAGTACAGGAAAGTAAACATGGTTAAAGAATAGGCTCTGTTGAGTTGGTGTTGACTTTGGGGGCTTGGGTATAGGGGCCGAACCTAATGACATTTTTTAGGTGCTCAAAAAATGGGTCATTACAAAAGATGCTCTTAATTATAAGAAAACATGTGGCTCATGTACTTGAGGTCTTGAACGGTAATTGATGGAGAACGGTAGGGGAAATAAAAGAAAATAAAGGAGAAGTCAAGTATAATACTAACTTCTACATAGTTCTACTATATTCTACATTATTTGTTACTTTAGTCCTATGTGTTATAGCATTTTCCCGAGTGTTCTAGATTTGTGTTGTAGTCATGTTGCTTGTATTTATTTACTAGCTTTAAGTTGTGTTCTCTAGAATATTCTAGCTACAAGTAGAGCTAAGTAGTGAAGTCTTACGCAACCTATAAATAAAGGACCACACCTCTATCCGTGTAGCTAGACTTTGTACCCTCTACCTATCAATACAAAGAACTTTGTGGTATTGTCCTAGATCTTGGATTAGATCTTGTGTGTTGAGAGTTTAAGACTAAACTCTTAACAGCCCTTGCCCCTAGAGCGATATCTAGTGCAACACATTGGAGTGGTTCCGCCAACATTTGTGGTGTTCATATTATTGCAGCAATGTGGAGTTGTTCCTTCACAACCTTTGTGTTGCATCAGGTGGTATCAGAGCCCTGCTGATCTGCTCTAGCTGTTGGTTCTCTCATTGAGATCAAGATACAACAAGCAATGGAGGAGTTGCGAAAGATAGTTGATGTTGTAGAACAACAAACCCAAGAGCTATGTGAAGATCTTTACCAGAGATTCAGTTAGCCCATTGATATGATACGAAGGGGTGTTCCTCCTACTACCAATGAAGAACAATCATCAAAGGAGAAAGGAGATGTTCAATAACAAAGAAGAGTAGGTCATATTCAAGCCCAAATACCATGACGACATGCATATCAGCATACCTCGAGAAGTCCAACTTATATGGAAGCTTCTGAAGAGGAAGAATATGATGATGCCCTTGAGGATCTTGATGTCTATACATACTCAGGAGTACCCAACACTACATATGCGAGAGATACATACAAGGTGAAATATGAAATCCCTACTTCCAATGGAAATGTTGATATTGAAGGGTGCCTTGATTGGTTGTATGAGGTTGATACTTTCTTTGAGGTCATGAATATTTTGGAAGACCGTAGTTCTTTGGATGCATACAAGCTAAAAAGAGGAGCTGGTGCATGGTGGCATGATACGTCCATTTTGCATCACTATTTCTATGTCTTAATTCACTATTATTCATTGATATATTTCATATTGAGAGGTGATACTTATGTTATTTCATCTATTTTTGCATGGTTGATGACTTTTGGAGCATGGACCGCAGTGATTCGATAGAAAAGGTGCTATTTGGAGGCAAAATTCGCGAAGATCAGAAAATCCGGGAAAATATACGGAAAATCCTATTTTTCCAGAAGACTAAGGATGCTAGAAGAATGAGTGGAGATGGGCCACAGGGGGCCCACACCACCCCCTGGCGCGGGCAGCCCTAGGTCGCGCCTGGAGGTGGTGTGGCCACCCTGGCCCACTCCAGCCTCTCCCCTCTGGCGTATATCATCCTCCCGAAACCCTAAGACTCGTGGAGCGACCACAGAAAGATTTCGCCGCCTCTACGGGGCGGAAAACACCGAGAGAGAAAGATCTCTCCGGCAGACAGATTTCTGCCGGGGGAATTCCTACCCGGAGAGGAGAGATCATCGCCATCAACACCACCATCAAGCTGGACTTCATCGGGATCATCATCATCACCACCATCATCACCATCATCACCCTCATCACCATCTCCATATTGCTGTAACAATTGAGTTGAATCTTGCATTAGTTCATAGGGGAAACTTTCCCAGTGTTGATTACTCCTTGTAGTTGATGCTATTGAGTTAACCGTTGAATTATTTTTTATGTTCAGATTGTTATACATCACTATTCCATCTCTGATCATGATCCGTATGATGTCTTGTGAGTAGTTCGTTTTGTTCTTGAGGACATGGGAGAAGTCTTGTTCTTAGTAGTGGAGTTGTGTTGAGAAAGATTCAATAGATTGTTATTTAAGTTGTGGTGTACTTCTTCTAGTGGTGTCATGTGAACGTCGACTACATGACACTTCACCTATATGGGCCTAGGGGAATGCATTGTGTATTTGGCTACTAATCGTAGGGGTTGCCGGAGTGACAGAAACCTGAACCGCCGTTAGGAAACCATTGCACAAGGGACGTAAGGGTCTTAGAGTTTAAAGCTGTGGGTAGGTTTCTACCTTAATTACTTTCTTGTACTTACGGATGTTTGCAAGGGGTATAATCACAAGTACGTATTAGTCTTGGATGGGGCGGTACATTAGCACAGGTTCACTGATACATTGCAAATGTATCTATAATCTTTGATGTTCCATGCTTGGTTTTATCCACTTTCTTGTGTTTTGTTCCAACTTTGGTGTACTTTTCATATGATTTCTTGGACTAACCTATTAACAAGAGACATAGTGCCGGTACTGCTTTTACGCTGTTTTTGGTTCCAGGAAAGAGAAAATGAATATTCTCGAATTGGACGGGACAAAAGCTAAAGTGCATATTTTTCCTGAAGGTATCAAGTGCACGAGACGGAGAGGGCCAGGGCCCACCACCACCAGCGCGTCCAGGCTTGGCCCGCGCCAGGGGGTGGTCTGGCCGACCCCGGCACCCCCTCGGCCTCTCCTTCCGCCTATATATTGCCCTCGGGACGAAAACCCTAAGTACCCGATCAAAAATCCACAAAAGAGTCTGTAGCCGCTGTCATCTCCATCCCTAGATCGAGAGGGATCTGAAGCTCTTCTCGGCACCCTGCCGGAGAGGGGAATTCACCCTGGAGGCCTTCTTCATCACTATGCAAGCCTCCAGTGTGATGTGTGAGTAGTTCATCCTTGGACTACGGATCCATGTAGTAGCTAGATGGCTGGTTTCTCCTCCTTTGTGCTTTCATGTTTAGATCTTGTGAGCTCCGTTCATGATCAAGATCATCTATTTGTAATCCATACATGTTGTGTTTATGGGATCCGATGGATATTGAGATGCTATTTCAGATTGATTATTGATTCTATCATGTCTTTGTTATTTGAGATCTTGCATGCTTTCCATTGTTAGTAGCTATCTTGGCCAAGTAGATGCTAGCAACTCCAAGAGTTAGTATTTATGCTCGATAGTGGTTTCATGCCTCTGGTAATATGGGGAAGTGACAGAAATCTCTAAGGTACTAGATGTGCTGTTGATACTAGGGAGAAAACAACAATCCTTTGTTCATAGAACAATCGTATTGTTTACCTTACACGGAGTTCGTAAAGCAATAATCTGTTGCTTGCAACTTAATACTAGAGGGGGTTCGGATGATAACCTGAAGGTGGATTATTAGTCATAGATGTAGTTGGATGGCGGTCTATGTATTATGTTGTATTCCCCAATCAAGTCTCAAAGGAGTCAAGATGATTAGTATATGCATGTATTGCTTTCTCGGTGTTTGTAAATTCCCCCCTGTAATTTGTTCACCCAGCATGTTATCTATCTAAGGAGAGCCACCTCTAGTGAACTATGGATCCTGGTCCTTTTTCTTTACATACAATCTATAAACTGTTTCTGCTTTGTGTTTACTTTCTGCAAACTATTACTTCCTTCCATTCGTCGTTAATCCTTTGTTTTCCGCAAAACACGGTGAGATTGACAACCTCATCGCAAGTTGGGGACAAAGTTCTGTGGTTGTGTTGTGCAGGTCTCCATGTTGCTACTAGCACCGGTAGTGCGCCCTGCCAAAGCTCAGCTAGTAACACCTTTGGGGTATTTCCTTGCTCCTACTGGTTCGATTAAACCTTGGTTTCATAACTAAGGGAAAACTTACTGCTGTGCTCATCATACCTTCCTCTTGGGGTTCCCAACGAGCTCTACGTTGAAAGTCGAGTGCATCATTCACCCACACAACAATTAGCAAGCTAGAGAAGATTAATCAACTATATGAAGTGAAAGCACTTGACAGTCTTCCCAGGTGTCCTCGAGAACGTTTGGTCATCTTAAGTAATACAACCGGCTTGTCCTTTGCTGCATAAAGGATTGGGCCACTTGCTGCATTTATTCCTACTGTCTTTTATTTACTCGTACTTTGTTTACTTGCTTTATCGAAAACCCCTAAAAATTCGTTTGCTAAGTATTTGCAGAGAATTCCTGATCCATACCACTAGCCAGCACCTTCTGCTCCTCGTTGGGTTTGACACTCTTACTTATCAAAAATACTGCGATACACCCCCTATACTTGTGGGTCATCAAGACTATTTTCTGGCGCCGTTTCCGGGGAGTGAAGCAAGCACTATTGGAGAGTGGAACTGGTAAAGGAAACTTCTACTATGAGTATTGTTTACTTCTGCTAGTTGCTTTATTTTTGTTATGGATAATTCGCTGAGTTTCTTATTTGGTAATGCTACTACCACTGCTAAGGTAGTAGATAAGCCACCACCTGCTGAGAATGATGTTTTCAAAATACCTACAAGAATTATTGATCGTGTTATGGATAACTACTATGTTGGGGATGGAACTGTCCATCTTGGTGATCATTTACTCTTTATACACGAATTATGCGGGTTGTTCAAGTGTGCAGGTATTACTACAGATCAAGTTAAGAAGAAGTTATTCTCATTATCACTGAAAGGAAGAGCTGAGGAATGGTATAAGCTGTTGAAGAATGGTCAAGATCTGGAATGGGAGGAAATAGTGCCTCTCTTTTGTTCAAAGTTTTATCCTCCTAGTGAGATTCATAAAGATCGGAATCAAATATACAACTTTTGGCCTCTTGATGGAGAGAGTACAGCTCAAGCTTGGGGGAGATTGAAGTTACTAATGCTCAAATGTCCCATTCATGAGCTCCCCAACAACATTATTACTAATAAATTTTATGCAAGGCTCCCTCTACATGATAAAGATTTATTGGATGCTTCTTGTGCTGGATCATTCACTCGCATGGAAGAAGAAGCTAAATGGGATCTTCTGGACCGTATTCAAGATAATGCTGAAGCTTGGGAGAATGACAAAGGTAGAAAGTCAGGTATAAATTATGATTATGAATGCATTGAATCTTTTATGGGAACTGATGACTTTCAGAATATTAGTAATGTTTATGGTCTTGATTTGCAAGTTATTACGAATTTCTTTAGAGCTTTTCCTTCCTATATCGAAATTCCAAAAAGGGGATGGAATAAATACCATGCACCTTACAAAGATATTGTTAACTATGCTCCTATTGGAAGTGCTGAGTATTTCATTATTGATCCCATCTTACCCGAGACTTATATCGAGAAGATTCCCTTCCCCGAAAAGGTAAAGGACCATCCTATGATAACTAATGTAATCACCAAAAGTGAAAAGAGAACTATAAAACCTGATGAACAAATAAACATTGAACCTGTGGTAGCAATTGTGAAAGACCTTGTCACTAAAAGCGTAGAAGATGGGCACATAGTCTTTTGTGAGGATGCTTCTAATATTGTTTCACATCCTAATAGAACTAAAAAGGCTAGTGTTCCTGTGCTTTCTGTTAGAATTGGTGATCATTGCTATTATGGTTTATGTGATATTGGTGCAGGTTCCAGTGCTATTCCTTATGAGCTCTACATAGAAATTATGCATGAAATCAGTCCTTGCGAGTTGGAAGAGATTGATGTGGTTATTCACCTTGCTAATAGAGAGACCATCTCTCCAATTGGTATTGTGTGAGACGTGGAAGTTCTTTGTGGTAAGATTAAGTACCCTGCTGATTTTCTAGTACTTGGTTCAGCTGCTAGTAAAACTTATCCTATCATTTTTGGTAGACTTTCTTGAGTACTTGTGGAGCTATTATTGATTGTAAGAGGGAGAAAATCTTGACTAAGTTTGATGGGGAATCTTATGAGTTTAATTTTTCAAAATTTGCTAAAGAACCTTGCGAAGAGGAAATCCATAATGAGGATTTTAGAGTTGAACAACTTGCTTCTATTTCTCTTGCTCCTAACAATGCTTTGCAGCAATTTATGGAAGATCATGAAAATGAAATCTTCATGGAAGAAAGGAATGAGATTGACAGGATTCTCCATGATCAACCTAAGATGCTTAAGCATGACTTGCCTGTAGAAGACTTGGGTACCACGATGCCACCTAAAAAAGATCCGGTTTTCGATCTAAAACCTCTCCCTGATGATCTTAAATATGCTTATATTGATGATAAAAAGATATATCCTGTTATTGTTAGCGCTAAACTTTCAGGGAAGGAAGAAGAAAGGTTATTGGAGGTTTTGAGGAAACACCGAGGAGCTATGGGCTATACTCTAGATGATTTAAAAGGGATTTCACCTACTATATGTCAGCATTCTATCAACATAGAACCAGATGTGAAGCCAGTAGTGGAGCACCAACGATGTTTAAATCCTAGGATGAAGGAAGTGGTAAGGAATGAGGTATTGAAACTCCTTGATGCTGGTATTATTTACCCTATTGCTGATAGTGAATGGTTAGTCCTGTTCATTGTGTTCCAAAAAGGGAGGGATTACCGTTGTTCCTAATGATAATGATGAGCTTATTCTTCAAATAATAGTAGTAGGCTATAGGATGTGCATTGATTTTATAAAGGTCAATAAAGTTACTAAGAAAGATCATTACCCGCTTCCTTTTATTGATCAAATGTTGGAAAGGTTGTCTAAAAAGACCCATTTTTGTTTTCTTGATGGTTATTCTGGTTTCTCTCAAATTGCTGTTAAACAACAAGATCAAGAAAAAACTAGTTTTACTTGCCATTATGGAACTTATGCTTATAGACATATGCCTTTTGGTTTATGTAATGCTCCTGCTACTTTCCAAAGGTGCATGTCTACTATCTTTCATGGTTTTTGTGAGGAAATTGTAGAAGTGTTCATGGATGACTTTTCTGTCTATGGAACTTCTTTTGATAATTGTCTACACAACCTTGATAAAGTTTTGCAGAGATGTGAAGAAACTAATCTTGTTCTTAATTGGGAGAAATGCCACTTCATGGTTAATGAAGGGATTGCCTTGGGCATAAAGTTTCTGAAAGAGGCATAGAAGTTGATAGAGCTAAGGTTGAGGCAATTGAGAAGATGCCATGTCCAAGAGACATCAAAGGTATTTGTAGTATCCTTGGTCATGCTGGTTTTTATAGGAGGTTTATTAAAGACTTTTCTAGGATATCAAAACCCCTCACTAATCTTCTTCAAAAAGATGTACCCTTCGTTTTTTATGATGATTGTAAGGAAGCTTTTGAAATTCTTAAGAAGGCTTTAACTACAGCCCCTATTGTTCAACCACCTGATTGGAGTTTACCCTTTGAAATAATGTGTGATGCTAGCGATTTTGCGGTAGGGTCTGTCCTTGGGCAACGTATTGATAAAAAGTTAAACGTTATCCATTATGCTAGTAAGACTCTAGACGCTGGTCAAAGGAATTATGCTACTACTGAAAAGGAATTTCTAGCTATTGTTTTTGCCTGTGATAAGTTTAGGCCCTATATTGTAGACTCAAAAGTCACCATTCTTATTGATCATGTTGCTATTAAATATCTTATGACGAAGAAGGACGCTAAGGCTAGGCTTATTAGATGGGTGCTGCTTTTACAAGAGTTTGATCTACATATAGTAGATAGGAAGGGTGCTGAAAACCCTGTAGCTGATAATTTATCTCGTTTGGAAAACATCTCTTTTGACCCTGTGCCTATTAATGATAGTTTCCCAAATGAACAATTAGCTGCAATAGGGGTGAGCTCGCGAGGGAGCCCTTGGTACGCTGATTATGCTAACTTTATTGTCTCCAAGTATTTGCCTCCAACTTTTACAGCTCAGCAAAGAAGAAAGTTCTTCTATGATTTGAGGCATTATTTTTGGGATGACCCACACTTATACAAAGGAGTGGATGGTATAATGCGAAGATGTGTTCCAGAATATGAACAAAAGGAGATATTGCGTAAATGTCATGGTAGTGCTTATGGAGGACATCATGCAGGAGATAGGACTGCACAAAAGGTGCTACAATCAGGTTTCTACTGGCTTACCCTTTTTAAAGATGCAAGAAAATTTGTTTTATCTTGTGATGAATGTTAGCGTGTTGGTAATATTTCTAGACGCAATGAGATGCCTATGAACTACTCTCAAGTTATTGAACCTTTTGATTGTTGGGGATTCGACTTTATGGGTCCTTTCCCTCCTTTGAAAGGTTACACTCATATTCTTGTTGCCGTTGATTATGTTACTAAGTGGGTAGAAGCCATTCCTACAAAGAGTGCTGACGGGGATACTTCTCTAAAAATGCTTAAGGATGTTATATTTCCTAGGTTTGGGGTGCCTAGGTATCTCATGACTGATGGGGGTTCTCATTTCATTCATGGTGGTTTTAGGAAAACCCTTGCTAAATATGATGTTAATCATAGAATTGCTTCAGCCTATCACCCCCAAACTAGCGGGCAAGTAGAGTTATCAAATAGAGAAATTAAATCTATCTTGCAAAAGACTGTTAATAGGTCTAGAAAAAACTGGGCTAAGAAGTTGAATGATGCTTTATGGGCTTATAGAACTGCTTACAAAAATCCTATGGGAATGTCTCCTTATAAAATGGTTTATGGGAAAGCTTGTCCTACCCTTAGAATTAGAACACAAAGCTTACTGGGCAGTTAAAGAACTAAACAGAGATTGTAAGCTCGCTGGTGAGAAAAGATTATTTAACTTAAGTTCTTTAGATGAATGGAGGAGTGGAGCCTATGAAAATGCTAGGCTCTTTAAGGAAAAAGTTAAAAGATGGCATGACAAGCGAATACTTAAGAGAGAATTTCATGTTGGTGAGAAAGTTCTATTGTATAGGTCTCGTCTCAGATTTTTTGCAGGTAAGCTACTATCAAAATGGGAAGGACCTTTCATCATTGAAGAAGTATACCGTTCAGGAGCAATAAAAATTTCTTCTCTAAAATATAATACTACACAAGTAGTGAATGGACAGCGACTCAAACACTATATTGCTGGAGATTCTTACAATGAAGATGTTGATGCCTTTCAAGTTATAACTCCGGAGAAATTCATCGAGGACCAAATTCAGAGACCTGCAGAGTCTGTTTTCAAATAGGTAACAGTTCTAGTAAGAAAAGTTCCGCGAAAATACAATACAACTATATTTTTGCAGTTTTCAGTCGATAAGGAAAGTTACGAAGTGAAAAAGGGACTGAAACAGAGCCAGGGTGGCCCACACCACCCTGTGGCGCGGGCCCACCCCTGGCCGCGCCACCAGGTGGTGAGGCCACCCCAGACTCCGCCTCCGACTCATTTTCTCCCAGTACCTTCCTTTTGATATGAAACTTCATAATATATAACCCCGCGGATCTTCCAAGGTTCGTATATCGTGTTTTCGTCGTGTTTTAATTTCGATCTGTTTCTGCCAGGTAAAATCCTAGATTTGTAGCCACAATGTCTTCCACTGGATCAGCCGAGGGAGATTCCTTAGAAGATATCATCAACCCATACATGAGAGAATTGAAGATTCATCCCAAGGAGTTATTGCTCAAAGATGGGGAGGTCCGGATTAAAGAGGTTCAAGGCCCTAAAGGTGAAGGAAGTCTAGAGGACAAGATGGAAGCACTGGAGCAAGAAGTCTTTAGATACAAGAAGATGGCGGAGAGCGAAGTGGATATCATCCATAAGATTTGTTCCGAACTCATCACCAAGCACCAAAAGGAGACTGCTGAACTCAAAGACGAAGTCCTCTCACTCCGCCAAACAACCAACAAACTGCAAGCACAGTTCCATGACGTTCAAAATCAAAACTATGAGTATGAGGCTAGATTTAAACACATAAGTGCTGCTGCAAGTTTCAGGATGTTGGAAACCACGATGTCCTTTGTTGATGGGAAGCCTTTATCCTGGAAGACGGACGAAGATGAGAAGATACCACCACCACCAAAGGAGTAATTTGTCATCAGGTTTGGCATCCCCTTGGTTTGTTCCAAGCTTGGGGGAGTGCCGCGGTATCACATCACTATCTTCTATATTTTTACCTTATTAGTAGAGTCATATCATGAATAGAGGAGTTATTATGTAGTATGGTTTGCATTATGGAAGTGTCCCCTCTCTCGTTAGATATGTATCCCTTGGTGTGAGTTTCCGTTATGGAATATTAATGAGAAGTTCTATCATTTACTCTTTTGCATAGCTTATATTAGTTTTCAATTCGTGGATATGATTGATCTTGTTGTTAGTATTGGTATCACTTTGGGATCATTGAGTTAATTTAGTTGGCTTTGGCAAACCTGGCTCGGTCAGTAGCACACTATTTTTGAGAGTTGAAAGAAAAGACAAAAGTACCTTTAAAGAAATATAATTTCATCATCTTTCTTTCTTGATTTGCTCGTAAGTTTAGTATTCTCTAGTTAAGATCTTTTGTGCTTCCAAGGAAGATTGCATGTTTGTCTTTATCACTTGTATGTTTGGTTGTTTCCTTCAACTCTTATACTTGCTACCCATCCTTGCTATCCAAAAACCTGTGCTGAGAGGGTATTCTTCTCGTGCATCCACCTCCTTTAAACCAAAACCTTTGCCATTTGTGTCCACCATACCTACCTATTAGCATTATTGCTATTCCAAGTAAATTCTTGTTTTATCTACCTCCCAAATTAAACTTGTTATGTGAACATTAGTGATTAAAGCTCTCACGAACTTGATGGCACACTTTACTTTCTTGCAATTAATAAACTTGAACCATTGGGTCCTACTTTGTTGCGTATATGCTTGCGCTTTATGAGTTGAAGTTAGCAGAACCATGCATCATGGGGCCCGCTTTCAACACTCCATTGGTACTTGTACCTAGTTGATATCATGTTCTTTTGCTTATGGATCCCGGCGGTGTGAAATAAAAGTGGAACTTGTAAGATCATGGAGTTTATATGTGTGTTAGAGAAACGCCTAGGCCGCTAGCCTAAGCCATGCCTAATCATGGTGGAAACTTGCAGCATAACTATAGTGAGCACTCTATGAAGCATCCTCAATAAAAACCTATGCAAATAGCAAATAAAAAGATCGCTGAGATGCTCACTGTTTGCTTGCCTTGTCATTTTGATTATGGGATAGCTCCTGTGTCATGTGCAAGGGGTACCCCATTGGCAGTTCTCAATGATACGCATGTATTTACAATGACAAGAGCTTGCTCGTGACTTAAGTTGAGTAGCATGAGGATCGGTACTCATAAGTAAGGGGCATGAGATTTCAACTTATAACTTGTCAAGCATATCCTCTTAGTTGTGTCACTTTTACCTTAACCACCAAAAGATGCCTATGATAGGGGCAATGAGAGTTGAAAGCTAGTAAGTATCATAATTTTTGGGAGCTCTTTATAAGACTTGCAATCCCTGCTTCCCTCTGCGAAGGGCCCTTTCTTTTACTTTGTAGTTGAGTCAGTAAACCTACTCGCTCCTATCTCAGCAAGTATTTTGTGTTTCATTCATTCATATGATGATTTATTCAATCATGTTTCTTATGTTCCTTGCTTTGCACATTGCTCTTATCTTGATGTTTACTACTTTGAAAGCTATCATTGAAAACCAGCTATTTGTGAACTCCAGCAAATTTTCAACTATTCTTCGACCAAGAGCTAAGTTTGCCATTACCAATTATGATTCACTTTATGTATCTTTATTGTGTTTCCTCTACTCATTACAAGTTGAGTTATATAATAGTGAGTTGTCTTCTATTATGATCTATGTATTGGTGAATGTGATGCTTCTTGTCCGTATTCTTTTATCGACTCCTCACTCCATAAACCTGAGGCCATGTTTATTGAGCTCAGTTTTGCTTGGGGACAAGCGAAGTCTAAGCTTGGGGGAGTTGATACGTCCATTTTGTATCACTATTTCTATGTCTTAATTCACTATTATTCATTGATATATTTCGTATTGAGAGGTGATACTTATGTTATTTCATCTATTTTTGCATGGTTGATGACTTTTGGAGCATGGACCGCTGCAGTCAGGATTCTGATGGAAAAGGTGCTGTTTGGAGGCAAAATTCGCGAAGATCAGAAAATCCAGAAAAATATACGGAAAATCCTATTTTTCTAGAAGACTAAGGATGCCATAAGACGGAGTGGAGATGGGCCACAGGGGGCCCACACCACCCCTAGCGCGGGCAGCCCTAGGCCACGCCTGGAGGTGGTGTGGCCACCCTGGCCCACTTCAGCCTCTCCCCTCTGGCTATATCATCCTCCCGAAACCCTAAGACTCGTGGAGCGACCACAGAAAGATTCTGCCGCCTCTGCGGGGCGGAAAACACCGAGAGAGAAAGATCTCTCGTGACAGATTGCTTGGGGAATTCCTTCCCGGAGAGGGGAGATCATCGCCATCAACACCACCGTCAAGCTGGACTTCATCGGGATCATCATCATCATCATAATCACCACCATCATCACCATCAGCACCCTCATCACCATCTCCATATTGCTGTAACAATTGAGTTGAATCTTGCATTAGTTCATAGGGGAAACTTTTCCGGTGTTGATTACTCCTTGTAGTTGATGCTATTGAGTGAACCATTGAATTATTGTTTATGTTCAGATTGTTATACATCATTATTCCATCTCTGATCATGATCCATATGATGTCTTGTGCGTAGTTCGTTTTGTTCTTGAAGATTAATCAACTATATGAAGCGAAAGCACTTGACAGTCTTCCCATGTGTCCTCGAGAACGTTTGGTCATCTTAAATAATACAACCGGCTTGTCCTTTGCTGCATAAAGGATTGGGACACTTGCTGCATTTATTCCTACTGTCTTTTATTTACTCGTACTTTGTTTACTTGCTTTATCGAAAACCCCTAAAAATCCGTTTGCTAAGTATTTGCAGAGAATTCCTGATCCATACCACTAGCCAGCACCTTCTGCTCCTTGTTGGGTTCGACACTCTTACTTATCGAAAATACTGCGATACACCCCCTATACTTGTGGGTCATCATGGCATCACCTTCAAGAAGACCTCCAACTAAGAGGAGAACCGCATGTGAGATCTTGGCAACAACTCAAGAATCTTTTGCAAGGGAGATTTTTGCCTGCCGATTACAATCAGATCCTATTTATTCAATTTTAGAACTATGTTCAAGGAAATAGGATTGTTTTAGAGTACACCGGAGAGTTCATATGGCTACATGTGAGGTGCAACCTTGCTAAAACTGAAGATCAACACGTTTCAAGGTACATCAATGGTCTCAATGACACTATCCAAGATTGTTTGGGGATGCAACATATTTTGTCCATTGACAAAGCACAAGATATAGCCCTAAAGGCCGAGACATTAGTGAAGACAAGGAAAGCAAGTAATGCCCCATATATTCATACGGAACGCTCATCTAGGAGTCACTCTCATAGAGTGGAAGAGAATATCACCCAACCCAAGACTAAGCAACCTGCCCCAAAGCAAACTGGATCTAAGATCGGACATTCACATACACCAGAAACACCGAAACTTCACCTCTCGAAGGGATCTGGAGGAGGAACTTGTAGAAAGGAATTATCCCCACTGCTACATGGATCATTGGAGGATAATGCATCATCCCCTTCATCATCAACCGATGTATCTCCACTGATGGCAACAAATACATGTGTACCAACTCGTTGGGGCTCCAAGTGCAGAGTGTTGTAGGAAGCGTCTTTTCCCCATAAGGATGACTCGAGGGTTAATATCGAACTCTCGAGGAATTGGCTCATAGGTTATTCTTCTTCTCCTCTTCAAGAAACCTATACAAAGCAAAGTTTTTGTCTTGTGTCCCCTACTCCATCGTGTGGTTTTCAAGCACAAGGTTTCATATTAGTAATACGGAATATAAATATAAATAAAGTAAAACAAGTAAAATTAGGCAAGCAAGATAAAAACAATAAAAGATAGTTGCTTTGGGGTTTTGTGTGTGTTTGCAAGTGAAGAAAGTATTTTTTTTGTATTTTTGAAATAATAAATTGCAGAAAATATAAAGTGTGATCATGGTGTTGGAAAGGTGTTTCTAATGCTTTAAAATGGATCAGGGTTCATGGGTTCACTTGTCTACTCTCGTTTTGGGTTGTAATGGACACAAACAATTCATAAAAGATATAATATTGGTGGAACTTTAACATGTGTTTGATAAGGATTCATATGGGCATCACGTCCTAACATAGAGATGTTGCAATATCTCTCTCTTATACTCCTCGAGAAAGGGAAAACTCCAAGCAATCTTGAATCAAGAATCGGCAGAGTATAGCCTTAAGTAATTTGACATGATGTTTGAATCACAAATATGCTACCTTGACCAAACAATATTATCTAGCTGTCACAAGATAATTATAGCACGTGAATTCATTTTATCCCTAGTGAGGCAGCAAAAGAAAGGTAAATACCATAGTAGTTCTTGAATTTGTTGTCACTATTCAATCACTACCACCATGCTACTCCATCTAATATACACTTCTCCCCCACACATGCTCTTGCAATCAGAACAAGTACTTAATAACGGGGTACATGATATGCATGCACTTAAGTAGGGGAAATAAAAGAAAATAAAGCATAAGTCAAGTACAATACTAACTTCTACACAATTCTACTATATTCTACATAATTTTGTACTTTAGTCATATGTGTTGTAGCATTTTCTAGAGTGTTCTAGCTATGTGTTGTACTCATGTTGCTTGTATCTATTTTCTAGCTTTAATTAGTGTTCTCTAGAATATTCCAGCTACAAGTAGAACTAAGTAGTGAAGGCTTATGCAACCTATAAATAGAGGACCACACTTCTATCTATGTAACTAGAATTTGTACCCTCTACCTATTAGTAAAGAGAACTTTGTGTTCTTGTCCTAGATCTAGTGTCTTGAGAGTTTAGAACTGAACTCTTGACAGCCCTCGCCCCTAGAGTGATATCTAGCACAACATGTTGGAGTGGTTCCTCCAACATTTGTGTTGTTCATATTATAGCAATAAGGTGGAGTTGCTTCTTCATAACCTTTGTGATGCATCGGTAATGTATGATGTGGATGCACATCTACATTGTGGTCATTCATATATTGTTGTATTACATGTAGTGTGTGCAACATTATTATCCAACAATAAAAGGTGAGATAATTGTGCTAGATATAGTCCCAGGGATAAAAAGTAATGAAACGATCCATGGACTTGGATTAAGGGTTCAGTTTGGTATAAATTGAGCCAACTCATCGTGATCTCGTTCGCATTGTGATGACATGTTGAAAGTGCATGTGTGCCCCCATGCGTGGTTTTGGTAATTAATGACAATCTTTATGGACTTATGTTTGCATTGAGTTTTACTTGTAGGATTTGTCCATAGGCAATGCCTGAACCATATGTTGGCTGCAAGGTTGGGAGAAGAAGAAAGTGAAGAAGATCAAGTGTTGACCAAGGTTTCAATAAGTGATCCGGAAATGGACCGGAGTCTCCGGTGTCCTATCTGGAGTTTCGGTGCAAGTCTCCGGTGTGACCCTTGAAAACATGCACGGGTCATTCTGATGGAGGTCCGGAGACTATCCAGAGATGGATCGGAATCTGCGGTGTGAGATGTTTCCAGACCGGAGTCTCCGATCTCCAGGCCAGAGTCTCCGGTGTGATATTTCCCCAACGGGCAGAAAAAGTTCCGTAAAGAGTTGAGCCTATAGCAAGTGTGTCTTGAAGAATAAAGTCAGAGTGATATCTCTTATATACCTTCAAGACACCAACATAATGAAGAAATAAGAAATGATGTGCAAGTTCAAGATGAGCCACCTCGAAGAGATCATTTGCTTGAAGCTTTCCATCCTATGGTGGTCATGGATATGGGAAGATGATATTCTCAAAAGAGAAGCTCTACCATAGTGGAGTATCGAGAGCAATTTGCAAGTCTTCACCAAGCTAGCACAATCAAGAAAGGTGTTCCATCTTGAGGTGGAGTAGATCGTCATCATCAAGCTCAAGTGGAATATGTGCAAGGAAAAGGTATGTTCTTGATAGGGTTTTCTTCTTACCGGTCTCGTGGTGATTAGTTGGAGAGACCGGTTTATAGGATAGATAGCCGTACTATCAAGAGGGGATCTCAAGTGAGTAACTTGATCATATCATTCGGAGAGAGATCAAACCTTTGCATACTTGGCGTCATCTTTCTTGGTTTTTATTTGGTTCTTATCCACGAGAGGATTTAGAGCTTGTGTTAATCTTCATGACAAGCTCAAGTTCATCGAAAACGGATTTCATATGCATTCTCTATTGCGTCTTCGATGTTGGAGGTTTTACCGGTTCATCTTTTTTAGAGAGGTTAAACCTTTCGTCATTTGGTTCTATCCTCCCTTGATGTACTATGATGTTATTCTGTATGATCTTGTAGAGCTTATTTTCCTCTTTAAAACAAGCCCAAGATCATCAAAATCAGAGTCCGGATGCAAAAGTTATGATTGTTTTCGTATTGATTTTTCTACTAGTTTTTGTAAGACCGGAGATTCCGGACTATCTCCGGACCGCGTACAGACTAACCTCCAGTTTGTCCCCATTTAGCCTGGGTACACCGGAGACTCCGGTCCCAGTCCGGATATTCTGGACCGGGCGATTCCTGGGCCTAACGGTTGGATTTCTAAGGACCTATTTAAGGGGCCCTTCTTCCCCAATGGTTACCTAACCTTTCTTCCAAGTTTTTCCCTCCATTGTTGACCTTCTTAAGCTTGCAATCCCTCCCATGATTCCTGCATATTCTTGAGGGATTTGAAAGAGGAGATCTAGATCTACAATCCCACCAATCAATCTCTCCTCTAAGTGAGGGGAACATCTTAGGATCTAGATCTTGGAGTCTTGTGTGGATTTCCTCCATTGTTCTTCCTCTCTTATTTCCCCATAAGCTTTTGTAGCTTTGGTGGAATTTGGGAGAGAAGAACTTGAGCACTTCTTGTGTTCTTGACATTGCATTAGGTGCATTGGTTTGAGTTCTCTACGGAGGATTTGGTTGGTGAAAGTGAGAAGCTTTTATGTCTTGGGTTCTTGGAACCCTAGATGGTTTAGTTGTTTTGTAGGTTTGTGGATTACTTGGGGCCTCCAATTAAGTTGTGGAGCTTTCTCCAAGCTTGTTTGTTGGGAGTATCTAATTGAGTTGTGGAGAAGTGTCCCAACCTTATGAGGGGTTCCGGATTGCCGCCGATAAGTGCAATGATAGTGGAAGTGTGGATCGATCCCGTTGGGGTGAGATTCACCGGAGAACAAGGGAGGCCTTTGTGGCATTGGTGGTTTGAAACTACCCTCTCTCCAAACGAGACGTAATCCATTGTTGGGAGGAACTCGGTAAAACATCGTCGTCTCCACGTGCCTCGTTATCTCTATACCCGAGCTCTTACTTATGCACCTTACTTTGTGATAGCCTTCGTGCTTGATGTCTATATCTTGCTATCATATAGTTGCTTGTCTTGGTTAGCCTAAGTTGTTGGTGCACATAGGTGAACCCTAGTTGTTGTAGGTTTTTTGCTTGACAAAGTAAACTCTAGATTAATCCCGCCTTTGTTGAGCCACTCTTGTAAAAGTTTTAAACTGCCTATTCACCCCTTCTAGGCGACATCCTTGTCCTTTCACATGTCTACCTGGAAAGCCTCTCATGTGTTGCTCATATGAGGATGCCAAATAGTCATGCTTCATGTTAGTCTTAGGATCCTAGGTTTTTCTTAATCATCGGTTCTACTTCCTTCACATGTTCATCTCGTCGAGCTATCAACACGACGACTAAGGAGGTAGCACACCACAGGGCAGTATGGAGACAAGGACGACCATAAGAGGGTGGGATATAGAACCCAAGCTTGATATGCATGTTGATAAATGGGACTATGGTCAGATCTAAATAACGCATAAGAGATATATTGGTTGAATAACCTATATAGAGGACCCACCTAGTCTTAGTTGGTGCCTATCTGGTAGATTGTAGAAGCTAGGCAAAGTCAAAAAATCCGATGGATGAAAGTACCCCATGCTACCCTCTTTTACAATTTTGAACTTTGATCAGTGGCCACGAATATGTCTCTTCATCCCTATTTAGTTCCGCCATAGCCAACACATTGTTATAAAAATAGTTATAGTCTTCTTTTGATTTCCTTGTTGAAGGCATTGTTTGGAGAGTTCAAATTTTCTCCTGGGTGCAAACCTATAATCTTTGATTGGATGACGATGACGCTAGTGCATTGTTCTCTTCTTGAAGGGGTCGCATTTGGAGAACCTCTTCTGTAGTCCAGTTGTTGTAATTTGTAGTGGTTTGGGTCTCTCTGCTACAAGTGTTTGGTCACTGTGGCGGGGTTTTATTCATTTTTCCTTTTTTTGTTGTGTGCATCCTTGATGTCTCGACTAGTTCTTGATTTTTTATTAGTGCGGAGGCTGGGTGTAATTGATATCTTTTTGATATTAATATATTCCCTTTGTCAAAAAAATGGACTTTTGGTCATTGTATGAATTCAACATATAGTTACCATGCACCAAGTTTACATACCTCTGGTGTAATTACCTTGTCTTGGTGGATCGACTAATTTCTTGTTTGCATGAATATGAGTGATCGCAAAGTTTTTGGTGTAACATAGATGAAGGCTCATACATCAATTACAATTTTTATAATTTTCAGAACCAAATTCAAAATACATAGAGAGAAACAACAAGACAAATCTATCTTGAATAGTGTCTCAAAAGACAAAAAAACATAAATGACACTATTCGTGAATCAAGTTGTCTCTTTTGTTTATATATATATGTATTACGATCTTGAAAATCTTAGAGATTATAAGGACACATCTTGTGAATACTCACAATATTTATGGCATTTTTTGGATACTTGCACAATTGAATTTTGAGGACCAGCATCATCGTATCATGTGACCGATGGTATCAGTAGGTATTTTCTGGAACTAAAGGTAGCTGCCCATCAGAAAAATGCATTGTTTTTGAAGAACGGCTTAGTATGACATTTTAATATCAAAGCCTTCTCCAATTAAAATCGAAAGAGTCTCCTTGTTACATCTGCAAACTAATTTGATTAAAATTGCTTCCAAATTTAGTGTAGTCAGCACCATGAACAGCAATCAAGACTCAATTCAACGAAGCAACATCAACAAAATTCTAAATTTTGTCAAATCACACCCATTACAATTCCCCTGATTGGACTTAGGCCAAATCCAAATGAAACCTTGACCTGGAGAAAGATTGTTCGGATGAATCGTGGAAAAACCTTGCTTTCTCGTTTGTAAAATATCAACAAAATTTAAATCATGTTCTTTGACAAAATATATAATGTGTCTATTTCTAGCCCGACCTGTAAAATCTCTTGTGTTAGTGATTAATTTATTATATTTTCTGAACTTTATGATCTGGAGTGTTATTGTGGAAATATATTGTCTAATCCTCTTTATCAGTTCGAATTTTTTATTATGTTGCCTAGCACGTTAATTCAATACGATAGCATAGCCAAGACATCTCAATTTCAAGCCAGCGCACTACTATAATAATAAGAGTTGCGGTTTTTATCGATCCCATTTAGACTTGTGTTTAGTTGATCAATGCCTCAATTTTTAATATAGTTTATTATCTATCTCCAGTGAAATACCTTGTCTTGGTGGATCCATGGATTTCCCATTTGCAGGAAAATGAGTGGTCGCAGTCGCAAAGTTTTTCCAACATGAAGGCAATCATAGAGCAATCACTCAATCAATTAGAGTAGCACTAGCTAGGAAACAGCAGATGTTGCATCATGACCCGGACATACTTTGTAGGAGATGGAAGAAACTAACTTGCAAAAATACTGTTCCCGTCGGACGTGCATACCCACCTAGACCGTGCATACTTCTGTAGAACATTTTATTTGTTCAACCTTTCTACTGCTTGGCCTATTAGTATCTGAGCATTTGACCCCATTTGATTGTTTAGTGCTTATACATGTGCTCATTATTATTAGACAACAACTTTTGCCGGCGGCGAGAAGATCTGCGTCCTGCATGCGGAGCGAGAGTTCTGCAAAAGGAACGGCTCAGCTGGTGAAGCGGGAATGATAGCCGCCCGTCAAAAAATGCATAGTTTTTTGAGAACTTTGGGTCGCCAGAAAAATGTTTCGCCACGACAGGCTTGAGCTTCACGCGTGCGTGTCTGTTCGTCCCTCAAAGACGAGATGGCAAGGAGCATTTATATCAAGCTTAAATTATGTAGGATATGGTTGGCGTTGGCTGCACAAACATGATGAAACTCCCATACTTCATTATATTGGCAACTTGCTTGGTTTCATCCCTTCTCTTAACAAATCTGCTCCGGCCTGGCTGCTTCCCTGTTTGGGTGCAACCCTGGTCCTTACCAGGATCCTCCACTAGATTGATGAGCATCTAGCCACCTAGCTAGCTCCGGCCACAAAGGTTTTGTAGTGTGAGCACCAGGACCAATCTTGCATGAACCTTTAGCTGCAACCAGCTCAGCAGCCCAAGAATCCGGTCCAGTTGAGAACATTGGATACAAAGAAAAGTGAGAGGTGGGTGACAGGTGAGAAAGTGCAAAAGGAGGTGTGTACCGAAAGAAGCTTATGTCTTTGACATTTCGATGCTCTTTATAAAGGTCAATTCTTAAAATGTCCGGAAGACCATGCTTCAAACAAATGAAAAGAAAAGAAAAGAAAAGAAAACGGTTCATCCGACCAGAGATCTATAAACTATTGTGTGCCCTTTAATTTTTCCCGCTTCACATGCAAAAAGAGAAGGGGTCCAAAAGGAGGTTTCTGTAGCTGACTCATTTCCTTGACAATAGCATCAATAATTGTGCGGTTGTACAGAGATCTATCATCAATTTGTGTGTTGTTTTGTGTTTGTATTGTGCTTTGCCTACTGTATCATGTTCATCTCAAGGAGACGGCGCTGAATGCAAATACAGACTTCATTCGTAGTTGCAACCTGCAAGTTAGGGAAGGTCCGACAAGCGATTTCTACAAGCTATTATAAGTTTCGTTGCCATTTTTTCTCTGACTTCTAGGTCTATTTTTTCTTTTCCACCTATCTTCTCTCTTTATAGAGCCCTACATTTCGCTCTATGTTGGTCATATTTCGTCTCATTGGTGTTTGAGTGTTTCCCTCGTCGTCGTCCTGTCCACGGTTTTTTCTCCATATGTCCTTCTCTAGATTCTTTCCGCTCAATGTGTATTCTTCAGCGTCCACGTAGGTCGTGAAAGTGTCTACTTATACTCATCAACTAGAATATCCATGATGATTCTGTCGATTGTTTCACTCTGTAGGAATCAAGTGTTTATCCATGATTCTTGTCGATTGTTTCACTTCTTCTCGTTGAGCTATGAAGGCGTGGCCTCCACCTTAAATCATTTTGACCGTGAGCCGGTCAGAGTACATCACTGTTTTTTTTGTCACTTGTGCTTTTTATTTATCTCTGCGTTCTACTCTATTTTCACATTGCAGTTTTTCTGTTCTTTTCAACTATTTGCTGCATTTTTGATTCATTATTACATGATTCATTCTTATTTTTTATTTTATTTATATTTTGCTGCCTTCTGTTTTAATAATAAAATTGTCTAAAAATACATGAATGCATGTATGAACATTTTTATACCATCAACATATCCCTTGATTTATATGATTTTTAGCACGCAAATACTTTGTCAGATATGTGCGAACATTTATTAGTATGTGCGAATATTTATGCAAAGTTATATGAATATTTATGTTTTCAACACATATACTACCGATGAGAGATTTTTGGCTCCCAAGTTCCAGTGGTACAAAAATCAAAAATTATATTTTAGAAGTTTTAAAATTGTTGAAAAAAAGTATCCGGATCTAGCTGCTCATAAATCCCACAAACATGAAAAATATTAATTTCAAATACTTTGTTTTCTAATCTACACAAAAATAACAGAAGTGTGGACCAAAGTATGCATACACATTCAAATCTCTAAACTTTATCAGATTTTGCATTTTTGTGTGTCCAGAATACAAGGGATTTCACGTTAAGATTTTCCAGACTTGTGCGGTATGTCACTGAATGTTTCTAGAATTATTTTCAGATTTTTTTGAATGTAAATATGGTTTTTGATTTTTTAGAAATGAAGAGATCACTGGAGCTCAGAAGCCGGAGACTTGTTTGGCATCAAACATTATGCTTCGATCGTACCAGCGACCAGCGGCATGAAGTCAATGGTGTTAGACAGATCCAACTTTATGTGTAATTGTCTATTTGGGATCGAGAAGAGAGGTTCACCGGAATCCTCGAATTCTTGTAATCAACATAAAGGGTATTTGTGTATTTGGGATGCCAATGTTTAGGGTAAAGCGAAGGTACACCTCAGGCGGCTCGCTGAGAATGGATTAGTTGTTGGGCCAGAGCTCAAATACCGAAGAATCAAAGACGGAGAAAACTGTTTAGTGTGCGGCAAGGAGGAGAGCCTAATCCATCGTTTCTGGTCCTGTTCTCATTCAGCAATGGCCTAGAATATACTTTCAATTGAAGTCGGAACCCATATTGAAAAACCTCCTGCGCGGTTGGCATGCCACTCTGATCTAAAGGGATGGCTACTGGATTGGGTTGGAAAGGAAAGAGGAAAACTAGTCTCTCTGGTCATGATGCTCCTATACAATTTGTGGCAAGATCGGAACGATGTTTGGGATTGAGCAAATATTGCTGACCCTCTCTCCATTGTCCATCGATCGATAGATGGTGTTGATGAGTGAATGCAGATCCATGAATCTAATGCTGCTATAAATACCAAGGTTGTGGAGCACTTGCTCCCGCCGATAGATGGCAGGCACAAGGTTAATGTCAATGGTGCTTTTTATCTCAGCTAAAAACAAATGTGCTTGCGGTGTAGTCGTCCGGGATTGCCATGGTAGCTTCACCAACTTCAAATCAGACCCGTTTCCGCTCAACAAATAAAGGCGTGGGCAGGTGGATACCTATAACTTCATCAACTTCAAATTAGAATCGTTTCCCCTCAACAAATGAAGGCTTGGGACGGTGGATGCTGGGGCGATTGCCCTGGTTGGTGGATGGGCGCTATGGTGGCGACATCAGACTACTTGGCGGTGACGATCTTATGGGGTATGTTCGTGGCTTTGCCTTGTTTGGGGCTGATTTAGTTGTGCGGACAACAAGTTCCTCGACCCGACTAACTCAATTTTGGGGAATACGAAGTCAACCTGTTTGGACAGAAGCCATGGCTTGGCATGATCGTCTAGATCGTGGGGGCTATGAGACTGCTGGGCCAATATGAATATTGGACGCAGCCGTACCAAAATGCTACATGAAGAAGTTCCTCTTTCTCGATTACTATAGGAAAACTCTATTCCTCGCCCATTGGGGCCTGGGGGACCGATCCTATCCCGCAAGCGTGAGGCGCAACCTGTGGCGCGGCCCATCAGTGCGGTTTTTCTTTCCATTTTCTTTTTCTAGATTGGTTTCTCATTTTGATTTTTTTAGTTCGGTTTTTTGAGTTTCCGTTTCCTTTTTATTCAGTTATTAAATTTCGTTCATTTCTTGAATTCAAACCTTTTAAAAATTAGAATAATTGCAAAATACGAACACTTTTCAAATTCAATACTTCCAAATTTGAAAGATTTCAAATTTAAACAAAAATTCAAATCCGAACAAAATTCAAATCAGAACATTTCAAAAATCTATTTTTTTCAAATGTTTTCTAAGTCATAAATCTATACCTAATAATAAAGGACGGATTGTTTCTTCCGGTCCAACAGACCGTTTTGCCCTCTCACCGAACAGTGTCAATCAGAGGAATCAATCAAAACAGGCCGAGAGCTAGCCATCTGCGTTTATGGAGTCCACCACCGATTCGAATCAAAACAGCTTAGCTAGCTCGGGTTTAGCCTGCATATATATATGTGCACGAACACGACCGTGATCGACAAGGTGTTTTCCGAGATGCCTCTTGGCCCGTCGTCGATGAAAACGTCGTAGAAACATGCGGCAAGATGACCTCCTCCGACGGCGCTAGTGTCAGCAATGAAGAAACAGGCGGCGGCGGCCGGGTCGAGTTCGCCGACGGCCGACGGCGGCGCGTGCCTACACGATGAAGGTGAAGGGCATGTTCGATCAATTGGGTTCAACATAGAATCCCATGCCGCTTTCGTGCCGACTGATGGTCGCGGTTGATGTTGCATGTGGCGTCACGCCGTTGCCCGCTGTTTGCGTGGTGCTGATGGCCGACGTTTCCTTCTCTTGCTAGGCCGATCACACGTCGGGGTGTATGCAAATTAGATCGGGGTGCACCATATGTATATCCTGATCCTGGTCCATCAGGAACTAATTATTAGCTACTACTAAATTGGCATATATAATTTCGTCAATCAATCTAATGTAATCCACAGCCGAACCGAGTTGCATATGCCAGCCTGGTTTGCAACAACGCGGCTGAGCCACGCACGGTCGTACCGGCCATGGCGATGTCCTAAGTTTGAAGGATCAAAATACTCTCTTATTATTGAAGAAACCTCATGGTACAACGCCGCTAGCTTCGTGGTGTTCTTACAAACAGGAGGGGAGCATGTGGAAGGTATTATGGATCAATATGTGGGGAAGCAGATGCGGGGTCACATGCTCCACCACTGTGAAGGTATGACCTGACATCGACCCAGGGAGGCCACCGCCACGATCAGCATCAACCGCACCTCTGAGACCTGTCTAGCAACCAAGAGCTCTAAGGAGAAGTCGTTGATCTGCGTTGTTGTTGGGCCGCGAGCCAGGTTTCAAAACTAGGCAAGTGGGCTTCCTACGGGAGTTTCTCTTATGAGTTTCATGTGGGCTTTACAGAATCAACGAAATTAGCAGTATTAGATTAGAAAATGAGAGGACGCAGGGTTTTCTGTGATAAATTAGAATTAGTCCCACCTCGCTCAGTTAGACTCACTTTCACCGGTTTATATACCTTCACAACTCCTAGAATATCAGCAGCCTCGGGAATCAAGATCAACTAGCAACTACCCCATTGTCTCGGTTTGGAAATCTTATGGACATAAATTTACACATGTGTTGTGACGGGTTGCCTTGGGCTAAGTTTGAAAAGAGAGAGTACTCTGTATGTGGCATGTGGTGTGAGATGATTAAAAAGAGAATCCGCATGGTGCTATATGGGTCGGATGAGAGTGGAAAGAGAGGGTACTCTGTATGTGGCGTTCTGGCGTCAGATGATAAAAAGGAGGATCCGCACGATGTTATATGGGCCGGATGAGAGTGGAAGGTACATGGCAGACCAACTGTGAAAGAGAGTAGAATGACAGAATTTTGGAGGGTTAAAAAATCAACATAAATTAGGAAATTCTCGTGGAAGGTTCTTGTGTGGTCATAATATATAGGGTTTTTATCATTTCTGCCACTATGACCAACCCAAAACTCAGTTTTGCCATTTGACTGATCGAAACTCCAATTTTGCCACTACTCCGTTACAACACTCCTCGGTTTTGCCATTCCGTCATCTTTCTATCTTAATCTGTAATCAGTTTTGCCATTTTAGTTTTTCCATCCTTTTTTATTTAGAGTTAATTTCATTTCTAACTCGTACATGCTTCTAACAATATTTATCCTTCATAGTAGAAATTACTTATATTTACCCATTTAGTAAAACTTATGACGGTTTTACCCATTCTAAAATTTTACATGTTCTGTGAAGTGTGATCTCGACGTATCCTCATCAACGTCATTATAGTATTTGCGGTTCCATCACCGCCATACGTTAAGGCTAATAAGTTCAATCGGCGGTAGAACGAGTAGCGTCTAGGACTTGTTTGACCGAGCACCAAGCATGGCCTCCGCCCTCGTCTTAAAACGTTTGGCACAAGGTCGCCGATGATCTTGGGAAACTACGGCTCATGGAGGATCGCGTGGGCCGTATCAGGATGTTTGTCATCTGCCGCTCCTTATCGAACACTAACGGAGTAATCGGGTATACATCACGACTACGGCTGCTCCACACAGACTAGCAATGCTAATATATTCCAAACGGTAAAGTGGTGCTACTGGATGATTGCGCGGATGTTTATCGTCGATGTGGCAAGTTATTGTAATATAATGGCAAAAATGATTATAGACTAACGGTAGAAAGATAACGGAATGGCAAAATTGAGGAGTATTGCAACTGAGTAATGGCAAAATTAGAGTTTCGATCGGTCAAATGGCAAAACTGAGTTTTATGTTGGTCATAGTGGTAGAAATGATAAAAACCCTAATATATACTCCCTTCATTCTAAAATATAAAATGTTTTAGTTCTTTTTTTGAAACGTATGTGCTACTAATAAATCGACATTGACGACGCATTGAGACAAACAATTTTGTCTCCCGTTGCAAGTATAAGTAAAAGTAATAACCAAAAAACCAATAACACACCTGTTAGTGGGCCACGGCCCATCTAGGAGCCCCTTCAGGCAGGAGAGAATCCCTCGTTCTCTTCCACTGAAGCCGGGAGATAGGAATGCTGCTATACACCGCTTCAGCGGCAGCACTCGCCTACGCCTCACGAAGCGAACAAGAGACGGGCCAGCTCATTTGCTTCTCATTAGCTGTTTAGTTAGCTTTTCTGTATTTTAAATTCTACCGATCTATTCATCAATAGTAGTACAAAGACGACTACAAACACTAATACAGTAGTACAAAGAAAACTAAAAGTAATAAAAATTATAAATAAATCAATGGACCACCTAGTAACAATTACAAACACTAGTACAATACGATTTTACTTAAAGTTTGACTCACCATGTTTTTTTTCTCAAAATTTTATCAATCTATTTAAAATCATCGACAACGGTACAACGGTAGAAAGAGATCTAAAAGTAATAAAAATTATAAATAGATCAATAGACTTCCTAGCGACGACTCCAAACGTACAGTACGAATTTTACTTGAAGTCGGACTCAGCATCTCACCTGACCGCTCGTGTTTTTCTGCAACTTTTTTCTCTAGTAAGCTTGTTATATGTCTATTCTATTTCGATTGTTTTTTCTTCTATATGCAGTAGAATATAAATGTTTTTGTAACATGCATTTTTTAAAAATCACGACCAATTTTAAAAGAAACCGTGAACCAAATTTCGAAAATCATGAATCAACCGAATTTTCAAAAAACATACACCAATTTCTAAAAATCATGAACAAAATTTAAAAACCATAAACCAACTTTTAAAAACGTGATTTTTTTCTAAAAATATAATAAAAATAGTTCGAGAAAAGGAAAAAAAACCTGAAAAGGGAAGAAAACAGAAAAAAAGAAAAAACTAAAAGACTAAAAGAACATCAGCGCGCCCAACAGGAGAGATGCTGCGCCAGCGGCCTGCGCGACGACAATTAGTATTTGGGAAATTAGTATTTGGAAGTGTCTATATCTCAGAAGACTTCTTATGTCTAAGAAGTTGATGTCATGATAATTCTCAGTTACAACTTAGTTACAACTTATAAGATTCATATAATTATAACTCAGGTTTATCATGCAGAACTTTCATTTCGCATTTAACCACGAGATAAATTGAACGGTAAAGAGGCTGAAAGAAATGATCGAGAACCAAAATCCGTGACGGTGACGGTGAAAGAGGCTGCTGAGAAAGCCACTGAGAACTAGAGTATTTCCGGTTAACGCCTTTGGAGGCCCAGAGCACCGGGCGATTGTTAATGGGCTATGATTGGACTTTGCTCAATGTCCACTGGACGCAGTCGGTGTGTCCAAACAGCCGGTAGGCCTGGCAGGCCACATACAGCATCCGATCACTCCCCTCTTCTGGGCCTGCAGCCGGAGGAACAGGTTTCTTCGTCCACCAAAAAAGGACAAGAGGTTTTCTCGGAGAGATTTTCTTTTTTAACAGAAGAAGAGAGCAGGAGATGTAGTCATCGGAGTTAGGCGGAGCTCCGGCGAGCCTAGCTGATCAGTTGGCGCCAGAGAAGCTGCTATTGTGTCCACGCGACATGGTGAACTGTCGATTCAGAACGCAATTAATCCAGAAAATAACTATTTTCACTGAAAACAGAGGCAAGGCAGACGTTGATTAGAGCCTGTTCCACGCTTGATTATTGATTATTACATGGGAATTAAGCAGAGACAAGTTCACGCAAACACACACGACAAACGCTCACACTGCACTCAGCCAGATCTTCCTACTGCAGGTCCTGCATGAGCGGCGGCGCGACGTCGACCCTTGCGACACCTGCCCTGGCCTCGGCCACCTTGGCCACCTCCACCTCTCCGACCAGCACCTCCTTTGCCACATCGTCCAGCTCCCCCTCCCCCTCCTCCTCGTAGTTGGGGTCGTTGCGGTCGATGGCGGGGGGCAGAGGGTCGAGCTCGCTGTCGACGATCCCGTCGGGGCCCTCCCAGGTGAACTTCCCGCCACGCCCCGACTTCGGCGGGGGCGCGCCGATTCCGCGGGGACCGTTGGCCGGGTGGCGCTCGAAGCGGTGCAGGCCCTTCTCCTCGAACTTGCGCTCGAAGTGCTTGGCCGTGTCCGGGTGCCGCGTCTCCGGGATCGGCACCTTCTCCTTCACCATGTGCCCCTCCTCGTCCCGGTGCACCACGCGGCGCATGTGCGCCATCGTTCGGAGTGGATTCCCTGATCGGCTTGTCGAGTTGAGCTTCGCTCTCAGCTAGTTCTGGATAGGACTGTATGGATGCGATGGGATAGAGATACAGAGACGCGATGGCGGCGAGGCTTATGTAGGACGCGGCCACGCGGGGATTCGGTGGGCGGTGGAATGGTGGAGATGACTCTAGAAAGTGAGGGAAGGTGGCGGAAGCGGAACGCGATGTCTAGAGAATGGCTGGACTGGTACAGTCACGTCACGCTGGACAGATATGCTCGTGTCGAGACATGTGTCCAGTGTCCATTTGGAGAACTGAAGTGTAAGTTTGGGTCGGTGCTCTCGCAAGAAACCGTCTTGCACCGCTTTTAGAGCAAGGCAAGCAGCTGGCTTATTTACTTGGGACATGTCACATATAGCCATCATAAATATATATTGCTATAATAAGTTGGCTATAGCATTGGCTGTATAAAATAGTTAGTATTTAATGGTTGCATGACATGCAAGACTCACTCATGCTAATAGCCCACTTATCCACGTCAATAGTAAAGCCAACTGCTGACTATAAGACATGTCCACGTCATCTAGAGCCATCTAATAGCTAATATGTACAATAGCTAGAAATAAAAATATAGTACTTTATTAATGTGTGGCCCACTTTACACTCTCACATAGTGCCTAGGAGCACGTGCTGCAGCTGGCTCTTAACTAAGAGCCCACTCCTCATCTCTTTCCTCTTCTCTCTCATCCAACTAAGCATAAATATACTATTTTAAGTCTTATAGTCTGCTGACTAGATCTTATTGTACTTGTTCTATAGTACTTGATACGGGCTACTGACTATAGCTTATTGTTTCTCGTGCTGCAGCCGGTTGTAGATGAAGAGCCCGTTTTGTTCTCTTTCCTCACTTCTATCTCCTTCAACTAGAATTTTGCTTATGTGGAATAGCTTATAGTCAGCTGACTAGGACTTATTATACTTGTTCTTAAGCCATCTCCAGCTGGCTGCTAGAAGTAAGGCCGGTGAGAGAATATCTAGTGTCCACTCCTACCGTGCTACCTTTTTCAAAATTCAAATTTTATGTTTCAAAAAGTTTTGAAAAAATTTATGGATGTTCACAGGATCGTCTCTACAATCCCTAATACTTACATAATCAAATTTATGACACACAAAGAGATTTAAAAAAAGACAAATCCAACATGAATAGTAACTAGTCTAGGTTAGTAGCCTAAGTTACTACTCCCTCCGTCTCGGTTTAAAAGGCCTACGTGTATATCTAGATCGTTAATTTAATCAATAAAATATTAATTATTTAATATAAAAATTATATCATTAGAAAATTTAGATGTTGTAATTTCTAATGATATAATTTTTATGTTAAATGATTAATATTTGATTGGTCAAATTAACGATCTAGGTATATACGTAGGCCATTTAAACTGGACGGAGGGAGTACTATAGTGGGTAGTAATATAATTGAGATACATAGTCCTACATTAATTGCTTTTGTAGTAGTATTTAAACTTTGTGATCTATTTGTGGCATCTACTAATCTAAAATTTGCTTGTTGGTCACACAGATTAATACATGAACATAAAATTGAATAAATCATAATAAATAATAAAGTCAAGTATAATATTATTTTATTATATAAATATATTTAGCATTACATGACCAAGGTACCGAAATAATCTACCATGATATGTGGCATAAACTTTTTTTAAATATGTTATCAAATCATTTTTTAGAGATTCATGTGTTGGATAATCTTGGATTCTAGCATATCTTTCAAGCACCTCAGCAGATATAGGGATGTCACCATGGGTAAATACCGATGGGAGGACGATAGATGGTCCCGCTTTCTTTTTTTTGCGAGAAAGGGAGCTTTTATATTTCATTCGTAACAGTCTTTATAGCTTCGACCTGAACTATCTCAGACGCCGCCGGAGGGACATGCCCCAACTAGCTATGCCCATGACCCGTGGATCTAGCTATACTAGCTAAAACATGAGCTGCCTTGTTGCTCTCTCTTCCTATTTTGACAACTTCAAAACGTAGACAAACATCGAATAGATTTAATATTCTTGTAAATCCTCTAGACACGAGACAGGCCTTGGTCCCTTCTTTTGATTGCATCTACAACCACGACGTTGTCCGATTCTAGTATGATCGCCGCATTCACAAAAGACTGGATACTCTGAAGGCCAAAGAGGCATGCCTTGGCTTCTGCTTCAGCAACGTCCTGGCATTTGATATTAGCATCGTTTCTAGCCCAAAAGACCTTTCCTTCATGGTCTTTGCATATACATGCAATAGAGACAATACCACCGACAAGAGAGGCATCCACATTGATTTTAATCCACCCATTCGCTAGGGCAGTCTAGACTGAGCTCTTCCTATGCTTTGACTGACCAACATCTGGAATATACTTACCATTTGAAAGAATTCCCTCGTTGATTATTGGATCATTTTCTTTACTATTATTCTTTGACCTACACTTTAGATTAATCTCATGCAAATAACAGTTAAGGAAATTCACTGATCCACTTATGCTGCACTCCCCCTTTTCATGAACCACATCGTTTCTCATATGCCAACACCGCCACAACGTCATGAGCACCAGCCCCCTCCTTTCATTGCTTATACCATCAAGCATAATAAGAAGCCAATCAGGTCCAGAGTGTTTAAAAAGGGATTCATCTGGTAGATCCCATCCTTTCCTCATTTCTTCTCTAAGGGCCCTGGATTTTGTGCAAGCCACTGTAGCATGGAAACTAGTTTCATCTTCACAGCCACATATATTGCAAGTACTGTCCAGCTCCAAATTCCTATGGTATTTGTTCTTTTTCGTTGGCAAGTTGTCGCATGCCGTTCGCCACCCAATTTTTTTCACTTTGTTAGGTACATGAGCATTCCATATCAACTTCCAAAGTGTTCTATCGTTATCTCCAGATGCACTGGTTCCATGTCTGCTTTGACTATTGTTCTTCAGACTGTATGCCAGCTTGTAGGCACTCTTGACAGAAAATATGCCATTACTTTCATACTACCAGGCCAAGAAATCCTTACTCGAAACTACAGGGGCATTTAGTTGCAGGATAACCTCAGCATCATGATCACAAATTTTTTTTTGGACAAGTTGAGTATTCCATGTCCCAGTCCCCTCATTGAATAATTGACTTACTCTTCTATGTCTGTTCTCATTCAAATCAAGAATATTGGCCATCTCATCTTTTTCATCTTTGACTATCATGTTGTGCAGAATGATGCAAGCTGTCATAATACTATGAATATCGCCTCAATTATATAGAAGCGCCGGTTGGCGTAGAAGGGACCATCGTGCCTGGAGCACACCAAATGCATGCTACACATCCTTTCTTGCCCCTTCTTGATGTGCGGAAAATAACTTGTGCTTATCAATTTGTGCAATTCGTATCGACTTCATGAATGTGGCCCAGTCAGGGTATATTTCATCAAGCCATGTTGGTATTCCTTCTCATTGACACGATAGCTCACCCTAGGAGCTTTCCCTTTTAGTTCCTCGACAAACAACTTGTATTGATTAAGAGCATTGATATCATTGTTTGATCTAGTAAGACCAAAGAACGAATGTCATATCCAATGATCTTGTGAAGCAAGGGCCTCTAGAATAAGAGTACACCTTTATACCCGCTGGTTGATTGCTCAACGAAGTACATGATATATTAATCACTAGGTTATCGTAATATGTGTTTGTCTCCTTTAAGAAGTATAAAATGAGATATTAGCAAAGCAATTACTCCAACTAAAGATGAAAATAGAGAAGGGACATTTCTACCACTGCCAGTGCATACAATCGAGGCTTCCTAACATGCTAGGAAAGCCACGACTCTCACAAACATCAAGTAAGCGTTGGACATCATCGACATTGGGTGTTCACATATACTTATCATCGAATATGTGAATCACCCCTTCTTCAAACAGCTTCATGCACTCAAATGATGTGCACTTGGCAATTTTGAGGTACTCATCGAGAGCGTCCACTAGAGTACCATATGCCAGTTGACGAATATCTGACGTACATTTCTGTAATGGAGATAGCCCATCACGGGTCAGACCATCCCTCCTTTGTGTGAACTCTGGATACCAATCGCTTAGAGCCTAGATGATACATTCAAAGAGAGGTCTTCTCATTCGAAATCTTCTGCGGAATACTTTGTCGGAGTAGATAGGATCCTCACAAAAGTAGTCACGTACCAACCATTGAGAAGCTTATTCACACGGTCTATCCACGTAAGTCCTCAGCAAACTTCTGGCAAGAGATCTTGCTTCATGTGCTTCCAAGGTATCATTCACCTCCATTGCTATCTCTTTAGCAAACGAGTGGATGGTGTATTACTGGGCTAGTAAGTCATCTAATGTGTACAAGGTGGATGGATCGACTATGTTTGCTTCAGGGTGTGTTTGGTTGAGTTGTAGATTCTTGAAAATCAGTTATGGGAAATCTGCTATGAAAAAGTAGCTGTGAGCCGACAACTATGAGAAAGCTGGAAGTTGTTTGGTTGTGGCAACTGCCAACTGTGGATTCTACGAGAAATGTCTGTAATGTCCCTATAAGACTCTGAGAGGTAATTTATATGCTAAAACAATTATTTGTACACGGGTTGACATACAAATAACCATTTGAAAAAGATTTGTACATCTTCCATGTGTGTACCCATCTACACAAAACAGCCACAAGATAAAAAATGGCAGCAACTTATTAGTGAACATGACAGTAAGATAAATAAGCAAAGCTTGTTCTAAACAATTAAACATAAACAAATATTGCTCCAAATATTCCAAACATAACGAAACAGATAAATAAAGTTGACAGAGTTGACGTACATATTATTCCATACATAAGCAAAGCTTGTTCTAAACAATTAAACATAAGCAAATATTGCTCCAAATATTCCAAACTTAACCAAACAGATAATGCTACGGGACAACAAGAATATTCTACATAAGCTTCCTCATCTCCTTTTCATGTTCCTTCTTTAGCAAATGAAGTCTTCCTTTATCTGTTTCAAGCAAGCTGAAAACTTCCTAAAATTCTGGCTTCATGATAAGAAATGTGGTTGTATGCATGATATCAGTTCCTTCCTCCACCCCACAATCTTTCACCATATTCAAGGCCTCGGCCATGCTTGGGACATGGCTGTTTTGAGGAGGAGCTGATGAAGCTTCAACACTTGATGCTATCTTTTCTGCTGCAGACTCTATCTTACTAGAAGTACCCTTGAACACCTGTAAAAATGGTTTTTTCTCTTCCTTCTCTTCAATAATAATGTTGGTTGCCTTACGTTTCTTGTCATTTTTTTCTTCAAAGAAGTTGACTTCATTTCTCCAATGTCATCAACTTTCTCATCTACAACCGCTACATCATCATCGGAGCTATCAGACAAGACTGCAAGGATGGAAGCAGTTGACCCATTGACATGGGCACTATCAAACATGATCTCTAAGGCCTCCAAGTTATCCGGTTCATGGTTTTTAAATTGTACATGCTTGCATTTCCTTCCGTTGGCTGGATCGTGGCACCTCTGAAATGCAATGTTCAGTATTAGATATTTCCAACAAATCAACAAGACAAAATAAATGCCTTGCAACAATATGTTCTTTCCACCATGCCTCATCACAGTCCACGGTTTTCCTTGCATCATCCCATCCAAGTCCAGTAGCATCATGTTTCAACTCCATAAAACATGTATAACTTCTTTTCAGATTGTCCCATTTATTCTTTAGCTGCAAATGCTCCCACTTTTTTCTAGTTTTTATTGCAAACTTTTCTTCAAGGTTCTTTAAGCCCACTTTATTCAAATGACCTAAAGGCCTATGCCCAGCAAGAACCTCATTTCTAGAAATTTCACAGAAATGCTTCACACTTTCTTTATCCCATACTGCCTTCTCTCCCATACTTCAATCCCACAAAAAATATTTTAGCTAACAGAACAATTGATGTAACAAAACAATAAGCTTACAAGATATGAAGGAAATCTAGTAACGTACAAGAACAGGAAATCAAGTAACATACATGAATAGGAAATCAAGTATGTACAGAGCAAGAAGGGGGATATACCTGTAGGTCTCCCGCCGGCCGGAGGTGGGCGTCGTTGCTGGAGGCGACGACACGGCGACCTGGTATTGAGGCGGCGACGATGGTTCGGATGGTGTCGATTGGCTCATTGGGGACAAGCCCATGGTCCTTGGAGTAGGGGAACAGGAGCGGCGGGGGCCTGTGATCCGATTTCGTGCCGGCGCGCTACCGGAGGCCGGCGGAGTAGGGCGGCAACACCAAACCCTAGTTTGGCGGCTGGGTGGTGCAGGAGTTGGGAAAAGAAACGTACAGGAGAGGAGGAGAGAGAGGAGTCGGGAGGAAGGAGAAAAGGAGTTTTCCACCCGTTTTTTCAGTACCTAGTGGCATGGTGGGTAAATACCCTGTTTTTCGTTCGCTATAACGCGGTGGAATCTGGGTCTCCACTCGATTCCAATTTGCACTGCAAAAATCTACCGCATTCGGGAAGTTGAGCTGCGCTGGGTACCCCTTTGGTTCAGATTCTTGCGTTTGGGTAGTGAATCTGGCTCTGGAATCCCAACCAAACACAGCCTCAACCTCCATGGTGTCTGCTTCATCAGAAGAAGACATATCATGGGAGAATTAGGAACATGTGGAGCACCCTACTGAAATGAGATAGGGAGATGCTATATACGTGTATATATGGTGCCTTACTAGGCTAGTAAGTCATCATACTAGAAACTGAAAGAAATCTAAAACGATCACACATAAATGACTAGAATCTGAAACCATCAGGTTCATACAACAAACTTGGCAGAACCATCAGGTTCAAACCGAAATAGGTTCTAGAAAACAATTCTTGCACGCCTAGTGCATGGAGTATCATAATAGTTCCAGAAACATCAAACATTCAGGTTCACACCTAAATGACTAGAGAAGAAACCATAAGGTTCACAAAATAATTAACCGATCGAGAGACAAACCATGAGGTAAATAAATGATACATCTTCATGCAGTAACTAAACCGCAGTAGCATAACCAAAAACTAATCATTGAACTTCCTCTTGATCACCTAGTCATCAAACACAACATTATTACATGAAAAAATTGTACAAACAACTACTCGAAGCCTATAACAAACAAAATTTTGTACAAGTAATGAAAATACCTGAATCTCCTTTAGGGAACAACATGACTTCCATTCTACTCAAAGCCTTAGAACGCTGGGCCTTTTCACCATCATCCATCTTAGATGTGTCGGCTAAAAGCATTTTGGTGTAAACATCCAACATTTTTGTATTGTTGTTTGTCTTTGTAGTTTCAAGATTTTGATTCGATAGAAGAACTTGGATATCTATCACCTTTTGGTGGTCCTTCATTGATTTATTATTAACCTCAATGAATTTGTCCCCTTCCCCAAGCTCTTTTGAGAGACCTCCTAACTTGCCTTTTGAAAAGGCTTGTGTTCCCCTGATACATTGCAAATGTATCTATAATTTTTGATGTTCCATGCTTGGTTTTATCCACTTTCTTGTATTTTGTCCATACTTTGGAGTACTTTTCATATGATTTCTTGGACTAACCTATTAACAAGAGCCATAGTGCCAGCTGCCTATTTTCTGCTGTTTTTGGTTCCAGGAAAGTCAGAAAATGAATATTCTCGGAATTGGACGGGACAAAAGCCAAAGTGCCTATTTTTCCGGAAGTCATCAGATGCCAGAATACGAGACGAAGAGGAGCCAGGGGGGCACCACACCACCTGGCCGCGCGGGCCAAGCCTAAAAAATTGCTATTAATGCTTCTTCAGTTGAAAATACTTGATTCCTTTCTTGTTTCTTATGCCTAACTTAAAGACGTTAAACAAAAGTACTTATTGGGAGATAACTCAAAAGTTTTAGATGAGTCTTGGAAGTTATTACTTCAGTAATAATCGCGCCTTATCCTTTTTATTTGCTTTTTGTGCCAAGAGTAACCTCTAATGAGAGAGAAGTAATGATTGGGAAAGTTGCTGTCCCGAAACAGATTTCTGTGCTTCACCGTAAAAATTCGTGTAAAATCTCTGAACTTCTTTTTGAGGCCTGAATTTTTGTGCTTCTGACCCAGGTTGTTATCTAACTTTTATTAGTTCGACACTTTTTGATTTGAGCAACAGAAGGTCTTCGAAAAAATTCGTCTTTACCTGGTGGTCTGTTCTGACAGATTTCTGCCATTTTCTGCGTTTGCTTCTTGTTGGTTCCTTTTTGAGTTCTTTTGGGGAATTGAGCTTTTTTAGGGAAGTGCTACAGTATCTAGTGTTCTAATGGAAGTTTATTTGGTGTTAGAACTGAACCTTAAGACTTATTTATCTTGAGTGCACTAATGTTGCTAATAAAGATTGTGTGAAGTTTTGTATGAAGGAAAATTTTAGGTGTATGGAAGGAATGAGTAATGAGATGAAAGATGGACTAAAGCTCAAGCTTGGGGATGCCACACGTGTCACCCCAAGAAATATCCAAGAAGTACAAGCGTCAAAGCTTGGGGATGCCCAAGGCATCCCTCTCTTTATCAATAAAAATCTCAGGTTTCTTCCAAACGCTTCATTTTTATTGTTTCATGCACAGTTGTGTTGTTCTTGGAGCGTCTTCTTTTTCATTTTTGTTTTGTTTTTTTTGTTTGCTTTTGGTTTTCTTAGTTTTCTGAATAAATTGGTTGGACCCCCTCTTTCATACATTGGTTTGCAAATAGTTTGGTTTGGTTTGAAAAAAAGAGTAGGAAAGTTCATGCTTATGTGGTAAAAAGAGCTCGTTTTTGACTGTGGCCTATGCTCTGTCATGCCATGCTTGATATTGTATTGGCTTTATGCTTAGTATTCTTTGCTGTAGCATGACTTGTTATAAACAATTGAGATTGCTTAATGTGCCTTGGATGAATCATGCGTTGTTTTAGCATATTAAAACATAGTATATTGGTATTCTCCTTTGATGCTTTATTTGGGTTCACTTGGCGCATGCTCACACCATGTTATGACTATCTCGAGTCACCATAGCCTTTATGATCCTTTAGTTTTCAACTTGTAGTATCACTTTATGCTTTGATCAATGATGTTTTGTCGCTCTGCATGATTATGGCCATTATTGCTCTCTTAGTTTGTCGCTCCCAGTCTTTTGCTAGCTTCCACAACTAAGTATGAGTTCCACTCATGCATCCAACTCCCTAAACCAAGTTATTTCAAAGAGTCCACCATACCTACCTACTAGATTATGCTATTCCAAGTATATTCATGCTTTTGTTTACCTTCCCAATTAAAATTGTTATGAGAAAACTAGTGATTAAAGCTCTCACAAACTTGATGGCACACTTTACTTTTTTGCATTTAATAAACTTGAACCATTGGGTCCTTCTTTGTTGCGTATATGCTTGAACTTTATAAGTTGAAATTAGCAGAACCATGTATCATGGGGAACGCTTTCAACATTGCACTTGTACTTTGTACCCCGTTGATATCATGTTCTTTTGCTTACGGATCCCGACGGTGTGAAATAAAAGTGGAACTTGTAAGATCATGGAGTTTGTATGTGTGTTAGAGAAACGCCTGGGCCGCTAGCCTAAGCCATGCCTAATCATGGTGGAAACTTGCAGCATCACCATAATAAGCACTCTATGAAGCATCCTCAATAAAAACTATTGCAAATAGCAAATAAAAAGATCGCTGAGATGCTCATTGCCTGCTTGCCTTGTCATTTTGATTATGGGAAGGCTCTTGTATCATGTGCAAGGGGTACCCCATCGGCGGTTCTTTATGATACACATGTACTTACAATGACAAGAGCTTACTTGTGACTAAAGTTGAGTTGCATGAGGATCGGTCTTCGTAAGTAAGGGGCATGGGATTTCGGTTTATAACTTGTCAAGCATATCCTCTTAGTTGTGATACTTTAACCTTAATCACCTTAAAGATGCTTATGATAGGGGCAATGAGAGCTGAAAGCTATAAGTACCATAATTTTTGGAAGCTCTTTATGAGACTTGAATCCCTACTTCCTTATGTGAAGGCCTTTCTTCCACCATTATATTGAGTCTCCACCTTCTACCTTTATGCACCTACTTTGAGAGCATAGTGGCCATTCTTAGTTCTATGTGCATTGTCCCAAGACTAGTTGATTGATGCATAACTTGATATTGCTTGCTTTAAACTATTTGTATCTAGTCACCCTTATGAACTTTGAAGGTGTCCTATGCATTTATATTTGCTACTCTATGAGGGACAAGCTGAATGCTATTTTGCTATGTTTTCTTTATGTGAAACAAACAAACGTCTTGCAAAGCATTATTATTCATGAATCTTTTGTTTGTGCCTTTTCATGTTGCATCATAGTTTCTTTGCCTTATTGCTAGAACTTTGTCTTTCATGTTATGATTGAAGTACTATGATCCCATCTTTGAATGTTTTACAAACACTTTGATCAAGTCTTTGATGGTGCATGTCACCTCAAAAATTATTCTTTGTTTTTTATCACTTACCTACTCGAGGACGAGCAGGAGTTAAGCTTGGGGATGTTGATACATTGCAAATGTATCTATAATTTTTTATGTTCCATGCTTGGTTTTATCCACTTTCTTGTGTTTTGTCCACACTTTGGAGTACTTTTCATATGATTTCTTGGACTAACCTATTAACAAGAGCCACAATTGCTTACCGCTGTTTTCTGCTGTTTTTGGTTCCAGGAAAGTTAGAAAATGAATATTCTCGGAATTGGACGGGACAAAAGCCAAAGTGCCTATTTTTCTGGAAGTCATCAGATGCCAGAATACGAGACGAAGAGGAGCCAGGGGGCCACCACACCACCTAGCCGCGCGGGACAATCCTGGCGGCGCCAGGGGGTGGTGTGGCCAGCCCAAGCACCCCCTCGGCCTCTCCTTCCGCCTATATATTACCATCAGGACGAAAAACCTAAGTATCCGATCAAAAATCCACGAAAGAGTCTATAGCCGCCGTCATCTCCATCCCTAGATCGGGAGGGATCTGAAGGTCTCTCCGGCACCCTGCCGGAGAGGGGAATTCACCCTGGAGGCCTTCTTCATCATCATGCAAGCCTCCAGTGTGATGCGTGAGTAGTTCATCCTTGGACTACGGATCCATGTAGTAGCTAGATGGCTGGTTTCTCCTCCTTTGTGCTTTCATGTTTAGATCTTGTGAGCTCAGTTCATGATCAAGATCATCTATTTGTAATCCATACATGTTGTGTTTATGGGGATCCGATGGATATTGAGATGCTATTTCAGATTGATTATTGATTCTATCATGTCTTTGTTATTTGTGATCTTGCATGCTTTCCGTTGTTAGTAGCTATCTTGGCCAAGTAGATGCTAGCAACTCCAAGAGTTAGTATTTATGCTCGATAGTGGGTTCATGCCTCTCGTAATCTGGGGAAGTGACAGAAATCTCTAAGGTACTAGATGTGCTGTTGCTACTAGGGAGAAAACAACAATCCTTTGTTCATAGAACAATCGTATTGTTTACATTACACGCAATTCATAAAGCAATAATCTGTTGCTTGTAACTTAATACTGGAGGGGGTTCAGATGATAACCTGAAGGTGGATTATTAGTCATAGATGCAGTTGGATGGCGGTCTATGCATAATGTTGTAATGCCCAATCAAGTTCCAAAGGAGTCAAGATGATTAGTATATGCATATATTGCTTTCTCGGTGTTTGTCAATTGCCCCGCTGTAATTTGTTCACCCAGCATATTATCTATCTTAAGGAGAGCCACCTCTAGTGAACTATGGATCCTGATCCTTTTTCTTTACATACAATCTACAAACTGTTTACTGTTTTGTGTTTACTTTCTGCAAACTATTACTTCCTTCCATTCGATACGTTCAATCCTTTGTTTTCAGCAAAACACGGTGGCATTGACAACCTCATCGCAAGTTGGGGACAGAGTTTTGTGGTTGTGTTGTGCAGGTCTCCACGTTGCTACTAGCACCGGTAGTGCGCCCTGCCAAGGCTCAGCTAGCAACACCTTTGGGGTGTTTCCTTGCTCGTACTGGTTCGATTAAACCTTGGTTTCATAACTGAGGGAAACTTGCTGCTGTGCTCATCATACCTTCCTCTTGGGGTTCCCAACAAGCTCTACATCAACACTGAGACATCATCCCCCATGTGTGGTTTTGGTTATTAATGACAATCTTTATGGACTAATGTTTGCATTGAGTTACACTTGTAGGAATTGTCTATTAGCATTGCTTGGACCATATGTTGGTGTCAAGGTAAAAATGAAGAACAAGAATAAGAAAGAAAAGAAGATCAAGAGTGTCTTGAAGAATAAGATGGAGTTCATCATGTGTATCTTCAAGATATCATCCTAATGAAGAAAGTGTTAGGAATGATGCCCTAGAGGCTCACATTCTGCCTTATATTTGTAACCCGGAATCCATCTAAGAGCTAGTTTTATATGTCACCGCAATTATTACAGGTGTGGAACCATATATTTGTATCTAGCTCTAACTAGTTTATCCTTAGTCGTTTTAGGTTGGGAGGGAAACCCACTACCGAGACTAATTTGTAAGGCGGAAGCTAACAATGTTTCATGTGTCATGAGCATAGAGATGTTATTCGACTTGCATTGGCTAGTCGGAAGAGGTACGGTACCTGGACTGATCCAAAGGTTAGTAGGACGTGAGCACACCTTCATATGCTACGACTAATACAATGGAATCCTTAGACCTAAGGGGATCGCACGATCTGAGTTGTGGGGAAGCCGGCTTTGACTCCATCTAATGCTAACCGTGACTAGGAGTCATACGGGTGGTCTTGGGCTGACTTCGAAGCAAGCTACATGACGTGGATCAACCAAGACAGAATTTCACCCTCCATCTCGGAGAGATATTTTTTGGGCCCTCTCGTGTGATATGATTCAGAAGCATGGCCATGCGCTACTCAATCAAGTGTTGTTCGAGGTAGTCTGACTTAGTGAAGCCGGAGGGAATCAGTTATGACTGTAACGAGAAGAGAGTTAAACCGGCACTGAGATGACATAATCTCCCCTGCAGTTTATCACCAATATCGTGAGGCAAAAGGACTCATACAAATCGTCACATTGAGGGCACTTGCGTAAACCAGGAGTTAGTAAGTCTTGCTAGAGGCCGCTACTGATTATCAGCTCTAGTTGTAAAGTCACTGAGATACAACTCTGAACGATTATTGAGTTGTTTCAGTCTTACCGTAAGCCTGTGGGATCGCACACTTAAGAGAGTGGAACTAGGTGGATGTTGATCCGACTATCATAAGCCGACAAGTTGGACTTGTTCGGACAGGGACACGTGTCAATGGGTTGGACCCTATTTGACTAGGGTTAGGGTTTAGGACTGAGGGATACAAGTGTTGTGTGCCCTCACCTACTCGCCTATATAAAGAAAGGTGGGTGGCGGCGGACAAATAATCCAGTGTTGCTTCCTAGGGTTTTGCTAGACTTCGCAATTCCCACCTTCCTATCCCGCGGCAGCAAGGCCGAGATTAGCATCTCACTTACTGTTGTTCCACCTTATATGTGTGTGAGATAGCGGAGGCACCACATTTGCGGTGCTTGTTGGCGGTGTTGGGTGGCGAAGTCAGAGGCAGAAGGAAGAGGAGCACGGAGCCGGTGATGAGGTGGTCCCAGGATCGAGTAGTTTGCCAAAGCCGGATGAGACGAGGGGTACATAAGGCACAACCATGATGCGCTTCCTTAGTGTCTGCACTTGCGTGTCGTGAGGTACGAGATATTGCCTTTGACCTTGGCCGGATCTTGGGGTGGCTCGCCAGAGTTCTGGCCATAGCAGAAAAGTTTTTGTTTCTGGCCTGGCTCTGCGTGTTGTCCTATAGCGGTATCAGAGCATTGGCTTTAGGTTTTTGGCCTAGTTCTTGCGCATGAGATGCACTAGTGGTAAATATTGGATCTTTTTTGCTGTTTTTCGTTTGCATTTTTTATCTGTTTTGATCTAGGGAAGTGGCCGCATATGGTTTGTCTTGGCCAAGAAGTTGGTCAACACTGGTCCAGATCTGAGTGGGATATCACGTGGGTGACGTCCATGATCAACCACTAAAGTTGTTTTTCTTGTTGGACAAGAATAGCACAGTTGTACCCTATCAAAAGTTATAGTTAAAAGTTAGCTAGTGTGAGCCAGAAAGGTTCCGACTTGCAGTTTCATTTGATTCTTTTTCCCTCAAATAAGGTCTAGTTGTATTACCCTGCCATTTGCTGCAACACTACAAGTCAGACAATTTTGGTTAGTGGGCTCATATTTTTGGGGCACTACTAATTCTCTTCAATAAAGTGTGAGGGATTCAGACTCTCTCGGCAGGGCACTTGGTAGCTAGACGGAGCTATCACAATAGTTGTGGGCTTCGGGGGTAAGGAGGGTTATCAGATAATCCAACAGGAATCGGATAGATATGTGATTGGCAAGGTGTTGCCTACTTGGAAGGTTCTCCAGCTAGTAGTGACACAAAGGCTCACTAGTCGGATAACTGACTAGGATCCTGAATCACTGTCGACTGTCAGAGGATATCAGTCTCAGTCGGAGTGTGCATGATTAAAGAGTTTAATCAGACTTCTCCTATTACAGATACATTGTGTTATGTGTTTTGCATCTTTCATTTGTCAATGGCACCTACTAGCACCGTACGAATTTCTAGTTTTGTGTTGCGTATGATCCTTGAGAAGGACAGGATGAATGGAACAAACTTTACCAACTAGTATCATAACTTGAGAATCATTCTCAGGCAAGAGAAGAAGGAACAAGTCCTAGATAATCTGATTCCAAACGAGCCAGGCAATGATGAGCCTAATGCTATAATAACCACTTTTCACTGGGCTCGGGATGAGTCGACAGAAGTCAACTGCCTCATGCTTGCTCATATGGAGCTGGAACTGCAACAACAATTCGAGAATGTTGAGGCGTATGATATGATCGTTGCCCTCAAGAGCATGTTTGAGACGTAGGCTAGGACAGAGGGGTACAATGATTGGTTACAAGCCGAAAGACGGAAATCCACTAGGATTGCACATGATCAATATGGCCGCATATGTGCAGTCCTTGGACCACCTGGGTTTTCCCTTGAGCGAAGACTTTGCTACTGACATTCTCCTGAATTCTCTTCCTATTGCATATGGCCCATTCATTTCGAACTACCATATGCATGCCATGGATAAGAAACTGGCATAACTCCAAGGGATGCTCAAGACAGCAGAAGCCGACATCAAGAGAGGAGGTACCAATCAAGTGTTGATGGTGCAGAACACTTCCAAGATCAAGCAGAAGTCTTGGTCTAAGAAGCCAAACCAAAGGGAGATGGCACACTGGATACAAGTCACAACATCATCTCAGTGACTAGCAAGCCAGCAAAACCTCTGGATAGAGTATGCTTTTACTGTAAAGGAGAGGGTCACTAGAAGAGGAACTGCGATAAGTACAAGGCTGATAAATCCAAGAGTGGAAATATGACTTCCGACTAAGGTACACTTGTTGTAAATGTTATAGACATTTATCTTGCTGACACTCCTAGCAGCACCTGGGTATATGATACTGGATCGGTTGTTCATGTGTGCAACTCGATGCAGGGACTAGTAAGGTATAGGAGCATGGCGAAAGGGGAGATTGACATCAGAGTCAGAAATAAAGCAAGAGTTGCTATGTTAGCTGTAGGGATGATGCAACTCTAGTTACCTTCAGGATTTGTACAAGAACTAAATAAGTGTTATTATGTTCCTGTACTAAGCCAAAACATCATTTCTGCCTCATGTTTGATGGAGCGAGGTTATGAGTCGAATATTAAGAACAATGGTTGTTCCTTTTATTTGAATAATGTGTTTCATGGCTATGCATCTATCCAAGCCAGACTTTTTATGCTTGATCTTGAATGTAAATTAGTCTATAACTTGAATGCTAAAAGGTTGAAGCCTAGTGATCTTATTTCTAATTGTCTATGGCATTGTCACCTTGGTCATATCAGTTGGAAACGCATGCAGAAGCTCCATGGTGATGGACTTCTGGATTCGTCTAGCTTGGAGCCGTTCGAGACATGTGAATCTTGTTTGTTGGGAAAGATGACCAAGACACCTTTCACAAATATTTGTGAGAGGGCATCCGGCTTGCTAGAACTGATACATAGCAATGTATGCAGTCCAATGAGCACGACAACCAGAGGTGGTTATGAGTATTTTTTCACATACACGGATGAATTTAGTAGATTGGCTATGTCTACCTGATGAAATCCAAGTTGGAAAACTTTGAAAAGTTCAAAGAGTTTCAGAGTGAAGTGCAAAACCAACTCGACAATAATATTAAATTTTTGTGATCAGATTGTGGAGGCGAATATATGAGCCATGAGTTTGACTACCATCTCAAGAGTTGTGGAATAGTTCTGCAGCTCACCCCACCAGGAACACCTCAGAGAAATAGTGCATCAGAAAGGCGAAACTGAACCTTGTTAGACATGGTGAGGTCGATGATGAGTAAGAAGGATCTAACTTTATCATTCTGGGGGGTTTGTCTAGAGACAACAACTATAACACTAAACAAAGTACCATCTAAATGAATATAAAAATACCACATGAGATGTGTACGGGCAAGAAGCCAACCTTAGCTTTTCTCAAGATTTAGGGATGTGAAGCTTTTGTCAAGAGATTGCAATCCGACAAGCTCAGTCCCAAGTCGGATAAAGTAGTTTTCGTAGGCTACCCTAAGGAAACTTTGGGTTACTATTTCTACAACCAAGAAGAGGGCAAAGTGTTTGTCGCTCAAAACGGTGTCTTTCTAGAGAAAGAGTTTCTAAGATGGAAAGATAATGGGAATAGGGTGCATCTCGAAGAAATTCGGGATCCACCGACTTGGGACAAGTTGGCAACCTTGGATCTTGAGCCGGACATTGTGCCTAAGCCGGCAAATGCACCAGAGCCTCGAATATCATTAAGATTATGTGGAGACGTACTTCTGCTAGACGGTGATGAGCCGACTACTTATCAGGATGTGATGGGAAGTACTGATTCTAAGTCATGGCTTGGAGCCATGAGATTCGAGTTAAAGTCCATGGATGACAATCAAGTTTGGAACTTGGTTGATCTGCCAGATGGTGCAAGATCCATAGAGAGCAAATGGGTCTTTAAGAGGAAAATTTACCAAGACAGAAATGTTTCTATCTATAAAGCACAGCTTGTCACGAAAGGGTTCCGACAAGTTCAAGGAGTTGACTACGATGAGACTTTCTCGCCAGTAGCGATGCTTAAGTCGGTAAGGATCATGTTAGCACTAGCTGCATATTTCGATTGGGAGATATGGCAAATGGATGTAAAAACAACTTTCCTTAATGGAAAGTTAACCGAGGATGTGTATATTATACAACTCGAGGGTTTTGTCAATCCGGCTAGTCCTAAGAAGGTTTTCAAGCTTCGGAAATCCATCTATGGATTGAAGCAAGCAAGTCGGAGTTGGAACATTTGTTTTGATGAAGTGGTCAAATTGTTTGGCTTCATCAAACTTGAGCAGGATTCCTGTACATATAGGAAGTTTAGTGAAAACTCGGTTGTTTTTCTACTATTGTATGTAGATGACATATTGTTAGTCAGAAACAACGTTCCAATGTTGCAAGAAACCAAGAATTCTTTGGAAAGGTGTTTCCAAATGAAGGACTTGGGTGAGGCGACATTTATACTGGGAATCAAGATATGTAGAGATAGATGCCAGAGGCTCATAGATTTGAGTCAGAGTACACATAGCAAAAAGATATTAAAGAGGTTCAATATGGATTCAGCTAAGAAGGGGTTCTTATCGATGGCGTGTGGAATCCGACTTAGCAAGACTCAATGCCCAACGTTGGCTGATGAGCAAAGTCAGATGGAGAGGATACCTTTTTTGGTTCGGTAGTAGGATCGATCATGTATGCGATGATATATACTAGGTCGGATATTTCCTATACTCTGAGTGTAACGGGAATATATCAGTCATATCCTAGTGAAAGCCATTGGATAGCAGTAAATAATATCTTTAAGTACTTGAGATGTACTCAAGATGAGTTCCTAGTCTATGGTGGTGAGGAAGAGCTAGGTGTAAAGGGTTACATGGATTCTAGCTTGCAGACCGACCTGGATGACTCGCACTCGCAATCCGGCTATGTGTTCATAGTGAATGGAGGTACAATGATCTAGAAAAGTTCCAAGCAAAAATCGGTGGCCGATTCACTATGGAAGCTGAGTATGTTGCTGCCTCAGAGGCGACAAAAGAAAGAGTTTGGATCAAAAAAAATCAGATTGAACTCGAGGTTGTTCTGGGCTCATCTAGTCCGTTAGACGTGTATTGTGACAATACTGGTGATATTGCACAAGCTAAGGAGTGATACGTCCATAACGTATCTATATTTTTTGATGGTTTATGCTAATAATATGCTTTTGATACTCCTTTTTATATAAAGTTTATGATTTATATGGGCTAACCTACTAATAGATGCAAAAGTGTACAATGTTTTTGTTGTATATACTTTGATGTGTAGGAATTACCAAAAATACAAGTGGAAACCTTGTTGGAGTCAAATTGGGATTTTTCAGAAATCTGTCTCAGAACTCTTTTTGAAGATGGTCATGTTTCGGGTCGAAGACGGCGTCAAACGGAAAACTCTTCAACTAAAAAGTTGTTGGAAATTTCGCTACAAATGTTCTGGACATAAAATTTAGCTCATTCCAAATCCGTACGGGCCCCATAGACCCAATTTACTACAGCCCAAGATGGGGTGACAGGAATCCGAGAAGCTATATAAAGGGAGGAAACCTAATTCGTGGGAGACACCTCCACCAATGAATTTGCAGCCACCAAAGCCACGTTTTTGCCTCCCCATGCATCCCATCTCTATGGGGAAGGGCTCTCAAGAAGCCATGAAGGAAGGGTGCTAAGGGGCGGTGCTCCCCTATGATACCGGTGGCGGGGAAGGAGTCCTCCGTGCTGCCGCCGGCACCGCCGCCGTATCCTCTTCACCATCTTCACCGCCATATCCATCGTTGTTGCTGACTCCCATGATGAGGAGGGAGTAGTTCTCTCTCGAGGCTAAGGGTTCTACCGGTAGCTATGTGTCCATCTCTCTCTCTATGCATGATCATATTGTGATCATGAGCTTTGTAATCAAGTAGATCTACCTGGCTACTCAAGTGCTTTAATAGATCTCTGCTCTCCCCATGTGTGTGAAAGTGACAACATGCACACCATGGTGGCACTTAGGCTAGAGATTACAAATACTTGTTATGAGTTATATTTGGAGTTGGATGTCTCTATGAAATTGTGGTGTTTGTTGGAACCATCTAGAGCTCAAGGTGACAGTGTGGGGTTATCTAGATGGGGAAAGTGAACTTTGAGGAGTGTTGTTATATACCATGGATTAGAGTGTCCAACCGGAGAGTAGTTCAGAGTAGTATCATAAAGAGAATATATTTATATGAGAGTGTTCACTAGTGAAAGTATGATCCCTAGACCTTGTTTCTAAGCATTGAAACACCGTTTGCAACTAGATCTGTTACATGTTTGCTTGCTTCCATATTTATTTCAGTTTTCCTTTAATCTCTTCCACGCCATCAAAGCTATTTTCTGGCACCGTTACCACTTATAATTATCCATACCACTTGTATTTCACTATCTCTTCGTCGAACTAGTGCACCTATACACCTGACAAGTGTATTGGGTGTGTTGGGGACACAAGAGACTTCTTGTATCTTGATTGCAGGGTTGCTTGAGAGGGATACCTTTGACCACTTCCTCCCTGAGTTCGATACACCTTGGGAAATCCACTTAAGGGAAAATTGCTGTTGTTCTACAAACCTCTGCACTTAGAGGCCCAACAACTGTCTACAAGAATAGAAGTGTGTAGACCAAGCTCTTTTCTGGCGCCGTTGCTGGGGAGGTAAGGTAAAAGGTACTCAATCCTCCAGCTCGAAGTTATTTCCTTTAGATTCTGCAATTTTGTCTTTTTGTTTCTTGTTTTCACTAGTTAGGCTTAATGGAAAACAACAACAAAATTAGAGAGCTTTATAGTATTTATCTTGAGTTAGGACATGAACTGTTTGAAGAGAAAATTAAAAAACCTATGGAACTTTATTTGCATGCTAATAGCAATGTTGTTAGTATGAATTATTTGGATACCATTATTGCTAATGCCATGCAAAATTCTAAGCTTGGGGAAGCTAGTCTTTATGAAAATGATCTTTTTAGTTTCCCAGCTTTGGAAGATAGCTATTCTATTGCTTATGATGATACAAAACCTCCAATATATGATGATTACAATGATGAGTATGATATTTTCAGTCCACCTACTATTAAGGAGAAATTAATTATGATTACAATATGCCTCCTATATTTGATGACTATGGTGATGAGAATAATAATGATAGCTATTTTGTTGAATTTGCTCCCACCACAATTAATAAGAATGACTATGCTATGTGGAGAGTAATAATCATTTTATGCATGTGGCTCATGATAAAAATGTTTTATGTGATAGTTATATTGTTAATTTTATTCATTATTCTACTGAAAGTTATTATGAGAGAGGGAAACATGGTTTTATGTATCTCAAAAATATTAAGTTTCCCATCTTTATGTTGAAATTTTTGAAGTTGCACTTGTTTTGCTTTCCTATGCTTGTTGCTTTGTGCTTTCATGACTTGTTTATTTACAATATTCCTATGCATAGGAAGTGGGCTAGACTTAAATTTTCTTTGAATTTGCTTCTTGATACTCTCTTTTACTTCAATTTATATTTCTTATGTGAGCATCTTCTCAAACTATCATGCCTAACTTAAAGGCATTAAAGAAAGGTACTTACTAGGAGATAACCCAAAAGTTTTAGTTGAGTCTTGGAAGTTATTGCTTTAGTAATAACCTCTCCTTATCATTTTTGTGTGGTTTTTGTGCCAAGAGTAACCTCTAATGAGAGAGAAGTAATGCTTGGAAAAGTTGCTGTCCCGAAATAGATTTTTGTGCTTTGTCGTAAAAATTCGAGAAAAATCTCTCTAGGTCGGTTTGAGCTATAATTGTTTGTGCTTCTGTCTCAGGTTGTTATCTAACTTTCATTAGTTCAACACTTTTCGATTTGAGCAACATAAGGTCTTCGAAAAAATTGGTTTTTACCTGCTGGTCTGTTTTGACAGATTTCTGCCATTATTTGCATTTGCCTCTTAATCTCTTTCTCTCTGAGTTCTCCTTGATCATTTGAACTCTTTAAAGGAAGTGATACAGTAGCTTGTGTTTTAATGGAAGTTTTACTTTTGTTGAAACTGAACCAAAATACTTATTATCTTAAGTACACTAATGTTGCTAATGAAGAGTGTGTGAAGTTTTGTATGAAGGAAATTTTCAGGTGTAGGGAAAGAATGATGTAATGAGATGAAGAATGGATAAAAGCTCAAGCTTGTGTATGCCACCCCATGTCACCCCAATAAATATTCAAGAGGTACAAGCATCAAAGCTTGGGGATGCCCAAGGCATCCCCTTCTCCATCAATAACAAATCCCAGGTTTCTTCCAAACACTTCATTTTTATTGTTTCATGCACAATTGTGTTTTTCTTGGAGCGTCTTCGTTTTCGTTCTTAGTTTTCGTTTGCTTTGTTTGCTGTAATAAGTTGGTTGGATCCCAACACTTCTTTTGAAGTGAGACACACTCTGCTTTCATTGTTTAGAACATTCTAGTTTTCATTCTTATTGTTTTGTGAGTGTTCTCTTTTGCTAGCACTGGGTTTAGCCTTAGTTTTCTTGTGCTTTCATCTTAGAACTTTTTAGTTCTTCCTTTTGGATTTGTGAGACAAGCTCACTGATCTTTATTTATTATTTTCTTTGTGAGTTCTTTCAAATAAGTTGGTTTGGATTGGAAAAGAGTAGGAAAGTTCATACTTAAGTGGTAAAAAGGAGCTTGTTTTTTACTATGGCTTAGACTTTATCATGTCATGCTAGATGTTGTTTTGGCTTTATGCTTAGTGATCTTTGCTGTAGCATGACATGATATAAACAATTGAGATTGCTTAATGTGCCTTGAAAGAATCATGCGTTGTTTTAGCATATTAAAGCATAGTATTGTGGTATTCTCCTTTAATGCTTTATTTGGGTTGACTTGGCGCATGCTTACACCATGTATGACTATCCCAAGTCACCATAGCCTTTATGATCCTTTAGTTTTCGACTTGTAATATCACTTTATGCTTTAATTAATGATGTTTTGTCGCTTTGCATGATTATGGCCATTATTGCTCTCTTAGTTGGTTGCTTCCAGTCTTTTGCTAGCCTCCATAACCAAGTATGAGTTCCACTCATGCATCCAACTCCAAATAAAACCAAGTTATTCCAAAGAGTCCACCATACCTACCTATTAGCATTTGCTATTCCAAGTATATTCATGTTTTTATCTACCTTCCGAATTAAACTTGTTATGTGAAAATTAGTGATTAAAGCTCTCACGAACTTGATGGCACACTTTACTTTCTTGCACTTAATAATATTGAACCATTGTGTCCATCTTTGTTGCGTATATGCTTGCGCTTTATAAGTTGAAGTTAGCAGAACCATGTATCATGGGGAATGCTTTCAACATTGCACTTATATTCCGTTGATATCATGATTCTTTTTCTTATGGATCCCGGTGGTGTGAAATAGAAGGGGAACTTGTAAGATCATGGAGTTTGTATGTGTGTTAGAGAAACGCCTTGGCCGCCAGCCTAAGCCATGCCTAATCATGATGGAAACTTGTAGCATAACCATAATGATCACTTTATGAAGCATCCTCAATAAAAAACCTATGCAAATAGCAAATAAAAAGATCGCTAAGATGCTCATTGTCTTCTTGCATTGTCATTTTGATTATGGGATAGCTCCTGTATCATGTGCAAGGGGTACCCCGTTGGCGGTTCTCTATGATACATATGTACTTACAATGACAAGAGTTTACTTGTGACTGAATTTGAGTAGCATGAGGTTCGGTACTCGTAAGTAAGGGGCATGAGATTTCAACTTATAACTTGTCAAGCATATCCTCTTAGTTGTGTCACTTTAACCTTAATCACCTAAAAGATGCTTATGATATGGGCAATGAGAGCTAAAAGCTAATAAGTACCATAATTTTTGGAAGCTCTTTATGAGACTTGAATCCCTACTTCCTTCTATGAAGGCCTTTCTTTTACTTTTATGTTGAGTCTCCATCTTTTATCTTTATGCACCTATTGAGAGAGCATAGTGGCCATTCTTACTTTAATGTGCATTGTCCCAAGACTTATTGATTGATGCATAACTTTGATATTGCTTGTTCTTAAACTACTTGTATCTAGTCACCCTTATGAATTTTGAAGGTGTCCTATGCATTTATGTTTTGCTACTCCATGAGGGATAAGCTGAATGCCACTATGCTATGTTTTCTTTATGAGAAACAAACAAACGTCTTGCAAATCATTGTTATTCATGAATCTTTTGTTTGTGCCTTTTTCATGTTACAACATAGTTGCTATGTCTTATTGTTAGAACTCTATCTTTTATGTTCATGTTTAGAGTACCTTGATCCCAGCTATCAATGCTTTTATAATAATGATGATCAAGATTGTGTTGGTTGCGTGTCACCGCAAAAATTATATTGTTTTTATCGTTTACCTACTCGAGGACGGGCAGGAACTAAGCTTGGGGATGTTGATACATCAATAACGTATCTATAATTTTTGATGGTTTATGCTAATAATATGCTTTTGATACTCCTTTTTATATAAAGTTTATGATTTATTTGGACTAACCTACTAATAGTTGCAAAAGTGTACACTGTTTTTGTTTTATACTTTGATGTGTAGGAATTACCAAAAATACAAGTGGAAACCTTGTTGGAGTCAAATTGGGATTTTCCAGAAATCTGTCTTAGAACTCTTTTTGAAGATGGTCATGTTTCGAGTCAAAGACGGCGTCAAACGGAAAACTTCAACTACAAAGTTGTTGGAAATTTCCTACAAACGTTCTGGACATAAAATTTAGCTGATTCCGAATCCGGACGGGCCCGATAGACCCGATTTACTGCAGCCGGGGTGACGGGAATCCAAGAAGCTATATAAAGGGAGGAAACCTAATTCGTGGGATACACCTCCACCCACGAATTTGCAGCCACCAAAACCACGTTTTTGTCTCCCCCATGGATCCCATCTCCATGGGGAAGGGCTCCCAAGAAGCCATGAAGGAAGGGTGCTAAGGGGCGGTGCTCCCCTATGATACCGATGGCGGGAAAGGAGTCCTCCGCGCCGCCGCCGGCGCCGCCGCCGGCTCCTCTTCACCATCTTCACCGCCATCACCATCTTCACTGCCATATCCATCGCCGTTGCTGACTCTCATGATGAGGAGGGAGTAGTTCTCTCTCAAGGCTAAGGGTTCTACCGGTAGCTATGTGTTCATATCTCCCTCTATGCATGATCATATTGTGATCATGAGCTTTGTAATCAAGTAGATCTACCTTGCTACGCAAGTGCTTTAATAGATCTCTGCTCTCCCCATGTGTGTGAAAGTGACAGCATGCACACCATGGTGGCACTTAGGCTAGAGATTACAAATACTTGTTATGAGTTATATTTGGAGTTGGATGTCTTTATGAAATTGTGGTGTTTGTTGGAACCATCTAGAGCTCAAGGTGATAGTGTGGGGTTATCTAGATGGGGAAAGTGAACTTTGAGGAGTGTTGTTATAGCCCTACCATGGATTAGAGTGTCCAACCATAGAGTAGTTCAGAGTAGTATCATAAAGAGAATATATTTATATAAGAGTGTTCACTAGTGAAAATATGATCCCTAGGCCTTGTTTCTAAGCATTGAAACACCGTTTGCAACTAGATATGTTACATGTTTGCTTGCTTCCATCTTTATTTCAGTTTTCCTTTAATCTCTTCGACGCCATCAAAGCTATTTTCTGGCACTGTTACCACTTATAATTATCCATACCACTTGTATTTCACTATCTCTTCGCCGAACTAGTGCACCTATACACCTGACAGGTGTATTGGTGTGTTGGGGACACAAGAGACTTCTTGTATCTTGATTGCAGGGTTGCTTGAGAGGGATACCTTTGACCACTTCCTCCTTGAGTTCGATAAACCTTGGGTAATCCACTTAAGGGAAACTTGTTGCTATTCTACAAACCTCTGCACTTGGAGGCCCAACAACTATCTACAAGAATAGAAGTGCGTAGACATCAAGGAGCCATGAGCACACCATAAGAACACACACATACTCAAGAAATTTCACCTGATTCGATAGTTCTTCGATTGCGGAGAAATTAAGCTATGCAAGGTACACACGGATGCAAATGTTGCAGACCCGTTGACCAAGCCACTTCCACAACCTAAGTTTGAGGCGCACGTTAGAGCGATGGGCATGAGATGCCTAAGGCCTGGAGATGCCTAAGTGTTCGACTCTAGTGCAAGTGGGAGACTATTAGGAATGATGGCTTAGAGGCTCACATTCCGCCTTGTATTTGTAACCCGGAATCCAGCTTAGAGCTAGTTGTATATGTCACTACAATTGTTGCAGGTCTGGAACCATATACTTGTATCTAGATCTAGCCAGTTTTTCCTTAGTCGTTTGAGGTTGTGAGGGAAACCCACTGCCGAGACTAATTTGTAAGTCGAAATATGACAATGTTTCACGTGTCATGAGCATAGAGATGATATCCACCTTGCATTGGCTAGTAGGAAGAGGTATGATAGGCAGACCGATCCAAAGGTTAATAGGATGTGAGCACACCGTCATACGCTCCAACTAACATAATGGAATCCTTAGACCTGAGGGGATCGCACGATCCGAGTTGTGGAAAATCTGGCTTTGACTCCATCTAACGCTCACCGTAACTAGAAGTCATAAGGGTGGTCTTGGGCCGACTTCGAAGCAAGCTGCGTGACGTGGATCAACCAAGATGGAATTCCCCCCATCTCAGAGAGATATTCTTTGTGCCCTCTCGTGTGATATGATTCAGAAGCATAGCCATGCGCTACTCTATCAAGTGTTGATTGAGGTAGTCTGACTTAGTGAAGCCGGAGGGAATCAGTTATCACTATAACAAGAAGAGGGTTAAACTGGCACTGGGATGACAGAATCTCCCTTGTGCTTTATCACCAATATCGTGAGGCAAAGGGACTCAGATAGATTGTCATCTTGCATAAACCGGGTGTCGGCAAGTCTTGCTAGAGGCCTCTACTGATTATCAGCTCTAGTCAGAAAGTCATTGAGCTACGACTCTGACTGAATGATTACTAAGTTGTGTTCGGCTTACCGTAGGTCTACGGGATCGCACACTTAAGAGAGTGGAACTAGGAGGATGCTGATCTGACTATCATAAGCTGACAAGTTGGACTTGTTCGGACAGGGACACGTGTCAATGGGTTGGACCCACTTTGACTACGGTTAGGGTTTAGGACCGAGGGACACAAGTTGTGTGTGCCCTCACCTACTCGCCTATATAAAGGAAGGTGGGTGGCGGTGGACAAACACTCCAGTGTTGCTTCCTAGGGTTTCGCTAGATTTGGCAATTCCCACCTTCCTGTCCCGCGGTAGCAAGACCGAGACTAGCATCTCACTTGCTGGGGTTCCACCTTGTACATGTGTGAGACAACAGAGGAACCACATCTGCGGTGCTCGTCGGCAGCATTGGACGGTGAAGTCAGAGGTAGAAGGAGGAAGAGCACGGAGCCGGCGACAAGGTGGTCCAAGGATCGAGAAGTTCGTTGGAGTCGGACAATATGAGGGGAACGTACGACATCATCATGATGCACTTCCTCAGCTTCCGAACCTACCCATCGAGCGGTATGAGCTATTGCCTTTGACCTTGGCTGGATCTTGGGGTGGCTCGCCGGAGTTCTGGTCGGAGCAGAAAAGTTTTTGTTTTTGGCCTGGCTCTGCGTGTTTCCATACAGAAAGAAGAAATAGAGTGCCATATAGAAAGAAGAAATAGAGTGCAAGTCAAAGATGCACCATCCCTAGAAGATCTCATGCTTGAATCTTGTCATCCTCTGTGATCACGGATAGGTGAAGATATGCCCAAAAAAGAGTCTCTCACATGGGAGTATGGGGATCCGTTCTCAAGTCTTTATCAAGCCAGCATGATCAAGAGCGATCAAGAAAGGTGGTCCATCTTGAGGAGGACAAGATCATCTACATCAAGCTCAAGTGGAATGCTCAAGGCAAAGGTGAGGTGACCTATCGCTCCACTGCATGTTGTAGAGCGCGAGTCATTGGCATAACACTTACGAAAGTCCCCTTCTGTAAATATTATACCCCTCATAGTGGTACAATAGAACCATTGCGAGTCCAACTAATTATTTATTCCTTATTCATAACACAAGAGCAATACAATCTTCGAGATCCTCCTCGGTCCAATGAGGATTCACTTCTACTAATAAATTTAAAAGCACTAGCTTGATGAACAATGGCACTTTTAAGCTAAGCACCATCAGAGTGTTGCAACTTTATTGGGTTTGGTCTAGGTTTCTCAGCCTGACTATCCTATGCCTATGAAACTATTCCTCTAATTCTATGTTTTCCTCTCCTGTTCCAAATTCTATTCTACAGTCTACACCTTCAATTCCTCCTAAGAGGTCGGGTTCATCGTAATAAACCTCCTCCTCGGTGGTGTCTTCTATAGCAGATGTATATTTGGTCTTTGTGGTACCTAAGCAAGGGTTTGAAGAAGCATAGATTGAGTACGAGCATACTAAACAAGTTCTATAGTGGCTACTTGATGATCTATCTATAGCCTGGATAATATTCCTGGGCATGTGTTCTTAGTTTTCAAAATCAGGTTTTTAGAAAAGGTAAGTTTTAGTCTTTCAAAAAACTATGTTTGTTAGCCTTCACGGGTTGTGTAGGATTTCACGGAATCCCTTTCCCGCTACGTTCGCAATCCTTCCCAGGATAGGGAGTAACATGTCATGGTTCATACACTCTCGAGAGGGGCACTACTTTTCCTACAAATGATCTTAAGCCTAAGTACATGCATAATAGGGTATGCCTTCTTGTTCAAACTTCCTAGGTTCTAGGCTCGGTTAAGATCCAAGCTAATCACTATCCTTCGCCACGACCTCGTTGTCCACCCATTGTAACGAATTTCGATCAAGGGACCTATGCTTAATTAGCCTTCCATCTAATATGCTAAGTCGTTACCCTAGAACACGGGATAGGGACATCACGGTCTCCCACCCGCTGATATCCACTTTGGATCTCAGCCTGACTTAGGATACAAGGACATACGAAAAGAGAAAGGTACAACTGACTTCTCTATCCCATTTTAGAACTTATGGTTAGCGTGCTTTACACGACACAAGAATCACTGACTATACTGGTTGTTAATCCTAAGTTATACCTGGTACAATGGAATCTGCACCATATGTCTTCCCAACCATATATATTGACCATGATTCCATTGACCACCATTTTTAGATTATCCAACTACCCTGATCTGACAATCCATATTTCATATTCGTTATGAAAATAGTACTTTGCTTTTAAATGCAGGTGATAAGATTTTGAATAAAAATCTCAAATATGTCAAAGGTTATGTAAGAATTCTCTTGCAATGATGTATTGCAAGTTTGGTCTCACAATGTAATGCAAGAGTGAACTTGTCTGTGGTTTTCGAATTAAGGCAATTTGAGGGTTCTAAACTATTCCGGACCTCTGTTTCTGAAAATAAGCATCATTGTGTGCTAAGGACAATGTATAAAATCCAAGGGATTTCTATTTTCATGCCCCTGGTTCGTTAGTTGTACTCAGTTTTCCCCAGCCACTTAACTTTTCCTCACTTTTCCCCTCCCTCTATCCTAAAACCCTTGCAGGCGCTCAGACGGAGGGATGTCGTCAGGTCAAAGGCTTGACCGTTACATGCTGACCGGTGGGACCGCGTTGGGGCAGGTCCTGTCGTGGCCATTACGTGCTGACGGGTGGGGCCAGGATACATGTCGGACTAGCCATCCATCTCTCGCTAACTTGTGGGCCCCTTTTTCCTGATTGTGTGGACGGTGCAGCCAATGACAAATGGGGTCGTTCTATGGGGCTGTCGAAGCCAATGAACGATGGGGATGCCATGTGGGACCATTCTGTGGGGCCATCGAAGCCAATGACCGATGGGGCCATCATGTGGGGCTGGAGGGGGGTTTGCATATTTGCCACGTTTTACTTTGCAACTTGCATATTTTCCATTTTGTGTGTTACTAACATGTGGTGGTCATGTGGCAAATATGCAAATTTCAAAGAAAAAGTTTGGCAGATACGCAAAATTGGCAAATATGCAAAAATATCGGAGCAGCTACTCCCCCAAACATTGACAGGTGGGGCCGTGTATGACATGTGAGGTCGGCTCACTATCTCATCCGCTTCCAGCCCCCAGCCCCGAGCAGCTCCTATCCCACCAGTGGACAAAGTAGCCATCATCGACGCGTCACCCAATCTATCCTATGGCGGCAGCGGACGAACTATCGCGCTACTCGTCACCCATGGCTTTAGCACCTGTTTCATCTGCACGCATTATATGTTGAGGCAGTACCGAGCACAGGCAGGTCCGCCGCCCATGATGATCGGGATTTTGTTCCGCTGCCATAGCTCGACGAATAGTCACAGCAATTGCTAGTAGTGCTTGGTAAGACCTTCGCTCCTGCTCCACCCACCCTAATCGATTCGGTTCCTGTAATTTCCTCGATATTGCAGGTGCAAATTAGTCCTCAATGTATGGTCGTAGCAGGTACACCGGCGTGGGTGGGTAATCGATCATGTTGTTGCCACATTCTCCTTCTCCTACCATGTTGGAAGTGCAGGTAGCTCCTTCTCATTGTACTACCATTGAATTTGAAGTGCCGCCATGGCCTATCGAACTGATTTCAATTGGGTTTGTTTTGGGATTGTTATAGTGTGCTATGCAGGCCGATGATCCATAGTACATTGCATACCAAGATAAATCAACCCAGTGGTCTAGCCAGGGGATGGATTTGGAGGAGATGGTTGCCAATTTAGGTGATGAATTGGCCCGTAAAAACCTGTTGATATTTGAGCTGAAGCGTACTGTCGAGGAAGAAAAGAAGAATTCAAAGCTTATTCGCAAAGAGAAGTTGACACTTGAGGCTGATCTTGCCGTATCTGATCAAGTGGTAGAAAATCTAAAACATGAACTTTAAGTGAAGTGGGATGAGAATAGTAGATTCATGTGGGAAGTTTTAGTAGTTGTCATCCCCGTCCTAGCAGTTATAGTATGCGGTTGTGGTGAAGGGTGGCACGTGTACTGATTAGTTGAATAGATAGCTAATTTAGAGAGTAGAATTGTTATTCCATGGATGGTTGTGAGTTCCTGCTAATTTAGTCACTTTGCGGTCCCAAAGTTGTCGAGAGAATGCATTGTAGGGCCCGAGTTGCTTGCCATTGGATCTAGCGGTCCCAAAGTTGTCGAGAGAATGCATTGCGGGGCCTGAGTTGCTTTCCATTGGATCTAGCTGCCCATAGTTGGCGTGCCAAATGCCTAGAGGGTCAAGTTTGAGCCCTATTAGTTTTGACCGTTCTATCGTTGCCATCGTGCCTGCCATGTAGACTTGCAGTGTTGGCAGCAGCATTCATTCCCCATTCCAAATTAGTGGCTGAGATTGTCAAAGAAAGTACTACTCTCTCCAATCCAAATTAGTTGACTCAAATTGATACAGATGAGTCTAATACTAATTCATGTCTAGATACAATCGAATCTAGACAAATCTAAATCAACTAATTTGGGTCGGAGGGAGTAATACTTATGAATCGGCTTTAGAGCATATCCACCATTCTCACAGCTCAAATACATATCAATTTTGATTCAAATCATACATATTTTGATCAAATTTATACAAGCCCATCGGAGATTGTCAAATCAATTACTACTACTTATGATTCAGATTTAGATCATATCCACTGGTCTCATGGCTCAAATACATACCAAATTTATACAAATCATACATATATTTTAAGTCACAGAAATTTGGTTCAAATTGGGCTCAAATTTTTCCCAATTTTAAGTGGACGGTGAGCTAGCTGCCCTCCCCGCTATATGTGTACTCCAAGAAATACGGGCAAAGTGCTCCCATCCATACGGCCACGAGGTACATCCGGCCTTCATCGTCGAAGTGCACCTCGACGTGCCAGCTGCGGCTGCGGCCTGCCTCCCATAGCTTTGGTTCACGAGGGCTTGATCTGCACCGTCGCACTGATATTGTGGATGATGGCTTCAATCGTCGTTGCATCGATGTCCACTATCGCCACCAGTACTATCGCACTAATGTTGCGGATGATGGCTTCAATCGTCATCACATCTGAGGAGGTGAATGGAAGTGAGACAGATAGAGACAGAAATTTCAGACGCTTAGATCCTCACTGCCGCACACCATTCCAACCGACACGCTTAGATCCGTGCTACCGCAAGCCATTCTGACCCCCACGCTTAGGTCCACACCGTTGCACGCTGTTCTGACTGCCACGCTTAGGTCCGCGCCGCCGCATGCCATTCCGACTGCCATGCTTAGGTCCGCAGTGTCGCACGCTGTTCCGACCACCACACTTAGATCCACGCTGTTGCAGGCCGTCCGAACCGCCACGCTTAGATCCATGTCGCCGCTTGCCGTTTGGACTTCCGTGTCACCGTATGTTGATAGGGAAAGGAAGGGAGAGACATCTAGCCCATCGGGGTCTCCTCTCCATACAGGGTAGCTTCGCCCAACGGGAGAGAGATACGTCCAGCCCGTCGGATCATGATGTATCCAACGGTGGTTGGACAAGATCCATGTGACATACATCTCGACCAATCAGAGCACATCCAAACTGAGTGCTAGTTGATGCGGCTGGTATACGTGCAACAGGGGAAGGGAGGGAGAGACATCCAGCATGTCGGGCTCTCCTTGCCATACAAGGTAGGTGCGCCTCGCCCATCAGGATAGCGAGACCTCTAGGCCATCGGATCATGATGTATCCAATGGTGGTTGGCCAAGATCCGTGTGATATACATCTCGACCAATCAGAGCGCAGCCAAACTGAGACAGGAGAGAGGGGAAAAGTGAGGAAAACTTTAGCGGGAGGGGAAAAGTGAGGAAAACTTTAGCAGGAGGGGAAAGGTGAGGAAAAATTTAGTAGGAGGGGAAAACTAAGTAGAGCTAAGGAAAACAAGGGCACTTAGATAAAAAAGAGTATTGGAAATTCAAGCTTTTGGCATAAAAAATGGAAAATGTGTTATTTGAACAAAATAATCCATCTTGGCCGACATTATATTGTTTGCAACTCAAAGATACACAAGTGTTCCAAATTTGGCCTCATTTAGACAAAGTATGTTTTGGGATGGGTTATTTTGGAGGTAGATTGAGTAGAAAGCCATGCATCTTCATAGCTAGTAGCTCATTCCAAGAAGGGTTTAAGAAGTGATTTAGGGGATAAGTTTATTTCTCTTTATTTCCTTTTTCTTTATTGTTCATGCTAGGCTGTAGGTAACATAACAAGACTCCATGCGAAGGTTGCACTATGTTTTGACTTTTTTTAAAACTTACCCTAAAACCATTTTTTTAATTTAATCACTCAGAAAAATAAAAATGTGGCTGATTACAAGTAAATCCAAAATTTTCAATCCAAGATACACAAGTGTGCCAAATTTTGGATCAATTGGTCAATGTTTGTTGTGGTTTAAGCCATGAAGTAGCTAAACCCCATGTGTTGACCACATTTCGAGGGCAAAATTGGGTAGTGCTAAGCAACTAGGTGGATGACCATAGAAACTTGCAGTAACACATGCATTATGGGATTATCCAACATACAAACTTGGGAGCATCACACTAGTTCAAATTCAATACAAACATTGATAGTAGTTCAAATTCATCATACAAATTCAAATTAATAATCCAAATTCATTTTTTTCTTCCTCCTAGTGTTTTTCGCTGGAATATTCTCGGAGTTCACCACCTTGCTCTGGGTGATCCTAGCTGGAATATTCTCGGAGTCCACCATCAGCTTCTTCCGTTTCTTCCCTTTGTTCTTTTTCTTTGCATCCAATGAATCAAGTGCTTCAGTCTGTCGTACAATTGGTTCAATCACGTTTCAATTCATTGGTTCATACGGTTCAAAATGCATTGGCATCATTTCTTCAATATCCTCTTTTGTAATTCCTTTACTTTTGAACTCTGCTTCCAATAAATAAATTGCTTTATTCTCTGCATTCAATGAATCAATTGCTTCAATCTCCCATGCATTTGGTTCAATCTCCCCTGCATTTGGTTCAATCTTCCCTGCATTTGGTTCAATCTCCTCTCGATCCATTGGTTCAATCTGCAATGTATCCATTGCTTCATTCTCCTCTCGTTCAAATACTCATTCTCATCTGCATTTTCTACTCCCACCTGATCATCCATTCCATAAGCTGGGTCCACTGCATTTTTACAAAGCCTAGCAATGTGCCCTAGGATCCCAAAACATTTGCACTTACATCGTCGAGGTGGTGCACCACCCTCTACACTAGCTATCATCCTATTCTTCCTTGGCCTACCTCCTGGTCTAGTAAAAACTGGAGGGTATAGCTTGAAGCCTGGATCCACTTCCATCCATTGGTATTTTCCCAACAAAGCTGGAACATTCTAAGCATATGCTGCCCTAAATTTGGTAACAGAGAAAATACTCCAACAGGTACTGATGAACTTCACCCTCTTCACCTCCTAGAACACCCGTGAAAAACAATGCATGTATGCAGGGTTTCCCACGGAGCTGCCATTGCCTGCAATGGCATGTCCTATCAACCAAACTCAGTGGATACATCCATTTCCTATCTTTACTGTCAATGTATGTTACCTCAGCCTCCATTCCTCTTCTAATGCATTTCATCTTCAATTGTTTTGCCCTGGCATGCAAAGCCTTAATCAAAGATGGGAGGATGAGATGGCCAACATATACTGTTGATGCAATTCTTTGACACAAATCGACCTTTATCATGATCATCTGCCTAATCTTATCAAATATTTGCCACAACATAAGCCCTTCCAATGACTTGACCTTTGCATTCAAAATCTCTACAAGGTTACTTGTTATATAGTCTACCTTGCAAATTTCATTGAATTGGCTTCTTGATCACATCATTCCATGATGTGCATCCAAGTACTCCTTCACCGCAGGTTTTTGTTTATACAACACATCCAAATGATACAGATGCTTCCTCAAACTGCCTGTGTATGAAGTTGGCCATAGGTTGTTAGTATAAACTTTACCTTGAATTTCTTTGTAAAATTGTGCACTAAGTGTCGCATACATTAGCTATGCTCCACTCTAGAGAATACTGCTTCTATAGCTTTCTCCAAACCTTTGCAAGCGTCTGTGTGGATAATAAGTCCTGGTGGATGACCTATAAGGTAACGAAAATTCTCCAGAAACCAAGTCCAACTTTCCTCTGACTCAATCTCCAAAACTCCAAAAGCAACAGGGAACATCCAATTGTGGCCATCAACTGCAGTAGCATCTACTAGTTATCCTTTAAATATGCCATGAAGAGATGTTGCATCCACGACCAAATAAGGCCTGCAACCATCCAGAAACCCTTACTTGCAAGCTTTGAAACTAACAAAAGCCCTTCTAAAGCACTCTTTCTCCATTGTCTTCCCTCTTATTTTGTACTGAACTTTATGCCTGTCTATCTGTACAACACTACCTAGACTAGCCATCTCCATTTCAGCTTTGAAGCTGTAAAGCAACTGAAAACTTTCATTCCATGGACCATTGATCCTATCAAGAGCCATTTCCTTTGCATAGAACATCCTCATGTAAGGTACTATAATATTAAACTTTTTAGAAACTTCTTTTATGAGCGTTGTTGCACCAAGTGATGGGTTCGCTCTCATCAAATCCATGATTGCATATGCCAACCACCTAGTCTTTGCTAGTTTTGTTTTGTCCTTTGGCTATCCCCCTTGAGGTGGACAAGAATGTTCGAACCAGTTACTTTTTATCTGAAACATAATGAAAATGTCAGGTACAGTTAACAAACTCTACACAATGATCTAAAATACACAACTGGTTGTAATACCTGAACCAAACTGCTCCTGAGCATAGTGGATGCATGCATCCTCCACCTACACCTCTTGTATGGGAACTTTACTGTGAACCTTGCTATCTCACTCTTAATAACATCATAATCATTATTGGTGTGGATGCAATATATAGTAAGGGCATTATGACAGTCCACATCGTTTCAAATACCGATGCCTTCTGAAATCTTAGGATCGTTCCTATCCCACTCAATTACTGGTAAGTCCTCACCATCATACTCGACTAAAATGAGACTGTCATTGTTCTCCTCGTTCTTTTCATCATCAGTGTCATCAAATCTGGCACCGTAGGTCATTTCCTCCGTGTATTGATCCTCTAGTGCCTGTTAACTGAATCTATCTACCAATTCAGGAAACATCAACTCATCCTCATCATCTAGTGGAGGCGCTCCCTCATCAGGATCTGCTTCGTCCTCCACATCAGCCGCACGAGCGATTTGTCTTACACTCGCAATGCGAACAGATGGTACTGCTATGGACCTACAAGGAGCGCGGGGGCGCACACTATTAGCAGAGACAGCGGAGACATATGATGCCCGTCCACCTGATGATGCCTGAGTGTCAATACCCGGATTTTTAATCCCAGATGCCTGTTATGTCATTCATCGCAATCCCAGGATTACCATTTTTGCGAGACATAATAGATTGGATATTGATACATTGCAAATTTATCTATAATTTTTGATGTTCCATGCTTGGTTTTACCCACTTTCTTGTGTTTTGTTCCAACTTTGGAGTACTTTTCATATGATTTCTTGGACTAACTTATTAACAAGAGCCACAGTGCCAGCTGCCTGTTTTCTACTGTTTTTGGTTCCAGGAAAGTCAGAAAATGAATATTCTCGGAATTGGACAGGACAAAATCCAAAGTGCCTATTTTTCTGGATGTCATCAAGTGCCAGAATACGAGACAGAGAGGGGCTAGGGGCCACCACACCACCTGGCCGCGCGGCCAGGCCTGGCCCGCGCCAGGGGGTGGTGTGGCCGCTCCTAGCACCCCCTCGGCCTCTCCTTCTGCCTATATATTTCCCTTGAGACGAAAACCCTAAGTGCCCGATCAAAAATCCACGAAAGAGTCTATAGCCGCCGTCATCTCCATCCCTATATCGGGTGGGATCTGAAGCTCTTCCCGGCACCCTACCGGAGAGGGGAATTCACCCTGGAGGCCTTCTTCATCACCATGCAAGCCTCCGGTGTGATGCGTGAGTAGTTCATCCTTGGACTACGGATCCATGTAATAGCTAGATGGCTGGTTCTCCTCCTTTGTGCTTTCATGTCTAGATCTTGTGAGCTCCGTTCATGATCAAGATCATCTATTTGTAATTCAGCATGTTGTGTTTGCGAGGATCCTATGGATATTGAGATGCTATTTCAGATTGATTATTGATTCTATCATGTCTTTGTTATTTGTGATCTTGCATGCTTTCCGTTGTTAGTAGCTATCTTGGACAAGTAGATGCTAGCAACTCCAAGAGTTAGTATTTATGCTCGATAGTGGGTTCATGCCTCTCGTAATCTGGGGAAGTGACAGAAATCTCTAAGGTACTAGATGTGCTGTTGCTACTAGGGAGAAAACAACAATCCTTTGTTCATAGAACAATCGTATTGTTTACATTACACGCAGTTGGTAAAGCAATAATATGTTGCTTGCAACTTAATACTGGAGGGGGTTCGGATGATAACCTGAAGGTGGATTATTAGTCATAGATGCAGTTGGATGGCGGTCTATGTATAATGTTGTAATGCCCAATCAAGTTCCAAAGGAGTCAAGATGATTAGTATATGCATATATTGCTTTCTCGGTGTTTGTCAATTGCCCCGCTGTAATTTGTTCACCCAGCATGTTATCTATCTAAGGAGAGCCACCTCCTTAGATACGTTTAAGGATCCCGGTCCTTTTTCTTTACATACAATCTATAAACTGTTTACTGCTTTGTGTTTACTTTCTGCAAACTTTTACTTCTTTCCATTCGATACGTTTAATCCTTTGTTTTCCGCAAAACACGGTGAGATTGACAACCTCATCGCAAGTTGGGGACAAAGTTCTGTGGTTGTGTTGTGCAGGTCTCCACGTTGCTACTAGCACCGGTAGTGCGCCCTGCCAAAGCTCAGCTAGTAACACATTTGGGGTGTTTTCCTTGCTCCTACTGGTTCGATTAAACCTTGGTTTCATAACTGAGGGAAACTTGTTATTGTGCTCATCATACCTTCGTCTTGGGGTTCCCAACGAGCTCTACATCAACACCGCCATCAAGCATTTTTCTGGGCGCCGTGCATTGAGCCAGTAAGTGATATTCTGGCACCGTTGCCGGGGAGTCAAGGACATCTTCATAAGGGGAGTCCCTCATAACCAATCTCTTTACTTTGTTGTTTTTGTTTTGCTTAGTTTTCTTTTTGCTTTGTTTGCTTGTTTTGTTCTTCAAAAACACAAAAAAATTAGTTTTACTAGTTTGCTTTCTTATTTGAAAACCCAAAAAAATGACTACCCTTGAAAACACTAAGTTGTGTGACTTCACTAGCACCAACAACAATGATTTTATGAGCACACCTATTGCTCCACCTGTGGCTGAAAATACTTTCTTTGAGATAAAACCTGCTTTGCTCAATCTTGTTATGAGAGAACAATTTTCTGGTATTGGTAATGAAGATGCTGCTTCCCATCTAAATAACTTTGTTGAACTTTGTGAGATGCAAAAGCATAGGGATATAGATGGTGATATTATTAAGCTGAAATTGTTTCCTTTCTCTTTGAGAGGAAAAGATAAAGAATGGTTGAATTCCTTAACTAGGAATAGTATTGATTCTTGGACTAAGTGCAAAGATGCTTTTATTGGAAAATACTATCCTCCTGCTAAGATTATATCCATGAGAAGTGAAATAATGAAGTTTAAACAACTTGATAATGAGCATGTTGCTCAAGCTTGGGAAAGAATGAAATCTTTGGTAAAGAATTGTCCCACTCATGGACTGACTGCTTGGATGATCATCCAAACTTTTTATGCAGGATTGAACTATTCTTCAAGGAACCTATTGGATTCTGCTGCTGGAGGTACCTTTATGACCATCACTTTGTGTGCTGCAACAAAACTTTTGGACAATATGATGGTTAATTATTCTGAATGGCATACTGAGAGAGCTCCACAAGGTAAGAAGGTAAATTCTCTTGAGGAAACTTCCTCCTTGAGTGATAAGATTGATATTATTATGCCTATGCTTGTTAATGGGAAAGCCCATATTGATCCAAATAATGTTCCTCTAGCTTCTTTGGTTGCTCAAGAAGAGCAAGTTGATGTGAACTTCATAAGAAATAACAATTTTGGCAACAATGCTTATGGTAATAATGCTTATAGGAGTAATTTTGGTAACAACAATTATAAGCCATATCCTCCCAACAATGGTAATGCTTATGGAAATTCTTACAACAATAATAAGAGTGCTCCCTTTGAACCTGAAGTTATGCTTAAAGAGTTTATTAGTAAACAAACTGCTTTCAATAAAACTATTGAGGAAAAACTCTCTAATGCTAAAAGAAATATAGCATCTTTAGCTGAAGCTCAAACTACTTTGAATAAAATAGCTGCCAAACCTGAAACTAATGAGAATCCCTTTGCAGCTACTAATGCTATACAAGTAAGAATTAATGAAAATGTTAGACTATGAGCTGAATTACATGCTAAGTGGGAAAGAGAAGATGCAATTTCTAGAAACATTAGTGTTTCTACTATTACCACCACTAGTGTTGATGCTAGTAATAGTTCTACTACTTTAGATGATAAAGTTGATTTTGATCTTGATGGTTGCAACATCTCTAAAGTTATTAAGTTCCTACAAAAGCTTGCTAAAAGTCCTAATGCTAGTGCTATGAACATGGCCTTTACAAAACACATTACCGATGCTCTCATAAAGATTAAAGAAGAAAAGATGAAACATAAAGCTTCTATTCCTATAAAACAAGAAGATGGTTGGGAACCCGTCATTAATATGAAAGTGAATGACTTTGATTTCAAAGCTTTATGTGATCTTGATAGTAGTGTTTCTATTATGCCTAGAAGGATTTATGATATGCTTGATTTGCCTCCTCTTGAAGATTGTTATTTGAATGTCCCACTTGATGATAATGTTAAAAATAAACTCATGGGGAGTCTTAATGATGTTCTTATTATGGTTAACAATTCCTATGTCCCCGTTGATTTCTATGTTTTGGATGTTGAATACAATGCTTCTTGTCCTATTACTTTGGGAAGACCTTTTCTTAGAACTATTGGTGCCATCATTGATATGAAAGAAGGGACCATTAAATATCACTCCCACTCAAGAAAGGTATAGAACACTTCCCCAAGAAGAGAGAGAATATTTCTTTTGCCTCTCCTATGAAAACAAAATTTGGTCTTAATGCTTCTTCATTTGAGAACACTTGATTCTTTTTCTTGCTTCTTATGCCTAACTTAAAGGCGTTAAAGAAAAGTACTTATTGGGAGATAACCCAAAAGTTTTAGATGAGTCTTGGAAGTTATTACTTCAGTAATAACCGCTCCTTATCCTTTTTATTTGCTTTTCATGCCAAGAGTAACCTCTAATGAGAGAGAAGTAATGATTGGGAAAGTTGTTGTCCCGAAACAGATTTTTGTGCTTCACCGTAAAAATTCGTGAGAGAGCTCTGTATGTCCGACTGAGCTGTAATGTTTTGTGCTTCTGACCCATGTTGTTATCTAACTTTCGTTAGTTCAACACTTTTTGATTTGAGTAACAGAAGGTCTTCGAAATAATTCGTCTTTACCCGCTGGTCTGTTTTGACAGATTTCTGCCATTTTCTGCATTTGCTTCTTGTTGGTTCCTTCTTTAGTTCTTTTGGGGAATTGAGCTTTTTGAGGGAAGTGCTACAGTATCTAGTGTTCTAATGGAAGTTTATTTGGTGTTAGAACTGAACCTTAAGACTTATTTATCTTGAGTGCACTAATGTTGCTAATAAAGATTGTGTGAAGTTTTGTATGAAGGAAAAATTTCAGGTGTATGGAAGGAATGACTAATGAGATGAAGGATGGACTAAAGCTCAAGCTTGGGGATGCCACGCGTGTCACCCCAAGAAATATCCAAGAAGTACAAGCGTCAAAGCTTGGGGATGCCCAAGGCATCCCCTTCTTCATCAATAAAAATCACAGGTTTCTTCCAAACGCTTCATTTTTATTGTTTCATGCACAGTTGTTTTGTTCTTAGAGCATCTTCTTTTTCGTTTTTGTTTTGGTTTTTCGTTTGCTTTTGTTTGCTTAGTTTGCTGAATAAATTGGTTGGACCTCCTTTTTCATACATTGGTTTGCAAATAGTTTGGTTTGGTTTGGAAAAGAGTAGGAAAGTTCATGCTTATGTGGTAAAAAGAGCTTGTTTTTGACTGTGGCTATGCTTTGTCATGCCATGCAAATAGTTTGGCTTTATGCTTAGTATTCTTTGCTGTAGCATGACTTGTTATAAACAATTGAGATTGCTTAATGTGCCTTGGATGAATCATGCGTTGTTTTAGCATAGTATAGTGGTATTCTCCTTTGATGCTTTATTTGGGTTGACATGGCACATGCTCACACCATGTTATGACTATCTCAAGTCACCATAGCCTTTATGATCCTTTAGTTTTCAACTTGTAGTATCACTTTATGCTTTGATCAATGATGTTTTGTCGCTCTACATGATTATGGCCATTATTGCTCTCTTAGTTTGTCGCTTCCAGTCTTTTGCTAGCCTCCACAACCAAGTATGAGTTCCACTCATGCATCCAACTCCCTAAACCAAGTTTTTCCAAAGGGTCCACCATACCTACCTACTAGCTTATGCTATTCCAAGTATATTCATGCTTTTGTTTACCTTCCACTTGTTATGAGAAAACTAGTGATTAAAGCTCTCACGAACTTGATGGCACACTTTACTTTATTGCCTCTAATAAACTTGAACCATTGGGTCCTTCTTTGTTCCGTATATGCTTGCGCTTTATAAGTTGAAATTAGCAGAACCATGTACCATAGGGAACGCTTTCAACATTGCACTTGTACTTTGTACCCCGATGATATCATGTTCTTTTGCTTACGGATCCTGGCGGTGTGAAATAAAAGTGGAACTTGTAAGATCATGGAGTTTGTATGTGTGTTAGAGAAACACCTGGGCCACTATCCTAAGCCATGTCTAATCATGGTGGGAACATGCAGCATCACCATAATGAGCACTCTATGAAGCATCCTCAATAAAAACCTATGCAAATAGCAAATAAAAAGATCGCTGAGATGCTCGTTGTCTGCTTGCCTTGTCATTTTGATTATGGGAAAGCTCCCATATCATGTGCAAGGGGTACCCCGTTGGCGGTTCTTAATGATACACATATACTTACAATGACAAGAGCTTACTCGTGACTGAAGTTGAGTAGCATGAGGATCGGTCTTCGTAAGTAAGGGGCATGAGATTTCAGTTTATAACTTGTCAAGCATATCCTCTTAGTTGTGTCACTTTAACCTTAATCACCTTAAAGATGCTTATGCCAGGGGCAATGAGAGCTGAAAGCTACAAGTACCATAATTTTTGGAAGCTCTTTATGAGACTTGAATCCCTACTTCCTTTTACAAAGGCCTTTCTTCCACCATTATATTGAGTCTCCACCTTCTATCTTTATGCACCTACTTTGAGAGCATAGTGGCCATTCTTAGTTCTAGTGCATTGTCCCAAGACTAGTTGATTGATGCATAACTTGATATTGCTTGTTTTAAACTATTGTATCTAGTCACTCTTATGAACTTTGAAAGTGTCCTATGCATTTATATTTGCTACTCTATTGAGGGACAAGCTGAATGCTATTATGCTATGTTTTCTTTATGTGAAACAAACAAACGTCTTGCAAAGCATTGTTATTCATGAATCTTTTGTTTGTGCCTTTTCATGTTGCATCATAGTTTCTTTGCTTTTTGCTAGAACTTTGTCTTTCATGTTATGATTGAAGTACTATGATCCCAGCTTTGAATGTTTTGCAAATACTTTGATCAGGTCTTTGATGGTGCATGTCACCTCAAAAATTATTCTTTCTTTTTATCACTTACCTACTCGAGGACGAGCAGGAGTTAAGCTTGGGGATGTTGATACATTGCAAATGTATCTATAATTTTTGATATTCCATGCTTGGTTTTATCCACTTTCTTGTGTTTTGTTCCAAATTTGGAGTACTTTTCATATGATTTCTTGGACTAACCTATTAGCAAGAGCCACAGTGCCAGCTACCTGTTTTCTGCTATTTTTGGTTCCAGGAAAGTCGGAAAATGAATATTCTCGGAATTGGACGGGACAAAAGCCAAAGTGCCTATTTTTACGGATGTCATCAAGTGCCAGAATACGAGACGGAGAGGGGCCAAGGGGCCACCACACCACCTGGCCGCACGACCAGGCCTGGCCCGCCAGGTGGTGTGGCGCTCCGCACCCAGCCTCTCTCCTTACGCCTATATATTGCCCTCGGGACAAAAACCCTAAGTGCCCGATCAAAAATACATGAAAGAGTCTGTAGCCGCCGTCATCTCCATCCCTAGATCGGGAGGGATCTGAAGCTCTTCCCGGCACCCTGCCGGAGAGGGGAATTCACCCTGGAGGCCTTCTTCATCACCACGCAAGCCTCCGGTGTGATGCGTGAGTAGTTCATCCTTGGACTACAGATCCATGTAGTAGCTAGATGGCTGGTTCTCCTCCTTTGTGCTTTCATGTCTAGATCTTGTGAGCTCCGTTCATGATCAAGATCATCTATTTGTAATTCTGCATGTTGTGTTTGTGGGGATCCGATGGATATTGAGATGCTATTTCAGATTGATTATTGATTCTATCATGTCTTTGTTATTTGTGATCTTGCATGCTTTCCGTTGTTAGTAGCTATCTTGGCCAAGTAGATGCTAGCAACTCCAAGAGTTAGTATTTATGCTCGATAGTGGGTTCCTGCCTCTGGTAATCTGGGGAAGTGACAGAAATCTCTAAGGTACTAGATGTGTGATACATTGCAAATGTATCTATAATTTTTGATGCTCCATGCTTGGTTTTATCTACTTTCTTGTGTTTTGTCCACACTTTGGAGTACTTTTCATATGATTTCTTGGACTAACCTATTAACAAGAGCCACGATGCTACCTGTTTTCTCGCTGTTTTTGGTTCTAGGAAAGTCGAAAATGAATATTCTCGAATTGATGGGACAAAAGCCAAAATGCCTATTTTTCGAAGACTCAGAGCGAATCACGAGACGGAGGAGAGCTGGGCTGGCCACACCACCCCTAGGCGCGGCTGGGCCTGGCAGCAGGCATGGTGTGGTGGCCCAGAACCCCTCGGTCTCCCTCTTCGCCTATAAGAAGCCTTCGACCTAAAAACTGGGGTTCACGTTTTTCCACGAAAAGTTCTGTGCGCCGCCACGAAGGAGATTCGGGGACAGAATCTCTGTCGGCACCGCCGACGGGAAGTGCCCCCGGAGCCATCTCCATCAATGTCCACCATCATCTTCATCGACCATCCATGTTTCCTCCTTCTATGAGTGAGTAATCCCCCGTTGTAGGCTATGGGGATGGTAGGGATTGGATGAGATCGTTCATGTAATGGCATCAGATTGTTAGAGCATAGTGCCTAGTATCTCTATTAGTGCTTTATGACTTTGTTGCAACTTTGTTGTGCTTAATGCTTGTCACTAGGGCCCGAGTGCCATGATTTCAGATCTGAACTTATTATTGATTCATTATGATAGTATTGTTTCTGGTCTTATCTACAAGTTGTATACACACGTCGTTGTCCGGAACCTATGGTCCCGAAGTGACATAAATCGGGGTAGCCGGAAGGGAAAGGCTTTGATGTGAGGATCACATGTGTTCACGGAGTGTTAATGCTTTGCTCCGGTGCCTTATTAAAAGGAGCACCTTAAATGCCAGTAGTTCCCTAGAGGCCCCGCTGCAAACGGACTGGCAGGACAAAAGATGTTGTGCAAGTTCTCATTGCGAGCACGTATGACTATATATGGAACACATGCCTAGGATTGTGTAGTACTTGGATGCTTTATCTTATTTATCTGCAATTGCCCTATGTTCTGATTGCTACGTGAATTGTCTTGTCCATGCAACGCCCATCCATCCATCCCTATGCCTACCACACTCGAATCCCACTATTTACTGCTTTTGTTACTACTGTCTTTGCTTTACTACTGCTGTTACTTTACTATTCCTACTACAAAACTGTTGCTACTAATAAACTGATGTGAGCAAGATTGTTTCCAGGTGCAGCTGAATTGACAACTCAGTTTTTAAGGCTGATAAGTATTCTTTGGCTCCCCTCGTGTCGAATCAATAAATTGGGTTTCACTTCCCTCGAAAATACTGCAATACACCCCCTATACTTGTGGGTCATCAAGACTATTTTCTGGCGCCGTTGACAGGGAGCATAGCTTTATTTATCAAGTCCACTTGGAATCACTATTGTTCAAGCTAAGTTTATTTTCTCCTTGTTTGCTTGTTTCTTTATCAAAAATACAAAAAAAGTTAGTTCCTACTCTAGTTGTTATTTTCGTTGGTCTGTTATTGTCTTGCTTTGTCATGCTTGTTGTCAATGGTTGGTTTGTTTGAAACTGGAGCTTATTGGCAAGGTGGGTTCACGGAAGATCAAAAATATTATTATAAGGAACACTGCTTGTCACGAAAAGGGAAACACTTATGGGAACAAATTGATAGATTGTATACCATAAAGAAATGTGTGCTCTACTTATAATGTTACTTATTGCTGTGATGAGTCTTGTTGCATAAAGAGGTATAAACACCTCCCTTTTCAATGTGAGTATAGTGATAATGATACCATATCTTCCTATGCTAAAGGAATTTATGACTTTTATGATGCGGAACAAATTGAAGAATTTATTGCTTGGAAGGGTGCTTTTGAACTTGCTAGTTTGCTTGAAAATATTGATGATTCACCTTATAAGTATGAGGTTTATGGTATACTTAAATTTTGCTTTGATAATTACAAGGATGAAAATAGCTATATCCTTGAATATTTTAATAGATGCTTTCCACAAATGGAAGACACTAACGCCTTGCAGGACCCTATGGAAGAGACTAATGCCTTGCAGGCTCCTATGGAAGAACAAATTGATGAACCTTAAATCTCATTAGATGAAAAAGAGGAGGAGAGTGATGAACAAAAGGAGGAAGAATGGATTAGCTACCCATGCCTACCTTCTAATGAGAGTAACTCTTTATCCCTTACATTATTTGATTGTCCTCCATGCTAACTAAAGGAGGATGAATGTTATGTTCCCGAGGTTCCTTTTAAAAATGTTTATAATAAAGCTCTAGTGCTTGTAGATCATGAAGAGCATGCTTTATGTGATAGTTATATTGTTGAGTTTATTCATGAGGCTACTGAAAATTATTATGAGAGAGGAAAATATGGTTGTAGAAGTTTTCATGGTATTGAAACACCTCTCTATGTGCTGAAAGTTTTGAAGTTACTCTTGTTTTATCTTCCTATGCTTGTCACTTTGTTCTTTGTGAATTTATTTGCATACATGATTCCTATGCATAGGAAGTGGGTTAGACTTAAATGTGTTTTGAATTTGCTTCTTGATGCTCTCTTTTACTGCAACTCATATTTCTTATGAGAGCATCCTCTCAAACTTTTTATGCCTGAAGATGATATTATGTCTATTATTCTTGGGAGACCTTTTCTTAAATACTGCAGGAGCTGTTATTAATTATAATCAAGGGAAGGTGACCTTCAATATTAATGACAAGGAACATATTGTCTATTTCCCCAAGAAGATTGAAAGGACTTATGGCTTGAATTCAATTGAACATGTTGAGGGCATTCAAGTTGGAGAAATATATTGTCCCATACCAAGAGAAAATTTTGAAACTATTATGATTGGGACCATTGCTATCAAGGTTGAGGTAACATAATCATTAGTGGAATACAAAGTTTTGTATCATATGAAATTGTTTTGGTAACAAGACCTGATCAACCTTGTTAACAAAAGGATTTCATTGAACAAAACAATGTTTCCACCATGATTATCTCCGCTTACTTCCATTTTATCCATTTTCAGTTTTTGCTTTTGCCTAACTTAAAGGCATTAAAGAAAAGTACTTGTTGGGAGATAACCCAAGAGTTTTAGTTGAGTCTTGGAAGTTATTACTTCAGTAATAACCGCTCCTTATCCTTTTTATTTGCTTTTTGTGCCAAGAGTAACCTCTAATGAGAGTGAAGTAATGATTGGGAAAGTTGCTGTCCCGAAATAGATTGTTGTGCTTCACCATGAAAATTCCTGAGAGAGATCTGTATGTCGGATTGAGCTGTAATTGTTTGTGCTTCTGCCCCAGGTTGTTATCTAACTTTCGTTAGTTCAACACTTTTTGATTTGAGCAACAGAAGGTCTTCGAAAAAATTCGTCTTTACCTGCTGGTCTGTTTTGACAGATTTCTACCATTTTCTGCATTTGCTTCGTGTTGGTTCCTTCTTGAGTTCTTTTGGGGAAATGAACTTTTTGAGGGAAGTGCTACAGTATATAGTGTTCTAATGAAAGTTTATTTGGTGTTAGAACTGAACCTTGAGACTTATTTATCTTAAGTGCACTAATGTTGCTAATGAGATTGTGTGAAGTTTTATATGAAGGAAAATTTTCAGGTGTATGGAAGGAATGAGTAATGAGATGAAGGATGGACTAAAGCTCAAGCTTGGGGATGCCACACGTGTCACCCCAAGAAATATCCAAGAAGTACAAGCGTCAAAGCTTGGGGATGCCCAAGGCACCCCCTTCTTCATCAATAAAAATCCCAGGTTTCTTCCAAACGCTTCATTTTTATTGTTTCATGCACAGTTGTGTTTTTCTTGGAGCGTATTCTTTTTCATTTTTGTTTTGGTTTTAGTTTGCTTGGTTTGCTTAGTTTTCTGAATAAATTTGTTGGACCCCCTCTTTCTTACATTTGGTGTGCAAATAGTTTGGTTTGGTTTGGAAAAGAGTAGGAAAGTTCATGCTTATGTGGTAAAAAGAGCTTGTTTTTGACTGTGGCTATGCTTTGTCATGCCATGCTTGATATTGTTTTGGCTTTATTCTTAGTATTCTTTGCTGTATCATGACTTGTTATAAACAATTGAGATTGCTTAATGTGCCTTGGACGAATCATGCGTTGTTTTAGCATATTAAAGCATAGTATAGTGGTATTCTCCTTTGATGCTTTATTTGGGTTGACTTGGCGCATGATCACACCATGTTATGACTATCTCAAGTCACCATAGCCTTTATGATCCTTTAGTTTTCAACTTGTGGTATCACTTTATGCTTTGATCAATGATGTTTTGTCGCTCTGCATGATTATGGCCATTATTGCTCTCTTAGTTTGTCGCTTCCAGTCTTTTGCTAGCCTCCACAACCAAGTATGAGTTCCACTCATGCATCCAACTCCCTAAACCAAGTTTTTCCAAAGGGTCCACCATACCTACCTACTAGCTTATGCTATTCCAAGTATATTCATGCTTTTGTTTACCTTCCACTTGTTATGAGAAAACTAGTGATTAAAGCTCTCACGAACTTGATGGCACACTTTACTTTATTGCCTCTAATAAACTTGAACCATTGGGTCCTTCTTTGTTCCGTATATGCTTGCGCTTTATAAGTTGAAATTAGCAGAACCATGTACCATAGGGAACGCTTTCAACATTGCACTTGTACTTTGTACCCCGATGATATTATGTTCTTTTGCTTACGGATCCCGGCGGTGTGAAATAAAAGTGGAACTTGTAAGATCATGGAGTTTGTATATGTGTTAGAGAAACGCCTGGTCCGCTAGCCTAAGCCATGCCTAATCATGCTGGAAACTTGCAGCATCACCATAGTGAGCACTCTATGAAGCATCCTCAATAAAAACCTATGCAAATAGCAAATAAAAAGATCGCTGAGATGCTCATTGTCTGCTTGCCTTATCATTTTGATTATGGGAAAGCTCATGTATCATGTGCAAGGGGTACCCTGTTGGCGGTTCTTAATGATACACATATACTTACAATGACAAGAGCTTACTCGTGACTAAAGTTGAGTTGCATGAGGATCGGTCTTCATAAGTAAGGGGCATGAGATTTCGGTTTATAACTTGTCAAGCATATCCTCTTAGTTGTGTCACTTTAACCTTAATCACCTTCAAGATGCTTATGATAGGGGAAATGAGAGCTGAAAGCTATAAGTACCATAATTTTTGGAAGCTCTTTATGAGACTTGAATCCCTACTTCCTTTTACAAAAGGCCTTTCTTCCACCATTATATTGAGTCTCCATCTTCTATCTTTATGCACCTACTTTGAGAGCATAGTGGCCATTCTTAGTTCTATGTGCATTGTCCCAAGACTAGTTGATTGATGCATACTTTGATATTTCTTGTTTTAAACTATTGTATCTAGTCACTCTTATGAACTTTGAAGGTGTCCTATGCATTTATATTTGCTACTCTATTGAGGGACAAGCTGAATACTATTATGCTATGTTTTCTTTATGTGAAACAAACAAACGTCTTGCAAAGCATTATTATTCATGAATCTTTTGTTTGTGCCTTTTCATGTTACATCATAGATTCTTTGTCTTATTGCTAGAACTTTGTCTTTCATGTTATGATTGAAGTGCTATGATCCCAGCTTTGTATGTTTACAAATACTTTGGTCTAGCCTTTGATGGTGTATGTCACCTCAAAAATTATTCTTTCTTTTTATCACTTACCTACTCGAGGACAAGCAGGAGTTAAGCTTGGGGATGTTGATACATTGCAAATGTATCTATAATTTTTGATGCTCCATGCTTGGTTTTATCTACTTTCTTGTGTTTTGTCCACACTTTGGAGTACTTTTCATATGATTTCTTGGACTAACCTATTAACAAGAGCCACAGTGCCAACTGCCTGTTTTCTGTTTTTGGTTCTAGGAAAGTCAGAAAATGAATATTCTCGGAATTGGACGGGACAAAAGCCAAAGTGTCTATTTTTCCAGAAGACTCCCGGAGCCAGAATACAAGACAGAGGAGAGCCAGGGGCTAGCTACACCACCCCTAGGCGCAGGCTGGGCCTGGCCGCGCCAGGGCATGTTGTGGTGGCCCCAGGAACCCCCTCGGTCTCCCTCTTCGCCTATAAGAAGCCTTCTGACCTAAAAACTTCGGGGGGTTTCACGTTTTTCCACGAAAAGTTCCGATGCGCCGCCGCCACCGAAGGGGAGATTCGGGGGACAGAAAGTCTCTGTTCTGGCACCCTGCCGGGATGGGGAAGTGCCCCGGAGCCATCTCCATCGATCTCCACCATCATCTTCATCGACCATCCATGTTTCCTCCATCTATGAGTGATCCCCCGCTGTAGGCTATGGGTATGGTAGGGATTGGATGAGATCATTCATGTAATGGCATCAGATTGTTAGAGCATAGTGCCTAGTATCTCTATTAGTGCTTTATGACTTTGTTGCAACTTTGTTGTGCTTAATGCTTGTCACTAGGGCCCGAGTGCCATGATTTCAGATCTGAACTTATTATTGATTCATTATGATAGTATTGTTTCTGGTCTTATCTACAAGTTGTATACACAGGTTGTTGTCCGGAACCTATGGTCCCGAAGTGCGATGTAAATCGGGTAAAGGAAGGAAAGGCTTTGATGTGAGTATCATATGTGTTCACGGAGTGTTAATGCTTTGCTCCGGTGCTTTATTAAAAGGAGCACCTTAATTGCTAGTAGTTCCCTAGAGGCCCCGCTGCAAACGGGCTGGCAGGACAAAAGATGTTGTGCAAGTTCTCATTACGAGCACGTATAACTATATATGGAACACATGCCTAGGATTGTCTAGTACTTGGATGTTTTATCTTATTTATCTGCAATTTCCCTATGTTCTGATTGCTATGTGAGTTGTCTTGTCCATGCAATGCACGTCCATCCATCCCTATGCCTACCGCACTCGAGTCCCACTGTTTACTGCTTTTGTTACTACTGTCTTTGCTTTACTACTGCTGTTACTTTACTATTCCTACTACAAAACTGTTGCTACTGATAAACTACTGTGAGCAAGATTGTTTCTAGGTGCAGCTGAATTGACAACTCAGTTGTTAAGGCTGATAAGTATTCTTTGGCTCCCCTTGTGTCGAATCAATAAATTGGGTTTCACCTCCCTCGAAAATACTGCGATACACCCCCTATACTTGTGGGTCATCAATGTGATGTTGCTACTAGGGAGAAAACAACAATCCTTTGTTCATAGAACATAGTATTGTTTACTTTACACGCAGTTGGTAAAGCAATAATCTGTTGCTTGCAAGTTAATACTGGAGGGGGTTCGGATGATAACCTGAAGGTGGATTACTATTTATAGATGCAGTTGGATGGCGGCCTATGTATTATGTTGTAATGCCCAATCAAGTCTCAAAGGAGTCAAGATGATTAGTATATGCATGTATTGCTTTCTCGGTGTTTGTCAATTGCCCCGCTGTAATTTGTTCACCCAGCATGTTATCTATCTAAGGAGAGCCACCTCTAGTGAACTATGGATCCCAGTCCTTTTTCTTTACATACAATCTATAAACAGTTTATTGCTTTGTGTTTACTTTCTGCAAACTTTTACTTCTTTCCATTCGATACATTTAATCCTTTGTTTTCCGCAAAACACGGTGAGATTGACAACCTCATCGCAAGTTGGGGACAAAGTTCTGTGGTTGTGTTGTGCAGGTCTCCACGTTGCTACTAGCACCGGTAGTGCGCTTTGCCAAAGCTCAGCTAGTAACACCTTTGGGGTGTTTTCCTTGCTCCTACTAGTTCGATTAAACCTTGGTTTCATAACTGAGGAAAACTTGCTGTTGTGCTCATCATACCTTCCTCTTGGGGTTCCCAACGAGCTCTACATCAACACCGCCATCAAGCACTTTTCTGGGCGCCGTGCATTGAGCCATCAGATATCACTGTACATCATCCATTACAAACCATACATAAGGTCTTACACAAATAAGGATCTCATGATCCAGTCTTAATACAACAAGCAGCGGAATAAAAGACAAGCGTAGCGGTGGGGTCTATCTTCAGGGGCACAGGCAATGCTGACGAAGGCAGATAGTCCTAGTTATCATAGCCGTCCTGATGTCCATCATCTTGGTAGTCTCCTTCATAGTATGGCCATGAGAATAGCCAGGGACAAAAGCCATGAGTACTCTTTAAGTACTCGCAAACTACCACTAACAAGTAGTATAGTTCTAAATTAAAGTGCTAAATCTAAGTTTAACTATAAAGTTAATTTTGAAACCTAAGCTGAGTTCTGAAGCAAAGAAAGATAAAATAAAGTTCTAGAATCACCTAAGTTGGGAAGCTATTGTCATAAAGAGAACTCTGTTGTGGTCAAGTCAAGATTCATCATTCATTTCATAAGTTGTTTTGAAAACATCTGACAACGAAACAGTATGGCCAGTCCAACTGTCCATAACCGTGGACATGGCTATTCGAATAGGTTGACACTCTGCAGAGGTGGTACACTTTCACCACAAGATTCGATACATCTGTCAGGGATAACCCCGAATCATCATACTTAGTATGCAGATAATCAAACATAACCTTTCCTTTACACATCCTAGTATAATCACCTCTCCTATGAGCATGGCCTCCCAACCATGACCATCTGTCATCTTGGGCACTACATAGGTGGACAACATTGAGAGGTAGCCTCAGCTCAAACCTCTACCACGAGGGAACTAATACTAATGCATATAAACTTCCGGCTACGCCTTACCCAATTCAGGTATTGTGGTTGTACGGTAAATTTGGAATGGCATCGCATCCGAATCCAACCATCAGTTTTATAAAAGGGTTAAGGCTCATGCCTCAACATTTTCACCATCATAAACCATTTGTGTTTCTCAACACATGTCAAAACATTTCAATAGAATGACTCATCATTCCAAGGTTTTCACAATTCATTTTCACCAAGTGTTCCCATCTAAAGTGACTCAAGTTTTTATCTACTCTAAACTACTAAGTTAAGAGTGTTCACTAAGGTGGAAATGATGGGATCAATCTCATGCCATAGAATGACATATAAAGGGTTCTAAATAGGTCAAGTTTTATACTCTTTATGCTACCTTCAAAACAAGTAAAGAACTTTGGGTAAAGTAAAGGAAGTAAAGCTTGAAAATAATACTTGGAGTAAGTACTAGTCAAAGTGGTATAACTCAAGCATGCCTAAAGCATCTTTGCTAAACCATCAAGTTTAATCCTAGCTTGCTAAACATTATACTTGCAAGTGTTAGCTTGCATTGTTAATGGTGGCTTGACTTGGTTGGTGCAGTGGTTGAAGTTTTCTTCTTCTTCTTCTTCTTGGTAGAACTCCTCCTCCTCATAGACTTGGTCGGTACTATCGTCTATAAATACATACGGGGTACATAATCACCAAACAATACTTAACTAGTCTAATTAGCACTCTAAGGCATATAGTTGATGATCTATTATCATCACAAGCATCACAAGTTTTATTCAATAGTTTCATTCCTTTTATTTTAGAAAAGTAATTTCTACTCATTGAAAAATTAACTAAGATTTAATATTCACCACTTCAAATATGGGATCATGTGGACACATGTCATCACCACATATTCTAACATGTGGAAATGTGATTTAAGGGTTGGATCATAATTACTTTGGTTTAAGTTTATTATTTAGTGATTTAAAGTGACTAGAAATGCCTATATAGCATTATTTTGGTACTAGTCCAAAGTCACTGCATGTAAACCTTAATATTATTACATATTCCGATAGGTATGATGAAATGTGATTCTTGAGAGTTGGAATCAACTCAAAATCTATCTTGGTTGATTTTATAAAAATGTTGCAAGGTGCAAATGCTTCTGTTTTGTTATTACTACTATGAGAGATCTCTAACTCTAATTGTATTAAATCCAACAGGCTTGGGTAGATCTTTTCAGTAGCTTTCCAACAAAATTGGATTCACTCCATTTGGATTTGTAAATCTCTCCAAATTGAATTTCAAACTCAAAGACAGAACTAGGTTTAAACTAAAAAGAAAAATCCTAATTCAAACTAACTGGGTTGCGCGGGAACGCTAACGGGCCGGCCTAGTGACATGACGCGGCGCGGGGCTCAGCTGATAGGGGGGTCCACCAGTCAGTGGATCATAACGTGCGAAGCGGTACGGGGCAATATGGGGCGTTGGATTAGAATGGGAATCAATGGCTAGGGATCGTCGTCGACGACGAACCTGTCGCCGGCGAGCTCTAACCCTAGCGGCTCGGTGGGGGTGCATAGGGGCGTACCAGGGCTTCAGCAACGACGGCGAGGCGGGCAAACGGACTGGTGGTCGACGACGAGCTCAGGGATGGTCGAGGCAGCTCCGGGGGTCGTCGCAATCAGCGGCGCCCTTCTCCTCGAGAGGCGGCCTGCTCCGGTGCAATTCCAGCGAACTGTTGCTCGCCTTGCTCTCGCTAGAGGTGTTGGACGGTCAGTGAGGTGAGCGGAGGTGAGTGGTGTGCAGAATGAGGCTGGGGGTGCCCTCCTTTTATAGGCTCGACGACGGGACAACGCGGCATGGCCAGGCGATGGTGGCGACATGGCTACGGGCTGCTAGCGGCATGGCTATGGGCGGCGATCGACGCGCGGTCTCCTAGCGGTGCTCTAGGCCTTTAATGCGGGCTTAGGGGCGGTGGTATGCGGTCGGCTGGAGCTGGCGCTCTGAGCGACAGAGGCGGCGGTGTCCACGGCGAGCGGTGGCTGTGGTGCGTTGGGTAGCGAACGGGTGTGTCCGGTGTGCTCCTTGGGTCATGGCGAAGCGGTAGGCGCGGGCTGCGGTTGAGCGGCGGCTTGTGCACGCGTGTCGGACACGGCGCTCTGGCGCATGCTCGGCATGGCGCAGTCGCACTGGGCGCGGGGGTTCCTCGGTGGTCCACGCTCTGGCTTGGCTCGGGAAGGGGACAGAGGGTGCCGGTGAGGTCCTGGCTAGCTACTAGACATGGCGATAGAGGGGGAGATGGTCTGCTGTGGCAGTGACCAAGTTGGCCGGCGAGCATGTGCTCGGCATGGCTTGGCTTTGCCACTAGGGGGTAGGGGAATGGGTTTAACTGGCCTGGTTAGATCATCTAGGGACAAAGGGAGGGTTTTTAGGACAAATGGGAGACAAGTTTGGCCAGAACACTATTTAAATAGTGAATTTGGTTTTTGTTTGAAATCTGTCCACAAGGTGTTTGTGAAAATTGCCGAAAGAACTTTCTTCTTGAATTTTGAAAATATTTTTGGTGGGTGTGCTAGGACTAAGCTTGAGACTCTATGGGTGCTTGGGTTTTGAAATTTGAGCTTGTTTGAGTGGTTTTTGAAATAGTGGGATCTTCCCATATGAAATAGATTCAATTTTCAATTGTTAATTAAATATAGTGTCTTAATGTTTTTGGCAGATCACAAAGTGGGCCTTGGTACCTCATTATGTGTACTAGCAAGGGGTGCAAAGATCCATAATTGTTTCTGTTAGGTTTTGAGTACTAGGAATAGCCAAAGTAGGCATGATAGTTAATTTGGTAAAAATGACCATTCACTTCATTTATTCATTTTGAGTTGTTTTTCTTTGGGAAATGTTTGGGGATGATTTAGATGATGTTTATTTCATCTAAGAATCATTTTACAAGCAATGCATCACAGAACCATGGCAATTCAAATCAACTCCTATTTTAAATGCACATACACATGCATGCTTTCATATTTTTAATTAGAAAAGTTTTTGTTAACCCTAATTTTGATGATTTGGAGCTTAATAACCTTGGATTAAAGTTTTGGGATGTTACAAACCTTCCCCCCTTAAACAAAATCTCGTCCCGAGATTTACAAATAAAACTAGGAACTAAAGAGATCTGGGAACTCTGTCCTAATGTAATCTTCTCACTCCTAAGTGGCTTCCTCTTCGGTATGGTTGCTCCATTGAATCTTGAGAAACTTGATACTCCTGGTCCTGGTGGTTCTGTAAGCTTCTTCTAGGATACGGATGGGCACTTCACGATATGTCAGGTCATTGTTGATCTCAACAGCTCGATGATCGATGTTCTTGAACACTTCAGTCTTCTCTGGCACTTCCAGGCATTTGCGAAGTAACGAGATATGGAACACATTGTGGATGGCTGACATCTCTTTAGGTAGTTCCAGTTGATACGATACTTCTCCTCGACGGTTCAGAATTTTGAAGGGCCCAATATATCTGGGGGCTAACTTTCCTTTTAGACTAAAGCGTTGAGTTCCCTTCAATGGTGAAACCTTGAGATATACAAAATCTCCGACATTGAAAGTCGGGTCTCTCCTTCTCTTGTCAGCATAACTCTTCTGTCTGGATTGGGCGGTCTTGAGGTGCTCACGGACTTTGTGAACCTTCTCTTCGGCTTCTCGGAGAATGTCGGGTCCAAAGATCTGACTCTCTCCTACTTGCGACCAATTCAAAGGGGTACGACACTTTCTTCCGTATAGGAATTCAAATGGTGCCATTTGCAAACTAGCTTGATAACTGTTGTTATATGTGAATTCTCGAAGGCAAAAATGGCCTTCCCATTTTGATCCGTATTCTAACACACAAGCTCTTAACATATCCTCTAGGATCTGGTTGACTCTCTCAGTCTGTCCATCAGTTTGCGGGTGATAAGCGGTGCTGAAGTTCAACTTGGTTCCCAATCCTTCCTAAACTTTCAGCCAAAATCTCGAGGTAAACTGGGTTCGTCGATCTGATACTATGGTCTTGGGGGTTCCATGCAGACTAACAATCCTAGCAATATACAGTTCTGCTAGCTTCGCACTCTGATAGGTAGTCTTGACCGGTATGAAATGAGCTACCTTGGATAGTCTATCAACTATGACCCAGATTGAGTCATTTCCCCTACTGGAAGTAGGCAAACCAGTGATAAAATCCATTCCTACGGAATCCCATTTTCATTCCAGAATCTGCAATGGTTGCAACAGCCCTACAGGTCTCTGATGTTCTGCTTTGACTCTTTGACAAATGTCACATTTGGCGATGTAGCTTCCGATTTCTCTCTTCATCTTGTGCCACCAAAATTGCTCTTTCAAATCCTGATACATCTTTGTTCCTCCGGGGTGGATAGAATAAAGAGTATCATGAGCTTCCTTCATGATAACTTGCTTTAGCTCCGAATCTGCTGGCACACAGATACGTCCTTTGTACCACAGTACTCCGTCTTCATCTTCAGTGAATCCAGGTACCTTTCCTGTACCAATACAATGTTTGATCCCGTTGATACTTTCATTTCCCTTCTGGGCTTCCTTGATTTGGCTAATTAAAGTGGGCTGAAGTTCAATGCTAGCTAAGAATCCTTTGCTAACTAACTCAGTCCTAAACTGCTCCAACTCTTCATACAAACTTGGTTGCTTCTCCTTGATCATGGTTTTAGCCTACATGGCAATCTACTAAGAGTATCCGCTACCACATTGGCTTTGTCGGGGTGATAGTGAATGTCAAGGTCATAATCCTTGATTAACTCTATCCATCTCCTTTGCCTCACATTCAGCTCCTTCTGAGTGAAAATATACTTCAAGCTCTTGTGATCTGAGTAAATCTCACAGCGATTACCCATTAGATAATGACGCCATGTCTTCAGTGCCAAAACTACGGCTGCTAATTCAAGATCATGGGTCGGATAGTTCTGCTCATGCTGCTTTAGTTGTCGAGACAGATACGCGATGACTTTGCCTTCTTGCATCAATACACATCCGAGACCAATCTTGGATGCATCACAATATACATCAAATGGCTTCTTGATATCTAGCATGATCAATATTGGGGCTGATATCAATCTCTTCTTCAGCTCCTGGAAACTGGCTTCACATTTGTCGGTCCATTCAAACTTCTTGTCCTTCTTCAATGATTGGGTCATGGGTCGGGCTATGCTCGAGAATGCTTCTACGAACTTGCGGTAGTATCCCGCTAATCTGAGAAATGCACGGACTTGGGTTTGAGTGGTTGGGGCTTCCCATTCTTCGACATCTTTGATCTTGGTGGGATCAACAGAGACTCCTCCGGTAGACACAATATGTCCTAGGAATCCTACTTCTTTCAGCCAAAACTCACACTTGCTGAACTTGGCATATAACTGATGCTCTCTCAGGGTTTCTAGGATGATTCTCAGATGTTGCTCATGCTCTTCTTCTGACTTGGAGTAGATAAGGATGTCGTCAATAAACACAACTACAAACTTATCTAGGAAATTCATAAAGATCTTATTCATGAGATTCATGAAATAAGCAGGGGCATTGGTTAATCCAAAAGACATAACCGTATACTCGTATAAACCATAGCGAGTAGTAAAGGCGGTCTTCGGAATATCCGTTGCACGAATCTTAAGTTGGTGATAACCAGTCCTAAGATCAATCTTTGAGAATACCTGGGCTCCAGTCAATTGATCAAATAGATCCTCTATATTTGGCATTGGGTACTTGTTCTTGATGGTGACGTCATTCAACTTTCTGTAATCTGTGCACAAACGATTGCCTCCATCTTTCTTGTCAACGAATAACACTTGTGATCTCCATGGTGACACGCTTGGTTGAATCAAGCCTTTCTCTAACATGGCATCAAACTGCTTCTTCAGTTCCACTAACTCTGAGGGGTTCATGCTATAGGGTCTCTGGGCTATGGATCCGGTTCCGGGGATTAGTTCGATGATGAACTCAATATCTATGGGGGCATACCTGGCAATTCATCTGGGAATACGTCGGGGTATTCACAGACTACTCTGACTTGGTCTATGGTGGGTAGGGCTAGACTCTTGTTGCACTTAAATTGACGGGGTAAGGTTTCAGATATATGCTCTATTGTTACTCCAAAACTACTGGTCATGGTGATGGCTTTCTTAGCACAGTCTATCAGTCCTTTATGCCTTGATATCCAGTCCATACCTAGTACTACTTCCAATCCTTTGGTTCCAAGTACAATTAGGTTGGCATAAAAATCTATCCCATGCATTCTGATAGGCACACCTTTGCAAATTTTTCTAGCTTTGGTTGTTGAACCAGGGATTTGAACTATCATGACATGCTTCAAGTTGGTTGGGTGAATCTTAATAGTGCATGCAAATTCTTCGGTGACAAATGAATGCGATGCTCTCGAATCAAACAACACTCTTGCTAAAACTGAGTTGACAGAAAACATACCCAGCACTACATCTGGCGCTTCTTGGGCTTCTTCTGCGTTCATGTGGAAAAGCCGACCGTTGCGGTTGTGAGGGTTCCCTGGGGAAAATCTTCTCCCTGGTTGAACATGACGCTGCTGTTGAGCTGGGGCATTCACATTGGCATTGGCGGCAGTCTTCTTGGGACACTCATTGGAGTAGTGACCCTTCACTCCACACTCGAAACTAGTGATCTAGGACTTGTCCTTGGCTACGACAGGCACAACATTGATGCTAGTTCTGGGGGCAGTGTTTTTGTTGTTGTTGTTGTTGTTCTTGGGAGGTGCATGGTTGAAATTGTTGGCGTTGCTGGAGTTGTGATTGTTCCCTCCGGACTTCACATTGCCTCCGCTACGGTTGGGGTAGCTTGGGCAAGATGTTGGGGGTCGATTGTTCCTTGGTGCATATCCTGGTGAGGGGTTAGGACGGTACTTCTGGTGACTGCTGGATCTAGATTGTTGCATCATACGACGCTTGCGGTTGTCGTTTGCCTGGTTAATCTTTCCTTCCATCTGAATGGCAGAGTCGACTAGCTCTTCGAGATCCTCGAAGCAGATGTTGACGAGGACAGTTTGCATCTCATCATGCAGTCTGTTCAAGAATCTCTCCTTCTTCTTGGCCTCCGTGTTGATCTCATCAGGTGCATATTTGGCAAGTGACGGGAATCTATCACGGTACTCCACCATAGTCATTCTACCTTGCTTCAAGTCGCGAAATTCATCCCTCATCCTGTTGACTAGACCTTGTGGCACATGGGTGCGGCTGAACTTGACTTTGAAAGCTTCACATGTCATCACTTGACCAAGGTTCATGTTGCGGATACTAGTCCACCAAGCTCTTGCATATCCTGCTAGATAGTGGGTGGCGAAGAGAACTTTCTCGTTTTCATCAACTCCTACAACTTGTAAGTTGTTTTCCATTGTCTACAACCTGTCATCAGCATCTAGTGGGTTTTCAGATTGGTTGAAGATTGGAGGGTTGGTATTCTGAAAGTTTTTGAGTTTAGATCCATGGTGATCCTGATTTCCATGCCCTTGGTTGTTGAGAGCCATCTGGGCGATCTGTTGAAGTGTTGCTAAGTTGGCTTGGCGCTCGCCTCGCTTGTTCTTGCCCGCCAAGAGATTCTGCAAGATCTGCAGCATTGGGTCTTGTGATGAGCTGCTCCCTCCTTGGTTTCCACGAGTCATCTGAAGATTGAGATAGATATAGGGGTAAGAGGGAAAGTTCTAAGGTTCAGGGTTTTGGGTTTCAAATCTAAAACTTTGAGTTTGACTTAGGTTTTTCAACTAACTTCATTTCATTCATGCAAGCAACACACGATACAAACACACACCACAACAATCAAAGGAAAACAGATGGTTTGAAGAACCATTCTGCAAGCTACGATACAGTGGGACCGATACATCTCATGCTACGATAGTGCTCTAGTGCATCTACTCATCGTCGATGAAGTCGGAGTCCTCATCGTTAGTAGAAGTCCACGTCATCCTCCTCCAGAAAGTCATCATCATTGCTGAGGTAAGAATCCATGTCTCCCTAGATGTCTTCACCCTCCTCTTCTTCCTCCTTTGCTGCAAGTTGAGCCTCCTACTCCTTGACGGTCTTCTCGAGGCCGGCCACCTTCTTGCGAAGACGGGTGATGGTGCGATCCTTCTTTGCATGCTGGCGGCAAAGAGACTGGCGATCCTGGACAAGCAGTCCGAAAGTCTGGGCCTTCTGGTCGGCAATGGCATGGTTCTGGTTGGCTAACTCTCTAGCATTGTCCAGTTCCTCGCAGCGTACGTGACAAGAAGTCAAGATTCTTCACTTGACGCCTCAATTCTGGGTGACTTGGCATCTCCATCGGCATTCCCATGAAGTCACGTCTTGCATAATGAACAAAACGGGTTCCTTGGATTTGGTTGACGCTGAGGGCACATAGACGTGCGAGAGCTTCATGCATTGTCCTGGCTAATCCATCTAGCCAGTTGTTCTCTCTCACTGAGAACTAGATTCTCCCAGAAGTTGGTGCTTTGATGCTTCCTCTAAGATCGGAGGTGACTAGGCAATGTAAGTCTCCTCCTGGGGGCTGGAAGTTGAGCTCCAAGAAACTCCGGATGTGGGCGTCCCAGTAACTCTGTCAGTGAATCCAGATCCCTCTCAAAGATCAGCTGACCTCCGTTTCCCAATTGGTAGAACTTGCTGAACTGAGTCTCCATCTACAAGAATTTAGGATGAGGAAATTAGTGAAGTGATCAAGTGTGTCAAATTTTTAAGTAGTAATGTAAGAATTTTGAGGAACCTGAATTTTTGAGAAAGAAAGAATTCCCAAGGGTAAGAGAGGAAATAGTTTTTCATAAATACTCACTTTGGTTTTTGAAACTAAGTTTTTGTTTGGACGTCCATTCTAACTAGGGTCTCCTATGGTCAGGATGGCTCTGATACCAACTTGTCAACACCCGGATTTTTAATCCCAGATGCCTATTATGTCATTCATCGCAATCCCAAGATTACCATTTTTGCGAGACATAACAGATTGGATATCACAGTACATCATCCATTACAAACCATACATAAGGTCTTACACAAATAAGGATCTCATGATCCAGTCTTAATACAACAAGCAGCGGAATAAAAGACAAGCGTAGCGGTGGGGTCCATCTTCAGGGGCACAGGCAATGCTGACGAAGGCAGATAGTCCTAGTTATCATAGCCGTCCTGATGGCCATCATCTTGGTAGTATCCTTCATAGTATGGCCATGAGAATAGCCAGGGACAAAAGCCATGAGTACTCTTTAAGTACTCGCAAACTACCACTAACAAGTAGTATAGTTCTAAATTAAAGTGCTAAATCTAAGTTTAACTATAAAGTTAATTTTGAAACCTAAGCTGAGTTCTGAAGCAAAGAAAGATAAAATAAAGTTCTAGAATCACCTAAGTTGGGAAGCTATTGTCATAAACACAACTCTGTTGTGGTCAAGTCTAGATTCATCATTCATTTCATAAGTTGTTTTGAAAACATCTGACAACAAAACAGTATGGCCATTCCAACTGTCCATAACCGCGGACGCGGCTATTCGAATAGTTTGACACTCTGCAGAGGTGGTACACTTTCACCAAAAGATTCGATACATCTGTCAGGGATAACCCTGAATCATCATACTTAGTATGCAGATAATCAAACATAACCTTTCCTTTACACACCCTAGTATAAGCACCTCTCCTATGAGCATGGCCTCCCAACCATGACCATCTGTCATCTTGGGCACTGCATAGGTGGACAACATTGAGAGGCAGCCTCAGCTCAAACCTCTCCCGCGAGGGAACTAATACTAATGCATATAAAATTCCGACTAAGCCTTACCCAATTCAGGTATTGTGGTTGTACGGTAAATTTGGAATGGTATCGCATCCGAATCCAACCATCAGTTTTATAAAAGGGTTAAGGCTCATGCCTCAACATTTTCACCATCATAAACCATTTGTGTTTCTCAACACATGTCAAAACATTTCAATAGAATGACTCATCATTCCAAGGTTTTCACAATTCATTTTCACCAAGTGTTCCCATCTAAAGTGACTCAAGTTTTTATCTACTCTAAACTACTAAGTTAAGAGTGTTCACTAAGGTGGAAATGATGGGATCAATCTCATGCCATAGAATGACATCTAAAGGGTTCTAAATAGGTCAAGTTTTATACTCTTTATGCTACCTTCAAAACAAGTAAAGAACTTTGGGTAAAGTAAAGGAAGTAAAGCTTGAAAATAATACTTGGAGTAAGTACTAGTCAAAGTGGTATAACTCAAGCATGCCTAAAGCAACTTTGCTAAACCATCTAGTTTAATCCTAGCTTGCTAAACATTATACTTGCAAGTGTTAGCTTGCATTGTTAATGGTGGCTTGCCTTGGTTGGTGCAGTGGTTGAAGTTTTCTTCTTCTTCTTCTTGGTAGAACTCCTCCTCCTTGTAGACTTGGTCGGTACTATCGTCTATAAATACATACGGGGTACACAATCACCAAACAATACTTAACTAGTCTAATTAGCACTCTAAGGCATATAGTTGATGATCTATTATCATCACAAGCATCACAAGTTTTATTCCATAGTTTCATTCCTTTTATTTTAGAAAAGTAATTTCTACTCATTGAAAAATTAACTAAGATTTAATATTCACCACTTCAAATATGGGATCATGTGGACACATGTCATCACCACATATTCTAACCTATGGGAATGTGATTTAAGGGTTGGATCATAATTACTTTGGTTTAAGTTTATTATTTAGTGATTTAAAGTGACTAGAAATGCCTATATAGCATTATTTTGGTACTAGTCCAAAGTCACTACATGTAAACCTTAATATTATTACATATTCAGATATGTATGATGACATGTGATTTTTGAGAGTTGGAATCAACTCAAAATCTATCTTGGTTGATTTTATAAAAATGTTGCAAGGTGCAAATGCTTCTGTTTTGTTATTTCTACTAGGAGAGATCTCTAACTCTAATTGAATTAAATCCAACGAGCTTGGGTAGATCTTTTCAGTAGCTTTCCAACAAAATTGGATTCACTCCATTTGGATTTGTAAATCTCTCCGAATTGAATTTCAAACTCAAAGACAGAACTAGGTTTAAACTAAAAATAAAAATCCTAATTCAAACTAACTGGGTCGCGCGGGAATGCTAACGGGCCGGCCAGTGACACGACGCGGCGCGAGGCTCAGCTGGCAGGGGGCCACCAGGTAGCGGCTCATAACGCTCGAAGCGGTACGGGGCAATATGGGGTGTTGGATTAGAATGAGGATCAATGAATGGGGATCGTCGTCGATGACGGACCTGTCGCCGGCGAGCTCTAACCCTAGCGACTCGGTGGGGTGCATAGGGGGCGTACCAGGGCTCCATCAATGACGGCGAGGCGGGCAAACGGACTGCTGGTCGACGGCGATCTCAGGGATGGTCGAGGCAGCTCCGGGGTTGGTCACAATCAGCGGCGCCCTTCTCCTCTTGAGGCGGCCTGCTCCGGTGCAATTTCAACGAACTGTTGCTCGCCTTGCTCTGGCTAGAGGTGTTGGACGATCAGTGAGGTGAGGGGAGGTGAGTGGTGTGTAGAATGAGGCTGGGGGTGCCCTCCTTTTATAGGCTCGACGACGGGACATCGCGGCATGGCCAGGCGATGGTGGCGACATGGCTACGGGCTGCTAGCGGCATGGTTGCGAGCGGCGATCGACGCGCGGTCTCCTAGCGGTGCTCTAGGGCTTTAATGTGGGCTTAGGGGCGGTGGTATGCGGTCGGGCGGAGCTGGCGCTCTGAGCGACAGAGGAGGCGGTGTCCACGGCGAGCGGTGGCAGTTATGCGTTGGGCGGCGAACGGGTGTGTCCGGCATGCTCCCTAGGTCGTGGCGAAGCGTTAGGCGCGATCTGCGGTCGAGCGGCGGCTTGTGCACGCGTGTCGGGCGCGACGCTCTGGCGTGTGCTCGGCATGGCGCAGTCGCACTGGGCGCGGGGGTTCCTCGGTGGTCCACGCTCTGTCTTGGCTGGGGGAGGGGATAGAGGGTGGCGGTGAGGTCCTGGCTAGCTACTAGACATGGCGAGAGAGGGGGAGATGGTCTGCTGCGGCGGTGACCAAGTTGGCCGGCGAGCATGTGCTCGGCATGGCTTGGCTTTGCCACTAGGGGGTAGGGGAATGGGTTTAAATGGCCTGGTTAGATCATCTAGGGACAAAGGGAGGGTTTTTAGGACAAATGGGAGACAAGTTTGGCCAGAACACTATTTAAATAGTGAATTTGGTTTTTGTTTGAAATCTGTCCACAAGGTGTTTGTGAAAATGGCCGAAAGAACTTTCTTTTTGAATTTTGAAAAGATTTTTTGTGGGTGTGCTAGGACTAAGCTTGAGACTCTGTGGGTGCTTGGGTTTTGAAATTTGAGCTTGTTTGAGTGGTTTTTGAAATAGTGGGATCTTCCCATATGAAATAGATTCAATTTTTAATTGTCAATTAAATATAGTGTTTGAATGTTTTTGGCAGATCACAAAGTGGGCCTTGGTACCTCATTATGTGTACTAGCAAGGGGTGCAAAGATCCATAATTGTTTCTGTTAGGTTTTGAGTACTAGGAATAGCCAAAATAGGCATGATAGTTAATTTGGTAAAAATGACCATTCACTTCATTTATTCATTTTGAGTTGTTTTTCTTTGAGAAATGTTTGGGGATGATTTAGATGATGTTTATTTCACCTAAGAATCATTTTACAAGCAATGCATCACAGAACCATGGAAATTCAAATCACTCCTATTTTAAATGCACATACACATGAATGCTTTCATATTTTTAATTGGAAAAGTTTTTGTTAACCCTAATTTTGATGATTTGGAGCTTAATAACCTTGGATTAAAGTTTTGGGATGTTACACTGAGCACCAGATGATGCTTTAACCCTCTTTCCCGTGTGTTCAACTTTAGGTTGCACATGGAGATGAATTCGACCAAAACGTTCAGCAACATTCAAAGAGAAAAACATTACCAGATCAGCTTCGCTAGTTAGTGGGAGCAATATTTGCTCACTAATGTTGAAATATTGCAAATCAACTAAATCGTCATTGCTCCAGGGGAATTTAGAATATTTCAAATCTCTGAGAGTTATGGAGGTTGCAACCACTGCTGGGAAGTAAAATCCAGAAAGATATTGTTCACAACCACAAATTACGCTAGTATCTAGCTTAACCGCTAGCCGAAATGCCAGCGCCAGATCAATCCGATTCGAAAAGCAAGGCAGTTAGTTGAGCACTAGCAATTCACGCTCAATTTCTGCATGTAATTAATCCACAAAGGGAAACGATATTTACCCAGATGGAATCCATGCGTTAGATCCCTCCGGTTATACCCAATCTTCTATGCGCCCGACGGGGAGGACCTGTACACCAGCCGGCGTTGCATACTGTTTCACGAAAGGGGTAGATCTAGCGGGGGCGGGAGCGGAGCCAGAGGTGGAGTGGGCTCCACGGCTAGGGGGAGGTGTCGTCGGATTGATGAAAAGTACGCCATGAGGGGGTCCTCGGGGCGTGCGGAAGAGAGGGGTGTGAGACGTACGGTGTTCCGGGACGGTGAGCACACAAGTTTACCCAGGTTCGAATCCGCCGGCTTTGGATGGACCCTACTCCTACTAGCAATCTAGTAATACGGCAGAGCCGGAATATGGGTTACAAGGGTTTCGCCTGTGCGAGTTGAGATTGTAGACTATTGAGGTGTTGCCCTAAAGGCTCTCCCTAGGACGGCTTATATAGATATCCGGCCTAGGGTTTACAGGAGAGATCTATCCGGCTACGACTAAGAGTCGGTTATAGAGTACATCTTGAACTACAAGTAACATTATGGGCCTAAGTCGGTAAGTCTTCTGGGCCCTCCCGTAGCCGGATTGGACTCCGTCTTTCTCCCTGACTGGGCCGCCCGTGAAGCAATGCTCTAACCCGAAGTGGGCCACCCTGGTTAGTGAGGAACTGTGAGGATACCCAGAAAGTATATCCCCAACAGCAGCCCCCGGAGGCCTCCAAGATCCAAAGTCGGATTTATCATCGTCTAGCTTGATCTTGACGCGTAATCTTGAAGGGTTCCTGAAACTTCACAACAAAAATACGATCCGGGTCTTAAAAATAAGTCGGACCTATTAGTAGGTTACTCGGATTTTCCAGCTTGATTTCAAACTAAGCCGAAACTTGGTTCCCAACACCACCTGACACAAGGCATGGTCAAGTCACGTCATTTGAAAGGCATTCGGTCAGCACGACCGTTGGTGGGTCCGCGGTTCGCGGGACCGAGGCGCCGTTTCAATGCGTGTGTGGAGATCGAGGCAACGCAATCATCGCGTGGGTCCTTCAAAGTTCCTTCCACGACGCGTGGCGGTTACACTGTAGCATTTGCACGAATCTTGGCGCAGTTAGGTGGATATAAGGGGTTAAGATTTCTTCCCTCTTATTTCACCAGTCCTTTACCTTTTCCTCTCCTCCCAATCTCCCAGCACGCACAGAGATCCTCCGTTCTTCGTCCACAGAACTCCCAGCGCCGCCCCTATTAGGTCAACTTCTCGCTAGAGAAATGGCTTCATCTTCTTCCTCCGGCTTGGCGGCAGCGGCGGCGACGGCGACAGCGGAAGCGGTGGCGGAGAAGGAGAGCTTTCGCGGTCTCTGGATTCCTTGCGCCCTCAACGAGGAAGGCCTCAAGAACATGGAGAAGGAGGGACTTCTTGCCTCCGGCGACTGGTGGAGCGGCTTCGAAGAAACCGTCCCCAACCCGCACGACGGCGAGCGGGTCCACTTCGGCACCCATCTCGACCGAGGTCTGTCCTTTCCTCCCTCGGAGTTCTTCTCCGAGGTGATAGATCATTACGGAGTTCAACTCCATCATCTTCCTCCCAACTCTCTGTTAGAAATGAGCGCATATGCTTCGTTGTGTGAGGGCTTTCTCGGCATTAGGCTGAGTCTGACTCTCTTCCGGTATTATTACCATGTCCGGAGAAACTCCATTACCGCCGGTGTTCCTTATATCACCGGCACTATTAGTTTTTCGCTTAGACGCGATCGGGCGTATCCCAAAATTCTAGCCAGTGACTCGGTCAAACAATGGTCAGCCACATTTTTCTATCATAGGGATATTCCGGCTCCCAGCAAAGCCACCACTTTGCCGTCTTTCATCAATGGATCCGCCACGGCCCAACCTTCCTGGGACGAGGCTGCTCCGGCTCTCACCGACGATCTGATCCTCGCTAAGAGGCGGATCGAATATTTGATCAAACACAAGGATCTGAAGGGATCCGACTTGGTCTAGTGCTGGGTCTCACGTCGGATCCAGCCTCTCCAGTATCACGGAACTCGACTGATGCATTCCATCACGTCGTCTCCGAAAGACTCCCTCCGCATCAGCTCCAAAGCCTACACCACTCAAGGCTACATAAGCCAGATCAAGTGGCTGATCCGGGAGCGGATCGAGAGGAGAATCCCGGAGGTTTCTCTGGACATGCACACGGCGGATAACCCCGTAGTGCCGGTAAGCTTCTAGCAGTACACGTTTTTATGTGTTTCAATCTTAGAATTATATTGCAATACTGATATGCTTTCTTCTTTTCAGCTTGCTGACCTCCCCGAGTCGGAACTTGCTCCGCTCGAAGGATATCCTCCGGAGTTCTCTCAGGAGGTGGAGGTAGTTCCATTGCCGGATCTTGCGCTCAAGAAGCACAAAGCTCCAATAGTGGTTGTTGGCACAAAAGAGGTGCCTATCGTGAAGAGGTAACATTCAATCACAACTTCTGCCTTTGTACCTTATTCAAATTTCTTTCCGAGATGTAATGTTTTCCGACTTTTACTACATTCTCAGAGCAAAACCGCTCGTCAAGGCCAAGGGAAAAGGGATTCCTTAGAAGCCATTACCATAAGCTTCCCCGCCGTGGCTCCTCCGACTCCTGCCCATCAACCTTCTGCAACACCGGTGATCTCCCCGGATGCTGCAGAAGATCCGGCTCCTTCAACAGGGCCTGCGAACCTTGGGTCGCAAACTGACGTCACCATGGGTGCGTCAGATCTAGATAAGGGTGAACCCTCTTTGGGTAATGATCCCTCGGCAGAAACCTTCGCCGAAAACCTCATGAGCAATCCGGGTCTTGCCAAGTTTGGCTTGTCCTGGAAATCTGCTGAAGAAATCCAGTGGCTAGGCAAGCAATGCTTGGATAAAAGTACTTTATCTGCCAAAGAAGAAGCGCAAGAAGCAGAGGATGTCAAGTTCTCCGACCTTCTTACCCAAGTGCGCCTCCGCGATGAGAGGATTAGGACTGGTGAGCTTCCAATAGCCCCAGTGATTCCTCTGACTCTCGCCGAGAAGGTGGCTGCTGAAGTGAACGCGGGTTTGGATAAACTCACCCGCGAGCAATATGTAAGTCAGAATTCCAACTCCTGTTTTTCCTTTATTGTATTTTATATCATATCCTCTAGCCCCCAAGCATGAAGTAGGATAAACAATCCGGGTTTAAGCTTCATTAGGATGCCAAAGAACGAACTAGTGTAGCCCCAAGGCTCGTGCTAATATTTAGCAAAAATATTAGCCCGAGTCTTAAGTAGCTTTCTGACTTTGGGTATTCTGACTTACAGAAAGTATGTTCCTATAACCAGGAATTACTGACCAATGTCTGCGACAAGCGGAGAGAGACCAAAGCTCTCCGGCTTAAAAATGCTGAACTCAAAGTTGCCAAGGATGAGGCCGAAGGTAAACATTCCGAGACTCAAACCTTGTCCTTGTATTTTGAATGTCGAATTTGTTCTTGAACTGTTGTTCCTTTTTGACTTACAACGCTGGTGAAACAATCCGTCGCCATGATTGAAGAGGCCGAGAACCTCAAGACCCTGGTGGTGGAGAACAAGGAGCTTCGCCAAGAGCAGGACCAGCTCAAGGCCAATCATGAAAAGAGCATAGCTCAAGTCCTTGAATCCTCCTCCATGGCCACTGAAGAGCATGATCGCAAGATTGCTGCTCAAGATAAAATAATCTCGGACCTCAAGAATGAACTTGGCAGAGAGAAGGATATGTCCCAGACGCTCCAGGCTAAACTCCAGAGTCTCCGGGAGGAGAAGACCAAAATTGACGACGTCATTTTTGGTACGTTCCATCTATGTGACTTGTCTCTTTCCTAGACTTTTAGCAATGTTGGATTTTTCTTAACTTGTTTTGTGTATAGGTCCTCTGAACTTGACGGACTCTTCCTCCTCCGAGCCCTGCACCCACCGGCTTACCCAAGTCGGTGACCTGCTTCATGACTTCCGCCAGTCCTTTGAAGACATCGGCGAAGCTCTCAAGATTCCGGACATGCCAAGCATGTCGGATTTTCAGGTGCGGGACAAGGCGAAGGAGATGCCGCAACTTGTTCGGGACTGGAACATGTCAAACCTGCGTCGTCTTTGCTGTGAGACGCTCTCACCATGGTCATGAGCCAGAATGGAAACATGGAAATATGGCAAGTGACCAGAGGGTACTGCAAGGTAGATGAAGACGGCCAGGAGTAGGACCTTCAAGCCATCATGCACTCCTGCGCCGGATATGGGTGTCACGTGGCTGACCTGACTAGCTACGAGATCCCCTTCTTCACCCGCGTGGCTACTCCGCCTCCTCCTCCAGAAGAACCAACAGAAGTTTCCGACGATGAACGCACCACCTCGGATGCGGACATCTCGGAACGATATCAAGGCGGAATCTCCAGCGAGCCGGCAGCTCCTTCATCTCCTCCTGCATCATAAACCAAAAAAAATTGTATTATCCTGAAAGAACATGATGCATTTTGTAAATATGCAGTACTTTAATTTTGCTAGTGCTAAGCTTTTGATCTATTCAGCACTTTTGGCTTTGAGTTTTTTTTGTGTGCCTGAAATGTTTACATAAGCACTTGAATTTTATCGTCTCTACTTATCGTTTATCTGGCTTTCCGCTTCGTCCCTTTCATGAGCTGGCTAAACCTTCTGCCGGAAACTTTGCCGAGCAACGGAGCTCAATTGCTAAACCAGTTTAAACTCGGAAACAAAGCTGGCTTCCAGTACCAACAATTCACAACTCGGAAAATGCCCGCATCCAGCAATCAGACAAATAACCAAAGTAAAGACTAGAAACTTTAGAGTTATACCCGAGGGTAGCAATTTTAGAATCGGAAATCTAAACCAAAATGAACATGAGCATAAAGTACTTTCAAGCATTCTGGGATTTTCGACTATGACATGATTATTCGAAAATAAGATGGTAAAACTTCTCAGAAAAACTTGAGGCAACCAAAACTTTTATTTCTCAGAGAACATGTACTCCCTTCGATCCAAATTAATTGACTCAGATTTGTTTAGATTCGGATGTATCTAGACATGTTTTAGTACTAGATACATCCGAATCTAGATAAATCCAAGTCAATTAATTTGGATCAGAGGGAGTACATATATATGTTTACAAAGAAGGATAAACTAAGAATAAAAGGGACGTAGCTGAGCAATATTCCACGGTCTGTCTAACTCATCCGGATTTGTACTGCCTCCAGCTCTCTTTCTCTTCTTAGTAGCAGGTCTTTCTTTGACTGGCCTCATGTCAGTTAAGTAGTACGATCCATTGTGCAATACTCGACTAACTAAAAATGCCCCTTCCCATACTGGGGAAAGTTTGTGCTTTCTTTGTTGCACAAGCCGGAGAACCAAATCACCTTTATTGAAAGATCTATTTCGGACTCTCTGGCTATGATACTTGTGTAACGTCTGCTGATAGGTTGTAGATCTCATTTCAGCAACGATGCGAACTTCTTCGACTAAGTCGAGATCATTTTGTCAAGAAATCTCGGCATCCTCTTCGATATATGCGGCCACTCTAGGAGAAGTATGAATTAAATCACTAGGAAGAACTGCTTATGCGCCATAGACCAAGAAGAAAGGTGTGTATCCTGTTGACCTATTTGGAGTTGTTCGTAAACTCCAAATTACAGAGGGTAATTCCTCTGCCCAAGCCCCCGCAGCACGTCGTAGTGGTGCTTCGAGTCTCGGTTTTAGGCCTTGTAGAATTAAACCATTTGCTCTTTCGACTTGTCCGTTAGCCTATGGATGTGCGACTGACGCAATGTCAAGCCGGATATTTTGCTCGTTGCAGAATTCAGCCAATTCTCCCATAGAGAAGTTACTCCCGTTGTCCGTGAGAATGCTATGTGGATAACCATACCGGATTATAACATCCTCGACAAATCTTTTGGTTGTTGCTCCATCACAACTAGTGACAGGTTTAGCCTCAATCCACTTGGTGAATTTATCCACATCACTAAGAGGTGAGTAAATCCACTTGGAGCTCGTTTAAAAGGTCCTACCATGTCAAGCCCCCAGACCGCAAAGGGCCACGTTATAGGTATTGTTCGCAGCTGATCAGCCGGAATATGAGCTTGCTTGGCATACTTTTGGCAGCCTTTGCACGTCTTGACTAATCGTTCGGCATCTGCCTAAACTGTAAGCCAGAAAAATCCGTGTCTAAAAGCTTTTGCCACTAAAGATTTGGCTGCAGCGTGGTGACCACACTCGCCTTTGTGGATTTCTCTTAAGATTTCCACTCCTTCTTCTGGAGATACACGGCACTGAAAACCCCCAGAAACACTCCGTTTATGGAGCTCACCTTTAATAATAGTATAGGATTTTGCTCGTCGGATAATCTGCCGGCTCAGCACCTCATCTTCGGGTAATTTGCCATCTACCAAATAATCGAGGTAGGGTTGAGTCCAGCTGGGAATTACAGCCAGAACTGCTATCAAGGGTGAGTCGGATTTGGCCAGATTTCCTCATCTACTCCCTTTATTGAGGGAACTTTGAGGTGCTCTAGAAAAGCGCCATCCGGGACCTCTTTCTGCGCAGAACCTATCCGAGATAGTGCATCTACTTCCTCATTTTCTGCTCGAGGGATGTGTTGAACTTCAAACCCTTCAAACGATTTAGATAGATCATCCACGACAGCTTTATATGCTGCCATGTGTTTATTTGCTTTACATATATCCGAGACTTCCTGAGCAACAAGATCCGAATCTCCGTAACACGTCAAACGTCGGATGCCAATATCCTTAGCAATCTGGATTCCATGCAGCAGTGCTTCATACTCGGCAATATTGTTTGTCGATGTGAAGTGTATCTGCAATACGTATAAAAGTTTATCTCCTTGGGGTGATTTGAGCACCACGCCAGCCCCGAGCCCCCTCAAGCCTTAGACCCATCGAAAAAGAGGGTCCAATATTCTGACTCAGGGAGGGTCATGTTCTCCTTCGTCTCTGTCCAATCAGCGACAAAGTCAGCAAGGATCTGGGATTTAATTACTGTCCGAGGTTTGTACTCAATATCGAAAGCTGAAAGCTCTATGCCCCATTTGGCGACGCGTCCTGTGGCGTCACTGTTGTTGATTATATCTCTCATGGGAGCTGTGCTCACCACGGTAATTGGATGCTCCTGAAAGTGGTGTCGTAACTTACGAGATGCTAGAAAACACCGTAAGACAACTTTTGATAGTGCGGATACCGCTGTTTTGATTCTCTCAGGACCTCGCTGACAAAGTAAGTCGGACGCTGCACCAGGTGTTCCTGATTTTCCTCTGGTCTCTCCACCACCATGACGATACTAACAACCTTATTTGTCGCAGCAAGATAGAGCAACATCGGTTCCTTAGGTTCCGGCGCTGCAAGGATAGGAGCAGATGAGAGTACTTTCTTCAGGTCTTGTAGTGCAGCTTCAGCTTCGTCAGTCCAAACAAAATCTTTGGTCTTTTTCAGGAGTTTGTATAATGGTGCGGCTCTTTCTCCAAGTCGGCTTACAAATCGACTGACCGCAGCAATGCAACCAGTTAGTCTTTATACGTCCTTTAGGCGGGTTGGCTTGGAAATATTGAGTATAGCCTTGATTTTGTCTCGGTTCACCTCTATGCCTCTTTGAGACACGATGAAACCTAACAATTTTCCGGCTGGTATTCCAAAGAAGCATTACTTCGGGTTAAGCATGATGTTGTATTTTTGTAGATTGGCAAATGTTTCCTCCAAGTCGGAAATCAGCGTTTCCTTCTTTTTGGACATTACCGCGATATCATCCACATATGCATGTACATTGTGTCCGAGTTGGTCATGAAGGCAACGCTGCATCGTGCACTGGTACGTAGCTCCTGCGTTTTTCAGCCCAAAGGGCATCGTAACAAAACAGAAGGTTCCGAAAGGGGTTATGAATGAAGTTTTGACTTTGTCAGATTCCTTCATCCGGATTTGGTGATAGCCGGAATATGCGTCGAGAAAACAGAGGAGTTTCGAGCCTGCCGTAGAATCGATAACTTGATCAATTCTAGGCAGAGCGAACGGATCTTTTGGACAAGCCTTGTCCAAGGCAGTATAATCAACACACATCCTTAAATCAGTGGTGTCCTTTTTAGGGACCATTATAGGATTGGCCGACCACTCAGTGTGGATGACCTCTTCTATGAATCCGGCTAACTCGAGTCGTGCTAGTTCCTTAGCTATTGCCTTACGCTTTTCGTCGCCAAACCGTCATAAGGACTATTTGACGGGTTTAGTGTTCGGGTTTACATTTAGAGAGTGCTCGACAAGTTCCCTAGGTACTCCGGTCATGCCAGATGGCTGCCATGCGAAGATATCTTGATTTTCTTGGAGGAACTTGACGAGCGCGCTTTCCTATGCGCTACCTAGGCCTACGCCTATCTGGGTCACCTTGGAGGGGTCATCATCCTTCAACGGTGCTTTCTTCGTCTCTTCTGATGCCTTGAACTCCGGGTTTGGCTTTGTCACTTCCTTCTTTGTTGCGGGCATCTAGGACGGATCTATGCTCTTCTTGATCTCCTGGTACTCTGGCGTGCAAGACGGCTTCAAGAAAGGCATTTCCATCCTTGCACTCTCACGCTTTCTTCGGGTCTCCCCTGATGGTGATCACGCCGTTGGGACCTGGAATTTTCATCATATTGTAAATGTAACACGAACGAGCCATAAAAGCCCAGTAAGCCGGACGTCCGAATATAGCGTGGTATGCGCTCTTGAACAGGACCACTTCGAAGGAAAGTGCTTCAGTCCGATAGTTCTTTGGAGTTCCAAAGGTAACATCCAAAGTAATTTCTCCCAGGGAATTAGCTTGTCTTCCTGGAACAACTCCGTGAAAGATCACAGAGCTATGGTTCAGCTGGGTCTCCGAGATCTTCATCCGGCGTAGCGTTTCGACATAGAGAATATTGATGCTGCTACCACCGTCCATGAGGGTCTTGGAGAAACCATAACCGTCAATAAGTGGGTTGATGATTAAGGCGTATTTTCCTCGCCTGTGTAACTTAGGCGGATGATCATCGCGGTCAAATGTTATTGCCACTTCCGACCAGTCCAGATACTGGGGGACAGCCGGAACTGTTGCATTGAGCTCGTGTAGAACTGCTTTCTTGACCTTTGCTGGTTGAGATCCGAGGAAAGTGACATAAGTGTCCTTCTTGGTGGGAAAAGTTTGCTTCCCTTCCAGCTTGGGATTTGAAGCATCAGCTTCCTCCATGTCGGAATCTTCCTTGGTCTCCTTGTCCTTTTTGGGATTTTTCTTTCCCTTCTTCCGCTTAGCTTTATAGCCCGCAGTGTCATCTCTTTTGATGTCGTCATTGAAACGGCATTCAGCGTTGGTGTGGGACGAGCCCCCATTGGTGTCTAGGTGATGCACACATGGGTTATTAGCAATGTTGGCCCAAGAGTAGGTTTTGCCTAGTTGCTGTTCTCCTCTACCTTGGACCCTTGAAGTCCCACGTCCACGCTCGCGGCCTCCACCACGTCCTCCTCGTCCTCCAGACCCAGAAACAGTAGTAACCACCGTTGTTTCCGTGTTGGGTTTTTCTTCCGAGGTATTCTTGCGCTTCTGAGCTTGTTGCTTTGGTTGTCTTGCCGACTGAGGCACAGCTAGGGCATTGAGCAATCCCTCTGCATCATCGTCAGCATCTGCATATTTGCTCGCTGTTTCTATCATCTCTCCCAAATCAGTGACCTTGTCACACTTCAAGCGATGACGCAGTAGACCAATTGGGAGACCTGCAATGAAAGCTTCAATCGCAGTTTGATCATTTACTCCCTCACAGGAGTTCTTGGTGTCGATCCATCATCCGAGGTAGTCCCGGCAAGTTTCTCCGGTTTTCTGGGTGCAACGTTGTAGGTCTCCGACCGTACAGGGCCTCCGATATATGCCTTCGAAATTCCGAAAGAACGCACTTTGCATGTCATACCAGTTATGGATGGTGTTCTCCGGAAGTTCATTGAGCCATGATCGTGCCGTCTTCCACAACATAAGTGGGAGATATCGGGTTGCGACCAGGCTGTTTCCGCCTTTGGCGATGCAGCAAGCTTGGAAGAAATCCTGTAGCCAGGTATCTGGCCGAGCAATGCCATCGTAGGCTTGGATATGTCTTGAGATAGCAAATCCTTTCGGGAATTTTGTAGCTCTGATGCATGGTCCGAAGCACTTTGGGCCCACGTAGATATCATCGTTTTCATAGCGCCGAGCCTCTATGTTGGAGTTGATCTTGTGCCTTGCGTCATTCGGGGATAAAGATCGTCCCGAATATCGGCTATGGCTGCGGTGCCTTAGAGCCGGACTTCGGCTTCTGCCACCACCTCCTCCGCCATGTCGTCCTTCTTGCCCTCCTTGGGAGCCGTTGTGATGACTGTGTGGTGGAGAGGGTGGGGCAGCTAGATAGTTTCCGGCTGATCGCCGGCCTCCGTACAGAATGTCATTATTCCGATTCCAAGGAGGGTCTTGACTGCGACGAGCCCCCTGCCTGCTTGTTCCGGCGTGGTTTCTGTCGTTTCTTCGTCTGTTGTTCCCATCATGGTGGGGCTCAGCCGGATGGCTTGCATGTCTAGGAGGTGGCATTTTTTGACGATCCTCCTCCCGGCGTTTCTCTTTATCTTCTCCCCTTCGATCGTTAGATTCTCGTCGGGGAGGATTCCTCGGATTCAGAGCAGCGATGGCCTCTTTCTCGGCCGCTAGTGCAGCGTTACTCGATCGCGTGCGATCTGCGATGCTGTCCTGACGATCCGGTTCTCGAATAATTGTCATCCCGTCGTTCGAGGTGATAATGCTGCTCCGGAACACGGTGGGGTCTTATGTCATCCCATGCCGGATCTGTTCAACATTGGTCAGAATCCGAGACCAGTTTTTGACTTCCGGATAGGGCGGCCTTTTGCTGCTCTAGTCCCTTGTTGAGTAGCTTGATACCCAAACGAATCTCCTCTGGTCCTGGATTAGCCGATAGAATTTCTCGGGCCACCACGGTATTCTGTACTAGGGTTGGATATACCCAATCTCCTTTGCTATCTTTCCGTGGCTTCTCCATCTCATCTCTAAAAAGGACGGCACAGATATGTGGGAATTGGTTGTCATCTATGTGACGCTTCCGTGTCTTCTGATGCAACCGAGACATGTAGTCCTTGGTTGCCATGTGTTTCTTCTCCACCTTGATGTTTTTGGCTTCATCGAGGAGTTGTTGACGATGCGCTTCTAGGGCTTGGGCCCTTTCGTCCAGCTCTTCAGCAGTAAGTTCTGCAACTGTAGGGATAGGTGTGGTTAATGCAGCATCGATGAGTTTACGGGCACCTTCGGTGATCACGTGTCCATCCAGCGATTCTTATTTTTCGGCTCGTCTGGGATAAGTGCTCCATCCGAGTCTTCTTCGTATTCCTCGGCAATCACCTCCTCAGCCAGAGGGTCTTTTGCCGGGGTTTTGTTCTTCATGTTCTTCTTCTTTGCCTTCTTGGCAGCGCAGTAGCAAAGACGGCTTTGGGTCCGTTTCCCGGAGTCAAGCTCTAATCGGTACTTTTGGACATCTGGACATCGGGATTATCTCCGACGTCCATGTCATCCTACGCTTTGGTAGAGTGTTCCCCGGATCCTTCATCCATGGCTTCTCCTTCTTCTCCAGCTTTGGAGTTATACTCCTCTTCATATTCCGCGGAGAACTTTCGAAAATCCGCTGATGTCATTGATTCATCCGAGGATGCGGGTACGTCGGCGTTTGTTCCAATTGCCTCCAGCACCGATTCGGTGTTTTCTCCAGCATCGGTAGAGCCGGATCCGGATCCCACGTATCCGACGAAGTGCGACGCGTGCTTCTTGAGGTATCTGCGGCTTTCGCGATCAGCCATGTCGAAACTTTTGATGGTCTCGAGAATTGCATCTACGCTTTCGCCTTGCAGTATCATACGTTGTAATGTGTACCTTAGGAAATGTCTGTCTGTCCCGGCATCATCAGATCCGGAATCAGTGTCACTGATATGTTCCTCCTGGATTTCAACTTCCATGGGTGGGTCGATCTGGGATACGGCTCCTCCAGGGAAATCCACTCCAGATTCGACTTGGACCGCTAGGTCTTCTTCAGGCTCAGATTTCTCCACTATCTCCGCAACTGGTGCGGGCTGGGTGGGATTAGGGTTTTCTGAGATCCGGAACTCTGTCGCCTCCATGGACAAAGGGGACCCAGAAGATTCTTCTGCCTCTATCATCACCGCTGGGGTGGGTTGGGCAGGTTCAGCGAAACCGATGTAAACATCGATCTCGCCAAAGGACATGATTGTGTAGGCAGTCACGGCCTCCTTAGCCGGAATCCAAGTCTCGTCGAGAACGATGAGAGGGACGTCGCTGGCGTAGAGGATGCGACCGACAGCGATAGTCTCACCGATTTCGATTCTTACAGATTCCGCTCGAGCATGATTCGAAGCTCACTTGCCCCACGGTGGGCGCCAACTGTCGTCGGATTGATGACAAGTACGCCATGAGGGGGTCCTCGGGGCGTGCGGAAGAGAGGGGTGTGAGACGTACGGTGTTCCGGGACGGTGAGCACACAAGTTTACCCAGGTTCGAATCCGCCGGCTTTGGATGGACCCTACTCCTACTAGCAATCCAGTAATACGGCAGAGTCGGAATATGGGTTACAAGGGTTTCGCCTGTGCGAGTTGAGATTGTAGACTATTGAGGGGTTGACCTAAAGGCTCTCCCTAGGACGGCTTATATAGATATCCGGCCTAGGGTTTACAGGAGAGATCTATCCGGCTACGACTAAGAGTCGGTTACAGAGTACATCTTGAACTACAAGTAACATTATGGGCCTAAGTCGGTAAGTCTTCTGGGCCCTCCCATAGCCGGATTGGACTCCGTCTTTCTCCCTAACTGGGCCACCCGTGAAGCAATGCTCTAACCCGAAGTGGGCCATCCTGGTCAGTGAGGAACTATGAGGATACCCAGAAAGTATATCCTCAACAGGAGGGGGTGGCTCGGGAGGCCGAGGAAGACATAAGGTAGGAGAGCACAATGACGGTGGAGCGGAGCGGCGGTGTGAGAGTTGTTCCAGGCTCGGGGGAAGCATATGCTTTGGGTGAGCGAGAATGGTCGGTCCGATGTGTCTCCATGCGGCCCCACTCTTCACCACGTATGCAAGACCCGTCCCAACGCATCCCCACCCTTCACCATGTATGCAGGACATGTCCCAACACGGCCCCACCCATTAGCATGTAACGTTCGAGACCACGTAACATAACGCTCAACGCACGACCCGCCCAACACGGTCCCACCGATCAGCATTTAATGGTCAAGCCTTTGACCTGATGGCATCCCTCCGTCTGAGCGCCTGCGAGGGTTTCAGAATAGAGGGAGGGGAAAAGTAAGGAAAAGTTAAGCGGCTGGGCAAACTAAGTATAAGTAAAGAACCAGAGGCACGAAAATTGAAATCAAAAATCCAAATGCATGCTTATAGGTTCTAGATAATACTTTTATTTTAGTTGGTTAATCCACCCCCCTAATTTACATATTTTTAGGTTTAACTAAGGTGTTTCTTAGTTTTGGTTTTATTTTCACTATAGAATTTTCATATATTTCAAGGTTTTCTTTTATTTATTAGGAATTTGGATAATATCATCACTCAGAATTTTATTCAACACTCTATAAACATTAATACTCAAAGATTCATCTTAATAAATGATTTATTTCCAATATTTTGAAGCATCTTTATTATTTTTGAATAATTAATATTTAGTATTAAGCTTATATAAAGTGTTTTAGTTATAGTATTTTTATAATTCCAAGAAAATAGGAATCTTCATTCCTTATATTTTTTCCTATATGGAACTATTTTTATTTTATTTATTTGGAATATGCATTTTCTTTTAGGGTTTTAATCCTTTATTAAGTGGTTTGCATTTTTCACCATTTTATAACTATTTTTAAAATCTTCAAAAAATTACTTTTTTGGATTCTAATCATTTTTATATTTCTTGGGGTATTTCTATTTTATTTTTCTAAAATTCCTAGTGTGATTTTTGGTTAATTGGGCATTTATAAAATTGTGAAAAGTCTAAAATGTGCCTGGCCCCACTAGTCAGCCTAGTCAATTAAGTGATTGGACCCACTAGGTCCACTAGCATGTCAAAATTCCCTCTCTCTCTCTCAAACGCTCCATTCCTCGTTGATACGTTGCTAATGTAGCTATAATTTTTTATGTTCCATGCTTATTTTATATCTACTTTCTTATGTTTTGTCCATACTTTGGAGTATTTTTATACACTTTCTTGGACTAACCTATTAACAAGATGCCACAGTGCCAGCTGCCTGTTTTCTGCTATTTTTGGTTCCAGGAAAGTCAGAAAATGAATACTCTCGGAATTGGACGGGACAAAAGCGAAAGTTAACATTTCTCTGAGGGGGACACGGAGCCAAAAGACGAGACGGAGAGGGGCCAGGGGCCGCCCACACCACCTGGCCGTGCGGCCAGGCCTGGCCCACACTAGGGGGTGGTGTGGCCACCCAAGGCACCCCATCGGCCTCCCCTTTCGCCTATATATTTCCTCCGATATAGAAACCCTAAGTACCCGATCAAAATTCCACGAAAGAGTCTCTAGCCACCATCATCTCCATCCCTAGATCGGGAGGGATCTGAAGCTCTTCCCGGCACCCTGCCAGAGGGGAGAATTCACCCTGGAGGCCTTCTTAATCAACACGCAAGCCTCCGGTGTGATGCGTGAGTAGTTCATCCTTGGAGTACGGGTCCATGTAGTAGCTAGATGGTTGGTTCTTCTCGTTTGTGCTATCATGTTTAGATCTTGTGAGATCCGTTCATGATCAAGATCATCTATTTGTAATCCTACATGTTGTGCTTGCAGGGATCCGATGGATATTGAGATGCTATTTCAGATTGATTATTGATTAGATCATGTCTTTGTTATTTGTGATCTTGCATGCTTTCCGTTGTTAGTAGCTATCTTGGCTGAGTAGATGCTAGCAACTCCAAGAGGGAGTATTTATGCTCGATAGTGGGTTCATGCCTCTAGTAACCTGGAGAAGTGACAAAAATCTCTAAGGTACTAGATGTGTTGTTGCTACTAGGGAGAAAACAGCAATCCTTTGTTCATAGAACAATCGTATTGTTTATTTTACACGCAATGCTTAATGCAATTATCCGTTGCTTGCAACTTAATACTGGAGGGGGTTTGGATGATAACCTGAAGGTGGTTTATTAGTCATAGATGCGGTTGGATTACGGTCTTTGTATAATGTTGTAATGCCCAATCAAATCTCATAGGAGTCAAGATGATTAGTATATGCTTGTATGCTTTCTCGATGTTTGTCAATTGCCCCGCTGTAATTTGTTCACCCAATATGTCATCTATCTTAAGGAGAATCACCACTAGTGAACTATGGACCCCGGTCCTTTCTTTTACCATCAATCTATAACTGTTTACTATTTTCTGTTTACTTTCTGCAATCTACTACTTTCTTCCACACAATACGTTTAATCCTTTGTTTTTAGCAAAACCGGCGAGATTGACAACCTCACTGTAAGTTGGGGACAAGTTATGTGGTTGTGTTGTGCAGGATTCCAAGTTGGAAACAACACCTTGGAGGTGTTTCCTTGCTCCTACTGGTTCGATAACCTTGGTTTCATAACTGAGGGAAAACTTACTGTTGTGCTCATCATACCTACCTCTTGGGGTTCCCCAACGAGCACGATATCAACCACGAGCCAGCACTCGCTCTCTCTCGCTAAGTGATGGCGATTAGCACCACCGCCTCTCCGCCCTACTGCCCTGGTCATCTCCGCATTCCTCACCTCCGCGCTTCCACATAAACTACTCCCCCACTTCCGCTCTATCATTCTACCAACTAGATTCGTCTCTCCCCTCTCTATTGGCCACTTGCAACCCTAACACATTCTAGGGTTTCGGTGATGGGGATGCAGTCGCCTCTAGCGCAACTTCGGTGTCCTCCATGTCATCAATATGGTACCTAGTGATGGTTACGCTACCTCTGCTAGTTGCTATGGTAGGCGTAGGTCGAGACACCCTCCTCTAGGTACTTCCTGTGTCGTCAGTTTCCACTACTGCTACTCTACTTCCTCTTCTCAATCAGTGGTGAGCTAGGCTCCCACATTTTTAAGGTAATCTTCGCTTTCTCTCCTTTTCTACAACTATTTCTATTGTTGGTTCATTTGGGGAATTTCCCCCAATTTTTAGGGTTTCATGGCTATTCTTCTATCGTGGTCTTGATTCTAAGGTTCTGGGTATGTTCTGGATGGTTATAGGATGTTCTAGTATACTATTTGTTGGTCTAATGCTTGACACGATTTAGGTTTTAGGGTTCTGTTCATGTTGCTTAGCTTATTATTCTATAGTTCTTAAGGTTGAGTGCTTAATCATGTTCCTCTGTTAGAGAAGAACTGGCATGAATGTGTATTACATGTTAATTCTAGGTTCCTAGTACTCATCTTTTCATTTGCATGATCAATACTGTGATAATTCTATCTAGGGTTTGATGTTAGTTCATAGTCAATGATGTTGATTATCTAGTTTCCTTTTCCTCCTATAGTCAAAATCTATAACTCAAGTGAGTAGGTGGTTTATCAATTGTTCTTAGTCAGTTTTTCTTTTTCCACTATAGATATATTATTTGATGTACTATCTTTGACAGTGTCTTCCTCATCCTATAAACTTACAATTATCAGTGGATGGGGATGATACTTTTAGGATTGCATTTCATCCTCAAATGGTATTGGATCCTTTGGTGCTTGGCGGTCGCCCTTTCCTCCATGGTTTACTCAATTGGAACTCCTTCCTCATTACGCCTTCCAAGGAGTTGGGTGTAATGGCCATCAAGTTCTTCGAAGTGACGTCCACATAGGCGTCCAATGAGTTCTTGCATGCAGGAGCTAAGTCCCTTATCCTTGGAGTCACTGATGATGTTGAACACAATGGCCTCCGTCTTGGGCTTAGCCTCACTTTGCCCCGGTTGGATGATCTCGACTACCCAGGATCCCACTTTGTGGAACTTCCTCAACGGGTTCCGTTTGATTGATGGCACGGGAAGCTCCAATGCCGTGACAAGGTCGAGAAGGCATCCCCCGAAACGCAGGTACTTGATGTCTTCGACGGTGTCATAGTGGAAGCTCATCATGTTTAAGTTGGAAGAATGAAGATTAGATACATAAAATAAGTGGTAAGGAAAATTAATTACTAGAAGTGCATAAATAACTCAGAACAATATAGAAAGCAGAAGCACACAACAAATAAAGGTGATTTCCAATCATAGGGTCAACTTTGTGCTCTGATACCATCTGAAGCGACCTTGGTCGATAAAGATCCCAAGTCCCTATGATTAACATGCTAGTCCCTGGATCATTAACTAGCACTCACAGTCGATGAATATCATGTAAACTACAAGTCATCATTACAGGAATAATCCAGAGTATAATTATTACATCTTTGCATAGCTTATATCTAGCTCAAATAAAACAGCGGAGACTTAAATAAACTTGAGTCAATCAACGCCCCAGGCTAGTTGAGTGAAGACCCGTGATCCCTACGCACCTTTCAATACTTTGAATGTATTGGCAAATTATACCAAGGAAATAATAAGACTAACTCAACATGCAAGGCTAGGAGTAGGCTTTTGGTTTCATTTGCATAAAGCCAATTTTCTCTAAGTAAGAAGAAAAGAGGAAGACTTTTATCCTACTTTGTAAACATCTGTTTAAGTAATAGACGGCCGAGTGGAACACGAGGATATTATGCACCAAGTGTCCAATCAACCTAACACTTGGATATTACACACCAAGTGGCACTTGGATATTACGCACCATGTCCCCAAAATCCCACCCATGAACGATATTACACACGCCATAGGGTTTTGAAAAACTTTAAGATTGGAAAGAGAGAGGAAGATCCTTCAGAGGCTCCATCCTTTAGATGCTCTAAGTGTTATTTTTCGTGAACTCGGTTGATCGATCAGATTGCAATACTCTCGAGAGTTTGTGCACTTTACCCACAATCCATGATCAAGTCCTTTTACAAACAAGACCATGCCGAGGCTTTCCCTTAGTAGCCCCTCGACCTTCTGGATCCACCTGTGCCAATTATCCTCCAAGTGATGGTACCTAGGTGAGGTTTCCCACTAAGTACTAGGCCAAGACAGAGCCCATATGTATTGTGGTTGCATTGTAAGCTTCTGAATTCTGAAACATGGTAGACTTCTTTGATTCCTAGGCGGCCATCCTCCAGCAAATTCCACTCGTTGTCCCGACAACCATTCTGCCCATAAGAAAACTTAGTTTATTTTGAAGTGGATTTGAGAAGGAAAGTCCGCTCAAGGGAGCCTTTATACTTAGAAAATTTTCAGTCTTTCGAACCCCCCAATGGTACTTTATATATATAGCATAGAAAGCAGTACTTAGCAAAAAATAAGGGTAACCTATTAGGAGGTAAAACTCATAAGTATGGAGATACTCATGGCATAGTATAAAATCATCGCTCTTGCAAAATAATTCTAAGTAAATCTATCAAAACAATCCTACACATGCATACTACTATTTTGAAGAGAAAAACATGCATAGTATTCAAAACTAGGACAAATATATAAACAAGAGGTGTAACTTGCCTTGATCCGAGCAGCACTCTACGCAACAATACTCCTCAACGCACTACGAACAATCTAACGAATCACAAACATAGATCTAATCACAAAAAGCACAACAACAATGTCACAAAGGTAACATGCATGCATGCAACATGGTAATATGCAAGGATGAGTTCAAATTTTACCAAGAATATTATTCAGGGTTGTATTATGTTTGTGGATGTCATTGGTAACAATTTCCCACAGATTTCAATTAAATTGGTTTATTAAAACCCTAGATGTGCTCACAAGGAGATCTACTCTTCAACAAAGCCACAAAACCGATCTTAAACCTCTAAGCAATATATTCCAACTCTAAACAGTAGATCTCGTAATTACGAAGCAAAGGCAATAAAAATAAACTAAAACGGAGTTACGGTTAATTTTCTAGAATTAAAATACTCCAAACTAGGGTTTAAATCCTACAAAATTATTGCTATCGTATACTAGCAATTTTGTTACAGATCTGTATTCTACAAAAATTTACAAATCCAACGATATATTATGTGGAATTTTTGGCCAAGTATTTGAATTACTATGAATTTTACAAGATTCAGATCTATTAAAATAATTTTCAAGATTAAACCGCTGATGGCTCCAAAAATAGCCATCTTCCACCGCGTTTAAACATTGTTTTTAGTCAAGCAATTGACAAGAAACTCTCAATCCTTGCCACTAATTACTAATATTTGCAAAGATATGTAAAACCTTGCTTTGAATTATGTTGTGCAGGAAATCATGCTTTTTAATGCGAAATCAGGAGTCATAATGAAGATTTTTGAGGAAGTCCACACGACCAAGTAATTGTGGAGTCAATTCCAGGTGTCAACAGCCATAACAACCACTAGTACAGGCAAGGTCCACCCATACCGTCCGCCCATACCATGTGGTGGTGGCTCCGTCTTGTCAAACCCTACAACTTTCACGAAGACACCTATATATTTTGAGGTCTCAGCCACCATGCAGAAGGCCTCCATTCCCAGATTGCATCACAACAACACCAAAGGAGATCCATGTCGTTGTTCATCCATCCATCATCCACCCCTCCATTAGCCATAGCCATTGCTTTGTACTTTAGATCTCCTTATGATTCAACGACCATTGTAAGGATATTTGATTTCAATCTAAGTATTTTGCACAATGTTTTCTATCCTTGATCTTATTGTTATGAGTGAGTAGTCCTCACGGGCTTCGGGTTGCGGAGAAACCTCGCAGTGATTATGTGAATCTAATTCATGGGAGCATTGTGTATTGTTTGAAATAGCAATTTGTATCTTTTGTTTCTTTGTTTCTTGTCTCGATCTATGGACTTGTAGGTACCCAAGATCCCATAGATTGATAAAGGCTTGAGTGAGATACTTAGATAGCGGCGATCTCATAGGAACCCTAGTGACAGAAAGGGTAGTGCGATCTTCGCTAAGCGCCCCATTCGGGATCACAACAACATCACCACTTAATGCTTTGATTTGTGTTTTACACTTAATAATCGTTTGTAGCTCATTGCTTTGTGGTGCACTCAGTTGGATTAAAAGACTTTTGCTATTCCCGCTGCATCACGGAGGCTCTAGTATATTAGGATGTGTTGCCCATAAGAGATTATCCTTATTAAAACTTTATACATGATTGTGCTTATTATTATCTTTTATCCCATATGATGTGCAGCTGCAGGTGGATCTTCAACCCTGCCCTATCTCCATCTATTGATTCAACCTACTATAAAAGTAAACTAGATTGGTTCGGTAAACAAAGGTAAAACAAAGAAACAAAGTCTTGTAGATGTGTCCTTTTTATTTCCTTTTAGCATTGTTTTCCAAGGTTCGATTAAACCTAGGTCTTCTAGGTAAAAAGCTATTATACTACATCCATGAATCCGGATCGAAGGTATCAACCCTTTTTCTAGCATCGTTGCTAGGGGAGCAATTTCGCTATCCTAGTTAGGTCACTAGAGACCTTGTTTTTAGTTTTATTCTTGTTATTAGTTTACTTTCTAGTTATCTATTTGAAAACCCAAAAAATTAGTTACTTGTTATTTGTTTTCTATACTTAAAAGAAAATACCAAAAATATAAAGAGCCATGGCTCGAAAGAGACTTGGGGAGTATGGTACTCCCACTGATGATTTTATTCGTGCACCTATCACTCAGCCCGCTATTGATGCGGAAGCATATGAAATTAAGCCTAACCTTTTAAGTTTGGTTCAACAAAACCAATCTGGAGGCTCATCTTCTGAGGATTCAGGTTTGCACTTAAATACTTTTACTGAAATTTGCGACATGATGCGTACTAAGGATGTAAATCTAAATGTTGTTAAATTAAGGTTGTTTCCTTTCTCTCTTAGAGGAAAGGTTAAGGACTGGTTGCTAGCTCTACCTAAGGGCACTATTAAATCTTGGGAGGAATGCACTAATATGTTTATGACTAATTTTTTTCCCCGGCTAAAACTATGCAACTAAGATCCAACATTACAAGCTTTATACAAGAAGATCGCGAGCCACTAGCGTTTGCATGGAAAAGGATGAAAGAAGCCATAATGAACTGTCCTAGTCATGGGATGGAAGAATGGCTTATATTACATTTATTTTATAATGGCCTTAATGTAATGTCTAAGTCTATGCTAGATACTGCAGCAGGAGGAACAATCATGGGAAAGCAAGTGAGTGTTGCAAAGAAATTACTTGATGATATGCAAGATAACCATGCCCAATGGCATGTTGACAGAACCTCGAAAAGACTGAGTTTAATCATCGAGGTAAACAATGAAGAGCTTACATGTAAGGTAGACGAGTTACTCAACATAGTGAAGGGTAAGGAAGATACCCAAGTTAATGCTATCGCTACCGATATTAATGATATTAATTTTATAGCTCGAACTCCTTATAATGCCGCATTGAAGAACTAAAATTTTGTTTCTAATGTTCAAAAACATTATTCTAATCCTACAGGAGATCCTTACAATAATTATGATAATCATAATGGAGCAAATCATGGCAATCTCTCGTTTGATAAAATTGTTAGAACTTTTATGCAAGCTCAAACCAAGCAAAATAATATGCTTATTAAAATCACGGAGAACCATGAGAGTAGTATAGGAAAATCATCTAACCAAGCCATTGCAATTAGAAATGATGTGCATGCTCTACAGGAAAGAACAAAGACTGTGGAGGCTCAGTTCGGCAAGGTAGCCGAGAGCCAACCTCTCATACTAGCAAAATTTACTGGGAAGCCCGAGACAAATCCGGTAGAAGACCTCAAGCTGACGAGGGTGGTAACAAATGAAGAAAAGCCTGAAGAGCTGGATTATAGCAATGCACCAACACCAGAATATACCGTGGAAAATCTACTACAGATGATCACCGTAAAGAATCCTGGTATAGAACAAGGTAATGATGTTATGTGCCAACAATTTATTCAACAAGTAGCATATAAAGTTTGTGATTTAGAAATGGAGTATAAGAGACTAGTTGATAAGCTTCCTGCTAAGCTAGATGATATATTTGAGTCCACTATTAAAATTAAGGTTGGGGTCAATGAGATATCTACACTTTGCGATCTTGGTGCAAGTGTCTACATGATTTCCAAAAGCCTATTTGACAAGTTCAACTTGGGGCCATTTGCAACTACTGAATTAAGACTCCATCTAGCGGATTCAACTTATAAACAAGCTATCGGGATAAAAGAAAATATAGTTGTTAAAATTGAAGGTAGTCCCTCTCTTATTGATCTTATTATTGTGGACATGCCTGAAGATCCCGTAGCACCTATAATACTAGGCAGGCATTCCTAAGAACAATTAAAGCACTAATCAATTTACATGAAGGGAATGTGAGAATTGGACTACCATCTAGAGATCATTTTCTATTCCACTTCCCTAGGAAGAAGGCCAAGCCTAATGATGATGATGGTATAATTACTTTGGAGTGGGTGTTTCACTCATTAAACCTAAATGATCACCATCTTGGTCAAGATAATTGACCTTAACTAGAAGCTCTTCATGGGAGGAACCCATGTGAAATAAAAATTACTCTTGTGTTAGTTTTGTTTATTTTTTTGTTTGTTTTTGTTTTTAATAAATATTATTCAAGAAGACCTTTGGAGAGAGGAGAAGAAATAAGGTAATCCTCTATCTTTTATTTTTATGAACACATGGCCTAAGAAGTATTACTAAGTTTTATGAAGTCTATTTGCTGTTATTTTGTCCTTTGATAAGATGTGTAAAAATGCACAAAGCTACTAATCAAATTTAGCTTACTAGCCATATAACGACCAGTGGTACGGCTGGAAGGGGCCGTACCATGTGCCCATACCGCATCAAGGCATTGGAAGATAGAAATTTTGATTTTTGCCCCAGAAAACAGCACTCCTAACGACCACTGGTATGGTCGTACATGCATGTACCATACCCTTGAGAAAAACATCATATTTCAAGCAAAGGTACTGAACACATGACGACCAGTAGTACTGACGCGCACGACCGTATCGCGCCCTCGTACCGAGTGCACCGCTAGAAGAGATTCATCACCCCCAAGGTATGTCACCTGGTACGGGCGGGCTCCAGCTGTACTGCCCGCCTATACCACGTACGTGGCCGCCATATCAGACATGAGGAGGTAACCTAAAAATCTCCAAAAACAAATTTTCTCTTTCTTCTTCCTCCAAACTCCAAACCACCTCCATTGGATGTTCAAATTTACTCAACATTTCTTCATTTCCTCACACCCAATCGATCTAAGGTATGATTCTACTCCGATCCCCAACTTATTTGTATCAAAGCTTCACTCAATCTTTTATCATTATCAATATAGACTTAGGTCTTGTTCCTGATATTGAGCATGCTTAGTATTATTTTAGAGGAGTTTCTTTTGTAACTAGTGTAGAGGATCGTTTATGCTATGTTTCTATAGGACTACATTTTTATTAGAAATTTTTATTTATTTTATATTAGATGAATACGAGGAGTCGTACACATGTGATGGCTACGGAACCTTCTGCACCACTCGTTGATACATTGACCCCCCGAGTCACTTGGTATCGAGTTCACCGAGGAGTTTCAGCTGAACCATTTCGACCGTCTCAAGCTCCGAGAAATCAAGTCCACCAAGTGGGTGTGTCCCTATATCCTGAACCAACTTGGCATTCGTGCTGATTTTGATTTACTTTGCAAAAATGTTGGTTTGTATGACTTTGTCTTCCAGGATTTCTCCACGTAGCAGCGCTTGACGCTTGAGTTCCTCAGCACCTTGACACATACAATGTGCTCTCACTATTGTTCCGAGGATCAAATGCCTGGAGTTGATCGCATCAACTTCCGTATTATGAATTGTGAGTACTCCTTGACACTCTACCAATGGGCTCAATGCTTTGGGTTTACGAACAACACCAATGACATACGCTCCACCACCTTTATTTTAAATCATGCACCTTGGGAGTACTTTAATTTAATGAGAATTCATGGAAAAACACCCAAGGGGAACCAAATTGATCATTCTTGAAAGGTCCAACTTTGGTCGATTAGAGGGGGGTGAATAGTAGACTACCAATTTTTAGTCTTTTCTTACAAATTTAGGCTTTACACAAAATAAAGTTCTCTAGAGATGCAACTATATGAGCAACCTATATGGCAAACAATACAACAAGTAAACAAGACTATAACTGCAAGAACTAAAGGAGAGGAACGGATAAATCGGCGAGAGGACACGAAGATGTAATTCCCGTAGTTCACTTCCAAGGAAGCTACATCTACGTTGGAGAGGTGTCGGGGCCACACAAGGTCACCCGAGCGCCACAAAGGCCTCACCTTCTTCTCTGGTGAGCACCATCACAAATGCGGCCTCACAATCCACTAACCGGTGACCTTGAAGGCGCTAACTGAAACCTTTACAACAAGGTTGAGGGGAGACTCCAAAACTCAATTGGAGGCCCTCAACGACACCACAAAGCTTCACAACAATTGCCCTAGCTCCGAGGATGCCCTACACCATCTAGGGTTCCAAGAACCCAAGAGTAACAAGATCCACTAAGGATGGGTGGGGGAAATCATGATTCCTTTAGTGGAAGTGTAGATCTAGCCCTCGTCTCCCACTTCTCAAAAGATCAAGAGGTTTGAGTGGTTAGGGAAGGAGATCTAGGCAGATGAAGCTCTTGTATTAATGGAGGAGAGAGAAAACAAAGAGATAAGAAGAGAGGAGGAAGAAGGGTGCCTTAAATAGGCCCCTTCAAAACGGATAGTTTTATGTCCCCGCGACACCACCGGTACTGCCGGTGGGGGACCGGTACTTCCGGTGGGCAGGCTCCAACGGTCTAGATCCGCTCCCCAGAACAGTCATAAAAGCCAGCTCAGCAAGCCCAGCTTCCTGATCGGTACTACTGGCCGCAGTTCTGGTGCAAATTCTGGCAAATAGGTCACTTCGAGACAGAAGTGTACTGAATGCCAGGCGGAATTTGGAGCTAAACTAGCGCCGGAAATACTGGGTCACGAGGTCCTGACCGGTACTACTGGGGCCCAACGGTACTACCGCTCAAGGGGTGTGGGCTGGCGGAGCTGGCCGGAAGTTCCAGCCAGGAACGGCTGAAACTTCTAGCTGCTACTACCGGACCAAGTTACGACTCTATTTCCATCAAATAGTTCATATGGACACATAAGTGTATTGAACCTGAGCGGAAGTAACCCCGGAACAAGGGCCGGAAATACCCCTAGGCCAGCCACACAGAACCCGCTGAGCGGTACTACTGGTGCATGGCCGATACTTCCGATCAGGGCAGAAAACCCTCAACCACCACAAAAACTCACTCTCTCGCTGAACAATAGGATGGTTGTGGATGTGCAAGTATGGTCTGTGCATGAAAGCGTGATTTCCCACAACCTTCCCAGGTGGACCCCTCTTGATAGTATGATCTCCTAAAAACATAAAGAGATAGAAAATGCAAAAAGGAGACACCGTCTTCACTATCCTTCAAGAGGTGAGTCCACACACCAAGTTGTTTGTAGGAAAAACCTGTAACTTAGGCACACGGTTAAACCACAACTGAAGTTGTCATCAACACCAAAATACAAAGAGAAATCAATATCCTTTCAATCTCCCCCTTTTTGGTGTTTGATGACAACCTCATAAGATTTGCAAAGATAGATAGTAAAAAGAACAGACTTTTTGTAAAGCAAGAGTAGCTCCCCCTAGATATGTGCAAGAGATGAAATGTGTAAGCAACAAGCACACATATGGGAGAGCTCCCCCCTTACCTTTACAACAACAACATAGATGCAAGGCAATAGATGTAAGAGAGATGCTCATACCTTTGCACCAACAACCATGTGGTGAGACAATATATAAAAAGATAAGATAGCTTCACCAAATATAACTAACCACTAGATCATCACAAGATGTGATAGCTTCATCCAATATAACTAACCACTAGATCATCACATAAATATCATAGTACATAGTCTCAACCACATAATAGCACACATAACGGAGGTCCACGGACATACACATAATAGAGGTCCACAATCATACATAGAGGAAGAAAAGTATACACGAGCATAAAAAGATCAAAGAAAGAACGAGCTCGTGATACAACCCATGAAAATCTCGTAGCCCTAGAGGATAGCTTTCTCCTCCTTTGTCATCAAGACGCAAAAAAGGGACAAAGTAAGCAAACTACTCACCCCACACACCAACATACGGAGGAGGAGGCTTGGGGACCCATGTGGCGTTGTTCCAAGCGGGCGGAAAGGAACTGGTGACTTCAGGCTCATCATCACTATCAGTCCACTTGTAATGCGTATTGACCCACTGATCCTTGGGAGCGGTGACTGAGCTGGTCTCAAGAGATACCTCAATATCAAGCTTCCTCATGATTGCCTTCTCCCTCTTGACACTATGCCTCTGAGCAACATAAGCTTGATACTCACAGTCTTGAATAAAGTAGAAAGTCTTCTTCACTTTCCTCAACAGTTTCTTGGTCCAAGATGGCTGCCTATCAAGTCGGGGTGGAAGAGAAGCCTCAGCACAGTCCCCATAACTAGATCAAGCATGGCCTGATGCCTCATCTCTCAAAGCAGCCTCTTCCTTCTCAGCTTGAGACCTTGGTTGTTCATGCTTCATCACACGTAGAGACTTCTCTTCATAGACAGTACAACCATCTTCTGGAAAGCGCGCGTGGGTGAACTCCGTCCACTTGGCATTGATAAGAGTCTGAATGTATGGAGTATAGGGCCACGACCTCTTCTCAATTATACCAAGCCAAATCTCTTGGAACAAATAATCCATAACATCAAGGCGTTCCTCAGAATTCCTGTGGCGGTAAGTCTGATACATAAGATCAATCTGGAAGGCATGGAGTTGATCAAAATTACTTGCCTTGGGAGCAATGGTGTTCTGGTACACTCTGCACATGTGCGGTGACCCAGCATACCACTGCATGATGTAGTACACTATATTCATTGACATAACACAAATGAAACACCATCCACTAGTATTACATCACTTAGAGTGGTACAACAGAAACATCGCGGGACCAAGACATGACTTTAGATTACATACATCACATTACAAAATATCCAGAAAACTTCCTCGGAATAGTGAGGAATATTATACAGAAGAAAACGAGAAAGAAAAGATCGAAGCCTACTATAGGAGTACTACTATTAAGATATATATATATATATCTTTGGTTTTCCATTGCTTCTATAGCAATGTTCTACATAAGTAGGTTCTAGTTTCTAGGAATTTATTTATATTCTATGCTTCAATTTGACCTCCATAGCTTCTGATGTGGTCATTAACTCCGTTGATCTCCACTGGGTACCTTTAAATCTTCAAAGTAGACCATTGCTTGGGAATACCATTGATTACTCCGAGATCTAGCAAGGGTTAAGAATATACGGTTGAATACGAGCATACTCAGCAAGTTCACTAAAAAGGACTGTTTAATACACTATCTACAGCCATAGACCATAGGTCGTAGGCTATGCAGGTTTTCGAAAACATTTCTTCAAAGGTTGCTTTTATTCTGAAAAGCTATGTCCGTCAGCCTTCACAGGTTTACTAGAACTTTCGTGGAGTTCCTTTCCTACCGCGTCCGTAGCTCCTTCCTGGAACAGGGAGTAACATGTCACAGTTCTTACACTCTGCAGAGGTGTGTTGCTTTACCCATAAGAGACCTTAGCTTTGTTGCACAACCAAGTCATGAGCTTGTCCATACTTCCTTGGTATGGGGCCTAGTCTAAGATCCAAGTCAGTACTACCCTCTCCATGACCCCGCATGAATACATGATCCTCCAAGAAGGTATACCATGGTTACACTCCTTTCAGGGAGATATAATTGGTAGCATCTCGAAGACTCTGTAAGGAGCTCTGCCTGGCAGCCACCATCAGATATGGTGAACCTCCACCAAGGTTGGTATGCACAGATAATCTAAACACTAATATCGCGGGGCACTGAGGGGTCCCACCCATGTGCTGGATTCTCCACGAGAAATCTACAGCTTCACGATAAGGTCATCCGTCCATGCGAAAGGGAGAAGATACAACTAACTTTCTCGTCCCATTCCAAGTATTATGGTTAATGCGTAATATACGATGCTAGAATCACTAGCGACATTGGATGTTAAGTCCTAGATATTATGTTCCTTTACCACTGGAATAGTATTAGTAGATTATTACCACTTGGTAAATAATCCATGATCATATTATTATGAAAATATGGTTTTATGACCTTTTTGAAATGCAAGTGATGAAAACATTTGAGTTACAAGCATTTGATAGAAAATAACCAAAGGACATGAGCAAGTGTGAACTTGCCTTTTGTGATTGCAAGATTATGCACTTCCGGTCTTTGAGATAATAGAAGATCCAAAATCTGAAATTAGCATCATTTGTCTGGTAAGGACTAATGTTTAAAGAACCAATATGCAGTTATGCATAAGTAATATAATTCAATTTGGAAACCCCCGATGTAATACCCTCTTTCTGGGTTTTGGGTTTGGGTTATTCATTTCTGGTCTTGGTCTAGGTTTAAAACTTAAGTCTGGTTTTTGGTCAGGAAATCTTCTAGGTTTTGTTCGTGCCCTCTTTCTCCTTTCTTCTTGGACTAGTTTTTAATCATCTTCTAAGGTTATAGTTGCATTAACTAGTCCTTGGAATTCCTTTGGTCAAGTTAATCATAGTTGCATTTGCATGTATGGGTGTAGTCCCTTCATGAATCACTTCTTTCTTTTATCCTCAGTGTCGACCTCATCTTCAACGTATCGAGATAATACACTGAATTCCTCAAGTATTTTAGTACTGGAGTCTCATTCTGTTGTAGGTTCTCAAATTCCCTTCTCTTTAGTTCCATAATACTTTCGGGAATGTGAGTCTCCCTAAATCTTTGTTTGAACCCGTTCCATGTGATAATCATATAAGGGGTTTGCATGTTCATGAGGTTCTCCCACCATGTTGTTGCAGTTCCTGATAACAAGTATGTGGTATATCATAGTTTCTCTTCATCATTACATCCTACAACATTTAACTTCCTTTATGTGTCTCTTAGCAAATCCTTGGTGTCCATTGGTTTTATTGTGGATGCAAATGGAAGTGGTCTAGTATTTTGAAACTCGGCTAGACTTACTCCACCTCCACCATTTTCATGTCTTTGTGCAGTTTGTGCCAAGTGATCATGCACCAACTTATTTTGGACCTCTTGAACTCTTTTCCTTGTCTCTTCCACCAGCTGCACATATTTCATGAAGCTTTTTTCCGAAATTGGGATGGTTTGGGATGTTGGGCCTATTCTAGTTGTGTTTTTGGCATCTTCTTTTTGTTGGGTTTCCCTAGCTAATCTTTCGGATTTGTTTTCTACCCCTTGTCCATTGGACATATACCCCTAGTCCTGTAGCATTTACGTCATAACACCATGTTACATGATGCAAATGCACATCATGTTGTTAGTTTTCAATGAATAGAGCTAGTCACACAAAATCATTAAGATCCAAATGTTTCACTTTAATTCCCTTTTGTACATAACCTTATGTACATAAGCACAACATTCCCCATAAATTTTATTACAGGTGAGTATTATCTCACTTATTTGGCTCAAAAGCCCAATCATTACAATACCCATTACATTAGCCCATCTAAGTCTACATTTTGTGGAGGGTTCTATTTGACTACTTCATAACATCCTTCAGTCATCCATTCTCTACCGTGTTTTAATTGGTTTATGTATTTTGGAAGGTCATTGGTTCTTTCTAGTTCTTTTGACAAGTCAAGATTGTCTTCTTGATTCAAGTACATCATGGTAAAATAACTGCCTAAATACATGAGTGTGTCTACGGCTCCTCTGAATTCATCACTATTTTCGGGGTTATCCAAGTCTTCAGAAGTATGTGCTTCACATTGACTTGCTTCAATAATTCTATTCTCCCAAGGATTTACATGACTATTTCCTCCATCGTAATTATATGTTGTCGGATTGTAATTCTCAGTCATATCAATCCCAACTTCCTTGAGGTTTCGTTGCTAGTATATAGCTTCTTGACGAGATGCATAGAACTCAACTGATACTTCTGGTTCGTCAAGGTTACTAATGTCTATTTCACCACCCATTACCTTGTCAGGTTTGTCACCGGTTCCCTAACTAGTTGATTCTATGGTGATATTAATACTAGGGTCATTCCAATTGATTTCATAAGAGTGGTCCTTTGGAATATAAGTATTATATTATTTAGGGTTAGGCTCTAAAGTTTCTATTCCTGAGGAATCCTCGTCTTCATCCGTATCCATATATATGTCATACCGAGCTCTATTTTGGGGTACAACTTCATCGTCGAATTTCTTCCTTCTAATCATTACTCCTACGGGATTGGTTGGGTCAAACATGGATTCTCCTAAGGCTTCACTAACAATCTTGTGGGTACTAAAAATGGACTGGATAAGTGTGGCATTAATATCTAGGTATGCTACCAACTCTCAAGTGGTAGAATTTTGGACAAAGTCTCAATTCTCCTGGGTTGTATCTATATGTTTATCTTCATACGGTATTGCATGAAATGTGTCTAATCTTGGTTTGGAATTCTTAGCTTTACAAATTGTTGTGATAGTGTTTATGAGAGCAATCTCAAAAGTTGTCCAGTCTTTGTTGGCTTCTCCCATATATAGGTTCTTTCTAAAGCATGTGTTAGATGGAGTAATTATGGCAACTTGATACTTTACCAACTCTCCTCCATCACGATGTTCTATGACTCTTACTATATTCTTCTGATGGACATTCAGACATTCCAACAGGTCTATATAAACTTGCTTCCAAGGACTTTCAAAGGTTTATAGTGGTATTTACAATACTTCCACAGTTCGATAAGGACACCATTTAGTCAATGGTTTCATCATTCTTATTTTGTTATGAATAGATAAGGTGATTAAATCCTATTTTCTTCGTAAAGAATTATCGCACCAATTTTATGACATTTAGCCATATTACTGGAGAACTCTTAACTACTCCTAGGTCTCTACCAACAGGTTTCATCCACTTACTAGGTTTCTAACCTAAGGACAAAGCAATTTCTCTGATACCAGCTACGGTGACCTAGCGCGCCACTATATGTTGTAGAGTGCGAGTCGTTGGCATAAAACTTACAAAGGTCCTCTTCTGTAAACATTACACCGCTCAGAGTGGTACAACAGAACCATTGCAGGTCCAACTAATGCTTTATTCCTTATTCATAACACAAGATTAATAAAAGCTTCGAGATCCTCCTCGGTCTAGTGAGGATTCACTTCTACTAGTAAATTTAAAAATGCTAGCTTGATGAACAATGGCACTTGTAATCTAAGCACCATCAGAGTGTTGCAACTTTATTGGGTTTGGTCTAGGTTGCTCATCTCGATTATCCTATGCTCGCGAAACTATTCCTCTAATTCTATGTTTTCCTCTTCTGTTCTAAATTCTATTACGTAGTATACGCCTTCAGTTCCTCCTAAGAGGCCGGGTTCACCGTAATAAACCTCCTCCTCGGTGGTGTCTTCTATAGCAGATATATCTTCAGTCTTCATGGTACCTAAGTAAGTGTTTTAAGAAGTATAGATTGAGTACGAGCATACTCGACAAGTTATATAGTAGATGTTTGATGCTATATCTATAGACGTGGATAAGAATCATGGGCATGTGCTTAGTTTTCAAAATCGGGTTTTTAGAAAAGGTAAGTTTTAGTCTTTGAAAAAACAAAATCCGTCAGCCTTCACAGGTTGTATAGGATTTCATAGAATCCCTTTCATGTTGCGTTCGCAATCCTTTCCCAGGATAGGGAGTAACATGTCATGGTCCATACACTCTCGAGAGTGGCACTACTTTTCCGACAAATGATCTTAAGTCTGAGTGCATAATAGGGTATGCCTTCCCGTTCAAACTTCCTTGGTTCGAGGCTAAGTTAAGGTCCAAGTTAATCATTGTCCTTGGCCACGACCCCGCATTCCACCCATTGTAACAAGTTTAGGTCAAGGGACATATGCTCAATTACCTATTGTGATTACCATAACTTCTATTGGTTTATAATTTCCATAACTGATGATTTAGATTTCTGGAATTTTACTTGTTCATGATAGAACTCTAAGCCTGTGATTTCCTTTGGTTAATAGTCTTACTTTGTGATGGACATGATTCCTATTGGTTTAGAATTCCTACTGGTTGTGTTTAGAATTCCTGGGATAGCTACTAATTTTTGGATTTTGGCTTATCTTGGTATTATGTTGGTGTGCTAGGATGTAGTTGTCTTCTAATCCTTTCTGGTAATGATCTAGTTTGAATTGGATGGTTATACCAGTGTCCTCTACTCCTTTTGAATTATGCTTTGGAGTGGTGAACTGTAAGTGTTCATCCTCCAATGTTTGATGTTCTTTCATGAATCCAAGGCTTGGGTGATTGTTTTAGTTGGAATTATTCCTATTGATTCAAGTGCTCATTTAGTTGGCTTACTTATACTAGATGCAATCCTAGTTACTATTGGATATTTGCTTCATGTTCTTGCCTAATGTTCTGCTGTTGGTTAGCTACTAGCTACTCCGAGTGTTTTCTCACCCTAACTATGTTTTGGTTCTTCTTCTTCACTACTGATGACTCTGGCTGTCATTTTCTAGGGTTTCTATTTGGTTAACTCAAGCCACTAGGATTCAGTACTTGTTCCTGGACCCTAAGGCAAAACCTACATTTTAATCTTAACATATGATTCTTGTGTGTTTGTGTTTTGCAGGTTGAAGGTGCTCAAGTGACAACAAGGATGATAAGTTTAGATAGGTGTAGTGTAGGTTCAGCAAGATGAAGATTAGAACATAGATAGGTAGTAGCTAGGTTTAGTGTTTAGGGTTTTTCTTCTTTCATATCAACCTTTGTAACTTTCAAACTTGTACTCACTTGGTTTATGAATAAAGTTCAATTTTACATAAGATTGACGTTATTTCACTTGTAATGATTCTCTCTATAATTTTTGTATTTATTATGTTATGAATTCAAGTTTCAATAATTCACACCTCAATTTTGAATTCCAAGCTTTTCTGTGATTTTTCTTGTTTACTTACTTTCTCATAATTGGGTATGTGATTATGAACTAGTGTTTTAAGTTTGGTGAATCTATACCATTTAAATGACTCTCAATCAAAACAACTTTGAATTTGAATTCAAATCCTAGGGTTGACTTGAGTCAAACTCAACTCTAGTTCAAATTCTCAAGTGTTGGTGTATATAAACACAAAAAAGATTAAATTCCCCCTCAATTCCACGTCGGTATGCAAATGCGCTCGTCCAGGCCAAAAATCGATGCGCAGACCTGTTTGATCCCTGTCGTTGGGTATTGCTTTTTGGGTCTGCTTGTCCGCAAATAGTAAAACAGACATGAAAATTGTATTTGCTCCCCACTGTTGGGTGTGCACTCAGTTTCCTGAAACAAAATGTCGAAGGATGAAGATTTTCGCCGCTCCAACAAATCTCATCATCATATAGAACCTGGGGCCACATCAGCTTTGTATCAAATGACACTAAAATGTCATTAACCTTTGGCCCCATGACCATGGAGCCATGTGTCATGTATACCTGGGCATTTTCCGGGCCGGGCACGACAAAGCCCGCCTGCAGTAAAACCGAACTGAGCCCGGCCCGCCTGAAACCTGGCCCGGCCATGCACATTTTCCTCCGGGCCGTCGGGCCTCGGGCCGGGCCTTTCCCTATTTAACCCATTTCTCTGGCCTGAGCCCGGCCCGTGAGGTTGTCGGGCCTCAATACTGCAGCCCAGGCCCAGCCCGCGGGCCTGAAAAGCCCGGGCCGGGCTGCCCATGCCCAGATCTGGTGTCATGGCATAGAAAGTGTCAATTCATCGTGGGTCGTCAACTTTCGGAGATTGGGTACAGATGCAAACTGCGCTACTTGAATGCAACACACGTTACCAGAAGCCAGTGTGACTCGGAGAAACATGCTAGACTAAAGGATTTGGAAGGTAACCACAGATTGAAGTACTACAGAACCTCCCTCGGAAAAAAGGTACTACAGTTACCGTTACAGCAATGGCGGAAATCACAATGAACACCAGGACAAATTGTCAAGTCTGTCTTAAAGGATCATCAAGACCAAGATCTATCACTCTATTAGATTAGGGCTAAATTGACTAACCTCACTCTAACCTAGCTTCTTCTTCCCCAGACGTTGAACTGCTGACCTAGCTGATTAAGATAGAACCCAGAATTTGTTACCATGGCAGGTTACAGCCATGCCCTACAAAATGTGTCAGGGATGAGCAGACCAAAACAAAATGGCAGCCAATTCTACTCCTGGGGAGTCAGGCAGAGGTTGATATCAGGGGATGGCGTGCGCCCCATGGGCTGTGCGCTGTTGACAGGCCAACCAACCATGGTGAAACCGGAGGAGCTTGAGTTCAGGTTCATGGCGCCGTGATCCATGTTACCGCGGGCCTGTAGGGGTGCCACGGGTACTGGCGGCGCATGACGGTCATTGCCCGGAGCTGCCTGAGAGATGGGCATTGCAGCTGTGAGCACTGGAGGAGGGGCGGCAGCCGCCGGTTGAGCTGGAACGGCAGATGGTTGCAAACCCATCCTCCTCTGATGCTGCCTCAGACTGTTTGGTAGGAAACTCCCCACAATCACCTGTCCAGACGTTTGTGTTAGAAGAGAACAAGGAAAATATGGCTTCAAAGGGTGATCCATATAAGCGTTTCGATGAACAAACAGGGTAACGATGTGTTCTACTCGTATTTTTTTCATCTCGACTTGTATAAGTGTGAGCGAATTGGTAATTTGCAGTTGATGTGGGTTTATACCTGGATAGGAGTGGCAGCACGCAGCGTCCCAGCAACTACACCGCCAACAACACGGCCATCGGGACCAGCAAGTGAGACGCTGAGCCCACCAGTCCTCCTCCGGCCTTCCTCGGCCATAGTGAAGGAGCCAGTCAGCTGAAGAATCTCAAACACACCCTGGAAATCAGATACAGAAGGTATTGCCATTTGGTATCAGCGAGTCACTAGCAAAATATACTAGCAATTCATGCAAATGACCAATTAACACATTGGCGAGGAATTCATCTCTCCATTTATACAATACTGAACCTAAACCATTTGTACAATACTGAACCTAAACATAGCCATTAGCCAAGTAGGCAATACTGAACGTAAATCAGCAAAATAAGCTACTTGGGTTAACTAAAATACTCAGCAGAGATTCACCAATAGCTAAACAAGTGATAAGATGCAGACAGCAAACACTTGATGCGATTTTTTTCATACTACCTCGTAGTTGAAGGTGCTACCGGATGAGCCAGATGAGCCAGGCTGATTAAATGCCACAGTAGAGATGGTCCCATTGGCAGAGAGGATGCAGACCGAGCGTGGACCCTTCTGGGAGAATGACATTATGCGCGCCGCCACGTCCTACATCACGAAATCGGACAAGAACATCCAAGTGTTTCTCAAATCGCGACAGGCATTCACCACAAGATCACAATGCCAAACCACTGAGCTAAGTACAATATGTGAAGAAAACATTACGGTTTACTATGTGTGTCAAAGATGGCTAGTAGTTAATTACCTCTCCAGCGGGGACGATGATGACATGGGGTGTGAAGCTCCCTCCAGCAGACAGAGCATACCATTCCCCTTCACAAATCACAAGTATTGAAGGATGGCAATCAGGCGAACAATTGCGCTAGCTTTCTAGCTAGGTCACTGAACTACTAGAGAGTAAGAAACAGCCTTAATCGAGGTTAATATATAGTGGTAGTATAAAATTTACAAAACCGTTTAATTTAATAATTTCACATCGGATTAGGTCGACTAGTGAACCCTCATACACAAGTAAAGCTTGGTGAGACTAAATAGGGAGAAGAAATAGAAGAACGACACAAGGTAAAGGTTGGTGAGAATAAGTGGGAGATTAAGCACAAGAATCATTTTAATAACATAGTAGGAGCTTGGACGCGACAAGATGAGAGTAGTCAAGAACAGCAGAACTGACCTAACGGATACCACCGAAACTGGACCCCATCCTAGCAATGGAACAGAAATGCACAAGGGGGAACAAACATGGCAAGAATCTAAACAGCAAAAATGGAAGCTTCGGGTAGCTCAAGAAGATGAGAAGCTCAAGGTTTGGGTTCCAGAGAGAGCATACGGACCTAGGGTGGCTAGGATCTGGCGTCTCCCGGAGCCGCGTGGCCGGCCCCTACGCCGCCCGGAGCTGAGGCCGGCGGCGTGCTCGCCGTGCCCCGGCATCTGCATGCCGTTGCCGTTGTACCCCGCGCCGGCCTCGCTCGGCTTCTCCTGCTCGCCGCCGAAGCTCCACGCATGCGGCGTCGCAGCCGCGTACCCTCCTCCTCCTCCATGGCCAGCCGCGGCCTGCGGCGGGGACGGCGTGAGGGAGGTGGACGGAGAGGAGGGAGAGGAGCGGTACTCCACTTTCGCTGCCCCATGCGGCTCCGCGTCCGCCATGGAAACATCTCTGAACAGGCCGAGACCGGCTTCATGGCCACTTGCCACCGCAATGCCCACCCTCCCTTCCATGTGAGAGGAGCTCACCTCTTCTTCTTTAGCTACCGTTTCTTGGTTTGCTGGCTTGGCCTCGAAACGAGGAAGAAGACAGACAAGAGGAGACGCCTACTCTACCTGTGCAAGGTTGCTTTCTTTCCCCGGTTACTACTGCTAGGACACTGTAGCGGAGGAGTATATGCCAAAGTTCTATGGGGGAAAAGATTTTAAAGATGGGGAGGGAGGGAAATGGTGGCAGAAATAAAATGAGAGAGATTTTGGGAGGGGGCAGAAACTGCACAAGAATGGCGGGGTTCCTGCTCTGTCTCTCTCTTTCTCTCTCTGCACAGAAAACACCCACACATTCTCTCTCCTTTGACCAACCAGCTATTGGTTGGACTGCAAAGGTGTACTGGAGTACTCCAACATATACCTCCGTTATATTGAACAGTAAAATACTGTTGGCAATACGACAAATTCTTGCTTGTTGAAAAATGAAAGACACATATTCCAAACAAAGTAGGTCCCTGAATAAGACAATAAATATGAAATAAATATAGAAAGCAGTTTAATGCTATAGAAAGCAGTTTAATGCTGTGGTGCTTTAGTTTGAATTTAGCACACCACATTTCAAGCTATGCAACGGTTTACTTGGTGCTATGCAAATTTACAAGAAAAATGAAATGCACTATGGGATCTATGCATCAATTTTTTCGCACAAAACTGGGACCGTGACATATGGACCAAAATAGGTTTTCACCGCTACGCCAAATGCACGGTAACCCAAGTTTTGAACCGGATATACTTATCCTTCATGTCGTATTCCATTCGCTTCTCAATACACTTCATATAAGTTTTGGTTAAAGTTAAATAAATTGGGGCCAACTCAATTTTATGTATTTATGGCCGGACCGCGATGTTTTGGACAGATAGACAGCACGCAACACTAAACTCCGCGGCCACTTTCCTCACCTAGCGGCGTGGATACGAACAGTGGAGCTAACCGAGAGAGAGGATGCCTTCATATGGAGCTCTGAGGCAGGGTTGTGTATTCTGCTCGTTTGGCTTATGCGGCCTTCTGACAAAAATCGATTTGATGCACGCCACCATTTGGAGATCTAGGGCTCTAATGAGCTATGAATTCTTCACTTGGCTCAGGCTCTAATGATCTATGAATTCTCCACTTGGCTCGTGGCAAATAGCAGATCTTGAACATCAGATAGGCCGCGAAATTAGGGACTTCCACACCTGGCTAATCGCCACCTATGTGATCAAATGTTGAAGACCCTAAGACACATTCTGCTACGGTGTGCTAGCTAGAGAGGTACAGGATGACATGCTAAGGGATTGGAACATTCTGGAGTGGACGCCCCGGCCGGACTCGGAGGTTGGAGAGTGGTGGAAAGCCCGAGTTCCAGGAGTTATGGATTGATGCGACATCTAAACGATAACCTCTTGACCATGTGGTGCTTCAGGATGCTCCGTAATGATGTGGTTTCCAATGGGGAGCGACCAACAACCTAAGTGGTCACCGACCGGATAAGGATTGAGGCGACTCAACGGGGACGGGCAAAACTCCCGAGAGGAGGGAGGTTTTGTGACCTAGCCGATGAGCTAACACTAGTAGAAAATAGCTTAAAGGTAGAATACTACCAGTGGCGCTTCAAAATAATTGTACGCCGCTTCTAAACCCTGTGGTGTACACGAAAATCGCATGTACCGCTAGTATAAGCTTACTGGCGACGTACAAAGATTTTTGTATGCCACCACTGTGCACGGCCGAGATGCCTCGAAAGTTGTTCAATGATGTAGTGCTTTTGTTTGAATTTAGCACACCACATTCCAAATTATTCAACGGTTTACTCGGTGGTATGAAAAATTTTCAAGAAAAATAAAATGCACCATGCGATATATACATCACTGTTGGGGGATGACCCCAGATAGGGTTAAGCCAAGGTAAAAGGACAAGGTCCCCCGAGGCACAAAACAGGTCAAAGCATGAGTTGGCTGAATCATCAAAGGACCGGCCAGGTTATGGCCAGGTTACCCTAAGCTAGAAAGAACTGGCAAGACTCGATCGACATACATGGTATGTCGGCACGAGGAATGAACTATTTCCCCTTTGCAGGTACCAGCTTAGCCGGGTTATCTTTACCAGGACCGAGTCAGGAGATGGCTTGCTCAAAAAGGAGGAAGCCAGCTCAAGATCAGTGCTTTTCTCTCTCCTAAGAGAATCTAGGGAGAGACAAGCGCTAGCGACAAGGGTCAGAGAGATAGAGACAGAACAGATCGTCACGGACATGACAGTCACTGACATAAACGGTCATAGCGCATGGACTCTCTGCCATTGCCTTACATAGGCTAGCAACACAGGAAAGGAGCTCGCCGACATACCACTTTGGGACAAGCATATTCCAAGCATATCCGGGCCACGTAAGCCCTAGTTGTAACCTAGCCACCCCTTTATAAGGTGAGCCAGGGCCTCCAAGGAGAGGGTGGGTGATTTTGGCTAAGGGAAGAACCCTAGAGTGAGAAGAGAGCTGGAGCACTTCATCTCCTACCTCTCTTCGACACAGCTCAAGGACCATCTATATTAGTCCATTAATCGTAATATAAGATCTAAAGCAGTTCACTATGTGTTGTGTTGTTCTGTTCTTTGTGTGTAGAATCACTATGATATCCCTTTCCGGATACCACTAGTGCATATTGGCCCCATCTTTAGCCTACCCATGGTATCTGCTGTGACACCACCACGATAGTTGGTGCCCATGGTGGGGCTAGCAGCGGTGCTAGCTAGTGTCAAGATACAGACGGGAAACTTCATCGCCACTAGAGAGTGCATCGTCTCCGGGATGGTGCAGCGGTTCGGCGTGCTGGACTTCATCAGCGACAACGCCCGCAGCATCGGCAACCGCCTGCCTCTGCGCAACGGGCTCTTCCTCAGCTTTGGCGCCCATAATATCTACATCGGCGTCGACGAGTCCTGTGTACACCCGTAGCATGTCGTCGAGGGAGGAGAACCTCCTCTCAGTGTGGCGCGTAGTTCGTATATCACTCGTCCTGCTAGCTGTGCCGAGGTGATGATGATCGCACCAGATGCAGGAGCAAGCAAGGATCCGGTAGAAGATCCGGAGGTAACTCCCAAGGCGCCTAGGTCTAGAGGTCCTCCGCTAGAGAGGCGACAAAACATCCTGCAGCAGGCAATAGAAAGCCTAACCACACCTGTAGCTCCCATAGTTGATCCGGCTCAGGCACATGCCGAGCTAGAGGAGACTCGACAGAAAATGTTAGAGGGTGCAAAGAAAATAGCAGAGGATCAGCAGGCGTTAAACATCACACTGTGTGAGTACGCTAGAGCAAACAAGATTAGCACCAGTCCCACTCGCATGAATGGTGTGAAGATTAGGGGAGAAACCTCCTTAGTAAGATAGATAAGGAATATGTGCCTAGGCCAGGGGAATCAGGCAACCCCATGTCAGCAGGTCTGCCGAGGTATAGCACCCCAACAAAGAACCTCAGGGCTGCGGATGCAGCAGCGTTCGAGTTAGAAGGTCTGACCGGGGAAGCCCGACAAAGGCAACAAGAAAGAGTTATTGAATTAGTGAAAATTGCAAATAAGCAAAATGAGGAATTGCTCAAGACAAACCCAGCAAGGGCAGGAGGTTCCTGGGTCGTTCGTTCGGTCGAGGGCGCTCCAGCAAAATCCGCCATGGCAGCATCGTCCCCTGGTGAAGGCCTACGAAGAGAATAGGTGGTAACCTCTAGGAGAAGAAATAAGTAGTTCGTCCCTTATGACATGGCAAGGGTAGGGAAAGTAAAAAAGCAATACAACACGATGAGGATCGCCACAGTGCCAGCCGAGGTGAATGTGGACAAGGAAACCACCGACAAGGTTGTGCGGGTCAGAGAAACACTAGGTAAGGCAATGCCGAATAGCATAACTCGGAAGGAGTTAGACAGAACCCACCTCGGCAGCACCGACAATGGTCAATACCTCGGCAAGAGCAAAGTGCGGGCTCGGTCATGCAACAACAATATATTCATCCAGGTCAAAATAGATATGATGATGGTTATTCGGCTATGGCCAATGTCGGGTTTCCCAGGCCGGATCATCATGTAATATGGTCGAGGCTGGGATACAGGAACATACAGCCAGATGATGAAAGATTGAAACTAGACCAGATTTATAGGTCGGAAATGATGGAAGGACAAGGTCCTCCAGGTCTAGCGTGCTTTAGACCTCAGATTATGAGGGAACCACCAGTGCCAAACTTCTAGTTGGCAAGAGGAACAAAGATGTATGATGGTAGTACCAAGCCAGAAGATTGGTTGATTAATTATGCCACATCGGTGAACATTGCGACGAGTAATCTGAGATGGGCGGTAAGATATGTACCACAAATGCTAGAGGGACCAACAAGAGTTTGGCTGAATAATCTGCCCCCAGGAAGTATCAACAGTTGGTTAGATTTTGAGGAGATCTTCATCAGCAATTTCACTAGTACTTGCAAGAGGCCGAATAGGCCCCAGCAACTGGCAATACGTAAGCAGAAGCCGAATGAGACATACCACGAGTTTGTGACTCGCTGGTGCAATATGCACAACTCATGTGAAGGAGTAATTGAGTCACAAGTAATTGTTTGGTTTGCACAAGGGTGCAGATATGGAAGTGTGTTGTGGCAAAGGCTGCAAAGAGATATGCCAACTACGTTGGCTGAAACAATCAGAATTGCCGAGTCATATGCACTGAGTGATCCGACTCAACCTCGGCTTATGTCGACCGAGTCAAATGACGAATATTACCCCTGTGATGGAGCCGAGTCATCTCCGCGAAATGATTTCAGGGGCAAGAGAAGAGATGAAAGGTCGAATTATAGATATGGATTGAACCATGTCACTGTAATGGACCAAGATCAGCCGGAGCTAGGAGTAGCCAGCGACAAAACAGTAGCGGCCAGCAATGGGTGCAGAAGAATGATGGCAAGAAGCATTGGACCAATGAACAGAAAAAAGAAATGGCAAGAAAGGAAGGACAGGCCTAAGTACATGTATGAGGCCATATTGGATCAACCATGCAAGTTCCACACTCCCAGTCCGAGTAACCGGTGAATCATATAACTTGGCAGTGCGAATGGTTGCAGCGGGCAGGACAAGGTAACTCAGGGCAAGGTAACATGGGACCTCCTCAGCAACCTCGGCAGTCGCAGATCACGGGAGCAAATGCTTAACAAATGATGCTACCACCACCCCCGTCGAGGTATGAGAACCAAGACAGAAGGGATGCAGTGCATCAGGTGAATGACCAGAACCAGGGGAATCGAGGAAACCCTGGCAATGATGGGAGAAATGAATACATGGAGCACCATCAAAGCTATTGTGTGTTCACAATAGAGAAAAATGACAGACAAAGTGTTCAGAGGTGACATATGGAAGTCAATGTTGTTATGCCGGTTGTGCCAAAGTACATGCATTGGTTTGATCAGGAAATCACATGGAGTATCAAGGATCATCCGAGGCTCATGCCCAGTCCTGGATCATATGCTCTGGTGCTTGACCCAACCTTCATCGGGACAAACATCAACGTGAAGTTTTCCAAGGTGCTGATTAACAATGGCAGCAGTATTAACATATTGTATAAGGACACCATGCACAAGTTGGGAGTCTCAAAGAATATGCTATAGGCGACAAAGACCACTTTCCATGGCATTGTGCCGAGTTTGTCCTGTGAGCCTATTGGCAAAGTCCAAATGGACATCTTATTCGGGACGAGAGAGAATTGTTGGAAAGAGAACCTGGAGTTTGAGGTTGTGGATTTGGACAACTTCTACCATGCATTACTCAGCAGGCCAGCTCTTTCAAACTTTATGGAAAGCAATCACATTAGCTACTTGAAGATGAAGATTCAAGGCCAAACAAGGTCGTCACCATAGCAGGGGACTTTAGGTGGTCCATGGAGTGTGCCTCAGTCGGGTCAAACCTGGCCAAGTCATTGCTGATCGTGCAAGAGAAGAAAAGTGAAAGTGCATGTGTGCCCCCATGTGTGGTTTTGGTAATTAATGACAATCTTTATGGACTTATGTTTGCATTGAGTTTTACTTGTAGGGTTTGTCCATAGGCAATGCTTGAACCATATGTTGGCTTCAAGATTGGGAGAAGAAGAAAGTGAAGAAGATCAAGTGATGACCAAGGTGTTCAAGGAGTGATCCAAAGATTGGTCATGTGAGAGTTGTGCCTATGGCAAGTGTGTCTTGAAGAATAAGGTGGAGTGATATCTCTTGTGTACCTTCAAGACACCAACATGATGACGAAAGAAGAAATGAAGTGCAAGTTCAAGATGAGATGAGCCATCTCAAAGAGATCATTTGCTTGAATCTTTCCATCCTATGGTTATCATGGATATGGGAAGATGATCTACCCAAGCGAGAAGCTCTGCCATAGTGGAGTATGGGAGAGAAATTTGCAAGTCTTCACCAAGCTAGCGCAATCAAGAAAGGTGTTCCATCTTGAGGTGGACAAGATCGCTATCGTCAAGTTCAACTAGAATATGCTCAAGGAAAAGGTATGTTCTTGATAGGGTTTCTTTCTTACCAGTCTCATGGTGTTAGTTGGGGAGACCGGTTTATAGGATAGATAGCCACACTATCAAGAAGGGCTCTCGAGTGAGTAACTTGATCATATCCTTCAGAGAGACCTCAAACCTTTGCATACTTAGCATCATCTTTCTTGGTTGTTATTTGGATCTTATCCATGTGAGGTTCTAGAGCTTGTGGTAATATTCATAACAAGCTCTAGTTCATCGAAAACGGATTTCATATGCATTCTCTATTGTGTTTTTGATATTGGAGGTTTTACCAGTTTGTCTTTTAGAGATTGGTAAAAACTTCCATTATTTGGTTCTTATCCATGATAGGATTTATAGCTTGTTTTAATCTTTATGACAAGCCCAAGTTCATCGAAAACGGATTTCATATGCATTCTCTATTGTGTTTTCGATGTTGGAGGTTTTACCGGTTCGTCTTTTTGAGAGAGGTTAAACCTCTCGTCATTTGGTTCTTTCCTCCCTTGCTGGACTATGATGGTTCCCTGCATGATCTTGTAGAGTTTGTTGTCCTCTTTAAAATCAGCCCAAGATCATCAAAATCAGAGTCCGGATGCAAAAGTTATGGTTGTTTTCGTATTGTTGTTTCTGTCAGTTTTGCCTTGGCCAAAATGTCCGGAGTGAATAGGCCAGACACTCCGGTGTCGCGCAGAAATCTCAGATTTCAGTCGCGTGATTTATATTCAGATGTACAAATCGGATACTACCCGGAAACTAGGCGGAATGTCCGGCCCGCGTACTTCAGAGTTGTAACGATTGGATTTTGGAGGACCTATATAAGGGGCCCTTCTTCCCCAATGGTTAGCTAACCTTTCTTGCAAGTTTCCCCTCCATTGCTGACCTTCTTGAGCTTGCTATCTCTCAATCCCTCCTATGATTCTTGCATATTCTTGAGAGATTTGAAAGAGGAGATCTAGATCTATAATCCCACCAATCAATCTCTCCTCTAAGTGAGGGGAACATCTTGGGATCTAGATCTTGGAGTCTTTTGTGGATTTCCTCCATTGTTCTTCCTCTCTTATTTCCCCATAAGCTTTTGTAGCTTTGGTGGAATTTGGAAGAGAAGGACTTGAGCTCTTCTTGTGTTCTTTTCATTGCATTTGGTGCATCGATTTGAGTTCTCGGTGAGGATTCAATTGGGTGAAAGGTGAGAAGATTTTTACTCTTGGGTTCTTAGAACCCTAGACGGTTTGGTTGAATTGCAGGTCTGTGGATTACTTGGGCCTCCAATTAAGTTGTGGAGATTTCCCCAAGCTTGTTTGTTGGGAGCCTCCAATTGAGTTGTGGAGAAGTGTCCCAACCTTGTGAGAGGTTACAGATTGCCACCGACAAGTGCACCGATAGTGGAAGTGTGGATTGATCCCGTTGGGGTGAGATTTATAGGAGAACAAGGGAGGTCTTTTGTGGCGTTGGTGGTTTGAATCCACCTCCTCTCCAAACAAGACATACTCCATGTTGGGAGGAACTCGTAAAACATCATCGTCTCCACGTGCCTCAGTTATCTCTATACCCGAGCTCATACTTATGCACCTTACTTTGTGATAGCCTTCGTGCTTGAAGTCTATATCTTGCTATCACATAGTTGCTTATCTTGCTTAGCATAAGTTGTTGGTGCACATAGGTGAACCCTAGTTGTTCTAGGTTTTGTTCTTGACAAAGTAAATGCTAGTTTAATTCCGCCTTTATTGAGCCACTCTCGAAAAAAAATTAAACCGCCTATTCACCCCCCCTCTAGGCGACATCCTTGTCCTTTCAATAATCCAAGAAGTTGTAGCATTGGCTCAGCCTGCATAGTTGAATATGCCAGCCCTGAGTAACCCGCATGTAAGTGTGTCGTTTCAGCCGACAAAGGACACCAAGAAGGTGCCAATTATGATCAGTTTCTAGAGCGCGCCATGAAAATTGGGGCGGGCCTGGGCGATAAATAGGAAAGCGAGCTCATCACCTTCCTCCGTGAGAATCGGGATATCTTAATTGGTCCACACGGGATCTGCAAGGTGTGCCGAGGGAGCTGGCTGAGAACTCTTTGCACGTCAGACCCGGTGCAAAGCCGGTAAGCAACCTCTTCGCCCTTTGCCGAAGACAGGATAAAAGTCATTGGTGATGAGATAGATAGGCTCCTTGCAGCTGGGTTTATCATGGAAGTACTTTGCCCAAATTGGCTGCCTAATCCAGTGCTGGTAGAAAAGAAGAAAAATGACCCAAACATGGCAGTGGTGTGGCGTATGTGTATCGATTACACGAACTTGAACAAGGCGTGTCCAAAAGATCAGTTCCCCTTGCCGAGGATAGATCAGGTCATTGACTCAATAGCCGAGTGTGATATCTTGTCATTTGTAGAAGCATATTCTAGTTTCCACCAGATACCATTGAACCCGGATGATCAAATAAAGACTGCTTTTATTACCTCGTACGGGGCTTATTGCTATCGCACAATGCCATTTGGCTTACGCAATGTTGGTGCCACATATCAAAGATGCATGCAAAAATGCTTGCACGATCAAATTGGCAAAAATGTCCAAGTATATGTGGATGATGTGGTGATAAAAAACAAGCAGAGTCATACTCTCCTAGATGATATACGACAAACGTTCGCGAACTTGAGAAAGTTCCAAATGAAACTTAACCCAGAGAAATGCACCTTCGGTGTCCCGGCCGGAAATTGCTCGGTTTCCTCGTGTCTAGCCGAGGTATCGAAGCTAATCCAACTAAAATCCGAGTCATTGAGCGTATGGAACTGCCAAAGTGTCTCAATGATGTCCAGAAGTTCACTAGTTGCCTGGCAACATTAAGTCGCTTTGTATGTCGGCTGGGAGAAAAGGCAGTGCCTCTCTATCAGCTAATAAAAAATCAGATACGTTCATATGGACACCGCAGGAATATAGTGTTTTTCATGAACTAAAAAAGATGCTAGCCTCTGCACTTGTCTTAGAATCACCACTATCCAAAGAGCCAATGTTACTCTATATAGCAGTGACCAGCTGAGTCGTAAGTGCCGTGGTAGTGGTGGAGCGAGACGAGGAAGGTAAGTCGATGCAGAGGCCAGTTTATTACCTAAGTGAGGTACTCTCTGTGTCAAAACAAAACTATCCCCATTATCATAAAATGGCATATGGCGTCTATATGGCGGCCAAAAAGCTTAAGCACTACTTCGAAAAACATCCTATAAAGGTGATATGTGAAGCACCCATATCCGAGATAATGAGTAACAAAGATGCAAGTGGCAAAAATTGCCAAATGGGCAATTGAGTTAGCCCCATATGATCAACAATATGATAGAAGAGATGCAATCAAGTCTCAGGCAGTGGCCGACTTTTTGTGGATTGGGCTAAAATGCAATATGAGCCACCCTTGCCAGCTTCAAACTACTGGATAATGCACTTTGATGGATCCAAGTTGAAGGATGGATTAGGGGCATGGGTAGTCCTTACCTTGCCCAAGAAAGATCAATTGAGATATGTGCTTCAGATCCACTTTCGAGCATCAAACAATGTGGCCGAATATGAGGCGCTCGTGCATGGGTTAAAAGTAGCAAAAGAGATTGGGATATGTCGGATACAATGTTTTGGTGATTCGGATTTGGTGGTGCAGCAAGTTTCTGGTCATTGGGATGCGTTGGACACAAATATGGCCCTGTATAGATTTCATGTCCAAAAGATATGTGGGTACTCTGAGGGATGTGAATTCCATCATGTGCCACGAGCTGAAAATGATGCAGCCGACGTGTTATCTAAACTGGGTTCATATCAGCAGGCTATCCCACCAGGTGTTGCTTTGGAGCATCTCAGAAAAACATCTATTAACCCCTCACCAGAATCCGAGTCAATCTATATCCCGGCCAATCCAGGATCAGAAGATGCCCCAATGGATATTGGCTGGGGGAACACCTCGACAAACCCAGGGATTGCCTCACAGAACCCGGGGACTATTTAGCTTAATCCGGTAGAGGTCATGTCGGTGGATCCAATGGAGGTTGATGAAGTGCTTTTCCTAGCCCGTGTTGTACCAGCATGGGCGCAGCAAATCTTTTGTTTCTTGAAAGATGGAGCTTTGCCAAGTGATGAGGTACTTTCCAGGAAAGTTCAGAGAAGAGTAAAGGCATATACCATAATAAATGTCGAGTTATATAAGAGAAGTTTCACAAGTGTCTTACAGCGATGTGTTGACCCGATAGAAGGGTAGGAAATCCTCCGAGACATACATCAGAGCGAATGTGGGCATCATGCCTCATCTAGGGCCTTAGTGGCTAAAGCTTTTTGACATGGATTTTACTGGCCCAGTGCTTTGCAACAGGCTGAGGACCTTGTAAAGAAATGCAATGGATGTCAGAGGTATGCTAGCAAGATACATATGCCGGCCTTTGAACTCAAAACTATACCAATCACTTGGCCATTTGTTTTATGGTGTTTGGATATGGTTGGACCATTTAGGCCAGCTCGAGGAAACATGACTCATATCTTGGTCATGGTGGACAAGTTTACAAAGTGGATTGAGGTAAAGCCAATCAGAAAATGTGATGGAGCTACTGCTGTATCATTCCTCAAGGACATTATCTTAAGATACGGGTACCCACACAATATAATAACAGATAATGGCACAAATTTTTTTGAAGGAGCATTTGCTCGGTTCTGCCAAGATAAAAGAATAAGGCTAGATGTTACATCAGTTGCACACCCCGCATTGAACGGGCAAGTGGAAAGATCCAATAGACTAGTACTGCTCGGGATAAAACCCCGACTCATTGAGCCGATGCAAAGATCAGCGGGGTGTTGGATTGCCAAACTACCAGCAGTATTATGGAGCTTAAGAACAACTCCAAATCGATCAATAGGCTATACGCCATTTTTCTGGTGTATGGGGCAGAAGCTGTATTACCAGCCGACATAGAGCATGTCTTGCCTAGGGTCTCCCAATACACAGAAGCCGAAGTGCAAGAAGCCCGACAAAATGATGTTGATCTGCTAGAAGAGGAAAGAGAGTTGGCACTGTCCAGATCTGCCATATATCAGCAGAATCTCTGACACTATCATAGACAGAAAGTGAACCCCCGAGTTTTCCGGGAAGGTGATTTGGTACTTTGGCTAGTGCAACGCACTACCGGCATGCATAAGCTCTCACCTCCATGGGAAGGACCATTCATTGTGAGCAAAGCATTGCACAATGATGCATGATATCTTATAAATGCTCAACCACAGGAGAAGAAGAAGGCGGACAGGTCAGGAGAGGAATCAAAAAGTCCATGGAATGTAGCGCTACTTCATCCATTTTACACTTAGCTAAAGTGTATGTATCTCGAACTCACATATGTCGGCAATGAGCTTATCGATGAAATCTCGGCACCTCGAGCAGAAACTCGAGGACTGCCTTAGTAGTAATTGTCTTTCTCTGTATTTATATTATGTATGTCGGCTGGCTTAAATTTCTTAACCCTTAGTAGTAATGTGTCGACACCAAAGGCTAACTTTTTGACTTGCTGATTTCCAAAAAGATTGGCTTCATGGCAAGCAAGGGGACAAGCTCAAAAATGCTATGCACATGAAAAATGACTAAGGAAGGGAACGTAATCGAGGCGACATTTGTTTTTTGGACTAACCCATGCATTTACTTTATTCATTATTATGCCCAATTATTTTGAGCTAATCCTCACAATTTCAAAGTATTGTTAATTTAATTTTTTGACTGTGGACTCGTCAGTCGAACACCGAATAATGGTAGACACGAGCCGAGTCATCATATTGAGAGAACAAGAAATGAAACTCGGGGACTTCGCCCAAATAGATTCGACACAAAAACATAATAGTAGAAAAATGACTTAGACTGTATCATACATTTTGCACCCCGCATTTCAGGGATTTAACAAATTTTAAAGTTTTTTCGCTCAAGGAGCGGCGGCAGCCGGGTCATCCGTAGTAGGAGGTGGAATAGCATCTTCAGCATCGTGAACCTTGGCTTCCCCTTCCTCATCCGAGTTCGCCTCAGGATCCTCAGCATCATTCGGATTTTCCCGGTCTTCATTCGCACCTTCCTCAACATACTCAACATCCCCCTTGTCGAGGAAACTCGTCCCATCAGTCCAGTCATGGATATTGCCATATTGGATCAGCTGATAGGCTCGGGCCTGGCATTGCTCGATGAGGGCCGGGTCAGTTGTCCACCTGGAGTCGGTGTGCATATTCTAGAGTGTTTCCTGAAAAGCAAGTTTCCTGAAAAGAAAGTTTGAGACTCTAGAAAGTTTCCTGAAAAGCAAGTAAAAGGAACAAGTTAGTAAAAGAAACAAAGGACATAAGGGGAATGTCGGCAAATAAGAAAAAATCTGGGGAAAACTTCGGAGAGATGACACTGTTGATTCGGGTGAGCTCCATCAACCAAGCAGTAGCCTTTTTCAGAGATTCTCCAGCTCAAGACTCACCGAGTCAATTTTGACCTCGGTCTCTTTAACTAGATCCTGCTCCTTCTCGAGCTGGGTCTTGAGCCGGTCCTTCTCCTCGACAAAGGTTTGTTCAACCTTATCAAGTTCAGCTTTCTAGAGGGTTTCTAATTTCTCAATCTCGGCATGGATCCGAGGGATTTCTTTGTCCTTCTCGTTCAGCTGGGCTTGATGTTGGCCTGCTTGTTCGAGAAAGTGAAGCGTCCATTCAGGCATGGAAACACAATCCTGAAGAGACACTGAGAAAATTTTGACCCGGCAAAACCGAGGTATAATTACCCGCCGAACCATAAGGGAGAAATACAAAAGATAAAGGGCAAAAGGAAAAATACCTTTCATCTTGGCCACCTGCTTCTGCAGATCCTTGTTTCGGGCTTCCACATCGGCTGGCAAAATCCAAGTCACAAGTTAGCTCGGCAAGTCAAGAACAAAAAGAACTAAACTGAAAGTAATGGAGTAAAGGTTTACCTTTCTTCTTCAGCTCTGGCAACAATGTCTTATGCTTCGCAGAAAGCTCTTTGTGCGCATCTAGCATCCACTAGAACTTGGCAGTGCACCGATTGGTCGTGATCTGAAAAGAGCAACTATTAGTTAATGAAGTTATAAGGATATTCAAATTTACTTAAGATCCGAGTCAAGTGGAACTTAACCTGGCTCTAGGTGGCTAGATATTCAAAGCTACTCAAAATCCGAGTCGAATGGAACTTAACCATGCTCTAGGTGACTGGATATTCAAATCTACTCAAGATCCGAGTCGAGTGGAACTTAACCCGGCTCTAGGTGGATGGATATTCAAAGCCACTCAAGATCCGAGTCGAGTGGAACTTAACCCGGCTCTAGGTGGCTAGATATTCAAATCTACTCAAGATCCGAGTCAAGTCGAACTTAACCCGGCTCTAGGTGGCTAGATATTCAAAGCTACTCAAGGTCTGAGTCAAGTGGAACTTAACCCGGCTCTAGGTGGCTGGATATTCAAAGCTACTCAAGGTCCGAGTCAAGTGGAACTTTACCCGGCTCTAGGTGGTTGGATATTCAAAGCTACTCAAGATCCGAGTCAAGTGGAACTTAACCCGGCTCTAGGTGGCTGGATATTCAAAGCTACTCAAGATCCGAGTCAAGTGGAACTTAACCCAACTCTAGGTGGCTGGATATTCAAAGTTACTCAAAATCCAAGTCAAGTGGAACTTAACCCGGCTCTAGGTGGCTGGATATTTGAAGTTACTCAAAATCCGAGTCAAGTGGAACTTAACCCGGCTCTAGGTGGCTAGATATTTGAAGTTACTCAAGATCTGAGTCAAGTGGAACTTAACCTGGCTCTAGGTGGTTGGATATTTGAAGTTACCCAAGATCTGAGTCAAGTGGAACTTAACCCGGCTCTAGGTGGCTAGATATCAAAATTCTACTCAAGATTCAAATAGAGTAAAACTCGATTCAAATCTAGGTGGCTGGATAATAGAACTTTTGATCTAGGTCTTAACAACTAAGTTTAAATACTTCAGAACTTAAGGGATATAAAAAGGAGTTGCGGAAGTTTATTGCTAAGAGCATCTGGTCGAGTAATATCTTACTCCCCTGGAGGATCGGGGACTAGAGGATATATACACAAGTACTTGCACAAACATAAAGGATATTGTCAAATAAGTTACCTCCATCATCTTGCTGGCGTAGGAAATGGCTTTGCTAGCAGTATTCATTTGTGCACCAATCTCCGCAGGGCTGAACTTTGCTGGGTTCCCAGAGCTGACTTCAACATACTTAGCATTATTCCAATTCTCGGCATACTCAGTGAGCGAGTCGAGGCTCCCACCGCTGAGGGTTCGAGTCAGGGCTAAGCCTTTCTTGTGAGCTGCTTGTTGGGCGACCTTTGCAGCAGCGGGGCTTGTATGCAGAGCAAGTTGTTTGCCGGCGGCTGAGGCAGAAGTAGAAACACCCTTTTGAAGCAAAGTGGTGATGGAGGATTGTGAGGATCCTTCTCCAGCCTTCTTCTTGGGCATCTTGGTGCCATCACCTCCCTTCTTTTATTGGGCTTGCTATTGCGAGGTAGCTGGCCGAGGTCCCATCATCGAGGTTTTCTGGGGTGGAGCCCAAGAAACTGTCTGAGTTTTGGTCGGCGGGCTTCATTGAGGTGGAGCTTGTGGCCGAGTCTGATCAGGCTCGGAGGAAGCTGATGTTGGTTGTTGCTGACCAAATGAGGTAACTACAGAGGCTGGCTGAGACTGAGGCTCAGATTGGGATTGAATTGGTGCAGGAGTCTCTGACAGCTCGGTAGAAACTGTTTTGGCACCAGCATTGCCAATGCCACGATCTTCTTCTTGTTGGGAGGCAAAGGAATCACCCTACTGATCCGCCATAACTGCATCCTCTGGGGCGCCACCCCCACCTGTGTCGATGTTGTCCTTCTCCCGCCGAGGTGGACTGTTGTTTGGCGTAGCGGGAGAGTTCTCCTGGACGGGGCTCAAAACGGGAGCATTGTCGTGACGAGGAAGAGGGTGGTCCCTCATGGATAGGAGAGGCGATGTTGGAGGCACTCTGGGAGATATACAGGGTGGCCCCGTCGAGTCAAATAAAGAAAAATGTTGAGTCAGATAAGAAAGAGAGAAACAAGAAATACAAGAAAAGTAAGAGACATGAAACACAGAAGTAACCCGGAGAAAGGTGCTTACCCGGATACAACTGGAGGTGGTTTGGGCTTAGGATCCCTCTATGTTGTAGGCTTATTATCGGCCTTCTTATACCTTTTGTCGGGCCTAGATGGCTCGGCTGGCAGAGCCGAGGTTGCGGCTTGCTTCTTCACCGGGCCTTGACCTCCAGTGGCAATGGGGGGGCGTATCACGCACCTGCCCAGCCGGGTTAGCTGGTGTGGGATCAGCCGAAATGGCATAAGAGATGGGCATGGGGTCATGTACCTCGAGAACTTCATAGTCATCATCATCATCGTCCGTCTAATCGTTCAAGACAGAAGCCTTATCAGCGGATTGGCCGGAGCTGGAGTCCGGAACAGGCATGAACTCCTCGGTATCTGGATCCTCAGGATCCGAGTTATCCCGATCTTTGCCCCAAGTAAGGGTCGGGGTCTAAGTGTCCTCCACTGTCTGCTAAAAGAATTTCTGTATAACAAGGAATAGAAAGGTCAAATAGGAAATATAAGCCGACATAAAGTATAACTCGGAAATGAGTCGCTTGAATTACGAACCTTGGGAACGGACCTATCTTGGCTAAAGGAGTTCCATCCCCCATTCCCATTCCTCGACCAAGATCGTCTTGAAGATAGACTTGACTCACGATAGATCTGGGTGTTAGAAAGCTCAACCGAGGAAACTCGGTTGGGATCAAGGTGACCACTCATGTAGCAGATCGTGTGAGTGCGCTTCTGCAGAGGGGAAACTTGGTTGCGGATGAAGGTAATCATCAAGTCCTCGTCGGTTAACCCGGTGTCCGTCAGCTCGAGGAGGCGCTTCGCCACAAGATTGATGAAGCCGTTGTTTTACTTGGGGTCAAGATCCCAATTATTCCTAGTGGGGACACCGCGAGAAAAGGCAGGGAGCCAAATTTTGTCTTCCGAATTATCGTTCTTCACATAGAATAACGTCTTCGCCTACCCCTTGCAAGATTCAAGGCCGATAACCCGAGGGAAGTTAGAATTCTTCCGAGGTGAGATGGATGCCGCCCCACACTGAGTTAAAGATTTCTTGTCAGGGGGAGATCTTTGTTGGGGATGACATTGACCTTGAATTGAAAGAATTTGGCCCAAATGTTAACATCCAGCTAGAGGCCGAGGTATCCCTCTACGCTGCTGGCAAATGCGGAGAGATAAGTGAGAGCATTGGTAGGAAGATGATGGGGTTGAAGGCCGAAAGTTTCGAGAAAAGATTTGAAGAAATCGCTAACAGGAAGGCCAAAGCTGCGAGCAAAGTACGAAATGAAAACGACAAACTCACCATCCTCGAGGATGGGAGCTTGCTCATCACCAGGGAGATGGCAGCTAACCCAAGCGGCAATGTGATGCGTGCGTAGGAGCCAGTCGATCTCCTTCTGGGTGGCCTTGGATCCAGCCCAGGCACCACGCTTGTGGGCGGCGCCACCTCCTCTGGTTCTTCCACGACAACGACTTCTCGAGGCATTTCCAGATCCCAATCCTCAGAAGAGGAGATTGATGAGCGAAAGAGGGGTTTGGACTGGCACGGTCATGTAGCGGTGGCGAGCGGTGGCGCCGTGGTGGAGCAAGTAAGCACGGAGAACAGCGGTGGCGGTACAGTCACTAAGAAGAGAGCAACTATGGCGGCGGCGCAAAGGAGAAGGAGAGGCGAGTGGGGGTAGTGGCTAAGGACCTCCCATGCTCCCCTTTTTAACCATGCCCAGATCGTGGGTGCTAGAATTGATAACTGTCATTGGCAGCACAATGTGGGTGTGTATTTCACGAACAATCGCATCAGAGGCAAGCCACATGAGGGGTAACAGCAGAGAAGGTCAAGCGGCAACATGTGGCTCTGCGGTTATCGAAGAGGCACCCCGCGATGTGATGGGAGCACAATAACTTTTGACAGCGCATGGCAGTAACCGCTGCAAAGGCCCTTAAAATGAGGCAACAAAAATGATTGATTGCCACATAGGATACAAGGAAGAGTACACGAGAAGATAGGAATCTAAGAGGTAAATCCCAGATGCAAGACTATAACTCGACCAACTAACTCAAAAAGAGCCAAGAAAAGTCAGAATGGAAATCAAGTCACCATGAGGTGCGACCGAGTTAAAATCGGAATGGGCCGACATATAGGTATGTCAGAAAAATGGACGATGATCCAAATAAGATTGAACCTGTTGTGGCATTACCAGCTAAGGCTGATAAGACTGCACTAGCTTTCGGGACTAATGTTGGGGGGATGACCCTAGGTAGGGTCAAGCCGAGGTAAAAGGACAAGGTCTACAGAGGCACAAAACAGGTCAAAGCATGAGCTGGCCGAATCATCAAAGGGCCGGCCGGGTTATGGTCGGGTTACCCTAAGATAGAAAGCACTGGCAAGACTCGACCGACATACATGGTATGTCGGCATGAGGAATGAACTATTTCCCCTTTGCAGGTACTAGCTTGGCCGGGTTATCTTTACCAGGGTCGAGTCACGAGATGGCTTGCTCAAGAAGGAGGAAGCCATCTCAGGGTCAATGCTTTTCTCTCTCCTAAGAGAATCTAGAGAGAGACAAGCGCTAGCGACAAGGGTCAAAGAGACAGAGACAGAACAGATTGTCATAGACATGACAGTCACTGACATCGATGGTCACAACGCGTGGACTCTATGCCATTGCCTTGCAGAGGCTGGCGATAGAGGAAAGGAGCACGCCAAGTTACCACGTTGGGACAAGCATATTCCAAGCACATCCAGGCCACGTAAGCCCTAGCTTTAACCTGGCCACCCCTTTATAAGGTGAGCCAGGGCCTCCAAGAAGAGGGTGGGTGATTTTGGCTAAGGGAAGAACGCTAGAGTGAGAAGAGAGTTGGAGCACTTCATCTCCTAACTCTCTTCAACACAACTCAAGGAGAATCTATATTAGTCCATTGATCGTAATATAAGATCTAAAGCAGTTCACCGTGTGTTGTGTTGTTCTGTTCCTTGTGTGTAGAATCACTACGCTATCCCTCTCCGGATACCACTAGTACACATTGGTCCCATCTTTAGCCTATACCCATCGCATCTGTCGTGACACCACCACGACAATCACATTTTTTGCACAAAACTGGCCCCTAGATCGACATCCGCTTTGAATCTATATACTTGTCCTTTTATATCGTACTCCATCCGTCTTCCCAATACATTGCATATAAGTTCTAGTTAAAGTCAAAAAATATGAGGTGGAAACTCATTCTTATGTATGTGATGGCCATACCACGAGGTTCTGGACAGATAGATGGCATGAGGCTAGACTCCGCGGCCACCTTCCTCACCTAGTGGCGCAGGTACGAACGAAGAGGACAGTCTGAGGCCGTTCATGAGGATTGATTGTCGGACTTTCATCCAGATCTTGACGAACAGTCGATCCAGGAGTTTTTTGCCCTTTAGGGCATAGTACAAACAATGGAGCTAACCGAGGGAGAGGATGCCTTCATATGGAGTTGTGAGGCAGGGCTATGTATTCTGCTCTTTTGGCTTATGCAGCCTTTTATGCTATGACAAAAATCAATTTGATGCACGACCCCATTTGGAGATCTAGGGCTCTAATGAGCTACGAGTTCTCCACTTGGCTCATGGCAAATAGCAGATGTTGAACATTAGATAAGCCGTGGAATTAGGGACTCCCACACCTAGCTAATTGCCCCCTATGTGATCAAATGTTGAAGATCCTATAAACACATTCTGCTAGGGCGTGATAGCTAGAAAGTTACGGGATCACATGCTAAGGGATTGGAACATACTACTAGAGTGGATGCCTCATCCGGACTCGGAGGTTGGAGAGTGGTGGAAATACCGTGTTCTCGGAATTGTGGATTGACGTGACGTTTGGACAATAACTCTCTTGGTCATGTGATGCATCTAGAGATACCGTAAGGATGTGGTTATCAACAGAGTGTAGCCAACAACTCGAGTGGTCACCAACCGAATCATGATTGAGGAGAGTCAATGTGGATGGGTAAAACTCCTAAGAGATGAGAGGTCTGTGACCTAGCCAATGAGCTAATGAGCCAATGAGGTGTGTCATTCACGAGCAACGTTTTTGGTTATTGGTCAGAAAATCCGGTTGCCACCCAATAATTAGATATCCAGAGCACCCTTGGAAAACGGGTTCACCAGACAAAAATCCCGATTTGATTTTTACAAAATTTGTTCGTAAATTGTCATACCAAGGAAATTGAATTTAAATTTTGATTTTCAAATTCTTCCTGTAACCTATCAGGATTTTCGTAATTGCGGTAACCAGAAATCCTGAACCCCCTTGGGAAATTATTTTCGGTCGGGAACTAAAATCTTGGTCACAAATAGTCTTTGTGTTATGATGGAGATGGGTTAGCACTTGTATGCAAGAAACATGTGCCGACCCGAGTGTCCTGTGTTGTAGCCTCTTCTGGTATGAAAATAATATGTCTTTCTATGGCATATTGCGATGACCCATCATACCACTGTATGGTATAGTACGCAAGTCGTTGACATAACACGAATGGAATACGATTTCATCAGTGTTACATCCCTCAGAGTGGTACAACAGAAACATCACAGGTCCAAGGCATGACTATAGATTATAACTCAATACATTACAAAAGATCCAGAGAACCTCCTGAGCACATCGAGGAAGATAACTTTACAAAAGAAAAACCAGAAATAGCAAATCGTGGTAGTACCAAACTAACGCTTAGAACCGGTTTGGATCCATAGGCCTGAGCCGGTTTCCCATTCTAGCTCAAAGCCTCAGTCTCAAACAATGCACCACCCTGAGCCGGTTTTCCACGGAGGTGCTGCCAGTTGTGGCACCTGGATTGTCGTGTGAGAAGCAATGCGATCTTGAGGTCGGATACATTGTTCGACTACATCATCCATGTTAAAAGCTTTCGGTCTACAAGGGTATGCCACCAAAACCTTCTCCGTTACAACATTACTCCTAGATAGATCCTGGCATTTGGTGTTGTGCTAGTTAAAAAAATATATTATTTTTTGCTACGAACCCCTTCAGTCACACCCATATGCTAGATCCTCGCAAAAAATCTACGGCGTCACGATAAGGTCATCCATTGACATGTGAACGGAAGAATATCCAGCTGACTTCGCTAGAGCCATATAGATCTCTTAGTTAACGCGTAATATACAACGCAAGAATCACATGCGACATTTGTCATTAAATCCTAGACGATACATTTCCATGCAAATGGAACCCCCACCAACCACATATATCATACCATGGTTCCATTTGTCCACCATACTAGGTTACCACCACTCGGGTCAATAACCAAAAAGTCATATTATTATGAAAATAGCATTTTATGCCATCCTCTTTGAGATGGAGTTGATAACAATAGTAGATTACAAATACATGATATAAAATAATCAAAGGACATGAACAGGTACGAACTTGCCTTTTTGACTACAATATTATGTATTCTAGGTCTTCTAGTCGATATAAACTCCAGAATCTAAAATAGCATCATTGGTCTGGTAAGTACTAATGTTTAAAGAAGCAATATACTATTATGCATAAGCTATGATATGCACTTTATAAAATCATGAAGTGATCCTTGATATTGTGTGTGAGTTGAGTTTGGGTGATTTCTTAAAGATCTTGTTTATCTTCAAGTTTACTTCACAACCAAAGGTATTTCTCTAAGAATTGAAGAATTAACACATAAGGTATAAGAGTAAAGTACAATAACAACAGATGATTGAGGTTTATTGATATCATTACTCTCTTTTGAAAGTAATGTTTTAAGTTCTTAAGACTTAAAATAAATAATGTGATGTTTTTGTTTGATGTAGGCAAAAAGAATAACTTTTGAAAAAAATGTTTCTTATACTAGATTAGTTAATCCTAAAAGGTTATCAAGGTGTAACTATAGGTATTAGCATAGCTCCAAGTATCTTGAACTAGTATGTGTATTACATGATGAATACATGACTAGGGTTAATTATGAGGAATAGGTGAACTTAAGATGTAGTTTACTTATAGTATTACTAAGTGTTAGGGTTTTACTAAGTATGGTAAGTGAATGATGATAATTGACTTGTAAGTCACTACTCTACATTTTGATGTAATCCTTGGAAAGGACATTACTTAGGTAAAGATATTTAAAGAAAATAGGCTTATAGAATTTTCTATTTGATTTGTGTGTTAAACAAACAATTGTTGTTATTGGTTTTATAACACAATGTCATTGGTGACTTAAGTTAAGTATCCTTCTTTGTATGTTTTACCCAAGTTATTAAAGTAAAAATAGTTTCCTACTATTTATCAAAAGAAAACTGATTTAGAATTTTAGAAACACTTTCGATAATTAAAGGAAAGAATTCCATTTCAATATAGAAATAATTCTAAATAATTTAAGTAAAGATAAACGGAAATTTATTTTGATTTATAGTTGATAAAAGAAAATACATTATTTTTCTTGTAATGCAAGAAATGGATTTAATAATCCATTTTATAACTACTATTTTAAGTAATGCCAAAATGAATTAGAATTTAGCATTTTTCTAGGTTACTAGATTATTTTTAATACAAAAAAGTGGTTTTTATTTGTTTTTAGGATTTTTCCTTATTTTTTATGTTCTAATTTCTTAAAATTATTAATGAAATCAATTTAAAATAGAGTATGTAAACTTCAAAATTTCCTACAACTTAAATTTATCTCACATCTTCTTTTCTATATTTTTATAAAATACTAGAGTGTTTATCTCACATTAATATGATTTTTATTTATTTTTATGTATTTTTCTCGATTTACTAAAATTGTGTAAAGTCTAAGATAATTTATAGTAATTTCCTTATTTCGAATTTTGTGTTTACTTAATATTTTAAAAGGAAAATTACTAACTGGCAGCCTAGTTGGCCCACCTGAATCCAACTATCCTAGCCCACCTAATTGGTCCATTAGGCTCGGGTCAACCGTTCCCAACCCAACTTCCTTACACACGTGTGAACATACGAACGCGCACGCCTCCACGGCTTGAGCCCCTCTCTGGCAACCCCAAGTCGCCTCCATGCCCATGCTAGCCTCTGGACACTCGATTTCGGTGAGGCAGACTACTGCGGCCATCGCCATCGACAGCAAAAGCTTCACTAGACTCTGCTTCGTCACTCCCTCCTGCTCGATTTGTATTTCTCCCTCCCGCGCTTTAGCCCTCGACCCCAGAACTCTAACCATCTACCCTGGCTCCGGTCACCGCTGGTCAACTCCGACACCTTCTTTTAACCGCGTGGCTTCACCACCTTCTTCTCTACCAAAATACCTCCAACGTCGTTCTTGCTCACATCTCTCTACCACACCACCCGAGCCCATGCCTTCCTCTGTCTGCGCCCCACCGCTAGTTCATTGTCTCGTCTACGTCACCGGCGGTATGGCATGGTAGCTACAACCCTGGTGCCCTATCTTGTTGTGGCTCCCTTCTAGTGTGGAGGATGGTATTGTGCCGTGCGCTGGTACTAATGCTCAAGAGGGTGTGGCTCGACGCGGTGCAGCGAAGTGGCACTCATCATGCCGTCGTGTCATCGGTGATCATGGTGGTGGTGAACAGTGAAGACATCCATGTGTGTGTGACGCCACGATCACGCATCACTTCCCCATCACATCGTTGCGGTTGTGCCACGGCGCTAGGTACACGTCCCAATTCTCTCTCTCCCCTCTTCTCTTATCTTCTCTTTGTTAAGAATGTATAGATTGAATTTTGCAACACATTGGTCCCACACTTATTGCCAATGGATACTTGCAGTTGGGCATGATCCAGTCATATACATTCCTAGTTCATGTTTGTGTTCTACTTGTATTTGCAACTATCAATTTGGACAGTTTATAGTGGTGGTGTTACACATAATAATGGAGATGAATTATAGTTTTGCTTAGCTGAAATACTGGACTTTGAATTCAGGAATATGTGTTGATTGGTTTCTGTCAATCTTGATAGTGATGAACTTAGCATATTTAATGATTCCTAGGTATAATGCCTAAGAAAATGATGTGGAATGGTTTCTTTAATTGCTTGTTGGCTTCTTTAACAAAGGTTGTGGTTGTGATCACTAGATCATGCTCCTGCAAATATGTTACTGGTGCTCCTGTGTTGACATCCAGGATTTTATTACCATTACTTGCCCTATAAAAATTCCGGCTTGGGGTTATACTATTGTGGTTACACTAAGCTTGCATGAAACTCTTGTAACTGTCTAGTATGACAGTGAACTCTCTAGCAGTGACTCCTAGGTTTTCTACCAGGAAGATGATAAGAATGATTTGGTACTGTTTGCAAGTGAGCTTGAGTGGCCACATATCTGTACTATCAACATGGCAGTATTTATTCAAATGATTCCTAGCTAATGGTTTAGGAAAATGATTTATATTGTTCTCAATTACTTGCAGATATTATGTTAGCTTGATCTTTAATTTGCTGCGTGAGAAAGGGAATATACTAAACCAAGTGTGTGGATTCTAGGTTGAGTCTCCTTTTGTGGTGCCTCCATATTAGAGTGTGCACAGTGGTCAATCTTAATTGCATGATCTGGTGCCTTTGTCTCTGCCAATGATTCAAAGGCTGAGGCTAGCTATTTAATAAGAACAGATACTATAGTGGCATTTCTAGCTCAATGATGAGACTAGCATAGCAGTTCTATGCTAATTTGATAGCTCCCTCCCTCCAAATCCATTTTATAAAACAAAATGATTAGAGTAGTTACCACTGATGTTCTTGGTTGTCAACCTGCTATACAGAGTGGGCGAGCTTATGTGTGTTGATGTTGTGGATAAACGGTAGTTGATCTTAAGTAGTTGACCTTGATCTTGTGACCTTCTTCTCCTTGCCTTCTCCTCCTTGCTCCTGATCTTGGTAGCCTGCTCATCCTTGTACTGCTGGACTGGTTCTTGGTTATTTTTTAAGTGACCATGATTTTCTGTGGTGGATTTGGTTTGTGTGGATGACCTGGTGGTGTTCTTGAGAAGAATTGATAAGAACAAGTGGTGCTTGAGATAGGAAGAGAAGTGTGTTGTGCTACAACTGGTTCACTTTCCTTGTGTACTTGGTTTGCTCTCTCTACTGTTGACAGCACACACTTTGCATGTGTGAGTATGCTGCTTACATGTGGGTCTCTGGTTCAAGTTTTAGTGCATGGGTCACTATTGTGGATGAGCTCAAGTAACAAGACATTTTCTTGAATTGATTGCTTTACCTTTTACTATCAAGGTGAAACTTGCCCCCACATGGCAGTGATGCACTAGTACGAGGCATAATTCTAATTTGAACATATACTACTTCATTTGTCCCCTTATTAATACTTAGTGATGAATTTAGCATAGCAACACTATGCCTAGATCTGAGAGTAATTCAACCACATAACCCCTCTTTTTCTATATTTTTGTTTGTGTGCCTTTTCTTTTGCAGGAACATGAACAAGACAATGTCAAAGAGAAGAATTAGTATAAGATTAAGTTGTAGGATTTTTCTTTTTATTTAATATTGTAAAGACAATGTAATAATATTATTATGTAGTAAAGTGTAATCTTTTCCATTAGTTAATTATTTTACCTATTGTAATCTATCTTTATTATTTCTGACTTGTAAATTATTATTTTCATATTTATGTAATAAAGAATTCCATTTTTATTGACAATTGTATTTCATTTATGGAATTACTTTATTCTGAGTAATTCAATTTAATTTCATTTTAAAGTCAAATATTTTGTTTTGAATATTCATATTTGAATTGTTTCCCCCCAAAATCAAGGAATTCAACAAGGGTGATGTCGAAATCTCGATCACTCTGTGTTTTAAAGTTTCGCAAAAAATTTACCCATATTTTTAGATACATGAATGCATATGCACATACTCGAATTCTACCCCTTGTTTGGTATTAAATGTTGGTGTGTTACACGTATTCTTGAAAAACAAATTCATGATGGTTCTAATAATATCATATAGGTGTTAATATTTTCCTTATACTTGATCAAACTTAAACTTATGCAATGTATTAAAAATAAAAGGAGTATTGAGTTTTCTTCTTTTTACATGTTTATGTTTCCTTGTAGAAGCAAGGGTTTTTATCATTTCTGCCACTATGACCAACCACAACCTCAATTTTGCCATTTGACCGATCAAAACTCCAGTTTTGCCACTACTCCGTTACAACACTCCTCAATTTTGCCATTTTGTAATTTTTCCACCGTTAGTCTATAATCAATTCTACCATTTCATGTTTTGCACACCTTTCTCTTTAGAGTTAATTCCATTTTTGACCCTCTAATTTTATTTTTCTAACAATATTTACCCTACATAACAGAAAGTACTTTCATTTACCCATTTAATGAAACTTGTGATATGTTTTTTACCTATTCTATGAGGTGTGACCTCGGCATATCCGCATCAGTGTCATTTAGGAACTGTATTTGTGGTTCCACCACCGTTATATGCCAAGGCTAATAAGTTCAATCAGCGATAGAATAAACAGCGCTCAGGACTTGTTCGAGCCAGCACCATGCATGGTCTCTGCCATCGTCATCTTCGAGAATGTCCAACACAAGGTCATCAGTGATCTTTGGGAAGATGCCGCAAGGACGCCTGCATGACCGCATCAAGATTCGTGTCATCCGCATATCCATGGAACACTAACGGAGTAATCATATATACGTAAACTACGTGCTCACAACTAGCTAGCTTGCCCCGCATCTCACTCCACAAGATTGGATCTGGCCCTTCGCTATACATGCATGTCATTGGTAGTTTACTACTTCCGGGCATGCCCTACCTCAAGCGTGTGGGCTTGGCGCGTGCATGAGGACGTGTTGCACCATATGAGTGGTGTGTATCACATCGAGTAGAATGGTGCGTTCGGAGATATCGCTCGATCTAGATTTGGTGTAGTACCTGCTCAGCTTCTCCACACGGACCAACAATGTTAAGAGAGATGACAGAATGAAAAATTAGTTAGTGAGATACAAAATAAATAGAAAAGGGGTAGAGAAACAAGAATGGCAAAAATGATTATACACTAACAGTGGAAATATGATGGAATGGCAAAATTGAGGGGTGTTGTAACGGAGTAGTGGCAAAACTAGAGTTTCGATCGGTCAAATGGCAAAACTGAGTATTGGGTTGGTCATAGTGGCAGAAATGATAAAAACCCTAGAAGTAAAGAATAAGCAAGGTGATAGAAAGCAATCACATTGCCCTATATTTCATTACTTGGAGCAATAGTTGTATCACTACTCCTGAGATGACCATGTATACTCCTGCTATACCGATTTATTAGGCCAACACGGAGTTTAAGAAAACGTTTGACTACAAATTTGATCAACAAAATATGAATCATATGCCACATAAACTATGTCATTGGAAAGTTCTTTTTAATATGAATCCAATGGTATAATTTTTGTGATATATAGTTAATATTTTATTGACCATTTTTTGGTCAAACTTTTTTCTTGAACTCCATATTAGACTAATAAACCTATATGGAGGTAGTAGTCATAGATTATCTTGAAGTGCTTATTCATAAGAAATGAGGCACTCAACCACACATTTACTCATACTTCGATAAGCAGATAAAAAATATGACAGTCAAGGGTTTAGTAAAAAGATGAGCAGAAATAGGACTTAGGTTCAAACACGCCCTAAACTATGGGAAAGCAAATAAATATGCTACACAGGGTTTAGTATTTGGAGTCTCTCCTTATCTCCCGGAGTAGTTTTTTGTCTTGTCGCGGTGCAGTGTGTATTAAATGGTTTGGAGTGATTAAAACGGATGGAACAGCATAGCACCGTTGGACTTGTTTATCCAGACCTATTTATTAGTTTTATGACTACGAGGGGGTTTGTGACTTTTACAGTTACTCCACAGCACGTCAGGGATTTGACTGCCCTATTTTATTTTCCGCTTTGAATAAACTCCAGCGCGCTACTGATTTCCCAAAAGGCGAAAAGGGTACCCCTTGTTGTTCTTATCCTCGGGGTGGGAGGACAGCTCTACAGCTTTGGCTAAACATGCGGGTTTTGTTGCACAGCAAAATAATAGGTTTGCTTTTGCCATGTACTGTTGGCTGTGATTCTAGAGAAATAATCATATGTAAGTTTCTTAGAACTGTGATGGTGGGTTCAGGGGTAGAAGAGGGGGGCAAGCAAAAATCTATAGCTTTGATGCTGCTAAAAAGAAAGCTGTGGCAGCTACAGCTAGTGAGAGTGAACAAAACACTAGTCTACCATTCTCATGCTGCTAAAAAAATTGGTGTGCAAACAAAAAATCACATCATAAAGTGGCAAACTATATTGCTACGAACCAAGCAGGCCCCGTGACAAAATGATAACAAAATATAAGTAAAAAAATCAGAATATATATACAACTAACGGCGTTCGCCTTGGAAACAACAAAATTACAGTGGGTACAGCTGTAGTATCTCTGAACCTGCACCTGCACGGAAGCTGAGCAGATTTTCTGAACCACAAAGGATGAGCTGTGGATATAGATATACACAACCGTAGCAGCACTAGATATTGCATTCATTGCGTTTCGGGGAGTACTGAAACAAGCACAAGCGAGTCAGAAAGCTCCGGTCACTTTAATAAAATCTCCATTTGTCTCTTCTTTCCACATCAAAAGTTTAACACGTTATTGTTTGAATTCTAAGCAGTTAGTAAGACTTAAATGCCCATACACCACATCATAAATCTCTTGATTACTCCGCTACGGGATGATCTGCAAAAAGGAAAAGTGAACACTATTGGCTCATCATCAAAGATACCGAGTACCGACAGAGATGGAGTATGGATGAAAGGGTAGCTGTACTTGCTTCAAGATTACTCACAAAGTCACAAGGAGCCAAAACCCGTCTCCCAAGGTTTATAAGTAGTAGAGGCGATTACCGATAAGGCTTTGATTAAAGAGACGTACGTAGTGCTAGTGCTACTTAGTGTAATGCAATTAACCACAGAAAGTGTGCGTTCTTAATTCAAACGTTTTTGCAGGCTCCTTGTAAACATAAAAAGCAAACAGGAGAAAGGGAAAGCAGCTCACAGACCTCTGCTATTTATTTTTTTCAATTTTTAATGCACTAAACAGGTAAAAGTAGAACAAGAACCAAAAATTATAAAGCTGCCGGACTATAATTAAAGTGAAAACAAACAGAGAATTCAGACCTAGAGGACCTTTTACAGTACTATTGTAGGCTGCAAGATATTACTAGTAGTATAGTACTCCTCCGTTTCAGTTTACAAGGCCTACGCGTATATCTAGGTTATAAATTTGACCTATATAATTTGAATTATATAATATAAAAATTATATCATTGGAAAATACAAAGTCTAAAGTTTCCGGTGATATATTTTTTATAATATATACATCATACTAAGTTGCTTAATTTGGTGACATAGAACTACGTGCAGGACTTGTAAACCGAAACGGAGGGAGTATGTTTATTAATTTATCTAACGCTGCACATGGCCTTCAAGCATCCTGCTTTCATGGGAACATAACCTAAACGAACTAGCACACCAGACAAGTAGCTGCAAGACAAGTAGCTGCACAATTTGGCCGAGGTCCGGAACAATGGAGGAAGTATTTTACTACTCCCTCCGTCCCAAAATAAATGCTTGCATTTGTCTAGATTCGAACGTATCTCACACTAAAACAAGTCTAGATACATACGAATTTAGAAAAATCCAAATCACTTAATTTGGGACGGAGGGAGTATTTTACTATTCTTGTTTCATGTCGTGTCTACACCGAGCATTAGCTTGCAGCTTTTCATTTGCATGTTCACTGCACAAATGAAGAACCTTGTTGCTTAGAGGTTAGGAGATGCAAATCTGATACTAGCTTCTTAACGTCAAATTTCATTAAATCAAGTAGTAAGACATAGAATCAAGTACAGGAAGGACCGGTTGATTGGCTTTGCGTTCATGGCCGCATTGGCAATCTTAAGTCCATAGACCTTTTTTACAGTGTTTAAACACTAGTATTTTCTAGGAGTAGAAGAGATTGAAGAAAATTACGGTTACAGTTGATTTTCCGAACCTAGAAAAGTACTAACATTCTTACTGGATTGCTTTAATATACATGTACAAGATTTTCCGAACCTAGAAAAGTACTAACAGTCTTACTGGATTGCCTTAATATACATGCACAAGATAGGCCATAAGAGTCTGAAACCTGAACCGCATTAAAATGCAAGGAAAGGCTTACATATTTGCTCACAGAAAAAAAATTAAGTCCCCAAAAGTGGTTGCTGTGATGACCCAAGCATTGGTTCCAGTTTCCAGCTTGTCACGAGACAGCTCTACCGTTTCTTGAAGTTGAAGGAAACATGGAGGACGTACCGCATCCTTATTTGATCTATGTTGTAAACTATGTATTCGTTGTACAGCAAGCTACCCTGCAGCAACCAGAGAGCAGCAACAGTGCATAGTTAATATAAAGTGCTTCTCAATTGTATGGGGCTGCAAGGTGAACGGCCTCTTTGAGGGTTCCTCTTTGGGTTTCCCAAGTGGAACAACCACACCATCATCAGTGATCTTCGACTCCGCTATGTTTGGTGCCATCTGGCCAACTCCTTTAGTACTGCATCATTATGAAGAAATAGATGATAGATCATGTTGAAAATTATGTTCTAATCATTATGATGTATTAAAAGGGGAGCACATTAAGCTTCTGACAAGGTTTCAATTGCATTTTGTACAAAAATATTATCCCTGTCTGATTTTGTGTGATTGGCGAATAGCATTAATCAATAAATCAAAGGACTTGACTTTAGACAAGGCTTAATAATCATAATGTGAAACTAGTGTTTTTCTAATTAACAGGGCAGTATTGGAATTGATCAAAAAGAATTTTGTATCAGTAACTGACCTTAGTTTTCCCTTGGGTAGGTTATTAGCATTCTAATCTGCAACTAGTAGTTCATTCATATCGCCCAGTGCAACCTGAGAAATGTTAATTAAACAAACGTTAGAAGCAGACCTCACATAGAAATGTAAATTGTCAAACATGAATAATATTATAAAACTCAAATAAAAATGGGTGGGCTCTTGAAACCAAGACTCAACCATAGATAAGAGGAGAGGTGAATAATACAACCGTTCAAGAAAACACAGGCACACAAATGGCTGGGCTAACATCTAACACACAATATGCTAAACTTCTAATATCTTGGAGGTGTCAACAACAAACAGGCCTCACACAGAAGCAGCACCCCAGATCTAGATGTTTCTGAAGCATGGCAGTAGTTTGCACTCTTCGAGAACATATCAGCGAAATAAACCCCTTTTCCAAACATGTAGCCAGTAACAGGCGCTTCAGGAGGAGCAATTCTCAAACCTGAGAGGAATAACATTCTTAGTTTTTAAATTGCCATTCATTTCTAACAAGTTCTGGCTTAAAAAAAGGGTGATAATCATGAAGGCAGACTCCATAGGGAAATGCATTTAAAAGATAATGAAGCATCAATTCATGCAGATGAAAGTAAAATAACATTTCCGTACATATGACAAGACCCAAATGTTGTTTCTGGGAACTCCAGGAAGAGCAAATAGTATGTCATAACTCATAAAACAAACGAAGATAGCTAAGTGGATTTATCTTCCATAGACTTATGAAGAAAAAGCATGATAGCATAAATTACCCTGAGAAAATATCCCAGTCCAGTTGGACAGACGAGAACCATGCCATAAAAGCATCCTATTTCCTGCACTAGCATACTGCAAGAACATTTTCAGAGTTAGCCATTTATAGTACTGCCTCTGTTCCTAAATATACGACGTTTTTGGGAGTTCATAACAGAGGTAGTAGTTCTCTTGCGATGCTTTAGACATGGCGGATTAGGAAGACCCGCTGACCTTCTGAAACCGCTCTGTTTCACCATGTCTTGACACCTTAAACATTTGCAATATGTCAATAGAATAACCTGAGTGTGTTTTGCCATGTGTATTCGCCAAATAAATTTTTATCTGGAAAGGAGAAAAATTCAAATGTGGTTAATGCAAACGCTTTTCAGGGTAAACTTGACAAATATCAACATTAACAAGAGTAAAGGACTAAAGGGAGTGGACAGCACAAACTAATCCATTCAACATGCTAAATCGATCACTGCTAATAAAATACTCTCGGACATTTTTAAGGAAGGAAATGTGAAAGCTTTCCTATATTTAAGTTGTTACAATGACAGTCGCTACCTTTATGCTCCTAGTGACCACAACATGGAATGTCTAAACATCACTGTGAATAGAGATTCTTGGTAGAAGTATTACCATAGAGTACTCTTCTGAATGGACTTCTAGAGGCGTATAGTCACAACAAAGTTGTTTGTATCGAGCGTACAATGGATCCTCCTACATTGTGAAACATGTGAAGTTAGTTGCAACATGTGCAAGGGTATACATGTACAAAAAAAAGGCAATAGTCACTTAAACAATGAAAACTAGTTTAAGCAACAAGTACAAGTTCATATTACAGTTATTGTTACCCAAGAGTCCCAAGACAGACTAAAAGCGTGTTAGCATAGTCACATGAACCACAAGCTTGAACTTAAGATAAATGGAGATTTTGCAATTGATAAAAGATTATAAATGATTGATATCTATAATTAGATTTATTTGCAAAATATCTTACCTCGTCACTTGAACCATCCTCCAGAAGCTTAGTTGCAATTTCAATCTCACCAAGGGCTTCGACCTATGAAGAAACAGCAAAGAACACTGAGGATGGTAGTAGAGACAAAGCTGGAATTCATAGAGGGCATACAATATTTGTGAGAAAAGAATTTGAATGTGGAACTACAATCCACATAAATTATAAACAACCCTGATAACTTTTTTTAGAAGAATGACTGGCAAGTTTCTTCCATAGACTACATATACGAACTCTAATACTCGAAAGTCGAAAGGACCAAAGGAGGCTCACTCTGAATCAAAAAATTCTACTAAGAAGATTCATTGTCCTAAATCTTTTCTTGAAAATAATCATTTGTTTAGCACAAAATTTTACACTCAAGACAGTGAGCTGCTGAAATTAAGACAGACATGGTAGTATTACCATTTCCAGCTTAGCTTTTAATTTTTGAGGAGTGTCAATAACATATTCACCTGTCAGATAAATTGTTAGGTCAGATTTACTCTTAGGCTATATAAAACATAGCTGAACTGTGAAATGGTGACTGTAAGTTCAGTTAATTAGAAAGTTGACACTCACGCATCTTTTTAAACCCAAAGTCATGAGGAATCACTGTGTAGAATTCCCTGCAACCAGAGGTAATATAAGGACATTGTGATGAGTACAGATCATCTGGCCTTTAAAAGAAGTGAACTAAATATAGAGGAAAAAGATGCCATGCATTCCTAACTATCATCAATTCATGCAGATGTTTCCAGAGAAATCTTTGTGATCTCAAAGACACATAGGAGGGAAACTATAACATGTAATCTATCCTAGTAAGGCAAAACCTGATGTTTTAATCGTTCAAGGCTGAACTAGCTTGCACTAATTTATGTTTTATTTTGTGAAAACGCAAAAGGATTGTCTGGTTTTCACTGAAACGTGGAGAGAGTATTTCAAGCCTAGAGAGGCTTGGTCATCTACTTGATGACTTGTCACATAATACCGGCATGGGTATTGGATCATATTGAGAAGAAATGTAGGGCATGGCTGTGGAGAGGGGAGGTCTCCTGCAATTGTGGGCACTGCCGAGTCAGCTGGCTGGTGATATGCAGGCCAAAGCAGCTCGGCGGGCTTGGCGTCATGGACCTGCGAAAATTTGGTCGGGCACTCAGATTACGATGGCTATGGCTGGCTTGGAAATCACCGCAGAGACCTTGGGTTGGCTCTAAGCTACCTTGCCGATAAGATGGATAGATGTCTATTTGCTGCAGCCACTGAGATCACGCTTGGGGATGGCTATTGGGCGTTGCGCCAAAGGACATAGCGCCAAATCTTTTCAAAATATCCTCTCGCAAGAACAGGACAGTCAAAGAAGTATTACATGCAACCAGGTGACTCGCCGATCTGAGCCTGGGGCTCTCAGATGACATGCTACCGGAGCTTTTGAATCTTGCCCATGCCATTGACGGGGTGCAGCTCGATGAAACTAGAGCGGACACGATCCGTTGGCGTTTTGAGGCATCCGGCGAATATACAGCCAGCTCTGCTTACCTTCTTCAGTTCAACGGAGCAATCAAGTCTGACTTCTGCACCACCATTTGGCGTGGATGGGCCCCGGGGAAGTGCAAGTTCTTCCTTTGGACGGTGGCCCTCGGACGTATACTGACTGCCGATGCGCTGCAAAGACGGGATTGGGAAAACAATTACTTTTGCCCTTTTTGCATTCGAAACTTGGAGACGCCTTGCCATATTCTTGTGGAGTGCCCGTGGACACGGTCAGTCTGGGCAAAGATAGCCGTGTCCTATAATCTGTCGGCGCTAAACCCCACGGCTTGGACTGAAGCAAATACAGTCTCGCAATGGCTGCATTTGTGTAGGCAAAATTCGACCTCAGACAAAAGGAGAGGCACACACTTCGATGCAAATGTTAGTGTCATGGGAAATTTGGAAGGAACGAAACCGAAGAATCTTTCAGCACGAAGAACTGTCCGCTGACGGTTTGGTTGTGCACATCAATGATGAGGCATTACTTTGGAACATGGCAGGGGCAAAAATCCCTTTTGATCCGGGCTGAGATCTTTTGTTTTCTTTTTCTCTTCTTTGGGGTGACTTGGGTTTTTACCCTTGTTTTTTTTTGCTCCCCTTTGCCTTTGTTAAACACTCTATCTAATCAATGAATTTAGCAGCTCTCCTGCTAACATTAAAAAAAAAAAGCCTAGAGAGGCTGGGTACAAGCTTGCACTAAGAAATTGGCATGTTCAGTTGTTATATTTGACTGTTGCAGTCAAATCTCGCTAACTTTTGATTAATTGTTTAGATTAATGTTTAATTTTTTATTTTGCATAAAGTTAAGGACTATGATGACACAAGATTTAAACAAGCAATGCAAAAAAACTTCCAAAACAGGCCACAATCATTTGGCTAGTTAAAAGAAAGTATACTCACCCAGTCAATTGTTCAAGCTGTCTCCTGTCTGCACGTGAAATAACATTGGAAATCCTCTTCAGAACATCATAACCCTGTGGAAAGCTATGAAACTCATCATCAAAATAGAGAGAAAAGATAGGATCCACATCAAACAGAAGTTGTAGAGTCCATGTTACTGCATACAGCAATTAGATCTACATCTAACAGAAGCTCTAGAGTCCATGTTATTGACGTCTGATTTTCTTCATCATGTAATCTTATATCCACAGTGATTTCATAACTCCTGACAAAGAAGCATCCATATAACTCACCTTAAGTATTGTTGATTTGCTTAGCTTTCCAAGAGGAAGTTTATCAGCATTATAACCTAATTGGATAGGCAAGATGAATTAGTAACAGAAAATGCTACATGATTAAGCAACAGGAATATACTTGTAAAAAAAGGAAACCTGTGGCACGATATAGAACATAAAAATCCAACCAAATTAATTCAAGTCCTGTAGTTGAGCAGATGATCATATGTATTTCCTATTTGTCCATTAACCGTATTTTTTAATCATATTTTCTTCATAAAACTAACTCCCGTAGTTATAACTGCTGAATCACTGAAACCTAAGCTGCACGTATAACTGCTGAATCAAAGAAACCTAAGTTACACGGATATGGGAACACGTCAGCACATGAAGGTGGTGATACATCATTGACGATTGCATAGTGCTAACATTATCAGATGCAACATACAGATACAGATAAGTAGCTCACTGTAAATAGATGAATATTATGATGCCCACATCAGTTGAAAACACAGCAACTATCAAGTGACTTGCCTATTTCCATCATCTGCTGTTTCATCATGCTTATATTGCAAATGAGGGATATGAATTGTGCAGTTCGAGTTTCAAGCTTTGTCTCTTTTATCTGATCAGCCATGGAACCTTTCTTCTGAATCTGAGTCTAAAATTTGAAGAACAAAGAATTATAAACAACAGAGTAAAACTGCAGAGTAACTACAAATGCAAGTTAAGTTAAATCTCACTGTTTCCTTGTCAATTTCACCATAGTCCATTTCAAGCCAAGTGTATTTCTTTGGATAGAACTTGAAATTCTTGCGCTCGGACCAAGCATTATTAGTTTTATCCTCAAACTTCCCTTCAAACTCATATATTGCTTCGTCTCGTGTTGAAAAGGGACCATGCAGCTTTTGTTGACCTCGTACCCCTACTCTCCCCCATCTATTGTAAACCATGAAGCTTCCACCAGCGTCAGATTCTACAGTTAACAAGCACTGGCTATTTTTATTATTGAATATTACCATCATTTGTCGGGCACAAGTGCATTTCTATGTGACGTGGTCCAAGTAGATGAAATAGAAAGGGAAGTGACCAACATTTCAAGAAAGTAACGACATTCTCATGGATCAAATTCATATCACTCAACTATTGGAAGGGAGGGACGCTATCAAATGCAGTGGATAAAGACATCCTCAAGGAAAACAGGCGAGCAAGTAAGCAACAGTAACTTGCAGAACAAACCTAAAGCTTGAATGATATAAAACTTATTATTGTTGTCTCCAACATTAGTCTGGTTCATGGTGGCATCATATATCTCATCACCCTGCAATAAAATATGTATAACATAACGATGAGAAGAAAAATAGTAAAAGGAACAGATCACACTTCAGATCAAAGCATATAAGTCTTAAGGTAGCTAATTAATGGGATTACATTGTGAGGAGATGACCATGAGAAAGCTTTGTAGCTACTGAAAACAGTGAATACAAAGATGACAAATGAGAGATGCCATCGTAAGTTTTCATTGGTCTATTATCTAAACACGTGGAAGAACTAGGCCTGCTGCGGTGGTAAATTGTTGTGCCATGCCACAAAAGGCTATCACATTTATGAACATTTACAGTGGAAGTGACAAAGTGGACATGACATGCAACAGGCACCATATTGATGAGAATATTTATTTTGAATATAAGGAAATCAAATTGTCCAAGTTTGACATTCATGGAAGAATCTTATCTCTAAACTCATCCAATATGCATACTGTGTAGGTAGTAGGAATTCCATGGCCCCTGGTTACAATTGAAGTGCACACGTCCTAGATACAGTATAGGTAGGGAAAAATAGCCAATAATGAACTCACGCACCACTTGCAATACATGATAGGCCACTTTTATGTGGTCAGGGATGTGCTCGTCCAGCACTGCAGCACCTTTCTTCGTGGCTGTGACCATCCTCTCCTTTTTCACCTCCTCCTCAACCTCCCCGACAGCACCTGCACCAACAAAAATATGTAAGCAATGCCAAAAAACAGTTGTGCAGGAAAAATTCAAACCTCATCCCCTCCAGTAACCAATATGAGAAATTCATTGATCAACAAACCTTTTGCGATTTTCTTCAGAACACCACCATCAGCAAGTGTCGCAGAATTAGCAGGTGTCGAGAACAACCTCTCAATAACATCCTTCTTGGTCCCATTCGCCGCAAGTCCCCGTGCCTTGGCCAATGCCTGCAACTCACAGTAGCCCATGCCCTCTAGCTGTGCCGCATCCAGTGTCACATCTGTGACCATCTTTTCCTTTTTCAACACCTCCTCAACCTTCCCACCAGCAGCTGCACCAACATACAGTGAACATATAACCGGGTAAAGCAACTCCTACCCTCCAACGAGGAATAAAAATAAACTAACATATATAAACAAACCTCCTACTGCTTCCTTCTTGTCCTGAACACCACCATCCGCAATTGCCACAGAAATAGCAGGGGTGGAGAGCAGCCTCTGCATAACATCCTTCTTGCTCCCATTAGCATTGAGCCCTCGTAGCTTAGCCAAAGCCTGCAGCTCACGATAACCCATGCTCTCTAGCTTTGCTGCATCCGACGACAATTCATTTTCCTCCTCATTCTCACCTCCACCGCGCCTTTTTCTCTTCCTTTTGTTATCGTTGTCCGCTTTGTCATCTATGACCACACCGTCTACTCCATCCACATTACATATCTGGGCTGCAGAAGGTGCCTCCTTCTCTTCCTTACGTATGGCAGCGTCCATCTTTTGCACCTGGTGGAGAAGGCATTGCACGAAGTAAATCACAAGGACAATCCCCATATGTGCCAATGTTTGTACGCATTATAAGGATAAACGTCACGTGCGGGCATATCCGCATATGCACAAGCACTGTTAAGCACCGAGTCATCCTCGTCCTCACTATCACGGTGGACTCACTGGAACTCGAGTTACACACGCGGGAGTAGGAGCAGCAATGTGTCAAACAGCTTCAGAGCATACACCAACAGCAAATGCTGGAGGCGAATCACGGCTACGTAACGCACGCACACTGCCCCCCATGGGGACTGGAATAAGCCCCGGGCAAAAAACTAAAAAACACATAAAACTACAAAAAAAAAAACTCTTGTAATAGTGAAAAAAAGTTGGTACGAGTACAATGATAGACATACATTTTCAAATCCATTTTCCTGACTATTTTAAGAAGTAGCGTGAGGCTTTTTTCTAACATGCATGCACTTGTTATTTGACAAACATGATATTATTTCATGGACCGTGCTACACATGTTTTTGTGCGAAAAATATCTTTTATCCAGAATACTTCCATTTTCTAAACCATTTTCTAAACCATTTTTTAGACGATTTACATATTAAGAAACAGTAAAAGTCAGCAACAAAACGTGAATAACATCTCTTAATCTTTTGTTCCTAAACATGAAATCGATTACAAACCATCGTTAAATAAACAAATCAATTTAATTGCAAACAGATTCAACTGTCTAATTGAACTAGTGAAGATATTACCTAGCTGAGGCCTCAGGGGATCCGCAGCGGAGCCAAGAGCAATCAGCAACACGTTAGCAGCAAAGAAAGGTTGGAGTAGAGGAGGCGGAGCCGCACGGCCTCAGCAATCGTGCAGCGCCGGTCGACAGTCGCGTGGCGGAGGATTGGAGGAGGGCGCGAACGAACGCGGGAGGCCAGGAGCCAGAGGCGGTGGCCTAGCAGGGCGGGCTACAGCGGATAGGCAGGGAGAGAGGGGTTCGGGGAGTTCGGGGATGGGAGTGGCCTGCTGGGCGTGGGCGTGGCGGCGCCGGCGCGCTCCTCCTGGCAACTGGACGCGAGCGAGAGGAGGTCGAAGGGATTCGTCGCGGTGGAGGGGGAAACAATATTTCCCGCTCAGTGCCTGAAGCCTTCCCCCAGATTCCGGCCCAATAACAGGTACTGTTATGGAAAAAAATCTGCCCGCTATATTAGTATAGAGGTATATACACTTTTAGTTTCAAATCTTGTATCATGAGCACGTTTTAGTCCTATATCTTGCAAAGTAAACAAATCAAGTCCCACAACTTGTATTCTGAGAGCACTTTAGTCCAATTTAATCAAATTTCAGTAAATATAACTAAATTTATCCACCTATGTCATCAACCTTCGTGACCTTGGTACGGACTGATGGGCCCACCTGTCATTAGAGGCAAATAAAATAATTAAAACTTTAATTGCACACGGGAATTTTGAACTTAAGACCTCTAGGATGCTGCCTAGAGACATAAGCCACTACGTCAAGAGATTCAATTATTCCATATGTGGATGTAATTATTATATATAAGACTGAGAGCACACACGCACGTAAAGATGCAGTTCAACGTAACACCTTCAAAAAAGAGAAAATTTTAACCTGAACCAATTTGTATTCATTATGCAAAATTATCTGTACATGTAATTTGAAAAGCGTCCGTTTCTTATATATTATGTTCAGACCGATGTGTCCTAGCTCGGCTACACGTACATACACCGACATGAAGCACGTAAAAACAGAGTTAGGTATCAAAAATACGTGTTCTAAAGTTTTGAAAAAATCTAAAAAAATGTAAATTATTTCAATCCAAAATAATTTGTGTTCTAGATAAAAAAGACAAAATTAGACATCTGGTTTGCAAATTGTGCACTGCAAATTGTGCACCTTCATATCCTGTCAAATTTTTTTAGCCCGAATATAAATCGGTCAGGATTAAAATTTTGCACAATAAAAATGCTTACATCATTGCTCATATGTACATATTTTTGAAGATGTTTTTGATACATTGAATTGCATTTTTACGTGCATGTGTGCTCTGTCTTATATAAGAGAATTACGTCCTCCCATGTTGGAACAATTGAATCTGTTTGCTTAGTGGCTTGTCCCTCTTTGCAGCAACCAAGAGGTACTAAGTTCAATTCCCTTGGGCAATTAGACTTTTATCTATTTTATTTGTACCTCTAATGACAGGTGGGCCCGTCAGTCCGTACCAAAGGCACAAATGTTAGAGAGAAATACATAGTGGTCGTTTAAAAAAAATAAAAACTATGATGTCATAGGTGGATAAATTTAGTTAAACTTGTTAAAATTTGATTAAATTGGACTAAAGTGCTCTCAGGATACAAGTTGTGGGACTGGGTTTGCTCACTTTGCAAGATTTGGAACTAAAACGCTCCCATGATGCAAGATGTGGGACTAAAAGTGTATATACCTCATTAATATAATAACAATCACTGATAGTACGAAATAGCTGTTGTGGCCTTAGCACAAGCACGTCCAAATAAAAACAAACAGAAACAAAAAATAAAACAATACCAACAACGATAGATGATCGACTAAGCGAAGATGATCTGCAACCGATGTGTCCTCCGAATTTGTCCCACCGCGGTCCGAGTCATCGCGCACCAAGTAACACCCTCAAGAAGGAATGCGACGTTGACGACGTTGTTGTCCGGACAGGTCCTAGGGTTTCCCCGGTACTCGGAGGGAAGTGGGGAGGGGTGCACACGACGCCCTTCAGGAAGGTACGACGGCACCCACATGCGTCACCACGTCGGTGCCAGACGAGCCATCACGGGTTTCGCCCGACCCCCAAACCACAACCATGATCGTTCCATAGCACTCTCCAACTTGCTATCCACCAACGAGCGCCACCATGGTCTTGCCATCACCCTTGATGTCTCCCAGTTGGTGAAGTTGCTACCATTCGCAGCAAGTTTCTCTTTCTCCATGAACACGTTGAAATTAAAAGCAGGTGGTGTCATCTACAACAGAATTTGTAAAGTTTATTTAGACTAAGTTTATGATAGATTGAGTTCAACTAATCTAAATTACTAATGAACTCCCACTCAAAAACGACATCCCTCGTGTCCTTTTGCTGATTACATGAACCAAATCCACTACACCAAGTCCGATCATCACGTGAGTCGGTGTAGTTTCAAAGGCGAGCATCTATATGGGCATTATATCAACTATATGACTCATGCTTAACCTTTCGGTCCGTGTTTCGAGGCTATGTCTGTACATGCTAGGCTCGCCAAGTAAAAACCTTAGTATTCGCGTGTGTAAAACTGTCTTACACCCGTTATATGAAAGCGCGGAGTCGAGTACACCCGATCATCACGTGATGTCTCGAAACACGATCCATAGAACGGTGCATGCTTAAGGAAGAACACATTTTATCTTGATATCTAAATGAGGGATCATCTTATAATGTTACCAAAAGCGCCAAACTAGCAGTATAAGATGCAAACATCTAATGTGTAAAGTGAGATGATATGGTCCATGCATTTGATCTCTATCATTTGCATCGTGGTATGATCTTTATCATTCTTTTGTGTGTAAGGCCAAGATCTATGAAACTTACACGTTAAGTATGTTGTAAGAGTATCTACCATATATCTACTTACAACATTACCATATCAATACACTAGCCCAACAACAATCTAAACTAGATGCCTCTAATTTATCCATTGCAAGTTTTACGCGGCTTAGGGCTTTCGGAGATAGAGCCGTTCTTACTTACGAACATGGAACCACAACGAGGATAACCAAGTTATTAGCAACTCGTTGTAAATCAGATATTGACTATAGTAGGAGAGACAGACACCCGCCAGCCACTTATGCAAAACTAGTTGCATGTCAGTCGTGGAACCGGTCTCATGTACGATGACATGTAAGGTTGGTCCGGGCCGCTTCATCCCACTATGCCACAAATATCCAAAATACATGAAAGAAGCAATAACATGATCATCATCTCCCACATATTAACATATGTGTACTAGCCGTGCAAAGCACCTACGAATAGATCAGGCTCTGATACCACTGTTGGGTTCGCAACATAGAAAATAAAAAATTTCCTACGATGAGAACTATACGCCAAGATCTATCTACTAGATACAGAGTAACGGGTGAATATATATCCATAGAGAACTTGCCCTCGAAGACAACAGAGTTTTGTTAACGAGTTGGAACTCGTGGATGATGTAGTCATACGCTTGTCGATCTCAAGATCGTGTGGAAGTCCTAGCGCCAAAAATCAGCAGCGCATCCGTCCTCACACACACGTTCAAGCCACCGGACAACCTCCACCTCCTCGCTCCAGCGAATCAGCGGAAGCAACAACTCCTTCCAGATGCAAGGCCACCGGGAACATGTATCTCACTAATCCGAGACCATGGAAAAATATCTAGAGGGGGAGAGAGATCCTTCATGAGGAGGTGTGCTTTGTGAGGGAAGGGAGGGGGGCTTTTTATAGGAGAGGAGGGGCTCCTTCCCTCCCATGGCCGGCGGCCAAGGGGGTGCCCCCACCTCTTACTCATTCATGTGGTGGAAGCTCCACTCACATCAATTCAAGCTCCACCCAAAATTCCACTCACATGCATTAAATTTCCACCAAATTTAATGCAACTCTCAATTAATAAAACTATTTTATTTATTTTATTCAGAATTTTGTTAATTACTTTAATTAACAAACATTTACATAAAACCCCTTGCAACATTTCAATATCACATACAGAACCACTTTCTGCAATTTCATCCGAAACAATTCCGGTTTCTATCGAAACAATTCCTGCGCTTTGCAATTCTTTTGTCTGAAACATATGTGCTCCAAAATGGTGTCCGACAACCCTTAAGTGTGTCACCCTATGGTTCACGAATAATGCAGACATGATTGAGACTCCTCTCAGATCAATAATCAGAAACGAGACCTGGAGATCCATATTGACTCCTGCACATTCAACGATGACTTCTATGATCGTGAGAACCTTTAACGCTAGTAACTTAATACATTTGTCTCATGATATAATACATGTCCGAGATTCAATCATCGGTATCCAAATACCTAGTTTGATCTCATTACCGACATGCACTCTTTTCTCGTTCCCGTGATATAACATTCTAGTGATCACATCACTTGCTTGCAAGCTATCTTAATGTGATATCATCGAGAGGGCCCAGAGTATATCTATCTGTCATCGGGATTGACAAATTCCACTCTTGATCCATAAGCCTCAACATAACACCTTTGTACCACTGAACCCACCTTTATAGTCACCCTGTTACGGTGTGACGTTTGATGTTATCAAGATACTCTTCCGGTGTTAGCAATTAACATGATCTCATGGTCTAAGGACTAAGATTACTTCGTATGATGTTATAGCAATATAAACATAATGACTTTGATCGTAATGCTATACTTCGGATGAATGTTCATCACATCATTCCACCAATGTTATGACCTCGTTATTAACAACATCTAATATCCATGATCAGGAAACCTTGATCATCTTGTTAATCAATGGGCTAGTCTATATGAGAGGCATAACTAGGAATCCTTTTTGTTTATTAAACACACATGTATTAATGTTTCCTATCAATACAATTATAGCATACAAAATAAACATCTATCATATATATGGAATACATAATAACAACTTTATTATTGCCTCTCAGGACATATTTCCTTCATCCACCTCCACCTTTAGGGAGCCAAGCCGTCGCCGGGAGGGTTGCTGGCCCGCCCAGGCCCAAATGGGCCCCATATGAGCCCAGATCTAGGTCGAGCGGGCAACTCCGCCGTCTGCCCACGCTGCTGCCAACGGCTTCCCTCCGCACTGTTGTCCGCCTTGGTCCATACTGGGAAGCCCTGCCATTGAGCCGGACATCACGCCGTCAGGAACACCACCCGGACTCGCCTATGCAGGCCGCTCGAGAGGGAAAAGAGGGAATTTGGCAGTGTCGTCCGGGCCTAGCCCTAGACGACCGCCGCTGACGGGGGAGAGAGCTTTTTCCTTTTTCTGTTTCTATAGTAATAAAATGTTGGATTTACGAAAAAGTTCTAATATAAAAAATGTTCAAATTAAAAATTTGTTCAAATGCATTCAAATATAAAAATTATTCAAATTTAAAAGTAGCAAATTATATAAAATGCTAATTTTTGAAAATTGTTCAAAATTTTAAAATGTTCATATTTAATAATTGTTCATATTAAAAATTTGTTCAAATTTGAAAATTATTCAAATTTATAAAATGCTCATATTAAAAATATCAAAAATTTAAATGTTCAGACTTAATAAGTGTTCAAATAAAAAACATGTTTAATAAAAAAAAGGGTAAAAACCAGTCCAAACCAAGGAAAAACTAGGTGAAAAACGAACAGAAGGAACACGCTAACACGGAGCCTATTGGGCTAGGCCCTGAACATGGAATCGCTCAAGCGTGTGCTATTAGAGCGCGCATCGAGCGATAAATATAAATTGCTCGTGCAAGGAGGCATGACCGAGGAGAGGGCACATCGAGATGGCCCTGATATAGGCTGCGGCCATACCAAACTTTTATTCATATGTTGTAGGCCAAAAAAATTGTTGCGCCCCGGGCCATGGCCCTTGTTGCCCTCGGCCTAGATTCGCTCATATAATTAACATGACAAGGACTACAATGCAGATTTCATGCTATTTTTTAAAATAATACTTTTTTAATAAAAATTTAAAAAATAATATACAAAATTAATAATTTTCAAAAATAATACACCCTCGACCTGGGTCAAGCTAACTGAGGCCTATCGGTTTAGGCAGAACCGACAGGACCTTATTGGCGTTGCCAAGCCGACTTGGCCCTATCGGTCCCATCGTACCGATCGGTCTAGAGGAAGCCAATTAGTAGGCTAGATAGATTTTAGATCACAATCCATCGATCATCGCATGCATATGGTCATGGGTTGATAATTAATTCATTACTAGATGGACCTAGCGTGTTTTGCCGCATCATCCTTTGTTGCTGTTATTTTAAATATTATGTGCGCATCTCTGGTTGTGTGTGGCTTTTCCAGCTATCGAATACGATTTTCCTTTGGTGAGCACTGCAGGTCACCTACGCGTTAAACCATAAGTAGAAGGGTTAATAACATCTCCATGTTGATAAAGAAAAAATTAGATTAAGATTTGTGAGAGCATATATATATATATTTCAATAGCTGGCCCTCCATATAGTAGGGTTATAAACAAGAGTACTCTTTGTTGGGTTCGCATCATAGAAAATAAAAAAAATTCTATGATATGAACAATTAAGCACCAAGATCTATCTACCTAGATACAATCAACGGATGGATATACATCCATAGATAAATTACCCTCGAATAGCGACAAAGCATTACGAGATTTAATCTCGTGGATGTAGTCGATCACTTGGCGATCTCAAGATCATGATAAAGTCTAGCTCCGCAAAGCAACAGTGCATCCGTGATCATACACACGTCAGGTACCCAACCACCTCCGGGTCTTTTCTCTAGCAAAGCAGCGAAAACAGCAAATCCTTCAAGAGAAAGCCACCGAAAACATGTACTTTGCTAATCTAAAACCATGGGGAATATTCTAGAGGAGGAGAGAGATCTTTCACAAGAAGGTGTGTAATGAGAGGAGGAGGGTGCCTTTTATAGTGGGAAGGGGCAGCCCCTCCCATGGTCAGCGGCCAAGGTGGTGACCCCACCTCTCCCTTCATTAATGTGGGTGGAGGCTCCACTCACATAAAAACCCTGCACTCAAAAATCCACTCACATGCATTAATTTTTCACCAAAATTAATACATCTCTCATTTAATAAAACTCTTTTATTTATTTTATTCAGAATTTTGTTAATTACTTTAATTAACAAACATTTGTATAAACCCCCTTGTAATACTTCAATATTACATCTGAGACCCTTTTCAGCAATTTGATCTAAACAATTCCAACGTCCATCGAAATAATTTCAGCGCTTTCATAATCTTTCTCTAGTATCATCTTTTCTCCAAATAGTGTTAGTATCCCTTATGTGTGTCACCCTACGGTTCGTGAATAATGTAGACATGATCGAGACCCCTCTTCGATCAATAATCAGTAGAGGGACTTTGAGATCCGTACTGACTCCCACACATTCAACGATGACTCTAGTGATTGTGTGAACCTTTAACGTTGTTATTAAATCCCTTTGTCTCGCGATATATTACATATCCGAGTTTCGATCATCGGTATCCTCATACCTAGTTTGATCATATTACCGATAAGTACTCTTTTCTCATTCTCGTGATATAACATTCTTAGTAATCTTATCACTTGCTTGTAAGCTATGTCAATGTGATATCACTGAGAGGGACCAGAGTATATATATATCCATCATCGGGATGGACAAATCCAACTCTTGACCATGAGCCTCTACATAACACTTTCGGAGTATCTAAACCCACATTTGTTATCAACCTGTTACAGTGTGACGTTTGATGTTATCAAGTTACTCTTCCGGTGTTAGTGATTGACATGATCTCATGGTCTAAGAACTAGAGTAACTTCACATGATGTTATAGTAACTTAAACATAATGACTTTGATCGTATTACTATACTTTAGATGAATGTTCATCACATCATTCCATCAATGTTGTGACCTCATTATTAACAACATCCAATGTCCATGATCAGGAAACCTTGATCATCTTGTTAATCAACGAGCTAGTTTATATGAGAGGCATAACTAGGAACTCTATTTATTTGTTTATTAAACACACATGTATTAATGTTTCCAATTAACACAATTATAGCATGCAAAATAAACATCTATCATATACTTGGAATAAGATAATAAAAACTTTATTATTGCCTCTCGGGCATATTCCCTTCAGTCTCCCACTTGCACTAGAGATAATAATCTAGATTACATAGTGATAAATCTAACACTCATGGAGTTCTGGTGTTGATCATGTTTTTCCCTGGGGAGACCTTTAGTCAACGGATCTGCTACATTCAGATCCATATGTACTTTACAAATCTTTATATCTCCATCCTTGACATGCTCGCAGATGGAGTGAAATCGGCGCTTGATATGCTTGGAATTCTTGTGAGACCTCGGTTCTTTGGCATTGGCTATGAGTCCATTGTTGTCACAATAGATCACCATTGGGTCCAACGCACTAGGAACCACACCTAGTTCAGTTATGAACTCCTTGATCCACATCGCTCCCTGCGCCGCTTCTGAAGCAGCAACATATTCCGCCTCTGTTGTTGATCCCGCCACCACGGGTTGTTTGGAGATCATCCAACTAACTACTACTTCATTCATGCGAAACATGTACTCGGATTGAGACTTAGAGTCATCTGGATCGATGTCGAACCTAACATAGACATAACACTTAGCGACGAGATCTTCTTCACCTCTATACACGAGAAACATGTCCTTGGTCCTTCTTAAGTACTTAAGAATATTCTTGACCGCTATCCTGTGTTCCAAACCTCGATCAGGTTGGTACCTTCTAGTCAACCTAATAGCGTGTGCCACATCCGGTCTTGTACATAGCATGGCATACATAATAGAGCCCGTGTCTTAGGCATAGGGGATCTTATCCATTATCTCTCTATCTTCTACCGTAGCCAGACTTTGAGTCTTACTCAATGTCTTGCCTTGCAACATGGGTAAGAACCCTTTCTTACTTCTATCCATTTTAAACTTCTTTAAAACCTTATCAAGGTATTTACTTTGTGATAGACCAATTAGGCGTCTTGATTTATTCCTATATGAAAGAACATTTCATGGTTCCATGTGTTTTGAGTGTAAGATAACAATACCGTGGAGTTTTCTCATGTGTGCTAAGTGTGCAGGGAATGATTTTGTGTTTGGGGGGCCGGATTATCCGGACTCATTTGGCAAAGGCAGGCATGGCACGTCGCTCTGTCTGGGGACGGATTTTCTCCTGGAAAATCCAAACAGGGGCAGATTTTCTTCCCCTGACCGGATAATCCGGCCCTCGCCTTGGGCCAGATAATCCGGCTCCCAGAAGACGATCAAGGCAGGTAAGGCGTGATGCTCTGACTGGGTTCGGATTTTCTCCCAAAAAATCCGAACAGGGGCGGATTTTTCTTTCCTGGCCGATAATCCGGTCCTCGCAAGGGGCCAGATAATCTGGCCCCTAGGAGACGATCAAGGGCAGGCTCAGCGCGTCGCTCTGAGTGGGGGCAGATTATTTGCCGGATAATCCGAGTCTCAGGCGGAGTTTTCCCCAGGCCGGATAATCCGGCCCTCACTTGGGCCGGATAATCTGGCCCCAAATGGCTCCAACGGCTCAGTGGGTGTAGGGGGTATAAAAGCCCCTTCATCCCCTCCATTTAGACCTCTTGATTCATTTGAAAAAGACCAGACCAGTTGCAAGTGTTGTCTCTAGATCTCCCACTTCAACCACCCGAAGGCTTCGATCTTTGGTGGAATTGAAGGAGGAGACAATCTACATCATCATCACGAATCAAGCGCATCAACTCCTCTCCATTCACTTGGAGAAATCCCCAATCTAGTATTCTCGTTAATATCTAGATATTGTGTTTTATTATTGATAACTTGTTCTTGTGGAAGCTTATTATCATTACGGGAGCCTCCAATTTGGTTGTGGAGTTGTGCCCCGCTAGTTGTGTAAAGGCGTTGATTCCCGCCTCGAAGGGTTCCTATAGTGGAAAGGTGGATCAGGCCTTTGGTGGCGGGATCCATCGGAGAACGGGGTGAGGCCTATTGTGGCGTGGTGGTCTTAGTACCGCCCACCCCTCCAACACAGATGTACTTCCCTTAACAAGGAAGGAACTGTGGTAAAAGAAATCATGTGTCTCCATGTTCTCCACTAAGGTTTACTCGTTCCTCTATCTCACTCGCCTTTACTCGCTAGTAGTTAGGTTTGCATATAGGGAAATTCTTCATAATAGCTTATCTAGAGAATTTACCTTTTGTGTCAAGCCTAAAATTGAAAAAGCATTAAAATTTGAAGTAGCACCTATTCACCCCCCCCCTCTAGGTGCCCATACGATCCATTTCAATTGGTATCGGAGCCCCGACTCTTTATTCGGGATTAACCGCCTAAGAGAAGTATGGGTACCAAGGAGAATGGGAATGAGGCTGTGGACAAGATCACAATGGATGACCTCAAGACACTGGAAACAACCTTGTTGAAATCCTTTGAGACCAAGATGGAGGAGATGCAACAAATGATTGCTTGCCTCACATCATCCGCAGCCCCATCTCCATCTTCCTCTGAGGCTGCCACTCCATCATCCAAGGATACGGCTAACACCGGATCTAAGGAAGATGAAGTGGTAGGTGAAAAATATAATGGTTCCGCCTCCAAGAAGGGAAGTGGTAAGGAGGACTATAGTGAGGTTAATCACCTATATTCCCCTGACCCACCTATTCCTCATCCTCATTTAAACAATAGGGGTGATCCACCCAAGCTTACTACATCTTCTTTTAATCAATGGCAATTCTCAATGAAGTCACATGTTTGTAGTTCGTCAATTGAACTTTGGAGGATTATCGAAGAGGGTCTTCATATTGGAGATCACACCAACCTGACAAGAAGAGAAGTGATGGATAGTCAGTTGAATGCAACGGCTCTCCACATGATACAACTCGGAGTGGGTCCCAAGGACATGCCCCACATTGAGCATTTCAACACTGCTAAAGAAGCTTGGGATGCTCTCACCGATCTCTTTATTGGAAATGAAAGCATGAGGAGGAATAGGTATGATGCCCTTAGCAATGAAGCTGAAGGATTCTACATGTTGGATGGTGAAGACCATGAAGATATGTATAGAAGACTCAAGGGCATTGCAACAACATTTAGAAAGCATGGAGCTACTCACATTGATGATGCATGGATAAAAAGGAAATATGTGTGTGCTTTAATGCCTTTTGAGCCAACGGACTTGAAGAGATTGTAAGGTGGATACAACTACCATCAAATGACTTCCAATGAAGTCATGCAAGAAATGGCATCATTCAAGGTTGCAGCTAAGAACGCGGAAGATGCCCGTGCCCGAGCCATTGGTATGCAAAAAGGGGTCAATGTTGCTCTAAAGGCAAATGTTGTCGAGCAAGATGAGGATGAAAGAGGTTTCGAAGGTGTCTCCATGGGCTGCCCCGAGGAAATCAAGCGTGCTCATGGTGAGTACATGGCATTCTATGCAAGGAACTTTTGGAAGGATCTAGCCAAGGCCAAGTCGGAACTCGAGCACAAGAATGGATCAAGTGGAAGAAGAGAGAATGGCCCAAAACTGAGAACATGCTACAATTGTGGAGATATGCTACACTTTGTGGCTGAGTGTCCATATCAAAATAGAGAAGACAATGGTGGCAGGCTCATCCTTAAAGAAAAATCCAAGGCACCGTGAAAGAAGCCATTTATCAAAAAGAATGGCCCTTACAAGAAGCAACCCAAGATTTTCTTGGTGGCACAAGAAGAATATTCCTCTGCAAGTGAAGATGAAGAGGATGATGATAGTACTCGTGAGGTGACTGCTATAGTCACCACATCTACTCCATCATCACTCTTCAACTCTCCAAACAAAAATGCCATCAACAACAACGTCACCTGCCTTATGGCGAGAGGGTCTGAGGTATCATCTTCTATCTCTTCATTTCCTAAGACTAACATAAATATGGATATGGATGATCATACTAGTCTTAACATAAAAGAAGAAGTTATTGCTTTGGACACCTTTTTCACTAACTTGCAAGGTGATCACAAACTTCATTTTGATGCTCTTATGAGTCAACTTGCCCAATCCGAAGATCTTCTAGAAGAAAAGGGCAGAATTGAAAGAGAAGATGCCTTGGAGATAGCCTCCTTGAAGAATGCCTTGGAAGAAGAAGAGGAAGCTCGAGTATCCTTGGAAGAGAGACTCGAGTCAATTGAGGAGTCCCATGAAGAGGTTGTTTCTCAGCTCATCAAAGAACATGACAACGCTCTTGCTAAGGTAAAGAAACTAAAAAAGGAAAAGATTGAATTTGGGGCTGCTCATGCTAGACTCTTGGAGAAGTTTGAGAAACTTGACATTGCTTACAAGGCTTTGGAGAGTGAACATTCTACTCTAAATGAGTCTTGTGACCAGCTCCAAACTCAATTGGAGAAGTATGATATGCCCAGCACCTCCACACCATCTTGTGGACAAGAAGAACTTGCAAAGGGATCTCAACACAAAGGTAAAGAAGTTCTAGATGAGGTACTTAGCAAGCAAAGGACAAACAATGGAAAAGAGGGTCTTGGTTATATTCCCAAGACAAACAACAAGAAGAACAACAAGAAGAAGAAGAGCAAGACTGCTCAACCAAAGACTAGCACCACCACTAATGACAAGTCTAATTATGATGGTTTTGCAGGGGCTAATAATCCTAACTATGAGTTATATTGTGATTATTATGGTGATGTTTATGCTAGTTATGTAGGTCCTTATGATTGTTACATTCCTCGATCTATTTGGGTTCCCAAGACCCTTGTCACTAACATAAGAGGACCCATTGAAAAATGGGTACCTAAAACCAAGAAGTAACTTTCTTGCAAGGCTATGCTTCCGATGGGTCTAAATGGGTACTCGATAGCGGGTGCACAAGTCACATGACCAGAAGCAAGGAGATCATCTCGGAGATGTGGCCAAATCATGATCATATAACCGTCTCCTATGGTGACAAGTCAAAATCTGAGGTATTGGGTCTCGACAAAGTTGTGGTTGCTCACGATATCTCTCTTGTGTACGTCATGCTTGTTGACACCCTCGGTTACAATTTACTTTCAGTTCGCGCCCTTGGTAAGATGGGCTTTGCAGTTTTTATTGATGCTGATTTGGTGGTACTCTTGTGGAGCAAGTCTCTAAAAGTCGCTTTCGTGGGATATGTCGAAAATGACCTGTACGTGGTGGACTTCTTGGGGAAAATCACTACAGGCCCGATGTGTCTTTTCGGAAAGGCTAACGTGGGTTGGTTATGCATCGCCGACTAGCCCACGTCAATATGAGAACTTTGCAAATTCTCCACAAGGGGTGGCCACATCCTTGGACTAAAAGAAAATGTTTCCTTTGCCAAAGATCGTGTTTACAGGGCTTGTGTTGAAGGGAAAATGCATGACTCTCCTCATCGAAGGAAGACTATTATTTCATCAAATAGGATCTTGGAGCTCCTTCATGTGGACCTCTTTGGACCTCCATCACATGCAAGCCTCGGTGGGAAGAAGTACTACCTTGTGATTGTTGATGATTACTCAAGATACAATTGGGTCAATTTCTTCAAGTTGAAGAGCGAGACTCAACAAACGGTCATCGACTTTGCCAACGAGGTTCAACATCAACACAATGTCCCTATATTGGCAATAAGAAGTGATAAAGGCTCCAAGTTCAAGAACTACACCTTAAATGAATTCCTAAGTGAAGAGGGGATAAGACATCAATATTCCGCTATGTACACCCCTCAACAAAATGGTGTTGCGGAGAGGAAGAACCGGACCCTAATGGATATGGCAAGGTCTATGCTAGCTGAATTCAAGTCTCCATGTAACTTATGGGCTGAAGCAATCTCTACCGCTTGTCATTCATCCAACTGGCTATACCTCCGTAAAATCTTGGACAAGACTCCATATGAAATACTTACCAGTAACAAGCCAAACATCTCATACTTCCGGGTATTTGGTTGTAAGTGTTTCTTTCTCATCGAAGGAGTTCGTTTATCTAAATTTGAGTCTAAGGCTTTAGAAGGCATTTTTGTTGGTTATGGTGCCGAATCCCACACTTATAGAGTCTACAATAAGCTCTCCGGAACTGTTGTAGAATCTTGTAGTGTGGTGTTCGAGGAAAATGATGGCTCCCGTGTGGGGCAAGTTGATGTTTGTGATGCAGATGTTGAAATACCCCAAGATGCCATAAGAAGAATGGGCGTGGGATTTTTCTGCCCCATTGAGGAACCCCTTGTGGCGGATCGGGAAGGACAATGCTCTACTCATGTAGAGCCCTCATCTACACAGACTCAACATGCTACAACCATGGGAGAAACTTCTACACCAAATACACCAAGTGATGAAGGTCAACATGCTCCTGAATGCTCCAGGCTGGATTATCCGATCGACACCGGATTATCCGGCCATCCCTCCACTTTCGACCAAATTGATCATCATATCGAAGAAACAACTGCAAGTCCTAGGCCGTATTTTTCGGCTGACCCCGGATTATCTGGCCACTCGCCAATTCGAGCAAGTTCCAGTCAAGCTAGTGAAGATGCTTCAGGTTCTCCTAGGCCAGATTATCCAGCCCCACCCACGACCAGGTTATCCGACCCTGAAACTCCTAAAGAGCAGCAACCTCTTGTTATGGTTGTTGATCCACATCAAGGGCAAGGTTCATCATCTCCTACTCCTGCTAATCAAGCTACAGATCAAGGCCAAGCCAATGATTCCAACGAAGACTCAAATGATGAAGTTATTCCCCCAAGAGACAACAAGATAATTGAACTTCGTCGCAAAGCTCGTGCCGATAGGAACCTTGAGTTAAGAGGTCACACTCTTGACAAAGTTGTAGGTGATCTTCGACGAAGGGTTTCCACAAGAAGGGAGTTGGCAAGTTTCGGTGAGCATCAAGCCCACATCTCAATAGTGGAACCTAAGAAAGTGTTTGAAGCTCTTGAAGATCCGGACTGGGTTGTTGCTATGAATGAAGAGTTGAATAACTTTGAACGCAACAAGGTTTGGAAACTAGTAGAGAAGCCCAAGGATTTCCGCAATGTTATCGACACAAAATGGATATTTAAAAACAAACAAGATGAGAATGGCATTGTTGTGAGAAACAAAGCGAGACTCGTGGCACAAGGCTACTCCCAAGTTGAGGGCATTGACTTTGGTGAGACCTATGCTCTTGTGGCTCATCTTGAGTCCATCCGTATCCTTCTTGCTTATGCTTCTCATAATAATTTTAAATTACAGCAAATGGACGTTAAGAGTGCTTTTCTTAATGGTCCTCTACATGAGTTGGTATATGTAAAGCAACCCCCGGGATTTGAGGATCCTAAATTTCCGAACCATGTCTACAAACTCGATAAGGCACTCTATGGCCTAAATAAGCCCCACGTGCGTGGTATGAGCACCTTAAAGATCTCTTGTTAGACCGTGGCTTCGAAGTTGGACAAATCGATCCCACTCTTTTTACTAAGAAGGTTAAGGGGGAGCTCTTCGTATGCCAACTATATGTAGACGACATCATATTTGTCTCTACTAATAAAGCTTTTAATGATGAATTTTCAAAGCTTATGACTGACATGTTTGAGATGTCTATGATGGGGGAGTTATGGTTCTTTCTTGGATTCGAAATCAAGCAACTTAGAGAAGGGACCTTCATCAATCAAGCTAAATACATCCAAGGCATGCTCAAGAGATTTGAGATGATGGATCTTAATGGCGTCGCCACCCTGATGCAAACAAAATGTCACCTTGAACTCAATCCTCACGGTAAAGATGTGGACCAAAAGGTATACCGGTCCATGATCGTCTCTCTTCTTTACCTCTGTGCATCTAGACCCGATATTGTGTTGAGTGTGGGGTGTGTGTGCAAGGTATTAAGCAGCTCCTAAAGAAAGCCACTTAGTGGCGGTCAAGAGGATCTTCCGACATTTGGTTCATTCCCCTAATTTTGGTCTGTGGTATCCCAAGGGCTCCAATTTCTCTCTATGTGGTTATACTGATTCAGATTGGGCTAGTGATAAGGATGATTGGAAATCAACTTCTAGAGCTTGTCAGTTCTTGGGAAGGTCTCTAGTCTGTTGGTCTTCTAAAAAGCAGAATTGTATATCTCTCTCCACCGCCGAAGCTGAATATGTTGCTGCTACTAGTGCCTGCACTCAGTTATTATGGATGAGGCAAACTTTAAAGGAATACAGTGTCAATTGTGACAAAGTGCCTCTTTTATGCGATAATGAAAGTGCAATCAAAATTGCGTACAATCCGGTACAACACACCAGGACGAAGCATATTGAGATACATAATCATTTTATTTGGGACCATGTTGCTCGAGGAAATATTGATCTATCTTTTGTGAGCACGAAGAACCAACTTGCTGATATTTTCATGAAGCCACTTGATGAAGCAAGGTTTTGTTACTTGAGGAATGAGCTAAATATCGTTGATTCAAGGAGCTTGTCTTGATTACCCATGCACTCACTATTACATCTCAGTCTTATTTGGTCTAGATGTGGGCATGGACATAGGGGAGTGTGGTCCTAATTGATTGGGATAACCCTCCCCCCATAATGCCGAAAGCAAGTCAAATCATTTCTCTTAATATCATTTTGTGATATGTGAGCTTATTGATGAGTATTGGTCATGAACCCAAGGTATATCTTCGCGGTGTCATACCATACACTCCAACAAGGTGGCTTCGGCCACCGCCCTCTTCCATGAGAAGATTTGGATTTTTGTGGATCTTTTTGGTTGTTTTAGCTCATCTCATGTTCTTATGGGAATCACACTCAATTTTGGCTTTTAGTTGATTTGTTTCTTGCAATTTTGAGTGTGTAGTACCATCTCAGTTTGGAACTCTTAATCCTAAGCCTTTCCCTACCCCTAAGCCATCCTTTCTTGCACACAAGTCCCTTGTACACCTTGTGGGGGTTTTGTTTGGGGACGCGCGGGCCTGAATCTGTGTACAACAGAAATTCAGAATTTAGGTCGGATAATTCGGCCCAAGTATAGGCCGGATAATCCGGCCCTGGCGGATGTAGTATTTAAGGGCTGGGGTCAGGGGGAAGGGCTCATAACGAGCAGCACTTCTCCCCCGACCCTCTCCCTCTCCCCAGCCACCGCCTGCCGTCCCCCACCCTCCCCGGAGCCTCTCCGGCCGCCAGATTCTCTGGGCCTCCCTGGATCTTCTTCTCCATGTCTCCGGGTACCTTCTCCTTTGCGTTCTTCCTCCAATGAGTGAGGGTAACTCCCTCTCTCCCCATCTTTGGCTAGATGTGTTACTTGTTGGGTGGAATGTTGTCTAGAAGGATGTTGTTTCTTGTAGCAATTGTAGTCTTGCAGTATCTTGGCCCGATCTATTTTTTTGCATTCAATCTAGGCGATTCTGAAATTTTCTGCCAGGGCCGGATTATCCGCCCCTGACCAGGCCGGATAATCCGGCCTGACAGAGTAAAAACTAGTTCAGTTTCGTATGGATTTGTGCATTGAGTATGCTTGGACTTTGAACTGTTTGCCTAGTTTTTCTACATTATCTCTTGGACTTGTGTGTATGCTTATCCCCATGCTATCCGCCTTGTTCACTTCACAGGTGGTTCCAGCGCTCCCAAGACCTACAAGCGCCGTCCTCGTGCTAAATACTTTCGGGACGACAAAAAGGGTAACTTAGTGGACGAGGTTGAGCTGAGGAGAAGGAAGAACGAGGAGAAGCGCATGGCTGAACATGCAAAGAGGGATAGGAAGGGTGTGTCCAAGAGGAAGGGCAAAGGGCCCAAGATTAACTATAATAATATGGATCCTGTTACCTTCTCCTCCATTCGTCATTGGGATTTGTTTGATGAAGTGCCGCCTAATACTGAGCTGTGTGACTCTCATTTTTGGTGCGCTGAACAAAAGGGTATCTATGAAGATGTGTATGCTCAGCAGAAGATTCGGCCTATGCATCCTCTGATTCTTGCTGAGGCCTTGTAGAAGCCTCACCTTGTTGATGCCATGTATGTGTCTGAGAGGATGGGGCTGCACCATCTCATGGCCCTCCAATGCTCCTATGATTTTGAGATTGTGAAGTAGTTCTTCTCCACCTTGGTCATTTGCGGTGATGAGCACCGCACCATGAAGTGGATGACTTGTGACAGGCCTATGCAAGCTGATTTCCGTATTTTTACTGAGGTTCTTGGTTATCCCTTCCGCCACAGGACCATGCTAGTGGTCACCACATCATCACCCAACTCAAGCCCAATAAAGATGTAGGCCTCTCTCCGTGCATCGATTACAATGGTATTGTGGGCACCCTTGCTGGTCTTTCTCCCATATATACTAGCTTGGTGGGTATCTTTTGTGATTCTATCACTCCAAGTGGAGGAAACAATGACAGTATTCGTGGTCACCTGGTTCAGCTTCTTGCCTTATCTCATGAGGTGGCGTCCTGTGAGGATGAGTCTGTGTCATACAAGCTGGATGTGATAGACTTTAAGTACCATGAGTTGATCGCTGCCATGTTCAATAGGCTTTCCATCCCATATGCTCTATACATCATGATGCTGATCAAGCACTTGCTCCCCACTAAAGAGTTCAACATTGATGTTGTGCACAAGGCCAAGAAGATCTACACCAAGGTTAGGAAGACCTCTCACCCCTCCTCTGCTCCTGAGGGTCTCATGAGGGATGCTCGTGCTAGTGATCGTATGCCTCCAGTGCCTCCTATTGCTCATGAGATCAAGCAGCTGAACTGGTTCCAACGGAACATTCTTTGCATGGGCGTGGACACTCGCAAGGGACGGTATGAGGCTTACAAGCAGCGCCATGAGATGGCTCACACTCAGCAGCTCATTCTTCACCATGTGTTGGTGCTTCGGGTGCCCCCCTGCTCCTACTAATCCCACACCACATGCTCGGTGGAACTCTTCTTCTGGGCTTAACTATGGAGAGCTGGAGCGCCACCTGTTTCCTTCCACAGACACTGCTGATGAGGAGGAGGATGACACCGAGGAGATTGAGGATGAGGATGAGGACAGGGACAAGGACGGGGATGAGGACTACGAGTGATCCCTTGGGGCGTTAGCATCGCTCTTCTTCCTTTTTGGCGTCTCGATGCCAAAGGGGGAGAAGTAGTTCTATTAGGTCTCCGAGGATTTGCATGGGTCGGGCACAAGTTCTTGCTTTTTAGTGTTTTGTTTTTTCCTCGCTTTTGCCCTTTTAGCATCGAACTTTTATGTGTGTTTTGTGACGTATGAGACTATGTTCACGTGGCTATGGATTTATCTTGTGGACTATTCATATGGAGTCATCTATCATACTGGATATTCTTATGGCTATATTGGATATATATATCGAGGGAGGCGCTCACTATGGCTATCATTGGATATTCTTATAATGTTTTGAGGACGCATCTATCTCCCTACCGGTGGTATGAGCTTTTCACATATGTTTCAATGAAATAGACTTATACCCTCTTGTGTGTATTTGTAATCAAATGCATTTTTCTGGTATGCACACATTGAGGGGGAGTCTTATTCATTCATTAATTTTTGTTGTCTTGAGAACTATTTTTCCAATCCTAGTATTGTCATCTAACACCAAAAAGGGGGACATTGAAAGAACATTTCATGGTTTCCTGTGTTTTGAGTGTTAGATAACAATACTGTGGAGTTTTCTCATGTGTGCTAAGTGTGCAGGGAATGATTTTGTGTTTGGGGGGCCGGATCATCCGCCCCCATCAAGGGCCGGATAATCCGGCCTAACTCATTTGGCAAAGGCAGGCATGGCGCGTCGCTCTGTCTGGGGACGGATTTTCTCCTGGAAAATCCGAACAGGGGCAGATTTTCTTCCCCTGACTAGATAATCTGGCCCTCGCCTTGGGCCGGATAATCCGCCCCCCAGAAGACAATCAAGGCATGCAAGGCACGACGCTCTGACTGGGTTTGGATTTTCTCCCGGAAAATCCGAACATGGGCAGATTTTTCTTCCCTAGCCGGATAATCCGGTCCTCGCAAGGGGCCGGATAATCTGGCCCCCAGGAGACGATCAAGGGCAGGCTCGACACGTCGCTCTAAGTGGGGGCGAATTATTTGCCGGATAATTCGAGTTTGGGGCAGAGTTTTCCCCAGGCCGGATAATCCGGCCCTCACTTGGGCCGGATAATCCGGCCCCAAATGGCTCCAACGGCTCAGTGGGTGCAGTGGGTATAAAAGCCCCTTCATCCCCTCCATTCAGACCTCTTGATTCATTCGAAAAAGACTAGACCTGTTACAAGTGCTCTCTCTCTCTAGATCTCCCACTTCAACCACCCAAAGGCTTCGATCTTTGGTGGAATTGAAGGAGGAGTTAATCTACATCGTCATCACGAATCAAGCGCATCAATTCCTCTCCATTCACTTGGAGAAATCCCCGATCTAGTATTCTCATTAGTATCTAGATCTTGTGTTTTGTTACTGATAACTTGTTCTTGTGGCAGCTTGTTGTCATTACGGGAGCCTCCAATTTGGTTGTGGAGTTGTGCCCCGCTAGTTGTGTAAAGGCGCCGGTTCCCGCCTCGAAGGGTTCCTATAGTGGAAAGGTGGATCAGGCCTTTGGTGGCGGTATCCATCGGAGAACAGGGTGATGCCTATTGTGGCGTGGTGGTCTTAGTACCACCCACCCCTCCAACGCATATGTACTTCCCTTAACAAGGAAGGAACTACGGTAAAACAAATCCTGTGTCTCCGTGTGCTCCACTAAGGTTTACTCGTTCCTCTATCTCACTCGCCTTTACTCGCTAGTAGTTAGGTTTGCATATAGGGAAATTCTTCATAATAGCTTATCTAGAGAATTAACCTTTTGTGTCAGGCCTAAAATTGAAAAAGCATTAAAATTCGAAGTAGCACCTATTCTCCCCCTCTAGGTGCCCATACGATCCATTTCACTATAGATCTCGATGCCTAGTATGTATGAAGCTTCACCAAGGTCCTTCATCGAAAAATTGTTGTTTAATAACTTTTAACACTATTTAAAAGATCTATATCATTTCCAATCAAGAATATGTCATCCACATACAATGTAAGAAATGCCACAGGGATCCCACTCACTTTCTTGTAAATACAAGCTTCTTCGTTAGTTTGGACAAATCCAAACTAAAAGGACATTTTATTGTCCTAATCTATTTTGGTGTTCGTTAACAACATAAGGATCTTTCTACTGTGTGTTAATGTCTACAGGTCAATCTATTGAAAAGTGAAAAGGACATAACATTGTGGAAAATTCCCTGGATAAATTTGATGATTCCTGAAGAATCTAGACCGGAGTCTCCGGTGTGCACACACCTGAGTCTCTGATGTGGTCTGGAGTTTCCCCGAAAGTCCCCGGTGTGGACTCAAGAATCTGCCCCAGGTCATTCTATGAGGGGGTCCGGAGACAGACCGGATGTTGGCTGGATTCTCCGGTGTGGTTTCTCAGACTGGAGTTTTTGGTGTGAAAACACCGGAGTCTCTGGTGTCCCTAAACCGGAGTTCCTGGCAAAGTCTCTAAAGTGTGCGACAAGGCATGGCCCAGGTCATTCGGAATGGTGGTCCGGAGATGGACCAGAGATGGGCCGGAGTTTCCGGTGTAGACCGGAGTCTCCGGTCTGCCAGACCAGAGTCTCCGGTGTGGAAGGTCTCCAACGGGCAAAAAATGGTCAGTAGCTGAGGAGGCTATAAATAGAGGACCTCATTTTCTACCTCAAGCCGCTCGTTCCAGAAAAGATAAGCATCACCATTAGAGCCACCAAAACTCCAAGATCTCTTCATCCAACCACCCAAAGCCGCTGATCTTTGGGAATCGAAGGAGGAGGCCTTGATCTACAGCTTCACCAAGAGAGATCTTCATTTCCCCCTCATTCACTTGAGGGCCCCTTTCTCTAGGGTTCCATTGGAAACCTTAAGCCTTGTTTTGGTTCTTACAAGCTTGTCTTTGATTATTGTGATAACTTGCTTGGATTTGGGAGTCTCCAATTAAGTTGTGGATGTGTGCCTCGAACTTGTTGTAAGGGTGTCGGCTACCACCTTGAAGGTTGCCGATATAGTGGAAGCGTGAATCGATCCCCTTGGGGTAAGGTTCATCGGAGAACAATGGAGGCCTCTCATGGCATTGGTGGTTTGATACCATCCCCTCTCCAAATGCATACGTACTTCCCCTCAAAAGGAAGGAACTGCAGGAAATAATCCTTGTGTCCCGTGTGCTTCACTTCAGTTACCTCTATCCTTTTACCGCACCTTACTATATATAGTTCTTCCTTAGTTAGTTGTACTAGTGTGACATATAGGTAAATTCACCTTAGTTGCATATCTAGAGAATTTACCTTTTGTGTCAAACCCTAAATTGAAAAGGAGTAAAATTTGAAGTAGCACCTATTCACTCCCCCTCTAGGTGCCCATACGATCCTTTCAATTGGTATCAGAGCCTTGGCTCTTTATTCGGGCTTAACTGCCTAAGAGATTATGGGCAACCTAGAAGATGAGGGAGAGGGTGAGGCTAGCACTTCGGTGACCATGGTAGATATCAAGAAATTGGAAACAAGCTTGAGCTCTACCTTGGGCAACGAAATCCAACAGTTGTGTCAACTTGTTGAGATACTTGTTAAGGAAAAGTCAGCCTCACCACCTCCCCCTCAAGAGGAAACACCTTCTAACCTGAAGGAAAATGCTCCGGCTAAGCCTATGGATGAAGTGGTGGGGGATGAACATAATTCCACTAACTCCACCACCAAAAAGAGTGATGGGAAGGAAGAGCACCATGCGGTTCCTGGATGGTACTCTCCTGCCCCTCCGATCCCTCATCCCCATATAAATAATAGAGGTGACCCACCTAAGTTAGCTGCACATACTTTTGCTCAATGGCCTATTTTAATGAAATCTCATGTGCGCAGCTCTTGCATTGACTTGTGGAACATTATTGAAGAAGGACTCAAAATTGAGGATCCAACCAACTTAACAAGAAGAGAAGTGGTCAATAGTCTACTCAATGCCACAACCTTGCACATGATTCAACTTGGAGTGGGCCAAAGGACTTTCCCCACATTGAGCACTACAATACCTCCAAGGAAGCTTGTGATGCTCTCATTGACTTGTTTGTTGGAAATGAGATCATGAGAAGAAATAGATATGATGCCTTGAGCAATGAAGCTGAAGGTTTCTTTATGAAGGATGGTGAGGATCTTGAATACATGTATAGAAGACTCAAATCCACAGCCACCGCCTTCAGAAATGTTGGTGCCTCTCACATTGATGATGCGTGGATCAAGAGGAAATATGTGAGTGCGCTCATGCCCTTTGAGCCCACTAACTTGAAAAGTATCCAAGGAAGACACAACTACCATCTCATGACCTCCAATAAAGTTAAGAAAGAGATGGCCGCCTTCAAGGTTGCTGCCAAGAATGTCAAAGAACCCCGAGCTCGTGCCATTGGAATGAGTATTTGTGTCAATCTTGCCATGAAGGCCAAGGTTGTGGAGTATGATGAAGAAGAAGGAAGTGATGATGCACTTTCTGTGAGTCACCCCGAAGATGTCAAGGTGGCTCATGGTGAATATATGGCCTTCTATGCAAGAAACTTTTGGAAAGATCCCGCCAAGGACAAGATGGAGATGCAACGAAGAAGAAACCCAAGTGGTAGAAAAGAAAATGCTTCAAGATTGAGAACTTGCTTCAACTGTGGTGACCGCTATCATTTTGTTGTCGGATGTCCTTATGAGAAGAGAGAAGATAATGGTGGTGCACTCATATTGAATAAAAATCCAAAGGCCCCTTTCAAGAAGCCTTTTAACAAGAAGAATGCCACCAACAAGAAGTCCGGTGACATTGCATTGAGAGCACATGAAGAGTTATCTTCCGATGATGAGGAGGAGGAGGAAGAAGAAGAAACAACGAATGGTGTGGCTGCCATTGCCACTACCTCTACACCCACCTTCTCCCTCTTCGATTCCCCAAATGAGAACATCCCCAACAAGAACGTCACTTGCCTTATGGCAAGAGCATCGGAGGTATCATCATCCCCTCTCTCCACCTCTATTATCAATGATGATTTGAATGGTTACATAACTCTTGAGGTGAAGGAAGACTTAGTTGCTTTCGATGCTTATATGACTAACTTGCAAGGGGAGCACAAGGAGCATTTTGTAAATCTTTTGAACCAACTTGCGCACACACAAGAGCTCCTTGATGAGAGATGTAAACTAGGGAGATAGCATCTACTTGAGATGGATGCTCTAGCTAATGCTCTAGAAGAAGAACAAGAGACTAGGGTGTCTCTTGAAAAAAAACTTGAAGGCCTTGGTGAGGCAAATGATTAAATAGTAGCTAAACTCATTAAAGAACGTGATCACGCTATTTATAAGTATAAAAGGCTAAAAAGGACACGATTGAGTTTGGTGTTGTTCATGACAAACTTGCCAAGGATTATGTGTAGCACCACCGTTATAAAAGGGAGGAAGCTAAACCCTGAAGGTACGACGGAAACCCAACCACGAGAATTCCTGGACTCGAAGAAAGGATAAGAGGGCAGATTCAAAGCATGCAAAGGTAAGAGGAGAAGTGCATAGAAGGTAAGGAGTAAAAGCAGACCTAATCAGATCTATCCAACCAAATTTTCTTCAAAATAGTTTTGACACTCTACATCGATCGTTAGCTAGGTTATCCTATAGGCTAGACCAGTGGGGTATCATAACCGCTAGGCTCTGATACCACTTTGTAACACCCTTGAATCAACCCTATGCAAGTTTTAGCGTTCCCGCCAAACCCGCATAGAAACGACTCAAAGATGCCCACCAGGAACTTGCGTGCAGGTGGAAAACGAAGTAATATCATTACACAATAGTCCATGATGGAACCCATAGAACATATATATACAACAATGACTCAACGAGTCAAGAATACAGATATACAGTACAAAGATCCAAATCACCTTGAAAACGATACAGCGTCCGAGTACGGACAATATGAAAATGGGGCTAAGAGCCATGAAGAATAACCAATGGCGTCCATAACCCTGCCTAGGCCAAGCCGGAAGGGTAGCTCTGCTAACGACATCAATCACAAACCAGCTAAAACAAAAGGGGTGTCGACATAGGGCAAAGGAAAAGGAGAGCATTCAGTACTGAGGCCACTACACGACGAGTCTAGAATTCGGCGGCTCTCGCCTACATAGGTATGGTGGACTAAAGCGGCAGCGCAGCATGCACTAAACAACCTATAGAGACTCGATACAACTAACGACTATTAGAGAGGGATAAGAGAGACCTATTCGAAACAAACCTAATACTAACACCAATCATACCCATCCTGGTATTTCCCCCTCGAAACCAAACGAGGAAGTCCTGCCGAGGAAACTCACACAGTTGGCAATTTTATTCATTCTTTCCATGGTGGTTATCCAACTTACTAGTCATATCAGATACAAGTCAAATTTATAATAGTAAACTTTAGTTATGGTTGTCTATGATCGAGAAATTGTGCTCCAAGTCATCCATAACCGCGGACATGGCTTTTCGAAAATATTTAACCCTGCAGGGGTGTACCAAAGTTTCCACACACACTTCAACCCTTTTTGCCAGATCAATTAACATACTTCCATCAGTATGTTGGTGGGGCTTTGGACACGACGCTTTCCTAGACCCAAATCAAGTACATGGGAGCCAACCCACTAAGCTACCCATAACGAAGTCGGCAGGCTCTGAAGACAGACCTAGAGGTTGCAATATCGGCCGAGAGATCAGAGGCCATAGGTATAATCCTCAACATAACAACCCACATCCTAAACAGTACAGTAGTAAATGCTCATCGAGCAACAGATATTAAACATGGCATAACATGGCATACATGGCATGAAAACGTCAAACTAGTTTGTGGCCCCCAGTACACTACTTTGAAATCGGGTAATAAGCCGAAGGGGTTCCCATTCACCCCACATGTAGTTAGCACACTCGATATCGGAACAGGTGTCAAGAACTCGAGTCCTAGGTGGACACTAGTGGGCACGTAAAAACCAAATAACATCTATTACCCACCAGTGCCTCTGATGGCTCTGAAATATAGCCATCTAACGTCCACATTTAAACTGGATATTAATCACATTCTTGACGAAATATCTCTCTAAACCCTGCCACTAATGCTAATATTCAGAGGGGTATGCAACCCTTTCTTTTATATTTTTCCTGCACAGATAATGCCGTTTAAAGGAGGGAATCACTACATTAAAGTCAAAGATACGAGATTTCCAACTACCAGAAGAAACCAGGAGCCTTACATCGGAGGCAGACGCTTTAATGACCAACTATACAGCCGAAGCAAAAATTCCGACCGTATAGCTTCGGTCGTATAGTTGGCGCCCCCACCGTTAGGTAAAACAAACAGAACAACTTTCGTGAAAGGACCCCTATATAAAGAAGCCTCGAGCAACGAGAAAACAGAGTTCGCACCATCCAGAAGTCTCTGCCATAGATCACCAGCCGCCTCTAGATCTCCAAACCCTTCTCCATCTCCATAGCCATATTCCACCACTTGTAATAGTAGATCTCCTCTCCGATTAGCAACATTGTAAGACTATTGCTATCAATCTTATGATTTTTATTACAATGTTTGCAATTGTTGATCTCATCTCTATGTGTGAGTAATTATCTTTGGGCTAAGGGCTTAGCCATGTAGAAATCGTGCATGTGAATTATCATAGATGGGATCGTGTATTAGTTTGTATGACATGATGATTATTGTATCCTATCTTGCCTCAATCCAAGGACTTGTCAGGTACCCAAGACCCCGAGGGTTGAGCCAGGTATAGGGAGTATGAGTGATGACTGATCTGCAGGTTGGGAACCCCAGTGACAGAAGGGGTAGTACGGTTGGATGTGAGGGATTTGCTTGGGATTAACCTTGACATCACTATGCATATCATTAGTTATCTTTCTTCTATAGATGAGACTAGTAGGTTATTGCTATAAGCGGTTGCGGAGGCAATAGCAATTATGGATACACTACCACATATAATTTATCTTGCTCTAACAAGTACACACATACTTTATTTCTATCTTTTATTTCCATTAGATGTTTTGCACAGCTACATGTGAAACCGAACGCCCTAGGCCCTCTCTCTCCATCATTGACAACAACAAAAAGACGCAAACTACTGGTCCGGTGAAAACACAAAAGGAATTCTAAAACTCTTGAAGGTCTGCTAAAGTAACTTCACTACACATTCGCTTCCCGAGGATTCGATAACCTAGGTCTACTAGGGAAAAAGAAGCTATACTACATCCGTAATGCAGATCGAAGGTATCAGCCTCTGCATTATATCAATTTCCAGCATTTTAATTAACAAGTTATAATGAGAGCCTTGATCATCTCCACCATTAAGCATCTGCCAACCTTGGTCTACTAGGCGACGCGAAGCAGCACCTGAGCAAGCAACTACGACTCACAAGGCTGACTGTCTACCAAACAACACGCAGTAGGAGGTGTTTAAGGCTATATAGAGGCTGCAAGGAATATAAATGGTACGGATACTAAAGCATTGCAACACAAATAGCAATAGATCAACATGAGGAAGTAAAGACTATAAATGCAAAATAGGTAGAAAGGGGGAGAATGCTCGCCTATGAAACACTGTCAAAGATACATTATCCGAAGAACTTGTCAATACTCGCATCCACTCAACGGCCTAATCCACGAAGAATCATAACACTAAAAAAAACACCAGTTGCACTATTTAATACTACGGAAGAAGATCGGGCATGATGCATGGATGATGTATGACATGGCAAAGTTGCGATGCAATTAGGAAATATTAAGCGAAACCGGGGTCCCGATAATTAAATAGAAGGTTCAAGTTGTTTAGATACCCGTAATTTAAATGTTGTCTTAACAAGGCAAAACATGGCATCGGTTTGCTACACAAATTTAAATGGAGGCAGTATAAGACTAGAATAGCCCGCATATAAGCTCCATATTTAATTATTAGGTGAATCGGCATAATGCGCCCAAACCACACAAAGATGTATGAAATCATGAATAATTGATGCAACAAGTATATTATATTCATCAAAATAGGGGTCTCGGAAAAAGGGGTCACACATCGGAGTTCGACGATCTTGGGGTTCCGAGGTGTTTGGGTTTGGTATTCGCCTCCGAGAACGGAGTCTTGTCGTCCGTGAAGGAGAGCATGAAGCTGATGACGGGGTTCGGGCTTCGGTTCCGTGATCGGGGCTCTTCGAGTCTACAAGGGGTCTTGGTTAGCAGCATCTCTTCACCATGACACAAGACAGACACATTTGACATCCACAAACGAGATTCACATCACCGGGGAGCCACAATTAGGCACTTGAGGTTGCACTTGGTCCAGGACGTCGGGTAGCAGCGGTATTACATCACCCACCACCACTTCACCTCCACACAACCACCCGAGAACAAGCGGACATGGGCATGGCGATGGGAAACGGCTCGGCGACGTGCGAAACAACAGGGTCAGCAGCCATGGAGACGGACGAGGGCGACACGGCCAACTTGCGTGCTGTCACCGAGAAGTAGAGGACGGGAAGGCTAGATCTAGGCCGGTGAGCGAAGGGAAGAGCTCGCCCACGTCGAGGAGGGCGCAGCCAAAGGAGGAGCTTCGGAAGCATTTACGGCGGAGAAAGAGGGTGCGGGTGGAGGCACGAGCGTCGTATGCGGCCGAAGCGGCAGCGTCGGTTGGTGTAGCATCCCATCTGTCTAACATCTATAATGCTACATGGTCTAATAATAAAATGCTACTTCCTACATATAATTGTTGCATCATCATTATATCATGCTCATGTCATCATGCCACCTTGCATTTGAGCATCATATAAAACCCTTTCCATTTGGTTCTTATCTCATATGCATTTATTAATTGTATTTGCCCCTTGATACATTGTAGTTGGTTCTTGATATATTGCTTAATGCCCAAATTGAGTTGGGGCATATCTTTTATTAACTCCACCACCTTTATTTGTCACCACCCTATAATTCCACCATCCAAACTATATGTGGGTTTTTGCAATTCTTTTGGCTCTTGTCTAGCTCACATATATTAAGATGGGTCCACTTCTACTTCCACGTGCTCCCATTTAGATATCATGTTGTTTTCACATTATTGATATATGGAGAACTACATGGCCACCTTCATGCTATGTGAGTGGAAATCCTTATCAAGCTTCCATATGGTTTGTTTTTGAATGTATGCCCATGTTGGAATATAATGAGGCTAGTTATGCATCTAGTGGGACACACCCACTAGCATGTCCAATTGTATTCAAATGTGAGCATATTCCATCTACTCCACATGGAACACCCACTCTATTCCATTTTGGTTTGGCCTTAATTCCATATTTTGAGGCATGTGAGAATAAATGCCCATAGGCTATCTAGTTGTTCTCACACCTAGTAATTGTGGCATTCCTTGCTTTGCATGGGCCATGCAACACCTCCTTCCCATTTATTTCTTTTTCTTCTATTTGAATTTTTGAAGGTGTAGCTTTTCTTGAACTCTCTTGCAAGCTTGTGCTTTTATCAATGAAGCATCTACCCTAGATCCTCCCTTTCATCCTACACCCTAACCTCACTTGCCACCACCCTCGACACCCCACATACATGTGTATTTTGCCACATGCTTTAACAAGTTATCTCTAAGCATGGAATAATAAAACCTCCCCTTCATCACATGGAATCATGAGCACCTTTTTCTCTAATCTCTAACCTAACCCTATCTCTCTCTCTCATCTCTAGCCTAATTCTCTCTCACCCGTGCCTAGCCAAACCAGCTAGCCTAAGTAAACCCAGCCCAAACCCACCAACCCTAAACCCCAGCCGAGCCCCTTCCCTCTCTTTTTTTCTACCCTCGCTGCCAGGAAACCCCATCGAGCCGACGCCAGCTGCATGCCCCTGTCTCTCCCTCCTGTTTATCTTCTTTGCCATGCACCTCACGTGCTACCCTCTGCCTCCTCTCCCTTATCCTCAGGCCTCTTTCTGCACGCAGCAACCACCTCAGAACCCCAACAGATCGTCTCCCTCTACCTCCTCCCCTCGCCATGGTTCCTCTCTATCCCGAAAACCCTAACTCGAGCTAACGCCATTTTGCTGCCGAGGAGCCGAAGAGTTGACGCGCGGGTGTCGGGGAAGATTTGATGGACGTGGCAGTTGTTGTGCACTTCCTCGGAACCGGTCCAGGACGCCAGAAGCTCTCTCGCCGCCGCCACGCCGTGCGAGCTCACCTACCGCCGTCGCCAAGACCAGCCGCAGATCCTCGTCGCCCCTCTGCATCCGGCCGCGACAAGCACCTAGGTGAGCTACCCTCGCCCTGTTAGACATGCCTGAGCCGCTGTTAGCACCCCATGTCCGCGTCGCCCTCCGTCGAGCACCCTGCGCACGCACCCGTCATCGCGGTCACCGCCAGGGAAAGGACTCACGCGACGCGCCGTACCTGAATCCCTCTGTTCTTCATGTTTTTCCCGATGCTGCAGGCCTCCTCCGCGAAATCCCCAAACACCAAAAACGTAGATCTAACTTCCCTCTTCAAAACGACTACCTATATGCCCAAAACCATCCACCGTAGCTCTCGCCATCGTCTACCGAAGATCGGTCGAAAATTCTGCGTTTCTGAAACAGTCGCGTTCAAATCTGAATCCCCTCTATTGTTTCCTCTACATCGTCGCGTAAGTTGTTCCTTTGGAAAAGCTTCCTTCTTCAAGGTTGTAGATCTGTGTGAGATCTACAACTTTCGTTTTTATGGCACCTTCTAAATCCCGCTAGATTCGCCGTCATCTTCATTCGAACGCGGGCCGAATTTCTGCCAAATTCCCAGATCCCAGTTTCAGTTCCGTCAGCCTCGTGGTGATTTTTGCGCATAAGCCCCTATGCTTTTCCCGCCTCCACCCGCAGTCCTCTGAGCCCCACCGGTCAGCCACCGCGCTGTTTTACAAAAAGGCGCCCGAACTCCACCGTTTTTCCCTCCGTGCGGACCCAGCTCGCCCACGTGTCCAGCCCCTGCTGGCGCACACGCAGTGGTCCCTTTCGTTGGCCCGCTTCGTGCATTAGGTCTAGCTTGCCACGGTGAGAAAAGTCATGTTTGTGTTCTTTTGCCAAGAACATCTGTTTGCATCGGTCCCACCCATTAGTGACTCGGGCTAAGTTCCACCTGAGTACAAAAAGTTTCGGTGAGCCTTTTAAAAATAAAGATAATTCCAGGAATTTTGCATATTTGTTTTAATATTCAGAAATTAATAACTTTTTATTGATATTTTCAAATAATACAATTGATATATGTTTTTGAACCAGAAAAATGTGAGGAATTCAAATCTGCAATCCAAATTAATGTTTAACTAATTTAAATTTTCGAAATTGTTTAATTGCATTAAAAATGCCTTTTCTTATTTAATTAATAACTTTATTTCTATAAGTCCAAATATGACCAATTTCTATAACTCCAAATAGACGTCGAACAGGGAAAATATCAGGAATCCCAAGAGTACTACCCAGATCCGTCTCTCGCTTCAACTGAGCTGCCAGGCAAACACTACCACATACTTGCATACATATAGTACCTATTTCCTCTATCGTATTCTTGCATCATTGAGTCGTGATTGCATTAAATTGAATCCCAAGTACTACATAGCCTTTACTTTTAAACCCCACCGAAGCTTGCTCCTCCATCCTATGAGCCACTACTACAGGAGTTGTTTGAGCCATGCGAGTCGTAGAACAGCATGTGTAGGGTATGTGAATGTCTGATGGATAACGAGGTACCTAAACAACTTAACGTGAGTAGTAATGGGATAACTAATGAAAGCGACACCGGTGAGCAATATTTGTTATTTGGTTTTTTATGCTCACTTGTGTCCTGTAGGACCCCGAATACTTGATTCCTGTTCCTTGACTATTCGCACTATCCAAATCCAGGAGGCCTTATGGACCCCCCTGAGCCAGAGCTTGATTCATTTCTATTTCTTGGGGCCACAAACTAGTTTGGGGTGTTATTTACTATCCTGTACTTATGCCATGTTTTACTGCTTTATTTAAGATTGTGTGTGGAGCACCTGTACTGTTTTGGATGCGGAGTGTTTTCGCGGCATCGACAAGCCCAGTCACATTTTCGGGTTCCCAGTCGTTTACAGCCATTGACGCAAACCTTGGGTCCGTCTCGGAGTCGACCAACTTCGTTGCGGGTAGCTTAATGGGGTGGCCCCCTGAAATATTTTATGAATCCTGTGATCGCTTTGTCGTGAATGCCTCGTTGGGTTTTGAGTTGGTTTTTCCGAGGTTGATCGAGTGTGTGTTGCTATTTGTGCACCTCTACAGGGTAAATCTTTCTGAAAGCCGTGTCCGCGGTTATGGACGACTTGGAGCACAGTTTCTTGATCATAGACAAGTATAACTAAAGTACCGCTTTTAATTTGACTAAATACATGTCTAGTAAATAGTACAACACTCATGGAATGGTTAATAAAACTACCAACAAATGGGTTGTTCGTCCGCTTTCTCGTTGGTAAGCGAGAAGGAGGATGGATCTGTTACTTTATACTGTTATAACTGTTGTTTCTAATTAACGGACATCCGTCTATCATTGGTTAGGCGGATGGTTAACGAGTATCTATAGACTTGTTAGTATTATATTTTGCTGCAATTGCGTCACCCCAGGTTATGTCCCCTTTAGAGGCATAAAGACTTGCTGAGTACCCCTAGGGTCTCACACGATAAATTGTTTGATTCAGATGAACAGGTGTATTCGCAAGATGGATACTGGATGGAGGAGACAGATGATGTTGGCAACGATCACTCGGTGTAGAGATTCCGGGGATGGGGATCCGCGAGATCTGTGGGCGGGATGTGCTTACTTATGTGGCATCTTATGCCGATTTGCTTCTTGTCCGTACTCGGATCTTGTTTCCCGCTTCCGCTTGATACTCTGATGTTTGATGTATGAGGAGCTATCCTAAACTATTGTCTCTATCTAGGATATTTGGATCTTGCCGTATGGCGTTGCAATATTTCTATTTCTTTTAGATGGTATGGCTCTCAGAACTGTTGTAAGTTAGCTTGCATACATACTCACTTGTGTATGTATTTGATTTCTTCGCCTGTTGCCTACGCCGCTCGCTCTTGTCCCGATGTCTTGGAAGTGGTTAGGACGGTATGGGTTCTACACGTGGTGGCCCCAGGCCCCATTGTACTATTTTAACCACTTCTGGATCATCCAGGCTTGAACTTAGAGCGTAGGGTCCGAGGTTGTTACAATTGGTATCAGAGCCATCCCGCCCTTCAGGGTCTCAGCCAAATGGTCGTTGTCAGTCTAGCAAATATTTTGGTAGCTATGTATACTAGGGAAAAACAAAAACGCGAGAGTAGGACTGCTTCCATTTTTCTTCTTACCCACCCACCCACCCCTTTTCTGGTAAGGAAGTGTAACGTTTTCAATCCTCTTCTAAAATTCAAAGTAGGATTCACGTGTTCTGGGTTCCGTAGTACCATAGGTTGTGTGTGTGTGTGTGTGTGAATTCCTTGTCTATCTGTTGCATCCAACTTGTTATCGCTATCTGCCTTTTGGTTATCGACTGTTGGTACATTCCATACCGACATGCCTTTGTAAACCGACGCGATCTATATGATTTGTTGTATACCAGCGCGATCTGTCGTACTCTTTGTTATCCGACGCTATCTTGTTTGGGGTGTTTGTTTCCGTAGTTGCTAATCTTTAGGTTCATCTTAAGAAGGAAGGAAGTTGGGATATGTGTTTTACTTATTCATGTGCGGAGTAATGATTTGAGTGCGGGATGGAGTCACGACCATACCACTACTTTTATCATTCGCTCTTGTATATTGAATTGGTAGAGTTACTAATCTTGATTCGTTAAGTGGTTTTGCGCATATAGTGGTATTTTAATGCCGAAATTTGCAGAAATTTTTTCTTTGTTAGTTTGTGTACCACACTCCTTGTTCAGTCGTGTGCGATATGTTTAATATCTTCTAGGTGCTTTGAACTTTGTTGATATTTTAATATCATCTTAGTAATTTGTATCCTTTAATCCTGGTTAAATTCCATTTTGGTACTATTTTGGATTATTATTATTCTCCATTATGGTACTGACTTGAGTTTTATATCAATCACAGGATGGCACCACCACGCCGTTCTGAGGAGGACATATCACCTGAACTGGGGGCTGCGTTGGCAAGTATTGCTAATGCCTTGGGAGCAATGCAATGTAACCCAGCGCTTTGAAGAAAGTGTCGGAGGAATGAGTTTGTTCGCTACCTCCACCTCCCAAGCGAGGAGACATCAAGAGCTCGAGAAGTTCAACCCGCGCCACTTTGAGGTGTCTGATCAGCCACTTGATGCTGACGATTGGTTGCGTGAGATGTCAAGGTTGCTGATGACTGCTGATGTTCCTGAGCAAGAATGGGTAAAATGTGCCACTCACCTTCTGAAGGGAGATGCAGCTCTATGGTGGGAGAATTACCTGAAGGCAAACCACTCTGGTTTTCAGCCTACTTGGGAGCAGTTCACTGGAGCTTTCAAAGAGCAATATCTGTCAGAAATTGTCATGGAAAGGATGAAGGAAGTGTTTCTCAACCTCAAGCAGGGCAATGCCAATGTCAATACCTATATCAGAAACTTCATGAATCTTTCTCGGTATGGTGGCGATGAGATCTCTGATGACAAGAAGAAGCAAAAGAGGTTCAGGCAAGGGCTCAATGCATCTATCAAATATGCAATCACTCATGCAAGGCCGGGGTGTTTTCTGGAACTCCAACATACAAATGCAGGAGGAAGCAAGTAGGCAAGTGTTTGAGGAGTCCAAGAAACACAGCCGTGACGCAGCAAGCTCTTCAGCTATGACAGCTCCTTCTAAGCGCCGCGTGTGGGTTCCTAACACCCCACCGTCGCTCCCGGCTCCACCAAGACCTTCAAGCTACGCGGCAAGGCCACCAAACTCCTTCACCATGGCTCCTAGGGGCTACAACCACAATTACCCTGGAGCGCCTGGCGGAGTCCCTGGCTACGCTGCTCCACGTCCACCTGGTGCTTGTTACACTTGTGGGAACACTGGGCATCAACACTGGAGTTGTCCCATGAACAACAAAGCTCTTCCTCCACCACCTCTAAGACCTGCGACAAGTTCTTCTATGGTTTGTGCACCTCCACTGCGGGCTCTCAACATCAACACCAAGCCCGGGTCCACTGTTGCTCGTGCCAACTGTGTCAACGTCGCTCAAGCTGAGCATGCACCTGGAGTTGTGATGGGTATGCTTTCTGTTAACTCAGTTCCTGCACGAGTTTTGTTCGATTCTAGTGCATCGCTTTCTTTTGTTTCTCACAAGTTTGCAAATGAGAATGAGTTAGCAATGGATGCGCTTCCTAAGTGCTTGATGGTCCTTTCTCCTGGGGCAACAATGGCATCTTCCAAAATCAGCCATGGCAATCAAATTGAGATTGGTGGTTCTTCGTTCCCGGCTTCCTTAATTATTCTGGGAAATTCTGACATTGATGTTATCTTGGGCACGGATTGGTTGACAGAAAATGCAGCAGTGATTGATTGTGCTGAACGCTCGGTTTCTCTGAAAATTCCTGAAGGCCATATAGTCTATTCTCCAAGTCTGACTCCTACAATTCAGCTTTTCTCTTTGGCGGCTCTGAATGATGATGCTATGGATGCTATTCAGAGTGTTCCGGTGGTCTGTGAGTTCCCAGATGTTTTTCCTGAAGAGTTACCAGGTATGCCTCCTGACCGAGAGGTCGAGTTTGTGATTAAGCTTGAACCTGGAACCGCTCCTATCTCCAAGCGGTCTTATAAAATGGGTTTTGCTGAGTTGGCTGAACTCAAATGTCAGCTTGATGAACAAGAGAAGTTGGGTTTCATTCAGCACAGTACTTCTTCTTGGGGTAGCCCAACCATCTTTGTGAAGAAGCGAGACAAGACTGATAGACTTTGTGTTGACTATCGGGCTCTCAATGCTAAAACCATCAAGAATAAATATCCCCTTCCGCAGATTAATGATCTCTTCGATCAGCTAGCTGGAGCTGTGGTATTCTCCAAGCTCGACTTGAGAAGTGGATATCATCAAATCAAGATCCACAAGGAAGATGTTCCCAAAACAGCTTTCACCACCCGCTATGGCCTGTATGAGTACACGGTCATGTCCTCCGGTCTCACTAATGCACCTGCCACCTTCTCGAGGCTTATGAACTCGGTTTTCATGGAGTATCTTGATAAGTTCATCGTGGTCTATCTGGATGATATTCTAGTCTATTCTAAGTCAAAGGAAGAACATGAAGAACACCTTCGGTGTGTCCTAAACAAGCTTCGTGAGAACCGCATGTATGCAAAGTTCTCCAAGTGTGAGTTCTGGCTGCCTGAAGTCACCTACCTTGGTCATGTCATCTCTGCCAAGGGCATCGCCGTCAACCCAGAAACTGTTCGGACAATTGTTGACTAGCTTCCACCCAAAAATGTCAAAGAAGTCTGGAGTTTCCTTGGTTTGGCTAGTTACTGCCGTCGCTTCGTTCAGAATTTCTTGAAGATTGCGAAGCCTCTTACCGATCTCCTCAAGAAAGGCAAGAAATACCTTTGGTCTCCTGCATGTCAAGCAAGCTTTGAAACACTCAAAGAGAAGCTCACTTCCACACCAGTCTTGATTCCTCCAGATACATCAAAGCCTTTCCAGATATTCTGTGATGCCTCCTTGCAAGGATTGGGTGCGGTCCTCATGCAAGAAAAACAAGTTGTTGCTTATGCCTCTCGACAGTTGAAGACGCATGAGATCAACTATCCTACACATGACCTCGAACTCGCAGCAGTTGTCTTTGCTTTGAAAGTATGGAGGCACTACTTGCTTGGCAACCGTTGTGAGATCTTTTCTGATCACAAGACTCTGGAGTATATCTTCACACAACCTGATCTCAACCTTCGTCAGAGGAGGTGGATTGAAGCAATTAATGATTTTGATCTGACCATCAACTACACTCCGGGCAAAGCTAATGTGATGGCCGACGCCCTCAGCCGAAAATCTTATGTCAACAACCTCATGGTGGAAGAACAACAACCTCTCTTGTGTGAGGAATTCCGCAAGCTCAACCTTGAAATTGTGGATCAAGGGTATCTTCTGAACCTTCTGGCAACCCCTCTCTTGGAAGAAAAAGTTCGCTCCATTCAACTTGGTGATCCTTACACTAAAAAGATCATCTCCAACATTCAGCTTCCGAAGTATGAGTCCTTCCACGTCGACGACCAAGGCGCTCTATTCTTTGAACACCGGATGTTTGTTCCGAACTACCCGGGTTTGAGAGAGCAAGTTCTTAAGGAGGCGCATGATTCCATTCTTTCTATCCACCCTGGCAGCACTAAGATGTACATGGACTTGAAAACACAGTATTGGTGACCTGGATTGAAACAATATTGTGCCAAGTATGTCTCGTAGTGTGATGTCTGCCGTAGAGTTAAAGCTGTCCATCAGAAACCTTCCGGCCTTCTACAGCCATTGAAGCCTTCGGAATGGAAATGGGAGAAAGTAGAGATGGACTTCATAACTGGTTTTCCAAGGTCGCAGAAGGGCAACAATGCAATCTTTGTTGTCATCGACATGCTTTCTAAAGTGCCTCACTTCTTTCCCGTCAAGGAAACAATTTCTGCAATTCAGTTGGCTGAGCTCTATATCAACAGAATTGTGTCTCTGTATGGGGTTCCTCTTGAGATCAGTTTAGACCGTGGAAGCATCTTCACTTCCAAGTTCTGGGGAAGTTTCCAAAATGCTTTGGGAACAAAGTTGAACTTCAGCACAGCTTACCATCCTCAGTCGCAAGGACAAGTTGAAAGGATCAATCAGATTCTGGAAGATATGCTTCGTGCTTGCGTTATCTCTTTCGGCATGAAGTGGGAAGAATGCCTTCCTTATGCTGAATTCTCTTACAACAACAGCTTCCAGAAAAGTCTAAAGATGGCACCATTTGAGGTTCTCTATGGACGCAAATGCAGAACTCCGATTGGTTGGTCGGGCGCAGGTGAAAGAACATTGTTTGGCCCCGACATTGTAACTCAAGCGGAGGAGAAGGTTCACATCATTCTTGAAAATCTGAAGGTTGCTCAAAGTCGCCAGAAGAGCAATTATGACAGAAAGCACACGGACATGGAGTATGTCCCTAGTGATCTTGTTTACCTTCGTGTCACTCCCATGAGAGGCACGCACCGCTTTGGTATCAAAGGAAAGCTGGCTCCTAGATACATCGGTCCTTTCAAAGTTCGTGGAAGAAGAGGAGAAGTTGCTTATGCTCTTGAGCTTCCTGAAAAACTCAAGGTCCATGATGTTTTCCATATCTCTCAACTCAAGAAGTGCTTCAAGGATCCCGGCAGGACCGTGGACCATGAACTCATCAATCTCCAAGAAGACCTGTCTTATCAAGAACACCCACAAAAATCCTAGAAGTCGCAGAAAGAAGGACTCGCAACAAGTCCATCAAGTTCTGCAAGGTGCAGTGGTCGCACCATTCCGTTGATGAAGCCACTTGGGAACGCGAGGATGAGCTCCATGCCAAGTATCCTACCCTCTTCGTGTCTTCTTCTTCTTCCTAGAATCTCGGGGAGAGATTCCTGTTTAGTGGGGGAGAGTTGTAGCATCCCATCTGTCTAACATCTGTAATGCTACATGGTCTAATAATAAAATGCTACTTCCTACATATAATTGTTGCATCATCATTATATCATGCTCATGTCATCATGCCACCTTGCATTTGAGCATCATATAAAACCCTTTCCATTTGGTTCTTATCTCATATGCATTTATTAATTGTATTTGCCCCTTGATACATTGTAGTTGGTTCTTGATATATTGTTTAATGCCCAAATTGAGTTGGGGCATATCTTTTATTAACTCCACCACCTTTCTTTGTCACCACCCCATAATTCCACCATCCAAACTATATGTGGGTTTTTGCAATTCTTTTGGCTCTTGTCTAGCTCACATATATTAAGATGGGTCCACTTCTAATTCCACATGCTCCCATTTAGATATCATGTTGTTTTCACATTATTGATATATGGAGAACTACATGGCCACCTTGCATGCTATGTGAGTGGAAATCCTTATCAAGCTTCCATATGGTTTGTTTTTGAATGTATGCCCATGTTGGAATATAATGAGGCTAGTTATGCATCTAGTGGGACACACCCACTAGCATGTCCAATTGTATTCAAATGTGAGCATATTCCATCTACTCCACATGGAACACCCACTCTATTCCATTTTGGTTTGGCCTTAATTCCATATTTTGAGGCATGTGAGAATAAATGCCCATAGGCTATCTAGTTGTTCTCACACCTAGTAATTGTGGCATTCCTTGCTTTGCATGGGCCATGCAACACCTCCTTCCCATTTATTTCTTTTTCTTCTATTTGAATTTTTGAAGGTGTAGCTTTTCTTGAACTCTCTTGCAAGCTTGTGCTTTTATCAATGAAGCATCTACCCTAGATCCTCCCTTTCATCCTACACCCTAACCTCACTTGCCACCACCCTCGACACCCCACATACATGTGTATTTTGCCACATGCTTTAACAAGTTCTCTCTAAGCATGGAATAATAAAACCTCCCCTTCATCACATGGAATCATGAGAACCTTTTTCTCTAATCTCTAACCTAACCCTATCTCTCTCTCATCTCTAGCCTAATTCTCTCTCACCCGTGCCTAGCCAAACCAGCTAGCCTAAGTAAACCCAGCCCAAACCCACCGACCCTAAACCCCAACCGAGCCCCTTCCCTCTCTTTTTCTCTACCCTCGCTGCCAGGAAACCCCACCGAGCCGACGCCAGCTGCACGCCCCTGTCTCTCCCTCCTGTTTATCTTCTTGGCCACGCACCTCACGTGCTACCCTCTGCCTCCTCTCCCTTATCCTCGAGGCCTCTTTCTGCACGCAACAACCACCTCAGAACCCCACCAGATCGTCTCCCTCTACCTCCTCCCCTCGCCATGGTTCCTCTCTGTCCCGAAAACCCTAACTCGAGCTAACGCCGTTCTGCTGCCGAGGAGCCGGAGAGTTGACGCGCGGGTGTCGGGGAAGATTTGATGGACGTGGCAGTTGCTGTGCACTTCCTTGGAACCGGGCCAGGATGCCAGAAGCTCTCTCGCCGCCGCCACGTTGTGCGAGCTCACCTGCCGCCGTCGCCAAGACCAGCCGCAGATCCTCGTCGCCCCTCTGCATCCGGCCGCGACAAACACCTAGGTGAGCTACCCTCGCCCTGTTAGACATGCCTGAGCCGCCGTTAGCACCCGTGGCCGCGTCGCCCTCCGTCGAGCACCCTGCGCACGCACCCGTCGTCGCGGTCACCGCCAGGGAAAGGACTCACGCGACGCGCCTTACCTGAACCCCTATGTTCTTCATGTTTTTCCCGATGCTGCAGGCCTCCTCCGCGAAATCCCCAAACACCAAAAACATAGCCCTAACTTCCCTCTTCAAAACGACTACCTATACGCCCAAAACCATCCACCGTAGCTCTCGCCATCGTCTGCCGAAGATCGGTCGAAAATTCTGCGTTTTTGAAACAGTCGCGTTCAAATCTGAATCCCCTCTGTTGTTTCCTCTATAACATCACGTAAGTTGTTCCTTTGGAAAAGCTTCCTTCTGCAAAGTTGTAGATCTGTGCGAGATCTACAACTTTCATTTTTACGACACCTTCTAAATCCTGCTAGATTCACCGTCATCTTCATTCGAACGCGGGCCAAATTTCTGCCAAATTCCCAGATCCCAGTTTCAGTTCCGTCAGCCTCGCGGTGATTTTTGCGCATAAGCCCCTATGCTTTTCCCGCCTCCACCCGCAGTCCTCTGAGCCCCATCGGTCAGCCGCCGCGCTATTTTACAAAAAGGCGCCCGAACTCCACCGTTTTTCCTCCGCGCGGACCCGGCTCACCCACGTGTCCAGCCCCTGCTGGTGCACACGCGCGATGGTCCCACGCTACGCTGGCTCCGCTCGTCTGTCTCAGTGGCTAGCTTCGGCCACGGTAAGAAAAGTTGCCGCTGTGTTCTTTTGCCAGCGCAGCGTCTGTTCGCATCGGTCCCACCCGTCAGTGTCTCGGGCTAAGTTCCACCTGAGTACAAAAAGTTTCTGTGAGCCTTTGAAAAATAAAGATAATTCCAGAAATTTTGCATATTTGTTTTAATATTCATAAGTTAATAATTTTTTATTGACATTTCCAAATAATACAATTAATATATGTTTTTGAACCAGAAAAATGTGAGGAATTCAAATCTGCCATCCAAATTAATGTTTAACTAATTTAAATTTTCGAAATTGTTTAATTGCATTAAAAATTCCTTTTCTTATTTAATTAATAACTTTATTTCTATAACTCCAAATTTGACAAATAATATGTCTAAATCGATCAGCGCGACGAGCCCGTTCTGTTTATGCATTCCATGTTCTGAATTGCAGCATGCATCATATAAATATTAAGTGGACAGCAAGTGTTATGGGAGCAAAACATGACTAAAACTTAATAAAATGCTTTATTCTTGTACCCCACACCTCACCCATGCCATGCTACTTTATTGCCATGTAATTATGCATCATTCATCATGGCATGCTTGTTTGCTTGACGCATTTTATTTATATGCTTGTGCACTTTATTTATGTTGGCACTTGTTTGTTTGGTTCTTCTTTCGAATAGACGCCGAGCAGGGAAAATATCAGGAATCCCAGGAGTACTACCCAGATCCGTCTCTCGCTTCAACTGAGCTGCCATGCAAGAACTACCACATGCTTCCATACATATAGTACCTATTGTCTCTATCTTATTCTTGCATCATTGAGTCGCGATTGTATTAAATTGAATCCCAAGTACTGCATAGCCTTTACTTTTAAACCCCACCGAAGCTTGCTCCTCCATCCTATGAGCCATTACTACAGGAGTTGTTTGAGCCATGCGAGTCGTAGGACATCATGTGTAGGGTATGTGAGTGTCTGATGGATAACGATGTACCTAAACAACTTAACCTGAGTAGTAATGGGATAACTAATGAAAGCGACACCGGTGAGCAATATTTGTTATTTGGTTTTTCATGCTCACTTGTGTCCCGTAGGACCCCGAGTACTTGATTCCTGTTCCTTGACTATTCGCACTATCCACATCCGGGAGGCCTTATGGACCCCCCTGAGCCAGAGCTTGATTCATTTCTATTTCTTGGGGCCACAAACTAGTTTGGGGTGTTATTTACTATCCTGTACTTATGCCATGTTTTACTGCTTTATTTAAGATTGTGCGTGGAGCACTTGTACTGTTTTGGATGCGGAGTGTTTTCGCGGTATCGACAAGCCCAGTCAAATTTTCGGGTTCCTAGTCGTTTACAGCCATTGACGCAAACCTTGTGTCCGTCTCGGAGTCGGCCAACTTCGTTGCGGGTAGCTTAATGGGGTGGCCCCCGGAAATATTTTATGAATCCTGTGATCGCTTTGTCGTGAATGCCTCGTTGGGTTTTGAGTTGGTTTTTCCGAGGTTGATCGAGTGTGTGTTGCTATTTGTGCACCCTTGCAGGGTAAATCTTTCTGAAAGCCATGTCTGCGGTTATGGACGACTTGGAGCACAGTTTCTCGATCATAGACAAGTATAACTAAAGTACCGCTTTTAATTTGACTAAATACCTGTCTAGTAAATAGTACAACACTCATGGAATGGTTAATAAAACTGCCAACGGATGGGTTGTTCGTCCGCTTTCTCGTTGGTAAGCGAGAAGGAGGATGGATCTATTACTTTATATTGTTATAAATGTTGTTTCTAATTAACGGATATTCGTCTATCATTAGTTAGGCGGATGGTTAGCGAGTATATATAGACTTGTTAGTATTATCTTTTGCTGCAATTGCGTCACCCCAGGTTATGTCCCCTTTAGAGGCATAAAGACTTGCTGAGTACCCCTAGGGTCTCACATGATAAATTGTTTGATTCAGATGAACAGGTGTATTCGCAAGATGGATACTGGGTGGAGGAGACAGATGATGTTGGCAACGATCACTCGGTGTAGAGATTCCGGGGATGGGGATCCGCGAGATCTGTGGGTGGGATGTGCTTACTTATGTGGCATCTTATGCCGATTTGCTTCTTGTCCGTACTCGGATCTTGTTTCCCGCTTCCGCTTGATACTCTAATGTTTGATGTATGAGGATCTATCCTAAACTATTATCTCTATCTAGGATATTTGGATCTTGCCTTATGGCATTGCAATATTTCTATTTCTTTTTAGATGGTATGGCTCTGAGAATCGTTGTAAGGTAGCTTGCATACATACTCACTTGTGTATGTATTTGATCTCTTCGCCTGTTGCCTACGCCGCTCGCTCTTGTCCCGATGTCTTGGAAGTGGTTAGGACGGCCAACGGGTCTACACGTGGGTGGCCCCTGGGCCCCCGCTGTACTATTTTAACCACTTCTGGATCATCCAGGCTTGAACTTAGAGCGTAGGGTCCGAGGTTGTTACAATTGGTATCAGAGTCATCCCGCCCTTCAGGGTCTCAGCCAAATGGTCGTTGTCAGTCTAGCAAATATTTTGGTAGCTATGTATACTAGGGAAAAACAAAAACGCGAGAGTAGGACTGCTTCCATTTTTCTTCTTACCCACCCACCCACCCCTTTTCTGGTAAGGAAGTGTAACGTTTTCAATCCTCTTCTAAAATTCAAAGTAGGATTCACGTGTTCTGGGTTCCATAGTACCATAGGTTGTGTGTGTGTGTGTGTGTGTGAATTCCTTGTCTATCTGTTGCATCCAACTTGTTATCGCTATCTGCCTTTTGGTTATCGACTGTTGGTACATTCCATACCGACATGCCTTTGTAAACCGACACGATCTATATGATTTGTTGTATACCGGCATGATCTGTCGTACTCTTTGTTATCCGACGCTATCTTGTTTGGGGTGTTTGTTTCCGTAGTTGCTAGGTTCATCTTAAGAAGGAAGGAAGTTGGGATATGTGTTTTACTTATTTATGTGCGAAGTAATAATTTGAGTGCGGGATGGAGTTGCTATACCACTACTTTTATCATTCGCTCTTGTATATTGAATTGGTAGAGTTACTAATCTTGATTCGTTAAGTGGTTTTGCGCATATAGTGGTATTTTAATGCCGAAATTTGCGGAAATTTTTTCTTTGTTAGTTTGTGTACCACACTCCTTGTTCAGTCGTGTGCGATATGTTTAATATCTTCTAGGTGCTTTGAACTTTGTTGATATTTTAATATCATCTTAGTAATTTGTATCCTTTAATCCTGGTTAATTCCATTTTGGTACTATTTTGGATTATTATTATTCTCCATTATGGTACTGACTTGAGTTTTATATCAATCACAGGATGGCACCACCACGCCGTTCTGTGGAGGACATATCACCTGAACTGGGGGCTGCGTTGGCAAGTATTGCTAATGCCTTGGGAGCAATGCAACAGAACCAGCAGCGCTTTGAAGAAAGTGTCAGGAGGAATGAGTTTGTTCCACTACCTCCACCTCCCAAGCGAGGAGACATCAAGAGCTTTCTGAAGTTTAACCCGCGCCACTTTGAGGTGTCCGATCAGCCACTTGATGCTGATGATTGGTTGCATGAGATGTCAAGGTTGCTGATGACTGCTGATGTTCCTGAGCAAGAATGGGTAAAATGTGCCACTCACCTTCTGAAGGGAGATGCAGCTCTATGGTGGGAGAATTACCTGAAGGCAAACCACTCTGGTTTTCAGCCTACTTGGGAGCAGTTCACTGGAGCTTTCAAAGAGCAATATCTGTCAGAAATTGTCATGGAAAGGATGAAGGAAGTGTTTCTCAACCTCAAGCAGGGAAATGCTAATGTCAATACCTATATCAGAAACTTCATGAATCTTTCTCGGTATGGTGGCGATGAGATCTCTGATGACAAGAAGAAGCAAAAGAGGTTCAGGCAAGGGCTCAATGCATCTATCAAATATGCAATCACTCATGCAAGGCCGGGGTGTTTTCTGGAACTCCAACATACAGCTCTGCAGGAGGAAGCAAGTAGGCAAGTGTTTGAGGAGTCCAAGAAACACAGCCGTGACGCAGCAAGCTCTTCAGCTATGACAGCTCCTTCTAAGCGCCGCGTGTGGGTTCCTAACACCCCACCGTCGCTCCCGGCTCCACCAAGACCTTCAAGCTACGCGGCAAGGCCACCAAACTCCTTCACCACGGCTCCTAGGGTCCGAGGTTGTTACACCGGGGTCGACGGTGGTCGCGGCAGGAGGGGGTTGTAGGGGTGGAGCGTGGAGGTCTCTGGTGAGGCCGGGCACGCAGAGGCAGCGACTCGAGCTCATGCGAGGTTCTAGCCACATCGAGCTGGGCCAGATGGAGGCATGGCCAGTGGGGCGGCTGATGACTGCAAGTGCACAAATCGTTTGTAGCTAGTTTCTAAATAAAGATATCGATCTCACAGGGAGCAGGAGTCCAAAGTCTAATAACTCTTGAATAAATATTACGATAGAAATGCTAGATAAAGTTCTAAGTGACAAGATAAAATGCGAGTATTGTGTAAAAATGTGTTTTTGGGTTTTAGATATAAGAGCAATAATAAAGTAAAGTAAAATAACTGAATACAGAAAGTAAGTATCGCGTATGTAAGAGAGATTGGAACTATAGTAGGGGAAAAACGTTCTCAGGGAGTAGCGGATACACCACTAGTATTATTAGGAGCTAAAATAAAGATTATCATCATGAACATTCACAACTATGTATGTGTGGGAGGAACTCCATATTTGGAAAAATAGACAACAACCGCTGCTCACATCATCCTTTGAACCACAAAAGTCTTCTATCGACATCAATCGAATTACTGCGCTATTAAGGGACGTAATTCCATAGGACATATCCCATGGCATGGATAGTGTTCCGTGAGTTTCCTAGATTTCCCAAGTTGATACATAAGGGGTGCCAACAGCTTTATAGTCACTGTAAGTGCTAGCATAGCTCCATCTACCAACAAGTAGTTTCCTCCATCAAGTCCCCACGAGAGGTAAATATTGAGAGGTCGACTTCTCTCAACATCAAGATGTAGAAAATCTAACACATGGTCACAACAATGAATATCATAATAGACTTTATCTTATTCCAATCTCATACTAGGGTTTATCCATCTCCCCAAGAACTAATGATCTACTCAGACATGGAGGCAATCAACATCAAAGCAATAACAATGGAATCTATCATAGATGAATAGTACTTGTATAAATCCATAACGAGTATGGAAATTACAACAAGATATAGACAAGATGTAGATGGGATGGATGGTGGTGATGTAGCGGTGGATGATGAAGATCGATGCCTTAGCCTCCCGGATCTGTGCACGGCGAAGATGGATCCCAGGTGGATGAGTTCCCCCTTCAGATGCCTTCTGGAGGTGAGGTTTCTGTGATTTCTGGGTGTTCTCTCTATCGTCTCTCCGAACCAGTTGCATGGGGTGAAACTATTTGAGGAGGTGGAGGCGGCGCCAACTATATGGCCGGAGCTATACAGCCGGAAAATTTGCTCCGGTCGTATAGTTGGTCGTTGAACCTTCTGCCTCCTTTGTTCGCTTCTGGTTTTCTTCTGGTATTATTAATATTTCCCAAATAAGCGATTTATGTTATTTTTGACTCCTTTTCTCCTCAGTACAACTGCTCCAAGAATTGTATCCATTGGATCCATCATCTGTCCTGATCCTGGTGAAAACAGACATAAAATGTGCACGCGAGCGCCGTAAAATACCTAAATCCTACATCTACAATGCAAAATAATAATGTAAAACATGATGCAAATGTCCACTCATCAACTTCCCCAGCCTTCGACTGTTGCTCGTCCCAAGCAAGTTTTAGCTTAATGGATGTGATCCTCATATTCATGAAGCTGAGTCGATAAAATAAATGAGGCAGTTGCAGCATGTGTTTATACGATACATAGGAATAAGTTCATGAATAGTACCTCACTCGAACCATCTGAATAGTATTAGCAGGCTTCCACACCTTCGTGATCAACAATTCACAAATATGAATCTCAACATAATGTAAAAGTATCTGGTTCAACCGAATGAGTTAGAGAGGTAGTCCCAAGTGTTTTTAGGATCAACGTATTCACTTGGGATTGAAAATCTCAAAAGTGTCTCTTTGTCATACTACAATACAGTGGTATATGCCTACTTGCTCTTTACACACTCGCCCTTTTTCTTCTTTCTTTTTCTTTTCTTTCATATATATGCTCACACTTTTGTTTAAGTGTTGTGCAAAGGAGCTAGCCATACATTCCACTTCATGTAGGAATTCAAAGTTTAACAATCTCAATTATCAAATTCCAATTGTATATGAAGCATTATTATGACCTGAAGATTCTACCCCGACTTGTTCTCACTCTATTTTGATAGCACTTTCATTTTCCTCTATTCAAGGTTTCTTTTTCAACTTAACTGAATAGTTAATTTTTTTTGTAAATCAAACCATAGACTTACAACATATTGACCAAATTATCTTTAGGTGTTCCATTAATACCAATGGTGTGGAAGACTCCTATTGCTATCATCAAGTGCAAGTAAAATTATACTCAAGTAATTCATATATCAATAAAGCAAACACAAACTCAATATTGCTCCATATATAATAAATAACTCAGAATTTCATAAAAAAGATCGACTATTCCTGAAGGGAATCTAATGATGCAAACTTTATTGCTAGTTTGAACTAATGCAAAAATAGTAATAACAAGAACTTATAGGATAGATTATAAGGTCTTAAAGATCTCCCCAAGCTTGGAATCAAGCCAGGCGGTATCAAATAATCCCTTGCGATTATTTGATACCGTGATTGTTGTAGATCACTGTGGCACCATGGCATATAACACCGCGGTGCGTAGCTTCTTGTTGGTCTCCTCCAAAGCTGTTATGCGGCTATAGCACCTGCGCAAATTAGATTGCAGAGTGTCCACTCTATCTGCGAGCTTAGGCACCAATGGAAGGAGGTCTTCCTTCTTCTCCATCTCATTGAGACGGTGACAGACTTCAACGCGATGGAGTAGCTCCTTCTTCTGATATATCTCTAGTGCCTGCACGTGATCCTTGGTCCTGGGGACAACTTCTTCTTCCTCATCCATAATTGATGGATCGGTGAAGCGGAAACCATACCTCCACTCTTCTTGAGGCTTAACCTTCATACGAGCACCAATGATTGGCTTTGAGAGGGGTTCTTTCGCTCCTTTGCTAGCACTTGCACCAATATTAGAGAATTCCTTACGCTTGTGTGGCCTTGGATCCGAGGTGATGAACTTGACCGTCTCCACACGCCCTTTTCCATGTGGCTTGCGATCTTCTCTCTCTTGTTGGGCTTTCTTCATTGCATCCCAATCGATCTCTAGTGGATCATAGATGTCAAGGCGGATGTAGACGTCAACCATGTCATCATAGGAATCATTGTTGAAGTAGCTTGGCTCTACGTACTCCTTGTACCTCGGGCTAAACCTCTCCACCTCCTCGTCATCGTCCTCCATGGACGGGCTACTAGAGCGGTCCCTGGAAGGAGCAATGAGCCCCATGGGTTTTCCATGACCTGGGACGAGATAACACATTGCTATATTGGTTCCTGTAGATTATGATTAGAGAGAGACAATGCCAGTATATAAGGGGGGTCAGAGATCGGTAAAACTCGTGAGAAACACCAAATTGTCACGCAAGAAAAGAATTTTAACAAAATAGGGAAAGAAATCACGGATTTGGAAGATTCCTGCCGTGTAACGACCAACTATACAGGCACGACTCGTATAGCTCCGACCGTATAGTTGGTTCTGGACAGATATTTCTAAATATCTCGAGTCTAGGTCGATTAAATCACGACCTGGAACCGACAATAACATTTTTTTAATGAATAAACGAATAGATAAATGAAAAGTGTCTGACAGTTTAACGACCAACTATACGGCCAGAATTTTGGCTCCGGTCATATAGTTGCGACCGTATAGATACAAACACCAAAAATCAAAAGTGTCTGAGAGTTTAACGTCCAACTATATGACCGGAATTTTAGCTCTGGTCGTATAGTTGCGACCGTATAGATACAGACACCAAAAAGAAAAACTATCTGAGAGTTTAACGACCAACTATACGGCCGGAATTTTGGCTCCAGTCATATTGTTGCGACGGTATAGGCTAAGATATCGAAAATAATTTCATAAAGGTGATATAGAGAGTTTAACGACCAACTCGACGACGGGAGCTTCCTCTCCGGTCGTATAGTTCCACCCATATAGTTGGTAAAACCCCTCTAAAACTTCAGAAAAACACAAGGAATTCAAAGGCAGAATTTTCAAAAGTAAAAATTGTGAAAACAAATCACTTATTTGGGTAAGAACACTTACCTTGCACTTACCATTTGTTTATTCGAGGATGAAAAGTTCCTCCAACAACAAAGACTTCTTCTCTCTTGGAGGAATTGACCTTAATTCATTGAATAATTCTCATAAACGAAAATCAACAGGACTAAGGTTCCTCTCAACAAGATTGGTGTCTTGTTGGGCAATCATGGACACTACATTTAACATCTTTATTCGTTGCCTCTGTATAATCGGTAACTCAAATTCTTGAAGTGAAATAATCCAACGGACCAGTCTTGGCTTATGGTCTTTCCTTTCAAAGAGTTCTTTTAAGCCATCACGATCCGTGTGAACTCTTACCTTTGCATCAACTATATAGGAACGAAATTTATCACAAGAGAAAAATATAGCAAAAAGTTCCTTTTCTTCCTTAGGGTAATTCTTTTGAGCACCATTAAGAGTTCTACTAGCATGATGTATACTATTAAATCTACGACCAATATGTTGTCCCAATGTTACTCCTACAACATCATCACTAGCTTCACATATTAAGTCAAAGGTTGTATCCCAGATAGGTGGTTTAATGATGGGAGCACGAGATAAAGCATTTTTTAGTCTATCAAAGGCTTCAAGACACTTATCATAAAAAATAAATCTTACTCCCTTTTGTAGGAGGTTAGTCAAAGGTTTATATATTCTAGAGAAATTTCTAACGAACCTTCTATAAAAACCCACATGACCACGGAAACTTCTTATACCTTTAATATCCCTAGGTTATGGCATTCTCTCTATTGCCTCAACCTTAGCTCTATCAACTTCAATTCCCTTACCTGATACCTTGAGTCCAAGGACTATACCTTCTTTGACCATAAAATGGCATTTCTCCCAGTTTAGAACACAATTAGTTTCCTCACAACGCTGCAAAACTCTTTTGAGATTATCCAAGCAACTAGTAAACGAAGTTCCATAGACAGAAAAGTCATCCATAAATACTTCCATTATAAGTTCTATAAAATCCACAAAAAAAGCAGTCATGCATCTTTGAAAAGCAGCTGGAGCATTACATAAACCAAAAGGCATACGTCGGTAAGCATGTAAACCATAAGAACTAATGAAAGTTGTTTTAAGTTGGTCATCAGGATGAACAACTATTTGAGAAAAACCAGAGTATCCGTCCAAGTAGCAAAAATGAGTATGGTTTGCTAACCTTTCTAAAGTTTGATCTATGAACGGTAATGGATAGTGATCTTTCCTAGTCTCTTTATTTAATTTCCTGAAGTCTATGCACATCCTATTCCCAACAATAGTTCTAGTAGGTATCAATTCATTATTTTCATTAGGAACAACAGTAAAACCGCCCTTCTTAGGGACACAATGAATAAGACTTACCCATTCACTTTATTTAACATGATAGATTATACCTACGTCCAGTAGGCGTACAATTTCTTTTCTTACCACTTCTTTCATTTCAGGCTTCAATCTTCTATTAAATTCCGCAACTGGTTTAGCACCTTCTTCCATGAATATTCGATGGACGGCTAGCATGGGACTGATGCCCTTTAAGTCATCCATTGAGTACCCAAAGGCCTTGCGATTCTCCTTAAGTATCTTCATGAGTTCTTCTTCTTATTCTCCTGAAAGTTTAGCACTAATAATAACAAGAAATTTATTTGTATCATCTAAAAACCTGTATTTAAGATTTTCTGGTAGAGTCTTCAACTCTGGGGGTGGTAGTTCCTCGTCCCCTCTCTTTTTTGGCTCTTCAAAAGCCTCATCGGTTGGAGGTCCCATAATGGGAAGTGAATCGAATTCATCTTCTAGTTCTTCCAGGGACTTGTCCTCTCTTCATAATTTGTATTTTCATTTATTTATCCTTCTTGATTTCTAAAGAAAAGAGCCACCATTTCCTCAATAGTTCTCTCTTCCTCTTATTCTCGTATTTGTGGTGGCCTGTCTTTAAATTTGGAAAAGTGTTCCTTCCCCCAAGCTTAAGAGACACAATCTCCTTCTTGAAATTAACATAGGCACCTATATCACCCAAAAAGTTCCTTCCAAATATAATTGGGCAAAGAGTGTCAACTAGCATATCAACAGCTATAAAATCAATAGGAAAGTTTTTATTGCCATTTGTCATAGTTGCATCTTCAACTACTCCCATTGGAAATCTAAGATTTTTATTGGCTAACATAATTGTCATATCAGTATTTTCAATTGTAGCCTGACGAGGGTTTAACTCATCAATGCACATTGTTATGGACTTGGGTTTGGGAGAAGGAGGGAGCGCTGGAAGCATCAATCGGCTAGCAAACAAGCACACAGGGACGCAAGGTTTACCCAGGTTCAGGCCTCGTAGAGGTCCCTACTCCTGCTTGTCTGCTCTTGGAATTAACGAACAAATCAAAGATTACAGGGGCGCGCAGATGCAATCTAGCGAGAGTTGTGGAAATTAGGGTTGCGTGTGTCCTCCTCGCCGCCCCCTCCTAACCTTTATATAGATAGGCTAGGTCACATGCAACAGGTTGAGTCGGTTACAGTTTAGGGTATGCCCTTAAAACTTTCTATCTTTAGACTTCTTCTTGTCTTGCAAGTTATCGAGAGTCCGTAGGCCACTCGAAGTCTTTATTGGGCCATGGCAATGCTGTGGGCTTCCACCTTATCTAGACCATATAAACTAGACTCGAGTACCTGCAGGGTATACCCATGTCAGTAGCCCCCGAGTGTGTAGTGGAATCACAGATTCGACTGGGGACTTTTATGAAGCCTTTCGAGTGCATGACTGAGTATTTTTTCGAGTGCTCTATTTGTGTCATAGGGATTGTTGACGTGCGTGCCTGATTTAACCAATGTATCGGTATCAGTTAACTACCTTAGGGAAAAACAACGCAATCTACTCAAACTCGAGTCCCCGGACTCGAATTCGAAAAAGTGCTGGTGTAATTCGACTCAAGCCGCGGAGGTCTTACAGGAGTCGAATTCCAGTATATGGGTGTGAGCACTCGATGCGTCCGTCAAGGCATTTTCATCGCACCTGTAGGCATGGATATATTTCTGGTAGTGCACAACAAATGCGTTACCAGGCCTTATTCATGTCTTTTCTTCACACTTCAAGCACAACATCTGAATTTTGTCATCATGGAGATGATTCGGGTGACCCAGGAGACGCGGTCTCTTTGTAGGGAAAATATGAGGCGGTGTCGCCATAGACTTCGAGTGTGGATGTTATTAACACACACTATGATGTACAAGTAATCATAGGGTGCGCGACCAGCGCTCCCTATGGGAGTAGCCCCCGAGTGCCTGGTTGAGTCGAAGACTCATGCTGGGACTAAAGAACTTTTGCGACTGTTGTCGTCTTTTGTTTGCTTGTTTCAGTCGAATTTGTTTTCGGTGCTCCCTAAGGGAGTAACCCATGATCCATAGTCGAATCATAGATTCGAGTGGTTGGGTATGCTTTGAATGTCCATATTCCTGCAGAAAAGAAAATCGTAGGGTGCGCGACCAGCGCTCCCTATGGGAGTAGCCCCCGAGTGCTTGGTGGAGTTGGAGACTCAAGCAAGGACTAAAGTAGTCGAAGTCTTCTAGTACTCCATCTTTGATGACATCAGTGCTGACGATCTGATGACCTCGGTTACCCGCGTGAGCGGCTTTAACGGGACGTGACGAGCGATGGGTCCCATTTTCTGACCCTGACTTGACCGGATGTGCGTAATCTTTTGTTTTAACTGCGCCTCCTTGATTTCCGCGCGTAATGGAGGTAGTGGGGGACATTTCGTGCTTCCACCTTTCCACGCGTCAATCGCGATGCGCGCCGCACGTCCAGTAGGGTTTCTGTTGGCCGTTGGATTGCATCCGCCAGAGGGTTAAGTAGCAGCGTAGCTACAGTAATTTCTCATATGCTCTTTCTCTGCTTTGTGCCTCCATCACCATTGCTGCTACTCTCTGCCTCTTAGAGTTCCTCCCGCTTCGCGGCGCTAGACCAACTCCGTGTGTTTCCTAGTTACTTCCTCCGCTCGCCACCGTAAGATGGGGAAGAAGAGAGGAGGTGCTGCCGCTGAGTCTGCCACCGCCATTGCTGCTGCGAAGAAGAAGGGCGGATCCGCCGTTGCAGGCACCAGCACCACCGTTGCCGGGAAGAAGAAGGGCGCGGGCACCCGCATTACCAATGGTGCGTGGCGCGCGTCCATCATCAAGTCGTCCGAGCTCCGTCTTCTGCACCAAGATGGAGTTCTGTCCTCTGCGGTTGGTGACTCGCGAGTCCGAGGTGGTGAGGTAACCCCTTGTCCTCCTGCTGGTTTCGGGTGATGTTCCTAGCGTTCATCATCCGCGGCCTGTCTCTGCCCCTGCATCCTTTCTTCAGGGGCCTCCTTTGTTTCTATGGGCTCCAGCTGCACCAGCTGTCCCCCAACTCTATTCTCCACATCAACTGCTATATTACACTTTGCGAGTGCTGGCTCGAAGTCGAGCCACACTTTGGTCACTTCAAATGGCTCTTCAAGCTGAAGCGTCAGTCGGCATCTGGCTCCGTAGTCTACGACCTAGGAGGCCGCGGGATCCATGTCGACTCCTCCGTCACATACTTCGATATCAAGCTCATGGCTTTTGTCCAAGGGTGGAGGGACAAGTGTTTCTACATCCGCGACCAGAAGGCCGACGGAGAACACTTCGGACTCGCGCCTTTTGATCCCGCGATGCCATGCAGGAGGAGGCGTTCTTGGAAGAATGTGGTGATGCCCGGCGAGTCTGAGGAGACAGAAGTGTTGTACGAGCGCGTCGGCGACCTCGAGAGTCGCATGGGTAAAGAAGAGGGAGGTTGCACCCTCATTCGCACATGGTTGCGCCGTCGCATCTAGCCCCTGCAGGCCAGAGTCCACCCCATGTTCTAGTGGGCTGGTGCGGACGATGTCACTCGCGTATCTGCCGATGGCATTTTTGCGGGTGAAGTAGATAAGAGGGTGCGACTGCTCACCAAGTACACTACCAAAGATGTGCTCCCCAGTGAACCAGTCGTGCCTCCATTTGATGCTTCTAACCCTCCTCCTGAGGTATGATTGTGCTACGAAGTAGCTTTATTTGTCGAGTGCTTCTGATTTTCTTGAGATGTGCTGACTTATTTTCTATATGCAGGATTAGAGGGTGTCTCCCAGTTTGCCCCCTCTTCCTGAGGGGGTTATTCCTCACGAAGTAGATGAAGAGGACGAGCCAGAGTCGACCGTCCCATTTGAAGAGGAGGAGGAAGCCCCTGAGTCCAGCAGTCCAGACACTTGCAAGCGTTCGCGCAGCAAAGATTCGGATGCGACGTCTCCTTTGACTCCAGGAGGTCCAGCGATTGGCGCGGAGTCGCCAATTCTTGCTATTCCTGTGAGTTCAATGGTGCCATCTTCTCGCAAGAAGATGAGGCTGCCGAAGGAGTCGTCAGAGTCGGAGGACCAAACCTTTGACTTTGATAAGTTTAACTGGTAAGTATACAATTCTCATCTTGGTTCTTTTTGGAGTTGCATTTTCCTGATATTTGGTTTTGTTCCGTAGTCAACCGACGTCGTCATGTTCTGGCGACGTCCAATTTTTGAAAGAATCTAGAGTCAGGGACTCCAAGGCCAAGGAAGTGGCTGAGCGGACTCCTTCCCCTCCATTGGCGGCCCACTCCATGCATAATTCATCAAGTTCTCAACACGCCGTGGAGCATCAGATGGTTGTCCGGACGACTGCGTGGCAATCAAATTCGGAGTCTCTAGAGGAGCACGCACATGCAATGTTGCTTTTACTTGCAGTCGAATTAATCATCCATGCTATCTGCTGATCCTTTTGTGTTTTCTCCTGTTGCAGCTTATTGTGAAGGAAGCTGCTCGCCTGGCGGAGCAAGTACTTGCAATGGGTCGACAGCACGCGTTGCTGGACAATCGCCACCGCGTGGTTGAAAGTTAGTATCTTGTGCTTCTTCTTCTTCAATCTTCATCCTTGTGATATTTTTATATACTCGACTGACGGTCTATCTTGTGTGTTTTGTAGCTGAGTATAACATGCTTCTTTGCGAATCCGCTTCCCTTGAAAAGACGCTCGCCGCGGCGGTGAAGAGTTGCGATGAGGTAGTCGCTGTGCTTAATGAATCGCGGAAACGCGAAGAGGATTTGGACGCCTCCATCGCTGCTAGGGAGAAGTTGTTCGAGGAACAACTCTTCTCAATTGCCAAGGATCTTTCAGGTATTCTTTCGTCTGGATTTCCGTTGTGTTCTTTCTTTCGACTTTGTTATTGTGCTCACTTTTTGTTAACACTTTGCTCTGTGTAGATGCTGGTGGTCTAAGCTTCGATGCCCAGGCGCTTCGTCGCGATGATGCCTTGGCAGGCGCCATCACGGCAGTCGAAGACCGCAGTGCCTCCATTCAGGGAACACTGACCAAAGATAAGGGTGTACTCAGTCACCTCCGCGAGGAGCTGGCGCCCAAAGCTGAGCTGATCGAGAATGTAGATGACCTGGTGGAGGCCCTTGCTAGAGGTATTCCTGCAGGCTTCAAGAACTCGCTTCGTTTGGCTAGCACTTTCATGTCACTCACGATGGTTCAAGCCCATGGTGTGGAGATGGATCCCGCTGCGGTCTCCAAGGCGATGCCTGTCGGCGTAGATGGTTAACATGTAGTTTTTTCTCCTTTTGCAACTTCCTATGGCAAGTACGGGCCGCAACTCATCAACACAGTCACGAAGTACTCTGAGGAGCTGCAGCGAGCCAAGAAGGCGGCGAAGGCTACAGCGTCAGGGGCCGGTGGGAAGTCTGTGGCGTCTGATACTGCCACGGACTCGATGAGGCCCCCGAAACCGAAATCCAAGTCGAAGAAGCCAGCTGCTCCACAGTAGTGATATCTGTAATAGTTGATAGCACGACTCCTTTTGTTGAAAACATGCCGCTGGCTAAGTGTCTTCTGTGAATACTTTTGCTACGTTTGAATGCTCCTAAGTTTTTGTCGATGTGTTGTTTGGTCCCTTATTTTATCTTGCTTGGCTTATGATAGGGTAAATCGAGTGGTCCTTCGAGTGAGCCTCAGGACCCGCCATCCGCTGGTGATACCTTAGCGCAGTCGCACTCGAGGGTGGATGAGCTGTCCCTGCTTTCGCGACTGTGCGATCGTGTTAAGCAGCTGGAACGCGAACTACCCGTCCTCCACGGTAACGCGGATGTATGGAAGTCGAGGGCGGAGAAGGCCACCGCCCGGGAGCAATATCTACTAGGGGAAGTGGCGCAGCTGGGTGACCAGTTCAAGTGTTAGCTTTCTGCCTCCTTATCTTTTCTTGTAGTCAATCGCGGTAGTTCGTTGTCTTCATACTTTTGCCTCTTGCTTGGTATAGTTGTCAACGTGCGTCATCCGCAGGATGAGAAGGACAGGATTGCCATTCGCATGAATGACCTGACCCAATAACAACTTCAGGCGAGTGGGTACTTCTGGGTGGATCATGATCACGCAATCGCACTTGCGACCCTGCAGGATCATGCCTCGCGATGCTTCATTTTCTAAAGAAATCGCAGTCATGCTTAAGGAATATCTATCAGACGATGTTTCTGCTAGACGTCGTTCCCTCGAGCCTGCTGGCTCTTCTTGCTAAATTTCAAGACTTGAATGGAGTCCGCGAGTGTGTGCGGCAACAGTTAGTGGCTAGTGCCAAGGCTGCGTTGTTGTTGGTGTGACTGCATAGGCCTGATGTTGATGTTGCAGCTTTTGCTGCTGGTCCGCCAACTCCACCGGCAGGATCGACCTGGAACATGGTTCCTCATTACCAGGTGGTGGATCGCCCAGCGGAGGAAATTGTCGACTTCTTCGAGGAGCAGACAAACGTTCTTCTGTTGCAACAGTAGTTTAGCTTGTATCCTGCACATAGGTATATCAGTGTTGTAAAGTTCGTATGTATGCTGTATATAATTTATTGACATTGATGTGTAAAGATCTTGTTAGCTTGTATGTTTTGCGAGTGGGTTGCACAATGTGATTCCCTTCCGTTAGCCTGACTTGTGTTTATCTCAACACCTTGCCAACCTGTCAGGTGCGTTGCAGTTGGGTTGGTGTTTGTCAAGGGTTCGATTAATGCGCCAGCTACTCAGGATATCACGATTGGTTCGTAGAACAAATGTGTAAAGGGTGGCGCAGCCCCCGAATAGATGAAAAATAATAGAAAGACATAGAGTTTGGGGCACTTAGCTTTATTTATTCGTAGAACATTATGAGGTACAATGTATGGCTAAGTAGCCTGGCTGAAAAGCCTTATTTGTAATGTAAAGAAAGAAAAACGACTAAGGGTAGAAGTGCCTCAGCTGCGCGATGTTCCAGGGGTTGGAGTATGCGACTCCTGTTTCGAAATCTTTGAGGCGGTAGGCGCCACCTGGGATTACTTCTGTAATCATGTATGGTCCTTCCCAAGGGGACTCGAGATTGAGGTGCCCTTGCTGTTTCAGTCGCAGGACCAGGTCTCCTTCGATGAAGGACCTGGGGCGTAGCCTTCTGCTGTGGTAGTTGCGCAGGTTCTGCTGGTAGATCGTCAATCTTTCTGCTACGATTTCATGTGCCTCATTAAGGAGGTCGACTAAGTCTTCGAGTGCAAGAGTTGACTCCTGCTCACTATAAGCGACCACTCGTGGTGCCTTGTCGTACTTCTGCGGGCAGCACCGCTTCAGCACCATGCACCATGAAGAACGGGGTGTACCCCGTGGCACTGTTTGGGGTTGTGCGTAGGCTCTGGAGTACCGATTGCAGCTCATCTGGCCAGCATCCTACGGCTTGTTCGAGTGGCCTGAGGAGTCGCTTCTTGATTCTGCCGTAGACGAGCCCGTTGGCCTTTTCGACTTGACCGTTGGTATGCGGATGAGCTACGGAGGCATAGCTTACGTTGATTCCCAGGTTTTCGCAGAAGCCCTGGAACTCCTTGGAGGTGAAGTTTGTTCCATTGTCCGTGATGATGTTGTGTGGCACTCCGAAGCGATAGACAATGGACTCGAAGAATTTGACTACACTGGCCCCTGACTGGTTAGTCACCGGCATGGCCTCTATCCACTTGGTGAATTTGTCGACTGCGACCAAGAGGTAGACGTAGACTCCTCGCGAGGACTTTGGGAGTTTGCCGACCATGTTGAGTCCCCATTGCACGAAGGGCCAGGCCAATGGTATTGGCCGGTGATCTTCGCCAGGTGCATGTGGTTTGTCTTCGAATTGCTGGCAAGCGTTGCAGTTTTGGACGATGTCCTTAGCGTCACGCATGGCCGTAGGCCAGTAGAATCTAGCTCGTAGAGCTTTGGCGATGAGGGTGCGACTGCCAGCGTGGTGCCCGCAAGTACCCTCATGAATGTCGAGCAGGACGGCCCTTCCATCAGCGTTGGAGACACACCGTTGGAGTACTCCTGTGATGCTACACTTGTACAGTTCGTTGTTGATGACGGCGAATGCCTTGGATCGTCATGCGATTTGCCGCGCGTCAGTCGGGTCGTCCGACAGCCTTTTGCTGAGAAGGTATGTGATGTAGGGTTGAGTCCAAGAGGGTTCGATCATCATGATCTCCATTGGTCCTTCGAGTCTCGTGTCGAGATCCAGGTTGTCGAGTGACATTGGCTCATTGGGTGGCATAGCCCCCAAGTCTGTTGTTGCGCTTATTTTCTTCTCTGCGGCCTTTGGCTTGATGGAGCGTTCGTAGATGCGCTCGAAAATACCCCAGGTGGTATGGGGGCGCAAGTGGAGCCAGTGTTGGGAGTGCATCCTCCTCTTCATTGCTTTCGCGGCCTACGTGCCGCAGCTCACAGCCGTCGAAGTCCCCTTTGAGTGTGTCATAGAGGTCACGGTAGGCGATCATATTGTCGTTCAGCGCGTCGCACTCGTGCATTGTCTGGTTGACAACCAGCTTGGAGTCGCCGTAGATGATGAGTCTTTTGGTGCCATAGGCTTTTGCCATCCGCATCCCATGCAACAGGGCCTCGTATTCAACTTCGTTGTTGGAGGTGGTGAACTGCATTCGCAGAATATATTTCAGCTTGTCTCCCTGGGGTGATGTCAGTATGACACCTACGCCGGCTCCGTCCTTTCGCTTGGATCTGTCGAAGTGCATTGTCCATAGGTAAGAGATATCTGGTTTTTCAGGGAGCTGATTCTCCATCTAGTGCACGAGGAAGTCAGGGAGAACTTGCGACTTGATTGCGTCGCGCTTTTCATATGTAATGTCTCATGGAGACAGCTCGATTCACCAAAGCGCGACTCATCTGGTGGCATCGGGGTTGTTGAGGATGTGCCCAAGCGGGGCGTCATTGACCACCACGATTGGGTGCTCCTAGAAGTAGTGGCGCAGTCGCCTGGCTGCCATGAAGACGCCGTATGCCAGCTTCTGGTAGTGCGGGTATCGCTGCTTTTTTAGCGTGAGCACCTCGCTGAGGTAGTAGACTAGGCGCTGTACCCCGTGGACCTTGTTTTCCTCGGCTCATTCCACCACGATCACCGTGTTGACCACCTGGTTGGTGGCGGAGATGTATATCTACAGTGCTTCCCTTTCGCGTGGGGTCACCAGTACTGGTGAGGTAGACAATAGATGCTTGAGGTCTTCGAATGCTTCCTGTGCCTCCTTGGTCCACTCGAACTTGCCTGCTTTGCAGGGAAGTTGGTAGAAGGGCAGTGCCTTTTCGCCCATTCGACTGATGAATCGACTGAGTGCCGCAATTCGCCCAGCCAGCTGCTGGACACCTCTTACGTTCTTCGGCTTCTCCATGGCCAGTATGGCTTTTATTTTCTTCGGGTTTGCCTTGATCCCTCTCGTGGAGATGAGATACTCGAGTAGTTGCCCAGATGGTACGCCGAAGGCACATTTGTCCGGATTGAGCTTGATCCGGTAGCGGTCGAGGTTGGCGAAGGTTTCACGTAAATCGTCGATTAGCGAGGCTTCCTCTTTGGTCTTGATTACGATGTCGTCAACATAGACTTGGATGTTGCGACCAAGTTGGTTCTTGAGGCAAGCTTGCATGCACTGCTGATAAGTTGCTTCTGCGGTTTTTAGGCCGAAGGGAATTGTGTTGTAGCAGAACACACCAAAAGGCATTGTAAACGCTGTTTTCTCTTGATATTCCTCCTTCATTCGAATCTGATTATAGCCTGAGTAGGCGTCGAGGAAGCAGAGGCGCTCACATCCCGCGGTGGAGTCAATGATCTGGTCGATTCGCGGCAACGGGAAGTGGTCCTTTGGGCAGTGCTTATTCAAGGAGGTGAAGTCCATGCACATCCGTAGAATATCCGTGTCCTTTTTGGGTACCAGCACCGTATTGGCGAGCCAAGTACTTTCCTTGATCTCGCGTATGAATTTGGCGTCGAGGAGTCTGTTGATCTCCATTCCGACCGCTTTTGCTCTTGGCTCAGACAGTCGCCGAATTGTTTGTTTGACTGGCCTTGTGTCTGGATTGACATTGAGTGCGTGCTCGGCGAATTCCATGGGAACTCCTGGCATGTCCGTTGGACACCAGGCAAAGATTTCCCAGTGCTCACGGAGGAATTCGACGAGCGCGAGTTCCTATGCGAGACTCAAGTTGTTGGCGATGAGGGCCGTCTTGGCTGGGTCCGATGGGTGGCCTGAACTTTCTTCGTGTGCACCGACGAATCGAAGGACAGGTCGGGTGAACTTGGCCGACTCAGGGGAGGCAGACTATTGTCTGTCGACTCCTTCAATCTCACGAGTTCTTCCTGCATGCCGAAGGATTGGGAAATTCTGTTGAATTCCCTATCGCAACTATCGGACCTCTCGAAGCTCCCGTTGATTGTGATGACGCCGTTTGGACCTGGCATTTTCATCTGCAGGTAGGCGTAGTGTGGTACTGCCATGAACCTAGCGAACGCGACGCGTCTGAGGATGCAGTGATACTGTGAGGGCCAGTCGACGACCTCGAAGTCGATGCATTCGCGTCGAAAGTTTTTCGGCGTGCCGAAGATGACATCGAGGTTGATTTTGCCAGGGGATATATGCCATTGCCTGGGACGATGCCATGGAATGTCATGTCCGAGACCTCTAAGCAGGTCAGAGGGATCGTCATCGCTCGCAAGGTACTTGCGAACATGAGGTTTATGCCGCTTCTACCATCCATGAAGACGCGACTCATGTCGAAGCCTCCAATCTGTGCCTCGAGTACGAGTGGACAGTGGCCTGGGTGAGGTACTTGGCGCGGGTGGTCGCGCTTGTCGAAGGTGATGCATGAGTCGCTTCCACTGAGGTACTCAGTGGTGGATGGTGGTGAGTTTGTCGCCAAGTTGACTTGGCGAGTGATGGCCTTCTGCACCCGATTCGAGGGGCGTCCCTTTTGGATCATCATGTTGCCCACAGCCCGTGGGTATGGCTCACCACCTTGATCGTGGACCGGTGCGGCTGCGGGTGGTGGCACTCTAGGCGGTGGTGGAGGAGCTCCATGTGCTATAGCGCCTGGGGCGACTCCATAGCCCCTGTTGACTGCGTCGTGATTCATCCGAGCCAAACCCTTGTGGAGCTTGAGGAACTCGCGACAGTCCTTGAGAAGGTGGCTGGATTTCTTCTTGCCGTCGTGCTTGTCAATGTAGAAGTGCACGTTGCACGGCCTGGACAATTTGTCCTCGATTGTTGTCGCGGGTGACTCTTCGCGAGTGCGGTGCTGCCATACCTACGTGGTTTTCCCGGAGTCGCGGCGTCCACCGCTGCGATAGCCGATGTTGCAGTTGTCGTCATGCCTATCAGCGTAGCCAACTGCGACCATATTGACGTCGTCGCGGTCATCGTAGATGCGCATTCGTCATTTTCTTCGGTGATCGTGTCTGCGCTCGAGCTCTACTTCTTCATCGGAATGAACGCGGTTTTTCACTGAGTCTTCTCCATCTGCCCACCGATTCGCGATTTCCATCAGGTGGTCAATGGTTTTGGGCTTCGAGCGGCCCAGCTCCTCCTTGACCTCTATGCGGCGAACGCCGCCGTTGAATGCGTCAATTTCCCGGTCCTCCGAGATATTTTCTGTGAGTTCTTGATGATGGACCACCTCTAGATGTACGAGCGTAGGGATTCACCCGACCTTTGCTGGCAGCACCTTAGTTCTTCGATTGACGCGGGCCTTTTGTAGGTGCCCTTAAAGTTGCACACAAAGCTGTAGACCAGCTCATCCCAACTACGAATGGATCCGCGCGGGAGGTTGTTGAGCCATGCTCGGGTGGCGCCCTGCAGTTGTAGCTGCAGGCATTGCATGGCCATATTTCGACTATCGCCGTGGATCCTGGTGGAGGAGATGTGGTCCTCCAACCAGATTTTCGGGTCCTGCAGGCCGTAAAATTTTGGGTTCTCCGATGGGCGCTTGAACCCCTTGGGCATTCGCTTTTGTCTGATGGCCCTGTTGAAGCATCTGGCACCACAGAGCTCCACGTCTTCGTCCTCTGAGTCAGTCGATCGGGCACGTCGTGCCCTTGACTTGTCGATTTTGCGCTGTGTGATGTCATCACGCGCATCATAGTCGTGGTCGTGTTGCTGTGAGCGGCAACAACGAGACAGATCGTGACTGTCGTCGCTGGACGAAGGTGAGGAATAGCGTTTTGCCAGAGCCTTGTTTTTCTTCGGCTCTGGTGCTCTTTGTCGAGAGCGGCCTTGATTAACCCCAACCCGCAATCGTAGATCGGTGCATGGCAGCTCGGGGATCTCCAACCGGCAAATGGTTGTTGAGTAGGTACATGGTGGCCGCTATCACCGCTGCTTGCGGCGTCTTTGGGACCACGTTGCCCCGAGTGTCGACTGTCATAGAGCTGAAGTCGAGGACTTTCGCAGCTTCTATGCGCTCCTGCTCGGTGAGGTGGGCCATTTGAGATCGTCTCTTGTTGGCCACGTACTCGTTGCCTTTGGAGGAGGATCCTCTTTGGGAGGAGAGCCCGGCCCGTGGAAGGCTCGACTCGTCCGCCGCCTTTTTACGCACTTCGAGTTGTGCGATCGTTTGTAGCTAGCGTCTGTACTCCTCCTTTAGTAGCCAATGGTACCCCATCAGCATCTCTTGCGACGTGCCTGGAGGCAGAGGATTGCCTCGCAGAGCTTCTCGGCAGCGGGCCCATTCGATATCGTTGAGCCTCATCATGACACGTTCGCTAGTGTGTTCCTTCACCATGGTTGGAGGTTCGACTGCCCCTCCGTTGTTGACAGGCGCTCCGTTGCCACCGTTGGTGGGGCCGTCGTTGGGTGGTCCGCCATTAGGTATGCCATTATTAGGCAGGTTAGGGCCATTGTCGCTGTTGTCGCGATTGGCGCTAGTTTCGCCGGCGTTGATGACGGTGCACATGAAGTGGTTAGGGAAGCTATTGCTCCCGCAACTTTCGGATCCAGAGCCGTAAACCCCATCTTCCGTTGCTAGGCCACCCAGATCGGATCCGTGACTGTTGTCCCTGTCCGTGTTCTCAGCTGTTGCTGAGGTGTTGAGCTCGCTGAGGGTGCCGATTGGTGGCGGGAACCACGATGCTGGAGCAATCGCGGATGCCATTGGCTGGTCAGGCATGCGAAGCATGCCCATCTGACCAACTTGGAAGCGGAAGCTCCCTATCACCAAGCTGATTCCGTCGCCCATGGACTCGAAAGCCGGGCGGGTGGCCGGCGTGTGGACGGTGAAGTCGAACGCGCCGAAGAGCTGGTGAATCTCCGCTGTTGCGGAGTTGTAGATCGCGGTTGATGAGGCCGAAGAAGCCGCAACATCAGCACTCAAATTCCCACAGATGGCGCCAATTGACGAGGGTTTAACTCATCAATGCCCATTGTTATGGACTTGGGTTTTGGAGAAGGAGGGAGCGCTGGAAGCATCAATCGGCTAGCAAACAAGCACACATGGACGCAAGTTTTACCCAGGTTCAGACCTCATAGAGGTCCCTACTCCTGCTTGTCTGCTCTTGGAATTAACGAAGAAATCGAAGATTACAGGGGCACGCAGATGCAATCTGGCGAGAGTTGTGGAAATTAGGGTTGCGTGTGTCCTCCTCGCCGCCCCCTCCTAGCCTTTATATAGATAAGCCAGGTCTCAGGCAGCAGATCGAGTCGGTTACAGTTTAGGGTATGCCCTTCAAACTTTCTATCTTTAGACTTCTTCTTGTCTCGCAAGTTATCGAGAGTCCGTAGGCCACTCGAAGTCTTTATTGGGCTGTGGCAATGCCGTGGGCTTCCACCGTATCTGGACCATATATACCAGACTCGAGTACCTACAGGGTATACCCATGTCATAGCCGGTTCTATTTCTTCTTTTATTTATAAATAGAAGTCATAAGATATAACATTAACTTTGGTGCCAAGATCACATAAACCGTAATGCGAGGTTTCTTTAAATATGTAGGGAAGAATAGGCTTACCCACATCGTTTACCTTTGTTTTACCTTCAACCAATACGGAAGTCTCTTCATCAAGTTCAACTATGTTACAATATGCATACATAGCCATAATTGCTTCCTTGGTTACCTCTTCATCTTTGGTTTCTTCCAGATGTTCCATGACTTCTGGCATGCTTTCCTCTTCCTTCTTCTCCTAAATTGCTTTGACATGTTCATATTCAAGGATATGCTTTTGTGCAGTGTTAGAGAAAGTTATTTCATATATTGGTTCTAGGGAGGCTAGTGTTGCTTTATCTTCTCTTTTCTTTTCAGGTTCGGGTGGTGGATCATACTTGACTGTACCCTCCTTTGGAGCTTTTATATGTTCTGTAAAAGCTTTAACAACTTGCAACACAAGATCTGAATCCAAATAAAGTTCTTCAGATAATTCTTTAACGTGGCCCTTTTTTATTATAGTCATGAATACAATCATGTTCTATTTCTATGCCTCCTTCACTTCCTAGACCAAAATTCTATGGAACTCTATGATCACGAATTCTATTAAGTAAAGCCCAAACTTTAGGTATAGGAAGATTCATAAAGGCTCCTTCTGCGAAAGACTCTAGTTCAATTTTATTAGGTTCAATTAAACCGCCTTAAAAGATATGTAATAAATACCATTCAGGCAAATCATGATGAGGACATAGACGTAGTAAATCTTTCAATATAATATAAGCTCTTACTAGTCCTTCATTAGAACGATTCTTCCAAGTCATTATAAGACGCCTGATTCCAAAAGATTTTGATAACGGACAATATTTTGCTAGAAATTCACAGGCTAAATTATCCCAAATAGTAGTGGCTTCATGTGGTAGAGATCTATACCATGAGAGAGATGTACTAGTCAAAGTCTGACTAAAAAGTTTAACCCTTACCTCATCAGCGGTATATCCCGTCAATAAAAATGTGCCACATATATCTTTGAAACATGCAATATGCTCATATGGATCATGATCTTCTTCCTCTCTAGTAAATTGCTTCTTATGTAGAATACTAAGTAGTAGAGGATTTATTTCAAACCCCCTTGTTTTCTCATTGGAGTTGTCTCTTTTACAAATATCATAGAGCTTCTCAAAGTGGTTGAGTGGGTTAGCACTAGTTATATGCTCAAACTCCATCATGTTGGTGAAAACCTGTAACTCAAAACAAAATTTAACAATATGAAAATAAATAAACAAAAACTAAAAGACCTGCAATGCTTAGCTCCCCGGCAATGGCGCCAGGAAATAGCTTGATGACTGCAAGTGCACAGATCGTTTGTTGCTAGTTTCAAAATAGAGATATCGATCCCATAGGGAGCAGGAGTCCGAAGTCTAATAACTCTTGAAATAAATATTATGATAGAAATGCTAGATAAAGTTCTAAGTGACAAGATAAAATGTGAGTATTGTGTAAAAAGGTGTTTTTGGGTTTTAGGTATAAGAGCAATACTAAAGTAAAGTAAAACAACTGAATACAAAGAGTAAGTATCACGTATGTAAGAGAGATTGGAACTGTGGTAGGGGAAAGCGTTCTCAGGGACATTCTCAACTATGTATGTGTGGGAGGAACTCCATATTTGGACAAATAGGCAGCAACCGCTGCTCACATCATCCTCATAACCACAGCAGTCAGCAATCGACAATAATTGAATTACTGCGCTATTAAGGGACGTAATCCCGTAGGACGTATCCCATGGCATGGATAGTGTTCCGTGAGTTTCCTCGGTTCCCAAGTTGATACGTAAGGAGTGCCAATAGCTTTATAGTCACTGTAAGTGCTAGCATAGCTCCATCTACCAACAAGTAGTTTCCTCCATTAAGTCCCCACGAGAGGCAAATATTGAGAGGTCGACTTCTCTCAACATTAAGATGAAGACAATCTAACACATGGTCACAGCGATGAATATCATAATAAACTTTATCTTATTTCAATCTCATACTAGGGTTTATCCATCTCGCCAAGAACTAATGATCTAGTCACATATGGAGGCAATCAACATCAAAGCAATAACAATGAAATCTATCATAGATGAATAGTACTTGTATAAATCCACAACGAGTACGGAAATTACAACAAGATCTAGACAACATGTAGATGGGATGAATGGAGATGGTGGTGATGTAGCGGTGGATGATGAAGATCGATGCCTTACCCTCCTAGATCTGCGCAGGGAGAAGATGGATCCCTGGTGGATGAGTTCCCCCTATAGATGCCTTCCGGAGGTGAGGTTTTTGTGATTTTTGGGTGTCCTGTCTGTTGTCTCGCCGAACAAGTTGTACGGGGTGAAACTATTTGAGGAGGCGGAGGCGGCACCAACTATACGGCCGGAGCTATACGGCCAGAAAATTCTCTCCGGTCGTATAATTGGTCCTTGAACCTTCTACCTCCTTTGTTCGCTTCTAGTTTTCTTCTAGTATTATTAATATTTACCAAATAAGCGATTTACATTGTTTTTGACTCCTTTTCTCCTTAGTACAACTGCTCCAAGAATTGTATCCATTGTATCCATTGGATCCATCATCTGTCCTGATCCTGGTGAAAACAGACATAAAATATGCGCGCGAGCACCGTAAATTACCGAAATCCTACATCTACAATGCAAAATAATAATATAAAACATGATGCAAATATGCACTCATCAGCGGCGGCAGGTGATGACTTCAAGTGCACAAATCGTTTGTAGCTAGTTTCAAAATAAAGATATTGATCCCATAGCGAGCAAGAGTATGAAGTCTAATAACTCTTGAAATAAATATTACAATAGAAATTCTAAATAAATTTCTAGGTGATAAGATAAAATGCAAGTATTGCGTAAAAAAGTGTTTTTGGGTTTTTGGTATAAGAGCAACAATAAATAAAGTAAAACAACTGAACACAGAAAGTAAGTATCGCGTATGTAGAGAGATTGGAGCTGCAAGAGGGGAAAAAGCATTCTTAGGGAGCAGCGAATACACCACTAGCATTATAAGGAGCTAAGGTAAAGATTATTATCATGAACATTCTCAACTATGTATGTGTAGGAGGAACTCCGTATTTGGAAAAATAGGCAGAAACCGCTACTCACATCATCCTCATAATCACAACAGTCAGCAATCGACATCAATCGAGTTACTGCGCTATTAAGGGACGTAATGCCATAGGACGTATCCTATGGCATGGATAGTGTTCCGTGAGTTTCCTCGGTTCCCAAGTTGATACATATGGAGTGCCAACATCTTTATAGTCACTTTAAGTGCTAACACACCTCCGTCTACCAACAAGTAGTTCCCTCCATCAAGTCCCCATGAGAGGCAAATATTGAGAGGCTGACTTCTCTCAACATCAAGATGAAGACAATCTAACACATGGTCACAGCAATAAATATCATAATAAACTTTATGTTATTTCAATCCCATACTAGGGTTTCTCCATCTCCCCAAGAATTAATGATCTACTCAGGCATGTAGGCAATCAACATCATGGCAATAACAATGGAATCTATCGTAGATGAATAGTAATTGTATAAATCCACAACGAGTACAGAAATTACAACAATATCTGGACAAGATGTAGATGGGATGGATGGAGATGGTGGTGATGCAGCAGTTGATGATGAAGATCGATGCCTTAGCCTCCCGGATTTGCTCAGGGTGAAGAAGGATCCCCGGTGGACGAGTTCCCCCTCCAGATGCCTTCCAGAGGTAAGGTTTTGGTGATTACTGGTTGTTCTGTATGTAGGCTCTCTGATCCAGTTGAACAGGGTGAAACTATTTGAGGAGGTGGTGGTGGCGCCAACTATACCGCAGGAACTATACGGCCGGAAAATTTATTCCCGCCATATAGTTGGTCGTTGAACCATCTGTACGTCTTTTTCGCTTCGGGTTTTCTTCTGGTATTATTGATATTTCCCAAATAAGAGATTTACGTTGTTTTTGACTCCTTTTCTCCTCAGTACAACTGCTCCAAGAATTGTGTCCATTGTATCCATCATCTGTCCCGATCCTGGTGAAAACAGACATAAAAATATGCGCGCGAGCACCGTAAAATACCAAGATCCTACATCTATAATGCAAAATAATAATATAGAACATGATGCAAATATGCACTTATCAACTTCCCCAATCTTAGACTCTTGCTCGTCCCGAGCAAGTTTTGCTTAATGGATGTGATCCTCATATTCATGAAGCTAAGGCGATAAAATAAATGAGGCACTTATAGCATGTGTTTATCATATATGATACATAGGAATAAGTTCATGAATAGTACCTTAATCGAACCATCTGAATAGTATTAGCAGGCTTCCACACCTTAGTGATCAACAGTTCCCAAAAGATGACTCTCAACATAATGTAAAAGTATGCGGTTCAACCAAATGAGTTAGCAAGGTAGTCCCAAGTGTTTTAGGATCAACGTATTCACTCGGGATTCAAAATCTCAAAAGTGTCTCTTTGTCCTACTACAATATAGTGGTGTATGCCTATTTTCTCTTTGCACACTCGCTCTTTTTGTCCTCTTGTGTGTATATGCTCACACTTTTGTTTAAGTGCTGTGCAAAGGAGCTAGCCATACATTCCACTTCATGTAGGAATTCAAAGTTTAACAATCTCAATTATTAAATTCCAATTGTATATGAAGCATTTTTATGACTTGAAGATTCTACCTAGACTTGTTCTCACTCTATTTTGATAGCACTTTTATTTTCTATTGTTCAAGATTTCTTTTCAACTTAACTGCATAGATATGTTTTTTCTTTGTAAATCAAATCGTGCACTTACAACATATTAACCAAATTATATTTGTATGTTCCATTAATACCAATGGTGTGGAAGACTCTGATGACCCACAAGTATAGGGGGTGTATCGCAGTATTTTCGATAAGTAAGAGTGTCGAACCCAACGAGGAGCAGAAGGTGCTGGCTAGTGGTATGGATCAGGAATTCTCTGCAAATACTTATCAAACGGATTTTTAGGGGTTTTTGATATAGCAAGTAAACAAAGTACGAGTAAATAAAAGACAGTAAGAATAAATGCAGCAAGTGGCCCAATCCTTTATGCAGCAAAGGACAAGCCGGTTGTATTACTTAAGATGACCAAACATTCTCGAGGACACATGGGAAGACTGTCAAGTGCTTTCGCTTCATATAGTTGATTAATCTTCTTTAGCTTGCTAAGTGTTGTGTGGGTGAACCTGTGCTAATGTACCACCCCATCCAAGACTAATACATACTTGTGATTATACCCCTTGCAAACATCCGTAAGTACAAGAAAGTAATTAAGGTAGAAACCTAACCACAACTTTAAACTCTAAGACCCTTACGCCCCTTGTGCAATGGTTTCCTAACGGGGGTTCATGTTTCTATCACTCCGGCAACCCCTATGATTAGTAGCCAAATACACAATGCATTCCCCTAGGCCCATATAGGTGAAGTGTCATGTAGTCGACGTTCACATGACACCACTAGAAGAAGTACACCACAACTTAAATAACAATCTATTGAATCTTTCTCAACACAACTCCACTACTAACAACAAGACTTCTCCCATGTCCTCAAGAACAAAATGAACTACTCACAAGACATCATATGGATCATGATCAGAGATGGAATAATGATGTATAACAATCTGAACATAAACAATAATTCAATGGTTCACTCAATAGCATCAACTACAAAGAGTAATCAACACCGAGAAAGTTTCCCCTATGAACTATGCAAGATTCAACGGATTTGTTATAGCAATATGGAAGATGGTGATGAGGGTGCTGATGGTGATGATGATGATCCCGATGAAGTCCAGCTTGATGGTGGTGTTGATGGCGACGATCTCCCTCCTTCGGGAAAGAATTCCCCCAGCAGAAATCTGTCTGCCGGAGAGATCTTTCTCTCTTGGTGTTTTCCGCCCCGCAGAGGTGGTGGAATCTTTCTGTGTTTGCTCCCCTAGTCTTAGGGTTTCGGGAGGATGATATACGCCAGAGGAGAGAGGCTGGAGTGGGCCAGGGTGGCCACACCACCTCCTGGCGTGGCCTAGGGCTGCCCGCGCCATGGGGTGGTGTGGGCCCCCTGTGGCCCATATCCACTCCGTCTTTTGGCATCCTTAGTCTTCTGGAAAAATAGGATTTTCCGTATATTTTCCTGGATTTTCTGATATTCGCGAATTTTGGCTCCAAGCAACATATTTTCCATCCGAATCCTGACTGCAGCGGTCCATGCTCCAAAAGTCATCAACCATGCAAAAATAGATGAAATAACATAAGTATCACCTCTCAATATGAAATATATCAATGAATAATAGTGAATTAAGACATAGAATAGTGATGCAAAATGGACGTATCAACTCCCCCAAGCTTAGACTTCGCTTGTCCCCAAGCGAAACTGAGCTCAATAAACATGGCCTCAGGTTTATGGAGTGAAGAGTCGATAAAAGAGTACGGACAAGAAGCATCACATTCATCAAATACATAGATCATAATAGAAGACAACTCACTATTATATAACTCAACTTGCAATAAGTAAAGGGAACACAATAAAGATACATAAAGTGAATCATAATTGGTAATGGCAAACTTAGCTCTTGGTCGAAGAATAGTTGATAATTTGCTAGAGTTCACAAATAGCTGGATTTTCAATGATAGCTTTCAAAGTAGTAAACGTCAAGATAAGAGCAATGTGCAAAACAAGGAACATAAGAAACATGAATGAATAAATCATCATATGAATGAATGAAACACAACAACTCAAAATACTTGCCGAGATAGAAGGGAATAGGTTTACTGACTCAACTACAAAGTGAAAGAAAGGGCCCTTCAAAGAGGGAAGCAGGGATTGCAAGTCTCATAAAGAGCTCCCAAAAATTATGATACTTACTAGCTTTCAGCTCTCATTGCCCCTATCATAGGCATCTTTAGGTGATTAAGGTTAAAATGATCAAAAATGAGGATATGCATTGACAAGTTGTAAGTTGAGAATCTCATGTCCCTTGAATACGAGGGCCACTCCTCATGCTACTCAAGTTTAGTCACCAGTAAGTTCTTGTCATCGTAAGCATATGTGTATCATTGAGAACCGCCAACGGGGTACCCCTTGCCTGATGATACGGAAGAATCCCCATATCAAAATGACAAGGCAAGCAAACAACAAGCATCTCAGCAATCTTCTTATTTACCATGGGAATATGGAACTTTTTTCTCTCTTTCCTCTTTTCATAACCTCTTTTTTCTTTTTTTCTCTTTTTTCTCAATATCGGACTCTTTTTTTAATAAGAAGAATGCTTCATAGAGACTCGTTATGGTTACGCTGCAGGTTTCCACCATGTTAGCATGGATTAGACCAGCGGCCCAGGCGTTTCTCTAACACACATGCATAACTCCATGGGCTTACAAGCTCCCCTTTCATTTCACACCGACGACATCCATAGACAAAAGAACATGATATCAACTTGGTACAAAGTACCAGTGCAATGTTGAAAGCGTTCCCCATGACAACATGGTTCTGCTAATTCACAACTTACAAAGCGCAAGCATATACGCAACATAGATGAGCGCAATGGTTCAAGTTTATTAAGTGCAAGAAAATAAAGTGTGCCATCAAGTTCGTGAGATCTTTAATCACTAATTTTCACATAACAAGTTTAATTTGGGAGGTAGATAAAACAAGAATTTACTTGGAATAGCAATAATGCTACTAGGTAGGTATGGTGGACACAAATGGCAAAGGTTTTGGTTTAAAGGAGGTGGATGCACGAGAAGAAATCCTCTCAGTACAGGTTTTTGGCTAGCAAGGCTGGATAGAAAGTATAAGAGTTGAAGGAAACAAACAAACATAAAAGTGATAAAGTCAAACATGCAATCTTCCTTGGAAGCACAAAAGATCTTAACTAGAGAATACTAGACTTATGAGCAAATCAAGAAAGAAATATGATGAAATTATTTTTCTCTAGAGTACTTTTATCTTTTTCATTCAACTCTTTAAAATAGTGTTGCTACTAACCGAGCCAGGTTTGCCAAAACCAACTAAATTAACTCAATGATCCCAGAGTGCTACCAATACTAACAACAAGATCAATCATATAACCACGAATTGAATACTAATATAAGCTGTGCAAAAGAGTGAATGATAGAACTTCTCATTAATATTCCATAACGGAAACTCACACCAAGGGATACATATCTAACGAGAGAGGGGACACTTCCATAATGCAAACCATACTACATAATAAGTCCTCTATTCATTATATGACTCTACTAATAAGGTAAAAAGATAGAAGATAGTGATATGATACCGCAACACTCCCCCAAGCTTGGAACAAACCAAGGGGATGCCAAACCTGATGACGAATTACTCCTTAGGTGGTGGTGGTATCCTCTCATCTTTGTCTGTCTTCCAAGGTAAAGGCTTCCCATCAACAAAGGACATCGTGGTTTCCAACATCCTAAAACTTGCAGCATCACTTATGAGTTTAAATCTAGCCTCATACTCACAGTTTTGATTTTGAATGTTATAGAACTGTGCTTGCAGTTCGTTGGTTGTTTGGCGGAGTGAGAGGACTTCGTTTTTGAGTTTGGCAGTCTCCTTTTGGTGCTCGGTGATGAGTTTGGAACAAATCTTATGGATGATATCCACTTCGCGCTCCGCCATCTTCTTGTACCTAAAGACTTCTTATTCCAATGCTTCCATCCTGTCCTCCAGACTTCCTTCACCTTTAGGGCCTTGAACCTCTTTAATCCGAACCTCCCCACCTTCGAGCAATAACTCCTTGGGATGAATCTTCAATTCTCTCATGTATGGGTTGATGATATCTTCCAAGGAATCTCCCTTAACTGATCCAGTGGAAGACATTGAGGCTACAAATCTGAGATTTTACCTGGCAGAAACAGATCGAAACAAAAACACGACGAAAACACGATATACAAACCTCGGGGGATCCGGGGGGGGGGGGTTATATATTACGAAGTTTCATATCAAAAGGAAGGTACTGGGAGAAAACGAGTCGGAGGCGGAGTCCGGGGTGGACTCACCCACAGGTGGCGCGGAGGTGGGCCACGCCACAGGTGGTGTGAGCCACCAGCTCCGTTCAAATCCTTTTAAACCCCGTAGCTTTCCTTATCGACTGAAAACTGCAAAAATATAGTTGGATCGTATTTTCGCGGAACTTTTCTTACCAGAACTATTACCTAGATGGAAACGGACTCTACAGGTCTCTGAATTTGGTATCTAGTAGATTCTTCCGGAGTCATCTCTTGAATATCATTGATATCTTCATCTTCATACACTTATTACTTGAGTCATAAAACCCTTCTCTTCCTTATTACACCATTATCTCCACTTCCTGGAAATTTCTTTCTCGCAAAATTTCACATAGTTCTCATTAGCAACATTAGTATAAGTGAAGTGATAAAACCTTTTGAGTCCAACTTCAATTGAAAACCATCAAAACATAAGCTACTGTAGCAATTCCTTCTGAAAACCCAAAAATAATTCAAAAAGGAAATCGAATAAAGAAGCAAATGCAAGAGTGGCAAAATCTGTCAAAACAGACCAGCAGGTAAAGATCAATTTTTTCGAAAATCTTTTGTTGCTCAAATCAAAAAGTGCAAAACCAATGAAAGTTAAATAACAACCTGGGGCAGAAGAACAAAAAATGACAGCTTAATCCGTCATACAGAGATCTCTCACGAATTTTACGGTGAAGCACAAAAATCTGTTTCGGGACAGCAACTTCCCCAAATCTTACTTCTCTCTCATTAGAGGTTGATCTTGACACAAAAACCAAACAAAACGGATAAGGAGCGGTTATTACCGAAGTAATAACTTCCAAGACTCAAAGAAACAAAAACAAACTAAAAGCAAAAACAAATTGGGTTGTCTCCCATAAAGCTCTTTCTTTATAGCCATTAAGATGGGCATGATGATTTTGGAGAAGCTCTCATAGGGATATGAATTGAAGTGAAAGAGAGCATTAAGAAGCAAAAACAGACACGCATTTAAGTCTAACCCACTTCCTATGCAAGGGAATTTTGTAAACAAACAAGTTATTGAAACCAGAGGCAACTTGCATAAGAAGGCAAAAGAAGTGCAACATAAAAACTTTCAGCATAAAACGAGGAAACTTGATATTATTGAGATGCATAAGAACACTTTTCCCTCTCTCATAGTAGCTTTCAGTATCATGCATAAACTTAACAATATAGCTATCACAAGGACCATCATAGCAATGATCACTTATCCTAACAGAAAACACAGGAATACTAGCTCTCATAACACTACTATGTGAAACAATATTAGAGGTATCCTTGCAAAGGATAGTGTGTCCCTCTTTTTCATATATAGTAACAAAGTCTTTCACATTTGCTATTATAGGTTCATCAACCATTTGTTTATCAGGTTCAATAGCTTTATTTGTACTTTCATTAACCATACTAGCTATCATAGAATGTTCCTTCATCCTAACTGGGAAAGGCATTTTCTCAATATAAGGTTCATGTAAAACATGATTAGCAGTATAGGCTTCAGTATTTCTTGAAGGAACACTCTTAGCAATATCTTTATAAGGTTCATGATACTTATCCCACTTCTTTTTAGGCACTTCAATATAGGAAGCAAAAGCCTTAAAGTAAGAAGCAATAGCTTGAGAGTCTAGACCATAAGCATTTTTAATATTTTGAAAGTCATCAGTTCCCATAAAAGATTCAATGCATTCATAATCATAATTTATACCTGACTTTCTACCTTTGTCATTCTCCCAAGCTTCAGCATTGTCTTGAATACGGTCCAGAAGATCCCATTTAGCTTCTTCTTCCATACGAGTGAATGATCCAGCACAAGAAGCATCCAATAAATCCTTGTCATGTAGAGGGAGCCTTGCATAAAAGTTATTGATAATAATATTGTTGGGGAGCTCATGAATGGGACATTTGAGCATTAGTAACTTCAATCTCCCCCAATCTTGAGCTGTACTCTCTCCATCAAGAGGCCAAAAGTTGTATATTTGATTCCGATCTTTATGAATCTCACTAGGAGGATAAAACTTTGAATAAAAGAGAGGTACTATTTCCTCTCATTCTAGAGCTTGACCATTCTTCAGCAGTTTATACCATTCCTCAGCTCTTCCTTTCAGCGATAATGAGAATAACTTCTTCTTAACTTGATCTGTAATAATACCTGGACACTTGAACAACCCGCTTAATTCGTGTATAAAGAGTAAATGATCACCAGGATGGACAGTTCCATCCCCAACATAGTAGTTATCCATAACACGATCAATAATTCTTGTAGGTATTTTGAAAACATCATTCTCAGCAGGTGGTGGCTTATCTACTACCTTAGCAGTGGTAGTAGCATTACCAAATAAGAAACTCAGGGAATTATCCATAACGAAAATAAAGCAACTAGCAGAAGTAAACAATACTCACAATAGAAATTTCCTTTACCAATTCCACTCTCCAATAGCGCTTCACTCCCCGGCAACGGCGCCAGAAAATAGTCTTGATGACCCACAAGTATAGGGGGTGTATCGCAGTATTTTCGATAAGTAAGAGTGTCGAACCCAACGAGGAGCAGAAGGTGCTGGCTAGTGGTATGGATCAGGAATTCTCTGCAAATACTTATCAAACGGATTTTTAGGGGTTTTTGATATAGCAAGTAAACAAAGTACGAGTAAATAAAAGACAGTAAGAATAAATGCAGCAAGTGGCCCAATCCTTTATGCAGCAAAGGACAAGCCGGTTGTATTACTTAAGATGACCAAACGTTCTCGAGGACACATGGGAAGACTGTCAAGTGCTTTCGCTTCATATAGTTGATTAATCTTCTTTAGATTGCTAAGTTGTGTGGGTGAACCTGTGCTAATGTACCGCCCCTGTTGGGGGATACCCCCAGGTAGGGTCACTCCGGGGTATAAGGGCCGAGTTAGCCGAGGTTCGGCAAGGTCAAAGCGGACGCTGGCCGGGTCACCTCAAGGCAGGCCGGATCACGGAGTAACCCGGACCGGGGGGGGGGGTCGCCTGACATTGTCTCATCCGACTTAAGGAGTAAGTCGGAAGTGCTTATCTAACTTATATGCAGGAACAGGTATGGCCGGATCTACTATGATCCGGGTCCTTGCTTAGCTTCTGGGAGAAGGAAGGAATCTCTCTGGTAAAAAAGAAGGTCCGGTACGCACTGCATGAGCGGAGAAAGCAAGGGTAGGACCACCGGGTCGTGGCCGACAAGGGTGACAACGCCCATGTCGGCTGACGCGGGCGCCGCAGAGGCTTATGTCGTTAAAGCATGTGTGACGGGGGGGGAGCACCCCGGTCGGGTTACCACTTTGGGAGGGGCATATTCTTAGGAATATGCCTCCACGTATGCCCTAGGCAGGGACTGAACTTCCTCTATATAAGGGGGGTTAGGTTTCTAGTAGAGGGGGTTGGTTGAGCTCTAGTTGGTTTGGTGATTCCATAGTACTAGTCGATCTAGTGTCCTAGGGAAAAATAGGAGGCAAGAGTAAGAGAGTTCCTTCTTCCTCCTCTCGCCAATGCAGCTCAAGGAGCACTTGTAATCTCGTAATATAGCAATACAAACTTCTGTGTGGAGAATCACTCCACTATCCCTCCCTGGATTCCCCTAGCGTATATTAGTCCCCACCTTTAGCCTATCCATGGCATCTGCCGTGACACCACCACGACAGTTGGTGCCCACCGTGGGGCTAGCGGCGCTAGCAGGGGTGAAGATCCGGACGGGAAACCTCATCGGCACCGGCGAACGCGTCGTCTCCGGGCTCATTCAGCGCTTTGGAGCGCTGGATTTCGTCAGCGACAACGCTGGCTGCTTCGGCACGCGCCCACTTCCACGCAACGGCCTCTTCGTCAAGCTCGGTGCGCACAAGGTCTACGTTGCTGTGGACGTATCATGCGTTCATCCGCGCCGCATCATCGATGCGGGAGAACCACCCCTCACTGTGGCTCGCAGGGCGCGTATCTCTCGCTCCCCGGACCATGCGGAGGTGATGATGACTGCGCCGGGTGCAGGCGCAAGCAAGGACCCAGCACAAGACCCGGAGGTAACACCTAAGGCACCGAGGAAAGGTAGAGGACCTCCACTAGAGAGGCCTAAGAACGTACTGAGAGAAGCTATGGATAGCTTGGCTAACCCGGTAGCTGCAGTGGTAGATCCAGCTTAGGCACATGCCGAGCTAGAGGAAACTAGGCAAAAGATACTGGAGGGTGCAAAGAAAATAGCCGCGGCTCAGCAGTCGCTGAACATGACGCTGCGTGAGTATGCAAAGGCAAATAAAGTTGATACGGTAAAAGTAAAAGGGAGAAATCTCATAAGCGAGATGAACAGAGAAGGTGATGATGGAGCAGAAGGGTCGGAAAACTATCTGTATGTGGGGTTGCCAAAGTATAGTACCCCGGCGAAGAACCTCAGAGCAGCAGATGCGGCTGCGTCCGAGTTAGAGGGTCTGACGGGTGAGGCCCATCAAAGACAGCAAGATAGGGTTAACGAGCTGGTTCGGATCGCGAACAGACAGAACAAAGAGCTGCTGAGAGCTAACCCGGAGAGAGCCAGAGCTTCCAAAATCGTCCATTCGGTGATGGGTAACCCAGAGAAGTCCGCTGGAGCCGCATCATCGCCTCATGGTGGTCCAAGGAGAGAAGAGGTAGTAACCTCGACCAGACGGAACAAACAGATCGTCCCGTACGACCCGATGCGTGCGGGAAAAGAAAAAGAAATGCGGAAAAATGATGATCGACGGAGTGTGAGCCGAGGTGAAGCTGGCCGAGGTAATCACGACCAAGGCAATGCCGGTCAAGGGAACGCTGCCAACGGCAATGCCGGACAACGCAACTCTGCAGGAGCAGGACAACCACAGCAGCGGAATATACCAAGGCAAGAGCAAAGCGCCGGCCGAGGTATGCAACAAAAAGGTGCGCAACGAGAGCAAAACCTATACAACGACGGTGATTCGGAGATGGTGAACGCAGGGTACCCCAGACCAGACTATCATGTGATAGGGTCAAGATTGGGAAGCAGGGATTTAATGCCGGATGACACCAGGTTAAAACTGGATCGCCTGTATAGGTCGGAACAGATCGAATGTCAAGGTCCTCCGGGTCCAGCGTGCTTTGGACCCCGGATCATGAAGAACCACGGTACCAAACTTCCGATTACCGAGGCACGAAGGCGTATGGCGGCAGTACCAAGCGGAGGATTGGCTGATAAACTATGCTACGGTAAACATTACAGCGGCAACTTGAGATGGGTTATGCGTTACGTACCCCGGATGTTGGAAGGCCCGGCGGTATGGCTGAATAATTTACCACCCGGAAGCATCAACTGCTGGATAGATTTTGAAGAAATGTTTATCAGCAACTTCTCAAGTACATATCAGAGGCCGAATAGACCGCAGACCCTAGCAATGTGCAAGCAAAGACCTAACGAGACGGATCGGGAATTCTTGACCCGATGGTGTACCGTGAGAAACTCGTGTGAGGGTGTCATAGAGTCAGAGGCCATAGCGTGGTTTGTGCAAGGGTGCAGATATGGCAGCGAGCTGTGGATGAAGTTGCAAAGGAAAATGCCAATTACGCTGGCAGAGATGATCCGAATCGCTAATTCGTATGCTTTGGGCGATCCGACTCAACCTAGGCTCGCGTCAAACGAGTCAAACGAGTCAAACAAGGAATACTATCAGAGGGATGGAGCTGGGTCATCCCAGAGGAACGATTACAGAGGAAAAAGGAGAGATGATAGACCGGATCATCGCTATGGTTCAGAACAAGTTGCAGCTGTGAATCAAGATCAACCCGGAGCAGGGAGCAACCAACGCCAGAGAATGGGAGGGCAATGGACTCCAAGAAATGATGGCAAGAAAACATGGACTCCAGAGCAAAAGAAAGCGATGGCGGAAAGAAAGACCGTCCGAGGTATACCTATGAGTCGATGTTGGACCAGCCGTGTAAGTTTCACACGCCAAATCCGAATAGCCCGGCGGGTCACACGACGAGGCAATGTGAGTGGATGCGTAAGATAGAGCAAGGTGGTTCAGGGGATGCTCAGGCACCCCGGAATGATCAACCTCGGCAGGAGTTACCACGGCAGCAATTGCTCTCCAGGGCGAACACGCAGCAGCTAATGTTGCCTCCCCCTTCGCCGAGGTGTGACAACAATGAGAGAAGGGATGCAGTGCATCAGGTGGAAAATCAGCAACAACCGGATCATAGGTACCCCGGAAACGAGGGAAGGAATGAGTACAGGGAGCATCACCAGAGTTAATGTGTGTTCACGACTGAGGAAACAGATAGAAAGAGCTTGCAGCACCGACATATGGAGGTCAATGCGGTCATGCCAGCAGTGATGAGGTACATGCCTTGGTCGGACCAGGAAATCACCTGGAACATCAAAGATCATCCTAAACTTATGCCGAGCCCAGGTTTGTATGCGCTAGTGCTGGATCCGACATTCATTGGACCGAACATCAACGTGAGGTTCTCCAAGGTTTTGATTGACAATGGCAGTAGCACTAACATCATGTATGCGGATACGATGCGCAAGTTGGGCATCTCGGAGAACATGCTCTAGGCTACAAGAACAACTTTCCATGGCATTGTACCAGGCATTTCTTGTGAGCCCATAGGCAAAGTCCGGGTCGACGTGCTATTCGGCACAAGGGACAACTGCCGAACTAAAAATCTGGAGTTTGAAGTGGTGAACTTGGAAAGTGCATATCATGCGTTACTCGGAAACAGCATTGAACAAATTCATGGCAAGCTGTCACATTAGTTATCTGAAGATGAAGTTGCCCGGGCCAAATGGAGTGATTACCATTGCTGGGGATTTTCGACGTTCCATTGAGTGTGCTTCAGCCGGGTCTAACCTAGCCGAGTCACTCGTGATTGTGCAAGAGAAAAGAAAAATCCAAGAGGTGGCGGCATTAGCTCAGTCCGCGCAGCAATATATGCCGGCATTAAGTAACCCGCATGGCAGCGTTTCATTTCAAGCCGCAAAGGACACCAAGAAGGTTCCAGTTGATAACATGTTCCCGGAGCGCACCGTAACAATTGGTGTCGGGTTAACTGACAAATAGGAAAGCGAGCTCATCAACTTCCTCCGTGAGAATCGGGATATTTTTGCTTGGTCTACACAGGACTTGCAACTTGTTCCGAGGGAGTTGGCCGAGCACTCTTTGAACATAAGACCCGGAGCAAGGCCGGTGAAGCAACCTCTCCGCCGCTTCACCGAGGATAGGAGAAAAGTCATTGGAGACGAGATAACTCGGTTACTAGCAGCAGGATTTATCATGGAGGTACTATATCCGGATTGGCTCTCTAATCCGGTGCTAGTAGAAAAGAAGAAGGATGATCTGAACGTAGCAGTGGTTTGGCGTATGTGTATCGATTACACGAACCTGAACCAAAAGATCCATTTCCATTGCCGAGGATAGATCAGGTCATAGACTCGACCGCGGGATGTGAACTGTTGTCATTCATTGATGCATATTCTGGCTTCCACCAGATACCTCTGAACCCGTATGATCAAATAAAGACTGCGTTTATTACCCCGTACGGGGCTTACTGCTATCGCACTATGCCGTTCGGTTTATGTAATGCAGGTGCAACGTACCAAAGATGTATGCAAAAATGTTTGCACGACCAAATAGGTCAAAACGTACAAGTATACGTGGATGATGTGGTTATCAAGACCAAGGAAAGCACAACGCTCCTTGACTACATAAGGCAAACATTCGCGAACTTGAGAAGGTTCCGGATGAAGCTTAACCCAGAAAAATGTACCTTCGGTGTCCCGGCTAGAAAATTACTCGGATTTCTCGTCTCCAGCCGAGGTATCGAAGTTAATCCAACTAAGATCCGAGCCATCGAACGAATGGAGCTGCCGAAGTGTCTTAACGATGTCCAAAAGTTCACTGGATGCCTGGCATCGTTGAGTCGGTTTGTATGTCGGTTGGGAGAAAAGGCACTGCCTCTTTACCAACTCATGAAAAAGTCGGATAAATTCGTTTGGACACCACAGGCCGATGAAGCCTTTGCCCACTTAAAAAAGATGTTGGCCACTGCGCTAGTGTTAGCCTCTCCAATATCAAAGGAGCCAATGTTGCTCTACATAGCCGCAACCAATCGAGTTGTAAGTGCAGTAATCGTAGTGGAGCGCAATGAAGAGGGTAAGTCGGTGCAGAGGCCAGTATATTACCTGAGCGAGGTATTGTCTGCCTCAAAACAGAACTACCGGCACTTTCAAAAGGTGGCATACGGTGTCTATATGGCGGCAAAGAAGTTAAAGCATTACTTTTAGGAGCACCCCATCAAAGTAATATGTGAAGCTCCCATATCCGAGATAATGGGTAACAAGGATCACAGTGGCGAATTGCAAAATGGGCAATTGAGTTAGCCCTTATGCCTCTAATACGAAGAAGAAGCGATCAAATCTCAGGCTGTGGCGGACTTTTTTGTGGATTGGGCCGAGGTACAATACGAACCACCGCCACCAGATCCGATTACTGGAGGATGCACTTTGACGGGTCGAAAACCAAAACCGGACTAGGCGCCAGGGTTGTGCTTACCTCGCCAAAGAAGGACCAGCTAAAGTACGTATTGCAGATCCATTTTGCGGCATCGAACAATGTCGCTGAGTATGAGGATCTTGTGCATGGGCTCAAAGTGGCAAAGGAGATTGGCATACGTCGGTTAATATGCTTTGGCGACTCGGATCTGGTGGTGCAGCAGGTGTCCGGAGTGTGGGACGCCCTGGATCCAAACATGGCACTGTACAAATTTCACGTGCAGAAGATATCTGGTTACTTCGAGGGGTGTGAATTTCACCATGTACCCAGTGGAAAGCGAGGCTGCCGACATGTTGTCAAAGCTTCGGATCGACCAGGACAAGCAATTCCACGGGTGTAGCATTGGAACACCTCAGAAAACCATCTATCAGGCCATCCCCAGGAACCGACTCGATCTATGTCCCGGAAAATATGGAATCTGGAGCTGAGCCCATGGACATTGACACGGGAGGTAGTGTGCGAGACCCGGGGACTGCATCAGCAAACTCGGGGACTGCCTCGGCAAACCCGGGGACTACCTCGCTAGACCCGGGGACTGCTCAGCGTGATCCGGCTGAAGTTATGCTGGTGGATCAGATGGAAATTGATGAGGAGATGTTCCCTCCACGAGCGATACCAGCTTGGGCACTGCCTATATTCCAATTCCTGAAAGACGGAACGTTACCCGCTAAGGAGGTGTTAGCCAGGCAAACTCAGAGGAGAGCAAAAGCATACATAATCATCAATTCCGAGTTGTACAAACGGAGTGTAACCAATGTCCTCCAACGGTGCGTTGACCCGGAAGAAGGGCTTGACATCCTCCGAGATATACACCAAGGAGAATGCGGGCATCATGCCTCATCCCGAGCCTTGGTGGCAAAGGTGTTTCGGCATGGATTCTACTGGCCAAGTGCCTTGGAACAAGCAGAAGATTTGGTGAGAAAATGCAATGGTTGTCAAAGGTACACCACCAAGACACATATGCCTATGTCGGAACTCAAGACCATACCAATTACATGGCCATTTGCTGTATGGTGCTTGGATATGGTTGGCCCGTTCAAACCGGCAAGAGGAAACATGACACACATTTTCGTCATGGTGGACAAGTTTACAAAATGGATTGAAGTGAAACCTATAAGAAAATGTGATGGAGCTACGGCCGTGACATTTCTCAAAGACATCATCTTGAGATACGGTTATCCACACAGTATTATAACCGATAATGGAACAAATTTTGCGGAAGGAGCATTTGCGCGCTTCTGCCGAGATAAGAAGATCCGACTCGATGTCGCCTTGGTAGTCCACCCCGCATCGAACGGACAAGTGGAAAGATCCAACGGATTAGTATTATCCGGGATAAAACCCCGGCTCATTGAGCCGCTGCAAAGATCGGTGGGGTGCTGGATAGAAGAACTACCAGCGGTACTGTGAAGTTTAAGAACAACTCCGAATCGATCAGCAGGCTATACGCCATTTTTTCTAGTATATGGGGCAGAAGCTGTATTACCAGCCGACATAGAGCATGATTCGCCTAGGGTCACCCAATACACAGAAGCCGAAGTGCAAGAAGCCCGGCAAAATAATGTTGATCTGCTGGAAGAAGCGAGAGAACTGGCACTGTCCAGATCCGCCATATATCAGCAAAATCTCCGACACTATCATAGCCGGAAAGTGTGCCCCCGAGTCTTTCGGGAAGAAGATCTGGTGCTCCGGTTGGTACAACATACTACTAGCATGCATAAATTATCCCCCCCATGGGAAGGGCCATTCATTGTGAGCAAAGCATTGCACAATGATTCTTACTATCTCATAGATGCAAAGCCACAGGAAAAGAACAAGGCGGACAGGTCCGGAGAGGAATCCAAGCGACCATGGAATGTAGCACTACTTCGTCCCTTCTACACCTAGCTAAGAAGTGTATGTATCCGAGTCGTCTCATATGTCGGTATGTATGTCGGCAATGAGCTTATCAATGAAATAGCAGCGCCTCGAGCAGTAACTCGGGGACTGCCTTAATAACGTTTGTTGTTACTTTTTATGCGGTAACTGGAATAAGTCGTTCTACTTAACCCGGATTAGTAATGTGTGAGCACCAAAAACCCAACCCTTCGACTTGCTGCTGTCCAACAAGAATTGGCTTCATGGCAAGCAAGGGAACAAGTTTGGAATTGCGTAGCACATGAAAAACGACTAAGGAAACAAGTTTATTCGAGCTAATGCTTATTTTTCGGACTAACCCTGTATTTATTTTCAAGTTATTATGCTGAATTATTTTGAGCTAAGCCTAAAAGTTTCCAAGTATTGTTAAAACAATTTTTGAAGCTCGGATTCGTAAGTCGTAAAACCGAATCAAGGTAGATACGGACCGAGCCAGAGAATTGGACGAACAAGAAAATGAAACTCGGGGGCTGCGCCCAAGTTAATCCGGCATAGAAATGTAGTAGCAAAATATCACATATCCAGCATATAATTGCACCCGGCATACCGGGGATCTGATAAATTTTCAAGTTTTTTGGAACTAAGGAGCAGCAGGAGGAGGAAGTTCGGCATCGTCGTCGATGTCTTCAATATCTGAAGCATCATCTTCTCCGCCCTCATCCGACCCATCTTCAATGTTCTCATTGTGCTCGTCCCCAGCGGATTCCAGGAAGCTTGGTCCTTCAACCCAGTCATGAATAGGAGAATATTCGACGAGGCTGTAGGCGCAAGCCTGGCGCCGAGCTACTCACTCCGGATCATCGGTCCATCTGGATCCGGTGCGCCGGCGTGTAAGGAGGCTGAGATCGATCTTCTCGTACCATGTGAGAATATGGTGAAGGATGGTATCAGCTGCAGCACGACCAGCGGACTCTCTCCAAAGGTCAAGATGGGTCTCAATTTCTATTAACTTCTCGACGAGAGTCGCGATGGTCTCCGGGCTACTCTCTCCGGGCCAGAACATATTGAAAATGCGAACTGCAACGTCGAGGATGTCCTTGCCATAATTCTTGATAGTTCCCACGCGAGCTGACAGGCTGACCAATAGGTCCTCCATGTCTAAGGGAATGCTCTCACCGTCAGGAACGACGGGAGTACCCCTCTCTTGGCGAAATTTGGCAACAGCAGCGCTGGCAATAGAAGTACCCTTGGGAAAATGGTCTAGAAACAAGGCAAAGGAAGAAGGTAAGGAAAAGACATATGAGGTAATCCCGGAGAGTTATGCCGGACAAGGGAAAGGAACTTATGAGAAATATGGCTATGGATCCGGGTTAACTCCTTGATGCAGGCATCGCGTCTTTTACGAAGTTGCTCAAGCTCAGCGTTTACCGACCCAAGCTGGAGGTTGGATTCTCTGAGTAGGTCCTGGTCCTTGGAGATCTAGAGGGTAAGGCGCTCACGCTCTGCTGTGAAGTTCTGGCCAACCTTTTGGAGCTCGGTTTTGTGTTGGGCCTTCATCTTCTCCATCTCAACCTTGAGCTTGGCAATCTCGTAGTCCTTAGTCCGGAGGAGAGCAAGCTCATCATCCTTTTTCTTCAGCTCGGCTTGATGCTGCCCTACTTGTTCGAGAAAATGCAGCATCATATCAGGCACGGGCACACTATCCTCAAGCGATGCTGAAATAGTATGTTGACCCGGCAGAGCCGAGGAGTGAATGTTTGCCGAGCCAAGGAGAAGAATAAATGGAAAATACTACGAGGTCGAACAAAAGAGGACATACCCCGGATTTCCTCCAAGTTCTTCCGCATGATCTTGTTCTCAGCCTCCACCCCAGCTGCAGAAACCGAATGAGGAGATTAGTTCGGCGGAAGAAAGTGAAGAAAAATGGAGAGGTGCCGAGGGAGAAAATTACCCCTCTTTTCATGTTCTGCACCAAGTGCAACATGTTTTCAGCATGTAGCATCTTGTGGGTATCAAGCGTTGGAATTGGCGCTCGGCGATTGGTGGTTACTGAAAAGAGTATGAAGTGTAAAATTAGCTTGGTGCATATTCGAAGTGTACAAGATCCAGGCCAAGCGGAACTTAACCCGGCTCTAGGTGTGTGCATATTCGAAGTGTACAAGATCCGGGCCAAGTGGAACTTAACCCGGCTCTAGGTGTGTGCATATTCGAAGTGTACAAGATCCGGGCCAAGTGGAACTTAACCCGGCTCTAGGTATGTGCATATTCGAAGTGTATAAGATCCGGGCCAAGTGGAACTTAACCCGGCTCTAGGTGTGTGCATATTCAAAGTGTACAAGATCCGGGCCAAATGGAACTTAACCCGGCTCTAGGTGTGTGCATATTCGAAGTGTACAAGATCCGGGCCAAGTGGAACTTAACCCGGCTCTAGGTGTGTGCATATTCGAAGTGTACAAGATCCGGGCCAAGTGGAACTTAACCCGGCTCTAGGTGTGTGCATATTCGAAGTGTACAAGATCCGGGCCAAGTGGAACTTAACCCGCTCTAGGTGTGTGCATGTTGTGTGAATATTCGAAGTGTACAAGATCCGGGCCAAGTGGAACTTAACCCGGCTCTAGGTGTGTGCATATTCGAAGTGTGCAAGATCCGGGCCAAGTGGAACTTAACCCGGCTCTAGGTGTGTGCGTATTTGAAGTTTACATGCAGCTACGTTAGTTTTCTAATGAGCATCCGGCCGAGTAACAAGCTACTCCACCGGAGGCTCGGGGACTAATGGTTATTATCTACAGCATGTAAAGGAGAAACGACATACCTCCATCATTCGCCCCGCGAGACTAATTGCCTTAGCGGCAGTATTCATCTGGGTGGAAAATTCTGCGGGGCCGAACTTTTCCGGGAGATCGTCGTTGTGGACGAACTCCGCCTTGTTCCAGTTCATGACGAACTCGATAAGGCTCGGAGGGTACCGCTCGCCGGTGGGCATATGGGGTGCCACCAAGCCCTTTGCATGAGCTTCTTTCCTCTCAACTAGGGCAAGAGCTGGGCTGGTGTGCAGAACCATCTGCTGCGCATCGGTTGGCTCGGCAGGAACATCCGTCGCCGCTGGTGATTTATTCGGAAGCATCGACGATAGGGTTCGCTGCCCGGCCTCAATGGATGCAGACTTGGTAGTATCCGGAGCCTTTTTGCCCTTAGCTTGCTGGGAAGAAGTAACTGCGGTGGATTTCCCTTTAGAAGCTGCTGGAATAGTTCCTCGCCGAGGCTGAGATGACTCAGATGAGGCAGAAGAACTTGGCACTAGAGTTGTTGTTGGTTTCCTTGGTGCCGGGACAGGTGTTGGCTCGGTCGCTGGTACTGGAGCTGCTGCTGGTGCTGGTGTTGTGATAGACTCGGTGGTTGCTTGTGGTTGTGATGCGTGGTGGGTGGCGTGCGTCGTCGGAACTGAATTCTCCCCCCTCCGCGAGGTCGCGTTCCTCTCGATGAGGCACCATGAACCCTGAACAGCTCCCTCCGGAATAGGGCTCAGCGGGCATGACTCATCGTCACGAGGAGGAGAAGGGCCAGACCGAAGAGTTGAAGAGATGCTTGATCCGCTCTGAGGAACCTCCACCAGAGGCCTGAAAAAGAGAATAATGTCAGAAGAGAAATTACCACGATGCAAGGAAAAGTGAGTTACGTAATGAAAAATGACTTATGCATCTGAGGTTTCGGCCTCCTTGGGTTTCCGGGCCCTCCGTGCCAGGGCTTTGCCAGCCCGCTTGGAGGCAGTCTTGTCTTCGGCCTTCTTTTGCCTTTTTGTGGAAGGTTCGGAGGAAGAACTTGATGCGGCTCCGTGCTTCTTCCTCGATGCCACCGGAACCGGTTCGCCTTAGCAAGTGGAGGATCCTCGTGGATATGCCCACCGGGGTTAGCTGATGCCGGAAAGGCAAAAGAAAGAGGGACAGCCTCAACAGGTTCAATCACGTCGACATCCGAGTCATCCTCATCATAGGGCCAATCTCTAAGGGAAGAGAATTTACCGTTGGGTTGTTTGGTAGCGTCGGTCATAGGGAGGAACATCTCCTGGTCCGGCTCCTCCTCATCCGGTATTTCTCGGTCCGGCGCCCACTTAAGGGTCGGGTCCGTACCATCCTCGAGAGTTTGCTGAAGGAATAGCTGAGAAAAAGCATGAGGAACAGAGTCAAAAATACAACAAGAACCGACACATACTTGATCCGAAATAAGTTTGCCCCGCGAAGCTTACCGCGGGAGGGAGCCTGTCACGACAATAGTGCTCGATTCCCCACATCCATTCGGCGGAGAAATCCTTGTGGGTGGTGAAAAGAGCCTTAACCCGGTGAAAGATCTCCGTGTTGCTCAACTCGAAGGAGGAGGTTCGGCTGGGGTCGTGGCCGAAACTCATATGGCACAACTTGTGGGTGCGCTTATGGAGGGGAGAGATTCGGTTGCGCACGAACATGATCATAGCATCCTCGTTGCGCAATCCGAGTTTCTTTAGCTCCGCGAACCTCTTGTTAACTTGGTTGGCCAGAGCTGTAGGCTTCTTGGGGACCTCCTCCCAGAAATCCATGTCAGGTAGACCCGGAGCGTAGGGCAGCAACCGAATCAAATCTTCGGTACCCTCGTTCTGGACGTAGAAGAAGGTCCGGGCCCATCCTTTGCAGGAGTCAAGCCCGGTAACCCGGGGAAAGACCAAAAACCACCGGGGCGAGATGGAGGCAGCTCCGAATTGGGTGAGCTGCTTATCCTCCAACTCTACGTGGATATTGGGGACGACATTGCGACGAAGGCCGAAGAACCGAATCCACAACTCCTTCGTGGGCCATAGTCCGGTGTAGCCTTCTATCGTAGAGGTAAAGGCGGAAAGAGAGGTGATAGCGTTTGCTGGGAGATGGTGCGGCTGCAAGTGGTAGGTCCTAACCCAATCCCGGAAGAAATCGCTCACCGGCAGACCAAATCCCCGTTGGAAGTGGGACAGGAATACAACAAACTCACCCGGATTGGGTGAGGGCGGCGGCGGAAGGGACGAGCGGTGACGCCGGCAGAATGCGCTCGTCCGAGAGCGATCAATGTCATCTTGACAGACCCATGATCCGGCCCATGCGCCGCGGTCCGCCGTGCCGGCGTCCTCCTCCATCTCCTGCTCGGCGACGACGAGCTCCTCCTCCGTCATCTCATATTCGCTATCCTCGCTGGAACTAGCGGCGGCAGGGATCTGAGGCCTGGATTGGCGAGGACCCGTGGCTAGCGATTCTTGCGGATGGCTAAGCGTAAGCACGGAGAGTGCGGCGGCACTGCTGCTAGAAGCACCGGCGGCGGCGTGGTCGCGAGGAAGACGAAGGAGAAAGGCAACGGGCAGAGGGGCGCAGAGGTGGAAAAACGCTAAGGGGTGCGCCCCTCCCCTACTTAACCACCCCCAGAGATGGATGAGTGGGATCGCGCTGCGCCGACGAGCCACACGGTGTGGCCGTGTATCACCTGCATCAGCCAATCAGAGAAAAGCCACACAGGGGGCCACTGCTGGGTCCGCATCATAGAAAACAAAAATTTTCCTACGGTGTGAACTACACGCCAAGATCTATCTACTAGGTACAAAGAAACGGGTGGACATACATCCAACAAGAACTTACCCTCGTAGACAACAAGCATTGTTAACGAGTAGGAACTCGTGGTTGATGTAGTCGTACACTTGCCGATCTCAAAATCGTGATGAAGTCCACCAGGTCCGGCTCCAACACGTCCATCAGATCCAGCTCCAGCACCACCAAGTCCAGCACCGCAAAGCAGCGGTGCATCCGTGATCGCACACACGGCCGGTACCCCGACAACCTCCGTCCCTCGCTCCAGCAAAGCAGCGGAAGCAGCAACTCCTTTCTAGATAAAGCCACCGGGAACATGTATCTCGCTAATCCGAGACCATGGGGAATAATACTAGAGGGGGAGAGAGATCCTTCACAAGGAGGTGTGTGTGAGAAGTGAGGAGGGGGTCGCCTTTTATAGGAGGAGGGGGGTGCCCCTCCTTCATGGCCGGCGCATGGAGGAGGTGTCTCTTCACCTCCTCCATTCATGTGGTGGTAACTCCCTCCACATAAATTTGCCCCTTCACATTCTCTTTTAAAGTCTCCACTTAAAATGCATTAAATTTTTCCAAATTTAATGCTCTCTCATTTAATAAAACTCTTTTGTTATTTTTATTCAGAATTTTGTTAATTACTTTAATTAACAAACATTCACATAAAACCCCCTGCAACATTTCAATATTACATGCAGAACCAATTTCAGCAATTTCACCCAAAACAGTTTCGGTGTCTATTGAAATAATTGCAGCGCTTTCTTAAATCTTTATCTGAAACATATTTGCTCCAAATGGTGTCGGTATCTCTTAAGTGTGTCACCCTATGGTTTGCGAATAATGCAGACATGATCGAGACCCCTCTCCGATCAATAATCAGCAGCGGGACCTGGAGATCCGTACTGACTCCTACACATTAAACGATGACTTCTGTGATCGTGAGAACCTTTAACGCTTGTAACTAAATCCCTTTGTCCTGCGATATATTACATGTCCAAGATTCGATCATCGGTATCTCCATACCTAGTTTGATCTCGTTACCGACATGCACTCTTTTCTTGTTCCCGTGATATAACATTCTAGTGATCACATCACTTGCTTGCAAGCTATTTCAATGTGATATCACCGAGAGGGCCCAGAGTATATCTATCCGTCATCGGGATTGACAAATTCCACTCTTGATCCATGATCCTCAACATAACACCTTCGTAGCACTGAACCCATCTTTATAGTCACTCTGTTACGGTGTGACGTTTGATGTTATCAAGATACTCTTCCGGTGTTAGCAATTAACATGATCTCATGGTCTAAGGATAAAGATTACTTCGTATGATGTTATAGCAATATAAACATAATGACTTTGATCATAATGCTATACTTCGGATGAATGTTCATCACATCATTCCACCAATGGTGTGACCTTGTTATTAACAACATCCAATGTCCATGATTAGGAAACCTTGATCATCTTGTTAATCAACAAGCTAGTCTATAAGAGAGGCATAACTAGGAACCCTTTTTGTTTATTAAACACACATGTATTGATGTTTCTGATCAATACAATTCTAGCATGTAAAATAAACATTTATCATAAACATGGAATAAGATAATAACCACTTTATTATTGCCTCTCGGGCATATTCCCTTCAGTCTCCCACTTGCACTAGAGTCAATAATCTAGTTTGAAAAACTTTGCGTATTGAACACCTATGGCTTTCTGGTGTTGCATATACGCTATTGCTAGTGGTTAACATAATCTCCGGATCTGACAATTTCAGGTCCGTGTGTATTTGCATGTCTTTGCGTCTCTACGCATCACTCATTCTCAAATGAGATGGCATTGTATAAATTTGGTCCTCTAGTGAGACCTTTAGTTCGTTCGGGTTAAAATATGTTGATATTATTGTCACACAATATATCTTCATAGTATTAGCCCACTTTGAACCACACCTAGTTTGATAACAAACTACTTAACACAAATGTCCTCCTATGCTGCTACTATAGCAGTCATATACTTAGCCTTTTGTTGTAGTATCCGTCACAATATCTTAACTTTGGAACTCATCCAAATCCATCATGGAACATCCTTTCCATTATATTGTGCCACCCACAGTCTAAATTGAGATAAATTTAATTTGTATCTTGTGACAAAACTAGTATCAATGTAACACTTTACAATGAACTACCTTTAACTATTTGTCACTTATACATGATATATTCTTAGTTCTTCCAAAGCTCATAAGAATATCTTTACTATTGTCCAATGATCATCTTATGAATCATTCTGGTATATGCTCATAACATTTAGAGCATAGGTCATTCTGGATATATACATATCATGGTATAATCGATCAAAATCTTCATGTGATTTTACTCACCAAGTGTTGAAACACTTGAATCTGAATACAATCCTTTCCGTGCAGCAAGAACCTTTCTTGTTGTTTCCATATTGAACCCTTTCAATATCTCATATTGAACCCTTTCAATATCTTATATATGTATGTCTGGCACAACCATATTAGTGCCTTAATCTATCCATATAGATATTGATGCCTAATATTATGGGTTTGCCCAAGTCTTTCATCGAAATCTTATTTTAATGAAATCCTTCACTTGTGTCAATTCAAGATACATCATTTCCAATCAACAATATGTCCTCTACATAATGTATTAGAAATATGTCTCAGCGCTCCCACTTAATTTCTTGCAAATGCAAGCATCTTCATCATCTGCGATGAATTTAAACTCTTTTAACAGTTTCATCATGGTGAAGATTCCAACTCCGCTATGCTTACTTCAACTATTGAAGTTTACATGCCCTTTTAGCACCCTTTGAATTAACAAAACCCTTCGGACCATGTCATGTACATGTCCTAGGTTACCGTTCTATTAGAAGAACCTTGTTTTGTTTATTCAACTACCATATACCAAATTATATGTAGTGGTTGCTACATTAATCCGTCAAGACTATATATCGCTATGAAAGATCAAATCTTGTCATAGTCAACTCCTTGAACATTGTCGTAAACTTCTTTCCGACATGTCGACTATTTCATAGATGTTAAACATCCATGTCTTATTTCTTTATAGATCCAAACACGACCGATAGGCTTCACGCCTTTCCGGAGGGTCTTCCAAGTTCAGAAACTTGTTTTCTCGTGTATGGATACTATCACGGATTCTATGACTTCTAGTCATTTTATGGAGTTAGGGCCCATCATCGCTTCTTTGCATGTAGTCGGTTCATCATTGCCAAAACAATAACGACTTGCTTATCAAATCTTACTATTTGATTCTTACCGACCCACACGGTTCTATAGGAACTCTAATCTTCGTGATCACACCTTTTGTAATCACGAGAGCCATGAGCATTGTGGCCGCCACCGGGACACTTTCCGGCGCTGCGCTACTTAGCACATATAGCTAAGGTTCAACAACCTTATCAAAGTTCTATTGTCCTCCCACTTAACTTTTCACGAAAAATTCCTTCTCACGAAACTTGACGTTCCAAGCGACAAACTCTTTTGTCCTCGGTGTTATGGAGGAATTCCCAACAAATTATTTGGGATAACCTACAAAGACGTGCTTATCCGACTTTGGTTGTAAACATTTTACTTATGCATAGCATACCAAAATTTAAGAAAAGACAATTCGGGTTTTATCCAAAACCATAACTCATATGGTGTCATTTCAACGGATCGCGATGGTGCTCTTTTCAGTGTAAAAGCGGTAGTCTCTAAAGCTTCAATCCTTAAAACATAATGGCAGTTTTATAAATGACACCCTTGATCTTACCATGTCAAACATGGTTTGATTTTATCTCTCGAATATGCCATACTCCTATGGTTTATCGGGAAACACAAATCATGGAACAATTCCTCAAGTCTTAGGTGTTTTTGCTAAACATGCAACTCAAATATCTTCCTTTATGATCGAATCATAAACTCTTTATTTTCTTGTTACAATGATTTTCCACTTCATCTTGAAAGTCTTTGAACAATTTTCAAATGTTTCATACTTCTTCCTTATTAAGTAAATATACAGATATATTCACTCAAATTTTCGGAGAAAGCATATGAAGCAAAAAAGATCCATCGCATATGGCTACACATAATGGACTATGCACATCAGCATGCACAATTTCCAATAAGCTAGTCATCCGTTCCTCTCTGCCCTATGGACGGAGTTTCAATTATCTCGAGGAAAGTCTCACATGCGTCAATTGATCAAAATCAAAGACTCCAAAAATCCATCAACATGGAGTTTCTTCATGTTTAATTTCAAATATAATTTAAACAGCGATGTCACTTCATAAGTGATCTTTCAATCATTTGTCTTGCGACATTTTAGCAATAGTGTTTATGGATGTGATTTCTCCAACTAGACTTGTAAAAGTTCATCCATCCTTTATGGAATACGGTAATTATTTGAACATCCATTGTTCTCATGATACCGGCACAAAATAACAATTATTTAAACAAATCTTGAAGGCTTGGTTTGATGACAACGAAAAACACAATAACACTTTATTTGTTTTCGATGAACATCATCACTCATTCTCTTGCTGGTTACTTAGGCCATTGTAGGTCATGAATTGCGTTGTCCTGTATGACACTTCATACCAACCAATTTGGTATCCAATACCGGTATCCAATACCTAAGAACCACATTGTTTAACAAGCAAGGAATATAGCCATAACATGTATATCTTCTATATACCTAAGTTGGACATCTCCAACCTTTTATTTTCTGCCAAATATTTTATAGATTCTCTTTCAGCAATTCCTTTTTTTTAAAGAATCTATCAACATCAATTGTGGTGTCATTTACATGACACATAGTACAAAGCGTATATAGTCAAATACTAATACCTTTGGACTTGCACTTTGAAGTGGATCACCATCATCAAATGTTTGGTGTTCTTTCAAAAATCCATTCTTTAGTAATCTATTAGTGTAGTAAACATTTCACTTACATCTTCTATTCATCCTTATCATGACAACTTTCATGATCAAGCTACTATAGCCTATAAGGAAGAATCACGAGTATAATATCAGTTCCCAAAACCCTTTTGGTAGATTCGGATGCCTAGCATCTCCATCCTTCACAAATTTTCATACAATATGAGAACATGTATTTTGCTAAATTATACTCTATCATAATGCAACCAAAAACATTGTTTTAGATATCACAATATCTTTCACACATGATGGTTTCTGAAACAATTTTCAGCTCCAATATAATCTTGATATTAAAACAACTTTTTGAATATCAATAATCATGGAGGCAAACATGATACTTTAGATACTAACATTGGAATTCTTACTCTTGATTTAATACTACTTATTAAACTTCATGGAGTAAATAGAGTTTGCTGAAAGTTTGCAATAGGACTTATAAACTTTAAATTGACATTCAAAACAATACGATACCATTTTGTAAAGTAAATATCCAGAATTCTATAGTTCTATTATCTCAATTAAAACTAAGCATAAGGTAGTGAACACATGCCAATGACTACAACAAATTATGCAAATTCACTTCAATTTAGTTTATGACAAATTGAGTTCGACTAATCCAAATTACTAATGAACTCCCACTCAAAAACGACATCCCTCGTGTCCTTTTGGTGATTACATGAACCAAATCCACTACACCAAGTCCGATCATCATGTGAGTCGGTGTAGCTTCAAAGGTGAGCATCTATATGGGCATCATATCAACTATATGACTCATGCTTAACCTTTCGGTCCGTGTTCCGAGGCAATGTCTGTACATGCTAGGCTCGCCAAGTAAGAACCTTAGTATTAGCGTGTGTAAAACTGTCTTACACCCGTTGTATGAAAGCGTAGAGTGGAGAACACCCGATCATCACGTGATGCCTCAAAACACGATCCACAAAACGGTGCATACTTAAGGAAGAACACATTTTTATCTTGATATCTAAATGAGGGATCATCTTACAATGCTACAGAAAGCGCCAAACTAGCAGTATAAGATGCTAACATCTAATGTGTAAAGTGAGATGATATGGTCCATGCATTTGATCTCTATCACTTGCATCGTGGTATGATCTCTATCATTCCTTTCTGTGTAAGGCCAAGGTCTATGGAACTTACACGTTGAGTGTGTTGTAAGAGTATATATATCATACATCTGCTTACAACAATACCATATCAATACACTAGCCCAGCAACGATCTAAACTAGACGCCTCTAATTTATCAATTGCAAGTTTTACGTGGCTTAGGGCTTTCGGAGATAGAACCGTTCTTACCTACGAACATGAACCACAACGAGGATAACTAAGTTATTAGCAACTCGTTGTTAATCAGATATTGACTATAGTAGGAGAGACAGACACCCGCCAGCCACTTAGGCAAAACAAGTTGCATGTCAGTCGTGGAACCGGTCTCATGTACGATGACATGTAAGGTTGGTCCGGGCCGCTTCATCCCACTATGCCACCAATATCCAAAATACATGAAAGAAGCAATAACATGATCATCATCGCCCACATATAAACATATGTGTACTACCCGTGCAAAGCACATACGCATAGACCTGGCTCTGATACCACTGTTGGGTCCGCAACATAGAAAACAAAAAATTTCCTACGGTGTGAACTACACGCCAAGATCTATCTACTAGGTACAAAGCAACGGGTGGAAATACATCCAACGAGAACTTACCCTCGTAGACAACGAGCTTTGTTAACGAGTAGGAACTCGTGGTTGATGTAGTCGTACACTTGCCGATATCAAGATCGTGATGAAGTCCAGCAGGTCCGGCTCCAGCACGTCCATCAGATCCAGCTCCAACACCACCAAGTCCAGCACCGCAAAGCAGCGGTGCATCCGTGATCGCACACACGTCCGGTACCCCGACAACCTCCGTCCCTCGCTCCAGCAAAGCAGCGGAAGCAGCAACTCCTTTCCAGATAAAGCCACCGGGAACATGTATCTCGCTAATCCGAGACCATGGGGAATAATACTAGAAGGGGAGAGAGATCCTTCACAAGGAGGTGTGTGTGAGAAGTGAGGAGGGGGTGGCCTTTTATAGGAGGAGGGGGGTGCCCCTCCTTCATGGCCGGCGCATGGAGGAGGTGTCTCTTCACCTCCTCCATTCATGTGGTGGTAACTCCCTCCACATAAATTTGCCCCTTCACATTCTCTTTTAAAGTCTCCACTTAAAATGCATTAAATTTTTCCAAATTTAATGCTCTCTCATTTAATAAAACTCTTTTGTTATTTTTATTCAGAATTTTGTTAATTACTTTAATTAACAAACATTCACATAAAACCCCCTGCAACATTTCAATATTACATGCAGAACCAATTTCAGCAATTTCACCCGAAACAGTTTCGGTCTCTATTGAAATAATTCCAGCGCTTTCTTAAATCTTTATCTGAAACATATTTGCTCCAAATGGTGTCGGTATCCCTTAAGTGTGTCACCCTATAGTTCACGAATAATGCAGACATGATCGAGACCCCTCTCCGATCAATAATCAGCAGCGGGACCTGGAGATCCGTACTGACTCCTACACGTTCAACGATGACTTCTGTGATCGTGAGAACCTTTAACGCTTGTAACTAAATCCTTTTGTCCCGCGATATATTACATGTCCGAGATTCGATCATCGGTATCTCCATACCTAGTTTGATCTCGTTACCGACATGCACTCTTTTCTCGTTCCCGTGATATAACATTCTAGTGATCACATCACTTGCTTGCAAGCTATTTCAATGTGATATCACCGAGAGGGCCCAGAGTATATCTATCCGTCATCGGGATTGACAAATTCCACTCTTGATCCATGAGCCTCAACATAACACCTTCGTAGCACTGAACCCATCTTTATAGTCACCCTGTTACGTGTGACGTTTGATGTTATCAAGATACTCTTCCGGTGTTAGCAATTAACATGATCTCATGGTCTAAGGATAAAGATTACTTCGTATGATGTTATAGCAATATAAACATAATGACTTTGATTGTAATGCTATACTTCGGATGAATGTTCATCACATCATTTCACCAATGGTGTGACCTTGTTATTAACAACATCCAATGTCCATGATCAGGAAACCTTGATCATCTTGTTAATCAACAAGCTAGTCTATAAGAGAGGCATAACTAGGAACCCTTTTTGTTTATTAAACACACATGTATTGATGTTTCCGATCAATGCAATTCTAGCATGTAAAATAAACATTTATCATAAACATGGAATAAGATAATAACCACTTTATTATTGCCTCTCGGGCATATTCCCTTCAGCCACAAAGTAGAAGCAATCCCATGACGCGACGCTGATGCGGTAAACGAGGAGGCAGGCGTGACGTGACCCACGCACAGTGATAACTGACAATTACTGCGGCGGTTACTGCGCATGCCCTTAAAATAAGACGAGGTAATGATTAGCCTCCACGTGGGTTGGCGTATGAGAGAAGGAAACGGGGCCCGGATCAAACCATGATAACCATGGGATCTGAGCCAAAGTGGTGACCCGGCCGGCAAGTGAAAACTCGGAACGTGCGAAGGGAACGTAAATCCATATAGTCCGAGACAAGGAGCTAACTCGGAATTAAACGTCCGAGCCTCGAACATAAATGAACTTGATGTGGCCTTAGCGGCCAAGGCAGCTAAGACCGCACCAGCTTCGGGGACTAATGTTGGGGGGATACCCCCGGGTAGGGTCACTCCGGGGTATAAGGGCCGAGTTAGCCGAGGTTCGGCAAGGTCAAAGCGGACACTGGCCGGGTCACCTCAAGGCAGGCCGAATCACGGAGTAACCCGGACCGGGGAGGGGGGGTCGCCTGACATTGTCTCATCCGACTTAAGGAGTAAGTCAGAAGTGCTTATCTAACTTATATGCAAGAACATGTGTGGCCGGATCTACTATGATCCGGGTCCTCGCTTAGCTTCTGGGAGAAGGAAGGAATCTCTCTGGTCAAAAAGAAGGTCCGGTACGCACTGCATGAGCGGAGAAAGCAAGGGCAGGACCACCAGGTCGTGGCCGACAAGGGTGACGACGCCCATGTCGGCTGACGCGGGTGCCGCAGAGGCTTACGTCGTTAAAGCATGTGTGACGGGGGGAAAAGCACCCCGGCCGGGTTACCACTTTGGGAGGGGGCATATTCTTAGGAATATGCCTCCACGTATGCCCTAGGTAGGGACGGAACTTCCTCTATATAAGGGGGGTTAGGTTTCTGGTAGAGGGGGTTGGTTGAGCTCTAGTTGGTTTGGTGATTCCATAGTACTAGTCGATCTAGTGTTCTAGGGAAAAATAGGAGGCAAGAGTAAGAGAGTTCCTTCTTCCTCCTCTCGCCAATACAGCTCAAGGAGCACTTGTAATCTCGTGATATAGCAATACAAACTTCTGTGTGGAGAATCACTCCACTATCCCTCCCTGGATTCCCCTAGCATATATTAGTCCCCACCTTTAGCCTATCCATGGCATCTGCCGTGACACCACCACGACAGCCCCATCAAAGACTAATACATACTTGTGATTATACCCCTTGAAAACATCCGTAAGTACAAGAAAGTAATTAAGGTAGAAACCTAACCATAGCTTTAAACTCTAAGACCCTTACGTCCCTTGTGCAATGGTTTCCTAACGGGGGTTCAGGTTTCTGTCACTCCGGCAACCCCTACGATTAGTAGCCAAATACACAATGCATTCCCCTAGGCCCATATAGGTGAATTGTCATGTAGTTGACGTTAACATGACACCACTAGAAGAAGTACACCATAACTTAAATAACAATCTATTGAATCTTTCTCAACACAACTCCACTACTAACAACAAGACTTCTCCCATGTCCTCAAGAACAAAACGAACTACTCACAAGACATCATATGGATCATGATCAGAGATGGAATAATGATGTATAACAATCTGAACATAAACAATAATTCAATGGTTCACTCAATAGCATCAACTACAAAGAGTAATCAACACCGGGAAAGTTTCCCCTATGAACTATGCAAGATTCAACGCAATTGTTATAGCAATATGGAGATGGTGATGAGGGTGCTGATGGTGATGATGATGATCCCGATGAAGTCCAGCTTGATGGTGGTGTTGATGGCGACGATCTCCCCCCTCCGGGAAGGAATTCCCCCAGCAGAAATCTGTCTGTTGGAGAGATCTTTCTCTCTCGGTGTTTTCCGGCCCGCAGAGGTGGCGGAATCTTTCTGTGGTTGCTCCCCCAGTCTTAGGGTTTCGGGAGGATGATATACGCCAGAGGAGAGAGGCTGGAGTGGGCCAGGGTGGCCACACCACCTCCTGGCGTGGCCTAGGGCTGCCCGCGCCATGGGGTGGTGTGGGTCCCCTGTGGCCCATCTCCACTCCGTCTTCTGGCATCCTTAGTCTTCTGGAAAAATAGGATTTTCCGTATATTTTCCTGGATTTTCTGATCTTCGCGAATTTTGGCTCCAAACAACACATTTTCCATCAGAATCCTGACTGCAGCGGTCCATGCTCCAAAAGTCATCAACCATGCAAAAATAGATGAAATAACATAAGTATCACCTCTCAATATAAAATATATCAATGAATAATAGTGAATTAAGACATAGAATAGTGATGCAAAATGGACGTATCAACTCCCCCCAAGCTTAGACTTTGCTTGTCCCCAAGTGAAATTGAGCTCAATAAACATGGCCTCAGGTTTATGGAGTGAAGAGTCGATAAAAGAATACGAACAATAAGCATCACATTCATCAAATACATAGATCATAATAGAAGACAACTCACTATTATATAACTCAACTTGCAATGAGTAAAGGAAACACAATAAAGATACATAAAGTGAATCATAATTGGTAATGGCAAACTTAGCTCTTGGTCGAAGAATAGTTGATAATTTGCTGGAGTTCACAAATAGCTGGCTTTTCAATGATAGCTTTCAAAGTAGTAAACATCAAGATAAGAGCAATGTGCAAAAGAAGGAACATAAGAAACATGAATGAATAAATCATCATATGAATGAATGAAACACAACAACTCAGAATACTTACTGAGATAGAAGGGAATAGGTTTACTAGCTCAACTACAAAGTGAAAGAAAGGGCCCTTCAAAGAGGGAAGCAGGGATTGCAAGTCTCATAAAGAGCTCCCAAAAATTATGATACTTACTAGCTTTCAGCTCTCATTGCCCCTATCATAGGCATCTTTAGGTGATTAAGGTTAAAGTGATAAAAAATGAGGATATGCATTGACAAGTCGTAAGTTGAGAATCTCATGTCCCTTGAATACGAGGGCCGCTCCTCATGCTACTCAAGTTTAGTCACCGGTAAGTTCTTGTCATCGTAAGCATATGTGTATCATTGAGAACCGCCAACGAGGTACCCCTTGCCCGCTGATACGGAAGAATCCCCATATCAAAATGACAAGGCAAGCAGACAACAAGCATCTCAACAATCTTCTTATTTACCATGGGAATATGGTGCTTTTTTCTCTCTTTCCTCTTTTCATAACCTCTTTTTTCTTTTTTTCTCTTTTTTCTCAATATCGGACTCTTTTTTTTGTAAGAAGAATGCTTCATAAATACTCGTTATGGTTATGCTGTAGGTTTCCACCATGTTAGCATGGATTAGACCAGCGGCCCAGGCGTTTCTCTAACACACATGCATAACTCCATGGGCTTACAAGCTCCCCTTTCATTTCACACCGACGACATCCATAGACAAAAGAACATGATATCAACTTGGTACAAAGTATCAGTGCAATGTTGAAAGCGTTCCCCATGACTGCATGGTTCTGCTAATTCACAACTTACAAAGCGCAAGCATATACGCAACATAGGTGAGCACAATGGTTCAAGTTTATTAAGTGCAAGAAAATAAATTGTGCCATCAAGTTTATGAGAGCTTTAATCACTAATTTTCACATAATAAGTTTAATTTGGGAGGTAGATAAAACAAGAATTTACTTGGAATAGCAATAATGCTACTAGGTAGGTATGGTGGACACAAATGGCAAAGGTTTTGGTTTAAAGGAGGTGGATGCACGAGAAGAAATCCTCTCAGTACGGGTTTTTGGATAGCAAGGCTGGGTAGAAAGTATAAGAGTTGAAGGAAACATACAAACATACAAGTGATAAAGTCAAACATGCAATCTTCCTTGGAAGAACAAAAGATCTTAACTAGAGAATACTAGACTTATGAGCAAATCAAGAAAGAAAGATGATGAAATTATTTTTCTCTAGAGTACTTTTATCTTTTTCATTCAACTCTTTAAAATAGTGTTGCTACTAACCGAGCCAGGTTTTCCAAAACCAACTAAATTAACTCAATGATCCCAGAGTGCTACCAATACTAACAACAAGATCAATCATATAACCACGAATTGAATACTAATATAAGCTATGCAAAATAGTGAATGATAGAACTTCTCATTAATATTCCATAACGGAAACTCACACCAAGGGATACATATCTAACGAGAGAGGGGACACTTCCATAATGCAAACCATACTACATAATAACTCCTCTATTCATGATATGACTCTACTAATAAGGTAAAAAGATAGAAGATAGTGATATGATACCGCAGCACTCCCCCAAGCTTGGAACAAACCAAGGGGATGCCAAACCTGATGATGAATTACTCCTTAGGTGGTGGTGGTATCCTCTCATCTTCGTCCGTCTTCCAAGGTAAAGGCTTCCCATCAACAAAGGACATCATGGTTTCCAACATCCTGAAACTTGCAGCAGCACTTATGAGTTTAAATCTAGCCTCATACTCACAGTTTTGATTTTGAACGTCATAGAACTGTGCTTCCAGTTTGTTGGTTGTTTGGCAGAGTGAGAGGACTTCGTTTTTGAGTTTGGCAGTCTCCTTTTGGTGCTCGGTGATGAGTTTGGAACAAATCTTATGGATGATATCCACTTCGCGTTCCGCCATCTTCTTGTAGCTAAAGACTTCTTATTCCAATGCTTCCATCCTGTCCTCCAGACTTCCTTCACCTTTAGGGCCTTGAACCTCTTTAATCCGAACCTCCCCACCTTCGAGCAATAGCTCCTTGGGATGAATCTTCAATTCTCTCATGTATGGGTTGATGATATCTTCCAAGGAATCTCCCTTAACTCATCCAGTGGAAGACATTGAGGCTACAAATCTGAGATTTTACCTGGCAAAAACAGATCGAAACAAAAACACGACGAAAACACGATATACAAACCTCGGGGGATCCGGGGGGTTATATATTATGATGTTTCATATCAAAAGGAAGGTACTGGGAGAAAACGAGTCGGAGGCGGAGTCCGGAGTGGACTCACCACCTGGTGGTGCGGCCAGGGGTGGGCCCGCGCCACAGGGTGGTGTGAGACACCCTGGCTCCATTTCCATCCCTTTTTCTCTTCGTAGCTTTCCTTATCAACTGAAAACTGCAAAAATATAGTTGGATCCTATTTTCGCGGAACTTTTCTTACCAGAACTGTTACCTAGTTGGAAACAGACTCTGCAGGTCTCTGAATTTGGTATCTAGTAGATTCTTTCAGAGTCATCTCTTGAATATCATTGATATCTTCATCTTCATACACTTATTACTTGAGTCATAAAACCCTTCTCTTCCTTATTACACCATTATCTCCACTTCCTGGAAATTTATTTCTCGCAAAACTTCACACAGTTCTCATTAGCAACAATAGTGTAAGTGAAGTGATAAAACATTTTGAGTCCAACTTCAACTGAAAACCATCAAAACATAAGCTACTGTAGCAACTCCTTCCGAAAACCCAAAAAGAATTCAAAAAGGAAATCGAATAAAGAAGCAAATGCAAGAGTGGCAAAATCTGTCAAAACAGACCAGCAGGTAAAGATCATTTTTTTCGAAAATCTTCTGTTGCTCAAATCAAAAAGTGCAAAACTAAAGAAAGTTAAATAACAACCTGGGGCAGAAGAACAAAGAATTACAGCTCAATCCAGCATACAGAGATCTCTCACGAATTTTTCGGTGAAGCACAAAAATCTGTTTCGAGACAGCAACTTCCCCAAATCTTACTTCTCTCTCATTAGAGGTTGATCTTGACACAAAAACCAAACAAAACGGATAAGGAGCAGTTATTACCGAAGTAATAACTTCCAAGACTCAAAGAAACAAAAACAAACTAAAATCAAAAACAAATTGGGTTGTCTCCCATAAAGCTCTTTCTTTATAGCCATTAAGATGGGCATGATGATTTTGGAGAAGCTCTCATAGGGATATGAATTGAAGTGAAAGAGAGAATTAAGAAGCAAAAACACACACACATTTAAGTCTAACCCACTTCCTATGCAAGGGAATTTTGTAAACAAACAAGTTATTGAAACCAGAGACAACTTGCATAAGAAGGCAAAAGAAGTGCAACATAAAAACTTTCAGCATAAAACGAGGAAACTTGATATTATTGAGATGCATAAGAACACTTTTCCCTCTCTCATAGTAGCTTTCAGTAGCATGCATAAACTTAACGATATAGCTATCACAAGGACCATCATAGCAATGATCACTTATCCTAATAGAAAACACAGGAATACTAGCTCTCATAACACTACTATGTGAAACAATATTAGAGGTATCCTTGCAAAGGATAGTGTGTCCCTCTTTTTCATATTTAGTAACAAAGTCTTTCACATTTGCTATTATAGGTTCATCAACCATTTGTTTATCAGGTTCAACAGCTTTATTTGTACTTTCATTAACCATACTAGTTATCATAGAATGTTCCTTCATCCTAACTGGGAAAGGCATATTCTCAATATAAGGTTCAGGTAAAACATGATTAGCAGTATAGACTTCAGTATTTCTTGAAGGAACACTCTTAGCAATATCTTTATAAGGTTCATGATACTTATCCCACTTCTTTTTAGGCACTTCAATATAGGAAGCAAAAGCCTTAAAGTAAGAAGCAATAGCTTGAGAGTCTAGACCATAAGCATTTTTAATATTTTGAAAGTCATCAGTTCCCATAAAAGATTCAATGCATTCATAATCATAATTTATACCTGACTTTCTACCTTTGTCATTCTCCCAAGCTTCAGCATTGTCTTGAATACGGTCCAGAAGATCCCATTTAGCTTCTTCTTCCATACGAGTGAATGATCCAGCACAAGAAGCATCCAATAAATCCTTGTCATGTAGAGGGAGCCTTGCATAAAAGTTATTGATAATAATATTGTTGGGGAGCTCATGAATGGGACATTTGAGCATTAGTAACTTCAATCTCCCCCAATCTTGAGCTGTACTCTCTCCATCAAGAGGCCAAAAGTTGTATATTTGATTCCGGTCTTTATGAATCTCACTAGGAGGATAAAACTTTGAATAAAAGAGAGGTACTATTTCCTCCCATTCTAGAGCTTGACCATTCTTCAGCAGCTTATACCATTCCTCAGCTCTTCTTTTCAGCGATAATGAGAATAACTTCTTCTTAACTTGATCTGTAGTAATACCTGGACACTTGAACAACCCGCTTAATTCGTGTATAAAGAGTAAATGATCACCAGGATGGACAGTTCCATCCCCAACATAGTAGTTATCCATAACACGATCAATAATTCTTGTAGGTATTTTGAAAACATCATTCTCAGCAGGTGGTGGCTTATCTACTACCTTAGTAGTGGTAGTAGCATTACCAAATAAGAAACTCAGCAAATTATCCATAACGAAAATAAAGCAACTAATGTATAAACAATACTCACAAGAGAAGTTTCCTTTACCAGTTCCCACTCTCCAATAGCTTCACTCCCGACAGCGGCGCCTAAAATAGTCTTGATGACCCACAAGTATAGGGGGTGTATCGCAGTATTTTCGATAAGTAAGAGTGTCGAACCCAACAAGGAGCAGAAGGTGTTGGCTAGTGGTATGGATCAGGAATTCTCTGCAAATACTTATCAAACGGATTTTTAGGGGTTTTTGATATAGCAAGTAAACAAAGTACGAGTAAATAAAAGACAGTAAGAATAAATGCAGCAAGTGGCCCAATCTTTTATGCAGCAAAGGACAAGCCAGTTGTATTACTTAAGATGACCAAACGTTCTCGAGGACACATGGGAAGACTGTCAAGTGCTTTTGCTTCATATAGTTGATTAATCTTCTTTAGCTTGCTAAGTGTTGTGTGGGTGAACCTGTGCTAATGTACCGCCCCATCCAAGACTAATACATACTTGTGATTATACCCCTTGCAAACATCCGTAAGTACAAGAAAGTAATTAAGGTAGAAACCTAACCACAACTTTAAACTCTAAGACCCTTACGTCCCTTGTGCAATGGTTTCCTAATGGGGGTTCAGGTTTCTGTGACTCTGGCAACCCCTACGATTAGTAGCCAAATACACAATGAATTCCCCTAGGCCCATATAGGTGAAGTGTCATGTAGTCGACGTTCACATGACACCACTAGAAGAAGTACACCATAACTTAAATAACAATCTATTGAATCTTTCTCAACACAACTCCACTATTAACAACAAGACTTCTCCCATGTCCTCAAGAACAAAACGAACTAATCACAAGACATCATATGGATCATGATCAGAGATGGAATAATGATGTATAACAATCTGAACATAAACAATAATTCAATGGTTCACTCAATAGCATCAACTACAAAGAGTAATCAACACCGGGAAAGTTTCCCCTATGAACTATGCAAGATTCAACGCAATTGTTACAACAATATGGAGATGGTGATGAGGGTGCTGATGGTGATGATGGTGGTGATGATGATGATGATCCCGATGAAGTCCATCTTGATGGTGGTGTTGATGGCGACGATCTCCCCCCTCCGGGAAGGAATTCCCCCAGCAGAAATCTGTCTGCCAGAGAGATCTTTCTCTCTTGGTGTTTTTCGTCCCGCAGAGGCGGCGAAATCTTTCTGTGGTCGCTCCCCCAGTCTTAGGGTTTCAGGAGGATGATATACGCCAGAGGAGAGAGGCTGGAGTGGGCCAGGGTGGCCACACCACCTCCTGGCGCGGCCTAGGGCTACCCGCGCCATGGGGTGGTGTGGGCCCCCTGTGGCCCATCTCCACTCCGTCTTCTGGCATCCTTAGTCTTCTGGAAAAATAGGATTTTCCGTATATTTTCCTGGATTTTCCGATCTTCGCGAATTTTGCCTCCAAACAACACATTTTCCATCAGAATCCTGATTGCAGCGGTCCATGCTCCAAAAGTCATCAACCATGCAAAAATAGATGAAATAACATAAGTATCACCTGTCAATATGATATATATCAATAAATAATAGTGAATTAAGACATAGAATAGTGATGCAAAATGGACGTATCAGACTCCTATTGCTATCATCAAGTGCAAGTAAAATTATACTCAAGCCATTCATATATCCAATCAGATAAGCACACACTCAATATTGCTCCATATATAATAAATAAACTCAGAATTTCATAAAAGGGATCGACTATTCCTGAAGGGAATTCTAATGATGCAAACTTTATTTCTAGTTTGAACTAATGCAAGACTAAAATAGTAATGTAAAACTTATAAGATAGATTACAAAGTCTTAAAGATGTCCCCAAGCATGGAATCAAGCCAGGCGGGATCAAATAATCCCTTGCGATTATTTGATACCGTGATTATTGTAGATCACTGTGGCGCCATGGCATGTGGTATCTTCTCTTCACGGGCCAGCCTGAGACGGAGGGATTGATTGACAGCTTCTAATTCTTTAACACGGAGCTTGTAGAAAAGATTATTCCTCTCTAGCACTTTCACTTGTTCTTTAATGAACTCATTGTTATCCTGAAGGGTTTGTAGCGCCTTAACACTAATAGAAAAACTTGCTTAGGTTGTTCGCTTAATATCTTCATCAAGTTTTTCAAGATAAAGTAATAGCAACTGAAGATGCTTGGGTGTCCCTGTTGTCTCCCTGTCCATCTCTTCAATTTTTAGCTCGAGGGCCTTCAACTCACTCTTTCGGCGTGCATTGTCGGTATCGAGGAACTCCATAGGGACGATCTTTTTTTTGAGATCATAGGGACGATCTTGATCTCCTTGCCTTGCTTGCTATTGCTCCCGATCTCCATAGGAACCTTTTGGCTTTTGTCCCTTGGTTGCGTGTCCTCATGTGTGAATAAAAGGTGGATTGGTTTCGAGAGATTATGATTAGAGAGAGACAATGGCAGTATATAAGGGGGGTCAGAGGTCGGTAAAACTCGCGAGAAACACAAAATTCTCGCCCAATAAAAGAATCTTAATGAAACATGGAAAGTAATCGCATATTTGGAGGAGTCCTGCCGCGTAATGACCAACTATACGGGTGCGGTCCGTATAGCTCCGGCTGTATAGTTGCTTCCGGGCAGATATTTCCAAATATCTCGAGTCCAGGTCGGTTAAGTTACGACTCGGAACCGACAATAACATTTTTTTAGATGAATAACGAAAAGGCAAACAAAAAATGTCTGATAGTTTAACGACCAACTATACGGCCAGAATATTGTCTCCGGTCGTATAGTTGTGACTGTATAGATACAAACATCAAAAATCAAAAGTGTCTAAGAGTTCAACGACCAACTGTATGGCTGGAATATTGTCTCCGGTCATATAGTTGCGACCGTATAGATACAGACAAAAAGTGTCTAAGAGTTCAACGACCAACTATACGGCTAGAATTTTATCTCTGGTCATATAGTTGCGACCATATAGATCCAGACAACAAAAAAAATTCACGAAGAAGATACGTAGAGTTTAACGACCAACTATATGGCGGGAGGTTTTCCTTCAGTCATATAGTTGCGTCCGTATAGTTGGTAAAAACCTCCAGAACATCAGAAAAACATGAGGAATTTAAAGGGAAAAATTTCAGAAGTAAAATCTATGAAAACAAATTACTTATTTGAGTAGGAACACTTACCTTGAACTTACTGTTTGCTTATTCGAGGATGATAAGCTCCTCCAACAACAAAGACTTTTTCTCTTTTGGGGGAATTGACCTTAGTTCATTGAATAATTCTCGTAAGCGAAAATCACCAGGACTAAAGTTCCTCTCAACAAGATTGGTGTCTTGCTGGGAAAACATAGACACTGCATCCAACATCTTTATTTCCTGCCTCTGCATAATCTGCAACTCAAATTCTTGGAGTAAAAGTATACAACGGATCAGTCTTGGCTTATGGTCTTTCCTCTCAAGGAGTTCTTTTAAACCATCACAATCCGTATGAACTCTTACTTTTGCATCAATTATATAAGAACGAAATTTATCACAAGAGAACAATATAGCAAAAAGTTCCCTTTCTTCCTTAGGATAATTCTTTTGAGCACCATTAAGAGTTCTACTAGCACGATGTATAATATTAAATCTACGACCAATGTGTTGTCCCAGGGTTACTCCTACAACATCATCACTAGCTTCACATATTAAGTCAAAAGTCCTATCGCAGATAGGTGGTTAAATGATAGGAGCATGGGATAAAGCATTTTTGAGTTTATCAAAGGCTTCGAGACATTTATCATCAAAATTAAATCTTACTCCCTTTTGTAGGAGGTTAGTCAAAGGTTTAGATATTCCAGAGAAATTTCTAATGAACCTTCTATAGAAACCCACATGACCAAGGAAACTTCTTATACATTTAATATCTCTAGGTTGTGGCATTCTCTCTATGGCATCAACCTTAGCTCTATCTACTTCAATTCCCTTACCTGATACCTTATGTCCAAGGACTATACCTTCTTTGACCATAAAATGGCACTTCTCCCAGTTTAGAACAAGATTGGTTTCTTGGCAATGCTGCAAAACTCTTTTGAGATTATCCAAGCAACTAGTAAATGAAGTTCCATAGATAGAAAAGGCATCCACAAATACTTCCATTATCAGTTCTATAAAATCCGCAAAATAGCAGTCATGCATCTCTGAAAAGTAGCTGGAGCATTACGTAAACCAAAAGGCATACGTCGGTAAGCATGTAAACCATACGGACTAATGAAAGTTGTTTTAAGTTGGTCATTACGATGAACAGCTATTTGAGAAAACCTAGAGTATCTGTCCAAGTAGCAAAAATGAGTGTGGTTTGCTAACCTTTCTAAAGTTTGATCTATCAATGGTAAAGGATAATTATCTTTCCTAGTTTCTTTATTCAATTTCCTGAAGTCTATGCACATCCTATGGCCAACAATAGTTCTAGTAGGTATCAGTTCATTGTTTTCATTAGGAACAACAGTAAAACCGCCCTTCTTAGGGACAAAATAAACAAGACTTACCCATTCACTTTCTTTCACATGATAGATTATACCTGCGTCCAGTAGGCGTACAATTTCTTTTCTTACCACTTCCTTCATTTCGGGCTTCAATCTTCTATTAAATTCCGCAACTGGTTTAACACCTTCTTCCATGTATATTCGATGGATGGTTATCATGGGACTAATGCCCTTCAAATCATCCATTGAGTACCCAAAGGCCTTGCGATGCTACTTAAGTATTTTCATGAGTTCTGCTTCTTCTTCTTCTTCTTCTCCTCCTGAAAGTTTAACACTAATAATAATTGGAAATTTATTTGTACAATCTAAAAATCTGTATTTAAGATTATCTGGTAGAGTCTTCAATTCTGGGGGTGGTAATTCCTCGTCCCCTCTCTTTTCTGGTTCCTCGAAAGCCTCATCAGTTGGAGGCCCTATAATGGGAACTGAATCTAGTTCACCTTCTAGTTCTTCTAGGGACTTGTCCTCCATAACTATTTCTTCCTAATTTGATTCTTCATTTATTTCTTCTTCTTGATTACTAAAGAAGAGAGCTGCCATTTCCTCAATAGTTTTCTCTTCCTCTTCTTCTTGTATTAGTGGAGTCCTGTCTTTAAATTTGGAAAAGTGGAATTCTTTTTCAACTCCCCCAAGCTTAAGAGACACAATCTCCCTTTTGAAATCAACATAGGAACCTATATCACTCAAAAAGTTTCTTCCAAATATAATTGGGAAAAGGGTGTCAGCTGGCATATCAACAACTACAAAATCGATAGGAAATTTTTTGTTGCCAATTGTGACAGTTGCATCTTCAACTACTCCCATTGGAATTCTAGGAGTTTTATTGGCTAACATGATTTTCCTATCAGTGTTTTCAATTGTAGCCGGTTCTATTGTTTCTTTTATTTCTAAATATAAATCATAAGATATAAATTAAATTCGGTGCCAAGATCGCATAAACCATAATGTGAGGTTTCCTTAAATATACAGGGAAGAATAGGCTTACCCACATCTTTTACCTTTGTTTTACCTTCAACCAATACGGAAGTCTCTTCATCAAGTTCAACTATGTTACAATGTGCGTACATAGCCATAATTGCTTCCTTGGTTACCTCTTCATCTTTGGTTTCTTCCAGATGTTCCACAACTTCTGGCATACTTTCCTCTTCCTTCTTCTCCTGTAGTGCTTTTACCTATTCATATTCAAAAATAATGCTTTTGTGCAGTGTTAGGGAAAGGTATTTCATATGTTGGTTCTAGGGAGGCTAGTTTTGCTTTCACTTCTCTTTTCTTCTCAGGTTCGGGTGGTGGATCATACTTGACCAAACCCTCTTTTAGAGCTTTGATATGTTCTGTAAAAGCTTTAACAACTTGCAACACAAGATCCGAATCGAAATAAAGTTCTTTAGATAATTCTTTAACATGGCCCTTTTTATTAGTCATGAATACAATTATGATCTATTTCTATGCCTCCTTCACTTCCTAGACCAAAATTCCATGAAACTCTATGACCGTGAATTCTATTAAGTAAAGCCCAAGCTTTAGTTATAGGAAGATTCATAAAGGCTCCTTCCACGAAAGAGTCTAGTTCAACTTTATTAGGTTCAATTAAACCGCCATAAAAGATAAGCAATAAATACAATTCAGGCAAATCATGATGAGGACATAGGCAAAGTAAATCTTTAAATCTGATATAAGCTCTTACTAGTACTTCCTTAGAACGGTTCCTCCAAGTCATTATGAGACGCCTGATTCCAAAAGATTTTGATAATGGATAATATTTTGCTAGAAACTCATAGGCTAAATTATCCTAAGTAGTAGTGGCTTCTAGGGGTAGAGATCTATACCATGAGAGAGATGTACTAGTCAAAGTCTGACTAAAAAGTTTAACCCTTACCTCATAAGAAGTATATCCCATCAATTGAAAAGAGCCACATATATCTTTAAAACATGCAACATGCTCATATGGATCAGGACATTCTTCATCTCCAATAAACTGCTTCTTGTGTAGGATACCAAGTAATAGAGGATTTATTTCAAATCCCCTTGTCTTCTCATTGGAGTTGTCTCTTTTATAAATATCATAGGGCTTCCCAAAGTGGCTGAGTGGGTTAGCACTAGTCATATGCTCAAACTCCATCATGTTGGTGGAAACCTGTAACTCAAAACAAAACTTCGCAAGACAAAAATAAATAAGAAAAAACTAAAATACCTATAGTTCTTAGCTCCCCGGCAACATCGCCAAAAAATAGCTTGATGACTGCAAGTGCACAGATTGTTTGTAGCTAGTTTCGAAATAAAGATATCGATCCCACAGGGAGCAGGAGTCTGAAGTCTAATAACTCTTGAAATAAATATTAAAATGTGAGTATTGTGTAAAAAAGTGTTTTTGGGTTTTTGGTAGAAGAGCAACAGTAAATAAAGTAAAACAACTGAACACAGAAAGTAAGTATCGCGTATGTAGAGATATTGGAGCTGTAAGAGGGGAAAAAGCGTTCTCAGGGAGCGGTGGATACACCACTAGCATTATAAGGAGCTAAGGTAAATATTATTATCATGAACATTCTCAACTATGTATGTGTGGGAGGAACTCCGTATTTGGACAAATAGGCAGCAAACATTGCTCACATCATCCTCATAACCATAACCGTCAGCAATCGACATCAATCGAATTACTGCGCTATTAAGGGGCGTAATCCCGTAGGATGTATCCCATGGCATGGATAGTGTTCCGTGAGTTTCTTCGGTTCCCAAGTTGATACGTAAGGAGTGCCAACATCTTTCTAGTCACTATAAGTGCTAACACACCTCCGTCTACCAACAAGTAGTTCCCTCCATCAAGTCCCCATGAAAGGAAAATATTGAGAGGTCGACTTCTCTCAACATCAAGATGAAGACAATCTAACACATGGTCATAGCGATGAATATCATAATAAACTTTACCTTATTTCAATGTCATACTAGGGTTTCTCCATCTCCCCAAGAACTAATGATCTACGCAGACATGGAGGCAATCAACATCATGGCAATAATAGTGGAATCTATCATAGATGAATAGTACTTGTATAAATCCACAACGAGTACGGAAATTACAACAAGATCTAGACAAGATGTAGATGGGATGGATGGAGATGGTGGTGATGCAGCGGTTGATGATGAAGATCGATGCCTTAGCCTCCCGGATCTGTGTAGGGTGAAGATGGATCCCCGGTGGACGAGTTCCCCCTCCAGATGCCTTCCAGAGGTGAGGTCTCGGCGATTTCTGGTTATTTTGTATGTCGTCTCTCTCATCCAGTTGTACGGGGTGAAACTATTTGAGGAGGCGGTGGCAGCGCCAACTATACGGCCGGAAATTTTTTTCCTGCCGTATAGTTGGTCGTTGAACCGTCTGTACGTCTTGTTCGCTTCGGGTTTTCTTCTGGTATTGATTTTTCCCAAATAAGCAATTTACGTTGTTTTTACTCCTTTTCTCCTCAGTACAACTACTCCAAGAAATTTTGTCCATTTTATCCATCATCTGTCCCGATCTTGGTGAAAACAGATATAAAATATGCACGCGAGTGCCGTAAAATACCAAGATCGTACATCTATAATGCAAAATAATAATATAAAACATGATGCAAATATGCACTCATTAGCAGGCCTAGGCTGTGCTCGTGGCGGAAGCAGAGGATGGAGCGACTGGTTCAGAGGATAGGCGAGGACGATCGCAGCAAGCAGCGAGAAGTGGGGCGGGAAGGAGGATGACGCTTGAGGTGGTGGGGCACCGTGGAGCTTGAGGTGGGCGGAGGGAGGCTGATGGCGGTGCGCTGCAGAGGTGGCGGTGTGTGGCAGAGGTTGGGATCACGATGGGGTTGGGGGAAGCGATGAGAGGGACGAGGTGCGTGCGCGTTGAGTCTAGGGTGGAACGTACGCGGGGTGGTTGGCGTGCGTGGCTCTCGCGACCGTGAGGTGGGGTCAGCTCGTAGGCGTGCCGAGCGGGGGCGAGTGGGCTTGGTAGAGCATGTTGGTGGGTTTGATCGGGGAGTTGCACGAACGGGGCGAGCCTAGGGAGTGGGGGCTATGCTGGCGCAGTGTGCATGCGGCGTCGCTTGCGCGGGTGGGTGCCGCACCCTGGGACGTGCAAGCAGGGGGTGGCGGCTGGGGGCTTAGGTGGTAGGGTGTCAACACCCGGATTTTTAATCCCAGATGCCTGTTATGCCATACATCGCAATCCCAAGATTACCATTTTTACGAGACATACCAGATTGGATATCACAGTAAATCATCCATTACAAACCATAGTAAGGTCTTACACAAATAAAGGATCTCATGATCCAGTCTTAACACAAACAAGCAGCGGAATAATAACCGTAGTAGCGGGCTCCATCTTCAAGGTCACAGGCAATACTGGCGATGGGAGATGATCCTAGTTGTCGTAGCCGTCCTGCTGTCTATCTTCCTGATAGTCCTCCTCATAGTCTGGCCACGAGAATATCCAGGGACAAAGCCATGAGTACTCTTTAAGTACTCGCAAACTATCACTAACAAGTAATGTAGTTCTAGTAGGAATCTTAAGCTCTAGGTTTATTTTCCAAAAGCCATATTTATCTAAACTGAGTTCAGAAGTAAATAAAGCTAAATTAATGTTCTAAATCACTTAAGTGGGAACCTAGCTTTCCTAGTCACAACCCTGTTGTGGTCAAGTCAAAATCATAGATCACTTCACAAGTCACTTTGAAAACATCTGACGACGGAACAGTATGGCCACTCCAACTGTCCATGATCATGACGCGCTATTCGAATAGTTTGACACTCTACAGAGGTGGTACACTTTCACCACAAAACTCGATACATTCGTCAGGGATAACCCTGAATCATCATACTTAGTATGCGGATAATCAATCATAACCTTGCAATTACACACTCTATTATAGGCACCTCCCCTATGAGCTTAGCCTCCTAGTGGCCATCTGCCATCCTGGGCACTGCATAGGTGGGCAACATCAAGAGGTAGCCTCAGCTCAAACCTCTTCTGCGAGGGAACCCATACTAATGCATATAAACTTTCGGCTAAGCCTTACCCAATTCAGGTATTGTGGTTGTACGGTAAAATTGGAATGGTATCACATCCGAACCCAACCATCCGTTTTTATAAAGGGCTAAGGCTCATGCCTCAACATTTTCATCATCAAATCCTTGGTGTTTCTCAACACATGTCAAAACATTTCAATAGAATGAAGCATCATTCCAAGGTTTTCATAATCATTTTCACCAAGTATTCCCATCTAAAGTGATCAAGTTTTATGCTTTAGCACTAGCCACTAAGTTAAGAGTGTTCACTAATGAGGGGTGCTAATCTCAATTTCATGCCATAGAATGAAATCTAGGTATAACTCGATATACCTTGTTTTATAGTCTTTATGCTATCTATACTAAAAGTAAAGAACTTTGGTAAAGTAAAAAGAATAAATCTTGCAAGTAAAACTTGGGATTGGTATAAATCAAAGGTATATAACCAAAGCATGCCTAATGCATCTTGCTTAGGTTAACTTGTATGATTCTAGCTTGCCAGTAATAGCTTGCCTTGATTGATGCAGTGATTGAAGTTTTCTTCGTCTTCTTCGGGGTAGAACTCTTCCTCCTCGTATCCTTGGTCGGTACTATCGTCTATAAATGAATATGGGGTACACAATCACCAAACAATACTTAACTAATTCTATTTATCACACTAAGGCTCACACTTGATGATCTAGCATCATCACAATCATCACATGAATTAAAGAACTAGTTTTATTTATCTTATTTGAGAAAAGTAATTTCTACTCATTGAAATTAATTAAGATTTAATATTCTCCAAATAGAATATGGGATCATGTGGACACATGTCATCACCACATATTCTAATACATGGGAATGTGATTTAAAGGGTTGGTCACATTTTATAAAGTTTAAGATTACTATTTAATAAATTTAAAATGACTAGAAATGCCCTAATAGCAATATTTTGGTACTAGTCCAATGTCACTGCATGCAAACCTAGATATTTTTACATATTCAGATAGATTTTATCAAATATGATTTTTGAGAGTTGGAATCAACTCAAAAGCTATTATGGTTGATTTTTCAAAAATGTTTGAAGTTGCAAAAGTGTCTGTCTTGTTATTTTTTCTATAGATTATCTCTAACTCCAAATGATTTAAATCCAACAGGCTTGGATAGATATTTTAATTACTTTTCTAGAAAAAATTGAATCATGCAATTTGTTTAAGTGAAACTCTCTGAATTGACTTTTGAAAATGTGGACAGAATAGGATTTCAACTAAAATGGAAAATCAATATTTGAATTTCCTGGGCTGCGCGGGAAAGCTAAACGAGCCGGCTCAACTGCACAACATAGTGCAGCGCGCGACTGACAGAGGGTGTCCACTTGTCAGCGAGACTAATGACGTGAAGCGGTATCGTTTAACCTGAGCCCTACGTTTAGAAGCAAGATCGACGGCTGAGGGTCGTCGTCGACGATGAACAACTCCGGCAAGGAAAAAGACCTAGCGCGGCGATGGGGGTCTCGCGGGGCTCACCTGGGGGCTCCAGCTAGGGTTGGCGATGGGGGCAATCGACGTGGTAGACGACGACGAGGCGAGGTGCGGTCACGGTAGGGATTGGGGTGGTCGCAATCAACGGCGCCCTTCTCCTCTAGCAGTGGCCGGCTCCGGTGAAATTCCGGCGCGGTGGTGCTCGCCTTGCTCCGGGAAGAAGTGGGGAAGGTTAGTAAGGAGTGGGGAGTGAGGTGGTGTGGAGAAATGGGGTGGAGAGGCCCTCTATTTATACACCGACGAGGCGACCGAGCGGGATGGGTTGGCGTCTCTAGCAAGGACGGTACAACGAGCTAAAGGCATGGGCGAGGGTGTAGGACGGTGCGGTGCTCCCTGGCGGTTCTCACGGAAGTAAGGGCGCGGCACGGAGCGGTCTAGTTTGGTCTAGCGTGTGTGGTGCTCCACGCGGGACAGGTGGTGTTCTCGACAGCGCGCGGGAGCTACGGGTCACGCGGCGGCGAACGGGGGTGTCTGCTGGGTTGGCGTGATCATGGCGAGGCTGCGCGTGCACTATGAGGGCAAGGTGCGAGCTGGGCGAGCTGGGCGGGCGCGGCACACTGGCATGCTCTGGACATGGTGCAGAGGCTTAGAGCACGACGGTGCTAGGGTGGTCCACGGACGGGTTGTGATCGTGGGCTGGACAGGGGGTGGCGGTAGGCTGTAGCGATGCTCCTGGACATCCTGGTTGGGCGCGGGGCTGTCTGGAGCAAGCTGGCCTTGGTTGACCGGCGGTGAACATTTGCGGGCGGCGCTCCACTGTGCACACGGCAAAGGGGGTGCTGGTCTGCTGCTGCTCGACACCAGGGGACAAGGGGAGTGGAGAGGGACCGAATTGGTCAAGGATTACTACACACAGTGAAGTTAGGCGGATGATTTTTCTATGCATGCCAAGTGTTTGATGAAATGGCCGCATGAAACAAAGTTTGGAAATTTCGATTCAAATATTTTGAGTGATCTTGAATTAAGCTTGAGAGACTAGCTTTGCTTGGAGAGGTCAAGGGGAATTGATTTGAATGGTTTTTGAAAAAGTGGAATCTTAACACATGAATTAGATTCAATTTTCCATTGTCCATTAAATTGATTTGCTAGATTTTATTGTAAGTTTGTAAAGTGGGCCTTGATACACTTCTACTTTCTCTATCAAGGGGTGAAAAGAAGTGGAATTGTTTCTATTAGAAATTATCTTCTAGGAACACTCAAAGTGACCTAGTGGTTTAGTTTGGTCAAAATGACCATTTGGTTTATTTATTCTTATTTGATTTCTTTTTCTTTTGATTTAGTTTGTAATTGGCCTAGATGATGTAGCATTTAGCTTTAAACCATTTCACGTCATTTAGAACAATCAAGCATGGCATATACACTCAATTCTACACTAATGCAAACACACATGCATTCATATTTCATTTTCTTAATAAAAGTTTTTTTGTTAACCCTAAATTGGGTGATTAGAACTTGATAATCTTGATTAAAGTTTTGGGATGTTACAAACCTTCCCTCCTTAAACAAAATCTCATCCCGAGATTTAAGAAAAACTAGGAACTAAAGAGATCTGGAAACTCAGTCCTAATGTAATTTTATCGCTCCCAAGTAGCTTCTTCTTTAGTATGGTTGCTCCATTGGATCTTGAGAAATTTGATACTCCGGGTCCTGGTGGTTCTGAAGGCTTCTTCCAAAATACTGATGGGTACTTCATGATACATCAGATCCTTGTTGAATACTTCGGTCTTCTCGGGAACTTCTAGGCATTTGCGAAGTAACGAGATATGGAACACATCATGGATGGATGATATCTCCTCTGGCAATTCCAGTTGATAAGATACTTCTCCTCGGCGATTCAGAATCTTGAAGGGTCCAATATATCTAGGGGCTAACTTTCCTTTCAGCTGAAAATGCTGCATTCCTTTTAACGGCGACACTTTGAGATACACAAAGTCTCTGACATTGAAGGTCAGGTCTCTAAGTCTCTTGCCGGCATAACTCTTTTGTCTGGATTGGGCGGTCTTGAGGTGCTCACGGACTTTGTGAACCTTCTCTTCGGCTTCTCATAGGATGTCGGGTCTGAAAATCTGACTCTCTCCTACTTGCGACCAATTCAAAGGGGTACGTCATTTCCTTCCATACATAAATTCAAAGGGGTCCATTTTCAAACTGGCTCAATAACTGTTGTTGTATGAGAGTTATGCAAAAGGCAGACAATCTTCCCATTTTGATCCATACTCTAGAACACAAGATCTCAACATATCTTCTAAGATTTGGTTAACTCTTTCAGTCTGTCCAACGGTCTGTGCGTGATAAGCTGTGCTAAAATTCAACTTGGTTGCTAATCCTTCTTGGACTTTCTGCCAAAATCTTGAGGTAAATTGGGTTCCTCGATCCGACACTATGGTCTTGGGGGTGATATATTGCAAATGTATCTATAATTTTTGATGTTCCATGCTTGGTTTTATCCACTTTCTTGTGTTTTGTCCACAATTTGGAGTACTTTTCATATGATTTCTTGGACTAACCTATTAACAAGAGCCACAGTGCCAGCTGCCTGTTTTCTGCTGTTTTTGGTTCCAGGAAAGTCAGAAAAATGAATATTCTCGGAATTGGACGGGACAAAAGCCAAAGTGCCTATTTTTCTGGATGTCATCAAGTGCCAGAATACGAGACAGAGAAGGGCCAGAGGGCGGCCACACCACCTGGCCACGCGGCCAGGCCTGGCCCACGCCAGGGGGTGGTGTGGCCAGCCCAGGCACCCCCTCGGCCTCTCCTTCCGCCTATATATTGCCCTCGAGACGAAAACCCTAAGTGCCCGATCAAAAATCCACGAAAGAGTCTGTAGCCGCCGTCATCTCCATCCCTAGATCGGGAGGGATCTGAAGCTCTTACCGGCACCCTGCCGGAGAGGGGAATTCACCCTGGAGGCCTTCTTTATCACCATGCAAGCCTCCGGTGTGATGCGTGAGTAGTTCATCCTTGGCTACGGATCCATGTAGTAGCTAGATGGCTGGTTCTCCTCCTTTGTGCTTTCATGTCTAGATCTTGTGAGATCCGTTCATGATCAAGATCATCTATTTGTAATTCTGCATGTTGTGTTTGCGGGGATCCGATGGATATTGAGATGCTATTTCAGATTGATTATTGATTCTATCATGTCTTTGTTATTTGTGATCTTGCATGCTTTTTGTTGTTAGTAGCTATCTTGGCCAAGTAGATGCTAGCAACTCCAAGAGTTAGTATTTATGCTCAATAGTGGGTTCATGCCTCTGGTAATGTGGGGAAGTGACAGAAATCTCTAAGGTACTAGATGTGCTGTTGCTACTAGGGAGAAAACAACAATCCTTTGTTCATAGAACAATCATATTGTTTACTTTACACGCAGTTCGTAAATCAATAATCTGTTGCTTGCAACTTAATACTGGAGGGGGTTCGGATGATAACCTGAAGGTGGATTATTAGTCATAGATGCAGTTGGATGGTGCTCTATGTATAATGTTGTAATGCCCAATCAAGTCTCAAAGGAGTCAAGATGATTAGTATATGCATGTATTGCTTTCTCGGTGTTTGTCAATTGCCCCGCTGTAATTTGTTCACCCAACATGTTATCTATCTAAGGAGAGACACCACTAGTGAACTATGGATCCCGGTCCTTTTCTTTACATACAATCTATAAACTGTTTACTGCTTTGTGTTTACTTTCTGCAAACTTTTACTTCTTTCCATTCGATACGTTTAATCCTTTGTTTTCTGCAACACACGGTGAGATTGACAACCTCATCGCAAGTTGGGGACAAAGTTCTGTGGTTGTGTTGTGCAGGTCTCCACGTTGCTACTAGCACCGGTAGTGCGCCCTGCCAAGGCTCAGCTAGTAACACCTTTGGGGTGTTTCCTTGCTCCTACTGGTTCGATTAAACCTTGGTTTCATAACTGAGGGAAACTTGCTGCTGTGCTCATCATACCTTCCTCTTGGGGTTCCCAACGAGCTCTACATCAACACCGCTGACACTTTTTCTGGCGTGCATTGAGCCATCAAGCGATTTTTAGCGATTGCCGGGGAGTCAAGGACATCTTCACAAGGGGAGTCCCTCATAACCAATCTCTTTACTTTGTTGTTTTTGTTTTGCTTAGTTTCTTTTTGCTTAGTTTGCTTGTTTTGTTCTTCAAAAACACAAAAAAATTAGTTTTACAAGTTTGCTTTCTTATTTGAAAACCCAAAAAAATGACTACCCTTGAAAACACTAAGTTGTGTGACTTCACTAGCACCAACAACAATGATTTTATGAGCACACCTATTGCTCCATCTGTGGCTGAAAATACTTTCTTTGAGATAAAACCTGCTTTGCTCAATCTTGTTATGAGAGAACAATTTTCTGGTATTGGTAATGAAGATGTTGCTTCCCATCTAAATAACTTTGTTGAACTTTGTGAGATGCAAAAGCATAAGGATATACATGGTGATATTATTAAGCTAAAATTGTTTCCTTTCTCTTTGAGAGGAAAAGCTAAAGAATGGTTGAATTCCTTAACTAGGAATAGTATTGATTCTTGGACTAAGTGCAAAGATGCTTTTATTGGAAAATACTATCCTCCTGCTAAGATTATATCCATGAGAAGTGAAATAATGAAGTTTAAACAACTTGATAATGAGCATGTTGCTCAAGCTTGGGAAAGAATGAAATCTTTGGTAAAGAATTGTCCCACTCATGGACTGACTGCTTGGATGATCATCCAAACTTTTTATGCAGGATTGAACTATTCTTCAAGGAACCTATTGGATTCTGCTACTGGAGGTACCTTTATGACCATCACTTTGGGTGCTGCAACAAAACTTTTGGACAATATGATGGTTAATTATTCTGAATGGCATACTGAGAGAGCTCCACATGGTAAGAAGGTAAATTCTGTTGAGGAAACCTCCTCCTTGAGTGATAAAATTGATATTATTATGTCTATGCTTGTTAATGGGAAAGCCCATATTGATCCAAATAATGTTCCTTTAGCCTCTTTGGTTGCTCAAGAAGAGCAAGTTGATGTGAACTTCATAAGAAATAATAATTTTAGCAACAATGCTTATGGTAATAACAATTATAGGCCCTACCCTCCTAATAATACTTATGGCTATAATGGTAAACTTGGATCACCTGGTGAAGGAAGAATTTTAGAAGTTGAAAGAGCCACTAAAAACTTCATGCAAATGCAATATGAGCAAAATAAACTATTTACTAAAACTATGGAGGAACAATCTACCATTTTGAAGAACATTAGCCATCAACTTGAGAGTCTAAATAGGGAAATTCCTAGTTTACAATTGAAACTCTCTAATGCTGAAAGAAATATATCATCTTTGTCTGAAGCTCAATCTTCATTGATTAATAAAATGGCTGCTAAACCTGAAACTAATGATAATCCCTTTGCAGCTACCAATGCTATACAAGTAAGAATTGATGAAAATGTTAGACTATTAGCTGAATTACATGCTAAGTGGGAAAGAGAAGATGAAATTGCTAGAAACATTAGTGTTTCTACTATTACCACCACTAGTGTTGAGGCTAGTTATAGTTCTACTACTTTAGATGATAAATTTGATTTTGATCTTGATGGTTGCAATATCTCTGAAGTTATTAAGTTCCTACAAAAGTTTGCTAAAAGTCCTAATGCTAGTGCTATGAACATGACCTTTACAAAATACATTACTGATGCTCTCATAAATATTAAAGAAGAAAAGATGAAACATAAAGCTTCTATTCCTATAAAACAAGAAGATGGTTGGGAACCCATCATCGTGAGAGACCTCTGTATGTCGGATTGAGCTGTAATTGTTTGTTCTTCTGCCCCAGGTTGTTATCTAACTTTCGTTAGTTCAACAATTTTTTATTTGAGCAACAGAAGGTCTTCGAAAAAATTCGTCTTTACCTGCTGGTCTGTTTTGACAGATTTCTGCCATTTTCTGCATTTGCTTCTTATTGGTTCCTTTTTGAGTTCTTTTGGGGAATTGAGATTTTTGAGGGAAGTGCTACAGTAGCTAGTGTTCTAATGGAAGTTTATTTGGTGTTAGAACTGAACCTTAAGACTTATTTATCTTGAGTGCACTAATGTTGCTAATAAAGATTGTGTGAAGTTTTGTATGAAGGAAAAAATTTAGGTGTATGGAAGGAATGAGTAATGAGATGAAGGATGGACTAAATCTCAAGCTTGGGGATGCCACGCGTGTCACCCCAAGAAATATCCAAGAAGTACAAGCGTCAAAGCTTGGGGATGCCCAAGGCATCCCCTTCTTCATCAATAAAAATTCCAGGTTTCTTCCAAACGCTTCATTTTTATTGTTTCATGCACAGTTGTGTTGTTCTTGGAGCGTCTTATTTTTCGTTTTTGTTTTGGTTTTTCGTTTGCTTAGTTTGCTTAGTTTTCTGAATAAATTGGTTGGACCCCCTCTTTCATACATTGGTTTGCAAATAGTTTGGTTTGGTTTGGAAAAGAGTAGGGAAGTTCATGCTTATGTGGTAAAAAGAGCTTGTTTGTGATTGTGGCCTATGCTTTCTCATGCCATGCTTGATATTGTTTTGGCTTTATGCTTAGTATTCTTTATTGTAGCATGACTTGTTATAAACAATTGAGATTGCTTAATGTGCCTTGGATGAATCATGCATTGTTTTAGCATATTAAAGCATAGTATAGTGGTATTCTCCTTTGATGCTTTATTTGGGTTGACTTGGCGCATGCTCACACCATGTTATGACTATCTCAAGTTACCATAGCCTTTATGATCCTTTAGTTTTCATCTTGTAGTATCACTTTGTTGGGTCCGCAGCATAGAAAACAAAAAAATTCCTACGGTGTGAGCTACACGCCAAGACCTATCTACTAGGTACAAAGCAACGGGTGGACATACATCCAACGAGAACTTACCCTCGAAGACAACGAGTTTTGTTAACGAGTAGGAACTTGTGGTTGATGTAGTCGTACACATGCCGATCTCAAGATCGTGAGGAAGTCCGAGCGCCGCAACTCAGCAGCGCATCCGTACTCGCACACATGTTCAAGCCACCGGACAACCTCCACCTCCTCGCTCCAGCGATCCAGCGGAAGCAGCAACTCCTTCCAGACGAAATGCCACCAGGAACATGTATCTCGCTAATCCGAGACCATGGGGGAATAATTCTAGAGGGGGAGAGAGATCCTTCACAAGGAGGTGTGAGGATGAAGGAGGGAATGGGTGGCCTTTTATAGGAGGAGGGGGGTGCCCCCTCTCTCCATGGCCAGCGCATGGGGGGGTGACCCCTCACCTCCCCCATTCATGTGGTGGTAACCCCTCCACATTAAAATGCCTCTTCACATTCCGTTTTTAAAGTCTCCACTTTAAATGCATTAAATTTCTCCAAATTTAATGCTCTCTCATTTAATAAAACTCTTTTATTAAATTTATTCAGAATTTTGTTAATTACTTTAATTAACAAACATTCACATATAGCCCCTTGCAATATTTCAATATCACATGCAGAACCACTTTCTGCAATTTCACCCGAAACAATTTCCGGTTTCTATTGAAACAATTCCTGCGCTTTGCAATTCTTTCGTCTGAAACATATGTGCTCCAAAATGGTGTCCGGTAACTCTTAAGTGTGCCACCCTACGGTTCGCGAATAATGCAGACATGATCGAGACCCTTCTCCGATCAATAATCAGCAGCGGGACCTGGAGATCCGTACTGACTCCTACACATTCAACGATGACTTCTGTGATCGTGAGAACCTTTAACGCTTGTAACTAAATCCCTTTGTCTCTCGATATATTACATGTCCGAGATTCGATCATCGGTATCTCCATACCTAGTTTGATCTCGTTACCGACATGCACTCTTTTCTCGTTCCCGTGATATAACATTCTAGTGATCACATCACTTGCTTGCAAGCTATCTTAATGTGATATCACCGAGAGGGCCCAGAGTATATCTATCCGTCATCGGGATTGACAAATTCCACTCTTGATCCATGAGCCTCAACATAACACCTTCGTAGTACTGAACCCATCTTTATAGTCACCCTGTTACGGTGTGACGTTTGATGTTATCAAGATACTCTTCCGGTGTTAGCAATTAACACGATCTCATGGTCTAAGGATAAAGATTACTTTGTATGATGTTATAGCAATATAAACATAATGACTTGATCGTAATTCTATACTTCGGATGAATGTTCATCACATCATTCCACCAATGGTGTGACCTTGTTATTAACAACATCCAATGTCCATGATCAGGAAACCTTGACCATCTTGTTAATCAACAAGCTAGTCTTTAAGAGAGGCATAACTAGGAACCCTTTTTGTTTATTAAACACACATGTATTGATATTTCCTGATCAATACAATTCTTGCATGTAAAATAAACATCTATCATATATAAGGAATATATAATAACAACTTTATTATTGCCTCTCAGGGCATATTTCCTTCAGTCTCCCACTTGCACTAAAGACAATAATCTAGTTCACATAGTGATAAATCTAACACCCATGGAGTTCTCGTGTTGATCATGTTTTGCCCTAGGGAGAACTTTAGTCAACGGATCTGCTACATTTAGGTCCGTGTGTACTTTACAAACCTTTACATCTCCATCCTTGACATGCTCGCGGATGGAGTGAAACCGGCGCTTAATATGCTTGGAATTCTTGTGAGACCTCGGTTCCTTTGCGTTGGCTATGGCTCCATTGTTGTCACAATAGATCACCATTGGATCCAACGCACTGGGAACCACACTTAGTTCCGTAATGAACTCTTTCATCCAAACCGCCTCCTGTGCTGCTTCTGAAGCAGCAACAAATTCCGCCTCCGTCGTTGATCCAGCCACCACAGGTTGTTTGGAACTCCTCCAACTAACTGCTGCTCCGTTTAAGAGAAATACGTATCCGGATTGAGACTTAGAGTCATCCGGATCGGTGTCAAAGCTAGCATCGACATAACATTTAGCGACTTGCTCTTCTTCACCTCCGTATATAAGAAACATATCCTTAGTTCTTCTCAAGTACTTGAGGATGTTCTTTACCGCTATCCAGTGTTCCGAACCTGGATCAATTTGGTACCTACTAGTCAAACTAATAGCATGTGCCACATCCGGTATTGTACATAGCATGGCATATATAATAGAGCCTATGGCCGAGGCATAGGGGATCTTATCCATCATCTCTCTTTCTTCCGCCGTAGCCGGACTTTGAGTCTTACTCAATGTATTGCCTTGCAACATAGGTAAGAACCCCTTCTTACTTTCTTCCATATTAAACTTATTTAATATCTTATCAAGGTATGTACTCTGCGATAGCCCAATTAGGCGCCTTGATCTATCTCTATAGATTTTAATGCCTAATATATATGACGCTTCACCAAGGTTTTTCATCAAAAATTTGCTGTTTAGATAACTTTTAACACTGTTTAAAAGATCTATATCATTTCCAATCAATAGTATGTCATCCACATATAATATCAGAAATGCCACATTTCTCCCACTCACTTTCTTGTAAATACAAGCCTCCCCATAAGTTTGGACAAATCCAAACTCTTTGATCACCTCATCAAAGCGGAGATTCTAACGCCGGGATGCTTGCTTCAGTCCATAGATGGATCGCTAAAGTTTGCATACCTTATTAGCATCCTTAGGATCGACAAAACCCTTAGGTTGTATCATATACAACTCTTCTTCCATATTACCATTGAGGAATGCAGTTTTGACATCCATCTGCCATATTTCATAATCGAAATATGCAGCAATTGCTAACATAATCCTAACCGACTTAAGCATCTCTACGGGAGAGAATGTCTCATCATAGTCAACTCCTTGAATTTGTTGAAACCCCTTTGTGACAAGTCGAGCCTTATAGATGGTCACATTACCATCAGCATCAGTTTTCCTTTTGAAAATCCATTTATTCTCAACGACCTTTCGATCGTGAGGTAACTCCACCAAGGTCTAAACCTGGTTTTCGTACATGGATTCCATCTCGGATTTCATGGCTTCCAGCCATTTGTTGGAATCTAGGCTCATCATCGCTTCTTCATACATCGCAGGGTCATCTATTTCATCAATCATGAAATTCATAACAGGATTGCCATACAGTTTAGGAGCTGCACGTGTCCTGGTTGACCTGCGAGGTTTGGTAGTGTCCTCTTTCGGAGTTTCATGATCAATATCATTAGCTCTCTCTTCATTAGGTGAAGTCAACTCCGAAACAACTTCTGGTGCTGTGCTACTCGCCATTTCATGAAGAGAAGGTTCAGTAACCTCTTCGAGTTGTACCTTCCGACTACTCACACCTTTCGTGAGAAACTCCTTCTCAAGAAAGGATCCATTCTTGGCAACAAAAACCTTGCCCTCGGATCTATGATAGAAGGTATACCCAATTGTTTCCTTAGGGTATCCTATGAAGACGCATTTTTCCACTTTGGGTTCGAGTTTATCTGGTTGAAATTTCTTCACATAAACATCGCATCCCCAAACTTTAAGAAATGACAGCTTAGGTTTGTTTCCAAACCATAATTCATACGGTGTCGTTTCAACGGATTTAGATGGTGCCCAATTTAAAGTGAATGCAGTTGTTTCCAGTGCATAACCCCAAAATGACAGTGGCAAGTCAGTCAGAGACATCATAGATCGAACCATATCTAATAAGGTATGATTACGATGTTCCGACACACCATTACGTTGTGGTGTTCCGGCAGGCGTGAGTTGTGAAACTATTCCACACTCTTTCATGTGTGTGCTAAACTCGTAACTTAGATACTCTCCTCCATGGTGAGACCGTAGAAATTTGATCTTTCTATTACGATGATTTTCCACTTCATTCTGAAATTCCTTGAACTTTTCAAAAGTTTCAGACTTGTGTTTCATCAAATAGATATACCCGTATCTACTCAAATCATCTGTGAAAGTAACAAAATAACGATATCCACCTCGCGCCAACACACTCATTGGTCCACACACTTCAGTATGTATGATTTCCAATAGATCTGTCGCCCGTTCCATTGAACCGGAAAACGGCGTTCTAGTCATCTTGCCCATAAGGCATGGCTCACATGTATCAAATGATTCAAAATCAAGTGATTCCAAAAGTCCATCAGAATGGAGTTTCTTCATGCATTTAATGCCAATATGACCTAGACGACAGTGCCACATATATGTAGACATATCATCATCAAGTTTAATCTTTTTAGCATTAACATTATGTGAATGTGTGTAATATTACTATCGAGATCTATCAGAAATAAAACATTCAACATAGGTGCATGACCATAAAAGATATCATTCTTATAAATCGAACAACCATTGTTTTCAGATTTAAAGGAATGACCACTTTCCATCAAACACGATCTAGATACAATGTTCATGGTCAGTGCAGGCACTAAATAACAATTATTTAGGTTTGTAACTAATCCCGATGGCAAATGGAGAGGTAGCGTCCCGACGGCGATCACATCAACTTTTGATCCATTGCCGACCCGCATCCTGACCTCATCCCTTGCTAGTTGTCGCTTGTTATGTAGCCCCTGAACCGAGTTACAAATATTAGCAACCGATCCCGTATCAAATACCCAGGTGCTACTGCGAGTACTAGTCATGTACACATCAATAACATGCATATCACATATACCTTTGTTTTCCTTGCTGGACTTCTTGTCCGCCAAATACTTGGGGCAGTTGCGCTTCCAATGGCTAGTCCCCTTACAATAGTAGCACTCGGTGTCAGACTTAGGGCCAGCTCGGGGTTTCTTTTCAGGAGTGGCAACAGACTTGCCACCCTTCTTTCCCTTGTCCTTGCCTTTCTTGTCTTTCTTGAAACCGGTGGTCCTATTGATCATCAACACTTGATGTTCTTTCCTAATCTCCACTTCTGCAGTCTTAAGCATTGACAGAAGCTCGGGAAGAGTCTTCTTCATGCCCTGTACATTATAGTTCATCACGAAGCTCTTGTAGCTAGGTGGCAGATATTGGAGAAAATGATGTATGCCTAAGTCAATGGGAATCGTTATTCCCAAGGACACAAGCTTATCGGCGTACCTAGACATTTTGAGTACGTGCTCACTAACGGAGCTGTTTTCCTCCATCATGCAGCTAAAGAACTTTTCCGTAGCATTATAACTCTCTACGGCAGCATGGGTATCGGAAATCATTTTCAATTCTCCCATGGTATCAAAGGCATTGCCATTTTAAAGCGTTTTGAAGTTCTGGCTCTAGCCCATACAGTATGCCGCAATGAACTAAGTTGTGGTCCTCCTGACGAGTCACATAGACATTCTTTTCCTCGTCAGGGGCATCAGGAGCTGGTGGGGGGCCTAGCAGCGCATCTAGCACATATTTCTTTTGTGCAGCAGTGAGGAGAATCCTCAAATTCATAGCCCAGTTGGTGAAGTTGCTACCATTCGCAGCAAGTTTCTCTTTCTCCATGAACACATTGAAATTAAAAGCAGGTGGTGCCATCTACAACAGAATTTGTAAAGTTTATTTAGACTAAGTTTATGATAGATTGAGTTTAACTAATCAAAATTACTAATGAACTCCCACTCAAAAACGACATCCCTCGTGTCCTTTTGGTGATTACATGAACCAAATCCACTACACCAAGTCCGATCATCACGTGAGTTGATGTAGCTTCAAAGGCGAGCATCTATATGGGAATCATATCAACTATATGACTCATGCTTAACATTTCGGTCCGTGTTCCGAGGCCATGTCTGTACATGCTAGGCTCGCCAAGTAAGAACCTTAGTATTCGCGTGTGTAAAACTGTCTTACACCCGTTCCTATGAAAGCGTAGATTCGAGTACACCCGATCATCATGTGATGTCTCGAAACATGATCCACAGAACGGTGCATACTTAAGGAAGAGCACATTTTTATCTTGATATCTAAATGAGGGATCATCTTATAATGCTACCAAAAGCGCCAAACTAGCAGTATAAGATGCTAACATCTAATGTGTAAAGTGAGATGATATGGTCCATGCATTTGATCTCTATCACTTGCATCGTGGTATGATCTCTATCATTCCTTTGTGTGTAAGGCCAAGGTCTATGGAACTTACACGTTGAGTGTGTTGTAAGAGTATCTATCATACATCTACTTACAACAATACCATATCAATACACTAGCCCAGCAACGATCTAAACTAGACGCCTCTAATTTATCAATTGCACGTTTTACGTGGCTTAGGGCTTTCGGAGATAGAACCGTTCTCACCTACGAACATGAACCACAACGAGGATGACTAAGTTATTAGAAACTCGTTGTAAATCAGATATTGACTATAGTAGGAGAGACAGACACCCGCCAGCCACTTATGCAAAACAAGTTGCATGTCAGTCGTGGAACCGGTCTCATGTACGATGACATGTAAGGTTGGTCCGGGCCGCTTCATCCACCTATGCCACCAATACCCAAAATACATAGAAGATGCAATAACATGATCATCATCACCCACATATAAACATATGTGTACTACCCGTGCAAAGCACCTACGCATAGATCAGGCTCTGATACCACTGTTGGGTCCGCAACATAGAAAACAAAAATTTTCCTACGGTGTGAACTACACGCCAAGATCTATCTACTAGGTACAAAGCAACGGATGGACATACATCCAACGAGAACTTACCCTAGAAGACAACGAGTTTTGTTAACGAGTAGGAACTCGTGGTTCATGTAGTCGTACACTTGCCGATCTCAAGATCGTGAGGAAGTCCGAGCGCCGCAACTCAGTAGCGCATCCGTACTCGCACACACGTTCAAGCCACCGGACAACATCCACCTCCTTGCTCTAGCGATCCAGCGGAAGTAGCAACTCCTTCCAGACGAAATGCCACCGGGAACATGTATCTCGCTAATCCGAGACCGTGGGGGAATAATTCTAGAGGGGGAGAGAGATCCTTCACAAGGAGGTGTGAGGATGAAGGAGGGTATGGGTGGCCTTTTATAGGAGGAGGGGGTGCCCCCTCACTCCATGGCCAGCGCATGGGGGGGTGACCCCTCACCTCCCCCATTCATGTGGTGGTAACCCCTCCACATTAAAATGCCTCTTCACATTCAGTTTTTAAAGTCTCCACTTTAAATGCATTAAATTTCTCCAAATTTAATGCTCTCTCATTTAATAAAACTCTTTTATTAAATTTATTCAGAATTTTTTTAATTACTTTAATTAACAAACATTCACATATAGCCCCATGCAATATTTCAATATCACATGCAGAACCACTTTCTGCAATTTCACCCGAAACAATTTTTGGTTTCTATTGAAACAATTCCTGCGCTTTGCAATTCTTTCGTCTGAAACATATGTGCTCCAAAATGGTGTCCGATAACTCTTAAGTGCACCACCCTACGGTTCACGAATAATGCAGACATGATCGAGACCCTTCTCCGATCAATAATCAGCAGCGAGACATGGACATCCGTACTGACTCCTACACATTCAACGATGACTTCTGTGATCGTGAGAACCTTTAACGCTTGTAACTAAATCCCTTTGTCTCTCGATATATTACATGTCCGAGATTCGATCATCGGTATCTCCATACCTAGTTTGATCTTGTTACCGACATGCACTCTTTTCTTGTTCCCATGATATAACATTCTAGTGATCACATTACTTGCTTGCAAGCTATCTTAATGTGATATCACCGAGAGGGCCCAGAGTATATCTATCCATCATCGGGATTGAAAAATTCCACTCTTGATCCATGAGCCTCAACATAACACCTTTGTAGTACTGAACCCATTTTTATAGTCACCATGTTACGGTGTGACGTTTGATGTTATCAAGATACTCTTCCAGTGTTAGCAATTAACATGATCTCATGGTCTAAGGATAAAGATTACTTCGTATGATGTTATAGCAATATAAACATAATGACTTGCTCGTAATGCTATACTTCGGATGAATGTTCATCACATCATTCCACCAATGGTGTGACCTTGTTATTAACAACATCCAATGTCCATGATCAGGAAACCTTGATCATCTTGTTAATCAACAAGCTAGTCTATAAGAGAGGCATAACTAGGAACCTTTTTGTTTATTAAACACACATGTATTGATGTTTCCTGATCAATACAATTCTAGCATGTAAAATAAACATTTATCATATATAAGGAATATATAATAACAACTTTATTATTGCCTCTCAGGGCATATTTCCTTCACACTTTATGCTTTGATCAATGATGTTTTGTCGCTCTACATGATTATGGCCATTATTGCTCTCTTAGTTTGTCATTCCCAGTCTTTTGCTAGCCTCCACAACAAAGTATGAGTTCCACTCATGCATCCAACTCCCTAAACCAAGTTATTCCAAAGAGTCCACCATACCTACCTACTATCTTATGCTATTCCAAGTATATTCATGCTTTTGTTTACCTTCCAAATTAAACTTGTTATGAGAAAACTAGTGATTAAAGCTCTCACGAACTTGATGGCACACTTTACTTTACTTGCCCTTAATAAACTTGAACCATTGTGTCTTCTATGTTGTATATGCTTGCACTTATTTGTTGGGAATTAGCAGAACCATGCTTTCATCGGGAACGCTTTCAACATTGCACTCTAGTTGATATCATGCTCTTTTGTATATGGATGTCATCGGTGTGAAATGAAAGGGGAGCTTGTAAGTCCATGGAGTTATGTATATGTGTTAGAGAAACGCCTAGGCCGCTGGTATAATCCATGCTGACATGGTGGAAACCTGCAGCGGAACCATAATGAGCTGTCTATGAAGCATTCTTCTTATATATAAAAAGAGTCCTATATTGAGAAAAAAGAGAAAAAAAGAGATACTATGAAAAGAGGAAAGAGAGAAAAAAGCACCATATTCCCATGGTAAATAAGAAGAATTCTGAGATGCTCGTTGTCTGCTTGCCTTGTCATTTTGATATGGGGATTCTTCCGTATCATCAGGCAAGGGGTACCCCGTTGGCGGTTCTCTATGATACACATATACTTACGATGACAAGAACTTACCGGTGACTAAACTTGAGTAGCATGAGGAGCGGCCCTCGTATACAAGGGACATGAGATTTCTGACTTATACTTCATCAAGCATGTACACCATAGTTTCTTCACTTTAACCTTAATCACTTCAAGATGCTTATGGTAGGGGCAATGAGAGCTGAAAGCTATAAGTACCATAATTTTTGGAAGCTCTTTATGAGACTTGAATCCCTACTTCCTTTTACAAAGGCCTTTCTTCCACCACAATATTGAGTCTCCACCTTCTATCTTTATGCACCTACTTTGAGAGCATAGTGGCCATTCTTAGTTCTATGTGCATTGTCCCAAGACTAGTTGATTGATGCATAACTTGATATTGCTTGTTTTAAACTATTGTATCTAGTCACTCTTATGAACTTTGAAGGTGTCCTATGCATTTTTATTTGCTACTCTATTGAGGGACAAGCTGAATACTATTATGCTATGTTTTCTTTATGTGAAACAAACAAACGTCTTGCAAAGCATTGTTATTCATGAATCTTTTGTTTGTGCCTTTTCATGTTGCATCATAGTTTCTTTGCTTATTGCTAGAGCTTTGTCTTTCATGTTATGATTGAAGTACTATGATCCCAGCTTCGAATGTTTTACAAATACTTTGATCAAGTCTTTGATGCTGCATGTCACCTCAAAAATTATTCTTTCTTTTTATCACTTACCTACTCGAGGAAGAGCAGGAGTTAAGCTTGGGGATGTTGATACATTGCAAATGTATTTATAATTTTTGATATTCCATGCTTGGTTTTATCCACTTTCTTCTGTTTTAACCACACTTTGGAGTACTTTTCATATGATTTCTTGGACTAACCTATTAACAAGAGCCACAGTGCCAACTGCCTGTTTTCTGCTGTTTTTGGTTCTAGGAAAGTCAGAAAATGAATATTCTTAGAATTGGACGGGACAAAAGCCAAAGTGCCTATTTTTCCGGATGTCATCAAGTGCCAGAATACGAGACGGAGAAGGGCCAGAGGGCGGCCACACCACCTGGCCAGCCCTGGGGTGGCACCCCTCGGCCTCTCCTTCCGCCTATATATTACCCTCGGGACGAAAACCCTAAGTGCCCGATCAAAAATCCATGAAAGAGTCTGTAGCCGCCGTCATCTCCATCCCTAGATCAGGAGGGATCTGAAGCTCTTCCCGGCACCCTGCCGGAGAGGGGAATTCACCCTGGAGGTCTTCTTCATCACCATGCAAGCCTCCGGTGTGATGCATGAGTAGTTCATCCTTGGACTACGGATCCATGTAGTAGCTAGATGGCTGGTTCTCCTCCTTTGTGCTTTCATGTCTAGATCTTGTGAGATCCGTTCATGATCAAGATCATCTATTTGTAATTCTGCATGTTGTGTTTGCAGGGATCCGATGGATATTGAGATGCTATTTCAGATTGATTATTGATTCTATCATGTCTTTGTTATTTGTGATCTTGCATGCTTTCCGTTGTTAGTAGATGCTAGCAACTCCAAGAGTTAGTATTTATGCTCGATAGTGGGTTCATGCCTCTGGTAATCTGGGGAAGTGACAGAAATCTCTAAGGTACTAGATGTGTTGTTGCTACTAGGGAGAAAACAACAATCCTTTGTTCATAGAACAATCGTATTGTTTACTTTACATGTAGTTCGTAAAGCAATAATCTGTTGCTTGCAACTTAATCCGGAGGGGTTCGGATGATAACCTGAAGGTGGATTATTAGTCATAGATGCAGTTGGATGGCGGTCTATGTATAATGTTGTAATGCACAATCAAGTCTCAAAGGAGTCAAGATGATTACTTTATGCATGTATTGCTTTCTCGGTGTTTGTCAATTGCCCCGCTGTAATTTGTTCACCCAGCATGTTATCTATCTAAGGAGGGCCACCTCTAGTGAACTATGGATCCCGGTCCTTTTCTTTACATACAATCTATAAACTGTTTACTGCTTTGTGTTTACTTTCTGCAAACTTTTACTTCTTTCCATTCGATACGTTTAATCCTTTGTTTTCCGCAAAACACGGTGAGATTGACAACCTCATCGCAAGTTGGGGACAAAGTTCTATGGTTGTGTTGTGCAGGTCTCCACGTTGCTACTAGCACCGGTAGTGCACATTGCCAAGGCTCAGCTAGTAACAGCTTTGGGGTGTTTCCTTGCTCCTACTGGTTCAATTAAACCTTGGTTTCATAACTGAGGGAAACTTGCTGCTGTGCTCATCATACCTTCCTCTTGAGGTTCCCAACGAGCTCTACATCAACACCGCACCAGCACTTTTCTGGGCGCCGTGCATTGAGCCATCAGGGGGTTCCATGCAAACTGACGATTCTAGCGATGTACAACTCTGCTATCTTCGAACTCTGGTAGGTTGTCTTGACAGGTATAAAATGGGCTACCTTGGACAGTCTATCAACTATGACCCAGATAGAGTCATTTCCCCTACTAGAAGTAGGCAAACCGGTGATAAAGTCCATTCCGACGGAATCCCATTTCCATTCCGGAATCTGCAATGGTTGCAAAAATCCTGCGGGTCTCTGATGTTCCGCTTTGACTCTCTGATAGATATCACACTTGGCTATGTAGCTTCCGATTTCTCTCTTCATCTTGTGCCACCAACATTGCTCCTTCAAATCCTGATACATCTTCGTTCCTCCGGGGTGGATAGAATAAAGAGTATCATGAGCTTCTTGCATGATAACTTGCTTCAACTCTGAATCTGCTAGCACACAGATACATCCTTTGTACCACAAAACTCCTTCTTCATCTTTGGTAAATCCAGGTACCATTCTTGTACTGATACGACGCTTGATTCCATCGATACTTGCATTTCCTTTCTGTGCTTCCTTGATCTGACTGATCAACGTGGGTTGAAGTTCAATGCTAGCTAAAAATCCTTTGCTAACTAGCTCCATTCTAAACTCCTCCAACTCTTCATACAAACTTGGCTGGACTTCTTTGATCGTAGTGTTTAATCTTCACGGCAATTTGCTAAGAGCATCTGCTACCACATTGGCTTTTCCGGGGTGATAGTAATGTCAAGGTCATAATCCTTGATTAACTCTATCCATCTCCTTTGCCTCATATTCAGCTCCTTCTAGGTGAAAATATACTTCAAAATCTTGTGATCCGAATAAATCTCACAGCGATTACCCATAAGGTAATGACTCCATGTCTTCAAAGCTAAAACTACATCTGCTAGTTCAAGATCATGGGTAGGGTAGTTTTGCTCATGCTGCTTCAGTTGTCGGAACAGATATGCTATGACTTTGCCTTCTTGCATCAACACACATCCGAGACCAATCTTGGATGCATCACAATACACATCAAAAGGCTTCTTGATATCTGGCATAATCAATATTGGGGCTAAAATCAATCTCTTATTGAGTTCTTGAAAACTTGCTTCACATTTGTCGGTCCATTCAAACTTCTTATCTTTCTTCAACAATTGGGTCATCGGTCTTGCGATGCTCGAAAATCCTTCAACAAACTTGCGGTAATATCTCGCTAATCCGAGAAATGCACGGACTTGGGTTTGAGTGGTTGGGGCTTCCCATTCTTCAATATCTTTGATCTTGGTAGGATCAACAACGACTCCTCCTGCTGACACAATATGTCCGAGGAATCCTACTTCTTTTAGCCATAACTCACATTTGCTAAACTTGGCATACAACTCATGTTCTCTAAGGGTTTCATGGATGGTTCTCAGGTGTAGCTCCTGGTCTTCTTCTGACTTGGAATAGATTAGAATATCGTTGATAAAAAAACGACAAACTTATCTAGGAAATTCATAAAATCTTATTCATGAGATTCATGAAATAAGCGGGGGCATTGGTTAATCCAAAAGACATGACGTATACTCATACAATCCATATCTGGTGGTAAAGGCGGTCTTTGGAATATCCGTTGCATGAATCTTTAGTTGGTGATAACCAGTCCTAAGATCAATCTTAGAAAACACTCTGGCACCAGTCAACTGATCAAACAGATCCTCAATCTTGGGCAGTGGGTACTTGTTCTTGATGGTGTCATCATTTAGCTTCCGGTAATTCCTACACAAATGGTTACCTCCATCTTTCTTATCCACAAACAGAAAAGACGATCTCCATGGTGATGCACTTGGTTGAATCAAACCTTTTGCCAGCATAGCATCAAGTTTCTTCTTCAACTCCACTAGTTCAGATGGATTCATACTATCAGGTCTCTGAGCTATGGGTCCAGTTCCAGGAATTAGTTCAATAATGAACTCGATATCCTGATCTGGGGGCATACCGGGCTATTCATCTAGGAATACGTCAGGATATTCACAGACTACTCTGACTTGGTCAATGGTTGGATGGGCTAGACTCTTGTTGCATTTGAACTGACAGGGCAAGGTTTCAGATACATGCTCTACTGATACTCCAGAGATACTGGTCATGGTTATGGCTTTCTTGGCATAGTCGATCAATCCTTTATGTTTTGACATCCAATCCATTCCTAGTACTACTTCCAAACCTTTGGTTCCAAGTACTATTAGATTGGCATAAATATATATCCCATGGATTCTGAGAGGTACAGCCTTGCAAATTTTTCTAGCTTTGGTGGTTGAACCAGGTATTTGAACTATGATAACATGCTTCAATTTGGTTGGTTGAATCTTACTAGTGCATGCCAATTCTTCTATAACAAACGAGTGCGATGCTCCAGAATCAAACAACACTCTTGCAAGTACTGAGTTAACAGAAAACATACCCAGCACGACATCTAGCGCTTCCTAGGCTTCTTTAGCATTCATGTGAAACAGACGGCCATTGCGGTTGATCGAATTCCCTGGGACAAATCTTCTTCCAGGCTGAACATGGTGTTGGGTCTGCAGCATAGAAAACAAAAAAAAATCCTACGATGAGGACTATACGCCAAGATATATCTACTAGATACGGAGCAACAAGTGGACATACATCCTTGGAGAACTTACCCTCGAAGACAACGAGTTTTGTTAACGAGTAGGAACTCGTGGTTGATGTAGTCGTACGCTTGCCGATCTCAAGATCGTGTGGAAGTCCGAGCGTCGCAAATCAGCAGCGCATTCGTCCTCGCACACACGTTCAAGCCACCGAACAACCTCCACCTCCTCGCTCCAGCGAATCAGCGGAAGTAGCAATTCCTTCCAGACGCAAGGCCACCGGGAACATGTATCTCGCTAACCCGAGACCATGGGGGAATATCTAGAGGGGGAGAGAGATCCTTCACGAGGAGGTGTGCTTTGTGAGGGAGGAGAGGGGGCCTTTTATAGGAGAGGGGGGACTCCTACCCTACCATGGCCGGGGGCCAAGGAGGGGGACCCCACCTCTTCCTCATTCATGTGGTGGAAGCTCCACTCACATCAATTCAAGCTCCACCCAAAGTTCCACTCACATGCATTAAATTTCCACCAAATTTAATGCCACTCTCAATTAATAAAACTCTTTTATTTATTTTATTCAGAATTTTGTTAATTACTTTAATTAACAAACATTCACATAAAACCCCTTGCAACATTTCAATATCACATGCAGAACCAGTTTCTGCAATTTCACCCGAAACAATTCCGGTTTCTATCAAAACAATTCCTGTTTCTATCGAAACATTTCCTGGACTTTGCAAACCTTTTGTCTGAAACATATGTGCTCCTAAATGGTGTCTGGAAACCCTTAAGTGTGTCACCCTACGGTTCGCGAATAATGCAGACATGATTGCGACTCCTCTCAGATCAATAATCAGAAGCGGGACCTGGAGATCCATACTGACTCCTGCACATTCAACGATGACTTCTGTGATCGTGAGAACCTTTAACGCTAGTAATTTAATACCTTTGTCTCATGATATAATACATGTCCGAGATTCAATCATCGGTATCCAAATACCTAGTTTGATCTCATTACCGACATGCACTCTTTTCTCGTTCCCGTGATATAACATTCTAGTGATCACATCACTTGCTTGCAAGCTATCTTAATGTGATATCACCGAGAGGGCCCAGAGTATATCTATCCGTCATCAGGATTGACAAATTCCACTCTTGATCCATGAGCCTCAACATAACACCTTCGTAGCACTAAACCCACCTTTATAATCATCCTGTTATGGTGTGACGTTTGATGTTATCAAGATAGTCTTCTGGTGTTAGCAATTAACATGATCTCATGGTCTAAGGACTAAGATTACTTCGTATGATGTTATAGCAATATAAACATAATGACTTGATCGTAATGCTATACTTCAGATGAATGTTCATCACATCATTTCACAAATGTTGTGACCTCGTTATTAACAACATCCAATGTCCATGATCAGGAAACCTTGATCATCTTGTTAATCAACGAGCTAGTCTTAAAGAGAGGCATAACTAGGAACCCTTTTTGTTTATTAAACACACATGTATTGACGTTTCCTTTCAATACAATTATAGCATATAAAATAAACATCTATCATATACAAGGAATACATAATAACAACTTTAATATTGCCTCTTAGGGCATATTTCCTTCAGTCTCCCACTTGCACTAGAGACAATAATCTAGTTTACATAATGATAAATATAACACCCATGGAGTTCTGGTGTTGATCATGTTTTGCCCTAGGGAGAACTTTAGTCAATGGATCTGCTACATTCAGGTTCATGTGCACTTTACAAATCTTTATATCTCCATCCTTGACATGCTCGCGGATGGAGTGATACCGACGCTTAATATGCTTGGAATTCTTGTGAGACCTTGGTTCCTAGGTGTTGTCTATGGCTCCATTGTTGTCACAATAGATCACCATTGGGTCCAATGCACTAGGAACCACACCTAGTTCCGTTATGAACTCCTTCATCCAAACCGCTTCCTGCGCCGCTTCTAAAGCAGCAACATATTCCGCCTCCGTCGTTGATCCAGCCACCACAAGTTGTTTGGAACTCCTCCAACTAACTGCTGCTCCGTTCAAGAGAAATACGTATCCGGATTGAGACTTAGAGTCATCCAGATCGGTGTCAAAGATAGCATCGACATAACACTTAGTGACTAGCTCTTCTTCACCTCCGTATACAAGAATCATATACTTAGTTCTTCTCAAGTACTTAAGGATATTATTGACCGCTATCCAGTGTTCCGAACCTGGATCAGATTGGTACCTACTAGTCAAACTAATAGCATGTGCCACATCGGTCTTGTACATAGCATGGCATACATTATAAAGCCTATGGCTGAGGCATAGGGGATCTTATCCATTATCTCTCTTTCTTCCGCCGTAGCCGGACTTTGAGTCTTACTCAATGTCTTGCCTTGCAACATAGGCAAGAACCCCTTCTTACTTCCGTCCATATTAAACTTCTTTAATATCTTATCAAGGTATGTACTCTGCGATAAGCCAATTAGGCGTCTTGATCTATCTCTATAGATTTTAATGCCTAATATATATGAAGCTTCACCAAGGTCTTTCATCGAAAATTTGCTGTTTAGATAACTTTTAACACTGTTTAAAAGATCTATATCATTTCCAATCAATAATATGTCATCCACATATAATATCAGAAATGTCACATTGTTCCCACTCACTTTCTTGTAAATACAAGCTTCTCCATAAGTTTGGACAAATCCAAACTCTTTGATCACCTCATCAAAGCGGAGATTCCAACTCCGGGATGCTTGCTTCAGTCCATAGATGGATCCCTGAAGTTTGCATACCTTATCAGCATCCTTAGGATCGACAAAACCCTTAGGTTGTATCATATACAACTCTTCTTCAATATTACCATTGAGGAACGCAGTTTTGACATCCATCTGCCATATTTCATAATCGGAATATGCAGCAATTGCTAACATAATCCTAACCGACTTAAGCATCGCTACAGGAGAGAATGTCTCATCGTAGTCAACTCCTTGAATTTGTCAAAACCCCTTTGCGACAAGTCGAACCTTATAGATGGTCACATTACCATCAGCATTAGTTTTTTTTGAAATCCATTTATTCTCAACAACCTTTCGATCGTGAGGTAACTCCACCAAGGTCTAAGCCTGGTTTTCGTACATGGATTCCATCTCGGATTTCATGGCTTCTAGCCATTTGTTGGAATCTAGGCTCATCATCGCTTCTTCATACATCGAAGGGTCATCTATTTCATCAATCATGAAATTCATAACAGGATTGCCATACAGTTTAGGAGCTGCACGTGTCCTGGTTGACCTGCGAGGTTCGGTAGTGTCCTCTTTCGGAGTTTCAGGATCAATATCATTAGCTCTCTCTTCATTAGGTGAAGTCAACTCCGAAACAACTTCTGGTGCTGTGCTACTCGCCATTTCATGAAGAGAAGGTTCAGTAACCTCTTCGAGTTCTACCTTCCGACTACTCACACCTTTCGTGAGAAACTCCTTCTCAAGAAAGGATCCATTCTTGGCAACAAAAACCTTGCCCTCGGATCTGTGCCAGAAGGTATACCCAATCGTTTCCTTAGGGTATCCTATGAAGACGCATTTTTCTGCTTTGGGTTCAAGTTTATCTGGCTAAAGTTTCTTCACATAAACATCGCATCCCCAAACTTTAAGAAATGACAGCTTAGGTTTGTCTCCAAACCATAATTCATACGGTGTTGTTTCAACGGATTTAGATGGTGCCCGATTTAAAGTGAATGCAGCGGTTTCCAGTGCATAACCCCAAAATGACAGTAGCAAGTCAGTCAGAGACATCGATTACGACGTTCTGACACACCATTACGTTGTGGTGTTCCGGCAGGCGTGAGTTGTGAAACTATTCCACAATTTTTCATATGTTTGCTAAACTCGTAACTAAGATACTCTCATCCACGGTCGGACCGCAGAAATTTGATCTTTCTGTTACGATGAGTTTCCACTTCATTCTGAAATTCCTTGAACTTATCAAAAGTTTCAGACTTATGTTTCATCAAATAGATATACCCATATCTACTCAAATCATCTGGGAAAGTAACAAAATAACGATATCCACCTCGCGACGACACACTCATTGGTCCACACACATCAGTATGTATGACTTCCAATAAATCCGTCGCCCGTTCCATTGAACTGGAAAACGGTGTTCTAGTCATCTTGCCCATAAGGCATGGCTCACATGTATCAAATTATTCAAAATCAAGTGATTACAAAAGTCCATCAGAATGGAGTTTCTTCATGCGTTTAATGCCAATATGACCTAGACGGCAGTGCCACATATATGTAGATATATCATTATCAAGTTTAATTCTTTTAGCATCAACATTATGAATATGCGTAATACTACTATCGAGATCCAACAGAAATAAACCATTCAACACAGGTGCATGACCATAAAAGATATTATTCATATAAATCGAACAACCATTGTTTTCAGACTTAAATGAATAACCACTTTGCATCAAACACGATCCGGATACAATGTTCATGCTCAGTGCAGGCACCAAATAACAATTATTTAGGTTTATAACTAATCCTGATGGCATATAGAGAGGCAGCGTTCCGACGGCGATCACATCAACTCTTGATCCATTGCCGACCCGCATCGTGACCTCATCCCTTGCTAGTTGTCGCTTGTTTCGCAGCCCCTGAACCGAGTTACATATATTAGCAACCGATCCCGTATCAAATACCCAGGTGCTACTACGAGTACTAGTCAAGTACACATCAATAACATGTATATCACATATACCTTTGTTTGCCTTGCCGGACTTCTTGTCCGCCAAATACTTGGGGCAGTTGCGCTTCGAATAGCCAGTCCCCTTGCAATAGTAGCACTCGGTGTCAGACTTAGGGCCAGATCGGGGTTTCTTTTCAGGCGCGGCAACAGACTTGCCACCCTTCTTTCCCTTCTGATTGCCTTTCTTGTCCTTCTTGAAACCGGTGGTCTTATTGATCATCAACACTTGATGTTCTTTCCTAATATCCACTTCTGTAGTCTTAAGCATTGACAGAAGCTCGGGAAGAGACTTCTTCATGCCCTGCATATTATAGTTCATCCTGAAGCTCTTGTAGCTAGGTGGCAGAGATTGGAGAACACGATGTATGCCTAAGTCAATGGGAATCGTTATTCCCAAGGACACAAGCTTATCGGCGTAACCAGACATTTTGAGTACATGCTCACTAACAGAGCTGTTCTCTTCCATCATGTAGCTAAAGAACTTTTCAGAAGCATTATAACTCTCTACGGCAGCATGGGTATCGAAAATCATTTTCAATTCTCCCATGGTATCAAAAACATTGCCATTTTCGAAATGCTTTCGAAGTTCTGGCTCTAGCCCATATAGTATGCCACAATGAACTAAGTTGTGGTCCTCCTGGCGAGTTATATAGACATTATTTTCCTCGTCAGGGGCATCAGGAGCTGGTGGGGGGCCCAGCGGCGCCTCTAGCACATATTGCTTTTGTGCAGCAGTGAGGAGAATCCTCAAATTCATAGCCCAGTTGGTGAAGTTGCTACCATTCACAGCAAGCTTCTCTTTCTCCATGAACACATTGAAATTAAAAGCAGGTGGTGCCATCTACAACAGAATTTTTAAAGTTTATTTATACTAAGTTTATGAGAGATTGAGTTCAACTAATCCAAATTACTAATGAACTCCCACTCAAAAACGACATCCCTCGTGTCTTTTTGGTGATTACATGAACCAAATCCACTACACCAAGTCCGATCATCACGTGAGTCGGTGTAGCCTCAAAGACGAGCATCAAGATGGGCATCATATCAACTATATGACTCATGCTTAACCTTTCAGTCCGTGTTTCGAGGCCATGTCTGTACATGCTAGGATCGTCAAGTAAGAACCTTAGTATTCCACGTGTGTAAAACTGTCTTACACCCATTGTATGAAAGCGCGGAGTCGAGTACACCCGATCATCATGTGATGTCTCGAAACATGATCCATAGAACGGTGCATACTGAAGGCAGAACACATTTTATCTTGATATCTAAATGAGGGATCATCTTACAATGCTACCAAAAGCACCAAACTAGTAGTATAAGATGCTAAGATCTAATGTGTAAAGTGAGATGATATGGTCCATGCATTTGATCTCTATCATTCCTTTGTGTGTAAGGCCAAGGTCTATGGAACTTACACGTTAAGTGTGTTGTAAGAGTATCTATCATACATTTACTTACAACAATACCATATCAAGACACTAGCCCAGCAACGATCTAAACTAGACGCCTCTAATTTATCAATTGCAAGTTTTACGTGGCTTAGGGCTTTCGGAGATAGAACCGGCCTTACCTACGAACATGAACCACAACGAGGATAACAAAGTTATTAGCAACTCGTTGTAAATCAGATATTGACTATAGTAGGAGAGACAGACACCTGCTAGCCACTTATGCAAAACTAGTTGCATGTCAGTTGTGGAACCGGTCTCATGTACGATGACATGTAAGGTTGGTCCGGGCCGCTTCATCCCACTATGCCACCAATATCCAAAATACATAGAACATGCAATAACAAGATCAGCATCGCCCACATATAAACATATGTGTACTATCCATGCAAAGCACCTACGCATAGATCAGGCTCTGATACCACTGTTGGGTCCGCAACATAGAAAACAAAAAAAATTCCTACAATGAGAACTATACGCCAAGATCTATCTACTAGATACAGAGCAACGGGTGGACATACATCCATGGAGAACTTACCCTCGAAGACAACGAGTTTTGTTAACGAGTAGGAACTCGTGGTTTATGTAGTCGTACGCTTGCCAATCTCAAGATCGTGTGGAAGTCCGAGCGTCGCAAATCAACAGCGAATCCATCCTCACACACACGTTCAAGCCACTGGACAACCTCCACCTCCTTGCTCCAGCGAATCAGCGGAAGCAGCAACTCCTTCCAGACGCAAGGCCACTGGGAACATGTATCTTGCTAATCCGAGACCATGGGGGAATATCTAGAGGGGGAGAGAGATCCTTCACGAGGAGGTGTGCTTTGTGAGGGAGGAGAGGGGGGCTTTTTATAGGAGAGGGGGGACTCCTCCCCTACCATGGCGGGTGGCCAAGGAGGGAGCCCCCTCCTCTTCCTCATTCATGTGGTGGAAGCTCCACTCACATCAATTCAAGCTCCACCCAAAGTTCCACTCACATGCATTAAATTTCCACCAAATTTAATGCCACTCTCACTTAATAAAACTCTTTTATTTATTTTATTCAGAATTTTGTTAATTACTTTAGTTAACAAACATTCACATAAAACCCCTTGCAACATTTCAATATCACATGCAGAACCACTTTCTGCAATTTCACCCGAAACAATTCCGGTTTCTATCAAAACAACTCCTGTTTCTATTGAAACATTTCCTGCGCTTTGCAAACCTTTTGTCTAAAACATATGCTCTCCTAAATGGTGTCCGGCAACCCTTAAGTGTGTCACCCTATGGTTCGTGAATAATGCAGACATGATTGAGACTCCTCTCAGATCAATAATTAGACGCGGGACCTGGAGATCCATACTGACTCCTGCACATTCAACAATGACTTCTGTGATCGTGAGAACCTTTAACGCTAGTAATTTAATCCCTTTGTCTCATGATATAATACATGTCTGAGATTCTATCATTGGTATCCAAATACCTAGTTTGATCTCGTTAACGACATGCACTCTTTTCTCGTTCCCGTGATATAACATTCTAGCGATCACATCACTTGCTTGCAAGATATATTAATGTGATATCACCGAGAGGGCCCAGAGTATATCTATCCGTCATCGGGATTGACAAATTCCACTCTTGATCCATGAGCCTCAACATAACACCTTCGTATCACTAAACCCACCTTTATAATCGCCCTGTTATGGTGTGACGTTTGATGTTATCAAGATACTCTTCTGGTGTTAGCAATTAACATGATCTCATGGTCTAAGGACTAAGATTACTTCGTATGATGTTATAGAAATGTAAACATAATGACTTGATCGTAATGCTATACTTCGGATGAATGTTCATCGCATCATTCCACAAATGTTGTGACCTTGTTATTAACAACATCCAATGGCCATGATTAGGAAACCTTGATCATCTTGTTAATCAACGAGCTAGTCTTAAAGAGAGGCATAACTAGGAACCCTTTTTGTTTATTAAACAGACATGTATTGATGTTTCCTTTCAATACAATTATAGCATGCAAAATAAACATCTATCATATACAAGGAATACATAATAACAACTTTATTATTGCCTCTCAGGGCATATTTCCTTCACACGGCGTTGCTGCTGAGCTAGGGCATTCACATTGGTGGTGGCTGCAAGCTTCTTAGGACACTCGTTGGAATAGTGACCCTTGACTCCACATTCAAAACAAGTAATCTGGGACTTGTCTTTGGCTGCAATAGGCACATCATTGCTTCCAGTCCTTGGGGCAGTATTGTTGTTGTTGGACTTGGGCGGTGCACGGTTGAAATTGTTGGAGTTGCCGGGGTTGTTGTTGTGGTTTCCTTTAGACTTCGAGTTTCCTCCGCTATGATTGGGGTAGCTTGGACGAGACATCGTGGGTCTGTTGTTTCTCAGGGCATATCCTACAGACGAGTTGGGGCGATACTTCTGGGTATTGTGGGACCCAGTCTGATGCATCATTCTGCGCTTGCGGTTGTCATTGGCTTGGTTGATCTTCCCTTCCATCTGGTTGCTAGAGTCGACTAGATCTTCTAGATCTTCAAAATGGATGTTGACTAAAACAGTCTGCATCTCATCATGCAATCCGTTTAGGAATCTTTCCTTCTTCTTGGCTTCAGTGTTGATCCCATTAGGGACATATCTAGATAGGGACAGAAATTTGTCACGGTATTCAACTACCGTCATCCTTCCTTGCTTCAGTTCTCTGAACTCATCTCTCATTCTGGTGACCAAACCTTATGGCACATGGGTGCGGCTGAACTTGATCTTGAATGCTTCCCAAGTCATGATCTGACTGTGGTTCATAGTACAAGTATTATTCCACCAGGATCTTGCATCTCCTGCCAGATAGTGGGTGGCAAACAGTACTTTCTCATTGGCGTCAACTCCTGCGACTTCCAGATTATTCTCCATTGTTTGCAGCCAGTCATCAGCATCTAAGGGATCCTCGGATTTGTTAAAGATAGGGGATTGGTATTCTGAAAGTTTTAAGCTTGGATCCATGATGATCTTGGTTTCCATGGCCTTGATTATTGTGGGCCATCTAAGCTATCTGTTGTAGGGTGGCTAGGTTGGCTTGGCGTTCGGCTCTACTAGCTTCACGGTCAGAAACTAGCATTTGCAGAATCTGCAACATTGGGTCCTGCGATGAACTGCTTCCTCCTTGGTTTCCACGAGGCATCTGAATATTGAGATAGATAATGAGGTAAGAGGGAAAGTTCTAAGGTTCATGGTTTTGTTTTGAAAAGCTTTAAACTTTGAGTTTGACTCAGGTTTTTCAAACTAACTTCTTCTCATTCATTCATTCACTCAAGCACACAATACAAACACACACAACACACAAATAGAAAACATATGGTTTTAAGAACCATTCTGTGGACTAAGATACAGTGGAACTGATGCAACTCCTACGGTAGTGATCAAGTGCATCTACTCATCATCAATGAAGTCGGAATCATGATCATCGGTGTAGAAATCCTTGGCATCATCCTCCAGGTAGTCGTTGTCACCACTAAGGTACGAGTCAAGATCTCCCTAGATGTCTTCACCTTCTTCCTCTTCCTTTGCTTCAAGATGGATTTCTTGCTCACAGATGGTCTTCTCGAGGTCGTCCACCTTCTTGCGAAGACGAGCGATGGTGCGATCCTTCTTCTCGTGTTGACGACGAAGTGATTGGCGATCCTTGACGAGCATGGTGAGAGTCTGGTCCTTCTTGGTGGCAATGGCAAGATTGTGGTTGGCATAGGCTCGAGCATTGCCCAATTCCTTCTGCCTATCATACAACAAGAAGTCAAGATTTTCCACCTGGCGCTTCATCTTCGGGTGACTTGGCATCTCCAATGGCATTCCCATAGAATCACGCCTTGCGAAGTGAGCAAAGCGAGTTCCCTAGATCAAGTTGATGTTCTGCCCACACAGACGGGCAAGAGCTTCATGCATAGCCCTGGCTAATGCATCTAGCCAGTTGTTCTCTCGCACGGTGAATTGAATCTTCTCAGAAAGGGGTGCTTCCATCTTGCCTCTGAGACCTACAACTATTAGCCATTGTAGATCTCCTCCCGGGTAATCCTTGAGTTGAGCCCCAAAGAATTCCGGGTGCGGGCGCTCAAGATACTCTGACAGTGCATCGAGATCCCTCTCAAAGATCAGCTAGCCTTTATTGCCCAACTGGTAAAACTTGCAATACTAAACTTCCATCTATAAGAATTTAGGATGAGTAAGTTAGTGAGGTGATCAAGTGTGTCAAATTTTATGTAGGGATGTAAGAATTTTTAGGAACATGATTTTTTTGAAAGAATCAAGGATAAGAGTGGGAATAGGTTTTCATAAATACTCACTTCTTTTATTTTGAAACTAAGTTTTTGTTTGGACATCCATTCTAACTAGGGTCTCCTATGGTCAGGATGGCTCTGATACCAACTTATCAACACCCGGATTTTTAATCCCAAATGCCTATTATGCCATACATCACAATCCCAGGATTACCATTTTTGCGAGACATAACAGATTGGATATCGCAGTAAATCATCTATTACAAACCATAATAAGGTCTTACACAAATAAAGGATCTCATGATCCGGTCTTAATACAAACAAGAAGCGGAATAATAAGCGTAGTAGCGGGATCCATCTTCAGGGTCACAGGCAATGCTGACGATGGGATATGATCCTAGTTGTCATAGCCGTCCTGCTGTCCATCTTCCTGATAGTCCTCCTCCTAGTCTGGCCACGGGAATAGCCAGGGACAAAGCCATGAGTACTCTTTAAGTACTCACAAACTATCACTAACAAGTAAGGTGGTTCTAGTAGGAATCTTAAGCTCTAGGTTTATTTTAAAAAAGGCATATTTATCTAAACTGAGTTCAGAAGTAAAGAAAGCTAACTTAATGTTCTAAATCACTTAAGTGGGAACCTAGATTTCCTAGTCACAACCCTGTTGTGGTCAAGTCAAAATCATAGATCACTTCACAAGTCATTTTGAAAACATCTGACGACGGAACAGTATGGCCACTCCAACTGTCCATGACCGTGGACGTAGCTATTCAAATAGTTTGACACTCTGCGGAGGTGGTACACTTTCACCACAAAATTCGATACATCCATCAGGGATAACTCTGAATCATCATACTTAGTATGCGGATAATCAATCATAACCTTTCAATTACACACTCTAGTATAGGCACCTCCCCTATGAGCTTGGCCTCCCAGCCATGGCCATCTGCCATCCTGGGCACTGCATAGGTGGGCATCATCAAGAGGTATCCTCAGCTCAAACCTCTTCCGTGAGGGAACCCATACTAATGCATATAAACTTCCAGCTAACCCTTACCCAATTCAGGTATTGTGGTTGTATGGTAAAATTGGAATGGTATCGCATCCGAACCCAACCATCAGTTTTTATAAAGGGATAAGGCTCATGCCTCAACATTTTCATCATCAAATCCTTGGTGTTTCTCAACACATGTCAAAACATTTCAATAGAATTAAGCATCATTCCAAGGTTTTCATAATCATTTTCACCAAGTATTCCCATCTAAAGTGATCAAGTTTTATGCTTTAGCACTAGCCACTAAGTTAAGAGTGTTCACTAATGAGGGGTGCTAATCTCAATTACATGCCATAGAATGACATCTAGGTATAACTCGATAGACCTTGTTTTATAGTCTTTATGCTATCTATACTAAAAGTAAAGAACTTTGGTAAAGTAAAAAGAATAAAGCTTGCAAGTAAAACTTGGGATTGGTATAAATCAAAGGTATATAACCAAAGCATGCCTAATGCATCTTGCTTAGGTTAACTTGTATGATTATAGCTTGCCAATAATAGCTTGCCTTGATTGATGCAGTGATTGAAGTTTTCTTCATCTTGTTCGGGGTAGAACTCCTCCTCCTCGTATCCTTGGTCGGTACTATCGTCTATAAATGAATACGGGGTACACAATCACCAAACAGTACTTAACGAATTCTATTTAGCACACTAAGGCTCACACTTGATGATCTAGCATCATCACAATCATCACATGAATTAAAGAACTAGTTTTATTTATCTTATTTGAGAAAAGTAATTTCTACTCATTGAAATTAATTAATATTTAATATTCTCCAAATAGAATATGGGATCATGTGGACACATGTCATCACCACATATTATAATACATGGGAATGTGATTTAAAGGGTTGGTCACATTTTATAAAGTTTAAGATTACTATTTAATAAATTTAAAGTGACTAGAAATGCCCTAATAGCATTCTTTTGGTACTAGTCCAATATCACTGCATTCAAACCTAGATACTTTTACATATTCAGATAGATATTATCAAATATGATTTTTGAGAGTTGGAATCAACTCAAAAGCTATTATGGTTGATTTTTCAAAAATGTTTGAAGTTGCAAAAGTCTCCGTCTTGTTATTTTTGCTATAGATTATCTCTAACACCAAATGATTTAAATCCAATGGTATTGGATAGATATTTTAATTACCTTTCTAGAAAAATTTGTATCATGCAATTTGGTTAAGAGAAACTCTCTCAATTGATTTTTGAAAATGTGGACATAATAGGATTTCAACTAAAATGGAAAATCAATATTTGAATTTCCTGGGCTACGCGGGAAAGCTAAACGGGCTGGCCCAACTACACGGCACAGTGCAGCGCGCGGCTGACAGAGGGGGTCCACTTGTCAGCGAGACTAATGACGCAAAGCGGTATCATTTAACCTGAGCCCTACGATTAGAAGCAAGATTGACGGCTGAGGGTCGTCGTCGACGATGAACAGCTCCGGCGAGGAAAAAGACCTAGTGCGGTGATGGGGGTCTCGCGGGGCTCACCTGGGCTCCATCTAGGGTCTGCGACGGGGGCAATCGACGTGGTAGATGACGGCGAGGCAAGGCATGGTCACCGCAGGGCTTGGGGTGGTCGCAATCAACGGCACCCTTCTCCTCCAGTAGCGGCGGGCTCCGGTGAAATTCTGGCACGGTGGTGCTCGCCTTGCTCCGGGAAGAAGTGGCGAAGGTCAGTGAGGAGTAGGGAGTGAGGTGGTGTGGAGAAATGGGGTGGAGAGGCCCTCTATTTATACACCGACAAGGTGATCGAGCGGGATGGGTTGGCGTCTCCGGCGAGGACGGTACAGCGAGCTAAAGGCATGTGCGAGGGTGTAGGATGGTGCGGTGCTCCCTGGCGGTTCTCACGGAAGTAAGGGCGCGGCATGGAGCAGTCTAGTTTGGTCTGGCGCGTGCGGCACTCCGTGCGGGACATGCGGCGTTCTGGACAGCGCGCGGGAGCTACGGGTCACGCGGTGTCGAACGGGGGTGTCTACGGGGTTGGCGTGATCATGGCAAGGATACGCATGCGTTGTGAGGGCAAGGCGCGAGCTGGGCGAGCTGGTCGGGCGCGGCGCACTAGCGCGCTCTGGACATGGCGCAGAGGCTTAGAGCGCGACACTGCTAGGGTGGTCCATGGCCGGGTTGCGATCGTGGGCTGGACAGGGGGTGGCGGTAGGCTGCAGCGATGCTCCTGGACATCCTGGTTTGGCGCAGGGCTGTCTGGAGCGAGCTGGCCTTGGTCGACCGGCGGTGACCATTTGCGGGTGGCGCTCCACTGCGCACACGGTGAAGGGGGTGCTGGTCTGCTGCTGCTCGACACCAGGGGGACAAGGGGAGTGGAGAGGGACCGAATTGGTCGAGGATTACTGCACACACAGTGAAGTTAGGCAGATGATTTTTCTGTGCATGCCAAGTGTTTGATGAAATGGCCGCATGAAACAAAGTTTGGAAATTTTGATTCAAAATTTTTGAGTGATCTTGAATTAAGCTTGAGAGACTAGCTTTGCTTGGAGAGGTCAAGGGAAATTGATTTGAGTGGTTTTTGAAAAAGTGGGATGACACATGAATTAGATTCAATTTTCCATTGTCCATTAAATTGATTTGCTAGATGTTTTTGTAAGTTTGTAAAGTGGGCCTTGATACACTTTTACTTGCTCTAGCAAGGGGTGAAAAGAAGTGGAATTGTTTCTATTAGAAATTATCTTCTAGGAACACTCAAAGTGACCTAGTGGTTTAGTTTGGTCAAAATGACCATTTGGTTAATTTTTTCTTATTTGATCTCTTTTTCTTTTGATTTAGTTAGTAATTGGCCTATATGATGTAGCATTCATCTTTAAACCATTTCACATCATTTAGAACAATCAAGCATGGCATATACACTCAATTCTACACTAATTCAAACACACATGCATTCATATTTCATTTTCTTAATAAAAGTTTTTTTGTTAACCCTAAATTGGGTGATTAGAACTTGATAATCTTGATTAAAGTTTTGGGATGTTACATAGGGCTGGGTGGTAGTTAGGGTTTAGGTTTAGGGTTAGCTGCTTGGGTTGTAAGTGGACTCCAGTTGGGCCATTGGGCCTGGCCCGCTGTCTTCCTTCCCTAGTTTTTACAAAATATGTTTTTATTTATTTAATTTGTTTTAAAAATCGTTTGTTAAATAGTCTTTGACAAATAGAAGATCCGGGTAGACCTAGGGTTTTGATTTGAAATAAAGAGGGGATATTTAGAAAACAAAGGTAGCCTTTTAGCAGATAGTTTTAGACAAGAATATGCATGCAGACATGACGATGCTCAAATGCAATGTGGCATGAAGACATGAGCATGTTATCATGATGATGCACAAAGCAAAAACACATCGATTTTCTAGTAGTGGTTTTAGCGGGGTGCTACATTATGAGAAGCTTAACAGGGCTCACAAGGCCTTGGAAAGTGAACTCTTGATGCTCACAAAGTCTCATGAACAACTTCAAACTCAATTGACTAATGTTACTTCACCTAGCATTTCCATTCCATCTAGTAGTATGAACATTCTTGAAGAAAATGCTAGGTTGAAGGGGGAGCTTGCAAAGGCCACCTTCCCCAAAAGTAACAAGTCTCTTGATGACCTATTGAGTAAGCAAAGGCCAAATAATGAGAATAGAGGTCTTGGCTATGTACCAAAGCCAAGAAGAAGAACAACAAGAAGAAGAAGGCAAAGCCCGCAGAAGCAAAATACAAGACCATTATGGGTAGTAATACCCCAAGTGGCAAAACTATGTCACACGATGACTTTGCGGGAAGTGCTAACGCTCACTATGTCTTAATGCGTAATTCCTATGGTGATGTTTATGCACAATATGTTGGTCCATCTGATGGTTATATTTCTTGCTCTATTTGGGTTCCAAAGACCCTTATCACTAACAAAATAGGACCCATTGAAAAATGGGTACCTAAAAACTAGCTTGGTCTTTTGTAGAACTATGCTTCCAGAGGGTCAAAATGGGTGCTTGATAGTGGGTGCACAAGTCATATGACTAGAAGCAAGGCAATAATGATGGAGATAAGGGCAAATCAAGATCATATAACCGTTACATGCCGATAAGTCAAAATCTCAGATAATGGGTCTTGGCAATGTTGTGGTTGCACATGATGTTACACTCATGGATGTCATGCTTGTTGAGACTCTTGGTTATAACTTACTTTTAGTCTGTGCCCTAGGCAAGATGGGTTTCACTGTCTTTATTGATAATGATATTGTGGTCCCTTTGTGGAGCAAGACTCTAAAGGTCGCTTTCGTTGGGTACGCCGAAAATGACTTGTATGTGGTGGACTTTTCCAGGAAAACCACTACAAGTGAGATGTGCTTATTCGGAAAGGCTGATGTGGGGTGGTTATGGCATCGCCAACTAACCCATGTTAATATGAGAACTTTGCAAATCCTCCACAAGGGTGGCCATATTGTGGGACTAAAGGAAAATGTTTGTTTTGCCAAAGATTGTGTTTGCAGGGCTTGTGTTGAAGGAAAGATGCATGATTCTCCCCACAAGCCAAATAACATCATAAAGTCGAAGAGGATCCTGGAGCTCCTTCATGTGTATCTTTTTGGTCCTCCATCTCATGCTAGCCTTGGTGGGAAGAAATATTGCTTGGTGATTGTTGATGACTACTCAATATATTCATGGGTTTACTTCTTCAAGTTGAAGAGTGAGACCCAACAATACTTCATCGACTTTGTCAATTTGGTTCAACATCAATACAATGTGCCCGTGCTAACAATAAGAAGTGACAACGTCACCGAGTTCAAGAACTACACTTTAAATGGTTTTCTTAGTGACGAGGGGATAAAACATCAATACTCCGCTGCATATACCCCTGAACAAAATGGTATAGCTGAGAGGAAGAATCAGACATTAATGGATATGGAAAGGTCCATGTTGGCGGAGTTTAGGTCTCCATACAATTTCTAGGTAGAGCTAATCTCCAATGCATGCCATGCATCAAACCGGCTCTACCTCCGCAAAGAGTTGAACAAGACACCATATGAAATACTTACCGGTAACAAGCCCAACATTTCATACTTCCGGGTGTTTGGTTATAAGTGTTTATATCTCATAAAAGGTGTTTATTTGTCCAAATTTGATTCCAAAGCTTTAGGGGGTATTTTTGTTGGCTATGGTCTCGATTCCCACACTTATAGAATCTATGATAAACTCTCTGGAGTTGTCATAGAATCTTGTAGTGTGGCTTTCGAAGAATTTGATGGCCCCCAAGCGGGGAATGTTGATGTTCGTGATGTAGATGATGAAATACCTCAAGATGCCATAAGAAGAATGGGTGCGGGATTCATCTGCCCTATTGAGGAACCCCTTGTGGTGGATCAAGAAGAACTATGCTCTACTCATGTGGAGCCCTCATCTTCACAACTTCAACAAGCTCCTTGTATTGAGGAAAATGATGACCCAAGCCAAAGACAAGCTGAGAACCCTCTCCATGATGATCAGGCTAAACACGCTAGGATGAATTGTCCACTCTCTCCACTGACCAGATTGTCTAGCCCTGCGCAATCAGTTTCTCAAGTCCGATTTATTCAGTCAACTGCAAGATCATCACAACGCCTTCCAAGTAGCTTGCCTGATCAAGACCAAGATTAACCTCCACCTCATGTTGATGAAGCTGAACCCATTGTTGATCAAGGTCAAAGTAATGGTCAAGACGAGGACCAGAATGATGAAGAGATCCCCGCAAGGAACAACAAGGAGATTTAAACTCGTCGCAAAGTTGAGTGGACGTAATGTTAGAAAGAAGATAGCACACTCTTGATAATGTTCTTGGTGATCTAAGGAGTGGAATGTCCACTTGAGCTCAATTGAAGCATTTTGGTGAGCATCAAGCTCATATATCCATGGTGGAGCCAAAGAAAGTGTGCGAAGCTCTTGAAGATTGAGATCGGATAGAAGCAATGCACAAAGAGATCAACAACTTCGAGAGAAAAAAGTATGGAAGTTAGTAGGAAAGCCCAAGGAGTGCCACAATGTTATTGTCACTAAATGGATATTCAAAAACAAGCAAGATGAACATGGTATCGTTGTGAGGAACAAGGCAAGATTTGTATCACAAGGGTTCTATCAAGTTGAAGGCATTGATTATGGAGAGACTTATGCTCCCGTGGCTCGCCTTGAGTCCATATGTATCCTTCTTGCTTATGTTGCACATCATAATTTTAAATTACAACAAATGGATGTGGAAAGTGCTTTTCTAAACGGTCCATTGCATGAGTTGGTTTATGTTAAGCAACCCACGAGTTTTGAGGATCCAAACTTCCCAAACCCTGTCTACAAACTTGATAAGGCGCTCTATGGACTTAAACAGCTCCACATACTTGGTATGAGCACCGTAGAGAGTTTTTGCTAGACCGTAGATTTAAGGTCGGAAAAATTGATCCCACTCTTTTTACTAAGAGGGTTAACGGGGAGCTTTTTGTTTGCCAAATATATGTTGATGATATTATGTTTGGGTCGTCTAACAAAGCATTTAGCAACGAATTATCGAAGCTTATGAATGACAGGTTCAGGATGTCTATGATGGGGGAGTTGAGGGTATTTCTTGGTTTCGAGATCAAGCAAATAAGAGGATGAACCTTCTTTAATCAAGCCAAGTATACTCAAGACATGCTCAAAAGGTTCGATATGAAAGAATTAAATGGAGCTCCTATTCCCATGGTAACCAAGACTCATCTTGAGCTTAACCCAAATGGTAAAGATGTTGATCAAAAGGTATACCGATCCATGATTGGTTTTTTGCTTTACCTATGTGCATCTAGACCCGATATTGTGTTAAGTGTTGGAGTGTTTGCAAGATATCAAGCGGCTCCTAAAGAAAAGCCACTTGATGGCGGTCAAAATAATCTTTTGATATTTGGTTCATACTCCCAAACTATGGTATATGGTTTCCTAGGGGCTCAACATTCTCTATTTACGGATACACTGATTCGGATTAGGCTGGTGATAAGGATGACAGAAAATCAACCTACAGGGCTTGCCAATTCCTTGGTAGGTCCTTGGTGTGTTGGTCTTCTAAGAAGCAAAACTGTATATCTCTCTCCACCGCCGAAGCTGAGTATGTAGCAGCTACTAGTGCATGCACCCAATTGTTATGGATGAGGCAAACTCTAAAGGAATATGGTGTCCATTGTGAGAAAGTGCCTCTTTTGTGTGACAATGAAAGTGCTATCAAGATTGCCTACAATCCGGTGGATCATACAAGGACAAAGCATATTGAGATCCGCCTTCATTTCATTAGAGATCATGTTGCCCGAGGAGATATTAAGCTTTCTTATGTGTCAACCAAAGACTAACTTGCAGATATATTCACGAAGCCACTTGATGAAGAAAGGTTTTGCTATTTGAGAAATGAGCTAAATATCGTAGATTCAAGGAGTTTGACTTGATAATCTTGCATTACTCACCTATATCTTGATTCATATTTGGTTTAGGTGCAGGCATGGAGATAGGGGAGTGTGGTCCTAATCATTGGGCTATCCCTCCCCCCATAATGCCAAATTAACAAAAAATCAATTCTCTTAATATCAAGTATGATATTTGAGCTTCATATATGTGTAGAGGCTATGAACCCAAGGATAATTCTTCACGGTTTCATGCCTCACACTCTTACATGGTGGCCTCGGCCACCGCCCCCTTAATTGTGAAGGGTTGGTTCTTGGTTCTACTTGATTTGGAGTTTCACTTGTCAGTTAATTTGGATTTCATTGCCCATTTGGTTCTTCACAATTTTAAATATAAACCCAAGCCTTATACTCTACCTAAACACATTCCATCTCATATATGTCCCCAAAATTTGAATCTGGCTAGTTTTGGTCAAAGAGGGCCAGAGCTTCCGGTGTGCGAACACCGGAATCTCCGGTCAGGCCGGAGTCTCCGGTCTGGGATGGTTTCAGGTAGTGACTAAAGGGGGTTGGGGTGAAAGAGTGACTCAGACTCTATCTTCCACCCCCGACTCCCACCTTAACACTCGCCGCCTCCTTCTCCAAAACTGCCGCACGGAGGCCATTTTGCCGTCGGGATCCGCCGTGCCGCCGGCCAACTCCACCCTCTCCACCCCTGGGACATTCCCCACCGGTGAAATCACTCCAATGGATAGATCTGGTACATATCTTCTCACCATGAACCTACCGTTCACCCCCTTCGTTTATTTTGAGTTTTGTACTAATTTTTTGCACTGGAACAACATGCTTGCGTGCACCATATCACTTTAGTCCCATATCCTTACCCGATCTGATAGAATCAATCCCACCGGTGGTCTCCTTGTGCAACCTGAAATCTCCAGACCGGCGATTCTAGTTGGTCAGTCGGAGACTCCGTCCTAGGCCGGAGACTCTGGTCCGTCTAACTGGAAACTCTGGTCCAGGCCGGAGATTCCGGTCGTGCACACCGGAGACTCCGGTGTTGATTGCCTCTAGCACATCTAGCAACATTGTGAGGGTCTTGTTTTTATCTCCGGTACAGATACGTCATAAACGTATCTATAATTTTTGATGTTACATGCTTGTTTAGTATCTACTTTCTTATGTTTTGTCCACACTTTGGGGTATTTTTATACATTTTCTAGAACTAACCTATTAACAAGATGCCATAGTGTCATTTGCCTATTTTCTGCTATTTTTGGTTTCAGAAAAGCTAGTAAGGAAATATTCTCGGAATTGGACCGGACAAAAGCCAAAGTCAATATTTTACCCGAAGCAACACGGAGTCCGGAGGGGAGACGAAGTGGTGCACCAGGGCGGCCACACCTGGTGGCGGCACGGCCTAGGGGGCGTGCCACCAGGGGGTGTGGGCCCCTGATGCTCCACCAACCTTGCCCTTCCGCCTATAAAAGCCTTCCGGGACAAAAACCCTAAGTACCTGATGAGGGTTTAACTCATCAATGCCCATTGTTATGGACTTGGGTTTTGGAGAAGGAGGGAGCACTAGAAGCATCAATCGGCTAGCAAACAAGCACACAGGGACGCAAGGTTTACCCAGGTTCAGGCCTCGTAGAGGTCCCTACTCATGCTTGTCTGCTTGTGGAATTAATAGAGGAATCAAAGATTACAATGGTGTGCAGATGCAATCTGGCGAGGGTTGTGGAAACTAGGGTTGCGTGTGTCCTCCTCGCTGCCCCCTCCTAGCCTTTATATAGATAGGCTAGGTCTCGTGCAGTCGAGTCGGTTCTGAGTTAGGGTTTTCCCTTTAAACTTTCTATCTTTAGCTTCTTGTTCCGCAAGCAATCGAGAGTCCGTAGGTTACTCGAGTTCTCCATTTGGGCCTTGACAATGTCGTGGGCTTCCGCTGTATTCAGGCCGTATATACCAAGCTTGAGTACATGTAGGGTATACCCATGTCAGTAACCCCCGAGTGTCCAGTGGAATCGTAGATTCGACTGGGGACTTTATGAAGCCATTCGAGTGCATGAGTGAGTATTTTTTTCGACTGCTCTGTTTGTGTCATAGGGACTGTTTGGTGTGCGTGCCTGATTTAACCGATGTATCGGTATCAGTTAACTACCTTAGGATAAAACAACGCAATCTACTCAAACTCGAGTCCCCGGACTCGAATTCGGAAAAGTGCTGGTGTAATTCGACTCAAGCCGCGGAGGTCTTACAGGAGTCGAATTCCAGTATATGGGTGTGAGCACTCAACGCGTTCATCAAGGCATGTTCATCGTACCTGTAGGCACGGATATATTTCTGGTAGTGCATAGTGAATGCGTTGTCAGGCCTTATTCAGGTCTTATCTTCACGCTGCAAGCGTGACATCCGAATTTTGTCATCACGGAGATGATTCGGGTGACCCAGGAGACACAGTCTCTTTGTAGGGAAAAATCGTGAGGCGGTGTTGCCATAAACTTCGAGTGTGGATGTTATCGACACACAGTACGATGTACAAGTAATCATAGGGTGCGCGACCAGCGCTGCCTATGGGAGTAGCCCCCGAGTGCCTGGTTGAGTCGAAGACTCAGGCAGGGACTAAAGAAATTTTGTGACTGATGTCGTCTTTTGCTTGCTTGTTTTAGTCGAATTTATTTCCGGCGCTCCCTATGGGAGTAACCCATGTCAATAGTCGAATCGCGAATTCGAGTGGTTGGGTATGCTTTGAATATCTGTAGTCCTGCGGAGAAGAAGAAAAAAAGAAAAATCGTAGGGTGCACGACCAGCGCTCCCTATGGGAGTAGCCCCTGAGTGCTTGGTGGAGTCGAAGACTCGAGCAAGGACTAAATTAGTCGAAGTCTTCTGCTGCTCAATTTTTTATAACATTAGTGCTGACGATGTGATGATCCCAGTTGCCCGCGTGAGCGGGTTTGGTGGGACATGACGAGCAGTGGGTCCCATTTTTCTGACCCTGACTTGACTGGGCGTGTGTAATCTTTGTTTTAACTACACCTCCTCGATTTCCACGCGTAATGGGGGTAGTGGGGGACGGTTCGTGCTTCGGGTCCTCCCAGTGTCGATCACGATGGGCGCCACGCGTCTGATAGGGTTTTTGCTGGCTGTTGGATTACATCTTCCAGGGGTTAAGTAGCAGTGCTGCGGTGGTAATTTTCCCATCTGCTCTTTTCTCTGCCTTTGCCTTCATCGCCATTGCCGCTGCTCCTCTGCTTCCTAGAGTTCATCTTCTTCGCGGCACTAGACCATCTCCGCGTATTCCCTAGTTACTTCCTCCCGTCGCATCGCCACCGCGAGATGGGGAAGAAGAAAGGAGGTGTCGCGGCTAAATCCGCCGCTGCCACTGCCAAAAAGAAGGGCAGCTCCGCTGCTGCGGGCACCAACGCTGCCGTCGCCGGGAAGAAGAAGGGCGCGGGCACTCGCGTCACCAATGGCGCGTGGCGCGCGTCCATTATCATGTCTTCTGATCTCCATCTCCTGTGCCAAGACGGAGTTCTATCTTCCGCGGTTGCTGACTCGCGAGTCCCAGGTGGTGAGGTAACCCCTTGTCCTCCTGCTGGTTTCCGGGTGATGTTCCTAGCTTTCATCATCCGTGGTCTTTCTTTGCCCCTGCATCCTTTCTTCAGGGGCCTCCTTTGTTTCTACGGGTTCCAGCTACACCAGCTGTCCCCCAACTCCATTCTCCATGTTTCTTGCTTCATTACACTTTGCGAGTGCTGGCTCGGAATCGAGCCACACTTTGGTCTCTTCAAACGTCTCTTCAAGCTGAAGCACCAGTCGGCGTCTGGCTCCATAGTCTATGATGTAGGAGGCTGCGGTATCCACGTCGAATCCTCTGTCACGTATTTTGACATTAAGATCATGGCGTCTGTCCAAGGGTGGAGGGACAAGTGGTTCTACATCCGCGACCAGAAGGCCGACGGAGAACACTTCGACTCGCGCCTTTTGATTCCGCATCCTCTGACTCCTCCGACGGTATAAACGTCGACTCCTCCGACTCGCGCCTTTTGATTCCGTGATGCCGTGCAAGAGGAGGCGCTCCTGGAAGAACATGGTGATGCCCGGCGAGTCTGCGGAGATAGTTGTGCTGTACGAGCGCGTCTGCGACCTCAAGAGTCGCATGAGTAAAGAAGAGGGAGGTTGCGCCCTTATTCACACGTGGTTGCGCCGTCGTGTCCAGCCCCTATAGGCTAGAGTCCATCCTATGTTCCAGTGGGCTGGCGCGGACGATATCACTCGCGTATCTGCCGATGGCATTTCCACGAGTGAGGTAGATAAAAGGGTGTGACTGGTCACCAAGTACACCGCCAATGATGTGCTCCCTAGTGAACCAGTCGTACCTCCATTCGATGCTGCTAATCCTCCTCCTGAGGTACGGTTGTGCTACGAAGTAGCTTTGTTTGTCGAATGCTTCTTTTTTATTGACTTGTGCTGACTTGTTTCCTATATGCAGGATTGGAGGGTGTCACCCTGTATTCCCCCTCTTCCTGAGGGGGTTATTCCTCATGAAGCCTTGGAACAAGACGAGTCGAAGTCGACCGTCCCATCTGAGGAGAGGAGGAAGCCCCCGAGGCCAGCAGTCCAGACACTCGCAAGCGTTCGTGCAGCGAGGATTCAGATGCATCATCTCCTTCGACTCCGGAAGGCCCAGCTATTGGTGCAGAAAGTCCGATACCTGCCGTTCCTGTGAGTGCTGTGGCGCCATCTTCCTGCAAGAATATGCGGCTGCCGAAGGAGTCGTCGTCGTAGTCGGAGGGCCAAACCTTCGATTTTGACAAGTTTGATTGGTAAGTATACAATTCTTCTCTTTGGTTCTTCTTTGGAGTTTCATTTTCTTGCTGTTGGTTTTGTTCTGCGGTCAACCGGCATCGTCATCTTCTTGGGACATCCAATATTTGAAAGAATCTGGAGTCGCGACCTCCAAGGCCAAGAAGGTGGCTGAGTGGACTCCTTCTCCTCCATTGGCGGCCCACTCCGAGCATAATTCATCAATTTCTCCAACAATGTGGAGCATCAGATGGTTATCCGGACGACTACGCGTCAATCGACTTCGGAGTCACTGGAGGATCATGTATGTGTAGTGTTGCTTCTTCTGATTTTTGCAGTCGAATTTATCATTCATACCATCTGCTGATCCTTTACTATTTCTCCCGTCGCAGCTCATTGTGAAGGAAGATGCTCATCTGGCAGAGCAAGTGCTTGCGATGGGTCGCCAGCATGCAATGCTGGACAATCGCCATCGCGTGGTTGAAAGTGAGTGTTTTTTGCTTCTTCTTCTTCATCCTTGTGGTATACTCGACTGACGATCTGTCTTTGTTTGTTTCGTAGCTGAACATAATGCGCTCCTTCGTGATTCCGCTTCCATCAAAAAGGCACTTACCGCGGCAGTGAAGGGTCGCGATGTGGCAGTCGCAGCGCTTGACGAATCACGGAAACGCGAGGAGGATTTGCGCGCCTCCATCGTGGCTAGGGAGAAGTTGTTCGAAGAACAACTTTTTTCGTTTGCCAAGGCTCTTTCAGGTATTCCCTCGTCTGGATTTTCGTTGTGTCCCTTTCTTTTGAATTTGTTATTGTGCTGACTTTTGCGCCAACACTTGGTTCTTGTGTAGATGCCGGCGGTCTGAGTTTCGACGCCTAGGCGCTCCGTCATGATGATGCCTTGGTAGGTGCCATCTTGGTAGTCGAAGATCGCAGTGCTTCCATTCAAGGGACTCTGATCAAGGCCAAGGGCGTACTCAGTCGCCTCCCTGAGGAGCTGGCGCCCAAAGCTGAGTTAATCGAAAATGTAGATGATCTGGTGGAGTCCCTTGCTGGAGGCATTCCTGCAGGCTTCAAGAACTCACTCCGTGCGGCTGGATGTGATGTCACTCATGATGTTTCAAGCCCATGGAGTCGAGGTTGATCCTGTTGTGGTCTCCAAGGCAATGCCTATCAGCGCGGATGGCCAACAGGTAGTCTTTGCTCCTTTCGCATGCTGGCAGAAATGCAGACGCAGCTAATCAACACAGTTGCGAAGTACTCTGAGGAGCTGCAGCGAGCCAAGAAGGTGGCAAAGGCTGTGGCGTCAGGGGCCGGCGGGAAGTCTGTGGCATCTGATACTGCCATAGACTCGATGAGGCCCCCAAAACCAAAGTGTAAGTCGAAGAAGCCAGTTACTCCTCAGTAGTCATATGTGTAATAGTTAATAGCCTGTCTTTTGTCTGGAACATGCCATTGTCCATGTATTGCTTTAGTCTTCTTATTATCTCTTGCTTGGCTTGTGATAGGGCACATCGAGTGGTCCTTCGAGTGAACCTCGGAATATGCCATCCACTGATGATACCTTAGCGCAGTCGCGCTCAAGGGTGGATGAGCTGTCTCTGCTCTCGCGACTTCGTGACCGTGTTAAGCAGTTGGAGCACGAACTTCCTGTGCTCCATGGTAATGCGGATGTATGGAAGTCGAGGGCAGAGAAGGCCACTGCTCGAGAGCAATATCTGTTAGGGGAGGTGACGTAGCTGGGCAACCAATTCAAGTGTTAGCTTTCTGCTTCCTTATGTTTTATTGTAGCCACTCGCGGTAATTCATTGTCTTCATACTTTTGCCTTTGCTTGATGTAGTTGTCAGTGCATGCCATCCGAAAGACGAGAAGGACAGGATTGCCATTCGTATGAATGATCTGACCCAAGAGCAGCTTCAGGCGAGTGGGTACTTCTGGGTAGATCACGATCGTGCAATCACACTAGCGACCCTGCAGGATCGTGCTTCGCGAGTGCTTCACTTCCTGAAGAAGTCGCAATCATGCTTAAGGAATATTTATCAGATGATGTTCCCGCTGGACGTTGTTCCATCGAGCCTGCTGGCCCTTCTTGCCAAATTTCAAGTCTTGAGTGCAGTCCACGAGTGTGTAAGGAAACAGTTAGTGGCTGGTGCGAAGGCTGCTCTGTTGCTGGTGCGACTACACAGGCCTGATGTGGATGTCGCAGCGGTTGCTGCCGGACCACCAGCGCCACCAGCAGGTTCGACCTGGAACATGGTTCCTCACTACCGGGCGGTGGATCGCCCAGCAGAGGAAATCGTCGACTTCTTCGAGGAGCAGACAAACGTTCCTTTGTTGCAACAGTAGTTTAGTTTGTATCCTACACATAGTTGCACCAGTGTTGTAAACTTCATATATATATGCTGTGTATAATTGATTGACATTGATGTATATAAAGAGCTTGTTAACTCGTATGTTTTGTGAGTGCGTTGCACTATGCGATTCCTTTTCGTTAGCCTGACTTGTGTTTATCTCAGCACCTTGCCAACCTGTCAGGTGTGTTGCAACTAGGTTGGTGTTTGTCAAGGGTTCGATTAGTGCGTCAGCTACTCAGGATATCACGTTAGTTCATAGAACATATGTGTATAGGGTGGCGCAGCCCCCGAGTGGATAATTTGCAAAAAATAAAAGAACACAGAGTTTAGGGCACTTAGCTTTATTTATTCGTAGGATAGTACGAGGTACAATGTGTGGCTAAGTAGCCTTGGCTGAATAGCCTTATTTGCAATGTAAGAAATAAAAAACGACTAAGGGTAGAAGCGTCGCAGCTGCGCGATGTTCCAGGGGTTGGAGTACGGGACTCCTGTCTCGAAATCTTTAAGGCGATAGGCGCCACCTGGGATTACTTTTGTAATCACGTACGGTCCCTCCCAGGGGGACTCGATCTTGAGGTGCCCTTGTTGTTTCAGTCGCATGACCAGGTCTCCTTCGACGAAGGATCTGGGGCGTAGCCTTCTGCTATGGTAGTTGCGTAGGTTCTGCTGGTAGATCGTTGATCTTTCCCCGGCAATTTCTCGTGCCTCCTCAAAGAGGTCGATGGAGTCTTTGAGTGCAAGAGTTGATTCCTGCTCGCTGTAAGCGACCACTCGCAGTGCTTTGTATCGTACCTCTGCGGGTAGCACCACTTTAGCACCGTGCACCATCAAGAACGGGGTGTACCCTGTGGCACTGTTTGGGGTTGTGCATAGGCTCTAGAGTACCGATTGAAGCTCGTCTGGCCAGCAGCCTACGGCTTGTTCGAGTGGCCTGAGGAGTCGCTTCTTGATTCCACCGCAGACGAGCCCGTTGGCTTTTTCGACCTGACCGTTGGTCTGTGGATGTGCTACAGAGGCATAGCTTACGTTGATTCCCAGATTCTCGCAGAATTCTTGGAACTCCTTGGATGTGAAGTTCGTTCTGTTGTGCGTAATGATGCTGTGTAGTACTCCGAAGCGATAGACGATGAACTCGAAGAATTTGACTGTGTTGTATCCTGACTGGTTAGTCACTGGCATGGCCTCTATCCACTTAGTGAATTTGTCGACTGCGACCAGGAGGTAGACGTAGCCTCCTCGCGAGGACTTTGGGAGCTTGTCGACCATGTCGAGTCCCCATTGCACGAAGGGGCGGGCCAATGGGATTGATCGGAGCTCCGCGCCAGGTGCGTGTGGTTTGTTTGTGAATTGCTAGCAAGCGTTGCATTTTTGGACGATGTCCTTGGCGTCGCGCATGGCCGTAGGCCAGTAGAATCCAGCTCGTAGAGCTTTGGCAGCGAGGGCGCGACTACCGGCGTGGTGCCCGCAAGTCCCCTCATGGATGTCGAGGAGAACAGCTCTTCCATCAGCGTTTGAGACGCAACATTGGAGTACTCCTGTGATGCTGCGCTTGTATAGTTCACTGTTGATAATAGTGAATGCCTTGGATCGCCGCGTAATGTGTCGTGCGTCAGTCGGATCGTCCGGTAGCCTCTTGCTGAGAAGGTATGTGATGTACGGTTGAGTCTAAGATGGCTCGATTATCATGACACTCATCGGTCCTTCGAGTCCTGTGTCAAGCTCCGGTTCGTTGAGTGCCACTGGCTCATTGGGCGGCGCAGCCCCCGAGTCTGTTGTTGCGCTTGTTTTCTTCTCTGCGGCCTTTGTCTTGATGGGGCATTCGCACATGCGCTCGAGAAATACCCCAGGTGGTATGGGGGCGCAGGTAGAGCCAATGTTGGCGAGTGCATCTGACTCATCATTGCTTTTGCGGCCTATGTGTCACAGATCGCAACCGTCGAAGTCCCCTTTGAGTGTGTCGTAGAGGTCGCGGTAGGCGATCATATTGTCGTTCAGTGCGTCGCACTCGTGCATTGTCTGGTTGACGACCAGCTTGGAGTCGTCGTATATTATGAGCCTCTTGGCACCGCAGGCTTTTGACATCCTCATCCCGTATAGCAGGGCCTCGTATTCAGCTTAATTGTTGGAGGCGGTGAACTACATTCGCAGAATATATTTCAGCTTGTCTCCTTGGGGTGATGTCAGTATGACACCTACGCCAGCTCCATCCTTTCGCTTGGATCCGTCGAACTGCATTGTCCAGAGGTAGGACATATCTGTTTTTCAGGGAGCTAGTTCTCCATCCAGTGCACAAGGAAGTCAGGGAGAACTTGTGTCTTGATTGCATCGCGTCTTTCATATGTAATGTCTCATGGAGACAGTTCGATCCCCCAAAGCGCGTCTCGTCCGATGGCATCGGGATTGTTGAGGATATGTCCAAGCGGGGCATCGTTGACCACCACGATTAGGTGTTCCTGGAAATAGTGTCGTAGTCGCCGGGCTATCATGAAGACACCGTACGCCAGCTTCTGGTAGTGCGGGGATGATACATTGCAAATGTATCTATAATTTTTTATGTTCCATGCTTGGTTTTATCCACTTTCTTGCGTTTTGTTCCAACTTTGGAGTACTTTTCATATGATTTCTTGGACTAACCTATTAACAAGAGCCACGATTACCGGTACTTTTCTGCTGTTTTTGGTTCCAGGAAAGTCAGAAAATGAATATTCTCGGAATTGGACGGGACAAAAGCCAAAGTGCCTATTTTTCCGGAAGTCATCAAGTGCCAGAATACAAGACGGAGAGGGGCCAGGGGGCCACCACACCACCTGGCCGCGCGGCCAGGCCTGGCCCACGCCAGGGGGTGGTGAGGCCAGCCGTGGCACCCCCTCGGCGTCCCCTTCCGACTATAAGATGCCCTCGAGACGAAAACCCTAAGTGCCCGATCAAAAAATCCACGAAAGAGTCTATAGCCGCCGTCATCTCCATCCCTAGATCGAGAGGGATCTGAAGATCTTCCCGGCACCCTGCCGGAGAGGGGAATTCACCCTGGAGGCCTTCTTCATCACCATGCAAGCCTCCGGTGTGATGCGTGATTAGTTCATCCTTGGACTACGGATCCATGTAGTAGCTAGATGGCTGGTTCTCCTGCTTTGTGCTTTCATGTCTAGATCTTGTGAGCTCCGTTCATGATCAAGATCATCTATTTGTAATTCTGCATGTTGTGTTTGCGGGGATCCGATAGATATTGAGATGCTATTTCAGATTGATTATTGATTCTATCATGTCTTTGTTATTTGTGATCTTGCATGCTTTCCGTTGTTAGTAGCTATCTTGGCCAAGTAGATGCTAGCAACTCCAAGAGTTAGTATTTATGCTCGATAGTGGGTTCATGCCTCGTAATGGGGAAGTGATGTAATCTCTAAGGTACTAGATGTGTTGTTGCTACTAGGGAGAAAACAACAATCCTTTGTTCATAGAACAATCGTATTGTTTACTTTACACGCAGTTTGTAAAGCAATAATCTGTTGCTTGCAACTTAATACTAGAGGGGGTTCGGATGATAACCTGAAGGTGGATTATTAGTCATAGATGCAGTTGGATGGCGGTCTATGTATTATGTTGTAATGCACAATCAAGTTCCAAAGGAGTCAAGATGATTAGTATATGCATGTATTCCTTTCTCGGTGTTTGTCAATTGCCCCGCTGTAATTTGTTCACCCAGCATGTTATCTATCTTAAGGAGAGCCACCTCTAGTGAACTATGGATCCCAGTCCTTGTCTTTTATATTCAATCTACAATCTTTTACTGCTTTGTGTTTACTTTCTGCAAACTTTTACTTCTTTCCATTCGATACGTTTAATCCTTTCTTTTCCGCAAAACACGGTGAGATTGACAACCTCATCGCAAGTTGGGGACAAAGTTATGTGGTTGTGTTGTGCAGGTCTCCATGTTGCTACTAGCACCGGTAGTGCGCCCTGCCAAGGCTCAGCTAGCAACACCTTTGAGGTGTTTCCTTGCTCCTACTAGTTCGATTAAACCTTGGTTTCATAACTGAGGGAAACTTGATGTTGTGCTCATCATACCTTCCTCTTGGGGTTCCCAACGAGCTCTACATCAACCACACACCAGCACTTTTCTGGGCGCCGTGCATTGAGCCATCAGGGTACCGCTGCTTTGTTGGCCTGAGTACCTCGCTGAGGTAATAGACTGGGTGATATACCCCAAGGACCTTGTTTTCCTTGGCTCGTTCTACCACGAGCACCGCGCTAACCACCTGGTTGGTGGCGGAGATGTATAGCAATAGTGGTTCCCTTTCGCGTGGGGTCACCAGTACTGGCGAGGTGGACAGTAGACACTTGAGGTCTTCGAATGCTTCTTGTGCCTCGTTGGTCCACTCGAACTTGTTAGCTTTGCGGAGAAGTTGGTAGAAGGGCAGTGTCTTTTCTCCCATTCGACTGATGAATCGATCGTGGCCAATTACCAGCTAGCTTTGGACACCTCTTATGTTCTTCGGCTTCTCCATGGCCAGTATGACTTTTATTTTCTTCGGGTTCGCCTCGATCCCTCTCGGGGAGATGAGATACCCGAGTAGTTGCCCAGATGGTACTCCGAAGGCGCACTTGTCCGGATTGAGCTTGATCCGGTAGCGGTCGAGGTTAGCGAAGGTTTCGCATAAATCATCGATTAGTGAAACTTCCACTTTGGTCTTGATTACGATGTCGTCAACATAGACTTAGATGTTGCGACCAAGTTGGTTTTTGAGGCAAGCTTGCATGCACCGCTGATAGGTTGCTCCTACGTTTTTTAGCCCGAAGGGCATTGTGTTTATAGCAGAACACACCAAAAGGCATTATAAACATCGTTTTCTCTTGATCCTCCTCCTTCATTCGAATCTGATTGTAGCCTGAGTAGGCGTCGAGGAAGCAGAGGCGCTCACATCCCGCGGTGGAGTTGATGAACTGGTCGATTCGTGGCAGCGGGAAGTGATCCTTCGGGCAGTGCTTATTCAGAGAGGTGAAATCCATGCACATCCGTAGGATATCCATGTCCATTTTTGGTACTAGCACCGTGTTGGCGAGCCAAGTGCTTTCCTTGATCTCGCGTATGAATTTGGCGTCGAGGAGTCTGTTGATCTCCATTCTGACCGCTTTTGCTCTTGGCTCAGACAGTCGCCTAATTGTTTGTTTGACTGGCCTTGCGTCTGGATTGACATTGAGTGTGTGCTCGGCGAATTCCCTGGGAACCCTGGCATGTCCGCTAGACACCAGGCAAAGATTTCCCAGTGCTCACGGAGGAATTTGACGAGCACGAGTTCCTATGTGGGACTCAAGTTGTTGGCGATGAGGGCTGTCTTGGCGGGATCCGATGGGTGGACGTGAAGTTTCTTCGTGTGCACCGATGAGTCGAAGGACAGGTCGGGTGTACTTGGCCGGCTCAGGGGAGGCAGACTATTGTCTGTCGACTCGTTCAATCTCGCGAGTTCTTCCTGCATGCCGAAGGACTGGTAAATTCTGTTGAACTCCCTATCACAACTGTCGGACCTCTCGAAGCTCCTGTTGATTGTGATGACGCCGTTAGGGCCTGGCATTTTCATCTGTAGATAGGCGTAGTGCGGCACTGCCATCAACCTAGCAAACACGACACGTTCGAGGATGCAGTGGTACTATGAGGGCCAGTCGACAACTTCGAAGTCGATGCGTTCGCGTCGAAAGTTTTTCAGCGTGCCGACGATGACGTCGAGGTTGATTTTGCCAAGGGGATATACACCCTTGCCTGGGACGATGCCGTGGAATGTTGTGTCCGAGGCCTCCATGCAGGTCAGAGGGATCCTCATTGCTCGCAAGGTACTTGCGAACATGAGGTTAATGCCGCTTCCGCCATCCATGAAGACGCGACTCATGTCGAAGCCTCCAATTTGTGCCTCGAGTACCAGGGGACAATGGCATGGACGAGGTACTTCGTGTGGGTGGTCGCGCTTGTCAAAGGTGATGCCGGAGTCGCTTCCACTGAGGTACTCAGTGGTGGATGGTGGTGAGTTTGTCACCAAATTGACTTGGCGAGTGATGGCCTTTTGCACCCGATTGGAGGGGCGACCCTTTTGGATCATCATGGTGCCCATGGCCCGTGGGTATGGCTTGCCTCCATGATGCTGGTCAGGCGCAACTGTGTTTGGCGGTGGTGCGGGTGGTGGTGGAGGAGCTCCATGTGCCACAGCGCCTGGGGCGGCTCCGTAGCCCCTGTTGACCGCGTCGCGATTCATCCGAGCCAAACCCTCATGAAGTTTGAGGAACTCGCGGTAGTCCTTGAGGAGGTGGCTGGATTTCTTTTTGCCGGCATGCTTGTCGATGTAGAAGTGCACAGTGCATGGCCCGGATAGCTTGTCTTCAATGGATGTTGCGGGTGCCTCATCGCGAGTGCGGTGCTGCCATACTTGCGTGGTTTTCCCGGAGTCGCGGTGTTCACCGCTGTGGTAGCCGCTATTGCGGTTGTCGTCGCGTCTGTCGGCGTAGCTGGCTGCGACCATGTTGACGTCGTCGCGGTCATCGTAGATGCGCATTCAACGTTTGCTTCGGCGATCGCGTCTGCATTCGAGTTCTGCTTCATCGTTGGAGTGAATGCGATTCTTCACCGAATCTTCTCCATCTGCCCACCGATTCACGATTTCCATCAGGTGGTCAATGGTTTTGGGCTTCTAGCGGCCCAGCTCCTCCCTGAGCTCTATGCGGCGAATGTCGCCGTTGAACGCGTCGATTGCGCGATCCTCCGAGATATTTTCTGCGGAGTTCTTGATGATGGACCACCTCTGGATGTACGAGCGTAACGATTCGCCCGACCTTTGCTGGCAGCACCTCAGTTCTTCAATTGACGTGGGCCTTTTGTAGGTGCCCTTGAAGTTGCACACAAAGCTGTAGACCAGCTCTTCCCAGCTGCGAATGGATCCACGTGGGAGGTTGTTGAGCCATGCTCGGGCGGCGCCCTATAGCTGTAGCTGCAGGCATTGCATGGCCGTGCTTCGACTCCTGCCATGGAGCCTGACGGAGGATATGTGGTCCTCCAACAAGATTTTCGGGTCCTGTAGGCCGTCAAACTTTGGGTTCTCCGATGGGAGCTTGAACCCCTTGGGCATTCGCTTTTGCCTGATGGCCCTGCTGAAGCATATGGCGCCACAGAGCTCCATGTCTTCGTCTTCTGAGTCAGTCGATCGGGCACGTCGCCCCCTTGACTTGTCGATCTTGCGTTGCGTGATGTCATCACATGTGTCGTAGTCGTGGTCGTGTCGCCGTGAGCAGTGACGTCAAGACAGATCATGATTGTCGTCGCTGGATGAGGGTGAGGAATAGCGTTTTGCTAGAGCCTTGTTTTTCTTTGGCTCCGGCGTCGGCTATTTGTCGAGAGCGGCCTCGATTAGCCCCAAGCCTATGATCATAGATCGGTGCATGGCAGCTCGAGGATCTCCAGCTGGCGGCTGGTTGTTGAGGAGGTACATGGTGGCTGCCGTTACCGCGGCTTGCGGAGTTTTTGGAAGCACGTTGCCACGCGTATCCACCGTCATGGAGCCGAAGTCGAGGACCTTTGTAGCTTCTACACGCTCTTGTTCCATGAGGTGGGCCAGTCGAGATCGCCTCTTGTTAGCGATGTACTCGTTGCACTTGGAGGAGGATCCTCCGTGGGAGGAGAGCCCAGCTCGCTAGAGGCTCGACTCGTCTGCCGCCTTTTTACGCGCCTCGAGTTGCGCGAGAGTATGCAGTTGGCGTTTGTATTCTTCCTTCAGGAGCCAATGGTAGCCCATTAGCAGTTCTTGCAGGGAGCCGAAGGGTAGAGGGTGGCCTCGTAGGGCTTCTCGGCAACGAGCCCACTCGAGATCGTTGAGCCTGATCACGACACGTTCACCAGTTTGCTCGTTTATCATAGTTGGAGGTTCGACTCCCCCTCTGTTGTTGACGGGGGCGCCGTTACTGGGGCCGCCGTTTGGTGGTCCGCCATTGGGTGGTCCGCCATTAGGTATGCCACCGTTTGGCGGGTCGATTCCATTGCCACCGTTGCCCATATTATCACGATTGGCAGAGAAGTTGCCCGCGTTGATGACGGCGCACATGAAGTGGTTGGGGAAGCTGCTGCTCCCACAACTTTCAGATCTAGAACCGTAGGCTGCATCTTCAGTTGCTAGATCGCCCAGATCGGATTCGCGACTGCTGTCGTTGGCCGTATTCTCGACTGTTGTCGAGGCATTGAGTTCACTGAGGGTGCTGATCGGTGGAGGGAACCACGATGCTGGAGCAATCGATGGTGTTGTCGGCTGGTCAGGCATGCGAAGCGTGCCCATCTGACCAACTTGGAAGCGGAAGCTCCCGATCGCCAGGCTAATTCCATCACCCACGGACTCGAAAGCCGGGCGAGTGGCCGGCGTGTGGACGGTGAAATCGAATGCGCCGAAGACCTAGCAAATCTCCGCTGTTGCGGAGTTGTAGATTGCAGTTGATGGGGCCAAAGAAGCTGCAACATCAGCACTCCCAGTTCCCACAGACGGCGTCAATTGACAAGGGTTTAACTCATCAATGCCCATTGTTATGGACTTGGGTTTTGGAGAAGGAGGGAGCGCTGGAAGCATCAATCAAATGCAAAAAAGCACACAGGGGCGCAAGGTTTACCCAGGTTCAGGCCTCGTAGAGGTCCCTACTCCTGCTTGTCTGCTCGTGGAATTAACAGAGGAATCGAAGATTACAATGGTGCGCAGATGCAATCTGGCAAGGGTTGTGGAAACTAGGGTTGCGTGTGTCCTCCTCGCCGCCCCTCCTAGCCTTTATATAGATAGGCTAGGTCTCAGGTAGCAGGTCGAGACGGTTACAGGTTAGGTTTTCCCTTTAAACTTTATATCTTTAGCTTCTTCTTGTTCCGCAAGCAATCGAGAGTCCGTAGGTTACTCGAGTTCTCCATTTGGGACTTGACAACACCGTGGGCTTCTGCTGTATTCAGGCCATATATACCAAGCTCGAGTACCTGTAGGGTATACCCATGTCAGTACCCGATCAAAGACCCAATCAAAAATCCATGGAAGAGTTTGTAGCTGCCGCCATCTCGATCCCCAGATCGAGGGATCCGAAGCTCTTCTCGGCACCCTGCCAGAGGGGAGAGATCACCATGGAAGCCTTCTTCATCACCATGACTGCCTCTGGTGTGATGCGTGAGTAGTTCATCCCTAGACTACGGGTCCATGTAGTAGCTAGATGGTTGGTTCTCCTCCTTTGTGCTATCATGTTTACATCTTGTGAGCTACGTTCATAATCAAGATCATCTATTTGTAATCTTACATGTTGTGTTTGCGAGGATCCAATGGATATTGAGATCCTATTTCAGATTGATTATTGATTCTGTCATGTCTATGTTATTTGTGATCTTGCATGCTTTTCGTTGTTAGTAGCTATCTTGTCCAAGTAGATGCTAGCAACTACAAGAGTGAGTATTTATGCTCGATAGTGGGTTCATGCCTCTAGTAATCTAGGGAAGTGACAGGAATTTCTAAGGTACTAGATGTGTTGTTGCTACTAGGGAGAAAACAACAATCCTTTGTTCAAGGGACAATCGTATTGCTTACTTTACACACTTTGCTTAATGCAATTATCTGTTGCTTGCAACTTAATACTGGAGGGGGTTCGGATGATAACCTGAAAGTGGATTATTAGTCATAGATGCAGTTGGATTACGGTCTATGTATAATGTTGTAATGCCCAATCAAATCTCATAGTTGGGGCAAAGTTTTGTGGTTGTGTTGTGCAGGATTCCAAGTTGGTAGCAACACCTTGAGGTTGTTTCCTTGCTCCTACTGGTTCGATAACCTTGGTTTCATAACTGAGAGAAACTTGCTGTTGTGCTCATCATACCTTGCTCTTGGGGTTCCCAACGAGCTCAAAGTATCCTGATCCATCAACCCTTTTTCTGGCGCCATTGCTGGGGAGTCAAGGACATCTTCACAAGGGGAGTCTTTCACAACCAATCTCTTTACTTTTTTTGCTTAGTTTATTTTTGCTTTGTTTTCTTGTTTATTTTATCAAAAATGTTGGGGTTCGTAGCATAGAAAACAAAAAAATTCCTACGATGGGAACTATATGCCAAGATCTATCTACTATATAAAAGCAATGGGTGGATATACATCCATAGAGAACTTACCCTCGAAGACAACAAAGCTTTGTTAACGAGTTGGAACTCGTGGATGATGTAGTCGTACACTTGCCGATCTTAAGATCGTGATGAAGTCCAGCAGGTCCGGCTCCAGCACGTCCTTCAGATCTAGCTCCAGCAAGTCCAGCACCACCAAGTCTAGCACCACAAAGCAGCGGTGCATCCGTGATCGCACACATGTCCGGTACCCCGACAACCTCCGTCCCTCGCTCCAGCAAAGCAGCGGAAGCAGCAACTCCTTTCCAGATAAAGCCACCAGGAACATGTATCTCGCTAATCCGAGACCATGGGGAAATAATACTAGAGGGGGAGAGAGATCCTTCACGAGGAGGTGTGCGGAAGAAGGAGTGAGAGGGGGGCCTTTTATAGGAGGAGGGAGGTGTCCTTCACCTCCCCCATTCATGTGGTGGTAACCCCCTCCACATTAAAATGCCCCTTCACATTCTCTTTTAAAGTCTCCACTTTAAATGCATTAAATTTCTCCAAATTTAATGCTCTCTCATTTAATAAAACTCTTTTATTAATTTTATTCAGAATTTTGTTAATTACTTTAATTAACAAACATTCACATAAAACCCCCTGCAACATTTCAATATTACATGCACAACCAATTTTAGCAATTTCACCCGAAACAGTTTCGATGTCTATTGAAATAATTCTAGTGCTTTCTTAATCTTTATCTGAAACATATTTGCTCCTAAATGGTGTCGATATCCCTTAAGTGTGTCACCCTACGGTTCGTGAATAATGCAGACATGATCGAGACCCCTCTCCGATCAATAATCAGTAGCGGGACCTGGAGATCCATACTGACTCCCACATATTCAACGATGACCCTTGTGACCATGTGAACCTTTAATGTCGTAACTAAATCCCTTTGTCTCGCGATATATTACATGTCCGAGATTCGATCATTGGCATCTAAATACCTAGTTTGATCTCGTTACCGACATGCACTCTTTTCTCATTCCCGTGATATAACATTCTAGTGATCACATCACTTGCTTGCAAGCTATCTTAATGTGATATCACCGAGAGGGCCTAGAGTATATCTATCCGTCATCGGGATGGACAAATCCCACTCTTGATCCATGAGCCTCAACATAACACCTTCAGAGTAATTGAACCCACCTTTATAGTCACCCTGTTACGGTGTGACGTTTGATGTTATCAAGATACTCTTCCGTTGTTAGCAATTAACATGATCTCATGGTCTAAGGACTAAGATTACTTCGTATGATGTTATAGAAATATAAACATAATGACTTTGATCGTAATGCTATACTTCGGATGAATGTTCATCACATCATTCCACCAATGTTGTGACCTCGTTATTAACAACATCCAATGTCCATGATCAGGAAACCTTGATCATCTTGTTAATCAACGAGCTAGTTTATATGAGAGGAAGTACTAGGAACTTTGTATTTTGTTTATTAAACACACATGTATTAACATTTCCAATTATTACAATTATAGCATGCAAAATAAACATTTATCATAAACATGGAATAAGATAATAACCACTTTATTATTGCCTCTCGGGCATATTCCCTTCAGTCTCCCACTTGCACTAGAGTCAATAATCTAGTTTGTAAACTTGTATATACAACACCTAGGTGTTGAATATACGCGTTTGCTAGTGGTTAACATAATCTCCGGATCTGGCACTTTCAGGTTCGTGTGTATTTGCATGTCTTTGCGTCTCTACGCATCACTCATTCTCAAATGAGATGGCATTGCATAAATTTGGTCCTTTGGTGAGACCTTTAGTTCGTTCGGGTTAAAATATGTTGATATTATTGTCATAAAATATATCTTCATAGTATTAGCCCACTTTGAACCACACCTAGTTTGATAGCAAACTTCTTAACACAAATGCCCTCCTTTGCTGCTACTATAGCAGTCATATACTTAGCCTTTTGTTGTAGTATCCGTCACAATGTTTCAACTTTGGAACTTATCCAAATCCATCATGGAACATCCTTTCCATTACATTGTGCCACCCATAGTCTAAATTGAGATAATTTAATTTGTATCTTGTGACAAAACTAGTATCAATGTAATACTTTACAATGAACTACCTTTAATTATTTGTCACTTATACATGATATATTCTTAGTTCTTCCAAAGCTCATAAGAATATCTTTACTATTGTCCAATGATCATCTTATGAGTCATTCTGGTATGTGCTCATAAAATTTAGAGCATAGGACATTCTGGATATATACATATCATGGTATAATCGATCAAAATCTTCATGTGATTTTATTCACCGAGTGTTGAAACACTTGAATCTTGATACAATCCTTTCCATGCAGCAAGAACCTTTCTTGTTGTTTCCATATTGAACCCTTTCAATATCTCATATATGTATGCCTGACACAACCATATTAGCGCCTCAATCTATCCATATAGATATTGATGCCAAATATTCCGGTTTTGCCCAAGTCTTTCATCGAAATCTTATTTTAATGAAATTCTTAACTTGTGTCAATAAAAGATACATCATTTCCAATCAACAATATGTACTCTGCATAATGTATTGGAAATTTGTCTCAGTGCTCCCACTTAATTTCTTGCAAATGCAAACATCTTCATCATCTTCGATGAAATTATACTCCTTTAACATTTTCATCATGGTGAACATTCCAACTCCGCTATGCTCACTTCAACTATTGAAGTTTGCATGCCCTTTTAGCACCCTTTGAATTAATAAAACCCTTCGGACCATGTCATGTACACGTCCTAGGTAACTATTCTATTACAAGAACCATGTTTTGTTTATTCAACTACCATATACCAAATTATATGTAGTGGTTGCTACATTAATCCGTCAAGACTAAATATCGCTATCAAAGATCAAATCTTGTCATAGTCAACTCCTTGAACATTGTTGTAAACTTCTTTCCGACATGTCGACTATTTCAAAGATGTTAAACATCCATGTCTATTTCTTTATAGATCCAAACACGACTGATAGGCTTCACGCCTTTCCGGAGGGTCTTCCAAGTTCAAAAACTTGATTTCTCGTGTATGGATACTATCACGGATTCTATGACTTCTAGTCATTTTATGGAGTCAGGGCCCATCATCGCTTCTTTGCATGTAGTCGGTTCATCATTATCAAAACAATACTTGCTTATCAAATCACACTATTTGATTCTTACCGACCCACACGGTTCAATAGGAACTCTAATCTCCGAGATCACAACCTTTGTAATCGCGGGAGCCATGAGCATTGTGGCCGCCACCGGGATACTATCCGGCGCTGCGCTACTTAGCACATATAGCTAAGGTTCAACAACCTTATCAAAGTTCTATTGTCCTCCCACTTAACTTTTCACGAAAAATTCCTTCTCAAGAAACTTGACGTTCCAAGTAACAAACTCTATTGTCCTCAGTGTTATGGAGAAATTCCCAACAAATTCTTTGGATAACCTACAAAGACGTGCTTATCCGACTTTGGTTGTAAACATTTTACTTATGCATAGCATACCAAAATTTAAGAAAAGACAATTCGGGTTTTATCCCAAACCATAACTTATATGGTGTCATTTCAACGGATCACGATGGTGCTCTTTTTAGTGTAAAAGCGGTAGTCTCTAAAGCTTCAATCCTTAAAACATAATGGCAGTTTTATAAATGACACCCTTGATCTTACCATGTCAAACATGGTTTGATTTCATCTCTCGAATATGCCATACTCCTATGGTTTACAGGAAAACACAAATCATGGAACAATTCCTCAAATCTTAAGTGTTTTGCTAAACATGTAACTCAAATATCTTCCTTTATGATCGAATCATAAACTCTTTATTTTCTTGTTACAATGATTTTTCACTTCATCTTGAAAGTCTTTGAACAATTTTCAAATGTTTCATACTTCTTCCTTATTAAGTAAATATATAGATATATTCACTCAAATTTCTGGAGAAAGCATATGAAGCAAAAAGATCCATCGCATATGGTTACACATAATGGACTATGCACATCAGCATGCACAATTTCCAATAAGCTAGTCATCCGTTCCTCTTTGGCCTATGAATGGAGTTTCAATTATCTCGAGGAAAGTCTCACAAGCGTCAATTGATCAAAATCAAAGACTCCAAAAATCCATCAACATGGAGTTTCTTCATGTTTTCTTTCCAATATAATTTAAACAGCGATGTCACTTCATAAGTGATCTTTCAATCATTTGTCTTGCGACATTTTAGCAATAGTGTCTATGGATGTGATTTCTCCCACTAGACTTGTAAAAGTTCATCCATCCTTTATGGAATATGGTAATTATTTGAACAACCATTGTTCTCGTAATACCGGAAAAAAATAACAATTATTAAAACAAATCTTGAAGGCTAGGTTTGACGACAACGAAAACACAATAACACTTTATTTGTTTTCGATGAACATCATCACTTATTCTCTTGCTAGTTACTTAGGCCATTGCAGTTCATGAATTTCGTTGTCCTGTATGACACTTCATACAAACCAATTCGGTATCCCATACAGATATCCAAAACCTCAGAACCACATTGTTTAACAAGCAAGGAATACAGCCATAACATGTATATCTTCTATATACCTAAGTTGGACATCTCCAACCTTTTCTTTTCTGCCAAATATTTTATAGATTTTCTTTCAATAATTCCTTTTCTTTTAAAAGAATCTATCAACATCAATAGTGGTGTCATTCACATGACACATAGTACAAAGCGTGTATAGTCAAATACTAATACCTTTGGACTTGCACTTTGAAGTGGATCACTATCATCAAATGTTTGGTGTTCTTTCAAAAATCCATTCTTTAGTAATCTATTAGTGTAGTAAACATTTTACTTACATCTTCTATTCATCCTTATCATGACAACTTTCATGATCAAGCTACTATAGCCTGTAAGGAAGAATCGCGAGTATAATGTTAGTTCCCAAAACCGTTTTGGGAGATCCGGATGCTTAGCATCTCCATCCTTCACAAATTCTCATACAATATGAGAACATGTATTTTGCTAAATTATACTCTATCATAATGCAACCAAAAACATTGTTTCAGATATCACAATATCTTTCACACATGATGGTTTTTGAAACAATTTTCAGCTCCAATATAATCTTGATATTAAAACAACTTTTGAATATCAATAATCATGGAGGCAAACATGATACTTTAGATACTGACATTGGAATTCTTACTCTTGATTTAATACTACTTATTAAACTTCATGGAGTAAATAGAGTTTGCTGAAAGTTTGCAATAGGACTTATAAACTTTAAATTGACATTCAAAACAATACGATACCAGTTCGTAAAGTAAATATCCAGAATTATATAGTTCTATTATCTCGATTAAAACTAAGCGTAAGGTAGTAAACAGATGCCAATGACTACAAAAAGTTATGCAAATTCACTTTGATTTAGTTTATGATAGATTGAGTTCAACTAATCCAAATTACTAATGAACTCCCACTCAAAAACGACATCCCTCGTGTCTTTTTGGTGATTACATGAACCAAATCCACTACACCAAGTCCGATCACCACGTGAGTCGGTGTAGCCTCAAAGGCGAGCATCAATATGGGCATCATATCAACTATATGACTCATGCTTAACCTTTCGGTCCGTGTTCCGAGGTCATGTCTACACATGCTAGGCTCGTCAAGTAAGAACCTTAGTATTCCGCGTGTGTAAAACTATCTTACACCCGTTGTATGAAAGCACGGAGTCGAGTACACCCGATCATCACGTGATGTGTCGAAACACGATCCATAGAATGGTGCATACGGAAGGAAGAACATATTTTATCTTGATATCTAAATGAGGGATCATCTTAAAATGCTACCAAAAGCGCCAAACTAGCAGTATAAGATGCTAACATCTAATGTGTAAAGTGAGATGATATGGTCCATGCATTTGATCTCTATCATTTGCATCGTGGTATGATCTCCGTCATTCCTTTGTGTGTAAGGCCAAGTTCTATGGAACTTACACGTTAAGTGTGTTGTAAGAGTATCTATCATACATCTACTTACAACAATACCATATCAAGACACTAGCCCAGCAACGATCTAAACTAGACGCCTCTAATTTATCAATTGCAAGTTTTACGTGGCTTAGGGCTTTCGGAGATAGAACCGGTCTTACCTACGAACATGAACCACAACGAGGATAACCAAGTTATTAGCAACTCGTTGTAAATCAGATATTGACTATAATAGGAGAGACAGACACCCGCTAGCCACTTATGCAAAACTAGTTGCTTGTCAGTCGTGGAACCGATCTCATGTACGATGACATGTAATGTTGGTCTAGGCCGCTTCATCCCACTATGCCACCAATATCCAAAATACATAGAAGATGCAATAACATGATCATCATCGCCCACATATAAACATATGTGTACTACCCGTGCAAAGCACCTACGCATAGATCAGGCTCTGATACCACTATTGGGTCCATAGCATAGAAAACAAAAAAATCCTATGATGAGAACTATAAGCCAAGATATATCTACTAGATACAGAGCAACGGGTGGACATACATCCATGGAGAACTTACCCTCAAAGACAACGAGTTTTGTTAACGAGTAGGAACTCGTGGTTGATGTAGTCGTACGCTTGCCGATCTCAAGATCGTGTGGAAGTCCGAGCACCGCAAATCCGCAGCGCATCCGTCCTTGCACACACGTTCAAGCCACCGGACAACCTCCACCTCCTCGCTCCAGCAAATCAGCGGAAGCTGCAACTCCTTCCAGACGCAAGGCCACCGGGAACATGTATCTCGTTAATCCGAGACCATGGGGGAATATCTAGAGGGGGTGAGAGATCCTTCACGAGGAGGTGTGCTTTGTGAGGGAGGAGAGGGGGCCTTTTATAGGAGAGGGGGGGACTCCTCCCCTACCATGGCCGGTGGCCAAGGAGGGAGCCCCCTCCTCTTCCTCATTCATGTGGTGGAAGCTCCACTCACATCAATTCAAGCTCCACCCAAAGTTCCACTCACATGCATTAAATTTCCACCAAATTTAATGCCACTCTCAATTAATAAAACTATTTTATTTATTTTATTCAGAATTTTGTTAATAACTACAATTAACAAAAATTCACATAAAACCCCTTGCAACATTTCAATATCACATGCAGAACCACTTTCTGCAATTTCACCCGAAACAATTCCGGTTTCTATCGAAACATTTCCCGCGCTTTGCAAACCTTTTGTCTAAAACATATGTGCTCCTAAATGGTGTCCGACAACCCTTAAGTGTGTCACCCTATGGATCGCGAATAATGCAGACATGACTGAGACTCCTCTCAGATCAATAATCAGACGCGGGACCTGGAGATCCATACTGACTCCTGCACATTCAACGATGACTTCTGCAATCGTGAGAACCTTTAACGCTAGTAATTTAATCCCTTTGTCTCATGATATAATACATGTCTGAGATTCGATCATCGGTATCCAAATACCTAGTTTGATCTCGTTACCGACATGCACTCTTTTCTCGTTCTCGTGATATAACATTCTAGTGATCACATCACTTGCTTGCAAGCTATCTTAATGTGATATCACCGAGAGGGCCCAGAGTATATCTTTCCGTCATCGGGATTGAAAAATTCCACTCTTGATCCATGAGCCTCAACATAACACCTTCGTAGCACTGAACCCACGTTTATAATCACCCTGTTACGGTGTGACGTTTGATGTTATCAAGATACTCTTCCGTTGTTAGCAATTAACATGATCTCATGGTCTAAGGACTAAGATTACTTCGTATGATGTTATAGCAATGTAAACATAATGACTTGATCGTAATGCTATACTTCGGATGAATGTTCATCACATCATTTCACAAATGCTGTGACCTCATTATTAACAACATCCAATGTCCATGATCAGGAAACCTTGATCATCTTGTTAATCAACGAGCTAGTCTTAAAGAGAGGCATAACTAGGAACCCTTTTTGTTTATTAAACACACATGTATTGACGTTTCCTTTCAATACAATTATAGCATGCAAAATAAACATCTATCATATACAAGGAATACATAATAACAACTTTATTATTGCCTCCCATGGCATATTTCCTTCAACTTTGGGTGCTTTAACAAAGCTCATTGATAATATGATGGCTAACTATTCTGAATGGCACACTGAGAGAGCTCCACAAGGTAAGAAGGTAAATTATGTTGAAGAAACCTCCTCCTTGAGTGATAAAATTGATGTTATTATGTCTATGCTTGTTAATGGGAAAGCTCATATAGGTCCAAATCATGTTCCTTTAGCCTCTTTGGTTTCTCAAGAAGAGCAAGTTGATGTGAACTTCATTAGAAACAATAATTTTAGCAACAATGCCTACAGGAATAATTTTGGTAATAACAATTATAGGCCATATCCTCCCAATAATGGTAGTACTTATGAAATTCCTACAACAACAATAGAAGTGCACCCTCTGAAGTTGAAGTCATGCTTAAGGATTTCTTTAGTAAACAAACTGCTTTCAATAAAACTGTTGAGGAAAAACTTTCGAATGCTAAAAAATATATATCATCTTTGTCTGAAGCACAATCCTCTTTGATTAATAAGATGGCTGCTAAACCTGAAACCATGGAAAACCCCTTTGCTGCTACTAATGCCATTCAAGTTAGAATTGATGAAAATGTTAGATTGTTAGTTGAATTACATGCTAAGTGGGAAATAGAAGATGAAATTGCTAGAAATAATAGTATATATACTATCACCACCACTAATTTTGATGCTAGCAAACCACATGAAGTCCCCATTCATTTTGCAACAATGCCTAAAACCAATGGAACTGATTTACAATGAGTTGATAATAACTTAGTTATCATCGTTGTGGTTCCATGTTCGTAGGTAAGACCGGTTCTGTCTTCGAAAGCCCTAAGCCACGTAAAACTTGTAATGGATAAATTAGAGGCGTCTAGTTTAGATCGTTGCTAGGCTAGTGTCATGATATGGTAATGTTGTTAGTAGATGTATGGTAGATACCCTTACAACACACCTAACGTGTAAGTTCCATAGACATTGGCCTTACACAAAAAGGAATGATAGAGATCATACCACGATGCACATGATGGTGATCAAATGCATGGACCATATCATTCCACTTTACACATATGATGTTTGCATCTTATATTGCTAGTTTGGCGTTTTAGTAGCATTATAAGATGATCCCTCATTTAAATATCAAGATAAAATGTGTTCTTCCTTAAGTATGCACCGTTCTATGGATCGTGTTTCGAGACATCACATGATGATCGGGTGTACTCGACTCTACGCTTTCATACAACGCGTGTAAGACAGTTTTACACACGCGAATACTAAGGATCTTACTTGCGAGCCTAGCATGTATAGACATGGCCTCGGAACATGGACCGAAAGGTTAAGCATGAGTCATATAGTTGATGTGATGCCTATATTGATGCTCGCCTTTGAAGCTACAACGACTCACGTGATGATCGGACTTGGTGTAGTGGATTTGGTTCATGTGATCACCAAAAGGGCACGAGGGATGCCGTTTTTGAGTGGGAGTTCATTTCTAATTTGGATTAGTCGAACTCAATTTGTCATAAACTAAATCGAAGTGAATTTGCATAATTTGTTGTATCCATTGGCATCTGTTCACTACCTTATGCTTAGTTTCAATTGAGATAATATAATTAGATAATTCTGGATATTTACTTTACGAACTGGTATCGTATTGTTTTTGAATGTCAATTTAAAGTTTAGAAGTCCTATTGCAAACTTTCAGCAAACTCTATTTACTCCATGAAGTTTAATAAGTAGTATTAAATCAAGAGTAAGAATTCCAATGTTAGTATCTAAAGTATCATGTTTGTCTCCATGATTATTGATATTCAAAAGTTGTTTTAATATCAAGATTATCTAGGAGCTAAAAATTGTTTCAGAAACCATCACGTGTGGAAGATATTGTGATATCTGAAACAATGTTTTTGCTTGATGTTATAGCAATATAAACATAATGACTTTGATCGTAATGCTATACTTCGGATGAATGTTCATCACATCATTCCACCAATGGTGTGACCTTGTTATTAACAACATCCAATGTCCATGATCAGGAAACCTTGATCATCTTGTTAATCAACAAGCTAGTCTATAAGAGAGGCATAACTAGGAACCCTTTTTGTTTATTAAACACACATGTATTGATGTTTCCGATCAATACAATTCTAGCATGTAAAATAAACATTTATCATAAACATGGAATAAGATAATAACCACTTTATTATTGCCTCTCGGGCATATTCCCTTCAGTCTCCCACTTGCACTAGAGTCAATAATCTAGTTTGAAAACTTTTGTATTGAACACCTATGGCTTTACGGTGTTGCATATACGCAATTGCTAGTGGTTAACATAATCTCCGGATCACAGCGGTTTCAGGTCCGTGTATTTGCATGTCTTTGCGTCTCACGCATCACTCATTCTCAAATGAGATGGCATTGTATAAATTTGGTCCTCTGGTGAGACCTTTAGTTCGATTCGGTTAAAATATGTTGATATTATTGTCACACAATATATCTTCATAGTATTAGCCCACTTTGAACCACACCTAGTTTGATAACAAACTACTTAACACAAATGCCCTCCTATGCTGCTACTATAGCAGTCATATACTTAGCCTTTTGTTGTAGTATCCGTCACAATATCACAACTTTGGAACTCATCCAAATCCATCATGGAACATCCTTTCCATTATATTGTGCCACCCATAGTCTAAATTGAGATAAATTTAATTTTTATCTTGTGACAAAACTAGTATCAATGTAACACTTTACAATGAACTACCTTTAACTATTTGTCACTTATACATGATATATTCTTAGTTCTTCCAAAGCTCATAAGAATATCTTTACTATTGTCCAATGATCATCTTATGAATCATTCTGGTATATGCTCATAACATTTAGAGCATAGGACATTCTGGATATATACATATCATGGTATAATCGATCAGAATCTTCATGTGATTTTACTCACCAAGTGTTGAAACACTTGAATCTTGATACAATCCTTTCCATGCAACAAGAACCTTTCTTGTTGTTTCCATATTGAACCCTTTCAATATCTCATATTGAACCCTTTCAATATCTTATATATGTATGTCTAGCACAACCATATTAGCGCCTTAATCTATCCATATAGTTATTGATGCCTAATATTCTGGGTTTGCCCAAGTCTTTCATCGAAATCTTATTTTAATGAAATCCTTAACTTGTGTCAATTCAAGATACATCATTTCCAATCAACAATATGTCCTCTACATAATGTATTAGAAATATGTCTCAGCGCTCCCACTTAATTTCTTGCAAATGCAAGCATCTTCATCATCTTCGATAAATTTAAACTCTTTTAACAGTTTCGTCATGGTGAAGATTCCAACTCCGCTATGCTTACTTCAACTATTGAAGTTTACATGCCCTTTTAGCACCCTTTGAATTAACAAAACCCTTCGGACCATGTCATGTACATGTCCTAGGTTACCGTTCTATTAGAAGAACCTTGTTTTGTTTATTCAACTACCATATACCAAATTATATGTAGTGGTTGCTACATTAAACCGTCAAGACTATATATCGCTATGAAAGATCATATCTTGTCATAGTCAACTCCTTGAACATTGTCGTAAACTTCTTTCCGACATGTCGACTATTTCATAGATGTCAAACATCCATGTCTATTTCTTTATAGATCCAAACACGACCGATAAGCTTCACGCCTTTCCGGAGGGTCTTCCAAGTTCAGAAACTTGATTTCTCGTGTATGGATACTATCACAGATTCTATAACTTCTAGTCATTTTATGGAGTCAGGGCCCATCATCGCTTCTTTGCATGTAGTCGGTTCATCATTGTCAAAACAATAACGACTTGTTATCAAATCTTACTATTTGATTCTTACCGACCCACATGGTTCTATAGGAACTATAATCTCCGAGATCACACCTTTTGTAATCACGAGAGCCATGAGCATTGTGGCCGACACCGGGACACTTTCCGGTGTTGCGCTACTTAGCACATATAGCTAAGGTTCAACAACCTTATCAAAGTTCTATTATCCTCCCACTTAACTTTTCACGAAAAATTCCTTCTCAAGAAACTTGACGTTCCAAGTAACAAACTCTTTTGTCCTCGGTCTTATGGAGAAATTCCCAACAAATTCTTTGGGATAACCTACAAAGACGTGCTTATCTGACTTTGGTTGTAAACATTTTACTTATGCATAGCATACCAAAATTTAAGAAAAGATAATTCGGGTTTTATCCCAAACCATAACTCATATGGTGTCATTTCAACGGATCACGATGGTGCTCTTTTCAGTGTAAAAGCGGTAGTCTCTAAAGCTTCAATCCTTAAAACATAATGGCAGTTTTATAAATGACACCTTTGATCTTACCATGTCAAACATGGTTTGATTTTATCTCTCGAATATGCCATACTCCTATGGTTTATTGGGAAACACAAATCATGGAACAATTCCTCAAATCTCAGGTGTTTTTTCTAAACATGTAACTCAAATATCTTCCTTTATGATCGAATCATAAACTCTTTATTTTCTTGTGACAATGATTTTTCACTTCATCTTGAAAGTCTTTGAACAACTTTCAAATGTTTCATATTTCTTCCTTATTAAGTAAATATACAGATATATTCACTCAAATTCTTGAAGAAAGCATATGAAGCAAAAAGATCCATCACATATGGCTACACATAATGGACTTATGCACATTAGCATGCACAATTTCCAATAAGCTAGTCATCCGTTCCTCTTTGGCCTATGAACGGAGTTTCAATTATCTCGAGAAAAGTCTCACATGCGTCAATTGATCAAAATCAAGGACTCCAAAATTCCATCAACAGGGAGTTTCTTCATGTTTTCTTTCAAATATAATTCAAACAGCGATGTCACTTCATAAGTGATCTTTCAATCATTTGTCTTGCGACATTTTAGCAATAGTGTTTATGGATGTGATTTCTCCAACTAGACTTGTAAAAGTTCATCCATCCTTTATGGAATACGGTAATTATTTGAACAACCATTGTTCTCATAATACCGGAACAGAATAATAATTATTTAAACAAATCTTGAAGGCTTGGTTTGATGACAACGAAAAACACAATAACACTTTATTTGTTTTCGATGAACATCATCACTCATTCTCTTGCTGGTTACTTAGGCCATTGTAGTTCATGAATTGCGTTGTCCTGTATGACACTTCATACCAACCAATTCAGTATCCAATACCTAAGAACCACATTGTTTAACGAGCAAGGAATATAGCCATAACATGTATATTTTCTATATACCTAAGTTGGACATCTCCAACCTTTTATTTTCTGCCAAATATTTTATAGATTCTCTTTTAGCAATTCCTTTTCTTTTAAAAGAATCTATCAACATCAATAGTGGTGTCATCAACATGACACATGGTACAAAGCGTATATAGTCAAATACTAATACCTTTGGACTTGCACTTTGAAGTGGATCACCATCATCAAATGTTTGGTGTTCTTTCAAAAATCCATTCTTTAGTAATCTATTAGTGTAGTAAACATTTTACTTACATCTTCTATTCATCCTTATCATGACAACTTTCATGATCAAGCTACTATATCCTATAAGGAAGAATCGCGAGTATAATATCAGTTCCCAAAACCTTTTTGGTAGATTCGGATGCCTAGCATCTCCATCCTTCACAAATTCTCATACAATATGAGAACATGTATTTTGCTAAATTATACTCTATCATAATGCAACCAAAAACATTGTTTCAGATATCACAATATCTTTCACACATGATGGTTTCTGAAACAATTTCCAGCTCCAATATAATCTTGATATTAAAACAACTTTTTGAATATCAATAATCATGGAGGCAAACATGATACTTTAGATACTAACATTGGAATTCTTACTCTTGATTTATTACTACTTATTAAACTTCATGGAGTAAATATAGTTTGCTGAAAGTTTGCAATAGGACTTATAAACTTTAAATTGACATTCAAAACAATACGATACCAGTTCATAAAGTAAATATCCCGAATTCTGTAGTTCTATTATCTCAAATAAAAACTAAGCATAAGGTAGTGAACAGATGCGAATGACTACAACAAATTATGCAAATTCACTTTGATTTAGTTTATGACAAATTGAGTTCGACTAATCCAAATTAGAAATGAACTCCCACTCGAAAACAACATCCCTCGTGCCTTTTTGGTGATTACATGAATCAAATCCGCTACACCAAGTCCGATCATCACGTGAGTCGGTGTAGCTTCAAAGGCGAGCATCAATATGGTCATCACATCAACTATATGAGTCATGCTTAACCTTTCGGTCCGTGTTCCAAGGCCATGTCTGTACATGCTAGGCTCGCCAAGTAAGAACCTTAGTATTCGCGTGTGTAAAACTGTCTTACACCCGTTGCATGAAAGCGTAGAGTTGAGAACACCCGATCATCACGTGATGTCTCGAAACACGATCCATAGAACGGTGCATACTTAAGGAAGAACACATTTTATGTTGATATTTAAATGAGGGATCATCTTACAATGCTACTAAAAGTGCCAAACTAACAATATAAGATGCAAACATCTAATGTGTAAAGTGAGATGATATGGTCCATGCATTTGATCTCTATCATTTGCATCGTGGTATGATCTCTATCATTCCTTTGTGTGTAAGGCCAAGGTCTATGGAACTTACACATTGAATGTGTTGTAAGAGAATCTATCATACATCTACTTACAACAAAACCATATCAAGAAACTAGCCCAGCAACGATCTAAACTAGACGCCTCTAATTTATCAATTGCAAGTTTTACGTGGCTTAGGGCTTTCGGAGATAGAACCGTTCTTACCTACGAACATGAAGCACAACGAGGATAACCAAATTATTAGCAACTCGTTGTAAATCAGATATTGACTATAGTAGGAGAGACAGACACCCGCCAGCCACTTATGCAAAACAAGTTGCATGTCAGTCGTGGAACCGGTCTCATGTACGATGACATGTAAGGTTGGTCCGGGCCGCTTCATCCCACTATGCCACCAATATCCAAAATACATAGAAGATGCAATAACATGATCATCATCGCCCACATATCAACATCTGTGTACTACCCGTGCTAAGCACCGACGCAAAGATCAGGCTCTGATACCACTGTTGGGTCCGCAGCATAGAAAACAAAAAAATTCCAACGGTGTGAACTACACGCCAAGATCTATCTACTAGGTACAAAGCAACGGGTGGACATACATCCAACGAGAACTTACCCTCGTAGAAAACGAGCTTTGTTAACGAGTAGGAACTCATGGTTGATGTAGTCGTACACTTGCCGATCTCAAGATCGTGATGAAGTCCAGCAGGTCCGGCTCCAGCACGTCCATCAGATCCAGCTCCAGCACCACCAAGTCCAGCACCGCAAAGCAGTGGTGCATCCGTGATCGCACACACGTCCGGTACCCCGACAACCTCCGTCCCTTGCTCTAGCAAATCAGCGGAAGCAGCAACTTCTTTCCAGATAAAGCCACCGGGAACATGTATCTCGCTAATCCGAGACCATGGGGGAATAATACTAGAGGGGGAGAGAGATCCTTCACAAGGAGGTGTGTGTGAGAAGTGAGGAGGGGTTTGCCTTTTATAGGAGGAGGGGGGTGCCCCTCCTTCATGGCCGGCGCATGGAGGAGGTGACTTCACCTCCTCCATTCATGTGGTGGTAACTCCCTCCACATAAATTTGCCCCTTCACATTCTCTTTTAAAGTCTCCACTTTAAATGCATTAAATTTCTCCAAATTTAATGCTCTCTCATTTAATAAAACTCTTTTATTATTTTTATTCAGAATTTTGTTAATTACTTTAATTAACAAACATTCACATAAAACCCCCTGCAACATTTCAATATTACATGCAGAACCAATTTCAGCAATTTCACAAAAGTTTGGTGTCTATTGAAATAATTCCAGCGCTTTCTTAAATCTTTATCTGAAACATATTTGCTCCAAATGGTGTCGGTATTCCTTAAGTGTGTCACCCTACGGTTCGCGAATAATGCAGACATGATCGAGACCCCTCTCCGATCAATAATCAGCAGCGGGACCTGGAGATCCATACTGACTCCTACACATTCAACGATGACTTCTGTAATCATGAGAACCTTTAACGCTAGTAACTAAATCCCTTTGTCCCGCGATATATTACATGTCCGAGATTCGATCATCGGTATCTCCATACCTGGTTTGATCTTGTTACCGACATGCACTCTTTTCTCGTTCCCGTGATATAACATTCTAGTGATCACATCACTTGCTTGCAAGCTATTTCAATGTGATATCACCGAGAGGTCCCAGAGTATATCTATCCGTCATCGGGATTGACAAATTCCACTCTTGATCCATGAGCCTCAACATAACACCTTCGTAGCACTAAACCCACCTTTATAATCATCCTGTTACGGTGTGACGTTTGATGTTATCAAGATACTCTTCTGGTGTTAGCAATTAACATGATCTCATGGTCTAAGGATAAAGATTACTTCGTATGAGGTTATAGCAACATAAACATAATGACTTTGATCGTAATGCTATACTTCGGATGAATGTTCATCACATCATTCCACCAATGGTGTGACCTTGTTATTAACAACATCCAATGTCCATGATCAGGAAACCTTGATCATCTTGTTAATCAAGAAGCTAGTCTATAAGAGAGGCATAACTAGGAACCCTTTTTGTTTATTAAACACACATGTATTGATGTTTCCGATCAATACAATTCTAGCATGTAAAATAAACATTTATCATAAACATGGAATAAGATAATAACCACTTTATTATTGCCTCTTGGGCATATTCCCTTCATCAAAGTGGGCTAATACTATGAAGATATATTGTATGACAATAATATCAACATATTTAAACCTGAACGAACTAAAGGTCTCACCAAAGGACCAAATTTATACAATGCCATCTCATTTGAGAATGAGTGATGCATAGAGACGCAAAGACATGCAAATACACATGGACCTGAAACTGTCAGATCCGGAGATTATGTTAACCACTAGCTATCGCGTATATGGAACACCAGAAAGCCATAGGTGTTCAATACGCAAAGTTTTTCAAACTAGATTATTGACTCTAGTGCAAGTGGGAGACTGAAGGGAATATGCCTGAGAGGCAATAATAAAGTGGTTATTATCTTATTCCATGTTTATGATAAATGTTTATTTTGCATGCTATAATTGTATTAATTGGAAACGTTAATACATGTGTGTTTAATAAACAAAATACAAAATTCCTAGTAATGCCTCTCATATAAACTAGCTCGTTGATTAACAAGATGATCAAGGTTTCCTGATCATGGACATTGGATGTTGTTAATAACGAGGTCACAACATTGGTGGAATGATCTGATGAACATTCATCCGAAGTATAACATTACGATCAAAGTCATTATGTTTATATTGCTATAACATCATGCGAAGTAATCTTAGTCCTTAGACCATGAGATCATGTTAATTGCTAACATCAGAAGAGTAACTTGATAACATCAAACGTCACCCCGTAAAAGGGTGACCATAAAGGTGGCTTCAGATACTCCGAAGGTGTTATGTTGAGGCTCGGATCAAGAGTGGAATTTGTCAATCCCGATGACGGGTAGATATACTCTGGGCCCTCTCGGTGATATCACATTAAGATAGCTTGCAAGCAAGTGATGTGATCACTAGAATGTTATATCACGGGATATCACGAGACAAAGGGATTTAATTACGACCTTAAAGGTTCACGCGATCACAAGAGTCATCGTTGAATATGTGGGAGTCAGTACGGATCTCCAGGTCCCGCTACTGATTATTGATCGGAGAGGGGTCTCGATCATGTCTGCATTATTCGCGAACCGTAGGGTGACACACTTAAGGGATACCGACACCATTTGGAGCAAATATGTTTCAAATAAAGATTTAAGAAAGCGCTGGAATTATTTCGATGGAAACCGGAATTGTTTCGGGTGAAATTGTCAAACCTGCATGTGATATTGAAATGTTGTAGTTTTATGTGAATGTTTGTTAATTAAAGTAATTAACAAAATTCTGAATAAAATAAATAAAAGTGTTTTATTTAATGAGATCTTGCATTAAATTTGGTGGAAATTTAATGCATGTGAGTGGACATGAGTGGAGGTGTGTGTTTATGTGAGTGGAAGCTCCACCCACATGAATGAGGGAGAGGTGGGGGCACCCACCATGGCCGGCGTCATGCCCCCTTGGGTTGCCCCCCTCCCCTATATAAGGAGAACCTCCTCCTCCTCTCCTCTTGCACCACCTCCTCGTGAAGGTTCTCTTCTCCCTCTAGTTATTCCCCATGGTCTCAGATTAGCGAGATACATGTTCCCAGTGGCTTTATCTGAAAAGGAGTCGCTGCTTCCGCTGCATCGCTGGAGCGAGGAGGCGGAGGTTGTTCGGTGGACCGAACATGTGTGCGATCACGGATGCACCACTACTTTGCGGTGCTGGACTTGATGGTGCTGGACCTGATGGTGCTGGAACTGCTGGACCTGAAGGACTTCATAACGATCTTGAGATCGGCAAGTGTACGACTACATCATCCACGAGTTCCATCTTGTTAACAAAGCTTTGTTGTCTTTGATGGTAAGTTCTCTATGGATGTATATCCACCCGTTTCTTGTATCTAGTAGATAGATCTTGGCGTATAGTTCCCATCGTAGGAAAAATTTTGTTTTCTATGCTACGAACCCAACATATAACTCACATCATTCTAAGCCCGTAATATAGTAGTTGAGTAAAACATCTCGAAAATGCAGGCTTAGCTATGTAGTATATGACACCACCTAGTAGAGGTTTACATTGTGATACTTAGCACATAGGGGTTAAACTATTCTTTGTCTCAATATCTACCCAAATTGCCCAATTATAGTTGGATAATTTTGAGCAAAGTGGTCTCACTTTGGTTCTGACTAACCTCTTACCTTTCTTTTGGGACTACTAAAGACTACCAACTTCCATTCTATCGTAAACTATCCTCACATGATCTCTCAAAACTACTAACAAAATTGTAGTTACTACCTTAATCCAAAAATTATCGTAATGTTATGATACCTATGACTTCTATCATAGACCTACATTGTTCTCTACTTCCTGTTATTACAAGATTTTTTACTGAGTACTTGTCCTAATTGCAAACTTATCATGGTCTCGGAGCTATTCCCACCATGAACTTGTTAAGATTTACCTAGTCATCATGATTGGGGAGCTAATATAACCATGATGACTCTTCTTCTTAGCTTACTATTAATGACACTTAACAAAATAATACTCCATCACATGGAATTCTCAAGTGAAGGCCACCTGATTTACTTCCAATTGTATCTATGCATACTCTAATGGTCTACCCTATGTGGTATAGTGGTATAAACTAGTGGTAAGATTTTGGTGCTTCACAGGGATACTAACTATATTCTCCATCACTAATACTACTCCACATTATATCCTACACTTAGGCATAATCTTCTTTGATATTTTAACTTACTTAAAATATCTGGGTGGTGTTATACCTATTTAGAGCTACATTATAATGGATTTTCTCTAGAGAAAATGGATAACTAATCCTTAAGATAGATAACAAAAGTATCCAACTTAAGTGTGACAAAACTATCATCAAGTGGATATTCATCACAAGTCTTGGTTTAGATAAGATGGCTTCCTATAGTCACTATCTAGCCTACAGATCCCCTAAAAGGGTTTTATTCCTACGGTCAAAGCATATGCTCTGATACCAGCTGCGGTGACCCAGCATACCACTACATGATGTAGTACACTATAGTCGTTAACATAACACCAATGAAACACTGTTCACTAGTATTACATCCCTCATAGTGGTACAACAGAAACACAACAGGTCCAAGACATGACTATAGATTACAACACGACTCTTTACAAATGATCCAAAGAACAACTAGGTTCAAAAGAGAGAGAAAGAAACTCTTTACAAAGAAGAACCAGAAAGAATAACTCAATATTATCTATAAACTAAGACTAGTATCTAAACTACGGGTTTGCCATTGCTGCTATTGCAAGGCTCTACATAAGTAGGTTTTGTGGCTAGACAATCTACTCCTATCTACTCAGGTACTTTGTCTTCACTTCGGTAGATGCATAGATTGAATTCATTGACTTGCTTGAAGGGCTTGAGCTGACGATGATGGCTTCTTGAGTATGAGTTGATGTTGACGTCGTCTTCAACGGTTGAGAACCTAGCAAGGGTTAAGAAGGTATGGTTGAGTACGAGCGTTCTCAGCAAGTTCACTAGAAAGGAGTGTCTGATGCACTAACTATAACCACAGACCATAGTTTGTAGGCAATACAAGTTTTTGTAAACATTTCTTCAAAGGTTACTTTCATTCTGAAAACTATGTCCGACAGCCTTCACATGTTGACCAGAACTTTCGTGGAGTTCCTTTCCTGCCGCGTTCGTAGCTCCTTCCCGGAACAGGGAGTAACATGACACAATTATTACACTCTGCAGAGGTGTATAAGAGATCAAATCCTTGTTGGACAACCAGGCGAGTCTTTCCCATCCACACTTCCTTGGTGTGGGGCCTAGTAGATGATCCAAGGCAATCACTTCCCTCTCCGTGACCCCGCATGAAGACACGACCCTTCAAGACTTTCCCACCTCTGTTAAGCCCCTTCTTGGACCGGCTATAGCTCTAGTAGGCACCTGAAGACTCTATGAGCCGGTTATGACCCTAGCAAGCTCCCTGAAGGTCTAACAATACCTCCGGCAACCAGTCACAAATAGTCTAGACACCAGTATCATGGGGAGCTAAAGGGTCCCACCCATGTGCTTGGTTCTCCACGAGAAACCACAACCTCATGACTAGGTCATCCATCCATGCGAAAGGAAGAAGATACAGCTGACCCCTCCGTCGCATTCCAAATCTCATGGTTAACGCATAATATACGGCGCTAGAATCACTGGCGACATTGGTTGTTAAGTCCTAGATATTATGTTTCCTTACCACTACAACTGCATCAATAGATTATTACCATTTGGTAAATAATCCATAATCATATTATTATGAAAATAGTGTTTTTTGACCTTTTTGAAATGCAGGTGACGACAACATTTGAGTTACAAGCATAGAAAATAATCAAAGGACATGAGCAAGTGTGAACTTGCCTTTTGTGATTGCAAGATAATGCACTCACGGTCTTCAATACAATAGAAGATCCAAAATCTGAAATGAGCATCATTGGTCTGGTAAGGACAAATGTTTAAAGAAGCAAGATGCAATTATGCATAGTTAATGTAATGCAATTTGATAAACACGAATCCTCGGACTAATCGTATGTGATCTAGGGTTTGAAGCTTGTGATGAGTTTTTTGGAATGTGTTGCACTTTTATACCAGTTTCACACCTATGCTTCTTATACAGGCTTGTGAGTGTGTGTGAAATACTTGCAAGTACAATAAAGTAACACACAATGATATAGCATTCAAGATGTTGACAACTGATTGAAGGTTTATTCTATTCAAGCTTTCTATGATAACTTAGAGAGTTACAGATAAATGTAGAGTTTATTTATATTTACTTTAAAAGAATTAATTTTAAGGAAAAGATTACTTTCCAAAGTGAAAGCATTTCAACATGCAGTTACACTTTAAGGGTTTCTTATTAACTATAATTATCATAGAGCAAATCCTTATTAAATTTAAACAGTCATGACATTTGTTGTGGAAACTTATAGATTTTGATATAACATCACAATATATGTGGTTCACTTCTTAAGTGGAATAAAGGTATTATTGATTTTATGGGAGTGGTGTTTCTTAAGATTCTAAGTGAATGATTTCATTTACCTATTTTTTAGACTTAAAAGCTAGACTTTATAAACATGAGAAGGGCCTTACTTTAATTACTTAAAAACTTAGTTTAAATCTTTAAGTAGTTTTCTAAATGACCTTTCTAAACTAGTAAAATATTTAGTGGATATTAACTTGGTGATTTTATGAATGAGGAGAATCCTCACGACAAGCAGTACTCTATTTTTGATGAGTTTATAGTTGATAAAATCTTTTTAAGAAATAAAATATAATTACTTTGAATGGTAGTTTAATAAATACATCTTGAAATTGTTAGACCTATTTTTACTTCCCTTAAACATCAATTGCATTTTTAATTACACTTTTAGACTTTAAACAAATAATGCTAAAGATAATAGTAAAGATTTATATATTTTTAGTTCATTAGAATAGAAGAAAATGGTGTTAACAAGATATAGTAAACGTTTTCATTTATTTTCCTTCAAATGTGAAGGATTATATTTTTCATGTGTAGATTTTATATTTTTGATCATTTTGGTATATTATATGTATTTTTGTGATTTTTAAATAATAAGATATGGTTTTTATAAGTTTTACGACTTTATAAAGTCTTAATAAATAATATTTAGTTAAGTGACACAAAAATATATGAAATGAGTTTATAAATGTATATTTTGTTTTTCTAAGAATTTTGACATCTTATACTTATTTTTATGAATTTTTATATAATAGCATATGCTTATTTAAGATTTATCCTTAATAGGGTATTTACTAATTAATAATAATTATCTTATTTAAGTTGGAAATAAAGTATAATAATAGGTTTATATTATATAGTTTATTTTTTTGAATATTTTGAATCCCCTAGCGTTCCTACCACCACGCCGCAGAACAGGTTATTATACATATTTTTATGAATTATAAAACAAAAGATATTGAATTAACAAGATTTAATCATTTTCTAGATTTATTAAAATAAACTATCTAACTGATTACTACATCAGCGATGATGTCAGCCTCTCTCTAAATATTTTTACACCGCAACATATTCTACCCTAAGCCACTGACCAGTGGGACCGATGCCACGTCATTTCGAGAAACTTTAAAACAATAAATCAAACGCTATTATGAAATTAGCATGATGTCATGCTGACATCACCTGGGAATGATCCTCCCAGGTCGCTGATCAATCCATCGATCGGCAGTGCACACAAGCTTGGGCTTGGTTTGGTTGGAAAGAGGAGTTCAAGGTGAACCCGCTAGTGGCGGTGCCGCTCAGAAATGGTCACTAGAAGTGCACCGACGACGAGATTTTGTAGCGACCAACAATGGTCTATGGTGCTATGGCAATCTAGAGAAAGAGGGAGAGATTGGAGAGGTCTGGGAGAAGCGTGAGCTCACCCTACTGATGATGGTGAGGACGATGAGGCACTGGGTGGTCTGATGGTAAAGAATCAATGGCAATGGCCGTGGTGGCCAACAGGATGCTGATATGTTGCTAACGTATCCATAATTTTTTATGTTCCATGCTTGGTTTTATCTACTTTCTTATGTTTTGTCCATACTTTGGAGTACTTTTCATACACTTTCTTGGACTAATCTATTAACAAGAGCCATAGTGTTAGCTGCCTGTTTTCTGCTGTTTTTGGTTCCATGAAGTCAGAAAATGAATATTCTCGGAATCGGACGGGACAAAACCAAAGTCAGTTTCTCACCGAGGGACACCTGGAGCCAGAATACAAGACGGAGAGGGGCCAGGGGGCGCCACACCACCTGGCCTCATGGCCCAGCCTGGCCGCCAGGTGGTCCGCCTCTGCACCCCTCGGCCCCTTCCGACTATAAGATGCCTCCGATACAGAAACCCTAAGTACCTGATCAAAATTCCACAAAAGAGTCTGTAGCCGCCGTCATCTCCATCCCTAGATCGGGAGGGATCTGAAGCTCTTCCCGGCACCCTCCCGGAGAGGGGACTTCACCCTGGAGGCCTTCTTCATCATCATGCAAGCCTCCGGTGTGATGCGCAAGTAGTTCATCTCTGGACTACGGGTCCATGTAGTAGCTAGATGGCTGGTTCTCCTCGTTTGTGCTATCATGTTTAGATCTTGTGAGCTCCATTCATGATCAAGATCATCTATTTGTAATTCCTACATGTTGTGTTTACGGGGATCCGATTGATATTGAGATGCTATTTCAGATTGATTATTGATTCTATCATGTCTTTATTATTTGTGATCTTGCATACTTTCCGTTGTTAGTAGCTATCTTGGCCAAGTAGATGGTAGCAACTCCAAGAGTTAGTATTTATACTCGATAGTGGGTTCATGCCTCTGGTAATCTGGGGAAGTGAAATAAATCTCTAAGGTACTAGATGTGCTGTTGCTACTAGGGATAAAACAACAATCCTTTGTTCATAGAACAATCATATTGTTTACTTTACACGCAATTCGTAAAGAAATAATCTGTTGCTTGCAACTTAATACTGGAGGGGTTCGGATGATAACCTGAAGGTGGATTATTAGTCATAGATGCAGTTGGATGGTGGTCTATGTATAATGTTGTAATGCCCAATCAAGTCTCAAAGGAGTCAAGATGATTAGTATATGCATATTGCTTTCTCGATGTTTGTCAATTGCCCGCTGTAATTTGTTCACCCAACATGTTATCTATCTTAAGGAGATCCACCACTAGTGAACTATGGACCTAGGTCCTTTCTTTTACAATCAACTGTTTACTGCTTTGTGTTTACTTTCAGCAAACTATTACTTTCTTCCACTCGATACGTTTAATCCTTTGCTTTCAGCAAAACCAATGAGATTAACAACCTCATCGCAAGTTGGGGGGGCAAAGTTCTATGGTTGTGTTGTGCAGGTCTCCACGTTGCTACTGGCACCGGTAGTGCGCCCTGCCAAAGTCCAGCTAGCAACACCTTTGAGGTGTTTCCTTGCTCCTACTGGATTGATAACCTTGCTTTCATAACTGAGGGAAAACTTGATGTTGTGCTCATCATACCTTCCTCTTGGGGTTCCCCAATGCGCCTGCTTGCAAAGCTTGTCGGGGACGAACAAGGAGACTGTGGTGAGCACGATGGTGTCCTTGGTTGACTCGGAGACGGTCCGTGGTGGCGAGGCCAGCAAACTTCGGTGAGCTAAGGTTCAGTGACCCCTCTCTGTGGAGAGTATAAGAGCAAAAGGGAGGGGAAATGGGGATGAGGATGAGCCAGAGCGTCACGATGGCGATCTTATCCCTACAGATGATGGCGGCGAGTATCACGGTGATTGGATGATGTCGATGATGACATCGGGCAGCGGCGAGTCCCCCCATCATGCTTCGTGTGACGCACGGGAAAACACGGCAATTTTGCAGAAAACCCCCTAGCAAATCTTCTGTCTCAGCCCGCGGTCCATCTGTTGTCCCACTTGTCAGCAGGAGAGAGAGAAAGCACATGGGCTGTTGTTGGGCCGAGATGGGCCGTAACAAAGTAAGCGAGATTTGTTGCTGCTACACGGAAGCGTTGAATAGGAACAGGGCTACGGCCTAGTTCTATTTTGTTATTTCCTAATTCTTTTTCTATTTCTGTTTTCTATTTTATTTTTCAATTTACATTTATACAATTATTCAAATATACAAACTTCATTGAATCAACTAGGTTTCGACATGGATTAATGTAACTAACTGGTTTGGTATTCCTTTTTAGAATTTTCACGATTCAATATATAAAGTATTGTTTTATTAGAAAATATTATAGATTAGGATTTTAGGGTGTTTTGGTTTATTATATATAAACCTTATAAAATGATTTTCTTTTCACCATAATAATTGTGATGGTAAGGATTTAAGATAGTTAATGTTTTCCATGGAATATATTCTTACTTAGCATCATATAACAACAATTATATATAATGGTTTAAATTTTAGGGTTCTCAAAGTTTGGAATTTCCTTTATTCAAACTCTACTTAGTTTGTGCGGTTTAGAACTACCATAAAGCAATCTTGGTTAAGTCATTATTCAAGGATAACAATCATTGATGGAGAAAATGAAGATATTCATTTACAAGTAGTTATCATGAGTTTTTAGAACATTTAATAGGCTCACATTCTATTAAGGATATGACTGAAGATTAAGACTAAGACATATTGACATCATGTTTTGTGACCATGGATAATATCTCAACTTAGAGGGAGCTATTGGGATGGCTCTACTAATGTGGTCTTGATGGTTCTATGAGACTAGGTTCTTATTAGGTCTAATAGAACAAAATGGACAAGGCTCTCATCAATACACTCTCAACTGGATTATCTCTTAGAAACCTCATTTGACTAAGAGCCACTATTCTTTGGCTGCCTAAAAATAGGAATTGGTTCCACTGCTAACTTAATTCTAGGGTTTTGGATAAAGAGGTAGACATGGTTATGTTCATGCTTGATAAGACCTTGGTTAAAGGTTCTCAAGAATTCGTATCCTCATGCCTTCACTAAGGTGGTCTTTAGTTAAGGAATTCCTTTCCTAAATATACTCTATATAGATCTCTCATATAATTCACTAAGATATGTTTTGCCTAACTAAACTAGTCATTTGGCTTCACCATATCCATCATCATATGATGACATGGTCATGACACTTCAACATTACTCCTTTATTCTACTCATTGCGTATAACTTCCATTTCTTAGCCACATTTGATGAATCCATCAACGAGCTGCTTCTAACTCCATCCAATAACTCCTTTAAATCCATCTTGCAACTTATTCCAAAGCTTGCTAGATTACAGTTCTCCCTATATCACATGAGATAACAATTCTCTAGAATAGGTATGGTACTACTCCCCATGATACAATTTTGTTCTTGTATTAGCTTGGTTAAACTACTATGCCTCTAACTACACCATACAACTCATATTATATACTTCATCAAACTCTAGCTCGACTTCTCATGATCAAGATCGATGATTCAGCTTACTAAGGTTTTTCCTAATTTGGTATTCTCACAACACTTCTTCATCATCCAGTCATCCATTCTCAAGTGATTTGAGAGTAATGACCACCAACCTTTGATCATACAAAGCTTATGCTTCTAATTGTCTGATCAAGATCTATCATCAACTAAGTAGTAGACATGTACTAGTCTATCTATAAGGCTTATCTTGTTAAGGAATCTTACTCCATATTTGTATCTACTTGGCTTAACAATATTTATTATTTGACATTCTACCATTTCTAGATTTCTTATAACTTCTCAAGTATTAGTTAATTCTTAGGTTTAGATACTTCTTCTAGTTAACTCATGTGTGAGTTAACTCCTCCAACATACAATCGTTTGATCACCACTAAGGATCACAATCCACTGATGATGGCACACTCTACCATAACTAGTTCCTCCTACTTAATAATTTACTTAAGGTCTTTGGAAGGTAAATATAATAGGTCAACGCTAAAGGTTAATAAGTGCTAGGTCAAGAATTGATCACTTAACATTGATGATCAATTGATGGTTAAATAGGAATATCATATATTAATATGACAACAAAGGTATGTGATGGATGATCTTGGCTTGACTTCCTTTTCTACTCTATTTGTGATCAGAGTTAGTGTTTAGGAACTACCATGATACCCATGGTAGGAATAACTTATGGCAACCATGTGTATCAAGGTTTAGTTATTGTGTTTATTTTCTTGGAGTTATATACTTGATTGAGTATTCAAGAGTTGTTATAATGAATACCCTGATATGATCTCTATAAGATCCTTTATTATTCATTAAATAATGTGTTATGGGTTTAGCTTGATTCCCTTTGATCTACCCATAGATCAAATTATAGTACCCAAAGATAAGGTTTTAGCAAAGGTCATATTGAAACTTATCGCAATCAGCTCGATGATCTACTTTAGTTCCACCAAGTTAAGAGAAGCTTCAATCACTTTGACAGGTTTTATTCAAAAGCGCGAAAATTATCCAGATTTTCTATGCATGAATGCAATGCACACACCTCATCTCAGCTTATTTCTAAGCTCTAATGCTGGGATGTTACACAGGGCCTCGACATTCATGCTCCAACTGTCGCTGCCACCAGAGTGCTTCAACCGAGTGCCAGCCCGACATGGAGTCTGTGACCCCAAGCGCGAAGCGCTCTAGAAGCTTCACCCTCCTAGACCAATTTGCGTCGTTGAGGATGAGGATGAAGTCAATGACCCTCTCTATCCTGTCCTCAATCGTCACCGTGATGATCAGAGGGGACGGAGGAAGGGCAGATGCCGGCTCCAAACCACCGTCTCGACCTCTGTTGTGGCTCCTGCCTCGTCTGCGACAGCTTCCACAAGGACGGCCGCGGCCTCGCTTCACCGGTGCTCCCTCGGCGACTACGGCAGCCGTAGTGAATGAACATGTACCGCCGCGACCGGAGCCGCGCGGTCGCCCCGACCGCACTTCCCCGGCGGGGTTTCCAACACCTCCACCATCATGGCTTTGCCCTTCTCAGCAGCGGAGGATCGCTTCGGCGACATGGGAGGAAGCTTCGACCCGGCCTAAGAGTTGGGAAGAAAGAAGAGGGAGCAGAGTAAGTGGCGATCAAGGAGAAGGGCCTCAAAGCTTTGCCCACATTTATCAAGGATGAAGGACCCTCCTTCGCCTCGAGTGAAGGGCATTAACTGTTGGGTCCGCAGCATAGAAAACAAAAAATTTCCTACGATGAGAACTATACGCCAAGATCTATCTACTAGATACAGAGCAACGGGTGGACATACATCCATGGAGAACTTACCCTCGAAGACAACGAGCTTTGTTAACGAGTAGGAACTCGTGGTTGATGTAGTCGTACACTTGCCGATCTCAAGATCGTGAGGAAGTCTGAGTGTCGCAACTCAGCAGCGCATCCGCACTCGCACACACGTTCAAGCCACCGGACAACCTCCACCTCCTCGCTCCAGCGATCCAGCGGAAGAAGCAACTCCTTCCAAACAAATGCCACGGGGAACATGTATCTCGCTAATCCGAGACCATGGGGGAATAATTTTAGAGGGGGAGAGAGATCCTTCACAAGGAGGTGTGTGGATGAAGGAGGGAATGGGTGGCCTTTTATAGGAGGAGGGGGGTGACCCCTCTCTCCATGGCCGACGCATGGGGGGTGACCCCTCACCTCCCCCATTCATGTGGTGGTAACCCCTCCACATTAAAATGCCTCTTCACATTCCCTTTTAAAGTCTCCACTTTAAATGCATTAAGTTTCTCCAAATTTAATGCTCTCTCATTTAATAAAACTCTTTTATTAAATTTATTCAGAATTTTGTTAATTACTTTAATTAACAAACATTCTATATAGCCTTGCAATATTTCAATATCACATGCAGAACCACTTTACGCAATTTCACCAAACAATTTCCGGTTTCTATTGAAACAATTCCTGCGCTTTGCAATTCTTTAAATACGAAACATATGTGCTCCAAAATGGTGTCCGTAACTCTTAAGTGTGCCACCCTACGGTTCGCGAATAATGCAAACATGATCGAGACCATTCTCCGATCAATAATCAGCGGAGGACACGAGATCTGTCTTGACTCCTACACATTCAACGATGACTCTGTGATCGTGAGAACCTTTAACGCTTGTAACTAAATCCCTTTGTCTCTCGATATATTACATGTCCGAGATTCGATCATCGGTATCTCCATACCTAGTTTGATCTCGTTATCATGCACTCTTTTCTCGTTCCCGTGATATAACATTCTAGTGATCACATCACTTGCTTGCAAGCTATCCTAATGTGATATCACCGAGAGGGCCCAGAGTATATCTATCCGTCATCTGGATTGACAAATTCCACTCTTGATCCATGAGCCTCAACATAACACCTTCGTAGCACTGAACCCATCTTTATAGTCACCCTGTTACGGTGTGACGTTTGATGTTATCAAGATACTCTTCCGGTGTTAGCAATTAACATGATCTCATGGTCTAAGGATAAATATTACTTCGTATGATGTTATAGCAATATAAACACAATGACTTGATCGTAATGCTATACTTCGGATGAATGTTCATCACATCATTCCACAAATGCTGTGACCTTTTTATTAACAACATCTAATGTCCATGATCAGGAAACCTTGATCATCTTGTTAATCAACAAGCTAGTCTATAAGAGAGGCATGACTAGGAACCCTTTTTGTTTATTAAACACACATGTATTGATGTTTCCTATCAATACAATTATAGCATGCAAAATAAACATCTATCATATACAAGGAATACATAATAACAACTTTATTATTGCCTCTCAGGGCATATTTCCTTCAGTCTCCCACTTGCACTAGAGACAATAATCTAATTTATATAGTGATAAATCTAACACCCATGGAGTTCTGGTGTTGATCATGTTTTGCCCTAGGGAGTACTTTAGTCAACGGATCTACTACATTCAGGTCCGTGTGCACTTTACAAATCTTTATATCTCCATCCTTGACATGCTCGCGGATGGAGTGAAACCGGCGCTTAATATGCTTGGAATTCTTGTGAGACCTTGGTTCCTTGGCGTTGGCTATGGCTCCATTGTTGTCACAATAGATCACCATCGGGTCCAACACACTGGGAACCACACCTAGTTCCGTTATGAACTCCTTCATCCAAACCGCTTCCTGCGCTGCTTCTGAAGCAGCAACATATTCCGCCTCCGTTGTTGATCCAGCTACCACAGGTTGTTTGGAGCTCCTCCAACTAACTGCTGCTCCGTTCAAGAGAAATACGTATCCGGATTGAGACTTAGAGTCATCCGGATCAGTGTCAAAGCTAGCATCGACATAACACTTAGCGACTAGCTCTTCTTCACCTCAGATACAGAAACATATCCTTAGTTCTTCTCAAGTACTTAAGGATATTCTTGACCGCTATCCATGTTCGAACACGGATCAGTTGGTACCTACTAGTCAAACTAATAGCATGTGCCACATCCGGTCTTGTACATAGCATGGCATACATTATAGAGCCTATGGCTAAGGCATAGGGATCTTATCCATTATCTCTCTTTCTTCCGTGAAGACGGACTTTGAGTCTTACTCAATGTCTTGCCTTGCAACATAGGTAAGAACCCCTTCTTACTTCCGTCCATATTAAACTTCTTTAATATCTTATCAAGGTATGTACTCTGCGATAGCCCAATTAGGCGTCTTGATCTATCTCTATAGATTTTAATGCCTAATATATATGAAGCTTCACCAAGGTCCTTCATCGAAAATTTGCTGTTTAGATAACTTTTAACACTGTTTAAAAGATCTAAATCATTTCCAATCAATAATATGTCATCCACATATAATATCAGAAATGCCACATTGCTCCCACTCACTTTCTTGTAAATACAAGCCTCTCCATAAGTTTGGACAAATCCAAACTCTTTGATCACCTCATCAAAGCGGAGATTCCAACTCCGGGATGCTTGCTTCAGTCCATAGATGGATCGCTGAAGTTTGCACACCTTATCAGCATCCTTAGGATCGACAAAACCCTGAGGTTGTATCATATACAACTCTTCTTCAACATTACCATTGAGGAACGCAGTTTTGACATCCATCTGCCATATTTCATAATCAAAATATGCAGCAATTGCTAACATAATCCTAACCGACTTAAGCATCGCTACGGGAGAGAATGTATCATCATAGTCAACTCCTTGAATTTGTCGAAACCCCTTTGCGACAAGTCGAGCCTTATAGATGGTCACATTACCATCAGCATCAGTTTTTATTTTGAAAATCCATTTATTATCAACGGCCTTTCGGTCGTGAGGTAAGTCCACCAAGGTCCAAACCTGGTTTTCGTACATGGATTCCATCTCGGATTTCATGGCTTCTAGCCATTTGTTGGAATCAGGGCTCATCATCGCTTCTTCATACGTCACAGGGTCATGTATTTCATCAATCATGAAATTCATAACAGGATTGCCGTCTGATTCAGAGGCTGCGTGTCCTGCTTGACCTGCGAGGTTCGGTAGTGTCCTCTTTCGGAGTTTCATGATCAATATCATTAGCTCTCTCTTCATTAGGGTAAGTCAACTCCGAAACAACTTTTGGAGCTGTGCTACTCGCCATTTCATGAAGAGAAGGTTCAATAACCTCTTCGAGTTCTACCTTCCGACTACTCACACCTTTCGCGAGAAACTCCTTCTCAAGAAAGGATCCATTCTTGGCAACAAAGACCTTGCCCTCAGATCTGTGATAGAAGGTATACCCAATCGTTTCCTTAGGGTATCCTATGAAGACGCATTTTTTCGCTTTGGGTTCGAGTTTATCCGGTTGAAGTTTCTTCACATAAACATCGCATCCCCAAACTTTAAGAAATGACAGCTTAGGTTTGTTTCCAAACCATAATTCATACGGTGTCTTTTCAACGGATTTAGATGGTGCCCTATTTAAAGTGAATGTAGCGGTTTCCAGTGCATAACCCCAAAATGACAGTGGCAAGTCAGTCAGAGACATCATAGATCGAACCATATCCAATAAGGTACGATTACGACGTTCTGACACACCATTACGTTGTGGTGTTTCGGCAGGCATGAGTTGTGAAACTATTTCACAGTCTTTCATATGTGTGCTAAACTCGTAACTAAGATACTCTCCTCCACGGTCGGACCGAAATTTGATCTTTCTGTTACGATGATTTTCCACTTCATTATGAAATTCCTTGAACTTTTCAAAAGTTTCAGACTTGTGTTTCATCAAATAGATATACCCATATCTACTCAAATCATCCGTGAAAGTAACAAAATAACGATATCCACCTCGCGCCGACACACTCATTGGTCCACACACATCAGTATGTATGATTTCCAATAGATCTGTCACCCGTTCCATTGAACCGGAAAACGGTGTTCTAGTCATCTTGCCCATAAGGCATGGCTCACATGTATCAAATGATTCAAAATCAAGTGATTCCAAAAGTCCATCAGAATGGAGTTTCTTCATGCGTTTAACGCCAATATGACCTAGATGGCAGTGCCACATATATGTAGATATATCATTATCAAGTTTAATTCTTTTAGCATCAACATTATGAATATGCGTAATACTACTATCGAGATCCAACAGAAATAAACCATTCAACACAGGTGCATGACCATAAAAGATATTATTCATATAAATAGAACAACCATTGTTTTCAGACTTAAATGAATAACCACTTTGCATCAAATACGATCCGGATACAATGTTCATGCTCAGTGAAGGCACCAAATAACAATTATTTAGGTTTATAACTAATCCCGATGGCATATGGAGAGGCAGCGTTCCGACGGCGATCACATCAACTCTTGATCCATTGCCGACCCGCATCGTGACCTCATCCCTTGCTAGTTGTCGCTTGTTTCGCAGCCCCTGAACCGAGTTACATATATTAGCAACCGATCCCGTATCAAATACCCAGGTGCTACTGCGAGTACTAGTCAAGTACACATCAATAACATGTATATCACATATACCTTTGTTTGCCTTGCCGGACTTCTTGTCCGCCAAATACTTGGGGCGATTAAGCTTGAATAGCTACCCCTTGCAATAGTAGCACTCGGTGTCAGACTTAGGGCCAGCTCGGGGTTTCTTTTCAGGCGTACCAAAAGACTTGCCACCCTTCTTTCCCTTGTGCTTGCCTTTCTTGTCCTTCTTGAAACCGGTGGTCCTATTGATCATCAACACTTGATGTTATTTCCTAATCTCCACTTCTGCAGTCTTAAGCATTAACAGAAGCTCGAGAAGAGACTTCTTCATGCCCTGCTTATTATAGTTCATCACGAAGCTCTTGTAGCTAGGTGGCAGAGCTTGGAGAACACGATGTATGCCTAAGTCAATGGGAATCGTTATTCCCAAGGACACAAGCTTATCGGCGCATCTGGACATTTTGAGTACGTGCTCACTAGCAGCTGTTTTCCTCCATCATGCAGCTAAAGAACTTTTCTCAGCATTATAACTCTCACGGCAGCATGGGTATCGAAAATCATTTTCAATTCTCCCATGGTATCAAAGGCATTGCCATTTTCAAACGCTTTCAAGTTCTGGCTCTAGCCCATACAAGATGCCGCAAATGAACTAAGTTGTGGTCCTCTGACGAGTTATATAGATGTTCTTTTCCTCGTCAGGCATCAGAGCTGGTGGGGCCTAGCGCATCTAGCACATATTGCTTTTGTGCAGCAGTGAGGAGAATCCTCAAATTCATAGCCCAGTTTGTGAAGTTGCTACCATTCGCAGCAAGTTTCTCTTTCTCCATGAACACATCGAAATTAAAAAGCAGGTGGTGCCATCTACAACAGAATTTGTAAAGTATATTTAGACTAAGTTTATGATAGATTGAGTTCAACTAATACAAATTACTAATGAACTCCCACTCAAAAACGACATCCCTCGTGTCCTTTTGGTGATTACATGAACCAAATCCACTATACCAAGTCCGATCATCACGTGAGTCGGTGTAGCTTCAAAGGCGAGCATCTATATGGGCATCATATCAACTATATGACTCATGCTTAACCTTTCGGTCCGTGTTCCGAGGACATGTCTGTACATGCTAGGCTCGTCAAGTAAGAACCTTAGTATTTGCGTGTGTAAAACTGTCTTACACCCGTTGTATGAAAGCGTAGAGTTGAGAACACCCGATCATCACGTGATGCCTCAAAACACGATCCACAAAACGGTGCATACTTCAGGAAGAACACATTTTATCTTGATATCTAAATGAGGGATCATCTTATAATGCTACCAAACGCGCCAAACTAGCAATATAAGATGCTAACATCTAATGTGTGAAGTGAGGTGATATCGTCCATGCATTTGATCTCTATCATTTGCATCGTGGTATGATCTCTATCATTCCTTTGTGTGTAAGGCCAAGGTCTATGGAACTTACACGTTAAGTGAGTTGTAAGAGTATCTATTATACATCTACTTACAACAATACCATATCAAAACACTAGCCCAAAGAACGATCTAAACTAGACGCCTCTAATTTATCAATTGCAAGTTTTACGTGGCTTAGGGCTTTCAGAGATAGAACCTGTCTAACCTACGAACATGAACCACAACGAGGATAACCAAGTTATTAGCAACTCGTAAATCAGATATTGACTATAGTAGGAGAGACAGACACCCGCCAGCCACTTATGCAAAACAAGTTGCATGTCAGTCGTGGAACCGGTCTCATGTACGATGACATGTAAGGTTGGTCCGGGCCGCTTCATCCCACTATGCCACCAATATCCAAAGTACATAGAAGATGCAATAACATGATCATCATTGCCCACATATAAACATATGTGTACTACCTGTGCAAAGCACCTACGCATAGATCAGGCTCTGATACCACTGTTGGGTCCGCAGCATAGAAAACAAAAAAAATCCTATGATGAGAACTATACGCCAAGATCTATCTACTAGATACAGAGCAACGGGTGGACATACATCCATGGAGAACTTACCCTTGAAGACAACGAGCTTTGTTAACGAGTAGGAACTCGTGGTTGATGTAGTCGTACACTTGCTGATCTCAAGATCGTGAGGAAGTCCGAGCACCACAACTCAGCAGCGCATCCGCACTCGCACACACGTCCAAGCCACCGGACAACCTCCACCTCCTTGCTCCAGCGATCCAGCGGAAGCAAAGAACTCCTTCCGCATTTAAATGCCACCGGGAACATGTATCTCGCTAATCCGAGACCATGGGGGAATAATTCTATAGGGGGAGAGAGATCCTTCACAAGGAGGTGTGTGGATAAAGGAGGGAATGGGTGGCCTTTTATAGGAGGAGGGGGGTACCCCCTCTCCATAACTTGGCAAGCATGGGGGTGACCCCTCACCTCCCCCATTCATGTGGTGGTAACCCCTCCACATTAAAATGCCTCTTCACATTCCCTTTTAAAGTATCCACTTTAAATGCATTAAGTTTCTCCAAATTTAATGATCTCTCATTTAATAAAACTCTTTTATTAAATTTATTCAGAATTTTGTTAATTACTTTAATTAACAAACATTCACATATAGCCCCTTGCAATATTTCAATATCACATGCAGAACCACTTTCTGCAATTTCACCCGAAACAATTTCCGGTTTCTATTGAAACAATTCCTGCGCTTTGCAATTCTTTCGTCTGAAACATATGTGCTCCAAAATGGTGTCCGGTAAATCTTAAGTGTGACACCCTACGGTTCACGAATAATGCAGACATGATCGAGACCCTTCATGATCAATAATCAGCTGGGACACGGAGATCCGTGACGACTCCTACACATTCAACGATGACTCCTGTGATCGTGAGAACCTTTAACGCTTGTAACTAAATCCCTTTGTCTCTCGATATATTACATGTCCGAGATTCGATCATCGGTATCTCCATACCTAGTTTGATCTCGTTACCGACATGCACTCTTTTCTTGTTCCCGTGATATAACATTCTAGTGATCACATCACTTGCTTGCAAGCTATCCTAATGTGATATCACCGAGAGGACCCAGAGTATATCTATCTGTCATCTGGATTGAAAAATTCCACTCTTGATCCATGAGCCTCAACATAACACCTTCGTAGCACTGAACCCATCTTTATAGTCACCCTGTTACGGTGTGACGTTTGATGTTATCAAGATACTCTTCCGGTGTTAGCAATTAACATGATCTCATGGTCTAAGGATAAAGATTACTTCGTATGATGTTATAGCAATATAAACACAATGACTTGATCGTAATGCTATACTTCGGATGAATGTTCATCACATCATTCCACAAATGTTGTGACCTTGTTATTAACAACATCCAATGTCCATGATCAGGAAACCTTGATCATCTTGTTAATCAACAAGCTAGTCTATAAGAGAGGCATGACTAGGAACCCTTTTTGTTTATTAAACACACATGTATTGATGTATCCTATCAATACAATTATAGCATGCAAAATAAACATCTATCATATACAAGGAATACATAATAACAACATTATTATTGCCTCTCAGGGCATATTTCCTTCATTAACCACTAGTCTACCACACGTATCATCAATCGTGTGGGGGGCAACCCCCAAGGCGCGACAAGCCATGTGGGGCCGCCTGATCTAACGATGTGAATCACACAACCGCTTGGTGTGCATGGCCAGGATACAGTGTGGAAGTAACCCTACACTGGAGAAGGCAGAGGCAGCAGCCCCGCCGACCATTTGGGGCCCTTGCCCCTTCATGATCATCAAAGGACACGTGCAAGGCAAGCACCCGAGGGCTACTGTTGGGTCAATGACAACCGGGGTACCCTGACCCACCGGTCGCTGGGCCCTCTACTAGAGAGTCAACAGCCTCGCGAGGTCACCACACCCCGCGGTAATCCCTCATGAGCTGGAGGCGAAACGAGAAGCCCTTCATAAGATATGTCTCCAAGAGAGAGGCTCCTCGAAGAGGCGCCCCTATCAAGAGAGCCTCAAATTCTCTCCCAGTGTGGAGCGAGGGTGTTAATGTAATCTTTCCTCAAAGGAAGGAATACGACAAGACCAATGGGTGGTCCACGGAGACACAAACTGTGCAGTCTGCTTTGGAAAAGAAGAAGTGTTGTCTTGCCCCTTTGGTGATAAGGAAGGACCAAGAGTACCAACATCACCACCGCTCTTTGTTTGTTACTTTGGTGTAAGAGGGCGCCGGTGAGCTCCGCACAGCGGGCAGATGTTAACGGCGGCCTCATCTTTAAAATGGACGGGTGATGACTGTAAGTGCACACATCATTTGTAGCTAGTTTCGAAATAAAGATATCCATCCCACAGGGAGCAGGAGTCTGAAGTCTAATAACTCTTGAATTAAATATTGCAATAGAAATGCTAAATAAAGTTCTAAGTAACAAGATAAAATGCGAGTATTGTATCAAAAGGTGTTTTTGGGTTTTTAGTATAAGAGAACAATACGTAAAGTAAAGTAACTAAACACAGAAACTAAGTATCCCGTATGTAAAAGAGATTTAGAACTACAATTGTTGGGGATATACTTTCCGGGTATCCTCACAGTTCCTCACTGACCAGGGTGGCCCACTTTAGGTTAGAGCTTTGCTTCACGGGTGGCCTAGTCAGGGAGAAAGATGGAGTCCAATCTGGCTACGGGAAGGCCCAGAAGACTTACCGACTTAGGCCCATAGTGTTACCTATAGTTCAAGATGTACTCTGTAACCGACTCTTAGTCGTAGCCGGATAGATCTCTCTTGTAAACCCTAGGCCGGATAACTATATAAGCCGTCCTAGGGAGAGCCTTTAGGGCACACACCCAACACTTTAGATCCTCAACTCGCATAGGCGAAACCCTTGTAACCCATATTCCGGCTCTGCCGTATTACTGGATTGCTAGCAGGAGTAGGATCCGTCCAAAACCGGCGGATTCGAACATGGGTAAACTTGTGCGCTCACCGTCCCGGAACACCGTACGTCTCACACCCCTCTCTTCCGCACGCCTCAAGGACCCCCTCATGGCGTACTTGTCATCAATCCGACGATAGTTGGCGCCCACCATGGGGCAAGTGAGCTTCGGATCTGCGTTCCAAGCGGAATCCGCAAGAATCAGAATCGGCGAGACTATCACCGTCGGTCGCATCCTCTATGCCAGTGACGTCCCTCTCATCGTTCTCGACGAGACTTGGATCCTGGCTAGGGAGGCTGTGAATGCCTATACAATCATGTCTTTCGGCGAGATCGATGTTTACATCGGTTTCGCTGAACCTGCCCCACCCACCCTAGCGGTGATGATAGAGGCAGAAGAATCTTCTGGGTCCCCTCTGTCCGCGGAGGCGGCAGAGTTCCGGATCTCAGAAAACCCTAAACCCACCTAGCCCGCACCAGTTGCGGAGATAGTGGAGAAATCTGAGCCTGAAGAAGACCTAGCGGTTCAAGTCGAATCTGGAGTGGATCTCCTTGGAGAAGCCGTATCCCAGATCGACCCACCCGTGGAATTCAAAATTCAGGAGGAGCAAATCAACGACACTGATTCCGGCTCTGATGACGCCGGGACAGACAGGCCTTTCCTCAGGTACACACTACAACGTATGATACTACAAGATGCAAGCACAGATGCAATCCTCGAGACCATCAAAAGTTTCGACATGGCTGACCACGAAAGCCGCAGGTACCTCAGGAAGCACGCATCGCACTTTGTCAGATATGTAGGATCCGGATCCGGCTCTGCCAATGCTGGAGAAAACACCGACTCTGTGCTGGAGGCAATTGGAACAAACACCGACATACCCGCATCCTCGGATGAATCGATGACGTCGGCAGATTTCCGAAAGTTCTCCGCAGAGTATGAAGAGGAGTATAACTCCAAAACTGCAGAAGAAGGAGAAGCCATGGATGAAGGATCCGGAGAACACTCTCCCAAAGCGCAGGATGACATGGACGTCGGAGATAATCCCGAAGTCCAGATGTCCGAAAGTACCGATCAAAGCTTGACTCCGGGAAACGGACCCAAAGCCGTCTTTGCTACCGGCGCTGCCAAGAAGGCAAAGAAGAAGAACAAGAAGAACAAGACCTCGGCAAAAGACCCTCTGGTAGAGGAGGTGATTGCCGAGGAATACGAAGAAGACTCGGATGGAGCACTTATCCCAGAAGAGCCAAAAAAGAAGAATCGGTGGATGGACACGTGATCACCGAAGGTGCGCGTAAACTCATCGATGCTGCACTAACCACACCTATCCCTACAGCTGCAGAACTTACTGCTGAAGAACTGGATGAAAGGGCCCAAGCCCTAGAAGCGCGTCATCAACAACTCCTAGATGAAGCCAAAAACATCCAGGAGGAGAAGAAACGCATGGCAACCAAGGATTACATGTCTCGGTTGCATCAAAAGACACGGAAGCGTCACACCAATGACGACCAATTACCACATATCCGTGCCATCCTTTTCGAAGATGAGATGGGGAAGCCACAGAAAGATAGCAAAGGAGATTAGGTATATCCAACCCCAGTACAGAATACCATGGCGGCCCGAGAAATTCTATCGGGTAATCCAGGACTGGAGGAAATCCAGTTGGGAATCAAACTACTCAACAAGGGACTGGAGTAGCAAAATGTCGCCATGTCCAGAAGTCAAAAACTGGTCTCAGATTCTGACCAATGTCGCACAGATCCGGCATGGGCGGACATAAGACCCCAGCGCGTCCCGGAGCAGTATCATCGCCCCGAGCACCAGGAAGACAATTACTCAAGAACCGGATCGTTAGGACAGCACCGCAGGACTACGCGTGACTGGAGCAACGTCGTCCCAGCGGCCGAGAAAGAGGCCATCGCTGCTCTGAATCCGAGGAATCCTCCTCGACGAGAGTCTAACGATCGAAAGGGATAAGATAAAGAGAAACGTCGGGAGGAGGATCGTCAAAAAATGCCACCTCCTAGACATGCAAGCCGTCCGACTGAGCCTCACCGTAGCGGGAACGAGGGACGAGGGAACGATGGAAACCATGCTGGGACAAGCCGGCAGGGGGCTCGTCGTAGTCAAGACTCTCCCCGGAACCAGAATAATGACACTCCGGACGGAGGTCGGTGATCAGCCGGAAATAATCCAGCTGCCCCACTCTCCCCACCAAGCAGTCATCACAACGGCTCTCAAAGGGGTCATGGAGGACGACGTGACGGAGGAGGCGGTGGCATAAGCCGAAGTCCGGCTCCAAGGCACCGCAGCCACAGCCGACATTTGGGACGATCACTATCCCCGAACGATGCAAGGCACAGGATCAACTCCAACATAGAGGCGCGGCGCTATGAAAACAATGATATCTACGTGGGCCTAAAGTGCTTCGGACCACGCATCAGAGCTACAAGATTCCCGGAAGGATTTGCTATTTCAAGACATATCCAAGCCTACGACGGCATTGCTCGGGCAGATACCTGGCTACAGGATTTCTTCCAAGCTTGCTGCATCGCCAAAGGAGGAAACAGCCTGGTCGCAACCCGATATCTCCCACTTATGTTGCGGAAGACGGCACGATCATGGCTTAATGAACTTACGGAGAACACCATCCACAACTGGTATGACATGCAAAGTGCATTCTTTCGGAATTTCGAAGGCACATATTGGAGGCCTTGTACGGTCGGAGACCTACAGCGTTGCACCTAGAAGGCTGGAGAAACTTGCCGAGATTACCTCGGATGATGGATCGACACCAAGAACTCCTGTGAAGGAGTAAATGATCAAAATGCGATTGAAGCTTTCATCGCAGGTCTCCCAATTGGTCTACTGCGCCATCGCTTGAAGTGCGACAAGGTCACTAATTTGGGAGAGATGATAGAAACAGCAAGCAAGTATGCAGATGCCAACGACAATGTAAAGGGATTGCTCAATGCACTAGCTGTGCCTCAGTCGGCAAAACAACCAAAGCAACAAGCTCAGAAGCGCAAAATACCTCGGAAGAGAAACCCAACATGGAAACAGGAGTGGTCACTGCTACTTTCGGGTCTGGATGACGAGGAGGACGCGGCGGAGGCTGGGGTGTGGTCGGGGGACTTCAAGGGTCTAGGGTAGAGGAGAACAGCAACCAGGCAAAACCTACTCTTGGGACGACATTGCTAATAACCCATGTGTGCATCACCTAGACGCCAATGGGGGCTCGTCCCACACCAACGCCGAATGTCGTTTCAATGACGACATCAAAAGAGATGACACCGCGGGCTACAAAGCTAAGCGGAAGAAGGGAAAGAAGAATCCCGAAAAATAAAAAGAGACCAAGGAAGATTCTGACATGGAGTAAGCTGATGCTTCAAATCCCAAGCCGGAAGGGAAGAAAACTTTTCCCACCAAGAAGGACACTTATGTCACTTTCCTCGGATCTCAACCAGCAAAGGTCAAGAAAGCAGTTCTGCACGAACTCAATGCAATAGTTCCGGCTGTCCCCCAATATCTGGACTGGTCGAAAGTGGCAATCACATTTGACCGCGCTGATCATCCGCCTAAGTTGCATAGGCGAGGAAAATACGCCTTAATCGTCAATCCATTAATTGACGGTTATGGTTTCTCCAAGACCCTCATGGACGGTGGTAGTAGTATCAATATTCTCTATGTCGAGACACTACACCGGATGAGGATCTCGGAAACTCAGCTGAATCATAGCTCTATGATCTTTCACGGAGTCGTCCCAGGAAGACAAGCTAATTCCCTGGGAGAGATCACTTTGGATGTTACCTTTGGAACTCCAAAGAACTATCGAACGGAGGCACTTTCCTTCGAAGTGGTCCCGTTCAAGAGCGCGTACCACGCTATATTCGGACGTCCGGCTTACTGGGCTTTATGGCTTGTCCGTGTTACATTTACAATATGATGAAAATTCCAGGTCCCAACAGCGTGATCACCATAAGGGGAGACCCGAAGAAAGCACGAGAGTGCGAGGATGGAAATGTCGCCTTTGCTGAAGCCGTGCTGCACGCCCAGGAGTACCAAGAGATCAAGAAGAGCATAGATCCGTCTAAGATGCCCGCAACGAAGAAGGAGGTGACAAAGCCAAATCCGGAGTTCAAGGCATCAGAAGAGACGAAGAAGACACCGTTGAAGGATGATGACCCCTCCAAGGTGACCCAGATAGGCGTAGGCCTAGGTAGCGCATAGGAAAGCGCGCTCGTCAAGTTTCTCCAAGCAAATCAAGATATCTTCGCATGGCAGCCATCTGACATGACCGGAGTACCTAGGGAACTTGCCGAGCACTCTCTAAATGTAAAGCCGAACGCTAAACCCGTCAAACAGTCCCTACGATGATTTGGCGATGAAAAGCGTAAGGCAATAGCTAAGGAACTAGCACGGCTTGAGTTAGCCGGATTCATAGAAGAGGTTATCCACACTGAGTGGTCGGCCAATCCTGTAATGGTCCCTAAAAAGGACACCACTGATTTAAGGATGTGTGTTGATTATACTGCCTTGAACAAGGCTTGTCCAAAAGATCCCTTCGCTCTGCCTAGAATTGATCAAGTCATCGATTCTACGGCAGGCTCGGAACTCCTCTGATTTCTTGACGCATATTCCGGTTATCACCAAATCTAGATGAAGGAATCTGACAAAGTCAAAACTTCATTCATAACCCCCTTTGGAACCTTCTGTTTTGTTACGATGCCCTTTGGGTTGAAGAACGCAGGAGCTACGTACCAGCGCACGATGCAGCGTTGCCTCCATGACCAACTCGGATGCAATGTACATGCATACGTGGATGATATTGTAGTAATGTCCAAAAAGAAGGAAATATTGATTTCCGACTTGGAGGAAACATTTGCCAACCTACGAAAATACAACATCATGCTTAACCCGAAGAAGTGCTTCTTTGGAATACCAGCCGGAAAATTGTTAGGTTTCATCGTGTCTCAAAGAGGCATAGAGGTGAATCGGGACAAAATCAAGGCTATACTCAATATTTCCAGGGCAACTCGCCTGAAGGACGTAAAAAGATTAACTGGTTGCATCGCTGCGGTCAGTCGATTTGTAAGCCGGCTTGGTGAAAGAGCCGCACCATTATATAAACTTCTGAAAAAGACTAAAGATTTTATTTGGACTAATGAAGCTGAAGCTGCGCTACAAGACCTGAAGAAAGTACTCTCATCTGCTCCTATCCTTGTAGCACCGGAACCTCAGGAACCGATCTTGCTTTATCTTGCTGCGACAAATAAGGTCGTTAGTATCGTCATGGTGGTGGAGAGACCAGAGGAAAATCAGGAACATCTGGTGCAGCGTCCGACTTACTTTGTCAGTGAGGTCCTGACAGAATCGAAACAGCGGTATCCGCATTATCAAAATTTGGCTTATGGTGTTTTTCTAGCATCTTGTAAGTTACGACACTATTTTCAGGAGCATCCAATTACCGTGGTGACCACAGCTCCCATGAGAGACATAATCAACAACAGTGACGCCACAGGACGCGTCGCCAAATGGGGCATAGAGCTTTCAGCTTTTGATATTGAGTATAAACCTCGGACAGCAATCAAATCCCAGATCCTTGCTAACTTTGTCGTTGATTGGACAAAGACGAAGGAGAACATGATCCTCCCAGAGTCGGAATATTGGACCCTCTTTTTCGATGGGTCTAAGGCTCGAGGGGGCTCGGGGGCTAGCGTGGTGCTCAAATCACCCCAAGGAGATAAACTTTTATACGTGTTGCAGATCCACTTCATAGCGACAAACAATATTGCCGAATATGAAGCACTGCTACATGGAATCCGGATTGCTAAGGATATTGGCATCCGAAGTTTGATGTGTTATGGAGATTCGGATCTTGTTGCTCAACAAGTGTCGGATATTTGTAATGCAAATAAACACATGGCAGCATATAAAGCTGTCGTGGATGATTTATCTAAATCGTTCGAAGGGTTTGAAGTTCAACACATCCCTCGAGCAGAAAATGAGGAAGCAGACGCATTATCTCGGATAGGTTTTGCGCAGAAAGAGGTCCCGGATGGCGATTTTTTAGAGAACCTCAAAGTTCCCTCAATAAAGGGAATAGATGAGGAATATCCAACCAAATCCGACTCACCTTTGATAGCAGTTCTGGCTGTAATTCCCAGCTGGACTCAACCCTACCTCGATTATTTGGTAGATGGCAAATTACCCGAAGACGAGGTTCTGAGCCAGCAGATTATCCGACGAGCAAAAGCCTATACCATTATTAAAGGTGAGCTCTATAAGCGGAGTGTTTCTGGGGGTTTTCAGCGCTGTGTATCTCCAGAAGAAGGAGTGGAAATCTTAAGAGAAATCCATGAAGGCGAGTGTGGTCACCACGCTGCAGCCAAATCTTTAGTGGCAAAAGCTTTTAGACACGGATTTTTCCGCTTACGCTCGTGCAGATGTCGAACGATTAGTCAAGACATGCAAAGGCTGCCAAAAGTACGCCAAACAAGCTCATGTTCTGGCTGATCAGTTGCGAACAATACCTATAACATGGCCCTTTGTGGTCTGGGGGCTTGATATGGTATGACCTTTTAAGCAAGCTCCAAGTGGATTCACTCACCTCTTAGTGATGGTGGATAAATTCACTAAATGGATTGAAGCTAAAGCTGTCACTAGTTCTGATGGAGCAACAGCCAAAAGATTTGTCAAGGATGTTATAATCCGGTATGGTTATCCACATAGCATTATCATGGACAACGGGAGTAACTTTTCTATGGGAGAATTGGCTGAATTCTACAATGAGCAAAATATCCGGCTTGACATTGCGTCAGTCGCACATCCATAGGCTAACGGACAAGTCAAAAGAACAAATGGTTTAATCCTACAAGGCCTAAAACCGAGACTCGAAGCACCACTACGACGTGATGCGGGGGCTTGGGCAGAGGAATTACCCTCTGTAATATGGAGTTTACGAACGACTTCGAATAGGTTAACCAGATACACACCTTTCTTCTTGGTCTATGGCATAGAAGCAGTTCTTTTTAGTGATTTGATTCACACGTCTCCTCGAGTGGCCGTGTATATTGAGGAGGATGCCGAGATTTCTCGACAAAATGATCTCGACTTAGTCGAAGAAGTTCGCGTCATTGCTGAAATGAGATCTATAGCCTATCAGCAGAAGTTACGCAAGTATCATAGCCAGAGAGTCTGAAATAGATCTTTCAATAAAGGTGATTTGGTTCTCCGGCTTGTGCAACAAAGAAAGCACAAACTTTCCCTAGTATGGGAAGGGCCCTTTTTAGTTAGTCGAGTATTGCACAATGGATCGTACTACTTAACTGACATGAGGCCAGTCAAAGAAAGACCTGCTACTAAGAAGAGAAAGAGAGCTGGAGGCAGTACAAATCCGGATGAGTTAGATAGACCATGGAATATTGCTCAGCTACGTCCCTTTTATTCTTAGTTTGTCCTTCTTTATAAACATATATGTACATGTTCTGTGAGAAATAAAAATTTTGGTAGCCTCAATTTTATCTGAGAAGTTTTTACCATCTTATTTCCGAATGATCATGTCATAGTCGAAAATCCCAGAATGCTTGAAAGTACTTTATGCTCATGCTCGTTCTGGTCTAGATTTCCGATTCTAAAACTGCTACCCTCGAGTATAACTCTAAAAATTTCTAGTCTTTACTTTGGTTATTTGTCTGATTGCTGGATGCGGGCATTTTCCGAGTAGTGAATTGTTGGTACTGGAAGCCGGCTTTGTTTCCGAGTTTAAACTGGTTTAGCAATTGAGCTCCGTTGCTTGGCAAAGTTTCCGGCAGAAGGTTTAGCCGGCTCACGAAAGGGACGAGGCAGAAAGCCAGATAAACGATAAGTATAGACGAAAAAATACAAGTGCTTATGTAAACATTTCAGGCACACAAAAAATTAGAGCCAAAAGTGTTGAGTAGATCAAAAGCTTAGCACTAGCAAAATCATAGTACTACATATTTATAGGCCCGTCATGTTTTTCAGAATAATACAAATATTTCTGTTAATCTATGATGCAGGAGAGGAAGGAGCTGTCGGCTCGCTGGATACACCGCCTTGGTATCGTTCCGAGATGGTGTGTTCATCGTCAGAAACTTCTGCTGATTCTTCTGGAGGAGGAGGAAGAGTGTCCACGTGGGTGAAGAAAGGGGTCTCGTAGCTGGTCAAGTCAGACACGTGACACCCATATCCGGCGCAGGAGTGCATGATGGCTTGAAGGTCCTGGTCCTGGCCGTCTTCATCTACTTTGTAGTACCCTCTAGTCACTTGCCATATTTCCATGTTTCCATGGTGGCTCATGACCATGGTGAGAGCGTTCTGCGCCACAGTCCGCGCGTAGGACATGTTCCAATCCTGAACAAGTTGCGGCATCTCCTTTGCCTTGCCCCGCACCTGAAAATCCGACATGTTGTGCATATCCGGAATCTTGAGAGCTTCGCCGATGTCCTAAAGGGATTGGCAGAAGTCATGAAGTAGGTCACTGACTTGGGTAAGCTGGTGGGTGCGAGGCTCGGTGGAGAAAGAGTCCGTCAAGTTCAGAGGACCTATACACAAAATAAGTCAGGAAAAATTCGACATTGATAGAAGTCGAAGAAAGCGGAAAAGTCAGACAGATGGAACGTACCAAAAATGACGTCGTCGATTTTGGTCTTCTCTTCCCGAAGACTCTGGAGTTCAGCCCAGAGCGCCTCGGAAAGGTCCCTCTCTCTGCTAAGCTCATTTTTGAGGTCCGGGATTGTTTTATCTTGAGCAGGATCTTGCGATCACGCTCATCAGTAGCCATGGAGGAGGACTCAAGGACTTGAGCTATGCTCTTTTCATGATCCGCCTTGAGCTTATCCAGCTCTTGGAGAAGCTCCTTGTTCTCCACCACCAAGGTCTTGAGGTTCTCGGCCTCTTCAATCATGGCGCAGGATTGTTTTACCAGCACTGTAAGTCAAAAAGAACAACAGTTCAGGAAAAATTCGACATTAAAAATACAAAGACAAGGTTTGAGTCTCGGAATGTTTACCTTCGGCCTCATCCTTGGCAACTCTAAGTTCAGCATTTTTAAGTCGGAGAGCCTTGATCTCTCTCCGCTTATCACAGACATTCTTCAATAAATCCTGGTTATAGGAACATACTTTCTGTAAGTCAGAATACCCAAAGTCAGAAAGCTACTAAAGACTCGGGCTAATATTTTTGCTAATATCAGCACGAGCCTTGGGGGATACACTAGTTCATTCTTTGGCATCCTAATGAAGCATAAACCCGGATTTTTTATCCTACTTCATGCTTTGGGGCTAGAGGATATGATATGAAATAAAGGAAAAACAGGAGTTGGAATTCCGACTTACATATTGTTCGCGAGTGAGTTTATCCAAACTCGCGTTCACTTCAACGGCAACCTTCTCGGCGAGAGTCAGAGGAATCACTAGTGATGTTGGAAGCTCACCAGTCCTTATCCTCTCGTCGCGAAGGCGCACCTGGGCAAGAAGGTCGGAGAACTTGATGTCCTCTACTTCTTGCGCTTCTTCTTCGGCAGATAAGTTTCTTTTCTCCAGGCATTGCCTGGCTAGCCACTGGATCTCTTCAGCAGATTTCTGGGACAAGCCAAACTTGGCAAGTCCTGGATTGCTGATAAGATTTTCGGCAAAGGTTTCTGCTGAGGGATCATTAGCCAAAGAGGGTTCACCCTTATCTGAATCTGACTCACCCATGGTGACGTCAGTTTGTGATTCAAGGATCGCAGGCTCCGTTGAAGGAGCCGGATCTTCTGCGACGACCGGAGAAGGTATGGTCACCAGCGTTGCAGAAGGTTGAGGGGCAGGAGTCGGAGGAGCTACAGCAGGGGAAGCTATGGTAAGCTTCGTCTGATGCAAGGGCTTTGAAGAAATTCCGTTCCCCTTGCCCTTGATGAGCGGTTTTGCTCTGAGAATGTAGTAAAGTCGGAAACATTACATCTCGAAAGAAAATTCGAGTAAAGTACAAAGGCGGAAGTTGTGATTGAAAGTTACCTCTTCACGACGGGCACCTCCTTTGTGCCAACAGCCACTGTCGGAGCTTTGCGCTTCTTGAGTGCAAGGTCCGGCAATGGGACCACCTCTACCTCCTGAGAGAACTCCGGAGGATATCCTTCGAGTCGAGCAAGTTCCGACTCGGGGAGGTCAGCAAGCTGAAAAAAAGAAAACATATCAATATTTCAATGTAACTCAAAGATTGAAACACATAAAAAGGTGTACTGTTAGAAGCTTACCGGCACTATGGGGTTATCCGCCGTATGCATATCCAGAGAAACCTCCGGGATTCTCCTCTCGATTCGCTCCCTGATCAGCCATTTGATCTAGCTTATATAGCCCTACGTGGTGTAGGCTTTGGGGCTAATGCGGAGGGAGTCTTTCTTAGACGACGTGATGGAATGCATCAGTCGATCTCCATGGTACTGAAGGGGTTGGATCCGACGTGAGACCCAGCATTGGACTAGGTCGGATCCCTTCAGTCCTTTGTGTTTGATCAAGTATTCGATCCACCACTTAGCGAGGATCAGATCGTTGGTGAGAGCCGGAGGAACCTCGTCCCAGGACGGTTGGGCCGTGGCAGCTCCATCGATGAAAGCCGGCAAAGCAGTGGCTTTGCCAGGAGCCGGAATATCCCTATGGTAAAAGAATGTGGCTGGCCATTGTTTGACCGAATCACTGGCTAAGATTTTGGGATACACGCGCTCGCGTCTAAGTGAAAAACTAATAGTACCAGTGATATAAGGAACACCGGCAGTAATAGAGTTTCTCTGGACATGAAAATAGTACCGGAATAGAGTCAAACTCGGCCTAATTCCGAGAAAGCCCTCACACAAAGAAGCGTAAGCACTCATCTCTAAGAGAAAGTTGGGAGGAAGATGATGGAGTTGAACTCCGTAATGATCAATGACCTCGGAGAAGAACTCCGAGGGGGAAACGACAAACCTCTGTCGAGGTGGGTGCCGAAATGGACCCGCTCGCCGGGGCGCGGGTTGGGGACAGTTTCCTCGAAGCCTCTCCGCCAGTCGCCGGCGCGGAGGAGCCCTTCCTTCTCCACATTCTGGAGCTTCTCGTCGTCGAGCATGCAGGGGATCCAGAGCCCACGAAAGGTCTCTTTCTCCGCCACCGCCTCCGTCGCCACCGTCGCCGCCGCTACCGCCAAGACGGAGGAGGAAGAAGAAGCCATTTCTCTGGCGAGCGGTTGACCTAGAATGGGCGGTGCTGGGAGTTTTTGGAGGAGGAACGGAGGAGCTCTGTGCACGCAGATAGATTGGGAGGAGAGGAAAAGGCAAAGGATAGGTGAGAGGAGAAGGAGAAAATCCTAACCCCTTATATCCACCTAACTGCGCCAAGATTCGTGCAAATGCTACAGTGTAACCGCCACGCGTCGTGGAAGGAACTAGAAAGGACCCACGCGATGATTACGTCGCCTCGATCTCCGTGCATGCATTGAAACGGCGCCTCGGTTCCGCGGACCACGGACCCACCAACGGTCGTGCTGATGGAATGCCTGTCAGATGACGTGACTTGACCATGACTTGTGTCAGGTGGCGTTAGAGACCAAGTTCTGGCTTAGTTTGAAATCAAGCTGGAAAATCCGAGTAACCTGTTGATAGGTCCGACTTATTTTTTAAGACCCGGATCGTATTTTTTGTTGTGAAGTTTCAGGAACCCTTCAAGATTATGCAAACCGAAGATCAAGCTAGACGATGATAAATCCGACTTTGGATCTTGGAGGCCTCCGGGGGCTGCTGTTGGGGATATACTTTCCGGGTATCCTCACAGTTCCTCACTGACCAGGGTGGCCCACTTCGGATTAGAGCTTTGCTTCACGGGCGGCCCAGTCAGGGAGAAAGACAGAGTCCAATCCGGCTACGGGAAGGCCCAGAAAACTTACCGACTTAGGCCCATAGTGTTACTTGTAGTTCAAGATGTACTCTGTAACCGACTCTTAGTCGTAGCTGGATAGATCTCTCTTGTAAACCCTAGGCCAGATAACTATATGAGCCGTCCTAGGGAGAGCCTTTAGGGCACACACCCAACACTTTAGATCCTTAACTCGCACAGGCGAAACCCTTGTAACCCATATTCCGGCTCTACCATATTACTGGATTGCTAGGAGGAGTAGGATCCGTCCAAAGCCGGCGGATTCGAACCTGGGTAAACTTGTGTGCTCACCGTCCCGGAACACCGTACGTCTCACACCCCTCTCTTCCGCACGCCTCGAGGACCCCCTCATGTCATACTTGTCATTAATCCGACGACAACAATAGGGAAAAAGCACTCTCAGTGAGTAGCGGATACACCACTAGCATTATAAAGAGGTAAAATAAAGATTATTATCATGAACATTCTCAACTATGTATGTGTGGGAGGAACTCTGTATTTGGACAAATAGGCAGCAGCCACTGCTCATATCATCCTCATAACCACAGCAGTTAGCAATCAACATCAATCGAATTACTGCGCTATTAAGGGACTTAATCCCGTAGGACGTATCCCATGGCATGGATAGTGTTCTGTGAGTCTCCTTGGTTCCCAAGTTGATACGTAAGGGGCGCCAACAGCTTTATAGTCACTGTAAGTGCTAACACACCTCCGTCTACCAATAAGTAGTTCCCTCCATGAAGTCCCCATGAGAGGCAAATATTGAGAGGTCCACTTCTCTCAACATCAAGATGAAGACAATCTAACACATGGTCACAACGATAAATATCATAATAAACTTTATATTATTTCAATCTCATACTAGGGTTTCTCCATCTCCCCAAGAACTAATGATCTACTTAGACATGGAGGCAATCAACATCATGGCAATAACAATGGAATCTATCATAGATGAATAGTACTTGTATAAATCCACAAAAAGTGCTGGAATTACAACAAGATCTAGACACGATGTAGATGGGATGGATGGAGATGATTCAACGGTTGACGATGAAGATCGATGCCTTAGCCTCTCGGATCTGCGCAGGGTGAAGATGGATCCCTGATACGTCGTAAACGTATTAGTATCTAATTTCTTATGTTTTGTTCACACTTTGAGGTATATTTATACATTTTCTGGAACTAACCTACTAACAAGATGCCATAGTGCCAGTTGCCTATTTTCTGCTATTTTTGGTTTCAGAAAAGCTAGTAAAGAAATATTCTCGGAATTGGACGGGACAAAAGCCAAAGTCAGTATTTTACTCAAAGCAACACGGAATCCGGAGGAGATACGAAGTGGCGCAACAGGGTGGCCACACCTGGTGGCGGCGCGGCCTGGGGGTGCCACCAGGGGGTGTGGGCCCCTTGGTGCTCCACCAACCTTGCCCCTTCACCTATAAAATCCTCCCGGGACAAAAACCCTAAGTACTCGATCAAAAATCCACGAAAGAGTCTATAGTCGGCGCCATCTCCATCCCTAGATCGGGGGGATCCGAAGCTCTTCCCGACACCCTGCCGGAGGGGAGAGATCATCCTGGAGGCCTTCTTCATCACCATGCAAGCCTCCGGTGTGATGTGTGAGTAGTTCACCCTTAGACTACGGTTCCATGTAGTAGCTAGATGGTTGGTTCACCTCCTTTGTGCTATCATGTTTAGATCTTGTGAGCTCCGTTCATGATCAAGATCATCTATTTGTAATCCTACATGTTGTGTTTGCGGGGATCCAATGGATATTGAGATTCTATTTCAGATTGATTATTGATTCTATCATGTCTATGTTATTTGTGATCTTGCATGCTCTCTGTCGTTAGTAGCTATCTTGGCCAAGTAGATGCTAGTAACTCCAAGAGGGAGTATTTATGCTCGATAGTGGGTTCATGCCTCTAGTAATCTGGGGAAGTGACAGAAATCTCTAAGGTTGTAGATGTGCTGTTGCTACTAGGGAGAAAACAACAATCCTTTGTCCATGAGGCGATTGTATTGTTTACTTTACACACTTTGCTTAATGCAATTATCTATTACCAACAACTTAATACTGGAACGGGTTCGGATGATAACCTAAAGGTGGATTATTAGTCATAGATGCAGTTGGATTACAGTCTATCTATAATGTTGTAATGCCCAATCAAATCTCATAGGAGTTAAGATGTCTAGTATATGCATTATTATGCTTTCTCAAATCTATCAATTGCCCCGTTATAATTTGTTCACCCAACATGTTATCTCTCTTAAGGAGAAACACTTCTAGTGAACTATGGACCCTGGTCCATGCTTTTATCATTCATATACCATCTACTGTTTACCGTTTACTATTTACTTTCTACAAGCAATTACTATCTTCCACACTATACGTTTAATCCTTTGTTTTCAGCAAAACCGGTGAGATTGACAACCTCACTGTAAGTTGGGGCAAATTTATGTGGTTGTGTTGTGCAGGATTCCAAGTTGCTAGCAACACCTTGCAGTTGTTTCCTTGCTCCTATTGGTTCGATAACCTTGGTTTCATAACTGAGGGAAAACTTGCTGATGTGCTCATCATACCTTCCTCTTGGGGTTCCCAACGAGCTCGAATATATATTGAGCCGTCAAGCCTTTTTTCTGGCGCTGTTGCTAGGGAGTTAAGGAAAGCTTCACAAGGGGAGTCCCTCACAACCAATCTCTTTACTTTGTTTTTTGTTTTGCTTAGTTTATTTCTGCTTTGTTTGCTTGTTTCTTTTTTATCAAAAACACACAAAAAATAGTTGTACTGGTTTGCCTCCGTTATCAAAAACACAAAAAATGAGTTCTTTCTATAGTTGTCACCTCATTCTTAGCTCACCATGTTGATCCCTAAGTTCATCCTAAAAGACCCTTCAATAGGTAGTGACTCTATAATTGGGAAAGATAATATTGAAGAATTCTTTAATCATGTTAGCAAGCATGAGGATATTGAGGATAGATCGTTAGCAGAACTTGCTCCAAATTATGAAATTGCTGCAACTTCTTTAGTTCACATGTTGGAGGCTAGGTTTGTTAACCTTAACCCCATGATGCAAGTAATAATTCTTAAACTTAAAGATAATGAGGATACTGAAAAGAGAGATTTTATTCTAGAAACTTTGCTTAAAGAATTCTATGATGTTGTTAAGGAAGCTAGAAAGGTCTTCAGTTGTTTTAATATGCTAGGATCATGCGTGGATGTTGTTGGTACACAAGGGAAGATGGAAAAAACCAAATCCAAAAATGGAGAGGAAATTAAAATACCAATACCTTTTAAACTTGTGGGAATGCATGAAGCTTTAGAAAAGAATTTTGATTGGATCATTCCTGAAAACCCGTTTGATGAAACTAGTGAACCCAAGAGTATTGAGAGAGGATCCTCTAGAACTTATTTGGATGAGATATCTTTCCTTGTTGAAGATATTTCTGGTATTGATCTTAATGCTTCTTCATTTGAAAATACTTGAATCTTGCTTCCTATGTCTAGCTCAAAGGCGTTAATGAAAAACACTATTGGGAGATAACCCAAATATTTATCCAGTAAGTCTTTCTTTTGTTGAGTCCTGGAAGTTATTGCTTCAGTAATAACCTCTCCTTATCCTTTTTGTGTGGTTTTTGTGCCAAGAATAACCTCTAATGAGAGAGAAGTAAGACATGGGAAAGTTGCTATCCCGAAACAGATTTTTGTGCTTCACTATAAAAAATCGTGAAAAATCCCTGTATGTCAGATTGAGCTGTAATTGTTTGTTCTTATGACCCAGGTTTTTATCTAACTTCCGTTAGTTTATCACTTTTCGATTTGAGCAACAAAAGGTCCTCGAAAAAATCGGTTTTTACCTGTTGGTCTGTTTTGACAGATTTCTGCCATTATTTGCTTTGCCTCTTAATCTCTTTCTCTTTGAGCACTTGAGCTTTTAGAAGGAATTTCTACAGTAGCTTGTGTTTAGATGGAAGTTTTACTTGTGTTAAAACTGAACCTGAAGACTTATTATCTTGAATACACTAATGTTGCTAATGAAGATTGTGTGAAGTTTTGTATGAAGGAAATTTTAAAGTGTAGGGAAGAACAATGTGATGAGATGAAGTATGGACAAAAGCTCAAGCTTGGGGATGCCACCTGTGTCACCCCAAGAAATATTCAAGAAGTACAAGCGTCAAAGCTTGGGTATGCCCAAGGCATCCCCTTCTTCATCAATAAAAATCTCAGGTTTTCTTCCAAACACTTCATTTTTATTGTTTCATGCACAATTGTGTTGTTCTTGGAGCGTCTTTGTTTTCATTTTTAGTTTTATTCGTTTGGTTTACTTAAATAAATTGGTTGGACCCCCGCATTCATATGTGGTTTCAAATAAGTTGATTGGTGATTGGAAAAGAGTAGGAAGTTTCATGCTTATAAGTGGTACAAAAGGAGCTTGTTTAGACTGTGGCTTAGACTTTATCATGTCATGTTTGATATTGCTTTGGCTTTATGCTTAGTGATTATTGTTGTAGCATGACTTGTTCCAAACAATTGAGATTGCTTAATGTGCTTTGAAAGAATCATGTGTTGTTTTAGCACTCAAAAGCATAATATTGTGGTATTCTCCTTTGATGCTTTATCTGGGTTAACTTGGCACATGCTTACACCATGTTAGGACTATAAACAAGTCACCTTGGCCTCTATGATCATTTAGTTTATGACTTCTAATATCACTTTATGCTTTAATTAATAATGTTTTGTCTCTTTGCATGATTATGGCCATTATTTGCTCTCTTAGTTGGTCGCTCATAGTCTTTTGCTAGCCTCCACATGTACCAAGTATGAGTTCCACTCATGCATCCAACTCCCAATGAAACCAAGTTATTCCAAAGAGTCCACATAAATTCCTATGCATGGTGTGTTACACCATTCCCAGTATATTCATGATTTTATCTACCTTCTGAATTAAACTTGTTATGTGAAAATTAGTGATTAAAGCTCTCACAAACTTGATGGCACACTTTACTTTCTTGCACTTAATAAACTTGAACCATTATGTTCATCTATGTTGTGTATATACTTGCGCTTTATAAGTTATGAATTAGTATAACCATGTTGTCATGGGGAACACTTTCAACATTGCACTTATTATTCAGTTGATATCATGATCTTTGCTTATGGATACCGGCGGTGTGAAATAAAAGTGGAGCCTGTAAGCTCATGGAGTTTGTATGTGTGTTAGAGAAACGCCTGGGCAGCTAGCCTAAGCCATGCCTAATCATGGTGGAAACTTGCAGCATAACCATAGTGAGCATTCTATGAGGCATCCTCAATAAAAACCTATGCAAATAGCAAATAAAAAGATCGCTGAGATGCTCATTGTCTGTTGCCTTGTCATTTTGATATGGGATAGCTCCTGTATCATGGGGCAAGGGGTACCCCGTTGGCGTTTCTCTATGAATCACATGTACTTACAATGACAAGAACTTACCCATGACTAAAGTTGAGTAGAATGAGGTTCGATACTCGTAAGCATGGGGCATGACATTTTCAACTTATAACTTGTCAAGCATATCCTCATATTTGTGTCACTTTAACCTTAATCACTTCAAGATGCTTATGATAGGAGCTGAAAGCTAATAAGTACCATAATTTTTGGAAGCTCTTTATGAAACTTGAATCTCTGCTTCCCTTTATGATGGGCCTTTCTTTTTTACTTTTATATTGAGTCTCCATCTTCTACCTTTATGCACCTATTAAGAGAGCATAGTGGTCATTCTTAGTTTAATGTGCATTGTCCCAAAACTTGTTGATTGATTCATAACTTTGATATTCCTTGCTCTTAAATTATTTGTATCTAGTCACCCTTATGAACTTTGAAGGTGTCCTATGCATTTATGTTTTGCTATACTATGAGGGACAAGTTAAATACCACTTTTATTATGTTTTCTATATGTGAAACAAACAAACGTCTTCCAATGCATTGTTATTCATGATATTTTGTTTATACCTTTTCATGTTACAACATAGTTACTATTTCTTATTGTTAGAACTCTATCTTTCATGCTTATGTTTAGAGTACTTTGATCTCAGCTATCAATGGTTTACAAATATGATGATGCATATCACCTCAAAAATTATTCTTTTTTATCACTTACCTACTCGAGGATGAGCAGGACTTAAGCTTGGGGATGTTGATATGTCGTAAACGTATCTATAATTTTTGATGTTCCATGCTTGTTTAGTATCTACTTTCTTATGTTTTGTTCACACTTTGAGGTATTTTTATACATTTTCTGGAACTAACCTATTAACAAGATGCCATAGTGCCAGTTGCCTATTTTCTACCAGTTTTGGTTCCAGAAAAGCTAGTAAAGAAATATTCTCAGAATTGGATGGGACAAAAGCCAAAGTCAGTATTTTACCCAAAGCAACACGGAGTCCTAAGAGAGATGTGAAACTGTGGCCACACACTGGTACAGACCGACTGAGGCCACTGTGGTGGGGCCCCGGTGCTCCATCGACCTTGCCCCTTTGCCTATAAAAGCCTCATGGGACGAAAACCCTAAGTACCCGATCAAATATCTACGAAAGAGTCTGTAGTCACCACCATCTCCATCCCTAGATTGGGGGGATCCGAAGCTCTTCCCGGCACCCTGCCGGAGGGGAGAGATCATCCTGGAGGCCTTCTTCATCACCATGCAAGCCTCCGGTGTGATGCGTGAGTAGTTCACCCTTGGACTATGGGTCCATGTAGTAGCTAGATGGTTGGTTCTCCTCGTTTGTGCTATCATGTTTAGATCTTGTGAGCTCTGTTCATGATCAAGATCATCTATTTGTAATCCTATATGTTGTGTTTGCGGGGATCCGATGGATATTGAGATGCTATTTCAGATTGATTATTGATTCTATCATGTCAATGTTATTTGTGATCTTGCATGCTCTCCGTTGTTAGTAGCTATCTTGGCCAAGTAGATGCTAGCAACTCCAAGAGGGAGTATTTATGCTCGATAGTGGGTTCATGCCTCTAGTAATCTGGGGAAGTGATAGAAATCTCTAAGGTTGTAGATGTGTTGTTGCTACTAGGGAGAAAACAACAATCCTTCGTCCATGGGGCGATCGTATTGTTTACTTTACACAGTTTGCTTAATGCAATATCCGTTGCTTGTAACTTAATACTAGAAGGGGTTCAGATGATAACCTGAAGGTGGATTATTAGTCATAGATGTAGTTGGATTACGGTCTATGTATAATGTTGTAATGCCCAATCAAATCTCATAGGAGTCAAGATATCTAGTATATGCATTCTTATGCTTTCTCAAATCTATCAATTGCCCCGCTGTAATTTGTTCACCCAACATGTTATCTATCTTAAGGAGAAACACCTCTAGTGAACTATGGACCCTGGTCCATGCTTTTATCATTCATATACCATCTACTGCTTACCGTGTACTATTTACTTTCTGGAAGCAATTACTATCTTCCACACTATACGTTTAATCCTTTGTTTTTAGCAAAACTGGTGAGATTGACAACCTCACTGTAAGTTGGGGCAAAGTTCTGTGGTTGTGTTGTGCAGGATTCCAAGTTGCTAGCAACACCTTGCAGTTGTTTCCTTGCTCCTACTGGTTTGATAACCTTGGTTTCATAACTGAGGGAAAACTTGCTGATGTGCTCATAATACCTTCCTCTTGGGGTTCCCAACGAGCTCGAATATATTTTGAGCCATCAATCCCCGGTGGACAAGTTCCGCCTCCAGATGCCTTCCAGAGGTGAGGTTTCGGCGATTTCCAGTTGTTCTGTATGTCGTCTCCCTGATCCAGTTGCACGGGGTGAAACTATTTGAGGAGGCGGTGGCGGCACCAACTATACGGTGGGAACTATACGGCCGGAAAATTTATTCCTGTCGTATAGTTGGTCGTTAAACCATATGTATGCTTTGTTCGCTTTGGGTTTTCTTCTGGTGTTATTGATATTTCCCAAATAAGTGATTTACGTTGTTTTTGACTCCTTTTCTCCCTAATACAACTGCTCCAAGAATTGTGTCCATTGTATCCATCATCTGTCCTAATCCTGGTGAAAATAGACATAAAATGTGCACGCGAACGCCGTAAAATACCAAGATCCTATATCTACAATGCAAAATAATAATATAAAACATGATGCAAATATGCACTCATCAACTTCCCCAAGCTTAGACTCTCGATCGTCCTGAGCAAGTTTAGCTTTAATGGATGTGATCCTCATATTCATGAAGCTGAGTCGATAAAATAAATGAGGCAGTTGCAGCATGTGTTTATAATATATGATACATGGGAATAAGTTCATGAATAGTACCTTACTCGAACTATCTGAATAGTATTAGCGGGCTTCCACACCTTAGTGATCAACAATTCACAAAAGATGAATCTCAACATAGTATCCGGTTCAACCGAATGAGTTAGCGAGGTAATCCCAAGTGTTTTTGGATTAACATATTCACTTGGGATTTAAAATCTCAAACGCTTCTTTGTCATACTACAATATAGTGGTGTATGCCTATTTGCTCTTTGCACATTCGCTCTTCTTCTTCTTCTTTCTTTTCTTCTCTTTTGTATATATGCTCACACTTTTGTTTAAGTTCTGTGCAAAGGAGATAGCGATACATTCCACTTCATGTAGGAATTCAAAGTTTAACGATCTCAATTACCAAATTCCAATTGTATATGAAGCAATCTTTATAGCTTGAAGATTCTACCTCGTCTTGATGTCACTCTAATTTGATAGCACTTTTTATTTTCCTTTTTTCAAGGTTTCTTTTTCAACTTAACTTATTAGATTTTTTCTTTTGTAAATCAAACCGTAGACTTGCAACATATTGACCAAACTATCTTTGTATGGTCCATTAACACTAATGGTGTGGAAGACTCCTATTGCTATCATCAAGTGCAAGTAAAATTATACTCAAGCCATTCATATATCCAATAAGACAAGGACAAACTCAATATTGCTCCATATATGATAATAAACTCGAAAGTTCATAAAAGGGGCCGACTATTCCTGAAGGGAATTCTAATGATGCAAAGTTTATTTCTAATTTGGACTAATGCAAAACTAAAATAGTAATTTAAAACTTATAAGATAGATTACAAGGTCTTAAATATCTCCCCAATCTTGGAATCAAGCCAGGCGGGATCAAATAATCCCTTGCGATTATTTGATACTGTGATTATTGTAGATCATTGTGGCGCCATGGAACGCGGTATCTTCTCATCACGGTCTAGCCTGAGACGAAGCGATCGATTGATAGCTTCTAATTCTTTAACTCGCAGCTTGTAGAAAAGATTATTCCTCTCCAGCACTTTCACTTGTTCTTTAATGAACTCATTGTTACCTTGAAGGGTTTGTATCACCTTAAGACTCATAGAAAAACCTGCTTCAGTTGTCTGCTTAATATCTTCATCAAGTTTATCAAGATAAAGTTGCAGCAACCGAAGATGATTGGGTGTCCCTGGTGCCTCCTTGTCCATCTCTTCAATCTTCAGCTCGAGGGCCTTCAACTCCCTCTTCCGGTGTGCATTGTCGGTGTCGAGGAACTCCATAGGGACAATCTTGATCTCCTTGCCTTGCTCGCTATTGCTCCTGATCTCCATAGGAACCTTTCTTCTTAGCTTATGTCCCTTGGTTGCATGTCCTCACTTGTGAATAAAAGGTGTATTGGTTTTCTAGAGATTATGATTAGAGAGAGAGAATGGCAGTATATAAGGGGGTCAGAGGTCAGTAAAACTCGCGAGAAACACCAAATTCTTTCCCAAGAAAAGAATCTTAATGAAACGGGGAAAGAAATCACGGATTTGGAGGAGTCCTGCCGTGTAACAACCAACTATACGGGCGCGACCCGTATAGCTCCGGACGTATAGTTGGTTCCAGACAGATATTTCCAAATATCTCGAGTCCAGGTCAATTAAGTTATGACTCAGAACCGACAATACCGTTTTTTCGGGAAAAAATGAAAAAGCAAACGAAAATGTCTAGGAGTTTAACAACCAACTATACGGCCAGAATTTTATCTCTGGTCGTATAGTTGCGACCATATAGATACAGACATCAAAAATCAAAAGTGTCTGAGAGTTCAACGACCAACTATACGGCCGGAATTTTATCTCCGGTCGTATAGTTGCAACTGTATAGATCTAGACATAAAAAAAATCACAAAGAAGACAAAGGGTTTAACGACCAACTATACGGTGGGAGATTTTTCTCCGGTCGTATAGTTGCCCCGTATAGTTGGTAAAAACCTTCAGAAACTTCAGAAAAACATGAGGAATTCAAAGGCGAAAATTTCAGAAGTAAAACATGTGCAGACATATCACTTATTTGAGTAAGAACACTTACCTTGCATTTACCGTTTACTTAGTCAGGGATGACAGGCTCCTCCAACAACAAATACTTCTTCTCTTTTGAAGAAATTGACAAAATTCATTTAATAATTCTCGTGAGCAAAAATCACCAGGACTAAAGTTCCTCTCAATAAGATCAGTGTCTTGCTGGGCAAATATGGACACTGCATCCAACATCTTTATTTCTTGCCCCTGCATAATCTGCAACTCAAATTCTTGAAGTAAAAGGATCCAACGGATCAGTCTTGGCTTATGATTTTTCCTCTCAAGGAGTTGTCTTAAACAATCACGAGATGTGTGAACTCTTAATTTTGCATCAACTATGTAAGGACGAAATTTATCATAAGAGAAAAATATAGCAAAAAGTTCCCTTTCTTCCTTAGGATAATTCTTTTGAGCACTATTAAGAGTTCTACTAACATGATGTATAATATTAAATATGTGACCTATAAGTTGTCCCAAAGTTACTCCTACAATATCATCACTAGCTTCACATATTAAGTCAAAAGTTATATCCCGGATAGGTAGTTTAATGATAGGAGCATGGGATAAAGCATATTTAAGTTTATCAAAGGTTACAAGACATTTATCATCAAAATTAAATCTTACTCCCTTTTGTAGAAGGTTAGTCAAAGGTTTAGATATTCCGGAGAATTTTCTAATGAACCTTCTATAAAAACCCACATGACCAAGGGAACTTCTTATACCTTTTATATCCCTAGGTTGTGGCATTCTCTATGGCCTCAACCTTAGCTCTATCCACTTCAATTCCCTTACCTGATACCTTATGTCCAAGGACTATACCTTCTTTGAGCATAAAATGGCACTTCTCCTAGTTTAGAACAAGATTGGTCTCTTCACAATGCTGCAAAACTCTTTTAAGATTATTCAAGCAACTAGTAAATGAAGTTCCATAGACAGAAAAGTCATCCATAAATACTTCCATTATCAGTTCTATAAAATCTCCAAAAATAGCAGTCATGCATCTTTGAAAAGTAGCTGGAGCATTACATCAACCAAAAGGCATACGTCGATAACCATGTAAACCATAGGGACTGATAAAAGTTGTTTTAAGTTGGTCATCAGGATGAACAACTATTTGAGGAAAACCAGAGTATCTATCCAAGTAGCAATAATGAGTGTGGTTTGCCAACCTCTCTAAAGTTTGATCTATGAACGGTAAAGGATAGTGATCTTTCCTAGTTTCTTTATTCAATTTCCTGAAATCTATGCATATCCTATGTCTAACAATAGTTCTAGTAGGTATCAATTCATTGTTTTCATTAGGAACAATAGTAAAACCGCCCTTCTTAGGGACACAATGATCAGGGCTTACCCATTCACTTTCTTTTATAGGATAGATTATACATGCGTCCAGTAGGCGTACTATTTCTTTTCTTACCACTTCCTTCATTTTGGGCTTCAGTCACCTATTAAATTCTGCAACTGGTTTAGCACCTTCCTCCATGAATATTTGATGGACAGTTATCATGGGACTAATGCCCTTCAAATCATACATTGATTACCCAAAGGCCTTGCGATGCTCCTTAAGTATTTTCATGAGTTTTCTTCTTCATCCCCTAAAATTTTAGCACTAATAATAACAGGAAATTTATTTGTATCTAAAAATCTATAGTTAAGATTATCTGGTAGAGTCTTCAACTCTGGGGGTGGTAGTTCTTCGTCCCCTCTCTTTTCTGGCTCTTCGAAAGCATCATTAGTTGGAGGCCCTATAATGGGAAGTGAATCGAATTCACCTTCTAGTTCTTCTAGGGACTTATCCTCCATAACTATTTCTTCATAATTTAAGTCTTCATTTATTTCTTCTTCTTGGTTACTAAAGGAGAGAGCTTCCATTTCCACAATAGTCTTCTCTTTCTCTTCTTCTTGTATTTGTGGAGGGTTGTCTTTAAATTTGGAAAAGTGGAATTCTTTTTCTGCTCCCCAAGCTTAAGAGACACAATCTCCTTTTTGAAATCAACATTGTCACCTACATCACTCAAAATGTCCCTTCCAAATATAATTGGGCAAAGAGTGTTAGCTGGCATATCAACAACTACAAAATCTATAGGAATTTTTTTATTGCCAATTGTGACAGTTGCATCTTCAACTACTCCCATTGGAATTCTAAGAGTTTTATTGGCTAATATGATTGTCATATCAGTATTTTCAATTGTAGTCGGTTCTATTTCTTCTTTTATTTCTAAATAGAAATCATAAGATATAACATTAACTTTGGTGCCAAGATCACATAAACTATAATGTGAGGTTTCTTTAAATATGCAGGGAAGAATAGGCTTACCCACATCTTTTACCTTTGCTTTACCTTCAACCAATACGGAAGTCTCTTCATCAAGTTCAATTATGTTAAAATGTGCATACATAGCCATAATTTCTTCCTTGGTTACCTCTTCATCTTTGGTTTCTTCCAGATGTTCCTCAACTTCTGGCATACTTTCCTCTTCCTTCTTCTCCTGTACTGCTTTGACCTGCTCATATTAAAAAATATGCTTGTTTGCAGTGTTAGGGAAAGGTATCTCATATGTTGGTTCTAGGGAGGCCAGTGTTGCTTTAACTTCTCTTTTCTTCTCAGGTTCGGGTGGGGGATCATACTTGACCAAACCCACTTTTGGAGCTTTGATGTGTTCTGCAAAAGCTTTTACAACTTGCAACACAAGGTCTGAGTCCAAATAAAGTTCTTTAGATAATTCTTTAACATGGTCATTTTTATTATAGTCATGAATACAATCATGATCTATTTCTATGCCTCCTTCGCTTCCTAGACCAAAATTCCATGAAACTCTATGATCGCGAATTCTATTAAGTAAAGCCAAAGCTTTAGTTATAGGAAGATTCATAAAGGCTCCTTGCGCGAAAAAGTCTAGTTCAATTTTATTAGGTTCAGTTAAACTGCTATAAAAGATATGCAATAAATACCATTCAGGCAAATCATAATGAGGACATAAACGAAGTAAATCTTTAAATCTGATATAAGCTCTTACTAGTCCTTCATTAGGACGGTTCCTCCAAGTCATTATAAGACGCCTAATTCCAAAAGATTTTGATAATGGATAATATTTTGCTAGAAACTCACAGGCTAAATTATCCCAAGTAGTAGTGGCTTCTGGGGTAGAGATCTATACCATGAGAGAGTTGTACTAGTCAAAGTCTGACTAAAAAGTTTAACCCTTACCTCATTAGCAGTATATCCCGTTAATTGAAAAGTGCCACATATATCTTTGAAGCATGCAATGTGCTCATATGGATATGGATCTTCTTCATCTCCAATAAATTGCTTCTTGTGTAGAATACCAAGTAATAGAGGATTTATTTCAAACCCCCTTGTCTTCTTGTTGGAGTTGTCTCTTTTATTAATAGCATAAGGCTTCCCAAAGTGGCTGAGTGGGTTAGCACTAGCCATATGCTCAAACTCCATCATGTTGGTGAAAACCTGTAACTCAAAACAAAACTTAGCAAGACAAAAATAAATAAGCAAAAACTAAAAGACCTACAACGCTTAGATCCCTGACAACAGTGCCAGAAAATAGATTAATGACTACAAGAGCATAGATTGTTTGTAGCTAGTTTCGAAATAAAGATATCGATCCCACAGGGAGCATGAGTCTGAAGTCTAATAACTCTTGAATTAAATATTGCAATAGAAATGCTAAATAAAGTTCTAAGTAACAAGATAAAATGCGAGTATTGTGTAAAAAGGTGTTTTTGGGTTTGTAGTATAAGAGAACAATAAGTAAAGTAAAGTAACTAAACACAGAAAGTAAGTATCGCGTATATAAAAGAGATTTGGAACTGCAATAGGGAAAAAGCATTCTCAGGGAGTAGCGGAGACACCACTAGCACTATAAAGAGCTAAAATAAAGATTATTATCATGAACATTCTCAACTGTGTATGTGTGGGAGGAACTCCATATTTGGACAAATAGGCAGCAACCACTGCTCACATCATCCTCATAACCACAGCAGTCAGCAATTGACATCAATCGAATTACTACGCTGTTAAGGGACTTAATCCCGTAGGACGTATCCCATGGTATGGATAGTGTTTCGTGAGTTTCCTCAGTTCCCAAATTGATATGTAAGGGGTTCCCACAACTTTATAGTCACTGTAAGTGCTAACACACCTCAGTCTACCAACAAGTAGTTCCCTCCATCAAGTCCCCATGAGAGGCAAATATTGAGAGGTCGACTTCTCTCAACATCAAGATGAAGACAATCTAACACATGGTCACGACAATGAATATCATAATAAACTTTATCTTATTTCAATCTCATAGTAGGGTTTCTCCATCTCCCCAAGAACTAATGATCTACTCAAACATGGAGGCAATCAACATCATGACAATAACAATGGAATCTATCATAGATGAATAGTACTTGTATAAATCCACAACGAATACGGGAATTACAACAAGATCTAGGCAAGATGTAGATGGGATGGATGGAGATGGTGGTGATGCAGCGATTGACGATGAAGATCGATGCCTTAGCCTCCCGGATCCGCGCAGGGCGAAGATGGATCCCCGGTGGATGAGTTCCCCCTCCAGATGCCTTCCGGAGGTGAGGTTTCGGTGATTTCTGGTTGTTCTGTATGTCGTCTTCCTGATCCAGTTGCACGGGGTGAAACTATTTGAGGAGGCGGTGGCGGCGCCAACTATACGGTGGGAACTATATGGCCAAAAAAATTATTCCCGTCGTATAGTTGGTCGTTAAACCGTCTGTATGCTTTGTTCGCTTTGAGTTTTCTTCTGGTATTATTGATATTTCCCAAATAAGCGATTTACGTTGTTTTTGACTCCTTTTCTCCCCAATACAACTGCTCCAAGAATTGTGTCCATTGTATCCATCATCTGTCCCGATCCTGGTGAAAATAGACATAAAATGTGTGCGCGAACGCTGTAAAATACCAAGATCCTATATCTACAATGCAAAATAATAATATAAAACATGATGCAAATATGTACTCATCAAACGGCAACCAGGGAATATCCTAGACATGGATCATGTAAAGCAGCCTTGTGCACCCGTTCTCCTTGGGCAGCAATGTGGTAACCCTTTCCGCCCATCGATTGGGGGAAGAGGCCTAGGGCCCCTATAAAAGGAGAGATTCTCCTACCTTAGGGGGAGATCCCAGCGATCTAAAAACCCGAAGGAAACATCCACCATTTTACACTCGCGAAGCACGCGAGCAATACAAGAAAGAAGGAGTAGGGACTTTACCTCCTTAGGAGGGTCCTGAACCTGGGTAAAAAAAAACCGTGTCCACTCTCTGTCGTGTGCAAGCTTCGCCGCAGTTATCGTCGCCAAGAAGGTCCGAACGCGTGTTCAGCCCCCTCTCAAACTCAGGGCTCGTTGGACCCCTTGTTCTTTCACGGGCGCAAGTCTCCGACATAACTAGGTTCGACCACCCCTCTCTGAAAATACATTGTGTGACATTATAATCATGGGCATAAGAAACAAACCAATGGTGGCAAATAATGTAGCAACATACACATCACATTGCCTCATATAAGGGACATAAGAACAAAACAAGCACACAAATCTCAAGAGATGATCCCTTAGTACCAGGTATCGTGCCCAATTTTCTATCCATTTAGGAAAATATTAGGTACTAAACCCCATCTCTAGAAAATTACTGCACGTGGCACTGTCCTCATCATTGGCAGTTGGATAAAAGCACAACATGTGTCTCATGTAGTATATGTTTTGCAGTTTCAGAAACTTATTGGACGTGGCAATGGACTGGCGCCATTTTTAGAGACAGAGTCATAGAATCAAGTGGAATACTCAATCAATGTATATACCACTCGCTTCACTAGCCCATCCCTAAAAGAGCATAAGTTCAGTTGAATCAACGGTAGGTTTTCATCCATGAACTACCGATGGTTGAATCATAGACAAAGTACAAATTTAGCGTTCGATATTATTAAAACTACTTGTACTAAGAACAGCCGATCGAAAATCCTAGCAAACCAGAGCGGCAAGAGTAAACCCCAAATCGAAAAAATTGTGGACTAGTAGTTAACCCTAGAGATCTACACAGCATGGCATCAAGAACCCTAACCGTAAACATGTACGTGCATATCTACCCATGAAACGCCCACCCGTGACTCGGATAAAAGGGAGGAGAGATTACCGCCATTGTCAACTCGCTTAAGCTCCAACAGTTGCAGCGCTCACGACCACCCGGGAAAGAGACAAACGTTGAGATCGCATGCATCTCATACTCTGCTTGTGACCGTCGATGTCGATGGATCGTGACAGATTTGAAGACGACAGCGGAACCATCGAGGAGCAGAGTGATGAAGTAGAGAGGGAGAGGAGTTGACGGTGAGGGAATTTGCGGCGCATGTTTTTTTAAGGGACTCGATGTCTCCCTCCTATTCCCCAAGCTAGTAACGAGTTTTTTTTTTTTTCCTTGTCCGAGCCCGGCTCCAGAAAAATGGCCGATTCGGCCGTTTTCACTGGGCTGCTCTGAACTGCTTCGAGAATCGTACCGGCTAGGACACGGGTACTGCAGGCATCCAGACATACCGAATATCATCGCCAACGTGCCTGCCTAGACGTACAGACTAGGAAACGACGTGAGAGTAGGCGCTGGAACGTCCCGTTCCCCTACACATGTTGAGCATCGACGCACGCACGAGCAAAGGCAAGCCGCCAAGACGCACGCAACCACGCGAGCGACGGTGGTGATCAATTCGTGAGCCATGGGCGACAGCAGAGGGTCCAAGAACCGCCTGCTTGTCCACTTCTGCCAATCATTGGGAGTGCCGCGCCGGCGAACATCCCGAGCCCCCTCCATGTCCCTGCCCTGACGCACGCAGTCACGCACCTCATCCACACGACCCACCATGTCCCTGTCTCCACCCGAGTCCAAGCGAAATTCGCCAACGTTTCCACGGCCCGAATAATCCCCCTTCTTCGCCCGATGCCGCTCCAACCCTGCTCCTCGGTCTCTTTCGGTTTCAACTCCCACCACCCCACTTCCACCTTTGCTGCCCACCCCCCGTGACACTACCTATGCGGTTGCAGCTGGGCAGCTGCACTTTCCCGGTTCCCTAAAAACCACTGCCGCGCGGACGCTTTTGACGAACCCAACCCCGAACCTAGCCCCAGCCCCATCACGCGCGCTCCCGCCGCCTCGATCGCGCTGCGGTCACTGCCACTCGCTCAGGACCGCTGGTCCTTTCGTTTCGGCCGGCGAAGATGCGGAAGCTGAGCATGGGCCACGGCGGAGGGCAGAAGGTGGGGATGCTGGCGTTCGAGGTGGCGGCGCTCATGTCGCGGGCCGCAAGCCTGTGGCGCGCGCTCCAGGATGATCAGGTGGCGCGCCTCCGCGGGGAGGGCGTCCGGCTCGAGGGCGTGCGCAGGCTCGTGGCGGACGACGACGACGCGCTGCTGGCCCTCGCGCTCGCGGAGATGGCCGGCGCGTGCGGGGACCTCTCTGGCGCCGTCACGCGGCTCTCCGGCCGGTGCGCCGACCCTCTGCTCCGCCGCTTCGACGAGCTCTTCGCGGGCCTCGTCGCCGGCGGCACCCGCGCCGACCCGCACGGGCTGCGCTACGCGGCCGCCAAGAAGATGGACCGCAAGGCGCGCAAGATGCAGCGCCTCGTCGCCGCCACCGGGCTCCTGTGCCAGGAGCTCGACGTGCTGGCCGAGCTCGAGCAGGCCGCGCGCCTCCGCCGCGTCGAGTTCGCGCCCGGCGAGGCCGCGCGCCGCGTCGCGCGGCAGAAGCAGGAGGTCGACCGCCTCCGCGCGGCCTCGCTCTGTAACCGGAGCCTCGACTACGCCGTGCGCCTGCTCGGCAGGTCGGTCTTCACCATCGTCGCGAGGATCATCGAGGTGTTCGGCCTGCAGCCCAAGAACGTCGCCATGGATGGGTACACCATGGCGTCGCTCGGCGCGCAGCTCTCCTTCTCCTGGAGCAACTCCTTCGTAGGGACTACGAATTCACTCGTGTATCCCTCGGATTTCACCGTGGATACTCATCTTCAGAGGTCGACCAGCGCTACAAAATCTGCTAATGGCGACGTTCGCGGTTTCCTACTGTCCAGGAGCCAGAGCCTGAGGCAGCCCAAGTGGAAGGTGCCTGGTAAGCACCTCATCGGCTGCATGGTCGGCGGGAGCAACTCCCCGCCCATGGAGGGGTGGGTCCACTTCGACCATGATCTCCCGCTGAGCTTCAGCGACGTCTCATCCAACACCGACGATTTCAGTGTCAGCTACCAGTTCCCCGATAGTGATCACCACCACGCCAACGCCAAGCTCTCCACCTCGGTGTTCGAGTCCTCGTCCCACGACGTCATGGCGAACGCTCCGGTGACGACCCTCGGCGCCGCGGCCCTGGCATCGCACTACGCGAACCTCGTCGTCTTCGCCGAGAAGCTCGCCATCTCGCCCCGGCACATCTGCCCCGACGAGAGGGACGCGCTGTACGGTATGCTGACCGAAAGGATCAGGGCGTCCCTCCGAACACGCCTCAGGCGGCCGTCCGCCGCCGCCAAGAAGAAGAACACGCCCTGCGATCGCGTCCTTGCCGCCGAGTGGGCTGACACTGTGCAGGGGATCCTCGAATGGCTTGGGCCGGTCGCCCACAACACGGTGCGGTGGCGGTCCGAGAGGAGCTTCGAGCAGCGGAATGTCGGCTCAGGCACGAGCGTCCTGCTCATGCAGACGCTGCACTTCGCTGACCAGGAGAAGACGGAAGCTGCCATCACCGAGCTGCTGGTTGGCTTGAATTACATGTGGAGATACGTGACTGAGCTTTCTGCGAAGGCAAAACTGGAGTTAGCGGGTGGCGATGTTTACCACGATTGCGCGGATCACAGAGGCTGGTGAAATTGACAGCATGTTAATTTCTCAGTTAGCATATTTGTGACTGCAGATGGCTGTCAAGCGTCAGCAGAATTGGCTGATTTGGGATTGGGTGTTTAGTAAGCACAAGTGGCATCTTTCAGGTCTCTTGTGATTTAATTCAGTTCCTAGAAACAAACATCACCATCATGTGCATCTTGTGATCGATGTGTTGTTTTGTCCAGAAAGGAGTATTATATTAGTGCATACAGCTCTGTGCTTTGGTGTAAACAAATAAATGAAGACAAAAATTAGTTCTGCAAAAGAGTATGCCTAAATATCATCACACGAGAGCTCACGGCGGACCCAAACGGTGAATGAACGGTCCGTTTCTGTCCAATTGGGTCGGACCACGGTCACTTTTGGCCACGATCTGGCCAGCCATGCCCAGCGGCGTGATCCATCTGTCCGCGCCTGGCCAACAGAATTAGATCAATTTTTTTAATGGTTGATCCGATAGCCTCGTGTTCACCTGTGCCACTAGGCCACTAGGCCGGTGAGCCGGACGATCTTCTGATAGTCGTTCCACATGGCCTCCTCCTTCGCGCTGGCCGCGATAGCCTGCTCGGTGAACGCGTCCTCGTCGTAGCCCCGCGGCAGCAGCTCATGGTACTCCGGGGGTAGGCACGCGGCAGCCTCCTCCTCCTCCTCCTCCCCCTCTTTGACGATGATGTCGAGGTCATCCTCGGAGTGGTTGACGACGCCGTCGTCATCAGGATTGAAGGCGGGGAGGGTGCGGGACCCCCACGACTAAAACTCGCCGCGGTAGGAGCTCGCGGGCCGTGCCGTGTGCTCCCACTCTAGAAACTGCTTCCAGAACCGGGGTTTTGCTAGGCGCGATCGTACCGGAGGACCGGTGGGAGCTTGCGGACGCGCCGCGCAATCTCCTCCTACAACGCTTTGCCCTCCTTGGACGCGGACGGCACCGGCACCCTCGTTCAGGTGCCAGCCCGTGGGAAGGGAGACATCGTGGTGGCGATGCCTGCCCCTCCCTCCACCGGCGCTCGCATACCCGTCGCCGTCCTCGCCGCCGCCTGCCTGCCCCTGCGCCTCGCCGCCCGCCTCTCGTGGACAGGTCTGCCGCCGCCGTCGATCCGCGCGTGCGTGCTGGCGCAGCCGCCGAGCCGCGCGTGGCCTACGCCGCCGCCGGCCCGCGCGTGGCCTACAACCGCCGTTGAGCCGCGCCTGCGTGCTCGCGCAGCCGTCGACCCGCGGGTGGCCTACCGCCGCCGTCGTGGCCGTGCACCGACCAGCGTAGCTAGCTTAGCATTTGCTAGCCAGCCATGGCCGTGCGCGCGGGCTTGGCGTTGGGTGCAGACGAGGCCGCAGCTGGTTCGCGGCGGCGGGCGTGCGGACGGCCAACACGACGGAGATTGCAGCAGTGCGGCGCAGCGGCGGGCGTTGGTGGAGGTTGCAGCAGTGCGGCGCGGCGCGGCAGCCTGAGACGAGATGGGGTGATGGACGGTCCCAGCGAAGCGAGCTCCGGCGCACGGACGACCGACACAATGGAGGAGAGACCGGTGGCGGTCGGGTGCGCGTATGCCTTCTCCGTTTGGTATATGACATACGGGCCCAACTTGTTCTGTCCGGATGCGTCTAGAACCACCGTTTGGGTAAGTTGGACCGGACGTGTGTCCTTTTTGTCCTCCCACCCATCGGGCAGATTCGGTATCCGATTTAGAGTAGGCCGTTGGAGTTGACCTCAAGCGTAAGATAGGCATTTCTTATCTAAAAAGAAGATTTTTTCCTACCTCGAGAAAGAAAGTTCTTACCCGCATTTGGTTCATCGTTTTCATCTCACTACTAAAGTGGAGTTTATGCTGGTTTATCGATTCATCCCACCTCATCACCTAAGGGCTTGTAGACTGAGGTCACGTCGGTCGACGGATTTGTCAAGTAGGGTTTTATAAGTTGGAGGAAGAGAATTAAAATAGAGAAGATTATCTTTACTTTACTAAGAGTTGATCTCTTAAGATTATTTTCTTCATGTATCAAATGTCTTCCCTTAGCATGATAATTTTCATCTAAATTTACTTAATTATTATTAATTGTTATAGATGATAATAAGAGATATACATTTATATCTTAGATCTATTGTCTTCTCTTAATGATGTGAAGAGGTAAAAGAAGGTCTGTACTCCTCTACCATCGTGCACGACCTAATCTCCACACGACCAATACATGTGGGTCTTTAACAATTAACGTTACCTGAAATGCTTGTTTTCCACGGTGTAACAAATCCTCAAATCAATAATTGCCACGACTTCTTAAGTTTGCCATAGCCTTTTGAGTTTTTTTTGTCGTGGCACATGTAAACATAAAATATGTTGTGCCATACGTTGTGCTTTAGCCACTATGGCGTTCCACATTGTGTCCATTCGACTGCCCCTTCTCTCCCTCTTGTTTTGTTCCCTATCTCCTAGTGCAACATTCATGGCACATGTTATTCTTCGGTTACGAAAACTTCTCCTTATAGCAGTTACAATCTCCTCTAACAATGTTGGCAGGCCAAATGTACTTGCCAAATCGTGTTATATGTAGGAACAAAAGAAGTATTGTTGAAGTAAAGTATTTGAACACTGAAAACCTGTGAAAGAGGAGTTGGTGTGTAACAAGAATATTAAAAAGCTTAAAATTGAATTGGTACTTCGTAAAAAAAGTAGTCTAATTCCTGTGATTTGAACTCTCTCTTAAATTTCTTTCCTCGTCACATGCCATAAACGTTATGCAAATAAGAATTCACACATGACCCAAAAACTTCTTGTCACATGTGAGCTTTCACCCCTTCCAACAACGTGGCCACGGGGCCTATGCCAACGGGATTCCTTTTTAACGTCGAGAGCATCCCCTCTACGTTCCATACAGATAAGCAAATGTGGAACATATATCAAAACAAATATTTAAGAAAGACCATATTGAACATGCATAGAAACAATTTTTCTTTATAATTTTATGTATGCACCTACTTTGATTGTGTAGAACTCTGAATCTTTGCCTCCTTCCAACACCATTGAATTGGAGACTATGCTTGTTCAAATAAATCTATGTTCAAATGTTTTCTGATGATCTAACCTTTTTTACATGCATGAATGCATCAAGATCAAAGAAGAGTGTGTGAGGTAACTAACATGTACCATGTTATTATGTGTGTGTAGATGCTTCTCTATCTTTCCATTTTTGATCTGCAGAATTCTCCACTTTACAAGGTTCGTTTGGAAAGAGAAAAGCGTGGACATAGTCATAACCAAGTAGTGACTGCTGAGTGTCTGTACTTGTAATTTTTGAACAAATGAGCTTCCCCTCCATCGATTTCATATAAAAAATCACCAACTAGTTTTACAAACATAAAGCAAACGAACAAAAGAAAAAGAAAGAAAAAGCACCATGCTACGGGGAAAAAGAACCTTAACGAGAAGAGCTAAATAAATAACTACTCAGCCAAACATAGTCCAAATACCAAAGCATGAAACAGAAGAAAAATATTACAAGTTTTCAGCTCAAAAGTATTAGGATCCATATGTCAATCTTGTCGCCATGGGAGCTCAACCATGTGTCCTGGAGTAGGCCTCTTGAATCACTTCTTGAACCATCTTAACTTCGGCTTCAAGCTTTCTTCTATCTTGGGTTGTGTGCAAAATTTCCCAAGAATTCAGCATACTAGGTGATCAGGCGAGCTTTGCCTCGCCGCCTGCCATTCATTCTGGCACAACTTGGTAGAATGGCAGGTACCATCTGCCTTTCATTATGGGTAACATATTTCAGCTTTTTAATGTTCTTTCCGTAGATCTATACTGGTTGTTATTTGCTAATTTCAAACTAAACTGCCCTTCATCATGGCCAAACTCATGCTGCACTCAACTGAATACTATACATCTGTTCTCTCATTTAGGGTTTGCTAAAATATACTATATTAGGGATCAAATGTAAGTAATCCCTCCGTTCCAAATTAAGTGACTTGGATTTATCTAAATTCGAATCCACCTAGACACGTTTTAGTGTGTAGATACATACGAATCTAAACAAACCCAATTCACTTATTTTGGGATGGAGGGATTACTAAACATCGTGTCACAAGTAGTATACAAAATAATACAAATCTAAACAAACCCAATTCACTTATTTTGGGATGGAGGGATTACTAAACATCGTGTCACAAGTAGTATACAAAATAATACATGAAGGTCTACAATATCCATGAGACAATGAATATCCGCTGAAACAAAATAGGACTAACACTGAGGGACAAAGCTTATCTATAAATTACCTAAAAAAAGCTTATCTACAAATGCACTCCCTCCGTTTCAAAATATAAGATGTTTTAGGTTTATGAATAGAGTGTATCTAGCCGCTTTTTAGGGTGTAGGTTCGTCTAGATTTGGAGTGAACCTACACACCAAAAACGGTCTAGATGCACTCATTTCACAAAGCTAAAACATCTTATATTTTGAAACGAAGGGAGTGACACATAAACAACGCACAGGAAGATCATGTCATAAGAATATGTATACGCATTCAAGCATACATCCACCACACACGGATGGCAATACAAACATATCAAGTGGCCAACATACACTGAAGGAAATAATTTTATCCATTTTCAAAACCTTGCACCTACGCCATGATCTAGAAGGGCTACACGCCTACACCTACATGCGGAACAGAGAGAAGAACCACCCATATGCACCATCACGGCTCTGGATATTTTCTGCGAACAGGAACCATGCTCCAAAGCACAGCACCTTACAATGTTGGCCCTGAAAACACAACACAAATAGTAATAAGAAATAAAAAGAACACAGAAAAATGCAGAAACTAAATAAGGTGGTTTCTGTACCTTCTGGACTACACTGATCAGGTCCGACTCATCGACGCACGACAGCCTGACTAGCTCCATAGCAAGCCTTTCCATTTGTATGGATGGCAGGCTGTCATGGAGTGTGTCCCTCGCTATGGAAAATAGCAGCACATCCTCATACTAAACAACAATGCATGAAAGCTAGTTCATCAGTTCATCAAGCGAGTTAGTAGTAGCAATATGTGATCTCTACCAGGCACAATGCGTCGCTAGAATACCCCTCCAGCAATGCTATGCAACTATGTAAATGGCCTCGAACCACATCACAGAATTGGTAGTTTACATCATTAATATTATCACCTTTGTCCTACATGATCTTCCATATCACTTCTATGCCTAGGCTTTCCCAAGCATCAATCTCTGACCAACCCTGTCCTCCATAGGATTTCCAAAGTGCAACTCCAAACAAAATTTCCTTGGTACAGCAATAGCACCTCCTCCAGGCAACTACCTTTCCTAAGATCAGTTTGTGCAAATCTTCAACTTACAAACACAACCCAAGCCGGGCAATCATATCATGTGCCATGATCATTCGTGATAGGTGTATCACCTGCAAAAAATGGTGGATTCATAAATAGAATTTGCTGAGACAGGCCAAAGAACAGAGCACACGCATATACATTTTCCCAGCGGACAAAAAGTGAAAAGGCTACGTTTCACCCAAACATGAGTCATGACTTAGAGCTTGCGCATATAGCATGAGAAGGTAAACATCATGGTTCAGCAACCAACCACTATACTATTTCTCTAACATGGTTGCTATGTTTTCTATCAAGATTGTTATGCGCAAATAACTCTCTGCCTGGCCACCCCCAAAAACCCATCCTGAAAAATAATCCATGTCCATATGCCCCAACACCCAAGTAAAAAGCACACGGGGTAACTTGCAGTCGTATAGTAGGTAATACCTCCTATGCACGTACCAGCCACCATTCTCAAGATCCAGCCCAACCCCGACAGGGATGAACAAAAAGCTTTCAGGTATGCAACACAATCTTTAGATATTCTAGTGGAGCGACCATCAACCGGAGAACTGATACTAAACTATAATAACACAACAAACACTCGGCCCAAAAAATGCCAACAAAAAGAGATCACAAACTAATAAAAAGAAAGATAGGCGCTTCAAATAGGCATTTTCATAGAGCTACCAATTTTCATATTTGAAATGAAAATATTCACCACTATTATCCGACATATTGAGGAAAAAGAGTTAAAACAATTGCTGCCAAAATATGAAAGCACCAAAAGTGACTTACCTACCGGCTTACAGTTTAGAGTAATGTCAAACGTTAATGTCATATAAAATGTTCATATTTATTTATGAAGACTACAAAATGTTATACAGAGAAAGAAAATAATTTCAAAATACCTTGACTGGAATCACTTACACACAAGGTATATACATTGAATTTTCTTTGTGCAATAACCAATCTTATAAGCTCATGCATCTATTTCACCTTATCAAAATATATACAGTTAGTATTTATGCTCGCACTACCATGACTACCACAAAGTAATAGTGTAGACCCAAAATCATGATGTATTTTGTAAGTTGATACAACTCCTACAAAATAGTTCCAAGATTCCTTTCGAAATGTTAGTTGAAGAAGCATAACTTGAGCAGTAAATCAAGCTATTTTAATAACACATGGATAGAAAGAAATCAATAACATTTCTTGTGTGAATTAGTTTCCACGAATTCGAATATTAAGAAATTCATAAATATATGTTTCAACATCAGAACTGTAATAGTGCACAACATTACTCATAGGGTCAGAGTACATATACTTCCATTATGTTTTGGTTAGGATACATACACACTTATGATTTTCCGAGTCTTGTTAAAGTGGAGCAACTTCACATCTGTAGGTCATAGTATATATCTTAGGTTTTGAAGTAGAGAGAGTAGCATTACTAAAAGTGTGACCCTTCTGACTTATCATGATTCTTAGTATATTCATTAGATTGGAAGATATCCTTATTTCTTTCTTAACTCTTTATCAGCCATACTATGCTAGTGTCATCGAAACTTCATTGTGACATGGATGGTTTTCCCTCCTCACTTCTCCTAGGCTGGAAAATATTTGTCACTTTTCCTTTGGCTTGACTACCCATAATAAGCCATCGAAACCGGCAAACTTATTGCCACCGGAACACATGAATCTAAGGCGATAAATCATATATGGTCAATACATGCTTCTTATTAAGTACTTAAGAATATTCCCACACTTAATAGTCAAATTGATTTTGCCATAAATTGGTTTTTCAAACAGCTCACTGCTTCATGTTAATCTTCAGAGTTAAGATGTTAAAAGGAAATACTTGATAACTATGCAACAAAGATTAACCGACAATGCAACACAGAATATATGCATTCATAGATTCTGGAAGCATAATGGTGAAAAAGAAGCAGGACTATAAAATGTTAGCTATCTCCTGTGAGTTGATTATAAGGAGAAGAACAATAAGGTGTCGATGCAAACATGGTGATTTGATCGTGCTGCAAAACTGGTGAAGATATTACGAACATAATATGAACATATGAAACTTGTTACTCAAGTGAAATGTGGGGGAAATCTACACTCATAAGTTATACGTGTGGATATCAAATGATGAGAGAAACTGCATGAAAAATACATATGATAGTTCTCAGAACATCCATGATGGACTTTGTTAGACCATTTGTAAACTTCTCTTGTTAATTTTGCTAATAAAACTTCTCTAAGTAGACTGCATAATTCTGCTAGAGGGCATACACGAAAAATTAGAACTGCATAATCATGCCTTCCCATCTATTACCATCATGTACATGGCACACATAAACACTGAGGCGTGATTTAAATCCTGAAATCTATTGAGCAAGAGGGTAACTGAAGCCAATTTGAGCCAAGCGGTAACCCTTTCGTAAGAAATAAATTGAGAATTTGAAACATGCATCGGCTGCATTCACCATCATGGAACTGATTAGAATGAATTGAGAAGCTAGATTGCATCATGGTCAAAACTCGGAAGTTGCGAAAACTAAAAGGTTGAACATGAACTGGTGCTGTGAGACGTTGGATTGAATCATATTTTTGCCCTTTTTTAGATTGATTGGCATAAATGACTGTATAGAAATCTAGAAGGAATGTCATAAGTTAGGATTCACATAGTAAATCAATATATACTTCATCGCCGGAGGCATACATTCGTGTTGGAGTCGTCTGTTGAGGAAATCTGGTCACGGCTGTTGGCGTTGCGGCGCTGGCCTCGTCCTCGGCGGCGGCCGTGAGGTAGGACGCTTCTCACAACACCCTCCTCTCATATTATTGAGAAAGATAGAACATTGGAAATTAAGAATAATAATTGTCAAACAGTAGAACCTTGTTTAACCGTTTTTTCCCAAAAGCTTGAGACACCTATAACTTCAGAAATTAAGGGCTTAATTACAGAGAAAAGAAGCGGTAAGAAGGAAAGGGTGTGTGATTGCATTTACCAGATAGGCAGAGAATGAATAGATTAAACAAATTCAGAAATTTAAGTAGCACATAGAACTTTAGAAATTTAGGGATGCACGAATTGCAGGAAATATAAGCACTAAGCAGGAAATAAAACTTATCTAGAAGGGATTTACCTCGAGAATTTGGAGTATAACCATACGAACAGACACAGCAGCGAAACATGCCACGAATAACCCATGCTACTTTCTGCTCCACACAAAGGAACAGGTCTTGTAGAGAAATCCTTCTGCTTGGAAGTTGCAAAATGTAATCGGGCAAATAAATTGCTTTGCAATTTTCTGATAGAAACAAAACCAAGGTATCATATGTCTGATAATTTAAGATTATGTTGGTCTAGGGTATCTTCTATCAAATAAGACATATTCAGAAATAACTTGGCATGTACAGTTGTCAGTGGCAGTTTTAACCACCCTGAAACAATTAACGGCATTAAGTCAAAGAGCCAGAAGAACACGTGAGAGCTCGTGAAGCGTGAGAATGTTACATGCTTACAGCATCGCATGGCATAAGCCTTGAAAATAAAAGAAAAACAAAATTGTAAGAATCAAAAATTTACATGGAGATGGATCATGCATGCACATGAGAAAGCACTTCGTGCACACAGACACACCATAATAGCATGATGAAATTGGAATTCGGGGGAAAAACTTGATTGAATAGGAGAAGAGTGCACAATTTTTTGTTCTGACCTGACGTCTGTACTTCAGCTGCTTGCCGTTAGAAAAGGAAAGGTGTTGTCGAGTCTCTTGCCGACGGCAGGGATCTGATAGAGGGAAGAGGCTAGAGCTTCCCTCGGTTTGTGGTTCAGCAGATCTCCTTATGGCGACACCGAAAAATAATTTCTCAAACAAATTCTCAAACGCAGGGGCAGCGCTGCTGCAGATCGGCACTTTCGACATCTCGCCAGTGACTTGCAAGGAGCAGAGGGATTTAAGGCCTCCAGATCTCGAGGTAGTGATAAGCTGTGACATGCGGAACGGGGAATTTGTTCGAACGCGGAAGATGGTGAGAATTTAAGTGTGGCCATGGGAAACGATGCGAGTGATTGTGAGTGCAGCTCTCACAGAAAAGGAACCAAAATTAGGAGAGGACTAAAAAGCAAAGAATATAGCACACCAGATTAGCCCTAAATCACAGCCAAAAAAAAGTGAGATCGAAACGCACAGACCTTACGCAGGCAACCGGAAAGAGGACGGCGGCGCCTCACAGCGCGACAGCCCCCGCCGACGCGCGAGCCCGCCGAGACGGAGCAGAAACCCGGAAGCCGAGAAAAAAACCGGAAGAGAAAAGGGAGGCAAGCAAACCTTGGTGAAAAAGCGCCATGGCGACGCAGGACCTGGTGCGCGGCGGAAAGACCGGGAACAGAATGGACACCGGCAGACGGAAAACAGCACCACCGCCTCCAATCCCAGCGTCTCCAATCGCACCGACGAAGAACAGTGGCGGCTCCAACCCCACCCACCAAGAACGCCGCCGCCTCCAATCCCAGGACCAAGAACAACACCTCCGTCTGTCCTCCACATGCAAGAAAAAGAAGAAGCAGTCAACCCGGAGATAAACAGGCGACGCAGTCCCCACCCCACGATCGAGCGCAGAACGAAGCAGCCCGTCCCAGCTACCAGGGCAATGACAAAACGGGCCCGGGACAAAATAGACCCATATGTCAGAGAGAAAAAAAATTAAAAAGTGGCACACACCTGCCCACCCAGCGCAACATGAAGGCCAGCATTCGGCGCGTCGAAAAAACGGAAGACACGAGATGGTGCTCAATCGTTCAGCGCTGCGAGGGCCCACGCACAGTACCGAAGTGCTCCTCGATCGCTCACTAAGCTCACAATCTCTCAGCCTTAATACTTTAAATAATTACAAAGCCCATATATAGACAATGCTAATAGGATCATTAGGATATCTTCTTTTGAAATAAGCATCATTTCTTGTCTTCCAGATTGCTCAGCACACTGTTGCACCCTCATAGACCAACATCTTGTGTTGGTTAGTGTGAAAGGCATTCACCAAGTCTCCATCCAAGTCACTAGCATTGACAGGTGATCTAGAAATGTCAAGAGCACAACCTACCACCTTCCAAACAAACCTAGCAAACATACAAGTGAAGAGGAGGTGACCCACACTTTCTTTGGGCCCTTAAAAATGGTATTGATCATTCTTAGTCCATCCTCTCTTCGGGAGATTATCCTTAGTTAAGATAATTATTTTTAAGAACTAGCCAAAGGAACATTCTTACTTTCAGAGGAACTTTAATTTTGCAGATGATTTTCTAATGGAAAACACCTCAGGATATTAAGTGGAGATAAAGATCTCTCACTTCAAAATAGCGAGAGCTTCGTATGTTTCATTTCACCCTATCTCTTCCATTTTTTAACTGAATCATTTCCACCTTTCTCTTGTCCTCTTCCCATTGTTCTACTATTTCTCCTATTGTGGTTCACATAGGGAATTAAAAAAATTCTGGAACTACGAACACGCTAAGATCATATATAAAAGAACATGGGAGTTTGTATCTAGATGCTCGCCAATGTTGCACCGAAAGTTCGTATGCTTGACGAAGAGTTGGTGCAGCGCTTCGACGTTGGATTAAATCCTTGATCCCTCCAACGGTATACATGCATTCGGTGACTTCATTCTCATGGAGCTTCATCGTCTAGGGGTTAGCAGCACGGGAGTAGCGGAACTTGGCACGTATGTGGAGGCTAGAGAACATTGAAGGGAATGAGGGGTTGTGGCAGCTCAAGGAAGGGATGAAGAGAAAATTTCCCTCCCTCCACATTATATAGGAGGAGGGGAGAGGGGTTGGCACGCCAGGCTTCTTCCCTGGCCGCCACATTCCCTAGATCCTCCTAGCTCTCCTCCATTCAATGCCCCAATCTCCCATTATGATTAATATAATCCCCTTCCATAAATAGAAGATATAGTATCTTTTCATAATAGATAAATCATTCCCTACTTGGAATAATAGATATGATATCTTACATAATGATTTAGATCTAATCAAATCACTAAGAAAGATATGATAGATACTTTCCATAAATAGGTCGTACCAATTTAGAAAAGTGGCACACATGCATGGGGGAGCCATGCGGAACCCTAGAGATGTATTGCTACCCCATGCGCAGCCCTAGGGTGGCCATGCATCATGGCATCGATTCTCTCCCGGAACACTTTTGTGACTCCGGAACTCTTCCGGTTTTCTCCTAGGAATTCTCCGGATGATCCAGAACCATTCTGAAACATCTCTCACATACAAACTTGCTCTACATACTCTTTAGAACAAAGTCCCTTAAGCGTGTGACCCCTCAGGTTCGGTATTATGTGGACATTACCGTGGAACTGAAGGAGGTATGCCCTAGAGGCCAATAATGATGATGTTTTTATTGACATATATCATTAGTTTGTAATAGTTTTGTATCATGCTATAACTGTATTAAGTGGAAACATTAATACATTAATACATGTGTGGTATATAAACAAACTAGGTCCCTAGTATCCTCTAGACTAGTTCGTTGGGCAGCTGATGATCGAGTTTTCCCGATCATGGACTTTACCATGTCAACTGGCAATGAGGTCACTTATGAAGTCATGGACAACACCCAAACCCTACTATTGCAATGTGATCTAGTCACAAAGTTTAACATTATGATATCTAGCAAAGTGTAGTGATTCAGTCCTTCGACTATGAGATCATATTAATCACTATCTCCCGAGGATGCTTTGATCACATCAACCATCATGTCTGTAACTGGGTGACCATAAAGGTGTGTGTCAGGTATTCCATAGGAACTTTTGAGGCCTATGTATCAAGACCGAGATTTGCCCATTCGAGTGATGGGTAGATACCCTGGGCCCACTCAGTGAGATTACATCTACAAGTTTGCAAACATGTGACTAGGTCACGAGGATGTAATATCACAATAATACGTAAATGTGTTTGTCGGTAATAAGATCGAACAAAGTATGTAGATACCAAAGATCAGACCTTGGACAAACTAGTTACATAGAGCAAAGGGAATGAGACTCAACGTTCAAGGTTCAAGTGATCAAGTTAATCGTGGAATGCATGGGGGCCATTATGTGTTTCCAGATACCGCTTGACGTGGGGTCACCATGTCAATGCCCATAGTTTATCGACTTGGGTTTAAGGAAGAGGGGAACACTGGAGAACTCGATTGGCTAACAGATAGGCAATGCGGGGACACAATGTTTACCCAGGTTTAGGCCCCCGGAGGGAAAACCCTTCTCCTGCTTGTCTGCTCTTGGATTGATGAAGAATGGCAGGTTACAAAGTTGGCTTGATGGCGATGATGCGTAGATGCAATATGTCAGGTGTTTGTGCTAGGGTTTCGGTAGGTCCTCCTCGTGGTTCCCTCCCAGCCTTTATATGAGGAGGCCAAGTCTCAGGACACCACCGAGTCGGTTACAGATTAGGGTTTCATTTAAACTTTCTATCTACTCTTTGTTGTGTCCTCCAAGGAGTCGGATCCTTTGTGGGCCTGGGCCACCCGAACCTTCATGGGCTTCAAAACCAGACACGGCCTTTCTTGATGGGCCTCCACTAGACTGGACCAGGTAGGCCAATCTTAGGCACCCGTAGGGCATACCCATGCTAGTAGCGCCCGAGTGTCCATTCAAATCGTAGATTTGAGTGGAGACTATGAAGTCTTCAATTACCCGAAGTGGGTGCTTTTCATCCAAAAATCATTTCGGGTCGTATTGTTGAGGTCATAGAGATTGCTGATGCACGTGTCTGGCTCATTCTAAGGATCGGGATCAATTAATTGCTCTTGGGAAAAGACAACGCCATCTACTCAAACTCGAGTCCCCGGACTTGAATTCAGAAATTGCTAGAGTAATTCGACTCATGCCATGAAGGCCTTACTTAATCTAATTCCAGTGATAATGATTATATAGACAACACGTCCGTCGGGATTTTCATCACAGCTATTGGTATGGTATTCATCTGGTAGAATACAGCGGATGCGGGTGCCAGGCCAACAGATGATATCTGGAGGTCTTATATTTACATCACAGATGTAGCACCTGAACGTTTGCCACCATGGAGGTGATTCGGGTGGCTCAGGAGACATCATCACTGAGCTTGATATTATAGTCAGGCGGAATCATGACAACTTTCAATTGTAGGTGTGTTGAACCCATGATGCAGACACATTCGACGCGGAGGTTTGGGTGATTGGATTTCCTCATGTTCCCTTGTTTCCATAGGGTGCGCGACCAGTGCTCCTTATGGGAGTAGCCCCCGAGTGCTTCTGCGAGTCACATACTCAGACATGGACTTTCTAATCGCGTAGCCATGCAGATGCAGTCAACTGCCATACTTTGTCGAATATGCAGCCAATGCTCCCTATGGGAGTAGCCCCTGACTCCGCAATCGAATAATTGGTTCGAAGGAGGACTCGAAGCGCAATATTTACAAAACTATTCACTGGACCCGGAAGTACGTCGGGTGCGCGACCAACGCTCCTGTTAGGAGTAGCCCCGAGTCCACGGTCAAATCATCGATTCGAAGGAGGAGTCGAAGTTTGATATGTATGAGACTGTACACTGGACCCGGAAGTACATCGGGTGCACGACTAGCGCTCCTGTTAGGAGTAACCCCGAGAGTTTGGTCGAGTCGCAGACTCGAACAAAAACAGAATTTGTATCACCAGCTGAAGAAAGAGCCGTTGGAATGGCTTTGTTGGCAAAGGTTACATCAGTGATGATGAACAAGTGATCTCAATCATCAATGTGAATAGCGTGATGGGACCTATCAATGTGGGTCCCAAAAACTGACCAAGATTTGACTAGTCACAACGTAAATTGGGGTATTTAACCATGTCTCCTTGATTTCCGTGCAGAGTGGGGATCGTGCACTGGCGGTTCATTTTTTCTGTCGCCACGCATTCACGCTGATGCCTGCCACGTGTTAGATGGTGAGATTTGAGCCGCATGATTGTATCTCCTTTCTTGCTTAAGTAGCAGGTAGCGCCAGTGAATATCTTTATTCTCCATCATCTTCTTCCTCACATCGCCGCCTTCGCTTTTCTGCTCCACGCACCATTGTTCTTGGTCCTATTCCTTGCACTGGACATCCTCCGAATATTTCCAAGCGCATTCTAGCGATCCTATCAAAGGAGAAAGATGGGAAAGAGAAAAAAGGACACCAGCACTGGATCTAGCGCCGCCACCACCGCTCCCAAGAAGAAGGGTGCTAGTACTCGCATCACCAATTTGTCATGGCGGCGCTCCACCGTGAGGGCTTGCGAGCTGCGGACTCTCCGCCAAGCTGGCCTTATCCCAGCAGATGAAGCTGACTACAAGCTTCTGGGTCCGGAGGTAATCCCCCATCCTCTTGCTGGATTCCAAGTTATGTTCCTTGTTCTTCTCCGTGGGCTTTCTCTTCCCCTCCATGATTTCATTTGTGGTTTGCTTTTCTTCTACGAGATGCAGCTGCATCAGCTAACTCCCAATTATATTATCCACATAACCTGCTTCATTACCCAGGCGTGCAGTACTGAGCCACACTTTGGTGTTTTTAAGAAACTCTTTAGTTTGAAAAGACAGTCAGGTTCTGGTTCTATAGTGTATGATGTTGGCGGGTGCAGTATATACGTTAGCCCAGGCGTGCAGTACTTTAGCTTTATCTTTGTCGATTCTTCTCAAGGATGGAGGAACAAATGGTTCTACACTCGGGATCAGAAAGTAGGAGAGCAGAAATTCGGCTTAGATCCATTTGATTCGAGTGGGGAGACGAAGAGGAAAAGGTCCTGGAAGAATGTGATCATGCCGGGTGAAGCAGACAAAGTCGAGGTCTTGTACCAGCGAGTGCAAGATCTTCAACTTATCAGAGGTAAAGAGGTCACTGGTGTGGACATCATTCGGACCTTCCTGCAACACCGAGTGCAGCCGGTAGAGATCAGGGGCTACCCAATGTTTCTATGTCCTAGCAGGTCAGATACCACGTGCGTGTCTTCTGAAGACTTGTCATCCATGGAGCTCGAGGGTAAGGTGAGGTCATTGCTCAAGCTTACTACGGATGAGACTCCCCCCAAATATAGCGACCAAGCCGTTCAGTGCCACCAATCTTGCGCTGGCAGTAATGTTATGTCCTTCAATTTCTTGTCATTGTGATAATGTTAATAGATACCTAATGGAATTATCATCTTTTGTTGCATGATTGGAAAGTTGAAGGTTTAATGCCTCCCCAACCTGAGAGCTTGCTCCCTCCTAAGGCTAGAGAGCCTAAATCAGATTTGATTGTCCCTACTACAGAGTCACAAGGATCCATCGAGTCTAGCAGGAATGGGGCTCGCTAGCGAGGGCATAGTGAAGATTCAGATGCCTCTATAGTGGAGATGCCAAAGGATCTTGCCCCTAAAATAGGTGCTGCTGATCCATTTCCTACTATGCCTCTTCGTACCATGCCTCCGAACCTCAGTCAAAGAAACAGAAGTTGGATGAGTTTTTTGACCTTGACACATACGACGGGTGAGCCTCTTCAATCTTGCAATTACATTGCTCATTGCTTGTCTTAGATAGATGTTCTTTGTTCTATTGAAGTGACACGGGGTCATCACTGTCTGGAAGTGTTAAGGATGGGGAAGATGAGGGAGTCATGGACACCAAGGGCAAGGGAATTGAGACGGCAGAGCCCTCCCAGAAGACGGTGGCCACCTCTGGTAATAGCTCCTTGAGCTCCTCCAAGTTGGGGCGATGCAGGGTTCTCGCTCGGATGACTAGACCAGAACCTTTGGAGTCTTCTGGTGATCATGTAAGTGTGCTTTGTTCATTTGAGGGAGCCCTCGAGTCCTTTTCTTGGTCTGATCTGAAGTTCTACTCCAGCCCCTGAGTACACGTGGGCCAACAGCATGTGCGGTTGGACGCTGACTTCTGCCAACTCCAAGGTAAAACTTCTTGCTCGTTTGCATGATTGATCCTAAGATGTGATCAACTTCTGACTGATACATTTTCTTGTGTGGCAGAGGAGAATAACCAAGATCTTCATCGGTTGGAGTCTCTCGAAAAGAAACTCAACACGCCGGAGACCAAGAGGAAGGATGCGGTTGAGGCCCTCGACCATTTAAAGGTAGAATCGAAACATTATGAGGATACCTTGGTGGTGGCTGCTATAGAACATGAGAAGGGCCTGGTTGACCAGCTCGCGGCAACTACCCAAGCCTTGTCTAGTAAGTGGTTGTGTCAGGTATCCTTCCTTATTATCTTCCTTCGATTCCTTGCTTCTAATATGTGATTATTATGGTTTGCAGATGCGACTGGTCTTGATTTTGACCGTCAAGTGCTAGAAAACAGTGATCTGTTGGTTGGTACCGTGGCTGTTGTCGAAGATCACTGCAGTGCTGCCAAAGAAGTGCTTCTCAAGGCCAAAAATGTGCTCGGTCATTTTCATCGGGAGATGTTTCTGAAAGCTAAGGCCATTAAGGACATTGGGGGTCTTGCGGAGATCTTGGTGGAGGGTGTGCCTGCAGAGTACAAGCAGACACAGAAGGTGGCGGGTGCCTCCCTTGGACTGGCGATGGTGCAGGCTTGCGGTGCCGGGCTGGACCTCATCGAGATCAACTCCAAGATGCCGATCACGACAGAAGGCCAAGAGGTAGCCTTTGGTCCTATTGCCAAGCCCTAAGTACGACCCTCGGCTGATCAAAATGCTCGCGAAGTATTACGCGGAGCAGAAACGGTTTGCCGCGGCAAAAGCCATGGAATCGGGGGCTGCCGCGCACTCCATGAAACCTTCGAATGCTTCTGCATAGACTATGTCGCACCCTTTACACTACTTTTGTTGTACAGCTATGCTAGGATTTTGTAATCCCTTTGACTATACGACTAGTTGGAATCATTAGAGCTTGTGACAGTCTTTTTACCAAGACGTTGTATATATTTTTTACTTGCCTATGTCCGTGCTTGACCTTGTCAGATTTGCTTTATGATGAAAAGATTCTTTATCCTTCGACTGTTTGCTTGCATAGGGTTCTGCGAGTGGCGCATTGGATGTGCCACCTACCTCTGCTTCTGCAGGTCCTCCCTGAACAAGGGTGGACGAACTGCCACAACTTCCGGTGCTTCACGAACGTGTAAAGGACTCAGAGAAAAACATTGCTATCATCCGAGGTCGAGCCGATGTTTGGAAATCCAAGGCGGGGAAAGCACTCGAACGGGAGAAGTATCTCCTTGATGAGGTGGCCCGAATCAGTGAGCAGCTATGGTGTAAGTGTCCTTGATTGCTTTGTCCTTTTGGTTTGTTTGCAATGTGAATCTCATTGCTTTGTTGGTGTAGTTGTCAATCGAATTCCACAGGAAGAAAAAGAGCACGTTAGTATCTTACTAAATTTCCTTACTCAGGCGGAGCTGGAGGCTGGAGGGTTCTTCTAGACTGATCAGGATGGAGCGACCATGCTGGCGATGCTACAAGATCGCATTGCGCAGGTGCTTCACTACTTGAAGAAGGCCCAATCCTCCTTCAAGCATATTTTCAGGGCGATGTTTTCGCTGTACGAAGCCCTTCGAGTATGTTGGCATTGCTGTGAAAGTTTCATGACGTAGGTGTTGTATGCGAATGCGTGCACCAACAACTTCTTACGGGTGCAAAGGATGCTTTGGCTTTTTTGCATATGCAGCGCCCATATATGGACCTGGAGGTCATTGCCGAAGGGCCACCGGCACCTCCGGATGGTATGGCGTGGAATATATAGCCTCACTACCAGGTGGTTTCCCAGCCCGCGGAGGATATTATTCGGTTGTTCGACGAGCACACCAACGTCTTACTTCAACAGCAGCAATGAAGTTTATGCTGCACAAGTAATGTACATAATGTAAACTTTTATGTAATTTGAGAGGGTTTTATGGACCTATCTATTTTATTGTCTGTTTGTGTGATTACGATAGTGACGTGCCTTTTCGTTAGCCTGACGTCAACAGGTGTAAGTACCTTGCCAGCCTGTTAGTTGCGTAACAACTCGGTTGGAGTTTTCAAGGATCGATTGTGGTTTGTGGTCAGGTACTAGGACACAAGTAGTATATTATTGATTTGAGAGGGCGAGTGAGGAGGCGTAGCCCCCCGAGTGTGTTGTATATGAAAGAATAAGAGAAAAAGAAACTCATGGTTGAGGAACTTAGCTTTATTTATCGAAAGGTAGCAGGTACATGTTTTGGCTAAGTGGCCTTATTGAAAGGTAAAAACATCTATGGGTAGAAACATTGCAGTTGCGAGATGTTCCAAGGATTGGAGTATCTGACTCCAGATTTTATATCCTTGAGGTGATAGGCGCCCCCTGGAATCACCTCTGTGATGATGTAAGGTCCCTCCCAAGGGGACTCTAGCTTTAGGTGACCTTTATGCTTAAGTCGCAGGACGAGTTCACCCTCGATGAAGGTTCTTGGACGCAGCCGTCGGCTGTGGTACTTGTGGAGGCTCTGCTGGTACACCGTCGACTGTGCGGTAGTGTTGTCGCGTGCCTCATCGAGCAGGTTGACGTTGTCTTCGAGTGCGGTCGTGGATTCAGCTTCGCTATAAGCGATGACCCGTGGGGCCTTGTAGCATACTTCGACGGGTAGGACCGCCTCTGCTCCGTGCACCATGAATAATGGTGTATAGTCGGTGACGTTGTTGGGAGTTGTGTGCAGGCTCCATAGTACTAAGGGGAGATCCTCGGCCCATGCTCCTGCGGCGCGCTCGAGGGGCTGGAGGATTCGCTTCTTGATGCCGTTGTAGACGAGGCCGTTGGCCTTTCGACTTAACCATTGGTCTAGGGGTGTGCCATGGAGGCAGAGTTGATGTTGATGCCCATCTTGTCGTAGAAGCTACGAAACTCTCTCGAGGTGAAGTTTGTTCCGTTGTCGGTGATGATGCTATGTGGCACCCCAAACCGGTAGACGATGGACTCGCAGAATTTAACGACAGTGGCAACAGTTTGGTTGATGATAGACGTGGCCTCGATCTACTTGGTGAATTAGTCGATGTCGACAAGGAGGAAGATGTATCCTCCAGGTGACAATTTATGCAGCTTGCCAACCATGTCGAGTCCCCACTGCACGAAGGGCCAAGCCAACAGTATTGGCCATAGCTCGGAGTCGGGAGCGTGTGGCTTGTACGTGAACCGCTAACAGGCATTGCACTTGGTGACGATGTCATTGGCATCGTGCATTGTTGTTGGCCAGTAGAAGCCAGCTTGTAGAGCTTTGGCAACAAGGGCACGGCTACCAGTGTGGTGCCCGCAGGTGCCTTCGTTGATGTCGAGGAGGATGCTTCTGCCATCACCATTGGTGACACCTATCCAGGGTGTCAAGCAGTTGGAGCTCCATCTAGTGGACCAGAAAGTCCGGGAGCACATGCGACTTCATCGTTGTGCGGCGCTCGTAGGTGATGTCTCGTGGGGATAGCTCGATGCCCCAGAGGGCGACTAACAAAGAAAAGGAGAAAGAAAATTCACCTATGCTGACATAAGTCAAATTCGACCTAGGTAAAACCCTCCCAGACCAAATTTGCCCCACCTGGGCCGACTTGCTGCTGTTACCCGGCTAGGCCGACTTACCTAGCCGGCCCACCAAGCTACCCCGATGTTATTCCTCACCTCGCCTGCAGGTCAACGCCACCTTCGTCGCCACCATCCTTCATCGCCAGCATCCCCTGTCGGATCATCCCGGGTGGGCCGACATAGGTGTCACTCGGCCCACCACGGGTTAGCTCAGTCGGCCCGCTCCACCTCCACGACGCTCCCTAGCCCGTATCCTCAATGCCATTCACCTTCACGACACCGCCCTTCCCCGACATAGCGGACGACACCACTGATTCCTGGGTGGAACAACATGGGAGACTCAGCCTACCCCGAGTTAATAGCATCGCTACCTCGTCGTTGCTTCTCCCGGCTAGCTTCACCAGTTTCCGGGTGGGCCTCCTCTCCCAGCCAGCCCACCGCGTCACCGCCTCCCACCTAGGCCCTTTACAGCCCCAACACCAAGGCCGAGTCAGACTCCACCTCGGCTGGGCCTTCATTGACCCGGCTAGGCCGAATCAAAGTATCCCGGCTAGGCCCTTTGCTCTCCTCTAGACCAAGTTACCTACTCCATAGGCCGAGTTTCACTTCACCACTTCACCAGGCCGAGTCTCCACTTCGCCCAATGCACCAGGGCCGACATAAATCACGCCATGTTCCTTCTTATTCACCCCTAGATGCTCCCCCAACCCTTACATCGAAACACCATGAGTCCAGGTCAAGCCCTTCAGTCACATACCAGTCTTGGGACGTTGCTAACTCAGACTGGCACGTGTAGCATCGTTACATGCGAGATGCTCACAGGTTCTCCGGGATGCTCCCTCGTCAGTCCAAGATTCCCTTGGTATCTCAGGAGATGCTATGGGATATGTTGGGTATCTTAGGAGATGTTATGGAATATGCTCCCTGGTTCTCAGGAAGAGATAAGACCGATGACTCAAGATGCCAAGTGTCGTGGGAATGACCACGGTAGTCGCTACCAGGGGTAGCGATTGATAGGATTTTGGGCAAGAGCCAGTCGCCATCTGCGGTGCAAGATTGGAACCAGAGACAAGGGATTTACCCAGGTTCGGCCCCCCGTAGGGTAAAGACCTACTCCTTCTAGATTGTATTATCGATGAGTGAGTTACAAGGGTGGAGAGCTCGACGTCTAGGCAGCGAGTCGCTTGGATGGGGTAGCTAATAGTGCGTGAGTATGCAGAGTACCCTAGGGAGGTTTATATAGGGGGGTAACTCACTAGGGTTTACAATATTACAACCGAGTCAGTTAAGGATTCAGAGGAGTTGACCTAATTTGAATGGGACTATCTATGCTTCTGGGCCTCCAGCTTCTAGTCGCCAGGCCTCTCTTTCAGTCGCTGTCTTGCAGGCCCACTAGCAATGGGATTGGGTCAATCGAAACGTCCTTCTAGGCATACCCTAATTGGCATATCCCCATGAGTAGTCCTCGAGGCCAACAGTGGTTTGGCGCAAGTGTCAACTTGGCAGTCGGAGTAGGCGAGTCCGAGTGGATGCCCAGTTGAATTGGCGGTCAACTCCTCCAATGAAGGGATAAATTCCTCAAACGTGTCTTCAGTCACAGAATTGGTGAATGGAAGTTTGCTTGAGTCGCCACGCCCAATCAATTGGAAGGGGAAGATAAGAAAGCGAGTCGAGTGGATGAAGTTGGACCATCAACATGGTCAAACTAGCCATCGGTTAATTCCAACGGTAACTTCGGCAAATTTTCCATGAGGTAATGACTATCCCATAATTGGTGGGTAGCGCCCCTTTATAAGGAGAATGGCAGAGGGAGCTGCAGAACTTCTTCACATTTCTCCACCCTCGTGCATCCTCAATCTCAAGATCCAATTTTGATCCAAAATTTCCGGACAGAGTGATCATCTTCCTCTCTCGATGGCACCTCCGAAGGACCTATGGGGAAAATCTAAGTGCACCGCAGCCTCCCTAAAGTCCTTTCAGGACACCAGGATCCTCTGCAAGGGGAATTGGTGGATCCCCGTGGCCGGCGAGATCGAGCCGAAGCCGTGTCCTGGCGAGTTCATTTGTTTTCAAAGCCACCTGGAAAGGGGACTGGGAATCCCCACGTCAATCTTCTTCTAGCAGTTTTGCGCATACTACGCGATCAAACCATCGGACCTGGGGCCGCACATCATCGAGTAGCTCGCCATCTTCATCGCCTTCTGTGAGTGTTATCTGGGGTGCCGCCCTATTTCTCCTTTGGCTGGAGCTATTTCATGGCCGCCTCAATCGCGAGAGTACGAGAGGCCCCATCTTGGCGGTGGGCGGTGCCACCTTTCAACTGAAGCCCAAGGCCAAATTCATGAAGCTGATGCTACCGAAGAAGGCCGCAAGAGAATGGAAGAAGCACTGGTTCTATGTGAAGGAGTCAACCCCTTCTGGCAAGGTGCCACTACCGACGTACACTGCTGAAAGAAGCAAGCCGCGCTAATTGTCGATGGCCAAGCTCCCTGAATACTAGAAGATGGCGGTGGAAGAGATGTTGACCCGGATTCAGGAGCTAAAGGACGAGGGGCTCAAAACCATCAACCTATACAATTGTTGGCTCGGGAGGCGGCTGGTTCTGCTGGCTACCTGAGCCCACTAGATGTACCAATACACTAGGAAGGGAGACCCCACAAAATCATGCAGCGGCTCTTGGGAGCCCGAAGACTACACCGAAGCGCTGAAGAAGATCACGGAGGCAGAATTTGACAACCCGAAGGCCGGGCTGGCCCCATACATTGCTGGAAAGCGGGAGCCCCCATTCGGTGAGTTTCCTCGTTTATCTTTTGCAGTTCCACAGTCGCAATTTGCAGTCGTGGTTTTGTACTTGCTTGAATCAAATCGCTGTTTCCCTTGATTTTTCCAGCTATTCCAAGTGCTCGAGAACTGGCTTCCTCCGCTTGATGAAGAAGTTCCTGAGGAGCTCGAGGAGGAGGAGGAGTCCTCTAAGGATGAAGAAGAAATCGCGGAGGTGCAGGCACCTTCATCCGCGACTCGGAAGACCCGCAGGCAGAAGCGGCGCGAAGTCGAGGCGAGCCATAGCCTCGAAGAGCGCGACAGCAACGTCAACATTGTCAAGGAGCACAGCTCGTGGAGAATGTCCATGCCGGCTAACCCCACACCGAAGCCGAGGTTGAAGTTGCCGATGAAAGCCAAGCCACCGGCAAAGCCCAAGTAGTCAGCGAAGGCGAGGTTGCCGGCGAAGTCGCCGGTCAAGTCGTCGATAATGTTCGAGTCGTAGGACAAGTCCAACGATGAAGGGGGTGTAGATTCAGTGAAGATTCTGGAGGACCCAACTCCAATGATGGAATCGGAGGTCATGAATGTGGTTGTGGAGACGGAGGCACTACTCCCTGCAATTGCATCGGAGGCCTTAGTGCCGCCGGAGCCAAGGGTTGAAGCGGCCACAGGGTTTGCGACTCCGCCGCTAAAGGAGATGCCTGCATCATCAGAAGAGGAGGTTCCCGTGACCGTGGCTTCATCGACCGTAAAGCCAGCAGTGGCGTGGCAACCGAGCATCCTGGAGAGGGGCCTCTCTCGCAAGCTAGGCCCCGAGCTGGAGAATCCTACGCACACCAGCACTGGTCTGCGCGTCATTCCTGTTGCTAGGTGAGTTTGCCCTTTTGTTTCTTTGCCATATTTTGCCGCTTTTCGGTTTTGCAAACCACTGATCGTGGTGATCCTGCAGGGGTGGCCCCAAGAAGATCCAACGTTCTTCAGTGGCCAAAGTTTCACCGATCGGCACTGAGGAAGGTGATGACCCTTCCAGGAAGAGGAAGGCGGTCACTTTCGAGGCACCGGGCAAGGGCACGAAGAAGAAGAAGAAGGGCGACCCCATTGCCTTGACGGAGGAAGGTGTGGGGAAGCGTGACTCCGCCGTCCCTCTTGGAGAAGAGGTAACCACCAGCACGGAGCCGAGCAAGGTGGACCTCCCTTTGGAGGCACTTTTACCGGCGACCAACGTACCAGGGGTGACGACCGCAATGTTCCCACACTTCGTGCCGAGGGCCTTTGTCTCGGTGGCTGAAACTCAGTCGCCGTAGGTTCCTGAGATCATCGATAGCAACATCGGGCAGCATCACAGGCGCACACCATTCTTAGTGCCCTCGGTGGACGCCGACGAGCTTCACCGCATGCTGGGGGCCGTGATCTAGGTATGTCCAGTCCCCGAGGGTCTAGTCGCTGAATTTCAGCAGCTAGACACTTAAACTTTGATCGTCCAGTCCCCGAGGGTCTAGTCGCTAAATTTTAGCAGCTAGACACTAGAAATTTTATTGTCCCTATTCTGACTTGAATTTTTTTTTTCCCCTGGTTTGAAGAACGAATCGTATGAGCGACTGGTCTCAACGGAGCGATCGGAGCGCGACCTACGAGTTGCCTAGGAGGCCAATTGGCGACTCCAAGCGTCTGCAGGTTAATTGTTCTCCCTTACAAAGTTTGAAATTCTTGTAGCTGTGCAATTTTCTTATTATGGCCCCGTTTTTCATAAAGGAGCACGTTGCCGCACTCGCCAAGGCCTGCGAGGGTTATGTTCCAATCGCTGATATAGATGCTTCGAAAGCTTCGGCGACCGCAGCGGAGGGTCGGGCCAGCTTGCTGGTGAAGGAGCTAGAAATGGCGAAGGCATCTACGACCACAATGGAGGAGCGGGCCAGCATGCCAGTGAAGGAGCTGGAGGCGGCGAAGGCCTCAATGGCTTCCTTTGAAGAGAGATCCAAGACCGTAGTCGTCGCGGCGGAGGAGGAGCGGAAGGCCTCCGACTCGATCATTGTTGGGTTGCAGGGGAAGCACTCTGCGCTGGAAAAGTTCGTCACGAATAACTGTCGCAAGCTTCTTGGTGAGTTTTTTCTTCCTCTTTCCTTGATTCTTGTTTTGCTGGTGGCGAGTTGTGTAGTTGCGGCGAGTACCCTAGTGGATGAGTCCCCGAGCGAACGAGTTCCTGAGCGGGTTAGTCCCCGAGTGGGTGAATCCCCATGTTCTTCCGCATGAGGTTTGATTGTCTGACGTTGCACCTGTTATAGGTTAAGGAGATTCGGTGGTGAAGACATTCGATGCCGAGCGATGCGTGATGGCGGTGGTGAACGCGGCCACTGCATCAGCGACGTGCATATAGGCCATCGTCCAGGGCATTTCTCCCACCTAAGTAATTCCGGGGGGACCGATCGAGGTGTAGGGATACCTCGAAGAAGCGCCCGCGATCTTCGAGTGGATGGCCCGGTCTGCATTTTGTCACAAAGCCACTACATCGTTGAGCCTTGGACTCGCGCACTTCCCCGACGACTTCGGTCTTGATGATGTCACCAGTGGGTACCCCTTGTCAACTAGGATGGTGGAGATTGCAGAGGTCCTCAGGCTGACCACCAAGGCCACTCCATTCACGGAGCATGTGTTGGCGATGGGCGATCTGCTGCCATATCAGGAGACGCTGGTGGCGCCGAACGACCCTGAGCCAAAGCATCGCGACCTGAAGTCGCAACCACCGGTCCGATCGTTGCTCGCGAAGCAGTTGACGACCTACCTGGCGAATCCCTGGGAGCCTTTTGTCCGGGTCAAGGATGGCGACGCCTCCTCGTCCAAGCCTAAAGAATGAAGAATTGCCTTGAGGCATGAATTAGCGTGGCGACTAGCCCTTTCGTAAATTATTTTGATGATGAGTGATGTATTTTTTCTCTTTGTGGAAATATCAATCGACTCATATGAAGTTTGTGAGTTTGCTTGTTTGGTCTTTGGATTATGTGAGTCCCCAGGCACGTCCATCATTGGGTATTGACCTCGTATGCATTTAGTTGGTATGTTTTAGGTTGTTAAGTTAACCTAGGTCGACTCGCCATGGCTCATGGAGCCAATCGCTTGGCGACCCCAAGGGGTGCTCTATACTTGGTGTTTTCCCTAAACGTGAACGGGGTCGGTTGGGCGAGTCCCCGAGCATGGGACTTAACCGCTCTAGTCGCATGCCCAAGGTAGGTGAGGACGTGGTACGTTGTTTGTAACATGTCTCTACTCTCTGGCTCGGAGAGCCAGTTGCTTGGCAAGTCCAGGGGAAGATCTCATACTTGGTGAGTTCTCGAGCCGCGTTAGGGTCGTTTTGGACGAGTACCCGAGCATGGTACTGTACCGTTCGAGTTGCTTTGCGTGAGGGTGATGAGGACGAGGCGCTGTGGGAAGCGGAATCAGTGGTCTTGTCTTGGAAAGCCAGTCGAGCGAGGCAACTCCGGTGGTGGCTCTGGGTTGGTGTTTTCATGGACAGATCAAGGCCCGGATAGTTTTGGTGCCCTTGGCCCACACTATTTAGCTGCTAGTTGCTGAACCAAGGGTTGACTACCCTAGTTAGCATATTGTTGTATATACGAGTGCGATTGGCATAAGAAAAGGTGAGTAGATACAATTTGTGTGAGCCAGATTTTTATTCCATCATGTGGTAGCTAAGTACAAGTTTTAGTTCTATGTATAGAACTTCCGGAGGAGATTCACATTTCATGGCCACTCGACGTCAAGCTGGCCATCACCTCGTATATCGATGAGGTAGTAGGCGTCATTGCCTAGGACTCGCCCTATGGCGAATGGCCCCTCTCATGGGGGAGAGAGCTTGTGCATGCCCTGACTCAGTGGCTGTGGTAGCGGCGGAGTCCTTGCTAGTAGATGGAGATGCAAGAGCGAGCCAATTCATGGGCTTCATCGAGCAGATTGACCCCATTCTGACGGGCGACCTTGTTGTCGTCTTCCACGTAGTGCATGACTCAAGGTGAGTCATGTTCCAGGTCAGTCGTCATGATGTCTTTGGTGCCATACACCATAAAGAACGGGGTGAACCCCGTCGATTGGTTGATAGAGGTGTGAATGCCTCATAGAACAGAGGGGAGCTCTTCGACCCAGCATCCGGGAGTCTGCTCGAGGGGCACCTACAGTCTTAGCTTCAGGCTGTGGAGGATGCTTTGGTTAGCGTGCTATGCTTGGCTATTTGGTTCCGGATGAGCGAAGGAGGCGAGGTCGAGTCGAATGTCGTGCTCCTCGCAGAAGTCAGCCATGGCGCCCTTGGTGAAGTTGGTGCTGTTGTCCGTGATGATGCTATGCGGGTAGCCATATCAGTAGATTAGCTCACGGAGGAACTTGGTGGCGGTTTTGTCGTTGCATTTCCTGATCGGCTTCGCCTCGACCCACCTGGTGAATTTGTCGACAGCGACCAGGAGGTGGGTGTAGCCTAACGGAGCTTTTTTGAACCGGCCCACCATGTTGATGCCCCATACGGTGAATGGCCAGGTGATGGGAATGGTCTTTAGGGCTGAACCAGGGATGTGCATTTGGTTGGTGTACTTCTGGCACCCGATGCATTGTTGTACTATGTTAGTGGCGTCGTCATGTGCAATGAGCCAGTAGAAGCCGTGGCGCAAGGCTTTGGAGACTAGCGACCTTGCACCGACGTGGTGTCCACAGTCACTGACGTGGATGTCTTGTAGGATCTTGTGACCCTCTTCTGGTTGTACGCAGCATTGGTATACTCCTATTATGTTGCGCTTGTGGAGCTCACAGTTGTTGAGGACGAAGGACTTGCAATGGTGCACGATCATTCGTACCTCAGTCTCATTGTTGGGCAGGATCTTGTGCTCGAGGTAGGCGACGTAGGGTGGAGTTCAGTCTCTTGGCTCTGTGATCATGGCGACTAGGGTGGGTTCGGGCTACAACGGTATCCTAATGTCGATCTCCTTCGGGGGAGACCGATGGCTTGTCGATGACGTCGAGGAAGATGCCCGGGGGCGATGTCAGGCGAGCCGACCCGATGCGTGAGAGTGCTTCGGCCTCTTCATTCTTCCACTGGTCGATCCACTCGATGAAGTAGCTGGCGAAGTAGCCCCCTAGCTGGTCCACCACTTGGTGGTACGCTATCATGTTGGGGGTGACTACATCGCAGGTGTCGGCGACTTGCCTAGCGATGAGGTCGGAGTCACCATAGAACTTGAGGCGGTTGATGTTCATCTGCTTGGTTGCTTGCATGTCGTGGAGGAGGGCCTCGTACTCCTCCATGTTGTTGGTGCAGGGCGTGAAGTTGAGATGTAGCACGTAACGGAGCTTGTCGCCCTTGGGGAATGTGAATATGATCCCTGCCCTGACGCCGTCCGCGTTCTTGGAGCCGTCGAAGTGGAGCATCTACTAGTGGAGGTAGGGCAGCATCACGGGTTGCTATGCCTCTTCCCAATCGACAAGGAAGTCAGCCAGGGCTTGTGACTTGATCACCTTGCGTGGCTCGTACTTGATCTTGTGGACGCCGATCTTGACTACCACTTGGCGATCTTTCCGGCTGCATCGCGCGACGCGGATGATATCTTGCAGTAGGCGGAGATGAGGAGTGCCCACGGGGGGGGTCGTTAGACTAGGGAGCCGTGTAAGACCATTCTGGTGCTGGTATTATTTCAGCGAGTCGGTGAGGACACCAGCTGATGTAGTAGAGTGCGATTGCTGCCAAGGCGGCTCCTTACCTTCCCCCCGTTAAGCTCATCGCCATCCGGCTCTGGCGCAGGTGACTCAAGTGGAGGCCATGACATAGATGAGCATTGGCTCCTTGTCCATGGGAGTTGCGAGTACTGGTGCTACGAGTAGCACCTCCTTCAGCGCTTTGAGCATGTTGTCTACTTCCTCGTCCCATGTGAACATGGGGTTCTTCCGCATTAGGCGATAGAGAGGCATTGCCTTCTCGCCGAGTTGGAGGATGAAGCTAATGAGGTCCGCGACTCGCTCGGCCAGATTCTGGATGTCACGCCGGCACTCAGGTTTTCTGAGTCGCGCATTTGTGTTGATCTTGAAGGGGTTTTCTTCAATGCCTCGTTTGGAGACCACGTACCTCAGTAGTTTTCCGGTGGGCATGCCGAAGGTGCACTTCTCCGGGTTGAGCTTGATCTTGTACTTCCACAGGTTTGCGAAAGTTTCGGCCAGGTCGGCGAGTAGGTTGCTCTGGCGGGTTGATTTCCCCACCACATCATCGATGTAGACGTGGATGTTGCAGCCAATTTGGCTCGCCAAGCACTCTTGCATGCACCATTGGTAGGTTACGCCGGCATTCTTGAGGCCGAACGTCATGGCGGTTTAGCAGAAGGCTCCGAACAGCATGATGAAAGCCATTTTCTCCTCATCCTTGACGGCCACCTTGATTTGATTGTAGCCGGAGTAGGCATCAAGGAAGCATAGCGACTCAGACCCTACGATCGAGTCGTTGATCTGGTCGATACACATCCTCTAGGTGTTGAGGTTGGTGTAGTCGACTCACACGAATTCCTCCTTCAGGCAGGCGCTGTTGAGGTTGGTGTAGTCGATACACTTCCTCCAGGTGTTCTTCTTCAAGACCAGGACTGGGTTTACCAGCCACTTGGAGTACTTGATTGGCTGAATGAAGCCTGCAGCGAGTAGCCGCTGCACTTCTTCAGCGGTTGCCTGGCGGCGCTCTTCATTGAAGGCCCACAGCGACTGCTTCACAGGTCACGCCTTGGGGTCAGCGTTTCATTTGTGCTCAGCGAGTTCCCTCGGGACACCAGGCATGTCGGATGGCTTCCATGCAAAGATGTCGCGATTCTCACGTAGCAACTCGATGAGCACGCTTTCCTATGCGGGGCTCATGTTGGTCCCCACAGTGACCTTCTGGCTCGAGTCGCCTGGGACGAGCTTGACGGCGTGGGTGTGCGTGGAGGCCTCGAATGCTGCCTATGCCGAGCTGGCCGTGGTCGGTTTCTTCAGGATCGTGGGGTCATCCTTGTCGATGCTGTTCGGATATTTGGTGAGCTCGTCGGCGTGGTTTGCTTCTTTGGTGATGATGGTGTCGATGAACTTGGCACCGTTGTGCTCGCATTCCACGGCCATGTCGGGGTCGCTGTGGACGGTGATGATGCCGTGTGGTCCTGGGAGCTTCACCATGTTGTAGGCGTAGTGGGGGCCGCCATGAACTTGGCGAACACCTGTCTCCCCAGGATGTAGTGGTAAGGACTACGGAAGTTCACTAGCTCAAAGACGATCTGCTCGGTGCAGAAGTTGGCTCGTGTGCCGAAGGTGACTAGCAGCATCACCTTGCCGATCGGGTATGCCTTCTGACCGGGGATGATGTCGTGGAAGGTGGTGAGGGTTGATTCGACCATCGACTGTGGGAGCTACAGTCTCCTGAAAGTGTCCAGGTACGAGATGTTGATGGAGCTCCCGCCATCCATCAGTGTCTTGGGAAGCCAGTAGTCAGCCACTTTGGGCTTGACCATCAGAGCGACTCGCCTGGGGTACTCGATCCTGGGCGCGTGATCCTCGTGGCTCCAGGTGATGCTCTGCTCGGACCAGTTGAGGAAGTGAGGGATGTCGACTTGGGTCACCGCATTGACGGTGAATGTGCGACGAGCACCTTCTTCTCGCGCTTGGTGCCGAGCCCAGTGAACGTGTGCGGCGAACCGACGGCGTGGACGAATCCGTCGGTGTTGCCATTGTCCCTTGGTGGGTCATCATTGGCGCCCTCCTTTGCTCGCCTTGCCTTCTCGATCCCTTGAGGGAGTGGCAATCGGCGGTGGTGTGAGTGGTGGGTTTCCCTTCCCTCCTGTGCTACACACAGGGTTGGGAGAGTAGGGTCACGGTATCGAATTTCATCCTCACGGTGTTGTTGGCGCGGTAGTTGCCGTTGTCGCGGTAGTTTCCTCCGCTGCGGTGGTAGTTTTTGGGGTCGTGCTGCTCATAGCCGGCATTGGCGATGAAGTCGACTCGCCTGCCACCACGGCGCTTGCCGGTGAGGCAAGTTTTGCTGTAGCGCTTATCGCGCTGTCTGCCGTTGTCGTGGCCGCCTGCACAACATCTTCTGCCAGACTCGTCGTCTGAATCCTGGTTCGGGTCTTCCTCCGCGTAGCACTTGGCGATTTCGAGGTGGTCGGGATGTTTTCTAGCATCTGCTAGACCCTCTTGATATTGGCGACCAAAGGTTCGTATCGGAATGCGTTCTTGAAGCAGTGGATCACCATGTTGGGGTGGATGCTAGAGATGCTGATCCACAGATGCTCCCACCGCTACACCCAGTGGCGGGTTGACTCACGCGGTCCCTGGACGCAACGCTGCAGGTCCTTGATGGTGGTGGCGCAGGTGTAGGAGCCCTCGAAGTGTTTGACAAAGACGTCCCGCGTGTCCTCCCATGGGTCGATGTTGTTCTCGGGGAGGTTGTTGATCCACTAGCGAGTCGATCCCTCCATCATTAGGGGGAGGTAGCGAGCGACGAGTTGGTCAGTGTGGCCGGCAATTCCCATCACCATGAGGTACGTGTCGATCCATATCGACGGATCATACGTGGGGTCGTACTTCTCGATGTCCTTTAGTGCTTTGAAGGTGGAGGGGTACTTCTCGCCTCGGATCATTGGTCCGAAGCACTATGGGCCGATTCAACTGAGGGAGCCCCTCGTCTCGGGCTCGCCGCGGTTGGTGAGGGTATTCCTCAAGTCATTTGGATGGCGAGTGTGCTAGCTTTGGTTGTTGAGGATGTGGGTCCTCGCGTCGATCGGCTGGACATTGGTGGCGACCGTGTTATTCGCGGGTCACGGCTCGTTGGAGGAGAGTGTGGGGTTTGCCGCCCAAGGTTGGAGCTGATGGGGCTCGGGTGGGGGCAGTTGAGGGTGTTGGCGACCGTTGGTTGGCCACTTGAGGCCGCACAGCTCCCGGGTAAGCGGGAGTAGATCCGTCCTCGCGGGTCGACCCCCGCGGCTTGCTGCTCTATGGCCTTGGCGAGTAAGGCTTAGGCGTACTTGACCTGCAGCACACCCTCTCCCGTGATGTTGAGGTTGGCGACTGCGGCCTACCCCACGATGATGTTGCCCATCTGGGTGGAGTAGAGCGGGAGTCCATTGGAGTCGGGTGCTTGTAGAGAGATTATGATCCACGGTTGTTCTAGAGGAGGCGTGCGGCGGGATTGTGGTGGAGTGATACGTCTAAAACGTATCTACTTTCCCGAACACTTTTGCTATTGTTTCTTCTCTAATTTGTGTGATTTGGATACAACTAATGCGGACTAACGTTGTTTTCAGTAGAATTGCTTTGGTGTCTCGTTTTTGTGCAGGAAATCAACTTTCAGGAAAAATCCCGGAAAATATCACAAAACTCCTATTTTACCAGAATACGAGACGGAGAGGGGACACGAGGGGCCCACTCCGCCTCGACCTCTCCTTTCGCCTACATAAGCCCTCTGACCTAAAATCAAAGGGGGGTTCGACATTTTTCCAGATAGAGTTCCGTTGTGCCGCCACGAACAGAAACCGCGATTCGGAACCAAAAACTCCGTTCTGGCACCCTGCCAGTACGGAGAATTGGAGGAGATCATCGCCATCATCATCACCAACGCTTCTCCATCAACCATCCATGATTCCCCAATCCATGAGTGAGTAATCCCTCATAGTAGGCTATGGGGATGGTAGGGATTGGATGAGATCATTCATGTAATTGCATCAGATTGTTAGGGCATGGTGCCTAGTATCTATTGTTAGTGCTTTTTGACATTGTTGCAACTTGTTATGCTTAATGCTTGTCACTAGGGCCCGAGTGCCATGATTTTAGATCTGAACATGTTATTGATTCATGATGATATTATTGTTTATGATCTTATCTGCAAGTTGTATACACATATTATTGTCCAGAACCTGAGGCCCCGAAGTGATAAAAATCGGGATAACTGGAGGGGATGGCTATAATGTGAGGATCACGTGTGTTCACGGAGTGTTAATGTTTTGCTTTGGTGCTCTATTAAAAGGAGCACCTTAATTGCCAGTAGATTTCCTTGAGGCCCCGCTGCAACGGGCTGGCAGGACAAAAGATGTTGTGCAAGTTCTCATTACGTATGGCTATATATGGAACACATGCCTATGATTATTTAGTACTTGGATACTTTAAATTTATCTTATTTATCTCCAAATGCCCTATGTATTGATTATTACATGAATTGTCTCGTCGATGCAATGCCCGTCCATCCATCCCTATGCGTACCGCACTTTAATCCTACTGTTTACTGCAATTGTTACTACTGTCTTTATTTTACTACTGCTAGTACTTTGCTATTGCTACTACAAAACTATTGCTACTGATAAACTACTACAAGTAAGATTGTTTTCAAGTGCAGCTAAACTGACAAATCAGTTGTTAAGGCTTATAATATTCTTTGGCTCTCCTTGCGTCGAATCAATAAATTGTGTTTTACTTCCCTCGAAGACTGTTGCGATCCCCTATACTTGTGGGTCATCAAGACTATTTTCTGGCGATGTTGCCGGGGAGCATAGCTCTATTTATAAAGTTCACTTGGAATTATTATTGTTCGTTGCTATCCATTCATCATGGGTAAAACTCGTGATGGAAAAGTTCCTATATTACCATCCACTACAAGGAGAGGTACAGTTCTGAACACCTTTGTTGCTCTTGATTCACCATCTGTGATGAGTAAGCTCCTTACACCACCACCACATACACATGTTACACATACTACTACTTCTGCTGAATCTGAAATTGCTTCTGATACTTATGATGTTACTTATACTGTGCTTGATGAGAGTGGTTCATTAGGTCCTTTCCTAGATGCTACAATTGATAGAACTATAGTTGGAAACACTGAAACTCCTAATGAAGATACTGCTACACCTGTTAGTTCACCTGAGTCTAGAGAGAGCTATGATCTTGATGACGGTTATATTGAAATGACCGATAAATTTATTGAAGAATGTCGAAACACTCATGGTGCAAGTGCTATTAAGAGTCTTCTTGAGAGACGTACTGTTAGACCTAAATTATCTCCTAATGCTAAGTTTGCAACATCTCCCATAAACATTAAAGATAAGGATTATGATTTCTCTCTTGATTTATCTTACATAACCATTGTTGAGAAAGAACCTTTTTGTGGGACTGAAAATGAAAGTGTTGTAGCACATATGACTGAGCTTTCTACCATGAGTGGCTTATTTTCTGATGATATTAAGATGCGCACCTACTTTGTTGCTAAATTTTTCCCTTTTTCACTGAAATGAGAAGCTAAAGGTTGGTTTAATAATTTACCTCCTGGATCTATTGGTAGCCCTGATTGCTTGGTTGATATTTTCTTTCAGAAATATTTCCCTCCTAGTGCTCGACATGCCATTTTGTAGGAACTTTTTGATTTTAAACAGGGAGAAAGGAGAAATTGCCTAAATCATGGGCAATGTTTTATGCTTTAATTCACGCACAGCCTGGATGTCCAATACCTAAAAATGAGCTTCTTGATATATATTATAATGGACTAACTGATGAATCTAGGACATACCTAGATAGTTTTGCTGATTGTGTTTTCAGGAAGAGAACTCCCAAAGAAGCTAAGGAATTAATGGCTAAAATAAGCAAGAATTATGATGACTGGACTTCACCTGAGTCAACTACACCTGAGCCAACTACACCTGAGCCAACTATGCCCGAGCCAACACCAACACCAAAGAAGAGGGGAGTGATTGAACTAAATAATGAAGTGATGAAGGAAGCTAAGAAATGTCTTAAGGAGAAGGGTATTAAATCTAAAGATGTGAAGAATTTACCTCCTATAGAAGAATTATGTAAGCCAATCTCCCACTCATCCACTATTGAGGTACACTCTCTCCAACATTTTGATGAAGGTGATATTCCTTATTATAAACCTCCTGATCAATGCTTAGAAGAATTTGATATCTATGTTGTTAAGCAAGATAATTTTAATAAGAGAGTGCAAAATCATTTAATGGAAAACTCTAGAGCTATTAATGAGTTGAAAGATATTGTGGAAAGAACCTCCAATGGTTTTAAAATGCTTGTTAAACATTTCCAAATGGTTCAAACTCAAATTGATCAGCTTACTAAAGTACAAAAAGATTTGCTAGCTAATGCTTCTAAAGAAAAACATGATTACGAAATTAGAACTAGGAGTGGTGCTTTCACTCAGGATCCTTTATATCCTGAGGGACATCCTAAAAGAATTGAGCAGGATTCTCAACAAATTGAAAATAGTGGTACTTCTTCTAAGAGAAAGAAAACGAAACATAAAACAGTTGTAGAATCTTCTGAACCTGCTAAAGATCCTAATAGTATATCTGTCTTTGATGCTGAAACAGAAAGTGGTAATGATAAAAATGATGCTCCTGATAAAGAAGAAATTGAAGAACCTAAACGGCACACTAAGAATACTAAGTACACCAAGGAAGATTTTGTTGCTAACAAACATGGTAGTGAAAGAGAGCCTTGGGTTCAAAAACCAATATCTTTTCCTGATAAGAAACACAAGTCAAAGGAATAAGAACACTATAACAAGTTTTGTGAGTGGATGAAACCTTTATTTTTGCAAATTCCTTTGACTGATGCTATTAAATTGCCTCCTTATTCAAAGTATATGAAGGATATTGTCTCTAATAAAAGGAAGATTCCTAATGAGGGAATTTCTAATTTACTTGCTAATTATTCCTTCAATGGTAAGGTTCCAAAGAAACTTAGAGACCCAGGGATTCCAACTATTCCTTGTTCTATTAAAAATAATTATGTTAGAACTGCTTTGTGTGATTTGGGAGCAGGAGTTAGTGTTGTGCCTTTTTCTCTCTACGAGAGACTTCAATTGGAAAAATTGATACCAACTGATATATCTTTGCTAATGGCTGATAAATCTACTATTATTCCTTTTGGTATATGTGAGGATGTTCCTGTTCAAGTGGCTCATAATTGTTTGATATTAACTGACTTTGTTGTGCTTGAAATGCCTGAAGATGATAATAATTCTATTATTCTTGGGAGACCTTTTATTAATACTACAGGAGCTGTCATTAATTGCAATCAAGGAAGGTTAACTTTTAATGTTAATGACAAGGCGCATACTGTCTATTTCCCCAAGAAGATTGATAAGACTTATGGCCTAAATTCAATTGAAAATATTGAGGGCATCAAAGTTGGATAAATATATTGTCCCATACTACAAGAAAATTATGAAACTATTATGATTGGGACTATTGCTATCAAGGTTGAGGTAACATGATCATTTAGTGAAATGCAAAGTTTTGTTTCATATAAAATTGTTTTGGTAACAAGACCTGATCAACCTTGTTAACAAAGGGATTTTAATGAACAAAACAATGTTTTCACCATGATTATCCTTGCTCACTTTTATTTTATCCATTTTAATTTTTTGCTTTCACCTTGTTTACTTTTCTATTGCTAGTTGCTTGCATATTAGAGTGTCTTAGAACTTCTGAAGTTTTAGTTTTGTTTTGTTTTTGCATCATTCCAAAATCATCTTTCTGCCAGAAAATGATTTATCAATACCTAAAAATTGCTCAAAAATAAAGTTTATCGAAAAATTCCAGAAAATTCATATTAATTTTTTACACCAAAAAGGGGCATAGAGGTACCTGGAGTGACCCAGGGGGCCCACCATGCAGGCACACCACCTGGTGGCGCGGCCACACCAGGGGCACGCCTGGCCATGGTGTGGGCCACCCCTAGCCCTCCACTTATTCTCCCACCTGCCACTCCTTTCCCTCTCCCGAGAAAACACCATTTCATTGCTCAAACCCGTGTTCTTGCTGTTCTTGCTCGCGATTTTCGATCTCCTTGCTCATCCCACCTTTGCTGCTGAGAATTGGAGTATTTGTTCTCCGGTATGTGACTCCTCCGCTTGCCCAAGTAGATTTGTGATTAGTGGATTATATCTTGAGTATTTTGCTATCGTAGGTGATAGGTTATGTGAGCTTGCATGCTTGTTCTATGCTTAGAGAAATTGATTTGATGCATGTTTAGCCCTCTTGCAAGTCCCTATAAGTAGTTCCTTTCATTATGTAATCACTTTGCAATCATTTTTTGTGATGGTTGTCTAAAAAATTCAGAAAAGGAGATGAACGAACACAAACTCAACCAACATGAATGAAGGGAGGTCGAGGACAATTCGGTCCAGCCCTCCAATGAGGGGGAGTCTTCATAGTAGCAGCCTGCCTATGATTGGGGAGCTTTTTCTTCTTTTTCACAAGGGCCTGATTATAATCATTCTTACGATGACCCGCCGGCTTGGAGTTCCTACCCACGTTGGGATTGGTCTCCACTTAGGCCAAAAGCCTAAGCTTGGGGGGAGGTATACCAACATCACACTCATCTACATATCTTGTTCTGTCGGTACTTCGTATATCCATGTTTCACTTTCTTTTTAGTTTTTGTTCTGGCTTTATTTCTGCTTTCCAAAACATAAAAAGACCAAAAATATTTTCATTATTTCTCTTTGTTTGCTTCTTTATCTTTTAGCCTTGGTTTCCTTCATCCTTTTTAGCTTTGATTTGATTATTCGAAAAACCCAAAAAGATTTTGCTTTGTTTGCTCTTTCCTTTGGTTCCTGTCTTTAAAAATCAAAAACCCAAAAATATTTGTTGTTCTTCTCTGGTTTTAAAAGTTTGTTGCAGGGTTCAGCGGTCCTTCTTGACTCCTTGGAGTTTGGTTTTATGTTATTATTCAAGTCACACAAGTGAAGGCCAATCATGATTTATGACAACTCGAGGTGTGGTAAGAGGCTGGTATGAACTCTATTTGTTTTCATTTTTGTACATATAGTCATCATTGTGGGCATGCTTAGTCTGTTCATGTAAGGTGGATGTTATTTAATGGATGCTTAGTAGTTCTTGCTCTCTTATGATCAGTTCCAATCCACTAATAGTTTGTAACATGTCATATAAATGTTTGCTTGCATTGTTCTATTCATAACTTGGTATGACATTGTGGTATCCTCCTTTGAATGTTTTATTTGAATCGACTTGGCACATGATCATGCATGCATATGACTAAACAAAAAGTTAGTTAAGCCTTGATGATTTATTTTGCCTTAGAGTTCTTGTGTCACTTTTATGCCACTATTAATTTTGTTTTGTCGCTAGCATGATTATGACAGTTACTGCTCTCTCGATTGTCGCTCCCTTTATATTGCTAGCCTTCACTTGCGTAGAGAATAAGCTTTACTCATGCATCCAACTCCCCAAAACCAAAGTTGTCAAAAGGTGTTCACCATATCTACCTATTAGCATTTATGCTTTGTTTTCTTCCAAATAAAAATGTTTGCTTGTTATATGAAAATTAGATAGTAAAGCTCTCACGAACTTTCCGGCATACTTTATTTTCTTGCACTTAATAAACCTGAACCATTGTGCCCATCTATGTTACTCATATGCTTGCACTTTATAAGTTGTGAATTAGCAGAACCATGTTACCATGGGGAACACTTTCAACATTGCACTTATTATTCAGTTGATATCATGTTCTTTTATTTGTGGATCCCGGTGGTGTGAAATAAAAGGGGAGCTTGTAAGCTCATGGAGTTTGTATATGTGTTAGAGAAACGCCTAGGCGGCTAGCCTAAGCCATGCCTAATCATGGTGGAAACTTGTAGCATAACCATAGTGAGCATTTTGTGAAGCATCCTCAATAAAAACCTATGCAAATAGCAAATAAAAAGATTGCCGAGATGCTCATTGTCTGTTGCCTTGTCATTTTGATATGGGAAAGTTCCTGTGTCATGGGGCAAGGGGTACCCCGTTGGTAGTTCTCTATGATACACATGCACTTACAATGACAAGAACTTGCTTGTGACCAAAGTTGAGTAGCATGAGGTTCGGTACTCGTAAGCAAGGGGCATGAGAGTTCCAACTTATAACTTGTCAAGCATATCCTCATATTTGAGTCACTTTAACCTTAATCACCTCAAGATGCTTATGATAGGGGCAATGAGAGCTCAAAGCTAATGAGTACCATACTTTCAACATTTGTAAGCCTTTCAAATCTTTTCTTTCACTTTTATGTCGAGTCACCATTTATTCTTTGAGCACCTTCCCGAGAGAATGGCTGCCATTCTTAGTGTAATGTGCTTGTCCCAAAACACGATTAATTGTGACATAACTTTGACGCTTGTATCTTTGATATTTTTACTTCTAGTATTCACTTAAACTTCAGAGGTGCCTTGGCATTTATGTTTTGCTCCAAAAACAAAGGCAAGCGAGATACCACTTTATCATATCTTCTTATGAGCATTACAATCCTGCATATGCTTATGTGTCATGTTGCTTATTATTATTGGGTTGGAATCTCTTAATAGCTTACATGACTACTAGGTAAACTTATTTGCATACTATTTATTATGAATTGCCTAAGTATTTGATCATATGTTGAGAATATATACATATTATGAAGCAAATGTGTTCGTGAAAGTTTCTTCTATCGCACTCAGTTTTCAACTGAATTGCTTGAGGACAAGCAATAAGCTAATCTTGGGGGAGTTGATACGTCCAAAACGTATCTACTTTCACGAACACTTTTGCTATTGTTTCTTCTCTAATTTGTGTGATTTGGATACAACTAATGCGGACTAACACTCTGTTCAGCAGAATTGCTTTGGTGTCTCGTTTTTGTGCAGGAAATCAACTTTCAGGAAAAATCCCGGAAAATATCACAAAACTTCTATTTTACCAGAGGACTCACGGAGCCAGAAGACGAGACGGAGAGGGGACACGAGGGGCCCACACCACCTGGTGGCATGGGCCAGGACAGGCCGCGCCAGGGGGTGGCGTGGTTGCCTCGGTCTCCGCCTCGACATCTCCTTTCGCCTACATAAGCCCTCTGACCTAAAAACAAAGGGGGTTTGACGTTTTTCCAGATAGAGATCCGCTGTGCCGCATGACCAGAAACCGCGATTCGGAACCAGAAACTCCGTTCTGGCACCCTGCCGGGACGGGGAATTGGAGGACATCATTGCCATCATCATCACCAATGCTTCTCCATCAACCATACATGATTCCCCCATCCATGAGTGAGTAATCCCCCATAGTAGGCTATGGGGATGGTAGGGATTGGATGAGATCATTCATTTAATTGCATCAGATTTTTAGGGCATGGTGCCTAGTATCTATTGTTAGTGATTTTTTACATTGTTGCAACTTGTTATGCTTAATGCTTGTCACTAGGGCCCGAGGGCCATGATTTTATATCTAAACATGTTATTGATTCATGATGATATTATTGTTTATGATCTTACCTGCAAGTTGTATACACATATTATTGTCCAGAACCCGAAGTGGCAGAAATCGGGATAACCGGAGGGGATGGCTATGATGTGAGGATCACGTGTGTTCATGGAGTGTTAATGCTTTGCTCCGATGCTTTATTACAAGGAGCACCTTAATTGCCAGTAGATTCCCTTGAGACCCTGCTGCAACGGGCTGGCAGGACAAAAGATGTTGTACAAGTTCTCATTACGAGCATGTATGACTATATATGGAGCACTGGTACGTCCAAAACGTATCTACTTTCCCGAACACTTTTACTATTGTTTTTCCTATAAACTTGTGTGATTTGGATAGAACTAACACGGACAGACGCTGTTTTTAGCAGAATTACCTTGGTATCTAGTTTTTGTGCAGAAAATCAACTATCAGGAAAAATCCTAGAAAATATGCCAAAAATCCTATTTCACCAAAAGATTCACGGAGCCAGAAGACGATACGGAGGAGGGCCACGAGGGGCCCACACCACCTGGCCACGCGGGCCAGGCCAGGCCGCGCCTGGGGGTAGTGTGGCTGCCTCGGTCACCCTCTCGGCCTCCCTCTTCGTCTATAAGTTGCCTCTTGACCTAAAAACCAAGGGGGGTTCGACGTTTTTCCAGAAAGAGTTCTGCTACGCTGTCACCACTAGATTCTGCGATTTAGAACTAGAAACTCCGTTCTGGCACCCTGCTGGAACAAGGAATTGGAGGAGATGATCGCCATCATCATCACCATCGCTTCTCCATCAACCATCCATGTTTCCCCCATCCATGAGTGAGTAATACCCCGTTGTAGGCTATGGGGATGGCAGGGATTGGATGAGATCGTTCATGTAATGGCATCGGATTGTTAGGGCATGGTGCCTAGTATCTATTATTAGTGCTTTTTGACTTTGTTGCAAATTTTTATGCTTAATGCTTGTCACTAGGGCCTGAGTGCCATGATTTCAGATCTGAACATGTTATTGATTCATTATTATAGTATTGTTTATGGTCTTACCTACAAGTTGTATACACATATTGTTGTCCGGAACCAAAGGCCCCGAAGTGACAGCAATCGGGATAACCGAAGGGGATGGCTTTGATGTGAGGATCACATGTGTTCACAGAGTGTTAATGCTTCACTCCGGTGCTCTATTATAAGGAGCACCTTAATTGCCAGTATTTCCCTTGAGGCCCCGCTGCAAACGGGCTGGCAGGACAAAAGATGTTGTGCAAGTTCTCATTGCGAGCACATATGACTACATATGGAACACATGCCTATGATTATTTAGTACTTGTATGCTTTATCTTATTTATATGCAAATGCCCTATGTCTTGATTGCTATATGAATTGTCTTGTCCATGCAACGCCCATCCATCCATCCCTATGCCTACCGCGCTTTAATCCTACTGTTTACTGCGATTGTTACTACTGTCTTTACTTTTACTACTGCTATTACTTTGCTATTGCTACTACAAAACTATTGCTACTGATAAACTGTTGTGAGCAAGATTGTTTCCAGGTGAAGCTAAATTGACAACTCAGTTGTTAAGTTTTATAAATATTCTTTGGCTCCCCTTGTGTCGAATCAATAAATTGGGTTTCACTTCCCTCGAAAATACTGCGATACACCCCCTATACTTGTGGGTCATCAAGACTATTTTCTAGCACCGTTGCCAAGGAGCATAGCTTTATTTATCAAGTTCACTTGGAATCATTATTGTTCGCTGCCATTCATCCATCATGGGTAAGTTTCGTGATGGCAAGGTCCCTATTTTACCATCCACTACAAGGAGAGGTACGGTTCTGAACACCTCTGTTGCTCTTGATTCACCGTCTATTATGAGTAAGTTCCTTACACCACCACACACACATGCTACACATACCGCTACTATCGCTGAATCTGAATCTTCTAATACTTATGATGCTGCTTCTAGTGTGCTTGATAAGAGTGGTTCATTAGGTCCTTTCCAAGATGCTACGATTGCTAGAACTATAGCTGGAAATACTGAAACTCCTAATGAAGACACTACTACACCTGTCAGTTCACCTGAGCCTGGAGAGAGCTATGATATTGAAGACGGTTATATAGAGATGACCGATGAATTTATTAAAGAATGTCAAAACACCCATGATATGAGTGCTATTAAGAGTCTCCTTGAGAGGCGTACTATAAAACCCAAATTGTCTCCTAATGCTAAGTTTGATGCATCTCCCCTAAACATTAAAGATAAGGATTATGATTTCTCTCTTGATTTATCTTACATAACTATTGTTGAGAAAGAACCTTTTGCGGGACTAAGAATGAAAGTGTTGTAGCACATATGACTGAGCTTTCTACCATGAGTGGCCTGTTTTCTGATGATATAAGATACGCACCTACTTTGTTCCTAAAATTTTCCCTTTTTCGCTGAAAGGAGAAGCTAGAACTTGGTTTAATAATTTACCTCCTGGATCTATTGATAGCCCTGATTGCTTGATTAGTACCTTCCTTCAGAAGTATTTCCCTCCTAGTGCTAGACATGCTATTTTGCAGGAACTTTTTGATTTTAAACAGGGAGAGAAATAGTTATAGCCTAAATCATGGGCAAGGTTTTGTGCTTTGATTCATGCACAGGCTGGATGTCCATTACCTAAAAATGAGCTTCTTGATATATATTATAATGGACTAACTGAAGAATCTAGGACATACCTGGATAGTTGTGTTGATTGTGTTTTTAGGAATAGAACTCCCAAAGAAGCTGAGGAATTAATGGCTAAAATAAGCAAGAATTCTGAAGACTGGACTTCATCTGAACTAACTATACCTGAGACAACTACACCTGAGTTAATTGTGCCTGCGCCTATACCAACATCAAACAAGAGGGGAGTTATTGAACTAAATGATGAAGTGATGAGGGAAGCCAAGAAATGTCTTAAGGAGAAGGGTATTAAAGCTGAAGATGTGAAGAATTTACCTACTATAGAAGAATTATGCAAGCCAATCTCCCACTCATCCACTATTGAGGTACACTCTCTCCAACATTTTGATGAAGGTGATATTCCTTACTCTAAACCTCCTGATCAATTCTTAGAAGAATTTGATGTTTTTATTGTTAAGCAAGATAACTTTAATAAAAGGGTGCAAAATCATTTAATGGAAAACTCTAGAGCCATTATTGAGTTAAAAGATATTGTGGAAAGAACCTCTAATGATGTTAAAATGCTTGTTAAACATTTTCAAATGGTTCAAACTCAAATTGATCAGCTTATTAAGGTACAAAAAGACTTGCTAGTTAATGTTGCTAAAGAAAAGCATGCTTATGAAATAAGAACTAGAAGTGGTGCTGCTACCCAGGACCCTCTATATCCCGAGGGGCATCCTAAAAGAATTGAGCAGGATTCTCAACAAGCTGAAAATAGTGGTACTACTCCTAAGAAAAGAAAAAAGAAACATAAAACTATTGTAGAACCTTCTGAACCTGCTAAAGATCCTAATAGTATATCTGTCTCTGATGCTGAAACTAAAAGTGGTAATGAAGAAAATGATGCCCTTGATAAAGAAAAGGTTGAAGAAGAACCTGAAAAGCACACTAAGAATACTAAATACACTAAAGAAGATTTTGTTGCTAAGAAGCATGGTAGTGAAAGAGAGCCTTGGGTCCAAAAACCTATGCCTTTCCCTCATAAGAAACACAAGTCAAAGGAAGATGAACACTATAACAAGTTTTGTGAGTGGATGAAACCTTTATTCTTGCAAATTCCTTTGACTGATGCTATTAAATTGCCTCCTTATTCAAAGTATATGAAGGATATTGTCTCGAATAAAAGGAAGATCCCTAATGAAGAAATTTCTACCTTGCTTGCTAATTATTCCTTTAATGGTAAGGTTCCAAAGAAACTTGGAGACCCAGGGATTCCAACTATTCCATGCTCTATTAAAAATAGTTATGTTAGAACTGCTTTGTATGATTCGGGAGCAGGAGTTAGTGTTATGCCTTTTTCTCTCTACAAGAGACCTCAATTGGAAAAATAATACCAACTGATATATCTTTGCAAATGGCTGATAAATCTACTACCATTCCTATTGGTATATGTGAGGATGTAACTATTCAAGTGGCTCATAATTGCTTGATATTAACTGATTTTGTTGTGCTTGAAATGCCTGAAGATGATAATTTGTCTATTATTCTTGGGAGACCTTTTCTTAATACTGCAGGAGCTGTTATTAATTGTAATCAAGGAAAGGTGACTTTTAATGTTAATGACAAGGAGCATACTATCTATTTCCCCAAGAAGATTGATAGGACTTATGGCTTAAATTCAATTGAACATGTTGAGGGCATTCAAGTTGGAGAAATATATTGTCCCATACCAAGAGAAAAATATGAAACTATTATGATTGGGACCATTGCTATCGAAGTTGAGGTAACATAATCATTAGTGGAATGCAAAGTTTTGTTTCATATAAAACTGTTTTGGTAACAAGAGCTGATCAACCTTGTTAACAAAGGGATTTTAATGAACAAAACAATGTTTTCACCATGATTATCTCCGCTTACTTTTATTTTATCCATTTTAATTTTTGCTTTCGCTTAGTTTACTTTTTTGTTGTTAGTTGCTTGCATATTAGAGTGTCTTAGAACTTCTGAAGTTTTAGTTTTTCTTGTCATTGCATCATTCCAAAAACATCTTTCTGTCAGAAAATCATTCATCTGTACCTGAAAATTGCTCAAAAATAAAGTGTCTCGAAAAATTCCAGAAAATTCATATTAAATTTTTACGTGAAGAAAGGGGCAGAGGAGTTCCTGGAGTGACCCAGGGGGGCCCACCAGGCAGGCACACCACCTGGTGGCATGGCCACCCCAGGGGCACGCTTGGCCATGGTGTGGGTCACCCCTGGCCCTCCACTCACTCTCTCACTTGCCACTGCCTTCTCTCTCCCGAGAAAACATCAGTTCATTGCCCAAACTCGCGTTCTTGCTGTTCTTGTCTACGATTTTTTGATCTCCTTGCTCAGCCCACCTTTGCTGCTGAAATTTGGAGCATTTGTTCTCCGGTATGTGACTCCTCCGCTTGTCCAAGTAGATTTGTGTTTAGTGGTTTATATCTTGAGTATTTTGCTGTTGTAGGTGACAGGTTATGAGAGCTTGTAAGCTTGTTCAATGCTTAGAGATATTGTTTTGATGCATGTTTAGGCCTCTTACAAGTCCCTATGAGTAGTTCCCTTCATTATGTATTCACTTTGTAATCACTTGTATAATGGATGTTTAAATTTCAGAATATCAAAGATTAACAACCACACTTTTGGAGAAATATTTGAGAGGGACACACCCAGGAGGTCAAGGCCTTCAAGATCAGCCTCTCAGTTTAGGCCTTCATACAATGAACATCTTATTGCACCACGCTTTGGCAATGAAGGAGATGAGGGAGATGCTCACCTATCTACCTTCCCTTGTTTTACCTTTTTGCAAGCTGCAGTGATCCTCAATGACTTCTTACTACTGGTTCAGAGGGTTGGTCTGACCATGTACATGGAAGATGAGAGTGAGCAATATGCCGTGCTCACCAAAACTTTCGTGGAGAGTTTCGTTTTCACCAACATCCCTTATCAGTCAACAGTTTCATTCAAAATTTATAATCAGCCTATTACCATGTCATTGGAAAGATTTTGCAGCATTATAGGTATAGGCATGATAGGGACAGTGAAGAAGATCCAAGGTCAACCCGCTGACTTGCTGGAGTTCTATCAAAGTGTGACAAATGACGATGACCGCGTAGCTCAGCGCGGGAAGATAAGGAACATTCAACTCCCAGCTCTTAGATATTTTGCTTATTATCTTGCCACTAGCATACTTGGTAGGGAGAACACTAGTAATATTTCTAATTATCATTTAGCCTTCCTTGTTGCTGCACTTAATAATGATACCAAGTACAATCTTGGCTCTCTCATTGCTCGCTGCCTAGCTGCTAGGGGACCTATTTATGGGGGCATTATTGCCTCACACATGGTTGCTGCTTTAGAACTTTCTGTGGATCCTAAAGACACTTTGTTGGTACCACAAAGGCTTGATCTTGCTGCTATGAAAATGCATCACTTCGTCACTGCTGACTCTAATAGGGACAGTTTAGTATACAGGATATTGTTTACTGGCGGAGATGAGAGGGAAATTCCTTTGCCACAATCCACTTTGTTCAGTATTTATAGAAGGCCATGGTCGCGTTCTAAGGAGGAGGTGGACGAGCAGCTCTGCTTTCTTGGTTTCCACAGGCAGCACCAGGAGGATGTGCCTTCTTGCAACTACTCTGCGCACTACGGTGGGGCGTCCTCGAGCTCGTATCAGGACGAGGGTACCTCCTCACCGTACTACGAAGGCGCTCCATCTTGGCCAGCTTGGGATTGATTCCCACTTAGGACAAAAGCCTAAGCTTGGGGGCAGGTACACCAACATCACACTCATCTCCATATCATGTTCAGTCGGTACTTTGTATATCCATGTTTCATTCTTAGTTTTCGTTCTTTCTTTACTTTCGCTTTCCAAAACACAAAAAGACCAAAAATATTTTCGTTGTTTCTCTTTGTTTGCTTCTTTGTCTTTTTAGCCTTGGTTTGCTTCTTCCTTTTTGCTTTGTTTGGATTATTCGAAAAACCCAAAAAGATTTTGCTTTTCTTGTTCTTCCTTTTGGTTCTTGCCTTTAAAAACCAAAAACCCAAAAATATTTGTTGTTCTTCTTTGGTTTTTGTGAAGTTTGTTGCAGGGTTCAGCAGTCCTCAGTGGAATTTGGTTTCATGTTATCATTCAAGCCACACAAGTGAAGGTCAATAATGAGGATTAATGACAACTTGAGGTGTGGTAAGAGGCTGGTAACGAACTCTATTTGTTTTCATTTTTGTACATATACTCATCATTGTGGGCATGCTTAGTCTGTTCATGTAGGGTGTATGGTATTTATGGATGCTTAGTAGTTCTTGCTTTCTTATGATTAGCTCTAGCTTGCTAATTGTTTGTAGCACGTCATATGAATGTTTGCTTGCATTGTTCTATTCATAACTTGGTATGACACTGTGGTATCCTGCTCTGAATGTTTCATTTGAATTGACTTGGCACATGCTCACGCATGCATATGACTGAAACAATAATCAGTTAAGCCTCGATGAATTATTTTTCCTCAGGGGACTTGAATCACTTTCATGCCATAATTAGTCCTGTTTTGTTGTAAGCATGATTATGACAGTTATTGCTCTCTTGTTTGTCGCTCCCTTACTATTGCTAGCCTTCACTTGCACTGAGTATGAGCTCTCCTCGTGTTTCCATCTCCCCAAAACCAATATCGCCAAAAGTGTGCACCATACCTACCTATTAGCATCATTTGCTATTTCCGTGCATATTCAATATGCCTTGTTTTCTTCTGAATAAAATGTTTGCTTGTTATGAGAAAGTTAGTTAGTAAAGCTCTCACGAACTTGATGGCACACTTTACTTTCTTTCACTTAATAATCTTGAACCATTGTGTCTGTCTTTGTTGCGTATATGCTTGTGCTTTATGAGTTGAAGTTAGCAGAACCATGTATCATGGGGAACGCTTTCAACATTGCACTTATTATTCCGTTGATATCATGATTCTTTTGCTTATGGATCCCGACGGTGTGAAATAAAAGGGGAACATGTAAGATCATGGAGTTTGTATGTGTGTTAGAGAAACGCCTGGGCCGCTAGCCTAAGCCATGCCTAATCATGGTGGAAACTTGCAGCATAACCATAATGAGCATTCTATGAAGCATCCTCAATAAAAACCTATGCAAATAGCAAATAAAAAGATCGCTGAGATGCTCATTGTCTGCTTGCCTTGTCATTTTGATTATGGGATAGCTCCTGTATCATGTGTAAGAGGTACCCTGTTGGCGGTTCTCTATGATACATATGTACTTACAATGACAAGAGCTTACTTGTGACTGAAGTTGAGTAGCATGAGGTTCGGTACGCGTAAGCAAGGGGCGTGAGATTTCAACTTATAACCTTTCAAGCATATCCTCTTAGTTGTGTCACTTTAACCTTAACCATTTAAATATGCTTATGATAGGGGCAATGAGAGCTCAAAGCTAATGAGTACCATACTTTCACCATTTGGAAGCCTTTCAAACTTTTCAAAACCTTTTCACTTCCTTGTTGAGTCATCACTTATTCTATGAGCACTTTCTTGAGAGCATAGTTGTCATTCTTAGTATAATATGCTTGTCTCAAAACTTGATTAATTGTGTCATGACTTTGATGCTTGTATCTTTGATATCTTTACTTCTAGTCTTCACTTGAACTTCAGAGGTGCCTTGGCATTTATGTTTGCTCTACAATCAAAGGCAAGCGAGATACCACTCTATCATACCTTTTTATGAGCATTGCAATGTTGCTTATGTTTATGTTTCATGCTACTTACTATTTTTGAGTTAGAATCTCTTCAAAGCTTGCAATGACTATTGAGTAACCTTATTTGCATACTCCTTATTATGAATTGACCAAGTACTTGATCATATGCTGAGAATATATACATCTTATGAAGCAAATGTGTTCGTGAAAGTTTCTTTTATCGCACTCAGTTTTCAACTGAATTGCTTGAGGACAAGCAATAAGCTAAGCTTGGGGGGAGTTGATACGTCCAAAAGGTATCTACTTTCCCGAACACTTTTGCTATTGTTTTTCCTCTAAACTTGTGTGATTTGGATACAACTAACACAGAATGACGCTGTTTTCCGCCGAATTACCTTGGTGTCTAGTTTTTGTGCAGAAAATCAACTATCAGGAAAAATCCGGGAAAATATGCCAAAAATCCTATTTCACCAGAAGATTCACGGAGCCAGAAGACGAGACGGAGGAAGGCCACGAGGGGCCCACACCACCTGGCCTCGTGGGCCAGGCCAAGCCGCGCCTTGGAGTGGTGTGGCCGCCTCGATCACCCCCTCGGCCTCCCTCTTCGCCTATAAGTTGCCTCTTGACCTAAAAACCAAGGGGGGTTCGACGTTTTGCTAGAAAGAGTTCCGCTATGTCGCCACCACCAGATTTCGTGATTCAGAACCAGAAACTCCGTTCTGGCACCCTGCCGGGATGGGGAATTGGAGGAGATTATCACCATCATCATCAGCATCGCTTCTCCATCAACCATCCATGTTTCCCCCATCCATGAGTCAGTAATCCCCCATTGTAGGCTATGGGGATGGTAGGGATTGGATGAGATCGTTCATGCAATGGCATTAGATTGTTAGGGCATGGTGCCTAGTATCTATTATTAGTGCTTTTTGAGTTTGTTGCAACTTGTTATGCTTAATGCTTGTCACTAGGGCCTGAGTGCCATGATTTCAGATCTGAACATGTTATTGATTCATTATGATAGTATTGTTTATGGTCTTACCTGCAAGTTGTATACACATATTGTTGTCCGGAACCAAAGGCCCCGAAGTGACAGCAATCGGGATAACCGGAGGGGATGGATTTGATGTGAGGATCACATGTGTTCATAGAGTGTTAATGCTTTGCTCCGGTGCTCTATTATAAGGAGCACCTTAATTGCCAGTATTTCCCTTGAGGCCCCGCTGCAAACGGGCTAGCAAGACAAAAGATGTTGTGCAAGTTCTCATTGCGAGCACATATGACTACATATGGAACACATGCCTATGATTATTTAGTACTTTGATGCTTTATCTTATTTATATGCAAATGCCCTATGTCTTGATTGCTATATGAATTGTCTTGTCCATGCAACGCCCGTCCATCCATCCCTATGCCTACCGCGCTTTAATCCTACTGTTTACTGCGATTGTTACTACTGTCTTGACTTTTACTACTGCTATTACTTTGCTATTGCTACTACAAAACTGTTGCTACTGATAAACTGCTGTGAGCAAGATTGTTTCCAGGTGCAGCTAAATTGACAACTCAGTTGTTAAGTTTTATAAATATTCTTTGGCTCCCCTTGTGTCGAATCAATAAATTGGGTTTCACTTCCCTCGAAAATACTGCGATACACCCCCTATACTTGTGGGTCATCAAACACATGCCTATGATTATTTAGTACTTGGATACTTTATCTTATTTATCTGCAAATGCCCTATATCTTGATTATTACATGAATTGTCTTGTCCATGCAACGCCTGTCCATCCATCCCTATGCCTACCGCACTTTAATCCTACTATTTACTGCAATTGTTACTACTGTCTTTATTTTACTACTACTATTGCTACTAAAAAACTGTTGTTACTGATAAACTACTGCAAGTAAGATAGTTTCCAGGTGCAGCTGAATTGATAACTCAGTTGTTAAGGCTTATAAATATTCTTTGGCTCCCCTTGTGTCAAATCAATAAATTGGGTTTTACTTCCCTCGAAGACTATTGTGATCCCCTATACTTGTGGGTCATCATGGATCTCCAGTCGCAGGTGCCCCAAGTGGTGGGCGACTGCCGCCAGGCGGCACGTTGTGGTAGATTTCACGCTCGGCCGCGCGAGTGGGATCGTGCTTGTCATCGAAGTTCGGGGTGCGGCCCTAGACGTTGGAGGTCAGGCAACTCCTGATGTGGCGCTGGTGGTAGAGCGACAGCTCCTGCACCGTTTGCTGCTCGAGGCGGAACTTGTCGCACTTGGCTTGTTCTCTGACCTTGGCCGCCTCCAGCTGCTAGCAGTACTCCTCGATCTTTGTCACCGTCATGGTCGGTGAAAGGGGCATGGAGAAGGGATCTGGTGGCAAGATGATGCTTCCCGCCATGTAGATGGCATTGTAGCGATTAGATCAGGTCCGCGCTTCATCAGGGGACTCCGACCCGGAGTCGGAGTCAAAGAGCCCGAGGATGGAGGAGTCCTCGAAGTCTCCAGCATTGGAGACCCGTGTGATGGAGTCTTCGTGTGACACAGCCGTGATGGATCCGGCGACCGAGGTAGGGGTCACCAAATTGGTGTCGTCATGGAGGGCCGCGTCACTCACGGTTGAGTCATACTCCGAGGCGAGTTGGGTGATGGAGCGGACCTGCTCCTCCTGGAGAAGATCTCGTGGTGGCATTCCTCTGATGATCACCATCTCCGCCGGGTCGATGGCGTCCGTTAACCCGACGAAGAGGTTGATGGTGCCGACTGGCATCACCGCGCTGTGCGTGACCGGCTGCAATGCCGGGATGTAGCTGCTGGGCAGGATCTGGAGGATCTTGCCGCTTGCAATCATGCGGCCGGTGGCGATCGACCGATCGATTGGCGAATAGGGTCTTGCCGCAGAACTCAGGCCTGACTGACCATGCCCCATGGTGGGTGCCACTGTCGTGGGAATGACCACGACAGTCGCTACCAGGGGTAGCGATTGATAGGATTTGGGAAAAGAGCCAATCGCCATCTGTGGTGCGAGATTGGAACTAGAGACAAGGGATTTACTCAGGTTCAGCTCCCCGCAGGGTAAAGACCTACTCCTTCTAGATTGTATTATCGACGAGTGAGTTACAAGGGTGGCGAGCTCGGTGGCTAGGCAGCGAGTCGCTTGGATGGGGTAGCTAATAGTGTGTGAGTATGCAGAGTACCCTAGGGAGGTTTATATAGGGGGTACCTCGCTAGGGTTTACAAGATTACAACCGAGACAGTTAAGGATTTAGAGGATTTTACCTAATCCGATTGGGCCTATCTACACTTCTAGGCCTCCGGCTTCTGTCGCCAGGCTTCTCTTTCAATCGTTGTCTTGAAGGCCCACTCGCAATGGGCTTGGGCCAGTCGAAACATCCTTCTGGGCATACCCCAATTGGCATATCCCCGTCACCAAGGACAAACACTACGGGACAAGCCAAAGGACTGACATACCTGACAAGTACCATGCCTTGTCAGCTGACCAGACCCAGGAATGTGAGCCATATCTTGTCCCCTGGGCTCCCCTTTATAAGGAGCACTAGGGGGATCGATCCAAGGAGGCCTTGAGGGACTCCTCCCTTGTCTGCTCAGTAGGAGCACCCCTTCTTCCTCCTCTGCTCTCCCAGAGAAAGCCATTAGAGGCATAGGGAATACAGCTCAAGGAGCACCATTGTAGCCACAGTAATTGGCCAAGTCATATAAGATCTAGATACAGGAGTAGAGGGTTTATATCACTAAGAGAGCCTCAAACCTAGGTATATCATGTCTCTCTGTGTACTTTCGTGTGCGGTCTTCACTGCATCATCCCTCCCCAGATTCCTCTAGTGTCCATGCGGCCCCAACTTAAGCCTACCCCAAGCATCTGCTGTGACACCACCACGACAGTTGGCGCCTCCCGTGGGGCTGATTAGAGGCACTGGTTAGGTTTCCATCCAGACGGGACCAGCTTCATCAAGCTCTGCTTCACCATCGAGCAGCAACTTCTTCATCCTCCGCCCCAACGTATAGAGATCAGGGGAGTTGGCATACAATCCTTTCTTGTTGACATGACTCAACCTCATCACCAAGAGTACTGTGAGCATCAATTGACTCAACCAATAAGACATATCTCTACCTCAACCTCATTATCAAGTATATACTGTGAGTATCGACTGACTCAACAACCAACACACACATGAGATAACCCCGAATATCACTCAGGGGCTATCACCCTCTATCACTTAGTCGTTCACCCTGGGAAGGAGATGTCTCAACCTGGGGGCTAGCCAGCATATCAATAGAATCACCTATGGATAGAAAAAGTATCTTGGGGACTTGGGTCATTATTCGACCAAGCATCCCTATGCATAGAATTGTTTCTTACAGTAGACGTAAGATATGCCATTTGTTATGACCTCGCATATGTCAACTGCTATATGTATTTTAGCTATGTCTTCTACTACTACAGTACATCATCTGTTATATGTGTTGGAGCCCTGGCACCCGGGGTGCCACGTCCCTGCACTGAACGAGCCCCGCGATGTGGGAGTCTTCTCCTTCGAGAGGTGGGATGCCTCCAGAAGGGACCAAACCGGGCGGGCATCACGAGGCACCCTCCTCGGGGGAGAGTGACCCTCCGGAAGTAACACCTCCCGAGGGAGATTGCTACGGCGACATGTAACACCCTTGAGCCTCGGATACCCCTGGGTGTGTCCAGGGGTAGAACAGTAACTATGCCGGGCGGAGTACGGACTACAACCCCGACAGCAAGCGCAGGGCTTTCGTTGCATCAGCCTCCTTGGTAATGAAGACCCGATCCACCCTCCTTTCACAGGGAAGGGACAGGTGATCTTGTGGTGGGAGGCTCCCCCAGTTGCCGTTTTGGTGAAAAGGGGAAAACGTAGAGAGCTCCGGATGAAGACAACCGACGTTGACAAAGGACGCTTTACAGGAGGATGGAGTCGAGCGCGGTGAGCTGGACCAAGTCCATGTAAAGTAGTCTCCTCGATCGGGATCATGATGGGTGGAATTATGGACGCCTTTCCCGTCTGAATGCTGGGGAAGAGGCCCAATGCCACCCTATATAAGGGAACCTTCTCCTACCTTGCAAGGAGGATCCCAGAGATCTAAAACCCTAGACTTTCATCCTCCATTGTAACCTCACGAGGCACACGAGCAATACAACAAAGCAGGAGTAGGGGCTTTACCTCCTTGCGAGGGTCCCCAACCTGGGTAAAAAACCCGGTGTCAACTCTCTATCGTGTGTGTGCTCCGCCATCGCCGCCATCATCACGCTCCTTCGGAATCGCGTGTTCAGACCCCTCATGAACCCAGGGTTCGTTGGACCCTAGTTCCTTTGTGGGACAAATCTGTGACATTTGGCGCACCAGGTAGGGGGATGAGGCGCGCTTTCAAGACCTTTGACGACCTCGGCAACATGTCGGCTAGCAATGAGACACGCACCGAGCGAGCCCTCCATCGTACGGCAAGCAAAGCCTAGATGGAGCCTCCTCTGCAGTGTGCCGCCTCCGAGAAAGTCCCGTGGACAGAGGACAAGGGGGGTCCTCCTACCACCCATCACGGGAGCCTTCTCCTTCCTCGCATGGCGTCATGTCGCTCTCCTGCACCATGTCGTCCCGCGGCCACCTGGAGTGCTCACCTCGGAGACCGCCAAGCGTACGGTGTGTGAGCTCCTGGACCACCCGCCGGCTGAGTAGGGCAAGGAGAGGTGGCACGACCGGATTACCGAGCTCCTCGATGCTGCCACCCTCTCCCTTGAGGGCCTGGGGGCTCGGCTCGAGGGCGGGGAGCCGGGGGCTGGGGGCTCACTCCCGCCTCGCCATCGTGGGGATGCGGCCAAGCCGGATAACGCCATTCCATAGCCCGCAAACAGTTGCCAGATCATCTCACCTCCCGTGGCCATGGTTCCACCACACGAGCGCGAAGACCACCTCCCCGAGGAAATCGCCGCCGTAGGGCAGTAGAAACGCGTGGCCCTCGCCAACAGCAAGGCGGTCCAGGCCAACGACTACCTTGCCTTCACCAAGAGCCTTCGCCGCATGGTCTGGCCTCACATGTTCCGCCTGGAGACACCGTCTCTATGACAACACCACCAACCTGTGCGAGTTTCTCAGCTTTACACCACGGGCATTGAAGCGGCGGGAGGAGATGACCATGTCATGGCAAACTGGTTCCCCTTGTGCCTGAAGGAGATGGCCAGTACCTGGATGATGAACCTCCCCGAAGATTCGATTGATTCATGGGTGGAGCTTAGATCCCTCTCCATCTCCAACTTCAAGGGAGCCTATGAGCGCCCGCTCACCTACTACAACATCCGCCAGATACGTCAGCAACCTAGAGAGACCCTCTTCAAGTTCCTGTAGAGGTTCAGCTGGGTCCGTAACAAAATCCCCAAGATCTCAGATTCCAACATCATCAACGCCTTCTTCGAAGGTGTGAAGGACATCAAGATGAGGGAAAAGATCAGGATCCGAGGCGAGAGCCTCACCACTACTGCCGAGCTCTTCATCATGGCTGAGAAGTGCGCCAAGGCGGAGGCGGGGCGGATGTTTGGCCTTGCCGATACGAAAACCACCCCAAGGCCTCGGGGTTATCCAAGGGCAAAGACAAGGACCCCAAGCGCAAGACCGCCACCATCCTAGCCGCAGAGCCGGATCGAAAGAGTACCCGCGAGGGGAATGGCAAAAGGGAGCGGGACGAAAACTTGTACTGACACTTCCATAAGAAGCCAGGCCACCCCACCGATGACTGCTATGAACTCAAGAAACTCTATGACCTGCGCAGTAGTTAGAGGAAAGGGAGGCCGAGCGGCAAGCGAGGCGGCCACACAGGAGGCCATCGAGGAGGCGACCGCTGGAACAACAACTCCAGCGGGCCACCAGGACAACACTATGCAACAGCACCCGCACCCCCAGGATAAAGGACGTACCGAGAACCCCGGGTGCTACCAAGTGCCGCAGGGTGCTATAACATGCATCCTTGGTGGCTCCCAAGCCCGACGTCCAACCGGCACTTCAAGCTACTCACTCGCAAGGTCGTGGCTGCCAGACCAGGAATCCCCTCACCAAAGCTCAGGTGGTCCTAGTGCGCCATCACCTTCGATGCCAGCGACCACCCCGTCTCTACCAGGCCCGTGGGCACACTCCCCCTGATCTGCACCCCCACCATCAACAACATCGCGATTGAAAAGACCCTCATCGACGGAGGCGCGGGCCTGAATGTGATCTCCACTGAGACTTTCGCCCAGCTGCAGGTGCCATATGTCAGGCTGATGCTGACCATGCCGTTCTCCGGGGTGACTAGTGGATCCACCATACCCATCAGGCAGGTGTGCCTCTCCGTCACGTTCGGGATGCGTGGCAACTACCGCACCGAGATCATCGACTTTGATGTGGCGCACATCAACCTCCCGTACAACATCATCCTCGGCTACCCCAGGATGGCCAAGTTCATGGCCGCCACACACCATGCCTACAACATGATCAAGATGCCTGGCGGTAGCGGCTGAGTCATTACGGTCCGGTGCGACGAGGTGGAAGCCTTACGCTCCTTGGAGCACGTCTACAAGACCGTTGTCGCCACCTATCCCGAGGATGTGGATGCCCTAGACTACGTCGGAGGCTCCACCAGGAGGAAATATATGATGGCCCAGGAGAACGCCATAGCAAAGAGGGAAGCAGCCCCTGTTCCCGCCTCACGAGGGGCAGGACGTGGCCGGTGCCCGTGACCTCAAGAGGGGCTTGGGAGCACCCCCGTACATCCTCATGAGGGATGAGGTGCCTCCCGAGGACAGCGACGACACGGGGTCTCCGGACATCCCCAAGGACTATACCCAGCATACTTACAACACCTGTTGCCCCCACAGTGGCAACTAAGCAGCCATATGAGCCGGCAGACCGGGCTGCTGGAAGGTGGACAAACCTCTCCGAATGGCGCTCCTGAATCCGCGACTTTTTGAAGATGGACCCCGAAAACCCTCATCCCTTACGATTTCTCCTCTTGTTAGACCCCATGCAAGCCACGGTGGTATTTGTAATAAGCCCGTATTGCTGGCGCTCCCTTGGATCTTGCGTTGCGTGCATGCTTGGCTATTTGGTTCTTTTTGAAAAAACATTTCTCCAAAAAAACGCATCGCCAGATTTCCCTCACACACTCCGGCGAGCGGGGGCTAGGCACGATACCCCTCGCCGGGCCGGTCCCCCATCAGCTCCGAGCCTAAAGTGTCGAGCTCTAGACTCACGGGACAGCCCCAGCCATAGGTTACCTCACCACACGGTTCCCGGTGTCTGAGATCCTCGTGCGGCGTGCCCACTGGCCTCTAGCGGTGCACGTCTTTTCCTATGGCCCTCTCCTGGTAAGGTCTACGGGGCATCTCGTCAGGACCTAAAGTGTCGAGCTCTGAACTCGTTGTCCGTTCCTTGACTGTGAGTAACCTCACCCACAGTTCCTGACCCAGTTTATCCTCGTGACGGCTCATGAGGCACAGCCCCTCCGCGGCCCGAGCTCGTCAGAACCTAAAGTGTCGAGCTCTGAACTCGCGGCTTGTTCCTCGACCGTGAGTTACCTCACCCATAGTTCTTGACCTAGTTTATCCTTGCGATGGCTCGTGAGGCACAACCCCTCCATGGCCCAAGCTTGTCAGGACCTAAAGTGTCAAGCTCTAAACTCGCGGCTCGTCCCTCGTCCGTGAGTTACCTCACCCATGGTTCCTGATACTAAAAACAACAAACCCTTAAGCGACGATTCTCGAGGCCATGTTCCTCCGTTAGCCTATCTAGGACCTAAAGTGTGAGCTCTAAACTCACGGACTGGGTTCGGCTACGAGTTACCTCACCCACGCTCCTGGACCTTAAAGAGAAAAACCTAGCGGTATGTGTGTTTTGCCCTACGGACCTGTCTTGGTAAGGTCTACAGGGTGGCTCTCGAGGCCTTGTTCCTCGGTTAGCCTGTCTAGAACCTAAAGTGTGAGCTCTAAACTTACAAACTGGGTCCGGCTACGAGTTACCTCACCCGTGCTCCTGGACCTAAAAAATGCTTTAGAGACGGCCCACGAGGCCATGTTCCTCTGCAATCCAGCTCTCTCAAGACCTAAATCGTTGAGCTCTGAACTCACGGACCGGGTCCGGCCATGAGTCACCTCACCCATGGTTCTTGACATTTCTGAATAAGTCACGTGAAACCCACAAAACCATTGGCATAGGGGCTAGCGGGAAGAACACCTAGTCATACGGTTTTCTCCTCGAGAGGCTTATGGGGCGACCTTGGAGATGCCCTCTCCAACGGTTAAACTTCGTAGGTCCTAAAGTGTGAGATCTGAACTTATAGCCCTAGTCAGTGGTGACTTACCTCACCTACGGCTCCTAGCGCTTACAACGCTTGGCATAAGCGTGTCTCAGGTCTCCAGCTACACGCGTTAACACGCTACGGGCATCCCCTCGGGAGGTGCTCGGGAAAGGCATGCGATCCTCATGAGGCTTCGCCCCTCTCAAGAAGGAGGGATCCAGAGGTTAGCATAGGACCCCTCCTCGAGGGTACGCATTGGAGCCTCTCCTCGAGAGACCCGCTAGAATCTGCTACGATCAGTAAGCTACGTTAAGCTGCCTAGGCACCCTGAGGCCCAATAACTTGAGCTATTCCTTGCGAGAATAGGGCTACCCCTTGAGGCGCTAAGAGCCTCACGAGCCTAATCGAGCGTGGCCCACTGCGTAGCAGTCTAGCCTATTGGCTGAAAGGAGCCCCGCCAGCAGTGCCCCGCAAGCACCGTCTTCGGGAATCACCTCCTCAAGCGCTATGCCTGCAACCTCGCCTCGTGAGGGCGCTGTCCCAGGACACTTAGCCCTTCGATGGACGCGTTTGATTCCTCTACAAGACTGTCCCTGCGAAAGGAAGGCACGAGCCGCCATCACTGGCCTTGGCAAGAGGGCTCTACGCCATGAACATGCAAAAAACTCCGGGCACAACAAGAACAGACAAAGGGAGGCAAAGCTGAACAAGGGCCCTTACTAGGAAGTTCATCCTAAAGTCTTATTTACAAGGCAAAAGGAGTCGACAACTGTTTTAGCATCACACCTCCAGGGACCAAGCTTTGCATTTCTCGGCAGCACCGTGGTGATTACGCCTACTGGGCGGCCCAGAGGTGGGGAGCATAGTCGACGCAGCACAACTGCATGTCGAACACCGAGATGGAGAAGTCCCATGTTGGCATACCTAAATCGTAGTGTGAAGCCGTGCTGGATGCGGTGCTCGAAGAGGAAATGATGCTAGCCACTAGAGAGGAACTTCTCGCCCCACGAGAAGGTTTCGATGCTCACCTCCCACTTTTCGTGCCCCCTGGAGTGGCGCAGTTGCACCTTGTCCGGGAGGTCGTGTGCGGTCTTGAGCACAAATCGCTCGAGGAGCTTCACCCTCATGAACCAGTCCAAACCGTCGAGGACGATGGTGAAGTCGATGACCCAATTCAGGCTCAGGGTCATCCTCAATCTTGATGACCATGGGAGCAGGGGCCTCCGGAGCAGGAGCCTCGGCAGCAGCATGAGTGTCCAGGCCTGATCTGGCTCCGGGCCTACCGCCACGCCCTCCACGGTGACCCCTGCCACTCCCGGGGGGCGCCCACACTTGGCGGTAGCCTCTCCTAAGGCCGCTCTCACCTCCGCGGGTGCAAGCACAACGAGAGCCGTACCATGACCGCCGCGCCGCCCTCGATCGCTTCCGTGTGGTCGCCTCCAGCTGCCCTTCATCGGCGGGGTCTCCACCACCTCAGTCATCACGGTCTTGCCCTTCTCCTCAGCTGAGAAATGCTTGGGTGCCATGGAAAGGGGGCGAAGGTTTTGACTCGGGAGCGCAAGAAAGAAAGGAAGAAAGCGGTGGCGTGGAGGCAAAAAGATTCCTTCCCCACCTTTACCGCGCTTACCGAAAAGACGTATCACTGTGCCGCACCCGCGGTATTAACTGCTAGGCCCACGTGCCATCGCCTCGTGGGAACGACTCTCGGAGCGGGAACAATGCACTCCAGATCTACGGGCGAGCACTCGCCTCTAGTTGGGCTTCACAACCAAGATTCGAGCAGGCCAGGTACTCGTGGACCAAATGATCGCTGGGGCCGTCCATCGTCTAAGGGCGCTTGCCCCTTCGGGCCCACAAGGGGACACGTGTAGGCCAAGCGCCCGGGGGCTACTGTCGAAGCCCTGGCACCCGGGGTGCCACGTCCCCGCATTGAACGAGCCTGCACCATGGGAGTCTTCGCCTTCGAGAGGTGGGACGCCTCTAGAAGGGACCAAATCAGGCAGGTATCATGAGGCACCCTCCTCGGGGGAGAGTGACCCTCCAGAAGTAACACCTCCCGAGGGAGATTGCTATGGAAACATGTAACGCCCTTGAGCCTCGGATACCCCGGGGTGTGTCCAGGGGTAGAACAGTAACTACGTCGGGCGGAGTATGGACTATGGCCCTGACAGCAAGCGTAGGGCTTTCATGGTATCAACCGCCTTGGTAAAGAAGACCCAGTCCACCCCCCCTTTGCAGGGAAGGGACATGTTATTTCGTGGTGGGAGGCTCCCCCAGTTGCCGTTTTGATGAAAAGGGGAAAAGTAGAGAGCACCAGATGAAGACAAGTGATGTTGACAAAGGACGCTTTACAGGAGGATGGAGTGGAGCGCGGGGAGTTGGACCAAGTCCATGTAAAGTAGTCTCCTAGACCGGGATCATGATGGGCGGCACTATGGATGCCTTTCACGTCCGAAGGCTAGGGGAAGAGGCCCAACACTTCCCTATATAAGGGACCCTTCTCCTACCTTGCAAGGGGGATCCCAGAGATCTAAAACCCTAGACTTTCATCCTCCATTGTAACCTTGCGAGGCACGTAAGCAATACAACAAAGAAGGAGTAGGGGCTTTACATCCTCACGAGGGTCCCGAACCTGGGTAAAAAAACCCGGTGTCAACTGTTTGTCATGTGTGTGATCCGCCATCGCCGCCGTCGCTGTGCTCCTTCAGAATCGCATGTTCAGCCCCCTCACAAACCCAGGGATCATTGGACCCTAGTTCCTTCACGAGAGAAATCTCCGACAATATGTTCTTGTTGACTAACTATGTCATTTTGAAATGCTCAATGATAAGGAAATTTACCCCCAAGTCATCACAGCACATATTATATCTCGGATGACTATTTGAATTAGTTTGCCTCCTTATCTTATATCTCGAATTACTATTTGTATCATTTTGCCAGGTTATCTTATATCTTGGATGATTATTTGAACCAGTTTTCAAGGTTATCTTATATATCGAATTACTATTTATATCAGTTAGCCAAGTTATCTTATATCTCAGACCACTGTTTATATCAGTTTGCCTGGTTATCCTATATCTCATATTACTATTGGTATTGGTTTTCCAGGTTATCTTATATCTCAGATTACTATTGGTATCAGTTTGCCAGGTTATCTTGTATCTCGGATTACTATTTATATCAGTTTGCTAGGTTATCTCATATCTCGGATTACTATTTGTATCAGTTTGCTAGGTTATATTATATCTCGGATCACTATTTATAACAGTTTGCCAGCATATCACAAATTCATCATATTGTATCTCGGATTATATCTCCAATCATAGTTTATGCCAGGTTAGCCAGCATATATCATATCATATCTCAAATCACCATTTATGTCAGTTTGACAGGATATCATGGGATCATGTCATATCCCAAATCATGATCAATATCACATATCATTAGACTATATCTCAAGTCACCATTTATATCGGTTTGCCAACAGATCAAAGGGCTATCATAAAACTAACTCAATTCATCACTTACCTCGGCATGACCAAATATCAACGACATCTATATCAAAATTCTCTATATATCTCTCTCCAAATATCATGGGACCGACTTATATGTCGGATGTGGACATGTATGTCATTGTGGATATGTATGTCAAATTATGATAGGTAACCAGGATTTGGAGTCATATAACTCGGATTTTGAGTCATATGACTCGAATTTGGCATATATGTCGGTTGCTGGCTCATATAACTCGGATTTTGGGTTATATAACTCGAATTTAGAACATATGTCAGATAACGAGTCATGTAACTCGGAAAGATAACTTGGATTTGGACATATATGTCAGAATTATGACAAGTATGTCAGATTCAAACACATATGTCAAATTTGCCCAAAGAAGGCTATATGACCAAGTGCCCATGATGGCCATAAGTCAAATTTGCCCAAATAAGGCTATATGACCAAGTGCCCATGATGGCCATGAGTCAAATTTGCCCAATGAAGGCTATATGACCAAGTGCCCATGATGGTCATGAGTCAAATTTGCCCAAAGAAGGCTATTTGACCAAGTGCCCATGATGGCCATGAGTCCAATTTTCCCAATCAAGGCTATATGACCAAGTGCCCATGATGGCCATGAGTCAAATTTGCCCAATGAAGGCTATACGACCAAGTGCTCATGGTGGCCATGAGTCGAATTTGCCCAATGAAGGCTATATGACTGACATAGGTATGATTACTCAGATGCTTATGATTTCCTACCCTACACTGGGTAAAAGGCTTTCGGCCCATGAAGATTGCAGATGATAGCCCAAGGAAGCAACCAACAAAGACTTTTATTAGGAAAGGGTCTCTGAACCGACAATGTGTTGGTATTGTAATCACGTGTATGTAAAACCTATCCACATACAACTTTGAGACCCGACCTATTATATATAGGACGGGAGAAGCCTAAGCAAGGGTACAGAAAACTATCGGGCAACTTGTAACAGTTCGATTCCCAAATATTCAGGCGACTTTGATTCCATTGTTTTCCTGACATCTGATGAAATCCCCAACGTTCTCTTTTCCGTGAAACCCTAAGTCCTTCACCATGGACATTGCCGAGGTTACCCCTCGTCAATTGGCGCCATCTGTGGGAAACCTGAACGCTGGAACCATGGATTCGGCAGACCGCTCTCCATCAAGCATCAACCCGACAAAAGCAGATCCACGCCTGCCCACCCCTATGTTGGTACCCTTCGATTTCAACAGCGAATCCAATCTAATCATCGGAAGCTTCCACTTCCAAGTAGAAGACCCGCAAGAATCACACCCTTCACCTCGGATCACATCGGAACGTTGGTGGAAAAACTTACGCTTACAGTGGTATTAGCATCTTCCGTTGGGTCCTCCATGGACGCCACAACATAGATTGAAGCAGGCGAAGAAGGCGAGCAAATCGAGATGGATCTGGGGGACCTTGATGGTCTTTACGACAATCTCTCCTTTGGATCAGATCCACAGCTAACCCCACCACATGGAGCAAGCCCGACAAATTCAGAACCTAAAAAAAGCAGTGAAAACGTCGCCTTCGGAATAAGGATGGTGAAGATTTACCTAGAACTACGATCTTAGAATACTAACAGTGCATCCTTTGGAGCAGAAGACAACGTCACTAGCCCATGCATAACATGCCACCAAGTGTGCATGGTCAACGGGAACACCTCAACACCACGCGACTCTAACGGTAACCCTATCCTCGACCCCAATGATATTTTATTAGATGACAATGTAGGAAATCACAGCAATGAAGGGGACCACAGAAATGGAGGAGAAACAGGGAATAACCGCATAGTCCAAGGAAGAGGCGGAGAGACACATGAAGGAGAGAGGCGAACTCTTCGGCTACATGCAGCGGCATGGCAAAGGGCAAGGGAAGCAATTCTGGGAACAGTTCCGATGACAGCGGACGCTTCACGTGAGGATCTATTAGCATATCAATATCTGCTTCATCACAAGAAGAGAGACATACTCAGGATGCAGAGGCAACTCGACGAAAGAAAGAGATTAGCCGACAAATCTAGCTTACAACGAGCATAGTTAAGCTCTACCCGAGGATCAGGGAGCATAGCAGGAGGAGCACCACCAGGAAGGAGCATCTCGATTGGAGAATATCCCTGAAGCAGAGAGAGGCGGACTCATCTGCGATCTTGATCTATCATTCATGTCGATCGATTAAGCGGGAAACATCAAGGCAAAAATAGCCCAGGCATCCATCGTGGCCGCACAAACATATCTGCTCACAACTCAGCCCGCACCCGACGATCCCCGTGCGGCCCTCCATCGCTCCACCCTGATGAACCTTGGCATGGTGGGAGCCTCTCTCGCAGAAGTAGAGTAAGGAACCACACGACAGCCCGATAGATCACCACGCCGTCACAGCAGTCATCGACAAGTGGGACACACCCGAAGATCTTGATCGCCACACCAGGCACATCTTGTAGGTCCCCGAGCCGCAAAGCAACACAAGAAATGACAACACGCAACACAGGAACGATGGATCAAGAGACGAAAACCGCAGCCGATGATAGCACGATGGACACAACGAATACGATTACGAGCTATGCAGGGCCAGCTGTTTCACTAAGAGGATTCGCAAAAGCTCGGTACCTAAGGACTTCAAACTTCCGCATGACCGGCACATGTACGATGGACTCCAGGAACCCGAAGCATGGTTAGCAGATTATTTGGCCACTGTGAAGTTGCAAGGCGGCTCCACAACTACCGCAATGCAAAGCTTACAACTACACCTCACTGGCGCCGCAAGATCATGGCTCAGATAGCTACCCGAAGATTCCATCGGCAGTTGGAACGACCTGGAAGATAAGTTCATCCAGCACTTCCAATCCATGTTTAAACGACTAGCATCTTTGGAATAGTTGCAAGCATGGAAACAAAAATCTGGAGAATCAATAAGGGTATTCATCCAACAATGGAATATCATCAAAAACTCAGCTGAGTCCAATCCGATGAATGGGCCATCGACTCCTTCAACGACGGCCTTCGCCGTCGAGAATTCATAGAAGAACTAGGACGGGTTAAACCCAAAACAATATCACAACTAATGGAAATAGAAAATCGCTAGGCTGATGGAGAAGACGCGGTACATAACAAGCCCACGCGATCGCCTGAAGAAGACAGGGATAAACGCGGCAACGATAGGAGAAGAAGGAACAATGATGGAAACACAGACCAAGTTATGTTGCAGCCGGTTTCTCGGGTGAAGGTAACAATAGAAGCAACGACTACAACGACGGATACCGCCAGAACAGGGACAACGCCGGAGGAAGTCAGTCAACACAACGGTATCAGCCAAGAGCACGAGACCCACCCATGTCCGCGATGCAAATGCTGGAAGGACCCTATAATATGCATTTTTACATCGACTCAGCAGGTAGACGATAATCTAACCACCTCATGAAAGATTGCTGAACATTCTTGAAGATGCAGGAGCTATGTAATGCAAAAGCAACCGAAGCGGCAAACCGAGGATACGCATTTACACCTGGCACATTATCCATCGGCACACCACCACCACAATCACCAGCAGTGTTACCACAAAACACGACGGATCAAAACAATGAATACCCTAGGTCAAAAGGAGCAATGTCCATGATTCAGAAAGGGCATCCATCCAACAGAACCTAGAAGCTCATCACAAGACAAATCAATATGGCGAACACAGCAACATCAACCACACCTGAATATCTCCACTAGTCAGAGCAAGAAATCACATTCAGCAAAGCCGATCACCCACTTCGAGTCCCATGACCAGGTCACTCAGCCTTGATAGTCGAAGCACAAATTGGCGGGTTCGATATGATCAAGGTCTTCATGGATACAGGGAGCAGCATAAATCCGATCTACGCAAAAACGCTAAGAACAATGGGTTATCCCCTGGACAATCTCGCGGCAACAGAAACATCCTTCCATGGAATAGTACCAGGTAAAGCCGAAATTCCTTTAGGAAAAGTATTTCTTGATGTTGTTTTTAGCTCCAAAGTAAATTTCAGGCGAGAAAAACTCGAATTCAAAGTCATGGACTGGCCATCACAATATCATGCGATCCTAGGATGACCAGCTTTCGCACGGTTTATGGCAGTTCCGCATTATGTGTACCTAGTCATGAAAATGCCAGCACCAAATGGAATCATCACGGTAAAAGGAAGCTTCACGCGTGCCAAAAATTGTGATCGGGAGTTCAACAAAATTTCTGAATCTTTCGAAATGGCAACAGAGTTCGAGTAACTCAAAACTTCAGCAATTGCAGAACCACTGGAAGTAGCGTGTGTCAATCCCGATCAGACTTTTGACACGGCATAGGACACAAAAGAAGTGCAAATCCACCCCGCCGACCCAACGAAAACAACATTTGTGGCTTCCAATCTTGCCCCGCATAAGAAAGCGCGCTCATCGAGTTCCTCCGTGAGCACTAGGAGATCTTTGGATGGCTACCTTCTAACATGCCGGGAATTCCCAGGGAACTCGTTGAGCACGCATTAAATTTGGATCCAAGGCGAAGCTAGTAAAACAACCACTTCGTCGCTTCACAGAACCAAAGTGACGAGGGTTCAACTCGTCAATGCCCATTGTTATGTACTTGGGTTTTGGAGAAGGAGGGAGCGCTAGAGGCATCAATCGGCTAGCAAACAAGTACACATGGACGCAAGGTTTACCCAGGTTCAGGCCTCGTAGAAGTCCCTACCCCTGCTTGTCTGCTCTTGGAATTATCGAAGGAATCGAAGATTGCAGGGGTGCGTAGATGCAATCTGGCAAGGGTTGTGGAAACTAGGGTTGTGATTGTCCTCCTCGCCGCCCCCTCCTAGCCTTTATATAGATAGGCTAGGTCTCGGGTAACAGGTCGAGTCTGTTACAGATTAGGGTTCGTCCCTTTGAACTTTGTATCTTAAGCTTCTTCTTGTGTTGCAAGCAATCAGAGAGTCCGTGGGTCACCTGAATTCTTCATTGGGCCTTGGCAACGCCATGGGATTCTGTCGTATCTGGACCATATATGCCAAACTCGAGTACATGTAGGGTATACCCATGTCAGTAGCCCCGATTGTCCAGTGGAATCGCAGATTCGACTGGAGACTTTATGAAGTCTTTTGAGTGCTTGACTGAGTATCTTTTCGAGTGTTCTGTTTGTTTCATAGGTATTGTTGATATACGTGCCTGATTTATCCGATGTATCGGTATCAGTTAACTGCCTTAGGGCAAAACAACGCAATATACTCAAACTCGAGTCCCCAAACTCGAATTCAGAAAAGTGCTGGCGTAATTTGACTCTCGCCGCGGAGGTCTTACAGGACTCGAATTCGAGTATATAAGTGTGAGCACTCGACACGTCCGTCAAGGCATGTTCGTCGTACCTGCAGGTACGGATATATTTCGGGTAGATCGTAGCAGATGCATTGCTAGGCCTTATTCAGCTCTTATCTTCAGGCGGCAAGCGCAACATCCGAATTTTTGTCATCACGGAGATGATTCGGGTGGCCTAGGAGATGTAATCTCTTTGTAGGGAAAATATGTGGCGGAGTCGCCATGGCTTTCGAGTGTGGATGTTATTGACACACTTTACGATGTATAAAGAAAAATAATCATAGGGTGCGTGACCAGCGCTCCCTATGGGAGTAGCCCCCGAGTGCCTATTCTAGTCGTAGACTCGAGTAGGGACTAAAAATATTTTTGCGACTGTTGTCGTCTTTTGCTGCTTGTTTCAGTCAAATGTGCCTCCAGTGCTCCCTATGGGAGTAACCCACAGTTCACAATCGAATCGTTGATTCGAGTGAAAGGTTTGTCTTGAATGCTCATACACCGGCATAAAAAATTCTTTCGGGTGCGCGGCCAGCACTCCTGTTAGGAGTAGCCCCCGAGTGCTTGGTTGAGTCGAAGACTCGAGCAAGGACTAAAGTAGTCAAAATCTTCTTCTGCTGGAATCGATGACGTTAGTGCTGATGATGTGATGACCTCAGTTGCCCGCGTGAGCGGCTTTGACGGGACGTGACGAGCGTGGGTCCCACTTTCTGACTTCGATTTGACTGGGCGTGCGTAATCTTCTATTTTAACTGCGTCTCCTCGATTTCCGCGCGTAATGGGAGTAGTGGGGGACGGTTCGTGGTTCACCTTCGCCACGTGTCAATGGCGATGTGCGCCACACGTTCAGTAGGGTTTTTCCTGGCCGTTGGATGACACCTGCGAGGAGGTTAAGTAGCAGCGCGGCTGCGGTTTCCCCATCTCTCTTCTTGCTCGTGCCTTCTTTGCCATTGCTACTCATTTCTGCTCCCTTGCGCTCGTCTTGTCCGTGGCACTGGACCAGCTGCGCGTATTCCCCAGCTACTTCCTTCATTCTCACCGCCATCGAAAGATGGGCAAGAAGAAGGGAGGCGTCGCCGCTGGATCTGCAGCCACCATTGCCGCTGCCAAGAACAAGGGAGGCACCACTGCCGTGGGCACCAGCGCCACCGCCGCTGGAAAGAAGAAAGGTGCGGGTACCCATGTCACCAACGACTCCTGGCGCGTCTGTCATCAAGTCTTCCGAGCTACATCTTCTTCGTCAAGATGGAGCTCTTCCGTCCGTGGAAGATGACTCGCGAGTGCCTGGCGACGAGGTAATCCCCCGTCCTCCTGCGGGTTTCAGAGTGATGTTCCTTGCGTTCATCATTCAAGGTCTCTCTCTCCCCCTGCATCCATTTGTTAGGGATCTTCTTTGTTTCTATGAGCTCCAGCTGCACCAGCTGTCCCCAAATTCCATTCTCCATATCGCATGCTTCATTACTTTGTGCGAGTGTTGGCTCGGAATCGAGCCACACTTTGGTCTCTTTAAAAAGCTTTTTAAGCTCAAGCGTCAGTCGGCGTCTGGTTCGGTAGTCTACAACGTAGGAGGCTGTGGGATCCATGTCGACTCCTCCGCCACCTACTTTGACATCAAGCTCACTGTGTGTATCCAAGGGTGGAGGGATAAGTGGTTCTATGTTCGCGACCAGAAGGCCGACGGAGAGCACTACGGACTCGCGCCCTTTGATCCCGTGGCGGCTTGCAAGAGGAGGCACTCCTAGAAGAACATCATGATGCCCGGTGAGTTCGAGAAGACAGAGATGCTGTATCAGCGTGTATGCGACCTCGAAGGCCACATAGGCAAGGAAGAGGGTGGCGCCGCCACATCCAGCCTCTGTAGGCTAGAGTCCATCCAATGTTCCGCTAGGTCGGTGTTGGCGATGTCACTCGCATATCTGCTGAGGGCATTTCCGTGGGTGAGGTAGATAGGAGGTTACGACTGGTGACCAAGTATAACGCCAAGGAGGATCTCCCAGGCGAATCAGTCGTGCTCCCTTTCGATGCCAACAACCCTCCACCTGAGGTAGAGTCTTTGATATTTGTTCGATTGGCTGCCAAGTGCTTTAATCTGTGCTGATGTTTCTTCTGAATGCAGGACCAGAAAGTGTCTTCCAATTTTCCTCCTCGACCTGAAGGGGTTATCCCTCACGAAGTAGAGGAAGAGGACAAGTCGGAATCGACCGTTCCAATTGAAGAAGAGGAGGGAGCCCCCAAGTCCAACGGCCACGACACTCGCAAGCATTCCCGCAGCAAGGATTCTGACGCTTCTTTGCCGACAATGCCGAAAGGTCCTTTTTCTACTACAGAGGAGTCAATCCCCACCGTACCTATGCGCGCCATGGCTCCTCCTGCTCAGAAGAAGCTTTGACTGCCGAAGGAGTCATCAGATGACTCCTTTAACCTCGATAAATTCAACCGGTAAGCTTTTAATGTCCGTGAGTTCGTCTTGCTCTCTTTGATGCCGCTTTTCCTGAAGTAGTGTTGGACACGTTTTGCAGTCAAGCGGCATCGTCGTATTCTGACGACGTCCAATTTGTGAAAGAGTCCGGAGTCACAGACTCTAAGGCCAAGGAGGTGGCCAAACGGTCTCCTTCTCCTCCAGTGGCAGCCCACTCCGGCGCCAATTCTTTGAGTTCCCCACATGCTGGGGAGCACCAGATGGTTGCCCGGAGGACTACACGACAGTCATCTTTGGAGTCCCTGGAGGAACATGTGAGTGTCCCTTTTGTTGTTTGGCAGTCGAATTTGTACTTTGGGTTACCGCTGAATCTTTGTTTTCCTTGGTGTAGCTCATTGTGAAGGAAGCTGCTCGCCTTGCGGAGCAAGTCCTTGCTATGGGTCGACAACATGCTATGTTGGACAATCGCCACTGCGTAGTCGAAGGTTAGCTTTGACTTTGTCTTTGTCTTCGTGGAAATTTGTAGACTCAACTATTGATATGCCCTGTGTTTTTGTAGGTGAGCACAATGAATTTCTTTGTCGCGTTACGTCCCTCGAGAAGGGGCTTGCCGCGGCGGAGAAAAGGCGTCATGAGGCAGTCGCGGCTCTGGAGGAGTCGCAGAAGCGTGAGGAGGAGATGCGCTCTTCCAATGCTAAAAGGGAGAAGTTGTTCGAAGGACAACTTTTTTCGATTGCCAAGGCTCTCTCAGGTAATTTTCAGTTTGATTTGCATTGCTCCTTGTTTGACGTCATGTTGCTGTGCTGACACCCTGTGTATGTAGATGCCACCGACCTGAGCTTTGACGCCCAGTCTCTGTGTCGCGCGGATGCATTGGCAGGCGCCATTGCTGCAGTCGAGGACCGCAGTGTTTACCTTCAGGAGACATTGGGAAAGGCCAAAGGTATGCTCAGTCGCCTCCGTGAGGAGCTGACCCCCAAGGCCGGGTTAATCGACGATCTTGATGACCTGGTGGAATCCTTCACTGGAGGTATTCCCATGGAATTCAGGAACTCCTAGTGGTCTATCGGTGCCACCATGGCACTCGCGATGGTGCAAGCCCATGGCGTGGAGTTGGATCCCGCCGCGATCTCCGAGGCAATGCCTGTCGACGCCGGAGGCCAGCAGGTAGTGTTTGCTCCCTTCGCTAGTAGCTGTGGTAAATACGGGCCTCACCTTATCGAGACCATCACCAAATATTCTGAGGAGTGGCGGCGAGCGAAGGCGGAAAACACCACGGCATCTGGGGATACCACCAGCAAATCCGTGGCGTCGGAGACTGCCACAGATGCGATGAAGCCCCCGAAGTCGAATTCAAAGTCAAAGAAGTAGAATGCTCCCTAGTCGCCATGTGTAATAGCTGTAGCTTAGCCTTTTGTCTGAACCATGCTTTTGTGGGGGGTGTTCCCTTGACATTTTATCGAATTCGAATGTAGTCCTCTATTTATCGATGTGTGATGAGTCTCATTTGCCTCTTGCTTGATTATACCTAGGGTCCTTCGAGTGGTCCTCATGATTCTCCTCCCACCGATGAAACCACGGTGCAGCCGCGTTCAAAGGTTGAAGAATTGTCATTGCTTTCGCGACTGCGCGGCCACATTAAGCAATTGGAGCGTGAGTTGCCCATCATCCGTGGTAGCGCGGATGTGTGGAAGTCGAAAGCTGAGAAGGCCACTGCCCGCGAGAAGTATATTTTGGAGGAAGTGGCGCAGTTGAATGAGCAGTTCAAATGTTATCTTTCTGTCTTCTCATCTTTTCTTTTAGTCAGTCACGGCGATGCCTTGTCTTCACACTTTGCTGCTTGATTGGTGTAGTTGTTAGCGCTCGTCGTCTGCAGGATGAGAAGGATCGGGTGGCCATTCGAATGAACAACCTGACCCAGGAGCAGCTGCAGGCGAGTGGGTATTTTTGGATGGACCACGACCGTGCAGTTGCGCTGGCGACCCTGCAGGATCGTTCTTCTCGAGTGCTCCAATGCTTGAAGAAAGCGCAGTCGTGTCTTAGGCACATTTACCAGACGATGTTTTTGCTGGACGCCGTCCCTTCAAGCGTGTGGGCTCTTCTAGCAAAGTTTCAAGATATAAGCGCGGCACGCTAGTGCGTGCGTCAGCAACTGGTCGCGGGTGCGAAGGCTGCCCTGTCGTTGGTGTGACTGCATCGGCCAGATGTGGACATAGCGGCCGTTGCTGTTGGGCCGCCACCGCCACCAAAAGGGATGACTTGGAACATGGTGCCGAACTACTAGGCGGTTGATCGGCCGACAGAGGACATCGTCGACTTCTTTGAAGAGCAAACAAATGTTCATCTTCTGCAGCAGTAGCGTAGTTTGTATCCTGCACATAGATGTGCGAGTGTTGTAAAGTTTGTATGATTGTGTTGGGTGTATTTAATACCTGTTGATATGTGAAGAGCTAGCTAGCTTGTATATTTTTCGAGTGTATTGTACTCTGTAGTTCCTTTTTGTTAGCCTGACTTGTGTTTTGTCTCAGCACCTTGCCAACCTATTAGGTGCGTTGCAACTGGGTTGGTGTTTATCAAGGGTTCGATTGGTGTTGTGTCAGCTACTCAGGATACTGCGATTTGTTCGTAGAACGAAAGTGTAAAGGGTGGCGCAGCCCCTGAGTGATAAAATTGCAAGAAAATAAGGAACAACACAGAGTTTTGGGGCACTTAGCTTTATTTATTCGTAGAATAGTACGAGGTACAATGTGTGGCTAAGTAGCCTGGCTGAATAGCCTTATTTGTAATGTAAAAATGACTAGGGGTAGAAACGACGCAGCTGCGCAATGTTCCAGGGGTTGGAGTATGCGACTCCGCTCTCAAAATCTTTAAGGCGATAGGCGCCACCTGGGATTACTTCTGTAATCATGTAAGGTCCTTCCCAAGGGGACTTGAGCTTAGATGCCCTTATTGCTTTAGTCACAGTACCAGGTCTCCTTCGATGAAGGATCTGGGGCATAGCCTTCTGCTGTGGTAGTTGCGGAGGCTCTGCTGGTAGATCGTTGATCTCTCTGCTGTTATCTCACGTGCCTCGTCGAGGAGGTCGACGGAGTCTTCGGCTGCAAGAGTTGACTCCTGCTCGCTGTATGCAACCACCCGTGGGGGTTTGTAGCATACTTCTGCGGATAGCACCGCTTCAGTGCCGTGCACCATGAAGAACGGAGTGTATCCCATGGCGTTGTTTGGAGTTGTGCGCAGGCTCCATAGTACAGATTGCAGCTCGTCTGGCCAGCATCCAGCGGCTTGTTCGAGTGGCCGAAGGATTCGCTTCTTGATTCCACCACAAACGAGGACGTTGGCCTTTTCGACCCGACCGTTGGTCTGCGGGTGAGCCACCGAGGCATAGCTTATGTTGATTCCTAGGCTTTCGCAGAACTCCTGGAACTCCTTGGAGGTGAAGTTCGTCCCATTGTCCGTGATGATGCTATGTGGCACTCCAAAGTGGTAGACAATGGATTCGAAGAACTTGATAGCGCTGGCCCCTGATTGGTTCGTCACCAGCATGACTTCGATCCACTTGGTGAATTTGTCGACCGCGACTAAGACGTAGACGTAACCTCCTTGCGAGGACTTTGGGAGCTTGCCGACCATGTCGAGTCCCCATTGTGCGAAGGGCCAAGACAATGGTATTGGCCTGAGTTCCGCGCCAGGTGCGTGCGGTTTCTCCGCAAATCGCTGGCAAGCATTGCAGCGCTGGACAATGTCCTTGGCGTCGCGCATGGCCGTGGGCCAGTAGAATCCATCTCACAGAGCTTTGGCAACAAGGGCGCGACGGCCAGCATTGTGTCCGCAAGTGCCTTCATGTATGTCGAAGAGGACGGCCCTTCCATCCCCGTTGGATATGCACCGTTGAAGTACTCCTGTGATGCTGCGCTTGTACAGTTCGCCGTTGATGAGGGCGAATGCCTTGGTTTGTCGCGCGATATGTCGCACGTCAGTCGGGTCATCTGGCAGCCTCTTGCTGAGTAGATATGTGATGTAGGGGTGTGTCCAAGATGGCTCGATCATCATGACGCCCATTGGTCCTTCAAGTCCTGTATCGAGCTCCATGTCGCCGAGTGCCATTGGCTCGTTGGGTGGCATAGCCCTCGAGTCTGTTGACATGCTTGCTTTCTTCTCTAGAGCTTTGGGCTTGACGGAGCGCTCGCAGATGCGCTCGAGGAATACCCCAGGTGGTATGGGGGTGCAGGTGGAGCCAATGTTGGCGAGTAGATCCGCCTCTTCGTTTCTTTCGTGGCCCACGTGCTGCAGCTGGCAGCCGTCGAAGTCTCCCTCGAGTGTGTCGTAGAGGTCGCGATAGGCGATCATGTTGTCGCTCGGTGCGTCGCACTCGTGCATCGTTTACTTGACCACCATCTTGGAGTCGCCGTAGATGATGAGCCTCTTGGCACCGTAGGCTTTCGCCATCCGCATCCCATGGATTAAGGCCTCATACTCGGCTTCATTATTGGAGGCAGTGAACTGCATTCGCATAATGTATCTCATCTTGTCTCCTTGGGGCGATGTCAGTATGACACCTGCGCTAGCTCCGTCCTTTCGCTTGGACCCGTCGAAGTGCATTGTCCAAAGATAGGACATATCTGGCTTGTCAGGGAGCTAGTCCTCCATCCAGCGCACGAGAAAGTCCGGGAGAACTTGTGACTTGATCACGTTGCGCTTCTCGTATGTGATGTCTCATGGAGACAGTTCGATTCCCCAGAGCACGACTCGTCCGGTGGCGTCGGGTTGTTGAGTATATGCCCGAGCGGGGCGTCGTTTACCACCACGATTGGGTGCTCCTGGAATTAGTGGCGCAGTCGCCTGGCTATCATGAAGACGCCATATGCTAGCTTCTGGTAGTGCGGGTACCGCTGCTTTGTTGGGGTGAGCACCTCGCTGAGGTAGTATACTGGGCGCTTGACCCCGTGGGCCTTATTTTCTTCGGCTCCTTCCACCACGAGCACTGTGCTGACCACCTGGTTGGTGGCGGAGATGTAGAGCAGTAGCGGTTCCTTTTCGCGAGGCGTCACTAGTACTAGCAAGGTGGATAGTAGACGCTTGAGATCTTCGAATGCTTCTTGCGCCTTGTCTATCCACTCGAACTTCTCGCCCATTTGCAGAGAACTTGGTAGAAGGGCAGTGCCTTTTCGCCCATTCGACTGATGAATCGACTGAATGCCGCGATTCGCCCAGCTAGCTGCTGGATGCCTTTCACGTTGTTCGGCTTCTCCATGGCCAGTATGGCTTTTATTTTCTTCAGGTTTGCCTCGATCCCTCTCGTAGAGATGAGATACCCAAGTAATTGCCCAGATGGCACGCCGAAGGTGCATTTGTCCGGATTGAGCTTGACCCGGTAGCGGTTGAGGTTGGCGAAGGTCTCGCGGAGATCATCGATTAACGTGGCTTCCTCTTTGGTTTTGATGACGATGTCGTCAACGTAGACTTGGATATTGCGACCAAGTTGGTTCTTGAGGCAAGCCTGCATGCACCGCTGATAGGTGGCTCCTACGTTTTTTAGCCCGAAGGGCATCGTGATGTAGCAAAACACACCAAAAGGCGTTGTAAACGTTGTAAATGTTGTTTTCTCCTGGTCTTCCTCCTTCATTCGAATCTGATTGTAGCCTGAGTAGGCATCGAGGAAGTAGAGGCGCTCACACCCCGCGGTGGAGTCGATGATTTGGTCGATTCGTGGCAACGGGAAGTGATCCTTTGGGCAGTGCTTATTCAAGGAGGTGAAGTCCACGCACATCCACAGGATATCCGTGTCTTTTTTAGGCACAAGCACTATGTTAGCGAGCCAGGTGCTTTCCTTGATCTCGCGTATGAAGTTTGCGTCAAGGAGTCTATTGATCTCCATTCCGACTGCTTTTGCTCTTGGTTCAGACAGTTGCCGTATTGTTTGCTTGACTAGCCTTGTGTCTGGATTCACGTTGAGTGAGTGCTCGGCGAATTCCCTGGGAACTCCTAGCATGTCCGCTGGACACGAGGCGAAGATTTCCCAGTGCTCACGGAGGAATTCGACGAGTGCAAGTTCCTATGCGGAACTCAAGTTGTTGGCGATGAGGCCGTCTTGGTCGGGTCCGTTGGGTGGACCTGGACTTTCTTTGTGTGTACCAACGAGTCGAATGACAGGTCAGGTGAACTTGGAATACTCAAGGGAGGTAGACTGTTGTCTGTCGACTCCTTCAATCTTGCGAGTTCCACCTGCATGCCGAAGGATGGGGAGATTCGGTTGAATTCCCTATCGCAGCTGTCGGACCTCTCGAAGCTTCCATTGATTGTGATGACGCCGTTTGGACCTGGCTTTTCATCTGCAGGTAGGCATAGTGCAGCACTGCCATGAACCTAGAGAACGCAACACGTCCGAGAATGCAGTGGTATTGTGAGGGCCAGTCAATGCGCTCTCGCCGAAAGTTTTGCAGCGTGCCGAAGATGACGTCGAGGTTGATTTTTCCCAGGGGATATACGCCCTTCCCTGGGACGATGCCATGGAACGTCGTGTCCGAAACTTCCAGACAAGTCAGAGGGATCCTCATCGCACCCAAGGTACTCACGAACATAAGGTTGATGTCGCTCCTACCTTCCATGAAGACACGACTCATATCGAAGCCCCCGATCTGTGCCTCGAGTACGAGGGGACAGTGGCCTGGACGAGGAACTTGGCGCGGGTGGTCGCGCTTGTCGAAGGTGATGCAGGAGTCGCTTCCACTGAGGTACTCAGTGGTGGAAGGTGGGGAGTTTATCGCCAAATTGACTTGGCGAGTGATTACCTTCTGCACTCGATTAGAGGGACACCCTTTTTGGATCATTCCCATGTTGCCCACAGCTCGTGGGTACGGCTCTCCTCCATGATGCTAGATTGGCGCAGCCGCAGGTGGTGGTGGCCCGGGTGATGGTGGCGAAGCTCCGTGTGCCACAGTGCCTGGGGCAGCTCCATAGCCCCTGTTGATCGCGTCACGATTCATCTGGGCCAGGCCCTCGTGGAGTTTGAGGAACTCACGACAATCCTTGAGAAGGTGGCTAGATTTTTTCTTGCCGTCGTGCTTGTCGATGTAGAAGTGCATGTTGCATGGTCCGGATAGTTTGTCCTGGATGGATATTGCGGGTGCCTCTTCGCGAGTGCGGCGCTGCCACACCTATGTGGTTTTACCGCTGTCGCGGTATCCACCGCTGCGATATCCGTTGTTGTAGTTATCGCTACATTTGTCGGCATAGCCGGTTGCGACCATATTGACTTCATCGCGGTCCTCGTAGATGCACATTCAACATTTGCCTCGGCGGTCGTGTCTACACCCGAGGTCGTCGTCATCGTCGGAGTAGGTGCGGTTTTTCAATGAATCTTCTCCATTAGCCCACCGATTCGCGATTTCCATCAAGTGGCCGATCGTTTTGGGCTTCGAGCGGCCTAGCTCCTCCCTGATCTCTATACGGCGAACGCCACTGTTGAAGGCGTCGATTGCGCGGTCCTCCGAGATGTTTTCTGTGGAGTTCTTGATGATGGACCACCTTCATACGTTGCTAACGTATCTATAATTTTTTGATGTTCCATGCTTGTTTTATATCTACTTTCTTATGTTTTGTCCACACTTTGGAGTATTTTTATACACTTTCTTGGACTAACCTATTAACAAGATGCCATAGTGCCAGCTGCCTGTTTTCTGCTGTTTTTGGTTCCAGGAAAGTCAGAAAATGAATATTCTCGGAATTGGACGGGACAAAAGCAAAAGTCAATATTTCACCGAAGGGGGACACGAAGCCAGAAAACAAGACGAAGAGGGGCCAGAGGCCGGCCACACCACCTAGCCGCGCGGCCAGGCCTGGCCCATGCCAGGGGTTGGTCTGGCCGCCTAGGGCACCCCCTCAGCCTCCCCTTTAGCCTATAAGATGCCCCCGATACAAAAACCCTAAGTACCCGATCAAAATTCCATGAAAGAGTCTATAGCCGCCGCCATCTCCATCCCTAGATCGGGAGGGATCTGAAGCTCTTCCTGGCACCCTGCCGGAGGGGAGAATTCACCCTGGAGGCCTTCTTCATCACCATGCAAGCCTCCGGTGTGATGCGTGAGTAGTTCATCCCTGGACTACGGGTCCATGTAGTAGCTAGATGGTTGGTTCTTCTCCTTTGTGCTACCATGTCTATATCTTGTGAGCTCCGTTCATGATCAAGATCATCTATTTGTAATCATACATGTTGTGTTTGCGGGGATCCGATGGATATTGAGATGCTATTTCAGATTGATTATTGATTCTATCATGTCTTTGTTATTTGTGATCTTGCATGCTCTCCGTTGTTAGTAGATATCTTGGCCGAGTAGATGCTAGCAACTCCAAGAGGGAGTATTTATGCTCGATAGTGGGTTCATGCCTCTAGTAATCTGGGGAAGTGACAGAAATCTCTAAGGTACTAGATGTGTTGTTGCTGCTAGGGAGAAAACAGCAATCCTTTGTTCATAGAAAAATCATATTGTTTACTTTACACGCAATGCTTAATGCAATTATCTGTTGCTTGCAACTTAATACTGGAGGGGGTTCGGATGATAACCTGAAGGTGGATTATTAGTCATAGATGCAGTTGGATTATGATCTATGTATAATGTTGCAATGTCCAATCAAACAGCTATTTTTCTAGCACCGTTGCCGGGGAGTCAAGGACATCTTCACAAGGGGAGTCCCTCATAACCAATCTCTTTACTTTGTTTTATTTGTTTTGCTAAGTTTATTTCTGCTTTGTTTGCTTGTTTATTTCAAAAACACACAAAAATTAGTTGTACTAGTTTGCTTTCTTTATTAAAAACACACAAAAAATTACGTCTTTCTATAGTTGCTTCCTCTTTATTAGCTCACCATGTTGATCCCTAAGTTCACCCTGAAATACCTTTCAATAGGTAGTGGCTCTATAACTGGAAAAGATAATATTGAAGAATTATTTAATCATGTTAGTAAGCATGAGGATATTGAGGATAGATCCCTTGCAGAACTTGCTCCAAATTATGAAATTGCTGCATCTTCTTTAGTTCACATGTTGGAAGCTAGGTTTGTTAACCTTAACCCCTTAATGCAAGTAATGTTTCTTAAACTTAAAGAAATTGAGGACCCTGAAAAAAGAGATTTTATTCTGGAAACTTTGTTTAAAGAATTCTATGATGTTGCCAAGGAAGCTAGAAAAGTTTTTGAACGTTTTAATATGCTAGGCTCATGTGTAGATGTTATTAGTACACGAGAAAAATGAACAAAACCGAACCTAATGGGGAGGAAATTAAGATACCAATATCTTTCAAACTTGTAGCAATGCATGAAGCCATAGAAAAGAATCTTGATTGGATTGTTCCTGAAAACCCGTTTGATAAAAATAGTGGACCCAAGAGCATTGAGAGAGGATCCTCTAGAACTTATTTGGATGAGATACCTTGCCTTGTTGAATATATTTCTGGTATCAATCTTAATGCTTCTTCATTTGAGAATACTTGATGCTTTTCTTGCTTCTTATGCCTAACTTAAAGGCGTTAAAGAAAAGTACTTATTGGGAGATAACCGAAAAGTTTTAGATGAGTCTTGGAAATTATTGCTTCAGTAATAACCGCTCATTATCCTTTTTATTTGCTTTTTGTGCCAAGAGTAACCTCTAATGAGAGAGAAGTAAGACTTGGGAAAGTTGTTGTTCCGGAACAGAATTTTGTGCTTCTCTGTAAAAATTCGTGTAAAATATCTGTACGTCGGTTTGAGATGTGATTTTTTGTGCTTCTACAACAGGTTGTTATCCAATTTTCGTTAGTTCAACACTTTTAGATTTGAGCAATAGAAGGTCTTCTAAAAAATTGGTTTTTACCTGCTGGTCTGTTTTGACAGATTTCTGCCATTATTTGCATTTGCTTCTTGTTGATTCCTTTTTGGGTTCTTTTTGGGGAATTGAGATTTTTGAGGGAAGTGCTACAGTAGCTTGTGTTTTTATGGAAGTTTTATTGGTATTGAAACTGAACCCAAATACTTATTATTTTGAGTACACTAATGTTTCTAATAAAGATTGTGTGAAGTTTTGTATGAAGGAAAAATTTCAGGTGTAGGGAAAGAATGATGTAATGAGATGAAGAATGGACTAAAGCTAAATCTTGGGGATGCCACCCCATGTCACCCCAAGAAATATCCAAGAAGTACAAGCGTCAAAGCTTGAGGATGCCCAAGGCATCCCCTTCTTCATCAATAAAAATCTCAGGTTTCTTCCAAACACTTCATTTTTATTGTTTCATGCACAATTGTGTTGTTCTTGGAGCGTATTCGTTTTTGTTTTTGGTTCTCGTTTGCTTACTTTGCTTGAATAAATTGGTTGGACCCCCTCATTCATACAATAGTTTTCAAATAAGATTGGTTTGGATTGGAAAAGAGTAGGAAAAGTTCATGCTTAAGTGGTAAAATGAGCTTGTTTTTGGCTGTGGTCTATGCTTTGTCATGTCATGCTTGATATCGTTTTGGCTTTATACTTAGTGATTTTTGCTATAGCATGACATGTTATAAACAATTGAGATTTCTTAATGTGCCTTGAAATAATCATGCGTTGTTTTAGCATAATTAAAGCATAGTATTGTGGTATTCTCCTTTGATGCTTTATTTGGGTTGACTTGGAACATGCTCACACCATGTTATGACTATCCCAAGTCACCATGGCCTTATTGATCCTTTAGTTTTCGACTTGTAATATCACTTTATGCTTTAATTAATGATGTTTTGTTGCTTTGCATGATTATGGCCATTATTGCTCTCTTAGTTGGTCGCTCCCAGTCTTTCGGTAGCCTCCATAACCAAGTATGAGTTCCACTCATGCATCCAACTCCAAATAAAACCAAGTTATTCCAAAGAGTCCACCATACCTACATATTAGCATTTCCTATTCCAAGTATATTCATGTTTTTATCTACCTTCCGAATTAAACTTGTTATGTGAAAATTAGTGATTAAATCTCTCACGAACTTGATGGCACACTTTACTTTCTTGCACCTAATAATCTTGAACCATTGTGTCCATCTTTGTTGCGTATATGCTTGCGCTTTATAAGTTGAAGTTAGCAGAACCATGTATCATGGGGAACGCTTTCAACATTGCACTTATATTCCATTGATATCATGATTCTTTTGCTTATGGATCTCGGTGGTGTGAAATAAAAGGGGAACTTGTAAGATCATGGAGTTTGTATGTGTGTTAGCTAAACACTTGGGCCGCTAGCCTAAGCCATGCCTAATCATGGTGGAAACTTGCAGCATAACCATAATGAGCACTCTATGAAGCATCCTCAATAAAAACCTATGCAAATAGCAAATAAAAAGATCGCTGAGATGCTCATTGTCTGCTTGCCTTGTCATTTTGATTATGGGATAGCTCCTGTATCATGTGCAAGGGGTACCCCGTTGGTGGTTCTCTATGATACATATGTACTTACAATGACAAGAGCTTACTTGCGACTAAAGTTGAGTAGCATGAGGTTTGGTACTTGTAAGTAAGGGGCATGAGATTTAAATTTATAACTTATCAAGCATATCCTCTTAGTTGTGTCACTTTAACCTTAATCACCTAAAGATGCTTATGATAGGGGAAATGAGAGCTGAAAGCTAATAAGTACCATAAGTTTTGTAAGCTCTTTATGAGACTTGAATCCCTGCTTCCTTCTATGAAGGACTTCCTTTTACTTTTATGTTGAGTCTCCATCTTCTATCTTTCTGCACCTACTAAGAGAGAATAGTGGGCATTCTTAGTTTAATGTGCATTGTCCCAAGACTTGTTGATTGATGCATAACTTTGATATTGCTTGTTCTTAAACTATTTATATCTAGTCACCCTTATGAACTTTGAAGGTGTCCTATGCATTTATGTTTTGCTACTCTATGAGGGACAAGCTGAATACCATTCTCATTATGCTTTCTTTATGTGAAAAACAAACATCTTGCAAAGCATTGTTATTCATGAATCTTTTGTTTGTGCCTTTTCATGTTACAACATAGTTGCTATGTCTTATTGTTAGAACTATATCTTTCATGCTATGTTAAAGTACTATGATCCTAGCTATCAATGTTTTACAAATACTTTGATCAAGTTTATGATGGTGCATGTCACCTCAAAATTATTCTTTCTTTTATCACTTACCTACTCGAGGATGAGCAAGAGTTAAGCTTGGGGATGTTGATACATTGTTAACGTATCTATAATTCTTTATGTTCCACTCTTGTTTTATATCTACTTTCTTATGTTTTGTCCACACTTTGGAGTATTTTTATACACTTTCTTGGACTAACCTATTAACAAGGTGCCACAGTGCCAGTTGCCTATTTTCTGCTGTTTTTGGTTCTAGGAAAGTCAGAAAAATGAATATTCTCGGAATTGGACAGGACAAAAGGCAAAGTCAATATTTCACCGAGGGGGACACAGAGCCAGAAGACGAGACAGAGAGGGGCTAGAGGCCGGCAACACCACCTGGCCGTGCGGCCAGGCCTGGTCCGCGCCAGGGGGTGGTGTGGCCGCCTAGGGAACCCCCTCGGCCTCCCCTCTCGCCTATAAGATGCCTCCGATACAGAAACCCTAAGTACCCGATCAAAATTCCATGAAAGAGTCTGTAGCCACTACCATCTCCATCCCTAGATCGGGAGGGATCTGAAGCTCTTCCTGGCACTGCCAGAGGGGAGAATTCACCCTGGAGGCCTTCTTCATCACCATGCAAGCCTCCGGTGTGATGCGTGAGTAGTTCATCCCTGGACTACGGGTCCATGTAGTAGCTAGATGGTTGGTTCTTCTCCTTTGTGCTACCATGTCTAGATCTTGTGAGCTCCGTTCATGATCAAGATCATCTATTTGTAATCATACATGTTGTGTTTGCGGGGATCTGATGGATATTGAGATGCTATTTCAGATTGATTATTGATTCTATCATGTCTTTGTTATTTGTGATCTTGCATGCTCTCCGTTGTTAGTAGATATCTTGGCCGAGTAGATGCTAGCAACTCCAAGAGGGAGTATTTATGCTGGATAGTGGGTTCATGCCTCTAGTAATCTGGGGAAGTGATAGAAATCTCTAAGGTACTAGATGTGTTGTTGCTACTAGGGAGAAAACAGCAATCCTTTGTTCATAGAACAATCGTATTGTTTACTTTACACACAATGCTTAATGCAATTATCTGTTGCTTGCAACTTAATATTGGAGGGGGTTCAGATGATAACCTGAAGGTGGATTATTAGTCATAGATGCAGTTGGATTACAGTCTATGTATAATGTTGTAATGCCCAATCAAATCTCATAGGAGTCAAGATGATTAGTATATGCATGTATGCTTTCTCGATGGTTGTCAATTGCCCGCTGTAATTTGTTCACCCAACATGTCATCTATCTTAAGGAGAATCACCACTAATGAACTATGGACCCCGGTCCTTTCTTTACCATCAATCTACAACTATTTACTGTTTTCTATTTACTTTCCGCAAGCTATTACTATCTTCCACACAATACGTTTTAATCCTTTGTTTTCAGCAAAACCGGTGAGATTGCGAACCTCACTGTAAGTTAGGGGCAAAGTTCTGTGGTTGTGTTGTGCAGGATTCCAAGTTGGAAACAACACCTTGGAGGTGTTTCCTTGCTCCTACTGGTTCGATAACCTTGGTTTCATAACTAAGGGAAAACTTGTTGCTGTGCTCATCATACCTTCCTCTCGGGGTTCCCCAACGAGCTCTATATATTTTGGGCCATCACGCCTCTAGATGTACGAGCGCAGCGACTCGCCAGACCTTTGATGGCAGCTTCTCAGTTCTTCGATTGATGCGGGCCTTTTGTAAGTGCCCTCGAAGTTGCACACGAAACTGTAGGCCAGCTCTTCCCAGGTGCAAATGGATCCGCGCGGGAGGTTGTTGAGCCATGCGCAAGCGGCGCCCTACAGCTGTAGCTGTAGGCATTGCATGGCCGTGCTTCGACTCCCGCCGTGCAGTATGATGGAGGAGATGTGGTCCTCCAACCAGATTTTAGGGTCCTGCAGGCCGTCAAATTTTGGGTTCTCCGACGGGAGTTTGAACACCTTAGGCATTCGCTTCTGACTGATGGCCCTACTGAAGCATCTGGCGCCGTAGAGCTCAGTCTCGTCTTCTTCCGAGTCAATTGAACGAGCATGCATTGCCCGCATCTTGTCGACCTTACGTTCATCGTAATTGTGGTCATGTCGCCGTGAGCAACATCGTCGTGACAGATCGTGACTCTCGTCACTAGAGGAGTACGAGTAGTAGTATTTGTCCAGAGCCTTGCTTTTCTTCGGCTCTGGTGTTGGTTCTTTGTCGAGGGTGGCCTCGATTAGCCCCAGGCCCACGATCATGGATCGGTGCATGGCAGCTCGCGGGTCTCCAGCTGGTGGCTAGTTGTTGAGGTGGTACATGGTGGCCGTAGTCACCGCAGCTTGCGGCATCTTCGGGAGCACGTTGCCCCATGTATCCACCGTCATATAACTGAAGTTGAGGACTTTCGTGACTTCTAAGCGCTCTTGTTCGGTGAGGTGGGCTAGTCGAGATCGCCTTTTGTTGGCCAGGTACTCGTTGCCTTTGGAGGAGGATCCTCCGTGGGAGGAGAGCCCAGCTCGCCGAAGGCTCGACTCGTTCGCCGCCTTTTTGCGCGCCTCAAGTTGCGCGATCACCTGCTGATGGCGCTTGAACTCTTCCTTCAGCAGCCAATGGTAGCCCATCAGCATGTCCTGCGGTGTCTTGGGGGGTAGAGGATGGCCCCATAGAGCTTACCGATAGCGGGCCCACTCGTTGTCGTTGAGCTTGATCAGCATACGCTTGCTGGTGTTCTCATTCGTCGTGAGGTGCGGCTCCCCTCCTGTCCCGTTATTGGTGGGCGCGCCGTTGGTGGGGCCACCATTGGTGGGGCCACCATTTGCGACTGGTATACCGCTGTTGGTCGGTCTAGTGCTGGTGCCGGTGTTTTCGCGATTGACGCCAGTGTCGCCCGCGTTGATGACAGTGTACATGAAGTGGTTGGGGAAGCTGTTGCTCCCACAACTTTCAGATCCGGAGTCGTAGGCTCCATCTTCTGTGGCCAGGCCACCCGGATCGGATCCGCGACTGCTGTCACTATCCGTGCTCCCAGCTGTTGCTGAGGTATTGAGCTTGCTGAGAGTGCCGATCAGTGGCGGAAACCACGATGCTGGAGAAATCGCGGGTGCCGTTGGCTGGTCAGGCATGCGAAGCGTGCCTAGTTGACCGACCTGGAAGTGGAAGCTCCCAATCGCCAGGCTTATCCCATCGACCACGGACTCGAAAGGTGGGCGAGTGGCCGGCGTGTGGACGGTGAAGTCAAAAGCGTCGAAGAGCTGGCGAATCTCCGCTGTTGCAGGGTTGTAGACCACAGTTGACGGAGCTGAATAAGCCCCGACATCAGCACTCCCAATTCCCATAGACGACGCCAATTGACGAGGGTTCAACTCGTCTATGCCCATTGTTATGGACTTTGGTTTTGGAGAAGGAGGGAGCGCTGGAGGCATCAATCGGCTAGCAAACAAGCACACATGGATGCAAGGTTTACCCAGGTTCAGGCCTCATAGAGGTACCTACTCCTACTTGTCTTCTCTTGGAATTATCGAAGGAATCGAAGATTACAGGGGTGCGTAGAGGCAATCTGGCGAGGGTTGTGGAAACTAGGGTTGTGATTGTCCTCCTCGCCGCCCCTCCTAGCCTTTATATAGATAGGCTAGGTCTCGGGTAGCAGGTCAAGTCGGTTACAGATTAGGGTTCGTCCCTTTGAACTTTCTATCTTAAGCTTCTTCTTTCGTTGCAAGCAATCGGAGAGTCCGAGGGTCACCCGAATTCTTCATTGGGCCTTGGCAACGCCATGGGCTTCTGCCGTATCTAGACCGTATATGCCAAACTCGAGTACCTGTAGGGTATACCCATGTCACAAAGCGTAAAGCCATTGGAAAGGAGCTCCATCGCCTTACTGATGCCAACTTTATCAAAGAACTAACAAAAGCAGAGTGGGTCGCAAACCCAGTATGTGTTCCAAAGAAAAATACTACAGAACTTCGGATGTGCATCGACTTTACCGCACTAAATAAACATTGTCCAAAAGATCACTTCCGATTGCCGCGAATCGACCAAATAATCGATGCAACCGTGGGATGCGAACGTCTTTCTTTTTTGGATGCTTACTCAGGGTACCACCAGATCAGGATGATGGAAGAAGATCAGGAGAAAACGACGTTTATCACGCCTTATGGCGTATTCTGCTACACAACTATGCCTTTTGGCCTCAAGAACGCCGGAGCAACATATCAGTGGATGATGAAGAAATGTTTGGGAAGCCAAATAGGTACAAACATACAAGTATATATCGATGATGTTATAGTTACAACAAGACAAGGATCCACACTCATCAAGGACCTCGAAGAAACATTCAAAAATCTCGACAAGTTTAGCATCAAACTAAACCCGAAGAAATGTTCCTTTGGAGTCCCGGCAGGGCAACTCCTCGGATATTTGGTATCAGCAAGAGGAATCGAGGCTAATCCCAAGAAAATACAAGCAATCCTAACAATGAAGAAGTCAACAAATCTACGTGGCGTACAACAGCTGGGAGGGCGAGTAGCGACACTCGGTCGTTTCAGTGCAAGGTGAGGAGAAAAAGCGTTGCCATTTTACGCCCTCATGAGGATATCGGAAAAATTCGGATGGACATAAGAAGCTCAGCGTTCCTTTGAAGATCTCAAAAGGATACTTTCGACATCTCCCGTCGTCATGTTGCCAAAATAGAAAGATCCTTTACTGCTTTATATCGCTACCACAAATCAGGTGGTCAGCACGGTCTTGGTCATGGAGCGACCCGAAGAAGGGAAAACTGTAACATCCCAAAACTTCAATCCAAGCTTATCAAAGATCAAATCATCCAAATTTAGGATTAACAAAAACTTTTCCATAATTAAAATGAAAGCATTCATATATGTGTGCATTTAAAATAGGAGTTTTTTTGAATTGCCATGATTGTGTGATCCCTTGCTTCTAAAATGTTTCTTAGGTGATTTAAACATCATCTACATCATTCCCAAACTTTTCCTTCAAGAAATAAAATCAAAAAGAATTAAAATAAAGGAATGGTCATTTTGACAAAATTAACTCTCATACCTACTTTGGCTATTCCTAGTACTCAATTCTTAACAGAAACAATTCTTGATCTTTGCACCCCTTGCTAGTACACATAATGAGGTACCAAGGCCCACCTTTTGATCTTCTAAAAACATTCTGGAAACTATTTTAAATGGCAGTTCAAAATTGAATCTAATGCATATGCATAGATCACCCCTATTTCAAAAACCATGTATTTGAGCTCCATTTTCAAAACCCTTGCAACCAGAGACTACCTAGCAATAGTGGAGATCACCCAAAAATTTTGAACTCAAAATTCAAAACTTTTTCTCTTGCGGCCATTTCATCAAACACTTGGCAGGCAGAATCCTAACTCTAATCCTAGCTCACTGTTTTGAACAGGGTTTTGCCCCCATTTGATCTCCATTTAATCCCTCTGTCCCCCTTTGATCAAACCAGGCCAATTGCAGCCCATCCCCTATGCCCTAGTGTCCATGCCAAGCCATGCCGAGCACCACCCTGGCCGGCCAACCTTGCAATCCATGCAGACCACTCCCCCTTCCCTCGCCATGTCTAGGAGTTAGCCAACGCCGCACCGCCCCTCTCTGTCCCTTGTCCGAGCCAAGAGCAGCCGTGGACCACCGAGGAGAAACCGCGCCCAGTGCCACCAGACCATGTCGATGCCGCCCGCAGAGCGCGCCCTGTCCCCGCGTGCACAAGCCGCCGCTCGACACCAGCCCGCGCCCACCGCTCCGCCTCGACCTGGAGAACACCCCAGACACCCCCGTTCGCCGCCCAAAGCCCCACAACCACCGCTCGCCGTGGACACCGCCGCCTCTGCCTCTCAGAGCGCCACCTCACCCGACCGCATACCACCGCCCCTACGGCCGCATTGAAGCGCTAGAGCACCGCCAGGGGACCGCCCATCGATCGCTACCCTCAGCCATGCCGCTAGCTCGCCGTAGCCATGTCGCCACCGTCAGCCGTCCATCCCGCTCGGTCTCACCGTCGAGCCTATAAAAGGAGCCCTCCCTAGCACCAAAGACTCACACCATTCCACTCCCCTCACCCCTCTGAACCTCAACCACCCCTCGTCGGAGCAAGTGGAGCAGCAGTTCGCCGGAATTGGAGCCGGAGCCGCCGCCTCTGGAGAAGAAGGGTGCCGTTGATTCCGGCCACCCCAAGCTCGGCCGCGACCACGCCTCGCCTCGCCGTCGTCTTCCACTTCGTTTGCCCGCATCGCCGACCCTGCTGGAGCCCCTGCACGCCTCATGAGACCCCCACCGAGCCGCTAGGGTTCGAGCTCGCCGGCGACCCGTCCGTCGTCGACGACGACCCTCAGCCGTAGATCTGCCCTCTAATCGCACGACCCACAGCGCGCGTACCATTTCGCGTTTTAAGTGCCGCTGACTAGTGGGACCCCCCTGTCAGCTGAGCCCTGTGCCGCGCCGCGCCACTGGGCCGGCCCATTTCCTTTCCCGCACGCGTTGGAAATTCAAATTAGGATTTTTCCTTTTAGCTAGAATATAGTTTCTGTCCTGTGTTTCAAAAATCAATTCTGTGAGTTTGACAAATCCAAATTGCATGAAACCAATTTTGTCTGAAAGGTATTGAAATGCTCTATCCAAGCCCGTTGGATTTAATTCACTTAGAGTTATAGCTTTCTCCTAATAAAAATAAGAAGACAGAAGCTTTTGCAACTTGAAACATTTTTGTAAAATCAACCAAGTTAGATTTTGAGTTGATTCCAACTCTCAAAAATCACATTTCATCATATCTATCCAAATCTGTAATAATATCAAGGTTTACAGGAAGTGACTTTGGACTAGTACCAAAATAATGCTATATAGGCATTTCTAGTCACTTTAAATCATTAAATAATAAACTTAAAACAAAGTAATATTAATACAACCTTTATATCTCATTCCCACATGTTAGAATATGTGGTGAGGACATGTGTCCACATGATCCCATATTTTGGTGGTGAATGTTAAATCTTAGCTATTATTTCAATGAGTAGAAATTACTTTTCCAAAATAAAAAGGTTGAAACTATTGAATTAAACTTGTGATGCTTGTGATGATAATGGATCATCAATTGTGTGCTTTAGAATGCTACTTAGCCTAGTTAAGTATTGTTTGGTGATTGTGCACTCCCTATGTATTTCTAGACGATAGTACCGACCAAGCCTTCGAGGAGGAGGAGTTCTACCAAGAAGAAGAAGAAGAAGAAAACTTCAACCACTGCACCAACCAAGGCAAGATATTAGTGGCAAGCTAACCCTTGCAAACATGCTTTAGTAAGTTATGGTAGCAAGCTAGATTAAAACTAGATGGTTTAGTAAAGATGCCTTAAGCATACTTTGATCACACCCCCTTAGTTTACACAAAGTTCTTAAATTAAATGTGAAGGTAGCATAAAGAGTATAAAACTTGACCTATTTAGGAACCTTTAGATGTCATTCTATGGCATGAGATTGATCCCACCTTTCCACCTTAGTGAACACTCTTAACCTAGTGTTTTAGAATAGATCAAACTTGAGTCATTTTAGATGGGAACACTGGGTGAAAATGAGTTATGAAAACCTTGGAAGGATGAGTCATTCTAGTGAGATGTTTTGACAGGTGTTGAGAAACACAATTGGTTTATGATGATGAAAATGATAAGGCATGAGCCTTAACCCTTTTATAAAACTGATGGTTGGATTCGGATGCGATACCATTCCAAATTTACCGTACAACCACATTACCTGAATTGGGTAAGGCTTAGCTGGAAATTTATATGCATTAGTATTAGTTCCCTCACGGGAGAGGTTTGAGCTGAGGCTACCTCTCAATGATGTCCACCTATGCAGTGCCCAAGATGACTGATGGTCATGGTTGGGAGGCCATGCTCATAGGAGAGGTGCTTGTACTAGGGTGTGTAAAGGGAAGGTTATGTTTGATTATCTGCATACTAAGTATGATGATTCAGGGTTATCCCTGACAGATGTATCAAATCTTGTGGTGAAAGTGTACCACCTCTGCAGAGTGTCAAACTATTCGAATAGCCGCATCCGCGGTTAGGGACAATTGGAATGGCCATACTGTTTCGTTGTCAGATGTTTTCTAAATAACTTGAATGAATGATGAACCTTGACTTGACCACAACAGGGTTGTGTAGATGAAAATAGCTTCCCCACTTAAGTGATTCTAGACTTTTATTTTATCTTTTCTTGTTTCAGAACTCAGTTTAGGTTTCAAACTTAACTTGATAGTATTCTTTCAATTCAGTACTTTAACTTGGAATCATAACCCTTGCTAGTAGTAGTTTGCGAGTACTTAAAGAGTACTCATGGCTTTTGTCCCTGGCTATTATCATGGCCAGACTATGAAGGAGATTATCAAGATGATGGTCGGGGATGGCTATGATAACTAGGACTATCGCCTTCATCGGCATTGCTGTGCCCCTAAAGATGGACCCCGCCACGCTATCGTTTATTTCATTGCTTGTTGTATTCAAGACTGGATCATGAGATCCTTATTCGTAAAACCTTATGTATGGTTTGTAATGGATGATGTACTATGATATCAATCCGTTATGTCTCGCAAAAATGGTAATCACAGGATTGCGAGGCATAACGGCATCTGGATTAAAATCCGGTGTTGACAAGTTGGTATCAGAGCCATCCTGACCATAGGAGACCCTAGTTAGAATGGACGTCCAAACCAAAAACTTAGCTTCAAAAACCAAAGTGAGTATTTACGAAAAACTATTTCCCCTCTTACCCTTGTTAACTCATTCTTTCTCAAAAATACATGTTCCTCAAAATTTTTACATTACTACTTAAAAGTTGACACACTTGATCACTTCACTAATTTCCTCATCCTAAACTCTTGTAGATGGAGACTCAGTTTAGCAAGTTTTACCAGTTGGGAAACGGAGGTCAGCTGATCTTCGAGAGGGATCTGGATTCACTGTCAGAATTTCTGGGATGCCCACATCCGGAGTTTCTTGGAGCTCAACTTCCAGGACCCCCAGGAGGAGACCTACAGTGGCTAGTCACCGCAGACCTTCGAGGAAGCATCGAGGCACCAACTTCCGGGAGAATTCAGTTCTCTGTAAGAGAGAACAACTGGCTAGATGGATTAGCCAGGGCAATGCATGAAGCTCTCGCACGTCTATGTGCCCTCAGCGTCAACAAGATTCAAGGGACCCGTTTTGCCCACTATGCAAGACGTGACTTCATGGGAATGCCGATGGAGATGCCAAGTCACCCAGAGTTGAAGCGCCAAGTGGAGAACCTTGACTTCTTGCTTCATGACCGACAACAGGAACTGGACAATGCCAGAGAGTTAGCCAACCAGAACCGTGCCATCGCCGACCAGAAGGCCCAGACTTTCACACTGCTCGTCCAAGATCGCCAGTCTCTTCATCGCCAGTGTGCCAAGAAGGATCGCACCATCGCCCGTCTTCGCAAGAAGGTGGACGACCTCGAGAAGACCGTCAAGGAGCAGGAAGCTCAGCTTGTAGCAAAAGAAGAAGAAGATGAGGGTGAAGACATCCAAGGAGATATGGATTCCTACCTCAGCAACGATGATGATTTTCTGGAGGAGGATGCTGTGGACTTCTACACTAAAGATGAAGACTCCGACTTCATCGACAATGAGTAGATGCACTAGAGCACTGTTGTAGCCTGAGATGTATCATCTCATTGTATATGGTTCTTCAAACCATCTGTTTTCCCCTTTGATTGTTGTGGTGTGTGTTGTATCGTGTGCTTGCTTGCATGAATGAGAATGAAGTTAGTTGAAAAACCTGAGTCCAACTCAAAGTTTTAGCTTTGAAAACCTCAAACCCATGAACCTTAGAATTTCCCTCTTACCCCTATATCTACCTCAATCTTCAGATGACTCGTGGAAACCAAGGAGGGAGCAGCTCATCGCAGGACCCAATGCTGCAGATCTTGCAGAATCTCATCGCGGACCGTGAAGCAAGCAGGGCCGAACGTCAAGCCAACTTAGCAACATTGCAACAAATCGCCCAAATGGCTCTCAACAACCAAGGACATGGAAATCAGGATCACCAAGGATCCAAACTCAAAAACTTTCAGAACACAAATCCCCCAATCTTCAACCAATCTGAGAACCCACTAGATGCTGATGACTGGTTGCAGACCATAGAAAACAACTTAGAGGTTGCAGGAGTGGATGCAAATGAGAAAGTTCTATTCGCCACCCACTATCTGGCAGGAGATGCAAGAGCTTGGTGGAATAGCATCCGCACTATGAACCAAGGTCAAGTGATGACCTGGGAAGCATTCAAGGTCAAGTTCAGCCGCACCCACGTGCCGCAAGGTCTTGTCAACAGGATGAGAGATGAATTCCGTGAGTTGAAGCAAGGAAGAATGACTGTGGTAGAGTACCGTGACAAATTCCTGTCACTTGCCAGATATGCACCCGATGAGATCAACACGGAGGCCAAGAAGAAGGAGATTCTTGAGCAGATCGCATGATGAGATGCGCATCGTTCGTCAACATCCGTTTCGATGATCTCGAAGAGCTAGTCGACTCTGCCATTCAGATGGAAGGGAAGATTAACCAGGCAAACGACAACCGCAAGCGTCGTATGATGCAGCAGTCTGGATCCAACAGTCACCAGAAGTACCGTCCCAACCCTTCACCAGGATATGCACCAAGGAACAACCGACCCTCGAATTCTCGCCCAAGCTACCCCAACCGTAGCGGAGGCAATGTGAAGTCCGGAGGAAACAATCACAACTCCGGTAATGCCAATCATTTCAACCGTGCACCTCCCAAGAGCAACAACAACAACAACAACAGCAACACTGCACCCAGAACTGGCAGCAATGCTATACCGGTCGCAGCCAAAGACAAGTCCCAGATCACCTGTTTCGAGTGTGGAGTGAAAGGTCACTACTCCAATGAGTGTCCCAAGAAGACTGCCGCCAATGCCCCTGTGAATGCCCCAGCTCAGCAGCAGCGTCGTGTTCAACCAGGCAGGAGATTTGCCCCAGGGAACCCGCACAACCGCAACGGTCGTCTCTTCCACATGAACGCAGAAGAAGCCCAGGAAGCACCAGATGTCGTGCTGGGTATGTTTTCTGTCAACTCAGTTTTAGCAAGAGTATTGTTTGATTCTGGAGCATCACATTCCTTTGTCACCGAATAATTTGTATGCACTAGTAAGATTCGCCCAACTAACTTGAAGCATGTCATGATAGTTCAAATCCCCGGCTCAACTACCAAAGCTAGAAAAATTTGCAAAGTTGTACCTATCAGAATACATGGGATAGATTTTTATGCCAACCTAATTGTACTTGGAACCAAAGGTTTGGAAGTAGTACTAGGTATGTACTGGATGTCAAGGCATAAAGGACTGATAGACTGTGCTAAGAAAGCCATCACCATGACCAGTAGTTCGGAGTATGAGAACATATCTCCGAAACCTTACCCCGTCAATTCAAATGCAACAAAAGTGTAGCCCTGCCTACCATTGACCAAGTCAGAGTAGTCTGTGAATACCCCGACGTATTCCTAGATGAATTGCCCGGTATGCCCCCGGATAGGGATATAGAGTTCATTATCGAACTAATCCCCGGAACCGGACCTATAGCCCAGAGACCTTATACCATGAACCCCTCAGAGTTAGTGGAACTAAAGAAGCAGTTAGATGCCATGTTAGCAACCGGCCTGATTCAGCCAAGCGCATCGCCATGGAGATCACCAGTGTTATTCGTCGACAAGAAAGATGGAGGCAACCGTCTGTGTACAAACTACATAAAGTTGAATGATGTCACCATCAAGAACAAGTACCCCTTGCCAAAGATAGAGGATCTATTTGATCAGTTGACTGGAGCCCAGGTATTCTCAAAGATTGATCTTAGGACTGGTTATCACCAACTTACGATTCGTGCAACGGATATTCTGAAGACCGCCTTTACTACTCGCTATGGTTTATACGAGTATACGGTTATGTCTTTTGGATTAACCAATGCCCCTGCTTATTTCATGAATCTCATGAATAAGATCTTTATGAATTTCCTAGATAAGTTTGTAGTTGTGTTTATCGACGACATCCTTATCTACTCCAAGTCCGAAGAAGAGCATGAGCAACATCTGAGAATCATCCTAGAAACCCTGAGAGAACATCAGTTATATGCCAAGTTCAGCAAATGTGAGTTTTGGCTGAAAGAAGTAGGATTCCTAGGACATATTGTGTCTGCCGGAGGAGTCTCTGTTGGTCCCAGCAAGATCAAAGATGTCGAAGAATGGGAAGCCCCAACCAATCAAACCCAAGTTCGTTCATTTCTCGGATTAGCGGGATATTACCGCAAATTCGTAGAAGGATTCTCAAGCATAGCCCGACCAATGACCCAATTGTTGAAGAAGGACAAGAAGTTTGAATGGACAGACAAGTGTGAAGCCAGTTTCCAGGAGCTGAAGAAGAGATTGATATCAGCCCTCATGCCTGACATCAAGAAGACGTTTGATGTATATTGTGATGCATCCAAGATTGGTCTAGGATGTGTATTGATGCAAGAAGGCAAAGTCATCGCGTATCTGTCTCGACAACTGAAGCAGCATGAGCAGAACTATCCTACCCATGATCTTGAGCTAGCAGCTGTGGTTCTAGCATTGAAGACATGGCGTCATTATTTGATGGGTAATTGTTGTGAGATTTACTCAGACCATAAGAGCTTGAAGTATATCTTCACCCAGAAGGAGTTGAATATGAGGCAAAGAAGATGGATAGAGTTAATCAAGGATTATGACCTTGACATTCACTATCACCCCGGTAAAGCCAATGTGGTAGCAGATGCCCTTAGCAGATTGCCGTGTAGGCTTAACACCGTGATCAAAGAGAAGCAACCAAGTTTGTATGAGGAGCTGGAGCAGTTCAGGACTGAAGTAGTTAGCAAAGGATTCCTAGCTAGCATTAAACTTCAACCCACTTTGTTTAGCCAGATCAAGGAAGCCCAGAAGGGGAACGAAAGTATCGACGGAATCAAACGTCGTATTGGTACAGGCAAGGTACCTAGATTCACCGAAGACGAAGAAGGAGTACTGTGGTACAAAGGACGTATCTGTGTTCTAGCAGATTCAGAACTAAAAGAAGTTATCATGAAGGAAGCTCATGATACCCTTTATTCTATCCACCCCGGAGGAACAAAGATGTATCAAGATTTGAAGGAGCAATTTTGGTGGCACAAGATGAAGCGAGAGATCGGAAGCTACATCGCCAAGTGTGACATTTGTCAAAGAGTCAAAGCAGAGCATCAGAGACCTGCAGGATTGTTGCAACCATTGCAGATTCCGGAATGGAAATGGGATTCCGTTGGAATGGACTTTATCACCGGTTTACCTACTTCTAGTAGGGGAAATGACTCAATCTGGGTCATAGTTGATAGACTATCTAAGGTAGCCCACTTCATACCTGTCAAGACAACCTACCAAAGTGCAAAACTAGCAGAGCTGTACATTGCTAAAATTGCTAGTCTGCATGGAACCCCCAAGACCATTGTATCAGATCGAGGAACCCAGTTTACTTCAAGATTTTGGCAGAAAGTCCAGGAAGGTTTAGGAACCAAGTTAAATTTCAGTACCTTATCACCCATAAGCAGATGGACCGGAGAGAGTCAACCAGATTCTTGAGGATATGCTTAGAGCCTGTGTGTTGGAATACGGATCAAAATGGGAAGGCCTACCATTCGCGAGTTCTCATATAACAACGATTATCGAGCTAGTTTGCAGATGGCACCATTTGAATTCCTATACGGAAGAAAATGTCGTACCCCCTTAAATTGGTCGCAAGTAGGAGAGAGTCAAATCTTTGGACCCGACATTCTCCGAGAAGCCGTAGAGAAAGTTCACAAAGTCTATGAGCACCTCAAGACCGCCCAATCCAGACAGAAGAGCTATGCTGACAAGAGAAGGAGAGACCTGACTTTCAATGTCGGAGATTTCGTATATCTCAAGGTTTCACCCTTGAAGGGAACTCAACGCTTTAGTCTGAAGGGAAAGTTAGCCCCCAGATATATCGGACCTTTCAAGATTCTGAACCATCGAGGAGAAGTATCGTATCAGCTGGAATTGCCTGAAGAGATGTCAGCCATCCACAATGTGTTCCATATCTCGTTACTCCGCAAATGCCTAGAAGTGCCTGAGAAGACCGAAGTTTTCAAGAACATCGATCACGGAGCTGTGGAAATCAACAACGACCCGACCTATCGGGAAGTACCCATCCGTATCTTAGAAGAGGCCTACAGGACCACCAGGACCAGGAGTATCAAGTTTCTCAAGATTCAGTGGAGCAACCATACAGAGGATGAAGCCACTTGGGAACGCGAAGATTACATTAGGACAGAGTTCCCAGATCTTTTTAGTTCCTAGTTTTCTTTGTAAATCTCGGGATGAGATTTTGTTTAAGGGAGGAAGGTTTGTAACATCCCAAAACTTCAATCCAAGCTTATCAAAGATCAAATCATCCAAATTTAGGATTAACAAAAACTTTTCCATAATTAAAATGAAAGCATTCATATATGTGTGCATTTAAAATAGGAGTTGTTTTGAATTGCCATGATTGTGTGATCCCTTGCTTCTAAAATGTTTCTTAGGTGATTTAAACATCATCTACATCATTCCCAAACTTTTCCTTCAAGAAATCAAATCAAAAAGAATTAAAATAAAGGAATGGTCATTTTGACAAAATTAACTCTCATACCTACTTTGGCTATTCCTAGTACTCAATTCTTAACAGAAACAATTCTTGATCTTTGCACCCCTTGCTAGTACACATAATGAGGTACCAAGGCCCACCTTTTGATCTTCTAAAAACATTCTGGAAACTATTTTAAATGGCAGTTCAAAATTGAATCTAATGCATATGCATAGATCACCCCTATTTCAACAACCATGTATTTGAGCTCCATTTTCAAAACCCTTGCAACCAGAGACTACCTAGCAGTAGTGGAGATCACCCAAAAATTTTGAACTCAAAATTCAAAACTTTTTCTCTCGCGGCCATTTTATCAAACACTTGGCAGGCAGAATCCTAACTCTAATCCTAGCTCACTGTTTTGAACAGGGTTTTGCCCCCATTTGATCTCCATTTAATCCCTCTGTCCCCCTTTGATCAAACCAGGCCAATTGCAGCCCATCCCCTATGCCCTAGTGTCCATGCCAAGCCATGCCGAGCACCACCCTGGCCGGCCAACCTTGCAACCGTCGCAGCAGACCACTCCCTCTTCCCTCGCCATGTCTAGGAGTTAGCCAACGCCGCACCGCCCCTCTCTGTCCCTTGTCTGAGCCAAGAGCAGCCATGGACCACCGAGGAGAAACCGCGCCCAGTGCCACCAGACCATGCCGACGCCGCCCGCAGAGCGCGCCCTGTCCCCGCGTGCACAAGCCGCCGCTCGACACCAGCCCGCGCCCACCGCTCCGCCTCGACCTGGAGAACACCCCAGACACCCCCGTTCACCGCCCAAAGCCCCACAGCCACCGCTCGCTGTGGACACCGCCGCCTCTGCCTCTCAGAGCGCCACCTCACCCCGACCGCATACCACCGCCCCTACGGCCACATTAAAGCGCTAGAGCACCGCCAGGGGACCGCCCATCGATCGCCACCCTTAGCCATGCCGCTAGCTCGCCGTAGCCATGTCACCACCGTCGACCGTCCATCCCGCTCGGTCTCACCGTCGAGCCTATAAAAGGAGCCCTCCCCAACACCAAAGACTCACACCATTCCACTCCCCTCACCCCTCTGAACCTCAACCACCCCTCGTCGGAGCAAGTGGAGCAGCAGTTGCGGGTGGAGCCGAGCCGCCTCTGGAGAAGAAGGGTGCCGTTGATTCCGGCCACCCCAAGCTCCGCCGCGACCACGCCTCGCCTCGCCGTCGTCTTCCACTTCGTTTGCCTGCATCGCCGACCCCGCTGGAGCCCTGGTACGCCCCCAGTAGACCCCCACCGAGCCGCTAGGGTTCGAGCTCGCCGGCGACCCGTCCGTCGTCGACGACGACCCTCAGCCGTAGATCTGCCCTCTAATCGCACGACCCACAGCGCGCGTACCGTTTCGCGTTTTAAGTGCCGCTGACTAGTGGGACTCCCCTGTCAGCTGAGCCCTGTGCCGCGCCGCGCCACTGGGCCGGCCCATTTCCTTTCCCGCGCGCGTTGGAAATTCAAATTAGGATTTTTCCTTTTAGCTAGAATATAGTTTCTGTCCTGTGTTTCAAAAATCAATTCTGTGAGTTTGACAAATCCAAATTGCATGAAACCAATTTTGTCTAAAAGGTATTGAAATGCTCTATCCAAGCCCGTTGGATTTAATTCACTTAGAGTTATAGATTTCTCCTAATAAAAATAAGAAGACAGAAGCTTTTGCAACTTGAAACATTTTTGTAAAATCAACCAAGTTAGATTTTGAGTTGATTCCAACTCTCAAAAATCACATTTCATCATATCTATCCAAATCTGTAATAAGATCAAGGTTTACAGGCAGTGACTTTGGACTAGTACCAAAATAATGCTATATAGGCATTTCTAGTCACTTTAAATCATTAAATAATAAACTTAAACCAAAGTAATATTAATCCAACCTTTAAATATCATTCCCACATGTTAGAATATGTGGTGAGGACATGTGTCCACATGATCCCATATTTTGGTGGTGAATGTTAAATCTTAGCTATTATTTCAATGAGTAGAAATTACTTTTCCAAAATAAAAAGGTTGAAACTATTGAATTAAACTTGTGATGCTTGTGATGATAATGGATCATCAATTGTGTTCTTTAGAATGCTACTTAGCCTAGTTAAGTATTGTTTGGTGATTGTGCACTCCCTATGTATTTCTAGACGATAGTACCGACCAAGCCTTCGAGGAGGAGGAGTTCTACCAAGAAGAAGAAGAAGAAGAAGAAAACTTCAACCACTGCACCAACCAAGGCAAGCTATTAGTGGCAAGCTAACCCTTGCAAACATGCTTTAGTAAGCTATGGTAGCAAGCTAGATTAAAACTAGATGGTTTAGTAAAGATGCTTTAAGCATACTTTGATCACAGCCCCTTAGTTTACACAAAGTTCTTAAATTAAATGTGAAGGTAGCATAAAGAGTATAAAACTTGACCTATTTAGGAACCTTTAGATGTCATTCTATGGCATGAGATTGATCCCACCTTTCCACCTTAGTGAACACTCTTAACCTAGTGTTTTAGAATAGATCAAACTTGAGTCATTTTAGATGGGAACACTGGGTGAAAATGAGTTATGAAAACCTTGGAAGGATGAGTCATTCTAGTGAGATGTTTTGACAGGTGTTGAGAAACACAATTGGTTTATGATGATGAAAATGATAAGGCATGAGCCTTAACCCTTTTATAAAACTGATGGTTGGATTCGGATGCGATACCATTCCAAATTTACCGTACAACCACATTACCTGAATTGGGTAAGGCTTAGCTGGAAATTTATATGCATTAGTATTAGTTCCCTCACGGGAGAGGTTTGAGCTGAGGCTACCTCTCAATGATGTCCACCTATGGAGTGCCCAAGATGACTGATGGTCATGGTTGGGAGGCCATGCTCATAGGAGAGGTGCTTGTACTAGGGTGTGTAAAGGGAAGGTTATGTTTGATTATCTGCATACTAAGTATGATGATTCAGGGTTATCCCTGACAGATGTATCGAATCTTGTGGTGAAAGTGTACCACATCTGCAGAGTGTCAAACTATTCGAATAGCCGCGTCCGTGGTTAGGGACAATTGGAATGGCCATACTGTTTCGTTGTCAGATGTTTTCTAAATAACTTGAATGAATGATGAACCTTGACTTGACCACAACAGGGTTGTGTAGATGAAAATAGCTTCCCCACTTAAGTGATTCTAGACTTTTATTTTATCTTTTCTTGTTTCAGAACTCAGTTTAGGTTTCAAACTTAACTTGATAGTATTCTTTCAATTCAGTACTTTAACTTGGAATCATAACCCTTGCTAGTAGTGGTTTGCGAGTACTTAAAGAGTACTCATGGATTTTGTCCCTGGCTATTATCATGGCCAGACTATGAAGGAGATTATCAAGATGATGGTCAGCAGGACGGCTATGATAACTAGGACTATCGCCGTCGGCATTACTGTGCCCTAAAGATGGACCCCACCGCTACGCTATCGTTTATTTCCGCTGCTTGTTGTATTCAAGACTGGATCATGAGATCCTTATTCGTGTAAAACCTTATGTATGGTTTGTAATGGATGATGTACTATGATATCCAATCCATTATGTCTCGCAAAAATGGTAATCCTAGGATTGCGAGGTATGGCATAACGGGCATCTGGGATTAAAAATCCGGGTGTTGACAAAAACCCATGGTGTGCAGAGGCCAGTCTACTTCCTGAGTGAGGTCTTGTTGACATCCAAACAAAGGTACCCACATTACCAAAAACTAGCATATGGGGTATTTATGACAGCACGGAAACTACGCCATTATTTTTCGGAACATCTGATCATAGTGGTCAATGAAGCACCTTTGTCAAGCATCCTCAACAATCTAGAAGCAACTGGGTGTGTCTCTCTATGGGGCATCGAATTATCCCCTCGAGACATCATGTATGAAAATCACAAAGCAATCAAGTCGCAAGTTTTGCCGGATTTCATCACAGAATGGACAGAGTTGCAATGTGCGGGTCCACCTGACCTTTCTAGTGCCTGGACAATGTACTTTGATGGATCCAAGGCGATAAAATGCGCAATATACTTCGGATGAGCTTTGCAAACGCATCCAATAACGAAGCTGAATATGAGGCCTTGTTGCACGGCATGCGAATGGCCAAAGCTTGTGGTGCAACTCGCCTCAAAATCTTTGGAGATTCCAATCTTGTGGCACAACAAGCAAAGAACAACGCCATCAGCGATAATATGATTGATTATCGCGATCTATATGGCGTTATGGAAGCTCAATTTGATGGATGTGAAGTATCGCACATAGGAAGAGCAAGCAATGAAGAAGCTAACAACCTAGTAAACATCGGATCCTTGTGCTTACTAATACCACCTGGTTTTTTTGGGAAGAAATAACGGAGCGATCGATCAAAGCAAAAAGAGTCTCCGAGGTGGTAGCACCAAAATAAGGTAAAAAGAGACATCCGGGACTCAAGGGCTCCATCAGAAACCAAGAGTATAGAAGAGGCCATCAAAGAAGAAGAGCACGAAATTGGAGAGGTCGTGCTAATTGAGCCTACCTGGATACATCCATATATAGCACATATGACTAAGGGAGAACTACCTGAATATGTGATAGAAGCCCGGCGAATCACACGAAGATTGATGGCCTTCAGAATAATCAAAGGGGAGATGTATAAGAGAAGTATTTCGGGTGTGTTGCAGTGCTGCGTGACACTCGAAGATGGGAAAACCATACTTAAAGACATAAACGAAGGAGTTTGTGGACATCATGCTAGTAGCCGAGCAATTGCTGCCAACGCATTCAGGGCAGGATTTTACTGGCTCACTGAAGTTCAAGATGCAAAAGATATTGTCAGAACATGTGAAGAATGTCAACAGTTCACAACAAAGCCTGGAGTGCCTGCCGCTGAGTTAAATCCTATACCTCTGGCTTGGCCTTTCGCTCAATGGGGACTCGATATGGTGGGAAAACATCACAAATCATTGCCAGGAGGACATGTCTTTCTGCTAGTAGCAGTCGACAAATTTACTAAATGGATTGAAGCAATGCCTGTCACCACCCAAGACGGAACTTCGGTTGTGAATTTCATTAAATCCATAGTATTTCGGTTTGGCATACCGAACAGCGTCATCATAGACAATGGGACCAACTTCACTTCCAATGAGTTCAAGGAGTACTGCCAGGAATTGGGTATCAAAGTAAGCTACGCTTCGGTAACTCACCCGCAAACAAATGGACATGTAGAAAATGCCAATGGACTAGTTACTACTAGACTCAAGAAAAGACTACTAGCACCGCTTGACAGAGAAAAAGGAGCATGGGATGATGAATTGCCATCTATCTTATGGAGTTTACGTACAACTCCAAATAATTCGACACAAGAGACACATTTCTTTCTGGTCCACGCCGCAGAAGTCGTGCTTCCTGTTGAGGTGTCACATGAATCCCCAAGAGTAGCAACATATGATGAAGAGGAACGAAGATAAGAACTCGAAGATGATGTGGATGCACTTGATGAAGCTCGAGATGAAGCCCTATAAAGAGCAACTATGTACCAGCAAAACTTGCGCAATTACCACAGCCGACGATTGTGGCCTAGGTCCTTCGCAGTAGGGGACCTAGTTCTTAGCCTCAAGCAAGATGGCCACCGAAAGTTAGAATAGCCATGGGAAGGACCATACATCGTCATAGAAGTTATTCCTGGAGGAGCATATCGATTACAAGACAAAAAGATAGGAGTCAATTACTCCAATCCATGGAATGTAGCACAACTATGACGCTTTTACGCATAAGATTACTTACAATATGATAAGATTTAAAGTTCGGCTACTTAAGCCAGAATATCTAGGCCAATGGCCAGATGCCACCCGCCCAAAAATAATGTATCATCGGTTTTCTGCCTTGTGTATAGAGAGATATGTTTTTTGTACCTTAAGCTCTTCATTATTTATATCTGTTCAAAAAGATCTATGTTTTCCATCAAGCTAACAGCAATTCTGAGCCTATGTCCATATACAGGCAACCAAACATAGCCTCGGGGGTTACTCCCATCAGGAGCGCTGGCGCGCACCCGATAGAAATCCAATGATTAAAACAAAAATATTCATGATCAAAAATACCTATGAGTTTTACATTGATGTATCCTCAAAAGGTATACTCGGAAAGATTACTCCCATCGGGAGCCGGTATAAAGTATTAAAATTATCTGATAAAAGTCAGAAAAATTGGCAGCTCAGCAAGCCAACCGATAGAAAACCAAAAAATCAAAGATCGCTCCCAAACGCGACAAAAATCCGAATGCCATGTTCAGAAACATGAAGGTAAGACCCCGGGATCCGTCCTGTGTGGCCTGGTAATCGCACAAGAATGCGCTCTGCTAGTAAAATATCCATAAATACGACGAAAAATCCCAACGGACGTGTTGGGTACCCGATAAAATAGAAGCTGGAATTCAGTATTTGGTAAGACCTTAGTGGACCGAACTGAATTACGCCAGTAGTAAATTCCGAGTTCAGGCCTGGGGACTTGAATTTGATGTAGAACAACCTTGTTTTTGCCCAGGAGCAATTAACTGATTCCCGTTCTGTTAGAAGCATTAGACTCGTTGTACCAAATCCCTATGAAAAATAAAAAATAAATAATAAACGTAAAGGAAAAGAAGGAAAACGAAACTTTGAGACTCAACTTGAAACTACGGTTCAAGTAGAGTCTCGGGGGCTACTGACATAGGTATGATTACTCAGATGCTTATGATTTACTACCCTACACTGGGTAAAAGGCTTCCGGCCCATGAAGATTTCAGATGATAGCCCAAGGAAGCAACCGGCAAAGACTTTGATTGTATTAGGAAAGAGTCTTTGAACCGATAATGTGTTGGTATTGTAATCATGCGTATGTAAAACATATCCGCATACAGCTTTGAGACCCAACCTATTATATATAGGACGGGAGAATCCTAAGCAATGGTATAGAAAACTCTCGGGCAACTTGTAACAGTTCGATTCCCAAATATTCAGGCGACTTTGATTCCATTGTTTTCCTGACATCTGATGAAATACCCAACGTTCTCTTTTCCGTAAAACCCTAAGTTCTTCACCATGGACATTGCCGAGGTTACCCCTTGTTAATGACCAAGTGCCCATAATGGCCATGAGTCAAATCTACCCAATGAAGGCTCTAATATTGTAGCACCCCGGTAAAACCACTACTAGAAAATCGCGTGTTATTCTTACTTTGTGCATTGCATCCTCATGACAACATGCTCATGTCATCATGCCACATTGCATTTGAGCATCGTCATCATCATGGATATGTTGACCTATTTTTTTTAAGTCTAGTTTATTTTCTAATTATTATTCCCCTTCTCTAATACAAATTAAAATCCCGGCCTCTTCTGGATATTTTGTTTCGTCTAAAAGCTGTTTGCGAAAGGTTTTATAAAATAAAAATAAAATAAAACATTTTTGCGGGGGGAATCAGCCAGGCCAGGCCAAAGGCCTAGCCAGCCAGACTACTACCCAGCGGTCAACCAAACCTAGACCTAAACGACTTGACCCTCTGCAACGAACCACACCAACCCGATCTGGCCCTGCACCCTACGTTGCACCGCACCGCGCTGCAGCGAGCCAGCCCCGTCCCTGCGTGCAACCCATGCAATGCACCAACCCACTCCCGTGACCGACAACCACCCCGTGGGACCCGCCTAGCGACAACCCCGCTCCACCACGTGACCCCCCTCGCCCCATCCCTATCTCTTCGCACTCCGAGCCTGCCTTCCTCTTCCGCGATCGAGAGGCGTCGATGCTTCGTATCCCGGCCACCGCATGCCCCCTCGTCGACCTAGTGGATCTCCCGCTCTGCCACCACCGAAAGCCAGGCGAGCCCACCCCGGGACTCCTCTGCCTTGACCTCCGCCCGCCCCCTCGCTGTCGACCCCGAGCCATGATACGTTGCTAACGTATCTATAATTTTTGATGTTCCATGCTTGTTTTATATCTACTTTCTTATGTTTTTCCACACTTTGGAGTATTTTTATACACTTTCTTGGAATAACCTATTAACAAGATGCCATAGTGCCAGCTGCTTGTTTTCTGCTGTTTTTGGTTCTAGGAAAGTCAGAAAATGAATATTCTCGGAATTGGACGGGACAAAAACCAAAGTCAATATTTCACTGAAGGGGACACGGAGCCACAAGATAAGACGGAGAGGGGCCATAGACCGGCCATGCCACCTAGCCGCGCGGCCTGGCCTAGGCCACGCCAGGGGTGGTGTGGCCGCCTAGGGCACCCCCTCGGCCTCCACTTTCCCCTATATATCGCCTTCGATACAGAAACCCTAAGCACCCGAGCAAAATTCCACGAAAGAGTTTGTAGTCGCTACCATCTCCATCCCTAGATTGGGAGGGATCTGAAGCTCTTCCCGGCACCCTGCCAGAGGGGAGAGATCACCCTGGAGGCCTTCTTCATCACCATGCCTGCCTCCGGTGTGATGCATGAGTAGTTCATCCCTGGACTACGGGTCCATGTAGTAGCTAGATGGTTGGTTCTTCTCCTTTGTGCTACCATGTTTAGATCTTATGAGCTCCGTTCATGATTAAGATCATCTATTTGTAATCATACATGTTGTGTTTGCGGGGATCCGATGGATATTGAGATGCTATTTCAGATTGATTATTGATTCTATCATGTCTTTGTTATTTGTGATCTTCCATGCTCTCCGTTGTTAGTGGCTATCTTGGCCAAGTAGATACTAGCAACTCCAAGAGGGAGCATTTATGCTCGATAGTGGGTTCATGCCTCTAGGAATCTGGGGAAGTGAGTGAAATCTCTAAGGTACTAGATGTGTTGTTGCTACTAGGGAGAAAACAACAATCCTTTGTTCATAGAACAATCGTATGTTTACTTTACACAAAATGATTAATGCTGGAGGGGGTTTGGATGATAACCTGAAGGTGGATTATTAGTCACAGATGCAGTTGGATTACGGTCTATGTATAATGTTGTAATGCCCAATCAAATCTCATAGCAGTCAAGATGATTAGTATATGGATGTATGCTTTCTCGATGTTTGTCAATTGCGTCGCTGTAATTTGTTCACCCAACATGTCATCTATCTTAAGGAGAATCACCACTAGTGAACTATGGATCCCGGTCCTTTCTTTTACCATCAATCTACAATCTACTATTTACTGTTTTGTCTTTACTTTCTGCAAAGCTATTACTATCTTCCACACAATACGTTTAATCCTTTGTTTTTAGAAAACTGGTGAGATTGACAACCTCATTGAGTTGGGGGAAAGTTCTGTGATTGTGTTGTGTAGGATTCCAAGTTGGAAACAACACCTTGGAGGTGTTTCCTTGCTCCTACTGGTTCGATAACCTTGGTTTCATAACTGAGGGAAAACTTGTTGCTATACTCATCATACCTTCCTCTTGGGGTTCTCCAACAAGCTCATCATCTTGAGTAAGCAAGACTTTTTCTGGCGTCGTTACCGGGATTGAAGAAGAAGAAGCTCCCATGTTAACCACGCGCCATCAAATATTTTTTCTGGCACCATTGCCGGGGAGTCAAGGACATCTTCACAAGGGGAGTCCCTCATAACCAATCTCTTTACTTTGTTATTTTTGTTTTGCTTAGTTTATTTTTGCTTTGTTTGCTTGTTTCTTTATCAAAAACACACAAAAAATGACTACTCTTGAAAATACTAAGTTGTGTGACTTCACCAGCACCAATAACAATGATTTCATGTGCACACCTATTGCTCCACCTGTTCCTGAAGCTATGTTTTCTGAAATTAAACCTGCTTTACTCAATCTTGTTATGAGAGAACAATTTCTAGAATTGGTACCGAAGATGCTGCTGCTCATCTTAATAACTTTGTTGAACTTTGTGAGATGCAAAAACATAGGGATATAGATGGAGATATTATTAAGCTTAAATTGTTTCCTTTCTCTTTGAGAGGAAAAGCTAAAGAATGGTTGCAATCCCTAACTAGAAATAGTATTGATTCTTGGACTAAATGCAAAGATGCTTTCATTGGAAAATACTATCCTCCTACTAAGATTATACCTATGAGAAGTGAAATAATGAAATTTAAACAATCTGATAATGAACATGTTGCTCAAGCTTGGGAAAGAATGAAATCTTTGGTAAAGAATTGTCCCACTCATGGACTGACTACTTGGATGATTATCCAAACCTTTTATGCAGGATTGAATTATTCTTCAAGAAATCTACTGGATTCTGCTGCTGGAGGTACCTTTATGACTATTACTTTGGGTGCTGCAACAAGGCTTCTTGATAATATGATGGTAAACTATTCTAAATGGCACACTGAGAGAACTCCACAAGGTAAGAAGGTAAATTCTATTGAAGAGACCTCTTCCTTGAGTGATAAAATTGATGTTATTATGTCTATGCTTGTTAATGGGAAAGCTCATATTGATCCAAATCATGTTCCTTTAGCCTCTTTGGTTGCTCAAGAAGAGCAAATTGATGTCAAATTTATAAGAAATAATAATTTTAGCAACAATGCCTACAGGAATAATTTTGTTAATAATAACTATAGGCCATATCCTCCCAATAATGGTAATACTTATGGAAATTCCTGCAACAATAATAGGAGTGCACCCTCTAAACTTGAAGTTATGCTTAAAGATTTTATTAGTAAACAAACTTCTTTCAATAAAACTATTGAGGAAAAACTCTCTAGTGCTGAAATAAATATAGCATCATTATCTGAAGCACAATCTTATTTTAATAAAATGGTTGCTAAACCTGAAACTATTGAAAATCCCTTTGCTGCTACTAATGCCATACAAGTTAGAATTGATGAAAATGTTAGACTATTAGCTGAATTGCATGCTAAGTGGGAAAGATAAGATAAAATTGCTAGAAATATTAGTATTTCTACTATCACTACCACTAATGTTGAAGCTAGTAAACCCAATGGAACCTTTTCTAATAAAAATGCTGAAATTCTTCGAAACATGGGAAACAATAGCTCTACTACTTTAGATGATAATTATGATTTTGAGTTGAGTCTTGGAAGTTATTGCTCCAGTAATAACCTCTCCTTATCCTTTTTATTTACTTTTTGTGCCAAGAGTAACTTCTAATGAGAGAGAAGTAAGACTTGGGAAAGTTGTTGTCCCGAAACAGATTTTTGTGCTTCGCTATAAAAATTCGTGTAAAATCTCTGTATGTCGATTTGAGCTGTAATGTTTTGTGCTTCTGCCCCAGGTTGTTATCCAACTTTTGTTTGTTCAACACTTTTCGATTTGAGCAAGAGAAGGTCGTCGAAAAAATTGGTTTTTACCTTCTGGTTTGTTTTGACAGATTTCTGCCATTATTTGCATTTGCTTCTTGTTGATTCCTCTTTGGGTTCCTTTTGGGGAATTGAGCTTTTTTTAGGGAAGTGCTACAGTATCTTGTGTTTTAATGGAAGTCTTACTTGTGTTGGAACTGAACGAAAAGACTTATTATCTTGAGTACACTAATGTTGCTAATGAAGATTGTGTGAAGTTTTGTATGAAGGAAAAATTTCAGGTGTAAGGAAAGAATGATGTAATAAGATGAAGAATGGACTAAAGCTCAAGCTTGGGGATGCCACCCGTGTCACCCCAAGAAATATCCAAGAAGTACAAGCGTCAAATCTTGGGGATGCCCAAGGCATCCCCTTCTTCATCAATAAAAATCTCAGGTTCTTCCAAACACTTCATTTTTATTGTTTCATGCACAGTTGTGTTGTTCTTGGAGCATCTTCGTTTTTCATTTTTAGTTTTTGTTTGCTTGGTTTGCTTAGTTTGCTTGAATAAATTGGTTGGACCCCCTCATTCATACATTAGTTTTCAAATAAAATTGGTTTGGATTGGAAAAGAGTAGGACAAGTTCATGCTTAAGTGGTAAAAAGGAGCTTGTTTTTGACGGTGGCCTATGCTTTGTCATAACATGCTTGATATTGTTTTGGCTTTATGCTTAGTGATTTTTGCTGTAGCATGACAAGTTACAAACAATTGAGATTGCTTAATGTGCCTTGAAAGAATCATATGTTGTTTTAGCATATTAAACCATAGTATTGTGGTATTCTCCTTTGATGCTTTATTTGGGTTGACTTGGCGCATGCTCACGCCATGTTAAGACTATCCCAAGTCACCATAGCCTTTATGATCCTTTAGTTTTCGACTTGTAATATCACTTTATGCTTTAATTAATGATGTTTTGTCGCTTTGCATGATTATGGCCATTATTGCTCGTAAGTCCATGTCGTGGCCACTGGTATAATCCATGCCTAATCATGGTGGAATCCATGACTAATCATGGTGGTATACCCTTGTCAGTAGCCCCCGAGTGTCTAGTGGAATCGCAGATTCGACTGGAGACTTTATGAAGTCTTTTGAGTGTTTGACTGAGTATCTTTTCGAGTGTTCTGTTTGTGTCATAGGGATTATTGATATACGTGCCTGATTTATCTGATGTATCGATATCAGTTAACTGCCTTAGGGCAAAACAGCACAATCTACTCAAACTCGAGTCCCTGGACTCGAATTCGGAAAAGTGTTCGAGTAATTCGACTCAGGCCGCGGAGGTCTTACAGGAGTTGAATTCCAGTATATAAGTGTGAGCACTCGACGCGTCCGTCAAGGCATGTTCATCATACCTGCAGGTACGGATATATTTCTGGTAGATCGCAGCAGATGTGTTGCCAGGCCTTATTCAGGTCTTATCTTCACGCTACAAATGCGACATCCAAATTTTTGTCATCGCGGAGATGATTCGGGTGGCCCAGGAGACGTAATCTCTTTGTAGGGAAAATATGTGGCAGAGTCGCCATGGCTTTCAAGTGTGGATGTTATCGACACACAGTACGATGTACAAAGAAAAATAATCACAGGGTGTGTGACCAGCGCTCCCTATGGGAGTAGCTCCCGAGTGCCTATTCGAGTCGTAGACTCGAGTAGGGACTAAAAACATTTTTGCGACTATTGTTGTCTTTTGCTGCTTGTTTTAGGCGAATGTGCTTCCAGCGCTCCCTATGGGAGTAACCCACAGTTCACAATCGAATCATTGATTCGAGTGAAGGGTTTGTCTTGAATGCTCATACACCGGCATAAAAATTTCTTTCGGGTGCGCGGCCAGCGCTCCTGTTAGGAGTAGCCCCCGAGTGCTTGGTTGAGTGGAAGACTCGAGCAAGGACTAAAGTAGTCAAAATCTTCTTCTGCTGGAATCGATGACGTTAGTGCTGACGATGTGATGACCTCAGTTTCCCGCGTGAGCGGCCTTGACGGGACGTGACGAGCGGTGGGTCCCACTTTCTAACTTCGATTTGACTGGCCGTGTGTAATCTTCTGTTTTAACTGTGTCTCCTTGATTTCCACGCGTAATGGAAGTAGTGGGGGACGGTTCGTGGTTCACCTTTGCCACGTGTCGATGGCGATGTGTGACACGCGTTCAATAGGGTTTTTCCTGGCCGTTGGATGACACCCGCGAGGAGGTTAAGTAGGAGCACAGCTGTGGTAATTTTCCCCATCTCTCTTCTTGCTCGTGCCTTCTTCGCCATTGCTGCTCGTTTCTGCTCCCTTGCGCTCGTCTTCTCCATGGCACTGGACTAGCTGCGCATATTCCCCAGCTACTTCCTTTGTTCTCACCGCCATCAAAAGATGGGCAAGAAGAAGGGAGGCACCGCCGCTGGATCTGCGGCCACCATTGTCGCCGCCAAGAAGAAGGGAGGCACCACTGTCGTGGGCACTAGCCCCACCATCGCTAGAAAGAAGAAAGGTGCGGGTACCCGTGTCACCAACGGCTCCTAGCGCGTGTCTGTCATCAAGTCTTCCGAGCTGCATCTTCTTTGTCAAGATGGATCTCTTCCGTCTGTGGAAGATGACTCGCGAGTGCCTGGCGACGAGGTAATCCCCCGTCCTCCTGCGGGTTTCAGAGTGATGTTCTTTGCGTTCATCATTTGAGGTCTCTCTCTCCCCCTGCATCCATTTGTTAGGGGTCTTCTTTGTTTCTATGGGCTCCAGCTGCACCAGCTGTAGCCAAATTCCATTCTCCATATCGCATGCTTCATCACTTTGTGCGAGTGCTGGCTCAGAATCGAGCCACACATTGGTCTCTTCAAGAAGCTTTTTAAGCTCAAGCGTCAGTCGGCGTCTGGTTCGGTAGTCTATGATGTAGGAGGCTGTGGGATCCATGTCGACTCCTCTGCCACCTACTTTGAAATCAAGCTCACCGCGTCTATCCAAGGGTGGAGGGATAAGTGGTTCTACGTTCGTGACCAGAAGGTCGACGGAGAGCACTACGGACTCGCGCCCTTCGATCTCGTGGCAACTTGCAAGAGGAGGCGCTCCTGGAAGAACGTCATGATGCCTAGCGAGTCTGAGGAGATAGAGATGTTGTATCAGCGTGTCTGCAACCTCGAAGGCCGCATAGGCAAGGAAGAGGGTGGTGCCGCTCTCATTCGCACGTGGTTGTGCCACCGCATCCAGTCTCTGCAGGCTAGAGTCCATCCAATGTTCCGCTGGGTCGGTGCTAGCGATGTCACTCGCATATCTGCTGAGGGCATTTCTGTGGGTGAGGTAGATAGGTGGTTGCGACTGGTGACCAAGTATACCGCCAAGGAGGATCTCCCAGGCGAATTAGTCGTGCCCCCTTTCGACACCAACAACCCTCCGCCTGAGGTAGAGTCTTTGATATTTGTTTGATTGGCTGCCAAGTGCTTTAATCTATGCTGATGTTTCTTCTGAATGCAGGACTAGAAATTGTCTTCCAATTTTCCTCCTCGGCCTGAAGGGGTTATCCCTCACGAAGTGGAGGAAGATGACGAGTTGGAATCGACCGTTCCAATTGAAGAAGAGGAGGGAGCCCCCAAGTCCAATGGCCACGACACTCACAAGTGTTCCTGCAGCAAGGATTCTGAAGCTTCTTCGCTGACGACACTAGAAGGTCCTTCTGCTGCTACAGAGGAGCCAATCCCTACCGTACCTGTGCGCTCCATGGCTCCTCCAGCTCGGAAGAAGCTTTGACTGCCAAAGGAGTCGTCGGATGACTCCTTTAGCCTCGACAAATTCAACTGGTAAGCTTTTAATGTTCGCGAGTTCGTCTTGCTCTCTTTGATGCTGCTTTTCCTGAAGTGGTGTTGGGCATGTTTTGCAGTCAAACAGCGTCATCGTCTTCTGACGACGTCCAATTTGTGAAAGAGTCCGGATTCGCAGACTCCAAGGCCAAGGAGGTGGCCAAACGGTCTCCCTCTCCTCTAGTGGTGGCCCACTGCGGCGCCAATTCTTCGAGTTCCCCACATGCTGGGGAGCACCAGATGGTTGCCCGGACGACTGCTCGATAGTCATCTTCGGAGTCCCTGGAGGAACATGTGAGTGTCCCTTTTGTTGTTTGGCAGTCGAATTTGTACTTTGGGTTGCCTCTGAATCTTCGTTTCCCTTGGTGTATCTCATTGTGAAGGAAGCTGCTCGCCTTGCGGAGCAAGTCCTTGCTATGGTCGACAGCATGCTCTGCTGGACAATCGCCACTGCGCAGTCGAAGGTTAGCTTTGACTTTGTCTTTGTCTTCGTGGAAATTTGTCAACTCAATTATTGATATGCCCTGTGTTTTTGTAGGTGAGCACAATGAATTTTTTCGTTGCGTTACGTCCCTCGAGAAGGGGCTTGCCACAGTGGAGAAAAGGCATGATGAGGCAGTCGCGGCTCTGGAGGAGTCGTAGAAGCGTGAGGAAGAGCAGCGTTATTCCAATAATGAAAGGGAGAAGTTGTTCGAAGGACAACTTTTTTCGATTGCCAAGGCTCTCTCAGGTAATTTTCAGTTTGATTTGCATTGCTCCTTGTTTGACGTCACGTTGCTGTGCTGACACCCTGTGTATGCAGATGTCGTCGGCCTATGCTTTGACGCCCAATCTCTGCGTCGCGTGGATGCATTGGCAGGCGTCGTTGCTGCAGTCGAGAACCGCAGTGTTTACCTCCAGGAAACATTGGTAAAGGCCAAAGGTGTGCTCAGTCGCCTCCGTGAGGAGCTGACTCCCAAGGCCGGGTTAATCGACGATCTTGATGACCCGGTGGAATCCTTCGCTGGAGGTATTCCCATGGAATTCAGGAACTCCCAGTGGACTGTCGGTGCCACCATGGCACTCGTGATGGTGCAAGCCCATGGCGTGGAGTTGGATCCCACTGCGATCTCCGAGGCAATGTCTGTTGACGCCGAAGGCCAGTAGGTAGTGTTTGCTCCCTTCGCTAGTAGCTGTGGTAAATACAAGCCTCGGCTTATCGAGACTGTCGCTAAATATTCTGAGGAGCGGCAACAAGCGAAGGCGGCGAAGACCGCGGCATCTGGGGATACCACCGGCAAATCCGTGGCGTCGGAGACTGCCATGGATGCGATGAAGCCCCCGAAATCGAAGTCAAACTCGAAGAAGCAGAATGCTCCTTAGTCGCCATGTGTAATAGTTGTAGCTTAGTGTGTCGCCCTAGTAAAATCACTACTAGAAAATCGCTTGGGGTTTTGTTTTGTGCATCACCATGACCGCATGCTCATGTTCATCATGCCGAATTGCATGGAACATATAATTAAATTATTGCATTTAAATTTCCTCACTTGAATTTGGTTTTTCATATTTGTATTTGTCTCTCTATTTTACCCTCTCTCTCTCTATCCTACCTCTAGTTGGTGCCATGTGTGATGGAACCATAATGTCAATTTACACTATTGAGTCTTGCTATTTTTTTTATTTGCTAAAATGCCCAAATTGAGTTGGGGCATCATCTCTTCAATCCATTCCTTCTATCTCTAACTTGTGATCTTAATCTTGCCATTCTACCTCTCTTTCTAAATTCATGTGATCATGTGTCCTTCCTCTATTCCATATCCCTCCTATTTTATCTAATCTCTCTTTGGGTTTGGTCCCCTCTTATTCAATCTTGATGATATCTATTTCTTGTAACCATTTGGTCTTCTCTATTTCTATTGTCTATATCAACCAAATGGTGTCTTTTGACCTCCTTATCTATCCCTTGGTCCCACTTGATCATCTAGTTCCTGCCATATGTCTAAGCTTTTCCTAAAACCACATTCATGCATACCCATGCCATCATACCATCATATCTTGCCACATGACATCTTTGCTAGCCATGCCACCACACTCCTTCTATCTAAACATGTTTTCTTTTAATAAAATAGTCGTACAGTTATATATATATAAAGTCTTTAATATACATAAAGCCATCCTTCTTTTTCTAAATTTTTGGTGGTTATAAGACTACAAAAGAGTTTTTCTTATTTTACTAATAATAAAAGTAAATAAGCTGTCTAAAATTTTAGCACATTAACTAAATTTCCTACTTGGACTAGATAAATACCCAAATTCCCTCTTTTCCTTCCCACTCGCTAGACCCAAATCTGAGATCCAGATAAATCCCCACTCTTTTCTCCAAAATCCCATCTCCTTTTCCCTTATGTGTTTCCCTCACTGCCGCCGGCGAGCGATTTGTTTCCCTACTCAGATTCTTCCTTGCATCGCTGCCTTGTCTCTTCACCAGTGAGATTCCATCGATCCATGCATGTATGTATTCACAGGTTCTCACGTCTCCAATTCCCATCACCAGATCCCATGTTCTTTTGTTATGCAGCATACCGTGAGCTCAGCATAGATCGCTGCTGGCATGACCCGTGTTCCCTGGCCATCTCAGGCGCAGCGTTAGCAGCTGCAGCCGGCCGGCCGGGTTGTTCCCCTCCAGTACCCCGTGCGGCGAGGTCTCCATCTTCCGCCTGCCACCTGTGCCCCCGAGATTCCACTCGTACGTGTGCAAGAAGCTGACCAGCTGCTTCCTTGCTCCAATCGATTCTGCCTAGCATCACCGCATCGCCCTGCTGCCTTGCCCCTTCGCAGCAGCAAAAGCCAGCCCAGATCCCCCACTCTAAGCCTGCCACTCCATCTCCATCCAGGTGGGCTCTTGTCCCGTACAGCAGCAGTGCGTCGACACCATCGCCTGGCGAACGCACCGTGGCATCTCTACTCCAACCTCGACGACCGCAGGTTGTGATTCTGTCCTGGCTTTTGTCTATATTTTTCCTGACCGCGTCAATATCTCGTACATCAAGTGTTCAATAAAATGCCTACTTCTGTTGGTCACTGTTGATGTTTACTTGTGGCATGATCTGTCCCTGCTCCTTCCTGGCGTCCGCTACTCCAACCACTTCGAATATTCGGTTACCTCTTCAATAACAACCTGAAGACTTTCTCTCCGCCACTCCGATCCGAAGTGTGAGACCCAACCCCTACCCTATTTTGTATAATTATCATATAACTTGTTGCATATTAAATCATTCATGCTTACATACATATTTTGCGGATTCGGGTTGTATAGTCGTTTCACCTCATAATTAAATATGGAGACTATATGCGGGCTATGTTTGTCTCATAACGCCTCCATTTAAATTTGCATAGCGAACCGATGACATGCTTTGCATTGATAAATCAACATTTAAATTGCAGGGTAGCTAAATAACATGAACCCTCTAATTAATTGTCGGGACCCCGGTTCCGCTTAATACTGCCTAATTGCACCGCATCTGCATCATATCATAATCATGCCGGATCTTCTGCCGTCATATTAAATATTGCATCCGGTGTTTCTTCTAGTGTTTGCTTCTTCGCGGATTAGGCCGATGAGTTGATGCGAGTATCGACAAGTTCTTCGGATATGAACCTTCGGCAGTGTTTCCCAGGCGAGCATCTCTTCCCCTTCTACCTATTTTGCATTTATAGTCTTTACTTCCTCCTGTTGATCTATTGCTATCCGTGTCGCGATGCTTTAGTTTCCGTGCACCAGTTATATCCCGTGCAGCCTCTATATTGCCTTGGACACCTCCTATTACCTGTGTTTGGTAGATAGCTGGCCTTGCGAGTCGTAGTTGCTTGCTCAGGTGCGATCTTGTGTTGTCGAGTACCACAGTTGTTGGAATGATGGCAGATGTTTATTGGTGGATATGCTTATTGGTGGAGATGATCATGACTTTAATTACAACTATTAAAATGCTAGATATAACTAATGTAGAGGCATCGGTGGGCAATAGATGTTATTTGGTTCTTTCACGCTCACTTGTGTCCCGTAGGACCCCGAGTACTTGATATCTGTTCCTTGATTTTTCGCACTATCCGCATCCGGGAGGCCTTATGGACCCCCCTGAGCTAGAGCTTGATTCATTTCTATTTCTTGGGGCCATAAAGTAGTTTGGGGCTTTATTACTATCCTGTACCTATGCCATGCTTTACTGCTTTATTTAAGATTGTGCGTGGAGCACCTGTACTGTTTTGGATCGTGGAATGTTTTCGCGGTATCGACAAGCCCAGTCACACTTTCGGGTTCCCAGTCGTTTACAGCCATTGTCACAAACCCTGGGTCCGTTCCGGAGCCGGCCAACTTCATTGCGGGTAGCTTAGTGGGGTGGCCCCCTGAAATATTTATGAATCCTGTGATCGCTTTGTCGTGAATGCCTCATTGAGTTTTGAGTTGGTTTTTCTGAGGTTGACCGAGTGTGTGTTGCTATTTGTGCACCCCTGCAGGATAAAACTTTCTGAAAGCCGTGTCCGCGGTTATGGACGACTTGGAGCACAGTATCTCGATCATAGACAAGCATAACTAAAGTAGTGCTATAAATTTAACTTAATATATATGATTAGTAATCAGCTTCACTATAACGGAATGGATATTAAAAATGCCAACCGCTGCTGGATCTGGGTTGTTTTGATATATATGCCTAGTAAGTATTACAACTCCAATGGAATGAAGTAAAAGTGTCAACAACTGCTGGGTTTGGGATTCCTCAGGACAATTATACATGACTAGTAAATGTTCCAACTACAACGGAATGGTAATTAAAATTGTCCACTACTTATGCTTCAGGATGACTCATGCTATCTATATCTGATTAGTAAGTGCCGCAACTATAACGGAATGAATAAAACTGCCCACTGTGTGAGTTCCTTGATCCGACTTCCTCGTTTGGTCTCGAGGGGGAAATACCAGGATGGGTTTGTTTGGTGTTAGCTTCAGGTTGGATCCGAATAGGTCTTTCTTATCCCTCTCTGATAACCGCCAGTTGTATCGAGTCTCTATAGGTTGTTTAGTGCCGCTGCCGCTTCACCACCATACCTATGTAGGCGAGGAGCCAATTCTAGCCTCGCTGCATCGCCTCGATCTTGACGCTCCTCTTTTTCCTTTGCCCTTTGTCGGCACCTTTTGTTTTAGCAAGTTTGAGATCAACGTCGTTAGCGAGGTTACCCTTCCGCTTGGCACGGGGTTATGGATGCCATTGGTTATTCTTCAGGGCTCTTAGCCCCATTTGCATCTTGTCCGTAGTCGGACGCTCTATCGTTTTCAAGGTGATTTGGATCTTTGTATATTATATCTGTATTCTTGACTCATGAAGTCGTTGTTGTATATATATGTTCTGTGGGTTCCATCATGGACTAATGTGTAATGGTATTACTTCGTTTTCCACCCGCACGAAAGTGCCTGGTGGGCGTCCTTGAATCGTTTTTATGCGGGTTTGGCGGAAAAGGGCTAAAACTTGCATAGGGCCGATTCGAGGGTGTTACACTTAGCCTTTTGTCTAAACCATGCTTTTGTGGGGGGTGTTCCCTTGACATTTTATCGAATTTGAATGCAGTCATCTATTTATCGATGTGTGATGAGTCTCATTTGCCTCTTGCTTGATTGTACCTAGGGTCCTTTGAGTGGTCCTCATGATTCTCCTCCCACCGATGAAACCACGGTGCAGCCGCGTTCAAATGTGGAGAAATTGTCATTGCTTTCACGACTGCGCGGCCACATTAAGCAATTGGAGCATGAGTTTTCCATCATCCGTGGTAGCGCGGATGTGTGGAAGTCGAAAGCTGAGAAGGCCACCTTCCGCGAGAAGTATATTTTGGAGGAAGTGGCGCAGTTGAATGAGCAGTTCAAATGTTAGCTTTCTTCCTTCTCATCTTTTCTTTTAGCCAGTCGCGGTGATGCCTTGTCTTCACACTTTGCTACTTGCTTGGTGTAGTTGTTAGCGCTCGTCATCCGCAGGATGAGAAGGACCGGGTGGCCATTCGAATGAACAACCTGACCCAGGAGCAGCTACAGGTGAGTGGGTATTTTTGGGTGGACCATGACCATGCAGTTGCACTGGCGACCCTGCAGGATCGTTCTTCTCGAGTGCTCCAATGCTTGAAGAAAGCGCAGTCGTGTCTTCGGCACATTTACCAGACGATGTTTCCACTAGACACCATCCCTTCAAGCATGTTGGCTCTTCTGGCAAAGTTTCAAGATATAAGCGCGGTACGCGAGTGCGTGCGTCAGCACCTGGTCGCAGGTGCGAAGGCTGCCCTGTCATTGGTGCGACTGTATCAGCCAGATGTGGACATAGCAGCCGTTGCTGCTGGGCCGCCACCGCCACCAAAAGGGATGACTTGGAACATGGTGCCGAACTACCAGGCAGTTGATCGGCCGGCGGAGGAGATCATCGACTTCTTTGAAGAGCAGACGAACGTTCATCTTCTAAAGCAGTAGCGTAGTTTGTATCCTGCACATAGATGTACGAGTGTTGTAAAGTTCGTATGATTGTGTTGGGTGTATTTAATACCCATTGATATGTGAAGAGCTGGCTATCTTGTGTATTTTTTCGAGTGTATTGTACTTTGTAGTTCCTTTTTGTTAGCCTGACTTGTGTTTTATCTCAGCACCTTGCCAACCTGTCAAGTGCGTTGCAACTGGGTTGGTGTTTATCAAGGGTTCGATTGGTGTTGTGTCAGCTACTCAGGATACTGTGATTTGTTCGTAGAACGAAAGTGTAAAGGGTGGCGCAGCCCCCGAGTGATAAAATTCCAAGAAAATAAGGAAAAACACAGAGTTTTGGGGCACTTAGCTTTATTTATTCGCAGAATAGTACGAGGTACAATGTGTGGCTAAGTAGCCTGGCTGAATAGCCTTATTTGTAATGTAAAAACGACTAGGGGTATAAACGACGCAGCTGCGCGATGTTCCAGGAATTGGAGTATGCGACTCCGCTCTCGAAATCTTTAAGAAGATAGGCGCCACCTGGGATTACTTTTGTAATCATGTAAGGTCCTTCCCAAGGGGACTCGAGCTTTAGATGCCCTTGTTGCTTTAGTCACAGGACCAGGTCTCCTTCAACGAAGGATCTGGGGCATAGCCTTATGCTGTGGTAGTTGCGGAGGCTCTGCTGGTAGATCGTTGATCTCTCCGTTGCTATCTCACGTGCCTCGTCGAGGAGGTCGATGGAGTCTTCGAGTGCAAGAGTTGACTCCTGCTCGCTGTATGCGACCACCCGTGGGGCTTTGTAGCGTACTTCTGCGGGTAGCACCGCTTCAACGCCGTGCACCATGAAGAATGGAGTGTATCCCATGGCACTGTTTGGAGTTGTGCGCAGGCTCCATACTATAGATTGCAGCTCATCTGGACAACATCCAGCGGCTTGTTCGAGTGGCCGAAGGAGTCGCTTCTTGATTCCACCATAGACGAGGCCGTTGGCCTTTTCGACTTGACCGTTGGTCTGCGGGTGAGCCACCAAGGCATAGCTTATGTTGATTCCTAGGCTTTCGCAGAACTCCTGGAACACCTTGGAGGTGAAGTTCGTCCCATTGTCCGTGATGATGCTATGTGGCACTCCAAAGCGGTAGACAATGGACTCGAAGAACTTGACAACGCTGGCCCCTGATTGGTTCGTCACCAGCATGGCTTCGATCCACTTGGTGAATTTGTCGACCGCGACTAAGAGGTAGACGTAACCTCCTTGCGAGGACTTTGGGAGCTTGCCGACCATGTCGAGTCCCTATTGTGCGAAGGGCCAAGCCAATGGTATTGGCCTGAGTTTCACGTCAGGTGCGTGTGGTTTATCCGCAAATCGCTGGCAAGCATTGCAGCGTTGGACGATGTCCTTGGCATCACGCATGGTCGTGGGCCAGTAGAATCCAGCTCGCAGAGCTTTGGCGACGAGGGAGCGACTGCCAGCATGGTGTCCACAAGTGCCTTCATGTATGTCGAGGAGGATGGCCCTTCTGTCCCCATTGGAGACGCACCGTTGAAGTATTCTTGTGATGCTATGCTTGTACAGTTCGCCGTTGATGAGGGCGGATGCCTTGGATCGTCGCGTGATATGTCGCACGTCAGTCGGGTCATCTGGCAGCCTCTTGCTGAGTAGATATGTGATGTAGGGTTGTGTCCAAGATGGCTCGATCATCATGACGCCCATTGGTCCTTCGAGTCTTGTATCGAGCTCCATGTCATCGAGTGACATTGGCTCGTTGGGTGGCGTAGCCCTCGAGTCCGTTGACATGCTTGCTTTCTTCTCTGGAGCTTTGGGCTTGACGGAGCACTCGCAGATGCGCTCGAGGAATACCCCAGGTGGTATGGGGCGTAGGTGGAGCCAATGTTGGCGAGTAGATCCGCCTCTTCGTTGCTTTCGCGGCCCATGTGCCGCAGCTCGCAGCCGTCAAAGTCTCCCTCGAGTGTGTCATAGAGGTCACGATAGGCGATCATGTTGTCGCTTGGTGCGTCGCACTCGTGCATCGTTTGGTTGACCACCAGCTTGGAGTCGCTGTAGATGATGAGCCTCTTGGCGCTGCAGGCTTTCTCTATCCGCATCCCATGGATTAAGGCCTCGTACTCGGCTTCATTATTGGAGGCAGTGAACTACATTCACATAATGTATTTCATCTTGTCTCATTGGGGCGATGCCAGTATGACACCTACGCTAGCTCCGTCCTTTCGCTTGGACCCGTCGAAGTGCATTGTCCAAAGATACGACATACCTGGCTTGTCGGGGAGCTAGTTCTCCATCCAGTGCACGAGAAAGTCCAGGAGAACTTGCGACTTGATCACGTCGCGCTTCTCGTATGTGATGTCTCGTGGAGACAGTTCGATTCCCAAGAGCGCAACTCGTCCGGTGGCGTCGGGTTGTTGAGTACATGCCCGAGCAGGGCGTCGTTTACCACCACGATTGGGTGCTCCTGGAAGTAGTGGCACAGTTGCCTGGATGTCATGAAGACGCCATATGCTAGCTTCTGGTAGTGCGGGTACCGCTGCTTTGTTGGGGTGAGCACCTCACTGAGGTAGTATACTGGGCGCGGGACCCCGTGGACCTTATTTTCTTTGGCTCGTTCCACCACGAGCCCCGTGCGGACCACCTGGTTGGTGGCAGAGATGTAGAGCAGCAGTGGTTCCTTTTCGCGAGGCGTCACCAGTACTAGCAAGGTGGATAGTAGACGCTTGAGATCTTCGGATGCTTCTTGCGCCTCATCTGTCCACTCGAACTTGTCAGTTTTGTGGAGAATTTGGTAGAAGGGTAGTGCCTTTTCGCCCATTCAACTGATGAATCGACTGAGTGCCGCGATTCGCCCAGCTAGCTGATGGACGCCTTTTACGTTGTTCGGCTTCTCCATGGCTAGTATGGCTTTTATTTTCTTCAGTTTTGCCTCGATCCCTCTCGTAGAGATGAGATACCCGAGTAATTGCCCAGATGGCACGCCGAAGGCGCATTTGTCCGGATTGAGCTTGATCCGGTAGCGGTTGAGGTTGGTGAAGGTCTCGCGGAGATCATCGATTAACATGGCTTCCTCTTTGGTTTTGATGATGATGTCGTCAATGTAGACTTGGATATTGCGACCAAGTTGGTTCTTGAGGCAAGCCTGCATGCACCGCTGATAGGTGGCTCCTGCGTTTTTTAGCCTGAAGGGCATCGTGTTGTAGCAAAACACACCAAAAGGCGTTGTAAATGCTGTTTTCTCCTGGTCTTCCTCCTTCATTCGAATCTGATTGTAGCCTGAGTAGGCGTCCAGGAAGTAGAGGTGCTCACATCCCGCGGTGGAGTCGATGATTTGGTCGATTCGTGGCAACGGGAAGTGATCCTTTGGGCAGTGCTTATTCAAGGAGGTGAAGTCCACACACATTCGCAGGATATCCGTGTCTTTTTTAGGCACAAGCACTATGTTAGCGAGCCAGGTGCTTTCCTTGATCTCGCGTATGAAATTTGCATCAAGGAGTCTGTTGATCTCCATTCCGACTGCTTTTGCTCTTAGTTCAGACAGTCGCCGTATTGTTTGCTTGACTGGCCTTGCATCTGGATTCACGTTGAGTGAGTGCTCGGCGAATTCCCTGGGAACTCCTAGCATGTCCGCTGGACACCGGGCGAAGATTTCCTAGTGCTCACAGAGGAATTCGACGAGTGCGAGTTCCTATGCGGAAATCAAGTTGTTGGCGATGAGGGTCGTATTGGTCGGGTCCGTTGGGTGGACCTGGACTTTCTTTGTGTGTACCGATGAGTCGAAGGACAGGTCGGGTGAACTTGGCCTGCTCAAGGGAGGCAGACTGTTGTTTGTCGACTCCTTCAATCTTGCGAGTTCCTCCTGCATGCCGAAGGACTGGGAGATTCTGTTGAATTCCCTATCGCGGTTGTCGGACCTCTCGAAGCTTCCATTGATTTTGATGACGCCGTTTGGACCTGGCTTTTCATATGCAGGTAGGCGTAGTGCGGCACTGCCATGAACCTAGCGAACGCGACACGTCCGAGGATGCAGTGGTATTGTGAGGGCCAGTCGATGCGCTCTCGCCGAAAGTTTTGCGGCGTGCCGAAGATGACGTCGAGGTTGATTTTTCCCAGGGGATATATGCCCTTCCCTAGGACAATGTCGTGGAACATCGTGTCTGAAAGTTCCAGACAAGTCAGAGGGATCCTCATCGCATGCAAGGTACTCGCGAACATAAGGTTGATGCCGCTCCCGCCGTCCATGAAGACGCGACTCATATCAAAGCCCCCGATCTGTGCCTCGAGTACGAGGGGACAGTGGCCTGGACGAGGAACTTGGCGCGGGTGGTCGCGCTTGTCAAAGGTGATGCAGGAGTCGCTTCCACTGAGGTACTCAGTGGTGGAAGGTGGGGAGTTCATCGCCAATTTGACTTGGTGAGTGATTGCCTTCTGCACACGATTGGAGGGACACCCTTTTTGGATCATTCCCATGTTGCCCACAGCTCGTGGATACGGCTCTCCTCCATCATGCTGGACTGGCGCAGCCACAGGTGGTGGTGGCCCAGCAGGTGGTGGCGGAGCTCCGTGTGCCACAACACCTGGGGCAGCTCCATAGACCCTGTTGATCGCATCGCGATTCATCTAGGCCAGGCCCTCGTGGAGTTTGAGGAACTCACGGCAATCCTTGAGAAGGTGGCTGGATTTTTTCTTGCCGTCTGATACGTTGCTAACGTAACCATAATTTTTGATGTTCCATGTTTGGTTTTATCTACTTTTTTATGTTTTGTCCACACTTTGGAGTACTTTTCATATGATTTCTTAGACTAACCTATTAACAAGAGCCATAGTTCCAGCTGCCTATTTTCTGGTGTTTTTGGTTCCAGGAAAGTCAGAAAATGAATATTCTCGGAATTGGACGGGACAAAAGCCAAAGTAAGTTTTTCACGGAGGGACACCTAGAGCCAGAATACGAGACGGAGAGGGGCTAGGTCCCGGCCACACCACCTGGCTGGCCAGTCACGGGCCAAGGGGTGGTCCGCCGCCTGTGCACCCTTGGCCTCTCCTTCCACCTATAAGTTGCCTCCGATACGGAAACCCTAAGGACCCGATCAAAAATCCACGAAAGAGTTTGTAGCCACTGTCATCTCCATCCCTAGATCGGGAGGGATCTAAAGCTCTTCCCGGCACCCTGCCGGAGAGGGGAATTCACCCTGGAGGCCTTCTTCATCATCATGCAAGCCTCCGGTGTGATGCGTGAGTAGTTCATCTCTAGACTATGGGTCCATGTAGTAGCTAGATGGCTGGTTCTCCTCCTTTGTGCTATCATGTTTAGATCTTGTGAGCTCCGTTCATGATCAAGATCATCTATTTGTAATTCCTACATGTTGTGTTTGCGGGGATACGATGGATATTGAGATGCTATTTCATATTGATTATTGATTCTATCATGTCTTTGTTATTTGTGATCTTGCATGCTTTTCGTTGTTAGTAGCTATCTTGGCCAAGTAGATGCTAGCAACTCCAAGAGTTAGTATTTATGCTCGATAGTGGGTTCATGCCTCCGTAACTGGGGAAGTGACAGAAATATCTAAGGTACTAGATGTGCTGTTGCTACTAGGGAGAAAACAACAATCCTTTGTTCATAGAACAATCGTATTGTTTACTTTACACGCAATTCGTAATGCAATTATCCATTGCTTGCAACTTAATACTAGAGGGGGTTCGGATGATAACCTGAAGGTGGATTATTAGTCATAGATGCAGTTGGATGGCGGTCTATGTATAATGTTGTAATGCCTAATCGAATCTCAAAGGAGTCAAGATGAGTAGTATATGCTTGTATGCTTTCTCGATGTTTGTCAATTGCGCCGCTGTAATTTTTTCACCCAACATGTCATCTATCTTAAGGAGAGCCACCTCTAGTGAACTATGGACCCCAGTCCTTTCTTTTACTATCAATCTACAATCAACTGTTTACTGTTTTGTGTTTACTTTCTGCAAACTATTACTTTCTTCCACTCGATACGTTTAATCCTTTGTTTTCAGCAAAACTGGTGAGATTGACAACCTCATCGCAAGTTGGGGACAGAGTTATGTGGTTGTGTTATGCAGGTCTCCACGTTGTTGCTAGCACTGGTAGTGCGCCCTGCCAAAAGTTCAGCTAGCTACACCTTTGGGGTGTTTCCTTGCTCCTACTGGATTGATAACCTTGGTTTCATAACTGTGGGAAACTTACTGCTGTGCTCATCTTACCTTCCTCTTGGGGTTCCCCAACAAGCTCGTTAGTACACGAGTCAACAAGTATTTTTCTGGCGCCGTTGCCAGGGAGTCAAGGACATCTTCACAAGGGGAGTCCCTCAATATCAATCTCTTTACTTTGTTATTTTTGTTTTGCTTTGTTTACTTTTGCTTTGTTTGCTTGTTTCTTTATCAAAAACACAAACAATTTAGTTTTACAAGTTTGCTTTCTTTATTAAAAACACAAAAAAATTAAGTCTTTCTATAGTTGTTACCTCTTTCTTAGCTCACCATGTTGATCCCTAAATTCACCTTGAAAGACCTTTCAATAGGTAGTGGCTCTATAATTGGAAAAGAAAATGTTGAAGAATTCTTTAATCATGTTAGTAAGCATGAGGACATTGAGGATAGATCCCTTGCAGAACTTTCTCCAAACTATGAAATTACTGTAGTTTCTTTAGTTCACATGTTGGAAGCTAGGTTTGTTAACCTTAGCCCCTTGATGCAAGTAATGTTTCTTAAACTTAAAGAAATTGATGACCCAGAAAAGAGAGATTTTCTTCTAGAAACTTTGCTTAACGAATTCTATGATGTTGCCAGGAAAGCTAGAAAAGTCTTCGAACATTTTAATATGCTAGGCTCATGTGTAGAAGTTGTTGATACACGAGAAAAGATGAATAAAACCGAACCTAATGGGAAGGAAATTAAGATACCAATACCTTTCAAACATGTAGCAATGCATGAAGCCATAAAAAAGAATCTTGATTGGATTGTTCCCGAAAGCCCGTTTGATGAAAATTGTGAACCCAAGAGCGTTGAGAGAGGATCCTCTAGAACTTATTTGGATGAGATACCTTGCCTTGTTGAAGATATTTCTGGTATTAATCTTAATGCTTCTTCATTTGAGAACACTTGATCCTTTTTCTTGCTTCATATGCCTAACTTAAAGGCGTTAAAGAAAAGTACTTATTGGGAGATAACCCAAAAGTTTTAAATGAGTCTTGGAAGTTATTACTTGAGTAATAACCGCTCCTTGTCCTTTTTATTTGATTTTTGTGCCAAGAGTAACCTCTAATGAGAGAGAAGTAATGACTGGGAAAGTTGCTGTCCCAAAACAGATTTTTGTGCTTCACCGTAAAAATTCGTGTAAAATCTCTGTACGTCCTTTTGAGGCGTGAATTTTTCTGCTTCTGCCCCAGGTTGTTATCTAACTTTCGTTAGTTCAACACCTTTCTATTTGAGCAACAGAAGGTCTTCGAAAAAATTCGTCTTTACCTGCTGGTATGTTTTGACAGATTTCTGCCATTTTCTGCATTTGCTTCTTGTTGGTTCCTCTTTGAGTTCTTTTGCGGAATTGAGCTTTTTGAGGGAAGTGCTACAGTAGCTTGTGTTTTAATGGAAGTTTTGTTGGTGTTAGAACTGAACCTAAAGACTTATTATCTTGAGTGCACTAATGTTGCTAATAAAGATTGTGTGGAGTTTTGTATGAAGGAAAATATTCAGGTGTATGGAAGGAATGAGTAATGAGATGAAGGATGGACTAAAGCTCAATCTTGGGGATGCCACGCGTATCACCCCAAGAAATATCCAAGAAGTACAAGCGTCAAAGCTTGGGGATGCCCAAGGCATCCCCTTCTTCATCAATAAAAATCCCAGGTTTCTTCCAAACACTTCATTTTTATTGTTTCATGCACAGTTGTGTTGTTCTTGGAGCGTCTTATTTTTCGTTTTCATTTTGGTTTTTCGTTTGCTTAGTTTTCTAAATAAATTGGTTGGACCCCCTCTTTCATACATTGGTTTTCAAATAGTTTGGTCTGGTTTGGAAAAAGAGTAGGAAAGTTCATGCTTAAGTGGTAAAGAGAGCTTGTTTTTTACTATGGCCTATGCTTTGTCATGCCATGCTCGATATTGTTTTGGCTTTAAGATCAGTATTCTTTGTTGTAGCATGACTTGTTATAAACAATTGAGATTGCTTAATGTGCCTTTGAAGAATCATGCGTTGTTTTAGCATATTAAAACATAGTATTGTGGTATTCTCCTTTGATGCTTTATTTGGGTTGACTTGGCGCATGCTCACACCATGTTATGACTATTCCAAGTCACCATAGCCTTTATGATCCTTTAGTTTTCAACTTGTAGTATCACTTTATGCTTTGATTAATGATGTTTTGTCACTCTGCATGATTATGGCCATTATTGCTCTCTTAGTTGGTCGCTCCTAGTCTTTTGCTAGACTCCATAACCAAGTATGAGTTCCACTCATGCATCCAACTCCTAAAACCAAGTTATTCCAAAGAGTCCACCATACCTACCTATTAGCATATGCTATTCCAAGTATATTCATGTTTTTGTCTACCTTCTGAATTAAACTTGTTATGAGAAAACTAGTGATTAAAGCTCTCACGAACTTGATGGCACACTTTACTTTTTTGCACTTAATAAACTTGAACCATTGTGTCCATCTTTGTTGCGTATATGCTTGCGCTTTATAAGTTGAAGTTAGCAGAACCATGTATCATGGGGAACACTTTCAACATTGCACTTATACTTTGTACCCCATAGATATCATGTTCTTTTGCTTATGGATCCCGACGGTGTGAAATAAAAGGGGAACTTGTAAGATCATGGAGTTTGTATTTGTGTTAGAGAAATGTCTGGGCCGCTAGCCTAAGCCATGCCTAATCATGGTGGAAACTTGCAGCATAACCATAATGAGCACTCTATGAAGCATCCTCAATAAAAACCTATGCAAATAGCAAATAAAAGGATCGCTGAGATGCTCATTGTCTGCTTGCCTTGTCATTTTGATTATGGGATAGCTCATGTATCATGTGTAAGGGGTACCCCATTAGCGGTTCTCTATGATACATATGTACTTACAATAATAAGAGCTTACTTGTGACTAAAGTTGAGTAGCATGAGGTTTGGTCTTCGTAAGTAAGGGGCATGAGATTTCGGCTTATAACTTGTCAAGCATATCCTCTTAGTTGTGTCACTTTAACCTTAATCACCTTCAAGATGCTTATGATAGGGGCAATGAGAGCTGAAAGCTAATAAGTACCATAATTTTTGGAAGCTCTTTATGAGACTTGAATCCCTACTTCCTTCTATGAAGGCCTTTCTTTTACTTTTTTGTTGAGTCTCCACCTTCTACCTTTATGCACCTACTTTGAGAGCATAGTGGCCATTCTTAGTTCTATGTGCATTGTCCCAAGGCTTGTTGATTGATGCATAACTTTGATATTGCTTGTTTTAAACTATTTGTATCTAGTCACTCTTATGAACTTTTAAGGTGTCCTATGCATTTATGTTTGCTACTTTATGAGGGACAAGTTGAATGCAACTATGCTATGTTTTCTTTATGTGAAACAAACAAATGTCTTGCAAAGCATTGTTATTCATGAATCTTTTGTTTGTGCCTTTTCATGTTGCAACATAGTTGCTTTGTCTTATTGTTAGAACTTTGTCTTTCATGTTATGATTGAAGTACTATGATCCCAGCTTCGAATGTTTTACAAATACTTTGATCAAGTTTATGATGGTGCATGTCACCTCAAAAATTATTCTTTCTTTTTATCACTTACCTACTCAAGGACGAGCAGGAGTTAAGCTTGGATGTTGATAACGTATCCATAATTTTTGATGTTCCATGCTTGGTTTTATCTACTTTCTTATGTTTTGTTCACACTTTGGAGTACTTTTCATATGATTTCTCGGACTAACCTATTAACAAGAGCCACAGTGCCACCGCCTGCTTTTTCTGTTTTTGGTTCCAGGAAAGTCAGAAAATGAATATTCTCAGAATTGGACGGGACAAAAGCCAAAGTCAGTTTTTCACCGAGGGACACGTGGAGCCAGAATACGAGACGGAGAGGGGATGCGGCCTGGCCACACCACCTGGCCGCGCGGCCAGGCCTGGCCCACGCTAGGGGGTGGTCTGGCCACCCCAGGAACCCCCTCGGCCTCTCCTTCCGCCTATAAGTTGCCTCCGATACGGAAACCCTAAGGACCCGATCAAAAATCCATGAAAGAGTCTATAGCCGCCGCCATCTCCATCCCTAGATCGGGAGGGATCTGAAGCTCTTCCCGGCACCTTGCCGGAGAGGGGAATTCACCCTGGAGGCCTTCATCATCATCATGCAAGCCTCCGGTGTGATGCGTGAGTAGCTCATCTCTGGACTACGGGTCCATGTAGTAGCTAGATGGCTGGCTCTCCTCCTTTGTGTTATCATGTTTAGATCTTGTGAGCTCCGTTCATGATCAGATCATCTATTTGTAATTCCTACATGTTGTGTTTGCGGTGATTTGATGGATATTGAGATGCTATTTTAGATTGATTATTGATTCTATCATGTCTTTGTTATTTGTGATATTGCATGCTTTCCGTTGTTAGTAGCTATCTTGGCCAAGTAGATGCTAGCAACTCCAAGAGTTAGTATTTATGCTCGATAGTGGGTTCATGCCTCTGGTAATCTGGGGAAGTGACAGACATCTCTAAGGTACTAGATGTGTTGTTACTACTAGGGAGAAAATAACAATCCTTTGTTCATAGAACAATCGTATTGTTTACTTTACACGCAATTCGTAATACAATTATCCGTTGCTTGCAACTTAATACTGGAGGGGGTCGGATGATAACCTGAAGGTGGATTATTAGTCATAGATGCAGTTGGATCGTGGTCTATGTATAATGTTGTAATGCCCAATCGAATCTCAAAGGAGTCAAGATGAGTAGTATATGCCTGTATGCTTTCTCGATGTTTGTCAATTGCCCCGCTATAATTTGTTCACCCAACATGTCATGTATCTTAAGGAGAGCCACCTCTAGTGAACTATGGACCTCGGTCCTTTCTTTTACTATCAATCTACAATCAACTGTTTACTGTTTTGTGTTAACTTTCTGCAAACTATTACTTTCTTCCACTCGATACGTTTAATCCTTTGTTGTCAGCAAAACCGGTGAGATTGACAACCTCATCGCAAGTTGGGGACAGAGTTTTGTGGTTGTGTTGTGCATGTCTCCATGTTGCTGCTGGCACCGGTAGTGCGTCCTGCCAAAAGTTCAGCTAGCTACACCTTTAAGGTGTTTCCTTGCTCCTACTGGATTGATAACCTTGGTTCCATAACTGAGGGAAACTTACTGTTGTGCTCATCATACCTTCCTCTTGGGGTTCCCCAATGAGCTCGTTAGTACACGAGTCAGCACCGTCATGCTTGTCGATGTAGAAGTGCACGTTGCATGGTCCGGATAGTTTGTCCTGGATGGATGTTGCGGGTGGCTCTTCCCGAGTGCAGCGTTGCCACACCTATGTGGTTTTACCACAGTCGCGGTATCCACCGCTGGGAAATCCGCTGTTGCGGTTGTCGCCGCATTTGTCGATGTAGCCGGCTGCGACCATATTGACTTCACCGCGGTCCTCGTAGACGCGCATTCGACGTTTGCCTCGGCGGTCGCGTCTGCACCCGAGGTCGTCGTCATCGTCGGAGTAGGTGCGGTTTTTCACCGAATCTTCTCCGTCAGTCCACCGATTCGCGATTTCCATCAGGTGGTCGATCGTTTTGGGCTTCAAGCGGCCCAGCTCCCCCCTGATCTCTATATGGCGAACGCCGCCGTTGAACGCGTCGATTGCGCGGTCCTCCGAGATGTTTTCTGTGGAGTTCTTGATGATGGACCACCTTGATATGTTGCTAACGTATCTATAATTTTTTGATGTTCCATGCTTCTTTAATATCTACTTTCTTACGTTTTGTCCACACTTTGGAGTATTTTTATACACTTTCTTGGACTAACCTATTAACAAGATGCCACAGTGCCAGCTGCCTGTTTTCTGCTGTTTTTGGTTCCAGGAAAGTCAGAAAATGAATATTCTCAGAATTGGACGGGACAAAATCCAAAGTCAATATTTCACCGAGGGGGGCATGGAGCCAGAAGATGAGACGGAGAGGGGCCTAAGGCCGGCCACACCACCTAGCCGCGCGGCCAGGCCTGGCCCGCGCCAGGGGTGGTGTGGCCGCCTAGGGCACCCCCTCGGCCTCCCCTTTTGCCTATAAGATGCCTCCAATACAGAAACCCTAAGTACCCGATCAAAATTCCATGAAAGAGTCTGTAGCCACCGCCATCTCCATCCCTAGATCGGGAGGGATCTGAAGCTCTTCTCGGCACCCTGCCGGGGGGAGAATTCACCGTGGAGGCCTTCTTCATCACCATGCAAGCCTTCGGTGTGATGCGTGAATAGTTCATTCCTGGACTACGGGTCCATGTAGTAGCTAGATGGTTGGTTCTTCTCCTTTGTGCTACCATGTCTAGATCTTGTGAGCTCCGTTCATGATCAAGATCATCTATTTGTAATCATACATTTTGTGTTTGCGGAGATCCGATGGATATTGAGATGCTATTTCAGATTGATTATTGATTCTATCATGACTTTGTTATTTGTGATCTTGCATCCTCTCCGTTGTTAGTAGATATCTTGGCCGAGTAGATGCTAGCAACTCCAAGAGGGAGTATTTATGCTCGATAGTGGGTTCATGCCTCTAGTAATCTGGGGAAGTGACAGAAATCTCTAAGGTACTAGATGTGCTGTTGCTACTAGGGAGAAAACAACAATCCTTTGTTCATAGAACAATCGTATTGTTTACTTTACACGCAATGCTTAATGCAATTATCTATTGCTTGCAACTTAATACTGGAGGGGGTTCGGATGATAACCTGAAGGTGGATTATTAGTCATAGATGCAGTTGGATTACGGTCTATGTATAATGTTGTAATGCCCAATCAAATCTCATAGGAGTGAAGATGATTAGTATATGCATGTATGCTTTCTCGATGTTTATCAATTGCCCCGCTGTAATTTGTTCACCCAACATATCATCTATCTTAAGGAGAATCACCACTAGTGAACTATGGACACTGGTCCTTTCTTTACCATCAATCTACAACTATTTATTGTTTTCTGTTTAATTTCTGCAAGCTTTTACTTCTTTCCATTCGATACGTTTAATCCTTTGTTTTCAGCAAAACCGGTGAGATTGACAACCTCACTGTAAGTTGGGGGCAAAGTTATGTGGTTGTGTTGTGCAGGATTCTAAGTTGGAAACAACACCTTGGAGGTGTTTCCTTGCTCCTACTAGTTCGATAACCTTGGTTTCATAACTGAGGGAAAACTTGCGGTTGTGCTTATCATACCTTCCTCTTGGGGTTCCCCAACGAGCTTGATATATTTTGGGCCATCAAGCTATTTTTCTAGCGCCGTTGCCGGGGAGTCAAGGACATCTTCACAGGGGGAGTCCTCATAACCAATCTCTTTACTTTGTTTTATTTGTTTTGCTTAGTTTATTTCTGCTTTGTTTGCTTGTTTCTTTATCAAAAAAACACAAAAAATAGTTGTACTAGTTTGCTTTCTTTATTAAAAACACACAAAAAAATAAGTCTTTCTATAGTTGCTTCCTCTTTCTTAGCTCACCATGTTGATCCCTAAGTTCACCCTGAAAGACCTTTCAATAGGTAGTGGCTCTATAGTAATGTTTCTTAAACTTAAAGAAATTGAGGACCCTGAAAAGAGAGATTTTATTCTGGAAACTTTGCTTGAAGAATTCTATGATGTTGCCAAGGAAGCTAGAAAAGTCTTTGAACGTTTTAATATGCTAGGCTCATGTGTAGATGTTATTGGTACACAAGAAAAGATGAACAAAACCGAACCTAATGGGGAGGAAATTAAGATACCAATACCTTTCAAACTTGTAGCAATGCATGAAGCCATAGAAAAGAATCTTGATTGGATTGTTCCTGAAAACCCGTTTGATGAAAATAGTGGACCCAAGAGCATTGAGAGATGATCCTCTAGAACTTATTTGGATGAGATACCTTGCCTTGTTGAAGATATTTCTGGTATCAATCTTAATGCTTCTTCATTTGAGAATACTTGATGCTTTTCTTGCTTCTTATGCCTAACTTAAAGTCGTTAAAGAAAAGTACTTATTGGGAGATAACCCAAAAGTTCTAGATGAGTCATGGAAGTTATTGCTTCAGTAATAACCGCTCATTATCCTTTTTATTTGCTTTTTGTGCCAAGAGTAACCTCTAATGAGAGAGAAGTAAGACTTGGGAAAGTTGCTGTCCTGAAACAGATTTTTGTGCTTCGCTGTAAAAATTCGTGTAAATCTCTGTACGTCGATTTGAGCTGTGATTGTTTGTGCTTCTGCCCCAGGTTGTTATCCAACTTTCGTTAGATCAACACTTTTCGATTTGAGCAAGAGAAGGTCTTCGGAAAAATTGTTTTTTACCTGCTGGTCTGTTTTGACATATGTTTGCCATTATTTGCATTTGCTTCTTGTTGATTCCTTTTTGGGTTATTTTTGGGGAATTGGGCTTTTCGAGGGAAGTTCTACAGTAGCTTGTGTTTTAATGGAAGTTTTATTGGTGTTGAAACTGAACCCAAAGACTTATTATCTTGAGTACACTAATGTTGCTAATAAAGATTGTGTGAAGTTTTGTATGAAGGAAAATTTTCAGGTGTAGGGAAAGAATGATGTAATAAGATGAAGAATGGACTAAATCTCAAGCTTGGGGATGCCACCTGTGTCACCCCAAGAAATATCCAAGAAGTACAAGCGTCAAAGATTGGGGATGCCCAAGGTATCCCCTTCTTCATCAATAAAAAGCTTAGGTTTCTTCCAAACACTTCATTTTTATTGTTTCATACATAGTTGTCTTGTTCTTGTAGCGTATTCGTTTTTGTTTTTGGTTTTCGTTTGCTTAGTTTGTTTGAATAAATTGGTTGGACCCCCTCATTCATACATTAGTTTTCAAATAAGATTGGTTTGGATTGGAAATGAGTAGGAAAAGTTCATGCTTAAGTGGTAAAAGGAGCTTGTTTTTGATTATGGCCTATGCTTTGTTATGTCATGCTTGATATCGCTTTGGCTTTATGCTTAGTGATTTTTGCTGTAGCATGACATGTTATAAACAATTGAGATTGCTTAATGTGCCTTGAAAGAATCATGCGTTGTTTTAGCATAATTAAAGCATAGTATTGTGGTATTCTCCTTTGATGCTTTATTTGAGTTGACTTGGCGCATGCTCACACCATGTTATGACTATCCCAAGTCACCATAGCCTTTTTGATCCTTTAGTTTTCAACTTGTAATATCACTTTATGCTTTAATTAATGATGTTTTGTTGCTTTGCATGATTATGGCCATTATTGCTCTCTTAGTTGGTCGCTGCCAGTCTTTTGCTAGCCTCCATAACCAAGTATGAGTTCCACTCATGCATCCAACTCCAAATAAAACCAAGTTATTCCAAAGAGTCCACCATACCTACATATTAGCATTTGCTATTCCAAGTATATTCATGTTTTTATCTACCTTCCGAATTAAATTTGTTATGTGAAAATTAGTGATTAAATCTCTCACGAACTTGATGGCACACTTTACTTTCTTGCACTTAATAATCTTGAACCATTGTGTCCATCTTTGTTGCGTATATGCTTGTGCTTTATAAGTTGAAGTTAGCCATGTATCACGGGGAACGCTTTCAACATTGCACTTATATTCCATTGATATCATGATTCTTTTGCTTATGTATCCCGACAGTGTGAAATAAAAGGGGAACTTGTAAAATCATGGAGTTTGTATGTGTGTTAGAGAAACACCTGGGGCGCTAGCCTAAGCCATGCCTAATTATGGTGGAAACTTGCAGCATAACCATAATGAGCACTCTATGAAGCATCCTCAATAAAAACCTATGCAAATAGTAAATAAAAAGATCGTTGAGATGCTCATTGTCTGCTTGCCTTGTCATTTTGATTACGGGATAGCTCCTGTATCATGTGCAAGGGGTACCCCGTTGGCGGTTCTCTATATTACATATGTACTTACAATGACAAGAGCTTACTTGTGAGTGAAGTTGAGTAACATGAGGTTCGGTACTCGTAAGTAAGGGGCATGAGATTTCAATTTATAACTTGTCAAGCATATCCTCTTAGTTGTGTCACTTTAACCTTAATCACCTAAAGATGCTTATGATAGGGGAAATGAGAGCTGAAAGCTAATAAGTACCATAAATTTTGGTAGCTCTTTATGCGACTTGAATCCCTGCTTCCTTCTATGAAGGACTTTCTTTTACTTTTATGTTGAGTCTCCATCTTCTATCTTTATGCACCTATTAAGAGAGCATAGTGGCCATTCTTAGTTTAATGTGCATTGTCCCAAGACTTGTTTATTGATGCATCACTTTGATATTGCTTGTTCTTAAACTATTTGTATCTAGTTACCCTCATGAACATTGAAGGTGTCCTATGCATTTATGTTTTTCTACTCTATGAGGGACAAGCTGAATACCATTCTCATTATGCTTTTTTTATGTGAAACAAACGTCTTGCAAAGCATTGTTATTCATGAATCTTTTGTTTGTGCCTTTTCATGTTACAACATAGTTTCTATGTCTTATTATTAGAACTATATCTTTCATGCTATGTTAAAGTACTATGATCCCAGCTATCAATGTTTTACAAATACTTTGATCAAGTTTATGATGGTGCATGTCACCTCAAAATTATTCTTTCTTTTTATCACTTACCTACTCGAGGACGAGCAGGAGTTGAGCTTGGGGATGTTGATATGTTGTTAAAATATCTATAATTTTTGATGTTCCATGCTTGTTTTATATCTACTCTCTTATGTTTTGTCCACACTTTGGAGTATTTTTTTACACTTTCTTGGACTAACCTATTAACAAGATGCCACAGTGTCAGTTGCCTGTTTTCTACTGTATTTGGTTCCAGGAAAGTCAGAAAATGAATATTCTCGGAATTGGATGGGACAAAAGCCAAAGTCAATATTTCACCGAGGGGGACACGGAGCCATAAGACGAGACGGAGAGGGGCTAGAGGCCGGCCACACCACCTGGCCGCGCGGCCAGGCCTGGCCCGCGCCAGGTGGTGGTGTGGCCGCCTAGGGCACCCCTCGGCCTCCCCTTTTGCCTATAAGATGCCTCCGATACAGAAACCCTAAGTACCCGATCAAAATTCCACGAAAGAGTCTGTAGCCGCTGCCATCTCCATCCCTAGATCGGGAGGGATCTGAAGCTCTACTCGGCACTGCCGGAGGGGAGAATTCACCCTGGAGGCCTTCTTCATCACCATGCAAGCCTCCGGTGTGATGTGTGAGTAGTTCATCCCTAGACTACGGGTCCATGTAGTAGCTAGATGGTTGGTTCTTCTCCTTTGTGTTACCATGTCTAGATCTTGTGAGCTCCGTTCATGATCAAGTTCATCTATTTGTAATCATACATGTTGTGTTTGCGGGGATCCGATGGATATTGAGATGCTATTTTAGATTGATTATTGATTCTATCATGTCTTTGTTATTTGTGATCTTGCATGCTCTCCGTTGTTAGTAGATATCTTGGCCGAGTAGATGCTAGCAACTCCAAGAGGGAGTATTTATGCTCGATAGTGGGTTCATGCCTCTAGTAATCTGGGGAAGTGATAGAAATCTCTAAGGTACTAGATGTGTTGTTGCTACTAGGGAGAAAACAGCAATCCTTTGTTCATAGAACAATCGTATTGTTTACTTTACACGCAATGCTTAATGCAATTATCTGTTGCTTGCAACTTAATACTGGAGGGAGTTCGGATGATAACCTGAAGGTGGATTATTAGTCATAGATGCAGTTGGATTATGGTCTATGTATAATGTTTTAATGCCCAATCAAATCTCATAGGAGTCAAGATGATTAGTATATGCATGTATGCTTTCTCGATGTTTGTCAATTGCCCCGCTGTAATTTGTTCACCCAACATGTCATCTATCTTAAGGAGAATCTCCACTAGTGAACTATGGACCCCGGTCCTTTCTTTACCATCAATCTACAACTATTTACTATTTTCTGTTTACTTTCTACAAGTTGTTACTATCTTCTACACAATACGTTTAATCCTTTGTTTTCAGCAAAACCGGTGAGATTGACAACCTCACTGTAAGTCGGGGGCAAAGTTCTATGGTTGTGTTGTGCAGGATTCCAAGTTGGAAACAACACCTTGGAGGTGTTTCCTTGCTCCTACTGGTTCGATAACCTTGGTTTCATAACTGAGGGAAAACTTGCTGTTGTGCTCATCATACCTTCCTCTTGGGGTTCCTCAACGAGCTCGATATATTTTGGGCCATCACACCTCTAGATGTACGAGCGCAGCGACTCGCTAGACCTTTGCTGGCAGCTTCTTAGTTCTTCGATTGATGCGGGCCTTTTGTAAGTGCCCTTGAAGTTGCACATGAAACGGTAGACTAGCTCTTCCCAGCTGCGAATGGATCCATGCGGGAGGTTGTTGAGCCATGCGCGAGCGACGCCCTACAGCTGCAGCTGTAGGCATTGCATGGCCGTGCTTCGACTCCCGCCGTGCAGTATGACGGAGGAGATGTGGTCCTCCAACCAGATTTTAGGGTCCTGCAGGTCGTCAAATTTTGGGTTCTCCGATGGGAGTTTGAACCCCTTAGGCATTCGCTTCTGCCTGATGGCCCTACTGAAGCATTTGGCGCCGCAGAGCTCAGTCTCGTCTTCTTCCGAGTCAGTCGAACAAGCACGCCTTGCCCGCATCTTGTCGACCTTGCGTTGCGTGATGTCATCACGCGCGTCGTAATTGTGGTCATGCTGCCGTGAGCAATGTCATCATGACAGATCGTGACTGTCATCACTGGAGGAGTACAAGTAGTAGTATTTGTCCAGAGCCTTGCTTTTCTTCGGCTCTGGTGTTGGTTCTTTGTCGAGGGAGGCCTCGATTAGCCCCAGGACCACGATCATGGATCGGTGCATGGCAGCTCGCGGGTCTCCAGCTGGTGGTTGGTTGTTGAGGAGGTACATGGTGGCCGCTGTCACCGCAGCTTGCGGCGTCTTCGGGAGCACGTTGCCCCACGTATCCACCATCATAGAGCTGAAGTCGAGGACTTTCGTGGCTTCTACGCGCTCTTGTTCTATGAGATGGGCCAGTCGAGATCGCCTTTTGTTGGCCAGGTACTCGTTGCCTTTGGAGGAGGATCCTCTATGGGAGGAGAGCCCAGCTCGCCAAAGGATCGACTCGTCCGTGGCCTTTCTGTGCGCCTCAAGTTGCACGATCACCTGCTGATGGCGCTTGAACTCTTCCTTCAACAGCCAATGGTAGCCCATCAGCATGTCCTGCGGTGTGTTGGGGGGTAGAGGATTGCCCCATAGAGCTTCCTGACAGCGGGCCCACTCGTTGTCGTTGAGCTTGATTAGCATACGCTCGCCGGTGTTCTCATTTGTCATGAGGTGCGGCTCCCCTCCTGTCCCGTTATTGGTGGGCGCTTGGCCAGGGGGCCACTGCTTTATGATCGTATACCGCCGTTGGTCGGTCTAGTGCTGGTGCTGGTGTTTTCGCGATTGACGCTAGTGTGGCCTGCGTTGATGATGGCGCACATGAAGTAGTTGGGGAAGCTGTTGCTCCCACAACTTTTAGATCCGGAGCCGTAGGCTCCATCTTTTGTGGCCAGGCCACCCAAATCGGATCAACGACTGCTATCGCTGTCCGTGCTCCCAGCTGTTGCTGAGGTATTGAGCTCGCCGAGGGTGCCGATCGGTGGCGGAAACCACGATGTTGGATCAATCACGGGTGCCGTTGGATGGTCAGGCATGCGAAGCGTGCCCAGTTGACCGACCTGGAAGCGGAAGCTCCCAATCGCCAGGCTGATCCCATCGCCCACGGACTCGAAAGCCGGGCGAGTGGCCGGCGTGTGGACGGTGAAGTTGAAAGCGTCAAAGAGCTGGCGAATCTCCGCTATTGCAGAGTTGTAGATCGCGGTTGACAGAGCCGAAGAATCCCCGACATCAGCACTCCCAATTCCCATAGACGGCACCAATTGACGAGGGTTCAACTCGTCAATGCCCATTGTCATGGACTTGGGTTTTGGAGAAGGAGGGAGCGCTGGAGGCATCAATCGGCTAGCAAACAAGCACACATGGATGCAAGGTTTACCCAGGTTCAGGCCTCATAGAGGTACCTACTCCTACTTGTCTGCTCTTGGAATTATCGAAGGAATCGAAGATTATAGGGGTGTGCAGATGCAATCTAGCGAGGGTTGTGGAAACTAGGGTTGTGATTGTCCTCCTCGCCTCCCCTCTTAGCCTTTATATAGATAGGCTAGGTCTCGGGTAGCAGGTTAAGTCGGTTACAGATTAGGGTTTGTCCCTTTGAACTTTCTATCTTAAGCTTCTTCTTGTGTTGCAAGTAATCGGAGAGTCCGTGGGTCACCCGAATTCTTCATTGGGCCTTGGCAACATCGTGGGCTTCTGCCGTATCTGGACCGTATATGCCAAACTTGAGTACCTGTAGGGTATACCCATGTCACAAAGCGTAAATCCATTGGAAAGGAGCTCCATCGCCTTACTGATGCCAACTTTATCAAAGAACTAACAAAAGCAGAGTGGGTCGTAAACCCAATATTTGTTCTAAAGAAAAATACTATAGAACTTCTAATGTTCATCAACTTTACCGCACTGAATAAACATTGTCCAAAAGATCACTTCCCATTGCCGCAAATTGACCAAATAATCGATGCAACCGCGGGATGCGGACGTCTTTCTTTTTTGGATGCTTACTCAGGGTACCACCAGATCAGGATGAAGGAAGAAGATCAGGAGAAAACGACGTTTATCATGCCTTATGGCGTATTTTGCTACACAACAATGCCTTTTGGCCTCAAGAACACTGGAGCAACATATCAGCGGATGATGGAGAAATGTTGGGGAAGCCAAATAGGTACAAACATACAAGTATATATCGATGACGTTATAGTTACAACAAGACAAGGATCCGCACTCATCAAGGACCTCGAAGAAACATTCAAAAATCTCGACAAGTTTAGCATCAAACTGAACCCGAAGAAATGTTCCTTTGGAGTCCCGACAGGGCAACTCCTCGGATATTTGGTATCAACAAGAGGAATCGAGGCTAATCCCGAGAAAATACAAGCAATCCTAACAATGAAGAAGCCAATAAATCTACGTGGCGTACAGCAGCTGGCAGGGCGAGTAGTTGCACTCAGTCATTTCAGTGCAAGGTTAGGAGAAAAGACGTTGCCATTTTACGCCCTCATGAGGATATCGGAAAAATTCAGATGGACGGAAGAAGCTCAGCGCGCCTTTGAAGATCTCAAAAGGACACTTTCGACATCTCCCGTCGTTGTGTCGCCAAAAGAGAAAGAGCCTTTACTGCTTTATATCGCTACCACAAATCAGGTGGTCAGCACGGTCTTGGTCGTGGAGCGACCCGAAGAAGGGAAACCCCATGGTGTGCAGAGGCCAGTCTACTTCCTGAGCGAGGTATTATCGACATCCAAACAAATGTACCCACATTACCAAAAACTAGCATATGGGGTATTTATGACAGCACGGAACCTACGCCATTATTTTTCGGAACATCCGATCATAGTGGTCAATGAAGCACCTTTGTCAAGCATCCTCAACAATCCAGAAGCAACTGGGTGTGTCTCTCTATGGGGCATCGAATTATCCCCTCGAGACATCACGTATGAAAATCACAAAGCAATCAAGTCGCAAGTTTTGCCGGATTTCATCATAGAATGGACAGAGTTGCAATGTGCAGGTCCACCTGACCTTTCTAGTGCCTGGACAATGTACTTTGATGGATAAAAAAGAACGGAAGGAGCAGGAGGCATACTAGTATCACCACAAGGCGATAAAATGCGCTATATACATCAGATGAGCTTTGCAAACGCATCCAATAACGAAGCTGAATATGAGGCCTTGTTGCACGGCATGCGAATGGCCAAAGCTTGTGGTGCAACTTGCCTCAAAATCTTTGGAGATTCCAATCTTGTGGCACAACAAGCAATGAACAACGCTATCAGCGATAATATGATTGCTTATTGCGATCTATATGGCGTTATGGAAGCTCAATTTGATGGATGCGAAGTATCGCACATAGGAAGAGCAAGCAACGAAGAAGCCAACAACCTAGCAAACATCGGATCCTTGTGCTTACCAATACCACCTGGGTTTTTTGGGAAGAAATAACAGAGTGATCGATCAAAGCAAAAAGAGTCTCCGAGGTGGTAGCACCAAAAACAAGAAAAAAGAGACATCCGGGACTCGGGGGCTCCATCAGAAACCAAGAGTATAGAAGAGGCCATCAAAGAAGAAGAGCACAAAATTGGAGAGGTCGTGCTAATTGAGCCTACCTGGATGCAGCCGTATATAGCCGTACTAATCCTTAGGCACCTTATATTTTGGGATGGAGGGAGTATGACTAAGGGAGAACTACCCGAAGATGTGATAGAAGCCCAGCGAATCACCCGAAGATCGATGGCCTTTAGAATAATCAAAGGGGAGATGTATAAGAGAAGTATTTCAGGTGTGTTGTAGCGTTGAGTGACACTAGAAGAAGGGAAAATCATACTTAAATACATACATGAAGGAGTTTGTGGACATCATGCTAGTAGCCGAGCAATTGCTGCCAACGCATTCAAGGCAGGATTTTACTGGCTCACTGCAGTTCAAGATGCAAAAGATATCGTCAGAACATGTGAAGCATGTCAACGGTTCACAACAAAGCCTAGAGCGCCTGCCGCTGAGTTAAATCCTATACCTCTGGCTTGGCCTTTCGCTCGGTGGGGACTCGATATGGTAGGAAAACTTCACAAATCATTGCCAGGAGGACACGTCTTTCTGCTAGTAGCAGTCGACAAACTTACTGAATGGATCGAAGGAATGCCTGTCACCACCCAAGACGGAACTTCGGTTGTGAATTTCATTAAATCCATAGTATTTCGGTTTGGCGTACCAAACAGCATCATCACAAACAATGGGGCCTACTTCACTTCCAATGAGTTCAAGGAGTACTGCCAGGAATTGGGTATCAAAGTAAGCTACGCTTCAGTAGCTCACCCGCAAACAAATGGACAAGTAGAAAATGCCAATGGACTAGTTACTACTGGACTCAAGAAAAGACTACTAGCACCGCTTAACAGAGCAAAAGGAGCATGGGATGATGAATTGCCATCTATCTTATGGAGTTTACGTACAACTCCAAATAATTCGACACAAGAGACACCTTTCTTTCTGGTCCATGGCGCAGAAGTCGTGCTTCCTGTTGAGGTGTCACATGAATCCCCAAGAGTAACTGCATATGATGAAGAGGAACCAAGATAAGCACTCGAAGATGATGTGGATGCACTTGATGAAGCCCTACAAAGAGCAACTATGTACCAGCAAAACTTGCGCAATTACCACAACCGACGATTGCGGCCTAGGTCCTTCGCAGTAGGGGACCTAGTTCTTAGCCTCAAGCAAGATGGCCACCGAAAGTTAGAATCGCCATGGGAAGGACCATACATCATCATAGAAGTTATTCCTGGAGGAGCATATCGATTACAAGACAAAAAGATAGGAGTCAATTACTCCAATCCATAAAACATAGCACAACTACGATGCTTTTACGCATATAAGATTACTTACAATATGATAAGATTTACAGTTCGGCTACTTAAGCCAGAATATCTAGGCCAACGGCCAGATATCACCTGCCCAAAAATAATGTATCATCGGTTTTCCGCCTTGTGTATAGAGAGATAAGTTTTTTGTACCTTAAGCTCTTCATTATTTATATCTGTTCACAAAGATCTATGTTTTCCATCAAGCTAACAGCAATTTTGAGCCTATGCCCATATACATGCATCCGAACATAGCCTTGGGGGCTACTCCCATCGGGAAGAACATATGTGTATAGGGTGGCGCAGCCCCCGAGTATGAAAATTGACAAAGTAAAGGAGAACACAGAGTTTCGGGGCACTTAGCTTTTATTTATTCGAAGAATAGTACGAAGTACAATGTGTGGCTAAGTAGCCTTGGCTGAGTAGCCTTATTTGCGATGTAAAAGTAAAGAAAACGACTATGGGTAGAAGCGTCGCAGTTGTGCGACGTTCCAAGGGTTGGAGTATGCGACTCCTGTCTCTGAATCTTGAAGGCGATAGGCGCCACCTGGGATTACTTTTGTAATCACGTACGGTCCTTCCTAGGGGGACTCGAGCTTGAGATGTCCCTGCTGCTTCAGTCGTAGGACCAGGTGACCTTCGACGAAGGATCTGGGGCGAAGCCTTCTACTATGGTAGTTGCACAGGTTCTGCTGGTAGATCGTAGATCTTTCTGCGGCGATTTCTCTTGATTCGTCGAGGATATCGACGGAATCTTCGAGTGCAAGGGATGACTCTTGTTCGCTATAGGCGACCATGCGCGGCGCCTTGTACCGTACCTCTGCGGGTAGTACTGATTCTGCTTCGTGCACCATAAAGAATGACGTGTAGCCCGTGGCGCTGTTTGGAGTTGTACATAGACTTCAGAGTACGGATTGCAACTCATCTGGCCAGCAACCCGCCGCTTGCTCGAGTGGTCGCAGGAGTCGCTTCTTGATGCTGCTGCAGACGAGCCCGTTTGCTTTTTCCACCTGACCGTTGGTCTGTGGATGCGCTACTGAGGCGTAGCTGATGTTGACCCCCAGGTTCTCGCAGAATTCTTGGAACTCCTTGGATGTGAAATTTGTCCCGTTGTCGGTAATGATGTTGTGCGTCACGCCAAAGCAGTAGATGATGGACTCGAAGAACTTGACTGCGTAGTGCGCTGATTGGTTGGTCATTGGCATGGTCTCGATCCACTTTGTGAATTTGTCAACTGCAACCAAGAGGTAGATGTAGCCTCCGCGCGAGGATCTTGGCAACTTGCCAACCATATCGAGCCCCCATTGTGCGAAGGGCCATGCCAATGGGATAGGCCATAGCTCTGCGCCTGGTGCGTGTGCCTTGTCCGTGAATCGCTGGCAAGCATTGCATTTTTGGACTATGTCCTTGGCATCGCGCATGGCCGTGGGCCAGTAAAATCCAGCTCGTAGAGCTTTGGCGACGAGGGCGCGACTGCCTGCGTGGTGCCCGCAGGTCCCTTCATGGATGTCGAGGAGTATTGCTCTTCCGTCAGCCATGGAGACGCATCGTTGTAGCACTCTTGTGATGCTGCGTTTATATAGTTCACCGTTGAGAACGGCGAATGCCTTGGAGCGCCGCGCGATGTGCCATGCATCTGTCGGGTCGTCCGGTAGTCTCTTGCTGAGAAGGTACGTAATGTACGGTTGCATCCAAGATTGCTCGATCATCATGACGCTCATTGGTCCCTCGAGTCCTGTGTCCAGCTCCAAGTCATCGAGTGCCATTGGCTCATTGGGTGGCGTAGCCCCCGAGTCCGTTGCTGCGCTTGTTTTCTTCTCTGCGGCCTTTGGCTTGATGGAGCGTTCGCCTATGCGCTCAAGAAATACCCCAGGTGGTATGGGGGCGCAGGTAGAGCCTATGTTGGCGAGTGTGTCCGCCTCCTCGTTGCTTTCGCGACCTATGTGTCGCAACTCGCAACCATCGAAGTCTCCTTCGAGTGTATCGTAGAGGTCGCGGTACGTGATCATGTTGTCGTTCAGTGCGTCGCACTCGTGCATTGTTTGGTTGACGACCAACTTGGAGTCGCCATATATGATGAGCCTTTTGGCGCCACGGGCTTTTGCCATCCTCATCCCATGCAACAGGGCCTCGTATTCAGCCTCGTTATTTGAGGCTGTGAACTGCATTCGCAGGATATATTTCAGCTTGTCCCCTTAAGGTGATGTCAATATGACACCTGTGCCTGCTCCGTCTTTCCGTTTGGACCCATCGAAGTGCATTGTCCAGAAGTAGGACATATCTAGCTTGTCCGGGAGCTGGTTCTCCATCCAGTGCACGAGAAAGTCAGGGAGCACTTGCGACTTGATGGCGTCGCGTTTTTCATATGTGATGTCTCGTGGAGACAGCTCTATTCCCCAAAGCGCGACTCGCCCCGTGGCGTCGGGGTTATTGAGGATATGCCCCAACAGGGCGTCGTTGACTACCACGATTGGGTGTTCCTGGAAGTAGTGGCGCAGTCGCCGGGCGGTCATAAAGACGCCGTACGCTAGCTTCTGGTAGTGCGGGTACCGCTGTTTTTTATGGCGTGAGGACCTCGCTGAGGTAGTATACCGGGCGTTGTACGCCGTGGACTTTGTTTTCCTCAGCTCGCTCGACGACGAGCACTGCTGACCACCTGGTTGGTGGCGGAGATGTACAGCAACAGTGGTTCCCTTTCTTGTGGAGTCACCAGTACTGGCGAGGTGGATAGCAGGCGCTTGAGATCTTCGAATGCTTCTTGCGCTTCATTGGTCCACTCGAATTTTTCGGCTTTGCGGAGGAGCTGGTAGAAGGGCAGTGCCTTTTCACCCATCCGACTGATGAATCGATTGAGGGCCGCAATTCGTCTGGCCAGTTGCTAGACGCCTCTTTAGTTCTTCGGCTTCTCCATGGCTAGTATGGCTTTTATCTTCTTCGGGTTCGCCTCGATCCCCCTCGTGGAGATGAGATATCCGAGTAGCTGCCTAGATGGTATGCCGAAGGCGCATTTGTCCGGATTGAGCTTGATCCGGTAGCGATCGAGGTTGGCGAAGGTTTCGCGCAAATCGTTGATTAGAGAGGCTTCCTCCTTGGTCTTGATTACTATGTCGTCGACATAGACTTGGATGTTGCGACCTAGTTGTTCCTTGAGGCAAGCCTGCATGCATTGCTGGTAGGTGGCTCCCGCGTTTTTTAGCCCGAGGGGCATTGTGTTGTAGCAGAACACACCAAAGGGCGTTGTAAACGCTGTTTTCTCCTGATCTTCCTCCTTCATTCGAATTTGATTATAGCCTGAGTAGGCGTCGAGGAAGCAGAGGCGCTCACATCCCGCGGTGGAGTCGATGATCTGGTCGATCCGTGGTAGCGGGAAGTGATCTTTTGGGCAGTGCTTGTTTAAAGAAGTGAAGTCCACACACATCCGTAGGATGTCCGTGTCCTTTTTTGGTACCAGCACTGTATTGGTGAGCCAAGTGCTTTCCTTGATCTCGCGTATGAACTTGGCCTCGAGGAGTCTGTTGATCCATTCCATTGCCATGCGCTCGTGGCTCGATAAATCCGATTGTTTGCTTGACTGGCCTTGTGTCGGGGTTGATGTTGAGTGCGTGCTCGGTGAATTCCCTGGGAACTCCTGGCATGTCCGCAGGACACCAAGCAAAAATTTCCCAGTGCTCACGGAGGAATTCGACGAGCGCGAGTTCCTTTGCGGGACTTAAGTTGTTGGCGATGAGGGCCATCTTGGCGGGATCCGATGGATGGACCTGTACCTTCTTTGTGTGCACGGATGAGTCGAAGGAGAGATCAGGTGAGCTTGGCCTACTCAAGGGAGGCAGACTGTTGTCTGTCGTCTCTTTCATTCTTGCGAGTTCCTCCTGCATGCCGAAGGACTAGGAGATTCTGTTGAATTCCCTGTCGCAAGCGTCAGATCGCTTGAAGGGGATATGCCTAAGGGGGTATGCTCAGCAGTGGGTTTCGAGTGGGCCGGAAGGCCCGCGAGTACGCCTGAAGGACAATGACTGGACTCTGAGGAAAGAAGAGGCCCATCGACTGGCGACTAGAAGCCCAGAAGCGTAGGAGAGGCCTAGTTGGATTAGGTCAAAGGCTCCCGGATCCTTATCTTGTTTGGGGGCAACTTGTAAACCCTGGGAGGTGCTTCATATATAAACCTCCCTAGGGTATAGTACAGACTTACGTTCCATCATACACCCCCTCAAGCAACTCGCCGCCCTTGTAACTCGCTCTCTCATAATCTAACCTAGCAGGAGTAGGTCTTTACCCTCCGGGGGGCCGAACCTGGGTAAACCCTTGTGCACCTGCCCCCATCTCGCACCACAGATGGCCGCCAACTCTTCCTCGCGAAACTCTCAATCGCTGCCTATGGCAGCGACTGCCGTGGCCATTTCCACGACAGTGGCGCCCACCGTGGGGCATAGTGGGACTAGCTTGAGTTCTGCGGCAAGACCCTACTCGCCGATCGAGTGGCCGCTCCCACCGGTCGCATGATCGCCTTTGGCGGGATCTTGCAGATCCTGCCCAACAGCTACATCCCGGCGTCGCGCCCGGTCACACACGCCGCGGTGATGCCGATCGGCTCCATCAACCTCTTCGTCGGCTTTATCGGCGCGGTCGACCCAGCCGCGACCGTGATCGTCGGTGGATCGCCTCCACACCGTGATCTGCTTTTGGAGGAGCAGGTCCGCTCCATCAGGGGCCTCGTCACCGAGTACGACTCGGCTGCTAGCGACGTGGTCGAGACCAACGTCTTCACCAACGACGACGCCCTAAACAACGACACCGACTCCGCGACCCCCACATCGGCCAACGGATCCATCACCGCCGCGTCACGGGAGGACTCCATCACGCGAGTCTCCAACCCCGAAGATTTCGAGGATCCCTCCATACTGGGGATCTTCGACTCCGACTCCGGCTCAGAATCCCCTGAGGATCTTCGCGCCAGATCCAATAGCTTCAACGTGATTTACATGGCGGGAAGCGCGGCCGCCCCGCCAGATCCGTTCTCCATGCCAATTCTGCCGACCGCGACGGCCACGGAGGTGGAACAAGCCCGCCTGCGGCTCCAGGAGGCGCAGCGCAACGAACTTGCCGAGCGCGAGAAATACCGCCTCGAACGAGAGACGGCGAAGGAGCTGTCACTCTATCACCAGCGCCGCATCAGGACCCGCCTAAACCCTGATGTTGAGGGCCGGGTCCTGAACTTCAACGACGAGGGAGACCCCACACATGCCGCCGAGCGCGAACACGGCGAGAACGCGCCGCCAGGAGGAGGCAACCCCACAAGACCACCACCTGGAGCACCGGAGAATGGGGCCCCTCCACCACCCATGGGCGCCCCCACCTGACCAACCATGCATCATCATCTCGCCTTAAGCCCGAGACGCCAACGGGCTACCACTATACTCCACCCCGATGGACAACGTCATCGCGGCCGACACCGCGATCGCCAACCTCGATGTCCAAGGCGACGGCGCGCTACAGATCCAGTACGCCAAGGCCCTACTCGTCAGGGTCGTCGAGCAACAAGCCGCAGGAGTATATCCGTGTGGGCGGATGTATTCCCGCTCGTCAGCAAGCAGGGCGGCATCAAGCGGCCACCCAACCGTGGCCAACGCGATAGTTTGCCCACCTCCCCAACCACTGGCAAACCAACCGCGAGCCGCCAACCCCACGTTGTCGACCAACGAGCCGCGACCTGCGAACAACACCGTCGCCACAAACGGGCAACCACTTGACGCCCGAACGCACATCATCAACAATCAGGCGTGGCGGTCGCGCCAGCCCTACGACCTGCGACACACCCTCGCCAACCGCGGCGACTCGGAGCCAAGAGGATCACTCAGTAGAGTCGGGCCACAATGCTTTGGACCCATGATCCACGGGGCAAAATACCCCGCCAACTTCAAGGCCCCCAAGGAGATCGAGAAATACGACCTGACGTACGACCCCGCCATTTGGCTGGACACATATCTCATGGCAATGGGGATCGCAGGCCACACCGACCTGCTCGTCGCTCGCTACCTCCCCCTGATGATGGAGGGTGCGACCCGGCAATGGATCAATACGCTACTCGCCGACAGCATCGACTCCTGGGAACAAATGCGGGACGCCTTCATCAGGCACTTCGAGGGTTCCTACACCCGCGCCACCACCATCAAGGACCTGGAGCGATGCATCCAGGGACAACGCGAGTCGACCCGCTGGTGGATCCAAAGGTCGCAAGAGCTGTGGATAAATGCCTCCGGCATCCACCCAGACACGGCGATACACTGCTTCAAAAACGCGTGCCGGTACGAACCTCTGGTTGCCAAGATCAAGAGGGTCTACCGGACGCTCGACAACATCCCCGACCTCCTCGAGATTGCCAAGCGCTACGCGGAGGAAGATCCCAACCAAGACTCCGACGACGAGTCGGGAGGAAGACGGCGCACCAGCATCCATGACAGCGGATGACTACGTGACATGCGCTACAGCAACACCCGCATCACAGGCAAGCGCCGGACCGACGGGCGAGTCGACTTCGTCGCCAACGCCGGCTACGGCCAACGCGACTCCAAGAACTACCGCCGCGATGGAGGAAACTACCGCGACAGCAGGAACTACCGCGCCAACAATACGACGAGGCCGAAATTCGACCCCGACGCCCTGCTTAATCAGCCCTGCATCTACCATAGCAGGGAGGGAAAACCAGCCACCCACACCACCGCCGACTACCACTCTCTCAAAGAGATCGAGAAGGCAAGACGTGCAAGGGAGGACCCCAACAACAACCAACCGCGGGACAATGGGAACAGCGGCGGCTTCGGAACCGTTGTCGGGTCGATTCATACCTTCACCAGGCTCGGCACCAAGCATGAGAAGAAGGTACTCGCCCGCGCGGTTGCCGTTAATACGGTGACGCAAGTCGACATCCCCCGCTTCCTAAACTGGTCCGAGCAAAGCATCACCTGGAGTCGCCAGGACCACACGCCAAGAATCGAGTATCCAGGGCGAGTCGCCCTGGTGGTCAGGCCAAAGGTGGCCGACTACTGGCTGCCCAAGACGCCGATGGACGGTGGGAGCTCCATCAACATCCTGTACCTCGACACCTTCAAAAGGCTCCAGCTCCCAGAAACAGCCATCGAGCCAACACTGATGACCTTCCACGGCATCGTCCCCGGTCGGAAGGCGTACCCGATCGGGAAGGTGACGCTGCCAGTCACCTTCGGCACCCCGGCAAACTACCGCACGGAGAGGATCGTCTTCGAGCTGGTAAACTTCCGCAGTCCCTACCACTGCGTCCTGGGCCGCCAGGCATTCGCAAAGTTCATGGCGACCCCACACTACGCCTACAACATGATGAAGCTCCCCGGGCCGAGCGGCATCATCAACGTCCACGGCGACCCCGATATGGCCGTGGAATGCAAGGAAAAAGGCGCTGAGCTCGTCGACACCGTCATCACCGCAGAGACTGGCCATGCGGAGGAGCTCGCGAAATACGCAGGCAACATCAATAAGGACGATCCCACCATCCTGAAGAAACCAATCGCCGTGAACTCCATGTTCGAGGCGACCACGCACACCCGCATCGTTGAGCTCGTCCCAGGCGACTCCAGCCAGACGGTCACCATCGGGGCGCATATGAGCCCCGCATAGGAAAGCGCACTCATCGGGTTCCTCCGTGAGAACCGCGACATCTTCGCATGGAAGCCATCTGACATGCCAGGAGTCTCGAGGGAACTCGCTGAGCACAAACTCAATGCCGACCCCAAAGTGCGACCAGTAAAATAGTCGCTACGGCCCTTCAATGAAGAACGCCGTTGAGCAATCGCCGAGGAGGTCTAGCGCCTGCTAGCCGCAGGCTTCATCCGGCCAATTAAGTACTCCAAGTGGTTGGCAAACCCAGTTCTGGTTCTCAAAAAGAACAACACCTGGAGAAGGTGTATAGACTACACCAACCTCAACAGCGCCTGCCCGAAGGAGGAGTTTGTCCTACCGCGCATCGATCAGATCATCGATTCGACCGCGGGATCAAAGTCACTGTGTTTTCTCGACTCTTACTCTGGTTACAACCAGATCAAGATGGCGGTCGAAGACTAAGAGAAGACGGCGTTCATCATGCCATTCGGCGCGTTCTGCTACACGGCCATGACATTCGGCCTCAAGAATGCAGGCGCCACATATCAGAGGTGCATGCAGGAGTGTCTAGCGAGGCAAATTGGCCGCAACATCCATGTCTACATCGACGACGTGGTGGTAAAATCCACCCGCCAGGACGATCTGCTCGCCGACCTAGCAGAAACCTTCGCAAATCTACGGAGGTACAACATCCAGCTGAACCCCGGAAAATGCACCTTCGACATACCCACTGGGCAACTTCTGGGGTACGTAGTCTCCAAGAGAGGCATTGAGGCCAACCCCACCAAGATCGACACCATCGCGTGACTCGGGAAACCCGAGTGCCTGCGCGATGTCCAAAAGTTGGTAGGGCGAGTCGCGTCTCTTAGTCGCTTCATTCCCCGACTAGGCAAGAAGGCAATGCCCCTATACCGCCTGATGCGCAAGAACCCAACGTTCCAATGGGACGCAGAGGCCGACAACGCACTGAAAGCACTCAAAGAAGTGCTACTCGCGGCACCACTACTCGCCGCGCCACTCGATAGAGAGCCAATGCTCGTCTACGTCGCGGCCTCCAATCGGGTCGTCAGCGCTGTGATGGTCGTCGAACGACCAAAAGAGGGCAAGGAGTGCCCCATACAGCGCCCAGTATACTACATCAGCGAAGTCTTAACAGACTCACGACAGCGCTACCCGCAATACCAAAAACTGGTGCACGCGGTGTTCCAAGCACAGCGGCGACTCCCACACTACTTCCAGGAGCACCCAATAACGGTGGTATCCTCCGCGTCCCTGCAAGACATCATACGCAATCGCGATGCGACTGGGCGAGTCGCCAAGTGGGCCGTCGAGATCGGCGTCCACAACATCAAATACGAGCCCCGAAAAGCGATCAAGTCGCAGGCCCTGGCCGATTTCCTCGCCGACTGGGAAGAGGCACAGCAGCCAGAGAAGCTCCCATACCTCCACTACTGGTCGCTCCACTTCGACGGCTCCAAGAACACCGACGGCGCGGGGGCTGGGGTCATACTGACCTCCCCCAAAGGAGACAAGCTCCGCTATGTGCTCCACCTCAACTTCACACCCTGCACCAACAACGTGGCGGAATACGAGGCCCTCCTCCACAGCATGAGAGCCGCCAAGGAGATGAACATCAATCGCCTACGATGCTACGGTGACTCCGACCTAGTCGCCGGCCAAGTGGCCGGGACATGCGATGCTGTTTCCCCAACAATGATAGCATACCGCCAGGCTGTCGACCAACTGGGAGGACACTTCGACGGCTACTCCGTGGAGTGGATCGACAGGCGTAAAAACGAGGAGGCAGGCGCACTTTGACGCATCGGGTCGGCTCAATAGACGCCACCAGTAGGCGTCTTCCTCGACATCATCCACAAGCCCTCCATCAGCCCACCGAAGGAGATCGACGTCGGGATTCCACTACAACCAGAACCGGCCTTAGTCACCATTATGGAACCTAGCGACTGGACAGCGCCATACGTCGCCTTCCTAGAACACAAACTCCTACCGAGCAACGAGACAGAGGCGCGAATGGTCATATGCCGCTCCAAATCCTTCGTCATCATCAACGGCGAGCTCCACAAGCGCAGCGTGACCGGCGTGTTCCAGCGCTGCGTACAGCCAGAGGAAGGCCGCAAGATCCTCTAGGACATCCACACCGGCGACTGCGGCCATCACGCCGGCGCCAAGTCGCTAGTCGCCAAGGCCATGCGGCACGGCTTCTACTGGCTCACCGCACACGCCGACGCCACCGACGTTGTCCAAAGATGCGTCGGATGCCAGAAGTACGCCAACCAGACGCACCTTCCTGGTTCGGCGCTCAAGACAATCCCCATCACGTGGCCATTCGCTGTATGGGGCATGGACATGGTCGGCCCGTTCAAGAAGGCCCCATCGGGCTTCACTCACCTCTTGGTCGCAGTCGACAAGTTCACCAAATGGGTGGAGGCCAAGCCGATAAAGAAGTGCGACGGTAAGACGGCTACCAAGTTCCTCCGTGAACTCATCTACCGGTACGGCTACCCACACAGCATCATCACAGACAACGGCACCAACTTCGCCAAGGGGGCCATGACGGAATTCTATGAGGAGCATGGCATACGACTCGACCTCGCATCAGTCGCCCACCCGGAGTCAAACGGCCAGCGAGCAACGCCAGCAGGCGTCCTCCACGGTCTCAAGCCGTGACTACAGGTGCCCTCGGCGCACCCAGGATCTGGGTCGACGAGCTCCCTACGTGATATGGGGGATCCGCACCTCCGTCAACCGATCAACAGGGTTCACGCCTTTCTTCATGGTGTACGGTGCTGAGGCCGTAATGCCAACAGACCTGGAGCACGACTCCCCTCGAGTCGCCAACTATGTCGAGGCGGCCAACGAAACCGCCCGCCAAGACAATTTTGATCAACTCAACGAATCACGTGACCTGGCTTGCTCCCACACCGCCATATACCAGCAGGGACTTTGCCGCTATCACAGCCGCCGAGTGCGAACTCGCACCTTCCAGGAAGGCGACCTGGTCCTACGACTGGTCCAAGATAAAAAGGGCATGCACAAGCTATCCCCCCCATGGGAGGGGCCATTCTCCATAGGCCGAGTCCTTGGCAACGACGCCTACTACCTCATCGACATACGGGGTGACGGCCAATTGGAGGTTGGGAGGCCATGGAATGTAAACCTCCTCAGAAAGTTCTATACTTAGAACCTCACACTGTACTCCATCGTCTTATAATGAAATTCATTCGGATTGCACAAATTGTGTCCACTCGCCATATTCTTGTGCCACTCGCACCCATACATACTAGCAATATGCTACCTACGGAAGTCAACCTCTGGTCGAGCGACCAACACGGCCAAGTAGTGCGGCACAAGGGCACTGGAAAAATCCGGGTCTTGGGTCGTCCACGAAAAACGCCAACCCAGAGCCGCCATTGGAGTCGCCTAGCCCGACTGGCCCACCGGGCCAAGACATCCGACACACGCTTCTCACAGCGACCTGTCCCCCCCATCCTCGCGCAAAGCGACTCGAACGGTTAAGTACCACGCACGGGGACTCCGCAAAACAGGGACCCCACGCGGCTCCGAAACACACCCAGTAAGAGAGCTGCCTAGGGCTCGCCAAGCGACTGGCTCTCCGGGCCAGGGGAGGAGACGCATTACAAACAACGCATTCGTAACCTGCAACAGGATCACGACCAATACGGTCTAGCACAATGCTCGGGGACTCGTTCACAAACAAACCTCACCCGCACTCGGGAACTCGCCGCTCAGGAGACGCGAAGGGCAAAAACAAACGCAAAAAACAAGGCAAACACATAGAAATACATAGTCGAGTTATACCCCATTAAAGGGCGGACGCGCTCGGGGACTCGCTCAAATTGTTGAACAAAACACTGCCTTAATAAAACACAAGTCGACCAAGTCCCTGCGACACAGGTTACAAAAGTCATACAAATGTTCGCCACCTGGCATCTATTACAACTTTTACATTTGCTCATTACACAGGCCCTGACGAAGAAGAAGCACCACCACCCTTGACGCGCACAAAGGGCTGCCACGTGTTCGTCGGATACATGGTCAGCGACTTCGCCAATGACGACCGGAAGGGCTGCTCCGACTTCATGTCGCGGTGCTCCGGTTCGGGGTCGCTAGGCGCCAACACCGTCTCCTGGTACGGCAGCAGATCCCCCATCGCCAAGACACGATCAGCATAAGGAGCGGCCTTCGCGGTCAGCTTTAGCACCTCCGACATCTCCACCGTGCCGGTCGCCGAGGGATAGCCACTCGTGACATCGTCAAGATCGAAGTCGTCGGGGAAATGCGTGAGTCCCAAGCTCAACGTTGTGGCGGCCCCGCGTCTGAACGCCGAGCGCGTCATCCACTCCACAACCGCGGGCACCTCCTCCAGATAGCGCCACACCTCCGTGAGCCCCCCAGGGATGACTTAGGTGGGAGACATGCCTTGGAGAGCCGCCTGGACACACAACGCCGAGGCTGTGGCCGCATTCACCACGCAGTGATTACGCATCTTGACGATATAAGTCTGCACCACCGGGTCGCTTTGGCCTACCACAACTGCAAAGTCAGATATCAGCGAAACAATGAAACCCCCAAAGCGGGGACCGGACAAAAGGCTAAAGCAATGACAGAAACTCACCAAGCAGCTTGCGGCAATTCTCCTTGACGTGCTTCTCCAAGGCGGCATGGTCGTTATGCAGTCCCACAATGATGGAGTCCGCGGCTTTGCGTTCCTCTTCAGCGGCGGACAGCCTTCGCCCGTTCTTCGAAGAAATTGAGGCCGCCTTAGCATCCTCCAACTCCTTGACCAAGAAGGCCACTCGCTCATTCGCGCGTCCGATTCATGTGGGACATACCCCTCACGGGCTTTGGAGACCTCAGCCGGGAAACCGTCTGCAAGTGGAGATGTCAAAGTATCGCATAAAACCAGCTCACAACAAGCAAAGAAGAACAACACCAAACACTCACTGATCCTCTCCTGAAGCTGCCGGTTCACCTCCTGCGCCTCGCGCAAGTCACGCTCCAGACGCTCTCGTGCAGCCTGCCGAGTCGATCGACTCTCCGCAACCTGCAAAACAACAAGACCAGCTAAGCATCGGGAGGAAAATTATCACCAGTTCCAAGTCGCTGAAATTCAGCGACTAGGAACTCGAGGACTGGAGAAGGAAGAAAAAACCAAGACCAGTTCCAAGTCGCTGAAATTCAGCGACTAGGAACTCGGGGACTAGAGAAGGAACGAAAACCAAGACCAGTTCCCAGTCGCTGAAATTCAGCGACTAGGAACTCGGGGACTGGAGAACGAAGAAAAACCAAAACCAGTTCCCAATCGCTGCGATTCAGTGACTAGGAACTCGGGGACTAGAGAATATAGGAGGATAAAGACAATTCCCAACCGCTGAAATTCAGCGACTAGGAATTCGGGGACTGGACATACCTGAATGGCAGTGCCGAGCATCTTGTGAAGGTCAACAGCGTCAGTCGACAGGACCGTGAAGGAGGTGCGCCCGCGGCGGGCCTCAATCTCCACGTCCATGATTTCCGGAAACTGCGGAGATTGCGCGTCCACACCGCCTGGAAACCCCCTCGCCATAAAGCGAGGGAATGTCGCCGACGCCCTGGCAGGGGCGCTGGCCGCCAGGGCCGGCACCTCCAGCGCGGATGCAGCTGGTGCTGGCTCTGATCGCGTCGCCGTCCCCTCTTTGACGAGTGGCACAGCAACTGGCTCCACGGCGCTTCCCCCGGTCGCGGTGTCGTCAGCACCGCCCTTCTGTTTCTTCGCGACTTCAGCAGTCACGACATCCTCGGAGGCCTTCCTCTTCCTAAGGAGATCACCTTCTCCCGTGATGGTGGCTGGGGGAATCTTGGCCACCGAAGGGCGCCCAATCTTCTTAGCCCCCGACCTGCACGAGCCCTTCTAATCAGCACAACCATGACACGAAAGATGCAAAGCAAATTGGGACAAGGAAGTGTAACTTACTTGGCGACTGGAAGAACGCGAAGACCGGTACTGATATGGGCAGGCTTGTCCAACTTGGGACCAAGCTTGCGACTGAGCCCCCGCTCAAATATGTCTGAAGCCCACGAAACCGAAGGCTTCCTTGACGACGAATCTGCAGTCGCTGGGATCTTTGGCTCCGACGCTGCTGCCTTCGACGGCAATGGCGACTTGGGCGGCACCACGTCGGTGGCTTCTTGGCTTGGGACCCCCGAGGTTGACGGCGTGATCGAAGCCACGGGCTCCTCTACCACCACCTCCGTGTCCTCGCCCTCCAACCCCTTCGTCGGGATTGCGGCCCTCGGGACCTTGTGCGAGACTTTAGGAGACCCTTCGCCGTCGGAGTCGTCGTCCGACCCGAACACCACCGACGACCTGACTGGCGACACGGGCCTCTTCGCCGGTGACTTGGGCCGGCGTGGGGGCTTCGAAGGCATGGCGGTGCGCGGGGACGTCTGCTCCTGTGCGACCTCGTCGCCTTCTTTGAACTCGTCCAGGCTGCGGCTCGCTTCGACCTCTCGCTGCTTCTGCATTCGGGTCTTGCGAACCACAGGCGCTGGGGGAGCGACCTCTTCGTCTTCCCCGTCGCTATCGGAAGGATTCCCCTCGGAATCTTCCTCCAGCTCCTGGAGGACTTCTTCATCGAGCGGAGGGTGCCAACCCTCCAATACCTGAAAAAGCTGAGAACCATTGCGAGTCAGAAACACGACGAGCGAAAAGAACGAAATTGGAATACGAACGGAGCGATTGGAAAGAAGACTTACTGTAGGGGCTTCATTCTTCATGGGAGTATACGGGGCGACTCCGACCGCCGCACCTGTGAACTCCACGTCGGTGATCTTCTTCAGGGCGGCCTTGTAATCATCGGCCTCCCACGACTCCTTGCTGGTGCGAGATGGATCAAGCTTCCCGCTGTACTCGTACATCCAGCGTGGACGAGCCACCAGCGGAACCAGGCGCCCCCCAAGCCAGCAATTGTAGAGGTTGATCGGAATCAACCCCTGGTCCTTCAGCTTCTGGATCTGGTCCATCATCTCCGTGACGGCCATCCGCTGATCTTCAGGGAGCTTCTTTGGCACCAGTCGGCGAGGCTCGCTCCTCTCGGCAATGAATTCAGGGAGGGAAACCTCGCCAGAGGGAGTGGATTCCTTGACGTAGAACCAGCTTTTCTTCCACTCATTTGGCGGACTTCTTGGCGGAGAAGCTTGACGGTTGGCCTTGACTTCAAATGGAAGGTGACCCGCTGCCAGCATCAAGCCGTTGGGCGCCTCGCGCCCGACACGTGTGGAAGAGCTCCACCCACGGGAAGTAAGGCTGCAATGAGGTAACACTCACAGAAGGCGACAAAGATCGCCAGCTGCTCGATGCTATGCGGACCAAGATCCAAGGGCTTGATCGCGTAGTACGCGCAAAAGCGGCATAAGAAGAGCGAAGCGGGGAACCCTAAGCCCCTCTCGAGATGACTAGTGAAATAGATGAACTCGCTGGGCCGCGGCTTCGGCTTGGTCTCGGAAGAAGGGGGAACTCGCCAATTCCCCTTGTAAAGCACCCCGGCATCCTCGAAGGATTTCAGCTAGGCCGTGGAGCACTTGGATTTTCCCCACGAGCCTTTGGGAGGCGCCATTGAGTGGGAAGTGGAATCGCACGATGCGAAGAGAATAGGTCAGGGGCAAGCAGAGAGGAAGAGCAAATGAGGAAGGATGAAGAATGCGAAGCAGGGTCGCGAAGCAGATCCATCACTCCCCTTATATGGGAAAGGTCACCCGCCAAAACCGGGATAGCCGTTACCCACGGTAATTGCGCCGTAGTTACCGTTGGAAATTCCAATGGGTAGTTTGACTGAAGTTGATGGTCCAACTTCGGTGATCCACTCGCTACCCGCCAATCTCTCTTCTCGCCGAAATGACGACTGGGCAACGATGATGTTCATTAAAGTGACGAGTGGAGCTGTGGAGAAATTCTCCTCGGCGTTAATAGAGTCCATCGCCGATTCGACTGGGCGCCCAAATTGGGCTCGCCTACTTCAAGCACCAAAGAACGCCTGCACCTACATCAACAATGGCCTCGAGGACTACTGAAGGGGATATGCCTAAGGGGTTATGCTCAGCAGTGGGTTTCGAGTGGGCCGGAAGGCCTGCGAGTACGCCTGAAGGACAGTGACTGGACTCTGAGGAAAGAATAGGCCCATCGACTGGTGACTAGAAGCCCAGAAGCGTAGCAGAGGCCCAGTCGGATTAGGTCAAAGGCTCCCGGATCCTTATCTTGTTCGGGGGCAACTTGTAAACCCTGGGAGGTGCTTCATATATAAACCTCCCTCGGGTATAGTAGAGACTTACGTTCCATCATACACCCCCTCAAGCGACTCGCCGCCCTTGTAACTCGCTCTCTCATAATCTAACCTAGCAGGTGTAGGTCTTTATTCCTGGGGTCAACTGGGTAAACCCTTGTGCACCTGCCCCCATCTCGCACCGCAGATGGCCGCCAACTCTTCCTCGCGAAACTCTCAATCACTGCATATGGCAGCGACTGCCGTGGCCATTTCCACGACATCGCTCAAAGTTCCCGTTGATCGTTATGACGCTGTTGGGACCTAGCATTTTCATCTGCAGGTAGGCGTAGTGGGGTACTGCCATGAACCTGGCGAATGCGATGCGCCCAAGGATGCAATGGTATTATGAGGGCCAGTCGACGACCTCAAAGTTGATGCGCTCGCGCCGGAAGTTCTTCGGCGTGCAAAAGATGACGTCGAGGTTGATTTTGCCCAGGAGGTATATGCCTTTCCCTAGGACGATGTCGTGGAACATTGTGTCCGATGCCTCCAAGCAGGTTAGAGGGATCCTCATTGCTCACAAGGTACTTGTGAATATGAGGTTGATGCCGCTTCCGCCATCCATGAAGACGCGATTCATGTCGAAGCCTCCAATTTGCGCCTCGAGTACGAGGGGGCAATGACCTGGGCGAGGTACTTGAGGCGGGTGGTCGCGTTTGTTGAAGGTGATGCACGACTCGCTGCCACTGAGGTACTCAGTGGTGGATGGTGGCGAGTGCGTGGCCAAGTTGACTTGGCGAGTGATGGCCTTCTGCACCCTGTTAGAGGGGCGCCCCTTTTGGATCATCATGGTACCCATGGCCCATGGGTATGGTTTGCCTCCATGGTGCTGGTCCGGTGCAGCCCCGTTCGGGGGTGGCCCGGGTGGTGGTGGCGGTGCGCCATGTGCCACGGCACCTGGAGCGGCTCCGTAGCCTCTTTCGACTATGTTGCGGTTCATCCGAACCAATCCCTCGTGCAGCTTGAGGAACTCGCGGCAGTCCTTGAGGAGGTGGCTGGACTTTCTCTTGCCATCATGCTTGTCGATGTAGAAGTGTACCGTGCATGGCCCGGACAGTTTGTCCTCGATGGAGGTCGCGGGTGCCTCATCACGAGTGCGGCATTGCCACACTTGCGTGGTTTTCCCGGAGTCGCGGTATCCGCCGCTGCGGTATCCGCTGTTGTGGTTATCGTCGCGTCTATCGGCGTAGCCGGCTGCGACCATGTTGACGTCGTCACGATCGTCGTAGATGCGCATGCGACGTTTCCCCTGGCGGTCGCGTCTGCGTTCGAGTTCTGCCTCCTCGTCAGAGTGAACGCGATTCTTCACCGAATCTTCTCCATCGGCCCACCGATTCGTGATCTCCATCAGGTGGTCGATGGTCTGGGGCTTTGAGCGGCCTAGCTCCTCCCTGAGTTCCATGCGGCGGACACCACCGTTGAATGCATCAATCGCGCGGTCTTCCGAGATGTTCTCCACGGAGTTCTTGATGATGGACCACCTTTGGATGTAGGAGCGTGGCGATTCGCCAGATCTTTGCTGGCAGCATCTCAGTTCTTCGATTGAGGCAGGCCGTTTGTACGTGCCCTTAAAGTTGCGCACAAAGTTGTAGACCAGCTCATCCCAGCTGCGAATGGATCCGCGTGGGAGGTTATTGAGCCATGCTCGGGCGGCGCCCTGCAGCTGTAGCTGCAAGCATTGCATGGCAGTACTTCGACTGCCTCCGTGTAGCCTGACGGAGGAGATATGGTCCTCCAACCAGATCTTAGGGTCCTGTAGACCATCGAATTTCGGGTTCTCCGATGGGAGTTTAAACCCTTTGGGCATTCGCTTCTGCCTAATGGCTCTGCTGAAGCATCTGGCCTTGCAGAGCTCCCCATCTTCCTCTTCCGAGTCAGTCGACCGAGCACGTCGTGCCCTTGACTTGTCGATCTTGTGCTACGTGAGGTCGTCGCGCACATCGTAGTCGCGATCGTGTCGCCGAGAGCGGCGGCGTCGAGACAGGTCGTGACTGTCATCGCTGGACGAGGGCGAGGAGTAGCGCTTTGCTAGCACTTTGCCCTTTTTTGGGTCTAGTACGGGCTCCTTGTCGAGCGCGGCCTCGATTAACCCCAAACCCGCGATCGTAGATTGGTGCATGGCGGTTCGGGGATCTCCAGCTGGCGTCTGGTTATTGAGGAGGTACATGGTGGCTGCTGTCACCGCAGCCTGTGGCATCCTGGGAACCACGTTGCCTCTCGTGTCAACTGTCATAGAGCCGAAGTCGAGGACTTTCGCAGCTTCTATGCCCTCTTGTTCGGTGAGGTGAGCCATCCGCGACTGCCTCTTCTTGGCGAGGTACTCGTTGCCTCTTGAGGAGGATCCTCCGTAGGAGGAGAGCCCAGCACGACGAAGGCTTGATTCGTCTGCTGCCTTTTTATGCGCCTCAAGTTGCGCGATTGCTTGTTTTTGGCGCTTGAATTCCTCTTTTAGGAGCCAGTGGTAGCCCATTAGCAGTTCCTGCAGGGACCCGAAGGGTAGAGGTGCACCCCGTAGGGCTTCGCGGCAGCGATCCCACTCTTGCTCGTTGAGCCTGATCACGACGCGTTCGCCGGTTTGCTCGTTGATCATGCTAGGAGGTTTGACTGCTCCTTCGTTGCCACCGTTACCACCGTTGCCACCGTTGCCGGCGTTGGGTGGATCGGTGCCGTTGCCGGTGTTACCACCATTGCCGCGATTGGGTGGATCGGTGTCGTTGCCGGTGTTACCACCGTTGCCGCGATTGGCGGAGGTGTCGCCTGCATTGATGACGGCACACATGAAGTGATTGGGGAAGCTGTTGCTTCCGCAACTTTCAGATCCGGAACCGTAGGTTCCATCTTCAGTGGCCAGATCGCTTAGATCGGAGTCGCGACTGCTGTCGTTGACCGTGTTCTCGACTGCCACCGGAGCATTGAGCTCGCTGAGGGTGCCGATCGATGGAGGGAACCATGATGCTGGGGCAATCGCCGGTGTTGTCGGCTGATCAGGCATACGAAGCGTGCTCATCTGACCAACTTGGAAGCGAAAGCTCCCAATCGCCAGGCTGATTCCGTCACCCACGAACTTGAAGGCTGGGCGGGTGGCTGGCGTGTGGACGGTGAAGTCAAAGGCGACGAAGAGCTGACGAATCTCCGATGTTGCGGAGTTGTAGATCGCAGTTCATGGGGCCAAAGAAGCCGCAACATCAGCACTCCCAATTCCCACAGACGGTGCCAATTGACGAGGGTTTAACTCATCAATTCCCATTGTTATGGACTTGGGTTTTGGAGAAGGAGGGAGCGCTGGAGACATCTATCGGCTAGCAAACAAGCACACAAGAGACAAAGGATTTACCCAGGTTTAGGCCTCGTAGAGGTCCCTACTCCTGCTTGTCTGCTCGTGGAATTATTGAGGGAGTCGAAAGTTACAATGGTGCGCAGATGTAATCTGGCGAAGGTTGTGGAAACTAGGGTTGCGTGTGTCCTTCTCGCTGCCCCCTCCTAGCCTTTATATAGATAGGCTAGGTCTCGGGTAGCAGGTCGAGTTGGTTACAAGTTAGGGTTTTCCCTTTAATCTTTCTATCTTTAGCTTCTTCTTGTTCTTCAAGAAATCGAGAGTCCATAGGTTACTCGAGTCCCTCCATCCGGGCCTTGGCGACACCGTGGGCCTGTATGTATTTGGGCCGTATATACCAAGCTCGAGTACCTGTAGGGTATACCCATGTCACTAATGATTAAAACAAAAATATTCATGATCAAAAATACCTATGAGTTTTGCATTGATGTATCCTCAAAAGGTATAGTCGAAAAGATTACTCCCATCGGGAGCCGGTATAAAGTATTAAAATTATCTGATAAAAGTCAGAAAAATTGGCAGCTCAGCAAGCCAACTGACAGAAAACCAAAAAATCTCGGATCGCGCCCAAACGCGACAAAAATCCGAATGCCATGTTCAGAAACATGAAGGTAAGACCCCAGGATCCGTCCTGTGTGGCCTGGTAATCGCACAAGAATGCGCTCTGCCAGTAAAATATCCGTATCAACGATACGACAAGAAATCCCAATGTACGCGTTGGGTACCCGATAAAATAGAAGCTGGAATTCAGTATTCGGTAAGACCTCAATGGCTCGAACTGAATTACGCCAGTACTAAATTCCGAGTTCAGGCCCGGGGACTTGAATTTGATGTAGAACAACCTTGTTTTTGCCCAGGAGTAATTAACTGATTCCCGATCCGTCGAAAGCATTAGACTCGTTGTACCAAATCCCTATGAAAAATAAATAATAAATAATAAACGTAAAGGAAAAGAAGGAAAAAGAAACTTTGAGACTCAACTTGAAACTACGGTTCAAGTAGAGTCTCGGGGGCTACTGACATAGGTATTATTACTCGGATGCTTATGATTTACTATCCTACACTGGGTAAAAGGCTTCCGGCCCATGAAGATTTCAGATGATAGCCCAAGGAAGCAACCGACAAAGACTTTGATTGTATTAGCAAAGAGTCTATAAACCGACAATGTGTTGGTATTGTAATCACGCATATGTAAAACCTATTCACATACAGCTTTGATACCCGACCGATTATATATAGGACGGGAGAAGCCTAAGCAAGGGTACAGAAAACTCTCGGGCAACTTGTAACAGTTTGATTCCCAAATATTCAGGCGACTTTGATTCCATTGTTTTCCTGACATCCGACGAAATCCCCATCGTTCTCTTTTCCGCAAAACCCTAAGTTCTTCACCATGGGCATTGCTGAGGTTACCCCTCGTCAATGACCAAGTGCCCATAATGGCCATGAGTCAAATCTACCCAATGAAGGCTCTAATATTGTAGCACCCCGGTAAAACCACTACTAGAAAATCGCGTGTTATTCTTACTTTGTGCATTGCATCCTCATGACAACATGCTCATGTCATCATGCCACATTGCATTTGAGCATCGTCATCATCATGCATATGTTGGCCTATTTTTTTAAAGTCTAGTTTATTTCTAATTATTATTACCCTTCTCTAATTCAAATTAAAACCCCGGCCTCTTCTGGATATTTTGTTTCGTCTAAAAGCTATTTGCGAAAGGTTTTATAAAATAAAAATAAAATAAAACATTTTTCGGGGGGAATCAGCCAGCCAGGCCAAAGGCCTAGCCAGCCAGACTACTACCCAGCGGTCAACCAAACCTAGACCTAAAAGACCCGACCCTCTGCAACAAACCACACCACACCAACCTGATCTGGCCCTACACCCTGCATTGCACCGCACCGCGCTGCAGCGAGCCAGCCCCGTCCCTGCGTGCAACCCATGCAATGCACCAACCCACTCCTGTGGCCGACAACCACCCCGTGGGACCCGCCCAGTGACAACCCCGCTCCACCACACGATCCCCCTCGCCCCATCCCTATCTCGTCTCACCCCGAGCCTGCCTTCCTCTTCCGCGATCGAGAGGCACCGACGCCTCGTATCCCGGCCACCGCATGCCTCCTCATCGGCCTGGTGGATCTCCCGCTCTGCCACCACCGAAAGCCAGGCGAGCCCACCCCGAGGCTCCTCTGCCTTGACCTCCGCCCGCCCCCTTGCTATCAACCCCGAGCCCTGATACGTTGCTAACGTATCTATAATTTTTGATGTTCCATGCTTGTTTTATATCTACTTTCTTATGTTTTTTCGATACTTTGGAGTATTTTTATACACTTTCTTGGACTAACCTATTAACAAGATGCCATAGTGCCAACTCCCTGTTTTCTGCTCTTTTTGGTTCCAGGAAAGTCAGAAAATGAATATTCTCGGAATTGGACAGGACAAAAACCAAAGTCAATATTTCACCAAGGGGGACACGGAGCCAGAAGACGATACAAAGAGGGGCCAGAGGCCGGCCACACCACCTGGACGCGCGACCAGGCCTATCCCACGCCAGGGGTGGTGTGGCCACCCAGGGCACCCCATCGGCCCCCGCTTTCGCCTATATATCGCCTCCGATACAGAAACCCTAAGCACCCGGTCAAAATTCCACGAAAGAGTCTGTAGCCGCCACCATCTCCATCCCTAGATCGAGAGGGATCTGAAGCTCTTCCCGACACCCTACCGAAGAGGAGAGATCACCCTGGAGGCCTTCTTCATCACCATGCCTGCCTCCGGTGTGATGCGTGAGTAGTTCATCCCTGGACTACGGGTCCATGTAGTAGCTAGATGGTTGGTTCTTCTCCTTTGTGATACCATGTTTAGATCTTATGAGCTCAGTTCATGATCAGGATCATCTATTTGTAATCATACATGTTGTGTTTACAGGGATCCGATGGATATTGAGATGCTATTTCAGATTGATTATTGATTCTATCATGTCTTTGTTATTTGTGATCTTGCATGCTCTCCGTTGTTAGTAGCTATCTTGGTTGAGTAGATGCTAGCAACTCCAAGAGGGAGTATTTATGCTCGATAGTGGGTTCATACCTCAAGTAATCTGGAGAAGTGACAGAAATCTCTAAGGTACTAGATGTGTTGTTGCTACTAGGGAGAAAACAGCAATCCTTTGTTCATAGAACAATCGTATTGTTTACTTTACACACAATGCGTAATGCAATTATCTGTTGCTTGCAACTTAATACTAGAGGGGGTTCGGATGATAACCTGAAGGTGGATTATTAGTCATAGATATAGTTGGATTACAGTCTATGTATAAATGCCCAATCAAATCTCATAGAAGTCAAGATGATTAGTATATGCATGTATGCTTTCTCGATGTTTGTCAACTGCCCCGTTGTAATTTGTTCACCCAACATGTCATCTATCTTAAGGAGAATCACCACTAGTGAACTATGGATCCCGGTCCTTTCTTTTACCATCAATCTATAATCTACTATTTATTGTTTTCTGTTTACTTTCTGCAAAGCTATTACTATCTTCCACACAATACGGTTAATCCTTTGTTTTCAGCAAAACCGGTGAGATTGACAACCTCACTGAGTTGGGGGCAAAGTTTTGTGATTGTGTTGTGCAGGATTCCAAGTTGGAAACAACACCTTGGAGGTGTTTCCTTGCTCCTACTGGTTCGATAACCTTGGTTTCATAACTGAGGGAAAACTTGTTGCTATACTCATCATACCTTCCACTTGGGGTTCCCCAACGAGCTCATCATCTTGAGTAAGCAAGACTTTTTCTAGCGTCGTTGCCAGGATTGAAGAAGAAGAAGCTCCCACGTCAACCACGCGCCATCAAAGACTTTTTCTGGTGTCATTGCCGAGGAGTCAAGGACATCTTCATAAGGGGAATCCCTCATAACCAATCTCTTTACTTTGTTATTTTTGTTTTGCTTAGTTTATTTTTGCTTTGTTTGCTTGTTTCTTTATCAAAAACACAAAAAAATGACTACTCTTGAAAACACTAAGTTGTGTGACTTCACCAGCACCAACAACAATGATTTCATGTGCACACCTATTGCTCCACCTGTTCCTGAAGCTACTTTTTTTGAAATTAAACCTGCTTTACTCAATCTTGTTATGAGAGAACAATTTCTGGAATTGGTACTGAAGATGCTGCTGCTCATCTTAATAACTTTGTTGAACTTTGTGAGATGCAAAAAAATAGGGATATAGATGGAGATATTATTAAGCTTAAGTTGTTTCCTTTCTCTTTGAGAGGAAAAGCTAAATAATGGTTGCAATCCCTAACTAGAAATAGTACTGATTCTTGGACTAAATGCAAAGATGCTTTCATTGGAAAATACTATCCTCCTACTAAGATTATATCTATGAGAAGTGAAATAATGAAATTTAAACAATCTGGTAATTAACATTTTGCTCAAGCTTGGGAAAGAATGAAATCTTTGGTAAAGAATTGTCCCACTCATGGACTGACTGCTTGGATGATTATCCAAACCTTTTATGCAGGACTGAATTATTCTTCAAGAAATCTACTGGATTCTGCTGCTGGAGGTACCTTTATGACTATTACTCTGTGTGCTGCAACAAAGCTTCTTGATAATATGATGGTGAACTATTCTGAATGGCACACTGAGAGAGCTCCACAAGGTAAGAAGGTAAATTCTGTTGAAGAGACCTCTTCCTTGAGTGATAAAATTGATGTTATTATGTCTATGCTTGTTAATGGGAAAGCTCATATTGATCCAAATCATGTTCCTTTACCCTCTTTGGTTGCTCAAGAAGAGAAAATTGATGTGAACTTTATAAGAAATAATAATTTTAGCAACAATGCCTATAGGAATAATTTTGTTAATAATAACTATAGGCCATATCCTCCCAATAATGGTAATACTTATGGAAATTCCTACAACAATAAAAGGAGTGCACCCTCTGAACTTGAAGTTATGCTTAAAGATTTTGTTAGTAAACAAACTGCTTTCAATAAAACTATTGAGGAAAAACTCTCTAGTGCTAAAAGAAATATAGCATCATTATCTGAAGCACAATCTTCTTTTAATAAAATGGTTGCTAAACCTGAAACTATTCAAAATCCCTTTGCTGCTACTAATGCCATACAAGTTAGAATTGATGAAAATGTTAGACTATTAGCTGAATTGCATGCTAAGTGGGAAAGAGAAGATGAAATTGCTAGAAATATTAGTATTTCTACTATCACTACCACTAATGTTGAAGCTAGTAAACCCAATGGAACCTTTTATAATAAAAATGCTGAAATTCTTCGAAACATGGGAAACAATAGCTCTAATATTTTAGATGATAATTATGATTTTGATCTTGATGGTTACAATATCTCTGAAGTAATTATGTTCCTACAAAAGCTTACTAAAAATCCTAATGCTAGTGCTATGAATATGGCGTTTACAAAACACATTACTGATGCTCTCATAAAAATTAAAGAAGAAAAGATGAAACATAAAGCTTCTATTCCTATAAAATTAGAAGATGGTTGGGACCCCATCATTAATATGAAAGTACATGATTTTGATCTCAAAGTTATGTGACCTTGATAGTAGTGTTTCTATTATGCCTAGAAAGATTTATGAAATGCTTGATTTGCCACCATTGGAAGATTGTTATTTAAATGTCCCACTTGATGATAATGCTAAAAAGAAACTCATGGGGAGTATTTATAATGTTATTATTATGGTTAACAATTCCTATATCCCCGTTGATTTATATGTTTTGGATGTTGAATGCAATGCTTCTTGTCATATTATTTTGGGAAGACCTTTTCTTAGAACTGTTGGTGCCATTATTGATATGAAAGAAGGCACCATTAAATATCAACTCCCACTCAAGTAAGGTATACAACACTTACCTAATAAGATAGAGAAGATTCCTTTTGCCTCTCCTATTAAAAAAATTGATATTAATGCTTCTTCAGTTGAAAATACTTGATTCCTTTCTTGCTTCTTATGCCTAACTTAAAGCCGTTAAAGAAAAGTACTTATTGGGAGATAACCCAAAAGTTTTAGTTGAGTCTTGGAAGTTATTGCTCCAGTAATAACCTCTCCTTATCCTTTTTATTTGTTTTTTGTGCCAAGAGTAACCTCTAATGAGAGAGAAGTAAGACTTGGGAAAGTTGTTGTCCCAAAACAGATTTTTGTGCTTGGCTGTAAAAACTCGTGTAAAATCTCTGTACGTCGGTTTGAGCTGTAATTTTGTGTGCTTCTGCCCCAAGTTGTTATACAACTTTCATTAGTTCAACACTTTTTGATTTGAGCAATAGAAGGTCTTTGAATAAATTGGTTTTTACCTGTTGGTCTGTTTTGACAAATTTCTGCCATTATTTGCATTTGCTTCTTGTTGATTCCTTTTTGGGTTCTTTTTGGGGAATTGAGCTTTTTGAGGGAAGTGATACAGTACCTTGTGTTTTAATGGAAGTATTACTTGTGTTGGAATTGAACCAAAAGACTTATTATCTTGAGTACACTAATGTTGCTAATGAAGATTGTGTGAAGTTTTGTATGAAGGAAAAATTTCAAGTGTAAGGAAAGAATGATGTAATAAGATGAAGAATGGACTAAAGCTAAAGCTTGGGGATGCCACCCATGTCACCCCAAGAAATATCCAAGAAGTACAAGCGTCAAAGCTTGGGGATGCCCAAGGCATCCCCTTCTTCATCAATAAAAATCTCAGGTTCTTCCAAACACTTCATTTTTATTGTTTCATGCACAATTGTGTTGTTCTTGGAGCATCTTCGTTTTTCGTTTTTAGTTTTTGTTTGCTTGGTTTGCTTAGTTTGCTTGAATAAATTGGTTGGACCCCCTCATTCATACATTAGTTTTCAAATAAGATTGGTTTTGACTGGAAAAGAGTAGGAAAAGCTCATGCTTAAGTGGTAAAAAGGAGCTTGTTTTTGATTGTGGCCTATGCTTTGTCATGTCATGCTTGATATTGTTTTGGCTTTATTCTTAGTGATTTTTGCTGTAGCATGACAAGTTACAAACAATTGAGATTGCTTAATGTGCCTTGAAAGAATCATGTGTTGTTTTAGCATATTAAAGCATAGTACTGTGGTATTCTCCTTTGATGCTTTATTTGGGTTGACTTGGCGCATGCTCACACCATTTTAAGACTATCCCAAGTCACCATAGCCTCTATGATCCTTTAGTTTTCGACTTGTAATATCACTTTATGCTTTAATTAATGATGTTTTATCGCTTTGCATGATTATGGCCATTATTGCTCTGTTAGTTTGTCGCTCCCAGTCTTTTGCTAGCCTCCATAACCAAGTATGAGTTCCACTCATGCATCCAACTCCAAATAAAACCAAGTTATTCAAAAGAGTCCACCATACCTACCAATTAGCATTTTCTATTCCAAGTATATTCATGTTTTTATCTACCTTCCGAATTAAACTTGTTATGAGAAAACTAGTGATTAAAGCTCTCGTGAACTTGACGGCACACTTTACTTTTCTTGCCCCTAATACACTTGAACCACTGTGTCATATATGTTGTATATGCTTGCACTTATACGTTGGGGATTAGCAGAACCATGCTGTCATGGGGAACGCTTTCAACATTGCACTTGTACATTGTACCAAGTTGATATCATGCTCTTTTGTCTATGGATGTCGTCGATGTGAAATGAAAGGGGAGGTTGTAAGTCCATGGAGGTATGTATGTGTGTTAGAGAAATGCCTGGGCCGCTGGTCTAATCCATGCCTAATCGTGGTGGAAACCTGCAGCGTAACCATAATGAGCAATCTATGAAGCATTCTTCTTATAAAAAAAGATATAGAGATTGAGAAAAAGAAAAAGAAAAAGATGAGAAAAGAGGAAAGAGAGAAAAAAGCACCATTTTCCCATGGTAAATAAGAAGATTACTGAGAGGCTTATTGTCTGCTTGCCTTGTCATTTTGATATGGGATTCTTCCGTATCATCGGGCAAGGGGTACCCCGTTGGCGGTTCTCTATGATACACATGTACTTACTATGACAAGAACTTAACGGTAACTAAACTTGAGTAGCATGAGGAGCGGCCCTCGTATTCAAGGGACATGAGATTGCCAACTTATACTTTGTCAAGCATATACTCCATAGTTTGTTCACTTTAACCTTAATCACTTAAAGATGTTTATGATAGGGCAATGAGAGCTGAAAGCTAATAAGTACCATAATTTTTGGAAGCTCTTTATGATAATTGAATCCCTGCTTCCTTCTATGAAGGCCTTTCTTTTACTTTTATGTTGAGTCTCCATCTTATATCTTTATGCACCTATTGAGAGAACATAGTGGCCATTCTTAGTTTAATGTGCATTGTCCCAAGACTTATTGATTGATGCATAACTTTGATATTGCATGTTCTTAAACTATCTGTATCTAGTCACCCTTATGAACTTTGAAGGTATCCTATGCATTTATGTTTTGCTACACTATGAGGGACAAGCTGAATACCATTCTTATTATGCTTTCTTTATGAGAAACAAACAAACGTCTTGCAAAGCATTATTATTCATGAATCTTTTGTTTGTGCCTTTTCATGTTACAACATAGTTGTTATGTATTATTGTTAGAACTATATCTTTTATGCTATGTTAAAGTACTATGATCCCAGCTATCAATGTTTTACAAATACTTTGATCAAGATTATGATGGTTCATGTCACCTCAAAAATTATTCTTTCTTTTTGTCACTTACCTACTCGAGGATGAGCAGGAGTTAAGCTTGGGGATGTAGATACGTTGCTAACGTATTTATAATTTTTGATGTTCCATGCTTGTTTTATATCTACTTTCTTATGTTTTGTCCACACTTTGGAGTATTTTTATACATTTTCTTGGACTAACCTATTAACAAGATGCCATAGTGCCAGTTGTCGGTTTTCTGCTGTTTTTGGTTCCAGGAAAGTCAGAAAATGAATATTCTCGGAATTGGACGGGACAAACGCCAAAGTCAATATTTCACCGAGGGGGACACGGAGAAAGACAAGACAAGATGGGTTGGAGGTCGGCCACACCACTGGTCACATGAGGCCTGGCCCGCCCAAGGCCAGGTGGTGTGGCGCCTAGGCACCCTCAGCCTCCCCTTTCACCTATATATCGCCTCCGATACAGAAACCCTAAGCACCCGATCAAAATTCCATGAAAGAGTCTGTAGCCGCCGCCATCTCCATCCCTAGACCTGGAGGGATCTGAAGCTCTTCCTGGCACCCTGCCGGAGGGGAGAGATCACCCTGGAGGCCTTCTTCATCACCATGCCTGCCTCTGGTATGATGCGTGAGTAGTTCATCCCTGGACTACGGGTCCATGTTGTAGCTAGATGGTTGGTTCTTCTCCTTTGTGCTACCATGTTTAGATCTTGTGAGATCCGTTCATGATCAAGATCATCTATTTGTAATCTTACATGTTGTGTTTGCGGGGATCCAATGGATATTGATATGCTATTTCAGATTGATTATTGATTCTATCATGTCTTTGTTATTTGTGATCTTGCATGCTCTCTATTGTTAGTAGCTATCTTGGCCGAGTAGATGCTAGCAAATCCAAGAGGGAGTATTTATGCTCGATAGTGGGTTCATGCCTCTAGTAATCTGGGGAAGTGACAGAAATCTCTAAGGTACTAGATGTGTTGTTGCTACTAGGGAGAAAATAGCAATCCTTTGTTCATAGAACAATCATATTGTTTACTTTACACACAATGCTTAATGCAATTATCTGTTGCTTGCAACTTAATACTGGAGGGGGTTCGGATGATAACCTGAAGGTGGACTATTAGTCACAGATATAGTTGGATTACGGTCTATGTATAATGTTGTAATGCCCAATCAAATCTCATAGAAGTCAAGATGATTAGTATATGCATGTATGCTTTCTCGATGTTTGTCAATTGCCCCGCTGTAATTTGTTCACCCAACATGTCATCTATCTTAAGGAGAATCACCACTAGTGAACTATGGATCCTAGTCCATTCTTTTACCATCAATCTACAATCTACTATTTACTATTTTCTGTTTACTTTCTGCAAAGCTATTTCTATCTTCCACACAATACGTTTAATCCTTTGTTTTTAGCAAAACCGGTGAGATTGACGACCTCACTGAGTTGGGGCAAAGTTCTGTGATTGTGTTGTGCAGGATTCCAAGTTGGAAACAACCCCTTGGAGGTGTTTCCTTGATCCTACTGGTTCGATAACCTTGGTTTCATAACTGAGGGAAAACTTGTTGCTATACTCATCATACCTTCCTCTTGGGGTTCCCAAACGAGCTCATCATCTTGAGTAAGCAAGCCCCATGGCCGAGCATCTCCTTGCCCGCGTCCTCCCATCCCTCGCTGCCAGGCTCCGGTCGCCGCCGTCCTTATCAACCTCCCCACGTACGGAGCTCCGCCGGCCGCATCTCGCCTCCCTGCCACTACCTCCCTCTCCCTCGTCTGCGCCCCGTCGTTGCCAGGCCCACCCCAGCCGTGCTCTGTCCGCCCATGTGAGGCCCTGTGCATGCCTCCTCGACCTGGGTGTCGACCCCAACCTAGCCTCGGCTCGCCAACGCCTCTCGGTCTTGGCCCAGACATCTGTTGCCGCCTCCTGCATGTCCGAAAGGGGCCAGGTCCCCTACGCGAGCTCCTGGCCAAGTGTTGTGGCGTCCTGAGCCAATCGGTGGCCAAGATATGTTCCTGTCTGTCCGATGTAAACTCGTCTTGGTTCCATCTTTCGTGTTGATGTAATCTTGAGGTCGAACCTCGCTCAATGTAGTCCAAGTTGGGGAACACGCAGTCCATGTTTGTCTCGACAAGATCTTCGTCGGCCCATCCCTTCACGAACGACAAGCTCGCCGACCCCGAACCGGAACATTAAGACCTCCTTCAGGGACATCAAGACCGTGGTACCCGAAGATCGACCTCGAAGACCAAACCCTAGGCACGTCAAGGTCTCCTTCACGGATCCGAAGCCCCGCTCCCTGAGTCCGAAGGCCGAACCCCAAACCCCGCCGAACCCCAAGACCATCGGATCCGAACCCCCAATGTGTTATCCCTATCCGAGATCCCTATTTTATAATATATGCCATATACTTGTTGCATTTAAATTGTTCATGTCGCATACATATATTATGGTTTGGGGGAATTATGTCGATTCACCTCATAATTAAATATGGAGACTATATGAGTGTTATTCTAGTCTTATATTGCTTCCATTTAAATTTGTGTAGCGAACCGATGCCATGTTTTGCCTTGTTAAGACAACAATTAAATTGCGGGGTAACTAAACAACATGAACCTATTAATTAATTATCGGGACCATGGTTCCACTTAATATTGCCCATTTGCATCGCATCTTTGCCATGCCACGCATCATACATGCATCATGCCCGATCTTCTGCCGTAGTATTAAATATTACATCCGGTGTTTCTTTTAGTGCTTTGCTTCTTCACAGGTTAGGACGATGTGTTGATGTGAGTATCAGCAAGTTCTTCGAATAATGTATCTTCGACAGTGTTTCCCAGGCGAGCATTCTCCCCCTTTCTACCTATTTTACATTTTTAGTCTTTACTTCCTATTGTTGGTCTATTGCTATCTGTGTTGCGATGCTTTAGTTTTCGTGCACTGTTTATAGTCCTTGCAGACTCTATATTGCCTTCGACACATCATATTGCCTATTGTTTGATATATAGTCGGCCTTGCGAGTCGTAGTTGCTTGCTCAGGTGCTGCTTCATGTCGTTGTCGTTCCACCATTGATGGAAGGTTGGCACATACTTAATGGTGGAGATGCTTAATGGTGGAGATGATCATGTCTTTCATTATAACTTGTTAATTAAAATGCTGAAAATAGATATAATGCAGAGACACCGATGGGTAATAGTCAATATTTGGTTTTTAACCGCCACTTGTGTCCACCTAGAACCCAAGTTCTTGACACCTGTTCCGAGATCGAGCGTGCTAACCACAGGTGGGTGTGTGGGCACCCCATCGGCTTACTACCTGATTTCAAAGTATTGTGATGGGGGCCACAAAGTAGTTTGGGGCTTTATTACTATCCTGTACTTATCCCATGCTTTACTGCTTTAATTACAATTGTGCGTGGAGCACCTGTACTATTTAGGAACAAATGTGGAATGTTTTCGCGGTATCGACAAGCCCAGTCACACTTTCGGTTTCCCAATCATTTACAGCCATTGACACAAACCCTGGGTCCGTCCCGGAGCCGGCCGACTTTGTTGCGGGTAGCTTAATGGGGTGGCCCCCATGTACTTGCTTTGGGTCTGGGAAACGTCGTGTTCGAGGCCCCGTCGCATACCGTTGGGTGTATGTTCAGGATCTTGCTCATATTCGGATCTGACAATAAGGGTTGAAGTGCATGTGGCTACTTTGGTGCACCCCTATAGGGTTAAATCTTTTCTAAAAGCTATGTCCACGGTTATGGATGACTTGGAGCACAGTTTCTCGATCATAGACAACTATAACTAAAGTTTACTGTTATAATTTGCTTTATATCTTATATGACTAGTAAGTTGGATAACCACCATCGAAAGGATGAATAAAAGTGCCAACCATGTGAGTTTCTTCGGCAGTACTTCTTCGTTTGGTTTTGAGGGGGAAATACCAGGATGGGTATGTTTGGTGGTAGTATCAGGTTGGTTCCGCATAGGTCTTTCTTATCTCTCTCCAATAGTCGACAGTTGTATTGAGTCTCTATAGGTTGTTTAGTGCATGTTGCGTTGCCGCTACATTCCACCATACCTATGTAGATTCTAGACTCTCCATGTACTGGACTCAGTACTGACCGCTCTCTTTTTTCCTTTGCCCTTTGTCGGCACCCCTTTTGTTTTAGCAGGTATGAGTTCGACATCGTTAGCAGGGTTACCCTTTCGGATTGGCATGGGCAGGTTTATGGACGCCATTGGTTATTCTTCAGGGCTCTTAGCCCCATTTGCATCTTATCCATACTCGGATGTTGTATAGTTTTCAAGGTGATTTGGATCTTTGTACTATATATCTGGATTCTTGACTCATGGAGTCGTTGTTGTATATATGTTCTGTGGGTTCCATCATGGACTATTGTGTAATGATATTACTTCATTTTCCACCCACACGCAAGTGCTTGGTGGGCATCTTTGAACCGTTTCTATGCAGGTTTGGCGGGAATCGCTAAAACTTGCATAGGGTCGATTCGAGGGTGTTTCAAATATGAATGCCCATGAAGGCTATATATCAATTTTCCCAATGAAGGCTATATGTCGAATGTTGGGTCATATGACTCGGATTTGAATCATATGACTCGGGTTGTGAGTCATATGACTCAGATTTGTATCACATGACTCGGATTGTGAGTCAAATGACTCGGATTTGGACCGTATAACTCGGATTTTGGACAAATATGTCAAATTATGACAAGTATGTCCAATTTGCCCAAAGAGGTTGTAGGATACGTGCCCATGGAGGCCATATGTCAAATGTACCCAAAGAGTCTATATGACAAGTGCCCATGAAGTCCATATGTCAATATAAGCCAACTCAGGCAGATGAAATACCGGCATAATTCATGTCGGTTATATATTACAATAGAAGAAAAATACTATATGTCAATGAACCACTCTGGGGGTATTTTTAATATGAAGCCTATGTGTGACTCTATGAGTCCCACATAGCCTCGGGGACTAATGTCGGAGATATGACCCCGGGTACCCCCAGAGTTGAGGTACCAAGTGATACAAGATAGTATTGAGTAATCCAATAGAAGATGTGAGGTACAAAAAGAATAGAATAAAGAAAAGGAGAAAGAAAATTTACCTGGGCCGACATAAGTCAAATTCGGCCTGGGTAAAACCCTCCTAGACCAAATTTGCCCCACCTGGGCCCACTTGCTGCTGTTACTCGGCTGGGCCTACTTACCAAGCCAGCCCACCAAGCTACCCCGATGCTACTCCTCACCCCGCTGCAGGTCATTGCCACCTTCATCGCCACCATCCTTCATCGCCAGGGTCCCCTGCCGAATCATCTCGGGTGGGCTGACATAGGTATCACTTGGCCCACCGCAGGTTAGCTTAGCCGGCCTCCTCCACCTCCACGACGCTCCCCAATCCGTCTCTTGTAACACCCTCAAATTGTCCCTATGCAAGTTTTAGCGATTTTCGCCAAACCCGCATAGAAACGATTCAAAGATGCCCACCAGGCACTTGCGTGCGGGTGGAAAACGAAGTAATAACATTACACAGTAGTCCACAATGGAACCCACAAAACATATATATACATCAACGACTCAACGAGTCAAGAATACAGATATACAATACAAAGATCCAAATCACCTTGAAAATGATACAGTATCCGAGTACGGATAAGAAGCAAATTGAGCTAAGAGCCCTGAAGAATAACCAATGGCGTCCATAACCCTGCCTAGGCCAAGCCGGAAGGGTAACCCTGCTAACAACGTCGATCTCAAACCTGCTAAAACAAAAGGGGTGCCGACAAAGGGCAAAGGAAAAAGAGGAGCGTCAGTATTGAGGCCAGTACATGGCGAGGCTAGAATTTGGCGGTCCTCGCCTACACAGGTATGGTGGACTGAAGCGGCAGCGCAGCGACACTAAACAACCTATAGAGACTCTGCAATACCGGCGGCTATCAGAGAGAGATAAGAGAGACCTATTCAGGTCCAACCTGACACTAACAACAAACATACCCATCCTGGTATTCTCCCTCGAGACCAAACGAGGAAGTCAAGCCGAGGAAACTCACATGGTTGGAAGTTTTATTTAATCTTTCCATGGTAGTTATCCAACTTACTAGTCATCTCAGATGTAAGTCAAATTATAACAGTAAACTTTAGTTATAGTTGTCTATGATCGAGAAACTGTGCTCCAAGTCATCCATAACCGCGGACATGGCTTTTCGAAAATATTTAACCCTGCAGGGGTGCACCAAAGTATCCACACGCACTTGGACCCTTTTTGCCAGATCAATTAACATACACCCATCGGTATGTCGGCGGGGCCTAAGTCATGACGTTTCCCAGACCCAAAGCAAGTACATGGGAGGCCACCCCACTAAGCTACCCGCAACGAAGTCGGCCGGCTCCAAGGCGGACCTAGGGTTTGTGCCAATGGTTGTAAACGACTAGGAACCCAAAAGTGTGACTGGGCTTGTCGATACCGCGAACACATTCCACATCCTAAACAGTATAGGTGCTCCACGCACAATCTTAAATAAAGCAGTAAAGCATGGCATAAGTACAAAATAGTAATAAAGCCCCAAACTACTTGTGGCCCCCAATACAATACTTTGAAATTAGGTAGTAAGCCGATGGGGGTGCCCACACACCCCACCTGTGGTTAGTGCGCTCGATCTCGGAACATGTGTCAAGAACTCGGGTCCTAGGTGGACACAAGTGTGCGGTTAAGAACCAAATATTTACTATTACCCCACTGGTGCCTCTGCATTATATCTACCATCAACATTAATTCATAAACTGTAATTAGAATCATGATCAGCTCCACCATTAAACATCTGCCAACCTCCCAACAACTGTGGAACATCGACGACGCGAAGCAACACCTGAGCAAGCAACTACGACTCGCAGGGCCAACTGTCTAACAACCAACAGGTAATAGGAGGTGTCCCAGGCAATATAACGGCTGCGGGAATATAACTGGTACGGAACACTAAAGCATCGTGACACGGATAGCAATAGATCAACAGGAGGAAATAAAGACTATAAATGCAAAATAGGTAGAAGGGGAAGGGATGCTCGCCTGGGAAACACTATCGAAGGTTAATATCCGGAGAACTTGTCGATACTCACATCAACTCATCGGCCTAATCCGCGAAGAAGCAAACACTAGAAGAAACACCGGATGCACTATTTAATACTATGGCAGAAGATCCGGCATGATTATGATATGATGCAGATGCGGTGCAATTAGGCAATATTAAGCGGAACCGGGGTCCCGATAATTAATTAAACGGTTCAAGTTATTTAAAACCCCCGCAATTTAAATGTTGTATTAACAAGATAAAACATGACATCGGTTCGCTACACCAATTTAAATGGAGTCCGGAATAAGACAAAGATATCCCGCATAAACACTCCATATTTAATTATGAGGTGAATCGGCATAATGCCCCCAAACCATAGACAGGTATGCATGCATGAACAATTAATATGCAACAAGTTTTATATATAGCAATTATAAAATAGGGGCTCGGGAAAAGGTTCACACATCTGGGTTCGGGAGATCTTGGGTTCCGGGGGTTCGGGGTTCGGGTCCGGGGTCTCGGCGCTCTGTGTCAAAGGCCTCGGGTTCCGTGATGGAGATCTTGGAGTTCGGTGATGGATATCTTGTCGGTGGCGACCTTGGGGTTCCGACTTCTTTGGTTCATGACACTCTTGGTTCCTGCCTCGATGATCCTCGAATTTCATCATACATGTCCGAAGTCGACGTAGACCGTGTGATCTTATCGGGGCCGCCTCGGTCGCATCACCATCTCGTCCTCGAGGTCGCACAAACGGGTCGAACTTGATAGCAGGCAGGGTGACGCTCTCACGAGAAGGAGATCATGGCGACAGCGTGCTGCAGGGAAGAGGCGCGTGGCACATGCCGTCACGCGGTCCAGGTTCGAGCGACGGGCTCCTCGCAGGGTGGCGGGGTCCGGCCACGGGCGCTGTAGAGCACGCTCGGAAAAGAGCAGCACACCGGCGGCACGACAGGGATGCACGGAACCGATGCACGAGGACTTGCGGGCCGGGCCCGTGCGACGGGTGGTTCCTGCAAGCAGAGAGGAGGCTCGACGGGGCCTTCCCGGATAGGGACCTGCAGGTGGCGGTGAAACTCCGGGGCGCCGCCGCGAGATGGGGGGCGCAGGCGACGAGGAGGAGGTGACGACGGGTGCTGCTTCTCGCGGGGAGGGAGCAGAGGCGAGGCGGAGGATAAGGGCCGAGCTCGGTGATGAGGAGGGCGTCGGAGCAGGGCGAGGAGGACGCGCGGGGGGAGCGGACGCGGGGCCGTGACACGCCATGAGAGGGGCAAGGTGGAGCTCGGGCCGAGGGCGGCGCTGCAGAGGCGGCCGCCGGGGGTAGAGACAGTGACGGCGCGAGGGCGACGTGCCCAGGGAAGGCCGGAGAAGGGTGCGTGGCGGCGACGCACGGAGAAGGACCGTGGCGGCGGACGGTGCTGGTCGGCGGCCGACGGACACGGGGGGGAACAGGGTCGCACGGGAGGGAGGAGGCGCGATTGGCGGCAAGAATGCGGCCTGAGGAGGGGGATGCGGCGAGAGAAGGGGCACGGGAACAGAGGCACAGGGGCAGGCTCACGAGAGGAGGTGGGTCGGGAGTTGCTTGGGGAGAGGCCGAGGGAACCGCGGCGGTGGGGGTGGAGCTTGCTACAGAGAGAGGCGTCGGTGGCTCGGGGACGGGACCTGCCGCGGCGGCGAGGAATCGTGGGAGCGAGAGCAGCGGGTCACGGTGTTGGGGACGATGCGGGGTGGTGGAGTTGCGTGGTGGGGAAAGAGAGACGGGCCAGGGGTGGTGGGACCGCGTCGGGTGGCGTGTGTGTGTGTGCGACCAGGCGCCTCAGGTGGTGCCGCAATGTGTGAGTAACGCTGGGTGAGGGGGTGGGGAGGCGGCACTAGGGACGTGGCCTGGTGGGAGGTGGGGCTAGCAGGCGGTAGGTGGCGGGGTGAGAGGAGTTTGGCTTGTGGTTGGTGGTGGCTGCTGGTGTGGTGGAGGGAGATTTGGTGGTGGCGATCGTGGTGGAGGAGGCCTGTGAGGAGTCGGCCTGGTCGGTGGTATGGGCAGGAAAAGAGACGGAAGGCGGGAGTTGGAGAGGGAGTAGGTAGGATTAGGGTTAGCTGGTTGGGTAGGATAGGATTTTGGGTTTTTTCTTGGTTTTTCTTGGGGGTGGCCGGCTGGGTCGGTTCGGCCCGGTTCGGCTGCCCCCTAAAAATAATATAATTATTTTATTTGTTTAAAACGGGGCTTTTGAAATCCGTTTGTAGACGAAACAAAATATTCCGGCCAAGCCCGGGTTTTGTATTTGAATAAAGACGGGGCTTATTTAGAAAAACAAAATAGGTTTTCGAAAATAGTTTCAGACAAACAGATGCATGCTGATGACGATGCTCAAATGCAATGTGGCATGATGACATGAGCATACGGTCATGATGATGCAATGCACAAAAACACAGCGATTTTCTAGTAGTGGTTTTAGCGGGATGCCACATCTCCTCAGCGCCATTCACCTCCACAATGTTGCCCTTCCCCGACATAGCGGAGGGCACCACCGATTCCCAGGTAGGCCGGCAAGGGAGACTCAGCCCACCCCGAATTAACTACATCGCTACCTCACCATTGCTTCTCCCGGCCAGCTTCACCAGTTCTCGGCTGGGCCTCGTCTCCCAGCAGGCCCACCGTGTCACCGCCTCCCGCCTAGGCCCTTTACTACCCTAGCACCTTAAGACGAGTCAGACTCCACCTCGGCTGGGCCTTCATTGACCCAGCTGGGCCGAATCAAAGTATCCTGGCTGGGCCCTTTGCTCTCCTTCAGACCGAGTTACCTACTCCCCAGGACGAGTTTCACTTCACCAGGCCGAGTCTCCACTTCACCCAAAGCACCTTGGCTGACATAAATCACCCCAGGTTCCCTATTATTCACCCCCAAATGCTTCCCCAACCCCTACATCGACACACCATGAGGCCAGGTCAAGCCCTTCAACCACATGCCAGTCTTGGGACGCTGCTGTCTCAGACTGGCATGTGCAACATCGTTACATGCGAGATGCTCCCAGGTTCTCTGGGATGCTCCCTCGTAAGTCCAATATGCCCTCGGTATCTCGGGAGATGCTATAGGATATGCTGGGTATCTTAGGAGATGCTATGGAATATGCTCCCTGGTTCTTAGGAAGAGATAAGATTGATGACTCAAGATGCCAAGGACTAACACTACAGGACAAGCCAAAGGACTGACATACCTGACAAGGCCCATGCCTTGTCAGTTGACCAAATCTAGGCATGTGAGACATATCTTGTCCCCTGGGCTCCCCTTTATAAGGAGCACTAGGGGGTCGATCCAAGGAGGCCCCGAGGGACTCCTCCCTTGTATGCTCGATAGGAGCACCCCTTCTTCCTCCTCTGCTCTCCCAGAGAAATCCATTAGAGGCATAGTGAATATAGCTCAAAGAGCACCATTGTAACCATAGAAATTGGCCAAGTCATATAAGGTCTAGATGCATGAGTAGATGTTTTATCTCACTAGGAGAGCCTCGAACCTGGGTATATCATGTCTCTTTGTGTTCTTTTGTGTGCGGTCTTCATTGCATCATCCCTCCCCGGATTCCTCCAGTATCCATACGGCCCCAACTTAAGCCTACCACATGCATCTGCCGTGACACCACCGCGACTGTCCCCACTTGCTGATGCCGCTACTGCAAGTCTCCAAACACCATGCTCACATGACCATGTGTCGGAGTAGCCCACATGTCATGCCTGTACGCAGCCAGTGAAGCAAAATCTTCAATGCATCCAATACACCTCTCCGCCTTTTCTTCATGTCCTCCGATCGCAGCCACCATGATATTCTCAGACTCTATTAATTATACTATGCTTTAAGCCTGGTAACATGCAAGAGCAAAGATGCCATCTGCCCATCTATGTGTGACTACCAATTGGGCCTATTCTTTTGTCGAGCCCATTCTTTTGTTGGTCGTTTTTTACTCTAACTTTCACTTGTCCGCATGCCTACAAATGGTCCTGATTAATTTTGACCAACGAGCCAGTCGGTGGTTGGTTTATCTTGGACACGTGATTTTTTTAAAAAGCTCTAAAACACCATAGAAATTGATTATATTCATCGATTGTCCTGTAAATTTTAATTAAATGTAATTACATACATGGATAACTAGTGTTTTATGCTTTGGTCAGTTGTCGAGACCGTCCTCCCTGAGAAATAAGGTGTGAGAAGGACAAGAGTGACGATATGAATTATGACACCAAATAATAAATATATACGCATCACGACCAGATGTGTCGCAAATTAAATCATCCATGAGTGTGTGCAATAGGCACACAATGCAACAACGTTGTGCATGCAGCGCAGCGAAGCGTGCCTTTTTCTAGTACCATGGAAATCTATAGGTAGACATGTCCACGGTATACACATAAAGCGAAATTTCGCGCAGCGCCCTCTTGAAGTTGTCCGGACTGATGTACGGACATGCACAACTAGAGCCCCTCTGATCCAGAGATACATGAGCGTTACGACAATCCAATTTAGATCTTCGACGGAGAATTCTATAATTCGTTGGTGGCCAAATCAAGGTAAATTCTAGGGTCTCCACCTTTATTGATGCATGCCAGCAACATACACGCTGACAGTCCGATCTCCTCCACCGGCAAGCAGCCCCAAGGGCTAGAGCGGTAGGAGATGAGTGCCCATGTCACTCGAGGTCTCTGCCTGAACGCCATGACCGCGGGCACGTAATGTTAGGCCGTTGTCTCAGTGCAGATGTGAGGTTGCGCCTCTGCGACGCCATCGCAAGACCTCACCACCGCAATAGGTCTGCTCTAGCACCGCCCACGCAACCATTTTGGCAGTACAAGTGTATAACCAACATCACTCGGGGCCGCCATCCTGACTCCCAAGCTTCGCCGCCAACATCCACATCGTGCAAGGTCGCTACACATCGTTGATGATCGGCTCAACACGTCGATCTCGTTGGGGAACCCCAAGAGGAAGGTATGAGGAGCACAACAACAAGTTTTTCCTCAGTTATGAAACCAAGGTTATCGAACCAGTAGGAGCAAGGAAACACATCCAAGGTGTTGTTTCCAACTTGGAATCCTGCACAACACAACCACAGAACTTTGCCCCCAATTTACAATGAGGTTGTTAATCTCACCAGTTTTGCTGAAAACAAAGGATTAAACGTATTGTGTGGAAAAAAGTAAAAGCTTGCAAAAAGTAGACAGAAAACAGTAAACAGTTGTAGATTGATGGTAAAAGAAAGGACCGGGGTCCATAGTTCACTAGTGGTGGTTCTCCTTAAGATAGATGACATGTTGGGTGAACAAATTACAGCGAGACAATTGATAAACATCGAGAAAGCATACATGCATATACTATTCATCTTGACTCCTATGAGATTTGATTGGGCATTACAACATTATACATAGACCGTAATCCAATTGCATCTATGACTAATAATCCATCTTCAGGTTATCAATCCGAACCCCCTCCAGTATTAAGTTGCAAGCAACAGATAATTGCACTACGCATTGCGTGTAAAGTAAACAATACGATTGTTCTATGAACAAAGGATTGTTGTTTTCTCCCTAGTAGCAACATCACATCTAGTACCTTAGAGATTTCTGTCATTTCCCCAGATTACTAGAGGCATGAACCCACTATCGAGCATAAATACTCCCTCTTGGAGTTGCTAGCATCTACTCGGCCAAGATATCTATTAATAACGGAGAGCATGCAAGATCACAAATAACAAAGACATGATAGAATGAATAATCAATCTGAAATAGCATCTTAATATCCATCGGATCCTCGCAAACACAACATGTAGGATTACAAATAGATGATCTTGATCATGAACGGAGCTCACAAGATCTAGACATGGTAGCACAAAGGAGAAGAACCAACCATCTAGCTACTACATGGACCCGTAGACCAAGGATGAACTACTCACGCATCACACCGAAGGCTTGCATGGTGATGAAGAAGGCCTCCAGGGTAAATTCTCCCCTCCGGCAGGGTGCCGGGAAGAGCTTCAGATCCCTCACGATCTAGGGATGGAGATGGCGGCTATAGACTCTTTCGTTGAATTTTGATCGGGTACTTAGGGTTTCTGTATCGGAGGCATATTATAGGCGAAAGGGGAGGCCGAGGGCGTGCTCTAGGTGGTCGCACCACCCCCTGGCGCGGGCTAGGCCTGGCCGCGCGGCCAGGTGGTGTGGCCGGCCCCTGGCCCCTCTCCGTATCGTATTCTGGCTCCATGTCCCCCTCGGTGAAATGCTGACTTTGGCTTTTGTCCCGTCCAATTCCGAGAATATTCATTTTCTAACTTTCCTGGAACCAAAATCAGCAGAAAATAGGCAGCTGGCACTGTGGCATCTTGTTAATAGGTTAGTCCAAGAAAGTGTATAAAAAGTACTCCAAAGTGTGGACAAAACATAATAAAGTAGATAAAAACCAAGCATGGAACATCAAAAATTATAGATACGTTTGCAACTTATCAATATCCCCAAGCTTAACTCCTGCTCGTCCTCGAGTAGGTAAGTGATCAAAAGAAAGAATAATTTTTGAGGTGACATGCACCATCATAAACTTGATCAAAGTATTTGTAAAACATTGATAGCTGGGATCATAGTACTTCAACATAGCATGAAAGATAAACTTCTAACAATAAAAACATAGCAACTATGTTGCAACATGAAAAAGCACAAACAAAAGATTCATGAATAACAATGCTTTGCAAGATGTTTGTTTGTTTCACATAAAGAAAACATAGCATAGTGGCATTCAGCTTGTCCCTCATAGAGTAGCAAACATAAGTGCATAGGACACCTTCAAAGTTTATAAGGGCGACTAGATACAAATAGTTCAAGAACAAGCAATATCAAAGTTATGCATCAATCAACAAGTCTTGGGACAATGCACATAGAACTAAGAATGGCCACTATGCTCTCTCAATAGGTGCATAAAGATAGAAGGTGGAGACTCAACATAAAAGTAAAAGAAAGGCCTTCATAGAAGGAAGTAGGGATTCAAGTCTCATAAAGAGCTTCCAAAAATTATGGTACTTATTAGCTTTCAGCTCTCATTGCCCCTATCATAAGCATCTTGAAGTGATTAAGGTTAAAGTGAACAAACTATGGAGTATATGCTTGACAAAGTATAAGTTGGCAATCTCATGTCCCTTGAATACGAGGGCCGCTCCTCATGCTACTCAAGTTTAGTTACCGGTAAGTTCTTATCATAGTAAGTACATGTGTATCATAGAGAACCGCCAATGAGGTACCCCTTGCCTGATGATATAGAAGAATCCCCATATCAAAATGACAAGGCAAGCAGACAACGAGCATCTCAGCAATCTTCTTATTTACTATGGTAAAATGGTGCTTTTTTCTCTATTTCCTCTTTTCATAATCTCTTTTTTTTCTTTCTCTTTTTTTCTCAATATAGGACTTTTTTATAAGAAGAATGCTTCATAGACAGCTCATTATGGTTACGCTGCAGGTTTCCACCATGATTAGGCATGGATTAGACCGGCGGCCTAGGCGTTTCTCTAACACACATACATAACTCTATGGACTTACAAGCTCCCCTTTCATTTCACACCGACGACATCCATAGACAAAAGAGCATGATATCAACTAGGTACAAAGTACAAGTGCAATGTTGAAAGCGTTCCCCATGACAGCATGGTTCTGCTAATCCCCAACATATAAGTGCATGCATATACAACATAGACGACACAATGGTTCAACTTTATTAAGGGCAAGAAAAGTAAAGCGTGCCATCTAGTTCGTGAGAGCTTTAATCACTAGTTTTCTCATAACAAGTTTAATTCGGAAGGTAGATAAAAACACGAATATACTTGGAATAGCAAATGCTAATAGGTAGGTATGGTGTACTCACAGAAAACATCGGTAGCCGGTTGTAGCAGCGCCGCTCGCCTTTGTAGCATCGCCGGTGGCCCCTTGTTCCAACTCCGGTGGCTGGCTGTAGCAACGATGCTAGCCCATTGTAGCAGCTCCGGTGGCCGGCTGTAGCACCGCCGATGGCCGGTTATAGCACCGCCGCCAGCCCTTGTAGCAGAGCTGGTGGCCGGTTGTAGCAGCGTCGCATGGGGACGCAGGTAGCATCCACGGGCGTCGCATGTAGCAATGGCGAGCACCGCATGTAGCATCGGCGGGCGCCTGAGGTAGCAACGACGAGCGCCGACTGTAGCATCGGCGGGCGCCGGAGGTAGCAACGACGGGTGCCACGGGTAGCAACGGCGAGCGCCGTTGTAGCATCGACGGTCGCCGCAGGTAGCAACCGCGAGAGCCGGAGGTAGCAACATCGGACGTCGCAGGTAGCAACGGCGAGCGCCGGTCGCCGGAGGTAGCAACGATGGGCGCCGCGGGTAGCAATTCCTCCCGTTGTGGGTAGCATCGCCGGCTACCCCTTGCAGCAGCAACGCCCCGGGTTGGGAAGCAAATCCGCCCGCAGCTGGAAGCATCGTAGGTTGACGACGAGGAGCATCTCCGGCAGCCGACGGGAAGCATCACCGCCGTCTCCCCATAGCAGTACCTCCGGTGGCCGCGAGGGATGGGGGCATCTTGATCGACGCGTGGTAGGCGAGGAGCAGGGGCGACACATCGGGGGAGGAGCAGGGGCGGCACATCGGGGAAGGAGCAGGGGCGACGCACCAGGGAAGGGGCAAGGAGGCGCATGGCAGAAGGAGCAGGAGTGGCGCCATGGACTTTGGATGTGGAGAACGAGTGGAAGAGAAATCCCGTCGCATGTGAGGATAAGATGGTAGTGGTGGTATGTGTCGCGCCTGAAGGAGGACACGCGTCAGCTAGATAAGCCGGGGGATGCGATACGCGCGATCCCCCGGGATAAGCGTATCATTTTCCTTTGGTGGGAGGATAAAATGGTCTAAAAATGTGTTGGACCGGGAGAAACAATCTGTTCTTTGTTATTAGGTATAGATATAGATATAGATAAGTACTAGCACACATACCTGTGCGTTGCAACAGGAAGTGCCGCTTTATGCATCCAGCGACACCCGTCACACGTGCGCCATGCCAGCAAAGGCATACACTGCCATCGCCACCTCACCCTACTCCAGTAAGGCCTTTTCCGACCTTCTCCTTCCTGGGGCTGATAACTATTGGGGGGAGGAGTTAGTATGCGGATGTGCAAAATCTGTTTGATCATCCACCTCTCAACACTAACATAAATAATAGGTATAATAAATTACACTAATTATGCACATTTCGAAGTCTCCAATGTAGTAGGAAGGTACTATATGTTTTCAGAATATGCAAAAAATGCTTATTTGGGAATTAAAATACTCCCTCCGATCCATATTAGTTGACTCGAAATTGTCTAAATTCGGATGTATCTAGAAATTGACCCACCAGCATGGCATTGACACAAGATCTTTCTATGGGAATTTCTACAATTTTTTGTTGAATTTTTAATCTCCAAATAAATTAGATGTCTTGGCCACTAAACTCTCTTTTATTCCATACTTGTTCGAGGTCTTCTTTTCACTCTCATCCAAGCTCATAGCACCATGCAGGTGGGCTCACCAACTATCAATATCATATTTTAATTATGCAAAGTCCTCTCGTTGCATGTCAAGGATCTCCGTTTAATCAGGCTGAAGCCATATTCCGAGTACTCTCTCTTTTCTCTGTTTTCAAACGTTGGCCCAAGGCACCTGCGTGTCATCGCAACACGTTGGATTTTATTTTCCAAACCGAGACGATGGGGCAGTTGCTAGTTGATCATGATTGCTTGCCGATATTCCAAGACCTGTAAACGTATATGAACGGGTGGTAGTAGGTGTAACTGAACGAGGTGGGACTAATTCAACACAAATCCTTTGCGTCCTCTCTCTCTTTTTCTAATTTAATTAATACTCCTATTTTTTGCTGATTCCGTAGAGCCCACTCCACACCATCAGAAAAATTCCGGTAGAAAGCCCACCTGCCAAAGTTTTGAAACGTGCTGGCAGCCCAGCAACAACTCAGATGTGAGGACATTACGGAACGAACATGTCACTTCGGATAAACGAAGCACATAACGGCCGGTGGTGATTTTTTTTTTAAAATGTTTTATTACTCGTGGGTTGGTTTAACGTAACTCAGTGAAAGGGTAAATTAGTCAAAAAAAATGTTGGACCGAAAGAAACAATCCGTTATTTTTTTTTTGACAATCAATACCACGTTATATTCAAAGTAGCAAATAGTACATGGTAGAGATACATAAGCTGACTCCATCGATTACAAAATAAAGTCTAAAAGAAACTAGCAAATCTTCGAGGTCTTCAATCTCTTTCTTCTTTCAAGACATAATCTTGCACTTCTCTAAAGGCAGCCAAACGCTAATAAATATCGAACCATAACCCTGTAAATACCAATGAAGGTTCTCCCATGATTTTTGAGCCGCAGTGCCAAGGCTACGTGCACGCGCGCAACCATTAAGGTAATCAATCAACACCGGCAAGAGATCTAACACAAGTATTCCAGGGAAAATTAACCGAACAGCCTGATCGACGTCGCTGGCGAACCGAGAGTACGAATCACCATTGTCGAGGACGTAGCAGCCGGGACAAATATTGCGAGGATAATCCTCCTCGCGACAACCATGAGAAAAAGTCCAAAATCGATCCGGTGAAGGAAGATCCGAAAGACTGTACCTATAGAAACTTAATCTTTCAACACCACCATTGACGCCGGGAAAGAGATCTCGTCGTCGAACGATATGCCGAAGATCACTTATTGTAGACGATATCATCTCCATTAAGAAGATGACAACCAAAACACTAATCTAATCTTAAAAACACTACTTTTACTGAAAACTCCACCCATAGATCGGGTTCCCCACCCCTCCGATGCCGGCGAGACCGGCCGAAGGAGGGGGAACCGATCTATGGAGGAGGCGGAGATGCTGTGGCTAGGTCAGGAGAGGAGGCGGCGGCTGAGAGGACCATATATCCGTCATTTATTATTAGGTATAGATAGATATAGATATAGATATCAGTCTCAATTTGTTTTTCCATATTTTGAATCTTAGAAATATATTTTTGATTTAAAAAAAAGATAACTGGTGCCATGCGCCATGCCCATGTGCACGCTCCACTAAATTCGTATGCATACTCTCCCTCAAAATAAATAAATTCGTATGCATACTCTTACTCCAAAACCTACCCAAACCCCAGGACCCCGAATCTCCACGAAACCGCCGCCCCTAACCCCCATCTCCACCGGCGGCGAGGAGAAACCTTGCCGCGCTGCCACAGAATGCCAGCCCCCGATGGTTATGATCTCCGCCATGGCGGCGTAGAAGGCCCCTCCTTGCTACACATCGCCATTCCCCCCCACGCTCCAACTCCACCGCCCCTGTGCCCCTCATCCCCGCCCCAACCAGTCCCGCCGCTTTCCTTCCGCCACCTCTCACCCTGCGCCCGCTGGTCTGCTTGGGTCGCCGCGGCCCTCTCCGACCCCGGGTTCGCGCCCGTCCTCCGCTCCGCCGCCATCTCCGACGCTGTCGCGGCCTCCACGGCCGCCGTCATCCTCGACCGCCACGCCCTGTCTGCGCTCCTCTCCCTCTGGCATCCGGACTCACACACATTCAGCCTCCCCGCCGGACCCGCCACTTTCTCGCTCGAGGACGCACTCGTCCTTGCCGGCTTGCCCCCGTCTGGTGCTCCACTGGACCGGCTCCTCACTCCCACCGAGGAGGACATCCGCACCCGTTTGGTAGTGGAGAAGGAGAAGATTAAGGAACTCCACCCGTGCGCCCGCAAAGCCCGGCGTGTGTCCGCGGAACTGTGGCTCGAGTGGTTTGACAGCAGAATCCGACCCGGTGAGGACGATGAACTGCGGCGTCTCGGGTTCCTTGCGTATTGGCTAGCATTCTTTGTCACCCCTAGGCTAAGCTCAAAGGGCTGTGAGCTACCAGACTGCGTGTTTGCACTTGCCGCACGGCTTAGTCTTGGTGAGCGCATTGCGGTTGGGCCGGCGGTGGTAGCTAATCTCTACGCCGAGATGGATAGGATTATTACTTCTCGGGTGGAAGAGGGTGTAAGTGGGCGTGTGGATGTCTGGGCACCGCTCTGGCTGCTGCAAGTGTGGATGTGGGAGCGCTACAACTGCCTGCGACCGCCGGAGTTGAGAGCACCGGAGTTCCCTGTCTCGAATGTCCGAGTACTCTATTGGACTCGGCGGAGGAGGAAGACCACAGAAGAGGAGTCTTTACGTGTTCTGCAGGAAGAGGATTGTTTTGAATGGAGGCCTTACCTGCACAATTTGCTCAACTGGACTGAACCTGAGTGGTTCAGCAAGGAAACTGTGTTGGTGAGCTCCATAGGTAAGCATATGCCCGAGTGGTTGGAGGATTACATTGCAATTATCAGACAAGCGGTGCTGACTGGATTGTATGGTGATGGCATGGGTACTTCGGCAATGTACAATCCCCATATTGCTGCAAGGCAGCTTGGTTATGATCAGGACGTCCCCTTTCCTATTGTCCATGGGTTTAAGTCCAAGGGAATCAAGGTGTGGGTACCTGGTACCTGTAGACGCGGGATTGCTAGCAAGGAATATGTTTCATGGTTGAATGGGCAGTTTGTGAGGCGCCAGGAAGCTGACCAATTTGTTAGGTCACAAAAGGAAAACTGTGCTAGTTCATTTCAACTGAATTCACGTGATATGGACTGCAGTGCAACGGTGGTGAAAAGAAAGAATGGAAAGAAAAGACGAGATACACTCTCCGAGAATGGTGACATGAATAAGAAAAGCAAGGTATCCTGCAAGGAGTGCCATCTCCAAGTATATGATGACGGACCTTCCGTGGTGAGTTGTGCGGAGAAGAAGTCCTTACAATTTGATGGCAAGAAATACTGTGGTCTCCAAAAAGACCCTAATTCTTACATTAATAATCAGGATGAAACGACAGAGCTTGAGAATGATGATGAATGTATTGTCATTAAATCACGTGATAAGAAATGCGAAGTAATAAACCTCGACGATGATGAGGAACAGAGTATCTGTGATCCTGGAGATAATGATGGGCAGCTAGTCCTGGAGCTAGAAGAGTTTGTGCGTTGTGGGCTTTTCTCACAATGGGAGGAAAGCTCGGATGAAGATGAAGGAGGTGGAAGAAAGCAACAGATGCCGAAGAATAGCAACATTGACCCTTATGCTGAAGCAGCCATGAGGGAGTACCCTCTCTTCTTTGTGCTCATTCCCCAGAGACCACATTACAGAGGGTTGGCGAACAAGGATGACTCTCTACGAGATCTGGCCTGCAGTGGAATGTGGTTATTGCTGGTTGGCTTGGCTAAGGAGGTGCTTAAGACATCATGTGATACAGATCCTTCAGATGTTGCGTATCTGATGAAAAAAGCTCGGCGATTGGAACAAAATGGTTTCAATGTGAATCATTTCATTGCTCGATTGAAGGAGCCACAGACCCGACTTAGGAAGCTTCAGGATTCCAGGGCAAGACTTGAGGATGCCCGAACCAAGGAGCAAGAATCAAAAGGTGTTAAATCACTTTCAAGCCATCTGAGTAATCTGAAACACAACATACTAACAATGGAGAGGGATTTGGATGAAAAAAAGCAAGCTTGTGGTGCATCTGTGCATAATGAGTTGAATGAAGGAATTGATCTTGTCAGCTTGGAGAAGAAAGTAGAAGCTGCTGAAAAAGATTGTCAGGCAATGAAGGATGAAGTGGCTGCAATGAGACTGAAATACACAGATCATTGACAGTTGGTCTACAAATCATAGTCACTGGATTCACAATATGAACCTGGTAGCAGATTCACCAAAATTGACCGATTTTAGGTTACGGGTTCAGGTTCTAGTGGAACTTAGAACAGGTGATATACTGCAAAACACAAGCCCTGTAATGTGACTTGGTTGAAGCATGTTTCTTGTTTTTATTCAAAGGGGCTATTTTGTTGGTGGAATTGTGCTTTATTTCTGATGTAGAGCTTGGTCATTACTTATTTTGCATGGATCAAGCAGGCTTATTCATTGAATATAGACATTAACTTTTAGAGCACAGTACTGCATTTTGTCTTTATGATTTTCTGACCATGTTTAAATTTTAAATGCTTAATCAGTCAAACCCCCACCCGAGCTTGTGTTGTATAAGTAAGGTGAGTGATCCAACACGTAATTATCAGATTGCCACCAGGTAATTATTGGATTGTAATTCAAATTAAGAAAATTTTGTTAGAGCATCAAAATTTACATTCTTTATGTTAATGAGCATAACTCTGCAGCCTTCCATTCTGCAGCTTATTCATTGAAGTGAAGGTATAAAGCCTCTGCACTACTTTGAGGATGCAAAGGGAAGTGTGTTTCTTACCTGAGGATATTTATAACCTTCTTTATGCAAAAGCCTCTTAAATAGGAAGCAGAGTAAATAAGTCAAAACAGATAACTTTACGTATTTACGACTAGTTATAGACACATAACATAGGTATCTTGTTCTGGGGTAACTATACTTGCAAGAATCCCAGTGCTAGTTGCACGAATTACCAATGGTAATAGCTAGAAGAATGGGGAGCTAATCTAGACTGGACACCTCAGCCCTATAGCTACAGCCATCCAATCTTTGTTGCATGTCACTAGAGGCTGTTTGATGTTCATGGCAAGACCTTCATGTGCCCTCACAGTGCCGTATCACACTTTCATCTGTCTGTTTCGCACTGCTAGCTGACGCTGGGCCCTGTCATACTCGGTCCTGTGTATCAGCGCCTGTCCGTGCCATGTCGTGTGGAGAAAGGGCTCCCTACTCCGATGATACACTCACGCTCCTTTTTTCTCCACTTTTACTACTTGCTATTGTTCCATTTACATGGGCCTGATACATCAGTTGTGTCATGTCCGCAGCATGGCGGCGGCAGTATGATGTTTGACGACGACTTCTGCCTGGACATATAACCTTCCCGGTACCTGCTCGCCGTGAGTGCCTTCTCGCGGGTTCCAGTGTTAAGCAGGCCCGTGTTTCAGCTAGTTGGTTGCTCAGCCGTACTGGTGCAAATCTACAGCAAGGAGGTGTCATGGGTCTGCATAGATGGCATGGTGGCGGTGACGCGGCTGCCAACCCTTCCTGGGGAGAGAGGCCTCCCTCTACCTGCTCACTCAGGAGTGGCTCCACTCCGGCTCTGGTACGATCGTCACCAGGCATACAAAGTTACAAACCCATACCATGGTAGCCACAGTGCTCAGCTTGGCCGTCTCGGTACGGCGGAGAATGCAGCGCCCGGGATAGCATATCTTTAGCCAGGTAGCTCGCTGTCTCTTCCTCTCACCCTTCACTTAATTCATGATGTGCCTGCTCTCATCTGTTTCCTCTCCCTGTTCTTCCTCCTTTCCCGGAACAATTCACTGTCCCTGATCCCCTTTGTTTGTTGTTTCCAGATTTTGTGCGAGGGGCTAGGATGGCTGCGCGAGCTGGTTTTGGGGGTGTTCGTTGAGATCAGCAGACAGCAGCTCATTGTGGGTCTAAGGATTTGAGGTGCTTGGTTCAGATTTCTTGTTTGTATCTCTTTTTGCTGTGTCTTTTTGCCTCATGTTTTTCTTTCGTGTCCTGGTGCTGCAGGTGGAGTCTATGTTGCTGGCGGTAGTGCTTATCCGAGCCGCAGTTGGTGATTTCAAGAGGTGGTTTGGGTGTTTTGGCTCTGTTGCCTCGGTTCCTTGGTTGCTAGGCTGCCTCCTGCTTCCAAGTGCTGTTCCTGAAGACAGTTAAGAGGGTGCGACTCTCTTCTGTTTTCAGGGTCCTCAAAACTTAGGTGCTTGGTTTGCTTGTGTCGTTCATGCCATTCAGGTGATCTGTTCTACTATATTTTATCTTCACTACTGTTACCATGTGCCCTGAGGTCTATTCAGCGTGTACCCTTGGCAGGGGGTTCTCCATATTCAATATGTACATTGCTGGTTGTTACCTTGTTCTTGCCATTTCTAATTTATTTTATATTGTTGATTGCTATGTCTATTTTCACCTGTATGCCTTTCTTTTCTTCTGCCTGCTGGTGAGTCTTTAGCCCCGTGTTGTGAAGAGAAAGGGTGAACGATTGTGGTACCTCATGGACTTCGGAGATTCTTCTAGGTTTACTTCAGGACTTCAGTTGCATTATTTTGTTAATGGGGTGTAGATAATTCCACTTAGTTTATCTTTCTGTATTACTGATGCCTGTTTCATTGGTCTTGTATTAGTTCTCACTATTCAGCTGACATGAATAAAGTCCATGTTCTGAAATTTCCAGCACAATTAAGACATCATATATAGGGAGGCAACATTATCTTGTGTCATGCTTCATATGCCAGAGCTTGGCTAAGACTGGGATCCCTTCTTTGCCCTAGATGTGTTACATGTTTCCTTTGCTGGACCTTGGCTAAGATCGAGGGAAACTATATAATCTTTGCAGCGTCTTGAATATCCTTTTGGTTTGCTTTTCCATTGTCTAAGTTTGCTTAAAACTTGGTCTCTGTCGATTGGTACTTACGCCATGGAAGGAGTCCATGTTTCAGAATTGCCCGCACAATCAAGAGATCCTCTATAGGAGATTTTTTTTTTGTCTATGTGTCATTCTCGCTACCTATGGTGCCTGTTCAGGTAACTCAATGTTGTCCCATATATTAAAATAAATAGGACTGGGCTGTTGTGTAGCTCTTTCGTCACTTAGATCCTGCTTTGGCTCATGCAGTCATGCTGGTGGCCTGAGTTGTAGCTTCCCTAGGTGCTTAGACTATGACGGTTAGGTATTTTAGTTTATTATTATAGAGCAGATTTTAGTACACATCTGTTAGCTCACATTTGCATGCTTATTTGAACCAATTTAGCGTGGCACCCCGCCTGTTTATTAGTTATAGTTATCAATTAGTGTTGATGCTTGTTACATATTAGGATGGCTACTAAGTTCCCACTTGATTTTTCTTCCTATATCTATGCTCAGATTTGTCAAGTGTGTTGTTTTGCTTTCCCATAAAAAAGGTGTTTCAGACCACCCGTATCTTCTCTTTTAGATGGAAAGTCATTTGGGCAACTAAATGTAGTACCAGAATGTTGATACTAAATAACAACACCGGTAGTTTGTCCATAAGAACCTAACTACTCCCTCCGTTCAGAAATATAAGACGTTTTAGTTTTGTGAACCGAATGTATCTAGACGTCTTTTAGTGTATATGTTCGTAGAGGTTCGGAGTGAACCTATACACTAAAAAGAATCTAGATACATTCATTTCACAAAGCTAAAATGTCTTATATTTCTAAACGAGGGAGTACTAAATAACAACACTGGTAGTTTGTCCAGAAGGACCTAACTACCTCCACTGCAGCGACCCGAGGGGTGAAACCCTAGATCCCCTTGTCCTCTCCCTCAGCCTCCTACCCCATCCACCGCCGTCGCTGGGCAAAGCCCGTGCATCAGACAGTGGTGGCGGGGTCCTTCCTCGCGCCCGTGGGGTGGTGGCGGCGCCCAGGCCTTGCAGTTCGTTGACACGGCGTGGGGGCTGGCTATGGCGGCGGTGGCCTTCGAGGCGGTGTCGTAGCGTAGCGGCTGCCGATCTGGTGCGCCTGTGCCCGGATCCGGCTGTGTGTTCAGCCGTCTCCTCCTCCTCCCCCCGCTCCTTCTTTCCCCAACCCAGCCTGCGGTGCGATTCCGGCTGGTCTGGTGGTGAGGGTGAGCTCTTGGGGCTACATCGCACGGAACCCACCTGTTGGTGTTCGTGAGGCGGCTCCCCACGGTGAAGTCGTGGCCCGAAAGGCCACGCGCGACTATGGCTGGTGTGGTGTTGTCCTGGACAGCTGCTGCCCGGCTGCAGGGGTGGGGTAGAGCGGAGGGTGCTGGCTCTGACGCTGCCGACTGATCCTGCGCTACGTGCTGTGGATGGTTGGCATGTGAAGTGAGGGGTTTGGCTTTGCTGGCTGGGACAGGCCTCGCACCGGCTGGAAAGACCAGGGGTCGTAGGTTCTTCAGGAGAGGAGGTGTGCTTGATTGCCAGCGCGCGGGTGGTCTGTGTGTGGCGGAAGGCGGACACTGGCATTTGGCGTGATGGGTAGCCGGCACGCACGCAAGCATTGGCTCCAATCCGGTGGCATCATGTGGTTTGCAGCTTTGTAGCTGGCACCTCGTTGACTCTAGCCTCAGGTGTCCTCTGTGTGCTCGAGCGGCCGTGGAACTGGGCTCCTCGCTACAGTTGCAGCTTGTTCGATGCACAAGCCCCTCGACCGCAAGCTAGCCCCTTTAGAGCAAGTACAATAAGGCCTACTCAGCAGGCTATAGCAATTGCAACGTCACCAGAATCCTACGTGGAAGAGTGAGAAAAGAGGAGAGAGGAGAGCGGGCGCTCTGTCTATCGCCTGGCTGTAGCACACGCATCGATGGAAAAGAGCTCGCGTGCAGCCGGTATGCTAGCGCTAGGCCGACGCTTCCTTATTCCTCTAGATCCCGTGTGTCCCATCCATCCCCGCACCAAATCCATCTCTTTTGCGCCAAATCTCTCCGCAATTCCTACAAATCGAGGATCCCACGCCAAATCCAATCCCAATCCACGAAAATCGTCCCCAATTAGCCACTCAAGAACCCTAGACGGCCGGCCCGCCGCCGGCAGCGCTGCAAGATGGCCAGAAAACAACCAGTCCAGCCCCCAACAGCCCAGTCTGTCCCACTGCAAATAGCTCACCATGTCCCGCTACCGGCCATCCCTCACCTGGCTCATGGTTACCACCACGCCCACAGCAATCCATGTCGGCTCAAGCCCCGTGGTGGACACAGCCCGCTGGAATTGGAGGGTCAGCACACCATACAACCATGGCTGGGAATCTTGAGGACTACGATCTACAAGCTTGGTATGTGCTATTGGCTCCCTTCTTGGTAAATTAATCATGTGGAGTACTAATTTTCTTCTAGCTTATTGAATCTAATACACACGACTTGTAGACTTCAAAGTACACTTTGTAGCATTGTAGTATTGATTAGGACAGTGATGGCTTTATTGATAATGATAATACTGACGACCAAAATCTGTGACGGGGCTTGTTGTGCTGATTGCAACATACTGCTTGATTATTTCCGTGCTGGGTTATGTCTGTTTATAGTACTAAAAAATCGCTAAGGATTATGTATTCATGCTGCAAGCTATTTCTAATCCTAGTATGCAGATGATTATGTACTTTGTTTTTTAGTTCTGGACAGATTCAAGTGGTTGGTAGGATATGCTATATACTCCCTCCGTCTTGAAATAGATGTCGTAAAGTTGTCAAAAATTGGACGTATCTAGACACTATTTAGACACTAGACATCCAAATTTAGACAAATTTTCGATATCTATTTCGAGGAGGGTTACTAAAAATTATAGAAGTCAATTTACCATTGGTATACATAGACTTATTTCAATGTTGGTTGACTAACTGATCTTACAATTATTTATAAGATAGTGAACTGATCTTACAATTATTTATAAGATAGTGAACTGGTCTTACAATTATTTATAAGATAGTAAACTGTTTGATCATGTATTATTGGTTGAGCAGGGGAGTGGATTCACCCACCTGGTGGTTTCCTTAGTTTCTTTAAGAACACAACAAGCCCCACACAAGCTGTGAGTAATGGGACTTCACCGCAGCCAATCTATGTCGGCGATGACACAAATGGTAGCGATTGTGGAAGGACTGAAAAACGCTTACCATGGACAAAAGAGGAGGCTCTTAGATTGGTAAGTTTTTTTTTGGCATGCTAACTCCCATCTGTTATGTTACTAGCACAACAATAACCCCTTCTGGTAATATTGTAGGTGAGTGCTTGGTTGAATAATTCAAACGACCCAATTCAGTCCAATTACAAGAAGAACGAGCAATATTGGAAAGATGTCACTGTTGTTTACAACAGTACCACCCCAAAAAATAGGGCAAGGCTAGTCAAGCAAGTGAGGATTGGTTTGCGAGAATTAAGAAAAAGGTTGTATGGTTTTGTGCGAGCTGGAAAGAGGCTAATGCTTTGTATGCTAGTGGCGAATCTGATGTAGATTTGAAGAAGAGGGCAATGCAAACTTATGAGGCGGATCACAAAGAAGATGGTCCATTTATGTTTGAGCACTGTTGGGAGATTCTCAAAGAGGAGCCAAAATGGAGCGCATACTTGGAATGCCTATTAGATCTGGAGCCAGAAAAGAGAAAGTTTAGTGTTGATGAATGATGAAGTTGGGCAGCATTTCACTCTAGATGATGCTTGAGATGACCGGCCACTGAGTGGAAAGCAAGCTAAGGAGCAGTGGAAACGAAAAGAAAGGATGATGTCTGTATAATAGATCTTGAAGATGAGCTTAGCAAGTTTGTGGATGCTCAGAATGCAGCAAATGAAGGCCGCAAAGAGATGTTAAGAGACACAAAGGCATGTGTCTAGTGAGAATCTTGAAGATCGGAAACTTGCATGCCTTGCAGCAAAAGATCACAAGGAGTCGGTCATGCTCGAAACGTACCGATCGTTGATGATGCAAGACATAACTGGAATGCCTGAAGATGTGAGATCTGAGCACGTGTTGGCATTGAAGTGTTTCAGGGAGAGGTTATTTGGCAAAACAGACTAAGGTATTTCCTGCTATCCACTATATTAGCTTACATCTAGTGTATTTTTCACACTGCAAAAATGAGTAAGTTACTATGAAATGATCTCTGTTGAAATTTGTTTGTGCTGAAATACATGATTGATCTTTGCTGAAATTGTCGAAACTATATTTGAATTGTAGTCAACAGTCACTTAAATATAAATCAGTCCAGATAATCATACAGGAAGTGTTGAAACTATACTTGAATTGTGGTCAAAAGTCACTTAAACTATACTTGAATCCGATCAACTAATTCTATTGATTTGCCACGTCCTTTATGTTCTCTTCTGCCTTGTTATCAACTGAAACTACTCGGTTACTCTGGTTTAACTTATTCATTATCTTTTTGATTGATTGGCTTAGTTAAATATTAGGACAGTTTGGTGGTATGAAATGACAGAAACTAATGAAGCTGGTTAATGATGGTTTGGCACATTTCGTGGACTTTTTCATTGGATGTCTAAGCATTTTTTTATTTTATCTTACTTGGTGTTATGAGAAGATAATTTACTCTACTGTCTAAATATTTACCCTTGTTCCGGTTTCTTTTTTCCATAGTGGCTGAAGGTTGCTAATGCAAATGGCTTAGCTACTCCTTTAGACCGAAGCTCCGTGCCTTTGTCACCGTGAAGATAAAACTAATGTCTTGTTTTGCTGGAGACCATATTTAGTATTCTGTTTGTTTAATCCTTTCTTTTAAAGAGTCATGTAATGTTCAATTGTTGATGTCATGGTGCTATGTGCCATTAGTTTGTTGCTCATTGTCGTCAAGATCAAAACTAATGTTCAAGTGTTGTATGGTGCTATGTAGCATCTCTTGTTACTTGCTTATTAATCAGTTTGCATGTATGATGGTGTGGACAGTATATATGTATGTTGTTTGAATGGCTACAAAGATACAACTTACAGTGGATCATGATATACACATGCAGTCATGAAATGCCCAAAGTCACTAAGAGCAAGCATATAGCTAACCCATTGTACAGATCTGGCTGTATGTGGACTTTTTTTGACATGGCACAGCTATAGAGCCATCAGCCGGCTCTTCTATTGTTCTCGCTCTTAGGGGTGTGACTTTTGGTCAACCCGTGCTGAGTGTGGTGGCCTCTATTGGCAGGAGGGTGGGCTAAACAAGTTTCCGAGCTAGCGCGTTTTCCGGTGGTGCTAGTTTTTTTCAGATGTCTATGTTCAAAGTTGGGTAGCATGCATGTGGCTGTGGCGCTTTGGCTAAAGCCTTGCCCAACCTTGTCGTCGGTGCCCATAGGGCATCGTTTTCGTCCTTGGTGGTGTCGTTGAGGAGTCTCGGTACACTCCATCATTTGTTGTTTAATCCTCTGGGTGAAAACCCAGATCTGGCTTTTGGGCTGTATTGGACAGTGATTGTGGATATCGCTACCTTCTTGGAGACGTTGTCCTTGAGATTGGACTCCTAGTTGTGTACTGTAAAGCGAGTACACGTCATGACTATTATCTGCCAATATCCCTGCAGTGATGTTGTGTGGTTTCTTTGAGTGGCATGGGTTGTGGACGGCGGAGAATCTCATGCTGCAGCTTCTTGGCCTCATGAAAGCACTCTAGGCATTTCGGTTGGCGGTAGTAGATACATGTGGTGATAGACAGGGGTTGTGGCATTTTTAGGGTTGAAAATGGTAAGGAAACTTTTCGTTTGTTTCCGAAAAAAAAGGAAATGGAGAGCTAAAAAGGAAACGAAAACGGCATTTTGCGGAAAAGGAACGGAAACGGAATATTTTAAACGGAAACGGAAACGAAAAAGAAAACGGTGGAGCAATTTCCGGAGGAAACAGAAACGGTAAGGAAATTCTGGATAAACAAATATGGAAACTTTCCGGAAATATAACCAGTCATGCCCATGTATGAGTTAGTACTTTGCATTAGTGATTTCTCTTGCGCTTGTTGAGCCATGGAATATATAAACGGTCTATGTAATACATGGAACCAACCCATGCGACATACTAACCAAGTGAGTGACTTAGCGTTGACGTGAAACTAATTATGTGAACTTGTGTGCTTGTTCTAGTGTTAAATTATGTGTGTTACTGTATATTCAATAGTTGTTTTTCAAAGTTGTGAGATATTCTTTGTCTGTTATACGTTACTTTTGATTTATATACCATGATATTACACCACTATTATATTCCGATAAATGTCCGTTTTCGTATCGTATCCGCATTTGGGACGCCATTGGTGGTTGGCGGATTGAGGCGAAATCTAAAATCTCCCGTCCGCTGCGTCTTCGACTCTCGGAAGCAAGAGTGGCTCGGTTTTACCCTTCTTTGCAGAATTGGACTCCCTCTTTTCCTCGTGGGCTTTGGTGAGTTATGGCACCCCGTGCTCGTGCGGTTGGCTCTTAGGCCATGTTGAGTTTTGAGGTGTCTATTGTAACTTGTGTCTATCTATGTGTAGTCATAGTCTGATTTTGAGTGGTGATTGTATCTCCCCTTTTCTTAGACTCGTAGAAAAAACTTATTTTCTATCAATAAAAAGTGTTTAAAAAAATATATTGGGATCTTAGCCATCAATCAGGAGCTCTGCTATGTCTATTCCGCGCCATTGGCATGGGCGTTGTTCCCTGACCATGCTCCACTGCGGACTTGCTTTCTTACCTTCGTGGTACCAGTCGAAAGTGTATCGGTGTATGTTTGCATATTGGTCCTTTTACACACACCTTTTTTCTCGGCTGATGCAATGTAGTGCAATTCTAGAATTGTCTTTGAGCTGCTACTGTGTTTGATATTATCTCTTTTGCAAATTAATTGATGCACATTTTATTTAGATAAGTATGTATCCAGACAGGTTTTAATCGTGTAGACACATACGAATCTAGACAGATCTGTGTTAATTAATTTTAAAACGGAAGGAGCAGTTGCTTATGCCGCGCTTGGCAACTTATTATAATTTTTGACCTGTGAGTGTTTGCAGGTGTGTTTTCCCTACACACAGAATACACCGACTGTTAAACACCAGTTTAGTTTTTTCTGTCCAACTCATCTCTATTACTTATAAAGGCTCTAACAAGATCTTTCCTACAGGCACCCCATCTAGCATACACGGACATGCTACTCTAAACTAAATCTAACGGCTTACATTAGCCGACAATTTTTCTTGGGTGCACATAGTAAATAGGTTGGACAGATTGTACTCTGCAGAATGGAAACTCCTACCCCACGTATCTCTTCCCTTCACAAACGTAGAAAATAAATGAAGAAATTGATCACATCCACGATCAACGTGGCTGAGGATCCACGGACGACGCTCTCGCCGCCTTCTTGGAGCGTCTGGCGGATGCCGCCCTCGCCGCCTCCCTCACAGCCTCCGGATCCATGGACTGCGCCATCGCCGCCTTCCTGGAGCTCCTTACGGACGACACCCTTGATGCCTCCCTCACAGCCTCGGATCCACAGACGACGCCCTCTCCGCCTTCCTGGAGCGCCCGATGGATGGTGCCCTCGCCGCCTCCCACACAGTCTTCCTAGAGCACCTGGTGGACGACGCCCTCGACGACCTTGGACGGCGCCCTAACTTTCGCCATCATCGCCTTCCTGGAGCGCCCAACGGACGACGCTATCGCCGCACCCTCGACGCCTTCTTGAATGGCGCCCTCGATGACGTCTTGGACGGCGCCCTAGCCTTCGCCATCATCGACTTCCTGGAGAGCCTAACAGACAGCACTATCGCGATGCCGTCGAGCTTCTTGAATGGCGCCCTCACCTTCACAATTACCGATTTCTTGTACGCCGACCTCGAGGGCCGTCGTAACACCTCCACCCTCCTTGACATCAAGCTTGTGGCTCGGCAACACCTTCAGCCTCCTTCATCGCATTGTCATGTGTGCGCCCACCTTCATCGCCTCCACACTTCCATCACACCGTCACCTCCCTGCACCGCCTTCGCCATCCTATAAAACGGTGACAAACATTCTTTCAATAAGAAATCATTACTTGCATGGTACACCGCCATAGCTGGCTAGAGTACTATTTTGGAGACCATTTTCTTATTGTTTCAAAATACTGACAAATACATATACATATAGCTCACTGGGCAATCCAAGGTTATCAGTAGTACAACAACTTAGCAATTGAGGACTAAGTACTATATCTCATTCATCATTAGAAATTTTATGATTCAAAAATAGTAATTCTTACAGTTACAATTACCAACTATAGAATCTGAAAACCATATAGATAGTTAAATAATCATATTTCTGTCAAAGAAGCTGTACTGTCCTTCTAATCTTGCCAAGTAAATTTTAAGTTGGAGTATGAAAGACTTACATTTTTTTAATCTGCTTATTTCTGATGCAAAGCATGTTGTCAAAATACTAGCAGACTACAAATATTTGAACAATTAGCATACTTCTAAGTAAGTTACTATCACAAGCTTTTGCATGATTAAGTAAATATCATCTCATCAATTTGCGTTTTCCATGTCAACAGACTTTGTCATCTTGTAGACATAGTGCCTGATTCTTGGTGGTTTGTAATCACACCATACTTCAAGAAAGTTCACTTTGTCTTCTATCAGATAAATGTCATTGCCAAACATGCATTTCTTATTAAATTCATAGCCCCTTGTATTGAGGTCCTAATGCACGACAAACATAGAAAACACATGATCAAATAATGGAGTAGAATTTTACTACTATATTATTACTCTACTAACAAGTTATAATTGTGTTGATCTTCATACCTCTTAACAAAACATATCCCTTTGCTTCTTTAGAGCTATGATAGTTGTCGCCATTTTCATTGCTAGGGATCATGATTGCATCATACTTGCAGGTTCACATCCATGATGAAAAATTTATTAGCATCAAGTTTTGTAAAATAGTACGAGCAATCACTAATGAGACAACTATACTTTATCATGGTTATTAAGACCAAACTTTACAGCAAATATAACACTAGAGATTGAAAATAGACTAAGTATAAGTAACCATGCTAATTAAACAGGATAATATAATATTGATGAGCAAGCATGAAAACAAGCATACTAATTAAACGCGATGCAAGACAGAACAATGGTAAACCAACCAACATTTTCATATTACAGTGGTAGTACTAATCAAGACTGAATAACATAGTCACATTATTTTTATTATTTAACAAGATTGAACAAGTGTAAACTCCAGCTAGTATGTTAGGGACATGTGTCGCTTTATCCCGATGGTGGTTGGTCCCACCATGGAGATGAAGAATCACGGGAAGCTAACACACCCCGTAGGTATGCGTCTCTCGTACACAAGTGGGAGCGTACGAGATACTATACAAGAGTACATCAAAAACACAATCATCTAAAAGAAATAGAAATATGTTGCAATGCCTTTATGGCAATATCCTACATTAATTATCAATCATCAAGCGAAAGCGGAAAACATAGATCCGAGTATGGATTAAGATACAAATATGCCATAATATGCCTATAACAAAGCAAATCCCAATCCACATATCTCAGAATCGCAATCCCTAGAATCTCTACTCGAGGGGGTCGGCGCCTTCCTCATCGGCTTCATCAATGAAGTAACCACCATATGGATATGCCTGATAGTCTGACAAATTCTAGATGTGAGACCCTAAGGTACTCAACAAGTCTTTTATGCAACTAAAGGGATGACTAGGGGTCGAAGCAATTGCAGCAAAAGATAAACATCTAGAATAGTTCTATATATACACTCTGTAACAATCGTCTAACCAGATATAGACGAGAGAGCGCTTTCGAGTAGATTACATAAAGTAAAGCATATACAAACCACCATCTCGCTTACCAAATGAGACGACGGAAGAATATGCACCCATTGACAATTTTATTAACTGTTTCACGAGACTTGCACTATTTACTAGTCAAGTTTAGTCAAGTTAAAAAAATGCTAATTTAGTTTGAGTTGTCGATGATTGGTGCATGTAAAATGCATACATGAACTTTGTAGTTTGTTAACATGTTTTCCCATATATTTGCATCATACATAATGTTATATCTTTGTTTTATATTGATTTTGGGGGATATTCCAATGATTCCCTTTATTTTGGTTATAACCCCGCAGGGCAGAAAAACCCTGTTTTCAATGTTTTTGATGTTTTAGGACCTATACGAAGTCAAATGAACCTGCACTTTTTGGAATGCTAATATTTATCCACGAGAAGCATCTGCAGCATTGGAATCTCATCAGGAAGGCCAGGAGGGTCAGAAGAGCCCAGGTGGCGCGCCTAGGCCTAGTGGGTGCGCCATCCATGCTCTTTCCCTCCTCAACCGTCTGATCACCTTGATTCTTTCGCCCACGGAGTTCTCTTGACCTAAAAATCCCTATATAAGGACCCTCCGTGGCGTCCTCGAAATAGAGGAGGCGGAGATAGAAAACACCAAGAACAGAGAGTCTATTGGCCGTTGTTGGAGGAAGATTGGAGGGGGAACCGCTGCCAGAATTGCCTTCGGCCGCATCTCCTCCTTCACCAACGCCTCCTTATCACTCTCCATGATGAGAGGGGAGTATTCCACCCCCTCGACTTTGGATTTATGGTGGTAAATTGATCTAATCTCTCTATGTATGATCATTGTTGAAGTCCATATGATGTGCCTTGCATGAGTATGTATCTATCTATGTAATTCCTATGGTGGATATTGTGTTATAAGATAGTACTTGTTATTCATTTATCGTTGTGTTGGATCTTGTATGGTTTGTCATACTTTGGAATATTCTACGATGCATGTAATGGTTTAGATATATACATAATGCCTTGTTTATCCATATCATGAGGTGATTGACACCACCAAGTGGGGGGGGGGGTTGATGAGAGAGATGTGATAATACTAACAACATATGAATCATTGCACTAGTGTTTATAATATTTTCCATTAAGAAGTATAATGTATGTAGGTAATGGGTGGTCGAGTGACAATGATATATGTATTGAGTGACAACAATGCAACCCAACATCCTTTATCTAGAGGTAAAAGGGGAGAAGTATGATGTGTGGTGTGACTCAAACCAAATGCTAGGCTTATTGCGAGGGTGACCTAGTAACACAAAGGAGTATTTCTTTCACCTATGTGTTTTATGACATGTAGCCACCATAAAAGTACCATTAAAACATGACAATTGTGTGTACCTTTACTATCTATAACATGATAATCACCATAGATGGAGAAGAGAGGATTAAGTGAACCCATGAACCCATGTCCATTGTTCCTATATATAATAGAAAACCCCTTGTCTTGTCCTCTTGCATTGAAGAGGATTAGGACACTTTTTTACATTCTTGTTTTGTTACATTGAATTTGCATTTGTTAAAACAACCATCTTATTCCTTAAAGCTTGTTTAGTGCATAATCAACAAATACTTGTGACACTTTAGTTGTAGAGAATAGATAGCTCTTCCTTCTTGCTCTTGCGGATCGATACCCTACTTCCACATTGAGAGGTACTATGGTGATCCCCTACACTTGGGGGTTATCAAGGTATTTTTTTGCGCTATTGCCGTAGAGCGCATCGCTTAAGTTTCTATTCTTGTGTGCACTAAACAATATATTTACTTTCAGTTTTTTTAGTCTTACTTTGTTTTATATCTTGAAATCATTTAAGCTTGGGGAAGTTTACTTCTTTAACTTGTTTGGTTGAGAGTTCTAGTCTAGTTTTTTTTATAAAATGGAAAATATAAAAAATACTTCTCTTATGGGCATAAGCATAGACATAAATTATTCTTTATCTAGATACTTGCATAGTTCCGAGACTGCTAAGAAACATAGAGAATCACATGAAGGGAAAAAACTAGAGCATTGGTTGAAAAATTTAGATTCTACTTCTACTGAGTTGCTTGAATATCATGGTGATGTAAATTGTTGCTCTAAACAAGATAATAGACACTTTAAATTTCATTGTATGTTCCATGAATATCATGTCATTGCCCCCTAAAATAGAGGTGATTATGCTCATTTAGGGATGGAACAAGTGGAGAAATTTGTTACTTTTATGGCAGCTTATGAATTAAAAACCTTCATTGATGAAAATTTTAAAACTAGTGCCGTAGCTTGTAAATTTGATATGGGAATTACTCTTCTCCTTAATTATTGTATAGCCAACTTCAAGGAAAATATATATATTGTTGACTATAACAAGAGGCTTATTGCTGCCCAAGAAAGCACTGGTATTTTTTAGGAAGAAGATGACAAAAGCATAAGTTTGGGGATGCCCATGCACCCCAAAGAAGAGGAGAAAATGAAGAATATGAAGAAGAAGAAGAAGATATGGTCCAACCTAAGCTTGACGATGTATGGGAACCTCTCAACAATGATAGTAACACTCAAACTCAAAACTCATTTGTCATTTATGAGAACCCATGCTATGATAATTGTGAAACTAAAAGTTCTATGGTCATCTTTGATAACCCATGCTATTTTTATGAAAGTAATAATGCTACTTCACTTGCTACTAATGCTACTAGTCATACTATTGATAATGAGGAGTGGTGCTTAGATATGCTATATGATAATGCTTTAGATGATGGTCCTATGCTTCTTGATAACCATCCATGTTTAACAAATGAAGATATAAATGATGAAACTTGCTGCCCATGATGATGCTCTTATTAGTAAGAGTCATATATCATTCTTGAGCTCTCCTATGTTAACCATAGAGGATAAATATGAACTTGCTAGGAAATATATATGTGGTTTGCAAAATGTTGTTTGCAACCATGATCTTGATATTGAAAATATTACTAGCAACTATTTTGAAATAGGAATGAATGCTAATGAATGCCATTATATGTATAATGATACTATTTACATGAAAAAATCTATGAACTTGCATGCTTTGAAGGGTTACAAATATAGATTTGCTTCTAGTGAATGCAACTACTATGAAAGAGGAGGTGATAAGTGCCCTCTTTATGCTTCTAATTATTACACGTTGTGTTCACCTACTGATATTATGCAATGGAATGCTTCTATTTTCTGTGATTTAGTGACATATAAAATTCCAATGAATAGAAAGAAAGTGAAACTTCGTTGTTATTGTTTCCATATCTTGTGTTGCTTTTTACTATGTTTCCACCTGCCTATTATTTTGATTGGTATGAGCAAACCATGGGACCCAGGTATTTTTTAAGGAAACACTTTCCAAGGTATAAGGAGATGGCACAAAAGAAAGAGTTACCACATGATCTCCATCTACCCTTAATCAAGTAAGTAAGGCCTAGCTACATGGCTATAAAGAAAGCGCTTTGCGGGAGGCAACCCGGTTATTTTATTTTGGATTTTTGTTTTGAGCTCTTGATGTAGCAAGGGAGTTTTGTTTTGGTTTTATTTCTGAATTTTTTAATAAAGTACCAAGTGGAACCCATTTTGGATGTTTTAAAAGTTGCTAAACATATGGAGTAGCAAATTTCTGTAGAACGGTTTTTAGTGCATGAATTTTCTGATTTTTTATGTAACACATATTGCTATCAAATTCATACAGCATTTACAACTTTTCATCCTCTGTATGCACAAATTGTTTCTAAAATTCCTGAGATGTCTAAGTGTACGAAAATATTTGTTTTGCTGTTACTAAAAATCTAGACAGATTCTGCCATGTTTTGTTTTAACCATTCCCAAGTGTCCTAAGATGATTTGTATGAGTCATATTATATGTTAGGGATATGTAGGAACATTATATTCTTGCTGGAACATTTATAAATAATTTTTTATTTGATATATAAGCAGCAACTATTATATTCTTGTGCCACTAATGTCACCTCTCAGAAAAAAGAGATGGGAGAAAAAAGTTTTGTGTTGAAGTTTTTTGACAGGGAATAGAGGAACACCACACAAAGAGCAATCAAAGGATGGTGAAAACCATAAGCTTGGGGATTACCAAGGCACCCCACTAGACCAACCCAACTCTCGGTTTGTAAACCTCTAAACTTTGTTTTTTGAGCAACATAGAACTATCATAGAAACTTGGAGCGTATGTTTTTTCATTTTACTTTTTGTTTTGCATTAGATAGACCACCACCACCATTATTATAAATTCTTATGATTAGCTACTGAAAAGAAACTTTACCTTGATGAGATTAAAACTGAAAAAATGCCATGGAACAAAAGAAAAGGGGAGATAAAAACAAAAGATGAAATTCGTGTTGTGTCTAGTTCTTTAAGCTCAAGTGTTTTATATGAAGCATGATCTGTTTTATGCCTATTAAATTGTATCCTTTTCTTGTGCATATTTATGTTAAACATTAAGAAGCAATGTGAGAAAATAAATGTTGACATTATGAACACAATCCTTAGATCTCTTTTTGCTAAGCCTTTTCTGCACAAGCTAAGACTTGTTCCAAGCCCCTTAAAACTAGACTAGGCATACCCACCTACTTGTAGCAAAGGCTACTTTCAAGTATAGTATGTATGTTAATTCTCCAAACACTCTTAAAAACCCTTTTTCATGTATTTTAAAGCTCATAAGAAAGTAAGGTTTGGGGTGATACCACTATGGAAATTTTTGTGCTTCATATCTTATTAGTGGTTGTTAGCTAAACCATGACTGGCATGGCACAAAGCTTTCAATATTAAATGTTGAATATCAATCATGTTTAAGTTCTACCTATGGATTGCAACAATGTGAAATGAAGTGTCCACACTGGAGTAGGCATGTTGGTAGAAACCATATGATGTGCCTTGCATGAGTATGGATCTATCTATGTAATTTCTATGGAAGATATTGTGTTATGAGATATTACTTGTTATTCATTTACCGCTGTGTTGGATCTTTTATGGTTTGTCATACTTTGGGAATATTCTATGATGCATGTAATGGTTTAGATCTATACATAATGCCTTGTTTATCCATATCATGAGGTGATTGACACCACCAAGTGGGGGGTAGATGAGAGAGATGTGATAATACTAACAACATATGAATCATTGCACTACTGTTTAGAATGTTTTCCATTAAGAAGTATGATGTATGTAGGTAATGGATTGTCGAGTGACAACGGTATATGTATTGAGTGACAACAATGCAGCCCAACATCCTTTATCTAGGGGTAAAAAGGAAGAAGTATGATGTGTGGTGTGACACAAACCAAATGCTAGCCTTATTGCGAGGGTGACCTAGTAACACAAAGGAGTATTTCTTTCACCTATGTGTTTTATGACATGTAGCCACCATAAAAGTATCATTAAAACATGACAACTGTGTGTACCTTTACTATCTATAACATGATAATCACCATAGATGGATAAGAGAGGATTAAGTGAACCCATGAACACATGTCCATTGTTCCTATATATAATAGAAAACCCCTTGTCTTGTCCTCTTGCATTGAAGAGGATTGGGACACTTTTTACATTCTTGTTTTGTTACATTAAATTTGCATTTATTAAAACAACCATCTTATTCCTTAAAGCTTGTTTAGTGCATAATCAACTAAAAATTGTGACACTTTAGTTGTAGAGAATAGATACTTTTCCTTCTTACTTATGCAGATCGATACCCTATTTCCACATTGAGAGGTACTATGGTGATCCCCTGCACTTGGGGGTTATCAATATTTTTTTGCTGCCGTTAACGTAGAGAGTAGCGCTTAAGTTTCTATTCTTTTGTGCACTAAACAATAGATTTACTTTCAGTTTTGTTTTACTCTTACTTTGTTTTATATCTTGCAATCATTTAAGTTTGGGGAAGTTTACTTCTTTAAATTGTTTGGTTGAGAGTTCTAGTCTAGTTTTTTTAGAAAATGGAAAATATAAAAAATACTTCTCTTATGGGCATAAGCATAGACATAAATGATGCTTTGTCTAGATACTTGCATACAAAATCTTATGTGAAAATACTTTATATTCTGGGCTCCTAAAAAGAAAAAATTCAGATCTGAACGTAAATAGTGCAATTTTAAATGGGCCTCCCATTTTCCAAAAAAATCATATTTGTCTCTTTGTTGAGCCTGAAATATAAGATATTTTCCATTAATTGTTTGCAGACGTATATTTCATACTGTTGGCTACATGTAGGTATTTTTTCAAAAATATTTGATGAATTTAAAAAATAAAAAGGGCTCCATGGAGCCCGTGCTCTAAAGCGATTTTCCATGGTGTTGACCCTACCTATTCGTCTTCCTCGAGAGCTTCGGGCTAGGATTTCCGGCTGCCGCCTATGATTCTCCGACTGCTACGACACTAAACTCGCTCAGCCGCAATTCCTTTAGGCTGCCTCCCCCGGCCTCATCTCGACCACTATATGGCCATGCGCGAGGAGGAGTGCATGGAAGCTTTGCTCCAGGCGAAGGTGTCGCGCATGAGAATGGGCCGATGGTGATGATACGCTGCAGGAGGCACTGGTCAGGCGAGGGGTTTGGAGACGCATCTCGATCTAGGGTCTTTGACGTGGAGTTAAGCCTGTAGAGGAGGCGTGGGGACATCGACTTTAGGGCAGCACTACGCGGGAGAGGGAGGCGCCTAGGTGGGTCACTCCGTGTAAATATTTCAGCCCACCTTTGCCTAGAGACAAGGAAAGACGCTTTATCCTCAGGCCGTCCACTCCTCTCCTCCACTCCCAGCTCTCTCTTCTCCTTCAACTTGTGAGAAATAAGGAGATGTTCTGAGTAGGCATTGTTGTGAATATGGTGAGTGCAGAATTCGCCCCCGGGTTGAGCTATCATTTCCTTCTCCCCAACTCTCTTTTTTCTCCTTATTCTCAATTTGCAAAATTTACTATAGATGGGCATACTTGTTTTTGAATTTTGTATCACCGATCCTTCATGTATTAATTTATTGGTTAGAAAAATCATGTGCTTAGAGAAAGGAAATAAACATTTGTTTATTTTTAACCTGAAAATATCCATTTAGATTTTAATAATAAGATTGGGTGCAAGTGCTAACAATACTCCAAAATTTAATTTTGTACGCATTGTTAGTGTATTGAAAGAACTGAACATAAAAGAGAATAAGGGTGTGACCAAAAACTCGCGTGCTCGCTCGCAATATCTAACACCATATAGGCGGCGAATCGAAGCTCGCATGCCCACCTAGTATAAATAAATTGCGCAATAATATGAAGCATATGCAACAAACAAACAATATATTTCATGATGGTGTGATGCCAAAATGCATGGTAGAACATGTATATAACATTGGTGGAACATTGGCAACACAAGAATAATAAATCACATTTTATTTGTCAATTTTATTCAATGTAAATCTTTCTCGATACTAATAAAAATGCATGAAACGGGATGAAATTACATGGATGGATGGCATAGTTAGATTCATATTGTTTTCCTGATCAATTTATACATATTAATTGAAATATTAAGAATTAGTATGAATTAATGGTGAATTATTCCATTTAATAAAGCCACAAAAAGACTTATTAAATTCCAGCAAGATTTAAACCAAACCAGAGGCATATTATTATAGATCATTCAAAAATACACAAGTTTGATGTTTAAACTTTTTCAAAATTCAATCAAGAAGGTTCCCAATTTCACTAGTCAATGTTTGGTGGATATTTGACTTCAATTCGTATTTAAATTTGAATTTTTGAATTAGTTTGACCAGAAGAAAGAAAGTCAAGGGGCTTAAATTTTACAGAAGGACATGTGCACGGTTTTTAACGCACCAGTGGGGAATATGGTTTAAGCTGGTAAAAGACTAGGGGGTTTTGCTGCAAACTTCTAGTAAAAAGAACGTCAGGTTGATGTTCGATTATTTTGACAGGGTTATCTAGAAAAACATCTGCGCCTAAATTTTAACTTTACTGAACTTCATTGTTTATCTTTAACACCTTGTTAGATTCATCAGTTAGCACTTGTGCACGATAGATAAAAAGAATTCGCGGCGGGGACTCGATCTTCCAACCTCGCGCTCATGGCACAAGTGCGGTACTGCTCGACAATTGTTGGTTTAGAGTGCGTGGGCTAGGTGTGCTTCTGACGCAGGCTCTAATGACTAAAAGGAAGTGGAGCTCACAGACGTACGATGGTGGCACGACAGCTAGTGGCAGCTACAAACCAGGGGGTTACAGGTCATGGGGCTAGCTTCTCTGGATGCAGCGTGCTATGTCGGTTCTCAATCCTCAAGCAAACATGTGCGGGGTCGATGGCATCAGCAAGGACCTGCAAGGGTAGCGGCTCGCGGCAGTGTATACAGTGTGTTCGACGCAACATGCGACGACTATAGGAAGCGAGCGACAACACCCATGTCTGGGAGAGAAGGGTGGCTCACTATGTCTATCCGTGGGATTAGATCAAGCTGGCGTGACAACGATCAACTACATGGCTCGTGCTCCATCATCGGCTCCTCCACTCGGGCTTCTTGTTCTTCTCTAGCTGCGGCATGCTCCTCTCACCGTCTCCGTGTATAGGGTGAATAAGGGCATGTCGATGATCTTCCTCGGCACCTCAGTTTCCCTTATCCTTCTCCCCAATGGCCATATCGAGTGGTGGACGAGCTTGTCTAGATGGTGTCCATGGTGGTGGACTTGGTTGGCTAGCAAGGTGGAAGGGGAGGACGAGGGTTGGGGCTCTGCCCTGGAAGCTGGATCAATGTAACACAGCCAAATTGGTTTATGCAGGTCTTAGTCGTTCCCGTCAAAATACACATAGAACCGATCCAAAGATGTTCACCAGACACTTTCATGTGGGTGGATTTTGTTACATGTAGTTACATCACATTAGTTTATAACAGATCTCACAAGGAACATATATACAACAATGACTCTAATGAGCCAAGAATACAAAGGATCCAATACAAATATACAAACCATAGTGTAAGAAAAATAGTATCCGAGTATGTATAAGAACCAAATGGGACCAAGCGACGTCCAAAACCCTACCAAGTCCAAGCCGAAATATTAATCTTGCTAACGTCATCAATCACATACTTGTCAAAACCAAAGGGTGCCAACATAGGACAAAGGAAAAAGAGAGCGGTCAATATAGAGTCTAGTACATGGCGAGTCTTATAATTCGACAGCTCGCGCCTACAAGGATATAGTGGGCTTAGTAGAATCAAAACTTGCACTATCTAACTTATAGAGACACACTACAACTTTGGCTAATAGAGAAAGGTAAGAGAGCACTATGCGATAATAAGAATATAACACCAAGCATAACCCATCTAAAGATTTCATCCTCGAAAAACCAGTCGAGGAAGTCCTCTCGCGGAATACACATGTTGAAAATTTTATTATTCACGTATTTAGTTTATAGAGCTACTTACTAGTCAATTAAAAAATATCAATGATTTAGTGTAAATTTTCTATGATCGTTACATTGCGCTCTTGAGGCGTCCATAATCGTGGAAACCGTGGACACGACTTTATGAAAAGATTTACCCGACAGGGGTTCACTACTGGTCCCAAACGCATGATCAACTCATTACAACACTAAATCACAAATAGGGGTGTCTTCCGTATCTCACATCAATAAGTGTCCCATAACTACACAAATATCCAGAGGAGCCACCAACTGTGTTTTACCTAACTAGGAGGCACCGCCGATTCTTGAGGTGGCACAACGTTTGTGCCTACGACAATGGACGTGTCTTTGAAGATAACTTGTCAAAGCTTCGCCAAAGCCGCTAGAATGTAGCATATTTATGTATGCATTACAGCTGTGGTCCACCAAACTATCATATCATACCATCATCATGTCTGAAGACATATTATGCATATGTACCAAATGGAAATCTCGAATTTGTGGCATCCTGGACATAGAGTAGCGCCGGTAGTTGATGGGAGTGCCCATCATTCCCCATGTTTGGTTAGTGCGATAATCTCAGAATAGATGTTTAGAACAACAGTCCTAGGACTACACAAGCATTTTTTAAAGGTGCTTCCTATTGATGCCTTATCATTAAGTGAAACCATAAACCACCATCAATTTAATTAAGCTAGTATTAAAATAAACCAACTATGAAGGTTCACTTATATAAGAGCGTGCAACGGACCTAAGTATGCGTTACGACTCACAAGTCCAATCTATCTACTTAAACAACAGGTAATAGGAAGTGGTCAAGGAAATATAAGCCGCAACAAATAATAATGGTGCGGAAAACTAAAGTATCAGGAGTAAATAATAGTGCTAGATTATTTCGGCTCAAACTGCTATCCATATTGTCCCGATTCTTTTTGCCCGTGGGATGGAGGCCGAAAAGGACATGCGACAATGTTACAATGGAGCCCTGCTATCTCGTGAGGTGGTCCCCGATGTGGGCGAGGGCAAAAGATTCTAGACCTCGGGTTGGTGTCGCGCTTTGTCATACCCCGCATCGTAGGACGGTGGGCCAGGCATGCCATGGGCCCGCCATCAGTGTCCGCGGGCTGTATCGTGCCGCGAGAGTGGCGTTCCTGGAGCGACACGCCTCCGCACCTGCCGGGTGGTGGGGCTCACCGACGTGGTATCTCAAACTCTATCCGGATGTGGGTTATCGTGGTGGACAAGCGAGCTGGCACCGCATGTGGCATAGGTAGGTATGGGCGGATGCGATTCCTCGCGGCAGGTATGCGATGTGGCACCGTAGGTCGTAGGAATCCGCAGGTTATCATGTTGGAGAGCTGACCTGGTAGCATAGGCTGTAGACGACTACAGGTTCTTGCGTGAGAGAGACAACCTCACTACAAGAAATGTTGGCTTTTACAACGGATGATTTTCATGGTTGAAGGCCCATTTTTCGTGGTTAATTCTGCGACGGATGGCCTTCATGGTAAAAGCCCCGTCACAAATGAATCAACCATGGTTTTTCCGACCGTGGCGGATCGCACCCTTCAGCCACGAAAACTTGTTCCGTCATAGATCTGCTTGCAAGCCACGTTGACTACTGACGTCATGCAAATAGCCACGTGGAAGCCGCCATTAACTGCCGGTTACCTCTGTTAACGGTCAGAGAACCCGTGGTAGAAGCTAGGCCTAGCTAAGACCTGCTAATTATTAAGTGGGCTGGCCCATAAGGAGAGCCCAATAAGTACATGACCCGTTACTATTTCGTCCTGTACTGCTTGAAGTGGCCCATTAATGCAGCCAGCTTCGGTCCACGAACTTTCGGACTCGATACTGTTTCGGCCTACAGGAGGCCTACGTTGGTCCAATACTGTGCGACCCATTAGTAGCCTGTGCCAAGTAAGCCTACTGCCGGCCCATCACTGTTCATGCAGCCCATAGTGGGCTGCCTACTGACGACCTTTCTTTGAGATGGTCCGTTACTGTTCTGGACTTTTACTGTTCCGGTTGTCTGATGTTCAGTCCCACAGGCGGCCTATTACTGTTCTGGCCTGGTAATTCTATCGGCCTGTACTATTCTCGTCAGGAAATTTCATGGTTCGTTACTGATCTACCTCGTTACTGTTCTGGCCTTTAACTGCTTTGGCCTTTACTATTGCGGTCTTTTACTATTGTGACATTCTACTGTTCTGGCCCGTTAATCCTCTGGCCTGTTACTGTTCTATCCTGTTATAGTTTCTTTCCTTTTACTATTGTGGCTTGTTACTGTTATGGCCTGTTTCTGTTCGGGCCTGCTACTATTCTGGACACTTACTATTATGGCCTGCAACTGTTACTGGGTCCCACATGTGGGTCGGCCCATTATGTTTACAGCCTTTTGTAGTTTCGGCCTTTCTAAAGCCCATTCCAATATCATTAAAGTTTTAGAATTAGCGAGCATTTTTACTATTCATCGTCGACCGAATACAAGACGAGCCAATAACAAAGCACGATACTGTTCCCTAATCGACCTAGCTGGCGTAGTTACGGTAATGACTACTGCCATGTGTGGACGACGTCAACTAAATGCCTACATGGCCTATGCGAGTTATCCAGATATTACATCAGCTGCAAACTTCTTAAAATGATTACATATTATGAACTCAAGGGAAAGAAAATTCGGCATTTCAGTTGACAATCAAGTTGATAGCAGAGTTCTCAATTTTCTTTCTCAATCGATCACCTGCATCTTCCTTTGAGTGTGACGACTACATTGGATGAGACATGATCTTGCAGCCCCCTTTTTTGTGGCAACAACAATAATTGCAGTCTGAAACTAAGTAATAACAAGTTAATACATCAAACAAGAAAAACTACTCATTTGACTAATATGACAGGAGCTATGAACTGGAGTTTACAACTGGTCAATGGTTCAATTATTGACCAACACGTCAAACAAATAGGACAAGCAATCACGCATTAAACAAGTGTGCCTACCGTGAAACGAGGAATCAAAAAATGTGTGTATGTCACTTAGAATTTCAGCAAATACAAACTAGCCAGGTCATTTCAACAAATATATATGGAAGAAGTTGTATACAATGCAAGAGACGTTGGGTGACTCGGAATTTGCACCGAGCCACAAAATGGCATACAGTTACTATCTACCAACACCCGGATTTTTAAGTCCAGATGCCTATTATGCCGTACCTCGCAATCCCAGGATTACCATTTTTGCGAGACATAACAAAATTGGTACCATAGTACATCATCCATTACAAACCATAATAGTCTTACAAATAGTTGATCTCATGATCAAGTCTTAATACAAAATAGAGCAGCAGAAAATAAACATAGTAGACTCCATCTTCACGTTGACATGCAATGCTGACGATGGGAGATGATCCTAGTTATCATAGACCTCCTGCTGTCCATCTTCCGGGTAGTCCTCCTCATAGTCTGGCCATGGGAATAGCCAGGGACAAAGCCATGAGTACTCTTTAAGTACTCGCAAACTATCACTAAAACAGGTAAGGTAATACTAGTAGGGATCCTAAGCTCTAGTCTTATTTGCAACAAGCCAATTTTATTTCATAAGTACTCCATAATACAACCTATTTTAGTTCTCTAGATTACTTAAGTGGGAACCTAGTTTTCATGTCCACAACCTGGTTGTGGTCAATTCAAAGTCATTGTTCAAGTCACAAGTCATTTTGAAAACATCTGACAACGGAACAGTATGGCCACTCCAACTATCCATAACCGTGGACGTGGCTATTTGAATAGTTTGACACTCTGTAGAGGTAGTACACTTTCACCACAAGATTTGATACATCCATCAGGGATAACCCTGAATCATCATACTTGGTATGCGAATAATCAATCCTAACCTTTCAATTACACACCCTAGTATAGGCACCTCCCCTATGAGTTTGGCCTCCCAGCCATGGCCATTTTCCATCCCGAGAACTGCATAGGTGGACATTCATATTCACGAGGTAGCCTCAGCTCAACCTCTTCTGCAAGGGAACCCATACTAAGACATATAAACTTCTAGTTAAGCCCTACCCAACTCAGGTATTGTGGTTGTACGGTAAAATTGGAATGATATCGCATCCGAACCCAACCATCGGTTTTTATCAAAGTCAAGGCTCATGCCTCATTCAGTTTCATCATCAAACCGTTGTGTTTCATAACCCATGTCAAAATATTTTAATAGAATGACTCATCATTCCCAAGGTTTTCATAATCATTTTCTCCAAGCGTTCCCATCTAAAGTGATCAAGTTTAGCTTAGCACTAGCCACTAGTATTGAGGGTATCACTATTGAGAGGTACTAATCAAGTATAAGTACCCAAGACTAGTTCTATGATCTTGATGGTATCCATCCTATTTTCCACTAATCACAATTCATTAACTAAGTAAGAAACTTTAGTAAAGGGAAAAGTAAAGCTTGCAAGTAAAACTTGGGATGGGTATAATCAAAGTTGCATAACCAAGCATGCCCGGTGCATCTTGCATAGGTTAGCTTGCATGGATGGCTTGACTTGAGTAGTGCAGTTGTTGAAGTTCTCTTCTTCTTCCTCGAAGTATTCCTCCTCGTCGTAGCCCAGGTCGGTACCAACATCTATAAATACATACAAGGTACAAAATCACCAAACAACATTTCACTACTTCTATTTAGCACACAAGGGCTCACACTAGATGATCTAGCATCATCTCAATCATCACAAGACATATTGACATATTCCTATTTATCTTATTTGGGAAAAGTAATTTCTACTCATTGAAAACTACGTAAGATTTAATATTCTCGAATTAGAATATGGGATCATGTTGACCCATGTCATCACCACATATTTCAATACTTGGGAATGTGATTAAAAAGGTTTGGCATATATTACAAAGTTGAATATTACTATTTAATAATATTTAAGTGACTAGAAATGCCTATATAGCATTTTTTAATACTAGTCCATGATCAATGCATGTAAAACTACATCTTTTTACATATTCATATAGAGCATGGCAAATGTGGTTTTTGAGAGTTGGAATCAAAAGCATTTAGGGTTAATTTTATAAAAATGTTTGAAGTGGTAAAAGTCTCTGTCTTGTTATTTTTGCTATAGGTGATCTACAATTTCAAATGGTTTGAATCCAACGGGAGTGTGTAGATATTTTCAATACCTTTCTAACAAAATTGGAATCATGCAATTTGGTTCAGTACAACACTTTGAATTCAATTTTGAATCTACTAACAGAATAGGGTTTTCTATTAAATGGAAAAATTCTATTTGAATCGCTGGGCTACACTCGGGAAAGAACTTGGGCTGGCCCAACTGCACAACACGTGCGTAGAGGGCTGCTGACAAGCTGGTCCCACACATTAGCGGCAGTAGCTAGGCGAAACGGTATCTGCTAATATCATCCCTATGATTAGAACGAGATCGACAGCTCTGGTTCATCGTCTACGTCGCAGAGGGCACGCGAGATTCTAAACCTAGCGGCACGGTGGGGGTCGTCGGAGGCTTACCAGGGCTCCAGATAGGTCCAGCAATGGGGTGAACGAGCTGGTAGAGGATGGCGAGTCGAATGGTGGTCGCGACAGCTCCTAGGGTGGCTCCAATCAACGGTGCCCTTCCTTCACCGCAGCGGCGGGCTCCGGCTAAATTCCGGTGACGCGATGCTCGCCTTGCTCCAGGGAAGGGTATGATATGTTTTCGAGAGAGAGGAGAGTGGAATGGTGTGCCGTTTGAGGCCGGGGGAGGGTCCTATTTATACACCGGTGAGACAGGCAGTGCGGCATGGCTCGGGCTCGTCGGCGACGTTGCTACAGGTTGCTATAGGCATGGCAGAGGGCATATGTCAACCCGGTGGTCTTTGGTGATCGTCATGTGCATAGTGGCACGATGAGGCGCGGTCTTATTCGGTCGGGTGACGTTCGTGCTCTGGGCGGGTACGACGGTGTTCGTCATGGCGTACGGTGGTCACGGGGCGCGCGGCGGTGAACGGTCGTGTCTATGAGGTTGCTGGTGACACGGTGGGTGCAGTTAAGCGTGGAGAGAGCGAGGCGCAGCGTGGCTGCGCAGGAGTGGCTTGGCGCTCTGGTGGCGCTCGGCATGGCGGACATAGGTGAGTGGCATGGCTGCACTGGCTTCTCCACTGCCCACCGTTGGTCAAGGAGTCAACAGAGAGGTGCGGTGAGGTCACGCCTGTCTTCTCGTGGTCGTGGGAGAGGGCGGTGCAGCGTGTTGTGTCGTGTCCATGGTCGACCAGCATGACCATGCTCGGGTACGGCGGCACTAGTGCAATTGGCAAGTGAGAGGTGCTCCATTGCATGGCTAGGTACTGGGGATGGTCGTGGGTGAGTAACTGAGGCTGAATGGAGTACAAGAATGATCACAAGATTGATTCAAATAGTGTATAGTTGGTAGAGTTGTACTCTGCCTGTTAAGTGCTCGATCAAATGGCCGCATGAAATAAAGATTCAAATTTTTGAATGAATTTTGGTGGGTGTGTTGGTCACATGCTTGAGTATCTCTGGTTGCTAGGATTTGTCAAGTGGAGATTGTTTGGTTGGTTTTTGAAAAATAGTGATCTATGTACCTACACTTGATTCAATTTTGAATTGCCTGTCAAATAGATTTGAAATTGGTTTCTGCAAGTTTGTAAAGTTTGCTTGTACTCATTTTCACTTGGTCTAGCAAGGGGTGAAAATAAGTAGAATTGTTTCTGTTGAAAAACATTTGCTAGAGATGCCCAAAGTAGGCTAATGGTTAATTTTGGCCAAAGTGACCATTTTATCATATGCTTCATATTTGTTTTTATTTTAATTTGATTTTGTTTGGAATTGACCTAGATGATGTGGTGTTCATCTTTAAACTAATCCTTATCATTTATAGCAATCAAACATGGCATAGCAAGCATTCATGCATTAATATAAATCACACATGCATTCATATGGGTTTAGGAATAATAGTTTTTGTTAACCCTAATCTTGGGTGATTAGAACTTGATAAGATTGTTTAGTATTTTTGAGATGTTACAAACCTTCCCTCCTTAAACAGAATCTCGTCCCGAGATTCAAGAAAAACTAGGAACTAAGGAGATTGGGAAACTCAATCCTAATGTAATCTTCTCGCTCCCAAGTGGCTTCTTCTTCGGTATGGTTACTCCACTAGATCTTTAGAAACTTGATACTTCTGGTCCGGGTGGTTTTGAAGGTTTCTTCCAAAATACAAATGGGCACTTCACGATAAGTTAGATCCTTGTTGATATCTATGGCTCTATGATCAATGTTCTTGAAAACTTCGGTCTTTTTCGGAACTTCGAGGCATTTCCTAAGTAACGGGATATGGAACACATCATGTACGGCTGACATCTCTTCCGACAGTTCTAGCTGATAGGATACTTCTCCTCGGCGACTTAAAATCTTGAAGGGTCCAATATATCTAGGGGCAAGCTTCCCTTTCAGTTGAAAACGCTGCATTCCTTTCAAGGGTGATACTTTGAGATACACAAAATCTCTGACATTGAAGGTCAGGTCTTGACGTCTTTTATCAGCGTAATTCTTCTGTGTGGGTTGTGATATCTTGCGGTGTTCACGGACCTTGTGAACCTTCTCTTCGGCTTATCGTAGGATATCTGGTCCGAATATCTGACTCTCTCCTACTTGTGACCAATTCAGGGGGGTACGACACTTTCTTCCATATAAAAACTCAAATGGGGCCATTTGCAAACTGGCTTGATAACTATTGTTGTATGAGAATTCTATGAAAGGCAGACAGTCTTCCTATTTAGATCCATATTCTAACACACTGGATCTCAACACATCTTCTAATATCTGGTTTACTCTTTCTGTCCGTCCGTCGGTTTGCGGGTTATAAGCTGTGCTGAAGTTCAGTTTGGTACCTAATCCTTCTTGGACTTTCTTACAGAACCTTGAGGTAAACTGGGTTCCTCGATCTGACACTATGGTCTTGGGGATTCCATGCAGAATAACTATTCTAGTAATGTACAACTCTGCTAGCTTCGAGCTTTGATAGGTGGTCTTGACGGGTATGAAATGAGCTACTTTGGACAGTCTATCTACTATGACCCAAATAGAATCATTTCCCCTACTATATGTAGGCAAACCTGTGATGAAATCCATTCCAACAGAATCCCATTTCCATTCCGAAATCTGCAATGGTTGCAAAGGTCCCGCGGGTCACTGATGTTCCGCCTTAACTCTCTAACAGATATCACACTTGGCTATATAGCTTCCGACTTCTCTCTTCATTTTATGCCACCAAAATTGCTCCTTCAAATCCTGATACATCTTGGTTCCTCTCGGGTGAATAGAATAAAGAGTATCATGGGCTTCCTGCATAATGACTTGTTTCAACTCTGAATCTGCTGGAACACAGATATGTCCTTTATACCACATAACTCCTTCTTCATCTTCGGTGAATCCGGGTACCTTCCTTGTACCGATACGACACTTGATTCCATCAATTTTAGCGTTTCCTTTATGGGCTTCCTTTATATGAATGATTAGGGTGCGTTGAAGTTCAGTACTGGCTAGAAATCCTTCGCTAACTAGCTCCATTCTAAAGTTCTCCAACTCCTCATGCAAACTTGGCTGGTCTTCCTTAATCATGGTGTTTAGTCTACATGGCAATCTACTAAGAGCATCTGCTACCACATTGGCCTTGCCGAGGTGATAGTGAATGTCAAGGTCATAATCCTTGATTAACTCTATCCATCTCCTTTGCCTCATATTCAGCTCCTTCTAGGCGAAAATATACTTCAGACTCCTGTGATCCGAATAAATCTCATAGCGGTTACCCATGAGGTAATGACGCCATGTCTTCAAGGCTAAAACTACGGCTGCCAGCTCTAAGTCATGGGTAGGATAGTTCTACTCATGTTGCTTCAGTTGTCAGGACAGATATGAGATTACTTTTCCTTCTTGCATCAACACACATCCGAGACCAATCTTGGATGCATCACAATATACATCAAAAGGCTTCTTGATATCCGGCATGATCAAAATTGGGGCTGAAATCAATCTTTTCTTGAGATCTTGAAAACTTGCTTCGCATCTGTCCGTCCATTCAAACTTCTTATCTTTCTTCAACAACTATGTCATCGGCCTTGCGATGCTCGAAAATCCTTCAACAAACTTGCGGTAGTATCCGGCTAATCCAAAAAATGCGCAGAGTTTTGTTTGAGTGGTTGGGGCTCTCCATTCTTCAACATCCTTAATCTTGGCAGGATCGACAATAACTCCTCCTGCCGACATGATATGGCCTAGGAATCCTACTTCCTTTAACCAGAACTCACATTTGCTAAACTTGGAATATAGCTGATGCTCTCTAAGGGTTTGAATGATGGTTCTTAGGTGCTGTTCATGGTCTTCTTATGACTTGGAATAGATCAGAATGTCATCGATAAAAACAACAACAAACTTATCCAAGAATTTCATAAAAATATTATTCATGAGGTTCATGAAATAAGCGGGGGCATTGATTAATCCAAAATACATGACATTGTACTCATACAATCCATATCTGGTGGTGAAGGCGGTCTTTGGAATATCCATTGCGTGTATCTTCAATTGATGATAACCAGTTCTAAGGTTAATTTTAGAAAACACTCTGGCACCAGTCAGTTGGTCAAGCAAATCTTCTACCTTCGGCAGTGGGTACTTGTTCTTGATGGTGACGTCATTCAGCCTTCGGTAATCCGTACATAAACGGTTGGCACCATCTTACTTATCCACAAACAAGACAAGTGATCTCCATGGAGATGCACTTGGTTGTATCAGACCTTTTCCCAACATGTCATCAAGTTGCTTCTTGAGCTCCATGTTGGGTTTGTAGCATAGAAAACAAAAATTTCCTACGATGGGAACTATACGCTAAGATCTATCTACTACATACAAGCAACGGGTGGATATACATCCATTGAGAACTTACCCTCAAAGACAAGAAAGCTTTGTTAACGAGTTGGAACTCGTGGAGGATGTAGTCGTACACTTGCCGATCTCAAGATCGTGATGAAGTCCAGTAGGTCCAGCTCCAGCACGTCCATCAGATCCAGCTCCAGCAAGTCCAACACCACCAAGTCCAGCACCGCAAAGCAGCGGTGCATCCGTGATCACACACACGTCTGGTACCCCGACAACCTCCGTACCTCGCTCCAGCAAAGCAGTGGAAGCAGCAACTTCTTTCCAGATAAAGCCATTGGGAACATGTATCTCGCTAATCCGAGACCATGGGGAATAACTAGAGGGGGAGAGAGATCCTTCACAAGGAGGTGTGAGAGTGGAGGAGGAGGAGCTGCTCCTTATATAGGGGAGGGGGGAAGCCCAAGGGGGCATGGCGACGGCCATGGTGCGTGCCCCCACCTCTCCCTCATTCATGTGGGTGGAGCTCCCACTCACATAAACACACACCTCCACTCATGTCCACTCACATGCATTAAATTTCCACCAAATTTAATGCAAGCTCTCATTAAATAAAACTATTTTATTTATTTTATTCAGAATTTTGTTAATTACTTTAATTAACAAAAATTCACATAAAACACCCTGCAACATTTCAATATTACATGCAGAACCAGTTTTTGCAATTTCACCCGAAACAATTCCAATTTCCATCGAAATGATTCCAGCGCTTTCTTAAATCTTTATCTGAAACATATTTGCTCCAAATGGTGTCGGTATCCCTTAAGTGTGTCACCCTATGGTTCATGAATAATGCAGAGATGATCGAGACCCCTCTCCGATCAATAATCAGCAGCGGGACCTGGAGATTTGTAGTGACTCCCACACATTCAACAATGACTCTTGTGATCGTGTGAACCTTTAATGTTGTAACTAAATCCATTTGTCTCGCGATATATTACATGTCCGAGATTAGATCATCGGTATCTCAATACCTAGTTTGATCTCGTTACCGACATGCACTCTTTTCTCGTTCCCGCGATATAATATTCTAGTGATCTCACCACTTGCTTGCAAGCTATTTCAATGTGATATCACCAAGAGGGCCCATAGTATATCTATCCGTCATCTGGATGAACAAATCCCACTCTTGATCCATACATAACACCTTTGGAGTATCTGAACCCACCTTTACAGTCACCCTTTTATGGTGTGACATTTGATGTTATCAAGTTACTCTTCCGATGTTAGCAATTAACATGATCTCATGGTCTAAGGACTAAGATTACTTCGTATGATGTTTTAGCAATATAAACATAATGACTTTGATCGTAATGCTATACTTCGTATGAATGTTCATCACATCATTTCACAAATGCTGTGACCTCGTTATTAACAACATCCAATGTCCATGATCAGGAAACCTTGATCATCTTGTTAATCAACGAGCTAGTTTATATGAGAGGCATTACTAGGAACTTTGTATTTTGTTTATTAAACACACATGTATTAATGTTTCCAATTAATACAATTATAGCCTGCAAAATAAACATTTATCATAAACATGGAATAAGATAATAACCACTTTATTATTGCCTCTCGGGCATATTCCCTTCAGTCTCCCACTTGCACTAGAGTCAATAATCTAGTTTGAAAAACTTTGCGTATTGAACACCTATGGCTTTCTGGTGTTGCATATACGCGATTGCTAGTGGTTAACATAATCTCCGGATCTGAGAGTTTCAGGTCCGTGTGTATTTGCATGTCTTTGCGTCTCTACGCATCACTCACTCTCAAATGAGATGGCATTGTATAAATTTGGTCCTTTGGTGAGACCTTTAGTTCGTTCGGGTTAAAATATGTTGATATTATTGTCATACAATATATCTTCATAATATTAGCCCACTTTGAACCACACCTAGTTTGATAACAAACTACTTAACACAAATGCCCTCCTTTGCTTCTACTATAGCAGTCATATACTTAGCCTTTTGTTGTAGTATCCATCACAATGTCTCAACTTTGGAACTCATCCAAATACATCATGGCACATCCTTTCCATTACATTGTGCCACCCATAGTCTAAATTGAGACAAATTTAATTTGTATTTTGTGACAAAAATAGTATCAATGTAACACTTTACAATGAACTACCTTCAACTATTTGTCACTTATACATGATATATTCTTAGTTCTTCCAAAGCTCATAAGAATATCTTTACTATCATCCAATGATCATCTTATGAATCATTCTGGTATGTGCTCATAACATTTAGAGCATAGGACATATCTGGATATATACATATCACGGTATAATCGATCAAAATATTCATGTGATTTTACTCACCAAGTGTTGAAACACTTGAATCTTGATACAATCCTTTCCATGCAGCAAGAACCTTTCTTGTTGTTTCTATATTGAACCCTTTCAATATCTCATATATGTACGTCTAGCATAACCACATTAGCGCCTCAATCTATCCATATAGACATTGATGCCAAATATTTCGGTTTTGCCCAAGTCTTTCATCGAAATCCTATTTTAATGAAATTCTTAACTTGTGTCAATAAAAGATACATCATTTCCAATCAACAATATGTAGTCTGCATAATGTATTGGAAATTTGTCTCAGCGCTCCCACTTAATTTCTTGCAAATGCAAGCATCTTCATCATCTTCGATGAAACTAAAATCCTTTAACATTTTCATCATGGTGAAGATTCCTACTCCGCTATGCTCACTTCAACTATTTGAAGTTTGCATGCCCTTTTAGCACCCTTTGAATTAACAAAATCCTTCGGACAGTGTCATGTACACATCCTAGGTAACCATTCTATTAGAAGAACCTTGTTTTGTTTATTCAACTACCATATACCAAATTATATGTAGTGGTTGCTACATTAATCCGTCAAGACTAAATATCACTATGAAAGATCAAATCTTGTCATAGTCAACTCCTTGAACATTGCCGTAAACTTCTTTCCGACATGTCGACTATTTCATAAATGTTAAACATCCATGTATATTTCTTTATAGATCCAAACACGACCGATAGGCTTCACGCCTTTCCGGAGGATCTTCCAAGTTCAGAAACTTTATTTCTCGTGTATGGATACTATCACGGATTATATGACTTCTAGTCATTTTATGGAGTCAAGGCCCATCATCGCTTCTTTGCATGCAGTCAATTCATCATTGTCAAAACAATAACGACTTCTATTTCAAATCTTACTATTTGATTCTTACCGACCCACATGGTTCAATAGGAACTCTAATCTCCAAGATCACACCCTTTGTAATCACGGGAGCCATGAGCATTGTGGCCGCCACCGGGACACTTTCCGGCGCTGCGCTACTTAGCACATATAGCTAAGGTTCAACAACCTTATCAAAGTTATATTGTCCCCCACTTAACTTTTCACGAAAAAATTCCTTCTCAAGAAACTTGATGTTCCAAGCGACAAAATCTTTTGTCCTCGGTGTTATGGAGGAATTCCCAACAAATTCTTTGGGATAACCTATGAAGACGTGCTTATCCGACTTTGGTTATAAACATTTTACTTATGCATAGCATACCAAAATTTAAGAAAAGACACTTCGGGTTTTATCCCGAACCATAACTCATATGGTGTCATTTCAACAGATCACGATGGTGCTCTTTTCAGTTTAAAAGCGGTAGTCTCTAAAGCTTTAATCCTTAGAACATAATGGCAGTTATATAAATGACACCTTTGATCTTACCATGTCAAACAAGGTTTGATTTGATCTCTCGAACATACCATACTCCTGTGGTTTATTGGGAAATGCAAATTCATGGAACAATTCCTAAAATCTTAGGTGTTTTGCTAAACCTGTAACTCAAATATCTTCCTTTATGATCAAATCATAAACTCTTTTATTTTCTTGTTACAATGATTTTTCACTTCATCTTGAAAGTCTTTGAACAATTTTCAAATGTTTCATACTTCTTCCTTATTAAGTAAATATATAGATATATTCACTCAAATTTCTGGAGAAAGCATATGAAGCAAAAAGATCCATCGCATATGGCTACACATAATGGACTATATACATCAACATGCATAATATCCAATAAGTTAGTCATCCGTTTCTCTTTGGCCTATGGACGGAGTTTCAATTATCTCGAGGAAAGTTTCACAAGCGTCAATTGATCAAAATCAAAAGACTCCAAAAATTCATCAACATGGAGTTTCTTCATGTTTACTTTCCAATATAATTCAAACAGCGATGTCATTTCATAAGTGATCTTCCAATCATTTGTCTTACGACATTTTAGCAATAATGTTTATGGATGTGATTTCTCCAACCAGACTTGTAAAAGTTCATCCATCCTTTATGGAATACGGTAATTATTTGAACAACCATTGTTCTCGTAATACCGGAACAAAATGGCAATTATTAAAAAAAAATCTTGAAGGCTAGGTTTGACGACAACGAAAACGCAATAACACTTTATTTGTTTTCGATGAACATCATCACTTATTCTCTTGCCAGTTACTTAGGCCGTTGCAGTTCATGAATTGTGTTACGATTATTAAAAAAAATCTTGAAGGCTAGGTTTGACGACAACGAAAACGCAATAACACTTTATTTGTTTTTGATGAACATCATCACTTATTCTCTTGCCAGTTACTTAGGCCGTTGCAGTTCATGAATTGTGTTATGATTATTAAAACAAATCTTGAAGGCTAGGTTTGACGACAACGAAAATGCAATAACACTTTATTTGTTTTCGATGAACATCATCACTTATTCTCTTGCCAGTTACTTAGGCTGTTGCAGTTCATGAATTGTGTTGTTCTGTATAACACTTCACACCAACCAATTCGGTACCCAATACCTCAGAACCACATTGTTTAACAAGCAAGGAATACAACCATAACATGTATATCTTCTATATACCTAAGTTGGACATCTCCAACCTTTTCTTTTCTGCAAAATATTTTATAGATTCTCTTTCAACAATTCCTTCTCTTTTAAAAGAATCTATCAACATCAATAGTGGTGTCATTCACATGACACATAGTACACAGTGTATATAGTCAAATACTAATACCTTTGGACTTGCACTTTGAAGTGGATCACCATCATCAAATGTTTGGTGTTCTTTCAAAAATCCATTCTTTAGAAATATATTAGTGTAGTAAACATTTTACTTACATATTCTATTCATCCTTATCATGACAACTTTCATGATCAAGCTACTATAGCCTATAAGGAAGAATCGCGAGTATAATGTTAGTTCCCAAAACCTTTTTGGGAGATCCGGATGCCTAGCATCTCCATCCTACACAAATTCTCATACAATATGAGAACATGTATTTTGCTAAATTATACTCTATCATAATGCAACCAAAAACATTGTTTCAGATATAACAATATCTTCCACACATGATGGTTTCTGAAACAATTTTTCAGCTCCTAGATAATCTTGATATTAAAACAACTTTTGAATATCAATAATCATGGAGGCAAACATGATACTTTAGATACTAACATTGGAATCCTTACTCTTGATTTAATACTACTTATTAAACTTCATGGAGTAAATAGAGTTTGCTGAAAGTTTGCAATAGGGATTCTAAACTTTAAATTGACCTTCAAAACAATACGATATCAGTTCGTAAAGTAAATATCCAGAATTCTATAGTTCTATTATCTCAATTAAAACTAAGCATAAGGTAGTGAACATATGCCAATAACTACAACAAATTATGCAAATTCCCTTCAATTTAGTTTATGACAAATTGAGTTCAACTAATCCAAATTAGAAATGAACTCCCACTCAAAAACGACATCCCTCGTGCCCTTTTGGTGATTACATGAACCAAATCCACTACACCAAGTCCGATCATCACATGAGTCGGTGTAGCTTCAAAGGCAAGCATCAATATGGGCATCACATCAACTATATGACTCATGCTTAACCTTTCGGTCCGTGTTCCGAGGCCATGTCTATACATGCTAGGCTCGCCAAGTAAGAACTTTAGTACTCGCGTGTGTAAAACTGTCTTACACCCATTGTATGAAAGCATAGAGTCGAGTACACCTGATCATCACGTGATGTCTCGAAACATGATCCATAGGACGGTGCATACTTAAGGAAGAACACATTTTATCTTGATATTTAAATGAGGGATCATCTTATAATACTACTAAAACACCAAACTAGCAATATAAGATGCAAACATCATATGTGTAAAGTGGAATGATATGGTCCATGCATTTGATCACCATTCCTTTGTGTAAGGCCAAGGTCTATGGAACTTACACGTTAGGTGTGTTGTAACGGTATCTACCATACATCAACTTACAACATTACCATATCATGACACTAGCCTAGCGACAATCTAAAATAGACGCCTCTAATTTATCCATTGCAAGTTTTATGTGGCTTAGGGCTTTCGAAGATAGAACCAGTCTTACCTACAAACATGGAACCACAACAATGATAACTACGTTATTAGCAACTTGTTGTAAATCAGATATTGACTATAGTAGGAGAGATAGACACCCGCTAGCCACTTATGCAAAACTAGTTGCATGTTAGTCGTGGAACCGATCTCATGTGTGAGGACATGTAATATTAGTCCGGGCCGCTTCATCCCACTATGCCACCAATATCCAAAATACATAGAAGATGCAATAACATGATCATCATCGCCCACATATAAACATATGTGTACTACCCATGCAAAGTACCTACGCATAGATCAGGCTCTAATACCACTGTTGGGTTCGCAGCATAGAAAACAAAAAAATTCTATGATGGGAACTATACGCCAAGATCTATCTACTAGATACAAGCAACGGGTGGATATACATCCATTGAGAACTTATCCTCGAAGACAAGAAAGCTTTGTAATGAGTTGGAACTCGTGGATGATGTAGTCGTACACTTGCCGATCTCAAGATCGTGATGAAGTCTAGTAGGTCCAGCTCCAGCAGGTCCATCAGATCCAGCTCCAGCAAGTCCAGCACCACCAAGTCCAGCACCGCAAAGCAGCGGTGCATTCGTGATCGTACACACGTCTGGTACCCCGACAACCTCCCTCCCTCACTCCAACAAAGCAGCGGAAGCAGCAACTTTCCAGATAAAGCCATTGGGAACATGTATCTCGCTAATCCGAGACCATGGGGAATAACTTGAGGGGGAGAGAGATCCTTCACAAGGAGGTCTGAGAGTGGAGGAGGAGGAGCTACTCCTTATATAGGGGAGGGGGGAAGCCCAAGGGGGCATGGCGACGACCATGGTGCGTGCCCCCACCTCTCCCTCATTCATGTGGGTGGAGCTCCCACTCACATAAATACACACCTCCACTCATGTCCACTCACATGCATTAAATTTCCACCAAATTTAATGCAAGCTCTCATTAAATAAAACTATTTTATTTATTTTATTCAGAATTTTGTTAATTACTTTAATTAACAAACATTCACATAAAACACCCTGCAACATTTTAATATTACATGCAGAACCAGTTTCTGCAATTTCACCCGAAACAATTCCGGTTTCCATTGAAATGATTCCAGTGCTTTCTTAAATCTTTATCTGAAACATATTTGCTCCAAATGGTGTCGGTATCCCTTAAGTGTGTCACCCTATGGTTCATGAATAATGCAGACATGATCGAGACCCTCTCCGATCAATAATCAGCAGCAGGACCTGGAGATCCGTACTGACTCCTACACATTCAACGATGACTGTTGTGATCGTGTGAACCTTTAATGTTGTAACTAAATCCCTTTGTCTCGTGATATATTACATGTCCGAGATTAGATCATCGGTATCTCAATACCTAGTTTGATCTCGTTACCGACATGCACTCTTTTCTTGTTCCCGTGATATAACATTCTAGTGATCTCATCACTTGCTTGCAAGCTGTTTCAATGTGATATCACCAAGAGGGCCCATAGTATATCTACCCGTCATCTGGAAGGACAAATCCCACTCTTGATCCATACATAACACCTTCGGAGTATCTGAACCCACCTTTATAGTCACCCTTTTACGGTGTGACGTTTGATGTTATCAAGTTACTCTTCCGATGTTAGCAATTAACATGATCTCATGGTCTAAGGACTAAGATTACTTCGTATGATGTTTTAGCAATATAAACACAATGACTTTGATCGTAATGCTATACTTCGTATAAATGTTCATCACATCATTTCACAAATGCTGTGACCTCGTTATTAACAACATCTAATGTCCATGATCAGGAAACCTTGATCATCTTGTTAATCAACGAGCTAGTTTATATGAGAGGCATTACTAGGAACTTTGTATTTTGTTTATTAAACACACATGTATTAACGTTTCCAATTAATACAATTATAGCATGCAAAATAAACATTTATCATAAACATGGAATTAAATAATAACCACTTTATTATTGCGTCTCAGGCATATTCCCTTCACTCCACTAATTCAGATGGATTCATACTATAGGGTCGCTGAGCTATGGGTCCAGTTCTAGGAACTAGTTCAATGATTAACTCGATATCCTGATCTAGGGGCATACCGGGCAATTCATCTGGGAACACATCAGGGTATTCACAGACTACTTTGACTTGGTCTAGGGTTGATTTGGCTAAACTCTTGTTGCACTTGAATTGACAGGGAAGTGTAGCAGCCCGCTAAAACCACTACTAGAAAATCGCTGTGTTTTTGTGCATTGCATCATCATGACCGCATGCTCATGTCATCATGCCACATTGCATTTGGGCATCGTCATGTCATCACACATGGTTTCTCTAAAACTATTTTCTAAAAGCCTATCTTTGTTTTCTAAATATCCCCCGTCTTAATTTCAAATCAAAACTCCGGTCTTTTCCAAGCCTTTTATTTGTCTAAAAACTATTTACAAAAGCCTTTCTAAAAATAAAATAAATAAAATAAAAAGGTTTTGCTGGGGGAGGCAGCCGATCAGGCCTTTAGCCCAGCCAGCCAGCCTACCACCCTAGGCCCGACCCTGACCGAACCAAAACACTAACCCTAGCTAGACAAACCCTAGACCTAACCCTACCCAACCACTCAGCCGCCGCCGCCAGCTACACACGCGCAACACACAGGCACGCACACGCTGCAGACCTGCTCGCACGCGATCCTGCACCCGGCCCCACCCCGCGTGCGACCCGCCCCAGCCTGTACGTCGCCGCGCGACAAGCCCCAAGCCCCACCCCGTGCTGCCCAGGACCGACCACGTTCGTCGCACGCCTCGAACCCGACCCCGCATCGCACGTCGCCGCCCCTGGAACCCGATCCCAACGCGTGCCTCGATCTCCTTGTCCGTTCCTCACGACCGGCCCCACCCGTGCACCTCACGCTCTCGTCCATGATCCCCACCTCTCACGCCTCTCCCGTACCCAGCCCCATCCCTCTTCCCGCATCGCCCGCAACCCAAGCCGCGCCTCCGTGCCGACCCGCGAGCGCCGCCCCCATCCACAAGATCTCCGGCCACGTGGCAATTGCTATCGTCTTGTTCCTCTACGCATCGGCCGTAGCGTCAGATGGCCGCCGTCGCTGCCTCTCTCTCACCTGAGCACCGCTGCCACCGCCTCATCGCCCTCGCCTCTTCCGGCTACCCCGCCTCGACCTTGCCCGGAGTCCAGTGGCTGCCTGCCGCCGCGACTAGGCGTCGCCACCTCCGTGACCCTGCTCTTTCCTGCGCCCCTGCCTCCTCTCCCTCGCGCAACCGCCACTAGGAGCCCGGCCGCGTACTCCGTGTCGTCGCCGGCCGCCAGCTCCTCCCCGCGCGACCTCGCCGCCCCAAGCTCCTCCCCGCGCGACCTCATTCTGCGGCGGCCTCCTCCTCTATGCCTCCCTCTAGCACCGGCACTGCCTTGGAGCCTGGCCATGACCGCCATCTGCTTCCTCCCTACAGGCCCCTGCTCTCCTCCGACCACCGTCCCATCCCCGCCGGCCAACGCGAGTAGTTCACCTTTGGCTTGCGCGTGAATGATCTGGCTGCTCTTGTGCTCGTCGTGTTCCTCGTCTTGCTGCCAAGGAACCCAGCCACGCATCCCGTGTTCTCCCGTGCGCGTGCTGTTGGACTGTCCTGGCAAGAACCGTGGTGCCGTTGGTCGTCCTGGATGTCTGCTACTTTATCTATACCACTGTTTTGACCGGTGCTCCAACTGATGTTTCCGAGACACACGATGCTCAGATCCAAGGTGATGCGGCATGCACGACCAATGTGAGTGACTCGTGCAAGACGACGTAGAGGTGTGGAGATGACGAGACGATGACTGTGAGGAGATGTTGGAGGTGCTCCCTTTGTTGCCTCAAGGACTCCAACATGGACCACGAGAACCCGCACCACCCAAAGACCGAACCCGGAACCCTTCGAACCTCAAGACCTTCGGACCCAAACGTGGGTACCCAAAAACCCGTCCCGATTTTATAAATGTCAACTATATTGTCGCACATTTAAATTGCTCATGCTTGCATACATATTCGTTGGGTTGAGGGTATTTAGTTGTTTCACCTAAATTAAATATGGAGACTATATGCGGACTATTCTAGTCTTATATTGACTCCATTTAAATTTGTGTAGCGAACCGATGCCATGTTTTGTCTTGTTAATACAACATTTAATTTGCGGGGTAGCTAAACAACATGAACCATCTAATTAATTGTCGGGACCCCGGCTCCGCTTAATATTGCTTAATTGCATCGCATCTGTGCCATGCCATGCATCATATCATAAGCATGCCAGATCTTTTGCCGTAGTATTAAATATTGCATCCGGTGTTTCTTCTAGTGTTTGCTTCTTCGCGGATTTGGCCGATGAGTGTATGCGAGTATCGACAAGTTCTCCGGCTATGTACCTTCGGCTCTGTTTCCCAGGCGAGCATCTCTCCCCTTCTACCTATTTTGCATTTATAGTCTTTATTTCCTCCTGTTGATCTATTGCTATCCGTGTCGCGATGCTTTAGTTTCCGTGCACCAGTTATATCCCGTGCAGCCTCTATATTGCCATGGACACCTCCTAGTACCTGTTGTTTGGTAGATAGCTGGCCTTGCGAGTCGTAGTTGCTTGCTCAGGTGCGATCTCGTGTTGTGGAGTACCACAGTTGTTGGAATGCTGGCAGATGTTTATGGTGGAGATGATCATGTCTTTAATTACAACTATTAAATTGCTGTGATAACTAATGAAAGTGGCACCGGTGGACAATTATATGTTATTTGGTTTTTCATGCCCACTTGTGTCCCGTAGGCCCCGAGTACTTGATACCTGTTCCTTGACTATTCGCACTATCCACATCCGGGAGAGTCTATGAATCCCCCTTAGCCAGAGATTGATTCATTTCTTATTTCTTGGGTTCACAAACTAGTTTGGGGCTTTATTGCTATCCTGTACTTATGCCATGCTTTACTGCTTTATTTAAGATTGTGCGTGGAGCGCCTGTACTGTTTTGGATCGTGGAATGTTTTCGCGGTATCGACAAGCCGGTCACACTTTCGGGTTCCCAGTCGTTTACAGCCATTGACACAAACCTTGGGTCCGTCTCGGAGCCGGCCAACTTCATTGCGGGTAGCTTAATGGGGTGGCCCCCTGAAATATTTTATGAATCCTGTGATTGCTTTGTCGTGAAAGCCTCGTTGGGTTTTGATTTGGTTTTTCCGAGGTTGATCGTGTGTGTGTTGCTATTTGTGCACCCCTGCAGGGTAAATCTTTCTGAAAGCTGTGTCCGCGGTTATGGACGACTTGGAGCACAGTATCTTGATCATAGACAAGCATAACTAAAGTAGTGCTATAGATTTGACTTAATATGTGACTAGTAATCAGCTTCACTACAATGGAATGGATAATAAAAGTGCCAACAACTGGTGGAACTAGGGTGTATCGTGTCCTGTTATACCTGCCTAGTAAGTAATGCAACTCCAATGGAACGGAATAAAAGTGCCAACAACTGCTGGGTTGGAATGTCACATGCTAATTGTATTTAGTAAGTACTGCAACTACAACTTCTTGGTTAACTAAAACTGCCCACTACTTATTCTATCAGGATGACTCGTGTTATCTATATCTGACTAGTAAGTGCTTCAACTATAATGGAATAAATAAAACTGCCAACTGTGTGAGCTCCTCGGTTTGACTTCCTCGTTTGGTCTCGAGGGGGAATACCAGGATGGGTATGGTTGGTGTTAGTATCAGGTTGGATCCGAATAGGTCCCTCTTATCTCTCTCTAATAGCCGACAGTTTATCGAGTCTCTATAGGTTGTTTAGTGCATCTTTGTCTGCCGCTCATCCACCATACCTATGTAGGCGAGAGCCGCCGAATTCTAGCCTCGCCGTGTACTGGCCTCAGTACTGACGCTCCTCTTTTTCCTTTAACCTTTGTCGGCACCCCTTTTGTTTTAGCAAGTTTGAGATCGACGTCGTTAGCAGGGTTACCCATCCGGCTTGGCCTGGGCAGGGTTATGGACGCCATTGGTTATTCTTCAGGGCTCTTAGCCCCATTTGCATCTTGTCCGTAGTCGGACGCTCTATCGTTTTCAAGGTGATTTTGGATCTTTGTGTAGTATATCTGTATTCTTGACTCATGGAGTCGTTGTTGTATATATATATGTTCTGTGGGTTCCATCGTGGACTAATGTGTAATGGTATTACTTTGTTTTCCACCCGCACGAAAGTGCCTGGTGGGCGTCCTTGAATCGTTTCTATGCGAGTTTGGCGGGAAGCGCTGAAACTTGGATAGGGCCGCTTCGAGAGTGTTACAGAGTGGTATCAGAGCACAGCTATTACGATACCCCACTGGTCTAGCCTGTAGGATAACCTTGCTAACGGCCGATGTAGAGTGTCAGAACTATTTTACAAAATTGGTTGGATAGATCTGATTAGGTCTGATTTTACTCCTTACCCCTATGCTATTCTCCTCTTACCTCTGCGTGTTTTGAATCTGCTCTCTTTCCTTTCTTCAAGTCCAGGATTTCTCGTGGTTGGGTTTCCGTCGTACCTTCAGGGTTTCGCTTCCTCCTTTGGTAACGGTGTTTCCACATCAGGGCTTCGTGTTATCTGAGGAATCCTTCATCTATTGGACTTCTCTTTGTTACTTCTCGTGCCTTCTGGTGTTTTCCGACGTCATCATCAGCTACGCCAGATCCAATGCAGAGTCTGCATCACTCCTTTGTTCCGAATCTCGACTATCGAGATCTTCAGTCTGACTCCGAGGCTGGTTGCATAATTCTGCTATTCATGTACGGAGTAATGATATGAGTGCGGGATGGAGTCGCGACCATACCACTACTCTTATCATTCACTCTGCACATTGGATTGGCAGATCTATTCAATTTACTCCTTCAACTGAAGTTAGAGGTAGCCTTGTGACCTCTTTCTTCGTCTTTGTTTCTCCGGAGTGTTCTCGACGAATGTGAGCGATGACCTCTTGTTGGTGGTGTCGAAGATTCCAATATGGAGCAAGAACCCTTGTTAGTGGTGTCGCGAAGATCTACATGAAGCGAGAAGATTCAGATCGCCAGCCTTCTTTCGGTACCATGAGGCGGATCTCGAGGGCGAGATCCATTGTTAGTGGTGTCGAATTGTAGCACCCCGCTAAAACCACTACTTGAAAATCACTGTGTTTTTGTGCATTGCATCATCATGACCGCATGCTCATGCCATCATGCCACATTGCATTTGAGCATCGTCATGTCATCACACATGGTTTCCCTAAAACTATTTTCTAAAAGCCTATCTTTGTTTTGTAAATATCCCCCGTCTTAATTTCAAATACAAAAACTCCGGTTTTTTCCAAGCCTTTTATTTGTCTAAAAACTATTTACAAAAGCCTTTCTAAAAATAAAATAAATAAAATAAAAAGGTTTTGCTGGGGGAGGCAGCCGACCGGGCCTTTGGCCTAGCCAGCCAGCCTAGCACCCAGGCCCGACCCTGACCGAACCAAAACACTAACCCTAGCTAGACAAACCCTAGACCTAACCCTACCCAACCACTCAGCCGCCGCCGCCAGCTACAGCAGCGTAACACCACGAGCACGCTGCAGCTGCAGACCTGCTCGCACGCGATCCTGCACTGCCCCACCTGGCGCTTCAGCCCAGACACCACGTCACACGTGACAAGCCCCAGGCCCCACCCCGTGCTGCCCAGGACCGACCATGCTCATCGCACGCCTCGAACCCGACCCCGCATCGCACGTCGCCGCCCCTGGAACCCGATCCCAACACGCGCCTCGATCTCCTTGTCCATTCCTCACGACCGGCCCCACCCTTGCACCTCACGCTCTCGTCCATGATCCCCACGTCTCACGCCTCTCCCGTACCCAGCCCCATCCCTCTCCCCGCATCGCCCGCAACCCAAGCCGCGCCTCTGTGCCGACCCACGAGCGCCGCCGCCATCCGCAAGATCTCCGGCCGCCGCTGGCGGTTGCTATCGCGCCGTGCCCTCTGCATGCGATGGCCCGCGCGTCACAGATGGCCACCGTCGCTGCCTCTCTCTCACCCGAGCGCCGCTGCCAGCGCCTCGTCGCCCTCGCCTCTTCCGGCTACCTCGCCTCGACCTTGCCCGGAGTCCAGCGGCTACCTGCCGCCGTGACTAGGCATCCCCACCTCCGTGACCCTACTCTTCCCCGCGCCCCTGCCTCCTCTACCTCGCGCAACCGCCGCCAGGAGCCCGACCGTGTACTCCATGTCGTTGCCGGCCGCCAGCGTCCCGCGTGACCTCGCCGCCCCAAGATCCTCCCTGCGCGACCTCGTTCTGTGGGCGCCCTCCTCCTCTATGCCTCCCTCTAGCACCGACACCGCCTTGGAGCCTGGCCATGACCGCCATCTGCTTCCTCCCTGCAGGCCCCTGCTCTCCTCCGACCGCCGTCCCGTCCCCGCCGGCCAACACGAGTAGTTCACCTTTGGCCCGCGTGTGAATGATCTGGCTGCTCTTGTGCTTGTCGTGTTCCTTGTCTTGCTGCCAAGGAACCCAGCCACGCATCCCGTGTTCTCTCGTGCGCGTGTTGTTGGACTGTCTTGGTAAGAACCGTGGTGCCGTTGGTCATCCTGGATGTCTGATGCTTTATCTATACCACAGTTTTGACCGGTGCTCCAACTGATGTTTTTGAGACACACGATGCTCAGATCCAAGGTGATGCGGCATGAACTACCAATGTGAGTGACTCGTGCAAATCAACGACATAGAGGTGTGGAGATGACGAGACGTTGACTGTGAGGAGATGTTGGAGGTGCTCCCTTTGTTGCCTCAAGGACTCCAACATGGACCGCGAGAACCCGCGCCACCCGAAGACCGAACCCGGAACCCTTCGAACCTCAAGACCTTCGGACCCAAACGTGGGTACCCAAAAACCCGTCCCGATTTTATAAATGTCAACTATATTGTCGCACACTTAAATTTCTCATGCTTGCATACATATTCGTTGGGTTGAGGGTATTTAGTCGTTTCACCTAAATTAAATATGGATACTATATGCGGACTATTCTAGTCTTATACTGACTCCCTTTAAATTTGTGTAGCGAACCGATGCCATGTTTTGTCTTGTTAATACAACATTTAATTTGCGGGGTAGCTAAACAACATGAACCATCTAATTAATTGTCGGGACCCCGGTTCCGCTTAATATTGCCTAATTGCACCGCATCTATGCCATGCCATGCATCATATCATAAGCATGCCGGATCTTCTGCCGTAGTATTAAATATTGCATCCGGTGTTTCTTCTAGTGTTTGCTTCTTCACGGATTTGGCCAATGAGTGTATGCGAGTATCGACAAGTTCTCCGGCTATGTACCTTCGGCTCTGTTTCCCAGGCGAGCATCTCTCCCCCTTCTACCTATTTTGCATTTATAGTCTTTATTTCCTCCTGTTGATCTATTGCTATCTGTGTCGCGATGCTTTAGTTTCCGTGCACCAGTTATATCCCGTGCAACCTCTATATGGCCATGGACACCTCCTAATACCTGTTGTTTGGTAGATCGCTGGCCTTGCGAGTCGTAGGTGCTTGCTCAGGTGCGATCTCGTGTTGTGGAGTACCACAGTTGTTGGAATGGTGGCAGATGTTTATGGTGGAGATGATCATGTCTTTAATTACAACTATTAAATTGCTGTGATAACTAATGAAAGTGGCACCGGTGGGCAATTATATGTTATTTGGTTTTTCATGCCCACTTGTGTCCCGTAGGCCCCGAGTACTTGATACCTGTTCCATGACTATTCGCACTATCCACATCCAGGAGAGTCTATGAATCCCCCTTAGCCAGAGCTTGATTCATTTCTTATTTCTTGTCAACACCCGAATTTTTAATCCCAGATGCCCGTTATGCCATACCTCGCAATCCCAGGATTACCATTTTTGCGAGACATAACGGATTGGATATCACAGTGCATCATCCATTACAAACCATACATAAGGTTTTACACAAATAAGGATCTCATGATCCAGTCCTTAATACAACAAATAGCGGAAATAAACGATAGCGTAGCGGTGGGGTCCATCTTCAGGGGCACAGGCAATGCTGACGAAGGCGGATAGTCCTAGTTATCATAGCCATCCTGCTGACCATCATCTTGATAATCTCCTTCATAGTCCGGCCATGATAATAGCCAGGGACAAAAGCCATGAGTACTCTTTAAGTACTCGCAAACTACTACTAACAAGGATTGTAATTCTAAGTTAAAGTGCGGAATTTAATGAATAACTATCAAGTTAAGTTTGAAACCTAGGCTGAGTTTTGAAGCAAGAAAAGCTAAAGTAAAGTTCTAGAATCACTTATTTTGGGAAGCTATTATCATTAACACAACCCTGTTGTGGTCAAGTCAAAGTTCATCATTCATTTCAAGTTAATTAGAAAACATCTGACAACGAAACAGTATGGCCATTCCAACTGTCCATAATCATGACGCTGCTATTCAATAGTTTGACACTGGAGAGGTGGTACACTTTCACCACAAGATTCGATACATCATCGGGGATAACCACGAATCATCATACTTAGTATGCAGATAATCAAACATAACCTTCCCTTTACACACCCTAGTATAAGCACCTCTCCTATGAGCATGGCCTCCCAACCATGACCATCAGTCATCTTGGGCACTGCATAGGTGGACATCATTGAGAGGTAGCCTCAGCTCAAACCTCTCCCATGAGGGAACTAATACTAATGCATATAAATTTCTAGCTAAGCCTTACCCAATTCAGGTAATGTGGTTGTACGGTAAATTTGGAATGGTATCGCATCCGAATCCAACCATCAGTTTTATAAAAGGGTTAAGGCTCATGCCTCATCATTTTCATCATCATAAACCAATGGTGTTTCTCAAAACATGTCAAAACATCTCAATAGAATGACTCATCATTCCAAGGTTTTCATAACTCATTTTCACCAAGTGTTCCCATCTAAAGTGACTCAAGTTTTTGAGCTATTCTAAAGTACTAAGTTAAGAGTGTTCACTAAGGTGGAAAGGTGGGATCAATCTCATGCCATAGAATGACATCTAAAGGTTTCTAAGTAGGTCAAGTTTTATACTCTTTATGCTACCTTCAAAATTAATTACAGAACTTTGTGTAAACTAAGGGAGGTAAAACTTGTCAATAAGACTTGGGGTACTAAAGTTAAAGGGGGTGATCAAAGCATGCTTAAGGCATCTTTACTAAACCATCTAGTTTTATTCTAGCTTGCTACAATAGCTTACTAAAGCATGTTTGCAAGGGTTAGCTTGCCACTAATAGCTTGCCTTGGTTGGTGCAGTGGTTGAAGTTTTCTTCTTCTTCTTCTTCTTCTTCTTCTTCTTCTTCTTGGTAGAACTCCTCCTCCTCGAAGGCTTGGTCGGTACTATCGTCTAGAAATACATAGGGAGTGCACAATCACCAAACAATACTTAACTAGGCTAAGTAGTATTCTAAACCACACAATTGATGACCTATTATTATCCCAAACATCACAAGTTTAATTCAATAGTTTCAACCTTTTTATTTTGGAAAAGTAATTTCTACTCATTGAAAAATTAACTAAAATTTAATATTCACCACCAAAATATGGGATAATGTGCACACATGTCCTCACCACATATTCTAACATGTGGGAATGAGATTTAAAGGTTGGATCAATATTACTTTGGTTTAAGCTTATTATTTAATGATTTAAAGTGACTAGAAATGCCTATATAGCATTATTTTGGTACTATTCCAAAGTCACTGCTTGTAAACCTTAATATTATTACATATTTGGATAGATATGATGAAATGTGATTTTTGAGAGTTGGAATCAACTCAAAAGCTAACTTGGTTGATTTTATAAAAATGTTTCAAGTTGCAAAAGCTTCTGTCTTCTTATTTTTATTAGGAGAAATCTATAACTCTAAATGAATTAAATCCAACGTGCTTGGATAGAGCATTTCAATACCTTTCAGACAAAATTAGTTTCATGTAATTTGGATTTGTCAAACTCACAGAATTGAATTTTGAAACACTGGACAGAAACTAAATTCTAACTAAAAAGAAAAACCCAGATTTGAATCTATGGGCTTGCGCGGGAAAGGAAATGGGCCGGCCCAGTGGCGCTTCGCGGCACGGGGCTCAGCTGACAGGGGGGTCCCACTGGTCAGTGGCACTTAAACGCAGCAATGGCGACGTGCGATTAGAGGCTAGATCTACGGCTGAGGGTCGTCGTCGACGACGGACAGGTCGCCGGCGAGCTCGAACCCTAGCGGCTCGGTGGGGGTCTACTGGGGGCGGTTGCAGGTTTGTCCGGCGAGGCATGGCTCGGGTCGGCATGGCATTGTTGCTAGGGGTGTAGGGGATGGGTGTTTAGGCTTTGGTTAGATCATTAGGAGACAGAGGGAGTAAATGGGGATCAAATGGGGGCAAAACTCTGTTCAAAATAGTGAGCCAAGATTAGAGCTAGATTCTTGCCTACCAAGTGTTTGATGAAATGTCCGCAAGTGAATTTTTTTTTGAATTTTGAGTTCAAAATTTTTGGGTGATCTCCACTAGTGATAGGTAGTCTCTGGTTGCAAGGGTTTTGAAAATGGTGCTCAATTTGATGGTTTTTGAAATAGGGGTGATCTATGCATATGCATTAGATTCAATTTTAAACTGTCATTTAAAATAGTTTACCTAATGTTTTTAGTAGATCAAAAGGTGGGCCTTGGTACCTCATTATGTGTACTAGCAAGGGGTGAAAAGATCAAGAACTGTTTCTGTTAAGAAATGAGTACTAGGAATAGCCAAAGTAGGCATGAGAGTTGTCAAAATGACCATTCCTTCATTTTAATTCTTTTTGATTTGATTTTCTTTAGGAAAAGTTTGGGAATGATGTAGATGATGTTTAAATCACCTAAGAAACATTTTACAAGCATTGGATGAATCAATCATGGCAATTCAAACAACTCCTATTTTAAATGCACACATATATGAATGCTTTCATTTTAAATTTGGAAAAGTTTTTGTTAACCCCATTTTTGGATGATTTGATCTTGATAAGCTTGGATTAAAGTTTTGGGATGTTACAAACCTTCCCCCCTTAAACAAAAATCTCGTCCCGAGATTTACAAAGAAAACTAGGAACTAAAGAGATCTGGGAACTCTGTCCTAATGTAATCCTCGCGCTCCCAAGTGGCTTCCTCCTCAGTATGGTTGCTCCACTGAATCTTGAGAAACTTGATACTCCTGGTCCTGGTGGTTCTGTTGGCTTCTTCTAAGATACAGATGGGTACTTCCCGATAGGTCAGGTCATTGTTGATTTCCACTGCTCTGTGATCGATATTCTTGAAAACTCCAGTCTTCTCAGGCAATTCAAACAACTCCTCTGTGATTCCGTCGATACTTTCATTCCCCTTCTGGGCTTCCTTGATTTGGCTAATCAAAGTGGGCTGAAGTTCAATGCTAGCTAGGAATCCTTTGCTAACTAACTCAGTCCTGAACTGCTCCAACTCCTCATACAAACTTGGTTGCTTCTCTTTGATCATGGTGTTCAGCCTACACGGCAATCTGCTAAGAGCATCCGCTACCACATTGGCTTTGCCGGGGTGATAGTGAATGTCAAGGTCATAATCCTTGATTAACTCTATCCATCTTCTTTGCCTCATATTCAGCTCCTTCTGGGTGAAGATATACTTCAAGCTCTTATGATCTGAGTAAATCTCACAGCGATTACCCATCAAATAATGACGCCATGTCTTCAATGCTAGAACCACGACTGCTAGCTCAATATCATGGGTCGGATAGTTCTGCTCATGCTGCTTTAGTTGTCGAGACAGATACGCGATGACTTTGCCTTCTTGCATCAATACACATCCTAGATCAATCTTGGATGCATCACAATACACATCAAACGGCTTCTTGATGTCGGGCATGATCAAAATTGGTGATAACCAGTCCTAAGATCAATCTTTGAGAATACCTGAGCTCCAATCAACTGATCAAATAGATCCTCTATCTTTGGCAAGGGGTACTTGTTCTTGATGGTGACATCATTCAACTTTCTGTAGTCTGTACACAGATGGTTGCCTCCATCTTTCTTATCGACGAATAACACTGGTGATCTCCATGGCGATGCACTTGGTTGAATCAAGCCTGTTGCTAACATGGCATCCAACTGCTTCTTCAGTTCTACTAACTCTGAGGGGTTCATAGTATAGGGTCTCTGGGCTATAGGTCCGATTCCGAGGATTAGTTAGATAATGAACTCTATATCCCTATCCGGGGGCATACCTGGCAATTCATCTGGGAATACGTCGGGGTATCCACAGACTACTCTGACTTGGTCAATGGTAGGCAGGGCTACACTTTTGTTGCATTTGAATTGACGGGGTAAGGTTTCAGAGATATGCTCTACTGTTACTCCAGAACTACTGGTCATGGTGATGGCTTTCTTAGCACAGTCTATCAGTCCTTTATGCCTTGACATCCAGTCCATACCTAGTACTACTTCCAAACCTTTGGTTCCAAGTACAATTAGGTTGGCATAAAAATCTATCCCATGTATTCTGATAGGTACAGCTTTGCAAATTTTTCTAGCTTTTGTGGTTGAACCGGGGATTAGAACTATCATGACATGCTTCATGTTGGTTGGGCGAATCTTACTAGTGCATACAAATTCTTCGGTGACAAATGAATGCGATGCTTCAGAATCAAACAATACTCTTGCTAAAACTGAGTTGACAGAAAACATACCCAGCACGACATCTGGTGCTTCCTGGGCTTCTTCTGCGTTCATGTGGAAGAGACGACATTATGATTGTCTGCGGGTTCCTGGGCAAATCTCCTTCCTGGTTGAACACGACGCTGCTGCTGAGCTGGGGCATTCATAGGGGCATTGGCGATAGTCTTCTTGGGACACTCATTGGAGTAGTGACCCTTCACTACACACTCGAAACAAGTGATCTGGGACTTGTCCTTGGCGTATAGTCTGACATTGCTGCCGATTAAGAAGCGATGTTGTTGTTGTTGCTCTTGGGAGGGGCACGGTTGAAGTTGTTGGCATTACCGGAGTTGTGATTGTTTCCTCTGGACTTCACATTGCCTCCGCTATGGTTGGGGTAGCTTGGGCGAGAATTTGGGGGTCGGTTGTTCCTTGGTGCATATCCTGGTGAGGGGTTGGGACGGTACTTCTGGTGACTACTGGATCCAGACTGCTGCATCATACGACGCTTGCGGTTGTCGTTTGCCTGGTTAATCTTCCCTTCCATCTGAATGGCAGAGTCGACTAGCTATTCAAGATCCTGGAAACGGATGTTGATGAGGACAGTCTGCATCTCATCATGCAGTCCGTTTAAGAATCTCTCCTTCTTCTTGGCCTCCGTGTTGATCTCATCCGGTGCATATCTGGCAAGTGACAAGAATTTGTCACGGTACTCTACCACAGTCAATCTTCCTTGCTTCAGTTCACGGAATTCATCTCTCATCCTGTTGACAAGACCTTGCGGCACGTGGGTGCGGCTGAACTTGACCTTGAATGCTTCCTAGGTCATCACCTGGCCATGGTTCATGTTGCGGATGCTATTCCACCAAGCTCTTGCATCTCCCGCCAGATAGTGGGTGGCGAAGAGAACTTTCTCATTCTCCTCAACTCCTGCAACTTCGAGGTTGTTTTCCATGGTGCGTAACGGTCATCAGCATCTAATGGGTTTTCAGATTGGTTGAAGATTGGGGGATTGGTGTTCTGAATTTTTTTGAGTTTAGATCCATGGTGATCCTGATTTCCATGTCCTTGGTTGTTGAGAGCCATTTGGGCGATTTGCTGCAATGTTGCTAAGTTGGCTTGACGCTCGGCCCTGCTTGCTTCACGGTCTGCGATGAGATTCTGCAAGATCTGCAGCATTGGGTCCTGCGATGAGCTCAAATGGCTGGCCGCCCTCCTTGGTTTCCACGAGTCATCTGAAGATTGAGATAGATATAGGGGTAAGAGGGAAATTCTAAGGTTCATGGTTTTGTGTTTTCAAAGCTACAACTTTGAGTTAGCCTCAGGTTTTTCAACTAACTTCATTTCCATTCATGCAAGCAAGCACACGATACAACACACACCACAACAATCAAAGGGGAAAACAGATGGTTTTAAGAACCATTCTGCAAGCTACGATACAATGAGATGATACATCTCATGCTACGACAGTGCTCTAGTGTATCTACTCATCGTCGATGAAGTCGGAGTCTTCATCATCAGTGTAGAAGTCCATAGCATCCTCTGCCAGAAAGTCATCATCGTTGCTGAGGTAAGAATCCATATCTCCCTGGATGTCTTCACCCTCGTCTTCTTCTTCTTTTGCTGCAAGCTGAGCTTCCTGCTCCTTGACGGTCTTCTCGAGGTCGGCCACCTTCTTGCGAAGACGGGCGATGGTGTGATCCTTCTTTGCACGCTGGCGACGAAGAGACTGGCGATCTTGGACGAGCAGTGCGGAAGTCTAGGCCTTCTGGTCGGCAATGGCACGGTTCTGGTTGGCTAACTCTCTGGCATTGTCTAGTTCCTGCTGTCGGTCATGAAGCAAGAAGTCAAGGTTCTCCACTTGATGCCTCAACTCTGGGTGACTTGGCATCTCCATCGGCATTCCCATGAAGTCACGTCTTGCATAGTGGGCAAAACGGGTTCCTTGAATCTTGTTGACGCTGAGGGCACATAGACGTGCGAGAGCTTTCTCTCACAGAGAACTGAATTCTCCCGGAAGTTGGTGCTTCGATGCTTCCTCGAAGATCTGCGGTGACTAGCCATTGTAGGTCTCCTCCTGGGGGTCCTGGAAGTTGAGCTCCAAGAAACTCCGGATGCGGGCGTCCTAGTAACTCTGACAGTGAATCCAGATCCCTCTTGAAGATCAGCTGACCTCCGTCTCCCAACTGGTAAAACTTGCTGAACTGCGTCTCCATCTACAAGAATTTAGGATGAGGAAGTTAGTGAAGTGATCAAGTGTGTCAAATTTTAAGTAGTAATGCAAGAATTTTGAGGAACATGTATTTTTGAGAAAGAATGAGTTCACAAGGGTAAGAGGGGAAATAGTTTTTCATAAATACTCACTTTGGTTTTGAAGCTAAGTTTTTGGGTTTGGACGTCCATTCTAACTAGGGTCTCCTATGGTTAGGATGGCTCTGATACCAACTTGTCAACACCCGGATTTTTAATCCCAGATGCCCGTTATGCCATACCTCGCAATCCCAGGATTACCATTTTTGCGAGACATAACGGATTGGATATCACAGTACATCATCCATTACAAACCATACATAAGGTTTTACACAAATAAGGATCTCATGATCTAGTCCTTAATACAACAAACATCGGAAATAAACGATAGCGTAGCGGTGGGGTCCATCTTCAGGGGCACAGTCTTGACGCCGAAGATAGTCCTAGTTATCATAGTCCTGGCCGACCATCATCTTGATAATCTCCTTCATAGTCTGGCCATGATAATAGCCAGGGACAAAAGCCATGAGTACTCTTTAAGTACTCGCAAACTACTACTAACAAGGATTGTAATTCTAAGTTAAGTGCGGAATTTAATGAATAACTATCAAGTTAAGTTTGAAACCTAAGCTGAGTTCGGAAGCAAGAAAAGCTAAAGTAAAGTTCTAGAATCACTTAATTTGGGAAGCTATTATCATTAACACAACCCTGTTGTGGTCAAGTCAAAGTTCATCATTCATTTCAAGTTAATTAGAAAACATCTGACAACGAAACAGTATGGCCATTCCAACTGTCCATAACCGCGGACGCGGCTATTCGAATAGTTTGACACTCTGGAGAGGTGGTACACTTTCACCACAAGATTCGATACATCTGTCAGGGATAACCCTGAATCATCATACTTAGTATGCAGATAATCAAACATAACCTTCCCTTTACACACCCTAGTATAAGCACCTCTCCTATGAGCATGGCCTCCCAACCATGACCATCAGTCATCTTGGGCACTGCATAGGTGGACATCATTGAGAGGTAGCCTCATCTCAAACCTCTCCCATGAGGGAACTAATACTAATGCATATAAATTTCCAGCTAAGCCTTACCCAATTCAGGTAATGTGGTTGTACGGTAAATTTGGAATGGTATCGCATCCGAATCCAACCATCAGTTTTATAAAAGGGTTAAGGCTCATGCCTCATCATTTTCATCATCATAAACCAATGGTGTTTCTCAAAACATGTCAAAACATCTCAATAGAATGACTCATCATTCCAAGGTTTTCATAACTCATTTTCACCAAGTGTTCCCATCTAAAGTGACTCAAGTTTTTGAGCTATTCTAAAGTACTAAGTTAAGGGTGTTCACTAAGGTGGAAAGGTGGGATCAATCTCATGCCATAGAATGACATCTAAAGGTTTCTAAGTAGGTCAAGTTTTATACTCTTTATGCTACCTTCAAAATTAATTACAGAACTTTGTGTAAACTAAGGGAGGTAAAACTTGTCAATAAGACTTGGGGTACTAAAGTTAAAGGGGGTGATCAAAGCATGCTTAAGGCATCTTTACTAAACCATCTAGTTTTATTCTAGCTTGCTACAATAGCTTACTAAAGCATGTTTGCAAGGGTTAGCTTGCCACTAATAGCTTGCCTTGGTTGGTGCAGTGGTTGAAGTTTTCTTCTTCTTCTTCTTCTTCTTCTTCTTGGTAGAACTCCTCCTCCTCGAAGGCTTGGTCGGTACTATCGTCTAGAAATACATAGGGAGTGCACAATCACCAAACAATACTTAACTAGGCTAAGTAGTATTCTAAACCACACAATTGATGATCTATTATTATCCCAAACATCACAAGTTTAATTCAATAGTTTCAACCTTTTTATTTTGGAAAAGTAATTTCTACTCATTGATAAATTAACTAAAATTTAATATTCACCACCAAAATATGGGATCATGTGGACACATGTCCTCACCACATATTCTAACATGTGGGAATGAGATTTAAAGCTTGGATCTATATTACTTTGGTTTAAGTTTATTATTTAATGATTTAAAGTGACTAGAAACGCCTATATAGCATTATTTTGGTACTATTCCAAAGTTACTGCCTGTAAACCTTAATATTATTACATATTTGGATAGATATGATGAAATGTGATTTTTGAGAGTTGGAATCAACTCAAAAGCTAACTTGGTTGATTTTATAAAAATGTTTCAAGTTGCAAAAGCTTCTGTCTTCTTATTTTTATTAGGAGAAATCTATAACTCTAAATGAATTAAATCCAACGGGCTTGGATAGAGCATTTCAATACCTTTAAGACAAAATTAGTTTCATGTAATTTGGATTTGTCAAACTCACAGAATTGAATTTTGAAACACTGGACAGAAACTAAATTCTAACTTAAAAGAAAAACCCAGATTTGAATCTATGGGCTTGCGTGGGAAAGGAAATGGGCCGGCCCAGTGGCGCTACGCGGCACGGGGCTCAGCTGACAGGGGGGTCCCACTGGTCAGTGGCACTTAAAACGCAAGCAGACGCTGCGCTATGGGTCGTAAGGATTAGAGGCTAGATCTACGGTGAGGGTCGTAAATCGACTGACAGACGGTCAGGCGACTCGAACCCTAGCGGCTCGGTGGGGGTCTACTGGGGGCGGTTGCAGGTTTGTCCGGCAAGGCATGGCTCGGGTCGGCATGGCATTGTTGCTAGGAGTGTAGGGGATGGGTGTTTAGGCTTTGGTTAGATCATTGGGAGACAGAGGGAGTAAATGGGGATCAAATGGGGGCAAAACTCTGTTCAAAATGGTGAGCTAAGATTAGAGCTAGATTCTTGCCTGCCAAGTGTTTGATGAAATGGCCGCAAGAGAATTTTTTTTGAATTTTGAGTTCAAAATTTTTGGGTGATCTCCACTAGTGATATGTAGTCTCTGGTTGCAAGGGTTTTGAAAATGGTGCTCAATTTGATGGTTTTTGAAATAGGGGTGATCTATGCATATGCATTAGATTCAATTTTAAACTGTCATTTAAAATAGTTTACAGAATGTTTTTAGTAGATCAAAAGGTGGGCCTTGGTACCTCATTATGTGTACTAGCAAGGGGTGCAAAGATCAAGAATTGTTTCTGTTAAGAAATGAGTACTAGGAATAGCCAAAGTAGGCATGAGAGTTAAATTTGTCAAAATGACCATTCCTTCATTTTAATTCTTTTTGATTTGATTTTCTTTAGGAAAAGTTTGGGAATGATGTAGATGATGTTTAAATCACCTAAGAAACATTTTACAAGCATTGGATGAATCAATCATGGCAATTCAAACAACTCCTATTTTAAATGCACACATATATGAATGCTTTCATTTTAAATTTGGAAAAGTTTTTGTTAACCCCATTTTTGGATGATTTGATCTTGATAAGCTTGGATTAGAGTTTTGGGATGTTACATTTCTTGGGGCCACAAACTAGTTTGGGGCGTTATTACTATCCTATACTTATGCCATGCTTTACTGCTTTATTTAAGATTGTGCGTGGAGCACCTGTACTATTTTGGATCGTGGAATGTTTTCACGGTATCAACAAGCCCAGTCACACTTTCGGGTTCCCAGTCGTTTACAGCCTTTGACATAAACCTTGGGTCCGTCTCGGAGCCGGGCAACTTCGTTGCGGGTAGCTTAATGGGGTGGCCCCCTGAAATATTTTATGAATCCTATGATTGCTTTGTCGTGAAAGCCTCGTTGGGTTTTGATTTGGTTTTTCCGAGGTTGATCGTGTGTGTGTTGCTATTTGTGCACCCCTGCAGGGTAAATCTTTCTGAAAGCTGTGTCCGCGGTTATGGACGACTTGGAGCACAGTATCTCGATCATAGACAAGCATAACTAAAGTAGTGCTATAAATTTGACTTAATATGTGACTAGTAATCAGCTTCAGATATATTTTATACTGATACTCCACTGCTACTGGTCATGGTTATGGATTTCTTGGCACAATCGATTAATCCTTGATGTTTCAACATCCAATCCGTTCCTAGTACTACTTCCAAACCTTTGGTTCCAAGTACTATTAGATTGGCATAAAAATCTATCCCATGGATTCTGATAGGCACGGCCTTGCAAATTTTTCTAGCTTTGGTGGTTGAACCAGATATTTGGATTATCATAACATGCTTTAAATTTGTTGGTTGAATCTTACTAGTGCATGCAAATTCTTCTGTAACAAACGAGTGTGATGCTCCATAATCAAACAACACTCTAGAAAGTACCGAGTTAACAGAAAACATATCCAAAGACGACATCTTCACAGGCTTCCTTGAGCATTCATGTGGAATAGGCCAGACGGTTGTGCGGGCAAACCAACCTCTTTCCAGGCTGGACATGGCGCTGCTGTTGGGCAGGTGCAGTGACATTGGTTGTTGCAGCAAGCTTCTTGGGGCACTCGTTGGAGTAGTGACCCATGAATCCACATTCAAAGCAAGTTATCATTGACTTGTCTTTCCCTGCGATAGGCACATCATTGCTTCCTGTCCTTGGGACAGTATTGTTGTTGTTGTGGTGGTTGGACCTTGACGGTGCATGGTTTAAGTTACTGGGGTTGCCGGGGTTGTTGTTGCCTCGGGGCCTTGGGTTTCCTCCGCCATGATTGGGATAGTTCGGACGGGTCATAGGGGGTCTGTTGTTTCTTGGTGCAAATCTTGCAGATGGGTTGGGGTGATACTTTGGGGTATGGTGGGGTCCAGGTTGGTGCATCATATGACGCTTGCGGTTCTCACTGTCTTGGTTGATATTCCCTTCCATCTGGATCACGGAATCCACTAAAGCTTCTATTTCATTAAAGGGAATGTTGACTAACACTATCTGCATCTCATCATGCAGGCCATTCAAGAATCTGTCCTTCTTCTTCGCTTCAGTGTTAATCTCATCAGGGGCATACCTAGCCAGAGACAGAAATTTGTCACGATACTCTACCACCGTCATTCTTCCCTGCTTCAGCTCCCTGAATTCATCCCTCATCCGGTTGATCAAACCTGGGGGCACATGGGTCCTACTGAACTTGAGTTTGAATTCCTCCCAAGTCATCATCTGTCCTCCATTCATGTTATAGGTGTTGTTCCACCATGATCTTGCATAACCTACCACATAGTGGGTGGCAAATAGTACCTTCTCATTGGCATCTACTCCTGCCACTTGTAAATTGTTTTCCATAGTCTGTAGCCAGTCATCAGCATCTAAAGGCTCTTCTGATTTGCTAAACATGGGAGGATGGGTGTTTTGGAAGTTCCTTAGTTTGGATCCATGGTGATCCTGGTTTCCATGGCCCTGATTGTTGTGTGCCATCTAGGCTATCTGTTGAAGAGTGGCTAGATTGGCTTGGCGTTCTGCTCTACCGGCTTCACAATCAGATACAAGCATTTGCAGAATCTAAAGCATTGGATCCTGGGATGAGCTGCTTCCATTGGGGTTTCCACAAGTCATGTGAAGATTGAGATAGATCATAAGACAAGAGGGAAATTTTCTATGGTTTATTGGTGTGGTTCAAAAAGCTTTTAAACTTTGAGATGACTAAAGTCTAAAAACTAACAAATCTTTTTCATTCATTCATTCCAAGCACACAATACAAACACACACCACCACAACTACGAAAGCAGATGGTTTTAAGAACCATTCTGTGAAGCTACGATATAATGGGATCGGATACACTCACACCTACGATGGTGCTCAGGTGCGACTACTCATCATCGTGACTATTGGGCTCCTGGTCATCAATGAAGTCCGCGTCATCCTCGTTAGTGTGGAACTCTGTGGCGACGTCCTCCAGGTAGTCATCAATATCACTGAGGTAAGAGTGGATATCACCACGGATATCTTCACCTTCCTCCTCCTTCTCCTCAAGCTGGATCTCCTGGTCGTGGATGGTCTCCTCCAGGGTGGCCACCTTCTAGCAAAGACGAGCGATGATGCGGTCCTTCTTTTCACGCTGGCGACAAAGTGACTTGCGCTCCTTGGCTAGGATGGCGAGGGTTTGCTTCCTCTCAGTGGCTTCCGCATGATTCTGGTTGGCATAGGCACGGGCCTCGTGCATCATGAAGTCCAGGTGGTCCACATGGTGCTTCCACTCCGGATGTGCCGGCATGGTCAAAGGCTCTCCCATTGAGTCACGTCTTGCATAGTGGGCAAAACAGGTGCCGTTGATCTGGTTGATGTTTTGTGCACATAGACGAGCAAGAGCCTCCTGCATAGCTCGAGCTAATCGGTCCAACCAATTGTTCTCCCTCACGATGAACTTTATCTTCTCCGAAAGAGGTGGCTCCATTTTGCCTCTCAGATCCGCAACTATCAACCACTATAGTTCCCCTCCTTGTTGGTCATTGAGCTGCGCTCGGAAGAACTCTGGGTGCGGGCGTCCAAGGTACTCCGAGAGCTGATCCAAATCCCTCTCAAAGATGAGCTGCCCTCCATTGCCCAGCTGGTAAAACTTGCTATATTTGACCTCCATCTATAAGCAATTAAGATGAGTAAGTTAGTGAGGTGATCAAGTGTGTCAACTTTTAGGTAGAATTGTAAGAATTTTGAGGAACAAGTGACTTCTTTTTGAAAGAATCTCAAGGGTAAGAGTGAGAATAGGTTTTCATAAATACTCAATTACTTTGTTTCAAAACTAGGGTTTTCAGACGTCCATTCTAACTAGGGTCTCCTATGGTCATGATGGCTCTGATACTAACTTGTCAACACCCGGATTTTTAAGTCCAGATCCCTTTAATGCCGTACCTTGCAATCCCAGGATTACCATTTTTGTGAGACATAACAAAATTGGTACCACAATACATCATCCATCACAAACCATAATAATCTTACAAATAGTTGATCCCATGATCAAGTCTTAATACAAAACAGAGCAGCGGAAAATAAACGTAGTAGACTCCATCTTCACGGTCACAGGCAATGCCGACGATGGGAGATGATCCTAGTTATCATAGACCTCCTGCTGTCCATCTTCTGGGTAGTCCTCCTCATAGTCTGGCCATGGGAATAGCCAGGGACAAATCCATGAGCACTCTTTAAGTACTCGCAAACTATCACTAACACAGGTAAGGTAATACTAGTAGGGATCCTAAGCTCTTGTCTTATTTGCAACAAGCCAATTTTATTTCATAAGTACTCCATAATACAACCTATTTTAGTTCTCTAGATTACTTAAGTGGGAACCTAGTTTTCATGTCCACAACCCGGTTGTGGTCAAGTCAAAGTCATTGTTCAAGTCACAAGTCATTTTGAAAACATCTAACAACGGAACAGTATGGCCACTCCAACTGTCCATAACCGCAGACGCGGCTATTCGAATAGTTTGACACTCTGCAGAGGTAGTACACTTTCACCAGAAGATTCGATACATCCAGCAGGGGTAACCCTGAATCATCATACTTGGTATGCAGATAATCAATCCTAACCTTTCAATTACACACCCTAGTATAGGCACCTCCCCTATGAGTTTGGCCTCCCAGCCATGGCCATCTGCCATCCCGGGAAATGCATAGGTGGACATTCATATTCACAAGGTAGCCTCAGCTCAACCTCTTCTGCAAGGGAACCCATACTAAGATATATAAACTTCCAGTTAAGCCGTACCCAACTCAGGTCTTGTGGTTGTACAGTAAAATTGGAATGGTATCGCATCCGAACCCAACCATCAGTTTTATCAAAGTTAAGGCTCATGCCTCATTCAGTTTCATCATAAAACCATTGTGTTTCATAACCCATGTCAAAACATTTCAATAGAATGACTCATCATTCCCAAGGTTTTCATAATCATTTTCTCCAAGCGTTCCCATCTAAAGTGATCAAGTTTAGCTTAGCACTAGCCACTAGTATTGAGGGTATCACTATTGAGAGGTACTAATCAAGTATAAGTACCCAAGACTAGTTCTATGATCTTGATGGTATCCATCCTATTTTCCACTAATCACAATTCATTAACTAAGTAAGAAACTTTAGTAAAGGGAAAAGTAAAGCTTGCAAGTAAAACTTGGGATGGGTATAATCAAAGTTGCATAACCAAGCATGCCTGGTGCATCCTGCATAGGTTAGCTTGCATGGATGGCTTGACTTGAGTAGCGCAGTTGTTGAAGTTCTCTTCTTCTTCCTCGAAGTATTCCTCCTCGTCGTATCCCGGGTCGGTACTAGCGTCTATAAATACATACAAGGTACACAATCACAAAACAACACTTCACTACTTCTATTTAGCACACAAGGGCTCACACTAGATGATCTATAATCATCACAAGACATATTGACATATTCCTATTTATCTTATTTGGGAAAGTAATTTCTACTCATTGAAAACTACTTAAGATTTAATATTCTCCAATTAGAATATGGGATCATGTTGCCCCATGTCATCACCACATATTCCAATACCTGGGAATGTGATTTAAAAGTTTTGGCATAGATTACAAAGTTGAATATTACTATTTAATAATATTTAGGTGACTAGACATGCCTATATAGTATTTTTTAATACTAGTCCATCATCAATGCATTCAAAACTAGATATTTTACATATTCATATAGAGCATGGCAAATGTGATTTTTGAGAGTTGAAATCAACTCAAAAGCATTTAGGGTTAATTTTATAAAAATGTTTGAAGCGGTAAAAGTCTCTGTATTGTTATTTTTGCTATAGGTGATCTACAATTTCAAATGGTTTGAATCCAACGGGAGTGTGTAGATATTTTGCAATACCTTTCTAGCAAAATTGGAATCATGCAATTTGGTTCAGTACAACTCTTCGAATTAAATTTTGAATCTACTGATAGAATAGGGTTTTGAATTAAATGGAAAAATTCTATTTGAATCAATGGGCTACGTGCGGGAAAGAACTTGGGCCGGCCCAACTGCATAGTGCGCGCGCAGCGGGCTGCTAACAAGCTGGTCCCAAGCATCAGCGACGGGAGCTAGGCAAAACGGTATCTGCTAATATCAGCCCTACGATTAGAACGAGATTGATGGCTCTAGTTCATCGTCTACGTCGCAGATGGCGCACGAGATTCTAAACCTAGCGGCACTGTGCGGGTTGTCGGAGGCTTACCAGTGCTCCAGCTAGGTCTGACGATGAGGGCGAACGAGCTGGTAGATGACGATGAGTCGAATGGTGGTCACGGTGGCTCCTGGGGTGACTCCAATCAACGGTGCCCTTCCTTCACTGCAGCGACGGGCTCCGGCTAAATTCCGGCGACGTGGTGCTCGCCTTGCTCCGGGGAAGGGTCTGGGATGTTTCTGAGAGAGAGGAGAGTGGATGGTGTGCCGTTTTAGGCTGGGGAAGGGTCCTATTTATACACCGGCGAGAGAGGTAGTGCGACATGGCTCGGGCTCGTCGGCGACGTTGCTACAGGTCGCTATAGGCATGGCGGAGGGCATAGGTCGACACGGTAGTCTGCAGCAATCGTCATGCGCATAGTGGCACGACGAGGCGCGATCTTATTCGGTGGTGACGGTGGTCACGCAGCGCGAACGGTCGGTTCGGGAGATCGCTGGTGACACGGTGGGTGCAGTTACACGCAGAGAGAGCGAGGCGCGGCGTGGCTGTGCGGGAGTGGCTTGGCGCTCTGGTGGCGCTCAGCATGGCGAACAGAGGTGAGTGGCATGGCTGCGCTGGCTTCTCCACTACTCGCCGTTGGTCAAGGGGTGGACAGAGAGGTGTGGTGAGGTCACGCCTGTCTTCTCGTGGTCGTGGGAGAGGGCGGTGCGGCGTGTGGCATCGTGTCCATGGTCGACCGTCATGACCATGCTCGGGTACAGCGACACTGGTGCTATTGGCAAGTGAGAGGTGCTCCATTGCACGGCTAGGTACTGGGGATGGTCGTGGGTGAGTAACTGAGGCTGAATGGAGTACAATAATAATCACAAGATTGATTCATATAGTGTATAGTTGGTAGAGTTGTACTCTGCCAGTTAAGTGCTCGATCAAATGGCTGCATGAAATAAATATTCAAATTTTTGAATGAATTTTGGTGGGTGTGTTGGTCACATGCTTGAGTATCTCTGGTTGCTAGGATTTGTCAAGTGGAGATTGTTGGGTTGGTTTTTGCAAAATGGTGATCTATGTACCTACACTTGATTCAATTTTGAATTGCCTCTCAAATAGATTTGAAATTGGTTTCTGCAAGTTTGTAAAGTTTGCTTGTACTCATTTTCACTTGGTCTATCAAGGGGTGAAAAGAAGTAGAATTGTTTCTATTGAAAAACATTTGCTAGAGATGCCCAAAGTTGGCTAATGGTTAGTTTTGGCCAAAGTGACCATTTGATCATATGCTTCATATTTGATCTTCTTTTTATTTGATTTTGTTTGGAATTGACCTACATGATGTGATGTTCATCTTTAAACTAATCCTTATCATTTATAGCAATCAAACATGTCATAGCAAGCATTCATGCATTGATATAAATCACACATGCATTGATATGGGTTTAGGAATAAACGTTTTTGTTAACCCTAATCTTGGGTGATTAGAACTTGATAAGCTTGTGTAATATTTTTGAGATGTTACACTATCGTAGCAAAGAATGAACCAGATAGAAATTATAACCACATCATAAGAGAACTTGTAGAGCAAGAATGCAAACCACGAATGAACTATATATAGTAGATGATAGTTATGTCGTTGCTTAGGACATACCAGAACCAGATGCGAGATATAATGGCATGGCTCGTGAACCTATAGAAGAGTACAAACAAGCATTAGAAAAGTGTGCCTAGAATGAAATGAGAAATCAAACAAAGTGTTTCTTAGACTTTTAGCAAATATAAACTAGTCAGGTCATTTCAGCAAATATATATGGAAGAAGTGGTATCTCCTAGAATGCAAGAGTAGTTGGGTGACTTAGAATTTGCGGTGAGCTACACAATGCCATGTAGTTAATGTCATAGCTAAGAATCAACCAGATAGAAATTATAATGGCATCATAAGAGAATGTCTAGAGCAGGAATGAAAACCATGAGTGAACTACATAGTAGAGGACAATTATGCCATTGCTCAGGACGAACCAACACTAGATAATGAAATAATGGCATCGCTTGTGAACCTGTAGAATAGGCTATGCAAACCAACATGTTTATTGTTCCATTTTGAGCTCTATGTAAGAAAAATAAAATAGTTAGTGATGCAGCTTTTGAATAACCAGATTGCAACAACAAAATTATAATAGAATTAGTACGAAGAGTTTAAACGGCTACTACAGGATAGCAGAATGATGCCAAGGAGGAAATAATAACATGAACTGATCTCAGGACGAACCAGATAGATTCAGTAACTGTAGAGTAGGGAATCCACACTAATATTTTCCACTAACTTCAAATTTTGCAAGAATTACAAGGTAGCAGACAATTGCTGTTGTACGTAGTAGCTAAGAACATGTGCATGACTTCAAAATTTGTAGAGCAGCGAATGCAAACAAACATGTCTAGTGACCTTGTATGTAGTGTGTACAACAGACGTGCGCATTGACTTGGTGTGTAGCACGATTACAAAAATTCAGTTCACTGTGACAGGCTTGAACCTTCTATACTTCTAACAAAACAAAAATGGGTTGGAGATTTGTTTACCTTGGTAGGAGAGGCATCTAAGCATCATCGGTACCGTGCGGGTGACATCCAGGTCACTGAGGGTGCTGCAGTTGCGGTGGCTATTGGCATCGGGGAAGCAGATCTTGGGCGATCGATGCCGATTGAGCGTGGTGGACGAGAGCATCACTGAGGCAGATCCAATGTAGTGAACGGCGATGGCCGTGCAGGTAGTCTGGAGTGGTGGACATGGAACTCCTTGAACTAGATCACATTCGGTGGACAGCGGATCCGGTATGGTTGGGTAGCTTTCGGTGGCGAGGAAGCAGAGCTTGGGCAGTCGATGATGCCATCGGCATGGTGAATGACACCGCAGGTCCGGTGCAGTGGCAGAGAGACCCGGTGAACTAGATCCGGTGGGTGAGCGTCGGTGAAGAGGCTCCACGGTGGCGCACGAGACCGCGAATCAAGCCAGCGTGCACGATGCCGTGGAGGCGACAGAGGAGCTTGGAATTTTTGGGAGGGCCAGTGGAAAAAACTGCATGAATCGGGACCATAGAGGTGAATAGCAATATAATTATGATTGTGACTCGGAGCTGCTGTCTTTAGCATGCCCATCTATCGTCTGAACAATAGGTAGAATGGGAAATTTAAAGACAAAAGTTTTTGAAATAGAGGGGCGCGAAATGCTTCAAGGTCTGTGTGTGATATTGCCGCATGATTGAGATTTGAATTTGGCAAGCGTCCAGCTAATAATAATAGAAAATGGTACTATTCAGTGGGAGATTTTGGCTCAAAGGTTTTGAATCGGTGGGGCAGGAAATGCTTCAAAGTCGGTGAGTGATTTTTCCGCTCGTTTCAGATTTTGAATTTGGCTAGCGTCCATCTAGTAATAGAAAAAGGTAGTAGACCGTAACCTATCTGTGCAGGAATTCAAGGCTGAGAGTCACATCAACTGATCATCCATATCCATACTAGTAAAAGGCACGTGCCACACATGTATATACTGTATGAAATGTGATTTAACAAACATTAAGTCAATAGTCTTGTTAGAGAAAAATGCATACATTAAGTCTATTAATGATAACTATCTACATATATTGAGAATACAACCTACTATGCTATGAAATTTTGGTGGTGGTGACATGATGGTTCTAGAACATGGTGGAGTTTTCTCTAGGTACTACTCCTTCAACACGAATCCAGATGCTCTGAACCATTGGATCTAACAGCTCAACAGTCAAAACTGCTCCATTATAATAGTAGAGATTTTTGCATGCAATATTGGATACCTACGATTCACATAGCCTAGGCTATAAATTTTGCTGCTTGACAGAGATTTTGAATTTGGCTAGCGCCCAAATAATACTCCCTCCATCTCAAAATAGATGTCTCACATTTATCAAGTATATTGCACAACCTCGTTTCAATCTCTCAAGTATATTCCACAAAGTAGTTGTGCACGCACCCCTTTTTATTTGTTGTACTTTCAAGTTCTCATAAATTATGAGATAAATCATGAATGTTGGCGATGCTGCATCTTGTGCATTTCGCTACTTCCTTCGTCCTCAAATAAGTGTACTTCTAGCATTTGTTCTAAATCAAACTTAACTATTTCCGATGAACTTTAATTTATAAACGTAGTAATATTTATGACACAAAACTAGTACTACAAGTTTATTAGTTTTGAAATGTACTTTCATAATATGTAGATTTCATGTTATATATATTGCTTGATTAGTTTTAAAAATTAGTCAAATGTTAAAAAAGTTTGACTTAGACTAAGAGTTACTAGAAGTACACTTATTTGTGGACAGAGGGAGTATGCAAGAACTTGGCGTGGTGGTGTTCCCGTATTTGGTAGGAGTACATAGGTGATTCCTCACATGATTAACAATATTGACACTAGGAGTTTCCCCCGTGTTGAAAAAAAACTGGAAGAGAGAAGAGACTAAGAGCACGCAGGAGGCAGCGCGAGAGCAGCGAAGAGAAGAATTTTCCAAAAAACTTTTGAAGCTAACCAGGAATTCAGTACATCGAAAACCACCGAAAAGCTATTTTGTAAAACATTCAAAGCATACTACAATTTACTTGTAGTTCACATTTGACCTAATTTTGATAAATGGTACAAAGTCTCATTCAAGTCGGCAAAGTTAGCTAGGAAGTTTTAAAATTCGCAAACATGGGAAAATTGAGAATGTTCTTTCCTGATAGCAGGAAACTCACACCGACGACATCGTTTACTAAAAGAAGATGGACCCATCTACCTTAGAAAAGACAATTAATTTAAGAGCAATCTATCACGCTTACTTGTAGCTCAAGTTTGACCTAATTTTGTTAAGTTGTCAAGATGCAAAATCTTAGCAAGAAGTTGAACCTATCGTGAAAACTCTCGGTGGTGGTTTGTGATATATTAAATGATCCCATGATGGTTGGAAACTGAGAATGTTCTTTTGTGATAGTTGGAAACTTACACCAATGGTATTGTTTACTACAAGAAGTAGATGCACCCATCTACCTCCAAAAAAACATTTAATTCAGTGCTTGAGAGTTAACACGATCGGTGGAAGATAAGACAAGATAAATAGAAGATAAGAAGTACCACGAATGGCCTATCAAATGGTAGGTCTCGTAGGAGAGAGGTGCTTGAGAATTAACACGATCGATGTAAGTACAAGTTACATCAAGGACCTCATAAAAATAAAAAATGCATCCAAGTCCATGCATCATTTAGCATAAGGACCCTGAAACTAAGAAATGAAGTGTGTGTTTCGAGGTTTGCAAATACTAGCATTCATCATCATGCTAAATACTATCAATAGAATCTTTCTATATGCTAAAAATGAAAAAGAAGATCTGATGGTTAGCAATGTTTGGATTTGCTAGTCTTGATCCAACGGTCAATGTTCAAAGTTAATCCTACAATGCTATGTAGTGGTATGGTATTGTAAGATACTAGTAAAAGACACGTTCCACACACACACATATATATATACTGTATAAAATGTGATTTAACAAACATTAAGTTGTTATTAACCAATAGTCTTGTTAGAGAAAAATGCATACATTAAGTCTATTAATAATACCTATCTATACATATTGAGAATACAACCTACTATGCTATGAAATTTTGGTGTGGCGACATGATGGTTTAGAACATGGTGGAGTTTTCTCTAGGTACTATTCAACACGAATCCAGCTTCTCTGAACCATTAGATCTAATAGCTCAATGGTCGGGATTGGTGCTATGGATCCAATTCAAAACTGCTCCATTATATATAGTAGTTATGTAAGAGATAAGACAAGATAAAGATAAGATAAGAAGTACTACGAAAGGACGATCTAATGGTAGGTCTCATAGGAGCGAGGTTCTTGAGAGTTAACACAGTCGGTGGAAGTACAAGTTACATCAAGGACCTTGTAAAAAATGAAAAATTGCATCCAAGTCCATGCATTTAGCACAAGGACCCTAAAACTGAGCAATGAAGTGTGAGTTTTGAGGTTTGCGCATACTAGTGTTCATAGTGCTAAAGACAATAAGTAGAATCTTTTTAGATTCTAAGAATGGAAAAGAAGATCCAACGGTTGGCAATGTTTGGATTTGCTAGTCTTGATCCAACGGTCAATGTTCAAAGTTAATTCGTACACTATGCAGTGGTATGGTATTGTAAGAGATAAGAAGTGATAAAGATAAGATAAGAAGTACTATGAATGGCCGATCAAATGGTAGGTATCGTAGGAGCGAGGTGCTTGAGAGTTAACACGGTCGATGGAAGTACAAGTTACATCAAGGATCTCATAAAAATGAAAATTGCATCCAAGTACATGCATTTAGCACAAGGACCCCGAAACTGAGCAATGAATTAAGTGTGTGTTTTGAGGTTTACGCATACTAGTGTTCATGGTGCTAAAAAATATCAGTAGAATCTTTCTAGATGCTAAGAATGGAAAAGAAGATCCAACAGTTAGCAATGTTTGGATTTGCCTGTCTTGATCAAATGGTCAATGTTCCATACAATATACACTGATATGGTATTGTAAGATATAAGACCAGATAAAGATAAGATAAGAAGTACAATACTGTGAATGGGTGATCTTTTGAATAACCTTTCCTCCCGATATTTGGGAAGCAAGTGAAAATTTTGAAAACCGGAAAAGTTTGAATTTTTATGCCGCCAAGGACCAAAGTGGTTTCCTTCCTATGTACTCCTCGTCCCTACTCCACACCAACGCATGGATTCCGAACACGCCAGAGACACAGAGCCGCCGTACCAAGGCACACATGCGCATCACCATGCTATGGACAAGTGATAGATCAGTCGAGACGGTGCACGAGGGGAAAGGGGAGGAGAGAGGGAGGATAGCGAAGGAGAGAGAAAACACACGTTTTGTTTTGCATGCATAGGTCCTAAAATTTACTACTAGTAGAGTGCACACTATAAGGCCGCAGGGGTACCTCATGTTAGGAACCCGTCATAACTTTGCTCTGACATGGAACTGCCTTCAACTTCTCTTTGTTGCCGCCCTCTTCCCCTGCCAACGTTTTATTCTCTCAGCATGTATAACGCATGGACAGAGGTGACCATATGTCTAAGCAAAGAAATATACAACTCCCGCATTGTGTAAAAAAGTACACCTTAGTAAGGCCTACTATGTGGCATCTACTAAGGTTCACCTTATACATAGTGGAAAAAATAAAGTTATCTTTAAGACTAAGGTGCACCTCAAGCTTGTGGGTTGCCCATAGAGAATAGAAAAATCATTTCCCCTCTCTCCCTATTTCATGTGATCGTTTTCAAAAGGGGTTCAAAATTTTCAAGATGCAAAATCTTAGCTAGAGGTTGAACCAATCGTCAAAGCCCTTTGCGGTTTCTAATATATTAATTGACTGCTAGATGGGTACCTCCAAAAGATGTTTTCATAAAACTTACAAAGCAACCTACAATTTATTACTTGTAGTTCACATTCGACCTTATTTCGATACATCGACATGAAGACATTCAACTGGGCGAAGTTAGCTAGGAAGCTTGAAAAATCATAAAATATCGGAATCGCAAGTACAACATGCTGTTGATCCATTGTATATGTGTGAAAACTTGGCTTGTGGCATTCAGATCGAATATTCTTCGCACTTTCTTTACAGAAAAGAATGATCTTGTTATCAATTGAGAATGTTCTTTCTTGGTAGTTGGGCACTCACACCGATGACACTGCTTTACAAGAAGATGCACTAATCTACCTCTAAAATGACATTTAATTTAAGAGCAATCTATCACGCTTACTTGTAGCTCAAGTTTGACCTAATTTCATTAAATTGTCAAGATGCACAATCTTAGCAATAAGTTGATCCTATAGTCAAAACTTACGGTTGTTTCTGATATAATAATTGACTGCCCGATAAAATATTCTTCAGGCTTTCTTTGTGGAAAAGAACAATCTCGTCATCACTTGAAAAATTGAGAATGTTTTTTCCTAATAGTTGAATACTCACACCAACAACATTATTTACTACAATAAGATGTACTCACCCACCTCTGAAATGACATTTAATTCAAGAGCAATATATCATGCTTACTTGTAGCTCAAGTTTGACCTAATTTTGTTAAAATGTCAAGATGACATTTTAATGTATAGGTTCATAGAGGTTCACTCCCAATCTACACACTAAAAGATGACTAGATACATAACCTTCACAAACCTAAAACATCTTATATATATTGAAACTGAGGGAGTACTACTTACTGTACTGCGAGTAAGCTCCACCGTTTAGACAGTGTCTAAACGAGATGGTCCATGAGACCTACTAAACTGAAGATGCTAACTTTTGCATAGGAGTTTTATAGCTTGGTCATACACTACCAAGTGGGCCCATTATTTGATTTTTTTCATTAGGGAATCCACAATAATGTGTAAAAAACACACCTTAAGGCCTATGTGGTATCCGCTAAGGTTCACCTTATACATTGTTGAGAACATAAAGTTGCCTCAAGCTTGTGGGTTGCCATAGAGAATAGAAACATCATTTCCCCTCTCTCCTCTCTCTTGCAAGGAGCAATATGATAAGCTATGTGGGTACTATCTTGTGGCAAATGTTGACCTTATACATTGTGGTAATTTCCATATAAGCCGGGTGGGTCCTACATTATGGATGCCCTTAGACACTCATGCCTTGTACTCCTTTCCCCATCACGCTAGAATTGTGGGTCCTAAACTATGATGTGTATATGGCCATGACCTTGATTGGTCACTCAAGCTAATTTGTCGTTATGAAAATACTAATCAGTGCTGGAATTTTTCAAAACTATTGTTGGCCCATGATATATTCTTTGTCTGGGTTCCTTCAGAAGAATTTTGGAATTTTTCAAGAGTAATAGTATATCACGCTCACATGTGTTCATGTTTGACCTAATTTCATTTTATCGGGATAGTCATTTAAGTGCGTGGAGCTTTGGCTTGGGAGTTTGAAAAATCCTTAAACTTGGGAAACTGTAAGAAAGAATTGTCCACTTTGTACAAAAATTTTTGGGAGAGGGGGGCATTCTTTGTTCTTTAATTTATTCTACCAGGAAAATACTTGAAAAACTCACTTCACGATATAGCCTACTATACCATCTACTCCGTGTGAACTTTCTTGGGTTTAAAGGCATATGACCAAGGTCATGGACATACTCTATATATCTATAATGATGGTGTCTCCATATTTTTGTATAGGTCGGTGCATGTTAGCATGTTAAAGAAGTAAATTTTTTTTTCAGAACGAAGTATGGTTAATATGGCTAAATTAGAGTTCATAGCATGTGCCATTTATTTACTCGTACATAAAGTGGTTGGATAAATTACATGTTATATTTTTCAGGCTTAATTTTCTACCTAATTTAACCCACTCAAATGACTTTCCATCGATTTGTCGAATTAGGTCTAATTTAATAATCTACAAGAAGTGCGTGAGAGCAAGTTCAATAGTATAACCAAGTCTTAGGTATAACAAAGTGACACATTGTTTACTACCGGCCTTATACCAGCATATACAATACCTAGCGATTAAACTATACAACATCTAGCATTATGATGCAACAACCTCATCAAAAAGCAAGAAGATTGAACATGAATAAAATGAAAAACCTTTCTATGTCTACTTGAAAAATCCTAAAACTTGGGAATTGTAAGAAAGCATGATACACTTTGTCTAAAAATTCTGGTGGTGGCATTCTTTATTTATTTTTTGGAACTAGAGGTCGTGGAGGAGCGAGACGCCTCTGTTATCGCGCTAGGGTTTATTGTCATCGCAAGGTGTTCTGAGGACCTTTTTGTAATTATTGTTACCTTTGAGCCTTTTTGTACTGGTGTTGATGATTATTTTGAATTTTGGAACAGAAAAAAGGTTGCTGGAAGTAGATTGGTGTGCCATACCAAGGCACACGTGCGTAGCGCCATGCTATGGACGAGGAAGAGACAAACCAGACTATGCACCCGCGGCTGCAGAGAAGAGATCGACAGAGGATGGATGGTGAGAGTCAACGAAGGAGAGTGAAAAATCAACTTGTTTTGCGTGCATATACTAGTAGTAGGTCCATACATTTGCTGCTAGTGGAGTGTACCTTGTACCTCGTGTCATCAGCCCATCATAGCTTTGCCCTGACACCGCACCGCGTTCAAGTCCTCCTCTGCGCTGCTCTTGCACTGCCTCTTTTTTTGAAGGTCTCGTGCTGCCTCCCTCTTGTTCTCTTACCTGTGTAGGCCAGGCTTGACCAAATTTCGTTAAATTGTGAAGATGCAAAATCTTAGCAAGAAGTTAAATCTGTTGTCCAAACTCTCGGTAGTTTCCAATATACTCGTAATTAACCCTCGATGGGTACCCACAAAAGCTTTTTCGTAAAACTTTCAAAGAAACCTATGATTTACTTGTAGTTCAAATTTGAAAGATTCTTCAGTACATAATAAGACAGGAAAATATCACAGATTCATATTCAGCAGTAGTAGACAGATTCAGTAGCATTTCAAAGGGACCGATTCAGCAATATAGACACTGAAATTCAATAGCAGTACAGAGATAATCAGTTCATGTTTCAACTCTCAAAAACTTGGCATAGGATGAGTTTGCCCTTTTTCTCTGAACACACTCCAGCACTGGAGCAAGTAAAACTGATGACCAAGTCTGCATTTGTGTGCATACCTTATTCTTACATGAATGCATGTGTGACCAACATATATGCAACCCAAGAAGCCCAGGCTTCATCTAGATTGAGAAGGCCATGTTTCAAAAGAAAAGCAAAACAATCTACTACCATTGATCAAAACAAGTACCAGTACAATAGTATTAGTTCTACAAAATACTTTAATAATAGTAACATGAGCACATTTGAGAGATTCGATAGGTTTTGAAAGATTCAGCAGTACATGCCATATTCTGCACTCGATCTGAACAATTCCCAGTACTTAGAAATTATTACAAAATATATTAGCAGTTGAAAAAACTCCATACAAAATACTCGGTAGAAGTATAAAACTATTCGTAGTAGTACCTTAAGCTATCTAGGAATGATTAAATGTCCCATCATGTACTCCAAACATGCATGAGAGAAAAGAGAGAGGTCAGAATCACCACAAGATCTGTATGCCAATGATTCAGTGTGTCCAAGTCATGGCCGGGTAGCGCTTGCTTTCTGGCCTGGCATGCTTCTCTCATTTTACCGTCATCTGTGGATCCTCGTAATATGCTTTCGCCTGTTCACCCTCAGCAAGGTAGATGTAAAATTCACGGATCTTTCCAGCAATTTCCACCACTCCGATTGCGAAGGGAATCTACCACTTACATAAATAAAGTAATTAATATTCAAACAGTTGGACTAGAAAATTACATAAATAGTACATTCATATTAGGATCATCAGGAGAATATTAAGATGTGATATCTCACAATGTGTTGATGTCGTCGTCAATCCAATATTGTAACTCCATGAGGAACTCCGACCAACGATTGAGGAGCTTGACAATAAGTCCGCAACACCAATAGGTAATGGTTGAGTGCATCCAGCGCTGCTTTAGCCGGTGGCTCCACAATCTTTGGCTAAGAATAAAACTTGAGCTGATAGAACCCGCGAAAAGAGACCAATGACGACATCCTCACCTCGTACTCCTCCAATTCCCACACCGTCGACCTTACGTGGATGACAAACAGGACAAAATCCATGTTGTGCCCGTCAATCTAGCTGATGAACAACATGCCCGTCTTCCTGATGCCAATGAAATTTGTTCTCTGCAAGCACCCTGCAGGCACCGACTTAGACGGGTCCCATTGTTTGATGCTGTAGAGGAATGTGGGCACCTCGATCGAGTGGGTGGATTTGAGGTGCAGATACAACATTAATTTTTTGCCGACCCAGTTGCATCCTGTCTCTATGCAGATAAATAGGATGTGGACGCAGGAGATCATGTGGGCATAGAGTTCCTTGAAGGAGACCACTTTCGAGCAGTTGTTGTTCGGGCATCTGTAACCTTCTCCGTCGGTGACTTGGCGGTGTAGCTCCTTGGAGCATGTGGCTAGCCGAACAACGCTTTTAGCATCTAGATGCTCAACGATTTTGTTGATGACGTTGTTGCCAACCTTGCTAAATCCGCTGCACCCCGGCTCTCCCTCGAACCTCTCCAAATTTTGTACAGGCGATCCTTCATCGCGTCTAGAAGGATTGGGGGTGAGGGCGGATCTATATAGGACTGTTTGGGTTTTTTTGGAGGAGAGGGCTGGTGGTCTAGAAGGAGAGATGCACCGGGTGAGATGGCGAGGAAAATGCGTGGTGGAGAGGATCCCAAATGTGGCCAGGTGACATCGTCGAGTGGGGATAAACTAAACGGAGATGGGGAAGATGGTATGGATCTTTGAAAGAGGTTATTTCTTTTCTTGTAATAAATTAACCATGTCACCTCCTAGCACTGTATAGTCTCGTCACATCGGTTTGACCAGAAACATTATTTATTTACAGGTTCTACTATAGTATTTGCATAAGTAGGAGTAGTAGGTAGGAGTATTACTCTACCTCCGTCCCGAGAAATAAGGCATCCTCGTTTTTCATGTTTTTTCATTGACCAAGATTTACTCTAAATATATATAAAGAATGTTGGTATAAAATTAACATTATTGGAAAGTTTTACTCTAGCTCCAACAATACTAATTTTACACAAAGTAATCAAGTGTATTAGTTACTCTATTTATTCAGTCAAATTTTACACAATGTAATCAAGTATGTATCTTCTCGGCACCCGCGCGCACACCTGCCAGTTGATCTCTCCCTCGTCTGCAGTGTGGCGCTCAGCACACATGCCATGGTTAGGGTTGCGAGCGGGATCCCGCAAAAGTGCCGCCTCTAGTTCATTTTGAAGTTTCTATAGGAGTACTTCAAAATGAACTAGAAGCGGAACTTTCAAGGGATGATGCTTTAAACTCTAGACATGGTACGCCGACTCTGTGTCTGTCTATCGTGTGTTTGTCAGCTACTGTGTTGGTGTGCATATGAAGGAACCACTTTGGGTGCTGGGTTGGGGTAGCGACAAAAAGTAGTCACGAATAAAACTTTTCGGGTTTCGATTTTTTCACTTGCTTCATCCCAAACATCGCATGGAAGGTTATTACAAACATCGACACTCACAATACTAGAGAAGGGATATTGTACTTAATATGCATACATATATATATATATATATATATATATATACATGTCCCATCGCATTCGATGCACTTCATCAGCAAGATCTGGCAAAAGTGAGCACCGTGCTGATTTCCTTTTTGTTAAGCAAGTTGTTGTTGTTCTAGTACAATCAATATGCCTTAGCTAGTGGGTGGAGAAGGAGAGCCAGTCCCGACTGCTTTTCCATGCTTATTTTCAGGCCCCTTTATACTAAAACATGGGTTAGGTGTAATTTTGTATTTTTTGAGGTCCTTGATGTAACATGTACACTTCCACTAACCATGTTAAGTTGTTAACCGAAGCATCTCGCTTCTTCTACCTAGTTGAAAAAGGGTGCGACCACCCCACATTTCAGACAAAGTGGACCATGCTTTCTTATAACTTCCTTGTTTTAGAATTGTTGAAGCTTCCTAGCTAGGTAACTTCCCCCACTTAGAGGACTTTATGCCGATTTAACGAAATTATGTCAGACATGAACTACAAGTAAGCATGACAGGTTGCTCTTGAATTTTACAGATGCCGTTTGTTGGTACCAATGTTGTCAATATATCGAGAACCATCACGATATTTGAAAAATGCAACTAACTTTGTGCTAAGAATATGCATGCCTACAAATTTGATAATGTTTTGAAGACATTGAAATAAAACAAATATAATAAACCAAATACTTTCATGTGGCATCCTCTTATGCGTATTTCTCGCCATAAAAAAATAGAAATAAGTGCTTGGCACTTCTTTTCAAAAGAAAATAAATGCTATGTTGCTTCACAATTTCCATACCACTATATAGTGTACGAATAACTTCGAACATCGGTAGTTGGATATAGATTGGCAAAACCCGACATTGTTGACCATTGGATATCTTTCAGTACATTTGATTATGTCATGTATAACATATAGAAGATTCCATTATTGTTGGCCTCTAGTACCATGAATATACTATGTATAGAAAGTACAGAGAACATGGTTTTGAATGCCACAAGTCAAGTTTCCAGATATAGTGGTCAATGTTTTATGTATGATTCCCAAGTTTTATGAGTTTTCAAAGCTTCCATGCTAACTTGGCCCACTCAAATGACTTTATGTCTCTTTTAACAAAACTAGGTCATATTTGAACTAGAAGCTCTAGAAAGTGGTAGATTGCTATCGAAGTTCTACAAAAAGCTTTTGGAGGTACTCATCTGGCAATTAATATATCGGAAACAATCGAGAGTTTTAACCAATTCAACTTCCTGCTAAGAATTTGTATCTTGACAATTTTGAACCTATTTTGAAACAATCACATGTAATAAAGAAAAATAGAAAAACAAATATTTATGCATGGCATCCTATCACATCACGTGTACAGCCTGCCAGGAAACTGATAACCATCGGATTTGACAACTTCTAGAAACCAGCCCCGTGATATTTTTCCACCATGTATAAATATTATTAGGTTTCAGCCCTGATGACCAAAAGAGGTCATGGCCATATCGACATCATAGTTAATGTACCGTTCCCACATTAATTTGGTATATGGGTGCATCTTGGCGCACTAGGAAATGTTGCCTATGGGAGTCTCAACATTGGGCCTGTTTGATTCACGGGATAGGAAAAGCAAAGGAATAGGGAAAACATAGTATTATTAGAATATCATGTACAGTTGAATCCTACAAGATTTGGAGCCTACATGAATTTTTCTTAAAGAAGTGTTTGATTCACAGGAAAGTAAAGGAAGTGTAACCTGAGGTTGAGGTGGATTATTCTTAAATTTTTATGGAAGACATGTGCACGGTGTCCTTTTGCATGTATCATATGCCATGCAAAATTATAAACTTGAGTTTTGACAACTTTTCAAAAACAATGTTCACAAAATTGTCCTGCAATGCGTATGAATAGGTTTCGAGTCGGATGACCAAGGTCAATACCATATCCAGTGATCCACATCATAGTTTATGGTAATTTCCCCATATTATGTGGATTGGTGCAACTTGGCATTGTAAACAATATTTTGCCAAGGGGAGTTTCTAAGAAGTATTATGAGAATAGATGATCTCAATTTTCCATTTTTTTGCGAACACTGGAAAGTTGTTTTCCGTAAAGCAAATAGTAGTACTAGAAAAAAGAAGGATCGAAATGGAGGGGGGAACGAAGAGCTACTGTAGAAGAGATTATGGGGTTAGAGAAGGCAGCCTGAGAGGGCTGCAACGAAGAGGTGTTGAAAGCAGTTCGATGTCGGAGCAAAGTTATGAAAAAAAGAGATAGACACAAAGCCGTCGTAGTACCATAGAACACATGCGCAACACCATGCTGTGGACAATGGAGATATCAGCTGGAGGATGGACGTGATGCAGCAAAGGAGAGAGTAATACATAATTTATTTTCCTTGCATAGAGGAAGAGTAACACACTGTAGGGCTGCAGGAGTGAGCACCACGTTGATTTCCTTTGTTAAGAAAGTACAAGTGGACCACATAAAAAATGAAAATTGCACCCAAGTCCATGCATTTAGCACAAGGATCCTGAAACTTAGCAATGAAGTGTGTATTTTGAGGTTTGCGCATACTAGCGTTCATCATGCTAATGACTATCAGTAGAATCTTTCTAGATGCCAAGAATGGAAAAGAAGATCCAATGGTTAGCAATGTTTGGATTTGCCAGTCTTGATCAAACGTTCAATGTTCTGTACACTATGCATTGTATGGTATTGTGAGAGATAAGACAAGATAAAGATAAGATAAGAAGTCCTGTGAATGGCCGATCTAACTTTAGGTCTCGTAGGAGCGAGGTGCTTGAGAGTTAACACGGTCGGTGTAAGTACAAGTTACAGCAAGGATCTCATAAAAAATGAAAATTATTGCATCTAAGTCCATGCATCATTTAGCACAAGGACCCTGAAACTGAGAAATGAAGTGTGTGTTTTGAGGTTTGCAAATACTAGCGTTCATCATCGTGCTAAAGACTATCAATAGAATCTTTCTAGATGCTAAGAATGGAGAAGATCCAACAGTTAGCAATGTTTGGATTTGCCAGTCTTGATCCAATGGTCAATGTTCAAAGTTCATCTATACACTATGAAGTGGTATGGTATTGTAAGAGATAAGACAAGATAAACATAAGATAAGAAGTACTACGAATGGCCGGTCTAATGGTAGGTTTCGTAGGAGCGAGGTGCTTGAGAGTTAACACGGTCGATGGAAGTACAAGTTACATCAAGGACCTTGTAAAAAATAAAAATAGCATCCAAGTCCATGCATTTAGCACAAGGACCCTGAACTGAGCAATGAAGTGTGTGTTTTGAGGTTTGCGCATACTAGCATTCATCATGCTAAAGACTATCAGTAGAATCTTTCTAGATGCTAAGAATGGAAAAGAAGATCCAACGGTTATTAGCAATGTTTGGATTTGGCAGTCTTGATCAAATGGTTAATGTGGTGTACATAGTATAGTGATGGTATGGTATTATAAGAGATAAGACAGGATAAAGATAAGATAAGAAGTACTACGAATGGCCGATCTAATGGTAGGTCTCGTAGGAGCGAGGTTCTTGAGAGTTAACACGGTGGGTGGAAGTACAAGTTACATCAAGGACCTCATAAAAATGAAAATTGCATCCAAGTCCATTCATTTAGCACAAGGACCCTGAAACTGAGCAATGAAGTTTGTGTTTTGAGGTTTGTGTATACTAGCGTTCATCGTGCTAAAAACTACCAGTAGAATCTTTCTAGATTCTAAGATTGGAAAAGAAGATCCAATAGTTGGCAATGTTTGGATTTGCGAGTCTTGATCCAACGGTCAATGTTGAAAGTGCGTACATTATGCAGTAGTGTATGTTATTGTAAGAGATAAGACACGATAAAGAGAAGATACGAAGTACTGCGAATGGCCTATCAAATGGTAGGTCTCATAGGGGAGAGGTGCTTGAGAGTTAACACGGTCGATGGAAGTACAAGCTACATCAAGGACCTCATAAAAATGAAAATTGCATCCAAGTCCATGCATTTATTAGCACAATGACCCTGAAAACTGAGCAATGAAGTGTGTATTTTGAGGTTTGCACATACTAGCGTTCATCATGCTCAAGACAATCGGTAGAATCTTTATAGATGCTAAGAATGGAAAATAAGATCCAATGGTTAGCAATGTTTGGATTTGCCAGTCTTGATCCAACGGTCAATGTTCAAAGTTAATCCGCACACCGCTATGTAGTGGTATGGTATTGTAAGAGACTAGTAAAAGGCACGTGCCACACACATATATATACTGTATGAAATGTGATTTAACAAACATTAAGTTGTTATTAACCAATAGTCTTGTTAGAGAAAAATGCATACATTAAGTCTATGAATAATAACTATCTACACATATTGAGAATACAACCTACTGTGCTATGAAATTTTGGGGTGGTGACATGATCATTTAGAACATGGTGGAGTTTGCTCTACCTACTGTTCAACATAAATCCAGCTGCTCTGAACCATTGGAGCTAGCAGCACAACGTCCAGGATTGGTGCTATGGATCCAATTCAAAACCGCTCCATTATATATAGTAGTTATGTAAGAGATAAGACAAGATAAAGATAAGACAAGAAGTACTGAGAATGGCCGATCTAATGGTAGGTCTCGTAGGAGCGAGGTGCTTGAGAGTTAACACGGTCGGTGGAAGTACAAGTTACATCAAGGACCTTGTAAAAAAATGAAAATTGCATCCAAGTCCATGCATTTAGCAAAAGGACCCTGAAACTGAGCAATGAAGTGTGTGTTTTGAGGTTTGCGCATACTAGAATTCATCGTGCTAAAGACTATCACTAGAATCTTTCTAGATGCTAAGAATGGAAAAGAAGATCGAACGGTTAGCAATGTTTGGATTTGCTAGTCTTGATCCAACGGTCAGGGTTCAATGTTCCGTACCTTATGAAGTGGTATGGTTTTGTGAGAGATAAGACTAGATAAAGATAAGATAAGAAGTACTACGAATGGCCGATCTAACTTTAGGTCTCGTAGGAGCGAGGTGCTTGAGAGTTAACACAGTTGGTGGAAGTATAAGTTACAGCAAGGACCTCATAAAAAATGAATATTATTTCATCCATGTCCATGCATCATTTAGCACAAGGACCCTAAAACTGAGCAATGAAGTGTGTGTTTTGAGGTTTTCGCATACTAGCGTTCATCGTGCTAAACACTATCAATAGAATCTTTCTAGATGCTAAGAATGGAAAAGAAGATCTTGTTGGGTCCGCAGCATAGAAAACAAAAAAAATTCCTACGGTGTGAACTACACGCCAAGATCTATCTACTAGGTACAAAGCAACGGGTGGACGTACATCCAACGAGAACTTACCCTCGTAGACAACGAGATTTGTTAACAAGTAGGAACTCGTGGTTGATGTAGTCGTGCACTTGCCAATCTCAAGATTGTGATGAAGTCCAGCAGGTCCGGCTCCAGCACGTCCATCAGATCCAGCTCCAGCACCACCAAGTCCAGCACCGCAAAGCAGCGGTGCATCCGTGATCGCACACACGTCCGGTACCCCGACAACCTCCGTCCCTCGCTCCAGCAAAGCAGCAGAAGCAGCAACTCCTTTCCAGATAAAGCCACCGGAAACATGTATCTCGCTAATCCGAGACCATGGGGGAATAATACTAGAGGGGGAGAGAGATCATTCACAAGGAGGTGTGAGTGAGAAGTGAGGAGGGGGTGGCCTTTTATAGGAGGAGGGGGGTGCCCCTCCTTCATGGCCGGAGCATGGAGGGGGTGACCTTTCACCTCCTCCATTCATGTGGTGGTAACCCCTCCACATTAAAATGCCCCTTCACATTCTCTTTTAAACTCTCCACTTTAAATGCATTAAATTTCTCCAAATTTAATGCTCTCTCATTCAATAAAACTCTTTTATTATTTTTATTCAGAATTTTGTTAATTACTTTAATTAACAAACATTCACATAAAAGCCCCTACAACATTTCAATATTACATGCAGAACCAATTTCAGCATTTTCACCCGAAACAGTTTTGGTGTCTATTGAAATAATTCCAGCGCTTTCTTAAATCTTTATCTGAAACATATTTGCTCCAAATGGTGTCGGTATCCCTTAAGTGTGTCACCCTACGGTTCGCGAATAATGCAGACATGATCGAGACTCCTCCCATCAATAATCAGCGGGACACGAGATCCATCTCGACTCCTACACATTCAACGATGACTTCGTGATCGTGAGAACCTTTAACGCTAGTAACTAAATCCCTTTGTCCCGATATATTACATGTCCGAGATTCAATCATCGGTATCTCCATACCTAGTTTGATCTCGCATCGACATGCACTCTTTTCTCGTTCCCGTGATATAACATTCTAGTGATCACATCACTTGCTTGCAAGCTATTTCAATGTGATATCACCGAGAGGGCCCAGAGTATATCTATCCGTCATCGGGATGGACAAATCCCACTCTTGATCCATGAGCCTCAACATAACACCTTCATAGCACTGAACCCACCTTTATAGTCACCCTGTTACGGTGTGACGTTTGATGTTATCAAGATACTCTTCCGGTGTTAGCAATTAACATGATCTCATGGTCTAAGGATAAAGATTACTTCGTATGATATTATAGCAATATAAACATAATGACTTTGATCGTAATGCTATACTTCAGATGAATGTTCATCACATCATTCCACCAATGGTGTGACCTTGTTATTAACAACATCCAATGTCCATGATTAGGAAACCTTGATCATCTTGTTAATCAACAAGCTAGTCTATAAGAGAGGGATAACTAGGAACCCTTTTTGTTTATTAAACACGCATGTATTGATGTTTCCGATCAATACAATTCTAGCATGTAAAATAAACATTTATCATAAACATGGAATAAGATAATAACCACTTTATTATTGCCTCTCAGGCATATTCCCTTCAGTCTCCCACTTGCACTAGAGTCAATAATCTAGTTTGAAAAACTTTGTGTATTGAACACCTATGGCTTTCTTGTGTTGCATATACGCTATTGCTACTGGTTAACATAATTTCTGGATCTGACAGTTTCAGGTCCGTGTGTATTTGCATGTCTCTGCGTCTCTACGCATCACTCATTCTCAAATGAGATGGCATTGTATAGATTTGGTACTTTGGTGAGACCTTTAGTTCATTCGGCTCAAAATATGTTGATATTATTGTCACACAATATATCTTCATAATATTAGCCCACTTTGAACCACACCTAGTTTGATAACAAACTACTTAACACAAATGCCCTCCTTTGTTGCTACTATAGCAGTCATATACTTAGCCTTTTGTTGTAGTATCCGTCACAATGTCTCAACTTTCAAACTCATCCAAATCCATCATGGAACATCCTTTCCATTACATTGTGCCACCCATAGTCTAAATTGAGATAAATTTAATTTGTATCTTGTGACAAAACTAGTATCAATGTAACACTTTACAATGAACTACCTTTAACTATTTGTCACTTATACATTATATATTCTTAGTTCTTCCAAAGCTCATAAGAATATCTTTACTATTGTCCAATGATCATCTTATGAATCATTCTGGTATATGCTCATAACATTTAGAGCATAGGACATTCTGGATATATACATATCATGGTATAATCGATCAAAATCTTCATGTGATTTTACTCACCAAGTGTTGAAACACTTGAATTTTGATACAATCCTTTCCATGCAGCAAGAACCTTTCTTGTTGTTTCCATATTGAACCCTTTCAATATCTCATATATGTATGTCTGGCACAACCATATTAGCGCCTCAATCTATCCATATAGATATTGATGCCTAATATTCCGGGTTTGCCCAAGTCTTTCATCGAAATCTTATTTTAATGAAATTCTTAACTTGTGTCAATACAAGATACATCATTTCCAATCAACAATATGTCCTCTACATAATGTATTGGAAATATGTCTCAACGCTCCCACTTAATTTCTTACAAATGCAAGCATCTTCATCATCTCCGATGAATTTAAACTCTTTTAACAGTTTCATCATGGTGAAGATTCTAACTCCGCTATGTTTACTTCAACTATTGAAGTTTACATGCCCTTTTAACACCCTTTGAATTAACAAAACCCTTCGGACCATGTCATGTACATGTCCTAGGTTACCGTTCTATTAGAAGAACCTTGTTTTGTTTATTCAACTACCATATACCAAATTATATGTAGTGGTTGCTACATTAATCCGTCAAGACTATATATCTCTATGAAAGATCAAATCTTGTCATAGTCAACTCCTTGAACATTGTCGGAAACTTCTTTCCGAAATGTCGACTATTTCATAGATGTTAAACATCCATGTCTTATTTCTTTATAGATCCAAACACGACCGATAGGCTTCACGCCTTTCCAGAGGGTCTTCCAAGTTCAGAAACTTGTTTTCTCGTGTATGGATACTATCACGGATTCTATGACTTCTAGTCATTTTATGGAGTCAGGGCCCATCATCGCTTCTTTGCATGTAGTCGGTTCATCATTGTCAAAACAATAACGACTTGCTTATCAAATCTTACTATTTGATTCTTACCGACCCACACGGTTCTATAGGAACTCTAATCTCCGAGATCACACCTTTTGTAATCATGAGATCCATGAGCATTGTGGCCGCCACCGGGACACTTTCCGGTGCTATGCTACTTAGCACATATAGCTAAGGTTCAACAACCTTATCAAAGTTCTATTGTCCTCCCACTTAACTTTTCACGAAAAACTCCTTCTCAAGAAACTTGACATTCCAAGTAACAAACTCTTTTGTCCTCGGTGTTATGGAGAAATTCCCAAAAAATTCTTTGGGATAACCTACAAAGACGTGCTTATCCGACTTTGGTTGTAAACATTTTACTTATGCATAGCATACCAAAATTTAAGAAAAGACAATTCGGGTTTTATCCAAACCATAACTCATATGGTGTCATTTCAATGGATCACGATGGTGCTCTTTTCAGTGTAAAAGCAGTAGTCTCTGAAGCTTCAATCCTTAAAACATAATGGCCGTTTTATAAATGACACCCTTGATCTTACCATGTCAAACATGGTTTGATTTTATCTCTCGAATATGCCATACTCCTATGGTTTATTGGGAAACACAAATCATGGAACAATTCCTCAAGTCTTAGGTGTTTTTTCTAAACATGTAACTCAAATATCTTCCTTTATGATCGAATCATAAACTCTTTATTTTCTTGTTACAATGATTTTCCACTTCATCTTGAAAGTCTTTGAACAATTTTCAAATGTTTCATACTTCTTCCTTATTAAGTAAATATATAGATATATTCACTCAAATTTTTGGAGAAAGCATATGAAGCAAAAAGATCCATCGCATATGGCTACACATAATGGACTATGCACATCAGCATGCACAATTTCCAATAAGCTAGTCATCCGTTCCTCTTTGGCCTATGGACGGAGTTTCAATTATCTCGAGGAAAGTCTCACATGCGTCAATTGATCAAAATCAAAGGCTCCAAAAATCCATCAACATGGAGTTTCTTCATGTTTTCTTTCAAATATAATTTAAACAGCGATGTCACTTCATAAGTGATCTTTCAATCATTTGTCTTGCGACATTTTAGCAATAGTGTTTATGGATGTGATTTCTCCAACTAGACTTGTAAAAGTTCATCCATCCTTTATGGAATACGGTAATTATTTGAACATCCATTGTTCTCATGATACCGGAACAAAATAACAACTATTTAAACAAATCTTGAAGGCTTGGTTTGATGACAACGAAAAATACAATAACACTTTATTTGTTTTCGATGAACATCATCACTCATTCTCTTGCTGGTTACTTAGGCCATTGTAGTTCATGAATTGCGTTGTCCTGTATGACACTTCATACCAACCAATTCGGTATCCAATACCGGTATCCAATACCTAAGAACCACATTGTTTAACAAGCAAGGAATATAGCCATAACATGTATATCTTCTATATACCTAAGTTGGACATCTCCAACCTTTTATTTTCTGCCAAATATTTTATAGATTCTCTTTCAGCAATTCCTTTTTTTAAAAGAATCTATCAACATCAATAGTGGTTTCATCAACATGACACATTGTATAAAGCGTATATAGTCAAATACTAATACCTTTGGACTTGCACTTTGAAGTGGATCACTATCATCAAATGTTTGGTGTTCTTTCAAAAATCCATTCTTTAGAAATATATTAGTGTAGTAAACATTTTACTTACATATTCTATTCATCCTTATCATGACAACTTTCATGATCAAGCTACTATAGCCTATAAGGAAGAATCCCGAGTATAATATCAGTTCCCAAAACCTTTTTGGTAGATTCGGATGCCTAGCATCTCCATCCTTCACAAATTCTCATACAATATGAGAACATGTATTTTGCTAAATTATACTCTATCATAATGCAACCAAAAACATTGTTTCAGATATCACAATATCTTTCACACATGATGGTTTCTGAAACAATTTCCAGCTCCAATATAATCTTGATATTAAAACAACTTTTTGAATATCAATAAGCATGGAGGCAAACATGATACTTTAGATACTAACATTGGAATTCTTACTCTTGATTTAATACTACTTATTAAACTTCATGGAGTAAATAGAGTTTGCTAAAAGTTTGCAATAGGACTTATAAACTTTAAATTGACATTCAAAACAATACAATACCAGTTCGTAAAGTAAATATCTAGAATTCTATAATTCTATTATATCAAATAAAAACTAAGCATAAGGTAGAAAACAAATGCCAATGACTACCACAAACTAACAAATTCACTTTGATTTAATTTATGACAAATTTGGCTCGACTAATCCAAATTAGAAATGAACTCCCACTCAAAAACGACATCCCTCGTGCCTTTTTGGTGATTACATGAACCAAATCCACTACACCAAGTCTGATCATCACGTGAATTGATGTAGCTTAAAAGGCGAGCATCTATATGGGCATCATATCAACTATATGACTCATGCTTAACCTTTCGGTTCGTGTTCCGAGGCCATGTCTATACATGCTAGGCTTGCCAAGTAAGAACCTTAGTACTCGCATGTGTAAAACTGTCATACACCCGTTTGTATGAAAGTGTAGAGTCGAGTATACTCGATCATCACGTGATGTCTCAAAATACGATGCACAAAACGGTGCATACTTAAGGAAGAACACATTTTTATCTTGATATCTAAAAGAGGGATCATCTTACAATGCTACAGAAAGCGCCAAACTAGCAGTATAAGATGCTAACATCTAATGTGTAAAGTGAGATGATATGGTGCATGCATTTGATCTCTATCACTTGCATCGTGGTATGATCTCTATCATTCCTTTGTGTGTAAGGCCAAGGTCTATGGAACTTACAGTTGAGTGTGTTGTAAGAGTATCTATCATACATCTACTTACAACAATACCATATCAATACACTAGCCCAGCAACGATCTAAACTAGACGCCTCTAATTTATCAATTGCAAGTTTTACGTGGATTAGGGCTTTCGGAGATAGAACCGTTCTTACCTACGAACATGAACCACAACGAGGATAACTAAGTTATTAGCAAATCGTTGTAAATCAGATATTGACTATAGTACGAGAGACAGACACCCGCCAGCCACTTATGCAAAACAAGTTGCATGTCAGTCGTGGAACCGGTCTCATGTACGATGACATGTAAGATTGGTCCGGGCCGCTTCATCCCACTATGCCACCAATATCCAAAATACATAGAAGATGTAATAACATGACCATCATCGCCCACATATCAACATATGTGTACTACCCGTGCTAAGCACCTATGCATAGATCAGGCTCTGATACCACTATTGGGTCCGCAGCATAGGAAACAAAAAAATTTCCTACGGTGTGAACTACACGCCAAGATCTATCTACTAGGTACAAAGCAACGGGTGGACATACGTCCAACGAGAACTTACCCTCGTAGACAACGAGCTTTGTTAACGAGTAGGAACTCGTGGTTGATGTAGTCGTACACTTGCCGATCTCAAGATCGTGATGAAGTCCAGCAGTCCGCTCCAAAGACGCCCATCGATCCAGCTCTAGCACCACAAGTCTAGCACCGCAAAGCAGTGCATCCGTGATCGCACACACGCCCGTTACTCGACAACCTCTGCCCTCGCCCAAAGAAAGCAGGAAGCAAGAACTCCTTTCAGATAAAGCCGAGAACATGTATCTCGCTAATCCGAGACCATGGGGAATAATACTAGAGGGGAGAGAGATCCTTCACAAGGAGGTGTGAGTGAGAAGTGAGGAGGATGGTTTTTATAGGAGGAGGGGGTTCCTCCTTCATGGCAGCGCATGGAGGGTGACCTTCACCTCCTCCATTCATGTGGTGGTAAACCCTCCACATTAAAATGCCCCTTCACATTCTCTTTTAAAGTCTCCACTTTAAATGCATTAAATTTCTCCAAATTTAATGCTCTCTCATTTAATAAAACTGTTTTATTATTTTTATTCATAATTTTGTTAATTACTTTAATTAACAAACATTCACATAAAAGCCCCTGCAACATTTCAATATTACATGCAGAACTAATTTCAGCATTTTCACCCGAAACAGTTTCGGTGTCTATTGAAATAATTCCAGTGCTTTCTTAAATCTTTATCTGAAACATATTTGCTCCAAATGGTGTCGGTATACCTTAAGTGTGTCACCCTACGGTTCGCGAATAATGAAGACATGATCAAGACCCCTCTCCGATCAATAATCAGCAGCGGGACCTGGAGATCCATACTGACTCCTACACATTCAACGATGACTTCTGTGATCGTGAGAACCTTTAACGCTAGTAACTAAATCCCTTTGTCCCGCGATATATTACATGTCCGAGATTCGATCATCCGTATATCCATACCTAGTTTGATCTCGTTACCTACATGCACTCTTTTCTCGTTCCCGTGATATAACATTCTAGTGATCACATCACTTGCTTGCAAGCTATTTCAATGTGATATCACCGAGAGGGCCCAGAGTATATCTATCCGTCATCGGGATGGACAAATCCCACTCTTGATCCATGAGCCTCAACATAACACCTTCGTAGCACTGAACCCACCTTTATAGTCACCCTGTTACGGCACCTTAAGGCCTATGTGGCATCCGCTAAGGTTCACCTTATACATTGTGGAGATCATAAATTTGCCTCAAGATTGTGGGTTGCCATAGAATATAGAAACATCATTTCCCGTCTCTCCTCTCTCTTGCAAGGAGCAATATGATAAGCTACGTGGGTCCTATCTTGTGGCAAATGTTGACCTTATACATTGTGGTAATTTCCATATAAGCCGGGTGTGTCCTACATTACGGATGCCCTTAGACACTCGTGCCTTGTACTCCCTTCCCCATCGTGCCAGACTCGTGGGTCCTAAACTATGATGTGGATATGGCCATGACCTTGATTGGTCACTCAAGCCAATTTGTCGTTATGCAAATACTAATTAGTGCTGGCATTTTTCAAAACTATTGTTGGCCCATGATATATTCAGCGTCTGGGTTCCTTCAAAAGAATTTTGGAAATTTTCAAGAGTAATAGTTTATCGTGCTCACATGTATTCAAGTTTGACCTAATTTCATTTTATCGGCATAGTCATTTAAGTGTGTGGAGCTTTGGCTTGGGAGTTTGAAAAATCCTTAAACTTGGGAAACTGTAAGAAAGAATTGTCCACTTTGTACGAAAATTTGTGGGGGAGGGGGCATTCTTTGTTCTTTAATTTATTCTACCAGGAAAATACTTGAAAAACTCACTTCACGGTATGGCCTAATATACCATGTACTCCGTGTGAACTTTTTGGGGTTTAATGGCAAATGACCAAGGTCATGGACATACTCTATATATCTATAATGACGGTGTGTCCATATTTTGGTATATGTCGGTGCATGTTAGCATGGTAAAGCAGTAAAAGTTTTTTTTGGAATGAAGTATGATTAATATGGCTAAATTAGAGTTCATATCATGTGCCATTTATTTACTAGTACATAAAGTGATTGGATAAATTACATGTTATATTTTTCAGGCTTAATTTTCTACATAATTTTACCTACTCAAATGACTTTCCGTCGATTTGTCGAATTAGGTCTAATTTAATGTTGTGACCCAGCATACCACTGCATCATGTAGTACACTATAGTCGTTGACATAACACCAATGAAACACCATTCACTAGTATTACATCCCTCAGAGTGGTACAACAGAAACACAACAGGTCCAAGACATGACTATAGATTACAACTTGACTCTTTACAAAAGATCGGGAGAACACTCTAGGTTAAAGAGAGAGAAAGAACTTCTTACAAGGAAGAACCAGAAATAATAACTTCGAACTATCTGGCTAAAAGAACTATTATCTAAACCATCTGGCCTGCAATTGCTACTAATGCAATGCTCTATAGAAGTAGGTTTTATGGCTAGAGTATCTACTCCTATCTAAACAGAGACTTTGTCTTCACTTCAGCTGATGTATGTGTTGACTTCATTGACTTTATTGAAGAACTTGAGCTGCCGATGATGGTTTCTTAAGCAGAAATTGATGTTGACGTTGTCTTCAATGGCTTAGAACCTAGCAAGGGTTAAGAAGGTACAGTTGAGTACGAGCATACTCAGCAAGTTCACTAAAAAGGAGTGTATGATGCACTATCTCTATAGCCATAGACCAAAGGTCGTAGGCAATGCAGGTGTTCGTAAACATTTCTTCAAAGATTGCTTTTATTCTAAAAACTATTTCCGACAGCCTTCACAGCTTGACCAGAACCTTCGTGGGGTTCCTTTCCTGCCGCGTTCGTAGCTCCTTCCCGGAATAGGGAGTAACATGTCACAATTCTTACACTCTCTAGAGGTGCGTCACTTTTCCCACAAGGGACCTTAAGCTTTGTTGCACAGCCGGGAGTATGTCCACGTTCAAACTTCCATGGTTTGAGGCCCAACTTAAGATCCAAGCCAATCGTTGCCCCTCTCTGCGACCCCGCATGAAGACACGATCTCCCGAGACAACTACCACGGTTACTCTTTGGGTAGCCTCTCGGAAACTCCGTACGCAGCTCTGTCTGGCGTTCACCATCAGCTATGGTGAACTCAGACCCAGTCAGAGATGCACAAATAATCTAGACACCAATATCATAGGGAACTAAGGGGTCCCACCCATGTGCTGGATTCTCTGGAACTCCACGAGAAATCAACATCCTCACGATAAGGTCATCCGTCCATGCGAAAGGAAGAAGATCCGGCTGACTTCTCCGTCCCATTCCAAATCTCATGGTTGACGCGTAATATACGGCGCTAGAATCACTAGCGACATTGGTTGTTAAGTCCTAGATATTATGTTCCTTTACCACTGTAACTGTATTAGTAGATTATTACCATCTGGTAAATAATCCATAATCATATTATTATGAAAATAGTGTTTTCTGACCTTTTTGGAATGTAGGTGATGACAACATTTGAGTTACAAGCATTTGATAGAAAATAATCAAAGGACATGAGCAAACTGTGAACTTTCCTTTTGTGATTGCAAGATTATGCACTCACGGTCTTCAAGATAATAGAAGATCCAAATTCTATAAATAGCATCATTGGTCCAGTAAGGACTAATGTTTAAAGAAGCAATATGCAACGATGCATAAGTAATGTAATGCAATTTGATAAACGCGAATCCCTGGAATAGTCGTAACTGATCTAGGGTTCGGAAACTAGGAATGGTTCTTTAGAATGTGTTTCACTTTTATATCAGCTTCACGCTTGTTCTTGTTATTAAGGCTTGTGAGAGTGTGTGAAACAATATGTAAATACAACAAGTAATATGCAATACTAAAGCACTCAAATGGGTCATGGTATCTAAAATATTGCTTAAACAAGATTAAGAATCAATTAGAGCTTTTAAAGAAGTGTTCAAGGATCACTTTTTGATGTTTCTTAAAAGAATAACTCTTGAGGAAAACATTACTTTACAAAGTAAAAAGTAGTTAAACTTAAGGTTAACACTTTAAGGATTTCTTATTAATTATAAGTACTAAAGTAGAAAACAACTAGTATCATTGAGTAGCTATTCTACTAGTAAATGGAGACTTTTAACACTTCATGAAGGTGAAACAAAAGTATTATGCATTGATAGAAGTGGTGTTTTCTTGATTTTATAAGTGTATATAATCACTTACTTATTGTAGAATTAATACTCATTTCTATGAACATGGGAATGGCATTATGTTAAATACTTACAAACTTTCCTTAGCCTTTACAGTGGATTCCCAAACTTGTAAAAGAATTGGTAATTAATCTCTTGATGATTTTATAGATGCATAATATATTTTTGATAAGCAATATACTACTTTGATGATTTTATAATGGACAACTATTTTTGGAGAGTAAGATTTACTTAACTCTGAATTGTAGTCTTAGTAAGTACAACTTGAATTGCTTAGACCTATCTTAACTTTATTTAAACATAACTTTCACTTGTTATTACACTTTTAGACTTTAAACAAATAATGGTAAAGACAATAGTAAAGATTTATATATTTTTAATGAATTAAAATAAAAGAAAAGACATAAAATAAGATTTATTATACATTTACCTTTTATTTTACTTCAAAAGTGAGAGTTGACATTTTTGATGTGTAGAATTTATTTTTGTGATCATTTTGGTATATTATAAGTATTTTTTTGATTTTTAAATAATAAGATATGATTTTTATAAGTTTAATCACTTTATAAATACTTAATAAATAAGAAATATTTATTTAAGTGAAATAAAATAAATGAAACAAGTTTGTAACTATAGATTTTGTTTTTCTAAGAATTTTGGTCTATTATTTATATTTTTCTTATTTACCAATATTAAAATATTAATTTTCAAAGCATTATTACTTATAAACTCTTTATTAAATAATAATTATTTAAATAGTTAACACAATAATATTTTATAATAAATTTGAATTATAGATTTTATTTTTCTAAGCATTTTGATATATTATATACATTTTTATGAATTATAAAACAAAAGATATCGAATTAATAAGTTTTAATCCTTTTATTAAATTTCTAGAAATTATATTTATAATTAAACTTATTTTGTTTTATCTTTTTACTAAACAAATAATCTTTTTACACTCGGATCCAAACTAGCCCCAGCCACTGACCAGTGGGTTCAGGGCCACGTCAGCAAGCCACGTTGGCGAAGACTAGTCAAATAACTTTTGTTACTAACCCTATTTCTACCCAGGTTCAATGACAAGCGGGTCTGGGGCCACGTCACTTGCCACATGGACAAGGACCAAGTAAACGAGGCTGGCGGACCTGGATGACGTAGGCGTGACGTGAGTGTGATGTCACCTCGCGGGCCACCACTAGATGGTCACCGGCGGCGAGGTATGCGAGCACGCACGTCGCTGTGAACTGGTGTGTTGGAACGAGGAGTGCGAGGCGAATCGATCTATGGGCACGCCGCCAGAGAGTGGTCACCGGAGTGGCTCCGGCGATGACGAACTGCGGTGGCTGACGGCGGATTACGGTGGCAAGGTGAATCAGAAAGCAAGAGAGAGAGATTGGAGAGAGGTGCAATCACCAGTAGCTCACCACGAAGCTGAAGTGCGTGCTTGCAAGGTCGGAGGAGCACTGTAGTGGCGGGAATCGACAACGACCGGTGATGTCTGATGGTGGGAATGAAGTGTCGATTGATTCGATAGAGATCTCCTTGGCTCCCACGGCCAAGCTAGGAAGAACAAGGACGACTGGGCGAGTTCGATGGTGTGCTCAGAACTTCCAGGGGAGCTACGGAGCGACGGTGTGGAGCGGCTCCGGCAAGGTAGGGTGTCGGCACAGCGAGAGAAAGAGAGCGAGCAAGGGGGAATGAGGATGAGGATGAGGGAGGCATCGCGGTGTCATTCTTATCCTCGGCTAGGACGGCGGCGAGAATCTGGGCGGTTGGATCCTGCTGACGCCGGTGATTCGCATCCAGCGGCGGCGCAAACCTCCAGCGAGCTGCCTATGTGCATCGCGGTGACGACTCGACAATTTTCTGAAAACCCCCTACATTTTCTAGGAATTAACACGCAGTCCATCCTTGGTCCCACCCGTCAGTGAGAGCGAGAGGGATGTTGGGCTGCTGTTAATGGGCTGCAGCAGTTGGGCCAGTGTGGACGGTAGATAGGCACAGAGAACACTGGGCTGGCCTGCTGGCTCGGCCAGATCTTTTTCTTTTTTTCTTTCTGTTTTCTTTTTCTATTTTCGATTTTTTGTTTCTGTTTTTATACAACCTTTCCAAAAATGATTTTCTCAAGGTTTGAAATACCTTGAATATTTGTAAGTCCTAAAGAATATTATAAGGATCAATTATAATCAACTTCTTCTACAATTCTAATTATGTTCACAAAATGTATTATTATATGAAGGGTTCTTTTTTATTAAAGTAAATATAATTTAGGGTTTTAGGGATTTACTTCCTATAAGAAAATCTTACAGAAATGTTCTTGTTTTCACTATAGTAATGGTTATGGCAAGAACTTAAAATGTTGAATGATATGTAAAGAACTCCATTCATACTTAGCCTCATAAAAGAATTATACTTACATGATAAGATATTAAACTCTGGGGTTTGTATCATGGTGATTTGAGGTCCATGCTTCCCCCCATTTGAGGATTTCACCAAAAACAATCCTACTTGATTTATAGAGATTAAAATTACTACATAACAATATTAGTTAGGTAATGATGAATCAATAATAAACATTGGTGGGGAAACGCCAAAGTTTAATCAAATATAGGTATATGGGTTCTGAGAGGATTTAATAACCCATATTCAATTATGGATATAGATGATTATTAAGGCTAAGACATATTACTATCATATTTGGTGATTCTAAATAACCTTTCAATTTAAAGTGAGTTATTGGGATTGCTTTCATGATGTGATCTTAATAATCCTATGAGAGTAGATTCTTATTAGGGTTTAGGTAGACAAGGCTTTCATACATGATAACTCATCTGGTTCTCTAGTTATCCTTTGGAAGTTTCAATTATCCAAGAGGTATTGTTCAATGGTTACCTAGGAATAGGAAATGGTTTCACTATCCATTTGATTCTAGGGTTTTGAATAATGAAGTAGACATGGGTCTTGTCATGGCTGCATGTATATCTAGCTAAAGGTTTCTAAAGAATTCTTACCTCAATACTTCACTAAGCTTTTCTTGAGATAAGAAATTCCTTTCCTAAATATACTCTAGATATCTCTCTTATCTTATTCACAAAGATCACATCTTCCTGAATAAGACAATCAACTGACTCCACCATATCCATCATCATATGATGACATGGTCATGCCACTTCAACATTATTCCATTCTTCCTCCTAGTATATAAATCCTCTTAATTAACTACCATTGATGCACCTATCAATGTAGCTACTACTAACTCCATCTATTAACTTCCTTAAATCCATCTTGCAACTACTTCCAAGGCTTGCAAGATTATAGTTCTCTCTATATCACATGTGATATCAGTCCTCTAGAATAGGTATGGTACTACTCTCCACAATACAAGTTTGTTCTTGTATTACTTTGGTTAAACTATTATACTTCCATATACTCCATAAATCTTATGTTATATACTTCATTATACTCTAGCTTGACTTCTCATGATCAAACTAGATGATTCATCTTACTAGGGCTTTACCTAATTTGGTATACTCACCTCACTTCTTCATTATCCAGTCATCTATTCTCAAGTGGCTTGAGAATAATAACCACCAACCCTTGATCAAACAAAGCTTAGGCTTTTAATTGCCTGATCAAGATCTATACTCAACTAAGTAGTAGACTTGTACTAGTCTTTCATAAGGCTTATATTGTTAAGGAAACTTACTTTAAGTTTATACATACTTGGCTTAACAAGATTATCATTGGATATTCTAATACTACTAGCTTTCTCATAGCTTCTCAATTACTAGCTTAACTCTTGGGTTTAGGTACTGCTTCTAGTTAACTCATGAGTGAGTTAACTCCTCCAACATCCAATGGTTTGATCACCACTAAGGATCTCATTCCGTTGATGATGGCACACTCTACTATAACTAAGTCTTCCTTCAGATTAATTTAGTTAAGGTATTTGGAAGGTCAACACAATAGGTCAAAGGCTATTAGTCAATGAGTGCTAGGTCAAGAATTGATCACACACATTGATGATCAGTAGACACTAGGACTTGGTTAAATAGGATTGTCATCTATTAACATGCCACTAAGGGTATGTGATGGATGGTCTTGGTTTGACTTCCCTTTCTACTCTATTTTTAATAAGAGTTAATGTCTAAGAACTACCATGATACCCATGGTATAATTAACTACGGCAAGCAAGTGTCTCAAGTTTTAGTTATGCAGTTTCTTTTACTTAAGTTATATCCTTAACTTGGTATTCAGGGTTTGTGGTAGGTAATATCTAGATATCATCTTTAGAACATTAAGTATCCATCCTTGAGTTGTGGTATGGAATACCATGTAATGATCTCTAGAAGATCTAGTACTCCTTATTAAGTAGTGTGTCATGACTTAGTTTTATTACATTTGATCTACCCGTAGATCAAATTATATTACCCAAAATAAGGTTTTTAGCAAAGGTCATATTGAAACATACCGCAGTCAACTTGATGATCTACTTTAGTTCCACCAAGTTAAGAGAAGTTTCAATCACTTTGACAAGTTTTATTTAAAAGCGCGAAAATTATCCGGATTTTCTATGCACGAATGCAATGCACACACCTGTGTTCAACTTATTTTTAAGCTCTAATGCTGGGGTGTTACATTTAATAATCTACAAGAAGTGTGTGAGAGGAAGTTCAATAGTATAAGCGAGTCTTAGGTATAACAAAGTGACACGTCGTTCACTACCGGCCTTATACCAATATATACAATACCTAGCGATTGAACTATAAAACATCTAGCATTATGATGCAACAACCTCGCCTAAGTGAAAGAAGATTGAATATGAATAAAATAAAAAACTTTCGATGTCCGTTTGAAAAATCCTAAAATTTTGGAATTGTAAGAAAGTATGGTACACTTTATCTAAAAATTGCGGTGGTGGCATTCTTTATTTATTTTTTGGAACTAGAGGTCATGGAGGAGCGAGACGCTTCTGTTATCGCGCTAGGGTTTGTTGTCGTCGCAAGGTGGTCCGATGACCTTTTTGTAATTATTGTTACCTTTGAGCCTTTTTGTACTAGTGTTGATGATTATTTTGAATTTCGGAATAGAAAAAATGGTTGCTGGAAGTAAATCGGTGTGGCGTACCAAGGCACACGTGCGCAGTGCCACACTATGGATGAGGAAGAGACAAGCCGGAATTTGCACCCGCGGCTGCAGAGAAGAGATCGATGGAGGATGGATGGTGAGAGCTAGCGAAGGAGAGAGAAAATGCAACTTGTTTTGCATGCATATACTAGTAGTAGGTCCATACATTTACTACTAGTGGAGTGTACCCTGTAACTCGTGTCAGCATCCCATCATATCTTTGCTCTGGTATCACACCGCCTTCAAGTCCTCTATGCTGCCTCTTTTTTTGAAAGTCTCGCGCTGCCTCCCTCCTGTTCTCTTACTTGTGTAGCTCAGGTTTGACCAATTCGTTAAATTGTCAAGATGCAAAATCTTAGAAAAAATAAACCTATTGTCCAAACTCTCGGTGGTTTCCGATTTACTCCTAATTGACCCTAGATGGGTACCACCAAAAGCTTTTTCATGAAACTTTCAAAGAAACCTAAGATTTACCTTTCGCCGTCCTCCTCTCCGTCACCGTCTGCCATCACCATGCTCGGCGCTGCTCTACACCACCGCCGCCATCACCACCGCTGTCATCTTTGAAAATATGCACCCATCTACCTTTGAAAAGACAATTAATCCAAGAGAAATCTATCACGCTAACTTGTAGCTCAAGTTTGACCTAATTTCGTTAAGTTATCAATAAGCAGATTCTTAGCAAGAAGTTGAATGTGTTGTCCAAATTTTAGGACCTTACTATATACATGCACGCAAAATAAATTATGTTTTCTCTCTCCTTCACTTCCTCATCATCATCCACGCACACTCCGGCCAGCTGATCTCTCCCTCGTCCACAAGGTGGCGCGTGCGTCGACCTGCCTTGTTGTTCCATTTCACACCATGCAAATAGGAAGCACCAAGCACACCCCCAGCACGCTGGTTCAAAAGTGTGAGAAGCATTTTTTTCTGTGAAGCGAGTACAGTAGTACAAAGGGCCGGGTATGGCTCAGTTGCTCGCTAAGAAGGATCTGACTGCTCTTCCTTGCTTAACTTTAGGGCCCTTTTTGCTAAATTTATGGGCCTCTATGTAATTTTCTCTTTCTTGAGGTCTTCGATGTAAATCGTACTCGCTCCCACCAACCGTGTCAAATTTTAACGACAAGTAAGCACGATAGATAAATTCCTCTTAAATATTTCCAAAAAACTTTTCAAGCTAACCAGGTATTCAGTACATCGAAAAACACTGAAAAGCTTTTTCGTAAAACTTCCAAGCCAACCTACAATTTACTTGTAGTTCAAATTTGCCAAATTTCGATAAATTAGCACAGAGTCTCATTCAAGTCAGCATAGTTAGCTAAGAAGTTTTAAAATTCACAAAACATGGGAAAATCGAGAATGTTCTTTCCTGATAGTTGGAAACTCACACTGACGACATCGTTTACTGCAAGAAGATGCACCCATCTACCTTCGAAAAGACAATTAATCTAATATCAATCTATCACGCTAACTTGTAGCTTAAGTTTGACCTAATTTTGTTAAGTTGTCAAGACGCATATTTTAAGCAAGAAGTGGAGCATGTTGTCAAAATTTCAGGACCTTTACTTTATATATGCACGCAAAACAAATTATGTTTTCTCTATCCTTCATTGCCTCATCACCATCCATGCATATCCCGGCTGGCTGATCTCTCCCTTGTCCACAACATGGCGCTGCCCACACGTGCGTCGATCTGCCTTGTCATTCCATTTCACACCCTACAAAGAGGAAGCACCAAGCACACCCCCAGCACGCTGGTTCAAAAGTGTGAGGAGTGTTTTTGGTGTGAAGCGAGTACAATAGTATGAAGGGTATGGCTTAGTTGCTCGCTCAAGAAAGACCCGACTGCTTTTCCTTTCTTAATGTTAGGGCCCTTTGTGCTAAATTTATTGACCTCTATATAATTTTATCTTTTTTGAGGTCTTCGATGTAAACCGTACTCGCTCCCACCAATCGTGTAAAATTTTAACTACTAGTAAGCGCGATAGATAGATTCCTCTTAAAATTTTCCAAAAAACTTTTGAAGCTCTAACTAGTAATTCAGTACATCAAAAACCACCGAAAAGTTTTTTCGTAAAACTTCCAAAGCAACCTACAATTTACTTGTAGTACAAATTTGACCTACTTTTGATAAATTGGCACAGAGTCTCACTGAAGTCGACAGAGTTAGCTAGAAAGTTTTAAAATTTGCAAAACATGGGAATATCGAGAATGTTCTTTCCTGAAAATTGGAAAACTCACACCGACAACATCGTTTACTAAAAGAAGATGCACCCATCTACCTTCAAAAAGACAATTAATCCAAGAGCAAGATATCATGCTAACTTGTTGCTCAAGTTTGACCTAATTTCGTTAAGTTCAAGATGCAATTTCTTAGCAAGAAGTTGAATGTGTTGTCAAAATTTCAGGACCTTTACTATATATATGCATGCAAAACAAATTATGTTTTCTCTCTCAGTCACTACCTCATCACCATCCATGCACACCCCGGTCGACTGATATCTCCCTTGTCCATAATGTGGCGCTGCCCATGTACGTTGACCTACCTTGTCGTTCCATTTCACACCCTGCAAAGAGGAAGCACCAAGCACACCCCCAGCATGTTGGTTTGAAAGTGTGAGGAGTGTTTTTTGTGTGAAGCGAGTACAGTAGTATGAAGGTTATGGCTCAGTTTCTCGCTCGAGAAGGACCTGACTGGTTTTCCTTGCTTAACTTTAGGGCCCTTTATGCTAAATTTATGGACCTCTACATGTAATTTTCTATTTTTGAGGTCTTCGATCTAAACCGTACTCCCACCGATCGTGTCAAATTTTAATTACAAGTAAGCGCGATAGATAGTTTCCTCTTAAAATTTTCCAAAAAGCTTTTGAAGCTAACTAGAAATTTAGTACATCGAAAACCACCGAAAAGCTTTTTCGTAAAACTTTCAAAGCAACCTACAATTTACTTATAGTTCAAATTTGACCTAATTTCGATAAATTGGCACATAGTCTCATTCAAGCCGGTAGAGTTAGCTAGGAAGTTTTAAAATTCAAAAACATGGGAAATCAAGAATAATCTTTCCTGATAGTTGGAAACTCACACCGATGAAATTGTTTACTAAAATAAGATGCACCCATCTACCTTTTAAAATATAATTAATCCAAGAGCTACCTATCATGCTTACTTGTAGCTAAAGTTTGACCTAATTTTATTAAGTTGTCAACATGTAGAGTGTTAGCAAGAAGTTGAACCTGCTGTCAAAATTTTAGGACCTTTACTATATATATGCATGCAAAACAAGTTGTGTTTTCTCTCTCCTTCACACTGTCTCATCACCATCCACACACACCCCAGCCGGCTAATTTCTCCATTGTCCATAACGTGGTGCTGCCCATGTGCATCGGCCTGCCTTGTCATTCTGTTTCACACCCTGCAAAGAGGAAGCACCAAGCACACCCCAACACGCTGGTTCAAAAGTGTGAGGAGCGTTTTTTTGTGTGTGTGAAGCAAGTACACTAGTATGAAGGGTGTATGGCTAAGTTGCTCGCTTGAGAAGGACCCAACTGTGTTTCCTTGCTTAACTTTAGGGCCCTTTATGCTAAATTTATGGACCTCTATGTAATTTTATCTTTTTTGAGGTCTTCAATGTAAACCATACTTTCTCCCACCATCCGTGTAAAATTTTAACTACTAGTAAGCACGATAGATAGAGTTCCTCTGAAAATTTCCCAACAAACTTTTGAAGCTCTAACCAGGAATTTAGTAAATCGAAAACCACCAAAAAGATTTATTGTAAAACTTCCAAAGCAATCTAAAATTTACTTGTAGTTCAAATTTGACCTAATTTTGATAAATTGGCATAGAGTCTCATACAAGTCGGAAGAGTTAGCTAGGAAGTTTTAAAATTCACAAAACATGGGAAAATTGAGAATGTTCTTTCCTGATAGTTGGAAACTCACACCGACAGCATCATTTACGAAAAGAAGATGCACCCATCTACCTTCGAAAAGACAATTAATCCAAGAGCTATCTATCACGCTTACTTCTATATCAAGTTTGACCTAACTTAGTTAAATTATCAAGATGTAGAATCTTAGCAAGAAGTTGAACCTCTTGTAAAAATTTCGGGACCTTTACTATATATATGCACACAAAACAAATTGTGTTTTCTCTCTCCTTCCCCGCCTCATCACCATCCACACACACCCTCGCCTGCTAATCTCTCCCTCGTCCACAACGTGGCGCTGCCCACGTGCGTCGACCTACCTTATCGTTCCATTTCACACCCTGCAAAGAGGAAGCACCAAGCACACCCCCAGCACGCTGGTTCAAAAGTGCGAGGAGCGTTTTGTGTGTTTGTGTGAAGCAAGTACAATAGTACGAAGGGTATGGCTCAATTTCTCGCTCGAGAAGGACCAGCATGCTTTTCCTTGCTTAACTTTAGGGCCCTTTGTGCTAAATTTATGGACCTCTATGTAATTTTGTCTTTTTTGAGGTCTTTGATGTAAACCGTACTCCCACCGACCGTGTCAAATTTTAACTACAAGTAAGGATGATAGATAGATTGCTCTTAAAATTTTGCAAAAAACTTTTGAATCAAACCAGGAATTCAGTACATCGAAAACTATCGAAAAGCTTTTCCTTTAAACTTCCCAGCTTATAGAAAAATTCTTCCACATACATAGGTGATGCCCTAATACTAGTATGAAAATAGAAGCTATAAATAGTAAATAATATGTCTGGTCAAACTAACGTGATGAGACTGTACTATGCTAGGAAGTGACATGTTAAATTTATTGCACAGGGGCGTGTTAGTCTATCACACATTCACGCTAGCCGGCATCCTCGATGCAGCCGCTTCTTATAGCAGAAGAAAAGAAAAACCTCTTTCAAAGAGCCATCCCACCTTCCCCATCTCCATTTAGTTTATCTCCACTCGCGAACGCCACCTGACCGCATCTCTGGCGCGCGCTTCACACATTTTACTCGCCATCTTGCCCGCTACATCACTCCCTCCAGGCCACCAACCCTCTCCTCCAAAAACCACCAGCAACTCTACATAGATCCTCCCTCACCCCTAATCCGTCCGGACATGATGGAGGATTCTAGGTGCAACCCGCATCACTTTGGTTGGAGCAAGGTCGGCGACGACGTCTTCAACAAAATCACTATGCGTCTGGACACTACCATCGTTGTTAGGCTGGCCGCATGCTCCAAGGAGCTGTACCGCCAGGTCACCGGCCGAAACGGTAGCAGGTGCCCCAATGACCGCTGTTGTTCATTGGTCTCCTACAATGACGTCTACGAGCGCAAGATCCAGTGCTGCTACGCCCCATGCACAGCCTACACAGAGCGAGGATGCGAGTTCGTCACCCAGCCATTGATTGTGCATGAGCTCTTTGACCACTTGATACTTGCCCACAAGATGTACTATTTGCCCTAAGTGACCTACTCCAACAAGCACAGGTACCCAACTGAACCGGTGCCCGCACTAGAGATCATCGACATCGGGAAAGAGGGCATGGAGTTTTCTGCCTTAATAGAAGCGTACACCACAGACATCTTCCTATACGCCAGGTATGTCAGGTTGGCAGTGTGCGAATCGCCGCAGTACAAGGTGATGTTATGGTCACTGCCATCATGGGATAAGCTCCATTGGTCGAAATGGCAGCAACATCTGAGCAGATGAGCAGGCCTTTATTGGCTGAAGTCGCGCTGAAAGGGCTCATGTCATACCTATCGAAACCGCGGCGTTACCTGCGAGCTTCTCAAGAAGTTGTTAGAATTCCCCCTAGATTAAAAGAATATCAACCAAGAGTGAGTTAACACATATAAATCTTCTTGTGATGATCCTAATATGAATATATGTAATGTCATACTAATTAATTACTTTATGTTGGTGACAAACCCAATTGGTATGGGTTGTCCAGCCAAATATGTCTTCATGTTCAATGCTCGCTGATGCAGTCCCGTGGAACTGTGTGGTGCCTGGCTGCGAGTTCGCCCAATTACATTTGTGCTCCACTCCCACCTTAGAGAAGCCCACGCCACGAGGTTGCGCATTTTACACTATGGTAGGTGACGAGGGTTTAACTCGTCAATTCCCATTGTTATGGACTTAGGTTTTGGAGAAGGAGGGAGCGCTGGAGGCATCAATCGGCTAGCAAACAAGCACACAGGGATGCAAGTTTTACCTAGGTTCAGGCCTCGTAGAGGTCCCTACTTCTGCTTGTCTGCTCTTGGAATTAACGAAGGAATCGAAGATTACAGGGGCGCGCAGATGCAATCTGGCGAGAGTTGTGGAAACTAGGGTGGTGATTGTCCTCCTCGCCGCCCCTCCTAGCCTTTATATAGATAGTATAGGTCTCGGGTAGCTGGTCGAGTCGGTTACAGATTAGGGGTTTCCCTTTGAACTTTATAGCTTAATCTTCTTCTTGTCTCGCAAGCAATCGAGAGTCCGTGGGCCACTCGAATTCTCCACTAGGCCTTGGCAATGCTGTGGGCTTCTGCCGTATCTGGACCCTATATACCAAACTCGAGTACATGTAGGGTATACCCATGTCAGTAGCCCCCGAGTGTCCAGTGGAATCGCAGATTTGACTGGGGACTTTATGAAGTCTTTCGAGTGCATGACTAAGCATTATTCGAGTGTTCTGTTTGTGTCATAGGGATTGTTGATATACGTGCCTGATTTATCTGATGTATCCGTATCAGTTAACTGCCTTAGGGCAAAACAACGCAATCTACTCAAACCCGAGTCCCTAGACTCGAATTCGGAAAAGTGCTGGCGTAATTCGACTCAGGCCGCGGAGGTCTTACAGGAGTCGAATTCCAATGTATAAGTGTGAGCACTCGACGCGTCCGTCAAGGCATGTTCATCGCACCTGTAGGTACGGATATATTTCTGGTAGTGCACAACAGATGCGTTGTCAGTCCTTATTTAGGTCTTATCTTCACACTGTAAGCGCAACATCCGAATTTTTTGTCATCGCGGAGAGGATTCGGGTGGCCCAGGAGACGTAGTCTCTTTGTAGGGAAAATATGTGGTGGAGTCGCCATATGTCAACACCCGGATTTTTAATCCCAGATGCCTATTATGCCATACATCGCAATCCCAGGATTACCATTTTTGCGAGACATAATAGATTGGATATCACAGTACATCATCCATTACAAACCATAATAAGGTCGTACACAAATAAGGATCTCATGATCCAGTCTTAATACAAACAAGTAGCGGAATAAAATAGCGTAGCAGTGGGCTCCATCTTCAGTGTCACAGGCAATGCTGACGATGGGAGATGATCCTAGTTGTCATAGCCGTCCTGCTATCCTTCCTCCTGGTAGTCCTCCTCATAGTCTGGCCACGAGAATACCCAGGGACAAAGCCATGAGTACTCTTTCAGTGCTCGCAAACTATCACTAACAAGTAAGATAGTTCTGGTAGGAAAAGCTAACTCTAAGTTTACTTGTAACGTTAAGTTTGAAACCTAAGCTGAGTTCAGAGACAAAGAAATATAAAATAAAGTTTGAAAACACCTAAGTGGGAACTTAATTATCATAGTCACAACCATGTGGTGGTCAAGTCATGTCACAAATCATTTCATAAGTCATTTTGAAAACATCTGACAACGGAACAGTATGGCCACTCCAACTGTCCATAACCGTGGATGCGGCTATTCAAATAGTTTGACACTCTGCAGAGGTGGTACACTTTCACCACAAAATTCGATACATCTGTCTAGGGTAGCCCTGAATCATCATACTTAGTATGCAGATAATCAAACATAACCTTTCCTTTACACACTCTAGTATAAGCACCTCTCCTATGAGCTTGGCCTCCCAGCCATGAGCATATGTCATCCTGGGCACTACATAAGTGGACAACATTGAGAGGTAGCCTCAGCTCAAACCTCTCCCGCGAGGGAACTAATACTAATGCATATAAACTTCCGGCTAAGCCTTACCCAATTCAGGTATTGTGGTTGTACGGTAAAATTGGAATGGTATCGCATCTGAACCCAACCATCAGTTTTTATAAAAGGGCTAAGGCTCATTCCTCCACACTTTCGTCATCATCATAAACCATTTGTGTTTCTCAACACATGTCAAAACATCTCAATAGAATGACTCATCATTCCAAGGTTTTCACAAGTCATTTTCACCAAGTATTCCCATCTAAAGTGATCAAGTTTTTGGTTTAGCTCTAAACTATCAAGTTAAGAGTGTTCACTAAAGTGGGATGCTAAGGTCAATCTAATGCCATAGAGTGACATCTAAATCTAACTAGATAGGCCAAGTTTTATACTCTTTATGCTACCTATAAACAAAGTAAAGGACTTTGGTAAAGTAAAGAAGGTAAAGCTTGTAAATAAAACTTAGGGTAGGTAATAGTCAAAAAATATAACCAAAGCATGCCTATTGCATCTTTTTAGGTTGTCTAGCTTGCAAGGGTTAGGTTGCATTGTTAATGATGGCTTGCCTTGTGTAGTGTAGTGGTTGAAATTCTCTTCCTCCTCCTCTTGGTAGAACTCCTCCTCCTCCTCCTCGAAGACTTGGTCGGTACTATCGTCTATAAATACATACGGAATACACAATCACCAAACAATACTTAACTAATCTACTTAGTACACTAAGGCACACATTTGATGATCTATTATCATCACCAACACCACAAGGTTTAATGAACTAGCTTCATTTATTTTATTTGAGAAAAGTAATTTCTACTCATTGAAATTAATTAAGATTTAATATTCTCCAATAAAAATATGGGATCATGTGGACACATGTCATCACTACATATTCTAACATATGGGATTGGGATTTAAGGGTTGGATCACATTTTAATAAGTTTAAGTTTAGTAATTAATGATTTAAAGTGACTAGAAATGCCTATATAGCATTATTTTGGTACTAGTCCAAAGTCACTGCATGCAAATCTTAATATTATTACATATTCAGATAGGTATGGTTAAATGTGATTTTGAGAGTTGGAATCAACTCAAAAGCTATTATGGTTGATTTTAGAAAAATGTTTGAATGTGCAAGAGCTTCTGTCTTGTTATTTTTACTAGGAGAGATATCTAACTCTAAATGATTAAATCTAATGGTCTTGGATAGGGATTTTCATTAGCTTTCCAACAAAATTGGAATCACTCAATTTGGATTTGTATAACTCTCTGAATTGATTTTGAAACTAAAGGACAAAACTAGGTTTCAGCTAAAAAGAAAAAATCTAAATTTGAATTAACTGGGTCGTGCGGGAAACTAATTCGGCCAGCCCAGATTCACTCTGCGGCGCAGAAGACAGCTGATAGGGGGTCCAGATGTCAGCGGTACATCTCACACGAAGCGGTACAGAGCGATATGAACCGCACGATTAGAACTAGATCAAGGGCTCACGGTCGTCATCGACGACGAACACGTCGCCGGCGAGACTGAACCCTAGCGTCTCGGTGGAGGTGCAGTGAGGGCGTACCAGGGCTCCAGCGAGTGCCGCGAGGCGGGCAAACGAACGAGTCAACGACGACGAGCTCAGGCGAAGTCATGGCAGAGGCTGCGGTGGACGAAATCAATGGTAGTGTCTCCTCCTCTACTGCGGCTGCCTCTGGCTCAATTTGGCGACTGGCTGCTCGAGCTGCTTCGGCGAGAGGTGGGGAAGGACTGGTGGTGAGAGGGGAGTTGAATGGTGTGGCGATTGGGGCTGGGGAAGGCCTCCTTATATAGGCTCGAGGAGGGGACCGAAGGGGCGACGGCGAGCTCGTCGGTGACGATGATATAGGGTGCTATCGGCATGGGCGGTGTAGGCGGATGGTGGCCTGCCTCCTGGCGGTCCTCTACGTCTTTATGGCGATGCTAGGGATGGTGGCTAACGGTCGGGAGCATCGTGCGCTCTAGGAGACAGGGGCGATGCTCGACGCGGTTCCCGGCGAGTGTGGGTCACGCGACGGGTTACGACCGTGTCTGGCGGGGTGAGGTGGTCAAGGCGGAGCGGCGCGCGTGGTCTAATGTCGAGGCGCGGCGTGTGGCGTGCTGGCGGTGATGGCGCTCTGGCGTGCTCTGGCGCGGCGCAGAGAGGAATGTGCGGGGCTTGTCCTCGGTGGTCCAGGGCGTGGCAGTGGTCGTGGGGTGGACCGTGGACAGCGGTGAGGTCACGCCTTGCTTCCTGGAGCGGAGGAGAGGGCCTGGCGGTCTCCTACGGTGTTGGCAAGGTTGGCCGATGAGCATGGCCTCGGGGTGGCGTGGTACTAGCGCTGGGGACTAGGGGATGGGATGTTTAGGCTTGGTTTGATCAAAGAGGGGCAGAGGGATTAAATGGGGTGCAAATGGGTGGCAATTCACTCTAGAAATAGTGGAATGACTATTGTGTTGGTTCTGTGCCTGCCAGGTGTTTGACCAAATGGCCGAAAGAAGAAAAAATTTGAATTTTGAAATGATATTTGGTGGAGTGGTTTGTCACATGCTTAAACATCTGTGGTTGCTAGGATTTGTCAAACATAATTCATTTGAGTGGTTTTTGAAAAAGTGTGATCTAGACATATGAACTAGATTGCATTTTCAAATGTCATTTAAAATTAGAGTTTCAATGTTTTTGGGAGATCACAAAGTGGGCCTTGGCACATCACTACTTGTACTAGCAAGGGGTGCAAAGATCCACAATTGTTTCTGTTGGAATTTGAGTGCTAGGAATACCCAAAGTGGGCTAGGTGATTAAAATGGCACAAGTGACCATTTCCTTTATTTAATTCTTTTTTATTTCTTTTTCTTTGAATTTTGCTTGGGAATGATCTAGATGATGTGGCATTCATCTTAGAATCATTTTACAACCATTAGAACAAACAATCATGGCATTTCAAAACAACTCCTATTTAAATGCAACACTCATATGCATGCTTAAAGATTTTAAATGGAATTTTTTTTGTTAACCCTAAATTGGGTAGGTTTGATCTTGATTAACCTTGATTGAAGATTTGGGATGTTACAAACCTTCCCCCCTTAAACAAAATCTCGTCCCGATATTTAAGAAAGAAAAACTAGGAACTAAAGAGATCTAGGAACTCAGTCCTAATGTAATCTTCTCGCTCCCAAGTGGCTTCTTCTTCGGTATGGTTGCTCCATTGGATCTTGAGGAATTTGATACTCTGGGTCCTGGTGGTTCTGTAGGCTTCCTCCAAGATACGGATGGGCACTTCATGATACGTCAGATCCTTGTTGATATCAACAACTCAGTGATCGATGTTCTTGAAAACTTCGGTCTTCTCCGGCACTTCTAGGAATTTGCGAAGTAACGAGATATTTCCACACATTGTGGATGGCTGACGTCTCCTCTGGGAGTTCCAGTTGATACGATACTTCTCTTCGGCTATTCAGAATCTTGAAGGGTCCGATATATCTGGGGGCTAACTTTCCTTTCAAACTAAAATGTTGCGTTCCCTTCAAAGCCGAAACCTTGAGATACACAAAATCTCCGACATTGAAAGTCAGGTCTCTCCTTCTCTTGTCAGCATAACTCTTCTGTCTGGATTGGGCGGTCTTGAGGTGCTCATGGACTTTGTGAACCTTCTCTTTGGCTTCTCGGAGAATGTCGGGTCTGAAAATCTGACTCTCTCCTACTTGCGACCAATTCAAAGGGGTACGACACTTTCTTCCGTATAGGAACTCAAATGGTGCCATTTGTAAACTGGCTTGATAACTGTTGTTGTATGAGAATTCCGCAAAAGGCAGACAATCTTCCCATTTTGATCCGTACTCTAACACACAAGCTCTCAACATATCCTCTAGGATTTGGTTGACTCTTTTAGTCTGTCCATCGGTTTGCGGGTGATAAGCAGTGCTGTAATTCAACTTGGTTCCTAATCCTTCTTGGACTTTCTGCCAAAATCTCGAGGTAAATTGGGTTCCTCGATCCGACACTATGGTCTTGGGGGTTCCATGCAAACTAACAATTCGAGCAATGTACAACTCTGCTAGCTTCGAACTCTGGTAGGTTGTCTTGACAGGTATAAAATCAGCTACCTTGGATAGTCTATCAACGATGACCCATATTGAGTCATTTCCCCTACTAGAAGTAGGCAAACCGGTGATAAAGTCCATTCCGACAGAATCCTATTTCCATTCCGGAATCTGCAATGGTTGCAATTGTCCTGCGGGTCTCTGATGTTCCGCATTGACACGCTGACAGATATCACACTTGGCGATGTAGCTTCTGATTTCTCTTTTCATCTTGTGCCACCAAAATTGCTCTTTCAAATCCTGATATATCTTCATTCCTCCGGTGTGGATAGAATAAAGAGTATCATGAGCTTCTTGCATGATAACTTTCTTTAGCTCCGAATCTGCTGGCACACAGATACGTCCTTTGTACCACAGAACTCCTTCTTCGTCTTCAGTGAATCCAGGTACCTTTCCTGTACCAATACGATGTTTGATTCCGTCGATACTTTCATTTCCCTTCTGGGATTCCTTGATTTGGCTAATCAAAGTGGGTTGAAGTTCAATGCTAGCTAAAAATCCTTTGCTAACTAGCTCAGTTCTAAACTGCTCCAACTCCTCATACAAACTTGGTTGCTTCTCCTTAATCATGGTGTTTAATCTACACGGCAACCTGCTAAGAGCATCCGCTACCACATTGGCTTTGCCGGGGTGATAGTGAATGTCAAGGTCATAATCCTTGATTAACTCTATACATCTCCTTTGCCTCATATTCAGCTCCTTCTGAGTGAAAATATACTTCAAGATTTTGTGATCTGAGTAAATCTCACAACAATTACCCATAAGATAATGACGCCATGTCTTCAATGCCAAAACTACGGCTGCTAACTCAAGATCATGGGTAGGGTAGTTCTGCTCATGCTGCTTTAGTTGTCGAGACAGATATGCGATGACTTTGCCTTCTTGCATCAATACACATCTGAGACCAATCTTGGATGCATCACAATACACATCAAATGGCTTCTTGATATCTGGCATGACCAATATTGGGGCTGAAATCAATCTCTTCTTGAGCTCTTGGAAACTTGCTTCACATTTGTCGGTCCATTCAAACTTCTTGTCCTTCTTCAACAATTGGGTCATGGGTCTGGCAATGCTCGAAAATCCTTCTACGAGCTTGCGGTAATATCCCGCTAATCCGAGAAATGCATGGACTTGGGTTTGAGTGGTTGGGGCTTCCCATGCTTCAACATCTTTGATCTTGGTGGGATCAACAGGGACTCCTCCGGCAGACACAATATGTCCTAGGAATCCTACTTCTTTCAGCCAAAACTCACATTTGCTGAACTTGGCATACAACCGATGCTCTCTAAGGTTTTCAAGGATGATTCTTAGATGTTGCTCATGCTCTTCTTCTGACTTGGAGTAGATAAGTATATCGTCAATAAACACAACAACAAACTTGTCTAGAAAATTCATAAAGATCTTATTCATGAGATTCATGAAATAAGCGGGGGCATTGGTTAATCCAAAAGAGATGACCGTATAGTCGTATAATCCATAACGAGTAGTAAAGGCGGTCTTCGGAATATCCGTTGCATGAATATTAAGTTGATGATAACTAGTCCTAAGATCAATCTTAGAGAACACATTGGCACCAGTCAACTGATCAAATAGATCCATTATCTTTGGCAAAGGGAACTTGTTTTTGATTGTGACGTCATTCAGCTTCCTGTAATCTGTGCACAAACGGTTGCCTCCATCTTTCTTGTGGACGAATAACACGGGCGATCTCCATGGCGATGCGCTTGGTTGAATCAAGCATGTTGCCAACATAGCATCTAACTGCTTCTTCAATTCTACTAACTCTGAGGGGTTCATACTATAGGGTCTCTAGGCTATGGGTCCAGTTCCGGGGATTAGTTCGATATTGAACTCAATATCCCTATCCGGGGGCATACCTGGCAATTCATCTGGGAATATGTCGGGGTATTCATAGACTACTCTGACTTGGTCAATGGTGGGTAGGGCTAGACTCTTGTTGCACTTGAATTGACGGGGCAAGGTTTTAGATATATGCTCTACTGAGACTCCAGAGCTACTGGTCATGGTGATGGCTTTCTTGGCACAGTCAATCAATCCCTTATGCTTTGACATCCAATCCATCCCTAGTACTACTTGCAAACCTTTTGTTCCAAGTACTATTAGATTGGCGTAAAAATCTATCCCATGTATTCTGATAGGCACAACTTTGCAAATTTTCTAGCTTTTGTAGTTGAGCCAGGGATTTGAACTATCATGACATGCTCCAATTTGGTTGGGTGAATCTTACTAGTGCATGCAAATTCTTCGGTGACAAATGAGTGCGATGCTCCAGAATCAAACAACACTCTTGCTAAAACTGAGTTGACAGAAAACATACCCAGCACTACATCTGGCGCTTCTTGGGCTTCTTCGGCATTCATGTGGAAGAGATGACCGTTGCGGTTGCGAGGGTTCCCTGGGGCGAATCTTCTTCCTGGTTGAACACGACGCTGCTGTTGAGATGGGGCATTCACATTGGCAGTGGAGGCAATCTTCTTGGGGCACTCATTGGAATAGTGACCCTTCACTCCACACTCGAAACAAGTGATCTGAGACTTGTCTTTTGCGGCTATGGGCACATCATTGCTTCCAGTTCTGGGTGCAGTGTTGTTGTTGTTGTTGTTCTTGGGAGTTGCACGATTGAAATTGCTGGAGTTGCCGGGGTGGTTGTTGTTTCCTCCGGACTTCACATTTCCTCTGCTACGGTTGGGGTAGCTTGGGCGAGACATTGGGGGTCGATTGTTCCGCGGTGCATATCCGACAAACGGGTTGGGACGGTACTTCTGGTGACTGCTAGATCCAGCTTGGTGCATCATCCGACGTTTGCGGTTGTCGTTTGCTTGATTAATCTTCCCTTCCATCTGAATGGCAGAGTCGACTAGCTCTTCGAGATCTTTGAAACGGATGTTGACGAGAACTGTCTGCATCTCATCATGCAGTCTGTTCAGGAATCTCTCCTTCTTCTCGGCCTCCGTGTTGATTTCATCAGGTGCATACCTGGCGAGGGACAAGAATCTGTCACGGTACTCCACTACAGTCATTCTGCCTTGCTTCAATTCTCTGAATTCATCTCTCATTCGGGTGACTAGACCCTGCGGCACGTGGGTGCGACTAAACTTGATTTTGAAGGCTTCCCATGTCATCACTTGACCATGGTTCATTGTGCGGGTGCTATTCCACCATGCTCTTGCATCTCCTGCCAAGTAGTGGGTGGTAAAAAGAACCTTCTCGTTGGCATCCACTCCGGCTACTTCTAAGTTGTTCTCCATTGTCTGCAACCAGTCATCAGCATCCAGTTGGTTCTCCAAAGTGCTAAAGATTAGGGGATTGGTATTCTGGAAGTTTTTGAGTTTGGATCCATGATGATCCTGATTTCCATGGTTCTGATTGTTGTGAGCCATCTGGGCGATCTGCTGCAGTGTGGCTAGATTAGCTTGGCGCTCTGCCCTACTAGCTTCATGGTCTCCAATGAGAGTCTGCAGAATCTGCAGCATTGGGTCTTGTGATGAGCTCCTCCCTCCTTGGTTTCCACGAGTCATCTGAAGATTGAGATAGATAAATGGGTAAGAGGGAAAGTTCTAAGGTTCATGGTTTTGGTTTCAAAGCTAAAACTTTGAGTTTGACTCAGGTTTTGCAACTAACTTCTTTTCATTCATTCAAGCAAGCACACGATACAAACTCACACACACCACAACATCAAAAGGAAAACAGATGGTTTTAAGAACCATTCTGCAAGCTAAGATACAATGGGACCGATACTCCTCATTCTACGATAGTGCTCTAGTGCATCTACTCATCATCGATGAAGTCGGAGTCATCATCGTCGGTGTAGAAGTCCATGGCATAATCCTCCAGATAGTCATCATCATTGCTGAGGTAGGAGTCAATATCCCCTTGGATCTCTTCACATTCCTCTTCTTCTTCTTTTGCTGCAAGCTGAGCTTCTTGTTCCTTGATGGTCTTCTCGAGGTCGGCTACCTTCTTGCGGAGACGGTCGATGGTGCGATCCTTCTTTGCATGTTGACGGCGAAGAGACTGACGATCCTTGACTAGCAGTGAGAAAGTCTGGGCCTTCTAGGTGGCAATGGCGAGGTTGTGGTTGGCGAACTCTCTAGCGTTGTCCAATTCCTTCTGTCTATCATACAGCAGGAAGTCGAGATTCTCCACTTGATGCTTCAGCACCGGGTGACTTGGCATCTCTAGGGGCATTCCCATGGAATCACGCCTTGCATAGTGAACAAAGCGGGTTCTTTGGATTAGGTTGACACTCTGGGTGCAAAGACGTGCGAGAGCTTCATGCATTTCCCTAGCTAATCCATCTAGCCAGTTGTTCTCTCTCACTGAGAACTGAATCCTCTCGGTCATTGGTGCTTCTATCTTGCCTCAAAGATCAACAATTACTAGCCATTGTAAATCTCCTCCTGGTAGACCCGGGAGTTGAGCTCCAAGAAATTCCGGATCAGGATGCTCCAAGTACTCAGATAGAGCATCAAGATCCCTCTCGAAGATCAGTTGGCCTCCGTTGCCCAACTGGTAGAACTTGTTGTATTGAGTTTCCATCTATAAGAATTTAGGATGAGAAAGTTAGTGAAGTGATCAAGTGTGTCAAAATTTTATGTAGTAATGTAAGGATTTGGAGGAACATGAATTTTTTTGAGAGAAAGAATCACAAGGGTAAGAGAGGAAATAGTTTTCATAAATACTCACTTTGGTTTTTGAAACTAAGTTTTTGTTCGGACGTCCATTCTAACTAGGGTCTCCTATGGTGAGGATTGCTTTGATACCAACTTGTCAACACCCGGATTTTTAATCCCAGATTCCTGTTATGCCATACATCGCACTCCCAGGATTACCATTTTTGCGAGACATAACAGATTGTATATCACAGTACATCATCCATTACAAACCATAATAAGGTCATACACAAATAAGGATCTCATGATCCAGTCTTAATACAAACAAGTAGCAGAATAAAATAGCATAGAAGTGGGCTCCATCTTCAGTGTCACAGGCAATGCTGACGATGGGAGATGATCCTAGTTATCGTAGCCGTCCTGCTGTCCTTCCTCCTGGTAGTCCTCCTCATAGTCTGGCCACGGGAATATCCATGAGTACTCTTTAAGTACTCCCAAACTATCACTAACAAGTAAGATAGTTCTAGTAGGAAAAGCTAACTCTAAGTTTACTTGTAAAGTTAAGTTTGAAACCTAAGCTGAGTTCAGAGACAAAGAAAGATAAAATAAAGTTTGAAAACACCTAAGTGGGAACTTAATTGTCATAGTCACAACCATGTGGTGGTCAAGTCATGTCACAAATCATTTCATAAGTCATTTTTGAAAACATCTGACAACGGAACAGTATGGCTACTCCAACTGTCCATAACCGTGGACGCGGCTATTCAAATAGTTTGACACTCTGCAAAGGTGGTACACTTTCACCACAAAATTCGATAGATCTGTCAGGGGTAGCCCTGAATCATCATACTTAGTATGCAGATAATCAAACATAACCTTTCCTTTACACACTCTAGTATAAGCACATGTCCTATGAGCTTGGCCTCCCAGCCATGACCATCTGTCATCCTGGGCACTACATAAGTGGACAACATTGAGAGGTAGCCACAGCTCAAACCTCTCCCGCGAGGGAACTAATACTAATGCATATAAACTTCCGCCTAAGCCTTACCCAATTCAGGTATTGTGGTTGTACGGTAAAATTGGAACGGTATCGCATCCGAACCCAACCATCAGTTTTTATAAACGGGCTAAGGCTCATGCCTCAACATTTTCATCATCATCATAAACCATTTGTGTTTCTCAACACATGTAAAAACATCTCAATAGAATGACTCATCATTCCAAGGTTTTCACAAGTCATTTTCACCAAGTATTCCCATCTAAAGTGATCAAGTTTTTGGTTTAGCTCTAAACTATCAAGTTAAGAGTGTTCACTAAAGTGGGATGCTAAGGTCAATCTCATTCCATAGAATGACATCTAAATCTAACTAGATAGGCCAAGTTTTATACTCTTTATGCTACCTATAAACAAAGTAAAGGACTTTGGTAAAGTAAAGAAGGTAAAGCTTGTAAATAAAACTTGGGGTAGGTAATAGTCAAAAAATATAACTAAAGCATGCCTATTGCATCTTTCTTAGGGTGTCTAGCTTGCAAGGGTTAGCTTGCATTGTTAATGATGGCTTGCCTTGTGTAGTGTAGTGGTTGAAATTCTCTTCCTCCTTCTCTTGGTAGAACTCCTCCTCCTCGAAGACTTGGTCGGTACTATCATCTATATACATACGAAATACACAATCACCAAACAATACTTAACTAATCTATTTAGCACACTAAGGCACACATTTGATGATCTATTATCATCACCAACATCACAAGGTTTAATGAACTAGCTTCATTTATTTTATTTGAGAAAAGTAATTTCTACTCATTGAAATTAATTAAGATTTAATATTCTCCAGCACAAATATGGGATCATGTGGACACATGTCATCACCACATATTCTAACATATGGGAATGGGATTTAAGGGTTGGATCACATTTTAATAAGTTTAAGTTTAATAATCAATAATTTAAAGTGACTAGAAATGCCTATATAGCATTATTTTGGTACTAGTCCAAAGTCACTGCATGCAAACCCTAATATTATTACATATTCAGATAGTTATGATTAAATTTGATTTTTGAGAGTTGAAATCAACTCAAAAGCTATTATGGTTGATTTTAGAAAAATGTTTGAATGTGCAAGAGCTTCTGTCTTGTTATTTTTACTAGGAAAGATCTCTAACTCTAAATGATTTAAATCCAACGGGCTTGGATAGGTATTTTTATTTGCTTTCCAACAAATTTGGAATCTCTCAATTTGGATTTGTATAACTCTCTAAATTGATTTTCAAACTAAAGGATAGAACTAGGTTTCAGCTAAAAAGGAAAAATCTAAATTTGAATTAACTGGGTCATGCGGGAAACTAATTGGGCTGGCCCAAATTCACTCCGCGGCGCAGAAGACAGCTGACAGGGGGTCCACATGTTAGCGGTACATCTCACGTGAAGCGGTACGGGGCGATATGAACCGCACGATTTGAACTAGATCAACAGCTCACGGTCGTCGTCAATGATGAACACATCACCGGCGAGACTGAACCCTAGCGGCTCGGTAGGGGTGCGGTGAGGGCGTACCAGGGCTCCAGCGAGTGCGGCGAGGCAAGCAAACGAACGAGTCGACGACGGCGATCTCAGGCAAAGTCGTGGCAGAGGCTGAGGTGGATGAAATCAATGGCAGCGTCTCCTCCTCTGCTGCGGCTGCCTCCGGCTCAATTCCGGTGACTGGCTGCTCGAGCTGCTCCGGCGAGAGGTGGGGAAGGACTGGTGGTGAGAGGGGAGTTGAATGGTGTGGCGATTGGGGCTGGGAAAAGCCTCCTTATATAGGCTCGAGGAGGGGGCCAAAGGGGCGACGGCGAGCTCGTCGGTGACGACGATAAAGGGTGCTATCGGCATGGGCGGTGTAGGCGGACTGTGTCTTGCCTCCTCGCGGTCCCCTACGACTTTATGGTGATGCTAGGGACGGTGGCTAACGGTCGGGAGCGTCGTGTGCTCTAGGAGACAGGGGCGATGCTCGACGCGGTTCCCGGCGAGTGTGGGTCATGCGGCGGGTTACGACCATGTCTGGCGGGGTGAGGGGGTCAAGGCGGAGCGGCGCGCGCGGTCTGGTGTCGAGGCGTTACGTGTGGCGTGCTGGCGGTGATGGCGCTCTGGCGTGCTCTGGCACGGCACAGAGAGGAAAGTGTGGGGCTTGTCCTCGGTGGTCCAGGGTGTCGTAGTGGTCGTGGGGTGGACCGTGGACGGTGGTGAGGTCACGCCTTGCTTCTTGGAGCAGCAGAGAGGGGCTGGCGGTCTCCTGTGGCGTTGGCAAGGTTGGCCGGCGAGCATGGCCTCGGGGTGGCGTGGTACTGGCGCTGGGGACTAGGGGATGGGCTGGTTTAGGCTTGGTTTGATCAAAGAGGGACAGAGGGATTAAATGGGGTGCAAATGGGTGGCAATTCCCTGTAGAAACAGTGGAATGACTATTGTGTTGGTTCTGTGCCTGCCAGGTGTTCGACCAAATGGCCGAAAGAAGAAAACTTTTGAATTTTGAAATGAGATTTGGTGGAGTGGTTTGTCACATGCTTAAACATCTGTGGTTGTTGTCAAATGGAATTCAATTGTGTGGTTTTTGAAAAAGTGTGATCTAGACATATGAACTAGATTCCATTTTCAAATGTCATTTAAAATTAGAGTTTGAATGTTTTTGGGAGATCACAAAGTGGGCCTTGGCACATCACTACTTGTACTAGCAAGGGGTGCAAAGATTCACAATTGTTTCTGTTGGAATTTGAGTGCTAGGAATACCCAAAGTGGGCTAGGTGATTAAAATGGCACAAGTGACCATTTCCTTTATTTAATTCTTTTTGATTTCTTTTTCTTTGAATTTTGCTTGGGAATGATCTAGATGATGTGGTATTCATCTTAGAATCATTTTACAACCATTAGAACAAACAATCATGGCATTTCAAAACAACTCCTATTTAAATGCAACACTCATATGCATGCTTAAAGATTTTAAATGGAAAAAGTTTTTGTTAACCCTAAATTGGGTAGATTTGATCTTGATTAAAGATTTGGGATGTTACACCATAGCATTCGAGTGTGGATGTTATCAATACACTATACAATGTACCAGCAAAATAATCATAGGGTGCGTGACCAGCGCTCCCTGTGGGAGTAGCGCCCGAGTGCCTAACATTTGCGACTGCTATCGTCTTTTGTTGCTTGTTTCAGTCGAATATGCTTTCAGCGCTCCCTATTGGAGTAACCCGCAGTTCATACTCGAATCGATGATTCGAGTGAAGGGTTTATCATGTATACCTGCATAAAAAATCTTTCGGGTGCACGGCCAGCGCTCCTGTTAGGAGTAGCCCCCGAGTGCTTGGTTGAGTCGAAGACTCGAGCAAGGACTAAAGTAGTCGAAATCTTCTGCTGCTAGAATCAATGACATCAATGCTGACGATGGGATGACCTCGGTTGCCCGCGTGAGCGGCTTTCACGGGCCGTGACAAGTGGTGGGTCCTGCTTTCTGACTTCGATTTGACCGGGTGTGCGTAATCTTCTGTTTTAACTGCATCTCCTCGATTTCCGCACGTAATGGGAATAATGGGGGGATGGTTCGTGCTTCAACTTTGCCACGTGTCGATGGCGATGTGCGACACGCGTGTAGTAGGGTTTCTGCTGGCCATTGGATGGTATCTGCGAGGAGGTTAAGTAGCAACACAACTGTGCTAATTTTCCCATCTGACTTCTTTGCTCGTGCCTCAATTGCCATTGCTGCTGCTCTCTGCTTCCTTGTGCACTTCCTCTTTGCGGCACTGGACCAGCTCCGTGTCTTCCCCAGTTACTTCCTCCATTCTCACCGCCATCGGAAGATGGGCAAGAAGAAGGGAGGCGCCGCCACTGGATCCACGACCACCATTATCACTGCCAAGAAGAAGGGCGGCACCACCACTGTGGGCCCCAGCGCCGCCGGCGCTGGGAAGAAGAAGGGTGCGGGAACCCGCATCGCCAATGGCGCCTGGCGGGCGTCCATCATCAAGCCTGCTGAACTGCATCTCCATCATCGAGATGGAGTTCTTCCTCCTGCAGAAGACGTTTCATGAGTGCCCGATGAGGAGGTAATCCCTTGTCCTCCTCCAGGTTTTCGGGTGATGTTCCTTGCGTTCATCATCCGATGTCTTTCTCTCCCTCTGCATCCTTTCTTTTGCGCTCTCCTTTGTTTCTATGGGCTCCAGCTTCACCAAATGTCCCCAAATTCCATTCTCCATATCTCCTGCTTCATTACTCTTTGCGAGTGCTGGCTCGGAATCGAGCCACACTTTGGCCTCTTCAAGAGGCTTTTTAAGCTGAAACGCCAGTCGACGTCCGGTTCGGTAGTCTACAACATAGGAGGCTGCGGGATCCACGTCGACTCCTATGTTACCTATTTTTCCATCAAGCTCACTGCGTCCGTCCAAGGGTGGAGGGACAAGTGGTTCTACATCCGCGACCAGAAGGCTGACGGAGAACACTACGGACTCGCGCCCTTTGATCCCGCAGTGACTTGCAAGAGGAGGTGCTCCTGGAAGAATGTCATTATGCCCGACGAGTCCGACGAAACAGAAGTGCTGTATAAGCGCGTCTACAACCTCGAAGACCGCATAGGCAAGGAAGAAGGTGGCACCGCCCTCATTCGCACCTGGTTGCGCCGCCGCGTCCAGCCTTTGTAGGCCAGAGTGCACCCTATGTTCCGTTGGACCGGTGCTGATGATGTCACTCACGTGTCTGCCGAGGGTATCTCTGTGGGTGAGGTTGATAAGAGGGTGCGACTGGTGACCAAATACACCACCAAGGAGGTTCTCCCAGGCGAACCAGTCGTGCCTCCTTTCGACGCTTCTAACCCTCCTCCTAAGGTAGAATTGTACTGTGAAGTAGTTTCCATTTTTGATTGCCTTTTATGATGCTTTGATATATAATGTTGTATCTTCTGAATGCAGGACTGGAAGGTGTCTCCCAATTTGCCCCTTGTCCTGAAGGGGTTGTCCCTCGCGGAGTGGATGAAGTGGACGAGTGGATTCGACCGTCCCAATTGAAGAGGAGGAGGGATCCCCCGAGTCTAGCGACCAGGAAACTCGCAAGCGTTCCCGCAGCAAGGACTCAGATGCCTCATCACCGACGATGCTAGAAGGCCGTTCTGTTGTTGCAGTGGAGCCAATCCCCGCCGTTCCTTTTTGGCTGGTAAGTTTTGTATTCGTGACCTCGTTTTGGTTTCTTTTTGGAGTTGCTTTTTTGCTGAAGTTTTTGTTTGATGTGTTTGGTAGCCGAGTGGCATCATCGTCTTCTGATGACGTCCAATTTGTGAAGGAGTCCAGAGTCGCAGACTCCAAGGCCAAGGAGGTGGCCGAACAGTATTCTTCTCCTCCATTGGCGGCCCACTCCGGGCACAATTCGTCGAGTTCCCTGCATGCTGGGGAACACCAGATGGTTGCCCGGACGACTGTGCGGCAGTCATCTTCGGAGTCTCTGGAGGATCATGTAAGCGTCCTTTTGTTGTTTTGGCAGTTGAATTTATACTTGGTGATGTTTGCTGATCCTTTGTTTTCTTCTGCGGCAGCTCATCGTGAAGGAAGCTGCTCGCCTGGCGGAGCAAGTCCTTGTCATGGGTCGGTAGCACGCTCTGCTGACAATCGCCATCGCGTTGTCGAAGATGAGTTTTGACTTTGTCTTTGTGTTTGTGAATTTTATGAATTCAATTGATGATACACCCTGTGTGTTGTAGTTGAGCACAATGAACTACTTCGTCGTGCTGCTGCACTTGAGAAGATGGTTGCCGCAGCGACGAAGAATCGCGACAAAGCAATCGCAGCTCTAGAGGAGTCGCGAAAGCGAGAGGAGGATCTCTGCGTCTCCACAACTGAGAGGGAGAAGTTGTTTGAGGAGCAACTTTTCTCTATTGCCAAGTCCCTCTCAGTTATTCTTTTTGCTGGATTTTGTATTTTTCTTCTTCTTTGACATGTGGTTGTTGTACTAACACTTTTGTGTATGCAGATGCCAGCGGCCTGAGCTTTGACGCCCAGTCTCTACGTCGCGTGGATGCATTGACAGGTGCCATCGCTGCAGTAGAAGACCGCGGTGTTTCCCTCCAGGAGACGCTGGGGAAGGCCAAGGATGTGCTTAGTGGCATCCGCGAGGATTTAACTCCCAAGGCCGGGCTGATCGACAACCTTGGAGACCTAGTGGAATCCCTCGCTGGAGGTATTCATGCAGACTTCAGGAACTCATAACATTCCGTCGATGCCACCATGGCACTCGCGATGGTGCAAGCCCATGGCGTGGAGATGGACCCGCCACTGTTTCTGAGGCGATGCCTATCAACGTCGGAGGCCAGCAGGTAGTGTTTGCTCCCTTTGCTGGTAGCTGTGCTAAATATGGTCCTCAGCTTATCGAGACAGTCGCCAAGTATTCTGAGGGGCGGCGGCGAGTGAAGGCGGCGAAGACCACGACATCTAGGGATGCCACTTGCAAATCCACGGCATCGAAGACTGCCACGGATGCGATGAAGCCCCCGAAGCCAAAGTCCAAGTCGAAGAAGCAAAATGCTCCTTAGTCTGCATATGTAATAGCTGTAGTTGCCTTTTGCTAAGACTATGCTTTTGTGGGAGTGTCCCTGTCGAGACTTTGCCGTGCTTGAATGCATTCGTGCCTTTTATCAATGTATTCTTGGTCCCTTATTTGCTCTTGCTTGGTTTGTGATAGGGTACGTCGAGTGGTCCTTCGAGTGGTCCTCATGATCCTCTACCCACCGATGAAACCTTGGCGCAGCCGCGCTCAAAGGTGGAGGAGTTGTCTTTGCTTTCGCGACTGTGTGATCATCTTAAGCAACTGGAGCGTGAGTTGCCCATCCTCCACAGTAGTGCAAATGTATGGAAGTCGAAGGCGGAGAAGGCCACGCCCGTGAGAAGTATCTCTTGGAGGAGGTGGCGCAGCTGAGTGAGCAGTTCAAATGTTAGCTTTCTGCCCTCTCATCTTTTCTTTTAGTCAGTCGCGGCGATGCCTTGTCTTCATACTTTGCCCTTTTACTTGGTGTAGTTGTCAGTGCTCGTCATCCGCATGATGAGAAGTACCGGATTTCCATTCGATTGAATGACCTGACTCAGGAGCAACTGCAGGCGAGTGGGCACTTTTGGGTGGACCACGATCATGCGATCGCGCTTGCGACCCTGCAGGATCTTGCTTCTCGAGTGCTTCATTTTTTGAAGAAGGCGCAGTCGTGCCTTAGGCATATTTACCAAACAATGTTTCCGCTGGACGCCGTCCCTTCAAGCCTGTTGGCTCTTCTTGCGAAGTTCCAAGATTTGAGTGCGGTTCGCGAGTGCATGCGGCAGCATCTAGTAGCTGGTGCGAAGGCTGCGTTGTTGCTGGTGCGACTGCATAGGCCGGATGTAGATGTTGCAGTTGTTGCCGCTGGGCCGCCGCCTTCGCCAGAAGGTATGACCTAGGACATGGTTCCGCACTACCAAGCGGTTGATCGCCCAGCAGAAGAAATTGTTGATTTCTTCGAGGAACAAACGAACGTTCTTCTGTTGCAGCAGTAGTATCACTTGTACACTGCACATAATTGTACAAGTGTTGTAAAGTTCATATGAATATGTTGGGTGTAATTAATACCCATTGATATGTGAAGAGCTTGCTAGCTTTTATGTTTTGCGAGTGTATTTGTACTCTGTAGTTCCTTTTCGTTAGCCTGACTTGTGTTATCATAGCACCTTGCCAACATGTCAGGTGCGTTGCAACTAGGTTGGTGTTTATCAAGGGTTCGATTAATGTTGTGTCAACTACTCCGGAAACTGCGATTTGCTCATGGAACAAAAGTGTAAAGGGTGGCACAGCCCCCGAGTGATAAATTTGGAGAAAAATAAAGAAAACACAGAGTTTTGGGGCACTTAGCTTTATTTATTCGCAGAATAGTACGAGGTACAATGTGTGGCTAAGTAGCCTGGCTGAATAGCCTTATTTGTAAATGTAAAAACGATTAGGGGTAGAAGCAACGCAGCTGTGCGACATTCCAAGGATTGGTGTATGCGACTCCTGTCTCGAGATCTTTAAGGCGATAGGCGCCACCTGGGATTACTTCTATAATCACATAAGGTCCCTCCCAAGGGGACTCGAGCTTGAGATTCCCTTGCTACTTCAGTCACAGGACCATGTCTCCTTCGACGAAGGATCTGGGGCAAAGCCTTCTGCTGTGGTAGTTACAGAGGCTTTGCTGGTAGATCGTTGATCTCTCTGCTGCGATTTCCCGTAACTTGTCAAGAAGGTCGACGGAGTCTTCGAGTGCAAGAGTTGACTCCTGCTCGCTGTAAGCGACCACCCACGGGGCTTTGTAGCGTACTTCTGCGGGTAGCACCGCTTCAGCACCGTGCACCATGAAGAACGGGGTGTATCCCGTGGCACTGTTTGGAGTTGTGCGTAAGCTCCAGAGTGTGGATTGCAGCTCGTCTGGCTAGCATCCGGCGGCTTGTTCGAGTGGCCGGAGGAGTCGCTTCTTGATTCCGCTGCAGACGAGGCCATTCGCCTTTTCGACTTGACCGTTGGTCTGCGGGTGAGCCACCGAGGCGTATCTTATGTTGATCCCCAGGTTTTCGCAGAATTCCTAGAACTCCTTAGAGGTGAAGTTCGTCCCATTGTCCGTGATGATGCTATGTGGCACTCCAAAGCGGTAGACAATGGACTCGAAGAACTTGACAGCGCTGGCTCCTGATTGATTTGTCACCGGCATGGCCTCGATCCACTTGGTGAACTTGTCGACTGCGACCAAGAGGTAAACGTAACCTCCCGGCGAGGATTTCGAGACCTTGTCGACCATGTCGAGTCCCCATTGCGCGAAGGGCCAAGCCAATGGTATTGGCCGGAGTTCCGCGCCAGGTATGTGAGGTTTGTCTGCGAATCACTGGCAAGCGTTGCACCGCTGGACGTTGTCCTTGGCGTCGCGCATGGCCGTGGGATAGTAGAATCTAGCTCGCAGAGCTTTGGCAACGAGGGCGCGACTACCAGCATGGTGCCTGTAGGTGCCTTTGTGGATGTTGAGGAGGATGGCCCTTCTGTCCCTGTTGGAGACGCACCATTGGAGCACTCCTGTGATGCTGTGCTTGTATAGTTCACCGTTGATGAGGGCGAACGCCTTGGATCGGCATGCGATGTGTCACGCGTCAGTCGGATCATCTGGCAGCCTCTTGCTGAGTAGATATGTGATGTAGGGTTGTGTCCAAGATGGCTCGATCATCATGACGCCCATTGGTCCTTCGAGTCCTGTATCAAGCTCCAGGTCGTCGTGTGCGATTGGCTCGTTGGGTGGCATAGCCCCTGAGTCCATTGACGTGCTTTTCTTTTCTAAAGCCTTTGGCTTGATCGAGCGTTCGCAGATGCGCTCGAGAAATACCCCAGGTGGTATGGGGGCGTAGGTGGAGCCAATATTGGCGAGGAGATCCGCCTCTTCATTGCTTTCACGACCCACATGTCGCAGGTCATAGCTGTCGAAGTCCCCTTCGAGTGTGTCGTAGAGGTCGCGATAGGCGGTCATGTTGTCATTCAGTGCGTCGCACTCGTGCATCATTTGGTTGACCACTAGTGTGGACTCGCCGTAGATGATGAGTCTCATGGAACCACAGGCTTTCGCCATCCGCATCCCATGGATTAGAGCCTTGTACTCAGCTTCATTGTTAGAGGCAGTGAACTGCATTCGCAGAATGTATTTCATCTTGTCTCCCTGGGGTGATGTCAGTATGACACCTACGCCAGCTCCGTCCTTTCGTTTGGATCCATCGAAGTGCATTGTCCAGAGGTAGGACATATCTGGCTTGTCAGGGAGCTGGTTCTCCATCTAGTGCACGAGGAAATCAGGGAGGACGTGTGACTTGATCGCGTCGCACTTTTCGTATGTGATGTCTCGTGGAGACAGTTCGATTTCCCAAAGCGTGACTCGTCTGGTGGCATCAGGGTTATTGAGTATATGCCTGAGCGGGGCATCGTTGACCACCACGATTGAGTGCTCCTAGAAGTAGTGGCGCAGTCGCCTGGCTGTCATGAAGATACTGTACGCCAGCTTCTGGTAGTGCGGGTACCGCTGTTTTGTTGGTGTGAGCACCTCGCTGAGGTAGTAGACTGGGCGCTGGCCCCCGTGGACCTTATTTTCTTCGGCTCGTTCCACCACAAGCACCGTGCTGACCACCTGGTTGGTGGCGGAGATGTAGAGCAACAACGGCTCTTTTTCACATGGAGCAACAACGACAAGGTGGATAGTAAATGTTTGAGGTCCTCGAATGGTTCTTCTGCCTCATATGTCCATTCGAATTTGTCAGTTTTGCGGAGAAGTTGGTAGAAGGGCAATGCCTTTTCGCCCATGCGACTGATGAATCGACTGAGCGTCGCGATTCTCCCAGCCAGCTGCTGGATGCCTCTTACATTCTTTGGATTCTCCATGGCCAGTATAGCCTTTATTTTCTTCAGGTTTGCTTCAATCCCTCTCGCGGAGATGAGGTACCTTAGTAACTGTCTAGATGGGACGCCGAAGGCGCATTTGTCCGGATTGAGCTTGATCCGGTAGCGGTCGAGGTTGGCAAAGGTCTCGCGTAGATCGTCGATTAGTGAGGCTTCCTCTTTGGTTTTGATGACGATGTCGTCAATGTAGACTTGGATGTTGCGACCAAGTTGATTCTTGAGGCAAGCCTGCATGCACCGCTGATAGGTGGCTCCTGCGTTTTTTAGCCCGAAGGGCATCGTGTTGTAGCAGAACACACCAAAGGGCGTCGTAAATGCCGTTTTATCCTGATCCTCCTCCTTCATTCTAATCTGATTATAGCCTGAGTAGGCATCAAGGAAGCAGAGACACTCACATCCCGCGGTGGAGTCGATGATTTGGTCGATTCGCGGCAACAAGAAGTGATCCTTTAGGCAGTGCTTATTTAAGGAGGTGAAGTCCACGCACATCCGCAGGATATCCGTGTCTTTTTAGGCACAAGCACTGTGTTAGTGAGCCAAGTGCTTTCCTTGATCTCGTGTATGAATTTTGCGTCGAGGAGCCTATTGATCTCCATTCCGACTGCCTTTGCCCTTGGTTCAGACAGTCGCCAAATTGTCTGCTTGACTGGCCTTGCGTCTGGATTCACGTTGAGTGAGTGCTCGACGAATTCCTCGAGAACTCCTGGCATGTCTGCTGGACACCAGGCGAAGATCTCCCAGTGCTCACGGAGGAATTCGACGAGCGCGAGTTCCTATGTGGAACTCAAGTTGTTGGTGATGAGGGCCATCTTGGTCGGGTCCGTTCGGTGGACCTGGACTTTCTTCGTGTGCACCGACAAGTCGAAGGAAAGGTCGGGTGAACTTGGCCTGCTCAGGGGAGGCAGACTGTTGTCTGTCGACTCCTTTAATCTTGCGAGTTCCTCCTGCATGCCGAAGGACTGGGAGATTCTGTTGAATTCCCTGTCGCAGCTGTCAGACCTCTCGAAGTTTCCATTGATTGTGATTACATCGTTTGGACCTGGCATTTTCATCTGCAGGTAGGCGTATTGCGACATTGCCATGAACCTTGCAAACGTGACATGTACAAGGATGCAATGGTATTGTGAAGGCCAGTCGACGACTTAAAAGTTGATGCGCTCTCGCCGAAAATTTTGCGGCGTGCCAATGATGATGTCGAGGTTGATTTTTCCTAGGGGATATATGCCTTTCCCTAGGACGATGCCGTGGAACATCGTGTCTGAAACTTCCAGACACGTCAGAGGGATCCTCATCGCATGCAAGGTACTCGCGAACATGAGGTTAATGCCGCTACCGCCGTCCATGAAGACACGATTCATGTCGAAGCCCCCAATCTGTGCCTCGAGTACGAGGGGACAGTGGCCTGGACAAGGAACTTGGTGCGGGTGGTCACGCCTGTCGAAGGTGATGCAGGAGTCGCTTCCACTGAGGTACTCAGTGGTGGAAGGTGGAGAGTTTATCGCCAAGTTGACTTGGCGAGTGATGGCCTTCTGCACTCGATTTGAGGGACGCCCTTTTTGGATCATCCCCATGTTTCCCACGGCTCGTGGGTATGGTTTTCCTCCATGATGCTGGACTGGCGCGGCCGCGGGTGGTGGTGGTCCAGGCGGTGGTGGAGGAGATCCATGTGCCACAGCGCCTCGGCCGGCTCCGTAGCCCCTGTTGACCGCGTCGCGATTCATCCGGGCCAGGCCCTCGTGGAGTTTGAGGAACTCGCGGTAGTCTTTGAGAAGGTGGCTGGATTTCTTCTTGTCATCGTGCTTGTCGATGTAGAAATGCACGTTGCATGGCCCAGACAGTTTGTCCTCGATAGATGTTGCGGGTGCCTCTTCGCGAGTGCGGTGTTGCCACACCTGTGTGGTTTTTCTGCTGTCGCGGTATCCACCCCTGTGGTATCCGCTATTGCGGTTGTCGTCATGTTTGTCGGCGTAGCTAGCTGCGACCATATTGAACTTGTCGCGGTCATTGTAGACGCGCATCCGACGTTTGCCTCGGCGGTCGCGTCTGCGCCCGAGGTCATCATTGTCATCGGAGTAGGTGCGGTTTTTCACCGAGTCTTCTCCGTTAGCCCACCGATTCACGATTTCCATCAGGTGGTCGATCGTTTTGGGCTTCAAGCGGCCCAGCTCCTCCTGAGCTCTATACGGCGAACTCCGCCATTGAACGTGTCGATTGCGTGGTCCTTCGAGATGTTTTCTGCGGAGTTCTTGATGATGGACCACCTCTGGATGTACGAGCGTAGCGATTCGCCCGATCTTTGCTGGCATCTTCTCAATTCTTCGATTGATGCGAGCCTTTTGTAAGTGCCCTTGAAATTGTGCACGAAGCTGTAGAACAGCTCTTCCCAACTGCGAATGAATCCGCACGGGAGGTTGTTGAGCCATGCGCGAGCGGCACCCTGCAGCTGTAGCTGTAGGCATTGCATGGCCGTGCTTCGACTCCCTCCATGTATTCTGATGGAAGAGATGTGGTCCTCCAACCAGATTTTCGGGTCCTGTAGACCGTCAAATTTTGGGTTCTCCGACGGGAGTTTGAACCCCTTAGGCATTCGCTTCTGCCTGATGCCCTGCTGAAGCATCTCGCACCGCAGAGCTCAGTCTCGTCTTCTTCTGAGTCAGTCGAACGAGCGTGTCTTTCCCGCATCTTCTTGAATTTGTGCTGCGTGAGGTCATCGCGTGCATCGTAGTCGCGATCATGCCGCTGTGAGCGACGTCATTGTGACAGATCGTGACTGTCGTCACTGGAGGAGTACGAGTAGTACTTTTCCAGAGCCTTACTTTTCTTCGGCTCCGGTGTTGGTTCTTTGTCGAGGGTGGCCTCGATTAGCCCCAGGCCCGCGATCGTAGATCGGTGCATGGCAGCTCGCGGATCTCCAGCCGGAGGCTGGTTGTTGAGGAGGTACATGGTGGCCACTGTTACTGCAGCTTGCGACGTTTTTGGGAGCATGTTGCCACGCGTGTCGACTGTCATAGAGCTGAAGTCGAGGACTTTCGCGGGCTCCACGCATTCTTGCTCGGTGAGGTGGGCCAGTCGAGATCGCCTCTTGTTGGCGATGTACTTGTTGCCTTTGGAGGAGGATCCTCTGTGGGAGGAGAGCCCAGCTCGTCGAAGGCTCGACTCATCTGCCGTCTTTCTGCGCGCCTCGAGTTGCGCGATCACCTACTGCTGGCGCTTGAATTCCTCCTTTAGCAGCCAATGGTAGCCCATCAGCATGTCCTGCGATGTGTTGGGGGTAGAGGATTGCCCCGTAGAGCTTCACGACAACGGGCCCACTCATTGTCATTGAGGTGGATCTGCATGCGCTCGCCGATGTTCTCATTTGCCGTGAGCATCGGTCCTCCACCAGTTCTGTTGTTGACGGGCACGCCGTTTCCACCATTGGTGGGGCCACCATTCGCGACTGGTATGCCACCATTGGGCGTACTGCCATTGGGCGGTCCAGTGCCAGATCCAGTAGCAACGTTTTCGCGATTAGCGGTGGTGTCGCCCGCGTTGATGACGGCGCACATGAAGTGGTTGGGGAAGCTGTTGCTCCTACAACTTTCAGATCCGGAGCGGTAGGCTCCATCTGCTGTGGCTAGTTCACCCAGATCGGATCTGCGACTGCTGTCGCTGTCCGTACTCCCAGCTGTTGCTGAGGTGTTGAGCTTGCTGAGGGTGCCGATTGGCGGCGGGAACCACGATGTTGGAGCAATCTCAGGTGCCGTCGGCTAGTCAGGCATGCAAAGCGTGCCCAACTGACCAACCTGGAAGCGGAAGCTCCCAATCGCCAGACTTATTCCATCGCCCACGGACTCGAAAGCCGTGCGAGTGGCCGACGTGTCGACGGTGAAGTAGAACGCGCCGAAGAGCTGGCGAATCTCCGCTGTTGCGGAGTTGTAGATCGTGGTTAACGGGACCGAAGAATCTGCGACATCAGCACTCCCAGTTCCCACAGACGGCACCAATTGACGAGGGTTTCATTGTTATGGACTTGGGTTTTGGAGAAGGAGGGAACGCTGGAGGCATCAATCGGCTAGCAAACAAGCACACATGGACGCAAGTTTTACCCAGGTTCAGGCCTCGTAGAGGTCCCTACTCCTGCTTGTCTGCTCTTGGAATTAACGAAGGAATCGAAGATTACAGGGGCGCACAGATGCAATCTAGCGAGAGTTGTGGAAACTAGGGTGGTGATTGTCCTCCTCGCCGCCCCCTCCTAGCCTTTATATAGATATGCTAGGTCTCGGGTAGCAGGTCGAGTCAGTTATAGATTAGGGTTTTCCCTTTGAACTTTCTATCTTAAGCTTCTTCTTGTCTCGCAAGCAATCGAGAGTCCATGGGTGGCCACTCGAATTCTCCACTGGGCCTTGGCAACACCGTGGGCTTCTGCCGTATCTAGACCGTATATACCAAACTCGAGTACATGTAGGGTATACCCATGTTAGTAGGAAAGGCAGGTACATCTCTAAGCCGGTGCCGGCACCAGGCTCGTAGAATGTAGATATCAGGCTAACCGGGGACGATGACACGGTGTTTTGCGTGCTATTTGATGGGCGCGACGATGTCATCTTGATATCCGTCATGTGTATCAGGCCGGCGGCATGCTTGTCGCTGCAGTACAAGGTGAAGTTGAGCTCTACACATCAAAATGGCTTGTGTGAGAAGGTATTCTATGTGAATCCTAAATGCACTTTCTCTTTGTCAGTTTGTGAGTGTAATCTGGTCGCTCGTTGTCAGAATCGACCATCGGAGTTCACCGTGGAATACATGCTTCGTATCGACAATATTCTTAGAGATTAACACATCTTTATCTTCTTGTGATGATCCTAACTTGAACACATGTACTCCTCGACAGGATTTTTCTTTTCATTTTGGGACATGTGGTTCCTAGCTTAAGGTAGTTCTGAGTATTTTGTATGAAGTTCTGCTACTTCTAATCTATTTTGTAGTAGGAGTAATACCTATGTACGGGTACTTGTTCAGACCAATGGATCTAGTGCATAATATGATCTCTCTTTCCTTTTGAATTATGGCCTTGCTACATCTACCGGATTTCAATGTCTGCATTGCTAAATCTGTCAATTCCTTTGGTCATTATCTATACTGCTAAATCGGTCACTTTGAAATGGTTCTAAATCTGTCAGGTGTCGCTTATTATGAACTGTGAATGTGTTGATATTTTCTATCTTATTCAGTACTGTTGAATCTTTCAAATGCTAGTGAATCTGTCAAATGTTCTGTTGCTGCTATTACTAAAGGATTTTTTAGAACTAATAATGATATATTGGTACTTGTTTAGATCAAGACCAGTAGATGGTCTTGCTCTTCTTTTGGAACATGGCCAGAATATGTTCTCTCTGTCCTTTTGAATTATGGCCTTGCAACATCTATTGAATTTCAGTGGCTGCATTGTTAAATCTGTCAATTCTTTTGGTCATTATCTGTACTGCTAAATCGGTCACTTTGAAATGCTGTTAAATCTATCAAGTGCCGCTGATTATGTATTTGGAATCTATTGCTATTTTTTCTATTTTATTCAGTGCTGCTGAATCTTTCAAATGGTAGTGAATTTGTCAAATGTTCTATCGTTTTTATTACAATACTAAAGTATTTTGTAGACCTAATACTGACGTACTGGTACTTGTTTATATCAAGGGCAGTAGCTAGTCTTACTGTTCTTTTGAAACATGGCCTTGTCACAATCTAGATGAGGCTTGGGGCATTTTGGTTTGCATATGTGGGTCACACAGTCATTAATGTGAGTAGAAGGTATGCACAGAAAAGCAGGCTTGATCGTCAATTTTTCTTGCTCTGATGATCGAATGCGTTCGAAGAAAAGCGACTGATCCCTTGCCAAGGTTTTTAGTGCTGAAACAAGAATTGATTCTCGCCATCCTACTATTGAATTTCTGAGTCTGTATTGCTGAATCGGTCACTTTGAAATGCTGCTGAATATGAACTGGGAACCTTTCGTTATTTCACCAAGCATGATGCAATTTAGACCATAGTTCTTACCTTTCTAGAAGTTTCAGCAATTTTAGCATGCTTGCCAAACTTTGCAAAGGGGTACCTTTCTAGAAAGTTCATATGAGGTTCAGCATCTTGGTATTTTGGTACGTACTATGAAGTACCGAAGAACGTAAGTGACTCAACTTACAAATACTATGTCTAACTGATGTGAATCTAGACAAAGTTGAGGCCATTAGAATACGAACTAGAGGGAGTAGTATAAAATGGAAGTAGTAAATAAATCATCTCTCAGTTCTAATAACTAAGATGTGATGAGAGAACACTCCATGGCAGCGTGGCAGTCTAGAGTAGCTATAGTACTCCCTACTCCATAACTCTAGTCAGCGTGCTCAATGTAGTACGCTCAGCTGAACATAGCCAAAGGAGTACGGCAAAAAACCCTACTTCAAAGAGCCATCCCCAACTCCACGAGGCCGCATTTGGATCTTCTCGAGTGTGCACTTCAAACATTTTTCTCGCCATCTCACCCATAGTATCGATCCTTCCAGGCCGCCACCCCTCTCCTCCAAATAATCTCAATAGTCATACATAGATCCGTCCTTGCCCCCAATCCATTCGGACGTGATGACTATGGATTCGAGGCACAACCGGCTGGACAACCGGCTGGACAACGTCTGGACGAAGGTCAGCGATGACGTCTTCATCAAAATAGCTAAGCATTTGGACACTACTAGCATCGTCCGGTTGGCCGCATGCTCCAAGGAGCTGTACCACCAAGTTGCTGGCGGAAAAGGTAGTAGATGCCCCGACGACATCTGCTAGACTTTGGTCTCCTACAAGAATGTCTACAACCACAAGATAGCGTGCAACTACCACCGGTGTGTCTTCACAGAGCCAGGGTGCGAGTTCACCAGCGTCAAGAAAGTGTTCGTCGAGCACCTCATATCTTCCCACTCAATGACTGTGCCCAGATACAACCCCAGAAAATGGGACCCGTTTGTGCCGGTTCGTGCACCCGGCTCGCTTAGAGTTGAGGTCATCGCCATCAGGAAGAAGGGCAAGCTGTTCGTCACCCAAATTGACGGGCATAGCACGGACTTTCTCCTGTCTATTAGGCCGGTCAGGTCGGCGACATGCGAATCGCTATGGTATGAGGTGAGGTTTTGGTTGTTGGTCGTGTTCGCTAGTTTCAATCAGGTTGTAGTAATAAGGTCATCCGAGACAATGATTAGGACGTCGCTGGCCAACACCGCGCAGGACGTGCTCACGTCTTTTCTATCCAAGCCACGACTTTACTAGCATACTACTGAACCTGTCATCGGAGAAGATTCATCGGTGAGATATCACATCTTAATCCCCTTGTGATGATCCTACTGTGAGTGTATGTAGTGTTGTACTAATTACCTAGTTTATGTTGGTGGCAGATTCCCTTCGTAATTGGAATTGCCGAAATTAAGGATCCCAAATTTCTGGTTTGTCGTATGAATTTTACATGTATGCTGCTAACCTAGAGGCCGACAGGCGACAATGAAATGAGAGATGCGTCACAGGCAGGAAATCAAGCGTGCAACCCGGCCAACACTTTGACACGTTGAAACATTCTCTTTTCTTCGAGTACGTATGATGGGACATGTAGTGGTTCCTATCTTAGTGTAAGCTTGTAGTTCTACACTTCTACTAAGTATTTTGTATGGAGTTCAGCTACTACTAATCTATTTTGTAGTAATACCTATGTACTGGGACTTGTTCAGATCGAGTGGAGAATATGCATGGTGTCGATTTCCTTTTGAAACTTGTCCTTGCCGCATTGTTGTACATCCATTGAATTTCAATGTCGGCATTGCTGAATCTGTCAATTCTTTTGGTCATTTTCTACCACCGTTGAATCAGCCACTTTAAATTGCTACTGAATCTGTCAAGTGTTGCTGAATGTGAACCGGACGCATACTCGTCACCTTATACAATGTGCTGATCACTGCCTATTACCCGACAGTAGAGCTAGGGTTTTGGACCGGTGCAATCTGTAGTTCCTCCATGCCTAGGAGCTAGGCAGTGTCGGGCATCATCCTGAGGAAAAAGCATTCCTTTTTGTTGTTCCATGAACCATCTCATATTACCCAGGGCCTGCATTATTCAATATGCATCAATCTGTGTGTGTTGGAGGGTGGATTTTGGATGCATAGTAGTACTAGTACAGTACTAGTTCTTGTACTTCGGAGTATTTTGTACTATATACTGGTAGTACTTGTTTAGGTCAAGGGCAGGAGATGGTCTTACTTTGCCTTTGTTCGGTCGTTGCTATTACCAAAGTTTTTGTTGAACTAATAGTGATGTACTATTACTTTTTTAGATCAAGTGCAGCAGATTGTCTTGCTTTTCTTTTGAAACCTAGTATTGTCACAATTATCTAGATGAGTCTTGGGCATTTTGGGTTGCATATGGGGGGTCACACAGGCATTGATGAAATGGGGTGGTATTCACACAGAAGCAGACTTGATCGTCAGTTTGGCTTGTTCCAATGATCGTGCCTCTTCGGAGAACACGGAAAATAGATCATGCGCCAAGGTTTTTTGAGATGGAACAAGAACTTATTATCTCTGTACTACTATTGAATTTCAAGCAGGAAAGCTACTGAATCTCTCAAATGTTCTATCATTGCTATTACTAAAGCATTTTGTGGATATACTGTTGTACTGGTACTTGTTTAAATCAAGGGTAGTAGATAGTCTTGCTTTTCTTTTGGAACATGTCGTTGTCACAATCTAGATGAGACTTGGGCATTTTGGGTTGCATACGGGGGTCACACATGCATTCATGTGAGAAGAAGGTACTCAAAGAAGACTCGATCGTCATTTTTTCTTGCTCCATGGTCGAGTGTGTCTGGTGAAAAGGGCAAACTGATCGCGCGACAAGATTTTTAGAGCTGAAACAAGAACTGGTTCTCTCTGTACTACTGTTGTATTTCAGTGCCTGTATTGCTGAATTGGTCACTTTTGAAATGCTACTGAATTGGTCAAGTGCTGCTGAATATGAACTTCGAATATGTTGATAATTTTTCTATCTTATTCTGTACTGCTGAATTTTGACATGAATATCTGTCAAAAAGAATTATCACTTTCCCCTTCCTCTCCGAGGTCTTTGTTTTGAATCCAGCCGAGCACATCACAATGTAATTTTTATTAACTAGGAGAAGAAATCTAGTAGCTCATTTGGCCCCTCTTTAGCCCAGAACATTTTAATTCGGTATTTTTAGGGTCAAGGGACTGCTGACCACAACCCAGTGAAATTTGAGAAAGGAGCCCATAGAGCATAGCCGAGAATATATTAATTCGGCCTTTTAGGGGTGAGGAGACTGCTGAGCACAACCCAGTGAAATTTGAAAAAGAAGCCCATGGAGCATAGCCTATGGAGTATAACCCACGTAGAACAGCCTATGTAGAATAGCCAAACTCTTTTTAATTCGGCCGATGATATTTTTTCTATAAATATCTTTGTTGTAGTGGGAAGACACTCAATTTAAGTTTATTTGATTTGAAGGTATTTTTTTCAAATCGCCTGTGTGTGTGTCTTGGGTTTACATTTTTCTTATAGCAATAACGCATTACGGAGAGGCTGATATCACGAACCCACGAGCCTGCAGCATCCTTCGAGTTTATTTTTGAGGGTGGGTTTGAAAAAAAGTTTAAATACTTGTGGACAGAGGCTGGCATCAGGGACCCACCAGACAGAACATACAAGGATGCATCGGGGACCCATGAGCCAGAACATACCAGAGAGGCTGACATAAGGGCCCATAGTAAGACCATACACGACTGCCATGGTGAAAACAACGGACGCGGCTAGAAAAAAGTCCATCATACACACGTTGTACTTATAGAGAAGCTGACATGTCAGACTCAGCAGACCCAAGCATAGCCCATGAAATTATCCTATCAGCCCCAAGCATAGCCCAAAACCATCTAATTCGGTCTTTTCGTGGTCTTGTGGCCACCGAGCCATATCCCCATTTAACTTAGGAGTGAGCCCGTGGAATATAAGTCATGACGAATAGGCCATTCGCCCCGAGTTAGCCTAGAATCTTTTTAATTCGGCCGTTATGAGCATTTTTTGTACTCTGACGCTGACATCTGGGACCCGAAAAAACAGTCCAACATAGACACGTTTCTTTCAAATAGAGGTTATCAGGTGGGACCCGGCATAGACATGTTTCCTACATAGAGGTGGTTGACATCTGGGACCTAGAAAGTTGCCAATGTCAAAACAGCGGACATGGCCATAAAAATTCCATCATACGCATGTTTCATTTACAGAGAGACTGATATGTGGGACCCAGCAGTGCGACCTTATACAGATGTTGCATCGATCAACGTTACCAGTTTGAAACAGGGAGGCGCGAGCGAGAAAAAAGTTCAGCATGCACACATTTCTTGTAATGAGAGGCTGAAATGGGGGACAGCCAGAGCAAATGGCAGATTCTTTGAGCAACACTATCTAGTTTGGATCAGGGTAGCGCTAGAAAAGAAAAAAATAAAAAAAATCCATCCTACCCACGATTCTTCTAATGTGAGGCTGACATAGGGGACCCACCAGCCTGAATAAATGGCTGATGCAGCGAGCAACGCTATCAAGTTCGGAACATGAAGGCGCAACTGAGGGCAAAAAATCCATCATATACACATTTCTTCTAATGAGTGGATGACAAGTGGGGCCTCGGAGATTGATTAAACGGTAGATGCATCGAGCATCGCTATCAACTTCAGAAAGGGTAGCACGAGTGAAGGAAAAAATTCCAGCATACACACGTTTCTTCTAATGAGAGGATGACATGTGGGTCCCACTAGCCTGATTAAATGGTAGATGCATCGAATAACGCTATCAACTTCGGAAAAGGGTAGCACGAGCGAAGGAAAAAATTCCATCATACACACGATTCTTCTAATGAGAGGCTGACATGTGGGACCAAGCAGCCTGACTAAACGGCAAATACATCGAGCAACGTTATCGAGTTCAAATCAAGGAGGCATGACCGAAAAGTATGGTCCGCTAGAGACACAGACATTTGCGACCCAGACGCCTCAAAATACTTCAGCGAGTCAACATCGCACGAGGAAACGAAAATCTTGCTTCTGCCATGGCCAGCCGAGCTTCCTCCATGTTTTTAGCGGTCCATCGTAGTAGAGGACCGCGAAACCGGAAAAAAAGTTTTCCATCGGCCACGGTCGAGCCGAAAAATTCCTCACAGAAGACGCACCTTCTATGACGACCGTCGGGCCAGGTCATTGCATTAGTGTTTAGAATGTTTTCCATTAAGAAGTATTATGTATGTAGGTAATGGGTGGCCGAGTGACAACAACATATGTATTGAGTGACAGCAATGCAACCCAACATCCTTTATCTAGTGGTAAAAAGGGAGAAGTATGATGTGTGGTGTGACACAAACCAAATGCTAGCCTTATTGCGAGGGTGACCTAGTAACACAAAGGATTATTTCTTTTACCTATGTGTTTTATGACATTTATCCACCATAAAAGTACCATTAAAACATGACAATTGTGTATACCTTTACTATCTATAACATGATAATCACCATAGATGGAGAAGAGAGGATTAAGTGAACCCATGAACCCATGTCAATTGTTCTTGTATATAATAGAAAATCCCTTATCTTGTCCTCTTGCATTGAAGAGGATTGGGACACTTTTTACATTCTTGTTTTGTTATATTAAATTTGTATTTATTAAAACAACCATCTTATTTCTTAAATCTTGTTTAGTGCCCAATCAACTAAAACTTGTGACACTTTAGTTATAGAGAATAGATAACTTTTCCTTCTTGCTCCTATGGATCGATACCCTACTTCTACATTGAGAGGTACTACGGTGATCCCTACACTTGGGGGTTATCATGATACTTTTTTAACACCGTTACTGGGGAGCGTAGTGCTTAACTTTCTATTCTTGTGTGCACTAAACAATAGATTTATTTTCAGTTTTGTTTTACTTTTACTTTGTTTTATATCTTGCAATCATTTAAGCTTGGGGAGGTTTACTTCTTTAACTTGTTTGGTTTAGAGTTCTAGTCTAGTTTTTTTTTAGAAAATGGAAAATATCAAAAATACTTCTCTTATGGGCATAAACATAGACATAAATGATGCTTTGTCTAGATACTTGCATACAAAATCTTATGTGAAAATACTTTATATTCTGGGCTCCTAAAAATAAAAAATTCAGATCTGAACGTAAATAGTGCAATTTTAAATGGGCCTTTCATTTTCGAAAAAAATTCATATTTTCTCTTTGTTGAGCCTAAAATATAAGTTATTTTCTATTAAATGTTTGTAGACGTGTATTTCATACTGTTAGCTACACGTAGGTATTTTTTCGAAAATATTTGATGAATTTTTAAAAAATAAAAACGGCTCCATGGAGCCAGTGCTCTAAAGCGATTTTCCGTGGAGTTGACCCTACCTATTCGTCTTCCTTGAGAGCTTCGAGCAAGGATTTCCATCTGCCGCCTTTCTCCGACTGCTACCACACTAAGCTCGCTCAACCACAACTCCTTTAGTCTGCCTCCCCGGCCTCATCTCGACCACTGTGCGGCCATGTGCGAGGAGGGGTGCATGGAAGCATTGCTCCAGGCGGAGGTGTCGCGCAAGAGAATGGGCCGTCGGTGATGAGACACTGCAGGAGGCACTGGTCAGGCGAGGGGTTTGGAGACGCATCTCGATGTAGGGTCTTTGGCATGGAGTTAAGCCTGCAGAGGAGGTGTGGGGGCATTGACTTTAGGGCAGCACTACGTTGGAGAGGGAGGCACCTGGGCAGGTCACTCCGCGTAAATCTTTCAGCCCATCTTTGCCTAGAGACAAGGAAAGACGCTTCCTCCTAAGGCCGTCCACTCGTCTCATCTACTCCTCTCCTCGACTCCCAGCTCTCTCTTCTCCTTCAACTCGTGAGAAACAAGGAGATGTCCCGAGTAGGCATTGTTGTGAATATGGTGAGTGCAGAATCCACCCCCGGGTTGAGTTGTCATTTCCTTCTCCCTAACTCTCTTTTTTCTCCTTCTTCTCAATTTGCAAAATTTACTATAGATGAGCATAATTGTTTCTGAATTTTGTATCACTGATCCTTTATATGTTAATTTATTGGTTAGAAAAATCATGTGCTTAGAGAAGGAAATAAAAATTTATTTATTTTTAACCAAAAAAATCCATTTATATTCTAATAATAAGATTGGGCTCAAGTGCTAACAATACTCCACCAATTAATCTTGTATGCATTGTTAGTGTATTGAAAGAACTGGACATAAAAGAGAATAAAGGCGTGACCAAAAACTCGCATGCTCGCTTCTAACATAACATTGGTGGAACATTCGCAACACAAGAATAATAAATCACATTTTATTTGTCAATTTTATTCAATGGAAACCTTTCTGGATACTAATAAAAATGCATGAAACGGGATGCAATTACATGGATGGATGGCAATTACTAATAAATCATTTTCCTAGTCGATTTATACATATTAATTGAAATATTTAGAATTACTATGAATTAATGGTGAATTATTCCATTTAATAAAGCCACAAAAAGACTTATAAAATTCCAGCAAGATTTAAACCAAACTAGAGGCATATTATTATAGATCATTCAAAAATACACAAGTTTGATGTTTAAACTTTTTCAAAATTCAAACCATAAGGTTCCCAATTTCACTAGTCAATGTTTGGTGGATATTTGACTTCAATTCGTATTCAAATTTGAATTTTTGAATTAGTTTGACCAAAAGAAAGAAAGTCAAGGGGCTTAAATTTTACAAAAGTACATGTGCACGGTTTTTAATGCACTAGTGGGGAATATGGTTTAAGCTGGTAAAAGACCAGGGGGTTTGCTGCAAACTTCTAGTAAAAAGGATGCTAGGTTGATGTTCGATTATTTCGACAAGGTTATCTAGAAAAACATCTGTGCGTAAATTTTAACTTTACTGAACTTCATTGTTTATCTTTAACACCTTGTTAGGTTTATCAGTTAGTGCCTGTGCACGATACATAAAAACAAGTCACGACAGGGACTCGATCTTCCAACCTCGTGCTCATGTCACAAGTGCGGTACTTCTCGACTATTGTTGGTTTAGAGTGCGTGGGCTAGGTGTGCTTCTGACGCAGGCTCTAACAACTAAAAGGCAGTGGAGCTCGCAGGCACACGGCGGTGGCACGATAGCTAGTGGAAGCTACAAACCAGGGGGTTACAGGTCATGAGGCTGGCCTCTCTAGATGCAGCGTACTATGTCGGTTCTCAACCCACAAGCAAACATGCGCGGGGTCGATGGCATCGGCAAGGACCTGCAAGGGTAGCGGCTCGTGGCAGCGTATACAGTGTGTTTGACGCAACATGCGACGACTATAGGAAGCGAGCGACAACAACCATGTTTGGGAGAGAAGGGTAGCTCACTGTGTCCATCCGTGGGATTAGATCGAGCTGGCATGATGGCGATCGGCTACAGGGCTCGTGCTCCATCATCGGCTCCTCCACTCGGGCTTCTCGTTCTTCTCTAGCTACGGTGTGCTCCTGTCACCGTCTCCGTGTATAGGGTGAATAAGGGCATGTCGATGATCTTTCCTGGAACCCCAATTTCCCTTATCCTTCTCCCCAATGCCCATATCGAGTGGTGGACGAGCTTGGCTAAATGGTGTCCATGGTGGTGGCCTCGGTTGGCTAGCAAGGTGGGAGGACAGGACGAGGGTTGGGGCTCTACCCTAGAAGCTGGATCAATGTAACACATCCGAATTGGTCTATGCAGGTCTTGGTCATTCCTACCAAAATACACATAGAACCGATCCAAAGATGTCCACCGAACACTTTCATGTGGGTGGATTTTATTACAAGTAGTTACATCACACTAGTTTATCACAGATCTCACAAGGAACATATATACAACAACGACTCCAATGAGCCAAGAATATTGAGGATCCAATACAAATATACAAATCACAGTGTAAGCAAAATAGTATATGAGTATGTATAAGAACCAAATGGGACCAAGCAACGTCCAAAACCCTGCCCAGTCCAAGCCGAAAGATTAATCTTGCTAACATTATCAGTCACATACTTGTCAAAGCCAAAGGGTTCCGACACATGGCAAAGGAAAAAGAGAGCAGTCAATATAGAGTCTAGTACATGGCGAGTCTTATAATTCGGCGGCTCTCGCCTACAAGGATATAGTGGGCTTAGTAGAATCAAAACTTGCACTATCTAACTTATAGATACACACTACAACTTTGGCTAATAGAGCAAGCTAAGAGAGCACTATGCGATAATAAGAATATAATGCCAAGCATAACCCATCCGAAGATTTACCTCTCGAAAAACCAGTTGAGGAAGTCCTTCGCGGAATACACATGTTGAAAATTTTATTATTCATGTATTTAGTTTATAGAGCTACTTACTAGTCAATTAAAAAATATCAATAATTTAGTGTAAACTGCCTATGATCATTACACTGTACTCTTGAGGCGTCCATAACCGTGGAAACCTTGGACACAACTTTACGAAAAGATTTACCCTACATGGATATACCATGTCTAAAGACATATTATGCATATGCACCAAATGGAAATCACCAATTTGTGGCATCCTGGACATAGAGTAGCGCTGGTAGTTGATGGGGGTGCCCATCATTCCCCGTGTTTGGTTAGTGCGATAGTCTTGGAATAGTTATTTAGAACAACGGTCCTAGGACTACACAAGCATTTTTTAAAGGTGCTCCCTGTCAATGTGTCAACACCCGGATTTTTAATCCCAGATACCTGTTATGCCATACCTTGCAATACCAGGATTACCATTTTTGCGAGACATAAGAGAATTGGTACCACAGTACATCATCCATTACAAACCATAATAAGGTCTTACAAATAAAGGATCTCATGATCCAGTCTTAATACAATCAAGGCATCATAAAATAAACGTAGTAGGGGATCCATCTTTAGGATCACAGGCAATGATGACGATGGGAGATGATCCTAGTTGTCGTAGACCTCCTGCTATCCATCATCCTGGTAGTCCTCCTCATAGTCTGGCCATGGGAATAGCCAGGGACAAATCCATAAGTACTCTTTAAGTACTCGCAAACTATAACTAACAAGTAAGGTAGTTCTAGTAGGAATCTTAAGCTCTAGGTTTATTTGCAAAAAGCCAGGTCTATCTAATACTGAGTTTAGAAGTAAAGAAAACTAAGTTAATGTTCTAAATCACCTAAGTGGGAACCTAATTTTCATGTTCACAACCCTGTCGTGGTCAAGTCAAAGTCATAATTCAATTCACAAGTCATTTTGAAAACATCTGACGACAGAACAATATGGCAACTCCAACAGTCCATGATCGCGGACGCGGCTATTCGAATAGTTTGACACTCTGTAGAGGTGGTACACTTTCACCACAAAATTCGATACATTTGTCAGGGATAACCCTGAATCATCATACTTAGTATGCGGGTAATCAATCATAACCTTTCAAGTACACACTCTAGTATAGGCACCTCCCCTATGAGCTTGGCCTCCTAGCCATGGCCATCCTCGAGCCTTTGCATAGGTGGACATTCACACTCACGAGGTAGCCTCAGCTCAACCTCTTTCCGCGAGGGAACCCATACTAAGGCATATAAACTTCTAGTTAAGCCCTACCCAATTCAGGTATTGTGGTTGTACGGTAAAATTGGAATGGTATCGCATCCGAACCCAACCATCAGTTTTTATAAAGGGCTAAGGCTCATGCCTCAACATTTTCATCATCAAATCCTTTTATGTTTCTCAACACATGTCAAAATATTTCAATAGAATGAATCCTCATTCCAAGGTTTTGATAATCATTTTCACCAAGTATTCCCATCTAAAGTGATCAACTTTTATGCTTAGCACTAGCCACTAAAGTTGAGGGTATTTCCTAATGAGGGGTGCTAATCAAGGGTAACTATACAACTCTAATCTCATGCCTTGGGATGACATCTAAGTATAACTAGTTAGGCCTAGTTTTATACTCTTTATGGTATCTATCCTATTTTTCCAATAGTCACCAAGCACTAACTAAAAGTAAGGAACTTTGGTAAAGTAAAAGAATAAAGCTTGCAAGTAAAACTTAGGATTGGCATAATTAACTTGTAGTGTTAGGCTTGCCTTGAGTAGTGCAGTGATTGAAGTTCTCTTCTTCTTCTTCTTCTTCTTCTTCTTGGTAGCACTCCTCCTCCTCGTATCCCGGGTCGGTACTATTGTCTATCAATGAATACGAGGTACCAAATCACCAAACAATACTTAACTATTTCTATTTAGCACACTAAGTCTCACACTTGATGATCTAGCATCATCACAATCATCACATGAAATAAAGACTTAGTCTTATTTATCTTATTTTAGAAAAGTAATTTCTACTCACTGAAAATACTTAAGATTTAATGTTATCCAATTAAAATATGGGATCATGTTGACACATGTCATCACCACATATTCTAATACATGGGAATGTGATTTAAAGTGGTGGTCATATTTTATAAAGTTTAAGATTATCATTTAATAGAATTAAAGTGACTAGAAATGCCTATATAGCATTCTTTTGGTACTAGTCCAATGTCACTGCATGTAAACCTAAATATTTTTACATATCCTGATAGATCTTGTCAATTGTGATTTTTGAGAGTTGGAATCAACTCAAAATCATTTATGGTTGATTTTTGAAAAATATTTGAAGTTGGAAAAGTCTCTGTCTTATTATTTTTGGTATAGGTGATCTATAATTTAAAATGGTTTGAATCGAACGGGCTTGTATAGATAATTTGAATATCTTTCTAACAAAATTCGAATCATGCAATTTGGTTCAGTGAATCTCTTTAAATTGATTTTTGAATCTACTGACAGAATCTGGTTTCAACTAAAATGGAAAATAACTATTTGAATCACTAGACTCTGCGTAGGAAAGTAAACGGGCCGGCCCAACTGCACAGCACTAGCGCATCGGGCTGCTGACATGGGGGTCCCACTAGTCAGTGGCTCATCTAACCCGAAACAGTATGTTTCAATCTGAGCCCTACGATTAGAATGCGATCTAACGACTAAGGTTCATCTCCTACGTCGAACAGCTCTGGCGAGAACTGAACCCTAACGCGGCGGTGGGGGTCGTGTGAGGCTCACCTAGGATCCAGCTAGGTCGGCGATGGGGGCGAACAACGTTGTGGACGCTGGCGGTTCGAATGGTGGTCACGGTGGCTCATGGGGCGGCTCCAATCAACGGCTCCCTTCTTCTTCTGCAGCGACGGGATCCGGCAAAATTCCGGCGAGGTGGTGCTCGCCTTGCTCCGGGGAGAGGTGTGGGAGGTTCTGTGAGGAGTGGGGAGTGAGATGGTGTGGTGAATTGAGGCGAGGGTGGCCTCTATTTATACACCGGCGAGAGGGACATTGCGGCATGGGCTGGCTCCTCCAGCGACGGCGGTATAGTGAGCTATTGGCGTGGCTGATGGTAGGGGGCGACGTGGTGCTTCCTGGCGGTCGTCACAGGCTTAAACGTGCGGCACGGGGCAGTCAAGAATGGTCAGGCACGGGCAGTGCTCTGCACGGAACTGGCGGTGTTCGAGACGGCGCACGGGGGCTACGGGTCGCGCGGCGGCGAACGGGGATGTCTGGGAGGTAGCTAGGGTCATGGAGAGTGTGTGCACGCGCGGAGAGGGCGAGGCGCAACGTGTGCGTGCTGGTCGGCTGCGGCGCTCTGGCGCGCTCTTGGCATGGCGCAGAGAAAGTGGGGGCGACAGTTTTCTGGTGGTCCATGGTTTTCTTGTGATCGAGTGTTGGACAGGGGGTGGCGGTGGACGGTGGCCTGCCTCCTGGACATCATGGACGAGGGTGGCACGGTCTGTGGCGAGCTGTCCATGGTCGGCCGACATGGCAAGCTTCGGGCGGCACTGCACTGGCGCAACGGCAAAGGGGGGAGGCTGTCCACTATGTTTCTAGGTGCTGGGGGAGACATGTGAGTGAAATGGGGACAAATGGTCAAGTGACCACTGCTCCAAACAGTGGAGTTAGGCAGGGTTTAATCTGTGTCTGCCAGGTGCTCGACCAAATGGCCGCAAGAACTTAAGTTTGAAATTTTTGAATAAAATTTGGTGAGTGTTTTGATCTTATGCTTTGTAGTCTCTGGTTGCTTGGGTTTGCCAAGGTGAATTTATTTGAGTGGTTTTTGCAAAATGGTGATCTTAGTACATGAACTTGATTCAATTTTGAATTGTCCTTTAAATAGATTTGAAAATAGTTTCTGTGAGTTTGTAAAGTGGACTTGGGTTCACTTTTACTTGGTCTAGCAAGGGGTGAAAAGAGATGGAAATGTTTCTGTTAGAAATTCTTTACTAGGAACTCACAAAGGTGCCTAGTGGTTAATTTTGGTCAAAATGACCATTTGATCATATGCTTTATATTTGATTTCTTTTACTTTGGATTTTGTTTGTAAATGGCCTAGATGATGTAGTATTCATCTTTAAACCATTTCTTATCATTGGTAGCAAACACACATGACAATTTTACTCAATCATACACTAATACAAATCACACATGCACTCATATTCAATTTAGTAATAAAAGTTTTTCTTAACCCTAAGATGGGTGATTAGAGCTTGATAATCTTGATTAATATTTTTGGGATGTTACACAATGCCTTATCGTTAAGTGAAACCATAAACCACCATCAATTTAATTAAGCTAGTATTAAAATAAACCAAATACGAAGGTTCACATGTATGAGAGCGTGCAACGGACCTAAGTATGCGCTATGACTCACAAGTCCAATCTTTCTACTCAAATAACGGGTAATAGGAAGTGGTAAAGGCAATATAAGCTGCAATGAATAATAATGGTGCGGAAAACTATAGCATCAGGAGTAAATAATAGTGATAGATTATTTTGTCTCAAACTGCTATCCATATCGTCCTGATTCTTTTTGCTCGTGATGGAGGCCGAAAAGTACATGCGGCGACGTTGCAATGGAGCCCTGCTATCTCGTGAGGATGTCCCTAATATGGGCCAGGGCGAAAGATTCTAGATTGAGGGTTGGTGTCGCCCGCTTCATCATACACCGCGTCATAGGACGATGGGCCAGGCGTGCTATGGGCCTGCCATCAGTGTCCGCGGGTTGTATCATGCTACGAGAGTGGCATTCCCGGAGCATTACGCCTCCGCACCTGCCGGGTGGTTGGGCTCACTGACGTGGTATCTCAAACTCTACCCGGATGTGGGTTATCACGGTGGACAGCCGAGCTGGCATCGCAGGTGGCATAGGTAGGTATGGATGGATGCAATTCCCCGCGGCGGGTATGCGATCGTGGCACCTTAGGCTGTAGGAATCCGGGGGTTATCACGTTGGAGAGCCGACCTGGCAGCGTAGGCTGTAGACGGCTACAGGTTCTTGCGTGAGAGAGACGACCTGATAGCATAGACTCTAGACGGCAGAGGGTTCTCGCGACCGGTAGCCTGGCTGGTAGTGTAATCCCTCGGCGGTTTCTTGAGTACCGTTTAGCTCCTCTCTCATGCCATGCTTCTGTATTTCCACGGCAGCGCGTGGAGTATAAGACGCTTCTCCCTTTTTCTCTCCCCACAAAGCATTAGATAGTTTCTCTGTTCTCCCACCTCCGCCTCCTATTGGCTTGATCTCCTTACTGGTCGCGTGCGATGGTCCCATGAACACACCCGAGGCCGCCGATGCGAGTGGTGAAAGAGCTTGAGCTCAGAGGAGACGGCTTTGGGAGAGCAGAGGGTCTGCTAAATGGTCGGCAGGATACGCAACGAGCATCAGGCTTCCTACACTTTCATGCGGTCGTAGCCTGGGTCTCGCACTGTTGTGTTTCGTTCGGTTTAGCTTTCCACCGTAGCTGTTCGAAATGTCGGTCAAGGCGTGGATGTTGGTGGTTAAGGCATCGACTATGGCGCGGGGCGTTCTTGGTCGATGATGTGTTCGGTAGGTATGTATCGGCTTTCTTTTTCTGCTCTTTTTTGGCTTCTTTTTTTAAATGTTTTTCGGCTGCTTCTTTTTTTCTTTTCCTTTTTTCCTTTCTTCAAGCCTAAGATGCGAACCGTTAATTGCGAAATCATTGATCGCAAAAGCGTTTGCCCCAAGACCATACTATGTGAACATGATGAGAATTTTAGCAGCAAAACGTTCATTACCATATCATTAACTGTGAAGACGTTGACTGTTAGCACATTGGATGCGAACACGATCGATAATTTAGTGTCGTAATCAACTATTTAGTGCAGCTTCAAATATATTCCGTTTAAAGAAAGTTCAATACTAAGAGTAGTATGCTTTAAAAAAGAAAAATCATTGCAACTTTGAGGAGACGACGTCTAGAGAAAGTAACTGCGAAACGTGAAACTATATGCATGGACTACAAGACGTGAAACTATTTTCTCTCGCCTTTTTCGTACTATTTCGTTACGATTTGCATTGCTTCAATTTTTGTCTACGTCTTCTTCATCTTACTGACTTCCATTTCTTACACACATACACTGCGAAGGTTTAAACTGTACAATAAACTTTGAAGTGTTGAAACATACATGGGACCTGCGAAATATTCAACTATGCGTCGGCTGTGAAACATGAAACTATACACAGGGACTAAGCGACGTTTAACCAGACACGTAGACCGCGGAAAGTTCACCTATGTACGTTGAATGCAAAACTTTCGGCTATAAACGTATACCGCATAACGTTGAACTTTGTATGGAAAAATGTATAGTACGGTGGCAACCATTGAGCTCGAAACTTTGGACTCCGTATACATGGATTACACACATAGACTTTGAAAAGTTAAACTATATACGTGATTTACGAAACATTGAAACATACACGTGGCCTACGAAACGTATAACTATGCATGGAGAATGCGAAACGTTTAACTATACACATGGACTGTGCGAAGTGTAGCCAGACACGTCTACCACGGAACGTTCGCATGGACTATACATAGAACATCACCCGTTGAGCTCCAAACAGTGATCTGCATATAAATAAGACAATTGTGTGACGTCATACATTGATCTCGAAACTTTGTACTATACCAGTGTTGAGCTTAATTTTTGTTCAGATATTTCATGGCACAACAATTGTTTTATGTAGTTATAGAAGTTATATGACCATAAAAGGAGTCCGAGTGCCCTACCATGCCACAACTGTTCTGTGGAGCAGCGTAGTTGAGCAAGCCCATACTCAAGAGGAAGAAAACGTATACTTGCCAGTCAACTCCATGTCTTAGTAGGTACAGCATTGGAGGCCACCTTCTCTCCGTGCTTGGACTACCTCTAAAAATGAAGGCTCTCTTCCCTATAGACAATGATTTAGCCGTTATTTAGTTGCGTTCTCTTTGTTTTCTACATAAAGAACTTAGAGATTTGCTTAATATGCATTCGTCCATTGTTTTCTTTGTACGCCATAAAAAAACATAATAGTGTAATAAATGTGTACTCTTTTACGTTAACTAACTATCAACGTTAGTATTCTTTCCAAATTATCCCTTTGTATGCCTGACTTCTTTGAAGCCGTTCTACAAGAGTGCAAGATTTAATTTGTGTTCTTCTATGTAATGAAAAATAGTGACATGAAAAAATGTATTGTTTTATCTTAGCCGATTCGGTGCTCATGATGCAAAATCCATGTTTTGCGTGTGCGCGTGGAATCTACATCGCTGTCATGTACATGACATTCTTTTACAAATAACGCTAAGTGTGGGATCCACGTCAAATGCATGTACATGCCTTTTTTTAGAAATACCGCTACAACTTAACTATATAGTAGCCTATTCCGCACGTCCTCCATGCCCGCGATGTGATCAATGCATGATTCTCTACCCCAAATCAATAATACCTGCAGAGTATATATCAAGCATGGTGTCGGGGGGATGATCCCCAGATACCCCAGCCGGACAAGAAACTGGGCAGTCGGATCGCGTCCGGCTGACCAGATGCAGCCGGACAAGGCAAGTCAGACTGGCTATCTCATGGTAGCCGGATCGGCAAGAAGCAGCCGGCTACGGCGAAGTAGCCGAAACCAATCAGGGAGGCAGGATGACGTGCGTATCAGTGCACGGTATGCCCTGTGCGATGACAAGACCGACAACTACTCGGGCATACCGAAGACTTTGCGGGGATGACACAGGAACAATGGCCCGATGCTGACGATAGGCTCGCACGGTGTCCACTGTGCCTACGACAGCCATACCGCTCACACTCCGATGGGACATACCATACCGGATACTGTAGATGACCAGTCGGCTGGGACCCGCCTGGGGGGCCCGCCAGTTGGACTGGCCAGTGAGCACTTGTAGTTCGTATATCCCCCATAGTCAGATCCGACAGGAGTAGGAGTTTTACCTCATCACGAGGGCTCCGAACCTAGGTACTTCCTGCGTCCAACTACGCTTGCTTGTATCCAATACCGCCTGCGGACGCCGTCGATAGCTTCCCTGCTAGTTCCCACACCTCTATCTAACCTTCTTAGGTACTGCCGTTCCCAATACAACGGCGCTTGGGGCAGATGGCTTTGACCGGAGTCACGTTCCGCACGGGACCCCGCACTTCAGCCGGTGAGCGCGTGGCCTCCGTCCTGGTGCTCACGCTCGGCAAATTCGACTGCGTCATCGATAATGCTTCCTGCTTCGCCAGAACCTCCTTCCCGGCGAACGGCTCCATCCTTCTCTTCAGCGACCTCCCCGTCTATGTCGCCACCGTCCTGGAGCATTTCCCTAGGGAAATCGTCTCTGTTGCGGAGCTACCGCATCTGGGCGGCAGCGCCTCCGTCGCTTCCTGCGGTGTGGAGGTCATGATGGCCGGCTCCAGCTCTCATCCCCGCCAACCGCGGGAGCGAGGCGCGGACGAGGTTGAAACTTCCACGCCTCCGCATCCTCGAAACCCGGTGGAGGATGCCATTGATCGGCTCCTGACGCCGGTTAACCTCGGGGATAACCCGGAGGAGGCGGAAGCCAACTTTGCCATGGAGAGGCAGATCCTCCTCCAGGAGGCCATGGAGCTGGCGGCAACCCGCAAGCAACTCGCGATCACCCGACACGAGTACGAACGCGCGCACGGCTTCACTCTGGCTATCGCGGAGCCGAGCCAGCGCAGCCAGGTATGGCGCCAGCGCGGCGAGCTAGGCGGTAGGATGGAAAAGGATGGGCAGCCGGATCCCGCCCCCGCCCTCATCCGGCCCACCTACAACACGCCCATCAAGAACCTGCGCGCGGCGCGAGCCGCGGCAGAAGAGCTGCCCAATCTGGAGGGCGAGGAGCGAGTCTGGCAGCACGCTCGCATGCAGGAGCTCCTCCGCATCGCGGACGAGCAGGCTGATGCCAATCGGCAGATGCAGGAGTAACCCAGATACTCCAGGGGGAGCAAGCTGCCTACCAACAGCAGGGGCGCGCCACGCGACACCCACATGCGTCTTCCCCTCAGCCGGCTAAGGCCCGCAGCAGGCATCGCAGCTCTGGCAACAAAGGCCAGCCGCGCTAGGAGAAAACGGTGAACAGCAACCCACCGCCTCCCCCTCCACCAACCGGAGCACCTAAACCCGCCGGTTCCCGTCTCTCGGGCCGGGTGGGAGCGCCCAACCCGGATTGTCCGGATGCCCGCGACCGCATCGAGCTCCTCGCTCAAGCGCGCGTCATGGAGGAAGAAGACTCTATCGGCCCAGTTTGTTTGGACCGCAGATCCGAACGAGCCGCTTCGGATAAGTTCTCCTGCCTGTGGACACCCCTGGCACGACAGCAGCATGAAGCCGGAAGATTGGCTGACCGACTATGCTACGGCAGTCGGCATCGCCCATGGGAACAAGCACACAGCCGTGTGCTACGTCCCTCTTATGCTAACCGGATCGGCAAGGACGTGGCTCAACAGCCTCACGCCCAACAGCATCAACGCCTGGCCGGACTTCGAGAAGGTGTTTGTCCGCAACTTCAATGGCATGTACAAGCGCCCGGGACGCCCACGCGACCTGGCCTTGTGCGTCCAGGGTGACCACGAGACTGACCGCGAGTACCTCGCCAAGTTGATGGAGCTGCGCAATACCTGCGAGGGCATCCTGGAGAGCCAGGGCATTAGCTTCATCATCGAGGGTTGCTGTGAAGGCACCATTCTTCGCCATCGGCTACTGTGTGACGAGCCAAAAACCATGGCGGAGCTCATGACGGTTGCGAACCAGTACGCCACGGTGGATGCCGCCATGAAGAAGCCCCTCCGAGTAAATGCTGACGGGCGTCCGACTCCTACGGAGCCGGCTCGCGACCGTCCGAGCAATCCGGCTGGAGAAGCCGGATCCTCTAGACGCCACGGCAACGACAACCGGTTCCATGGGGACCGCCAAGCCGGACAACAGAAGCCTCGCTACTATGCGTGGCAGGTCAATGCTGTGGAGGGTGCGCCCGACGCACCGGCTAACAATGCAAGGAGGCAGAAGCCACGGCTCACCTTCGACCAGATGTTTGATGGCCCGTGCAAGTGGCACAGCGGTCCCTTCAAACCGGCTATGCATACCACCCGGAATTGCAGCTGGACCCGCCAGCTAAAAGACCAGGGTAACCAGCCTCGTCTTCCCCCGCCCCCTCCTGGTGGACCACCACCACCGGCTAGGGGAGCCGGCAATGATGGTAACGGCGGTAACGGCGGCAACAACAACAACGGCTACCCCCAGCCGCACGCCGTCTACCACATCTTCGAGACGGAGCTGGACGACAAGCACAGCCGTAGGCGACGCTCCAAGGAGGTCAACGCCATCGTCTCTCCGGTCCCCCAGTACCTGAACTGGTCGAAAACCCCCATCACCTGGAGACGTGCAGACCAGCCGGAGCAGCTGCCGACTCCCGGGGGCTACGCCATGGTGCTCGACCCCCTTATCGTCTCCAACATGCGTACCTGCCATTTCTCGCGCGTCCTCATCGACGGAGGCAGCAGCCTCAACCTCCTTTACCAATCCTCGCTGGAAAAGCTAGGCATTCGTGAATGCGACCTGCACCCGACTACCACAACGTTCCACGACATACTGCTGGGGCCAGCCTGTGCCCCGCTGGGTAAAATCTAGCTGGACGTCATCTTCGGGACCGAGGAGAACATCCGCCGTGAACCGATCTGGTTCGAGGTGGTAAACCTGACGAGCTCCTATCATGCTCTCCTCGGGCACCCCGCCCTCGCCAAGTTCATGGCCGTCCCCCACTACGCATACCTGAAGACGAAGCTGACGGGACCCAACGGCGTGATCACCATCGCCGGCTGCTTCAGGCGGTCGATGGAGTGCGCCTCAGCCGGTTCCAAACTGGCAGAGGCCCTCATCATAGCCGAGGAGAAGCGCGTGATCATGCGCAATGTGGCCATGGCCCAGCAGGACATACCGTCTAGCAGCAAACCGGCTGGAGAAGGATCTTTCTAGCCGGCAAAGGAGACGAAGAGGATCCTGCTCGACCCCTCCGATCCGACCAAGTTCATCACCATCGGTGCCAACTTGGACATCAAATAGGAAGGCACGCTCGTCGACTTCCTCCGTGAGAATCGGGACATCTTTGCATGGTCCCCCAAGGACATGCCGGGTGTGCCGAGGGAGTTCGCCGAGCACTCACTTCATGTACGGCCGGATGCCAAGCCGGTCAAGCAACCTCTACGCCGGTTTGCAGAGGAGAAGAGGAAGATAATCAGTGACGAGATCACCCGGCTCCTTGCATCCGGGTTCATCATGGAAGTGTACCACCCGGATTGGCTGGCAAACCCAGTCCTGGTGCTGAAGAAGAACAAGACCTGGCGCATGTGTATCGACTACACCAGCCTGAACAAGGTGTGCCCGAAAGACCCCTTCGCATTGCCCCGTATCGATCAAGTTATCAATTCCACGGCCGACTATGATTTATTGTCTTTTCTAGATTGTTATTCTGGTTATAATCAGATCCGGTTAAACCCGGCTGATCAGGTTAAGACATCGTTTATCACCCCCTATGGGGCTTTCTGCTACGTAACCATGCCTTTCGGTCTGAAGAATGCAGGCGCTACCTATCAGCGCTGCATGCAGAAGTGCTTGCACTCGCAGATAGGCCGAAACATACACGCTTACGTTGATGATGTGGTCATCAAGACCAAGGAGAAGCGCACCCTCCTCGAAGACCTAGGAGAGACATTTGGCAACCTCCGCCAGTACCAGATGAAGCTGAACCCGGAGAAGTGCGTCTTCGGAGTGCCATACGGTCAGCTCCTCGGTTTCCTAGTATCACAACGAGGCATCGAGGAAAATCTAGAGAAGATCACGGCCATCGAGAGGATGCAGCCGCCTAGGAGCCTGCTTGGAGCCCAAAAGTTCACCGGATGCCTGGCCTCCCTCAGCCGTTTCGTCAGCCGGTTGGGGGAGAAGGCACTCCCGTTGTACCAGCTGATGAAGAAGACGGACAAGTTCTCCTGGACTTCGCAAGCCGACGCCGCATTTCACGACCTCAAGCGTATGCTGTCCACAACGCCGGTTCTAGCCACACCAGCTAGCAAGGGGCCGATGTTGCTCTATATACCAGCCATCAGCCGGGTCGTCAGCGTCGTCCTGGTGGTGGAGCGCCCCGAGGAAGGCAAGGCTCAGCCGGTTCAGAGGCCCGTCTACTACCTCAGCGAGGTTCTCTCCCTCTCCAAGCAGAACTATCCCCATTACCAGAAGATGTGCTACGGCATGTACCTGGGATGCAAGAAGCTCAAGCACTACTTCCAGGAGCATCCGATTAAGGTCGTGTGCACCGCACCCCTTTCATAAATCATCGGCAACAAAGACGCCACCGGCCGAGTCACCAAATGGGCCATCGAGCTCGCCGCCTACTCCATCCAATACGAGCCCCGGCTCACGATCAAGTCACAGGCACTGGCAGACTTCCTCGTCGACTAGGCCGAGACCCAGTATCTCCCACCGGTTCTAGATTCGGACCACTAGAAGATGCACTTCGACGGGTCGAAGATGCTCGGGGGCTTGGGAGCCGGCATCGTTCTCACCTCGCCCAAAGGAGACCGGCTGGAGTACGTACTGCAGATCCACTTCAACGCCTCCAATAATGTAGCCGAATACGAGGCACTGGCGTACGGACTTTGGCTAGCCAGGGAGATTGGTGTCAACCAGATCTTTTGCTTTGGCAATTCGGATCTGGTGGTGTAGCAAGTATCTAGAGAATGGGACGCCAGGGTGCAAACATGGCCCTCTACCGGTTCCATATCTAGAAGCTCAGCGCCTCCTTCGACGGATGCGAATTCCATCACGTCCCCCGCGCCAACGACGAGGCAGCCGACTCGCTCACCCGAATCGGATCCACCAGGCAGGCGATCCCACCTGGGGTTTCCTTGGAGCACCTGCGCAAGCCCTCCATCAACCCATCACCCGAGTCAGACTCCATATGGGAAGGGAGCGCTCCGGCCAACGGGGCAGCAGAAGCAGAGCCGGCAAAGCCTCCAAAAAAGAAGGTTCGCACCAACTCCGGCAAAGCGGTACCCTCCGGTTCACAAGACCCGGGGGCTACCGCTCGTCAGCGGCTCGGATCGCCCCGCACGCCACCCGCACAACCCCGACGACCATCAACCGGAGAGCGGGAGCATCCTCGTCATTCGGGAAGTGCCATCCTGGGCGTAGCCCTTCATGAACTACATCGCCAACGGGGAACTTCCGGATGACGAGGTGGAAGCCAGGCAAATCCGGCGCCGCGCGCACACGTACACCATCATCAACGGCAAACTGTACAAGCGCAGCGTATCCTGCATTTTCCAAAGGTGTGTCAATGTGGACACGGGCCACCGGCTACTCAAGGACATCCACCAGGGCGAGTGCGGGCACCACGCTTCATCAAGGGCGATAGTCGCCAAGGCGTTTCGCCACGGCTTCTATTGGCCCACCGCCCTCGAGGATGTTGAGCAGCTGGTCCGCGTGTGCAATGTGTGCTAGTACTTCGGGCAGCTCAGGCACATGCCGACTTCGGTACTCAAGACCATACCGATCACCTGGCCCTTCGCGGTTTGGGGCCTCGACATGGTCGGTCCCTTCAAGCGAGCATGCGCGGGCATGACCCATCTATTGGTGGCGGTGGACAAATTCACGAACTGGATCGAGGCCAAGCCCATCCGAAAGCTGGACGGGGCGACAATCGTCACCTTCTTCACCGACATCATCAATCAGTTCGGCTACCCCAATAGCATCATCACCGACAACGGCACGAACTTCACCAAGGGGGCCTTCGCCCGATTCTGCAGCAACAAGGGCATCCGGCTAGACCTTGCCTCCATCGCGCACCCGTAGTCCAACGGGCAAGTCGAAAGAGCAAACGGCTTGGTGCTAGCGGGTATCAAGCCACGCCTCATCGAGCCGTTGGAGCAGTCACCCGGATGCTGGATCGAAGAGCTTCTGGCTGTGCTATGGAGCCTTCGCACCACGCCGAATAGATCAACCGGCTACACCCTGTTCTTCCTGGTCTACGGATCGGAAGTCGTCCCCTCCGCGGATATCGAGTTTGACTCCCCACGCAAGCTCCTATATGACGAGAAGGCCAACCAGGAGGCGCGGGAGGACGGTGTGGACCTCCTGGAGGAGGCCCGCGATCTGGCCTTGTCCAGGTCGGCCCTGTACCAGCAACGACTACGCCGCTACCATTCAGGCCGGATCTGCCCAGTCGCGTTCCGCGAGGGCGACCTGGTTCTCCGGCTAGTGCAAGACACGAAGGGCATGCACAAGCTATCGCCACCTTGGGAGGGCCCCTTCATCATCAGCCGGGCGCTGCCCAACGACTCCTACTACCTCATCGACGCGCAATAGCCATGCAAGAACAAGATGAACAATTAAGACGAGGAGACCGAGCGTCCCTGGAACGCGGCCTTGTTGCGCCCGTTTTACACCTAGTCGCCAGACAGTGTATGTATCCCACCAACCCTATGAATGAAAATGCGGACCCCTACGAGATGCTCGGGGGCTCCTTGCTAGAAATGTGTTTGTACCTATTTTCCGGTTATGGTTTTCTTGCTCCGGCAACCCCTACCCGGGGGCTTGCCGGCTGGCCCGGCCTGCTAAGTTAACAAACTGGTTGAGTAGTGTGCGATGATGTTAGAGGCCCACTCTTCGTATCAGCTACAAACCGCAACCCGGCTGTCTGGCTAGCAAGAGCAAAAGCCCGAGGCATCCCACATGAAAGACGAGGAGGAGACGCGATAGCTCGGGCATCCCGGGCTTGCAACTAGCTTAAGACAATCCGGTTACTTAGCCATTAGTACCGTGCGCAATGTACTGTCAGCTCCCTTCGATTCTGGCTGCAGACTGCAACCCAGCTGCCCGGCAAGGATGCAGAGAAAATAGCAGAGCACACGGGAAAGCGACCAAGTGTCCAGAAAGGTGCAAGCTAGTTTTCAAAAAAACAAACCCGTTTTCTGGCTACAATTTGGCAGACTAACCTATTAACATGTGAGGATGTATGTGTATGTATATTCTTGTACGACTACCTTGAGTCGGAATTCAGGAAGAAAAGAGAAGAAGATTCGAAGTCCTTGCCTTCATCAAGCGCTCCGAATCTCGGGGGCTACACCCACTGGGTGCGCTCGCGCGCCCCCAGTGGAATCTTGTAGTTCCCGACCGGCTAAAGGCGTTTAGCCGGCCGTTCGGAGCCCAGGTGAGGGCAAGGGCAGGAGCAAGAGAAGACAAAGAAGATTCGAAGCACCTGGCTACGCCAGCTACTCCGAATCTCGGGGGCTACACCCAGTGGGTGCGCTCGCGTGCCCCCACTAGAATGTTAGTTCCCCCGGCTTAAGGTGTTCAGCTAGCGAAAGCAGCTGACTAAGACGAGTCTAGTCGGATAAAGTTAGAAGATTTGGGGAAAAGAAGGAAGATTCGAAGCACCGGATCATGACTACCAAATATCTCGGGGACTAGACCCAGTGGGTGCGCTAGCACGCCCCCACTGGAGGTGCAGTTCTCCTGGCTAAAGGCGTGTAGCCGGACGAAGTAAGCCGGATAAAGTCAATCGGCGAAATGTTGAAAGAAAATGCAAAGTGCACAAGCTAAAGAGAGATCACGCCAATTCAAAATTAACAAGCAAAGGAAAAAGGAGGCGAAGCTCCCATAAGTTTACCCGGCGCCAGAGATAGCCAATACAGACAGACAAGTTTCAAAACAAGATTGAACAAGACAAATACACCTGGCATCCCAGGGCAGCGACTAGACAGTAGGACCCTTGCCATGCGGAGCATCTTGACTGGCGGAAGCTTCAGGCGGAGGAGGAGGCGTGGCGTTTGATCCAGTTCCGGCGCCCGTAGCCGGCTGCATCGAGGCCTCCACATCCGGAGTACCGACAGACTCCGAGTCGGTGAGCACCTTGTCGGGGTCCACGTAGTCGGCGATCTTGATGGCGGAGCCTCGGAGCTCTGGATGGGCCTGGCGGATGGCGGCAAGATCGGCGCCGGTGCAGAAGCCTCCGTCGATCTTCTCGACGCGGGCGTCCTTGTACCAGGAGAGCCAGAGCCATCTTTGCTCCGGCTCGCGCCGCCAAGTCCCGCAGCCGGTCCACTACAGCCGGCACCTCCCCAACCTTCGCAGCCAGCTACACCATTGTCTCTGGAATCGGAGCATCCGGCCACAGGAACGAGAAGATGTCCCGCGCCGCTTGACGAAGCTTGGCAGCTTCCTCGCCAAGAAGGACGACGAGCTCCTGGGTCATCGGCTGCGCTCCTGGCCAGTTCTCCTGCAGCCGGTTGTACGCCAGCAGGTCTATGCCGGGATAAAACGCTGTCAGAACAAGAGAGTCAGATCCAGCTACCGGATCCGGAATGAAAGGGAGACGGAAAAGAGGAACTCACCCTTAGCCGTGTGGACAGCTTGCATCAGCTCCTCCACCAGAGCCTTCTCCTTCGTCGTCAGCCGCCTGATCTCCTTCTCTTGGTCCTTGTTCTGGGCCTCGAGAAGGTTGAAGGCTTCGATCCGGCTGGCGAGCGAGGCGTCGCGCTCCTTGATGGTGGCCTCCAGACCGTCTACCTTTGTGTGCCAGTCCTTGTTCTGCAGCCGCAGAGTGGAGTTGGACTTGCTCAGCCAGTCGTTCGCTTTCTTCAAGCGATCGATCTCGCGCTGAGCGCACACGAGGATAGCCGCGACAAAACCGGCTATCAGCAAAAAAGAAAAGGCAAGCCGGATGAAGCAAACTTACTCTGGGAGGTTCCGTTGGCAGCAGCAAGCTTCTGCTCCAAGGACCGGTTCCTGCCGGCTGCGGCCTCCAGTAGCCGGATCTCCTTCACCGCCAGTTTGAGGGTGGCGGCGAGGTCCGGAGCGAGGCGGCGGAGGAGGCATCGTCATCCACGGCGTTGATGGCCAAGGACTCCTTCGCGGCAACTACCGCTGTCCTCCACTCCTCTCCTGGCTTGTCGTCGGAGTTGTCGTCACCGACAACCACGAGTTCCTTGCCGGCTGCGGCTCCCCGCGCGCCTGCTGAAGAGCCACCCGACTGAGAACCCTCCGCTTCCGGCTGGGCCACCACGTCCGGCTGAGGACCCTCTGATCCGGCTGGGGCAGCCAGTTCAGCTCGAGGTGGTGGCGGAGGCGGTGCCTCGGAAGAAGGGGGCGCTGGCAGACGTGGTCGGAGCGCGGGGTGGCGACCCGGTCGGTGCTCGCGCCGGGCTCGCGGCTCCAAAGGAGACCAGCGTGCTAAGAAGACAGAAGACGAGAAGAAGGAAATAAAAGCAAATAAGCCAAAGGAAGAAAGGGAGGAAAAGAAGCAAACAAAAGATGGTGAAAGGAAGAGGGACATACCCCTGCACAACCGGGGGCGACCCCTTCTTCCGGCCAAGGTGACTCGGCGGAAGGGCGCCGGTTCGGCTCCTCTTGGGAGCCGGCTCCTCCGCGGCAGGCCGGCTGGAGCTGGAATGGCTGGAGCCGGTCCCGCCAGCCTCGCCGTCCGTCGTAGGGCGCTGTGCCGGATCGGAGGCCGGCGCGGCCTCCTCCTCCTCGTCAACCTTCGCGTGGGGGTCGGCGGCCGGTTCGTCGTTCCGGCTGGGTAAGGCATCACCATCCCTGTCCAACTCCTTGCCAGACCGCCGAGCACGCGGCTGGGGCAAGTCAGGCGTAAACGCCTCGAGGGGGGCCTCACCCTCCTCGCGAAGGATGCAAGGGAAGATCTGCCGAATACATGAAGTTAGTCGGATAAAGCAAGAAAGAAAGGCAAGAAATATGAAAGAAAGCTCCGGCTAAAAGGGCCTACCCGGGGCGTGCGGTTGTCCCGGTTGTAGGGCGCCAGAATGAAGGTCCAGCCCTCCGGCAGCCGCTCCTTCGTGATCGTCCACACCCACTCCTTCAGGTTGTGGTAACGGGGATCATCACGACAGCCGGGTCGGGTCCAGCCGGCCGGAGTTTGTGCACTCGCTGCTGCAACGGCATCATCAGCCGGGACATCCAGCTGAGGGTGATGTCCAGGCCCGTTAGCCGGCAGGTGACGAGGGAGCGCATGCGCTGCAACATCGCGTCCGACTCCGCCTTGTCGCCATAAATCTTCAGCTCCCAGTGCTGCCGGCTGGACTCGACATCCTGGAAGGCCGGAAGGTTGATCCGGTCGACGTTGGTGACGTTCTTGACGTAGAAGTATGACTGCTACCACAGTCGTACCATGTCATGCAGCCGGAACTTCGGGTAGCCGGTCTGCGCGCGGGAGTAGATGGAGGCACCACCGCAGACGACTAGCGGTCCCTTCATGAACTGCACCTGCGGCCGGACTCGGAAGAGCCGGCAGAAGAGCCCGAGATCCGGCTGGATCCCGAGGTAGCTCTCGCAGAACGCCATGAAGTGCACCAGTGTTCCGATTGCGTAGGCGCCGACGTGGTGGAGGCGGAGGTCGAAGAAGGCCAAGAACGTGAGGAAGAAGGGGTGCACCGGCAACGCGAACCTGTGCGCTAGATGCGAGAGGAATATGACCCGCTCTCCCTCTACCGGGTGCGGAGACACCTCTCCTGCCGGTGCTAGCCGCACTGTTACTTCCTCCTCCGGCGGAAGGACACAGGTAGCGCGATATTTCTGGATGTGGTCCTCTGTGACGGAGGAGCCGTACCAGGCTCCACGTTCGGATGCCATCTCCGGTTGACAAGGAGGCGCGGCGCGGAGGAGTGGCGGTGGCCCGTACCACTGACGACGACGAATGAGCGGCGCAGCGGGCTACAATGACAGTAGAGGAAGAGCGCAAAGGGCAGGAGCGCAGAAGGGAAGAGGGCAACTGGAAGCGGGGGAACAAAGGAAGAGAACTTCTCCCCCTGCGGCGTCCCTTTAAAGGGCCGGAAGAGAAACCGTCCACGACGCCACGTGGCGTTCATCTAGGCAGTCCCCACCCCAACCGCCGCCCAGATCCCGTGTGCCAGCGCAGCATCTGCAGAAGATCCTGGAGCGGGAACCGAACCGCCGGGCAGCAGTTTCCCGAGGCGACGTGCGAAGGGACGTTACGCTGCCCGTCGCAGAGCAATGATGGCACGTGCGTGCGTGGCCGGCGTCAGCGCTGACGTCACGGGTAGCGCAACCGCCAGGCGTAGCCGGTCACAAATTCAAAACCAAGAGGGAGCGCGCGCACATTTCGCCTACGGGCGGAATCCACACACGCTCGGGGGCTAGTGTCGGGGGGATGATCCCCAGATACCCCAGCCGGACAAGAAACTGGGCAGTCGGATCGCGTCCGGCTGAGCAGATGCAGCCGGACAAGGCAAGTCAGGCCAACTATCGCATGGTAGCCGGATCGGCAAGAAGCAGCCGGCTACGGCGACGTAGCCGGAACCAATCAGGGAGACAGGATGACGTGCGTATCAGTGCACGGTACGCCCTGTATGATGACAAGACCGGCAACTACTCGGCCATACCGAAGATTTTGCGGGGATGACGCAGGAACAATGGCCCAATGCTGATGACAGGCTCGCACGGCGTCCACTGTGCCTATGACAACCATACCGCTCACACTCCGATGGGACATACCGTATCGGATACTGTAGATGACTAGTCGGCTGGGACCCGCTTGTGGGGCCCGCCAGTCGGACTGGCCAGTGAGACCGTTGCCTCTCTGCCTATATAAGGAGAGGCAGGGCCTCAGTAGTAAGGGTTGGTCTCATTGCATTTAAGACAGTAGCTAGAGAATACAGCTCAAGGAGCACTTGTAGTTCGTATATCCCCCATAGTCAGATCCGGCAGGAGTAGGAGTTTTACCTCATCACGAGGGCTCCGAACCTGGGTACTTCCTGCGTCCAGCTACGCTTGCTTGTATCCAATCCCGCCTGCGGATGCCGTCGATAGCTTCCCTGCTAGTTCCTACACCTCTATCTAACCTCCTTAGGTACTGCCATTCCCAATACAACGACACATGGTGAACCGTTTTTATTCGATGCATGTTTAGTCCCACCTCGATAGCTTGGAGTGGTTTCAACAAGCTTATAAACTAGAAGGTGCATCTCAGGTCACCCTTCTGTTGGTATTCCCTTTAGACTCCTCGAGTGTCTAAGGGAAAGTCCAAAGAGTTGTATTTTACCGTTAAAGCACGGTCGTGTCATAATGGCCTCAATACTATTCACCTATGTATTTTTCGTTATCGACCAGACTCTGCATTTTTTCTAGTGTTTTTGTTTGTGCCCCCGCCACGAAGGGTGCAGAGAGAAGCCTAGTTGATATAAGCATAACAATAGAGAGACATGAGAAAACTATAAATGAAAAATAGGTAGAAGTGGGAGAATGCTCGCCTAGAAACAATGTCGGGCAACCTAAAGCTTGTCACAACTTGCATCAACTCACGTCCTATCCGGGAGGAAGGAAAGAACTAGAAAGAACAACTGATGCAATATTTAATGACAAAGCAAAAGTTCTGGTATGATCATTATATGATGCATGACATGGCAAGATGCGATGCAACTCGGCAATATTAAGCGCAATCAGAATCCGACAATTAATTATATGATTCAAGTTATTTAGCTACCCCACAATTAAATGTTTATTAGCATGGTATAACATGGCATAAGGTGATTCACACAAAATTAAATGGAATAGAGACATGTATAAGTTAATTCCCCACATATTCCATATGTTACATATTAGGTGATATGCAAACTACAAACAACCCCATGATGCAAGATACAAACAAATATAAGGGTGACATATTAATCTAGAACTTAATTTTATGAACATTTTGACATATATAGAACATATTTTTCGGAAGAACAAGGAAATATATATGGATTTTACAAGATGAAATCATTTTCTAGATTTTTTCACAAAAAGATAAAAAGTGCTAAGGTCTTCTCACTGAAGGGTAGCTAGCCTTGGTGGCTGACAGCAGGACCAGGAAGGCACTGACTAGAACTCTATTGCTGGTACATTGACATATTGGCCCGGACTGTTAGCTAGAGAGAAAAACAACTGAGATCATAGGATCTACGCGGAGGGAGCAAAGGAACATTCCATCTCGGGTACGGGTGGATCATGTCCAGATGAGAGATGTGCACGACCTGAGGAAACAAAGCCAAAATCTAGGGGCCAAGGAGGGAGGCTCTAGGGAACACGACTCTAGTCTAATTGACAAATGGCATAACCAGATAATTGTTTAGCTAATGATGGATTTTGGGCCACAAAATGAATCAAAGTACTAAACACATTTCCAATACCAATAGCATCCATGGCTAAAGAAATTGTAGCATCTCCGATACCTATTAATTTCACTCCTTCTAACATCTCCAGTAAGTACTTGACTTTGATAGTCGCGCTTTTTCTTCGATGTACTTTCCTGGATTTATTTGTCTTTGATTCCTATTCTCCACCCATAGTGGAATAATAAACCCTGATCTGATCTTTGGCTTGATAGGTAACTATAAATATATTCAGTACAGCAAGCCTGACACTCATATTATTAATCTAATGGAGATCTTGAATTGAAATAAGATAAATATAATCGAGAGCCATCTACCAATAGGAAGAATAGATTCCACACTCACAAAATTTTGAGTAAACTTCTACCAGATAAGAAAGGGTTCTAATTTCATCCTCCCCGAGCATGAACTCGATCTTCCTACCATCCCCTTTGAGCATATTTTTCTTGCCTGTCTCTGCTATCATTGATCCAAATATTTCTCAAAGGTTTGGAGACTTAGAAACAAGACAATACAAACATCTCACAGAAAGATCTATGATTTCTTAGCAAGTGTACTACTAGCATAGCAGAAAACTAATCATTCCAATTCTTTTGGTTTGAAACTACGTTTTTTCCGAAGTGATACATTGGGTTTCCCAAATAAAGAATCGCTATGCTAAAGATAGTCCGCCTGCTTTCAATGTTATTATGCCCTGTGAGCCAACTCAATTTCGGTTACTGGGTTCTATTGGGAGCTCCTTATCTTTAGGTTCTTGGGGGATACAATCCATCGGGTTCATGTGCTTTACATGAAATGGAAAGATCGAAAAGATCAGAACGAAGCAAGCAGAGCAACTTGATGACTGAACTACATTGGCTAGACAGGCATGCAGGTTGCTACAATATTTAGAGAGCCTTTGCAATTGTAGTTGGAATCTATCCTTTCTTGTATCGGATCTGTAAAGTTCATTTTGTTCATGCTAGAAACCCATTCTATATATGTCAATTCGTTTCACAGAAATTCACAGATCGGGTCAATGTGGATCTTAGCAATTTTCTGCCAAAATCCCCACAGGAGCAGTTCAAGACGCCCCACTAGAAACTTTCGCGTCGGTGGGATTTTCAACAAGTAGTTACATCATAATAGTTTAAAAATGAATCCGCAAAGAAACATATATACAAGAATGACTTCATCGAGTCAAGAATATAAATGAATAAAAATACAAAGATTTAAATCGCGAAGAAAGAAAAATAGTATCGCCAAGCCGGAAGGGTAACCTAGCTAACATCAATGAATCACATAACTATGAAAGCCAAAGGGCACCGACAAAGGGCAAAGGAAAAAATAAAGAAACCATATAGTACTGAGGCCAGTACATGGTGAGTCTTAGAATTCGGCGGCTCTGTCCTACATGGGTATGGTGGGTTCAGCAGTGGAAAAGCTTGAAATATCTAACTTATAGAGACACGCTACAACTTTGTCTATTAGAGCAGGATAATAGCGCTATACAGTAACACGAATATAACACTAAGCATAACCCATCCGAAGATTTTCCCCCTCGAAAACCAGTCGAGCAAGTCCTCTCGCGGAACACACATGTTGGAAATTTTATTATTCAAGTATTTAGTTTAGTAAATCTACTTACTAGTCAATTACAAGTAATAATGATTTAGTGTAAGTTGTCTATGATTATAAATTTTGCTCGTGTGGCGTCCATAACCATGGACATGGCTACTCGAAAAGGTTTACCCTGCAGGGGTGCACTACTGGTCCCAAATGCACATTTAACCCTTCAAGCAACACTTTTAAAATAAAAGGTTTTTTTTGTGCCATCCAGATATCCCATCAAGAACTGTCCCATAACTACACGTATATCCAAGGGAGCCACCTACTGTGTTTTATCCAACCAGAAGGTACGGTAATTCTCGAGGGAGGCACAATATTTTCCACGCTACACATAGGTAAGGTCTTTGTAGATAACTTGTAGAGCTCCTCTGGAGACATATTATAGTCACCATGTCCGAACATATATTATGCATATCCATCAAATGGAAATCCAATTTTTTGGCATCCTAGATATACAAATAACGCCGGTAGTTGAGGGAGGGGATTCCCTAATAGCCCCACGTATGGTTAGTGTGATAGTCTCATAATAGATGTTTATAACAACGGGTCCTAGGGCGACACAAGCAGTTCCCAAAGGTGGTCCTTGATGATGCCTTATCATTAGGTGCAACCCACAACTACCATAAATTTAATTAACTAGTAGCATCAGAAACCAATTACGAAGATCCACCTGTATAAGACCGGGCAATAGACCTAAGCATGCACTACGACTCGCAAGTACAAACTAGCTAATCAAACAACAGGTAATAGGATAACCAAGGCAATATAGTAGCATCAAGGAAATAAATATACGAAAACTAAAGCATCGATAATAAAGGATAGCAGTAGAAAAAGGAGGAAGTAAAGACTATCAATACAAAATAGTTAGCAGGAGAGAATGCTCGCTTGAGAAACAATGTCGGAGCAACCGAAGACTTTTCGTATCTCGCATCAACTCAACATTCTATCTGGGAAGAAGCAAAGAACTAGAAGGAATAAACGATGCAACAATTACAACCAATGCAGAAGATCCTGCATGTTCATGATATGCATGGCATGGCAAACTATAATGCACAAAAGTAAGATTAAACGCAACTGGGATCTCGGCAACTAAATATTAGGTTCAAGTTATTTAGCTACCCCCAGATTAAATGTTGTTAACATGGCAAAGGCAAGTCATAGATGAGCTACACAATTTAACTGGAGTCGAGATAAGACAAGAATCTCTCCGATACACTCCATATTTGATTATTAGGTGAATCGACTATTTTATCTGAAACCACATGATATGTTATGCAAGAATGAGATGCAATAGGTGTTATATGGCATTTATCAAAATAGGGAAACTAAAAAGGGCCAGACGTTTGGTTCCAAAGATCTTGGGTTCGGAGGAGTTTAGGTTCGGTCTTCGAATCCGTGAACGAGAACATTTTGTCCGTGAAGTAGACCTTGAGGTTCTGGCTCGACTATCAATGATGATCTTGGAAAGTGTCAGCACCGGGCTATCTTGTCAACAAGGAGATCTGTTGCGTCGAACTTCTGTTGATTTACCTTCGAAAGATCTTGTTGTAGGTCTTTTCGTAGCGGAAGAGTCCACCAACACCACCATCTTCACTTCACCCCAACACATCCATCACACACTAAATCTCCATCACATGGTCACACCATCCGAACAACAATTACAACAGAATTGGCATCATACACACACACGAGGATGCGAGGATGGAGTGGGACCACCGGATCTTGAGACAGGGATGCATGTGAGGAGTCCGCCCTTGGGGATGCACGCGGGACAACGAGGCGCGGGCGACTAGGGGCGCTGGGAAGTGGAGGACATGGCTGTTAGAAGCCTTACAGAGGACGGAGGAGGCGATCTTGGGGAGGAGTCATAATGATGGCGACGTTGTGGGGGGGGGGGAGGGGGAAGTCGCGCACGGCTCCACATAGGAATGGGTCAAGGAGCGAGAGATGCACCGGTGTCGGGTGATGTGGAGCTCGGGGACAAATCGTCAGATGATGGAGCCACAGGGGCGGGGAGTGGTGGCTAGGGAGCCGGATGCACGCGGAAGGGGAGGTTGACCAGCATATGGCGGCAGGGTCAAGCGGAGGAGAGTAGGGCACTGGCGACGCTGCAGGAAGGGGTCGGTACTGGAGGAAGTAGGCGATGGGGTTGGGGACGCGAGAGGTGGTCCTCCCTGCGTGTGTGTGTTGCCTGAGTGCGTTAGGTACGTAGAGTGTGCGTGCATTCCCATGTCCAGCATCGTGTGGTGTTTTGTTGGTATGGTGTTGCGTGTGTGGTTTCGGTGTGTGTGTTGTAGGCATGTGCATGAGTGGTGCATCGGGGTATGTATGTTCGGTGTGTCAGGTTGTTTGTGTGCCTCCGGCGGCGGGTGGTGTGTGTGGGATGCTGGTTTAGGAAGGTTAGGGTTTGGTCGTAGGTGACCTTGCCGGTTGGGACCTTGGGCCTAGCCGATTGGGTTACCTCCCAAAACACACTTTTATTATTTTTGTTTTAAAAGCCTTTTGTAAATAGTTTTATCCAAAAAAATATCCGAAAAAACTAGGGTTTTAATTTAAAATTAAAGGAGGAGAATAATTATAAAATAAAATAGGATTTTAGCGAAATATTTTTAGAGATAGAAATATGCATGATGATGCACACAATAAAAACACATGGAAATCTAACTGGAGATATTTTCTAGGCATTACAAAATCTAATGAAATTCTCATCCATTCCTAAAAGATAGGATGTTTCTAGAATTGCCCTTGCAGAGGAGAAAGGGTTCTAGGATCTCCATCAATCCTAGTTGTTGTATCAAAATCTGAAGAGGAAGGCGCATTGGGTCATGTAAGTGATAAATCCCATTCAAGAGGTACCAAAAGTTGGTTAGAGACCCAATACTTGACCATTCTATTTTCTAGATCAAATTGGGTATTCTATTTCTCTCAGCATGTAAGACATTACAAGAATCTCATGATTGTCCACTTCTTCCCTTTTATAGCACATCTCTCAGTGCTTGGAGTGGTAATAGCATCCATGAGTTCTAGCACATATGCACTAGGACGAGAAAGCACAAAAGGTAATGAAGAGAGGGCCCTCCTAGGTGTCATAAAATAGAAACTACTATACCTTGCCCGAGAGCAGTATTCTTTCCATAATATCCATATGGGAATGGAAAGGAAGAGCCTAACTAAACACGAGTATGAAAAGGCACCAAAAGGTGTTTCGTCAGATGATGATTGAACCGAACTGTCTAAAATTATAGATCCAAATCTTGCATTTCTTCTTTACTCATCAAAGGCCTCATATTGTTATTCGCTTGATTCATGTGGGCTATTCTTCTCTTTATTATTGGTGAAAGGGAATTTCCCTCACTAAGTGCTTTTGATGTTTGATGATGACACATTCCTCGGACTAATCGTTTGCTAAGTGTGTTTTAGGCTCTCTATGCTTGCAAGTCATTCGATGCACCTCAAAAAGGTCTATAGCAAGACATAGTTTTCCTAGGCCTTTTGTTTGAGTCGTAGGAAAACCGTACTATCAAGAGGGGGTTAGTGTTGGAACATTTGGGTGGAATCAACAGGACATTTATTTTCTAGCTTTTCCTTAATGGTAGAGAATTGAGCATTAATTCTGTCTGTTGGCTGCTGCCGTCGCTATTAGTACCATCTGGTAGTACTTAATATTTCACGGGTACTACTGCTTGGAACTGGTAGTGCCGCCTAGCGGTACCGGATACATCTGAGAGTGGATGTGAGCCGTGGATCCTCCTCAGGCTCACCCGGTACCAACTTCCGGCACTACCGCTGTTGGAGGTAGTACCGCTCCACCTACGGTAGTACCGCTTGGCGGTAGTATCGGGTCATGCAAAGATACTACCGGTGGCTTCTGAGGGGTTTCCTTGTCTGCAAGTGACGCGTGGTAGTACCAAGTGGTACCAGCCCGGTAGTACCGGTGTGTTCCGGTACTACCACGGTAGTGTCCGGTAGTACTGGTCTTGTCTGGCAGCAATGTGCAGATTCTTTCTCAAGGTATAAATAGGCCCTTCTTCCCCAATGGAAAGGGTGCCTCTTTTATCTCTCTCCTCCATTGTTCTTGAGCTGAATTTATCCTAGATCTCCCCCATAGTGCTCCAATCTCCTTGATACATTGGGATTTGATGGAGGAGGTCTAGATCTAGGCTTTCACCAAAGCAACGTTGATTCCCCCTTGTTTTCCTTTATGGATCTTGTTACTCTTGGGCTCTTTGAACCCTAAACGGAAGAGGTCGGTCCTAGAGCTCGGGCATTGGTTGTAAAGCCTCAGGATCATGTTGGGAGACTCCAAGCATCATGGAGGTCTACTCAACAAGTCTGTAAAGTTTTCGGTCGCCCCCTTCAAGAGCACCGTATAGTGGATCGTGTGCTTGCCGTGAGGCGGGTGCGCGTGAGAATAGGGTGAGGCCTTCTGTGGAGCTGGTGATCTTAGTACCACCCCCCTCCAATGGAGATGTACTTACCCTCAAAAGGAAGGAACTTTGGGAAAACATCTTCGTATCTACTCTCGGTTATTTCTATCCTTTACTCTCTACTAATGTTGTTTGCATTATTGCTTGTCATATTGGTTCTCTCACCTAGTTGCATATCTATAGGACTTACTTTGTGTCAAGCCTTAATTTGAAAAGAAGCCAAAAATTGAGTAGCGCCTATACACCCCCTCTAGTCGCTTATACCGACCTTTCAATTGCTATCAGAGCCTTGGCTCTTACTTTAGCTTAACCGCCCAAGAGAAGTATGGGCGACATGAGTAAGGATGGTGAGAATTATTCTGATGAGACTCCCATCTCTAGGAAATAATTTAATGAATCCACTGATACAGTTCGGCAAGAGATGAGAGCCATGTTCAAATTATACCTTAAGGATGTCATCGTTGTCCACCCCGATGATCAACCATCATTGGGTACCAAACTAGTGGAAGATTTCTCTAAGGAATCTACCCACAGTGAGGATGACAACACAGAAAAGGAAAGTCCTATTGGAAAAATGCCTCCACCACCTAGCTATCAAAGTGCTCCCCTCCCAACACGTCATATAAACCATTGTGGTCCTCCACCTAAGCTTGATGAATCGAATTTTTCCAATTGGCAATATCTAATGCGTTCTCACTTCAAAAGTTCTAGTGTTCATCTTTGGAAGGTTGTGGAATTTGGCTTCAATACTTTCAACCCTACAACCTGAAGCCCACTGAGGAAATCAGCAATAAACTCAATGCCACCGCCATGGCCATTCTTCGAGATGCTTTGAGTCATGAGAAAATGGCCCACATTCATTTTAATGACACTTCCAAGGAAGCTTGGAATGCCCTTCAAAGAGTCTATCTTGGCAATGAAAGCATTCAAAGCTCCAATTTTGAAGAATGCATTATGAAGTCGATGCCTTCGTTGGAAGGAAGATGAGACTCCCGAAGACCCCTATCGAAGGGTCACGACCCTTTTGATTAGGATGATTGACCATGGAAGTTGGGATGTGGATGATAAGTGGATCAAGAGCAAGTTCATGCAAGCCATCTTGCCTTTCCAAAGAGAAATGACCAACAATATTCTCTCAAGGCTGGAATTTTATGCCATGTCCTCTAATGAAGTTTTAAGTGAGTTTGTGGCTCTTGGAATCATGAACAAGACCGTCGATGATGGTCTCTCTCGTGCTCGGAGAATGGATTCCCTAAATCTTGCTTTGAAGGCCAAGGCTCATGTTTATGAAGAAGTTGATTCTTTGGGAATGATAGAAGGTGATGACGAACACATCAAGTGTTCCTTACATGACCAATTGACTTTAGTCTCGAGAAGGTTTCAGAAGAATCAAGGAAAGGGTAATCCATCAAAGATCACCACAAGTGGTTCAATACCCAAGTTGAGATCATGTTAAAATTGTGGAGAAACCAACCACTTTATCACCGAGTGCCCATATGAGAAGAGAGAAGACCGTGGAGGAAGCCCATTCCAAACAAGAACTTCGTCAAGAAAGTCCAAAACAAGAACTTCGGCAACAAGAACTACCTCAACAAGAATGAGCCACAAAAATATGTTTTGGGGGCTCATGAAGAATACAAAGAGAATAATGATAATGAGAGTGATGATGAAGATGATGGAGAGATTGTGGGTGTGGTCTCCATTGCCACAATTTCTACCACTTACGCTACTACTACCAAAACCTCCTCACCGACATCTCTCTTCGACTCTCCCAATGAGAACAAGCGCATAGCCAACCCTACATGTCTCATGGCTAAAGCCTCTGTGTTAACTCCTCCATCCACTATTCCTCCTTCTATTGATGCATCTTCGTATGATGATGATATGAGTCTCAAGATTAAGAAGGAAATAATGGAATCCATTAGTTGCATGAATAACATGGAAGGTGAAGACAAGATATGTGTTGAGGCTCTAATGAGACAACTAGGTTAAGCACGTTATATCATTGATGAGAGGGATGATTCATATTGGAGATGTTTGGGCATGCTCGTGAGGGAGCTGTGGAGATTGTCGCCTTAACCGATGCTCTAGAGGAAGAGAAAAGTAAAATAGTTACTCTTGAAGATACCTATATTGCCCATGAAGAATCTTTTAACTTGAGTGTCTCTAATCTTGTTAAAGAACGTGACCATGTTCTTGCATTAAATAAAGTTTTTAAAAATGACAAGCTCGAGTTTGGGGTTGGTCATGATAGGCTAAATGAAGGCTTTGAGAAAATCAAGAAGGAACATGAGGCCTTGTTTAGAAAATTCTCTAATCTTTCAAAGTCACATGAACAACTTCAAACTCAAGTGACAAAGATGTTTCAACCTTGTCAACTAGTATTTCTTCATGTTATACTAACCCTTGTTGTGAGCATGTAGATCTTCTCGAGGAGAACAAGAGGTTGAAGGCTACAATTGAGAAATGCCTTGTCTCATGCATTCAAGGTGAGAAAAGCCTAAATGACCTTTTGAGTAATCACTATAAAAATGTTTCCTTCCGCAACGACTTGGCCCGACGATCATCATAGAAGGCGCGTCTTCCGCGAATAAATTCTCAGCTCGACTATTGCCAATGGAAAAGTTTTTTTCGGTTTCGTGGCCCTCTACTACGATGGAACCGCTAAAAACATGGAGGAAGCTCGGCTGGCGCGTGGCATAAGAAAGATTTTCAGTTCCTCGTGTGATGTTGACTCGCCGAAGTCTTTTGAGACGTGTGGGTCCCGGATGTAAGTGTCTCTAGCGGACCATACTTTCCGGTCGCGCCTCCCTGATTTGAACTCGATAATGTTGCTCGGTGTGTTTAGCGTTTAGTCAGGCTCCCGTGTCCCACGTGGCAGCTTCTCATTAGAAGAATCATGTGTATGATGATTTTTTTCCTTCGCTTGCGCTACCCTGTTTCGAACTTGATAGCACTGCTCGATGCATCTGGCATTTAATCGGGCTGCTGGATCCCAGATGTCATCCTGTCATTAGAAGAAACATGTGCATGATGGAAGTTTTTTCCTTGGCCATTGCCTCCATGATTTCAACTCGATAACGTTGCTCGATCTATCTGCCATTTAGTCACACTGTTGGGTCCCCCATGTCAGCCTCACATTACAAGAATCGTGTGTATGATGGAATGTTTTTCTTCGCCCGTGCTTCCCTATTCGAACTTGATAGCATTGCTCGATGAATCTACCGTTTAATAAAATCCTAGACCCCACATGTCATCCTCTCATTAGAAGAAACGTGTGTATGATAAAAACTTCCCTCGGTCGCGCCTCCGTGTTCCGAACTTGATAGCGTTGCTCGCTGCATCTACCGTTTAATCATGCTTCTAGGCCCCACATGTCATCCACTCATTAGAAGAAACGTGTGTATGATGGAATTTTTGCCCTTGGTCGCGCCTCCGTGTTTCAAACTTGATAGAGTTGCTCGATGCATCCGCTGTTTTTTAGGATGATGGGTCTCCCATGTGAGCCTCTCATTAGAAGAAATGTGTGCATGTTGGACTTTTTTCTCGCTCGCGCCTCTCTATTTCAAACTTGGAAACATTGCTCGAGGCAGCACCTGTATAAGACTGCGCTACTGGGTCCCACATGTCGGTCTCCCTGTAAATGAAACCTGCATACGATGGACTTTCTTTTGGCCGTGTCCGCTATTTTGACCTTGGCAATGTTGCTTGATGCGGCATCCGTGTATGGTATTGCTGCTGAGGCCCCCATGTCAGCCTCTCTGCTATGTTCTGGCTTCTGGGTCCCCAATGCAGCCTTGTATGTTCTAGCGGGTGGGTCCCTGATGTCAGCCTCTCTGTACAAGTATTTAACTTTTTTTCAAACCCGACCATTAAACTCGAGGGATGCTGCAGGATGGTGGGTTCGCGATGTCAGCCTCTCCGTAATGCGATATTAAAATGTAAACTCTTTCTCAAAAAAGTAAATCCAATATATATATATATATAAATATTAATACACACAGGGAATTTGGACTAAAGACCTTCAAATCAAATCAAATAGATGTAAACAGAGTGCTTTGCCACTACACCAAAGATATTTATAGAAATTAAATCATTAAACATATATTAGTACTACATATTTTGCATGTCTACGTTTATATCTTTTAAAATATAAATGGCAGCGATCAGGCATTATATTTATAAAATGCCACACAATGGAGAAGTTTCAAACATGGGTACACAGAGTTTTTTATTTTTAGAGGTGGGGGCAATGCCCAAAAGGCCGAATTAAAAAGAGTTTGCCTATCTACATGGACTGCTCTACATGGGCTATACTACATAGGCTATGCTCCATGGGCTCCTTTCTCAAATTTCTTTGGGTTGTGCTCAGCAGCCCACCATGTCTTTCTCGCAAAAAAATAGTCCCCCATGTCCCTCTCATTAGAAGAAAAGTGTCCATGCTCAACTTTTTCCTCGCTCGCGCCTCCCTGTTTCGAACTTGGCAACATTGCTCGATGCAGCACCTGTATAAGGTCTCGCTATTGGGTCCCACATGTCAGTATCTCTGTAAATGAAACGTGTGTATGATAGACTTTTTTTGGCTGCGTCTGTTGTTTTGACCTTGGAAACATTGCTCGATGCCGCAGCCGCTTGTGGTCTTACTGCTGGGGCCCACATGTCAGCCTCCCTGGTATGTTCTAGGTTGTGCATGTCAGCCTCCCTGGTATGTTTTGGCTTGTGGGTCCCTGATGCAAGCCTCTCTTTACAAGTACTTAACTTATTTTTTTCAAACCCGCCCATTAAACTCGAGGGACGCTGTAGGCTAGTGGGTTCGTGATGTCAGCCTCTCCATAAAATAGTATTGCTACGTGAAAAAATGTAAACCCAAATAAATATATGTCAAGCACACAAGATTCAAACTCAAAACCTCAACAAATATAAACGTTTGCATTGCCACTATGCAAAAGAAATCGGATGAAAATTATCATTAAAATCTTTATAGTTCCTATAACTTATTTATTAGTCTTCTTAAAAATATTTTGTGTGTCCATGTTTATCTCTCTTAAAATAAAAGGACAAGGCTACTGGAATCTCAATTTATAAAAAGCCACATAATGGATTAGTTTCTTAAATACTTGGGGTAGGCAGTGTTTTTTGTAGAGGTGAGGGGCACTGCCAAAAAGGACAAATTAAAAAAAATGGGCTATGGTCAATGGGATCCTATCTCAAATTTCACTAGGTTGTGGCTCGCCGGATTCAAAGACAGACCTCACCGAGGGAGAAAAAAGTAATAATTACTTTGACAAATATTCATGTAAAAATATCTAAAGAACAAACACCACGTGCGCCAAAACAGAGCTGGTATCCAATGACTTCACTTGCTGAAATCACGCTATATATCTATACCCTCTCATCTCTGTCCAAAACACATCCAATGGTTTCAATGACACATAACCAAAATCTCTAGAGCAAGCAGCCAGCAACAATGACATAACTTTTGACAAATTTAGTAACATTTGAAAGATTAAGGAGTACAGAATAATAAGACATAAAAAATATCGATAGATTCCTAGTTCATATTTAGCAGCACTTGACCAATTTAGAAGCATTTCAAAGTGACTGATTTAGCAATACAGACATTACAATTCAATAGCGATACAGAGAGAGCCAGTTCCTATTTCAGCTCTAAAAACCATGTCACATGATCAGTTTGCCCTTTTCTCCAAACACACTCAATCACTAGAACTCAATCATTGTTATAATATTTGGTCATATAGGTAACTGTCATATATTTATAGATATACCATACCAGTATGTACTAGTCATAGCTCTAATCGAGCAAAAGATTATCACAGTTTTACCACCCATATATGATTAGTGGAGATAAGATAACCACATAATCAATTACAATAGCATGTGACCAAAGAGCTAGATAGCTAGGAAGTTCATGAACAACATGCGGCATTCAGGGAAGCCAGATATATCGATCTTGACCATTCTTCTAATGGTAAGTTTGGATGCTTTCCGGAACTTGATCCACCTATAAGTAGCTGCCAAGCGCTCATTAGTCGAGTTAATGTCGTAGCATCCATTGATTTGCACTCCTTCGCTCTGCATCGTGAAGACTATTATGCCCTTTGGTCTGGCCTGGAGTTGCTTTGTGGCACTCTTAGGCAATTTCTGAGTCAAAGCTAGAGATAGACGCATAATTACTAAGAGCAATGCACTGAATCATGTGAAACATGAGAAGACATTTAGAGCAGTTTATCTGCTACCATATACTCACAAACATAATTTGGTGAAACCTTGTGATGACACATGTGTAGGATATGGTCTGACAAGGCACTACCCGGGGTGATGAAGAAGCTTGTGTCGGTGCCTATGCTGGGTATGGTGCGGTAGCTGGTGCTAGTGCAGGAGATTGTGCCACTAATTGTAGAGGGGCTGGTGCAGGAGCCAGAAGGCCCAGAACCGTGCTAGCGCTAGCAGCTTGATGCTAGATTCCTTCCGAGGGGTAGCTAAGATAACTGCAGGGATGGTAGAGGAAGATGAGATGTGTACAAGCAAAATGGTCTCTTATACAATAGTTAATCACAAGACAGTGATCATAGGATATGATGAGTATACAAGCAAATAAAGTTACTACCTCCATTCTTTCTCCTTAGCTCAACAGGTGTCAGAGTAGGAACTAGGGCTAGTGCTAGTGTGGGTGCTAGCAACTTGATGCTGGTTACCTTCTAGGGGGTAGGTAAGGGGACTATAGGTGACATGGGTATACCCTATAGGTACTCAAGCTTGGTATATACAGCCTGAATACATAGAGGCCCACGGTGTCGCCAAGGCCCAAATGAAGAACTCGAGTAACCTACGGACTCTCGATTGCTTGAAGAACAAGAAGAAGCTAAAGATAGAAAGTTCAAAGGGGAAAACCCTAACCTGTAACCGACTCGACCTGCTACCCGAGACCTAGCCTATCTATATAAAGGCTAGGAGGGGGCGGCGAGGAAGACACATGCAACCCTAGTTTCCACAACCCTCGCTAGATTGCATCTGCGCACCATTGTAATCTTCGATTCCTTTGATAATTCCACGAGTAGACAAGCAGGAGTAGGGAACTCTACGAGGCCTGAACCTGTGTAAATCTTCGAGTCCCCTATGTCCTTGTTTGCTAGCCGATAGATGTCTCCAGCGCTCCCTCCTTCTCCAAAACCCAAGTCCATAACAATGGGCATTGATGAGTTAAACCCTCGTCAATTGGCGCCGTCTGTGGGAATTGGGAGTGCTGATGTTGCGGCTTCTTCGGCCCCATCAACCGCGATCTAAAACTCCGCAACAGCAGAGATTTGCCAGCTCTTCGGCGCGTTCGACTTCACCGTCCACACGCCAGCCACTCGCCCGACTTTCGAGTCCGTGGGTGACAGAATCAGCCTGGCGATCAGGAGCTTCCGCTTCCAAGTTGGTCAGATGGGCACGCTTCGCATGCCTGACCAGCCGACGGTGTTGTCGATTGCCCCAGCATCGTGGTTCCCTCCATCGATCGGCACCCTCAGTGAGCTCAATGCCCCGACAACAGTCGAGAACACAGTCAGCGACAGCAGTCATGACTCCGATCTGAGTGATCTGGCATTTGAAGATGGAGCCTACGGTTTAGGATCTGAAAGTTGCGGGAGCAGCAGCTTCCCCAATCACTTCATGTGCACCGTCATCAAAACGGGCGACACCTCTGCCAACCGTGACAACACGGGCAACCGTGGTAACGAAACCGACCCGCCTAACGGCGGCAACGTCACCCCCGTTAACAACGGAGGAGCAATCAAACCTCCAACCATAATAAACGAGCAAACCGGCGAACGCGTCGTGATCAAGCTCAACGAACAAGAGTGGGCTTGTTGCCACGATGCCTTACGAGGCAACCCTCTACCCTTCTAATCCCTGCAAGAACTGCTAATGGGCTACCATTGGCTCCTGAAGGAAGAATTCAAGCGCCAAGTGCAAAAAATCGTGCAACTCGAGGCACGCAAAAAGGCGGCAGACGAGTCGAGCCTTCGACGTGCTAGGCTCTCCTCCCACGGAGGATCCTCCTCAAAGGGCAACGAGTACCTCGCAAACAAGAGGCGATCTCGAATGGCCCATCTCACCGAGCAAGAATGCATAGAAGCTGCAAAGGTCCTCGACTTCAGCTCTATGGCAGTCGATACACGGGGTAACGTGGTCCCCAAGACGCCGCAGGCCGTGGTGACAGCAGCCACCATGTACCTCCTCAACAACCAACCGCCAGCTGGAGATTGCTGAGCCGCCATGCACCGATCTACGATTGCGGGCTTGGGACTAATCGAGGCTGCCCTCAACAAGGAACCAACACCGGAGCCAAAAAAAGTCAAAGCGCTACTCCTCGCCCTCGTCCAGCGATGACAGTCATGACCTTTCTCGATGCCGCCGCTCACGGCGACACGATCACGACTATGATGCGCGCGATGACCTCACGTAGCGCAAGATCGATAAATCAAGGGCGCGACATGCTCGGTCGACTGACTCAAAAGAGGAAGATGTGGAGCTCTGTCGCGCCAGATGCTTTAGCAGGGCCATCAGGCAAAAGCGAATGCCCAATGGGTTTAAAATCCCGTCGGAGAACCCAAAGTTTGACGGCCTACACGACCCGAAGATCTGGCTGGAGGACCACTTCTCCTCCATCAGGCTCCACGGTGACAGTCGAAGCATGGCCATGCAATGCTTCTAGCTACAGCTGCAAGGCGCCACCCGAGCATGGCTCAACAACCTCCCACGCGGATCCATTCGCAGTTGGGATGAGCTGGTTTACAGCTTCGTCCGCAACTTCAAGGGCACATACAAGCGGCATGCATCAATCGAAGAGCTGAGATGCTGCCAGCAAAGATCGGGCGAATCTCTACGCTCCTACATCCAAAGGTGGTCCATCATCAAGAACTCCACAGAGAACATCTCGGAGGATCGTGCGATTGACGCATTCAATGGTGGCGTCCGCCGCATAGAGCTCCGGGAGGAGCTGGGCCGTTCAAAGCCCAAGACCATCGACCACCTGATGGAAATCACAAATCGGTGAGCCGATGGAGAAGATTCGGTGAAGAATCGTGTTCACTCTGACAAGGAGGCAGAACTCGCGCGCAGACGCGACCGCCGAGACAAACGCCGCATGCGCATCTACGATGACCGCGACGATGTCAACATGGTCGCAGCTGGCTACGCCGACAGACGCGACGATAACCGCAACAGCGGATACCGCAGCGGCGGATACCGCGACTTCAGGAAAACCACGCAAGTGTGGCAACGCCGCAATCGTGATGAGGCACCCGCGACATCCATTGAAGACAAACTGTCCAGGCCATGTACGGTGCACTTCTACATTGACAAGCATGATGGAAAGAAGAAGTCCAGCCACCTCCTCAAGGACTGCTGCGAGTTCCTCAAACTACATGAGGGATTGGTTCGGATGAATTGCAACACAGTCGAAAGAGGCTATGGAGCCGCTCCAGGAACCGTGGCACATGGCGCTCCGCCACCACCACCCGGACTACCCCCAAACGCAGCTGCGCTGGATCAGCACCAGGGAGGCGAAGCATACCCACGATCCATGGGTACCACGATGATCCAAAAAGGACGCCCCTCTAACAGGGTGCAGAAGGCCATCACTCGCCAAGTCAACTTGGCCACAAACTCGCCACCCTCTACCACTGAGTACCTCAGCGGAAGCGAGTCCTGCATCACCTTCGACAAACGCGATCATCCGCCTCAAGTACCTCGTCCAGGCCATTGTCCCCTCGTACTCGAGGCGCAAATCAGAGGTTTCGACATGAGCCGCGTCTTCATGGACGGCGGAAGCGGCTGTTGGAGATATGCCCAAGAGGCAATAATAAAGTGGTTATTATTATATCTTTATGTTTATGATAAATGTTTACATCCCATGCTATAATTGTATTAATAGGAAACATTAATACTTGTGTGTTTTGTAAACATAAAAGAGTCCCTAGTAAGCCTCTTGTTAAACTAGCTTGTTGATTAATGGATGATCATGGTTTCCTGATCATGGGCATTGGATGTCGTTAATAATAAGATCATGTCATTAGGAGAATGATGTAATGGACACACACCCATAGTAAGCATAGCATAAGATCAAGTCATTAAGTTCGTTTTGCTACAAGCTTTTCAAATGCATAGTAACCTAATCCTTCGACCGTGAGGTTATGTTAATCACCATCACCGGATGGGTACTTTGATGACATCAAACGCCGTAGAATCGGGTGGTTATAAAGGTGACATTGGGTATTCTGAAAGTATGTGTTGAAGCGCATGGACCAAGATTGGGATTTATCCATCCATATGACGGATAGATATGCTCTGGGACCTCTCGGTGGAATGTCATCTAGTTAGCTTGCAAGCATGTGACTAGGTCACAAGGGATGACATATCACGAAACGAGTAAAGAGTACTTATCAGTAACGAGGTAGAACTAGGTATGGAGATACCGACGATCAAACCTCGGATAAGTAGAGTATCGCGTGACAAAGGGAATTGGTTTCGTATGTTAAATGGTTCTATCGATCACAGAGTCATCGTTGAGTATGTGGGAGTTGTTATGGATCTCCAGATCCCGCTAATGGTTATTGATCGGAGATGTGTCTCCATCATGTCTACATGTTCACGAACCGTAGGGTGACACACTTAAGGTTCGAAGTTGTTTTAAGTAGATATGGAATGTGCGTTGGAGACCGAATGTTGTTCAGAGTCTCGGATTGGATCCGGGACATCACGAGGAGATCCGGAATTGTACGGGGAATAAGATTCATATATTGGGGATCATTTTCTAAGTTAGGAAATGTTCCGGAGTATTTGTATGGGGATTCTAGAAGGTTTCGAAATGTTCCGGAAGGTTCTAGAAGATTTCTTGGAGTTTACTTGAAAACCAAGAAAGGGTCAAGGAATCCTTGTGGGGTAAGACAAGGATTCGTGGGGGAGTAGGACTCTCCCCCACCTCCTTGATCCACCGGCCAAGGGAGAGGGGAGTCCTACAAGGACTCCACCTCCCCATGGCGCCTCCCTCCTTTAAATAGAGGGGTGGAGGCACAAACCCCCTTGCCCCTTCTATTCTCTAGATCTCAAGTTGCCTCTCTCCTCCTCCTTCCCTCTGCTCTGGCTTAGGCGAAGCCCTGAAGAATTCTCTACTCCACCACCACCACCACACCGTCGTGCTGCTGGGATTCCGTGGAGAGATCTACTACCTCTACTGCTCGCTGGAACGGGGAGAGGAAGGTCTGCTTCGACTCCGCACGTGTGACCGACTTCAGAAGCGCTGCCGGAACGCGGCGCCGGAAGGATCGTCCACACGATCTTGAGATCGGCAAGTGATCGACTACATCAACCCCGAGATCCAATCTCGTAACGCTTTCGGATCTACGAGGGTTAGTACAGATCTATCTTGTTGCACATGTCTATTAGATTAGATCTTGGCTTTTATCTAGATTAGATCTGGGTTTTGTTCGTTCTTGCGGTAGAAATTTTTTGTTTTCCATGCTATGAACCCTTCAGTGGTATCAGAGTTGTGTCTATGCGTAGATCTGTTGCACGAGTAGAACATAATGGTTTTGTGGGCGTTGGTGCTCGTGTTGTCTTTTGATTTGTGTACTTTGCATCTTGCGGTATGGTGGGATGAAGCGGCCCGGGCTAACCTTACATGTCATCGCACGTGAGACTTGCTCCACAGTTGACGTGCAACTCGTATTGCACAAGTGGCTTTGCGGGTGTCTGTCTCTCCCATCATAGTATAGATCCAATTTACACTTTGCACTTGATAGCACTTGTATCAACGTTGTGGTTCAGTTTCATAGGTAAGATCCGTTCTTATTCGAAAGCCCCAAACCACGTAAAACATGCAAATAAAATTAGAGGCGTCTAACTTGTTTTTGCAAGGGTTTTGTGATGTGATATGGCCATCATGTGATTGTGATTATATTTGATGTATGCAATGATCCTTGTTGTAATATGGCAACCGGCAGGAGCGTAATGGTTGTCTTTAATTCTGTTAAGACCTGCGTGTCTATTCATCTTGTAATAGCTTTATTCCAAGTAGTTGTAATAGTTGCTAGTGATGATGGACAACCATGAAGCGGCGCCACTGACCTTGACGCAATGCTGGTGATGATGGAGATCATGTCCGTGCTTTGGAGATGGAGATCAAAGGCATAAGAAGAAAGGGCCATATCATATCACACTAATTATGAATTGCCTGTGATGTTAATCCTTTATGCATCTTGTATTGCTTAGATCACGACGGTAGCATTATAAGATGATCCCTCTCACTAAATATCAAGTAATAAAGTGTTCATCCTTAGTAGGCACCGCTGCTAAGACTCGTCGTTTCGAAGCATCTCGTGATGATCGGGTGTGATAGATTCTACGTGTGCATACGACGGGTGCAAGCCAGATTTGCACATGCGGATACTAAGGTTAACCTTGACGAGCCTAGCATGTACAGACATGGTCTCGGAACACGGAATACCGAAAGGTAAAGCATGAGTCATATGGATGATATGATGAACATGTTGATTGTTCGCCTTTAAAGCTACATCATCTCACGTGATGATTGGACTTGATGTAGTGGATTTGGTTCGTGTAATCACTAAAACAACTCGAGGGATGTTGTTTTGAGTGGGAGTTCATTTGTAATTTGGATTAGTCAAACTCAATTTATCATAAACACAATCAAAGTGAATTTGCATAGTTTGTTATAGTCATTGGCATCCGTTCACCACCTTACGCTTAGTTATAGTTGAGATAGTGGAACTATAGAAATTCTGGATATTTTCTTTACGAACTGGTATCGTATTGTTTTGAGTGTCAATCTAAAGTTTAAAAGTCTAGTTGCAAACTTTCAGCAAACTCCGTTTACTCTGTGAAGTTTAATAAACAGTATTAAATCAAGAGTAACAATTCCAGTGTTAGTATCTAATGTATCATGTTTGCCTCCATGATTCTTGATACTCAAAAGATTGTTTTTAATATCAATTTTATCTAAGAGATGAAAGCAATGTTTTAGAAACCATCATATGTGAAAGGTATTGCGATATCTAAAACAATGTATTGGTTACAACATGATAGAGTATATGTCCTCATATTTGATGAGAATTTGTGAAGGTTGGAGACGCTAGTCGTCCTAATCCTCCAAAAGATTTTGGAAAAGAAACATTATACTCGCAATTCACCTTTATAAGCTATAGTAGCTTGATCATGAAAATTGTCATGATAAGGATGAATAGAAGATGTAAGTAAAATGTTTACTACACTAAAAGATTACTAAAGAATGGAATTTTGAAAGAATGCCAAACATTTGATGAAGGTGATCCACTTCAAAGTGCAAGTTCAAAGGTATTAGTATTTGACTATACACACTTTGTACTATGTGTCATGTGAATGACACCACTATTGATGTTGATAGATTCTTTTAAAATAAAAGGAATTGTTGAAAGAGAATCTATAAAATATTTGGCAGAAAAGAAAAGATTGGAGATGTCCAACTTAGGTATATAGAAGATACATGTTATGGCTGTAAACCTTGGTTGTTAAACAATGTGGTTCTGCGGTATTGGATACCGAATTGGTTGGTATGAAGTGTCATACAGGACAACACAATTCATGAACTGCAATGGCCTAAGTAACTAGCAAGAGAATATGTGATGATGTTCATCGAAAACAAACAAAGGGTTGTTGTGTTGCTCGTTAACATCAAAGCTTGCCTTCAAGATTTGTTTCAATAATTGTTATTTTTCAGGTATTATGACGATAAAAGGTTGTTCAAATAATTACCGTATTCCATAATAGATGGATGATATACAAGTCTGGTTGGAGTAATAACGACCATAAAACTAATGCTAAAATGTCGCAAGACAAATGATTGAAAGATCACTTGCGAAGTAACATCGCCGTTTAAATTATATTGAAAGGGATACATGAAGAAACTCCATGTTGATGGATTTTTGGAGTCTTTGATTTTGATCAAATGACGCTTGTGATACTTTCCTGGAGATAATTAAAACTCCGTTCGTAGGCCAAAAGAGGAACGAACGACTAACTGATTGGAATTTTGTACATATTGATGTATATAGTTCATTATGTGTAGTCGTGGGCGATGGATTTCAACTTCATATGATTTCTCCAAAGATTTGAGTGACTATATGTATATACTTACTCAATAAGGAAGAAGTATGAAACATTTGAAAAATGTTCAAAGACTTTCAAGATGAAGTGGAAAATTATTGTAACAAGAAAATAAAAAAGTTTATGATTGGATCATAAAGATGTTTGAGTTAAAAGTTTAGCAACACACCTAAGATTTGAGGAATTGTTCCATGGATTTGCATTTCCCAAAACACCATAGGAGTATGGAGTGTTCAAGATATGTAATGAAACCTTGTTTGACATGGTAAGATCAAAGGTGTCATTTATAAAACTGCCATTATATTTTAAAGATTAAAGCTTTAGTGACTACCGCTTTTACACTGAAAAGAGCTCCATCGTGATCCGTTGAAATGACACCATATAAGTCATGGTTTGGGATAAAACCTAGGTTGTCCTTTCTTAAATTTTTGGTAAATGTTTACAACCAAAGTCGGATGAGCATGTCTTTGTAGGTTATTTCGAATAACCATTGGGTATTCCTCCATAACACCGAAGACAAAAAAAATTGTCGCTTAGAGTGTCGAGTTTCTTGAGAAGGAATTTTTGGTGAAAAGTTAAGTGGGAGGACAATAGAACTTTGACAAGGTTGTTGAACCTTGGCTAATATGTGCTGAGTTGCGTAGTGTCGGTAAGTGTCCCGGAGGCAGCAACAATGCTCATGGCTCACGTGCCTCAATGGATGTGGTCACGGGGATCTAAGTTCCTATTGAACCAAGTAGGTCGGGTAAGTAATCAAATTCCAAGATTTGAGAGTTAAATCATTGTTGTTTGACAATGATGAACCGACTACATGCAAATAATCAATGATGGGCCCTGACTTCGTTAAGTGGCTTGAAGCCATAAAATCTGTGATAATTCCATACACGAGAAATCAAGCTTTGAATTTGAAAGACCCTCTGGAAAGGTGCAAGACCTTACAGTCGTATATGGATCTATAAAGAAATAGACAAGGATGTTTCACATCTATGAAATAGTTGACATGTTGGAAAGAGTTTACGACAATGTTCAAGGAATTGACTATGATAAGATTTGATCTTTCATAGCGATATTTAGTCTAGACGGATTAATGTAGCAACCACTACATATATTTTGGTATATGGTAGTTGAACAAACAAAACAAGTTCTTCTAATAGAATGGTTACCTAGGACGTGTACATGACATGATCCAAAGGGTTTTGTTAATTCAAAGGATGCTAAAAGAGTATGCAAAACTTCAATGGTTGAAGTGAGCATCGCGGAGTTGGAATCTTCACCGTGATGAAACCGTTAAAGGTTTAATTTCATCAGAGACGATGAAGATGTTTGCATTTTGCAAGAAATTAAGTGGGAGCGCTAAGACATATTTCTAATACATTATGTGAAAGACATATTGTTGATTAGAAATGATGTATCTTTTATTGACACAGGTTAAGCATTTCATTTCGATGAAAGACTTAGGCATAACCCAAGAATTAGGCATCAATGTCTATATGGATAGATTGAGGCACTAATATGGTTTTGCCAAATGTACATAGATAAGATGTTGAATGAGTTCAATATGGAAACAACAAGAAAGGTTCTTGGCCTTGCGGAAAGGACTGAATCAAGATTCAAGTGTTTTGACACTTGGTGAAATCACAAGAATATTTTGATCAATCATTCTTTGAGATGTACACATCCAGATATGTCCTATGCTCTAAATGTTATGAGCATATACCAGAATGACTCATAATATGATCATTGGACAATAGTAGGGATATTCCTATGATCTTTGGAAGAACTAAGAATATATTATTTATATAGTGATGACAAATAGTTCATTGTAAATTGTTGCATTGATACTAGTTTTGTCACAAATTAAGTTTATCTCAATTTAAACTATGGGTGGCACAATGTAATGGAAAGGAAGTTCCATAACGGATTTGGTTGAGTACCAAAGTTAAAACATTGTGACAGATACTACAACAAAAGGCTAAGTATATGACTACTATTGTAGCAGCAAATGAGGGCATTTGCGTCAAGTAGTTTGTTATCAAACTAGGTGTGGTTCATAGCGGGATAATACTATGAAGATACATTGTATGACAATTGTATCAACATGATTTAATCCCAAGGAACTAAAGGTCTCACCAAAGGACCAAATTTATACAATGCCATCTCATTGGAGAATGAGTAATGCGTAGAGATGCAAGGACATGCAAATACACACGGACCTGGAAGTGTCAGATCCGAAAATTATGTTTACCACTAGCAATAGTGTCTATACAACACCAGAAAACCATAGGTGTTGAATGCACAAGTTTTTAACTAGATCATTGACTCTAGTGCAAGTGGGAGACTGTTGGAGATATACCCAAGAGGCAATAATAAAGTGGTTATTGTTATATCTTTATGTTTATGATAAATTTTTACATCCCATGCTATAATTGTATTAACAGGAAACATTAATACTTGTGTGTTTTGTAAACATAAAAGAGTCCCTAGTAAGCCTCTTGTTAAACTAGCTTGTTGATTAATGGATGATCATGGTTTCCTGATCATGGGCATTGGATGTCGTTAATAACAAGATCATGTCATTAGGAGAATGATGTAATGGACACACACCCATAGTAAGCATAGCATAAGATCAAGTCATTAAGTTCGTTTTGCTACAAGCTTTTCAAATGCATAGTAACCTAATCCTTCAACCATGAGGTTATGTTAATCACCATCACCGGATGGGTACTTTGATGACATCAAACGCTGCTTCGTAACTAGGTGGTTATAAAGGTGACATTGGGTATTCTAAAAGTATGTGTTGAAGCGCATGGACCAAGATTAGGATTTATCCATCCATATGACGGATAGATATGCTCTGGGCCCTCTCGGTGGAATGTCATCTAGTTAGCTTGCAAGCATGTGACTAGGTCACAAGGGATGACATATCACGGAATGAGTAAAGAGTACTTATCTATAACGAGGTAGAACTAGGTATGGAGATACCAACGATCAAACCTGGGGTAAGTAGAGTATCGCGTGACAAAGGGAATTGGTTTCGTGTGTTAAATGGTTCTATCGATCACAAAGTCATCATTGAGTATGTGGGAGCTGTTATGGATCTCCAGATCCCGTTAATGGTTATTGATCGGAGATGTGTCTCCATCATGTCTACATGTTCACGAACCGTAGGGTGACACACTTAAGGTTTGAAGTTGTTTTAAGTAGATATGGAATGTGCGTTGGAGACCAAATGTTGTTCGGAGTCTCGGATTGGATCCGGGACATCGCGAGGAGATCTGGAATTTTCTGGGGAATAAGATTCATATATTGGGGATCATTTTTTAAGTTAGGAAATGTTCCGGAGTATTTGTATGGGGATTCTGGAAGGTTTCAGAATGTTCCGGAAGGTTCTAGAAGATTTCTTGGAGTTTACTTGAAAACCAAGAAAGGATCAAGGAATCCTTGTGGGGTAAGACAAGGATTCGTGGGGGAGTAGGACTCTCCCCCCACCTCCTTGATCCGCCGGCCAAGGGAGAGGGGAGTCCTACAAGGACTCCACATCCCCATGGCGCCCCCCTCCTTTAAATAGAGGGGTGGAGGCACAAACCCCCTTGCCCCTTCTATTCTCTAGATCTCAAGTTGCCTCTCTCCTCCTCCTTCCCTCTGCTCTGGCTTAGGTGAAGCCCTGCAGAATTCTCTACTCCACCACCACCACACCATCGTGCTGCTGGGATTCCGTGGAGAGATCTACTACCTCCGCTGCTCGCTGGAACAGGGAGAGGAAGGTCTGCTTCGACTCCACATGTGTGACCGACTGCGGAAGCGCTGCCGGAACGCGGCGCCGGAAGGATCGTCCACATGATCTTGAGATCGGCAAGTGATCGACTACATCAACCCCGAGATCCAATCTCGTAACGCTTTGGGATCTACGAGGGTTAGTACAGATCTATCTCGTTGCACATGTCTAATAGATTAGATCTTGGCTTTTATCTAGATTAGATCTGGGTTTTGTTCGTTCTTGCGGTAGAAATTTTTTGTTTTCCATGCTACGAACCCTTCAGCGGCATCAACCTTATATTCGCGAGTACCTTGCGAGCAATGAGGATCCCTCTGACTTGTTTAGAATCCTCGGACACAACATTCCACGGCATCATCCTAGGAAAAGGCGTGTATCCCCTGGGAAAAATCAACCTCGACGTCATCTTCGGCACGCCAAAAAACTTTCGGCGCGAGCGCATCGACTTTGAGGTCATCGACTGGCCCTCACAGTACCACTGCATCCTCGGACGTGTCACGTTCGCTAGGTTCATGGCAGTGCCACACTACGCCTACCTGCAGATGAAAATGCCAGGTCCCAATGGCGTCATCACAGTCAACGGGAGCTTCGAGAGATCCGACAGTTGCGACAGGGAATTCAATAGAATTTCCCAGTCCTTCGGCACGCAGGAAGAACTCGCGAGACTAAAGGAGTCGACAGACAACAATCTGCCTCCCCTAAGTCAGCCAAGCTCGCCCGACCTATCTTTCGACTCATCGGTGCACACAAAGAAAGTGCAGGTCCACCCATCGGATCCCGCCAAGACAACCCTCATCGCCAACAACTTGAGTCCCGCATAGGAACTCGCGCTCATCGAATTCCTTAGTGAGCACTAGGAAATCTTCGCCTGGTGTCCAGCGGACATGCCAGGAGTTCCCAGGGAATTCGCCGAGCATGCACTCAATGTCAACCCAGACGCAAGACCAGTCAAGCAAACAATCCGGCGATTATCTGAGCCAAGAGCAAAGGCAGTCAGAATGGAGATCAACAGACTCCTCGATGCCAAATTCATACGCGAGATCAAGGAAAGTACTTGGCTTGCTAATACGGTTCTAGTACCAAAAAAGGACACGCATATCCTGCGGATGTGCGTGGAATTCACCTCTTTGAATAAGCACTGTCCAAAGGATCACTTCCCTTTACCGCGAATCGACCAGATCATCGACTCCACCGCGGGATGCGAGCGCCTCTGCTTCCTCGACGCCTACTCAGGCTATAATCGGATTCGAATGAAGGAGGAAGATCAAGAAAAAACAGTGTTTGCAACGCCCTTCGGTGTGTTCTACTACAACACAATGCCCTTCGGGCTAAAAAATGTGGGAGCCACCTACCAGTGGTGCATGCAGGCTTTCCTCAAGGATCAACTTGGTCGCAACATTCAAGTCTATGTCGACGACATAGTAATCAAGACCAAGGAGGTAGCCTCCCTAATCGAAGATTTACGCGAAACCTTCGCCAACCTCGACCGTTACCAGATCAAGCTCAATCCGGACAAATGCGCCTTCGGCGTACCATCTAGGCAACTACTTGGGTATCTCATCTCTGCGAGAGGAATCGAGGCAAACCCGAAGAAAATAAAAGCCATACTGGCCATGGAGAAGGCGAAAAACATAAGGGGCATCCAGCAGCTGGCTGGGCGAATCACGGCCCTCAGTCGATTCATCAGTTAGATGGGTGAAAAGGCACTGCCCTTCTACCAACTCCTCCGCAAAGCTGAAAAGTTTGAGTGGACCAACGAAGTGCAGGAAGCATTCGAAGACGTCAAGCGCCAGCTACCCACTTCACCAGTACTGGTGACCCCACGAGAAAGTGAACCGTTGTTACTATATATCTCCGCCACCAACCAGGTGGTCAGCACAGTGCTCGTGGTCGAATGAGCCAAGGAAAACAAGGTCCACGGGGTACAGTGCCCAGTCTACTACCTCAACGGGGTCCTCACACCAACAAAACAGCGGTACTCGCACTACCAGAAGCAGGCGTACGGCGTCTTCATGACCGCCCGGCGACTGCGCCACTACTTCCAGGAACACCCAATTGTGGTGGTCAACGACGCCCCGCTGGGGCATATCCTCAATAACCCCGACGCCATGGGCGAGTCGCGCTTTGGGGAATCGAATTGTCTCCACGAGACATCACATACGAAAAGCACGACGCAATCAAATCGCAAGTTCTCCCTGACTTCCTCGTGCACTAGATGGAGAACCAGCTTCCCGAAAAACCAGATATGTCCTACCTCTGGACAATGCACTTCGATGGATCCAAGCGGAAGGACGGATCAGGTGCATGTGTCATACTGACATCGTCCCAAGGGGACAAGCTGAAATATATCCTGCGAATGCAGTTCACCACCTCCAACAACGAAGCTGAATACGAGGCCCTGCTACACGGGATGAGGATGGTAAAAGCCTGCGGCGCCAAGAGGCTCATTATATACGGCGACTCCAAGTTGTTCGTCAACCAAACAATGCATGAGTGCGACGCATTGAACGACAACATGATCACCTACCACGACCTCTACAACACACTTGAAGGGGATTTCGACGGCTGCGAGCTGTGGCACATAGGACGCGAAAGCAATGAAGAGGCGGACACACTCGCCAACATAGGCTCTACCTGCGCCCCCATACCACCTAGGGTATTTCTCGAGCGCATCTGTGAATGCTCCATCAAGCCAAAGGCCACAGAGAAGAAAACAAGGCACAACAACGGACTCAGGGGCTCAACCGGCCAATGAGACAATGGCACTCGACGACCTGGAGCTGGATACGGGACTCGAAGGACCAATGAGCGTCATGATGATCGAGTCATCCTGGACTCAGCCGTACATCACGTACCTCCTCAGCAAAAGGCTACCGGACGATCTGACTGATGCACGACACATCACGCGACGATCCAAGGCATTCGCTGTTATCAATGGTGAACTATACAAGCGTAGCATCGTAGGAGTACTCCAACGATGCGTCTCCGCAGCGGAGGGAAGAGCTGTTCTCCTCGACATCCATGAGGGAACTTGCGGGCACCACGCTGGCAGTCGCACCCTCGTGGCCAAAGCTCTATGAGATAGATTCTACTGGCCTACGGCCATGCGCGATGCCAAGGACATCGTCCAGAAATGCAACGTGTGCCAGCGATTTGCGGACAAGCCGCACACACCTGGTGCAGAGCTTCGGCCAATTCCATTGGCCTGGCCCTTCGTGCAATGGGGACTCGACATGGTCGGCAAGCTCCCCAAGTCCTCACGAGGAGGCTACGTCTACCTCCTAGTCGCGGTCGACAAGTTCCCCAAGTGGATAGAGGCCATGCCAGTGACCAATCAATCAGGGCACAGCGCAGTCAAGTTCTTCAAATCCATCGTTTTCCGCTTCGGAGTGCCACACAGCATCATCACAGACAATGGGATGAATTTCACATCCAAGGAGTTCCAAGAATTCTACGAGAATCTGGGAATCAACATTAGCTACGCCTCGGTAGCGCATCCACAGACCAACGGTCAGGTCGAAAAGGCGAACGGGCTCGTCTGCAGGCATCAAGAAGTGACTCCTCCGACCACTCGAACAACCACGGGTTGCTGGCCAGACGAACTACAATCAGTACTTTGGAGCCTACGCACAACTCCAAATAGTGCTACAGGCTACACCCCATTCTTTATGGTGCACGGGGCTGAAGCGGTGCTACCCGCCGAGGTATGGTACAAAGCGTCGCGCGTGGTCGCTTACAGCGACCAGGAGTCAACCCTTGCACTCGAAGACTCTGTCGACCTCCTTGACGAGGCAAGGGAAATCGCCACGGAAAGATCAACGATCTACCAGCAGAACCTGTGCAACTACCATAGTAGGAGGCTATGCCCTAGATCCTTCGTCGAAGGTGACCTGGTCCTGCGACTGAAGCAGCATGGACATCTCAAGCTCGAGTCCCCCTGTGAGGGACCATACGTGATTACAGAAGTAATCCCAGGTGGCGCCTATCGCCTTCAAGATTTAGAGACGGGAGTCGCATACTCCAACCCCTGGAACGTCGCGCAGCTGCGACGCTTTTACCCTTAGTCGTTTTTACTTTTACATTACAAATAAGACTACTCAGCCAAGGCTACTTAGCCACACATTGTATTTCGTACTGTCCTGCGAATAAATAAAGCTAAGTGCCCCAAAACTCTGTGTTCTCCTTTATTTTTGCGCACCTTATTCACTCGGGGGCTGTGTCTCCCTACACACATCTACTCTACGAACTAAAACGCGATATCCCGAGTAGCTGGCACACAAATCGAAATCCTTGACACACATCAACCCAGTTGCAATGCACCTGACAGGTTGACAAGGGACTGAGATAAGCGCGTGGCCAGGCTAACGAAAAGGAATCGCATAGTGCAACGCACTCACGAAACATACATGCTAACAAGCTCTTTATACATCATCGACAATCAATTATACACAGCATATATACGAACTTTACAACATCGGTACACTTATGTGCAGGATACAAACTACGCTACTATTGCAACAAGAGAATGTTGGTTTGCTCTTTGAAGAAGTCGACGATCTCTTCTGCTGGGCGATCCACCGCCTGATAGTGCGGCACCATATTCCAAGAAGAACCCGCTGGTGGCGCAGGTGGTCCAGCCGCAATCGCCGTAACGTCTACATCGGGCCTATGCAGTCACACAATGTGTGAGAGCGGCCTTGGCACCAGCCACCAACTGCTGTCTTACACACTCGCGAACCGCAGTCAGGTCTTGGAACTTGGCAAGGAGGGCCAGCAGGCTCGATGGCGTAACATCTAGCGGAAACATCGTCCGATAAATGTTCTTCAAGCATGACTGCGACTTCTTCAGGAAGTGCAGCACTCGCGACGCACGATCCTGCAGGGTCGCTAGTGCGATTGCACGATCATGATCTACCTAGAAGTATCCACTCTCCTAAAGTTGCTCTTTTGTCAGATCATGCATGCGAATGGCAATCCTATCCTTCTTATCTTGCGGATGGCATGCGCTGACAACTATACAAAGCAATAACGGAAGTGTGAGGACAGCACACTATTGCGAGTGACTACAAGGAAAAGATAAGAGTAAGCAAGCTAACATTTAAATTGGTCGCCCAGCTGCGTCACCTCCCCCAACAGATATTGTTCTCGGGCGGTGGCCTTCTCTGCCTTCGATTTCCATACATCTGCATTACCACGGAGTACGGGCAATTCACGCTCCAACTGCTTCACGCGATCACGAAGTCGCGAGAGCAGAGACGCTTATCCACCCTTGAGCGCAACGGTGCCAAAGTATCATCAAGGGGTGGCGAATCCTGAGGTTCCCTCAAAGGATCACTTGATGTGCCCTATCACAAGCCAAGCAAGAAGCAATAAGAAGACCAAATCGATGCACAGACAAAAGATTCGAGTGCATTCAAGATTAGCAAAAAAAGTATCAGCAAATACACTCACCAAAGGCATGTTTTCGACAAAAGACATAGGCTATTCAACTATTACAAAGATACTGAGGAGCAACTGGTTTCTTCGACTTGGCCTTTGGCTTTGGGGGCCTCATCGAGTCCGTAGCGGTATCAGATGCCACTGACTTTCCTCCGGCCCCTAACGCCGCAGCCTTTGCCGCCTTCTTGGCTCGCTGCAGCTCCTCAGAGTACTTTGCAACTGTGTTGATCAGTTGTGGCCCATACTTGCCACAGGCAGTCACGAAAGGAGCAAAGACTACCTGCTGGCCGTCTACGCTAACGGGCATCGCGCTTGAGACCGCCACAGGATCAACTTTGACTCTGTGGGCCTGCACCATAGCGAGTGACATCGACGCACCAGCCGCACGGAGTGAGTTCTTGAAGCTCGCAGGGACGCCCCTAGCAAAAGAGTCCACCAGCTCGTCCATTTTCTCGATCAGCTCAGCCTTGGGCACCAGCTCTTCTCGGAGGCGACTGAGCACACCCTTGGCCTTGGAGAGCGTATCTTGAACGGTGGCACTGCGGTCCTCGACTGCCGACAGAGCACCCGCCAAGGCATCGTCACGACGGAGGGCCTAAGGGTCGAAGCTCAAACCGCCAGCATCTGTACAGAACCCACACATGGGCACGAAAGTCAGTGCCAACGACAAATTCGAAAAGAGAACAATGATGATATCCAAGCAAGGTACCTGAGAGGGCCTTGGCAATCGAGAAAAGCTGTTCTTCGAACAACTTCTCCCTAGCTGCGATGGAGGCACGCAGATCCTCTTCGCGCTTTTGTGCCTCGTCACGCGCCGCGATTGCCTCATCGCGGCTCTTCAGAGCCGCGGCGAGTGTCTTTTCCATGGTGGCGGCATTGCGTAGAAAGGCATTATGTTCAGCTATAAAACAAAACAAAAGGGATGGACTTTCAGTCGACTACATAACAACGATGCAGAAGAAGAAGAAGTCAAGAGCACTTACTTTCTACCACGCGATGGCGCGTATCCAGCATTGCTTGCTGGCGACCCATCGCAAGCACCTGATCCGCCAAGAAAGCGGCTTCCTTCATAAGGAGCTATCGCAAAAGGTAAAATAACAAAGGATCAACAGAAGCCATAAATAAAATCGACTGCAACATCAGAAGAAGAGATACTACACTTACATGATCCTCCAATGACTCCGAAGTCGATTGGTGTGTAGTCATCCGGGCAACCATTCGATGCTCACCATCGTGTGGAGAGCTGGATGAGTTATGCCCGGAGTGGGCCGTCAATGGAGGAGAAGGAGCACGCTCAACTTCTTTCTTGGCCCTGGAGGTCGCGACTCCAGATTCTTTTAAAAATTGGACGTCGCTAGAAGATGACGACGCCTGCTGACTACAAGACCAAACCAACATCAAGAAAGGGCAACTCCAAAAGAAGAACCAAAAGGGAAGACTCGAATACTTACCAATCAAACTTATCAAAGTCAAAGGTTGGATCCCCCGACTTTGACGACGACTCCTTCGGCAGCCGCATCTTCTTGCGAGAAGATGGTGCCATGGCACTCACAAGAATAGCAGGGATTGGCGACTCCGCACCAACGCCTGCACCTTCCGGAGTCGAAGGAGACGACGCATCAGAATCCTCGCTACACGAACGCTTGCGAGTATCCGGACTATCCGACTCGAGGGCTTCCTCCTCCGCATCAGATGGGACGGTCGACTCCGACTCTTCCTCTTCCAAGGCTTCACGAGGAATAACCCCCTCAGGAAGAGGGGGCATACAGGGTCACACCGCCCAATCCTGCATACAGACAATAATTTAGCACAAAGCCAAGACACAACAAAAGAAGCAATCGACAAAAAAAAGCTACTACGTAGCACAATTGTACCTCAGGAGGAGGGTTAGCAGCATCGAACGGAGGAATAACTGGTTCACTAGGGAGCACATCCTTGATGGTGTACTTGGTGACCAATCGCACCCTCTTGTCTACCTCACTCGCGGACATGCCATCGGCAGACACGCGAGTGACATCGTTAGCGCCAGCCCACTGAAACATGGGGTGGACTTTGGCCTGCAGGGGCTAGACGCGACGGCGCAGCCATGTGCGAATGAGGTCGCGACCTCCCTCCTCTTTGCCCATGCGACTCTCGAGGTCGCAGACGCGCTCGTACAGCACATTTGTCTCCGCGGACTCGCCGGGCATGATCACATTCTTCCAAGAGCGCCTCCTCTTGCACGGCATCGCGGGGTCGAAGGGCGCGAGTTCGAAGTGGTCTCCGTCGGCCTTCTGGTCGTGATCATAGAACCACTTGCCCCTCCACCCTTGGACAGACATCATCATCTTGATGTCCAAGTAAGTGGCGGATGGATCGACGTGGATACCGCAGCCGCCTACATCGTAGACTACAGAGCCAGATGCCGATTGACGCTTCAATTTGAAGAGGCGCTTGAAGAGTCTGAAATGCGGCTCGATTCCGAGCCAGCAATCGCAGAGGGTAATGTAGCAAGCTACGTGGAGGATGGAATTTGGGGACATCTAATGGATCTGGAACCCGTAAAAACAAAGAAGGCCCCTGAAGAAAGGATGCAGGGGCAACGAGAGGCCAGAATGATGAACGCTAGGAACATCACCCGAAAACCGGTAGGAGGAGCAGGGATTACCTCGCCGCCGGGGACACGCGCGTCGGCGACTACGGAGGATAAAACTCCGTCTTGGCGAAGAAGACGAAGCTCTGAGGACTTGATCACTGAGGGACGCCACGCGCCATTCGTGACGTGAGTGCCCGCGCCCTTCTTCTTTCTGCCGGCGGTGGTCTTTGGTGCCCAGCGGTGACCACCTTCTTCTTCGTCGCGCAGCGGCAATGAATCGGCCGTAGCACCTCCCTTTTTCTTCCCAATTCCGCAGCAACGATGTGACCGGAGGAAGTAGCTGGGAAATACACGGAGCTGGTCCAGTGCCGTGGAGGGAAAAAGAGCACAGAGAAGCAGAGGAGTAGCGGCAATGGCGATGGAGGCAAAGGATGAATGGAAGTAGATGTGAATTTTACCGTCACCGCATCGCTACTTAACCCCCTAGAAGATGCAATACAACGGCTCAGAAAAACCCTACCAGACGCGTGGCGTTCATCGTGCTCGACACGTGGAGGAGCTGAAGCACGAACCGTCCCCCACTACTCCCATTACGCGCAGAAATTGAGGAGGCACAGTTAAAATAAAGATTACGCACGCCCGGTCAAATCAGAGTCAGGGAATGGGACCCACCGCTCGTCACGTCCCGTCAAACTCGCTCACGCGGGAAATTGAGGTCATGAAATCATCAGCACTGACGTCATCAAAACTACGCAGCAGAAGACTTTGACTACTTTAGTCCTTTCTTGAGTCTTTGACTCCACAAAGCACTCGGGGGCTACTCCCATAGGGAGCGCTGGTCGTGCACCCTACGATTTTTTCTTTTTCTTTTGCAGGAACATGGACAATCAAAGCAAAACCAACCACTCGAAACACGGTTCGACTATGGACATGGGTTACTCCCATAGGGAGCGCCGGAAGCAAATTCGACTAAAACAAGCAAACAAAAGACGACAGTAGTCGCAAAAGTTCTTTAGTCCTTGCCTGAGTCTTCGACTCAACCAGGCACTCGGGGGCTACTCCCATAGGGAGCGCTGATCGTGCACCCTATGATTATTTGTACAAAGTACTGTGTGTTGATAACATCCACACTCGAAGCTTATGGCGACACCGCCTCATGACTTTCCCTACAAAGAGACTGCGTCTCCTGGGTCACCCGAATCGTGTCCGCGATGATAAAATTTCAGATGTCGCGCTTATAGCGTGAAGATAAGACCTGAATAAGGCCTGGCAACGCATTAGCTGCGCACTACCAGAAATATATCCGTGCCTACAGGTACGATGAACATGCCTTGACGGACGCGTCGAGTGCTCACACCCATACACTGGAATTCGACTCCTGTAAGACCTCCGCGGCTTGAGTCGAATTACACCAGCACTTCTCCGGATTCGAGCCTAGGGACTAGAGTTCGAGTAGATGGCGTTGTTTTACCCTAATGTAGTTAATTGATACCGATACATCAGTTAAATCAGGCATGCACATCAACAATCCCTATGACACAAACAGAGCAGTCGAAAAACATACTCAGTCATGCACTCGAAAGGCTTCATAAAGTCTCTAGTCGAATCTGCAATTCCACTGGACACTCGGGGGCTACTGACATGGGTATACCCTACAGGTACTCGAGCTTGGTATATACGTCCTGAATACATAGAGGCCCACGGTGTCGCCAAGGCCCAAATGAAGAACTCGGGTAACCTACGGACTCTCGATTGCTTAAAGAACAAGAAGAAGCTAAAGATAGAAAGTTCAAAGGGGAAAACCCTAACCTATAACCGACTCGACCTACTACCTGAGACCTAGCCTATCTATATAAAGGCTAGGAGGGGGCGGCGAGGAAGACACACGCAACCCTAGTTTCCAGAACCCTCGCTAGATTGCATCTGCACCATTGTAATCTTCGATTCCTTTGATAATTCCACGAGCAGACAAGTAGGTGTAGGGACCTCTACGAGGCCTGAACCTGGGTAAATCTTCGAGTCCCCTGTGTGCTTGTTTGCTAGCCGATAGATGTCTCTAGCTCTCCCTCCTTCTCCAAAACCCAAGTCCATAACAATGGGCATTGATGAGTTAAACCCTCGTCAGTAGGAGTGGTTAGATAGGCATATGAGATGTTTACAAGAAGAATGGTTTCTTATACAACAGTTACTCCTAGATAGAGATGAGAGTATACAAGCGAATTAAGTTGCTACCTCTATTCTTTCTCCTACTGAGGTCAACAAATGTTGTTGCAGGAACTAGGGACGGTGTCGGTGCCAGTAGCTTGATGTTGGCACCCTTTTGGGGTACATAAGGGGAAACGGACTGTAGAAGTGGTCAGGGTCATATGATGAGTAAAGACAATGGTGCAGAACAGTTAGTCACTATAAAATCATTAGAGATTGTGATGAGTACAGAAGAAAATTAATTAGTACTACCTTTGTTCTTGGTCCTTAGGTCAACAAGTGTACGATGGCATGCAAGTATCTGCCCAGGCTTGCTAAAATCAAATGTTACCCTGTCCCCCTACTTCATACCATTCTCACGAACATACTTGGACCAATCTCACCCACCCAAATAGGTGATAGCCTTCGTCTGGGAGACATCCATATCATATAGTTGTCGCATGCCTTTAGGGCCCTCGCTATACATAGTTAGAAACTTGTATTTTCTGAACATCTTGTTTATAATGGGGTGAGCGACACAAGGGACAAGCTTCATGAAAAAATTTATAGAGAAGTAAGACAACAACAAAAAAAGTGAGATACAAGATCTTACATCAAGTCGGTCTAAACCACTTGGAATCCATACCTGATACCATGGGTACCCTTTGTGAAGGGTGTCCATGCACCATTTTTCTTCCCTCTGCCTTTGGAAGGGCATACGGGGGCCCCTTTCAATCCACACGCTTGACAAGAGGACGGTAGCAGAAAGGGCTAAGCAGCTGGTGTGTGGTACTGATTGAAATTAAGTGGAAAGGTTAAATTATGTAAAGAGCAAGTAAATCTAATAATATAAGACAAAACCATTGCCTGTAAAACAAACATATTTGATTTTTGTGAACTTCTGATGAGCGTAAAGATATAGTACTAGCTGATAACAATAACACGGAAAATCATAACATGTGAAATTGTGGATTTCTAAATTATACCCACTTCTTAGAGATTCACTGCCCACCTGGGTACTGTGTTGGTGCTTCCTCATCATGTAGACGATGTCCGCTTTTGGTACGGGCATTAGCAATCTACTAGCCTCTATAGCAGCCTCAACCTTCACAGCATCACCTTCAATCTGCATAAATAGCAACAGAGCTCAACAGTTCAATATGGTACATAGTAGTCATATACTGACTGTATGAGACAGTTAGACAAATCTAGATCTGGATTCACGTAAACATGGTGCCAGAATTAATAAATTACACATATGTTTCTGAACATTTGATAAGCATGCATGACACCAAGTGGGTAATAATTAAATCAGATTGCACCCTGGTAATAAGGGTATTAAGAAAAAATACCTTTCTCTTTAAGTTGGGCCCTCCCAGCTGGTCAGTGGCCTTGCGCTTGTTTGGTGAGTAGTGGTACTGGCCGGATCCTGCAGCATGTGGGGGTACCATCTTGTTTGCTACACCTGGAGCACCACATATTCACAGGTATGTACCACCGTGCTACAGTAAATAAAGAAGAGAAGGTGTCACAGAGGCTTCCACAAAAACATGATGCAGACAGAGACAACTTTTAGCATAGAGATACATCCAAGTTGCAGCCAACCACTTTCAGCATTGGAAAGAATGGAAGAACACAGCGAATATACTGCTGCATTACCTTTTAGGAAACTTTTAAGGGAACTGACGAGACCACCCTATCTGTAGTGGCCGTGCATGCCACTGACCCATAGTTCTCCATACAGAATCTGATGCAAAATCCATTACATATTACGAGTACCAACTAAAGGTTATAGAAGTGAAGAACACCAAAATCGAACCCAACCAAATGCCCCATTCATGACAGTGGTGACCATGCCCCGATCCTGAATCCATACGAAATCAATACCCCCTCCCCCTAACCCCCCACCCCCACCCCCACCCAAATGACCCAATCGTCAGGGCAGAGGGAAAATATCCTGATTAGGTAATTCCGAGGTGAGCAATAAGCAAGAACTCCACAATCAAACCATACCGAATACTACTACTAGTACTAATAGTACCCCTAATGGCTCAACAAGAAAATTAAACAAAGCCGGATTTCGAGGTGAGAAAATACACCCACCTATTTCAACAAGAACTCACAAATCGGAGGTTGCACTTGTTCCAACAGTTTCTTGCTAGATGGGAGATAGCTAGTGGTGGTTTCTTGTCTTGTCATCGGTAGAAAGGCATGGGCAGGGGAGTAGTACTAGTAGTAGTAGGGCTGGGCAGTACACTTTTCCTATAGTAAGTATTTTTAAGTGGCAGTGGCGGGAACATTTTTGCCGGGAGAGGTTCCCAAATTTTCGATCCCAGCTATCATGTGGTGGCCTACAGATGTTTCAAGCGGGATCCACATCAAGGAGTGAGTTAAAGCGGGTCCCACATCAAGGGGGTGAGATAACTGAACAAGACAACCTCCTCCTTCCCTTGGTATTACTAATTCTCCCGGGTTCCTCTCCAAGGACCAAGAAAATCGCCCCTCTTCAAATCAAATTGATCCCAACTTATATATCCTTTTGCTGATTTAGCTCACGGAGCATTAAGGGAGGGGAAGGGTAGAAGAGGACAAGACGGTGGTAGTTGCAGCATAGGGCACCAGCGCTGGGGCCTCAAAAAGCATTTAGGAACCGATAAAAGCATAAGCTCGAATTTTAGACTAGAAACACACACAAACACACACATATATACTAATATACGGAATAGTTTCCAATTATAGTTCTGCTAACAAAGGCCTAGAAATCATAAGGTAGCTCCATATTACAGAACTACGATAGTAGTGAACCAATTATGGGATAGCTATACTCCCTAAGAGTTTTGCAGCTGGGCTAGTGGTCATGAGACTACCCCAACGGCACCAAAAGTACAACCCTAATGATCAGCAGCCCTGCATCAACTCCATCCAGAAGCAGTGTACCCGATCCATAGCCTCAGGTACAGGCTCATCAATGAATAGGTCATCGTCATTACCATCAAAGTCCTCTTTGTTTGTCTACTTCTGCGATTAGTAGATTAACATATATGTTTATAGAGAAACATCAAAGACACACAACCTGAACATTTGTCGTTCTACAGATATACCTTGTCATCTAGCATAGTGGTAGTACTAGAAATGAAACCTGTTTCATGCAGCTTGTGCTTTTTCTCTCCTCCCCCTTCTCCAAGTTGATCTAGATGCTCAGGAGCTACCTCTGTCAGTTGATCGAGTTGATCAACATCTGTTTCCCCTACCTGATCTTGATGATAAAGATGTGCTTCCCCTAGTTCATATGGAGGATCATATGGTTCACCATGAAATACCCATCTAACATATGTGCTTAGCATCCCAAATAAAAAATATGGTCTTCCACTATACTTTGAGGAAGCACCCTACGATTCACACACAACCGGCAGGGGAAATGAGCTCTAACAAACTCCATAAATCGTAGAACACCAAGGATATGTTTAGCGCTGCCTAATGGAGCAATCTCTATCCAAAATCTGCCCATGTGTTTAATTATGGCATACAAGGTTGGTTCTTATTAAAAGAAAAGCAAGAAACATATAGATGGAGTACAAAACTATATATGCCTATGCATTTTAGTAAACATATTGACATCAAAAATCATCGAAGGTATTTAAGAAGATAGATCGAGCACAAAATAAACTATGACCATGCAGGTTGAGGACAAATTAAACTATGTATTTGAGGAGGCAGATCGGGTGAAAGGGCAATAAAATGCCAACCAGATTGAGCTAGAGATAGAAGGACTACCGTGGGATCTACGTGGCCACCATTGCGTGTCAAGAACACCGACGGGTAGGGAAAGCTTCTTCATGCATGGTGGTGATGAGGAGCGGCCATGAGCGCGTCTGTTTTGTGGGCAAGGGGTGAGGGTCTAGGCGGTGAAGGGTGGAAGTTATTACACAACACGAAGGGGTTGGGAGGGATAACTTTGGAAATTCTGACCTACCCTGCTTTGGGCACCACCATATACGTGACCCACCTGCCAGTCACCATAGATCAAAATTGATCCAAAAGTTGCCAAAATACAAGTTTATGTTTTACAATGGAAACTAATGCACATAGCATTGCACTTTGCGAACGAATGGCTTTATTTCAACATATATTTAAGTTTGTCCCTAATTTTTTCAAAATGGGGCCAAATTTGGAATTTCGAAAACAAACTTCAAATTTGGAACTAGACATATTGGTTGATTTGCCAAGATACACCGATATACCAAATGTGGACACGCCAACATAAATTATGGCCATGACCTTGGTCACCTTTTTTTGGACGATGGTTGAAAATTTGAACCTGGCTCAGAAGCTAGAATTATGGGAAGTAGAGATTCCCATCGCTTGTTCAAAATTCGAACATTTTTCGCTAAACCAAGATAAAATCATTAAAATCAGCGAACCTGGCTCAGAAGCTTGAAAATTCATGGAACTTGGGCATTATCCGTCAATTTTTTTTATACTTTGTGAGAAAATTGGTGTGGTGAGATTTTGAACCACATATTGCCATGACCTTGGTCATCTTGTTTGAAAGCCATGAATGTTCATACATGGTATGCCATATTGTGAAACGGGTTTCTTCGAAATTTGTCAAGTTTTAGCATACTTTTTCATGGAAACTAGGCAGTGCACATAACAAAATACTCTGCGAAATAAAGACATTGCTTCAATTTATATATTTTTTATTTGGATTTTCCTTTCAAAAGGTCCCAAATTTGGATGCATTAGCATTCATATCAAGAAGTTGAGGGGTTGTTTGGTTAAGCTTATCTATCGCTTTTAGCTTTGTTTTATAAGCCACTTTAGATTTGGCTTTTGGCTTACACCATCGTTCAACTATGTCAGAGTAAAAGCTAAAAAAACAAAGCCAAAACATGTTCTTGGCTTTATAAGCCAAAAATCAAAAGCCAAAATTAGAGCCCAACCAAACAGCGCCTAAATCTCACGGAAATCTTGGTGTTTCTACCTTGTTTTAGTACTTGGGTACCTTCAATTATATTTAAAAAAATTTGACAAAGTAGGGAATCACCGACTTATAGATCAAAATTTTGAGATACTTTCATTAAATTGCGGTAACACCATTCTATTCCACGAATATAACCATAAAGTTTGAACATATTATTGAGAATTCACGGAATCCTAAACCATAAACTCTAAACCCCTAAACCCTAACCAAGCAGGTATCATGCACTTCTAAATCAAAATTTGAGATACTTTCGTTAAATTGGGTAACACCATTCTATTCCATGAATATAAGCATAAAGCTTGAACATTATTGAAAATTCCCGAAACCCCAATGATGGGGATATGCCGATCGGGGTATACCCAGAAGGCCGGTTCGACTGGCTTGGGACCATAGTGAGTGGCCATGCAAGCACGGCTACTAGAGGCCCAAAGTTGTAGATAGGCCTAGTCGGATTAGGTCAACTCCTCTGAAACATAAACTGATTTGGTTGTAATCCTGTAAACCCTAGTGAGGTACCCCTATATAAACCTCCCTAGGGTACTCTACATACTTACGTGCTATTAGCTACCCCCTCAAAGCGACTCGCTGCCAAGTCGCCGAGCTCACCGATCTTGTAATCCACTCTCCAGAAATATAGTCTAGCAGGAAGTAGGTCTTTACCCTATGGGGGGCCGAACCTGGGTAAACCCCTTGTCTTTGCTCCCAATCTCGCACCACAGATGGCGACTCGCTCTTGCCCCAAATCCTTTCAATCGCTACCCCTGTAGCGACTGTCATGGTCATTCCCACGATAGTGGCACCCATCGTGGGCCATGGTTAGTCAAGCCTGAGATCTGCGGTGAGACCCTACACCCCGGTCGACCGGCCAATCACCACTGGTCGCATGGTTGCTAGCGGCGGATTCCTCCAGATCCTGCCTAGAAGCTACATCCAGTCGTCGCGCCCGGTCACACATGGTGCGGTGATGCCGGTCAGCACCATCAACCTCTTCATCAGGTTCCTAGACGCCATCGACCCGGCGGAGATGGCAATCATCGTCGGATCGCCGCCACGCGATATGCTCTCGGAGGAGCAGGTCCGCTCCATCACCCAACTCGCCTCCGAGTATGACTCGGCTACCAACGATGCGGCCGGGGGTGACGCCGCCCTCCATGACAACGCCGACTCGGTGGCCCTGCCTTAGCCACCGAATCCATCATGGCTGCGTCACGCGAGGACTCCATCACGCTAGTCGCCAATGCTGAGGACTTTGAGGACCCCTCCATCCTAGGGCTCTTTGACTCCGATTCCGGGTCGGAGTCCCCTAACAAGGCGCAGACCAGATCCAACCGCTACAATGTCATCTACATGTGGATAGCATCATCACGCCACCAGATCCCTTCTCCACGCCCCTCCTGCTGACCACGACGGTGGCGGAAATCGAGGAGTACCACCAACAATTGGAGGTGGCCAAGATCAGGGAGAAGGCCGAGCGCGAGAAATTCAACCTCGACTGGAGCTCCACCACCACCCTGCCGCTCGCCTCCTCCGGAGCAGCCGTGGATCCTGATCTCCCCACAAGTGCGCGACTCCAATGGTCTCCCGCTCTACTCCACCCCGATGGACAATGTCATCGCGGGACAAGCTGCAGCCACCAATCTCAACATCACGGGAGAGGGCGTGTTGCAGGTCAAGTACGCCTAGGCCCTACTCTCCAGGGCCATCGAGCAGCAAATTGCGGGAGTCGACCTACGATAGCGAATGTAATCCCGCTCATCCGACAGTCGTGCAGCCTCAAGAAGCCGTCTGATGGTTGCCAACACTGTCAACTGTTCCCCGCCCGAGCCCCAACAAATCCAACCTCGGGCGGCAAACCCCACACTCTCCACCAACGAGCCGCGACCCGTGAACAACACAATAACCGCCAACGGTCAGCCTATCGATGTGCGAACCCACATCCTCAACAACCAAACCTGGCGTGCTCGCTAGCCAAACGACTTGAGGAATACCCTCAACAACCGCGGTGAGCCCGAACTAAGGGGATCCCTCAGCCGACTCGGCCCGAAATGCTTAGGAACAATGATCTGAGGTGAGAAGTATCCCTCCACCTTCAAAGCACCGAAGGACATCGAGAAGTATGACCCCACGTATGATCCAGCGGTGTGGATCGACACGTACCTCATGTCAATGAGGATCACCGGCCACACAGACCTACTCGCCGCTCGCTACCTCCCCCTGATGATGTAGGGAGTGACTCGCTAATGGATCAACACGTTCCCCGAGAATAGCATTGACTCATGGGAGGACATGCGAGACGCCTTTGTCAGGCACTTCGAGGACTCCTACACCCGCGCCACCACCATCGAGGACCTAGAGTGCTGCATCCCGGGACCACGCGAGTCGACTCGTCACTGGGTCCAATAGTGGCAAGACCTTTGGATCAACGCCTCCATCATCCACCCGGACATGGCAATCCACTACTTCAAGAACGCATGTCGGTACGAACCTCTGGTCGCCAAGATCAAGAGGGTCTATCGGACGCTTGATAACATCCTCGACCTACTCGAGATTGCCAACCGCTACGCGGAGGAGGACCCCAACTAAGACTCAAACGACAAGTTGGGTGGGAGATGCCGCTCGGGCGGCCATGACAACGGTAGACAACGCGAGCTGCGCTATAGCAGTACTCGCCTCACCGACAAGCACCGTGGTGAGGGAAAAGTTGACTTCATCGCCAACGCCAACTACGGGCAGCACGACCCCAAGAACTACCGCCACGATGGTGGTAACTACCGTGACAATGGCAACTACCGTGCCAACAATGCGGCAAGACCAAAATCCGACCCCGCCTCCCTGCTCAACCAACCCTATGTCTATCACAGCAGGGAGGGCGACCTCGTCCTATGACTCATCCAGGACAAGAAGGGCATGCACAAGCTCTCCCCCATGGGAGTGGCCATTCCCCATAGGGCGAGTCCTAGGCAACAACGCCTACTACCGCATCGACATACGAGGTGACGGCCAGCCCAACGTCGAGAGGCCATGGAATGCGAATCTCCTCCACAAGTTCTATACGTAGAACTTAAACTTCTACCCAGCTATTCCAATGATGGAATACAAATATTGTCCGCACAAATTGTGTCAATCGCCTTTCGTTGTGCCAATCACACTCGTACAAAAGAAAAAAAATGCTAAACCATGGTAGTCAACCCTTGGACGAGCGATTGGCACAACTAGGTAGTGCGGCCCAAGAGCACCGAAAATAATTCGGGTCTTGCACCATCCACAAAAATGCTAACCCGGAGCCACCATCAGAGTCGCCTAGCTCGAATGGCTCGCCGAACCAAGACAACCGCCCGTGCTTCCTATAGCACCTCGTCCTCCTCATCCTGTACACAGCGACTCGAAAGGTTAAGTACCACGCTTAGGGACTCGTTCCAAAAAGAACTTGCAAGCGGCTCGGGAAAACACCAAATGTGAGAGTGTGTCATGGACTCGCCGTGCGACTGGCTTTCCGAGCTAGGAGGAGAGACATGCTACAAACAGCAACCCCATGTCCTTACCTATCTTGGACATATGACTCGAACAGTTAAGTACCACGCTCGGGGACTCGTCAAACATGAACCCGCTCGCGTTCAGGGAAAAACACTAAGTATGGAGTACCCCTTGGGGTCGCCACACGACTGGCTCCACGTGCCACAGAAAGTTGACCTAAGCTACCTGAACAACTTCCAACAACCGTCGATAATGCTAAATACACATGCGAGACTAATACCCAATGGCTAAATGCACTCGGGGACTCGCACGAGTCAAAACATAAACAAATAAAATCAAACAAGTGGTTAACTCTGTGATTCGATACGAGTCGACTAGTACATGATTACGTGACAAAATATACAGTTCACTAGCAAAATATTGTACAAAAGGCCAGTCGCCACATGAAACTACATTACAGTTTAACCCCTTATTCTGCAGGCTTCAACAAGGAGGCACCATCCGCACCCTTGGCCCTCACAAAGGGCTTCCACGGGTTCGGCGGATAAGTCATCACTGACTTCACGATCGATGACTAGAACGACCGCTCTAACCGAAGGTCGCGATGCGTCGACTCTGCATCGTTTGGAGCCACTCGCATCTCCTGGTAGGGCAAGAGGTTGCCCATCGCCAACACACACTCCACGGACAGAGCGGCCTTCACGCTTAGAGCAAGAACCTACACGACCTCCACCTTGCCAGTTGCCGAGGGATACCCGCTGGTGACGTCGTCAAGGTCAAAATCCTCTGGGAAATGGGTGAGCCCAAGGCTCAACGCCATGGTAGCTCCGCGTTGGAACGCGGACCGCACCATCCACTCGACAACCACATGCACCTCCTCGAGGTACCACCACACCTCCGTCAACCCCCCGGAAATTCCCTCGGTGGGAGAGACGCCCTGGAGAACAGCTTGGATGCACATCGCCGACGCTGTTGCTACATTCAGCACCACCGTCACGCACTGCTCGGTGTTGAATGTTTGGACGATGGGGTCTCCTTGGCCTACAACATTTGCACATCGTCAGCGAGTCAAGCTCTAGCAGCATAAACGCTTGGAGACTCCCCTGCTTAGGGACTCAGTCGTACAATGATGCGCTACTCGCAAATCAAAAAACATAATTGGAGGGCATACCAAGAAGCTTGGGGCAATTCTCCATGACGAAGTTCTCTAGGGCAGAGAACTTGCCCTGCAGCTCCACGATGATGGAGTCAGATGCCTTGCACTCCTCTTCCGCCACTAAAACTATGGCCTTCACCCTCTCCTCGGAGGAAACCATCGCTGACTTTGCCGACTCCAATTCCTCCGCCAACGCCTTGGCCTTCTCCTCCACTGTGGTCGCAGCAACCTTCGCAGCATCCAAGTCAGCGGCAGGCACATAACCCTCGCAAGCCTTGGCGAGTGTGGCTGCATGGTTGTCTATAGTCAAGAAACATTCAGTTAATACAGACACAGTTACAAGATTCCAAAAGCACGATAAGATTCAGACTCACCTGCGGTGGCTTGGAGGAGTCGATTGCTCTCCTGGGCGGCTTGCAAGTCGTGCTCCATGCGCTCCAGTGTGGCTCGCCATTCCATGGACTCGCACTGCATGATAAAAACAAATCACATAAGACTCGACTCGCTACTTCCTACCAACTCGATCCTCGGGAACTAGAGGACCAGCAAAATTCAACAAGTATCTAATCGCTAATATTTAGCGACCAGACCCTCGGGGACTGGACATACCTAGAGTGCTTCAGCGAGCATGCGGTGGAGGTCCAGTGCATCCATCGAAGGCATCGAAAACACCCTGCAAACATGATGTTGCCCGAAGGTGCTGTCGATCACCTCAGCGACTGATGGTGATCGGGTTTCAGTCGCCGCGACTGAGGCCATCGCCATGAACTACGGGAAGGTCACGGTTGCCACCCTGGGCACGTCGGTCGCTGGTGCAGGCGCCCCTGGAGGAACAACGACCTTGGCTGGCTCTGCCCGATGGTTGCTTCCCCCTCCGACGCAATCGCGGCCTCGCCCTCCTTCGAGCCCGGATCATCCGCCTCAGCCGACTCGGTCTTCTTCTTCTTCACGCCCCTGTCTGATGCATGGGCGGTTTCTCCTTCCTCTTCTTGGGAGCATCTCCCCCAGACTCGGTGCTAGTTGGTGGAACCTTGGCCATTGTGGGGCGATTGATTTTCTGGGGGGCGCCCCTACAAGACCACGATGGTTAGCGACTAAAGAGATTCAGAGCAAGAAAATGCGAATAAGAAAATGGATCAAAAGTACTCACTTGGCGACCGGAATGAAGCACAGGCCCGTACTGATTTGCGCAGGATTCTCCAGATCGGCCCCTAGTCAGGACCCTCTCCAGCAAGCTCAGTTGCCGCTTCGTCATGAGCTTCTTTATCAACTTGGTTCCTGATGCGGGAACCTCTGGCTCCTTCGACAGCGGCGCCTCTTCCGCTTCCTTCACCGGTGGAGCCGCTAACCCCGCGTCCGCCTGAACTTCCAGCTCCGGCATAGTCGAAGCGTCAGGCCCCTTGGCCACAACCGGGGCCTCGGTGACCACATCCGCAGCCTTCGGCTCCATCGCTGGAGCAGGGTCCTTTGGCGCCTTCGCCACATCCATGGCCTCTTCATCGTTGGATTCGCCCTCCGACTCTCGAACGTGGCCACTGCCTTGGCCGGCAATTTCGTCGGTGGCCTCGTCTTTGGAGCTGGCATGGCCAGCGTGGGCACCCTCTGAGAGCTGTGCTCATCAACGAGATCCACGTCACCGTCGAAGTCATCAAGGCTCCGTCTGGCCTCGACGTCATGCCTCTTCTGGCCGCGGGTCTTCCGAGCTGCGGAGGAGGGCTCCCGCGCCTCCATGATGTCCTCCTCGCTTACGGAGCCCTCTCCCTCTTCTTCGAGCTCCTCGAGAACTTCCTCATCGAGTGGAGGAAGCCAATTCTCAAGAACCTGGAAAAGCTGAAAACAAAGGGGATCGACGACTGCAAAAACCATGAATATGTAACCACGAATGAGAAAGACAAGAAATTTTTATCGGAGGAGCCTTTCGTTTCCTAGCAGTGTATGGAGCCAACCCGGCCTTGTTCCCGATGAAATCCGCATTGTTGATCTTCTTTAGAGCAGCGATGTAGTCCTCGGACTCCCACACCTTGCTGCTCGATCGTGTCGTGTCCTTCGTCCCGGTGTACTGGTACATCCAGTGGGCTCAGGTGGTCAAAGGGACAATCGCCGCCCGAGCCAGCAATTGTATAAATTGATGTTCTCTATGCCCTCCTCCTCCAACTCTCTCATCTGGGACAGCATCTCGTCCACGGCCATCTTCTGGTCATCGAGGAGCTTATTCGCGGACTACCAGCGCGGCTTGCTCCTTTCGGCGGTATACATCAGCAGCGACACCTCGCCGGAGGTGGACGATTCCTTCATAAAGAACCAGAATTTTTTCCACTCGCTCGCTGCTTTCTTTGGCAGTTGCAGCTTCAGGAACTTGGCTTTGGGCTTCAGCTGGAAGGTGACACCGCCCGCTGCCAAGATGGGGCTGCCCTTCCCTTCACGACTGACGCGGCCAAGAACAACTCCAGCCAAATGGGGAGTAGGGGTGGCACCCCAGGTAACACTCGTAGAATGCGACAAAGATGGTGAGTTGCTTGACGATGTGAGGCCCTAGGTCGTAGGGCTTGATGGCATAGTAGGCGCAGAAGTGGCGAAAGAAGATTGAGGTTGGGAACCCCAATCCCCGCTCCAGATGACCGAGGAAGCAGATGAACTCCCCTGGTCACGGATTCGTCTCGGTCTCCGGGGGGATTCACCAATTCCCCTTGTAGAGAATTCTGGCGTCCTAGAACGATTTTAGGACGGCCGTGGTGCATTTTGATTTGCCCCACGGATCTTTCATGGGTGCCATCAAAAAGAAAAGAAGGTCTCCTGGTCTAGAAATTCTAGATCAGAAGTGGCTCTAGAGACTGAAAATGAACGGGGGCAGAGAAATGTGAGGAATGCATGCGTTTTCCTCTGCCAGTCTCCTTATAAAGCGGTGCTACTCGATAATTTCAGGATAGACATTACTTCGCGGTAAATCCGCCAAAGTTACCATTGGATTTACCTGGCGGCTAGTTTGACCAAACTGATGGTCCAACTTCGACCAAATTGGTCATTCGATTCGCTTACTCACTCGCCCATTCCAATCGCTTGGGCGAGGCGACTCGAGCTATCTTTTACTCGCCAAAGCAGCGACTGAAGACACAGTTGACTTCTCCCTTCATTGGAGGAGTCTGCCACCGATTCGACTGGGCGCCTCCCCGGACTCGCCTACTCCGACTACCAAATTGACACCCCTGCCGAACCCCCATCACACTTGGGGACTACTGATGGGGATATGTCGACCGGGGTATACCCAGAAGGCCGGTTCGACTGGCTTGGGCCCATAGCGAGTGGGCCTACAAGCACGACTACTGGAATGCGACTAAGGAAGAAGCCTATTGACTAGAAGTTGGAGGCCCAAAGTTGTACATAGGCCTAGTCGGATTAGGTCAACTCCTCCAAAACCTAAACTAATTCGGTTGTAATCATGTAAACCCTTACGAGGTACCATATATAAACATTGCTAGGGTATTCTACATACTTACGTGCTATTAGCTACCCCCTCAAAGTGACTCGCTATCTAGCCGCCGAGCTCACCGATCTTGTAATCCACTCTCCAGAAATACAATCTAGCAGGAAGTAGGTATTTACCCTAGAGGGGCTGAACATGGGTAAACCCCTTGTATTTGCTCCCAATCTCGCACTACGGATGGCGACTCGCTCTTGCCCCAAATCCTTTCAATCGCTACCCCTGGTAGTGACTGCCGTGGTCATTCCCACGGCACCTGAACCCTAGCTAAACCCCTGAAACCGAAACCCTAAACCCTTATACCTTAAAACCTGACCAAGTATGTAGCATGCACTTATAGATCAAAATTTGAGATACTTTCATTAAATTAGGTAATGCCATTATATTTGACGAATATAAGCATAAATACTGAGCATTATAGAAAATTCCCTAAACCCTAAAACGCTCAACCCAAAAACCCCAACCAAGCCGGTGGCATGCACTCATAGATAAAAATTTGAGATACTTTCATTAAATCAGGTAATGCCATTCCATTCGACGAATATAAGCATAAATCCTGAGCATTACCAAAAATTCGCTAAACCCTAAACAACCCATAAAACTAAACCGTAAAACCCTAAACCCTCGACCCAGAAACCCTAACCAAGCAGGTACCATGCACTTGTAGATCAAAATTTGAGATACTTTCACTAAATTGCGGTAACGCCATTATATTCCACGAATATAAGCATAAATCTTGAACATTATTGAAAATTCCTGAAACCCTAAACCCCTCAAACCCGAACCCTAAACCCTTACCAAGCATGTATCATGCACTTATATATCAAAATATGATATACTTTCGTTAAATTGGTAACGCCATTCTATTCGACAAATATAAGCATAAATCTTAAGCATTATCGAAAATTACCTAAACCCTAAACAACCAGTAAAACCTAAACCCTAATAAACCCTAAACCCTCAAGCCATAAACCCTGACCAAGCAGGTATCATGCACTTATAGATCAAAATTTCAGATACTTTCAATGAATTAGGTAACACCATTCTATTCGACGAATATAAGCATAAAGCTTGAGCATTATTGAAAATTCACTAAACCCCCTAAACCCTATACAATCCATAAAGCCTAAACAGAAAAACCCTAAACCCTCAACCCATAAACCCTAAGCAAGCAGGTACTATGCACTTATAGATCAAAATCTAACTTACTTTCATTAAATTGCGGTAACGCCATTCTATTCCACGAATACAACCATAAAGCCTAAACATTATTGAAAATGCCCTAAACCCTAAAACCCTAAACCCTCAACCCCTAAACGACCCTGCAAATGAGGTATCATGCACTTGTAGATCAAAATTCCAGATATACTTTCATCAAATTATGCTAAAGCCATTCCATTCCATGAATATAAGCATAAAGCAGCTTGAACATTATTGAAAATTCCCGAAAAACCTAAACCCTAAAACCCTCATCCCTTCAACCCCTTACCAAGCAGGTATCATGCACTTATAGATCAAAATCCGAGATACTTTCATTAAATTGCGATAACTCCATTCTATTCCACGAATATATATAAGCATATATATAAAGCTTGAACATTATTATTGAAAATTCCCTAAACCCTAAAACCTAGACAACCCTAAACCCTAAAATCCTAAACCCTCAATCCTGAACCCCAAACCCTAAGTACCAAACCTTAAACTCCTAAACCCTAAACCCTCAAATCCTAAACCATATACCATAAACCATAAACCCCTAAACCCTCAACCCAAAAAACTGAACCCTAAACCCCAGGCTATATATATCTTGTGTGAAAACAAGGGCAATGGGATTTTGAGCCATACTTATTTGTAGTTTATTCATGACAAAAGCCATTGTCGTTGCTTGAAAAATTGAAAATAACTTCAAATTCGGAAGCTTCCTTTGTAAATAATATTTTAAATGCCAATAATACGCACCAATCTACCAAATACGAACATGTTGTTATAAACTATAACAAAGATATGGCCATGACCTTGGTCATTTGGTTTGAAAGCCATGCATATCCATACATGGTACGCCATATATCGTATGACAAAATTAAAGCCATTATTATCGAGTGGGGCTTTTGATACGTTGCTAACTTATCCATAATTTTTGATGTTCCATGCTAGGTTTTTATCTACTTTCTTATGTTTTGTTCCAACTTTGGAGTACTTTTTATACACTTTCTTGGACTAACCTATTAACAAGATGCCACAGTGCCAGCTGCCTGTTTTCTGCTGTTTTTGGTTCTAGGAAAGTCAGAAAATGAATATTCTCAGAATTGGACGGGACAAAAGCCAAACTCAGTTTTTCACCGAGGGGGACATGGAGCCAGAATACGAGACGGAGAGGGGCCAGAGGGCCACCACACCACCTGGCCGTGCGGGCCAGGCCTGGCCGCGCCAGGGGGTGGTGTGGCCGCCTAGGGCACCCCCTCGGCCTCCCCTTCCGACTATAAGATGCCTTTGATACAAAAACCCTAAGGACCCCGATCAAAATTTCACGAAAGCGTCTGTAGCCGCCGTCATCTCCATGCCTAGATCAGGAGGGATCTGAAGCTCTTCCTGGCACCCTACCAGAGGAGAGAATTCACCCTAGAGGCCTTCTTCATCACCATGCAAGCCTCCGGTGTGATGCGTGAGTAGTTCATCCTTGGACTAAGGGTCCATGTAGTAGCTAGATGCCTGGTTCTTCTCCTTTGTGCTATCATGTTTAGATCTTGTGAGCTCCGTTCATGATAAAGATCATCTATTTGTAATCCTACATGTTGTGTTTGCGGGGATCCGATGGATATTGAGATGCTATTTCAGATTGATTATTGATTCTATCATGTCTTTGTTATTTGTGATCTTGCATGCTTTCCGTTGTTAGTAGCTATCTTGGCCAAGTAGATGCTAGCAACTCCAAGAGTTAGTATTTATGCTCGATAGTGGGTTCATGCCTCTAGTAATCTGGGGAAATGACAGAAATCTCTAAGGTACTAGATGTGTTGTTGCTACTAGGGAGAAAACAGCAATCATTTGTTCATAGAACAATCATATTGTTTACTTTACATGCAATGCATAATGCAATTATCTGTTGGTTGCAACTTAATACTGGAGGGGGTTCGAATGATAACCTGAAGGTGGATTATTAGTCATAGATGAAGTTGGATTACGGTCTATGTATAATGTTGTAATGCCCAATCAAATCTCATAGGAGTCAATATGATTAGTATATGCATGTATGCTTTCTCGATGTTTGTCAATTGCCCCGCTGTAATTTGTTCACCCAACATGTCATCTATCTTAAGGAGAACCACCACTAGTGAACTATGGACCCCGGTCATTTCTTTTACCATCAATCTACCACTGTTTACAGTTTTCTGTTTACTTTCTGCAAGCTTTTACTTTCTTCCACACAATACGTTTAATCCTTTGTTTTCAGCAAAACCGGTGAGATTGACAACCTCACTATAAGTTGGGGGCAAAGTTCTGTGGTTGTGTTGTGCAGGATTCCAAGTTGGCAACAACACCTTGGAGGTGTTTCGTTGCTCCTACTGGTTCGATAACCTTGGTTTCATAACTGAGGGAAAACTTGCTGCTGTGCTCATCATACCTTCCTCTTGGGGTTCCCCAACGAGCTCGATATATTTTGGGTCATCAAGCTATTTTTCTGGCGCCGTTGCCGGGGAGTCAAGGACATCTTCACAAGGGGAGTCACTCATAACCAATCTCTTTACTTTGTTTTTTTGTTTTTCTTAGTTTATTTCTGCTTTGTTTGCTTGTTCTTTTTATCAAAAATATTAAAAAAATAGTTCCTACTATAGTTGTTATTTTCGTTGGTCTGTTATTGTCTTTCTTTATCATGCTTTCTATCAATGGTTGGTTTCTTTGAAACTGAATCTAATTGGCAAGGTGGTTTCTCGAAAGAACAAAAATATTATTATAAGGAACACCGCTTGTCACAAAAAGGGAAACACTTATGGGAACAAATTGATAAATTGTATACCATTGCTAGAAACGTGTGCTCTACTTATAATGTTACTTATTGCTTTGATAAATCTTGTTGCTGTAAGAGGTATAAGCACCTACCTTTTCAATGTGAGTATAATGATGATGTTACCATATCTTCTTATGTTAAGGGAAATTATGACTTTTATGATGTGGAATAAATTGAAGAATTTATTGCTTGGAAGGGTGCATTCGAACTAGCTTATTTGCTTGAAAATACTCATGATGCACCTTATAAATATGAGGTTTATGATATGCTTCAATTTTGCTTTGATAATTACAAGGAATAAAATGGCTATATTCTTCAATATCTTAATAGATGCTCTTTACCAGCAGAAGAGACTAATGCCTTGCAGGAGCCTATGGAAGAAGAAATTGTTAAAACTAGAAGCTCATTGGATGAAAAAGAGGAGGAGAGTGATGATCAAGAGGATAAAGAATGGATCTACCCATTCCTACCTTCTGATGAGAGTAACTCTTTAACCCTTAAAATATTTGATTGTCCCCATGCTTACTAAAGGAGGATGAATGTTATGTTCCTGAGGATTCTTTTGAAAATGTTTATAATAAAGCTCTAGTGTTTGTAGATCATGAAAAGCATGCTTTATGTGATAGTTATATTATTTAGTTTATTCATGAGGCTACTGAAAATTATTATGAGAGAGGAAAATATGGTTGTAGAAGTCATGGTACTACAACACCTCTCTATGTGCTGAAAGTTTTGAAGTTACTCTTGTTTTATCTTCCTATGCCTATCACTTTGTTCTTTGTGAATTTATTTGCATACAAGATTCCTATGCATAGGAAGAGGGTTAGACTTAAATGTGTTTTGAATTTGCTTCTTGATGCTCTCTTTTACTTCAATTCATATTTCCTATGTGAGCATCTTCTCAAACTATCATGCCTAACTTAAAGGAGTTAAAGAGAAGTACTTATTGGGAGATAACCCAAAAGTTTTAGATGAGTCTTGGAAGTTATTGCTTCAGTAATAACCGCTCCTTATCCTTTTTTATTTGGTTTTTGTGCCAAGAGTAACCTCTAATGAGAGAGAAGTAATGCTTGGGAAAGTTGCTGTCCTAAAACAGATTTTTGTTCTTCACCGTAAAAATTCATGTAAAATCTCTGTACGTCGTTTTGAGGCGTGAATTTTTGTGCTTTTGCCCCAGGTTGTTATCTAACTTTTGTTAGTTCAACACTTTTCTATTTGAGCAATAGAAAGGTCTTTGAAAATATTCGTCTTTACCTGTTGGTCTGTTTTGACAAATTTCTGCCATTATTTGCATTTGCTTCTTGTTGGTTCCTTTTTTAGTTCTTTTGGGGAATTGAGATTTTTGAGGGTAGTGATACAGTAGCTTGTGTTTTAATGGAAGTTTTATTGGTGTTGAAACTGAACCCAAAAACTTATTATCTTGAGTGCACTAATGTTGCTAATAAAGATTGTGTGAAGTTTTGTATGAAGGAAAAATTTTAGGTGTATGGAGAGAATGCTGTAATGAGATGAAGAATGGACTAAAGCTCAAGCTTGAGGATGCCATGCGTGTCACCCCAAGAAATATCCAAGAAGTACAAGCGTCAAAGCTTGGGGATGCCCAAGGTATCCCCTTCTTCATCAATAAAAATCCCAGGTTTCTTCCAAACACTTCATTTTTATTGTTTCATGCACAGTTGTGTTGTTCTTGGAGCGTCTTCTTTTTCGTTTTTGTTTTGGTTTTTCGTTTCCTTGGTTTTATTAGTTTGCTTGAATAAATTGGTTGGACCCCCTCTTTCATACATTAGTTTTCAAATATTTTGGTTTGGATTGGAAAAGAGTAGGAAAGTTCATGCTTAAGTGGTAAAGAGAGCATGTTTTTGACTGTGGATTATGCTTTGCCATGCCATGCTTGATATAGTTTTGGCTTTATGCTTAGTGATCTTTGCTGTAGCATGTATTATTATAAACAATTGAGATTGCTTAATGTGCCTTGGAAGGATCATGCGTTGTTTTAGCATATTAAAGCATAGTATTGTGGTATTCTCCTTTGATGCTTTATTTGGGTTGGCTTGGCGCATGCTCACACCATGTTATGACTATCCAAAGTCACCATAGCCTTGATGATCCTTTAGTTTTCGACTTGTAATATCACTTTATGCTTTAATCAATGATATTTTGTCGCTTTGCATGATTATGGCCATTATTGCTCTCTTAGTTGGTCGCTCCCAGTCTTTTGCTAGCCTCCGTAATCAAGTATGAGTTCCACTCGTGCATCCAACTCCTAAAACCAAGTTATTCCAAAGAGTCCACCATACCTACCTATTAGCATTTGCTATTCCAAGTATATTCATGCTTTTATCTACCTTTCGAATTAAATTTGTTATGTGAAAATTAGTGATTAAAGCTCTCACGAACTTGATGGCACACTTTACTTTTCTTGCCCTTAATAAACTTGAACCATTGTGTCATATTTGTTGTATATGCTTGAACTTATATGTTGGGGATTAGCAGAACCATGCTGTCATGGGGAACGCTTTCAACATTGCACTTGTACTTTGTACCTAGTTGATATCATGCTCTTTTGTCTATGGATGTCATCGATGTGAAATGAAAGGGGAGCTTGTAAGTCCATGGAGTTATGTATGTGTGTTAGAGAAACGCCTGGGCCGCTGGTCTAATCCATGTTGTCATGGTGGAAACCTGCAGTGTAACCATAATGAGCTGTCTATGAAGCATTCTTCTTATAAAAAAAGAGTCAGAGAAAAAAAGAGATATGAGAAAAGAGGAAAGAGAGAAAAAGCACCATTTTCCCATGGTAAATAAGAAGATTGCTGAGATGCTTGTTGTTTGCTTGCCTTGTCATTTTGATATGCGGATTCTTCCGTATCATCGGGCAAGGCGTACCCCGTTGGCGGTTCTCTATGATACACATGTACTTACGATGACAAGAACTTACCGGTGACTAAACTTGAGTAGCATGAGGAGCGACCCTCGTATTCAAGGGACATGAGATTTCCAACTTATACTTTGTCAAGCATATACTCCATAGTTTGTTCACTTTAACCTTAATCACTTCAAGATGCTTATGATAGGGGCAATAAGAGATGAAAGCCAATAAGTACCATAATTTTTGGAAGCTCTATATGAGACTTGAATCCCTGCTTCCTTCTATGAAGGCCTTTCTTTTACTTTTATGTTAAGTCTCCACCTTCTATCTTTATGCACCTACTTTGAGAGCATAGTGGCCATTCTTAGTTCTATGTGCATTGTCCCAAGATTTGTTGATTTATGCATAACTTGATATTGCTTGTTCTTAAACTACTTGTATCTAGTCACCCTTATAAACTTTGAAGGTGTCCTATGCATTTATATTTGCTACTCTATGAGGGACAAGCTGAATGCCACTATGCTATGTTTTCTTTATGTGAAACAAACAAACATCTTGCAAAGCATTGTTATTCATGAATCTTTTGTTCGTGCTTTTTCATGTTGCAACATAGTTGCTATGTTTTATTGCTAGAACTTTACCTTTCATGCTATGTTGAAGTACTTTGATCCCAGCTATCAATGTTTTACAAATACTTTGATCAAGTTTATAATGGTGCATGTCACCTCAAAAATTATTCTTTCTTTTTATCACTTACCAACTCAAGGACGAGCAGGAGTTAAGCTTGGGGATGTTGATACGTTGCTAACGTATCCATAATTTTTGATGTTCCATGCTTGGTTTTTATCTACTTTCTTATGTTTTGTTCCAACTATGGAGTAATTTTTATACTCTTTCTTGGACTAACCTATTAACAAGATGCCACAGTGCCAGCTGCCTATTTTCTGCTGTTTTTGGTTCCAGGAAAGTCAAAAAAAGAATATTCTCGGAATTGGACGGGACAAAGCCAATGTCAGTTTTTCACCGAGGGGGACACGAAGCAAGAATACGAGATGGAGAGGGGCCAGAGGGCCGCCACACCACCTGGTCGTGCAAGGGGGTGGTGTGGACGCCTAGGGCACCCCCTCGGCCTCCCCTTCTGACTATAAGATGCCTCCATTACAGAAACCCTAAGGACCCTGATCAAAATTGCACGAAAGAGTCTATAGCCGTCGTCATCCCCATCCCTAGATCGGGAGAGATCTGAAGCTCTTCCTGGCACCCTGCCGGAGGGGAGAATTCACCCTGGAGGCCTTCTTCATCACCATGCAAGCCTCCAGTGTGATGCGTGAGTAGTTCATCCTTGGACTACGGGTCCATATAGTAGCTAGATGGCTGGTTCTTCTCCTTTGTACTATCATGTTTAGATCTTGTGAGCTCCGTTCATGATCAAGATCATCTATTTGTAATCCTATATGTTGTGTTTGCAGGGATCCGATGGATATTGAGATGCTATTTCAGATTGATTATTGATTCTATCATGTCTTTGTTATTTGTGATCTTGCATGCTTTCCGTTGTTAGTAGCTATCTTGGCCAAGTAGATGCTAGCAACTCCAAGAGTTAGTATTTATGCTCGATAGTGGGTTCATGCCTCTAGTAATCTAGGGAAGTGACAGAAATCTCTAAGGTACTAGATGTGTTGTTGCTACTAGGGAGAAAACAACAATCCTTTGTTCATAGAACAATCGTATTGTTTACTTTACACGCAATGCGTAATGCAATTATCTGTTGCTTGCAACTTAATACTGGAGGGGGTTCGGATGATAACCTGAAGGTGGATTATTAGTCATAGATGCAGTTGGATTACAGTCTATGTATAATGTGGTAATGCCCAATCAAATTTCATAGGAGTCAAGATGATTAGTATATGCATGTATGCTTTCTCGATGTTTGTCAATTGCCCCGCTGTAATTTGTTCACCCAACATGTCATCTATCTTAAGGAGAACCACCACTAGTGAACTATGGACCCTGGTACTTTCTTTTACCATCAATCTACAACTGTTTATTATTTTCTGTTTACTTTCTGCAAGCTTTTAATTTCTTCCACACAATACGTTTAATCCTTTGTTTTCAGCAAAACCGGTGAGATTGACAACCTCACTGTAAGTTAGGGCAAAGTTCTGTGGTTGTGTTGTGCAGGATTCCAAGTTGGCAACAACACCTTGGAGGTGTTTCCTTTCTCCTACTGGTTTGATAACCTTGGTTTCATAACTGAGGGAAAACTTGCTGCTGTGCTCATCATACCTTCCTCTTGGGGTTCCCCAGCGAGCTCGATATATTTTGGGCCATCAGCTTTTAAAATAACTTCAAATATGGAAGCTCTTTTTGTAAACAATGTTTAAATGCCAATATGAACCAATCTACCAAACATGGTCACATGATCATCAAGTTTGGTAACACATATGGCATTGACATTGGTCATCTAGTTTTTGAAAGCCATGAATGTTCAAACATGGTATGCCATATTGTGAAATGAGTTTTTTCAAGTGTTATCAAAGTTTATATATTTTTCATGGAAATTAGCTAATGCACATAGTGAGACACCAACAGAGAAAAGAATGGCTGTATTTTGTTTTATATTTTGTTTCTTTATTTTTCTTTAAAAAATGGCCCAAATTTGGTGTCATTACCATTCATATAATAAAGTTGAAATCCTGCAAAACTCTCAGTGGTTCTCCAATATTTGACCAATTTGGTACCTTTAAATTTTTTTTAAAAAGTCAAGAGCAAGTTATATCACACACTTTGTAGTTTGTAATTAGACATACTTACTTTAAATTGTCAAAAGGTCATTTTATTGCACATATTTAGCTAGGAATCTTGGAAATTCATGAAAGTAGGGCATTATCCGTTAAATCTGGAATCTCCTTTTGTAAATAATTGCTTGAAATGCCAAGATGCACCGATCTACCAAATATGGACATGTTACTAAACTTGATTGGAGAAGATGCTTCAATGTATGAAGTAGTAGTACAAAACATGGACATGGTACAGAAACTATGGCTGTGACCTTGGTCATCTTGTTTGAAAGCCTTGAATTAATGTTCATTAATTTCGGCAGATGTCTATAAACTCATTAAATGGTGGAAAGCATACATGCCTGTGGGTCTATCTGACGGGGACAACATTCCAAGTGGGAGTAGCGTACCTTAGAAGCTTCAACTTCAAAATTTCGGCAGAGCGCCGAAATATCCCGCCCATCCATTCAAACATCCAGCCCCAAAAATTATTTTATTGCACAAATTTAGCCTGGAAGCTTGAAAGGGCGTTATACATTGTGTGAAAAATGGTGGTGGTGGCATTTGGAGCCATCATCTTTGTAGTTGCTCCACAACAAAACACATTGTTGTTACTTGGAAATTTGAAAACAAACTTCAAATTTGGAACTAGACATATTGGTTGATTTGCCAAGATGCACAGATCTACCAAATGCAGACACATCATCATAAACTATTTCCATGACCTTGGTTAGCTTTTTTGTGGATGATCGTCATCTTCTTGAAAGCCTTGAATTGTTTAAAACTTTCAGCAAATGCCTAGAAACTCATTTAAATACTGGAAAACAACTCTACATTGGCGTGGGTCTAGAGACGGTGATAAGCGCATCTTAAGCATCCTGAGTAGCATATGCTAGAAGCTTCGACCTCAAAATTTTGGTACAGTGCCCAAACATCGCACCCATGCATTAAAATATCTCGCGCATCCATTCAAACATGCTTCACCTCTTTTTAGAATGCAAAATTCCTTTTCTAGCCCTACTCCAGAAACAAGAATACGAGGAGCACTGCAATAACAGAGGGATATACGTGGTAAATTTGCGTTCTCCCATGTGCATCACCCCATCGACATTTCCCTGCCCTTCTTCAGTATTTACCTGCCCGCCCACTCTGACCTACACTAACTTTCTAGACCCACCATGCAAGTGACCCACATGTTAGTGAGCTAGAATTATGGGAAGTAGAGATTCTCATCGCTTGTTGTTCAAAATTCAAACATTTTTTGCTAACCGAGATAAAATCGTTAAAATCATCGAACCTAGCTCGAAAGCTTGAAAATTCATGAAACTTGGGCATTATCCGTCAATTTTTTATACTTTGTGAGAAAATTGGTGCGGTGAGATTTTGAGCCACATATAGTCTTTGTAGTTGCTCACAATGGAAGCCATTGTTTTCGCTTGGACAATTTAAAATAACTTCGAATTTGGATGCACCCTTTTTTGTAAACATTGTTTGAAATACCAATATGTAGTTATGCACCGATTAAAGAACATGGACACATTATCATAAACTATGGCAAACATATTTCCATGAACTTGGTCATCTCGTTTGAAAGCCATGAATGTTCATACATGGTACGCCATATTCTAAAACGGGTTTCTTAGAAAGTTGTCAAGTTTTAGCATACTTTTTCATGGAAATTAGGCAGTGCGCATAACAAAATACTCTATGAAAGAAAGACATTGCTTGAATTAATATATTTTTTACTTGGATTTTTCTTTCAAAAGGTCCCAGATTTGGCTGCATTAGCATTCATATCAAGAAGTTGAGGGGTTGTTTAGTTAAGATTATTTATGACTTTTATCTTTATTTTATAAGACACTTTAGATTTTTGCTTTTGGCTTATACCATCATTCAACTATGTCAGAGTAAAAGCTAAAAAACAAAGCCAAAAACAGCTTCATGTCTTTATAAGCCAAAAATCAAAAGCCAGAATTAGATCCCAACCAAACAACGCCTAAATCTCATGGAACTCTTGGTGTTTCTCCCTTGTTTTAGTACTTGGGTACCTTAAATTGTATTTAACAAAAAATATGACTAAGCAGGGTATCATCGACTTGTAGATCAAATTTTGAGATACTTTCATTTAATTGCGGTAACACCATTCTATTCCATGAATATAACCATAAAGTTTGAACATATTATTGACAATTCACGGAATCCTAAACCATAAATCTAAACCCCTAAACCCTGACCAAGCAGGTAGTGTGCACTTATATATCAAAATTTGAGATACTTTTGTTAAATTGGGTAACACCATTCTATTCCATGAATATAAGCATAAAGGTTGAATATTATTGAAAATTCCTGAAACCCTAAACCACTAAACCGTAACACCCTAAACCCTAAAGCCTGACCAAGCATGTAGCATGTACTTCTAGATCAAAATTTGAGATAATTTTGCAAAATTGGGTAACGCCATTCTATTTGATGAATATAAGCATAAATCCTAAGCATTATAGAAAATTCCCTAAACCCTAAACAAACCCTAAACCCTAAACCCTAAAGCCCTAAACCCTCAGCCATAAACCCTAACCAAACAGGTGTTATGCACTCATAGATCAAAATTTGAGATACTTTCATTAAATCAGCTAATGCCATTCTATTCGACGAATATAAGCATAAATCTTGATTATTACCAAAAATTCGCTAAACCCTAGACAACCCATAAAACTAAACTGTAAAACCCTAAAATCTCGACCCATAAACCCTAACCAAGCAGGTACCATGCACTTACAGATCAAAATTTGAGATACTTTCAATAAATTGATGTAACACCATTCTATTCCACGAATATAAGCATAAATCTTGAACATTATTGAAAATTCCCGAAACCCTAAACCCTAAACCCTTAGCAAGCACGTATCATGCACTTGTAGATCAAAATTTGATATACTTTCATTTAATTGGTAACGCCATTCTATTCGACGAATATAAGCATAAATATAATCTTGAGCATTATCGAAAATTCCCTAAACCCTAAACCCTAAACAACCTCTAAAACCTAAACCCTAATAAACCCTAAAACCCCAAAACCTTAACCCATAAACACTAACCAAAGAGGTATCATGCACTTATAGATCAAAATTTGAGATACTTTCAATAAATTAGGTAACGCCATTCTATTCGATGAATATAAGCATAAAGCTTCAGCATCATTGAAAATTCGCTAAACCCTAAACCCTATAGAACCATAAAACTTAAATTGTAAAACCCTAAAACCCTCAACCCATAAACCCTAACCAATCAGGTATCATGCACTTATAGATCAAAATTTGGGTTACTTTCATTAAATTAGGTAACACCATTCTATTCGAAGAATATAAGTATAAATCTTTGAGCATTATTGAAAATTCACTATACCCTAAACCCTAAACAACCCGTAAAACCGTAAAACCCTAAATCCTCGACCCATAAACCCTAAACCAAAAAGGTAACATGCACATACAGATCAAAATTTGATATACTTTCATTAGATTGTGGTAACGCCATTCTGTTCCATGAATATAAGCATAAAGCTTGAAAATTATTGAAACTTAAAAACCCTAAACCCTAACCTCCTAACCCTAGAACCCTAAGCCCTTACCAAGCAGGTAAAATGCACTTATAGATCAAAATTTGAGATACTTTCATTAAATTGCGATAACGCCATTCTATTCTATGAATATAAGCATATATGTACATATAAAGCTTGAACATTACTATTGAAAATTCCCTAAACCTTAAAACCTAAACAATCATAAACCCTAAAACCCTGAATAACCCTAAACCCTAAATCAGGAACCCTAAAAGCCTAAACCCTAAAACCAGAAATGCTAAACCATGAACCCCTAAACCCTTAACCCAAAAAAAAAACCGAACCCTAAACTTAACCCTAGGATATATATACTTTGTGTGAAAAATGGTGCAACGGGATTTTGAGCCACATTTTGTAGTTGCTTCATGACAAAAGCCAGTGTTGTGCCTTAGAAAATTGAAATAACTTTGTAAATAATGTTTAAATGCCAATACGCACTAACTACAAAATATGGTCAGGTTATTATAAACTATAGAAAGATATGGCCATGACCTTGGTCATATGGTTTGAAAGCCATGCATATTCATACATGGTACTCCATATATTATGATACAATTTTTTTTCAAAAGTTATCAAATTTTAAGATTATATTTTTCCATGGAAACTAGCTAGTGCACATAGTGAGACACCAAGAGAGAAATGAATGGTTGTATTCTGTTTTATATTTTTTGTCTTTGTATTTTTTTTTAAAAATGGCCTAATTTGGTGTCATTACCATTCATATCAAAAAGTTGAATCCTACGAAACTCTTGTTGGTTCTCCAATATTATTCTACTTGGTACCTTTGAATTATTTTTAAAAAGTCAAGAGTAAGGCATATCACACACTTTGTAGTTCAAAATTAGACATACTTACTTCAGATTGTCAAAAAGTCATTTTATTGCATATATTTAGTAAGGAAGTTTGGAAATTCATGAAAGTTGGGCATTATCCATCAAATCTAGAATCTTCTTTTGAAGTGCCAAGATGAAGTGATCTAGCAGAGATGGAAACGCTATCATAAACTATAATAGAGATATGGTCGTGACCTTGGTCATCTTCTATGAAAGCCTTCAAAATATAATGTTTATCAATTTTGGCAAATGTGTGGAAACACATTTAAATGTTGGTAAACATATTGTCGATGGCGTGTGGGTCTAGACAGGGCCAACACGTGAGAGCAGCCGCGTCAAAGTAGCACACATCGGAAGCTTCAACCTCAAAATTTCCGCAAAGCACCGAAACATCCCGCGCATCTATTCAAATATCTCGCCCCACTTTTTGCAAATGCAAAATTCCTCTTCCATCCCTAGTCTGGAAACAAGGACCAAAGGAGTACTACAATAATAGAGGGTTATAGGTGGTAAATGTGCGTCATCCCACCTATATCCCCCATCGCCTCTTCCCCTCCCACACCCCTCCAACCTCGACCTTCCTCCAACTGCTTCACCACCGGTCCTCTCTTCCACACCGATGCTCCTTCACTGTCGGTTCTCTCTTCCTCACCGGAATAATTTCACCGACTCCCTCTCTACACCGGATCAGCTTCACCAATGCCGTCGTCTACCCTGTGGGGGGGCACTTCACTAAATCACTCGTCGCTGACCCCGAAATGCCGAGCCTCCTCCCCCGCCACCCTCTTGCCCGTCCCACCTATCCTCGCTGCGCAGCGATAATTTCTCTTGCCCGTTTGCTTTTTTTGGTACTCGTAAGCTATGAAATCATTAGAATGTTTCTCAATATCCTGCATACTATTGCCATTTCGTTTGCACCCCACAACTGGTGGGTCCTATCCACATCATTAGCTTCTCGCTTTTATTCTCTTTCTTACATTCTTACGCTATCGGTATAATCCTCCAACACCAACTCATAGATGATATTCTTTCCGAGTGCTCGCACAGGTCATGCAAACAACTCATAGAGGATCCAACACTGACAATCTGACGCTAAGCAAGGCTAAAGTGTGAGGTTTCCTTGTGTTACTTAGGATAGTTTCTTGTCGTGATAATAAGTTATATAACATGAATGCCTAATAAGTCAATAAGTCATTCTACCTAAAACCTTGCCATGACATTTGCATTCATGTTCTATTGTGTTTATATCTGCGAATTCTTAATTCCGAAAATTTCCATCTAGTTTGAATCATATATCTGGTCATTTTAATGCTATATTTTGGTGTTTTCACCTGCTTTCATCCTTCCAAACTAGCTATCTAGTTTGAATCATACATTTGGTAATTTTTAATGCTATGTTTTTTGGTGTTTCTCAAGAGTTTTCATCCTTCCAAACTAGCTAACTGGGTTTTAAATGTCACGCCTTAATTCAGAGAAATGATAATGGACTACAAGGACCAGAGTTCCAGTTACTTGGCTCACATTCTTCTAGAAGATTGACCAAGAGTCACACCTGCTCAAGAAGGTGCTACCATCAGCCTGAACATGCTATTGTAAGTTCATACTTACTTTAAATGATCTCTACTTTATATAATACTACTTGTTTTCCTTGTTTTTTAACCTCTTTCACCATATTTTAGCAGACTACAGTTAAAACCAAGCAGGAGTCCTCGGAAGGCAGGACTGAAAGTTGTGATCCCTCTTCCCATTCATCCTCCCATTGCATTTCCAAAGCAAACAACTTACTTAACAGTCCACCTAGAACAACTCCTGCACGAGATAAATATATAAAGGTTGTATTGCATGCAGAAAGAAAGGGTGTAGCTACTCCTAGATCTGTAGCTGAAATGTTGAAGAAGAGGACAGATGATACATTGAAGCGAATTGCCATGTCCTGATCTCTTATTGATGATACCAACACTTTGTAATCTTTCAGATTTCGATCTTGTCATATAATCTATTGTAATAAACTTTTATTGTTGTGTAATAAGTAGTTTTAATTTGTGCGTGTTTATTAATTGTTGTCTTGATATTCCCGTGTTCTTCTAAAAAGTAGGCGCTAGCAAAAAAGGCTGAAGCAGTAACAGGCCGGAGCAGTAACATGCCGAACATTGAAACAACATGCACATGGACGACCCAAAAATGAAAATTTAAAGGGGAGAAAAGTAGAAGGCCAAAACAGTAAAAGACTAGAATAGTAAAAGGCCAGAACAGTAAAAGGCCAAAACGGTAGAAGGCCATAATAGTAAAAGGCCAGAACAGTAGAAGGCAAGAACAATAAAAGACCAGAATAGTAGAAGGCCAGAATAGTGAAAGGCCAAAACAGTGAAAGGTCGGGACAGTGAAAGGACGAAACAGTAGAAGACCAAAACTATGAAGGCCTAAACAGTAGAAAGCCGGAACAGTGAAAAGCCAGAACAGTGGAAGGCTAGAACCATGAATGGCCTCAATAGTAAATGGCTGGAACAGCAAAATGCCGAAACTTTTAAAGGCTAGAACAATAAAATGCCAGAACAGTAAAAGGAAAAAATAGTGAAATACCAGTATAGTGGCATGACACGACAGTAACAGGCCGAATAGTACCAGCCTGAATAGGCAAAATCCCAAACTCTAAAGGGCCTAAACACTAACGGGGCAAAAATCCTAAAAGGCTAGAACATAATAGGCCTGAACAATAAAAGACTAGATTGGCACCGGGAATGAACAGTACCAGGCCGTCTTGGTGCATGCCTCAAGTGGAAGCACAGTGTTGGGCTAACTTGGGCCTCATGTAGGCCGAAACAATATCGGGCCCGAAAGTGTATGGGTCGCTGCTGGCTGTAGTACTGGGCCAATTCCGGACAGTGCAGGACAAAATAGTAAAGGGCCGTAATCCTATTGGGCTCTTGTAACTACCTCGGTGAATTACGCTCTTAGTTACAAGCCTGGATGAGCGGAAATGGTTAAAATAGTACGTTGGGGCCAAATGCCACTCACAGGTAGACCTTTCGGCCGTCCTAACCATTTCCAAAACATCGGGACAAGAACGAGCGGCGTAATCGGCAGGCGAAGGGATCAACTACATACACAAATGAGTATGTATGCAAGCCACATACAACAGTCCTCAGAGCCATTCCATCTAAAAAAATAGAAATATTCCCAGAATACCAAGTTCAAAAGGCGAGAGAAACGAACAAATGCTCGAACACTTCCTGAGCTCAACGCTCTTAGAAAGATCAATATTAAGAGCACGGGTTCATGTTGAAGAAGATGCACTGGCAGAATAGATTGTCTGGTCCTTCGGAAGAAAAAGAGATGTCACCTGGTTCACATTGTCGATTGGATCGCCGGTTACAAAGATAAAGAGATCTTGGATAAAGAAACGATGATAGCTCATACCTCAAGCAAAGCTATCAGAGACGAAAAGATGCAATTCCCTCGTCTCAAAGAGAATTTTGCAGATATGGAGTTCAAAAAGATGTGCAGCATGATGGACAGATGATAGACCGCCGTAGTGCCTTGAGAAACTCCGGATTGCCAAAGATGCTTGAATATGCATAGATATGATCACGGTGTACTCAAAATCATAGGAGATAACCGTCACCATTTGGAGGATAGTGTTGATAGCATTTTCCATATTCCACTCATGATAAGTGTCCTATAGCTATGCCGAGAACCAAATTACAATCACCAGCATCGGATCGACACATGTTATGTAATTAGCCCAAGAGAATTGGAGATGAAATAAAACTCCAGGATTAAGCGCCGGTGACAAAAGAATGAGTTAGCATGGACATGCTGATAAAAGGGAGATAGATAATGTTTCACACACGACTGAAAAGGAGTGTGGAAACGCAGATGTATCAAAGAAAAAATTTCCGCATTTTTCGGCATTAAAATACCAATAGATGTGCAAAATCACTTATCAGGTAGAGATTAGCAACTCCACATTCCGTGAAAGCATGCTGGAAGGAAGAACACCCTTAAGAAGATGGCACCGGTTAACAAGGAGTCGGATAGATCGCGTCGGTTTTCAAAAGCACACAAGATGGAATGTACCAACAGTTGATAACCAAAGGCAGATTGTGATAACAAATTGGATGCAACAGATAGACAAGGAATCACACACACACACACACACACACACACTTTCTATGGTACTATGGAAAACCCAGAACACGTGAATCCTAGTTTGAATTTTTAGAGGAGGATTGAAAACGTTACACTTCCTTACCAGAAAAGGGTGGGTGGGTGGATAAGAAGAAAAGTGGAAGCAGTCCTACTCTCACGTTTATTTTTTCCCTAGTATACATAGCTACCAAAAATATTTGCTAGACTGACAACAACCATTTGGCTGAGACCCCGAAGGGCGGGATGGATCTGATACCAATTGTAACTATCCCGGTGAATTACGCTCTTAGTTACAAGCCTGGATGAGCGGAAATGGTTAAAATAGTACGGTGGGGCCAAATGCCACTCACAGGTAGACCTTTCGTCCGTCCTAACCATTTCCAAAACATCGGTACAAGAACGAGCGGCGTAATCGCCAGGCGAAGGGATCAACTACATACACAAATGAGTATGTATGCAAGCCACATACAACAGTCCTCAGAGCCATTCCATCTAAAAAAATAGAAATATTGCAATGCCATACGGCAAGACCCAAATATCCTAGAGAGATATAATAGTTTAGGATACCTCCTCATACATCAAACATCAGAGTATCAGGCGGAAGCGGAAAACAAGATCCGAGTACGGATAAGAAGCAAATCGGCATAAGATGCCCCATAAATAAACGCATTCCGCCCACAGATCTCACGGATCCCCGTTCCCAGAATCTCTACACCGAGTGATCATTGCCAACATCGTCCGTCTCCTCCACCCAGTATCCATCTTGCGGGTATACCTGTTCATCTGAATCAAACAATTTATCGTGTGAGACCCTAGGGGTACTCATCAAGTTTTTATGCCTCTAAAGGGGACACAACCTGGGGTGACGCAATTGCAGCAAAAGATAATACCTAACAATTCTATAGATACTCGCTAACCATCCGCCTAACCAAAGATAGACGGATGTCCGTGAAATAATAACAACAGTTATGATAGTAATATTAACAGATCCATCCTCCTCCTCGCTTACCAACGAGGAAGCGGACAAACACCCCCCCCAATCCGTTGGCAGTTTTATTAACCATTCCATGAGTGTTGCACTATTTACTAGTCATATACTTAGTCAAATTAAAAGCGGTACTTTAGTTATACTTGTCTATGATCCTGAAACTGTGCTCCAAGTCGTCCATAACCGCGGACACGGCTTTCAGAAAGATTTACCCTGCAGGGGTGCACAAATAGCAACACACACTCGATCAACCTCGGAAAAACCAAATCAAAACCCAACGAGGCATTCACGACAAAGCGATCATAGGATTCAGAAATGTCTCGGGGGGCACCCCATTAAGCTACCCGCAACGAAGTTGGCCGGCTCTGAGACGTACCCAAGGTTTGTGCCAATGGTTGTAAACGACTGGGAACCCGAAAGTGTGACTAGGCTTGTTGATACCGCGAAAACACTCCGCAATCCTAAATAGTACAGGTGCTCCTCGCACAATCTTAAATAAAGAAGTAAAACATGGCATAAGTACAGGATAGTAATAAAGCCCCAAACTACTTTGTGGCCCCAAGAAATAAGAATGAATCAAGCTCTGGCTCAGGGGGGGTCCATAAGGCCTCCCGAATGTGGATAGTGCGAATAGTCAAGGAACAGGAATCAAGTACTCGAGGTCCTACGGGACACAAGTGAGCATGAAGAACCAAATAGCAGATATTGCTCACCGGTGCCACTTTCATTAGCTATCCCATTACTACTCAGATTAAGTTGTTTAGGTACCTCATTATCCAACAGACTCTCACATACCCTACACATGCTGTTCTACGACCCGCATGGCTCAAACAACTCCTGTGGTAATGGCTCATGGGATAGAGGAACAAGCTTCGGTGGGGTTTAAAAGTAAAGGCTATGCAGTGCTTGGGATTCAATTTAATGCAATCGCTACTCAATGATGCAAGAATAAGATTATAGGTACTATATGTATGCAAGCATGTGGTAGTGCTTGCCTGGCAGCTCAGTTGAAGCGAGGGACGGATCTGGGTAGTGCTCCTGGGTTTCCTGATATATCCCCTGCTCAGTGTCTATTCGAAGAAGAACCAAACAAACAAGGGCCAACATAAATAGAGTGCACAATCATATGAATTAAAATGCGACAAGCAATCAATCATGCCATGATGAATGATGCACAATTTGCATGGCAATAATGTAGCATGGCATGGGTGAGGTGTGGAGTACAAGAATAAAGCATTTTATTGAGTTTTAATCACCTTTTATCCTCAAATAAGTTGCTGTATACTTTATATTTATATGATGCATGCTGCAATTCAGAACATGGAATGCATAGATAGAACGGGCTCGTCGCGCTGATCGATTTAGACATATTATTAGTCAAATTTGGAGTTGTAAAACAAAAGTTATTAATTAATTAAGGAAAAGGGTATTTATTAGTAATTTTAATCAACTCAAAATTTTAAAGTGCTCAAACAATATTTTGAAAGGCATATATGAATTCCTCACATTTTTCTGATTTCAAAACATATATCATATGTATTATTTGGATTTGTATTTTAAAAATTATTTGAATCTGATTTGAATTTGAATTAAAACGATTCCTGGAAAATTTATTAAAAACAGAAAACAGAAAAACGTTTTACACTCAGGCCAAACTAGCCACAGTCACAGACAGGTGGGCCGCTGCTGACTGGGCGGAAAAACAACGCGCGGACTTTTCTCACCGCGGGCTCAGCTAGCTGCTGCGGGTGACAGGCGGGGCCAGCGAGCTAGGGCCCAAGCGCCAGTGGGCTAACCCGCAGAGGCTGGCAGGTGGGGCGTGTGCTGAGGCGCGGGTTGAGAGCCTAGGAGCTGGGGGGCTTCTCTGCAAGATTGCCAGGGTGGCTGACAGGTGGGGCCCAGATGGATCGCGGGTTGAGCCGGCAAAAGCGCAGGGGGTATGTGCAAAAAGGGCGCGGTACTGTTTTTCTTCCACCGTCAGATGTGAAAGTGACAGATAAGCCGTTGTGGCGGGGAATCGAACTGGGGACCTGGCGTGCGCGGGCGGCGGCTACCGCTGGGCTAGGGAGGGGGTTGTTGTCTGGGAGCAGCTGCGCGGCTACGTGAGGCTCTAGGCGGCGCGGGCACGTGCAGACACAGCGAGCGGCAGCGCACTGAGGGCGCTCGGCGAAAAGATCGGCGATGCTAGACGGCGACGGCGATGCGGATGGTGTCAGGGAGGACGAGGGACTCACCGCGGGGTGATCGGTGGTGGTGACACGGCCGAAGACGCGATGGATCATCGAGGTTGCTGGCGTCCTGGCGGTTAGGGTTTGCGTGCTGCGGCTTCTCGTGATGCCGGGCTTCACGAGGCGAAGTAGGGGAGCCTCCTCGTTCTTCTTGACCACCTCCACGTCGTGCTGGCCGGCTAGAACGAGGGGGGCGACACGGTACTGGCGGTGACCGGCGGCAGGTTCTGGCGACGATGAAGACGAAGGGGAGGAGAGGCAGGGCCTGGGATTGGATCTGGACGAGGCAGGGGAGCTGTGGGGCGGAGGTAAAGCGAGGGAGAGGGAGGAGATGCCGTGTGGGAGCGGGGTAGATGGAAAAGTGGCCTCGGCTCTTTTCCCTTTCTCCCTGACCACGTGGTTGAGCTGGGGCTCGACCTGGGTAGCCAGGCAGGGCAGGGAGAGGGGCTGCAGGTGGGGACGGCGTGGGTAGCAGCTGGGTGGGGCTGGCACGGCGGTAGAGAGGAGAGAGAGAAGGGAGGGGGTAGCTCGGGTGAGCTCGGTTAGGCTAGGGTTTGGGGTGGTTAGCTGGTTAGATGGGGAGTGGGCCAGGGCGAGAAAGAGGGCCAGGTGGGGCCAGCATGATAGAGAGGGAGATAGAGAGAGAGAGAGGAGAGGTTAAGGGTTTTTGGCAAGATCAAACAAGATCAAGCAAAAGGAGTGGTAGAGAGAGATGGTGATGAGGGATGGAGATGATCCCATAAAGGGAAAAACCCATTTAAACCAAGAGAGAAACAAATGGCTAAAGGTGGTGGTACTCTTGCATGGCCCATGCAAAAATAATAAATTCCTTGTATAAATTCTTGTGAAAACAAAATAATAACATGGCATTTCTCATATGCATTCCCAAAAGTGGAGTAAAGGCCAAGCAAAAGAATGTATAGAATTGGATCCACCCCATTCACATGAGCTAAGAATAAATTCAAAAGAAAGAACTACAAGCTCATGGTTTAATGGGATGGTGGAATTATAAGGTGGTGAAAAGAAAAGTGATGGAGTTGAATAAAAGATATGCCCCCAACTCAACTTGGGCATTAAACAATATATCAATAACCAAATACAATATCAAGAGGCAAATACAGTTAATAATGCATATGAGAGAAGAACCAAAAGAAAAAGGGTTTTATATGATGCTCAAATGCAAGGTGGCATGATGACATGAGCATGATATAATTATGATGCAACAATTATATGTAGAAAGTAGCATATATATAGACTAGGCTAGTAGCATTGCAATTGTTAGACAATTGGGATGCTAGAACTCTCCCCCACTAAACAAGAATCTCGCCCCGAGATTCCTAGGAGAAAGAAACCAACACCAAGAGAAGCGGGTGTTTGGAACGAAGGTGATGAACAACAGAATGGTGCGACCCCTACACCTTGCAAAACTTGCTAGACTTGTTGCGAGCCTTGCGTTTGCTTGAGAAACAACGGTTAGAAGAGTTGAAGGGTTGTCGTGGGACAAGAAGGATAGGATGAACATAGCTCCAGTTTTCTCGAGAAACATGATAAAAGGATAGAACCACTTGTGAAAGAAAAGGACAAGATGATCTATCATGGATAAAGAAAAGACACACCGTTAAGATTAAAGATTTACCGATACTAGAGAGGATGAATCTTTGTCTCGCCGGAAGAAAAGAGCTAGGTTGGAGAGGTTTTGAACCACTATGACAATAGCATCGTATCTTCTCTCGGATTTGAGAAATGAAGTTCGGAAACAATATTGCCTTCAAACAATAGAGTTCCTTGATATCCACGGAAGATTGAGTTAGACATCGTCGGATTAGATTCTTCTTGCGCTGGTAAGAACCAAAGTATCACGCAATTGAGGTGCGCGGATATAACTTCCAGAGATGGATGTGAAGCTAGATCATGGTGGAATCCCGAGAAGCAAAGAATATGGAGGATCTGGAGTTTATTATAGAGATACTTATTGCTTTCTTTAGCCTTGAGGCTAACGCAATAGATTTGCGGCTGATGGCATCACCCATAATTAGTTTTACCACAGAAAAAGAATTGATGAAACCAAGAGAGAGATAGTTTCCTTTCATTTTGTTTGGGAATGTCTAGCACCGGTAGAAAGACGAGGACCGAAAGGAGTTTGCATCTGTTTCCACCAGATAATTGAAGATTTTGTTCCATCTAGAATAGACAGACCACCAATAAGAGATTATTGATTACTTTCTTCGAGAGAGCACTCCGGAAAAACAAGGACGGAAGTAAAAGTATCGAGGGATAAAGGCCACTTCTAACTTCCGTGGAATGATTGAAATCACATTAATTCACCAATTCAATGTACAAGAGCGAATGATAAGAGTAGTGGTATGGTAGCTACTCCATCCCGCACTCAAAGCATTACTCCGCACATGAATAAGAAAACCATGCAACCCAACTACCGAAACAGACTGAAGGTATTGACAATAACTCATGGAACTTCGTTAGAAAACAAGGATAGATGCAAACGATTCGCCGGGTTAACAGATAGATAAAGATGATGATGTTGTCGTCATGTCGGAAGTACCAAGCCACCGGAAAGATATGAAGGAAGATTACGGAGAACAACTGCAAGATTCAACAGCTACAGAAAAGATAGCACCAACTTGAACAGAAGGAATACAAGATCTGGAAGGTCTTCATGGCCTCCGGTGGATTGAGCATAGACGATAGAGCAAGAGGGTTTCAAGAGATTAATTAATGAGATAGAGGTGAAAAGGACTCCATGTTCTTCTTGAAATGATTGAGAGAGGCTTAGCAGTCTTGAGGAAATCTTCGGCGGAACAACGATGACAACTCGCCAACAAGGAAAACTCCGGGTTTGATTGAAGATGGAAGATGGAATTAACAATGGACTTGTTGATTCCAGTATTGAAGTAATGTATTTAGCAGAAGGACGTGGTCGAGATAGGTGACTTCAAGAAGCCAGAATTCGCACTTTGAGAACCTTGCACACAGGCAGTGTTCACTAAGCTTGAGAGAAAGGGACACAGATGATCTTCCATGTTCTTCCATTGATATAGAATAGGCAAGCATATTATCAACATATACCACCATGGATTAACAAGATATTCCCAGAATACCAAGTTCAAAAGGCGATAGAAACGAACAAATGCTCGAACACTTCCTGAGCTCAACGCTCTTAGAAAGATCAATATTAAGACCACGGGTTCATGTTGAAGAAGATGCACTGGCAGAATAGATTGTCTGGTCCTTCGAAAGAAAAAGATATGTCACCTGGTTCACATTGTCGATTGGATCGCCAGTTACAAAGATAAAGAGATCTTGGATAAAGAAACGATGATAGCTCATACCTCAAGCAAAGCTATCAGAGACGAAAAGATGCAATTCCCTCGTCTCAAAGAGAATTTTGCAGATATGGAGTTCAAAAAGATGTGCAAAGATGATGGATGATGATCACCGTAGTGCCTTGAGAAACTCCGGATTGCCAAAGATGCTTGAATATGCATAGATATGATCACGGTGTACTCATAATCACAGGAGATAACCGTCACCATTTGGAGGATAGTGTTGATAGCATTTTCCATATTCCACTCATGATAAGTGTCCTATAGATATGCCGAGAACCAAATTACAATCACCAGCATCGGATCGACACATGTTATGTAATTAGCCCAAGAGAATTGGAGATGAAATAAAACTCCAGGATTAAGCGCCGGTGACAAAAGAATGAGTTAGCATGGACATGATGATAAAAGGGAGATAGATAATGTTTCACACACGACTGAAAAGGAGTGTGGAAACGCAGATGTAGCAAAGAAAAAAATTCCGCATTTTTCGGCATTAAAATACCAATAGATGCGCAAAATCACTTATCAGGTAGAGATTAGAAACTCCACATTCCGTGAAAGCATGCTGGAAGGAAGAACACCCTTAAGAACATGGCACCGGTTAACAAGGAGTCGGATAGATCGCGTCGGTTTTCAAAAGCCTGTCAGTATGGAATGTACCAACAGTTGATAACCAAAGGCAGATTGTGATAACAAATTGGATGCAACAGATAGACAAGGAATTACACACACACACACACACTTTCTATGGTACTACGGAAAACCCAGAACACGTGAATCCTAGTTTGAATTTTTAGAGGAGGATTGAAAACGTTACACTTCCTTACCAGAAAAGGGTGGGTGGGTGGGTAAGAAGAAAAGTGGAAGCAGTCCTACTCTCACGTTTTGTTTTTCCCTAGTATACATAGCTACCAAAAATATTTGCTAGACTGACAACAACCATTTGGCTTAGACCCTGAAGGGCGGGATGGCTCTGATACCAATTGTAACTATCCCGGTGAATTACGCTCTTAGTTACAAGCCTGGATGAGCGGAAATGGTTAACATAGTATGATGGGGCCAAATGCCACTCATAGGTAGACCTTTCGGCCGTCCTAACCATTTCCAAAACATCGGTACAAGAACGAGCGGCGTAATCGGCAGGCGAAGGGATCAACTACATACACAAATGAGTATGTATGCAAGCCACATTCAACAGTCCTCAGAGCCATTCCATCTAAAAAAATAGAAATATTGCAACGCCATACGGCAAGACCCAAATATCCTAGATAGATATAATAGTTTAGGATATCTCCTCATACATCAAACATCATAGTATCAAGCGGAAGCGGAAAACAAGATCCGAGTACGGATAAGAAGCAAATCGGCATAAGATGCCCCATAAATAAACGCATTCCACCCACAGATCTCACGGATCCCCGTTCCCAGAATCTCTACACCGAGTGATCATTGCCAACATCGTCCGTCTCCTCCACCCAGTATCCATCTTGCGGGTATACCTGTTCATCTGAATCAAACAATTTATCGTGTGAGACCCTAGGGGTACTCAGCAAGTCTTTATGACTCTAAAGGGGACACAACCTGGGGTGACGCAATTGCAGCAAAAGATAATACCTAACAATTCTATAGATACTCGCTAACCATCCGCCTAACCAAAGATAGACGGATGTCCGTGAAATAATAACAACAGTTATGATAGTAATATTAACAGATCCATCCTCCTCCTCGCTTACCAACGAGGAAGCGGACGAACAACCCCCCCCCAATCTGTTGGCAGTTTTATTAACCATTCCATGAGTGTTGCACTATTTACTAGTCATATACTTAGTCAAATTAAAAGCGGTACTTTAGTTATACTTGTCTATGATCGAGAAACTGTGCTCCAAGTCGTCCATAACCGCGGACACGGCTTTCAGAAAGATTTACCCTGCAGGGGTGCACAAATAGCAACACACACTCGATCAACCTCGGAAAAACCAAATCAAAACACAACAAGGCATTCACGACAAAGCGATCACAGGATTCAGAAATGTTTCGGGGGGCACCCCATTAAGCTACCCGCAACGAAGTTGGCCGGCTCTGAGACGGACCCAAGGTTTGCGCCAATGGCTGTAAACGACTGGGAACCCGAAAGTGTGACTGGGCTTGTCGATACCGCGAAAACACTCCGCAATCCTAAACAGTACAGGTGCTCCTCGCATAATCTTAAATAAAGAAGTAAAACATGGCATAAGTACAGGATAGTAATAAAGCCCCAAACTACTTTGTGGCCCCAAGAAATAAGAATGAATCAAGCTCTGGCTCAGGGGGGGTCCATAAGGCCTCCCGGATGTGGATAGTGCGAATAGTCAAGGAACAGGAATCAAGTACTCGGGGTCCTACGGGACACAAGTGAGCATGAAGAACCAAATAGCAGATATTGCTCACCGGTGCCACTTTCATTAGCTATCCCATTACTACTCAGATTAAGTTGTTTAGGTACCTCATTATCCAACAGACTCTCACATACCCTACACATGCTGTTCTACGACCCGCATGGCTCAAACAACTCCTGTGGTAATGGCTCATGGGATGGAGGAACAAGCTTCAGTGGGGTTTAAAAGTAAAGGCTATGCAGTGCTTGGGATTCAATTTAATGCAATCGCGACTCAATGATGCAAGAATAAGATTGAGGCCATAGGTACTATATGTATGCAAGCATGTGGTAGTGCTTGCCTGGCAGCTCAGTTGAAGCGAGGGACGGATCTGGGTAGTGCTCCTGGGTTTCCTGATATAACCCCTGCTCAGCGTCTATTCGAAGAAGAACCAAACAAACAAGGGACAACATAAATAGAGTGCACAATCATATGAATTAAAATGCGACAAGCAATCAATCATGCCATGATGAATGATGCACAATTTGCATGGAAATAATGTAGCATGGCATGGGTGAGGTGTGGAGTACAAGAATAAAGCATTTTATTGAGTTTTAATCACCTTTTATCCTTAAATAAGTTGATGTATACTTTATATTTATATGATGCATGCTGCAATTCAGAACATGGAATGCATAGATAGAACGGGCTCGTCGCGCTGATCGATTTAGACATATTATTTGTCAAATTTGGAGTTATAAAACAAAAGTTATTAATTAATTAAGGAAAAGGGTATTTATTAGTAATTTTAATCAACTCGAAATTTTAAAGTGCTCAAACAATATTTTGAAAGGCATATATGAATTCCTCACATTTTTTCTGATTTCAAAACATATATCATATGTATTATTTGGATTGTATTTTAAAAATTATTTGAATCTGATTTGAATTTGAATTAAAACGATTCCTGGAAAATTTATTAAAAACAGAAAACAGAAAAACGTTTTACACTCAGGCCAAACTAGCCACAGTCACAGACAGGTGGGCCGCTGCTGACTGGGCGGAAAAACAACGCGCGGACTTTTCTCACCGCGGGCTCAGCTAGCTGCTGCGGGTGACAGGCGGGGCCAGCGAGCTAGGGCCCAAGCACCAGTGGGCTAACCCGCAGAGGCTGGCAGGTGGGGCATGTGCTGAGGCACGGGTTGAGAGCCTAGGAGCTGGGGGGCTTCTCTGCAAGATTGCCAGGGGGCTGACAGGTGGGGCCCAGATGGATCACGGGTTGAGCCGGCAAAAGCGCAGGGGGTATCTGCAAAAAGGGCGCGGTACTGTTTTTCTTCCATCGTTCGTCTGACAAAACTGACGGATAAGCAGCCTGGCACGGCGGGGAATCGAATCGGGACTGGCGGCTTGGGCGGCGGCTACCGCTGGGCTAGGGAGGGGTTGTTGTCTGGGAGCAGCTGCGCGGCTACGTGAGGCTCTAGGCGGCACGGGCATGTGTAGACAATGATGGCATAAGACCGAGGGCGCTCGGCGAAAAGATCGGCGATGCGAGACGGCGACAGCGATGCGGATGGTGTCAGGGAGGACGAGGGACTCACCGCGGGGTGATCGGTGGTGGTGACATGGCCGGAGACGCGACGGATCGTCGAGGTTGCTGGCGTCCTGGCGGTTAGGGTTTGCGTCGGCGGCTGCTCCGGTGCTGGGCTTCTCGTATTGCCTACGACACGAGGCGAAGTAGGGGAGCCTCCTCATTCTTCTTGACCACCTCCACGTCGTGCTGGCCAGATAGAACGAGGGGGGCGACACGGTACTGGCGGTGACCGGCGGCAGGTTCTGGCGACGATGAAGACGAAGGGGAGGAGAGGCAGGGCCTGGGATTGGATCTGGACGAGGCAGGGGAGCTGTGGGGCGGAGGTAAAGCGAGGGAGAGGGAGGAGATGTCGTGTGGGAGCGGGGTAGATGGAAAAGTGGCCTCGGCTCTTTTCCCTTTCTCCCTGACCACGTGGTTGAGCTGGGGCTCGACCTGGGTAGCCAGGCAGGGCAGGGAGAGGGGCTGCAGGTGGGGACGGCGTGGGTAGCAGCTGGGTGGGGCTGGCACGGCGGTAGAGAGGAGAGAGAGAAGGGAGGGGGTAGCTCGGGTGAGCTCGGTTCGGCTAGGGTTTGGGGTGGTTAGCTGGTTAGATGGGGAGTGGGCCAGGGCGAGAAAGAGGGCCAGATGGGGCCAGCATGATAGAGAGGGAGATAGAGAGAGAGGAGAGGTTAAGGGTTTTTGGCAATATCAAACAATATCAATCAAAAGGAGTGGTAGAGAGAGATGGTGATGAGGGATGGAGATGATCCCATAAAGGGAAAAACCCATTTAAACCAAGAGAGAAACAAATGGCTAAAGGTGGTGGTACTCTTGCATGGCCCATGCAAAAATAATAAATGCCTTGTATGAATTCTTGTGAAAACAAAATAATAACATGGCATTGCTCATATGCATTCCCAAAAGTGGAGTAAAGGCCAAGCAAAAGAATGTATAGAATTGGATCCACCCCATTCACATGAGCTAAGAATAAATTCAAAAGAAAGAACTACAAGCTCATGGTTTAATGGGATGGTGGAATTATAAGGTGGTGAAAAGAAAAGTGATGGAGTTGAATAAAAGATATGCCCCCAACTCAACTTGGGCATTAAACAATATATCAATAACCAAATACAATATCAAGAGGCAAATACAGTTAATAATGCATATGAGAGAAGAACCAAAAGAAAAAGGGTTTTATATGATGCTCAAATGCAAGGTGACATGATGACATGAGCATGATATAATTATGATGCAACAATTATATGTAGGAAGTAGCATATATATAGACTATGATAGTAGCATTGCAATTGTTAGACAATTGGGATGCTACAGCTCTCCTCATGGGTTGTCCCATTTAATAATTAGTAGGCCTTGGCTGGGGCTGGCTTCTACCACGTTTTTTGCACCTGTTAACAGTGGTAACTGGATGTTAACGACGGCTGCCATGTGACAGTTTGCATGATGTCAGCAGTCAGCGCGGCTGGCGAACATATCTACAATGGAACAAGTTTTCGTGGCCGAAGGGTGCGATCTGCCACAGTCGGACATGGTTGATTCATTTGTGATGGGGCTTTTACCATGAAGACCATCCATCGCAGAAGACTTTTTAGCCATGAAAAACGGACCTTCAACCACGAAAATCGTTCGTTGTAAGAGCCAACTTTTATTGTAGTGATTCAAAGGACAATGTGACTAAGGAAGGACTTGGATTTGCAAACAAGTCAAACAAGAAGAGCAAGGGCAATAAGAAGAAGAACTTTCTCACTCCACCTTCCAAAATGATTACCTTTGTGAAGGACGGGGAGAAGGCAAAAGAGAAGGAACCAAGTGTCATTAACAGTGGTGATGAACCCTCTCATAATGATTTTGCAAGAAAATTCTTACGAAATCTTATGATGGTAATGTCTATGCTAAATATGTAGGCACCTCGTATGGTGATGATTACCATTGGGACATTTGGGTTCCTAAGATACTTGTGACTAACAAAAGAGGACCCATTCAACAATGGGTACCTAAACAAGCATTGATTTCTTGTAGGACTACGCTTCCGGTGGGAGAAAATGGGTGGTTGATAGTGGTGCCACTAGTCACATGACCGGAAACAAGGAGATGCTTGATGGGACGAGACCTAATACTTCCAACATGTGTGTCACTTATGGAGATGGATCAACCTCTAAGGTATTGGGTTAGGGTAAGGTAGTAGTCATACTGGATATATCCATTGTGTACATTATGCTTCTCAAAACTCTTTCATACAATTTACTTTCCGTTCATCAATTCATGCTTATGGGCTTTGTAGCCTACTTTACCCCTAAGGTTGTGGTTCTCATGTGGAGCAAGACTCTCTCTATAGCCTTTGTTGGGCATGCCGATAGCGGTTTGTATGTGGTAGATTTCGATAATAAACCCACACCTACCGCGACTTTCCTAATGGCTAAAGGTGATGTGGGATGGCTTTGGCATCTCCATCTTTCCCACGTCAACATGAGGTCTTTGCAAAGCCTCCATACGGGAGGTCACATCCTTGGACTAAAAGATAATGTTCGTTTTGTCAAAGACCATGTGTGTAGGGCGTGTATTGAAGGGAAGCTCCATGAGATGGCTCACCCCCCACAATAACCATCTATTCCGATGGGATCTAAGAGGTTCTTCACATGGACCTCTTTGGTCCTCCATCCTTTGATAGCCTTGGGGGAGAATTGTTTGGTTATTGTGGATGACTACTCAAGATACACTTGGGTATATTTCTTCAAGAAAAAGAGTGAGACTCAATAAACCGTCATCGACTTTGCCAATGAAATGCAACATCAACATAACAAGAAGATCTTGGCCATTAGAAGTGACAATGGTACCGAGTTCAAGAACTACACCTTAGATTAGTTTCTTGGTGATGAGGGGATCAATCATCAATATTCCGCTCCATATACCCCTCTACAAAATGGTGTGGTGGAAAGGAAGAACCGGACTCTTATGGATATGGTAAGAACCATGATTGTGGAGTTCAAGTCTACATATAATTTTTGGGCCAAACCTATCTCAACCACTTGTCATATTGCCAACCGGGTTTATATTCGCAAGCACTTGAACATGACTCCCTATGAGATCCTCACTAACAAGAAGCCAAGTATCCACTACCTTCGAGTGTTTGGGTGTAAGTGCTATATTCTCAAGAAAGGTAACCGGTTATCTAAATTCGAGTCTCGAGCTATTGAAGGTATATTTGTTGGCTATGCATCAAAATCTCATGCTTATAGAGTCTATAAAAAGTCCACCAGGCAAGTTACCGTATCTTGTATTGTGAAGTTCAATGAGCATCAAGGCTCCCAAGTGGGGCAAATTGACCTTGGTGATGTAGGTGATGAAATTCCTCCTCAAGCCATAAGAAGAATGTGTGTGGGATTTTTCTGCCCTGTTGAGGAACCCCTTATGGTGGAAGGAGAAGGCAATGCTCTACTCAAGTGGAGCCCTCACCTACTCAAGATCTACATCAACCCCATAGCCATGAAGATACCATGCTTGAAGAGATAACCCATGATCAAGGTCAAGAACAAAGGAATGATGGGTGCGTATCACCCCATGTTGACCAAGGCCAAGCTCATGAAGAAGGACACAGTCAAAATGTCGAGAAAGCTCATGAAGAGGAGCAAGCTCATTTTCAAGGTCAAGACGAGGATCAAAATTGTGGTGATGACAAAGTAGCTTCTCAAGAATCCATTGAGGAATATCAAGCTCGTCATGAAGCAAGAAGGATCACCAAGCTCGTCCGAGAAGGACTTACACTTGAAAATGTTGTTGGTGATCTTGAAAGGCGCATTACTACTCGTAACCAAGTGGCTAACTATGTTGGCCACAATAGTTTCATTTCTTGTGTAGAGCCCCAAAAGGTGTATGAAGCGCTTAAAGACCCGAATTAGCTTGTATCCATGCATGAAGAGCTTCACAACTTCAAGCACAAAAAAGTGTGGTTGTTAGTGGAGAGACCTAAGGAGTGCCATAATGTCATTGGAACAAAGTGGATCTTCAAGAACAAGCAAGATGCAAATGGGATGGTCATCCACAACAAGGCAAGATTGGTGTCATGCTGGTGTCATGACATATGCCATGGGTAGGCTAAAGATAGGGACAATGGACACTAGTGGTATCCGGGAAGGGACAGTGCGGTGGATCCACACACGAAGAACACAAGAACTCAACACACGATGTACCCAGGTTCGAGGCTCTCCTATGGAGATAAAACCCCTACTCCTTCTCTAGATCTTATATTACGATCTCTGGACTAATACAAGTGCTCCTTGAGCTGTATTCGAATAGAGGAAGAAGATGAAGTACTTATGTTCTCTTCTTAGTCTAGGGGTTTCCCTTAGCATGAATGGACCCACCCCCTCCTTGGAGGCCCTGGCTCACCTTATAAAGGGGTGGCCAGGTTACAACTAGGGATTACGTGGCCCGGATATTCCTCAAAGATGCTTGTGCCAAACTAGTAGTTCAGTGCGCTCCTTTCCCCTATCGCCAGCCTTTGCATGACAATGGCTCAGACATCAAGATGTCTGACCATTGGGGTCAGACACTATCACATATGTGACTGTTTATTCTGTCTCTGCTCCTATGGCATTTGTCCTTAGCAGTTGTCTCTCCCTAGATCCTCGTGAGAGAGAGAAAAGTGCTGACCTTGAGGTTGACTCTCTCCTTCTTGAGCATGCCAACCCCTGACTCGGCCTTGTCTAGATAACTTGTCCAAGGTGGTACCTGCAAACAAATAATAACCCAGACATCATGCCTACATATCATATATGTCGGCTGAGTCTTGCTGGTGCTATCTGGCCTTGGGTAACCCCTCGAGTCCCGCAGACTGCAGCGCATCACATCATGGTATGCCTCCTCGAGTCTTGTAGAGGCTAGGATGCACCATTACGCATATGTGTTGTGTAACCATGCACGTGGCACGATCTTATGCACCAGTTAGCAGAATACACATGCACATCATGTGGCTAGTGGGAATAACTGATCCCATTACCCACGATCCATGGCATGGTTAAATAGGGGATCGGGGAAACCCTCAGTTACTTTCCCCTGCTCCTATCTCTTCTCCTTCTTCCTCTTCCTCGCGCTGCCGCCTCTGCTGCTCTATGTTCCTACGACCATGCCGCCCCTTAGCTTTCTCTGCTCCATTTTCTTTTTCGCAGCGACGCTCTTCGCTACCGCTACGGGGCCGCATCAATACTTTCTTGTCTCCTCCTGAAGCAAGCACCGCGTCGGATGGAAGTGATACAGAGATGGCACCACGAGATGTGGTCGCCTTCAATGAGCACGAGGAGGGGGCACCGTCCTCGAGCGTGGAGCCTGGGATAGGTCCAACATCACCCAAGCAGAATCGATTAGTTGTTGCACACACGCTGGATTCCTCCAAAGGTCGCCTGCCTCCTCCCCGGTGACGAGCAAATCTCCACCGTCAAAGAGGGTGAGTTCGTCATTTTCGTAGCCCAATTTACTCGCGGCTTCGGCCTTCCAGTGAGAAACTTCCCCTAGGATTTGTTTGAGACATTTGGCCTTCAACCTCACCATCTCCTGGCAAACGAGATAGCTTCCCTATCCACTTTTGTCTCTGGCACCGAAGGATACCTCGGCCTCTGGCCCAACGTCCAAATCTAGGCCAAATTCTTCCAAATCTGTGCCAATGTCGTCCCCAATAAAGATCTCCATCTGGGCGAGAAATCCTAGTGTGGGGTTGTGTGTATTTCACCCTAGAAAAGCTCCATCTTTCCCCGGATCATGGGCCTCGACTCGTGCAAGAAATGGGCGAGGATGTTCTTCTATGTGAAGAACAGTAATGATAACGACATGATTCGGCTCCCTGTATTCTTAGTCGGCGTCCCCTCGAAGCTCTACTGGGAACTTGACCCAAAGAAGAACAGTCCACTTGTTAACTTGGTTGACCAGCGCTTCACTAAGCTGATGGAGGCCAGGTTATGCGGTGATGACTTCGTGGCTACTTTCATCAGTAGCCGAGTTTGCCCTTCAGCTGCGCAGCCACAAGATTTGCCATATGAGCGGCGGCCTCAATCCGAACAGTGTCTCCATGGTCGAGCTATCCAACACTCAGATCCTCAAGCGAGTCAAGTCCATCTTCAAGATGGACATGACCGAGACATGGGAGTGGGGACATGGATCCTTTCAGCCGAGATAACCCCGTACCTAGGTAACTTTTCCCCGAGTCATATTTGTTGAGCTATGTGTTATGTCGGCATACCTGTTCAACTAATCTCTCTATGTTACTTTGTGTAGAAATTCCTCTAGCAAACCATCAAAGATACCCCGAACCCTGCCCTTTCTTGACGCAAGGATCATGATACCTCGGATCCGGAAGAGCCACACTCCGAGGAGTTCATGCCCATCCCAGACCCTAGCTCTAGCCGACCCTCTGGTAAGACTTCTGTCTTAAGGGACTTGCCAGATGATGAAAATGAAGATGGTTGTGAGGTACTTGAGGTATTCGACCCAATTCCCCTCTTATATACCTTTCTTCCTAAATTCACTCCAGCTAAGCCGGCTGGCCAGGTGCATGAGGTGACTCATGTCACCGTGGAAGACCAAGGTACGGTGAAGAAGCATGTCGCATCCTCAGCTCCACCGGCCGAACCTCCCAGGGCCAGGAAGAGGTATAAGAAATCCGCTAAGAGTCTTCCATGGCAAAAGTCACCTCCATCTGTTGCCTCGTAAGTTTTCTCTTCCGAGTTATCCATGTATTACTTTTTTATCTTTCTATATATTTCTTGTTTCTGTCTATCTTATCTGACTCTTTTTATCTCATTGCTTATCTCGGCAGGGCTCCTCTCAACATCCCCTAGAACGGATCTAGTATGGCCTCTCCTATCCCCGTGCCATCATCTCTTCCACCTCGCATGATACTTGGGTTCCTAGCCCTATTCGAGGTAACTCCCCTTCCGTGCCGAATAATAGTCCACCTCGGCAGGAGGGAGAGAACGTCGGCGCGGGTGGAGGGGGCGCCTCAGAGGATATGGCTATGTCGGATCAACGGGGTGATTCCTCTACCCCTGAGAAAGAAGACCGTGGCGACAGCAGTACCGGTGCCGACATAGTTTTGCCCGATAACCTCGGCACCTGTTCAACCTTAGCCTCAGCAATAGCAACCACCAACACCATCATCGAAATCTCCCAAGACTCAGGCACATGACCATCCTTGGCAAAGCCCACAGGCCAAGTCCAAGCAAACTCCATAGGCTCAGCCTCCACCAACTTCGCAGCCTCAACCTTGGCCAGCTACCTCCCAGTAGCAAGTTAATCTAGTTAGGAAACAGAAGAAAGGACGAGTTGTGACCAAGGTGAGCCAGAAGAAGACCAGGGTTGTTGTTGCGCAGCCGTCAATTGCCACCATGCTACAGAAGAATGCTTCTCCCTCTGCCTTGACTACGGGTAAGCAGCTCACACTACATACAAGCCCAACTACTGCAATGGCCACATAGAGAGCTTCTACTAGTAAAGGCTTGGTCTTGACCCGGACTCCCAGCGGTGAAAGTCTCGGCTCTCTGGCTGAGTATGCCGACAACTGGAAGAACGCAGGTTACGACGAGGTTAGCTCTGCAAATCCTCTGCCCCAGAAGTTTGGTCCAGCCTAGATTGGCAAGAGGATGTTCACTTCTACAAGGGCTATTGCTGATGCTAGCAAAATGATGGAGGTAAATATCTCGACTACGTCTTTGTTCTTGCAGTAAATAACCTATAACCATTAGTCCCCAAGCCTCCAAGGGAGTAAGATGTTACTCGTTCGGATGCTCATCTAGGTTATTATTTAGTAACTTAGTATTTGGATTTAAACATATCCGAGGTATGGAGCCGAGCTATTTTAATTTAGTCAAAATTCCCTTTTAGAATTAGATATCCAGCCACCTAGATTCGAATCGAGTTTACTCGGTTCGAATCTTGAATAGCATCAAATATCCAACCACCTAGATTCGGATTGAGTTTACTCGGTTCGAATCTTGAGTAGCCTCAAATATCCAACCACCTAGATTCGGATCGAGTTTACTCGGTTCGAATCTTGAGTAGCATCAAATATCCAACCACCTATATTCGGATCAAGTTTAATCGGTTCGAATCTTGAGTAGCGTTAAATATCTGCCTTTCTCATTAACTAATAACCATCTTTTTCAGATTGTGCATAAGCGTCGTACATCCAAGTTTCAGAGACTCCTTTTTGTGCATAGGGGCCTCTCCTCCAAGCATAAGAAGTTGTATCTTGAACTGAAGAACAAGGGTATATCCTTGCCTCATTGTCCCCAGTACTCTTCACATTTTTGATCAGCTGAATTGACTTTTGATTCGCCTTTTGCCAGCCAGGGTGGAGGCACAGAATCAAGAGCTGCAAAAGCGTGTTACTAAGCTGGAAGGGATTTTTCCTCTTGCCCCTTATCCTTTGCACGTCTCCCTTCTGACTCGGCTTGTAATTATACCTCGGCTTTGCCAGGTTAAAAATTCTTGCAGAGTCTCATCAAGATTGTATATCCATGCCTAAACTGATGATTCATTTTCTTGAGCAAGCAGGACAACACCAAGCTCAGTTGAAGGAGAAGGACAAAGATATCTCTTGGCTCTGTGCCGAAAATGAAAATCTAAAACAACTCGAGAAAACTAAGCTTAATAAACTAGATCAGGAGTTCACCAAGGAGAAAAGCTGACTCACCGGCCAACTTGAGAAGGACAAAGAGCTACTCAAGGAGGCCAAGGTCAAGTTTGAGTCGGTGAACACCACACTCGAGAACCTCCAGAAGAAACATGTCGCTTGGTTGGCTGAGCTGGCCCGGATCAACGGTGTTATAGCTCGTGAGTTTTCCTTTTGTTGACTTTTTCTTTTACTGCTGAGGTTTCCCTTTTACTCTTATTGTCCTATCTGACTTGCTTTTTCTGTTTATTTTCTTAGGTAACTTCCCCGAATCTAAGATCCGTGATACCACTACTATCCATAAGTTTTGGGAGAAAAAGGTCGAGGCTGGCCCCTCCCTGAAGAATATGACATTAATGATTCCTTGGTTGGCCTCTTTGCCAGCCTCAGACCTATGAAAACCTTCGGGGTTGAGCTTTTGTACACTGCCATCCGAGTGTTCCATGTTCTCTGGCATGCAGACCCCACTCCCAAGAAAGTCAAGTTGTTGGTCAAGTAGTTAATGGACTACGAGACGCAGGTCAATCTATGGAGGGAATCTGTTGCCCATGCTGGTGCCAACACAGCCTTGTCCTTTGTGTTGTCATGGTATGAAGGTATCAATTTAGATACACTTCAGAACATGCGCACTGGTTCACCGTGGACAACCAATCTAGAGTTCATCCAACACCGCCAAACTCGAGCCTACCAACTGATCCAATATGCCAATGCTCATGGGTTGAATGAAGCATCGAGCTTCCTCGATGAGGTCGTCGACAAATACGTTGAAGAGGGCTCTGGCGAATATGAAGAAAACCTGGATGAACAAGAGGCTAACTCAGACAATGAAGCGGAAGACGAGGTTCCCAATCCTGAAGCTACTGTTCCTACTCCAGCTGATGATGATCCGGCCGCTACTGCTCCTTAGGCATATATAAACTTTGAATTTGGTTAAATCCCCGATATGTCGGGTGCACATGTATTAAATAGTTGAAGATGTTTTGCTACTGCTATGTTTCTTATGTCGGATCATTTTGGGCGGAGTCCCCGAGTTTCATTTTCTTGTTTGCTCAATTTTATGACTCATCTCATGTCTACCATTTTTCGGCATTCGACTTATGAGTCCAAAATCAAAAATTGAATTAATACTTGAAATTTCGAGAATTATCTCAGAGTGATTTGGCATAATAATAAAGAAAGTAGATACAGGGGTTAGTGCAAAAAACACTTGTCAGCTCGATTATTTTCCCTTCCTTGGTCGTTTTTCATGTGTCTAGCATTTGCCAGCTTTTTCTCTTGCTTGCCATGAAGCCAATTTTCTGGACAGTAGCAAGTTGAAGAGTGAGCCTTTGGTGCCGACACATTACTAACCCGAACTAAGGGGTGAGAAATTTAAGCCAGCCGACATATAAAAAGTAAATGTAGAAAAAGACAATTACTACTAAGGCAGTCCCCGAGTCACTGCTCGAGGTGCCGAAGTTCCATTCATTAGCTCATTGCCGACATATAATTCGACATATGAGAGTTCAAGATACATACACTTTAGCTAAGTGCAAAATGGACGAAGGAGTGCTACATCCATGGACTTTTCGATTCTTCTCCTGCCTTATTCTTCTCCTATGCTTGACCATCTATAAGATAGTATGCATCATTGTGCAATGCTTTGCTCACAATAAATGGCCCCTCCCATGGAGGTGATAGTTTATGCATGTCGGTAGTGTGTTGCACTAGCCGAAGCACCAAATCCCCTTCCCAAAAGACTCGGGGGTTTACTTTCCGGCTATGATAGGGTCGGAGATTCTGCTGATATATGGTGGATCTGGATAATGCGAATTCTCTTGCCTCTTCTAGCAGATCAACATCATTTTGTCGGGCTTCTTGCACTTTGGCCTCTGTGTACTAGGTGACTCTAGGTGAATCATGCACTATGTCGGCTGGTAATACAACTTCTACCCCATATACCAGAAAGAATGGCGTATAGCCAATTGATCGATTTAGAGTTATCCTGAGGCTCCATAGTACTGCCGAGAGTTCGTCAATCCAATAGCCCGCTGAACTTTGCAGCGGCTCAATGAGTAGGGGTTTTATCCTGGACAGTACTGGCCCATTGGATCTCTCCACTTGCCCGTTCGATGCGGGGTGTGCAGCTAATGCAACATCAAGCCTTATTCGTTTATCTTGGCAGAATCGAGCAAATGCTCCTTCGGCAAAGTTTGTGCCATTGTCAGTGATTATGCTATGTGGGTATCCATACCTCAAGATTATATATTTGAGGAATGATAAGGCAGTGGCTCCATCACATTTCTGTTTGGCTTGACCTCAATCCATTTTGTAAATTTGTCCCATGATTAGAATATGAGTCATGTTGCCACAAGCCGGCTTAAATGGCACAACCATGTCCAAGCACCATACAGCAAATGGCCAAGTGATAGGTATAGTTTTGAGTTCAGAGGATGGCATATGTATCTTTCTTGAATACCTCTGACATCCATTGCACTTTCTCACAAAGTCCTCAGCTTCTTGTAAAGCACTAGGCCAGTAAAATCCATGGTGAAAAGCTTTGGCGACTAACACTCTGGACGAGGCATGATGCCCACATTCGCCTCGATGTATATCTTGGAGGATTTCTTGCCCCTCTACCGGATCAATGCATCGCTGAAGGACACTTGTGACACTTCTTTTATATAATTTGCTGTTTATTATGGTATAAGATTTGGCCCTTCTCTAGATCTGTCTAGCGAGGACCCCATCACTTAGCAAACTCCCATCTTTCAAGAATCCAAAAATTTGTTGCGCCCATGCTGGTACAACATGGGCCGGGAAAATCACTTCGTCAATTTCCATTAGGTCAACCGACATAACTTCTGTCGGGTCAAGCTGAATAGTACCTGGGTTCTGCGAGGTAGTCCCCGGGTTTGCCGAGGTAGTCCCTAGGTTGCTTGAGATACGCCCAATCAATCTCCATTGGGACAACCTCGGATCCTGGATTGGCCGGGATATGGATTGACTCAGATTCTTGTGATGGGTTGATAGATGGTTTTCTAAGGTGTTCTAGAGCTATGCCTAGCGAGATAGCCTGCCGAGACGAACCAAGTTTCGTTAACATGTCGGTTGCATCATTCTTAGCCCGAGGTACATGATGGAACTCACATCCTTCGAAGTACCCACAATTTTTTTGGACGTGAAATCTATACAAGGCCATATTTGTGTCCAAGGCATCCTAGTGACCCGAAACTTGTTGCACCACCAGATCATAATCACCAAAGCATTTGATCTGACGTATTCCAATCTCCTTTGCTACTTTCAAGCCATGCACAAGTGCCTCATATTTGGCCACATTATTTGATGCTCTAAAATGGATCTATAGCAAATATCTCAACTGATCTTTTTTGGGCGAGGTAAGGACTACGCCAACACCTAATCCGTCCTTCAATTTTGACCCATCAAAGTGCATTCTCCAGTAATTTGAGTCAGGCAAGGGCAGCTCATACTGCATTTCAGCCCAATTGACAAAAAAGTCGACCAGTGCCTAAGACTTGATTGTATCTCGTGTATCATAATGTGGAGCATATGGGGCTAACTCAATAGCCCATTTGGAGATTCGCCCACTTGTGTCTCTGTTCCCATTATCTCGGATATTGGTGCTTCACATATCACCTTTATGGGGTGTTCTTCAAAGTAATTCTTAAGCTTTTTGGCCACCATATAGACGCCATATGCCATTTTCTGATAATGGGGGTAGTTTTTCTTCAAAGCAGAAAGTACTTCACTTAGGTAATAGACTGGCCTCTACACCGACTTACCCTCCTCATCACGCTCTACCACTACCACGACACTTATGACTCGGTTGGTCGCTTCTATATAGAGCAACATCGACTCTTTGGATAGTGGCAAAGCTAACACAGGTGCAGAGGCTAGCATCTTTTTTAATTCATGAAAAGCACCATCGGCCTACGGTGTCTAGATAAACTTGTCCGACTTTTTCATTAACTGGTACAAAAGCAATGTCTTTTCTCCCAGTTGACTGATGAAACGACTCAACGATGCCAGGCAACCAGCAAACTTATGTACATCACTGAGACATTTTAGCAATTCCATGTGCTCGATAGCTCGGATCTTAGTCGGGTTAGCCTCTATACCTCGGCTGGACACGGGGAATCTGAGTAATTTTCTGGCTGGGACACCGATGGTGCATTTTTCCGGGTTAAGTTTCATTCGGAACCTTCTCAAGTTCGCGAATGTTTGCTGGATATCATCTAGAAGAGTATGACTCTCTTTTGTTTTTATCACCACATCATCAACATACACTTGGACATTTTTTCCAATTTGATCATGCAAACATTTTTGTATGCACCTTTGGTACGTGGCACCTGCGTTGCGTAAGCCGAATGGCATAGTACGATATCAATAAGCCACGTACGGGGTAATAAAGGTAGTTTTTATTTGATCAGTAAGGTTTAATGGTATCTGGTGGAAACCATAATGCGCGTCTACAAATGACAAGATCTCACAACCAGCTGTCGAGTCAATGACTTGATCTATCCTCAGCAAAGGAAATGGATCCTTCGGACATGCCTTGTTCAAGTTAGTATAATCAACAGACATGCGCCATACTACTGCCACATTCATGGTCATCTTTCTTCTTTTCCATCAGCACTGGATTAGACAGCCAATCAGGATGAAGCACTTCCATGATAAACCCGGCTACAAGGAGCCAAGAAATCTCATCCCCTGTGATCTTTCTCCTATCCTCGACAAAGCGGCGGAGAGGTTGCTTCACCAGCCTTGCATCAGGCCTGAGATGCAAAGAGTGCTCAGCCAGCTCCCTCAGCACACCTTGCAGGTCCTGTTTGGACCAAGAAAAAATGTCCCGATTCTCACAGAGGAAGCTGATGAGCTAGCTTTCCTATTTGTCATCCAGGCCCGCACCAATGGTTGACCGTACACTCTAGGAATTGGTCGTCAATTTGAACTTTCTTCATGTTCTTTGTCGGCTGGAATGATACACTCCCATGTGGGTTACTGAGGGCTAGCATATTCAGTTGTGACGACTAAGCCAATGCCACAACCTCCTGAATTCTCCTATTTTCTTGTGCAGTGACCAATGACTCGGCCAGGTTTGACCCGGCTGGGGCACACTCCATGGAACGCCTAAAGTCCCTAGCAATGGTTATGACCCCATTGGGCCCTGGCATCTTCATCTTTAGTAGTTGATATGATCACTGGCCATAAAATTCAAAAGTACTGGCCTGCCTAGCAGTGCATGGTAACAACTGTCCAGATCCACAACCTCAAACAACAAGTTTTCCGTTCTGCAATTCTCTCGTGTGTCGAATAAGACATCTATCCGGACATTGCCAATTGGCTCACATGATAATCCCAGCACAATGCCATGAAAAGTGGTCTTAGTCACCTAGAGCATGTTTTTCGAGACTCCATTGTTATGCATTGTATCCTTGTACAATATGTTGATACTGCTTGAGGGAGACTAGCGCACGCGCGCGCTCTGGAGAGGACAGCGACGTGTGGCCGGACACGCGTGCGTGCAGCAGTCCCGTCCTGCTCTTCCTAATCGCCACGTGGTCACGCTGCTGCTATGCTAGTGTACTGATTCTGCTATTAGATGTGCGTGGTAAACACATACGTAGGCAGCAGTATATGTAAAAAAGAGCAGTGCACCATGGAAAAAAGAAAAAAACTGTAAACTACCACTGAAACGTCCCGTGCACTGCGATAAAAGACAATACAACACAGTATAAATAGGCAGTGCATGGCCGGTGCACGGGCAGAACATCGTCTCGTGCACTGCGACCGAAGGAAGTGCAACGCAACACAATAAGGTAGTGCACGAGTAGTGCACTACCAGGATACCTCGCCATGCATTGCGCTCGAAGGCAGTGCAACACAGTATAACGAGGCGATGCGGCTGGTGCCTTTGCCGAGACATCGCCACGTGCGCTGCGGCGAAGGCAGTGCAACACAACACAAAAAAGGCGATTACAAGTAGTGCCTTGCCAGCATCGTCATCGTGCCGCTGCGTTTGAAGACGGTGAAATATAATACAAAAAGGCAAGACGAAAGGTAATCGCTAGGACATCATTCCGTACACCACGACCGAAGGCAGTGCAATGCAGAAGAAAAAGGCAGTGCACCTACCGTGCACCGCCAGGACATCATGCCGTGCACCACAACCGAAGGCAGCACAATGTAGGGTCAAAGGGCAGTGTAAAACAAAAAGTTCTTCAAAACCTATCATATGAGATCTAGTTTTGTAGATCTCGACGTGACTAGCTCAATTGTGAACACGGATCTCAGTTTGGATGATTTGTTTAAAAGATATCGCATTTTTCGTATTTGAATCTAAAAAAGAAAGGGAAAAAGAACCGCCACCCCTCTCTCTGCAAGCACCACGTGTCGCGCGGGGAAGGCTTGGGACAACGCACAAAGGACTCTCCAGAGGCCACATGTAGCAACATCAGCGATTGCAGAGCACGCTCGAGAACGTGCATGCTTTTTCTAGCCTTTTTTATACTACTTTCATTTTTGATTAGTACCTTGGAGAACTTCACATTGATATTTGGCCTAATAAATGTTTGGGTCAAGCACCAAAGCATATGATCCAGGACTTGGCATGAGCCTAGGATGATCCTTGATGCTCCAAGTGATCTCCTGGTCCGACCAATGCATATACTTTAGCACTGCCAGCATAACCGCATTGACCTCCATGTGTATCCTCTACACACTTTGTTTGTGAGTTTCCTCTGTGGTGAACACACAATAGCTCTAGTTATGCTCCCTATACTCATTCATACCATCATTGTCAGGGTTTCCTCGGTTCCCTTGGTTCTGGTTGTTCACTTGATGCACTGCATCCCTTCTTTCCTGATTCTCATACCTCGGCGGTGGTGGGGGTAGAACTAACTGCTGTGCATTTGCCCATGTGAGTTGTGGCTGAGGTGGCGCCTGAGGCGGACCCATATCTCCCATTGCACGCTACATCCATGTGCACTACCGAGTCGTATGATTTGTCGGTTTACTCAGATTCTGGGTGTGAAACTTACACGGTTGGTCCAACATAGACTCATAGGTGTACCTCGGCCTCTCCTGCCACTACTTCTTCTACTCATTAGTCCATGTTTTCTTGCCATCACTTTTCTATGTCCATTGCTAGCCACTAATCTTTTGTCGCTGGCTACTCCTAGCTCCTGGCTGATCTTGGTTCACCATAGCGACATGATTTGAGCCATATAGATAGTCCGGCCTATCATCCATTCTTTTGCCCTGGAAATCATTCCACCGGGATGACCTGGTCCCGTCCCTAGAGTAGTACTCCTCATTCGGCTCAGCTGACATAAGCGTGGGTTGGGTCAGATCTCCCAATGCATATGAATCTGCAATCTTGATTGTCTCGGCCAATGTAGTTGGCATATCCCTCTTTAGCCTTTGCCACAATACACTTGCATGTCTACACCCTTGTGCAAAACCAAGCAATAGCCTGTGACTCGATAACTCCTTCACATGAGTTCCTTAGGGTGCACTACCGAGTCAGAAATGCTGAGTCACTTTCGTTCAGCCATTTCTTACACATTGCCAAGTGTTCCTCCTGTTCGTCCTCTTGTATGTACTGGTGAAGTTACTAATGAACATCTAATGAGTCCAAAATTGAAGAATATACCTTTTGTTTTTTGCATAAATAGAATAGGAATTTTTGTATTTCACTGTGTCTATGCGTGCTATTTTGTTCTTGTTTCAACAGGATCCCAAATCATGGAGTCATATATGAACATATCAATTAGAGCTATCATATTGTGTAATTATATGATATTTCTAAGTGATAAAAGTCATTTTATGAATTTACCTTCGCACCTAGAAGAATACTAAACAAGGAGGAGGCACCAGTATGGTTAACAACCACTGGTACAGGCGGACCCCGCCCGTACTGTCCGCTCGTACCAGGCGCCATCACGACCGCTTTGTCAAATACTTCTCCCTAGCAAAGACGAGAGGGGGATCCGGCATTCATAGCCACCAGAAACCACGAAACACCACATCCGAGAGGGATCTGAAGGAGGAACTTGGCTAGGGTAAAATCCCTGCTGCTTCGCGGATCATTGGAGGACAACGCATCATCCCCTTCATCATCAACCACTGCATCTCCATTACCACCATTACTCCCATCTTTCATCTATTAGATCTCTTTGTACTTCCAGATCAAATTGGGGTTTGCATTAGATCTATCCATTCATTTGATTATGATGATGTTGTTGATTGCTTCCTTGAGTGAGTAGTTCCTTTGTTCTTGGGGAGATGGAGAAATCCTAGCACCATTATGCACTTGTAATAAAGGTCATCTATTCTTGTGTATGATGACTTGCTTGTCTATGATATAATTATGATTTGTGTTTGATCTCTCTCTTTAGATGGTATGCGTAGTCGGCCGCATATCATTTTCCATCGGGACTAAAGGGAGGGAGAAATCCTTTGGACGTGTTTTGGAAGCGTACTCGGAATGCCCTGTGACTGATAGGCACCGGCTCATAACCTACACAGTCAAAGGGGGATTAAAGAGGGACTACCTAAGCTAATTACGATATCCATGGGGAAACCCTTAATTGTGGTGGTTTGTATGGGTGATTGCTCTCAGACAACGCAGTGGTTATTTAGAGGTGACCTCACACTTGGCTCAACAAAGTGGCTTCCTATGAGCCTTGTAGTGGACATCTTATTATGGGGCTATCTCCAAACATATCATGACAAAAGAAGTATGTTATCTTGGTTGCACATACCAATAATACTATGCTAATGGTGTATCCTACATCCTCGAGAATGTTTTAGCCCTATTGAGTTCAACCATGCTTTCGCATAAACTTGTTACTTGTTTTCTTTTTACTTGTTTTCATTACTTTTCTGTAAATAACCATAAACCTTTCAAACACCCTTTACTTGATATCAAAGACAACTTACAAGTATACTTTGGTAGAGAGTAACGAGGGGCATAAATACCTTATAGCTCTTTGTGGGTTCGATATCTTTACTTCAAAACTAGCAACAATTGGTATGTGCACTTGCAGTCATCAAGTTATTTTCTGGCGCCATTTCCAGGGAGCTAAGCTCTTTTGGTCTTTGTTTTTAGTTACTTATTTTACTCATTGTTTTACTAAAGTTGTTTATTAGTTTCAGGTGATACATTATGGGTGAATACCAGCATATAATACAACTTGAGGTTGTAAGGAATTCCGGTTTGCACATGGACGCTTATTTAAAATCCAATAATCCAAGAGGGTATGATGTTAACCCCATACTTTTGGATCTTTTGCATGCAAAGAAATTTGCAGGAGATGGTACGGAAGATCCGTATGAGCATGTATGGTTCTTTGAAGATATTTGTGGGACTTTCCACCTCAATTTACAAACTGAGGATGAGGTTAAGTTGGCTTGCTTTTCTCAAACTCTCATTGATGAGGCCCGTTCTTGGTACATCCAAAGTTCTACAAAAATTACTAACTCATGGGGAGGTTAGCCTCTCTATTCTTAGTTGATTTCTTTCCTAGGAAAAGAACTCTTGGCACGAGGCGCATGATTATGAATTTTAAAGGAAAACCTGAGGAAAGCCTGCATGAAGGGTATACAAGATTCCGGGGATTGCTTGATCACTGTCCCCATCATAATTTACCACCTTGGCTAGTGATACACACCTTCTACATAGGTTTTAATGATAATAATAGAAATGAACTTGATTCTCTTACCAATGGGTCGTTCACCGAATTCATTGTTGAGAGGCATGGAACTTGGTAGAGACGGTGAATAGGATAGAGAAAGCCTATTGTGAGGCAGAGTTTAATACGGAAAATCCCATAGACTACAATTGTTTAAAAAGATTTCTAGATTCTAGAAAGGTAGAAAAACTGTTTGGGAATTTTAATCTTGACCATCACATGATTGTTCAAATTATTAGATCTTATGCTGACTACCTGCAGATTCCAAAAGATTGAGAACGCTATACACCACATATAGAAGAAAAATCCACTAAAACTTTCCACAATGATGAATATTCAAAAATGCAAAAGAAAATGTTAGTCAAAGAGGAAACAATTCTAACTAAAGTAATGGATAGCAGGGGTGAAGGGAATAAAAGAATAGGAAGGTTAACTAGGGACTTGGGAGCCATTAAAGAAAATATTGGGATAGTAAAGGAACTTTTGGAACCTGAATTGTTCAAGGAAGAGGTGATCATGGTAAGTAAAGAATCCTCCGAAATGATAGGAGGTAAGTTTGATGGTAAGAATAGAAGTCAACATAAAATTCCTTTTTGCTTAGGAGGGATTACTTATGTAGGGTTTTGTGACTTAAGTTCTTCCATAAACATAATGCCTTATACTATTTATGAAGAATTGCGTGATCACCTTGATGAATCTTACCTGGAGCCATCAGAAGCTACCTTTATGTATTCTAATCGAACTGTGCATCCTACTCGTGGGATACTTCGCAATGTTTGCATTTCTATTGGGGCTTTTGTGTATCCAGTTGATTTTCATATTATCGAAATACCTTTGAACCCTAGTTGCCTAGTTATTTTTGGTAATCATTTTTACAACTCTATGAACATTGATATTGACAACAAAAAGTAGGCTTTATCTTTGTAGCTTGGAAAAGAAACTATAGAAATAAACTACAATTAATTCACGAGGCTACCTTATGAGAAGAAAGTTGAGATGAAGGAAGAAAATACTATTGAAGAATTGGCAGCAATCTATTTTTGCACTCCGCAATCTGAGTTGGAGAGAAGTTTCATAAGCAATGATTCGCTTGCCAATGACTCTGCAAAAGAAGATTTGGATGAGATCCTCAACACAGCTCTGGAGGTCGAGTCAGGTCTCAGGGTGGAATATGAAGAACTTTAAAGAAAAGGGGACGAGGATCCACCGTCTATTGTCTTAAAACCTCTCTCTCTAGGTCTCATGTATGAATTCTTAGAAGGTAAATGCCCGGTGATTTTAGATGATAAGATCTCTCCCGAGGAAAACTCGAAACTGTTAGAGGTACTTGTCAAACAACGAGAAACTTTTGGTTAAACTCTTAATGATATAAAAGGCATAGATCTCACCATAGTAACTCACAAGATAACTATGGTTGAAGATGCTAAACCATTTGTGGATAATCAGAAAAGGTTGAACTCTAAAATGAAAGAGGTGGTAAGAAAAGAAGTTATTCGTATGTTGGACAATGGTATTATCTACCCAATTTAAGATAGTAAGTGGGTAAGCCCAACTCATTGCCTACCTAGGGAAGGATGCATAACAATAATAAATAATGATAAGGATGAATTAATCCCAGCTAGAACGATAGTAGGGTATTGAATGTGTATTGACTTTAGGAAGATGAATAAAGAGACCATAAAAATACATAAGCAACTTCCCCTCATTAATGATATTATGGAAAGGATGTCCGGTAATTCTTACTTTTGCTTTATTGACGGATATTCTAGATATTCTCAAATAGCTATCCAACCTGAAGATCAAGAAAAAAATACTTTCATGTGCCCCTATGGAACATATGGTTATCGATTAATGCCTTTTGGATTGTGTAACGTAACTGCTACTTTCAAGAGTGTGTTTTAAGATCTTTGATAGTTTTGTGGAAAGTTCCATGGAAGTTCTTATGGATAATTTTGTTGTCTATGGAACTACTTTTGAACAATGTCTATATAATCTTAATAGAGTTTTGCAGCGGTGCAAACAAACCAAGATGGTTCTAAATTGGGAGTGTTGCCACTTCATGCTAAGGGAAGGTATAGTTTTGGGGCATAAGGTTTCTGAAGAGAATATTAAGATTGATAGTTCGAATTTAGTCACCTTAGAAACACTTCCAATTCCACAAGATATAAAAGGAGTAAAGAATTTCCTTGGACACGTCGGTTTATATAGAGGCTTTATCAAAGATTTTGCTAAAATAGCTGTCCCTTTAACTCGTCTCCTAGATAAACATACTCTTTTTACTTTTGATAGATATTTCCATGATTCCTTTGAACAATTAAAGAAGGCTCTAATTTCTGCACCTGTTATTCAACCACCCAATTGGGATGAACCATCCGAAATTATGTGCGATGCTAGTGATTATGCTATTGGGGATGTTTTAGGATAGAGAGACTGTCCTAACCTCAATGTTATTCAATATGCTAGTCGAATCTTTAATGATGATCAAAAGAACTATGCAATAACTGAGAAAGAATTCCTTGCTGTTGTTTTTGCTTGTGATAAGTTTAGACACTATATCATCAACTCAAAAGTAATAGTTCATACTGATCATCAAGCTTTGAGACATCTTCTAGGTAAGAAGGATGCTAAACCCCGTCTAATTAAATGGGCCTTGTTACTATAAGAATACGATTTGCAGATAGTAGATAGGAGGGGAAAGGATAACCCTATGGCCGACCATTTGTCATGAATGTAAGGAATCATGGAGAATCCTATTCCTATTAATGAATCTATGGCAGGCAAATACCTTGTAGTTTTAAAACCTCGCGATCCTTGGTTTGCAGATTATGCTAATTTTCTAGTAGGCAAGTTTTTACCAAAAGGAATGGATTACAATCAAAGAAAGAAATTCTTCAATGATTTAAAACATTACTTTTGGGATGACCCTTACCTATATAGGCATGGCATAGATGGGATAATCCGGAAATGCGTGTCTGAGCACGAGGCAAAAGACATCCTTAAAGCTTGTCACGATAGTCCTGACGGTGGGCACCATGCTGGTAATTGCACTGCAGCCAAAGTCTTGCAGTCAGGTTTCTACTGGCCTACACTAGTCAAAGACTCCCACGAATATGTTAAAAATTGTGATGCCTGTCGATGTATGAGTAATATAGGAAAAAGACAAGAAATGAATATGAAATATAACTTAGTAATAGAGCCATTCAATGTTTGGGGAATGGATTTTAGGGGACCATTTGTTCCCTCTAACGGTTATACTCATATTCTTGTTGCTGTTGATTATGTTACTAAATGGGTTGAGGCTATACCCACAGCTCATGCAGATGCAACCACTTCCATTAAGATGGTTAAGGACATCATCTTTCCCAGGTCTGGAGTACCCCGATTTTTTATTACTGATGGTGGAACTCATTTTATGAAGGGGACTTTTGACAAGATACTTCAAAAATATGGAGTGGACCACCGGGTAGCCTCACCTTACCATCCTCAAACCAGTGGACAAGTGGAATTTTCTAATAGAGAAATAAAGGTCATACTTCAGAAAATGGTGAACGGATCAAGAAAATACTGGGATTTGAAGCTTAATGATGCATTATGGGCATATCGCACAGCATTAAAGAACCCTATGGGAATGACACCATACAAAATGGTTTACGGTAAAAAATTCCACCTTCCATTAGAGCTTAAGCATAAGGCTCGGTGGGCTATCAAAACTATGAATTTTGACTTTAAAACTATAGGGGAAAATGACTCTTAGACATTCATACTTTAGATGAACTCAGGAATGAGGCTTATGAAAACACTAGAATATTTCAAGAAAAGGTTAAAGTGGCATTACAAAAATTAGAGGGCAAGGGATTTAAAATCGGAGATAAAGTCTTCCTTTACAACTCTAGCCTCAAGATTTTTGCATGAAAACTGAAATCCAGGTGGGTAGGACCATATGACGTTGAAGAAGTATATCTGTCGGGAGCAGTAAGATTGAAAAATACTACACCCCTCTTTTTCATCTTGGATTGTTAATGGGCAGCGATTGAAGCATTATAGAGTTGGTGAAGTAAACACTATGGAATTAATCTCTTTGATCCCGGCAAAAGAATAAAACATGCGAAAGTTAGGTAACAAAGTTTCAATTACTTAATTCTACTGCTTTGGAAACTTTATTTAGTTGATTCTATATTTTTCTTTGAACTCATCTAATTTTTCTGGTTATTCTGAGATATTTTTCGACCTGGTACGGGCGAACCATATAGTCGGACGCGCCCATACCACTGGTCGTTAAACGTTCAGAGTACTAATGCCGACTTTCTTTGATTTGGTATGACCAGACAATATGGGTCTGCACACCTGTACCGATGGTCGTTATCAGCACTGTTTCCCCCCGCATTTATTCTTTTGTCCGTAAAAAAGAGAGAGGCGGAAGAAGTCCGTAAGGGGGCACAGTACGGGTGGAACCCGCCCGTACTGCAGCTCACGACCGTCTTTGGCCCCCTTAACCTACCGATTTTGCCTTTTATTTTGCACTTTTTCTTCCTTCTTGTTCCCTTCCATCTTATTTTAGATCTAGAACTTCTTTATGTCCTTTGCAATGAAACCTCAGATCTCACTTGATTACTCAAGGTCCATGCAGCCTTTTCATATTAAGTAGATTTGGGCCAAGAAGGAGCACGTCGTTGAAGGATGAGCCAAGAAGGAGGGATCCGAAGGAGATACTTCATCCTCCTCCAACCGCGAGTCTGCACAAGTGGTTCCACTCCCCAATTGGGAAGATATGTTCCCACAGAAATTGTAGATGCTCAGGCACGTGAACAAGGAAGGAACAAAGGAGAATCTCCACTCAATCCCTACAGGCATAACCTTCATGGATCTTCTCTTAAAGCACCTCCAGAAACCTCTTCCAAGAAAAGGGGAGACCGAGATGAGATTCGAGAAAAGATCAAGAACCTTGAATAGATTTTGAAAGCTTGTGTTGAGACCATTGGGGAGGGAGTTGACTCTTACTGGATGATGGGCAAAGATCTCAATAAAAAAGGTCAATGACATCGACGGTAGAGTAAAGCTCTTGACCAAGATCATTATGGAGATGGCCGATGATAGGAAAACTTTAAATAAGGTAATCAAAGAATTATGTGTTGGCATCATAGAGATGTCCACTCGATTTGCGTGTATTCCCCAAGCTTGTAGCCTGAAGGCGGATGAAGAAGAGGAAGATGATGACTTCTTTACTCCCAAAAAAGAGTAAGTAATTGCAAGGGATTATTTGATCCACCCGGCTTGATTCCAAGCTTGGGGATATATGAGAACCTTGTAATTTATCTTACATTTTTCACATGTTTACTTTTCTGCATGCAAGGTTAGGTTTAAAAATTCTGAATTTGCATTAGTTGCATCAACTTCGAGTTCCCTTTGTTCAAGAGAAAAATTATATCCATTGAGCTATGATATTTTATGATAATTGAAGTTGTGTTTGATTCATGATTATTATTTTAGATGATTGAACTAGGTTGAGTGTCATGATACTTGTACATCTGTCATAATTTTAGGGACTTCCACACCAACACAAGTATTGATTAAGTAATGAGAAGAAGAATTCTGGTAGCATATTATAATTAAGAGTTTCTTAAAGCCATGGAAGTAGTGAGCATGATCAAATATTTGTGCTAAAAAGAAGAAGAGAAAAAGGAATAAGTAAAATAATGGCGTACAAGTATCACAAGAAAAGAAGAAAGCAGCTATCAAAAGAACTAAACATAGAAAACAGAGAGAAAGAGAAGAGAAAATGATCATGAATCTTAATTACTAAACTTAGTGCACTATATCTTCAAACTTTGTGATTATATGATATGTTGAATCACTAGTATCTTCTTATAATTTCATTAATACTGAAAAAGGTGTGGAAGCCTCTAAGTTATGTAATGTGTAAGGGTATGGTAATACCCCTGATATATCTCTACATCCGATATTGTATTCCTGCTTCAATTGCTACCTCATTTATTGTAACGACTTGTGTCTCATGAACATGATGATCTTGTCCATAAGCCACCATCTTTCTTGGGGAAGAGCAAGAGCCTAGCTTGGGGGATTTGATGAGTCCAAAATTGAAGCATATTTACCTTTTGTTTTTGCATAAATAGAATAGGGATTTTTGTATTTCACCGCGTCTATGCGTGCTATTTTGTTCTTGTTTCAACAGGATCCCAAATCATGGAGTCATATATGAACATATCAATTAGATCTATCATATTGTGTAATTATATGATATTTATAAGTGATAAAAGTCATTTTATGAATTTACCTTTGCACCTGGAAGAATACTAAACAAGGAGGAGGCACCAGTATGGTTAATGACCACTGGTACGGGTGGATCCCGCCTATACCGTCTGCTCGTACCAGGCGCCATCACGACCACTTCATCAAATTCTTCTCCCTGGCAAATATGAGAGGGGGATCCGACATTCACAACCACCAGAAACCATGAAACACCACATCCGAGAGGGATCTGAAGGAGGAACTTGGCTGGGGTAAAATCTCAGTTGCTTCGTGGATCATTGGAGGACAACGCATCATCCCCTTCATCATCAACCGCTGCATCTCCATTACCCCCATTACTCCCACCTTTCATCTATTAGATCTCTTTGTCATTCTAGATCCAATTATGGTTTGCATTAGATCTACCATCGTACTTTTATCCATTAATTTGATTATGATGATGTTGTTTATTGCTTCCATGAGTGAGTAGTTCCTTTGTTCTTGGGGATATGGAGAAACCCTAGCACCGTTATGAACTTGTAATAAAGATGATCTATTCTTGTGTCCGTATGACTTGCTTGTCTATGATATAATTATGATTTGTGTTTGATCTCTCTCTTTAGATGGTATTCGCAGTCAGCCGCATATCATTTGCCTTCGGGACTAAAGGAAGGAAGAATTCCTTTGGACATGTCTTAGAAGCGTACCCAGAATGCCCCATGACAGATTGGTGTCGGCTCATAACCTACATCCTCAAAGGGGGATTAAAGAGGGACTCCCTAAGCTAATTGCGATATCCACGGGGAAACCCTTAATTGCGGTGGTTTGTATGGGTGATTGCTCTTAGACATTGTAGTGGTTATTTAGAGGTGACCTCACACTTGGCTCAACAAAGTGGCTTCCTACGAGCCTTGTAGTGACCATATTATTATGGGGCTCTCTCCACATATATCATGACACAAGAAGTATGTTATCTTGATTGCACATAACAATAATACTATGCTAGTGGTGTATCCTACATCCCTGAGAATGTTTTAGCCATACTGAGTTCAACCACGTTTCCACATAAACTTGTTACTTGTTTTATTTTTACTTGTTTTAATTACTTTTCTACAAACAACCATAAACCTTTCAAACACCCTTTACTTGAGATCAAAGACAGCTTACAGGTATACTTTGGTAGAGTGTAACAAGGGGCAGAAAGACCTTTACCAATAGCTCTCTGTGGGTTCGATATGTTTACTTCGAAACTAGCTATAATTGGTATGTGCACTTGCAGTCATCAACATCTCCTCAAAATCCAACCAACAGTTGATACTTCCTGCTGGCAGATTATTCAGCCAGACCCTCGCTGGTCCTTCTAGCATCTGAGGTACATACCTCACTGCCCATCTAAGATTGCCATGTGTGATGTACATAGTTGTGGCATAGTCAATCAACCAATCTTGTGGCTTGGTTCTACCATCATATGTCTTTGTTCCCCTGGCTAACTGAAAGTTCGGCACATATGGTTCTCTCATGATCCGAGGTCCAAAACATGCAAGACCCAGAGTACCTTGTCCCTCCATTAGCTCCGAACTATAAATTATGTCCAGCTTTAATCTTCCATCATCTGGCTGCAAGTTTCTGTTTTCCAGCCTTGATCCCATCTCATATAGTGATCCAGCCTAGGAAACCCGGCATTGGCCATAGCCAAATAAACATCATTGTATTTGTCTTTCCCCGGATGAGCATATTGATGTTGCATGGCTAGCCCCGCACTATGCTCTTGCCGAGGTACATACCGCTGCTGGTGCTGCTGCGGTGGATTATGTCCTGTCTAGCCGAGTTGAGCTGTCCGACATTGCCGTACCTAGTGTTTCCCTGGCCCATATTGCCTTGGTCGAGGTTCCTGCGACCGCCATTACCTCGGCTAACACTTCCTCGATCAACATTGCCTTGTACTACTTTTCCTTTCCTGGACACATCTGGGTCATAGGGCACCATCTGCTTGTTCCTTCTGGACGAGGTTACAACCTCCTCTCTCCTTGGACCTGCACCAGGTGAATATGTTGCCTCGGCTGATATTGCCGGAGTGCCCCCAACTGAATGAACCATAGGGGAACCACCTCCTCTTTCCAGGTTAGCCCGGAGTAATTCCTCATTCTGCCGGTTTGCAATTTGCACCACTCAACAACTCTCTCTTATTGCCTTTGTCGGGCCTCCTGGTCAAAGCAGGTATCTCGGTAGCTGCTGCATCTGCAGCCATGAGGTTCTTTGCCAGGGTGCTATACCTCGGCAATCCTGCAGACATTGGGTTACCCAAATCTATCAACCTTGGCACATACTCTTTATCTATTTCACTAATGAGGTTCTTTCCCCTAATCTTTACACCATCCATACGTGTGGGACTAGTGTTCAACTTGTTGGCCCTAGCATACTCACGCAATGTAATGTTCAACGCTTGTTGAGCTGCCGCTATCTTCTTGGCTTCGTCGAGCACTTTCTACCGGATCTCCTCTAGCTTGGCCTATGCTTGAGCCGGATCTACTATGGGAGGTACATGAGTAGTCAAGTTATCTATGTCTTGCTACAGTATGTTTTTTGGCCTTTCCAGCGGAGGGAACCTCGAATGAGTAACCTTGGGGGTCATTTCCCCATCTTCTGCTGGATCTTTGCTCGTTCCAGCATTTGGCACGGTCATCATCACCTCGACGCAGCTGGCGGGGCGAGTGATACGTGGACCACGAGACGCACAGAGAGGAGGTTCTCCCACCACGATGATGTTCTGCGGGTACGCGTAGGAGACATCGACTGCGACGTAGATCTTGTGCACGCCAAAGTTGACGAAGAGGTCGTTGCGCGGAGGTGGGCGGTTGCCAATGCTACGTGCGTTGTCGCTGACGAAGTCCAACGAGCCGAATCGCTGAACTAGCCCAGATACCATGCACTCTCTAGTGGCGATGAAGCTTCCCGCCCGGATCTTGACACCAGCTAGCGCCACTGCTGGCCCCATGGTGGGCGCCAACTGTCGTGGTGGTGTCACGGCAGATGCCATGGGTAGGCTAAAGGTGGGGCCAATGGACACTAGTGGTATCCGGGGAGGGATAGTACAGTGGATCCGCACATGAAAAACACAAGAACTCAACACACGATGTACCCAGGTTTGAGGCTCTCCTATGGAGATAAAACCCCTACTCCTGCTTTAGATCTTATATTACGATCTCTGGACTAATACAAGTGCTCCTTGAGCTGTATCATAGAGAGTAAGAAGATGAAGTACTTCTGCTCTCTTCACACTCTAGGGTTTTCCCTTAGCGCGAATGGATCCACCCCCTCGTTGGAGGCCCTGGTTCACCTTATAAAGTGATGGCCAGGTTACAGCTAGGGCTTACGTGGCCCGGATACTCCTCAAAGATGCTTGTCCCGAAATATTAGTTCGGCGCGCTCTTTTCCTCTATCGCTAGCCTCTGCACAACAATGGCTCAGAGGTCACGCTGTCTGACTGTTGGGGTCAGACACTGTCACATCTGTGACCCTTTGTTCTGTCTCTACTCCTCTGGCATTTGTCCTTAGCGCTTGTCTATCCCTACATTCTCGTGAGAGAGAGAAAAGCACTGACCTTGGGGCTGGCTCTCTCCTTCTTGAGCATGCCAACCCCTGACTCATCCTTGTTCGGATAACTCGGCCAAGGTGGTACCTACAAAAAAATAACAGCCCAAATATCATGCTGACATATCGTATATGTCGGCCGAGTCTTGTTAGTGCTGACCGACCTTGGGTAACCGTCCGTAATTCGGCCGACCCTTGTATACCTTGGCCAGCTCATGCTTTAGCCGAGTTATACCTCGGTGGACTTTGTCCTTATACCATAGCTTGACCCTACCTGGGGTTATCCCCCCAGCAATTGGTGGCTCAAGGATTCTCCCAAGTCGAGGGTATGGACTACGGTGAAACTTTCGCCCCGTTTCTCATCCTAAATCTATCTGTATCTTGATTGCATATGCATCTCATCATAATTTTAAGTTGCAACAAATGGATGTTAAGAGTGCATTTCTTAATGGTCCCCTAAATGAGTTTTTTGACCAGGAACTATGAGGCAAAAAAACCCACAACATTTTATTAAAATTAAATAAACAAAGAGACAAAGTCCAGGAGCTATTCAAAAAGTGAGAGAGAACGAAAGAAACTACAGAAGGAAAAGCATGAACACCATTAAGGAAAGGTTTCTATAGAGTGTAAAAGCTTTGGTTTGAATTTCACCTTGATCCTGTACTGCAGCAAAGTAATATCATGCAAAACTTGGCCTTCCACTTAGAAAATGTAGGTCTCTCCTGTTTGAAAATTTTCCCATTTTGAATTAGCCAAATATTCCAGCAAGCTGTTATCAATACTTCCATGAAGAAAGGATGTCCAAAGTTCCTCTTAGCTGTCGAGATCACCATTTGTAGATCATCATGCGGCTGCCACTCTATTTGTATATAGTTCCAAATGTGTGCACTAAAATTGCATTCAAAAAACAGATGAATCATATCTTCATAGTTCTGAGCAGGGCATAACTCAAAGTGTGTATTGTCTGTCACATGCCAGTGTCTCCTTTACAATAAATCACGAGTGTTGAGCCTATCTCTCAGTAAAAGCCAAGCAAACACCTTTGTTTTCATCACATAGCAGGACCTCCAGATCCATGGATAAGCTTTGGGTACATGTATATGTGTGTGGATGAGCTTATAAAACGCCGAGGAGGCATAACCATCTCCCCAATAATATGACCATTGATCCAACTGATCGGTCATAGGGTTAGATTGCATCAGTAATTGCAGCTCATTTAGTTCCTGATAAGCAACTCGGGATAGTGGAAGGTAGAACAAAGTGGTCAAGTCTCTTGTTCATACAACTGAGTTGCGTACATGTTCTCATCTAGGACAAATGAGAATAATCTAGGAAAACGTACTTTCAATGGCTGTATGCTTGCTTGCAAAGACCAATTATCAGACCAAAAAAGAAATGTGTCACCACGGCCCTGTTTAACCGTTGTAACCCCTCTGAAGTTATCCACCTGTTTCAGAACATCTCGCCACTAAAAAGACCCACAAAGATTCTCAGTGTGTGGAATTTTCCCAGAATAATGGGCATCTCAGATTAAGTGAACCCATGGAATATCATTGTGGTTGTAGAATTTGTCTAAATATTTAATGAGCAAGGCTGCATTCTTATTTTGAAAATCCACCACTCATAAGCCACCTTTATCTTTTGGTAGGCAAACTAAATCCCATGCACCAAGTGATTGTTTGGATTCATCATACTTATAACGCTATAGACACTGCCTTAGTATACGATCCAATTGTTTAGTGAGACCTTGTGCTAGTTGCAAAGAACAAAGGAAGTGTAATGGCATTGATGCCAATGCTAAATTGATTAATTGTAGCCTTGCACCTTGTGACAGAAAGCTAGAACTGGAGGTAAGCTTCCTTTCAAGCTGACATACAAGTGGCATTAAATCAGTCTCATTGTACCTAATGGAAAGCCCAGGTAAGTAAACGACATCTTCCCAATTTGGTAGTCAAACTCCACAGAAAGCATTTGCATTAAATCTTCGAGAACATTTATTGGAATCATATGTGACTTATTGAAATTAATTTTCAACCCCGTTGACAAAGAGAACTTGAGTAGAAGAGTTTTAAGTTTCCAAAGCTGAGCAATATCCACTGGCATAATTAAAAGGGTATCATCAGTGTATTATATGATTGGGAAATCCTCATCATTGGTAATGATAGGCCTTCTTATTCCACCTTGCCTCATAAGCTCATTAACAGTCGACTGCAATAAATCAGAGCCAAAAGTGTACAGCAAGGGCGACAATGGATCACCTTGACGAACCCCCATCTTGCACATGAATTTCTTCCCTGGTATACCATTAAGAAGAATTGCTGAGGTACCCGATGAAAGACTTGCCTTCACCCAACCAAGCCACTGATCATTGAATATGCTTCATTACTTGAATAATAGCCTCATCTTAATTGTATCGAATTCTTTAGCAAAATCCAACTTGAGTATTACAATGGTTTTTTTGGAAGTTTGACATAAATACAAATATTCAAATGACCAAGAGAGGCAGTCATGAATCGACCTTGTCCTTAGGAATCTGTACTGGTTCTTATGAATACATTCCAATATTCTGTTTTGAAGCCTATTTGCTCCAAGTTTTGTCAAGAATTTCAAACAAACGTTGGTGAGGGAAATTGGCCGGAAGTCATTATCCTCCAAAGGAACTGCCTTCTTTGGAATAAATGTGATATAAGAGCCATTGATATTTTCCAGTTTCAGATTCCCCTCGTGAAAATCTTTTGCCATTTGGTAGAATTCTGTTTGAACTATTGGCCAACAATGCTTGAGGAATAGCCCATTGAATCCGTCCGGCCTAGGAGCACGATCAAGTGGCATATTTTTAATCATCTCATCCATTTATGCCTTCTCAAATGGTTTGGTGAGCTCATCGAGATCCTCCACTTTCTTGAGTAAATTAGGTACATCAAACTACATAGAAATGCCATCCGATCTTCCCATTTTTTTTCTTTAAAGCTTGTCCACAAAAGGCCAGCCATTAATTGATGGTCATAAACCTCATTTCCATTTTCATCATGCAACATTGCAATGGAATTCCTCCTGAACCTTTCTATTGACATTGCATGAAAAAAATCGTATTATCCTCCCCCTGTTGTAACCATCTAATAGTACACCTTTTACGCCAATAGTTACACTCTGCCAAAAGCAACCCATCAAGATGGATCTTAGCAATGTTCCTGAAATTGAATTCAGCTCTAAAGAGTGGACTTTATTCCTCGAGAGAATCCATGAATAAGATTGTCTTGTTGCAGTTTTGTATTAAGATCTTCAGTTTGGATAAGCTAGTGTGCAACTTTTTAAGGTCATAACGCAAAATTTTCATTTTATCAGCTAAGATCGTTGAACTGTAAGTTTTCTTACAAGGCCAAGACCGTGACGATGCAACACAATCAGAGAACTCGGGAAGATCTACCCAATAGTTTTCGAACCAAAACAATTTGGACTTTGATATATTAGTGTTAATATTGACCACACATGGTACGTGATCCGAACCTGTTTTCGCGAGGGAAGCGCTATACTATCTAGGTAGTCTGACACCCAATTGCACCCAATTGTTACTGGTAAAAAACCAATCCATCTGCTCAAGGAGAGGAGATGCTTGCATGCTCGACCAGGTGAGGGATCTACCTTCTATAGGCAATCAAGCAAACCCAAGTGTCCTATAATCTCGTTAAATAAAAACATATCATTGATGCATCCCCCGGTATATTTCTGTTGTAATGTGAACAAATGAAGTTGAAATCCCCTACTATCGGCCAATTTTCAAGTACTGGAATGTTCAGGTTATATAGCCATGAAAAAAAATCATCCCTCTCTTGACCAGCACATGTCCCATAGACACAAACCAGCACACATGCTTGCTTATTATGATTTGAGTTGAAATTAATAATAATGCCAAACCTCTGTGCCTCAACCAAGCAACCAGTAAAGACTGAAGAGTTCCAAATCACAATAATACCACCTGAAGCCCCAATCGAAGGAGAATATACAAAGCTGTCAAACCTCTTTGGACAAAAATTTCTAATTAGTCGCATATCAAATGATTCACACTTTGTCTCTTGCAAACAAAGAATATCACATTCACTTTCCTCAGTTTTGTTACGTACTTCACTTTGTCTCATTTCAGAGCTTAAACCACGTACATTCCAGCATAAAACACGCCACTTCCTTCTATTAATTTGACACATTTAAAACTGACATAGTATCAATGAAAACCACTTGATACATAACCAAGTTAACAACCCAAAGCACACTGATAAGTCTGAACCTGACCATAGGACTGGCAACGAAGACACTGACAAGACTATCGAAACACACAGATAAGAAAACTAGCTAAAATGATACGGGCCATTTATTCGGTGAGGCCCTGTCACCCAATTCTTTGATTTAATTATCATCATGAACTCTAGACACGGCAGGTGTCGCTGGATCAGCCTCAAGTTGTTCCTTCGTTAGTTTTTCTACATCAATGCCAAGCTCAAGACCAACTTTCTATAGAACATGGATAGGTGTGGTTGGAATCGGTGTCTGGTCCTCCTCTAGTCGACCATCGTCCTCCGGTATTCCTTCCTTCTCCTTACCTTCAATAGGTAGCACCAGTAGCTTCGCATGAGGGTTCTTCTTGGCACGGCTCGTCTCAGTTACTATTGGTTCTAGCCTCATGCCATCCATCTTGAGGCTGCTCCTCGTGAAGCGACGCTCTTCAGGATGTACAATTAGCTTCTTGCCCCATGCTCTCTTTTTCGAAACTGTGACAGGAGCATCCGTAAAGGATGGAGGATCAGCCATTACATTTTCCTCTTCAAAAGTGAGAGCCCTTGCAACCTTGCGTTGAACTGACAACTTGATTCTGTCCACTTGAACATTAGAGACTGGCAACCAGCTAACTACAACATCATCAAAAGCAACTGACCATGGATGTTTGAGCAGACTGAAAGGTGAAAACTGCAATGATACTAGGAGCTTTTTTGACATAAGGTCTGGAAGCATGCAGTCAAACAAACAACACCACTGCATATCAAGAGGAAGCACCGGGTTTTGAGGATCCCTAGTTCCCAAACCACGTCTACAAACTTGATAAGACACTCTATGGACTTAAACAAGCTCCACATGCATGGTATGACTACCTTAGAAAGTTGTTAGTAGACCGTTGTTTCAAAGTTGGGCTAATCGACCCCACTCTTTTTACTAAGAGAGTTGGAGGAAACTTGTTCATTTGCCAAATTTATGTTGATGATAGTATCTTTGGTTCTCCTAACAAAGCTATCAATGATGTTTTTGCTAAGCTAATGGCCAATGAGTTTGAAATGTCTATGATGAGTGAATTGCAATTCTTTCTTGTGCTTGAAGTGAAGCAATTGATTGGAGGTATCTTCATTAATCAAGCCAAATACATTCAAGATATTCTCAGAAGATTCGAGTTGGTGGATTTAAATGGAGCCAAGACTCCCATGCCTCTCAAATGTGATCTCACTCTTGATACTAAGGGTAAATATGTAGATCAAAAGGTATATCAGTCTATGGTTGGTTCTTTACTCTATCTTTGTGCATCTAGACCGGGTATCATGTTGTGTGGGTATTTGTGCATGGTTTCAAGCTGCCTGTCAACACCCGGATTTTTAATCCCAGATGCCCGTTATGCCATACCTCGCAATCCCAGGATTACCATTTTTGCGAGACATAACGGATTGAATATCACAGTACATCATCCATTACAAACCATACATAAGGTTTTACACAAATAAGGATCTCATGATCCAGTGTTTAATACAACAAGCAGCGGAAATAAGCGATAGCGTAGCGGTGGGGTCCATCTTCAGGGCCACAGGCAATGCTGATGAAGGCAGATAGTCCTAGTTATCATAGTCGTCCTGCTGACCATCATCTTGATAATCTCCTTCATAGTCTGGCCATGATAATAGTCAGGGACAAAAGCCATGAGTACTCTTTAAGTACTCGCACACTACTACTAGCAAGGAGTATAATTCTAAATTAAAGTACTGAACCTAAGTTCACTATCAAGTTAAGTTTGAAACCTAAGCTGAGTTCAGAAGCAAAGAAAGATAAAATAAAGTTCTAGAATCACTTAAGTTGGGAAGCTATTTTCATCAACACAACCCTATTGTGGTCAAGTCAAAGTTCATCATTCATTTCAAGTTATTTAGAAAACATCTGACAACGAAACAGTATGGCCATTCCAACTGTCCATAACCGCGGACGCGACTATTCGAATAGTTTGACACTCTGCAGACGTGGTACACTTTCACCACAAGATTCGATACATATGTCAGGGATAACCCTGAATCATCATACTTAGTATGCAGATAATCAAACATAGCCTTCCCTTTACACACCCTAGTACAAGCACCTCTCCTATGAGCATGGCCTCCCAACCATGATCATCAGTCATCTTGGGCACCGCATAGGTGGACAACATTGAGAGGTAGCCTCAGCTCAAACCTCTCCCGTGAGAGAACTAATACTAATGCATATAAATTTCCAGCTAAGCCTTACCCAATTCAGGTAATGTGGTTGTACGGTAAATTTGGAATGGTATCGCATCCGAATCCAACCATCAGTTTTATAAAAGGGTTAAGGCTCATGCCTCGTCATTTTCATCATCATAAACCAGTTGTGTTTCTCAACACGTGTCAAAACATCTCAATAGAATGACTCATCATTCCAAGGTTTTCATAATTCATTTTCACCAAGTGTTCCCATCTAAAGTGACTCAAGTTTTTGATCTATACTAAGGTACTAAGTTAAGAGTGTTCACTAAGGTGGAAAGATGGGATCAATCTCATGCCATAGAATGACATCTAAAGGTTTCTAAGTAGGTCAAGTTTTATACTCTTTATGCTACCTTCAAAATTAAGTAAAGAACTTTGTGTAAACTAAGGGAGGTAGAACTTGTCAATAAGACTTGGGGTACTAATAGTTAAAGGGGTGTGATCAAAGCATGCTTAAGGCATCTTTGCTAAACCATCTAGTTTTATTCTAGCTTGCTAACAATAGCTTGCTAAAGTATGTTTTGCAAGGTTTAGCTTGCCACTAATAGCTTGCCTTGGTTGGTGCAGTGGTTGAAGTTTTCTTCTTCTTCTTCTTCTTCTTGGTAGAACTCCTCCTCCTCGAAAGCTTGGTCGGTACTAGCGTCTATACATACATAGGGAGTAGACAATCACCAAACAATACTTAACTAGGCTAAGTAGCATTCTAAAAACACACAATTGATGATCTATTATCATCAAAAGCATCATACGTTTAATTTCAATAGTTTCATCCTTTTTATTTTAGAAAAGTAATTTCTACTCATTAAAATATTAACTAAAATTTAATATTCACCACCAAAATATGGGATCATGTGGACACATGTCCTCACCACATATTCTAACATGTGGGAATGAGATTTAAAGGTTGGATCAATATTACTTTGGTTTAAGTTTATTATTTAATGATTTAAAGTGACTAGAAATGCCTATATAGTACTATTTTGGTACTAGTCCAAAGTCACTACATGTAAACCTTAATATTATTACATATTTAGATAGATATGATGAAATGTGATTTTTGAGAGTTGGAATCAACTCAAAAGCTAACTTGATTGATTTTATAAAAATGTTGCAAGTTGCAAAAGCTTCTGTCTTGTTATTTTTATTAGGAGAGATCTATAACTCTAATTGAATTAAATCCAACGGTCTTGGATAGATCATTTTAATACCTTTCAGACAAAATTGGTTTCATGCAAATTGGATTTTTTTAAACTCTCTGAATTTATTTTCAAACTAGTGGACAGAAACTAGATTCAAACTAAAAAGAAAAATCCAGATTTGAATCGATGGGCTAGCGCAGGAAAAGGAATGGGCCGGACCAGTGGCGCTCCGCGGCGCGGGGCTCAGCTGACAGGGGGGTCCTACTTGTCAGCGGCACTTAACACGCGAAACGGTACGCACGCTGTGGGCCGTGCGATTAGAAGCGTGATCAACGGCTGAGAGTCGTCGTCGATGACGAACAGGTCACCGGCGAGCACGAACCCTAGCGGCTCGGTGGGGGTCTTCTGGGGGCGTACTAGGGCTCCAGCAGGGTCGGCGAGGCGGGCAAACAAAGTGGAAGACGACGGCGAGGCGAGGCGCGGTTGTGGCGGAGCTTGGGGTGGTCGCAATCAACGGCGCCCTTCTCCTCCTGCCGCGGCTGCTCCGGCTCCAATTCCGGCGAGGCAGAGCTCGCCTTGCTCCGGCTAGAGGTGGGTGAGGTTCAGAGAGGTGAGGGGAGTGGAATGGTGTGGAGAGAAGAGGCTGGGGAGGGCTCCTTTTATAGGCCCGACGATGAGACCGAGCGGGATGGGCGGTCGACGGTGGCGACATGGCTACGGCGAGCTAGCGGCATGGCTGGGGATGGCGATTGATGGGCGGTTCCCTGGCGGTGCTCTAGGACTTAAATGCGGTCGTAGGGGCGGTGGTATGCGGTCTGGGCAAGGTGGCGCTCTGGGAGGCAGAGGCGGCGGTGTCCATAGCGAGCGGTGGCTGTGGGGCTTTGGGCGTGACAGGGGATGTCTGGGTGTTCTCTGTGTCGAGGCGGCGGGCGCGGGCTGCGGTCGAGCGGCGGCTTGTGCACGCGGGGACAACGCGTGCTCTGCGGGCGGCATCGGCATGGTGCGGTGGCACTGGGCGCGGGTTCTCCTCGGTGGTCCACGGCAGCACTTGGCTCGGGCAAGGCACAGAGAGGGGCGGTTAGGTGTTGGCTACCTCCTAGACATGGCGAGGGAAGGGGGAGTGGTCTGCTGCAGCGGGGCAAGGTTTGGCCGGCGAGCATGTCCTCGGTTTGGCATGGCCTGGGGGTTAGGGACAAGGGACAGAGGTGCTAAAGGCATGGTTAGACCAAGAGGGGACAGAGAGGTTAAATGGAGATCAAATGGGGGCAAAACCCTATGCATAATAGTGAGCTAGGATTAGAGGTGGGATTAAGCATGCCAAGTGTTTGATGAAATGGCCGCAAGAGAAAAAGTTTTGAATTTTGAGTTCAAAATTTTTGAGTGATCTCCACTAGTGATAGGTAGTCTCTGGTTGCAAGGGTTTTGAAAATGGAGCTCAAATAGATGGTTTTTGAAATAGGGGTGATCTATGCATATGCATTAGATTCAATTTTAAACTGTCATTTAAAATAGCTAACAGAATGTTTTTAGCAGATCAAAAGGTGGGCCTTGGTACCTTATTATGTGTACTAGCAAGGGTGCAAAGGTTAAGAATTGTTTCTGTTAATAATTGAGTACTAGGAATAGCCAAAGTAGGCATGAGAGTTAAATTTGCCAAAATGACCATTCCTTCATTTTAAATCTTTTTGATTTGATTTTCTTTAGGAAAAGTTTGGGAATGATGTAGATGATGTTTAAACCACCTAAGAAACATTTTACAAGCATTGGATCAATCAATCATGGCAATTCAAACAACTCCTATTTTAAATGCACACATATATGAATACTTTCATTTTAAATTTGGAAAAGTTTTTGTTAGCCCTATTTTTGGATGATTTGATCTTGATAAGCTTGGATTAAAGTTTTGGGATGTTACAAACCTTCCCCCCTTAAACAAAAATCTCATCCCGAGATTTACAAAGAAAACTAGGAACTAAAGAGATCTGGGAACTCTGTCCTAATGTAATCTTCGCGCTCCCAAGTAGCTTCCTCCTCGGTATGGTTGCTCCACTGAATCTTGAGAAACTTGATACTCCTGGTCCTGGTGGTTCTGTAGGCTTCTTCTAAGATACGGATGGGTACTTCCCGATAGGTCAGGTCCTTGTTGATTTCCACAGCTCTGTGATCGATGTTCTTGAAAACTTCAGTCTTCTCAGGCACTTCTAGGCATTTGTGAAGTAACGAGATATGGAACACATTGTGGATGGCTGACATCTCTCCAGGCAGTTCCATTTGATACGATACTTCTCCTCGGCGGTTCAGAATCTTGAAAGGTCCGATATATCTGGGGGCTAACTTTCCCTTCAGACTAAAGCGTTGAGTTCCCTTCAATGGTGAAACCTTGAGATATACGAAATCTCCGACATTGAAAGTTAGGTCTCTCCTTCTCTTGTCAGCATAGCTCTTCTGTCTGGATTGGGCGGTCTTGAGGTGCTCACGGACTTTGTGAACTTTCTCTTCTGCTTCTCGGAGAATGTCGGGTCCAAAGATCCGACTCTCTCCTACTTGCGACCAATTCAAAGGGGTACGACACTTTCTTCCGTATAGGAATTCAAATGGTGCCATCTACAAACTAGCCTGATAACTGTTGTTATATGAGAATTCTGTGAAAGGCAGGCAGTCTTCCCATTTTGATCTGTATTCCAACACACAAGATCTAAGCATATCCTCTAGGATCTGGTTGACTCTCTCAGTCTGTCCATCTGTTTGCGGGTGATAAGCGGTACTGAAATTCAACTTGGTTCCTAAACCTTCCTGGACTTTCTGCCAAAATCTTGAAGTAAACTGGGTTCCTCGATCTGATACGATGGTCTTGGGGGTTCCATGCAGACTAACAATCCTAGCAATATATAGCTCTGCTAGTTTTGCACTCTGGTAGGTTGTCTTGACAGGTATGAAGTGGGATACCTTGGACAATCTATCAACTATGACCCAGATTGAGTCATTTCCCCCTACTGGAAGTGGGTAAACCGGTGATAAAGTCCATTCCGATGGAATCCCATTTCCATTACGGAATCTGCAATGGTTGTAATAGTCCTGCAGGTCTCTGATGCTCTGCTTTGACTCTTTGACAGATGTCACATTTGGCGAGTAGCTTCCGATCTCTCTTTTCATCTTGTGCCACATAAATTGCTCTTTCAAATCCTGATACATCTTTGTTCCTCCAGGGTGGATAGAATAAAGAGTATCATGAGCTTCCTTCATGATAACCTCCTTCAGCTCCGAATCTGCCGGCACACAGATACGTCCTTTGTACCATAGTACACCTTCCTCGTCTTCGGTGAATCTAGGTACCTTTCCTGTACCAATACGACGTTTGATTCCGTCGATACTCTCATTTCCCTTCTAGGCTTCCTTGATTTGGCTAATCAAAGTGGGTTGAAGTTCAATGCTAGCTAGGAATCCTTTGCTAACTAACACAGTCCTGAACTGCTCCAACTCCTCATACAAACTGGGTTGCTTCTCCTTGATCATGGTGTTAAGCCTACCACATTGGCTTTGCCGGGGTGATAGTGAATGTCTAGGTCATAATCCTTGATTAACTCTATCCATCTTCTTTGCCTCATATTCAGCTCCTTCTGGGTGAAGATATACTTCAAGCTCTTATGATCTGAGTAAATCTCACAACGATTACCCATCAAATAATGACGTCATGTCTTCAATGCTAAAACCACGGCTGCTAGCTCAAGATCATGGGTCGGATAGTTCTCCTCATGCTGCTTCAGTTGTCGAGACAGATACGCGATGACTTTGCCTTCTTGCACCAATACACATCCTAGGCTAATCTTGGGTGCATCACAATACACATCAAACGGCTTCTTGATGTTTGGCATGATCAAAATTGGGGCTGATATCAATCTCTTCTTCAGCTCTTGGAAACTGGCTTCACACTTGTCTTTCCATTCAAACTTCTTGTCCTTCTTCAACAATTGGGTCATTGGTCGGGCTATGCTCGAGAATCCTTCTACGAACTTGCGGTAATATCCCGCTAATCCGAGAAATGAACGAACTTGTGTTTGATTGGTTGGGGCTTCCCATTCTTCGACATCTTTGATCTTGGTGGGATCAACAGAGACTCCTCCGGCAGACACAATATGTCCTAGGAATCCGACTTCTTTCAGCCAAAACTCACACTTGCTGAACTTGGCGTATAACTGATGCTCTCTCAGGGTTTCTAGGATGATTCTCAGATGTTACTCATGCTCTTCTTCTGACTTGGAGTAGATAAGGATGTCGTCGATAAACACAACTACAAACTTATCTAGGAAATTCATAAAGATCTTATTCATGAGATTCATGAAATAAGCAGGGGCATTGGTTAATCCAAAAGACATAACTGTATACTTGTATAAACCATAGCGAGTAGTAAAGGCGGTCTTCGGAATATCCGTTGCACGAATCTTAAGTTGGTGATAACCAGTCCTAAGATCAATCTTTGAGAATACCTGAGCTCCGGTCAACTGATCAAATAGATCCTCTATCTTTGGCAAGGGGTACTTGTTCTTGATGGTGACGTCATTCAACTTTCTGTAGTCTGTACACAGACGGTTGCCTCCATCTTTCTTGTCGACGAATAACACTGGTGATCTCCATGGCGATGTGCTTGGCTGAATCAAACCTGTTGCTAACATGGCATCCAACTGCTTCTTTAGTTCTACTAACTCTGAGGGGTTCATGGTATAGGGTCTCTGGGCTATAGGTCCGGTTCTGGGGATTAGTTCGATAATGAACTCAATATCCCTATCCGGGGGCATACCTGGAAATTCATCTAGGAATACGTCGGGGTATTCATAGACTACTCTGACTTGGTCAATGGTAGGCAGGGCTACACTCTTGTTGCACTTGAATTGACGGGGTAAGGTTTCAGAGATATGCTCTACTGTTACTCCAGAACTACTGGTCATGGTGATGGCTTTCTTAGTGCAGTCTATCAGTCCTTTATGCCTTGACATCCAGTCCATACCTAGTACTACTTCCAAACCTTTGGTTCCAAGTACAATTAGGTTGGCATAAAATTCTATCCCATGTATTCTGATAGGTACAGCTTTGCAAATTTTTCTAGCTTTTGTTGTCGAACCGGGGATTTGAACTATCATGACATGCTTCAGGTTGGTTGGGCGAATCTTACTAGTGCATACAAATTCTTTGGTGACAAATGAATGTGATGCTTCAGAATCAAACAATACCCTTGCTAAAACTGAGTTGACAGAAAACATACCCAGCACTACATCTAGCGCTTCCTAGGCTTCTTCTGCGTTCATGTGGAAGAGACGACCGTTCTTGATTGTCTTGGGTTCCACAGGGTGAATCTCCTTCCTGGTTGAACACGACGCTGCTGCTGAGCTGGAGCATTCACAGGGGCATTGGCGGCAGTCTTCTTGGGACACTCATTGGAGTAGTGACCCTTCACTCCACACTCGAAACAAGTGATCTAGGACTTGTCCTTGACTGCGACAGGTACAGCATTGCTGCCAGTTCTGGGTGCAGTGTTGTTGTTGTTGCTCTTGGGAGGGGCACGGTTGAAGTTGTTGGTGTTGTCGGAGTTGTGATTGTTTCCTCCGGACTTCACATTTCCTCCGCTACGGTTGGGGTATCTTGGGCGAGAATTTGGGGGTCGGTTGTTCCTTGGTGCATATCCTGGTGAAGGGTTAGGACGGTACTTCTGGTGACTACTGGATCCAGACTACTGCATCATATGGCGCTTGCGGTTGTCGTTTGCCTAGTTAATCTTCCCTTCCATCTGAATGGCAGAGTCGACTAGCTCTTCGAGATCATCAAAACGGATGTTGACGAGGACAGTCTGCATCTCATCATGCAGTCCGTTTAAGAATCTCTCCTTCTTCTTGGCCTCCGTGTTGATCTCATCCGGTGCATATCTGGCAAGTGACAAGAATCTGTCATGGTACTCCACCACAGTCATTCTTCCTTGCTTCAATTCGCAGAATTCATCTCTCGTCCTGTTGACAAGACCTTGCGGCACGTGGGTGCGGCTGAACTTGACCTTGAATGCTTCCCATGTCATCACCTGGCCATGGTTCATATTGCGGATGCTATTCCACCAAGCTCTTGCATCTCCTGCCAGATAGTGGGTGGCAAAGAGAACTTTCTCATTCTCATCAACTCCTGCAACTTCGAGGTTGTTTTCCATGGTCTGTAACCAGTCATCGGCATCTAATGGGTTTTCAGATTGGTTGAAGATTAGGGGATTGGTGTTCTGAAAGTTTTTGAGTTTAGATCCATGGTGATCCTGATTTCCATGTCCTTGGTTGTTGAGAGCCATTTGGGTGATCTTCTGCAATGTTGCTAAGTTGGCTTGGCCTCGTACCTTGCTTCACGGTCCGCGATAAGATTCTGCAAGATCTGCAGCATTGGGTCCTACGACGAGCTGCTCCCTCCTTGGTTTCCACGAGTCATATGAAGATTGAGATAGATATTGGGGTAAGAGGGAAATTCTAAGGTTCATGGTTTTGGGTTTTCAAAGCTAAAACTTTGAGTTAGACTCAGGTTTTTCAACTAACTTCATTTTCATTTATGCAAGCAAGCACACAATACAACACACACGACAACAATCAAAGGGAAAACAGATGGTTTGATGAACCATTCTGTAAGCTACGATACAATGAGATGATACATCTCCTGCTACGACAGTTCTCTAGTGCCTCTACTCATCGTCGATGAAGTCGGAGTCTTCATCATCAGTGTAGAAGTCCACAGCATCCTCTTCTAGAAAGTCATCATCGTTGCTGAGGTAAGAATCCATATCTCCCTAGATGTCTTCACCCTCATCATCTTCTTCCTTGGCGGCAAGCTGAGCTTCCTGCTCCTTGACGGTATTCTCGAGGTCGGCCACCTTCTTGCAAAGACGGGCGATGGTGCGATCCTTCTTTGCATGCTGGCAAAGAAGAGACTGACGATCTTGGACAAGCAGTGTGAAAGTCTGGGCCTTCTGGTCAGCGATGGCACGGTTCTGGTTGGCTAACTCTCTGGCATTGTCCAGTTCCTGCTGTCGGTCATGCAGCAAGAAGTCAAGGTTCTCCACTTGACGCCTCAATTCTGGGTGACTTGCCATCTCCATCGGTATTCCCATGAAGTCACGTCTTGCATAGTGGGCAAAACGGGTTCCTTGAATCTTGTTGACGCTGAGGGCACATAGACGTGCGAGAGCTTCATGCATTGCCCTGGCTAATCCATCTAGCCAGTTGTTCTCTCTCACAGAGAACTAAATTCTCCCGGAAGTTGGTGCTTCGATGCTTCCCCGAAGATCCGCGGTGACTAGCCACTGTAGGTCTCCTCCTGGGGGTCCTGGAAGTTGAGCTCCAAGAAACTTCGGATGTGGGCGTCCCAGTAACTCCGACAGTGAATCCAGATCCCTCTCGAAGATCAGCTGACCTCTGTTTCCCAACTGGTAAAACTTGCTGAATTGAGTCTCCATCTACAAGAATTAAGGATGAGGAAGTTAGTGAAGTGATCAAGTGTGTCAAATTTTAAGTGGTAATGTAAGAATTTTGAGGAACATGTATATTTTTTTTGAGAAAGAATGAGTTCACAAGGGTAAGAGAGGAAATAGTTTTTCATAAATACTCACTTTGGTTTTTGAAGCTAAGTTTTTGGTTTGGACGTCCATTCTAACTAGGATCTCCTATGGTCAGGATGGCTCTGATACCAACTTGTCAACACCCGGATTTTTAATCCTAGATGCCCGTTATGCCATACCTCGCAATCCCAGGATTACCATTTTTGTGAGACATAACGGATTGGATATCATAGTACATCATCCATTACAAACCATACATAAGGTTTTACACAAATAAGGATCTCATGATCCAGTCTTTAATACAACAAGCAGCAGAAATAAGCGATAGCGTAGCGGTGGGGTCCATCTTCAGGGGCACAGGCAATGCTGACGAAGGCAGATAGTCCTAGTTATCATAGTCGTCCTGCTGACCATCATCTTGATAATCTCCTTCATAGTCTGGCCATGATAATAGCCAGGGACAAAAGCCATGAGTACTCTTTAAGTACTCGCACACTACTACTAGCAAGGAGTATAATTCTAAATTAAAGTACTGAATCTAAGTTAACTATCAAGTTAAGTTTGAAACCTAAGCTGAGTTCAGAAGCAAAGAAAGATAAAATAAAGTTCTAGAATCACTTAATTTGGGAAGCTATTTTCATCAACACAACCCTGTTGTGGTCAAGTCAAAGTTCATCATTCATTTCAAGTTATTTAGAAAACATCTGACAACGAAACAGTATGGCCATTCCAACTGTCCATAACCGCGGACGCGGCTATTCGAATAGTTTGACACTCTGCAGAGGTGGTACACTTTCACCATAATATTCGATACATTTGTCAGGGATAACCCTGAATCATCATACTTAGTATGCAGATAATCAAACATAACCTTCCCTTTACACACCCTAGTACAAGCACCTCTCCTATGAGCATGGCCTCCCAACCATGACCATCAGTCATCTTGGGCACCGCATAGGTGGATAACATTGAGAGGTAGCCTCAGCTCAAACCTCTCCCGTGAGGGAACTAATACTAATGCATATAAATTTCCAGCTAAGCCTTACCCAATTTAGGTAATGTGGTTGTACGGTAAATTTGGAATTGTATCGCATCCGAATCCAACCATCAGTTTTATAAAAGGGTTAAGGCTCATGCCTCGTCATTTTCATCATCATAAACCAGTTGTGTTTCTCAACACATGTCAAAACATCTCAATAGAATGACTCATCATTCCAAGGTTTTCATAATTCATTTTCACCAAGTGTTCCCATCTAAAGTGACTCAAGTTTTTGATCTATACTAAGGTACTAAGTTAAGAGTGTTCACTAAGGTGGAAAGATGGGATCAATCTCATGCCATAGAATGACATCTAAAGGTTTCTAAGTAGGTCAAGCTTTATACTCTTTATGCTACCTTCAAAATTAAGTAAAGAACTTTGTGTAAACTAAGGGAGGTAGAACTTGTGAATAAGACTTGGGGTACTAATAGTTAAAGGGATGTGATCAAAGCATGCTTAAGGCATCTTTGCTAAACCATCTAGTTTTATTCTAGCTTGCTAAAGTATGTTTTGCAAGGGGTAGCTTGCCACTAATAGCTTGCCTTGGTTGGTGTAGTGGTTGAAGTTTTCTTCTTCTTCTTGGTAGAACTCCTCCTCCTCGAAAGCTTGGTCGGTACTAGCGTCTATAAATACATAGGGAGTAGACGATCACCAAAAAATACTTAACTAGGCTAAGTAGCGTTCTAAAAACACACAATTGATGATCTATTATCATCAAAAGCATCATAAGTTTAATTTCAATAGTTTCATCCTTTTTATTTTAGAAAAGTAATTTCTACTCATTGAAATATTAACTAAAATTTATTATTCACCACCAAAATATGGGATCATGTGGACACATGTCCTCACCACATATTCTAACATGTGGGAATGAGATTTAAAGTTTGGATCAATATTACTTTGGTTTAAGTTTATTATTTAATGATTTAAAGTGACTAGAAATGCCTATATAGCATTATTTTGGTACTAGTCCAAAGTCACTGCATGTAAACCTTAATATTATTACATATTTAGATAGATATGATGAAATGTGATTTTTGAGAGTTGGAATCAACTCAAAAGCTAACTTGATTGATTTTATAAAAATGTGGCAAGTTGCAAAAGCTTCTGTCTTGTTATTTTTATTAGGAGAGATCTATAACTCTAATTGAATTAAATCCAACGGGCTTGGATAGATCATTTTAATACATTTCGGACAAAATTGGTTTCATGCAAATTGGATTTTTTTAAACTCTCTGAATTGATTTTCAAACTAGTGGACAGAAACTAGATTCAAACTAAAAAGAAAAATCCAGATTTGAATCGATGGGCTAGCGTGGGAAAAGGAATGGGTCGGCCCAGTGGCGCTCCGCGGCGCGGGGCTCAGCTGACAGGGGGGTCCCGCTTGTCAGAGGCACTTAACACGCGAAACGGTACGCGCGCTGTGGGCTGTGCGATTAGAAGTGTGATCAACGACTGAGAGTCGTCGTCGATGATGAATAGGTCACCGGCGAGCTCAAACCCTAGCGGCTCGGTGGGGGTCTACTAGGGGCGTACCAGGGCTCCAGCAGGGTCGGCGAGGTGGGCAAACAAAGTGGAAGACGACGGCGAGGCGAGGCACGGTTGCGGCGGAGCTTGGGGTGGTCGCAATCAACGGCGCCCTTCTCCTCCTGCCGCGGCTGCTCCGGCTCCAATTCCAGCGAGGCAGAGCTCCCCTTGCTCCGGCTAGAGGTGGGTGAGGTTCAGAGAGGTGAGGGGAGTGGAATGGTGTGGAGAGAAGAGGCTGGGGAGGGCTCCTTTTATAGGCCCGACGATGAGACCGAGCGGGATGGGCGGTCGACGGTGGCGACATGGCTACGGCGAGCTAGCGGCATGGCTGGGGATGGCGATGGATGGGCGGTTCCCTGGCGGTGCTCTAGGACTTAAATGCGGTCGTAGGGGCGGTGGTATGCGGTCTGGGCAAGGTGGCGCTCTGGGAGGCAGAGGCGGCGGTGTCCATAGCGAGCGGTGGCTGTGGGGCTTTGGGCGGCGAACGGGGATGTCTGGGGTGTTCTCCAGGTCGAAGCGGAGCGGCGGGCGCGGGCTGCGGTCGAGCGGCGGCTTGTGCACGCGGGGACAACGCGTGCTCTGCGGGCGGCATCGGCATGGTGCGGTGGCACTGGGCGCGGGTTCTCCTCGGTGGTCCACGGCAGCACTTGGCTCGGGCAAGGCACAGAGAGGGGCGGTTAGGTGTTGGCTACCTCCTAGACATGGCGAGGGAAGGGGGAGTGGTCTGCTGCAGCGGGGCAAGGTTTGGCCGGCGAGCATGTCCTCGGTTTGGCATGGCCTGGGGGTTAGGGACAAGGGACAGAGGTGCTAAAGGCATGGTTAGACCAAGAGGGGACAGAGAGGTTAAATGGAGATCAAATGGGGGCAAAACCCTGTGCAAAATAGTGAGCTAGGATTAGCCATGGATTAAGCATGCCAAGTGTTTGATGAAATGGCCGCAAGAGAAAAAGTTTTGAATTTTGAGTTCAAATTTTTTGAGTGATCTCCACTAGTGATAGGTAGTCTCTGGTTGCAAGGGTTTTGAAAATGGAGCTCAAATAGATGGTTTTTGAAATAGGGGTGATCTATGCATATGCATTAGATTCAATTTTAAACTGTCATTTAAAATAGCTAATAGAATGTTTTTAGCAGATCAAAAGGTGGGCCTTGGTACCTCATTATGTGTACTAGCAAGGGGTGCAAAGGTCAAGAATTGTTTCTGTTAATAATTGAGTACTAGGAATAGCCAAAGTAGGCATGAGAGTTAAATTTGCCAAAATGACCATTCCTTCATTTTAAATCTTTTTGATGTGATTTTCTTTAGGAAAAGTTTGGGAATGATGTAGATGATGTTTAAATCACCTATGAAACATTTTACAAGCATTGGATCAATCAATCATGGCAATTCAAAAAACTCCTATTTTAAATGCACACATATATGAATGCTTTCATTTTAAATTTGGAAAAGATTTTGTTAGCCCTATTTTTGGATGATTTGATCTTGATAAGCTTGGATTAAAGTTTTGGGATGTTACACTGCCCCAAAAGAAAGCCACCTTGTGGCGGTCAACGAATCTTTCGGTATTTAGTTGATACCCCAAACTTTGGCCTATGGTACCACAATGCCTCAAGCTTTGTTTTTCATGGATTCACAGACTCGGATTGGGTGGGATACAAAGTTAGAAGGAAATCAACCTGCAGGGCTAGCTAATTCCTTGGTAGGTCCTTGGTGTGTTGGACATCTAAGAAGCAAAATTGTGTCTCCTTGTCATCCGCTAGGGCCGAGTATATTGTGGCCGCTAGTTGTTGTGGACAATTATTGTGGATGAGGAAAACTTCAAAGGATTACAGTGTCACATGTGACAAAGTGCCTCTTCTTTGTGATAATGAAAGTGCAATCAAGATCGCCTACAACCTGGTGCAACACACAAGAACAAAGCTTATTGATATTTGTTATCATTTCATCCAGAAACATGTGAATAATAGAGATATTGACCTCTCATATGTTAGCACCGAGAAGAATCTTGCGGATTTATTCACCAAGCCACTTAATGATAAGATATTACGAGAGTTAAGGCATGAGCTAAATATCATAGATTTGAGCAATGTGGCTTGAGATCATGCACCCTTACCCATGCATTCATGTGTTATTCTATCTAGATGTAGGCATGGATATAGGGGTAGTGTGATCCTAATTGATTGGGCTATCCCTACCCCATTATGCCCATAGTGATAAAATCATTCTCTTAATACCATTTTGTGATATGTGAGCTTCAATGACGAGTTTTGGTAATGGACCCAAGATATATCTTCATGGTGCCAAGCCAAGCATACTCAAACATGGTGCCTTCGGCCATCAACCCTCTCCCTCACGAGAGGTTGGTCTTCCCTCGTGTTTGTTATCTTTTGCGGTTATTTTGGATCTTAAGGACATGCACTTCCATTTGCATCTCGTGTTGATTCTTACTTGTTAGAGTGCATTGTTCCCTACATCTGCCTAGACATCTTATCCTAAGCCCCCACCCCTCAAACCTCATAGCCTTAATTATCTTTCTTGCACAAGATCTCAATTCCTTGCCCATCTTTTTCTGGATTTTTGCCTAAGGTGGCACCGGTACTACTGGAATACCGAGCGATACGATCGGACCTGGTCCAGTTCCCAGGTGCAATCCTGGAAACTGTCCCATGTCCGACTGTACCAGGTATTTATCTGGTACTACCAGTGTCCGGTACTACCGGGCCCAAATTTGGTACTATCGGACAATGATCTCTAGATAAGTGCGGGTCGGGAGGGGAGGCACCTATCAGTGCCTCTTTCTCTCCCTCCTGTCTCCCCCACCAACCTCCAACGCTGCTTGAAGCAAATTGCCATCGGGAACCGCGTCGCCGCCCCTCTCCGCCAGATTCAGCCCCGAGCGCCCTTTCCTTCCCTTCCTGCCACCATGGATCCTGGTACACCCTCCATTTCTCCATGAATATAGATCTTTCTTGGATTCGTGGTCAAATCCTCTATGATAGCGGTTCTTCTTCATATATCTTGTCTCATACACACTCTAGAACTAAGGAATCACCTTTTTACCGGATTTTGTGCTCATTTTGTGGACCCTCTCTACCGGATCTACATGTTGTTTCTCCATCTCCGGTACTACCGGAAAACTCTTCCGGTATGACCAGATGTATGTTGTACTACCGCTTCTAGAACCCGGTAGTACCGAGCCCATCTAAACCCAACTTCCTGTTAAAACTGTGCTTTTTGCGTATCATTTTTCCTAGATCTTGTGCCCTTATCCCCTTCTATTATCCCTATTGCTTTCATAGGTGCAGGTGGCTCGAGTGCTCGGAAGAGATCAAAGGCATGTCATGAGATTGAGTAGGAATTTGAGTTTGAAGATGAAGTCATGCCATAGTATAGCAACCGCCTAAAGCTCAAGTCCACCCGGGTTGGTCGTGGAGAAGCTACCAAGCAGTCATCCGATCGTGGTAGTGCTCCTCCTCCTCCTCCCTCTGGCACACCAAGACTCTGAGTTCTGGGCCATCAGGGCCAATGCTCCTGTCTTATATATCCGAAGAGGAATTCACTACTTTGAGGAGCGAGAACCCTTATCTTTGTGCTCGTGACCGTGACATGGAAGACATCTTGTTCTACACTGAGTTCATGGAAAGGGTGTACAAGGAGGTTCTCTTGCACAATGACAAGTTGGTTGTGCCTTAGACATGGATTTATATGGCTCACATGGAAAAGCATGCTGACTACTTTGGGAAGGCCAAGGAAATTTGCACCAACATTGGCTTGCTTCCAATCATGGACTTCAAGAAGATTATGACCCTATTCTTGTGGCTCAGTTCTATGCCACCGTGAACTTTGGCAAATCTCAGTCAAGGATAATGACTTGGATGACTCAGGGGGTTATCAGGGAAGCCACTTTGGCAGAGTATGGGAACCTTCTTGGTTATGAGGACCGTGGATTGGCCGACCCCTGTGGCTTTCGTTGCCACACCATTGGTAGACCCATGAAGAAGGAGGTTCTAGCTCCTCTCTATATTCGGAGCAGAGGTGTTTTTGGCAATATTAAGGATCTCTTACCCACCTATGACATATTTAATCACATCTTCCATGAGACTGTTTCTCCCCAAACGGGCAATTTTGATGAGATGCATGGTTTCATGGTTGACCTCATGTTCAACACTTATTTCAACCGTGATACCGGTACCCCACTAGATGTGATGGAATTCATTTGGAATGATATGGTCATTGCCTCGTTCACTAGGAGAGTTCCTCCATTTTCTCCATATGTTATGGCTCTTATCATCTTCAAATGTCCCCCCATTTCCAAGAGTCTTCCTAACTGCCAGCTTGTTTTTCACAAACACAAGTCCTTGTTGATCAAGAAGCATGATAAACCTCTCAACATGGATGGCCAATATATTAATGAGGAAGGTAACGTGGTTGAAGAGGGCTCCGGTGAAGAAGTGAGTGGTCATGGTGTACATGGCCTTGTTATCTCTCATTGCACGGATGCTCCGCCCTCATGGGCCAAGAGGATTGAAGCCAAGCTCAATAAGGTGTTTTGCCTCCAAACCGACAATCAAAATCACACGTATGAAGCTCATGTCTATGCCAAGAAAGCATGCTCTCGTCAAAAAGAGATGATGGAATCCCAAGGTTTAACAGTCTCCGAAGGCTTAGAGAACAACATTACCCCTGAAGAGCAATGGATCTCCAAGTATAGCAACTGGGGTGATGATAATGCTACTTCCTCCTTCCATGCCTCGAGGTTCCATGATGATGTTGATGTGGAGTGATCTTTGGGACGTTAGTCTTTCTCTTGTCTCGTTTGGCATCTTGTTGCCAAAGAGGGAGAAGTTGCAACATAAGTTGTGTGGGTTTTGCATGGGAAAGTCACAAGCTCATTATTTCTTTGATCTTTGGTTGCTTGTGAACTTTATTCGCCTCATATTATTTGCGAACACTATGTGCAACCTATTTGTGACCTATTTGTGCTCTATGCAAGTGAAGACTTTGTGGTCATGCATTATGTGGATCTATCTTATGCGATGAAGCTATCTAATTATTGCCCTTCAAATTCTCATCACAAAGGGTTGTGCAAAGGTATGAGTTACAAGTCAAATTCTTCTTTTCTTTTCAACTTTTGTTGGTTTGAAAAATTGAGGGGGGGTGTTGATCCTAGTGTGTGCTCGGTATTATTTTGCACATATCTGGGGGGAGCCTGTCTCCATTTTCCAAACCTCATGCGTTATCATAATATATTTATGCAAATGCATGTGTTGTCATCAAACACCAAAAGGGGGGATATTGAAGGTAATTTCCCTCCCTAAATGGTTTTGATGTTTGATGATGACACACATGTCAGACTAATCGGTTTCTAAGTGCGTTTCAAGCTCGCTATGCTTGCAAGTCATTCGATGCCCCTCAAAAAGGTCTATAGCAAGAAATAGTTTTTCTAGGTCTTTAGTTTGAGTCGTAGGAAAACCATACTATCAAGAGGAGATCCATGTTGGAAAGTTTGGGTGGAATCAACTCGACATTTATTTGGACCATCCAGCTTTTCCTAAATGGTAGAGAACTGAGTGTGAATTCTATTTGTTGGCTGCTTCCCTTGTTGTCAGTACCATACGGTAGTACTAGGCATTTCACCTGGTACTACCGCTTGGAACCGGTAGGACCGCCCAGCAGTACCGAACGCATATGTGAGTGGATGTGAGCCATGTCTCATCCTCAGGCTTGCCCGGTACCAACTTCCGGCACTATAGCTGCAGGCGGTAGTACCGCTCCACCTCTGGTAGTACTGCTTGGCGGTAGTACCTGATGACTGCATATTTGCATCATGTTTTACATTATTATTTTGCATTGTAGATGTAGGATCTTGGTATTTTATGGTGCTCGCGTGCACATTTTATGTCTATTTTCACCAGGATCAGGACAAATGATGGATCCAATGGATAAAATTCTTGGAGCAGTTGTACTAAGGAGAAAAGGAGTGAAAAACAATGTAAATCACTTATTTGGGAAATATTAATAATACCAGAAGAAAACCAGAAGCGAACAAAGGAGACAGAGGGTTCAATGACCAACTATACGACCGGAATAAATTTTCTGGCTGTATAGTTGGCGCCGCCTCCGCCTCCTCAAATAGTTTCACCCCGTGCAACTGGATCGGGGAGAGGACATACAGAACACCTAGAAATCGCCGAAACCTCACATCCGGAAGGCATCTGGAGGGGTCACTCATCCACCGAGGATCCATCTTCAACCTGCACAGATCTAGGAGGCTAAGGCATCGATCCTCATCATCCACTGATGCATCACCACTATCTCCATCCATCGCATCTACATCTTGTCTAGATCTTGTTGTAATTCCTATACTCGTTGCGGATTTATACAAGTATTATTCATCTATGATTGTTTCCATTACCATTGCCATGATGTTGATTGCCTCCATGTCTGAGTAGATCTCTAGTTCTTGGGGAGATGGAGAAACCCTAGCATATGATGGAGATGAGATAGAGATTATTATGTTATACATCATTATGTGTATGTGTTAATTGTCTTCATCTTGATGTTGGGAGTTATGCACCTCCTTAATATTTGCCTCCTATGGGGACTCGATGAAGGGGATTACTTGTTAGTAGGCGGGGGGTGATATCGCTTACTATGACTATAAAGCTATTGTCATTTCTCACGTGCTAACTTGGGGAGTCAAGGAGAACTCATTAAGCCATGTCCGTCCATGGTAGAAATCCCTTAATAGCGGGATAATACGATTGATGTCATTTATTCGTCGGCTGTGGTTATGAAGGATGATGTGAGTAGCGATTCCTACCTATTTGTCCATATATGGAGCTCCTCTCACATATATACACATGATGAGAATATTTATTATAATAATCTTGATTGCTTAGTCTAAATTGCTAGCGGTGTATCCACCACTCCCCGAGAACGCCTTTTTCCCTATTGCAGTTCCAAAGTTCTATTACACACACGATTCTTACTTTTTGCATTAAGTTTTGCTTTACTTTAAACTACTTTGTTCAACCAAAAACCCAAAAACAACTCTATTGTTTTGCATCTTAAAGTTATTTCTTAAGTACTTCGTTTAGTTGTAGTTAAAAGCATTTTAGTCTTTCGCCTACTGCTCCTTGTGGGATCGATAACTTTATTTCAAAACTAGCTACAAACGATATGTGCACTTCCAGTCATCAAGCTTCTTGCGCCGTTGCCGGAGAGCTTAGCGCTATAAGTCACTTTGCTTTAGGTTATTTACTTTTGTTGTACTAATTTTTACTTAAGTTGCAGGACCGCAACAATGGACAACACTCAGCATTTAAACCAGCTTGAGGCAGTAAGGAAAATGGGTTCGCCCATGGATGCTTTTATAGTTGTCAATAAAAGCATAAATCCAGATGGAACCGAGATCCACCCTTTATTATTTGAACTATTGCACTCTAAGAAATTTGCAGGAACCAATGAAGAGAGTCCATATGGACACTTCCAATTCTTTGAAGACATTCTTAGTTCCTTTATTTTTGATGACTGTAATCTTGATATGGTTAAAACCCAGTTGTTTAGACAAACTCTCTCTAATAATGTTTGTGACTGGTATAGATCTTTTTGTGCAGAAGCACCTTGGACTTGGGAGGAATTGATGACCAAATTCCTATCAAAATATCATTCAGAAAGCAAAGCTCATAGGATGAGAGATATTATTATCAGTTTCAAAAATAATCCTAGTGAGGGCTTATATGAAGGATATCTAAGGTACAAAAGCTACCTAGATAATTTCTGCCATAATCATTTGCCTGATTGGTTAATCACTCATACTTTTTATGGAGGGCTAAATATTGAAAATAGAATGAATCTAGACACTGCTTCTAATGGTAGTTTTCTATCTTATACCGATGATGAAGCTTGGAATCTAATAATAAAAATGAGAGAAGCAACAAAAAATCTTAAAGATAAGGAAAACATTACAAATAGTTTTTCTGAATATACTTGCGTTAATGATTTCCTTGTAGATGAAAGGACAAATACAATGATTAAAACCCTTGGTATTGATTCTTACTTAGTAAGGAAAATTATTGAGAATTATGCAGGGCATTTGCAGGTACCTACGGAATGGGAACCACGTAAACCCCTCGAAGAAAAGAAGCGTGCAAGAACGCTGATGGAAGAGTTCTCCTCGATAACTATTCAAGGGATCGTCAAGAAAAAGCAAAAAGAGGAAGAACAAATAAAGAAGAGATCAAAGAAACCAGAAAGGAACCCCGAAGCTACCAATATAAACAATGTTATATTAAAGGATCTTATGGAAGCACGAATAGTGGACAATGAAGTGGTTATGTTAGACCTTGAAACCTCAGAATTCATCGAAGGTAAGGTACGAGGTAATGAAACATCTAAATCAATGACCCCTATATATTGTGGAGAAACTTTCTTATATGGAATTTGTGAGCCAATTTCCACTATAAATATTATGCCTTCATCACTTTATGAGGAACTCTGCTATAATTTAAATAACCCAGATGTGGAACCCATAGACACTACTATTAAACTATCTAATAGGACCAATATAAAACCGGAAGGTGTAATCAGAAATATCTATGTCTTTATTGGATCACTCATGTACCCCCTAGATTTTCATATTGTTGATATGCCTCGAGATTCTTTTTGTCCTATTCTTTTAGGAAGGCCTTTTGTTTCCATCACCAAATGTAACACCCCAGCTTTAGCTAATATTAATTAGGGTTGTTTGTGCATTCATGAGCATCATTATTTTGCTAAGAAATAAAAATGCATGCAAAGAAAATTAATGCAAAACCCTAAAACCCTAGCTATTTTCCCCCTCTCTAAAATGAATTCAAAATGGTTTTGAATATTTTGAAAACCACCAAAATAGTGGAGCCCAAATTGACTAAGAGGACCCCACAATATTTTACTAGTTTTATAAAAGCTTCTGGTATTTTTGAAATACCCCAAACAGATTTCAAATGAAAAATACAAAAGAGAAAACAAGAAACAAAAAAAGAAAAGGTTTTGCCATAAAAACAGAGTCAGCAGCTTAACCAGGCCGGCCTAGCTCCCTCTCCTCTCTACCTACCCCCCACCCGTGCAACAGCTTGCGGCCCAAGTGCAGACCGACCCTGGCCCAGGCCCGCATACCGTTTGTCCATCCTATCGTCGTCGTCCAGCTCGTGAAGCTGCTGCGTGTCGTCATCGCCGCTGCTTGTCGGCGCCAAGATGTCCGCCACCATCGCGCCGCCTCCTAGAGGAGATAAGACCATGGTGTCGCGCCCCTCTTCCCATGTGTCTCTCTCTTTCCCTCACCATCTCACCCTCTCTCGTTCCCCACTGGAGGCCAAACCCTAGCCAACGGTCGCCGTATCGCCCCGTCGTCTCCGACCATCCTAGACCCAGCCGAAGGTGCCACTAGAACCGCCTTGGTCCCTTGCTTCGACTCGCCAATAGAATCGACGCGGGGTTCCTTGATTCGCCGCCACCAACGTCCTCTTCTTCGACTTTGTCCGAGCGCCGCCGCGGCCATCACCATCGTTTCAGTCTGCCTCCGTCCTCGTTGAGGCCAGTTTCGTGTCAAGGGTGAGTCCCCGGTCCTCCTGGACCTCTCCACCCTCTCCCTCTCACTCTGGTTAGAGCTTGCGTCGCGCACTGCCGTCTGCCTCCGCCGCTCGTCGTTGTGGCCGTGCTCCGGTGACCAAATAGCAGCGGCGTAGCCGCTATAAGGTTCACCGCGCCACGCCGTGTCCAGCCCAGCCTTCCGCCTTGCCGGGGTGGCCCCTATCATCGCCGACGACCACTGCCTGGGGGTGGACGTCGTGCTGACGTCACGCCCGCGTCAGCCTGACGTGGCTCCGGGTCCCCCGTTGACCATTGCCGCCCGCGTGGCATGCTGATGTGGCCTCGGGCCCAGCAGTCAGCCACAACGGGTAGACCCAGCCCCGGTGAGGAACAACCTGTCCCCTCTGCTGGCATCATCCTGAGTCTGTGCTGATGCAATAAACCAATTTTAAATAGTTTAATAAATTCAGAAAATGGTTTAAATCTTATAAATTCAATAAGTAATTATTTATAAGTCAGAAAAATGTGTATAACATATCAAAAAATTTAGAAAAATGAGATCTATGTATTTAAACTATAATCATGCATTGTTCAACAACTTTAATTGCAAGTTGAATTAGAGAACTAAATGAACCCCCGTAGGTGATTCCGAAGTCTCGCATGTATCATGGTTTGGACCCCTCGGATCCCGCTTAAATTACCAAGCATGCTTTAGGGTTTCATTACAATACTATTTAACTTGTCATATTATCATCCTTGCTTGAGCATTGCATCGATGCCATGTGTTTATTGTTGTTTCCCCTTTCTTTCCGGTGTTTGCTTCTTTTCGGTATAATATGATATCGAGATCGAGATCGAAGACCGAGATCAACACCATCGAAGATAGACGAATAATACTTGACCAACTATAATCAAGTCAAGTATAAGGCTTCCGAAGATCTATATCTGGGTATCAACAAACAAGGCAAGCATAGCCCCACACATAAAAGAATCCTATACTTTCAAAGTATTTCATTCTTGCCATGTTGCATATGATTCTACTATGGTCTTTTATCGATAGATAGAGTATCCTATCTATTGCATTACTCCATTGAGCTTATATTACCTGATCCACTGCTCCTAGCATAACTAGGTTTGGCTTGTGTGCATTGCTAGAGCTATTATCTGTGTCTTGCTTAGCCATGCATAGCTGTCAGTTCTGGTTCATCCAGATGAGGTATCAGATGCAGAGAATCAAGTATGACAGGAGAACAAGGTATACTGATGAGGTAAGATCAGTGGTAAACGTTAAACATGTTAAGGCTTGTATGGGAGGCCATGGTGGGATGTGGTTTTTCTAGTCCCATGCTCGCCACTACTAGGAACTGAGTTCTTGCCTTTGGAACCGAGACGAGCGTACAGCCACACGGGGCTTGGGAACCCCTCCGCTGATTAACTTGCCTAGTAGATTCCATGAGTCACATAGTTCAGGCGTTCCATTCGATATGCATTCTGGATCTTCTCGAAGGCGGTGAAGGAGGTGCATTCATACAGGTAGGTAAGCGTGGCCGAGGTTGCTTGGGGTGGATGGAGCCCTTGGTAAACCAACCTCGCCTCACATCTCTAGGGACTGGCTTCGGGATTTGACCCGTTATTAGCGGAACCATCCTTAGGGCGTGACTCATGGTCTCGGCAAAAGGAAGGTAAAGGTCGTGGCCAACCACCCTCTGCCAGCCTTCCAAGGAAGAGGGCTAATGATCTGGCATTAAGAGTCGGTTGGAATGTGTGGGTAAAGTTGTACACCCCTGCAGGGTTAAATCTTTTCAAAAAGCCATGTTCACGGTTATGAACACTTGGTGACCGAATTCTAAGATCATAGAGAACGTTAATCTAATCGTAAAACTTGGTAGTTCAATGTGTGCTTAAGGATGCTTCCTCATGGGTACGAGGGGGTGATCCTAGTTATGAGATGAGGATGATGTTTTGGTGGATATGAAAAGATGACGATCAATTCTTCAGAGATGTCGCTCTCTTATCCCCTTTTAAAATATTCTGATTAGACGAGCTTCTTCTCCCCCTTGTTTTACAAAACAAAGATGGCTTTATGAAAAATAACCCCACCAGCCATAAGTCTTGCGGACTGCACCCAGTACTCACCCTTGCGTGTTGATGCTTTTCTAGCAGAGTAAGTGTTCCCCTGAAGATGAGTTCCGTACGACATCGACACCGACGAGTAGCTTGGGGTTCCCGGCTGGCAGCCTGGAATCTATGGGCTGGGACGTCATCATTATGCTTCAGGCCTCTTAGGCCATTTGTTAAGTTTGCTATACTTAATAGCATAATTTGCCTTCCATTGTTTGATGTTTGTGGTTAGTGACCTCTTCTTGTAATATTTTGGTTCTTCGCTAAGTTATGAGCTTGCTGTAATAATTTTGTGTCGCGGGGTTACTGTTGTCTTACTGTTTCATCACTGGATATCCTTGAGGTCTAGGTTAAGCTTATGTCAGGCTAGGGTATGGATTTGTTTAACCCTGAATCCCAGGGGTGTCACAGTTCTTGTTATCAGAGCAGTACCGACCGTAGGAAAACCTTGCTATTGGTCGATGTTGAGTCTAGTGCTTGTGAAAACTATTTCAAACATGAAAAGTATTTATGAAAACTCTGGTATGCTTCTTTTTCTCCTTATCCAGTTTTGCTCTAACTCTGGGTCACCTTATCTTGTGTTGACTTTGAAAAGGTTTGATATCTCTCCTAGTCTTTCAAAGCTTAGGTGCCTTTTTGGCAGGTCATTTCTCAACCAGTTGGCCTAGTGTAGAGTTCTCTAGAGTTAGTGTGTGTGTGTTCCTTGTTCCCCTTTGCTCTGTTTCAGCTGAGAGATTCCTTTCCATCATGATCTCTCTACCTTATGGGCCCACAATATTATATTGTAGGATCCATAATGTAGGCTTCGAGGTTTCCTTTTGCCTCGTATGCCACCTTTTTATTTGTTTGGGTACTTTAGAAGTTCTTTCTTCTCTTGTAAGTTACCTCGTGATTACTACCTTGTAGCGTAAGATGTGTCACTCAAGTAGTAGTTACTTCTTTCTCGGGTTTTAACCCTTGGACTTGAACCAAAGATCTTGGATTGTGCTGGATTCTAGTGTTATGAATCTTGTACATGAAGCTGATCTTTAACCCAAGGTCCATTCCACTGACCCCTGTTGCTGATGTTCACACATTGCCTCAGTATGGCTGGTACTACAATTCTAGCCTTCAAGCTTGTGGTTATTGTTGCGATTGAGTCATTACGATTAAGGACTTCCCCTACCACTAACTATGGCAGATGTTCTTTAATGGAACCAAATAGATCACGACAAGAGTACTCCTTATGAGTCTCGCATCTATATTCGTGACTCTTCCATACCTTACCTCTTCTGTGCATTGGTTTTCAGAAGAATGATAAATTGTGCATCTACATCTCGGGATTCTATCCTGAGCATGTTCCTTTTCCCCTTGTTGTTTTCTGACCTTTGTGTACTATTTGGTAGCCAGGTAGTAATGTGCATTGGTGTCTTTCGATGCAAGATACTCTTGTGGTCCATCATGACAAACCATTTTGGGATGTTAGGAGAAACAAACTCCAGTACCTCGTCATATCTAGGACCAGGTCAAAGTGTTGTAACCCACAGATTAAGATGCATTAATTAGCTTCCATCTGTTCTACCTTAGAGTATCATACCCTTTTACACTAAGAGGTTGTGCCGAGTTTCATGGCCTTCTTAATGAAGTGATGCTCTTACATATTTACCCACCCTTCCTTTGAGCTTTTGCGCTCATGAATGATGCGTGTGCGTAATAATATGGCTATCTGAGATTCTTAGCAATTCATTACTACTTTGAACTCTAAGGACATTTTTGTCATTCTTAGCATGATTGTTTAATCCTATCACTAAGCAAAGGATGATTGTGCTACCAAGTCCGCTACTCTGGTGCACTCTTTCAGTCAAAGAGTTAGATTTATGCTGAAGCTCTAAGACTATGTCCTCTTGCCTTATAAAGCAAGTATCCTCTTGAACTGTGTGACATATCGGTGGTTTGGGATATTCTAGATGTCTTTCTAGAAGCATTTCCTTGTTGCCACATGGCCGTGATGTCAAGTTCTTGAGCAAGCAAGTTCTCTGAACTGCTCCTTTCTCCAAGAATCCGTACTGGATACCCCTAAACTAGTTGGTTGAGCTTAAACAACAACTTGGAGAGTTGTAAGAAAAAAGTTCTATCTAACTTAGTTTACCTTAAAGGGATGTCTAGTTCTTTTCGTGCTGAAGAAAGATAGTGTTTCCTTCGTGGAAATGTTATCGTCCCCACCTTTGATTTGATTTGGGTTATCATCAAATCAAACTCAGTTCCAAGGACTATCTTGATGATGTTACTACTTCTGATGTTTCACTTGAGTACATCTTCATGTCCCTTGGTCTGACCAATATTCTACTTTGTTCATAACATATGAGTTCATCCAAATGGAGTATCTCGATAAGTTTCTTGTTGAGCCCATCGACAATATTCTTATTTTCTCCATGTCAGACTAGATTCATATGGAACATCTGGCATTAATGTTGGAAAACTTTTGAGAACCTTCTTCGTGTTATTTCGAAGAATGTATTTTGTATGTTAGAAGTAACCTTCTCTGATTCACGGGCAAATGGTGAAAGATGTCGCCATGGATTCGAGTAGAGTTGTTTATGTTTCCTTATGGACACTTGTGTTTCATTGCAAGTACTTGATGTATAAGTAGTTGTCTTCTGACAAGTTGTTAGTACATGGGTCTAGCAATTCAGCTCAGTCTATTGGAGCTTAACACTGTAGTCCATGTCTTGAGAATCTAGTAACTTTACCTTTACGGTAAATGTTGCAAACTATCTATTCAGACATGCTGAGTCGGAAGTATCATCCCACTTAACCAAATCTGAATCTCAAGCAGATATGATGGCTTGTGTTCTTCAAGGAATTGACATAGGTTTCTTTGTAAATCCGACAAGATTGATGTAATGGTTGACACAACTATCCGGAAGGCCTATTGTCATATTCTCTTGAGTCAGCAAATAACAACCACTCTTCATGAGGCTTCTTCTATGATTTATTATAGGAGTTGCGCTTATGGTTTCCTTTGTATCCGAAGTCCGACCTTCACTTGATGTCTGCTTTCTTGAACATCAAGGAGAACATTTAAAAGTAGTGCTGCTAAATGTCTCTCAGTCGATCCTCTAGACCCTTTTACGTTGGCAAGCATCCTGTTGTGCCAAGTAACTGAAGTCTGAGAATGAAGTTTCTTTTTCCTCGTGTCATCAGGAATCTTCTTACTTAATGATGGTGGTGTAAAGTGATATCACGATCTTTGGCAAAGATTTTGGTAAACCTGGATGAATAAGGAGTATCCTTCGTGTCTCGACCATGTTCATAGAGTGACTGTGATGTTGGTAAACATTAGTTCCTCTTGTTATATGTTCCATGTGATTCTTACGAGTCCTTGCCACAAAAACACCTTTCTGCCTTGACCTTCTGTTGAATGAAGAGTGATCCTTCTATATCAAAAGTAGTTCAACTGCTTGGTTATCCGTATCTCTGTACCCTGGAAGCTCTACTTAAGTTGTCTAGTAGAGGTTCACCTCTCGAAGTCTATGGTCATGTTCTTGCTGTTGTAAGCTCTCCTTTTCGGAAGCTTAAGTTCTTCTGAAGCTCCATGGTCTCAGTCCTTATGAAGACCAGCTATCTAACAACTTGAAACCATCTCCTCTTATTTCCTCCGTTACCTTGGCGTGTTTCATGTTGTCATCTCAGAGTTGTCTTGAACACTTTGTTCATGAGATACTTTGTGTGTTGTTTAGTGCGCTTCCCTCTTATCTGTAGAGTGACCTTGTTTCTTTCTCCCTCTGTCTCTCTTCCTTCCTTTGGAATCTCGGGTCGAGATTCTCGTAAGGGGGATAGATCTGTAACACCCCAGCTTTAGCTAATATTAATTAGGGTTGTTTGTGCATTCATGAGCATCATTATTTTGATAAGAAATAAAAATGCATGCAAAGAAAATTAATGCAAAACCCTAAAACCCTAGCTATTTTTTCCCCTCTCTAAAATGAATTCAAAATGGTTTTGAATAATTTGGAAACCACCAAAATAGTGGAGCCCAAATTGACTAAGAGGGCCCCACAATATTTTACTAGTTTTATAAAAGCTTCTAGTATTTTTGAAATACCCAAAACAGATTTCAAATGAAAAATACAAAAGAGAAAACAGGAAACAGAAAAAGAAAAGGTTTTGCAATAAAAAAACAGAGCCAGCAGCTTAACCAAGCCAGCCTAGCTCCCTCTCCTCTCTCGCCCATCACCACATGCAGCTGCGGCCCAAGTGCAAGCCCCGCCTAGGCCCATATCGTTTGTCCATCCTATCGTCATCGTCTAGCTCGTGAAGCTGCTGCGTGCCGTCGCTGCCGTTGCTCGCCGGTACCAAGATGCCTGCTGCCGTCGTGCCGCCTCCTAGAGGAGTTGAGACTGTGGTGCCGTGCCCATCTTCCCCTATGTCTCTCTCTTTCCCTCGCTAGCTCACCCTCTCTCGTTCCCCACTGGAGGCCAAACCCTAGCCGACAGTAGCCGTCTCGCCCCGCCGTCTCTGGCCATCCTAGACCTAGCTGAAGGTGCCACTGGAACCGCCTCGGTCCCCTACTTCGACTCGATAACAGAATCGATGCGGGGTTCCTTGATTCGCCGCCACCAACGTCCTCTTCTTCGACTATATCCGAGCGCCGCCGCGGCCATCGCCATCGTTTCCGTCCGCCTCCGTCCTCGTTGAGGCCAGTTTCACGTCAAGGGTGAGTTCCCAGTCCTCCTGGACCTCTCCACCCTCTCCCTCTCACTCCGGTTAGAGCTCGCGTCGTGCGCCGCCATCTTCCTCCACCGCTCGTCATCCTGGTCGTGCTCCGGTGACCAAATAGCAGCGGCGCAGCCGCTATAACGTTCACCGCGTCGCGCCATGTCCAGCCCAGCCTTCCGTGCTTGCCGGGGTGGCCCCTATCGTCGCCGGCGACCATCGCCTGGGGGTGGACGTCGTGCTGACATCACGCCTGCGTCAGCCTGGTGTGGCTTCGGGTCCCCCGTTGACCGTTGCCGCCCGTGTGGCATGCTGATGTGGCCTCGGGCCCAGCAGTCAGCCAGAGCGGGTAGACCCAGCCCTGGTGAGGAACAACATGTCCCCTGTGCTGACGTCATCCTGAGTCTGTGCTGATGCAATAACCCAATTTGAAATAGTTTAATAAATTCAGAAAATGGTTTAAATCTTATAAATTCAATAAGTAATTATTTATAAGTCAGAAAAATGTGTATAACATATCAAAAAAATTAGAAAAATGAGATCTATCTATTTAAACTATAATCATGCATTGTTCAACAACTTTAATTGCAAGTTGAATTGAAGAACTAAATGAACCCCCGTAGGTGATTCCGAAGTCTCGCATGTATCAGGGTTTGGACCCCTCGGATCCCGCTTAAATTACCAAGCATGCTTTAGGGTTTCATTACAATACTATTTAACTTGTCATATCATCATCCTTGCTTGAGCATTGCATCGATGTCATGTGTTGATTGTTGTTTCCCCTTTCTTTCCGGTGTTTGCTTCTTTTCGGTATAATACAATATCGGGATCAAGATCGAAGACCGAGATCAACTCCATCGAAGATAGACGAATAATACTTGACCAACTGTAATCAAGTCAAGTATAAGGCTTCCGAAGATCTATATCTGGGTATCAACAAACAAGGCAAGCATAGACCCACACATAAAAGAATCCTATACTTTCAAAGTATTTCATTCTTGCCATGTTGCATACGATTCTACTGTGGTCTTTTATCGATAGATAGAGTATCCTTGAGCTTATATTACCTGATCCACTGCTCCTAACATAACTAGGTTTGGCTTGTGTGCATTGCTAGAGCTATTATCTGTGTCTTGCTTAGCCATGCATCGTTGTCAGTTCTGGTTCATCCAGATGATGTATCAGATGCAGAGAATCTAGTATGATAGGAGAACGAGGTATACTGATGAGGTAAGATCAGTGGTAAAGGTTAAACATGCTAAGGCTTGTATGGGAGGCCACGGTGGGATGTAGTTTTTCTAGTCCCATGCTCGCCACTACTAGGAACTAAGTTCTTGCCTTTGGAACTGAGACGAGCGTACAACCACACGAGGCTTGGGAACCCCTTCACTGATTAACTTGCCTAGTAGATTCCATGAGTCACATAGTTCGGGTGTTCCATTCGACATGCATTCTGGATCTTCTCAAAGGTGGTGAAGGAGGTGCATTCATACAGGTAGGTAAGCGTGGCCGGGGTTGCTTGGGGTGGATGGAGACCCTGGTAAACCAACCTCGCCTCACATCTCTAGGGACCAGCTTCGGGATTTGACCCGTTACGGCGGAACCATCCTTAGGGCGTGACTCATGGTCTCGGCGAAAGCAAGGTAAAGGTCGTGGCCAACCACCCTCAGCCGGCCTTCCAAGGAAGAGGGCTAATGATCTGGCATTAAGAGTCGGTTGGTATGTGTGGGTAAAGTTGTACACCCCTGCAGGGTTAAATCTTTTCGAAAAGCCGTGTTCACAGTTATGAACGCTTGGTGACCGAATTCTAAGATCATAGAGAACGTTAATCTAATTGTAAAACTTGGTAGTTCAACGTGTGCTTAAGGATGCTTCCTCATGGGTATGAGGGGGTGATCCTAGTTGTGAGATGAGGATGATGTTTTGGTGGATATCAAAAGATGACGATCAATTCTTCGGAGATGTCGCTCTCTTATCCCCTTTTAAAATATTCTGATTAGACGAGCTTCTTCTCCCCCTTGTTTTACAAAACAAAGATGGCTTTATGAAAAATAACCCCACCAGCCATAAGTCTTGCGGAGTACACCATGTACTCACCCTTGCTTGTTGATGCTTTTCTAGCAGAGTAAGTGTTCCCCTGAAGACGAGTTCCGTACGACATCGACACCGACGAGTAGCTTGGGGTTCCCGGCCGGTAGCCTGGAATCTATGGGCTGGGATGTCATAGTTATGCTTCAGGCCTCTTAGGCCATTTGTTAAGTTTGTTATACTTAATAGCATAATTTTCCTTCCGTTGTTTGATGTTTGTGGTCAGTGACCTCTGTTTGTAATATTTTGGTTCTTCGCTCAATTATGAGCTTGCTGTAATAATTTTGTGTCACAGGGTTACTGTTGTGTTACCGATTTCTCACTAGATATCCTCGAGGTCTAGGTTAAACTTATGTCAGGCTAGGGTCTGGATTTGTTTAACCCTGATCCCGGGGGTGTCACACCAAATCTCAAGTCGGTAATAAGAAGGAGACTATTTCACTGATGTTTGGAGAAGAGGAAATGGCATTCCACTTCACCAAACTAAAGAAGACACCACATGAAGTGGAGATATCAAGGAAGAGAAAACGATTGCCGAGTTGGCAGCAATTCATTTCAGCACTCCACAAGATGAATTAGAGAGGAGCCTGATTAATTGGGAGGAAGAACCAGATGATGAGGAGAGAGAAGACATGGATGATTACCTTGATTCAGTTCCAGAAGGACAAAATCCACATGACTATGAAGAACTGGTAAGAAAAGGAGATGAAGAGCATCCACCTATTGAATTAAAACAACTTCTAGATGATATGATGTATGAGTTTTTAGATAATGAAAATAAATGTCATGTTACTATTAGCAAGAATCTATCAGAGAATGAAACAAATAAACTTATTTAAGTTTTGGTTAAGCATCGTGAAGCTTTTGGATATACTCTAAGTGATATTAAAGGAATAGATCCATCTATTGTAACACATAAGATTACCATGCTTGATGATGCTGAACCTGTAGTAGATACACAAAGAAGGCTTAATCCTAAAATGAAGGAACTAGTAAGAAAACAGGTTATACGCTTACTAGATGCTGGCATAATATATCCTATTTCTGACAGTAAATGGGTTAGCCCAGCTCATTGCATACCAAGACAAGGTGGTCTTGATGCTGCTATGGATGAGGATGGTGAGCTAGTTCCTATAAGGACCGTTGTAGGATATTGTATGTGCATTGATTTTAGGAAGCTAAACCGCGAGACACAGAAAAATCATAAACCTATACCATTCATGGATAAAATTTTAGAAAGACTTAGTAATAATTCTTATTTCTGTTTTCTTGATGGTTACTCTGGATATTCTCAAATTGCCATACAACCAGAAGATCAAGAGAAAACAACTTTCACTTTCCCTTATGGCACATATGCTTATAAATTAATTCCATTTGCCTTATGTAACGCAGAAGCAACTTTTCAAGAATGTGTTCTAAAGATCTTTGATGATTTTGTTGAGAAAACTATGGAGGTTCTAACAAATGATTTTGTTGTTTGTGGAACAACTTTTGATAATTGCCTCTACAATCTGACCAAAGTATTGCAGAGATGCAGGCAATCGAATTTGGTTTTGAATTGGGAACAATGTCATTTCATGGAAAGAGAAGGTAAAGTTTTCGGGCATAAAGTTTTGGAGAAGGCAATAGAAATAGATAAAACTAATATAAATGCTATAAAAAATCTTCCAATACCCTAGGACATTAAAAACTTAAAAATGTTTCTAGGACATGCAGGTTTATATAAGCGGTTTATAAAAGATCTTGCTAAAATAGCTATGCCTCTCACCAACCTTGTTGATAAAGAAACTCCATTCTACTTAGATCATGACTACATTGCAGCTTTTGAGAACCTTACGAAAAAACTAGTTTTAGCACCTATCATGTAATCTCCAAAATGGGATGACCCTTTCGAAATCATGTGTGATGCTAATGACTATGCTTTAGGGGCTGTGTTGGGACATCGAGATGGTAAGAATCTGAATGTTATTTATTACGCTAGTAGACCTCTTAAGGAGATTCAGAAACATTACGCTACTACAGAAAAAGAGTTCCTAGCAATAATTTTTGCATGCGACAAATTTAGATCCTACATCATTAATTCTAAGGTAATAATTCATACGGATCACCAAGCCTTGCGTCACCTCCTTGTGAAAAAAGGATGCTAAGCCCAGGTTGATTAGGTGGGTTTTATTACTACAAGAATACGATTTGCAAATAGTAGATACGAGGGGTAAAGATAATCTGGTAGTAGATCATCTCTCTAGGATGGAGGGAATAATAAATAACCCCGTACCTATTAATGAATCATTTTTGGGAGAATATTTACCAAATGTTGAAATTGCTGATCCGTGGTATGCGGATTATGCTAATTATCTAGCAACAAAATTTATACCTCCTGGTATGTCAAGAAATCAAAGGATGAAATTCTTTAATGATCTTAAATATTACTTTGATCCGTATCTATATCTTCATGGACCTAACGGAATGATTCGTAAGTATGTTCCTAACCATGAAATGAATGCGATATTGAAAGCTTGTTATGATAGTCTGTATGGAGGGCATCATGCAGGTAAGAAAACTATTGTAAAGGTACTTCAATCTGGTTTATATTGGCCCACCTTGCTCAAGGACGCACACATGTATGTGGAATACTGCGATGCTTGCCAAAGAAGAGGTAATATGGGTAGGAGACAAGAAATGGCAATGAATTATAGTCTCATAATTGAACCCTTTGATGTATGGGGAATAGATTACATGGGACCATTTATAGAGTCGAATGGTTATACTCATATTCTTGTTGCTGTTGACTATGTTACTAAACGGGTTGAAGAATTCCGACAAATCATGCATATGCAGCCACCTCAATCAAGATGATCAAGGATGTCATATTCCCCAGGTTTGGAGTTCCTAGATTTTTAATTACTGACGGTGGTTCTCATTTTATGAAAGGAACTATCAGGAAGATCCTCAGCAAGTATGGAGTAACCCTACGTGTTGCTTCACCATATCATCCCCAAACAAGTGGTCAAGTGGAACTCTCTAATAGAGAACTAAAGACCATACTCGAGAAGATGGTGGAGAAATCAAGAAAAGATTGGTCATAGAAATTAAATGACACTCTATGGGCATACCGTACTGCGTTTAAAAATCCAATGGGTATGACACCTTATAAGATGGTGTATGGTAAGGCATGTCGTTTACCTTTAGAATTGGAACACAAAGCTTTTTGGGCAATCAAGAACCTAAATTATGATCTCAAAGCAGCAGGAGAGAAGCATTTATTAGATATTCGTGCTTTAGATGAGATTAGAAGTGAAGCCTATGAGAATGCTAGGTTGTTTAAGGAAAAAAAGTGAAAAGATGGCATGATAGAAAAATAGAGAATAAGACTTCTAAAAGTGGAGACAAAGTTTTGCTCTATAATTATCATCTTAAGTTGTTTCCAGGAAAGCTCATATCGAAGTGGGAAGGCCCATATATAGTTGAAGAAGCTTATTCATCGGGAGCAGGGAAGCTCCAAGGAAAAACACCCTCTCTTGCATGGGTGGTAAATGGACAACGCTTAAAGCATTATCGAGTAAAATAAGATATAAGTGCAGTCACCATAGAATTGATCACCCTAGAAGAAGTGATTAAGCAAAGGTATACAAGGAATAGAAACTGCAAGAAAAATGGACTCGAAACGGAATGAGCAATACTACGGTCAAGGTATTGACAATAAAAGAGTGCTTCATGGGAGGAAACCCATGCAAAATAAAGGTTTGAGTAAGTTTTTAAATTTTTAGTTAAAGTTTTATTTGAGCATTGTGCTAAATAAGAAACATTTGATGCTCTAGCGAAGAAGAAGGAAGATTGATAATGCCAAAAATTGGTCGAAAATCTAAGCTGACATTTTTCTGCCAAAACTTGATATTTCGTTAAGTTTAAGATTAATAAAGAATCCTTGGAGAAGCAGAAATTTTTTGGTGGACATAGAAGTTTTAACGACCAACTATATGACAGGAATAAAAATTCGGCTGTATAGTTGTGGTTGTATAGTAGTTGCGGCATCACCCCTTCCATGCATGAAAGGTACTGAGAGTTTAACGACCAACTATACGGCCCGAATTAAAAATTCCGCCCGTATAGCTGCGGTCGTATAGATATCGATGCCTTTGACAAAACAATTTCCTGGGTACTGAGAGTTTACGACCAACTATACAACTGGAATTGAAAATTCCACATGTATAGTTGTGGTCGTATAGTTATCAACCCATCTCCAAAAAAATTATTCAGAGTCCACAGAGTTTATCGACCAACTATATGGCGGAAATAAAAAATCCCGCATGTATAGTTCCGGCCGTATAGTTGGTTCCACCGTAGATGTAATCCATAGTCGGTTTATAACTATATGGCGGCAGCTATACGGGCCGCACCCGTATAGTTGCTCGTTACGAAAGGCGGCTAGGGTTTTTGACCTCCCTTTTAAAGCTGATCGCATCTAACCTTTCTCATTAAGTTTTCGCAGAGCTACAGCCGCCAGCCTCGAAAATCCTAGCCATCCCTATACAAGCCCCTCTAACAACATCCGTGTAGCGAAGCCATGCAGCCCTTCCATGTCAACAAGATATGGAAGAAGAAAGAAGAGAAGCCCGTAAAGAGGATCGAAGAAGTAGAACCTAAGGGATCATCATCATCATCCAGCCCAAAGATCAAGCCTCTCCCAAATTGGGAGGACATGTTCCCGCAAAAGGATGGAGATGAGGAGGCAAGTTGAGCGGGGAAGTAACAAGGATGAGTATCTCCCTAATCCTTATCGTTACAATATAGCATCCTATTATAAACCTCCTCTTGGTCCATCACCTCTTAAACCTAAGAAGGTGCGGCAAGATGAGATTCATGATAAGATCAATTAGTTAGAAAAATCTTCGAAGGCATGCATTGAAACAATTGGAGAAGGGATTGACTCCTACTGGATGATGAGCAAAGACCTTGAGAAAAAGGTTGATGACATTGATGGTAGAGTTGGTTTCTTAATTAAAACTGTCATTGAGTTGACAGATGAGAAGAAATTACTCAAGAAGAAAATGTTGAAGCTCCAATATGACATGGCCGAGCTCAGCATCTACTTTGCAAGCATAGTTAAAGATGGCAACATAAAAGAAGAGGGCGACGCTCTTTCTACCCAGGAGGAGGAATAGGTACCAACAAGGAGTTAATTGATCCTGCCTGGCTTGGTTCCAAGCTTGGGGAGATCTTTAAAGACCTTGTAATCTATCTTATAAGTTTTATATTACAGTTTTGCATTAGTTCAAACTAGAAATAAAGTTTGCCTCATTAGAATTCCCTTCAGGAATAGTCGATCCCTTTAATGAAATTCCGAGTTTATTATTATATATGGAGCAATATTGAGTTTTGTGTTTGCTTTATTGGATATATGAATGGCTTGAGTATAATTTTACTTGCACTTGATGATAGAAATAGGAGTCTTCCACACCATTGGTATTAATGGAACATGATGTCTACGCACTTCTATTCTTGTAGACAGTTGATGGGCCTCCAAGTGCAAAGGTTTGTAGAACAGCAACAAGTTTTCCCTTAAGTGGATCACCCAAGGTTTATCGTACTCAGGGAGGAAGTGGTCAAAGGTATCCCTCTCAAGCAACCCTGCAATCAAGATACAAGAAGTCTCTTGTGTCCCCAACACACCCAATACACTTGTCAGGTGTATAGGTGCACTAGTTCGGCGAAGAGATAGTAAAATACAAGTGGTATGGATATAAGACAACGGTGCCAGAACATACTTTGATGGCGTGGAAGAGACTAAAGGAAAACTGGAATAAAGATGGCAGCAAGCAAACATGTAATAGATCTAGTTGCAAACGGTGTTTCAATGCTTAGAAACAAGGCCTAGGGATCATATTTTCACTAGTGAACACTCTCATATAAATATATTTTCTTTATGATACTACTCTGAACTACTCTCCGGTTGGACACTCTAATCCATGGTAGGGCTATAACAGCATACCTCAAAGTCCGCTTTCCCCATCTAGATAACCCCACACTGTCACCTTGATCACTAGATGGTTCCAACAAACACCATAATTTCATAGAAACATCCAACTCCAAATATAACTCATAACAAGTATTTGTAATCTCTAGCCTAAGTGCCACCATGGTGTGCACGCTATCACTTTCACACACGTGGGGAGAGCCATAGATCTATTAAAGCACTTGAGTAGCAAGGTAGATCTACTTGATTACAAAGCTCATGATCACAATATGATCATGCATAGAGAGAGAGATGAACACATAGCTACCGGTAGAACCCTTAGCCTCGAGGAAGAACTACTCCCTCGTCATCATGGGAATCAGCAACGGCGATGGAGATGGTGGTGGAGATCGATGGAGATGGATCCGGGGGCACTTCCCCGTCCCGGCAGGGTGCCAGAATAGATACTTTCTGTCCCTCGAATCTCCCCTTCGGTGGCGGCGGCGTTGCGGAATTCTCGTGGCTGGAGGTTGTTCAATTTAGGGTTTTTGCATCGGGAGGCATCTTATAGGCGAAGAGGCAAGGTCGGTGGGTGGCTAGGGCTAGCCCGCTCCACCACATGGTGTGGCCACCCTGTGGCCCCTCTCCGTCTCGTCTTCTGGCTCCATGAGTCTTCTGGTAAAATATCGACTTTGGCTTTTGTCCGGTCCAATTCCGAGAACATTCATTTTCTAACTTTTCTGGAACCAAAAACAGAAGAAAACAGGCAACTGGCACTGTGGCATCTTGTTAATAGGTTAGTCCAAGAAAGTGTATAGAAATACTCCAAAGTGTCGACAAAACATAATAAAGTAGATATAAAACAAGCATGGAACATCAAAAATTATAGATACGTTTGCAACGTATCAACATCCCCAAGCTTAACTCCTGCTCGTCCTCGAGTAGGTAAGTGATAAAAAGAAAGAATAATTTTTGAGGTGACATGCACCATCATAAACTTTATCAAAGTATTTGTAAGACATTGATAGCTGGGATCATAGTACTTCAACATAGCATGAAAGATAAAGTTCTAACAATAAGACATAGCAACTATGTTGTAACATGAAAGGATACAAACAAAAGATTCATGAATAACAATGCTTTGCAAGACGTTTTTTTGTTTCACATAAATAAAACATAGCATAGTGGCATTCAGCTTGTCCCTCATAGAGAAGCAAACATAAATACATAGGACACCTTCAAAGTTCATAAGAGTGACTAGATACAAGTAGTTTAAGAACAAGCAATATTAAGTTATGCATCACAACAAGTCTTGGGACAATGCACATAGAACTAAGAATGGCCACTATGCTCTCAAAGTAGGTGAATAAATGTAGAAGGTGGAGACTCAACATAAAAGAAAAGGCCTTCATAGAAGGAAGTAGAGATTCAAGTTTCATAAAGAGCTTCCAAAAATTATGGTACTTGTTAGCTTTTAGCTCACATTGCCCCTATCATAAGCATCTTTAGGTGATTAAGGTTAAAGTGACACAACTAAGAGGATATGCTTGACAAGTTATAAGTTGAAATCTCATGCCCCTTACTTACGAGTACCGAACCTCATGCTACTCAACTTCAGTCACTAGTAAGCTCTTGTCATTGTAAGTACATATGTATCATAGAGAACCGCCAACAGGGTACCCCTTGCACATGATACAGGAGCTATCCCATAATCATAATGACAAGGCAAGCAGACAATGAGCATCACAGCGATCTTTTTATTTGCTATTTGCATAGGTTTTTATTGAGGATGCTTCATAGAGTGCTCATTATGGTTATGCTGCAAGTTTCCACCATGATTAGGCATGGCTTAGGCTAGCGGCCCAGGCGTTTCTCTAACACACATACAAACTCCATGATCTTACAAGTTCCACTTTTATTTCACACCGCTGGGATCCATAAGCAAAAGAACATGATATCAACGGGGTACAATGTACAAGTGCAATGTTGAAAGCGTTCCCCATGATACATGGTTCTGCTAATTTGAACTTATAAAGCGCAAGCATATACGCAAGAAAGATAGACACAATGGTTCAATTTTATTAAATGCAAGAAAGTAAAGTGTGCCATCAAGTTCGTGAGAGCTTTAATCACCAATTTTCACATAACAAGTTTAATTCAGAAGGTAGATAAAAACATGAATATACTTGGAATAGCAAATGCTAATAGGTAGGTATGGTGGACTCTTTGGAATAACTTGGTTTTAGGAGTTGGATGCATGAGTGGAACTCATATGTGGTTATGGAGGCTAGCAAAAGACTGGGAGCGACCAACTAAGAGAGCAATAATGGCCATAATCATGCAAAGCGACAAAACATCATTAATCAAAGCATAAAGTGATATTACAAGTTGAAAACTAAAGGATCATAGAGGCTATGGTGACTTGGGATAGTCATAACATGGTGTGAGCATGCGCCAAGTCAACCCAAATAAAGCATCAAAGGAGAATACCACAATACTATGCTTTAATATGCTAAAACAACGCATGATTCTTCCAAGGCACATTAAGCAATCTCAATTTTTTATAACATGTCATGCTACAGCAAAGATCACTAAGCATAAATCTAAAACAATATCAAGCATGGCATGACAAAGCATAGGCCACAGTCAAAAACAAGATCTCTTTACCACTTAAGCATGAACTTTCCTACTCTTTTTCCAATCCAAACCAAACTATTTGAAAACCAATGTATGAAAGAGGGGGGCCAACCAATCTATTCAGCAAACTAAGAAAACCAAGCAAATGAAAACCAAAAACAAAAAATGAAGATGCTCCAAGAACAACACAACTGTGCATGAAAAAATAAAAATGAAGTGTTTGGAAGAAACCTGAGATTTTTATTGATGAAGAATGGGATGCCTTGGGCATCCCCAAGCTTTGACGCTTGTACTTCTTGGATAATTCTTGGGGTGACACGGGGTGGCATCCCCAAGCTTGAGCTTTAGTCCATTGTTCATCTCATTACATCATTCTCTTCATACACCTGGAATTTTTCCTTCATACAAAACTTCACACAATCTTCATTAGCAACATTAGTGTACTCAAGATAATAAGTCTTTTTGGTTCAGTTCCAACACAAGTAAAACTTATATTAAAACAAAATCTACTGTAGCACTTCCTTTAAAAAGGTCAAATGATCAAAGAGAACTCAAAGAGAAAGAGAGTAAGAGGCAAATGCAAATAATGGCAGAAATCTGTCAAAACAGACCAGCGGGAAAAAACCAATTTTTTCGAAGATGTTCTGTTGCTCAAATCGAAAAGTGTTAAACTAATGATAGTTGGATAACAACCTGGGGAAGAAGCACAAACAATTACAGCTCAAACCAACATACAGAGATTTTACACGAATTTTTACAGCGAAGCATAAAAATCTGTTTCGGGACAGCAACTTTCCCAAGCATTACTTCCCTCTCATTAGAGATTACTCTTGGCACAAAAAGCAACTAAAAAGGATAAGGAGAGGTTATTACTGAAGCAATAACTTCCAAGACTCATCTAAAACTTTTGGGTTATCTCCCAATAAGTACTTTTCTTTAACGCCTTTAAGTTAGGCATAATAGTTTGAGAAGATGCTCACATAAGAAATATGAATTGAAGTAAAAGAGAGCATCAAGAAGCAAATTCAAAGCACATTTGAGTCTAACCCACTTCCTATGCATAGGATGTTGGGTACGCGGCATAGAAAACAAAAAAATTCTTATGGTGTGAACTACACGCCAAGATCTATCTACTAGGTACAAAGCAACGGGTGGACATACATCCAACGAGAACTTACCCTCGTAGACAACGAGCTTTGTTAACGAGTAGGAACACGTGGTTAATGTAGTCGTACACTTGTCGATCTCAAGATCGTGAGGAAGTCCAGCAGCTCCGGCTCTAGCACGTCCATCAGATCCAGCTCCAGCAGCACCAAGTCCAGCACCGCAAAGCAGCGGTGCATCCGTGATTGCACACATGTCCGGTACCCCGACAACCTCCATCCCTCGCTCCAGCAAAGCAGCGGAAGCAGCAAGTCCTTTCCAGATAAAGCCACCGGGAACATGTATCTCGCTAATCCGAGACCATGGGGAAATAATACTAGAGGGGGAGAGAGATCCTTCACAAGGAGGTGTGTGTGAGAAGTGAGGAGGGGGTGGCCTTTTATAGGAGGAGGGGGTGCCCCTCCTTCATGGTCGGCGCATGGAGGAGGTGACCCTTCACCTCCTCCATTCATGTGGTGGTAACTCCCTCCACAAATTTGCCCCTTCACATTCTCTTTTAAAGTCTCCACTTTAAATGCATTAAATTTCTCCAAATTTAATGCTCTCTCATTTAATAAAACTCTTTTATTAATTTTATTCAGAATTTTGTTAATTACTTTAATTAACAAACATTCACATAAAACCCCCTACAACATTTCAATATTACATGCAGAACCAATTTCAGCAATTTCACCCGAAACAGTTTCGGTGTCTATTGAAATAATTCCAACGCTTTCTTAAATCTTTATCTAAAACATATTTGCTCCAAATGGTGTTGGTATCCCTTAAGTGTGTCACCCTACGGTTCGGGAATAATGCAGACATGATCGAGACCCCTCTCTGATCAATAATCAGCAGCGGGACCTGGAGATCCATACTGACTCGTACACATTCAACGATGACTTCTGTGATCGTGAGAACCTTTAACGCTAGTAACTAAATCCCTTTGTCCCGCGATATATTACATGTCCGATATTCGATCATCGGTATATCCATACCTAGTTTGATCTCGTTACCGACATGTAGTCTTTTCTCGTTCCCGTGATATAACATTCTAGTGATCACATCACTTGCTTGCAAGCTATTTCAATGTGATATCACCGAGAGGGCCCAGAGAATATCTATCCGTCATCTGGATTGACAAATTCCACTCTTGATCCACGAGCCTCAACATAACACCTTCGTAGTACTGAACCCATCTTTATAGTCACCTCATTACGGTGACGTTTGATGTTATCAAGATACTCTTCCGGTGTTAGCAATTAACATGATCTCATGGTCTAAGGATAAAGATTACTTCGTATGATGTTATAGAAATATAAACATAATGACTTGATCGTAATGCTATACTTCGGATGAATGTTCATCACATCATTCCACCAATGGTGTGACCTTGTTATTAACAACAACCAATGTCCATGATCAGGAAACCTTGATCATCTTGTTAATCAACAAGCTAGTCTATAAGAGAGGCATGACTAGGAACCCTTTTTGTTTATTAAACACACATGTATTGATGTTTCTGAATCAATACAATTCTAGCATGTAAAATAAACATTTATCATAAACATGGAATAAGATAATAACCACTTTATTATTGCCTCTCGGGCATATTCCCTTCAGTCTCCCACTTGCACTAGAGTCAATAATCTAGTTTGAAAAACTTTGCGCATTGAACACCTATGGCTTTCTGGTGTTGCATATACGCTATTGCTAGTGGTTAACATAATCTCCGAATGTGACAGTTTCAGATCCGTGTGTATTTGCATGTCTTTGCGTCTCTACGCATCACTCGTTCTCAAATGAGATGGCATTGTATAAATTTGGTCCTCTGGTAAGACCTTTAGTTCGTTCGGCTCAAAATATGTTGATATTATTGTGACACAATATATCTTCATAGTATTAGCCCACTTTGAACCACACCTAGTTTGATAACAAACTACTTAACACAAATGCCCTCCTTTGCTGCTACTATAGCAGCTATATACTTAGCCTTTTGTTGTAGTATCCGTCACAATATCTCAACTTTGGAACTCATCCAAATCCATCATGGAACATCCTTTCCATTATATTGTTCCACCCATAGTCTAAATTGAGATAAATTTAATTTGTATCTTGTGACAAAACTAGTATCAATGTAACACTTTAAAATGAACTACCTTTAACTATTTGTCACTTATACATGATATATTCTTAGTTCTTCCAAAGCTCATAAGAATATCTTTACTATTGTCCAATTATCATCTTATGAATCATTCTGGTATATGCTCATAACATTTAGAGCATAGGACATTCTGGATATATACATATCATGGTATAATCGATCAGAATCTTCATGTGATTTTACTCACCAAGTGTTGAAACACTTGAATCTGAATACAATTCTTTCCATGCAACAAGAACCTTTCTTGTTGTTTCCATATTGAACCCTTCAATATCTCATATTGAACCCTTTCAATATCTAATATATGTATGTCTGGCACAACCATATTAGCGCCTTAATCTATACATATAGATATTGATGCCTAATATTCTGGGTTTGCCGAAGTCTTTCATCAAAATCTTATTTTAATGAAATCCATAACTTGTGTCAATTCAAGATACATCATTTCCAATCAACAATATGTCCTCTACATAATGTAGAAGAAATATGTCTCAGCGCTCCCACTTAATTTCTTGCAAATGCAAGCATCTTCATCATCTCCGATGAATTTAAACTCTTTTAACAGTTTCATCATGGTGAAGATTCCAACTCCGCTATGCTTACTTCAACTATTGAAGTTTACATGCCCTTTTAGCACCCTTTGAATTAACAAAACCCTTCGGACCATGTCATGTACATGTCCTAGGTTACCGTTCTATTAGAAGAACCTTGTTTTGTTTATTCAACTACCATATACCAAATTATATGTAGTGGTTGCTACATCAATCCGTCAAGACTATATATCGCTATGAAAGATCATATCTTGTCATAGTCAACTCCTTGAACATTGCCGTAAACTTCTTTCCGACATGTCAACTATTTCATAGATGACAAACATCCATGTCTATTTCTTTATAGATCCAAACACGACCGATAGGCTTCACGCCTTTCTGGAGGGTCTTCCAAGTTTAGAAACTTGATTTCTCGTGTATGGATACTATCACGGATTCTATGACTTCTAGTCATTTTATGGAGTCAGGGCCCATCATCGCTTCTTTGCATGTAGTCGGTTCATCATTGTCAAAACAATAACGACTTGCTTATCAAATCTTACTATTTGATTCTTACCGATCCACACGGTTCTATAGGAACTTTAATCTCCGAGATCACACCTTTTGTAATCACGAGAGCCATGAGCATTGTGGCCGCCACCGGGACACTTTCGGTAGCCTACTTAGCACATATAGCTAAGGTTCAACAACCTTATCAAAGTTCTATTGTCCTCCCACTTAACTTTTCACGAAAAATTCCTTCTCAAGAAATTTGACGTTCCAAGTAACAAACTCTTTTGTCCTTGGTGTTATGGATAAATTCCCAACAAATTCTTTGGGATAACCTACAAAGACGTGCTTATCCGACTTTGGTTGTAAACATTTTACTTATGCATAGCATACCAAAATTTAAGAAAAGACAATTCGGGTTTTATCCCAAACCATAACTCATATGGTGTCATTTAAACGGATCACGATGGTGCTCTTTTCAATGTAAAAGCGGTAGTCTCTAAAGCTTCAATCCTTAAAACATAATGGCAGTTTTATAAATGACACCTTTGATCTTACCATGTCAAACATGGTTTGATTTCATCTCTAGAATATGCCATACTCCTATGGTTTATCGGGGAACACAAATCATGGAACAATTCCTCAAGTCTTAGGTGTTTTTGCTAAACATGTAACTCAAATATCTTCCTTTATGATCGAATCATAAACTATTTATTTTCTTGTTACAATGATTTTTCACTTCATCTTGAAAGTCTTTGAACAACTTTCAAATGTTTCATACTTCTTACTTATTAAGTAAATATACAGATATATTCACTCAAATTCTTGAAGAAAGCATATGAAGTAAAAATATCCATCGCATATGGCTACACATAATGGACTTATGCACATCAGCATGCACAATTTCCAATAAGCTAGTCATCCGTTCCTCTTTGGCCTATGAACGGAGTTTCAATTATCTCGAGGAAAGTCTCACATGCGTCAATTGATCAAAATCAAGGACTCCAAAATTCCATCAACATGGAGTTTCTTCATGTTTTCTTTCAAATATAATTCAAACAGCGATGTCACTTCATAAGTGATCTTTCAATCATTTGTCTTGCGACATTTTAACAATAGTGTTTATGGATGTGATTTCTCCAACTAGACTTGTAAAAGTTCATCCATCCTTTATGGAATACGGTAATTATTTGAACAGCCATTCTTCTCATAATACCGAAACAAAATAACAATTATTTAAACAAATCTTGAAGGCTTGGTTTGATGACAACAAAAAACACAATAACACTTTATTTGTTTTCGATGAACATCATCACTCATTTTCTTGCTGGTTACTTAGGCCATTGTAGTTCATGAATTGCGTTGTCATGTATGACACTTCATACCAACCAATTTGGTATCCAATACCGGTATCCAATACCTCATAACCACATTGTTTAACAAGCAAGGAATATAGCCATAACATGTATATCTTCTATATACCCAAGTTGGACATCTCCAACCTTTTATTTTCTGCCAAATATTTTATAGATTCTCTTTCAGCAATTCCTTTTTCTTTTAAAGGAATCTATCAACATCAATAGTGGTGTCATCAACATGACACATGGTACAAAGCGTATATAGTCAACTACTAATACCTTTGGACTTGCAATTTGAAGTGGATCACCATCATCAAATGTTTGGTGTTCTTTCAAAAATCCATTATTTAGTAATCTATTAGTGTAGTAAACATTTTACTTACATCTTCTATTCATCCTTATCATGACAACTTTCATGATCAAGCTATTATAGCTTATAAGGAAGAATCACGAGTATAATATCAGTTCCCAAAACCTTTTTGGTAGATTCGGATGCCTAGCATCTCCATCCATACAATATGAGAACATGTATTTTGATAAATTATACTCTATCATAATGCCACCAAAAAACATTGTTTAAGATATCACAATATCTTTCACACATGATGGTTTCTGAAACAATTTTCAGCTCCAATATAATCTTGATATTAAAACAACTTTTTGAATATCAATAATCATGGAGGCAAACATGATACTTTAGATACTAACATTGGAATTCTTACTCTTGATTTAATACTACTTATTAAACTTCATGGAGTAAATAGAGTTTGCTGAAAGTTTGCAATAGGACTTATAAACTTTAAATTGACATTCAAAACAATACGATACCAGTTCGTAAAGTAAATATCCAGAATTCTATAGTTCTATTATCTCAAATAAAAACTAAGCATAAGGTAGAAAACGAATGCCAATGACTACAACAAACTATGCAAATTCACTTTGATTTAATTTATGACAAATTTGGTTCGACTAATCCAAATTAAAAATGAACTCCCACTCAAAAACTACATCCCTCGTGCCTTTTTGGTGATTACATGAACCAAATCCACTACACCAAGTACGATCATCACGTGAGTTGATGTAGCTTCAAAGGCAAGCATCTATATGGGCATCATATCAACTATATGACTCATGCTTAACCTTTCGGTCCGTGTTCCGAGGTCATGTCTGTACATGCTAGGCTCGCCAAGTAAGAACCTTAGTACTCGCGTGTGTAAAACTGTCTTTCACCCGTTTGTATGAAAGCATAGAGTCGAGTACACCCGATCATCACGTGATGTCTCGAAACACGATCCACAAAACGATGCATACTTAAGGAAGAACAAATTTTATCTTGATATCTAAATGAGGGATCATCTTACAATGCTACAGAAAGCGCCAAACTAGTAGTATAAGATGCTAACATCTAATGTGTAAAGTGAGATGATATGGTCCATGCATTTGATCTCTATCATTTGCATCATGGTATGATCTCTATCATTCCTTTGTGTGTAAGGCCAAGCTCTATGGAACTTACACGTTGAGTCTGTTGTAAGAGTATCTATCATACATCTACTTACAACAATACCATATCAATGCACTAACCCAGCAACGATCTAAACTAGACGCCTCTAATTTATCAATTGCAAGTTTTACGTGGCTTAGGGCTTTCGGAGATAGAACCGTTCTTACCTACGAACATGAACCACAACGAGGATAACCAAATTATTAGCAACTCGTTGTAAATCAGATATTGACTATAGTAGGAGAGACAGACACCCGCCAGCCACTTATGCAAAAAACAAGTTGCATGTCAGTCGTGGAACCGGTCTCATGTACGATGACATGTAAGGTTGGCCCGGGCCGCTTCATCCCACTATGCCACCAATATCCAAAATACATAGAAGATGCAATAACATGATCATCATCGCCCACATATCAACATATGTGTACTACCCGTGCTAAGCACCTACGCATAGATCAGGATCTGATACCACTATTGGGTCCGCAGCATAGAAAACAAAAAAATTCCTACGGTGTGAACTACACGCCAAGATTTATCTACTAGGTACAAAGCAACGGGTGGACATACATCCAACAAGAACTTACCCTCGTAGACAACGAGCTTTGTTAACGAGTAGGAACTCGTGGTTGATGTAGTCGTACACTTGCCGATCTTAAGATCGTGAGGAAGTCCAGCAGGTCCGGCTCCAGCACGTCCATCAAATCCAGCTCCAGCAGCACCAAGCCCAGCACCGCAAAGCAGCGGTGCATCCGTGATCGCAAACACGTCCGGTACCCCAACAACCTCCGTCCCTTGCTCCAGCAAAGCAGCGGAAGCAGCAACTCCTTTCTAGATAAAGCCATCGGGAACATGTATCTCGCTAATCCGAGACCATGGGGAAATAATACTAGAGGGGGAGAGAGATCCTTCACAAGGAGGTGTGTGTAAGAAGTGAGGAGGGTGTGGCCTTTTATAGGAGGAGGGGGGTGCCCCTCCTTCATGGCCGGCGCATGGAGGAGGTGACCCTTCACCTCCTCCATTCATGTGGTGGTAACTCCCTCCACATAAATTTGCCCCTTCACATCCTCTTTTAAAGTCTCCACTTTAAATGCATTAAATTTCTCCAAATTTAATGCTCTCTCATTTAATAAAACTTTTTTATTAATTTTATTCAGAGTTTTGTTAATTACTTTAATTAACAAACATCACATAAAACCCCCTGCAACATTTCAATATTACATGGAGAACCAATTTCAGCAATTTCACCCGAAACAGTTTCGGTGTCTATTGAAATAATTCCAGCGCTTTCTTAAATCTTTATCTGAAACATATTTGCTCCAAATGGTGTCGGTATCCCTTAAGTGTGTCACCCTACGGTTCGTGAATAATGCAGACATGATCGAGACCCCTCTCCGATCAATAATCAGCAGCGGGACCTGGAGATCCATACTGACTCCTACACATTCAACGATGACTTCTGTGATCGTGAGAACCTTTAACGCTAGTAACTAAATCCCTTTGTCCCGCAATATATTACATGTCTGAGATTCGATCATCGGTATCTCCATACCTAGTTTGATCTCGTTACCGACATGTACTCTTTTCTTGTTCCCGTGATATAACATTCTAGTGATCACATCACTTGCTTGCAAGCTATTTCAATGTGATATCACTGAGAGGGCCCAGAGAATATCTATCCGTCATCTGGATTGACAAATTCCACTCTTGATCCATGAGCCTCAACATAACACCTTCGTAGTACTGAACCCATCTTTATAGTCACCCTATTACGGTGTGACGTTTGATGTTATCAAGATACTCTTCCGGTGTTAGCAATTAACATGATCTATTGGTCTAAGGATAAAGATTACTTCGTATGATGTTATAGAAATATAAACATAATGACTTGATCGTAATGCTATACTTCAGATGAATGTTCATCACATCATTCCACCAATGGTGTGACCTTGTTATTAACAACATCCAATGTCCATGATCAGGAAACCTTGATCATCTTGTTAATCAACAAGCTAGTCTATAAGAGAGGCATGACTAGGAACCCTTTTTGTTTATTAAACACACATGTATTGATGTTTCCGAATCAATACAATTCTAGCATGTAAAATAAACATTTATCATAAACATGGAATAAGATAATAACCACTTTATTATTGCCTCTCGGGCATATTCCCTTCATAGGAATCTTGTAAATAAACAAGTCATGAAAGCACAAAGCAACAAGAATAGGAAAGCAAAACAAGTGCAACTTCAAGACTTTCAACATAAAGAGGGGAAACTTAATATTATTGAGATGCATAAAACCATGTTTCCCTATCTCATAATAACTTTCAGTAGCATCATGAATGAAATTAACAATATAACTATCACATGAAACATTCTTATCATGAGCCACATGCATAAAAGAATTAATACTCCCCACATAAACATAGTCATTCTTATTAATTGTAGTGGGAGCAAATTCAACGAAATAGCTATCATTATTATTCTCATAACCGTAATCATCAAATATAGGAGGCATATTGTAGTCATACTTACTTTTCTCCTCAATAGTAGCTGGACTAAAAATATCATATTCATCATTGCAGTCATCATATATTGGAGGTATAGTATCATCATAAGCAATAGAATAGTTATCTTCCAAAGTGTATTCATTTGTAAACATATCATCATTGGAAGGAACATGGGTAGCACTAATAGTACAGCAATTAATATCATCATTTTCAGAATTGGTACCGAAGATATTTTCAATATCAAAAGAAGTGTGCTTTTCCCAATCATGATCACTACTCTAGGTAACAGGCATAGGAACATCATCGAGTTCAGACTCATCAAAGACTATAATAGGAGCAACATGCTTAGGATAAAATATCGTTTCCTCTCTCCTTTTGCTCCTCCTCTTCTTCTTTTTCTTCTTCTCTTTAGGAGGGAGAGGCTTGAAAGGAAGCTTCTCCATATACCATGGTTCATTGTTAGAGACAATAGAAGAAACTTTGGAGGATTCCTCATTTTCATTAATAAGGCCAAAACACATATTAGTCCTATCATATTTTGGTAAAATGTCAACATTTATAATATTTTGTATGTAAGTATTTGTGTGGAAATTATCAACACAATAAAGATGACAACCATGCAGGACGCTATTCATATCAAAATCACTCATGTCTACCAAAGAGGTTTTTCTTGATAACTCTTCACACCCCAAAAATAATGTAAGTTCATCATGCTGATTAGGAGTGATCATGTCATCACAATACAAACTTGTAGTACTCATTGGATTAGAAGGGCTATTATTATGGCCTGAGCATTGAAAATTGAAATGACCCACTTCAAAGCAAAGTTCACAAATAAAAGGATAAAGGGCACAAACTTTTTTACCAAGATCATTTAGAGCCCGATACCATGTTCTAGTTTTTTCATTCCTGTGGGTGATACAATATTCTTCTTCAATTTGATTATTCTCACAAGGTCTATGTATTCCACAAAAATTAACATGCTTATAAGAAATAGTACTTTCAGAGGTTTGAGCATGTTTATTGCTATCATTAATAACAATTTCATTTTCCATGCAAGTGTCTTTAAAAGGCTCATGATACATGTCCCATTTTTATTTAGGAGCATTAGTATGAGAAGCAAAGGTTCTAAAACAATCAATAAGAATTTGAGGGTCAAGACCATATTTAGCACTAAGCTCTTGAAAATCAGCAGTTTCAGCGAAAGACTTAATGCAATTATACTCATAGTTTATACCTGGTTCTTTACCTTTGTTGTTATCCCAATCTTCGGTATTGCTTTGAATTGTTTCAAGAAGATCCCACTTAGCTTTGACATCCTTACTCGTGAAGGATCCCTCTAAACAAGTATCTAGATAGTCCTTGTAATGTCCTGAAAGCCTTGCGTAGAAATTATTAATAACAATATTACTGGGGAGCTCATGAATGGGACATTTGAGCATTAGTGACTTCAATCTCCCCCATGATTGGGCAATACTTTCTCCATCATGTAGATGAAAATTATAAATGTAATTCCTATCTTTATGAATTTCATCAGGAGGATAAAATTTAGAGTAAAAGAGAGATTCAAGTTCCTTCCACTCCAAATGATGAGGATCATCTAGTAGCTCATACCACTCCCTTGCTTTTCCCTTAAGTGAAAAAGGGAATAGCTTCCTCTTAACTTGGTTCATTGAAATACCTGCACACTTGAACAACTCGCATAATTCGTGTATAAAGAGTAAATGATCACCAGGATGGATAGTTCCATCTCCCAAATAACAGTTGTTCATAACACGTTCAACAATTTTTATAGGTATTTTAAAAGAGATCCTTTCAGTATGTGGATTTAAATTATCACAAGTATCATTAGAATTACCACATATGGGAGATAAAGTATCATTAGAGCAAATTTTCTTCTTTAAAGCTGGGGAATTAAAAAGATCATTTTCATAAAAACTAACTTCCCCAAGCTTAGACGTTTCCATAGCATTAGTAACAAAGGTGTTCAAAAGATTAACATTGCTATTAGCATGCAAAGAAAGTTCCATGGGTATTTTAAGTTTATTTTCAGACAATTCATGTTCTAACTTAGGAAAAATACTAAAAATCTCTCTATTTTTTTGTTGTTTTCCATTAAGTCTAACTAGTGAAAACAAGAAACAAAAAGACAAAATTGCAGAATCTAAAGGAAATAACTTCGAGCACTCACACCGGAGGATGTGAGTACCTTTTACCTTACCTCCCCGGCAACACCGCCAGAAAATAGCTTGATGTATACGCACTTCTATTCTTGTAGATAGCTGTTGGGCCTCCAAGTGTAGAGGTTTGTAGAACAGCAGCAAGTTTTTCCTTAAGTGGATCACCCAAGGTTTATCGAACTCAGGAAGTAAGTGGTCAAAGGTATCCCTCTCAAGCAACCCTGCAATCAAGATACAAGAAGTCTCTTGTGTCCCCAACACACCCAATACACTTGTCAGGTGTATTGGTGCACTAGTTCGGCGAAGAGATAGTAAAATACAAGTGGTATGGATATAAGACAACGGCGCCAGAAAATACTTTGATGGTGTGGAAGAGACTAAAGGCAAACTGAAATAAAGATGGCGGCAAGCAAACATGTAATAGATCTAGCTGCAAACGGTGTTTCAATGCTTAGAAACAAGGCCTAGGGATCATACTTTCACTAGTGAACACTCTCATATAAATATATTTTCTTCATGAGACTACTCTGAACTACTCTCCGGTTGGACACTGTAATCCATGGTAGGGCTATAACAGCACACCTCAAAGTCCGCCTTCCCCATCTAGATAACCCCACACTGTCACCTTGATCACTAGATGGTTCCAACAAACACCACAATTTCATAGAAACATCCAACTCCAAATATAACTCATAACAAGTATTTGTAATCTCTAGCCTAAGTGCCACCATGGTGTGCATGCTATCACTTTCACACACGTGGGGAGAGCCAGAGATCTATTAAAGCACTTGAGTAGCAAGGTAGATCTAGTTGATTACAAAGCTCATGATCACAATATGATCATGCATAGAGAGAGAGAGATGAACACATAGCTACCGGTAGAACCCTTAGCCTCGAGGAAGAATTACTCCCTCCTCATCATGGGAATCAGCAACGGCGATGGAGATGGTGGTGAAGATCGATGGAGATGGCTCCGGGGGCACTTCCCCGTCCCGGCAGGGTTCCGGAATAGAGACTTTCTGTCCCCCGAATCTCCCCTTTGGTGGCGGCGGTGCTGTGGAACTTTTCGTGGCTGGAGGCTGTTCGATTTAGGGTTTTTGCATCGGGAGGCATCTTATAGGAGAAGAGGCAAGGTCGGTGGGCGGCCAGGGGGCCCACACCACCTAGTGGCGCGGCCAGGGCTAGCCCGCGCCACCACATGGTGTGGCCGCCCTGTGGCTCCTCTCCGTCTCGTCTTCTGGCTCTGTGAGTCTTCCGGTAAAATATCGACTTTGGCTTTTGTCCAGTCTAATTCCGAGAATATTCATTTTCTGACTTTTCTGGAACCAAAAATAGAATAAAACAGGCAACTAGCACAGTGGCATCTAGTTAATAGGTTAGTCCAAGAAAGTGTATAGAAATACTCCAAAGTGTGGACAAAACATAAGAAAGTAGATATAAAACAAGCATGGAAGATCAAAAATTATAGATACACTTGCAACGTATTAGAACACGTAAAGATAATTTGGTCAATATGTTGTAAGTCTACGGTTTGATTTACAAAGAAAAACTATTTATACAATTGAGTTGAAGAAGAAACCTTGAACAAAGGAAAATGAAAGTGCTATCAAAATAGAGTGAGAACAAGTCAAGGTAGAATCTTCAAGACATAATAATGCTTCATATACAATTGGAATTTGATACTTGAGATCGTTAAACTTTGAATTCCTACATGAAGTCGAATGTATGGCTAGCTCCTTTGTGCAACACTTAAAAAAACTGTGAGCATATATACAAGAGGAAGAAGAAAAATAGCGAGTGTGCAAAGAGCAAATAGGCATATACCACTATATTGTAGTATCACAAAGAGACACTTTTGAGATTTTGAATCCCAAGTGAATACGATGATCCTAAAACGCTTAGGACTACCGCGCTAACTCATTCGGTTGAACCAGATACTTTTACATTATGTTGAGATTCATCTTTTATGAACTGTTGACTACTAAGGTGTGGAAGCCTGCAAATACTATTCAGATGATTCGAGTAAGGTACTATTCATGAACTTATTCCTATGTATCGTATATAATAAACACATGTTGCAACTGCCTCATTTATTTTATCGACTCACCTTCACAAATACGAGGATCACATCCATTGAGCTAAACTTGCTCGGGACGAGCAAGAGTCTAAGCTTGGGAAAGTTGATGAGTGCATATTTGCATCATGTTTTACATTATTATTTTGCATTGTAGATGTAGGTTCTTGGTATTTAGGCACTCGCGCGCACATTTTATGTGTGTTTTCACCAGGATTAGGACAGATGATGGATCTAATGGATACAATTCTTGGAGCAGTTGTACTAAGGAGAAAAGGAGTAAAAAACAACATAAATCGCTTATTTGGGAAATATTAATAATACCAGAAGAAAACCAGAAGAGAACAAAGGAGACAGAGGGTTCAACGACAAACTATACGACCAGAATAAATTTTCCGGCCGTATAGTTCCGGCCGTATAGTTGGCACCGCCTCCGCCTCTTCAAATAGTTTCACCCCGTGTAACTGGATCAGGGAGACGACATACAGAACACCCAAAAATCGCCAAAACCTCACCTTCGGAAGGCATCTGGAGGGGAAACTCATCCACTAGGGATCCATCTTCAACCTGCTCAGATCCGAGAGGCTAAGGCATCGATCCTCATCATCCACCGCTACATCAGCACCATCTCCATCCATCGCATCTACAACTTGTCTAGATCTTTTTGTAATTCCCGTACTCATTGTGGATTTATACAAGTACTATTCATCTATGATTGTTTCCATTACCATTGCCATGTGTTGATTGCCTCCATGTCTGAGTAGATCTCTAGTTCTTAGGGAGATGGAGAAACCCTAGCATATGATTGAGACGAGATAGAGATTATTATGTTATACATCATTATGTGTATGTGTTAATTGTCTTCATCTTGATGTTTGGAGTTGTGCACCTCCTTAATAGTTGCCTCCTATGGTGACTCGATGAAGGGGATTACTTGTTAGTAAACGGAGGGATGATAGCGCTTACTGTGACTATAAAGCTATTGTCATTTCTGACGTGCTAACTTGGGGAGTCAAGGAGAACTCATTAATCCATGTCCATGCCACAGGAGAAATCCCTTAATAGCGGGATAATATGATTGATGTTGTTTATTCGTGGCTGTGGTTATGAAGGATGATGTGATTAGCAGTTGCTGCCTATTTGTCCATATATGGAGATCCTCCCACATATATACACATTATGGGAATATTTGTTATAATAATCTTGATTGCTTAGTCTAAATTGCTAGCGGTGTATCCACCACTCCCCGAGAATGCTTTTTTCCCTATTTTAGTTCCAAAGTTCTATTACACACGCGATTCTCACTTTCTCCATTAAGTTTTGCTTTACTTTAAACTACCTTGTTTAACCAAAAAGATAAAAACAACTCTACTTTTCTTGCATCTTAAAGTTATTTCTTAAGTACTTATTTTAGTTATAGTTAAAAGCATTTTAGTCTTTCGCCTACTACTCCCTCTGAGATCGATATCTTTATTTCGAAACTAGCTACAAACGATATGTGCACTTGCAGTCATCAGTACCGGTTCGTGCAACGATACTACCGGTGCCTTCTGAGGGGTTTCCTCCTCTTCAAGTGACGCCTGGTAGTACCGGTGTGTTCCGATATTACCGTGGTTGTGTCCGGTAGTAACAGTCTTGTCTGGCGGCAACTGGCAAATTCTTTCTCAAGGTATAAATAGGCCCTTCTTCCCCATCGGAAAGGGTGCATCTTTTATCTCCCTCCTCCATTTGTTCTTGAGCTGAATTTCTCCTAGATCTCCCCTCATAATGCTCCAATCTCCGTGATACTTTGGGATTTGGTGGAGGAGGTCTAGATCTAGGTTTTCACCAAAGCAAAGTTGATTCCCCCTTGTTTTCCTTTGTGGATCTTGTTACTCTTGGGTTCTTTGAACCCTAGACGGAAGAGGTCGGTCTCGGATCTCGGGCCTTGGTTGTAAAGCTTCGGGATCATTTTGGCAGACTCGAAGTGTTGTGGAGTTCTACTCGACAAGTTTGTAATGGTTTCGGTCACCGTCTTCAAGGACACCGTATAATGGATCATGTGCTTGCCGTGAGGTGGGTGCACGGGAGAATAGGGTGAGGCCTTCTGTGGCGCCGGTGGTCTTAGTACCACCCACCCCTCCAACGGAGATGTACTTCCCCTAAAAAGGAAGGAACTTCGGGAAAACATCTTTGTGTCTACTCTCAGTTATTTCTATCCTTTACTCTCTACTATTGTTGTTTGCATGCTTTATTATCATATAGGTTCTCCCACCTAGTTGCATATCTAGAGAACTTACTTTGTGTCAAGACTTAATTTGAAAAGAAGCAAAAAATTGAGTAGCGCCTATTCACCCCCTCTCTAGTCGCTTATACCGATCTTTTAGTAGGGTTGGGATTTCCTACTCCCACATATCCTTAAAAAAGAAGTTAGTGGCTCATACCAATCAAATGTACAAGTAACTAACCCTTATCAAGATTTCCACTAGTCGATCCTCCCTTGCCCGCCCCACAAGTGTCTATTGCCATAGTTATTAGATAAACCAGGTTAGCTATAACAATCTAGCTAAGACATCCAAATAGTTCAGTATGACCAATTGTGGAATTCCATGTGTTGATTGAGTATTTTCTATATATAAATAAAAGATAATTTTAAATTAGAAAATGCCATTTTATGTAACTAACTAATCAAAATTTAATTGATATAATGATTGCGGAATAGGGATACCTCGTGGTTAGCAAAGATAGAGAATTCAAACCTCTACGATTTTTTTATGGCATCTTACCTTGCACGCCCGACAAAGGAGGTTTAAACATGGGTTTCATTTACGATGAATAATAGAAGTTCCATTAGAGTAGACATGATCGCATACCAAATAGTCTTATCCTATGAATAGTTAGTTCAAAGTTAGATCACAAATCAAGTAAACTTTGACGGTGGAGTATGCACTCCCGCCCGCTAAGTTTCATGTGTAACATACCTAGAGTCGTACTATTGAAAATTTGAGTGCAAATATCTCGTAATATATGTTGGTTCTATACTCAAAAAGATATTACACTACAAGAAAATTTTCCTTCCGCAACGACTTGGCCCGACGGTCGTCATAGAAGCCGCGTCTTCTGCGAAGAATTTCTCGGCTCGGCCATGGCTGATGAAAAGCTTTTTTCCGGTTTCGTGGTCCTCTACTATGACAGAACCGCTAAAAACATGGAGGAAGCTCGGCTGGCACGTGGCAGAAGCAAGATTTTCATTTCCTCGTGCGATGTTGACTCGCCGAACTCTTTTGAGACGTGTGGGTCCCAGACGTCAGTTTCTCTAGCGGACCATACTTTTCGGTCGCGCCTCCCTAATTTGAACTCGATAACGTTCCTCAAGGCGTCTGCCGTTTAGTCAGGATTCTGGGTCCCACATGTCAGCCTCTCATTAGAAGAATCATGCGTATGATGGAATTTTTTTTCTTCACTCGCATTACCCTTTTCCGAAGTTGATAGCATTACTCGATGCATCTATTGTTTAATCAGGCTGCTCGAACCCACATGGCATCCTCTCATTATAAGAAACGTGTGTATGATGGAATTTATTCTTCGCTCGCACTACCCTGTTCCAAAGTTGATAGCGCTGCTTGATGCATCTACCGTTTAATCAACCTCCTGGGACCCACATGTCATCCACTCATTAGAATAAACGTGTGTATGATGGATTTTTTACCCTCGGTCGCGCCTTCGTGTTCCGAACTTGATTGCGTTGCTCGCTGCTTTAGCCATTTATATAGGCTGGTGAGCCCGACATGTCAGCCTCCTCTTTGTAGGAAGCGTGTGCATGCTAGACTTTTTTTTCTTCTCTCGTGCCTCCCCGTTTAGAACTTGGCAACTTTGCTCGATATAGCACCTGTATAATGTCTCCCTGCTGGGTCCACATGTCAGCCGCCTATGTAGAGGAAACGTGTGTATGTTGGACATTTGTTTTGGTCACGTCCACCGGTTTGACCTTGGTAACGTTGTTCGATGGGGAGATCGTGTATGGGCTTGCTGCTGGGGCCCACGTGTCAGCCTCTCTAGACAAGAAATGTGTCGATCTTGGTCTTATTTTTTCCGGTCGTGACTGTTTTACAAGTACTTTTTAAACGCGCTCGTTATACTTGATCTCTTGTATGGTAAGGTTGATGGGCACTAGCTGCAGGCGGGTGGGTCGGCCATGTCAGCCTCTCAGTACAAAAATATTGCTACAGATAAACTACATGCCTTGTCACTACACAAGAAAATGTTATGCTTTTATAAAACATAAAAAATGTATACTAACATCGTATATAACTTATTTATTTTTCTTCTTAAAAAATTGCTTGTCTATCTGCTACACGTGATTGCTAGCAGCTCAACTAAAAAATGTTTAGTATAAATAATGTAGTAGGTAATACTTAAAAAACATGGATAGGTGGAGTTTTTTTAGGGGTGGATGGACAGTGCCCAAAAAAGGCCAAATTAAAGAAAAATTGTGCCAAGCAAGGATTAATGGGCTATTATCCGTGGGTTATTTTTCATGGGCTCTTGCCAAATCTAACTGGGCTATTTACATGGCCCAATGACCCAAAACATGGCCGAGTTAGAAGGTCTTGGACTATAATGAGGTCGGATGGGCTAATTTCTTGGACTCGATAGTTAAAATCCCAAGGTACATGTTGGGGCTCGATCGGATTCAAAACAAAGACGTCAACAATGAAAAAAAGATATAAAATATGAACGCCTAGATCTCAGGCGCCTAAGAACTTGTTATGTTAAGGAGCTGACGTCACCCTACTAATTGTGCTAATTCTCAGTCGTAACCTAATAGTTGCAACTCATTAAATTCCTAGTTACAAGCTAGTTGCAACAAATGTGTAACCCTCATGTTGCATGAATCGCGAGGTAAATCCAATGGCGAGAGAGATGACTCTTGAGAACTGGCAAATCCGACAAAATATTCACATATATTTCTGTGAAATTTGTGGACAAACACCCCGTGTCCGCCAAAATTTTCCGCTGAGACCCCAACCTTTCCTAAGCGTTCCCTCAATAGAGAGACATGCCCCCATCTCAAATTTTGCGCCGTTCTTATGGGAGATGCACCAGAATAGAACCAGGTCGCAAACTTCTCCACGCCTTAAAGAAAACTTCTCGGCACCTTTCTATCAATAGTGCCAGCCTAGCACCATTGGCCACGTCGTTCTTCACGAGATACACCAGTCGGCAGTTAGCTGGGCGATCCCCATGCTTCGCCTGCTAGATTCAGGCACGGGACATTCTTCTTGTCTTTCGTTTATTTTCCACCTCTCCTAGAAATAGTTAAAGCTTGTGACCATCTAGATTTACAAGGTGCTTGCAGATTTGGGTAGGTATGTCCTTTAGGAAAATCTATAGTAAAGCTCTGGACAGAAGAGTTTGAAAACATCTTAAAAAGGACTTGACAGAGATCTTGTGCAAGCTTTTGACCTGATATATTCTCCATCCTTCTTTGATACGATGGAGCATTTGGCAGTTGATGTACCTGACGAGGAATTACTTACAGGTACAATACAGTATAGATGGATGTACCCTATAGAATGTCGACTTCGCATTTCCAAGGAGCGGGAAGATATGTGCAGACAGATTGATAAGTGAGTGTTATGCAAAGATATCTTCACATATAATATAGACTGTAGAAAATTTAGATATATTCAGATGTCTGACTTGGCTATGTTTTGTAGGTTCTTCGCAGAAATAAAAGTAGCAGCAAATTTCATTCCACCAATAAAAAGACCGGATGGACTAAGATCTAAGGATCATGTAAGATGCTCAAATTGCACTGTGAATTGTCTATGAATTGTCCAGATGGGGTAACCTCTTGTATATTTTGTAATGCTAGATTTCGGAGCTTGAATTTCTGGCCTTTATCTCTGGTCCTGATAGGAGTATAACAGCAGCTTCAGCTTGCATTTCCAACGGTGTCTGCCATAGCGCTAATGTACCTTATATGGAGACTGACGCAGTTGGAGGTTGTCTTGATGAACCTGCACTAGATTGTGTTTAGACTCGAAATCTTGCACTTGACATTGTCGTCCCAAGGAAAAGAAGGTTGTGGATCTGATAATAACGCCTTCTATAGAACAAGATGCTAGGGGTGATGATTTCCTATGGAAATCCCTACCATTCTATGACTTGTACGAGTAGTTATCATAATATAATTGAATTGCATGTCCCTCTCTATCAATGAAAATGGCATATCTTTTGCCTTGTTTAAAAAATAAATAAATATTTGCATGTCTCCTTGTGTTAGTCGATGAAAAGAAGATATTGTTTTCTGTTCAATTCATGTGAATAAATACTCCCTCCATCCCAAGGCTTAAGGCATATAATTTTTTTGAAAAGTCAAGCCATGTAAAGTTTAACCAAACTTTTAGAAAAAAGTATCGAAGTATTATATTATATAGATACCATGTGAAAATATGTTTCATGATGTATGAAAGGGTATGGATTACGTAGTGTAAATATTAATATTTTTCTCTAAAAACTTGGTCAAACTTAAGTTGGTTTGACTTTTGAAAAAAATTATACGCCTTAAGCCTTGGGACGGAGGTAGTATGTTTGTATGTAGAGACATAAATACGGATTGGGTGACAAAATTAGCATAAAATTTCCAAACGAATAACACAAGCATAATGGCATTACAAGAAAAGGAACGGAACCATATTTTCACCATGATTGTGAAAAGGAGATGAGCTAGGAACCACGCTTGCAAGTGGCAGAGGCCAATTCTTGTGCATCTCAGCTAGCATTGGTTTATCATCGATAATACTTAAGCATCTAAATATGATTACATACTAGGAGTAGTTCCAGTTCCACACTATAGTTCAACAGGCAAAAGTGTAAGAAATGTGTAAGGTAGCTCCATAATATAGGTTCTAGAGAAAAGCATGCAAATCATAAGAAAGAAAGCTCCGCATCACAGTTCACCACCTTCAGGTGCAACAGTCTCTATAGATTGTAAACCCAAATCACCACCTTCTTCAGGTGGCATGATGATTTCGGGAGCAGGATCAGCAACACCAACAACAGCGCCAACACCGGTAGCATGATTATCCACAATAGGTGAACTCATCGAGCACCACAATGTCCTCTAAAGGCTCTTCACTGTCAACTCTAGCTACACAAGTCTCCGCCAATGGTAAAACCAATCCACCACCTCCATCATCTGGCATGACGATGGTAGGTACAGGCTCATCAGTACCAGCTGCAGCTGCAGCTGCATCAGTCTCCACATAAGGTAAACAAGGTGGCGTCTTAGGTGCAGCAATATGACATCCATTTTCTACTCCATCATCAGGAAACTAAGAGTCTTCTTCAACTTTGTGCTTTTGCAGTTACAAGATAAATAAAGATTATAGCGAAAGCATTTGTGCCAGACGACAAGAACATACGTCATTCTATTGATTTACCTTGTCATCTGGGATAGCAGAAGTCACAGGATTGGAACCTATTTCATCGAGAATCCTCTTTTTCGCTCCTTCCCCTATCTCCTTTTGTAGTAAGTTGTAATATTGATTACATGATGTTGATTGTCAAATATATGAAAATGTTCAAAATTTTGCGTTGTCGAACTACCAACTTTGAACGGATCCCCACTGACGAGGGTTTAACTCATCAATGTCCATTGTTATGGACTTGGGTTTTGGAGAAGGAGGGAGCGCTGGAGGCATCAATCGGCTAGGAAACAAGCACACAGGGACGCAAGATTTACCCAGGTTCAGGCCTCGTAGAGGTCCCTACTCCTGCTTGTCTGCTCTTGGAATTATCGAGGGAGTCGAAAGTTATAGGGGGTGCGTAGCTACAATCTGGCGATGGTTGTGGATGAAGGAGTTATGCCCTAGAGGCAAATGATAATGTGTATTATTTGATATGACTCCTATATGTTCATAATACGTTTCATACTGTGCTATAACTGTGTTAATACGAAACATTAATACATGTGTGGTATGTAAACAAACTGTGTCTCTAGTTACCTCTAGCGAACTAGTTCATTGGTCATGAAGATGGTTGGGTTTCAAGATCATGGGCATTTATGCCAATTAACAATGAGGTCATGTTATTAGTTGAATAACATGATAGACAAACATCCGACCGTTATATCTTGAATGAGATCTAGTTACAAAGTTCACCATTGATGATAAAACACAGAGAACGTCGCAACCTGATCCTTTGACTATGAGGTAATGCAAATCACCATTCTGGAGGAAGCTTAGATGGTTATCAAGAATCATCTCATAAAAGGGTGACCAAAAAGGTGTCACTCAGGTTTTCCGAAGGGATGCGTAGAGGAGTACATATCAAGACCAGGATTTGTCTAGTCCATGTAACGGACAGATACATGTGGCCATCTCGGTGATGTTGAATTAATGAAGCTTGCAAGCATGTGACTTGGTCACGGAATGCACCGACATGAGAACGAGTAAACAAGTTCATTAGTAATGAGACCGAACTAAGGTATGGGGATACTAAAGATCAAGTCTCGAATGAATTAGGTATCATATGACAAAGGGAACGGGAAATGACTATCTCACGGTTCGAGCGATTGTATTCGTGAAACGCACAGGGGTCACATGGCCATCCAGGTCCCTCTATTGATCATTGATGTGATAGTAGTCTCAATCATGTACGGAGTGTTTCCGAACCGAAGGATGTCATGCTTAAGGATAGGGACGCTTAGGGTAGACGAGGTATCGTAGGAGAAATAGAGAAAGAGAAATCGGAATAGTTCTGGGTAACATCCGATGGAGATCGGAAGGCGTCCGGAAGGTGTTCCGGAGTGAAGGTGACGAGGGTTTAACTCGTCAATGCCCATTGTTATGGACTTGGGTTTTGGAGAAGGAGGGAGCGCTGGAGGCATCAATCGGCTAGAAAACAAGCACACAGGGACGCAAGTTTTACCTGTGTTCAGCCTCGAGAGGTCCCTACTCCTGCTTGTGCGCTTGGAATTAACGAAGGAATCAAGATTACAGGGCACGTAGATGCAATCTGGTGAGTTGTGGAAACTAGGGTGGTGATTGTCCTCTCGCCGCCTCCTAGCCTTTATATAGATAGGCTAGGTCTCGGGTGTAGTCCCAGGTTCTGATTAGGGTTTTCCCTTTGAACTTTCTATCTTAAGCTTCTTCTTGTCTCGCAAGCAATTGAGAGTCCGTGGGCCACTCGAATTCTCCACTGGGCCTTGGCAACGCCATGTGCTTCTGCCGTATTTGGACCATATATACCAAACTCAAGTACATGTAGGGTATACCCATGTCAGTAGCCCCCGAGTGTCCAGTGGAATCGTAGATTCGACTGGGGACTTTATGAAGTCTTTCGAGTGCATGACTGAGAATTTTTCGAGTGTTCTGTTTGTGTCATAGGGATTGTTGATATGCGTGCCTGATTTATCCGATGTATCGGTATCAATTAACTTCCTTAGGGCAAAACAACGCAATCTACTCAAACTCGAGTCCCCGGACTCGAATTCGGAAAAGTGCTATCGTAATTCGACTCAGGCCGTGGAGGTCTTACAGGAGTCGAATTCCAGTGTATAAGTGTGAGCACTCGACGCATCCGTCAAGGCATGTTCATCGTACATGTAGGTATGGATATATTTCTAGTAGTGCGCAGCAGATGCGTTGCTAGGCCTTATTTAGGTCTTATCTTCACGCTGTAAGCAACATCCGAATTTTTTGTCATCGCAGAGATGATTCGGGTGGCGCAAGAGACGTAGTATCTTTGTAGGGAAAATATGAGGCGGAGTCGCCATAGCATTAGAGTGTGGATGTTATCAACACACAGTACGATGTACCAGCAAAATAATCATAGGGTGCGCGACCAGTGCTCCCTATGGGAGTAGCCCCCGAGTGCCTACTCGAGTCATAGGCTCAAGTGGGGACTAAGAAACATTTGCGACTGTTGTCGTCTTTCTTTGTTGTTTCAGTCGAATATGCTTTCAGCGCTCCCTATGGGGGTAACCCGCAGTTCATACTCGAATCGATGATTCGAGTGAAGGGTTTATCGTGTATACCTGCATAAAAAATCTTTCGGGTGTGCGGCCAGCGCTCCTGTTAGGAGTAGCCCCCGAGTGCTTGGTTGAGTCGAAGACTCGAGCAAGGACTAAAGTAGTCGAAATCTTCTGTTGCTAGAATCAATGACGTTAGTGCTGACGATGGGATGACCTCGGTTGCTCGCGTGAGCGGCTTTGACGGGACGTGACGAGTGGTGGTCCTGCTTTTTGACTTCGATTTGACTGGGCGTGCGTAATCTTCTGTTTTAACTACATCTCCTTGATTTCCGCATGTAATGGGAATAGTGGGGGGACAGTTCGTGCTTCAACTTCACCACATGTCGATGGCGATGTGCGCCACGCATGTAGTAGGGTTTCTGCTGGCTGTTGGATGGTATCTGTGAGGAGGTTAAGTAGCAGTGCAGCTGCAGTAATTTTCCCATCTGCTATGGTGGTGGCACGACAGATATCATGGATAGGCTGAAGATGGGGACAATGAGTGCTAGGGGAATCCAGGGAGGGAGAACGTGGTGATTCCATGCACAAATGTTCTTGTATTCTCTCTATCAATGGTGTTTACAAGTCCTCTTCAAGCTCTTGGTAAGAAGGAGACTATGTCTCTTACTCCCTACAAACTAGCTCTAGAGTTCTACCTTAGACAGAGAAAATAATCGACCCCCCTCTATGGAGGTCCCGGTGCTCCTTATATAGGGGAGCCCGGGTTACAATATTAGGGCACACGTGGCAGCATATTCTCTGAATATGCTCCTCTCCCAAAGCTAGATGCTTATTTATTCTCTTTAATGGCTCGTCCGGGCTTTGGACATAACCTACAATGTAATCTTTGTCCTTAATCATCACCAGACATGGGCTACGTCAGCCGACATTGCCCACGTCACCTTGGTCTCCCCTGACCCGCTGGTCCTCCTCTTTGCTTTGCTTCGCTCACGCTATAGCTAATAAAGCCACCTTTTGACCAGCAGGAGATTCCTTCCTTCTCTTGGAAGCCTTAGGATAGTCCGGCTAGCATGTGCCTAATCCGGCTACCAAGACACCTGTAAAACAGATTGACAAACATGGCCAGCATATATTTTATGCCGGCCGGGCTACGGTTAAGGAGATGCTCCACGGACCGGGTCACTCCGTGGTTCGGCCTGCCTTGAGGTGACCCGGTCAGCACTTGATTTGACTGTGCCGTACCCCAGCTAACTCAGCCTTTATACCCGGCATCACCCTACCCGGGGGTATCCCCCCAACATTAGTCCCCGAAGCTGGTTTGGTCTTAGCAACTTTTAGTTGTTAAGGCCACAGCAGGTTCCCATATCCGGATCTCTGCCTCTTTGGCCGAGTTTATCCAGTAACCCGGGGCTTTTCCTCTAGCGATCCCTTGGCTCATTCTGAGTTATTCCTTGTTGGCCGGGTTTTTGCCTGCTCATCCGGGTTAGCGTTCCTTCTCTTGTATGCTTCCCCACATCCTACATGGAGAGTAATCATCATTTTGCCTCATTTTAAGGGCTACACGCATTTAATGCGCTAGTTACTGTCGCAATGTTAGGAATAACTGCTGTGCACGTCCCTTCACTGCGGTGCCTCGTTAACTGTAACATTACATCGCGTCATGGGATCCTCTGCCCCTGTGGTCCTTGCTGTGACCATGTTCTGATTGGCTGACTCGGCCGCGTACACGCCCGTTGCGTGCGGCATGGCAACCACAAAGGATCCCACTACGCGCCCATTGCGCGGTTAAGTAGAGGGCTTAGGGCAATCTCTGGGGAAGTTCCCCATTTTCTCTGCGCTTCCCAGCCTCCTTTCTCTCTCACTGTGACCTTGTCGCTGCCGCTAGTTCCTCGTTGCACCAGCGTCATCGCGACCGCGCACAGGCAGCAACTTGTGCCTGCGCCGCCGTTCCCTCTCAAGAGCTTCATCACGGGGACTTGCGCTTCCCGTTTCCCCTCCTTCGGTTATTTCTATTCCGATTTCCTTCTCGAAGACCTTGAGTCCACCATGACTGAGGAGGAGGCGGTCGTGGTGGCGCAGCAGGAGGAAGAAGCAGAAGGCCACGAGCGTGGCTGCTGGGACGGCGCATTCGTCTACGAGGAAAACTTGGACTGGCTCCATGCCACGCGCCGCATCCCTGCCGGCGTCGCCTCTCGCCTCACCACCGACGATATCTCCCCCTCTCCCGATCCAGGGGAGTATGTTGTTTTTCTTTCTCATTTCCAGCGTGGCTTCGGCCTTCCTACCTCAGATTTCTTTTTTGACTTCATTTCTACGTATAAACTGCAACCACATCATCTCCCCGCCATTGCCATCACTTCTTTGTCCTCCTTTTCCTCTGGCATTGAGGGATACATCGGCCTCTGGCCAACTAAGGAACTTTGGATAAAATTCTTCGGTCTCTGGAGGAATGTGGTTCCGGACAAGGATCTTGCTCTGGAGGATAAGCACATGACCCAATGCGGCGCTGCCTCCATATGTCCCTGCAAGAACTCCGCATTCCCTCGGGTCACCGGGCTCGAGTCCTGCAAAGGCTGGGCCCGGACTTTCTTCTATGTTCGAAACACCACCGAGGAAGACTTGATCTGGCTCCTCCCCTTCAAGCTCGGCCCTCCATATACCTCTCTTTGGGAGAGTATTCCCAAGCGACCCACGGCCTTGACGAATCAGGTGGAGCGCCGGATCAAGGAGCTGCTCCACGAGAAGCTTTGGGGGGGAGGACATCATGACCACTTTTATCAGCAGCCGGGTCTCCCCCCTTCAGAAGCATGCCCACAAGATTTGTTACTTGAGCGGCCCCCTTGACCCCCACCGGACTTCATCTTTTGAGCTTGATAACTCGGCGGTTTACCGCTGGGTTAAGGCCATTTTCAATGTGGAGAAGGAATTCTCCGAAGATTGGGAATGGGGGATCGAGCCCTTCACCCGTGACAACCCTCCTCCAAAGGTAAACTTACTTCTTACTATTTTCCAGATCTTGTTTGTATGTTGGTTTACTTTCGTAACTTGGCAATTGTTGTCTTGTTCTCAGCGATTCCTCTAGCAGCCACTGGAGGATGGCGAGGTGCTGGCGAGCAAGTGGGTACCGGATCGCACCGAGGAGGACGAGGAGGAGCCTGATCCAGAGACCTTTCTGCCTATTCCAGACATCTTCAAACGCAGTGTTGGTAAGGCCTCTTCTCTAAGGGAATGGCCAGATGACGATGATTCAGACATTGAGGTCCTGGAGGTACTTGATCTGGTTCTCATTTCTTACGCGCATCTTGTTATGTCCAAATCTTCAGCTAACCCGGCCGGTCAGGTCCACGAGGTTCCTCCCCTCGCCACTGGTGGTCTGGTCCCTGCTTCTTCCTAGAAGCGCGCGGCTGCCTCGGCCGCAGCTTCAAAGGTGCCGCCTCCCAAGAAGAGGCAGAAGAAGTCCGGGGTGAAAACCTCGGCTAAGCCGGCCACCAAGAGCACGGTCCGGAGGATGCCCAAACCTCGGGCTCCCCCAACCTCAGACGAGTAAGTCTTTTGCATTTGCCCTTCAAGTTTTTCCCCTTTCTGTGTTTGCTCTTGTCTCTTATTGGTTCTTTCTCACTTTTTGACTTGATTCTTTTCTGCTTCTCAGAGCTCCTAGGGTCATTCCCCAGAGCAACCCTCCCCCCCCCCCCCCGCAATGACAATACTCGCCCGCTCAGCCCTATCCAAGAGGGCTCCGCGGCTGCGCTTGATCAGAGCCCACCTCGTCATGAGGAGGGCAATGTCAGCGCGGGGGGTAATGGGGTGGCTTTGGATAAGGCCATGCCGGATCTCCCCCGTTCCTCTTCGGCCTCAGCGCCAAGTTTCGAGGTGCCAGCTTCATCGGCACCGCCGCAAACAAGTTCTTCTCCTACCCAAGTGTTTCCAAAGGCACAAGCAAATACAAGATCACCAGCAAAGACCAAGAGTAACAAGCACCAGTGCAGCAAGAATAAAGAACATCACCACCAGCAGCAGCACCACCAGCAGCAGCACCACCAGCAACAACAACACCAGCAGCAGCAGCAGCAAACCCCAGTAGCTTCCACCAAGCCTCCCAAGAGGAAGGCCCCATCAACTCCCTCTAGATCAACTCCCTCAGTCGCGGATATCTTCCAGCCAGCTCCTCAGGCTTCATCCGGCAAGCTCAAGAAAGCTATCGAATCAGCTAAAGGGATCTCGTTTGGGTCACACGCTACTGGATCAGAGGGTAGCAGGCAGCTGGTTCTGCATACCAGCCCTGTTGCAGCTCAATCCGCCAGGCGAGAGGCCCATGTCAAAGGCCTTGTGGCGAACTACTCTCCCAGCGGTGAAAGTTATAGTCCACTGCTCCTGGAGTACTGAAGAACTGGAACAATGCTGAATTCATCGACCCACAAGATGATCTGACAAAGGAGTTCGGCCCAGCCGAGTTCAGCGCACAGATGAACTCTGCTACCAAGGCCATCTCTTTGGTTGGCCGGATGATGGAGGTAATTCTTTTCCTCTACTGTTAGTACTTTGTATAGCTCAGCATTTGTAGATATATCCCCTAGTCCCCGAGCCTCTGAGGGAGTAACTTGTTACTCGGTCGGATGCTCCTTATAGAATTTAGTTTCTGTTCGTACCAACTTCAAATTTTAACAAAGTTAGAGACGGGTTAAGTTTCCTTGGCCCGGATCCTGTATACTTCGAATATCCACACACCTAGAGCCGGGTTAAGTTCCACTCGGCCTGGATCTTGTAGACTTCGAATATCCACACACCTAGAGCCAGGTTAAGTTCCCTTGGCCTGGATCTTGTATACTTCGAATATCCACACACCTAGAGCCGGGTTAAGTTTCGCTTGGCCTGGATCTTGTAGACTTCGAATATCCACACACCTAGAGCCGGGTTAAATTCCGCTTGGCCCGGATCTTATAGACTTCGAATATCCACACACCTAGAGGCAGGTTAAGTTCCACTTGGCCCGAATCTTGTAGACTTCGAATGTCCACACACCTAGAGCCGGGTTAAGTTCCGCTTGGCCCGAATCTTTTAGACTTCGAATATCCACACACCTAGAGCCAGGTTAAGTTCTTCTTGGCTCGGGTCTTATAGACTTCAAATATCCACACACCTAGAGCCGGGTTAAGTTTCGCTTGGCCCGGGTCTTGTAGACTTCAAATATCCACACACCTAGAGCCGGGTTAAGTTCTGCTTGGCCCGGGTCTTGTAGACTTCAAATATCCACACACCTAGAGCCGAGTTAAGTTCCGCTTGGCCCGGGTCTTGTAGACTTCAAATATCCACACACCTAGAGCCGGGTTAAGTTCCGCTTGGCTCGGATCTTGTAGACTTCGAATATTTCTTTATCTTACTTTTGATCTTGACATTGCGTTGCTTATTTCAGATTACCACTAACCGTCGATCCGCTGAGTTCCAGCACCTGCTGGACTCCAATAAGGACATTCGTGCGCGTTATGGCAAACTCCTGGAGGATCACCAGAAGAAGGGTAATGTTCCTTACTTGGACTTTTCCCTCTTCCATTTTCGTTCACTTGAGTTGTTTGTGATCCAGCTGTAACACCCCAGTTTTAGCTAATCTAATATTTAGGGTTGTTTGTGCATTCATGAGCATCATCCCTTAAAATGCATGCAAGAAACAGGATCAAATATAAAACCCTAGTTCTTCCCCTCTTTTTGAAAGTAATTCAAAAGGTCTTGAATATTTTGAAATAGCACCAAAATGTTGGAACCCAAATTTTTATAAGGGGTCCCTACCATATTTTCATACTTTTTACAAATCCTCTTGTATTTTGGAAACTGTACAAAATAGATCTATTTTGAAAATTACAAAAAAGAAAACAGAAAACAAAAAGGAAAATGTTTTGCAAATAAAACAGTGCAGCGGCCCAGCCTAGCTCGCCCTCTTTCCTCTCCCTTCTCTGCCGCCCACCCGCGCAGCAACAAACTCTTTCACGGCCCAGCTCGGCCCAGCCCGCCGTACCCCTTCGCCTTGTCGTCTTCGCAAACGACGGCAAGCAGCTGCCTGGCACGCCGCTCGCTGTCGATCACCACCAGCCACTACGATGCGCCCCGCTGCCCTCTGGAGGAGATAAGACCATGTCGTGCACGTCTCCTCCTCGACCCTATCCTCTCTCCCTCCCCCCTGCACTCTCCTTCTTCCTCCCCGCGAGAGCCGAACCCTAGCCCTACCAGATGCGCTGGCGTCGCGCTGTCGCCATGCTCCTCTCGTCCATCGGAGACCGCCACGAGCTCCGTCGTGGTCTCCTTCGTCTCCGTGCAAGAGGAATCGACCACGGGAGTTCGCAATCGGCTGCCTCGACCGCGTCTTCCTTGCCTCTGACTGTGCTCCGTCGTGGCCATGTCGTCGCTGCAGCCCTCCTCCGGCCTCCCCACCGCGTCCGTTAGCTCCAGGGTGAGCCCACGGTCCTCCTGGACCCTTCCCTTCCTCCCCTATCTCTCTGGTTCGCTCCATCGTTGAACGCCACCGTCGGCCACCGCTAGAGCTCGCCGTAGACGCAGATCCGGTGACTACTTTGTAGCAGTGCCGCCATAGTTAGGTTCCCCGCTTCGTGCTTGTTCAAGCTAGCTATCCCGTGCATCCCAGTTTGCCGTCGATCGCCGCCACCGTCACCGGCCTGAGAGCCCCGCCGGCGTGACGTCACGGTGACGTCACCCGTGCATCACCGCTCGGGTCAGACCCGGTCAACCTGGGCTAGGTCCCACCCTGCCGCATGGATCCTTAGGTGGCCTCGGGCCCCTCTGTCAGCCATTGTGGCTAGGGTATCGCCCGGTGTGGAAAGTTTTAACCTCCCCGATGACGTCATAGTGACGCAATAAACCCATTTAATTGTTTTAATAAATCCAAAAAATGGTTTAATATGGTAAAATCAATATCTTTTATTCTGTAAGTTAGAAAAATATGTATAATATATCAAAATGTTCAGAAAAACAAGATATACACAATAGACTTATAATCATGCATTGTTCAACAACTTTAATTGCAAGTTTAATTAGAAAACTAAATGAACCCCGTAGGTGATTTCGAGGTGTCTCCTGTATTAGGGTTTGCACCTCTTGGACACCGCTTAAATTGCCAAGCATGCTTTAGGGCTTCATTTCAATACAATTTAACTTGTCATATCATCATCCTTGCTTGAGCATTGCATCGATACCATGTGTTGATTGTTGTTTTCCCCTTTCTTTCCGGTGTTTGCTTCTTCTTGGTAGAATACGATATCGAGATCAAGATTGAAGACCGAGATCACCACCATCGAAGATCGACGAACAATACTTGACCAACTGTAATCAAGTCAAGTACAAGATATCTGAAGATATGCTTTCTGGGTATCAACAGGCAAAGGCAAGCATAGCCCCACACATAAAAGAATCCTATGCTTTTGAAAGTATTTCATTCTCACCATGATGCAGAGAATCTAGTATGACAGGAGAACGAGGTATACTGATGAGGTAAGATCGGTGGTAAAGGTTAAACATGCTAAGGCTTGTATGGGAGGCCACAGTGGGATGTGGTTTTTGTAGTCCCATGCTCGCCACCACTAGGACCCGAGTTCTAGCCTCTTGAACCAAGACGAGCGTACAACCACACGGGGCCTGGAAAAGCTCACGAGTAACTAACTTGCCTAGTAGATTCCATGAGTCACATAATTCGGGCTTTCCGTTTGGCATACGCATTGAAAATGTTTTCGAAAGAGGAGGTGAAGGAGGTGCATTCATAACAGGTAGGTAAGCGTGGCCGGGGTTGCTTGGGGTAGATGGTGCCCCTGGTAAACCAACCTCGCCCACATCTCTAGGGACCGACTTCGGGATTTGACCCGTTACGGCAGAACCATCCTGAGGGCGTGACTCATGGTCTCGGCGAAAGCAAGGTAAAGGTCGTGTCCAACCACCCTCTGCCAGCCTTCCAAGGAAGAGGGCGCAACTATAGTGGCATTAAGAGTCGGTTGGTATGTGTGGGTAAAGTTGTACACCCCTGCAGGGTTAAATCTTTTCGAAAAGCCATGTCCATGGTTATGGACAACTTGGGAACGAATGTGAAGATCATAGAGAACATTAACCTAATCGTAAAACTTGGTAGCTCAATGTGTGCTTAAGGATACTTCCTCATGGGTACGAGGGGTGATCTTAGTTGTGAGATGAGGATTACTTTGGTGGATATCAAGATGACGATCAATTCTTCGGAGATGTCACTCTCTTATCCCCTTTTAAAATATTCTGAGTAGACGAGCTTCTTCTCTCCCTCGTTTTATAAACAAAGATGGCTTTCTGCAAAATAACCCAACCAGCCATAAGTCTTGTGGAGTACACCCTGTACTCACCCTTGCTTTGTTGATACTTTTGTAGTAGAGTAAGTGTTCCCTGAAGACGAGTTTGGTACGACATCGACACCGACGAGTAGCTTGGGGTTCCCGACCGGCAGCCTAGAATATATAGGCTGGGACGTCATCGTTATGCTTCGGCCCTCTTAGGCCATTTGTTAAGTTTGCTATACTTAATAGCATAATTTGCCTTCCGTTGTTTGATGTTTGTGGTTAGTGACCTCTCCTTGTAATATTTTGGTTCTTCGCTCAGTTATGAGCTTGCTGTAATAATTTTTGTGTCGCAGGATTACTGTTGTGTTACCGATTTCTCACTGAATATCCTCGAGCTCTAGGTTAAGCTTATGTCAGGCTAATGTCTGGGATTTGTTTAATCCTGATCCTGGGGGTGTTACACCATATTAATTTGTTATCCGAACCATGCAGCCGAGGTTGAAGCTGAGAATATTATCATGCAGAAGAATCTAGCTGAAATCAACGGTAACCTTATATCCTTTGCACGATCACTATATGCTCTTTTCTTTATCTGGTGGACATTTACACTTCGGCCTCTCCGGATTATGCCACTATTGCAGTTGCTCTCGAAGACAGCGTTGCAATGCCTGATATGATGACCCATTTCCTCAAACAAGCAGGGAAGCATGAGGCTGAGCTAAAGAAGAAGGACGAAGAGATAGCTCGGTTGTAGCTCTAGGACTCGGAAATTACTCGGTTGAATGCCAAAATCCGGAGGCTCAAAGACCTCCACCAAACCGAGCTGGACAAGGCGGACCAGGAGTTTGCCGAGGAAAAAGAGCGTTTGACAACTCAAATTTCCAAGGATAAGGATCTGTTGGAGGAAGCCGATGTAAAACTTACATCGGTAACTTCAGAATACGAGAAACTCCAGGCCCACAGCGCCAATGTCCATTCCGAGCTTTAGCGAATCCTCTTCCAGATTGCTCGTGAGTTCTCTGCCCTTGCTGATCTTTCGTTTCTCCGGATTTGGTGCTCTTAGTTACTGTTTCCTCTGTTCTGTTCTCAGGCAAATTTCTAGAAAGTGATACGCTTGGTGCTGCTGCCGTAATCCAGTCCCGTGAACAACATGGTATTCTTGCAGGCCCTGATGCCGAGCCAATCCCGTATAATACGGAGGATCTGCTGGTGAGCCTCACCGCTCGCCTTGAGCTAGTGAAGAACCACGGCGCAGACATTATACCGGCGGCAACGCGATTGTTCGGCTCCCTCTGGCCCACTGAGTCCATTCCAAAAATAAGTACGGCTTTCATAGCCAAATTAATGGAGTGTGATACACATCTACACCTGTGGCGTGAGTCGGCTGCGCAAGCCGGGGCTGCCACCACCTTGCAGTTCGTTCTCGCATGGTACAAAGGCATAGACCTGGAGCTGCTTGCCCGCATGCGCACCAGATCTAAGTGGTCCGAAGATCCGGAGTGCATCGCGCACCGCAAATCTTGTGCTAACAAACTCATTCAATACTCCTTCTGCCATGCTTGGAACGAAGGGTCGAGCTATCTCGACGTTTTTGATGATGAAGTTGCTTCTGGAGATGAAGAAGAAGAGGGGAGTGAGGGTGAGGCCTCCGAGCTTGGTGACGAGGCCGAAGACCCAGAGGATGGCGAGGTTGACCCTGAGGATGAAGCTGAGGCTAGTGCCCTCCCCCAAATACCGAAGTACCTCCTTCCTCGATAGATGATTCGTCTGCTACCCCTGCTCCTTAAAAACACTTATCATATTTGTCAGATCCCCGGAATGCCGGGCAGAAGTGTATTTAAGTACTTTATTTTGGTTGTGCTACAACTTATCGTTTTGAACTAAGTTCTTAATGCTGGATTATCGTGGGTGAAGTCCCCGAGTTTCGTTTTCTTGTTCCCCCAATTTTTGACTCGGCTCGCGTCTACCTTGATTTGCCTTTTTGACTTACGAGTACGAGGTTCAAAAAATTGAGTTAACAATACTTGAAACTTTGAGACTAGCTCAAAATGATCCGGCGTTAGATAAATACAATAAACCAAGGGTTAGTCAAAATAACCAATGTCGGCCCGCTTAAGTTATTTTCCTTAGTCGTTTTTCATGTGCTTTGCCATTCCAAACGTGTTCTCTTGCTTGCCATGAAGCCAATTCTTGTTGGACAACAGCAAAGTCGAAGAGTTGGGTTTTTGGTGCTCACACATTACTAACCCGACTAAGATATAAGCGACTTAACCCAACCGACATAAAAATATGAAAATGAGAAAGACAATTGCTACGACAGTCCCCGAGTCTCTGCTTGGGGTGCCAAAGTTTTATTAATAAGCTCATTGTCAACATACATACCGACATATGAGTATCTCGGATACATTCACCTCTTTGTTAGGTGTAGAAAGGACGAAGTAGTGCTACATTCCACGGTCGCTTAAATTCCTCTCCAGACTTGTCTGCCTTGTTCTTTTCCTGGGGCTTTGCATCAATAAGATAGTAGGAATCATTGTGCAAGGCTTTGCTTACAATGAAAGGTCCTTCCCATGGAGGGGATAGCTTATGCATGCCAGCTGTGCACTGTATCAACCGGAGTACCAGGTCACCTTCCCAGAAGACTCGGGGGTTTACTTTCTGGCTATGATAGCGTCAGAGATTTTGCTGATATATGGCGGATCTGGACAAGGCCAATTCTCTCGCTTCTTCCACCAGATCAACATCATTTTGCTCGGCTTCGCGCACTTCGGCTTCTGTGTATTGGGTGACCCTTGGAGAATCATGCTCTATGTCAGCTGGTAATACAGCTTCTGCCCCATATACCACAAAGAATGGCGTATAGCCTGTTGATCGATTCAGAGTTGTTCTTAAACTCCACAGTACTGCTGGTAGTTCTTCTATCCAGCACCCCGATGATCTTTGTAGCAGCTCTATGAGCCGGGGTTTTATCCCGGACAATACCAGTCCGTTGGATCTTTCCACTTTCCCGTTCGATGCGGGGTTGGCGACTGAGGCGACATCTAGCCGGATCTTCTTTTCTCGGCAGAACCTCGCGAATGCTCCTTCAGTGAAATTTGTTCCATTATCAGTTATGATGCTATGGGGATAGCCATATCTCAGGATTATATCTTTGAGGAATCTCACTGTTGTTGCCCCATCACATTTTCGAATTGGTTTTACTTCGATCCACTTGGTGAACTTGTCAACCATAACTAGGATATGGGTCATTCCTTCTTTAGCCGGCTTAAATGGCCCTACCATATCTAGGCACCATACAGCAAATGGCCAGGTAATGGGGATAGTTTTTAGCTCCGACATTGGTAAATGAGTTTTCGTGGCGTATCTTTGACAGCCATTGCATTTTCTCACCAGATCCTCTTCTTGCTCCAAAGCACTGGGCCAATAAAATCCATGCCGGAAAGCCTTTGCCACTAACGCCCTTGAGGAGGCATGATGGCCACATTCCCCTTGGTGAATATCCTAGAGTATGTCAAGTCCTTCCTCCGGGTCAACGCACCACTGCAGCACTGTTGTCACACTTCTTTTGTATAGTTCGGCATTGATAATAGTGTAGGCCTTTGCTCTCCTCTGGATCTGCCTTGAGATTATCTCGCCATTCGGTAAGGTTCCCTCTTTCAGGAAATCGAAAATTGGCTTGGCCCACGTTGGTATAGTCTAGACGGGGAATGGTTCCTCATCAATTTCCATCGCATCTACCGACATAACTCCTGCCGGGTCAGGCTGATCAGTCCCCGGGTTTGCTGAGGCAGTCCCCGGGTTTGCCGAAGCAGTCCCCGGGTTTGCTAAGGTGCCTCCCCACTCTATCTCCATAGGTGCAGCTCCTGATCCGGAGAGTGTCGGGATATAAATTGAGTATGATTCAGGCGATGGCGTGATAGATGGTTTTATCAAGTGCTCCAAAGCAACATTTGGTGGGATTGGCTGTCGGGATGAGCCTAACTTGGACAGTGTATCTACTGCCTCGTTTTCAATCCGAGGTATGTGATGGAACTGACACCCTTCGAAAAACCCACTTATCTTTTGAACATGGAATCTGTATAGGGCCATGTTAGCATCCAAGGCATCCCAATTTCTAGACACTTGTTGCACCACCAAATCCGAATCTCCAAAGCATTGTATCCGACGTATTGTCGCTTCTTTTGCTACCTTGAGACCATGTACCAATGCTTCATACTCCGCAACATTATTCGAGGCACTGAAGTGGATCTGAAGGACATATTTCAGTTGATCCTTCTTGGGCGAGGTAAGCACTACTCCGACGCCCAACCCATCTTTCAGTTTCGATCCATCGAAGTGCATTCGCCAATAATTGGAGTCCGGTAGAGGTGGCTCATATTGCATTTCAGCCCAGTCCATGAAGAAATCCGCCACAGCTTGCGACTTTATAGCATCTCTTCTATCAAATTGTGGCGCATATGGGGCTAACTCAGTTGCTCACTTTGTTATCTGGCCACTTGCATCTTTGTTACTCATAATCTCTGATATGGGCGCCTCACATATCACTTTGATGGGATGTTCATCAAAATAGTGTTTGAGTTTCTTGGCCAACATGTATACGCCATAGGCCATCTTTTGATAGTGAGGGTAATTCTGTTTTGAAGCAGACAATACCTCGCTCAGATAATACACCGGCTTTCCTTCTTCCTCGCGCTCCACTATGATTACTTCACTTACGACTCGGTTGGTCGCGGCTACGTAGAGCAACATTGGCTCCTTGGGTAGTGGTGCTGCTAGGATCGGCGCAGTAGATAACATCTTTTTCAATTCTCGAAACGCAAGGTCCGCCTGTGGTGTCCATGTGAATTTGGCTGCCTTTTTCATTAACTGGTAGAGGGGCAAGGCCTTCTCTCCCAACCGACATACGAATCGGCTTAACGATGCCAAGCAACCAGTGAACTTCTGCACATCGTTAAGGCATTTTGGTAGTTCCATTCTTTCTATGGCCTGGATTTTTGTCAGGTTAGCTTCAATACCTCGGCTAGACACTAAAAAACCGAGTAACTTTCCGGCGGGCACGCCAAATGTGCACTTCTCTGGGTTGAGCTTCATTCGGAACCTTCTTAAGTTCGTGAATGTTTGCCGAATATCATCAAGGAGCATACCGCTTTCCTTAGTATTTATCACCACATCATCCACATACACTTGCACGTTCCGACCTATTTGGTCATGTAAGCATTTTTGCATGCATCGTTGGTACGTTTCTCCTGCATTACGTAGTCCAAACGGCATAGTGCGATAGCAATAAGCCCCGTACGAGGTAATAAATGCAGTCTTTATTTGATCATCTGGATTCAGGGGTATCTGGTGGAAACCAGAATACGCATCAATGAATGACAGTAGCTCACATCCGGCTGTTGAGTCTATGACTTGATCTATTCTAGGGAGTGGGAATGGATCTTTGGGACACGCCTTATTCAGGTTCATGTAATTAATGCACATGCGCCATACCACAGCCACATTCGGATCATATTTCTTCTTTTCCACAAGCACCGGATTAGAGAGCCAGTCTGGATAGAGTACTTCCATGATAAATCCGGTCGCTAGGAGCCTAGATATTTCATCCCCTATGACTTTCCTTCTGTCCTTGGCGATGCCGGAGAGGCTGCTTTACCGTCTTAGCCCCGGGTCTTACGTTTAATGAGTGCTCAGCCAACTCCCTCGGTACGCCTTGTAGATCCTGAGTGGACCAAGCAAAGATATCCCGATTCTTACGGAGGAAGTTGATGAGCTCGCTTTCCTATTTGCTGCTTAACCCAGCACCAATGGTTACTGTGCGCTCTGGGAACTGATCATTGATTAGCACTTTCTTTGTATCCTTGGTTGCTTGGAATGACACGCTTCCGTGTGGGTTGGTCAGAGCCGGCATATGCTGTTGTGCGGATTGAGCCAACGCCGCAACCTCCAGTATCTTCCTTTTTTCCTGAGCTATCACGAGTGACTCGGCTAAGTTAGATCCGGCTGAGGCGCACTCGATTGAACGCTGGAAATCCCCTGATACAGTTATCACACCCCTTGGTCCGGGTAGTTTCATCTTAAGTTAGCTGATGTGAGTACTTGCCATGAACTTGTTCAGCGCGGGCCTACCGAGTAACGCACGATAAGCACTTTCCAGATTCACTACTTCGAACTCCAAATTCTCAGTCCGGCAATTGTCTCTCGTGCCGAATAACACATCAACCCAGACCTTACCAATTGGCTCACAGGAAATACCCGGTACAATGCCATGAAAAGTGGTCCTCGTTGCTTGCAACATGTTCTCTGTTATTCCCAACTTGTGCATGGTATCCTTGTACATAATGTTGATACTACTGCCATTGTTAATCAGTACCTTGGAAAACCTCACATTGAGATTCGGCCCGATGAACATTGGATCCAGGACCAATGCATAAGTCCCAGGGCTAGGCATGATCTTTGGGTGATCCTTGATACTCCACATGATTTCCTGATCTGCCCAGGGCATGTACTTCACTACTGTCGGCATTACTGTGTTTACCTCCATATGTCGGCGCTGCAAGATTTTCTGGTCATTTTCTTCCGTGGTAAACACACAGTAGCTTTGATGATGCTCCATGTACTTGTTTCGTCCCTCATTCTCGTGGTAACCTTGACCTTGTTGCTGGTTATTACCTACTTGATGTACTGCATCCCTTCTTTCCTGATTCTCATACCTCGGCGGAGGTAGTGGCAACATTAGTTCCTATCCATTCCCCCCTGTTAGTAACGGTTGTCATGGTGCCTCATTCCTAGGTGCCTCGTTCCGAGGTGCCTGAGCATTCCTTGAGCTGCCCTACTCTAACTTTCTCATCCACTCACACTGCCGGGTTGTATGGTTTGCCGGACTATTCGGACTTGGTGTATGGAACTTGCAAGGTTGATCCAACATAGACTCGAACGTATACCTCGGTCTATCTTTTTGCTCCTGCCATTGCTTTTTCTGCTCCGGGGTCCAAGGCTTTTTCCCTTTGTTTTGCTGTTGCTAGTTTTTTGGCGCTAGCTGGCACCAGCATTAGGCTGATCCCGGTCTACCGCTGCCACCTGCTGCGAGTTATATCGGTAATCCGGGCGCTCGTCCCTTCTCTTTCCTCGAAAATCATTCCTCCTTGATGACCTGGAGCCATCTCGGTTGTAATATTCCTCGTTTGCCTCACTCGACATTAGCCGGGGTTGTGTTGGATCTCCCAAGGCATACGAATCCGCGATCCGGATCGTCTCAGCCAAAGTGGTTGGCATATCTCGCTGCAGCCTCTGCCACAACATACTTCCATAACTGCATCCCTGTGTGAACCACGCAATAGCTTGTGATTCAATTACTCCCTCACACGAGTTACGCACGTTGCACCACCGAGTCAAGAAATCCCGGTCTGGCTCATTCGGTCTTTGTCGGCATAGCGTCAAAGTCTGTGGCCAGTTGGGCCTCTTGTAAGTGCTCAAGAAGTTGCTAAAGAACAACTCCTCAAAATCCAGCCAACAGTTGACACTTCCTAGTGGCAAATTGTTCAGCCAGACTCTCGATGGTCCTTCCAACATTTGTGGCACATATCTTACTGCCCATCTCAAATTTCCCGTTGCGATCTTGACCGCCGTCGCGTAATTAATCAGCCAATCTTCTGGCCTAGTACTACCATCATAGGTTCTAGTTCCTCTAGCCAGCTAAAAGTTCGGCACTGGTGGCTCTTTCATGATCCGGGGCCCAAAGCATGCCGGACCCGGTGGACCCTGTACCTCGATTAACTCTGACCTATAAATTCTATCCAGTTTAAGCCTCGCATCATATGGCTACAAGTTCCTGCTTCCAAGCCTTGACCCAATTATGTGGTGATCTGGTCTGGGGTATCCGTCGTTGACCATAGCCGAATAACCATCATTGTATCTTTCCTGATCCAGACAAGCATTTTGTTGTTGTGTTGCTTGTCCTGCACTTCCCTCCTGCCGAGGTGCGCGCTGTTGCTGCTGCCGAGGTACAATTTTCCCTGTTCCCACAGGATCACGCTATCCGGCATTACTGTTGGTAGCATTTCTCTGACCGGCATTGCCTTGGTCGCGGTTACCTCGTCCAGCCACACCTCGGCTGGTACTATGCCGATCTTCAACAACTTGCACTTCTTTGCCTTTTCCGGCCCTTACTGGATCATAGGGAACCATCTGTTTGTCTCTTCTCCCGGAGTTTACTACTTCTTATCTTCTAGGATTGTGACCCGGAGATGATGCGGCTCCTCTGGACCTTGTTGGGTTATTCCTAGACGAATGTACCACATGTGACGCTCCTGGTGGCACCGGGTTTGCCTTGTTCATTTCTTCATTTTGCTGGCAAGCAACTCTCGGCAAGTGATTCACCCTCTCTTGTTGCCTTTGCTAGGCCTCTCCGGTTAAACCTTCCAACTCGGACATGGCCGCATTTGCTGCCCTGAGGTTCTTTGCCGGGGTACTGTACCTATCCAGCCCTCATGTTACTATCATGGCTGTCTGGCCCGGCCTAGGCTCATATTCCTTGTCAATCTCAGTAATCAGGTTCCTACCTCGGATTTTCACTCCGTCTATGCGGTTTGCCTTTGCATATTCCCTCAAAGTGATGTTCAAAGATTGCTGCAGCTCTGCTACCTTCTTCGCCCTGGCTAACATTTTCCGCCTAGTTTCTTCTAACTCAACTTGCACCTGAGCCGGATCTACCACAGGTGCTATTAGTGTTACTAGGCTATCTATTGCTTGCTGGAGCAGATTCTCTGGCCTTTCTAGTGGGGGAAACCTAGACCTGGTCTGCTTTGGTGTGACTTCCGGCTCTGGCCTTGGGCCCTTGCTTGCTTCCACGTCTGGCGCGGTCATCAGGACCTCAATGCTGATGGTGGGGAGAGTGATATGCACACCACGAACTGCGCTGAGAGGTGGTTCGCCTCCCTCGACGATCTGTCATGGATGAACGCAGGACTCATCCACACCAACGTAGATCTTGTGCGTGCCAAGCTTGATGAAGACGCTGTTGCATGGAGGGGGTGCCTGTCGAAGCTCCCTGCGTTATCGCTGATGTAGTCCAGCGCTCCAAAGCGCTGAACCAGGCCGGAGACGACACGCTCGCCGATGTTGGAGAAGCTTCCCGTCTGGATTTTCACCCCTGCTAGCACCGCTAGCCCCACGGTAGGCGCCAACTATCATGGTGGTGGCACGGCAGATGCCATGGATAGGCTGAAGATGGGGCCAATGAGTGCTAGGGGAATCTAGGGAGGGAGAACATGGTGATTCCACGCACAGATGTTCTTGTATTCTCTCTATCAATGGTGTTTACAAGTACTCTTCAAGCTCTTGGTAAGAAGGAGACTATGTCTCTTACTCCCTACAAACTAGCTCTAGAGTTCTACCTTAGACAGAGAAAATAATCGATCCCCCTCTATGGAGGTCCTGGTGCTCCTTATATAGGGGAGCCCGAGTTACAATATTAGGGCACACGTGGCAGCATATTCTCTGAATATGCTCCTCGTCCAAAGCTAGGTGCTTCTTTATTCTCTTTAATGGCTCGTACGGGATTTGGACGTAACCCACAGCATAATCTTTGTATTTAAGCGTCACCAGACACGGGCTATGTCAGCCGACATTGCCCGCGTCACCTTGGTCTCCCCTGACCCGCTGGTCCTCCTCTCTGCTTTTCTTCGCTCACACTACAGCTAATAAAGCCACCTTTTGACCAGCGGGAGATTCCTTCCTTCTCTTGGAAGCCTTAGGATAGTCCGGCTAGCATGTGGCTAATCCGGCTACCAAGACACCTGTAAAATAGATAGACAAACATGACCGGTATATATTTTATGCCAGTTGGGCTACGGTTAAGGAGATGCTCCACGGACCGGGTCACTCTGTGGTTCGGCCTGCCTTGAGGTGACCCGGTCGGCACTTGCTTTGACCACGCCATATCCCGGCTAACTCGGCCTTTATACCCCAGCGTCACCCTACCTGGGGGTATCCCCCCAACACCATCTGTCTTCTTTGCTCGTGCCTCCATCGCCATTGTTGTTGCTCTCTGCTTCCTTGCGCACTTCCTCTTTGCGGCACTAGACCAGCTCCGTGTCTTCCCCAATTACTTCCTCCGTTCTCACCGCCATCGGAAGATGGGCAAGAAGAAGGGAGGCGTCATCGATGGATCCGCGGCCACCATTGTCACTGCCAAGAAGAAGGGCGGCACCACCACTGTGGGCACTAGCACCGCATGTGCTGGGAAGAAGAAGGGTGCGGGTACCCGCATCACCAATGGTGCCTAGCGGGCGTCCATCATCAAGCCCGCCGAACTGCATCTTCATCGTCGAGATGGAGTTCTTCCTCCTGCGAAAGATGATTCGTGAGTGCCCGGTGAGGAGATAATCCCTTGTCCTCCTCCGGGTTTCCGGGTGATGTTCCTTGCGTTCATCATCTGAGGTCTTTCTCTCCCTCTGCATCCTTTCTTTCGCGGTCTCCTTTGTTTCTATGGGCTCCATCTTCACCGGCTATCCCCAAATTCCATTCTCCATGTCTCCTGCTTCATTACTCTTTGCGAGTGCTGGCTCAGAATCGAGCAACACTTTGGCATCTTCAAGAGGCTTTTTAAGCTGAAACGCCAGTCGGCATCCGGTTCGGTAGTCTACGATGTAGGAGGCTACGGGATCCACGTCAACTCCTCTGTTACCTATTTTGCCATCAATCTCACTATGTCCGTCCAAGGGTGGATGGACAAGTGGTTCTACATCCGTGACCAGAAGGCTGACGGAGAACACTACGAACTCGTGCCCTTTGATCCCGCGGCGAATTGCAAGAGGAGGCGCTCCTGGAAGAATGTCATTATGCCCGGTGAGTCTGAGGAAACAGAAGTGTTGTATAAGCGCGTCTACGACCTCGAAAACCGCATAGGCAAAGAAGAAGGTGGCGCCGCCCTCATTCGCACTTGGTTGCGCCGCCGCGTCCAGCCTCTGCAGGCTAGAGTGCACCCTATGTTCCGCTAGACTGGTGCTGATGATGTCACTAGCATGTATGTCGAGGGCATCTCTCCGGGTGAGGTTGATAAGAGGGTGCGACTGGTGACCAAATACACCACCAAGGAGGTTGTCCCAGGCGAACCAGTCGTGCCTTCTTTCGACGCTTCTAACCGTCCTCCTGAGGTAGAACTGTACTGTGAAGTAGTTTCCATTTTCGATTGCCTTTTATGATGCTTTGAATATAATGTTGCATCTTCTGAATGCAGGACTGGAAGGTGTCTCCCAATTTGCCCCCTCATCCTGAAGGGGTTATCCCTCACGAAGTGGATGAAAAGGACGAGTCGGAGTCGACCGTCCCAATTGAAGAGGAGGAGGGAGCCCCCAAGTCTAGCGACCAGGACACTCGCAAGCGTTCCCGCAGCAAGAACTCGGATGCCTCGTCGCTGACAATGCCACAAGGCACTTCTGTTGTTGCAGAGGAGCTAATCCCCGCTATTCCTATGCGCTCCATGGCTCCGCCTGCCCGGAAGAAGCTGTGACTACCGAAGGAGTCGTCAGAGTCGGAGGAGCAATCCTTCGACCTTGATAAATTTAGCTAGCAAGTTATGTATTCGTGACCTTGTTTTGGTTTCTTTTTGGAGTTGCTTTTTCCCTGAAGTTTTTGTTTGATGTGTTTTGTAGACGAGCGGCGTCATCGTCTTCTGACGACATCCAATTTTTGAAGGAGTCCGGAGTCGCAGACTCCAAGGCCAAGGAGTTGGCCGAACAGTCTTCTTCTCCTCCATTGGCGGCCCACTCCAGGCATAATTCGTCGAGTTCCCTGCATGCTGGGGAACACCAGATGGTTGCCCGGACAACTACGCGGCAGCCATCTTCGGAGTCTCTGGAGGATCACGTAAGCATCCTTTTGTTGTTTTGGCAGTCGAATTTATACTTGGTGTTGTTTGCTGATCCTTTGTTTTCTTCTGCGGTAGCTCATCATGAAGGAAGTTGCTCGCCTAGCAGAGCAAGTCCTTGTCATGGGTCGGCAGCACGCTCTGCTAGACAATCGCCATCGCGTTGTTGAAGGTGAGTTTTGACTTCATCTTTGTCTTTGTGAATTTTATGAATTCGATTGATGATACACCCTGTGCTTTGTAGTTGAGCACAATGAACTACTTCTCGTGCTGCTGCACTCGAGAAGACGCTTGCCGCGGCAACAAAGAATCGCGACGAAGCAATCGTAGCTCTAGAGGAGTCACGAAAGTGAGAGGAGGATCTCCGTGTCTCCACTGCTGAGAGGGAGAAGTTGTTCGAGGAGCAACTTTTCTCGATTGCCAAGTCCCTCTTAGGTATTCTTTTGGCTGGATTTTGTATTGTTCTTTTGCTTTGACATGTGGTTGTTGTACTAACACTTTTGTGTATGCAGATGCCAGCGGCCTGAGCTTTGACGCCCAGTCTCTGCATCATGCGGATGCATTGGCAGGCGCCATCGCTGCAGTCGAAGCCCGCAGTGTTTCCCTCCAGGAGACGCTGGGGAAGGCCAAGGATGTGCTCAGTCGCATCCGCGAGGATTTAACTCCCAAGGCCGGCTAATCGACAACCTTGGAGACCTAGTGGAATCCCTCGCTGGAGGTATTCCCGCGGACTTCAGGAACTCGTAGCATTCCATCGGCACCACCATGGCACTCGCGATGGTGCAAGCCCATGGCGTGGAGATGGACCCCACCACTGTTTCTGAGGTGATGCCTGTCGACGCCGGAAGCCAGCAGATAGTGTTTGCTCCCTTTGCTGGTAGCTACGCTAAATATGGTCCTCAGCTTATCGAGACAGTCGCCAAGTATTCTGAGGAGCGGCGGCGAGCGAAGGCGGTGAAGGCCGCGGCATCTGGGGCTGCCACCGGCAAATCCACGGCATCGGAGACTGCCACGGATGCGATGAAGCCCCCGAAGCTAAAGTGCAAGTCGAAGAAGCAAAATGCTCATTAGTCTGCATATGTAATAGTTGTAGTTGCCTTTTGCTAAGACTATGCTTTTGTGGGAGTGTCCCAGTCGAGACTTTGCCATGCTTGAATGCATTCGTTCCTTTTATCAATGTATTCTTGGTCCCTTATTTGCTCTTGCTTGGTTTGTGATAGGGTACGTCGAGTGGTCCTCATGATCCTCTACACATCGATGAAACCTTGGCGCAGCCGCGCTCAAAGTTGGAGGAATTGTCTTTGCTTTCGCGACTGCGTGATTGTTTTAAGCAACTGGAGCGTGAGTTGCCCATCCTCCGCGGTAGCGCAGATGTATGGAAGTCGAAGGCGGAGAAGGCCACCGCCCGTGAGAAGTATCTCTTGGAGGAGGTGGCACAGCTGAGTGAGAAGTTCAAACATTAGCTTTCTGCCCTCTCATCTTTTCTTTTAGTCAGTCGTGGCGATGCCTTGTCTTCATACTTTGTCATTTTACTTGGTGTAGTTGTCAGTGCTCGTCATCCGCAGGATGAGAAGGACCGGATTGCCATTCGAATGAATGACCTGACTCAGGAGCAACTGCAGGCGAGTGGGTACTTTTGGGTGGACCACGATCGTGCGATCGCTCTGACGACCCTGTAGGATCGTGCTTCTCGAGTGCTTCATTTTTTGAAGAAGGCGCAGTCGTGCCTTAGGTATATTTACCAAACGATGTTTCCGCTGGACGCCGTCCCTTCAAGCCTGTTGGCCGCATAGGCCGGATGTAGATGTTGCATCTATTGCCGCTGGGCCACCACCTCCGCCAGAAGGTATGACCTGGGACATGGTTCCGCACTACCAAGCGGTTGATCGCCCAGCAGAAGAAATTGTCGATTTCTTTGAGGAACAAACGAACGTTCTTCTGTTGCGGCAGTAGTATCACTTGTACCCTGCACATAATTGTACAAGTGTTGTAAAGTTCATATGAATATGTTGGGTGTAATTAATACCCATTGATATGTGAAGAGCTTGCTAGCTTTTATATTTTGCAAGTGTATTTGTACTCTGTAGTTCCTTTTCGTTAGCCTGACTTGTGTTATCTTAGCACCTTGCCAGCCTGTCAGGTGCGTTGCAACTGGGTTGGTGTTTATCAAGGGTTCGATTAATGTTGTGTCAGCTACTTAGGAAACTACGATTTTCTCGTGGAACAAAAGTGTAAAGGGTGGCACAGCCCCCGAGTGATAAATTTGCAGGAAAATAAAGAAAACACAGAGTTTTGGGGCACTTCGCTTTATTTATTCGCAGAATAGTACGATGTACAATGTGTGGCTAAGTAGTCTAGCTAAATAGCCTTATTTGTAAATGTAAAAAACGACTAGGGGTAGAAGCGACGCAGCTGCGCGACGTTCTAGGGATTGGAGTATGCGACTCCTATCTCGAGATCTTTAAGGCGATAGGCGCCACCTGGGATTACTTCTGTAATCACATAAGGTCCCTCCCAAGGGGACTCGAGCTTGACATGCCCTTGCTGCTTCAGTCGCAGGACCAGGTCTCCTTCGACGAAGGATCTAGGGTGTAGCCTTCTACTATGATAGTTGCAGAGGCTTTGCTGGTAGATCGTTGATCTCTCCGCTACGATTTCCTGTGCCTCGTCAAGAAGGTCGATGGAGTCTTTGAGTGCAAGAGTTGACTCTGACTCGCTGTAAGCAACCACCCGCGGGGCTTTGTAGCGTACTTCTGCGGGTAGCACCGCTTCAGCACCGTGCACCATGAAGAATGGGGTGTATCCCATGGCACTGTTTGTAGTTGTGCGTAAGCTCCAGAGTGCGGATGGCAGCTTGTCTGGCCAGCATCCGGCGGCTTGTTCGAGTGGACGGAGGAGTCGCTTCGTGATTCTGCCGCAAACGAGGCCGTTGGCCTTTTCCACTTGACCGTTGGTCTGCGGGTGAGCCATCGAGGCGTAGCTTATGTTGATTCCTAGGTTTTCGCAAAATTCCTGGAACTCCTTAGAGGTGAAGTTCGTCCCATTCTCCGTGATGATGCTATGTGGCACTCCAAAGAGGTAGACAATGGACTCGAAGAACTTGACAGCGCTGGCTCCTGATTGATTTGTCACCGGCATGGCCTCGATCCACTTGGTGAACTTGTCGACTATGACCAAGAGGTAAACGTAACCTCCTGGCGAGGATTTCGGGAGCTTGCCGACCATGTCGAGACCCCATTGCACGAAGGGCCAAGCCAATGGTATTGGCCGGAGTTCCGCGCCAGGTGCGTGAGGTTTGTCCGTGAATCGCTGGCAAGCATTGCACCGTTGGACGATGTCCTTGGCGTCACGCATGGCCGTGGGCTAGTAGAATCCAGCTCGCAGAGCTTTGGCAACGAGGGCGCGACTGCCAGCATGGTGCCTGCAAGTGCCTTCGTGGATGTCGAGGAGGATGGCCCTTCTGTCCCTGTTGGATACGCACCGTTGGAGCACTCATGTGATGATGCGCTTGTACAGTTTGCTATTGATGAGGGTGAACGCCTTGAATCGACGCATGATGTGTCGTGCGTTAGTCGGATCATCTAGTAGCCTCTTGCTGAGTAGATATGTGATGTAGGGTTGTGTCCAAGATGGCTCGATCATCATGACACCCATTGGTCCATCGAGTCATGTATCAAGCTCCTGGTCATCGAGTGCCATTGGCTCGTTGGGTGGCGTAGCCCCCGAGTCTGTTGACGTGCTTTTCTTTTCTAGAGCCTTTGGCTTGATGGAGCATTCACAGATGCACTCGAGAAATACCCCAGGTGGTATGGGGGCGCAGGTGGAGCCAATATTGGCGAGGAGATCCGCCTCTTCATTGCTTTCGCGTCCCACATGTCGCAGCTCACAGCCGTTGAAGTCCCCTTCGAGTGTGTCGTAGAGGTCGCGATAGACGAGCATGTTGTCGTTCAGTGCGTCGCACTCATGCATAGTTTGGTTGACCACCAGTTTGGAGTCGCCGTAGATGATGAGCCTCTTGGAGCCACATGCTTTCGCCATCCGCATCCCATGGATTAGAGCCTCGTACTCAGCTTCATTGTTGGAGGCATTGAACTGCATTCGCAGAATGTATTTCATCTTGTCTCCCTAGGACGGTGTCAGTATAACACCTACGCTAGCTCCGTCCTTTTGTTTGGATCCGTCGAAGTGCATTGTCCAGAGGTAGGACATATCTGGCTTGTCAGGGAGCTGGTTCTCCATCTAGTGCACAAGGAAATCAGGGAGGACTTGCAACTTGATTGCATCGCGCTTTTCGTATGTGATGTCTCATGGAGATAGTTCGGTTCCCCAAAGTGCGACTCGTCCGGTGGCATCAGGGTTATTGAGTATATGCCCGAGCGGGGCGTCGTTGACCACCACGATTGAGTGCTCCTGGAAGTAGTGGCGTAGTCGCCTGGCTATCATGAAGGCACCGTACGCCAGCTTCTGGTAGTGCGGGCACCACTGTTTTGTTGGCGTGAGCACCTCGCTGAGGTAGCAGACTGGTCACTGGACCCCGTGGACCTTATTTTATTCGGCTCATTCCACCACAAGCACCGTGCTGGCCACCTGGTTGGTGGCGCAGATGTAGAGCAATAGCGGCGCTTTTTCGCGTGGAGTCACCAGTACTGGCGAGGTGGATAGTAAACGCTTGAGGTCCTCGAATGCTTCTTGCGCCTCGTCTGTCCATTCAAATTTGTCAGTTTTGCAGAGAAGTTGGTAGAAGGGCAATGCCTTTTCGCCCATGCGACTGATGAATCGACTGAGCGCCGCGATTCGCCCAGCCAGCTGATGTACGCCTCTTACATTATTCGGCTTCTCCATGGCCAGTATGGCCTTTATTTTCTTCGGGTTTGCTTCAATCCCTCTCGCAAAGATGAGGTACCAAGTAACTGTCCAGATGGCACGCCGAAGGCGCATTTGTCCGGATCGAGCTTGATCCGGTAGCGGTCGAGGTTGGCAAAGGTCTCGCGTAGATCGTCGATTAGTGAGGCTTCCTCTTTGGTTTTGATGACAATGTCGTCAACGTAGACTTGGATCTTGTGACCAAGTTGATTCTTGAGGCAAGCCTGCATGCACCGCTGATAGGTGGCTCCTGTGTTTTTTAGCCCGAAGGACATCGTGTTGTAGTAGAACACACCAAAGGGCGTCGTAAACGCCGTTTTCTCCTGATCCTCCTCCTTCATTCGAATCTGATTATAGCCTGAGTAGGCGTCGAGGAAGCAGAGACGCTCACATCCCACGGTGGAGTCGATGATTTGGTCGATTCGCGGCAATGGGAAGTGATTTGGGCAGTGCTTATTTAAGGAGGTGAAGTCCACGCACATCCGCAGGATATCCGTGTCTTTCTAGGAACAAGCACTATGTTAGCGAGCCAAGTGCTTTCCTTGATCTCGCGTATGAATTTTGCATCGAGGAGCATGTTGATCTCCATTTCGACTGCCTTTGCCCTTGGTTCAGATAGTCATCAAATTGTTTGCTTGACTGGCCTTGCGTCTGGGTTCATGTTGAGTGAGTGCTCGGCGAATTCCCTAGGAACTCCTGGAATGTCCGCTGGACACCAGGTGAAGATCTCCTAGTGCTCACAGAGGAATTCAACGAGCGCGAGTTCCTATGCGGAACTCAAGTTGTTGGCGAAGAGGGCTGTCTTGGTCGGGTCCGTTGGGTGGACCTGGACTTTCTTCGTGTGCACCAACAAGTCGAAGGACAGGTCGGGTGAACTTGGCCTGCTCAGGGGAGGTAGATTGTTGTCTATCGACTCCTTTAATCTTGCGAGTTCCTCCTGTATGCCAAAGGATTGGGAGATTATGTTGAATTCCCTCTCGCAGCTATCGGACCTCTGGAAGTTGACGTTGATTGTGATTACGTCGTTTGGACCTGGCATTTTCATCTGCAGGTAGCCATAGTGCGGCACTGCCATGAACCTTGCAAACGCGACACGTCCAAGGATGTAGTGGTATTGTGAAGGCCAGTCGATGACTTCAAAGTCGATGCGCTCTCACCGAAAATTTTGCGGCGTACCAAAGATGACATCAAGGTTGATTTTGCCCAGGGGATATATGCCTTTCCCTGGGACGATGACGTGGAACGTCGTGTCTGAAACTTCTAGACACGTTAGAGGGATCCTCATCGCACGCAAGGTACTCGCGAACATGAGGTTAATGCCGTTGCCGCCATCCACGACTCATGTCGAAGCCCCCAATCTGCACCTCGAGTACAGGGGATAGTGGCCTGGACGAGGAAATTGGCGCGGGTGGTCACGCCTGTGGAAGGTGATGCAGGAGTCACTTCCACTGAGGTACTCAGTGGTGGAAGGTGGAGAGTTTATCACCAAGTTGACTTGGCGAGTGATGGCCTTCTGCACTCGATTTGAGGGACGCCCTTTTTGGATTATCCCCATGTTGCCCACGGCTCGTGGGTATGGTTCGCCTCCGTGATGCTGGACCGGCACGACCATGGGTGGTGGTGGTCCGGGCGGTGGTGGAGGAGCTCCATGTGCCACAGCGCTTGGGATGGCTCTGTAGCCCCTGTTGACCGCGTCGCGATTCATCCGGGACAGGCCCTCGTGGAGTTTGAGGAACTCGCGGAAGTCTTTGAGAAGGTGGTTGGATTTCTTCTTGCCATCGTGCTTGTCGATGTAGAAGTGCATGTTGCATGGCCCAGACAGTTTGTCCTCGATAGATGTTGCGGGTGCCTCTTAGCGAGTGCGGTGTTGCCACACCTATGTGGTTTTTCTGCTGTCGCGGTTGTCGGCGTAGCCGGCTGTGACCATATTGACCTCATCGCGGTCATTGTAGACACGCATCCGATGTTTGCCTCGGCGGTCGCGTCTGGGCTCGAGGTCATCGTCGTCATCGGAGTAGGTGCGGTTTTTCACCGAGTCTTCTCTGTCAGGCCACCGATTCGCGATTTCCATCAGGTGGTCGATCATTTTGGGCTTCGAGCAGCCAGCTCCTCCCTGAGGTCTATACGGCGAACACCGCCGTTGAACGCGTCGATTGCGCGGTCCCCCGAGATGTTTTCTGCAGAGCTCTTGATGATGGACCACCTCTGGATGTACGAGCATAGCGATTTGCCCGATCTTTGCTGGAACACGTTCAACCCCTCCATGCATGCGCCTGCGCCTCCGCCTCCTTCCTCTGGCGCTTCCTCCACTTCTTGTTGCCCAGTCCCTTGATCTTGGGGGCCATGGGCTTGATCGGAGGCATGCGACCCTCTTCGATGGCCACCCGCTGGAGGTTTCGGAGGTGACTGTCGAGAGCCTGGTGTTCAGTGATGTAGGCGTTGATGTTCACGGTCTGGCCGACTTTAGGGGTGCCGAATCTCGGGCCCTCTGCATGCATCACGACGCAGTTGAAGTTGGTGTCGGCGAGACTCGTCCTACAAAAGGGGCAACTGTAGATGCTGCCAGCGAAGAAGGTGTCGTACTAGCCGGCCTGCAGCCTCCTCAGCACCTAACGAGTCTTAGTGTGCCTAGACTTGTCATCGTTGCAGACGGCGCTATTGTAAACCTATTGGAAGAAAAGGAAAAGGGAGGATTAGATGATGTAATAAGATCAAGCAATCGAAATGCAAACAAGCGAATCCTAATAAACCAAGATCTAGCATCCAACGATGGGAATGGGAGAAGAAGCAGGGAAGGGGAGCAAACCCTAGTTACCTCCGACCATGGGTCGTCGATGTCGGTGTCATAGGGGTTCACCGGAGCGATGTACTCCTTTGGATCGTAGGGGTCCCAGAAGAGCTGGATCTGCTCGTGACCGCCGGGGGCCTCCTCGCCAGCACTACATCGGTAGCAGGGATGGGGGCCTAGATAGGAACGGCGGCTGCCATCGATGCCTTGACGGGGGCCTGGATGGGGACGGCAGCTGCTTTCAACGCGTCATGAGGGATCAGGACAGAGACAAGGGCCTCCTCGTCGGTGGCCTTGGAGGCGATGATGGCCACTGTATCCTCCTCCGCCATCGCCGGCGTGGACGGGGTTTTCTTGGGAGTTTGCAGAAGCTGGTGGGACAGTGGAGAGGGTTGCGTGAGGAGAGTGAGAGTGGGTGTGCGGAGAGGGGCTCTATAGTTAAGGTGAATGGAAGCAAGACACGTTTCGTTGCACCACCATGCAACACGCCGCGCAGGCTACTGCACCGTGCACCGCGACATGCGCACGGTACGTCACGTTTTTCCCCAGGCCATGCATGGCAGTTCTGTATTGAGCCGCATGCAAAGGGCACATACACAATTTATATGTACGAAGTTTGACACGGCCATAAAATTGGTGATAATTAAAAGGGGAAATGTAGAGGAGAAGGTAGGTGGCTGTACGGCGAGATTTGTGGGTTGTGCTAGATCGGGTAGAGGGATGTGTTGATGACTGCGAGTGACTCGATGAAGGCGGAGACGTTAGGTCTCGTTGAGCTCAGCTCCTCCAGCTAATGCATGGAAGTTTATTACGATGGGGCCCAGTTGGAAGTGAGATTGAGAGCTGCTGCGTAAAGGATATGTCTTATTAAAATCAAGTGGCAATAAATTGCAGCTACCCGTCGACGACCGTGCACTCGATGACACATGTGTTGTGGCATAGTAGTAGCAGTAGTAGGCTTTTCAGACTTGATTAAACATGACATGGCCAGTCGACAACTTTTTCCATGGACAACTTCATGTTCCTTCTTGTAGAAGTCTCGCTGAGAGAGACATTCGTGTTGTCTCACGCTGTACTATGAAGGGCACAATGTGTGCAATGATCCTTGTTGGATCACACAGCATCACCGGTTGGTGCGCACGATCTGCTTGACAATTGTGACAACCCATCAGGGCGTAGCAGACAGAGTGAGCACAGGTATGGGCTTCTACGAAAGAGAGACAGGGGTAAAACTGACTAGTATCAAAAAAACCAAGGGCAAAACTGAGTACTATAAAAATGGAAAGTGAGTGTCTTGTACAATAAAATACATCATGGCATACATCAAATTATGCCAAGATATATCCACTAGAGTTCATTAGATGTGTCTTCTTCTCATAAACAACATACATCCACTAGAGTTCATTGCGTGTGTGTTATTGCCATAAACCACATGGATCCACCAGTGTCATTGCATGTGTGTTCTTTTCTAAAACCACATGTGGATCCACCAGTGTCAATGCATGTGTGTTCTTTTCATGAACCACATCTAGATCCACCAGTGTCATTGAATGTGTGTTCGTTTCACAAACCACATATGGATCCACTAGTGTCATTGCATGTGTGCTCTTTTCACAAACCACATATGGATCCACCAGTGTCATTGCATGTGTGTTTTTTTCATTAACCACATATGGATCCACCAGTGTCATTGCATGTCTGTTCTTTTCATTAACCACATATGTATACCCTAGTGTCATTGCATGTGTGCTCTTTTCATTAACCACAACTAGAGTCATTGCATGTGTGTTATTTTCACAAACCACATATGGATCCACAAGAGTTCATTGCATGTCTGTTCTTTTCACAAACCACATATGAATCCATCAGAGTTCATTGCATGTATGTTCTTTTCACAAACCACATATGGATCCACCAGTGTCACTGAAATATGTGTTCTTTTCACAAACCACATATGGATCCCCCAGTGTCACTTCATGTGTGGTCTTTTCACAACACCACAGCTAGAGTCATTGCATGTGTGTTATTGTCATAAACCACATGGATCCACCAGTGTCATTGAATGTGTGTTCTTTTCACAAACCACATGTGGATCCACCAGTGTCATTGCATGTGTGTTCTTTTCATGAACCACATGTGGATCCACCAGTGTCATTGAATGTGTGTTCTTTTCACAAACCACATATGGATCCACCAGAGTCATTGCATGTGTGTTCTTTCAATAAACCATAGCTAGAGTCATTGCTTCTCTATTCTTTTCATTAACCACAGCTAGAGTCATTGCATGTCTGTTCTTTTCACAAACCACATGGAACCACCAGTGTTATTGAATGTGTGTTCTTTTAATAAACCACAGCTCGAGTAACTAGATCTCTCTTCTTTTCAAAAACCACATATGGATCCACCAGTTTCATTGCATGTGTGTTCTTTTCATTAACAACAGCTAGAGTCATTGCATATGTGTTCTTTTCACAAACCACATGTGGATCCACCAGTGTCATTGCATGTGTGTTCTTTTCATTAACCATATATGGATCCACCAGTGTCATTCATGTCTGTTCTTCTCACAAACCACATATGGATCCCCTAGTGTTATTGCATGTGTGTTCTTTTCATTAACCACAACTAGAGTCATTTCATGTGTGTTCTTTTCACAAACCACATATGGATCTACAAGAGTTCATTGCATGTCTGTCCTTTTCACAAACCACATATGGATCCACCAGAATTCATTGCATGTATGTTCTTTTGACCAACCACATATGGATCCACTGGTGTCATTGAAATGTGTGTTCTTTTCACAAACCACATATGTAACCCCCAGTGTCACTGCATGTGTGTTCTTTTCACAAACCACATATGGATCCACCAGAGTCATTGCATGTGTGTTATTTCAATAAACCACAGCTAGAGTCATTGCATCTCTGTTCTTTTCATTAACCACAACTAGAGGCATTGCATGTTTGTTCTTTTCACAAAACACATATGGATCCACCAAAGTCATTGCATGTGTGTTCTTTTCACAACCACATGGATCCACCAGTGTTATTGCATGTGTGTTCTTTTAATAAACCACAGCTAGAGTCACTAGATGTGTGTTATTGTCATAAACCACATGGATCCACCAGTGTCATTGCATGTGTGTTCTTTTCACAAACCACATGTGGATCCACCAGTATCATTGCATGTGTGTTCTTTCATGAACCACATATGGATCCACCAGTGTCATTGAATGTGTGTTGTTTTCACAAACCTCATATGGATCCACCAGAGTCATTGCATGTGTGTTCTTTCAATAAACCACAGCTAGAGTCATTGCATCTGTGTTCTTTTCATTAACCACAGCTAGAGTCATTGCATGTCTATTCTTTTCACAATCCACATATGGATCCACCAGAGCCATTGCATGTGTGTTATTTTCACAAACCACATGGAACCACCAGTGTTATTGCATGTGTGTTCTTTTAATAAACCACAGCTAGAGTCACTGGATCTCTGTTGTTTTCACAAACCACATATGGATCCACCAGTGTCATTGCATGTGTGTCCTTTTCATTAACAGTAGCTAGAGTCATTGCATGTGTGTTCTTTTTGCAAACCACATGTGGATCCACCAGTGTCATTGCATCTGTGTTCTTTCCATTAACCACATATGGATCCACCAGTGTCATTGCATGTCTGTTCTTCTCACAAACCACATATGGATCCCCTACTGTCATTGCGTGTGTGTTCTTTTCAGTAACCACAACTAGAGTCATTGCATGTGTGTTCTTTTCACAAACCACATATGGATCCAGAAGAGTTCGTTGCATGTTTGTTCTTTTCACAAACCACATATGGATCCACCAGAGTTCATTGCATGTATTTTCTTTTCAAAAACCACACATGGATCCACCGGTGTCATTGAAATGTGTGTTCTTTTCACAAACCACATATGGATCCCCAGGTGTGCATGCATGTGTTCTTTTCACAAACCACATATGGATCCACCATTGCATGTGTGTTCTTTCAATAAACCATGGCTAGAGTCATTGCATCTATGTTCTTTTCATTAACCACAACTAGAGTCATTGCATGTCTGTTCTTTTCACAAACCACATATGGATCCACCAAAGTAATTGCATGTGTGGTCTTTTCACAAACAACATGGATCCACCAATGTTATTGCATGTATGTTCTTTTAAAAAACCACAGCTAGAGTCACTCGATGTGTGTTATTGTAATAAACCACATGGATCCACCAGTGTCATTGCATGTGTGTTCTTTTCACAAACCACATATGGATCCACCAGTGTCATTGCATGTGTGTTCTTTTCATGAACCACACATGGATCCACCAGTGTCATTGAATGTGTGTTCTTTACACAAACCACATATGGATCCACCAGAGTCATTGCATGTGCGTTCTTTTAATAAACCACAGCTAGAGTCACCGCATCTCTATTCTTTTCATTAACGACAGCTAGAGTCATTGCATGTGTGTTCTTTTCACAAACCACATATGGATCCACTAGAGTCTTTGCATGTGTGTTCTTTCAATAAACCACAGCTAGAGTCATTGTATCTATGTTCTTTTCATTAACCACAGCTAGAGTCATTGCATGTCTATTCTTTTCACAATCCACATATGGATCCACCAAAGGCATTGCATGTGTGTTCTTTTCACAAACCACATGGAACCACCAGTGTTATTGCATTTGTGTTCTTTTAATAAACCACAGCTAGAGTCACTAGATCTCTTCTCTTTTCACAAACCACATATGGATCCACCAGTGTCATTGCATGTGTGTTCTTTTCACAAATCACATGGATCCACCAGAGTCATTGCATGTGTGTCCTTTCAATTAACGACATCTAGAGTCGTTGCATCTCTGTTCTTTTCATTAACCACAACTAGAGTCATTGCATGTCTGTTATTTTCACAAACCACATATGGATCCACTAGAGTCATTGCATGTGTGTTGTTTTCACAAACCACATGGAACCACCAATGTTATTGCATGTGTGTTATTTTAATAAACCACAACTAGAGTCACTGGATCTCTGTTCTTTTCACAAACCACATATGGATCCACCAGTTTCATTGCATGTGTGTTCTTTTCATTAACCACCACTAGAGTCATTGCATGTCTGTTCTTTTCACGAACCACATATGGATCCACAAGAATTCATTGCATGTCTGTCCTTTTCACAAACCACATATGGATCCACCAGAGTTCATTGCATGTATGTTTTTTCACAAACCACATATGGATCCACCAGTGTCATTGAAATGTGTGTTCTTTTCACAAACCACATATGGAACTCCCAGTGTCACTGCATGTGTGTTCTTTTCACAAACCACATATGGATCCACCAGAGTCATTGCATGTGTGTTCTTTCAATAAACCATAGCTAGAGTCATAGCATCTCTGTTCTTTTCATTAACCACAACAAGAGTCATTGCATGTCTGTTCTTTCCACAGACCACATATGGATCCACCGGAGTCATTGCATGTGTGTTCTTTTCACAAACCACATGGATCAACCAGTGTTATTCCATGTGTGTTCTTTTAGTAAACCAGAGCTAGAGTCACTGGATGTGTGTTATTGTCATAAACCAAATGGATCCACCAGTGTCATTGCATGTGTGTTATTTTCACAAACCACTTGTGGATCCACTAGTGTCATTGCATGTGTGTTATTTTCATGAACCACATATGGATCCACCAGTGTCATTGAATGTGTGTTATTTTCACAAACCACATATGGATCCACCAGAGTCATTACATGTGTGTTCTTTCAATAAACCACAGCTAGAGTCATTGCATCTCTGTTCTTTTCATTAACCACAGCTAGAGTCATTGCATGTGTGTTCTTTTCACAAACCACATGGAACCACCAGTGTTATTGCATGTGTGTTCTTTTAATAAACCACAGCTAGAGTCACTAGATCTCTGTTCTTTTCACAAACCACGTATGGATCCACCAGTGTCATTGCATGTGTGTTCTTTTCACAAATCACATATGGATCCACCAGAGTCATTGCATGTGTGTTCTTTCAATAAACGACAGCTAGAGTCATTGCATCTTTGTTCTTTACATTAAACACAGCTAGAGTCATTGCATGTCTGTTCTATTCAGAAACCACATATGGATCCACTAGAGTCATTGCATGTGTGTTCTTTTCACAAACCACATGGAACCATCAGTGTTATTGCATGTGTGTTCTTTTAATAAAGTACAGCAAGAGTCATTGCATCTCTGTTCTTTTCATTAACCACAACTAGAGTCATTGCATGTCTCTTCTTTTCACAAACCACATATGGATCCACCAGAGTCATTGCATGTGTTTTTTTTTCACAGACCACATGGAACCACTAGTGTTATTGCATGTGTGTTCTTTTAATAAACCACAGCTAGAGTCATTGGATCTATGATCTTTTCACAAACCACATATGGATCCACCAGTGTCATTGCATGTGTGTACTTTTCATTAATAATAGCTAGAGTCATCGCATGTGTGTTCTTTTCACAAACCACATGTGGATCCACCAGTGTCATTGCATGTGTGTTCTTTTCATTAACCACATATGGATCTACTAGTGTCATTGCATGTCTGTTCTTCTGACAAACCACATATGGATCCCCTAGTGTCATTGCATGTGTGTTCTTTTCATTAACCACAACTAGAGTCATTGCATGTGTGTTCTTTTCACAAACCACATATGGATCCACAAGATTTCATTGCATGTCTGTTCTTTTCACAAACCACATATGGATCCACCAGAGTTCATTGCATGTATGTTATTTTCACAAACCACATATGGATCCACTAGTGTCATTGAAATGTGTGTTATTTTCACAAACCACATATGGATCCCCTAGTTTCACTGCATGTGTGTTCTTTTCACAAACCACATATGGATCCACCAGATTCATTGCATGTGTGTTCTTTCAATAAACCACAGCTAGAGTCATTGCATCTATGTTCTTTTCATTAACCACAGCTAGAGTCATTGCATGTCTGCTTTTTCACAAACCACATATGGATCCACCAGAGTAATTTCATGTGTGGTCTTTTCACAAAACACATGGATCCACCAGTGTTATTGCATGTGTGTTATTTTAAAAAACCATAGCTAGAGTCACTAGATGTGTGTTATTATAATAAACCACATGGATCCACTAGTTTCATTGCATGCGTGTTCTTTTCACAAACCACATGTGGATCCACTAGTGTCATTGCATGTGCGTTCTTTTCATGAACCACATATGGATCCACCAGTGTCATTGAATGTGTGTTCTTTTCACAAACCACATGTGGATCCACCAGATTCATTGCATGTGTGTTCTTTCAATAAACCACAACTAGAGTCATTGCATCTCTGTTCTTCATTAACCACAGCTAGATTCATTGCATGTCTGTTATTTTTACAAACCACATATGGATGCACCAGAGTCACTGCATTTGTGTTCTTTTCACAAACCACATGGAACCACCAGTGTTATTGCATGTGTTCTTTTAATAAACCACAGCTAGAGACACTGGATGTGTGTTATTGTCATAAACCACATGGATCCACCAGTGTCATTGCATGTGTGTTCTTTTCACAAACCACATGTGGATCCACCAATGTCATTGCATGTGTGTTCTTTTCATGAACCACATATAGATCCACTAGTGCCATTGAATGTGTGTTCTTTTCACAAACCTAATATGGATCCACCACAGTCATTGCATGTGTGTTCTTTCAATAAACCACAGCTAGAGTCATTGCATCTATGTTATTTTCATTAACCACGGCTAGAGTAATTGCATGCTGTTCTTTTCACAAACCACATATGGATCCACCAGAGTCATTGCATGTGTGTTCTTTTCACAAACCACATGGAACCACCAGTGTTATTGCATGTGTGTTCTTTTAATAAAGCACATCTAGAGTCACTGGATCTATGATCTTTTCACAAACCACATATGGATCCACCAGTGTCATTGCATGTGTGTTCTTTTCATTAATAATAGCTAGAGTCATTGCATGTGTGTTCTTTTCACAAACCACATGTGGATCCACCAGTGTCATTGCATGTGTAATCTTTTCATTAACCACATATGGAACCACCAGTGTCATTGCATGTCTGTTCTTCTCACAAACCACATATGGATCCAGAAGTTTCATTGCATGTGTGTTCTTTTCATTAACAATAGCTAGAGTCATTGCACGTGTGTTCTTTTCACAAACCACATGTGGATCCACCAGCGTCATTGCATGTGTGTTATTTTCATTAACCACATATGGATCCCCAGTGTCATTGCATGTCTATTCTTTTCCTTAACCACATATGGATCCCCTAGTGTCATTGCATGTGTGTTCTTTTCATTAACCACAACTAGAGTCTTTGCATGTGTGTTCTTTTCACAAACGACATATGGATCCACAAGAGTTCATTGCATGTCTGTTCTTTTCACAAACCACATACGGTCCACCAGAGTTCATTGCATGTGTGTTCTTTTCATTAACAACAGCTAGAGTCATTGCATGTGTGTTCTTTTCAAAAACCACATGTGGATCCACCAGTGTCATTGCATGTGTGTTCTTTTCATTAACCACATATGGATCCACCAGTGCCATTACATGTATGTTCTTCTCACAAACCACATATGGATCCCCTAGTGTCATTGCATGTGTGTTATTTTCATTAACAACAACTAGAGTCATTGCATGTGTGTTCTTTACACAAACCACATATGGATGGACAAGAGTTCATTGCATGTCTGTTCTTTTCACAAACCACTTATGGATCCACCAGAGTTCATTGCATGTGCCTTCTTTTCATTAACAACAGCTAGAGTCATTGCATGGGTGTTCTTTTCACAAACCACATGTGGATCCACAAGTGTCATTGCATCTCTGTTCTTTTCATTAACCACAGCTAGAGTCATTGCATGTCTGTTCTTTTCATAAACCACATGGAACCTCTAGTGTTATTGCATGTTTGTTCTTTTCACAAACCACATATGGATCCACCAGAGTCATTGCATGTGTGTTCTTTTCACAAATCACATGGATCCACCAGTGTTACTACATGTGTGTTCTTTTAATAAACCACAGCTCGAATCACTAGATGTGTGTTATTGTCATAAACCACATGGATCCACCAGTGTCATTGAATGTGTGTTCTTTTCACAAACCACATGTGGATCCACCAGTGTCATTGCATGTGTGTTCTTTTCATTAACAACAGCTAGAGTCATTGCATGTGTGTTCTTTTCACAAACCACATGTGGATCCACCAGTTCATTGCATGTATGTTCTTTTCATTAACCACATGTGGATCCACCAGTGTCATTGCATGTCTGTTCTTCTCACAAACCACATATGGATCCCCTAGTGTCATTGCATGTGTGTTCCTTTCACAAACCACATATGGATCCACAAGAGTTCATTGCATGTCTGTTCTTTTTCACAAACCACATATGGATCCACAGGGTTCATTCCATGCGTGTTATTTTCATTAAAACAGCTAGAGTCATTGCATGTGTGTTCTTTTCACAAACCACATGTGGATGCACCAGTGTCATTGCATGTGTGTTATTTTCATTAACCACATATGGATCCACCAGTATCATTGCATGTCTGTTCTTTTCATTAACCACATATGGATCCCCTAGTGTCATTGCATGTGTGTTATTTTCATTAACCACAACTAGAGTCATTGCATGTGTGTTATTTTCACAATCCACATATGGATACATAAGAGTTTATTGCATGTCTGTTCTTTTCACAAACCACATATGGATCCACCAGAGTTCATTGCATGTGCCTTCTTTTCATTAACAACAGCTAGAGTCATTGCATGGGTGTTCTTTTCACAAACCACATGTGGATCCACAAGTGTCATTGCATCTCTGTTCTTTTCATTAACCACAGCTAGAGTCATTGCATGTCTGTTCTTTTCATAAACCACATGGAACCTCTAGTGTTATTGCATGTGTGGTCTTTTCACAAACCACATATGGATCCACCAGAGTCATTGCATGTGTGTTCTTTTCACAAATCACATGGATCCACCAGTGTTACTACATGTGTGTTCTTTTAATAAACCACAGCTCGAATCAATAGATGTGTGTTATTGTCATAAACCACATGGATCCACCAGTGTCATTGAATGTGTGTTCTTTTCACAAACCACATGTGGATCCACCAGTGTCATTGCATGTGTGTTCTTTTCATTAACAACAGCTAGAGTCATTGCATGTGTGTTCTTTTCACAAACCACATGTGGATCCACCAGTTCATTGCATGTATGTTCTTTTCATTAACCACATGTGGATCCACCAGTGTCATTGCATGTCTGTTCTTCTCATAAACCACATATGGATCCCCTAGTGTCATTGCATGTGTGTTCCTTTCACAAACCACATATGTGATCCACAAGAGTTCATTGCATGTCTGTTCTTTTTCACAAACCACATATGGATCCACAGGGTTCATTCCATGCGTGTTATTTTCATTAAAACAGCTAGAGTCATTGCATGTGTGTTCTTTTCACAAACCACATGTGGATGCACCAGTATCATTGCATGTGTGTTCTTTCATGAACCACATATGGATCCACCAGTGTCATTGAATGTGTGTTGTTTTCACAAACCTCATATGGATCCACCAGAGTCATTGCATGTGTGTTCTTTCAATAAACCACAGCTAGAGTCATTGCATCTGTGTTCTTTTCATTAACCACAGCTAGAGTCATTGCATGTCTATTCTTTTCACAATCCACATATGGATCCACCAGAGCCATTGCATGTGTGTTATTTTCACAAACCACATGGAACCACCAGTGTTATTGCATGTGTGTTCTTTTAATAAACCACAGCTAGAGTCACTGGATCTCTGTTGTTTTCACAAACCACATATGGATCCACCAGTGTCATTGCATGTGTGTCCTTTTCATTAACAGTAGCTAGAGTCATTGCATGTGTGTTCTTTTTGCAAACCACATGTGGATCCACCAGTGTCATTGCATCTGTGTTCTTTCCATTAACCACATATGGATCCACCAGTGTCATTGCATGTCTGTTCTTCTCACAAACCACATATGGATCCCCTACTGTCATTGCGTGTGTGTTCTTTTCAGTAACCACAACTAGAGTCATTGCATGTGTGTTCTTTTCACAAACCACATATGGATCCAGAAGAGTTCGTTGCATGTTTGTTCTTTTCACAAACCACATATGGATCCACCAGAGTTCATTGCATGTATTTTCTTTTCAAAAACCACACATGGATCCACCGGTGTCATTGAAATGTGTGTTCTTTTCACAAACCACATATGGATCCCCCCAGTGTCACTGCATGTGTGTTCTTTTCACAAACCACATATGGATCCACCAGAGTCATTGCATGTGTGTTCTTTCAATAAACCATGGCTAGAGTCATTGCATCTATGTTCTTTTCATTAACCACAACTAGAGTCATTGCATGTCTGTTCTTTTCACAAACCACATATGGATCCACCAAAGTAATTGCATGTGTGGTCTTTTCACAAACAACATGGATCCACCAATGTTATTGCATGTATGTTCTTTTAAAAAACCACAGCTAGAGTCACTCGATGTGTGTTATTGTAATAAACCACATGGATCCACCAGTGTCATTGCATGTGTGTTCTTTTCACAAACCACATATGGATCCACCAGTGTCATTGCATGTGTGTTCTTTTCATGAACCACACATGGATCCACCAGTGTCATTGAATGTGTGTTCTTTACACAAACCACATATGGATCCACCAGAGTCATTGCATGTGCGTTCTTTTAATAAACCACAGCTAGAGTCACCGCATCTCTATTCTTTTCATTAACGACAGCTAGAGTCATTGCATGTGTGTTCTTTTCACAAACCACATATGGATCCACTAGAGTCTTTGCATGTGTGTTCTTTCAATAAACCACAGCTAGAGTCATTGTATCTATGTTCTTTTCATTAACCACAGCTAGAGTCATTGCATGTCTATTCTTTTCACAATCCACATATGGATCCACCAAAGGCATTGCATGTGTGTTCTTTTCACAAACCACATGGAACCACCAGTGTTATTGCATTTGTGTTCTTTTAATAAACCACAGCTAGAGTCACTAGATCTCTTCTCTTTTCACAAACCACATATGGATCCACCAGTGTCATTGCATGTGTGTTCTTTTCACAAATCACATGGATCCACCAGAGTCATTGCATGTGTGTCCTTTCAATTAACGACATCTAGAGTCGTTGCATCTCTGTTCTTTTCATTAACCACAACTAGAGTCATTGCATGTCTGTTATTTTCACAAACCACATATGGATCCACTAGAGTCATTGCATGTGTGTTGTTTTCACAAACCACATGGAACCACCAGTGTTATTGCATGTGTGTTATTTTAATAAACCACAACTAGAGTCACTGGATCTCTGTTCTTTTCACAAACCACATATGGATCCACCAGTTTCATTGCATGTGTGTTCTTTTCATTAACCACCACTAGAGTCATTGCATGTCTGTTCTTTTCACGAACCACATATGGATCCACAAGAATTCATTGCATGTCTGTCCTTTTCACAAACCACATATGGATCCACCAGAGTTCATTGCATGTATGTTTTTTCACAAACCACATATGGATCCACCAGTGTCATTGAAATGTGTGTTCTTTTCACAAACCACATATGGAACTCCCAGTGTCACTGCATGTGTGTTCTTTTCACAAACCACATATGGATCCACCAGAGTCATTGCATGTGTGTTCTTTCAATAAACCATAGCTAGAGTCATAGCATCTTTGTTCTTTTCATTAACCACAACAAGAGTCATTGCATGTCTGTTCTTTCCACAGACCACATATGGATCCACCGGAGTCATTGCATGTGTGTTCTTTTCACAAACCACATGGATCAACCAGTGTTATTCCATGTGTGTTCTTTTAGTAAACCAGAGCTAGAGTCCTTTGGATGTGTGTTATTGTCATAAACCAAATGGATCCACCAGTGTCATTGCATGTGTGTTATTTTCACAAACCACTTGTGGATCCACTAGTGTCATTGCATGTGTGTTATTTTCATGAACCACATATGGATCCACCAGTGTCATTGAATGTGTGTTATTTTCACAAACCACATATGGATCCACCAGAGTCATTACATGTGTGTTCTTTCAATAAACCACAGCTAGAGTCATTGCATCTCTGTTCTTTTCATTAACCACAGCTAGAGTCATTGAATGTGTGTTCTTTTCACAAACCACATGGAACCACCAGTGTTATTGCATGTGTGTTCTTTTAATAAACCACAGCTAGAGTCACTAGATCTCTGTTCTTTTCACAAACCACGTATGGATCCACCAGTGTCATTGCATGTGTGTTCTTTTCACAAATCACATATGGATCCACCAGAGTCATTGCATGTGTGTTCTTTCAATAAACGACAGCTAGAGTCATTGCATCTTTGTTCTTTACATTAAACACAGCTAGAGTCATTGCATGTCTGTTCTATTCAGAAACCACATATGGATCCACTAGAGTCATTGCATGTGTGTTCTTTTCACAAACCACATGGAACCATCAGTGTTATTGCATGTGTGTTCTTTTAATAAAGTACAGCAAGAGTCATTGCATCTCTGTTCTTTTCATTAACCACAACTAGAGTCATTGCATGTCTCTTCTTTTCACAAACCACATATGGATCCACCAGAGTCATTGCATGTGTTTTTTTTTCACAGACCACATGGAACCACTAGTGTTATTGCATGTGTGTTCTTTTAATAAACCACAGCTAGAGTCATTGGATCTATGATCTTTTCACAAACCACATATGGATCCACCAGTGTCATTGCATGTGTGTACTTTTCATTAATAATAGCTAGAGTCATCGCATGTGTGTTCTTTTCACAAACCACATGTGGATCCACCAGTGTCATTGCATGTGTGTTCTTTTCATTAACCACATATGGATCTACTAGTGTCATTGCATGTCTGTTCTTCTGACAAACCACATATGGATCCCCTAGTGTCATTGCATGTGTGTTCTTTTCATTAACCACAACTAGAGTCATTGCATGTGTGTTCTTTTCACAAACCACATATGGATCCACAAGATTTCATTGCATGTCTGTTCTTTTCACAAACCACATATGGATCCACCAGAGTTCATTGCATGTATGTTATTTTCACAAACCACATATGGATCCACTAGTGTCATTGAAATGTGTGTTATTTTCACAAACCACATATGGATCCCCTAGTTTCACTGCATGTGTGTTCTTTTCACAAACCACATATGGATCCACCAGATTCATTGCATGTGTGTTCTTTCAATAAACCACAGCTAGAGTCATTGCATCTATGTTCTTTTCATTAACCACAGCTAGAGTCATTGCATGTCTGTTCTTTTCACAAACCACATATGGATCCACCAGAGTAATTTCATGTGTGGTCTTTTCACAAAACACATGGATCCACCAGTGTTATTGCATGTGTGTTATTTTAAAAAACCATAGCTAGAGTCACTAGATGTGTGTTATTATAATAAACCACATGGATCCACTAGTTTCATTGCATGCGTGTTCTTTTCACAAACCACATGTGGATCCACTAGTGTCATTGCATGTGCGTTCTTTTCATGAACCACATATGGATCCACCAGTGTCATTGAATGTGTGTTCTTTTCACAAACCACATGTGGATCCACCAGATTCATTGCATGTGTGTTCTTTCAATAAACCACAACTAGAGTCATTGCATCTCTGTTCTTTTCATTAACCACAGCTAGATTCATTGCATGTCTGTTATTTTTACAAACCACATATGGATGCACCAGAGTCACTGCATTTGTGTTCTTTTCACAAACCACATGGAACCACCAGTGTTATTGCATGTGTTCTTTTAATAAACCACAGCTAGAGACACTGGATGTGTGTTATTGTCATAAACCACATGGATCCACCAGTGTCATTGCATGTGTGTTCTTTTCACAAACCACATGTGGATCCACCAATGTCATTGCATGTGTGTTCTTTTCATGAACCACATATAGATCCACTAGTGCCATTGAATGTGTGTTCTTTTCACAAACCTAATATGGATCCACCACAGTCATTGCATGTGTGTTCTTTCAATAAACCACAGCTAGAGTCATTGCATCTATGTTATTTTCATTAACCACGGCTAGAGTAATTGCATGCTGTTCTTTTCACAAACCACATATGGATCCACCAGAGTCATTGCATGTGTGTTCTTTTCACAAACCACATGGAACCACCAGTGTTATTGCATGTGTGTTCTTTTAATAAAGCACATCTAGAGTCACTGGATCTATGATCTTTTCACAAACCACATATGGATCCACCAGTGTCATTGCATGTGTGTACTTTTCATTAATAATAGCTAGAGTCATTGCATGTGTGTTCTTTTCACAAACCACATGTGGATCCACCAGTGTCATTGCATGTGTAATCTTTTCATTAACCACATATGGAACCACCAGTGTCATTGCATGTCTGTTCTTCTCACAAACCACATATGGATCCAGAAGTTTCATTGCATGTGTGTTCTTTTCATTAACAATAGCTAGAGTCATTGCACGTGTGTTCTTTTCACAAACCACATGTGGATCCACCAGCGTCATTGCATGTGTGTTATTTTCATTAACCACATATGGATCCCCAGTGTCATTGCATGTCTATTCTTTTCCTTAACCACATATGGATCCCCTAGTGTCATTGCATGTGTGTTCTTTTCATTAACCACAACTAGAGTCTTTGCATGTGTGTTCTTTTCACAAACGACATATGGATCCACAAGAGTTCATTGCATGTCTGTTCTTTTCACAAACCACATACGGTCCACCAGAGTTCATTGCATGTGTGTTCTTTTCATTAACAACAGCTAGAGTCATTGCATGTGTGTTCTTTTCAAAAACCACATGTGGATCCACCAGTGTCATTGCATGTGTGTTCTTTTCATTAACCACATATGGATCCACCAGTGCCATTACATGTATGTTCTTCTCACAAACCACATATGGATCCCCTAGTGTCATTGCATGTGTGTTATTTTCATTAACAACAACTAGAGTCATTGCATGTGTGTTCTTTACACAAACCACATATGGATGGACAAGAGTTCATTGCATGTCTGTTCTTTTCACAAACCACTTATGGATCCACCAGAGTTCATTGCATGTGCCTTCTTTTCATTAACAACAGCTAGAGTCATTGCATGGGTGTTCTTTTCACAAACCACATGTGGATCCACAAGTGTCATTGCATCTCTGTTCTTTTCATTAACCACAGCTAGAGTCATTGCATGTCTGTTCTTTTCATAAACCACATGGAACCTCTAGTGTTATTGCATGTTTGTTCTTTTCACAAACCACATATGGATCCACCAGAGTCATTGCATGTGTGTTCTTTTCACAAATCACATGGATCCACCAGTGTTACTACATGTGTGTTCTTTTAATAAACCACAGCTCGAATCACTAGATGTGTGTTATTGTCATAAACCACATGGATCCACCAGTGTCATTGAATGTGTGTTCTTTTCACAAACCACATGTGGATCCACCAGTGTCATTGCATGTGTGTTCTTTTCATTAACAACAGCTAGAGTCATTGCATGTGTGTTCTTTTCACAAACCACATGTGGATCCACCAGTTCATTGCATGTATGTTCTTTTCATTAACCACATGTGGATCCACCAGTGTCATTGCATGTCTGTTCTTCTCACAAACCACATATGGATCCCCTAGTGTCATTGCATGTGTGTTCCTTTCACAAACCACATATGGATCCACAAGAGTTCATTGCATGTCTGTTCTTTTTCACAAACCACATATGGATCCACAGGGTTCATTCCATGCGTGTTATTTTCATTAAAACAGCTAGAGTCATTGCATGTGTGTTCTTTTCACAAACCACATGTGGATGCACCAGTGTCATTGCATGTGTGTTATTTTCATTAACCACATATGGATCCACCAGTATCATTGCATGTCTGTTCTTTTCATTAACCACATATGGATCCCCTAGTGTCATTGCATGTGTGTTATTTTCATTAACCACAACTAGAGTCATTGCATGTGTGTTATTTTCACAATCCACATATGGATACATAAGAGTTTATTGCATGTCTGTTCTTTTCACAAACCACATATGGATCCACCAGAGTTCATTGCATGTGCCTTCTTTTCATTAACAACAGCTAGAGTCATTGCATGGGTGTTCTTTTCACAAACCACATGTGGATCCACAAGTGTCATTGCATCTGTGTTCTTGTCATTAACCACAGCTAGAGTCATTGCATGTCTGTTCTTTTCATAAACCACATGGAACCTCTAGTGTTATTGCATGTGTGGTCTTTTCACAAACCACATATGGATCCACCAGAGTCATTGCATGTGTGTTCTTTTCACAAATCACATGGATCCACCAGTGTTACTACATGTGTGTTCTTTTAATAAACCACAGCTCGAATCAATAGATGTGTGTTATTGTCATAAACCACATGGATCCACCAGTGTCATTGAATGTGTGTTCTTTTCACAAACCACATGTGGATCCACCAGTGTCATTGCATGTGTGTTCTTTTCATTAACAACAGCTAGAGTCATTGCATGTGTGTTCTTTTCACAAACCACATGTGGATCCACCAGTTCATTGCATGTATGTTCTTTTCATTAACCACATGTGGATCCACCAGTGTCATTGCATGTCTGTTCTTCTCATAAACCACATATGGATCCCCTAGTGTCATTGCATGTGTGTTCCTTTCACAAACCACATATGTGATCCACAAGAGTTCATTGCATGTCTGTTCTTTTTCACAAACCACATATGGATCCACAGGGTTCATTCCATGCGTGTTATTTTCATTAAAACAGCTAGAGTCATTGCATGTGTGTTCTTTTCACAAACCACATGTGGATGCACCAGTGTCATTGCATGTGTGTTCTTTTCATTAACCACATATGGATCCACCAGTATCATTGCATGTCTGTTCTTTTCATTAACCACATATGGATCCCCTAGTGTCATTGCATGTGTGTTATTTTCATTAACCACAACTAGAGTCATTGCATGTGTGTTATTTTCACAATCCACATATGGATACATAAGAGTTTATTGCATGTCTGTTCTTTTCACAAACCACATATGGATCCACCAGAGTTCATTGCATGTATGTTCTTTTCACAAACCATATATGGATCCACCAGTGTCATTGAAATGTGTGTTCTTTTCACAAACCACATATGGATTCCCTAGTGTCATTGCATGTGTGTTCTTTTCACAAACCACATATGGATCCACCAGAGTCATTGCATGTGTGTTTTTTCAATAAACCATACCTAGAGTCATTCCATCTATATTCTTTTCATTAACCATAGCTAGAGTCATTGCATGTGTGTTCTTTTCACAAACCACATATGGATCCACCAGAGTCATTGCATGTGTGTTCTTTTCACAAATCACATGGATCCACCAGTGTTACTACATGTGTGTTCTTTTAATAAACCACAGCTCAAATCACTAGATGTGTGTTATTGTCATAAACCACATGGATCCACAAGTGTCATTGCATGTGTGTTCTTTTCACAAACCACATGTGGATCCACCAGTGTCATTGCATGTGTGTTTTCTTTTCATGAACCACATATGGATCCATCAGTGTCATTGAATGTGTGTTCTTTACACAAACCACATATGGATCCACCAGAGTCATTGCATGTGCGTTCTTTCAATAAACCACAGCTAGATTTACTACATCTCTCTTTTTTCATTAACCACAGCTAGAGTTATTGCATGTGTGTTCTTTTCACAAACCACATATGGATCCACCAAAGTCATTGCATGTGTGTTCTTTAAATAAACCACAGCTAGAGTCATTGCATCTATGTTCTTTTCATTAACCACAGCTAGAGTCATTGCAAGTCTACACATATGGATCCACCAGAGTCATTGCGGTGTGTTCTTTTCACAAACCACATGGAACCACCAGTGTTATTGCATGTGTGTTCTTTTAATAAACCACAGCTAGAGTCACTGGATCTCTGTTCTTTTCACAAACCACATATGGATCCACCAGTGTCATTGCATGTGTGTTCTTTTCACAAATCACATATGGATCCACCAGAGTCATTGCATGTGTGTTCTTTCAATAAATGACAGCTAGAGTCATTGCATCTCTGTTCTTTTCATTAACCACAGCTAGAGTCATTGCATGTATATTCTTTTCACAAACCACATATGGATCCACTAGAATCATTGCATGTGTGTTATTTTCATTAACCACAACTAGAGTCATTGCATGTGTGTTCTTTTCACAAACCACATATGGATCCACAAGATTCATTGCATGTCCTGTTTTTTCACAAACCACATACGGTCCACGAGTTCATTGCATGTGTGTTCTTTTCATTAACAGCTAGAGTCATTGCATGTGTGTTCTTTTCAAAACCACATGTGGATCCACCAGTGTCATTGCATGTGTGTTCTTTTCATTAACCACATTTGGATCCACCAGTGTCATTACATGTATGTTCTTCGACAAACCACATATGGATCCCCTAGTGTCATTGCATGTGTTATTTTCATTAACCACAACTAGAGTCATTGCATGTGTGTTCTTTTCACAAACCACATATGGATGCACAAGAGTTCACTGCATGTCTGTTCTTTTCACAAACCACTTATGGATCCACCAGAGTTCATTGCATGTGTGTTCTTTTCATTAACAATAGCTAGAGTCATCGCATGTGTGTCATTTTCACAAACCACATGTGGATCCACACGTGTCATTGCATCTCTGTTCTTTTCATTAAACACGGCTAGCGTCATTGCATGTCTGTTCTTTTCACAAACCACATGGAACCACGAGTGTTATTGCATGTGTGTTCTTTTAATAAACCACAACTAGAGTCACTGGATCTCTGTTCTTTTCACGAAGCACATATGGATCCACTAGTTTCATTGCATGTGTGTTCTTTTCATTAACAATAGCTAGAGTCATTGCATGTGTGTTCTTTTAACAAACCACATGTGGATCCACCAGTTCATTGCACGTGTGTTCTTTTCATTAACCACATTTGGATCCACCAGTGTCATTGCATGTCTGTTCTTCTCACAAACCACATATGGATCCCCTAGTGTCATTGCATGTGTGTTATTTTCACAAACCACATATGTATTCACAAGAGTTCATTGCATGTCTGTTCTTTTAACAAACCACATATGGATCCACCAGGGTTCATTCCATGTGTGTTCTTTTCATTAACAATAGCTAGAGTCATTGCATGTGTGTTCTTTTCACAAACCACATGTGGATGCACCAGTGTCATTGCATGTGTGTTCTTTTCATTAACCACATATGGATCCACCAGTGTCATTGCATGTCTGTTCTTTTCATTAACCACATATGGATCCCCTAGTGTCATTGCATGTGTGTTCTTTTCATTAACCACAGCTAGAGTCATTGCATGTGTGTTATTTTCACAATCCACATATGGATCCACAAGAGTTTATTGCATGTCTATTCTTTTCACAAACCACATATGGATCCACCAGAGTTCATTGCATGTATGTTCTTTTCACAAACCACATATGGATCTACCAGTGTCATTGAAATGTGTGTTCTTTTCACAAACCACATATGGATTCCCTAGTGTCATTGCATGTGTGTTCTTTTCACAAACCACATATGGATCCACCAGAGTCATTGCATGTGTGTTTTTTCAATAAACCATACCTAGAGTCATTCCATCTATATTCTTTTCATTAACCATAGCTAGAGTCATTGCATGTGTGTTCTTTTCACAAACCACATATGGATCCACCAGAGTCATTGCATGTGTGTTCTTTTCACAAATCACATGGATCCACCAGTGTTACTACATGTGTGTTCTTTTAATAAACCACAGCTCAAATCACTAGATGTGTGTTATTGTCATAAACCACATGGATCCACAAGTGTCATTGCATGTGTGTTCTTTTCACAAACCACATGTGGATCCACCAGTGTCATTGCATGTGTGTTTTCTTTTCATGAACCACATATGGATCCATCAGTGTCATTGAATGTGTGTTCTTTACACAAACCACATATGGATCCACCAGAGTCATTGCATGTGCGTTCTTTCAATAAACCACAGCTAGATTTACTACATCTCTCTTTTTTCATTAACCACAGCTAGAGTTATTGCATGTGTGTTCTTTTCACAAACCACATATGGATCCACCAAAGTCATTGCATGTGTGTTCTTTAAATAAACCACAGCTAGAGTCATTGCATCTATGTTCTTTTCATTAACCACAGCTAGAGTCATTGCAAGTCTACACATATGGATCCACCAGAGTCATTGCAGGTGTGTTCTTTTCACAAACCACATGGAACCACCAGTGTTATTGCATGTGTGTTCTTTTAATAAACCACAGCTAGAGTCACTGGATCTCTGTTCTTTTCACAAACCACATATGGATCCACCAGTGTCATTGCATGTGTGTTCTTTTCACAAATCACATATGGATCCACCAGAGTCATTGCATGTGTGTTCTTTCAATAAATGACAGCTAGAGTCATTGCATCTCTGTTCTTTTCATTAACCACAGCTAGAGTCATTGCATGTATATTCTTTTCACAAACCACATATGGATCCACTAGAATCATTGCATGTGTGTTATTTTCATTAACCACAACTAGAGTCATTGCATGTGTGTTCTTTTCACAAACCACATATGGATCCACAAGATTCATTGCATGTCTGTTCTTTTCACAAACCACATACGGTCCACCAGAGTTCATTGCATGTGTGTTCTTTTCATTAACAACAGCTAGAGTCATTGCATGTGTGTTCTTTTCAAAAACCACATGTGGATCCACCAGTGTCATTGCATGTGTGTTCTTTTCATTAACCACATTTGGATCCACCAGTGTCATTACATGTATGTTCTTCGCACAAACCACATATGGATCCCCTAGTGTCATTGCATGTGTGTTATTTTCATTAACCACAACTAGAGTCATTGCATGTGTGTTCTTTTCACAAACCACATATGGATGCACAAGAGTTCACTGCATGTCTGTTCTTTTCACAAACCACTTATGGATCCACCAGAGTTCATTGCATGTGTGTTCTTTTCATTAACAATAGCTAGAGTCATCGCATGTGTGTCATTTTCACAAACCACATGTGGATCCACACGTGTCATTGCATCTCTGTTCTTTTCATTAAACACGGCTAGCGTCATTGCATGTCTGTTCTTTTCACAAACCACATGGAACCACGAGTGTTATTGCATGTGTGTTCTTTTAATAAACCACAACTAGAGTCACTGGATCTCTGTTCTTTTCACGAAGCACATATGGATCCACTAGTTTCATTGCATGTGTGTTCTTTTCATTAACAATAGCTAGAGTCATTGCATGTGTGTTCTTTTAACAAACCACATGTGGATCCACCAGTTCATTGCACGTGTGTTCTTTTCATTAACCACATTTGGATCCACCAGTGTCATTGCATGTCTGTTCTTCTCACAAACCACATATGGATCCCCTAGTGTCATTGCATGTGTGTTATTTTCACAAACCACATATGTATTCACAAGAGTTCATTGCATGTCTGTTCTTTTAACAAACCACATATGGATCCACCAGGGTTCATTCCATGTGTGTTCTTTTCATTAACAATAGCTAGAGTCATTGCATGTGTGTTCTTTTCACAAACCACATGTGGATGCACCAGTGTCATTGCATGTGTGTTCTTTTCATTAACCACATATGGATCCACCAGTGTCATTGCATGTCTGTTCTTTTCATTAACCACATATGGATCCCCTAGTGTCATTGCATGTGTGTTCTTTTCATTAACCACAGCTAGAGTCATTGCATGTGTGTTATTTTCACAATCCACATATGGATCCACAAGAGTTTATTGCATGTCTATTCTTTTCACAAACCACATATGGATCCACCAGAGTTCATTGCATGTATGTTCTTTTCACAAACCACATATGGATCTACCAGTGTCATTGAAATGTGTGTTCTTTTCACAAACCACATATGGATCCCCTAGTGTCACAGCATGTCTGTTCTTTTCACAAACCACATATGGATCCACCAGAGTCATTGCATGTGTGTTCTTTCTATAAACCATACCTAGAGTCATTGCATCTCTGTTCTTTTCATTAACCACAGCTAGAGTTATTGCATGTGTGTTCTTTTCACAAACCACATATGGATCCACCAGAGTCATTGCATGTGTGTTCTTTTCACAAATCACATGGATCCACCAGTGTTAGTGCATGTTGATGGCTCAGTGTTGATGTAGAGCTCATTGGGAACCCCAAGAGGAAGGTATGATGAGCACAGCAGCAAGTTTCCCTCAGTTATGAAACCAAGGTTTTATCGAACCAGTAGGAGCAAGGAAACACCCCAAAGGTGTTGCTAGCTGAGCCTTGGTGGCGCATCTGGGTGCTAGTAGCAACGTGGAGACCTGCACAACACAACCATAGAACTTTGTCCCCAACTTGCGATGAGGTTGTCAATCTCACCGGTTTTGCTAAAAACAAAGGATTAAACGTATCGAATGGAAGGAAGTAAAAGTTTGCAGAAAGTAAACACAAAGCAGTAAACAGTTTGTAGATTGTATGTAAAAGAAAGGACCGGGATCCATAGTTCACGAGAGGTGGCTCTCCTTAAGATAGATAACATGCTGGGTGAACAAATTACAGCAGGGCAATTGACAAACATCGAGAAAGCAATACATGCATATACTAATCATCTTGACTCCTTTGGAACTTGATTGGGCATTACAACATTATACATACACCGCCATCCAACTGCATCTATGACTAATAATCCACCTTCAGGTTATCATCCAACCCCTCCAAAGATTAAGTTGCAAGCAACAGATTATTGCTTTACAAGTTGCGTGTAAAGTAAACAATACGATTGTTCTATGAACAAAGGATTGTTGTTTTCTCCCTAGTAGCAACAACACATCTAGTACATTAGAGATTTCTGTCACTTCCCAGATTACTAGAGGCATGAACCCACTATCGAGCATAAATACTAACTCTCGGAGTTGCTAGCATCTACTTGGCCAAGATAGCTACTAACAACGGAAAGCATGCAAGATCACAAATAACAAAGACATGATAGAATCAATAATCAATCTGAAATAGCATCTCAATATCCATTGGATCCCCGCAAACACAACATGCAGAATTACAAATAGATGATCTTGATCATGAACGGAGCTCACAAGATCTAGACATGAAAGCACAAAGGAGGAGAACCAGCCATCTAGCTACTACATGGACCCGTAGTCTAGATATGAACTACTCACGCATCACACCGGAGGCTTGCATGATGATGAAGAAGGCCTGTGGTGAATTCTCTCTGGTGGTGCCGGGAAGAGCTTCAGATCCCTCCTGATCTAGGGATGGAGATGACGGCGGCTACAGACTCTTTCGTGGATTTTTGATCAGGTACTTAGGGTTTTCGTCCTGAGGGAAATATATAGGCGGAAGGAGAGGCCGAGGGGGTGCTGGGGTCGGCCATACCACCCCTGGCACGGGCCAGGTGGTGTGGCCGGCCCCCAGCCCTTCTCCGTCTCGTATTCTGGCATCTGATGACTTCCGGAAAAATAGGCACTTTGGCTTTTGTCCCGTCCAATTTCGAGAATATTCATTTTTTGACTTTCCTAGAACCAAAAACAGCAGAAAACAGGCAGCTGGCACTGTGGCTCTTGTTAATAGGTTAGTCCAAGAAATTATATGAAAAGTACTCCAAAGTGTGGACAAAACACAAGAAAGTGGATAAACCCAAACATGGAACATCAAAAATTATAGATACATTTGCAATGTATCAACATCCCCAAGCTTAACTCCTGCTCGTCCTCGAGTAGGTAAGTGATAAAAAAAGAATAATTTTTGAGGTGACATGCACCATCAAAGACTTGACCAAAGTATTTGTAAAACATTCAAAGCTGGGATCATAGTACTTCAATCATAACATGAAAGACAAAGTTCTAGCAATAAGACAAAGAAACTATGATGTAACATGAAAAGGCACAAACAAAAGATTCATGAATAACAATGCTTTGCAAGACGTTTGTTTGTATCACATAAAGAAAACATAGCATAATAGTATTCAGCTTGTCCCTCATAAAGTAGCAAATATAAATGCATAGGACACCTTCAAAGTTCATAAGAGTGACTAGATACAAATAGTTCAAAACAAGAAATATCAAGTTATGCATCAATCAACTAGTCTTGGGACAATGCACATAGAACTACGAATGGCCACTATGCTCTCAAAGTAGGTGCATAAAGGTAGAAGGTGGAGACTCAATATAATGTGGAAGAAAGGCCTTCATAGAAGGAAGTAGGGATTCAAGTCTCATAAAGAGCTTCCAAAAATTATGGTACTTATAGCTTTCAGCTCTCATTGCCCCTATCATAAGCATCTTGAAGTGATTAAGGTTAAAGTGAACAAACTATGGTGTACATGCTTGACGAAGTATAAGTTAGAAATCTCATGTCCCTTGTATACGAGGGCCGCTCCTCATGCTACTCAAGTTTAGTCACCGGTAAGTTCTTTTCATCGTAAGTACATGTGTATCATAGAGAACTGCCAACGGGGTACCCCTTGCCCGATGATACGGAAGAATCCCCATATCAAAATGACAAGGCAAGCAGACAACGAGCATCTCAGCAATCTTTTTATTTACCATGGGAATATGGTGCTTTCTTCTCTCTTTCCTCTTTTCACAATCTCTTTTTTTTCTCTTTTTTTCTCAATATAGGACTCTTTTTTTATAAGAAGAATGCTTCATAGACAGCTCATTATGGTTACGCTGCAGGTTTCCACCATGTCAGCATGGATTAGACCAGTGTCCCAGGCGTTTCTCTAACACATATACATAACTCCATGGACTTACAAGCTCCCCTTTCATTTCACACTGACGGCATCCATATACAAAAGAGCATGATATCAACTAGGTATAAGTACCGAGTGCAATGTTGAAAGCATTCCCCATGACAGCATGGTTCTGCTATTTCCCAACAAATAAGTGCAAGCATATACAACATAGACGACACAATGGTTCAAGTTTATTAAGGGCAAGAAAAGTAAAATGTGCCATCAAGTTCGTGAGAGCTTTAATCTCTAGTTTTCTCATAACAAGTTTAATTCGGAAGGTAAACAAAAGCATGAATATACTTGGAATAGCATAAGCTAGTAGGTAGGTTTGGTGGACTCTTTGTAATAACTTGGTTTAGGGAGTTGGATGCATGAGTGGAACTCATACTTGGTTGCAGAGGCTAGCAAAAGACTGGGAGCGACCAACTAAGAGAGCAATAATGGCCATAATCATGCAGAGCGAGAAAACATCATTGATCAAAGCATAAAGTGATACTACAAGTTGAAAACTAAAGGATCATAAAGGCTTATGGTGACTTCAGATAGTCATAACATGGTGTGAGCATGCGCCAAGTCAACCCAAATAAAGCATCAAAGGAGAATACCACTATACTATGCTTTAATATGCTAAAACAACGCATGATTCATCCAAGGCACATTAAGTAATCTCAATTGTTTATAACAAGTCATGCTATAGCAAAGAATACTAAGCATAAATCCAAAACGATATCAAGCATGGCATGACAAAGCATAGGCCACAGTAAAAAATAAGCTCTGTTTACCACATAAGCATGAGCTTTCCTACTCTTTTCCAAACCAAACCAAACTATTTGAAAACCAATGTATGAAAGAGGGGGTCCAACCACTTTATTCATCAAACTAAGCAAACAAAGAAAACCAAAAACCAAAATGAAAACAAAAAAGAAGACGCTCTAAGAACAACACAACTCTGCATGTAACAATAAAAATGAAGCGTTTGGAAGGAACCTGGGATTTTTATTGATGAAGAGGGGGATGCCTTGGGAATCCCCAAGCTTTGACGCTTGTACTTCTTGGATATTTCTTGGGGTGACACGCGTGGCATCCCCAAGCTTGAGCTTTAGTCCATCCTTCATCTCATTACACATTCCTTCCATACACCTGAAATTTTTCCTTCATATAAAACTTCACATAATCTTTATTAGCAACATTAGTGCACTCAAGATAAATAAGTCTTAAGGTTTAGTTCTAACACCAAATAAACTTCCATTAGAACACTATATACTGTAGCACTTCCCTCGAAAAGCTCAATTCCCCAAAGGAACTCAAAAAGGAACCAACGAGAAGCAAATGCAGAAAATGGCAGAAATCTGACAAAACAGACCAGCAGGTAAAGACGAATTTTTTCAAAGACCTTATGTTGCTCAAATAAAAAAGTGTTGAACTAATGAAAGTTAGATAACAACCTGGGGAATAAGCACAAAAATTCACGCCTCAAAAATACGTTCAAAGATTTTACACGAATTTTTACGGTGAAGCACAGAAATCTGTTTCGGGACAGCAACTTTCCCAATCATTACTTCTCTCTCATCAGAGGTTACTCTTGGCACAAAAAGCAAATAAAAAGGATAAGGAGAGGTTATTAATAAAGTAATAACTTCCAAGACTCATCTAAAACTTTTGGGTTACCTCCCAATAAGTACTTTTCTTTAACGCCTTTAAGTTAGGCATAAGAAGCAAGAAAAAGAATCAAGTGTTTTCAAATAAAGAAGCATTAAGACCAAATTTCTTGCCCTTACCTCTCTTACTTTTATTCTTAACCTTGGGGAAAATATGATTGTTTGGTGGAGAAGAAAGGTGCATGGTCCCCTTTCCCACATCTATTATTGCTCCAAGGAGTTCTAATAGGGACCTTCCAAGTGTAATTTGTCCTTTTCCTGCACATTAAATAACAAGATAATCAGTAGAAATCATTTTCCCAAGGATCTTTGTAAACACTCCTTCAGCTATTCCAATAGATAATATGGTAGCATTATTAGCAAGAGATATTTCTTTTCCTCCTTCAGTAAGCCCCCAAAGATTCAAAGGTTCATAAATATCTTTGGGCATAAGACAATATTTAGACATGATATCACAGCGGGCTTGAAAAGTTTCAGTATTTATCTCAATCTTTACTGTAGGGAGCCACTTTGATGGTTCAGAATTTATTGGAACATAATTATGATGCTCCCTAAGCATATTATAGCAATCCTTTAAGCTAGCAGTGCCAGTCTCAAGAGTGTTCAATCTAGCAAATATTCTTGCGAAAGAAATATCAGTTTGGCTAGGCAAGTTGTAAGTAAGGATCAATTTCTTTATAGCATTAATAGCATCATCCTCATTACATTGGAGGAAATCTCCTCCCACAACAGCATCTAAAGCATATCTATAGCAAAGAGCAATCCCAAGGTAAAAACTGCTAAGGAACAAGCTTTGAGTCATTTTAGGCTCAGTTTTTTCATGTAGATCAGAGATTCTAGACCAAGCTTCCTTAAAACTTTCCTCAATTCCTTGTTTAAAAGTGAAAATCATTTCCTCGGGTGACATAGTGATTGGAGCAAGGCTAGACATAGTGGCAACTTGAGAAAGGAACTAGTCTTTTTTGTGTTTTCAAATAAGAAAGCAAACTAGTAAAACTATATTTTTTTGTGTTTTTGATAAAGAAACAAGCAAACAAAACAAAAAAGAAACTAAGCAAAACAAAAATAACAAAGTAAAGAGATTGGTTATGAGGGACTCCCCTTGTGAAGATGTCCTTGACTCGGCAAGAAGTGCATGAAAAGTGCTTGATGGCTCAGTGTTGATGTAGAGCTCGTTGGGAACCCCAAGAGGAAGGTATGATGAGCATAGCAACAAGTTTCCCTCAGTTATGAAACAAAGGTTTAATCGAACCAGTAGAAGGAAGGAAACACCCCAAGGGTGTTGCTAGCTGAGCCTTGGCAGGGCGCACTACCGGTGCTAGTAGCAACATGGAGACCTGCACAACACAACCACAGAACTTTGTGCCCAACTTGCGATGAGGTTGTCAATCTCACCGGTTTTTCTAAAAACAAAGGATTAAACATATCGAATGGAAGTAAAAGTTTTCAGAAAGTAAACACAAAGCAGTAAACAGTTTGTAGATTGTATGTAAAAGAAAGGACCGGGATCCATAGTTCACTAGAGGTGGCTCTCCTTAAGATAGATAACATGCTGGGTGAACAAATTACAGCGGGGCAATTGACAAACATCGAGAAAGCAATACACGCGTATACTAATCATCTTGACTCCTTTGGAACTTGATTGGGCATTACAACATTATACATAGACCGCCATCCAACTGCATCTATGACTAATAATCCACCTTCAGGTTATCATCCGAACCCCCTCCAGTATTAAGTTGCAAGCAACAGATTATTGCTTTACAAATTGCATGTAAAGTAAACAATATGATTGTTCTATGAACAAAGGATTGTGGTTTTCTCCCTAGTAGCAACAACACATCTAGTACCTTAGAGATTTCTATCACTTCCCCAGATTACCAGAGGCATGAACCCGCTATCGAGCATAAATACTAACTCTTAGAGTTGCTAGCATCTACTTGGCCAATATAGCTACTAACAACGGAAAGCATGCAAGATCACAAATAACAAAGACATGATAGAATCAATAATGAATCTGAAATAGCATCTCAATATCCATCGGATCCCCGCAAACACAACATGTAGAATTACAAATAGATGATCTGGATCATGAACGGAGCTCACAAGATCTAGACATGAAAGCACAAAGGAGGAGAACCAGCCATCTAGCTACTACATGGACCCATAGTCCAGAGATGAACTACTCACGCATCACATCAGAGGCTTGCATGATGATGAAGAAGGCCTCCAGGGTGAATTCCCCTCTCCGGCAGGGTGTCGAGAAGAGCTTCAGATCCCTCCCGATCTAGGAATGGATATGACGGCGGCTACAGACTCTTTCGTGGATTTTTGATCGGGTACTTAGGGTTTTCGTACTGAGGGTAATATATAGGCGGAAGGAGAGGCCGATGGGGTGCTAGGGTCGGCCAGACCACCCACTGGCGCGGGCCAGGCCTAGCCGCGCGGCCAGGTGGTGTGGCTGGCCCCCAGCCCTTCTCCGTCTCGTATTCTGGCATGTGATGACTTCCGGAAAAATAGGCACTTTGGCTTTTGTCCCGTCCAATTCCGAGAATATTCATTTTCTGACTTTCCTGGAACCAAAAACAGCAGAAAACAGGCAGCTGGCATTGTGGCTCTTGTTAATAGGTTAGTCCAAGAAATCATATGAAAAGTAATCCAAAGTGTGGACAAAACACAAGAAAGTAGATAAAACCAAGCATGGAACATCAAAAATTATAGATACATTTGCAATGTATCACATGTGTGTTCTTTTAATAAACCACAGCTAGACTCACTGGATGTGTGTTATTGTCATAAACCACATGGATCCACAAGTGTCATTGCATGTGTGTTCTTTTCATAAACCACATGTGGATCCACCAGTGTCATTGCATGTGTGTTCTTTTCATAAACCACATGTGGATCCACCAGTGTCATTGCATGTGTGTTCTTTTCATGAACCACATATGGATCCACCAGTGTCATTGAATGTGTGTTCTTTACACAAACCACATATGGATCCACCAGAGTCATTGCATGTGCGTTCTTTCAATAAACCACAGCTAGAGTCACTGCATCTCTGTTATTTTCATTAACCACAGCTAGAGTCATTGCATGTGTGTTCTTTTCACAAACCACATATGGATCCACCAGAGTTAGTGCATGTGTGTTCTTTCAATAAACCACAGCTAGAGTCACTACATCTATGTTCTTTTCAATAACCACAGCTAGAGCCTTTGCATGTCTACACATATGGATCCATGAAAGTCATTGCATGTGTGTTCTTTTCACAAACCACATGGAACCACCAGTATTATTGCATGTGTGTTCTTTTAATAAACCACAGCTAGAGTCACTGGATCTCTGTTCTTTTCACAAACCACATATGGATCCACCAGTGTCATTGCATGTGTGTTCTTTTCACAAATCACATATGAATCCACCAGAGTCATTGCATGTGTGCTCTTTCAATAAACGACAGCTACAGTTATTGCATCTCTGTTCTTTTCATTAACCACAACTAGAGTCATTGCATGCCTGTTCTTTTCACAAACCACATATGGATTCACCAGAGTTCATTGCATGTATGTTCTTTTCACCAACCACATATGGATCCACTAGTGTCATTGAAATGTGTGTTCTTTTCACAAACCACATATGGATCCCCTAGTGTCACTTCATGTGTGTTCTTTTCACAAACCACATATGGATTCACCAGAGTCATTGCATGTGTGTTCTTTCAATAAACCATAGCTAGAGTCATTGCATCTCTATTCTTTTCATTACCCACAGCTAGAGTCATTGCATGTGTGTTATTTTCACAAACCACATATGGATCCACCAGAGTCATTGCATGTGTGTTATTTTCACAAATCATATGGATCCACCAGTGTTACTGCATGTGTGTTCTTTTAATAAACCACAGCTAGAGTCACTGAATGTGTGTTATTGTCATAAACCACATGGATCCACCAGTGTCATTGCATGTGTGTTCTTTTCACAAACCACATGTGGATCCACCTATTTCATTGCATGTGTGTTCTTTTCATGAACCACATATGGATCCACCAGTGTCATTGAATGTGTGTTCTTTACGCAAACCACATATGGATCCACCAGAGTCATTGCATGTGCGTTCTTTCAATAAACCACAGTTAGAGTCACTGCATCTCTGTTCTTTTCATTAACCACAGCTAGAGTCATTGCATGTGTGTTCTTTTCACAAACTACATATGGATCCACCAGAGTCATTGCATGTGTGTTCTTTCAATAAACAACAGCTAGAGTAATTGCATCTCTGTTCTTTTCATTAACCACAGCTAGAGTCATTGCTTGTCTATTCTTTTCACAATCCACATATAGATCTACCAGAGTCATTGCATGTGTGTTCTTTTCACAAACCACATGGAACCACCAGTGTTATTGCATGTGTGTTCTTTTAATAAACCACAGCTAGAGTCACTGGATCTCTTCTCTTTTCACAAACCACATATGGATCCACCAGTGTAATTGCATGTGTGTTATTTTCACAAATCACATATGGATCCACTAGAGTCATTGCATGTGTGTTCTTTCAATAAACGACAGCTAGAGTCATTGCATCTCTGTTCTTTTCATTAACCCTGTCTAGAGTCATTGCATGTCTGTTCTTTTCACAAGCCACATATGGGTCCACTAGAGTCATTGCATGTGTGTTCTTTTCACAAACCACATGGAACCACCAGTGTTATTGCATGTGTGTTCTTTTAATAGACCACAGCTAGAGTCACTGGATCTCTATTCTTTTCACAAACCACATATGGATCCACCAGTTTCATTGCATGTGTGTTCTTTTCATTAACAATAGCTAGAGTCATTGCATGTGTGTTCTTTTCACAATCCACATGTGGATCCACCAGTCTCATTGCATGTGTGTTCTTTTCATTAACCACATATGGATCCACTAGAGGCATTGCATGTTTGTTCTTTTCATTAACCACCTATGGATCCCCTAGTGTCATTAACCATAACTAGAGTCATTTCATGTGTGTTCTTTTCACAAACAACATATGGATCCACAAGAGTTTATTGCATGTCTGTTCTTTTCACAAACCACATATGGATCCACTAGAGTCATTGCATGTGTGTTCTTTTCACAAACCACATGGATCCACCAGTGTTATTGCATGTGTGTTCTTTTAATAAACCACAGCTAGAGTCACTAGATGTGTGTTATTGTCATAAACCACATGGATCAACCAGTGTCATTGCATGTGTGTTCTTTTCATGAACCACTGATACATTGCAAATGCATCTATAATTTTTGATGTTCCATGCTTGGTTTTATCTACTTTATTGTGTTTTGTCCACACTTTAGAGTACTTTTCATATGATTTCTTGGACTAACCTATTAACAAGAGCCACAGTGCCAGCTACCTGTTTTCTGCTGTTTTTGGTTCCAGGAAAGTCAGAAAATGAATATTCTCGGAATTAGACGGGACAAAAGCCAAAAATCCTATTTCACCAGAAGACTCCCGGAGCCAGAATATGAGACGGAGTGGGGCTGGGGCCTAGCCACACCACCTGGCCACGCTGCTAGTTCAGTGCCGGGGTGGTCCGCCACCCTGTGCACCCCCTCGGTCTCCCTCTTCGCCTATAAGATGCCTTCTGACCTAAAAACTCAGGGGTGTTCGACGTTTTTCCAGAAAGAGTTCTGCTCCGCTACCACCACCAGATTCCATAAACAGCAGACCAAACTCCGTTCCGCACCTCACCGGATGGGGAATTGGAGGAGATCATCGCCATCATCATCACCATCGCTTCTCCATCGACCATCCATGTTTCCCCCATCTATGAGTGAGTAATCCCTCGTTGTAGGCTATGGGTATGGTAGGGATTGGATGAGATCGTTCATGTAATGGCATCAAATTGTTAGGGCATGGTGCCTAGTATCTTTTATTAGTGCTATTTGACTTTGTTGCAACTTGTTATGCTTAATGCTTGTCACTAGGGCCCGGGTGCCATGATTACAGATCTGAACATGTTATTGATTCATTACGATAGTATTGTTTTTGGTCTTACCTGCAAGTTGTATACCCACGTTGTTGTCCGGAACCAATGGCCCCGAAGTGACAGAAATCGGGATAACCGGAGGGAATGGCTTTGATGTGAGGATCACATGTGTTCATGGAGTGTTAATGCTTTGCTCCGGTGCTCTATTAGAAGGAGCACCTTAATTGCCAGTAGTTCCCTTGAGGCCTCGCTGCAAACGGGCTGGCAGGACAAAAGATATTGTGCAAGTTCTCATTGCGAGCACGTATGACTATATATGGAACACATGCCTAGGATTATCTAGTACTTGGATGCTTTATCTTATTTATCTGCAATTTCCCTATGTTTTGATTGCTATGTGAATTTTCTTGTCCATGCAATGCCCGTCCATCCATCCCTATGCCTACCGCACTCGAATCCTACTGTTTACTGCTATCGTTACTGATGTCTTTACTTTACTACTGTTGTTACTTTACTATTCCTACTAAAAAACTGTTGCTACTGATAAACTACTGTGAGCAAGATTGTTTCCAGGTGCAGCTGAATTGACAACTCAGTTGTTAAGGCTTATAAATATTCTTTGGCTCCCCTTGTGTCGAATCAATAAATTGGGTTTCACTTCCCTCGAAAATACTGCGATACACCCCCTATACTTATGGGTTATCAAGACTATTTTCTGGCGCCGTTGTCGGGGAGCATAGCTTTATTTATCAAGTCCACTTGGAGTCACTATTGTTCAAGCTTAGTTTATTTCCGTGTTGTTTGCTTGTTTCTTTATCAAAAATACAAAAAAAAATAGTTCCTACTCTACTCGTTATTTTCGTTGGTCTGTTATTGTCTTGCTTTATCATGCTCTTTATCAATGGTTGGTTTCTTTGAAACTGAATCTTATTGGCAAGGTGGGTGCACGGAAGAACACAAATATTATTATAAGGAACACTGCTTGTCACAAAAAGGGAAACACTTATGGGAACAAATTGATAAATTGTATACCATTGCTATAAACGTGTGCTCTACTTATAATGTTACTTATTGCTTTGATAAATCTTGTTGCTGCAGGAGGTACAAACACATCCCTTTTCAATGTGAGTATAATGATAATGTTACCATATCTTCTTATGTTAAAAGAAATTATGACTTTTATGATGTGGAACAAATTGAAGAATTTATTGCTTGGAAGGGTGCATTTGAACTTGCTAGTTTGCTTGAAAATATTGATGATTCACCTTATAAATATGAGGTTTATGATATACTTAGATTTTTATTTGATAATTACAAGGAAGAAAATGGCTATATTCTTGAATATATTAATAGATGCTTTCCACAAATGGAAGATACTAATGCCTTGTAGGATCCTATGGAAGAAGAAATTGATGAACCTGAAATCTCATTAGATGAAAAAGAGGAAGAGAGTGATGAACAAAAGGAGAAAGAATGGATTAGCTACCCATGCCTACTTTCTAATGAGAGTAACTCTTTATCCCTTACATTATTTGATTGTCCCCCATGCTTACTAAAGGAGGATGAATGTTATGTTCCTGAGGATTCTTTTGAAAATGTTTATAATAAAGCTCTAGTGCTTGTAGATCATGAAAAGCATGCTTTATGTGATAGTTATATTGTTGAGTTTATTCATGAGGCTACTAAAAATTATTATGAGAGAGGAAAATATGGTTGTAGAAGTTTTCATGGTATTGAAACACCTCTCTATGTGCTGAAAGTTTTGAAGTTACTCTTGTTTTATCTTCCTATGCCTGTCACTTTGTTCTTTGCGAATTTATTTGAATACAAGATTCCTATGCATAGGAAGTGGGTTAGACTTAAATGTGTTTTGAATTTGCTTCTTGATGCTCTCTTTTACTTCAATTCATATTTCTTATGTGAGCATCCTCTAAAACTATCATGCCTAACTTAAAGGCGTTAAAGAAAAGTACTTATTGGTAGATAACCCAAAAGTTTTAGATGAGTCTTGGAAGTTATTACTTCAGTAATAACCGCTCCTTATTCTTTTTATTTGCTTTTTGTGCCAAGAGTAACCTCTAATGAAAGAGAAGTAATGGTTGGGAAAGTTGATGTCCCGAAACAGATTTCTGTGCTTCACCATAAACATTTGTGTAAAACCTCTGTATGTTCTTTTGAGGCATGAATTTTTGTGCTCCTACCCCAGGTTGTTATCTAACTTTCGTTAGTTCAACACTTTTTGATTTGAGCAACAGAAGGTCTTCTAAAAAAATTGTCTTTACCTGCTGGTCTGTTTTGACTGATTTCTGCCATTATTTGCATTTGCTTCTTGTTGGTTCCTCTTTGAGTTTTTTTGGGGAATTGAGATTTTTGAGGGAAGTGCTACAGTAGCTTGTGTTTTAATGGAATTTTTCTTGGTGTTAGAACTGAACCTAAAGACCTATTATCTTGAGTGCACTAATGTTGCTAATAAAGATTGTGTGGAGTTTTGTATGAAGGAAAAATTCCAGGTGTATGGGAGGAATGAGTAATGAGATGAAGGATGGACTAAAGCTCAATCTTGGGGAAGCCATGCGTGTCACCCCAAGAAAAATCCAAGAAGTACAAGCGTCAAAGCTTGGGGATGCCCAAGGCATCCCCTTCTTCATCAATAAAAAATTTCTAGGTTTCTTCCAAACACTTCATTTTTATTGTTTCATGCACAGTTGTGTTGTTCTTGGAGCGTATTCTTTTTCATTTTCGTTTTGGTTTTTCGTTTGCTTGGTTTTCTTAGTTTGCTTAATAAATTGGTTGGACCTCCTCTTTCAAGTATTGGTTTTCAAATAGTTTGGTTTGGTTTGGAAAAGAGTAGGAAAGTTCATGCTTAAGTGGTACAGAGAGCTTGTTTTTGACTATGGCCTATGCTTTGTCATGCCATGCTTGATATTGTTTTGGCTCTATGCTTAGTATTCTTTGTTGTAGCATGACTTGTTATAAATAATTGAGATTGCTTAATGTGCCTTGGATGATTCATGCGTTGTTTTAGCATATTAAAGCATAGTATAGTGGTATTCTCCTTTGATGCTTTATTTGGGTTGACTTGGCACATGCTTACACCATGTTATGACTATCCCAAGTCACCATAAGCCTTTATGATCCTTTAGTTTTCAACTTGTAATATCACTTTATGCTTTGATCAATGATGTTTTATCGCTCTGCATGATTATGGCCATTATTGCTCTCCTAGTTTGTCCCTCCCAGTCTTTTGCTAGCCTCCACAACCAAGTATGAGTTCCACTCATGCATCCAACTCCCTAAACCAAGTTATTCCAAGAGTCCACCATACCTACCTATTAGCATATGTTATTCCAAGTATATTCATGTTTTTGTTTACTTTCCAAATTAAACTTGTTATGAGAAAACTAGTGATTAAAGCTCTCATGAACTTGATGGCACACTTTACTTTTCTTGCCCTTAATAAACTTGAACCATGGTGTCGTCTATGTTGTATATGCTTGCACTTATTTGTTGGGGATTAGCAGAACCATGCTGTCATGGGGAACGCTTTCAACATTGCACTAGTACTTTGTACCTAGTTGATATCATGCTCTTTTGTCTATGGATGTCGTTGGTGTGAAATGAAAGGGGAGCTTGTAAGTCCATGGAGTTGTGTATATGTGTTAGAGAAACGCCTGGGCCGCTAGTCTAATCCATGCTGACATGGTGGAAACCTGCAGCGTAACCATAATGAGCTGTCTATGAAGCATTCTTCTTATAAAAAAAGAGTCCGATATTGAGAAAAAAAGAGAGAAAAAGAGAGATACATGAAAAGAGGAAAGAGAGAAAAAAGCACCATATTCCCATGGTAAATAAGAAGATTGCTGAGATGCTCGTTGTCTGCTTGCCTTGTCATTTTGATATGGGGATTCTTCCGTATCATCGGGCAAGGGGTACCCCATTGGCGGTTCTCTATGATACACTTGTACTTACAATGACAAGAACTTACCGGTGACTAAACTTGAGTAGCATGAGGAGCGGCCCTCGTATTCAAGGGACATGAGATTTCTAACTTATACTTCGTCAAGCATATACACCATAGTTTGTTCACTTTAACCTTAATCACTTCAAGATGCTTATGATAGGGGCAATGAGAGCTGAAAGCTATTAAGTACCATAATTTTTGGAAGCTCTTTATGAGACTTGAATCCCTACTTCCTTCTATGAAGGCCTTTCTTCCACTTATATATATTGAGTCTCCACCTTCTATCTTTATGCACCTGCTTTGAGAGCACAGTGGCCATTCTTAGTTCTATGTGCATTGTCCCAAGACTAGTTGATTGATGCATAACTTGATATTGCTTGTTTTAAACTATTTGTATCTAGTCACTCTTATGAACTTTGAAGGTGTCCTATGCATTTATATTTGCTATTCTATGAGGGATAAGCTGAATGCCATTATGCTATGTTTTCTTTATGTGAAACAAACAAACGTCTTGCAAAGTATTGTTATTCATGAATCTTTTGTTTGTGCCTTTTCATGTTGCAACATAGTTTCTTTGTCTTCTTGCTAGAACTTTGTCTTTCATGTTATGATTGAAGTACTATGATCCCAGCTTTAAATGTTTTACAAATATTTTGATCAAGTTTATGATGGTGCATGTCACCTCAAAAATTATTCTTTATTTTTATCACTTACCTACTCGAGGACGAGCAGGAGTTAAGCATGGGGATGTTGATACATTGCAAATGTATCTATAATTTTTGATGTTTCATGCTTGGTTTTATCTACTTTCTTGTGTTTTGTCCACACTTTGGAGTACTTTTCATATGATTTCTTGGACTAACCTATTAACAAGAGCCACAGTGCCAGCTGCCTGTTTTATGCTATTTTTGGTTCCAGGAAAGTCAGAAAATGAATATTCTCGGAATTGGACGGGACAAAAGCCAAAAATCCTATTTCACCAGAAGACTCCCGGAGCCAGAATATGAGACGGAGTGGGGCTGGGGCCCAGCCACACCACCTGGCCGTGCGGGCTGGGCCTGGCCGCGCCAGGGGGTGGTCTGGCCACCCCTAGACACCCCCTCGGTCTCCCTCTTCGCCTATAAGATGCCTTCTAACCTAAAAACTCAGGAGGGTTTGACGTTTTTCCAGAAAGAGTTCCGCTCCGCCGCCACCACCAGATTCCACGAAACAGCACCAGAAACTCCGTTCTGGCACCCTGTCGGGACGAGGAATTGGAGGAGATCGTCGCCATCATCATCACCATTGCTTCTCCATCGACCATCCATGTTTCCCCCATCTATGAGTGAGTAATCCCCTGTTGTAGGCTATGGGGATGGTAGGGATTGGATGAGATCGTTCATGTAATGGCATCAAATTGTTAGGGCATGGTGCCTAGTATATTTTATTAGTGCTATTTGACTTTGTTGCAACTTGTTATGCTTAATGCTTATCACTAGGGCCCGAGTGCCATGATTTCAGATCTGAACATGTTATTGATTCATTATGATAGTATTGTTTTTGGTCTTACCTGCAAGTTGTATACACACGTTGTTGTCTGGAACCAATGGCCCCGAAGTGACAGAAATCGGGATAACCGGAGGGAATGGCTTTGATGTGAGCATCACATGTGTTCATGGAGTGTTAATTCTTTGCTCTCGTGCTCTATTAAAAGGAGCACCTTAATTGCCAGTAGTTCCCTTGAGGCCCCGTTGCAAACGGGCTGGCAGGACAAAAGATGTTGTGCAAGTTCTCATTGCGAGCACGTATGACTATATATGGAACACATGCCTAGGATTATCTAGTACTTGGACGCTTTATCTTATTTATCTGCAATTGCCCTATGTTCTGATTGCTATGTGAATTGTCTTGTCCATGCAACGCCCGTCCATCCATCCCTATGCCTACCGCACTCGAATCTTACTGTTTACTGCTATTGTTACTGCTGTCTTTACTTTACTACTGTTGTTACTTAACTATTCCTACTACAAAACTGTTGCTACTGATCAACTGTAGTGATCAAGATTGTTTCCAGGTGCAGCTGAATTGACAACTCAGTTGTTAAGGCTTATAAATATTCTTTGGCTCCCCTTGTGTCGAATCAATAAATTGGGTTTCACTTCCCTCAAAAATACTGCGATACACCCGCTATACTTGTGGGTCATCAACCACATATGGATCCACCAGTGTCATTGAATGTGTGTTCTTTTCACAAACCAGATATGGATCCACCAAAGTCATTGCATGTGTGTTCTTTCAATAAACCACAGCTAGAGTCATTGAATTTCTATTCTTTTCATTAACCACAACTAGAGTCATTGCATGTGTGTTCTTTTCACAAACCACATATGGATCCACCAGACTAATTGCATGTGTGTTCTTTAAATAAACCACAACTAGAGTCATTGCATCTCAGTTTTTTTCATTAACCACATCTAGAGTCATTGCATGTCTGTTCTTTTCACAAACCACATATGGATCCACCAGAGTCATTGCATGTGTGTTCTTTTCACAAACCACATTAAACCACCAGTGTTATTGCATGTGTGTTCTTTTAATAAACCACAGCTAGAGTCACTAGATCTCTATTATTTTCACAAACCACATATGGATCCACTAGAGTCATTGCATGTCTATTCTTTTCACAAATCACATATGGATCTACCAGAGTCATTGCATGTGTGTTCTTTTAATAAACGACAGCTAGAGTCATTGCATCTCTGTTCTTTTCATTAACCTTAGCTAGAGTCATTGCATGTCTGTTCTTTTCACAAACCACATATGGATCCACTAGAGTCATTGTGTGTGTGTGTTCTTTTCACAAACCACATGGAACCACCAGTGTTATTGCATGTGTGTTTGATACGTTGCTAACGTATCCATAATTTTTGATGTTCCATGCTTGGTTTTATCTACTTTCTTATGTTTTGTCCACACTTTGGAGTACTTTTAATATGATTTCTTGGACTAACCTATTAACAAGAGCCATAGTGCCAGCTGCCTGTTTTCTGTTGTTTTTGGTTCTAGGAAAGTTAGAAAATGAATATTCTCAGAATTGGACGGGACAAAAGCCAAAGTCAGTTTTTCACCGAGGGACACCCGGAGCCAGAATACGAGACGGAGAGGGGCTAGGGCCCGGCCACACCACCTGGCTGCATGGCCAGGCCTGACCCGTGCCAGGGGGTGGTCTGGCCGCCCCAGGCACCCTCTCCTTCCACCTATAAGATGCCTCCGATCAAGAAAAACTAGGTACCCAATCAAAATTCCACGAAAGAATCTTTAGCCGCCGTCATCTCCATCCCTAGATCGGGAGGGATCTGAAGCTCTTCCCGGCACCCTGTCGGAGAGGGGAATTCACCCTGGAGGCCTTCTTCATCATCATGTCCTCCGGTGTGATGCGTGAGTAGTTCATCTCTGGACTATGGGTCCATGTAGTAGCTAGATGGCTGGTTCTCCTCCTTTGTGCTATCATGTTTAGATCTTGTGAGCTCCGTTCATGATCAAGATCATCTATTTGTAATTCATACATGTTGTGTTTGCGGGGATCTGATGGATATTGAGATGCTATTTCAGATTGATTATTGATTCTATCATGTCTTTGTTATTTTTGATCTTGCATGCTTTCCGTTGTTAGTAGCTATCTTGGCCAAGTAGATCCTAGCAACTCCAAGAGTTAGTATTTATGCTCAATAGTGGGTTCATGCCTCTAGTAATCTGGGGAAGTGACAGAAATCTCTAAGGTACTAGATGTGATGTTGCTACTAGGGAGAAAACAACAATCCTTTGTTCATAGAACAATCGTATTGTTTACCTTACACGCAATTTGTAATGCAGTTATCCGTTGCTTGCAACTTAATACTAGAGGGGGTTCGGATGATAACCTGAAGGTGGATTATTAGTCATAGATGCAGTTGGATGGCGGTCTATGTATAATGTTGTGATGCCCAATCAAATCTCAAAGGAGTCAAGATGAGTAGTATATGCTTGTATACTTTCTCGATGTTTGTCAATTGCCCCGTAGTAATTTGTTCACCCAACATGTCATCTATCTTAAGGAGAGCCACCTCTAGTGAACTATGGACCCGGTCCTTTTCTTTTACCATCAATCTACAATCAACTGTTTACTGCTTTGTGTTTACTTTCTGCAAACTATTACTTTCTTCCACTCGATACGTTTAATCCTTTGTTTTCAGCAAAACCGGTGAGATTGACAACCTCATCGCAAGTTGGGGCAGAGTTCTGTGGTTATGTTGTGCAGGTCTCCACGTTGCTGCTGGCACCGGTAGTGCGGCCTGCCAAAGTTTAGCTAGCTACACCTTTGGGTTGTTTCCTTGCTCCTACTGGATTGATAACCTTGGTTTCATAACTCAAGGAAAACTTGTTGTTATGCTCATCATACCTTCCTCTTGGGGTTCCCCAATGAGCTCGATATATTTTGGGCCATCAAGCTCTTTTTCTGGCGCTGTTGCCGGGGAGTCAAGGAGTTCACAAGGGGAGTCCCTCATAACCAATCTCTTTACTTTGTTATTTTTGTTTTGCTTAGTTTATTTCTGCTTTGTTTGCTTGTTTCTTTATCAAAAATACAAAAAAATTAGTTCCTACTATAGTTGTTATTTTCGTTGGTCTGTTATTGTCTTGCTTTATCATGCTTTCTATCAATGGTTGGTTTCTTTGAAACTGAATCTTATTGGCAAGGTGGGTTCACGGAAGAACAAAAATATTATTATAAGGAATACCGCTTGTCACAAAAGGGAAACACTTATGGGAACAAATTGATAAATAATATACCATTGCTATAAACATGTGCTCTACTTATAAGGTTACTTATTGCTTTGATAAATCTTGTTTTTGTAGGAGGTATAAACACCTCCCTTTTTAATGTGAGTATAATGATAATGTTACCATATCTTCTTATGTTAAAGGGAATTATGACTTTTATGATGTGGAACAAATTGAAGAATTTATTGCTTGGAAGGGAGCATTTGAACTTGCTAGTTTGCTTGAAAATACTGATGATTCACCTTATAAATATGAGGTTTATGATATACTTAAATTTTGCTTCGATAATTACAAGGTAGAAAATGGCTATATTCTTGAATATCTTAATAGATGCTCTCCACCAATGGAAGAGACTAATGCCTTGCAGGAGCCTATGGAAGAAGAAATTGCTGAAACTAGAAGCTCATTGGATGAAAAAGAGGAGGAGAGTGATGATCAAGAGGAGGAAGAATGGATCTACCCATCCCTACCTTCTAATGAGAGTAACTCTTTACCCCTTACATTATTTGATTGTCCCCCATGCTTACCAAAGGAGGACGAATGTCATGTTCCTGAGGATTCTTTTGAAAATGTTTATAATAAAGCTCTAGTGTTTGTGGATCATGAAAAGCATGCTTTATGTGATAGTTATATTGTTGAGTTCATTCATAAGGCTACTGAAAATTACTATGAGAGAGGAAAATATGGTTGTAAAAGTTTTCATGGTACTGAAACACCTCTCTATTTGCTAAAAGTTTTAACGTTGCTCTCGTTTTGTCTTCCTATTACTGTCACTTTGTTCTTTGTGAATTTATTTGCATATAAGATTCCTATGCATAGGAAGTGGGTTAGACTTAAATGTGTTTTGAATTTGCTTCTTGATGCTCTCTTTTACTTCAATTCATATTTCTTATGCGAGCATCATCAAAATTATTATGCCTAACTTAAAGGCGTTAAAGAAAATTACTTATTGGGAGATAACCCAAAAGTTTTAGATGAGTCTTGGAAGTTATTACTTCAGTAATAATCGCTCCTTATCCTTTTTATTTGCTTGTTGTGCCAAGACTAACCTCTAATGAGAGAGAATTAATGATTGGGAAAGTTGGTGTCCCGAAACAGATTTCTGTGCTTCACCGTAAAAATTCGTATAAAATATCTGTACATCCTTTTGAGGCGTAAATTTTTGTGCTTCTGCCCCAGGTTGTTATCTAACTTTCGTTAGTTCAATACTTTTAGATTTGATCAACATAAGGTCTTCGAAAAAATTCGTCTTTACCTGCTGGTCTGTTTTGACAGATTTCTGCCATTTTCTGCATTTGCTTCTCATTGGTTCCTTTTTGAGTTTTTTTGGGAAATTGATCTTTTTGAGGAAAGTACTACAGTAGCTTGTGTTTTAATGGAATTTTTATTGGTGTTAGAACTGAACCTAAAGACCTATTATCTTGAGTGCACTAATGTTGCTAATAAAGATTGTGTGAAGTTTTGTATGAAGGAAAAATTTCAGGTGTATGGAAGGAATGAGTAATGAGATGAAGGATGGACTAAATCTCAAGCTTGGGGATGCCACGCGTGTCACCCCAAGAAATATCCAAGAAGTACAAGCGTCAAAGCTTGGGGATGCCCAAGGCATCCCCTTTTCATCAATAAAAATCCCAGGTTTCTTCTAAACGCTTCATTTTTATTGTTTCATGCACAGTTGTGTTGTTCTTGGAGGGTCTTCTTTTTCATTTTTGTTTTGGTTTTTTGTTTGCTTTGTTTTCTTAGTTTGCTGAATAAATTGGTTGGACCCCCTCTTTCATACATTGGTTTTCAAATAGTTTGGTTTGGATTGGAATAGAGTAGGAAAGTTCATGCTTAAGTGGTAAAGAGAGCTTGTTTTTGACTGTGGCCCATGCTTTGTCATGCCATGCTCGATATTGTTTTGGCTTTATGCTTAGTATCCTTTGATGTAGCATGACTTGTTACAAATAATTGATATTGCTTAATGTGCCTTGGAAGAATCATGCGTTGTTTTAGCATATTAAAGCATACTATTGTGGTATTCTCCTTTGATGCTTTATTTGGGTTGACTTGGCACATGGTCACACCATGTTATGACTATCCCAAGTCACCATAGCCTTTATGATCCTTTAGTTTTCAACTTGTAGTATCACTTTATGCTTTGATCAATGATGTTTTGTCGCTCTGCATGATTATGGCCATTATTGCTCTCTTAGTTGGTCGCTCCCAGTCTTTTGCTAGCCTCCGCAACCAAGTATGAGTTCCACTCATGCATCTGATACATTGCAAATGTATCTATAATTTTTGATGTTCCATGCTTGGTTTTATCTACTTTCTTATGTTTTGTTCCAACTTTGGAGTACTTTTTATACACTTTCTGGGACTAACCTATTAACAAGATGCAACAGTGCCAGTTGCCTGTTTTCTGCTATTTTTGGTTCCAGAAAGTCAGAAAATGAATATTCTTGGAATTGGACCGGACAAAAGCCAAAGTCGATATTTTACCGGGAGACTCACGGAGCCATAAGACGAGATGGAGAGGGGCCAGGGGCTGGCCACACCACCTGGTGGCGCGGGCCAGGCCAAGCCACGCAAGGGGTGGTGTGGGACCCTCTGGCACCCCTCGGTCTCCCCTCTCGCCTATAAGAGCCTTGCGATGCATAAACCCTAAGTCGTCAATCATAAATCCACGAAAAGTTCTGCAGCGCCGCCGCCACCGAAGGGGAGATTCGGGGATAGAAAGTCTCTGTTCTAGCACCCTGCCGGGACGGGTAAGTGCCCCCGGAGCCATCTCCATAGATCTCCACCACCATCTCCATTGCCGTTGCTGATTCCCATGATAAGGAGGGAGTAGTTCTCTCTCGAGGCTAAGGGTTCTACCGGTAGCTATGTGTTCATCTCTCTCTCTATGCATGATCATATTGTGATCATGAGCTTTGTAATCAAGTAGATCTACCTTGCTACTCAAGTGCTTTAATAGATCTCTGCTCTCCCCATGTGTGTGAAAGTGACAGCGTGCACGCCATGGTGGCACTTAGGCTAGAGATTACAAATACTTGTTATGAGTTATATTTGGAGTTGGATGTCTTTATGAAATTTTGGTGTTTGTTGGAACCATCTAGTACTCAAGGTGACAGTGTGGGGTTATCTAGATGTGGAAAGCAAACTTTGAGGTGTGCTGTTATAGCCCTATCATCGATTAGAGTGTCCAACCGGAGAGTAGTTAAGAGTAGTATCATGAAGAGAAGATATTTATATAAGAGTGTTCACTAGCGAAAGTATGATCCCTACGCCTTGTTTCTAAGCATTGAAACATCGTTTGCAACTAGATCTGTTACATGTTTGCTTGCTTCCATCTTTATTTCAGTTTGCCTTTAATCTCTTCCACGCCATCAAGCTATTTTCTAGCACCTTTACCACTTATAATTATCCATACCACTTGTATTTCACTATCTCTTCGTCGAACTAGTGCACCTATACACCTGACAAGTGTATTGGGTGTGTTGGGGACACAAGAGACTTCTTGTATCTTGATTGCAGGGTTGCTTGAGAGGGGATACCTTTGACCACTTCCTCCCTGAGTTCGATAAACCTTGGGTGATCCACTTAAGGGAAAACTTGTTGCTGTTCTACAAACCTCTGCACTTGGAGGCCCAACAACTGTCTACAAGAATAAAAGTGCGTAGACATCAAGCTATTTTATAGCGCCGTTGGCGGAGAGGTAAGGTAAAAGGTATTCACACTGGAGGATTAAAGAAGAAGAACGTCCCATGGCAAACGCCTATTTTCTGGCGCCGTTGCTAGGGAGGTAAGGTAAAAGGTACTCACATCCTCTGGTGTTAGCGATCGAAGTTATTTCCTTAAGATTCTGCAATTTTGTCTTTTTGTTTCTTGTTTTCACTAGTTAGGCTTAATGGAAAACAACAACAAAATTAGAGAGCTTTATAGTATTTATCTTGAGTTAGGACATGAAGTGTTCGAAGAGAAAATTAAAAAACCTATGGAAATTTATTTGCATGCTAATAGCAATGTTGTTAGTATGAATTCTTTGGACACCATTATTGCTAATGCTATGGAAAAGTCTAAGCTTGGGGAAGCTAGTTTTTATGAAAATGATCTTTTTAGTTCCCCAGCTTTGGAAGATAGCTATTCTATTGCTTATGATGATACCAAACCTCCAATATATGATGATTACAATGATGAATATGATATTTTCAGTCCACCTACTATTGAGGAGAAAACTAATGATTACAATATGCCTCCTATATTTCATGATTATGGTGATGAGAATAATAATGATAGCTATTTTGTTGAATTTGCTCCCACCACAATTAATAAGAATGACTATGCTTATGTGGAGAGTAATAATCATTTTATGCATGTGGATCATGATAAGAATGTTTGTGATAGTTATATTGTTAATTTTATTCATGATGCTACTGAAAGTTATTATGAGAGAGGGAAACATGGTTTTATGTATCTCAACAATATTAAGTTTCCCCTCTTTATGAAATTTTTGAAGTTGCACTTGCTTTGCTTTACTATGCTTGTTGCTTTGTGCTTTCATGACTTGTTTATTTACAAGATTCATATGCATAGGAAGTGGGTTAGACTTAAATGTGCTTTGAATTTGCTTCTTAATGCTCTCTTTTACTTGAATTCATATTTCTTATGTGAGCATCATCAAAATTATTATGCCTAACTTAAAGGCGTTAAAGAAAATTACTTATTGGAAGATAACCCAAAAGTTTTAGGTGAGTCTTGGAAGTTATTACTTTAGTAATAACCGGTCCTTATCCTTTTTATTTGCTTTTTGTGCCAAGAGTAACCTCTAATGAGAGAGAAGTAATGCTTGGGAAAGTTGCTGTCCCGAAACAGATTTCTATGCTTCACCATAAAAATTCGTGTAAAATCTTTGTACGTCCTTTTGAGGCGTGAATTTTTGTGCTTCTGTCCCAGGTTGTTATCTAAATTTCGTTAGTTCAACACTTTTTGATTTGAGCAACATAAGGTCTTCGAAAAAATTCGTCTTTACCTGCTGGTCTGTTTTGACAGATTTCTGCCATTTTCTGCATTTGCTTCTTGTTGGTTCCTTTTTGAGTTTTTTTGGGAAATTGAGCTTTTTGAGGGAAGTGCTACAGTAGCTTGGGTTTTAATGGAATTTTTATTGGTGTTAGAACTGAACCTAAAGACTTATTATCTTGAGTGCACTAATGTTGCTAATAAAGATTGTGTGAAGTTTTGTATGAAAGAAAAATTTCAGGTGTATGGAAGGAATGAGTAATGAGATGAAGAATGGACTAAATCTCAAGCTTAGGAATGCCACGCGTGTCACCCCAAGAAATATCCAATAAGTACAAGCGTTAAAGCTTGGGAATGCCCAAGGCATCCCCCTCTTCATCAATAAAAATCCCAGGTTTCTTCCAAACGCTTCATTTTTATTGTTTCATGCACAGTTGTGTTGTTCTTGGAGCATCTTCTTTTTTGTTTTCGTTATGGTTTTTCGTTTTCTTGGTTTTATTAGTTTGCTGAATAAATTGGTTGGACCCCCTCTTTCATACATTGGTTTTCAAATAGTTTGGTTTGGTTTGGAAAAGAGTAGGAAAGCTCGTGCTTATGTGGTAAAAAGAACTTGTTTTTGACTGTGTCCTATGCTTTGTCATGCCATGCTTGATATTGTTTTGGCTTTATGCTTAGTATTCTTTGTTGTAGCATGACTTGTTATAAACAATTGAGATTGCTTAATGTGCCTTGGAAGAATCATGCGTTGTTTTAGCATATTAAAGCATACTATTGTGGTATTCTCCTTTGATGCTTTATTTGAGTTGACTTGGCGCAAGCTCACACCATGTTATGACTATCCCAAGTCACCATAGCCTTTATGATCCTTTAGTTTTCAACTTGTAGTATCACTTTATGCTTTGATCAATGATGTTTTGTCGCTCTGCATGATTATGGCCATTATTGCTCTCTTAGTTTGTCGCTCCCAGTCTTTTGCTAGCCTCCACAACCAAGTATGAGTTACACTCATGCATCCAACTCCCTAAACCAAGTTATTTCAAAGAGTCCACCATACCTACCTACTAGCTTATGCTATTCCAAGTATATTCATGTTTCTGTTTACCTTCCGAATTAAACTTGTTATGAGAAAACTAGTGATTAAAGCTCTCACGAACTTGATGGCACACTTTACTTTTCTTGCCCTTAATAAACTTGAACCATTGTGTCATCTATGTTGTATATGCTTGCACATATTTGTTGGGGATTAGCAGAACCATGCTGTCATGGGGAACGCTTTCAACATTGCACTTGTACTTTGTACCTAGTTGATATCATGCTCTTTTGTATATGGATGTCGTCGGTGTGAAATGAAAGGGGAGCTTGTAAGTCCATGGAGTTATGTATATGTGTTAAAGAAACGCCTAGGCCGCTAGTCTAATCCATGCCGTCTTGGTGGAAACCTGTAGCGTAACCATAATGAGCTATCTATGAAGCATTCTTCTTATAAAAAAAGAGTCAGATATTGAGAAAAAAAGAGAAAAAGGAAAAAATATGAGAAAAGAGGAAAGAGAGAAAAAAGCACCATATTCCCATGGTAAATAAGAAGATTGCTGAGATGCTTGTTGTCTGCTTGCCTTGTCATTTTGATATGGGGATTCTTCCGTATCATCGGGCAAGGGGTACCCCGTTGGCGATTCTCTATGATACACATGTACTTACGATGACAAGAACTTACCAGTGACTAAACTTTAGTAGCATGAGGAGCGGCCCTCGTATTCAAGGGACATGAGATTTCCAACTTATACTTTGTCAAGCATATACTCCATAGTTTGTTCACTTTAACCTTAATCACTTCAAGATGCTTATGATAGGGGCAATGAGAGCTGAAAGCTAATAAGTACCATAATTTTTGGAAGCTCTTTATGAGACTTGAATCCCTGCTTCCTTCTATGAAGGCCTTTCTTCCACTTATATATTGAGTCTCCACCTTCTATCTTTATGCACCTACTTTGAGAGCATAGTGGCCATTCTTAGTTCTATGTGCATTGTCCCAAGACTTGTTGATTGATGCATACCTTGATATTGCTTGTTTTAAACTATTTGTATCTAGTCACTCTTATAAAACATTGAAGGTGTCCTATGCATTTATGTTTGCTACTCTATGAGGGACAAGCTGAATGCCACTATGCTATGTTTTCTTTATGTGAAACAAACAAACGTCTTGCAAAGCATTGTTATTCATGAATCTTTTATTTGTGCCTTTTCATGTTGCAACATAGTTTCTTTGTCTTATTGCTAGAACTTTGTCTTTCATGTTATGATTGAAGTACTATGATCCTAGCTTCGAATGTTCTACAAATACTTTGATCAAGTTTATGATGGTGCATGTCACCTCAAAAATTATTCTTTCTTTTTATCACTTACCTACTCGAGGATGAGCAGGAGTTAAGCTTGGGGATCTTGATACATTGCAAATGTATCTATAATTTTTGATGTTCCATGCTTGGTTTTATCTACTTTCTTATGTTTTGTTCCAACTTTGGAGTACTTTTTATACACTTTCTAGGACTAACCTATTAACAAGATGCCACAGTGCTAGTTGCATGTTTTCTGCTGTTTTTGGTTCCAGAAAGTCAGAAAATGAATATTCTCGGAATTGGACCAGACAAAAGCCAAAGTTGATATTTTACTGGAAGACTCACGGAGCCAGAAGATAAGACGGAGATGGGCCAGGGGCTAGCCACACCACCTGGTGGCGCGGACCAGGCCAGGCCGCGCCAGGGGGTGGTGTGGGCCCCTCCGGCACCCCTTGGTCTCCCCTCTAGCCTATAAGAGCCTCCTGATGCATAAACCCTAAGTCGTCAATCAGAAATCCACGAAAAGTGCCGCAGCGCCGCCGCCACCGAAGGGGAGATTCGGGGGACAAAAAGTCTCTGTTCCGGCACCCTGCCGGGACGGGGAAGTGCCCCCGGAGCCATCTCCATAGATCTCCACCACCATATCCATCGTCGTTGCTGATTCCCATGATGAGGAGGGAGTAGTTCTCTCTCGAGGCTAAGGGTTCTACCGGTAGCTATGTGTTCATCTCTCTCTATGCATGATCATATTATGATCATGAGCTTTGTAATCAAGTAGATTTACCTTGCTACTCAAGTGTTTTAATAGATCTCTGCTCTCCCCATGTGTGTGAAAGTGACAACGTGCACACCATGGTGGCACTTAGGCTAGAGATTACAAATACTTGTTATGAGTTATATTTGGAGTTGGATGTCTTTATGAAATTGTGGTGTTTGTTGGAACCATCTAGTACTCAAGGTGACAGTGTGGGGTTATCTAGATGTGGAAAGCAAACTTTGAGGTGTGTTGTTATAGCCCTACCATCGATTAGAGTGTCCAACCGGAGAGTAGTTAAGAGAAGTATCATGAAGAGAAGATATTTATATGAGAGTGTTCACTTGCGAAAGTATGATCCCTAGGCCTTGTTTCTAAGCATTGAAACACCATTTGCAACTAGATCTATTACATGTTTGCTTGCTTCCATCTTTATTTCAGTTTGCCTTTAATCTCTTCCATGCCATCAAGCTATTTTCTAGCACCGTTACCACTTATAATTATCCATACCACTTGTATTTTCACTATCTCTTCATCGAACTAGTGCACCTATACACCTGACAAGTGTATTGGGTGTGTTGGGGACACAAGAGACTTCTTGTATCTTGATTGCAGGGTTGCTTGAGAGGGGATACCTTTGACCACTTCCTCCCTGAGTTCGATAAACCTTGGGTGATCCACTTAAGGGAAAACTTGCTGTTGTTCTACAAATCTCTGCACTTGGAGGCCCAACAACTGTCTACAAGTATAGAAGTGCGTAGACATCAGCATCCAACTCCTAAAACCAAGTTATTCCAAAGAGTCCACCATACCTACCTATTAGCATTTGTTATTCCAAGTATATTCATGTTTTTGTCTACCTTCCAAATTAAACTTGTTATGTGAAAATTAGTGATTAAAGCTCTCACGAACTTGATGGCACACTTTACTTTTCTTGCACTTAATAAACTTGAACCATTGGGTCCATCTTTGTTGCGTATATGCTTGCGCTTTATAAGTTGAAGTTAGCGGAACCATGTATCATGGGGAATGATTTCAACATTGCACCTGTACTTTCTACCTTGTTGATATCATGTTCTTTTGCTTATGGATCTCGGCGGTGTGAAATAAAAGGGGAACTTGTAAGATCATGGAGTTCATATTTGTGTTAGAGAAACGCCTAGGCTGCTAGCCTAAGCCATGCCTAATCATGGTGGAAACTTGCAGCATAACCATAATGAGCACTCTATGAAGCATCCTCAATAAAAACCTATGCAAATAGCAAATAAAAAGATCGCTGAGATGCTCATTGTCTGCTTGCCTTGTCATTTTGATTATGGGATAGCTCCTGTATCATGTGCAAGGGGTACCCCGTTGGCGGTTCTCTATGATACATATGTACTTACAATGACAAGAGCTTACTTGTGACTAAAGTTGAGTAGCATGAGGTTAGGTCTTTGTAAGTAAGGGGCATGAGATTTTGGCTTATAACTTGTCAAGCATATCCTCTTAGTTGTGTCACTTTAACCTTAATCACCTTGAATATGCTTATGATAGGGGCAATGAGAGCTGAAAGCTAATAAGTACCATAATTTTTGGAAGCTCTTTATGAGACTTGAATCCCTACTTCCTTCTAGGAAGGCCCTTTCTTTTACTTTTTTGTTGAGTCTCCACTTTCTATCTTTATGCACCTACTTTGAGAGCATAGTGGCCATTCTTAGTTCTATGTTCATTGTCCCAAGACTTGTTGATTGATGCATAGCTTTGATATTGCTTGTTTTAAACTATTTGTATCTAGTCACTCTTATGAACTTTGAAGGTGTGCTATGCATTTATGTTTGCTACCCTATGAGGGACAAGTTGAATGCCACTATGCTATGTTTTCTTTATGTGAAACAAACAAACGTCTTGCAAAGCATTGTTATTCATGAATCTTTTGTTTATGCCTTTTCATGTTGCAACATAGTTGCTTTGCCTTATTGTTAGAACTTTGTCTTTCATGTTATGATTGAAGTATTATGATCCCACCTATCAATGTTTTACAAATACTTTGATCAAGTTTATGATGGTGCATGTCACCTCAAAAATTATTCTTTCTTTTTATCACTTACCTACTCGAGGACGAGCAGGAATTAAGCTTGGGGATGTTGATACATTGCTAACGTATCCATAATTTTTGATGTTCCATGCTTGGTTTTATCTACTTTCTTATGTTTTGTCCACACTTTGGAGTACTTTTCATATGATTTCTTGGACTAACCTATTAACAAGAGTCACAGTACAGTACTGTTTTCTGCTGTTTTTGGTTCCAGGAAAGTCAAAAAATGAATATTCTCGGAATTGGACGGGACAAAAGCCAAAGTCAGTTTTTCACCGAGGGACACCCGGAGCTAGAATACGAGACGGAGAGGGGTTGGGGCCCGGCCACACCACCTGGCCGTGCGGCCAGGCCTGGCCCACGCCAGGGGGTGGTCTGGCCGCCCCAGGCACCCCCTCGGCCTCTCCTTCCGCCTATAAGATGCCTCTGATATAGAAACCCTATGTACCCGATCAAAATTCCACGAAAGAGTCTGTAGCCGCGGTCATCTCCATTCCTAGATCGGGAGGGATCTGAAGCTCATCCCGGCACCCTGCCGGAGAGGGGAATTCACCCTGGAGGCCTTCTTCATCATCATGCAAGCCTCCGGTGTGATGTGTGAGTAGTTCATCTCTAGACTACGGGTCCATGTAGTAGCTAGATGGCTGTTTCTCCTCCTTTGTGCTATCATGTTTAGATCTTGTGAGCTCCGTTCATGATCAAGATCATCTATTTGTAATTCATACATGTTGTGTTTGCGGGGATCCGATGGATATTGAGATGCTATTTCAGATTGATTATTGATTCTATCATGTCTTTGTTATTTGTGATCTTACATGCTTTCCGTTGTTAGTAGCTATCTTGGCCAAGTAGATGCTAGCAACTCCAAGAGTTAGTATTTATGCTCGATAGTAGGTTCATGCCTCTGGTAATCTGGGGAAGTAACATAAATCTCTAAGGTACTAGATGTGATGTTGCTACTAGGGAGAAAACAACAAACCTTTGTTCATAGAACAATCGTATTGTTTACTTTACACACAATTCGTAATGCAATTATCCGTTGCTTGCAACTTAATACTAGAGGGGGTTCGGATGATAACCTGAAGGTGGATTATTAGTCATAGATGCAGTTGGATGGTGGTGTATGTATAATGTTGTAATGCCCAATCGAATCTCAAAGGAGTCAAGATGAGTAGTATATGCTTGTATGCTTTCTCGATGTTTGTCAATTGCCCCGCTGTAATTTGTTCACCCAACATGTCATCTATCTTAAGGAGAGCCACCTCTAGTGAACTATGGACCTCGGTCCTTTCTTTTACCATCAATCTACAATCAACTGTTTACTGCTTCAAACTATTACTTTCTTCCACTCGATACATTTAATCCTTTGTTTTCAGTAAAACTGGTGAGATTGACAACCTCATCGCAAGTTGGGGGTAGAGTTTTGTGGTTGTGTTGTGCAGGTCTCCATGTTGCTGTTGGCACCAGTAGTGCGCCCTGCCAAAGTTCAGCTAGCTACACCTTTGGGGTGTTTCCTTACTCCTACTGGATTGATAATCTTGGTTTCATAACTGGGGGAAAACTTGCTGCTGTGCTCATCATACCTTCCTCTTGGGGTTTCCCAACGAGCTCGATATATTTTGGGCCATCAGTGTTCTTTTAATAAACCACTGCTAGAATCACTGGACCTCTGTTCTTTTCACAAACCACATATGGATCCATCAGTTTCATTGCATGTGTGTTCTTTTCATTAACAATAGCTAGAGTCGTTGCATGTGTGTTCTTTTCACAAACCACATGTGGATCCACCAGTCTCATTGCATGTGTGTTCTTTTCATTAACCACATATGGATCCACTAGTGGAATTGCATGTTTGTTCTTTTCATTAACCACGTATGGATCCCCTAGTGTCATTGCATGTGTGTTCTTTTCATTAACCATAACTAGAGTCATTTCATGTGTGTTCTTTTCACAAACCACATCTGGATCCACAAGATTTCATTGCATGTCTGTTCTTTTCACAAACCACATATGGATCCACTAGAGTCATTGCATGTGTGTTCTTTTCACAAACCACATGGATCCACCAGTGTTATTGCATGTGTGTTCTTTTAATAAACCACAACTAGAGTCACTAGATGTGTGTTATTATCATAAACCACATGGATCCACTAGTGGCATTGCATGTGTGTTCTTTTCAAAAACCACATGTGGATCAACCAGTGTCATTGCATGTGTGTTCTTTTCATGAACCACATATGGATCCACTAGTGTCATTGAATGTGTGTTCTTTTCACAAACCACATATGGATCCACCAGAGTCATTGCATGTGTGTTCTTTCAATAAACCACAGCAAGAGTCATTGCATCTCTATTCTTTTCATTAACCACAGCTAGAGTCATTGCATGTGTGTTCTTTTCACAAACCACATATGGATCCACCAGAGTAATTGCATGTGTGTTCTTTCAATAAGCCACAGCTAGAGTCATTGCATCTCTGTTCTTTTCATTAACCATAACTAGAGTCATTGCATGTCTTTTCTTTTCACAAACCACATATGGATCCACCAGAGTCATTGCATGTGTGTTCTTTTCACAAACCACATTGAACCACCAGTGTTATTGCATGTGTGTTATTTTAATAAACCACAGCCAGAGTCACTGGATCTCTGTTCTTTTCACAAACCACATATGGATCCACCAGTGTCATTGCATGTGTGTTCTTTTCACAAACCACATGTGGATCCACCAGTGTCATTGCATGTGTGTTATTTTCAAGAACCACATATGGATCCACTTGTGTCATTGAATGTGTGTTCTTTTCACAAACCACATATGGATCCACTAGAGTCATTGCATGTGCGTTCTTTCAATAAACCACAGCTAGAGTCATTGCATCTTTGTTCTTTACATTAACCACAGCTAGAGTCATTGCATGTCTGTTCTATTCAGAAACCACATATGGATCCACTAGAGTCATTGCATGTGTGTTCTTTTCACAAACCACATGGAACCACCAGTGTTATTGCATATGTGTTCTTTTAAAAAACCATAGCTAGAGTCACTGGATCTCTGTTCTTTTCACAAACCACATATGGATCCACCAGTTTCATTGCATGTGTGTTCTTTTCATTAACCACAACTAGAGTCATTGCATGTGTGTTCTTTTCACAAACCACATATGGATCCATAAGAGTTCATTGCATGTCTGTCCTTTTCACAAACCACATATGGATCCACCAGAGTTCATTGCATGTATGTTCTTTTCACAAACCACATATGGATCCACCGATGTCATTGAAATGTGTGTTCTTTTCACAAACCACATATTGAACTCCCAGTGTCACTACATGTGTGTTCTTTTCACAAACCACATATGGATCCACTAGAGTCATTGCATGTGTGTTCTTTCAATAAACCACAGCTAGAGTCATTGCATCTATGTTCTTTTCATTAACCACAGCTAGAGTCATTGCATGTCTGTTCTTTTCACAAACGACATATGGATCCACCAGAGTCATTGCATATGTGTTCTTTTCACAAACCACATGGAACCACCAGTGTTATTTCATCTGTGTTCTTTTAATAAACCACAGCTAGAGTCACTGGATCTCTGTTCTTTTCACAAACCACATATGGGTCCACCAGTTTCATTGCATGTGTGTTCTTTTCATTAACAATAGCTAGAGTCATTGCATGTGTATTCTTTTCACAAACCACATGTGGATCCACCAGTCTCATTACATGTGTGTTCTTTTCATTAACCACATATGGATCCACGAGTGTCATTGCATGTCTGTTATTCTCACAAACCACATATGGATCCACCAGAGTCATTGCATGTGTGTTCTTTAATAAACCACTAGAGTCATCACATGTCTGTTCTTTTCATTAACCACAACTAGAGTCATTGTCTGTCTGTTCTTTCCACAAACCACACATGGATCCACCAGAGTCATTGCATGTGTGTTCTTTTCACAAACCACATAGATCCACCAGTGTCATTGCATATGTGTTCTTTTAATAAACCACAGCTGGAGTCACTGGATCTCTGTTCTCTTCATAAACCACATATGGATCCACTAGTGTCATTGCATGTGTGTTCTTTTCATTAAACATAACTAGAGTCACTGCATGTGTGTTCTTTTCACAAACCACATATGGATCCACCAGAGTTCATTGCATGTCAGTTCTGTTCATAAACCACATATGGAAACAGCTAGAGTCATTGCATGTGAGTTCATCTCACAAACCACATATGGATCCACCAGTGTCATTGAAATGTGTGTTCTTTTCACAAACCACATATGGATCCACCAATGTCATTGAATGTGTGTTATTTTCACAAACCACATATGGATCCACTAGAGTCATTGCATGTCCGTTCCTCTCACAAACCACATATGGATCCACCAGAGTCATTGCATGTGTGTTATTTTCATGAACCACATATGGATCCACTAGTGTCATTGCATGTCTATTCTTATCACAAACCACATATGGATCCACCAGAGTTCATTGCATGTATGTTATTTTCATAAACCACATGGATCCACCAATGTAATTGCATGTGTGTTATTTTAATAAACCACAGCTAGAGTCACTAGATGTGTGTTCTCTTCATAAACCACATATGGAAACAGCTAGAGTCATTGCATGTGTGTTATTTTCACAAACCATATGTGGATCCACCAGTGTTCATTGCATGTCTGTTCTTTTCATTAATCACATATGGATCCACCAGTGTCATTGCATGTGTGTTCTTTTCATTAACCACATATGGATCCCCTATTGTCATTGCATGTGTGTTCTTTTCATTAACCACAACTAGAGTCATTGCATGTGTATTCTTTTCACAAACCACATATGGATCCACCAGAGTTCATTGCATGTGTGTTCTTTTCACAAACCACATATGGATCCACCAGAGTTCATTGCATGTGTGTTCTTTTCACAAACCACATATGGATCCACCAGTGTCATTGAAATGTGTGTTCTTTTCACAAACCACATATGGATCCCCTAGTGTCATTGCATGTATGTTCTTTTCATTAACCACAGCTAGAGTCACTGCATGTGTGTTCTTTTCACAAACCACATATAGATCCACCAGAGTCATTGCATGTTTGTTCTTCTCACAAACCACATAAGGATCCACTAGAGTCATTGCATGTGTGTTCTTATCACATACCACAACTGGATCCACCAGAGTCACTGAATGTCTATTATTTTCATAAACCACATGAGGATCCCCTAGTGTCATTGCATGTGTGTTCTTTTCATTAACCACATGTAGAGTCATTGGATGTGTGTTATTTTCACAAACCACATATGGATCTACCTGTGTCATTGCATGTCTGTTATTTTAATGAACCACATATGGATCCACTAGAGTCATTGCATGTGTTCTTTTCATTAACCATAGCTAGAGTCATTGAATGTCTGTTCTTTTTAGAAACCACATATGGATCCACCAGTGTCATTGAATGTGTGTTCTTTTCACAAACCACATATGGATTCACTAGAGTCTTTGCATGCCTGATCTTCTCACAACCCACATATGGATCCACCAGAGACATTGCATGTGTGTTCTTTTCATGAACCACACATGGATCCACTAGAGTCATTGCATGTGTTTTTTTCATGAACCACAACTAGAGTCAGTGAATGTCTGTTCTTTTCATAATCCACATGAGAATGTGTGTTCTTTTCATGGACCACAAATGGATCCACCAGTGTCACTAGATGTGTGTTCTCTTCATGAACCACATATGGAAACATCTAGAGTCATTGCATGTGAGTTCTTCTCACAAACCACATATGGATCCACTAGTGTCATTGAAAAACGTGTTCTTTTCAGTAACCCTAGCTAGAGTCATTGCATGTCTGTTCTTTTTGCAAACCACATATGGATCCACCAGAGTTCATTGCATGTTTTTTTTCACAGACCACATATGAATCCACCAGTGTTCATTGCATGTGTGTTCTTTTCACAGACCACATATGGATCCACGAGTGTTCATTGCATGTGTGTTCTTCTCATAAACCACATATCCTAACCTTAGGAGAGTCCTAACCTTAGCCCCCCAATGGTGTCCGTTAGACCGAGTCTTCTACAAGGCACGCCCTAACACAGTTGTTCTGCATGACGATTGTTACATACCGTTCGATCGGGGCACCTGGACGATTGGGATGGTCTTCGTGAGAGCGATCGGCGAGTAGGCTGTTCTGCGACATGATTGGCCACGCTTACTCCCCGCTTGCTCTGGATAAAATGGCAACACCGGGTGCTCCCCTTTTGCGAGTGTCACGACTCACGAGTTCCATGGGCCATATGGCAGTGTCACGCCCCATTTACTTCTCTTCCTCCCCGTACTTCTCTTCCTTCCCCTCGAAGCCACTTTCCCCACTTCTCTCCCATCCCGCCATAGCCGCAAGCCGACGACACCTCCAGCTATCTCTCCTGCAGTCATCCCAGTCCCCTCCTCTCTCCATGGGTTCAAGGGGAGACGGTGAGGAAACGCGTCGTGACGATAGGTACGGTGATTTCAATGTGAGTAGTCTCGTCTCTATCTCTATCATTTGTGGCCAATTATCTATTTTGAGCTAGATATACTATGTTTACTCATGCGCATATGATGTGTTAGGCCAACCAGACAATGTACGACTCCGACTATCACGGTTTAGCGGATAAAGATAGTCCTCCGCTATGTAAACATGGATATGTGCCCGCTAAATTTGTAGCATTCGAAGGACGAAACGCAGGCAGGAGGTTTTTACAGTGTCAAGGACATCGTGCAATGATGCAAGGCAGAATTTGCGGTGTTGTCAAATGGGTAGATCTAGAGTGGCCCAAATCGATGTAGAAAACGCTGGACAAACTGTGGGATATGAATATCGAGTTGAAAGAATCCATAGTCAGCTCACTTCTTGACAGTGTTGAGATGAAGCTATGGGACCCAGTTGACACAACCAAGCTTAACCGAGATCCCAGGAGCGTGCAAGACAAGGTTAGAAAAGTCGAGAAGGAGAGGGACGTGGCGTTGTCCCTGAAGGCTAAAGCAGAGCAAGAAACTGACTCAAGTAAGGAATGATCTTCACCAGGCCAAAGTCCTGCAGTTCACAACTACGAGTATTGACAAGTGCATGAGGATAAATGCAGAGAAACAATTGAAGCTATGCAAGGAAGATGCTAAAAGGAAGGAGCAGACGATTCGATCCTTGCTCTCGTAGGAAGATGCGCATCGGGCTAAGATTTGGAAGATCAAGGAGATGTGTGATAACCAGTTCTATTTAGCTTGAGATCCATACTTTTTTAAGTTGTAATAGTAGTACTTGTACATCCTAGCAGTCTGAATTAGTGGTCCCGGTGTCCTGGTAGAAAAAATTGGTTGCCCGTTAATCTGTCTTAACCTTGCATCACTTCCTTTTGTCTGATGATAGTGGTACTCTAACATTGGTGGTTTGTTTAAATGTAATCTACGTGGATTGTGCCGCATGCAAATGGCACAACTACAATTTATAAAGTGGAAGCACGTGCAGCAGTTGAAACAAGTTGTTGTTTCATGGAGTGTAGCAGCTTAAATAATTTATTTCTGTGTGACTTACATTCCATCGAATTTGGAGACCTCCTGCCCCTAGGCAATCGTGGAACCGGTGCTACGTGTTTTTAGATAGTAGTGGCACAATCACAATTTCGGATTCAACTACTAACTCGGGCATTTCCAAACCCTAAGTCGTGGTATATTTTACTCCAAGAACGTGTGTAGATTGTTTCGCCCGACAAGTTCCACGCACATAGCTCCAGAATTAAACTCAATTGCATATATATAGGTTCAAGTTCAACACATTACTATGCATATTCATTGCCAGTAGCCTTTGATGACCCACAAGTATAGGGGGTGTATCGCAGTATTTTCGATAAGTAAGAGTGTCGAACCCAATGAGGAGCATAAGGTGTTGGCTAGTGGTATGGATCAGGAATTATCTGCAAATACTTAGCAAACGGATTTTTAGGGTTTTTTGATAAAGCAAGTAAACAAAGTACGAGTAAATAAAAGACAATAAGAATAAATGTAGCAAGTGGCCCAATCCTTTATGCAGCAAAGGACAAGCCGGTTGTATTACTTAAGATGACCAAACGTTCTCGAGGATACATGGGAAGACTGTCAAGTGCTTTCGCTTCATATAGTTGATTAATCTTCTTTAGCTTGCTAAGTGTTGTGTGGGTGAACCTATGCTAATGTACCGACCTTCCTAGGACTAATACACACTTGTGATTATACCCCTTGGAAACATCCGTAAGTACAAGAAAGTAATTAAGGTAGAAACCTAACCACAGCTTTAAACTCTAAGACCCTTACGTCCCTTGTGCAATGGGTTCCTAACGGGGGTTCAGGTTTCTGTCACTCCGGCAACCCCTACGATTATTAGCCAAATACACAATGCATTCCCTAGGCTCATATAGGTGAAGTGTCATGTAGTCGACGTTCACATGACACCACTAGAAGAAGTACACCACAACTTAAATATCAGACTATTGAATCTTTCTCAACACAATTTCACTACTAACAACATGACTTCTCCCATGTCCCCAAGAACAAAACAAACTACTCACAAGACATCATATGGATCATGATCAGAGATAGAATAATGATGTATAACAATCTGAACATAAACAATAATTCAATGGTTCACTCAATAGCATCAACTACAAAGAGTAATCAACACCGGGAAAGTTTCCCCTATGAACTAATGCAAGATTCAACCCAATTGTTACAGCAATATGGAGATGGTGGTGAGGGTGCTGATGGTGATGGTGGTGGTGATGATTATGATCTCGATGAAGTCTAGCTTGATGGTGGTGTTGATGGCGACGATCTCCCCTCTCCGGGAAGGAATTCCCCCGGCAGAAATCTGTCTGCCGGAGAGATCTTTCTCTCTCGATGTTTTCTGCCCCGCAAAGGCGGCAGAATCTTTCTGTGGTCGCTCCCCGAGTCTTAGGGTTTCGAGAGGATAATATACGCCAGAGGGGAGTGCCAGGGGTGGACCAGGGCGGCCACACCACCTGGTGGCGCGGCCTGGGCTGGCCCGCGCTAGGGGGTGGTGTGGCCCCCCTGTGGCCCATCTCCAGCTCCCCTTCTGGCTTCCTTCGTCTTCTGGAAAAATAGGATTTTCCATGTATTTTCCCGGATTTTCTGATCTTCGCGAATTTTGCCTCCAAACAACACCTTTTCCATCAGAATCCTGACTGCAGCGGTCCATGCTCCAAAAGTCATCAACCATGCAAAAACAGATGAAATAACGTAAGTATCATCTCTCAATACGAAATATATCAATGAATAACAGTGAATTATGACATAGAATAGTGATGCAAAATGGACGTATCAACTCCCCCCAAGCTTAGACTTCGCTTGTCCCCAAGCGAAACTGAGCTCAATAAACATGACCTCAGGTTTATGGAGTGAAGAGTCGATAAAAGAATACAGACAAGAAGCATCACATTCATCAATACATAGATCATAATAGAAGACAACTCACTATTATATAACTTAACTTGCAATAAGTAAAGGAAACACAATAGAGATACATGAAGTAAATCATAATTGGTAATGGCAAACTTAGCTCTTGGTCAAAGAAAGTTGATAATTTGCTGGAGTTCACAAGTAACTGGTTTTCAATGATAGCTTTCAAAGTAGTAAACATCAAGATAAGAGCAATGTGCAAAGCAAGAAACATAAGCAACATGATTGAATAAATTGTCATATGAATGAATGAAACACAACAACTCAAAATACTTGTTGAGATAGAAGGGAGTAAGTTTACTAACTCAACTAAAAAGTAAAAGAAAGGCCCTTCGCAGAGGGAAGCAGGGATTGCAAGTTTCATAAAGAGCTCCCAAAAATTATGATACTTATTAGCTTTCAGCTCTCATTGCCCCTATCATAGGCATCTTTAGGTGATTAAGGTTAAAGTGATCAAATATGAGGATATGCATTGACAAGTTGTAAGTTGAGAATCTCATGTCCCTTGAATACGAGGGCCGCTCCTCATGCTACTCCAGTTTAGTCACCGGTAAGTTCTTGTCATCGTAAGCATATGTGTATCATAGAGAACCGCCAACGGGGTACCCCTTGCCCGATGATACGAAAGAATCCCCATATCAAAATGACAAGGCAAGCAGACAACAAGCATCTCAGCAATCTTCTTATTTACCATGGGAATATGGTGCTTTTTTTTGTCTTTCCTCTTTTCATAATATCTCTTTTTTTCTTTTCTCTTTTTATCAATCTCTATCTCTTTTTTTATAAGAAGAATGCTTCATAGATGCTCGTTATGGTTACGCTGCAGGTTTCCACCATGTCAGCATGGATTAGACCAACGGCCCAGGAGTTTCTCTAACACACATGCTAACTCCATGGACTTACAAGCTCCCCTTTCATTTCACACTGACGACATCCATAGACAAAAGAACATGATATCAACTAGGTACAAAGTACCAGTGCAATGTTGAAAGCGTTCCCCATGACAGCATGGTTCTGCTAATTCACAACTTACAAAGTGCAAGCATATACGCAACATAGGTGAGCACAATGGTTCAAGTTTATTAAGTGCAAGAAAGTAAAGTGTGCCATCAAGTTCGTGAGAGCTTTAATCACTACTTTTCACATAACAAGTTTAATTTGGGAGGTAGATAAAACAAGAATTTATTTGGAATAGCAATAATGCTAATAGGTAGGTATGGTGGACACAAATGGCAAAGGTTTTGGTTTAAGGGATGGATGCACGAGAAAAATTCCCTCTCAGTACAGGTTTTTGGCTAGCAAGGTTGGGTAGCAAGTACAAGAGTTGAAGGAAACAAACAAACATACAAGTGATAAATACAAACATGCAATCTTCCTTGGAAGCACACAAGATCTTAACTAGAGAATACTAGACTTATGAGCAAATCAAGAAAGAAAGATGATGAAATTATATTTCTTTAGAGTACTTTTATCTTTTCTTTCAACTCTCAAAAATAGTGTTGCTACTGACCAAGCCAGGTTTGCCAAAACCAACTAAATTAACTCAATGATCCCAAAGTGATACCAATACTAACAACAAGATCAATCATATAACCACGAATGGAAAACTAATATAAGCTATGAAAAAGAGTGAATGATAGAACTTCTCATTAATATTCCATAACGGCAACTCACACCAAGGGATACATATCTAACGAGAGAGGGGACACTTCCAAAATGCAAACCATACTACATAATAACTTCTCTATTCATGATATGACTCTACTAATAAGGCAAAAAGATAGAAGATAGTGATGTGATACCGCGGCACTCCCCCAAGCTTAGAACAAACCAAGGGGATGCCAAACCTGATGACGAATTACTCCTTTGGTAGTGGTGGTATCCTCTCGATGGGCTTCTTGACCAATTTCCCCAAGTCTTCAATCTCGAAGGTGAGATTACGAATCAGCTGTGAGTTTTGCTTAATGCGGCTCATGATCATGTCAGATTGTGGATCCCAGCTCTTGTGGTTCTTTTTCTGTTCTTCCCTCTTGGAGTCTTCTTTTCCTGCATGGTTATGGATAAAGGTATGGAAAGGATTCTTGGTGCATGGAGGAAGTGACCGTGGAGCCAAGCAGTGACGAGGAGCTTTCCCCCCAGTCTGCATTCGTGCAGTCCTTCTAACCCTGGCAGGTTTTTTCACCACTCCAATGCTTGCAATGGTAGTGCCGGTGTGTGGATGTTGGCCTTGCTCCTCTTCACCTTCACTCTTTATCTCCTTCTCCTTCCCGGGGTCTTGGAGGTCTTCCTTCATAGGCTCCTTCCCTTTATCCTTAGCGAACACCATTGTGCTTCTAAGCTTTCAAAGAGTATGTCCTGGCAGAAATAGATCGAAACAAAAACACGACGAAAACACGATATACGAACCTCAGGGGATCCGGGGGATTATATATTACGAAGTTTCATGACGAAAGGAACATACTGGGAGAAAACGAGTCGGAGGCGGAGTCCAGGGTGGACTCACCAGCTGGTGGCGCGGCCAGGGGTGGGCCCACGCCACAGGGTGGTGTGAGCCACCCTGGCTCCGTTTCTGTCCCTCTTTCGCTTTATAACTTTCCTTATTGGCTAAAAACTGCAAAAATATAGTTGGATTGTATTTTCGCGGAACTTTTCTTACCAGAACTATTACCTATTTGAAAACGGGCTCTGCAGGTCTCTGAATTTGGTATCTAGTAGATTCTTCCGGAGTCACCACTTGAATATCATCGTTATCTTCATCTTCATACACTTATTACTTGAGTCATAAAACCTTTCTCTTCCTTATTACACCATTATCTCCACTACCTAGAAATTTCTTTCACACAAAACTCCACACAGTTCTCATTAGCAATATTAGTATATATGAAGTGATAAAACCTTTTGAGTCCAACTTCAACTGAAAACCATCAAAACATAAGCTACTGTAGCAACTCCTTCTGAAAACCCAAAAAGAATTCGAAAAGGAAATCGATTAAAGAAGCAAATGCAGGAGCGGAAAAATTTGTCAAAACAGACCAACAGATAAAGATCGATTTTTTCAAAACTCTTCTGTTGCTCAAATCAAAAAGTGAAAAACTAACAAAAGTTAAATAACAACTTGGGGCAGAAGCACAAAAAATTACAGCTCAATCCGACATATAGAGATCTCTCACGAATTTTTACGGTGAAGCACAAAAATCTGTTTCGGGACAGCAACTTCCCCAAATCTTACTTCTCTCTCATTAGAGGTTGATCTTGACACAAAAACCAAACAAAACGGATAAGAAGCGGTTATTACCGAAGTAATAATTTCCAAGACTCAAAGAAACAAAAACAAACTGAAAGCAAAAATAAAATGGGTTGTCTCCCAAAAAGCTCTTTCTTTATAGCCATAAAGATGGGCATGATAATTTTGGATATGCTCACATAGGAATATGAATTGAAGTGAAAGGGAGCATTAAGAAGCAAAAAATACACACGTTTAAGTCTAACCCACTTCCTATGCAAGGGAATTTTGTAAACAAACAAGTTGTTGAAACCAGAAGCTACTTGCATAAGAGGGCAAAAGAAGTGCAACATAAAAACTTTCAGCATAAAATGAGGAAACTTGATATTATTGAGATACATAAGAACACTTTTCCCTCTCTCATAATAACTTTCAGTATCATGCATAAACTTAACAATATAACTATCACAAGAACCATCATAGCAATGATCACTTATTCTAACAGAAAACACAGGAATACTAGCTCTCATAACACTACTATGTGAAACAATATTAGAGGTATCCTTATAAAGGATAGTGTGTCCCTCTTCTTCATATTTAGTAACAAAGTCTTTCACATTTGCGATAATAGGTTCATCAGCTTTATTTGTACTTTCTTTAACCATACTAGCTATTATAGAATGTTCCTTTATCTTAACTGGGAAAGGCATTTTCTCAATATAAGGTTCAGGTAAGACATGATTAGCAGTATAAACTTCAGTATTTCTTGAAGGAACACTCTTAGCAACATATTTATAAGGTCCATGATACTTATTCCACTTCTTTTTAGGCACTTCAATGTAGGAAGCAAAAGCCTTAAAATAAGAAGCAATAGCTTGAGAGTCTAGACCATAAGCATTTTTAATATTTTCAAAGTCATTAGTTCCCATAAAAGATTCTATGCATTCATAATCATAATTTATACCTGACTTTCTACCCTTGTCATTCTCCCAAGCTTCAGCATTGTCTTGAATACGGTCTAGAAGATCCCATTTAGCTTCTTCTTCCATGCGAGTGAATGATCCAGCACAAGAAGCATCCAATAAATCCTTATCATGAAGAGAAAGCCTTGCATAAAAGTTATTGATAATGATATTGTTGGGGAGCTCATGAATGGGACATTTGAGCATTAGTAACTTTAATCTCCCCCAAGCTTGGGCTGTACTCTCTCCATCAATAGGCCAAAAGTTGTATATTTGATTCCGATCTTTATGAATCTCACTAGGAGGATAAAACTTTAAATAAAAGAGAGGCACTATTTCCTCCCATTCCAGAGCTTGACCATTCTTCAGCAGCTTATACCATTCCTCGGCTCTTCCTTTCAGTGATAATGAGAATAACTTCTTCTTAACTTGATCTGTAGTAATACCTGCACACTTGAACAACCCGCATAATTCATGTATAAAGAGTAAGTGATCACCGGGATGGACAGTTCCATCCCCAACATAGTAGTTATCCATAACACGATCAATAATTCTTGTAGGTATTTTAAAAGCATCATTCTCAGCAGGTGGTGGTTCGTTTACTATCTTAGCAGTGGTAGTAGCATTACCAAATAAGAAACTCAGCGAATTATCCATAACGAAAATAAAGCAGCTAACAGAAGTAAACAATACTCACAATAGAAGTTTCCTTTACCAATTCCACTCTCCAATAGCGCTTCACTCCTCGGCAACGGCGCCAGAAAAATAGTCTTGATGACCCACAAGTATAGGGGGTGTATCACAGTATTTTTGATAAGTAAGAGTGTCGAACCCAACGAGGAAGCGAAGGTCTTTGGCTAGTGGTATGGATCAGGAATTCTCTGCAAATACTTAGCAAACGGATTTTTAGGGTTTTTTGATAAAGCAAGTAAACAAAGTACGAGTAAATAAAAGACAATAAGAATAAATGCAGCAAGTGGCCCAATCCTTTATGCAGCAAAGGACAAGCCGGTTGTATTACTTAAGATGACCAAACGTTCTCGAGGATACATGGGAAGACTGTCAAGTGCTTTCGCTTCATATAGTTGATTAATCTTCTTTAGCTTGCTAAGTGTTGTGTGGGTGAACCTGTGCTAATGTACCGACCTTCCTAGGACTAATACACACTTGTGATTATACCCCTTGCAAACATCCGTAAGTATAAGAAAGTAATTAAGGTAGAAACCTAACCACAGCTTTAAACTCTAAGACCCTTACGTCCCTTGTGCAATGGTTTCCTAACGGGGGGTCAGGTTTCTGTCACTCCGGCAACCCCTATGATTAGTAGCCAAATACATAATGCATTCCCTAGGCCCATATAGGTGAAGTGTCATGTAGTCGACGTTCACATGGCACCACTAGAAGAAGTACACCACAACTTAAATATCAAACTATTGAATCTTTCTCAACACAATTCCACTACTAACAACATGACTTCTCCCATGTCCTCAAGAACAAAACGAACTACTCACAAGACATCATATGGATCATGATTAGAGATGGAATAATGATGTATAACAATCTGAACATAAACAATAATTCAATGGTTCACTCAATAGCATCAACTACAAAGAGTAATCAACACCGGAAAAGTTTTCCCTATAAACTAATGCAAGATTCAACCCAATTGTTACAACAATATGGAGATGGTGGTGAGGGTGCTGATGGTGATGATGGTGGTGATGATGATGATGATTTCGATGAAGTCCATCTTGATGGTGGTGTTGATGGCGACGATCTCCCCTCTCTGGGAAGGAATTCCCCCGGCAGAAATCTTTCTACCGGAGAGATCTTTCTCTCTCGGTGTTTTCCGCCCCACAGAGGCGGCAGAATCTTTCTATGGTCGCTCCCCGAGTCTTAGGGTTTCGGGAGGATAATATACGCCAGAGGGGAGTGCTGTGGACAGGCGGCCACACCACCAGTGGCGTGGCACTGGCTAGGGCGCCAGGTGGTGTGGCCCCTGGCCCATCTCCAGCTCCCTTCCGCTTCCTTCGTCTCCGGAAAATAGGATTTTCCATGTATTTTCCCAGATTTTCTGATCTTCGCGAATTTTGCCTCCAAACAGCACCTTTTCCATCAGAATCCTGACTGCAGCGGTCCATGCTCCAAAAGTCATCAACCATGCAAAAAAAATTGAAATAACATAAGTATCATCTCTCAATATGAAATATATCAATGAATAACAGTGAATTATGACATAGAATAGTGATGCAAAATGGACGTATCAGCCTTCATCCCCAGCCTGGGTGCCAAGACTTCACGTCCACTGGCTTCTTCATTTCCTGCCTTCTTCCTCTTCCTCGGTGCCAATTTTCTTAGCTTCATGTATTCTGCATCATCGGGACAGTCAGCACCAGAATCATGTCCAACATCATCTTTCCACTCATTTTTATTTCCTTCGGGCAGCAAAATGACTTACCCGGCAGTCATGTTCCTAACCTTGTGGCACTTCCTGTCAAAGAAACAAGATTATTGCATAACTGCCCAGTATCTATAGAGTAAATAAAACAAAAATTACAATTCAACACAAACATGTGAACCCCAAGAGACTTTTGCTTACCAGGAGCTAATTGGGTTCGAGCGACCACCCTGTCCAAGAATAGAAGGGCGACTCCCAGTTGCAACAGCTTCCACATCCAGTACATCACAATTCAGCTCAAACATGCAAGTTGTTTTCATCAATCCAATTAGCTATCTGTCACACGCTAGAGGAACCATGATGCCACGTTCATTCATGAAGCTGAACTTTGCAGTCTGCTTCGGCCATATTTCATCATGATTACGCAGAGCAGCAACCATATCAAAGATAGTGTAGATCTACGCATGCGCTTCTTCCATCATGATACAATGGTGTCCATACCACTTGCCCTTCACCCTTGCTGATTTAGAGTCGTACCTGAAGAGGACTATCGTAACGTGTAAGGATGGTCATGGAGATCCCACTTGATGAAAACCATGGACAAAATATGTTTGTCATGGGCTAACAAACAATTTTAGGTTCAAGAGCTACCAGCGCTTATAATTAGTGTGAATAGCAAAGAGAAGGGTAGCTCACCCGCATGTAGCCAGAACTTCTTCTTCCTTGATAGTAGGATCTATCATCCTCCGAGCTGCTCAGCTCGTCGGTGGCGGAGGCGGGCTAGAGCCTTGCAATGGTGGCTACGGCATGCGCCATCGGAGCTCGGGATCAGTGAATGGGTGCAGCAACTTGGCACCAGAAGTCAAATGTCCGAAGGGATCGTTCTGCCTGGAGGGTGGATTTCGACGCCGCCTGTGCTAGAGGAAAGGAGGAAATGGATTTGTGAAATTAGTCACCTGCATCCAATCCACTTAGTTTCTCGATTTTCCTAAGAGGTTGCCGCATTGGCGCTCGCGTCATGGACAGATGATCACATGTGGGTCCCGACCGTCTACTTCACGGGGCAGTTTAATAGAATGTTTGAATTTGGCAGGGGTGAGATGATTTTATCTCGAAATGGCCCCTCTCAGTAGTTGGCAACCCAACTTTACAAAACGTGGCAATTGCAGGGAACTTGGGTACCGCGATGCACTCACCCAAGAACTTTCAGCCGCAAACCAACAATCCCCCTTTTTTGCTCGGCTCAATGATAGTCGTCTACATGTTTCCATTGTTTGTCAAGGAGACACGAGAATTTCAGAATAGCTTCACAACCTCCTTTCTTGGCTCTATAGTGTACTAGCTATCAGACTATTTGTTGTCTGTAATTCCATCTATGTATGTTTCGCTTTACTTTTTACGTGTGTACTTCCGCGTCTTAGTGTTCTGCACTATATTCATGTATGATCGCGACTTCGTGTTAAAGATACGCTTACCTTTATGAGTCGTGTCATGAATACTGGACGCTTGCGAACCTGTTCCTTATGTTTGTACATACGCGGAGCACGCACTCGTGGAAACGGTTCAGCCCACGCACTCGTGGAAACGGCTCGGCCCGCACGCTCACGGAACCGACTCTTATAGTGTCCACTGTTTCATGTGCTATAAACCTAAAAAAGTTTAGTCCCACCTTGAAATCTTAGAGGGGTTTCATTCAGCTTATAAACCCCACAATGAGGATTAGGCCGGCAGGTTTGAGAGGTTTGAGGCTTTACCTTAGGAACTCCAATTCCTCTGGGAATGCCTCAAATATGGTTTTTAATCTTGCATGATGAAAGCCTTTACTCATGCACTTGGTCAATGTTCATGTTGTTTAACGTTTTATCTGTCAGCCGCGCCCCGAGGGGCGCAGAGAGATGTCTATTTTTTATAATAGATAGTTTGTTTTATCCTTGAAGTAAGAGCACTCTGGTATAGAAGTTCAAAAAGGATGAGTCCCCTATTGTGTCCATAAAGAGGGCCTAGTAGACTACCAAATGATAGATCACATTCAAAGGCATTTAAACATGCCTTGATTGGTGATACTTTCGCCTTTCACTACGAAATTGAAGTTGTCTTTAGTTGAAGAAAAAGGATGCAAAACCACAGTCTCCTCCCCACGATGGCACTCGAGGCTGGAGGGAATGGAGAAAACCAGTGCCCACTTCTTCATGTGCACCCCGAAGAATATTGGAATCATCAGTTTCCAAGATATGCATGCTTTAAACATGAATTGGCAAAAATAAGAGTAAAAGTACGAAGTTGCGACTTAATAAATTAGCAATTGTGTGGGTGTATAGTTCATTCAATGAAACAAGAGCACTGAGAATAGCTTAACTTTCCAGTCAAAAGGATGCATAGAGAACCATCAAACAAATACTGGATGGAGAATGCACTCTTCATTGCCCAAAGGAAGACGGAGGGAAATGGACATTTCTCACAAACTAGAATATGAGTCCTAAAGGGCAAGCAAAGCTGGGGCATACACTATTTAATGAACCGAGGGAGAAAGGCACTAAGTAGTGCTATCGAATGAGACGATCTACTCGTAGTTATTTCAGTTATTCTTCGCTTAATGAGTACTTGATTCCATCCATAGTGAGACTTTGTTGCTACTCTCTTTCTATATAGATGTTAGTAAACCTTCTTGTTCTATTTTACAAGTAGTACTTGGGGAACAAAAAGAAGGAGAGAGTTTTCTTTCTATCTTTTACCGAGATATCTTTCTCTATACTCGCTACCCTATTGTTCTGGTGAAGAAGGGTGTTGGTAAACTGAGGTATTCAGCAAGAGATGAACAACAACGAGGGATGCTGCTCTTTATAGTGGAAATCAAAGTCATGTCAAAATAGTTTGTATTTTTGGGGTTTCCTTTCGGTTCAGCGCTACCACTACACCTACTTGAGCGGAAAGATAAGACTCGGCTGCTACTGACTATGAAATATAGGTATATACAGGATTGCCTTCCGTAGGGCTAGGATAGAAATAGTGCTAAGGATAGTGAGCATGAAGATAGGAAACAGGAGAATGAGGATATAATGTAGATTAGCAAATAGACAGAAAATTCTTAGTGACAGTGTACAATGACCTAGAATGGTCATGGGTTAGAAATGAAAAGGAGATTTCAACGTCTTGAATATCCTGAGTTACATCATGATACATTGGATGGAGTGGTTGTCTAAGCTGGGACCCATGAAAGAGGATTATAATATCAATTATGTGAAGACTAATTGTCATGTGGATGCCTGCGCACGTATGTTTGCGTCCTATCTTCCAACAACCGATGATTCATACAAAGGATTCTACTGGGCAGGTCATTTAGGGAAAGCAGTTGAGGCGAGGGCCAAAAGGCGTATTTTCACCATTGGCAATTACGTAAACCAAAACGCTTGTTGAAGCCAGTTCATGAATGGGTGATGCATGTGCTGTCCCGATTGCCTATTGATTCCATCGGACACAACCTCTAGATCATATTGTCATTTGGATGGCTTATTACTCTTCTGATTTCATAGTTGCTACTGCTCGGAGGCCTCTCCGAGTGTTATTCCATGCTATGGAACACTTACTCGGGAGTTCGTTTGCTAGTACTTGTGTTAATAGCAACACGTTGTCTACAATAACTTCCGATGTTCCTTTTGTGAAAGGAAACACCCAGAGGAGATCAATGGTCAGTTTCATCGTGGGTCAACCATTAGGGTATTTGTCTTCATGTTGCAGGATTTATGTTTCATGTCGTGCATAGTAGTGGTAGTTGTTAATAGTATGTTCATTTGATTGATCACTAGCCTGGCCAATGTGGTCGAGGAGAAATTGGTATTTTTCCTCTTCAGCTAGTAGCTGATCCATTCTATGATATGATGTGATCTGACTGAATGTATGCAATTTTGCTTTCTGTCGCTACAATGCTTCTTGTTCTGCTCTGTCGAGAGAATTTCTCCTCTGTACATAGGGGTGGGAATAATCATCTAATAATTTTCTAAGGCAATTTTCCTTAGAGGATAAATATCTCTCTCTCGTTGCCTTTTGCGGTGACGTGGTCCCTGGAAGGACTATACACGCAAGTGACAACATCGCCGCGGCACGCTGTTGTGATACAGGGATTTCGACCAGATATACTTCTGCAATCTCGGCAGGGATTAGAGATCCGGGAGTCGTCGTCTTGCACCACATGTGTGCGATACCTCGGGGAGTGCTACCACTTGTGGCACCGGACCATCGTACGAGGACCTGGACAAGGGTGACTTGCGAGGAGCTTCGCGACCTTGAGGTCGGACGAGTACGACTACATCATCCATGTTCCTGCATGAGCGTTATACGCTTACGTTCTACAGGGGTATATTACCTTTGTCTTCTCCCCGTTACTTCATTACTCCTAGATAAATCCTGGCTAGGTGTGTTCCACCATAGATTTTCTTTGTTTTCTGCCATGAAACCCCTTCGTGGTTATGATATGTGGTTATGATACACTAAAATGCGTCTGTATATAAATACGAATCTAGATAAAACCAAGTTACTTATTTATAGACGGAGGGAGCGGTACAATATAATTAAGATACTGCTACTCATCTTTTTTAGTCAAAAGTTTGTATAAAAAATGTGTGCAGCCTTGTTCAAAGGAGTGGAGCTAGTAGTAGCTACTCCCTCCATTCCAAAATATAAAAGTTTTGTGAAACGAATGTATTTAGACGTCTTTTATGTGTAAATTCACTTCGAATGTACACTAAAAAACGTCTAGATACATTTACTTTATAAAATTAAAATATTTTATTTATTTATTTATTAAAGGTGAATGGGTTGATGGCCTGTTAGTGAGCCAAATGAGCAAAGCAACGATGGAGAGATTGACAAGGGCACTCTAGATGCACATTTTTAGCCTATCGCGTGTTGACGCCTCGCCATATTCCCGTGTAGGTCGTGTGTTACCTATGATTTCCCGTTGCTTCATTCTATATATATATCCGGTGACTCCCGGTTGCTAAACAGTTTTTGTTTTCGCCGCCTTCGACGGTTACCGGTCTACCGGTAGACTCCATTACTCCAACCACCGTCCCGTTATTTTTTCTCTCCCCGTCCATAGCTTTCCCCAGTCCAAAGCTCCATCCGCGTCGCCCTTTCCATGGCTAACCACTCTCCATATTTTAAAACCTAGGAGTACATCGGACGAGCCGGTGGCATCTGAAATGAGCAGCTGATATCAACGAATCCTTGAATCGAACGGCAATAAACGCAGCCCTAAACCAAGCACAGACCTCCACCACGAGCCGCCGGCGGTCACGCTCACCTGCCGCCGCGGTCGCGCTCACCCTCCCCCCCCCCCCCACCCACACACACACATGAACCCGACGTCTCGGAGGAACAAGTAAGAAATCGAACCGCGCGCTCCGTGAAGGGCCCTGTTAGGCTGCAAGTACGAAACCCTAGCAACCTCTGGAAGCAACGTGAGGACCGTAGGAGGATGGAGGTGGGTGGGGGAAGCCGAGCGAACCGCAAAGGCAGCCCAAGATCAAACGCAAAATGGAAATATTTAAAATAAACCTTAAACTTGCATACGAAAGAGAAATCAAACTCCAAATTTTGAATTCCGGAAATTGGTATTCAAAACTCTCGAATCCCGTCTATTTCAGACCCAGACCTGTTTGTCGCACCGGGAATAATGAAATCCCGGCCAGGATAGCGCGATACACTCACGGATGCGTGGGGCCTGCATGTCATTCCCGTCCCCTTCCTAGATCTCTCAGTTTCATCCCGGCGCATCATCTCTCCTCACCTCCTCTGACTCCCCTCCATCCACCGCCCCCTCCCCCGTTGTGCTCGCAACGCCCTCAAAATCGCGCGCGGCCTGGAGCTCGATGGCGGCGGCCTAGAGCTCAATGGAGCCGCTTGGCCCGGAGCACGCCGACACATCCGGCAGCGCGGCGCGCGACCTGGACCTGGAGCACCCGCTGGGCGCCTACACCTTGCAGACCCCATGGGAGCGTCATCAGCCTACTGTTGCCGCTCTCGTCTACCTCCTCTACGATGGGGTCGGCGCCGGATGGTGTCGGCGCCGCGCTCGCCTAAATCCTCCACGAGCGCGCGGTGGTTTGCCCATCCTACTGTACTTCCACGGCGGGGTGTACGAGCCGCGGATGAACCTAACACACTGCTACGGTTACATGAGTGAGTAGCAGGCGCATGCGTCTTCAGCCCATATTACTCTCCAAGCTCTCGATCTTAATCAGTTCTGAATCACACACTCAGACGGCTCTAATCTTGTGCCAATCAAACGACATCTTAATCAAGCTGGTGTGGGAAGCATTGTGGGACTTCCTGCGGTCAAGCGACAGTGGGACGCGGCAGCGCATGCGAGGGGCTCGATGAGCGCCTATCCTCTGTTATTTTCTTCCCCCCAACTGTTGTGGAAGAAGAATATGACATATGGGCCCAATTTGTCAGTGAGAGCAAAAAAGAATTTACTTCAGGATTTTTTATATTTTTTACTCCCTCCGTCTCAAAATAGATGTCACAAATATTTCTAAATTTGAATGTTCTAGTACTAAATAGAGTCTAGATACATTCAAATTTAAATAAATTTTCGACATCTATTTTGAGATGGAGGGAGTACTTGATAAAAATCCAGGGTTCAAGATAGACCGGGAATAATTCAAGAGTTTGGTGTGCCGATTTCCGGGATTCAAAGTTTGAGGTTTGATTTATCTTTCGGCTACAGGTTCAAGGTTTGTTTTGGACTTTTTAACACACAAGGGATCACCTACTTGGCTACTTCGGTCTTGTATGGAAGAGAAACAAGAGCGATACAAGTGTTTTCAAGGCAGCCGATGTTATCCGTAGAAGCAAGGATGGTGTAGGTTCGTCCATGGAACCCATATGCGGCCTCTGTAGCAAGCCATATTCCCCAGACTTGATGTACATTCGCTGTGAGAGGCGCATAAGTCAATTCCACCTATGGCACACCATTGTTCAAGCAAGCAAATTTCGCTTTGCGTTATCGTACTGACCTTTTCCATATCTCGATATTATCATGTATACAGAGTGGTTGCATGAAGATGCCTTGAGACTTGAGGAGGCAAGGATTGCTGAAGTCGTATCGTACAGATGCTGCAGATGGGCGATACCAGGATGTCCTCATTCAGATGATTATTATCACCCTGAACCAGAACCCATCATCCAAGAAAGTGGAGCTAATATTCCCTCAAGTGAGGAAGCTGTTGGCGCAGCAGATGAAGCTCCATCCATTTGCTTCATTTCGTAGATTCAAACAAACCGTAGAAGAAACAATTCATGCTGATTCCTCAGTGCACATGGTAAGCTTTGCCCCAGGAAGTAATCAAGAGATGCACTTTGTGGATGATTCTTCCCATCCCACACATCCGTTCAATAAGGTAGAAATTGATCAGGTTATGAAAGAAACACTTGTGATAATTACAATCTGAAATTGACATGTACCAAAACAGATTGTCTATTAGGAAATTTGACATGCCCACCCTTGTATGGTTTCAGTTGAACATAAAAAATATTTTGATCTTTTTTGCCTATTGACAATTCTTTGACTGCATAATCTGTGACTTTCATGTGTGCCATGATTTAAGATTTAAGTACAAAAATAATGAAAAGTGATATAAGATTTAAGTACATAAGTAGTGAAAAGTGCTTGGAGTTCTTTGATATATATGCGTACACGAACATGATTTAAGATTTAAGTACAAAAGTAATGAAAAGTAACACGTATAAGATTTAAGTACGTAAGTAGTGAAAAGTGCTTGCAGTTCTTTGATATATATGTGTACACAAACAAGGTTTGTTTAGTATATACTCCCTCTGTTCCATGTTACTCCACATATTAAATTTGGTCAAAGTCAAGCTTTATAACGTTTGACCAACTATGCATAACCAAATATCAACATATATAATACCAAATGTATACTATATGAAAGTAGATGGTAATACGCTTCTAATAATATTTATTTAATTTTGCTAATATTACTATGTTTTTACCCGTGATGGTCAAACTTTGTAAAATTTTACTTTGACCAGACCTTATATGCGGTGTAATGACTATGAAGTGAAATCCATTACTCTAAAAGCATTTAGCCAAGTTGGAAATCACGATAACATGCAGTTATAATGTATGTCTACTGTCTAGTGTGTTGAAGTTCGAGCGCAATTTACTGTCTAATGTGGGTTTCTAAATTATTCAGGAGCCTCGGCCATATGATGCATGCTTTGCATGGTATACACCTAGTAGTGGTACCCGCCAACGATTGGATCGTGTGGATGATATCCGCCTGCCAGCTCCCACAGTGGAGACCAATTTTGACAATGAACAAACTACCACACTTCAGCAAGCTGTATGTGCCAGAGTCTTGTCTGCATACTTCATTGATGCTTCTGTATGAGGTTTTTATTGTATTTACACCTTTTGCAGTTTGGTGGTTTTCAGGAGGTTGCTGCAGAGACTGGCTCACTATATGAGCGGGTAAGACAGGGGGCTATACCATCAATGATGAGATCACGGGGACCTTGGACGAGCTTCAACAAATTGCTCTACACCATATGAAAAATATTGCCTGCCATGAAATAGTCTACCCCGAACCAGAGGCCCCGGCGCAACCAATGCACAACACAGACACCTCCACTATGCAGTCATCCGATCACCAGAGAGGACTCCAGCACCAGATACAAACACTACACTATCATGATGAACTATGTTATCAAGTGAGTAAGCTTTCCCGGGGTTTCTGAGTTGACATGTTTAACTAATAACGAAAATCTTAGTTGGATCATTGTTGAAGGAGCTATAAGCTGAATAGTGACCAATGTTGTTTCTCCATAGGCAATTGACCCTGTTGACATGCATATATTCAACAAGTCTGAGTATTGTGCTTTCATAGCTTTAATGGCTATGCTTTATTTTTATAGCCAAAGGTAATTTCACCTTTTATACTCTTGGAAATAATTTCCTGTTATTTTCCGAAGTTAAACAAGATTGTTTACTATAATGACTTATGAGAATAATATATAGAAGAAAATCACCCCAGCAGCTTTTTCCTATAAGCCCACCTAGATCAAGGTAATATCTGTTGCATACAAACTGAGGCATTTGACTGAAGGAGTTTCATCGTTTGAACGTGCAATGTACTGAAAAGAATGTCAGTTCTGCCATGTTTGGTTTCCAAGATCATTTTATCTTGGATTTATTTTTTGTTTCTCCCACTAAGGGTGACCCCGTTCTTCATCATGCCACTGTAATTTTTATTGCTTTTGCATTTACATCCTGTCAGCTTTCTTGACACTAGGACCATCCTAATTCAGTTTTGAGATCGTTCCATTGACTTCTGCTTGACTGATCTTCTATAATCTGGGTCTTCATCTCCTTTGCCCCGGAAACTATGGCCCCGAGCTCTTTTTCCAGCCATCTTACTAGTGAAGAGACATGATTGGAGGAGATGAGTCGTGATCAGTTGCGATTGTGGACAGGCAACAACATGACAACCATGGGTGGTCATAGAGGCAGGCAGTGGCCATCTTGCTTGCAAGATTAGACAGTAGCCGCAATAACATATGAGCCGGAGCCGGGTAGCCATTTTGTGGGACGATGGTCAAGTCAGGAGGTGGCAGCAACAGGAGGCATGTACTTTTCTTGTAATAGGAAGATGGGCCACCGTAGCTGTCTGCCAACAGCCTTGTATTCAGTTTCACATCTGTTGGATCCTACCATATCAAATTAAGTTGAAGTCATCACCTTCCATCTAAACAAAATGGTATATTACAAAACCATGAACAAATTGGGGCCAGCATATAGGCAGTTTCACAGCAGTTGGAGCCTACCTTATCAAATCAAGTTGATGCCATCCATGAGCAAAGCAAATAGTCTAGTACTTCAGCATGGACAAATCTGGGGCCAATCTGCAGCCTACAGGAGGTTGCTGTGAGTACACGGGGATTGGAGGCTATGGATTTGATTGGGATCTAGGAGATTTTTGTTGGTTTTAGGCATATGCTGCGGTCTTTATGCCCTAGCTGTGCACACCGTCCACACCGAAAGACTCCCTCAACCTTTTTTCTCGAAGGAAAATTGGAAGGGACGCCCCAAAGTATACCTAGGAACACAAATTAGCATTCTGGGACCGTACATGGCTAGCTCACTTCTGCACTTTTTTTAGAGGAAAACACATCTGCACTCGGGAAAAGATGTGGGTAGAATGGTCCTTTGTGGTTTTAACTGCAGATGGCTATGCCTATGATCTCTAAAAGAAAAGGGGAAAATTTGCTACAGGACACCGTTATTTTCTGTCACGTGCTGAAACACACTATCCGATTATATCTTTGCCAGGTACCATTACAATTTTGTGGCACATTTGCCAGAACACACCATGTGGCCAAACATGGAAAGTTTTAGCACTTTTGCTCGGGTGACCATGTTATGGCCGGGTTTGAAGAAAATGTGCCAAACTTTCCCTTTTTAGCCTTGCGGTGTGTTCTGGCAAATGTGCCACAAAATTGTAATGGTACCTAGCAAAGACACAATTGTGCTGTGTGTTTTAGCAAACGCCAGAAAATAATGGTGTCCTGTAGCAAATTTTCCCGAAAAGAAAACTGGGGCTCATGGAGGAGTTGCAATGCAAAAAATTCTACTGGCATAATGAAGAGTGAGGTTGCACTTAGTGGCAAAAGCAAAGTTACCATTTTTCATGTTCTACTATTTGTTCTCTGTGGTGCCAAAAGGTTGCTTGGTACTAAGATTTTATTTTCCGAGGAACTTAGTTATTACCAAGCAGAAACAAATATTTTATTCGAATCTCTTCGTACATTAGAATTACTATGAAGAAAAGCAATGCTTCTCCTGGTTTGCGATGTCGATACAAAAAGAATATGATAATTCAGAAGGGTTCATCGACAGTCGGCAGTAACAATCGGAATATAGTCCATAGAAAACATCAGCATGCCCTATTTTGCGAACTAGATCTAAGCTGCTCCAGCTTTAAATATGTTTTTACCCTATTAACATGCCCTTTTCTATCTTGTTTTTTGTTCATATAGTCAAGTTATCAGATTGCATTTGCTTTCGACCGAGGCTTTTCCATATAATTTGTACTAGAGCAAGATTTCACCACAACAGTATGATATTGTTTCTCGAAACAGATCAATAGTGTTCAAAGCTATTCAAAACCTGTCTTGTTTGCTAGGTGACGCAGATTGCTCCACGGGATGTGCTTGAAGCAACAAAGCTGGGTTTTCGCTCTGCTGCTGCTAAGGAACATTTGTCAATATACTCACGCCATATATACCCAGATTAGGTCATGTCATCTATATTGGCTAAGAAGCTAGTACATGTACATCTTCACGACCCGTTTCTGTTTCCGTCACTGATGCCTATTGATCTTCCAAGCTGTTGGTTGTACTGTGTTGCTGCTGTATGTGTCACTGCCAGTAACAGTTATGTCTTTTAGCCTTTATTGTGACCATGATTGCTGAAAGCTGGCATTTTGTGAGGACCTTCATAACTTGTTCAGATATACTATTGTGAATCGTCTTGCTAGGCATCTTGCTGCGCATTCTGGGGACTTGTGCTCGTGGAAATACTACATCAGTGTAACCAAAGACCTCAGTTTTTTTTACTCCCACAAGCACCTCGTTTGTTAACAAGGAATTGTCAAATGAACAAACCTTTTCTTTTTTTGCTGAAAAGTAAACGCAAAGCCTCTTATTATGGCAAGTAAAAGCCAAGCCTCTTGCTATGATCCCAATAAATAGGCTATGTCCCGATTGGGAACTGATTTACACCTTGCACCAGCAGGCTAGCACTAGATTGGAGACCTAGTAGATATGTAAGAAATAATGGGTCGTACAGCAACATGGACACTTCCTTCACAAAATTGTGCATCACAATTCCGATGAAAGAATTGACACGACATGTACAAAGTATACATCCCTCGAGCAACACAGCAAAGCAGGTCGTGAGGACGGCATGATTTGGAACTAGCACAGTGCAGGCAAGTGTGGTAGTCGTCGGCACGCCACCACCAGTCTACCCGTAAAAAACCTCCCCCCACAGGAACATACAACAAGTCAGTCCGGTACTTGGCGCGAGCCAACCAAACCAACCGTTGGGGCCTGGCCTTCCCCTACCCCGAGCTAGCGAGCGAGCAGTGCACCACCACCGGTCACCACCACCCCCTCTCTGACAACCTACGACTCCCTCCACCGTTTTGAATTTGAAAAAACTGCAGCATCCTCCCTCCCCTTTCCCTCCACCTCCATCTTCGCGTCGTCGATCAGCTCACCTTGCGAGCGAGCGAGCAGAGCAGAGCAGCCGTCGTACTACGTGCCGCTGGTACGGACCACCCGGTTGAACCGAGCCAGGCGGACACGACGAGGGACCCCTGCACGCTCGCGGTTCTCTCCACCAACCCCGCCCGGGTCGCGCCCGCATCCGCCCGAAACACGTGTCGCGGGGGTCCCCACCTCCCACTCTCCCACCGTGCCGCGGGGTCCCCACCTCGCGCCGCGTGGGTCGGGCTCCGGACCTCCGCTAGCGCGTGCGCGGAACCGACCCGGAGACGAGGGAGCCAGCGACACGAACCGGAGAGACGTCACGCGAGCCCGAGTGCGGCGCGGCGTCCTTCCCTTCCTCCACCCTTTGTGCTCGCCCTCGCTCGCTCGTGCAGTTCGCTCTCCCTTCCCTTTTTCCTCAACCCCTTCCCTTCCCTTCCATTCCTCATCTGCTCTCCGCTCCTCCTCATCCTCCTCCTCCCAGCCTCCAGCCGCCGCCGCCGCCGCCGCCGCGCCGCATACCCCTTGCGAACACCCGCCGCCGATCGAACCCCACCGTCCGATTTCTCACTGTTCCTCTCGCGGGGCCCTTTCTGTAACGCCGCCGCCAGGGCGTCACGAGGTTCAGCGGCCGCCCCCCGACTCTCCAGATTCGCATCTGACAGCACCTGACTACTCCGCGACACCGCCCCCTCCGCTAATTCCGTCGGAATCTCGACCGGGGCGCTCGCGATTCGCGGCCCGGATGCTTGCCTAGGCGGGGCGACACTCGGATCGCTAGGGTTTTCGCGTCCGATGCTATGGACCCCGTGGCGGCTGAGCCCCGGGGAGTTGCTGATCAGACGCCTGTCGAGGACTTCCCCCCCGCCGCCGCCGCCCCACCGACGGTGGTAACTGATGACGTGGTGATGGAAGAGATCGCGGAGGCCAGCGCCGCGGTGGGAGAAGAAGACCCCCCTGCTCCGGCGCCCGTGACCGTGGCGAGTGAGGCGAAGCTGGAGGAAAGCACCATGACGGAGCAAGAGGGTGTTGTGTTGGCCTTGGTGAGTGAGGGGAAGATGGGTGTGGACGAGGGCTGCACTGAGGACACAGATCATGCCGCCCCGCTGCCCTTAGCAGGCAAAGCAAAGATGGAGGTAGATGACAGAAGCATACCGATGCAAGAGGGTTTTGTGTTGGCCCTGGAGAGTGAGGGGAAGAGGGATGAGGACGCAGATCATGCTGCGGCGCCCTTAGCGGGCGAAGTAAAGATGGAGGTAGATGACAGCAGCGTTCCCGAGCAAGAGCATGATGTGGCGAGTGAGGTCAAGATGGAGGAAGGGGATGCCAGAGCGGTGGATCGACGGCCTACAGCACCTGCCGCCCTCCTTCAGGTGAAGGAGGAGGAGGGGGATTGCTTGGTGGGCCGCTACATCAGCCGTAGTGCTGATGGTAAAAGGATTCGTCTTGGCAAGGTTGCATCATATGATAGCAGCATTGGGGTCTACAGCGTAGTGTTTGAGGATGGACAGGATGAGAAGCTGGGGCTTCCTCAGCTCCGGGAGTTACTCATGACAGAGGACAATGGTGCATCTGGCATGAAGGTGAGCTGCAGGAAGAGGAAGCTGGACTTGGTTGTTTCCTCGGGGAGTGCCACCGTGGTCAAAGGTCCACCTAGTAATAGACAGAAGGTTGATGCTTGCGAAATTCCCGCCATGCCTGATGCGTCGCAGCAGAGTGGATCTGGCTCAGATGTATCGGAGGATTTGGAATCTTCGAGCAATTCATCAGATTCTACTAAAGAATTGCCAGTTGAGCTGTGCCCTCCAGTTCAGGGCCCAGAGCTACCTCTGTCATCAGGCGACATTGATGTGCCGGAGGAGTCCATAAGTTATCTTTTTTCTGTTTATAACTTCCTTCGGTCATTCAGTGTGCAGCTGTTCCTCAGTCCATTTGGGATGGATGATTTTATTGCATCCATCAATTGCTCTGTGCAGAGTACATTGTTAGATGCTGTACATGTCTCGCTGCTGCGTACACTGAGGCGGCATCTCGAGACTAAATCCTCTGAAGGATCAGAACTTGCTTCAAATTGCTTAAAGTACATATCCTATCAGCCCTGCATTAAATATAATCGTTATTTTCCTGAATGTCGTGTCTTGTTCCTTCAGTGCTGATATTTTTTGCCACCTTTCCTTCTATTGTGTGCAGGCATCTAGATTGGGCGTTACTAGATGCATTGACTTGGCCAACATTGTTGCTGGAGTACCTCTATGTAATGGGTTGCATTAAGAGTCTAGGGGGTAAGAGTTTTGGTAGAAACTTCTTAGCCATTGAATATTATAAGCATCCTGTTACCATGAAGCTTAGGATCCTGCAAATACTCTGCGACCATGCCATTGATTCTGAAGAACTCAAAACCGAACTGGAGGCACGGGAAGCTTACAATGAGGAAGTGGACGAGTTAGATTCTAGTATGTATTCAGAGGCTGGATCACGAGCAGTCCTGACTAGACCCTCGAGGGCTTCTGCTTACAGAAAGAATGAAGACCTCCAGAATTTGGAAACTGCTCCAAATGTAACAAACCCAGAAGCTGTTGTAGCAAATGCATCTCTGGATGGCAATAGTGATGATTGCCGAATATGTGGAATGGATGGGACTCTTGTATGCTGTGATGGCTGCCCATGGGCATATCACTCAAGATGTATTGGTCTCAACAAAGCATTTCTCCCTAAGGAACAATGGTTCTGTCCAGAATGCGTGGTTAACAAGCTTGGGCCAACATCTTCAAGAATAGAGCGTGGGGCAAGAGGAGCTCAAATGTTCGGCATTGACATGTGTGGGAGACTCTTCCTGGGATCCTGCAACTATTTGCTGGTGTAAGCTCTCGCATCTCAATCCTGTATTACTTGGCGTTTACTAATAATTCATTGATTCTGGATATCCAGTCCCCCATTGATAAATACTGCATTATGGTTGAATTCCACAGTAGATGTTTTTTTGGTCTGGAATAAGGATAATATGAGAAGGTTGGGTGAACATTAAATGATCATAGGAATCATGTTCTATTGGACCTGATAACCATTGTTAAGAATTTAATAAGCACAGTAAGTCCTCTAGTACTATCATATGCACTAACTAATCTCATGTAGTTCAGCGGTTTGTTTCTCCTTTTTCAGATTTGCTTTTGCACCTTGATGCACATTTTTAGGATTTATAAGTAGTTCGAGTGCTACCTCATAATTACCACAGCCTTTTTTTTTCCTGGCCTGCCCTGGAACTATTTTTCTCCTATATTTTCTCTTATGGTAATTCTATCAAGTAATGCAGGATTGGAGCATCTTCTGATGCAGACTCTTATGCAAGATATTACAATCAGTATGATGTTGTCAAAGTCATCCAAGTACTTGCCTTTTCAGATGCATATACAGATATATGTAACAGAATGACGGAGTACTGGCCACACCTGCTTGATGTATTTCGGAACGAGAGATCAAAAATAGGTGAAGATACTGGTGCACGCCATGCTCTACAAGGCAATGCGTTGCTGAGCGTCACTCCAAGGCAAACAGTTGATGGAAAGGTTTGTGCAACCTTAAAAGATGGTGGAGAGAGTAAGACGTCAGTACTTTCTCAAGTAAATGCGCAGCACGGATTTGTGGCTAATCAATTTACAGTGTGCTCTGCTGAACAACTGGAGGAACAAAAGTTCATGATGACTAGTGTAGATGCTGGCACTGACAAGAACCTACAAACTCCTTCAGCTCAGAACGATGTACATACTACACCAATCAATGGAGCTTTTGGATCCTCTGGGGTATCCTCAGTTTCTCATCAGAATGGGTCCGTGGTGACAGGTTTCTCTAATGTAATACATGCACAGCCAGCACATGGGTTAATTCGTCCAGACTCGTCCGCCTGCTTTTCAGGGATTGATAATGGCATGCCCAAAGGAGATGTTGGGGGCACAATTTCTGTGAAGACAGACTCATGTTGTCCATCCTATCAAAGCAAACATCCCTTTGGAAATGTGATTGGTAGCAAGCCAGCGAAATTATCGTCATTTAAACCTCAGGCTTACATGAATTTGTACAATCATGGGAATATTGCAGCATCTGCCGCCGCTAATCTAGCTCTTCTTACAGCAGATGAAGGTAAAGTTTCAGCATCCCAAATCATCACGAATCCAAGGAAGAAAATGGCTGCCGACTGTGCTCTACAAGTGAAAGCATTTTCCTCAGCAGCCGCTCAATTTGTTTGGCCAAGTACCGAAAAGAAGGTTATGGAAGTCCCAAGAGATAGATGTGGTTGGTGCCTTGCTTGCAAAAGTTCGGCAATCGGAAATAAAAAGGCTTGTTTTCTTAATTTAGCCACTGCCAATGCTTCTAAAGGATCTGCTCGAGTTTTTAGTACCATGCATGTAATCAGAAGTTCTGAGAGCCATTTCCCCAGTATCGTTGCTTATCTGACCAACATGGAGGAGAGTTTGTGTGGCCTTTTAGTTGGTTCCCTACAAGACATGCAGCAGAGGCAACGGTGGCATAAACAGCTACAAGAAGCTTCCAACTGCAGAACTATAATACCTCTCTTGCTTGAAGTGAGTTGCAGGATTCGATTAATTTTTAAGTATCCTCTCATATGGGTGTGCATTTAGGGAACACTAGCTAGTGATCAGGTCATGACGTGGAACCTAGTTTCTTCTCAAAATCAGGAAACGTACATGGTTAATGCAGCAGTTAGTCTCCAAGTTGTTTCAAGTATGTGTTCCGTTACACGCGTATTTTTTGGGGGAAGGGATCAATCTGAATTGCATCCCTTGGTTGTATGATGGGTGGTCAAGACCAACCAAGCCAAACCAGAAGGTCATCGAGCCTTCAAGTACCCCACCACCTTGCTGCCGCAATGATCTCATGCATACCGGCACGAGGCACACAACCGCCTCTCAACCATTGTAGCACCCTGGCAGCGGATTACACCGTGCCATATACACATGTCGCCTGTAATAATCCCATGTGAACTGATCTCATGTTGCTTTTCTCGGGTAGTATTGGTTGAGATCCATCAGACAATCTTTCCGTATTAGCTTGAATTTGAAGTCATATCTTATACTATTATAGATATCAGATGATATGATTAAACAAAGTTTCCTTGTATTCTGGTGTTTCAGTTGGAGTCAAGGGTATTAGACCAGAGCCTATTGGGCTTGGCTGCAATTCCAACATGTATGTTGTGCTGTTGGGTACTACTAACTTTTGGTTCATCCTAAAGAAAACTATCTGTGGTTGTGAGAGCCAGTCCAGAGGTAGACTGAGAATTTTGTATAGAACAGACCATGAATAATAGCAGATTGTGAAAGGGCTTCTATTATGGTAGCAAATAGAGGCAATATACAGGGGAACATAACTAGGCGTATTTCAAAAACAAAGTAATACAATCTTAAAAGGAATCTTTCCAAATATAAGAGGAATATATGAATATCTTAATATAGAAATTAAGTAAAAATAGAAAAGTGCGAGCAGCACTTGGTCAAGCGCTTCATGGCACAGCTCTTGGATAATCAGAAGTGCTAGATAGAGAAGTCTTTATTAGGCAAAGTAAAAGAACATGGAAAGCATAGTGGCATATTTATTATTTAGTGCTGTTATATTTGTGTTAGTTGCACTTGCTTCTGGGGAATCAAGTTGGATATGCAATAAATAGCTGTTACATAATGTTCATATTGGTCTGCATAAAATTATTATACTATATGGCAGTAGAAAACAAAATACGTTTGTAATCTTATAAAGTTGCTATGTTTTATGTGCAGTTGGAGAGTAATATTCGTGGCATAGCATTTTCTGCAAGTTGGTTGAAGCTAATGGATGACTGGCCTGTGAAATCTCCTGGTGTATCTGCTGGACCATCCCGCTCCGCAGCATACCAAAAACGTGGAACAGGTGGAAAGCGGGGCAGAAAACGTTTGTTGGCATTTGAACCTTCTACTGTTACCGATGATGACAAGAGCTGGAAAGAGGTGAATTGGTGGAATGGAGGAACTATGTCTAAACGTATTTTGCAGAGGGGGGCTCTTCCAACTTCAGCCATAAGAACAGCTGCTCGTCAAGGTATTGCTCATCTTTGATTATCATTGTTACTATCATTTGATCATCTGTTTGTCTGGAGGACAAAAATAAATTGACATGTTATGTTGTTCAATAGGTGGTAAAAAAAAGATACCAGGTCTATCTTATCACGAAACTTCCAATTTTCCAAGACGAACTCGGCAATTTGCTTGGAGAGCATGTGTTGGATTAAGCTATAGTTCATCTCAACTTGCTCTGCAGGTTAACATCTTTAACATGATTCAAAATGCTTAAAAGAGTTACTCCAACTTAAATAGTAACAATGATCCTAATATCTGTATCTCTCAGGTTAGATACCTTGATGCCAATATAAAATGGAAGGAATTCATCCCTCCAGATCAAATTTCTTCAGATGGAAAAAGTTCAGATGCTGACTATTCTGCTCTCAGAAATGCAGTAGTTTGTGATAAAAAAATAGTCGACAGTAACATAAGATACGCACTTAAGTTTCCAAACCAGAAGCACCTTCCTGTGCGTATAACCAAGAATATTTTGGAAGCAGAAGATAATGACGATGAGAATGGCAAACTGTGGTTTTCTGCGAACCATGTCCCACTGTACTTGGTACGAGATTTTGAGCAGGTAGTTGGGGTCTCCTCGCCTAGTCCAGGAATGATAATCTCTAACAGTTTCACCTATTTCTTCCAACGGCGAGTAAAGGCATCCATTGGAGATATCTTTTCTTATCTCTTTCACAAAGGAGATGTATATCCCTGCACCTCATGCAAGAAGGATGTTGCCTTCAGGTGCTCTCTTCTTAACCTCTTTGTTGCACTCATTCAATTTCTTTTTGTAGCATACCCATTTTCTTCATTTCTCATATGTGTTCTGTTGGATGAATCACACGCAGGGATGTTGTAAACTGTAGCTCTTGTCAAGGTATGTATTATAGTCTATCGAGATGCCTTTTAAGTCATTTCTTCTTGTTGTTTTTCTCCTGTATTAAAAAGATGGTTAATAAATTTCTAAGCTGTCCAATACCAAGTCACAATATTGCTAACCACAATTTTTTTGCAGGCCATTGTCATAAAGAGTGCATATCAGGATCTGCTTCCAGTATGATATGCAAAGTATGCCTTCAGAAGCGTAATCTCATCCTCGCAAACAACAAGAAAAATGCAAATTATGTGCTGCCTCAACAAAAGGGCAATGGCCAACTGCCAGTGACTGCTCCCAAAATAATCTTCAGGGTTGGTTCTTCTCATTCTTCTGAACCAGCCATGAATGTTGAAGCCCACACTAAGGTTAAAGCTCAGCCAGTTGCAAAGGTGGCCCAGACAATCATGAATGCGGAAACCCAGACTATCAGGAAGGTGGAAAACCACCCAATACCGAAGTTGGAAGCCTGGCCTGTTACAAATGTGGCAACTCAGAATATTGCAGAGGTGCAGGTTCAGCCAAAAAAGACTAAAACTAAAAAACCAAAGCCAGAGAAGCCGAGAAAACATAAAAAAGTTCAAGTGATTACATACTTTGGTCTCGTTTGGAAGAAAAATAAGAATGACAATGGTGGAGAAGATTTCAGGGCAAATGATGTAATCCTAAAAGGCAAGGGTGGTATAGGTTCTTCAGAAAAACCAGATTGCTGTCTCTGTAACAAACCCTATAGTCCAGATTTCCTGTATGTCCGCTGTGAGAGGTGCAAAAGTAAGTCTGTTTATCATATTATTCTTGCTTATGGATATATGTTTTGTGCTATCTTTTTGGCTCTCTTAACACCTTGGTATCCTCCTACATACAGAGTGGTTTCATGGTGATGCTTTGCAACTTAAGGAAGAAAAAATAACTGAAGTGATTCAGTACCGATGCTGTAGATGCCGAAGGAGAGCCATACCACAATGTCCTCATTCAGATGATTATAGGGAGCCTGAACCAGAAGTCAGTGAACAGACCGCTGCTATGTCGTCGCAGTCAACTATGCTCTCTGGCGAGGAGACTTTTCCTGTTGCAGATCAAGACCCACTCCTTGCTTCATATGGAATAGTTGAACCAATTGGGGATGAAACGATGAATGCTGATATATCAATGAACATGTCAAGTCTTACACCTGGAAATAATCAGAAGTTATCAATAAGAAGGGCACAAGTTAAAAATTGTGAGTATCTTGATCAAGATGGCACACCTGTGAATGGGTTTTATATTCAGAACCAACCTCCAGGGAATGCAAACATTGATTTCAGTCATATGAATGAATTTTCTTTATCGGAGGCTGATGGTGTGGATGCTTCGGAGCTATTGGGGTGGGATTTTGCCCAAGGAAATGGGTATGCTGCTGCTCCTGATTATGGCACTAATTCCCAGTGGAATGACACCAGCGGTGGCAGCTTTGTGGCTGACGAATATGAACCACAAACTTATTTTTCGTTCACTGAGTTGCTCGAAGCAGATGATACTCAGCTTGATAACACATTTGGGATGTCTACTAGTCTGCAAAATGATGGTAACTTCCCGGGAAGCTTTGATCAGCAAGGGACCGGTTTTGATGAATTGTCTTTCATGGCAGAAGACGAGTCTTCAAATATGCACTTCCCAGCAAATGATGCATCCATTGACGAGTTAGCGTGCCACAAGTGCAAGACCTCCCAGCCACCACCTGATCTCAAATGTTCGTCCTGTGGCCTGCATGTGCACTGTCACTGTTCCCCTTGGCAGGAAAGTGAACAGCCTCCTGATAGTGCCAATTGGAGGTGTGGTACTTGCCGCGAGTGGCCATGATGAGCTTTCAACTTCATTGCATTTGTTACCCCGTGTACCAGAGTGAATGCTGCTGACTGTTATGGCAGGTAAACTCAATTATATTCTATCTGATGACTGCCTTATTGCTGCAAACAAGAATTAGATTTACTGTGCTGATAATTCTTTCTATTTACGTGGCAGGTGTCCCATGAAGGGCGCTGGGGAATATCATGGAAAACTTCTATCTAGCTGTTGGTTTGCGGTGATAGTGATCATGTGGAATGAAGTTGGCGTTGGTTATTGGATATACTCTTAACCATCAGAAAGTTAGACTAGTTATACCCGTCTCTGCAAAGATGACATTGTACATACTAAAGGATGGGTCACCGGTGACCGTTTTCCGTTCTTTAGGTTGTTTATTTGGGGGAGAGCTATAGAACTAGGGATGCTGTTAGCAGCAGGGTATATGTTACTAGAAAGCCTATTCCTGTCGGTGTATCCTCTTGCATTCTTTCTTTTCTTCCTTTTTAACAGATAGAAGTGACTCTTCGTTAGAGTGGCTGTTGTTATCCTTGATATTTCTCAGCCATGTTAAAATGTTTACTCATCTCCGTGCCTCTTGGCACTTTGTTGGTGCTAACATGCGGCAGAAGTGATGTGGAGAAGAGGGGCATTTGATGTCACTGTTAAACTGGAAAATTGGTCTCCATGGTGAGTTTGCTTTATCAAAACACTCTGTTTGTTTACGTTTATGAAAATATCACTATGAAATGATGTAGTACAATATCACTCGGGGGATAAAGCATATGCATAGAAAAACATAGGATTTTACGTGCATGGCTAAGGAAACACATAAAAACTGCCTTATTCTTCAAGTACGTGGAGAGAAGAGAGGTGAGTGGACGTTGACATACCTATATACCAATTTAAGGCCACATGAGATCGCTCTAGAGAAAATTGGCAGCATCATTTGGTAGATCAACAGGTCTCTGTAGAGGGAAAAATAAATCATAAAGGTGAAATTCTACAACCAAAAATACCTTTCAAAGAGAGCCTCAAGAATTATTCCTTTTCAATCCTATGGTGAGCTTTCCTCGCTTCAATCCTGTTTTGCGCTCTCCTGCCTCATCTCCGCTATTCCTCTCCCAATCCATGGCCAACAATACAGGCCTCCATCAACGGATATGGAAATGTCCTTACCAACAACTCCTTCATTGCCACTAGGAACCCTCCATCAACGGATATGGAAATGTCCTTACCAACAACTCCTTCATTGCCACTAGGAACATCTTCTAGGCAGTATCAATAGCCATGTTCTGCTGACAATAGTGAGAAGGTAGACAGAAGGTACAGGAAATATATGAGACACCCTGGTTGGTGCCATTGGTTCCGGTGGTGGTGGATGGTCTTATGTCGTAGTTCTTTTTTCACTCTGAAGGTTACGCATGGTAATCTTTACCCACCTAGCTATGTTCAACGATGGAGGGGGTGAAATTTCTTAACTCTAGATTGACGGTGCAGTTTTTAGCACTTTGACGCTTTTTTGGCAATTATGGATGAGCTAATGATATTTTTAAAAATACTAGACTCTTTTGAGAAATCTTCATTCCATTTCTTTTACAACATCTCTTTCTATATTAAGAATTGAATATGATAATTGGCGATTGGCAGATGTATATATATCCATAAGCGACTATTTGTATCGCTGGCCCCAACATACTCGTAAAGTCGTAATGGGCGAGTAAACAACCTTCGTAAGAGTACATACCTTCGTAAGAGTACATGCACATCAAGTTTCCCACTTTATTTCCTTTTTTCCTCATTATGGAGAAACTTGTGTCCTTTTCTTGTGATCTCCTCTACTTACCTACGTGCCTCATCCTTAGCCATAGACAAACGTACACAATATCCACTCCAAACAATGTTAAATCTCTACTTTTCTTTTCCTCATAAATAAATCATCAATCATTTAGTACCACCTTTTCAACTTATTTCTCACCCTTTTCTGCTTTTACCCAAATGAACCACAACTTCCCTTTTAGACAAATCAAACTTCAAATGATTTAGATCCGTAGTTCAATAATCGACACAAAATTACCAACTTTTGAGCATATGCTAAACTTTTAACTAAAATATCATTATCGAAAAAAAGTAAAATAATTCCCCCCAAAAAAACACAGTTATCTTTCATTCGACAAAATGAAGTAATATATAGCTATCAACATGACTTTTTAAAGATATACTAAATAACTCATAGATCCGGAAGAAACATACTAACATTCCTTGCACCGACAAAAAGGTGACGATGGTTGGGATGGGCCTAGCAGAGCTGACACCCACATCGAAGAAACACCTAGAAACCCATATTACTGCACACCTTACCAAATATGTAAAAGCGTAAGCATCAGAGTCAACATATGTGGGTCCACGGATGACAAGTTAGCGGCGCCCATGTTTGGAGTGGTGGAACATGATGAAATCTAGAGGACGATGGTATTCTTCTCATAGGAATGGCAGTGTTTGTCAGAAGGGAGGCATAAGGAGAAAGGTAACAAGGAGAAACTCATAGATCTGGAGGAAATATACTTTTTTCCTTTGCACCGATGAAAGGGTGGCGATGGTTGGGGATGGGCCTCGTAAAGCACACACCCACATCAAAGAAATAACTAGAAAGCTAGATTTGTGCATGCCTTACCAAATCTATAAAAACATAAGTAATCAAAGTCACCAAATGTAAGGACATCGATAACATGGCCAAGAGGGGACACAAAGTGGTGGCCTCCATGTCCATAGTAGTGGAAGGTGACAATAGGACTGTGTTATTCTTCTCATAGAAACTATAGTGTTTGTTGGAAGGGAGAACATAAGGAGAAGATAAAAAGGAGAAACTCTTAGAACTAGAAGAATACTTACTTTATTTGTACCGGAAAAAGGGCGATGCTGGTTTGGGATGGCCTGGCAGAGATGACACTCGCATCGTAGAAACCTAGAAACATAGATCTGTACACTCCTTTCAAGACCTGTAAAATCGTAAGTAATTAGAGTCAACTAGTGCGGGCACACCCATGACAGGGTCGAGAAGGGATACAAAAATTATGGCAACCATGTATAAAATGTTGGAAGGAGAGTAAGGGAGAGAGATAAAGAGAGGAGAAACTCATAGATCTAGAAGAGACATACTTACTTCCTTTGCATCGGCAAAAGGGTGATGATGGTTGACATACCTATATACCAATTTAAGGCCATCGCTCTAAAGAAAATTGGCAGCATCATTTGGTAGATCAACAGGTCTCTGTAGAGAGAAAATAAATCATAAGGTCAAATTATACAACCAAAAATACCTTTCAAAGAGAGCCTCAAGAATTAATTATTTTTCAATCCTATGGTGAGCTTTCCTCTCTTCAATCCCGTTTTGCGCTCTCCTGCCTCATCTCCGCTATTCCTCTCCCAATCCATGGACAACAATACAGGCCTCCATCAACGGATATGGAAATGTCCTTACCAACAACTCCTTCATTGCCACTGGGATCATCTTCTAGGCAGTATTAATAGCCATGTTCTGCTGACAATAATGAGAAGGTAGAAAGAAGGTATAGAAAATATATGAGACACCCTGGTTGGTGCCATTGGTTCCGGTGGTGGTGGATGGTCTCACGTGGCAACCCAACTCTTTCTCGTAGTTCTCTTTCCACTCTGAAGGTTACTCATGGCAATCTTTACCCACCTAGCTATGTTCAACGATGGAGGGGGTGAAATTTCTTAACTCTAGATTGGTAGTGTAGTTTTGAGCACTTTGACGCTTTTTTGGGCGATTATAGATGAGCTAATGATATTTTAAAATATACTAGTCTCTTTTGAGAAATCTCATTTCTTTTACAACATCTCTTTCTATATTAAGAATTGAATATGATAATCGGCGATTGGCAGATGCGACTATTTTGTATAGCTGGCCCCAACATACTTGTAAAGTAGTAATGGGCTAGTAAACAACCTTCGTAAGAGTACACGCACATCAAGTTTCCCACTTTATTTCCTTTCTCCCTCCTTATTATGGAGAAACTTGTGCCCTTTCGTTGTGATCTGATCTACTTACCTATGTGCCTCATCTCTGCAACACAACCTTAGTCATAAACAAACATACACAAAATCCACTTCAAACAATGTTAAATCTCTACTTATGTTTTCCTCATAAATAAATCATCAATCATTTTAATACCACCTTTTCAACTTATTTCTCACCATTTTCTGCTTTTACCCAAATGAACCATAACTCCCCTTTTATACAAATCAAACTTCAAATGATTTAGGTCTGTAGTTCAATAATCGACACAAAATTACCAACTTTTAAGCATATGCTAAACTTTTAACTAAAGTATCATTGTCAAAAAAAGTAAGATAAATCGTAGTTATCAACATAATTTCTCCCCCACGAAAATACAGTTATCATTTAATTTCATTCGACAAAATGAAAATAATATATAGCTATCAACACGACTTTTTAAAGATATACTAAACAACTCATAGATCTGGAAGAAATGTACTAACTTTCTTTGCACCGCCAAAAAGGTGACGATGGTTGGGATGGGCCTAGCAGAGCTGGCACCCACATCGAAGAAACACCTAGAAACCCATATGACTGCACGCCTTGCTAGACATGTAAAAGCGTAAGCATCAGAGTCAACATATGTGGTCCACTGATGACAAGTTAGCGGCGCCCATGTTTGGGGTGGTGGAACATGATAAAATCTAGAGGACGGCACTATTCTTCTCATAGGAACCATAGTGGTTATCAGAAGGGAGGCGTAAATAGAAAGGTAAAAAAAGGAGAAACTCATAGATCTGAAGGAAGCATACTTTTTTCCTTTGCACTGATGAAAGGGTGACGATGGTTGGGGATGGGCCCGACAGAGCCAACACCCACATCGAAGAAACAAGTAAAAAGCTAGATTTGCACACGCTCTTACCAAATCTATAAAAACGCAAGTGATCAAAGTCAGCAGATGTGGGACATCGATAACATGGCCAAGAAGGGACACAAAGTGGTGGCGCCCATATCTAGAGCAGTGGAAGGTGAAAATATGACTGTGTTATTCTTCTCATAGGAACTATTGTGTTTGTTGGAAGGGAGAACACAAGGAGAATATAAAAAGGAGAAACTCTTAGATCTAGAAGAATACTTACTTTGTTTGCACTGACAAAAGGGCGGTGATGGTTGGGGATGGCCTACCAAAGACAATAATCACATCATGGAAACCTAGAAACATGGATCTATACACTCCTTTCTAGATCTGTAAAATCATAAGTAATTAGAGTCAATTGTTGTGGGCACACCCATGATAGGGCCGAGAAGGGATACACAAATTGTGGGAACCATGTATAAAATGTTGGAAGGCTGTTGGAAGGAGTGTAAGGGAGATAGATAAAAAGACGAGAAACTCATAGATCTAGAAGAAACATACTTACTTCCTTGGCATCGGCAAAAGGGCGATGGTGGTTGGGGATGGGCCTGGGAGATCCGACACCGCATCGAAGAAACCTAGAAAACTAGATCTAGAAAGGAGTAAGAAATTGGAGTCGCCAGTTATGGGGACACCGATGACATGGCTAAGAAGGGACACAAATTGGCGGTGTTCATGCCTAGAGCAGTGGAAGGCGATGAAATCTAGAGGATGTTGGTGCTCTCCTCTATTGGGAATGATAGCGATTGTTGAAAGGGAGTAAGTAGGCGAGAAAGATAAAAGAAGGTGGGGAACAACACGACGGGACATCCTTCTATTAAAGATGAAGGATGTTGGACATGCTTTTAAGGTGTTGGAAAGCGTGTGTGGGATGTCGACTTCAGCCAGTTTTTTTCTCGTGGGAACAAAGAGGTGGGAGGGATTTCACTCTTGTGCTAATATTATTGCTCAATGTTCATATATCCATTTTTTAGTTACATGTGTTCAGATTTTCTAAGGATGAATGTGCTAGCAGGTCATCAGTTCATTAATTATTTTCTCTTTATGTGGAAAAACACTTTTTCATGGAAAATTCTTTCATTGTTGTTTATATGTATTTTTAGAGCAGCTAATGTATTACTCACTCTAGTCCATAATAAGTGTCGAGGGTTTAGTTCATTGTAATCCAAATTTGAACTAAAACCCTGACACTTATTATGGATCGAAGGGAGTGTCGTGGTATTGCTGATAAGTACGCCATGGAGGGGTCCTCACAAAGTGTGTTTAGAGAGGTGGGGTGTAACACCCTCGAATCGGCCCTATGCAAGTTTTAGCGCTTCCCTCCAAACCCGCATAGAGACGATTCAAGGACGCCCACCAGGCACTTTCGTGCGGGTGGAAAACAAAGTAATACCATTACACATTAGTCCATGATGGAACCCATAGAACATATATATACAACAACGACTCCATGAGTCAAGAATACATATATACAATACCAAGATCCAAATCACCTTGAAAACAATAGAACATCCGAGTACGGACAAGATGCAAATGGGGATAAGAGCCCTGAAGAATAACCAATGGCGTCCATAACCCTGCCCAGGCCAAGCCGGAAGGGTAACCCTGCTAACGACGTCGATCTCAAACCTGCTAAAACCAAAGGGGTTCCAACAAAGGGCAAAGGAAAAAGAGGAGCGTCAGTACTGAGGCCAGTACACGGCGAGGCTAGAATTCAGTGGCTCTCGCCTACATAGGTATGGTGGACTGAAGCGACATCACAGCATGCATAAACAACCTATAGAGATTCGATGCAACTGTCGGCTATTAGAGAGGGATAAGAGAGACCTATTCGGGACCAACCTGATAATACCACCAATCATACCCATCCTGGCATTTCCCCCTCGAGACCAAACGAGGAAGTCAAACCGAGGAACTCACACAGGTTGCAGTTTTATTCATTCCATTATAGTTGAAGCACTTACTAGTCAGATATAGATAGCATGAGTCATCCTGATAGCATAAGTAGTGGGCAGTTTTAGTTAACCATTCAGTTGTAGTTGTAGTACTTACTAGTCAGATACAATTAGCATGTGACATCCCAAACCCAGCAGTTGTTGGCACTTTTATTTCATTCCATTGGAGTTGCCATACTTACTAGGCAGATATAACATGACACGATACACCCCAGTTCCACCAGTTGTTTGCACTTTTATTATCCATTCCATTGTAGTGAAGATGATTACTAGTCACATATTAAGTCAAATTTATAGCACTACTTTAGTTATGCTTGTCTATGATCGAGATACTGTGCTCCAAGTCGTCCATAACCGCGGACACGGCTTTTAGAAAGATTTACCCTGTAGGGGTGCACAAATAACAACACACACACGATCAACCTCGGAAAAACCAAATCAAAACCCAACGAGGCTTTCACGACAAAGCAATCACAGGATTCATAAAACATTTCAGGGGGCCACCCCGCTAAGCTACCCGCAACGAAGTTGGCCGGCTCCGAGACGGACCCAGAGTTTGTGTAGACGACGGTAAACGACTAGGAACCCGAAAGTGTGACTGGGCTTGTCGATACAGCGAAAACGTGTCACGATCCAAAACAGTACAGGTGCTCCACGCACAATCGTAAATAAAGCAGTAAAGCATGGCATAGGTACATGATAGTAATAAAGCCCCAAACTAGTTTGTGGCCCCAAGAAATAAGAAATGAATCAAGCTCTGGCTAAGGGGGATTCATAGACTCTCCCGTATGTGGATACTGCGAATAGTCAAGGAACAGATATCAAGTACCCAGGGCCTACGGGACACAAGTGGGCATAAGAAACCAAATAGCATATATTTCCCACCGGTGCCTCTTTCATTAGTTATCCAGCAATTTAATAGTTGTATTTAAAGTCATGATCATCTCCACCATTAAGCATCTCCACCATTTATCATGTGTCAACTTGCCGTCAATGGTGAAATGACAACGGCGCGAAGCAACACATAAGCAAGCAACTACGACTCGCAAGACTGACTATCTATCAAACAATAGGCAATAGGATGTGTCCATGGAAATATAGAGGCTGCAAGGAGTATAAATGGTGCACGGAAACTAAAGCATCACAACACGGATAGCAATAGATCAACAGGAGGAAATAAAGATTATAAAAGCAAAATAGGTAGAAAGAGGGAGATGCTCGCCTGGGAAACACTGCCGAAGATACATTATCCGAAGGACTTGTCGAAGCTCACATCAACTCAACGGCCTAATCCGTGAAGAAGCAAAGCACTAAAAGAAACACCGGATACACTATTTAATACTACTACAGAAGATCCGGCATGATTATGATATGATGCATGGCATGGCAAAGATGCAGTGCAACTAGACAATATTAAGCGGAACCGGGGTCCCGACAATTAATTATATGGTTTATGTTGTGTAGCTACCCCGCAATTTGAATGTTGTATTAACAAGGCAAAACATGGCATCAGTTTGCTACACAAATTTAAATGGAGCCAATATAAGACTAGAAAAGCCCGTGTATGGCCTCCATATTTAATTTAGGTGAATCATCCATATACCCCAAAACCGCAATATGTATGCAAGCATGTTCAATTCATATGCAACAAGATATATGTCATATTATAAAAATAGGGGTCTCGGAAAGGGGATCACATGTTGAATCGAAGATCTTGGGGTTCACCAAGGGGTTCGACGGGATCGGTCTTCAGGGTCTCGGCCATCAGATCCGTGAAGGAGATCTTGGCGTGCCGAGGGTTCGTGTTCGGAGGTAACGGTCTTCGGACTCCGGGGCCGGGGTCTTGGAACCGTGAGGAGATCATGACGTGCCTAGGGGTTTGGTCTTCGAGGTCGATCTTCAGGTCCCGCGGTCTTGATGTCCCTGAAGGAGGTCTTAATGTCTCGGTTCGGGGTCGGCGAACTTGTCGTCTATGAAGGGGATGGGCCGACAAAGATCTTGTCGAGACAAACATGGACTGTGTGTTCCCCAACTTGGACTGCATTGAGCGAGGTTCGACCTTAGCAGCGACAAGATTATATCAACACAAAAGATGACACCAAGACGAGTTGACATCGAACACACAGGGACATATCTTGGCCACTGATTGGCTCGGGACGCCACAACACTTGGACAGGAGCTCACCTAGCAGACCTGGCCCCATCCGGTCATGCAGGAGGCGGCAACAGACGTCTGGGCCGAGACCGAGAGGCGCTGGCGAGCTGGGGCTGGGTTGGGGTCGAGACCCAGGTCGAGGAGGCATGCACAGGGCCTCGCACGGGCAGACAGAGCACAGCCGGGGCGGGCCTGGCAACGACGGGAAGCGGGCAAGTGAGAGGGAGGCGGTCTTCTGTAGGAGAGGGAGTAGGGAAGCGGACGGCAGATTGGGTGCGGTTGAGGACGCGACAGGGAAGGGCGGCAACTCTGCGCTGGAGGCGGGCTTGACGCCAAAGGCGGCCATGGCAGGGAGAAGGGCCGACGGCGGCCTTGGCGACTGGCGGCCAGAGAGGAGAGGCGGCGCCGTAGGGCAAGGAGAGGCCAAGGGGAAGCCAACCATGACGAGAACCAGAGGGCAGCGACGCTGTTGGCTTGGTGCCGAGGCCGAGCAGAGGGGAGCGCTAGCGGCGGCGTCGCCAGCGCGGTGAGCTTTGGGAGGCGGCGACAGTTGCTCTGAAGAGGAGGGCGAGCAAAGGCACATGGCGAGGCCGGGCCGACGAGGAGGGACACCGAGGCAGTGGTGCCAGGGCCGGGGAAGCTCGAGCTATCGCGGAGCTTGGCTGCGACGAAGAGGTGGGTTCGGGCTCTGGCACGGTCGGGGAGGAGCTGCGCATGGCGACCGGGCCGCGAGCGCAGGCGAGGGGGAGGAGAAGAGGGTCGTCGGAGGGGAGGTGGAGGACTGGAGAGCGATGACGACAGAAGGAGGGCGCAGTCCCTGGCGGTGGGTCGGGAGGTTGGAGGTGGGATTGATCTGGGGGAGAGGTCTGGTGGGGAAGCCTCATCGAGGACGAAAACAGGGTGGGGCCAGGGCGGAGATCCCGAGGTGGAGAGGGATCGAGAGCGGGGTGGTCAACACGGGCGCGGATGGGGCCAACATGCAGGGACGGAGCGATGAGCACTGCATCGACGCGTTCATGGGCACACGCGGGTGGGATCCTGCATGGGTGGTTGTGTGGGCGCACGGGCAAGAGGAGGGTAACGTGCCAGGGTGGGGATCGGTAGCATGTAGTGCAGCGGGTGTCCTCTCGTGCATCACGTCGGTAAGGGGGTGGGGCCAGGTGGCGCGCTGCTATGCGGCGACAGGTCTGGTTAGGTAGAGGCGGTTGGAGGTCTAGTTTAGGGTTAGGATATTTATTTTGGGGTAGTAAGCTGCTGCTAGCTGGGCTTTTGGGCCTAGCCGGTGGCGGCCTCTCCGGTTTATAAAATATATTTTTATTTATTTTATTTCATTTAAAACAAAATATTTGTAATTAGGTTTTAGTCAAATAAAATATTCGGATATATCTAGGGTTTTCGATTTTAACAAAGAGGGGAATATCTAGAAAACAAAATAGGCTTTTAGAAAATAGTTTTAGGCAAATAATGTGCATGATGACATGACGATGCTCAAATGCAATGTGGCATGATGATATGATCATGTTGTCATGGTGATGCGCAAAACAAAAACACAACCATTTTCTAGTAGTGGTTTTATTGGGGTGTTACATGGGGGAAGGCGGTGAGTTGATGGGTACGAGGTAACACAGCTTACCTAGGTTCAAGTCCCACGATGGTGGCAGAACTCTACTCCTGCTATAAATCACTATAATGGCAATACGCCGAGTTACAGGGATCAGTTTGTTGTGTGAGGTGTTATGAATCGTCTGCCCTAAAGGCTTCTATGGGTTCGACTTATAAAGGCACCAGAACCTAGGGTTACAGGGAAAGGACCTTGTCGGACAGGTTACAGAGTCTTACACTAATACCAACTAGTCTTCGTGTCTTGTACTCCAAGGCTCTGAGTAGGTCGGTGACTGCATCGTAGCCTTCCTTGATCCGGCGTGGGCCTCCCTTCTGGATCCGTCTAACTAGGCCGCCCAGCAGGCCATGGGCCGTGCTACCAACTATGGGCCACCCGGGTTATCCGGATTAGAGACATGCAATGGTGATACCCATTTAGCATATCCCCAATAGTAGCCCCCAGAGGACTTTGAGATCTTGCACTGTATTGCCCTTTGGTCTTAAATGCTCTGTCTAGGTGATGTCGGCAATTCATTAAGCAATATCTCGAAGGTCTCCCAAAGAGCCCTGCAATTCTCTCTGTCTTCATCATTTAAGCCGGAGATTCTTTAAGTCTTCTTTCTAGAGTCAGACAATGTCTGTCTTCAATGGAATCTTTAGACATGACTTCTCCACTGCAATGGTTAGTAGGATGCCATAGGCTATAGCCTATGCTACCTCGAAACTCACATATGGCAGTAAATAAATCATTAGCAATTTTCCCGTTCACAAAATCAGAAACGTTAAGCGCCAAACGGGGGACATGGCGAAATTACTGCGCACGTTAACACACATGTTGTCAATGTCGTAGCCATTAGATTTCTTCCGCATGAATCTTGATGCCAGGGGCTATAAATATTTACCGCGGCCAGAGTAATCTCTTTTTACCCGCATTCACCCCCGCATCATCCTCTTCCTCTCGCCGCGCGACTGTTTGAGCTCTCCAGCGAGAAAACCCTAGCCAAAAATCTTCTCCTCCTCAGCCTCCACCAATTCGTCCAATGGCCAGCAGCAATAATGCTCCATCAACGGCGGCGACTCCCGAGGATTCAATCGAGCCATCTAAGGGAGTGTCTGTCCCGTTGGAGGGGGTGGTGGTGCTTGTCTCCGCTGTGGTGGAAACCACCGGTGACGACCAAACTCTGGTGGTGCACGAAGCCATGGAGGAGGAGGGAGACTCCCACAAAGGAGTGTGGAGGGGCTCCGATCTCTCCGCCAAACAACTACAAGAACTCATCACTTAGGGATATCTCCCTGCGACGAAGGGGTTAGTCTAGCGGCCAACACCGGCCAAGGAAGTGGTCCCTTCTCCCCAAGTTGGAGAGAAGGTCTACCTTAAATCTCAGCTGGTAGATGGCGTTAGCCTTCTAGTGTCCAACTTCTTCCTCGAAATCCTCTGGCACTTCCAGGTTCTTCCCCACAATCTTTCTCCCAACAACATCCTTGTACTTAGCAATTACATAGCTTTGTGCGAAGGATACCTAGGAACCAAACCTAGGTTAGATCTGTTTATCTATTTCTTCATTGTCAAGAGAGAGTCCAGAGAATCCAAGGATGAAATGTGGAACTGTGGAACCATTAGCTTCAAGATCTGTCCTAACCGGCGGTTCCCCGACATCGTTGGCCACGAGTCCTGCAAGAACTGGCAAAGGACATATTTCTACAACCCAGATATACCTCTGGCCAGCCATGAAGACTCGTACCCCGACTTTGTCAATGGAGCCGCCCCGAGGCCCCCACCTGGAGATTCCAAGGCCCCCTCCTATCCGACGATGAAGCCTCTTGCCGCGTAAGGTGGATGAATGGCTAGTAGATGGAGGTTTAACTGGCTTGGATCTTACCATGTGTTGGTTCACAAGGCGGATCCAACCTCTGCAGCACCGTGTTGAGCTGATGCACAAGTACTCTAAGGAGAGGAAAGATCCCATTAGGATATCTGAGGACAACTTCTCCAACGACTCCATCAAGCTTCGGCTAAAAGACATCGTCAAGGTGAAGGACAAGAAGCATGGATTCAACATCACCTTTGACATGTTCAAATGCAGAAAATGCCCAGAGGTAGCTATGTTTATTTCATTGCTTTTATATGTACTCTAAGGTTTCCGACTTTGGTTTCCCAATCATCTGACATGTTTTTTGATCCATCAGCTAGAGACCTAGGTGCCGGATCTGATGGCCTCCCAAGTATACGATCCAAGGCTGAAGGATATTTAGGTAGTGTCCGACGATGATACCTCCAAGGATCATCTAGCTCTAGCAGCGTGGAAGCGGAATAGCTCCACCTCTGACACTGCTTTCAAGGGAAAGAATAAGAAGAAAACGAAGAGTGGAGTCTCCAAGAAATCCACTGCCTCCTTAGAGGCAGAGAAGAAGAAGTCCACTGACATCCCCTTAACCAAGGCACCTACTGTGGTGTAAGTATATTCATTCTCCAACTTTGCTTTGCTTTGCACCTACTCAATCCTTGTACTTGTACTATGTATGTTACAGGAAGAGATCTGGTGTTGGTTTGAGGTAGACCTCCAAAGATGTTGGAGGTTCGAAAAATATTCGTGATATGTTTACCAAGTCATCGCCCACCGTTGCTCCCCCAACTCCTGCCGCCAAGCCTACAACAGGCTCCACTGGGACCTCGTCCCCTGTCATCCCTAAGACCTCTGTCATGGAGATAGACATCAACCCGACACTGGATGTCTTAGGCTCTACCGGCATGGACCTTGCTCCCAGCGGCCAGGCAACGCAGGAGAGTACCTCCTCCAAAGTGGTTGAAGATCTATCTAAGGATGCCACTGAGAAAGGGAAGCAGCTGGCGGAGGGAGCAGAAGCAGCAAAAATAGCAAAAAAAGCAATGGCCAAGCCAGGAGCCACTACGCCATCAACTGCCATTATTACATAGGAGACGACTAGGGCTTCTTCCATGCCTCTGGCTTCTACAACTGCTCTGCCTCTGACTCCTTCGACATTGTGCCAGGATGATCTTATTCAATAGGAAGATGCTATTTACAACAATGCCCAGACCTTCCACAATTCATATGCCAATTTGGCCAACAATCTGAGGGTTATTGCTATTTTAAGTCTTCGATCTTTACATTTCGCTTTATGATATATCCCACTGTAGCCCCCGAGCTCTTAGGTGAAAAACCAATAGTTATTGGCCTGAGTGCTCAAAAGAACTAAGTGTAGAACTTGATAGTGTAGCCTCCCGAGTTTCTAGTTAGAATAATTAATTCTGGCTAGATACCCTAAGAGAGAACACACATGAATTAAAATCTGATATTGTAGCCCCCGAGCCTTTAGTTGAAACTAAAAAGTTTTGACTAAATGCTCTAGAGAAACTAAGTACTCATCTATTTGCAGAATGAGAATACCCAAAGGAAGGCTATCAATGAAAAATATGCCAAGCTGCAGGAAGCGCAGGACATTGAAAAGGGTAAAATAACCTTTTTGAAGGAACATATCACAAATAGCAAGCATCTGTTTTCCTCCAATAGCTTCCCAATCTATCATCTAGAACCATTTCATCTGAATTATCATAATGCTATCTTTGTTCCGTCTTACAAAGACCATCGCTAAGGCAAAGATCATCGTCGAGCAATCCAAGCATGTCTAGCAGCTCGACGATGAGAACAAGATTTTGAAGAAAGACTTGGCTGATGTCATCAAAGGCCATGAGGAGGCATTGAAGGTCATGCAAGAATCTGTCGACACTGAGATACAACGCCTGAAGAAGGAGATTGAACAACTTAAGGAACAAAACCAAGCTTCCGCATAGCAGAATGCTCGGCGCCTTGAGGTGTACAAGAAAGCTTTAGAAGGATCATGACATCTTGGTGGAAACCTGCCAACAAGCCAAATCCAGCATCTTCGATAACTTTCCTCCATCTTGTTCAATCATATAAGTCGGATAAATGTACATTATTGTTGTGCTCATGACCCTTGTCTCTCACGAAAACACAGCTCCCATTGGTTTAACCAACATGGGTGAAGGTGCTCTAGATTCAAAGGAATGCATGATTCTTGCCGGCAACTTCACCAACACTGTCATCACCTAGGCCAAGGAGATACCAAAGATACTATAAATTGCCATCAAGGCAGTAGATTCTACCGCCAAGTATTCAGAAATCCTGTGCCGAGCCCTCGAGAAAGTGAAGAGCTAGAAAGCATCTTGTGTCAGGGCTGGTGTAAGGATGGTCTTGTATTTGGTCAAGGTACACTACGACGAAGCCGACATAGACCTGGTGACCTTCGGCATGCCAAAGTTTGACGAGGAAGGGCGCGAAATTGACAACGACGCTATCTAGAACTCCCTCACTGGATACGACTCCGGGGTTGCCAAGATGGTCAAGGCGGGCGTCTTTGTGCGTGCCCAATATCTGGACGATGAACTGGCAACTTTAGACTCTAGCCTCCAATCCTCCGAGTTAGATGATCTCACCAAGTCTGACTCTCCTATGGATGACGATGTAGTCTTGAAGTCCCCTGCAGCAGAGCCATAAACACTTGTTGTATTAAATGTGTCTCTGCAATATTTTGTATGTATGCAAAAAACTTGTAGAAGTAAGGCGGAAAACTTGGCTATAAGCCTCCTGCTACTTATCTATATCTAGCATGTATATATTTTTTAAGCAAGTGCTGGCTTATCCATTATTCTGGTTCATATGCTTGACCTTTCGTGAGATGGAAGACTCGCATCATAGAACCATGTTCTCAGGTGATGATGCTTAATAGCACCATCAAGAACCTAAGAACAAAGTCGCTGGCTTTGTGTGCCAAAAAGTCACTACTCTGGAATCCATATAAAAACATCAGAAAACGTGTAGACTAGAAAACTTAAGCTAACGCCCGTAGGCGGAATTTTCACAAGTGCAAATGTAAACTTGCGCATAAAGGGTTTACATGATCCAAAAAATGAACACTAAAGGAGGTAAAATACTCGGAAAATATGAGTGAACCAAATGCTTTATTTTATCAATCATATAAGTTACTTATTACATAATATAAAAATATGCTAAGTGAAAAAAGGACGTAGTTGTGCTATGTTCCATGGCCGATCAGTCTCCGGGAAATTATAATCGGGGTCACGTTGCTTGCGCTTGCGTTCTTTTAGCCTATCTTTCAACTCATAGATATCGACAAGGTAATAGGAACCATTGAGCAATGATTTGCTTATGACGAACGGTCACTCCCAAGGCGGGGATAGTTTGTGTGACTTTTGCTGCTTGAGTCAAAGCACCAGATCCCCCTCTTTAAACGAGCGATGCCTAACACGGTGACTATGGTAGCTGCATAGCTTCTGCTGGTGGATGGCGGATCTCTGGCATGCCAAGACGTGTTCTTCCTCAAGCAGGTCCATAGATAGGCGTCTGGATTCTTCAGCGTCATCTTCGTTGTAGGCGGTGACTCTTGGTGCACCGTGGAGGATGTCGGATGGCAGGATTGCTTCTGCTCTATAGACCATGAAGAAAGGGGTCAAGCCGGTAGATCTATTGGGTGTTGTTCGCAAACTCCACAAGACAAATGGTAACTCCTCCGCCCAGGCTCCAGCTGCTCTGTGTAGCGGTGCCTCTAAGAGTGGCTCGATTCCTTGCATAATTAGTCCATTTCCTTGCTCTACTTGCCCATTTGACTATGGATGTGCCACAAATGCTAGGTCAAGTCGGATGGCTTTTTCATGACAATACTCCTCAACTTCTCCGAGTGACAAGTTGCTGCCATTGTCAGTGATGATGCTATGTGGGAGACCAAATCTCACCACTAGACCCCAGACAAATTTCAGGGTTGTTGCCCCATCGAGCTTTTTAATGGGTTTAGCTTCAATCCATTTAGTGAATTTATCAACTGCTACTAATAGATGCGTATATCCACAAGGTGTTGTTTGCAAAGGACCAACCATGTCAAGCCCCCAGTCTGCAAACGGCCAACTAATTGGTATTTTTCGCAATTCTTTAGCTGGAACATGTGGTTGTCGTGCATAAAACGGACACCCAACACAAGTCTGCACCAACTTTTTGGTGTCTGCCTTGGCGGTCAGCCAGTAGAATCCTTCCTAGAAGGCTTTTGCGACCAGCGATCAGGGAGCGGCATGATGCCCGCAATCTCCGAGATGTATCTCTCTAAGGATATCCATACCTTGTTGCTGGGAGACACACCATAGGAATACTCTTGTGGTACTTATTTTATATAATTGGTCGTCGATTATGACGTAGCCTTTTGCTCTATGTACTATCTACCGGCTTTCGACTTCATCGGCGAGAAGTGTTCTATCTTGAAGGTAGTCCATGAACGGTTTCGTCCAAGCCAGAGAGATCATTGTTACTACATTAACAAATGAGTCCACTCTATCCGTGTTGTCAGGGTTGCTCCTTTCATGGATGGTGTTCATAGATGCTCCAGGAAAATGGCAGGTGGAATTGGCCGGTGAGCTGATCCCAGCTGGGATAGCAGATATGCCGCCTCATTGTCCTCCCTTTTGACGTACTTGACTTCATAGCCATCGAAGTAGTTGGCTATCTTGTCTATTTTGTCTCGATATGCCACCATTGTAGGGTTCCGCGCGTTCTAGGTGCCAACCACCTGCTAGGAAACCAAGTTAGAATCTCCACAGCAAACTGATGTCTACGCACTTCTATTCTTGTAGACAGTTGTTGGGCCTCTAAGTGCAGAGGTTTGTAGAACAGCAGCAAGTTTTCCCTTAAGTGGATTACCCAAGGTTTATCGAACTCAGGGAGGAAGTGGTCAAAGGTATTCCCTCTCAAGAAACCCTGCAATCAAGATACACGAAGTCTCTTGTGTCCCCAACACACCCAATACACTTGTCAGGTGTATAGGTGCACTAGTTCGGCGAAGAGATAGTAAAATACAAGTGGTATGGATAATTATAAGTGGTAACGGTGCTAGAAAATACTTTGATGGCGTGGAAGAGACTAAAGGTAAACTGAAATAAAGATGGAAGCAAGCAAACATGTAACAGATCTAGTTGCAAACGGTGTTTCAATGCTAAGAAACAAGGCCTAGGGATCATACTTTCACTAGTGAACACTCTCATATAAATATATTCTTCTTTATGATACTACGCTGAACTACTCTCCGGTTGGACACTCTAATCCATGGTAGGGCTATAACAGCACACCTCAAAGTAAGCCTTTCCCATCTAGAAAACCCCACACTGTCACCTTGAGCACTAGATGGTTCCAACAAACACCACAATTTCATAGAGACATCCAACTTCAAATATAACTCATAACAAGTATTTGTAATCTCTAGCCTAAGTGCCACCATGGTGTGCATGCTGTCACTTTCACACACATGGGGAGAGCAGAGATCTATTAAAGCACTTGAGTAGCAAGGTAGATCTATAGATTACAAGCTCATGATCTCAATAAGATCATGCATAGAGAGAGAGATGAACACATAGCTACCGGTAGAACCCTTAGCCTCGAGAGAGAACTACTCCCTCCTCATCATGGGAATCAGCAATGGTGATAGAGATGGCGGTGGAGATCGATGGAGATGGCTCCGGGGGCACTTCCACGTCCCAGCAGGGTGCCGGAACAGAGACTTTCTGTCCCCCGAATCTCCCCTTCGGTGGTGGCGGCGCTGCGGAATTTTTCGTGGATTTCTGATTGACTATTTAGGGTTTATGCATCGGGAGGCTCTTATAGGCGAGAGAGGCAAGGTCGGTGGCTGGCTAGGGGGCCCACACCATGCCCTGGCGTGGCCTAGGCTGGCCCGTGCCAAGGGCGGGTGTGTCCACCCTGTGGCCCCTCTCCGACTCTCCTTCTGGCTTTTGTCCTGTGAGTCTTCCGGGAAAATAGTAACTTTGGCTTTTGTCTTGTCCAATTCCGAGAATATTCATTTTCTAACTTCCTGGAACCAAAAACAGTAGAAAACAGGCAACTGGCACTGTGGCTCTTGTTAATATGTTAGTCCAAGAAATCATAAGAAAAGTACTCCAAAGTTGGAACAAAACATAAGAAAGTAGAAAAAACCAAGCATGGAACATCAAAAATTATAGATACATTTGCAATGTATCAACATCCCCAAGCTTAACTCCTGCTCGTCCTCGAGTAGGTAAGTGATAAAAAGAAAGAATAATTTTTGAGGTGACATGCACCATCATAAACTTGATCAAAGTACTTGTAAAACATTCAAAGCTGGGATCATAGTACTTCAATCATAGCATGAAAGACAAAGTTCTAACAATAAGACAAAGCAACTATGTTGCAACATGAGAAGGCACAAACAAAAGATTCATGAATAACAATGCTTTGCAAGACGTTTGTTTGTTTCACATAAAGAAAACATAGCATAGTGGCATTCAGCTTGTCCCTCATAGAGTAGCAAATATAAATGCATAGGACACCTTCAAAGTTCATAAGAGTGACTAGATACAAATAGTTTAAAACAAGCAATATCAAAGCTATGCATCAATCAACAAGTCTTGGGACAATGCACATAGAACTAAGAATGGCCACTATCCTCTCAAAGTAGGTGCATAAAGATAGAAGGTGGAGACTCAACATAAAAGTAAAAGAAAGGCCTTCGTAGAAGGAAGCAGGGATTCAAGTTTCATAAAGAGCTTCCAAAAATTATGGTACTTATTAGCTTTCAGCTCTCATTGCCCCTGTCATAAGAATCTTTAGGTGATTAAGGTTAAAGTGAACAAACTATGGAGTATATGCTTGACAAAGTATAAGTTGGAAATCTCATGTCCCTTGATTACGAGGGCCGCTCCTCATGCTACTCAAGTTTAGTCACCGGTAAGTTCATGTCATCGTAAGTACATGTGTATCATAGAGAACCGCCAACGGGGTACCCCTTGCACGATGATACGGAAGAATCCCCATATCAAAATGACAAGGCAAGCAGACAACAAGCATCTCAGCAATCTTCTTATTTACCATGGGAATATGGTGCTTTTTTCTCTCTTTCCTCTTTTCTCATATTTTTTCTTTTTCTCTTTTTTCTCAATATATGACTCTCTTTTTAGAAGAAGAATGCTTCATAGACAGCTCATTATGGTTACGCTACAGGTTTCCACCATGACAGCATGGATTAGACCAGCGGCCCAGGCGTTTCTCTAACACATATACATAAGTCCATGGACTTACAAGCTCCCCTTTCATTTCATACCGACGACATCCATAGACAAAAGAGCATGATATCAACTAGGTACAAAGTACCCGTGCAATGTTGAAAGCGTTCCCCATGACAGCCTGGTTCTGCTAATCCCCAACAAATAAGTGCAAGCATATACAACATTGACGACACAATGGTTCAAGTTTATTAAGGGTAAGAAAAGTAAAGTGTGCCATCAAGTTCGTGAGAGCTTTAGTCACTAGTTTTCTCATAATAAATTTAATTCGGAAGGTAGATAAAAACATGAATATACTTGGAATAGCATATGATAGTAGGTAGGTATGGTGGACTCTTTGGAATAACTTGTTTTAGGGAGTTGGATGCATGAGTGGAACTCATACTTGGTTGCGGAGGCGAGCAAAAGACTGGGAGCGACAAACTAAGAGAGCAATAATGGCCATAATCATGCAGAGCGAGAAAACATCATTGATCAAAGCATAAAGTGATACTACAAGTTGAAAACTAAAGGATCATCAAGGCTATGGTGACTTGGGATAGTCATAACATGGTGTGAGCATGTGCCAAGTCAGCCCAAATAAAGTATCAAAGGATAATACCACAATACTATGCTTTAATATGCTAAAACAACACATAATTCTTCAAAGGCACATTAAGCAATCTCAATTGTTTATAACAAGTCATGCTACAGCAAAGAATACTAAGCATAAATCCAAAACAATATCGAGCATGGCATGACAAAGCATAGGCCACAGTCAAAAAAACAAGCTCTCTTTACCACTTAAGCATGAACTTTCCTACTCTTTTCCAATCCAAACCAAACTATTTGAAATCCAATGCATGAAAGAGGGGGTCCAACCAATTTATTCAGCAAACTAAGCAAACCAAAAACCAAAACAAAAACAAAAAAGAAGACGCTCCAAAAACAACACAACTGTGCATGAAACAATAAAAATGAAGTGTTTGGAAGAAACCTGGGATTTTTATTGATGAAGAGGGGATGCCTTGGGCATCCCCAAGCTTTGAAGCTTGTACTTCTTGGATATTTCTTGGGGTAATACGCGTGGTATCCCCAAGCTTGAGCTTTAGTCCATCCTTCATCTCATTACTCATTTCCTTCCATACACCTGAAATTTTCCTTCATACAAAACTTCACACAATCTTTATTAGCAACATTAGTGCACTCAAGATAATAGGTCATAAGGTTCAGTTCTAACACCAATAAACTTCCATTAGAACACTAGATACTTAAGCACTTCCCTCAAAAAGCTCAATTCCCCAAAAGAACTCAAAAAGGAACCAACAAGAAGCAAATGCAGAAAATGGCAGAAATCTGTCAAAACAGACCAGCAGGTAAATACGAATTTTTTCGAAAACCTTCTGTTGCTCAAATCAAAAAGTGTTGAACTAACAAAAGTTATATAACAACCTGTGGCAGAAGCACAAAAATTTACTCCTCAAAAAGGCGTTCACAGATTTTACACGAATTTTTACAGTGAAGCACAGTAATCTGTTTTGGGACAGCAACTTTCCGAATCATTACTTCTCTCTCATTAGAGGTTACTCTTGGCACAAAAAGCAAATAAAAAGGATAAGGAGCAGTTATTACTGAAGTAATAACTTCCAAGACTCATCTAAATTTTTGGGTTATCTCCTCATAAGTACTTTTCTTTACCGCCTTTAAGTTAGGCTTGATAGTTTGAGAAGATGCTCACATAAGAAATATGAATTGAAGTAAAAGAGAGCATCAAGAAGAAAATTCAAAGCACATTTAAGTTTAACCCACTTCCTATGCATAAGAATCTTGTAAAGAAACAAGCCATTAAAGCACAAAGCAACAAGCATAGTAAAGCAAAACAAGTGCAACTTCAAGACTTTCAACATAAAGAGGGGAAACTTAATATTGTTGAGATACATAAAACCATGTTTCCCTCTCTCATCATAACTTTCAGTAGCATCATGAATAAAATTAACAATATAACTATCGCATAAAACATTCGTATCATGAGCCACATGCATAAAAGAATTAATACTCTCCACATAAACATAGTCATTCTTATTAATTGTAGTGGGAACAAATTCAACAAAATAGCTATCATTATTATTCTCATCACCATAATCATCAAATATAGGAGGCATATTGTAATCATAATTAATTTTCTCCTAAATAGTAGGTGGACTGAAAATATCATACTCATCATTGTAATCATTATATATTGGAGGTTTGGTATCATCATAAGCAATATAATAGCTATCTTCCAAAGCTGGGGAACTAAAAAGATCATTTTCATAAAAACTAGCTTCCCCAAGCTTAGAATTTTCCAGAGCATTAGAAATAATGGTGTCCAAAGAATTCATACTAACAACAATGCTATTAGCATGCAAATAAAGTTCCATAGGTTTTTTAATTTTCTCTTCAAACACTTCATGTCCTAACTCAAGATAAATACTATAAAGCTCTCTAATTTTTTTGTTGTTTTCCATTAAGCCTAGTGAAAACAAGAAACAAAAGGACAAAATTGTAGAATCTAATGGAAATAACTTCGAACACTCACACCGGAGGATGTGAGTACCTTTTACCTGACCTCCCCGGCAACGACGCCAGAAAATAGGCGTTTGCCGTGGGAGGTTCTTCTTATTTAATCCTCCGGTGTGAATACCTTTTACCTTACCTCCCCGGCAACGGTACCAGAAAATAGCTTGATGTCTAAGCACTTCTATTCTTGTAAACAGTTGTTGGGCCTCCAAGTGCAGAGGTTTGTAGAAAAGCAGCAAGTTTTCCCTTAAGTGGATTGCCCAAGGTTTATCGAACTCAGGGAGGAAGTGGTCAAAGGTATTCCCTCTCAAGCAACCCTGCAATCAAGATACAAGAAGTCTCTTGTGTCCCCAACACACCCAATACACTTGTCAGGTGTATAGGTGCACTAGTTTGGCGAAGAGATAGTAAAATACAAGTGGTATGGATAATTATAAGTGGTAACAGTGATAGAAAATAGCTTGATGGCGTGAAAGAGACTAAAGGCAAACTGAAATAAAGAAGGAAGCAAGCAAACATCTAACATATCTAATTGCAAACGGTGTTTCAATGTTCAGAAACAAGGCCTAGGGATCATACTTTCACTAGTGAACACTCTCATATAAATATATTCTTCTTTATGATACTACGCTGAACTACTCTCTGGTTGGACACTCTAATCCATGGTAGGGCTATAACAGCACACCTCAAAGTAAGCCTTTCCCATCTAGAAAACCCCACACTGTCACCTTGAGCACTAGATGGTTCCAACAAACACCACAATTTCATAGAGACATCCAACTCCAAATATAACTCATAACAAGTATTTGTAATCTCTAGCCTAAGTTCCACCATGGTGTGCACGCTGTCACTTTCACACACATGGGGAGAGCAGAGATCTATTAAAGCACTTGAGTAGCAAGGTAGATCTATAGATTACAAGCTCATGATCTCAATAATATCATGCATAGAGAGAGAGAGATGAACACACAGCTACCGGTAGAATCCTTAGGCTCGAGAGAGAACTACTCCCTCCTCATCATGGGAATCAGCAATGGTGATGGAGATGGCGGTGGAGATCGATGGAGATGGCTCCGGGGGCACTTCCCCGTCTCGGCAGGGTGCCGGAACAGAGACTTTCTGTCCCCTGAATCTCCCCTTCAGTGGTGGTAGTGCTGCGGAACTTTTCGTGGATTTCTGATAGACTATTTAGGGTTTATGCATCGGGAGGCTCTTATAGGCGAGAGAGTCAAGGTCGGTGGCCGGCCAGGGGGCCCACACGATGCCCTGGCGCGGCCTGGGCTGGCCCACGCCAAGGGGGGTGTGGCCACCCTGTGGACCCTCTCCGACTCTCCTTCTGGCTCTGTGAGTCTTCCGAGAAAACAATAACTTTGGCTTTTGTCCCATCCAATTCCGAGAATATTCATTTTCTGACTTCCTGGAACCAAAAACAGCAGAAAACAGGCAACTGGCACTGTGGCTCTTGTTAATAGGTTAGTCCAAGAAATCATAAGAAAAGTACTCCAAAGTTGGAACAAAACATAAGAAAGTAGATAAAACCAAGCATGGAACATCAAAATTTATAGATACATTTGCAATGTATCACAAACTATGCGCTTGATGCCAATATCCTTGGCCACACGAAGTTCATGAATGAGGGCCTCATATTCCGCCATGTTGTTGATAGTGTTGAAGTGGATCTGTAGGACGTACTATAGCTTATCCCCTATTAGTGATTGAAGTAATACACCAGCCCCCGAGCCATTGAGTAGCTTGGATCCGTCAAAAGTTCATGACCCAATACTGTGGCATTGGCACATGGGTGTTTTCCAGCAGTTCTGTCCAATCTGCGGTAAAATCCACCAATGCTTGAGATTCTATAGCGTCTCACCTCTTGTAGGTGATTTCAAAGGTGGCAAGCTCAATGCCCCACTTTGCCACCCTTCCTGTAGCATCGTTGTTGTTGATAATGTCGGACAGTGGAGCTTTGCTCACCACTGTGATAGGGTGCTCCTGGAAGTAGTGGCTTAGCTTCCCTAAAGCAAGGAAAACCCCATAAGCTAGCTTCTGGTAGTGCGGTAACGCTACTTGGATTTCGTCAAGACCTTGCTTACATAGTAAACTAGTCGCTGAACTCCGTGCTCGTGAGTTGGCTCCTTGCGCTCCACCATGACAACGATGTTGATAACCCGGTTGGTTACCACCATGTATATTAACATTGGCTCCATTGACTCCCATGCTGCAAGTATTGGTGCAGAGGAGAGTATTCTATTCAACTCCTGAAGCGTTGCATCTACCTCGTTCGTCCATATGAATTTGACCACCTTATTGAGTAACTTGTAGAGCAACATTGCCTTCTCTCCAAGTCAGCTAATGAACCGGCTTACTGCTGCAATGTAGCCTATGAGCCGCTATATGTCCTTCAAGCATGTCAGGTGTTTGATGTCTAGGACAACCTTGATCTTCTCCGGATTGACCTTAATTCCAGAGTGTAAAACAATGAAGCCCAACAATTTGCCGGATGGGACCCCAAAGACACATTCTTAGGGTTGAGCATCATGTTGTACTTCCAAAGATTATCAAAGGTTTCCTGCAAGTCGGTGATAAGGTTGTTTGATTTCTTTGACATCACCACAATGTCATCCAAATAAGTGTGTACGTTGCGACCTATTTGATCATGTAGTCAACGCTGCATCGTCTGCTGGTACGTAGCACCGGTGTTTTTAACCCAAAGGGCATCGTGACATAGCAGTATTTGCCATAAGGTGTGATGAATGAAGTGGCCAATTGGTCCTACTTTCGCATCTTGATTTGGTGGTATCCTAAGTATGCATCGAGAAAACAGAGAAGTCCTGAGACAACTGTCGAGTCAATGACTTGGTCAATGCGAGGCAAAGAAAATGGATCCTTTGGGTATGATTTGATCAAGCCAGTGTAATCAACACACATTCTTAATTGTTTGGTTCCCTTTTGGGGACAAGTACAGGATTTGCAACCCACTAGGTGTGTCGTCGGATGGAAGACATGTACGCCGAGAGGGGGTCCTCGAGGCATGGAGAAAGATGGGGTGTGAGATGACGGTGTTCTGGTATGGCGAGCACACAAGCTTTACCCAGGTTCAAATCCGCCAGCGGTGGACGGATCCTACTCCTGCTAGCAATCTAGTAATATGGCAGAGCTAGAAGTACAGATTACAAGAGAGGTTTCACATGTGCAAGTTGAGGTTGTAAGTTGTGGTGTGCACTAAAGGCTGGTCCCTAGGACGACTTATATATATATCTGGCCTAGGATACAGAGTCGGTTACAAAGTACATATTGGACTACGAGTAACTATATAGGCCTAAGTCGGTAAGTCTTCTAGGCTCCCGTATCCAGATGGGCTTCCATATTATCTCCCTGACTGGGCCACCCGTGAAGAAAAGCTCTAATGTGAAGTGGGCCACCCTAGTTAGCTAGTCACAGTGGGTATACCTCGAAAGTATATCCCCAACAGTAGCCCCCGAAAGCCTTCAAGATTCAAAGTCGGATTTCATCGTCTAGCTTGATTCTTCTTCGACTGTAGAGTCTTGAAGGGTTCTTGAAACTCCAAAACAAAAGTAGGATCCGGGTCTCAAAATGAGTCGGGCCTATGAATATTCCATTACGGTTTTCTCCTGCTCGATTTCAAATTGAGCCAAAAATTGGTCTGATGCAACCTGACATCGGTCAAGGTTTAGTCTTGTCACTAACAGACATTCCTGTCAGCGTGACCATTGGTGGGTTCGCTTCGCGCGGAACCGAGGTGTCGTTTAATGCGCGCAAATAGATCGAGGAGGCACAATCTTCTCGGGGAAGTTGCCTTGTTCCTTCTGCAACACGTGGCACAAATTGCAGTATGTTTACACGAATCTTGGTGCAGGCGTGATACATAAGGGGTTGAGATTCTCTCATTCTCCTCTCACCGACACCCTTGACCTCTTTCTCCTCCAAACGACCCAAACACCCTCCCTTCCTTTCTTCCCCCAATCCTCACAGCGACGCCCACCAAAGGTATTCCCCTCTGACCAGATGGCTGATGCTTCTAGCTCCGGCACAACGGTGATGATGGCGGCAACAACGGCGGCGGCAACAATGGAGAACTACCGGGAGGTATGGATCCCCTGCATGCTGAACGACGAGAATATGCGTGGCGTCGAGAAGGAAGGTCTTCTCTGCATCGGCGAATGACGGAGTGGCTTTGGCAAAATCATTCCTGCCCCTCACACCGACGAGAGGGTCTACTTTGGCACTCATTTGGACCAAGGTTTGAGCTTCCCTCCCTCAAAATTCTTTCTCGAGGTGATCGATTACTATGGAGTTCAACTCCATAATCTTCCCCCCAATACGATTCTAGAGCTTAGCGCCCCCATGCATCCCTTTGCGAGGGTTATCTCGGAATCAAGCCGACTCTTACATTATTCCGGTACTACTTCGGAAAAATTCCATCACCGCCCGTAATCCATTGATTACCGGAACACTGAGCCTGGCCCTTAGGAGAGACCGAGTCTACCCTAAATTTATAGCCAGCGAGTCGGTGAAAAGATGGTCCTCCACTTGTTTCTATCATAAGGTTAAGCCTGCTCCCGGCAAAGAAGAAGCTTTGCCAGCTTTTATCGATGGTGCCGCCGCCCCCAAGAGTCTTGGGATGCGGATGCACTGGCTCTCACTGAAGATTTGATCCATGCCAAGAGGCGGATTGAACATATGATGAAGCACAAAGTCCTGAAGGGATCCGACGTAGTCCACTACTGGCTAGCATGTTGGATTCAACCCCTCCAGTACCATGATGATCGTCTCATGCACACAATCACCAAGAGCAAAAAGGATAGTCTGAGTATTAGCCAGTTCTCGATCCTTGACAAGGATTACGAGACCCGGATTAAGTGGTTGATCAAGGAGCGGGTGGAGAAGAAGATTCCAGATATCTCTATGGACATGTTCGCGGCCGAGAAGCCCTTAACACCAGTAAGATTTTCCGACTGATTCTTTCATACTCATTAATTGGCTCATCTATATATATTTTATTCACAATGCTGAGATAATTCGTCTTTCTGCTTTCCAACCTCCCTGAGTCGGAGCTTGCTCCTCTCGAGGGATATCCACCTAAGGATTTGGCTCCTCAGGAGGATGAAGATCTTGAGTTATTGCCGGAGGCGCTTCCCCGAAAGCACAAAACTTCAACTGTATCCATTGGCACACAAAAAGTGCCAGTTGTAAAGAGGTAAATTTCTTCACGAGGCTTTGTATCTTATCTCATATTCAATCCAAATTGTAACGATCTTAATCTGTTACCATCCCGAGCTAAAACAATCATCAAGGGAAAGGGAAAAGGAAATACGGGGAAGACTTTGCGTTAGCAAAAGTTGACTCTGGTTTCACCTGCTTCCCCGCCTCCGACTCCTACCCCGATGTCATCATCAGTACTGGAGGATACTTCATCTCCACGTGTTGAAGATGTTCTGGCTCAGTCTGAAGAGCCAGTGAACCTTGGTTCGCAAACCAACGTCACCATGGGTGACTCGGCAGTTGATAATAGTGAACCCACAAAGGGTAATGATCCCTTAGCTGAGACCTTCACAAATAATCTTCTGCAAAATCTAGGTGTCGCCAAACTTGGCCTCACTCAAAAAAGCATAGAAGAAATCCAGAAGCTGGCCCTCCATTGTCTAGAGACCCGCAATATCATAGCCGAGGAGGAGGCTTGATGTCTACGCACTTCTATTCGTGTAGACAGTTGTTGGGCCTCCAAGTGCAGAGGTTTGTAGAACAACAGCAAGTTTTCCCTTAAGTGGATCACCCAAGGTTTATCGAACTCAGGGAGGAAGTGGTCAAAGGTATCCCCTCTCAAGCAACCCTGCAATCAAGATACAAGAAGTCTCTTGTGTCCCCAACACACCCAATACACTTGTTAGGTGTATAGGTGAACTAGTTCGGCGAAGAGATAGTAAAATACAAGTGGTATAGATAATTATAAGTGGTAACGGTGCTAGAAAATACTTTGATGGCGTGGAAGAGACTAAAGGCAAACTGAAATAAATATGGAAGCAAGAAAACATGTAACAGATCTAGTTGCAAACGGTGTTTCAATGCTAAGAAACAAGGCCTAGGGATCATACTTTCACTAGTGAGCACTCTCATATAAATATATACTTCTTTATGATACTACGCTGAACTACTCTCCAGTTGGACACTCTAATCCATGGTAGGGCTATAACAGCACACCTCAAAGTAAGCCTTTCCCATCTAGATAACCCCACACTGTCACCTTGAGCACTAGATGGTTCCAACAAACACCACAATTTCATAGAAACATCCAACTCCAAATATAACTCATAAAAAGTATTTGTAATCTCTAGCCTAAGTGACACCATGGTGTGCACACTTTGAACTTCACACACATGGGGAGAGCAGAGATCTATTAAAGCACTTGAGTAGCAAGGTAGATCTATAGATTACAAGCTCATGATCTCAATAAGATCATGCATAGAGAGAGAGATGAACACATAGCTACTGGTAGAACCCTTAGCCTCGAGAGAGAACTACTCCCTCCTCATCATGGGAATCAGCAATGGTGATGGAGATGGTGGTGGAGATCGATGTAGATGGCTCCGGGGGCACTTCCCTGTCCCGGCAGGGTGCCGAAACAGAGACTTTCTATCCCCCGAATCTCCCCTTCGGTGGCGGTGGCGCTGTGGAACTTTTTCGTGGATTTTTGATTGATTCTCTAGGGTTTTTGCCTCGGGAGGAATATATAGGCGAAAGAGGCAAGGTCGGTGGTCGGCCAGGGGGTCCACACCATGCCCTAGCGTGGCCACGAGGGACCCGCGCCTAGGGGTCGTGTGGCCCCTCTCCGACTCTCCTTCTGGCTCCATGAGTCTTCCGGGAAAATAACAACTTTGGCTTTTGTCTGGTCCAATTCCGAGAATATTGATTTTCTAACTTTCCTAGAACCAAAAACAACAGAAAATAGGCAACTGGCACTATGGCACTTGTTAATAGGTTAGTCCAAGAAATCATATGAAAGGTACTCCAAAGTGTGGACAAAACATAAGAAAGTAGATAAAACCAAGCATGGAATATCAAAAATTATAGATACATTTGCAATGTATCAACATCCGCAAGCTTAACTCCTGCTCATCCTCGAGTAGGTAAGTGATAAAACGAAAGAATAATTTTTGACGTGACATACGCCATCATAAACTTGATCAAAGTATTTGTAAAACATTGATAGCTGGGATCATAGTACTTCAATCATAACATGAAAGATAAAGTTCTAGCAATAAGACAAAGCAACTATGTCGCAACATGAAAAGGCACAAACAAAAGATTCATGAATAACAATGCTTTGCAAGACGTTTGTTTGTTTCACATAAAGAAAACATAGCATAGTGGCATTCAGCTTGTCCCTCATAGAGTAGCAAACATAAATGCATAGGACACCTTCAAAGTTCATAAGAGTGACTAGATACAAATAGTTTAAAACAAGCAATATCAAAGCTATGCATCAATCAACAAGTCTTGGGACAATGCACATAGAACTAAGAATGGCCACTATGCTCTCAAAGTAGGTGCATAAAGATAGAAGGTGGAGACTCAACATAAAAGTAAAAGAAAGGACTTCATAGAAGGAAGTAGAGATTCAAGTTTCATAAAGAGCCTCCAAAAATTATGGTACTTTTTAGCTTTCAGCTCTCATTGCCCCTATCATAAGCATCTTGAAGTGATTAAGGTTAAAGTGAACAAACTATGGAGTATATGCTTGACAAAGTATAAGTTGGAAATCTCATGTCCCTTGAATACGAGGGCCACTCCTCATGCTACTCAAGTTTAGTCACCGGTAAGTTATTGTCATCGTAAGTACATGTGTATCATAGAAAACCGCCAACGGGGTACCCCTTGCCCGATGATACGGAAGAATCCCCATATCAAAATGGAGGCAAGCAGACAACGAGCATCTCAACAATCTTCTTATTTACCATGGGAATATTGTGCCTTTTTCTCTCTTTCCTCTTTTCTCATATTTTTTTCTTTTTCTCTTTTTTCTCAATATCTGACTCTTTTTTTATAAGAAGAATGCTTCATAGACAGCTCATTATGGTTACGCTACAGGTTTCCACCATGACAACATGGATTAGACCGGCGGCCTAGGCGTTTCTCTAACACACATACATAACTCCATGGACTTACAAGCTCCCCTTTCATTTCACACCGACGACATCCATAGACAAAAGAGCATGATATCAACTAGGTACAAAGTACAAGTGCAATGTTGAAAGCGTTCCCCATGACAGCATGGTTCTGCTAATCCCCAACATATAAGTGCAAGCATATACAACATAAATGACACAATAGTTCAAGTTTATTAGGGGCAAGAAAAGTAAAGTGTGCCAGCAAGTTTGTGAGAGCTTTAATCATTAGTTTTTTCATAACAAGTTTAATTTGGAAGGTAGATAAAAACATGAATATACTTGGAATAGCAAATGCTAATAGGTAGGTATGGTGGACTCTTTGGAATAACTTGGTTTTATTTGGAGTTGGATGCATGAGTGGAACTCATACTTGGTATGGAGGCTAGCAAAAGACTGAGAGCGGCCAACTAAGAGAGCAATAATGGCCATAATCATGCAAAGCGACAAAACATCATTAATTAAAGCATAAAGTGATATTAAAAGTAGAAAACTAAAGGATCATAGAGGCTATGGTGACTTGGGATAGTCATAACATGGTGTGAGCATGTGCCAAGTCAACCCAAATAAAGTATCAAAGGAGAATACCACAATACTATGCTTTAATATGCTAAAACAACACATGATTCTTCCAAGGCACATTAAGCAATCTCAATTGTTTATAACATGTCATGCTACAGCAAAGAATACTAAGCATAAAGCCAAATCAATATCAAGCATGGCATGACAAAGCATAGGCCACAGTCAGAAACAAGCTCCCTTTACCACTTAGCATGAGCTTTCCTACTCTTTTCCAATCCAAACCAAACTATTTGAAAACCAATGTATGAAATAGGGGGTCCAACCAATTTATTCAGCAAACTAAGCAAACAAACCAAACGAAAAACCAAAACGAAAACGAAAAAGAAGACGCTCCAAGAACAACACAACTGTGCATGAAACAATAAAAATAAAGTGTTTGGAAGAAACCTGGGATTTTTATTGATGAAGAAGGGGATGCCTTGGGCATCCCCAAGCTTTGATGCTTGTACTTCTTGGATATTTCTTGGGGTGACACGCGTGGCATCCCCAAGCTTGAGCTTTAGTCCATTCTTCATCTCATTACTCATTCCTTCGATACACCTGAAAATTTTCCTTCATACAAAACTTCACACAATCTTTATTAGCAATATTAGTGCACTCAAGATAATAAGTCTTTAGGTTCAGTTCCAACACCAATAAAACTTCCATTAAAACACAAGCTACTGTATCACTTCCCTCAAAAAGCTCAATTCCCCAAAGAGAACTCAAAAAGGAATCAACAAGAAGCAAATGCAAATAATGGCAGAAATCTGTCAAAACAGACCAGCAGGTAAAAACCAAATTTTTTGAAGACCTTATGTTGCTCAAATTGAAAAGTGTTGAACTAAAGAAAGTTAGATAACAACCTGGGGCAGAAGTAAAAAAATTCACGTCTCAAAACGACGTACAGAGATTTTACACGAATTTTTACAGCGAAGCACAAAAATCTGTTTCAGGACAGCAACTTTCCCAAGCATTACTTCTTTCTCATTAGAGGTTACTCTTGGCACAAAAAGCAAATAAAAATAGCGGTTATTACAGAGGTAATAACTTCCAAGACTCAAGAAAACTATTGGGTTATCTCCCAAGAAGTACTTTTCTTTAACGCCTTTAAGTTAGGCATGATAGTTTGAGAAGATGCTCACATAAGAAATATGAATTGAATTAAAAGAGAGCATCAAGAAGCAAATTAAAAGCACATTTAAGTCTAACCCACTTCCTATGCATAGGAATCTTGTAAAGAAACAAGTAATGAAAGCACAAAGCAACAAGCATAGAAAAGCAAAACAAGTGCAACTTCAAGACTTTCAACATAAAGAGGAGAAACTTAATATTATTGAGATGCATAAAACCATGTTTCCCTCTCTCATAATAACTTTTAGTAGCATCATGAATAAAATTAACAATATAACTATCACACAAAACATTCTTATCATGAGCCACATGCATAAAAGAATTAATACTCTCCACATAAACATAGTCATTCTTATTAGTTGTAGTGGGAGAAAATTCAAAAAAATAGCTATCATTATTATTCTCATCACCATAATCATCAAATATAGGAGGCATATTGTAATCATAATTAATTTTATCCTCAATAGTAGGTGGACTCAAAATATCATATTCATCATTGTAATCATCATATATTGGAGGTTTGGTATCATCAGAAGCAATAGAATAGCTATCTTCCAAAGATGGAGAACTAAAAAGATCATTTTCATAAAAACTAGCTTCCCCAAGCTTAGACTTTTCCATAGCATTAGCAATAATGGTGTCCAAAGAATTCATACTAACAACATTTCTATTAGCATGCAAATAAAGTTCCATAGGTTTTTTAATTTTCTCTTCAAACACTTCATGTCCTAACTCAAGATAAATACTATAAAGCTCTCTAATTTTGTTGTTGTTTTCCATTAAGCCTAACAAGTGAAAACAAGAAACAAAAAGACAAAATTGTAGAATCTAAAGTAAATAACTTCGAGAACTCACACCGGAGGATGTGAGTACCTTTTACCTTACCTCCCGGGCAATGGCGCTAGAAAATACTTGCTGGCGCGTGGTTGACGTGGGAGCTTCTTCTTCTTCAGTCCCCGGCAACGGCGCCAGAAAATAGCTTGATGTCTACGCACTTCTATTCTTGTAGACAGTTGTTGGGCCTCCAAGTGCAGAGGTTTGTAGAACAACAGCAAGTTTTCCCTTAAGTGGATCACCCAAGGTTTATCGAACTCAGGGAGGAAGTGGTCAAAGGTATCCCCTCTCAAGCAACCCTGCAATCAAGATACAAGAAGTCTCTTGTGTTCCCAACACACCCAATACACTTGTCAGGTGTATAGGTGCACTATTTCGGCGAAGAGATAGTAAAATACAAGTGGTATGGATAATTATAAGTGGTAACGGTGCTAGAAAATACTTTGATGGCGTGGAAGAGACTAAAGGTAAACTGAAATAAAGATGGAAGCAAGCAAACATGTAACAGATCTAGTTGCAAACGGTGTTTCAATGCTAAGAAACAAGGCCTAGGGATCATACTTTCACTAGTGAACACTCTCATATAAATATATTCTTCTTTATGATACTACGCTGAACTACTCTCCAGTTGGACACTCTAATCCATGGTAGGGCTGTAACAGCACACCTCAAAGTAATCCTTTCCCATCTAGATAACCCCACACTGTCACCTTGAGCACTAGATGGTTCCAACAAACACCACAATTTCATAGAAACATCCAACTCCAAATATAACTGATAACAAGTATTTGTAATCTCTAGCCTAAGTGCCACCATGGTGTGCACACTGTCAACTTCACACACATGGGGAGAGCAGAGATCTATTAATGCACTTGAGTATCAAGGTAGATCTATAGATTACAAGCTCATGATCTCAATAAGATCATGCATAGAGAGAGAGATGAACACATAGCTACCGTAGAACCCTTAGCCTCGAGAGAGAACTACTCCCTCCTCATCATGGGAATCAGCAATGGTGATGGAGATGGTGGTGGAGATCTATGGAGATGGCTCCTGGGGCACTTCCCCGTCCCGGCAGGGTGCCGAAATAGAGAGTTTCTGTCCCCCGAATCTCCCCTTCGGTGGCGGCGGCGCTGCAGAACTTTTCGTGGATATTTGATTGATTCTCTAGGGTTTTTGCCTCGGGAGGAATATATAGGCGAAAGAGGCAACGTAGGTGGTCGTCCAGGGGGCCCACACCATGCCCTGGCACGGCCAAGGGGGACCCGCACCTAGGGGTGGTGTGGCCACCCTGTGTCCCCTCTCCGACTCTCCTTCTGGCTCCGTGAGTCTTCTGGGAAAATAACAACTTTGGCTTTTGTCCGGTCCAATTCCGAGAATATTGATTTTCTGACTTTCCTGAACCAAAAACAGCAGAAAACAGTCAACTGGCATTGTGGCACTTGTTAATAGGTTAGTCCAAGAAATCATATGAAAAGTACTCCAAAGTGTGGACAAAACATAAGAAAGTAGATAAACCAAGCATGGAACATCAAAAATTATAGATACATTTGCAATGTATCAAGGCTCAAGAAGCCCAAGATGTTAAACTTGTGGAGCTTCTTGATCAAGTATGTCTTCGCGACGAGAAGTTAAAGGCTGGTGTGATTCCGCCTTCACCAGTAATTCCTTTAACCCTCACCGAGAAGGTTTTTGCTGAGGCCAACATGAGCCTCAACAAATTGATGTATGAACATCATGTAAGTCGTATTATGACTCTTTTATTATATTTTATATCATATCCTCTAGCCCCCAAGCATGAAGTTGGATAGGAATCCGAATTTAAGCTTTTATAGGATATCAAAGAATGAACTAGTATAGCCCTCCAAGGCTCGTGCTGATATTTAGCTTAGTTAAAATAGCAGTCCGAGTCTTAGTAGACTTCTAACTCTGATTACCATTCCGACTTACAGAAAGTTAATGATTATAACCAGGAACTTTTGAAGAATATCTACAATAAGCGGAGAGAGATTAGAGCTCTCCGACTTGAAAATGCGCAACTTAAAGTTGTGAAAGATGAAGCAGAAGGTAAGATTTCCCGACTTCATTTTCATAGCCTATTTGAATTGTGGCCGAATGTTTTATTCGACTTTGTTTTTTGCTGCTCCAGGTCATGTTAAGCAGTCATGCAAGCTTATTGAACAAGTTGAAGATTTCAAAGTCTTGGAAGTTGAAAATGTTGATTTAAGAGCTGAGCTGAACAAGCTTTAGGAAGATCATGAACGCAGCATCAATAGCGTTCTTGAATCTAGCAATATGGCTACTGAAGAGCATGATCGCATAATAGCTAAACAATAAAAAGTAATCTCGTACTTGAAGGATGAGATAGACAGGCAAAAAGATACTACCAAAGCTCTTCGGGATGAACTCCGAAGTCTTCGGGAGGAGAGGACCAAAGTAGATGATGCTATCTTTGGTAAGTTTGTTGCCTCTAAACTGTTGTTTTTCCGATTTTGTTTACTCGGATATCTTGTTGAATTTGCTTTCTTATTTTCAGGTCCTCTCAACATTCTTGATGCCTCTTCGTCCAAGTCTCGTACCAGTCGGCTTGTTGTTGTCAAGGATTTGATCCATGACTTCCGCCAATCTTTGGAGGAAATCAGTGAAACAGTCAAGCTCTCCAACCTCAACAAGATGTCTGCCTTTGAAGTACAAGACAAGGCGAAGGATATGCCCAAGCTTGTCAAGGATTGGAACATGTCATATGCACGCACGGCGGCATAGAATGCCCTGATAATGGTAATGAGCCACCATGGAAGCATGGAAATATGGCACGTTACCAAGGGTTATTCTACTGTCGATGAAGACGAGAAGGAGTAGAATATTGGAGAAATCTGGGATGATTGCGCTGGATATGCTAGTCATGTGGCTTGTTTGACCAGCTACGAGAATCTATTCTTCAATCCCGTTGAAATGCCACCTCCCCCCATAGAAGAAGTTGTCGAAGCTTCCGAAGACGATGAGCAGACTAAGTCTGATGTACTTGTCTTGGATAGATATCAGGGTGGTGTACATGACGTCTCCCGTGAGCTGGCTGATCTGTCATCTTCACCTACATCATAAAGTTCGCCAGGAAAACCAATGTGTTATTATGAAAAACAATTTGATGTATTAGCTAGAACATTATTTGGTTGTGCTAGTTTGTAAGAACTTATGCATTACTTCTTAGCACTTTTGGTTTTAGTTTTGTGCTTGGAAAAATACTTAAGCATTGTTTTGTTTATACTTATCATTTATCTGGCTTTCTGCCTCGTCCCTTTCGTGAGCCAGCAAACCTTTAGCACGAAAACTTTTCTTGAGTAACGGAGCTCAATTGCTAAACTAGTTTAAACCCGGAATCAAAGACGGCTTCAAGTACCAATAATTCACTACTCGGAAAATACCCGCATCCAGCAATAAGACAAAAATCCAACTACAAACTAAAATTTTAGGCTTATACCTGAATGTAACATTTTTAGAATCGGAAATCTAACCAGAACAAAACATGAGCATAAAGTACTTTTAAGTATTTTGGGATTTTCGACTATGAAATGATCATTCGGAAATAAGATAGTACTTTAAAAAACATCTCATAAAAAACATTGCGGAGACCAATACTTTATTTCACTTTCAACATGTACATTGGTATGATTAGAAAGAAAGAAATTTTAAGAATAAAAGGGACGTAGCTGAGCAATATTTCAAGCACAGTCTAATTCATCCGGATCTGTACTGCCTCCAGCTCTGTTTATGTTCTTAGTAGCGGGTCTTTCTTTGTCTGGCCTCATGTTAGTTAGGTAGTAAGAACTATTGTGCAATACTAGACTAACCATAAAGGGCCCTTCCCAAGTTGGGGAAAGTTTGTGCTTTCTTTTTTGCACTAGTCGGAGAACTAGATCGCCCTTCTTGAAAGTCTGATTTTTGACTCTTTGACGATAATACTTGCGTAGCTTCTGCTGATAGGCTGTAGATCTCTGCTTAGTAATGACATGAACTTCCTCGAGTATATTAAGGCCATCTTGTCGAGCAACTTCTGCATCCTCTTTGGTATATGCATTGAATCAGGGAGAAGTATGAATAAGATCACTCAGAAGGACTGCCTCTGCATTGTAGACCAAGAAGAAAGGTGTATATCCGGTTGACCTGTTAGGAGTAGTTCTTAAGCTCCATATAATAGACAACAACTCATCCGCCCAAGCCCCTAGAGCACGGTGAAGTGGTGCTTCGAGTTTGGGACGGAGGCCTTGAAGAATTAAACCATATGACCTTTTGACTTGTCCATTGCCTTGTGGATGCGCGACTGATGCAATATCAAGTCGGATCCCTTGATCATCGCAAAATTCGGCAAGTCCTCCCATCGAGAAGTTACTCCTGTTGTCTGCAATAATATTGTGCGGATATCCAAATCGGATTATAACGTTCTCGAAGAATCTTTTAGCTATTGATCCATCACAACTTGTGACGGGTTTAGCCTCAATCAATTTTGTAAATTTATCCACCATCACTAGTAGGTGAGTAAATCCACTTGGAGCCTGTTTAAACGGTCCTACCATATCAAGCCCCCATACTGCAAAGGGCCATGTAATCGGAATTGTTTGCAGCTGATCAACCAGAACATGGGCTTGTTTGGCGTATTTTTGGCAACCTTTGCACGTCTTGACCAGCCTATCGGCATCTACCTTGGCTGTAAGCCAGAAAATCCATGTCGAAAAGCCTCTGCCACTAGAGATTTGGATGCAGCGTGATGCCTGCATTCACCTTTGTGGATGTCCCTTAGGATTTCCACTCCTTCTTCCAGAGAAACACATTGCTGAAAGACCCCAGATACACTCTGCTTATAGAGTTCACCATTAACTATAGTGTAGGATTTTGCTCGTTGGTCGATCTATCGGCTCAGAACTTCATCTTCGGGTAATTTTCCGTTTACTAGGAATTCTAGGTAGGGTTTTGTCTAGCTGGGAATTACGGACAGAACTGCTATGAGCAGTGAGTTAGATTTGGTCGGATACTCCTCATCAACTCCTGTGATAGAGGGAACTCTTAGGTTCTCCAGAAAAGCACCATTTGGGACATTTTTCCGTGCAGAGCTTATTCTTGATAGAGCATCTGCTTCCTCATTTTCTGGTCAGGGAATGTGTTGAACTTCAAGCCCTTCGAACGATTTTGCTAGTTCATCCACGACAGCTCGATATGCTGCCATGTGCTTATTGGCTTGTAGATGTCGGATACTTGCTGAGTAACTAGATCTGAATCTCCATAGCACATGAGTCGGTGAATGCCGAAGTCTTTTGCAATTCTAATTCCATGTAGCAGGGCTTCATATTCAGCAATGTTATTTGTCATCGTGAAGTGAATCTACAACACATAGAATAATTTGTCTCCTTGGGGTGACATGAGCACCACGCCAGCCCCTGAGCCCCCGAGCGCTTTCGACCCGTCAAAATGCAAGGTCCAATATTCCGACTCTGTGAGACTTGTGTTTTCTGTCGTCTCTATCCAATCAGTGACAAAATCGGCAAGTATCTCGGATTTGATTGTTGTACGAGGTTTATACTAGATGTCAAAAGCTGCTAGCTCAATTCCCCACTTAGTGATGTATCATGTAGCATCGCTGTTGTTGATTATATCTCTCGTGGGAGTTGTGCTTACCACGATAATCTTGTGCTCTTGAAAATAATGCCGTAGCTTTCTGGATGCAAAGAACACACCATAGGATAACTTTTGGTAATGAGGATACCTTTGTTTCGATTAAGTCAAGACCTCGCTAAGTTAATAATTCGGACCTTGCACTAGGTGTTCCTATTTTTCTTCTGGCCGTTCCACCACCATGACGACACTGATAACTCTGTTCGTTGCAGCCATGTAGAGAAACATCGGTTCACGTAGTTCTGGTGCTACAAGGATAGGGGCGAAAGAAAGTACGACTTTGAGGTCCTGTAGTGCATCTTTAGCTTCATTAGTCTAGACGAACTTCTTGGTCTTTTTCAAGAGCTTGTATAATGGTGCGACTCTTTCACCGAGCCGGCTTATGAACCGACTGACTGCAGCAATGCAGCCAGTGAGCCGTTGTACATCCTTCAGGCGAGTCGGCCTGGTAATGTTGAATAAATCCTTTATTTTGTTTCGGTTCACCTCTATGCCTCTTTAAGACACAATGAAACCTAATAATTTTTTGGCTGGTATTCCAAAGAAATACTTCTTCGGGTTAAGCATTATATTGTATTTTCACAAGTTTGTGAATGTTTCCTCCAAGTCAGAAATGAGTATTCCCTTCTTTTTGGACATCATAGCTATATCATACATGTATGCATGTACACTACATTCGATTTGATTATGGAGGCAACGCTGCATAGTGCGCGGGTATGTAGTTCCTGCGTTTTTTAGCCCAAAAGGCATCATTACGTAGCAGAAGGTTTCGAAGGGGGTGATGAATGAAGTCTTTAGTTTATCTGACTCCTTCATCCGAATTTGGTGATATCCGGAATATGCGTCGAGAAAACATAGGAGTTCTGAGCCTGTTGTCGAGTCGATAACTTAATCGATTCTAGGCAGAGCGAACGGATCTTTGGGACAAGTCTTGTTCAAGGCAGTATAATCAACACACATCCTTAAATCAGTGGTGTCCTTTTTAGGGACCATTACAGGATTGGCCGACCACTCAGTATTGATGACCTCTTCTATGAATCCAGCTAACTCGAGCCAGGCTAGTTTGTTAGCTATTTCTTTGCGCTTTTCATTGCCAAAATTTCGTAAGTACTATTTAGGTTTAGCATTCATATACATGTTTATAGAGTGCTCGGCAAGTTCCCTAGGTACTCCGGTCATGTCATATGGTTTCCATGCGAAGATATCTTTATTAGCTTTGAGAAACTCGACGAGCACGCTTTCCTATGTGTGGTCTAAACCTACGCCTATCTGAGTCACCTTGGAGGGGCCATCATCCTTGAATGGAGTCGTCTTTTTCTCTTCTTATGCCTTGAACTCCGGAGTCGGCTTGGTCACCTCCTTCTTCATCGCGGGCATCTTGGATGGGTCAATGTTCTTCTTGATCTCCTGGTAGTCCTCGGTGTGTAGTACAACTTCATCAAAGGCGGCATTTCTGTCCTCGCATTCTCGTGCCTTCTTTGGGTCTCCCCGGATCGGGATGACGCCATTGGGACCTGGAATTTTCATCATATTGTAAATATAACAAGGGCGAGCCATAAAATCCCAGTAAGCCACACGCCCAAAGATAGCATGGTATGCGCTCTTAAACGGGACCACTTCAAAGGATAGTGCTTGCGTCTGATAGTTCTTTGATGTTCCAAAGGTAACATCCAAAGTGATTTCTCCTAGACAGTTCGCTTGTCCTCCGGGGACAACTCCATGGAAAACCACAGAGCTATCATTCAGCTGTGTTTCCAATATCCTCATGCGACGTAGTGTTTCGACGTAGATGATGCTGATGCTACTGCCATCGTCCATGAGGGTCTTGGAGAACCCATAGTCGTCGATTAGTGGATTGACGACCAGAGTGTACTTTCCTCACCTATGTGGTTTAAGCGGATGATCACTATGGTCAAAGGTAATTGTCACTTCCGACCAGTCCAGAAATAGTTGTGTTGAGCTCATGCATTATTGCCTTTTTGACCTTAGCTGGTTGGGATCAAAGGAAGCAGACGTATGTGTCTTTCTTGATTGGGAAGTTCTTCTTTCCATCCGGCAAGGGATTCGAGGTATCTGCCTCCTCCATGTTGGAATCTTCCTTGGACTCCTTTTCTATGTCAGAATTTTTCTTTCATTTTTGTCGCTTGGTCCTATAACCAGCGGATTCGTCCTTCTTGATGTCATCATTGAAATGATACTTGGCATTGGTGTGGGACGAGCCCCTGTTGTCGTTCGGGTGATGCACACACGGATTATTAGCAATGTCGGCCCAAGAGTAGGTTTACCAGGTTGCTGGTCTCCTCTACCTTGGACTCTGGAAGTTCCACGGCCTCATCCCCGGCTGCCTCCACAACCTCCTCATCCTCCATACCCAAAAGTTGCGTTGACTGTTGATGGCCCAAAATATATCGAGATCATTGGGGAACCCCAAGAGGAAGGTATGATGAGCACAGCAGCAAGTTTTCCCTCAGTACGAAACCAAGGTTATCAATCCAGTAGGAGCAAGGAAACACCCCAAAGGTGTTGCTAGCTGAGCCTTGGCACGACGCACTACCAGTGCTAGTAGCAACGTGGAGACCTGCACAACACAACCACAGAACTTTGCCCCCAACTTGCGATAAGGTTGTCAATATCACCGGTTTTGCTGAAACAAAGGATTAAACATATCGAATGGAAGGAAGTAATAGTTTGCAGAAAGTAAACACAAAGCAGTAAACAGTTTGATTGTAGATTGATGGTAAAAGAAAGGACCAGGGTCCATAGTTCACTAGAGGTGGCTCTCCTTAAGATAGATAACATGCTGGGTGAAAAAATTACAGCGGGGCAACTGACAAATATCGAGAAAGCATACACGCATATACTAATCATCTTGACTCCTTTGAGATTCGATTGGGCATTACAACATTATACATAGACCGCCATCCAACTGCATCTATGACTAATAATCCACCTTCAGGTTATCATCCGAACCCCCTCCAGTATTAAGTTGCAAGCAACAAATTATTGCATTACGATTTGCGTGTAAAGTAAACAATACGATTGTTCTATTAACAAAGGATTGTTGTTTTCTCCCTAGTAGAAACATCACATCTAGTACCTTAGAGATTTCTGTCACTTCCCCAGATTACCAGAGGCATGAACCCACTATCGAGCATAAATACTAACTCTTGGAGTTGTTAGCATCTACTTGGCCAAGATAGCTACTAACAACGAAAAGCATGCAAGATCACAAATAACAAAGACATGATAGAATCAATAATCAATCTGAAATAGCATCTCAATATCCATCGGATCCCCGCAAACACAACATGCAGAATTACAAATAGATGATCTTGATCATGAACGGAGCTCACAAGATCTAGACATGAAAGCACAAAGGAGGAGAACCAGCCATCTAGCTACTACATGGACCCGTAGTCTAGAGATGAACTACTCACGCATCACACCGGAGGCTTGCATGATGATGAAGAAGGCCTCCAGGGTGAATTCCCCTCTCTGGCAGGGTGCCGGGAAGAGCTTCAGATCCCTCCCGATCTAGGGACAGAGACGACGGCGGCTACAGACTCTTTCGTGGAATTTTGATCGGGTACTTAGGGTTTCCGTATCAGAGGCAATATATAGGCGGAAGGAGAGGCCAAGGGGGTGCTGGAGGCGGCCAGACCACCCCCTGGTGTGGGCCAGGCCTGGCCGCGCGGCCAGGTGGTGTGGCCAGGCCCTAACCCCTCCCCGTCTCGTATTCTGGCTCCAGGTGTCCCCCCGGTAAAATAATAACTTTGGCTTTTGTCCCGTCCAATTCCGAGAATATTCATTTTCTGACTTCCTAGAACTAAAAAGAGCAGAAAACAGGCAGCTGGCACTGTGGCTCTTGTTAATAGGTTAGTCCAAGAAATCATATGAAAAGTACTCCAAAGTGTGGACAAAACATAAGAAAGTAGATAAAACCAAGCATGGAACATCAAAAATTATGGATACATTTGCAATGTATCAACAGCCCCAAGCTTAACTCCTGCTCGTCCTCGAGTAGGTAAGTGATAAAAAGAAAGAATAATTTTTGAGGTGACATGCACCATCATAAACTTGATCAAAGTATTTGTAAAACATTCAAAGCTGGGATCATAGTACTTCAATCATAACATGAAAGACAAAGTTCTAGCAATAAGACAAAGAAACTATGTTGCAACATAAAAGGGCACAAACAAAAGATTCATGAATAACAATGCTTTGCAAGACGTTTGTTTGTTTCACATAAAGAAAACATAGCATAGTAGTATTCAGCTTGTTCCTCATAGAGTAGCAAATATAAATGCATAGGACACCTTCAAAGTTTATAAGAGTGACTAGATACAAATAGTTTAAAACAAGCAATATCAAGTTATGCATCAATCAACTAGTCTTGGGACAATGCACATAGAAGTAAGAATGGCCACTATGCTCTCAAAGTAGGTGCATAAATATAGAAGGTGGAGACTCAATATATAAGTGGAAGAAAGGCCTTCATAGAAGGAAGTAGGGATTCAAGTCTCATAAAGAGCTTCCAAAAATTATGGTACTTATAGCTTTCAGCTTTCATTGCCCCTATCATAAGCATCTTTAAGGTGATTAAGGTTAAAGTGACACAACTAAGAGGATATGCTTGACAAGTTATAAACCGAAATCTCATGCCCCTTACTTACGAAGACCGAACCTCATGCTACTTAACTTTAGTCACGAGTAAGCTCTTGTCATTGTAAGTACATGTGTATCATAAAGAACATAACGGTACCCTTGCACATGATACAGGAGCTATCCCATAATCAAAATGACAAGGCAAGCAGACAATAAGCATCTCAGCAATCTTTTTATTTGCTATTTGCATATGTTTTTATTGAGGATGCTTCATAGAGTGCTCATTATGGTGATGCTGCAAGTTTCCACCATGATTAGGCATGGCTTAGGCTAGTGGCCCAGGTGTTTCTCTAACACACATACAAACTCCATGATCTTACAAGTTCAACTTTTATTTCACATCGCCGGGATCCATAAGCAAAAGAACATGATATCAACGGGGTACAAAGTACAAGTGCAATGTTGAAAGCGTTCCATATGATACATGGTTCTGCTAATTTCAACTTATAAAGCGCAAGCATATACGCAACAAAGAAGGACCCAATGGTTCAAGTTTATTAATGCAAAAAAATAAAGTGTGCCATCAAGTTCGTGAGAGCTTTAATCACTAGTTTTCTCATAACAAGTTTAATTTAGAAGGTAAACAAAAGCATGAATATAGTTGGAATAGCATAAGCTAATAGGTAGGTATGGTGGACTCTTTGGAATAACTTGGTTTAAGGAGTTGGATGCATGAGGGGAACTCATACTTGATTGCGGAGGCTAGCAAAAGACTGGGAGTGACAAACTAAGAGAGCAATAATGGCCATAATCATGCAGAGCGACAAAACATCATTGATCAAAGCATAAAGTGATACTACAAGTTGAAAACTAAAGGATCATAAAGGCTTATGGTGACTTGAGATAGTCATAACATGGTGTGAGCATGCGCCAAGTCAACCCAAATAAAGCATCAAAGGAGAATACCACAATATTATGCTTTAATATGCTAAAACAACGCATGATTCATCCAAGGCACATTAAGCAATCTCAATTGTTTATAACAAGTCATGCTACAACAAAGAATACTAAGCATAAAGCCAAAAAATATCAATCATGGCATGACAAAGCATAGGCCACAGTTAAAAACAAGCTCTCTTTAACACTTAAGCATGAACTTTCCTACTCTTTTCCAATCCAAACCAAACTATTTGAAAACCAATGTATGAAAGAGGGGGTCCAACCAATTTATTCAGCAAACTAAGCAAACAAAGCAAACAAAAACCAAAAACAAAAACAAAAAAGAAGACGCTCCAAGAACAACACAACTATGCATGAAACAATAAAAATGAAGCGTTTGGAAGAAACCTGGGATTTTTATTGATGAAGAAGGGGGATGCCTTGGGCATCCCCAAGCTTTGACGCTTGTACTTCTTGGATATTTCTTGGGGTGACATGCGTGGAATCCCCACGCTTGAGCTTTAGTCCATCCTTCATCTCATTACTCATTCCTTCCATACACCTGAAAATTTTCCTTCATACAAAACTTCACACAATCTTTATTAGCAACATTAGTGCACTCAAGATAATAAGTCTTTAGGTTAAGTTCTAACACCAATAAAACTTCCATTAAAACACTAGCTACTATAGCACTTCCCTCAAAAATCTCAATTTCCCAAAAGAACTCAAAAAGAAACCAACAAGAAGCAAATGCAGAAAAATGGCAGAAATCTGTGAAAACAGACCAGCAGGTAAATACGAATTTTTTCGAAGACCTTATGTTGCTCAAATCAAAAAGTGTTGAACTAACGAAAGTTAGATAACAACCTGGGGCAGAAGCACAAACATTCACGCCTCAAACGGACGTACAGAGATTTTACACGAATTTTTACGGTGAAACACAGAAATCTGTTTCGGGACTGCAACTTTTCCAATCATTACTTCTCTCTCATTATAGGTTACTCTTGGCACAAAAAGAAAATAAAAAGGATAAGGAGAGGTTATTCCTGAAGTAATAACTTCCAAGACTCATCTAAAACTTTTGGGTTATCTCCCAATAAGTACTTTTCTTTAACGCCTTTAAGTTAGGCATGATAGTTTGAGAAGATGCTCACATAAGAAATATGAATTGAAGTAAAAGAGAGCATCAAGAAGCAAATTCAAAACACATTTAAGTCTAATCCACTTCCTATGCATAGGAATATTGTAAGAAAATAAATCAAAGAAGCACATAGTAACAAGAATGGATAGATAAAACAAGAGCAACTTCAAAACTTTCAGCACATAGAGAGGTGTTTCATTACCATGAAAACTTCTACAACCATATTTTACTCTCTCATAATAATTTTCAGTAGCCTCATGAATAAACTCAACAATATAACTATCACATAAAGCATGCTTTTCATGATCTACAAACACTAGAGCTTTATTATAAACATTTTCAAAAGAATCCGCAGGAACATGACATTCCTCCTTTGGTAAGCATGGGGGACAATCAAATAATATAAGGGGTAAAGAGTTACTCTCATTAGAAGGTAGGAATGGGTAGATCCATTCTTCCTCCTCTTGATCATCACTCTCCTCCTCTTTTTCATCCAATGAGCTTCCAGTTTCAGCAGTTTCTTCTTCCATAGGCTCCTGCAAGGCATTAGTCTCTTCCGTTGGTGGAGAGCATCTATTAAGATTTTCAAGAATATAGCCATTTTCTACCTTGTAATTATCAAAGAAAAATTTAAGTATATCATAAACCTCATATTTATAAGGTGAATCATCAGTATTTTCAAGCAAACTAGAAAGTTCAAATGCACCCTTCCAAGCAATAAATTCTTCAATTTGTTCCACATCATAAAAGTCATAATTCCCTTTAACATAAGAAGATATGGTAATATTATCATTATACTCACATTGAAAAGGGAGGTGTTTATACCTCCTACAGCAACCAGATTTATCAAAGCAATAAGTAACATTATAAGTAGAGCACATGTTTATAGCAATGGTATACAATTTATCAATTTGTTCCCATAAGTGTTTCCCTTTTTGTGACAAGCGGTGTTCCTTATAATAATATTTTTGTTCTTCCGTGAACCCACCTTTCCAATAAGATTCAGTTTCAAAGAAACCAATCAATGATAGAAAGCATGATAAAGCAAGACAATAACAGACCAATGAAAATAACAACTATACTAGGAACTAATTCTTTTGTATTTTTGATAAAGAAACAAGCAAACAAAGCAGAAAGTAAACTAAGCAAAACAAAAACAACAAAGTAAAGGGATTGGTTATGAGGTACTCCCCTTGTGAAGATGTCCTTGACTCCCCGGCAACGACGCCAGAAAAAGAGCTTGATGGCCCAAAATATATCGAGCTCGTTGGGGAACCCCAAGAGGAAGGTATGATGAGCACAGCAGCAAGTTTTCCCTCAGTATGAAACCAAGGTTATCAATCCAGTAGGAGCAAGGAAACACCCCAAAGGTGTTGCTAGCTGAGCCTTGGAAGGGCGCACTACCGGTGCTAGTAGCAACATGGAGACATGCACAACACAACCACATAACTTTGCCCCCAACTTGCGATGAGGTTGTCAATCTCACCGGTTTTGCTGAAAACAAAGGATTAAACGTATCGAATGGAAGGAAGTAATAGTTTGCAGAAAGTAAACACAAAGCAGTAAACAGTTTGATTGTAGATTGATGGTAAAAGAAAGGACCGGGGTCCATAGTTCACTAGAGGTGGCTCTCCTTAAGATAGATAACATGCTGGGTGAACAAATTACAGCGGGGCAATTGACAAGCATCGAGAAAGCATACAAGCATATACTAATCATCTTGACTCCTTTGAGATTTGATTAGGCATTACAACATTATACATAGACCGCCATCCAACTGCATCTATGACTAATAATCCACCTTCAGGTTATCATCCGAACCCCCTCTAGTATTAAGTTGCAAGCAACAGATTATTGCATTACGAATTGCGTGTAAAGTAAACAATACGATTGTTCTATGAACAAAGGATTGTTGTTTTCTCCCTAGTAGCAATAGCATATCTAGTACCTTAGAGATTTCTGTCACTTCTCCAGATTACTAGAGGCATGAACCCACTATCGAGCATAAATACTAACTCTTGGAGTTGCTAGCATCTACTTGGCCAAGATAGCTACTAACAACAGAAAGCATGCAAGATCACAAATAATAAAGACATGATAGAATAAATAATCAATCTGAAATAGCATCTCAATATCCATCGGATCCCCGCAAACACAACATGCAGAATTACAAATAGATGATCTGGATCATGAACAGAGCTCACAAGATCTAGACATGGAAGCACAAAGGAGGAGAACCAGCCATCTAGCTACTACATGGACCCGTAGTCCAGAGATGAACTACTCACGCATCACACCGGAGGCTTGCATGATGATGAAGAAGGCCTCCAGGGTGAATTCCCCTCTCCGGCAGGGTGCTGGGAAGAGCTTCAGATCCCTCCTGATCTAGGGACAGAGACGACAATGGCTACATACTCGTTCGTGGAATTTTGATCAGGTACTTAGGGTTTCCGTATCAGAGGCAATATATAGGTGGAAGGAGAGGCCGAGGGGGTGCTGGAGGCGGCCATATCACCCCATGGCGCGGGCTAGGCCTGGCCGCGCGTCCAGGTGGTGTGGCCAGGCCCCAGCCCCTCTCCGTCTCGTATTCTGGCTCCAGGTGTCCCCCGGTAAAATAATAACTTTGGCTTTTGTCCCGCCCAATTCCGAGAATATTCATTTTCTGACTTCTTGGAACCAAAAACAGCAGAAAACAGGCAGCTGGCACTGTGGCTCTTGTTAATAGGTTAGTCCAAGAAATCATATGAAAAGTACTCCAAAGTGTGGACAAAACATAAGAAAGTACATAAAACCAAGCATGGAACGTCAAAAATTATGGATACATTTGCAATGTATCAACTGTCGCGGTTTCCGGATTGGATTTCTCTTCCGAGGTGTTCTTGCATTTTGGGGCCTGCTGCTGCTTAGCCAATTGTGGCACAGCCTGTATGTTTAGTAGTCCCTCTGAATCATTATCGGCGTCAGCATATTTGCTTGTTGTCTCTATCATCTCCCCCAAGTTAGTCACTTTGCCAAACTTCAAGCGATGACGCAACAATCCGATTGGAAGTCCTGCGATGAAAGCTTTGATCGCGGTCTGGTCGTTTACTCCCTCGTAGGAGTTCTTCATGTTGATTCATTGTTCGAGGTAATCCTGACAAGTTTCTCCTGGTTTCTGGGTGCAATGATGTATGTCTCTGACCATGCAGGGCCTCCTGTATGTCCCCTCGAAGTTCCAAAAGAATGCACTTTGCATGTCATACCAGTTGTGGATGGTGTTTTCCAGGAGTTCATTGAGCCATGATCAAGCCATCTTCCTTAGCATAAGCGGGACATACCAGGTCGCGACCAAGCTATTTCCTCCTTTGGCAATGCAGTAGGCCTGGAAGAAATCCTAAAGCCAGGTGTTTGGCCGAGCCACACCGTCGTAGGGTTGAATGTGCCTTGAAATAATAAATCCTTACAGAAATTTTGTTTGTTGTATGTGATAACCCCCAAGTGTAGGGGATCACCGTAGTACAATTCAGTAAGTATTTGAGTGTCGAACCCACGAGGAGCTGAAGGTACTCTAAAGCCCTATAACCAACTTATATGGCCTTCTATGCAAATCTAGGATCTAAAGTGTGTGTGTGGTTGTTTTTGGTATTAACTAGAAAACAATAAAGTAGTTGAAATAAATAGTATAAGTAAAATAATGCAAATGAAGTGGAGCTAGTGGAGTGTTAAAGGATCGTATGGGCACCTAGAGGGGGTGAATTGGTGCTACTTCAAATTTTACTCTCTTTCAAGTTAGGGTTTGACACAAAAGGTAAATTCTCTAGATATGCAAATAAGGTGAATTTACCTATATGCCAACCTAGCACAACTAACTAAGCAAGAACTAGATAAAGTAAGGTGTGGTAAAGGATAGAAGTAACCGAAGTGAAGCACGCGAAGACACAAGGTTTATTCTCTAGATATGCAGTTCCTTCCCTTTGAGGGGAAGTACGACTGCATTTGGAGAGGGGGTGGTATCAAACCACCAGCGCCACGAGAGGCCTCCCTTGTTCTCCGGTGAACCTCACCCCAAAGGGATCGATTCATGCTTCCACTATATGGCAACCTTCAAGGTGGTAGCCGACACCCTTACAACAAGTCGAGGCACACATCCACAACTTAATTGGAGGCCCCCGAATCCAAGCAAGTTGTCACAACAATCAAAGACAAGCTTGTAAGAACCAAAACAAGGCTTAGGGTTTCCAATGAAACCCTAGAGCAAGGGGCCCTCAAGTGAATGAGGAAGAAATGAAGATCTCTCTTGGTGAAGCTGTAGATCAAGGCCCCCTCCTTCGATTCCCCAAAGATCAGTGACTTTGGGTGGTTGGATGAAGAGATCTTGGAGTTTTGGTGGCTCTAATGGTGATGCTTTTCTTTTTTTAAAACGAGCAGCTGGAGGTAGAAGATCAGGTCCTCTATTTATAGCCTCCACTGCTGCTGACCGTTTTTTGCCTGTTGGGGGACTTCCACACCGGAGACTCTGGCCTGTAGACCGGAGACTCCGGTCTACACCGAAAACTCTGGACCATCTCCGGTCCATCTCCGAAACACCATAATGAACGACCAGAGCCTTGGCTTGTTGCTCACACCGGGGACATTGGCAAAAACTCTAGACCGGGGACACCAGAGACTCCAGTGTTTTCACACCAGAAACTCCGGTTCAAGAACTCACACTGGAGAATCTGGCCGACATCTGGCATGCCTCCGGACCCCACACAAAATGACCCTGGGCAGCATCTTGATTCCACTCCGGGGACTATCCGGGAAACTCTAGACCACACCAGAGACTCCGATGTCTGCACACCAGAGACTTCGATCTGGATTCTTCAGGAAACCTCAGTTTAATCCAGGGATTTTCCCACTATGTTATGGCCTTTTCTCTTTTCATTAGATTGACCCGTAGACATTAACACACAGTAAAATGATCCTTATATTGTTAACAAACACCAAAATAGATTAGGACAATAAATGTCCTTTCAATCTCCCCTTTTTGGTGTTCGATGACAACATGAGGTTTTGCATGGAAATTTTAATAAGACATAACTATGCTCCCCCTGACATTGTGCAACAGGATAATCATGTAATACATGCAAGTCGGGTAATAGATACTAAACATGGGAAGGTTTAACCATTACAATAAGGGAACGGGCATAGACATGTCCACACACATAGATAGTTTCACATGAACCAAATATGTCTCACAAGAACCAAATGAAAGAAAATGTGAAAATGTTCAAATATAAATATACAACACACCCCCAACCCATGCAAATCCCGATGCTCCTTATGGACAACTTCTCCCCCTTTGGCATGGAAACGTCGAAAAGGGAAAAGTCCAAGCTATCGCCCCAAAGGAGATCACTCGGAGTCATCGTCATCGGCACCATCCTCATCCTCATCCTCATCATAGTCATCATCATCACCAGAAGTTTGTGGGCCTTTGCCATGAAGGCGAGAGGAGGAAGTGCCCTGAGGTGCAAAACCAGAAGTGACCTTTGAGAGTGTCTGCCAATCAACCAAGCTGGCATTCAAAACATTCCAAGCACCAACGGAGAGTGTGTGGTCTGACTCTATAGATGGTTCAGCCCCATTCTCATCATTGTATTCTGACTCCCCTTCCTCTTCTTCTTCTCCTTGAGCCTTGATTTCCTTGAGGAGCTTCTCAATTCTATGATTCCTCTTGTAGGAGTCATGATGTCCCTTGCAGATTTCCACATTCATGCAGCAAAGTTTCTTCTCCCAGAAAGACGCCTTCTTGACCTTCTCCTGAAAAACTCACATGTGACAAGAGCCATAGGAGCATTGGAGGCATTCTTCCTCCTAGAGCCCCTCGGAGGAGTGGGAGCACGCTCAGCCTCAAAGATCTCATCATCCTCACTCTCAAACGGCTTCCTAGGAGTAGGACCCACTTTCCTTTTCTTTTGGAGACACACCAGGGCATGCTCAGTAAGGTTAGGAGGAAGGGCAAGTGGTGAACCATGGGCTTGAGTATTGATAAGCATCATCACAAGAGCAGCATATGGGGGAGACTTCTTGAATAGAATAGCATGGTGCATCTCCTCAAAATTGTAATCCATAATGTCAATAGCATATCCTTTAGCATCAGGGCCAACACAGTATACCTTGTGAGCATGGTGTATCAAGTTGACAAGGCCACATCTAATGGCATCATCATTGCCAGTACCGGGGGAAATGTTGTGACGAAAAATCCTCAGCAGTAAGTTGTAGAGAGGCTTGAGGCCCTTGGCCTCACTGATGACACCCTTGCTGTCATAGAGACGTGCCAACTTGTTCTTGCTCTTGCCAAGAGCAGCGTCATGCATACGGTGCCCAACATGAACAGACACACCCTGTAAAGTCTCATTGATGATGTTGGAAAGTCAAAGAAGTTTGAAGTGCAGCGGATATTGCCAGTCATCCAAGTCATGGTCCTTGCCTAATCAGTCCCAAACACAACTGTTGCATAGAATTGCTGGACAAGGTTGATGTTGTAATTTTCTCGGAGCTCAATGAGCCCATTCAGTCCAAGTTTCTTAGTAATCCACACAACATCTTCAAAGTAGTTGTGGGCACGCATGTATTTGAGTTCCATATACCTTTGAGGGCAAACAGGGGACTTGGTGAGCTTGAGATAGATATCATGCATGAATACCTTTTGCTCCCTTCTACAATAGCAAGGATCATCACTGGTCCTTGGCATCTGATAGAAGTCTGTCTTGCATAGTGCATGGTACTCTTTCTTGGTCATATGGGCAATGGATTGTAAATTGTCATACTTATCCCTCGGTGCGATTTTCTTCCTCTATGCTCTCTTGGTTCTTCCTCATGTATTCAGCATCTCTGAGCTGCTACCTGCGGTTGGATGGCAGGATCACATACTGACCAGCTTCTTCATTAAACTGATCCGCCCTTTTGGACTTGGCTTTGGTGCGACCACGATGAGACCCAAGGCCACCTGTGAATATAGAGTGAGGGGGATAACATGGAGGTAAGAACATATGTCCTAGAGATAAAAATAAGACCCTCAAAACTTTGCTAGATGTGCTGGAGGCAATCAATACCGGAGTCTCCGGTGTGCAACACCGGAATCTCTAGCCTGGACCGGAGTTCTGGTCAGACGGACCGGAGTCTCTAGCCTGGGCCGAAGTCTCTAGACTAACCAACCAAAATCTCCGGTCTGGAGATTTCGGGTTGCATAAGGAGACTGCAGGTGGGATTGATTCAAGTAGATCGGGCAAGGAAATGAGACTAATGTGATAGAGTGCATGCAAGAATGTTGTTCCAGTGGGCACAATTAGTACAAAACTCAAAATAAACAAAGGGGATGAACCCTAGGTTCATGGTGAGAAGAAAGGTACCATATTTGTCCATTAGAGTGATTCCACCGGTGGGGAATGTCCCAAGGGTGGAGAAGGTGGTGTAGGCTGGCGGCACGATAGATCCTGGTGGAAAAATGGCCTTTGGGCGAAGGTTTTGGAGGAGGAGGCAACGGGTGTGAGGGTGGGAGTCGGGGGGTGGAAGATAGAGTCATGTGTGACTCTTTCACCTCGGATCCCTTCAGTCATAGCCCGAAACCATCCCAGACCAGAGACTCCGGTCCGACAGACTAGAGACTCCGGACTGACCGGAGATTCCGGTGTTTACACACCGGAATCTCCGGCCCTCTTCAACCAAAACCAGCCAGATTCAAATTTGGGGACATATATGAGATGGAAAGTGTCTAGGGGAGAGTGAATGGCCTAGGTTTAGATTCGAAACTATGAAGAACCAAATAGGCACTAAAAAACCAACTTAAAGGTCAAGTGAAACTCCAATTTAATCGAACCAAGAACCAACTCTTCATGACAAAGAGGGCGGTGGCCGAGGCCACCATGTAAGAGTGTGAGGCATGAAACCACGAAGAATTATACTTGGGTTCATAGCAACTACTCATCAATGAAGCTTTCATATCAAAAAGAATGATACTGGGTTAATTGATTTTCTTAATTTTCACATTATGGGCGGAGGGATAGCCCAATGGATTAGAATTGCACTCCCCTTATATTGATGCCTGCACCTAAACCAAACAATGATCAAGTAATAGGTCTGTATGCAAGATGATCAAGTCAAACTTATTGAATCTATGATATTTAGCTCATTCCTCAAATATAAAACCTTGCTTCATCAAGTGGCTTCGTGAATATATCTGCAAGTTGGTCTTCGGGCAACATGATCTCTAATGAAATGATGACGGATCTCTATATGCTTTGTCCTTGTATGATCCACTTGATTGTAGGCAATCTTGATAGCACTTTCATTGTCACATAAAAGAGGCACTTTGTCACAATGGACACCATATTCCTTTAAATTTGCCTCATCCATAACAATTGGGTGCATGCACTAGCAGCATCCACATACTCAGCCTCGACGGTGGAGAGAGATATACAGTTTTGCTTCTTAGAAGACCAACACACTAAGGACCTACCAAGGAATTGGCAAGCCCCGGAGGTTGATTTTCTATCATCCTTATCACCAGCCCAATCTGAACTAGTGTATCCACAAAGAGAGAATGTTGAGCCCCTAGGATACCACACACCATAGTTTGGGGTATGAACGAAATATCAAAACATTCTTTTGACTGCCATCAAGTGGCTTTCTTTAGGAGCCGCTTGATATCTTGCACACACTCCTACACTTAACACAATATCGGGTCTAGATTCACATAGGTAAAGGAAAGAACCAATCATGGATCGGTATACCGTTTGATCAACATCTTTACCATTTGGGTTAAGCTCAAGATGAGTCTTGGTTACCATGGGAGTCTGAGCTCCATTTAATTCCTTCATATTGAACCTCTTGAGCATGTCTTGAGTATACTTGGCTTGATTAAAGAAGGTTCCTCCCCTTATTTGCTTGATCTCCAAACCAAGAAATACCCTCAACTCCGCATCATCTTGAGTCCACTCCGGGGACTTTCGGGGAAACTCCGGACCACACCGAAGACTCCGGTGTCTACACACTGGAGACTCCGGTCTGGATTCTTTAGGAAACCTCAGTTTAATCCAGGGATTTTCCCACTATGTTATGGCCTTTTCTCTTTTCATTAGATTGACCTGTAGACATTAACACACAGTAAAATCATCCTTATATTGTTAAAGAACACCAAAATAGATTAGGACAATAAATGTCCATTTAGAGTGGATGTGGATAATCTACGGGAGCAAATGTTTAGGCAAATTGTTATTTCATTCATTTGGTTGTCACAATTAGTGAAACCCATAAATAGTATTTTTATTGTTTCTTCTGGTGGATCCATAACTAGGTGTATCCATAGATACAAGCAAACACATATATAGTCTTTTTGTATTCACTTTAGTATATATCTATAAAAGAAAATCTAGACCCTAGGGGTTCTCCCCTACGGTAACACAGTCAAAAATAGATATGAGCAAATACACCACTAGTGATTGATCCCAAGGCAAATTAAGAACAAACAAGGGAATATTAAGATATTAAGTCCAACCGTTTAGATCTAAGGTCCCCATGATAATACGTCTATTGATTAACCATGAATTAATACTACACATATTTCTAAGACTTGGGATTTGGCTTCTGTCAAACTCCAACTATACCTCATCCTATCAACATGCAACAGTGACAACCTTGTGCATCCCTCAACATATATGTGCACTCAAATGTTAGTGCATCAAGATCATCATAGAAGATAACATATACTTGTATGCACCCAAAACAAACTAGATCACAATTTCCATAACAATTCACTACTCAAACATCAACATAGTCATACAATAGATAATGGGAAAAATAATATATTGCATCATACATCATGTTTGCCAAGAGATTGCAATGGGGGATGGTGGGGTCTTGTAGTAGATGGTTATGGAGATGGCCTCCCCATGGAGGAGAGGTGGCACCCCGGCATGGAGGAGAGGCGCCACCCCGATGGCTCCCTTGGGCGGCGCCGGCCCTAGGGCATGGAGGCCCCTTGCCCCTTCTTCTTCCGTGGACATGGTGATGGTGTGGAGGAGCTTCTCCCCCTCCTTGGGGGATACCAAGGAGGGTGTAGAATCCCATCTGTCTAACATCTATAATGCTACATGGTTTAATAATAGAATGCTAATTGCCTAGTCTATATATTGCTACTTCCTACATATCATTATTGCATTGCATTATATCATGATCATGTCATCATGCCACCTTGCATTTGAGCATCATATAAAACCCCTTTTCATTCTGTTCTTATCCCATATGGATTTGTCTTATTAATTGTATTTGCCTCTTGATATATTGTATTTGAGTCTTGATAAATTGCTTGATGCCCAAGTTGAGTTGGGGGCATAACTTTTCAAATCCTTCCACCTACTAACTTGTCCATCTCAACTTCCAAGTGGTCACATCCTCTTTCCACCATATAGATAAATGTGGCACATCCAATTATTCTTAGGTTTTAATTCATGCCATACATATTCTTATGGTTCCTTCCTTTATTCTCCTACACATGGCTTATGGTGGATTGATCCAAACTAAGCTAAAGAGGCCTAACATCTACTCCAGCTCACCACCTTCTTTTTACTTCCTTCATACATATATGTGGGTATGTCCTCCTTATTATGTGCAATCCCTAAGTCCCTTCTTATCTCTAATTTTTGTAGAGCAACCGAAGACATAACTCTATATACTGCTAGCTAGTTGTCTTTAAATCTCTCTCTAGCTAATCCCAAACACCAACCATACCTAGATTTCCAGCTATTCAAAACCCCCTGGTGCTTACCATCGTTCCATCTAACTCCAGCCACCTGGGCCAGCTGACTCCTCTTGGTCAGGTTCGAACCAACCAGCTAGATCGACCTCTCCCTGCCGCAACCAAGCAGCAACTGCGCACACCCTATCCTGGCTTCTCCCTGGCGCAACCGAGCAGCAGCTGCGTGCACCTATCTCCCTACCACCTGGGCCCCGCCTTGCCTTTTACCACCGTCCAGTGCTTGTTGTTCACCTTCCACTCGAGCACGTGAGCGCAGCCATGATTGCCAGCCACACCCGGCTCGCGCCTTCTCGTTTTTTTCTTAAAGCAAGTGGCGCAACACGCCTCTCCCCAACCACCCCTCCACCCAGATCGCCTCCCCCTCTCCTTCCTCCCCTCTACCAAAACCTAGCCGCCGCCATGGCCACGGCTAGGTCCTAGCCGACGGTGTCACCTCGCCATAAGCCGCGCGGGAACACACCGTGCCCGAGCCTGTACCTGGAGCAAGGAGGAGGAGGAGGTAGCACGCCCTAGTTTGTCGTCGTTCGTCTCACCCTGCCAGGCAACCACGGCGTACTGTTGTTCGTCGCCTCACCACCGCCTCTGCCATCACCGTCGGTCGCAGGCTCGCCGTCCCGACAACACCCGGTGAGCCCCTGCTTCGCCCTACCTCTCTCTGATCCTGTCTTAGCCTTCCAGCCGTCACCGCCCAGCTCGCTCCGCTCGCGCGCGCGCCAGCGCGCACACCAGCGTCACACAGCAGCCGTGCGCGCTCTGCCTATTGCACCACAACAGAAGAACTTCGCAGCTTGTTCCCTCTGTTCCGGCACTCTTACCTGCCGCTGCACTCCACCGTTGATGCTGCCACCTAAACAAGAATTATAGCCCAGCTTACCCTCTCCAACTTTCGTGTAGATGTCTTTGTCTGATTCGCAGCATAGCCGTCACCATCGTTCTCAGAAGATCGGGCAAACTCACTTTGTAGCAGTCGACAGAAACATCCAGTCTTACACTCGATTGGTCTCGAATTTCGTAGTTTTTTGGCGCATACAAGGCTCCTTTGTAGAAACTCTAAACATGAAAATCATAGAGCTATGATCGATCTACACTTCTTCTGTTTGTACCTGCCGCGAATTCATCTTAGTTTTGAATCGATCTTCCTCGCAAGATCATTTTTCTCGTTGTCAGTGCATTCCGACGAGATTTAGTTTCATCATTAACTAACCCAGCCCCAGATGGTTTTGCAAAAATGCACCCGTTCTTTAGAGTAATCAACCCGTGGTCCCCCTCTGACCAACGTGTCGCCACCTCCTGTATTTTCCCTACGCACGTGGACCCGCCTCGCCCTTACCCCACACGTCTGTGGCTGTGGGTAAACCTTCCCCGTGTAACAAAAGCCCATGACACTTCCAGAATTTAAGTTCAAATGGAATTGAAATCTGTCTAAATACAAATTTGTACATAACTTTCATGTGGATTCGAATTGGAATATTTTCCTAATATGAAATGTGCTCTAATTTGATATATGAATTCAAATGTAAAGTCAAATATTTTCAAAACTCATTCAAACTAGTCAAACCTTTGACTTGCCCCTTTTTTTGGGTAATTTTGACTTTAATATTAATTTTAATGCATAAATCCAAATAATTTTGAATAATATATGTTTTTGAATCAGAAAAATGTGAGGAATATGTTTATGCTATTTAAAATATCATTTGAACAATTTAAAATTTTCGAATTAATAAACGTTAATAAATGCCTATTTCTTAAATATTGCATGACTTCAAATCCGTAACTCCAAATTCAAGAAATGGTCTAAATCGATTAGCTCAACGAGCCAGTTCTAACTATGCATTCCATGATATGAACTGAAGCATGCATCATATAAACATTAATAGGGCAACAAGGTTTATGAGAGCAAAATATGACTAAACAAATAATAAAATGCTTTATTCTTGTACCTCACACTTTACCCATGCCATGTTATGTTATGCCTTATAAATTGTGCATCACTCCATCATGGCATATTTGTTTGCTTGCTGCATATGATTTATATGATTATGCAATATATTTATTTCAGCCCCTTGTGTGTCTGGCTTTTATTCCGGACAGACGTCGAGCAAAGGGAACTACCAAGAGAACCCAAAGTACCACTAGATCCCGGTTACACCACTTCTGATCTGACAGGCAAGCAATTCCCCATGCTTGCATATATAGTACCTATACTTCTATCTTGCATCATTGAGTCGTGATTGCATTAAATTAAAATCATAAGTACTGCATAGCCTTTACTTTTAAACCCCACTAAAACTTCTTCCTCAATTATATGAGCCATTACTACATGAGTTGTTTGAGCCATGCGAGTCATAGAACTGCATGTGTAGGGTTTGTAAGAGTCTATGGATAACGAGGTACCTAAACAATTTAAACTGTGTAGTAACGGGATAACTAAAGAAAGAGGCACCGGTGGGCAATAGCTGTTATTTGGTTCTTCCACGCTCACTTATGTCCCGTAGGACCCCGAGTACTTGATTCATGTTCCTTGACTATTCACACTATCCACATTTGGGAGACTCTATGGATCCCCCATCGCCTGAGCTTGATTCACACTTTATTTTTTGGGGCCACAAAGTAGTTTGGGGCTTTATTACTATCCTGTATTTATGTCATGCTTTACTTCTTTATTTACGATTGCACGTAGAGCACCTGTACTAGTTTGTAATGTGGAGTGTTTTCATGGCATCGACAAGTCCAGTCACACTTTCGGGTTTCTAATCGTTTACAGCCATTGACGCAAACCCTGGGTTCGTCTTGGAGCCGGCCAACTTCGTTGCAGGTAGCTTAGTGGGGTGGCCCCCTGAAATAATTTATGAATCCTGTGAATGCATTGTCGTGAGGCCTCGTTGCGTTTTATTTGATTCTTCCCAAGGTTGACCGTGTGTGTTGCGATTTGTGCACCCCTGCAGGGTAAAACTTTCTGAAAGCCGTGTTCATGGTTATGGATGACTTGAAGCACAATTTCTCGATCATAGACAAGCATAACTTAAGTACCGCCTTTAAATTGACTAGACATGACTAGTAAATAGTGCAACACTCATGAAATGGTTAATAAAATTGCCAACGGATGGGATGTTCTTTCGCCTTCTCGTTGGTAAGCGAGAAGGAGGGCGAGCGATGTGTATATATTAGTGTTATAACTGTTGTTACTAATTAACAAGCATCCATCCATCTCTGGTTGGGCGGATGACATAGCGTGTCTCTATAGAACTATTAGATATTATTTTTTGCTGCAATTGCGTCACGCCCGGGTTGTTCCCTTTAGATGCATTAAGACTTGATGAGTACCCCTAGGGTCTCATATGATAAATACTTGGTTCATATGGACAGATATACTCTCAGGAAGGTTACTAGATTCAGGATACGGATGATGGTGGCAACGACTGTCTGGTGTAGAGATTCGAGGGATGGAGATCCATGAGACCTATGCGCGTGATGTGCTTATTTTCAGGGCATCTTATGCCAATTTGCTTCTTATCTATACTCGGATCATGTTTCCCGCTTCCGCTTGATACTCTATTGCGTGATGTATGAGGATGTATCCTAAACTATTATTTCTATCTAGGATATTTGGATCTTGTCGTATGGCATTGAATATTTTCTGTTTCTATTGTTTTAGATAGTGTGACTCTGATGTCTATTGTAAGTCGCTGATAAACATACTCATTTGTGTATGTTTTGGTCACATTACCTGTCGACTATGCCGCTCGCTCTTCTCCTGATGTTCTTGAAAGTGGATAGGGTGGTCGGCCGGTACCGTGCCTTGCTCCGCTTCGATGGGCCTACACATGGATGGCCTTGGGCCTCCATGGTAGAATCCCTTATCCACTTCTGGGTTCATCCAGGCTAGTGCTTAGAGCGTAGGATCCGAGGTATTACAAATTGGTATCAGAGTCATTCCGCCCTTCAGGGTCTCAGCCGAGATGGTCGTTGTCATTCTAGTAAATATTTTTGGAAGCTATGCATACCAGGGAAAAACTAAACGTAAGAGTAGGACTGCTTCCATTTTTTCTTACCCACCCACCCTTTTCTGGTAAGGAAGTGTAACATTTGTCGATCCTCTTCTAAAAATTCAAACTAGGATCCACGTGTTCAGGGTATCTATAGTTCCATAGGATATGTGTAATTCTTTGTCTATCTGTTGCATCCAACCTTGTGTCGCAATCTGCCTTTGGTTATCAACTGTTGGTATATTCCATACCGACAGGCTTTGTGTAAACCAACATGATCTATCCAATTTTTTGTAAACCGATGCGATTTGTCTTACTCTTTGTAACCGACACATTATAGTTAGGGGTCTTCGTTTTGTATCTGTTAATCTCTTTCAGTTCTTCATAGTAGGATAAGAGTTGGGTTGTATGTTTTTCCTATTCTTGTGCGAAGTAATGCTTTGAGTGCGGGATGGATTCATGACCATACCACTACTTTTATCATTCACTCATGTACATTGAATGGGTGAAGCTGCTAAGCTCTAACTATTAAGTGGTTTTGCGCATCTAGTTGGTATTTTAATGCCGAAATTTGTGGAATTTTTTTATTTGGTAGATTTGTGTTCCATACTCATTTTCAGTCGTGTGCGATATGCTAACTATCTTCTAGGTGTTATGAACTTTGCCTGATATTTTAATATCATCTTAGTAAATTATATCCTTTAATCTTGGTTAATTATGTTTTAGTGCTATTTTGGATTATTGATAATTCTCCATTATGGTACTAATGCAAGTTTTTCCATCATCAATAGGATGGCCCCTCTACGCCCCCTCCTAGAGAAGACGAGGTTCCAGGTTTGCCAGAGCTGGGTGATGCGCTTGTCAGTCTGGCCAATACACTGGGAACTATGTAGCAAAACCAGCAGAGTTTTGAGGAGAGCGTCCGAAGGAATGAGTCGGCACAACCTCCCCCACCTCCCTAGCGTGGCAACATGAAAGACTTTCTGAAGTTTGCCCCACGCACTTTGAAGTGACCGTCGAGCTGTTGGATGCCGATGATTGGCTTCGAGAGACCACGAGGCTACTGGATACCGTAGATGTTGCTGAGCACGACAAGGTCAAGTTCTCTACTCACCTTATGCATGGGGAAGCCGCTCTTTGGGAGAGCTATCTAAGAGCAAGCCCTCCTGGATTTCAGCCAACATGGGGGCAATTCAATGATGCTTTCAAAGAGCAGTATCTGCCTAAAATTATCATGGAACACATGAAGGAGGTGTTCCTGAATCTCAGGCAAGGAAACGACAATGTCAATGCTTACATCAAGAAATTTGCAAACTTATGTCGTTATGGTGGGGATGAGGTTTGTAATGATAAGAAGAGACAGAAGAGGTTCCGCCAAGGGCTAAATTCTTCTATCAAGTATGCTCTCATCCATACTACGCTAGGCTCTTTGCTCAAGCTTCAGCAAGCAGCTCTTCAAGATGAGGCAAGTAAAAAAGCTTATGATGAATCCAAGAAGCACAGCCATGACATTGGTGGTTCCTTAGCAGTGACCGCTCCTTGTAAGCGTCGTGTGTGGGTCCCTAGTACCACACCACCGCTCCGTACTCTGCCAAGACCGTCAAGTTTCTCACCAAGGCCACCGTACTCTTACAACGCTGCTCCAAGGGGCTATAACAACAACTACCCTAGGGCGCCGTATGGTGGAGTTCCAGGATACTCTAATCCTCGCCCGAGTGGTGCTTGTTTCTCATGTGGGAACACTGGACACCAGCAGTGGAACTATCCTATGAACAACAAGGCTCTCCCTCCACCCCCGCCAAGACCTGCTTCGACTTCTGCTATGGTTCGTGCACCTACACCACGGGCTCTCAACATCAACACCAAGCCCGGGTCCACTATTGCTCGCGCCAACAACATCAACATTGTTCAAGCTGAACATGCTCCTAGAGTTGTGATGGGTATGCTTCCTGTTAACTCAGTCCCTGCACGAGTTCTATTTGATTCTGGTGCATCACATTCTTTTATGTCTCACAAGTTTGCAAATGAACATGAGATGGCTATGGATTCTCTTCCCAAACGTTTAATGGTTCTCTCTCCCAGAGCAACAATGACATCTTCAAAGATCAGTCATGGCAATCAAATTCAAATTGTTGGTTCTTCATTTATGGCTTCCATGATTATTCTTGGCAGTTCAGATATTGATGTCATATTGGGCATGGACAGGTTGAAAGCCAATGAAGTTGTGATTGATTGTGCTGAACACTCAGTTTCTTTGAAAAATCCTGAAGGCCATATAGTCTATTCTCTAAGGCAAACTCCTTCTATTCAGCTCTACTCTTTGGGTGTCCAGAACATTGATGTTATGAAGCCTTGCAAAATGTTCCAGTGGTTTGTGAATTCCCATATGTTTTTCTAGAAGAGCTACTAGGTATGTCTCCTGACCGAGAGGTCGAGTTTGTGATTAAGCTTGAACCTAGAACCACTCCTATCTCCAAGCGTCCTTATAAGATGGGTCCCGCAGAGTTGGCCAAACTCAAATGGCAGCTTGATGAACAAGAAAAGTTGGGTTTCATTCAGCATAACACTTCCTCTTGGGGTAGCCCAACAATCTTTGTGAAGAAGTGAGACCGGATTGATCGACTTTGTGTTGACTACCAAGCTCTCAATGCAAAAACCATCAAGAATACATATCCCCTTCCACGGATCAATGATCTCTTCGATCAGCTTGCAGGAGCAGTGGTATTCTCCAAGCTTGACTTAAGAAGTGGATATCATCAAATCAAGATTCGCAAGGAAGATGTTCCTAAAACAGCTTTCACCACTCGCTATGGACTATATTAGTACATGGTCATGTCCTTCGGCCTCACCAATGCTCCCGCTACTTTTTCAAGGATTATGGACTCAGTTTTCATGGAGTACCTTGATAAGTTCGTGGTGGTCTATCTTGATGACATCCTGGTCTATTCCAAGACAAAAGAACAGCATGCGGAACATCTCCGTTGTGTTCTTACCAAGCTTTGTGAGAACCGCCTTTATGCAAAGTTCTCAAAGTGTGAATTCTGGATCCCTGAAGTCACCTATCTGGGTCATGTCATTTCTGCTAAGGGCATTGCTGTCAACCCAGAGACTGTTCGGACAATTGTGGAGTGGCTCCCTCCCAAAAATGTCAAAGAGGTTCGGAGTTTTCTTGGATTGGCTAGTTATTGTCGTCGCTTTGTTCAGAACTTCTCAAAACTTGCTAAGCCTCTTACCGATCTCCTCAAGAAAGGCAAGAAATTTCTTTGGTCACCGGCATGTCAAGAAAGCTTTGAAACACTCAAGGAAAAGCTCACCTCAACACCTATCTTGATTCCTCCTGATACATCAAAACCATTTCAGATCTTCTGTGATGCCTCTCTCCAAGGACTTGGTGCGGTCCTCTTGCAAGACAAGCAAGTTGTTGCTTATGCTTCCTGTCAATTGAAAACTCATGAGATCAACTATCCAACACATGATCTTGAACTTGCTGCGGTTGTCTTCGCTCTGAAAGTATGGAGGCACTACTTGCTTGGAAACCGTTGTGAGATCTTTTCTAACCACAAAAGTCTAAAATACATCTTCACTCAGCCGGACCTCAACCTTCGCCAGAGGAGATGGATTGAAACCATCAATGACTTTGATCTTTCGATCAACTACACTCTGGGTAAAGCAAATGTGATGGCCGATGCCCTCAGTCGTAAGGTGTATGTGAACAACCTCATGGTGGAAGAACAACAACCTCTCTTGTGTGAGGAATTCCATCAACTCAACCTCGAGCTTGTACCTCAAGGCTACCTTCATAACTCGATAGCTACCCCTCTCCTGGAAGAAAAAGTTCGCTCCATTCAACTTGGTGATCCTTACACTAAAAACATCATCTCCAAGATTCAGCTTCCGAAGTATGAACTTTTCCACCTTGATGACCAAGGCACTCTATTCTTTAAGAATCGGATGTTTGTTCTGAAGTATCCGGGTTTGAGAGACCAAGTTCTTAAAGAGGCTCTTGATTTTGTTCTTTGTATCCACCCTGGCAGCACTATGATGTACATGGACCTGAAAACACAGTATTGGTGGCCTGGATTGAAATGATAATGTGCCAAGTATGTCTCAGAGTGTGATGTCTTCCGTAGAGTGAAATCCGTTCATCAAAAACCTTCTGGTTTCCTTCAACCTTTGAAGCCTCCAGAATGGAAATGGGAGAAAGTAGAGATGGACTTCATAACTAGCTTTCCAAGGTCTCAAAAAGGCAACAATGCAATCTTTGTTGTCTTTGACATGCTCTCAAAAGTGGCTCATTTCTTTCTAGTCAAGGAAACAATTTATGGTAGTCACCTGGTCGAGCTCTATATCAATAGAATTGTCTCTCTGTATGGGGTTCCTCTTGTAACTAGCTCAGACCGTGGGAGCATCTTTACCTCCAAGTACTGGGAAAGTTTCCAACAAGGCTTGGGAACAAAGCTAAACTTTAGAACAACTTACCATCCTCAGTCGCAAGGGCAAGTTGAAAGGATCAATCAGATTCTAGAAGATATGCTTCGCGCTTGCGTCATTTCTTTTAGCATGAAGTGGGAAGAGTGCCTCCCATATGCTAAATTCTCCTACAACAACAGCTACTAGAAGAGTCTCCAGACGACACCCTTTGAGGTCTTCTATGGTTGCAAGTGTCGGACTCTGATTGGTTGGTCAGGGGAAGGTGAACGAAAATTCTTTGGCCCCAACATTGTCACTCAAGTAGAAGAGAAGGTTCTTATCATTCTTGAGAACTTGAAAAATGCTCAGAGTCATCAGAAAAGAAACTATGATAGAAAACACATGGACATGGAGTACGTCCCTGGTGATCTTGTTTATCTTTGTGTCACTCCCATGAGAGGCACTCATCACTTTGGTATCAAAGGCAAGCATGCTCCTAGATACATCGGCGATAATGCCGTTTGGGCCCAGCATCTTCATCTGCAAGTAGGCGTAGTGTGGTACCGCCATGAACCTCGCGAACGCGACACGTCCGAGGATGCAGTGGTATTGTAAGGGCCAGTCGACGACTTCGAATTCAATGCACTCTCGCCGAAAGTTTAACGGCGTGCCGAAGATGACATCGAGGCTGATCTTACCCACGGGGTATACTCCTTTTCCCCGGACGATTCCGTGGAAGGTCATTTCTGAAACTTCTAGACATGTCAGAGGGATCTGCATTGCGCGCAAGGTACTTGCGAACATGAGATTAATGCCGCTTCCGCCGTCCATGAAGACGCGACTCATCTCGAAGCCTCCAATCTATGTCTCGAGCACAAGGGGACAGTGGCCTAGGCGAGGTACTTGGCATGTATTATCACGCTTGTGAAAGGTGATGCATGACTCGCTTCCACTGAGGTACTCAGTCATGGAGGGCGGAGAGTTCATCACCAAATTGACTTGGCGAGTGATTGCTTTTTGCACTCAATTTGAGGGGCATCCTTTTTGGATCATCCCTATGTTCCCCAGTGGTCGAGGGTATGGCTCGCCTCCATGGTTCTGGACTGGCGTAGCTGCAGGTGGTGGCCCGGGTGGTGGTGAAGGTGCCCCATAAGCCTCAACACCCGTGGCATCTTCGTAGCCTTGGTTTATCGCGTCACGATTGATCTGGGCTAGGCCTTCGTGGAGCTTGAGGAACTCGCTGTAGTCCTTGAGAAGGTGGCTGGACTTTTTCTTGCCGTCGTGCTTGTCGATGTAGAAGTGTACGTTGCACGGTCCGAACAACTTGTCCTGGATAGATGTTCCAGGTGCTTCATCACGAGTGCGGCGTTGCCACACTTGCGTGGTTTTTCCGCTGTCATGGTATCCACCACTGCGGTATCTGCTATTGCGGTTGTCGTCGCGTTTGTTGGCATAGCCGGCCGCGACCATGTCAACCTCCTCGCAGTCCTTGTAACCGCGCATTCGAGGTTTTCCTCGCCGATCACGTCTGCGGCCAAGGTCGTCATCATCATCGGAGTGGACACGGTTTTTTACCGAGTCTTCCCCATCAGCCCACCTATTCGCGATCTCCATCAGGTGGTCGATTGTCTTGGGCTTCGAGCGGCCTAGATCCTCCCTGAGCTCTCTGTGGTGCACACCGCCATTGAACCCGTCGATTGCACGGTCCTCAGAGTTGTCTTCTATAGAATTTTTCATGATGGACCATCTCTGGATGTACGAGCGCAGCGACTCGCCAGTCTTCTGGTAGCATCCCCTCAATTCTTCGATTGATGCTGGCCTTTTGTAAGTGCCCTTGAAATTTCATATGAAGCTATAGACTAGCTCTTCCCAGCTGCGAATTGATCTGCGCAGGAGGTTGTTAAGCCACGCATGAGCGGCGCCTTGCAGTTGTAGCTGGAGGCATTGCATTGACGTGCTTGTGGTTCTGCCGTGGAGCCTAACAAAGGAGATGTGATCCTCCAGCCAGATCTTGGAGTCCTGTAGGCCATCAAATTTCGGGTTCTCTGATGGGAGTTTGAACCCCTTTGGCATTCGCTTCTGTCGAATGGCCCTGCTGAAGCAGCTTGGACTAGCCCCAAGCCCGCGATCATAGATCGGTGCATGGCAGCTCGTGGATCCCCAGCCGGTGGCTGGTTGTTGAGGAGGTACATGGTGGCCACTGTCACTGCTGCTTGCGGTGTCTTTGGGAGCACGTTGCCCCACGTATCCACCATCATGGGTGAGAAGTCGAGGATTCGTGCGTCCTCTTCTCGCTCCTTGTCGATGAGGTGAGCCAGTCGAGAGCGCCTCTTGGCGGCCACATGGTCGTTGCCTTTAGAGGAGGATCCCCCCATGGAAGAGAGTTTAGCCCGCCGGAGGCTCGACTCGTCCGCCGCCTTTCTACGCGCATCGAGCTGTGTGATTACTTGTTGTTGGCGCTTGTACTCTTCCTTGAGCAGCCAATGGTAACCCATCAGCATGTCTTGCGATGAGTTTGGGGGCAGAGGATTGCCCCACAGGGCTTCTCGACAGCGGGCCCACTCATTGTCATTGAGCTTGATCAACACACGCTCTTTAGTGCGCTCATTCGCCGTGAGATGCGGGTCTCCTTCCGCCCCATTGTTGGCGGGTGCGCCATTGGCGGGACCACCGTTCACGACTGGGATGCCGCTATTGGACGGCCCAGTACCGGTGTTGTCGTGATTGCCGCTGCTGTCACCTGTGTTGATGACGGCGCACATGTAGTGATTGGGGAAGCTGTTGCTTCTGCAGCTTTCAGATCCAGAGCCGTAGACTCCATCCTCTGTGCCCAGATCACCCAAATCGGATTCACGACTGCTGTCGCTGACCGTGTTCCCGACTGTTGTCGGGGCGTTGAGTTTGCTTAGGGTGCTGATCGGTGGTGGAAACCACGATGTTGGAGCAATCGTGGGGACCGTCGGCTGGTCAGGGAGGCGAAGCGTGCCCAGCTGACCAACTTGTAAGCGTAAGCTCCTGATCGCCAGGCCGATCCCATCACCCACGGACTCGCAAGCCGGGCGAGTGGCCAGTGTGTGGACGATGAAGTCGAAGGCACCGAAGAGGAGGCGAATCTCTGATGTTGCAGAGTTGTAGATCGCAATTGACCGGACCAAAGAAGCCGCGACATCAGCACTCCCTGTTCCCACAAACAACGCCAATTGACGGGGGTTAAACTCATCAATGCCCATTGTTATGGACTCGGGTTTTGGAGAAGGAGGGAGCGCTGGAGGCATCAATCGGCTAGCAAATAAGCACATAGGGACGCCAGGTTTACCCAGGTCTAGGCCTCTTAGAGGATCCTACTCCTACTTGTTTGCTCTTGGAATTATCGGGGGAGTCAAAAGTTATAGGGGGTGCATAGATGCAATCTGGCGAGGTTGTGGAAACTAGGGCTGTGATTGTGCTCCTCGCCGCCCCTCCTAGCCTTTATATAGATAGGCTTGGTCTCGGGATAGCAGGCCGAGTCGGTTACAAGTTACAGTTTTTCCCTTTTAAACTTTCTAACTTTGAGCTTGTTGTGTGTCGCAAGTAATCGGAGTCTCCTTCGATCACCCGAATCTTTGATTGGGTCTTGGCAACGTCGTGGGCTTCTGCCAGATTGGACCATATATGCTAAGCTCGAGTACCTGTAAGGTATGCCCATGTCAGAAACTGAAGACCTAACTCTATATAATCCTAGCTAGTTATCTTTAAGTCTCTCTCTAGATAATCCCAAAAACACCAACCATACCTAGCTTTCTAGCTATTCAAAACCCCCTGGTGCTTACCATTGTTCCATCTAACTCCAGCCACCTGGGCCAGCCGACTCCTCTTGGTCAGGTTTGAACCAACCAGCTAGTTTGGCCTCTCCCTAGAGTAACCAAGCAGCAGCTGCGCACACCCTATCCCGGCTTCTCCCTGGCGCAACCTAGCAGCAACTGTGTGCACCTATCTCCCTACCGCCCAGACCCTGCCTCGCCTTTGAACCCACCGTCCAGCACCTCTTGTTCACCTTCCTCTCGAGAACATGAGCACAGCCATGATCGCCAGCCACACCCAACACGTGCCTTCTCGCTTTTTGCTTAAAGCAAGCGGTGCAACACGCCTCTCCCCAACCACCCCTCCACCTAGATCGCCTCCCCCTTTCCTTCCTCCCCTCTACCAAAACCTAGCCGACGCCTCCATGGCCACGGCCAGATCCTAGCCGACGCTGTCACCATGCCAGAAGCCGCGCGGGAACACACTGTGCCCGAGCTTGTACCTGGAGCGAGGAGGAGCTAGCACGCCCTAGTTTGATGTCGCTCGTCTCGCCGTGCCACGCAGCCACGACGTCCTACTATTCTTCGCCTCGCCACCGCCTCTGCCATCGCCGTCGGCCGCATGCTCGCCGTCCTGACAACACCCAGTGAGCCCCTGCTTTGCCCCACCTCTCTTTGATCCCATCTTACCCTTCCAGCCTTCGCCGCCCAGCTCGCTCCGCTTGCTCTACCTATTGCACCGACGTCTCATAGCAGACACGCTTGCTCTACCTATTGCACCACAACAGAACAGCAGCGCAGCATGTTCCCTTTGTTTCGGCACTCTTACCCGCCACTGTAGTCCACCTCTGACGCTGCCACCTGAACAAGAATTTTAGCCCAGCTTCCCCTCTCCAACTTTCATGTAGATATCTTTCTCTGATTCACAGCATAGCCATCGACATCATCCTCAGAAGATCGGGTAAACTCACTCTATATCGGTCGACAGAAACATCTAGTCTTACACTCGATTGGTCTCTGAATTCCGTAGTTTTCCAGTGCATACAAGGCTCCTTTGCAGAAACTCTGAACATAAAAATCATATAAATATGATCGATCTACACTTCTTCTGTTTGTACCTGCCACGAATTCAACTTAGTTTTGAATCGAGCTTCCTCGCAAGATCATGTTTTCTCGCTGTCAGTGCGTTCTGGCGAGATTTAATTTCGTCAATAATTAACCCAGCCCCAGACAGTTTTGAAAAAATGCACCCGCTCTTTTGAGTAATCTACCCACGGCCCCCCTCTGACCAACGTGTCGCCACCTCCTGTATTTTCCCTACGCGCGTGGACCCGCCTCGCCCTTACCCCACACGTCTGTGGCTATGGGTAAACCTTCCCCATGTAACAAAATCCCATGACACTTCCAGAATTTAAGTTCAAATGGAATTGAAATCTGTCTAAATACAAATGTGTGCATAAGTTTCATGTAGATTCGAATTGGAATATTTTCCTAATATGAAATGTGCTCTAATTCAAATGTAAAGTCAAACATTTTCAAAACTCATTCAAACTAGTCAGACCTTTGACTTGCCCCCCTTTTTTGGTAATTTTGACTTTAATATTAATTTAAATTCATAAATCCAAATAATTTGAATAATATATGTTTTTGAGAAAATTTGAGGAATCTGTTTATGTTATTTAAAATATCATTTGAACAATTTAATTTTTTTGAATTAATAAACATTAATAAATGCCCATTTCTTAAATATTGCATGACTTCAAATCTATAACTCCGAATTCGACAAATGATATGTCTAAATTGATTGGCTCGACGAGCCCGTTCTAACTATATATTCTATGATATGAATTAAGGCATGCATCATATAAACATTAATGGGGCAGCAAGGTTTATGGGTGCAAAATATGACTAAACAAGTAATAAAATGCTTTATTCTTGTATCCCACACTTCACCCATGCCATGCTATGTTATGCCATATAAATTGTGCATCACTCCATCATGGCATACTTGTTTGCTTATTGCGTATAATTTATATGACTGTGCAATGTATTTATTTCGACCCTTTGTGTGTTTGGCTTTTATTCCGGACAGACATCGGGCAAGGGAACTACCAAGAGAACCCAGAGTACTACTAGATCCTGGTTACACTACTGCTAATCTGATAGGCAAGTAATTACCTATGTTTGCATACATATAGTACCTATGCTTCTATCTTATTCATGCATCATTGATTCACGATTGCATTAAATTGGAATACCAATTATTGCATAGCCTTTACCTTTTAAAACCCACCAAAATTTATTCCTCGATCCTATGAGCCATGACTATAGGAGTTGTTTGAGCCATGCGAATCGTAGAACTACATGTGTAGGGTTTGTGAGAGTCTTTGGATAACAATGTACCTAAACAACTTAAATTGTGTAGTAATGGGATAACTAAAGAAAGAGGCACCAGTGAGCAATAGTTATTATTTGGTTCTTCCATGCTCACTTGTGCCTCGTAGGACCCCGAGTACTTGATTCTTGTTCCTTGACTATTCAAACTATCCTCATTCGGGAGACTCTATGGACCCTCCCTTCGCCTGAGCTTAATCCGCACTTTATTTCTTGGGGCCACAAAGTAGTTTGGGGATTTATCACTATCATGTACTTATGCCATGCTTTACTGCTTTATTTATGATTGTGTATGGAGAGCCTGTACTATTTTGGAATGCGGAGTGTTTTCACGGTATCGACAAGCCCAGTCAGACTTTCGGGTTCCTAGTCATTTACAGCCATTGACACAAACCCGGGGTACGTCTCGGATCTAGCCAACTTTGTTGCGGGTAGCTTAGTGGGGTGGGCCCCTGAAATAATTTATGAATCCTATGAATGCATTATCGCGAGGCCTCGTTGCATTTTATTTGGTTGTTCCCGAGGTTGATCATGTGTGTGTTGCTATTTGTGCACCCGTGTAGGGTAAATCTTTCTGAAAGCCATGTCCGCGGTTATGGACGACTTGGAGCACAGTTTCTCGATCATAGACAAGTATAACTTAAGTACCGCCTTTAAATTGACTAAGACATGACTAGTAAATAGTGAAAGACTCAGGAAATGGTTAATAAAATTGCCAACTAATGGGATGTTCTTCCGCCTTCTCATTGGTAAGCGAGAAGGAGGGCGAGCGATGTATATATATTACTGTTATAACTATTTTTACTAATTAACGAGCGTCCGTCCATCTCCGGTTGGGCGGATGACGTAGCATGTCTCAATAGAACTGTTATATATTATTTTCCACTGCAATTGCGTCACCCCCAGGTTGTTTCCTTTAGATGCATTAAGACTTGCTGAGTAACCCTAGGGTCTCACACGATAAATATTTGGTTCTGATGGACAGCTATACTCTCAGGAAGGTTACTGGGTTGAGGAGACGGATGATGGTGGCAACGACTGCCAGGTGTAGAGATTCCGAGGATAGAGATCCATGAGATTTGTGGACGAGATGTGCTTATTTTCAGGGCATCTTATGCCAATTTTCTTCGTATCTGTACTCGGATAATATTTTTCGTTTCCGCTTGATACTCTATTGTGTGATGTATGAGGATGTATCCTAAACTATTATATCTATCTAGGATATTTGGATCTTGCCGTATGACGTTGAATATTTTCTGTTTCTATTGTTTTAGATAGTGTGACTCTGTTGTCTATTGTAAGTCTCCGACATACATACTCATTTGTGTATGTTTTGGTCGCGTTACCTATCGACTACGCCGCTTGCTCTTGTCCCAATGTTCTTGAAAGTGGATAGGGTGGTCAGTGGGTACCGTGCCCTCCTCCGCTTTGACGGCCTACACGTGGGTGCCCTTGGACCTCCGCGGTAGTATCCCTTATCCACTTTTGGGTTCATCCATGCTAGTGTTTAGAGCGTAGGGTCCGACGTATTATAGAGGGGGATTTTCGTGGCTAGGGTGGAGATGCAATCTTATCCATAAGATAGATGCCCCTTAGATCCAAGGGCTCTTGGGCATCTCTAGAACCTTCCTAGGAGTACCCTCTATCCTTAATGAGTCCATTAAGTCGTGATTGGGCCAAAATCATCAAAGATGAAAGGAGTTGAGTCAACCAGTCACATATTTTTGGAGTCCCGAAACTGATTCTGTCCTCTGTAGTAATATGGCTATAAATATGCGTTCGGACTCTGATTAGGGTGAATTTTATGTCTAAATTGTTGCGTATAAAATTCACCACAACTTTCCATTCTACACTTTTTCCATTAGACGTCATCTTCGGGGTTGTTTATGGTAATCTTCAAAAGGAGTTCTACAAGGATAGATTTCAGGAATTTCCAGATTTCACCATAATGAGCGGTTTCCTTCCATATTTGTGTATTTCCTACACAACAAAGTGTAAACCAAGAACTTGTGTACTTTTGCAACTATTAGTAGGTTAGTCCTAATAAATATAATAATGTTGCAAAATAATAATGATTCTGAAGCAATAAACGACAAAGTTCATGGATGCATTTTACATGCATCAAGCATCCCCAAGCTTAACCTATGCTCGTCATCGAGCATAAAGGTGATAAATTTAACATGGAATTTGGAGTTTATTCCTTTGCTTCTTTTCATTGCCACACAAAGTTCACTGGGTTCAATCTTTAAGGAATAACAACAAGCAAGTGAGATATAAAGTGATACCATTCGCACTCTACAAACATGCTCAATAACAGGTAAACTTGTCTTAGATGAACCTATAGAATTGTTGGAAGACTCTTTCCTATCATTGGCATGGGTTTTTATGCCTTGCTACTTTGGGATACTTCTTAGTTTCATGCCCTTGACCTGGAAGACTCACTTCCTAGTTTTACATCTTCCCCTAAGATATTTTTATATCTTATACCGAAAGTAAGCATGGATTAAACATGTGCAAAGGCCTATTTAGCTTCCAAACTCTATTTCATTAAGTTTATTATTGATCAATAGTTCATCATTAGTGTCTGGTTCCATTTAACCCTATCATTAGCATCTTTCAAGTTCAAAGAATAGAATAATTATAACAAGATAGACATGAAGTTCAACTTTTGTCGAACACTTTCAGCATTTTTATATGGCATCAGTTAACGGTCTTGCCCTCCTAGTAACCACTATAAACCTTATTCATAGGTCTTTCAATCATGCCATATGCTCTAAAACAACATTTGCTTTTCACTTTCCATGGCTAGCCGAATCCTCGGGTGCCTACCTTTCCAACACTTTTCCCTAGAGCATATGTATTGAAATACCCATGACCCTCAGTTTACTCATTGATTACTAAGTAGAACAAGAGTATCCCATTTAGCCTTGTTATCATTCCTTCCACTTTTTATCTTACAAAACCATTTTATGTTTCATAAATCATTACCACCTTTGGTGGCTGTGGCTTCAAGTTTGTGGCCACCCCATAACCAACTTCCCTATGATAACCATAACCATAAGAGAAATATTATTTGGAAGCTAAATAAAACAAGGCACATGAGAAATATACTTGGAATAGCATTGATGCTATATATGTATGTATGCTGTACACTGTGGGAATTGGTTTTAAGGGTATTTGGATAAACAAGCTTTGCTTGTATAGGAATTTTCGGGCTAGCAAAAAGATCTACAAGTATGCCATTGGATCCATAGTGCCAAACATTTATCATCACACAATGCTCCTTAAGATTAAACATCAATGTATATGAGAAAAAGGTATCACTAAATAAGGGACTATCAAATTATCATTCATTAAAGTATTTGAGCTAGCAACCCTAAGCATGAATTTGAATTTCAGTTTTTTGCTTTCATTCTCTTTTCTTTTGATAGCACACAACTCATTCTCATCAAGTAATTTAATCATGGGATAGATTATTTCAGTAGATATTTCCTAAGCATGCAAAACATCTATCATGGTGGTTTCATTTATTCCAAGGCAACATGCAAAACTAGACAAAGACGCTCCAAGTTTCTACGATCATTCTATGTTGCTTAAAAAATAAAGTTTAGAGGTTTGCAAACAGAGAATTTGGTAGGTCCAGTGGGATTCCTTGGAAATGCCCAAGCTTATGGTCTTAACCATTCTTGGATAACTCCTAGTGTGGTGTTCCCCCATTCCCTGTCAAAAAACTTCAACACAAAACTTTCTCCCATTTCTTTTTTATGGGGTGACATTAGTGGTACAACGATATAGTGCTAGCTATGATAAAAGCCCAAAATAAAATTTGTTTTTAAATGGAAAGAGAGTTACTTAAGTGTAAAATATCCATAAAATAACAAAATACTCAAAAAGAATCAAATCAAAACTCAAAAAGGCCACTCTTGCAATAAAAGACAGATTCTGTCCGAAAAAACAGCAGATGCAGAATGTATTTATTCCGCCCACTTAAACATGTCAGGAATTTTAGACAATTTTTTTGCATATAGAGGATGAAAATTTGTAACTTCAGTACCAAATTTAGCTCAATCAGAGTTACAAAACAAATCATAAAAATCGTTTGGTAAACAACAACATGCAAAAAAATTCAACTCCAAATATATGTTTCAACTTTTAACATCCAAAATGGGTAAAACTTAGTATTTTATTTTTGCAAATATAAAAAAGATAAAACCTTTATTTTAACAGATAACAAATGTACAAAAACCAAAAACCCAAAATAAGCAAAAACAACCAAGAAAGAATCAAGAGATGCAAACAAGGAATAAACAAAATCTTTTTGTTATTTTTTTGTTTTATGAAAGATGAAAAGCAAGAAGCAAACAAAAATGAAAAAAAAAATTTGTTTGGGTTTTATAAAAACAAGAACCAAAGGAAAAAACATAAAATATTTTTGTTGTTTTTGTTTTAAGGAAAAACAAGGAGCAAATAAGAACCAAATGAAGAACCATAAAATGTTTTAAAGTTTTAAAAACAAAAGGCAAGGAGAAGCAAAAAGAACCAAATAAACATAAAATATTTTTGGTATTTTGTTTTTATTAATAATATGCAAAATAAGATCCAAACAAAACAAAAAGGTAATTCAAACATGGTTTCCACAAACATACAAACAAAAACATGAAGGTAAAACTAAAACATGAGTTTGGAATGTTATTACTTGAAATACTTGAAAGAAGAGGGGGATGCGTGAGCATCGCCAAGATTGTGGTCTTGCTAGTTCTTGTCCTCTACTTCTTTCTCATCATATCATGTCACTCATCTCAAACAAAGAAATATTATCATCTTCATGTTACTTCAATACCTACAAGATGGTTAGTTCTCCAAACAAATGATATAATAGTTTCTACCATGATGCAAACTTTAGTAATTATTGGGAAACCACTTTATTAAAGAAGCTAATATATTACCAAAGAGTCACTCTTTTTATTTTGTTTTATGTGGGGAAAGTTTTAATGATATAGGCTTTTCAATGGTTTCATTGGCATGAACAACACATGCTCAAGGTCAACCCCAACTTCTCCATTGCTCATCCTTCTCATTTGCTCTCCCAAATTTTATATTTATTTAAAATCTTGCACTAATTGTTAAATAACAGTAGATAAAGTTATTTTATATGTTACATGAATATCAAGGAGTGATCAAATAGAATAGTATTTGAAAGCATATGGAGCACACCACAAAGCACATATACATTAGCATTTAAGTCTAATTTTATTCCTATGCATTGGCATTTTATATATGAATAAGTAGTAGCAAGGTTGTGGTATCCAATGTACATAATGATTAGCAGCTTGCATTTTAAATAGAATGGAAACATAAAGAGGGGTTTTATCTCTCCCCCTTTCATAATTATTGCAAGCATCAAAAGCAAACTTAATCTCATAGTTTTGGATAGATTCACCATATCAAGACAAGTCATCTAATGAGTATAAACGATCATCTAACTCAATTATATCACTTTCATCCTCCCACATATTAGACATAATTATTCCACATAGAGGACTACTAGGCAATGAAAGATCATCATCATTATAAGAAGGAGTTGTTCATGGGAATTTGGGTGTTACCCTTGTTGGGAGTAGGAGATGGGTAGCTACTCCATTATTCCTCCACTTTTTCTTCTTTCTCTTTTATCTCCTTTTCTTTGGGATGCAAGGGAATCCCCAAGCTTAGCATTTTGTAATCTTCTTCCCTAACACTTTCATCATGATTTCTTGCATTCAAAAAGTTAGTGCCCAAGGGAATATTCAAGCTTTCAACATATTTGACTAGCATATCATACACATCATTGTAAAAAAATTCATTATAATATTTTTTTGGGGTTTTAGTTTTATATGCAAGGTACTAAAAATAAACTAGCAATGCAAAAAAGAATAGAAGCCTAGCACTACGCTCCCCGGCAATGGTGCCAGAAAAGTATCTTGATAACCCCCAATTGCAGGAGATCATCGTAGTACAATCCGATAAGTATTTGAGTGTCGTACCCAAGAGAAGCTGAAGGTAAACTCTATTATCTAAATCCCTATAACCCACTTATATGGTCTTCTATGCAAAGCTAGGATGGAAGGAGTTTGAGTCAACCACGTCACATATTTTCGGAGTCCCGAAACTGCTTATGTCCTCCGCAATAATATGGCTATAAAAAATACATCCAGACTCAGATTGGGGCTAATTTTATTTTGTAAATTGTTTCTCATAAAATTCCCCACAACTTTCCTTTATACACTTTTTCCATTAGACATCATCTTTGTGGTCGTTTCTGGAAATCTTTGAAAATAGTTCTACAGGGACAGATTTAAGGAATCTCCAGATTTCACCATAATGAGCGGTTTTCTTTCATATTTATGTATTTCCTGCACAACAAAGTGTAAATAAATAACTTGTATATTTTTTAAACTATTAGTAGGTTAGTCCCAATAAATATAATAATGTTGCAAAATAATAATGATTTTGAAGCAATAAATGACAAAGTTCATGGATGCATTTTACATGCATCAGTATGCGCGGCTCGAAGCACTTTGGACCCACATATATGTTATCCGACTCATAGCGCCGGGCCTCTATGTTTGAGTTTATCTGGTGCCTGGTGTCACTTGGTGACAGAGAGCACCGTCTTGGTTGTTCGTTGTGGCTATGGTGCCCTTGAGCCAGACTTCTGCTTCTTCTACCACCGCCTCCATCGCGGCACCCTCCCTGGCCTACGTGAGAGCAGTTATGGTGGCTGCTTGGCGGGGAAGGTGGTGGTGGTGTATTATTTCTGGATGAACGCTGGCCTCCATCCGGAGCATCATTATTCCGATTTTGGGGAGGGTCTTCGTGATGACAGCCCCCGCTTCGGCTTGACTCTGCACCGTTCTTGCCGTCATTGTGACATGGCGCAGCCGGAAGACTTGTGTGTCTAGGAGGGGGAATTCTATTCCGGTCCTGCTCCCGACGTCGTGCTTCTTCATCTTCCCTGCGGTTATCTAACTGTCGCCAGGGAGGTTGCTGTTGGCCCATTGCTGCTACGGCATCTTGCTCTGCGACCAGGGTGGCGTTGCTCCATCTCCGTGCGGGTTTGTGCCACTGTCCTAAAGATCCGGTTCTTGAATAATTGTCTTCCTGAGGGTCAGGACGGTAGCATTGTTCCGACGCCCATCGGGGTCTTATGTCTTGTTGTCGACCATTGTCCGTGCGACATTGGTCGGATTTGGAGACCCGTTTTCTGTTGCTGAACGTGGCGACCTTCTGTTGCTCTAGGCCCTTGGTGAGTAGCTTCACACCAAGCTGGACCTTGTCTGGGCTTGGATTATTTGGCAGGATCTCGCGGGCCGCAGTAGTGTTTTCTACTGGCGTGTTATACACCCGGTCTCCTTTGCTATCGATCCGAGGTTTTCCCATGGCTATGTATCCTTCAAAAAGGGTCTTGTGAACTTCCGAATTTCTATTAGCCAACTCAGGGCCATTTCGGGTCTTCTGATGCTGTAGGGAGCTAGGTTACCCTACTTCTAGAATGTGCTACTTCTCCTTTAGGTGAGTAGCTTCATCAAGGAGTACCTGGCGATGCGCTTCTAGGGCTTGGGCCCTTTCCTCCAACTCTGCAGGTGTAAGATCAATGGCCATCGGGATTGGTGTTGTGAGTGCATCCCCAAGAATTTTACGGGCACCAGGGGTAACCACGTGTCCATCCAACAGAGTGCTTTTTGGTTGGTCCGGGATTAGAGCTCCATCTAAATCCTCTTCGTATTCCTTGGTGATTACCTCCTCAGCCAGAATCTTCTTATTCTTTGCCTTCTGATCCTTAGTGGCACCTGTAGCAAAGACGGCTTTGGGTTTGATTCTTGGAGTCAAGCTTCTATCAGTACTCTCGGACATCTGGACATCGGGATTACCTCCGAGATCCATATCATCATGCAGTTCGGGTGAGTTTTCTCCAGATCCTTCATCCATACTATTGTAGGGGCTTTGATCCATAGCTTCTCCTACTTCCGCAGCCTTGGATTTGATCTCTTCTTCAATTTCTGCGGGGAACTTTCGGAATTCTACCGACATCATGGAATCATCTGAGGATGCTGGTGTGTTAGTGTTTGTTCCGATTGCCTCCAACACCGAGTCGTTGTCGTATCTAGCATCGGCAGAGCCGGATCCAGATCCAATGTATCCGAAGAAGTGTGAGGCATGTGTCATGAGGTAGTTGCGACTTTGTTCGTTGGCTTCCTCGAAACATCTTATGGTCTCGAGAACTGCATCTATGTTGACTATGGCACTATTCATCATCATCTTCACGGTGTGTCTTAGGAGTGATTTTCCTCCTCCAGCATCGGTAGAGCCAGATCCAGAGCCATTGTTGCTTTGATTGTCTTGAGATTCGACCTCCTTTGGGAGATCTTCTTCAGATCTGATCTTCTCCACTATCTCTGCTTCAGGCACGGGCTGGGGTGGGATTAGGATTTTCTGAGACTTGGAACTCTGTCACCTTCGTGAACAAAGTGGATCCGGAAATTTCTTCTGCCTCTATCATCACCGTTGGGGTGGGTTGGGCAGGTTCAGCGAAACCGAGATAGACATTGATCTTGCCAAAGGACATGATTGTGTATGTGGTCACAGGTTCCCTAGTCGGAATCCAAGTCTTGTTGAGAAGGACAAGAGGGACATCGCTAGTGTAGAGGAACCGGCTGACGGCGATTGTCTCCCTGATTCTGATTCATGTTGATTCTACCCGGAACACAAATCTAAAGGTCGCCTTCCCCACGGTGGGCGCCAACTGTCGTCGGATTGAAGACATGCACACCGAGAGGGGGTCCTCGAGGCATGGAGAAAGATGGGGTGTGAGATGACGGTGTTTTGGGATGGTGAGGACACAAGCTTTACCTAGGTTCGAATCCGCCAGCGGTGGACGGATCCTACTCCTGCTAGCAATCCAGTAATACGGTAGAGCTAGAAGTACAGATTAGAAGAGAGGTTTCGCCTATGCGAGTTATGGTTGTAATTTGTGGTGTGTCCTAAAGTCTGGTTCCTAGGATGGCTTATATAGATATCCATCCTAGGGTTACAGGAGAGACCTATCTGGCTACGATACGAAGTCGGTTACAGAGTACATCTTGGACTACAAGTAACTATATAGGCCTAAGTCGGTAAGTCTTTTGGGCCTTCCCATAGCCGGATGGGCTTACATCTTCTCTCCCTAACTGGGTCGCCCGTGAAGCAAAGCTCTAACCTGAAGTGGGCCACCCTGGTCAGCGAGTCACAGTGGGTATACCCGAAAAGTATATCCCCAACAGGGTGTGAATAACTTCTTGTATAAATCTAGCCTTAAGTAACCTAGCTAGCTCCTTGCCTATAGCTCATCGTTATTCATCACCGAAGCATCATAGAGGTTTTTCACCGGTTTTGCTTTAGGATCGATGTTTAAGCTGTGCTCGGCAAGTTCCCTAGGTACACCCTTCATGTCAGCAGGTTGCAAGGCGAAGATGTCCCTATTCTCATGGTGGAACTCGATGAGCACACTTTCCTATTTGGGATCCAGGTCTGTGCTAATGGAGGTGATCTTGGAGGAATCTCCTTCGACAAGTTCCACCAGCTTGGTCTTGATGGTGGCCTTGAATGCAGGTTCAGAGTCAGAAATCTACTTCTTCAAAGCTGGCATCTCCGAGGCGTCGACCTGGCGCTAGATCTCCTGGAACTCTTCACCATAGAGGACCACTTTGGTAAAGGCGGCTTCACTCAAATCGCACTCCCTTGCCTTGCGAAGCTTCCGGCAACAGTGATGATGCCTTTTGGTCTGGGTATCTTGAGCTTGTTGTAGACGAAACATGGCCTGGCGAGGAAGTAGTGGAAGATGTCGCGTCCAAATATGACGTGGTACACGCTCTTTAAGGGAACCACCTCAGAGGTCATGCGCTCTTGGCGGTAATTAACATCACCAAAGGCGACCAGAAGGGTGATGCAGCCAAGGGAGTTAGCTTGCTGGCCAGGAACGACACCATGGAACATAGTGTTGCTCTTCCTTAGCTGGGTCTCCGTCAAGTTCATCTTGCGTAAATCCAGGTACATGATGTTGATCTTGCTTCCACTATCCACGAGGCACTTGGTGAACTCGCTACCATCAATCAGGGGGTTAATGACCATGGCATACTGGTTCTTTGTTGGGATGAGCTCTAGGTGATCTTCTCTGTCCCAAGTAATTGGAATCTCCGACCACCTGATGTCCTGGGGAACTGCAGGGAGGGTGGACATCAATATCCTCAGAGATGTTTTGTGGGCCTAGACGGTGGGAGTACCAAGGAAAGTGTGGTAGACCGAAGCCTTCTTTTCGAAGGGGTTATTGCCCTTGCCATCGCCCTTGTCGGCGGGCTTGGGATCCGCGTCCTCATACATATCATCTGAATCCTTGGACTCTTCCTCCTCCTCCTTCCCCTTGCTTTTTTCCGCGGGGTATGTTCTTTCGACTTCGCTTGTAGCAGGACTCAGGGTCTTCTTTGTGGTCGCTAACAAACATGCATTGGTGGTTGGTGTGGGTGGCTTTGCCGTTTGCGTCGAGATGGACAAAACACATCCTATCACGGTACTCCTCGTACGTATGGGGAACGTGGGGTGCTGCAGGTGTAGAGTCACTCCACTGCTGCCCACGACTAGCCCCTCGGCCACGACCATGTTGTCCATCATCGCCTCTGCCAGCGGAAGTCATGGCGACCATGTCGGCTATCTGCTTGTCTTCTGGCGGATTCTTCCGCTTATTATTATTATTCTTCTTGGCCTAGATGGGGATAGCCAGCGCTGACTCAACAATCTGCGAGCATCATCGTCGGCAGCGGTGAACTCGCTAGCCATGGCAATCATTGGATTGAGGTAAAGCTTGTCATTGTCTTGATTGCGCTTCAGCGTATGTCGGAGCAGTGTTCCCTTTTCCAGGTCATCAATGAAGGCGACCATAGCAGTTTGATCGTATACTCCTGTGCATGAGTTTTTCATGTCAAGCCAACATGATAGGTAGGCACGAGAAGGTTCGTCATTTTCTTGCACACACCGCTATAGGTCACCAATGGTACATGGACGTTTGTATGTATCCTCGAAGTTCTTGGTGAACACTTCATGCATGTCCAACCAATTGCAGATCGATTTCTCCGACAAGTCGTTAATCCATTATTAGGCAGTGCCGGTGAGCATGAGTGGGAGGTACTTGACGATGATATTGGAGTTTCCCCTGACGATTTGTATCGCTTCACGGTAGTCCTGCAACCACGTGACTAGCATGGCGGTTCCGTCATAGGGCTTGATAGTCTTGTCAATCCGGAGGCCCTTAGGGTAAGTTGTGGCCCGGATAACCGTTCCAAAGAATGTGGCCCCAAGTATGGCTCTTCCCGGGATTCTTGGATCTTATAAAGGCGTGACCATGCATTGTATGGCTCCGGTTGTTTCCCTTTTCTACGAGGTCCTCCGCCATGGTGGCTGATGGGTGGCGAAGGTGGCGGTGGCGGTGGTGGGTTAGCCTTCTTGCTACTTCCTCCATGCGAATCCTCACGCTTGTCATGGTTGCTTGTTGAACGCGGGGCTCCCTTGTGAGATCTGCTCATGTGTCCTTCATTGCTGTTGCGCTCTCCGTCATGCCGAGCTGTTCTCCTCCCTAGTCGCGTATAAGGATGCCTACTTGGGGATGCCTAGGAGGTGGCATGCTCATACGATGGCACGATTGTGGTTCATTGCAATGTCGGGACTGCGGGGGTGGTGGCGAGCGACGGGGGTGAGCCTTGTCTCCACTGCCGGAGGATACTAGGATAGCATTAGTCCTGTTGCGCGCATCCCTCCGCCTTCGCTTCGTGGATCTCGTGCAGGATCCTTCATCATGAGGATATCTTAGTCTTCGGCGATTTTTCATGCTTGACTGGCAAAGCTCCGGATTGGACTCAAGCTCTGCGTGGTGGCCTTTTCCCGCTGATTGCAAGCTTTGGCTACAAGGTCATAGACCTAAGCCACCGGTTCAGGCGACCTGTCTTGTTCGAGTAAGTTCTTAGTGACGACCAAATTGAGGGCAGGGGTTGGCATGACCTGCTTCCCCTTTGAGTCGATGTAGGGGGTAGCTTTTGCCGGTTTGGATGGAGCCCACCCCAAATTGCGTCGGGCGCCGAGATCAGCAACGACACTAGCCAGAGCTTTCTTTGCCTTGTGCTTCAACAACAACTGCTGGTACTCAGCCTCCATTGCTCTTCATGCCTTGATCGATTGATGTGCCTCGGCCATGTCCCTGTCCAGCTGGGCGCCCTGTTCTGCGATGCATTTGGCCTCTGTGAGGATCTCCTGTCGCTTCTCATTAAGCTCCATAACGCTTTAGATATGGGTGACGGCGAGCGGTTCGACAAGGAGCGGGTCGTACATCACCTTGTCAGCGGGAGTAATCAAAGGGTTGCTAGCTACTAACGTGGATCGCGGAGGCAGTATATTTGTTTGGTTCGAAACACTGAGTCTGATAGTGAGTTCCTACGGTTGATGCGGGCGGATAGCCAAAGGGGGCATGGCTTTGGCCGGACTCATATGATCGACGACTTTCTTAGCGTTTTCTACCGCAGCTCCGGCGTCCTCCGCTGCTAGTGAAGCTTTTTCGGCTACCTGATCCTACTAATCTTCTTCTATCACGTTCCCGATGGCCACCAACACCTAGCGGGAAGTGAAGGCTTTCTCGTCACGCTCCTCCCTCTCAAAATCTTTCTCGATCTCCATCATAGCAGCATTGTATTCCTTCGAGTTGGCCTCTGAACGACTACCATCCATGTTGATGTCGGTGTAAAGTGCGTCGAGGACTGAGTCGAAGTTGGCCTCGGGTTTTAAATGGTGGAGTTGGAGGGGGATGATGCGGGGCCATTATTGTTCTCCTCCAGTTGCGGTGGCGATCTCGGCCTTAGCTTCCTCGTTGGCGTCAGCGAAACTGTTAACAGTTACGATCATCTCATTAAGGGTAAGCAAGCCAGCAGCCTGTCGCCTCCTAAGCATATGCCGGAGAAGTGTTACAGGCGTAAGCCCCTCCACGAAGTGGTATACAAGTTCGTCAGTGCGGTCACATTCTAGGATTTCCCTCACCCTCATCCATCTGGCAAGGTAATCACCGGGGGATTCCCCCCTCCTCTAGATGCATCTAGCCAGATCGAAGATGGTGACGACGCCGACGAAGAGTGACCTCCACTTCTCGAACACTCGGGGAAGCCAAGCGAATCTACAGGGTCCTTCCACCATTATTTTCTGCAAAGGGGCAGTTTGGGTGGACCTTGATTTTTCTTGATCTGAGTCGGCGAACTCCGAAGAGAGATCCAAGCCCGATCCTTCCGCGAACGTGTCCTGCCCGGAGGCGGTCCGTGCGGGGCTTGATGTTTTCCGACTTCCTGGGAGCTAGGACCCGAGTTGGTTTCGCCGATGAAAAGATGGATGTCCCCAATTGGAACAATGGAGCAGCGAGTGGGATTCATTATCGTCGGGATCCAGAACTCGTCCGGAGGGACGATCGGAACGTTGCCGGAGAAAAGAACGCGCCCAATGGCTACAGTGTCGCCAATTCCCGCGAAGAGATTGGACCTCGCCCGGTGTAGAGCTCGAAGCGCCTCTTACCCACGGAGGGCGCCAACTGTCGTGGTATTGCCGACGAGTATGCCATGGAGGGGTCCTCACAGAGCGTGTTTTGAGAGGTGGGGGAAGGCGGTGAGTTGATGGGTACGAGGTAACATAGCTTACCCAGGTTCTAGTCCCGCGATGTGTAACATTACAAAACTTGAATCCAATATATCAAGATCCAAATCACCCAATTTAGGGTTAACAAAAACTTTTTCTCATTTAAATATTTAAGCATGCATATGTGTGTTGCATTAAATAGGAATTGTTTTGAGTTGCCATGATTGTTTGTTCTAATGGTTGTAAAATGATTCTAAGATGAATGCCACATCATCTAGATCATTCCCAAGAAAAAGCCAAAGAAAAGAAATCAAATAGAATTAATAAATGGGAATGGTCATTTTTGCCATTTTAATCAACTAGGCCACTTTGAGTGTTCCTAGAACTCAAATTCAAACAGAAACAATTATGGATCTTTGCACCCCTTGCTAGTACAAGTAAAGAGGTACCAAGGCCCACTTTGAAATCTTACAAAAACATGCAAACAATAAATTTAAATGACATTTGAAAATGGAATCCATTTCATATGTCTAGATCCCACTTTTTCAAAAACCACTCAAATGACTTCAACTTGACAAATCCCAGCAACCAAAGATGCTCAAGCATAAGACCAACAACTCCACCAAAATTCATTTCAAAATTCAAAAGTTTTGTTTCATGCGGCCATTGTGTCGATCAGGTGGCATGCACAAATTTTCTGCCTAACTAACACTATTTAGTGATCAATGAATTGTCGAGTAATTGACCCCATTTCACTCCCTCTGTCTCCCCTTGTTCTAACCAGGCCATAAACCAGCCACTCCCTAGTCCCTAGCCACAGTGCAGCGCCACCCTGACGCCATGATCGCCGGCCGACCGTGCCCAAGCCACAGGAGCATGCCCCTCTCTCTCTCGCCATGTCTAGGAGGTAGGCGTGGTAGCACCACCGCCCCCTATCCGCTCTTCAAGCCCAGCAAGCCCTTGGACCACCTCACCTTGCCCGTGCTCTCTGCCTCTGTGCCATGCCGAGCACGCGCTAGTGCGCCGCTCCTGACAAGGCAGCACGCGCCGCCCCTCGACCACAGCCCCCGCGCGCCGCTCCGCCTTGATCCCAGAACCCCGCCAGACACGCCCCCTTCCCACCGTGCGACCCACAGCCGCCATGAGCCGCGTCGAGCACCGCCTCTGCCGCTCAGAGCGCGAGATGCTCCCGACCGTTAGCCACCGCCCCTAGCGTCGCCATTAAGCCATAGCTGACCGCCAGGGAACCTCCCACCGTCCGCCTACCTAGCCCATGACGATAGAGCGCTGTGTCGTCGTCGCCCTCTCGGTCCCCTTGACAAGCCTATATAAGGAGGCCACCCCCAGCCTCATTTGCCACCCTCCCACACTCCCCTCTCACCACTGATCATTTCCCCTCTCTCGCCGGAGCCGCTCGAGCAGCCAGCTACCGGAATTGCGCCGGAGTTAGCCGCAGCAGAGGAGGAGAAGTCCCCGTCGATTTCGTCCACCCCTGGAGCTGCCGCGACCTCGCCTGAGTCCGCCGTCGTTTCCTCGTTCGATTGCCCCCATCGCCACACTCGCTGGAGCCCTAGTATGCCCCCACTGCACCACCACCGAGCCGCTAGGGTTCCACCTCGTCGGCGACCTGTCCGTCGTCGATGATGAACGTGAGTCGTAGATCCTAGTTCTAATCCTGCGGTCCATGTTGCCCCGTACTGCTTCGCGTTTAAATAGCCACTAATAGGCGGGACCCCCCTGTCAGATGTTCTCAACGCCGCGGAGTGAAACCGGGCTAGCCCATTAGTGTTCCCGCGCTGGCCCTATAATTCAAATTTAGATTTTTCCTTATTTTAACTAAACCTAGTTTCTGTCCACTAGTTTGAAAATCAATTCAGAAAGATCTAATGAACCAAATTGAGTGATTCCAATTTTGTTGGAAAGATAATTTAAATCTCTATCCAAGCCCGTTGGATTTAAATCAATTGGAGTTAAAGATCATCTATAGCAAAATAACAAGACAGAACCTTTTTCACATTCAAACATTTTTATAAAATCAACCATAATAGCTTTTGAGTTGATTCCACCTCTCAAAAATCACATTTGAATATACCTATCTAAATATGTAATAATATTAAGGTTTGCATGCAGTGACTTTGGACTAGTACCAAAATAATGCTATATAGGCATTTCTAGTAACTTTAAATCATTAAATATTGAACTTAAACTTATTAAAATGTGATCCAACATTTAAATCACATTCCCATGCATTGGAATATGTGGTGATGACATGTGTTCACATGATCCCATATTTTAATTGGAGAATATTAAATCTTAGTTAATTTCAATGAGTAGAAATTACTTTTCTCAAATAAAATAAATGAAACTAGTTCATTAAACCTTGTGATGTATGTGATGACAATAGATCATCAAATGTGTTACTTAGTGTGCTAAATATATTGGTTAAGTATTGTTTGATGATTGTGTATTCCGTATATATTTATAGACGATAGTACCGACCAAGTCTACGAGGAGTAGGAGTTCTACCCCGAGGAAGACGAGGAGAATTTCAACCACTGCACCAATCAAGGCAAGCTATTGTTAGCAAGCTAAAATTAAGCAAGATAACCTAAGCAAGATGCATTAGGCATGCTTTGGTTATACTCTTTTGACTTATACCTACTCCAAGTTTTATTTATAAGCTTTACTTTCTTTTACTTTACCAAAGTTCTTTACTTGGTTTATAGATAGCATAAAGAGTATAAAACTTGACCTATCTAGTTAGAATTAGATGTCATTCTATGGCATGAGATTGATATTAGCACCCCACATTAGTGAACACTCATAACTTAGTGATTAGAGCTAAACCAAAAACTTGATCACTTTAGATGGGAATACTTGGTGAAAATGACTTGTGAAAACCTTGGAACGATGAGTCATTCTATTGAGATGTTTTGACATGTGTTGAGAAACACAAATGGTTTATGATGATGAAAATGTTGAGGCATGATCCTTAGCCCTTTTTATAAAAACTGATGGTTGGGTTCGGATGCGATACCATTCCAATTTTACCGTACAACCACAATACCTGAATTGGGTAAGGCTTAGCCGGAAGTTTATATGCATTAGTATTAGTTCCCTCGCGGGAGAGGTTTGAGCTGAGACTACCTCTCAATGTTGTCCACCTATGCAGTGCCCAGGATGGCAGATGGCCATGGCTGGGAGTCCAAGATCACAGGAGAGGTGCTTATACTAGGGTGTGTAAAGGAAAGGTTATATTTGATTATCTGCATACTAAGTATGATGATTCAGGGTTATCCTTGACAGATGTATCGAATTTTGTGGTGAAAGTGTACCACCTCTGTAGAGTGTCAAACTATTCGAATAGCCGCGTCCAGGGTTATGGACAGTTGGAGTGGCCATACTGTTCTGTTGTCAAATGTTTTCAAAATGACTTATGAAATGAATTGTGACATGACTTTACCACAACAGAGTTGTGACTATGATAGCTAAGTTCCCACTTAGGTGATTTAGAACTTTATTTTATCTTTCTTTGTTTCTAAACTCAGCTTAGGTTTCAAATTTAACTTTACAAATGAACTTAGAACTTAGCATTCCTATCTAGAACTACCTTACTTGTTAGTGATAGTTTGCATGTACTTAAAGAGTACTCATGGCTTTGACCCTGGCTATTCCCGTGGCCAGACTATGAGGAGGACTACCTTGAAGGAGGACAGCAGGATGGCTACGACAACTAGGATCATCTCCCATCATCAGCATTGCCTATGACACTAAAGATGGAGCCCACCTCTATGCTATTTATTCCGCTACTTGTTTGTACTAAGACTGGATCATGAGATCCTTTATTTGTGTAAGACCTTATTATGGTTTGTAATGGATGATGTACTGTGATATCCAATCTGTTATGTCTCGCAAAAATGGTAATCCTGGGATTGCGATGTATGGCATAACAGGCATCTGGGATTAAAAATCCGGGTGTTGACAAGTTGGTATCAGAGCCATCCTGACCATAGGATCCCTAGTTAGAATGGATGTTCGAACAAAAACTTAGTTTCAAAACCAAACTGAGTATTCGTGAAAACCTATTTCCTCTCTTACCCTTGGGATTCTTTCTCTCAAAAAAATACATGTTCCTCAAAAGTTCTTACCTCACTACATAAAAATTTGATACACTTGATCACTTCACTAACTTTCTCATCCTAAATTCTTATAGATGGAAGTTCAGTACAGCAAGTTCTACCAGTTGGGCAACGGAGGCCAACTGATCTTCGAGAGGGATCTTGATACACTGTTTGAGTACTTGGAGCGCCCATATCCGGAATTCTTTGGAGCTCAACTCAATGGTCCCCTAGGAGGAGATTTACAATGGCTAGTAGTTGCTGATCTTCGAGGCAAGTTAGAGGCACCAATGTCCGAGAAGATTCAATTCAGCGTGAGGGAGAACAACTGGCTAGATGGATTAGCCAGGGCAATGCCTGAAGCTCTCGCTCGTCTTTGCGCACAGAATGTCAACCTGATCCAAGGAACCCGCTTTGCTCACTATGCAAGGCGTGATTATATGGGAATGCCTCTAGAGATGCCAAGTCACCCGGAGTTGAAGCGTCAAGTGGAGAACCTCGACTTCCTACTGTATGATAGACAGAAGGAATTGGACAATGCTAGAGAGTTCGCCAACCACAACCTTGCCATTGCCGCCCAAAAGGCCCAGACTTTTTCACTGCTAGTCAAGGATCGTCAGTCACTTCGCCGTCAACGCGCAAAGAAGGATCGCACCATCGACCGTCTTTGCAAGAAGGTGGCCGACCTCAAGAAGACCATCAAGGAGAAGGAAGCTCATCTTGCAGCAAAAGAAGAGGAGGAAGGTGAAGACATCCAGGGGGATATTCACTCGTACCTCAGCAATGATGATGACTACCTGGAGGATGATGCCATGGACTTCTACACCGACGATGATGACTCTGACTTCATCGATAATGAGTAGATGCACTAGAGCACTATCGTAGGAGTGATAAGTATCGGTCCCATTGTATCTTAGCTTACAGAATGGTTCTTACAACCATATGTTTTCCTTTCATGTTGTGGTGTGTGTGTGTTTGTATCATGTGCTTTGCTTGAATGAATGAAAAGAAGTTAGTTGCAAAACCTGAGTCAAACTCAAAGTTTTAGCTTTGAAACCAAAACCATGAACCTTAGAACTTTCCCTCTTACCCCATTATCTATCTCAATCTTCAGATGATTCGTGGAAACCAAGGAGGGAGCAGCTCATCTCAAGACCCAATGCTGCAGATTCTGCAGACGCTCATTGCAGACCGCGAAGCTAGTAGGGCAGAGCGCCAAGCAAATCTAGCCACCCTGCAGTAGATCGCCCAGATTGCTCACAACAATCAGAACCATGGAAATCAGGATCATCATGGATCCAAACTCAAAAACTTCCAGAATACCAATCCCCCAATCTTTAGCAAGTCTGAAGACCCACTAGATGCTAATGGTTGGTTGTAGACGATGGAGAATGTTGTCTACGCACTTCTATTCTTGTAGACAGCTGTTGGGCCTCCAAGTGCAGAGGTTTGTAGAACAACAGCAAGTTTTCCCTTAAGTGGATCACCCAAGGTTTATCGAACTCAGGGAGGAAGTGGTTAAAGGTATTCCCTCTCAAGCAACCTTGCAATCAAGATACAAGAAGTCTCTTGTGTCCCCACACACCCAATACACTTGTCAGGTGTATAGGTGCACTAGTTCGGCGAAGAGATAGTGAAATACAAGTGGTATGGATATAAGATAACGGTGCTAGAAAATACTTTGATGGTGTGGAAAAGACTAAAGGCAAACTGAAATAAAGATGGAAGCAAGCAAACATGTAATAGATTTAGCTGCAAACGGTGTTTCAATGTTTAGAAACAAGGCCTAGGGATCATACTTTCACTAGTGAACACTCTCATATAAATATCTTCTCTTTATGATACTACTCTTAACTACTCTCTGGTTGAACACTCTTATCGATGGTAGGGCTATAACAACACACCTCAAAGTTCGCTTTCCACATCTAGATAACCCCACACTGTCACCTTGAGCACTAGATGGTTCCAACAAACACCACAATTTCATAGAGACATCCAACTCCAAATATAACTCATAACAAGTATTTATAATCTCTAGCCTAAGTGCCACCATGGTGTGCACACTGTCAATTTCACACACATGGGGAGAGGAGAGATCTATTAAAGCACTTGAGTAGCAAGGTAGATCTATATATTACAAGCTCATGATCTCAATAAGATCATGCATAGAGAGAGAGATGAACACATAGCTACCGGTAGAACCCTTAGCCTAGAGAGAGAGAGAACTACTCCCTCCTCATCATGGGAATCAGCAACGGCGATGGATATGGTGGTGGAGATCGATGGAGATGGCTCCGGGGGCACTTCCCCGTCCCGGCAGGGTGCCGGAACAGAGACTTTTTGTCCCCCGAATCTCCCCTTTAGTGGCGGTGGCGCTGCGGAACTTTGTGGCTGGAGGCTTGACGGTTTAGGGTTTTTGCGTCGGGAGGCATCTTATAGGCGAAGAGGCAAGGTTGGTAGGCAGCCAGGGGGCCACACCACCTGGTGGCGCGGCCAGGGCTATCCCGCGCCACCATATGGTGTGGCCACCCTGTGGCCCCTCTCCGTCTCGTCTTCTGGCTCCATGAGTCTTCCGGAAAAATATCGACTTTGGCTTTTGTCTGGTCCATATCCGAGAATATTGATTTTCTGACTTTCCTAGAACCAAAAACAGCAGAAAACAGGCAACTAGCACTGTGGCATCTTGTTAATAGGTTAGTCCCAGAAAGTGTATAGAAATACTCCAAAGTGTGGACAAAACATAAGAAAGTAGATATAAAACAAGCATGGAACATCAAAAATTATGGATACGTTAGCAACGTATCAACATCCCCAAGCTTAACTCCTGCTCGTCCTCGAGTAGGTAAGTGATAAAAAGAAAGAATATTTTTTGAGGTGACATGCACCATCATAAACTTGATCAAAGTATTTGTAAAACATTAATAGCTGGGATCATAGTACTTCAACATAACATGAAAGACAAAGTTCTAACAATAAGACAAAGCAACTATGCTGCAACATGAAAATGCACAAACAAAAGATTCATGAATAACAATGCTTTGCAAGACGTTTGTTTGTTTCACATAAAGAAAACATAGCATAGTGGCATTCAGCTTGTCCCTCATAGAGTAGCAAACATAAATGCATAGGACACCTTCAAAGTTCATAAGAGTGACTAGATACAAATAGTTTAAAACAAGCAATATCAAAGCTATGCATCAATCAGCAAGTCTTGGAACCTCATGCTACTCAACTTTAGTCACAAGTAAGCTCTTATCATTGTAAGTACATATGTATCATAGAGAACCGCCAACGGGGTACCCCTTGCACATGATACAGGACCTATCCCATAATCAAAATGACAAGGCAAGCAGACAATGAGCATCTCAGCGATCTTTTTATTTGCTATTTGCATAGGTTTTTATTGAGGATGCTTCATAGCGTGCTCATTATGGTTATGCTGCAAGTTTCCACCATGATTAGGCATGGCTTAGGCTAGCGGCCCAGGCGTTTCTCTAACACACATACAAACTCCATGACCTTACAAGTTCCACTTCTATTTCACACCGCCGGGATCCATAAGCAAAGGAACATGATATCAACGGGGTACAAAGTACAAGTGCAATGTTGAAAGCGTTCCCCATGATACATGGTTCTGCTAATTTCAACTTATAAACAAGCATATCATAACAAAGATGGACACAATGGGTCAAGTTTATTAATTGCAAGAAAGTAAAGTGTGCCATCAAGTTTGTGAGAGCTTTAATCACTAATTTTCACATAACAAGTTTAATTCGGAAGGTAGATAAAAACATGAATATACTTGGAATAGCAAATGCTAATAGGTAGGTATGGTGGACTCTTTGCAATAACTTGGTTTTATTTGGAGTTGGATGCATGAGTGGAACTCATACTTGGTTATGGAGGCTAGCAAAAGACTGGGAGCGACCAACTAAGAGAGCAATAATGGCCATAATCATGCAAAGTGACAAAACATCATTAATTAAAGCATAAAGTGATATTACAAGTCGAAAACTAAATGATAATAGAGGCTATGGTGACTTGGTATAGTCTTAACATGGTGTGAGCATGCGCCAAGTCAACCCAAATAAAGCATCAAAGGAGAATACCACAATACTATGCTTTAATATGCTAAAACAATGCATGATTCTTCTAAGGCACATTAAGCAATCTAAATTGTTTATAACATGTCATGCTACAGCAAAGATCACTAAGCATAAAGCCAAAACAATATCAAGCATGGCATGATAAAGCATAGGCCACAGTCAAAAACAAGCTCCCTTTACCACTTAAGCATGAACTTTCCTACTCTTTTTCCAATCCAAACCAAACTATTTGAAAACCAATGCATGAAAGAGGGGGTCCAACCAATTTATTCAAGCAAACTAAGAAAACCAAGCAAACGAAAACCAAAAATAAAAAACAAAGACGCTCCAAGAACAACACAACTGTGCATGAAACAATAAAAATGAAATGTTTGGAAGAAACCTGGGATTTTTATTGATGAAGAAGGGGATGCCTTGGGCATCCCCAAGCTTTGACGCTTGTACCTCTTGAATATTTCTTGGAGTGACACAAGGTGGCATCACCAAGCTTGAGCTTTAGTCCATTCTTCATCTCATTACATCATTCTCTCCATACACCTGAAATTTTCCTTCATACAAAACTTCACACAATCTTTATTAGCAACATTAGTGCACTCAAGATAATAAGTCTTTAGGTTAAGTTTCAACACCAATAAAACTTCCATTAAACACAAGCTACTGAAGCACTTCCCTCAAAAAGCTCAATTCCCCAAAGAGAACTCAAAAAGAAACCAACAAGAAGCAAATGCAAATAATGGCAGAAATCTGTCAAAACAGACCAGCAGGTAAAAACCAATTTTTTCGAAGACCTTCTATTGCCCAAATCAAAAAGTGTTGAAGTAACTAAAGTTAGATAACAACCAGGGGCAGAAGCACAAAAAAACACAGTTCAAACCGACGTATAGAGATTTTACACGAATTTGTACAGCGAAGCACAAAAATCTATTTCGGGACAGCAACTTTCCCAAGCATTACTTCTCTCTCATTAGAGGTTGCTCTTGGCACAAAAAGCAAATAAAAAGGATAAGGAGAGGTTATTACTGATCCAAGACTCATCTAAAACTTTTGGGTTATCTCCTAATAAGTACTTTTCTTTAACGCCATTAAGTTAGGCATGATAGTTTGAGAAGATGCTCACATAAGAAATATGAATTGAAGTAAAAGAGAGCATCAAGAAGCAAATTCAAAGCACATTTAAGTCTAACCCACTTCCTATGCATAGGAATCTTGTAAAGAAACAAGTCATGAAAGCACAAAGAAACAAGCATAGAAAAGCAACACAAGTGCAACTTCAAGACATTCAACATAAAGAGGGGAAACTTAATATTATTGAGATACATGAAACCATGTTTCCTTCTCTCATAATAACTTTCAGTAGAATCATGAATAAAATTAACAATATAACTATCACATAAAACATTCTTATCATGAGCCACATGCATAAAAAATTTAATACTCTCCACATAAACATGGTCATTCTTATTAATTGTAGTGGGAGAAAATTCAACAAAATAGCTATCATTATTATTCTCATTACCATAATCATCAAATATAGGAGGCATATTGTAGTCATAATTAATTTTCTCCTTAGTAGTAGGTGGACTGAAAATATCATATTCGTTATTGTAATCATCATATATTGGAGTTGTAGTATCATCATAAGCAATAGAATAGCTATCTTCCAAAGCTGGGGAACTAAAAAGATCATTTTCATAAAAACTAGCTTCCCCAAGCTTAGAATTTTCCATAGCATTAGCAATAATGGTGTCTAAAGAATTCATACTAACAACATTGCTATTAGCATGCAAATAAAGTTCCATAGGTTTTTTAATTTTCTCTTCAAACACTTCATGTCCTAACTCAAGATAAATACTATAAAGCTCTCTAATTTTGTTGTTGTTTTCCATTAAGCCTAACTAGTGAAAACAAGAAACAAAAAGACAAAATTGTAGAATCTAAAGGAAATAACTTCGAGCACTCACACCGGAGGATGTGAGTACCTTTTACCTTACCTCCCCGGCAACGGCGCTAGAAAATATCTTGATGTCTACGCACTTCTATTCTTGTAGACAGTTGTTGGGCCTCAAAGTGCAGAGGTTTGTAGAACAGCGGCAAGTTTTCCCTTAAGTGGATCACCCAAGGTTTATCGAACTCAGGGAGGAAGTGGTCAAAGGTATTCCCTCTCAAGCAACCCTGCAATCAAGATACAAGAAGTCTCTTGTGTCCCCAACACACCCAATACACTTGTCAGGTGTATAGGTGCACTAGTTCGGCGAAGAGATAGTGAAATACAAGTGGTATGGATATAAGATAACGGTGCTAGAAAATACTTTGATGGCGTGGAAGAGACTAAAGGCAAACTGAAATAAAGATGGAAGCAAGCAAACATGTAACAGATCTAGCTGCAAATGGTGTTTCAATGTTTAGAAACAAGGCCTAGGGATCATACTTTCACTAGTGAACACTCTCATATAAATATCTTCTCTTTATGATACTACTCTTAACTACTCTCCGGTGGAACACTCTAATCGATGGTAGGGCTATAACAGCACACCTCAAAGTTCGCTTTCCGCATCTAGATAACCCCACACTATCACCTTGAGCACTAGATGGTTCCAACAAACACCACAATTTCATAGAGACATCCAACTCCAAATATAACTCATAACAAGTATATGTAATCTCTAGCCTAAGTGCCACCATGGTGTGCACACTGTCAACTTCACACACATGGGGAGAGCAGAGATCTATTAAAGCACTTGAGTAGCAAGGTAGATCTATAGATTACAAGCTCATGATATCAATAAGATCATGCATAGAGAGGGAGATGAACACATAGCTACCGGTAGAACCCTTAGCCTCGAGAGAGAACTACTCCCTCCTCATCATGGGAATCAGCAATGGCGATGGAGATGGTGGTGGAGATCGATGGAGATGGCTCCGAGGGCACTTACCCGTCGTGAAGTGAACAGAGACTTTCTATCCCCGAATCTCCCTTACGTGGCGGCAAGGCTATGAACTTTGTGGCCGGAGGCTTGACGATTTAGGGTTTTTGCATCGGGAGGCATCTTATAGGCGAAGAGGCAAGGTCGATGGGCAGCCAGGGGCCACACCACCTGGTGGCACGGTCAGGGCTAGCCCGCGCCACCATATGGTGTGGCCACCCTGTGGCCCCTCTTTGTCTCGTCTTCTGGCTCCATGAGTCTTCCGGTAAAATATCGACTTTGGCTTTTGTCCGGTCCAATTTCGAGAATATTGATTTTTGACTTTCCTGGAACCAAAAACAGCAGAAAACAGGCAACTGGCACTGTGGCATCTTGTTAATAGGTTAGTCCCAGAAAGTGTATAGAAATACTCCAAAGTGTGGACAAAACATAAGAAAGTAGATATAAAACAAGCATGGAACATCAAAAATTATGGATACGTTAGCAACGTATCAGAGAACAACTTAGAAGTCGCCGGAGTGGATGCAAACGAGAAAGTTCTGTTTGCCACCCACTATCTGGCTGGAGATGCAAGAGCATGGTGGAACAGCACCCGCACAATGAACCACAGTCAAGTGATGACATGGGAAGCCTTCAAAGTCAGGTTCAGCCGCACCCATGTGTCGCAGGGTCTAGTCACCAGAATGAGAGATGAATTCAGAGAGCTAAAGGAAGGCAGAATGACTGTAGTGGAGTACCGTGACAGATTCTTGTCCCTCGCTAGGTATGCACCGGATGAGATCAACACGGAGGCCAAGAAGAAGGAGAGATTACTGAACATACTGCATGATGAGATGCAGATAGTTCTCGTCAACATCCGTTTCGAGGATCTCGAAGAGCTAGTCGACTCTGCCATTCAGATGGAAGGGAAGATTAATCAAGCAAACGACAACCGCAAATGTCGGATGATGCACCAAGCTGGATCCAACAGTCACCAGAAGTACCGTCCCAACCCGTCTGCCGGATATGCCCCACGGAACAATCGACCCCCCATATCTCGTCCAAGCTACCCCAACCATAGCGGAGGAAATGTGAAGTCTGGAGGAAACAACAACAACCACCCCGGCAACTCTAGCAATTTCAACCGTGCACCTCCCAAGCACAACAACAACAACACTGCACTGAGAACTGGAAGCAATCGTGTGCCCGTGGCAGCAAAAGACAAGTCTCAGATCACTTGTTTCGAGTGTGGAGTGAAGGGTCACTACTCAAATGAGTGTCCCAAGAAGATTGCCGCCACTGCCAATGTGAATGCCCCACCTCAATAGCAGTGTCGTGTTCAGCCCGGAAGAAGATTCTCCCTAGGGAACCCTCACAACCGCAATGGCCGTCTCTTCTACATGAATGCTGAAGAAGCCCAAGAAGCGCCAGATGTAGTGCTGGGTATGTTTTCTGTCAAATCAGTTTTAGCAAGAGTGTTGTTTGATTCTGGAGCATCACACTCATTTGTCACCGAAGAATTTGCATGCACTAGTAAGATTCACCCAACCAACTTGAAGCATGGCATGATAGTTCAAATACCTGGTTCAACTACAAAAGCTAGAAAAATTTGCAAAGTTGTGCCTATCAGAATACATGGGATAGATTTTTATGCCAATCTAATAGTACTTGGAACCAAAGGTTTGGAAGTAGTACTAGGAATGGATTGGATGGAAAAGCATAAAGGATTGATAGACTGGCCAAGAAAGCCATCACCATGACCACTAGCTCTAGAGTATCAGTAGAGCATATATCTGAAACCTTGCCCCGTCAATTAAAGTGCAACAAGAGTCTAGCCCTACCCACCATAGACCAAGTCAGAGTAGTCTATGAATACCCTGACGTATTCCCATATGAATTGCCCGGTATGCCCCCGGATCAGGATATTGAGTTCATTATCGAACTAATTCCTGTAACTGGTCCCATAGCTCAAAGATCCTATAGCATGAACCCCTCAGAGTTAGTGGAACTGAAGAAGCAATTGGATGCTATGTTGGCAACAGGCTTAATTCAACCAAGCGCATCGCCATGGAGATCGCCCGTGCTATTCGTCGACAAGAAGGATGGAGGCAAGCATTTGTGCACAGATTACAGGAAGTTGAATGATGTCACCATCAAAAACAAGTACCCTTTGCCCAAGATAGAGGATCTAGTTGATCAGTTGACTGGTGCCAGAGTGTTCTCTAAGATTGATCTTAGGACTGGTTATCGCCAACTTAAGATTCGTGCAACGAATATTCCAAAGACCGCCTTTACCACCAGATATGGATTATATGAGTATACGGTCATGTCTTTTGGATTAACCAATGCCCCTACTTATTTCATGAATCTCATGAATAAAATCTTTATGAATTTTCTAGATAAGTTTGTCGTTGTGTTTATCGATGATATCCTTATCTACTCCAAGTCATAAGAAGAGCATGAGCAACATCTCAGAATCATCATTGAAACCCTTAGAGAGCATCAGTTGTATGCCAAGTTCAGAAAATGTGAGTTTTGGCTGAAAGAGGTAGGATTCCTCGGACATATTGTTTCTACCGAAGGAGTCGCTGTTGATCCCGCCAAGATCAAAGATGTTGAAGCATGGGAAGCCCAACCACTCAAACCCAAGTCCATGCATTTCTCGGATTAGCGGGATATTACCGCAAGTTTGTAGAAGGATTTTCGAGCATCGCAAGACCAATGACCCAATTGTTGAAGAAGGAAAAGAAGTTTGAATGCACCGACAAATGTGAAGCAAGTTTCCAAGAGGTCAAGAAGAGATTGATTTCAGCCCCAATATTGATCATGCCAGATATCAAGAAGCCGTTTGACGTGTATTATGATGCATCCAAGATTGGTCTCGGATGTGTATTGATGCAAGAAGGCAAAATCATCGCATTTATGTCTCGACAACTAAAACAGCATGAGCAAAACTACCCTACCCATGATCTTGAGTTAGCAGCTTTAGTTTTAGCTTTGAAGACATGGCGTCATTACCTTATGGGTAATCGCTGTGAGATTTATTCAGATCACAAGAGCTTGAAGTATATTTTCACTCAGAAGGAGTTGAATATGAGGCAAAGGAGATGGATAGAGTTAATCAAGGATTATGACCTTGACATTCACTATCACCCCTGAAATGGATCGTATGGGCACCTAGAGGGGGGGTGAATAGGTGCTACTTCAAATTTTAATGCTTTTTCAATTTTAGGCTTAACACAAAGGGTAAATTCTCTAGATAAACTATTAGGAGGAATTTCCCTATATGAAAACCTATCTACTAGCGAGTAAAGGGAGAGTGGAAGATGAACGAGTGAAACATAGTGAAACACGCGGAGACATAGGATTTGTTTTACCGTAGTTCCTTCCTTGTTAAGGGAAGTACGTTTGCGTTGGAGGGGTGGGCGGTACTAAGACCACCACGCCACAATAGGCCTCACCCCGTTCTCCAATGGATCCCGCCACCAAAGGCCTGATCTGAAGGAAATATGCCCTGAGAGGCAATAATAAAGTTGTTATTATGTATTCCTTGTATATGATAGATGTTTATATTACATGCTATAATTGTATTGATAGGAAACATCAATACATGTGTGTTTAATAAACAAAAAGGGTTCCTAGTCATGCCTCTCTTGTAGACTAGCTTGTTGATTAACAAGATGATCAAGGTTTCTTGATCATGGACATTGGATGTTGTTAATAACAAGGTCACACCATTGGTGGAATGATGTGATGAACATTCATCCGAAGTATAGCATTACGATCAAGTCATTGTGTTTATATAACATTCATCCGAAGTATAGCATTACGATCAAGTCATTGTGTTTATATAACATTCATCCGAAGTATAACATTCATCCAAAGTATAACATTCATCCACAATAGGACTCACCTATTCTCTGATGGATCCCGCCACAAAAGGCCTGATCCACCTTTCCACTATAGGAACCCTTCGAGGCAGGTACCAGTGCCTTTACACAACTAGCGGGGCACAACTCCACAATCAACTTTGAGGCTCCCGTAATGACAACAAGATGCCACAAGAACAAGTTATCAATAACAAAGAACAAGATCTAGATATTGACAAGAATACTAGATCAAGGATTTCTCCAAATGAATGGAGAGGAGTTGATGCGCTTGATTCATGATGATGATGATGATTTTCTCCTCCTTCAATTGCCCCAAAGATCAAAGCCTTCGGGTGGTTGAAGTGGGAGATCTAGCGAGGGAGCTCTTGCAAAGGGTCTGATGTTTTTCGAAGGAATCGAGAGTTCTGCTCGTTGGGGAAGAAGGGATATTTATACCCCCTTCCAAATCCAAGCCGTTGGAGCCTTTGGGGGCGGATTATCCGGCCCAAGTGAGGGCCGGATTATCCGGTCTAGGGAAAAACTCTGCCCCAAACATGGATTATCCGGCAGATAAACCGCGCCCACTTAGAGCGATGCGTCGAGCCTGCTCTTGATCACCTCCTGGGGGCCGGATTATCCGGCCCCATGCAAAGGCCAGATTATCTGGCCAAGGGAGGAAAAACCGCCCCTGTTCGGATTTTCTGGAAGAAAATCCGACCGCACTCTGAGCATCGCGCCTTGGCAGCCTTTGGTCGATTTCTAGGGGCCGGATTATCCGGCCCCATGTGAAGGCCGGATTATCCGGCCTGGGGAGGAAAAACCACCCCAGTTCAGATTTTCCGAGAGATAATCTGACCGCACTCCGAGCGTCGCGCCTTGGCTACCTTTGATCGATGAGTTAGGCCACATTATCCAGCCCTTGGTGGGGCGGATAATCCCCCCCCCCCCCCAAAACACCAGAACAGTCCCTGCACACTTAGCGCACATGAGAAAACTCCACGGTATTGTTATCTAACTCAAAACACAGGGAACCATGAAATGTTCTTTCAATCTCCCCCTTTTTGGTGTTAGATGACAATACTAGGATTTGCAGGAAAGTTCTCAAGGCAATAGGATTTAATGAGAGACAAAGACTCCCCCTCAATGTGTGCATACAAACAATAGCAGTTGATTAGAAATACACACAAGAGGGTAAAGTCTAAATCATTGGAACAAATGTGAAAATCTCATACCACCGGTAGGGGGATAGAAGCATCCTGAATACATTATAAGAATATCCAATGACAGCCATAGAGCGCGCCTTACTCGATATAGATATCCAATAGCCATAAGAATATCCAATAAGATAGATGATTCCATAAGAGTAATCCACAAAACCACAGCCACAAAGTTTCATACAAACCACAAGATAAAGTTCAACGCTAAATGGGCACAAGCGAGAAAACAACGAATAGGAAAAGTGCAAATGCTTGTGCCCGACCCATGCAAATCCTTGAAGACCTAATAGAACTACTTCTCCCCCTTTGGCATCGAGACGCTAAAAAGGAAGAAGAGCAATGCTAGCGCCCCAAGGTATCACTCGTAGTCCTCATCCTCGTCCTCGTCCTCGTTCCCATCCTCGTCCTCATCCTCAAGCTCCTCGGTGTCATCATCCTCAGCATCAGTAGTGGCCACGGAAGGAAACAGGTGATGCTCTAGCTCTCCATAGTTAAGCCCAGAAGAGGAGTTCCACCGAGCATATGGTGTGGGAGGAGTAGGAGCAGGGGGGTCGCCAGAAGCACCGGACACATGGTGAAGGATGAGCTGCTGAGAGTGAGCCAACTCATGGTGCTGCTTGTAAGCCTCATACTGACCCTTGAGTGTGTCCACGCCCATGCAAAGAATGTTCCTATGGAACCAGTTCAGCTGCTTGATCTCACAAGCAATGGGAGGCATTGGAGGCCTACGAGCACTAGCACGAGCAACCCTCATGATACCCTCAAGGGAAGAGGAGGGGTGAGAGGTCTTACGAACCTTGGTGTAGATCTTCTTTGCCTTGTGCACAACATCAATGTTGAAATCCTTAGAGGGAAGCAGGTGCTTGATGAGCATCATAATGTAGGGAGCATAAGGAATGGACAGCCGGTTGAACATAGCATCAGTCAGTTCATGGTAGATGAAGTCCATCACATCCAGCTTGTACTGCACAGACTCGTCCTCGCACGAGGCAACCTCATGAGAGAAGGCTAGGAGTTGGACAAGGTGACCACGGATGCTGTCATTGTTGCCTCCACTCGGAGTGATGGAATCATGGAAGAGGCCCACCAAGGCAGCATAGATTGGAGCAAGACCAGCAAGAGTGCCCACAATGCCATTGTCCATCGTGCAAGGAGAGAGAACTGCATCTTTATGGGGCTTTAGTTGGGTGATGATGCGGTGGACACTGGCCCTATCCCTACTGCGGAAAGAGTATCCAAGCACCTCAGCAAACACATGGAAATCAGCAGTCATAGGCCTGTCACGAGTCATCCACTTCATAGTGCGATGCTCATCTCCACAAATAACCAAAGTGGAAAAGAACTGCTTCACCACCTCAGAATCATATGAGCACATGAGAGCCGTGAGATGGTGTAGCCCCATCCGCTCCGCCACATACATGGCATCAACAAGGTGGGGCTTCTCCAAAGCCTCAGCAAGAATCAGCGGGTGCATAGGCCTAATGTTCAGCCTAGCATACACATCTTCATAAATTCCTTTCTGTTCAGCACACCAAAAGCAAGAATCCCCCAGCTCAGAATCACGTGGCAACTCAGCAAACAAATCACGGTGATGGATAGAGGAATAAGTGACTGGATCCAAAGCCTTGTAGTTGATCTTGGGCTCTTTACCCTTCCTTTTAGACACACCCTTTCTATCCCTCTTTGCATGTTCAGCCATGCGCTTATCTTCGTTCTTTCTTCTCCTTAGCTCAGCCTCGTCCACTAAGTTACCTTGCCGTCGTCCCGAAAGTATTTAGTACGAGGTCGGCGCTTGTAAGTCTTGGGAGCACTGGAACCACCTATGAGGAGAACAAGGGTGATTACATGGGGATAAGCATACACACAAGTCCAAGAGAGAGAGAGAGTGTAGAAAAAGTAGGCAAACGGTTCATAGTCCAATCCTACACAATGCATACAATAAGGCGAAACTAAATCAGTTTTTAGTCTGTCAGGCCGGATTATCCGGCCTGGCCAGGGGCGGATAATCCGGCCCTGGCAGAAATTTTCATATTTGCCTAGATTGACTGCAAAGGAGTAGATCGGACCTAGAAACTGCAAGACCACGATTTCTACACGAAAAAACATCCTTCTAGACAATGTTCCACCCAACAAATAACACATCTAGCCAAAGATGGGAGAGAGGGAGTTACCCTCACTCATTGGAGGAAGAACACGAAGGATAAGGTACCCGGAGGCACGGAGAAGAAGATCCGGGGAGGCCCAGAAAATCCGGTGGCTGGAGAGGTTCGGGGAGGGTAGGGGACGGCAGGCGGCGACAGAGGAGAGGGAGAGGGTTGGGGGAGAAGTGCTGCTCGTTATGAGCCCTTCCCCCCGTTCCCTGCCCTTAAAGATGAAATCCGCTAGGGCCGGATTATCCGGCCAATACTTGGGCCGGATTATCTGGCCAAAAATCTAAGCTTCTGTTACACACAGAGTCGGGCCCGCGCGTCCCCAAACAACACCCCCACAAGGTGTACAAGGGACTTGTGTGCAAGAATAGATGGCTTGGGTAGGGAAAGGCTTAGGATTAAGAGAGCCAAACTGAGATGGTACTACACACTCAAATTTGCAAGAATCAAAGTAGCGAAAAGGCAAAAGTGAGTGTGCTTCCCATAAAAACATGAGAGGAGCGAAAAACGATCAAGAAGATCCAAATAAATCCAAATCTTCTCATGGAAGAGGGTGGTGGCTGAAGCCACCTTGTTGGAGTGTATGGTATGACACCGCAAAGATATATCTTGGGTTCATGACCAATACTCATCAATAAGCTCACATATCACAAAATGATATTAAGAGAAATGATTTATCTTGCTTTCGGCATTATGGGGGGAGGGTTAGCCCAATTAATTAGGACCACACTCCCCCTATTTCCATGCCCACACCTAGACCAAATAAGACTGACATGTATGAGTGAGTGCATGGGTAATCAAGACAAGCTCCTTGAATCAATGATATTTAGCTCATTCCTCAAGTAGCAAAACCTTGCTTCATCAAGTGGCTTCGTGAAAATATCAGCAAGTTGGTTCTTTGTGCTCACAAAAGATAGATCAATATCGCCTCGAGCAACATGGTCTCAAATAAAATAATTCCGAAACTCAATATGCTTTGTCCTTGTGTGCTGTACCGGATTGTACGCAATTTTGATTGCACTTTCATTATCGCATAAAAGAGGCACTTTGTCACAATTGACACCATATTCCTTTAAAGTTTGCCTCATCCATAATAACTGAGTGCAGGCACTAGCAGTAGCAACATATTCAGCTTCGGTAGTGGAGAGAGATACAATTCTGCTTTTTAGATGACCAACACACCAGAGATCTTCCCAAGAATTGACAAGCTCCAGAAGTGGATTTCCGATCATCCTTATCACCAGCCCAATCTGAATCGGTATAACCACATAGAGAGAAATTTGAGCCCTTGGGATACCATAGACCAAAGTTAGGGGAATGAACCAAATGTCGAAAGATCCTCTTGACCACCACTAAGTGACTTTCTTTAGGAGCTGCTTGATACCTTGCACACACCCCCACACTCAACACAATATCGGGTCTAGATGCGCAGAGGTAAAGAAGAGAGTCGATCATGGACCGGTATACGTTTTGGTCCACATCTTTACCATGGGGGTTAAGTTCAAGGTGACATTTTGTTTGCATCGGAGTGGCGACACCATTAAGATCCGTCATCTTGAATCTCTTGAGCATGTCTTGGATGTACTTAGCTTGATTAATGAAGGTTCCTTCTCTAAGTTGCTTGATCTCGAATCCAAGAAAGAACTGTAGTTCCCCCATCATACACATCTCAAACCTGTCAGTCATAAGCTTTGAAAATTCATCATTAAAAGCTTTATTAGTAGAACCAAAGATGATGTCGTCTACATATAGTTGACATACGAAGAGCTCCCCCTTAACCTTCTTAGTAAAAAGAGTGGGATCGATTTTCCGAACTTTGAAGCCATGGTCTAGCAAAAGCTCTTTAAGGTGCTCATACCACGCACGTGGGGCTTGTTTAAGGCCATAAAGTGCCTTATCGAGTTTGTAGACATGGTTCAGGAAGTTAGGATCCTCAAATCCTGGGGGTTGCTTTACATATACCAACTCATGTAGAGGACCATTAAGAAAAGCACTCTTGACATCCATTTGCTGCATTTTAAAATTGTTATGGGCAGCATAAGCAAGAAGGATACAGATGGACTCAAGACGAGCCACAGGAGCATAGGTCTCACCGAAGTCAATACCCTCATCTTGGGAATAGCCTTGTGCCACAAGTCTCGCCTTGTTCCTCACAATAATGCCATTCTCATCTTGCTTTTTTTTGAATATCCATTTAGTGCCGATAACATTGCGGCAATCCTTGGGCTTCTCCATGAGTTTCTAGACCTTATTGTGCTCGAAATTAATCAATTCTTCATGCATAGCAACAACCCAGTCCGGATCTTCAAGAGCTTCAAATACTTTCTTGGGTTCCACCATTGAGATGTGAGCTTGATGCTCACCAAAACTTGCCAATTCCCTTCTTGTGGAAACCCTTCGTCGAAGATCACCTACAACTTTGTTGAGAGTATGACCCCTTAACTCAAGGTTCCGATCAGCACGAGCCTTGTGATGAAGTTCAATAATCTTGTTGTCTCTTAGTGGAATAGTTTCATCACTTGAGTCTTTGTTGGAATCATTTGCTTGACCTTGATTAGAATTCTAAGTATCAGTAGAAGGAGATGATGAAGCATGCCCTTGAGGTGGGTCAACAGCCGTAATAGGAGGCCGCTGAACATCTGGTGATTCAGGGCCGGATAATCCAGCCGAAGGTAGGGCCAGATAATCCGGCCTGGGAGAACTTGTTGCAACTTCATCAGGCTGCCTGGGTCTTGCTTGAATTGGCGAGGGGGCAGATAATCCGGGGTCAGCCGGAAAATCCGGCCTAGAGCTTGCAGCGATTTCTTCAATACGAGGAGCAGTTTGGTCGTCAGGGGAGAGGTAGCCGGATAATCCGGTGTCGATAGGATAATCCGTCCTAGAGCTTTCTAGAGTAGTTGCTTGATCTTCAACAATTGATGGAGATGGTGTAGAAGTTACTCCCGTAGTTGGAACATGTTGAGTATGTGTAGATGAGGGCTCTTCATGAGTAGAGCATTGTCCTTCCCGATCCGCCACAAGGGGTTCCTCAATGGGGCAGCAAAATCCCACACCCATTCTTCTTATGGCATCTTGGGGTATTTCAACATCTGCATCACAAACATCAACTTACCCCGCACGGGAGCCGTCATTTTCTTCGAACACCACACTACAAGATTCTACAACAGTTCTGGAGAGCTTATTATAGACTCTATAAGTGTGGGATTCGGCACCATAACCAACAAAAATACCTTCTAGAGCCTTAGATTCAAATTTAGATAAACGAACTCCCTTGATGAGAAAGAAACACTTACACCCGAATACCCGAAAGTATGAGATGTTTGGCTTGTTACCGGTAAGTATTTCATATGGAGTCTTGTCCAAGATTTTACGGAGGTATAACCGGTTGGATGAATGACAAGCGGTAGAGATTGCTTTAGCCCAGAAGTTATATGGAGACTTGAATTTGGCTAGCATTGACCTTGCCATATCCATTAGAGTCCGGTTCTTCCTCTCAGCTACACCATTTTGTTGAGGGGTGTACGCAGCGGAATATTGGTGTCTTATCCCCTCTTCACTTAGGAACTCATTTAAGGTGTAGTTCTTGAACTCGGAGCCGTTATCACTTCTTATTGCCAGAATAGGGATGTTGTGTTGACGTTGAACCTCGTTGGCAAAATCAATGACTGTTTGTTGAGTCTCGCTCTTCAACTTGAAGAAATAGACCCAAGTGTATCTTGAGTAATCATCAACGATCACAAGGCAGTACTTCTTCCCACCGAGGCTTGCATGAGATGGAGGTCCAAAGAGGTCCATGTGCAGGAGCTCTAAGATCCTTTTTGACAAAATAATATTCTTCCTTCGATGAGGAGAGTCATGCATTTTCCCCTCAACACAAGCCCTGCAAACACGATCTTTGGCAAAGGAGACATTTTCATTTAGTCCAAGGATGTGGCCACCCTTGTGGAGACTTTGCAAAGTTCTCATATTGACGTGGGCTAGTCGGCGATGCCATAACCAGCCCGCGTCAGCCTTTCCGAAAAGACACATCGGGCCTGTAGTGGTTTTCCCCGAAAAGTCCAACACGTACAGGTCATTTTCGACATATCCCACGGAAGCGACTTTTAGAGACTTGCTCCACAAGAGTACCACCAAATCAGCATCAATAAGAATTGCAAATCCCATCTTACCAAGGGCACTAACTAAAAGTAAATTGTAACCGAGAGTCTCAACAAGCATGACGTCCATGAGAGAGATATCGTGAGCCACCACAACTTTGCCAAGACCCAATACCTCAGATTTAGACTTGTCACCATAGGAGACGGTTATATGATCATGATTTGGCTGCATCTCCATGATGATCTCCTTGCTTCCGGTCATGTGACTCGTGCATCCGCTATCAAGTACCCATTTAGACCCATCGGAAGCATAGCCCTGCAAGAAAGTTACTTCTTGGTTTTAGGTACCCATTTTTCAATGGGTCCTCTCATGTTAGTGACAAGGGTCTTAGGGACCCAAATAGACCAAGGAATGTAACAATCGTAAGGACCTACATAACTAGCATAAACATCACCATAATGATCGCAATATAACTCAAAGTTAGGATTGTTAGCCCCTGCAAAACCATCATAATTAGACTTGTCATTGGTGGTGGTGCTAATCTTTGGTTGAGTAGTATTGCTCTTCTTCTTCTTGTTGTTATTCTTGTTCTTTGTCTTGGGAATATAACCAAGACCCTCTTTTCCATTGTTTGATCTTTTCTTGCTAAGTATCTCATCTAAAACTTCTTTACCTTTGTGTTGAGATCCTTTTGCAAGTTCTTCTTTTTCATACGATGATGTGGAGGTGTTGGGCAATATCATACTTCCTCAATTGAGTTTGGAGCTGGTCATGAGACTCATTTAAATTGGAGTGTTCACTCTCCAATGCCTTGTGAGCAATGTCAAGTTTCTCAAACTTCTCCGAGAGTCTGGCATGAGCAACCCCAAATTCAATATTTTCCTTCTTTAGTTTCTTTACCTTGGCAAGAGCATTGTCACGATCTTTGATGAGCTGAGCCACAACTTCTTCATGCGACTCCTCAATGGATTCGAGTCTCTCTTCCAAAGATAATCGAGCTTCCTCTTCTTCTTCCAAGGCATTCTTCAAAGAGGCTATCTCCAAGGAATCTTCTCTTTCAATTCTGCCCTTTTCTTCAAGAAGATCTTCAGCTTGGGCAAGTTGACTCATAAGAGCATCAAAATGAAGTTTGTGCTCACCTTGCAGGTTAGTGAAAAAGTTGTCCAAAGCAATAACTTCTTCTTTCATTTTAAGACTAGTATGATCATCCATATCGAAATTTATGTTAGTCTTAGGAAATGAAGAGCTAGAATTTGATACCTCGGACCCTCTTGCCATAAGGCAAGTGACGTTGTTGTTGATGACGTTCTCGTTTGGCGAGTCGAAGAGAGATGGTGGAGTCGATGTGGTGGCTATAGCAGACACCTCACGAGAACTATCTTCATCCTCTTCATCTTCACTTGCAGATGAGTATTCTTCTTGTGCCACCAATACAATCTTGGGTTGCTTCTTGTAAGGGCCATTCTTTTTGATAAATGGCTTCTTCTTAGGTGCCTTGGATTTTTCTTTAAGGATGAGCCTGCCATCATTGTCTTCTCTATTTTGATATGGACACTCAGCCACAAAGTGCAACCTATCTCCACAATTGTAGCATGTTCTCAGTTTTGGGCCACTTTCTCTTCTTCCACTTGACCCATTCTTGCGCTCGAGTTCCGACTTGGCCTTGGCAGGATCTTTCCAAAAGTTCCTTGCGTAAAACACCATGTATTCACCATCAACACATTTGACTTCATCGGGGAAGTCCATGGAGGCACCCTCGAAAGCTCTTTCGTCCTCATCTTGCTCAACAACATTAGCCTTTAGAGCAACATTGACCCCTTTTTGCATTCTAATGGCACGGGCACGGGCATCTCCAGCGTTCTTTGCAGCAACTTTGAATGACGCCATTTCTTGCATGACTTCATTAGATGTCATTTGATGGTAGTTGTGTCTACCTTGCAAGCTCTTCAAGTCCGTTGGCTCAAAAGGCATTAAAGCACTCACATATTTCCTTTTTATCCAAGCATCATCAATGTGAGTGGCTCCATGCTTTCTAAATGTTGTTGCAATGCCCTTGAGTCTTCTATACATGTCTTCATGGTTTTCACCATCCAACATGTAGAATCCTTCAGCTTCATTACTAAGGGCATCATACCTATTCCTTCTCATGCTTTCATTCCCAATGAAGAGATCGGTGAGGGCATCCCAAGCTTCTTTAGCTGTGTTGAGATGTTCAATGTGGGGCATGTCCTTGGGACCCACTCCGAGTTGTATCATGTGGAGAGCCGTAGCATTCAATTGGCTGTCCACAACTTCTCTTCTTGTCAGGTTGGTATGATCTCTAATATGAAGACCCTCTTCGATAATCCTCCAAAGTTCAATAGAGGAGCTGCAAACATGAGACTTCATTAAGAATTGTCATTGATTAAAAGAGGATGCAGTAAGCTTGGGTGGATCACCCCTATTATTTATATGAGGATGAGGGATAGGTGGGTCAGGGGAATATAAGTGATGAACCTCACTATATTACTCCTTACCACTTCCCTTCTTGGAGGTGGAACCATTATGTTTTTCACCTACCACTTCATCTTCCTTGGATCTGGTGTTAGCCTTATCCTTGGATGATGGAGTGGCAGCCTCATAGGAGGATAGAGATGGGGCTATGGATGATGTGAGGCGAGCAATCATTTGATGCATCTCCTCCATCTTGGTCTCAAAGGATTTCAACAAGGTTGTTTCCAACGTCTTGAGGTCATCCATTGTGACCTTATCCACAGCCTCATTCCCATTATCCTTGGTACCCATACTTATCTTAGGCGGTTAAGCCCGAATAAAGAGTCGGGGCTCTGATACCAATTGAAATGGATCGTATGGGCACCTAGAGGGGGGTGAATAGGTGCTACTTCAAATTTTAATGCTTTTTCAATTTTAGGCTTAACACAAAGGGTAAATTCTCTAGATAAACTATTAGGAGGAATTTCCCTATATGAAAACCTATCTACTAGCGAGTAAAGGGAGAGTGGAAGATGAACGAGTGAAACATAGTGAAACACGCGGAGACATAGGATTTGTTTTACCGTAGTTCCTTCCTTGTTAAGGGAAGTACGTTTGCATTGGAGGGGTGGGCGGTACTAAGACCACCACGCCACAATAGGCCTCACCCCGTTCTCCAATGGATCCCGCCACCAAAGGCCTGATCTGAAGGAAATATGCCCTGAGAGGCAATAATAAAGTTGTTATTATGTATTCCTTGTATATGATAGATGTTTATATTACATGCTATAATTGTATTGATAGGAAACATCAATACATGTGTGTTTAATAAACAAAAAGGGTTCCTAGTCATGCCTCTCTTGTAGACTAGCTTGTTGATTAACAAGATGATCAAGGTTTCTTGATCATGGACATTGGATGTTGTTAATAACAAGGTCACACCATTGGTGGAATGATGTGATGAACATTCATCCGAAGTATAGCATTACGATCAAGTCATTGTGTTTATATTGCTATAACATCATACGAAGTAATCTTTATCCTTAGACCATGAGATCATGTTAATTGCTAACACCGGAAGAGTATCTTGATAACATCAAACGTCACACCGTAACAGGGTGACTATAAAGATGGGTGCAGTGCTACGAAGGTGTTATGTTGAGGCTCATGGATCAAGAGTGGAAATTGTCAATCCAGATGACAGATAGATATACCCTGGGCCCTCTCGGTGATATCACATTAGGATAGCTTGCAAGCAAGTGATGTGATCACTAGAATGTTATATCACGGGAACGAGAAAAGAGTGCATGTCGGTAACGAGATCAAACTAGGTATGGAGATACCGATGATCGAATCTCGGACATGTAATATATCGAGAGACAAAGGGATTTAGTTACAAGCGTTAAAGGTTCTCACGATCACAGGAGTCATCGTTGAATGTGTAGGAGTCGACGTATCTCCGTGTCCCGGCTGATTATTGATCGGAGAAGGGTCTCGATCATGTCTGAATTATTTGCAGTAGGGTGGCACACTTAAGAGTTACGGACACCATTTTGGAGCACATATGTTTCATTTAAAGAATTGCAAAGTGCAGGAATTGTTTCAATAGAAACCGAAATTGTTTGGTGAAATTGCAGAAGGTGGTTCTGCATGTGATATTGAAATATTGCAAGGGGCTATATGTGAATGTTTGTTAATTAAAGTAATTAACAAAATTCTGAATAAATTTAATAAAAGAGTTTTATTAAATGAGAGAGCATTAAATTTGGAGAAACTTAATGCATTTAAAGTGGAGACTTTAAAAGGGAATGTGAAGAGGCATTTTAATGTGGAGGAGTTACCACCACATGAATGGGGGAGGTGAGGTCACCCCCATGCGCCATGGAGAGAGGGGCACCCTCCTCCTATAAAAGGCCACCATTCCTCCTTCATCCTCACACCTCCTTGTGAAGGATCTCTCTCCCCCTCTAGAATTATTCCCCCATGGTCTCGGATTAGCGAGATACATGTTCCGGGTGGCATTTCGTCTGGAAGGAGTTGCTGCTTTCGCTGGATCGCTAGAGCGAGGAGGTGGAGGTTGTCCGGTGGCTTGAACGTGTGTGCGAGTGCGGATGCGCTGCTGAGTTGCGGCGCTTGGACTTCCTCACGATCTTGAGATCAGCAAGTGTACGACTACATCAACCACGAGTTCCTACTCGTTAACAAAGCTCGTTGTCTTTGAGGGTAAGTTCTCTATGGATGTATGTCCACCCGTTTGCTTTGTACCTAGTAGATAGATCTTGGCGTGTAGTTCACACCGTAGAATTTTTTTTGTTTTCTATGCTGCGGACCCAACAGTGGTATCAGAGCCTGATCTATGCGTAGGTGCTTTGCACGGGTAGTACACATATGTTTATATGTGGGCGATGATGATCATGTTATTGCATCTTCTGTGTACTTTGGATATTGGTGGCATAGTGGGATGAAGCGGCCCGGACCAACCTTACATGTCATCGTACATGAGACCGGTTCCATGACTGACATGCAACTTGTTTTGCATAAGTGGCTGGCGGGTGTCTGTCTCTCCTACTATAGTCAATATCTGATTTACAACGAGTTGCTAATAACTTGGTTATCCTTGTTGTGGTTCATGTTCGTAGGTTAGACAAGTTCTATCTCCGAAAGCCCTAAGCCACGTAAAACTTACAATTGATAAATTAGAGGCGTCTAGTTTAGATCGTTGCTGGGCTAGTGTTTTGATATGGTATTGTTGTAAGTAGATGTATAATAGATACTCTTACAACTCACTTAACGTGTAAGTTCCATAGACCTTGGCCTTACACACAAAGGAATGATAGAGATCATACCACGATGCAAATGATAGAGATCAAATGCATGGACCATATCACCTCACTTCACACATTAGATGTTAGCATCTTATATTGCTAGTTTGGCGGTTTTGGTAGCATTATAAGATGATCCCTCATTTAGATATAAAGATAAAATGTGTTCTTCCTTAAGTATGCACCGTTTTGTGGATCGTGTTTTGAGGCATCACGTGATGATCGGGTGTTCTCAACTCTACGCTTTCATACAACGGGTGTAAGACAGTTTTACACACGCAAATACTAAGGTTCTTACTTGACGAGCCTAGCATGTACAGACATGGCCTCGGAACACGGACCGAAAGGTTAAGCATGAGTCATATAGTTGATATGATCCCATATAGATGCTCGCCTTTGAAGCTACACCGACTCACGTGATGATCGGACTTGGTGTAGTGGATTTGGTTCATGTAATCACCAAAAGGACATGAGGGATGTCGTTTTTGAGTGGGAGTTCATTAGTAATTTGGATTAGTTAAACTCAATCTATCATAAACTTAGTCTAAATATACTTTACAAATTCTATTGTAGATGGCACCACCTATTTTTAATTTCAATGTGTTCATGGAGAAAGAGAAACTTGCTGCGAATGGTAGCAACTTCACCAACTGGGCTATGAATTTGAGGATTCTCCTCACTGCTGCACAAAAGCAATATGTGCTAGATGCGCCGCTAGGCCCCCTACCAGCTCCTGATGCCCTTGACGAGGAAAAGAACGTCTATATAACTCGTCAGGAGGACCACAACTTAGTTCATTGCGGCATACTGTATGGGCTAGAGCCAGAACTTCGAAAGCGTTTCGAAAATGGCAATGCCTTTGATACCATGGGAGAATTGAAAATGATTTTCGATACCCATGCTGCCGTAGAGAGTTATAATGCTACAGAAAAGTTCTTTAACTGCATGATGGAGGAAAACAGCTCCGTTAGTGAGCACATACTCAAAATGTCTGGGTACGCCGATAAGCTTGTGTCCTTGGGAATAACGATTCCCATTGACTTAGGCATACATCGTGTTCTCCAATCTCTGCCACCTAGCTACAAGAGCTTCGTGATGAACTATAATATGCAGGGCATGAAGAAGTCTCTTCCTGAGCTTCTGTCAATGCTTAAGACTGCAGAAGTGGAGATTAGGAAAGAACATCAAGTGTTGATGATCAATAGGACCACCGGTTTCAAGAAGGATAAGAAAGGCAAGCACAAGGGAAAGAAGGGTGGCAAGTCTATTGCCATGCCTGAAAAGAAACCCCGGGCTGGCCCTAAGTCTAACACTGAGTGTTACTATTGCAAGGAGATCGCCATTGGGCAATCCCCAAGTATTTGGCGACAAGAAGTCCGGAAGGCAAACAAAGGTATATGTGATATACATGTTATTGATGTGTACTTGACTAGTACTCGCAGTAGCACCTGGGTATTTGATACGGGATCGGTTGCTAATATATGTAACTCGGTTCAGGGGCTGCGGAATAAGCGACAACTAGCAAGGGATGAGGTCTCGATGCGGGTCGGCAATGGATCAAGAGTTGATGTGATCGTCGTCGGAACGCTGCCTCTCCATATGCCATCGGGATTAGTTATAAACCTAAATAATTGTTATTTGGTGCCCTTGAGCATGAACATTGTATCTGGATCGTGTTTGATGCAAAGTGGTTATTCATTTAAGTTTGAAAACAATGGTTGTTCGATTTATATGAATAATATCTTTTATGGTCATGCACCTATGTTGAATGGTTTATTTCTGTTGGATCTCGATAGTAGTATTACACATATTCATAATGTTGATGCTAAAAGGATTAAACTTGATAATGATATATCTACATATATGTGGCACTGCTGTCTAGGTCATATTGGCGTTAAACGCATGAAGAAACTCCATTCTGATGGACTTTTGGAATCACTTGATTTTGAATCATTTGATACATGTGAGCCATGCCTTATGGGCAAGATGACTAGAACGCCGTTTTCCGGTTCAATGGAACGGGCGACAGATCTATTGGAAATCATACATACTGATGTGTGTGGACCAATGAGTGTGTCGGCGCGAGGTGGATATCGTTATTTTGTTACTTTCACGGATGATTTGAGTAGATATGGGTATATCTATTTGATGAAACACAAGTCTGAAACTTTTGAAAAGTTCAAAGAATTTCAGAATGAAGTGGAAAATCATCGTAATAGAAAGATCAAATTTCTACGGTCTGACCGTGGAGGAGAGTATCTAGGTTACGAGTTTAGCACACATATGAAAGACTGTGGAATAGTTTCACAACTCACGCCTGCCGGAACACCACAACGTAATGGTGTGTCGAGCGTAATGTCGTACTTTATTGGATATGGTTCGATCTATAATGTCTCCGACGACTTGCCTGTCATTTTGGGGTTATGCTGAAACTGCATTCACTTTAAATCGGGCACCATCTAAATCCGTTGAAAAGACACCGTATGAATTATGGTTTGGAAACAAACCTAAGCTGTCATTTCTTAAAGTTTGGGGATGCGATGTTTATGTGAAGAAACTTCAACCGGATAAACTCGAACCCAAAGCGGAAAAATGCGTCTTCATATGATACCCTAAGGAAACGATTGGGTATACCTTCTATCACAGATCCGAGGGCAAGGTCTTTGTTGCTAAGAATGGATCCTTTCTTGAGAAGGAGTTTCTCACGAAAGGTGTGAGTAGTCGGAAGGTAGAACTCAAAGAGGTTATTGAACCTTCTCTTCATGGAATGGCGAGTGGCGCAGCACCGGAAGTTGTTTGAGTTGACTTCACGATGAAGAGAGAGCTAATGATATTGATCATGAAACTCCGAAGAGGACACTACCAAACCTCGCAGTCAAGCGGGACATGTGCAGCTCTCGAGGCTATACGGCAATCCTGTTATGAATTTCATGATTGATGAAATGGATGACCCTGCGACATATGAAGAAGCGATGATGAGCCCGAATTCCAACAAATGGCTAGAAGCCATGAAATCCGAGATGGAATCCATGTACGAGAACCAAGTTTGGAACTTGGTGGACTTACCTCACGACCGAAAGGCCGTTGAGAATAAATGGATTTTCAAAAGAAAAACTGATGTTGATGGTAATGTGACCATCTATAAGGCTCGACTTGTTGCAAAGGGGTTTCGACAAATTCAAGGAGTTGACTACGATGAGACATTCTCTCCCGTAGCGATGCTTAAGTCGGTTAGGATTATGTTAGCAATTGCTGCATATTTCGATTATGAAATATGGCAGATGGATGTCAAAACTGCGTTCCTCAATGGTAAGATTGAAGAAGAGTTGTATATGATACAACCTAAGGGTTTTGTCGATCCTAAGGATGCTAATAAGGTGTGCAAACTTCAGCGATCCATCTAAGGACTGCAGCAAGCATCACGGAGTTGGAATCTCCGCTTTGATGAGGTGATCAAAGAGTTTGGATTTGTCCAAACTTATGGAGAGGCTTGTATTTACAAGAAAGTGAGTGGGAGCAATGTGGCATTTCTGATATTATATGTGGATGACATATTATTGATTGGAAATGATTTAGATCTTTTAAACAGTGTTAAAAGTTATCTAAACAGCAAATTTTCGATGAAGGACCTTGGTGAAGCTTCATATATATTAGGCATTAAAATCTATAGAGATAGATCAAGACGCCTAATTGGGCTATCGCAGAGTACATACCTTGATAAGATATTAAAGAAGTTTAATATGGACGGAAGTAAGAAGGGGTTCTTACCTATGTTGCAAGTCAAGACATTGAGTAAGACTCAAAGTCCGGCTACGGTGGAAGAAAGAGAGATAATGGATAGGATCCCCTATGCCTCAGCCATAGGCTCTATAATGTATGCCATGCTATGTACAAGACCGGATGTGGCACATGCTATTAGTTTGACTAGTAGGTACCAATCTGATCTAGGTTCGGAACACTGGATAGAGGTCAAGAATATCCTTAAGTACTTGAGAAGAACTAAGGATATGTTCCTTGTATACGAAGGTGAAGAAGAGCTAGTCGCTAAGTGTTATGTTGATGCTAGCTTTGACACTGATCCGGATGACTCTAAGTCTCAATCCGAATACGTATTTCTCTTGAACGGAGCAGCAGTTAGTTGGAGGAGCTCCAAACAACCTGTGGTGGCTGGATCAACAACGGAGGCGGAATATGTTCTTGCTTGAAGCGGTAGCAGGAAGCGGTTTGGGTGAAGGAGTTCATAACGGAACTGGGTGTGGTTCCCAGTGCGTTGGACCCAATGGTGATCTATTGTGACAACAATGGAGCCATAGCCAACGCCAAGGAACCAAGGTCTCACAAGAATTCCAAGCATATTAAGCGCCGGTTTCACTCCATCCGCGAACATGTCAAGGATGGAGATATAAAGATTTGTAAAGTGCACGTGGACCTGAATGTAGCAGATCCATTGACTAAAGTACTCCCTAGGGCAAAACATGATCAACACCAGAACTCCATGGGTGTTAGATTTATCACTATGTGAACTAGATTATTGTCTCTAGTGCAAGTGGGAGACTGAAGGAAATATGCCCTGAGAGGCAATAATAAAGTTGTTATTATGTATTCCTTGTATATGATAGATGTTTATTTTACATGCTATAATTGTATTGATAGGAAACATCAATACATGTGTGTTTAATAAACAAAAAGGGTTCCTAGTCATGCCTCTCTTATAGACTAGCTTGTTGATTAACAAGATGGTCAAGGTTTCCTGATCATGGACATTGGATGTTGTTAATAACAAGGTCACACCATTGGTGGAATGATGTGATGAACATTCATCCGAAGTATAGCATTACGATCAAGTCATTGTGTTTATATTGCTATAACATCATACGAAGTAATCTTTATCCTTAGACCATGAGATCATGTTAATTGCTAACACCGGAAGAGTATAAAGATGAGTTCAGTGCTACGAAGGCGTTATGTTGAGGCTCATGGATAAAGAGTGGAATTTGTCAATCTAGATGATGGATAGATATACTCTGGGCCCTCTCGGTGATATCACATTAGGATAGCTTGCAAGCAAGTGATGTGATCACTAGAATGTTATATCACGGGAACGAGAAAAGAGTGCATGTCGGTAACGAGATCAAACTAGGTATGGAGATACCGATGATCGAATCTTGGACATGTAATATATCGAGAGACAAAGGGATTTAGTTACAAGCGTTAAAGGTTCTCACGATCACAGGAGTCATCGTTGAATGTGTAGGAGTCAGTACGGATCTCCAGGTCCCACTATTGATTATTGATCGGAGAAGGGTCTCGATCATGTCTGCATTATTCGCGAACCATAGGGTGGCACACTTAAGAGTTACCGGACACCATTTTGGAGCACATATGTTTCAGACAAAAGAATTGCAAAGCGCAGGAATTGTTTCAATAGAAACCGGAAATTGTTTTGGGTGAAATTGCAGAAGGTGGTTATGCATGTGATATTAAAATATTGCAAGGGGCTATATGTGAATGTTTGTTAATTAAAGTAATTAACAAAATTCTGAATAAATTTAATAAAAGAGTTTTATTAAATGAGAGAGCATTAAATTTGGAGAAACTTAATGCATTTAAAGTGGAGACTTTAAAAGGGAATGTGAAGAGACATTTTAATGTGGAGGAGTTACCACCACATGAATGGGGGAGGTGAGGGGTAACCCCCCCCCCCCCCATGCGCCGGCCATGGAGAGAGGGGGCACCCCCCCTCCTCCTATAAAAGTCCACCCATTCCCTCCTTCATCCTCACACCTCCTTGTGAAGGATCTCTCTCCCCCTCTAGAATTATTCCCCCATGGTCTCGGATTAGCGAGATACATGTTCCAGTGGCATTTAAATGCGGAAGGAGTTGCTGCTTCCGCTGGATCGCTGGAGCGAGGAGGTGGAGGTTGTCCGGTGGCTTGAACGTGTGTGCGAGTGCGGATGCGCTGCTGAGTTGCGGCGCTCGGACTTCCTCACGATCTTGAGATCGGCAAGTGTACGACTACATCAACCACGAGTTCCTCCTCGTTAACAAAGCTCGTTGTCTTCGAGGGTAAGTTATCTATGGATGTATGTCCACCCGTTTGCTTTGTACCTAGTAGATAGATCTTGGCGTGTAGTTCACACCGTAGGAAATTTTTTGTTTTCTATGTTGCGGACCCAACATGATCCACCTTTCCACTATAGAAACCCTTCGAGGCGGGTACCAGTGCCTTTACACAACTAGCGGGGCACAACTCCACAATCAACTTGGAGGCTCCCGTAATGACAACAAACTGCCACAAGAACAAGTTATCAATAACAAAGAACAAGATCTAGATATTGACAAGAATACTAGATCAAGGATTTCTCCAAATGAATGGAGAGGAGTTGATGCGCTTGATTCGTGATGACGATGATGATTTTCTCCTCCTTCAATTCTCCCAAAGATCGAAGCCTTCGGGTGGTTGAAGTGGGAGATCTAGCGAGGGAGCTCTTGCAAAGGGTCTGATGTTTTTCGAAGGAATCGAGAGTTCTGCTTCTTGGGGTAGAAGGGATATTTATACCCCCTTCCAAATCCAAGCCGTTGGAGCCTTTGGGGTCCGGATTATCCGGCCCAAGTGAGGGCCGGATTATCCGGTCTGGGGAAAAACTCCGCCCCAAACACGGATTATTCGGTAGATAAACCGCCCCCACTCAGAGCGACGCGCCGAGCCTGCTCTTAATCGCCTCCTGGGGCCAGATTATCTGGCCCCATGCGAAGGCTGTATTATCCGTCCAAGGGAGGAAAAACCGCCCCTATTCGGATTTTTCGGAAGAAAATCCGACCACACTCCGAGCGTCGTGTCTTGGTAGCCTTTGATCGCCTCCTGGGGGCCAGATTATCTGGCCCCATGCGAAGGCCGGATTATCCGGCCTAGGGAGGAAAAACAGCCCCAGTTCGGATTTTCCAGGAGATAATCCTACCGCACTACGAGCATCGCGCCTTGGCAGCCTTTGATCGATGAGTTAGGCCGGATTATCCGGCCCTTGGTGGGGCAGATAATCTGGCCCTGTAACACCCCGTCCACTCCTGGGCCTGGGGGTGTCACTCCTGGCAGCTTAATAGGATATCTAGACTGGCCCCACAGACCAACACTAGTCTTTTCTGCGCACTTTGTCCTCACTCATGCGCACCCGGTTACCCACTTCCCGGTCGGTCACCCATCCTAGAATTGCTCTAGGCCAAGCACAGTTAACCTTAGAGTTCTTTTCGAATGAGCTTCCGGAAAAGAAGTTGCAACTTGTTGATATGGGTATCCTATTAATCCTATTAAGCCACGTGCCTGGATCTCACATACACCCACCCTTTAGAAGATCGATGCCCTCATCGATCAAGCACACCGAGAACGTTCCTCTTGGCACGTCTGTCGTCTAGTGCCGGCACATGTGCCATGCCGTGTCCACTCCGGGCCACACGCGTCATGCTCCACATGTCCCGCCACTGACCCACACACACCTGTGTAATCTCAAGGGTCGGCTCTGATACCACTCTGTAACACCCTCAAATCGGCCCTATGCAAGTTTTATCCCTTTCCGCCAAACCCGCATAGAAACGATTCAAGGACGCCCACCAGGCACTTTTGTGCGGGTGGAAAACGAAGTAATACCATTACACAACAGTCCTCGATAGGACCCACAGAACAGATATATATATACAACAGCGACTCAACGAATCAAGAATACAGATATACAATACAAAGATCCAAATCACCTTGAAAACGTTACAGCGTTCGAGTACAGACAAGATGCAAATGGGGCTAAGAGCCCTGAAGAATAACCAATGGCGTCCATAACCCTGCCCAGGCCAAGCTGGAAGGGTAACCCTGCTAACAACGTCGAACTCAAACCTGCTAAAACAAAAGGGGTGCCGAAAAAGGGCAGAGGAAAAGAGGCGTCAATCGAGGCCAAGACACGGCGAGGCTAGAATTCGCGGCTCGCCTACATAGGTATGGTGGGCTGAAGCGGCGTGCCGCACTAACAACCTATAGAGACTTGATACAACTGGCGGTTATCAGAGAGGGATAAGAAAGACCTATTCGGATCCAACCTGATACTAACACCAAACAAACCCATCCTGGTATTTCCCCCTCGAGACCAAACGAGGAAGTCGTACCGAGGAACTCACACAGTTGGCAATTTTACTCATTCCGTTATAGTTGCAGCACTTACTAATCAGATATAGATAGCATGAGTCATTCTGGTAGCATATGTAGTGGGCAGTTTTAATTAACCATTATGTTGTAGTTGGAAAATTTACTAGTCAGCTATAATTGTCCTAAGGAATCCCAAAACCCAGCAGTTGTTGACACTTTGATCACATTCCATTGGAGTTGCAAAACTTACTAGGCAGGTATAGTATGACACAGATCACCATAGATCCACCAGGTGTTGGCATTTTTATTATCCATTCCGTTATAGTTGAGTCTGATTACTAGTCATATATTAAGTCAAGTTTATAGCACTACTTTAGTTATGCTTGTCTATGATCGAGATACTGTGCTCCAAGTCGTCCATAACCGCGGACACGACTTTCAGAAAGTTTTACCCTGCAGGGGTGCACAAATAGCAACACGCACTCGATCAACCTCGGAAAAACCAACTCAAAACCCAACGAGGCTTTCACGACAAAGTGATCACAGGATTCATAAAATATTTCAGGGGGCCACCCTACTAAGCTACCCGCAACGAAGTTGGCCAGCTCCAGAACAGACCTGTGGTTTTGCGGCGGACGGTAAAGCAGGGAACCCAAAAGTGTGACTAGGCTTGTCGATACCGCGAAAACATGGCGCGATCCAAAATAGTACAGGTGCTCCACGCACAATCATAAATAAAGCAGTAAAGCATGGCATAAGTACAGGATAGTAATAAAACCCCAAACTAGTTTGTGGCCCCAAGAAATAGAAATGAATCAAGCTCTGGCTCAGGGGGGTCCATAAGGCCTCCCGGATGTGGATAGTGCGAAAAATCAAGGAACAGGTATCAAGTACTCGGGGTCCTATGGGACACAAGTGAGCGTGGAAGAACCAAATAACATCTATTGCCCACCGATGCCTCTCATTAGTTATATCTAGCATTTTAATAGTTGTATTTAAAGTCATGATCATCTCCACCATTAAGCATCTCCACCAATAAACATCTGCCAGCATACCAACAACTGTGGTACTCGACAAAACGAGATCGCACATGAGCAAGCAACTACGACTCGCAAGGCCAACTATCTACCAAACACAGGTAATAGGAGGTGTCCAAAGCAATATAGAGGCTGCACAGGATATAACTGGTGCACGGAAACTAAAGCATCACGACACGGATAGCAATAGATCAACAGGAGGAAATAAAGACTATAAAAGCAAAATAGGTAGAAAGGGGGAGATGCTCGCCTGGGAAACACTGCCAAAGGTTCATATCCGGAGAACTTGTCGGTACTCGCATCCACTCATCGGCCTAATCCGCGAAGAAGCAAACACTAGAAGAAACACCAGATGCAATATTTAATACCACGGCAGAAGATCCGGCATGATTATGATATGATGCATGGCATGGCGAAGATGCGGTGCAATTAGGCAATATTAAGCGGAACTAGGGTCCCGACAATTAATTACACGATTCAAGTTATTTAGAACCCCCGCAATTTAAATGTTGTCTTAACAAGGCAAAACATGGTATCGGTTCGCTACGCAGTTTAAATGGAGTCCGGAATGAGACGAAGATATCCCGCATATAGACTCCATGTTTAATTATGAGGTGAATCGGCATAATGCCCCCATACCCACAAATATGTATGCAAGCATGAACAATTTAATATGCGACAGTTTATATATATAGCATTTATAAAATAGGGGCTCGGGAAAAGGTTCACACATCTAGGTTCAGAAGACCTTGGGTTCCGGGGGTCCGGGGTTCGACGGGAAAGGCGAGGTTCGATTCGATGGGATCGATCTTCGGAGGTTGTCGAAGGACTTGGTTTGGCGTTAGCGGCTCATCGGATTCGCCCTGGTCGGTGTCGATCTTGTCATCTCGAAGATCTTGTCAGGTCCGCATACCGGGTCAATCTTGGCATCCGGGGTTAAGTACTCGTCGTCCTTCGGCTCCATGTCGACGACCTTGGCATCCGGGTTCCGGCTTCATTGGCGATCTCGGACTGGTACCGGAGTCTTCGGAAGATCTTGTCGTATCTCCACCTCACGGTTACATAGCGCCTCGCTGAAGATCTTGTCGCTCGGAGGGGTTCGGGTCTTCGAGGACGATCTTGTCGATCCGGCATCATCGCCTCTGGTTCCATGTTCTAGTCCTTGCTATCCGTCTTTTGTCGGAGTCGAACTTTGAGGATCAACGCCAATTGTTCGTCGATGTCGATCTTGTCGGTATACTTGGAGTGTCGTTGTGGCGGAAGCAGCAGATGTAGCTATACCCGAGCCCCAACAACCTTAACACCACCACACTATTGTCATCCCACCAAAACTTCCACGAGCACCAAACAAGCATGGCCAAAACAGAGATACAGGGAGCACGCACACAGCCGACAGCAAAAGTCTCGGAGCGGAGGCTCTTCCAAAGGCAGGAAAGGCCAGGCTGGCGCAAGGGCATCTGACCGGAGACGAGGCCGACACGGATGAGACTGGGGCCTGGCGTGGGGCAGAGATCGTCAGGGAGGGCCCACGTAGGGTGCAAAGGGTGGGCCCGTAGGTCGGAGCGAAGAACAGGGAGGCGCTGCGACGCTCCAGAGGTCGAGGCGGCGAGGAGCTCGGCCCGCAGGGGCACGGTGGTGGCCTCGCAGGGGCTTGAGGGAGGTCGACGGTGACGGGCTTGGGTACGTGCTCGCACGGGACGTGCCGGTTCCATCGACGTGGTGGGGCGACGAGGTGGAGGACGACGGACAGGCAGGGATGCGGCTGGGCTCTAGCGGTGGCCTGCGGAGGGGGACACCAGCGGCTCGGGGACGGGGCGGCGGCTTCAGCTGGACCCGAGGAGGGCGGTCACGGGAGCGTCTGGCAGCGGCGTCAGGTGTGGCCTGCCGAGGCGAGGTTCTGCGGGAGCGGAGCTTGTAGGGCGAGTGGAGGGCCAGGCGGCAGGGCTTGCCCGGACGGGAGGCGGCCGAGGCAGGGGAGAGGCGGCGGCGGCCGTGGCTGGGAGGGAGGTCACGGGGAAGGAGGAGCTCGGTGTGGGGGTAGCGCATGTGAGGCGCTGGGCGAAAGGGGTTGGTGGCAGCTCAGCGTCTACAGGGTGGGGCCAGCTGCGGGACGACGCGGAAGGCTTCGATCGAAAGGGGTGGGGAGGATTCCGCGTATGCGAGCTAGCGACGTGCGTCTACGCGCAAGGCTCGGGATGGGCGCTAGGCTGGAGAGCGGTTGTGCGTGCGTGCGTGTAGACGTGACAGGGCGGTGCGGGGTGTGGTGTGTGTGCGCCAGGTGCTGTGCGGGTGGGGGGTTGGTGGCTGGGTTAGGTATATTAGGGTTTGGGGTTGTAGGCCAGATGGCTGGGCCTTTGGGCCTGGCCGGCTGCCTCCCCTAAAAATATTTTTATTTTTAAAAGTTTGTTTGCTTTATTTTAATAAAAGATTATATAAATAGTTTTAGACAAATAAAGATCCGGAAAAGACCGAGGATCTAATTTGAAATTAAAGGAGGGGACTAATTAGAAAACAAAATAGTCTTTTGGCAAAAAAAATATTTTAGGGCAAAAATATGCATGATGACATGATGATGCACAAAATGAAAACAACACGCGATTTTCTAGGAGTGGTTTTAGCGGGATGCCACTGCCCCCCAAAACACCAGAACAGTCCCTGCACACTTAGCGCACATGAGAAAACTCCACGGTATTGTTATCTAACACTCAAAACACAGGGAACCATGAAATGTTCTTTCAACCCCGGCAAAGCCAATGTGGTAGCAGATGCTCTTAGTAGATTGCCGTGTAGATTAAACACCATGATCAAGGAGAAGCAACCAAGTTTTCATGAGGAGTTGGAGCAGTTCAGAACTGAGCTAGTTAGCAAAGGATTCTTAGCTAGCATTGAACTTCAACCCACTTTGATTAGCCAAATCAAGGAAGCCCAGAAGGGAAATGCAAGTATCGACGGAATCAAACGTCATATTGGTACATGAAAGGTACCTGGATTCACCGAAGACGAAGAAGGAGTTCTGTGGTACAAAGGACGTATCTGTGTGCCAGCAGATTAGACATGCAAGAAGCTCATGATACTCTTTATTCTATCCACCCCAGAGGAACGAAGATGTATCAGGATTTGAAGGAGCAATTTTGGTGGCACAAGATGAAGAGAGAAATCGGAAGCTACATCGCCAAGTGTGATATATGTCAGAGAGTCAAAAGAGGAACATCAGAGACCCGCGGGACTGTTGCAACCATTGCAGATTCCGGAATGGAAATGGGATTCCGTCGGAATGGACTTTATCACCGGTTTGCCTACTTCCAGTAGGGGAAATGACTCAATTTGGGTCATCGTTGATAGACTGTCCAAGGTAGCTCATTTTATACCTGTCAAGACAACCTACCAGAGTTCGAAGCTAGCAGAGTTGTACATTGCTAGAATCGTCAGTTTGCATGGAACCCCCAAGACCATTATATCGGATCAAGGAACCCAATTTACCTCGAGATTTTGGCAGAAAGTCCAAGAAGGATTAGGAATCAAGTTGAATTTCAGCACAGCTTATCACCCGCAGACCGATGGACAGACTGAGAGAGTCAACCAAATCCTAGAGGATATGTTGAGAACTTGTGTGTTAGAGTATGGATCAAAATAGGAAGATTGTCTGCCTTTCGCAGAATTCTCATACAACAACAGTTACCAAGCCAGTTTGCAAATGGCCCCATTTGAGTTCCTATATGGAAGAAAGTGTCGTACCCCTTTGAATTGGTCACAAGTAGGAGAGAGTCAGATTTTCGGACCCAACATCCTCCGAGAAGACGAAGAGAAGGTTCACAAAATCCGTGAGCACCTCAAGACCGCCCAATCTAGACAAAAGAGTTATGCTGACAAAAGAAGGAGATACCTGACTTTCAATGTCGGAGATTTTGTGTATCTCAAGGTTTCGCCATTGTAGGGAACACAACATTTTAGTCTAAAAGGAAAGTTAGCCCCTAGATATATCAGACCCTTCAAGATTCTGAATTGCTGAGGAGAAGTATCGTATCAACTGGAACTGCCAGAGGAGATGTCTGCCATCCATAATGTGTTCCATATCTCGTTACTTCGCAAATGCCTAGAAGTGTCGGAGAAGACCGAAGTTTTCAAGAACATCGATCACCGAGCCATTGATATCAACAAGGATCTGACGTATCGTGAAGTGCCCATCCGTATCTTGGAGGAAGCTTACAGAACCACCAGGACCCAGAGTATCAAATTTCTCAAGATCCAATGGAGCAACCATACCGAAGAAGAAGCCACTTGGGAGCGAGAAGATTACATTAGGACTGAGTTCCTAGATCTCTTTAGTTCCTAGTTTTCTTTCTTAAATCTCGGGAAAAGATTTTTTTATGGGGGGAAGGTTTGTAACATCCCAAAACTTGAATCCAATATATCAAGATCCAAATCACCCAATTTAGGGTTAACAAAAACTTTTTCTCATTTAAATATTTAAGCATGCATATGTGTGTTGCATTAAATAGGAATTGTTTTGAATTGCCATGATTGTTTGTTCTAATGGTTGTAAAATGATTATAAGATGAATGCCACATCATCTAGATCATTCCCAAGCAAAAGCCAAATAAAAAGAAATCAAATAGAATTAATAAATGGGAATGGTCACTTTTGCCATTTTAATCAACTAGGCCACTTTGAGTGTTCCTAGAACTCAAATTCAAACAGAAACAATCATAGATCTTTGCACCCCTTGCTAGTACAAGTAAAGAGGTACCAAGGCCCACTTTGAAATCTTACAAAAACATTCAAACAATAAATTTAAATGACATTTCAAAATGGAATCCATTTCATATGTCTAGATCCCACTTTTTCAAAAACCACTCAAATGACTTCAACTTGACAAACCCCAGCAACCAGAGATGCTCAAGTATAAGACCAACAACTCCACCAAAATTCATTTCAAAATTCAAAAGTTTGTTTCATGCGGCCATTGTGTCGAACAGGTGGCATGCACAAATTTTCTGCCTAACTAACACTATTTAGTGATCAATGCATTGTCGAGTAATTGACCCCATTTCACTCCCTCTGTCTCCCCTTGTTCTAACCAGGCCATAAACCAGCCACTCCCTAGTCCCTAGCCACAGTGCAGCGCCACCCTGACGCCATGATCGTCGGCTAACCGTGCCCAAGCCACAGGAGCACGCCCCTCTCTATCTCGCCATGTCTAGGAGGTAGGCGTGGTAGCACCGCCGCCCCCCCTGTCCGCTCTTCAAGCCCTGCAAGACCCTGGACCACCTCACCTCGCCCGCGCTCTCCACCTCTGTGCCATGCCGAGCACGCGCTAGTGCACCGCGCCCGACAAGGCATCACAGGCCGCCCCTCGACTACAGCCCCCGCGCACTGCTCTGCCTTGATCCCAGAACCCCGCCAGACACGCCCCTTCCCGCCGTGCGACCCACAGCTGCCATGAGCCGCGTCGAGCACCGCCTCTACCGCTCAGAGCGCAAGACGCTCCCGACCGTTAGCCACCACCCCTAGCGTCGCCATTAAGCCATAGCTGACCGCTAGGGAACCGCCCACCATCCGCCTACCCAGCCCATGATGATAGAGCCTTGTGTCGTCGTCACCGACGAGCTCGCCGTCGCCCTCTCGGTCCCCTCGACGAGCCTATATAAGGAGGCCACCCCCAGCCTCATTTGCCACACTCCCACACTCCCCTCTCACCACTAATCATTTCCCCTCTCTCGCCGGAGCCGCTCGAGCAGCCAGCCGCTGGAATTGCGCCGGAGTTAGCCATAGCAGAGGAGGAGAAGTCCCTGTCGATTTCGTCCACCCACGGAGCTGCCCCAACCTCTCCTGAGTCCGCCGTCGTCGCCTCAATCGATCGCCCCCATCACCGCACTCGCTGGAGCCCTAGTATGCCCCCACTGCACCCCCACCGAGCCTCTAGGGTTCCACCTCGTCGGTGACCTGTCCGTCGTCGACGATGAACGTGAGCCGTAGATCCTAGTTCTAATCCTGCGGTCGATGTTGGCCCGTACCACTTCGCGTTTAAAGAGTCACTAACAGGCGGGACCCCCTGTCAACTGTTCTCAGCGCCACGGAGTGAAACCGGGCTGGCCCATTAGTGTTCCCGCGCTGGCCCTGTAATTCAAATTTAGATTTTTCCTTTTTAACTAAACCTAGTTTTTGTCCACTAGTTTGAAAATCAATTCAGAAAGATCTATTGAACCAAATTGAGTGATTCCAATTTTGTTGGAAAGATAATTTAAATATCTATCCAAGCCCGTTGGATTTAAATCAATTGGAGTTAAAGATCATCTATAGCAAAAATAACAAGACAGAAGCTTTTTCACATTCAAACATTTTTATAAAATCAACCATAATAGCTTTTGAGTTGATTCCACCTCTCAAAAATCATATTTGAATATACCTATCTAAATATGTAATAATATTAAGGTTTGCATGCAGTGACTTTGGACTAGTACCAAAATAATGCTATATAGGCATTTCTAGTCACTTTAAATCATTAAATATTGAACTTAAACTTATTAAAATGTGATCCAACATTTAAATCACATTCCCATGCATTGGAATATGTGGTGATGACATGTGTCCACATGATCCCATATTTTAATTGGAGAATATTAAATCTTAGTTAATTTCAATGAGTAGAAATTACTTTTCTCAAATAAAATAAATGAAACTAGTTCATTAAACATTGTGATGTATGTGATGATAATAGATCATCAAATGTGTTCCTTAGTGTGCTAAATATATTGGTTAAGTATTGTTTGATGATTGTGTATTCCATATATATTTATAGACGATAGTACCGACCAAGTCTACGAGGAGTAGGAGTTCTACCCCGAGGAAGACGAGGAGAATTTCAACCACTGCACCAATCAAGGCAAGCTATTGTTAGCAAGCTAGAATTAAGCAAGATAACCTAAGAAATATGCATTAGGCATGCTTTGGTTATACTCTTTTGACTTATACCTACTCCAAGTTTTATTTATAAGCTTTACTTTCTTTTACTTTACCAAAGTTCTTTACTTGGTTTATAGATAGCATAAAGAGTATAAAACTTGACCTATCTAGTTAGAATTAGATGTCATTCTATGTCATGAGATTGATATTAGCACCCCACATTAGTGAACACTCTTAACTTAGTGATTAGAGCTAAACCAAAAACTTGATCACTTTAGATGGGAATACTTGGTGAAAATGACTTGTGAAAACCTTGGAATGATGAGTCATTCTATTGAGATGTTTTGACATGTGTTGAGAAACACAAATGGTTTATGATGATGAAAATGTTGAGGCATGAGCCTTAGCCCTTTTTATAAAAACTGATGGTTGGGTTCGGATGCGATACCATTCCAATTTTACCGTACAACCACAATACCTGAATTGGGTAAGGCTTAGCCGGAAGTTTATATGCATTAGTATTAGTTCCCTCGCGGGAGAGGTTTGAGCTGAGACTACCTCTCAATGTTGTCCACCTATGCAGTGCCCAGGATGGCAGATGGCCATGGCTGGGAGGCCAAGATCACAGGAGAGGTGCTTATACTAGGGTGTGTAAAGGAAAGGTTATATTTGATTATCTGTATACTAAGTATGATGATTCAGGGTTATCCTTGACAGATGTATTGAATTTTGTGGTGAAAGTGTACCACCTCTGCAGAGTGTCAAACTATTCGAATAGCCGCGTCAGGGGTTATGGACAGTTGGAGTGGCCATACTGTTCCATTGTCAAATGTTTTCAAAATGACTTATAAAATAAATTATGACATGACTTTACCACAACAGAGTTGTGACTATGATAGCTAAGTTCCCACTTAGGTGATTTAGAACTTTATTTTATCTTTTTTTGTTTCTGAACTCAGCTTAGGTTTTAAACTTAACTTTACAAATGAACTTAGAACTTAGCAATCCTATCTAGAACTACCTTACTTGTTAGTGATAGTTTGTGAGTACTTAAAGAATAATCATGGCTTTGTCCCTGGCTATTCCCATGGGCAGACTATGAGGAGGACTACCTTGAAGGAGGACAGCAGGACGGCTACGACAACTAGGATCATCTCCCATCGTCAGCATTGCATATGACATGAAGATGGAGCCCACCGCTACGCTATTTATTCCGCTACTTGTTTGTACTAAGACTGGATCATGAGATCCTTTATTTGTGTAAGATCTTATTATGGTTTGTAATGGATGATGTACTGTGATATCCAATTTGTTATGTCTCGCAAAAATGGTAATCCTGGGATTGCGATGTATGGCATAACAGGCATCTGTGATTAAAAATTCGGGTGTTGACACGATGGTGGCGGAACTCTACTCCTGCTATAAATCACTATAATGGCAATACACCGAGTTACATGGATCAATTCGTTATGCGAGGTGTTATGAATCATATGCTCTAAAGGATCTCATAAGCCCAGCTTATAAAGGCACCAGAACCTAGAGTTACAGGGAAAGGACCTTGCTAGACAGGTTACAGAGTCCTACACTAATACTAACTAGTCTTCGTGTCTTGTACTCCAAGACTCCGAGTAGGTCGGTGACTGCATCGTAGCCTTTTTTGATTCGATATGGGCCTCCCTTCTGGATCCGTCTAACTGGGCCGCCCAGCAGGCCATGGACTGTGCTACCAACTGTGAGTCACCCGGATTATCCGGATTAGAGACATGCAATGGTGATACCTATTTAGCATGCATATCCTAACAGGGAATACCTTTTTTCTAGTTTGTAACTCGCTTGGTAAACATCGATATTGTTTTTTTTTTGAGAAACACAGTAAGTAGACGCTCACAACATGTACATGCACCCACCTCCGATGAACGCATACACGCACACCCTACCCCTATGAGCACCTCCGAGAGACTGAGCCGGTGGAGCGGGTTCTGAGATTAGCGAAGTCACCACGGACGCCTCGCTGTTGACGGGAACATCGTCTCCCACTAAAAAAATATTCGGCCTTTTATGTTACAAACAGTATTAAACATGGGGTTTGAACTCTGGTGGGCTGGGTACAACCACTCTCCTAGTCACTCAACCAAGTTGGTTTGCAAACATCGATATTGTTTGTTCATCTTATTAATTGTTTTTTGAGAAAAATCATCTATAATAAATAAGGCTTGTGTGTATCAGTTGATACAGCGGCCATGGTTTAACTCCCCATTTCATAAAGAAAATTCGATTGATGAATACTGTCAAAAAAATCCGGTTGATGAAAAAAAAAATCAACTGCTGTAATACTGCGGTTACAGACATTTCTACCAGGCTATTACTTCTTATGTGGGCCGGCTGATCTGTTGGAAAAGCGGGCCGTAAGTGTGGGACCCAACTATAGGAGGGTAATAGACGGGCTTCCCATCCTACAAAACAGAAGGGCCTTTTCTAATTGTTCCGCTTCCTCGGCCACAACCACGGTGATCCGTCCCGCGGCGGCAGCAATGGCGCTCTCCTCCTCCCGTCCGCACCTCCTCATGCGTCCCTTCCTCCGTGGCTTCCACGCCTCAGCGCAGGCTCTGGCGAGGGTTGAGCCGCACGATTTCTCAAAGCCGAGCGAGTACCTCGGGAGCTGGGAGCCCTCGGCGGCGGGGGACCCCCGGGAGGCGTGGGCGCGACTGGATCGGCTGCGCAAGGGGTACGCGCGCGACGTGCGGGATCTGCGGCGGCAGTACGCGTACGAGGTGCAGTTACTGGAGACAGAGCGTCAGCGCAAGGCGGAGACCCGCGCCGAGGCCGCCCGCATCGCCAACGAGGAGCGCAAGGCTGCCAAGGCCGCCGCCGCGCAAACGCGGGCAGCCGAACGACGCGCGTTCGAGCTCGATTTCCGCCAGGCCCTTGTAATGATCCTTCACTCTTTCCTGTTCATCGCTCTTCTCTCATTGTTCACCCTTGTACATAACTCGTTTTTGGAATTGCCTGCCTCGTCCGTTTGGCCGTTGAAGCATTCTGTATATCATATTCGAAGATGTAGGTGGTTATCTGTTTGTATAACTGCCGACTCTTCTAATATCTTTTTTCCAGTTCAGGATCATGCATACAAACATTCATCAAAAATATGTTTGTACTGGAATAATGATATTTAACTGTACAAATATGTGTAGTTTATATGAGATTGTTTATTACAGATGAAAGAAAGAGCCCAGAAGCTAGAGAGCTGGAGGGAGAAGGAGAAGCTGAAAACGCAGAAGAAAGAGGAATGCCGGGAGCTCTTGCGCAAGCAGAGCTCTATGTGGGTTTCTGAGGATAAACTGGAAAACAAAGTTCTTCAGGCTATCCTGCATACCACACCTCTCTGAGGTTGATCCATTAGGTCAGTTGAACTTCTGTTGCTCTCTTTTTCTTAATTCATTCTAAAATTAGTGAGTCATTCGTATTTTTCTGACACCTAAAATGTTGATACTCACTAAAATTGCTGCCTATTCTCACAGTGTTAATCAAGACATGTTATCGATAACAAATGCTAATTTTTGGACTGTTTATAAATTTATACTGCAAAAGTATTTGCTCTTGATGTAAAAAAAACTGAACCAACAGGCACATAAGCCACTAGCCAACAGAGTGCCACTTAGTTGTCTCTGGTCTGGATGTAATTGCAGATGTCTTAAACACAAAGTTATATATAAATCGGCTATCTGGTGGAGATCAGGTTAGACAGTGTTTGTGTTTTGTTCTTACTGAGCTTATTTTGGAGGAATGGGAACATTGTAACTGACAAATAAAAGGGGCTGCAATATTGCTCCAAGTGTTGTACAGTTTTGCATTGTGTGTATCGAAAGCAAGAGAATGATTTCCTTAAATTAAAGGCATACGTATTTGAGGTAGCGTGGCAGTATGTAGTGTTGTTGTCAAGTCCGCAAGTTCACGGTAGTTGTGATGTATTCTCTACGTTCCAAAATATAAGATGTTTTAGCTTTTGTGAAACAAATTATCTAGACACCTTTTAGTGCGTAAGTTCACTCTGAATCTACACACTAAAGATGTCTAGATACATTGGTTTCACAAAAACTAAAACATCTTATATTATGGAGCGGAGGGAGTAACTTAAATCCTGTGTACCATAGCCTGAGCACAACTTATGGGGTTCAGAAGACCAAAAATTCAAAAGTAATGCATTTTTTGATGGCACTACTTGGTACAATAAAGGACCGTGCATTTCTGTATGGATGCATAACTCGCTCTATTGATCTTTGTACAAAGACCTGCAACCAGATTTTAGAAGTAAAATGCGTTAGCTATGGACAGACTAACAGACGCACCTATTCGGTAGAGCATGAGCCAGACTGAATATTCACTCTAACATCTTATTGCATCCTTAAGTCAGAAGTCACTGACAGTTCAATCACAAGTTGGGCGCTATTTACTGCTGGTAGCTCAGGTACTTCATCTTTTAATCGCATTTGTAAACAAAAGGACGAACTACCTCAAACCGTGGGAAAGTAGCAAATTCAGTATTTGATCATGTGTGATACCAGTCATGCTTTGTGAAAGACATCTCTGTAAATGGATCGTAGTACGTAGTATGAGATTACAAGAGAGTGGAGATGCTCTTGGTTCCAAGATTTAGCAGTTTCTTCTTTAATCGTCTTGAAGCACATTCGAAATCATTTTTAAGGCTCATAGCCTTGAGACTTGCAAAGCCAGACTGAAGACTAGAATGCATTTTGGTGCAGAATACGGAACACAAGAAAATTACATAGCCACACTCTGTTGAATATATTTCACATGCCGGTGCTTGCATTCCCTGGGCATGGCGCTGTTTCTCATTTGTTGTAATCACACCCTATGAACATGTTTCAAGTCGAGTAAAAGTCATGATCATTTGGACACTGCTACCATTAGGCTCTCTGATACAGCTACGACAAGTTCTCTTAGCTGTATTTTAGCTGGAGTAGTGAGTAAGACGAATGCCCAAACATCAGGTAATCCGCTGTAAAGTTTTGCAGTCTTGTTAGGTACAGCCTGAGAGGGATTAGCACAAACAGGCCTCTCCTCATGACACTCTCCTCTTTCGTGGTCTTTAGCGGCTCAAGATGCTGCTTCCATATGTTTGTTTGAGGTCAACTGTGGTCAAATTCCTCCAGACCCTAATTTGATTTTCCGTGGTGCAGGAAACTAAGACCGTATCTTGGAAAAGGCGGAATGGAGCACGAACAGATGAAGGCTTCTTTGCAATTCACTCTTAGAACTGTACTGCAGTTGTCTAAACAATAATTGGTCAAGTTTGAACACTCAGCTGTAAAGTCTCGTGTTGATTTGTTAAGACTGGGTGAACATCAAGCTGAAATTTGGTTTTCAGACTTCATTTCACCAGATTTCATCCCTCATTTGTTTTGGTTCTGCCTAGTTCAAAAACCAGTAATCGGTTATGAATGCATTTAGCTACCTTATACAAAGTAGTAGTCCATAATGGACAAACTGCTGCTCGCCTAATCGTCTATTTTTTTTCTTTCCTTTTTGCTCATTTCCTCTGCACGAGCATTTCCAAGGATTTGGATGACAGAGTACTAATAGTCGGCGCTAGCTCAAACAGTGTCTTGTGACTTTGTCCTATTTGGGCCCCTGCAGCTAATTACAGGAGGAGGGCGATCGTGATCTCAGGGATTGTCTGGAAAGAAGAGTCAGGGCATGCATTGTAATTTGCAAAGCAATGAAGACAAAAGCGCCGCATGATGCCTCCAAACCTTTTCCTGTCACGCGAGCCAAGAGGACAATGATTTTAGCCAATGCTCTGTCTTCACAAGGTATGATCGTATACGAACTCCATCATTTGCAATCCACTGACCGGAGCACGTCAAAATCCCTTTCTAACGCCAACATTGACGGTTCCTGGAACCAGAATGTTCAGTCCCTCTTCGGGACCCGAGAATTGTTTCCCACTGTTTAAACTCACTGGAGCATTTTTTTTTTCCGTCGGAGAATTTGTTAGGTCGCAGGTAACGGGTCTGTGACCCAACCGTTTTGGTCTTTTTGGGTCAGCCCGATGGCAGAGAATGGAGCCATGCCCTTCCCTGGTCTGTTTGTGGTGGGGTGCACCCAGCGGGTCGACGCATTTTCCTATTCCCCTGGCGACATGGACGGTGTTGTGAATTTAATGCCGGCACGTCTCGTCGGCAAGCACCCTGCCGACTTCCTGCTTGGCCGCTTAGTTCCGGCATGCGGCCTCTTGTTTCCTGCCCTAGCCGTGGGCTATAAGAAGAATAGTGTGGCTGGATGGACAGATAAACCCTAGCTAGCCACCATCCATGCTTCGCCGCAAGATCACTACCTGGGCTAGGATCATCCAGAGGACGTCGAGGCACTAAGGTCGCCCTGAGGGAGTAGTTGGAGGCGGCAGAAATCGTCGAGTACGTGGAGGTGGAGGAACGTGAGGGTGCATTTGGGTCATACCGCAAGGGGATAGGGCTGCAGCGACGCGTGAGGCGGATGCCACACTCGAGGTGGTGGCACTGGTGGGCGCGAGCGAGGCGACGGAGGCGGAGTTGTATGAGGACGTTATCGGTGGACTTTGACAACGAGCTCGACGTGCCAGCGGTGAGCGACGAGCAATGGGATATGCTCGCGTCCTTCCAAACTGCCCACTGCGACGTGTCTGGCTGCTAGCTCATGGCCGTCGAGCGGCAGGCCCTACAAACATCCTTGTTGAGAGGTCAACCGCGGTGGCCAGATGCGTCGTGCCAATCCTTGGTGGAGGTGCACGACCAGGCACATGGGGCGGTAGTGGAGGCGAGGTGGAGCTTGTATGAGGACGTGGACACGTAGAAATAGGAGATTGAGATGTTTACCTTGGCGAGATGAGATGTAGGATGGAGGCGGTCATCACACGTCGGATGGAGGAGGTGGAGGTGGGAAGAGACCGCTAGACAGCCAGAGCCTGGCATTGTCGTACTGAGAGGACCGACGTCAGTCAGAGTTGGTGGGGGCGACAATCGCGTCGTTGCGCTGGGCCATAGGGAAGACGTGCCTCGACGAGGCCGAGGCCTTGGGCCACACCGGGGCCGAGAGCAGCGAGGATTAGACACCGTCGTTGTTGGCGGGGTGGTGAGAAGTAGACACCGCTGTCGTAGTTTAGTTTAGCTTTAATCTACATAACGGTTATCTTCATGAAGTGATAAAAATATCTCATTAGACTTTGTCACTTACATGCGGGCCCAACACTGCCACTGCAATTTCAACCTAAAGGCCGGAAATGCGTTGGTCCGTGCCCTCAGTGTCCGTCTGGGTCGCGACAGTGGGAAGTATTTTGTATGTCCTCTTGTCATCACAGACCGAAACGGGCAGCCTCGATCCTTTGTAGTCGGAGATGCCCTTAGGGTCGATCTTTCATAGCCTCTCCAACGGCGTGACCCATTTAGGACACTCAAACGGGCTGATTCAATCTGTTTGTGTTGGTCCCTGGACAGGAAATGGGTCGCGGTCCGACGCATCTGGCCGGTGCGTCCAGCGGCACAACCCATTCGGTCCTCGATGGCCATTTTGGCTTACATATTTCAACAACATATTACAACAAAATATGAGCAATAGATAAAATAAAGGTAGTTCATAAATATAAATAGTACACAACCACATAGTTTCTCACAAGAAATCAAACATAATTTGCAAAGCATCTCAACATCTTCTAGTTGAATCTGTGTAATCCAAGCCTTCTAGGACATCATCCACCTGCAACTGCTTTGTCTCTTGCAGCTCTTTCATAACAATTGACTTTATGTTTGGAGGTTAACCCATACATCCATCACTCTCCTCCCAAAGAAAATATATGCCAACACCATCGAGGATTTCAGGCCAATCAGTATCATCTCGAGATTCATAAAAATCATTTCAAAGAAGAGGAACAAACATCGAACAACAATCATTCACTTATTGGCATTGATGCTCTAGCATAGGTGGACTTTACTAAGCCTCGTTCCCATTTCTCTAGATTTGCCATCAAAAGCATGGTTAATTTTGCTTCTAGCTGCAACGAAGCCTCTTTTTTCATCACTTATAAAAACTTGGTTGCACAAACATTGGTATCATGATTAAAAGCAGCATCAACGTCCAGTTTGAACATACCTCCCAAAGGTCGACTCCACTTCACCATTTCTTCTCGCTAAACGGATTATATTTATCGAGAAATGCAAATGATATGGAGATGATCCTCATTATCCATTTTGACTAATTGTATTATTTCCTTGTGTATTCCTATATGAGGTTTTTGTACATGTGACTTTAGAAACAAACTAGAGGATTATGACTAGTGATGTTGGTTTTCCGTATGAGCCCACATATGCTCAATTAAATCCTGGTCATGAAGGCCCTGATCACAAATCGTATGATGCATATGCAAGAACTCTTCCCAAGATGTTGCGCCTCGGGCTATGGCTTAACCAATGTGCCCTCAAATTGCTAGCCTCAGTCATAGATGTTGTAATCATGCTCGTCCTCAACAGATCATGTTGTGTATAATCACATAAGTCGTAATAACGCCCCCACATACTCTCGGTGCTCCAGGTTCTAGCAGTGTGACAAACAATACCCCACCAAGATTGGAGCACACCAAATACCCGCTACACATCTTTCCTGCAAGTCTCTTGTTTTTTCACGAACCTCTTACATTTCTCTTATTTAGGGTTGCGGATTGTCTTGACAAATGTTGACCAGGAAGGATGTACGTCATCAGTTAGATAATACCCCTTGTCGTAAGGATTTCCATTAATCTCATAGGTAACCTTAGGAGCACTGTCTTCTACAAGCCTTGAGAATACAGGTGAGCACTGAAGCACAACCTCTAGAATGACCGTGCACCCATCCACATGCTCTTTAAACTGCCATTTCTAACCAAAAGGATAGTTCTTCTACTCCCAATGCATGCATTTGATGCCACCCAACATGCTAAGGAAACCCCCTCTTCTCGCTGATGGACAAAAGGCGAGCACTGTCTTTGGTGTTTGACTCTCTCAGGTAAACTTTTCCAAACAATGCAACAACTAATGTGCAAAACTTATACATGGATTCAAGGCATGTGTACTCGCTCATGCACATGTACTCATCTACTCATCAACAAGATCACATGCTACCCCATATGCAAGCATGCAGATGACCGTAGAACATTTTTGGTATGATACGAAGCCAATCTTACCGGTATCATCGACCTTGGCCTCTAAGTAGTCATCATAATCTCTCACGCCACCGAGAATATCTAGGAACAACCTTCTAGACATCTGCTAGCGGCGATGGAATTTCTTCTCATCGAACACCGGATTAGTTTGGTGGAAGTAGTCCTTGTAAAGGTGCTCGTGGCCACCATCTCGATCACGATCCATGTTGGGCTTGCACGTCTTCGACTAGCATCCCCTATGCACCAACATCAGGTAGTGGTCATGCATCATGCTTGCAGAGGCCCACAAAATGTTGGTGTCATCGTTAGACTTGTCGTTCGACGATGATTCGATGACATTCTTGTAGAAAAACTCGATTGCCCTAATGTCCATCTATACACGCAGAAGCCGGTGATCAGTTCATGGTCGCAATGTCAATGTCCATGCCTATGATGCATGTGATGTGCAAGAAAAATGGGCGACGAACGTACCTCAAATGCGTCAGGCAATTGGACGAACAAGTCCTAGGCGCACGGGCTAGCGATGGGTTTGAGCGTGTAGCCTGCGAAGTATAGGCGTCGCGACAGGTCTTGGGATGAAGCCACAGAATCCAGTCACCTCCGGCAAGGCATGCAGGCTACAACGGTGCTCGCAATGAGGGAACACACGCGGTGATAGCCGAGGACGGCAACAGCTAGTGAGCTCTATAAACGTCGGCTAGCTGGTCCAAGATGGCGGCAAGAGATAGTGGCTTCTGGCCAGTAGGCTGCACTCAAAAGTACCGAGGGCAACATCGACACACAACACAGAGAGCGACACAGACTGGGGTGGCGGTGGAGATGGCGGGCGAGGGTTTGGGTTAGAGAGTGGCTCGTGTGTGTGCCTTGTGTGCCACTAACGGGAGGGCCCGGGTGGACAGGGGGAAGCGGGAGGACGCACGTGATGTCCGGCAGACGCATCCGCAACACAAATTGGTGGGCGAATGGATCAGTCCTCGCGAGTCGGTCCGTTTGAGTCGCGTCGCTCGACCATCGTCCCCCTGTCCGCCTGTTCGTGTGGACCAGATCAGACCGGCCTGGACCCATATAAGGAAAACTTCAACATTTTTATCGGCATAGAATAGAAGTAGTAACTGGTGATACTAAGGAGGAGGCGATCGAAAGGCGGCACCTAAAACCCATCTAGGGTTTCGTCCTTATCGCCAACCACATCACCGGTTCGCTCCGACTCCGGTGGCCTTGAGGTCTTTTAGGTGTGGCGGACCATGGCCCTCGCCGACAGGAAGTTTTCTGTTCTTTGTTTAGCTAGTGAATAAGGTCCTCCCTGCTCTATTCTCGTTGCATCTAGTGCCGAAAGAGGACGCGTGGAGTCGTGTGTCAGGCTGATCCTCCGAGATCCTGTCGTTTTCGTTTTTGTTGGTGTGTTTTCAGGCCAGTCTCTTCCGATCTACGATTCTCATCAATGACGATGGCTGCTGATCTGGTGCGCTGGTCATTAGTGACCTTAGTTCAACGATTTCTCGTCTGTCTGTTACAAACATGAAAACGTGACTTAATTGGTCTTAGTTAGTCTTCGGGGCGGAGTGGAAGAAGGGCGGAGACTCTCGAACGAGGAAAATCTTTCCCTTCGAAAGAATTGACCGAGGAGCCGTATGAGGTGAAAATCTCGTGTACCGTTCTGTAAAGGGACAGTAAGGATGACTTATCTGTCGACTTTTCCACTATCAACCCCAAAAAAACCAACTCTGCCTTACGTGAAGTTGCCCGAATACGATTAACCTCTAGATTTGAAATCACTGCTTATATACCTGATATTGGCCATAATTTAAGCTCTACTACCGTAAATTTTGCTCGGCTGGTGACGAAGGGGCAAGGACGACGACGCTCCTTGAGCTCACGCTACTGTTCGTGGTGACCTTAGTTCAACGACTTAGTCGTTGTTTGTTACGTGGTCCGTTAGCTGGTCTAAAAACCTACTCCTTTTGGGAATGTTTCTACTGTTTAATGATTTTTAATAGATATGTGGAATTTAAAAGAAAAAACTAGTGCAAGGACTGTTTGCGTGGAATTCTGACTGCGTTACAAACGGCTTTCCGCTTTGACTTTGTCCCCTGTAGGACGAAGGCCCAGGGACATGGCCGGCCTGTGTGCTAGTAGGGCGCAATACTCCAGAGGGGCCAACGGGCAGACAAGAACAGAGCGAAAGCGAAAAGCAGAAGCATCCAGTACTGACACTGCCTTCACTGACGGTCACGGCTCATGACCAATCCACATCACTACCCCCTCCTCCCTCCGTTCAAACTTCAAACACCAGTCCAGTTCACTGAGAAAAAAAAAGCACCAGCCCAGTTCGAAAATCAAAAGCCGCACCGGTGAAAGCACGGCATGGTGCTTGTCCCAATGCAGATTGATGGAGCAGCAGAGATCATGGCTTTGGACCTTTGGTTCGTTGTGTGAGTGATGATTCTCTTTCCCACCGTTCCGATCTACTAGCTCAAGTAAAGAATCACCGTTGCATCGTCACAAGCGAGCTCCGGGACAATGGCTCTCCGGTTCTTGGTGGTCATTGGGTTCTTGTCTGCGGTGGCGGCGGCGGCGGCAGCGGTGCCGCGGCCGGAGCCGGAGGTGAAGCCAAGCGACACCGACGCACTGGCCATGTTCCGCCACGCCGCCGACGCGCACGGCATCCTCGCCGGCAACTGGAGCACGCCCGACGCCTGCGCCGGCCGCTGGACCGGGGTGGGGTGCTCGTCCGACGGCCGACGGGTCACCTCCCTCTCCCTCGCGTCCCTCGACCTGCGGGGCTCCCTCGACCCGCTCTCCCACCTCGGCGAGCTCCGCGCGCTCGACCTCCGCGGGAACCGCCTCAACGGCACCCTCGATGCGCTCCTTCTCGGCGTCCCCAACCTCAAGATCCTCTACCTTTCTCGCAACGACCTCTCCGGCACCGTCCCGGACGCCCTCGCGCGGCTCCCCGGCCTCGTACGTCTTGATCTCGCCGACAACAGTCTGCGCGGGCCCATCCCGCCCGCCGCGCTCGCCAACCTCACCGGCCTCCTCACGCTCAGGCTCCAAGACAACCTCCTCACGGGCCTGCTCCCTGACGTCGCCACCATCCTGCCCCGCCTTGCGGACTTCAACGCCTCGAACAACCAGCTCTCCGGCAGGGTGCCCGACGCCGTGCGCGCTAAGTTCGGTCTCGCCTCGTTCGCCGGCAACGCTGGCCTCTGCGGGTCTGTGCCGCCGCTGCCGTCCTGTTCCTTCCTGCCGCGCGAGCCTGCCACGACGTCGCCTTCCGCCCCTGCCTCGTCCTCGCAGTCCGTGGTGCCGTCCAATCCGGCTGCCTCCTCCTCCTCGTCTTCCGTTGCTTCGTCCTCACCGGCATTGGCCACACCAGAGGCAGGAACTGGCAAGGGGGGCCTGAGCACCGGCGCCATTGCCGGCATAGCCGTCGGCAATGGTCTCTTCTTGTTCGCCCTGCTTTCACTTCTAGTTGCGTATTGCTGCTGCAGCACCGGCGGTGGCAGCGAGACAGCCAAGAAGAGGAAAAGAGGCGGCCGAGTCGGCCTGGAGGACGGAGACGGCGGGATTTTCGGCCACGGCAAGGGGATGCAGCCAGCTCGCCCAGGTAGCGCGGGCAGGGGCAGCGACGGCGGTGACAGCGACGGTGCACGCAGCAAGCTGGTGTTTTTCGGAGTGGACGGCGAAGGCGGCGGCCACGACGACGCTGACGACGACGGGGGTAGCGACAGCAGCGCCGGTCGGAGGGCGAGTGGTGGCTGGACATCGCAGCAGCAGGGGAGGAGGAGCAAGTTCCAGCTGGAGGAGCTGCTTCGCGCGTCGGCGGAGATGGTCGGCCGTGGCAGCCTCGGGACCGTCTACCGCGCGGCGCTGGGCGACGGCCGCATGGTCGCCGTGAAGCGGCTGCGCGACGCCAACCCCTGCGCCCGCGATGAGTTTCACCGGTACATGGACCTCATCGGCCGCCTTCGCCACCCGAATCTCGTCCCCCTCAGGGCATTCTACTACGCCAAGCAGGAGAAGCTCCTCATCTACGACTACCTCCCAAACGGCAACCTCCATGATCGCCTCCACGGTAACCTTTCCCGCTCAATCACCAACGTTTTCTTGCTCTGTTCTCCCGAATTAAATCTGACGCACGATGTTCTTGCCATGGTCTGGTGAACGACGCAATGCAGGACACCAGATGTCGGGAGAGACGGCGCTGGACTGGACGACGAGGGTGACGCTGCTGCTCGGCGCGGCGCGCGGGCTGGCGTGCATCCATCGGGAGTACCTCGACTCTGCCATACCCCACGGTAACGTCAAGTCCACCAATGTCCTGCTCGACAAGAACGGCGGCGCCTGCGTCGCGGACTTCGGCCTGGCGCTGCTGCTCAGCCCGGCGCACGCCATCGCCCGCCTCGGCGGGTACATCGCGCCGGAGCAGGCGGGTGATCACAAGCGCCTCTCGCAGGAGGCGGACGTGTACAGCTTCGGCGTGCTTGTCCTGGAGGCACTGACAGGGAAGGTGCCGGCGCAGCACCTGCAGCCGCTGCCGGATGCCGGCGGCGGCCACGCGCAGAGGAAAGACAGGCAGGCGGCGGTGAGCCTTCCCGAGTGGGTGCGGTCAGTGGTGCGGGAGGAGTGGACGGCGGAGGTGTTCGACGTGGAGCTGCTCCGCTACAAGAACATCGAGGAGGAGATGGTGGCGGTGCTGCACATCGCGCTGGCGTGCGTGGCCCAGCTACCGGAGCAGAGGCCCTCCATGGCTGATGTGGTGAAGATGATCGAGAGCGTGCCCGTGGATCAGTCGCCGCTCCCGGAAGAGGACATCTCGATGTCGCCCTCCATCGGCATCACCACGGACGATGGTCTCAGCTACTAGTTCTAGTTCAGCATCTGTTTTCCTCTTTCATAGCTAGCTAGTAGTACTGAATCAGCTAAGTACCTGTGCTTAACGATATCTTGGTTGATATGCACTTCCCTTAATTGCCATATCGCGTTGATAACTCTATGATTTTTCTACGAAGTACATCAAAATCCTCCACACACGTGAAGGGGAAATAAAGTCTGAAAATTTGGTGGGGGAGAAAGATAGGAGGCTAATTTTTTTTAAATAATATGGTTTTTTTTAATCATTTTCACGAATATTACGCAGATTAAGGAATTTACGGAAGTATTGCACCGTTGTTTTTTCAAAAAACGACACGGGCTTGTCTTTTTTTGAGAACACGACACAGTCGCGCCGTCTTTTTAGGCACCGGAAGCAGCGCCTGGGACCCACCCTGTCGGCCTGCAGCGCGACAGACGCTCCGGCCGTCGCAAAAGACGACCCAGCCGCGCGTCGTTGTCTGATGGAACGACGAGCCTGCGTCGTTGTCTAGTGGAACGACGTGTCAGCTTCGTTTTTCGGTTGGACGACCTGCCACGTCGTTTAACGGTAGCACGACGAGCTCGCCCACAAAACACGCTGGCCTTTAGCCTAGCCCAGCGCCTCACAAGACGCCTCCTTCTTCCTCTCTGCTGCCTCCCAGCCAGCCCCTGCTAGCTCTTCTCCCCTGCTGCTTCTTCTCCCATGGAGCTGCTCCCATTTGCTGCCACACTTTGCTCCGTTTTACACTAAATTTGCTGCTGAAGTTAGTAGATTCCCGATCTACTTGTGGGATAGTCTGGTGTAGCGATTTGAGACGTTTTTGTGGAGGATTTTCTTGGAGTTCTTGAGGTGCAATGGCTATGGTGGAGTCTGGGACGGGGTCTTGAGGCAGCTGCACGGTGGAGTCTCGGGCTGGGGCTTGAGGCAGCTGCACGGTTGAGTGGAGGCAGCTGCACGGCAGGATTTCACACGCTTCAAGGGTAAACTCTAATTTCTTGCTAACTACAGTCATCTGTGTTTGTTTATCTTCTCGGTAGTTCTGGATGTTGTATGTTAGCACTCCGCGATGAACTGCTAGATTATAAGTATATTTGTGGGCTATGCCAGATTATTCAGCTATATGATTATAATTATATTTGCGGGCTATGCAAGATTATTCGGCTATAGAAATATTAGTATATTTTTTTGCTAAAATCTGCCACTGTACGGTCATTTGACAAATTGTGGTATTTTTTTAGGCCTGAAGTTATGTCCAGTAATGTAGTGTTTAGATTCTACTATGGTGACGGTGTCGTCAAAACAAACCAGTATGAAGTTGATTTGAGCGATTTCAATTGTATTGATGAAGTGCTCCAGGATCCTGAAACCATCCCTATTATTGAGTTGAAAGATTGGTTATGTGCTCGTTTAGGGCTTCCTCCCACCCATACTGTCGGTGTGCATGTATTATGGACAAAGTCAAGGACTAAACCTGATTTTTATTCGAGACCGATAGAAGAGCAAGCTAAATGGGTCAAATGGGTGAAATCCTGTCTGCATAGGGTAGTTAACCCTAGTGTCTTAGTGCTTCCTGTGGCGAAAGAGCCTGTTTATGATCAGGGCCAGAGTAGTCAGACACACCATGTTGGTGGTGGTTATTATCATGAGCAGAGCAGTCAAGCCGAAGATGGAGGTGGTGGTGGCTACTATAATGACCAGAGCAGTCAAGGCCAAGATGGCGGTGGTTATTATGAACCTGGGCAGAGTAGTTATGCACACACCGATAGAGTTAGTTATGAACCTGGTCAGAGTAGTTTTGCACACACTGGACATGAATCAGCTGAAGGTAGTCAAGGGACAGGAGAAGATATTTTCAGTGGTGAGGTCGATGAGGACGAGATACACGACGGTTGGTTGCAAGATCAGATGGAAGCCGAAGATTTAGAAGGGTACAGTGATAGCTCTTATGATTCCGCTGAGTCTGATCAGGAGGACCAACCTATTCCGGCATCATGGAATCAAGACCACACAACAGCAATGAATGTGAACGATGGGCACGATTCCTCGTGGCACTATCACGCCAACAACATCTCCATTGGTGCATTATATCCTAGCAAGAGGCATCTACAGGAAGCAATCGTTGAGTGGGCATTGTCCATGCAGCGGGTTTTCAAAACAAAGGTGTCATCCCAGCAATATTTGACTTTGGTTTGCGAGGTAGCTAGGTGTCCTGCCAGGGTCCATGCCCATGTTCCTCGATATGACACCAACTAGAAGGTTAGCGATGTTGTGCAACACACATGTCAACTTGGCAATGTCCTGCAAGACCATCGTAATCTCACGTCAACCCTCCTGGCTAGACTGTTATACACTGAGATAGTGGAGACCAAAGCCATGGTGGTGAAAGCTATCATCCACAAAGTTCTTTGTCGATTTCGCTACAATATATCTTACGGAAAGGCTTGGAGGACTAAGAGGGCACCGGAGACAAGATTTGGTTCGTTTGAGATGGATACGATCAGTTGTTGTTCAGATGTCGCAGACATCGCAGTTAGGAATCGAGCACATACCTCGACATCCAACACTTAACATTGCCTCAAGAACCCAATTTGAGAGTGCTGCATCGATTGTTCTTCTCATTTGCTATATGCATAGAAGCTTTCACTCACTGTCGACCAGTCATTTGTGTAGATGGAACATTTCTCACTGGCAAGTACAGGGGCCAGATCTTGACTGCTATAGGTCAAGACGGGAACAATCAAGTTGTTCCACTTGCATTTGCTTTCGTGGAGAGCGAGAACACCGAGAGTTGGGTATGGTTTTTCAGGCAGCTGAAGATAGCAGTTGTGAGGGATGTACCGAATGTATGCGTCCTACATGACAGGCATCCGGGTATACTCAGCGCGATAAGGAAGCTGACTCAGCCTGCTCCAGATGAACCAACTCCATGGCTAGACATGCAGAGTCGTTGGTGCATGCGGCATCTAGGGGCAAACTTTTTCTCACAGTTCAGGAACAAGGCCCTTATGAACCTATTCAAGAAGCTTTGCAAGCAGAACCAGGAGTGGAAGTATATCAAGTGTCGGGCCTATCTAGATGAATTCACAAAAAACATGTTAGGCAGAGGAGAGCAGCTAGAGCAGCTCATGTGGCCGTGGTAGCGGTACCGCAGACGATGAGCTGGAGCAGCACCACCCGAGGAAGAACCAATTGCTCTTTGCGATTTGCCGGGATTTGACCAACCCGGTACTAGGAGGAGGCCTGGCAGACGGATTAAGAATTTTCAGGAATGGATAGAGCACGAGCCTGTGGAGAGGTGGTCTCTGTTGCACGACACTCATGGTGCTAGGTTTGGCGTCATGACTACAAATCTTGCCGAAACTTACAACTTCGTCTTGAGAGGAAGCAGGGCTCTGCCATTAACAGCTATTGTGGAGTGTATTTTCACCGGAACATTGAAGTACTTCAGAGGACTCGACTTGCTCAGATTCATATCATGAACAACCCAAATACGAGGTCTTTCAAAGATAATGGATTACATGAATGCCAAAATGGAAAAGGCTCGGTCTATGCAAGTCGTCGCCATCGGTAATCAAGAACGAAGATTTGAGGTTCGCCTCCCTTCCAACAGGATCGGATCTGGAGAAGAGGTAAAGACACAAGAGGTGAGGATAGGCAATGAGGCTTGGCCGACGTGTGAGTGTACCTGCAACAAACCCAAGCTGCTACATCTGCCTTGCTCTCATGTACTTGCTGCGTGCGGGCGGTTAGGTATGGATGCGAGATCGTTTGTGTCTCCTTATTTTCTTAAGGAGTCGGTGATCAATACATGGACTGGCGAGATGATGGGATATAGAGCATGGGGCAATTTTAACAAAGTAAACCCCGGTGAAAGGATTTACATCCCAGTTCCTAAACTAATGCGGATAGGCAGAGGAAGGCGACAATGTGTTCGGATCCGTAATGATATGGATGAATCTGAAGCCGGAGGCCCTACTAGACAATGTTTTCTATGTAATCATTTTGGTCATAGAGACACCAATTGCCATATCTTCGGGACTGGAGGAGCGGCTCCTCGTGGGCGTGGCAGACGTGCCAGGCGAGGAACAAGAGGCAGAGGAAGAAACTAGTTTTAAATTTGTAATTCGTATGGAACTAGGTTTTGAATTTGTAATTCGTATGGAACCATGTTTTAAATTTGTAATTCGTATGGAACTATGTTGTAAGTTTGTAATTCGTATGGAACTATGTTTTGAATTTGTAATTCGTATGGAACCATGTTTTAAATTTGTAATTCGTATGGAACTATGTTGTAAATTTGTAATTCGTATGGAACTATGTTTTGAATTTGTAATTCGTATGGAACCATGTTTTAAATTTGTAATTCGTATGGAACTATGTGTTAAATTTGTAATTCTTATGGAACCATGTTTTGAATTTGTAATTCTTATGAAACCATATTCTAAATTATGCAGATGGCGGGATCTTTGCTTAATGCTGATATTGATAGAAAGCACCGGTCAACTTTATTGGATGCGGAACCAGGGAGCTTAAAGCATCTTATCACTCGCACTCCCATGTCTAACTGGATGATACACCCTTATTGGCTGTAGAGGTATGAGACATTTATTCCTAATTTGTATGGAACTATGTTATAAATATTTGAGGGCCATAGTAAACAAATTGTAATTCTATCTCGGTATGCAGGTTGAAGTGGGCCGGGCTACTACCATTTGTGCGTCTGGTTGAGGCCACTCATACGCAGGAGATAGAAGGACGACACCATGGATTCTAGACCACGCGCATGGGCTACGACGGGTCGTTGCTCACCTGCTTAGTGGATCGATGGAGGCCCGAGACTCACACTTTCCACTTTCGGTGGGGGGAGATGGCTCCTACACTACAAGATGTCTCGTACTTCTTTGGGCCGTTGGCTGGAGTGCCAATAGGCCCGGTGGATGCACCGGAGAATTGGGCCCAAGAAATGGCCCAACGATTCTATGGCATTCGTGAAGGAGCTCCGGAGTTCACGTATGAAAATCATGGGCCCAAATTTGATTGGTTGCAGAACTATCAGGTTCGTTTGTTACTAAGTATCTTCGTATTTGATCCAACTATTTTTGTATCACACGATGCTAAAACTTGTCCACTTAACCAATGCAGCTCTGAGAGGTTGGTACCGGATGTTACGATGATTGCGCCACAAATTCTGTAGCCTTGAGGCGTACTTATTGTGGCTACTTGGGAAGGTGATGTTCACCGAGAACCACGTCTCAACCATCGATTACGCTACATCCGCTATGCTAGAGAGATCGCGGAGGTGACATGCCGTAACGACATCACCCAATGGAGTTGGGGTCCGCATCTTAGCGAAAGAACGCATCGAGGTATGTGCACGGGTGTCACGCTAACCAAGGAAAAATCTTCCTTGCTAGGATGCCCATTGTTGCTGCAGTTGTAGTCATGGAGAGGTTCCTATTGGCGCGGAGGTAGCAAAAATCAGACGTGTCGTCGTGGAGAGCGCCCGTTGTTCATGAGTCCGATATGCTGTTTGACCACGAGAGAATTGACATGCCTACATTCGGTACACATTGGACACGACGCAAGGTAATTTAAAGGTTATGTTAATTGCATGGTCCATATTGCACTGAAGAAACTAACAACTATTTAATCGAGCGATGTCGTTTGGCGGAGAACAAGTAACCCGCTGCTACCGGCGTTCATGGCGATTCGACACGTTGAAGGAGGAATCGGTGATTTGGGAGCCGTACACCACAGTGAAGCATTCGCAAGATATCCGGCGGGTTATCTATTATGTGTCGAGAGATGAGGACTCTTGGCTCACTAAATCGAAGATCATCTTCGATTGTCGGTGGAGATGTCTCAACAGGCGTCATGAGGCAATTCGGTCTTCGCCAGATGGTAGATCCTCCATCTCCGGAGGCGCCCCTTTCTTCGGACGTGCATATGTAAGTTAATATATTATGTATCTATAATTTTACACAGACTGTGTACTTACAAAATCTAACTATGGTACTCTCGGAAGGGTACTAAAGAAGTGCAAATCAGTGGCTTCAACGGGTTAATACTTATATCAATGGTTGGCGAATGCAACGGTGGCGTGTGGACCACTCCTGCGTTTGATATGGAGCTATTCCGTGCATACTTACAGAGGTACATGAGCATGACACGGTTGCGTCCCGTCCACCACGCACATGATGATGAAAGATACCCTAGCCAGTCGACTATGGAGCCCAGACAATCAGCGGTAAATACACTTTTCTTCGTCACTTTTCCTGGTAGCCTATATAATGTGTACTTATCCACTATACAAATGCAGGCCGATATGACATGGGAGCTAAAGAATGAAGTGAATCAGTGGGGACGTTCGCTCTCGTCCGCTCCTTTACTACTACCACGTCAAGGAGTTCAGTCCTTCGTAAGGCGTATCCACGAAAGACTACAGAGTATCTATGCGACCATCACGTGCACGAACGTTTCAGACGTCGTTCAGCACCGAGCAGCACAACGTCCAAAGCATTTCGGTGGGAAACATTTTAGATACATCAAGACACTACAACTGAAAGGAAGTTACATCAAGACACTGCAACTGAAATTAAGATACATCAAGACACTAGAACTGAAATTAAGATACATCGGGACACTACAACTGAATAAAGTTACATCAAGACACTACAACAGGAATTAAGATACATCGGTACTGAGACATACGTCTACCTTCCCTGAGCCCAGCGCGGACACTTCCTGGTCTTGTCCCCACGTTCCTCTGCCGCCCGCGCCTCGGCAGCTCTTTCTCTTAATCTCTTCCTTTCCGCCTCACGGGCCTCCTTGCGCACCTCTTCCTGGCGCTCGCGGATTGCCTCCTCTTCCTCCCTTCTCTTCCTGTTCAGCTCGCGGTTTTGAGCTTTCTCTGCTTAAAATTCTTTCATTTCTCTCTCCCGTTCCTTCTTCGCCTCTTCGGCCATCCTTTCAGCGTGTTCCTCTACATGAAAGGCAGCCCACGCAGCTCGGTTTTTGTCATGACACTTTTTCTTGGCCCAGGCTGGCTGCTCGGTGTCAATCCAATGGTACCACTTGCAAAGTGGAGGAGGAGACTGCAAGCAAATCAATGGAATGAATAAAAGAAATCATGATAACATGAATGATTCATATTAACCATGCTTTGGGAACATACCGGAGGCCTCTCGTACGACGAACTTGCTTGCCGAGGCGGGCTTGCGTCGTAGTTGGGACACATGAAAAACTTCATGCCCATGCAGGTGGAGAAATCGATCGACTCCTTGACCTTCGCGAGATGGCCACACCAACAACGCTCGTGTGTCACCCCTTGCGGCAACCTGACATCTTTCGTCTTCGTAGGCCTATACTCGGGGTCCGAACATGGCACACTCATGATGGAAAGGGGAAGGAAATGGGAGAAATAGAGGAATAACAGGATGGAGAGATACCATCTCGGTGCCAGTATTTATAGAGGCAACTAGTAGAAATTGGCGGGAGATAACAGCGGGAACAAGTGGCGGGAGAGAAACGGCGGGAATAATTGGCGGGAGAAAATGGCGGGAAGAATTGGCGGGAGAAAACAGCGGGAAGAAGTGGCGGGAGAGAAACGGTGCGAAAAAAGTGGCGGGACAAATACTGGCAGAAAGAGGTGGCGGGAGAGATACTAGCGGGGGAAAAGAACGGCGCAAAATAGTGGCTGGATTAGCCCAACGTAGGGTGTGCATGATCCATGCAACCGTCTGCTTTTCAATACCTGACAAGCCGTGTCGTTTTTCCAAAAAACGATTCGGGCGTGTCGTTTTTTCAAAAAACGACTAGCTGCCAGCCGATTATGTCAGTGCACTATTTGGGCTCGTCGTTGTATGGGAAAACGACTTGGGCTCGTCTTTGTTTGAAAAAACGACTCGGGCTAGTCTTTGTTTGAAAAACGACAGTGCAATACTTCCATAAATTCCTTAATCTACGTAATATTCGTAAAAATGATTTAAAAAAGCGTATTATTTAAAAAAAATTAGCAGATAGGAGTATCTCCGTTCTAAAATGTATATATAAGAAAATGTTTGTGTTTCCTCGGAATCTTAAAAACTGCACGCCGTGGCTTGTAAATACTGTACTCCTTTAAAATATAAGATTTAGCTTTGTGAAAGGAGTATATCTAGACCCCTTTAATTGTGTAGATTCACTTTAAACCTACATGAACATACACACTAAAAGAGGTCTAGATATATTCCTGTCACAAAGTTAAAACATCTTAAGTTTTAAAACGGGAGTATAATTTTAGGTAAATGGTATGCCTTATGACGCTGCGATTTATAAAAATTCTTGATAATGTCGAATTAGCACAAGAGAAAAAGAAAGAAGGGACTAGACGACAACCCCCAACACCAGTTTGTATGCACCTATCTTCAATCTAGCCGTCGCGCTAAGGCAGAAATGAGAGGACGACATTGGCGCCTCGCCTTTGCACCCGGAGATCTCGTTCCGGCGTCCACCTCGATGGCTGGGCATGCCTCCGGTTCTAGGTTCTTCTATCTTGGATCCGAGCCGATTCGAGGCTGGCTCGGATGGGGATGAGTCGTCGGTGGCTAGGGAAGCTTTGGAGGCGCTTGAGGATGTTGATGGCGAGTTAGGGTGGATGACGGTGTCGCGATGTCGGCGGCTGACGGATGAGGAAGTCCGGCAAAATTGTAGGTAAATGATATGCATTGTGACGCTGCGATTTATAAAGGATCTTGATAACGTCGAATCGGCACACGAGAAGAAAATATTTTGCCAATCGATTCCAGACGGTACCTGAAGAGGGAAGGACTCCCTCCATAACCGTGATCGGCTTCCCGATGTGGCTAGCCATGGCCAACGTCACCGCCTCCAACCCCCAGGGGGGTCAGTATGTGGGAAGGACAGAGGTCGGTGATGAGATGATTCAAGTTGTGGTCGGAGTCGGGGCCTCCCGCGGGCCGTTGAAGAGGGGGTCACCGAGAGTAACTAGGCGCTAGGAGCCAAGGTCGATTGCGGCCCACAAGCCACCAAGCAGACCTTTGCACGTGGCCACGATGCCGGAGAACCCTTTTTGAACATGGGGCAGCCGAGCGATGGTCTCCACACGCTCCCTTGTGGATGGGATGAGCAATACCCTAGCCCCCGGGCCAGCACGCATGAGAGCTCCATTGAAATACGACGTCCATATGTCTGAGGCCCCTCCCTTGTCAAAGTCGAAGGAGGGCTTCACCCTACCGCATGATGCTACACCCCATCTCATCTCCAGATAGGGCGGGGCTTGATCTTTTGTGATGAGCGTATCGACAAAATGCAGGTCAGGCTCAGGAGGCAACACATTCCGCTTTGTCATATCGCTGACGTTAATGCTGGCGTGTATGGTGGTGCGAAAGACAAGGGTCCTCCACCGAGGGCGTAGTAGGACCACTAGTAGCCTCTTGGCTACCAGAGGTCAAATTCGAGTATACCGGGGAGAAAGTCGTTGTAGACACGTGCAAGTGGCCCTAGGCTCGACGAAGCTGAGCGTCTATCCTTCCCCAGACGGTGCCCTCTGTTCCCGGGGCACCCCACTCCGTGGCGCAAAGCGGCAAGCTTGTTACTGAGGTTGTGTCTGTGACGCGAAAGGATCAGCCCCCCGGGAAATGGCACCGTGGGTGTGTCAACACCTGGATTTTTAATCCCAGATGCCTGTTATGCCATACATCGCAATCCTAGGATTACCATTTTTGCGAGACATAACAGATTGGATATCACAGTACATCATCCATTACAAACCATAAATAAGGTCTTACACAAATAAAGGATCTCATGATCTAGTCTTAGTATAATCAAGTAGCGGAATAAATAGCGTAGCGGTGGGATCCATCTTCAGAGTCACAGGCAATGCTGACAATGAGAGATAGTCCTAGTTATCATAGTCGTCCTGCTATCCTTCATCTTGGTAATCTCCTTAATAGTCTGGCCACGGAAATAGCCAGGGACAAAGCCATGAGTACTCTTTAAGTACTCGCAAACTATCACTAACAGGTAAGATAGTTCTAGTAGGAATACTAAACTCTAAGCTTAATTGTGAAGTTAAGTTTGAAACCTAAGCTGAGTTCAGAAACAAAGAAAGATAAAATAAGTTTGAAAACACCTAAGTGGGAACTTAATTATCTTAGTCACAACTCTGTTGTGGTTAAGTCATGTCACAATTCATTTCATAAGTTGTTTTGAAAACATCTGACAACGGAACAGTATGGCCACTCCAACTGTCCATAACCGCATACGCGGCTATTCAAATAGTTTTACACTCTGCATAGGTGGTATACTTTCACCATAAGATTCGATACATCTGTCAGGGATAACCCTGAATCATCATACTTAGTATGCAGATAATCAAACATAACCTTTCCTTTACACACCCTAGTATAAGCACCTCTCCTATGAGCATGGCCTCCCAACCATGACCATCTGTCATCTTGGGCACTACATAGGTGGATGACATTGAGAGGTAGCCTTAGCTCAAACCTCTCCCGCGAGGGAACTAATACTAATGCATATAAACTTCCGGCTAAGCCTTACCCAATTCAGGTATTGTGGTTGTACGGTAAAATTGGAATGGTATCGCATCCGAACCCAACCATCAGTTTTTATAAAAGGGCTAAGCTCATGCCTCAACATTTTCATCATCATAAACCATTTTTGTTTCTCAACACATGTCAAAACATCTCAATAGAATGACTCATCATTCCAAGGTTTTCACCAAGTATTCCCATCTAAAGTGAATCAAGTTTTGGGTTTTGTTTCAACTACTAAGTTAAGAGTGTTCACTAATGGGGGATGCTAATCTCAATCTCATGCCATAGAATGACATCTAAGTCTAACTAGATAGGTCAAGTTTTATAGTCTTTATGGTACCTTTAAACAAGTAAAGGACTTTGGTAAAGTAAAGAAAGTAAAGCTTGGAAATAAAATTTGGAGTAGGTATAAGTCAAAATGGTATAAACAAAGCATGCCTAATGCCTTTGCTTGGTTATCTAGCTTAATTCTAGCTTGCTAACAATAGCTTGCTCAGTTTACTTGAAGTGCTAGGCTTGCCTTGTGTAGTGCAGTGGTTGAAGTTTTCTTCCTCCTCCTCTTGGTAGAACTCCTCCTCCTCGTAGACTTGGTCAGTACTATCGTCTATAAATACATACAAGATACACAATCACCAAACAATACTTAACTAGTCTACTTAGCACACTAAGGCACACATTTGATGATCTATTATCATCACAAGCATCACAAGGTTTAATGAACTAGTTTCATTCTTTTTATTTGAGAAAAGTAATTTCTACTCATTGAAATTATCTAAGATTTAATATTCTCCAATTAAAATATGGGATCATGTGGACACATGTCATCACCACATATTCTAACATATGGGGATGTGATTTAAAGGTTGGATCATATTTTAATAAGTTTAAGTTTAAAACATAATGATTTAAAGTGACTAGAAATGCCTATATAGCATTATTTTGGTACTAGTCCAAAGTCACTGCATTTAAACCTTAATATTATTACATATTCAGATAGGTATCGTTAAATGTGATTTTTGAGAGTTGGAATCAACTCAAAAGCTATTATGGTTGATTTTATAAAAAAATTTGAATATGCAAATGCTTTTGTCTTGTTATTTTAACTATGAGAGATCTCTAACTCTAAATGATTTAAATCCAACGGCTTGGATAGAGATTTTCAGTAGCTTTCCAACAAAATTGGAATCGCTCAATTTGGATTTGTAAAACTCTCTGAATTGATTTTTAAACTAAGGGGCATAATTGATTCTAAATCTAAATAGAAAAATCCTAATTTGAATTCTAGGGCCAGCGCGGGAAAGTAAATGGGCTGACCCAGTGGCGCTCCGCGGCGCAGCGGGCGACTGACAGGAGGGTCACGCATGTCAGCGACACTTAAAACCCGAAGCGGTACGGGGCGATCTGGGCCACACGATTAGAACACAGATCGACGGCTCATGGTCGTCGTCGACGACGAACTCGTCGCCGACGAGACTAAACCCTAAATGGCCGGTGGGGGTATACTGGGACGTACCAGGGCTCCAGCTAGTGCGGCGAGGCGGGCAAACGAACTAGTTGGCAACGGTGGACTCAGGCGAGGTCGCGGCAGGGGCTGAGATGGACGAAATCGATGGGAACTTCTCCTCCTCTACAACGGCTTCCTCCGGTGCAATTCCGGCAAACAACAGCTCGAGCGGCCCCGGCGAGAGAGGGGAAATGGTCAGTGGAGAGAGGGGAGTGGAATGGTGTGAAGAGATGGTGCTGGGGTGGCCTCCTTATATAGGTTCGATGGTGAGGCAGTGAGGCATGGGCGCGACTCGTCGGTGATGGCGAAACAGGGGCTACCAGCGTGGGCGAGGTAGGCGGACGGTGGGCGGTCTGCTGGCGGTCCTCTACAGTGTAATGGCGCGGCTAGGGGCGGTGCCTAATGGTCGGGAGCTTCACGCGCTCTGGGAGATAGAGGCGGTGCTCGACGCGGCTCCCGGCGACTGTGGGTCGTGCGGCGGTGCACGGCCGTGTCTGGCGGGGTTCTAGGTTGATGGCGGAGCGTCATGCACGATTTGGTGTCGAGGCGCGGTCTGCTGTGTGCTGGCGGCGATCGCGCTCTGGCTGCACGGAGAGAGAAAGGGCGGCGAGGCTGTGGGGTGGTCCAGGGGCTATCTGTGGTCGTGGGGTGGACCGTGGGAGGCGGTGAGGTGGCGCCTAACTTCCTGGAGCGGCGGAGAGGGGCTGGCGATCTCCTGCGCCTTGTGCACTCTTGGCCGGCGAGCATGGCATCGGGGCGACATGGCACTAGCGCCAGGGGCTAGGGATAGGGGTGGGTTTGGTCTGGTTGGGCCTGGGGGAGACCAAGATGATCAATGCACACCAATTGGCTCGACAAAAATTGCTCCAAAATAGTAATAGTTAGGCCACATTTTGTCTGCCTGCCAACTGTTCGATCAAATGGCCGCATGAAGAAAAGTTTTGAATTTTTGAAAGATTTTTGGTGGAGTGGTTTATCTTATGCTTAAGTATCTAGGTTTGCTTGGGATTTGTAAATGGAGTTCATTTGAGTGGTTTTTGAATAAGTGTGATCTATACATATGAACTAGATTCAATTTTCAAATGTCCTTTAAAATTAGAGTTTGAATGTTTTTAGAAGATCACAAAGTGGGTCTTGGTACATCACTACTTGTACTAGAAAGGGGTGCAAAGATCCCAATTATCTCTGTTTGAAATTGAGTGCTAGGAATGGCCAAAGTGGGCTATGTGATTAAAATGGAAAAAGTGACCATTTGCTTATTTAATTCTTTTTGATTTATTTTTCTTTGGGATTTGCTTGGGGATGATCTAGATGATGTGTAATTCACCTTAGAATCATTTTAAAACCATTGGATCACTCAATCATGGCAATTCAAAACAACTCCTATTTAAATGCACACACATATGAAATGCTTAAAGATTTTTAAATAGAAAAAGGTTTTGTTAACCCTAAATTGGGTAGATTTGATCTTGATCACTTGGATTAAAGTTTTGGGATGTTACAGGGTGTTAGGCAGAGAGGCTCGTACCTATTCATGTTGGTGAATTCAAAGCACACCCTTCTTTGATCGTCGGCTTTGACAATGACGATGAGATTGGGATGTATGCCGAGTATCGCTCTCCACGTGCAGTCAACACCAGAGGATGCATGTGGTTCTCCTAGGGTCTGTGATGGTGGCGGTGTTCTGGCCTTGGTGATCGCGTGACCCTTCGCTCGGGGCCGCCTCTCATCCCCCGCTCCGAAGGTCCTTCCGCTCATCGGCCCCTTCCTTGGGGTGCAAAATGTTGTCCTGGTGGAGACTCGCTCAACCCGCCACTTCCTACCCCATCCATCTAAGCCGAGGCAACTTAGTTGGGGACACGCTGACCTTGGCATCAAACATGGGTGCTTGCGGGGGAGTTCCTCGGCCCAGCAGTAGAGGCACACTCGTCCTCATGGCATCTGAACTTGGCCCATGAGGCGTATGAGGACAGGAACCCAAGAAAGAGTCGTGGGGTCATGGAGGATGGCCGCGGACATAAAGGAGAGTAAGGTTGTTGCCGCCACAAGAGCATCCCTAGATTCCTACGAGTTATAGGTCGCTCATCGAGTATAACTAGGGCGCTCCTGCCCGCTTCACTTGAGTGGAGGCTTCCTCCCTAAATGGGTGACAAGGTGATGGCGGTGCCCTCAAACGTCCTTGGTTGGGGGCACCACCTGGCTATGCTGAGGAAGCTTACGACCCATCTTGCGCCTGGGCATCGGGGGCTGGGCCTCCTGACGGTGCTGAGACGACAAGTCCGTCGTCTTGAAGCTCAAGAGGGAAGGAGGCGCATCCTCCTTCCGCCGAGATCTAGGTATCGCATGGACGTCCGCTAGATGCACAAATGGTTCCACTCGCACCTTGCACCATCTTCCTAGCCGCGCGGGCATGCGCTGCTAGCAAGGATCCGGAGTATGGTGAGGGACGTTGCACGCCTACCTGGCATGCCAGATATCGAGTGTGAGGACTCAAACACCAGGGATGTCGAGCACCCCCATTTAGTGTTCAAGAGCGACGCGAGATCACCCCAAATCGCCTCGATGAAGAAGGAATAAAACAACTCACATGGGACACAAGATTTACTCAGGTTCACTCTGTTGCAAAGAATAACACCCTATTCCGATATATCTAGATGTAATATATGTCAATCACAAATGATGAAGATGGGGAGGATGTGTTGCACATTGTAGGGGACAGACCTGGTCCAAACACAGTGAGCGATGGGGAGTTGTCCCTCATGAGTGAGCGAGATCGCTATCCTAATGGGGTCAAGCTGGGGAAAATCTAATCACCCTCATCTACAGGACCTATCCCTCCTTATATAGGGCCGTTCTCAGGCTGGGCCTCGCAACAAGCTTACACACGACCAACGTCAGGCGACACACGGTGTGCATGTGTTGCTAGGTCGGCTAGGGTGCCCGACTGATACATGTATTTTGCATCATCATAATAGCAACATATATGACTAGCTTTTATTGTTATTTGCATTGTTCTTACTTTATTGATGCATTATATATGATTTACGGGACTTTTCTATAAAGTTCCTTATTTTGGTATTTAATTTCTGGGAGGCAGAAAAAACCTCCTTTTTCGTATTTTAATGCTTCAGGAACCTTCCGAAACCCAAATTGATCAAGGAAAGAAACCACAAAAGTTTTTCAGGAAAACAAAGACACTAGACACCTAGAGAACATGTGGCGAGCCACGGGGGCTGATATAGGCCTGGTGGCACGGCCCCACATGATGGCCACGCCACCTTGGCCAACTCGGCCTCCAAACATCGCCTCGGCCACTCCTTTTGACGTAACTCTCCGTCTCGCGAAAAACCATATGCCATAATATTCCTAGATTTTTCTGAGGAGGCGGGGGATAGAGCTCATCTTTCACCTTGGGAGAGAACAGATCCTGCTATCTCATGACCGCCGCCGAGGGGAATTTTCCACCATCGTCATCACCAATCCTCTCCTTGGTGTAGGGGGCATCTCCATCACTATCTACATAATCCCCAACATCAGAACCATCTCCATCTCGAAGATCCATCTCGTTCCCCTTGCAGTTTGTAATTAGATTGAACCCTAGATATTGTTTTAGTGCCTTATGCATGATTGTGCTTGGTAACTTGTCATTATTTTGTGGTGAAGTTATAATTTCAGATTTTTTGTACCCCATATGCCTCTGATCTATACCATGTTAGTGATTAGTTCCCCATGTTCCTGAGGGCATATGATGAATTGGGTATGATTTCTATATAGTATGCAATGAGTATTTGGTCAAGTTTTAATCGTTTCTGTGATTCTATGATGGTAACGTACAAACATCCACTGTATGTTACTTCACCTTTATGGGATCACGGTGACTATATGTTACTTCACCTTTATGGGATCATATGGCTGCAACTTAGTGTAATGAGAGAGTAGGGAGAGGAGTGACAACAATCTTTTCCTAAGGATTTAGGGTTCTTGAGCAGGGGCCTTAGAACTTTATGTGATGGATGCACATTTGTGTATTACTTAATCCTTTGTTTGCACATGTAAATGGTCTTAGGACCAATCATTAGGGGTTCACTTGCGCATGTATATGGCTGCACCTATTTTAGGCTATGTTCAGTAGGAATAAAACTGACATAATGTTTATCATGCTATTTTAGAAATCTATATGCTAAATGAATCCATGCCGCCCTCGGGAACATTTGTCACACATAAGTACACACTCGATCTTGTCCTATTGCACACTAAGAGGTTTAGGATTTCTCTGAAAAGAACATTTACATTCTTGCCATTTACTTTCTTGTTATTTACATTACCAGTAATTTAATTTACTGCAAACCATAAATCAAAAACCCAAAACTTTTGCTTTCTTTATTGTTTTACTTGTTGAATTTACTAACCAATACCTTTAGCTCCTTGTGGTTTCAACAACCTTTTTTAATTGAAAGGTATTACAATTGAATCTCCTACACTTGGGAGTCATCAAGATACTTTTCTGGTGCCGTTGCTGGGGAGCGTAGCACTATTGGTATCCGGTTCGGTAAGAGAACTTGAAAGCTGTTTTTATTATCCAATTTTTATTTTACCATTTCTATTATGGGTACTAAAGTAATAAGTACCTCACTTTATACTCTATTTAAACTTTCTAGTATTTCTCAAGAAGAAGTGAAGAGGATGTTATTTTATTTATCTCTATCTGGCAATGCTCGTGAATGGTTTAGATCCTTGGATAAAGTTGATCGTCTTAATTGAGAATATCTTAGAAAGGCTTTCTATGTTAAATTAGATTCTACTTTTAAGGCTTACAATGATCGTTCTCATATCTATAATTTTTATCCTCGTCCTGGAGAGAGTATCACTCAAGCTTGGGGGAGATTAAAAGAACTACTATGTAAGAGCACTTCTCATGGCTTATGTAAAAGCATTATATTGATTAACTTGTATGTGAGGCTGCCTCAATGCCAAAAGGACTTTCTAGATAATTCTTTTGGAGGTAGTTTTACTCATAAGAAGCTAGATGAAGTATGGGAATTATTCAATATAATTTATGAGAATACGGATAATTGAGATCTTGATAAAGGTAACACTCCATACCTCGATTATGAATATGAATGCGTAGAAACTTTCTCTACTACTCCTTTATTTGAAGAATTGAGTGAAAAGTATGGTTTTGATCCTTATGTTTTAATTGATGTTTCATATTGCTATCCTAAGAAAGGATTTATTGAATATGTTGAACTAGCAAAACATTCTATTGTTTTCCCTAATTAGGCCAATACCATATCACATGGTGAAGCTAAAGAATATGTGGAGGCACCTCCATATCTGCTTAAAGTGAAGGGGAACATTCTCGCTGCTGTAGTGGATAGGAGTACTAAGAAAATTGGTATCCCTTATGAGTAAATCGAAGTGCAACATCAAGTATCTATTATTATAGAATTGAATGAATAAGATCCATGTGATGTTTATCTATGTGAAGATTCCACTAAGGTAATCAAAGGAAACACCGCCATGGTGGGGAAGCATATTAGCTCTACTAATATTGGAAATTCTAGATATCATGGTGAAAGGATCGTATGGGCACCTAGAGGGAGGGTGAATAGGTGCTACTCCAAATTTTACTCCTTTTCAATTTAGGGTTTGACACAAAAAGGTAAATTCTCTAGATTATGCAACTAAGGTGAATTTACCTATATGTCAACCTAGCAAAAGTACTAAGCAAGAACTAGATAAGTAAAGTGTGGTAAAGGATAGAAGTAACCAAAGTGGAGCGCTCAGAGATACAAGGATTTGTTTCCCGTAGTTCCTTCCTTTTGAGGGGAAGTACGTCTACGTTTGGAGAGGGGGTGGTATCAAACCACCAACGCCACAAGAGGCCTCCCTTGTTATCCGATGAACCTCACCCCAAGGGGTTTGATTCACCTCTTCCACTATACGGCAACCTTCGAGGTGGAAGCCGGCACCTTTACAACGAGTTCGGGGCACACATCCACAACTTAATTGGAGGCTCCCAAATACAAGCAAGCTATCAAACAATCCAAGACAAGCTTGTAAGAACCAAATCAAAAGCTAGGGTTTCCAAAGAAACACTAGAGCATGGGGGACCTCAAGTGAATGAGGGGGAAATGAAGATCTCTCTTGGTGAAGCTGTAGATCAAGGCCTCCTCCTTCAATTCTCCAAGGATTAATGACTTTGGATGGTTGGATGAAGAGATCTTGTTTATTTGGTGGATCAAATGGGCATGGTGTTCTTGAGGTGGACGAGCAGATGGAGGAAGGGGATAAGGTCCTCTATTTATAGCCCTTCACTCCACTGAACCGTTGGAGAAAATTCAGACCGGAGACTCCGGCCTGCACACCGGAGACTCTGGTCTACACCAGAGATTCCGGCCCATCTCCGGACTAGCCTCCGGACCGTCGAACAGATTGACCCAGCCCTTCTGTGAGCCAAGTGGACCGGAGACTACGGTCTGAGGCAAGGACCGGAGACTCCTGACCGCCACACAGTTTGACCCAGGCAGGAAACTGGAGCCTCCTCCGGAGACTCCTGGGAAAACTCCGGTCCACACCGGAGACTCCGGTCTAGAACTCCCAAGAGTCAAGCAAATATGCAGGGAATGTTCCGTATGCCAAAGGTCCTTTTCACTTTGCAATGTATCAACCTGTAGACAATAGCAAACAGTAAAAAGCTCTACTTGTTGTTAACGAACACCAAAAGTGATTATGACAGTAAATGCCCTTTCAATCTCCCCCTTTTTGGTGTTCGATGACAACAAGTGATATTGCGTGGAAAATAATTTGCAAGGATTTATGACAGAGTATGAACATGCCCCCCTGACTCTGTGCACAAAGATAGACATGTAAGGCAAGCATGGTAGGTAGTACATGGATAAAACACATAGTTCTCACACGAGTTACAATAAGGTAGGAGCACCACATAGTCACACACAAATAGTAAATAGTGTCTCGCAATAACATAAGGAAAATAGGTACGAAGGTAGAGATAGCAAATAAGAATCAAAAAGCCCAAGCCCATGCAAATCCCGATGATAATGTCTTCTCCCCCTTTGGCATCGAAATGCCGAAAAAGGGAAAATACCTAAGCTAGCGTCCCAACCGATCAGTAGTCCTCATCATCATCCTCCTCGTCCTCCTCATCCATATCCTGATACTCATCATCATCATCATAGTCCTCATCACCATTTGGAGCTGCAGGTCCTTTGCCGTGAGGGCGAGAAGAGGAGGTACCTTGGTACCCAAATCCAGAAGTGACATCAGAAAAGGTCTTCCAATCCACCAAGCTATCCTGTTGGGCATTCCATGCCCCAAACAAAAGAGTGTGGTCTGACTCGGTGGATGGTTGAGCGCCATGCTCATCAGTGTACTCATCCTCACCTTCCTCATCATACGCTTCACCCTGAGCCTTGATCTCCTTGAGTAGTTTCTCGATGCGACGGTTGCTCTTGTAGGAAGCATGTTGTTGCTTACGGATGTCCACATTCATGCAACACAGGGTCCTCTCCCAGAATGAGGCCTTCTTGACCTTCTCATGTACATAGTCACGTGTCATGGGAGGAAGAGGTGCATTGGAAGCATTCTTCCTCCAAGCTCTAGGAGGAGAGGGGGCCCTCTCGGTCTCGGAGATCTTCTCCTCCACATGGGCATGGGAGCGTCTAGGAGGAACCCTCATGTCCCCCTTCTACTGCAGAGATACAAGAGTGTGCTCGGTAAGATTGGGAGGCAAGGCAAGTGGAGAACCATGTTCATGTGTGTTGATGAGTCTCATGACAAGTGGTGCATATGGTGGAGCCTTCTTGTATAAGATGGCATGGTACATCTCCTCAAATATGTAATCCATAACATCAGTAGGATCTGCATCTGCATCGGGGCCAACCATGTAATCCTATGGGTATGATACAACAAGTCGACCAAACCACATCTGATGGCATCATCATTCCTAGCACTAGGGGAAATGGTGTGGCGGAAGATCCTCAACATTAGATTGTAGAGAGGCTTGAGTCCCTTGGAGCCACCCACAACACCCTCACTACCATATAAAGGGGCAAGCTTGTTCTTGTTCACCCCAAGAGCTGTTGAGTGCATGCGCACCCCAACATGAGTAGACACCCCCTAGAATGTCTCAAAGATGGCCTCAGCAAAGTCATAGAAAGTTGCAGAACATTGCCAGTCATCCAAGTCATAGTCCTGGCTTGGTCAGTCCCAAACACAACTGTGGCGTAGAACTGCTGCACAAGGGTGATGTTGTAGTCTTCACGGAGCTCCATCAAGTTGAACAGCCCTAACTTCTCACTAATCCACAGTGCATCAGAGAAGTAGGGGCTCTTCCTCATCTGCTCAACACTCAAGTACTTCTGGGGGCACACGGGGGATATCTTGAGCACGCTGTAAATATCTTTCATGAAGACAGCTTACTCCTTCCTCCAATAGCATGGGTCATCACTGGTGCGAGACAAGGCATAGAAATTAGTCTTCCGCAGCTCACGGTACTCCTGCTTTGACATGCGGGCCAAAGACTGAAGGTTATCGTATTTTGCCCTCTTGGCATGGTTCTCTTCCTCAGCCCTTTCCTTCTCCCTCCGCATATAGGCTGCATCACGGGCCTGCTGTCTACGGTTGGACGAGGGCACAATGTACTGACCCTCAAACTCATCATAGCGAGGATCCGTTCTCTTCATCTTGGCCTTGGTGCGAGGAGGACGCCGAGAGCCATAACCTGTGAAAAGCAGCGAGGGAGATAGCATGGAGGTAAGTGTATATGTCCTAAGGAGGCAGCACAAGACCCTTGAGGCCTTGCAAGATATGTTAGATTCAAACCACACCGGAGTCTACGTGGTCCACACAGGAGTCTCCGGCTCAGACCAGAGTCTCCGGCCCTAGGGGCCAGAGTCTCTAGTCGGGAGACTCGGGGGAAGATCAGGGAGGCTCTAGTAGTGTTGAATCCAACAGATCGGGCAGGGCAACAAGGGTAAAGTACTCGTGTGCACGCAAACAAGAGATTCCCGTGGGAAAAAATAGTACCAATCCTCAAAAAACAAAGCAAGGGAAGAACCCTAGGTGAGAAAAGAGGAGGAGAGGTACTAGATCTGTCCATGGGATTGATTCCACCGGTGGGAATCACCCAATGGTGGAGGGGAGAGGATTGGCCAGCGGCACGACGGATCCCGAGGGCTTCTTGACCTCCGGGGAGGAGATTTGGGAGAGGAGGCGACGGGGTAGAGAGGGGAGGACGGGGGTGGATGAATGAAACTGTCTGTTTCAGTTCACCCCGTCCTCCCTCTAAGTGGCCAGAAACCGTCCGGACTGGAGACTCTGGTCTACACCGGAGACTCCGGCCCACACTGGAGACTCCGGTGTGAGCACACCGGATACTCTGGTCCTCCTCGACCAAAAACTCCAAGATATGTGTATGGGGACATATATTAGATAGAGAGAGTTTTCAGGACAGAGAGTAGGCTTGGGTTAAGATGTCATACTGTGAAAAGTCAAGAAAACCACAGAAATCTATTCAAATGTTCTAGGATACCGAATCCGTGTATCCAAAAAGAGAGAAAGTTGGGGTATCCAAAAAGAGAGTTTTCAGGACAGAGAGTAGGCCCAATCCGAATCCGTGTATCCAAAAAGAGAGAAAGTTGAGCCCCTAGGATACCAAATACCATAGTTTGGGGTATGAACCAAATATCGAAAGATTCTCTTGACTGCCATCAAATGGCTTTCTTTAGGAGCCGCTTGATATCTTGCACACACTCCTACACTCAACACAATATCGGGTCTAGATGCACAAAGGTAAAACAAAGAGCCAATCATGGACTGGTATACCTTTTGATCCACATTTTTACCATTTGGGTTTAGTTCAAGATGAGTCTTTGTTGCCATGGGAGTGAGAGCTCCATTTAGGTCTTTCATGTTGAATCTTTTGAGAATATCTTGAGTATACTTGGCTTGGTTGAAGAATGTTCCTCCTCTCACTTGCTTGATCTCAAACCCAAGAAATACTCTCAATTCTCCCATCATAGACATCCTGAACTTTGTTTCTCTCAAAGTTATTGAGCTCTTTGTGCATTGCATCCAACCAATCCGAATCTTAAAGTGCTTCCCATACGTTATTTGGTTCCACCATGGAAATATGTGCTTGGTGCTCACCAAAGTTCTTCAGTTGATCTCGAGTAGATATCTCTCTTCTTATATCTCCTACCACATTCTCAAGAGTCTGGTCTCTTAATTCCAATATTCTATCCATTCTAGCTTGGCGACGAGTTTCGATCTCCTTGTTGTTTCTTGGGGGGATCACTTCATCATTTTGGTCCTCGTCTTGACCATCAACTCGACCTTGATCATCATTGGAATTATTCTCTTCTGTAAGAGGCAAAGATTGATCTTGGTCTTGATCAAGCATACTTCTAGACAGGCATTGAGCTCTCCTCATGGCAGTTTCTATAGATCTTCCTTGTGTAATAGACTTAGCACCATTGGACATTCTGGCAAATGGAGACTCAAGTAACTCCTGGCTAGAGGTTTCTTCTTGATCAGCAGGTTGAGGTTCCACAACTTGTCTTTGGCATGGGTCATTATACTCCTCGATAGGAGCTTGTTGATGTTGTGAAGATGAGGGATCCACTTGAGTGGAGCATAGTTCTTCTCGATCCGCCATAAGGGGTTCCTCAACAGGGCGGATCAAACCCACACCCATTCTTCCTATGGCATCCTGAGGCATTTCATCATCTACATCGCATACATCAACACGCCCCGCTTGGGGACCATCATATTCTTCAAACACCACACTACAAGATGGCGGTTCCTGAGAGCTTGTCATAGATTCTATAAGTGTGGGATTTGAGACCATAACCAACAGAAATACCCTCTAATGCTTTGGAACCAAACTTGGACAAACGAATACCCTTAATGCGATAGAAGCACTTACAACCGAACACCCAGAAGTAAGAAACATTGGGCTTGTTACCGGTAAGGATTTCATATGGAGTCTTCATCAATTCTTTGCGGAGGTAGAGACGGTTTGATGCATGGCATGCGGTGGAGATAGCTTCAGCCCAAAAATTGTATGGAGATTTAAATTCCGCCAACATAGTCCTTTCCATATCAATAAGAGTCCGGTTCTTCCTCTCAGCTACACCATTTTGTTGAGGGGTATATGAAGCGGAATATTGATGTTTTATTCCCTCGTCACTAAGAGATCCATTCAATGTGTAGTTCTTGAACTCGGTACCATTGTCACTTCTTATTGTTAACACTGGGACATTGTGTTGACGTTGAGCCATGTTGATGAAGTCAATGAAGTTCTCTTGGGTCTCACTTTTTAGCTTGAAGAAATATACCCAAGTGTATCTTGAGTAATCATCAACAATCACCAAACAATATTTCTCCCCACCAAGACTTGCATGAGAAGGAGGACCAAAAAGATCCACATGAAGGAGATCCAAGATCCTCTTGGACTTGATGTAGTTCTTTGGCTTGTGGGGAGAATCATGCATCTTTCCTTCAACACATGCCCTGCAAACACGATCTTTGGCAAAGCAAATATTTTCTTTTAGTCCAACAATATGACCATCCTTGTGAAGGCTTTGCAAAGTTCTCATGTTGACATGGGCTATACGGCGATGCCATAGCCAACCCACATCGACCTTTCTGAATAAGCACATCGGACTTGTAGTGGTATTCCCCGAGAAGTCCACCACATACAAGTCATTCTAGACATAACCAACGAAAGCAACCTTTAGAGGCTTGCTCCACATGAGGATCACAATATCATTATCAATAAAGATGGCAAAGCCCATCTTTCCAAGAGCACGAACTGAAAGTAAATTATAGCCAAGGGTCTCAATAAGCATGACGTCCACGAGAGTGATATCGTGTGCAACCACAACTTTGCCGAAACCCATTACCTTAGACTTTGACTTGTCGGCATATGTCATGGATATTTGATCAACATTTGGTCTCAACTCCCTGACACTAGATGCGCTTCCGGTCATATGAATTGTGCATCCACTATCAAGCACCCATTTTGACCCTCCGGAAGCATATGTCTACAAAAGATCAAACTAGTTTTTAGGTACCCATTTTTCAATGGGTCCTCTTTTGTTAGCAACAAGGGTCTTGGGAACCCAAATAGACCATGCAATATAACCATCAAATGGGCCAACATATTGTGCATACACATCACCATAATAATCACACATTAAAACATAGTGAGGGTTAACACTACCCGCAAAATCACCATGAGACATAGTTTTGCCACTTGTGGTCTTACTTCCCACAATGACCTTGTTCTTTTCTTGGGCGGGCTTGGTCTTGTTCTTCTTGTTGTTCCTTTTCTTCTTGGCTTTAGAGATAAAGCCAATGCCCCCTTTTTCACCAATTGACCTTTGCTTGCTTAAGAGGTCATCAATGGACTTGTTTCCTTTTGGAAAGGTGGTCTTAGCTAGCTCCCCCTTCAACCTAGCACGTTCTTCAATAGTATTTGTACAACTAGAAGGAATGAACATACTAGGTGCGGGAGTATTGATCAATTGAGTTTGAAGCTTTTCACAAGACTTTGTGAGCGACACGAGTTCACTCTCCAAGGCCTTGTGAGCCTTGTCAAGTGTCCTAAAGTCCTCGACAAGTTTTTCATGAACAACATCAAACTCAATCTTGTCCTTTTTAGCCTTTTTGTATTTAGCAATAGCATGATCACGTTCCTTGATGAGTTTATTAATAATGAGATCATTAGCTTCATCAAGACCCTCTAGTTTAGTTTCAAGAGATATTCTAGTTTCTTGTTCTTCTTCTAGAGCATTATTTAGAGCTTCTACCTCAATCATGTGCTCTCTTCCTAATTGGCATCTCTCATCTAGAAGTTCTTGTGTGTGTGAAAGTTGATTTAAGAGGTCCACAACATGTTTCTTGTGTTCCCCTTGCAAGTTGTTCATGAACACATCAAAAGCAAGTAATTCCTTTTTGACCTCAAGAGATAACTCATCATCAAAATCATCATTGATTAAGGAGGTGGAGTGCGATGATGATAATACCTCCGTTCCTCTTTCCATAAGGCAAGTGAAGTTCTTGTTGGAGATATTCTCATTTGGAGAATTGAAGAGTGAGAATGACGGGGTAGAGGTAGTAGCAAGAGCCGCCACACCACTTGATGTATCATCTTCATCATCATCATCATCGGAGGAGTACTCTTCATGTGTGATCAAGACAATTTCTCCCGGTTTCTTGTTGGTTGAGTTCCTTTTGATGAAGGGTTTCTTGTAGAGAGCTTTGGAGGTCTTCTTCAACACAAGTTTACCCCCATGATCTTCTCTTTTCTCATAGGGACAAGCTGCAACGAAGTGATAGCGGTCACCACAATTGAAACAAGTTCTCAACTTGGACCCATTATATCTTCTCCCATTGGGGTTGCTTCTTCGTTGCATTTCCATCTTAGCCTTAGCGGGATCTTTCTAGAAGTTTCTTGCATAGAAGGCCATGTATTCACCCTGAGAAACCTTGACATCTTTGGGGTGGCTCATTGACAGTCCCTCATCACTTCCTTCATCTTCATCATACTCCACAACCTTGGCATTCAAGGCAAGATTGACACCAGGACCCCGAGGTTGCACGATTTCCGAGGCATGCCTCTCTGAGCCCATCCCACCGGAACTCGCCGGCGCCACTCCGGCGCCGTCGCACACATATCCATGGGCTCTAATTCACTGGATTCATCTTGTGATGGCTGGAAAATCACCTATTCTGGAAGCTCCACCGATGGTAAGTTCCTTGTTGGGTCACTTATTCTCTCGGAAAATCGCTGGCTGGTCATTCTCAATGCCAATGGTTCACCACTTGAAGGAAGAAGTTTGGAAAATGGGGAGGTTCTCATGATTGGTTCTGTGGTGAGGTTCCCCTCTCACCTTGCTAGGATAAATGATATTTTGCCACCATCCTCTGATTTTCTTGGGACTTCTCATGTTCATGCGTGCAAGGGTGATGATTTGAAACTTATGTGGCATGTTACTTGCTCTACCTTGTCTTCTGATGTTTTGGACAATACTCCTGGATTTCTGGTCCTGTATACTATTGCTAAGCGAATTGTGTTACTAATTGTGACAAGGTGGTTATTGATGTTAGATTCCTTCTTCAAGATGAGAAAGTTTCATCTGGTGTTATCTTGGATCTTGTTGTCAAAAGGGTGATGGTGGGTGAACAAATCATTGATGCGCCCAATTCATCAACCAAACACAAATACATTTCTGTGGATTTTTATAAAGGGAGGATGTTTGAGGATAATATGTTCAAAAAAATTGGTCACCACATAAATTTCTCAGGAGGATTTCGCAGAAGACCTTTCTTCCTCGTTGGTTCATTTGGCCGTACAAATTTTAAGATGGATATTCATACAATTGGCATTGTTCTTCAAAGTTGTTTGGGGGGCCATGCATCAAAATATCAAGTCAAAATCCTCCAGGACAGAACCTTTAGATTCTCGGTGGCATCAAGAGCTGTGGGTTTTGAAATATATAATTCTGGTTCTTTCACTGATGATTCATTCATACTGAAGATAAAACTTTGGGGCAATGGAGGCCCAAATTGGAAATTCGAAGAGAAGGAATATTACAAAGAATTGGACAAAGATTGGACAACTGTTTCATACAAAAAGAAAAAAAAACTCTGTTTTTGATCGTATTGGTTCTTCGACGTCACATGTACCATGCAATTACGGTCAAAATAATGATGACATTACTCATGTCGTAATGGGTGCACCATTTGCGGATATTGTGATTAATGGCAAAGGTATTAAAGCGGAGAAAACTACAGTCAACAAATCTCCTAAAATTAATTTGCCTGGTCTTTTACCATTTTTGAAATTTCCCATTTTCCCTTCTTGTCCCTGGCCCGACAATTCTTACCTGAATTGGTTCAAGGCCCATGTTACACCGCAAGTTTCGCGGCCCAGGGTGTATGACTGTCTTAAGGATTTTATTCTTGCCCAAAAAATTAATTCGGCTGAAACCCCTGTCTCCTCAACTCCCTTGCCTGGAGAAACCCCAACTGCCTTGCTCCGCTCGTCACCGGCGAAAACCACCAATGCAATGGCCAATATTCCACTTGACCCTCAGCCATTTCTTCCCCATGGTTTTGAGATTATGTAGGTGGCTGGCAGGAATCAAGTCAAAAGGGTGGTGGTTCCTCATCGACCAAGAACTCATGAACAGTACGCCATTGTGCACATCGATCCCCTTCCCCTGGTCCTGTCCCTTTTGGTAATATCAGGGATGTGTTGCAAGATTTCTTTATCAATGATGCACATGTCGAATTTCATGATATTCAAGATTGCCCATTTGGTTCTGCATATGTTCAATTTGCAAATGTCAGTGACCATGACCGGTTAATTGCTGCGGGTCATATTCCCTTCCAAGATGTTGCTATCTCTTTTGATAGGCATAATGAAGGAATTAACTGGCGTAGGACTCATTTTAACAATGAATGTTGGGTTATGCTCCTGGGTCCTCCACTTGGTCACTAGAATCATGATGACCTGAATGCTGTATTCTCTGATATTGGTAAAGTTCTACTCTGGGAGAGGGACCCTGAGCACAAGGGCAGGATCATTGCAAAGCTCAGAGTCACTGATCTCCTAGATGTTCCTAAAAGTGTTAGATTCACCATTGGAGACCTGGTGGAAACTGAATCATGGACCTTTTCTGTGGAAATATTGAACAGCAATCTCCTGGGGGGGCCCACCTGATGAGGACCCACTACCTGATGATGGTGCTGACCCACACCCTCTACCTGTGGTGGGACCCATATTTGGGCCCCCATCTCCACCTCCTCCACCACAACCTGAAGAGGACATTGGTGGATGGGACCAATGGATTGACCCTGCCCCTCAAAATAATGCTGGCTGGGGCAACTGGAATGTTGTCCAAGGACCTGTATTTGCTGAAGGTGTTGACATGCCCATTGACAACCAGGATTTGCCACCTCAAGAGACTGACAGTGCTGTTACTGGATCTATACCTGGTGCAAATGTTTCATCTGACAGTGACAAGGCATCTGTCCATGGTGCAGAGGATAATGAGGTGGTGCAAAATATTGCTGATGCTGATCAGGAGATGGGCATGGGAGAAGGTCTACTTAACATTCTGCAGAATTACCAAGATGAGGAGGAGGACACCAACCATGCTGATGATGATAACATGCAAGATGACTGGATGATGGAGGACACTAATCTCCTCTCTCCAAATGAGGCACACCTCCAAGTTGGAATGGCCATTATTCCTTTTGTCAACTCATCTGAGATACTCTCTGCTAGGAATTCTTTCTCAAAGCAAGGTCTGGAGCTATGGGACAGATTCTTTGCACCACACATGAACCCATCACCTGACAAAGGCAAACTGCAATGTGACATTCCTGTAAGTTGGTTTAACTTTATCACTCTAATGCTCATCACACCTGAGAAATTCAGTTGGATTAGACATTTTCTCACATCACCCCTATGGGAGATAATTAAAGAGCCAATTACTGAGGAATCTACTTTCACCTTCATTATACCTGATGAATGTGTTGGACAGATTCCACCCCATTGCCTGAATGATTCCCCATCAAACATGATGGTACCAAATGCTCCTACTAAGAGGAGGAGGGGCAAAGAACCACTGGTGGAATCTGAGGTGAGAAGGAGCCCCAGAATTGTGGAACTTAATGGGGGGTTTTAAAAGCCATTTAAATTGCACTGGTCATAATTGCCTCTCTTGCAATGCTGCTCCACCCTGTCTCAGTAATAAGGTTGTTAAGAATCTTGCTGAATCATTTTGCAAGGTTAAAGAGGGGGAACTGGAGAAAAGATTGCTGAAGAAGGGCAGGATCAATGATTTGATCATCAAGCCATCAAGAAAGACTGGACCTAAGAAGAATGGTCCTGAACCATACCTTTCAAACAAGAAGAAGGGAGGTGCTGCTGAGTCTTGTGGACATCAGTCTAAGAAGAAGGCTCCTAAATAATGTGGTTAATGTTTACAAAAACCTTGCCTTTTGTGATTGGACCAGTTACCTTTCATATCTGTTATGAGTTGTTGCAGACCTATTTGATGTTGGAGATGTTTATGAATTCAGTAACCTATGATATGTCCAGTTTTATTTGTGTGACTACAAAATTTGAGTCACACCATGGATCACCCAATTGGTTTATAAATGAGTAACAACAGAAACTGGAAGATTCTGAACTGGAACCTCAGGGGTATTAACTCTGAGAAAAAATGGTTAGCACTAAAAAGCAAGATCATGGAATCTGAATGTGACATTATCTGTCTTCAAGAAACCAAGAGAGAAAACTTTGATATCAATTATTTAAAAAAATTCTGTCCAAACAAGTTTGACAGTTTTGATTTCTTACCATCAATTGGTGCTTCTAGAGGAATTATTACCATCTGGCATAGTACTTTATTCAATGGTACCAGGGCTTTCCAAAATGATTTCTCAACTTCTGTTACCTTCACCTCTCAATTATCAAATGATACCTGGACTCTCACTAATATCTATGGTCCTTGTCAAAATGATAGAAAGATGGATTTCCTAGACTGGTTTTCAAACATCACTATGCCTGATAGTATGGATTGGCTAGTGTTAGGAGATTTTAACCTTATCAGAAGTCTCACTGATAGAAATAAAAGTGGGGGAGATATTAATGAAACTATGCTCTTCAATGATGTTATCTGCAACCTGGGCCTTATTGAGTTGCCACTAAAGGGTAGAAAATTCACAGAGTAACATGCGAAAGATCCTCTCTGGAAAGACTGGACTGGTTTTTTACATCTAGTTCTTGGACAACCAAGTTCCCATACACTATGGTTACCCCACTATCCAAACCTACTTCTGATCATCTCCCCTGTGTCATATCCATTGGAACTAACATCCCCAAGGCTCAAATCTTTAGATTTGAAAACTACTGGCTACATCATTCTGATTTTAAGATGATTGTACAAAATGCATGGAATATTCCTATGAATTATCAGGACATGGCAAAAATAATTTGTGCCAAATTAAAAAATGTGAGGAGAGGTATCAAGATTTGGGCAAAACAGTTACCTTGCTTAAAAGATCAAATTGCTAAGGTGAATGACACAATTGATCTCCTGGACCTACTGGAAGAATCTAGAACATTAACCATCAATGAGTGGCACCTCAGAGATATCCTGAAGTCCCATATTATCACTCTTCTTCAGAACCAAAACACCTATTGGAAACAAAGAGGGAAAATCAAATGGGTAAAACTTGGAGATGAAAACACTAAGTTTTTCCATTCCAAAGCTACCATCAGTTATAGACATAACTATATATCAATGATCAAGAATGAATCTGGACAGGAATTTACAAATCACTATGACAAGGCTGATATCTTTTGGAATGACTTCAGGGCAAGAATGGGCACATCAGTCAAAACTGAGATGCACTATAATCTAGCAGACTTCTATGGAAATGGAATGACTGATGAGATGAAGGATTCACTTGAAAAACCTTTCCTTGACAAGGAAATTGAGGAGGTTATCACTGAACTACCAAATGATAAATCACCTGGACCTGATGGATTTAATAATGAATTTATCAAAAGTTGCTGGTCCATCATTGGATTTGATATCAAATTACTGATTCATGATTTCTTCAATGAGAAAGTGTCACTTGAAAGCATTAACTCTTCTTACATTACACTCATACCCAAAGTCACTTGCCCATCTACATTAGCTGATTTCAGACCATTCTCTCTATTGAACTGTATATTCAAAATTATTACCAAACTTCTTGCAAATAGACTACAATCTATCATTCTGAAATTGGTACATAAAAACCAATATGGTTTTCTCAACAACAGATCTATTCAAGATTGCATTGGTTGGGCATTTGAATACCTATTCCAATGCCACAAGTCAAAGGAGGAAATTTTAATTCTCAAACTTGATTTTGAGAAGGCATTTGATACAGTTGATTACTCTGCCATCATTAATATCCTTAAAGCTAGAGGATTTGGGAGAAAATGGATTAGGTGGATTGAAATGATCTTTGAATCTGGAACTTCTGAAATTCTTCTCAATGGTGTACCTGGTAAAAAGTTCTACTACAGAAGAGGTGTTAGACAAGGAGACCCACTTTCACCATTACTATTTGTCCTTACTGCTGACCTCCTACAATCTATTCTAAATAAGGCCATGCATAGAAATCTTCTAACTCCACCTATTGTGGGACCACCCAACAGTGATTTCCCAGTTATTCAATATGCTGATGACATTTTGGTGATCCTTAAAGCTGATGCATCTCAATTATTATGCTTGAAAGCACTGCTTCAAACAATTGCTGTTTCCACTGGTCTCAAGGTCAATTACCTGAAATCTAGCATGATGCCAATAAATATTTGTAATGACAGACTTATGCATTTTGCTATGACAATCAATTGTCAAACTGGATGCCTCCCTTTTACCTACCTTGGGCTTCCATTAAGCATTACAAAGCCATCTATGGAACATTTTCTTCCCATTGTTCAGAGAGTGGAAAGAAGATTATGTGGAATTGCTGACTTCTTGAATTATGGAGGCAAACTGCAACTGGTCAAATCTGTTCTATCCTCACTTCCTCTATTTTATATGAGCTGTTTGGAGATACCAATTGCGATCAAGGATCAAATTATTAAATATATGAGATATTGTCTATGGAGAAAGAAGACTGATGATGTACAAGCAAAAGTACAAGCTCTTGTCTCATGGGAAAAAATCTGCCATCCTAAAAATCAAGGGGGTTTAGGGGTACTGAATCTACAGATTCAAAATAATGCCCTCCTTCTGAAAAATTTGGACAAATTCTACAACCACCAAGACATACCTTGGGTTCATCTCATATGGGAGACTTATTACAAAAATGGAAAGTTACCTGGAAGAAGCATGGAGGGATCTTTCTGGTGGAAGTCACACATCAAATTAATTGATAACTATAAAGGCATGGCCAAATGCAATCTGAATTCAGGCAAATCTGCTTACTTCTGGACTGACCTTTGGCAAGAGGAGTGCTTGATGAATAAATACCCACACCTTATGTCCTATGCTAAGTCTACAATCATCAATGTTCATGATTTCCTTCATGCTGAATTCCTCGAAGATAACTTCCACCTACCTCTCTCTCAACAAGCTTTCTCTGAGTTTTTAGTCCTAGAAGAAAGATGCCAGGAATTCAGACAAGACACTCAGGACACCCATGATAATTGGAACTATATATGGGGATCAGATAAGTTTGAAGTTAAAAAGGCATACTCAGCCATGATTGGACACTCACCATCACCACCACACTTTTCCTGGGTTTGGGCAACCTCCTGTTAAAATAAACACAAGTTCTTTTTCTGGCTTTTGTTACTAGACAGATTGAATACAAGAAACCTACTGAGGAGAAAGAATTTCAACCTTCCTGATTACAATTGTGTTACATCAAACTGCATCACAGAAGAATCAGCAAATCATCTTTTCTGGGATTGTCCATTTGCAAAAAAATGTTGGGACCATATTTCCAAAAACAGAACTGCAAATCTAACAGGATTAGAAGCTATTTCAAACATCAAAGAAAAGTTACATCTACCATTTGCAATGGAAATCATTATCATGACATCCTGGGGTATCTGGATTTGCAGAAATGAGAAATTTTTTAATGACAAAAGACCCACTTTGGATAGATGGAAAGCAATTTTCTACCAGGAAATGAGATGGATACAATTCAGAATCAAAGGAAAATACAAGGAGAGATTCAAAGCCTGGCTCAGTCAGCAATTAGATCAGGGATAGAATAGAATGTTTTCAATTTAGATGTAACTGTTTATGATCTACCTTAGATCATATCTCATTGTAACATACACATATATAATAAAAAAATTGCAGTGGGGATTTTCCCTACTATTTCACCTCAAAAAAAAGATTGACACCACTACTCATTCCAATGGCACGAACACGAGCGTCTTTGGCATTCTTGGCAGCAACCTTGAAGGCGGCCATCTCTTGCATCACTTCATTGGAGGTCATGAGATGGTAGTTGTGTCTTCCTTGGAGACTCTTCAAGTCAGTAGGCTCGAAAGGCATGAGAGCACTCACATACTTCCTCTTGATCCAAGCATCATCAATGTGAGAGGCACCAATATTCCTGAAGGCGGTGGCTATGGATTTGAGTCTTCGATACATGTCTTCATGATCCTCACCATCCTTCATGAAGAAACCTTCGGCCTCATTGCTTAAGGCATCATATCTATTTCTTATCATACTCTCATTGCCAACAAACAAGTCAATGAGAGCATCCCAAGCTTCCTTGGCGGTGTTGTAGTGCTCAATGTGGGGAAAATCCTTTGGCTCCACTCCAAGTTGGATCATGTGCAAGGCAGTCGCATTGAGTTGGCTATTGACCACTTCTCTTCTAGTCAAATTGGTTGGATCCTCAATTTTGAGTCCTTCTTCAATAATATTCCACAAATCAATGCAAGAGCTGCGCACATGAGATTTCATTAAAACTTGCCATTGAGCAAAAGTATGTGCAACTAACTTAGGTGGGTCGCCTCTATTATTTATATGTGGGTGAGGGATAGGAGGGTCGGGAGAGTACCATCCGGGAACCGCATGGTGCTCTTCCTTCCCATCACCCTTTTTGGTGGTGGAGTTAGTGGAATTATGTTCATCCCCCGCCACTTCCTCCAAAGGCTTAGCCGGAGCATTAGCCTTTGGGTTAGGTGGTGTTGCCTCTTGAGAGGGAGGAGGTGAGGTTTTCTTATCCCTAAAAATGTTGCTCAACGAGTTGATGCAACTGTTGGATTTCATTGCCCAAGGTAGAGCTCAAGCTTGTTTCCAACTTCTTGAGATCTACCATGGTCACTGAATGACTAGCCTCACTTTCTCCCTCCTCTATGTTGCCCATAATCTCTTAGGCGGTTAAGCCCGAATAAAGAGCCAAGGCTCTGATACCAATTGAAAGGATCGTATGGGAACCTAGAGGGGGGTGAATAGGTGCTACTCCAAATTTTACTTTTTTTCAATTTAGGGTTTGACACAAAAAGGTAAATTCTCTAGATTATGCAACTAAGGTGAATTTACCTATATGTCAACCTAGCACAAGTACTAAGCAAGAACTAGATAAGTAAAGTGTGGTAAAGGATAGAAGTAACCAAAGTGGAGCGCTCAAAGACACAAGGATTTGTTTCCCATAGTTCCTTCCTTTTGAGGGGAAGTACGTCTATGTTTGGAGAGGGGATGGTATCAAACCACCAACGCGACGAGAGGCCTCCCTTGTTCTCCGATGAACCTCACCCCAAGGGGTTCAATTCACCTCTTCCACTATACGGCAACCTTCGAGGTGGAAGCCGGCACCTTTACAACGAGTTCGGGGCACACATCCACAACTTAATTGGAGGCTCCAAAATACAAGCAAGCCGTCAAACAATCCAAGACAAGCTTGTAAGAACCAAATCAAAAGCTAGGGTTTCTAAAGAAACACTAGAGCATGGGGGCCCTCAAGTGAATGAGGGGGAAATGAAGATCTCTCTTGGTGAAGCTGTAGATCAAGGCCTCCTCCTTCGATTCTCCAAAGATCAATGACTTTGGATGGTTGGATGAAGAGATCTTATTGATTTGGTGGCTCAAATGGGCATGCTGTTCTTAAGGTGGACGAGCAGCTAGAGGAAGGGGATAAGGTCCTCTATTTATAGCCCTTCACTCCGCTGAATCATTGGTGAAAAGTCAGGTCGGAGACTCCGGCCTGCACACCGGAGACTCCGGTCTACATCGGAGATTCCAGCCCATCTCCGGACTAGCCTCCGGACCGTCGAACAGATTGACCCAGCCCTTCTGTGAGCCAAGTGGACCAAAGACTCCGGTCCCTCTGCACCGGAGACTCCGGTCTGAGGCAGGGACCGAAGACTCCGGACCGCCACACAGTTTGACCCAGGCAGGAAACTGGAGCCTCCTCCGGAGACTCCTGGGAAAACTTCAGTCCACACCGGAGACTCCGGTCCAGGCAGACCGGAGACTCCGGTGTGGAACTCCCAAGAGTCAAGCAAATATGCAGGGGATGTTCCGTATGCCAAAGGTCCTTTTCACTTTGCAATGTATCAACCTGTAGACAATAGCAAATAGTAAAAATCTCTACTTGTTGTTAATGAACACCAAAAGTGATTATGACAGTAAATGCCCTTTCACTTGATCTTTGTGATATTTGTGCAAGCATTACTATTATCTTGTATACTTTTTATATTGAAATTAAACATGATATTAATCCAATACAAAAACTGCTATGACTATTCAACTTGCTAATAAAGAATATATGTGTCCACTTGGTATTGTTAGAGATGTTGAAGTACTTGTAGGAAAGATTAAGTACCCTGTGGGTTCCATAGTACTTGGTTGTTCTCAAGATTCATTTTGTCTTATCATATTTTGTGGACCTTTCTTACATACCGTTGGTACTAAAATTAATTTACCTAGAGAGAAAGTGGTTATAAATTGTGCTGGAGAAAGGCTAGAATTTAATTTTTCTAAGTTCACTGATAAACACTTAGAGAAAGAATTAACTGCTAAATATGAAGTGGAAACACTTGCTTATGTAGTTGTTGCTTCATTGGACGTGATGGAGCGATATGTACTTAATGAAGATGAACCATTTACTAATGAAGAAAACGAAGCTCTAGAACAAAAATTATATCAACAACCTACTTAATTACAACTACATATTCCTCCCAATGATTTAGGAGAGTTGCCTCCACCTAAGGGAGATCCTAGTTCTGAACTTAAACCTTTACCTAAAGATATGAAATATGCATACCTTGATGATAATATACATCTTGTTATTATTAGTGCCAACCTTTCATCTGAAGAAGAATCAAAGTTATTGTATGTACTTCGTGCTCATAAACGAGCTATGGGTTATTTACTTGATGATCTAAAAGGTATAATCCCAAGTTTATTTATGCATAAAATTAATTTGGAGGAAGATTAAAAACCTATTGTTGATTATCAACAACGTCTCCATCCAAAAATGAAAGAAGTGGTAAGGAAAGAGATAATTAACACTACAAGAAAAGTTGACTTTTACAACGGACAGTTTTCATGGTTGAAGGCCCATTTTTCGTGGTGGAAAAGTCTTCCGCCATGGATGGCCTCTGTGGTAAAAGCTCCGTCACCGAAGAATCTGACACAATTTTTTTCGACCATGGTGGATCACACCCTTCAACCACGGAAAACCGTGTCGTGGTAGATTGGTTTCACCAGCCCGTTGACTGTTGACGACATGGCAAACATTGTTAACGGCCAGTTATCACCGTTAATGGTCGGAAAATTATGGTGGAAGCGAATGCCTAGCCAACGTCTACTAACCAATAAGTGGGTCAGCCCATGTGTTGTGGTGTGGAACACAGCAGTGCCATCGAGGATGGCTTAAGAGGGGACAATCGGGATGCTATCGGTGGCTATCGCAGCGGGTTGGGCACAAAAACTTCAAACACAACGATGTACCCAGGTTCAGGGCCCTCTCGACGAGGTAACACCCCTACTCCTGCAATGATCTACTATATCAAGGGCGAACGCCCAGTACAAGTGCTCCTTGAGCTGTTTCCTTAGCTACTATTGAGAGCTAGAAGAAGAAGATGAACTTGAGGAATCTAAATGTCTTTGAGAAGGTACCTAGAACCCTAGCTCTAGCCTCCCTTATATACTGGCTGGGAGAGGTAGGTTACAACTTGGGTTCTAGGGTTTAATATTTGGGCTTTGGGTTTACAAAGCGGGTCGGCTAAGAGGGCCCAGCCGGTGGACCAGGACTGAAAGGGTAGTTTACCCTCTACTGTTTTTGGTTGACAATGACACCATAGTTAGAGTAGACTAATGCTACCTACTAGTGTATTAAACAGGTTTTAGTTCGCTGGTGTGTTGGAAGATCGTCGGAGACCCCCCCATTTTGATAACAAAGATATGTGCTAGAGTTTTGCCTTTTATATGTAACTTGAGTCTTTAGGAACTCCGCATTATTAAGAGGGGTTATCTCATTGAGATTGTTGGGGATGAATTCCTAAGCCATAGACACATCCCATACACCCACCTGTTCCATCACCAAAGAGAGAGGAAAGGGAAATATGCTTTTCATAGCATTTCTGCAAAGTTCGGTGTACAAGCCAGTTGAACCGGCTCCCATATCGAGTGGTTCGGTACCAGCGCCGGAAAACTGAACCTAAATCAGGATTGTTGGTTTGCTATACTGGGTCTATCCGGGTTTGCATACAGGGACCTAACCCGGTTTGGATTCCGGTCTTCCGGCCTGGTAATCGGGCGGTCTGGTGTGAGGGCCGGCCCAACCGAACATAAAACTAGACTTTGCAGAAATACTCTAAACGACTAGATTTCTCCCTTGGGTATAAATACCACTTCTTCCACCTTGAGTAGGTTAGGCATTTCAGTTCATATTCATTCTTGAAGCTCTCTCTCTCTCCATTGTTGAAACACAATTCCTTGAGGATCTCCCATTCTACCCAACCAATTCCAAATCCCTTTGGTAGAAAGCAAGAGGAGGCCCCGATCTATGTTTCCACCAAGCCAAAGTTCATTCCCCCTTGAGTTCATCGAGTTAGATTATTACTATTGGGTTTGTGGGAAACCCTAGGCGGCTAGGGTCGCCCGGAGGCATTCGGCTTGTGATTTTCTCCGTGGAAAGTTTGTGAGGGTTTAGAGACTACCTTAAAGTCTAACACGAGTAAGTGAGCTATTCCTTCGTGGGATAGGCTCGGAGAAGAAGGTGAGCCTTCATGGTGTTGGGGAATCCTTCGTGGAACCTCACACCTCTCCAAGGTGACGTAGCCCCCTTCCCAAAGGTGGTGAACACGGGAATACATCTTCGTCTCCGCGTGCTTCGGTTATTCCTTAACCATTCTCTTACTTGTGTTTGTTTACCTTGTGATAGCCTTCGTGCTTGAAGTATCTTATATCATCATCGAGGTTGCCTCACCTAGTTTACATTTAGGCACACTTATATTCCGCAAAGCCTAAACTTGCAAAAGATTACAAAGAATTTTGTAGAAACCTATTCACCCCCTCTAGGTAAACCATTGTAACATCCCAACATTAGAGCTTAGAAATAAGCTGAGATCAGGTGTGTGCATTGCATTCATGCATAGAAAATCTGGATAATTTTCGCGCTTTTAAATCAAAACTTGTCAAAGTGATTGAAGCTTCTCTTAACTTGGTGGAACTAAGGAAGATCATCAAGTTGACTGCGATAAGTTTCAATATGACCTTTGCTAAAACCTTATATTTGGGTAATATAATTTGATCTAAGGGTAGATCAAATGTAATAAAACTAAGTCACAACACAAGACTTAATAAGGAGTACTTGATCTTCTAGAGATCATTACATGGTATTCCATACAACAACTAAAGGATGAATACTTAATATTCCAAAGATGATATCAAGGTATTATCTACCACAAACCCTGGATACCCAGTTAAGTATATAACTTAAGTAAAGAAACTCTATAACTAAATCTTGATACACTTGATTGCCATAGTTATTCCTACCCTGGGTATCATGGTAGTTCTTAAACATTAACTCTTATCACAAATAGAGTAGAAAAGGGAAGTCAAGCCAAGACCATCCAACACATACCTTAATATGGTATTAAGAGATGACATTCCTTTTTAACCAAGTCTTAGTGTCAATTGCTCATCAATGATTGAGTGATCAATCCTTGACCTAACACTTATTAACCTTTAGCTTTGACCTATTGTAATAACCTTCCAAAGACCTTAAGTAAATTAATAAGGAGAAGGAACTAGATATAGTGGAGTGTGCCATCATCAATGGAATGTGATCCTTAGTGGAGATCAAACCATCTGATGTTGGAGGAGTTAACTCATTCATGAGTTAACTATCAGAAGCACCTAAACCCAAGAGTTTAGATAGTAATTACGAAGCTATGAGAAAGCTAGTAGTAGTAGAGAATCTAGTGGTAATCTTGTTAAGCCAAGTAGGTATAAACCTAAAGTAAGTTTCCTTACCAAGATAAATGCTATAGAGAGACCTGTACAAGCCTACTATTTAGTTGAGTATAGATCTTGATCAAACAATTAGAAGCTTAAGCTTTGCTTGATTCAAGGTTGGTGGTCATTATTATCAAGTCATTTGAGAATAGATGACCAGCTGATAAAGAAGAGTTGTGAGTATACCAAATTAGGTAAAGCCCTAGTAAGATGAATCATCTAGCTTGATTATGAGAAGTCAAGCTAGAGTTTGATTAAGTATATAATCTGAGTTGTATGGAGTAGTTGGAAGAACAGTGGTGTAACCAAGGTAATACAAGGAAAAACTTGTGTTATGGGAGTAGCACCTTACCCATTCCAGAGGTTTGATATCACATGTGATATAGAGAGAAGTGTAATCTTGCATGTCATAGAAGTAGATGCAAGGAAAATATGAAGGAGTTTATGGAATGAAGTTAGTAATAGCTATAGTGATGGATTCATTAGAGGTAGTTCAAAAATGGAAGTCATATACTAGAGTAAGAATGGAGAATGAGTATTGCTGAAGTGACATGACCATGTCATCATATGATAATGGATATGGTGGAGCTAGATGATTAGATCAGTTAGACAGAAGAGATCTTACTGAAGCAGATGAGAGATTTAAATAGAGTATATTTAGGAAAGGAATTCCTTATCTAAAGATAACCTTGGTGAGGTATTAAGGTAAGGATTCTTTAGAAGCCTTAACCATGATCATATCAAATCATGACAAGACCCACGCCTACCTCTTTGTTTAAAATCCTAGAACAAAGAGGGTAGTTAAACCAATTCCTATTTTTAGGAAGCCAATGGATAGTATCTCTTAGTCAAATGAAATGTCTAAGAGATAAGTAGAATACCAGTTAAGAGTGTATTGATGGAAGTCTTGTCCACCTGATTGTCTTAAACCCTAATAATAACCTAGTCTCATGGAAACATCAAGACCACATTAATTAGTAAGCTTTATAGCTCACTCTAAGTAAGATATCATTCAGGGTTATAAAGTTAGGAGAAATCCTTGAATCTTGATCCTTAGCAACATTCACTCAGAAACTTGAGGGTAGTGTATCCTCTAGAGTTCATAGTAAGTGTGGTATTAGAAACCCAAAATAGATGTTGCTGAGCATTGAGATCACTTGTGCCACATAAGTGATAATGGTTGTTCACCATTATATAATAAAATTTTATTAAAACTCTAACCACACTTAAGGAAGTAATGAACAACTAGTTCAAGAAGTGATACATGCCCACTTTGGAATAAGTAGGATGGTGATAGATAGAATTTTAGAGGAATTTGAATAAAGGGAATTCCAAACTTTGAGAACCATAAAACTAAACCTTCTACAAACTAAATCTAGATATTTGTAAATGAATATTTTCATTCCTTTATAAATAATTGTTATTCATGCTTAATGACTTAACCAAGATTGCTCTATAGTAATTATAGACACTACAATACAAGTAGAATTTGAATAGGAAAAGTCACCAACTTTAAAGAACCATGGAATTCAAATCACTACATTATAAACCCTAGGGTTTAATACCTTGTAATCTATTTGCATAGTTCCTTTATGAGGCTAAGTATGAATAGAGTCCTATATATATGATTCACCATTTTGAACCTTACCATCACAATTTTTATGGTGAAAATAAAATCATTTTATAAGGTTTATATATAGTAAACCAAAATAACCTAAAACCCTAATCTCAATTAATGTTTTCTAACAAAACAATCCTTTATATTTTGATTAGTGTAAATACTAATAAGAGAATGCCAAACCAATTGGCACATTAAACCATGTAGAACCCATGATTGATTTACTAGATTTCAAATATTTAAATCATTAAGGAAATTCAAATTGATAAGGAAAAGAGAAAAACAGAAATAAAAATAGAAATAGAAAAGGGAAAGAAAAGAGTCAGCCAGCAGAACCAGCCCATCGTGGCCCATCTCTTCTGTGCCTATCTTTCACTCGCGAGCAGTAGAGAAAACAACCCGCTCAGTTCGCATTGGCCCAGGCTGCTCGCTGGAGCACTTCGCCGCCGCCCGATGCCGTCTGCCGTTGTTAGCAAGCTTGGACCGCCGCGATGCTCCCTGCCGTCTTCCGAGGGGATAAGAACGCCACTGCAGAGCCTCTCCATCCTCATCCCTTCACTTCGTCCCTCACAGCTGCTCTCCTTCTCTTAGTTCTGCTCGGTTGAGTAAACGCTAGCTCGTCGAGGTCGTCGTCCTCGCTGTTTCCGAGCACCCCGTGCCTCGCTGAAGCCATCGCTGGACGCGTCGATGTCTCCTTGTTCGTCCTCGACAAGCTTTGCAGGTAGGTGCGTAGTGAGCAGTGTGGAATCGAGCTCGGCATCCCGCTGGCCACCGTGGCCACTATCGTCGATTCGCCATTCTCCTGACCATCTCTGGCCTCACCGGCCTCTCCATAGTGTTCGTGCTGAGCTCCTGCATCGTCCCATACCCCTCTCGCTCTCTGTAGTGGTCTGGATCGTCGTAGCACCATGCACCGTCATCGGTCGCTACAAAGGAGGGTCGCCGGAGTACCTCCGGTGACCAAAAAGGGGCGGCGACACCACTCCTAGGTTCGCCTTGATGCTCTCCATCGAACGCGCCCTTCCGTTTTACCCCGCGAGCTCTCCTGCGATGTGTCCTTGCTCGACAAGGGAGCTCCGACCGTCGCTGACGTCATCACGTCATCATGCTGACGTCACCGTCGGCCACCTAAACCTGTTTGACCAGTCCACACCAACGTGGCCTATGCCCCACATGTGTGTGTCTTGGGCTAGATTAGGTTCGGTGTAGGAAGGTTTAATCGCAGCGCTGACATCAGGGCGACACCATCATTGACCAGTCTGCGCTTAGGTGGTAACCAACGTGGCAAGGACCCCGCTTATCTGTGACCTAGGGTAGATTCTGAATAGGTATAAAAAGTATTTCCCTATTTAAAATTTAATTAGAAAATGATTAAATCTTATAAATTGGATATCTTTTGTTTCATAATTCAGAAAAATATGTTTGATATATGAAAATTTACAGAAAAATAAAATCTATAATTTAACTTTATCATTAAACATTATTATGTTAGCCATTTAAATAATTGTTATTTAATGAAGATTTTATAAGAAATAAAACTTTGAAAAATCATATTTTAATAATGGTAAATGAGAAAATTATAAATCATATACTAAAATTCTTAGAAAAGTAAAAGTTATAATATAAAACTATAAACATAAAATATTATATCACTTAACTAATATTTATTATTTATTAAGTCTTTATAAAATGATAAAACTTATAAAAATCATATCTTATTAATTATGAATCATAAAAATACTTATAATATACTAAAATTATCACAAAAATAAAATCTACACATTAAAAATATAATTCTTCAGATTTGAAGTAGAATAAGTGAAAATATTTATTAAGTCTAGGTTAAAACTATTTTCTAATATCTTAATGGATTAAAAATACAAAAATCTTTACCTTACCTTTAACATTAATAGTTCAAAGTATAAAAGTGAATAACAAGTTCCATTAATGTTTAAGTGGAGTTAAAATAGATCTAACTATTTTAAGATATATTTACTAAAATTATCATCTAAAATTAAATGTATCTTAATTTTCCTAAAAAGATTTTATCAATTATAAAATCACCTAAAATAGTATAATTAGAAAAATAATTTATGTATTTACAAAATCACCAAGATGATGTATACTAATTCTCTTACCAGTCTACGAATCCAATTAAGAATCTAAACAGAGTTCTTAAGTAATTAAAGTAATACCTATTTTGTATTTATGAAGGATAACCTTAAGAAAACACCAATTCCATAAAAAAGCAATGCTACTTGTATTCTACCTTTAGGAATCATGAAGAAGTAAACAACCTATAATAAGATGCCATATTCAAAATATATAAGTCTCCACTTGCTAGTGGAAAACTATTCTAGATGCTAATTTCTTTCTTCGTTAATACTCATAACTAGTAAGAAAACAGTAAAGTGTTAGCTTTAAGGTTTAAATGCTTTCACTTCGTAAAGTAACCTTTTCCTCCAAAGTTATTCTTTTAAGAAACACTAAAAGTAATCCTTAAGTATTTCTATGAAGACTCTAATGAATTAATCAGCCTTTTTAAGAAATCCCTGTGTACCATTCCACACTTGAGTGATTTAGTATTGTATGCTACTTGTTGTATTTACTTATTGTTTCACACACTCACACAAATCTTAATAAGAAGCACAAGTGTGAAGGTGATATAAAAGTGAAACACACTCTAAAGAAACCATTCCCACTTTCCGAACCCTAGATCGAATACGATTGGTCCAGGGGTTCGCGTTTATCAAATTGCATTACATTACTTATGCATTGTTGCATCTTGCTTCTTTAAACATTAGTCCTTACCAGACCAATGATGCTGTTTATAGAATTTGGATCTTCTATTGTCTTGAAGACCGTGATTGCATAATCTTGCAATCACAAAGGCGAGTTCACACTTGCTCATGTCCTTTGGTTATTTTCTATTAAATGCTTGTAACTCAGATGTTGTCATCACCTGCATTTCAAAAAGGTCAGAAAACACTATTTTCATAATAATATTACGCATTAACCATGAGATTTGGAATGGGATGGAGAAGTCAGCTGGATCTTCTTCCTTTAGCATGGACGGATGACCTTATCGTGAGGCTGTTGATTTCGCATGGAGAATCCAGCAATTGGGTGGGACCCCTTAGTTCCCCGCGATTTTGGTGTCTAGACTATCTATGAGGGGCTGCTGGAGGTATAGTCGGTCCTTTATGGAGCTTGCCAGGGGCACAACCGGCTCATAGAGTCTTCGGGGGCCTATCAGAGTTGTAGCTTGCCCAAAGGGGGCTTAACAGAGATGTGACTGGACCTGGGGGGCGTGTCTTCATGTGGGGTCACGGAGAGGGGCAGTGATTGGCTTGGATCTTAGACTGGGCCCATACCAAGGAAGTATGGACAAGCTCGCGACTTGGATTTGTAACAAGGCTAAGGTCTCTTATGGGTAAAGTAACGCACCTCTGCAGAGTGTTAGAACCGTGACATGTTACTCCTTGTTCCGGGAAGGAGCTACGAACGCGGCTGGAAAGGAACTCCATGAAAGTTCTGGTCAACCTGTGAAGGCTGTCAGACATAGTTTTCAGAATAAAAGCAACCTTTGAAGAAATGTTTATGAAAACCTGCATTGCCTACGACCTTTGGTCTGTGGCTGTAGAGATAGTGCATCATACACTCCTTTTTAGTGAACTTGTTGAGTACGCTCGTACTTAACCGTACCTTCTTAACCCTTGCTAGGTTCGAAGCCGTGGAAGACGATGTTAACATCAATTTTTGATCAAGAAACCATCATCGGCAGCTCAGGTTCTTCAATAAAGGCAATGAAGTCACATATACATCAACTGAAGCAAAGGCGAAGATCTTGATTAAGATAGGAGTAGATTCTCTATACACAAAACCTACTTATGTAGAGCAATGCTTTAGCAACATTTGCAAGCTCGATAGTGTAGATACTAGTCTTATTAGCCAAACAGTTCTGTGTTATTATTTCTAGTTCTTCTTTGTAAGAAGTTTCTTTCTCTCTCTTTAATCTAGAGTGTTCTATAGATCTTTTGTAAAGCGTCGAGTTGTAATCTATAGTCATGTCTTGGACCTGCCGTGTTTCTGTTGTACCACTCTGAGGGATGTAATACTAGTGAATGGTGTTTCATTGGTGTTATGTCAACGACTATAGTGTACTACATCATGCAGTTGTATGCTGGGTCACCGCAACCATCTTACAATTTCAAGGACCCAGTTAGTGCTTCAGTATAGGGGCAACCTACAGTGTCCCAGCGCCCATGCTTTGGGTGTCACCCGGTGCTTTAATAGTTAGTCGACAGCGCATCGCTCAGCTTCCATCTTTGCCCCGCTTAGTGTAGTTGTCTTCTAGCACCAGTAGGGTGGCGCGCTAGCCTGTCTGGTGATGCAAGGAGACAGAGGCGTACTCAGCAAGGACCGTCACCCGCTCCTTATCCTCACCACCGAATCCGAGGCGGCCGGGTGGAAGTGGCCACCCAACCGGTTCTTCTGGTCATCCGGCTAGACGGGCCAGTCGGGGAAGCTTGAGGATGGGCCGATTGGAGCGGTCCACCTGACTATGGTTCTCTGTCCTGCGGCCATCCGGCCGGGTACTTCTAGAGCTAGACGATTAGGCCCGGCTTTCCCCACCCAGGGGTCATCGCCCGACACTAGTCCCCGAGCGCATTGGGACTTCGCCTTGCGAAGAAATTCTTGCATGCTCATTTGTTGAAAAAGGTTAGTGATGAAAATATGGCTGTGGATCTTGTTCGAGGTGCTTGTAGCTTCCCGACTGGGTTTACCGGCTATGGAGTCGGTGGCCACCCACTAGGTGTGAGCGGCGATTGTACCGACTAACTAGGATAGCTGGAACGAGGGAGATGAATCGTCTGGTGGCTGAGGTCAGTCCTTACGCCAGCCATGCCTGGCGGCTCTAATGCACGTCAGGTCACTGTGGTTTCTTAGGGGGCAGATCTTGGTAACCGCACGCATGTCTAGCTACTGTGGTTTCTTAGGGGGAGTACACATGCCTCACCGCCCATGGTAACGCCTGCGAGATCTTCTGCAGGGAATGCATTGGTGCATTTGATCCGCAACTGAACCATCCTGGGGGAGGGGAAGCGGTTTTTCACCATGTAGTGGAGGCGAGCGGAAGGATCTTGCTCGGCCCGCGGTGATAAATAGGGCTGCGAGGATGGGGTTCCCCCACTCGCCTTCTTCCTGCTCTTTCCCTTCTCGCCCTTGTACTTTGCCTTCTTTCTGCTCTCCTGCCGCCAGATTTTTGTCACCAGTGACGACGGTACCCCTCTTCTCCGCCACGGCTACCGTGCTTGAAGACATGCTCCTGGAGCACAGCAGAGGGTGGTGCTGCTCCTACGTTACGGAGGAGCTCATCTACAAGTACCAGCAGGGGAAATTCCACCCGTCGGAGCGGTTGGTGAAGCACCGCCTCACGTCGGAGGGGGAGCGCGTTCCTCACCCCTAGTCCGGCGAGGCCGTCGTCTTTCTTGCTCACTTCGCCTGCGGCTTCGGCCTACCGGCGAGAAACTTCTTCCTAGAGCTCTTCGGCATGTTCGACCTCCAGCTTCGTCATCTGGGGGCGAACGCCATCGTGCAGTTATCACATCATGCGGCCTACTGCAAGTCGTACCTGGGAGTTTTGCCGGACTCATCGAACTTCTTAAAAAAATCAACTTCAAGGCATAGGAGGTGCAGAAGGACGGGCCGCTGGTGGATATTGGCTACTGCGCGATCTATCCGCGATCGACGTCTCCGATGTCGCAGTTCGATCTTCCTGACACGGTGAAGCTTGGCAGCGCTCGTATTTTAATGTGAGAAATCACACCAACATTGACTAGATTCAGCTCCTGGTCTTCACCAACGTCCCCTCCACCCGGAAGGCCTAGACCGCGAAGGGGTTGGGCGCCTAGGCGGACATCGATTGTGTGGCCGCCCAGGTGAAAGTGAGGGCGGACAAGGAGCGGTTGACCGCCTAGGACATCACTTTTTCCTAGATGGCTCACCGACTACTTCCGCTGCAATAGCAGTTGCACAAGATGTGCCACTTGTCCGGCTCTGACAACCCCATGCAGACCTCTCAGCTGGATGTGCCGTACGATGCCCTCCGAGACTGGCTCGCCACGATCTCAAAGGAGGCCTTGGAGAATGATTGGTGCTACTCCTTCTGGCCATATCACTAAGGCCGCCTGCCGCCTAAGGTTAGCCTTTTGTCCTTGCCGGGTGGATTCTTCCTGAAGGGTTTCCTCTCGTTTCTTATCTGCCCCTTTTGAGTAGCTTTTTACGGCACAGCTAGCGGAGGATGGTATGGGTCACCATGAGCTCCCCAACTTCTGGGCTGACTTCCAGCCGCCGAGTACCTGCCGATGGAGCCGGAGCACTTCCCGACCTGGGGTGACGAGGGATCGTCGAACCTGCCTGGTAAGTGTTTTCTCCTTGTGCTCCTTCGCCGGTCTATTTTCTTCAGTTGGCCCTTCTACTCTCAGCGTCATGGAAAAGGTTAAGGGGAAGCGGGCGACATCCAGCACTGCTCCAGTCGGTGGCAGCACGAAGAAGACTTGCCGGCAAAGGACGATGGTGATAATTGTAGGGGCCCTGGTGATCGGGGTGCCACGACCCAGCGGTTAGCAGGTCCAGCACCTGACCGAGGCAAGCCTTCAAGAGGTCGCAATGCCTCGAGAGGCGGCCTAGGTGTGTGATCCTTCGTGAAGTCCCGCTCTGCGAGGAAGCACCCTCTACAGGAAGATCCTCCCCCTGCAGCGCTCCACGGCACCATCAGACTTTGTATACTCGGGGCATGCTCCGGGGTATGTTGGTAATCCCACCAGGCAGCCAGTTTGTGAGGCAGGCCCCGACAAAGGGCCCAGCAGCCCTGCGCCCTCCATTCGCCTCGGTAAAGGAAGGTCTGGTCCGGCCCCTTTTCTATAATGGGAGGACAGACGACTTCAGCATGGAAGGCGCCCTGCTTTGCCGTTTAGGTGCAAGGGAGACAACAGGCAGCGACGAATGAGGACAACCAAGGAAAAGGGAGGCCACTTTACCAGTGGATGGGGAAGCACCAGGCGCCAAGACTCAATCCACCAAAAAGTAGTCCTGTAGACCGGGACCTCAAAGAGCGGCACTGTGGTGACCCTTTCCCCCATGTAACAGGGGAAGAGGCCCGACGCCGCCCTATATAAGGAGACCTTCTCCTACCTTGGAAGCGGATCGATCCCTGAGATGAAAACCCTAGATTTTCATCCTCCATTGTACCCTCACGGAGGACGCGAGCAATACAACAAAGCAAGAGTAGGGGCTTTACCTCCTCACGAGGGTCCTGAACCTGGGTTTAAAAAACCTGCGTCACCTCTTTGTCGTGTGCTTGCTCCGCCGTCGCTGCTGTCTCCGAGTTTCCTTGGAGTCATGTGTTCATCCCCCTGTCGAACCAAGGGATCATTGGACCCTAGTTCCTTCACAGGACAAACACTACAAGATATGTTTCCTTCCTCAACGACTTGGCTCGACAGTTGTTGTAGAAGGCGTGTCTTCCACGACGAAATTCTTGGCTCAACCGTGGCCGATGGAAAACTTTTTCCCCAATTTCGTGGCTCTCTACTACAACAGAACCACTAAAAATGTGGAGGAAGCTCAGCTGGCGCGTGGCAGAAGCAAGATTTTCGGTTCCTCGCGCGATGTTGACTCACTAAAGTCTTTTGAGGTGTGTGGGTCCTAGACATTAGTGTCTCTAGCGGACCATACTTTTCGGTCGTGCCTCCCTGATTTGAACTTGATAACGTTACTTGATGTGTTTGCCATTTAGTCAGGCTACTGGGTCCCACATATCAGCCTCTCATTAAAGAATCATGTGTATGATGGATTTTTTCCTTCTCTCATGCTACCCTGTTCTGAAATTGATAGCGTTGCTCGATGCATATGTCGTTTAATCAGGCTGATGGGTCCCACATGTCATCCTCTCATTGGAAGAAACATGTGTATGATGGATTTTTTTCCTTGGCTATTGCCTCCCTAATTTCAACTCGATAACGTTGCTCGATCTATCTGCCGTTTAGTCACGCTACTGGTCCCCTAATGTCAGCCTCACATTACAAGTATCGTGTGTATGATGGAATTTTTTCTTCACCCGCGCTACCTTGTTCCAAACTTGATAGCGCTGCACGATGCATCTACCGTTTAATCAAACTCCTGAACCCCACATGTCATCCTCTAATTAGAAGAAACTTGTGTATGATAGAATGTTTTCTCTCAATTGCACCTCCGTGTTCCGAACTTGATAGCATTGCTCGCTGCATCTACCGTTTAATCATGCTACTGGGCCCCACATGTCATCCACTCAATAGAAGAAACGTGTGTATGATGGAAATTTTGCCCTCGGCCTCACCTCCGTGTTTCGAACTTGATAGCATTGCTCGATGCATCAACCATTTTTTCAGGCTGCTTGGTCCCCATGTGAGCCTCTCATTAGAAGAAACATGTGCATGGACTTTTTTATCGCTCGCGGCTCCCTGTTTCAAACTAGGCAATGTTGCTCGAGGAAGCACCTGTATAAGGCCACGCTACTAGGTACAATATGTCGGTCTCTCTGTAAATAAAACCTGTGTATGATGGACCTTTTTTGCTCGCCTCCATTGTTTTGACCTTGGCAACGTTGCTCGATGCAGTAGCCGTGTATGGTCTTTCTACTGAGGCCCCCATGTCAGCCTCTCTAGTATGTTCTGGCGTGTGGGTCCCTAATGCAGCCTTGTCTATTCTGGCGGGTGGGTCCCTGATGCCAGCCTCCTATACAAGTATTTAACTTTTTTTCAAATCCGACCATTAAACTCGAGGGATGTTGCAGACTGGTGGATCCATGATGTCAGCTTCTCCGTAATGCGATATTGCTAGAAGAAAAAAATGTAAACCCAAGATATATATATGTGAACACAGGGGATTTGAACTCAAGACTTTGAATTAAGTAGACGTAAACTGAGTGTGTTACAACTACACCAAACGTTTATTGGTACTACAAATTATTTATTAGTCTTTTATAAATATTTGTGTCCATGATTATCTCTTTTAAAATATAAAATGGCAGCGCTCCTAGCATCTCAATTTATAACATGCCACATAATAGAGTAGTTTCTTAAAAACATGGGAATGTGGAGTTTTTTTGAAGGGGTGGGGGGCAATGCCCAAAAGGCCTAAATAAACATATTTTGGGTTATACTCCATGGGATCCTTTCTCAAATTTCACTGTGTTGTGCTCAGTAGTCCCCTTACCCTGAAAAGGCCGAAATATAATGTTATGGGTTGTGCTCCACGACCTCCTTTCTCAAATTTCAGTGGGATGCTGCAGGCTGGTGGTCCGAGATGTCAGCCTATCTGTAATGCGATATTGCTAGAAGAAAAAAATATAAACCCAAGATATATATATGTAAACCCAAGATATATATGTGCACCTAGGGGATTCGAACTCAAGACCTTTGAATTAAATAGACGTAAACTAAGTGCATTACAACTACACCAAAGATATCTACAGAAAAGATATCATTAAATGTTTATTAGTACTACAACTTATGTATTAGTCTTTTTATAAATATTTTGTGTCCATGTTTATCTCTTTTAAAATATAAAATGGTAGCGCTCTTGGCATCTCAATTTATAAAATGCCACATGATAGAGTAGTTCCTTGAAAACATGGGAAGGCAGAGTTTTTTGAAGGGTGGGGGGCAATGCCCAAAATATGCTAATTAAAAATATATTAGGGTATACTCCATGGTCTATGCTCCATGGTCTCTTTTCTCAAATTTCACTATGCCATGCTTAGATGTCCTTTGGGCTGTGCTCCATGGCTTCCTTTCTCAAATTTCAGTGGGTTGTGGTCAGTACTCCCCTAAACCCAAAAATGACGAATTAAAATATTCTAGGATAAAGAGGGGCGGAATGGGTAAGATTTATTCTCCCTGTTAATAAAAATTGCATTGTGATGTGGCTCGGACGGATTCGAAACAAAGACCTCATAGAGGGAGGTGGAAAAAGCGATAATTATTTTGACACATATTCATGCGAAGAGTCAAAATAACCATGGACACGCTCTCTGCCCGCGCCAAAACTGGACTGATACCCTATGACTTCACTTGGTGAAATCATGCTGTATCTTTACCCCTCTCATGTCTGTCCAAAACACACATCCAACAATTCCAATGACAGAAAGGCAAAAGCTCTAGTGCAAATAACAAGTTAGCAATGACAAAACTTTTGACAGATTTTGTACTAGCATTTAAAAGATTTAGAAGTACAAAATAAGATAGAAAAATATCGATAGATACTCAGTTCATAATCAGCCGCACTTGACAGATTTAGCAGAATTTCTAAGTGGCCGATTCAACAATACAGACACTAAAATTCAATAGCAATACAGAGATAATCAGTTCTTGTTTCAGCTCTAAAAACCTTGGCGCATGATGAGTTTGCCCCTTTTCTCCGAACACACTGCATCATTAGAAAATCCAAAACTAACGATCAAGTCTGCATTTGTGTGCATACCTCGTTCTTACATCAATGCTTGTGTGACCAACATATATGCAACCCATAATGCCCAAGCCTCATCTAGATTGTGACAAGACCATGTTTCAAAACAAAATCAAGACAGACCATCTACTATCCTTGATCTAAGAAAGTACCAGTACATCAGTATTAGCTCTACAAAATACTTTAGTAAAAGCAACGATAGAAAATTTGACAGATTCAGTAGTATTTCAAAGATTCAACAGTACAAAATAAGACTAGAAAAGTATCATGCAGGTTCCCAGTTCACATTCAGCAGCACTTGAAAGATTTAGCAGCAATTTAAAGTGGCCGATTCAACGGTGGTATAAAATGACCAAAATAATTGACAGATTCAGCAATGCCGACATTGAAATTCAATGATTATACAACAATGTGGCAAGACCAAGTTTCAAAAGGAAAGCGAGACCATGCATATTCTCCACTCGATCTAAACAAGTCCCAGAGCATAGGTATTGCTACAAAATAGATTAGCAGTAGCTAAACTCCATACAAAATGCTTAGTAGAAGTGTAGAACTACAAGTTTACACTAAGCTAGAAACCACTACATGTCCCATCATACATACTCGAAGAAAAGAGAATGCTTCAGCGTGTCAAAGTGCTGGTTAGGTTGCGCGCTTGATTTCCTGCCTAGGACGTGTCTCTCGTTTCATTTTTGCCTGTCGGCCTCTAGGTCAGCAGCATACATGTAAATTCATATGACAAACCAGGAAATTTGGGATCCTCAATTTAGGCAATTCCAATTACGAAGGGAATCTATCACCAACATAAGCTAGCTAATTATTACAACATTACATACACTCATAGTAGGATCATCACAAGAGGATTAAGATGTGATATGTCACCGGTGAATCTTGTCTAACGACAGGTTCAGTAGTATGCCAGTAAAGCCGCGGCTTCGATAGAAAAGACGTGAGCACTTCATGCATGGTGTTGGCTGGCGACAGCCTAATCGTTGTCTCGGATGACCTCGTTACTACAACCTGATTGAAACTAGCGAACAAGAACAATGACCAAAACCTCACCTCGTACCGTGGTGATTCGCACGCCGCCGACTTGACCGGCCTGATGGACAGGAGCAAGTCCATGCCATGGCCGTCAATTTGGGCGAAGAACAGCTTTCCCTCCTTCCCGATGCCGAAGAGCTCAGCTCTCAGCGAGCCCGGTGCACGAACTGGCACAGACAGGTCCCATTTTTGGGGATGTATCTGGGCACCGTCATCGAGTGGGCAGATATGAGGTGCTTGACAAACACTTTCTTGACGCCGGTGAACTTGCATCCTGACTGGAGAAGACACACCAGCGGTAGTTGCATGCGATCTTGTGGTCATAGACGTCCTTGTAGAAGACCAAAGTCCAGCACATGTCATTGGGGCATCTACTACCTTTTTCGCCAGTGACTTGGTGGTACAACTCCTTGGAGCATGTGGCCAGCCGGATGGCACTGGTAGTCACTAGACGCATAGCTATTTCGTTGAAGACATCGTCGCCGACCTTCGTCTAGACGTCGTTCAGCCGGTAGTGCCTCGAATCCACAATCATCACGTCCAGATGACTGCTGGGCTTATTTGGAGGAGAGGGGTGGTGTCCTGGAAGGACCGATGCTATGGGTGAGATGGCGAGAAAAACGTGTGAAGTGCTCCCTCGAGAAGATCCAAATACGGCCTCGTAGAGTTGGGGATGGCTCTTTGAAGGAGGGGTTTTTGTCGTGCTCCTTCGGCTGTATTTTGTCGGGCGTACTGCATCGAGGACGCCTACTAGAGTTATGGAGTAGGGAGTACTATAGCTACTCTAGACTGGCATGCTGCCATGGAGTGTTCTCTCATCACATCTCAGTTATTAGAACTTCTTCCATTTTTATACTACTCCCTCCAGTTCATATTCTAATGGCCTCAACTTTTTATAGGTTCACATTAATTAGATAGAGTAGTTGTAAGTTGATTCACTTACGTTTTTTGGTACTTCATACCAAAATACTAAGATGTTGAACCTCATATGAACTTTCTTGAAAGGTACCTCTTTGCAAAGTTTGGCAAGCCTGCTAAAATTACTGAAACTTCTAGAAAGGCAAGAACCCACGGCCTAAATTGCATCATGCTTGGTGAAATAATGTCAGGTTCCTAGTTCATATTCAACAGCATTTCAAAGTGACTGATTCAGCAATACAGACTTTGAAATTCAATAGAAGGACGGTGAGAATCAATTCTTGTTTCAGCACTAAAAACCCTAGCACGGGATCAGTCGCTTTTCTCCAAACACACTCGATCATTAGAGAAAGCAAAACTGATGATCAAGTCTGCTTTCCTATGCATACCTTCTACTCACATCAATGACTATGTGACCGACATATGCAACCCAAAATACCCGAAGCCTCATCTAGATTATGACAAGGTCATGTTTCAAAAGAACAGTAAGACCATCTACTGCCCTTGATCTAAACAAGTACCAGTATGTCAGTATTAGTTCTACAAAATACTTTAGTACTATAATAAAAACAACCAAACATTTGACAGATTCACTAGCATTTGAAAGATTCAGCAGCACTGAATAAAACATAAAAATATCAATAGATTCCAAATACATAATCAACAACACTTGACAGATTCAATAGCATTTCAAAGTGACTTATTTTGTAGTACAAATACTGACCAAAAGAATTGATAGATTTAACAATGTAGACATTGAAATTCAACAGATGTAGCAAGGCTATAATTTAAAAGGAAAGAGAGACCATATTCTAGCCATGTTCCAAAAGATGAGCAAGACCATCTACTGGTCTTGATCTAAACAAGTACCAATACATCACTACTAGTTCTAAAAAATACTTTAGTAATAGCAATAACAAAATATTTGACAGATTCACTAGCATTTGAAAGATTCAGCACTACTGAATAAGATAGAACAATATCAACAGATTCCCAGTTCATAATAAGCGGCACTTGATACATTTAGCACCATTTCAAAGTGACTGATTTAGCAGCACACATAATGACCAAAGGAACTGACAGATTCAGCAATGCAGACATTGGAATTCGATAGATGTAGCAAGGCCATGATTCAAAAGGAAAGAGAGACCATATTCTGCACTCGATCTGTCGGTCTGAACAAGTACCAGTACATAGGTATTACTCCTACTACAAAATAGATTAGCAGTAGCATAACTCCATACAAAATACTCAGAACTACCTTAAGCTAGGAACCACATGTCCCAAAATGATAAGAAAAATCCCGTCGAGGAGTACATGTGTTCAAGTTAGGATCATCACAAGAAGATTAAGATGTGTTATTCTCTAGAGAATCCTGTAGATATGAAGCTTGTATTCCACGGTGAACTCCGATGCTTGATTCCGACAATGGGCGACCATATTAGACCGACAAACTGACAAAGAGCAAGTGGCTTTAGGCTTCACATAGAATACCTTCTCACACAAGCCATTTAGATGTGCAGAGCTCAACTTCACCATGTACTGTGGTGACAAGCTCGTCGCCAGCTTGATGCACATGATAGATATCAATATGACTTTGTCGCGCCCGTCAAATAGCACGTAGAACACAGTGCCATCGTCCCTGGTTACCTCGATATCTACATTCTACGAGACCGGTGCTGGCACCGGCTTAGATATGTACCCGCCTTTCCTACCGTAGTGGAAAATGTGCAATCTCATGGAGTGGGCTTCTCTGAGGTGGGAGTGGAGCACAAACGGAATTGCGACAAACTCGCAGCCAGGAACCACGCAGTTCCACAGGACTACAACAACGAGTATTGAACATGAAGACATATTTGGCTGGACAGCCCATACCAATTGGGTCTGTCACCAACATAAAGTAATTAATTAGTATGAAATTACATATATTCATATTAGGATCATTAGAGGAACATTTATGTGTGTTAACTCACTCTTGGTTGATATACTTGTAATCCAGGGGGAATTCCGACGACATTTCGAGAAGCTCGCAGGTAATGTCGCGGTTTCGACAGGTACGGCATGAGCCCTTTCAGCGCGACTTCAACCGACGAAGGCTTGCTCGTCAGCTCACATGTCATTGCCATTTCGATCGAATGGAGCTTATCCCATGACGGTAGTGACCATAACATCACCTTGTACTGCGGAGATTCGCATGCTGCTGACCTGAAGTACCTGGCAGATAGGAAGATGTCCGTGGTGTACCCTTCAATTAGGGCGGCAAACTCCGTGCCCTATTTCCCGATGCCGATGATCTCTGGTGCGGGCACTGGGTCAGTCGGGTACCAGTGCTTGTTGAAGTAGGTCACTTCGGGCAAATACATCTTGTGGGCAAGTTTGAAGTGGTCAAAGATCTCATGCGCAATCAATGGCTAGGTGACGAACTCACATCCTCGCTCCATGCAGGCTACGCACGATGCATAGTAGCACTGGATCTTGTGCTCGTAGATGTCATTGTAGGAGACCAATGAACAAGAACGGTCATTGGGGCATCTGCTACCTTTTCTGTTGGCGACCTAGCGGTACAACTCCTTGGAGCATGCAGCCAGCATAATGGCGCTGGTAGTGTCCAGATGCATAGTGATTTCGTTGAAGACGTCGTCACCGACCTTGCTCCAGCCGCAGTTCTGCGGGTTACACCTTGAATCTGCCATCGCGTCTGGATGGATTGGGGCAAGGGTGAATCTATGTAGAGTTGCTGGTGATTTTTGGAGAAGATGGCTAGTGGCCTGGAGGGAGTGATGCAGTGGGCAAGAGGGTGAGTAAAATGTGTAAAGCACGCGCCAGACATGTGGCCAGGCGGTGTCAGCGAGTGGGGATAAACTAAACAGTGATGGGGAAGATGGGATGGCTCTATGAAAGAGGTTTTTTCTTTTCTTTTGCTGTAGGAAGTGGCTGCATCGAGGACGCTGGCTAGCGTGATAGACTAGCTCACCGTTGTGCAGAATTTGTCCATAAGCTGGGAAGTTTTACAAAAAGCCTTTCCGATAGTTTTTGATGTACTCAATTCCTGGTTAGCTTCAAAAGTTTTTTGGAAAATTTTACGAGGAATCTATCTATCATCCTTACTAGTAGTTAAAATTTGACATGGTCGGTGGGAGTACGGTTTACATCGAAGACCTCAAAAATAGAAAATTACATAGAGGTCCATAAACTTAGCACAAAGGGCCCTAATGTTAAGAAAGTAAAAGCAGTCGGGTCCTTCTCGAGCGAGCAGCTCAGCCATACCCTTCGTACTACTATACTTTCTTCACACACACACAAAACTCTCCTCACAATTTCGAACCAGCGTGCTAGGGGTGTGCTTGGTTCTTCCTCTTTGTAGGGTGTGAAATGGAATGACAAGGCAGGTCGACGCACGTGGGAAGCGCCATGTTGTGGACGAGGGAGAGATCAGCCGGCCGGGGTGTGTGTGGATGGTGATGACGCAGTGAAGGAGAGAGAAAATGCAATTTGTTTTGCATGCATATATATAGTAAAGGTCCCGAAATTTTGACAAGAGGTTCAACTTCTTGCTAAGATTCTACATCTTGATAACTTAATGAAATTAGGTCAAACTTGAGCTACAAGTAAGTGTGATAGATAGCTCCAGGATTAATTATCTTTTCAAAGTTAGATGGGTGCATCTTCTATTAGTAAACGATGTCGTCGGTGTGAGTTTCCAACTATCAGGAAAGAACATTCTCAATTTTTCCATGTTTTGCGAATTTTAAAACTTCCTAGATAACTCTACTGACTTTAATGAGACTTTGTGCCAATTTATCGAAAATAGGTCAAATTTTAACTACAAGTAAATTGTAGGTTTCTTTGGAAGTTTTACAAAAAAGCTTTTTGGTGGTTTTCAATGTACTTCATTCCCGGTTAGCTTCAAAAGTTTTTTGGAAACTTTAAAGAGGAATCTATCTATCGCGCTTACTTGTAGTTAAAATTTGACACGGTTGGTGGAGTGAGTACGATTTACATTGAAGACCTCAAAAAAGATAAAATTACATAGAGGTCCATAAATTTAGCACAAAGGGCCCTAAAGTTAAGCAAGGAAAAGCAGTCGGGTCCTTCTCGAGCGAGCAACTGAGCCTACCCTTCGTACTACTGTACTTGCTTCACACACACACAAAAACGCTCCTCACACTTTTGAACTAGCGTGCGGGGTGTGTGCTTGGTGCTTCCTATTTGCAGGGTGTGAAATGGAATGACTAGGCAGGTCGACGCGCACGTGGGTAGCGCCACATTGTGGACGAGGGAGAGATCAGCCGGTCGGGGTGTGTGTGGATGGTGATGAGGAAGTGAAAGAGAGAGAAAACACAATTTATTTTGCGTGCATATATATAGTAAAGGTCCCGAAATTTTGACAACAGGTTCAACATCTTGCTAAAATTCTACATCTTGACAACTTAACGAAATTAGGTCAAAGTTGAGCTACAAGTAAGCGTGATAGATAGCTCTTGGATTAATTGTATTTCCGAAGGTAGATGGGTGCATCTTCTTTTAGTAAACGATGCCATCGGTGTGAGTTTCCGAATATCGAGAAAGAATATTCTCAATTTTTCCATGTTTTGTGAATTTTAAAACTTCCTACCTAACTCTGCCGGCTTGAATGAGACTCTCTGCCAATTTATCGAAATTAGGTCAAATTTGAACTACAAGTAAATTGTAGGTTGCTTTGGAAGTTTTACGGAAAAAACTTTTTTGTTGTTTTCGATGTACTGAATTCCTGATTAGCTTCAAAAGTTTTTTGGAAAATTTTAATAGGAATCTACCTATCGTGCTTACTTGTAATTAAAATTTGACACTTTCGGTGGGAGCGAGTACGGTTTGAATCGAAGACCTCAAAAATCGAAAATTGCATAGAGGTCCATATATTTAGCATAAAGGGCCCTAAAGTTAAGCAAGGAAAAGCAGTTGGGTCCTTCTCGAGGGAGCAACTGAGCCATACCCTTCATACTACTACACTCGCTTCACACACAAAAAATGCTCCTCACACTTTCGAACCAGTGTGCTGGGGGTGTGCTTGGTGCTTCCTCTTTGTAGGGTGTGATATGGAATGACAAGATAGGTCGACGCATGTGGGAAGCGCCATGTTGTGGACAAGGGAGATATCAGCCGACCGGGGTGTGTGTGTGGATGGTGATGAGGCAGTGAAGGAGAGAGAAAACATATTTTTTTTGCATGCATATATATAGTAAAGGTCATAAAATTTTGACAACAGGTTCACCTTCTTGCTAAGACTCTGCATCTTGACAACGTAACGAAATTAGGTTAAACTTGAGCTATAAGTAAGTGTGATAGATAGCTCTTGGATTAATTGTCTTTTCGAAGGTAGATGGTGCATCTTCTTTTAGTAAACGATGCCATCGGTGTGAGTTTCCAACTATTAGGAAAGAAAATTCTCAATTTTCCCATGTTTTGTGAATTTTAAACTTCCTAGCTAACTCTGCCGACTTGAATGGGACTCTGTTCCAATCTATTGAAATTAGGTCAAATTTGAACTATAAGTAAATTGTAGGTTGCTTTGGAAGTTTTATGAAAAAGCTTTTCGGTGGTTTTCGATGTAATGAATTCCTAGCTAGCTAGCTTCAAAAGTTTTTTGGAAAATTCTAAGAGGAATCTATATATCACGCTTACTTGTAGTTAAATTTGACACAGTCAATGGGAGTATGGTTTACATCGAAGACCTCAAAAAAGATAAAATTACATAGAGGTCCATAAATTTAGCACAAATGGGCCCTAAAGTTAAGCAAGGAAAAGCAGTCGGGTCCTTCTCGAGCGAGAAACTGAGCCATACCCTTCATACTACTATACTTGCTTCACACAAAAAAACGGTCCTCTCACTTTTGAACCAGTGTGCTAGGGGTGTGTTCGGTGCTTCCTCTTCGCAGGGTGTGAAATGGAACGATAAGGCCGGTCGACGCACATGGACAGAGCCACGTTGTGGACAAGGGAGAGATCAGCCGGCCGGGATGTGTGTGGATGGTGATGAGGCAGTGGAGGATAGAGAAAACACAATTTGTTTTGCGTGCCAATATATAGTAAAGGTCTAGAAATTTTGACAATAGGTTCAACTTCTTGCTAAGATTCTGCAACTTGACAACTTAACAAAATTAGGTCAAACTTGAGCTACAAGTAAGCATGATAGATTGCTCTTGGATTAATTGTATTTTTGAAGGTAGATGGATGCATCTTCTTTTAGTAAATGATGCCGTCAGTGTGAGTTTCAAACTATTAGGAAAGAACATTCGCAATTTTCCCATGTTTTGCGAATATTAAAACTTCCTACCTAACTTTGCTGACTTGAAAGAGACTTTGTGCCAATTTATCAAAATTAGGTAAAATTTGAACTAAGTAAATTGTAGGTGGCTTTGGAAGTTTTACGAAAAAGCTTTTTGGTGGTTTTCGATGTACTGAATTCCTGGTTAGCTTCAAAAGTTTTTTGGAAAATTTTAATAGGAATCTATCTATCGCGCTTACTTGTAGTTAAAAATTGACACGGTCGATGGGAGGGAGTACGGTTTACATCACAGACCTGAAAAAAAAGATAAAATTACATAGAGGTCCATAAATTTAGCACAAAGGGCCCTAAAGTTAAGCAAGGAAAAGCAGTCGGATCCTTATCGAGCGAGCAACTAAGCCATACCCTTCGTACTACTGTACTTGCTTCACACACAAAAAACCGCTCCTCACACTTTTGAACCAGCATGTTGGGGGTGTGGAAAAAAACTACAGCCAACCCTGTGACTCCACATCATCCTGTAAGTTTGTTTCCGTAAAATTCCTCCATAAGTGTAGCATTACTCGTGTGCTTGGTGCTTCCTCTTTGTAGGGTGTGAAATGGAATGACAAGGAAGGTCGACGCACGTGGGCAGTGCCACGTTGTGGATGAGGGAGAGATTAGCCGACCGCGGTGTGTGGATGGTGATGAGTACTACTCATTGTACCTTGTACCTCGTGTCAGGAACCCATCGCAGCTTTGCTCTGACATCACACCGCCTTCAAATTCCCCTCTTCGCTGCTCTCGCACTGCATCCTGCGTGCTCTCGGTCTCTTATCTCTCCCAGTTTTTTTCCAACATGGGAGAAACTCCTAGTGGCAATATTGTTCATCATGCAAGAAAGCTCCTATGTACTCCTACCAAATACGGGAACACCACCATGCCAAGCACATTCGTACTTAAAACATGGTCCACTATATCTAGAAACTCGGCTTGTGTCATTCAGAACCATATTCTTCATACTTTTCGTGCATAGTATTCATGGTGATAAAAGACCAACAATGGAATCTTCTAGATGCTAGATATGACATAATCTAATGTACTAAAAGAGATCCAATGGTCAACAATGTTGGGATTTGTCAATCTATATCCAACTGCCGATATTTGAAGTTATTTGTACACTATATAGTGGTATATATTGATATTGTGAAGCAATAGAGCAGGTTTTTTGTTTTTAAAAGAAGTCAAACACTTATTTATGATTTTTTGATGGCGAGCAATATCCGAGACTAGGCACTAGTCCCGGTTCCGCACCCGGGACTGCCAAATCAGGACTAGAGACCCCTATCTCTAGTCTCGGTTTGCTACAGACCGTGACTAGAGGCCACCACGTGGCAGCAGCAACAGAAGATAAAACAGTACTAATGAAACAATAAGTAAAGTTATTACATCTCGAATAATCCGGTTAATGCAACAATAATATCAGATCCCTGAAGAAACAATAAGTAAATTAATACATCTCGAATAAAACATCACTAATACATATCTATCTCAATCAAACTGGACGTCGATTCCTGGATCCTGAGCTGTGGGCGGTGAACACCCAAGGAGAAGGAACCATCACAGGAGAATAGCTTGGGTGAGATCCCTGAAGAAACTGCCAGGTATTAGAGACCCTGACGTCAAACATAGCCATATAGCGATGGACGTGCTCGTCCTCCTCCCTGACACAATTCTATACCACCTCCTCGAGCGTCGGCTCCCTCTGCACCGATAGTGGACCATGCAACCGCCACCAAAGAATCTTCGGTTCGACGATAGGACCTAGATTCCTCACCAAGTTACGCGTTTGAGAAGGTAGCACCTCCCAGCACCAGCCTGAGGGAGCCTAGTCTCGGATATGCCCGGCGGAGCCCAGTCCTCCGTCGTTGCCGCCGAGTCGACGACGAGGATGCGAGATGGGCATCACCATTGATAACAAATTCATATCGAAATAAAATCAAATTTGTACTCAATAATCCATAAAGTAAGTAAAATAACTAAGTACAATAACTAAGTAAAATAATTAAGTGAACAACTAAGTAACTAAACAACTAACTAACTAAGATAACTTGTCGTCGGATTGATGACAAGTACGCCATGAGGGGGTCCTCGGGGCATGTGGAAGAGAGGGGTGTGAGACGTACGGTATTTTGGGACGGTGAGCACACAAGTTTACCCAGGTTCGAATCCACCGGCTTTGGACGGATCCTACTCCTGCTAGCAATCCAGTAATACGGCAGATCCAGAATATGGGTTATAAGGGTTTGCCTGTGCGAGTTGAGATTGTAGATTGTAGACTATCGAGGGTGCCCTAAAGGCTCTCCCTAGGACGGCTTATATAGATATTCGGCCTAGGGTTTACAGGAGAGATCTATCCGGCTACGACTAAGAGTCGGTTACATAGTACATCTTGAACTACAAGTAACACTATTGGCCTAAGTCGGTAAGTCTTCTGGGCCTTCCCGTAGCCGGACTGGACTCCGTCTCTTCTCCTGGAGTCGCCTGGTGAAGCAAAGCTCTAACCCGAAGTGGGCCACCCTGGTCAGTGAGGAACTGTGAGGATACCCGGAAAGTATATCCCCAACAGCAGCCCTCGGAAGTCTCCAAGATCCAAAGTTGGATTCATCATCGTCTAGCTTGATCTTCGTCTTGCAGAATCTTCTAGGGTTCCTGAAACTTCACAAAAAATACGATCCAGGTCTTAAAAAATAAGTCGGACCTTTCAACGTGTCATTCGGATTTTCCAGCTTGATTTTCAAACTAAGTCGGAACTTGGTCTCTGACGTCATCTGACACTGGTCATGGTCAAGTCACATCATCTGACAAACATCTTGTCAGCACGACCATTGGTGGGTCCGCTGTTCGCGGAACTGAGGTGCCGTTTCAATGCGTACGCGGAGATCGAGGCGACGTAATCATCGCGTGGGTCCTTCCCAGTTCCTTCCACGATGCGTGGCGTTTACACAGTGCAGTTTGCACGAATCTTGGCGCAGGTAGGTGGTTATAAGGGGTGAGGATTCTCTCTCTCCCATCTTCACCTGTTCCTTTGTCGTTCCTTCTCCACTTCTCCCTCGCGCACAAAGCTCTCGCATCCCCCAGATTCCTAGCGCCGCCCATCCAAGGTCAGCGGCGCACCGGAGCAATGGCATCATCATCCTCTTCCGGCTTGGCAGCGACGGCAACGGCAGAGAAGGAGAGCAACCGGGGGATTTGGATCCCATGCCTCCTTGACGACGAGAAACTCCGCGTCATGGAGAATGAAGGTCTCCTCCGTGCCGGCGACTAGCTAAGCGGTTTCGGCGAAACCATCCCCCACCCGCAAGCCGGCGAGCGGGTACACTTTGGCACCCACCTCGACAGAGGTTTGTCTTTTCCTCCCTTGGATTTCTTTTCCGAGGTGATAGATCACTATGGCGTTCAGCTCCACCATCTTCCTCCCAACTCCATCTTAGAGATGAGCGCTTATGCGATGTTGTGTGAGGGATATATCGGCATTAGACCGAGTCTCACTTTGTTTCGTTTCTACTTTCATGTTCGTAGAAACTCCATCACTGCCGGTAATCCTTACATTACTGGCACTATTAGCCTTTCTGTTAGACGCGAGCGTAGTCATCCTCGCATTTTTGCCAGTGAGTCGGTCAAACAATGGACGGCCACTTTCTTTTATCATAAGGACTTTCCTGCTCCTGGCAAAGCTACTGCTTTGCTGGCTTTCATTGACGGAGCCGCCACGGCCCTTCCATCTTGGGACGAGGCTCCTCCGGCTCTCAATGACAATATGATCCTTGCTAAGAGGCGGATCGAATACCTGATAAAACACAAAGGTTTGAAAGGATCTGACTTAGTCCAGTCTTGGGTTGCACGTCGGATCCAGCCTCTCCAGCACCATGGCGACCGTCTGATGCACTCCATCACGGCGTCAAAGAATGATTCCCTCCGCATCAGTCCTAAGTCTTTAAAGCCACATGATTACATAAGCCAGATCAAATGGCTGATCAAGGGGCGGATTGAAAGAAAGATTCCGGACTTGTCTCTAGACATGCACACATCAGATGACCCTGTAGTTCTGGTAAGATTCAACAATAAACCCTTTTATGTGTTTCACCTTTTAAGTTATTTTGCAATACTGAGATATTATCTTCTTTTCAGCTTGAAGATCTCCCTGAGTCGGAGCTGGCTCCTATCGAGGGATATCCTCCAGAGTTTTCTCAGGAGGCGGAACTGGTCCCACTACCAGACGTTGTGCCCAGGAAGCACAAAGCTCCGATAGTGGCCGTCAGCACAAAGGAGGTGTCAGTCTGTCAACACCCAGATTTTTAATCCTAGATGCCTGTTATGTCATTCATCGCAATCCCAGAATTACCATTTTTACGAGACATAACAGATTTGATATCACAGTACCTCATCCATTACAAACCATACATAAAGTCTTACACAAATAAGGATCCCATGATCCAGTCTTAATACAACAAGCAGCGGAATAAAAGATAAGCGTAGCGGTGGGGTCCATCTTCAGGGGCACAGGCAATGCTAACAAAGGCAGATAGTCCTAGTTATCATAGCCGTCCTGCTGACCATCACCTTGGTAGTCTCCTTCATAGTCTGGCCATGAGAATAGCCAGGGACAAAAGCCATGAGTACTCTTTAAGTACTCGCAAACTACCACTAACAAGTAGTATAAATCTAGGTAAAGTGCTAACTCTATATTTAACTATAAAGTTAAGTTTGAAACCTAAGCTGAGTTCTGAAGAAAAGAAAGATAAAATAAAGTTATAGAATCACTTAAGTTGGGAAGCTAGTGTCATAAACACAACCCTGTTGTGGTCAAGTCAAGATTCATCATTCCTTTCATAACTTAATTTGAAAACATCTGACAACGAAACAGTATGGCCATTCCAATTGTCCATAACCACGGACGCGGCTATTCAAATAGTTTGGCACTCTGCAGAGGTGGTACTATTTCACCACAAGATTTGATACATCTATCAGGGATAGCCCTGAATCATCATACTTAGTATGCAGATAATCAAACATAACCTTTCCTTTACACACCCTAGTATAAGCACCTCTCCTATGAGCATGGCCTCCCAACCATGACCATCTATCATCTTGGGCACTGCATAGGTGGATAACATTGAGAGGTAGCCTCAGCTCAAACCTCTCCCACGAGAGAACTAATACTAATGCATATAAACTTCCGGCTATGCCTTACCCAATTCAGGTATTGTGGTTGTACGGTAAATTTGGAATGGTATCGCATTTGAATCCAACCATCAGTTTTATAAAAGGGTTAAGGCTCATGCCTCAACAGTTTCATCATCATAAACCATTTGTGTTTCTCAACACATGTCAAAACATCTCAATAGAATGACTCATCATTCCAAGGTTTTCACAATTCATTTTCACCAAGTGTGCCCATCTAAAGTGACTCAAGTTTTTATCTACTCTAAACTACTAAGTTAAGAGTGTTCACTAAGGTTGAAGTGATGGGATCAATCTCATGCCATAGAATGACATCTAAAGTTATCTCTATAGGTCAAGTTTTATACTTTTTATGCTACCTTCAAAATAAGTAAAGAACTTTGGGTAAAGTAAAGGAAGTAAAGCTTGAAATTAGTACTTGGGGTAAAGAATAGTCAAAGTAGTTTAACCAAAGCATGCCTAAAGCATCTTTGTTAAACCCTCTAGTTTAATCCTAGCTTGCTAATAGTAGCTTGCCTTGGTTGGTGCAGTGGTTGAATTTTTCTTCTTCTTCTTCTTGGTAGAACTCCTCCTCGTAAGCTTGGTCGGTACTATCGTCTATAAATACATACGGGGTACACAATCACCAAACAATACTTAACTAATCTAATTGGCACTCTAAGGCACACATTTGATGATCTATTATCATCAGAAGCATCACAAGTTTTATTCACTAGTTTCCTTCTTTTTATTTTAGAAAAGTAATTTCTACTCATTGAAAATTAACTAAGATTTAATATTCACCACTTAAAATATGGGATAATGTGGACACATGTCATCACCACATAGTCTAACATGTGGGAATGTGATTTAAGGGTTGGATCATAATTACTTTGGTTTAAGTTTATTATTTAATGATTTAAAGTGACTAGAAATGCCTATATAGCATTTTTTTGGTACTAGTCCAAAGTCACTGCATGTAAACCTTAATATTATTACATATTCAGATAGGTATGGTTAAATGTGATTTTTGAGAGTTGGAATCAACTCAAAAGCTATCATGGTTGATTTTATAAAAATGTTGGAAGGTGCGAATGCTTCTGTCTTATTATTTATACTAGGAGAGATCTCTAACTCTAATTGAATTAAATCCAACGGGCTTGGGTAGATCTTTTTAGTAGCTTTCTAACAAAATTGGAATCACTCCATTTGGATTTATAAATCTCTCTGAATTGAATTTTAAACTAAGGGACAGAACTAGGTTTAACTAAAATAGAAAAATCCTAATTCAACCTAAGCGGGTTCTTGGAACAACGGGCCAGCCGGTGACACTCTGTGGCTTGAGGCTCAGGTGACGGGGGTCCATCGTCGGCGGCTCATAACGCGTGAAAGATGCGGGGCGATGTGGGTCGTTGGATTAGAACGATCAACGGGATCAGCAGTGATGTCGATGATGGCACATCATGGGCGAACTCTAACCCTAACGGCTTAGTGGGGGTGCTCAGGGGGCGTACCAGGGCTCCAGCGACGACGGCGAGGCGGGAAAACGGAATGGTGGTCGACGGCGAGCTCAACGACGGTCGAGGCAGCTCCGGGGGTGGTCGCAATCAGCGGCGCCCTTCTCCTCCAGAAGCGGCCTGCTCCGGTGCAATTCCGGCAAACGGCTGCTCGCGCTGCTCCGGCTAGAGGTGGGGAAGGGTCAGTGGAAAGAGGGGAGGTGAGTGGTGTGCTGAAACTGGCTGGGGAAGGCCTCTATTTATAGGGCGACGACGTGACTGAGACGGATGGGCAGGCGACTCCGACGAGGGCTGCACAGCGTGCTAGCGGCGTGGCTCGAGGTAGGGACGGTCGCTGGTCTCCTGGCGGTGCTCTACATGATCAATGCGGGACTAGGGGCGGTGGTATGCGGTCAGGTGGTGCTGGCGCTCTGAGCGGCAGAGACGGCGGTGGCCACAACGAGCGGTGGCTATGGTGCGTTGGGCGGCGAATGGGCATGTCTGGCGTGCTCCCTGGGTCGTGGCGGAGAGGTGGGCGCGGGCTGCGGTCGAGGGGCGGCGTCTACACGCGTGTCGGGCACGGCGCTCTGGCGCGTGCTTGGCATGGCGCAGACAGGCAGTGCACGGTGCTTTGGCGGTGGTCCACGGTCTGGCTCGGCTCAGGGAGGGGACAGAGGGTGGCGGTGAGGTGAGAGCTAGCTAGTAGACATGGCGAGGGGGAGGGGGACGGTCTGCTGCGGTGGTGGCATGGTCGGCCGGCCAGCAGGTGCTCGGCATGGCATGGTTAGATCATTTGGAGACAGAGGGAGTGTTTTGAGGAGAATTGGGTGCAAAACCCTGTTCAGGACAGTAAGCTAAATACTAGGTGTAATTCATGCCGGCCAAGTGTTTGTTGAAATGGACGCAAGAACTTTCTTTCTGAATTTTGAAAAGATTTTTGGTGGGTGTGCTAGATATAAGCTTGAGACTCTGTGCGTGCTTGGGTTTTGAAAATTGAGCTTGTTTGAGTGGTTTTTGAAATAGTGGGATCTTCCCATATGATATAGATTCCATTTTCAAATGTCAATTAAAATTAGTATTTAAATGTTTTTGGCAGATCACAAAGTGGGCCTTGGTACCTCATTATGTGTGCTAGCAAGGGGTGCAAAGATCCATAATTGTTTCTGTTAGGTTTTGAGTACTAGGAATAGCTAAAGTAGGCATGCTGATTAAAATGGCACAAATGAACATTCTCATCATTTATTCATTTTGAGTTGTTTTTCTTTGGGATTTGTTTGGGAATGATTTAGATGATGTTTATTTCCTCTAAGAAAAATTTTACAAGCAATGGATCACTTAATCATGGCAATTCAAATCAACTCCTATTTTCAATGCACACATATGAATGCTTTCATATTTTTAATTGGAAATTTTTTTGTTAACCCTAATTTTGATGATTTGGATCTTAATAATCTTGGATTAGAGTTTTGGGATGTTACAAACCTTCCCCCCTTAAACAAAATCTCATCCCGAGATTTACAAAGAAACTAGGAACTAAAGAGATCTAGGAACTCTGTCCTAATGTAATCTTCTCGCTCCCAAGTGGCTTCATATTCGGTATGGTTGCTCCACTGAATCTTGAGAAACTTGATACTCCTGGTCCTAGTGGTTCTGTAAGCTTCCTCCAAGATACGGATGAGTACTTCACGATAGGTCAGGTCATTGTTGATCTCCACAGCTCTGTGATCGATGTTCTTGAAAACTTCAGTCTTCTCTGGCACTTCCAAGCATTTGCGAAGTAACGATATATGGAACACATTGTGGATGGCTGACGTCTCTTCAGGTAGTTCCAGTTGATACGATACTTCTCCTCGACGGTTCAAAATCTTGAAGGGCCTGATATATCTGGGGGCTAACTTTCATTTCAGACTAAAGCGTTGGGTTCCCTTCAATGGCGAAACCTTGAGATATACAAAATCTCCGACATTGAAAGTCAAGTCTCTCCTTCTCTTGTCAGCATAACTCTTCTGTCTAGATTGGGCGGTCTTGAGGTGCTCGTGGACTTTGTGAACCTTCTCTTCGGCTTCTCGGAGAATGTCAGGTCCAAAGATCTGACTCTCTCCTACTTGCGACCAATTCAAAGGGGTACGACACTTCCTTCCGTATAGGAACTCAAATGGTGCCATCTGCAAACTAGCTTGATAACTATTGTTATATGAGAATTCTGCGAAAGGCAGGCAGTCTTCCCATTTTGATCCGTACTCTAACACACAAGCTCTTAACATATCCTCTAGGATCTGGTTGACTCTCTCAGTCTGTCCATCAGTTTGCGGGTGATATGCGGTGCTGAAGTTCAACTTGGTGCCTAATCCTTCATGCACTTTCTGTCAAAATCTCGAGGTAAACTGGGTTCCTCGATCTGATACTATGGTCTTGGGGGTTCCATGCAGACTAACAATCCTAGCAATGTATAGCTCTGCTAGCTTCGTACTCTGGTAGGTAGTCTTGACAGGTATGAAGTGGGCTACCTTGAACAGTCTATCAACTATGACCCAGATGGAGTCATTTCCCCTACTGGAAGTAGGCATACCGGTGATAAAGTCCATTCTGAGGGAATCCCATTTCCATTCCGGAATCTGCAATGGTTGCAATAGTCCTGCGGGTCTCTAATGCTCTGCTTTGACTCTTTGACAGATGTCACACTTGGCGATGTAGCTTCCAATTTCTCTCTTCATCTTGTGCCACAAAAATTGCTCTTTCAAATCTTGATACATCTTTGTTCCTCCGGGGTGGCTAGAATAAAGAGTATCATGAGCTTCTTTCATGATAACTTGCTTCAGCTCCGAATCTGCGGGCACACAGATACGTCCTTTGTACCACAGAACTCCTTCTTCGTCTTCAGTGAATCCAGGTACCTTTACCGTACCAATATGACGTTTGATTCCGTCGATACTTTCATTTCCCTTCTGGTCTTCCTTGATTTGGCTAATCAATGTGGGTTGAAGTTCAATGCTAGCGAGGAATTCTTTGCTAACTAATTCAGTTCTGAACTGCTCCAACTCCGCATACAAACTAGGTTGCTTCTCTTTGATCATGGTGTTTAGCCTACACGGCAATCTGCTAAGAGCATCCGCTACCACATTGGCTTTGTCGGGGTGATAGTGAATGTCAAGGTCATAATCCTTGATTAACTCTATCCATCTCCTTTGCCTCATATTCAGCTCGTTCTGAGTGAAAATATATTTCAAGGTCTTGTGATCTGAGTAAATCTCACATCGATTACCCATCAAATAATGACGCCATGTCTTCAATGCCAGCACTACGGCTGCTAATTCCAGATCATGGGTTGGATAGTTCTGCTTATGCTGCTTCAGTTGTCGAGACAGATACGCGATGACTTTGCCTTCTTGCATCAAAGACCAATCTTGGATGCATCACAATATACATCAAACGGCTTTTCTTGATGTCTGGCATGATCAATATTGGGGCTGATATCAATCTCTTCTTCAGTTCCTGGAAATTGGCTTCACATTTGTCTGTCCATTCAAATTTGTTGTCCTTCTTCAACAATTGGGTCATGGGTCTGGCGATGCTCGAGAATCCTTCTACGAACTTGTGGTAGTATCCCGCTAATCCGAGAAATGCACGGACTTGGGTTTGAGTGGTTGGGGCTTCCCATTCTTTGACATCTTTGATCTTGGTGGGATCAACAGAGACTCCTCCAGCAGACACAATTTGTCCTAGGAATCCTACTTCTTTCAACCAAAACTCACACTTGCTGAACTTGGCATATAATTGATACTCTCTCAGGGTTTTGAGTACTAGGAATAGCTAAAGTAGGCATGTTGATTAAAATGGCATAAATGACCATTCTCATCATTTATTCATTTTGAGTTGTTTTTCTTTGGGATTTGTTTGGGAATGATTTAGATGATGTTTATTTCCTCTAAGAATCATTTTACAAGCAATGGATCACTTAATCATGGCAAATCAAATCAAGTCCTGTTTTCAATGCACACACATATGAATGCTTTCATATTTTTAATTGGAAAAGTTTTTGTTAACCCTAATTTTGATGATTTGGATCTTAATAATCTTTGATTAGAGTTTTGGGATGTTACACAGTCGTGAAGAGGTAACTTTCAACACAACTTCCGCCTTTGTACCTTACTCGAATTTTCTTCCGAGATGTAATGTTTTCCATTCTATTACATTCTTAGAGCTAAGCAACTCATCAAGGGGAAGGGAACTTCTTTGAAGCCCCTGCGGCAGACGAAGCTGACTATGGCTTCACCTACTGCGGCTCCTCTGACTCCTGCTCTCAACTCTCTACAACGCCGGTGTTCATTCCTTCGCCGGTTGTCACAGAAGATCTGGCTCCTTCAACGGAGCCAACGATCCTTGAATCACAGACTGACGCCACCACTAGTGGCTCAGGTTTAGATAAGGGTGAACCCTCTTCGGGTAATGATCCCTCGGCAGAGACCTTTGCCGAAAACCTCCTGACCAATCCGGGACTTGCCAAATTTGGCTTGTCTCGGAAATCTGTAGAAGAAATCCAGCTTCTGGCCTGGCAATGCCTGGAAAAGAGAAATCTCTCTTCCGAAGAAGAAGCACAAGAAGCGGAGGACATCAAATACTCCGACCTTCTTGAACAAGTCCGCCTTCGTGACAAGGGACTTAGAGCTGGTGTGCTTCCACCACCTCTGGTTATTCCACTCACCCTCGCCGAGAAGGTTACCACCGAGGTGAACATGTGCCTGAGCAAGCTCACACATGAACATCATGTAAGTCGGAATTCCAACTCATGATTTTCTTTATTGTATTTTATATCATATCCTCTAGCCCCCAAGCATGAAGTAGGATTTACAATCCGGGTTTATGCTTCCTTAGGATGCCAAAGAATGAACTAGTGTAGCCCCAAAGGCTCGTGCTAATATTAGTAACAATATTAGCCCGAGTCTTTAGTAGACTTCTGACTCTGGGTATTCTGACTTACAGAAAGTTAATTCATATAACCAGGATTTGTTGAAGAATATCTGTAACAGGCAGAGAGAGATCAGAGCTCTCCGAGTTGAAAATGCTGAGCTGAAGGTTTCAAAGGATGAGGCCGAAGGTAAACATTCCGAGACTCAAAACTTTGTCTTGATTTTCTTAGTCGAATATTTTTTGCTGAACTGTTGTTCTTTTTTGTCTTACAGCATTGGTAAAACAGTCCTGCGCTATGATTGAAGAGGCCGGGAACCTCAAAACCTTGGTGGTGGAGAATAAAGAACTTCACCAAGAGCTAGATAAGCTCAAGGCAGATCATGAGAAGAGCATCGCTCAAATTCTCGAATCCTCCTCCATGGCTACTGATGAACATTATCATAAGATTGCGATTCAAGATCAGAGAATCTCGGATCTCAACAATGAACTTTGCAGAGAGAAGGATCTTTCCGAGGCGCTCTGGGCTGAACTCCGGAGTCCTCGAGAAGAGAAGACCAAAGTTAACGACGTCATCTTCGGTATGTTTCCATCTTTCTGACTTGTCTATTTTCTTCGACTCTTTCGATGTCGGATTTTCTTAACCATTTTGTGTTATGTGTATAGGTCCTCTGAACTTGACGGACTCCACCTCTGCCGAGCCTCGCACCTACCGGCTTACCCAAGTCGGTGATTTGCTTCATGACTTCCGCCAATCCATTGAGGATATTAGCGAAGCTCTCAAGGTTCCGGATATGCATAGCATGTCGGACTTTCAGGTGCGAGACAAGGCGAAGGATATGCCTCAACTTGTCCAGGACTGGAACATGTCCTACGCGCGATCCGCGGCGCAGAACGCTCTCACCATGGTCATGAGCCACCATGAAAACATGGAGATATGGCAAGTGACCATAGGGTACTTCAACGTGGATGAAGACGGCCAGGAGCAGGATATCAAGGCCATCATGGACTCCTGCGCCAGATATGGGTGTCACGTAGCTGACTTAACCAGCTACGACACTCCCTTCTTCACCCGCGTGGACACACCGCCTCTGCCTCCGGAAGAAGCAGCTGAAGTTTCTAACAATGAACAGACCGTATCGGATCTGAACGTCTCGGAGCATTATCAAACCGAGGCCGATGCCTCCAGCGAGCCGGTAGCTCCTGCATCATAAATTACCAGAAACAAATATATTATTCTGAGAAACATTTATGGGTCTGTAAATATGCAGTACTATAATTTTGCTAGTGCTAAGCTTTAATCTATTCAGCACTTTTGCCTTTAAATTTTTTGTGTGCCTAAAATGTTTACACAAGCACTTATAATTTTTTGTCCATACTTATTATTTATCTGGGTTTCCGCTTCGTCCCTTTCGAGAGCCGGCTAAACCTTCTGCACGGAAACTTTGCCGAGCAACGCATCTCAATTGCTAAACCAGTTTAAACTTGGAAACAAAGTCGGCTTCCAGTACCAATAATTCACTACTCGGAAAATGCCCGCATCCGGCAATCAGACATATAACCAAAGTATAGACTAGAAACTTTAGAGTTATAACCAAATTTTTAGAATCGGAAATCTAAACCAGAACAATCATGAGCATAAAGTACTTTCAAGTATTCTGGGATTTTCGACTATGACATGATCATTCGGAAATAAGATGGTAAAAACTTCTCAGAAAAACTTGAGGCAACCAAGACTTTTATTTCTCATAGAACATGTACATATGTATGATTACAAACAAGGATAAACTAAGAATAAAAGGGACGTAGCTGAGCAATATTCCATGGTCTGTCTTACTCATCCGGATTTGTACTGCCTCCAGCTCTCTTTCTCTTCTTAGTAGCAGGTCTTTCTTTGACTAGCCTCATATTAGTTAAGTAGTACGAACCATTGTGCAATACTCGACTAACTAAAAAGGGCCCTTCCCATACTGAAGAAAGTTTGTGCTTTCTTTGTTGCACAAGCCGGAGAACCAAATCGCCTTTATTGAAAGATTTATTTCAGACTCTCTAGCTATGATACTTGCATAACTTCTGCTGATAGATTGTTGATCTCATTTCAGCAACGACGCGAACTTCTTCGACTAAGTCGAGATCATTTTGTCAAGAAATATCGATATCTTCTTCGATATACGTGGCCACTCTGGGAGAAGTGTGAATCAAATCACTAGGAAGAACTGCTTCTGCGCCATAGACCAAGAAGAAGGGTGTGTGTCCGGTTGACCTGTTCGGAGTTGTTCGTAAACTCCAGATTACAGAGGGTAACTCCTCTGCCCAAGCCCCCACAGCACGCCGTAGTGGTGCTTCGAGACTCGGTTTTAGGCCTTGTAGGATTAAACCATTTGCCCTTTCGACTTGTCCGTTAGCCTGTGGATGTGCGACTGACACAATGTCAAGCCAGATATTTTGTTCGTTGCAGAATTCGGCCAATTCTCCCATAGAAAAATTACTCCCGTTGTCCGTGATAATACTATGCGGATAACCATACCGGATTATGACATCCTAGACAAAACTTTTGGTTGTTGCTCCATCACAACTAGTGACGGGTTTAGCCTCAATCCATTTGGTGAATTTATCCACCATCACTAAGAGGTGAGTAAATCCACTTGGATCCCGTCCAAACGGTCCTACCATGTCAAGCCCCCAGACCGCGAAAGGCCATGTTATAGGTATTGTTCGCAGCTGATCAGCCAGAACATGAGCTTATTTGGCGTACTTTTGGCAGTCCTTGCACGTCTTGACCAGCCGTTCGGCATCTACCTTGGCTGTAAGCTAGAAAAAACCGTGTCTAAAAGCTTTTGCCACTAAAGATTTGGCTGTAGCGTGGTGACCACACTCGCCTTCGTGGATTTCTCTTAAGATTTCCACTCCTTCCGGAGATACGCAGCGCTGAAAACCCCCAGAAACAATCCGCTTATAGAGCTCACCTTTTACTATGGTATAGGCTTTCACTCGTCAGATAATCTGCCGGCTCAGAACCTCGTCTTCGGGTAATTTGCCATCTACCAGATAATCAAGGTAGGGTTGAGTCCAGCTGGGAATTACAGCCAGAACTGCTATTAGAGGTGAGTCGGATTTGGTCGGATATTCCTCATCCACTCCCATTATTGAGGGAACTTTGAGGTGCTCTAAAAAAGCGCCATCCGGGACCTCTTTCCGTGCAGAGCCTATTCGAGATAGTGCATCTGCTTCCTCATTTTCTGCTCGAGGGATGTGTTGAACCTCAAACCCTTCGAACGATTTAGATAAGTCATCCACGACAGCCTTATATGCTGCCATGTGTTTATTTGCATTACAAATATCCGACACTTGCTGAGCAACAAGATCCGAATCTCCAGAACTCATCAAATGTCGGATGCCGATATCCTTAGCAATCCGGATTCCATGCAGCAGTGCTTCATACTCGGCAATATTGTTTGTCACTGTGAAGTGGATCTGCAACACGTATAGAAGTTTATCTCCTTGGGGTGATTTGAGCACCATGCCAGCCCCCGATCCCCCGCGAGCCTTAGACCCATCAAAATATGGGGTCCAATATTCTGACTCAGGGAGGGTCATATTCTCCTTCGTCTCTGTCCAATCAGCAACAAAGTCGGCAAGGATTTGGGATTTGATTGTTGTCCGAGGTTTGTACTCAATATCGAAAGCTGAAAGCTCTATGCCCCATTTGGCGACGCGCCCTGTGGCGTCATTGTTGTTAATTATGTCTCTCATGGGAGTTGTGCTCACCACGGTAATTGGATGCTCCTGAAAATAGTGTCGTAGCTTACGAGATGCTAAGAAAACACCATAAGCCAGTTTTTGATAGTGCGGATACCCCTGTTTTGATTCTGTTAGGACCTCGCTGACAAAGTATGTTGGACGCTGCACCAAGTGTTCCTGATTTTCCTCCGGTCTCTCCACTACCATGACGATACTGACAACTTTGTTTGTCACAACAAGATAAAGAAACATCGGTTCCTGTGGCTCCGGTGCAGCAAGGATAGGAGCAGATGAGAGTACTTTCTTCAGGTCTTGCAATGCAGCTTCAGCTTCGTCGGTCCACACAAAATCCTTGGTCTTTTTCAGGAGTTTGTATAATGGTGCGGCTCTTTCACCGAGCCGGCTTACAAACCCACTGACTGCAGCGATGCAACCAGTTAGTCTTTGTACGTCCTTCAGGCGAGTTGGCCTGGAAATATTGAGTATAGCCTTGATTTTGTCTCGGTTCACCTCTATGCCTCTTTGAGACACGATGAAACCTAACAGTTTTCCGGCTGGGATTCCAAAGAAGCATTTCTTCGGATTAAGCATGATGTTGTATTTTCGTAGATTGGCGAACGTTTCCTCCAAGTCAGAAATTAGTGTTTCCTTCTTTTTGGACATCACCACAATATCATCCACATATGCATGTACATTGCGTCCGATTTGGTCGTGGAGGCAACGCTGCATTGTGCGCTGGTATGTAGCTCCTGCGTTCTTCAGTCCAAAGGGCATCATAACAAAACAGAAGGTTCCGAAGGGGGTTATGAATGAAGTTTTGACTTTGTCAGATTCCTTCATCCAGATTTGGTGATAACCGGAATATGCGTCGAGAAAACAGAGGAGTTAGGCCCGTAGAATCGATAACTTGATCAATCCTAGGCGAGTTTAACGGATCTTTTGGACAAGCCTTGTTCAAGGCAGTATAATCGACACACATCCTTAAATCAGTGGTGTCCTTTTTAGGGACCATTACAAGATTGGCCGACCACTCAGTGTGGATGACCTCTTCTATGAATCCGGCTAACTCGAGCCGTGCTAGTTCCTTAGGTATTGCCTTACGCTTTTCATCGTCGAAACGTCGTAAGGACTGTTTGATGGGTTTAGCGTTCGGGTTTACATTTAAAGAGTGCTCGGCAATGTAACATCCCAAAACTTCAATCCAAGCTTATCAAGAGCAAGTCATCCAAAAATGGGGTTAACAAAAACTTTTCCAAATTTAAAATGAAAGCATTCATATATGTGTGCATTTAAAATAGGGTTGTTTTGAATTGCCATGATTGTGTGATCCTTTGCTTCTAAAATGTTTCTTAGATGATTTAAACATCATCTACATCATTCCCAAACTTTTCCTAAAGAAAATCAAATCAAAAAGAATTAAAATGAAGGAATGGTCATTTGGACAAATTTAACTCTCATACCTACTTTGGCTATTCCTAGTACTCATTTCTTAACAGAAACAATTCTTGATCTTTACACCCCTTGCTAGTACACATAATGAGGTACCAAGGCCCACTTTTTGATCTACTAAAAACCTTCTGTAAACTATTTTAAATGACAGTTTAAAATTGAATCTAATGCATATGCATAGATCACCCCTATTTCAAAAACCATCAAATTGAGCACCATTTTCAAAACCCTTGCAACCAGAGACTACCTATCACTAGTGGAGATCACTCAAAAATTTTGAACTCAAAATTCAAAACTTTTTCTCTTGCGGCCATTTCATCAAACACTTGGCAGGCAGAATCACACCTCTAATCCTAGCTCACTGTTTTGAACAGAGTTTTGCCCCCATTTGATCCCCATTTACTCCCTCTGTCTCCCAATGATCTAACCAAAGCCTAAACACCCATCCCCTACACCCCTAGCAACAATGCCATGCCGACCCGAGCCATGCCTCGCCGGCCAAACTTGCAACCGCTGCAGCAGACCACCCCTCTCCCCCTCTCCATGTCTAGGAGGCAGACCACCTGCAGCCCCTCTCTGTCCCTTGCCTGAGCCAAGACCAGCCATGGACCACAGAGGAGAACCCGCGCCCAGTGCCACCGAACCATGCCGACGCCGCCCGCAGAGCGCGCACTGTCCCCGCGTGCACAAGCCGCCGCTCGACACCAGCTCGCGCCCACCGCTCCGCCTCGACCTAGAGAACACCCCAGACACCTCCGTTCGCCGCCCAAAGCCCCACAGCCACCGCTTGCCGTGGACACAGCGGCTTCGGCCGCGCAGAGCGCCACCTCACCCAGACCACATGCCACCGCCCCTACGGCCGCATTGAAACGCTAGAGCACCGCCAGGGGACCGCCCATCGATCGCCATCCCCAGCCATGCCGCTAGCTCGCCGTAGCCATGTCGCCACCGTCGACCGCCCATCCCGCTCGGTCTCACCGTCGAGCCTATAAAAGGAGCCCTCCCCAGCACCAAAGACTCACACCATTCCACTCTCCTCACCTCTCTGATCCTCAACCACCCCTCGCCGGAGCAAGTGGAGCAGCAGCTCGCCGGAATTGGAGCCGGAGCCGCCGCCTCTGGAGAAGAAGGGTGTCGTTGATTCCGGCCACCCCAAGCTTCACCGCGACCATGCCTCGCCTCGTCATCATCTTCCACTTTGTTCGTCCGCATCGCCGACCCCGCTGGAGCCCTGGTACGCCCCCAGTAGACCCCCGTCGAGCCGCTAGGGTTCGAGCTCGCCGGCGACCCGTCCGTCGTCGACGACGACCCTCAGCCGTAGATCTAGCCTCTAATCGCACTTACCCACAGCATCTGGTTAGCGTTTTAAAGAGCCGCTGACAAGTGGATCCCTCCTGTCAGCTGAGCCCCGTGCCGCGTAGCGCCACTGGGCCGGCCCATTTCCTTTCCCGCGCAAACCCGTAGATTCAAATCTAGGTTTTTCTTTTTAGTTAGAATATAGTTTCTGTCTAGTGTTTCAAAATTCAATTCTGTGAGTTTGACAAATCCAAATTACATGGAACTAATTTTGTCTGAAAGGTATTGAAATGCTCTATCCAAGCCCATTGGATTTAATTCATTTAGAGTTATAGATTTCTCCTAATAAAAATAAGAAGACAGAAGCTTTTGCAACTTGAAACATTTTTGTAAAATCAACCAAGTTAGCTTTTGAGTTGATTCCAACTCTCAAAAATCACATTTCATCATATCTATCCAAATATGTAATAATATTAAGGTTTACAGGCAATGACTTTGGACTAGTACCAAAATAATGCTATATAGGCATTTCTAGTCACTTTAAATCATTAAATAATGAACTTAAACCAAAGTAATATTGATCCAACCTTTAAATCTCATTCCCACATGTTAGAATATGTGGTGAGGACATGTGTCCACATGATCCCATATTTTGGTGGTGAATATTAAAGTGTAGTTAATATTTCAATGAGTAGAAATTACTTTTCCAAAATAAAAAGGTTGAAACTATTGAATTAAAACTTGTGATGTTTGGGATGATAATAGATCATCAATTGTGTGGTTTAGAATACTACTTAGCCTAAGTTAAGTATTGTTTGGTGATTGTGCACTCCCTATGTATTTCTAGACGCTAGTACCGACCAAGCCTTCGAGGAGGAGGAGTTCTACCAAGAAGAAGAAGAAGAAAACTTCAACCACTGCATCAACCAAGGCAAGATATTAGTGGCAAGCTAACCCTTGCAAACATGCTTTAGTAAGCTCTTGTAGCAAGCTAGAATAAAACTAGATAGTTTAGTAAAGATGCCTTAAGCATACTTTGATCACACCCCCTTAGTTTACACAAAGTTCTTTAATTAAATTTGAAGGTAGCATAAAGAGTATAAAACTTGACCTACTTAGAAACCCTTAGGTGTCATTCTATGGCATGAGATTGATCCCACCTTTCCACCTTAGTGAACACTCTTAACCTAGTGTTTTAGAATAGATCAAACTTGAGTCACTTTAGATGGGGACACTTGGTGAAAATGAGTTGTGAAAACCTTGGAATGATGAGTCATTCTATTGAGATGTTTTGACATGTGTTGAGAAACACAATTGATTTATGATGATGAAAATGATGAGGCATGAGCCTTAACCCTTTTATAAAACTGATGGTTGGATTCGGATGCGATACCATTCCAAATTTACCGTACAACCACATTACCTGAATTGGGTAAGGCTTAGCTAGAAATTTATATGCATTAGTATTAGTTCCCTCACGGGAGAGGTTTGAGCTGAGGCTACCTCTCAATGTTGTCCACCTATGCAGTGCCCAAGATGACTGATGGTCATGGTTGGGAGGCCATGCTCATAGGAGAGGTGCTTGTACTAGGGTGTGTAAAGGGAAGGTTATGTTTGATTATCTGCATACTAAGTATGATGATTCAGGGTTATCCACGCGGATGTATCGAATCTTGTGGTGAAAGTGTACCACCTCTGCAGTGTCAAACTATTGAATAGCAGCGTCATGATTATGGACGATTGGAATGGCCATCTTTGTTTCGTTGTCAGATGTTTTCTAAATAACTTGAAATGAATGATGAACCTTGACTTGACCACAACAGGGTTGTGTAGATGAAAATAGCTTCCCAACTTAAGTGATTCTAGACTTTTATTTTATCTTTTCTTGCTTCAGAACTCAGCTTAGGTTTCAAACTTAACTTGATAGTTATTCTTTAAATTCAGTACTTTAACTTAGAATCATAACCCTTGCTAGTAGTAGTTTGCGAGTACTTAAAGAGTACTCATGGCTTTTGTCCCTGGCTATTATCATGGCCAGACTATGAACGAGATTATCAAGATGATGGTCAACAGGACGGCTATGATAACTAGGACTATCTGCCTTCGTCAGCATTGCCTGTGCCCCTGAAGATGGACCCCACCGCTACGCTATCATTTATTTCCGCTGCTTGTTGTATTAAAGACTGGATCATGAGATCTGTATTTGTGTAAAACCTTATGTATGGTTTGTAATGGATGATGTACTGTGATATCCAATCCGTTATGTCTCGCAAAAATGGTAATCCCGGGGATTGCGAGGTATGGCATAACGGGCATCTGGGATTAAAAATTCGGGTGTTGACAGGCAAGTTCCCTAGGTACTCCGGTCATGTCAGATGGCTGCCATGCGAAGATATCTTGATTTGCTTTGAGGAACTTGACGAGCGCGCTTTCCTATGCGCTATCTAGGCCTACGCCTATCTGGGTCACCTTGGAGGGGTCATCATCCTTCAACGGCGTCTTCTTCGTCTCTTCTGATGCCTTGAACTCCGGATTCGGCTTTGTCACCTCCTTCATTGTGGGCATCTCGGACAGATCCATGCTCTTCTTGATCTCGTGGTATTCCTGGGCGTGCAGCACGGCTTCAGCAAAGGCAGCATTTCCATCCTCGCACTCTCGCGCTTTCTTTGGGTCTCCCTGATGGTGATCACGCCGTTGGGACCTGGAATTTTCATCATATTGTAAATGTAACACGGACGAGCCATAAAAGCCCAGTAAGCCGGATGTCCGAATATAGCGTGGTACGCGCTTTTGAACGGGACCACTTCAAAGGAAAGTGCCTCCGTCCGATAGTTCTTTGGAGTTCCAAAGGTAACATCCAAAGTGATTTCTCCCAGGGAATTTGGTTGTCTTCCTGGGACAACTCCGTGAAAGATCACAGAGCTATGGTTTAGCTAGGTCTCCGAGATCTTCATCCGGCATAGCGTTTCGACATACAAAATATTAATACTGCTGCCACCGTCCATGAGAGTCTTGGAGAAACCATAACCGTCAATAAGTGGATTGACGATTAAGGCGTATTTTCCTCGCATGTATAGCTTAGGCGGATGATCATCGCGGTCAAATGTGATTGCCACTTCCGACCAGTCCAGGAATTGGGGGACAGCCGGAACTGTTGCATTGATCTCATGTAGCACTGCCTTTTTGACCTTTGCTGGTTGAGATCCGAGAAAGGTGACATAAGTGTCTTTCTTGGTCGGAAATTTTTTCTTCCCTTCTGGCTTGGGATTTGAAGCATCAGCTTCCTCCATGTCGGAATCTTCCTTGGTCTCTTTATCTTTTTCGGGATTCTTCTTTCCCTTCTTCTGCTTTGCTTTGTAGCCTGTAGTATCATCTCTCTTAATGTCGTCGTTAAAACGACACTTGGCGTTTGTGTGGGACGAGCTCCCATTGGTGTCTAAGTGATGCACACATGGGTTATTGGCAATGTCGGCCCAAGAGTAGGTTTTGCCTGGTTGCTGGTCTCCTCTACCTTGAACTCTCGAAGTCCCACGGCCGCGCCCGCGGCGTCCGCTGTGTCCTCCTTGTCCTCCAGACCCGAAATTAGCAGTGACCACTGCCGTTTCCATGTTGGGTTTCTCTTCAGAGGTATTCTTGCGCTTCTGAGCTTGTTGCTTTGGTTGTTTTGCCGACTCTAGAACACTAGGGCGTTGAGTAATCCCTCTGCATCGTCGTCAGCATCTGCATACTTGCTTGCTGTTTCTATCATCTCTCCCAAGTCAGTGACTTTGTCACACTTCAAGCGATGATGTAGTAAACCAATTGGGAGACCTGCAATGAAAGCTTCAATCACAGTTTGGTCATTTACTCCTTCACAGGAGTTCTTGGTGTCGATCCATCGTCCGAGGTAATCCCAGCAAGTTTCTTCGGCTTTCTGGGTGCAACGCTATAGGTCTCCGACCGTACAGGGCCTCCGGTATGTGCCTTCGAAATTCCGAAAGAACACACTTTGCATGTCATACTAGTTGTGTATGGTGTTCTCCGGAAGTTCATTGAGCCATGATTGTGCCGTCTTCCACAACATGAGTTGGAGATATCGGGTTGCGACCAGACTGTTTTCGCCTTTGGCGATGTAGCAAGCTTGGAAGAGATCCTGTAGCCAGGTATCTGGCCGAGCAATGCCGTCGTAGGCTTGGATATGTCGTGAGATAGCAAATCCTTCCGGGAATCTTGTAGCTCGTATGCGTGGTCTGAAGCACTTTGGGCCCACGTATATATCATCATTTTCGTAGCGTCGCGCCTCTATATTGGAGTTGATCCTATGCCTTGTGTTGTTCGGGGATAGAGATCGTCCCGAGTGTTGGCTATGGCTGCGGTGCCTTGGAGCCGGACTTCGGCTTCTGCCACCACCTCCTCCACCACGACACCCTCCTTGGCCCCCTTGGGAGCCGTTGTGATGGCTACTTGGCGGAGAGGGTGGAGCAGGTGGGTTATTCCCGGCTGATCGCCGGCCTCCATCCGGAGCGTCATTATTCCGGTTCCAGGGAGGGTCCTCATTGTGATGATCCCCCTGTCGGCTTGTCTCGGCACGGTGTCCATCGTTCCTTCGTCCGTCATCCGGACGGCTTGCATGTCTAGGAGGTGGCATTCTTTGTCGGTCCTCCTCCCGACGTTTCTCTTTATCATCGTCCCTATGGTCTTTCAACTCTCGTTGGGGTGGGTTTCTCGGATTCAGTGCAGCAATTGCTCCTTGCTCTGCAACTGGGTTAACATTACGCCAGTCACAGGCAGCTTTGTGGTACTGTCCCGAAGATCCGGTTCTTGAGTAGTTGTCTTCCCGATGGTCGGAACGATGGTGCTGCTCTGGAATGCGCTGGGGTCTTACGTCAGCCCATGCCGGATCCGTGCGACACTGGTCGGAATCAGAGACCAGCTTTTGACTTCCGGACATGGCGACCTTTTGCTGCTCCAGTCCCTTGTTGAGTAATTTGATGCCCAACCGGATCTGCTCTGGTCCTGGATTAGCCGATAGAATTTCTCAGGCCACAACGGTGTTTTGTACTGGGGTTGGATATACCCAATCCCCTTTGCTATCTTTCCAAGGCTTCCCCATTTCTTCTCCGAAAAGGACGGCGTGAATCTGCGGGAATTGGTTGTCATTAGTATGACGCTTCACAGTCTTCGGTATTGCACAGGTTGTACTTCTCTGCAGATGCTATGCATTTCTTTTCCTCCTCAATGTTTTTGGCTTCATCGACGAGTACTTGACGACGCGCTTCTAGGGCATGTGCTCTCTCGTCCAGTTCTTCAGCAGTAAGTTCTACAGCTGTATGAATAGGTGTGGTTAATGCAGCATCGATGAGTTTACGAGCACCTTCAGTGATCACGTGTCCATCCACCGATTCTTATTTTTTGGGCTCGTCTGGGATAAGTGCTCCATCCGAGTCTTCCTCATAATCCTCAGCAATCACCTCCTCTGCCAGAGGGTCTTTTGTCGGGGTCTTGTTCTTCTTCTTTGCATTCTTGGCAGCGCCGGTAGCAAAGACAGCTTTGGGTCCGTTTCCCAGAGTCAAGCTCTGATCGGTACTTTCGGACATCTGGACTTCGGAATTATCTCCGATTTCCATGTCATCCTGCGCTTTGGGAGAGTGTTCCCCAGATCCTTCATCCATGGCTTCTCCTTCCTCTACAGCTTTGGAGTTATACTCCTCTTCATATTCCACGGAGAACTTTCAGAAATCTGTTGACGTCATCGATTAATCCGAGGATGCGGGTATGTCGGCGTTTGTTCCAATCGCCTCCAGCACAGAGTCGGTGTTGTCTCCAGCATCGGCAGAGCCGGATCCGGACCCCACATATCCGACGAAGCGTAGCGTGCTTCGAAAGTACTGCGGCTCTCGCGATCGGCCTCGTCGAAACGTTTGATGGTCTCGAGGATTTCATCTACGCTAGAGTTTTGCATCATCATGCGTCTTAGCGTGTATCTCAAGAAAGGTCTGACTGTCCTGGCGTCATCAGAGCCGGAATCAGTGCCGTTGCTATGCTCCTCCTGGATTTCGACTTCAGCGGGTGGGTCGATTTGGGATTCGGCTTCTCCAGGGAGATCCACTCCAGATTCAACTTGGACCGCCAGGTCTGCCTTAGGCTCGGATTTCTCCACTATCTCCGCAATTGGCGCGGGCTGGGTGGGATTAGGATTTTCTGAGATCCGGAACTGTGCCGCCTCCACGGACAAAGGGGACCCAGAAACTTCATCTGCCTCTATCATCACCGCTGGGGTGGGTGGGGCAGGTTCAGCAAAACCGATGTAAACATCGATCTCACCAAAAGACATGATGGTGTAGGCAGTCACAACCTCCCTAGCTGGAATCCAGGTCTCGTCGAGAACGATGAGAGGGACGTCGCTAGCGTAGAGAATGCGACCGACGGTGATAGTCTTGCCGATTCCGATTCTTGCAGATTCCTCTCAGAACGCAGATCCGAAGCTCACTTGCCCCACGGTGGGCGCCAACTGTCGTCGGATTGATGACAAGTACGCCATGAGGGGATCCTCGGAGCGTGTGGAAGAGAGGGGTGTGAGATGTACGGTGTTCCGGGACGGTGAGCACACAAGTTTACCCAGGTTCGAATCCGCCGGCTTTGGACGGATCCTACTCCTACTAGCAATCGATGTCTGGCGAGCCGGAATATGGGTTACAAGGGTTCGCCTGTGCGAGTTGAGATTGTAGACTATTGAGGGTGCCCTAAAGGCTCTCCCTAGGATGGCTTATATAGATATCTGGCCTAGGGTTTACAGGAGAGATCTATCCGACTAAAATTGATTCTGAGAGGACATCTTGAACTACAAGTAACACTATGAGCCTAAGTCGGTAAGTCTTCTAGGCCTTCCCGTAGCCGGACTGGACTCCGTCTCTTCTCCCTGACTGGGCCGCCCGTGAAGCAAAGCTCTAACCCAAAGTGGACCACCCTGGTTAGTGAGAAACTGTGAGGATACCCGGAAAGTATATTCCCAACATAACTAGATAACTAAAATAACTAAACAATTAAATAACTAAAGTAACTAAACAACTAATTAAGAAAATAACTAATTAAACATATGAAAGAAAATAACTAAATAAACAAAGAAAATAACTCACCTTTAGTTTTTCTGTATATATATATTTTGTTATATACACTTACACTTTTTTATGTATACATACACTATAATACATACACTTTCATAATAATTATTTCTTATGTTCACACACAAAAATATATACATACACTTTCTTTATAATCATTATTTTTGTTAAATCAACAAATATGCCTAACCACTACGTACCACTACTAATATTACTATTACTACTACTATGCTTATACTACTACTAATATTACTATTATTAATACTACTATACCACTACCAATATACTAATACTACTACCAACCCTGGACTAATTACCTAGCTAATTGCCTATCTAATACTACTACTAACCATGGGGCGGGAGATCGAAGGGTGCACCTACCTACTAGGGCCAGCGGCAGTGGTCGTCGGTGGCGGCAGTCGTGACGGTGGCGGTGGTGTGGCGCGGTGGCCGAGCGGCGGCATGAGGACAGTGACGGAGAGGAGGACGGCGGGGCGGAGTTGGGCAGCCTGCTGGTTCGTGGAATAAAACGGGACTAAAGGTCCTTAGGAACAAAAAAATTATTTTTTTCTACAAACTATGATTTCCGCCTTGTTGCATATTACAATGTTAAATAAAAGAAATAAAAGAATATCTATCTAAAATATATATATCATATCAAAATATTCATAACAGAAATATCTATCTAATAGAAGTATATGAATCATATAAAAATGTTCATAAAAGAAATATCTATCTAATAAAGTATAATTTAGGGATTTTATTTTCGTACCCTCGGTTCGTTAGTTGTACTCAGTTTTCTTCAGCCGATTAACTTTTCCTCTCTTTTGCCCATCTTCTTGTACGGAACTCTCACACAGTCTAGAAACTCGTTTTCTGTCAGTTTTGCCATTACGTGCTGACAAGTGGGGTTGTGTTTAGTCGGGTCCCGTAGTGGATCATCGCCGTTACTTGCTGTCAAGTATGGCCACGTTCTGTTGGGACATGCCCGGCGGAATCCAGATTCCTCACCAAGTTACGCGTCTAAGAAGTTAGCACTTCCCAGCGCCAGCCTGAGGGAGCCTAGTCTCGGACATGCCCGACAGAGCCTAGTCCTCCGTCGTTGCCGCCGAGTCTACGACAAGGGTGCGAGATTGGCATCACCATCGATAACAAATTCCTATCGAAATAATATCAAATTTGTACTAAATAATCCATAAAGTAAGTAAAATAACTAAGTACAATAACTAAGTAAAATAATTAAGTGAATAACTAAGTAACTAAACAACTAACTAACTAAAATAACTAAGATAACTAGATAACTAAAATAACTAAACAACTAAATAACTAAAGTAACTAAACAACTAATTAAGAAAATAACTAATTAAACATATGAAAGAAAATAACTAAATAAACAAAGAAAATAACTCACCTTTAGCTTTTATGTATACATATATTTTATTATATACACTTACACTTTCTTATGTATACACACACTATAATACATACACTTTCATAATAATCATTTCTTATGTTCATACACAACAATATATACATACACTTTCTTTATAATCATTATTTTTGTTAAATTAATAAATATGCCTAACCACTACGTACCACTACTTATATTACTACTACTAATAATAATAATATTACTATTATTAATACTACTATACCACTACCAATATACTAATACTACTACCAACTCTGGACTAATTACCTAGCTAATTGCCTATCTAATACTACTACTAACCATGGGACGGGAGATCGAAGGACGCACCTACCTACTGGGGCCAGCGGCAGTGGTCATCAGTGGCGGCAGTGGTGACGGTGGCGGTGGTGTGGCGCGGTGGCCAACATGAAAGTGTTTGGTTTATTCTTTGTTTTATTTCAATGTCTTTAAAACATTATCAAATTTGTGCGCATGCATATTCTTAGCACAAAGATAGTTGCATTTTTCAAAACTCACGATGGTTCGTGATATATTGACAACATTGGTACCAACAAACGGCATCTGTAAAATTCAAGAACAACCTATCACGGTAGTTCATATCTGACCTAATTTCATTAAATTGGCATAAAGTCCTCTAAGTGGGCACAGTTAGCGAGCTAGGAAGCTTGAACAATTCTGAAACTAGGAAGTTATAAGAAAGCATGGCCCACTTTGTCTGAAATGTGGTGTGGTGGCACCTTTTCAATTAGGTTTGGTCTAGAAGGAGCGAGATGCTTCGGTTAACAACTTAACATGGTTAGTGGAAGTACATGTTACATCAAGGACCTCAAAAAAGAGAAAATTACACCCAATACATATTTTGGTATAAAGGGGCCTAAAAATAAGCATGGAAAAGCAGTCGGGACTGGCTCTCCTTCTCCACCCACTAGCTGAGGCATATCGTTCATACTAGAACAACAATTACATGCTTAGCAAAAAGGAAATCAACGCAGTACTCACTTTTTCCAGATCTTGCTGATGAAGTGCATCGAATGGGATGGGACATTTATATATATATTCTACGTAATCGGAGAGGTAGAATTTTTGGAAATATTTTTAAATTTTATATCTATCTTGCTAAGGGTGCACAAGCACGAGTGGCCACAGGCGACGGTGAAACGAGAGAAGCATGCCAGACTAGAAAGCAAGCTCTACCCGGACATGACTTGGACACACTGAATCATTGGCTTGCAGATCTTAGGAATTTCAGTGTCTGTATTACTGAATCAGTCACTTTGAAATGCTACTGAATCTGTCAAGTGATGCTGAATATGAATCTGTGATATTTTCCTGTCTTATTATGTACTCCCTCCGTTTCAAAATATAAGATGTTTTAGGTTTGTGAAGAAATTGTATCTAGACTTTTTTAGCGTGTAGATTCACTATAAATCCTAGTGAACCTAGATACTAAAGGAAGTCTAGATACATTTGCTTACAAAGCTAAAACATCTTATATTTTGAAACGGAGGGAGTACTGCTGAATCTTTCAAATTTAAACTACAAGTAAATTGTAGGTTTCTTTGAAAGTTCTACGAAAAAGCTTTTGGAGGTACCCATCGGAGGTCAATTAATATATCGGAAATCACTAAGAGTTTGGACACCAGGTTTAGCTTTTTTCAAAGATTTTGCATCTTGACAATTTAACAAAATTTGGTCAAACTTGAGCTACACAAGTAAGAGAACAACAGGGAGGCAGCATGAGAGCAGCGAAGAGGAGGAGTTGAAGGCGGTGCGATGTCAGAGCAAAGCTATGATGGGCTGCTGACATGAGGTACAGGGTATACTCCACTAGTAGTAAATGTATGGACCTACTAGTATATGCACGCAAAATAAGTTGTGTTTTCTCTCTCCTTCGCTGCCTCTCACCATCCATCCTCCATCGATATCTTCTCTGCGTTCGCGGGTGCACAATCCGCCTTGTCTCTTCCTCATCCACAATGTGGTGCTACGCACGTGTGCCTTGGTACGACACACCGATCTACTTCTATCAACCGTTTTTTGTTTCGAAATTCAAAATAATCATCAACACCAGTACAAAAAGTCTCAAAGGTAACAATAATTACAAAAAGGTCCTAGAACGACCTTGCGACGACAAAAAAAACCTAGCGCGATAACAGAAGCGTCTCGCTCCTCCATGACCTAGTTCCAAAAAATAAATAAATAATGCCACCACCGCAATTTTCAGACAAAGTGTATGATGCTTTCTTACAATTCCCAAGTTTTAGGATTTTTCAAGCGGACATAGAAAGGTTTTTCATTTTATTCATGTTCAGTCTTCTTGCTTTTTGACGAGGTTGTTGCATCATAATGCTAGTTGTTGCATAGTTTAATCGCTAGGTATTGTATAAGTTGGTATAAGGCCGGTAGTAAACGATATGTCACTTTGTTATACCTAAGACTCGGTTATACTATTTAACTTGTTGTCACACACTTCTTGTAGATTATTAAATTAGATCTAATTCGACAAATTGACGAAAAGTTGTCTGAGTAGGTTAAATTAGGAAGAAAATTAAGCCTAAAAAATATAATATGTAATTTATCCAACCACTTTATGTACTAGTAGTAAATAAATGCCACATGATAAGAACTCTAGTTTAGCCATATTAACTATACTTTGTTCTGAAAAAACTTTTACTTCTTTACCATGCTAACATGCACCAACCTATACCAAAATATGGACACACCATCACTATATTGATGAAGATATATAGAGTATGTCCATGACCTTGGTCATTTGTCTTGAAACCCAAGAAATTTCACACAAAGTACATGGTATAGTAGGCCATACCATGAAGTGCGATTTTCAAGTATTTTAATGGTAGAATAAATTAAAGAACAAAGAATGCCCCCCAACAAATTTTCGTACAAAGTGGAAAATTATTTCGTACGATTTCCCAAGTTTAAGGATTTTTCAAACTTCCAAGACAAAGCTCCAAGCACTTAAATGACTCTATGTCGATAAAACGAAATTAGGTCAAACTTGAATAAATGTGAGTGCGATAGACTATTACTCTTGAAAATTTCCAAAATTCTTCTGAAGGAACCCGGGCGGTGAATATATCACAGGCCAACAATAGTTTTAAAAAATTCTAGCACTGATTAGTATTTGTGTAACGACAAATTATCTTGAGTGACCAATCAAGGTCATGGCCATATCCACATCATAGTTTAGGACCCACGAGTCTAGCACGGTGGGGAGGGGAGTACAAGGCACGAGTATCTAAGGGCATCCGTATTGTAGGACCCACCCGGATTATATGGAAATTACCATAATGTATAAGGTCAACATTTTCCACAAGATAGGACCCACATAGCTTGTCATATTGCTCCATGCAAGAGAGAGGAGAGAGGGTAAATGATGTTTCTATTCTCTATGGGCAATCCACAAGCTTGAGGTAATTTTATTTTCTCTAGAATGTATAAGGTGAACCTTAGCGGATGCCACATAGGCCTTAAGGTGTGTTTTTTACACATTGAGGATGCCCTAAGGAAAAAAGCAAATAATGGGCCCACTTGGCAGTGTATGACCAAGCTATAAAACTCCTATGCAAAAGTTAGCATCTTCAGTTTAGTAGGTAGCATAGATCGTCTTGTTTAGACACAGTCTAAACAGTGGAGCTTACTCGCAGTACAGTAAGTAGTACTCCCTCTGTTTAAAAAAATAAGATGTTTTAGGTTTATGAAGTTTATGTATCTAGTTGTGTGTAGATTCGGAGTGAACCTCTACGAACCTATACATTAAAGGTGTCTAGATATATTATCTTCAAAAAGCTAAAACATCTTATATTATGAAATGGAAGGAGTATTTCTTTGTTTAGACATATGCTCACCTTTGTCCACGCGCTATACATGCTGAGAGAATAAAACTTAGGCAGGGGAAGAGACACCAGCAAAGAGAGAATATTAGGAGTTGAAGGTAGTTGGATGTCAGAGCAAAGTTATGATGGGTTCCTCAAACGACGTACTCTTGCCGCCTTACAGTGTACACTCTACTAGTAGTAAATTTCTTAGGACCTATGCATGCAAATCAAATTGTGTGTTTTCTCTCCCCTTCACTGCCTCTCATCTCTCCTCTACTCTCGCCTCACCCGACTGATCTCTCCCTCGTCCACAACATGGCGTTGCGCATGTGTGCCTTGGTACCGTGGCTCTATGTCACTCTCATGTTCGGTAGCCGCATTGATGTGGAGTAGGAGGAGTCATAGGAAGGAAACCACTTTGGTCCTTGGCGGCAAAAAAATTTGAACTTTTTCGGATTTGAAATTTTCACTTGCTTCACAAACATCGGGAGAGGAGGTTATTCAAAATATCAGGCATTCGTAGTACTTCTTATCTTATCTTTATCTTGTCTTATCTCTTACAATACCATACCACTATATAGTGTACGGATAACTTTGAACATTGACTGTAGGATCAAGACAGGCAAATCCAAACATTGTTAACCGCTAGATCTTCTTTTCCATTATTAGCATCTAGAATATTCTATTCATAGTCTTTAGTACAACGAATGCTAGTATGTGCAAACCTGAAAACACACTCCATTTCTTAGTTTTGGGGACCTTCTGCTAAATGAATGGACTTAGATGTAATTTTCATTTTTATGAGGTCCTTGATATAACTTGTACTTCCACTGACCGTGTTAACTGAAGCACCTCGCTCCTACGGGACCTACCATAGTTAGAAGAAAATGCAAAAACCCCAATTTTATCACAAAAAGTGGACCAGGGTTTGTTATAATTTCATTTTTAAGCTTCCTAGCTAACTTCACACACTTCACTGACTTCCTGCCGATTTAACGAAAATAGGTCAAACTTGAGCTACAAGTAAGCATGATAGATTGCTCTTGAATTAAATGTCTTTCCGGAGGTAGATGGGTGCATCTTCTTGTAGTAAACAATGTCATCGCTATAAGGTTCCAACTATCACGAAAGAACATTCTTGGTTTCCAACCATTGGGGGGTCATTTAATATATCACAAACCACCTTCGAGAGTTTTTACAATAGGTTCACTTCTTGCTAAGATTTTGCATCTTGACAACTTAATGAAATTAGGTCAAACTTGATCTACAAGTAAGCGCGATAGATTGCCCTTAAATTAAATGTCTTTTCATAGGTAGATGGGTGCATCTGCTTCTTATAGTAAACAATGCCATCGGTGTGAGTTTCCAACTATCACGAAAGAACATTCTCAGTTTCCAACCATCAGGGGGTCATTTAATATATCACAAACCACCACCGAGAGTTTTGACAATAGGTTCAAATTTTGCTAAGATTTTGCATCTTGACAACTTAATGAAATTAGGTCAAACTTGAGCTATAACTAAGCATGATAGATTGCTCTTGAATTAATTGTATTTTCGAAGGTAGATGGGTCCATCTTCTTTTAGTAAACGATGCCGTCAGTGTGAGTTTCCTGCTATCAGGAAAGAACATTCTCAATTTTCCCATGTTTTGTGAATTTTAAAACTTCCTAGCTAACTCTGCCGACTTGAATGAGACTTTCTGCCATTTATCGAAATTAGGTCAAATTTGAACTACGAGTAAATTGTAGGTTGCTTTAAAAGTTTTATGAAATAGCTTTTCGGTGGTTTTCGATGTACTGAATTCCTGGTTAGCTTCAAATGTTTTTTGGAAAATTCTCCTCTTCGCTGCTCTCGTGTTGCCTTCTGCGTGCTCTCAGTCTCGGGGAAACTCATAGTGGAAATATTATTCATTATGCGAGGAAGCTCCTATGTACTCCTACCAAATACAGGAACACCACCACGACAAGTGTGGCGCCCCGCAATTACCACTACTAGAAAATCGCGTTGTTTTTGTGCATTGCATCATCATGACCGCATGCTCATGTCATCATGCCACATTGCATTTGAGCATCGTCATCATCATGCATTTGTTTGTCTAAAACTATTTTCGAAACGCCTAGTTTTGTTTTCTAAATATTCTCCATCTTAATTTCAAATCAAAACTCCGGTCTTTTCCGGGTCTTTTATTTGTCAAAAACTATTTACAAAAGTCTATTTTAAATTTAAAATAAAAGTTTGCATTATTTTTGAGAGGCAGCTAGCCAGGCCAAAAGCCCGGCCGGACACCTCCAAGCCCTAAACTAAAACCTAGTCTAATCCTAACCAAATCCCCATCCCACCTACTCCCTAACACAGCCACACCCACGCACTCACACACGCCCTTGTGACCACCTCACCCCGCTCACCGGCCGCCACCTTCCTGGGCCACTCCCTCTCCACCTACCACGCCACCTCATCTCCCGCCCACGCACCAACTCCCACGCCACCTGCCCGCACTCCCGCATCCCGCCCCGCTCCTGGGCCCACCACCACCGACAGCACACCATCCCGCACGCGGCCGCTCCTCTCTCTCTTCCTCCCTTCGCGTCTCCGCCAAACCCCGCCTCCCCTTCTAACAGAGCACCTCGCCGCCGTCGGTCGCCGCCCGCCTCCTGGCGACTCCGCCCCACCCTCTGCATCGTGACCCTACCAAGCTCCAGCGCCGCCCCACCTCTTCTCTGTCCAGGTCGTTGCCGCCATCAGCCACGGCCGCCCGCCTCCACCTCGTCGCCTCTCCGGCCCTCCACCGACACGGGCGACCTCTTACCCCTGCTAGCTTCCTCCTCGCCTCGCCGCCGGCCTTCCCCGACATCACCCCCCTCTGCTCCGGCCGCGCCCGGCCACGCTGTCGCTGCCAGGGCCCTGCTTGCCCCCATCCTCCGTCGTGGTTCCCCTCCACCGCCCCATCTCGTCTGCACATCCCGGCCCCGCAGAGCTCCGTCACCGCTGCCTCCTACAGGAACCCATGATCTCCTCCGCCATCCTCCCCCAGCTGCACCGCCAAGACGCCACACCTCCGCCCGGGTCGCCGTCCGGCTGCACCGTCTCTCCTCGCGCGAGAGCGTCGCCCTGGCGAGCTACTCTTGCCGCATGCCAACGCGTCCGGCCTGCCCCTCGTCGGCTGCCTCTGCCTGTTTTGTTTCTACAGGTGTAGGTCTAGTAGAAGATGCTAGCGAGGTCGCTCAAGTGTTCCCTCCATGCAAGCCAAGAACAGTGTTCGGCAAGGCCCTCCCCCATTGACAAGATCTTCGACAAGATTTCGGTACCCACGAGTAGCCGAGAGAACCATGTCGAGAACCCACGGTACCCGAAGACCGAACCCGGCGCCGCTCCAAGATCTCCTTCCCGGAGTTGATGACCCAATGACGCCAAGATTGATAGTGATGAACCATCGGCGCCGATGACAAGATCTCCGCTGTGAAATGACAAGACCGACGACATGACCCGACGACCGCGGATGCGACAAGATCGTCGCTCGGATGCCAAGATCGCCACACGGAACGACAAGCGCTTCATCTCGGATACGACAAGTACTTCACCCCGGACGCCAAGGCCGACCTGATATGCGGACCCGACAAGATCTTCGTGACGACAAGACGGACACCGACCAGGGAGAATCTGATGCGGCCTAACGCCAAACCAAGTCCTTCGACCTCCGATCCCGTCAAACCGCTCCTCGCCGAACCCCAGTTCTGGACCCTGAGACCAAACCCCGGACCCCCCGGCACCCAAGCTCGTCCGAACCCAAATATGTGAACCTTTTCCGAGCCCCTATTTTATAAATGCTATATATAAAACCTGTTGCATAATAATTGTCCATCTCGCATGCATATCATAATCATGCCGGATCTTCTGCCGTAGTATTAAATATTGCATCCGGTGTTTCTTCTAGTGTTTGCTTCTTCGTGGATTAAACCGATGAGTGGATGCGAGTATCGACAAGTTCTCCGGATATGATCCGTCGGCAGTGTTTCCCAGGCGAGCATCTCTTCCCCTTCTACCTATTTTGCATTTCTAGTCTTTATTTCCTCCTGTTGATCTATTGCTATCTGTGTCGCGATGCTTTAGTTTCCGTGCACCAGTTATATCCTGTGCAACCTCTATATTGCCTTGGACACTTCCTATTACCTGTTGTTTGGTAGATAGCTGGCCTTGCGAGTCGTAGTTGCTTGCTCAGGTGCGATCTCGTGTTGTCGAGTACCACAGTTATTGGTATGCTGGCAGATGTTTATGGTGGAGATGATCATGACTTTAAATACAACTATTAAAATGCTAGATATAACTAATGCAGAGGCATCGATGGGCAATAGATGTTATTTGGTTCTTCCACGCTCACTTGTGTCCCGTAGGACCCCGAGTACTTGATACCTGTTCCTTGATTTTTCGCACTATCCACATCCGGGAGGCCTTATGGACCCCCCTGAGCCATAGCTTCATTCATTTCTATTTCTTGGGGCCACAAGTAGTTTGGGGCTTTATTACTATTCTGTACTTATGCCATGCTTTACTGCTTTTATTTAAGATTGTGCGTGGAGCACCTGTACTGTTTTGGATGCGGAGTGTTTTCGCGGTATCGACAAGCCCAGTCACACTTTTGGTTTCCCAGTCGTTTACCGCATTGACGCAAACCCTGGGTCCATTCCGGAGCCGGCCAACTTCGTTGCGGGTAGCTTAGTGGGGTGGCCCCCTGAAATATTTATGAATCCTGTGATTGCTTTGTCGTGAAAGCCTCGTTGGGTTTTGAGTTGGTTTTTCCGAGGTTGATCGAGTGTGTGTTGCTATTTGTGCACCCCTGCAGGGTAAAACTTTCTGAAAGCCATGTCCGCGGTTATGGATGACTTGGAGCACAGTATCTCGATCATAGACAAGCATAACTAAAGTAGTGCTATAAACTTGACTTAATATATGACTAGTAATCAGATTCAACTATAACGGAATGAATATTAAAAATGCCAACAACTTGTGGATCTGGGTTGTTTGTTATATATGCCTAGTAAGTATTGCAACTCCAATGGAATGTGATAAAAGTGCCAACAACTGCTGGGTTTTGGGATTCCTCAGGACAATTATATCTGACTAGTAAAGGTTCCAACTACCACAGAATGGTAATTAAAACTGGCCACTACTTATGCTTCAGGATGACTCATGCTATCAATATCTGATTAGTAAGTGCTGTAACTATAATGGAATGAATAAAACTGCCAACTGTGTGAGTTCCTTGGTTCGACTTCCTCGTTTGGTCTCGAGGGGAAAATACCAGGATGGGTTTGTTTGGTGTTAGCTTCAGGTTGGATCCGAATAGGTCTTTCTTACCCCTCTCTAATAGCCGCCAGTGATACCGAGTCTCTATAGGTTGTTTAGTGCATTTGTCTTTGCTTTAGCCCACCATACCTATGTAGGCGAGAGCCGAATTCTAGCCTCTTGGCTGCGTAATCGCCTCAGATGGCGCTCCTCCTTTTCCTTTGCCCTTTGTCGGCACCCCTTTTGTTTTAGCAGGTTTGAGATCAACGTCATTAGCAGGGTTACCCTTCCGGCTTGGCCTGGGCAGGGTTATGGACGCCATTGGTTATTCTTCAGGGCTCTTAGCCCCATTTGCATCTTGTCCGTACTCGGACGCTGTATCATTTTCAAGGTGATTTGGATCTTTGTAGTGTATATCTGTATTCTTGACTCTTGGAGTCGTGCTGTATATATATATATATCTATTTTGTGGGTCCCATCGAGGACTATTGTGTAATGGTATTACTTCGTTTTTCCACCCGCACGAAAGTGCTTGGTGGGCGTCCTTGATTCGTTTCTACGCGGGTTTGGTGGAAAGGGCTAAAACTTGCATAGGGCCGATTCGAGTGTGTTACAGAGTGGTATCAGAGCCCAGCTGTTGCGATACCCCACAAGTCCAGCCTGTAGGATAACCTAGCTAACGGCCAAAGTAGAGTGTCAAAACTATTTTGCAAAATCGGTTGGATAGATCTGATTAGGTCTAATTTTACTTCTTACCCCTCTGTTGTTCTCCTCTTACCTCTGCGTGTTTTGATTCTACCCTCTTATCTTTTCTTCAAGTCCAAGGTTTCTCGTGGTGGGGTTTCCATCGTACCTTTAGGGTTTCGCTTCCTCCTTTGGTAACGGTGTTTCTACCTCCAGACATCATGCTACCTGAGTGATCCTTTATCTGTGGTACCATTCTTTGTTCCTTGTTTGTGCCTTCTGGAGTTTTCCGACGCGGCGACATCATCTACGCCAGATCCGATGCAGAGTCTACATCACTCCTTTGTTTCCGAACCTCGCTTGTCGAGATCTTCAGTCTAATTCCGACAGTTGGTTGCATAATTCACCTATTCGGTGCAGAGTAATGGTTTGGGTGCACGATGGACTGATCACCATCCGACTACTCTTATCATTCGCTTTTGTATATTGAATCGGTGGATCCAGCAATTTTACTCCGTCCACGGAAGTTAGAGGTGGCTTTATTTGTTGATACCTTTACATTCCTCCTTTGTTTATCCGGAGTGTTCTCTCGACGGATGTGGGCAACGACCCTTGTTGGTGGTGTCACCGATTTCAAGGTGGACCAAGAATCTTTGTTAGTGGTGTCGCGAGGATCGACACGAAGAGAGAAGATTCAGATCACCGACCTTCTTCCCGGTACCACGAGGCGGATCTCGAGGGCGAGATCCATTGTTAGTGGTGTCGAATTGTGGCGCCCCGCAATTACCACTACTAGAAAACCACGTTGTTTTTGTGCATTGCATCATCATGACCGCATGCTCATGTCATCATGCCACATTGCATTTGAGCATCGTCATCATCATGCATTTGTTTGTCTAAAACTATTTTCGAAACGCCTAGTTTTGTTTTCTAAATATTCTCCGTCTTAATTTCAAATCAAAACTCCTGTCTTTTCCGGGTCTTTTATTTGTCAAAAACTATTTACAAAAGTCTATTTTAAATTTAAAATAAAAGTTTGCATTATTTTTGGGAGGCAGCCAGCCAGGCCAAAAGCCCGGCCGGCCACCTCCAAGCCCTAAACTAAAACCTAGTCTAATCCTAACCAAATCCCCATCCCACCTACTCCCTAACACAGCCACACCCACGCACTCACACACGCACCGCGTGCAGCCAGCCGCACCCACCGCTCACCCCGCCACCTGGCCCTGCCGCCACCTCACCCCGCCCAATCCGGGCCAGCCACCTCACCTTCCTGGGCCACTCCCTCTCCACCTACCACGCCACCTCATCTCCCGCCCACGCACCAACTCCCACGCCACCTGCCCGCACTCCCGCATCCCGCCCTGCTCCTGGGCCCACCACCACGACAGCACGCCATCCCGCACGTGGCCGCTCCTCTCTCTCTTCCTCCCGCTTGCCCGCATCCTACCCGCTTCCTCCCGTCGATCTCCACCTCATCGGCCGCTGCCCTGTCGGCCTCCTCGTCCGCTTCTCCGCCAAACCCCGCCTCCCCTTCTAACAGAGCACCTCGCCGCCGTCGGTCGCCGCCCGCCTCCCGGCGACTCCGCCCCGCCCTCTGCATCGCGACCCCGCCAAGCTCCAGCGCCGCCCCGCCTCTTCACTATCCAGGTCGTCGCCGCCATCAGCCACGGCCACCCGCCTCCACCTTGTCGCCTTCCTGGCCCTCCACCGACACGGACGACCCCTTACCCCTGCTCGCTTCCCCCTCGCCTCGCCGCCGGCCTTCCCCGACCTCGTCCCCCTCCGCTCCGGCCGCGCCCGGCCACGCCGTCGCCTCCAGGGCCCTGCTTGCCCTCATCCTTCGCCGTGGTTCCCCTCCACCGCCCCATCTCGTCTGCACATCTCGGCCCTGCAGAGCTCCGTCACCACTGCCTCCTGTAGGAACCCATGATCTCCTCCGCCATCCTCCCCACCGCCGGGCTGCACCTGCCGCCAGTCGCCTTCTTCGGCTCGCCGTCTCTCCTCGTGAGCGCCACTGGCGAGCTACTCTTACCGCCGTAACGTCCAGACGAGACCGGCCTCGCCTGCTGCCGCTTGCAGGCCCCTCGTGGCTGCCTCTCTGCTTTTGTTTCGCGGTGTAGGTCTAGTAGAAGATGCCAGCGAGGTCGCTCAAGTGTTCCCTCCATGCAAGCCAAGAACCGTGTTCGGCAAGGCCCTCCCCCGTTGACAAGATCTTCGACAAGATTTCGGTACCCACGAGTAGTCGAGAGAACCATGTCGAGAACCCACGGTACCCGAAGACCAAACCCGGCGCCGCTCCAAAATCTCCTTCCCGGAGTTGATGACCCGATGACGCCAAGATTGACAGTGATGAACCATCGGCGCCGAACCCGAGACCCTGAGCGCGCCGACGACAAGATCTCCGCTGTGAAATGACAAGACCGACGACATGACCCGACGACCGCGGATGCGACAAGATCGTCGCTCGGACGCCAAGATCGCCACACGGAACGACAAGCGCTTCATCTCGGATACGACAAGTACTTCACCCCGGACGCCAAGGCCGACCCAATACGCGGACCCGACAAGATCTTCGTGACGACAAGAGCGACACCGACCAGGGCGAATCCGATGCGCCCTAACGCCAAACCAAGTCCTTCGACCTCCGATCCCGTCGAACCGATCCTCGCCGAACCCCAGTTCCGGACCCTGAGACTGAACCCCGGACCCCCCGGCACCCAAGCTCGTCCAAACCCAGATGTGTGAACCTTTTCCGAGCCCCTATTTTATAAATGCTATATATAAAACCTGTTGCATAATAATTGTCCATCTCGCATGCATATCATAATCATGCCGGATCTTCTGCCGTAGTATTAAATATTGCATCCGGTGTTTCTTCTAGTGTTTGCTTCTTCGCGGATTAAACCGATGAGTGGATGCGAGTATCGACAAGTTCTCCGGATATGATCCGTCGGTAGTGTTTCCCAGGCGAGCATCTCTTCCCCTTCTACCTATTTTGCATTTCTAATCTTTATTTCCTCCTGGTGATCTATTGTTATCCGTGTCGCGATGCTTTAGTTTCCATGCACCAGTTATATCCCGTGCAGCCTCTATATTGCCTTGGACACTTCCTATTACCTATTGTTTGGTAGATAGCTGGCCTTGCGAGTCGTAGTTGCTTGCTCAGGTGCGATCTCGTGTTGTCGAGTACCACAGTTGTTGGTATGCTGGCAGATGTTTATGGTGGAGATGATCATGACTTTAAATACAACTATTAAAATGCTAGATATAACTAATGCAGAGGCATCGGTGGGCAATAGATGTTATTTGGTTCTTCCACGCTCACTTGTGTCCCGTAGGACCCCGAGTACTTGATACATGTTCCTTGATTTTTTGCACTATCCACATCCGGGAGGCCTTATGGACCCCCCTGAGCCAGAGCTTGATTCATTTCTATTTCTTGGGGCCACAAGTAGTTTGGGGCTTTATTACTATTTTGTACTTATGCCATGCTTTACTGCTTTATTTAAGATTGTGCGTGGAGCACCTGTACTGTTTGGGATGCGGAGTGTTTTCGCGGTATTGACAAGCCCAGTCACACTTTTGGGTTCCCAGTCGTTTACCGCCATTGACGCAAACCCTGGGTCCATTCCGGAGACGGCCAACTTCGTTGCGGGTAGCTTAGTGGGGTGGCCCCCTGAAATATTTATGAATCCTGTGATTGCTTTGTCGTGAAAGCCTCGTTGGGTTTTGAGTTGGTTTTTCCGAGGTTGATCGAGTGTGTGTTGCTATTTGTGCACCCTAGGGTAAAACTTTCAAAGCCGTGTCATGCGGTTATGGACGACTTGGAGCACAGTATCTCGATCATAGACAAGCATAACTAAAGTAGTGCTATAAACTTGACTTAATATATGACTAGTAATCAGATTCAACTATAACGGAATGGATATTAAAAATGCCAACATCTGGTGAATTTGGGTTGTTTGTTATATATGCCTAGTAAGTATTGCAACTCCAATGGAATGTGATAAAAGTGCCAACAACTGCTGGGTTTTGGGATTCCTCAGGACAATTATATCTGACTAGTAAAGGTTCCAACTACCATAGAATGGTAATTAAAAATGGTCACTACTTATGCTTCAGGATGACTCATGCTATCAATACTGATTAGTAAGTGCTGCAACTATAATGGAATGAATAAAACTACCAACTGTGTGAGTTCCTTGGTCCGACTTCCTCATTTGGTCTCGAGGGGGAAATACCAGGATGGGTTTGTTTGGTGTTAGCTTCAGGTTGGATCCGAATAGGTCTTTCTTACCCCTCTCTAATAGCCGCCAGTGATACCGAGTCTCTATAGGTTGTTTAGTGCCGCTGCGCTGCCGCTTTAGCCCACCATACCTATGTAGGCGAGAGCCGCCGAATTCTAGCCTCATGGTGTCTTGGCCTCGATCGACGCTCCTCTTTTTCCTTTGCCCTTTGTCGGCACCCCTTTTGTTTTAGCAGGTTTGAGATCGATGCCGTTAGCAGGGTTATCCTTCCGGCTTGGCCTGGGCAGGATTATGGACGCCATTGGTTATTCTTCAGGGCTCTTAGCCCCATTTGCATCTTGTCCGTACTCGGACGCTCTATCATTTTCAAGGTGATTTGGATCTTTGTAGTGTATATCTGTATTCTTGACTCTTGGAGTCGTGTTGTATATATATATATCTGTTCTGTGGGTCCCATCGAGGACTGTTGTGTAATGATATTACTTCGTTTTTCCACCCGCATGAAAGTGCTTGGTGGGCGTCCTTGAATCGTTTCTATGCGGGTTTGGCGGAAAGGGCTAAAACTTGCATAGGGCCGATTCGAGGGTGTTACAACAAGTTCTTGCATACTCCCTCCATCCGCAAATAAGTGTACTTCTAGTAGCTCTTGGTCCAAGTAAAAAACATTGACTACTTTTTCAAACTAATCTAGCAATATATATAACATGAAATTTACATATTATGAAAGTACATCTCAAAATGAATCAACTTGTACTAGTTTTGTGTCATAAATATTGCTACGTTTATAAATAAAAGTTGGTCAGAAATAGTTAAGTTCGATTTAGAACAAACACTAGAAGTACACTTATTTACGGATGGAGGGAGTAGCTAAATGCACAAGATACAGCACAACCAATGTTCATGATTTATATCATACTTTCTGAGAACTTAAAAGTATGACAAATAAAAAGGGGTGCGTGCACAACTACTTTGTGGAATATACTTGAGAGATTGCAACGAGGTTGTGCAATATACTTGATTAATCTGAGACATCTATTTTGAGATGGAGGGAGTATTATTTGCGCACTAGCCTGCACAACATGATCACGGTTTCGAGGAGGAGTAACACATAAGGTAGCAGTCTTGGCAACAATACTGGGGCAACCTCCGGAAGCCTTAGTTTTCTCAACAGCACCAGTTATTGGGTCAACATCAGCCAAATCAACAACACGGGGACGACCAGTACCATCAGATTCCACAGTAGGGGTTTGCAAAACTTGAGCACCATTTCAAGGAGGAGGAGCACACAAGGCAGCAGTCTTGGAAACAACAGCGGGGAGCCTCCAGAAGTCTTAGTTTGCTCAACAATGGCTGATATTGGGTAAACAGTAGCCAGATCAACAACAACACGGGGACGACCAGTACCAGCAGATTCTAGAGCAGAGTTTTGCACAACGGCAATACGGGGAATCCTACGAGGAAGTTGCCTGATAGAAGCCGTGACACCCCCAGGATCAGTGTTAAACGAATCCAGACCTTAGCCTGACATAATCTTAACCTAGAGCTCGAGGATATCCAGTGAAGAATCGGTAACACAACAGTAACCATGCGACACAAAAATTATTACAGCAAGCTCATAACTAAGCGAAGAACCAAATATTACAAGCAGAGGTCACTAACCACAAACATCAAACAACGGAAGGCAAATTATGCTATCAAGTATAGCAAACTTAACAAATGGCCTAAGAGGCCTGAAGCATAATGATGACGTCCCAGCTAATAGATTCCAGGCTGCCGACCGAGAACCCCAAGCTACTCGTCGGTGTCGATGTAGTACCAAACTCGTCTTCAAGGGAACACTTACTCTGATACAAAAGTATCAACATAGAAAGGGTGAGTACAGGGTGTACTCTGCAAGACTTATGGCTGGTGGGGTTATTTTGCATAAAGCCATCTTTGTTTATAAAACAAGGGAGAGAAGAAGCTCGTCTACTCAGAATATTTTAAAAGGGGATAAGAGAGCGACATCTCTGAAGAATTGATCATCATCTTGATATCCACCAAAGTAATCCTCATATCACAACTAGGATCACCCCCTCGTACCCATGAGGAAGCATCCTTAAGCACACGTTGATCTACCAAGTTTTATGATTAGGTTCATGTTCTCTATGATCTTTACGTCCATTCCCAAGTCGTCCATAACCGTGGGCACAACTTTTTGAAAAGATTAATACCCTGCAGGGGTGTACAACTTTACCCACACGTACCAACCGACTCTTAATGCCACTATAGTTGAGCCCTCTTCCTTGGAAGGCTGGAAAAGGGTGGTTGGACACGACCTTTACCTTGCTTTCGCCGAGCCTATGAGTCACACCCTAAGGATGGTTCCACCGTAACGGGTCAAATCCCGAAGCCGGTCCCTAGAGATGTGAGGCGAGGTTGGTTTACTAGGGGCTCCATCCACCCCAAGCAACCCCGTCCATGCTTACCTACCTGTTATGATGCACCTTCACCCGTCAAATCTTTAAAAACGTTTTCTATGCATATGTCGAATGGAACGCCCGAACTATGTGACTCATGGAATATACTAGGCAAGTTAGTTATTCGTGAGGTTTTCCAAGCCCTGTGTGGTTGTACGCTCATCTTGGTTCAAGAGGCTAGAACTCGGGTCCTAGTAGTGGCAAGCATGGGACTACAAAAACCACATCCCACCATGGCCTCCCATACAAGTCTTAGCATGTTTAACCTTTACCACTGATCTTACCTCATCTCGTTCTCCTGTCACACTCGATTCTCTGCAACTGATACATCATCTGGATGAACCAGCACTGATGGCTAAGCATAGCTAAGCAAGACACAGATATAAGCTCTAGCAATGCACACACGCCAAACCTAGTTATGCCAGGAGCAGTGGATCAGGTAATATAAGCTCAAAGGGAGTAATGCAACAGATAGGATACTCTATCTATCGGTAAAACACCATAGTAGAATCGTATGCATCATGGCAAGAAATGAAACACTTTGAAAGCATAGGATTATATCATGTGTGGGGCTACACTTGCCTTGTTTGTTGATACCTAGAAAGCAGATCTTCGGATATCTTGTACTTGACTTGGTTACAGTCGGTCAAGTATTGTTCATCGATCTTCGATGGTGCTAATCTCGGTCTTTGATCTTGATCTCAATATCGTATTCTACCAGGAAGAAGCAAACACCGGAAAGAAAGGGGGAACAACAATCAACACATGGCATCTATTCAATGCTCAAGTAAGGATGATGGTATGACAAGTTAAATAGATCTTAAATGTAACCCTAGGGCATGCTTGATTATTTTAAACAGGGTCCGAAGGGTACAAACCCTAGGGCAGGGGAACCCCGGAACACCTGTGAGGGGTTGATTTAGTTCTCTAATTAAACTTGTCATTTAAGTTTCTTAACAATGCATGATTATAGCTTAAATAGATAGATCTCATTTTTCTGAACATTTTGATATATTATTTGTATTTTTCTGACTTATAAGTAAGTACTTATTGAATTTATAAGATTTAAACCAATTTATGGAATTAATAAACCATTTATGAATTTATTACAAAATTGGGAAAACCTTTTTACACCAGTGTAGAGGATACCCACTGCAGTTGATAGAGGGGCCAGAGGCCACCTCAGCGTCCATGCAGGCAGAGTGGGACCTAGCCAGAGTTTGACTGGGCTGATCGCGCCCTGCTGAAGTCGGCGGGACGTCACCATGATGTCAGCCTGGCCGGCTCTCTCAAATCAACGGTGGGGATGGCGTTTGGGGGTGAGCGGGGACGCACAGAGGGTCGGGTTCGAACAAGCGCGACGCGGGGAAGCTAACGGTGGTCGCGCCGCCCCTTATTGTTCATCGGAGCGTCGTCTGCGACAGCGTCCGACGGCGGCAGATGGAGGCGCTCGGCGAAAGAACGAAACGGAGCGAGAGAGAGAAAGGAGAGGTCCTAGGGGACCACGAGCTCACCTAAAACGCGATAGGGTGGTCGGTGAGGAGAGGCGCGGTCAGGAGGTGCCAGAATGAAAGTCGAACACGGTGGCCGGAGTTCGGGAAGGAGCTTTCGATTGCGGCGCATGGGGTTGCTCCGGGTCGCGTGCTTGAATGAGAAGAACTGGAAGAGCGAGAGGGTTCCGCTGGTGAGCTCAGTAGAGCGAGGGGAGGCCGGAGTTAGCGGGGAAGAGCAGCGACCGGGGCTAGGGTTTCGGGCTCGAACGGAATTTGTGCGAGAGGGAGCTCCAGAGGGAGTGGGGATGTCTAGGAGAGAGGGAGAGACGTGTGGGGTGGGTTCTTATCCATCTCCAAGGCAGCAGCGGCGAGCATCGCGGCGCATCTGGGATCAACGGTGTCGCCCGCGCCAGCGAGGAGCTTGTCGTTCGGAGGAAGACGACGGGAATAGAGGATGAAGGGGTACGGGCCGGGAGCAGGCCGCACATGGGCCGGCTTGGGCTGCGAGAAAGAAAGAGAAGAGGGAAAGCTTGCTGGGCTGCTGGCTTGCTATATTTTTTTAAAAAAAACTTTTTCTTTTTAAATTTATGTTTTTCTATTTATGTTTCAAGTTTCTTTCTGTTTTGAACAATTTCAAAAATATAAGAGGCTTTGTAAACAATAAGAAATTATTGCAGGGCCCTTTTATACTGTTTGGGCTCCACACCTTTTGTATCTTTTGAAATTCAAACTATTTTGAATTGCTTTAGATAAGGAGGAGAAACTATGGTTTTAAGGTTTTGCATTTTTTCTTTTGCATGCAATTTAAAAGATGATGCTCATGAATGCACAATCAAAACCCTAATTAGGATTAGCTAAAACTGGGGTGTTACAGCTCTATCCCCCTTACAAGAATCTCGACCCGGGATTCCAAAGGTAGGAAGAGAGACATAGGGAGAAAGAAACAGGGTCACTCTAAAGATAAGAGGGAAACACACTAAACAACACACGGTGTATCTCATGGTCAACTCATGAAAGGAGTGTTCAAAACAACTCTGAGATGACAAACATGAAACACATCAAAATAACAGAGGAAACAAGAGGAGATAGGTTTTCAAGTTGTTAGATAACTGGTCTTCATAAGGATTCAGACCATGGAGTTTCAGAAGGGTTTAGGCTTCTGAAAAGGAAAGCTTCCAATAGAAGGAACATGACCATGGACTTCGAGAGGTGAACCTCTACTAGACGACTTAAGTAGAGCTTCCAAGGTACAGAGATACGGATAACCAAGCTGTTGATCTACTTTTGATATAGAAGGATCACTCTTCGTTCAACAGAAGGTTAAGACAGAAAGGTGTTTTTGTGGCGAGGACTCATAGGAGTCACAAGGAACATGTAACAAGAGGAATTTCTGATTACCAAAATCACCGTCGCTCTTGAACATGATCGAGAAACGAAGGAAACTCTTTATTCATCCAGGATTACCAAAATCTTTGCCAAAGATCGTGATATCACTTTACACCATCATATGAATAGGTAAGAAGGTTCCTGATGACACGAGGAAAAAGAAACTTCATTCTCAGACTTCAGTTACTTGGCACAAGGGGAGTCTTGCCAACGTAAAAGGGTCTAGGGGATCAACCGAGAGACATTTAGCAACGCTACTTTATATGTTCTCCTTGATGTTTGAGAAAGCAGACATCAAGTAAAGGTCGGACTTCGGATACAAAGGAAACCATAAGAACAACTCCTATAATTAACTCATAGGAGATGCCTCATGAAGAGTGGTTGTTATTTGCTGATTCAATAGAATATGGCAATAGGTATTCCGACTAATTGTGTCAACCATTACATCAATCATGTCAGACTTACATAGAAACCTATGTCAATTCCTTGAAGAACACTAACCATCATATCTGCTGGAGATTCAGATTTGGTTAGGTGAAATGATACTTCAGACTCAGCATGTCCGAATAGAAAGCTTGCAACATTTACCGCAAGGATAAAGTTACTAGATTCTCAAGACATGGACTATAGTGTCAAGCTCCAATAGACTGAGCTAGATTGCTAGACCCATGTATTAATAACTTGTCAGAAGGCAACTGCTTATACATCAAGTACTTGCAATGACACACGAGTGTCCATAAGGAAACATAGATAACTCTACTCGAATCCACGGCGACATCTTTCACCATTTGCCCGTGAATCGGAGAAGGTTACTTCTAACATTCAGAACACATACTTCGAGATAACACGAAGGAGGTTCTCGAAAGTTTTCCAACATTAATGCCAGAAGTTCCATATGAATCTATTTTGGCTCGGAGAGGATAAGGATGTTATCGATGGGTTCAATAACAAACTTATCGAGATACTCCAAGAAGATGAACTCATATGTTGTATAATCAAGGCAGAAATACTGGTCAGACCAATAGGCATGAGGACATGCTCAAGTGAAATATCACGAGTAGCAACATCGTCAAGATAGTCCTTGGAACTGAGTTTGATTTGAGGATAACCCAAATCAAATCAAAGGTGGGGGAAGATAACATATCCACGAATGACATACTATCTTTCTTCAGCACGAACAAAACTAGACATCCCTTTAAAAGAGAACTAAGTCGGATAGAACTTTTGTCTTGCAACTTTCCAAGTTATTGTTTAAGCTCAACCAACTAGTTCAGGGGTATCCAGTACGGATCCTTGGAGAAAGGAGCAGTTCAGAGAACTTGCTTGCTCAAAAAATTGACTACACGGTCATGTGGCAACATGGCGATACTTCTAGGAAGACATCCAGAATATCACGAACCACCGATATGTCACTTAGTTCGAGAGGAAACTTGCTTGGTAAGGCAAGCAGACATGGTCTCAGAGTTTCGGCATGAGCCTAACTCTTTAACCGAGGAAAGTGTACCAGGGTAACGGACTTGGTAGCACATTCATCCTTTGCTTAGTGATAGGGTTAACCAATCACGCTAAGAATGACACAAATGTCCTTGTTGAGGTCCAAAGCAATAATGATTGCTAAGAATCTCAGATGACCACATTATTATGCACACGCATCATTCTCGAACACGAAAGCTCGAAGGAAGGGTGGCTAAATATGTGTAAGAGCATCACTTCATTAAGAGGTCATGAAACTCGACACGACCTCTTAGTTTATAAAAGGGTGTGATACGCTAAGGTACAACAGGTAGAGACTAATCATGCCTCTTAATATGTGGGTTACAAAAATTTGACCTGGTCCTAGATATGACGAGGTACCGGAGTTTGTTTCTCGTGACATCCCGATATGGTTTGTCTTGACGGACCACAAGAGTATCTGATGGCTCAGTGTACGGCGCCAAAAAAATGCTGGTGCGGTGTTGATGTAGAGCTCGTTGGGAACCCCAAGAGGAAGGTATGATGAGAACAGCAGCAAGTTTCCCTCAGTTATGAAACCAAGGTTTAATCGAACCAGTAGGAGCAAGGAAACACCCCAAAGGTGTTGCTAGCTGAGCCTTGGCAGGGCGCACTATCGGTGCTAGTAGCAACGTGGACACCTGCACAACACAACCACAGAACTTTGTCCCCAACTTGCGATGAGGTTGTCAATCTCACCGTGTTTTGCTGAAATCAAAGGATTAAACGTATCGAATGGAAGGAAGTAATAGTTTGCAGAAAGTAAACACAAAGTAGTAAACAATTTATAGATTGTATGTAAAGAAAAGGACCGGGATCCATAGTTCACTAGAGGTGGCTCTCCTTAAGATAGATAACATGTTGGGTGAACAAATTACAGCGGGGCAATTGACAAACATCGAGAAAGCAATACATGCATATACTAATCATCTTGACTCCTTTGGAACTTGATCGGGCATTACAACATTATACATAGACCGCCATCCAACTGCATCTATGACTAATAATCCACCTTCAGGTTATCATCCAACCCCTCCAAGATTAAGTTGCAAGCAGATTATTGCTTTACAATTGCGTGTAATGTAAACAATACGATTGTTCAATGAACAAAGGATTGTTGTTTTCTCCTAGTAGCAATAGCACATCTAGTACCTTAGAGATTTACGTCACTTCCCAGATTACCAGAGGCATGAACCCACTATCGAGCATAAATACTAACTCTTGGAGTTGCTAGCATCTACTTGGACAAGATAGCTACTAACAACAGAAAGCATGTAAGATCACAAATAACAAAGACATGATAGAATCAATAATCAATCTGAAATAGCATCTCAATATCCATCGGATCCCTGCAAACACAACATGCAGAATTACAAATAGATGATCTTGATCATGAACGGAGCTCTCAAGATCTAGGCATGAAAGCACAAAGGAGGAGAACCAGCCATCTAGCTACTACATGGATCCGTAGTCCAAGGATGAACTACTCACGCATCACACCGGAGGCTTGCATGGTGATGAAGAAGGCCTCCAGGGTGAATTCCCCTCTCTGGCAGGGTGCCTGGAAGAGTGATACATTGCAAATGTATCTATAATTTTTGATGTTCCATGCTTGGTTTTATCAAATTTCTTGTGTTTTGTTCCAACTTTGGAGTACTTTTATTATGATTTCTTGGACTAACCTATTAACAAGAGCCACAGTGCCAGCTGCCTGTTTTCTGCTGTTTTTGGTTCCAGGAAAGTCAGAAAATGAATATTCTCGGAATTGGACGGGGCTCGAACGGAATCTGCGCGAGAGGGAGCTCGAGAGGGAGAGGGAATGTCTAGGAGAGAGGGAGAGACGTGTGGGGCGGGTTCTTATCCATCTCCAGGGCAGCGGCGGCGAGCATCGCGGCGCATCTGGGATCGACGGTGTTGGCTGCGCCAGCGAGGAGCTTGCCGTTTGGGAGGAAGACGACAAGAACAGAGGACGAAGGGGTATGGGACGGGAGTAGGCCGCACATGGGCCGGCTTGGGCTGCGAGAAAGAAAGAGAAGAGGGAAAGCTTGCTAGGCTGCTAGCTTGCTATATTTTTTAAAAAAAACTTTTTCTTTTTAAATTTATGTTTTTCTATTTGTGTTTCAAGTTTCTTTCTGTTTTGTACAATTTCAAAAATACAAGAGGCTTTGTAAATAATAAGAAATTATTGCAGGGCCCTTTTATACTGTTTGGGCTCCACACCTTTTGTATCTTTTCAAATTCAAACTATTTTGAATTGCTTTGGATAAGGAGGAGAAACTAGGGTTTTAAGGTTTTGCATTATTTCTTTTGCATGCAATTTAAAAGATGATGCTCATGAATGCACAATCAAAACCCTAATTAGGATTAGCTAAAATTGGGGTGTTACAGAAGCATGGCACAGACGAGGAACCACATTTTTCTTAACAGCGGTAGGGGTTCGAGTTAGACCACCCTTTCCAAGAATAGCTGGTTGACTCCTAGTAGCATCAACTTGCACATCTAGTATTTTACAATTCATCATTAACACGTGAAGCCCACAAAACTGTTTCATCAACCCAATTAGCTGACTATCACACATTACAGGAACCGTGATGCCCCGTTCATCCATGAAACTAAACCATGCAGTCTGCTCCGGCCCCATTTCTGCACGTTCACACACAACAACAACCATACCAGGGATAGTGCATAACTGCGTAGACGCTACTTTCATCTTCAGATAGCGAGGTTGATTCCACTTGCTCTTCCCATCTGCTAATTTAATGTGGTAGCCATAGAGGGTGACCATAACCGTGTATTTGGGTTTAGCAGAGATCCTACTTGACAGAAAATTGGGGACAAAAGATAAGAATTTTTTGTTAGTGTTGTGCTAGCAAACAATTCTAGGTTCGATCTATCTCTATAATTCCAATAGCCAGCTAGTATTTATAGATAGTGCGAATAGCAAAGAGAAGAGTAGCTCACCCGCAATTAGCCAGAACTACTTCTTCCTCAGTAATAGGATCTTCCATCCTTCATGCTGCTTAGCTCGTCGGCGGAAGAGGCGGACTAGAGCATCACAATGGCTGTTGGGTTCGCAGCATAGAAAACAAAAAATTCCTATGATGGGAACTATTATACGCCAAGATCTATCTACTAGATACAAGCAACGGGTGGATATACATCCATAGAGAACATACCCTCGAAGACCGACAAAGTGTAACGAGATTGAACTCGTGGATGAGGTAGTCGAACGCTTGTCGATCTCAAGATTGTGTGGAAGTCCTAACGCTGCAAAATCAGCAGTTCATCCGTCCTCACACACACGTTTAGGCCACCAAACAACCTCCACCTCCTTGCTCCAGCGATGCAGCGGAAGCAGCAACTCCTTCCAGACGAAATGCCATCGGAAACATGTATCTCACTAATCCGAGACCATGGGGGAATAATTCTAGAGGAGGAGAGAGATCCTTCACGAGGAGGTGTGCTCTAAGAGGGCGGTGAGGGGGACTTTTATAGGAGAGGGGGCTGACCCCCTACCATGGCCAGCGCCCATGGGGGGGTGCCCCCACCTCTTCCTCATTCATGTGGTGGAAGCTCCCTCACATCAATTTTGCTTCTACTCAAAATCCCACTCACATGCATTAAATTTCCACCAAATTTAATGCAACTCTCATTTAATCAAACTCTTTTATTTATTTTATTCAGAATTTTGTTAATTACTTTAATTAACAAACATTCACATAAAACCACCTGCAACATTTAAATATCACATACAAAACCAATTTTAGCAATTTCACCCGAAACAATTTTGGTGTCCATTGAAATAATTTCAGCACTTTGCAATTCTTTCGTCTAGAACATATTTGCTCCAAATGGTGTTGGTAACCCTTAAGTGTGTCACCCTACGGTTCGCGAATAATGCAGACATGATCGAGACCCCTCTCAGATCAATAATCAGAAGCGGGACCTGGAGATCCATACTGACTCCCACACATTCAATGATGACTTCTATGATCGAGAGAATCTTTAACAAAAGTAATTAAATCCCTTTGTCTTGTGATATATTACATGTCCGAGATTTGATCATCAGTATCTCAATACCTAGTTTGATCTCTTTACCGACATGCACTCTATTCTCGTTCCCGTGATATAACATTCTAGTGATCACATCACTTGCTTGCAAGCTATCTTAATGTGATATCACCGAGAGGGCCCAGAGTATATCTATCCGTCATCGAGATTGACAAATTCCACTCTTTGTCCATGAGCCTCAATATAACACCTTTGGAGTACCCAAACCCATCTTTATAGTCACCCTGTTACGGTGTGACGTTTGATGTTATCAAAGTACTCTTCCGGTGTTAGCAATTAACATGATGTCATGGTCTAAGGATTAAGATTACTTCATATGATGTTATAGCAATATAAACACAATGACTTTGATCGTAATGCTATACTTTGGATGAATGTTCACCACATCATTCACCAATGATGTGACCTCGTTATTAACAACATCCAGTGTCCATGATTAGGAAACCTTGATCATCTTGTTAATCAACGAGCTAGTTTATAAGAGAGGCATAACTAGGAACTCTTTATTTGTTTATTAAACACACATGTATTAATGTTTCCTTTTAATATAGCATGCAAAATAAACATTTATCATATACTTAGAATACATATAATAACAACTTTATTATTGCCTCTCAGGGCATATTCCCTTCAACGACGGGCACGGCATTCGACATTGGAGCTCAGGATTAGCGAGTGGGCGTAGCAACTTGGCATAGAAAATAAAATGTTTGAAGGGATCGTTCTGGTTGGAGGGTGGATTCCGACGTTGCCGGTGCTAGGGTCATGCGAAAGGAGGGAGTGGATTTGTGAATTTGGTCAACACACCAAGCCCCTTTAGTCGCTCATTTTTCCTACGTGGTTCCCGTGTTGGCGCTCGCGTCACGGATAGATTACTGACATACGGGTCCTGGCCGTCTACTTCACGGGGCAGTCTAACGGAATGTTTGAATTTGGTAGGGCTGAGACGAGTTTGTCTTGAAATGGCCCCTCACGACAATTGGTAGCCCAACTTTGCGAAACGCGGCAATTACAGGCAAGTAGGGTACCGCGATGCACTCACCCAGGAACTTGGGTACCGCAAATGAACATGCCCCATAGAGCCGCACCCATGCACACCACGGCTGAACCCAACACATGGACGCACCACTGATACGTTGCAAATGTATCTATAATTTTTGATGTTCCATGCTTGGTTTTTATCTGCTTTCTTATGTTTTGTCCACACTTTGGAGAACTTTTTATAAACTTTCTTGGACTAACCTATTAACAAGATGCCACAGTGCCAGCTGCCTGTTTTCTGCTGTTTTTGGTTCCAGAAAAGTCAGAAAATGAATATTCTCAGAATTGGGCGGGACAAAAGCCAAAGTCAATATTTCACCGAGGGGGACACGGAGGCAGAATAAGAGAAAGAGAGGGCCAGGGCCTCCCACCACCCACATGGCAGCGGGCCCAGCCCACCGGGGTGGTGTGGCCGCCTAGGGCACCCCCTCGGCCCGCCCTTTCGCCGATAAGATGCCTCCGATACAGAAACCCTAAGGACCCGATCAAAATTCCACGAAAGAGTCTGTAGCCGTCGTCATCTCCATCCCTAGATCAGGAGGGATTTGAAGCTCTTCCCGGCACCCTAACGGAGGGGAGAATTCACCCTGGAGGCCTTCTTCATCACCATGCAAGCCTCCGGTGTGATGCGTGAGTAGTTCATCCCTGGACTACGGGTCCATGTAGTATCTAGATGGTTGGTTCTTCTTCTTTGTGCTATCATGTTTAGATCTTGTGAGCTCCATTCATGATCAAGATCATCTATTTGTAATCCTACATGTTGTGTTTGCGGGGATCCGATGGATATTGAGATGCTATTTCAGATTGATTATTGATTCTATCATGTCTTTGTTATTTGTGATCTTGCATGACCTCCGTTGTTAGTAGCTATCTTGGCCGAGTAGATGCTAGAAACTCCAAGAGGGAGTATTTATGCTCGATAGTGGGTTCATACCTCTAGGAATCTAGGGAAGTGATAGAAATCTCTAAGGTACTAGATGTGTTGTTGCTACTAGGGAGAAAACATCAATACTTTGTTCATAGAACTATCGTATTGTTTACTTTACACGCAATGCTTAATGCAATTATCTGTTGCTTGCAACTTAATACTGGAGGGGGTTCGGATGATAACCTGAAGGTGGATTATTAGTCATAGATGAAGTTGGATTACGGTCTATGTATAATGTTGTAATGCCTAATCAAATCTCATAGGAGTCAATATGATTAGTATATGCATGTATGCTTTCTCGATGTTTGTCAATTGCCCCGTTGTAATTTGTTCACCCAACATGTCATCTATCTTAAGGAGAATCACCACTAGTGAACTATGGACCCCGTTCCTTTCTTTTACTATCAATCTACAAGTTGTTTATTGTTTTCTATTTACTTTCTGCAAACAATTACTATCTTCCACACAATATGTTTAATCCTTTGTTTTCAGCAAAACCGATGAGATTGACAACCTCACTATAAGTTGGGGGCAAAGTTCTGTGGATGTGTTGTGAAGGATTCCAAGTTGGAAACAACACCTTGGAGGTGTTTCCTTGCTCCTACTAGTTCGATAACCTTGGTTTCATAACTAAGGGAAAACTTGTTGTTGTGCTGATCATACTGATGAGCCACAAGTATAGGGGTGTATCGCAGTATTTTCAATAAGTAAGAGTGTCGAACCCAACGAGGAGCTGAAGGTGCTGGCTAGTGGTATGGATCAGGAATTCTCTGCAAATACTTAGCAAACAGATTTTTAGGGGTTTTCGATAAAGCAAGTAAACAAAGTACGAGTAAATAAAAGACAGTAGGAATAAATGCAGCAAGTGGCCCAATCCTTTATGCAGCAAAGGACGAGCCGGTTGTATTTCTATAGATGACCAAACGTTCTCGAGGACACATGGGAAGACTGTCAAGTGCTTTCGCTTCATATAGTTGATTAATCTTCTTTAGCTTGCTAAGTGTTGTGTGGGTGAACCTGTGCTAATGTACCGCCCCATCCAAGACTAATACATACTTGTGATTATACCCCTTGCAAACATTCGTAAGTACAAGAAAGTAATTAAGGTAGAAACCTAACCACAACTTTAAACTCTAAGACCCTTATGTCCCTTGTGCAATGGTTTCCTAACGGGGGTTCAGGTTTCTGTCACTCCGGCAACCCCTACGATTAGTAGCCAAATACACAAGCATTCCCCTAGGCCCATATAGGTGAAGTGTCATGTAGTCAACATTCACATGACACCACTAGAAGAAGTACACCACAACTTAAATAACAATCTATTGAATCTTTCTCAACACAACTCCACTACTAATAACAAGACTTATCCCATGTCCTCAAGAACAAAATGAACTACTCACAAGACATCATATGGATCATGATCAGAGATGGAATAATGATGTATAACAATCTGAACATAAATAATAATTCAATGGTTCACTAAATAGCATCAACTACAAAGAGTAATCAACACCGGGAAAGTTTCTCCTATGAACTATCCAAGATTCAACCCAATTGTTACAGCAATATGGAGATGGTGATGAGGGTGCTGATGGTGATGATGGTGGTGGTGATGATGATGATGCTCCTGATGAAGTCCAGCTTGATGGTGGTGTTGATGGCGACGATCTCCCCTCTCCGGGAAGGAATTCCCCCGGCAGAAATCTGTCTGCCGGAGAGATCTTTCTCTCTCGGTGTTTTCTGCCCCGCAGAGGCGGCGGAATCTTTCTCTGGTCGCTCCCCGAGTGTTAGGGTTTCGTGGGGATGATATACGCCAGAGGAGAGAGGCTGGAGTGGGCCAGGTCTGCCACACCACTCCTAGGCGCGGCCTAGGCCTGCCCGCGCCATGGGGTGGGGTGGGCCCCCTGTGGCCCACCTCCACTTCATCTTTTGGCATCCTGAGTCTTCTGAAAAAATAGGATTTTCCGTATATTTTCCCGGATTTTCTGATCTTCATGAATTTTGCCTCCAAACAACACCTTTTCCATCAGAATCCTGACTGCAGCGGTCCATGCTCCAAAAGTCATCAACCATGCAAAAATAGATGAAATAACATAAGTATCACCTCTCAATATGAAATATATCAATGAATAATAGTGAATTAAGACATAGAATAGTGATGCAAAATGGACGTATCAACTCCCCCCAAGCTTAGACTTCGCTTGTTCCCAAGCGAAACTGAGCTCAATAAACATGACCTCAGGTTTATGGAGTGAAGAGTCGATAAAAGAATATGGACAAGAAGCATCGCATTCATCAAAAGCATAGATCATAATAGAAGACAACTCACTATTATATAACTAAACTTGCAATGTGTAAAGGAAACACAATAAAGATACATAAAGTGAATCAGAATTGGTAATGGCAAACTTAGCTCTTGGTCGAAGAATAGTTGATGATTTGCTGAAGTTCACAAATAGCTGGTTTTCAAAGAAAGCTTTCAAAGTAGTAAACATCAAGATAAGAGCAATGTGCAAAACAAGGAACATAAGACATGATTGCATAAATCATCATATGAATGAATGAAACACATCAACTCAAAATACTTGCTGAGATAGAAGGGAGTAGGTTTACTGACTCAACTACAAGGTAAAAGAAAGGGCCCTTCAAAGAGGGAAGCAGGGATTGCAAGTCTCATAAAGAGCTCCCAAAAATTATGATACTTACTAGCTTTCAGCTCTCATTGCCCCTATCATAGGCATCTTTAGGTGATTAAGGTTAAAGTGAGGTCCAATCTGAGTTATATGCTTGACAGACTATAAACTGAAAATCCCAAGTCCCTTGAGTACGAGGGTCGCTCCTCATGCTACTCAACTTTAGTTACCGGTAAGTTCTTGTCATCGTATCATTGAGAACCGCCAACGGGGTACCCCTTGCCTGATGATACGGAAGAATCCCCATATCAAAATGACAAGGCAAGCAGACAATGAGTATCTTAGCAATCTTCTTATTTACCATGGGAATATGGTGCTTTTTTCTCTCTTTCCTCTTTTCATAGTATCTCTTTTTTTTCTTTTCTTTTTCTCAATAGCTATCTCTCTCTTTTTTATATAAGAAGAATGCTTCATAGATATCATTATGGTTACGCTGCAGGTTTCCACCATGTCAGCATGGATTAGACCAGCGGCCCAGGCGTTTCTCTAACACACATACATAACTCCATGGACTTACAAGCTCCCCTTTTATTTCACACCGACGACATCCGCAAACAAAAGAGCAAGGTATCAACTGGGTATATATTTACAAGTGTTGAAAGCGTTCCCGTTGACAGCACGGTTATGCTAATCCCCAGCCTATAATTTGCAAGCATATAACTTTCATGGAGAGTTCACAATGTCTCAGGTTTATTAAGTGCAAGAAAGTAAAGTGTGCCATCAAGTTTGTGAGAGATTTAATCACTAATTTTCGCATAACAAGTTTAATTTGGGAGGTAGACAAAACAGGAATTTACTTGGAATAGCAATAATGCTAATAGGTAGGTATGGTGGACACAAATGGCAAAGGTTTTGGTTTAAAGGAGGTGGATGCACGAGAAGAATTCTCTCTCAGTACAGGTTTTTGGCTAGCAAGGGTGGGTAGCAAGTACAAGAGTTGAAGGAAACAAACAAACATACAAATGATAAAGACAAACATGCAATCTTCCTTGGAAGCACAAAAGATCTTAACTAGAGAATACTAAACTTATGAGCAAATCAAGAAAGAAAGATGATGAAATTATTTTTCTCTCGAGTACTTCTATTTTTTTCTTTTCAACTCTCAAAGAGGTGTTGCTACTGACCGAGCCAGGTTTGCCAAAACCAACTAAATTAACTCAATGATCCCAAAGTGCTACCAATACTAACAACAAGATCAATCATATAACCACGAATTGAAAACTAACATAAGCTATGCAAAAGAGTGAATGATAGAACTTCTCATTAATATTCCATAACGGCAACTCACACCAAGGGATACATATCTAACGAGAGAGGGTACACTTCCATAATGCAAACCATACTACATAATAGCTCCTCTATTCATGATATGACTCTACTAATAAGGTAAAAAGATAGAAGATAGTGATGTGATACCGCGGCACTCCCCTAAGCTTGGAATAAACCAAGGGGATGCCAAACCTGATGACGAGTTACTCCTTCGGTGGTGGTGGTATCCTCTCGATGAGCTCCTTGATCAGTTTCCTTAAGTCCTCAATCTCGAAGGTGAGATTACGAATAAGCTGCGAGTTTTGCTCAATGCGGCTCATGATCATGTCGGGTTGAGAATTCCAGCTCTTGCTATTCTTTCCCCACTCTTCCTCCTTGAAGTCTTCTTTTCCTACATGGCTAGAACGAGGCAAATCCCAATTGGAGGGTAATTTCTCCTTGGGCATATTCTGGTATTGATGCTCATGGATAAGGGTATGGAAAGGATTCCTGGTGCATGGAGGAAGTGACCGTGGAGCCAAACCGTGACGAGGAGCTTTCCCCCAAGTCTGCATCCGTGCAGTCCTTCTGATATTGGCAGGTTTCACCACTCCAATGCTTGCAATGGTGGTGCCGGTATGCGGACGTTGGCCTTGCTCCTCTTCACCTTCACTCTTGATCTCCTTCTCCTTCCCAGGGTCTTGGAGGTCTTCTCCCATGGGCTCCTTCCCTTTATCCTTGGCGGACACCATTGTGCTTCTAAACCTTCAAAGAGTATGTCCTGGCAGAAACAGATCGAAACAAAAACATGGCAAAAATACGATATATGAACCTCGGGATATCCAGGGGGTTATATATTATGAAGTTTTATATCAAAAGGAAGGTACTGGGAGAAAACGGGTCGGAGGCGGAGTCCTGGGTGGCCTCACCACCTGGTGGCGCGGCCAGGGGTGGGCCCGCACCATGGGGTGGTGTGGGCCACCCCGGCTTCGGTTCCATCCCTTTTTCGCTTCGAAACTTTCCTTATTGACTGAAAACTGCAAAAATATAGTTGGATTGTACTTTCGCGGAACTTTTCTTACCAGAACTGTTACCTATTTGAATACGGACTCTGCAGGTCTCTGAATTTGGTATCTAGTAGATTCTTCCGGGGTCATCTCTTGAATATCATCGATATCTTCATCTTCATACACTTATTACTTGAGTCATAAAACCCTTCTCTTCCTTATTACACCATTGTCTCCACTTCCTGGAAATTTCTTTCACACAAAACTTCACACAGTTCTCATTAGCAACATTAGTATAAGTGAAGTGATAAAATCATTTGAGTCTAACTTCAACTGAAAACCATCAAAACAAAAGCTACTGTAGCAACTCCTTCTGAAAACCCAAAAAGAATTCAAAAAGGAAATCGAATAAAGAAGCAAATGCAAGAGTGGCTAAATCTGTCAAAACAGACCAGCAGGTAAAGATCAATTTTTTCGAAAATCTTCTGTTGCTCAAATCAAAAAGTGCAAAACTAATGAAAGTTAAATAACAACCTGGGGCAGAAGCATAAAAACTTACAGCTCAATCCGATAGACAGAGGTCTCTCACGAATTTTTACGGTGAAGCACAAAAATCTGTTTCGGGACAGCAACTTCCCCAAATCTTACTTCTCTCTCATTAGAGGTTGATCTTGACACAAAAACCAAACAAAACGGATAAGGAGCGGTTATTACCGAAGTAATAACTTACAAGACTCAAAGAAACAAAAACAAACTGAAAGCAAAAACAAATTGGGTTGTCTCCCATAAAGCTCTTTCTTTATAGCCATTAAGATGGGCATGATAATTTTGAAGAAGCTCTCATAGGGATATGATTTGAAGTGAAAGAGAGCATTAAGAAGCAAAAAGACACACATTTAAGTATAACCCACTTCCTATGCAAGGGAATTTTGTAAACAAACAAGTTGTTGAAACCATAGGAAACTTGCATAAGAAGGCAAAAGAAGTGCAGCATAAAACTTTCAAAGATAAAGCGAAACTTGATATTATTGAGATGCATAAGAAAACTTTTCCCTCTCTCATAATAACTTTCATATCATGCATAAACTTAACAATATAGCTATCACAAGGACTATCATAGCAATGATCACTTATTCTAACAGAAAACACAGGGATACTAGCTCTCATAACACTACTTTGTGAAACAATATTAGAGGTATCCTTACAAAGGATAGTGTGTCCCTCTTCCTCATACTTAGTGACAAAGTCTTTCACACTTGCTATTATAGGTTCATCAACCATTTGTTTATCAGGTTCAACAGCTTTACTCATACTTTCATCTACCATACTAGCCATCATAGAATGTTCCTTTACCTTAAGTGGGAAAGGCATTTTCTCAATATAAGGTTTAGGTAAAACATGATTAGTAGTATAAACTTCAGTATTTCTTGTAGGAACACTCTTAGCAATATCTTTATAAGGTTCAAGATACTTAGATCACTTCTTTTTAGGAACTTCTATATAGGAAGCAAAAGCGTTAAAATAAGAAGCAATAGCTTGAGAGTCTAGACCATAAGCATTTTTAATATTTTGAAAGTCATCAGTTCCCATAAAAGATTCAATGCATTCATAATCATAATTTACACCTGACTTTCTATCTTTGTCATTCTCCCAAGCTTCAACATTGTCTTGAATACGGTCCAGAAGATCCCATTTAGCTTCTTCTTCCATGCGAGTGAATGATCCAGCACAAGAAGCATCCAATAAATCTTTATCATGTAGAGGGAGCCTTGCATAAAAGTTGTTGATAATAATATTGTTGGGGAGCTCATGAATGGGACATTTGAGCATTAGTAACTTCAATCTCCCCAAGCTTGAGCTATACTCTCTCCATCAAGAGGCCAAAAGTTGTATATTTGATTCCGATCCTTATGAATCTCACTAGGAGGATAAAACTTTGAATAAAAGAGAGGCACTATTTCCTCCCATTCCAGAGCTTGACCATTCTTCAGCAGCTTATACCATTCCTCAGCTCTTCCTTTCAGTGATAATGAGAATAACTTCTTCTTAACTTGATCTGTAGTAATACCTGACACTTGAACAACCCGCACCGCATTAATTGTATAAAGAGTAATGATCACCGGGATGGACAGTTCCATCCCCAACATAGTAGTTATCCATAACACGATCAATAATTCTTGTAGGTATTTTGAAAACATCTTTCTCAGCAGGTGGTGGCTTATCTACTACCTTAGGAGTGGTAGTAGCATTACCAAATAAGAAACTCAGCGAATTATCCATAACGAAAATAAAGCAACTAGCAGAAGTAAACAATACTCATAGTAGAATTTTCCTTTACCAGTTCCACTCTCCAATAGCGCTTCACTCCCCGGCAACGGCGCTAGAAAATAGTCTTGATGACCCATAAGTATAGGGGGTGTATCGCAGTATTTTTGATAAGTAAGAGTGTCGAACCCAACGAGGAGCAGAAGGTGCTCGCTAGTGGTATGGATCAGGAATTCTCTGCAAATACTTAGCAAACAGATTTTTAGGGGTTTTCGATAAAGCAAGTAAACAAAGTACGAGTAAATAAAAGACAGCAGGAATAAATGCAACAAGTGGCCCAATCCTTTATGCAGCAAAGGACAAGCCGGTTGTATTTCTATAGATGACCAAATGTTCTCGAGGACACATGGGAAGACTGTCAAGTGCTTTCGCTTCATATAGTTGATTAATCTTCTTTAGCTTGCTAAGTGTTGTGTGGGTGAACCTGTGCTAATGTACCGCCCCATCCAAGACTAATACATACTTGTGATTATACCCCTTTCAAACATCTGTAAGTACAAGAAAGTAATTAAGGTAGAAACCTAACCACAACTTTAAACTCTAAGACCCTTACGTCCCTTGTGCAATGGTTTCCTAACGGGGGTTCAGGTTTCTGTCACTCCGGCAACCCCTACGATTAGTAGCCAAATACACAAGCATTCCCCTAGGCCCATATAGGTGAAGTGTCATGTAGTCGACGTTCACATGACACCACTAGAAGAAGTACACCACAACTTAAATAACAATCTATTGAATCTTTCTCAACACAACTCCACTACTAACAACAAGACTTCTCCCATGTCCTCAAGAACAAAACGAACTACTCACAAGACATCATATGGATCATGATCAGAGATGGAATAATGATGTATAACAATCTGAACATAAACAATAATTCAATGGTTCACTCAATAGCATCAACTACAAAGAGTAATCAACACCGGGAAAGTTTCTCCTATGAACTATGCAAGATTCAACCCAATTGTTACAGCAATATGGAGATGGTGATGAGGGTGTTGATGGTGATGATGGTGGTGATGATGATGATGATGATCCCGATGAAGTCCAGCTTGATGGTGGTGTTGATGGCAACGATCTCCCCTCTCCGGGAAGGAATTCCCTCGGCAGAAATCTTTCTACCGGAGAGATCTTTCTCTCTCGGTGTTTTCTGCCCCGCAGAGGCAGCGGAATTTTTCTGTGGTCGCTCCCCGAGTCTTAGGGTTTCGTGGGGATGATATACGCCAGAGGAGAGAGGCTGGAGTGGGCCAGGGCGGCCACACCACTCCCAGGCGTGGCCTAGGCCTGCCCGCGCCATGGGGTGGTGTGGGCCCCCTGTGGCCCACCTCCACTTCATCTTCTGGCATCCTGAGTCTTCTGGAAAAATAGGATTTTCCGTATATTTTCCCGGATTTTCTGATCTTCGCGAATTTTGCCTCCAAACAGCACCTTTTCCATCAGAATCCTGACTGCAGCGGTCCATGCTCCAAAAGTCATCAACCATACAAAAATAGATGAAATAACATAAGTATCACCTCTCAATACGAAATATATCAATGAATAATAGTGAATTAAGACATAGAATAGTGATGCAAAATGGACGTATCACATACCTTCCTCTTGGAGTTCCCCAACAAGCTCGATATATTTTGGGTCATCAAGCTATTTTTCTAGCGCCGTTGCCGGGGAATCAAGGACATCTTCACAAGGGAGTCCCTCATAACCAATCTCTTTACTTTGTTTTATTTGTTTTTCTTAGTTAATTTCTGCTTTGTTTGCTTGTTTCTTTATCAAAAACACACAAAAAATTAGTTGTACTAAGTTTGCTTTCTTTACTAAAAACACAAAAAATATATTATTAGTTCCTATCTTAAATTGCCATTATGTATAGCATTTCTCCAATCACTATGTCACATGAGGAAATGATTTTCACTTTCAAACAAGGAATTGAAGAGAGTTTCAAAGAAGCTTGGTCTAGGATCTCTGATTTACATGAAAAAACTAAACCTAAAATGACCCAAAGCTTGTTTCTTAGCAACTTTTACTTTGGAACTGCTCTTTGCTATAGATATGCTTTGGATGATGTGGTAGGAGGAGATTTCCTCCAATGTAATGAGGATGAAGCTTTTAAAGCCATAAAGAAATTGGTCTTAACTTACAACTTGCCTAGCAAATCTGATTCTTCCTTTATAAACATATTTGCTAGATTGAACACTCTTAAGACCCGCATTACTTGTTTAAAAGAATGCTATAATATGCTTAGAGAGCATCATGATTATGTTCCAATAAATTCTGAACCCTCAAAATGGCTTCCTACAGTAAATATTGTTATAAATAATGAAACTTTTTATGCTCATTGTGATATCATGTCTGAATTCTGTCTTATGCCTAAAGATATCTATGAATCTTTGAATCTTTGGGGACTTTCTGAAGGAGGAGAAGAAATATTTCTTGCTAATAATGCCACAATATTACCCATTGGAATAGTTGAAGGAGTGTTTATAAAGATCCTAGGAAAAATGGTTTCTACTGATTATCTTATTATTGAATGTGTAGGAAAAGGCCAAATTACACTTGGAAGATCCCTATTAAAACTCCTTGGAGCAATAATAGATGTGGAAAAGGGCACCATGCACTTTTCTTCTCCACCAAACAATCATATGTTCCCCAAGGTTAAGAATAAAAGTAAGAGAGTAAGGCCAAGAAATTTGGTTTTAATGCTTCTTCATTTGAGAATACTTGATGCTTTTCTTGATTCTTATGCCTAACTTAAAGGCGTTAAAGAAAAGTACTTATTTGGAGATAACCCAAAAGTTTTAGATGAGTCTTGGAAGTTATTACCTCTGTAATAACTGCTTCTTATCCTTTTTATTTGCTTTTTGTGCCAAGAGTAACCTCTAATGAGAGAGAAGTAATGCTTGGGAAAGTTGTTGTCCCAAAACAGATTTTTGTGCTTCACTGTAAAAATTCGTGTAAAATCTCTGTACGTCGTTTTGAGGCGTGAATTTTTGTGATTCTGCCCCAGGTTTTTATCTAACTTTCGTTAGATCAACACTTCTCGATTTGAGCAACAGAAGGTCTTCAAAAAAATTGGATTTTACCTGCTAGTCTGTTTTGATAGATTTCTGCCATTATTTGCATTTGCTTCTTATTGGTTCCTTTTTGGGTTCTCATTGGGGAATTGAGCTTTTCAAGGGAAGTGCTACAGTAGATTGTGTTTTGATGGAAGTTTTATTGGTGTTGAAACTGAACCCAAAGACTTATTATCTTGAGTGCACTAATGTTGCTAATAAAGGTTGTGTGAAGTTTTGTATGAAAAAAAAAATTAGGTGTATGGAGAGAATGATGTAATGAGATGAAGAATGGACTAAAGCTCAAGCTTGGGGATGCCACGCATGTCACCCCAAAAAATATCCAATAAGTACAAGCGTCAAAGCTTGGTGGTGCCCAAGGCATCCCCTTCTTCATCAATAAAAATCTCAAGTCCTTACAAACACTTCATTTTTATTGTTTCATGCACAAGTTGTGTTGTTCTTGGAGCGTCTTTGTTTTTGCTTTTGGTTTTCGTTTGCTTGGTTTTCTTAGTTTGCTTGAATAAATTGGTTGGACTCCCTCTTTCATACATTAGTTTTCAAATAGTTTGGTTTGGATTGGAAAAGAGTAGGAAAGTTCATGCTTAAGTGGTAAAGAGAGCTTGTTTTTGACTGTGGCCTATGCTTTGTCATGCCATGCTTGATATTGTTTTGGCTTTATGCTTAGTGATCTTTGTTGTAGCATGACATGTTATAAACAATTGAGATTGCTTAATGTGTCTTGAAAGAATCATGCGTTGTTTAGCATATTAAAGCATAGTATTGTGTTATTCTCCTTTGATGCTTTATTTGGGTTGACTTGGCGCATGCTCACACCATGTTAAGACTATCCCAAGTCACCATAGACTTTATGATCCTTTAGTTTTCGACTTGTAATATCACTTTATGCTTTAATTAATGATGTTTTGTCGCTTTGCATGATTATGGCCATTATTGCTCTCTTAGTTGGTCGCTCCCAATCTTTTGCTAGCCTCCATAACCAAGTATGAGTTCCACTCAAGCATCCAACTCCAAATAAAACCAAGTTATTCCAAAGAGTAAACCATACCTACCTGTTAGCATTGGCTATTCTAAGTATATTCATGTTTTTATCTACCTTCCGAATAAAAACTTGTTATGAGAAAACTAGTGATTAAAGCTCTCACGAACTTGATGGCACACTTTACTTTTCTTGCCCTAATAAACTTGAACCCTCGTGTCGTCTATGTTGTATATGCTTGCACTTATATGTTGGGGATTAGCAGAACCATGTTGTCATGGGGAACGCTTTCAACATTGCACTTGTACTTTGTACCTAGTTGATATCATGCTCTTTTGTCTATGGATGTCATCGATGTGAAATGAAAGGGGAGCTTGTAAGTCCATGGAGTTATGTACGTGTGTTAGAGAAACGCCTGGGCAGCTGGTCTAATCCATGCCTAATTATGGTGGAAACCTGCAGCGTAACCATAATGAGCAATCTATGAAGCATTCTTCTTATAAAAAAAGAGATAGAGATTGAGAAAAGAGAAAAAGAAAAAAAGAGATATGATAAAAGCGGAAAGAGAGAAAAAAGCACCATTTTCCCATGGTAAATAAGAAGATTGCTGAGATGCTGGTTGTCTGCTTGCCTTATCATTTTGATATGGGGATTCTTCCGTATCATCGGGCAAGGGGTACCCCATTGGCGGTTCTCTATGATACACATGTACTTACTATGACAAGAACTTACCGGTAACTAAACTTGAGTAGCATGAGGAGCGTCCCTCATATTCAATGGACATGAGATTTCCAACTTATATTTTGTCAAGCATATACTCCATAGTTTGTTCACTTTAACCTTAATCACTTCAAGATTCTTATGATAGGGGCAATGAGAGCTGAAAGCTAATAAGTACCATAATTTTTGGAAGCTCTTTATGAAACTTGAATCCCTGCTTCCTTCTATGAAGACCTTTCTTCCATTTTTATATTGAGTATCCACCTTCTATCTTTATGCACCTATTGAGAGAGCATAGTGGCCATTCTTAGTTTAATGTGCATTGTCCCAAGACTTGTTGATTGATGCATAACTTTGATATTGCTTGTTCTTAAACTATTTATATGTAGTCACCCTTATAAACTTTGAAGGTGTCCTATGCAATTATGATTTGCTACATTATGAGGGACAAGCTGAATGCCACTATGCTATATTTTCTTTATGTGAAACAAACAAACGTCTTGCAAAGCATTGTTATTCATGAATCTTTTGTTTGTGCCTTTTCATGTTACAACATAGTTGCTATGTCTTATTGTTAGAACTTTATCTTTCATGCTATGTTGAAGTACTATGATCCCAACTATCAATGTTTTACAAATACCTTGATCAAGATTATGATGGTGCATGTCACCTCAAAAATTATTCTTTCTTTTTATCATTTACCTACTCGAGGACGAGTAGGAGTTAAGCTTGGGGATGTTGATATGTTGCAAACGTATCTATATTTTTTGATGTTCCATGCTTGGTTTTTATCTGCTTTCTTATGTTTTGTCCACACTTTGGAGTACTTTTATACACTTTCTTAGACTAACCTATTAACAAGATGCCACAGTGCCAGCTGCCTGTTTTCTGTTGTTTTTGGTTCCAGGAAAGTCAGAAAATGAATATTCTCGGAATTGGACGGGACAAAAGGCAAAGTCAATATTTCACTGAGGGGGACACGGAGCCAGAATACAAGACGGAGAGGGGCAGGCCGCCACACCACTGGCAAGGCTGCCAGGCCTGACCCGTGCCAGGGGTGGTGTGGCCGCCTAGGGCACCCCCTCGGCCTCCCCTTTTGCCTATAAGATGCCTCCGATACATAAACCCTAAGGACCCAATCAAAATTCCATGAAAGAGTCTATAGCCGCCGTCATCTCCATCCCTAGATCGGGATGGATCTGAAGCCCTTCCCGGCACCCTGCCAGAGGGGAGAATTCACCATGGAGGCCTTCTTCATCACCATGCAAGCCTCCGGTGTGATGCGTGAGTAGTTCATCCCTGGACTACGGGTCCATGTAGTAGCTAGATGGTTGGTTCTTCTCCTTTGTGCTATCATGTTTAGATCTTGTGAGCTCCGTTCATGATCAAGATCATCTATTTGTAATCCTACATGTTGTGTTTGCGGGGATCCGATGGATATTGAGATGCTATTTCGGATTGATTATTGATTCTATCATGTCTTTGTTATTTGTGATCTTGCATGCTCTCCGTTGTTAGTAGCTATCTTGGTCGAGTAGATGCTAGCAACTCCAAGAGGGAGTATTTATGCTCGATAGTGGGTTCATGCCTCTAGGAATCTAGGGAAGTGACAGAAATCTCTAAGGTACTAGATGCGTTGTTGCTACTAGGGAGAAAACATCAATCCTTTGTTCATAGAACAATCGTATTGTTTACTTTACACGCAATGCTTAATGCAATTATCTGTTGCTTGCAACTTAATACTGGAGGGGGTTCGGATGATAACCTGAAGGTGGATTATTAGTCATAGATGCAATTGGATTACGGTCTATGTGTAATGTTGTAATGCCTAATCAAATCTCATAGGAGTCAAGATGATTAGTATATGCATGTATGCTTTCTCAATGTTTGTCAATTGCCCTGCTGTAATTTGTTCATCCAACATGTCATCTATCTTAAGGAGAATCACCACTAGTGAACTATGGACTCCGGTCCTTTCTTTTACTATCAATCTACAAGTTGTTTACTATTTTCTATTTACTTTCTGCAAACAATTACTATCTTCCACATAATACGTTTAATCCTTTGTTTTCAGTAAAACCGGTGAGATTGACAACCTCACTGTAATTTGGAGGCAAAGTTTTGTGGTTGTGTTGTGCAGGATTCCAAGTTGGAAACAACACCTTGGAGGTGTTTCCTTGCTCCTACTGGTTCGATAACCTTGGTTTCATAACCGAGGGAAAACTTGTTGTTGTGCTCATCATAACTTCCTCTTGGGGTTCCCCAACGAGCTTGATATATTTTGGGCCATCAACCACCTACACTCACACCACCGGACCCAACACACAACACACACCCTAGCTACACACCTACACAACACACCCGTCCAGGACACAATGCACACATGCATGCTACGCACCGCACACATACGACCCCTTCTTGCTACCTACCCCATCCCTATTGAGACAATGCCTTCCCATCGTCTCCCTCCCTACCATCGATGGATCCTCGCAACTAGCATAGTGCCACCCTCCTCTCCTAGTATCTCCCATGGGCGCCATAGTCCACCTTTGCTTTGACCCGGAGATCCACAACCGAGCTCGCCCTCCACCTCCGGCCACACGCGTTCGTCCACCTCGACCCGTGCCTCCCCGTCATGTGGGCATCCTCAACCTCCAGCCGCCGCTTACACCAACTCCTGCCGCTCATCCTCGACCTGCATGACGCAGACTTCCGCAGCCCCGAGCTCTACACATGCGCCTGGCCACATCAAGCTCCTCTCCACCTCCCGTATGACGCCTCTATCCGCTCGTGACCCAGCACGTGCGCCACTTCCTCGTCCTTGGCGCCACTCCGATCCGGCCATTGGTGCTATTCCACCGGCCTCCCCTTCCTCTATAATATGCCGTCGCCATGGGCTCTTCCTCCCATTTTTTCAACGCAAAGATGGTATTGTGTCCGTGTTGATGCCTGAATGGTTTATCAAGGACAACCGAGCATCTAGGTCTTTGCCATCGTGGTGTTTTGTTAGGATATCCGAGACCACAAGATCGGCTCCGTCAAGTATCGTTGCCACAAGATATTGCGTAGGCGTTGTCGCCGAAGGCCACAGATGCAAGTTCTACTTCATGGAACCCAAGTTCGACACCGACAATGAAGACATCGACCCCGAGTTATTCCGCACGAGCCTACGACATGAAGGTCCACTTCACGGATCCGAAGCCCCAATCCCGGAACCCGGAGACCGAACTCGGTGCTTTCATCTCCGTCCCGGAATCTGAAGACCGAACTCTAGAGACCGATCTTGTCACACCCGGACCCTTTCGGAACCCAAGATCTTCGGAACCAAAAGTGTGACCCTAGACCCAACCCTATTTTATTGTTAGATATCTTGTTGCATTTAAATTACTCATGTGCATGGAATATCATGTAGTTTTGGGGAAATTAGCCGACTCACCTAATGGAATGTATGTGCGGGATATTTTTGTCTTATCTCAACTCCATTTAAATTGTGTAGCTCATCTATGCCATTCTCTTAACATGTTAACAACATTTAATATATGGGGTAGCTAAATAACTTAACCCCCTAATTAATTTCAGGATTCCGATTCCACTTAATATTGCTTAGTTGCATCGCATATGCCATGCCATGCATCATATCATGATCATGCCCAATCTTTTGCCGCGTCATTAAATATTGCACGCTTTGCTTCTTTTAGTGGTTTGGGTCTTGACCGAATAGGACGATGAGTTGATGCGAGTTGCGACGAGCCTTCGGTCACCCAACTTTGTTCCTGAGGCGAGAATCTCACCCCTTCTACCTATCTTGCATTTATAGTCTTTACTTCCTTCTGTTGATCTATTGCTATCCTTATTATTAATGCTTTAGTACCGTTCCTTTACCTACATGCTCCACTATATTGCCTTGGTTATTCTATTGCCTTGTTTGATTAGCTAGCTTTGTCCTTGTGAGTCATAGGCATGCTTAGTACCGCTCTCATACAGGTGGAACTTGATACCTAGATAATGTTGATGATATGGATATTAATCTGATGTTGTTGGTTATGGCTTCACCTAATTATAAGGCCCCAATAGCGACCACCTTTGGGGACTGCTTGAGTCGACCTAAGAAACATCTGTTCTACGATACCAATTCTAAGAATATCGCGCTAACCAAATGTGGGGCCTCTAGGACCCTGCCCTCAACTACTGACGTTATTCGTATATCTAGAGGGTTGCAAAATTGGTTTTCAATTTGGTGCATATGCATAATATGTCCCTGGACATGGGTGTGTTGAACATGTCTTCGGACTTGATATTTTGGTGGATGCCATGGCTTGCTTACATAAATCGTGGTACATGGTGGCGGCACACACAGAGTGTGCAAGTTACCCCCACAGGGCCCGATCCACCAGTAGTCGTGAACGTTGTGCCACCTTGAGAATCATCATACCTCTTGGCTGGATAACACACATTATGTGATACTTTTGGATATGCGCGTAGATATGAGGCAGTTCTTGTTGTGAGATTCTGAAGGCACACGTAATATGTTGCTTGAAGGGTTGAACATGCGTTTGGGTACGGTAGTGCACCCCTACAGGGTAAATCTTTTCAAGAAGTCGTGTGTCCACGGTTATGAACGCCTTAGGAGTACAATGTTATGATCATAGACAACATCACTAATGCTTTGCCTCTAATAATATGACTAGTAATTAGTATTACCAACTAAACAACTGCTTAACTAAAATTGCAACGTGTGTGTTTTGTGAGTGGATTTCCTCGACTGGCCTTCGAGGAGGAAATCTTCGGATGGGTTATGCTTGGTGTTATATTCTTGTTACCGTATAGCACTTTCTTATCTCGCTCTAATAGCCGAAATTGTGACGTTTCTCTATAGGATAGATAGTGCAAGCTTTGTTGCCGCTGAACCCACCATACCCATGTAGGCAAGAGCCGCCGAATTTTAAGACTCGCCATGTACTAGCCTTAGTACTAACCGCTCTCCTTTTCCTTTTCCCTTTGTCGGTAACCTTTTGTCTTTTACAGTTATGTGTTCGGCGATGTTAGCAAGGTTACCCTTCCGTCTTGGCCTGAGTAGGGTTATGGATGCCGCTTGATTATTCTACAGGACTCTTAGTCTCATTTGGTTCTTATCCATACTCAGATACCATTTGGCTTTCTCCAGGAATTGTATCTTCGAGTTGTATCATTTGTATTCTTGACTCATCGAGTCGTTATCGTATATATATAGGACATATTCATACTAAACCCATGTGTAGTTACATCCATGTATGTTTCACACTATTTAGGCAGTATCTAACATACCGGAGAGTATGTACACATAGTATGAAGTATTATAAGACTATTTGGTAGTATATATAATGCTTTGAGCTAGTATGTATAAGTTTTTCACATACTCTTCTTTTACGTACAAATATGAATGTATTTTGGATATACAGTGCAAACTATGGCTATATTTGAATTTTTTTCGCGTAACTTGATTTGAAGTATCTTAGATATAGTATATGAATATACTCAAATTGATAAAGTATCACGTATAATTCCATATGGTGGTATATTAGACGTGGGTGTAACTACACTCAGGAGTAAGAAGGATTTTTCCTATGCATGCATGTAGTGTTGTTGGATATAGGGAGTACTTATAATAGCTGTCTAGATGGGAGAGAGCAAGAAACATGCATGCACTTCATGATGTGATCTCCGTTTATTCTCTAAACCGCGTGGAAAGCACATTGAGCAGCTTATATTTGTGCATAAATTTCTGTTTGCTGCTGAGCAGCATGTAGTAGCTGCTAGGTAGGTGTACTTAGCTCCACCCTTCCATGACATGTGCATGCTAGGTACACAAAACAATCAACATCCAAACAAACAAATATATCTACATAAATTCTCTCCATCCAACCGGCCGTGGGAGTGAGGGATACTAGTATGTTGCATGTGTTGGTGAAAAAATGGTTGGTTGGATTGCTAGAATTTTTGCAGCTTCTATGGTCCATGTGATGTGCATATAGAACTGCTTTGAGCTTGAATACTAGTATGTTGCATGTGCTGGTTGAAAATGGTTGGTTGAATTGCTAGAATTTTTGCTGCTTCTATAGTCCATGTGATGTGCATATGAGAACTCCTTTGTACTTTGCTAAAACAACCTGTGTGCCTATCCTAGTGAGGTGTACTAGTTTGCATGCAATGGCTAATGTGGTTGGTTGATTGCTAAAAAATTTGTAACTTTCATGGACGCATGCGTGTGCTGATTGTTTGGAAATATGTGTGGTGTAGTAGTACTATATGTGCTCTCGGTACGACGGTGGTGAAATATTCTGTTGCAAACATGTGTGCTCCCGCTGCTAATTTTTTGGCTCCCTATAAGAGATCTAATGGTTGGATGGGTATGCATAGGTAGCATCCATGATATCCCACTATTTTCCATATATATATATGTTTCTTGTGGGTTCTGTTGTAAACTATTATGATGTAACTATTTGTAATAAAATTCACCCACACGAAAGTGTCTGGTGGGCGTCTTTGAATCGCTTCTATGCAGATCTTGGCGGAAATGCTAAGATCATATAACCGATTCGGGGATATTACACCCATGACTATAAATTTCCAGAATATCATGTAACTGTGTTGCACTCCATAGGTCTGCCTTCAAGAACACCAAACAATCATCCTCAAAAAGAAGGTGAGAGATCCATGAGAACTTAATCCCCACCCTCAACCCTCTGTCAACCCAACCACCATCATAGATTTTCAGCAAGGACGTTAATCCTTGGCCACAGAACAAGAACATGTATAGAGAGATAGGGTCTCCTTATCGAATTCCCCGGGAAGGATGAAAAACCGATAGGAGTTCACCATTCACTTTAACCTGAAAGATTACCGATCACACACACTTCACAACCAAAGAGATACAAGTTTCATCAAACCCAAGTTTTTGCATGATCCCTTGGAGATACGCCCATTCCACTCAATCGTAGGCTTTCATCATATCTATTTTGGTGGCACACCACCCTTGCTTCCCTTTCTTCCTTTTCATCGAATGGATGCATTCATATGCCATGAGAACATTATCAGTAATCAATCGTCCTGGCACAAACACACTTTGTTCCCCTGCTATAGTCTCATCCAAGATTTCTCTCGGCCCCATAGCTAAAACCTTGGAGCAAATCTTGTATATGATATTAAAAAGAGATATGGGCCTATATTGTGCTATTTCTTGTGGGTTTTTTACTTTAGAAATCAGCACAATAATAGTCCTATTAATCACCTCCGATAAATGACCACGTTGTAAGAACCCAAGGACATCCGCTTTAACATCATATCGAATCAGATGCCAATGCTTCTGGTAGAAACCGACATTGAACCTGTCTGACCCTGGCACCTCGAAAGGTTTCATTGAAAACAGGGCTTTCTCAACATCATCTGAATGGAATGGCCTTCCCATCCTTGCCCTCAATTGATCTGTTACCTTCCTCGGCACATAGTTCAGTACCTCCTGTAGATCGATATCATCATACACATGATACAACTCCATGTAAAAGTTATTAACAATATCATTAATCTCACTCTGCTATTCACACATTACAATATCAACTCTTCTCAACACTTTGATTCGATTTTGTATTTTTTATTTCTGAGGCTTTTGCATGAAAATACACGGTATTACGATCTCCAGCTCGAAACCAATCAAACCTGGAGCGCTGCCTTGCCACCACTTCCTCACGGTGGAGTAGCTCACACAACCTCCTTCTCAAATCTCTCTCACGGTCTAAAGGGCCCATGTATAAAGAGTGGGCCCTCCCCCGCTCATAATCCTTCCTCAACTTCCTTATTTGCTTTTTCACATCCCCAAACGTTTTCACACTCCAATCACCTAACTGGGTTTGCATCTGCATTAGTGTGTCATTAAGACCTACAAGTCCCTTATTACCCGCACCAGCCCTCCATCCGGCTACTACAGCCTCCTCATAGCTCTCCTCCCGATGCTATGCATCCTCACACATAAATCTCTTTGGCCCATGTGTCGATACAACGTCAACTGCTCTTCTTAGCTTCACTGCTAGGACAACATGGTCTGATTTTGGAGAAGGAATATGCTGGACAATCATGTCTACATAAGTGTGCATCATTTCAACATCCACCAGCACCCGGTCTAGCCATACTTTCACATTGGCATTACCTTGTTTCCCATTGTACCATGTGAAAGGCACACCCTGGTAGCCTACATCTATGAACTCATAGTCATCAAAAACCGACATGAACCCAGCCATCTGCCATTCCCCTCGTTCATTTGCACCAAAGTACTCAACATTGCTCAAAATCTCATTAAAATCACCCTCACACAACCAGGGTAGATCACTTTGTGTTTTTAGCCACCTCAACAAAGTACCCTGTGAATCTCCACTTCCTCCTATCACCACCAAGATTAACAACTTCCACATCAATGTGTTGATCTGAAAAGTTTTTTTAGACTCATTTCGACCTCCTTGGACAAGTACATAACCAAACCGCCATTGAGGCCATCACTAGCCACAGGCACACAACTAATGAAAACCAACCGAGATGTCAGGTTCTTCACTCTTTCAGCATCAACCTTGGTTTCACTAACAAAAAACAACACATGAACTTCCAACCTCACAAAGTTGTGTAGTTCAAGAACGGTCTTCGGGTTCCCAAGCCCGCACCCGTTCCAAATCAGGCAACTCACTGGACCGGGCGGGGATGATTCACAGCCTCCGTGATCTCGTCTTCTCCATCAAACATCTCAGAACTCTCTTCCTCACTCCCTCTGATTTTCTTTTGGTCCCTTTCTCTTCAATATTTTTGACCGGCGACCCATCATCAGCTCTCTTCAGACCATTATCCATGCCGCTATTGGCCTCTAGATGTTTATCAACTTGGAGCTTGCGGTATACCTTCAGATGGGTCCGTTCTCTACCCCCATGTTTCTATCACCCACAGGTTGTGCATTAAACTACACATTGTATTGCCCACGACCATAGCCAACTTGTGATGCACGTAACGCATCCGTCACCCCCCGCAAACAGATTATTGGGCTCATCGACACCCTCATTCCATCTCTAGTGTTAACTGTTATGCTGCCACACACCTGGTACTTTCTTCTTTCTATCCGACGCTCTCAACGACTATTTGTATGGCAGAAGCCCTTCCTCATCTCTCTCTGCCGGTCTCGGGCACACCAATAATGCATGCCCAAGTTTCCCATAGGAGAAAAAAATATGGGAGATCTTTGTACTGAATATCATACCACTCCACCGTCTTCTCCTTTGCATTGTCCTCCTTCACCCAACGTCACAGTGGCTTTTCAATCTCCACCCAAATTCACACATGCAGGACAACACCCACAACAATTCCTTTTGCATCCTTGTCCGCCCTAACTACCTCACTAACTTCTTTTGCAATGCGATCTACCCAAGGGGGTTTCCACAAATTGAAGGGTAGATTCATCACTCTTTCCCAGATCAACATCTTATCAAACACAATATCCCACATGCCGGGATTAATCTCGATTTTTAGCACCATACCGTGCTTGTTCACCGTCCATGGTGATCCTTCCTAGATTCGGTCCCTCTCTTGCTTACTTTCTAGTGTAACGACGAACATGTTGTATCCAATAGAGGAGAACTCTAGGCCCTTCGGGTTACCCCACACTAGCCTCAACGCATCTGAGATCGTCCGGATGCGCAATGTTTTACCGCTTAGAATCTCCCCGCTTGATCCCATTGCGGGCCTGCAGTGTCCTCCGCTCCATCCCCACCATCGCTGTAGATTCCTCCTCAGCCGCGATGTTCAATCTGCCCAGCATCTCCTCCATGTCAGCCTTCTGCTTGGCGCTATTGGCCGATGCATTGTCCCCCATGTCTCTGCTGCGTCACAACCCACCAGGCGAACCCGACAGTTGATCAGCGCGAGGGCCACGACAGAAATCGATCTGGTTCGCCTCGCCGATCGTTTCGGGGATTATTTGCCTTTCCACTCAAAACCCTAAGAAAATGTTTTGGGGATTATTTGCCTCGGCTTGTATTTAAACTTTGAACTTGCTGCGGGTGCATCTTATAAGAAAACTTTGCGAAGAAAAATCGGAAACAATCTAGGCGATCACAAACCCGCCACCATGTAGGCAACCATTCATAGCCCCCAATAAACGTCGCTTTTCCAGGTCATAAACAATGTTTCAGAAGAGAAGACCAACTTGTCAAACAAGACAGGAAGAAAAATAAACGTAACGGTCCATTTCCACGTGCCAGGCTGCCAGCACATCAGAAGAGAAACGGAAAGAACGAGAAACCAGTCAAAATGTTCACGAAAAGTCAAAGGACTCCCTTCATTCCGTCCGCCCGGTTCATGGGTTTGGGTTGGGCCGGCCCATCGCAGCAGAAAAACCAGGCAGCGGCCGTCAAAATCCGCGTGTCGCGATACCACCGCTTCGGCCCACCGGAAGGCATATGCGCTGCTGGGAGTTAATAAAAGAGAAGAAAGGAGAGGAGGAGGAGCATCGCATCGCCATCGCACTAGGTCTCGACCGATTCCTCTTTGCCCTTTCCTTGCTTGGGGAAGAAGAAGAAGGAAGGGAGGGCAGCCCAGCTCTCCGCCGCCGTTGCTACCTCGCCGCCGATCCGACCCCCCGAGCAAGCGAAGATGCATTCCACCAATCTGCTCCTCGAGGAGCCCATCCGGATGGTCTCCATCCTCGAGCCATCCAAGCCTGTAAGTGCTCCCCTTTCCTTCAGATTTGCTGATCTGTGCGTGGATCGCCGAGCCCTAACTGGTTCCTTGCTCAAACCCCCACAAATGAAACACAGAATTTCTTCCCGGCCATGACGAAGATCGTGGGGACGCTGGGTCCCAAGTCCCGTTCCGTGGAGGCCATCTCCGCCTGCCTCAAGGCCGGCATGTCTGGTTCGTGTCGCCATCCACCCAATTCGCTCCCATGAGTGGCTTTTTTTCTTCTTGTTTGCAAAAAATAATCTGTTGCAATTGTGGGGATTTCGCAGTGGCTCGTTTCGATTTCTCGTGGGGCGACGCCGCGTACCACCAGGAGACACTCGAGAACCTCAAGCTCGCCATCAAGGCCACCAAGAAGCTATGCGCCGTAAGTGCTCTCTCCACTGACAATGATTTGTGGCCTTAAGCCGAAATGAAATCAAATTTGTTTACATACATGTGGGCAGGCACACATCTGAACATTTTGTGTAGAGTTTGCTGGAAGTTAACTGTTAGAATGGATCTGATGCTAGCTAGGTGAAATTTTTTCTGACATTTTGTGTCCTTTTCTCGGGGGCAGGTTATGCTTGACACAGTAGGCCCTGAGCTGCAAGTGGTGAACAAGAGCGAAGTAACTATCTCGCTTGAAGAGAATGAGTCTGTTGTTCTCACCCCTCACAAGGGCCAGGAGGCCTCCTCCAAATTGCTACCCATCAACTTCTCTGGACTCGCCAAGGTAAAACTTCTTATATCATCTTCCTGAACCTTGCACTGTCTGCATTTGCTTGCGTGGCGGTAGCTGCCAGCAGATCCCAAATTGTTACTCATATTTAAGCACTCGTGTAAATAAGATTTATCATTTCCTTCTTTGCAGGCTCTGAAGCCAGGGGACACAATATTTGTTGGGCAATATTTGTTCACAGGCAGTGAGACTACTTCAGTTTGGTTAGAGGTAGAAAGTCTGACATGCTGCAGTTTGGCATTTGACATATCGGATATCTTATATGCCTGTTACATGGTTCTGTTCGTTATTCATCTTTTCTGATACCAAAACTCTCATCTTCCCTATGTAGGTTTCTGAAGTTCAAGGGGATGATGTGGTTTGTGTGATCAAGAACTCAGCTACCCTGGCTGGGTCACTCTTCACATTGCACTGCTCCCAGATCCATATCGACTTACCCACACTTTCTCATGAGGATAAGGATGTAAGGAACTCTTCCCAGAATGTTGTTCCTTGTATTTTAACCTGCCTCAGAACATCGCTTTGGTCAATGCAAGAGTTTCAATTTAAAACAATAAATATTTATCAAAGCTGAGATCCTTGCTGCAACTCATCGTACGACTTCGACTTATGAGCATGCATTGCTTTCAGGTTATGAAAAAATGGGGTGCTCCGAACAAGATTGATTTCCTCTCGCTTTCTTATACAAGGCATGCAGAAGATGTGCGGCAAGTAAGTTACTGAGGGCATTGCATGGATATACTTTTAGAGTGTACTCTATAGTTTGTTTGCATTTTATGCTTCAGAATGTTCCTAATGGCGCTAGTATTATTTCTACAGGCACGGGAGTACCTCTCAAAGTTGGGCGATCTTAGCCAAACTCTGATTTTTGCCAAAATCGAGAATGTGGAGGTAACTTCAAGATACTCCTTCAATAGTTTCTGAGCTAATTTGATTTGTTTACCACCTATTCACTCCTTATTCCTTTTCAGGGCTTAAACCATTTTGATGAAATCCTGGAAGAAGCAGATGGTATTATTCTGTCAAGGGGGAACCTGGGAATTGATCTTCCACCCGAAAAGGTTAGCTATCTCAACCTTAGTTAGGGGTTCTGAAGGCAATGATTGATTAACATGTGTTTCTCCACATTTTTATGTACTTTAGTTAGATTTTCTTTCTTCCCCAGTTAAGGTTCTACATTGAGTATTGTTTGTATTTGGTTGGTCCTTACCTACCCATTCTGTAGGTGTTCTTATTTCAAAAATCTGCTCTCCACAAGTGCAACATGGCTGGAAAGCCTGCTGTTGTTACTCGGGTTGTGGACAGTATGACTGACAACCTCAGGCCTACTCGTGCTGAGGCAACTGATGTGGCAAACGCAGTACTGGACGGTGAGTGATGATGTTTCCTGCTGCTTGAAGATATTCATATACTTTAGCTCTTTTATACTGCGGCTCCTTGTGCACTCAAATAAAACTATTATGAAAAAAGTTTAAGAGGAATCCCAATTGTTTTGTTCAGGTAGTGATGCCATTCTCCTTGGTGCTGAGACTCTCCGTGGGTTGTACCCAGTTGAGACTATTTCAACAGTAGGCAGAATTTGTGCTGAGGTGAAATTTCTTCCGAGGTCTATGTTTTCTCCTGTTTGGAAGAGTAATTCTTGTTGGTAAAGATTCGGTAGTTCTTGAATCAAATACCAACGCATCACCATGAAATACCATTCTTCCGAACAGCGCCTCCATGTCCACATCAAGTATATCCTTGGTACTCAAATGGAAGTATAACTAACAAGTATACGCTCGTGATTTGTTTTACAGGCAGAGAAGGTCTTCAACCAAGATTTGTACTTCAAGCGGACCGTGAAATACGTGGGAGAACCCATGACTCACTTGGAGTCTATTGCCTCCTCTGCAGTGCGTATTTTTCTCCTTTCATTTAAACCTTTGTTATTGTTTACATGGGGACATTTTCTGTCTTCAATTCCAGAGTAGATGAAACTTGTGTTTTACAAGTCTGAAAGTAGTTCCTACCTATTTGCTAGGTGCGGGCTGCTATCAAAGTGAAGGCTTCTGTCATCATTTGCTTTACCTCATCTGGAAGGGCTGCAAGGTAGAAATAAAAGAATACTTGCTTAAACTATTGTAGTTTAATGGAAATTAATCTCGTATGTTGTTTGTCCTACCTTCAGGCTAATTGCCAAGTACAGGCCCACAATGCCTGTTCTGTCTGTTGTCATTCCTCGCCTAAAAACGAACCAACTGAAGTGGAGCTTCACTGGTGCATTTGAAGTGAGTGAACATCCTTTTTCTTTGTTCGCCTGCTATAGTACTTTTCTGCATGTGCTATCTGGGTAGTGCTTCAAACTAGCATGGTACACAATGCGGAAGCACTATATATATAACTATATAAGTATATGTGTGATCTAATGCTTGAAAATGTATTTCACTTAGCAATTAACTTAAGGTTGACCTTGATATAATATGCTTTCTATCTCTTGGCAAAAAGTTTGCTGATATGTAGTGGTTCTTTATTTTTCCAAGTGCATAGTTTGCCGCTGAGGGAACTCTTGCCAATCAACATCTACTGTAGATTAATTTTTCTATGTGAAACAATGCAGCTCACCCTTTGTGTTTGACACTGTTGTCACTCATATTTTGTTGCATTTTTTCCTGCAGGCAAGACAATCACTCATAGTTAGAGGCCTCTTTCCCATGCTTGCTGATCCACGTCACCCAGTAAGTTAACTTGACTTACCTTTGTTGGCTAAATAATTTAAACATATGTACTGGGAACATGCTTGGTGGTCTGTTCCATTGAGAGAAACAAATGACCCTTACAGTGTTGAAGGAATGGCTTCTTAGTTTCTTATAGCTTCAGATACCTGCCAAGTTAAGTTGATGGGCATAATATAAAAAACGAACTATTTACCTTGCTGATTTTAGATCCTTGTTCTTATCATAAAGAGGACATAGGTAGTTTCTTATAGGTGTATATTCCCGGGTTCAACTGTGAAAACTGAATGGTTTGCAGTTACATACAGTATATGTTAGTGGACTACAGATACCACATGTATTAATGCAGTTCACTAGAACAGTCCACACCATAAAGTTGGTTAATCGAAGCATATTCTTCAATTTGATTGTTATATGTTGGTTTATTGATTCTGTGTATTAGTGTGTGAGGCTGATGCCCTATTGTGTTCATCTTGAATGATTTTGATATTTGTACTGGGTAGCTAGAATTGCTTTCGGCCCAACTAGTTTACTCTGGTTAGCTGATAATAACTTGTCCTGCAGGCTGAATCTACTAGCACTACAAATGAATCAGTTTTGAAGGTTGCTCTTGACCATGGCAAAGCGTCTGGTGTGATCAAATCGCACGACCGTGTTGTCGTCTGCCAGAAGGTGGGAGATTCCTCGGTTGTGAAGATCATTGAGCTGGACGACTAGGCTATTGGCCTTTGCTCATGGTTTGCAAGATTTTTGACTAGGCCAAAAACGTTGCTTGGTGGCTATGTATAATCCTATAGTTTTGCTGAACGAGCTCTTCCCCTATGGTGTCATCATAGGATCCGCGATACAGTCCGGAATCTACGTTCTAGCTATGGAAATTTGCTCAGGTTCTACTGCAGTGTATCACTTAAATGATCAGGTGGAATAATGAAATCGAGACTGTACACCCCTTTTCTATGGTTGATGTGAGCCTAGTTTTCAAGCCTTTGGCTCTTGAATTTTCTGTTTGTTTGTCAACTTAACTGTTATCTGGGTCAATCCTGTTTACTCACCAGTCATTCCGGACTATTTTCGTATAGGTAGCTCGATGTTTCGGAGATTGCTCCTATCGGCTATCGCACTCGGCGTGGCAAATTTAGTAGTGGCGCACAGTGGGGTTTGTTGTTCGCCATTGTTGCCTACTGTATAGTGGATAAAAGGAAGAACTGCGCGCAGTGGACCAATTGTACAACCCGAAATCTTGCGTACTCGTGACTCGACATACATGAACGCGGCATTCAACCAAATAACATCTGCTGCAGATCACCAACACATTAAACACAACTTCAGTCACTTTGCACAAAATTTTGAAGTTGACAATTCACGAGTTTATGCCGTCGCAGCGGCTTCTGCTGCAGATCACGCTAATTTTTTTTAAATAATATTTTTTTTTATTGAATTGCACAAATAATATACAAAATGGACAAATTGCAAATCTGTTGGTCGGTCGGCCGTTCGACAGACGACAGACTCGTTTCGTCCGTTCAACGGACGACACACGGCCTTCGTCCGTTCAACGGACGACACACCTGCTATCAGCTGTTTGGTAAAGGAGCCTCTGTCGTCTCTTCAACAGACGAAGTTCTGGCCGTCGTCCCCTCAACAGACGATATAGTAGGTCGTCTCTTCAACGAGAAGCAGTCTGCTCAGTTCAGACGACGACGGGCCGACAGAATTGCAATTTGCCCATTTTACGTATTATTTGTGAAAATCAATAAAAAATGTATTATTTAAAAAAAATTAGCGCAGATCACAACCCAGTTGCTGCATTGTTCTCATGCTTAAATGTATGATATACTCCCTCCGTTTTAAAATGTAAGATGTTTTAGCTTTGTGAAAGAAGTGTATCTAGCCACTTTTAGTGTGTATATTTCACTCTAAATCTAGATAAACATACACATCAAAAGTGAGCTAGCTAGATACACTCTATTCACAAAGCTAAAATATCTTATATTTTAAAACAGAGGGAGTACATTGTATAAGTAGAAAAACCTCCTTTTGGCTCACTATACCAGTGCTGCTACCAGGCACGTAGCCTTCATCGATTGAACTTACAGAAGCAGCGGCCGTTTCGGTACTGACCATTGACCAATCGGCGGGGCGGCGTCGTCCCACCCACCGGCCGCCCCCTGTTTTCCTTTAACATTGCATCCCACCCCGATAGAAAGCATCGAATCGTGCCAACCGTGTCAGGGTCGGCGCCTCGGCGGCCGATTCCCCCTTTGCCTCCTCCTTTTTCTACTTTCTATATACAACTTCCGCACTCCACTCTCTCTCCCCCCCTCTCTCTCTCAAGTATTTCTGGAGTAGTAGCTGTGAGACATCAGATCAGATCAGCTGCCCTTCTCGTGCCCGCGACCGACGCCGAGCGAGGAGATGGCTGACTGGGGTCCGGTGGTGGTGGGGGTGGTGCTGTTCATCCTGCTGTCGCCGGGGCTGCTGTTCGAGATCCCGGGCTCGCACCGCCACGTCGACTTCGGCAGCTTCCGCACCAACGGCAAGGCCATCTTCGTCCACACCCTCATCTTCTTCGCCGCCTTCACCATACTCACGCTAGCGCTCCACATCCACATCTACGCCGGATAGACTACACTATGTATGTACTACTAGGCTACTAGCTTTGTGCCTGCATGTTTGTTCTCTTGTTCAGTTGATCGATCCCCTCCCTTCATGGTCCTCCCATGAATCTGTAATCCGTTCGTGTGTCCTGTCCCCCTGGCCTACTACAGTACTTGTGTCGTCATCTGGGTGTAGGGTGTACCAGATCCGTGCTATCAGTTGAAGCGGATTAAGTTACTAGTGTGCTCTGTTTACTTAATTGCTTATCCACCGTGGCAAACATATGGATTTGAACAAACCGAAAACGTCCATTGTAAGGTGATAAACTATTGTACTACTACTACTAGTTCTTATTATTCAGAACATTGATATCACAAATTCGATGTTTTTTTCTTCCAAGGGGCGCTTTATTACTTAGGCGCGTACACACCTCAGCCAGAAGCAGGTGGAATGTCGAACCCAAAAGGGTGACATAACACCGAATCCCGAAGACAAGAGTGAATACACAAGTGTCACTCGATCATAATGTATGAGACGAACTCAAAAGAGTGAGGCGGATACTCTGCATGATGTAGGACCGACCAAAAATGCAGGATGTTTGTACACCGGTAGATAACCTGCAAAAGAAACAATTTATATCATAAAAACTTTGTCATTTTTACATAGCCATAGCGATCATATAATGACAATCGCTCCAACCAAAGAAGTAACTTAAACCTGTTGATCTATACCACATAACCAATTGCCAAAAATATTGGTAATACTACATGGTGGATACAAGCCTTAGACTACTTGAATAACTGACCATATAGATCTTGCGAAGTTGCATTGAAAAAATAGGTGTTTTATTCTTATTATGGTAACAAAACACACACCCAGAATTTTTATGTAAGATTGTCTTTAGTAAGGATAACCTCTTGACGAAGATACCAAGCAATTTTTTTAACGGTTTCTTCATTTTCGCATTGTATAAGGAACTGACGGAGAATGACTCATTCTCACTTAAGTTTCATCGAAATTCATCAACTCGGTTGATAGTTGAACATTTGCTAAGCAAAGTAGCAGTGCAATCCAAGAGTTAAGCCTGATTCCAATCAAATCTCTCCTGAAAGTCATGTTGGTCAATATAGAGGCGATCCGATCATTTTCTCCTTGTAACAGACAATAGAATGCAACGCGGGATATTGTTCACGAAGTGTAGTAGTACCAAGCTACTTATTCCTCCAAAACTGTATCTGTGTGCCGTCCTTAATAGAAAAATGATCAAAAGTAGAAGATTTTTTTTCGTCGCCATTAGGCCGGCCCAAACATAAGTCACCGGGTTTCCAAATCATTTAGGACAATGCTTTTGTACCAACATATTTTCTCTTAAGTAACATTTCCCATATTCCATCTTGAGTTAATAACTTGAAGAGCCACTTACTAAGTAGGGCTGTATTCGTGATCTCCAGATCATGAGTACCCAACCCACCTGGTTCTTTGGGGCAGCAAAGCACACTCTACTTAGCCAGTCTATACTTCTTTTTCTCATTATCTTCCTGCCAAAAGAATCTTGATCGTAAATAATCTGATCTTTGTAGGAATCCTTTTGGAGGTTGGAAGAATGATATCATATACAGTACCATAGTAGTAAGTACTGAATTAATGAGTACCAATCTTTCTCCCATGGAGAGAAATTTACCTTTCCAGCTACTCAATCTTAACTGCAGTTGATGTGGGCATACCTTATAGGTACTCCGGAATAATCTTGATCCCTCCTTCTCTAAAACCCAAGTCCATAACAATAGGCATTTATGAGTTTAACGCTCGTCAATTGGCACCATATGTGGGAACCGGAAGTGCTGATGTCGTGGCTTCTTTGGCCCCGTCAACCGCGATCTACAACTCTGCAACAACGGAGATTCGCCTTCTCTTCAGTGTTTTCGACTTCATCGTCCACACGCCGACCACTCGCCCGGCTTTTGAGTCCGTGGGCGATGGGATCGGCATGGCGATCGGGAGCTTACACTTCCAAGTTGGTCAGCTAGGCACACTTCGCCTCCCTGATCATCCGACGGTTCCCGTGATTTCTCCAGCATCGTGGTTTCCACCACCGATCGACACCATAAGCAAGCTCAACGCCCCGATAACAGTTGGGAGCACGGACAGCGAAAACAGTCGCGAATCCGATCTGGGTGATCTAACCATAGAGGATGGAGCCTACGGATCTAGATCTGAAAGTTGTGGGAGCAACAACTTCCCCAATCACTACATGTGCGCCGTCATTAACGTAGGCAACACCAGTGTCAATCGCGACAACACCGGTACTGGGCCGTCCAACGGTGGCATCCCAGTCGAGAACGGTGGTCCCGCCAGCGGCGCACCCACCAACAATGGGGCAGAAGGAGACCCGCATCTCATGGCGAATGAGCGCACCGAAGAGCGCGTGATGATCAAGCTCAACGACCACGAGTGGGCCCGCTGTCGAGAAGCTCTGCGGGGCAATCCCCTGCCCCTAAACTCATCACAAGAGATGCTGATGGGTTACCATTGGCTACTCAAGGAGGAGTACAAGCACCAACAGCAAGTAATCGTGCAACTCTACGCGCACAGAAAGGCGGCGGACGAGTCGAGCCTTCGGCGGGCTCAACTCTCTTCCATGGGAGGATCCTCCTCCAAGGGCAATGACCAAGTGGCCGCCAAAAGGCGCTCCTGACTGGACCACCTCACCGACAAGGAGCGAGAAGAAGCCGCGTGAGTCCTCGACTTCGGCTTCATGACGGTAGATACACGGGGCAACATGCTCCCAAAGACACCTCAAGCAGCGGTGACGACGACCACCATGTACCTCCTCAACAACCAGCCACCGGCTGGGGATCCACGAGCTGCCATGCACCGATCTATGATCGTGGGCTTGGGGCTAGTCAAAGATGCCCTCATCAAGGAGCCAATACCAGAGCCGAAGAAAGGTAAAGCTCCAGCCAGACGCTATTCATTGCCCTCCTCCAGCGATGATAGCCACGACTTGTCTCGGCGGCGCCGCTCACGGCGGCACGACCGCGACTACGACGCACGTGATGACATCACGCAATGCAAGGTCAACAAGATCTGCGCAAGGCGTGCCTGTTTGACTGACTCGAAGGATGATGAAATAGAGCTCTGTGGCGCTAGATGCTTCAGCAGAGCCATCAGGCAGAAGGGAATGCCTAAGGGGTTGAAACTCCTATCGGAGAACCCGAAATTCGACGGCCTGCAGGACCCAAAAATCTGGATGGAAGATCACATCTCCTCCATCAGGCTGCATGGAGGAAGCTCGAGCACGACAATGCAATGCCTCCAGCTACAGCTGCAAGGCGCCGCCTGCGCATGGCTCAACAATCTCCCGCACTGATCAATTCGCAGCTGGGAAGAGCTAGTCTACAGCTTCGTGTGAAACTTCAAGGGCACCTACAAAAGGCCCGCATCAATCGAGGAATTAAGAGGCAGCCACCAAAGGTCCGGCGAGTCACTGCGCTCATACATCCAGAGATGGTCCATCATCAAGAATTCTGCAGAAGACATCTCCGAGGATCATGCAATCGACGCGTTCAACGGTGGTGTGCGCCGTAGAGAGCTCAGGGAGGAGTTGGGCCGCTCGAAGCCTAAGACAATCGACCACCTGATGGAGATTGCGAATAGGTGGGCCAACGGAGAGGACTCAGTGAAAAACCGTGCCTACTCCGATGATGACAACGACCTCGGGCGCAGACACGATCACCGAGGGAAACATCGAATGCGCATCTACGAGGACCGCGAAGAGGTCGACATGGTCGCGAATGGCTATGTTGACAAACGTGACGATAACCGCAATAGCGGATACCGCAGCGGTGGACACCACGACAGCGGAAAAACCAAGCAAGTGTGGCAGCACCGCACTCGTGATGAGGCACCTAGAACATCCATCCAGGAGAAACTATTCGGACCGTGCAACGTACACTTCTACATCGACAAGCATGGCGACAAGAAAAAGTCCAACCACCTTCTCAAGGACTGCCGTGAGTTCCTCAAGCTCCACGAAGGCCTGGCTCAGATGAATCACGACGCGATCAACCAGGGCTACGGAGCTGCCCCGGGTGTTGTGGCTCATGGAGAACCACTGCCACCACCCGGGCCACCACCACATGCGACTGCACCAGTCCAGAACCATGGAGGCGAGCCGTACCCGCGAGCGCTGGGAAACATGGGTATGATCCAAAAGGGACGCCCCTCAAATCGAGTGCAGAAGGCAATCACTCGCCAAGTCAATTTGGCAATGAACTCTCCCCCCTCCACCACTGAGTGCCTCAGTGGAAGTGAGTCCTGCATCACCTTCGACAAGTGCGACCACCCGCGCTAAGTACCTCGCCCAGGCCACTATCCCTTGGTGCTCGAGGCGCAGATCGGTGGCTTCGAGATGAGTCGCGTCTTCATGGACGGCGGAAGCGGCATTAACCTCATGTTCGAAAATTCCTTGCACGCAATGAGGATCCCTCTGACATGTCTAGAAGTTTCAGACACAATGTTCCACGGCATCGTCCCAGGGAAGGGCGTATACCCCCTAGGCAAGATCAACCTCGATGTCATCTTTGGCACGCCGCAAAACTTTCGGCGAGAGCGCATTGAATTTGAAGTCATCGACTGTCCCTCACAATACCACTGCATCCTCGGACGTGTCGCGTTCGCGAGGTTCATGGCAGTGCCACACAGATGACCCACAAGTATAGGGGGTGTATCGCAGTATTTTCGATAAGTAAGAGTGTCGAACCCAACAAGGAGAAGAAGGTGTTGACGAGTGGCTTGGATCAAGAATTCTCTGTAAATACTTAGCAAACAGATTTTTAGGGGTTTTTGATAATGCAGATAAATAAAGTACGAGTAAATAAAAGACAATAATAATAAATGCAGCAAGTGGACCAATCCTTTCTTTAGCAAAGGACAAACTGGCTGTATTACTTAAGATGACCAATCGTTCTCGAGGACACATGGGAATACTGTCAAGTGCTTTCGCTTCATACAGTTGATAAATCTTCTTTAGTTGGATAAGTGTTGTGTGGGTGAACCTGTGCTAATGTACTGACCTTCCTAGGACTAATACATACTTGTGATTATACCCCTTGCAAGCATCCGCAACTACAAGAAAGTAATTAAGATAAAACCTAACCACAGCCTTAAACTTTGAGATCCTACACTCCCTTATGCAAAGGTTTCCTAACGGGGGTTCAGGTTTTTGTCACTCCGGCAACCCCTACGATTAGTAGCCAAATACACAATGCATTTCCCTAGGCCCATAAAGGTGAAGTATCATGTAGTCGACGTACACATGACACCACTAGAAGAATAACACCACAACTTAAATATCAAACCATTGAATCTTTCTCAACACAATTCCACTACTAACAACATGACTTCTCACATGTCCTCAAGAACTAAACGAACTAATCACAAGACATCATATGGATCAAGATCAGAGATGGAATAATGATAAGTAACAATCTGAACATGAACGATAATTCAATGGTTCCGCTCAATAGCATCAACTACAACAAGTAATCAACACTGGGAAATTTCCCCCTAAGAACTATGCAAGATTCAACCCAATTGTTACAGCGGTATGGAGTGGTGATGATGGTGCTGGTGGAGATGATGATGGAGATGGTGGTGATGATGATCCCGATGAAGTCCAGATCGATGGTGGTGTTGATGGCGACGATCTCCCCTCTCTGGGAAGGAATTTCCCTGGCATATTTCTGCCTACCGGAGAGCTCTTTCTCTCTCTGCAGTTTTTTTGCCCCGTAGAGGCAGCGAAACCTTTCTGTGGTCGCTCCCCGAGTCTTAGGGATTTGTGGGGGATACATACGCCAAAGAGCAGAGCCAGAGGTGGGCCAGGGTGGCCACACCACCTGGTGGCGTGGCCAAGGGTGGCCCGTGCCAGGGGGTGGTGTGGGCCCCCTATGGCCCATCTTCGCTCCCCCTTCTGGCATCCTTCGTCTTCTGGAAAAATAGGATTTTCCATGTATTTTCTAGAATTTTCTGATCTTCGCGAATTTCGCCTCGAAACATTGCCTTTTCCATCAGAATCCTGACTTCAACGGTCCATCCTCAAAAAGTCATCAACCATGCAAAAATAGATGAAATAACATAAGTATCATCTCTTAATATGAAATATATAAATGAATAACAGTAAATTATGATATAGAATAGTGATGCAAAATGGACGTATCACCCTCCCCCCAAGCTTAGACTTCGCTTGTCCCCAAGTGAAAACTGAGCTTAATAAACATGACCTCAGGTTTATGGAGTGAAGTGTCGATAAAATAATACGGACAAGAAGCATCACATTCATCAATACACAAATCATAATAGAAGACAACTCACTATTATATAACTTAACTTACAATAAGTAAAGGAAACACAATAAAGATACACAAAGTAAATTATAATTGGTAATGGCAAACTTTGCTCTTGGTCAAAGAATAGTTAACAATTTGCAAGAGTTCAGACATAATGGGGTTTTCAAGATAGGAGCAGTGTGCAAAACAAGGAACATAAGAAAGATGATTGAATAAATCATCATATGAATGAAACACAACAACTCAAAATACCTGCTGAGATAGAAAGGAATAGGTTTACTGACTCAACTAAAAAGTAAAAGATAGGCCCTTTGCAGAGGGAAGCAGGGATTTCAAGTTTCATAAAGAGCTTCCAAAAATTATGGTACCTATTAGCTTTCAGCTCTCATTTCCTCTATCATAAGCATCTTTAGGTGATTAAGGTTAAAGTGATCAAATATGAGGATATCCTTGACAAGTTATTAGCTAAAAATCTCATGCCTCTTACTTATGAGTACGGTTCCTCATGCTACTCAAGTTTAGTCACATGTAAGTTCTTGTCATTGTAAGTACATGTGTATCATGGAGAACCGCCAACGGGGTACCCCTTGCCCGATGATACGGAAGATTCCCCATATCAAAATGACAAGTCAAGCAGACAATGAGCATCTCAGCAATCCTTTTATTTCCTATTTCTAGGCTCCTTTTTTCCCTTTTTTTCTCTTTTTTTCTTTCCTATTTGCATAGGATTTTTTTATATAGAGGATGCTTCATAGATTGCTCACTATGGTTACGCTGCAGGTTTCCACCATGATTAGGCATGGCTTAGACCAGCCGCCCAGGCGTTTCTCTAACACATATACGAACTCCATGAGACTTACAAGCTCCCCTTTCATTTCACACCACCAGAATCCATAAGGAAAAGAACATGATATCAACTAAATAAAGTGCAATGTTGAAAGCGTTCCCCATGGTAACATGGTTCTGCTAATTCACAACTTACAAAATGCAAGCATATACGCAACATAGATGGGCATAATGGTTCAAGTTTATTAAGTGCAAGAAAGTAAAGTGTGCCATCAAGTTCGTGAGAGATTTAATCACTAATTTTCACATAACAAGTTTAATTCGGAAGGTAGATAAAAACATTAATTTACTTGGAATAGCAATAATGCTAATAGGTAGGTATGGTGGACACAAATGGCATATGTTTTGGTTTAAGCATTGGATGCACGAGAAGCATTCCCTCTTAGTACAGGTTTTAGGCTAGCAAGGCTAGGTAGCAAGCATAAGAGTTGAAGGAAACAAACAAACATACAAGTGATAAAAACAAACATGTAATATTCCCTGGAAGCACAAAAGATCTTAACTAGAGAATACTAAGCTTATGAGCCAAACAAGAAAGAAAGATGATGAAATTATATTGTTGGAGATATGCCCAAGAGGCAATAATAAAGTGGTTATTATTATATCTTTATGTTTATGATAAATGTTTACATCCCATGCTATAATTGTATTAACAGGAAACATTAATACTTGTGTGTTTTGTAAACATAAAAGAGTCCCTAGTAAGCCTCTTGTTAAACTAGCTTGTTGATTAAATGATGATCATGGTTTCCTGATCATGGACATTGGATGTCATTAATAACAAGGTTATATCATTAGGAGAATGATGTGATGGACACACACCCATAGTAAGCGTAGCATAAGATCAAGTCATTAAGTTCGTATTGCTATAAGCTTTCAAATGCATAGTAACCCAATACTTCGACCATGAGGTTATGTTAATCACCATCACCGGATGGGTACTTTGTTGACATCAAACACCGCTTCGTAACTGGGTGGTTATAAAGGTGTCATTGGGTATTCTGAAATTATGTGTTGAAGCGCATGGACCAAGATTGGGATTTGTCCATCCATATGACGAATAGATATGCTCTGGGCCCTCTCGGTGGAATGTCATCTAGTTAGCTTGCAAGCATGTGACTAGGTCACAAGGGATGACATAACATGGAACGAGTAAAGAGTACTTATCAGTAACGAGGAAGAACTAGGTATGGAGATACCGACGATCAAACCTCGGATAAGTAGAGTATCGCGTGACAAAGGGAATTGTTTCGTATGTTAAATGGTTCTATCGACCAGAAAGTCATCGTTGAGTATGTGGGAGTTGTTATGGATCTCCAGATCCCGCTAATGGTTATTGATCGGATATGTGTCTCCATCATGTCTACATGTTCACGAACCGTAGGGTGACACACTTAAGGTTCGAAGTTGTTTTAAGTAGATATGGAATATGCGTTGGAGACCGAATGTTGTTCGGAGTCTCGGATTGGATCCGGGACATCACGAGGAGATCCGGAATTGTCTGGAGAATAATATTCATATATTGGGGATCATTTTCTAAGTTAGGAAATGTTCCGGAGTGTTTGTATGGAGATTCTAGAAGGTTTCAGAATGTTCTGGAAGGTTCTAGAAGATTTCTTGGAGTTTGCTTGAAAACCAAGAAAGGATCAAGGAGTCTTTGTGGGGCAAGACACGGATTCATGGGGGAGGAGGACTCCTCCCCCCTCCCAATCCGCCGGCCAAGGAGGGAGGGGAGTCCTACTAGGACTCCCCCTCCCATGGCGCCTCCCTCCTTTAAATAGAGGGGAGGGGCGCCACCCCCTAGCCCTCTCCCATAACAAACCCTAGCCACCGCCTCTCTCCTCCTCCTTCGCTTTGCTCCGGCTTAGGCGAAGCCCTGCAGAAATCTCTACTCCACCACCACCACCACACCGTCGTGCTGCTGGGATTCCGTGGAGAAGATCTACTACCTCCGCTGCTCGCTGGAACGGGGAGAGGAAGGTCTGCTTCAACTCCGCACGTGTGACCGACTGCGGAAGCACTGCCGGAACGCGGCGCCGGAAGGATCGTCCACACGATCTTGAGATCGGCAAGTGATCGACTACATCAACCCCGAGATCTAATCTCGTAACGCTTTCAGTTCTACGAGGGTTAGTACAGATCTATCTCGTTGCACATGTCTAATAGATTAGATCTTGGCTTTTATCTAGATTAGATCTGGGTTTTGTTCGTTCTTGCGGTAGAATTTTTTTGTTTTCCATGCTACGAACCCATCATATATTTCTTAAGAGCACTTTTATCTTTTTTATTCAATTCTCATAATAGTGTTGCTACTAACCGAGCCAGGTTTGCCAAAACCAACTACATTTACTTAATGATCCCAAAGTGATACCAATACTAACAACAAGATCAATCATATAACAGAAATTTAAAACTAATATAAGATGTGCAAAAAGTAAATGATAGAACTTCTCATTAATATTCCATAACGGTAACTCACACCAAGGGATACATAGATAACTAACGAGAGGGGAGAAACTTCCATAATGCAAACCATCCTATATGATAACTTCTCTATTTATGATATGACTCTACTGAAAAGGTAAAAGGATAAAAGATAGCGATGTGATACCGCGACACTCCCCCAAGCTTGGAACAAACCAAGGGGATGCCAAAACCTGATGACGAATTACTCCTTCAGTGGTGGTGGTGTTCTCTCGATGAGCTTTTCAATCAATTCCCTCAAGTCCTCAATCTCGAAGATGAGAGTACAAATCAACTCCGAATTGTGTTCAATGCGGTTCATGATCATGTCGGGCTGTGAATCCCAGCTCTTGCGATTCTTTCCCCACTCTTCCTCCTTGAAGTCTTCTTTTCCTGCATGGTTAGAATGAGGCATATCCCAATTGGAGGGTAGTTTTTCCTTGGACATATTCTAGAATTGCTTCTCATGGATAAGGGTATGGAAGGGATTCTTGGTGCATGGAGGAGGTGACCATGAAGCCAAGCAATGACGCAGAACCTTCCCTTCAGTGGACATCCGTGCAGTCCTTTTGAACTTGGCGGGATTTGCCACCACTCCAATGCTTGCAATGGTGGTCCTGGTGTCCGGATGCTGGTCTTCCTTTGCCTCCTGTTCAACTTCACTCTCGACCTCCTCCTCCTTCTCAGAGTCTTGGAGATCCTCTTCCACAGGCTCCTTGACCTTATCGTTGGCGAAGACCATTGTGCTTCTAAACTTTAAGAGTAGTTCCTGACAAAAATAGATCAAAACGACAACACAACGAGAACATGATATAGGAACCTCAGGAGATTATATATTACGAAGTTCTACAACAAAAGGAAGGCACTAGGAGAAAACGGGTCAGAGACGGGCTCTGGGGTGGCCACACCCCCTGGTGGCGCGGCCAGGTGGGCTCGCGCCATGGGGTGGTGTGAGCCACCCGGGCTCCATTTTCGTCCCTCTTTTGACTCATTGCTTTCCATGTTAGATAAAAACTGCAAAAATATAAATTGACAGATTTTTCGTGGACCTTTTCTTACTAGAACTGTTACCTATTCGAAAACGGTCTCTGCAGGTCTCTAAACTTGGCCTTTAATAAAAAAATTTGGAGTCACCGCTTGAATAACATCAATATCTTCATCTTCATAAACATATTTCTTGAGTCTTTTAACCATTCACCATCTTATTACACCATTTTCTCCTACAACTTGGAAATTTCTTTCACACAAAACTTCACACAATTCTCATTAGCAACATTAGTGCATGCAAGATAATAAACCTTTTAAGTTCAATTTTAACTATAAACATAAGCTACTGTAGCAACTCCTTCCAAAAGCCCAAAAGGAATTCAAAAAGGAAATCGATTTAAGATGCAAATGCAAGAGTGGCAAAAATTTGTCAAAACAGACCAGCAGGTAAAGATCATTTTTTTTCGAAAATCTTCTGTTGCTCAAATCAAAAAGTGCAAAACTAATGAAAGTTAAATAACAACCTGGGGTATGCTCACAAAAATTACAGATCAGTATGACATTCTGGGATTTTTCATGATTTTTTATAGTGAAGCACACAAATCTATTTTCGGACAGCAACTTTCCCAAATCTTACTTCTCTCTCATTAGAGGTTGATCTTGACAAAAAACAAAACAAAAAGGATAAGGATAGGTTATTGCAGAAGCAATAACTTCCAAGACTCAAATAAACAAAAACAAACTAAAAGCAAAAATATATTGGGTTGTCTCCCAAAAAGCTCTTTCTTTATAGCCATTAAGATGGGCATGATAATTTCAATGATGCACTCATAAGATTATGATTGAAGTAAAAGGGAGCATCAAGAGGCAAAAATACACATATTTAAGTCTAACCCACTTCCTATGCAAGGGAATTTTGTAAGAAAATAAATTGTTGAAACCAGAGACTACTAGCATAGGAAGGCAAAACATGGGCAACATAAAGACTTTCACCATAAAGTGAGAAAATTTAATATTATTGAGATGCATTCGAACAATCTTCCCTCTCTCATAATAACTTTTAGTATCGTGCATAAATTTTCCGATATAACTATCACATGAACCATTGTAGCAATGATCACTTATTCTAACAGAAAAAACAGAGACACTAGCTCTCATAACTCTACTTTGTGAGACAATATTAGAAGTATCCTTATAGAGGATACTGTGTCCATCTTCTACATATTTAGTGACAAAGTCTTTCACATTTGCTATTACAGGTTCAACAGCTATTTGTTCATCAGGTTCAACAACTTTATTTGTACTTTCATTAACCATACTAGCTATCATAGAATGTTCCTTTACCTTGACTACGAAAGGCATTTCCTCAATGTAAGTTTCAGGTAAAATATGATTAGCAGTATAAACTTCGGTATCTCTTGCAGGAACACAATTAACAATATCTTTATATGGCTCATGATACTTATTCCTTTTGTTTTTAGGAATTTCAATATAAGAAGCAAAAGCCTCAAAATAATTTGCAATACTTTGAGAATCTAGACCATAAGCATTACTAATATTATGAAAGTCATTAGTTCCCATAAAAGATTTAATGCATCCATAATCATAATTTATACCTGACTTTCTTCCTTTATCATTCTCCCATGCTTCAGCATTGTCCTGAATATGGTCTAGAAGATCCCATTTAGCTTCTTCTTCCATGCGTGTAAATGATCCAGCACAAGAAGCATCCAATAGATCCTTATCATGAAGAGAAATTCTTACATAAAAGTTATTGATAATAATATTGTTAGGGAGCTCATGAATAGGACATTTGAGCATTAGTAACTTCAATCTCCCCCAAGCTTGAGCTGTACTCTCTCCATCATGAGGCTAAAAGTTGTATATTTAATTCCGATCTTTATGAATCTCACTAGAAGGATAAAACTATGAATAAAAGAGAGGTACAATTTCCTCCCATTCAAGAGCTTGACCATTCTTAACAGCTTGTACCATTCCTCAGCTCTTCCTTTTAGTGATAATGAGAATAACTTCTCCTTGACTTGATCTATTGTAATACCTGCACACTTGAACAACCCGCATAATTCGTGTATAAAGAGCAAATGATCATCGGGATGGACAGTTCCATCTCCAAAATAGTAGTTATCCATAATTCTTGTAGGTATCTTAAAAGTATCATTTTCAGTAGGTGGAGGTTCATCTACTACCTTAGAAGTGGTAGTAGCATTACGAAATAAGAAACTAAGTGAATTATCCATATTGAAATAAAGTAACTAACATAAATAAACAATACTCACAGTAGATGTTTCCTTTACCAGTTCCACTCTTCAATAGCGCTTCACTCCTCGACAATGGTGCCAGAAAATAGTCTTGATTACCCACAAGTATAGGGGTGTATCACAGTATTTTTGATAAGTAAGAGTGTCGAACCCAACGAGGAGCAGAAGGTGTTGACGAGTGGCTTGGATCAGGTATTCTCTATAAATACTTAGCAAACCGATTTTTAGGTTTTTTTGATAATGTAGATAAATAAAGTACGAGTAAATAAAAGACACTAATAATAAATGCAGCAAGTGGCCCAATCCTTTCTTTAGCAAAGGACAAGCCGGTTGTATTACTTAAGATGACCAAACTTTCTCAAGGACACATGGGAATACTATCAAGTGCTTTCGCTTCATAGAGTTGATAAATCTTCTTTAGTTGGATAAGTGTTGTGTGTGTGAACCTGTGCTAATGTACTAACCTTCCTAGGACTAATACATACTTGTGATTATACCCTTTGAAAGCATTCGCAACTAAAAGAAAGTAATTAAGATAAAACCTAACCATAGCCTTAAGCTTTGAGATCCTACACTCCCTTGTGCAAAGGTTTCCTAACGGGGCTTCAGGTTTCTGTCACTTCGGCAACCCCTACGATTAGTAGACAAATACACAATGCATTCCCCTAGGCCCATAAAGGTGAAGTATCATGTAGTCAACATTCACATGTGTTGTGGAAATGGCCACGGCAGTCGCTGCTACTGGCAGCGATTGATTGTAACGTGAGGAAGAGCCGGCGGCCATCTGCGGTGCGAGATGGGGGCGGATGCACATGGTTTACCCAGGTTCGGCCCCCCGGAGGGTAAAGACCTACTCCTGCTAGATTGGATTAATGGAGAGCGAGTTACAGGGGTGGCGAGCTCGGCGTCTAAGCAGCGAGTCGCTTGAGGGGGTGTATGATGGAACGTAAGCCCTAAGGATACCCTAGGGAGGTTTATATAGAAGTCACCTCGCTAGGGTTTACAAGTTACAACCGAACAAGATATGGATTCGGAGGCTTTTGACCTAATCCTACCGGGCTTCAAGTATGCTTCTGGGCCTTCAGTTTCCAATCGCCAGGCCTTTTCCTCAGTCGCACTCTAGTCGCCGTCTTTCAGGCCCACTCGCAGACTCTTTGGCCCAATCGGAACGTCCTGCTGGGCATACCCCCTTCGGCATATCCCCATTAGTAGTCCCCGAGGCCATCGTTGATTTAGGCTCAGGTGTCCCTTTGGCGGTCGAAGTAGGCGAGCCCAATTTGGACGCCCAGTCGAGTCGGCGATGGACTCCATTAGAACCAAGGAAATTTTCCCCAGGCTTCCATTCGCCGCTCCGGCGAATGTCACTGCTGCCAAGTCGCTGCTTCGGCGAATGGAGAGGACTAGCGGGTAGCGAGTGGAATGGAGGAGTTAGACCGTTAATTCTGGTCAAACTATCCGTTGGAAATCCCAACGGTAACTTCGGCGTAATTACCGCAGGTAACGGCTACCCCGAATTTGGCGGGTAGCGTTCCCATATAAGGGGAGTGACGAATCAGCTCTGCAGATCCTTCCCCGCATTCTTCATTCTTCCTTCCTTCAATCTTCTTGCGTTCAATCTCCCTGCCTTCCTCCGATTCGATCCTTCCGCACCATGCGATTCCACATCCTTCCTGATGGCACCTCCCAAAGGCTCATGGGGAAAATCTAGGTGCACCACAGCCTAGCTCAAGTCCTTCGAGGACGCTGGAGTCCTCCGCAAGGGGAACTGGCGGGTTCCCCCCTCCTCCGAGACCGAGCCGAAACCGCGAGCCGGCAAATTCATCTGTTTCTCTAGTCATCTAGAAAGAGGTTTGGGGTTCCCCACCTCGCTCTTCTTCCAGAGCTTCTGCGCGTCTTACGCGATCAAGCCGTCGGATGTCGGCCCGCATAACATCGAGCAGCTGGCGATCTTTGTCGCCTTCTGCGAGTGCTACCTCAGCTGCAGGCCGTATTTTCTTCTGTGGTTGGAGCTCTTCCACGGCCGCATCGGGCACGAGGCGTCCGGCGGCTTGATATTGGCTACAGGCGGCGTCACGTTCCAATTGAAGCCGAAGGCTAACTTCATCAAGCTCCTTCTGCCAAAGAAAGTCACCAGCGAGTGGAAGAAGAGTTGGTTCTATGTGAAAGAATCCACTCCCTCCGGCGAGGTGGCACTTCCCGAGTTCGTCGCCGAGAGGAGCGAGCCTCGCCGGTTGGCGCCGAAGAAGCTCCCTGAAGACCAGAGGATGGCCGTCGCAGAGATGATGGACCAAATCCAGAGGCTAAAGGACCAGGGGTTGACTTCGATCAACCTTTACAACTGCTGGCTCGGGCGGCGCCTGGTTCCGCTAGTGGCTCGGCTGCATTGGATGTACGAGTATAGCGGGAAGCACGACCCCTCTCGAACCAGCAAAGAATCATGAGAGGCCGAGGACTACAAGGCCGCCCTGAAGAAGATCACTGATGCGGAATTCACCACCGTGGCGGTCGGGCTCGCCCCATACACTCCCGTGAAGAATGAGGCCCCCATAGGAAGTTTTCTCCCCAGTCGCCATTTCCGCATCTCGATTCACAGTCACATCATTTGGTACTTACTTGTGGTGGTTCTCAGTTGTTTCAGGTGTTGGAGGGTTGGCTTCCTCTTCTTGATGAAGAGGTCCCCCGGGAGCTCGAGGAGGCCTCTGAAGGAGACTCCTCCGACAGCGACGAGGAGGAGGAGGTCCCTTCCCCAGCGCCTGTGGCTTGCAAGACTTGCATGCAGAAACAACGCGAGTTTGAGGCAAGTCGCAGCCTCGATGAACACGAAGGAGGCGATGAGGTCACGCAGGAGCACACATCCCGGCGTACGGCCACACCGTCAAAGCCCGCGTGCAAGCCCAAGTCACTAGCGAAGAAGCCAATGTCACCATCCAATTCGGCAGTGGTGTTTGAGTCAGATGACGACTCTGACGATGAAGACACCCCCGAAATCTCGCACAAGGCCCCAGAGGATGCGATCCCGACGAAGGGGTTGGAGGGCAAGGACACCGAGGCGGCAGTAGAGGTTCCCCTGGTGGTGATTGCGCCAACGGTTTCGGGGGTTCCAAGCCAGGAAGCGGTTGAGGCAGCGGCGACGAAGTCGCTGCAGCAGTCGAGAGCGGCCGCGTCTTCGGAGACGGAAATTCCGACGGCCACGGCTTTGTCATCGAGGAAGCCCACGGTGTCGTGGGCTTCAGACGTCTTTGAGAGGGGGCTCACTCGCAATCTAGGTCCAGAATTGGATAAGCCTGCCCACATCAGCACCAGGCTGCGTGTTCTCCCGGTCGCCAAGTAAGCCTTGCATTTTCAATTCCAAATTGTGTTCCATCTTGTGTCGTCTTTGTGTTGATTTTGACATTTTGACAGGTCCAGAGTCTAAAAGATCGGTCGTCCTTCGGTGGCGAAGATTCCGCCGACCGCTATCGCAGGAGAAGGCGACCTTCCCAAGAAGAGGAAGTCTGCTGATGACGCAGCGGCTGTGGAAGGCGTGAAGAGGCAAATAGACGGTGCCGATGATTCCGTTGAGATGACTAGCACCAAGGGGAGCGACCCAGCTGCAGTCGTCGAAGAGGCGATGGCTGTGCAGTCAGAGCCAAGTCGCGGTCGCCCCTGCGACGGGAGCGCCGGCTCCGGCGACTAGCGCCCCGGCTAGGGCGTCAGCGATGTTCCCTCGCTTCTTGGCGAGGGGGTTCCTAGGTCTGGCAGACAACCAGTCTCCGCAGAGCCCGGAGGTTGTCGATGGAGACATTGGGTCTCATTGTGGGCGCACGTCCTTCACGGTCCCGTCGACTGATGCCGGCGAGCTTCATAAAATGCTTGGCACCGCCATTTAGGTATGTCCAGTCCCCGAGTGTCTAGCTGCTGAATTTCAGCGGCTAGGCACTAAATTGCTTCTACTTTCCAGTCCCCAAGTTCTGAGTCGCTGAATTTCAGCGGCTAGGAACTTGATATTGTTCTTTGGTAAGTACTGAACACTGTTGTCTCTGCAGGGTTTGCAAAAGGAATCGAACGACCGGCAGGCCGCAAGGGAGCGCTTGGAACGGGATCTGCACGAAGCGCAGGAGGCTAACCGGCGACTCCAGGAAACTATTGGTAAGTACCTACCTTTCTTTCCCTTTCTCTTTCATATATGACCTGTTGTTGTATGACGCGCTGATGATTTCTCTTTCAGATGGTCTCCCGGCTGCAATTTCCAAGGCCTGTGAAGGGTATGTTCCAGTCGCCGAACTGGACGCGGCGAATGGGCGAATTGCCTCGCTGATCCATGACTTGGAGGAGGCGAGAGCGGCTTCGGTTTCTTCTGAGGACCGAGCGAAGGCTGTTGTCACTGCGGCTGAGGAGGAACGCAAGGCTGCGGATTCGATCATCGTGGGGCTGCAAAATAATCATTACACCTTGGAGAAGCATGTCACGGAGAACTGCCGCAAACTCCTCGGTGAGTCTCCGTCTTTGCCTGACTCGTTTGGCGAGTCCATGATTGGGGAAGTCCGTAGTTTCACTGACGTCTGATTTTGCAGCTGTGATAGGGCAAAGCGACCCAGTGGTTCAGACCTTCAGCGCTTCGCGATGCGTGTGACTATGGTGAGCAGCGGCCCGGCGTTATGCATCCAAGCGGTTCTTCAAGGCATGTCCCCCACTGAGGTTATTCCTGGGGGCTTACGGAGGTGTGGTGCTATCTGGAGGAGGTGCCTATCATCATGGAGTGGATGGCGCGCTTGGTGTTCAGGCGCGGGGCCACCACGGCATTGAGCCTGGGTCTCACCCACTTCCCCGACAATTTCGACCTTGACGACGTGACCAACGGCTACCCGTCGGTGACCGGCACAGTGGAGATGTCGGAGGTACTAAAGCTGACTGCAAAGGCTGCCCCTTTTGCCAATCGGGTGTTGGTGATGGGGGATCTTCTGCCGTACTAGGAGACGGTGTTGGCGCCTGGCGACCCCGAGCCGGAGCATTGTGACATGAAGTCGGAGAAGCCCTTCCGGTCGGTGTTGTCGAAGTCGTTGACGACCTACCCGACGAACCCGTGGCAGCCTTTTGTTTGTGTCAAGGGGGGTGGTGGTGCTTCTTCGTCAGGACTTGTGGAATAGATAATGTAGTTGGGCAGTTTGTAATGTATGCCAAATGGCGACTGCTGTAATATGATCAACATTTTGTAATATATGCCAAGGGGAGTCAATCAACTCGTATTGCGACCAAGATTGTGTGGTGTGTTTATTTTTGATTGAGCGAGTCCCCGAGCGCGTCCGCCCTTTAATGGGGTATAACTCGATTGTATACTTTCGTGTTTTATTTTGGTTGTGCATTGTTTTATCTCTCGCGTCTTCTGAGGGGCGAGTCCCCGAGCGCGAGTGGGATTGTTTTGTAGGCGAGTCCCCGAGCGTGGTGCTCAATCGTATTGGGTGCGTTCCTGTTGCAGGTTGTTAATGCGTTGTTTGTAACGCGTCTCTTCCCCTGGCTCGGAGAGCGATTGGCGAGTCCAAGGCAGCTCTCTTACTTGGTGTGTTCTCGAGACGCGTGGGGGTTTCCGTTTTGCGGAGTCCCCGTGTGTGGTACTTAACCGTTCGAGTCGCTTTGCGCGAGGATGGGAGGGACAGGTCGCTGTGAGAAGCGTATACCGGTTGTCTTGGCCCGGTGGGCCAGTCGAGCTAGGCGACTCTAATGGCGGCTCCGGGTTGGCGTTTTCATGGACGTCTCAAGGCCCGAGTATTTCCGGTGCCCTTGTGCCGCACTACTTAGCCGTGCCGGTCGCTCGACCGAAGGTTGAATTCCGTGAGTGGCATATTGCTGATTTGTACGAGTGCGAGTGGCACAAGAATATGGCGAGTAGACACAATTTGTGTGATCCGAATGAATTTCATTATATATGCCAGCTGAGTACAAGTTGAGGTTCTATGTATAGAACTTTCTGAGAAGGTTTACATTTCATGGCCTTCCGACCTCGAGCTGGCCGTCACCCCGTATGTCGATGAGGTAGTAGGCACCATTGCCGAGGACTCGCCCTATGGCGAATGGTCCCTCCCATGGGGGGGGGGGAGAGTTTGTGCATGCCTTTCTTGTCTTAGGCCAGTCGTAGGATCAGGTCGCCTTCCTGGAAGTTGCGAGTCCGGACTCGGCGGCTGTGGTAGCGGCGGAGTCCTTGCTGGTAGATGGTGGTGCGGGAGCGAGCCAGGTCGCGTGCCTCGTCGAGTTGATCGACGCTATCTTGGCGGGCGACCTCGTTGGTCGCCTCGACGTAGTTGGCGACTCGAGGTGAATCGTGTTCCAGGTTAGTTGGCATTACGGCCTCGGCACCATACACCATGAAGAAGGGTGTGAACCCGGTGGAGCGATTGACGGACGTGTGGATCCCCCATATTACGGAGGGGAGCTCGTCGACCCAGCATCCTGGGATGCGCTCGAGGGGCACCTGGAGTTGCGGCTTGAGTCCGTGGAGGATGCTCTGGTTGGTGTGTTCAGCTTGGCCGTTCGACTCTGGGTGGGCGACTGAAGCGAGGTCGAGTCATATGCCATGTTCTTCACAGAATTCCGCCATGGCCCCTTGGTGAAATTGGTGCCGTTGTCCGTTATGATGTTGTGCGGGTAGCCGTATCGATAAATGAGCTCACGTAAGAACTTGGTGGCTGTCTTGCCGTCGCACTTTTTGATTGGCTTGGCCTCGACCCATTTGGTGAACTTGTCGACCGCGACCAGGAGATGGGTGAAGCCAGATGGGGCCTTCTTGAACGGGCCTACCATGTCCATGCCCCATACAGCGAATGGACATGTGACGGGGATGGTTTTGAGTGTTGAACCAGGGAGGTGCGTCTGGTGGGCGTACTTCTAGCACCCGATGCATCACTGGACGATGTTGGTGGCGTTGGCGTGTGCGGTAAGCCAGTAGAAACCATGCCGCATGGCCTTGGCGACTAGCGACTTGGCGCCGCTGTGATGGCCGTAGTCGCCGGTGTGAATGTCCTGGAGGATCTTGCAGCCTTCTTACGGTATGCATAGCGCTAGAACACGCCCGATCCGCAGCTGTGTGTGAGCTTCGCCGTTGATGATGACGAAGGATTTGCAGCGGTGCACGATCATTCGCACCTCCGTCTCGTTGCTTGGTAGGATCTTGTGCTCCAGGAAGGCAATGTATGGTGCTGTCCAGTCGCTAGGCTCCACAACCATGGCGACTAGGGCCGGCTCTGGTTGCAGTGGTATCCCGACGTCGATCTCCTTTGGTGAGCTGACCGAAGGTTTGTGGATGATGTCGAGGAAGACGCCTGCTGGTGGCGCTTGACGGGCCGATCCGATGCGGGAAAGGGCGTCTGCCTCCTCGTTCTTGCATCTATCGATCCACTCGACAGAATAGCCGTCAAAGTGTCCTCCCAGCTGGTCTACCGCTTGGCGGTACGCGATCATTGTTGGAGAGACGGCGTCGCATGTCCCGGCGACCTGGCCGGCGACTAGGTCAGACTCGCCATAGCATCGTAAGCGGTTGACTTTCATCTCCTTAGCGTCTCTCATGCCGTGAAGGAGGGCCTCGTATTCTGCCATGTTGTTGGTGCAGGGATTGAAGTTGAGGTGGAGCACGTAGCGGAGCTTGTCTCCTTTGTGAGAGGTTAGTATGACCCTGGCCCCTGCGTTGTCGGCGTTCTTGGAGCCGTCAAAATGGAGCGACCAGTAGTGGAGGTACGGGAGCTTCTCCGGCTGCTGTGCTTCTTCCCAATCTGCGAGGAAATCAACTAGGGCTTGTGACTTAATCACTTTGCGGGGCTCGTATTTTATGTTGTGGACGCCAATTTCGATGACCCACTTGGCGACTCGCCCGGTCGCCTCACGATTGCGTATTATGTCCTACAAAGGTGCGGAGGAGACCACCATGATCGGGTGCTCCTGGAAATAGTGTGGGAGTCGCCGCTGAGCTCGGAATACCACGTACACCAGTTTCTGGTACTGTGGGTAGCGCTGTCGTGAATCTGTCAGACTTCGCTAATGTAGTAGATGGGGCGCTGTATGAGGCGCTCCTTGCCCTCCTCCGGTCGTTCGACGACCATCACGGTGCTGACGACTCGAGTGGAGGCCGCGACATAGACGAGCATTGGCTCTTTGTCGAGTGGAGTAGCGAGGAGTAAAGCCGTGAGTAGCACTTCTTTGAGCGCTTTGAGTGCATCGTCGGCCTCCGCGTCCCATTAGAACGTGGGGTTCTTGCGCATCAGGCGGTAGAGGGGCATTGCCTTCTCGCCTAGTTGGGGGATGAAGCGACTAAGGGCCGCGACTCACCCTGCCAACTTCTGGATGTCGCGCAGGCACTCAGGATTTCGGAGTCACACGATAGTGTCGATCTTGGTGGGGTGGCTTTGATGCCTCGCTTGGAGACTACATATCCAAGGTGCTATCCGATGGGGACGCCAAAGGTGCACTTTCCGGGGTTCAGCTTGATGTTTTACCTCCATAGGTTTGCAAAGGTTTCGGCCAGGTCGGCGAGCAGGTCGTCCTGGCGGGTGGATTTTACCACCACGTCGTTGATGTAGACGTGAATGTTGTGGCCAATTTGGCTTGCTAGGCACTCCTGCATGCATCTCTGGTATGTGGCGCCGGCGTTCTTGAGGCCGAACGTCATGGCCGTGTAGTAGAAGGTGCCGAATGGCGTGATGAACACCGTCTTCTCCTCATCCTCGACCGCCATCTTGATCTGGTTGTAACTAGAGTAAGCATCGAGGAAGCACAGTGACTCCGATCCCGTGGTCGAGTTGATGATCTGATCGATGCGCGGTAGGATGAATTCCTCCTTCGGGCAGGCGTTGTTGAGGTTGGTGTAGTCAATACACATTCTCCATGTGTTGTTCTTTTTCAGAACCAGGACTGGGTTTGCCAGCCACTTGGAGTATTTGATTGGCCGAATGAATCCTGCGGCTAGCAGGCGTTGTACTTCTTCGGTGATTGCTCGACGGTGCTCTTCATTGAAGGGCCGTAGCGACTGCTTTACTGGTCACACTTTGGGGTCAGCGTTGAGTTTGTGCTCAGCGAGTTCCCTCGGGACACCTGGCATGTCAGATGGCTGCCATGCGAAGATGTCGCGGTTCTCACGGAGGAACCCGATGAGCGTGCTTTCCTATGCGGGGCTCATGTGCGCCTTGATGGTGACCGTCTGGCTGGAGTCGCCCGGGACGAGCTCGATGGTGCGGGTGTGCGTGGTCGCCTCGAACGTGGAGTTCGCGATGGTTGGTTTCTTCAGGATGGTGGGGTCGTCCTTGTTGATGTTGCTCACGTATTTCGCAAGATCTTCCGCGTGGTCGGTTTCCGCAGCGATGACGGTGTCGGCGAGCTCGGCTCCTTTATTCTCGCATTCCACAGCCATATCGGGGTCGCCGTGGACGGTGATGATGCCGCTTGGCCCTGGGAGCTTCATCATGTTGTACGCGTAGTGGGGGGTTGCCATGAATTTGGCAAACATTTGGCGTCCCAGCACACAGTGGTAGGGGCTGCGGAAGTTCACTAGCTCAAACTCGATTCGCTCGGTGCGGTAGTTTGCCCATGTGCCGAAGGTGACGAGTAGCATCACTTTTCCGATCGGGTATGCCTTCCGACCGGGGGCGATACCGTGGAAGGTTGTCAGGGTCGGCTGGATTGCCGACTCCGGGAGTTGTAGCCTCTTGAACGTGTCCAGATACATGATGTTGATGGAGCTCCCGCCATCCATCAATGTCTTGGGTAGCTAGTAATCGGCCACTTTGGGCCTGACTACCAGGGCGACTCACCCTGGGTACTTGATTCTGGGGGCATGGTCCTGGCGACTCCAAGTGATGCTCTACTCGGACCAGTTGAGGAAGCATGGGATGTCGACCTGTGTCACCGCATTGCCGGCAACTGTGTGGGCGAGCACCTTCCTCTCGCGCTTGGTGCCGAGTCCGATGAAGGTGTGTAGCAAGCCGACGGCGTTGCCGAAGCCGCCAGCGTTCCTGTTGTCCCCGGGTGGGTTGTTGTTGGGGTCCTCCCTTGCTCGCCTCGCCTTTTCAATCTCTTTGAGAGAGTGGCAACCCGCGGTGGTGTGGGTGGCGGGTTTTCCCTCCCTGCTATGATAGATGCACGGCTGATTGAGCAGGGCAGCGGGGTCGAATTTCGGCCTCGCTGTATTGTTGGAGCGGTAGTTTCCACTGTCGCAGTAATTTCCTCCATCGCGGCGGTAGCTCTTAGGGTCGTGGGTGTCGTAGCCGGCGTTGGCGACGAAGTCGACTCGCCCGTCCGTGTGGCGCTTGCCGGTGATGCGGGTGTTGCTGTAGCGCATGTCGCGTAGGCGCCCACTATCGTGGATGCTGGTTCGGCATCTTCCTCCCGACTCGTCGTCGGAGTCTTGGTTGGGGTCCTCCTCTGTGTAGCGCTTGGCGATCTCGAGGAGGTCGAGGATGTTGTCGAGCGTCCAGTAGACCCTCTTGATCTTAGCGACCAGGGGTTCATATCGGCACGCGTTCTTGAAGCAATGTATCGCCATATCTGGGTGGATGCCGGAGGCGTTGATCCATAGTTCTTGCCATCTTTGAATCCAGCGGCGAGTCGACTCGCGCTGTCCCTGTATGCATCGCTCCAGGTCTTCTATGGTGGTGGCGCGGGTGTAGGAGCCCTCGAAGTGCCTGATGAAGGCATCTCGCATTTCTTCCCAGGAATCGATGCTGTCGGCGGGGAGGGTGTTGATCCATTGCCGAGTCGCACCCTCCATCATCAGGGGAAGGTAGCGAGCGGCGAGTAGGTCGGTGTGGCCGGTGATTCCCATTGCCATGAGGTATGTGTCCAGCCAGACAGCTGGATCGTACGTCGGATCGTACTTTTCGATCTCCTTGGGAGCCTTGAAGTTGGCGGGGTATTTTTCCCCACGGATCATGGGCCCGAAGCATTGCGGTCTGACTCGACTGAGCGAGCCTCTTGGTTCTGGGTCGCCGCGGTTGGTGAGGGTGTGCCTCAAGTCGTTGGGCTGGCGCGCCCGCCACGCCTGGTTGTTGACGATGTGCGTTTGGGCATCGATGGGCTGCCCATTGGAGGCGACCGTGTTATTCACCGGTCGTGGCTTGTTGGTAGACAGTGTGGGGTTGGCGGCCCGTGGCTGATTCTCCAGGGGCTATGGTGGAGGGCAGGTCAATGCGTTGGCGATGGTGGGGTGACCGCTTGATGCCGCTCTGCTTGCTGAGGAACGGGAATACATCCGCCCCCGCGGGTCGACTCCCGTAGCTTGTTGCTCGACGGCCCTGGCGAGTAGGGCCTTGGCGTACTGGATCTGTAGCGCGCCACCGCCTTGGACATCGAGGTTGGCGACTGCAGCGTCGGCCGCGACGACATTGTCCATCGGGGTGGAGTAGAGTGGTTGTCCGTTGGCGTCGCGGGCTTGAGGTGAGATGATTATCCGCGGTTGGTCCGGCGGGGGCACGCGGCCAATGGGTGGTGGAGGGGCTTCGGTCGCCGGTGCGCCGGGTGGTGGTCTCGCGGGGTTGCTTCCGCCTGGCAGCACGTTTTCGCAGTATTCACGCTCGGCCACGCGTGCGGGGTCGCTTTCGTCATTGAAGTCCAGGACACAGCCCCGGACGTTGGAGTTCACGCGGGTCCTGATGTGGCGCTGGTGATAGAGCGATATCTCCCGCACTATTTCCCGCTCGAGGCGGTATTTCTCGCGCTCGGCGAGTTCGTTGCGTTGCGCCTCCGTGAGTCGCAGGCGGGCTTCCTCCACCTCTGTGGCTGTAGTGGTCGGCGGGATCGGCATAGACAATGGATCTGGCGGGGAGACCGTGCTGCCCGCCATGTAGATCGCGTTAAGGTGATTGGATCTGGCGTCGAAGTCTTCAGGCGACTCCGAGCCAGAATCGGAGTCGAAGATCCCGAGGATGGAAGGGTCCTCGAAATCCTCCGGGTTGGGGACTCGCGTGATGGAGTCCTCTCGTGATGCGGTGATGATAGATCCGTCGACCGAGGCAGGGGTCGCGGAGTCGGCGTCGTCGTTTAGGGCCTCGTCGTTGGTGGCGGCGTTGGTCTCAACCGCGTCGCTGGCGGCCGAGTCGTACTCGGTGAGGAGGCTCCTAATGGAGCGGATCTGCTCCTCCGAGAGAAGATCGCGGTGTGGCGGCGATCCGCCAACAATCACCGTTGCAGCTGGGTCGACCACGCCGGTGAAGCCGACGAAGAGGTTGATGGAGCCAACTGGCATCACCGCGACGTGAGTGACCGGCCGTGACGCCGAGATGTAGCTGCTGGGCAGGATCTGCAAGATCCCACTGATGGCGATCATACGGCCGGTGGCGAGCAGCCGGTCGATCAGCGAATAGGGTCTCGCCGCAGAACTCAGGCCAGTCCTGCTATGCCCCACGGTGGGCGCCACTGTCATGGAAATGGCCACGGCAGTCACTGCTATTGGCAGCGATTGATTGTAACGTGAGGAAGAGCTGGCAGCCATCTGCGGTGCGAGATGGGGGCGGATGCACATGGTTTACCCAGGTTCGGCCCCCCGGAGGGTAAAGACCTACTCCTGCTAGATTGGATTAATGGAGAGCGAGTTACAGGGGTGGCGAGCTCGGTGTCTAAGCAGTGAGTCGCTTGAGGGGGTGTATGATGGAACGTAAGTCCTAAGGATACCCTAGGGAGGTTTATATAGAAGTCACCTCGCTAGGGTTTACAAGTTACAACTGAACAAGATATGGATTCAGAGGCTTTTGACCTAATCTGACCGGGCTTCAAGTACGCTTCTGGGCCTTGATTTCCAAATACAGCCTTTTCCTCGATCGCACTCAGCTTGCCTTCAGGCCCACTCACAGACTCTTCGGCCCAATCGGAACGTCCTGCTGGGCATACCCCCTTCGGCATATCCCCATCAACATGACACCACTAGAAGAATAACACCAACTTAAATATCAAACCATTGAATCTTTCTCAACACAATTCCACTACTAACAACATGACTTCTCCCATGTCCTCAAGAACTAAACGAAATACTCACAAGACATCATATGGATCAAGATCAGAGATGGAATAATGATAAGTAACAATCTGAACATGAACGATAATTCAATGGTTCCACTCAATAGCATCAACTACAACAAGTAATCAACACCGGGAAAGTTTCCCCTAAGAACTATGCAAGATTCAACCCAATTGTTACAACGGCATGGAGTGGTGATGATGGTGCTGGTGGAGATGATGGTGATGATGATCCCGATGAAGTCCAGTTCGATGGTGGTGTTGATGGCGACGATCTCCTCTCTTCGGGAAGGAATTTCCCCGACAGATTTCTGCCTGCTAGAGAGATCTTTCTCTCTCTGTAGTTTTCCGCCCTACAGAGGCGGCAGAACCTTTATGTGGTCGCTCCCTGAGTCTTAGGGTTTCGCGGGGGATATATACTCTAAAGAGCAGAGCCAGAGGTGGGCACACCACCTGGTGGCGCGGCCAAGGTTAGCCCGCACCAGGGGATGGTGTGGGCCTCCTGTGGCCCATGTCCGCTCCCCCTTCTGGCATCCTTCGTCTTATGGAAAAATAGGATTTTCCATGTATTTTCTGGAATTTTCTGATCTTCGTGAATTTCGCCTCCAAACAGTGTCTTTTCCATCAGAATCCTGACTTCAACGGTCCATCCTCCAAAAGTCATCAACCATACAAAAACAGATAAAATAACATAAGTATCATCTCTTAATATGAAATATATCAATGAATAACAGTAAATTATGATATAGAATAGTGATGCAAAATGGACGTATCACACACTACGCCTACCTGCAGATGAAAATGTCGGGCCCAAACGGCATCATCACAGTCAACGGAAGCTTCGAGAGATCCGCCAGCTGCGGTAGGAAGTTCAACAGAATCTCCTAGTGTTTCGGCATGCAAGAGGAACTGGCGAGGTTGAAGGAGTCAACAGACAATAGTCTATCTCCCCTGAGCAAGCCAAGCTCACATAACCAATCCTTCGACACGTTGGTGCACACCAAGAGAGTCCAGGTCCATCTAACGGACCCAACCAAGACGACCCTCATCGCCAACAACTTGAGTCCCGCATAGGAACTCGCGCTCGTGGAATTCCTCCGTGAGCGCTGGGAAATCTTTGCCTGGTGTCCAGCGGACATGCCAGGAGTTCCCAGGGAATTCGCCGAGCATGCACTCAACATGAATCCTGAAGCAAGGTTGCTGGCTCGAGATTGATGTCGAGCTCGTTGGGGAACCCCAAGAGGAAGGTATGATGAGCACAACAATAAGTTTCCCTCAGTTATGAAACCAAGGTTATCGAACCAGTAGGAGCAAGGAAACACCTCCAAGGTGTTGTTTCCAACTTGGAATCCTGCACAACACAACCACAGAACTTTGCCCCCAACTTACAGTGAGGTTGTCAATCTCACCGGTTTTGCTGAAAACAAAGGATTAAACGTATTGTGTGGAAGAAAGTAAAAGCTTGCAGAAAGTAAACAGAAAGCAGTAAACAGTTGTAGATTGATAGTAAAAGAAAGGACCAGGGTCCATAGTTCACTAGTGGTGATTCTCTTTAAGATAGATGACATGTTGGGTGAACAAATCATAGTGGGGCAATTGACAAACATCGAGAAAGCATACATGCATATACTAACACTACTAGCAAATAGCTTATAGGTAGACAAGATACTCTGTGGCACATATGTAAAACCATACGCCATAGATATGTATCAGTGGTGCACCGGAAAATATGCGCCACAGAAGTAAGGTGGGACCCGCCAGCCGGGGTGGGGCGATCCATGTTCTGTGGCGCATAATGAGATATGCGCCACATAAGAGGCAACATTTGTGGCGCATATTTCATTATGCGCCACAGAACGTGGAGGTGGGCCCCACCAAAGAATCTATTTGACCCACTTTCTGTGGCGCATTTGTGGATATGCACCACACATATGTCTGACTTCTGTGGCGCATATCCACACATGCGCCACAGAAAGGTAACCTAGGTCCCACCACTTTATCATGGACCACATTGTTCTGTGGCGCATATGGCCATATGCGCCACCGAAGTTTGAGCATCTGTGGCGCATTTTTGCCATATGCGCCACAGATAAGGGCGTCCATATCCATGTGAAAATTGTGGCAAGCTCCCACCCTATCTATCCACCACCACCCATTTCACATCGCTTCTTCCTTTCTACCTCCTCCCAGCTCGTCTTCCTCCTCCCTCCCACCCTATTTTGCCCATGGTTCCTCCATTTTCTTGTAACTAAACCTACTTTAGTCCATAGATTGGTAAGTGGAAGCTTCCCTCCAACTTGTAGATCTAAAAGTTCCTTACTTTTCTCTATCACATCTCTATTCGTTTACTAATTTCCTCTCCACCAACTTGTAGATCTATTTGTCCACACTATCTCATCGCGCGGTCTTGTCTCGCTATTATTGAGTCTACTAGGTGAGTACTTGGCCATGAACATGTAGGTGAAGCTTGTCGCGCGGGTGGTGTGTATGCGATGCATGGCGAGACGATGCTTGTGTGGTGCATGAATGTTTGCATTGGGAGGAAGTTTTTTGTTGGTTGCTTGTTGTTGTCTCGGTCGGTGTGGTGCATGGATGTTTGCCGAAATGTTGATTCATTTCCATTTCGGCATATTTTTCCACTACCCATATGTCCTAATTTTAGGAAAGGTCATGCCGAATTTTTCCGGCTAGCATTCATGCATGTGTGTGTGCATATGGTGTGGTTCTAACCTATACTCTCTATTTTGACCGCTCAGGCAACCATGGTCCTCACGATGAGCGAAGGTCGAATTGCTAGGTACAATAAAGACGCGAAGGAGGACATGATTCTGAACAACAAGACCATGATAAGATGTCCATGTCGAACATGCAAACTCCAGCGATGGATCGACCCTGATTCTGGACAATTGGAGGGTCACCTGCTCATGCGCGGTTTCATGCGCGACCTCAATGAGGCGCCGACAGGACATTGAAGGGAAACGGGTAGGCTACACTAGCGTAAAATCAAAAAAATTCTACCGCGTCAACCAGGAATACTATTGTCATAGATCACGGGATTACCGCTAGACGCGCAGGTGTAGAACTCGATGAAGCACGTTGCGGCAGTGTAGATGTTCTACGTCTCCTCCTTGCCCTCGTCCCACGAGCAGCTCCCCTTGGCACGGATCGTCCAAGTGCTACAGATGCAACACCTCCGAGGTATCCACACGTCCGGAGTGGAAGCCGTCACATGCCAGACTGCTAGGTCTACACGTGCAACACAGGCGGAAGAGGAGTGGCGGCTGGGTGGAATGCTCAACCCTATTCAGCTCGCCTCACTCTCTTATATAGGCATCCCTGGTGGGCTTCTACATTAGCAGCCCATTAGCAGCCCAAGCCTGGTCTAATTTGGATCCAATCCTCATTAGGCTTCCAGCCCCTAAAGTGTGTGACCCTATAGGTTCATACATGTATAGTCATGACACGAGTACACTTACTCCGTCAATAGTTGGTAGCGGCCTCTAGCAAGACGTGCCAACTCCTAAACGCATATAAAGATCATTCGGACGAACCATCACAAGGTTGAGTACATGTCTTTCCCTTTGCCTCACAATATTTGGTCTAGCTCCAAGCTGACCTCTCTTTCTCGATACTATGATTCGGAATCCCTTTACTAGGTTAACTCTTAACCATATGTAGCACGGCCATGCATTTCTGGATCTGATCACTCGAGGGGCCCAGAGATATCTCTCTCAAGTAGAGAGGGGCAAATCCCATCTTGATTGACCGATGCCTTGCAGCATGTATCAGGACAAACCCGAAAGCTACCTTTATAACTACCCAGTTACGGAGTAGTGTTTGATAGCCCCAAAGTAGGTCGATCCACATCTCAAGTACATGCGACAATCTCAGGTCTAAGGACAAAATGTACACAATGTGTAGAGAGAGCTGCAAGTATTATTGCCAGTCTCATGTTGGGTCAGTCCAACCCCATGTTCATAACATGTGTCCACATTATTGATTTGACATCTCCATGTCTATGACTTGCGAAACATAGTCATCAACCAATCGATATGCTAGTCTAATATTCACGTGTGTTCTCACATGAACTCCGACTAGGGACAATTATTAGATAACCATACAAGTAAAGAGTTTCACAAACAATTCACATAATTGCCAATCAATACAAGTTTCCTGGTATATGGATATTAAAGGAACATTATAATAACTCATGGATACACATGAAATACAATCATCTCTATGATTTCCTCTAGGGCATATTTCTTTCAGACATGGTGGTCACGAATACGTGGGCGAGCGAGAAGACGAAGAGTTTACCGGGCATGATCATCATGACAAAGGAGATGTCGGCGGGCATGATCATCATGACGAAGGAGATGCCGGCGGGCATGATTAGCATGGAGAAGGAGATGGTGATGGGCATGATCATCATGAAGAAGGAGAAGACGCGAACACACAGACGCTGCTAACTTCGGCCTTGCAGGACCCTCATGTTCAAGAACTGATCCTCAAGGAGACGAGCAACGACAAAGCTGCAGCCAGAGAGAAAGCCAAGCTGGCCCAAATGGAGGTAGACGGGATGAATCCATTGTATCCTGGGTGTCACCCGAGGATACACGTTTGAGTGTAACGCTCAAGGCTCTGGAGATGAAGGCCGAATGGACCGATGTGAGCTTCAACGTGAACATGGAATATTGTCACGACCGACTTCCTAAGGGGAACACATTGCCAACAAGTATCGAGGAGGCCAAGAAAATCGTGTGCCCTCTCAACCTACCACACATTAAATACCATGCATGCATCAATGATTGCGCACTTTATCGAAACGAGTACGCGGATAGAACCACATGTCCGGTGTGCGGCCAAAGATGGTACAAGAGAGGGAACAAGAAAGTTCTTCGAAAAGCGGTATGGTACTTTCCTATCACCCCCGTCTGCAGCGATATTTCGTAGATCCTAAGGAAGCAAAGCTCATGCAATGGCAGGCGAAAAGAGAGAAATCCGAAGATGATCCAGATAAGGTACTCGAAAGTGGCTCCGCATGGATCACCCGTGGAGAAAACATGGTGACCTGTTCAATGGTAAGGACGAGCTCGAAAGAGCCCCGCGTCCGAGGAGCAGCGAAGAAATCGAGGAGCTTTTGAATAATTGGGTAGATTGCCCTGCGCCGGGAAAAAACGACCGAGGACAAAGCCGCTGCTGGGTGTATGGAAAGCAAGGTCTGTTTTCTGGGACCTGCCGTATTGGAAGGTCCTCCACACTCCCCATAGCCTCGATGTAATGCACATCACGAAGAATGTTACCGAGAGTCTGCTTGGCACTCTACTGAACATGCTGGAGAGGACCAAGGATGGGCTGAAAGCAAGAAAGGACCTTAAATTGCTTGGCATCAAGAAAGATCTTCAGTACCCTAATAGTGATGATGATGATGATGATCAGACGGAAGGGACTCAAGGTCGCCGCAAAAGAGTTAAGAAGAATGAGGTGGTGCTTCCCATTGCCTGCTTCACTCTAAGTCTGGAGGAGCTCGAGCAGTTTTTCAGGTGTCTCCTTGGAGTGAAAGTTCCTCACGGTTACTCGGGGAAGATAAGCAGATATCTGGACGTGGCGAAGAAAAGGTTCAGCAGTATGAAGTCTCACGACTGTCACATGCTGATGATGCAGATACTCCCCGTTGCGATCCGCGTGATAATGGAAGAGCATGTCCGTGAGACGCTGTTTGGCCTTTGTAACTTTTTCGACATCATATGTAGGAAGTCGATTAGTGTGAAGCAGCTCGACAGGCTACAGGAAGAGATCATGATGATACTATGCGATCTTGAGATTTACTTCCCGCCTGCATTCTTCGACATCATGGTGCATCTGCTTGTACATGTCATGGACGATATCATCCAGCTCGGGCCAACATTCCTGCACAACATGATGCCGTTTGAAAGGCTAAACGGTGTCATCAAAAGATTCTTTCCTAATAGGTCATGTCTAGATGGAAGCATAGCCAAGGGCTTTCTGATCTACGAGTGCATCTCCTTCTGCCAGAATTATCTAACAACCGAGAACGAGGATGTTGGAATACCCACCAAGAAGCACCTAGGCAGGCTCGGTGGATATGGTCACCGCGAGGGCTGCCGCTCACTGCATGTCGGCATTGATGGTCGACGCACCGACTTTGACAGGGCACACCGAGTCGCGCTACAACACATTGAAGTGGTCGGCCCTTGGGTCGAAGAGCACAGAAGCTTAATCGAGCAGGAGTACATCAACCATGGCCGGCCGAGGAAGAAGGGAGACGTAACCACAGAGCACAACTCCAACTTCACGGGTCGGTTCAAGAAAAGGCAACTGGACAATCCCTCACAGACGCCTTCTATGGAAGATCAAAAACTCATATTCTCCTTATCGTAGGGCCCAGGGCACAACCTAAGACCTATCAGTCATACGACATAAACGGTTACAGATTCTACACCAAGGAAAAGGACAGGAATAGCGAATATCAAAAATCAGGAGTAACTATGTTATCCTTCGCCGATGACGAGACTACTGTCATGGAAAGATTCTACGGAAGGATCGAGGAGATATGGGAGCTCGACTACTGTGGAGAGATCGTACCGATGTTCCGTGTTAGATGGGCCAAGAACGTGGAAAAAGAAGGCCAGTATTTCACCACAATGGTTATACCATGAAGAACACCTCCGCAAAAACTAAGCCTTGGGTACTCGCTAGCCAAGTTGATCAATGCTTTTTTATTACCGACCCGACAAAGACCAACCGTGTTGTAGTTAGGAGGGGCAATAGGAGCATCATCGGAATGGAAGGAGCCGCCAACGAGCAAAACTTCAACAAAAACGGCGACCCAAAGATCGAAGAGGAATTCGACAAGTACTTCGACATGCCTACTACTACTAAAGTAAGAAGGAAGACCACACTACCTACTAAAGGTTGTCCATTCACAAGAAGAAATCTCAAAATGCAAGGGCTAAAGTATTCAATCGCGACGAAAAAGGGCAAGAAGATTGTGAAGAGACACTAGCTCGACACATCACATGATTGTATATGTTCGAAGAGAGAGTTTTTTGAATAAATATGAATGTTTGTATATATTCTTGCTTTATTTTAAACATATATAATTAAAAACACATCGCATGATTGTATATGTTCGGGGAGAGAGTTTTTTGAATAAATATGAATGTTTGTATATGTTTTTGCTTTATTTTAAACATGTATAATTAAAAACACATCACATGATTGTATATGTTCGGGGAGAGAGTTTTTTGAATAAATATGAATGTTTGTATATGTTTTTGCTTTATTTTAAACAGATCTATAATTAAAAATGTGTTTTTAGAAAAGAAAAAAAAGTGTGAGACAACCAGGATTCGAACCTGGCTGACCCAAGTTTAGAATGGCACAAGCAAGCAGAGACCACTAAGGCAAGTGTGCGACCTTGTCATACTACCACGTGCGCCGCGTTTTGTACTAAGTCCACAGGTTCTGTGGCGCATTTCGGCAATATGCGCCACAGAAGTCCTACTTTTGTGGCGCATATTGCCGAAATGCGCCACAGAACCTGTGGACTTAGCGAAATAAACGGTTCGGCCTTTCATTCCCTTTCTCCCCATTCGATTATCCATTCGATTCTAGCCCCGCTCTCCAAGCGCAAACCCTAGCCCTCGTTGCCAGAGCTGCCACCGCCGCGCTAGCCCTCGCTGCTAGATCCGCCACCGCCGCGCTGAAGCTCGTGGAGGAGGAGGCCCGCCACCACCATGCTAGAGCCTGTGGAGGAGGAGGCCCGCCGCCGCCGCGCTGAAGCCCGTGGAGGGGGAGGCCCCCATCACCGAAGCCCGTGGAGGAGGAGCCCGTCCGCAGCACGGAGGAGGAGGAGCCCGTGGAGGAGGAGGCCCGCCACCGCCCCGCCCGCAGCAGGAGCACCGCCGCCACCCACATTGTCAACAACCACCGCAACAGCAGCAGGTACCCTCGACACTGGAATTCTTTCTGCTCTGTCTGTCTGCTCTGCTCTGTCTGCTCTATGAAATCGATGGGTCCAGCCTCCATCTCCATGTAGAATAAAAGAGTCATTCACCTCCATCTCCATGTCCATGTCCATAGATGGGTCCAACCTTGGTCTCAAAAATTACCATGCATGTAGCTGCTAAATGTAAAACTGCCACAATATGAGACACGCCAATTAAGAGCTGCTAAAAGTGTATCTAAGAGGACACTGTATAAGAATTATTTACAAGAGGCAGGGTAGCGACCTAAAGGGATGCAATTAAAATATATGGCCCAAGTACATGGTTTGCTTAATTCGTATTGTGACTGAAATCATATAAGTACATGTACTAATCGGCAGTTGATCTGACGATATGCAAATGCTACATTACTTGCATCCAGGAGTGTTCTGATAGCATATATATATATATATATATATATATATATATATATATATATATATATATATATATATGAGCGTGCACATTGCAAATTGTCATTACTTTGAGAGGAAAGGGAACACCACCTGCATGATGATGCTACCACACATGTCAAATCAGTACCAAAAACAAGAATAATCGAACATGCCACACTGAACCATCAAAATGTAACTTCTCTAAACCCACAATTTACCACTGGATGCAATTACCATGGTCATGACTTGATGCAGAACTGCCCAGCTCAGTAAATGTAATCAATGTAGTCAACCTATTATTATTATTATTATTATTATTATTGCCTTGTTGCCTTGTTACATTTAGGCTCCTTGGTTTTAATGTTGGAGGACAACCCATGCTCCAACTGTACTTACTGGAGCTACATGCTTTGTTTTCTTTTAAAATAAACATTGGTTTTTATATGCTTATAGGCTCTAGTAGCTTTTATGATTAAGATACAACTAAACACGCACTATTGTTAGCTGGTTGGATGAATCCCTTCTAAGATGCATATATTCCACATACATATCCCATAGATCAGGTGTATGTGAAATACTGCAGTACAAATATATAATAAATGTATGCTGCAACCATTTGTTAGCATCACACAAGTGTGCTAGATCAACAACTTAACCAAGTGCAAGCAAATAAGTGATTTATTATTGTTTACTGCTAGTGGTTTCTACTTTACTTTTTGTTTACTGCTAGTGACCACCAGATCATGTGCATACATGATCTGATCCTATAGTAGGGTTTGTGTGGTTAATTGGCTTGATACTTGACAGATCTGGTTGCTGTACAACAACACCACTATTGTTCTATACACTCCTCTTGTCCACTTTCTACTAGATATTCTTGCTGTGCTAGCTTCTGTTCTAAGGTTGTTGCTAGAAGATTCTTGTGAACTTGGACAGATCTGGTTGTTGTACAACAACATCACTATTGAACTTTGACTGCAGTCTTGTAACCATCTCTTGGTGTTCTGATGGATTCTGGAAAGTGAGGAGCATATGGCTGGTATAAAATAGGCTGCTAATTATGGATATTGTTATTCAGTTTATGATATATCATTGTTGTTGGATAAAATATATCATTGGTACTATGTATGCTGTTACTACTGCTGTTTGATTCAATATCTTGTACTATATGGTGTTGTGTGATTCAACGTGGCTGTGGATGGGGGCTGTGAATGGGGCTATCTTCTTGTGTGTGAATGTTGCAGGGATTTCATTTAAGTTGCCCATTTTCCCGAAGTGTCGATTCACTTCCGTTTCAGTTGAGAAATGGGCACTCCTAGGTCAAAAAATTAGCAAAGGTCATGCCGAATTTTTTGGCCGAGATTTGTGCTAACGTTTTGCCTCTTTTTAATAGAGTAGTGCAAACATGTCGGGCAACAACGAGGCCAGCCCTTCTAAGCACATGATCAGCATCGAAGAACAAGCTAGATAGACCAACGAGTCATTCTGGCGGGGGTCCCAACAGGAGGAGGAGGAGGAGGAGGCGATGAGGATGACACCACCACCGGAGGAGGAGGCGACCGTCGCCAGAGTTGCTGGGGGCAATGAGGGAGGAGATCCTGATTACGAGGGGGACGAAGACGACTACGATGGAACTAGTGAAGGCGGAGGCGAAGAGGATGACACCACCGATGGTGGCGCCCACACCGATGGCAGCGAGCGCACGGATGGCGGTAGCGGCAACCCGGCCGCTTCTCAGAAGAAGAAGAAGGAAAAGAAGGAGTGGAAGGTGCCAGTGCTCGCCACCGTCTGCGATGAGTTCACTGAGGTCACAGAAAGTGGCCAACCCATTGCGCCAAAGGCGTTTGCTAAAGGGTACGACCTACAACTCGGGTGCATCGTCCGAGAAAGCATGTTGATCAACACGAAGTACATCAGACATGCTGACAATGCAGCTTTGGTCGATAACCTCCTTAAGAAGCTTCACAAGCAATACAGATTCCCAGAGCAGTTTAGAAACCTCGATATAAAGAACCCGGTGAACAAAGTAGCCCTCACGAAGATGAGCAACGCCTTGAGCAGCGGGAAAACCCGGGTGAAGAATAGCATTGACAAAGGTGAAAGCTGGGAGATTATTAGTAAGAAAAATCTGATGCTCGACAAAGAGGAGTTTAAGATATTCAAGGCGGATATAGATACAATTGATGCTATACATTGGACTAACTAGGGCAAGACTATGCGGGAACAGAACATAGGTAACCACCGCCTTGGAAGCGGCGGTTACAGGGGAAACAAGCCATTTGGGACAAAGAGGACACCGAGCTTGAACGCCTTGGTAAAGACAATCCTTGGCTTAAAATCACGGACTTTCAGCTTAGGCAATTTGTTCGGGCCTGCCACTACCTGGACAAGGAAACATGGGAGTTCATCATCGACGATTCGGAGGTGAAGGACTTCAAGAAGAAGCTGGTAAGGAATTTATCGCTGATCTCAAGTCTATTGCGTTCTAATTAAAATAATGAAGCCAATAATCTAAATGGGTTCACCTTTCCTTGTGTCTGCAGGAGGAGGAACTGAACACTCCTGCCAAAGAGTCGTCCCAGGATTCGACGGAGCCATGGGACACGGTTTTCAATAGGGCAACTAATGCTTACAAGAAGAGGGACAAGGGGTTGCCGCCGTCCTCAGCTGGCCGTGTATCCGGCTTCGGTACGAGCATGAAGTTCAAGGAGTACTACAAAGAGGACGCCAAGAAAAGAAGGGAGAGGAAGAACCAGTCGGTGGCTAAGGATAAAGCCGTTGTTGAAGAGCTGAAGATGAAGGTGCAGACACTAGAGGAGAAGGCAGTGGACGAGAAAATGGTGGACAAGTTAGTGGAAGAGAAGCTCCACGCGATGATCCCCCCTGAGTTTTTCTAGGGTCTTACTGCTTGGAATGCGGGAGGTCGACAAGGGCTGATACATCTGCCCAGCTTAAGCGGCAGCAACTCGGGCATCAATGTTAACGTGTCGCCAGACCTGGTGACCCTGCCGGCCATCAACGCCGGGACGCAGCCGCTCGTTTTGGTCACACCGACGCCCCCTCCCGCCATAGATACCAATAAGGCACAGCCGACGGTGGTGGTGCTTCGTGAGGCACCCAAGCGGGAGAATGCAGATGATGATAGGCCGGCCGCCAGCATCGGCCGTGTCTCTACATTAGCCGAGCTCCACGCCATCACCAAGGTAACTAATTAGTTACTGCACGTCATCTCCTTTATGCCTTTGATGCGTGACTGCTGCCATCTCATGATGCCCAACAACATGTTTTGCCTCAGGACACTTCTTGTGTACTCCTGCTTAAAGATGTCGGCGGTCAGTTGAAGGATGTTGCCAAGGGCACTCTCATACAACCAACAAGCCACATGATGCACATCAATCCAATGGATGATGACGTGATGAGGGTCAGGTTGGCTCGGGTGTTGCCAGGGTGCGATGACATGGACCCCCTTTCAACCTCAGGGAGCCGGCGAACACAAGACCCTTAGAGAATGCTACAACTGGCCCTTAACATGGACGAAGACCCAGATTCGTCTTGCGGGGGGGGGGGGGCACCGGCGCCACCTCTCGATCGATCACCCGGCCACCACCTCGGAATCCAGAAGCCGCCATCATCGCCACCACCAGCCGTCACCAGCAACTCTTGGCAGCATGTGTACCGCCCAATGGCAAAGACGTTGTGCCGCAACCGCCGTCGCCCCCGCTACCACCACCACATGATGGCACCCATGAAGATGATGATGAATTGGTCAACGTTGACGACTTCATCAACACCGCGTTGACAAAGGATTGTATATGCCTTCTGTGGATGAAGAATCCTTCATAGCTCATGACCATCAAGCTGGTCGGCCCAATACATGCACGCATCGCCTAGTATTCCATGGTCTTTCTCAAGAGACGCCTCTAGCCGCCGATCCACCACAGGAGAAACCGGGATTGGTTTTCAGCCCCAACACACTCCGAAAGGCGGCCGATGAGCAGATGGCAGTGGAGGACACTGTTGTGAAGAAGAAGTACTACAGGAAGAGAGGTAATAATAATAAGAAGGGTGCGAGCCAGCCTCTTTCGAAGAGGATCCGGGATCAGGACGCCGTCGTCGTACCATCCACACAATATGTCTTGCCCCGAGTGCATGTAGCTGGTGATCCGATATTGACTCCGGATATGCTCCACATCGCGGTCGGACCCATGTTAACTTTGCATGAGGGTGTCAAGACACTAGAGGGCATCCTTCTTAAAGACAAAGATCCAAATTACCCGGTTTTCATGGCCAAGGTGCCATTGGACGTGGGCTTCTTCGATGAACCCCCCGCGGATATATTCTTCATAACATACGAGGACATATTCAAGTTGTTTCTCACGAAACGGTTGGACTATAACTTGGTCCGCCTATACGCGCTCAATCTGGCGATCCAGATCAAGAGAGAGAGAGTACCCCGGAAATCGCGATAGTGGATCCCTACTACATGCGGGACATCCAGTTGGTCGAAGGATCAGAGACACAGACCAAGGCAACGGCGTACCTCGAGAAGTTCATGGTGGACAACAAGACGAATGACACACTTCTTTTGCCTTTCTTTCCTGAGTAAGTACACACTCGCTCATCGCCGCCGTAACTTATGCATTTCTTATAGATTTCTTCCTTTGCTCCTTTTCCAACATTCCATTCCAATTGTGTTGCACAGAGACAAATACTGCACACTCATCGTCCTTGCCCCGAGGTATTCACTAGCCACGTATTTCGACTCGGGGAGTTTGACGAAGAAGAAAGACTACACCAGAATAAGGGGTGTTCTCAATGAGGCTCTCGAGGGCTACGCCAAGAAGGGATGCACCTTCGTAGATAAGGGGGAATGTATCAAGGATGGAAAACACGTGTTCAAGCACGTGCTTGAGTTCCCCTGCATCAAGCAGCCGACTACTGGTGGTGCCAAGGAGGCCTTCTACGTCCTCCATCACCTTAAAGGCTATGTTCGGGATTGCCAGAACCTAACGCTGCCATCTAGTCTCCGAGGATGGGCCGAAACCTTGGTGTGAATCGATGATGATGATCTTAGAGAAGACTTCCATCGCATTCATATGAAGTTGTCACAAATCATCATTGAAGATGTCAACACAAGGGGGGGCCTACAACAAGCCAGAGGGTTGAGTAAGAGGGAGATCAAAGAACTCCTCCATAAGAAGGATGACACAAGGACGTGGATGACGAAAGAGGGCTTTCTACCGTTCCTAAAGCCGAGTGAGAAGAAGAAGTCTTCATGATCGATGTGTGCCTCTAGCATGATCCAGTGTGTGTATATTCTTGATGGACGCCTGCTGTAGTGTGTGTGTCATAAACTTTACTATCTTGTGGTCGAAATGGTCATTGTTGTTAGACTTAAACTATGTTGTGGTCGTGTTGTCATTGAAATTATTACTTCTATGATGATCACGAGATGCTATCTTTTAGGTTTATGGATCCTTTGTTTTATATTTTGTGAACATATATATATATATATGGATGTGAACCCTTTATTAATTCTTTTCATTGTATTTTTACTAATATGCCTTGTCGTCTATAGAGATGGCAACGAGGTGGTATGTGGTGTACATGGATAGGGTTCCAGAAGTCTACGAGGAGTGGAAGGATTGTCACAAACAAGTGAACAAGTTTAGCGGCAACATCTACAAAGGATACGCGACTAGAGAGGAGGCGGTAGCCAAGTGGAGGAACCACCCGTGGAAGAAGAACTGGATGAAGATATTGATCAGGCTCATGCTCTTGCTCACCATCATCACAGTTGTATTCTATTTGATCCTAGTGTAGGCGGCGGTGACCACTTCATATTTGTAATGTGAGATGATATGAACTTTGTATTCGACACTTGTGTAAAAATTCGGCACTTGACACTATATAAGTATCTCGATCAGGCTCTAAGTGTTTGTATTATATATATGTCGGTTTTCATGCATCTACTACTTGTGCAATGTACTGTTTATACTCATCTGGATAAATACTGTATAAATCCTGTATAAATACCTGATTATACACCAGGAATGTATTTTACTTTGAATACGTGTTATATAATCAGTGGCGCATATATAAGTGTAGTCAGTGGCGCATGGGCTTACTGTGGTGCATAAATGGAAATGCGCCACTGAACTTCTTCCTGTGGCGCATCTGAAGAAATGCACCACAGAAGTCTTAGACTTCTATGGCGCATATCTATATGCGCCACAGGAAGCAATTATCAGTGGCGAGTGGCATATGCGCCACAGAAGAGGAGTTTTCATGCGCCACAGATAAGTTGTTTCCTAGTAGTGTAATCGTCTTGACTCCTATGAGATTTTATTGGGCATTACAACATTATACATAGATCATAATCCAACTGCATCTATGACTAATAATCCACCTTCAGGTTATCAATCCGAACCCCCTCCAGTATTAAGTTGCAAGCAACAGATAATTGTATTATGCATTGCGTGTAAAGTAAACAATACGATTGTTCTATGAACAAAGGATTGTTGTTTTCTCCCTAGTAGAAACAACTCATCTAGTACCTTAGAGATTTCTATCACTTCCCCAGATTACTAGAGGCATGAACCCACTATCGAGCATAAATACTCCCTCTTGGAGTCGCTAACATCTACTTGGCCAAGATATCTACTAACAACGGAGAGCATGCAAGATCACAAATAACAAAGACATGATAGAATCAATAATCAATCTGAAATAGCATCTCAATATCCATTAGATCCCCGCAAACACAACATGTATGATTACAAATAGATGATCTTGATCATGAACGAAGCTCACAAGGTCTAGACATGATAGCACAAAGGAGAAGAACCAACCATCTAGCTACTACATGGACCCATAGTCCAAGGATGAACTACTCACACATCACACTGGAGGCAGGCATGGTGATGAAGAAGACCTCTAGGGTGAATTATCCCCTCCGGCAGGGTGCCGGGAAGAGCTTTAGATCCCTCCGATCTAGGGATGGAGATGATGGCGGCTACAGACTCTTTCGTGGAATTTTGATCGGGTACCTAGGGTTTCTATATCGGAGGCATCTTATAGGTGAAAGGGGAGGCCGAGGGGGAGCCCTAGGCGGCCACACCACCCCGTAGCACGGGCCAGGCCTGGCCACATGGCCAGGTGGTGTGGGCAGCCCCTGGCCCCTCTCCGTCTCGTATTCTGGCTCCATGTCCCCCTCGGTGAAATATTGACTTTGGCTTTTGTCCCGTCCAATTCCGAGAATATTCATTTTCTGACTTTCCTGGAACCAAAAACAGCAGAAAACAGGCAGCTGGTACTATGGCATCTTGTTAATAGGTTAGTCCAAGAAAGTGTATAAAAATTACTCTAAAGTGTGGACAAAACATAAGAAAGTAGATATAAACCAAGCATGGAACATAAAAAATTATAGATACGTTAGCAACGTATCAACATCCCCAAGCTTAACTCCTGCTCGTCCTCGAGTAGGTAAGTGATAAAAAGAAAGAATAATTTTTGAGGTGACATGCACCATCATAAACTTGATCAAAGTATTTGTAAACATTGATAGCTGGGATCATAGTACTTCAGCATAGCATGAAAGATAAAGTTCTAACAATAAGACATAACAACTATGTTGTAACATGAAAAGGCACAAACAAAAGATTCATGAATAACAATGCTTTGCAAGACGTTTGTTTGTTTCACATAAAGAAAACATAACATAGTGGCATTCATCTTGTCCGTCATAGAGTAGAAAATCATAATTGCATAGGACACCTTCAAAGTTCATAAAGGTGACTAGATACAAATAGTTTAAGAACAAGCAATATCAAAGTTATGCATCAATCAACAAGTCTTGGGACAGTGCACATTAAACTAAGAATGGCCACTATGCTCTCTTAATAGGTGCATAAAGATAGAAGGTGGAGACTCAACATAAAAGTAAAAGAAAGGCCTTCATACAAGGAAGCAGGGATTCAAGTTTCATAAAGAGCTTCCAAAAATTATGGTACTTATTAGATTTCAGCTCTCATTGCCCCTATCATAAGCATCTTTAGGTGATTAAGGTTAAAGTGGCACAACTAAGAGGATATGCTTGACAAGTTATAAGTTGAAATCTCATGCCCCTTACTTACGAGTACCGAACCTCAGGCTACTCAACTTCAGTCACAAGTAAGCTCTTGTCATTGTAAGTACATATGTGATGACCCACAAGTATATGGGGTGTATCGCAGTATTTTCGAGGGAAGTGAAACCCAATTTATTGATTCAACACAAGGGGAGCCAAAGAATATTTATAAGCCTTAACAACTAAGTTATCAATTCAGCTGCACCTGGAAACAATCTTGCTCACAGCAGTTTATCAGTAGCAACAATTTTGTAGTAGGAATAGCAAAGTAACAGCAGTAGTAAAGTAAAGACAGCAGTAACAATAGCAGTAAATAGTGGGATTTGAGTGCGGTAGGCATAGGGATGGATGAACGGGCGTTGCATGGACAAGACAATTCACATAGCAATCAGAACATAGGGCAATTGCAGATAAATAAGATAAAGCATCCAAGTACTAGATAATCCTAGGCATGTGTTCCATATATAGTCATACATGCTCGCAATGAGAGCTTGCACAACATCTTTTGTCCTGCCAGCCCGTTTGCAGCGGGTCCTCAAGGGAACTACTGGAAATTAAGGTGATCCTTTTAATAGAGCACCGGAGCAAAGCATTAACACTCTGTGAACACATGTGATCCTCAGATCAAAGCCATTCCCTCCGGTTATCCCGATTTCTGTCACTTCGGGGCCATTGATTCCGGACAACAACGTGTGTATACAACTTGTAGATAAGATCAAAAACAATACTATCATAATGAATCAATAACATGTTCAGATCTGAAATCATGGCACTCGGGCCCTAGTGACAAGCATTAAGCACAACAAGTCGCAACAAAGTCATAAAGCACTAATAAAAGATACTAGGCACCATGCCCTAACAATCTGATGCCATTACATGAACGATCTCATCCAATCCCTACCATCCCCATAGCCTACAGCGGGGCATTACTCACTCATAGATGGGGGAAACATGGATGGTCGATGGAGAAGCGATGGTGATGATCTCCTCCAATTCCCCATCCCGGCAGGGTGCCAGAACAGAGTTTCTGGTGCTGTTTCGTGGAATCTGGTGGTGGTGGCAGAGCAGAACTCCTTCTGAAAAACGTCGACCCCCCCGAAGTTTTTAGGTCAGAAGGCTCCTTATAGGCGAAGAGAGAGGCCGAGAGGGTACCTGGGGGCCCACACCACCCCCTGGCGCGGCCTGGCCTAGCCTGCGCCACCAGGTGGTGTGGCCACCCCCTGGCTCTTCTCCGTCTCGTATTCTGGCTCCTAGAGTCTTCGGGTAAAATAAGATTTTTGGCATATTTTCTAGGATTTTTCCTAATAGTTTATTTTCTGCACAAAAAGTAGACACCAAGGCAATTCTGCTGAAAACGGCGTCAGTCCACATTAGTTGTATCCAAATCACACAAGTATAGAGGATAAACAATATCAAAAGTGTTCGGGAAAGTAGATATGTTTTGGACGTATCAACTCCCCCAAGCTTAGCTTATTGCTTGTCCTCAAGCAATTCAGTTGAAAACTGAGTGCGATAAAAGAACTTTCACGAACACATTTGCTTCATAAGATATAAATATTTTCAGCAATGTGATCAACTACTTAGACAGTTCATAATAAAGAGTATGCAACTGAGTCTACTTAATAGTCATTGCAAGATATGAAGAGATTCCAACTCAAAAATAATAAGTAGCATGAAGTATAAACGTAAGCAACATTACAATGCTCATAAAAAGGTATGATAGAGTGGTATCTCGCTTGCCTTTGATTATGAATGTCAAGGCACCTCTGAAGTTCAAGTGATGACTAGAAGTAAAGATATCAAGGATACAAGCATCAAAGTCATAACACAAATAATCAAGCAATGGGACAAACACAAAGAATGACAACTATGCTCTCAAAAAGGTGCTCAGAGAATATGTGGAGACTCAACAAGTAAAAGAAAGGTTTTGAATAATTTGAAAGGCTTCCAAATGCTGAAAGTATGGTACTCATTAGCTTTAAGCTCTCATTGCCCCTGTCATAAGCATCTTTAATGTGGTTAAGGTGAAAGTGAGGTCCAATCTGAGTTATATGCTTGACAAACTATAAACTGAAAATCCTAAGTCCCTTGAGTACGAGGGCCGCTCCTCATGCTACTCAATTTTAGTTACCGGTAAGTTCTTGTCATTGTAAGTATGTGCGTATCATTGAGAACCGCCAACGGGGTACCCCTTGCCCGATGATACGGAAGAATCCCCATATCAAAATGACAAGGAAAGCAGACAATGAGTATCTCGGCAATCTTCTTATTTACCATGGGAAAATGGTGCTTTTCTCTCTCTTTCCTCTTTTCATAAATCTTTTTTTTTTCTTTTTCTCAATAGTTATCTCTCTCTTTTTTATAAGAAGAATGCTTCATAGATATCATTATGGTTACGCTGCAGGTTTCCACCACGTCAGCATGGATTAGACCAACGGCCAAAGCGTTTCTCTAACACACATACATAACTCCATGGACTTACAAGCTCCCCTTTTATTTCACACCGACGACATCCGCAAACAAAAGAGCAAGGTATCAACTGGGTATATATTTACAAGTGTTGAAAGCGTTCCCCATGACAGCATGGTTCTGCTAATCCCCAGCCTATAATTTGCAAGCATATAACTTTCATGGAGAGTTCACAATGGTTCAGGTTTATTAAGTGCAGGAAATAAAGTGTGCCATCAAGTTCGTGAGAGCTTTACTAACTAACTTTCTCATAACAAGCAAACATTTTATTTGGAAGAAAACAAGGCATATTGAATATGCACGGAAGTAGCAAATGATGCTAATAGGTAGGTATGGTGGACACTTTGGCAATATTTGGTTTAAGGGAGTTGGAAACATGAGTAAAACACTCAGTGGGAGTGGAGGCTAGCAATAGTAAGGGAGCGACAAACGAGAGAGCAATAGCTATCATTATCATTCTTGCAACAAAACAGGACTACTCATGGCATGAAAGTGATTCAAGATCCTCAAGGCAAAATAATTCATCGAGGCTTAACTGATTATTACAGTCATGTACATGCGTGAGCATGTTCCAAGTCAATCAAATGAAACATTCAGAGGAGGATACCGCAGTGTCATACCAATTTATGAAAAGAGCAATGCAAGCAAATATTCATAAGACATGCTACAAACTATTAGCGAGCTGGAGCTAATCATACGAAAGCAAGAACTACTAAGCATCCAAAGATAACATACACCCTACATGAACAGACTAAGCATGCCCACAGTGATGAGTATATGTACAAAAAATGAAAAAAATAGAGTTCATTGCCAGCCTCTTACCACGCCTCTAGTTGTCATTAATCCTCATTCTTGCTCTTCACTTGTGTGGCTTGAATAATGATATGAAACTAATATTCCACTGAGGACTGCTGAACCCTGTTGCAAACTCACAAAACCAAAGAAGAACGACAAATATTTTTGGTTTTTTTGATTTTTAAACAAGAACCAAAAGGGAAAAACAAGCAAAGCAAAATCTTTTTGGGTTTCTTCGAATAGTTCAAACAAAGCAAAAAGGGAAAAACAAACCAAGGCAAAAAGAAGAAGCAAACCAAAGAGAAATAATAGAAATATTTTTGGTCTTTTTTGTGTTTTTAAAAAACAAAAGCAAAAGAAGAATGAAAACTAAAAAGAGAACGAAAACATGAATATACAAAGTACCGATGCAACATGATATGAAGATGAGTGCGGTGTCGGCGTACCTCCCCCCAAGCTTAGGCTTTTGGCCTAAGTGGGTATAAATCCCAAGCTGGCTAGAATGAAGTGTCACTGTGGTACGGCGAGGAAGTACCCTCGTCCTGGTGCGAGCTCGAGTACGTCCCTCCATAATGTGCGGAGTAATCATAGGAGGGCACATCCTCCTGGTGCTGCTCATGGAAACCCAGCAAGCGAAGCTGCTCGTCCACCTCCTCCTTGGAGCGCGACCACGGTCTCCTTTGAACACTAAACAAATAAGGTTGTGGCAAAAGGATCTCCCTTTCATCCCCATCAGTGAAAAGCATCCTATATACTAGACTGTGGAAATCAGAAGTAGCAGTGACAAAGTGATGAGTTTTCATAGCAACAAGGTCAAGCCTCTGTGGTGCCAGCATAGCATCATAGGGATGCACTGAAAGACCTAATGCATTGACTATACGCGAGGCAATGATGCCCCCATAGATAGGCCCCCTAGCAGCTAGGCGGCAAGCAATAAGCGAGCCAAGATTGTACCGAGTATCGTGGTTAAGCAGCAGCAAGGAACGCTAAATGATAGTTGGAGATATTACTTGTGTTCTCCCTACCAAGCACGCTAGTAGCAAGATAATATGCAAAGTATCTTAGAGCAGGGAGTTGGATATTTCTTATCTTTCCGCGCTGCGCCACGCGGTCATCATCATTGGTCACCCCTCGGTAAAGCTCCAACAAATCAGCGGGTCGCCCTTGAATTTTCTTCACGGTCCCTGTCATGCGTACACCTACAATACTGCAAAATCTCTCCAAAGGCATGGTGAAGGGCAGATTATAGATTTTAAAAGATACAGTCGACTGATAGGATGTGTTAGTAAACGTGAAGCTCTCAACAAAAGTTTTGGTGAGCATAGCGTATTGCGCACTCTCATCTTGCATATATGAGGTCAAACCAACCCTCTCAATAAGTAGCAAGAAATCATCAATAATACCTGCAGCTTGTAAGAAAGTAAAACAAGGAAAAGAGGATGGGTGAGCATCCCCATCATCCCTTTCACTACCAATACGAGTTGCAATGAGATCTTCGTTGTATGATGGCCTAGCCTGAGAGGATGTTCTTGAGGGCCTCGACCTCCTAGGTGCATCACTCTCAAATATCTCTCCAAAAGTATGGTTGTTCATGCTTGGTATTCTGAAATTTAAACACCTATTAAAGAAGTGATTGCAATGTAAATATAATGAAGGATTCTACTCATAGGGACGTGTAAGAGGCCTAAACATGCATCAAAACTATATCTCTAAGCATCAAACAAGCTTACAAGCTCTCATAACCAGTCACCTACAGCAGCAAAATACTCAAGATATAATCCACTAAACACAAATCTACTTGGACAAGGGGAGGAGTCACATACCAGGGAACAAATGCTCCAAATTTCAGCAAGAAAGATGAGCTGAGCTAGGAGATCGAAAAAATCGAGAGCAAGCACAGCAAGAACGCGATTTTGAGCAATGAACTGGAGCTTACTCGGGAGAGAGAAGAAAGTGGCAGGTGAGAGAGTTAGTGGGGGCCAGGGGTGGCCCACACCAGGGCATGGCGCCACCCAGGGCTGGCCACGCCACCATGTGGTGTGCCTGCCTGGTGGGCCCCCCTGGTACCTCCCAGGTACTCCTCTGCCCCTTTTTTCACGTAAAAATTTAATATGAATTTTCTGGAATTTTTCGAGACACTTTATTTTTGGGCATTTTCAGGCATAGAAGAATGATTTTTCTGACAGACAGATTTTTTTTTGGAAACATGATGCAAGGACACAACAAAGCTAGAACTACAGAAGTTCTAACACTCTAACATGCAAGCAACTAACAACAAAAAGAAAACTAAATGAAAGCAAAAACTAAAATGCAAAGGATAGAAATAAACAGAGATAATCATAATGAAAACATTGTTTTGTTCAATGGAATCCTTTTGTTAACAAGGTTGATCAAGTCTTGCTACCAAAACAATTGCATATGAGACAATACATTGTATTCCACTAATGATTATGTTACCTCAACCTTGATAGCAATGGTCCCAATCATAATAGTTTCAAATTTTTCTCTTGGTATGGGACAATATATTTCTCCAACTTGAATGCCCTCAACATGTTCAATTGAATTCAAACCATAAGTCCTTTCAATCTTCTTGGGGAAATAGATAGTATGTTCCTTGTCATTAACATTGAAAGTCACCTTTCCTTGATTACAATTAATAACAACTCCTGCAGTATTAAGAAAAGGTCTCCCAAGAATAATAGACATATTATCATCTTCAGGCATTTCAAGCACAACAAAATCAGTTAATATCAAGAAATTATGAGCCACTTGAACGGGTACATCCTCACATATACCCACAGGAATAGTGGTAGATTTTATCAGCCATTTGCAAAGATATATCAGTTGGTATCAATTTTTCAAGTTAAAGCCTCTTATAGAGAGAGAAAGGCATAACACTAACTCCAGCTCCCAAATCACACAAAGCAGTTCTAACATAACTATTCTTAATAGAGGAAGGGATAGTTGGAATCCCTGGGTCTCCAAGTTTCTTAGGAACCTTGCCATTGAAGGAATAATTAGCAAGCAAAGTAGAAATTTCTTCATTAGGGATCTTCCTTTTATTCGAGACAATATCCTTCATATACTTTGAGTAAGGAGGCAATTTAATAGCATCAGTCAAAGGAATTTGCAAGAATAAAGGCTTCATCCACTCACAAAACTTATTATAATGTTCATCTTCCTTTGACTTGTGTTTCTCATCAGGGAAAGGCATAGGTTTTTGGACCCAAGGTTCTCTTTCACTACCATATTTCTTAGCAATAAAATCTTCTTTGGTGTATTTAGTATTCTTAGTGTGGTTTTCAGGTTCTTCTTCAACTTTTTCTTCATTGGGAACTTCATTTTCTTCATTACCACTTTTAGTTTCAGCAACAGAGATAGATAAAATATTAGGATCTATAGCAGGTTCAGAGGGTTCTACAATAGTTTTATGTTTCTTTTTCCTTTTCTTACGAGTAGAACCACTATTTTCAGCTTGTTGAGAATCCTGCTCAATTCTTTTGGGATGCCCCTCAGGATATAGAGGATCCTGGGTAGCAGCACCACTTCTAGTTCTAATTTCATAAGCATGTTTTTCTTTAGCAGCATTAACTAGCAAGTCGTTTTGCACTTTAACAAGTTGATCTATTTGAGTTTGAACCATTTGAAAGTGTTTAACAATCATTTTAACATCATTAGAGGTTCTTTCCACAATATCTTTCAACTCAACAATAGCTCTAGTGTTTTCCATTAGATGATTTTTCACCCTTTTATTAAAGTTATCTTGCTTAACAATAAAGATATCAAATTCTTCTAAGCATTGATCAGGAGGTTTAGAGTAAGGGATATCACCTTCATCAAAGTGTTGGAGAGAGTGTACCTCAATAGTGGATGAGTAGGGAATAGGCTTACATAATTCTTCTATAGGAGGTAAATTCTTGACATCTGCAACTTTAATTCCCTTCTCCTTAAGACATTTCTTAGCTTCCTTCATCACTTCATCATTTAATTCAATAACTCCCCTCTCCTTTGATGTTGGAATAGGCACCAGAATAGATGGTTCAGGTACAATTACTTCAGGTATAGCCTGTTTAAGAGGATTCCAATCTTCATAGTTCTTGCTTATTTTAGCCATTAATTCCTCAGCTTCCTTAGGAGTCCTATTCCTGAAAACACAATCAGCACAACTATCTAGGTATGTCCTAGATTCCTCTGTTAGTCCATTATAAAATATATCAAGAAGCTCATTCTTAGGTAATGGACTTCTAGCTTGTGCATGAATCAAAGCAAAAAACCTTGCCCAATATTCAGGCAATACCTCTTTTTCTCTCTGTTTAAAATCAAAAAGTTCCTGCAAAATAGCATGTCTAGCACTTGGAGGAAAATATTTCTGCAGGAAAGTACCAATCAAGCACTCAGGGCTATCAATAGATCCAGGAGGTAAATTACTAAACCAAGTTTTAGCTTCTCCTTTCAGTGAAAAGGGGAAAATCTTAGCAACAAAGTAAGTTTGCATCTTAATATCATCAGAAAACAAGCCACTCATGGTAGAAAGTTCATTCATATGTGCTACCGCACTTTCATTTTTAGTCCCACAAAAAGGTTCTTTCTCGATAATAGCTATGTAAGATAGATCGAGAGAGAAATCATAATCTTCATCTATAATGTTTATGGGAGAAGCAGCAAACTTAGCAATAGGAGACAATCTGGGTCTAATAGTACGCCTCTCAAGGAGACTCTTAGCAACGCTCCTATCATGGGTGTTCTTACATTCTTTAATAAATTCATCGGTCATCTCAACATAACCATCTTCAATATCATAACTTTCACTAGACTCAAAGTAACGAACAAAGCGTGGTAGTGTCTTCATTAGGAGTTTCGGTATTTCTAGCTATAGTTCTAGCAATCGTAGCATCTAGGAAAGGACCTAATGAACCACTCTTATCAAGCACAATAGAAGCAGCATCATAAGCATCAGAAGTTTTAGATTTAGCAGTGAAGGAAATATGCCCTGAGAGGCAATAATAAAGTTGTTATTATGTATTCCTTGTATATGATAGATGTTTATTTTGCATGCTATAATTGTATTGATAGGAAACATCAATACATGTGTGTTTAATAAATAAAAAGGGTTCCTAGTTATGCCTCCCTTATAGACTAGCTTGTTGATTAACAAGATGATCAAGGTTTCCTGATCATGGACATTGGATGTTGTTAATAACAAGGTCACAACATTTGTGAAATGATGTGATGAACATTCATCCGAAGTATAGCATTATGATCAAGTCATTATATTTATATTGCTATAACATCATACAAAGTAGTCTTAGTCCTTAGACCATGAGATCATGTTAATTGCTAACACCGGAAGAGTATCTTGATAACATCAAACGTCACACCGTAACAGGGTGACCATAAAGGTGGGTTCAGTGCTATGAAGGTGTTATGTTGAGGCTCATGGATCAAGAGTGGAATTTGTCAATCCTGATGACGAATAGATATACTCTGGGCCCTCTCGGTGATATCACATTAAGATAGCTTGCAAGCAAGTGATGTGATCACTAGAATGTTATATCACGGAGCGAGAAAAGAGTGCATGTCGATAGAGATCAAACTAGGTATTTGGATACCGATGATCGAATCTCGGACATGTATTATATCATGAGACAAAGGGATTAAATTAACGCGTTAAAGGTTCTCATGATCACATAAGTCATCGTTGAATATGCAGAGTCGATTATGGATCTCGTGTCCCGCTTCTGATTATTGATCTAAGAGGAGTCTCAATCATGTCTGCATTATTCGCGAACCGTAGGGTGACACACTTAAGGGTTTCCGGACACCATTTAGGAGCACATATGTTCCAGATAAAAGGTTTGCAAAGCGCAGGAAATGTTTCGATAGAAACAGGAATTGTTTCGGGTGAAATTGCAGAAAGTGGTTCTGCATGTGATATTGAAATGTTGCAAGGGGTTTTATGTGAATTTTAGTTAATTAAAGTAATTAACAAAATTCTGAATAAAATAAATAAAAGAGTTTTATTAATTGAGAGTTGCATTTAATTTGGTGGAAATTAAATACATGTGAGTGGGATTTTGGGTGGAGGCCATGTTTATGTGAGTGGAGGTTCACCACATGAATGAAGGAGGAGAGTCCCCCTCATGCGCCGGCTATGGGAGGGAGGGTCTCCTCCTCCTATATAAACCCTCTCCCTCTCACAAACCACACCTCCTCGTGAAGGATCTCTCTCCCCCTCTAGATATTCCCCCATGGTCTCGGATTAGCGAGATACATGTTCCCGGTGGCCTTGCGTCTGGAAGGAGTTGCTGCTTCCGCTGATTCGCTGGAGCGAGGAGGTGGAGGTTGTCCGGTGGCTTGAACGTGTGTGCGAGTGCGGATGCGCTGCTAAGTTGTGGCTCTCGGACTTCCTCACGATCTTGAGATCGGCAAGTGTACGACTACATCAACCACGAGTTCCTACTCGTTAACAAAGCTCGTTGTCTACGAGGGTAAGTTCTCGTTGGACGTATGTCCACCCGTTGCTTTGTACCTAGTAGATAGATCTTGGCGTGTAGTTCACACCGTAGGATTTTTGTTTTCTATGTTGTAGACCCAACAGTGGTATCAGAGCCTGATCTATGCGTAGGTGCTTAGCACGGGTAGTACACATATGGTTGATATGTGGACGATGATGATCATGTTATTGCATCTTCTATGTATTTTGGATATTGGTGGCATAGTGGGATGAAGCGGCCCGGACCAACCTTACATGTCATCGTACATGAGACCGGTTCCACGACTGACATGCAACTTGTTTTGCATAAGTGGCTGGCGGGTGTCTGTCTCTCCTACTATAGTCAATATCTGATTTACAACGAGTTGCTAATAACTTGGTTATCCTCGTTGTGGTTCATGTTCGTAGGTAAGACCGGTTCTATCTCCGAAAGCCCTAAGCCACGTAAAACTTGCAATTGATAAATTAGAGGCGTCTAGTTTAGATCGTTGCTGGGCTAGTGTCTTGATATGGTATTGTTGTAAGTAGATGTATGATAGATACTCTTAAAACTCACTTAACGTGTAAGTTCCATAGACCTTGGCCTTACACACAAAGGAATGATAGAGATCATACCACGATACAAATGATAGAGATCAAATGCATGGACCATATCACCTCACTTCACACATTAGATGTTAGCATCTTATATTGCTAGTTTGGTGCTTTTGGTAGCATTATAAGATGATCCCTCATTTAGATATCAAGATAAAATGTGTTCTTCCTTAAGTATGCACCATTTTGTGGATCGTGTTTTGAGGCATCACGTGATGATCGGGTGTTCTCGACTCTACGCTTTCATACAACGGGTGTAAGACAATTTTACACACGTGAATACTAAGGTTCTTACTTGACGAGCCTAGCATGTACAGACATGGCCTCGGAACACGGACCGAAACGTTAAGCATGAGTCATATAGTAGATATGATGCCCATATAGATGCTCGCCTTTGAAGCTACACCGACTCACGTGATGATTGGACTTGGTGTAGTGGATTTGGTTCATGTAATCACCAAAAGGACACGAGGGATGTCGTTTATGAGTGGGAGTTCATTAGTAATTTGGATTAGTTGAAATCAATCTATCATAAACTTAGTCTAAATATATTTTACAAATTCTGTTGTATATGGCACCACCTGCTTTTAATTTCAATGTGTTCATGGAGAAAGAGAAGCTTGCTGTGAATGGTAGCAACTTCACCAACTGGGCTATGAATTTGAGGATTCTCCTCACTACTGCACAAAAGAAATATGTCCAAGAGGCGCTGCTAGGCCCCCCACCAGCTCCTGATGCCCCTGACGAGGAAAAGAACGTCTATATAACTCGTCAGGAGGACCACAACTGAGTTCATTGCGGCATACTGTATGGGCTAGAGCCAGAACTTCGAAAACGTTTCGAAAATGGCAATGCCTTTGATACCATGGGAGAATTGAAAATGATTTTCGATACCCATCTTTGTCAGTGAGAGTTATAATGCTTCTGAAAAGTTCTTTAGCTGCATGATGGAAGAGAACAGCTCCGTTAGTGAGCACATACTCAAAATGTCTGGGTACACCGATAAGCTTGTGTCCTTGGGAATAACGATTCCCATTGACTTAGGCATACATCATGTTCTCCAATCTCTGCCACCTAGCTACAAGAGCTCCGTGATGAACTATAATATGCAGGGCATGAAGAAGTCTCTTCTCGAGCTTCTGTCAATGCTTAAGACTGCAGAAGTGGAGATTAGGAAAGAACATCAAGTGTTGATGATCAATAAGACCACCGGTTTCAAGAAGGACAAGAAAGGCAAGCAGAAGGGAAAGAAGGGCGGCAAATCTGTTGCTTTGAAAAAAGAAACCCTGGCCCTAAGTCTAACATCGAGTGCTACTATTGCAAGGGGATGGCCATTGGGCATAAGCGCCCCAAGTATTTGGCAAACAAGAAGGCCGGCAAGGCAAACAAAGGTATATGTGATATACATGTTATTGATGTGTACTTGACTAGTACTCGCAGTAGCACCTGGGTATTTGATACGGGATCGATTGCTAATATATGTAACTCGGTTTAGGGGCTGCGGAACAAGCGACAACTAGCAAGGGATGAGGTCACGATGTGGGCCGGCAATGGATCAAGAGTTGATGTGATCGCCGTCGGAACGCTGCCTCTCCATATGCCGTCGGGATTAGTTATAAACCTGAATAATTGTTATTTGGTGCCTGCACTGAGCATGAACATTGTATCTGGATCGTGTTTGATGCAAAGTGGTTATTCGTTTAAGTCTGAAAACAATGGTTGTTTGATTTATATGAATAATATCTTTTATGGTCATGCACTTGTGTTGAATGGTTTATTTCTGTTGGATCTCGATAGTAGTATTACGCATATTCATAATGTTGATGCTAAAAGGATTAAACTTGATAATGATATATCTGCATATATGTGGCACTGCCGTCTAGGTCATATTGGCGTTAAACGCATGAAGAAACTCCATTCTGATGGACTTTTGGAATCACTTGATTTTGAATCATTTGATACATGTGAACCATGCCTTATGGGCAAGATGACTAGAACGCCATTTTCCGGTTCAATGGAACGGGCGACAGATTTATTGGAAATCATACATACTGATGTGTGTGGACCAATGAGTGTGTCGGCGCGAGGTGGATATCGTTATTTTGTTACTTTCACGAATGATTTGAGTAGAAACGGGTATATCTGTTTGATGAAACGTAAGTCTGAAACCTTTGAAAAGTTCAAAGAATTTCAGAATGAAGTGGAAAATCATCGTAATAGAAAGATCAAATTTCTGCGGTCCGACCATGGAGGAGAGTATCTTAGTTATGAGTTTAGCACACATATGAAAGACTGTGGAATAGTTTCACAACTCACGCCTGCCGGAACACCACAACGTAATGGTGTGTCAGAACGTCGTACTTTATTGGATATGGTTCGATCTATGATGTCTCTGTGACTTGCTGCTTATCATTTTGGGGTTATGCACTGGAAACCGCTGCATTCACTTTAAATAGGGCACCATCTAAATCCGTTGAAAAGACACCGTATGAATTATGGTTTGGAAACAAACCTAAGCTGTCATTTCTTAAAGTTTGGGGATGCGATGTTTATGTGAAGAAACTTCAACCGGATAAACTCGAACCCAAAGCGGAAAAATGCGTCTTCATAGGATACCGTAAGGAAACCATTGGGTATACCTTCTATCACAGATCCGAGGGAAAGGTCTTTGTTGCCAAGAATGGATCCTTTCTTGAGAAGGAGTTTCTCGCGAAAGGTGTGAGTAGTTGGAAGGTAGAACTCGAAGAGGTTATTGAACCTTCTCTACATGAAATGGCGAGTAGTGCAGCACCGGAAGTTGTTTCGGAGTTGACTTCACCTAATGAAGAGAGAGCTAATGATATTGATCATGAAACTCCGAAAGAGGACACTACCGAACCTCGCGAGTTAGCGGGACACGTGACTCCTGAATCTGTACAATCCTTATGAATTTCATGATTGATGAAATAGATGACCCTGCGACGTATGAAGAAGCGATGATGAGCCCTGATTCCAACAAATTGGCTAGAAGCCATGAAATCCGAGATGGAATCCATGTACGAAAACCAGGTTTGGACCTTGGTGGACTTACCTCACGATCGAAAGGCCGTTGAGAATAAATGGATTTTCAAAAGAAAAACTAATGCTGATGGTAATGTAACCATCTATAAGGCTCGACTTGTCGCAAAGGGGTTTCGACAAATTCAAGGAGTTGACTACGATGAGACATTCTCTCCCGTAGCGATGCTTAAGTCGGTTAGGATTATGTTAGCAATTGCTGCATATTTCGATTATGAAATATGGCAGATGGATGTCAAAACTGCGTTCCTCAATGGTAATATTGAAGAAGAGTTGTATATGATACAACCTAAGGATTTTGTCGATCCCAAGGATGCTGATAAGGTGTGCAAACTTCAGCGATCCATCTATGGACTGAAGCAAGCATCCCGGAGTTGGAATCTCCGCTTTGATGAGGTGATCAAAGAGTTTGGATTTGTCCAAACTTATGGAGAGGCTTGTATTTACAAGAAAATGAGTGGGAGCAATGTGGCATTTCTGGTATTATATGTGGATGACATATTATTGATTGGAAATGATATAGATCTTTTAAACAGTGTTAAAAGTTATCTAAACAGCAAATTTTCGATGAAGGACCTTGGTGAAGCTTCATATATATTAGGCATTAAAATCTATAGAGATAGATCAAGACGCCTAATTGGGCTATCGCAGAGTACATACCATGATAAGATATTAAAGAAGTTTAATATGGACAGAAGTAAGAAGGGGTACTTACCTATGTTGCAAGGCAAGACATTGAGTAAGACTCAAAGTTCAGCTACGGCGGAAGAAAGAGAGATAATGGATAAGATCCCCTATGCCTCAGCCATAGGCTCTATAATGTATGCCATGCTATGTACAAGACCGGATGTGGCACATGCTATTAGTTTGACTAGTAGGTACCAATCTGATCCAGGTTGAACCTTTGGATAGCGGTCAAGAATATCCTTAAGTACTTGAGAAGAACTAAGGATATGTTTCTTGTATACGGAGGTGAAGAAGAGCTAGTCGCTAAGTGTTATGTCGATGCTAGCTTTGACACGGATCCGGATGACTCTAAGTCTCAATCTGGATACGTATTTCTCTTGAACGAGGCAGCAGTTAGTTGGAGGAGCTCCAAACAACCTGTGGTGGCTGGATCAACGACGGAGGCGGAATATGTTGCTGCTTCAGAAGCGGTGCAGGAAGCGGTTTGGATGAAGGAGTTCATAACAGAACTAGGTGTGGTTCCTAGTGCGTTGGACCCAATGGTGATCTATTGTGACAATAATGGAGCCATAGCCAACGCCAAGGAACCAAGGTCTCACAATAATTCCAAGCATATTAAGCGCCGGTTTCACTCCCTCCGCGAGCATGTCAAGGATGGAGATATAAAGATTTGTAAAATACACATGGACCTGAATGTAGCAGATCCGTTGACTAAAGTACTCCCTAGGGCAAAACATGATCAACACCAGAACTCCATGGGTGTTAGATTTATCACTATATAAACTAGATTATTGTCTCTAGTGCAAGTGGGAGACTGAAGGAAATATGCCCTGAGAGGCAATAATAAAGTTGTTATTATGTATTCCTTGTATATGATAGATGTTTATTTTGCATGCTATAATTGTACTGATAGGAAACATCAATACATGTGTGTTTAATAAACAAAAAGGGTTCCTAGTTATGCCTCTCTTATAGACTAGCTTGTTGATTAACAATATGATCAAGGTTTCCTGATCATGGACATTGGATGTTGTTAATAACAAGGTCACAACATTTGTGAAATGATGTGATGAACATTCATCCGAAGTATAGCATTACGATCAAGTCATTATGTTTATATTGCTATAACATCATACAAAGTAGTCTTAGTCCTTAGACCATGAGATCATGTTAATTGCTAACACCAGAAGAGTATCTTGATAACATCAAACGTCACACCGTAACAGGGTGACCATAAAGGTGGGTTCAGTGCTATGAAGGTGTTATGTTGAGGCTCATGGATCAATAGTGGAATTTGTCAATCCCGATGACGGATAGATATACTCTGGGCCCTCTTGGTGATATCACATTAAGATAGCTTGCAAGCAAGTGATGTGATCACTAGAATGTTATATCACGGGAACGAGAAAAGAGTGCATGTCGATGCGAGATCAAACTAGGTATTTGGATACCGATGATCGAATCTCGGACATGTATTATATCATGAGACAAAGGGATTAAATTGCTGGCGTTAAAGGTTCTCACGATCACGAAGTCATCGTTGAATATGCGAGAGTCGATATGGATCTCAGTCCGCCGATTATTGATCTGAGAGGAGTCTCAATCATGTCTGCATTATTTGCGAACCGTAGGGTGACACACTTAAGGGTTGCCGGGCACCATTTAGGAGCACATATGTTCCAGACAAAAGGTTTGCAAAGCGCAGGAAATGTTTCGATAGAAACAAGAATTGTTTCGATAGAAACCGGAATTGTTTCGAGTGAAATTGCAGAAAGTGGTTATGCATGTGATATTGAAATGTTGCAAGGGTTTTTATGTGAATGTTTGTTAATTAAAGTAATTAACAAAATTCTGAATAAAATAAATAAAAGAGTTTTATTAATTGAGAGTTACATTTAATTTGGTGGAAATTAAATACATGTGAGTGGGATTTTGGGTGGAGGCCATGTTTATGTGAGTGGAGGTTCACCACATGAATGAAGGAGGAGAGTCCCCCTCATGCGCCGGCTATGGGAGGAGGGTCTCCTCCCTCCTATAAAACCCCTCTCCTCTCACAAACCACACCTCCTCGTGAAGGATCTCTCTCCCCCTCTAGATATTCCCCCATGGTCTCGGATTAGCGAGATACATGTTCCCGGTGGCCTTGCGTCTGGAATGAGTTGCTGCTTCCGCTGATTCGCTGGAGCGAGGAGGTGGAGGTTGTCCGGTGGCTTGAACGTGTGTGCGAGTGCGGATGCTCTGCTGAGTTGCGGCGCTCGGACTTCCTCACGATCTTGAGATCGGCAAGTGTACGACTACATCAACCACGAGTTCCTACTCGTTAACAAAGCTCGTTGTCTACGAGGGTAAGTTCTCGTTGGATGTATGTCCACCCATTGCTTTGTACCTAGTAGATAGATCTTGGCGTGTAGTTCACACCGTAGGAATTTTTTTGTTTTCTATGCTGCGGACCCAACAAGCAGTAGTAGTAGTGTGTGTAGCATGTGTATGTGGTGGTGTAAGGAACTTATTCATAACAGACAGTGAATCAAGAGCAGCAGAGGTGTTTAGAACCGTACCTCTTCTTGTAGTGGATGGTAAAATAGGAACCTTGCCATCACGAGACTTACCCATGATGGATGGATAACAGCAAACAATAGAGAATCCAAGTGAACTTGATAAATAAAGCTATGCTCCCCACCAACGGCGCTAGAAAATAGTCTTGATGACCCATAAGTATAGGGGGTGTATCGCAGTATTTTTGAGGGAAGTGAAACCCAATTTATTGATTCGACACAAGGGGAGCCAAAGAGTATTTATAAGCCTTAACAACTGAGTTGTCAATTCAGCTGCACCTAGAAACAATCTTGCTCACAGCAGTTTATCAGTAGCAACAGTTTTGTAGTAGGAATACCAAAGTAACAGCAGTAGTAAAGTAAAGACAGCAGTAAGAAAAGCAGTAAACAGTGGGATTCGAGTGTGGTAGGCATAGGGATGGATGGATGGTCGTTGCATGGACAAGACAATTCACATAGCAATCAGAACATAGGGCAATTGCAGATAAATAAGATAAAGCATCCAAGTACTAGATAATCCTAGGCATGTGTTCCATATATAGTCATACGTGCTCGCAATGAGAACTTGCACAACATCTTTTGTCCACCGGCCCGTTTGCGGGGCCTCAAGGAACTCTTGGCAATTAAGGTGCTCCTTTTAATAGAGCACCGAGCAAAGCATTAACACTCCACGAACACATGTGATCCTCGGATCAAAGCCATTCCCTCGGTTATCGATTCCCATCGCCGGGGCCATTGGTTCCGGACAACAACATGTGTATACAACTTGTCGATAAGATCAAAAACAATACTATCATAATGAATCAATAACATGTTCAGATCTGAAATCATGGCACTCGGGCCCTAGTGACAATCATTAAGCACAACAAGTCGCAACAAAGTCATAAAGCACTAATAAAAGATACTAGGCACCATGCCCTAACAATCTGATGCCATTACATGAACGATCTCATCCAATCCCTACCATCCCCATAGCCTACAGCAGGGGATTACTCACTCATAGATGGGGGAAACATGGATGGTCGATGGAGAAGCGATGGTGATGATGATGGCGATGATCTCCTCCAATTCCTCGTATCGACAGGGTGCCAGAACAGAGTTTCTGGTGCTGTTTTGTGGAATCTGGTGGTGGCGGCGGAGCAGAACTCCTTCTGGAAAAATGTCGAACCCCCCGAAGTGTTTAGGTCAGAAGGCTCCTTATAGGCAAAGAGAGAGGCCGAGGGGGTGCCTGGGGGGCCCACAACACCCCCTGGCGTGGCCTGGCCTGGCCCGTGCCACCAGGTGGTGTGGCCACCCCCTGGCTCTTCTCCGTCTCGTATTCTGCTCTGAGTCTTGGGTGAAATATGATTTTGGCATATTTTCCGGATTTTCCTGATTGTTGATTTTCACAAAAAGTAGACACTGTGGCAATTGCTGAAAACAGCGTCAGTCCGCATTAGTTGTATCCAAATCACACAAGTATAGAGGAGAAACAATAGCAAAAGTGTTCGGGAAAGTAGATACGTTTTGGACGTATCAATATGTATCATAGAAAACCGCCAACGGGGTACCCCTTGCACATGATACAGGAGCTATCCCATAATCAAAATGACAAGGCAAGTAGACAATGAGCATCTCAACGATCTTTTTATTTGCATAGGTTTTTATTGAGGATGCTTCATAGAGTGCTCATTATGGTTATAGTGCAAGTTTCCACCATGATTAGGCATGGCTTAGGCTAGTGGCCCAGGCGTTTCTCTAACACACATACAAACTCCATGATCTTCCAAGTTTCCCTTTTATTTCACACTGTCAGGATCCATAAGCAAAAGAATCATGATATCAACAGAATAATAAGTGCAATGTTGAAAGCGTTCCTCGTGATACATGGTTCTTCTAACTTCAACTTATAAAGCGCAAGCATATACGCAACAAAGATGGACGCAATGGTTCAATATTATTAAGTGCAAGAAAGTAAAGTGTGCCATCACGTTCCTGAGAGCTTTAATCACTAGTTTTCACATAACAAGTTTAATTCAGAAGGTAGATAAAAACATGAATATACTTGGAATAGCATATGCTAATAGGTAGGTATGGTGGACTCTTTGGAACAACTTGGTTAAATTTGGAGTTGGATGCATGAGTGGAACTCATACTTGGTTATGGAGGCTAGCAAAAGACTGGGAGCGACCAACTAAGAGAGCAATAATGGCCATAATCATGCAAAGCGACAAAACATCATTAATTAAAGCATAAAGTGATATTACAAGTTGAAAACTAAAGGATCATAAAGGCTATGGTGACTTGGGATAGTCATAACATGGTGTGAGCATGCGCCAAGTCAACCCAAATAAAGCATCAAAGGAGAATACCACTATACTATGCTTTAATATGCTAAAACAACGCATGATTCTTTCAAGGAACATTAAGCAATCTCAATTGTTTGTAACAAGTCATGCTACCGCAAAAATCACTAAGCATAAAGCCAAAACAATATCAAGCATGACATGACAAAGCATAGGCCACAGTCAAAAACAAGCTCCTTTTACCACTTAAGCATGAACTTTTCCTACTCTTTTCCAAACCAAACCAAACTATTTGAAAACTAATGTATGAAAGAGGGGGTCCAACCAATTTATTCAAGCAAACTAAGCAAACCAAGCAAACGAAAACAAAAAATGAAGACGCTCCAAGAACAACACGACTGTGCATGAAACAATAAAAATGAAGTGTTTGGAAGAACCTGAGATTTTTATTGATGAAGAAGGGGATGCCTTGGGCATCCCCAAGCTTTGAAACTTGTCCTTCTTGGATATTTCTTGAGGTGACACACGTGGCATCCCCAAGCTTGAGCTTTAGTCCATTCTTCCTCTCATTACATCAGTCTCTTCATACACCTGAAATTTTTCCTTCATACAAAACTTCACACACTCTTTATTAGCAACATTAGTGTACTCAAGATAATAAGTCTTTGGATTCAGTTACAACACCAACTAAACTTCCATTAAAATACAAGCTACTATAGCACTTCCCTTGAAAATCTCAATTCCCCAAAGAGAACCCAAAAAGGAATCAACAAGAAGCAAATGCAAATAATGGCAGAAATCTGTCAAAACAGACCAGCAGGTAAAAACCAATTTTTTCAAAGACCTTCTGTTGCTCAAATCGAAAAGTGTTGAACTAACAAAAGTTAGATAACAACCTGGGTTAGAAGCAAAAAAAATGCACGCCTAAAAACAACGTACAAAGATTTTACACGGATTTTTACAGTGAAGCACAAAAATCTGTCTTGGGACAACAACTTTCCCAATTATTACTTCTCTCTCATTAGAGATTACTCTTGGCACAAAAAGCAAATAAAAAGGATAAGGAGTGGTTATTACAAAGGTAATAACTTCCAAGACTCATCTAAAACTTTTGGGTTATCTCCCAATAAGTACTTTTCTTTAATGCCTTTAAGTTAGGCATAAGAAGCAAGAGAAAGAATCAAGTGTTCTCAAATTAAGAAGCATTAAGAGCAAATTTTGTTTTCATAGGAGAGGCAAAAGAGATCTTCTCTCTTTTCTTAGGGAAGTGTTCTATACCTTTCTTGAGTAGGAGTTGATATTTAATGGTGCCTTCTTTCGTATCAATAATGGCACCAACAGTTCTAAGAAAAGGTCTTCCCAAAGTAATAGGACAAGAAGCATTGCATTCAATATCCAAAACATAGAAATCAACAGGGACATAGGCATTGTTAACCATAATAAGAACATCATTAATACTCCCCATGAGTTTATTTTTAGCATTATCATCAAGTGGGACATTGAAATAACAATCTTCCAATGGTGGCAAATCAAGCATATCATAAATCCTTCTAGGCATAATAGAAAAACTACTATCAAGATCACATAAAGCTTTAAGATCAAAATCATTCACTTTCATATTAATGATGGGTTCCCAACCATCTTCTAGTTTCATAGGAATAGAAGCTTTATGTTTCATATTTTCTTCTTTAATTTTTATGAGAGCATCAGTAATGTGTTTTGTAAAGGCCATATTCATAGCACTAGCATTAGGACTTTTAGCAAGCTTTTGTAGGAACTTAATCACTTCAGAGATATTGCAACCATCAAGATAAAAATCATAATTATCATCTAAAGTAGTAGAGCTATTACTAGCTTCAACATTAGTGGTAGTGATAGTAGAAACACTAATATTTCTAGCAATTTCATCTTCTCTTTCCCACTTAGCATGCAATTCAGCTAATAGTCTAACATTCTCATCAATTCTAACTTGTATGACATTAGTAGCAGCAAAGGGACTTTCAATAGTTTCAGGTTTAGTAGGCATTTTATTAAAAGAAGATTGTGCTTCAGCCAATGATGCTATGTTTCTTTCAGCATTAGAGAGTTTTTCCTCAATAGTTTTATTGAAAGCAGTTTGTTTACTAATAAAATCTTTAAGCATAACTTCAAGTTCAGAAGGTACACTCCTATTATTGTTGTAGGAATTTCCATAAGCATTACCATTGTTGGGAGGATATGGCCTATAGTTATTATTACCAAAATTATTCCTATAGGCATTGTTGCCAAAATTATTACTTCTTATAAAGTTCACATCAACTTGCTCTTCTTGAGCAACCAAAGAGGCTAAGGGAACATGATTTGGATCAATATGAGCTTTCCCATTAACAAGCATAGACATAATAATATCAATTTTATCACTCAATGAGGAGGTTTCTTCAACAGAATTTACCTTCTTACCTTGTGGATCTCTCTCAGTGTGCCATTCAAAATAGTTAACCATCATATTATCCAGAAGCTTTGTTGCAGCACCCAAAGTAATGGTCAGAAAGGTACCCCCAGCAGCAGAATCCAGTAGATTTCTTGAAGAATAGTTCAATCCTGCATAAAAGGTTTGGATAATCATCCAAGCAGTCAGTCCATGAGTGGGACAATTCTTTACCAAAGATTTCATTATCAGATTGTTTAAATTTCATTATTTCACTTCTCATAGATATAATCTTAGAAGGAGGATAGTATTTTCCAATGAAAGCAACTTTGCATTTAGTCCAAGAATCAATACTATTCCTAGTTAGGGATTGCAACCATTCTTTAGCTTTTCCTCTCAAAGAGAAAGGAAACAATTTAAGCTTAATAATATCCCCATCTATATCCCTATGCTTTTGAATCTCACAAAGTTCAACAAAGTTATTAAGATGAGCAGCATCATCTTCAGTACCAATTCCATAAAATTGTTCTCTCATAACAAGATTGAGTAAAGCAGGTTTAATTTCAAAGAAAGTAGCTTCAGGAATAGGTGGAGCAATAGGTGTGCACATGAAATCATTGTTGTTGGTGTTAGTGAAGTCACACAACTTAGTGTTTTCAAGAGTATTCATTTTTTTGTGTTTTTAATAAAGAAAGCAAACTAGAACAACTAATTTTTTGTGTGTTTTTGATAAAGAAACAAGCAAATAAAGCAAAAATAAACTAAGCAAAACAAAAATAACAAAGTAAAGAGATTGGTTATGAGGGACTCCCCTTGTGAAGATGTCCTTGACTCCCAGGCAACGGTGCCAGAAAAATACTTGCTGGCTCGAGATTGATGTCGAGCTCGTTGGGGAACCCCAAGAGGAAGGTATGATGAGCACAACAGTAAGTTTCCCTCAGTTATGAAACCAAGGTTATCGAACTAGTAGGAGCAAGGAAACACCTCCAAGGTGTTGTTTCCAACTTGGAATCCTGCACAACACAACCACAGAACTTTGCCCCAACTTACAGTGAGGTTGTCAATCTCACCGGTTTTGCTGAAAACAAAGGATTAAACGTATTGTGTGGAAGAAAGTAAAAGATTGCAGAAAGTAAACAGAAAGCAGTAAACAGTTGTAGATTGATAGTAAAAGAAAGGACCGGGGTCCATAGTTCAATAGTGGTGATTCTCCTTAAGATAGATGACATGTTGGGTGAACAAATTACAGCGAGGCAATTGATAAACATCGAGAAAGCATACATGCATATACTAATCATCTTTACTCTTATGAGATTTGATTGAGCATTACAACATTATACATATACCGTAATCCAACTGCATCTATGACTAATAATCCACCTTCAGGTTATCAATCTGAACCCCCTCCAGTATTAAGTTGCAAGAAACAGATAATTGCATTACGCATTGCGTGTAAAGTAACCAATACGATTGTTCTATGAACAAAGGATTGCTGTTTTCTCCCTAGTAGCAACAACACATCTAGTACCTTAGAGATTTCTGTCACTTCCCCAGATTACTAGAGGCATGAACCCACTATCGAGCATAAATACTCCCTCTTGGAGTCGCTAGCATCTACTCGGCCAAGATATCTACTAACAACAGAGAGCATGCAAGATCACAAATAACAAAGACATGATTGAATCAATAATCAATCTGAAATAGCATCTCAATATCCATCGGATCTCCGCAAACACAACATGTATGATTACAAATAGATGATCTTGATCATGAACGGAGCTCACAAGAACTAGACATGATAGCACAAAGGAGAAGAACCAACCATCTAGCTACTACATGGACCCGTAGTCCAAGGATGAACTACTCACGCATCACACCAGAGGCAGGCATGGTGATGAAGAAGGCCTCCAGGGTGAATTCACCCCTCCGGCAGGGTGCCGAGAAGAGCTTCAGATCCCTCCCGATCTAGGGATGGAGATGACGACGGCTATAGACTCTTTCATGGAATTTTGATCGGGTACCTAGGGTTTCTGTATCAGAGGCATCTTATAGGCGAAAGGGGAGGCCGAGAGGGTGCCCTAGGCGGCCACACCACCCCCTAGCGTGGGCCAGGCCTGGCCGCGCGGCTAGGTGGTGTGGGCGGCCCCTGGCCCCTCTCCGTCTCGTATTCTGGCTCTGTGTCCCCCTCGGTGAAATATTAACTTTGGCTTTTGTCCCGTCCAATTCCGAGAATATTCATTTTCTGACTTTCCTGGAACCAAAAACAGCAGAAAACAGACAGCTGGCACTATGGTATCTTGTTAATAGGTTAGTCCAATAAAGTGTATAAAAAGTACTCCAAAGTATGGACAAAACATAAGAAATTAGATATAAACCAGTCATGGAACATCAAAAATTATAGATGCTTAGCAATGTATCAAAGGTCAGTCAAGCAAACAATCCGGCGACTGACAGAGCCAAGGGCAAAAGCGGTCGGTATGGAAGTCAATAGATTCCTCGACGCTAATTTCATACGCGAGATCAAGGAAAGCACCTGGGTCGCAAACCCCATGCTCGTTCCCAAAAAGACACGGATATCATGCAGATGTGCGTAGACTTTACCTCTCTGAACAAGCATTATCCGAAGGACCACTTCCAATTGCCGCGGATCAATCAAATAATCGACTCCACTGCAGGATGTGAGCGTCTCTACTTTCTCGACGCCTACTCAGGCTATCATCAAATTCGAATGAAGGAGGAGGACTAGGAAAAAACAGCGTTCATCACGCCTTTTGGTGTCTTCTGCTACACAACGATGCCCTTCGGGCTGAAAAACGTAGGATCCACCTACCAGCGGTGCATGTAGGCCTGCCTCAAGAGCCAACTTGGTCGCAACATCCAAGTCTTCATCGATGACATCATCATCAAAACCAAGGAGGAAACCTCGTTACTCGATGATCTCTGCGAGACCTTCGATAACCTTTACCGTTACCGGATCAAACTAAATCCAGAAAAATGCGCCTTCGGCATACCATCTGGGCAGCTGCTTAGGTACCTCATCTCCACGAGAGGGATTGAGGTCAACTCGAAGAAAATAAAGGCCATACTGGCCATGTAGAAGCTGAAGAACGTAAAAGGCGTCTAGCAGCTGGCTGGGCGAATCAGCGCTCAGTCGATTCATCAGTCGGATGGGCGAAAAGGCACTGCCTTTCTACCAACTTCTCCGCAAGGCTGAAAAATTCGAGTGGACAAACGAAGCACAAGAAGCATTCGACGACCTCAAGCGTCTACTGTCCACCTTGCCGGTGTTGGTGACACCTCGCGAAAAAGAGCCGCTACTGCTATACATCTCCGACACCAACCAGGTGGTAAGCACTCTGCTCGTGGTGGAACGAGTCGAAGAAAACAAAGTCCACGGGGTACAACGTCTAGTCTACTACCTCAGCGAGGTGCTCACGCCAACCAAACAACGATACCCGCATTATCAGAAGCTGACATACAACATCTTCATGATAGCCAGGCGATTGCGCCACTACTTCCAGGAGCACCCAATCATAGTGGTTAACAACGCGCCACTTGGGCACATCCTCAACAATCCCGACGCCATTGGACGAGTTGCGCTTTGGGGTATAGAGCTGTCTCCACGAGACATGACATACGAGAAGCGTGACACGATCAAGTCGCAAGTTCTCCGGGACTTCCTCGTGCACTGGACGAAAAACCAGCTCCCCTACAAGTTAGATATGTCCTACCTATGGACAATGCACTTTGATGGGTCCAAGCGCAAGGAAGGAGCTAGCGCGGGTGTCATCCTGACATCACCACAAGGTGACAAGATGAGGTATGTTCTATGAATGCACTTCACCGCCTCCAAGAACGAAGCTGAATACAAAGCCTTGCTCCATGGGATGCGGATGGCGAAAGCCTGCGGTGCCAAGTGACTCGTCATCTTCGGCGACTCTAAACTAGTGGTCAACCAAACAATGAACGAGTGCGATGCTCTGAGCGATAACATGATCGCCTACCGCGACATCTACGACACACTCGAGGGAGACTTTGACGGCTACGATCTGCGGCACGTCGGCCGCGAGAGCAACAAGGAGGCAGACACACTCACCAACATCGGCTCCACCTGTGCCCAAGTGCCACCCGGAGTATTTCTCGAGCGCATCTACGAGCGCTCCATCAAACCAAAGGCGCCAGAGCATAAAAACAGCGCGTCAAAGGACTCAGGGGCTACTCCACCCAACGAGCCAACGACACTCAATGACACGGGGCCAGATATAGGACTCGAAGGCCCCATGGAGATCATGATGATCGAGCCATCCTAGACGCAACCATATGTCACATACTTGCTTAGCAAAAGGTTGCCAAATGACCCGACTAATGCGCGTCATATAGCGCGGCGATCTAAGACATTCGCCCTCATCAATGGCAAACTGTACATGCGCAACATCACAGAAGTCCTTCAGCGGTGCATCTCCAACGGAGACGGAAGAGCAATCCTCCTAGACATACACGGAGGTACTTGCGGCCACCACGCCGGTAGTCGCGCCCTCGTCGCCAAATCTCTACGAGCTAGATTTCTATTGGCCAATGGCCATGCGCGACGCTAAGGATATCGTCCAGCGTTGCAACACCTACCAGCGATTCATGGACAAGCCACATGCACCTGGCGCAGAACTCAGGCCAATACCCGTGGCTTGGCCCTTCACACAATGGGGACTCGACATGGTCAGCAAGCTCTAGCGATCCTCACGAGGAGGATACGTCTACCTCTTAGTTGTAGTCGACAAATTCACCAAGTGGATTGAGGCCATGCCGATGACAAACCAATCAGGAGCCAACGCCGTCAAGTTCTTCGAGTCCATCGTCTTCCGCTTCGGGGTGCCACATAGCATCATCACGGACAATGGGACGAACTTCACCTCCAAGGAGTTCTAGGATTTCTGCGAAAACCTGGGAATCAACATTAGTTACGCCTTGGTAGCACATCCCCAGGCCAACGGTCAAGTTGAAAAGGCCAACGGCCTCGTCTGCGGCGGGATCAAGAAAAGGCTTCTCCGGCCACTAGAAAAAGCTGCCGGGTGCTGGCCTGACAAGCTGCAATCAGTACTATGGAGCATGCGCACAACTCCAAACAGCGCTATAGGCTATACTCCATTCTTCATGGTACATGGTGCCGAGGCGGTACTACCCGTAGAGGTGCGTTACAAGGCCCCACGGGTAGTAGCATACAACGAGGCAGAATCAACCCTCGCACTCGAAGACTCCGTCGACCTTCTCGATGAGGCACGTGAGATTGCAGCGGAGAGATCCACGATCTACCAGCATAACCTCCGCAACTACCACAACAGAAGGTTACGCCCCAGATCCTTCGTCGAAGGAGATCTGGTCCTGCGACTGAAGCAACAAGGGCACCTCAAGTTCGAGTCCCCTTGGGAAGGACCTTATGTGATTATAGAAGTAATCCCAGGTGGCGTCTATCGCCTTAAAGACTTCAAGAGCGGAGTCGCATACTCCAATCCCTGGAATGTCACGCGGCTATGTCGTTTCTACCCTTAGATGTTTTTTACTTTACAAATAAGGCTATTCAGCTGGGCTACTTAGCCACACATTGTACCTCGTGATATTCTGCGAATAAATAAAGCTAAGTGGCCCAAACCCTGTGTTTTTCTGTTTTTCTTTGCAATTATTTTACTTGGGGGTTGCGCCACCCTTTACACCTTGTACCATGAACAATACAATATCCTGAGTAGCTGACGCACTACCAATCGAACCCTTGATAACACCAACCCAGCTGTAACACACCTGACAGGTTGGCAAGGTGCTGAGATGAACATATGTCAGGCTAATGAAAAGTAACTGTATAGCTCAATACACTCGAAAAATATACAAGCTAGCAAGCTCTTTATAAATTAACGGGTATCAAACACACCCGACGCAATCGTATGAATTTTACAACACTTATACATCTATGTGCAGGATATAAACTACACTAATGCTGCAAAAGGAGAACATTCGTTTGCTCTTCAAAGAAATCGACGATATCTTTGGCTGGCCGATCAACCGCCTAGTAGTGTGTCACCATGTTCCAGGTCATCCCTTCTGGCGGCGGCGGCGGTCCAGCGGCAACAGCCGCGACATCCACATCTGGACGATGCAATCGAACAAGCGCCAACATAGCCTTGGCACCCACGACCAATTGCTGGCGCACGCACTCGCGGACTGCGCTGATATCTTGAAACTTTGCCAACAAATCCAGTAGGCTTGATGACACCGCGTCCAGGGGAAACATCGCCTGGAAGATATGCCTAAGGCACGATTGCGCCTTCTTCAAATACTGAAGCACCCACGAGGCATGATCCTGCAGCGTCGCCAATGCGACTGCGCGGTCATGGTCCACCCAGAATTAACCGCTAGCTTGCAGCTGCTCTTGGGTTAGACTATGCAGGCATATGGCAACTCGATCCCTCTTATCCCGCAGATGACGAGCGCTAAGAACTACAAGAAGCAAGAGAAGAGCATAAGACAGAGCATCGCCGCGAATGGCCAAAGGAAAGGATAAGAAGATAGAGAGCTAAGACTTAAATTGCTCGTTCAGCTGTGCAACTTGGTCCAGGAGATACTTCTCGCGTGCGATGGCCTTCTCAGCATTCAACTTCCATAGATCTGCATTACCGCTGATCAGAGGAAATTCTCGCTCCAACTGCTTCACGTGATCGCGCAGTCGCGCAAGCAGCGATAGCTCCTCCACTTTTGAACGTGGTTGCGCCAAAGTTTCATTAGTGGGAGGAGAGTCAGGAGGACCACTCGAAGGACCCTATTACAACCAAACAAGAGGCGAATAAGACCAACTATACATTAACAAGGAGTGCATTCAAGTTCAACCAAGTATCAAAAGGGGTACCCCCACAAAATAAGGTTCATCAAAAGGAAAGCTAAGATATTACAGGAGGTAGCTAAGGAATGGGGCTTCCTCGAATCTATGGCAGTCTCCGACACCACAGACTTCCCAGTTGTAGCCCCAGATGCCGCAGCCTTCGCACTCTTCAATCGCCACAGTTCAGCCGAATAAGCAGCGACTGTATCAATGAGCCGACGCCCATACTTACTGCAACTAGTGGCGAAAGGCTGAAAGACTACCTGCTGACCATCCGCAGAGACCGACATCACCGAAGAAATCTTTCTGGGGTCCAGCTCCACACCATGGGCCTGCGCCTATGCGAGTGCCATGGTCATGCCAACTGACCTCTGCGAATTCTTGAAGTCCATCGGGATGCCCTCTGCGAAGGACTCCACCAAGCCATCAAAATTCTCGATCATTTGGGCCTTGGGAAGCATCTCCTCACGAAGAAGACCCATCATGCTCTTGGCCTTCTCCAGTGTATCCTTCACAGAGACGCTACGGTCTTTGACTACAGTCACAACACCGGCCAAGGCGTTCGCACGAGTCAAAGCTTGGGCATCAAAGTCTACACCGGTGGCATATGCAAGAATACACATATGAGCACAATAATATGAAGCAAAAGTACATGAAGAATACAAGCAAGTCAGTGTCATACCTGAGAGCGCTTTCGCGACTGAGAAGAGCTGTTTTATGAATGCTTTTTCTCTGTCAATAGTGGAGGCACGCAAATCTTCCTCGCGCTTCTGCGACTCCTTAAGAGCCTCGACTGCCTCGTCACGCTTTTTCTCCGTCGCGGCAAGTCCGTTCTCGAGGGTAGCAACACAACGAAGAAGCTCACTATGCCCACCTGCAAAGGATATAAACATGGCAATATCACTCGACAATCTCTACACAATAAAACAGGGAGAAAAGTTTAAAACTAACCTTCGAAGGCACGATGGCAGTTATCTAGCGAGGCATGTTGTCGACCCAAGGAAATGATCTTCTCGGCGAGGCGAGTGGAATCCTTCATGATAGGCTACAAGATAAGAGAAGCAGTGTGAGCGTTAACGCAAAATTTGAGTGCCAACGGCATGAAGAAAACTCACGTGCTCCTCCAGGGACTCCGAAGATTCTTCTAGAATCGACGTCTGGGCAACAACTTGATGCTCCCCAGCATGGGGGGGGGAGCTCGAGGAATTGGCACCAGAAGAGAAGAAGACAACACCGCCACCTCCTTGTTCTTGGAGTCTGTGAATCCGGACTCCTTAACAAATTGGCAGTCGTCGGAGGACGACGACACCGTTTGACTACAAAGTACCCATCACCACTTCAGAAGGGGAAAATCTTCGAGAAAGTAAAGACAAACTCGCAAAAATAAAGACTTACCCGTCAAAATTCTTGAAGTCAAAGGAATCACCAGACGACTCCTTCGGCAACCTCGGCTTCTTTCACGCGGGAGGAGCCATGACACACACAGGAACGGCAGGGATTGGCTCCTCCACGGCAGTAGGAGGATCTTCCAGCGTCGACAGTGAGGAAGCATCCGAACCCTTGCTACGAGAACGCTTGCGAGTCCCGTGATCATTGGACTCGAGGGCTTCCTGCTCTTCCCCAATAGCGACGGTGGATCCTGACTCGTCCTCTTCCTTCGCTTCATGTGGTATAATTCCTTCAGGATGAGGAGACAAATTGGCGTCCACCTTCCAGTCCTACAATTAGAAGAAGCATCAGTATATAGAGCACCTATCAGGCAATCGAAAAACCAAGAAAATGTAAAAGAGAAATCCACCTCAGGTGGAGGATTAATGGCACATAATGGAGGCACGACTGAGTCACCCGGGAGATCCTCCTTGGTGGTGTACTTGGTCACCAGCCGCAGCCTCATGTCCACTTCACCAGAAGAAATGCCCTCCACAGAGATGTGAGTGACATCACTAGTACCAATCCAGCGGTACATCGGATGCACCCTAGCCTACAGAGGCTGTACGCAGTGGCGCATCCAAGTTCGAATGAGTTCATCACCACCTTCTTCCTTGCCTATGCGGCGTTCGAGGTCGTAGACACGCTGATACAACATCTCTATTTCCTCGACTTCGCCGGGCATCACAATGTTCTTCCAGGATCGCCTCCTCTTGCAGACCGCCACCGGATCAAAGGGCGCGAGTCCGTAGTGCTCTCCGTCGGCCTTCTGGTCGCGGATGTAGAACCACTTATCCCTTCACTCTTGGACAAGCGCGGCGAGCTTGATGGCAAACTAAGTGACATTGGAGTTGACGTGGATCCCTCAGCTTCCTACATCATAGACTACTGAACCCGACCCCGACTGACGTTTGAGCTTAAAGAGTTTTTTGAATAGGCCAAAGTGTGGCTTGATTCCGAGCCAGCACTCGCAAACAGTGATGAAGCAGGCGATGTGGAGGATAGAGTTTGGTGATAGCTAGTGCAGTTGGAGCCTATAGAAGCAAAGAAGACCCCTAACAAACAGATGAAGGGAAAGAGAAAGCCCACGAATGACGAACGCAAGGAACATCACTCGAAAACCTGCAGGAGGACTGGGGATTACCTCATCGCCGGGAATGCGAGAGTCATCCTCCGTAGCAGAGAGTGCGCCATCCTGGCCCTGGGTGAACAACTCGGATGGATTGGTAGTGGATGAGTGCCCTGACCCATTGGTGACGCGAGTACCCGCGCCCTTCTTCTTCTTCCCCGCTGTAGCGGCAACACTGGTGCACGCGGTGGCGGCGCCCTTCTTCTTGGACACTACAATGGTAGCCACCGATCCAGCGGCGGAGCCTCCCTTCTTCTTGACCATCTTGCGCTGGCGGTGTGAGTGCAGGAAGTAGCTGGGGAAGGTGGGGAGTTGGTCCAGTGCCACGGAGGAGATGTGCGCAATGGAACAACAAGAGCAGCAATGGCGGAGGTGCGCAAGCGAGAAGAAGATGTGGTGAAATTACCGCACGGTGAACCCCTACTTAACCTCATAGCACATGCCATCCAATGGCCAGGATAAAACCAACCCGACGCGTGGCACACATCGACGTCGACGCGTGGCAAGTTAACCCACGAATCGTCGCCCCACTCCGCTCATTACGCGCGAGAATCGAGGAGATACAGTTAAACTAGAAGATTACGCACGCCTGGTCAAATCCAAGTCAGAAAGTAGGACCCACTACTCGTCACGTCCCGTCAAAGCCTCTCACGCGGGTAACTGAGGTCATCTCATCATCAGCACTGACATCATTAACTCCAGCAGGAGCACCTTTTTGATTGCTTTAGTCCTTATTCGAGTCTTCGACTCGACCAAGCACTCGAGGGCTACTCCTAATAAAAGCGCTGGCCACGCACTCGAGGAATTTTTCTAAGACATTCAAGCATTATGACAACATGTTTTCTTTTCAAAAACCCTTCACTCGAATCAATGATTCAACTATGGACTTCGGGTTACTCCCATAGGGAGCGCTGAAAGCACATTCGACTGAAACAAGCAAAAGACGACAGTAGTCGCAAAGTACTTATAGTCCCCACTCGAGTCTACGACTCGAATAGGCACTCGGGGGCTACTCCCATAGGGAGTGCTGGTCGCGCACCCTATGATTTTTCTTACACATAAATGTGTGTTAACTACGGCCACACTCGAAAGCTTCAGCGACTCCGCCTCATATTTTCCCTGCAAAGAGACTACGTCTCCTAGGTCAACCGAATCATCTTCGTGATGATAAAATTCGGATGCCGCGTTTACAACGTGAAGATAAGACCTAAATAAGGCCTGGCAACGCATCTACTGTGCTCTACCAGAAACAATCCGTGCCTGCAGGTACGATGAAATATGCCTTGACGGACGCGTCAAGTGCTCACACTTACACACTGGGATTCGACTCTATAAGACCTTCGCGGCCTGAGTCGAACTACGCCAGCACTTCTCCGAATTCAAGTCCGGGGACTCGAGTTTGAGTAGATTGCGTTGTTTTACCCTAAGGCAGTTAACCAATCCCAATACATCGGATGAATCAGGCATGTATATCAAACAATCCCTATGATATAAATCAAGATCACTCGACAATACGCTCAGCTATGCACTCGAAAGACTTCATAAGTCTCCGCTCGAATCTGCGATTCAACCGGACACTCGGGGGCTACTGATGTGGGCATACCTTATAGGTACTCGAGCTTTGCATATACGGTCTAGGTCTAGCAGAAGCCCACGGTGTTACCAGGGCCCAATCCAGGATTTGGGTGACCCACGAAAACTCCGACTGCTTGTGGCACAAGGCAAGATCAAAGATAGAAATTTTAAAGGGACAAACCCTAATCTGTAACCGACTTGACCTGCTACCTGAGACCTATCCTATCTATATAAAGTCTAGGAGGGGGCAGCGAGGAGGCCGATCACAACCCTAGTTTCCACACCATCGCCAGATTGCATCTGCGCACCCCCTATAACTTTCGACTCCCTCAATAATTCCAAGAGCAGACAAGCAATAGTAGGGTCATGTACAAGGCCTGAACTTGGATAAACCTTGCGTCCATGTGTGCTTGTTTGCTAGCCGATTGATGCCTCCAGCGCTCCCTCCTTCTCCAAAAACCAAGTCCATAATAATGGACATTGATGAGTTTAACCCTCGCCAGCAGTCTTTCCTCGATGATTTTCCATTCAACATTTGTAAGCCTCTGATAGTGAATCAGAATACCCAAATAGCTAATCAGAAATACGCCCTGACTATGGCCAAAAAGATCAGCTGCTTCCTGGGCCTCACCAAAACAGGACAATTCGCTTTTATGGAAGTTAATTTTTAACCTCGAAAGTTGCTCAAAATCTAAAAGTATCAGTTTCATATGTTTTACCTTTTCAAGATCATGTTACATAAATAAAATTGTATCGTCAGCATATTGAAGGATAGATAAGGCTCCATACACTAGATGGGGAATCACACCTTCAATTTGGCCATCAGATTTTGCACACTCAATCATAATACATAACATACCAGCCACTATATTAAATAGCATTGATGATAAGGGATATCCCTGCTTTATCCCCTTTTTTATCTAAAATTATTTGCCAACATCATCAGTAACTTTGATGGCAACACTACCCCCTGACACAAAGCTATTAATTAAATCACACTACTCAGCTGAAAACCCTTCATTCTTAGAGTCTGTTGAAGGAAAGACCATTTGACTTTGTCATAGGCTTTCTCGAAGTCAACTTTTAGGATGACCCCATTTAGCTTCTTTCTATGTAGTTCATGCACTGTTTCATGTAAGGTAACCACATCATTAAGTATGTTGCGACCTTGCATGAAAGCAGTTTGGGAGGGTAAACTACATGATCAACCACTGAATTTAACCTGATAGTAGCCACTTTGGTGAAAATCTTGAAACTAACATTAAGAAAACAGATCATCCTATATTGTTGGATTCGTTCTGCTTCATTAATCTTAGGTAATAAAATGAATTCACCAGTCGAAACAGATCTAGTTGTCCAACGTGTAAAGCACTAAACATATCAAGAAGATCTGTTTTGACCACATCCCAAAATGTTTGATAAAACTTAGCTGGGAATCCATCAGGACCAGGCGCTTTGTTGTGTTTCATCTAGAAAATAGCCTTCTTGATTTCCTACTTAGTATAGGGAGCAGTCAATAAATTATTCTCCTCAATAGAAACCTGGGGTACATCGTCTGTTTGGAATTCATCCAAAGAGAAGTTACCTTCTTCTAGTTCCCCGAACAAACCCTTATAGTAATTTGTAATACAAGACTTCAACTGGTCATGCTCCTCAATTGTTCCTTCATCTTGTACTAAGGATTAAATAAGTTTCTTCATGTGTCTAATATTAGCAACACTATGGAAGTATCTTGTATGAATCCCCATGCAAAATAAACTGAGCTTTAGAACGTTGATACCATTTGAGTTCATCCTTGCGCAAAAGTCGAGCTAACTCTACATTTGATTGGCTCTTAAGCTCAATCTCCTGTGTCATCAACAAACGAGTTTCTGCTAACGCTTCAAATTCATCAATAGAGGACACAAGACATTTATTCTCTTTTTAAAGAATATTGGTAGTATGTCGTGTCCAACCCCCAAGGTGATGTGTGATAGTGGAACATCATTGACCACCACTATCGGGTGCTCCATGGAGTAGTGGCGCAGTTGACGTGCTGTCATGAATACGCCATACACCAGCTTCTAATAGTGCAGGTACCTCTGCTTGGTGGGCATGAGCACCTCGCCAAGTTATTACACGGGTCGCTGTACCCCGTGCATATTTCCTTCCTCCGCCCTTTCGATGACAAGTGCGGTGTTGACCACCTAGTGTGTGGCGGATATGTACAACAACATAGGGTCCTTTTCTTGGGGAGTGACCAGGACCAACGAGGTTGATAGCAGACGCTTGAGTTCGTCCAAGGATTCTTATGCATCATCAATCCACTCGAACTTGTCTGTCTTGCGGAGGAGTTGGTAGAAGGGGAGGGCCTTTTCGCTGATCCGACTTATGAACCTACCGAGGGCCACAATTCTCCCAGCCAGTTGTTGAACGCCCTTGATGTTATTCGGGCTTCTCCATGGCTAGTATGGCTTTAATTTTATTTAGGTTCGCCTCGATTCCCCTTGCAGAGATAAGGTACCCAAGAAGTTGCCCGGATGGTACACTGAAGGCGCACTTTTCTGGGTTCATTTTGATTCTGTAGCGATCGAGGTTGTCAAAGGTATCGCGGAGATCATCAATGAGTGTTGTGATCTCTTTTTTCTTGACCACTATGTCATCGACATAGACTTGAATATTGCAGCTCATTTGGCTCTTTAGGTAGGACATTATGTTGTAGCAGTATATGTCGAATGGCGTGATGAAGGCCATCTTCTCTTGGTCCTCCATCTTCATCCGAATCTTATTATATCCTGAGTAGGCATCAAGGAAGGAGAGACGTTCGCACCTAGCGGTTGAATCGATGATTTGATCGATCCGCGACAGTGGGAAGTGGTCCTTCAGGCAGTGCTTGTTGAGGGATGTGAAGTCCACACACATCAGTAGTATATCCGTGTCCTTCTTTGGCACCAGCACAGGGTTAGCTACCTAGGTGCTTTCCTTGGTCTCACGGATATAATCATCATCAAGGAGTCTGTTGACTTCCACGCCTACAACTTTGGCCTTCTCTTTTGACAGCCGCCGCAGTGACTACTTGATTGGTCATGCATCGGCGTACACGTTGAGTGCATGCTCAGCGAATTCCCTGGGAACTCCTAGCATGTCCGCAGGACACCGGGCGAAGATTTCCCAGCTCTCACGGAGGAATTTGACGAGCGTGAGTTCCTATGCGGGACTCAGGTTGTTCGCGATGAGGGCTGTCTTGGTGGTGTCTGTCGGGTGGACCTAGATCTCCTTGGTGTTGACTGTGGAGTCGAAGGATTGCTCTGGTGAGTTTTTCCTGCTCAAAGGAGGAAGACTGTTGTCCGTCGACTTCTTGAGCCTTGCCAGCTCCTCTTGCATGCTGAAAGTTTGGGAGATTATGTTGAACTCCCTATCACAGTTATTGGATCGGATGAAGCTTCCTTGGATAGTGATGACATCATTCAGGATTGGCATATTCAGCATGAGGTATGCGTAGTGTGGTACCGCCAGGAATCTTGCGAATGCCACGCGGTCGAGTATGGAATGGTATTGAGATGGCCAGTCCACCACCTCGAATTCGAGGTAGTCGCGTCTGAATTTCTTGGGAGTGCCGAAGATAACGTCAAGGTGGATTTTGCCTAGGGGGTAGATCCCCTTGCCTAGCACGATGTCATGGAAGGTGGTATCGGATGTCTCTAGGCTAGAGAGTGGGATTCGCATGGCACACAAGGTGCTAGGTAATATGTGGTTGATACCACTGCCTCCATCCATGAAGACTCTGCTCATCTCATACCCACCGATCTGAGCCTCAAGAACCACGACCGCGTAACCTGGGCACGGTATTTGACATGGGTGATCGGATCTGTAGAAGGTGATGCAGGATTCTGATCTGCTGAGGTACTCATGGATTGCGGGTGGTGATGATATCACCATGCCGACTTATCGAATCCTTGTCTTCTGGGTCCTATTGGAAGGACGCCCTTTCTGGATCATCATGCTCCCACGTGGTGGGGGATACAGTTCACCTCTGTTGTGTTGTACCACCGGAGCTGGTGGTGGTAGTGGTGTGTTGGATGGAAGAGGTGGTGGTGGTGGTCCATATGCTATAGGTCCTGTGGCTTCCTCATATCCTTGGCTTGTTGCTTCGCGCTGGAGTTGCGCGTAAGCATCTTGGAGTTTCTGGAACTCGCGACAATCCTTGAGGAGATGGCTCGACTTCTTTTTGTTGTCATGCTTGTTGATGTAGTAATGGATGTTGCAGGGGCCTAACAGTCACACCATTGCGGTTGAAGTGCCATCAGTGGTGCGGTGCTGCCACACTTGGGTCATCTTTCCACTATCGCGGTAGCTGCCACTTCGGTACCCGCTTTTGTGGTTGCCGTCACACACTTGTCGGTGTAGCCAGCTGCTACCATGTCGACTTCATCGCGGTCCTCATAACTGCACCATCCTGCGTTTTCATCGGCGGTCACGCCTGTGGCCTTGGTCGTCCTCATCATCCGAGTGTGTTCGGCTATTGTGGATGGCGTCTTCATCGTCCGCCCATCAATTCGCTATGTCCATCAGGTGGTCGATGGTCTTGGGCTTGGTGTGGTCTAGCTCCTCCTTGAGGTCTCGACGGTGTATGCCGACTTTAAATGTGTCTATTTCTCGCTCCTCGGAAATATCTTCTGCGGATTTCTTGATGATGGACCACCGCTAGATGTACGAGCAAAGGGATTCACTAGACCTCTAGCAGCAGGATCAGAGCTCTTTGATTGAGGTCGATCGCTTGTAGGTGACTTTGAAGTTTCGGACAAAACTGCACACCAGCTCCTCCCAGCTGCAGATTGAGTCGGAGGGGAGGCTATTTAGCTAGGCCCGTGAAGCGCCTTGTAGTTGCAGTTGTAGACATTGGATGGTTGTGTCTTTGGTTTTGCCGTGGCATTTCACGGACTGTACGTGATCATCCAGCCAGATCTTCGGCTCCTAGAAGCTATCGAATTTTGGGTTGTCTGAGGGCAGCTTGAACCCCTTGGGTATCCGAGTTTGCCATATGACATGGATGAAGTATCTGGCGTCGCAGAGTTCCATGTCCGAGTTTTCGGACTCGTAGGAGTAGGCGTGTTTGGCGCGTAGCTTGTCACCTTGTGCTGCGTGATCTCGTCATGAGCGTCGTAGGCTTGGTCTCTCCGCCACGGGCTGCAATGTCGCCGTTGTTGGTAATCCTCATCGTATGACGTCGAGCGATTTCTTACGGGTTTCGCGGACGCCTTTTTTAGCGTTGTCTTCAGGACCGGGGCTAGTTCTCTCTAGAGTTTGGCCTCTACCAGTCCAAGTCTAGCGAGGGAGGATCTGTGGATGGCAGTGTGTGGATCCCTCACCTGCTGGGGGTTGGACAGTAGATAGGTGGTGGCCGCCATGACGGCGGCTTGCGGGGTCTTAGCCGCTAGATTGCCATGTGCATCTATAGACATGAACGAGAAGTCCAGTTGTTTGGTGGCTTCTCACGTGGACTCCTCGTCCATCAGGTTTGTTCAGGAGCATCTTTTGGATGCCCCAACATGGTGGTTCCCCTTCGAGGAGGACTCGCCAAACAAAGAGAGTTTCACCCGTCAGGAACTCGATTCGTCGGCGAGTCATCGTCGTTCTTCAAGTTGGACCTGGAGCACCCGTTGGCGGCGGAACTCCTTATTCAGGTACCAATGGTATGCCATCAGTACCTCTTGCGATGAGCCAGGGGCATAGGCGTGCCCCCTACAGGGCCTACCAGACCATTTCATACTCAGCGTCGTTGAGGTGGATCTGCGGCCTATCGTCATCGTCGTCGTCATTATTCCGCTCACCTCTAGCTCGGAGACCTGCTTTGTGGTGTCAAGAAGTGCGTGTTATTCAGTACTCTCCATGGTAGTGCTTGGGTCTCCGCTGGAAGATATCTCAGTGGGTGGTGCTCATTGACAATTTGGTGTCCCCAAGATGTGCGACATCGATGAGGTGAATTTTTTGGATGTATGATGATGTTGGTGGCACCTCCTGGCTGCGAGAATCCTGTTCTACCACACAAGGCTTTGTCGGCATTCTCCAACGTGTTCTTGCGCTCTCTAGAGGCATTCACCGCAAAACACATCACATGCCAACTCACATGTCGGGTTCGGGTTTGGCACCCCCATACCCGTACCCGACTCCCCCCGCCCCTGCGACCCGCCCCATTAACCACCGCCGGGTCTAGAAACCCACCGAACCTGTGACACGGTTAGGTTTGGGGGACCCGACGGGTACCCGCGAAGGCTCTGGTCCGTCGATTCTAGCACATGGAGGGGCCGATTCGCCACTGTGTCGCCTTTCCACGCGGCTCTGGTTCGTTGATTCTGGCACATGGAGGAGCCGATTCGCCACCGTGTCGCCTTTCCATGCGGCTTTGGTCCGTCTATTTGCCACTACGCTGTGTTGTCGCGCTGTTTTGGTTAGCCAACACCACATTCTTGCGGCAGGAAGAAGAAGTTAGGGGTGAGTTGGCAGCGAGTGGCCGGATGGAGGCGGGCGAACGTGCTGGCGGTGAGCGAACGTGGTGTAGGATCGCAACTCGCAAGAGGCAGCAGCGCTGGGGCCTACGCTGCCGGGATCTGGCGGCGGTGCACCGCTCCTCGACCGCAAGCGACGGTGGTGCAAGAGGGAGCGTTGCAGCGTCGTGGCTCGCGGGGACAAGAGAGGCGACGGTGGCGGGCCGGCGGTGGTGTAGGAGAAAGCGGAGACTGGGAGAGACATGTAGAGAGCAGCAACAGGATCATGGGAAGAAAGGCCTGCCATCTGCGTGGATCGTGGAGAGTAGGGTGGGATCGTGGTGGGAAGGCGTCTGGGCCATAGGGATGGGGTACGCTCTTAGGATTTGTTGCCTGTAGACAATACCATGTGGGCTAGTTATCACGTTTTAGCGGGTTGACCCGTCCCCGCTAGACTAGACGGGTTTAACTTTCACCACTAAGTAGCTTCGTGTGTTTTTTTTACAAAGTCTCCTATTTAATGTAGGCACCCGTCGAGTTAGTGGGTAAACATTGTCGGCCGGAGCTCGCACTGCATACCAACTCGCCACCTCCCCACGTTAAGCTAGTACTTGTTGTTGCACCAGGAGCTGTTACGCCAGGCGCAGTAGCATGGATATTTTGTACCACTGCATACCAAGGACTTAAATGTTGTTTATTTTTTGCTCGGGATGTTTGTTTAATCTGCGGGACTTGCTGGTCCCACCTGTAATCACGTTTAACTTAATGCAGGGAAGTTTGGCCAAAAAAAAGAGAAGACTATGGAGTACACGTAAACCAGATCCAGCACATCCAGAAGAACATGTGGCGCGCGCACGGGTGTTCGCTTCCCACGAGGTCGCCACCTGTGGCGCATGCGAACTGCTGCCCATTTCGACACAACCACCGGCCAAGCGGCGGTGCGCCATTTTTTGGATCCCCCGTCCTCTCGACCTCATCGGCATCAGCGGTCGCCCACCCTCACTGCCTCATCTCGCCGTCACTCCGAATGCCAGTTGCAGTACTCGTTTGAAATCAACCTGAAACATCTTCTCTCCGAATCCTCGACAGCGACATGAATTCATAGTTTTTTTTAATCTCCAATTGAAAAAGAGGCGTGCAGCTTTCTTCCTCTGTTATCTGTCGTAGAAAAGCACTTCGTTTTCAGTGAATCCCGCACATCTATTCTTCTCCCCATCGGTCGGCGTCGAGATGGCCACCGGGCGCGACGCCCGTGGTGGTGATGGTGGTGGTGTTGATGGGGATAAGGGGAGGAGGAAGAAGGTGGAGGAGCTGTTGCAGGAAGCCATCCATGGCCTCTTGGAGGAGAATAGGGTTAAACAGCAGCCGGACAGGGAAGGAAATGGATCCATGGTCCCGCGGGATCAAGAGGAAGATCGCCTCCTCTCCTCGTTGTTGTCCAAGGTATGCATATATATATGTCTGCTTTTACTTGTACTACATCTGAATTGTTTCAGGTTACAGATGCACCTGATGGTCCCGGAATTATTTCTGATTGCATATTCAATTCTGCATTGATCTGCATCTGTTTCACATCATCCTTTCTCGATACAAATCCTGCTTCGTTCCCTTCCATTTCATCCTCCTTTTGATTGCACATTGCTGTTTTCTTTTGACAGTTGAACGCACTGGAGAAAGATGTTGATCTGGACAGTGCTGGTGAACTGAACTCTTCCCATCAGGATTTGGAAAGCAGAGAGGAGGTGGGGCTAGGCGATATAGCGAAAGACCTGAACAAGATCAAGAGGCAGAACATGATCACCCACATCCTACTCGGCACGGTCATCGTCATGACTGCCGTGTGGCAATTCAACGAGGTGTCGTTCCTCCTCGCGGTGCAGAAGAAACTGAGCAATCCTTTCAAGTACCTGGGGGATATAATCAAGGGTAGCCTGAAGAGAGAGAGGAAGCAGATGATTGAGGCGTCACCTCTGCCCCCAGTAGGCGTCCCGGATGTTAATCGAACAGATTTGCCGATGCTAGCCATCGGCAACAGTGATGGCTCCTAGATCCGTGGGGGTGATGAAGACTCGTGGGATGATAAAGAATGACTCGTGCAATACAAATGCCATATGTTTTCCCCTCCCATGTTATTGATCAAGATTTGTAAGGCATCTCTTGGTATCAAGTGGAAGGAAATGCAATTTTGCAAGTAGGTTCGTTAGACTTGTTCTAGTACTTTACTATCTGTACTACATCCATTTCATATTAACTGTTGCGAACTTGTCTAGATTCACATTTATCTATAGATTAGAACGCGTATAGATACATGATCTAGACAAATCTGCTAAAGTTGATATGAAATGGAGGGAGTAGAACAAAAGCTTCCATTGGTTCTTAATGAATCATGTTTTGTCGACAAAGCAACTTTTAATGTCCCTATCAGTCTTTTATGTATGCTCTGAAAAGCAGAATTTGTTATTTTACTGAACTGGTACTGTTACCAGAACGCGTTTTTGATGTTGCCTTGTTAAATTGATATAGTGCATCGTCGGTCGTAAGCATAAACAGTTGTGTAAGGTCAAAGAGCTCGGAACCTGAAAACGCAGGACACGATGTAGGTACGCACGTTGTTTACCACCAGTTTTGATCAATAAAATATGCAGTATATGTCTAAAAAATATACCATTGTAAACTACTTTTAAAGATGAATCCAATGCTATAATTTTTTATGATATATTATGTCAAATTTGTTAACCAAAATTAATGGTCAAAGTTATTCTTAAACTACGTGTGTGCCTAATAAACTGAACAGTACTACACATCAAGCTATTTTCTGGCTTCGTTGCTGGAAGGTAAGGTAAAAGGTACTCACATCCTCCGGTGTGAGTGCTCGAAGTTATTTCCTTTAGATTCTGTAATTTTGTCTTTTTGTTTCTTGTTTTCATTATTTAGGCTTAATGGAAAACAACAAGGAAATTAGAGAGCTTTATAGTATTTATTTTGAGTTAGGACATGAAGTGTGTAAAGAGAAAATTAAAAAATCTATGAAACTTTATTTGCATGCTAATAGCAATGTTATTAGTATAAATTCTTTGAACACTATTATTGCTAATGCTATGGAAAAATATAAGCTTGGGGAAGCTGGTTTTGATGAGCATGATATTTTTAGTCCCCCAAGCACTGAGGAGAAAATTTAGTTTGATGATACTATGTCCCCAATATATGATGATTAAAATCATGAATATGATATTTTTAGTCCACCTACTATTAAGGAGGAAATTAATTATGACTACAATATGTCTCCTATATTTGATGATTATGGTGATGAGAATAATAATGATAGCTATTTTGTTGAATTTGCTCCCACTACAATTAATAAGAATGACTATGTTTATGTGGGGGTATAAATTCTTTTATGCATGTGGCTCATGATAAGAATGTTTCATGTGATTGTTAATTTTATTCATGATGCTACTAAAAGTACAAGCGTCAAAGCTTGGGGATGCCCAAGGCATCCCCTTCTTTATCAATAAAATTTTCAGGTTTCTTCTAAACACTTTATTTTTATTATTTCATACACAGTTGTGTTGTTCTTAGAGCGTCTTCTTTTTTGTTTTTGTTTTGATTTTTGTTTGCTTGGTTTGTTAAGTTTTCTGAATAAATTGGTTGGACCATAGTTTGGTTTGGATTGAAAAAGAGTAGGAAAGTCCATGCTTAAGTGATAAAGAGAGCTTGTTTTTGACTGTGACATATGCTTTGTCATGCCATGCTTGATATTGATTGACTTTATGCTTAGTATTCCTTGCTGTAGCATGACTTGTTATAAACAATTGAGATTGCTTAATGTGCCTTTGAAAAATCATGCGTTATTTTAGTATATTAAAGCATAGTACTGTGGTATTCTCCTTTGATGCTTTATTTGGGTTGACTTGGCACATGCTCACACCATGTTATGACTATCCCAAGTCATCATAGTCTTTATGATCCTTTAGTTTTCAACTTGTAGTATCACTTTATGCTTTGATCAATGATGTTTTGTCGCTCTGCATGATTATGGCCATTACTACTCTCTTAGTTGGTCGCTTCTAGTCTTTTGCTAGCCTACATAACCAAGTATGAGTTCCACTCATGCGTCCATCTCCTAAAACCAAGTTATTTCAAAGAGTCCACCATACCTACCTATTAGCATTTGCTATTTCAAGTATATTCATGTTTTTATCTACCTTCCAAATTAAACTTGTTATGAGAAAACTAGTGATTAAAGCTCTCACGAACTTGATGGCACACTTTACTTTTCTTGCCCTTAATAAACTTGAACCATTGTGTCGTCTATGTTGTATATGCTTGCACTTATATGTTAGAAATTAGCAGAACCATGCTGTCATGGGGAATGCTTTCAACATTGCACTTGTACTTTGTACCTAGTTGATATCAAACGAAAGAGGAGCTTGTAAGTCTATGGAGTTATGTATGTGTGTTAGAGAAACGCCTGGGCCGCCGGTCTAATCCATGCTGTCATGGTGGAAACCTGCAGCGTAACCATAATGAGCTGTCTATGAAGCATTCTTCTAATAAAAAAATCAGATATTGAGAAGAAAAAGAGAGAAAAAAGAGATATGAGAAAAGAGGAAAGATAGAAAAAACACCATTTTTCCATGGTAAATAAGAAGATTGCTGAGATGCTCGTTGTCTGCTTGCCTTGTCATTTTGATATGGGGATTCTTTCGTATCATCGGGCAAGGGGTACCTCGTTGGCGGTTCTCTATGATACACATGTACTTACTATAACAAGAACTTACCGGTAACTAAACTTGAGTAGCATGAGGAGCGGTCCTCGTATTCAAGGGACATGAGATTTCCAACTTATACTTTGTCAAGCATATACTCCATAGTTTGTTCACTTTAACCTTAATCACTATAAGATGCTTATGATAGGGGCAATGAGAGCTGAAAGCTAATAAGTACCATAATTTTTGGAAGCACTTTATGAAACTTGAATCCCTGCTTCCTTCTATGAAGGCCTTTTTTCCACTTTTATATTGAGTCTCCACCTTCTATCTTTATGCACCTATTGAGAGAGCATAGTGGCCATTCTTATTTTAAGGGGCATTGTCCCAAGACTTGTTGATTGATGCATAACTTTGATATTGCTTGTTCTTAAACTATTTGTATCTAGTCACCCTTATGAACTTTGAAGGTGTCCTATGTATTTATGTTTTGCTACTCCATGAGGGACAAGCTGAGTGCCACTATGCTATGTTTTCTATATGTGAAACAAACAAACGTCTTTCAATGCTTTGTTATTTAAGAATCTTTTGTTTGTATCCTTTCATGTTACAACATAGTTACTATGTCTTATTGTTAGATCTTCATTTTTCATGCTCATGTTTAGAGTACTTTGATCCCAGCTTTCAATGCTTGCAAATGGTTTGATATTGTGATGGTGCATGTCACCTCAAAAATTATTCTTTTCTTTTTATCACTTACCTACTCGAGGACGAGCAGGAGTTAAGCTTGGGGATATTGATACGTTGCTAACGTATCCATAATTTTTTATGTTCCATGCTTGGTTTTTACCTACTTTCTTATTATTTGTCCACCCTTTGGAGTACTTTCTACACACTTTCTCGGACTAACCTATTAACAAGATGCCACAGTGCCAGCTGTCTATTTTCTGCTGTTTTTGGTTCCAGGAAAGTCAGAAAATGAATATTCTCGGAATTGGACCGGACAAAAGCCAAAGTCAATATTTTACCGGAAGACTCACGGAGCCCAAAGCAGAGATGGAGGAGGGCCAGGTCCTAGCCACACCATATGGTGGCGCGGGTGATCCCTGGCTGCGCCACCAGGTGGTGTGGGCCCCCTGGCCGCCCACCGACCTTGCCTCTTCGCCTATAAGATGCCTCCCGATGCAAAAACCCTAAATAGTCCAGCCTCCAGCCACGAAAAGTTTTGTAGCGCCGCCGCCACTGAAGGGGAGATTCAGGGGACAGAAAGTCTCTATTCTGGCACCCTGCCGGGATGAGGAAGTGCCCCGGAGCCATCTCCATCGATCTCCACCACCATCTCCATCACCATTGTTGATTCCCATGATGAGGAGGGAGTAGTTCTCTCTCGAGGCTAAGGGTTCTACCGGTAGCTATGTGTTCATCTCTCTCTCTATGCATGATCTTATTGAGATCATGAGCTTGTAACTTATAGATCTACCTTGCTACTCAAGTGCTTCAATAGATCTCTGCTCTCCCCATGTGTGTGAAGTTGATAGTGTGCACACCATGGTGGCACTTAGGATAGACATTACAATTACTTATTATGAGTTATATTTGGAGTTGGATGTTTCTATGAAATTGTGGTGTTTGTTGGAACCATCTAGAGCTCAAGGTGATAGTGTGGGGTTATCTAGATGGGGAAAGCGGACTTTGAGCTGTGTTGTTATAGCCCTACCATGGATTAGAGTGTTCAACCAGAGAGTAGTTCAGAGTAGTATCATAAAGAGAAGATATTTATATGAGAGTGTTCACTAGTGAAAGTATGATCCCTAGGCCTTGTTTTTAAGCATTGAAACACCATTTGCAATTAGATCTGTTACATGTTTGATTGCTTCCATCTTTATTTCAGTTGGCCTTTAGTCCCTTCCAGGCCATCAAGCTATTTTCTATCACCGTTACCACTTATAATTATCTATACCACTTGTATTTCACTATCTCTTCATCGAACTAGTGCACCTATACACCTGACAAGTGTATTGGGTGTGTTGGGGACACAAGAGACTTCTTGTATCTTGATTGCAGGGTTGCTTGAGAGGGGATACCTTTGACCACTTCCTCCCTGAGTTCGATAAACCTTGGGTGATCTACTTACCTGCACTTGGAGGCCCAACAACTTTCTACAAGAATAGAAGTGCGTAGACATCATGGACCGGTTGGTCCGCACCCATGGTTTTTTCCTCCTCACCTTGCGGAGGTTTTTCCACGTAAATCCTTGTTTCACCTGTGCATGTGCTCGTTGTTTTATTTCCACTGCATATCTGTTGATTGAAACTATCCTTGGAGGTCACCGCAGGCAGGAGCGGGAAGGTTGTGTGTCCCTCTCCTCGCCCCAACAAAGTGGTATCATAGTTGAGGTTCAGTGTTGTATTCAGTTTCAGAGCAAGGTTTGTTTTGGGTTGATTGCATTTGCTTGCGGTGAAAGATGGAAGTGAATACCAACAAAATGATTTCTTTGAATGGTACAAATTATCAATATTGGAAGTGCAAGATGAAGGACTTGTTATATGTGATGGATTACTGGATGCCAGTTTTCTCCACTGAGATGCCCAGTGATATGAAAGAAGATCAGTGGGAGGTACTTCATCTCCAAGCTTGTGGGTTCATCCGACAATGGGTGGATGACAATGTTTTGAACCATATCATTGAGGAGACACATGCATGTACCTTATGTCAAAAATTGGAGGAGTTGTATGCCTGCAAAGAATGTACCAACAAGATGTTCTTAATCAAGAAATTGATGCGTTTGAGGTACAAGTAGGGCACTCCAATTACAGATCATGTAAATGAGTTTTAGGGTATTATAAATCAGCTATCTTTAATGGGAATTACATTTGAAGATGAAGTGAGAGACTTGCTGCTACTTGGCTCATTACCGGACACCCGGGAGATCTTTAAGGTCACCGTGTGCAATTCAACACCTAATGGAGTTGTCACTTGGAACCTTGTAAAGACCAAGGTACTAAATGAAGAGTCTAGAAAAATTGCTGATAAGGACGGTTCTTCCTCATATTTAGAAATGTTAGTGACCGAGTCACGGGGGAGAAGCAAGAGAAAAGGTCCGAGTAAGGGAGGAGAAAGAAGTAGAAGCAAATAAAGAGGCAAAGACAAGTATGCTGGTGTTATATGCCATAACTGTCGTGAGAAGGGCCACATCAAGTGGCATTGTGAGCAATGGAAGAAATAAAAAAATAAAAATAAGAAAGTTCAGAAATAGACTGATAGTGACAGTGACAGTGAGGGAGGCCAGATTGCTGTGGTAGAGGAGATCATGTTTCTCATGCATGAAGAACACGATGGCAGCAGTGTTTCCACCATTGAGGAGAGGATCACTGTAGTTTCTGATGATACCATCAGCCTTGCAGATGGTGATGAGATGACTTGGATTCTGGACAGCGGGGTGATACATTGCAAATGTATCTATAATTTTTGATGTTCCATGCTTGGTTTTATCCACTTGCTTGTGTTTTGTTCCAACTTTGGAGTACTTTTCATATGATTTCTTGGACTAACCTATTAACAAGAGCCACAGTGCCAGCTGCCTGTTTTCTGCTGTTTTTGGTTCCAAGAAAGTCAGAAAATGAATATTCTCGGAATTATACGGGACAAAAGCCAAAGTGCCTATTTTTTCGGAAGGGATCAAGTGCCAGAATACGAGACGGAGAGGGGCCAGGGGCCGGCCACACCACCTGGCCGCGCGGCCAGGCCTGTCCCGCGCCAGGGGGTGGTGTGGTGGCTCCCGGCACCCCCTCGGCCTCTCCTTTCGCCTATAAGTTGCCCTCGGGACGAAAACCCTAAGGACCCGATCAAAAATCCACGAAAGAGTCTGTAGCCGTCGTCATCTCCATCCCTAGATCGGGAGGGATCTGAAGCTCTTTCCGGCACCCTGCCGGAAAGGGGAATTCACCCCGGAGGCCTTCTTCATCACCATGCAAGCCTCCGATGTGATGCGTGAGTAGTTCATCCTTGGACTACGGATCCATGTAGTAGCTAGATGGCTGGTTTCTCCTCCTTTGTGCTTTCATGTTTAGATCTTGTGAGCTCCGCTCATGATCAAGATCATCTATTTGTAATCCATACGTGTTGTGTTTGCGGGGATCCGATGGATATTGAGATGCTATTTCAAATTGATTATTGATTCTATCATGTCTTTGTTATTTGAGATCTTGCATGCTTTCCGTTGTTAGTAGCTATCTTGGCCAAGTAGATGCTATCAACTCCAAGAGTTAGTATTTATGCTCGATAGTGGGTTCATGCCTCTGGTAATATGGGGAAGTGACAGAAATCTCAAAGGTACTAGATGTGCTGTTGCTACTAGGGAGAAAACAACAATCCTTTGTTCATAGAACAATCGTATTGTTTACTTTACACGCAATTCGTAAAGCAATAATCTGTTGCTTGTAACTTAATACTGGAGGGGGTTTGGATGATAACCTGAAGGTGGATTATTAGTCATAGATGCAGTTGGATGGCGGTCTATGTATTATGTTGTAATGCCCAATCGAGTCTCAAAGAAGTCAAGATGATTAGTATATGCATGTATTGCTTTCTCGGTGTTTGGCAATTGCCCCACTGTAATTTGTTCACCCAGCATGTTATCTATCTAAGGAGAGCCACCTCTAGTGAACTATGGATCCCGGTCCTTTGTCTTTACATATAATCTATAAACTGTTTCTGCTTTGTGTTTACTTTCTGCAAACTTTTACTTCTTTCCATTCGATACGTTTAATCCTTTGTTTTCCGCAAAACACGATGAGATTGACAACCTCATCGCAAGTTGGGGACAAAGTTATGTGGTTGTGTTGTGCAGGTCTCCACGTTGCTACTAGCACCGGTAGTGCGCCCTGCCAAAGCTCAGCTAGTAACACCTTTGGGGTGTTTCCTTGCTCCTACTGGTTCGATTAAACCTTGGTTTCATAATTGAGGGAAAACTTGTTGCTGTGCTCATCATACCTTCCTCTTGGGGTTCCCAACGAGCTCTACGTCGATCGTCGAGCGCATCAAGATGTTTTCTAGCGCCGTTGCTGGGGAGTCAAGGACATCTTCACAAGGGGAGTCCCTCATAACCAATCTCTTTTCTTTGTTGTTTTTGTTTTGCTTAGTTTCTTTTTGCTTTGTTTGCTTGTTTTGTTCTTCAAAAAACACAAAAAAATTAGTTTTACTTGTTTGCTTTCTTATATGAAAATCCAAAAAAATGACTACCCTTGAAAACACTAAGTTGTGTGACTTCACTAGCACCAACAACAATGATTTTATGAGCACACCTATTGCTCCACCTGTGGCTGAAAATACTTTCTTTGAGATAAAACCTGCTTTGCTCAATCTTGTTATGAGAGAGCAATTTTCTGGTATTGGTAATGAAGATGCTGCTTCCCATCTAAATAACTTTGTTGAACTTTGTGAGATGCAAAAGCATAGGGATATAGATGGTGATATTATTAAGCTGAAATTGTTTCCTTTCTCTTTGAGAGGAAAAGCTAAAGAGTGGTTGAATTCCTTAACTAGGAATAGTATTGATTCTTGGACTAAGTGCAAAGATGCTTTTATTGGAAAATACTATCCTCCTGCTAAGATTATATCCATGAGAAGTGAAATAATTAAATTTAAACAACTTGATAATGAGCATGTTGCTCAAGCTTGGGAAAGAATGAAATCGTTGGTAAAGAATTGTCCCACTCATGGACTGACTGCTTGGATGATCATCCAAACTTTTTATGCAGGATTGAACTATTCTTCAAGGAACCTATTGGATTCAGCTGCTAGAGGTACCTTTATGACCATCACTTTGGGTGCTGCAACAAAACTTCTGGACAATATGATGGTTAATTATTCTGAATGGCATACTGAGAGAGCTCCACAAGGTAAGAAGGTAAATTCTGTTGAGGAAACCTCCTCCTTGAGTGATAAGATTGATATTATTATGTCTATGCTTGTTAATGGGAAAGCCCATATTGATCTAAATAATGTTCCTCTAGCTTCTTTGGTTGCTCAAGAAGAGCAAGTTGATGTGAACTTCATAAGAAATAACAACTTTGGCAACAATTCTTATGGTAATAATGCTTATAGGAACAATTTTGGTAACAACAATTATAAGCCTTATCCTCCTAATACTACTTATGGCTATAATGGTAAATCTGAATTACCTAGTGAAGGAAGAATTTTAGAAGTTGAAAGAACCACTAAAAACTTCATGCAAATGCAATAAGAGAAAAATAAGCTATTTACTAAAACTATGGAGGAACAATCTATCATTTTGAAGAACATTAGCCATCAACTTGAGAGTCTAAATAGGGAAATTCCTGGTTTACAATTGAAACTCTCTAATGCTGAAAGAAATATATCGTCTCTATCTGAAGCTCAATCTTCATTGATTAATAAAATGGCTGCTAAACCTAAAACTAATGAGAATCCCTTTGCAGCTACTAATGCCATAAAAGTAAGAATTGATGAAAATGTTAGACTATTAGCTGAATTACATGCTAAGTGGGAAAGAGAAAATGAAATTGCTAGAAACATTAGTGTTTCTACTATTACCACCACTAGTGTTGAGGCTACTAATAGTTCTACTACTTTAGATGATAAAGTTGATTTTGATCTTGATGGTTGCAACATCTCTGAAGTTATTAAGTTCCTACAAAAGCTTACTAAAAGTCCTAATGCTAGTGCTATGAACATGGCTTTTACAAAACACATTACTGATGCTCTCATAAAAATTAAAGAAGAAAAGATGAAACATAAAGCTTCTATTCCTATAAAACAAGAAGATGGTTGGGAACCCATCATTAATATGAAAGTGAATGACTTTGATTTCAAAGCTTTCTGTGATCTTGATAGTAGTGTTTCTATTATGCCTAGAAGGATTTATGACATGCTTGATTTGCCTCCTCTTGAAGATTGTTATTTGAATGTCCCACTTGATGATAATGCTAAAAAGAAACTCATGGGGAGTCTTAATGATATTCTTATTATGGTTAACGATTCCTATGTCCCCGTTGATTTCTATGTTTTTCATGTTGAGTACAATGCTTCTTGTCCTATTACTTTGGGAAGACCTTTTCTTAGAACTGTTGGTGCCATCATTGATATGAAAGAAGGCACCATTAAATATCAACTCCCACTCAAGAAAGGTATAGAACACTTCCCTAAAAAGAGAGAAAAGATTTCTTTTGCTTCTCCTATAAAAACAAAGTTTGGTCTTAATGCTTCTTTATTTGAGAACACTTGATTCTTTCTTTGCTTCTTATGCCTAACTTAAAGGCGTTAAAGAAAAGTACTTGTTGGGAGATAACCCAAGAGTTTTAGATGAGCCTTGGAAGTTATTACCTCTGTAATAACCGCTCCTTATCCTTTTTATTTGCTTTTTGTGCCAAGAGTAACCTCTAATGAGAGTGAAGTAATGATTGGGAAAGTTGCTGTCCCGAAACAGATTTCTGTGTTTCACCGTAAACATTCCTGAGAGATCTCTGTACGTCGGATTGAGCTGTAATTTTTTGTGCTTCTGACAAAGGTTGTTATCTAACTTTCGTTAGATCAACACTTTTTGATTTGAGCAACATAAGGTCTTCGAAAAAATTGGTCTTTACCTGCTGGTCTGTTTTGACAGATTTCTGCCATTTTCTACATTTGCTTCTTTTTGGTTCCTTCTTGAGTTCTTTTGGAGAATTGAGCTTTTTGAGGGAAGTGCTACAGTATATAGTGTTCTAATGGAAGTTTATTTGGTGTTATAACTGAACCTTAAGACTTATTTATCTTGAGTGCACTAACGTTGCTAATAAAGATTGTGTGAAGTTTTGTATGAAGGAAAATTTTCAGGTGTATGGAAGGAATGAGTAATGAGATGGAGGATGGACTAAAGCTCAAGCTTGGGGATGCCACGCGTGTCACCCTAAGAAATATACAAGAAGTACAAGCGTCAAAGCTTGGGGATGCCCAAGGCATCCCCTTCTTCATCAATAAAAATCTTAGGTTTCTTCCAAACGCTTCATTTTTATTGTTTCATGCATAATTGTGTTTTTCTTGGAGCGTCTTCTTTTTCGTTTTCGTTTTGGTTTTTAGTTTGCTTGGTTTGCTTAGTTTTTTGAATAAGTTGGTTGGACCCCCTCTTTCATACATTGGTTTGCAATTAGTTTGGTTTGGTTTGGAAAAGAGTAGGAAAGTTCATGCTTATGTGGTAAAAAGAGCTTGTTTTTAACTGTGGCTATGCTTTGTCATGCCATGCTTGATATTGTTTTTGCTTTATGCTTAGTATTCTTTGTTGTAGCATGAATTGTTATAAACAATTGAGATTGCTTAATGTGCCTTGGATGAATCATGCGTTGTTTTAGCATATTAAAGCATAGTATAGTGGTATTCTCCTTTGATGCTTTATTTGGGTTGACTTGGCACATGCTCACACCATGTTATGACTGTCACAAGTCACCATAGCCTTTATGATCCTTTAGTTTTCAACTTGTAGTATCACTTTATGCTTTGATCAATGATGTTTTGTCGCTCTGCATGATTATGGCCATTATTGCTCTCTTAGTTTGTCGCTCCCAGTCTTTTGCTAGCCTCCACCACCAAGTATGAGTTCCACTCATGCATCCAACTCCCTAAACCAAGTTTTTCCAAAGAGTCCACCATACCTACCTACTAGCTTATGCTATTCCAAGTATATTCATGCTTTTGTCTACCTTTCACTTGTTATGAGAAAACTAGTGATTAAAGCTCTCACGAACTTGATGGCACACTTTACTTTTTTGCCTCTAATAAACTTGAACCATTGGGTCCTTCTTTGTTGTGTATATGCTTGCGCTTTATAAGTTGAAGTTAGCAGAACCATGTTTCATGGGGAACGCTTTCAACATTGCACTTGTACTTTGTACCCCGTTGATATCATGTTCTTTTGCTTACGGATCCCGGCGGTGTGAAATAAAAGTGGAACTTGTAAGATCATGAAGTTTGTATGTGTGTTAGAGAAACGCCTAGGCCGCTAGCCTAAGCCATGCCTAATCATGGTGGAAACTTGCAGCATCACCATAATGAGCACTCTATGAAGCATCCTCAATAAAAACCTATGCAAATAGCAAATAAAAAGATCGCTGAGATGCTCATTGTCTACTTGCCTTGTCATTTTGATTATGGGAAAGCTCCCGTATCATGTGCAAGGGGTACCCCGTTGGCGGTTCTTAATGATACACATATACTTACAATGACAAGAGCTTACTCGTGACTGAAGTTGAGTAGCATGAGGATCGGTCTTCGTAAGTAAGGGGCATGAGATTTCGGTTTATAACTTGTCAAGCATATCCTCTTAGTTGTGTCACTTTAACCTTAATCACCTTCAAGATGCTTATGATAGGGGCAATGAGAGCTGAAAGCTATAAGTACCATAATTTTTGGAAGCTCTTTATGATACTTGAATCCCTACTTCCTTTTACAAAAGGCCTTTCTTCCACCATTATATTGAGTCTCCACCTTCTATCTTTATGCACTACTTTGAGAGCATAGTGGCCATTCTTAGTTCTATGTGCATTGTCCCAAGACTAGTTGATTGATGCATAACTTGTTATTGCTTGTTTGAAACTATTGTATCTAGTCACTCTTATGAACTTTGAAGGTGTCCTATGCATTTATATTTGCTACTCTATTAAGGGACAAGCTGAATACTATTATGCTATGTTTTATTTATGTGAAACAAACAAACGTCTTGCAAAGCTTGTTATTCATGAATCTTTTGTTTGTGCCTTTTCATGTTGCATCATAGTTTCTTTGCCTATTGCTAGAACTTTGTCTTTCATGTTATGATTGAAGTACTATGATCCCAGCCTTGAATGTTTTGCAAATACTTTGATTAAGTCTTTGATGGTGCATGTCACCTCAAAAATTCTTTCTTTTTATCACTTACCTACTCGAGGACGAGCAGGAGTTAAGCTTGGGGATGTTGATACATTTCAAATGTATCTATAATTTTTGATGTTCCATGCTTGGTTTTATCCACTTGCTTGTGTTTTGTTCCAACTTTGGAGTACTTTTCATATGATTTCTTGGACTAACCTATTAACAAGAGCCACAGTGCCAATTGCTTTTCTGCTGTTTTTGGTTCGGAAAGTCGAAAATGAATATTCTCGAATTGACGGGACAAAGCCAAAGTGCCTATTTTTCCGGAAGGGATCAAGTGCCGAATACGAGATGGAGAGGGGGGGGGCCACCACAGCCCGCCAGCCTGGCCCGCCCAGGCCCAGGTGGTGTGGTGGCTCCCGGCACCCCCTCGGCCTCTCCTTCCGCCTATAATTTGCCCTCGGGACGAAAACCCTAAGGACCCGATCAAAAATCCACGAAAGAGTCTGTAGCCGTCGTCATCTCTATCCCTAGATCGGGAGGGATCTGGATCTCTTCCCGGCACCCTGCCGGAGAGGGGAATTCACCCTGGAGGCCTTCTTCATCACCATGCAAGCCTCCGATGTGATGCGTGAGTAGTTCATCCTTGGACAACGGATCCATGTAGTAGCTAGATGGCTGGTTTCTCCTCCTTTGTGCTTTCATGTTTAGATCTTGTGAGCTCCGTTCATGATCAAGATCATCTATTTGTAATCCATACATGTTGTGTTTATGGGATCCGATGGATATTGAGATGCTATTTCAGATTGATTATTGATTCTATCATGTCTTTGTTATTTGAGATCTTGCATGCTTTCCGTTGTTAGTAGCTATCTTGGCCAAGTAGATGCTACCAACTCCAAGAGTTAGTATTTATGCTCGATAGTGGGTTCATGCCTCCGTAACTGGGAAGTGATGAAATCTCTAAGGTACTAGATGTGTTGCTACTAGGAGAAAACAACAATCCTTTGTTCATAGAACAATCGTATTGTTTACTTTACACGCATTCAGAAGCAATAATCTGCTTGCAACTTAATAATCTGGAGGGGTTGGATGATAACCCGAAGGTGGATTATTAGTCATAGATGCAGTTGGATGGCGGTCTATGTATTATGTTGTAATGCCCAATCAAGTTTCAAAGGAGTCAAGATGATTAGTATATGCATGTATTGCTTTCTCGGTGTTTTTCAATTGCCCCGCTGTAATTTGTTCACCCAACATGTTTTCTATCTTAAGGAGAGCCACCTCTAGTGAACTATGGATCCTCTTTTACATATAATCTACAATCCTTTACTGTTTTGTGTTTACTTTCTGCAAACTTTTACTTCTTTCCATTCGATACGTTTGTTTTCCGCAAAACACGGTGAGATTGACAACCTCATCGCAAGTTGGGGACAAAGTTCTGTGGTTGTGTTGTGCAGGTCTCCACGTTGCTACTAGCACCGGTAGTGCGCCCTGCCAAAGCTCAGCTAGTAACACCTTTGGGGTGTTTCCTTGCTCCTACTGGTTTGATTAAACCTTGGTTTTATAACTGAGGGAAATCTTGCTGCTGTGCTCATCATACCTTCCTCTTGGGGTTCCCAACAAGCTCTATGTCGATCGTCGAGCGCATCACGGTGCTACCATACATGCTACATCTCTAAGAGAGTTCTTCACCAACTACACAGCAGGTGATTTTGGTGTTGTGAAAATGGGGAACAATGATGGAGAAAAAATCATTGGAAGAGGAGATGTGCACTTAGAGACTAAAAATGGTACGACACTAGTCCTCAAGTTGGCGAGGCATGTTGAGGACCTTTGGCTCAACATTACCTCGGTTGGATTGCTTGATAGAGATGGGTATTTGAGCAGATTTGGAAATACACAGTACAAGCTCACCAAAGGAAATCGGATTGTTGCAAAAGGTAACATGGTTTCAGTTTTGTATCATGTTCATGCTAAGCTTTCTGTTGCTTGTGTAAATGCGTTGCAGAAAGAGGATGCGTGTGCTTTATGGCACAAGAGGCTTGGGCACATGAGTGAGAAGGGGATGGCGGTGCTAGTGAAGAAAAATCTGTTGAAAGGTGTGAAGGGTGTTCACATCAAGAAATATTTAGATTGTCTAGCGGGGAAGCAACACATAGTTGCGTTCAAGAGTCAACCTCCTCACAAGAAGCCGAGGTGCTGGACTTGATACATTCCGATGTTTGCAAAATGTCAGTGAGGTCATTGGGTGGAGCAAAGTACTTTGTCACATTTATTGATGACTTTTCCAGGAAGGTTTGGGTCTATGTCTTGAAGAACAAACATCAAGTACTAAGTATGTTCAAGCAATTCCAGGTCTCAGTTGAGAGAGAAACTGAGAAGAAGATCAAGTGCATTCGCACTGATAATGGGGGAGAGTATATTGGACCATTTGATGCCTATTGCAAGGAACAGGGAATCATGCACCAATTTACTCCTCCGAAGACACCACAGCTGAATGGTCTTGCTAAGAGGATGAACAAGACAATTGTTGAGAGAGTTAGAGGCTTTCTATCGAGTGCAAAGTTGCCTAAACATTATTGGGGTGAGGCTTTGTTGACTGCAGTTTATCTTATTAATCTCTCACCAAGTTATCCATTGCAGGGAGATGTTCCAAACAGAGTCTTTTATGACAAGGACGTCTCGTATGAGAACCTGAAGGTTTTTGGGTGCAAGGCCTTTGTTCATATCCCTCAAGATGAAAGGTCAAAGGTTGATTCAAAGACACGACAGTGTATATTTCTTAGCTATGGAGGTGATTAGTTCGGCTATAAGTTGTATGATCCAATAGCAAGAAAGGTTGTGAGAAGCCGTGATGTTGTGTTTGTTGAAGATCAAACAATTGAGGATATTGTGAAGACAAAGGTGCAGGCTCCGGTGCAAGTTCCGGTGCATGTTCCTCCTCGAAATCAGCAGCAAGATAGATCTGATTCTGACCCAGTTCCTGCAGATTCAGCTGAAGATGATGATGCAGAAGATGTCCAAGGTGATGCACATAGTGGTATAGGTGAGGAAGCTCCCCATCAGCAAGAGTATGATGTTGAAGAAGATGATCATGATCAGCAAGCACCTGAACCAGATCGTCCACCAACTACTCCACTCAAACGGTCCAGCCGAGGCCATGTTCCTTCCACCAAGTACGATTCAGACCAATATGTGGTGTTATTGTCTGATGGTTTAAAACTGAGTGATTTCAAGATGCAATGAAAGACGAGAACAAAAAGGAGTGGAATAAGGCTATGCAAGAAGAGATGGATACCTTGCATAAGAATCATACTTATGAGCTGGTGATGTTGCCCAAGGGCAAGAAAGTTCTAAAGAACAAGTGGGTCTATAGAATCAAGGAAGAAGAGCACACGTCACATCCACGGTACAAGGCTAGGCTAGTTGTAAAAGGATTTAGCCAGAGAAAAGGTATTGACTTTGATGAAATATTTTCTCCGGTGGTGAAGATGACATCAATCCGAATGATCCTTGGCATGGCAGCAAGTCTCAGCTTGGAGGTTGAGCAAATGGATGTGAAGATAGCTTTCCTTCATGGAGAGTTGGAGGAAGAAATCTACATGGAGCAGCCCGAGGGGTTTCTTGTTAAAGGCAAAGAAGACTATGTGTGCAAATTGAAGAAAAGTCTCTATGGCCTGAAACAAGCACCAAGACAGTGGTACATGAAGTTTGAATTTGTCATGGGGGAGCAAGGCTACAACAGGTGTAGCTCAAACCATTGTGTATTTATTTAGAGGTTCTCAGGTGATGATTTTATCATGTTATTGCTCTACGTGGATGATATCTTGATTGTTGGCAAGAATGTCTCAAGAATTGCTAGACTAAAGAAAGAGTTGAGCAAAAGTTTTGCCATGAAAGATTTGGGTCCAGCAAAGTGTATTCTCGGCATGAGAATTGAGAGAGACAGAAAATCCAACAAGTTGTACTTGTCTCAAGAGAAACATATTGAGAAGGTACTTCGCAAGTTCAAGATGGACAAGGCAAAGGAAGTGAGTTGTCCACTTGCAGCTCATTTCAAGTTGAGTGAAAAACAATGTCCCTCCACTAAAGATATGGAAAAGGAAATGCAAAAGGTTCCTTATACTTTAGCGGTTGGGAGTTTGATGTATGCTATGGTGTGCACACGGCCTGACATTGCTCAAGCGGTTAGTACTTTGAGCAAATTTATGTCCAATCCAGGAAAATCACATTGGGAAGCCTTGAAGTGGATTTTGAGGTATCTCCGGGGCAGCACTAATATGAAGCTTTGATTTGGTGGTAGTGAGCCCAAGCTAATTGCATATTCAGATTCAGACTTGGCTAGAGATATCGATGGAAGGAAATCTACTTCAGGTTATTTGATTACCCATTCAGGGGGAGCAGTGGCATGGCAAAGCAGGTTGCAAAAGTGTGTGGCACTGAAAACAACTAAGGCCGAGTTCATTGCAGTAACTGAGGCGAGCAAGGAGCTATTGTGGCTGAAATGATTTGCTTGTGAGCTTGGTTTTGAGCAAGACAAGTATGTGTTGTTTTGTGACAACCAAAGTGCCATTCATCTGAGTAAGAATGTAAGTTTTCATTCGAGGTCGAAACATATTGATGTTCGCTATCATTGGATTCGAGATGTGCTAAATTCCAAGCAAACGCAAATTGAGAAGGTGCACACAGATGACAATGGAGGTCCCTCCACATGGAGGTGTGTTGGCAGCCCAACATCAGGCTGTGAAGTCCAACACGTTTCAACCGTTGATCGATGTTCGTATTCAACGGCTGAGGTGCTCCTTGGGAGATAAATAGAAAAGAAAAGCCTAGCCACCCTTGGTGGCGGTGTGACTCAATCAGTGAGTGTGAGAGCTGAGCAAGCAAGCCATCGTGGCTGCTGTGAGAGGGTGAGAGAACACAAGAACATCACAACCTAGTGAGAAGAGAGGAAGAAGAAGGAGAGGTGATTTCTGTCCAGATTTCTGATATTTGACCGGTCTGTCTTTAAGCTGGTGTTTAGAGGCTCACACGTGCTTGGATTGACTCCAAACTTGATGAGCTCGTTCCTTGCTTTGAGTACTTCGATCTGGTTAGATGGTTTGAGATTTGGGTCAGTGTAGCTTCAGATTTGGAAGCGGTTTATTCAGTTCGGACTGCTGCAGTTTTAGCACAGAGCAGTTTTGGTATACGAACAGTTTGGGCAGGCAAACAGTGTCTGATTGACCTGAAATTTGGTGTGTACGTTGGGTACTTGTATGTCAGCTTGTCTACCAAGTTTGGTGCTGATTGAACCTGCAGTTTAAGAGCAGTTTGCTGATTACCGAAGGGGACAGAAACTAAGATACTCTGCTTTACTGTAATCTTTCTCTCAAGAGGTTATTGTTGTTGTTGCCGGTTGGCAACGTGCTGAGTGTGTTGTACATCTCTAGATGTTCTAGAGAATACTTTGTACCCAGGTTGCTTATAGTGAAGCTCGCGTGGACCGGTTGGTGATGCGCTCGACGATCGACGTAGAGCTCGTTGGGAACCCCAAGAGGAAGGTATGATGAGCACAGCAGCAAGTTTTCCCTCAATTATGAAACCAAGGTTTAATCGAACCAGTAGGAGCAAGGAAACACCCCAAAGGTGTTACTAGCTGAGCTTTGGCAGGGCGCACTACCGGTGCTAGTAGCAACGTGGAGACCTGCACAACACAACCACAGAACTTTGTCCCCAACTTGCGATGAGGTTGTCAATCTCACCGTGTTTTGCGGAAAACAAAGGATTAAACGTATCAAATGGAAAGAAGTAAAAGTTTGCAGAAAGTAAACACAAAGCAGAAACAGTTTATAGATTATATGTAAAGACAAAGGACCGGGATCCATAGTTCACTAGAGGTGGCTCTCCTTAGATAGATAACATGCTGGGTGAACAAATTACAGTGGGGCAATTGCCAAACACCGAGAAAGCAATACATGCATATACTAATCATCTTGACTTCTTTGAGACTCGATTGCGCATTACAACATAATACATAGACCGCCATCCAACTGCATCTATGACTAATAATCCACCTTCAGGTTATCATCCGAACCCCCTCCAGTATTAAGTTGCAAGCAACAGATTATTGCTTTACGAACTGCATGTAAAGTAAACAATACGATTGTTCTATGAACAAAGGATTGTTGTTTTCTCCCTAGTAGCAATAACACATCTAGTACCTTAGAGATTTCTGTCACTTCCCCAGATTACCAGAGGCATGAACCCACTATCGAGCATAAATACTAACTCTTGGAGTTGCTAGCATCTACTTGGCCAAGATAGCTACTAACAACAGAAAGCATGCAAGATCTCAAATAACAAAGACATGATAGAATCAATAATCAATCTGAAATAGCATCTCAATATCCATCGGATCCCCGCAAACACAACATGTATGGATTACAAATAGATGATCCTGATCATGAATGGAGCTCAAAAGATCTAAACATGAAAGCACAAAGGAGGAGAAACCAGCCATCTAGCTACTACATGGATCCGTAGTCCAAGGATGAACTACTCACGCATCACACCGGAGGCTTGCATGGTGATGAAGAAGGCCTCCAGGGTGAATTCCCCTCTCTGGCAGGGTGCCGGGAAGAGCTTCAGATCCCTCCCGATCTAGGGATGGAGATGACGGCGGCTACAGACTATTTCATGGATTTTTGATCGGGTACTTAGGGTTTTCGTCCCGAGGGTAACTTATAGGCGGAAGGAGAGGCCGAGGGGGTGCCGGGAGCCACCACACCACCCTTGGCTGCCAGGCTGGCAGCCGCTGCCAGTGTGTGTGGCCGCCCCAGCCCTCTCCGTCTCGTATTCTGGCACTTGATCCCTTCCAGAAAAATAGGCACTTTGGCTTTTGTCCCATCCAATTCCAAAAATATTCATTTTCTGACTTTCCTAGAACCAAAAACAGCAGAAAACAGGCAGCTGGCACTATGGCTCTTGTTAATAGGTTAGTCCAAGAAATCATATGAAAAGTACTCCAAAGATGAAACAAAACACAAGAAAGTGGATAAAACCAAGCATGGAACATCAAAAATTATAGATACATTTGCAATGTATCAACATCCCCAAGCTTAACACCTGCTCGTCCTCGAGTAGGTAAGTGATGAAAAGAAAGAATTTTTTAGGTGACATGCACCATCAAAGACTTGATCAAGGTATTTGCAAAACATTCAAAGCTGGGATCATAGTACTTCAATCATAGCATGAAAGACAAAGTTCTAGCAATAAGCAAACAGACTATGATGCAACGTGAAAAGGCACAAACAAAAGATTCATGAATAATAATGCTTTGCAAGACGTTTGTTTGTTTCACATAAAGAAAACATAGCATAATAGTATTCAGCTTGTCCCTCATAGAGTAGCAAATATAAATGCATAGGACACCTTCAAAGTTCAGAAGAGTGACTAGATACAATAGTTTCAAACAAGCAATAACAAGTTATGCATCAATCAACTAGTCTTGGGACAATGCACATAGAACTAAGAATGGCCACTATGCTCTCAAAGTAGTGCATAAAGATAGAAGGTGGAGACTCAATATAATGGTGGAAGAAAGGCCTTTTGTAAAAGGAAGTAGGGATTCAAGTCTCATAAATATCTTCCAAAAATTATGGTACTTATAGCTTTCAGCTCTCATTGCCCCTATCATAAGCATCTTGAAGGTGATTAAGGTTAAAGTGACACAACTAAGAGGATATGCTTGACAAGTTATAAACCAAAATCTCATGCCCCTTACTTACGAAGACCGATCCTCATGCTACTCAACTTCAGTCACGAGTAAGCTCATGTCATTGTAAGTATATGTGTATCATTAAGAACCTGACGGGTACCCTTGCACATGATACGGAGCTTTCCATAATCAAAATGACAAGGCAAGGCACAATGAGCATCTCAGCGATCTTTTTATTTGCTATTTGCATAGGTTTTTATTGAGGATGCTTCATAGGGTGCTCATTATGGTGATGCTGCAAGTTTCCACCATGATTAGGCATGGCTTAGGCTAGCGGCCCAGGCGTTTCTCTAAACACATACAAACTCCATGATCTTACAAGTTCCACTTTTATTTCACACCGCCGGGATCCGTAAGCAAAAGAACATGATATCAACGGGGTACAAAGTACAAGTGCAATGTTGAAAGCGTTCCCCATGAAACATGGTTCTGCTAACTTCAACTTATAAAGCGCAAGCATATACACAACAAAGAAGGACCCAATGGTTCAAGTTTATTAGAGGCAAAAAAAGTAAAGTGTGCCATCAAGTTCGTGAGAGCTTTAATCACTAGTTTTCTCATAACAAGTGAAAGGTAGACAAAAGCATGAATATACTTGGAATATCATAATCTAGTAGGTAGGTATAGTGGACTCTTTGGAAAAACTTGGTTTAGGGAGTTAGATGCATGAGTGGAACTCATACTTGGTGGTGGAGGCTAGCAAAAGACTGGGAGCGACAAACTAAGAGAGCAATAATGGCCATAATCATGCAGAGCGACAAAACATCATTGATCAAAGCATAAAGTGATACTACAAGTTGAAAACTAAAGGATCATAAAGGCTATGGTGACTTGTGACAGTCATAACATGGTGTGAGCATGTGCCAAGTCAACCCAAATAAAGCATCAAAGGAGAATACCACTATACTATGCTTTAATATGCTAAAACAACGCATGATTCATCCAAGGCACATTAAGCAATCTCACTTGTTTATAACAAGTCATGCTACAACAAAGAATACTAAGCATAAAGCCAAAACAATATCAAGCATGGCATGACAAAGCATAGCCACAGTCAAAAACAAGCTCTTTTTACCACATAAGCATGAACTTTCCTACTCTTTTCCAAACCAAACCAAACTAATTGCAAACCAATGTATGAAAGAGGGGGTCCAACCAATTTATTCAGAAAACTAAGAAAACCAAGCAAACTAAAAACCAAAACGAAAACCAAAAAGAAGACGCTCCAAGTAAAACACAACTGTGCATGAAACAATAAAAATAAAGCGTTTGGAAGAAACCTGGGATTTTTATTGATGAAGAAGGGGATGCCTTGGGCATCCCCAAGCTTTGACGCTTGTAATTATTGGATATTTATTAGGGTGACACGCGTGGCATCCCCAAGCTTGAGCTTTAGTCCATCCTTTATCTCATTACTCATTCCTTCCATACACCTGAAAATTTTCCTTCATACAAAACTTCACACAATCTTTATTAGCAACATTAGTGCACTCAAGATAAATAAGTCTTAAGGTTCAGTTCCCAAATAAACTTCCATTAGAACACTATCTACTGTAGCACTTCCCTCAAAAATCTCAATTCCCCAAAAGAACTCAAGAAGGAACCAATAAGAAGCAAATGCAGAAAATGGCAGAAATCTGTCAAAACAGACCAGCAGGTAAAGACGAATTTTTTCGAAGACCTTTTGTTGCTCAAATCAAAAAGTGTTGAACTAACGAAAGTTAGTTAACAACATGGGTCATAAGCACGAAAACTTACAGCTCAATCCAACATACAGAGCTCTCTCAGGAATTTTTACGGTAAAGCACAGAAATCTGTTTTGGGACAGCAACTTTCCCAATCATTACTTCACTCTCATTAGAGGTTACTCTTGGCACAAAAAGCAAATAAAAAGGATAAGGAGCGGTTATTACAGAGGTAATAACTTCCAAGACTCTTCTAAAACTCTTGGGTTATCTCCCAACAAGTACTTTTCTTTAACGCCTTTAAGTTAGGCATAAGAAGCAAAGAAAGAATCAAGTGTTCTCAAATGAAGAAGTATTAAAACCAACTTTCTTGCCCTTACCTCTCTTATTTTTATTCTTATCCTTTAGGAAAATGTGATTGTTTGGTGGAGAAGAGAGGTGCATGGTCCCCTTTCCCACATCTATTATTGCTCCAAGAAGTTCTAATAGGGACCTTCCAAGTGTAATTTGTCTTTTTCCTGCACATTCAATAACAAGATAATCAATAGAAATCATTTTCCCAAGGATCTTTGTAAACACTCCTTCAGCTATTCTAAGAGGTAATATGGTAGTATTATTAGCAAGAGATATTTCTTTTCCTCCTTCCATAAGCCTCCAAAGATTCAAAGATTCATAAATATCCTTGGGCATAAGGCAAAATTCAGACATGATATCACAGCGGGCTTGAAAAGTTTCAGTGTTTATCTCAATCTTTACTGTAGGGAGCCACTTTGATGGTTCAGAATTTATTGAAACATAATTGTGATGCTCCCTAAGCGTATTATAGCACCCTTCTAATCTAGTAGTGCTAGCCTCAAGAGTATCCAACCTAGCAAATATTTTTGCGATGGAAGTATCAGTTTGGCTAGGCATGTTGTAAGTGAGGATCAATTTCTTTATAGCATTAATAGCATCATCCTCATTACATTGGAAGAAATATCCTCCCACAATAGCATCTAGGGCATATCTATAGCAAAGAGCAATCCCATGGTAAAAACTGCTAAGGAACAAGCTTTGAGTAATTTTAGGCTCAGTTTTTTCATGTAGATCAGAGATTCTAGACCAAGCTTCCTTAAAACTTTCCTCAATTCCTTGTTTGAAAGTGAAAATCATTTCCTCGGGTGACATAGTGATTGGAGCAAGGCTAGACATAGTGGCACTCAATATAGGAACTTTTTTTTGTGTTTTTCCAATAAGAAAGCAAACAAGTAAACTAATTTTTTTGTATTTTTTGAAGAACAAAACAAGCAAACAAAGCAAAAAGAAACTAAGCAAAACAAAAACAACAAAGTAAAGAGATTGGTTATGAGGGACTCCCCTTGTGAAGATGTCCTTGACTCCCCGGCAACGGCGCCAGAAAACTTCTTGATGCGCTCGACGATCGGCGTAGAGCTCGTTGGGAACCCCAAGAGGAAGGTATGATGAGCACAACAGCAAGTTTTCCCTCAGTTATGAAACCAAGGTTTAATCGAACCAGTAGGAGCAAGGAAACACCCCAAAGGTGTTACTAGCTGAGCTTTGGCAAACCTGCACAACACAACCACAGAACTTTGTCCCCAACTGGCGATGAGGTTGTCAATCTCACCGTGTTTTGTGGAAAACAAAGGATTAAACGTATCAAATAGAAAGAAGTAAAAGTTTGCAGAAATTAAACACAAAGAAGTAAAGGATTGTAGATTGTATGTAAAAGACAAGGACCGGGATCCATAGTTCACTAGAGGTGGCTCTCCTTAAGATAGAAAACATGCTGGGTAAACAAATTACAGCGGGGCAATTGAAAAACACCGAGAAAGCAATGCATGCATATACTAATCATCTTGACTCCTTTGAAACTTGATTGGGCATTACAACATAATACATAGGCCGCCATCCAACTGCATCTATGACTAATAATCCACCTTCAGGTTATCATCCGAGCCCCCTCCAGTATTAAGTTGCAAGCAACATATTATTGCTTTACGAACTGCGTGTAAAGTAAACAATACGATTGTTCTATGAACAAAGGATTGTTGTTTTCTCTCTAGTAGCAACAGCACATCTAGTACCTTAGAGATTTCTGTCACTTCCCCAGATTACCAGAGGCATGAACCCACTATCGAGCATAAATGCTAACTCTTGGAGTTGCTAGCATCTACTTGGCCAAGATATCTACTAACAACGGAAAGCATGCAAGATCTCAAATAACAAAGACATGATAGAATCAATAATCAATCTGAAATAGCATCATAATATCCATCGGATCTCCGCAAACACAACATGTATGGATTACAAATAGATGATCTTGATCATGAATGGAGCTCACAAGATCTAAACATGAAAGCACAAAGGAGGAGAAACCAGCCATCTAGCTACTACATGGACCCGTAGTCCAAGGATGAACTACTCACGCATCACACCGGAGGCTTGCATGGTGATGAAGAAGGCCTGGGGTGAATTCCCTCTCCTAGGTGCCGGAAGAGCTCAGATCCCTCCCGATCTAGGGATGGAGATGACAGCTGACTCTGAACTCTTTCGTGGATTTTTGATCGGATACGTAGGGTTTTCGCCCCGAGGGCAACTTATAGGCGGAAGGAGAGGCCGAGGGGGTGCCGGGAGCCACCACACCACCCCCTGGTGCGGGCCAGGCCTGGCCGCGCGGCCAGGTGGTGTGGCCGGCCCCTGGCCCCTCTCCGTCTCGTATTCTAGCACTTGATCCCTTCCAGAAAAATAGGCACTTTGGCTTTTGTCCCGTCCAATTCCGAGAATATTCATTTTCTGTCTTTCTTGGAACCAAAAACAGCAGAAAACAAGCAGCTGGCACTGTGGCTCTTGTTAATAGGTTAGTCCAAGAAATCATATGAAAAGTACTCCAAAGTTGGAACAAAACACAAGAAAGTGGATAAAACCAAGCATGGAACATCAAAAATTATAGATACATTTGCAATGTATCAGTTGGTCCGCACCCGTGGTTTTTTCCTCCTCACCTTGAGGAGGTTTTCCACGTAAATCCTTATATCACCTGTGCATGTGCTCGTTGTTTTATTTCCGTTGCATATCTGTTGATTGAAACTATCCTCGAAGGTCACCGTAGGCAGGAGCGGGAAGGTTGTGTGTCCCTCTCCTCCCCCCAACATTGGACTCGTGCCTTTGATTGTTAGAGGCCTGAATATACAATAGAGGTAAGTGACTAGAAATTTCTTATTATTTATTGTGTGCCTCAACCAATAACTAGATAAAAGTATTAATAGACATTCCCTGCACCTAAACCAATCCAGTCTTTTGTTAACAACTGCGGCTAAATACTCCTTAGAGTTTAAGCTGATGCCGCTCAATGGATAGAACTACTGTAGTTTTTGCACTTTTTGTGTTGTACCGTTGCTTGCTTGGCTGTAACAGAGTTCTTGTTATCCATTACAGATTGCTTCAAGTCTAACAAGGGAGTGTTTTGAAGCACTACACAAAAGCATCCAAGAGGTTATTCTCAATTGAATTGTTTGAGTAACTCTATCGTCCTTAACTTGTAGAAAACTTGTGTCTTGAACCAATAAATTATTAGGTTATGAAATATGTTGTCGATTTTTTATGCTGATTGTGACCGTTGTTCTGTTGAATGTTTCACCGCTGGGGCACGAAACCTGGTTGTGCAAACCTCTTTTATTGCGCTTGTAGTTAACTTACTTGGTCAATACTTGTGATTATTTGTTTAAAGCTTATTTACTCTCTTACATGTTTAAGTATTCATTAGGATCGGCGATGCTGGTGTTTATTTTTACAAAGGAAATAATCAGGGAGCATGACAATAAGCTCGAGGAACTGAAAGAGGACTATGGTGAGGAAGCCTATGTGGCAGTAATGACGGTGCTGACCGAACTGAATGAACATAGTGACATCGGTAACATGGTTCCTTTCCCGATGATATAGAACCACAAGAAGGGGAAGAAAGTGAAAATGAAGGAAATTGTCCAGCAAGTCATCGAGCTGTCTAGGGCTATCAAGAGACGCCGTTGGGCAACTCAACACTATGGCTCCTCTACGGCCGACCTGAACTAGAACACCTATCTATGTTTGATTATGTATTAAGTCACTAAGTGGAGTAGAATTTCCACTCTATGCATTTTGTTGGACCTTCTGATTGCTTTATGCAATAAGTGAATTTGGCAGTAGTTGTTCGTTGTCATGGAAATTCAAGTTTTACCTTCATTGCCTCACATTCAACTCTTTCATTACCATCTTCTATTACTAACGAGCATATTGTGAAAACTCCTATCATTCTATTTTCAAAATATACGGACAAGGCAACGCGCGCCATCATGATCTAGTTCAGTACGAAGATTTCTACAGGAACGGACATGCAGATTAGGCCTGGTACTCCTCACTGCCTAAACATGCCAGTTCACGGTTAGCAGGGACTCTGCTACATTGAGGCGTCCAGTATTATTATGTCACGGAGCTGATTCATAAGGAGTTTCACGTCCTTGTTTTTTCTTTCAATTTCCTGTAATAAGAAATTTAAATGTCTAGCAAGGTTGGCATTTCAGTAAATTAGTCACATACTCCCTTCGTCTCAAAATAACTGACTTGCATTTGTCTAGATTCGGTTAGAGCATCTCCACTCGTTGGCTGGCCGTTCCTAGCCAAAATCCGGAGCTAAATAGCGTCGGAGTAAGTTTTCGGCCTGGGAACAGCCGGTTTTCCGGTCGCATTCCTAGATCGAGTTCCCGAGTTTCGACAAATTTTAACAAAACTCGGCAAACTTTGGATGAATATAAGCGGATTTCATTAATAGGGGGCCGATTCATACATACATATTACGTCGAATTCGGACGGACACCCGAATTCTGACTTCATTTAGGCTAAAAAACTAAAAAAGACCGAAGCCGATGCCGATGCCGCTGCCCTGGACGTCGTCTACATGCCGAAGTTCCGGTAGAAGCTCGTGTAGTCGGGGTCCGCCTTGCCGTCATCATCGCCGTCGTCATCGTCGCTCGACGGCTGGGGGGGGGGGGGGGCGCGAGCTGCCCAGCCCAGCGTCGCCGCACCTCTACGGCTAGAAGGACGGGGCGACATCGTTGTCGTCGTTGAGGATGACGAGCGGCGCGCCTTGATAGGCGGGCTCACGGCGAGCTCTGGCCGCCTGGCGCTCGGCCTCCGGCTACTAGCGCTGGACATGGCGCGCCTCCTCCTGCTCTAATCCGCCCTGGACCAGGCTAGCAGGTCAGACTCCGGCATCGGCAGTGACGGCGCCTGGTCCCACAGAGAACGCTCCATCGCCATTCTGATGGTGAAGGAGTCCTCGTCGACGGGCACCGACCAGTCCGCCGGCTCCAGCTTCGGCTGGCGCAGGCGGAGTCAGCCGGTCGGCGGCGTCAGTGCACGGGGCTCGTGGATGGCGATGCCCCGCGAACGCGTCCTCGGTGGTGAGCGGACCGGCGTGTCGGCCTCGCGCTTGGGGGACGAAGAATCTCGCCGCTGGTGCGCGACGACTGCGCCGGCGCGGATCCGGACGAGCACGGGGCGGCAGCGAAGGAGGAGGAGCTCAGGCTGCCCATTCTCCTGGGCAGCCAGTTGGCCGGTGGCTGGCGCCTTGCCCTCGCCGCCGGCGCCGACGAACGCGGGAAGCCCAACCGGGTGTTTTTGTCGGCGTGGATGTGCTCGGGGACGGCGTTGAGCGTCCGTCCATGCGCACTCCCCTCGGGGACGGCGTTGAGCGTCCGTCCATGCGCACTCCACCATCGGCGGCGGCCCACCGTGTTGTTGCGCGTGGGTGGCGAGCATGGAGGTCCCTGGTGCGCGGCGAGTTCGGCGAGCCGGCGCTCAGCGAATAATTATTCCCAGTGCACGAGGTTGCTCGGGTCTTCGGCGAGCTCGGGATCTGGCATCACCGCGATGGTTCCCTGGATCTCTTCGACCATCTCGTCATCCTCGAGGACCGGCGACACCGGCACGCCGCCGGCGCTGAGCTTCCACTCGGGTGGGAAGCGGAAGTCTGGCGACGCCATGTAGCCGGCATCGTGGAGTATCCGAGCCTCCCAGGGCGCCGCCGGGTCGCCGGGGTACTTCTTCGCCATCTGCTTCTTTTCGCCGAGTGTTTCTTTTTCACCGGAGTTCATGGTGGAGTGGGGTGGACGGGGCAGTGTGCTGTGAGCCGGCGATGGGGCGCCGACGCCGGCGAACACGGGAAGCCCAGCCGGGGGTTGTTGTCGGCGTGGATGTGCTCGAGGACAGCGTTGAGCGTCCGTCCAGGCGCACTCCACCATCGGCGGCGGCCCGCCGTGTTGTTGCGCTTGGGAGGCGAGCCTGGAGGTCCCTGGCGCGCGACGAGTTCGGCGAGTCAGCGCTCAGCGAAGAATTATTCCCAGTGCACGAGGTTGCTCGGGTCTTCGGCGAGCTCGGGATCCGGCATCGCCGCGATGGTTCCCTAGATCTCTTCTACCATCTCGTCGTCCTCAGGGACCGGCGGCACCGGCACGCCGCCGGCGCTGAGCTTCCACTCGGGTGGTCAGCGGAAGTCTGGCGACGCCATGTAGCCTGCGTCGTGGAGCATCCGAGCCTCCCAGCGCTAAAGCGTCCGTCGGCCGAAGCCGTTCGCCGCTGCCGGGTCGCCGGGATACCTCTCCGCCATCTGCTTCTTTTCGCCGAGTGTTTCTTTTTCACCGGAGTTCGTGGTGGAGTGAGGTGGATGGGGCAGTGTGCTGTGAGCCAGCAATGGGGCCGTGTTTTATAGACCGAGACGGGCGGCGAAGGCGGGAGGGGTGTAGCGGCGTCGCGAGAAAAGGGAAAACGGCGGGAAGCCGAGGCGGCGGTGGCGCGCCTTTACGGCGACGCGTGGTCGACGAGACGGGCAGTTATTGTCCGGCAGTCCGTCGCGGGAGCCGAGGCGGAAGGATGACGATGGTCGGCCTCCAGTCGTTGACAGGGTGGGTCCACACGTCGAATCGGTCGCCCCGGGAATGGCCTGGGATCTTCGGACGAATTTTGGGCCGAATCCGTAGAAAACCGGTGTCCTAGGATCACGACTGGGCTAATTTTCGGCGTTCGGACAAAAAAAAGTCTAAGGAACAACTTGGTGGAAACCCGAGTGGAGATGCTCTTGGTCACGGTACGTTGCTAAGCTTCACATCAAATCTGATTGTCAACCTTGTGAAACTTTTAATTTTGGACACCCACCCACAGCGGATGTGTGAATGTGCTTCGGGGAACTCTATAGAAAGTGTTACGCGGTGCAGGAGCAATTACGGCACACAGGAAAACTGATGATTTTCTAAATGATACCGTCTCGGTTTGTTTTTCATACATGCACATCTGGTTTCAGAAATGCATAGAGCGGACCAGCCGGACCTTTTCCAAGTTTGACCACTAATGCATATATCTATTTGTAAATGCAAATGCTATTAATAGGTTTGTCATAAAAATACGTTTACTCGGTACATTTTCTACTAGCACCTAAGCAAATGTGCACATTAGAGAGCATGTCCATGCCTAAAAGTAAAACAGAAAGCAGGAGGTAGTACCTTTCGCAAAGCAGATGTACGCTCTTCCAGTCTTCCAATCTCAGTTTCATCAGTTTTGTCATCTGGTGACACAATCTCCTAAACAATACCGGTATACAGAGGAACAAACAATAGCACTCAGAAGAGTAACACTACAGTAATAGATTCTGGCCGGAATAAATGAAAATCAACAAGCAATAGATTATTGTCGACATGGTTCTTTTCAGCAGAGCAATATAACAATGGAGTTCGATTGATTCGAACAAACGGAAGGATGCATAGTGGTGAATGCGTTTGTACAGTCGATTCCTCATGACATTCAATGCATGCCACTGCCAGAAATAGTTGTGCACGCTTGTAGATTTCTGAAAGCGAGCTAGTATATGTAACAAATAGGTGTGGCCTGACACTGATTGTTTCAGCAATTTTTGGAGATAATGCTGCTATCCTACTGAATAATGAGGTGGACCTCTACAGTCTACAGATCAATACCCTTAGTTTAACCATTTTTTCCAGCCAAGCGAGTAATAATTGACATATGATTGAGTATATCTGAATATCGATTGAGGATGGATATAATAAACAATTACGACCCCCTCGATTCCTCCTTCACAATACACCAAAATAACATCCTTCTGTCCAGCAGGGATTTGGTGGCCAGCGAAAATTGCCCGAATCAACGAAGCTCAACAGGCAAACCTCTCCCAACAAGTTGTACTCCTCCGTCCAGAAATACATGACTTGGTTTTGTCTAAACTTGTATGTATCTAATATGTTTTAGTGTATATATATATATTTAAATCTAGATAAACATAAGTCACTTATTTCCGGATGGAGGGAGTATAATCGAAGACACACAAGTCTTACATGAGGACAGGAGGATACCGCGGTGATGGAGCGCCGCAGCACCGCCACAGCTGCCTTGTAATGGTGCCTCACTTCGTCGAGCGACCCTCCGGGGCCGGTGATAGATTGAATATTGATTGTATTGATATTGTAAGAGGTGATTACATTATCAGCTCTTGGATTGTTTATATAATACTAGAAGACTTGGGGGCAAGAAGCATAATAGAGATAGACTTGGATTACAAACTTAAATGACTAAATATAGCCCAAACTGTGATATACTCTAACACCCCCCCCCCCCCACCCCACCCCCCGCAGTCGGATCGGTAGTGACGCGAACAACAGGAGCGTCGTGGACGGTCTCACTGGAGCATAATCCGAAATCACGAACTAGAGAGGGAGCCGGTGGATGCCGATGTCGATGTAGCCAGGATTGGGACATTGTAGTCGTGGTCGATGGTGTTGTTGGTGATGTAGTCACCGTTTATGGAGTCGATGAGGTTGATGTTGTCATGGTGTTGTGATCGATGTCGTCGTTGAGCCTAAGGAAATTGTCGTAGTAGTTGAGGTAGACGTAGCTGGAGTTGGAGTAGTCGGGGTAGGCGAAATGCCATGCCAAGCTTGCCAAACTCGGGAGCGCGTCGGAGACGAAGGCACGTATCGATGGTGCCAATAACGGGCGTGCGAAGATAGGGACCATCATGAGCCATGTCAGCCAAAGTCGGAGGGACTAGTAGAGGAGAGCTCCGTGTACGGTCGGTTGCGCGTCGTGTGCGCTGGAGTAGACGAAGTAGTTGCAAGAAGAAAATTGACCACAAGCGGTGCAAATAAAAAAAGATTGCGACTCTGGCGGCGAGGTCGTGGTGGACGAAGATAGAGAGGTGGTTGTCGATGGCGATCAGGCGGTAGCGGTAGTAGATGTTGGGGATCCAACCATTTTATCCATCCACATGCAAGATCTTTTTCACGTTGTTGAAGGCGAGGTAGTAGATGTTGGGTCTCAAACCCGTTGTATTCATCTACATGCTGGAGCGTGGCAACGTAAGCCTGTTGGCGTTGACGAAGATCTTGATCGGTGGTGGCGGCGACGATGTGGTATGTGATGGGGTTGTTGGTGTATATGGTTGTCGGCGATGATGACCACAAATGATGAAGGTGCTTCCCTTATTGATGGCGAGATGTGTACTCGGGGACATGCGTCCCGGTTGATGTTGACGAAGACGACCCGGCGTGAAGGCGACATGCAAACGGAGAAGCCGGCGACAGCGCATGAAGGCATCCCTTGGAGCGTCCCACGGAACCTCCTTGGCACGCTCATTGACGATGATTTGACGGAGATGACTCGATGTCGAGGTTGAAGTAGAGGCGTGTGACGCCGACATGCAGCGACGGTCGGTAGGCTACGCAATCCGATCTATGATCAGCGAAAGAAGAAGAAACGCCGGTCAAACTGCCGGCGAGAAATTTTTGATGAAATCTATTGGATCTAATCTATGAGTTGCGCAGCCCCCGGCGAGATCGATCTCCCCGTGGGCGGCGCGGCGGAAGCAGTGAGCTAAACCCTAGATTGAGAATCGATAGGCTCTGATACTATAGATTGCGGAATGTTGATTATATTAATATTGCAAGAGATGATTACATTGTCATCCATTGGGCTGTTTATATACTACTAGAATACTTGGGCGGCAAGAACTTAATAGAGATAGACTTATATTACAAATTTAAACTACCAAATATAGCTCAAACTGTGATATACTCTAACAGCCGGTTCCCCCGTCCCCTCCTTTTGCGTTAGTAGAGGTGTGAGGGTCAGGTGCTTCAGGAAAGGTAGTAGACTAGTGTTCCTGCTGGTGGCTAGCGCTGGACGATGACCAAAGGGAAGGGGTACAGAGTTCGCGGTTGATGGAGGTGAGGATCTGGAATGCCGCTGCAATGGCCTCCTCCAGCTGTCGCTGCCCCCTTGCTTGTCGGATCCTGCCGCTTCCGAGTTCCCTCCTTCACGGCCATGTGTTGCTCGTCGGAACCACATTCTATCAAAGGTGGGAACCGCTAAACGAGCAGATGTGGGAAGGCATAATAACCACCATTTTGCGATTTGGAACGAAAAAAGGGCCATAATAGATCCCGTAAAACCAGCCAAACCATAATTTTTTTAGGGCGATCGGAAAAGAACACCCCGAACCGAGGGTCCCCCGTATCGACCATTTTTGTTGGCGGGAGGGAAATTTCAGCTCGTTCCCCCCTTCCGCTGTGAATGGCTGCCGCCGCCGCGCGCCATCGTCGATTGAGGCATCGCCATGACGATTCCTCCCGCGAAGAAGGACGTCGTCGCCCGCGGACCCTGTTCCCGACCATCGTTCCTGACATTGCCGTGCGAATGAGATCTCATAGCAGTGGAGATAATGGCCATGAACAAGATAAATAAGCTTCATGAATCCATTGATTTGACGAACAAGGTACCATACATATTAAATAGAACGATGAATTCAACCCTAATCTACTATTTCGCCTTCGCTGTCTTCGCCAGCCACCTCGTCTTCGTCGCTGGCCGCATCCTCCTCGTCCGGATTGATCTCGACGATCCCCGCATTGTTTGCCTCCCTCAGGAACTCTTCACAGTGTGCGTCGTCGATGGTGTTGCAGATCGTGCGCCCAGGCACAACCCATAATGGCGCCCTCCCTTCGGGATTGCAAAGGTCGGGGTGGAGCTCCCTCCCATGCACAAGGCAGAGGCCAAAGCCGCCCTGCACTCCCTCTTGAAGCGCTTGACCATAGCCCTCTTCCACTATGAAATTTTGCGGCGGCACTGGTCGATCTCGCTAGCTAACTCAGCGCCCCTCGCAAATAGCCCCACTGGTACTCCGGCGTAGCTCAGTTCCCAGCCGGTCGACAGCATCGCGCACGGCGGCGCTAGGATGTCGAAGTGGGCGAACTTTACCGCCTCATAGAAGTTGAGGATGGGTATAGCCATGGCGGTGGGAGGAGAGAGTGGCAGCGGGAGGAGAGAGTGCAGAGGGTGGGAAATTGGGGATGCGCCGGGTAAATAGATGGTGACGACGAAGCTACGGTGGAATCAAAACAGAATATTTCCTTTCACGGTTCGCGAATACTGGGTCTGGTCCGCCCGGGCTATTTCGACCCGTAAAGTCGTGTTTTTCTCTGGCCGTAAAATGCGTTTGCAGTTCGAACTTTTACTAGGTCTCCTGGAGATGCTCTAAGAGCATCTCCAACAAAGCCTATAAACAGGCAAAAACTGTATAATAACTGTCAATTTTCGGTTTCTGCAAAAGTAGGTCGCTCTAGCATAACCTGTAAACACACGAAAACTGTATTTATTTTACCGGCTCCGCAGGTGTCGTCGTGAATGCTGAGGAGCGGTTCAGAGATGTCGCAGGCGGCAAAGGGCTTGGCGGTGACCTGGACCATGTCGGCTTGGCGGATAGAGGAAGAAGAGTGCGTCGCCTGAGGAGGGCAGGACGAGCTCTGGCATCTGTCTTGGACGGAGAAGATGGGCGGTGGTTGGGGACGAGCTCCACGGCTCCTCCTCCTGCACGGAAACACGGCTCCTCCTCCTCCACGGCTTGAGGCGAGGGCGGCCTGAGGCGGGCGGGAGACTGGCGGGACGTGGCCCTGAGGTGGGCGGCACGGGCACCCAGCAGGAGGAGGAAGGAGTTTGGGGGGAAATATGGTGGCCCTACTTTATACAGTTTGGTTTTTTGTTAGAGTATACGTGTACGCGGTAATTGAGGTAGTGTAGGATAGTTAGGACTCTACCCTAACTTGTCTTGTACTCCAAGATGATTCCCTGTACGCCTATATATATCCGCCCATGAGGCTCAATAATACATCCATCATATTCCGCCAATCGCCCTCTCTATCCTCCAACATGGTATCAGCCTAACCACGATTCTTCTACCCTAGCCGCCACCCATCCTCCCCCAGGCGCCGCCGGCTCCCCCGCACCAAACCCTAGTGCCGCCGCCCACCGTGGCGTCGCGCTAGCCGCCGCGCACGCTTCCGCGTAGCGCCGCCCCCGGGGAGGTCGATCTACATGATCTCCGCGGGGGGCCGTGCAACCCGTACGTAGGGTTCGTCCGCCGATCCGTGATCGGCTGCCCTGTAAGTCTTTTTTTCCGATCTCTTTATCGGTTTTCTTTTTTGGTTTACCGATCTTAGATCGGATTGAGTCGCCCACCGCCGTCGTCATCGTCGCGCCTCTACTCCGACAATCGGCATCGACGATCTACCGCGCCCGTGCGTCTGCCATCTCGGCAGTTGTCGCCTCACGCCGCGCTTGCGGCCGGCTGCTGCGCCCTGCGGCCGGCTGCTGCGGCTTCCTTGGGAGGCTGCCGCGCCCGACCCCCCTCGGATCGTCTTCATCGTCATCGTCCAGGACTGCACGGACAACGCCGCCATCGACTCCGATCTACGCGTCGTCCACGCCATGGTGCATATGGCGCACCGTCGGTCTGATCAATCGGTCCCGCGCCCGTCTATATCAAGCACGTCCCCGAGCACGCACCTACCACCGATCGAGCTACGGGTTGCCGCTGCGTCGCCCCTTCGGGTCGCAGACCGCCGCCTTGGTCTCCGCCTACCGGCTGCCAACGCGCCTCACAAGCGCGTACGTGCCGGTGGCCTCCAGCTGCTTCCCCGACTTGCGCCCTGCAGCCACGTCGTGCCTTCGGGCCGTGGCATTGCTGCGCGCAGTCTACTTCGCCGTGCCCGCGCATCGACGCCCTCGGCCTCCACCACGCCCTCTCCTACGGCGCGGATCGCCGCTGTCTGCGCGCGTCTTCGTCGCCTCACCCGGTCCCACGGCGCCAGGGCCTGCGACATTGTCCGCGTTGACCTCGTCCGCGTCGACACCGTCCGCGCCTGGATCTACTTCGAGCACCGCCGCCGCGCTCCACTAGGTAACCTGCAGGCTGACTTCTCGCCATCGCAGGTCCCGCCGACTACCCCGTGCCCTCTAGGCGTCCAGCATGAGCACCCAGGCTGCCGCTGGACCGCCGCCTTCTACATCTTCGACTGTCTCGAGTTCGTCGCCCGCGTCATCGCCTCGTCCCCGTCTACACCAGCTGCTACTCTACTCCGAGAACCGCGGGCAGGGTCGACATCTTCGTCGATCTGCGACCGCGACGATTTCGGAGGCCTTCTCTGCTAGTCCCTCTGACATGGCGACAAGTTCATGATGGTTCCCACTCCTCGCATGCCCGGTACTGGCAACACCGGATGTGCTTTTGTCCCCGACGCGTTCCCGAGTCTGGCAAACTCGCGCCGGACGCCTCGTCTTCATCGGCTTCGACAACGTCTTCTTCGACCGCGTCACCGACGAGTTCTTCTTGCGTACTCGGTTCTGGCAAAACCGGAGTATGCCTTCGTCCCCGATGTGTGCCTAGTTCTGCCAAAACTATGGCCGCACCTCGTCCTCGACGGCTCGGACTGCATCGACTTCGGCATCGACACCCTCAACGACTGCCTCGACGCGTCTCCGTCATCCTCCTCGCGCACTATGCGCATGCGGCTTCATGTGCGGCTTCCTCGACACCGGGCACGACATCGACCACGGCGACCCCTCGCACAGCTACCCCGACCACGGCACCGCCCAACGCTCTCGGCTCCCTCGACATCGGTACAAGGGCTTCCACCTCGCTTGAGCTTCACCAGCATCCTCTACAGTCCAAGCTTCGCGCCGCGACACCGTCCAGGACACTCCCGCTCGGACTGCGGGGGGATGTCAGCCCACTGGATGCTGTCCTAACTATCCTACACTACCTCAATTACCGCGTATACGTATACTCTAACATCCCCCCGCAGTCGTAGCGGGAGCGTCGTGAACAACTGGAACGTCGCGGACGGTCAGACTGGAGAGAAACCGAAGTAGCATCCAGTGGGCTGACATTTTTTGCGTTTTCATTCTGTGCGGACCGTTTTCGGACATCAAATCGAGTTTTCAGTGGAATGTAAACAAGGTTTTCAGTTCGCGGTTTTACAGCCTTTGTTTAAGATGCTTAAAACCCTCGCCCTAGCCTGATAGATGGCTTTTCTGACTTCGGTGAGCAAGACCATCTGCAGCAGATCCAAATGAAACCTCGCTACTGAGTTCCAAAGACGTCTCGTTACTTTCTATACTACCTCCGTTTGGAAACATAAGCATTTTCAGAAAACTAAAGTAGCTGTCTAAAAATGCTTATATTTTAGAACGGAGGTACTCTTCTGTTTTAAAATATAAGATGTTTTAGTTTTATAAAAGAAGTATATTTAAATTATTTTTAGTGTCTAGGTTCATTCAAACCTAACAGAGGGAGTAGTATAGTTTAATCCTCGTAAGTTTGTCCGGCTCATACTATTGTGGTGAAACTTAACTCACTGAGCACTTACACGTCAACCCATCAATTTTTTGAGCCAAAACGGAGAAAAACAAAAGTTGGATTTTGGAAACTTCAATGAGCATCCTCAACATATCTGACTAGATGAAAGTTGGGCCTCTCATCGAGACAACTAATTTTGTTTCTTTATCATCTCATTCTAAGATCGAATGAAGAATCGACGGTTGAATTACTTACTCCTTTGTTTCAGTTTATTAGCGTGCTTCACAAATCATGCATTTCCAAAACTCCATGAATGTAGACGCTTAGCATTAATTGCTGTGTTTAAGAGCATCTTCACTTGTTGGAGGTCTCCGGATCGAAATTCGATGTTTCTATTCGCTAGATTAGGCGAGCGTTTGGTCTGGGCATCCACCAACTCCCAGCCGCAACTCCGGCTTGACATTTCCGGGATCGGCGATTTCAGCAAAATTCGACGCAAATTTTCATAGTTCGGCCAAATTTTCACACACACAACAACAGTTCGGCTAATTTATCACATAGTTCAGCGCACAAAACTAACTTGCACATTTTTTTTTGATAAACGGCGCTTCTATTACTTAGATAATTATTGCACCCGGCATCTGCATATCTAGAATGCATACAACCGACAATAGTCCAGCAAATCCAACAATAGTAAAGATAAAGTCGATGGCAGATTACAAAGCGATGTGATTAAATGCAACTACGCCAAAGATGTTGGTGGCGGGCCGATCCGAAGATTATGCTGCCATCCATGTCCGGTAAATAGGTCCCGTGCCGTATCCTCTAGCCACATACACACCTACGTAAAAAGGTCACGAAGCTCTACACGATATAGTGTCGACTAAGCCCGAAGGGTATTTGTACACCTAAAAATAACCTGCAGAAGAGAACAGTTAATATCATTAAAAACATTATTATTTCTACATAGTCATAGCGATCATATAAATGCAATCGCTCCGACCCGAAGAAGTATCTTGTATTTGTTATCTATATCATGTAATCAATTTCCAAAAATATTGGCAATACTACGTGGTGGAGACAAGCCATAAGCTGCTTGGGTGACTGACCATATAGACCGTGCAAAACTATATTGAAAAAATAGGTGCATCGTGGTGATAAAACACGCAGCTCGGATTCCATGCCAATTCCGCTTAATAAGGTTGTCTTTTGTAAGGATAATTCCTCGACGAAGATACCAAGCAAAAATCTTGTTTTTAAGAGGTATCTTCATTTTCCAGATCATCCTATTATCTAATACTTGTATTACTGGTTGGGTTAAAGCATTGTATAAAGAGCTAACCAAGAAAGAACCATTCTCAGTTAGATTCCAGCGAAATTCATCTAGCTCTGCTGACAATTGTACATGTGACAGTCGATGTAGCAGCATGATCCAAGAGTCAAGTCTAATGCCAGTTAAATCCCTTCTAAACGCTATATTAGGTAGAAAAGATTTCAACACAGTGGCAATCGTTTCTTCCTTATAACGTATAATGGAATACAACGCAGGATATTATTCTCGAAATGTGGCATTACCTAACCATTTATCCTCCCAAAATTTTACCCGAGACCCATTATTAATAGAAAATGTGCCAAAGCGAAGAAAATATTTCTTTGTCGCCATCAGGCCAGCCCAAAAGTGAGAGTCGTCCGGTTTCCAAACCATTCGGGACAATACTTTTGAACCAACATATTTTCTCTTAATAAGAGTTTGCCATATCCCTTCTTCAGTTAATAACTTGAAGAGCCATTTACTAAGGAGGGCTGTATTCTTGATATCCAAATCATGAATACCTAGCCCACCATGTTCTTTGGAACGACATAACACACTCCATTTTCTGTATTTCTTTTTCTCATTATCCCTTGCCAAAAGAATCTTGATCGGAAATAATCTAACCTTTTCAAGACCCCTTTTGGTAGATGAAAGAAAGATAACATATATAGTACCATGTTACTAAATACTGAATTTATGAGTACCAATCTCCCCCTATAGAGAGTAATTTGCCTTTCCAACTGCTCAGACGCACCTGTAGTCTTTCTTCGACAATTTTCTATTCAGCATTTGTAAGCCTACGGTAATGTACTGGGATGCCCATATATTTGATCAGAAAAACACCGTGACTACAGCCGAAAAGTTCATTGTAAAGACCAACCGCATCCTGAGCCTCCCCGAAACAAAATAATTCACTCTTGTGGAAGTTAATTTTTAATCCTAAAAGTTGCTCAAAAGCTGATAGAATAAGTTTCAGGTTTTTTGCCTTTTCGAGGTCATGTTCTATAAAGAGAATTGTGTCATCGGCATATTAAAGTATAGATAAGCCACCATCCACGAGATGGGAAATCACACCTTCAATATGACCCTCTGACTTGGCTCGCTCAATCGGGATAGATAATATATCAACCACTAAATTAAAAAGCATTGGCGATAATGGATCTCCTTGTCTTAATCCCTTTTTGGTCTAAAAGTAGCTACCAACATCGTCATTGACTTTGATGGCAACACTACTTCCGACCACAAAGCTATTGATTAAGGCACACCACTCAGAAAAAAATCCTTTCATTCTAAGAACTTGCTGAAGGAAAGACCATTTAACCTTATCGTAAGCTTTTTCGAAATCAATTTTGAGAATTACCCCGTTCAATTTCTTCCTATGAAGTTCATGAATAGTTTCATGTAAAGTTACTACACCATCAAGAATGTTTCGAACTTGCATGAGAGCAGTTTGCAAAGGTCTAACAACATGATCAGCAGTTTAACCTGATAGTAGCAACTTTGGTAAAAATCTTAAAACTAACATTAAGTAGACAGATCGGTCTATATTGTTGGATCCGTCCTGCTTCGTTAACCTTAGGTAATAAGATAATCTCACGAAAATTCAAACCAAACAGATCTAATTGACCCTGGTGCAAAGCATTGAACATGTCAAGGAGATCTGTTTTGATGACGTCCCAAAAGGTTTGGTAAAACTCAGCTAGGAATCCATCAGGACCAGGGGCCTTATTGTGTTCTATTTAGAAAATAGCCAATTTAACCTCGTCCTCGAAATAAGGAGCGGTTAGATAGTTGTTTTCCGCATCAGAAACCTGGGGTATATCGGTTGTTTGAGATTCATCCATAGAGAGAGAACCTTCATCTGATTCCCCGAACAAAGATTTATAGTAATTTGTAATCTAAGATTTCAACTGATCATGTCCTTCAATCAGCTCGTTATTATGCATTAAGGAATGAATGCATTTATTCTTGTGTCTGCCATTGGCTACACTGTGGAAGTATCTAGTATTCGAATCCCCATGCAAGATAAATTGCGATTTAGAACATTGATACCATTTGAGTTCCTCTTCCCGTAGTAATCGGGCAATCTCCGCATTCGATTGGCTTTTGATCTCAATTTCCTACGGAGTTAGCAACCAAGTTTCTACTAAAGCTTCAAGGTCATCAATAGTAGAGGAAAGTCTTAGTTTTTCTTTTTTAAGGATACCAGTTGTGTGTCGTGCCCAACCCCCAATGTATTTTCGTGTCATACGCACTTTATTATTCAACCTCTGGATTGGGGTAACACCATCAACCGGTCTTTCCCACAATGTTTTCACCATGTCCTAGAAACCATCTCGTATTAGCCATCTGAGTTCAAATTTGAACGGACGGGACGAACGTGGTGGTGGTAACCCAGTGGTAAGCAAAATGGGAGCATGATCTGATAGAGCCTCAATTCGTTCTAGAGCGCGTACCGAGACCATCGGGAAGTGATCTTCCCAGTCTGAGTCCATGAGTACACGATCAAGTTTTTCGTATGTAGGTTCTGGCAAAGAGTTAGCCCAAGTAATCTGTCTTCCAATCATTGTCACTTCCTTTAAATCCAGACTATCAATGACAGTGTTAAAAAGGAAAGGCCAATGATCATCAAAATGACCTTTACTCTTCTCATATGGAAACCTAAGCAAATTAAAATCACCCCTATGAGGATAGGGTATGGATTGTACTTTGCTAAGGTCACCAATTCATGAAGAAAATCAGCCTTAAAAGCCTCTTGGGCGGCACCATAAACTGCGACTAGACTCCATTTGAAATTATCAGCCTTGTTACGGATATGAAGTTTTATATGAAACTCCCCTTCCGAAATGGCTAATATGTCCATGGTATCCGCCCGCACACCGAGTAAAATGCCCCCGGACCGTCCCCTAGGTGGATGGGAATGCCACACAAAGTCTAAACCACCCGATAGGCGATCCAACATACTCTATGAGAATTCCCGTCTACAAGTTTCGGAGATAGCCACAAAGTCTAAATTATGGTCCCTAGAACAAAGTGCAATGTGTAAATGTTTAGCCAAGTCACAAAGACCTCTGCTATTTAAAAATATGTCATTCATTGGGAAACAATAATAGATTTAGGAGCAATATCTCGTTTACGAGATTTATTACATTTTTCCCAGAAGACGATTTACGACCAGAAGCAATCAGCTCATATAATGAACTTAATCTGTCTTCGTCCAAACCAACTTCCAGAACTTCACCTACTAGATGAGATAGGAGCTGACCATATGTTGTATGGACTGCTTCCTCATCATCCGAGTAAGAGGAAATATAGGAGGTTGAAGCTTTTGGAACAACCGTTAACCCGTCAAATTCCATCTGTTTCAAGACCTTGGCAGGAATTAAAATATCACTAGCATTCTTCCCTAGACTAATACCAACTGAATTTAGCTTAGAAGAAATACTAGTAGAAGGAAAAGAAATAAAAGACTTGGAAGAAGAGGGATTACCACAAGTGTCCAGGTTCATTTCAGCTTTTCTACGCATGGCCTTCTCCAAAGAATCCATGTCCGTCGCAAAAGCACCGTCAGACCCCTTTGTGTGCCTTCCACTCCTGCGAAGCGCTGGGAACATCAAGGTCTTCTTCTTCCGAGCGCCAGCCGCAGGGGCCTGTGTAGGAGGAGCAGCCCCCCACAGCCGGCACGACCACCGCAACGTTCACGTCCACCGTCGATGGAGACGCAGCCACCGATAGAGGGACCTCTAGAAGCCCAGCCGTCGGAGGAGATGAGGTCACCGCCAGTGGGACCTCCAGAAGCACCGGGGCCTCTAGAGGCCCACGACCAGCAGTGGTTTGTCTCGGCGGGGAGGGAGCCTGGCCATCGGCCTGCTGGAGCGGGTCGGGCTGCTCCACAGCAGACGCCAAAGTAGTAGAGGGGGCGTCGTGGTCCGTCGACGAGGGAGGAGGGGGCCGGGCCACGTCCGTACGCAACAGGGAAGGGGAGGTGACGATCGACGAAGTGGGCTGGGCTGCCAGTGTAGTAATAGTAGCAGCAGCAGTGATAACCTGCACCGCCGATGGCCCAACGTAGCGCTCCACCAAGGCATCAGGAGACTGCGACGACAAAGGCAACACGGGTAGCAGCCTATCTCCCAAGCCAACCCAAGAATCCACAGCAAAAAAAAGGTACTCCGGGACGCTGAAAACCTGAATGAGAGCAACATGCAGCAGCCACAATAGCTTTCCCCCGGGGAGTCTGCGGGCAAGGATTGAATGGAGTGACAGCAAAAACAGGCAAAGACGAAACATTGTTAACGGGAGGACCTCCCGTAGCTGGTTGGGCACCCGCATTATCAACCTCCATGTGATTCCCTTCAGACCGAGGTGCACTATCATCAACAGGCGAATCCTTGTCCTTCTGGCCAGTGCCATCATCCTCATCAGAATTATCCCCCTTACGCCTCCAGAAAAGAGGAGTGAAAGCGAGATCAGGGACAAAGTCCGGAGTCTCCTAGCAAAACGTGAAGTCAAAACCCTTCAGCTTCAAGGTAGCCGTAGTACATATGTATGGACGCTTGGCATCCACACACTTCAGCAGCGCATTAGGATTCATCATTCCCACACAAATGCTCACAATGTTGCAACTATACAGCATTGACAAATCCACATCAATAGTCGTTCCCAACAGAGAACCAACCGCCCAAAGGCCATGGAAATGACAGATGGTATGAGGTACCCCCTCCACATGAACCCATACCTGAGGAAGAATAAACTTAGGCTAGATATCCTGCATCTCCCAAATATTGATCATGACCCTGGTATTGTGAGAAGGAACCGGCATTTGGATGCCATCAACATGCTGAAGATCCTCGAAGGATGGTGATACATTGCAAATGTATCTATAATTTTTGATATTCCATGCTTGGTTTTATCTACTTTCTTGAGTTTTGTTCCAACTTTGGAGTACTTTTCATATGATTTCTTGGACTAACCTATTAACGAGATGCCACAGTGCCAGTTGCCTGTTTTCTGCTGTTTTTGGTTCCAGGAAAGTCAGAAAATGAATATTCTCAGAATTGGACGGGACAAAAGCCAAAGTTCCTATTTTACCGGAAGACTCACAGAGCCAGAATACGAGACGGAGGAGGGCCAGGGCCTGGCCACCCCCCCAGGCGCGGGCTAGCCCTAGCCGCACCACCAGGTGATGTGGGCTCCCTGGCGTGCCACCGACCTTGCCTCTCTCGCCTATAAGAGCCTCCCGAGGCAGAAACCCTAGATAGTCAATCAGAAATCCATGAAAAGTTCCGCAGCGCCGCCGCCACCGAAGGGGAGATTTGGGGGACTGAAAGTCTCTATTCCGGCACCCTGTCGGGACGGTGAAGTGCCCCCGGAGCCATCTCCATCGATCTCCACCACCATCTCCATCATCGTTGCTGATTCCCATGATGATGAGGGAGTAGTTCTCTCTCAAGGCTAAGGGTTCTACCAGTAGCTATGTATTCATCTCTCTCTATGCATGATCTTATTGAGATCATGAGATTGTAATCTATAGATCTACCTTGCTACTTAAGTGCTTTAATAGATCTCTGCTCTCCCCATGTGTGTGAAAGTGACAGCGTGCTCACCATGATGGCACTTAGGCTAGAGATTACAAATACTTGTTATGAGTTATATTTAGAGTTGGATGTCTTTATGAAATTGTGGTGTTTGTTAGACTCATCTGGTGCTCAAGGTGACAGTGTGGGATTTTCTAGATGGGAAAGATGGACTTTGAGGAGTGCTGTTATAGCCCTACCATCGATTAGAGTGTTCAACCGGAGAGTAGTTAAGAGTAGTATCATAAAGAGAGGATATATTTATGAGAGAGTGTTCAGTAGTGAAAGTATGATCCCTAGGCCTTGTTTCTTAGCATTGAAACACCGTTTGCTACTAGATTTGTTACATGTTTGCTTGCTTCCTTCTTTATTTCAGTTTGCCTTTAGTCTTTTACACACCATCAAGCTATCTTCTATCACCATTACCACTTATAATTATCCATACCACTTGTATTTCACTATCTCTTCGCCGAACTAGTGCATCTATACACCTGACAAGTGTATTGGGTGTGTTGGGGACACAAGAGACTTCTTGTATCTTGATTGCAGGGTTGCTTGAGAGGGAATACCTTTGACCACTTCCTCCCTGAGTTCATAAACCTTGGGTGATCCACTTAAGGGAAAACTTGCTGCTGTTCTACAAACCTCTGTACTTGTAGGCCCAACAACTGTCTACAAGAATAGAAGTGTGTAGACATCAAGCTATTTTCTGGCGCTGTTGCCGGGGAGGTAAGGTAAAAGGTACTCACATCCTCCGGTGTGAGTGCTCGAAGTTATTTCCTTTTGATTCTGCAATTTTGTCTTTTTGTTTCTTGTTTTCACTAGTTAGGCTTAATGGAAAACAACAACAAAATTAGAGAACTTTATAGTATTTATCTTGGGTTAGGACATGAAGTGTTTGAAGAGAAAATTAAAAAACCTATGGAACTTTATTTGCATGCTAATAGCAATGTTGTTAGTATGAATTCTTTGTACACCATTATTGCTAATGCTATGGAAAATTCTAAGCTTGGGGAAGCTAGTTTTTATGAAAATGATCTTTTTAGTTCTCCAGCTTTGGAAGATAGCTATTCTATTGCTTATGATCATACCAAACCTCCAATATACGATGATTACAATGATGAATATGATATTTTTAGTCCACCTACTATTGAGGAGAAAATTAATTATGGTTACAATATGCCTCCTACATTTGATGATTATGGTGATGAGAATAATAGTGATAGCTATTTTGTTGATTTTGCTCCCACTATAATTAATAATAATGACTATTTTTATGTGGAGAGTATTAATTCTTTTATGTATGTGGCTCATGATAAGAATGTTTTATGTGATAGTTATATTGTTAATTTTATTCATGATGCTACTGAAAGTTATTATGAGAGAGGGAAACATAGTTTTATGCATCTCAATAATATTAAGATTCCCCTCTTTATGTTGAAAGTCCTGAAATTGCACTTGTGTTGTATTACTATGCTTGTTGATTTGTGCTTTCATGACTTGTTTCTTTACAAGATTCCTATGCATAGGAAGTGGGTTAGACTCAAATGTGCTTTGAATTTGCTTCTTGATGCTCTCTTTTACTTCAATTCATATTTCTTATGTGAGCATCTTTTCAAACTATCATGCCTAACTTAAATGCGTTAAAGAAAAGTACTTGTTGGGAGATAACCCAAGAGTTTTAGATGAGTCTTGGAAGTTATTACTTCAGTAATAACCATTCCTTATCCTTTTTATTTGCTTTTTGTGCCAAGAGTAACCTCTAATGAGAGAGAAGTAATGATTGGGAAAGTTGCTGTCCCGAAACAGATTTTTGTGCTTCACCGTAAAAATTTGTGAGAGATCTCTGTATGTCGGATTGAGCTGTAATTTTTTGTGCTTCTGACCCAGGTTGTTATATAACTTTCATTAGTTCAACACTTTTTTATTTGAGCAACATAAGGTCTTAGAAAAAATTCGTCTTTACCTGCTGGTCTGTTTTGACAGATTTCTGCCATTATTTGCATTTGCTTCTTGTTGGTTCCTTTTTGAGTTCTTTTGGGGAATTGAGCTTTTTGAGGGAAGTGCTACGTATCTAGTGTTCTAATGGAAGTTTATTTGGTGATAGAACTGAACCTTAAGACTTATTTATCTTGAGTGCACTAATGTTGCTAATAAAGATTGTGTGAAGTTTTGTATGAAGAAAAAATTTCAGGTGTATGAAAGGAATGAGTAATGAGATGAAGGATGGACTAAATCTCAAGCTTGGGGATGCCACGCGTGTCACACCAATAAATATCCAAGAAGTACAAGCATCAAAGCTTGGGGATGCCCAAGGTATCCCCCTTCTTCATCAATAAAAATCCCAGGTTTCTTCCAAACGCTTCATTTTTATTGTTTCATGCACGTTGTATTGTTCTTGGAGCGTCTTCTTTTTTGTTTTCGTTTTGGTTTTTAGTTTGCTTGGTTTGCTTAGTTTGCTGAATAAATTGGTTAGACCCCCTCTTTCATGCATTGGTTTTCAAATAGTTTGGTTTGTTTGGAAAAGAGTAAGAAAGTTCATGCTTAAGTGGTAAAGAGAGCTCGTTTTTGACTGTGGCCTATGCTTTGTCATGCCATGCTTGATATTGTTTTGGCTTTATGCTTAGTATTCTTTGTTGTAGCATGACTTGTTATAAACAAGTGAGATTGCTTAATGTGCCTTGGATGAATCATGCGTTGTTTTAGCATATTAAAGCATAGTATAGTGGTATTCTCCTTTGATGCTTTATTTGGGTTGACTTGGTGCATGCTTACACCATGTTATGACTATCTCAAGTCACCATAGCCTTTATGATCCTTTAGTTTTCAACTTGTAGTATCACTTTATTCTTTGATCAATGATGTTTTGTCGCTCTACATGATTATGGCCATTATTGCTCTCTTAGTTTGTCGCTCCCAGTCTTTTGCTAGACTCCACAACCAAGTATGAGTTCCACTCATGCATCCAACTCCCTAAACCAAGTTATTCCAAAGAGTCCACCATACCTGCCTACTAGCTTATGCTATCCCAAGTATATTCATGCTTTTGTTTACCTTCCAAATTAAACTTGTTAAGAGAAAACTAGTGATTAAAGCTCTCACAAACTTAATGGCACACTTTACTTTACTTGCCCTTAATAAACTTAAACCATTGTGTCTTCTATGTTGTATATGCTTGCACTTATTTGTTGGGAATTAGCAGAACCATGCTTTCATGGGGAACGCTTTCAACATTGCACTTGGTACTTGTACCTAGTTGATATCATGCTCTTTTGTATATGGATGTCGTCGGTGTGAAATGAAAGGGGAGCTTGTAAGTCTATGGAGTTATGTATATGTGTTAGAGAAACACCTGGGCCGCTGGTCTAATCCATGCTGACATGGTGGAAACCTGCAGCGTAACCATAATGAGCTGTCTATGAAGCATTCTTCTTATAAAAAAAGAGTCCTATATTGAGAAAAAAAGAGAAAAGAGAAAAAAAGAGATATTATGAAAAGAGGAAAGAGAGAGAAAAGCACCATATTCCCATGGTAAATAAGAAGAATGCTGAGATGCTTGTTGTTTGCTTGCCTTGTCATTTTGATATGGGGATTCTTCCGTATCATCGGGCAAGGGGTACCCCGTTGGCGGTTCTCTATGATACACATGTACTTACGATGACAAGAACTTACCGGTGACTAAACTTGAGTAGCATCAGGAGCGGCCGTATACAAGGGACATGAGATTTCTGACTTATACTTCGTCAAGTATGTACACCATAGTTTGTTCACTTTAACCTTAATCACTTCAAGATGCTTATGATAGGGGTAATGAGAGCTGAAAGCTATAAGTACCATAATTTTTGGAAGCTCTTTATGAAACTTGAATCTCTGCTTCCTTCTATAAAGGCCTTTCTTCCACCATTATATTGAGTCTCCACCTTCTATCTTTATGCACCTACTTTGAGAGCATAGTGGCCATTCTTAGTTCTATGTGCATTGTCCCAAGACTAGTTGATTGATGCATAACTTGATATTGCTTATTTTGAACTATTTGTATCTAGTCACTCTTATGAACTTTGAAGGTGTCCTATGCATTTATATTTGCTACTCTATGAGGGACAAGCTTAATGCTATTATACTATGTTTTCTTTATGTGAAACAAACAAACGTCTTGCAAAGCATTGTTATTCATGAATCTTTTGTTTGTGCCTTTTCATGTTGCATCATAGTTTCTTTTTCTTATTGCTAGAACTTTGTCTTTCATGTTATGATTGAAGTACTATGATCCCAGCTTTGAATGTTTTACAAGTACTTTGATCAAGTCTTTGATGGTGCATGTCACCTCAAAAATTATTCTTTGTTTTTATCACTTACCTACTCGAGGACGAGCAGGAGTTAAGCTTGGGGATGTTGATACATTGCAAATGTATCTATAATTTTTGATGTTCCATGCTTGGTTTTATCTACTTTCTTGTGTTTTGTTCCAACTTTGGAGTACTTTTCATATGATTTCTTAGACTAACCTATTAACAAGATGCCATAGTGCCAGTTGCCTGTTTTCTGCTGTTTTTGGTTCCAGGAATATCAGAAAATGAATATTCTCAGAATTGGACAGGACAAAAGCCAAAGTTCCTATTTTACCGGAAGACTCACAGAGCCAGAATACGAGACGGAGGAGGGCCAGGGCCTGGCCACACACCCCCAGGCGCGGGCTAGCCCTAGCCGTGCCACCAGGTGGTGTGGGCCCCCTGGATGGCCACCGACCTTGCCTCTCTCGCCTATAAGAGCCTCCCGAGGCAGAAACCCTAGATAGTCAATCAGAAATCCACGAAAAATTCCGCAGCACCGCCGCCACCGAAGGGGAGATTCGGGGGACAGAAAGTCTCTGTTTCGGCACCCTGCCGGGATGGGGAAGTGCCCCCGGAGCCATCTCCATCGATCTCCACCACCATCTCCATCACCATTGCTGATTCCCATGATGATGAGGGAGTAGTTCTCTCTCGAGGCTAAGGGTTCTACCAGTAGCTATGTGTTCATCTCTCTCTATGCATGATCTTATTGAGATCATGAGCTTGTAATCTATAGATCTACCTTGCTACTCAAGTGCTTTAATAGATCTATGCTCTCCCCATGTGTGTGAAAGTGACAGCGTGCTCACCATGGTGGCACTTAGGCTAGAGATTACAAATACTTGTTATGAGTTATATTTGGAGTTGGATGTCTTTATGAAATTGTGGTGTTTGTTGGACTCATCTAGTGCTCAAGGTGACAGTGTGGGGTTTTCTAGATGGGAAAGATGGACTTTGAGGAGTGCTGTTATAGCCCTACCATCAATTAGAGTGTTCAACCGAAGAGTAGTTAAGAGTAGTATCATAAAGAGAGGATATATTTATGAGAGAGTGTTCACTAGTGAAAGTATGATCCCTAGGCCTTGTTTCTTAGCATTGAAACACCGTTTGCTACTAGATCTGTTACATGTTTGCTTGCTTCCTTCTTTATTTCAGTTTGCCTTTAGTCTTTTCCACACCATCAAGCTATCTTCTATCACCATTACCACTTATAATTATCCATACCACTTGTATTTCACTATCTCTTCGCCGAACTAGTGCATCTATACACCTGACAAGTGTATTGGGTGTGTTGGGGACACAAGAGACTTCTTGTATCTTGATTACAGGGTTGCTTGAGAGAGAATACATTTGACCACTTCCTCCCTGAGTTCGATAAACCTTGGGTGATCCACTTAAGAGAAAACTTGCTACTGTTCTACAAACCTCTGCACTTGGAGGTCCAATAACTGTCTACAAGAATAGAAGTGCGTAGACATCAGATGGAAAACTCACAAGATAAGCATCATCACCATGAGGAAGCGCCTCCCATTTCCACTGAGTACTGAGCGGACAAATGTGCATCATTTGAGCCTCAATAACAGCCGCAGGAACCATTGCACCAATCATCGACACCTTAGCAGTAGATGTACACTTAGGTGCAATATTAGCCTTAAATATACAATCAGGCAGCTGGTTGAAAAGAGTATCCTATGTACCATTCCCGGCCACAATCTGTTGGGTCCGCAGCATAGAAAACAAAAAATTTCCTACGATAAGAACTATACTCCAAGATCTATCTACTAGATACAGAGCAACGAGTGGACATACATCCATGGAGAACTTACCCTCGAAGAAAACGAGTTTTGTTAACGAGTAGGAACTCGTGGTTGATGTAGTCGTACGCTTGCCGATCTCAAGATCATGTGGAAGTCCGAGCGCCGCAAATCAGCAGCGCATCCATCCTCGCACACACGTTCAAGCTACCGGAAAACCTCCACCTCCTCGCTCCAGCGAATCAGTGGAAGCAACAACTCCTTCCAGACGCAAGGCCACCGGGAACATGTATCTCGCTAATCCGAGACCATGGGGGAATATCTAGAGGGAGAGAGAGATCCTTCACGAGGAGGTGTCATTTGTGAGAGGGGAGAGGGGGGATTTATATAGGAGGAAGGAAGATCCCTCCCCTCCCATAGCCGGCGCATGAGGGGGGAATCCTAACCTCCTTCATTCATGTGGTGAACCTCCACTCACATAAACATGGCCTCCACCCAAAATCCCACTCACATGTATTTAATTTCCACCAAATTAAATGTAACTCTCAATTAATAAAACTCTTTTATTTATTTTATTCAGAATTTTGTTAATTACTTTAATTAACAAACATTCACATAAAACCCCTTGCAACATTTCAATATCACATGCAGAACCACTTTCTGCAATTTCACCCGAAACAATTCCGGTTTCCATCGAAACAATTCATGTTTCTATCAAAACATTTCCTGCGCTTTGCAAACCTTTTGTCTGGAATATATGTGCTCCTAAATGGTGTCCGGCAACCCTTAAGTGTGTCACCCTACGGTTCACGAATAATGCATACATGATTGAGACTCCTCTCAGATCAATAATCAGAAGCGGGACCTGGAGATCCATACTGACTCCTGCATATTCAATGATGACTTCTGTGATCGTGAGAACCTTTAACGTCAGCAATTTAATCCCTTTGTCTCATGATATAATACATGTCCGAGATTCGATCATCGGTATCCAAATACCTAGTTTGATCTCGTTACCGGCATGCACTCTTTTCTCGTTCCCGTGATATAACATTCTAGCGATCACATCACTTGCTTGCAAGCTATCTTAATGTGATATCACCAAGAGGGCCCAGAGTATATCTATCCGTCATCGGGATTGACAAATTCCACTCTTGATCCATGAGCCTCAACATAACACCTTCATAGCACTGGACCCACCTTTATGGTCACCCTGTTACGGTGTGACGTTTGATGTTATCAAGATACTCTTCTGGTGTTAGCAATTAACATGATCTCATGGTCTAAGGATTAAGACTACTTTGTATGATGTTATAGAAATATAAACATAATGACTTGATCGTAATGCTATACTTCGAATGAATGTTCATCACATCATTTTACAAATGTTGTGACCTTGTTATTAACAACATCCAATGTCCATGATCAGGAAACTTTGATCATCTTGTTAATCAACAAGCTAGTCTATAAGAGAGGCATAACTAGGAACCCTTTTTGTTTATTAAACACAGATGTATTGATGTTTCCTATCAATACAATTATAGCATGCAAAATAAACATCTATCATATACAAGGAATACATAATAACAACTTTAGTATTGCCTCTCAGGGCATATTTCCTTCAGTCTCCCACTTGCACTAGAGACAATAATCTAGTTTACATAGTGATAAATCTAACACCCATGGAGTTTTGGTGTTGATCATGTTTTGCCCTAGGGAGTACTTTAGTCAACGGATCTGCTATATTCAGGTCTGTGTGCACTTTACAAATCTTTATATCTCCATCCTTGACATGCTCGCGGATGGAGTTAAACCGGTGCTTAATATGCTTGGAATTCTTGTGAGACCTTGGTTCCTTGGCGTTGGCTATGGCTCCATTGTTGTCACAATAGATCACCATTGGGTCCAACGCACTAGGAACCACACCTAGTTCCGTTATGAACTCCTTCATCCAAACCGCTTCTGCTCAAGCAAAGACAACATATTCCGCCTCCATCGTTGATCCAGCCACCACAGGTTGTTTGGAGCTCCTCCAACTAACTGTTACTCCGTTCAAGAGAAATACGTATCCGGATTGAGACTTAGAGTCATCCGGATCAGTATCAAAGCTAGCATCGACATAACACTTAGCGACTAGCTCTTCTTCACCTCCGTATACAAGAAACATATCCTTAGTTCTTCTCAAGTACTTAAGGATATTCTTGACCGCTATCCAGTGTTCCGAACCTGGATCAGATTGGTACCTACTAGTCAAACTAATAGCATGTGCCACATCCGGTCTTGTACATAGCATGGCATACATTATAGAGCCTATGGCTGAGGCATAGGGGATCTACTACTCTCCTTCTTAAGTATGCATGTACTTGTTAGAGTAAGATAAATTATATGTGGGCAGTGCATCCATAATTGCTATTTCCTCCGCAACCACTTATAGCAATAACCTACTAGTCTCATCCATAGAAAAAAGAGAACTAATGATATGCATAGTGATGTCACCATTGATCCCAAGCAAATCCCTCACATACAGCCGTATTATCCCTTCTGTCACTGGGGTTTCCAATGTGCAGATTAGTCATCACTCATACTCCCTATACCTGGCTCAGCCCTCGGGGGTCTTGGGTACCTGACAAGTCATTGGATTGAGGCAAGAGAGGATACAATAATCATCATGTCATACAAACTAATACACGATCCCATCCATGATAAATAACATGCACAATTATTACATGGCTAGGCCGAAGCCCTTAGCCCAAGGACAATTACTCACACATAGAGATGAGATCAACAATCACAAACATTATAATGAAAATCATAAGATTGATAGCAATAGTCTTACAATATCGCCAATCGAAGAAGAGATCTACTATTACAAGTGGTGGAATATGGCTATGGAGATGGATATGGGTTCGGAGATCTGGAGGCGGCTGGTGTGGCAGAGAATTTTTAGCAAGGTCTGGCTTGTTTTCTCGTCGCCCGAGGCTTCTTTATATAAAGGCCCCTTCATGAAAGTTGTTCTGTTTGACCTAATTGTGGCGGCGCCAACTATACGACCGGAGCTATATGGCCAGAATTTTTTCTCCGGTAGCATAGTTGGTCGTTAAAGCGTCTGCCTTTGTTGTACAACTCCTGGTTTATTTTCGTTGTTGGAAATTTCGTATCTTTGACTTTAATATAGTGATTCCGTCCTTTAAACGACATTATCTGCGCAGGAAAAATATAAAAGAAAGGATTGCATACCCCTCTGAATATGAGCATTAGTGGCAGGGTTTAGAGAGATATTTCATCAAGAATATGAATAATATTCAGTTTAAATGTGGACGTAGATGGCTATATTTCAGAGCCATCAGGGTGTATGTCTCCGGATCGCACACGCCTGAGGGGTATATGCATGCACGCGGGCCGCACCTGGAGCCGAAGGAAAAACCGCCTCGCTCGGTTCTGAGATTATCGGAAAAAACTCCTCCGTAGAATGCTCACGTGAGATCAGCGACGCCTCGGGAGGAAACTGCCCAATCTCGCCGCAGCGCCGCAGAAGATCGAAGGCGAGCGCCGGAGTCCTGCCGCCCGGAAAAAATGATCCCAGCACCGGCGTAGGAGTCACTCGACGCCCGGGCAATTGGCCACGCCAAGGTCCCATCCGCGGAGGCCGAGAAAGCCGCAGCCCGGATGGCGAGGATGACGCACAATGCCAACGACCTTTGGGCATCCCCCACTGCGAAGGCGGCGGTAGAGATCGCACTCGGGGCTCGCCCTACACAGATGTAGCCTCTGACGATCTTCTTGGCCGCCGCTCCCAGAATCGAGACTCCGACGTAGGGTAACCAGCCGCCGACCAGAACTCCGCCAAAATCTCGTTGCGAATCCGTCTTCTCCGGTGCACCACCGGCGTCCATGTCCCCTCCTCAGGGCCTCCTCCGCAACCTGAACGGCAACGTGACCAGCCTCAAGGCAAGAGAAACGCGATCCCGCCAGCGATCCATCCGAACCCGGCGAGGAGAGAGTCGGCGCCAGCGTCAGCCACCGGCGACGTGCCCCCATCCGCCGGTCGTGCATCAATCAGCGCCACCGTACACATAGAAAATAATTTTAACAAGTTTTCAAACACAAGAACACCTCAAACTAGGTGTTACCTTTGAGCACCCATATGTGCTCCACTAGATCATCCTGCAAGATCATCATGTAGTTGTTGATGCACATGCGGGTCTCAGATCTCTTGATGCATAGCAACAAAGTCAGCTCACGATGCTGGCACTAGTGATCAGGCTCTGCAAGAGGACCCAGTCTGAAATAAGGTTCACTGTCATCATCAAGCACTAGCTCCTCTCTCTCATTCTCAATGATCATGTTGTGCAATATCACACATGCATTCATCACCTCCAATATTTTTTCTTGCAACCAGGTCAGAGCGGGGAACCGAACAACTGCAAATCGAGCTTAGAGCATACCAAATGCCCGCTCGAGATCCTTCCTCAAGCTTCTTGTTTCTTGGCAAAGTTGGCTTGTTTGCCGACCATAGGGCTTGAGAAAGTCTTCACAAATGTTGACAATCTTGGATAGAGGCCATCTGCCAGGTAGTAGCCCTTGTTGTAGTGGTGACCATTGATCACATAGTACACCAGGGGTGCATGGCTCTCAACAAGTTTGGAGAAGACATGCGAGCACTATAGGACATTGATGTCGTTGTTTGATCCTGCCATGCTGAAGAAGGACTGCCAAATCCAGAGATCTTGTGTAGCCACTACCTCAAGCACCACACTACAACCTACTTTGTGGCCTTTATACATTCCCTGCTAAGCAAACAGACAATACTTCCATTTTCAATGCATGTAGTCGATGCTTCCAAGCATCCCAGAGAATCCTCTAGCTTCATTGATCGCAAGGATTCGATCAATGTCTGACCTTAGATATTTTGGCCCAAACACTACAATCACTGCCCTGCAGAACCTGTACAATTAATCGATGGCGGTGGACTCAGCCATGCGGAGATAATCATCTTGTGTGTCACCGGGAGCTCCGTATGCCAGCATTCTCATAGCCACAGTGCACTTCTGTAGCGAGGAAAATCCCGGTGCAGTCCTTCTTGCATCTGAAATAGTTGTCGAAGTCCCTACGCAATCTTCAGGAAGAGGTCCCGGCTCATCCTGAATCGGCGCCGAAACAATGCCTCGTCAGGCAATGGATCATCGGCGTAGTATTCGGTGTATAACATGCAATACCCCTCCATCTGCTGCCTCGGCTTGCACTTCCGGTGTCCTGGCGCCGAACCACTGCGCCGCGTTTTCTCATTCTGGGCGTACATGCCGACCAGAGAAGCGAGGATCATCATGTGCTCTCCAACATCGGCGACGGCGGCCATCTCGTCCTCCATCAGCGCGGTGAACATCTGCTCGTCGTTGTCGGGGTCCATGCAGGCTAATCGCCGAACACCTACTGGACGTGGTTGGCGCGCAGTGGTCCACAGAACAGCCGGAGGGAGCTGAACCCCGGCGAGTAGCTCGGCGAGGAGGGAGGGTGTCTCTGTGGAGTTCAGTTGGTTTCATGGAGGCGGGCGGGCGACGGAGCAGAGGAGGCTAGTGCCCGCGGCGAGAACGACAGCATGTGGGTGGGGAGGGAACTGGGCGACAGTTTTGCGTGGAAATCTGCTTCCCTCGCCGACAACCCAGGTCCGCTCTCCTTTTCACTCCATCCGGTGCCCCAGGCGAACCCCGGGACGCTGAGTTTGCCAAATGGATTTTTGGTCCAATCCGGCGAATTTCGAGCTCCTAGAAGCCTGGCTGGGGTAATTTTCGCCGGATGAAGCTAAAAATGGGACTGCTCTAATCGATGTGACATGACACTGAAGAAGAGAGAGTGAGAGGGAGCGGTGAGGGAATTTTACGGCACGTGACCCGGAGATGCTTTAAGCTGAGGTTTGCTTCTATAGTGCTAAATCATGTTATTTGTGCTCCACCTTCTCTTGCCCCTGATCACTCCCATCGAACTCAGCGTGGCGAAAGGAGCGGTACCGCACATCGTGGTTTGTCTCGCACCATTGTTGTCTGGTGGCGAAAAGGAATAAGTGTGCGCAGTGGACCAATGATACAACCCAATATCTTGTGAACTCGTGACTGGACATACTTCAACGATACTGGCAAATGGCAATATGTGGCATTCAACCAAACAATATCTGCTGCAGATCTACAGATAGCACCAACACATTATTACAACTTCCCGTCAATTTACACAAAATTTTGGATTTGCCAATTCACAAGTTTATGCCGTCGCAGCGGCTTCTGCTGCTTCTCACAACCCAGTTGCTGCAGTGTCTCAGGCTTAAATGTACGATATACATTGTATAAGTAGAAAAACATCCATTTTCGCTCACTATACCAGTGCTGCTACCAGGCACTACGTAAAGAATGGTGAAAAGAACTTGTACAAAAGAATGGCCTTTGACCAATATTGGAACGTAGCCTCCATCGATTGAACTTACAGAAGCAGCCGCCGTATCACATACTTGCTCTATACTGATATCCTGCAAGGCAACCTGATGAAAATATTTTGGTAGAGAAAGCTTCTTCTGATGCTTCCAGCCAATTAAGCCACAAGTTTCATCCTCTAACTGGAACATCCAGATTTTGTTGACAAGTTACTCAGCAAGGTGGGCAGCTGCTGCTTGTACCGTTCATTGTAGAGACATGAGCGAGCGAAAACCGAGGAGGGTTGGAAGATACCCGATTCGCCCACAAATTTGCAACTTTAACAAAATAGTGATTGCCGTTCCAAATGATCACTTTCGCTCCTGCATTAAGTGAAGAAAGTAACTAGTTAGTCAGTAGGAGAAGGCATCTCACAGTTTAGCTTAAATTTTCTTTTCTGGCAAGAATGCGTTACCTGGTACGAGACCAGTTGGCAGGAGTGTTAGTTGACATGTCAACTCACTGTTGGCAAGGCAATTCTGAAGATTGGCCAACTCAAGTTCACTAATACTAATGATGGTTTCAAGAAGAGCTTTAACAACAGATGCCTCCAAGTGATTGCTGTCAACAACTATTCGAAGAGCTGTCTCCAAACCACTAGTCCATGCAGTACTGCAGCTGTCCCAACAAGCTGACATTTTACTGAACATTCCGGGATCCGCAAGAACCCAAGGCTTGAAATACTGCAAGGACAAATGCAAGATCTGTGCAACTCTGTAGATCTCCCCAAGAGCAATAAAGCAATGAACACCTGTACAACCAACACAATACCAGGTTTATGGTTGATCTTCATCTGAAACAGAAATGATACAGTACCGCTCATTGTTATGAATATATGTACCTTCAGAAATTACTTGGTCACAGACTTTTGTATGGCAAGATTCTCGCCAAAGCACAGCACCATGCTCCAATTCCTGAGCACAGGACAGAAACAAACTGTACCATGCTGCGACATAATCACATTGCTCCTCTTTGGATGCTAGTTCCAAGATACGTAGGCTTGAGACACTGTGCTTGTAAAGTTCAACTGCTAAACTCATGTCATGCTGTGCCTATATTCAAGTATCAGATTAACAAACCAAACAAGACCAAATCATGAATCACTGAGAACAAGATGCGGAAGGTAAAATGGTAAAATCCAAGATCAATAGCACGTATTCAAGTTTTTGTGGACCATTCATTGGAATAATTATACAGAAACTGGACAGAAGCAAAATAATCTCGTTTAATCGACAGATAAATTAAAGAGGGTAGGTCTGACACGGATTGCAGAACTAAGTAAAGAATGCCCTAAACAAATAATTTATCACATTCAGTTATGCTTTCATCTATAGAAACTGAACTTGGGTAACTAGACAATAAGTTGCAAGATATCCCTGACTAATGAAACAAGACAAAAGAAATGGTTTGTGCATTGTTTTTGCTGGTAGTAGTATAGATGAGTCCTTACTGAGATATATCGATAATCATGATGATACATACCAGTGCTATTTTTTCTGCTAAATGATACTGTTGCTCAAAGTCCTTCACGTGATCCTCTTTGGTACTTTTAAGCAGTTCAGAAATGCATACATCCCTCGAAGACTGTTCCTCTATGTGAAAGTGTTCTGCGAGTGAACAATCTTGTAGTTTCTCCCAAATTTCCTAGAAATTATGAGACAAGGATTGAACAAAGTGCTATGACTAGTTCAATAATTCACAACAGATATGTTTTTGTTTGCAGCAAATAATTATTTGTTTTGCGGCATATAAGACAGCCATTAGTAAATTCACAAGATAAAGTTTATAGCAAAGCAACAGCAGATCACACCTGAATCTCGCCTTCAATTACTGCTGACACCTCCTTGTTTCTGTCTGAATGTGTAGAACTCTTCTGGGCTTCCTAAATCCATATTAAGTACTGAATTACAAAGGGTAAAGGTACCAAACATGTATCTTCTAAATGAAATGAACAGTGATTGACCTTAATATCCTTGTTATACCGGAATATCATTGCCATGGACTCTTCTCGCAGCTTATGGTAGAAATCAATCAAAATGCCATCGCTTGCCGATTTAGTGGAATGGTTTTCATCTGTTCCATACGAAGAGTTCTGATCACTGATCATTAGCGTATATCGCAATAAAATAATGGTACCCATCGGTAACGAAGAAAACAATGAAATACTTACCATTTCATTGTTAGAGAACAAATCGGAAGAGCTCAGCACACTATCTGAGCAACTTTGAGGAACATGAACATCATCGACCGGGTTGTGCTCTTTGTACAAGTTGAGTATGGATGAACTATTATCTGTATGATAACTTACGGTCTTCATATTTTGTCCTGTGGACTCATGATTTCCAACATGATCTGTAGTCTGAACATGGTTCAGTTCATTATTCACACTCGTAAATAGTGACCAGTTCTCCTGGTCACTGTCCAATGATTTTGGCATACCCTGCAAATATGAAAGCATTCAGATCAAACCAGATTAGGAGAAAGAAAACAACAGGCTAGAAGCAACTGACAACAAGGTTGGTAATGAGTTATAGTGATTTTTTTTATACAAAAATACGAAACGACTCATTGCAACGGATGAATTCGGTCAGTTGATTTTTTGGGATTACAATTAACAAAGAAATCCGTCATGTACGACTGCGAACTTCTCCTACTTGAAATAAACCATTGAATTGTTTTTGAGAAAAATGCATTGCAAAAAGTTGGATGCTTCAAAATATGCCATTGTGGCAGCAGCATATATCGATTTGACTTTTTTTTTACAGTGGCATTTTGCCTAAGTCATTTTTTCCTTGGCATGTTTGAATACACGAAGGTTGGCTGTAGCATATATCGAATTAACGATGGATGTTGTAAGTTAATAGCTTTATACTCAAACATTCCAGTTATGTGAGAGGTCACAACTTCAATTCCCACCAGAGCCGAGCCATAATTTGTTTCTGAGTAGCAGCAAATTGGTAGAAACATCCGCTGGTTCATAAGCTAGCTAACTATTTCCTTAGCACCTGTGTGTGTTTGGTGAACTGTCAAGTTCCGTTAGCTAGGTGTACTGCCATCATGATGAAATTGGAAGGACCCTGTAAGCTCAGAAACAATTACATTTATCACGTCGGTAGTGAGCGTGACACTGTACTAGCGCAATCCATGCGTTCTTTACAGATCGCTTTGATGTCACCGTAACTGTATGTCGGCTCAACATACCATGAAATGTTGACAGAGGCATCTAGGAGGGTGTCACCGACAGAGGAAATTACAAGCTCACCTCGATTCCTTCCCCGTGCGCTGGTCCGCCTCCATCCTGGCCGGCACCCGACGGAGACGCGGCCTTGAATTCCCAACCGTCATCCCCGAATCCGTCATCATCCTCCGCCACCTCCGGCGCACTCGCCTCTGGTGCGTCGGGGGTGGGCGCAGGCTGAGATCCGTAGAGGCCGACGATGAGGTCCTTCAGATCCGCGGCCCTCAACCCTTTGGATTCGAACGACGGGGTCCGCTGGTGCGCCGTGGCCGTGCTCGTGGGCGGCGGCATGGACGGCCCTTCGTCGTCCTCCTCCCTGTCATCAGCTCCAAACAGGGATAGGGGCAGAGGGCCGCTGGGCTTCTCCCAGGCTACGGGGGACGACTTGTCCGTTGGAGGGGCGGCGGGGGCGAACCCGCCGTCCGGGTTGGATCCGAGGGAGCTCGCCACGAATTCGCCCCAGTCGTCGTCGAAGGCCGCGAAAGCAGTCGGCTGCTGAGACGGAGGCGCAGGCTGGGGCGCGGCGGACGCAAAGGTGAAGTCGCCGAAATCAAAGTCGTCATCGAGGAAGGGGGACGGAGGCGGCGGGAACGCGACGGCGTCCATCGGGAGGGAGGGTTAGTTGGGGTGGGCGCCGGGAATGGGAAGCGTGGGAGGGCAAGGGCTTCCCTTCCCTTGCCGGAAGCGGTTATGGCTCCTGGCGACGGCCGGTAATTAGGCAGGCAATGCAAAGTTTTTCAGGCAGCCACGGCTCGCAACGAAGAATCCGTGGTTTACTCGAAGACTCTATTAATCGGTGAGTTGGTCCGATTGTGTCGAACTGTCGACCGTCGACATCACTTTTTTTTTTTTAAAGATTCGGATGTATTTCATGAGTTTATAAGACATACTACAAAGTATCTTAAACATAATAAAAATTACATCAAGGTCTTTGGACCATCTAACGATCACTACTACCGCCAGAGTGAGCCGCCGACGCACCGCTGTTGCCGCTCCATTACCAGAGCCGGCATGCCGTTGTTAATGACAGTCACGAAGTCTTCGTGCACGTGCCCCTAAAGACCAGCGCCCTGGAGATGAAGTTATCGCATTGAACCCTTGAATTGATCTGAAACTTGTAACATCAAATCTAAAATATACGTACACTGGACGAGATCCAGAACACGTATAGACTGGACGAGATCCACCACTTCATGGAAGCGGTGACCAGACGAATCCTCACCCTCCTCAACGTCAGCAGCAGGATCGTCGCCGACGAGATGGAAGAGGAGACAGATATACCTTATTCTTGTCCCACACAACCCTACCATGGCCACCATAACGACGATACCGGATGACCAAACTCTAATTTTAGGGACCTTCTACACCGCCGAGCGCAGGTCCAAGGTCCCACCTCCTCCCGCCACCGGAACAGCAAGCAGAGGAGGCGGAGACGCGTCGATGCTCGGTCCCAGACGACGAGGACGAAGCAGATCGTAGCGGCTGCTAGGGTTTTCACCCTAGCCGTCGCCTCTTTTTTTCTCACGGGAGGAGACACCCGTACGGGAAGAGTCGTTCCGTCGTTCCCTCTTACTGACATCACTTTTCATCCAACTACACCAATTTCTCCATTCTGTTGCGTCTTAATCTAAAATTGTGTATTTGCGCACGGTTGTCTTTTGTTTTTATGGAGGATAATATAATATAGTATACTGATCCGTGTTTCGCTACAGAATAACAATAACAATAACATAATAAAACTAATTTGACAAGTGCATTCTGGCGTTGGTACCGTCATGTCTTTGTCATAAAATTCAGCCATCTTCAATATCTTCCACCGACTAGACTTTTGAAAGAAAGGGTTCGCATCTCGACCTACCTGTCCTATTTGATCTATGATTTATGATTCTACGCAAATTACCCACTTTGATCAGTGAGCCAATTTATTATTATTTTGAATAGAATTAGCAACTTTAGTTTTTGCACCTTGACGATTAAATTTTTACTTGTGATGAATATGCGCACGCCTTCCCCTTTCTTGGCCACACATTATGTTGATGCTGCAAAGAAAAAAGGAGTGAGCGTCCATGGCGACGGCGACCGCAATCTCGGAGCCCTCTGTCTCCGCTGCCTCCACGTAGGGCATCGTGGACTCCTCCACAGGAGTGAGTGGATCTGGGAGCTCTCGGTCTCCACGTCCTCCATACTTGTGACGGGCAAGGTAGGCGACAGTGGAGGCCGAGTCGGCGTCCAAGCTGCCGATGTGGAGCCACGCGATCTTGGGCATACCATGCACAGCGAGCGTGCGCCGCCAGGTATGGGTGTCGCCAGAATCGAACTAAGTTGCCCGTTTATGCACGGGAACAACGGGAGGAAGAAGATAGCATGAGGCTTAGTCACGGATTGTGGGAGCAATGAAGGGGGAGAAGAGGATTTGGTCGGTGTTAGAAGGTCGCATTTACTAGGGGAGCAGGAGGAAGGTGAGGGTAGGGCGGTATCTGTCGACCGTCAGCAGAGAAGGAGGCAGGGGACACTAGTACAAACACGTTACTTAGAGACGGTTATTGTCCATAGGCCTCAGTCAGTTTCTCACTCCGACTCAAGCGCATAGCCTCCAAGAACGCACCACCTGAGCCGGTTTTGCTTTGCGGCTCTAAGATACATGACCTGAGACGGTGAAAAAAGGAAAACGTCTCTAAGATGTATGACCTAGAGACGACTATTAGTCATGACCGCTTGGAAGAACTCCTCACCCTCACACAGCCCCTAGTAGGGACCGTCTCCAATAGTCAGGCACCCGGAGTCGAATTCAAATAAAGACCGTTTTCAGAACAAGGACGCCTCGAAGCGGCTAGTTGAAAGGATAGAGATGTCGCCTAGAGGGGGGTGAATAGGCAATTTCAAAACTATTACGATTTTGGCTTGATAGAATGCGGAATTAAACTAACGTTTATTTTATAAACACAAAACCTAAATACACTAGGCTCAACTAAGTGCACCAACAACAAGATAAGCTAAGCAAGATAGCACAAGATAAATATACCACAAGTGATAAGCAAGATATAAGTACTTCAAACTCGATGGCTATCACAAGGAAAGTAAGCTCGGGTATAGAGATAACCGAGGCACGCGGAGACGAAGATGTATTCTTGTGTTCCCTTACAAGTAAGGTACGTCACGTTGGAGAGGTGTGGGATTCCACGAAGGATTTCCCAACGCCACGAAGGCTCACCTTCTTCTCCGAGTCTATCCCACGAAGGAATAGGCCCTTTCCTTATGGCTAGCTTTTCCTCTACTCCGGAGATGGCAAGCTCCACAACCACTTCACAAGCTCCACGAAGGAGAAGCCCGGGTCTCTTCACAATCTTCCACGAAGAGGACACCGCGACACCAACCGCCAAGCCAACTAGGAGGTCACCCTCCAAGAGCAACAAGCTCACGGTCTCTCACTCGAACAAATCGTAGTGGAGAGCTCAACACTTATGCAAGAATGTAAAGCAAGAACACCAAGGGCATTCAAATCCCTCACTTTCAAATCCCACCAAAGCAACAAGTGCTAGGGAGGAATTAGAGAGGAAGAACAATGGTGGAAGTCAACCAATGACTCCAAGATCTAGATCCAAAGGGTTCCCCTCACTTAGAGGAGGAATTGATTGGTGGGGATTGTAGATCTAGATCTCCTTTTCCAAAGCCCTCAAAAAGATGCAAGAATCATAGGAGGGAAGGGAGAGGAAGCAAGCTCAAGAGGTTCAACAATGGAGGTCAATTTCGTGGTCAAGAACACTCAAAACGTTGGGGGAAGAACCCCCTTTTATAGGGAAAATCAAATATGGCCGTTGGAGAGAAAACAACGCGAACCCGGTTTGAAGTTCGGTTGGACCGGCCCCAGAACCGGGAAACTCGGTCCCCAGGCCGGTGGACCGGACTACAAACCGAAATACTTCTGTATGACAACCAGGAATAGACTCGGTTGCGAAAACCGGAAAATCCGGTCTGAGATCCGGTCTACCGGAGCTGGAACCGGACCGTCCGGTGTGGGGCTCGGTTGAACCGGATCCACAACCGGGATGAAACTGACTTCACGAAAAACGCAATAACTTTTGCATCCGGACTCCGATTTCGATGATCTTGGGCTTGTTTTGACGAGGACAATAAGCTCTACAATATGGTGTATGAAAACATCATAGTCCAACAAAGGAAGATAGAACCAAATGAGTAAAGGCATGGAGCCTCCCTATAAGAAGAATCGGTAAAACCTTCAAACTCGAAAACGCCATATAAGATGCATACGTATTCTGTTTTCGATGAACTTGGGCTTGTTGAAGAGCTAGCAACAAGCTCAAGAACCTCACATAGAGAAAATACCAAGAAGAAACAAAAATAGTAATATGCAAAGTATGCAAAGGATTGAGCTCCCTATGACGATGTGATCAAGTTACCCAACCGAAATCCCCTCTTGATAGTGCGGCTATCTATCCTATAACCCGGTCTCCCAACAACCACCTTGAGACCGGTAAAAGGAAAACCTAGCAAGGCCATACCTTTGCCTTACACATCTCGCTTGATCTTGATGACAATGTTTCAAGCTCCATCCAAGCCGGAATGCATCACTTGATCATTGTTGCTTCGTGAAGACTCATAATTTGCTCCCCCATACACCACTATGGGATAGCTTCATTAAGACACATCTTCACATGCCCATTATCACCAATATGGACGGCAAGCTTCAAGCAAATGATCTTCTCGAGATGCTTATCTTGAACTTGCCCTTCTCAACCTTGATGGCGATCACCACTTGACGCCATCCTCTCATGGGCTATTGAGATCTTCACTTTTAAAGCATGCCCATGAAAAGATACCTATCCCATATATAAAACACAAAGGAACATATATAAAGGGTTAGTTCATGATGCATAAATGACAAGGCTTACCACACCACAAGATCCATGTGGTACATTCTTTATGCATCATGTGTTGACCAAGTTGAAATCACTCTTCACTCTTTGCATTGGTCAACCAAGTGTCTTCTCATGCTCCATCTCAATATCTTGAGGTACATAAGGAACTCTTCATTTGATTACATGCTCTAAATCTTAATCAACCATAGCTCAACTAATGAGGCTATCATGACACCGACTTAGAGCCATATCTTGAATTCTTCTATAGAGATAACACTCTCAAGATCTTGAACATATCATATTCTTATCTTCAATTCGATGATCTTGATGCCAAAACTCAAGGTATATCTTTATCTTCATGGCATCCATACTTGAATCCAACACATGAACTACAAGCATGACCTATGGAGTATTCCTTCATATAAACTCAATGAAAACATTAGTCCATAGGGATTGTCATTAATCACCAAAACCACACATAGGGGCAATTACCCTTTCACTAGTTAAAGTGATCGTCTCTAGTGTGTATAAATCATTTTAAATAGTACACACCGTGCTAATTCAAACTCAATCATAGCAGACATGACACATAATCATGATTCAACAACCAGATAGAAATATTAGCTCAAGTACTTAGCAACTAGTCAAAAGAAAATAATTATATTAACAATTAACTTTAGCCAGATAGTTGGAGAAATCCATACATATTTAACCATTACTTTATGGTGGTACATACAAAGTGGAGTCCATACACCAAATATGAAGGGTATTCGCAATAGAAAACAAAAAATTCTATGTTAGAATAACCCAAATGCTAGATCTATCTACGATTTCATGTAGTAACGGGATGGAGAGGTTCAGTTACATACCCTTATAAACGTGGTTAACATATCACGGGGAACGTGGCTGAAGTAGTTGAACTCGTAGCCGACCTCAAGATTGCGAAGCTCTTCGCCCGTCACCTCCTGGTCCTTGTACGAAAGCCCTGGCTCCACTAATGGCAGCGCTATTCGAGGACTCGCACATGTACGGTGTCCGACGACGACTCCCGTTCACCTTGATCTAGTCGGGATGCGGAAGTAGACCCTCTGAAACCGGGATCCAGTAGCACGATGGCGTGCCAGTGATGTCGACTCCTATGTGTATTTTCTTGAGACCGTGCCAACATAGGGGTAAACAAGAAAGAGAAAGGGGAAATTCTTTTTTATTTTGTGTGGCCTTCTTATATAGGGGAAAGGTAGGACTCCCTTCCCTCAAGTCTCCATGTGGGACTAAAGAAAAGAAGACGAGGAGGAAGCCACCGGGCAGCCGGCTGGGCCCTGTCCGCGTGTGCAGCCTGCCCGCGGCCTAGTGGCCCGCGCGGCAGAGGCGGTTCACCGGGTGGGCCTAGCCACCACGGCCCGCTAGCTGCCCGCGTGCAGCGCTTGCCTGCCCAGCACCTCTTGAGACTGAGGCCAGCGACCTACGCCCGGCCCGCGGCGGCGCAGCGACAACTACATTTGTGGCAATGGTAGTTGTTGCCCAGCGTGGCCTCCCTCTTAGGTTGATTCCCTCTAGGGATTCAGCCCATGGGCGGAGGTTGCCCCATAATAATTAATTTAAATATTTTACTTAATATATATTAATTCACAATTAACATATATGAATGTAAATTAAATCCTTTATTAATTTGAAACACCTTTTGATTTATTCCTTCTTTGAAACAACCTCGGATCTTCTTCAGAACTTTTCTGGTAATATCTTATTGGAACAATTCCAATGCTCTCTTTCTCATCGTTGATCCCTTCCTTCCATATCGATCTCAGAACATCGTCATACCCTTAAGTGTGTTACCATATGATTCGGGAATTGCATAGACATGATCGAGATATCTCTCGATCAATGATCAATAGTGGGACCGGGATGTCCATAATGACCCTTATGCATTCCACGAGACTTTGTCGTGTTTAAACCATAAACTCGGTGTCCCCATCTCTTTGTTTCTTCGATACATGACTTGTCCGAGATTTGATCTATGGTTGCAACCTATTGGCACTACAAGAAAAATGGCTTTTACAACAAACAATTTTCATGCTTGAAGGCTTGTTTTTCGTGGTTAAAAAGTCTTCTATGACAGATGACCTTCATGGTAAAATCCCTATCACAAATGATTCTACCACGGTTTTTTGATCGCATCCTTCAGTCATGAAAACTTGTTCCATCGTAGATGTGTTCGCCAGCCGCGTTGACTGCTAACATTATGCAAACTGCTATGTGGCAAACGCAGTTAACGGCTAGTTATTGCCATTAATAGTCACATAAACCATGGTAGAGGACAAGACCAACCAAGGCCTTCTAATTATTTAAATGGTTCGACCCACTAGGAGAGCCTAATAAGAAGACGACTCGTTACTGTTTCGTCCTACACTATTTAAAATGGGCCTGTCAAGGCAACCCACCACGACCCGTGAAATTTTAGGCCTCATACTGTTTCATCCTGTAGAAGGCACAACTTAGTCCAATACTATGCGTCCTATTAGCGGATTGCGCCAAGTCGATCAGGTACTGTTAATACCTACGGTCAGCCCATCACTATTCTTACAGCCCGTCGTGGGCCAACCACTAATGGTCCTCTTTGTGAGAAAGTCCGTTATTGTTCTGGTCTTTTACAGTTCTGGCATTTTACTACTCTAGCCTCTTACTGTTCTAGTCTTTCACTGTTCTGGCCTTCTATTGTTAGGCCCATAAGAGGTATGTTACTGTTCTGACCTGATACTGTTTTATCTTGGTAAATTTTCGGCTTATTACTGTTCTGGTTTGTTGTTGTTTTGGCCTGTTATTGTTTCTAGCTTTTTATTGTTCTAGCATGTTACCGTTCTGGCCTTCCGCTGTTCAGGCCTATACGTGGCCTACTAAGTTCTGGCTTGGTACTGTTCCGACCTGGTAATGGTCTATTACTATTCTGACTTGTTAGTATTCTAACATGTTACTATTCTGACTTTTACTGTTTTGACTTGTTACTGTGTTGGTCTGTTACTATTATTAGGGCCCGCCTATAGGCGGCCGATTACTTTTACAGTCTTTTATAGTTTTGGTCTTTCTGAAGCCCATACCAATATCATAAAAGGTGTACAATTGGCGAGCATCTTTTACTATTCATCGTCGACCCACTACAAGGCGGGCCAATAACAAAGCCTGATACGGTTCCATAATCGACGTGGCTGGTGAAGTTAAGGTACTACCTACCGCCATGTATGGACAATGTCAACTAAATGCCTATATTGCCTATATGATTTATCTGGATATTACATCAGCTATAAACTTCTTAAAATTGTTACATATTATCAACTCAAGGGAATGAAAATTCGGCATTTCAGTTGACAATCGAGTTGATAGCAGTCCTCCATTTGCTTTTTTGAGTCCATCACCTGCATCTCCCTTTTGAGTATGATATCTACATTGAAAAACCACCTTGAGACATGATCTTGCAGCCCCTTTTTTGGTGGAGATAGCAGTAATTGTAGTGTGAAACTAACTAATAACAAGTTAATATAACAAATAAGGCAAACTACTTATTTGACTGATACGACCGGAGCTATGAACTGGAGTTTACTACTAGTCAATGGTTCAATTATTGGCCAACATGTCAAACAAATAGGAAAAGCAAGCATTAAACAAGTGTGTCTACCGTGAAACGAGCAATCAAACAATGTGTGTGGCTTAGAATTTCAGCAGATATAAACTAGCCAGGTCATTTCAACCAATATATATGGAAGCAGTTATATACCCTAGAATGCAAGAGACGTTGGGTGACTCAGAATTTATGGTGAGCTACATAATAGCCTAAAGTTACTATGGTAGCTAAGGATGAATCAGATAGAAATTATAATGACATCGTACGAGAACTTGTAGAGCAGAAATCCAAACCACGAATAAACTTTACAGTAGAGGATAGAGATATGAAATATAATGGCATCACTTGTGAACCTGTAGAACATGACAAGAAAGCATTAGACAAGTGTACCTACAATAAAATGAGCAATCAAACAAAGTGTTTCTTAGAATTGTAGCAAATATAAACTACCCAGGTCATTCAACAAATATATATGGAAGTAGTTGTTTATCCTGAAATGCAAGAGACGCTGGGTGACTCGGAATTAGCGGTGAGCTACAAAATGGCATGCGTTTACTGTCGTACCTAAGAATTAACCAGATAGAAATTATAACGGCATCATACGATAACTTGTAGAGCAGGAATGCAAACCACGGATGAACTACACAATGGAGGATAATTATACCATTACTTAGGACAAACCAACACCAAATAAGAAAATAATAGCATCACTTGTGAACCTTTAGAAGAGGCTATGCAAACCAACATGTTCATTATTCCATTTTGAGCTCTATGCAAGGAAAAGAAATTAATTAGTATTGTAACCTTTGAAGAACCAGATAGCAACAACAAAATTATAATCGAATTAGTATTAAGAGGTTAAACGGGTACTACATGATAACAGAACGATGCCAAGGAGAATATAATAACAGGAACTTAGCTCAGAACGAACCAGATAGATTTAGTAACTGTAGAGCAGGGAATCCATACTATTACTTTCCACTAACTTTAGATTTTGCAAGAATTACACGATAGCAATTACTGTTGTACGGAGTAGCTAAGAACATGTGGATGACTTTAAAATTTATAGAGCAGTGAATGCAAACCAACATGTCTAATGACCTTGTATGTAGCACGAAAAATAGGTGTGTGCATTGACTTGGTGTGTAGCACGATTACAAAAATGCAGTTCACTGCGACAGGCTTGAACATGTTGTACTACTAACAAAACAAAAAATAGTTAGAGATTTGGTTATCATGGTCGGAGAGGCTTATAAGCATCATCCGTACCCGCGCGGGTGACGTCCATGTCATCGAGGGTGCTACGGTTGCGCTGGCTATTTGCGTCAGGGAAGCAGATTTTGGGCGCTTGATGCCGGCTTAAGCACGGTGAACGAGAGCGTCGCTAAGGCAGAATCGTTGCACTACACGACGGCTCCATTATGGTACGGTTGGGGTGGATGCCGGTGGCGGTGAAGCAGATCTGGGGCAGTCGATTGATTCATTGGGCGAGGATGTGAAAGGGGAAAGGAGTCAAAAGGTGGACGGCGGACTCGGTGACCTGGATCGGGTTCCCTGGATGTCAGTGAAGCGGCAATGGTGCTTTGGATGAGACCACAACTAATGCAGCTCCGGTATACTGGTGGGTGAGGAGTGTATAGTGTCGAGTTCCAGCGGGCAAAGCCAGCCGGATAAGTGTTGCAAGAGGTTCTGGCCGCTGGAGGCGATGGTCGAAGAGGCAAGAGAGTGTGATCCGGGCTAGGTTTTTTTGAGGATTTTTCTTTATGTGTGTGGGGAAGAATCATTTTTTGAAATATATTGGTACTAGTACCGACCCGAGAGGGAAATACTATTAATTAGTATTGTTTGAAACGGAGGGGCGCGAGAAATTTCACAGTGTTTGAAATGGAGGAGCGCGAGGGAGTGGGGACCACATGATTTTCGCTATCTAGCAATATTTTCCATCCATCCAAAATCAATGGGCCAGAGGGGATACCTTCCCTTCAAAGACTCTGGCGCGGACGCCTATGTAAGCAATCACTGGATGTCTGTCAACACCCGAATTTTTAATCCCAGATGCCTGTTATGCCATACATCGTAATCCCAGGATTACCATTTTTGCGAGACATAACAGATTGGATATCACAGTACATCATCCATTACAAACCATAATAAGGTCTTACACAAATAAAGGATATCATGATCCAGTCTTAGTACAATCAAGCAGCGGAATAAATAGCGTAGCGGTGGGGTCTATCTTCAGAGTCACAGGCAATGCTGACGATGGGAGATGATCCTAGTTGTCATAGCCATCCTGCTGTCCTTCATCTTGGTAGTACCCTTCATAGTCTGGCCATAGGAATAGCCAGGGACAAAAGCCATGAGTACTCTTTAAGTACTCGCAAACTATCACTAACAAGTAAGATAGTTCTAGTGGAAATACTAAGTTCTAAGTTTACTTGTAAAGTTAAGTTTGAAACCTAAGCTGAGTTCAGAAACAAAGAAAGATGAAATAAAGTTTGAAAACACCTAAGGGGGAACTTAGTTGTCATAGTCACAACCCTGTTGTGGTCAAGTCATGTCACAATTCATTTCATAAGTCATTTTGAAAACATCTGACAACGGAACAGTATGGCCACTCCAACTGTCCATAACCGCGGACGTGGCTATTCGAATAGTTTGACACTTTGCAGAGGTGGTACACTTTCACCACAAGATTCGATACATTTGTCAGGGATAAACCTGAATCATCATACTTAGTATGCAGATAATCAAACATAACCTTTCCTTTACACACTCTAGTATAAGCACCTCTCCTATGAGTATGGCCTCCCAGCCATGACCATCTGTCATCCCGGGCACTGCATAGGTGGACAACATTGAGAGGTAGCCTCAGCTCAAACCTCTCCCGCGAGGGAACTAATACTAATGCATATAAACTTCCGGCTAAGCCTTACCCAATTCAGGTATTGTGGTTGTATGGTAAAATTGGAATGGTATCGCATCCGAACCCAACCATCAGTTTTTATAAAAGGGCTAAGGCTCATGCCTCAACATTTTCATCATCATAAACCATTTGTGTTTCTCAACACATGTCAAAACATCTCAATGGAAGGACTCATCATTCCAAGGTTTTCATAAGTCATTTTCACCAAGTATTCCCATTTAAAGTGATCAAGTTTTTGGTATAACTCTAAGCTACTAAGTTAAGAGTGTTCACTAAGGTGGGATGCTAAGATCAAACTCATGCCATCGAATGACATCTAAGTCTAACTGGATAGGTCAAGTTTTATACTCGTTATGCTACCTTTAAACAAGGAAAGGACTTTGGTAAAGTAAAGAAGGTAAAGCTTGTAAATAAAACTTGGAGTAGGTATAAGTCAAAAATGGTATAACCAAAGCATGCCTAATGCATCTTGCTTAGGTCATCTTGTATAATGCTAGCTTGCTCAGTTTACTTGAAGTGCTAGGCTTGCTAACAATATCTTTCCTTGGTTGGTGCAGTGGTTAAAATTCTCTTCCTCCTCCTCTTGGTAGAACTCCTCCTCCTCGAAGACTTGATCGGTACTATCGTCTATAAATACATACGAAATACAAAGTCACCAAACAATACTTAACTAGTCTACTTAGCACACTAAGGCACACATTTGATGATCTATTATCATCACAAACATCACAAGGTTTAATGAACTAGTTTCATTCTTTTTATTTGAGAAAAGTAATTTCTACTCATTGAAATTAACTAAGATTTAATATTCTCCAATTAAAATATGGGATCATGTGGACACATGTAATCACCGCATATTCTAATATATAGGAATGTGATTTAAAAGTTGGATCATATTTTATAAGTTTAAGTTTCATAATTAATGATTTAAAGTGACTAGAAATACCTATATAGCATTATTTTGGTACTAGTCCAAAGTCACTGCATGCAAACCTTAATATTATTACATATTCAGATAGGTAGGGTTAAATGTTATTTTTGAGAGTTGGAATCAACTCAAAAGTTATTATGGTTGATTTTATAAAAATATTTGAATGTGTAAAAGCTTCTGTCTTGTTATTTTTACTAGGAGTGATCTCTAAATCTAAATGATTTAAATCCAACGGGCTTGGCTAGAGATTTTCATTACCTTTCCAAAAAAATTGGAATCACTTAATTTGGATTTGTAAAACCCTCTCTGAATTGATTTTTAAACTAAGGAACAGATTCTAGTTTAAGTCTAAAAAGAAAAAATCCTAATTTGAATTAACTGGTCATGGAACACTAACGGGCGGCCAGATTCACTCATGGTCGAGGGCTGTGACAGGGAGGTCCTTGTCGGTGAATCATTACACGCGGCTGATGCAGGGCAGACGGTAGGATTAGAACTAGATCTAACGGCTCACGGTCGTCATCGACGACGGACTCGTCGCCGTCGAGAGTGAACCCTAGCGGCTCGGTGGGGGTGAAGTGGGATGTACCAGGGCTCCAGCTAGTGTGGCGAGGCGAGCAAACGAACGAGTAGACGACGGCGAGCTCAGGCGAAGTCGCGGCAGGGGCTGAGGTGAATGAAATCAATGGCAACGTCTCCTCCTCTACTACGGCTGCCTCCGGTGAAATTCCGGCGACCTGCTGCTCGAGCTGCTCCGGCGAGAGGTGGGGAAGGACTGGTGGAGAGAGGGGAGTCGAATGGTGTGGCGATTGAGGCTAGGGAAGGCCTCCTTATATAGGCTCGAGGAGGGGACCGAAGGGGCGACGACGAGCTCGTTGGTGACGATGATACAGGGTGCTATCGGCATGGGCGGCGTAGGCGGACGGTGGCCTGCCTCCTGGTGGTCCTCTACGGCTTTATGGCGCAGCTAGGGGTGGTGGCAATCGGTTGGGTGCGTTGCACGCTCTAGGAGACAGAGGTGGTGCTCGACGCGGTTCTCAACGACTGTGGGTCGCGCGGCGGTGCACGGCCGTGTCTGGCGGGGTGTGATGACCCCCAAGTATAGGGGGTGTATCGCAGTATTTTCGGTAAGTAAGAGTGTCAAACCCAATGAGGAGCAGAAGGTGCTCGCTAGTGGTATGGATCAGGAATTCTTTGCAAATACTTAGCAAACGGATTTTTAGGGGTTTTTGATAAAGCAAGTAAACGAAGTACGAGTAAATAAAAGATAATAGGAATAAATGCAGCAAGTGGCCCAATCCTTTATGCAGCAAAGGACAAGCCGGTTGTATTACTTAAGATGACCAAACGTTCTCGAGGACACATGGGAAGACTGTCAAGTGCTTTCGCTTCATATAGTTGATTAATCTTCTTTAGCTTGCTAAGTGTTGTGTGGGTAAACCTGTGCTAATGTACCGACCTGCCTAGGACTAATACATACGTGTGATTATACCCCTTGCAAACATCAGTAAGTACAAGAAAGTAATTAAGGTAGAAACCTAACCACAACTTTAAACTCTAAGACCCTTACGTCCCTTGTGCAATGGTTTCCTAACGGGGGTTCAGGTTTCTGTCACTCCGGCAACCCCTACGATTAGTAGTCAAATACACAATGCATTCCCCTAGGCCCATATAGGTGAAGTATCATCTAGTCGACGTTCACATGACACCACTAGAAGAAGTACACCACAACTTAAATATCAAACTATTGAATCTTTCTCAACACAACTCCACTACTAACAACATGACTTCTCCCATGTCCTCAAGAACAAAACAAACTACTCACAAGACATCATATGGATCATGATCAGAGATGGAATAATGATGTATAACAATATGAACATAAACAATAATTCAACGGTTCACTCAATAGCATCAACTACAAAGATTAATCAACACCGGGAAAGTTTCCCCTATGAACTATGCAAGATTCAACCCAATTGTTACAGCAATATGGAGATGGTGATGAGGGTGCTGATGGTGATGATGATGATCCCGATGAAGTCCAGCTTGATGGTGGTGTTGATGACGACGATCTCCCCTCCGGAAGGAATTCCCACGAGACATCCATCTGAGGAGATCTTTCTCTCGGTGTTTTCCTTGCAGAGGCGGAATCTTTCTGTGGTCGCTCCCCGATTCTTAGGGTTTCGGGAGGATAATATATGCTTGAGGGGAGTGCCAGGGGTAGACCAGGGCGGACACACCACCCGGTGGCGTGTCCTAGGCTGGCCCGCCCCAGGAGGTGGTGTGGCCCTCCTGTGGCCCATCTCCGGCCCCCCTTCTGGCTTCCTTTGTCTTCTGGAAAAATAAGATTTCCCGTATATTTTCCCGGATTTTCTGATCTTCGCGAATTTTGCCTCCAAACAACACCTTTTCCATCAGAATCCTGACTGCAGCGATCCATGCTCCAAAAGTCATCAACCATGCAAAAACAGATGAAATAACATAAGTATCACCTCTCAATACGAAATATATCAATGAATAATAGTGAATTATGACATAGGATAGTGATGCAAAATGGACGTATGAGGGTGAGGTGGTCAAGGCGGAGTGGCGTGCACGGTCTGCGGTCGAGGCACGGTCTGTGGCCTGCTGGCGGTGAGGGCGCTCTGGCGTGCTCTGGCAGGGCACAGAGACTTAGTGCGGCACAGCTCTGGGGTGGTCCAATGGCTAGCAGGGGCCATGGGGTGGACCTTGGGCAGCGGTGAGGTCACGCCTCACTCCCTGGAGCGGCGGAGAGGGGCTAGCGGTCTGCTGCGGCTTGTGCACATTTGGCCAGCGAGCATGGCCTCAGGGTGGCGGTGAACTGTTGCCCTAGGCCATTAGGTAGGTCCTTGATGGACTGGTTGGGCTTAGGGGAGACAAGGGCATTGATTTGAGTTCAAATGGCTCGAAAAAATTTGATAAAAAATAGTGATAGTTAGGCCAGTTTGATTCTGCCCACCAAGTGTTCGATCAAATGGCCGCATGAATTCAAATTTGGAATTTTGAAATGAAATTTGTTGGAGTTGTTGGTATCATGCTTGAGCATCTCTTGTTGCTAGGATTTGTCAAATGGAATTCATTTGAGTGGTTTTGAAAAAGTGTGATCTATACATATGAACTAGATTCAATTTTCAAATGTCATTTAAAATTAGTGTTTGAAAGTTTTTGGGAGATCACAAAGTGGGCCTTGGCACATCACTACTTGTACTAGCAAGGGGTGCAAAGAACCACAATTGTCTCTGATGGAAAATGAGTGCTAGGAACACCAAAAGTGGGTTAGGTGATTAAAATGGCAAAAGTGACCATTTCCTTTATTTAATTCTTTTTGATTTCTTTTTCTTTGGTTTTTGCTTGGGAATGATCTAGATGATGTGACATTCATCATAGAACCATTTTACAACCATTAGAACACACAATCATGGCATTTCAAACAACTCCTATTAAAATGCACACACATATGAATGATTTAAGATTTTTAAATGGACAAAGTTTTTGTTAACCCTAAATTGGGTAGATTTGATCTTGATTAACCTTGATTAAAGTTTTGGGATGTTACAAACCTCCCCCCCTTAAACAAAATCTCGTCCCGAGATTTAAGAAAGAAAACTAGGAACTAAAGAGATCTGGGAACTCAGTCCTAATGTAATCTTCTCGCTCCCAAGTGGCTTCTTCTTCGGTATGGTTGCTCCATTGAATCTTGAGAAATTTGATACTCCGGGTCCTGGTGGTTCTGTAAGCTTCCTCCAAGATACGGATGGGCACTTCATGATACGTCAGATCCTTGTTGATATCAACAGCTCGGTGATCGATGTTCTTGAAAACTTCGGTCTTCTCTGGCACTTCTAAGCATTTGCGAAGTAACAAGATATGGAACACACTATGGATGGCTGACATCTCTTCTAGCAGTTCTAGTTGATAAGATACTTCTCCTCGACGATTTAGAATCTTGAAGAGTCCAATATATTTGGGGGCTAACTTTCCTTTCAGACTAAAACGTTGGATTCCCTTCAATCGCGAAACCTTGAGATACACAAAATCTCCAACATTGAAAGTCAGGTCTCTCCTTCTCTTGTCAGCATAACTCTTTTGTCTGGATTGGGCGGTCTTGAGGTGCTCACGGACGTTGTGAACCTTCTCTTCAGCTTCTCGGAGAATGTTGGGTCCAAAAATCTGACTCTCTCCTACTTGTGACCAATTCAAAGGGGTACGACACTTTCTTCCGTATAGGAATTCAAATGGGGCCATTTGCAAACTGGCTTGATAACTATTGTTGTAGGAGAATTCTGCGAAAGGCAGACAATCTTCCCATTTTGATCCGTACTCTAACACACAAGCTCTCAACATATCCTCCAGGATTTGGTTGACTCTTTCAGTATGTCCATCGGTTTGCGGGTGATAAGCCGTGCTGAAATTTAACTTGGTTCCTAGTCCTTCTTGGACTTTTTGCCAAAATCTCAAGGTAAATTGGGTTCCTCGATCCGATACTATGGTCTTGGGGGTTCCATGCAGACTAACAATTCTAGCAATGTACATCTCTGCTAGCTTCGAACTCTGGTAGGTTGTCTTAACAGGTATAAAATGAGCTACCTTGGATAGTCTATCAACGATGACCCAGATTGAGTCATTTCCCCTACTAGAAGTAGGCAAACCGGTGATAAAGTCCATTCCGATAGAATCCCATTTCCATTCCGGAATTTGCAATGGTTGCAACTGTCCCGCGGGTCTCTGATGTTCCGCTTTGACTCTTTGACAAATATCATACTTGGCGATGTAACTTTCGATTTCTCTCTAAGGGTTTCAAGAATGATTCTCAAATGTTTCTCATGCTCTTCTTCTGACTTGGAGTAGATAAGAATATCGTCTATAAACACAACGACAAACTTATCCAGAAAATTCATAAAGATCTTATTCATGAGATTCATGAAATAAGCAGAGGCATTGGTTAATCCAAAAGACATGACCGTATACTCATATAATCCATAACGAGTAGTAAAGGCGGTCTTTGGAATATCCGTTGCACAAATCTTAAGTTGGTGATAACCAGTCCTAAGATCAATCTTAGAGAACACATTTGCTCCAGTCAACTGATCAAATAGATCCTCTATCTTTGGCAAAGGGTACTTGTTCTTGATGGTGACGTCATTCAGCTTCCTGTAATCTGTGCACAAACGGTTGCCTCCATCCTTCTTGTCGATGAATAACACAGGCGATCTCCATGGTGATGCACTTGGTTGAATCAAGCCTATTTCCAGCATAGCATCCAACTGCTTCTTCATTTCCACTAACTCTGAGGGGTTCATGCTATAGGGTCTCTGGGTTATGGGTCTGGTTCTGGGGATTAGTTCAATGATGAACTCAATATCCCTATCCAGGGGCATACCGGGCAATTCATCTGGGAATACGTCAGGGTATTCACAGACTACTCTGACTTGGTCTATGGTGGGTAGGGCTAGACTCTTGTTGCACTTGAATTGACTGGGTAAGGTTTCAGATATATGTTCTACTGAGACTCCAGAGCTACTGGTCATGTGATGGCTTTCTTGGCACAGTCAATCAGATCTTTATGCTTTGACATCCAATCCATTCCTAGTACTACTTCCAAACCTTTGGTTCCAAGTACTATTAGATTGGCATAAAAATCTATCCCATGTATTCTGATAGGCACAACTTTGCTAATTTTTCTAGCTTTTGTAGTTGAACCGGGGATTTGAACTATTATAACATGCTTCAAGTTGGTTGGGTGAATCTTACTAGTGCATGCAAATTCTTCGATGACAAATGAGTGCGATGCTCCCGAATCAAACAACACTCTTGCTAAAACTGAGTTGACAGAAAACATACCCAGCACTACATCTGGCGCTTCTTGGGCTTCTTCGGTGTTCATGTGGAAGAGACGGCCATTGCGGTTGTGAGGGTTCCCTGGGGCGAATCTTCTTCCTGGTTGAACACGACGCTGCTGTTGAGCTGGGGCATTCACATTGGCAGTGGCGGCCATCTTCTTGGGACACTCATTGGAATAGTGAACCTTCACTCCACACTCGAAACAAGTAATCTGAGACTTGACTGGCACATCATTGCTTCTCGTTTTGGGTGCAGTGTTGTTGTTGTTGTTGTTTTTGTTGTTGTTGTGATTGGGAGGTGCACGGTTGAAATTGCTGGAGTTGCCAGGGTGATTGTTGTTTCCTCCGGGCTTCACATTTCCTCCGCTACGGTTGGGGTAGCTTGGGCGAGACATTGGAGGTCAATTGTTCCTCGGTGCATATCCTGCAGAAGGGTTGGGACGGTACTTCTGGTGACTGTTGGATCCAGCTTGGTGCATCATCCGACGTTTGCGGTTGTCGTTTGCCTGATTAATCTTCCCTTCCATCTGAATGGCAGAGTCGACTAGCTCTTCGAGATCCTTGAAACAGATGTTGACGAGGATTGTCTGCATCTCATCATGCAGTACGTTTAGGAATCTCTCCTTCTTCTTGGCCTCCGTGTTGATCTCATCAGGTGCATACCTGGCAAGGGTCAAGAATCTATCATGGTACTCCACTACAGTCATTCTGCCTTGCTTCAGCTCTCTGAATTCATCCCTCATTCGGGTGACTAGACCCTGCGACACGTGGGTGCGGCTGAACTTGATTTTGAAGGCTTCCCATGTCATCACTTGACCATGGTTCATTGTGCGCGTGCTGTTCCACCATGCTCTTGCATCTCCTACCAAATAGTGGGTGGCAAAAAGAACTTTCTCGTTGGCATCCACTCCTGCTACTTCTAAGTTGTTCTCCATTGTCTGCAACCAATCATCAGCATCCAGTGGGTTTTCAGACTAGCTAAAGATTGGGGGATTGGTATTCTGGAAGTTTTTGAGTTTGGATCCATAATGATCCTGATTTCCATGGTTCTGGTTGTTGTGAGCCATATGGGCGATCTGCTGCAGTGTTGCTAGATTAGCTTGGCGTTCTTCCCTACTAGCTTCACTGTCTGCAATGAGAGTCTGCAGAATCTGCAGCATTGGGTCTTGCGACGAGCTGCTCCCTCCTTGGTTTCCATGAGCCATCTGAAGATTGAGATAGATAAAGGGGTAAGAGGGAAAGTTCTAAGATTCATGGTTTTGATTTCAAAGCTAAAACTTTGAGTTTGACTCAGGTTTTGCAACTAACTTCTTTTCATTCATTCAAGCAAATCACACGATACAAACACACACACACCACAACATCAAAGGAAAACAGATGGTTTTAAGAACCATTCTGCAAGCTACGATACAATGGGACCGATACTCCTCACTCTACGGTAGTGCTCTAGTGCATCTACTCATCATTGATGAAGTGAGAGTCATCATCGTCGGTGTAGAAGTCCACGGCATCCTCCTCTAGATAGTCATCATCATTGCTGAGGTATGAGTCAACATCCCCTTGGATATCTCCACCTTCCTCTTCTTCTTCTTTTGCTGCAATCTGAGCTTCTTGCTCCTTGATGGTCTTCTCGAGGTCGACCACCTTCTTGCGAAGACGGTCGATGGTGCGATCCTTCTTTGCACGTTGACGGCAAAGAGACTGACTATCCTTGACTAGCAATGAGAACTTCTAGGCCTTCTAGGCGGCAAGGGCTAGGTTGTGGTTGGCGACCTCTCTAGCATTGTCCAACTCCTTCTGTCTGTTGTACAGTAGGAAGTCGAGGTTCTCCACTTGACGCTTCAATATTGGGTGACTTGGCATCTCTAGCGGCATTCCCATGGAATCATGCCTTGCATAGTGAACAAAGCGGGTTCTTTGGATCAGGTTGACACTCTAGGCACATAGACGTGCGAGAGCTTCATGCATTGCCCTGGCTAATCCATCTAGCCAGTTGTTCTCTCTCACGGAGAACTGAATTCTCCCAGATACTGGTGCTTCTATCTTGCCTCGAAGATCAGCAGTTACTAGCCATTGTAAATCTCCTCCTGGTGGACCCGGGAGTTGAGCTCCAAGAAATTCTGGATGCGGACGCTCCAAGAACTCAGACAGTGAATCCAGATCCCTCTCGAAGATCAGTTGGCCTCTGTTGCCCAACTGGTAGAACTTGCTGTATTGGGATTCCATCTATAAGAATTTAGGGTGAGAAAGTTACTGATCAAGTGTGTAAAAAATTTATGTAGTAATGTAAGAATTTGGAGGAGCATGAATTTTTTTGAGAGAAAGAATTCCCAAGGGTAAGAGAGGAAATAGTTTTCATAAATACTCACTTTGGTTTTTGAAACTAAGTTTTTGTTCGGACGTCCATTCTCTCCTATGGTCAGGATGGCTCTGATACCAACTTGTCAACACCCGGATTTTTAATCCCAGATGCCTGTTGTAGCATCCCATCTGTCTAACATATGTAATGCTACATGGTCTAGTAATATAATTGCTACTTCCTACATATAATTGTTGCATCATAATTATATCATGCTCATGTCATCATGCCACCTTGCATTTGAGCATCATATAAAACCCTTTTCATTTGGTTCTTATCTCATATGTATTAGTAATTGTATTTGGCTCTTGATATATTGTATTTGGTTCCTGATAAATGCTTGATGCCCAAGTTGAGTTGGGGGCATATCGTTTATTCAACTCCACCACCTTTTCCTTATCACCACCTTATAATTCCACCATCCTAATTATCCATGAGTGTTTACATTTTTTTCCTTTGGCATTTAATCTAGCTCATGTGGGTTGGGATGGATCCACTTCTATTTCCACATGCTCTCACACTAGCATCATGTTGTTTTCACATTATTAATATGCGGAGCCACCTTTGCATGCCTTGTGAGTGGTACCCCTTTTACTAGCTTCCATATGGATTGTTTTGGAAGAGTTGCTCATGTTGGAATATTGTTGAGGATATTAAACACCTAGTGGAATATACAAACTAGCATGTCCCATTTATATTCAAATATGACCATCTCCATCTACTCCACATGGAACATCCTTTTTCAATTCTTTTAGCTTGGCTTTAGCTCCATATTTTGGAATGCATGGGAATAAATGCCATGAGACCTTATTATTGTTTTAACAAAATAAACATGGCATTTATGACTTGTGCATGGGCCATGCAAGTCACCACCATCTTGTTCTCCTTTGGTTTTCTTTGTTTTGATTAGATCTATTCTTTTGTTGAGCTCTACTCACTTATATCTCAACCCTCACCATCTTGTTCTTTCTATCCTTGCCTTGTGCACCTCTAAGACCTACCCTCACCTCCATGTCACCCCACCATGCACTTGATCTTGTTAGATCATATCCAAAAACCCTAAAACACCCTAACCAACCCACTCACCTTAACCTCTCTCTCTTATCCCTCTCTCAAAACCCTAGACCTCATCTTCCTCTCTCTACCTACCTGAGCCACCTCACCACCCCTAACCCTAACCATGCCGTGGCACCACCCTCTTGCCATCTAACCACCCCATCTACCCCTCCAACCCTAGCTAAACCCTATCCGAGCCTCCCTCTCCCTCCTCTCTCTCTGCCACATGGCCCCACCCGAGCCAGACCACCCCTGTCCTCACCCTGGCCCCAGCTGCAGCCCCTCGCCCTGCTGTGCCTGGCCGAGCACGTGAGAGAGAAGGAGAAAGGTGGCCGAGCCACCTTTTTCTTCACCCGAGCCCCACGGCACCCCCTCTATCACCCTGTCCTTATCTCCACCCCTCCCGTCTCTCAGCTGTGTCCCAGATCCCCCAGGGCTTGCCCTGCGCCGCAGCTCCTTCCCCACCTCCCCCACCACCTCTCTTCTCCATCGCCGGCCATCACCTCGGCTTCGGCTTCCACAGGCAGATCAAGGAGGTGGGCATGGTGTGTGGCTGTCGAGGAAGGTCACAGGGTCCCCTGCGTCGCCCCTGTGCTCTGCAACGAGGAGGAGGAGGCCCGGTAGCTGCCACACGTCCTCGTCACCGAGACAAAACCCTAGCTTCGCCCGGCGTCACGCCGTCGCCGATCTGACCGATCCAACCCCTCCAGCAGCCCCGCGGTGAGCTTCCTAACCTCCTAGACATCCCCGCCGTCGCCGTCGCTACCTGGACTTGCCGGTCGTTTTGTCGAGCGCGCTCTGTGCGCCGGCATGCGTGCGCTCCTGCTCGCTGTGCGCCGCGACAAATACTCCTAGCGGTGTTCCCCTTTCCCTCCAACAACCCCTCCTAGCCGCAGTGGCTTCCGCCTCCGCCCGCGTGCCCCAGGTCGCTGGTTCGATCCCCGCGCCTCGCCGTTTCCTGTCGCGCACCGACCTGTCGTCAGTTTCGTCAGACACGCGCTTAGAAGAGAAACAGTACCGCGTGGTACATTTCCAGAAAACCCCCCACCTTTTTTGCTAGCTCAACCCGCACTCTTTCCGACCCACCTGTCAGCGTCTCTGGGTGTTTTGCAAAAAGGGACCTAGGGTTCCAGATCCTCAACTCGTAGTCCCCCTCTACGCCGCGTGTCCAGCCCACTCCCTGCCTCTGTCGCGTGGGCCCCGTTTGGTGCCGGAACCACCGGTCCGTCACATTGGTATCTTCCTCATGGTGCAAAAGGTTTCCATGCCATACAGCCCGGTCGGCAATGATGGGCCCGGTTAACGACTTGGCTGGGTAGAAAAAGTCTTTCTGTTTTTCTGTTCAAAATAAAACAATTTCAGTAAATGATTAAAGGTGATTTAAATTCTGTTTTTAATAAATTTTAATTTGTAATTCCAAATAATACAAATAATATATGTTTTGGAATCAGAAAAATGTGAGGAATTCAAATATGCCATTCAAAATATCTTTTGAGCATTTTAAATTTTCGAAATTGTTTAAATGCAATAAAAATGCCTTTTCTTAAATAATTAATAACTTTAATTCTATAACTCCAAATTTGGCAAATAATATGTCTAAATCGATCAGCGCGACGAGCCCGTTCTGTTTATGCATTCCATGTTCTGAATTGCAGCATGCATCATATAAATATTAAGTGGACAGCAAGTTATATGGGAGCAAAACATGGCTAAAACTTAATAAAATGCTTTATTCTTGTACCCCACACCTCACCCATGCCATGCTACATTATTGCCATGTAAATTGTGCATCATTCATCATAGCATACTTTTTTGCTTTTCACATTTTATTCATATGCTTGTGCACTTTATTTATGTTGGCCCTTGTTTGTTTGGTTCTTCTTTCGAATAGACGCTGAGTAGGGAAAATACTAGGAATCCCAGGAGTACTACCCAGATCCGTCTCTCGCTTCAACTGAGCTGCTAGGCAAGCACTACCACATGCTTGCATACATATAGTACATATTGCCTCTATCTTATTCTTGCATCATTGAGTCGCGAATGCATTAAATGGAATCCCAAGTACTGCATAACCTTTACTTTTAAACCCCACCGAAGCTTGTTCCTCCATCCCATGAGCCATTACTACAGGAGTTGTTTGAGCCATGCGAGTCATAGAACATCATGTGTAGGGTATGTGAGTGTCTGATGGATAACAAGGTACCTAAACAACTTAACCTGAGTAGTAATGGGATAACTAATGAAAGCGGCACCGGTGGGCAATATCTGCTATTTGGTTTTTCATGCTCACTTGTGTCCCGTAGGACCCCGAGTACTTGATTCCTGTTCCTTGACTATTCACACTATCCACATCCGGGAGGCCTTATGGACCCCCTGAGCCAGAGCTTGATTCATTTCTATTTCTTGTGGCCACAACTAGTTTGGGGTTTTATTACTATCCTATACTTATGCCATGCTTTACTGCTTTATTTACGATTGTGCGTGGAGCACCAGATTATTTTGGATCGTGACACGTTTTAGTATCGACAAGCCCACCACACTTTCGGGTTCCTAGTCGTTTCGCCGCCCACACAAACCTGGTTCGCTCGAGCTGCCAACTTCGCTATGGGTAGCTTAGTGGGGTGGCCCCCTGAAATATTTTATGAATCCTATGATCGCTTTGTCGTGAATGCCTCGTTGGGTTTTGAGTTGGTTTTTCCGAGGTTGATCGAGTGTGTGTTGCTATTTGTGCACCCCTGCAGGGTAAATCTTTCTGAAAGCCGTGTCCACGGTTATGGACGACTTGGAGCACAGTTTCTCGATCATAGACAAGTACAACTAAAGTACCGCTTTTAACCTAACTAAATACTTGACTAGTAAATAGTGCAATACACATGGAATGGTTAATAAAACTGCCAACGGAGGGTTGTTCGTCCGCTTTCTCGTTGGTAAGCGAGAAGGAGGATGGATCTGTTACTTTATACTGTGATAACTGTTGTTACTAATTAACGGATATCCGTCTATCATTGGTTAGGCGGATGGTTAGCGAGTATCTATAGACTTGTTAGTTATTATATTTTGCTGCAATTGTGTCACCCCAGGTATATGTCCCCTTTAGAGGCATAAAGACTTGCTGAGTACCCCTACGGTCTCACACGATAAATTGTTTGATTCAGATGAACAGGTATATTCGCAAGATGGATACTGGGTGGAGGAGACAGATGATGTTGGCAACGATCACTCGGTGTAGAGATTCCGGGGATGGGGATCCACGAGATCTGTGGGCGGGATGTGTTTATTTATGTGGCATCTTATGCCGATTTGCTTCTTATCCGTACTCGGATATTGTTTTCCGCTTCCGCCTGATACTCTGATGTTTGATGTATGAGGAGCTATCCTAAACTGTTATCTCTATCTAGGATATTTGGATCTTGCCATATGGTGTTGCAATATTTCTATTTCTTTTAGATGGAATGGCTCTAAGAACTATTGTATGGTAGCTTGCAATCATACTCACTTGTGTATATATTTGATCTCTTCGCCTGTTGCCTATGCCGCTCGCTCTTGTCCTGATGTCTTGGAAGTGGTTAGGACGGCCGACGGGTCTACACGTGGGTGGCCCCTGGGCCCCCGCTGTACTATTTTAACCACTTCCATTTCATCCAGGCTTGAACTTAGAGCATAGGGTCCGAGGTAGTTACAATTGGTATCAGAGCCATCCCGCCCTTCAGGGTCTCAGCCAAATGGTCGTTGTCAGTCTAGCAAATATTTTGGTAGCTATGTATACTAGGGAAAAACAAAACGTGAGAGCAGGACTTCTTCCATTTTTCTTCGTACCCACCCACCCACCCTTTTCTGGTAAGGAAGTGTAACGTTTTCAATCTTCTTCTAAAATTCAAACTAGGATTCACGTGTTCTGGGTTCCATAGTACCATAGGTTGTGTGTGTGTGTGAATTCCTTGTCTATATGTTGCATCCAACTTGTTGTCGCTATCAGCCTTTTGGTTATCAACTATTGGTACATTCCATACCGACAGGCCTTTGTATACCGACGCGATCTATCTGATTTGTTGTATACCGGCGCGATCTGTCTTACTCTTTATTATCCGACGCTATCTTGTTTGGGGTGTTCGTTTCCGTAGTTACTAATCTTTAGGTTCATCTTAAGAAGAAGGTGTTGGGATATGTGTTTTACTTATTCATGTGCGGAGTAATGATTTGAGTGCGGGATGGAGTCACGACCATACCACTACTTTTATCATTCGCTCTTGTATATTGAATTGGTAGAGTTACTAATCTTGATTCGTTAAGTGGGTTTGCGCATATAGTGGTATTTTAATGCCGGAATTTGCGTATTTTTTCTTTGATAGCTTTGTGTACCACACTCCTTGTTTAGTCGTGTGCGATATGCTTAATATCTTCTAGGTGCTTGGAACTTCATTGATATTTTAATATCATCTTAGTAATTTGTATCCTTTAATCTTGGTTAATTCCATTTTGGTACTATTTTGGATTATTATCATTCTCCATTATGGTACTGACTTGAGTTTTACATCAATCACAGGATGGCACCACCATGCCGTTCTGAGGAGGACATACCACCTGAACTGGGGGTTGCGTTGGCAAGTATTGCTAATGCCTTGGGAGCAATGCAGCAGAACCATCAGCGTTTTGAAGAAAGTGTCAAGAGGAATGAGTTTGTTCCGCTACCCCACCTCCCAAGCGAGGAGACATCAAGAGTTTTCTGAAGTTCAACCCGTGCCACTTTGAGGTGTCTGATCAGCCACTTGATGCTGATGATTGGTTGCGTGAGATGTCAAGGTTGCTGATGACTGCTGATGTTCCTGAGCAAGAATGGGTAAAATGTGCCACTCACCTCTGAAGGGAGATGCAGCTCTGTGGTGGGAAAATTACCTGAAGGCAAACCACTCTGAGTTTCAGCCTACTTGGGAGCAGTTCACTGGGGCTTTCAAAGAGCAATATCTATCAGAAATTGTCATGGAAAGGATGAAGGAAGTGTTTCTCAACCTCAAGCAGGGCAATGACAATGTCAATACCTATATCAGGAACTTCATGAACCTTTCTCGGTATGGTGGCGATGAGATCTCTGATGACAAGAAGAAGCAAAAGAGGTTCAGGCAAGGGCTCAATGCATCTATCAAATATGCAATCACTCATGTAAGGCCGGGGTCTTTTCTGGAACTCCAACATACAGCTCTGCAGGAAGAAGAAAGTAGGCAAGTGTTTGAGGAGTCCAAGAAACACAGCCGAACGCAGCAAGCTCTTCAGCTATGACAGCTCCTTCTAAGCGCCGCGTGTGGGTTCCTAACACCCCACCGTCGCTCCCGGCTCCACCAAGACCATCAAGCTACGCGGCAAGGCCACCAAACTCCTTCACCGCGGCTCCTAGGGGCTACAACCACAACTACCCTGGAGCGCCTGGTGGAGTCCCTGGCTACGCTGCTCCACGTCCACCTGGTGCCTGTTACACCTGTGGGAACACTAGGCATCAACACTGGAATTGTCCAATGAACAACAAAGCTCTTCCACCACCACATCCAAGACCTGCGGCAAGTTCTTCTATGGTTCGTGCACCTCCACCTCGGGCTCTCAACATCAACACCAAGCCCGGGTCTACGGTTGCTCGTGCCAACTGTGTCAACGTCGCTCAAGCTGAGCATGCACCTGGAGTTGTGATGGGTATGCTTCCTGTTAACTCAGTCCCTGCACGAGTTTTGTTTGATTCTCGTGCTTCGCATTCTTTCGTTTCTCACAAGTTTGCGCATGAGCATGATCTGGCTATGGTTCCCTTATTGCATCGTCTTGTGGTACAATCTCCTGGGTCAAACATGAGGGCTGCTCATATCAGCCATGGCAATCAAATTGAGATTGGTGGCTCTTTGTTCCTGGCTTCCTTAATTATTCTGGGCAACTCTGACATTGATGTTATCTTGGGCATGGATTGGTTAACAGCAAATGCAGCTGTGATTGATTATGCTGAACGCTCGGTTTCTCTGAAAATTCCTGAAGGCCATATAGTCTATTCTCCAAGTCTGACTCCTGCAATTCAGCTTTTCTCTTTGGCGGCTCTGAATGATGATGCTATGGAGACTATTCAGAGTGTTCCGGTGGTCCGTGAGTTCCCAGATGTTTTTCCTGAAGAGTTGCCAGGTATGCCTCCTGATCGTGAGGTCGAGTTTGTGATTGAGCTTGAACCTGGAACCGCTCCTATCTCCAAGCGGCCTTATAAAATGGGTCCTGCTGAGTTGGCCGAACTCAAACGCCAACTTGATGAACAAGAGAAGTTGGGTTTCATTCAGCACAGTACTTCTTCTTGGGGTAGCCCAACCATCTTTGTGAAGAAGCAAGACAAGACTGATACACTTTGTGTTGACTATCGGGCTCTCAATGCTAAAACCATCAATAATAAATATCCCCTTCCGCGGATTAATGATCTCTTCGACCAGCTTGCTGGAGCTGTGATATTCTCTAAGCTGGATTTGAGAAGTGGATATCATCAAATCAAGATTCGCAAGGAAGATGTCCCCAAAACAACTTTCACCACCCGCTATGGCCTGTACGAGTACATGGTCATGTCTTTCGGTCTCACCAACGCACCTACCACCTTCTCGAGGCTTATGAACTCGGTTTTCATGGAGTATCTTGATAAGTTTGTTGTGGTCTATCTGGATGACATCCTAGTCTATTCTAAGTCAAAGGAAGAACATGAAGAACACCTTCGGTGTGTCCTAAACAAGCTTCGTGAGAACTGCCTGTATGCAAAGTTCTCCAAGTGTGAGTTCTGGCTGCCTGAAGTCACCTACCTTGGTCACGTCATCTCTGCCAAGGGCATTGCCGTCAACCTAGAAACTGTTCGGACAATTGTTGACTGGCTTCCACCCATAAATGTCAAAGAAGTCCGGAGTTTCCTTGGTTTGGCTAGTTACTGCCGTCGCTTCGTCCAGAATTTCTCGAAGATTGCGAAGCCTCTTACCGATCTCCTCAAGAAAGGCAAGAAATACCTTTGGTCTCATGCATGTCAAGCAAGCTTTGAAACACTCAAAGAGAAGCTCACTTCCACACCAGTCTTGATTCCTCCAGATACATCAAAGCCTTTCCAGATATTCTGTGACGCCTCCTTGCACGGATTGGGTGCGGTCCTTATGCAAGAAAAACAAGTTGTTGCTTATGCCTCTCGACAATTGAAGACGCATGAGCTCAACTATCCAACACATGACCTTGAACTCGCAGCAGTTGTCTTTGGTTTGAAAATATGGAGGCACTACTTGCTTGGCAATCGTTGTGAAATCTTTTCTAACCACAAGAGTCTGAAGTATATCTTCACACAACCTGAGGTGGATTGAAGCAATTAATGATTTCGATCTGACCATCAACTACACTCCGGGCAAAGCTAATGTGATGGCCAATGCTCTCAGCCGAAAAGCTTATGTCAACAACCTCATGGTGGAAGAACAACAACCTCTCTTGTGCGAGGAATTCCGTCAGCTCAACCTTGAAATTGTGGATCAAGGGTATCTTCTGAACCTTCTGGCAACCCCTCTCTTGGAAGAAAAAGTTTGCTCCATTCAACTTGGTGATCCTTACACTAAAAATATCATCTCCAACATTCAGCTTCCGAAGTATGAGTCCTTCCACGTCGACGATCAAGGCGCTCTTTTCTTTGAACACCGGATGTTTGTTCCGAACTACCCGGGTTTAAGAGAGCAAGTTCTTAAGGAGGCGCATGATTCTGTTCTTTCTATCCACCCTGGCAGCACTAAGATGTACATGGACTTGAAAACACAGTATTGGTGGCCTGGGTTTAAACGATATTGTGCCAAGTATGTCTCGGAGTGTGATGTATGCCGCAGAGTTAAAGTTGTTCATCAGAAACCTTCCGGTCTTCTACAGCCATTGAAGCCTCCAGAATTGAAATGGGAGAAGGTAGAGATGGACTTCATAACTGGTTTTCCAAGGTCGCAGCAGGGCAACAATTCAATCTTTGTTGTCATCGACAGGCTTTCTAAAGTGGCTCACTTCTTTCCCGTCAAGGAAACAATTTCTGCAATTCAGTTGGCTGAGCTCTATATCAAAAGAATTGTCTCTCTGTATGGGGTTCCTCTTGAGATCAGCTCAGACCGTGGAAGCATCTTCACATCCAAGTTCTGGGGAAGTTTCCAAAATGCTTTGGGAACAAAATTGAACTTCAGCACAGCTTACCACCCTCAGTCGCAAGGACAAGTGGAAAGGATCAATCAGATTCTGGAAGATATGCTCCGTGCTTGCGTTATCTCTTTCGGCATGAAGTGGGAAGAATGCCTTCCTTATGCTGAATTCTCTTACAACAACAGCTTCTAGAAAAGTCTAAAGATGGCACCATTTGAGGTTCTCTATGGTCGCAAATGCAGAACTCCGATTGGTTGGTCGAGCGCAGGTGAAAGAACATTGTTTGGCCCCGACATTGTAACTCAAGCGGAGGAGAAGGTTCACATCATTCTTGAAAATCTAAAGGTTGCTCAAAGTCGCCAGAAGAGCAACTATGACAGAAAGCACACGGACATGGAGTATGTCCCTGGTGATCTCGTTTACCTTTGTGTCACTCCCATGAGAGGCACGCACCGGTTTGGTATCAAAGGAAAGCTGGCTCCTAGATACATCGGTCCTTTCAAAGTTCGTGGAAGAAGAGGAGAAGTCGCTTATGCTCTTGAGCTCCCTGAAAAACTCAAGGTCCATGATGTTTTCCATATCTCTCAACTCAAGAAGTGCTTCAAGGATCCCGGCAGGACCGTGGACCACGAACTCATCAATCTCCAAGAAGATCTGTCTTATCAAGAACACCCCACAAAAATCCTAGAAGTCGCAGAAAGAAGGACTCGCAACAAGTCCATCAAGTTATGCAAGGTGCAGTGGTCGCACCATTCTGTTGATGAAGCCACTTGGGAACGCGAGGACGAGCTCCGTGCCAAGTATCCTACCCTCTTCGTGTCTTCTTCTTCCTAGAATCTCGGGGCGAGATTCCTGTTTAGTGGGGGAGAGTTGTAGCATCCCATCTGTCTAACATATGTAATGCTACATGGTATGGTAATATAATTGCTACTTCCTACATATAATTGTTGCATCATAATTATATCATGCTCATGTCATCATGCCACCTTGCATTTGAGCATCATATAAAACCCTTTTCATTTGGTTCTTACCTCATATGTATTAGTAATTGTATTTGGCTCTTGATATACTGTATTTGGTTCCTGATAAATGCTTGATGCCCAAGTTGAGTTGGGGGCATATCGTTTATTCAACTCCACCACCTTTTCCTTGTCACCACCTTATAATTCCACCATCCTAATTATCCATGAGCGTTTACATTTTTTTCCTTTGGCATTTAATCTAGCTCAGGTGGGTTGGGATGGATCCACTTCTATTTCCACATGCTCTCACACTAGCATCATGTTGTTTTCACATTATTAATATGTGGATCCACCTTTGCATGCCTTGTGAGTGGTACCCCTTTTACTAGCTTCCATATGGATTGGTTTGGAAGAGTTGCTCATGTTGGAATATTGTTGAGGATATTAAACACCTAGTGGAATATACACACTAGCATGTCCCATTTATATTCAAATATGACCATCTCCATCTACTCCACATGGAACATCCTTTTTCAATTCTTTTAGCTTGGCTTTAGCTCCATATTTTGGAATGCATGGGAATAAATGCCATGAGACCTTATTATTGTTTTAACAAAATAAACATGGAATTTATGACTTGTGCATGGGCCATGCAAGTCACCACCATCTTGTTCTCCTTTGGTTTTCTTTGTTTTGATTGGATCTATTCTTTTGTTGAGCTCTACTCACTTCTCTCTCAACCCTCACCATCTTGTTCTTTCTATCCTTGCCTTGTGCACCTCTAAGCCAGGGGCGGTGGCAATCGGTCAGGAGCGTCACGCGCTCTGGGAGACAGAGGTGGTGCTCGACGCAGTTCCCGGCGATTGTGGGTCGCGCGGCGGTGCACGATCGTGTCTGGCAGGGTGAGGTGGTCAAGGCGGAGCGGCATGCACGGTATATGGTCGAGGCGCGGTCTGTGGCGTGCTAGCGGTGAGGGCGCTCTGGCGTGCTGTGGCGGGGCACAGAGACTTAGTGCGGCGCGGCTCTGGGGTGGTCCAGTGGCTAGCAGTGGCCATGGGGTGGACCGTGGGCGGCGGTAAGGTCACGCCTCACTCCCTGGAGCGGCGGAGAGGGGCTGGCGGTCTGCTGCGGCTTGTGCACGTTTGGCCGGCGAGCATGGCCTCGGGGTGGTGGTGAACTGTTGCCCTAGGCCATTGGGTAGGTCCTTGATGGACTGGTTGGGCTTAGGGTAGACAAGGTCATTGATTTGAGTTCAAATGGCTCGACAAAATTTGATCAAAAACAGTGATAGTTAGGCCAGTTTGATTCTGCCCACCAATTGTTCGATCAAATGGCTGCATGAATTCAAATTTGGAATTTTGAAATGAAATTTTGTGGAGTTGTTGGTCTCATGCTTGAGCATCTCTAGTTGCTAGGATTTGTCAAATGGAATTCATTTGAGTTGTTTTTGAAAAAGTGTGATCTATACATATGAACTAGATTCAATTTTCAAATGTCATTTAAAATTAGAGTTTGAAAGTTTTTGGGAGATCACAAAGTGGGCCTTGGCACATCACTACTTGTACTAGCAAGGGGTGCAAAGAACCACAATTATCTCTGATGGAAAATGAGTGCTAGGAACACAAAAAGTGGGCTAGGTGATTAAAATAGCAAAAGTGACCATTTCCTTTATTTAATTCTTTTTGATTTCTTTTTCTTTGGTTTTTGCTTGGGAATGATCTAGATGATGTGACATTCATCATAGAACCATTTTACAACCATTAGAACACACAATCATGGCATTTCAAACAACTCCTATTAAAATGCACATACATATGAATGATTTAAGATTTTTAAATGGACAAAGTTTTTGTTAACCCTAAATTGGGTATATTTGATCTTGATTAACCTTAATTAAAGTTTTGGGATGTTACAGTGTCCTAGAGTAGACTATATTGGTAGATGTGTAGGTCAGAATATAGTAGTAGCATACCATTAACCGGGCTAGCTAGGGGGCACATGATTTTGGCGCTCCACGAGTTCAAACTTTTAGTGTACTCTATTTTCAGGAGTGAATGCATGCAGCTCAAAAAAATTACTAACACATGTTATTGCTAGTATTATGTTATCACATCATGATTATTGTCAACACCCAGATTTTTAATCCCAGATGCCCGTTATGCCATACCTCGCAATCCTAGGATTACCATTTTTGCGAGACATAGCGGATTGGATATCACAGTACATCATCCATTACAAACCATACATAAGGTTTTACACAAATAAGGATCTCATGATCCAGTCTTTAATACAACGAGCAGCGGAAATAAAAGATAAGCGTAGCAGTGGGGTCCATCTTCAAGGGCACAGGCAATGCTGACAAAGGCAGATAGTCCTAGTTAGCATAGCCGTCCTTCTGACCATCATCTTGATAATCTCCTTCATAGTCTGGCCATGATAATAGCCAGGGACAAAAGCCATGAGTACTCTTTAAGTACTCGCAAACTACTACTAACAAGGAGTATAATTCTAAGTTAAAGTGCCGAATCTAAGTTAACTATCAAGTTAAGTTTGAAACCTAAGCTGAGTTCAGAAGCAAAGAAAAATAAAGTAAAGTTCTAGAATCACTTAAGTTGGGAAGCTATTATCATAAACACAACCCTGTTGTGGTCAAGTCAAAGTTCATCATTCATTTCAAGTTATTTAGAAAACATCTGACAACGAAACAGTATGGCCATTCCAACTGTCCATAACCACGGACGCGGCTATTCGAATAGTTTGACACTCTGCAAAAGTGGTACACTTTCACCACAAGATTCGATACAACTGTCAGGGATAACCCTGAATCATCATACTTAGTATGCAGATAATCAAACATAACCTTCCCTTTACACACCCTAGTATAAGCACCTCTCCTATAAGTAAGGCCTCCCAACCATGACCATCAGTCATCTTGGGCGCTGCATAGGTGGACAACATTGAGAGGTAGCCTCAGCTCAAACCTATCCTGTGAGGGAACTAATACTAATGCATAGAAATTTCCAGCTAAGCCTTACCCAATTCAGGTAATGTGGTTGTACGGTAAATTTGGAATGGTATCACATCCGAATCCAACCATCAGTTTTATAAAAGGGTTAAGGCTCATGCCTCATTTTTTTCATCATCACAAACCACTTGTGTCTCTCAACACATGTCAAAACATCTCAATAGAATGACTCATCATTCCAAGGTTTTCACAATTTATTTTCACCAAGTGTTCCCATCTAAAGTGACTCAAGTTTTTGATCTACTCTAATATACTAAGTTAAGAGTGTTCACTAAGGTGGAAGGATGGGGTCAATCTCATGCCATAGAATGACATCTAAAGGTTTCTAAGTAGGTCAAGTTTTATACTTTTATGCTACCTTCAAAATAAGTAAGGAACTTTGCATACTAAGGGGAGTAAAACTTGTAAGTAAGACTCCGGGTACTAATAGTTAAAAGGGGTGTGATCAAAGCATGCCTAAAGCATCCTTGCTCATTCATCTAGCTTAATTCTAGCTTGCTAACAATAGCTTGCCTTGGTTGGTGCAGTGGTTGAAGTTTTCTTCTTCTTCTTGGTAGCACTCCTCCTCCTCGTAAGCTTGGTCGGTACTATCTTCTATAACAATACATATGGAGTAGACAATCACCAAACAATACTTAACTGGGCTAGATAGCATTCTAAGACACACAATTGATGATCTATTATCATCACAAGCATCACAAGTTTAATTCAATAGTTTCCTTCTTTTTATTTTAGAAAAGTAATTTCTACTCATTGAAAAATTAACTAACATTTAATATTCACCAATTCAAACATGGTATCATGTTGACACATGTCATCACCACATATTCTAACATGTGGGAATGAGATTTAAGGGTTGGATCAATATTACTTTGGTTTAAGTTCATTATTTAATGATTTAAAGTGACTAGAAATGCCTATATAGCATTATTTTGGTACTAGTCCAAAGTCACTGCATGTAAACCTTAATATTATTACATATTTGGATAGATATGATGAAATGTGATTTTTGAGAGTTGGAATCAACTCAAAAGCTAACTTGGTTGATTTTATAAAAATGTTGCAAGTTGCAAAAGCTTCTGTCTTCTTATTTTTATTAGGAGAGATCTATAACTCTAATTGAATTAAATCCAACGGGCTTGTATAGATCATTTTAATACCTTTCAGACAAAATTGGTTTAATGCAATTTGGATTTCTAAAACTCTCTGAATTGATTTTCAAACTAGGGGACAGAAACTAGATTTAACTAAAAAAATCCAGATTTGAATAGGTGGGCTAGCGTGGGAAAAGAAATGGGCCGGCCCAGTGGCGCTCCACGGTGTGGGGCTCAGCTGGCAGGGGGGTCCCGCGTGTCAGCGGCACTTAAAACGCGAAACGATACGTGCACTATGGGCCGTGCGATTAGAATAGGAATCTACGGCTGAGGGTCGTCGTCGACGACGAACAGGTCGCCGACGAGCTCGAACCCTAGCGGCTCGGTGGGGCTCTACTGGGGGCATACCAGGGCTCCAGCGGGGTTGGCGAGGTGGGCAAATGACGTGTAAGACGATGGCGAGGCGAGGCGCGGTTGTGGCGGAGCTTGGGGTGGTCGCAATCAACGACGCCCTTCTCCTCCTGCAGCGGCTGCTCCGGCCCACCCGTGACTGCTGCCCTTTGCTCCGCGAGAGGTGGGTGAGGTTCAGAGAGGTGAGGGAGTAGAATGGTGTGGAGAGAAGAGGCTGGGGAGGGCTCCTTTATAGGAGGAGGCCCAGTGAGCGGGATGTGGAAGGGATGTGGGTGTGACATAGCTACTGTGGGGGTAGAGGTATGGCTGGGGATGGCGGTCGATGGGAAATTCCCTAGCGATGCTCTAGAACTTGAATGCTGCCGTAGGGGTGGTGGCATGCAGTCTAGGCGAGGTGGCGCTCTGAGAGGCAGAGGCGGCGGTGTCCACGGCGAGCGGTGGCTGTGAGGCATTGGGCGGCCAGTGGGGGCGTCTGGGGTGTTCTCCAGGTCGAGGCGGAGTGGCGAGCGCGGGCTGCTGCCAAGGGGTGGTCTGTGTGAGCAGGGACAGGGCGTGCTCTGGGGGCGGCACTGGCATGGTGCGGTGGCACTGGGCGCGGCTTGTCCTCGGTGGTCCACTGCAGGCTAGGCTCGAGCAAGGGACAGGGGGTGGCGGTGAGGTGTGAGCTACCTCCTAGAAATGGAGAGAGGGAGAGGGGCGGTCTGCTGCGGTGAGGGCAAGGTTGGCCGGCGAGAGGCGGCTCGGCATGGCATGGCCGTGCCACTAGGGGCTAGGGGAGTGGGTGGTTAGACTCTGGTCAGATTAAGAGGGGACAGGGGAGATAAATGAAGATCAATTGGGTGCAAAACCACAGAGTAAATAAAGTGAGCTAGGATTAGAGTAGAGATTATGCATGCCAAGTGTTTGATGAAATGGCCGCATGAAAGAAAGTTTTGAATTTTGGTTTCAAATTTTTTGAGTGATCTCCACTAGTGATAGGTAGTCTCTGGTTGCAAGGGTTTTGAAAGTGGAGCTCAAAAAGATGGTTTTTGAAATACGGGTGATCTATGCATATGCATTAGATTCAATTTTAAACTGTCATTTAAAATAGTTAACAGAATGTTTTTAGCAGATCAAAAGGTGGGCCTTGGTACCTCATTATGTGTACTATCAAGGGGTGCAAAGATCAAGAATTGTTTCTGTTAAGTTTTGAGTACTAGGAATAGCCAAAGTAGGCATGGGAGTTAAATTTGCCAAAATGACCATTCCTCCTTTTTAATTCTTTTTGATTTGATTTTCTTTAGGAAAAGTTTGGAAATGATGTAGATGATGTTTAAATCACCTAAGAAACATTTTACAAGCATTGGATCATTCAATCATGGCAATTCAAACAACTCCTATATTAAATGCACACACATATGAATGCTTTCATTTTAAATTTGGAAAAGTTTTTGTTAACCCTATTTTTGGATGATTTGATCTTGATAAGATTGGATTAAAGTTTTGGGATGTTACAAACCTTCCCCCCTTAAACAAAATCTCGTTCCGAGATTTACAAAGAAAACTAGGAACTAAAGAGATCTGGGAACTCTGTCCTAATGTAATCTTCGCGCTCCCAAGTAGCTTCCTCCTCGGTATGGTTGCTCCACTGAATCTTGAGAAATTTGATACTCCTGGTCCTGGTGGTTCTGCAGGCTTCTTCTAAGATACGGATGGGTACTTCTCGATAGGTCAGGTCATTGTTGATTTCCACAGCTCTGTGATCGATATTCTTGAAAACTCCAGTCTTCTCAGGCACTTCCAGACATTTGCGAAGTAACGAGATATGGAACACATTGTGGATGGCTGACATCTCTTTAGGCAGTTCCATTTGATACGATACTTCTCCTCGGTGGTTTAGAATCTTGAAAGGTCCGATATATCTGGGGGCTAACTTGCCCTTTAGACTAAAGCGTTGGGTTCCCTTCAATGGTGAAACCTTGAGATATACAAAATCTCCGACATTGAAAGTCAGGTCTCTCCTTCTCTTGTCGGCATAGCTCTTCTGTCTGGATTGGGCGGTCTTGAAGTGCTCACGGACTTTGTGAACTTTCTATTCTACTTCTCAGAGAATGTCGGGTCCAAAGATCCGACTCTCTCCTACTTGCGACCAATTCAAAGGGGTATGGCACTTTATTCCGTATAGGAATTCAAATGGTGCCATCTACAAATTAGCTTGATAACTGTTGTTATATGAGAATTCTGCGAAAGGTAGGCAGTCTTCCCATTTTGATCCGTATTCCAACACACAAGCTCTAAGCATATCCTCTAGGATCTGGTTGACTCTCTCAGTCTGTCCGTCTGTTTGCGGGTGATAAGCGGTGCTGAAGTTCAACTTGGTTCCTAAACCTTCCTGGACTTTCTGCCAAAATCTTGAAGTAAACTGGGTTCCTCGATCTGAGACGATGGTCTTGGGGGTTCCATGCAGACTAACAATCCTAGCAATATACAGCTCTGCTAGTTTTGCACTCTGGTAGGTTGTCTTGACAGGTATGAAGTGGGCTACCTTGGATAGTCTATCAACTATGACCTAGATTGAGTCATTTCCCCTACTAGAAGTAGGTAAACCGGTGATAAAGTCCATTCCGACGGAATCCCATTTCCATTCCGGAATCTGCAATGGTTGCAACAATCCTGCAGGTCTCTGATGCTCTACTTTGACTCTTTGACAGATGTCACATTTGGCGATGTAGCTTCCGATCTCTCTCTTCATCTTGTGCCACCAAAATTGCTCTTTCAAATCCTGATACATCTTTGTTCCTTTGGGGTGGATAGAATAAAGAGTATCATGAGCTTCCTTCATGATAATTTCTTTCAGCTCTGAATCTGCTGGCACACAGATACGTCCTTTGTACCACAATACTCCTTCTTCATCTTCGGTGAATCCAGGTACCTTTCCTGTACCAATACGACGTTTGATTCCGTCGATACTTTCATTTCCCTTCTGGGCTTCCTTGATTTGGCTAATCAACGTGGGTTGAAGTTCAATGCTAGCTAGGAATCCTTTGGTAACTAACTCAGTCCTGAACTGCTCCAACTCATCATACAAACTTGGTTGCTTCTCTTTGATCATGGTGTTAAGCCTACACGGCAATCTGCTAAGAGCATCCGCTACCACATTGGCTTTGCCGGGGTGATAGTGAATGTCAAGGTCATAATCCTTGATTAACTCTATCCATCTTCTTTGCCTCATATTCACCTCCTTCTGAGTGAAGATATACTTCAAGCTCTTATGATCTGAGTAAATCTCACAGCGATTACCCATCAAATAATGACGCCATGTCTTCAATGCTAGAACCACGCCTGCTAGCTCAAGATCATGTGTCGGATAGTTCTGCTCATGCTGCTTCAGTTGTCGAGACAGATACACGATGACTTTGCCTTCTTGCATCAATACACATCCTAGGCCAATCTTGGATGCATCACAATACACATCAAACGGCTTCTTGATGTCTGGCATGATCAAAATTGGGGCTGATATTAATCTCTTCTTCAGCTCCTGGAAACTGGCTTCACATTTGTCTGTCCATTCAAACTTCTTGTCCTTCTTCAACAATTGGGTCATTGGTCGGGCTATGCTCGAGAATCCTTCTACGAACTTGCGGTAATATCCCGCTAATCTGAGAAATGAACGGACTTGGGTTTGATTGGTTGGGGCTTCCCATTCTTCGACATCTTTGATCTTGGTGGGATCAACAGAGACTCCTCCGGCAGACACAATATGTCCTAGGAATCCTACTTCTTTCAGCCAAAACTCACACTTGCTGAACTTGGCATATAACTGATGCTCTCTCAGGGTTTCTAGGATGATTCTCAGATGTTGCTCATGCTCTTCTTCTGACTTGGAGTAGATAAGGATGTCGTCGATAAACACCACTACAAACTTATCTAGGAAATTCATAAAGATCTTATTCATGAGATTCATGAAATAAGCGGGGGCATTGGTTAATCCAAAAGACATAACCGTATACTCGTATAAACCATCGCGAGTAGTAAAGGCGGTCTTCGGAATATCCGTTGCACGAATCTTAAGTTGGTGATAACCAGTCCTAAGATCAATCTTTGAGAATACCTGGGCTCCAGTCAACTGATCAAATAGATCCTCTATCTTTGGCAAAGGGTACTTGTTCTTGATGGTGACATCATTCAACTTTCTGTAATCTGTACACAGACGATTGCCTCCATCTTTCTCGTCGACAAATAACACCGGTGATCTCCATGGCGATGCGCTTGGCTGAATCAAGCCTGTTGCTAACATGGCATCCAACTGCTTCTTTAGTTCTACTAACTCTGAGGGGTTCATGGTATAGGGTCTCTGGTCTATAGGTCCGGTTCCGGGAATTAGTTCGATAATGAACTCAATATCCCTATCCGAGGGCATACCTGGCAATTCATCTGGGAATACGTCAGGGTATTCATAGACTACTCTGACTTGGTCAATGGTGGGCAGGGCTACACTCTTGTTGCACTTTAATTGACGGGGTAAGGTTTCAGAGATATGCTCTACTGTTACTCCAGAACTACTGGTCATGGTGATGGCTTTCTTAGCACAGTCTATCCATCCTTTATGCCTTGACATACAGTCCATACCTAGTACTACTTCCAATCCTTTGGTTCCAAGTACAATTAGGTTGGCATAAAAATCTATCCCATGTATTCTGATAGGTATAGCTTTGCAAATTTTTCTAGCTTTTGTTGTTGAACCGGGGATTTGAACTATCATGACATGCTTCAGGTTGGTTGGGTGAATCTTACTAGTGCATACAAATTCTTCGGTGACAAATGAATGCGATGCTCCAGAATCAAACAATACTCTTGCTAAAACTGAGTTGACAAAGAACATACCCAGCACTACATCTGGCGCTTACTGGGCTTCTTCTGCGTTCATGTGGAAGAGACGACCGTTGCGGTTGTGAGGGTTCCCTGGGGCAAATCTCCTTCCTGGTTGAACACGACGCTGCTGCTGAGCTGGGGCATTCACAGGGGCATTAGCGGCAGTCTTCTTGGGACACTCATTGGAGTAGTGACCATTCACTCCACACTCGAAACAAGTGATCTGGGACTTGTCCTTAACAGCGACAGGTACAACATTGCTGCTAGTTCTGGGTGCAGTGTTGTTGTTGTTGTTGCTCTTAGGAGGGGCACGGTTGAAATTGTTGGCATTGTCGAAGCTGTGATTGTTTCCTCCGGACTTCACATTACTTCCGCTACGATTGGGGTAGCTTGGGCGAGAATTTGGGGGTCGGTTGTTCCTTGGTGCATATACTGGTGAAGGGTTGGGACGGTACTTCTGGTGACTACTGGATCCAGACTGCTGCATCATACGGCACTTGCAGTTGTCGTTTGCCTGGTTAATCTTCCCTTCCATCTGAATGGCAGAGTCGACTAGCTCTTCGAGATCATCAAAACGGATGTTGATGAGGACAGTCTGCATCTCATCATGCAGTCCGTTTAAGAATCTCTCCTTCTTCTTGGCCTCCGTGTTGATCTCATCCGGTGCATATCTGGCAAGTGACAAGAATCTGTCACGGTACTCCACCACAGTCATTCTTCCTTGCTTCAATTCGCAGAATTCATCTCTCGTCCTGTTGACAAGACCTTGCGGCACGTGGGTGCGGCTGAACTTGACCTTGAATGCTTCCCATGTCATCACCTGTCCATGGTTCATATTGCGGATGCTATTCCACCAAGCTCTTGCATCTCCCGCCAGATAGTGGGTGGCGAAGAGAACTTTCTCATTCTCATCAACTCTGGCAACCTCTAAGTTGTTTTCCATGGTCTGTAACCAGTCATCAGCATCTAATGGGTTTTCAGATTGGTTAAAGATTGGGGGATTGGATCCTTGGTGATCCTGATTTCCATGTCCTTGGTTGTTGAGAGCCATTTGGGCGATCTGCTGCAATGTTGCTAAGTTGGCTTGACGCTCGGCCCTGCTTGCTTCACGGTCCGCGATGAAATTCTGCAAGATCTGCAGCATTGGGTCCTGGGATGAGCTGCTCCCTCCTTGGTTTCCACGAGTCATCTGAAGATTGAGATAGATATAGGGGTAAGAGGGTAATTCTAAGGTTCATGGTTTTGGGTTTTTCAAATCCAAAACTTTGAGTTAGACTCAGGTTTTTCAACTAACTTCTTTTTCATTCATGCAAGCAAGCACCCGCTACAACACACACCACAACAATCAAAGGGGAAAATAGATGGTTTGAAGAACCATTATGCAGGCTACGATATAATGAGAGGATACATCTCATGCTACGACAGTGCTCTAGTGCATCTACTCATCGTCGATGAAGTCGGAGTCTTCATCATCAGTGTAGAAGTCCACATCATCCTCCTCCAGAAAGTCATCATTGTTGCTGAGGTAAGAATCCATATCTCCCTGGATGTCTTCACCCGCATCTTCTTCCTTGGCGGCAAGCTGAGCTTCCTGCTCCTTGACGGTTTTCTTGAGGTCGGCCACCTTCTTGCAAAGACGGGTGATGGTGCGATCCTTCTTTGCACGCTGGCGGCGAAGTGACTGGCGATCTTGGATGAGCAGTGCGAAAGTCTGGGCCTTCTAGTTGGCGATGGCACGGTTCTGGTTAGCTAACTCCCTGGCATTGTCCAGTTCTTGCTGTCTGTCATGAAGCAAGAAATCAAGGTTCTCCACTTGACGCCTCAACTCTGGGTGACTTGGCATCTCCATCGGCATTCCCATGAAGTCACGTCTTGCATAGTGGGCAAAACGGGTTCCTTGGATCTTGTTGACGCTGAGGGCACATAGACGTGCGAGAGCTTCATGCATTGCCCTGGCTAATCCATCTAGCCAGTTGTTCTCTCTCACGGAGAACTGAATTCTCCCAGAAGTTGGTGCTTCGATGCTTCCTCGAAGATCCGCGGTGACTAGCCACTGTAGGTCTCCTCCTGGGGGTCCTGGAAGTTGAGCTCCAAGAAACTCCGGATGTGGGCGTCCCAGTAACTCCGACAGTGAATCCAGATCCCTCTCGAAGATCAGCTGACCTCCGTTTCCCAACTGGTAAAACTTGCTGAACTGAGTCTCCATCTACAAGGATTAAGGATGAGGAAGTTAGTGAAGTGATCAAGTGTGTCAAATTTTAAGTAGTAATGTAAGAATTTTGAGGAACATGAATCTTTGAGAAAGAATGAGTTCACAAGGGTAAGAGAGGAAATAGTTTTTCATAAATACTCACTTTGGTTTTTGAAGCTAAGTTTTTGGTTTGGACATCCATTCTAACTAGGGTCTCCTATGGTCAAGATGGCTCTAATACCAACTTGTCAACACCTGGATTTTTAATCCCAGATGCCCGTTATGCCATACCTCGCAATCCCAGGATTACCATTTTTGCGAGACATAACGGATTGGATATCACAGTACATCATCCATTACAAACCATACATAAGGTTTTACACAAATAAGGATCTCATGATCCAGTCTTTAATACAACAAGTAGCGGAAATAAAAGATAAGCGTAGCAGTGGGGTCCATCTTCAAGGGCACAGGCAATGCTGACGAAGGCAGATAGTCCTAGTTATCATAGCCGTCCTTCTGACCATCATCTTGATAATCTCCTTCATAGTCTGGCCATGATAATAGCCAGGGACAAAAGCCATGAGTACTCTTTAAGTACTCACAAACTACTACTAACAAGGAGTATAATTCTAAGTTAAAGTGCTGAATCTAAGTTAACTATCAAGTTAAGTTTGAAACCTAAGCTGAGTTCAGAAGCAAAGAAAAATAAAGTGAAGTTCTAGAATCACTTAAGTTGGGAAGCTATTATCATAAACACAACCCTATTGTGGTCAAGTCAAAGTTCATCATTCATTTCAAGTTATTTAGAAAACATCTGACAACGAAACAGTATGGCCATTCCAACTGTCCCATAATCATGACGCGCTATTCGAATAGTTTGACACTCTGCATAGGTGGTACACTTTCACCACAAGATTCGATACATCTGTCAGGGATAACCCTGAATCATCATACTTAGTATGCAGATAATCAAACATAACCTTCCCTTTACACACCCTAGTATAAGCACCTCTCCTATGAGTATGGCCTCCCAACCATGACCATCAGTCATCTTGGGCACTTCATAGGTGGACAACATTGAGAGGTAGCCTCATCTCAAACCTATCCTGTGAGGGAACTAATACTAATGCATATAAATTTCCAGCTAAGCCTTACCCAATTCAGGTAATGTGGTTGTACGGTAAATTTGGAATGGTATCGCATCCGAATCCAACCATCAGTTTTATAAAAGGGTTAAGGCTCATGCCTCATTTTTTTCATCATCACAAACCACTTGTGTCTCTAAACACATGTCAAAACATCTCAATAGAATGACTCATCATTCCAAGGTTTTGACAATTCATTTTCACCAAATGTTCCCATCTAAAGTGACTCAAGTTTTTGATCTACTCTAATATACTAAGTTAAGAGTGTTCACTAAGGTGGAAGGATGGGGTCAATCTCATGCCATAGAATGACATCTAAAGGTTTCTAAGTAGGTCAAGTTTTATACTTTTTATGCTACCTTCAAAATAAGTAAGGAACTTTGCATACTAAGGGGAGTAAAACTTGTAAGTAAGACTTGGGGGTACTAATAGTTAAAAGGGGTGTGATCAAAGCATGCCTAAAGCATCCTTGCTCATTCATCTAGCTTAATTCTAGCTTGCTAACAATAGCTTGCCTTGGTTGGTGCAGTGGTTGAAGTTTTCTTCTTCTTCTTGGTAGCACTCCTCCTCCTCGTAAGCTTGGTCGGTACTATCTTCTATAACAATACATACGGAGTAGACAATCACCAAACAATACTTAACTGGGCTAGATAGCATTCTAAGACACACAATTGATGATCTATTATCATCAGAAGCATCACAAGTTTAATTCAATAGTTTCCTTCTTTTTATTTTAGAAAAGTAATTTCTACTCATTGAAAAATTAACTAACATTGAATATTCACCAATTAAAACATGGGATCATGTTGACACATGTCATCACCACATATTCTAACATGTGGGAATGAGATTTAAGGGTTGGATCAATATTACTTTGGTTTAAGTTCATTATTTAATGATTTAAAGTGACTAGAAATGCCTATATAGCATTATTTTGGTACTAGTCCAAAGTCACTGCATGTAAACCTTAATATTATTACATATTTAGATAGATATGATGAAATGTGCTTTTTGAGAGTTGGAATCAACTCAAAAGCTAACTTGGTTGATTTTATAAAAATGTTGCAAGTTGCAAAAGCTTCTATCTTCTTATTTTTATTAGGAGAGATCTATAACTCTAATTGAATTAAATCCAATAGGCTTGGATAGATCATTTTAATACCTTTTAGACAAAATTGGTTTAATGCAATTTGGATTTCTAAAACTCTCTGAATTGATTTTCAAACTAGGGGACAGAAACTAGAATTAACTAAAAAGAAAATCCAGATTTGAATAGGTGGGCTAGCTGAAAGAATGGCCCCCCGCCTGCACGGGCTCAGCTGGCAGGGGGTCCCGCGTGTTAGCAGCACTTAAAATGCGAAACGGTATGCGCACTGTGGGTCGTGCGATTAGAATAGGAATCTACGGCTGAGGGTCGTCGTCAATGACGAACAGGTCGCCGGCGAGCTCGAACCCTAGCGGTTCGATGGGGGTCTACTGGGGGCATACCAGGGCTCCAACGGGGTTGGCGAGGCGGGAAAACGACGTGGAAGACGACGGCGAGGCGAGGCATGGTTGCGGCGGAGCTTGGGGTGGTCGCAATCAATGACGCCCTTCTCCTCCTGCCGTGGCTGCTCCGGCTCCAATTCCGGCGAGCTGCTGCTCCCTTTGCTCCGGCGAGAGGTGGGTGAGGTTCAGAGAGGTGAGGGGAGTAGAATGGTGTGGAGAGAAGAGGCTGGGGAGGGCTCCTTTTATAGGCCCGACGGTGAGACCGAGCGGGATGGGCAGGCGACGGTGGCGACATGGCTACGGCGGGGTAGAGGCATGGCTAGGGATGGCGGTCGATGGGAGGTTCCCTGGCGGTGCTCTAGAACTTGAATGCGGCCGTAGGGGCGGTGGCATGCGGTCTGGGCGAGGTGGCGCTCTGAGAGGCAGAGGCGGCGGTGTCCATGGCGAGCGGTGGCTGTGAGGCGTTGGGCGGCCAGCGGGGGTGTCTGGGGTGTTGTCCAGGTCGAGGCGGAGCGGCGAGCGCGGGCTGCTACCAAGGGGCGGTCTGTGCGAGCAGGGACAGGGCGCGCTCTGGGGGCGGCACTGGCATGGTCCGGTGGCACTAGGCGCGGCTTGTCCTTGGTGGTCCACTGCACGGCTGGGCTCGGGCAAGGGACAGGGAGTGGCGGTGAGGTGTGAGCTACCTCCTAGACATGGATAGAGGGAGAGGGGCAGTCTGCTATGGTGAGGGCAAGGTTGGCCGGCGAGAGGCGGCTCGGCATGGCATGGCTGTGCCACTAGGGGCTAGGGGAGTGGGTGGTTAGACTCTGGTTAGATCAAGAGGGGACAAGGGAGATAAATGAAGATCAATTAGGGGCAAAACCCTGTAGTAAACAGTGAGCTAGGATTAGAGTAGAGATTATGCATGCCAAGTGTTTGATGAAATGGCCGCATGAAAGAAAGTTTTGAATTTTGGTTTCAAAATTTTTGAGTGATCTCCACTAGTGATAGGTAGTCTCTGGTTGCAAGGGTTTTGAAAGTGGATCTCAAATAGATGGTTATTGAAATAGGGGTGATCTATGCATATGCATTATATTCAATTTTAAACTGTCATTTAAAATAGTTAACAGAATGTTTTTAGCAGATCAAAAGGTGGGCCTTGGTACCTCATTATGTGTACTAGCAAGGGGTGCAAAGATCAAGAATTGTTTCTGTTAAGTTTTGAGTATTAGGAATAGCCAAAGTAGGCATGGGAGTTAAATTTGCCAAAATGACCATTCCTCCTTTTTAATTCTTTTTTATTTGATTTTCTTTAGGAAAAGTTTGGGAATGATGTAGATGATGTTTAAATCACCTAAGAAACATTTTACAAGCATTGGATCATTCAATCATGGCAATTCAAACAACTCCTATTTTAAATGCACACACATAGAATGCTTTTATTTTAAATTTGGAAAAGTTTTTGTTAACCCTATTTTTGGATGATTTGATCTTGATAAGCTTGGATTAAAGTTTTGGGATGTTACAATTATGTGCATGATATTAGGTGATGGGGATATGCCAAAGGGGGTACGCTCAGCAGTACGTTCTGAGTGGGCCGAAAGGCCTGCAAGTGCGCCTGAAGGACAGCGAGTGGACTCTGAAGAAAGGAAAGGCCCATCGACTGGCGACTGGAAGCCCAGAAGCATAGCAGAAGCCCAGTCGGATTAGTTCAAAGGCCCCCGAATCCTTATCTTGTTCGGAGACAGCTTGTAAACCCTAGCGAGGTGCTTCGTATATAAACCTCCCTAGGGTATCCTGGAGACTTACGTTCCATCATACATCCCCTCAAGCGACTCGCTGCCTAGCCACCGAGCTCGCCACCCTTGTAACTTGCTCTCTCATAATCTAATCTAGCAGGAGTAGGTCTTTACCCTCCGGGGGGCCGAACCTGGGTAAACCCATGTGCATCCGCCCCCATCTCGCACCGCAGATGGCCGCCAACTCTTCCTCACGAAACACTCAATCGCTGCCTATGGCAGCGACTGCCGTGGCCATTTCCACGACAGTGGCACCCACTGTGGGGCATAGCGGGACTGGCCTGAGTTCTGCGGCGAGACCCTATTCGCTGATCGAGCGGCCGCTCGCCACCGGCCGCATGATCACCATCGGCGGGATCTTGCAGATCCTGGCCAGCAGCTACATCCTGGCGTCGCGCCCGGTCACACACGCCGTGGTGATGCCGATCGGCTCCATCAACCTCTTCGTCGGCTTTACCGGCGCGGTCGATCCAGCCGCGACGATGATCGTCGGCGGGTCGCCTCCACACCGTGATCTGCTTTCGGAGGAGCAGGTCCGCTCCATCAGGGGCCTAGTCACCGAGTACGACTCGGCCGCTAGCGACGCGGTTGAGACCAACGCCGCCACCAACGACGACGCCCTAAACGATGACGTCGACTCCGCGACCCCTACATCGGTCAACGGATCCATCACCGCCGCGTCACGGGAGGACTCCATCACGCGAGTCTCCAACCCCGAGGATTTCGAGGATCCCTCCATCCTGGGAATCTTCGACTCCGACTCCGGCTCGGAATCCCCCGAGGATTTTTGCGCCAGATCCAATCGCTTCAACGCGATCTACATGGCGGGTAGCACGGCCGCCCCGCCAGATCCGTTCTCCACGCCGATCCCGCCGACCGCGACGGCCACGGAGGTGGAACAAGCCCGCCTGCGGCTCCAGGAGGCACAACACAACGAACTCGCCGAGTGTGAGAAATACCGCCTCAAACGAGAGACGGTGAAGGAGCTGTCACTCTATCACCAGGGCCGCATCAGGACCCGCCTGAACCCCGATGTTCAGGGCCGCGTCCTGAATTTCAACGACGAGGGCGACCCCACAGGCGCCGCTGACCGTGAACACGACGAGAACGCGCCGCTAGGAGGAGGCAACCCTGCAAGACCACCACCTGGAGCACCGGTGACTGGGGCCCCTCCACCACCCATGGGCCGTGCGCCCCCTCCACCGGGACACCAACGGGCTACCACTATACTCCACCCCGATGGACAACGTCGTTGCGGCTGATGCCGCGGTCGCCAACCTCGATGTCCAAGGCGACGACGCGCTACAGATCTAGTACGCCAAGGCCCTACTTGTCAGGGTCGTCGAGCAACAGGCCGCGGGAGTCGACCCGCGGGGGCGGATGTATTACCGCTCGTCAGCAAGCAGGACGGCATCAAGCGGCCACCCCACCGTGGCTAACGCAATAGTTTGCCCACCACCCCAACCCCTGGCGAAACCAACCACGGGCCGCCAACCCCGCGTTGTTGACCAACGAGCCGCGACCTGCGAACAATACCGTCGCCGCAAACGGGCAACCCCTCGATGCCCGAACGCACATCATCAACAATCAGGCGTGGCGGTCATGCCAACCTTACGACCTGCGACACACCCTCGCCAACCGCGGCGACCCGGAGCCATGAGGGTCGCTCAGCCGAGTCGGGCCGCAATGCTTTGGACCCATGATCCGCGGGGAAAAATACCCCGCCAACTTCAAGGCCCCGAAGGAGATCGAGAAGCACGACCCGACGTACGACCCCGCCATTTGGCTGGACACATACCTCATGGCAATGGGGATTGCAGGCCACACCGACTTGCTTGCCACTCGCTACCTCCTCCTGATGATGGAGGGAGCGACCCGACAATAGATTAACACGCTACCCACCGACAGCATCGATTCCTGGGAAGAAATGCGGGATGCCTTCGTCAGGCACTTCGAGGGCTCCTACACTCGCGCCACCACCATCGAGGACCTAGAGCGATGCATCCAGGGACAACGCGAGTCGACCCGCCGGTGGATCCAAAGGTGGCAAGAACTGTGGATAAACTCCTCCGGCATCCACCCAGACACGGCGATACACTGCTTCAAGAACGTGTGCCGGTATGAACCTCTGGTTGCCAAGATCAAGAGGGTCTACCGGACGCTCGATAACATCCTCTACCTCCTCGAGATCGCCAAGCGCTACACGGAGGAGGACCCCAACCAAGACTCCGACGACGAGTCGGGAGGAAGATGGCGCACTAGCATCCACGACAGCAGGCGCCTATGCGACATGCGCTATAGCAACACCCGCATCACTGGCAAGCGCCGGACCGACAGGCGAGTCGACTTCGTCGCCAACACCGGCTACGGCCAACCCGACTCTAAGAACTACCGCTGCGACGGAGGAAACTACCACGACAGCAGGAACTACCGCGCCAACAACGTGACAAGGCCGAAATTCGACCCCGCCGCCCTGCTCAATCAGCCCTGCATCTACCACAGCAGGGAGGGAAAACCCGCCACCCACACCACCGCCGACTGCCACTCTCTCAAAGAGATCGAGAAAGCGAGACGTGCAAGGGAGGACCCCAACAACAACCAACCGCAGGACAACGGGAACAGCGGCGGCTTTGGAACCGCCGTCGGGTCGCTACATACCTTCACTAGGCTCGGCACCAAGCGTGAGAAGAAGGTACTTGCCCGTGCGGTCGCCGTCAATGCGGTGACGCAAGTCGACATCCCCCGCTTCCTAAACTGGTCCGAGCAGAGCATCACCTGGAGTCGCCAGGACCACACGCCAAGAATCGAATATCCAGGACGAGTCGCCCTGGTGGTCAGGCCAAAGGTGGCCGACTACTGGCTGCCCAAGACGTTGATGGACGGTGGGAGCTCCATCAACATCCTGTACCTCGACACCTTCAAAAGGCTCTAGCTCCCAGAAACAACCATCGAGCCAACACTGACGACCTTCCACGGCATCGTCCCCGGTCGGAAGGCGTACCCGATCGGGAAGGTGACACTGCCAGTCACCTTCGGCACCCCGGCAAACTACCGCACGGAGAGAATCGTCTTCGAGCTGGTGAACTTCCGCAGTCCCTACCACTGCGTCCTGGGTCGCCAGGCATTAGCAAAGTTCATGGCGACCCCACACTACGCCTACAACATGATGAAGCTCCCCGGGCTGAGCGGCATCATCACCGTCCACGGCCACCCCGATATGGCTGTGGAATGCGAGGAAAAAGGCGCCGAACTTGCCGACGCCGTCATCGCCGCGGAGACTGACCACGCGGAGGAGCTCGCGAAATACGCGGGCAACATCAACAAGGACGACCCCACCATCTTGAAGAAACCGATCGCCGCGAACTCCACGTTCGAGGCGACCACGCACACCCGCACCGTCGAGCTCGTCCCAGGCGACTCCAGCCAGACGGTCACAATCGGGCGCATGAGCCCCGCATAGGAAAGCGCGCTCATCGGGTTCCTCCGTGAGAACCGCGACATCTTCGCATGGAAGCCATCTGACATGCCAGGTGTCCCGAGGGAACTCGCTGAGCACAAACTTAATGCCGACCCCAAAGTGCAACCAGTAAAGCAGTCGCTATGGCCCTTCAATGAAGAGCGTCGTCGAGCAATCGCCGAGGAAGTCCAGCGCCTGCTAGCCGCAGGCTTCATCCGGCCAATCAAGTACTCCAAGTGGCTGGCAAACCCAGTCCTGGTTCTCAAAAAGAACAACACCTGGAGAATGTGTATCGACTACACCAATCTCAACAGTGCCTGCCCGAAGGAGGAGTTCGTCCTACCGCGCATCGATCAGATCAGCGATTCGACTGCGGAATCAGAGTCGCTGTGTTTTCTCAACGCTTACTCTGGTTACAAACATATCAAGATGGTGGTTGAAGACAAGGAGAAGACGGTGTTCATCACGCCATTCGGTGCATTCTGCTACACGGCCAAGACGTTTGGCCTCAAGAACGCAGGCGCCACATACCAGAGGTGCATGCAGGAGTGTCTAGCAAGCCAAATTTGCCGCAACATTCATGTCTACATCGACGACGTGGTGGTAAAATCCACCCGCCAGGACGATCTGCTCGCCGACCTAGCAGAAACCTTCGCAAATCTGCGGAGGTACAACATCAAGCTGAACCCTGGAAAATGCACCTTTGGCGTACCCACCGGACAACTTCTGGGGTACGTAGTCTCCAAGCGAGGCATTGAAGACAACCCCACCAAGACTGACACCATCGTGCGACTCGGGAAACCCGAGTGCCTGCGCGACGTCCAAAAGTTGGCAGGGCGAGTCGTGGCTCTCAGTCGCTTCATCCCCTGACTAGGCGAGAAGGCAATGCACCTCTACCGCCTGATGCGCAAGAACCCAACGTTCCAATGGGACGCGGAGGCCGACGACGCACTCAAAGCACTCAAAGAAGTGCTACTCGCGGCACCACTACTCTCCGCGCCACTCGACAAAGAGCCAATGCTCGTCTACGTCGTGGCCTCCAATCGAGTCGTCAGCGCCGTGATGGTCGTCGAACGACCAGAAGAGGGCAAGGAGCACCCCATACAGCGCCTCGTATACTACATCAGCGAAGTCCTAACGGACTCACGACAGCGCTACCCGCAATACCAAAAACTGGTGTACGCGGTATTCCGAGCACAACGGCGGCTCCCACACTACTTCCAGGAGCACCCAATCATGGTGGTCTCCTCCGCGCCCCTGCAGGACATCATACGCAATCGCGAGATAACAGGGCGAGTCGCCAAGTGGGCCGTCAAGATCGGCATCCACAACATCAAGTACGAGCCCCAAAAAGCGATCAAGTCACAAGCCCTGGCCGATTTCCTTGTAGACTGGGAAGAAGCACAGCAGCCAGAGAAACTCCCATACCTCCACTACTGGTCGCTCCACTTCGACGGCTCCAAAAACACCGACGGCGTGGGGGCTGGGGTCATACTGACCTCCCCCAAAGGAGACAAGCTCCGCTACGTGCTCCACCTCAACTTCAAACCCTGCACCAACAACATGGCGGAATACGAGGCCCTCCTCCATGGCATGAGAGCCGCCAAGGAGATGAACATCAACCGCCTACGATGCTACGGCGACTCCGACCTAGTCTCCGGCCAAGTGGCCGGAACGTGCGATGCTGTTTCCCCAACAATGATAGCGTACCGCCAAGCCGTCGACCAGCCGGGAGGACACTTCGATGGCTATTCCGTCGAGTGGATCGACAGGCGTAAAAACAAGGAGGCAGACGCCCTTTCCCGCATCGGATCGACTCGATAGGCGCCACTAGTAGGCGTCTTCCTCGACATCATCCACAAACCCTCCGTCAGCCCACCGAAGGAGATCGACGTCAGGATCCCACTGCAACCAGAACCGGCCTTAGTCGCCATGGTTCTGGAACCTAGCGACTGGACAGCACCATACGTCGCCTTCCTGGAACACAAACTCCTACCGAGCAACGAGACAGAGGCGCGAATGATCGTGCGCCGCTGCAAATCCTTCGTCATCATCAACGGCGAGCTCCACAAGCGCAGCGTGACCGGCGTGTTCTAGCGCTGCGTACAGCCAGAGGAAGGCCGCAAGATCCTTCAGGACATCCACGCTGGTGACTGCGGCCATCACGTCGGCGCCAAGTTGCTAGTCGCCAAGGCCATGCGGCACGGTTTCTACTGGCTCACCACACACGCCGATGCCACCAACGTCGTCCAAAGATGCGTCGGATGCCAGAAGTACGCCAACCAGACGCACCTTCCTGGTTTGGCACTCAAGAAAATCCCTATCACGTGGCCATTCGCCGTATGGGGCATGGACATGGTAGGCCCATTCAAGAAGGCCCCATCTGGCTTCAGTCACCTCCTGGTCGCAGTCGAGAAGTTCACCAAATGGGTGGAGGCCAAGCCGATCAAGAAGTGCGACGGCAAGACGGCTACCAAGTTCCTCCGTGAACTCATCTACCGGTACGGCTACCCACACAGCATCATAACAGACAATGGCACCAACTTTGCCAAGGGGGCCATGGCGGAATTCTGTGAGGAGCACGGCATACGACTCGACCTCGCATCAGTCGCCCACCCGGAGTCAAACAGCCAAGCAGAGCGCGCCAACCAGAGCGTCCTCCACGGGCTCAAGCCGCGACTGCAGGTGCCCCTCGAGCACACCCTAGGATGCTAGGTCGACGAGCTCCCCTCTGTGATATGGGGGATCCGCACCTCCGTCAACCGATCAACCGGGTTCATGCCTTTCTTCATGGTGTATGGCGCCGAGGCCGTAATGCCAACAGACCTGGAGCATGACTCCCCTCGAGTCGCCAACTACGTCGAGGCAGCCAACGAGACCGCCCGCCAAGACAGCGTCGATCAACTTGACGAAGCACGCGACCTGGCTCGCTCCCGCACCGCCATATACCAGCAAGGACTTCGCCGCTATCACAGCCGCCGAGTGCGAACTCGCACCTTCCAGGAAGGCGACCTGGTCCTACGACTGGCCCAAGACAAGAAGGGCATGCACAAGCTCTCCCCCATGGGAGGGGCCATTCGCCATAGGCCGAGTCCTTGGCAACTACGCCTATTACCTCATCGACATACGGGGTGATGGCCAGTTGGAGGTCGGGAGGCCATGGAATGTAAACCTCCTCAAAAAGTTCTATACTTAGAACCACACACTGTACTCTATCGGAATTTATAAATGAAATTCATTCGGATCGTACAAATTGTGCCCACTCGCCATATTCTTGTGCCACTCGCACTCGTACATGCAAGCAATACGCTATTCATGGAAGTCAACCTCTGGTCGAGCGACCAGCACGGCAAAGTAGTGCGGCACAAGGGCACCGGAAGTATTTAGGCCTTGTGTCGTCCACGAAAAACGCTAACCTGGAGCCGCCATTGGATTCGCCTAGCTCGACTGGCCCACCGGGCCAAGACGTCCGATACACGCTTCCCACACCGCTCTGTCCCTCCCACCCTCGAGCAAAGCGACTCGAACAGTTAAGTACCACGCACGGGGACTCCACAAAACAGGAACCCCACGCGGCCCAGGAACACACCAAGTAAGAGAGCTGCCTAGGGCTCGCCAAGCGACTGGCTCTTCGGGCCAGGGGAGGAGACGCGTTACAAACAACGCATTCACAACCTGCAACATGATCGCGACCAATACGGTCGGGCACAACGCTCGGGGACTGGCTCATAAGCGAACCCTACTCGCGCTCGGGGACTCGCTCACAAATCAGCCCTACTCGTGCTCGGGGACTCGCCACTCAGAAGACGCGAGGGATAAAAACAAATGCGTAAACAAATCAAACACACAGAAATACACAATCGAGTTATACCCCATTAAAGGGCGGACGCGCTCGGGGACTCGCTCAAATTGTTGAACAAAACATTTCCTTAATCATAACACGAGTCGACCAAGCCCCCGTGACATACATTACAAAATGTCATACAGCGTTCGCCACTTGGCATCCATTACAACTCTTACATTTGCTTACTCCACAGGCCCCTGATGAAGAAGAAGCGCCACCACCCTTGACGCGCACAAAGGGCTGCCACGGGTTCGCCGGGTACGTGGTCAGCGACTTCGCCAATGACGAGCGGAAGGGCTGCTCCAACTTCATGTCGCGGTGCTTCGGCTCGAGGTCGCCAGGCATCAACACCGTCTCCTGGTACGGCAGCAGATCCCCCATCGCCAAGACACGATCATCATAAGGAGTGGCCTTCGCGGTCAGCTTCAGCACCTCCGGCATCTCCACCATGCCGGTCGCCGAGGGATAGCCACTCGTGACATCGTCAAGATCGAAGTCGTCGAGGAAATGCGCGAGACCCAAGCTCAACGCCGTGGCGGCCCCGCGTCTGAACGCTGAGCGCGTCATCCACTCCACAACCGCGGGCACCTCCTCCAGATAGCGCCACACCTCCGTGAGCCCCCCAGGGATGACTTCGGTGGGAGACATGCCCTGAAGAGCCGCCCGAACACACAACGCCGAGGCCATGGCTGCATTCACCACGGCAGTTACGCACTGTGAGGCGGTGTAAGTCTGCACCACCGGGTCGCTTTGGCCTACCACAGCTACAAAGTCAGATGTTAGTGAAACAATGAAACCCCCAAAGCGGGGACCCGACAAAAGACTAAGGCAAACACAAAGACTCACCAAGAAGCTTGCGGCAATTCTCCTTGACGTGCTTCTCCAAGGCGGTCTGCTCGTTATGCAGCCCCACGATGATGGAGTCCATGGCCTTGCGTTCCTCTTCAGCCGCGGCGACGGCAGCCTTCGCCCGTTCCTCCGAAGAAATTGAGGTCGCCTTATCCTCCTCCAACTCCTTGACCAGGGAGGCCACTCGCCCATTCGCCGCGTCCAGTTCGGCGAGTGGGACATACCCCTCACATGCCTTGGAGACCTCAGCCGGGAAACCATCTGCAAGTGGAGATATCAGAGTATTGCACACAACCAGCTCATACCAAGCAAAGAAGAACAAAGCCAAACAGACACTCACCGATCGTCTCCTGAAGCCGCCGGTTCACCTCTTGCGCCTCGCGCAAGTCATGCTCCAAGCGCTCTCGTGCAGCCTGCCGATCAGTCGACTCCCACTTTAACCCCTAAAAACAAAGAACCCAGCTAAGCATTGGAAGGAAAAGAAAACCCAGTTCCCAGCCGCTGAAATTCAGCGACTAGGAACTCGGGGACTGGAGAAGGAAGAAAAACAAAACCCAGTTCCCAGCCGCTGAAATTCAGCGACTAGGAACTCGGGGACTGGAGAAGGAAGAAAAACAAAACCCAGTTCCCAGCCATTCAAATTCAATGACTAGGAACTCGGGGACTGGAGAAGGTAGGAAAAGAAAAACAATTCCTAACCATTGAAATTCAACGACTAGGAATTCAGGGACCGGACATACCTGAATAGCAGCGCCGAGCATCTTGTGAAGTTCAGCGGCGTCAGTCGACGGGACCGTGAAGGAGGTGCGCCCGCGGCGAGCCCCAATCTCCGCGTCCACGATTTCCGGACTCTGTGGGGACTGCGCGTCCGTAACACCTGGAAACCCCTTTGCCATAAAGCGAGGGAACGTTGACGACGCCCTGGCAGGGGCGCTGGCCGCCGGGACCGGCGCCTCTGGCACGGACGCAGCCGGTGCTGGCTCTGATCGCGTCGCCGCCACCTCTTTGACGAGCGGCACAGCAGCTGGCTCTGTGGCGCTTCCCCTGGTCACAGCGTCGTCAGCGCCCCCCCTTCTGCTTCTTCGCGACTTCAGCAGTTGCGACATCTTCAGAGGCTTTCCTCTTCTTGGGTAGATCGCCCTCTCTCGCGCTAGTGGCTGGTGGAATCTTGGCAACCGAAGGGCGACTAATCTTCTTAGCCCCTGACCTGCACGAACCCTTCCAATCAGCACGACCACAACACAAAAAAGCAAGGCAAATTGGGACGAGGAAGCACAACTTACTTGGTGACTGGAAGGACACGAAGCCCAGTATTGATATGGGCGGGCTTGTCCAACTCGGGACCCAGCTTGCAGCTGAGCCCCCTCTCGAAGACGTCCGAAGCCCACAAAATTGAGGGCTTCCTTGATGATGAAGCTGCAGTCGCCGGGTTCTCCGGCTCCGACACCGCCGCCTTCGACGACTGTGGCGACTTGGGCGCTGTCGCCTCAGCTGCTTCTTGGCTAGGAACCCCCAAGATCGTCGGTGCAATCGCCGCCAGGGGAACCTCTACCACCACCTCCGTATCCTCACCCTCCAACCCCTTCGCCGAGACTGTGTCCCTTGGGGCCTTGTGTGATACTTCGGGAGACCCTTTATCGTCGGAGTCGTCATCCGACTCGAACACCACTGACGACCTGGCCGGCGATGGAGGTCTCTTTGCCGGCGACTTGGGCCGGCGTGGGGGCTTCGACGGCGTAGCAGTGTGTCGGGACATTTGCTCCTGGGCGACCTCATCGCCTTCTTCGAACTCGTCCAGGCTATGGCTCACTTCGACCTCTCGTTGCTTCTGCATTCGGGTCTTGCGAGCCACAGGCGCTGGGGGAGGGACTTCTTCTTCTTCTTCCCCGTCGCTGTCGGAAGGATCCCCCTCGGAATCTTCCTCTAGTTCTTGGGGAACTTCTTCATCAAGCGGAGGGAGCCAACCCTCCAATACCTGAAAAAGCTGAGAAGATCCGCGAGTCAAGACACGCCAAGCGGAAAGACTGAAATTGAGGTACGAACGCAATGATTGGAAAGAGAACTCACTGTGAGGGCTTCGTTCTTCACGGGAGTATACGGGCGACCCCGACCACCACGCCCGTGAACTCCGCGTCGGTAATCTTCTTTAGGGCGGCCTTGTAGTCCTCGGCCTCCCATGACTCCTTGCTGGTTCAGGATGGATCATGCTTCCCGCTGTACTCGTACATCCAGTGTGGACGAGCCGCCAGCGGAACCAGGCGCCGCCCGAGCCAGCAATTGTAGAGGTTGATTGGAATCAACCCCTGGTCCTTCAGCTTCTGGATCTGATCCATCATTTCCACGACAGCCATCCGCTGATCTTTAGGGAGCTTCTTCGGTGCCAGTCGACAGGGCTCGCTCCTCTCGGCGACGAATTCAGGAAGAGAGACCTCGCTGGAGGGAGTGGCTTCCTTGACGTAGAACCAGCTTTTCTTCCACTCGCTGGCGGCCTTCTTCGGCATGAGGAGCTTGACGAAGTTGGCCTTCGGCTTCAACTAGAAGGTGACCCCGCCTGCGGCCAGCATCAAGCAGTTGGACGCCTCACGCCCGATGCGGCCATGGAAGAGCTCCAGCCACAGCGAGAAATATGGCCTGTAGCCAAGGTAGCATTCACAGAAGGCGACGAAGATCGCTAGCTGCTCGGTGCTGTGTGGACCAAGATCCGAGGGCTTGATCGCGTAGTACGCGCAGAAGCGATGGAAGAAGAGCGAAGTGGGGAACCCTAAGCCCCTCTCAAGATGGCTGGTGAAGCAAATGAACTCGCCGGGTCGCGGTTTCGGCTCGGTCTCGGAGGAGGGGGAACCCGCCAATTCCCCTTGCGGAGAACCCCGGCATCCTCAAAGGATCTCAGCTGGGCCGTGGTGCACTTGGATTTCCCCCATGAACCTTTGGGAGGCGCCATCGAGTGAGAAGTGGGATCGCGCGACGCGGGGAGAGTAAGTCGGGAGGAAGCAGAAAGGAAGAGCAAATGAGGAAGGATGAAGAATGCGGAGCAGGATCACGAAGCTGATCTGTCACTCCCCTTATATGGGAAACGTCACCCGCCAAAATCGGGATAGCCGTTACTCACGGTAGTTGCGTCGAAGTTACCGTTGAAAATTCCAACGGATAGTTTGACTAGGTCTGACGGTCCAACTCCTATTGGTCTACTCGCCACCCACCAGTCTCTCTTCTCGTCGAAACGATGACTGGACGGCAGCGATGCTTACTGAAGTGACGGATGGAGTTATGGGGAAATTCTCCTTGGTTCCAGTAAAGTCCATCGCCAACTCGACTGGGCGCCCAAATTGGGCTCGCCTACTTCGAACACCAAAAGGACGCCCGCGCCTGCGTCAACGATGGCCTCGGGGACTACTGATGGGGATATGCCAAAGTACGCCAGCAAGACGTTCGAGTGGGCCTGCAAGTGCGCCTGAAGGACAGCGACTGGACTCTGAAGAAAGGAAAGGCCCATCGACTGGCGACTGGAAGCCCAGAAGCGTAGCAGAATCCCAGTCGGATTAGGTCAAAGGCCCCTGGATCCTTATCTTGTTCGGAGACAGCTTGTAAACCCTAGCGAGGTGCTTCGTATATAAACCTCCCTAGGGTATCCTGGAGACTTATGTTCCATCATACACCCCGTCAAGCGACTCGCTGTCTAGCCACCGAGCTCGCCACCCTTGTAACTCGCTCTCTCATAATCTAATCTAGCAGGAGTAGGTCTTTACCCTCCGGGGGGCTGAACCTGGGTAAACCCATGTGCATCCGCCCCCATCTCGCACCGCAGATGGCCGCCAACTCTTCCTCACGAAACACTCAATCGCTGCCTATGGCAGCGACTGCCGTGGCCATTTCCACGACATTAGGTTACTAAGTTGCATGTATCTTGTAGTAATAGTGGATTCTATTGGGTTGATCATATTACTCGTACTCCCCATATATGCGTTGATCAGAGTATAGTTACTGAGTTGCATGCATGTGTGCACAAGCTCCATTTGTTTTATTGAGTGACAAACCATTTGTGTGCGACCGAGGCCCAGTCCGCTGATGACTCTTGCTATTCAACGCAGCTCACACATACTGTACTTTGTAGTCATAACCAGACTTCTAATAAAATCGGACTAGTAATTCATAAGCATAGTTAGAGTGTTGTTTAGAAGTGTATTTTACATAGTAGTAACAACCAGGGAGACACAGTTCAGTATCTAGCAATCTTGTCTGTCCAATCCAAAATCAATGGGCCAGAGCGGATACCTTCCCTACGAAGGCTCTAGCACGAATGCCTATGCAAGGAATCGTTGGGTGTCCCTGGGTAGACTATATAGGTAGCTGTGCCTATGACCCAAAATACTCCAGACAATAGCTGGGTGTCCCTGACACTGACGGTGCATTTTATTTTCTAGGTAGACACCTCCTCCTAGAACGTATGCAGCATACTAAAAATTCTGAGTCAGGCATCCGCAATGTGCAGAAGCCTAAGGTTCAACTTATATATTATGGAGAAAATAAACATTTCTTGCAGCCTAAGGTGCACCTCAAGCTTGTGGGTTGCCCATAAGGAATAGAAAAATAATTTTCCTTCTCTCCTCTCTCCTACATGAAGCAATATGATAATGCCCTCCATCCTATTTTCTTTGATAATGCCCTCCATCCTAATTAAAAATAATGTCGCATATTTGACTAAATTTGAATGTATATGTACACTAAACTGTGACTACTATACAGAGTTACTACTATACATCAAGTATATCGTTACAAAAGCTCCACATAGCGCATTCGATTGTTAAGAGTGCAATATAATTATGTGAAGACGGATGAGAAGAAAAACGATCTATGCACCCTAAAGAAAAACAAGAGGGCCAGGGGAAGCTTTCTTCCTTCCTAGTTCCTACTCCAATGCCAAATATTTCCCTATCTCAGATTCGGCGATTGCAACACTGTGGCCGCCCTGTGGAGGAACGACCTCCGCAGTGGTCGCGACCTCGAAGTCCAACATGAGATGTATTCTCTCTTCCTACTTAGCAGGACGTGACCTCGATGACCACCGCAATGGTAGCCGCTGGCGGTGGAGCTCCATGACTTCCTTCTTTAAATTTTTGCACTCAGCACGAAGCATCGAGGAGTCACGCTTGTAAGATCATACGAGCTTCTTTTGAAAAGCCAAATTGGCTCGGAGGCGATCACACTCTAGGTTGAGATCGAACTTTTTCTGTAGAATGTTGATGTTATGGCTATTGATTTCATCTACTTTGGCCAAGATTCTCGCCCTGACTTCCTGCATGGAAAATCCATCATTAATAACATAGCATGGAGTGCATACATAGAAGAACGTAAAATGCCAATACATGTATAGTGCCTACCTCTCTTCTTCGACAGAGAGCATGCATGATGTTATTATATGCGTAAAAGATATGTGTTGTGCTATCGAGCCATGGGGTGTAAAATTTGACGCTCGGGCCGCATTATTTGATGCCTAATCATCACAAATGGTCACCAAAAAATCAAACGGCAAACTTAAAGAGAACTTAGGACTTCTTTGGATAACAGGATTTCAAAACACAGGAATTTGACTAGGTCGCAGGTTCAAAACAATGGATTGCAAAACAGAGGAAATCTGCAGCTTTCTTTGGATCACATGATTTCAAAATACAGGAATTTAGCAGGGTCACAGGTACAAAATAGAGGAAATCTTCATGCTTAAAGTCATTTGGCTAAAACACAGGAAACACATTCTAAATATGACAAGTTCCCCATGGATTCGATAATAAGGAAATGAAGAACAGGAATGAAATGAAATAAAGCATTTCTAGCGGATGAGCTTCTCCAATTTTGTCCGGTAATAGAATAGGGCGGGGCACATCTGTGTGCTGATACGTCCATTTTGCATCACTATTATATATCATAATTTATTGTTATTCATTGATATATTTCATATTAAGGGATGATACTTATGTAATTTCATCTGTTTTTGCATGGTTGATGACTTTTGGAGCATGGACCGCTGTAGTCAGGATTCTGATGGAAAAGGTGCTGTTTGGAGGAAAAATTCGCGAAGATCAGAAAATCCGGGAAAATATATGAAAAATCCTATTTTTCCAGAAGATGAAGACTGCCATAAGGAGGAGTGGAGATGGGCCACAGGGGGCCCACACCACCCCCTGGCACGGGCCAGCCTAGGCCATGCCACTAGGTGGTGTGGCCACCCTGGCCCACCTCCAGCTCTCCCCTCTGGCGTATATTATCCCCACGGAACCCTAATACCAGGAGAACGACCACAGAAAGATTCCGCCACCTTTGTGAGGCGGAAAACACCGAGAGAGAAAGATCTCTCAAGTAGACAGATTTCTGCCGGGGGAATTCCTTCCCGGAGAGGGGAGATCGTGGCCATCAACACCACCATCAAGCTGGACTTCATCGGGATCATCATCACCATCTCCATATTGCTGTAACAATTGGGTTGAATCTTGCATAGTTCTTAGGGGAAACTTTCCCGATGTTGACTCTTTGTAGTTGATGCTATTGAGTGAACCGTTGAATTATTGTTTATGTTCAGATTGTTATTCATCATTATTCCATCTCTAATCATGATCCATATGATGTCTTGTGAGTAGTTCGTTTTGTTCTTGAGGACATGGGAGAAGTCATGCTGTTAGTAGTGGAATTGTGTTGAGAAAGATTCAATAGTTTGACATTTAAGTTGTGGTGTACTTCTTCTAGTGGTGTCATGTGAATGTTGACTACATGACACTTCACCTATATGGGCCTAGGGGAATGCATTGTGTATTTGGCTACTAATCGTAGGGGTTGTCGGAGTGACAAAAACCTGAATCCCCGTTAGGAAACCATTGCACAAGGGACGTCAGAGTCTTAGAGTTTAAAGCTATGGTTAGGTTTCTGCCTTAATTACTTTCTTGTACTTACGGATGTTTGCAAGGGGTATAATCACAAGTATGTATTAGTCCTAGGAAGGTCGGTACATTAGCACAGGTTCACCCACACAACACTTAGCAAGCTAAAGAAGATTAATCAACTATATGAAGCGAAAGCACTTGACAGAATTCCTGTGTGTCCTCGAGAACGTTTGGTCATCTTAAGTAATACAACCGGCTTGTCCTTTGCTGCATAAAGGATTGGGCCACTTGCTGCATTTATTCCTACTATCTTTTATTTACTCGTACTTTGTTTACTTGCTTTATCAAAAAACCCTAAAAATCTGTTTGCTAAGTATTTGTAGAGAATTCTTGATCCATACCACTAGCCAGCACCTTCTGCTCCTCATTGGGTTCGACACTCTTACTTATCAAAAATACTGCGATACACCCCCTATACTTGTGGGTCATCATGTGCTAGAATAGTAGTTGATAGAAGTTCTAGTCACTTAAAAAAATAACCGTGGGGTTATATTTTATATAAACATATGGTCTTTCTCATTTCCCATCAAGGTGGGGTGGGGCTCGGCCTCTGAACCGTACGTGGGACGAGTTTCTGCCTCATACAGCTCAGGCCGATGGCCGGGGAAGTTGAGGAGACATGGCGATGGGCGAACAACGGGAATTGAACCCGCACATGGTGGATTCACAATCCACTGCCTTTTGGTAGTATGGGTCTTGTTTAGCCAGAACACCTAATTGTACGTCTCCTAGTAGCTCGTACCTCAATCCTACATGAATGAGTGTAAAAAATTGGATGTTGAAATACCTATGGGATTGGGGTGTAGGAATGCAATCCATAGGAATATTGGAGGTATGATTCCTTTCATCCAAAGGGCTTCCTTATGAAAAAAATCCTATGAGTTGAATTCCTCCAAAGTTCCTTTGAAAATCCTTCGATCCAAAGAGGCCCTTAATCAAGATGAGGATGCTCACGACAGATGAACACCTTCCGGCAGGAGGTGATGCGGTCATAGATTTTCATCTTGAATCCATATACGGTGACCTTGAACATAAGACAGTTACCCTCCTTCAAATCATGGAAAGTAGCAAAGGTAGTCCACTCTTTGTCCAGGACGATCTAGTCTTTGTTGCGGTTGGCATGGATAACCCACTGGTATCCCTCACATGGTTAGACAACCACTAGATGTGGGTAGGGGCATCTCTTCATGTAAGGATTGAAGTAAGTCAGGATGATAAGCATATACAAGTCATGATAGACTAACTGGATGTATAAGCGCCTAGGACGATACGCGGTGGCATGGTGCCTGACCGACCTAGGGCAACTTCTTGGTTTGGCAGAACTAGTGACCGACCTGGCATCATTTGCCCTTGCCAAGGCTTCCACTCTCCTGCCTGACAGCTTCAACTCCCTTGATACGATGGGAGAGCATCTTCATAGCCACCTAGAGCTGGAGCAGTCTAGTCAAGAATGTATTCTAATTTCAGCATTACAGCTAGGCCGTCCTACATGAAAATTAACATTGCATCAGTCCTTTGGAATTACCAAAACACCACAATGCATCGTATAAATTGACTAAAGATCACAATGCGTCATTGCACCATCAAAATTAGCTAAACAACACAAGGTATGAGGTAAATTAAATTGCCTAAAGAACACAATACATCATCAAAATCACCTAATGTTGAGTGCATAATTGCATCATGTTTTATATTATTATTTTGCACAGTAGTTGTAGGATCTTGGTATTTTACGGCGTTCGCGCGCACATTTTATGTCTATTTTCACCAAGATCAGGACAAATGATGGATACAATAGACACAATTCTTGGAGCAGTTGTATTGGGGAGAAAAGTAGTAAAAAACAACGTAAATCACTTATTTGGGAAATATCAATAACACTAGAAGAAAACCCAAAGCGATCGAGGCATCCAGAAGGTTTAACGACCAACTATATGATGGGAATTAATTTTCCAGCCGTATAGTTGGCGCCGCCACCGCCTCCTCAAATAGTTTCACCCCGTGCAACTGGATCGGAGAGATGACATACAGAACAACCAGAAATTGCCAAAACCTCACCTCTAGAAGGCACCTGGAGGGGGAACTCGTCCACCGGGGATCCATCTTTGCTCTGCGCAGATCCGAGAGGCTAAGGCATCGATCTTCATCATCAACCGCTGCATCACCACCATCTCCATCCATCTCCATCCATCTCCATCCATCCCATCTACATCTTGTCTAGATCTTGTTGTAATTTCCGTACTCGTTGTGGATTTATACAAGTACTATTCATCTATGATAGATTCCATTATTATTGCCATGATGTTGATTGCCTCCATGTCTGAGTAGATCATTAGTTCCTGGGGAGATGGAGAAACCCTAGTATGAGATTGAAATAAGATAAAGTTTATTATGATATTTATCATTGTGACCATGTGTTAGATTGTCTTCATCTTGATGTTGGGAGAAGTTGACCTCTCAATATTTGCCTCTTGTGGGGACTTGATGGAGGGAACTACTTGTTGGTAGACGAAGGTGTGTTGGCACTTATAGTGACTATAAAGCTATTGGCACCCCTTACATATCAACTTGGAAACCTAGGAAACTCATGGAACACTATCCATGCCATGGGATACGTCCTACGGGATTAAGTCCCTTAATAGCGCAGTAATTCGATTGATGTCGATTGCTGTCTGCTGTGGTTATGAGGATGATGTGAGAAGTGGTTGCTGCCTATTTGTCCAAATACGGAGTTCCTCCCACACATACATAGTTGAGAATGTTCATGATAATAATCTTTACCTTAGCTCTTTATAATGCTAGAGGTGTATCTGCTACTCCCTGAGAACGCCTTTTTCCCATTGCAGTTTCAAATCTCTTTTACATACGCGATACTTACTTTCTATGTTTAGTTGTTTTACTTTACTTATTGTTCTCTTATACCAAAAACCCCAAAACACCTTTTTACACAATACTAGCATTTTATCTTACTACTTAGAACTTTATTTAGCATTTCTAGTATTTAATTCAAGAGTTATTAGACTTCAGACTCCTTCTCCCTGTGGGATCGATATCTTTATTTTGAAACTAGCTATAAACGATATGTGCACTTGCAATCATCAAGCTATTTTCTGGCGCTATTACCGGGGAGCTAAGCGTTGTAGGTCTTTTAGTTTTTGCTTATTTATTTTTGTCTTGCTAAGTTTTGTTTTGAGTTACAGGTTTCCACCAACATGATGGAGTTTGAGCATATGGCTAGTACTAACCCATTCAGCCACTTTGGGAATCCCTATGATATTAATAAAAGAGACAACTCCAACAAGAAGACAAGAGGGTTTGAAATAAATCCTCTACTACTTGGTATTCTACACAAGAAGCAATTTATTGGAGATGAAGAAGATCCTGATCCATATGAGCATATTGCATTTTTCAAAGATAGATGTGGCACTTTCCAATTACCAGGATATACTACTAATGAGGTAAGGGTTAAACTTTTTAGTCAGACTTTGACTAGTACAACTCTCTCATGGTATAGATCTCTACCCCCCAAAAGCCACTACTACTTGGTATAATTTAGCATGTAAGTTTCTAGCAAAACATTATCCATTATCAAAATCTTTTGGAATCACGCATCTTATAATGACTTAGAGGAATCGTCCTAATAAAGGACTAGTAAGAGCTTATATCAGATTTAAAGATTTACTTAATCAATGTCCTCATCATGATTTGCCTGAATGGTATTTATTGCATATCTTTTATGGCGGTTTAATTGAACCTAATAAAATTGAACTAGACTATTTCGTGAGAGGAGCTTTTATGAATCTTCCTATAACCAAAGCTTGGGCTTTACTTAATAGAATTCTCGATCATAGAGTTTCATGGAATTTTGGTCTAGGAAGCGAAGGAGAGATAGAAATTGATTATGATTGTATTCATGACTATAATAAAAAGGGCCATGTTAACAAATTATCTAAAGAACTTTATTTGGATTCAAATCTTGTGTTGCATGTTGTTAAAGCTTTTACAGAACACATCAAAGCTCTAAAAGAGGGTTTGGTCAAGTATGATCCACCACCCGAACCTAAGGAGAAAAGAGAAGTTAAAGCAACACTGACCTCCCTAGAACCAATATATGAGATACCTTTCCCTAACACTGCACAAAAGCATATTTTTGAATATGAACAGGTCAAAGTAGTACATGAGAAGAAGGAATAGGAAAGTATGCCAAAAGTTGAGGAACATCTATAAGAAACCAAAGATGAAGAGGTAACCAAGGAAGCAATTATGGCTATATAGTGACCTCGGATTGATAAAGATCCTAATCCCTTGTGATTAACATGCTAGTTCTTGGATCAATAGCTAGCACTCATAGTCGATGAAATATCATGTAAAACACAAGTATTTATTACAAGAATCGAATAATCCGGAGTTTACATTATTACAACAGTAGCGATATAAGTATATCTTGGAGTCCCATCAATGCCACAGGCAGGTTGAGTGAAGACCCGCGATCCCAGCGCACCTTTCAATGATGATCTCTAAAATCTGCACATAAAACGTGCAGCCAAACGAGTTGGTCAATACTTTGAATGTATTGGCAAATTACACCACGAAGGAAAAGACTTGGACTATCTCTACATGCCAGGCTAAGAGAAGGCTTTGTGGTTTATTTGCATAAAGCCAATTTTCACTAAGTAAACGAGGAGTAGAGAGAAAATCTTTTATCCTACTTTGCAAACTTTTAGTAAGTAAAAAATAAGGTCGAGTGGCTCACACTGGGTCCTCCAGGCTACCAACTCTCAACCCAACACATGGCACCCAAAATAATCCCACTAAGTCTGAGTTCACAGGGACCACAGGATGCAAATCACAACTTAGGTTTGCAAACATTTTATTTGAAAAAGATAGAGGAAATCCTTCAGAAGCTCCATCCTTCAGACGCAATATTGTTTTGTTTCCATGAACACGGCTGATCGATCAGATTGCAATACTCTCGAGAGGTTGTGCACTTTACCCACAATCCATGATCAAGTCCTTTTACAGACAAAACCATGGTGAGGCTTTCCCTTAGTAACCCCTTTAACTTTTGGATCCAACCATGCCAAGAACCTCCAAATGTTGGTATCCAGGTGAGGTTTCCCACTAAGTACTAGGCCAAGACAGAGCCTATATGTATTGTGGTTGCACTGGAAGCTTATAAATTTTGAAACATGGCAGACTTCTTTGATTCCTGGGCGGCCATCCTCCACCAAATTCCACTCGTTGACCTGACAACTATTCCACCCAGAAGAAAACCTAGTTTTTATTTTGAAGTGGATTTGAGAAGAAAAGATCACTCAGGAGAGCTTTTATACTTAGAAAATTTCTTGTCTTTCGAACCCCCAACGGTACTTTATATATATATATATAGCATAGCAAGCAAACACTTAGCAAAACAGGGGTAACCTATTAGGAGGGATACATATAAGTATAGAGATACAAAAATCATCTCACTTGCTAAATAATACTAAGAAATTCTACTAGAACATCCTACACATGCATTCTATAGAATTTGAAGGTCAAAACATGCATAGTTAAAACTGGGACAAAAACATGAACAATTGGTGTAACTTGCCTTATGTTGAATATATGGAAGACGATTGAATTTCTTCTCTCCGCAGAATCTAACGCAAGGACAAGTAGTTCCAATCAAAACAATTGCAACCATAGCAAACACAACAATGATTATCACAACCATGCATGATGATATAATGACACAATGGTTATATTTAGTTCTCTGAATAGTATTAGATCATATGATGCATGCATAGAAGTTTTTGACGCAATAGGACATTTATTATTAATTCTTAATTGCCATTAAAGGGGTTTTAATAGTTCTACTGCAACTTCTGTCCTAATTGTCTAATAAAATTTGGTTCTAAGTTTTACTAGATAGAGGACATTAACACGAACCAGTAGGAATTGGATTCACCCTAATCGAAGTTGTAGATCTTTTTCTATGATTAATTTACTATTTAATAGAAGTTAAATCACTTAAACTATTTACTTCGTCAAAAATTATATCTAAGGCCATATCTGTATTCTATGTGAAATTTTAAATCCTGAGATATATTATTTATATTTTTATGATTTATAAATAATTTATTATGAATTTAATAATTTAAATGGCCATTAAAACTAATTAAATTACTACAGTAATTATACACTACAAAAATTAGATCCATCAGCATATTAATGTCTTATATTAAATTATGAATCCATAGATACCTTATTTGTATTTTTCTGATCTATAGATAATTTACTATAATTTATTTAGTCTAAAAGGACTATTAAACCAATTAATTTACTACAATAAAACCTATATTTAATCTCATATTGATATTCTACATATGTTTCTGAATCCAATGGTATATTATTTGCATTTTTTTGGACAAGTAAATATTTTTATATGATTTTTGCAAAATTGCACAATTTTCTGGCTATTTCCTAAGGTTTTTCTCTAGTTAGCTGAGAAGGTGACACATGGCGTGACACGAGTGGCTGGTCCTGCTGACCTGCTACTGAATAAGCGCGCTGACACGGCGCATGACACACGGCGTGGTGCTATTGGCTGGTACCGCTTCGGTCTGGAGGATCTAATCTACGCCATCGGATCAAGATCGAACGGTGGGGAACGAAGGGATCTTACCTGGAGGCGGCGACGACTCGATGACGATGACGGACGGTGGTGGCACATCAGGTGGTGATCAATGGCGATGTTGCTGTGTCCCCCTGGCTCGAGAAAAACGATGATGGAGATCCAGTCCACCTCACGGTCCTTCTCGTCTCCTCAGCAGCTCGCCTCTCTGCCTGGAACAACGACAACAGGCAGACGGAGCTCACGGGCCTGCACGTGCTCCGGCGAGGAATTTGGGGTGGTAGAGTGCCCTGTTTAAGGGGAAAAAGAGTTAGGGTGAAGCGGTGGTGAGAGCAGAGTAGGAAGATACAAAAGGAAGGGGTTCGGGAGCTCCAAAATCAACGTCGACCTCGAGCTCTGCAGCTTTGACGATGGTGGAAAATCCGGCGGGTTAGAGCGGGGCTAGGGTTTGCGATTTAGAAAACAAACGAGAGGGGTTCGTCGCGGGGTATATATGGGGCGGTTTCATGTCGAAGGGGTTAAGGATTGGGGCCGATTTGGTCGCGATTTTCAGAGGATTCGCAGGTATCCTGAGGAGTTCGTGATGAACACGGGTGATCGCTGCTAGCTCGGGGATAACAGGTAGGTCCCGTTTGTCAGCCGCTCAGATAAAAAGAAAAAGAAATAAAAAAGAGGGGAGAGGCTCTGCGGGTTGGCTATGCGGTGCGTCGCTAGGCCGGGAGTGGGCTGGCGGCTGCTGTGCGCGCACGCGATAGGTAGGGATGGGTCGCGGGGTTAGATCGGCTGGGCCGCATAGTAGGTTAGGTTTAGTTTTATTTGTTTTTCTTTTCCTTTTTCTATTTGCTGTTTTAGTAATTCTTTTATGGATTTTGTTTTAGGAATCCAAATAAATTGATTCTTATTTTCAGAATTTTCTAAATTCTGTAGATCATCTTAGAATCCCTTTTAGCAATAGTTTTTATATTTAAATAAATGGATTCATAAATCCTTGTTTGTACTCTTGTAGGGGTATTTCGGTAATTCAAAATAGGGTTTTGCAATTGGGGTTTTTAATTTAAAAACATGTATGAATGCAATGATCCAAGGATCATGAATGCAAAGAGACACAAATGCCTTGGATTTGTTCAAAACTTCTCAACCAATGTGATAGTCATATTAGTCCACTTATTTTAATGTGGCTTGGTAAAATTACAAACAAACATTAAAAGTTTCTTTTCACTCAAAAATTTCGAAAAGACCAAACAATTCAATCAACTTATTTAATTATCTTTAACATTCCAAAAGTAGGAAGATTTTGGGATGTTACAGGCTATGTATGCACATTGTAACAAAATTGAACTTGATAAAGAGACTTCCGTATTGGTTGAAGGTAAAACAAAGGTAAAATATGTAGGTAAGCCTATTCTTCCCTGCATATTTAAGGAAACCTCGCATTATGGTTTATGCGATCTTGGCACCGAAGTTAATGTTATATCTTATGATTTTTATTTAGAAATAAAAGAAGAAATAGAATCGGCTACAATTGAAAATACTGATATGATGATCATGTTAGCCAATAAAACTCTTAGAATTCCAATGGGAGTAGTTGAAGATGCAACTATCACAATTGGCAATAAAAACTTTCCTATCGATTTTGTAGTTGTTGATATGTTAGCTGGCACTCTTTGCCCAATTATATTTGGAAGAAATTTTTTGAGTGATGTACGTGCCAAAGTTGATTTCAAAAAGGATATTGTGTCTCTTAAGCTTGGGGAAGCGGAAAAAGAATTCTACTTTTCAAAATTTAAAGACAGACCTCTAAAAATACAAGAAGAAGAGAAAGAGAAAACTATTGAGGAAATGGCAGCCCTCTTCTTTAGTGATCAAGAAGAAGAAATAAATGAAGACTCAAATTATCAAAAAATAGTTATGGAGGACAAGTCCCTAGAAGAACTAGAAGGTGAATTCGACTCACTTCCCATTGTAGGGTCTCCAACTAATGAGGCTTTTAAGATCCAGAAAAGAGAGGGGAGGAGGAATTACCACCCCCAGAATTGAAGACTCTACCAGATAATCTTAAATGAAGATTTTTAGATGATAGAAATAAATTTCCTGTTATCCCTCAAGGGACCCGGCTGCGCGGGGGATCTGTCCCTGTGAAGGCATGAGATAGTCGGTATCGGGATTGAAGACTGGATACTCATCGACTCTCGGTCCCGTCCTCTCGCCTACCCCTGTTGTCAGAAGGATCTACAAGGCTCCCCGGAGATGCCGCGGTCCGCTTGCGGCGGACGACAAGAGATTCCCGGGGAATCTCAAGCTCCCCAAGTTGCTACTCACATGGGGAGTTGAGAACAACCCGTGGAGGGGAAGATGTTGTGACATTCGGCGTAGGTTTTCCCCTCTATGGGGGTTGCGAGCTGGCATCCATGAGAAGTGATGGTCCATGTGCACTACACAGTGCTTGTTGCACCACTCTTCCCATTTTAATTTGAACTTCCCTTGTAGGTACCTCTTGGAGAGGTTGTTTTGGAGACAAAAAGTGATGTCACCCACTATCCTCGGTTTCTTATCAACCTGAGTGGCAAAATAGCACCAGCAAAGGCATCACTCCGACGAATTCTTAACACAAGTGGGCGAAGGCCGCCAACTCCATCATGGTGTTAGGGTGGATTTGAACCAGACAGAAGTCGTACGCCGCCATCAACTCCAAGAAGAAGTCAGAAAAGGGGGGAACCAGGCCAATCTTGAGGAAACAATTATAGATGGGCATATCCCCTTACTCGATGCCCCCTCTTGGAGTATGGAGTAAGGTGTCTACGCTCTCATGGTGCTCGTAGGCCACATGAAGTACTAGAGCCAAGAATTAGTGTTGATCTATAGTGGAAGGGAGTCGAGCCCTTGCAAGCTTCTAACGCATCGAGACACCGGATCGAGTCCTAGCAGAAAACCCCTTGAATCCTTGGATCAGAACGACTCCATGTAGATGTGTTGAGTCAAAGGCCAAGGGAGGATAAGAAATGGCGAGCTAAGAATGTGATGGGCAAGGGAAATGGAGATATTGTTTCTTTATAGGCCTAGGCCTTGGAAACCTATCCACCCACCGCTACCCAAAATTACTGTCAAGACCCTGCGGCGAATGATAAGTTGCCCCTTCACACATCCCAAGGTAGACACTACACATCTCACGCGGTGAAGCAGTGACTCGCATGATAAAGTTAGGATGAAGGTCGCTGCACCACTCAAGAAAGGGATGCGGCCCCAGCCTGTCTCCACATGGCTATGTCGTGCCCAGGGGCTACTATCACATTCGTGGATCTAGTGTACCCGGAGCAGGCGGTTGGTCCATGCTTCCTGCGTCACACTCAAACAAGTGAAGATCCAGGAAACCCATTCAACGTATCCATAATTTTTTATGTTCCATGCTTGTTTTATATCTACTTTCTTATGTTTTGTCCACACTTTGGAGTATTTCTATACACTTTCTTGGACGAACCTATTAACAAGATGCCACAGTGCTAGTTGCCTGTTTTCTTCTGTTTTTGGTTCCAGAAAAGCCAGAAAATCAATATTATCGGAATTGGACCAGACAAAAGCCAAAGTCAATATTTTACCGGAAGACTCGTGGAGCCAGAAGACAAGACGGAGAGGGGCCACAGGGCGGCCACACCATGTGGTGGCGCGGGCTAGCCCTGGCCGCGCCACCATGTGGTGTGGGCTCCCTGGCCGCCCACCGACCTTGCCCCTTCGCCTATAAAATCCTCCCGATGCAAAAACCCTAAATCGTCAAGCCTCCAGCCACGAAAAGTTCCGTAGCACCGCCGCCACTAAAGGGGAGATTCGGGGGACAGAAAGTCTCTGTTCCGGCACCTTACCAGGACAGGGAAGTGCCCCCGGAGCCATCTCCATCGATCTCCACCACCATCTCCATCACCATTGTTGATTCCCATGATGAGGAGGGAGTAGTTCTCTTTCGAGGCTAAGGGGTTCTACCGGTAGCTATGTGTTTATCTCTCTCTCTCTATGCATGATCATATTGTGATCATGAGCTTTCTAATCAAGTAGATCTACCTTGCTACTCAAGTGCTTTAATAGATCTCTGCTCTCCCCATGTGTGTGAAAGTGACAGCGTGCACACCATGGTGGCACTTAGGCTAGAGATTACAAATACTTGTTATGAGTTATATTTGGAGTTGGATGTCTTTATGAAATTGTGGTATTTGTTGGAACCATCTAGTGCTCAAGGTGATAGTGTGGGGTTATCTAGATGGGAAAGGCTTACTTTGAGGTGTGCTGTTATAGCCCTACCATCGATTAGAGTGTCCAACCAGAGAGTAGTTAAGAGTAGTATCATAAAGACAAGATATTTATATGAGAGTGTTCACTAGTGAAAGTATGATCCCTAGGCCTTGTTTCTAAGCATTGAAACACCTTTTGCAATTAGATCTATTACATGTTTGCTTGCTTCCATCTTTATTTAAGTTTGCCTTTAGTCTCTTCCACGCCATCAAGCTATTTTCTAGCACCGTTACCACTTATAATTATCCATACCACTTGTATTTCACTATATCTTCGCCGAACTAGTGCACCTATACACCTGACAAGTGTATTGGGTGTGTTGGGGACACAAGAGACTTCTTGTATCTTGATTGCGGGGTTGCTTGAGAGGGGATGCCTTTGACCACTTCCTCCCTGAGTTTGATAAACCTTGGGTGATCCACTTAAGGGAAAACTTGCTGCTGTTCTACAAACCTCTGCACTTGGAGGCCCAACAACTGTCTACAAGAATAGAAGTGTGTAGACATCAAACTATTTTCTGGCGCCGTTGCCGGGGAGGTAAGGTAAAAGGTACTCACATCCTCTGGTGTGAGTGCTCGAAGTTATTTTCCTTTAGATTCTGCGATTTTGTCTTTTTGTTTCTTGTTTTCACTAGTTAGGCTTAATGGAAACCAACAAAAAATTAGAGAGCTTTATAGTATTTATCTTGATTTAGGATATGAAGTGTTTGAAGAGAAAATTAGAAAACCTATGGAACTTTATTTGCATGCTAATAGCAATGTTGTTAGTATGAATTCTTTGGACACCATTATTGCTAATTCTATGGAAAAGTCTAAGCTTGGGGAAGCTAGTTTTTATGAAAATGATCTTTTTAGTTCCCCAGCTTTGGAAGATAGCTAGTCTATTGCTTATGATGATACCCAACCTCCAATAAATGATGATTACAATGATGAATATGATATTTTCAGTCCACCTACTATTGAGGAGAAAATTAATGATTACAATATGCCTCCTATGTTTTATGATTATGGTGATGAGAATAATAATGATAGCTATTTCGTTGAATTTGCTCCCACTACAATTAATAAGAATGACTATGTTTATGTGGGGAGTATTAATTCTTTTATGCATGTGGCTCATGGTAAGAATGTTTCATGTGATAGTTATATTGTTAATTTTATTCATGATGCTACTGAAAGTTATTATGAGAGAGGGAAACATGGTTTTATGCATCTCAATAATATTAAGTTTCCCCTCTTTATGTTGAAAGTCTTGAAGTTGCACTTGTTTTGCTTTACTATGCTTGTTGCTTTGTGCTTTCATGACTTGTTTCTTTACAAGTGGGTTAGACTTAAATGTGCTTTGAATTTGCTTCTTGATGCTCTCTTTTACTTCAATTCATATTTCTTATGTGAGCATCTTCTCAAACTATCAAGCCTTACTTAAAGGCATTAAATAAAAGTACTTATTGGGAGATAACCCAAAAGTTTTAGATGAGTCTTGGAAGTTATTACTTCAATAATAACCGCTCCTTCTCCTTTTTATTTACTTTTTGTGCCAAGAGTAACCTCTAATGAGAGAGAAGTAATAATTGGGAAAGTTGTTGTCCCGAAATAGATTTCTGTGCTTCACCATAAAAATTCGTGTAAAATCTCTGTAAGTCCTTTTGAGGCGTGAATTTTTGTGCTTCTGCCCCAGGTTGTTATCTAACTTTCGTTAGCTCAACACTTTTTGATTTGAGCAACATAAGGTCTTCGAAAAAATTCATCTTTACCTGCTGGTCAGTTTTGATAGATTTCTGCCATTTTCTGCATTTGCTTCTTGTTGGTTCCTTCTTGAGTTCTTTTGGGGAATTGAGATGTTTGAGGTAAGTTCTATAGTAGCTAGTGTTCTAATGGAAGTTTATTTGGTGTTAGAACTGATCCTTAAGACTTATTTATCTTCAGTGCACTAATGTTGCTAATAAAGATTGAGTGAAATTTTGTATGAAGGAAAATTTTCAGGCGTATGGAAGGAATGAGTAATGAGATGAAGGATGGACTAAAGCTCAATCTTGGGGATGCCATGCGTGTCACCCCAAGAAATATCCAATAAGTACAAGCGTCAAAGCTTGGGGATGCCCAAGGCATCCCCTTCTTCATCAATAAAAATCCCAGGTTTCTTCCAAACGCTTCATTTTTATTGTTTCATGCACAGTTGTGTTGTTCTTGGAGCGTCTTATTTTTTGTTTTCTGGTTTTTCGTTTGCTTGGTTTTATTAGTTTGCTGAATAAATTGGTTGGACCCCCTCTTTCATACATTGGTTTGCAAATAGTTTGGTTTGGTTTGGAAAAGAGTAGGAAAGTTCATGCTTATGTGGTAAAAAGAGCTCGTTTTTGACTGTGGCCTATGCTTTGTCATGCCATGCTTGATATTGTTTTGGCTTTATGCTTAGTATTCTTTGCTGTAGCATGACTTGTTATAAACAATTGATATTGCTTAATGTGCCTTGGATGAATCATGCGTTGTTTTAGCATATTAAAGCATAGTATAGTGGTATTCTCCTTTGATGCTTTATTTGGGTTGACTTGGCGCATGCTGACACCATGTTATGACTATCTCAAGTCACCATAGCCTTTATGATCCTTTAGTTTTCAACTTGTAGTATCACTTTATGCTTTGATCAATGATGTTTTGTCGCTCTGCATGATTATGGCCATTATTGCTCTCTTAGTTTGTCGCTCCCAGTCTTTTGCTAGCCTCCGCAACCAAGTATGAGTTTCACTCATGCATCCAACTCCTTAAACCAAGTTATTCTAAGGAGTCCACCATACCTACCTACTAGCTTATGCTATTCGAAGTATATTCATGCTTTTGTTTACCTTCCAAATTAAACTTGTTATGAGAAAACTAGTGATTAAAGCTCTCACGAACTTGATGACACACTTTACTTTTCTTGCCCGTAATAAACTTGAACCATTGTGTTGTCTATGTTGTATATGCTTGCACTTATTTGTTGGGAATTAGCAGAACCATGCTGTCATTGGGAACGCTTTCAACATTGCACTTGGTACTTGTACCTAGTTGATATCATGATATTTTGTATATGCATGTCATCAGTGTGAAATGAAAGGGGAGCTTGTAAGTCCATGGAGTTATGTATATGTGTTAGAGAAACGCCTGGGCCGCTGGTGTAATCCATGCTGACATGGTGGAAACCTGCAGCGTAGCCATAATGAGCTGTCTATGAAGCATTCTTCTTATAAAAAAACAGTCCTATATTGAGAAAAAAGAGAAAAAGAAAAAAAGAGATATTATGAAAAGAGTAAAGAGAGAAAAAAGCACCATATTCCCATGGTAAATAAGAAGAATGTTGAAATGCTCGTTGTCTGCTTGCCTTGTCATTTTGATATGGGGATTCTTCCGTATCATCGGGCAAGGGGTACCCCGTTGGCGGTTCTCTATGATACACATATACTTACGATGACAAGGACTTACCGGTGACTAAACTTGAGTAGCATGAGGAGCGGCCCTCGTATACAAGGGACATGAGATTTCTGACTTATACTTCGTCAAGCATGTACACCATAGTTTGTTCACTTTAACCTTAATCACTTCAAGATGCTTATGATAGGGGCAATGAGAGCTGAAAGCTATAAGTACCATAATTTTTGGAAGCTCTTTATGAGACTTGAATCCCTACTTCCTTTTATAAAAAAGGCCTTTCTTCCACCATAATATTGAGTCTCCACCTTCTATCTTTGTGCACCTACTTTGAGAGCATAGTGGCCATTCTTAGTTCTATGTGCATTGTCCCAAGACTAGTTGATTGATGCATAACTTGTTATTGCTTGTTTTAAACTATTGTATCTAGTCACTCTTATGAACTTTGAAGGTGTCCTATGCATTTATATTTGCTACTCTATGAGGGACAAGCTGAATATTATTATGCTATGTTTTCTTTATGTGAAACAAACAAACGTCTTGCAAAACATTGTTATTCATGAATCTTTTGTTTGTGCCTTTTCATGGTGCATCATAGTTTCTTTGCTTATTGCTAGAACTTTGTCTTTCATGTTATGATTGAAGTACTATGATCCCAGCTTTGAATGTTTTGCAAATACTTTGATCAAGTCTTTGATGGTGCATGTCACCTCAAAAATTATTCTTTCTTTTTATCACTTACCTACTCGAGGACGAGCAGGAGTTAAGCTTGGGGATGTTGATACATTGCAAATGTATCTATAATTTTTTATGTTCCATGCTTGGTTTTATCCACTTTCTTGTGTTTTGTCCACACTTTGGAGTACTTTTCATATGATTTCTTGGACTAACCTATTTATAAGAGCCACAATGTCAACTGCCTGTTTTCTGCTGTTTTTGGTTCCAGGAAAGTCAGAAAATGAATATTCTCGGAATTGGACGGGACAAAAGCCAAAGTGCCTATTTTTCCGGATGTCATCAAGTGCCAGAATACGAGACGGAGAGGGGCCAGGGGGCCACCACACCACCTGGCCGCGTGGCCAGGCCTGGCCCGTGCCAGGGGGTGGTGTGGCCGCTCCCGCCACCCCCTCGGCCTCCCCTTCCGACTATAAGATGCCCTCGAGACGTAAACCCTAAGTGCCCGATCAAAAATCCACGAAAGAGTCTGTAGCCGCCGTCATCTCCATCCCTAGATCGGGAAGGATCTGAAGCTCTTCTCGGCACCCTGTCGGAGAGGGTAATTCACCCTAGAGGCCTTCTTCATCACCATGCAAGCCTCCGGTGTGATGCGTGAGTAGTTCATCCTTGGACTACGGATCCATGTAGTAGCTAGATGGCTGGTTCTCCTCCTTTGTGCTTTCATGTCTAGATCTTGTGAGCTCCGTTCATGATCAAGATCATCTATTTGTAATTCTGCATGTTGTGTTTGCGGGGATCTGATGGATATTGAGATGCTATTTCAGATTGATTATTGATTCTATCATGTCTTTGTTATTTGTGATCTTGCATGCTTTCCATTGTTAGTAGCTATCTTGGCCAAGTAGATGCTAGCAACTCCAAGAGTTAGTATTTATGCTCGATAGTGGGTTCATGCCTCTTGTAATCTGGGGAAGTGACAGAAATCTCTAAGGTACTAGATGTGATGTTGCTACTAGGGAGAAAACAACAATCCTTTGTTCATAGAACAATCGTATTGTTTACTTTACACGCAGTTCGTAAAGAAATAATCTGTTGCTTGCAACTTAATACTGGAGGGGATTCAGATGATAACCTGAAGGTGGATTATTAGTCATAGATGCAGTTGGATGGCGGTCTATGTATAATGTTGTAATTCCCAATCAAGTCTCAAAGGAGTCAAGATGATTAGTATATGCATGTATTGCTTTCTCGATGTTTGTCAATTGCCCCGCTGTAATTTGTTCACCCAGCATGTTATCTATCTTAAGGAGAGCCACCTCTAGTGAACTATGGATCCTGGTCCTTGTCTTTTACATTCAATCTATAAATTGTTTACTGTTTTGTGTTTACTTTCTGCAAACTATTACTTCTTTCCATTCAATACGTTTAATCCTTTGTTTTCCGCAAAACACGATGAGATTGACAACCTCATCGCAAGTTGGGGACAAAGTTCTGTGGTTGTGTTGTGCAGGTCTCCACGTTGCTACTAGCACCGGTAGTGCGCCCTGCCAAAGCTCAGCTAGTAACACCTTTGGGGTGTTTCCTTCCTCCTACTGGTTAGATTAAACCTTGGTTTCATACTGAGGGAAACTTGATGCTATGCTCATCATACCTTCCTCTTGGGGTTCCCAACGAGCTCTACATCAACACCGCCATCAAGCATTTTTCTGGGCGCCGTGCATTGAGCCATCAAGGGGCCACAGGGCGGCCACACCATGTGGTGGTGTGGGCTAGCCCTGGCCACGCCACCAGGTGGTGTGGGCCCCCTGGCCGCCCACCGACCTTGCCCCTTCGCCTATAAAATCCTCCCGATGCAAAAACCCTAAATCGTCAAGCCTCCAGCCACGAAAAGTTCCGCAGCGCCGCCGCCACTGAAGGGTACATTCGGGGGAAAGTCTGTTCGGCACCTGCGGGCGGGAAGTGCCCACGAGCCATCCCCATCGATCTCCACCACCATCTCCATCACCATTGCTGATTACCATGATGAGGAGGGAGTAGTTCTCTCTCGAGGCTAAGGGCTTCTACCGGTAGCTATGTGTTCATATCTCTCTCTATGCATGATCATATTGTGATCATGAGCTTTGTAATCAAGTAGATCTACCTTGTTACTCAAGTGCTTTAATAGATCTCTGCTCTCCCCATGTGTGTGAAAGTGACAGCGTGCACACCATGGTGGCACTTAGGCTAGAGATTACAAATACTTGTTATGAGTTATATTTGGAGTTGGATGTCTTTATGAAATTGTGGTGTTTGTTGGAACCATCTAGTGCTCAAGGTGACAGTGTGGGGTTATCTAGATGGGAAAGGCTTACTTTGAGGTGTGCTGTTATAGCCCTACCATCGATTAGAGTGTCCAACCGGAGAGTAGTTAAGAGTAGTATCATAAAGACAAGATATTTATATGAGAGTGTTCACTAGTGAAAGTATGATCCCTAGGCCTTGTTTCTAAGTATTGAAACACCATTTTCAATTAGATCTATTACATGTTTGCTTGCTTCCATCTTTATTTCAGTTTGCCTTTAGTCTCTTCCACGCCATCAAGCTATTTTCTAGCACCGTTACCACTTATAAGTATCCATACCACTTGTATTTCACTATCTCTTCGCCGAACTAGTGCACCTATACACCTGACAAGTGTATTGGGTGTGTTGGGGACACAAGGGACTTCTTATATCTTGATTGCAGGGTTGCTTGAGAGGGGATACCTTTGACCACTTCCTCCCTGAGTTCGATAAACCTTGGGTGATCCACTTAAGGGAAAATTTGTTGCTGTTCTACAAACCTCTGCACTTGGAGGCCCAACAACTATCTACAAGAATAGAAGTGCGTAGACATCAACCATGCGGGAGCCTGGTTAAATATCTGGGGGGCAGCGGGAACTCCTCGGGATGAAGCTCTCGCAAAGAGGGTTGCGCTTACCCAGGTAGGGTAGATAGGCGGGTAACCAGTGATAGCTAGTTCCGAGGATGTACTTTCCCCCGGGCACACCTCAATCGACCCACAAGCCCGCAAGCCCAAGGCAAGTCTAGATACCCTTTTGAGATCACCCTGAAGAAGCTCCGGCTGGGATCAGGGAGGTCATCTACCTAAGGACCCGATTCTCGACACGTTGAAGACTGACAAGTGGGATCCTACACTAATCTTCTCGATGCAGGTGACTAGTGGCACAATGCCAGGAGCGTTCTGACACGTTGTAAGCATGCACTCCGCCTTGTTTCCACCGCACGATCGCCGACTCCTATGGTGTCCCCTTACCTTTCTAAAAGGAGGCCTAGGTCGGATGTAAGGAGAGAGGGTTTTGGAGAGGAGAGCATAGATCCTTCCCGGGGAAGGAAGCATTCTAACTATGATCATTGATGACCCACAAGTATAGGGGGTGTATCGCAGTATTTTTGATAAGTAAGAGTGTCGAACCCAACGAGGAGCAGAAGGTGCTGGGTAGTGGTATGGATCAGGAATTCTCTGCAAATACTTAGCAAACAGATTTTTAGGGGTTTTGGATAATGCAAGTAAATAAAGTACAAGTAAATAAAAGACAATAAGAATAAATGCAGCAAGTGGCCCAATTCTTTATTCAGCAAAGGACAAACTGGTTGAATTACTTAAGATGACCAAACGTTCTCGAGGACACACGGGAAGACTGTCAAGTGCTTTCGCTTCATATAGTTGATTAATCTTCTTTAGTTCGCTAAGTGTTGTGTGGGTGAACCTGTGCTAATGTACCGACCTTCCTAGGACTAATACGTACTTGTGATTATACCCCTTGCAAACATCCGTAAGTACAAGAAAGTAATTAAGGTAGAAACCTAACCACAGCTTTAAACTCTAAGACCCTTACGTCCCTTGTGCAATGGTTTCCTAATGGGGGTTTAGGTTTCGGTCACTCCGGCAACCCCTACGATTAGTAGCCAAATACACAATGCATTCCCCTAGGCCCATATAGGTGAAGTGTCATGTAGTCGACGTTCACATGATACCACTAGAAGAAGTACACCACAACTTAAATATCAAACTATTGAATCTTTCTCAACACAATTCCACTACTAACAACATGACTTCCCCCATGTCCTCAAGAACAAAACGAACTACTCACAAGACATCATATGGATCATGATCAGAGATGGAATAATGATGTATACCAATCTGAACATAAACAACAATTCAACGGTTCACTCAATAGCATCAACTACAAAGAGTAATCAACATCAGGAAAGTTTCCCCTAAGAACTATGCAAGATTCAACCCAATTGTTACAGCAATATGGAGATGGTGCTGATGGTGCTGATGGTGATGATGATGATGATACCCATGAAGTCTAACTTGATGGTGGTGTTGATGGCGGCGATCTCCCCTCTCCAGAAGGAATTCCCCCGACAGAAATCTGTCTGCTGGAGTGATCTTTCTCTCTCGGTGTTTTCCGCCCCACAGAGGTGGCGGAATCTTTCTATGGTCGCTCCCCTAGTCTTATGTTTTCGTGGAGATAATATACGCTAGAGGGGAGAGCTAGAGGTGGGCCAGGGCGGCCACACTACCTGGTGGCGCGGCCTGGGGTGGCCCGCGCCAGGGGGTGGTGTGGGCCCCCTGTGGCCCATCTCCACTCCTCCTTCTGGCAGTCTTCGTCTTCTAGAAAAATAGGATTTTCCATACATTTTCCTGGATTTTCTGATCTTCGCGAATTTTGCTTCCAAACAACACCTTTTCCATCAGAATCCTGACTGCAGCGGTCCATGCTTCAAAAGTCATCAACCATGCAAAAACAAATGAAACAACATAAGTATCATCTCTTAATATGAAATATATCAATGGATAACAGTGAATTATGATATAGAATAGTGATGCAAAATGGACGTATCAACTCCCCCCAAGCTTAGACTTCGCTTGTCCCCAAGCGAAACTAAGCTCAATAAACTTGACCTCAGGTTTATGGAGTGAAGAGTCGATAAAAGAATACGGACAAGAAGCATCAGATTCATCAATACATAAGTCATAATAGAAGACAACTCACTATTATATAACTTAACTTGCAATAAGTAAAGGAAACACGATAAAGAAACATAAAGTGAATCATAATTGGTGATGGAAAACTGAGCTCTTGGTCGAAGAATAGTTGATAATTTGCTGGAGTTCACAAATAACTGATTTTCAATGATAGCTTTCAAAGTAGTAAACACCAAGATAAGAGCAAAGTGCAAAACAAGGAACATAAGAAAAATGATTGAATAAATCGTCATATGAATGAATGAAACACAACAACTCAAAATACTTGCTGAGATAGAAGGGAATAGGTTTACTAACTCAACTAAAAAGTAAAAGAAAGGCCCTTCATAGAGGGAAGCAGGGATTTCAAGTTTCATAAAGAGCTCCCAGAAATTATGGTACTTATTAGCTTTCAGCTCTCATTGCCCCTATCATAGGCATCTTTTGGTGATTAAGGTTAAAGTGACACAACTAAGAGGATATGCTTGACAAGTTATAAATTGAAGTCTCATGCCCCTTACTTACGAGTACCGAACCTCATGCTACTCAACTTCAGTGACAAGTAAGCTCTTGTCATTGTAAATACATATGTATCATAGAGAACCGCCAACGGGGTACCCCTTGCACATGACACAGGAGCTATCCCATAATCAAAATGACAAGGCAAGCAGACAACGAGCACCTCAGTGATCTTTTTATTTGCTATTTGCATAGGTTTTTATTGAGGATGCTTCATAGAATGCTTACTATAGTTATGCTGCAAGTTTCCACCATGATTAGGCATGGCTTAGTCTAGCGTCCCAGGCGTTTCTCTAACACACATATAGACTCCATGATCTTACAAGTTCCCCTTTTATTTCACACCGCCGGGATCCATAGGCGAAAGAATCATGATATCAACGAGGTACAAAGTATCAGTGCAATGTTGAAAGCGTTCCCCATGATACATGGTTATGCTAACTTCAACTCATAAAGCGCAAGCATATACGCAACAAAGAAGGACCCAATGGTTCAAGTTTATTAAATGCAAGAAAGTAAAGGTGTGCCATCAAGTTCGTGAGAGCTTTAATCACTAATTTTCACATAACAAGTTTAATTTGGAAGGTGTATAAAAACAAGAATTTACTTGGAATAGCAATAGTGCTAATAGGTAGGTATGGTGGACACAAATGGCATAGGTTTTGGTTTAAGGAATAGATGCACGAGAAGAATTCCCTCTCAGTACAGGTTTTTGGCTAGCAAGGCTGGGTAGCAAGTATAAGAGATGAAGGAAACAAACAAACATACAAGTGATAAAAACAAAACATGCAATCTTCCTCGAAAGCACAAAAGATCTTAACTAGAGAATACTAAACTTATTAGCAAATCAAGAAAGAAAGATGATGACATTATTTTTCTTTAGAGTACTTTTATCTTTTCATTCAACTCTCAAAAATAGTGTTGCTACTAACCAAGCCAGGTTTGCCAAAACCAACTAAATTAACTCAATGATCCCAAAGTGATACCAATACTAACAACAAGATCAATCATATAACCACGAATTGAAAACTAATATAAGATATGTAAAAGAGTAAATGATAGAACTTCTCATTAATATTCCATACCGGCAACTCACACCAAGGGATACATATCTAACGAGAGAGGGGACACTTCCATAATGCAAACCATCCTACATGATAACTTCTCTATTCATGATATGACTCTACTAAAAAGGTAAAAAGATAGAAGATAGTGATGTGATACCGCGGCACTCCCCCAAGCTTGGAACAAACCAAGGGGGTGCCAAACCTGATGACGAATTACTCCTTCGGTGGTGGTGGTATCCTCTTGATGAGCTCTTTGATCATTTCCCCAAGTCCTCAATCTCGAAGGTTAAATTACGAATAAGCTGTGAGTTTTGCTCAATGCGGCTCATGATCATATCGGGTTGAGAATCCCAGCTCTTGCGATTCTTTCCCCACTCTTCCTCCTTGAAGTCTTGTTTTCCTGCATGGCTAGAACGAGGCAAATCCCAATTGGAGGGTAATTTCTCCTTGGGCATATTCTGGTATTGATGCTCATGGATAAGGGTATGGAAAGGATTCTTGGCGCGTGGAGGAAGTGACCAGGGATCTGAACAGTGATGAGGAGGCTTCCCTCCAATTGACATAGTCCTGGCAGGGTTTGCCACCACTCCAATGCTTGAAATGGTAGTGCCGGTGTGCGGATGTTGGCCTTGCTTTATCTTCCCTTCATCTTCACTCTTGATCTCGTTCTCCTGCCCGGGGTCTTGGAGATCTTCCTCCATAGTCTCCTCTCCCTTATCCTTGGCAGACACCATTGTGCTTCTAAACTTTCAAGAATAGTTCCTGGCAGAAACAGATCAAAACGAAAACATGATGAGAACACGATATACGAACCTCGGGGGATTATATATTACGAAGTTTTACAACAAAAGGAAGGTACTGGGAGAAAACGAGTCGGAGACGGAGTCCAGGGTGGCCTCACCACCTGGTGGCGCGGCCAGGGGTGGGCCCGTGCCACAGGGTGGTGTGAGCCACCCTGGCTCCGTTTCCGTCCCTCTTTCGCTTCTTAGCTTTCCTTGTTGGATAAAAACTGTAAAAATATAATTGGATAGTATTTTCGCGGAACTTTTCTTACCAGATCTGTTACCTATTCGAAAACGGACTCTGTAGGTCTCTGAATTTGGCATTTAGTAGATTCTTCCGGAGTCACCACTTTAATAACATCAATATATTCATCTTCATACACTTATTGTGAGTCATGAAACCTTTCACTTTCTTATTACACCATTTTCTCCACTAACCTGGAAATTTCTTTCACACAAAACTTCACACAGTTCTCATTAGCAACATTAGTATAAATGAAGTGATCAAACCTTTTGAGTCCAATTTCAACTGAAGTCCATCAAAACATAAGCTACTATAGCAACTCCTTCCAAAAACCCAAAAATAATTCAAAAAGGAAATCGAATAAAGAAGCAAATGCAAGAGTAGCAAAGTTTGTCAAAACAGACCAGCAGGTAAAGATCAATTTTTTCGAAAATCTTCTGTTGCTCAAATCAAAAAGTGCAAAACCAACGAAAGTTAAATAACAACCTGGGGCAGAAGCACAAAAAATTACATCTCAATCCGACAGACAGAGATCTCTCACGAATTTTTATAGTGAAGCTCAAAAATCTGTTTCGAACAGCAACTTCCCCAAATCTTACTTCTCTCTCATTAGAGGTTGATATTGACACAAAAACCAAACAAAAAGGATAAGGAGAGGTTATTACCGAAGTAATAACTTCCAAGACTCAAAGAAACAAAAACAAACTGAAAACACAAATAAATTGGGTTGTATCCCAAAAGGCTCTTTCTTTATAGCCATTAAGATGGGCATGATAATTTTGATGATGCTCACACAAGAATATGAATTGAAGTGAAAGAGAGCATTAAGAAGCAAAAATACACACGTTTAATTCTAACCCACTTCCTATGCAAGGGAATTTTGTAAACAAACAAGTTATTGAAACCAGAGGCTACAAGCATAGGAAGGCAAAAGAAATGCAACATAAAAACTTTCAGCATAAAATGAGGAAACTTGATATTATTGAGGTGCATAAGAACACTTTTCCCTCTCTCATAGTAACTTTCAGTATCATGCATGAACTTAATAATATAACTATCACAAGGACCATCGTAACAATGATCACTTATTCTAACAGAAAACACAGGGACACTAGCTCTCATAACACTACTTTGTGAAACAATATTAGGGATATCCTTACAGAGGATAGTGTGTCCATCTTCCACATATTTAGTGACAAAGTCTTTCACATTTTCTATTATAGGTTCATCATCCATTTGTTTATCAGGTTCAACAGCTTTATTTGTACTTTCACTAACCATACTAGCCATCATAGAATGTTCCTTTATCTTAACTGGGAAATGCATTTTCTCAATGTAAGGTTTAGGTAAAACATGATTAGCAGTATAAACTTCAGTATTTATTGCATGAACACTCTTAGCAATATCTTTATAAGGTTCATGATACTTATTCCACTTCTTTTTAGGCACTTCAATGTAGGAAGCAAAAGCCTTAAAGTAAGTTGCAATAGCTTGAGAGTCTAGACCATAAGCATTTTTAATATTTTGAAAGTCATCAGTTCCCATAAAAGATTCAATGAATTCATAATCATAATTTATACCTGACTTTCTTCCTTTGTCATTCTCCCATGCTTCAGCATTGTCTTGAATACGGTCTAGAAGATCCCATTTAGCTTCTTCTTCCATGCGAGTGAATGATCCAGCACAAGAGGCATCCAATAAATCCTTATCATGAAGAGAAAGCCTTGCATAAAAGTTATTGATAATAATATTGTTGGGGAGCTCATGAATGGGACATTTGAGCATTAGTAACTTCAATCTCCCCCAAGCTTGAGTTGTACTCTCTCCATCAAGAGGCCAAAAGTTGTATATTTGATTCCGATCTTTATGAATCTCACTAGGAGGATAAAACTTTGAATAAAAGAGAGGTACTATTTCCTCCCATTCAAGAGCTTGACCATTCTTCAGCAGCTTATACCATTCCTCAGCTCTTCCTTTCAGTGATAATGAGAATAACTTCTTCTTAACATGATCTGTAGTAATACCTGCACACTTGAACAACCCACATAATTCGTGTATAAAGAACAAATGATCACCGGGATGGACAGTTTCATCCCCAACATAATAGTTATCCATAACACGATCAATAATTCTCGTGGGTATTTTAAAAGTATCATTCTTAGCAAGTGGTGGTTCATCTACTACCTTAGCAGTGGTAGTAGCATTACAAAATAAGAAACTCAGCGAATTATCCATAATGAAAATAAAGCAACTAACATAAGTAAATAATACTCATAGTAGAAGTTTCATTTACTAGTTCCACTCTCCAATAGCGCTTCACTCTCCGGCAACGGTGCCAGAAAATAGTCTTGATGACCCACAAGTATAGGGGGTGTATCGCAGTATTTTCTATAAGTAAGAGTGTCGAACCCAACGAGGAGCAGAAGGTGCTGGCTAGTGGTATGTATCAGGAATTCTCTTCAAATACTTAGCAAACGGATTTTTAGGGGTTTTTGATAATGCAAGTAAATAAAGTACGAGTAAATAAAAGACAATAAGAATATATGCAGCAAGTGACCTAATTCTTTATTCAGCAAAGGACAAGCCGGTTGAATTAGTTAAGATGACCAAACGTTCTAGAGGACACACAAGAAGACTGTCAAGTGCTTTCGCTTCATATAGTTGATTAATCTTCTTTAGTTCGCTAAGTGTTGTGTGGGTGAACCTGTGCTAATGTACCGACCTTCCTAGGACTAATACATACTTGTGATTATACCCCTTGCAAACATCCGTAAGTACAAGAAAGTACTTAAGGTAGAAACCTAACCACAACTTTAAACTCTAAGACCCTGACGTCCCTTGTGCAATGACGGGGGTTTAGGTTTCTGTCACTCCGGCAACCCCTACGATTAGTAGACAAATACACAATGCATTCCCCTAGGACCATATAGGTGAAGTGTTATGTAGTCGACGTTCAAATGACACCACTAGAAGAAGTACACCACAACTTAAATATCAAACTATTGAATCTTTCTCAACACAATTCCACTACTAACAACATGACTTCTCCCATGTCCTCAAGAACAAAACGAACTACTCACAAGACATCATATGGATCATGATCAGAGATGGAATAATGATGTATAACAATCTGAACATGAACAATAATTCAACGGTTCACTCAATAGCATCAACTACAAAGAGTAATCAACACCGGGAAAGTTTCCCCTAAAAACTATGCAAGATTCAACCCAATTGTTACAGCAATATGGAGATGGTGATGATGGTGATGATAATGATGATCCCGATAAAGTCCAGCTTGATGGTGGTGTTGATGGCGGTGATCTCCCCTCTCCGGGAAGGAATTCCCCTGGCAGAAATCTGTCTACCTGAGAGATCTTTCTCTCTCGGTGTTTTTCGCCCCACAGAGGCGGCGGAATCTTTTTTTGGTCGCTCCCCTAGTCTTAGGGTTTCGTGGAGATAATATATGCCAGAGGGGAGAGCTGGAGGTGGGCCAGGGCGGCCACACCACCTGGTGGCGCTACTAGGTGGCTCAGCGTCGGTGGTGTGGGCCCCCTATGGCCCATCTCCACTCCTCTTTCTGGCAGTCTTCGTCTTCTGGAAAAATAGGATTTTCCGTATATTTTCCTGGATTTTCTGATCTTTGCGAATTTTGCCTCCAAACAACACCTTTTCCATCAGAATCCTGACTGCAGCGGTCCATGCTTCCAAAGTCATCAACCATGCAAAAACAGACAAAATAATATAAGTATCATCTATTAATATGAAATATATCAATGAATAAAAGTGAATTATGATATAGAATAGTGATGAAAAATGGACGTATCAATCATCCACCAAATAGTAGATAGTTGCAGGACGTAGGGATCCTCACATCAAGGACCTGAACCTGGGTAAAAAAACTTGTGTCCCTCTCTTTGTGTGTGAGTTCATATAGCTTGTCGATCGAGCTCGCCAAATGTTGCGCCCCTGGTCGAACTAACAAAAGGGATCCCCATCCCCGGTGTCGAAAATCAAGACACGACAATCTGGGCGGATGCCTCCCAAAGAGGACCGCCTTCTCCCTGGTGCATAGGTAATCCCTAGTCCCCATCCTAGGTTTAGGGTGATGTTCGTTACTTCGTCCTTCAGGGCCTATCTCTCCTAGCCCACGAGTTTCGTCATGGGTTGTTTTTCCTGTATGGTGTTCAGCTGCATCAGCTAACGCCCAATTCGATGCTTCACACTGCATGTTTTATCACACTGTGCGAGTGCTAGTTGGGAGTCACGCCACACTTCAGGCTCTAGAAGAATATCTACTCCCTGAAGAGGCAGTCGAGTTCTTAGGGCCCTTACGTTGTTGGTGGGTGTGGAATTTCGATCTGAGGGAATATGCAGTACTTCGCGTTTAAGATTGTTGATTCAGCACAAGGATGGAGGTCCAAGTGGTTCTATATCCGGGACCAGAAGGTGGGTGACCAGAAGTATGGGTTGGCCCCATTTGACTTGGGCGTGAAAGTAAAGAGGAAACACTCTTGGAGGAACGAGGTGCACCGGGTGAAGAAGCCGAAGTCAAAGGTTTGTATGCTCGAGTGAGGGACTTGTGGATCATTCCTGGCTGAGAGATGGATGGGCTCGACATCATCCAAACCTTTCCGCAACGTCGAATTAAACCACTCCAAGCCTGGGCTCACCCTATGTGGATGTACACTGGCCAATCGGGATCGACGCGTTCTCAGGAGGAAAATTTGTCCTCTACTGAACTTGAGAAAAGAATAAAGTCTCTAAGCAGCTTTAAGACTGATGGTAAGCTCCCGAAGGAATCACCAGTGGGTCCTACGATTCGAGCACAAAGGTTTCCAAGCTAAGGATTTGGCATGTTTTACTTGCACTTGTCTTCTCATCATCGTAGCATTGGGATGCGTTATTCTTGACTTTGTTTTTGGTTGCAGAATCTGAAGGTCAAATCTTCACTTCCACCCCTGCCCGAGCAATTTGAGGTAGCTAGAGGTGTTGAACCAGATGAGTTGGATTCTTCGGTCCCAACCGCTCACTAAGATGATGAAGCCAGTGATTAAGGCACCCACAAGAGGAGACAGAGTGAGGACTCAGATGGCTCAACCCCTAAAGAGCTTAAAGGACCCAATACATCTCCGGTTGCCTCAGATCCAATTCCGGTGATACCAATGCGGGCCACATATCTAGCGCATGCAACTAAGAAGCTCAAAGCACAAGTACTTGACCTCGATGAGATCAGCTCGTGAGTTTTCTTTCTTGTTTCCTTATTGGTGAATATGATGTCATGCTTTCCTGTAATAATTGCATAATTTTTTTGGCAGTGAGTCGTCCCTTGATGAAGCCACCAAAGAGAAAATGGAGGAGGGAGTCCTAGACTCCAAGGCTGCAGATTCCGAGGCTATTGTACAAATCCCCAAGGAAGCCAGTCCTCGTGGTGGTGATAGTTTGTCTAGTTCCTCCAAGCTTCGGAAGCATATGAGGGTTGTCACTCAGAGTTGTGTGTTGGGACCCGCCAACATCTGCGGAGGAGCATGTAAGTATTTCTGAATATTTCTTATTGTCTCGGCTTTGTCGCACCATCCATGGAGCCCCCGAGTCCTTGTTTCTAACTTTGAGTGTTCCACGGCCGTACTTGCGCACCATGATGGAGATGGGCCATAGCCCATAAGTACGCCATGAAGGTGATATGTCCTAGAGGCAGATAATAAATGATTTTTATTCATATCTCAATTAGTTCATAATAGTTTCATATTGTGATATAATTGTATCAAGCGGAAACACTGATATAGGTATGGTATGTAAACAAACCAAGTCTCTAGTAGCCTATATTTATACTAGTACCTTGGGCAACTCATCATCGAGGTTCCCTGATCAGGGACTAACCTTAAAGTCAACTGACAGCAATGTCACGTCATTATGAATGATGTGATGGACATTAACCACTATAAGTATTGCAACACGATCAAGTCATTTAGTTTATCGTTACAATAGTTAGAAGCATAGTCTCCTTCTCCTTTGACCGTGAGATCATATTAATCCATGTCTCCCGAGGAAGCTTTGATCTCATCAAACATCATGTCTGTAACTGGGTGACAATAAAGATGTGTATTGGGTTTCTAGAGGAACAGGTTGAGTCTTATGCATCAAGACCGAGATTTGTTCACCCACGTGACGGAAAGATACACACGACCGACTTAGTGAGATTACATCCATAATGTTGCAACATGTGACTAGGTCACTGTTTTTTTCTTCGAATATAAATAAGATATGTTGATTATAAAATATGACAAAATAATAAATAAATAAATGTTTAAAATGAGTTTGCATTGCGATAAAAAGAAGGTAAACAATTCGACCCATATATCATTTTGATCTACTAATGCCCTAAATTTCCAAGATTCTACGTGGGTTAAATATGGACCCAATATACAAATATTTGCCATAATTCACCATTGGGATGCCCTTAATATTTCAAGTATGCGATTGCGGGATAAAATGTTGCGTCGTTCCGGCAACCCTATAAAATACGCACAATTATGTTGCATAAAAGGTAGTCATGCATCGACTACAAAATAAAATCATCCTCAAACAATTAGCTATTAATAGCTGGTTAAAACAAGGTCCGCAACTCCATGTGCATGAAACGTCTCGCATGCCAGATAAGAAAAGAAAACACGTACAAAGACTAATCACATGCATGGGTAGATTAGACGGCATCGTTACATAGTTAAGTGCCAAATAATTAAACACATGTTATTTATGCAGCCCATGTCCATAAGCGGACACATATCGCAGCTAAAGGACTGTGAACACGAGCCTATCATGATTAGCTATCTATCTATCTATACCTAATAATAATAAAAGATGAATTGTTTTTTTCCGGTCCAACACTTTTTAGACTTTTTTACCCTTCCAAACCCCGTATAACTTACTCGTGCCACCGTATAAGGAGTCGTTTTAGTCCGTCTCAGCGTTGCTCTGTCACGTACACGAGCTTGAAGCCCTCCCGTGGCACTCGAGTTAGGCCCATACATACAAGACAGGCCGATCCCGCGGCCGCAGTCCGAGATCCGAATTTTAATTAAGAATCTGGCATATACTACTCAGGTTTAGTCCCACCTCGGATCTTTGGATCGAAATCTACCAGTTTATAATGTTGGCAAGCTCCATTGAATACCAGTGAGCTAATAAGTTGAAAGAATTAAATCCCCAGTGCGGTGGCTTGGGGAAGAGCAAGAGGGGCACGTTCTCGGAGAGGGTTGCAGCGGCAGGCGAGGCGGGCATGTTGAGGCCGTAGCTCCGCCTGCGAGGAGAGCACTTCTTGGATTTCTAAGAATCCGATGTTGGGGGGAATCGCGGAGGAGGATGGACGGACGACCGGCGCGCGGCCGTGGAATTTGGAGGCGGTCGGGGTCGGGCGGGCTCACAGGAACAAGGTCGGACGGTGCGAGGGACGACGGATGGCGTCGGGAACCACGCTGGGCAGCACTCTAGAGAGAGATGGAGGAACTCCATCCAGGAAGATGGCGGGCGGCGCTCAGAGGACAGACGTGTACGGTGTGTGGTGTGTGCGCTGCTCTTGAACATAATCGAGACCTCAGGCATCCTTATCCTTTCCTGTTGGGCCCAAAAGTTTATACGTTAGTAGCACCAAAAATCCTTTTTCGTCTCCCCTGGACTTCAATGACACATAGGATGGTTTTCACATTTCAACACAATAGAGTAATCCCAAATGCATGTACAGTACGTTCGTGCTTTTTCTCATTTTCCCTTTAAAACAGTATGTACATGGCAAGGACCCCATGCGGGCGTCCTTAAACTGAACTCTAATGGTGCAGCTGGGCTACTCTCGCTTACCCTCTAATATTAAATGTTTCGGGATGAAATAGTCCCACCTCGTTTGATTAAAGCGAGTATCACCGGTTTATAAACCATTAAAATTACTCTGGAGCATCACCAAACTACCTCGAAATCAACAATATGGATAGCGAGAAATCTAATGGTTAGGTCAGAATAAAAATCCGCATGTGTGCTGATGATGCACACAGAAGGATTAGAACCACATCATTCGAAGGCTGGCCAAAGGATTAACGAGACGGTTGTTGGGCTGATGAATGACCAAAGCAAAACGGTGTGGATACTAGGCAAATGATTAACGAGACTATGTTGGCCGTTGGTGGGTGAGCACGGATGTGAGCTGGGCTCAAAACTAAATTAAATTGATTAGACGGAAAACTACAAGGTTAGTACATGCTTGAATCGTGTATATATGTTGTGTTCTGAAATAAAAATTATAACAATTAGGTTGCTCCAATTTACTAATCATTTCCAATATTATATCCGTCTTTTGTTACTTTCTCTACTACTCTATCCCTGATAAAGGTGAAGGCCTTTGAGGAACGGGGGTGAACTAGAGGTTATGACACATGGCTTTGGTGTCTGAGTGTACCGGATGGTCTGTCTAAAGACGACGTCAAGGATGATGGCACAAAATAGATAGCATTAAGGATGATTCGTTCGAGCACTTTAGTTTTTTTAATCCCGGTGCAACGCACGGATACGTTTCCTATAATAATAATAATCTATATCTATACCTAATCTATACTTTATATATATATATATATATATATCTAATAATAAAGGACGGATTGTTTCTTCCGGTCCAACTCCTTTTAGACGACTTTACCCTGTCAGTTAGGGATAATTACCCACCGTGTCACCCATAAGTCCAACTCTTTTTTTTAGACAACTTTACCCCTGTCAGTTAGGGATAATTACCCACCGTGTCACCAATAAGACAAATAATGATTTTTTCCCAGATCGATCACTCGCCAGCTTCGTACCTTGCATCGCGATCGTCACTCCGTTCCGTGCTACGATTCCATTCTGCACGGCTTCCCTCCCACGGTGAGCATGATAGCTAATAGTCAGGTCACCACAGGGACGGAGCTGCCTTAGAGGGGCTGGGGTCAGCTGACCCCAGTGAGAAACACCAAAACCTTCATTAATTAGCACTATCTAATGATTACTTAGAGAAGATAACCTCAGTCAAATAAAGAGGATATAAGCATGAACCCAATGGCATTTTTTCCTAGCTTCGTCCCTGGGTCACCATATATCCGGCCACGTCCGTTAACGGGAGGTCAGCAAAGGAGAAAAGCAGATAGAATCATGTGTTCTTTGCAAGGATAGCGTCCTGGGCGACGGGAACGAGGTCCTGCGCCTCAGCTGCTGGAGTGCGTGCATGCTTCTGGCTGGGGCTGCTTGAGTGCGTGTGCTGGAGCAGATGTGTTTGGGTAAAATATTGACCAAACATATAACGATTGTTCGTGTGTTTGCAAATTTATGTTTTTTAATAAATCAATATCATGTTTAATTTTCTTTTAAATTAACAGCTTTTAATTTATGTCAATTTTGTAATATGCAAATTTTAGCAAACCTATACTCCCTCCGTATTGAAATAAGTGACTGGAATTTGCCTAGATTCGTATGTATTTAGACGTTCCGTCTGAAATAAATGACTTGACTTTGTCTAAATTCGCATATATCTAGACGTATTTTAGTGTGTAGATACATGAGAATCTACCCAAATCCAAGTCACTTATTTCAAGACGGAGGGTGTACTTGGTTTTATCGCACTGGTCTCCAACTCTCCATCCGAGACACCGCCAGCCGGTCATCACTAACTTACTCGATCCACCTCGATTGGAACTTTGTTGTCGTCAGACTCGATCAGCGCCATCGCCATCCAGTCGTAGCCGGCCCCTTCGGTGGTCTTTGTTGTCGCCTTCATCGACGAGTCATTTAACCCGACACTCGCAAACTTTCGTTGTTACGGTCTCGATCAATATCCTGGATGCAACTAGGAAAAACAAACCATATTTAGTGACAACACAACGAAGTCAGACGGTTGGAGCAGAAGCTACGCGACCACGAGCACAAGAAGGGCTACTTCCACGGGAGATGGAGGCGGCTGTTGGCGGCATGAAGAGAAGCTATGTGGAGCACGAGCTTAGTGTCATGGTGGCAGCGTTCACGTACATTATCATCTCTTCTTATCCGGTGGCCGCAGTGCCTGTACCCAGGAAATAAGGTGTTTGTATAGACACCGGAGTAAATTTTCGGTCGCCCTATCGTTTTCGTGAAATTTTTGTTTTTCCCGTTGCAACGCACGGGTATGTTTCCTAGTAATAATAAAGGACGGATTGTTTCTTCCGGTCCAATACTTTTTTAGACTACTTTACTCCTATAAATTTATAAATATTACCCACTGTGCCACGGTAAGTCAGATAGAAAATTGACAGAATAACAACATGTGGCTGCCGGGCTCGGTTCGTTCGTCTTTTCCATCCTCAAAGAGGCCTCGCAAGTTGGCACAACAACATGCGCTTCCGTTATGGGCCTCGATTAAGTCCGTGAACTTCTAATTAAATACTAGGTGTTGCTTATGGTAAACAAAAGAGAACAGTATAAATATTTTGTACCAAAGAATTGTCCCACCTTGCTCCCATGGTATGAATTCCACCAGTTTATATACCCCCAAAAGTCGATAGGATCAGCCGCCTATAGAATAAACAAGAAGCATCAACGGATCCTCTTGGAGGTAGAAGGGGCAGCACCAGAGGCGGGAGCGGGGCGAGCTTGCCAGCGGGGGAGTGAGCGTTTCAAAGTAGAGGGAGCCAGCCAGGACAGGCTTTGAATGCGAGGAGGGCAGAGAGGGGTGTATTGGCCTCAGACAATGCAAGAGGGTCATACGGGGTGTGTGCTCCTTAGACTTGCAGAATTGGAGGTGAGCAATGTGCTGTAGGTACAGAAATTCCATCATGGAGGTTCGTAGGGAGTCCAGGCGATGTGTAATCGTATGGTAAGATTGCTACTTCCAAGCCTAACTCACAAGATCAGTAGGCAAAAAAAAATTAAAGCAGATTAGAAAATTACGTGATGAATTCTTATTTCCCTTTTGATGTGATTGATGTACAGTGCAAGGAAAAACCTAAAATATTTCAAATGATATACAAACCAAAAATCCGATAAGATGTTTCGATTGCTAGAAATTATATGGTAGTTTTTTCTAGATTTGCGAGCACATATTGAATTATTTTTCAACCGTTGCAACGCACTTTTTTGGATAGATTTACCCTCCCATATACCCCGATTTCACCACAGATGACACTGATAATAATTAAAAAATGCTTCGGTAAATAAAACAAATTCCCTTGCGGGAGGCCTGACGTGGTCAAAAACGCTTCAGATCGATGGCTGGCTCGTAGTGCCGACTGTTAGGCTTTTCTCTTATGGGCTGGGCCGCGAGCAAGGCTCTTGCAGTACAGAATAGTACCGCCTCACTCTCATACATTGGGTTCCACCGCTTTATATACACCAGCCAATTGATAGGAATCAACCGCCTCTAAAATCAGAAACCAACAAGCAGCAACACCGTGATTGCCAGCGAGGTAGAAGGGGGTGGGGAGAGAAGGCGGATAAGCAACTGACTGGTGCCTGAAGAAACGATCTCGGAGCGAGGTGTGGCGGCGGCGCCGCACGACCACAGGGATCGATGGGAGGAGGTCACGGTAGCCGGCCCCGACCGACCGAAGCAAGTGGCCCCTTCTCTCCTCCTCTCTCGCACAGGTACGGCCGCCTATATTTCCAGGTCCTCAAGGGTCCGCCTGGTGATGGTGCTGGCGGCCTTCTCCTTGCCTTGACTGAATTTTTCTCTCTGGGTGGTTTTTTCAAGATGGTCCATGTTGGTTAATGCAATACTTTTATATCTGAACAGACATGCAAGTGGTATGCATCTTTAGCTTTGATACGACCTGCTATTTGTTCGAACATGACTGTTTCTCTAAAGTCTGAAAATATTGTACAAATACAATACAATATTGTACTTGTGTACTCTTTTCATCTTAAAATTGATGTCACAGATTCGTAAAAATTTGACCGTATTTAGACAATACTTAGTCTAGATACATCTAAATCTAAATTTTAACAAATTTGCGATATCTATTTTGAGACGGAGGGAACACATTAATCTACAAGGAAAAATGAACAAGCGTAATTGAGACAAATAATCTTATAATTTACTCCCTCGGTCTCAAAATAGATGGCTTGAGTTTGTTAAAATTTGGACTTATCTAGACTAATTAGGTGTCTACATAACTCCAATTTTAAACAAACTTAACTAATAAAAATAAAATTTGAATGTGAATTGGATATAGGCATATTTTTTCTCCCCCACCGCAACGCGTGGACATTTTGCTAGTACTATTAAATAGATTCACGTCATTCGTCGTTTTAGAATTTTCCGTCTGTCGTTCTTTTTACGAGTTTGCCCCTGACTTTTGGACCAAATTACCCACGTTGCCACCGCTAAGTGAAAACTGAACCGTTCCTGTCGGCCGTGCGCGGAACGAGGCAAGGACTACACGCTCGGGGCTGCCTCAAGCCCTCAACTGGCCCTTGGTTCGAGGTGAGGAAGGACGGCCGAGCGGGGCGACCGGGGAGGTCGCGAGAAAGGGAGGCGGAGCGGCGACCGGAGGCATACGTGTTCGAAACAGAGCACCGGAGGCCCATACTAGGTGGAGCTCGTACCAATGCAACAACCTGGCCGGCGGCGATGGCGGCAACCAACACGCGGCGCAGCAGCCCGACAGCCACGGTGAACCCATCCGGCCGCCTCCCTCCCCTCCGGCGAACCCTTGTCGAATGCCACCGGCCCCTGTGTCCTCGTAGCGATGGGCCGGACGAGGACGACCGGATCCGTTGGCTCCCTTGGTGCTGCCCCATCTTGCAAGGCACGCGATAGGATCGGTTGACGAACCATAGGATGCGGAGGTGGGTGGCATTCAGGGAGGGTGGGCGGGCAGGTTGGAGGGAGACATGGTTGAGGGAGAGAGGATGGAGACAACATCAACGACAATATGAGATGAGTATTCAACTATTCATCTTGTAATTCTGTCGTTGATTGGATTTTAGTGGACGTACCTGTTAGAAATAATGGGCTAAATAAATAAGCCCATATAGATTTCAGATTTTTCCTAAATCTCAAAGCCCATGTGTGTGGAAGCCCATGTGTGATTTGACCCAATTTGGTGGCAGCTCACATATGAGTGGAGTGGGAGCTAAAGTTTAGTCCCACATGGAAAGTTGGAGGAGAGTTACACCACCTTATAAGGTGAAGTGGTTCACCACTTAGTAACGTGAGTGAGAAGAGAACTACACGCGCGCTCCTCCGACGATGACGCTCAAGACGCCCACCGCCCGCCACGCCAAGGCCCTGGTTGCGGAATCTCACGAGCTGACGGACATGAGAGCAGGTCTCCGGAACCACTCGCCTTTGCGATCCTATATGGGAGAGGGCGAATAAGGTTTTTGGAAGCACCCTACGCGACTGCTCAAGTTCTGCATCATGGCTCGTCTTCCATCCAAGTCAGGCGGTGTTGCCTATCGTCGTCTTCGTCGCCATCTGCTTCGACCAATCTTCCCCAAGGCTACTGCTGCGATTACTGCAATCGAACGGTACGTGTGACGTGCTGCTGTCTGGTTATTAATCATGTTTAGCTGCTGCATGTTTTCGTTCATCTTGTTGTTTAGTACATCTAGTATGTTCGATTTACATGTGCGAGTAGCTGGTATTATCATGTTTAATATTCTGGAATTAATTACGAAAATTGTGCCTAATTATCCAACAATCCAAAAACCTTATTATAGGCAATTTTTCGAGATAAACATGGAACACTTGGCCGATGCGATGAAGCCGGAAAAGTTTACCGGTGTTCACTTTAAGAGGTGGCAGTATAAGACCACTATGTGGCTACAAAATCTGAAAGTATTCGAGGCTAGTGAGGGTTTACCTGAAGGAACTATATCTGAAAAAGATCAGAACAAGTTTAAGGAAACCAATCTTGCCTTTGTAGGATGCGTTCTGAGTGTTCTTGACAACAAGCTGTTTGATGTGTACATGCACTTCAAAGATGGCAAAGAGCTCAGGGAGGCACTGAACGCTAAGTTCGGTGTAACAGATGCTGGCAGTGAGCTATACATCATGGAGAACTTTCATGATTACAGGATGGTTAACAATCGTTCTGTAGTCGAACAAGCTCATGAGATACAGTGCTTTGCCAAGGAGCTTGAAATCCTTAAGTGTAACTTACCTGACAAGTTTGTGGCTGGGTGCATCATTGCAAAGTTGCCTTCTTCATGGAGGAATTTTGCCACAACTCTCAAGCATAAGAGACAAGAGATATCGGTTGAAAACCTGATAGCGTCTCTTGATGTTGAGGAGAAGGCTTGGGCTAAGGACACTGCTGAGAAAGGAGGCGAGGGTCAGTCTAACGCCAACATGATGCAAAAGAGGACCTTCGGCAAGAATAAAGGGAACTATAAGCCCTCCTTCAACAGGCCTGGAAAGACTACAACCTTTAAGAAGAAGAAAAAACCGAACAAGGCCGAGCTAGGTTGCTTTACCTGTGGAGAGCTCGGGCACTTTTCCAAGGACTGCCCAGAACGTGCAGATCGTAAAGGAAAAAAGGGGAAGACTGTCAACGTCGTGACTGCTAGCAATGCTGATGGGTATGGTAATCTATTTACTGTTCTTTCAGTTTTTCAATCACCATGTTGGTGGATTGATACGGGTGCTAATATTCATGTGTGTGCTGACATCTCTATGTTCACTTCTTATCAGGTCGCTCGGGATTCATCCGTCCTAATGGGGAATGGGTCACATGCTTCTGTTCATGGTGTTGGCACGGTGGATCTGAAGTTCACTTCGGGAAAGATCGTGCAGCATGTCCCTTCCATGAACAAGAATCTCGTTAGCGGCTCCCTTCTATGCAGAGATGGGTTTAAGGTTGTTTTTGAGTCTAATAAATTCATTGTGTCGAGACATGGACAATTTATTGGTAAAGGATATGAGTGCGGAGGGTTGTTCCGCTTTTTACTTTCAGATTTTTATAATAAGTCCGTAAACCATATTTGTGGCGGTGTTAATGATGATACCAATGTTTGGCATTCTCGTTTATGTCACATTAATTTTGGTTTGATGTCCAAGTTGTCCAATATGAGTTTAATTCCGAATTTCACTATTGCCAAAGGTTCCAAGTGCCATAGTTGTGTGCAATCAAAGCAACCTCGAAAGCCTCACAAGGCAGCCGAGGAGAGAAACTTGGCACCTCTGGAGCTCATACATTCTGATCTTTGTGAGATGAATGGTGTGTTGACAAAAGGTGAAAAGAGATATTTCATGACTTTGATTGATGATGCGACTAGATACTGCTATGTTTATTTGTTGCGCACAAAAGATGAAGCTTTAGACTACTTTAAAATTTATAAAGCCGAAGTTGAAAATCAACTAGAGAGAAAGATCAAACGTCTTAGGTCGGATCGTGGTGGTGAATATTTTCCCAAAATCTTCGATGAATTCTGTAAGGAACATGGCATTATTCATGAAAGGACGCCTCCCTACTCGCCTCAATCAAACGGGGTTGCCGAGAGGAAAAACCGCACGCTGACTGACTTGGTGAATTCCATGTTAGCCACCGCTGGTTTATCTAAGGCATGGTGGGGGGAGGCCTTGTTGACAGTGTGTCATGTCCTAAATAGAGTTCCTAACAAGAATAAAGATAAAACCCCTTATGAGGAGTGGGCTGGGAGAAAACCATCACTTTCTTACTTGCGCACTTGGGGGTGTTTGGCTAAGGTCAACATACCGATTCCTAAGAAACGCAAACTTGGACCAAAGACAGTGGATTGCATCTTTCTAGGATATGCTCCGCGGAGTGTAGGCTATAGATTTTTAGTAGTTAAATCTGAGGTTCCTGATATGCATGTTGATACTATAATGGAATCTCGTGATGCAACATTCTTTGAGAATATGTTTCCTATGAAAGACATGCATAGCACTGCTAGAATTTCTTCTGAAATACTTCCTGAAACTAGTGCATCTAGTGAGAATTTTGAGCAACCACGTGAGGAAGAAGTCCTAGAGAAGGATGACAATGAAGCTCCTACACGGAGTAAGAGACAGAGGGTTGCAAAATCCTTTGGAGATGATTTCATTGTGTACCTTGTGGATGATACTCCCACTTCCATTGCAGAGGCATATGCATCTCCTGATGCAGATGATTGGAAAGAAGCTGTTCATAATGAGATGGACTCGATTCTTTCTAATGGAACTTGGGAACTATCAGAACGACCCCATGGATGTAAGCCTGTGGGTTGCAAGTGGGTGTTCAAGAAGAAGCTAAGGCCTGATGGTACTATTGAAAAGTACAAGGCTCGGCTTGTAGCAAAAGGCTACACCTAGAGAGAAGGTGAAGATTACTTTGACACCTATTCACCTGTTGCTAGACTGACCATCATTCGAATACTACTATCCCTGGCTGCCTCTTATGGTCTTATCGTTCATCAAATGGACGTTAAGACAGCTTTCCTCAATGAAGAGTTGGAAGAGGAGATCTATATGGATCAGCCTGATGGGTTTGTGGTAAAAGGTGAAGAGAGAAAGGTGTGCAAGTTGTTAAAATCTTTATATGGCCTGAAGCAAGCACCTAAGCAATGGCATGAGAAGTTTGACAGAACATTAACTTCTGTTGGCTTTGTCGTTAATGAGGCTGACAAGTGCGTCTACTATCGCCATGGTGGGGGCGAAGGTGTTATATTATGTTTGTACGTGGATGATATCCTTATCTTTGGTACAAACATGAATGTGATAAATGAAGTTAAGTCTTTTCTGTCAAAGAGCTTTGATATGAAAGATCTGGGAGAAGCTGATGTTATTCTGAATATCAAGCTGATTAAGCACGAGAGTGGGATTACTTTGACGCAATCACACTATGTTGAGAAGATCTTGAGCCGTTTCGGTTTCGTTGATGGCAAGTCTTCCCCAACACCTTATGATCCCAGTGTGACATTACGGAAAAACAAGAAAGAGCCGAAAGAACAATTGAGATACTCTCAAATCGTTGGCTCACTCATGTACTTAGCTAGCGTGACAAGACCCGACATCTCTTTTGCTGTGAGCAAGTTGAGTAGGTTCATGTCTAACCCGGGTACTGAACATTGGTGTGCACTTGAAAGGGTCATGCGCTATCTATGTGGTATAATGAGTTATGGGATACACTATTCGGGGCATCCAGCGGTCCTCGAAGGATATAGTGATGCGAACTGGATCTCGGATGTAGATGAACTCTACGCCACTAGTGGGTATGTATTTACCTTTGGAGGTGGCGCGGTATCATGGAGATCTTGTAAACAAACCATATTGACAAGGTCGACTATGGAAGCAGAACTTGCTTTTAGAACACCACCGTGAGAGTCAGAATGGCTGCGTGAACTCTTGATGGACTTGCCGGTGGTTGAGAAACCTATACCGGCCATCCTCTTGAATTGTGATAATCAAACTGTTATTATCAAAGTGAACAATTCTAAGGATAACGCGAAGTCATCAAGACACGTCAAGAGACGTTTGAAATCTGTCAGAAAATTGAGAAACTCCGAAGTAATTACTGTTACGTATATTCAAACTGACAAAAACCTGGCAGATCCCTTTACAAAGGGACTATCACGAAACGTGATAAAAAGTGCATCGAGAGAGATGGGTTTGAGACCCATGGATGTTACACAGTAGTGGTAACTCAACCTTTTTGATCGGAGATCCCGTGAATTAGGACCTAGGAAAAACAAGCTAGTGGTGTGACGGAGGAGAGTATTAGACAATCCTCTCTATGTGAAGATGTACAACTCTCAAAGCTGTAAGGCAGGTTGGCAACATGCATCAATGTGTTTCTGTTGGCTATGATTAGCAAAGATGCTGTCCTACAGAGCATTCTTGAAAGAACACACCTATACGAGTTTCGATTGTTAAACGTCGCAATCTATGAGATTTGGGTGATCTCTAGTAAACTCATGAAGAGACCAAGTAGTATGACGCATATGCTAAACCCGCGGGGTAGGTTACTGGTAGCCAGGTACTAGTTATGATTTTGTGTGAAATCTAAAACACCAAACTTGCAATTCAAGGTTCGTCCATTGTTCAAGTTGCTGATAGACGTAGCTCAAGGTTCTAGGCAGAAGTTCAACTTAACAGTCTCTGCTGAAACACTGGTATATAAACAAGTAGCGAGAATTGGCAAATCTTCAAATGGGCATTTGAGATCTGGTGGGGGATTGTTAAAAATAATGGGCTAAATAAATAAGCCCATATAGATTTCAGATTTTTTCTAAATCTCAAAGCCCATGTGTATGGAAGCCCATGTGTGATTTGGCCCAATTTGGTGGCAGCTCACATATGAGTGGAGTGGGAGCTAAAGTTTAGTCCCACATGGAAAGTTGGAGGAGAGTTACACCACCTTATAAGGTGGAGTGGTTCACCACTTAGTAAAGTGAGTGAGAAGAGGAGAACTACACGCGCGCTCCTCCTCCGACGCCGCCGCTCGCACGCCCGCCCGCCCGCTCGTCTCGACCCGACCCGACGCGCGCGCGCGTTGCGGGTTTTTTGCTGCTTGGGAAAACTTGTGCGGTTTTGACAGACGTGTCAACAGTTAGCCGACCCGAACGTGCGCAACGTGGGCTTGGTCCACGACGTGGGATTCCTGAGCCGCTCTATATAAACTCCAGTGCGGCTTCCACCACGGACACACCGAAAACCAATCTAGGGTTGGCCAACCTCTCTGCTTGCGCCGCCACCGTAGTCTACTCCATCTCGCTTGTCGGCGTGCACCGGCGGACGGGAGAGCAGGTCTCCGGAACCACTCGCCTTTGCGATCCTGTACAGGAGAGGGCGAATAAGGTTTTTGGGAAGCGTCCTGCGCGACTGCTCAAGTTCTGCATCACGGCTCGTCTTCCATCCAAGTCGGACGGTGTTGCCTATCGTCGTCTTCGCCGCCGTCTGCTTCGACCAATCTTCCCCAAGGCTACTGCTGCGATTACTGCAATCGAACGGTACGTGTGACGTGCTGCTGTCTGGTTATTAATCATGTTCTGTGAGTACATGTTTAGCTGCTGCCTGTTTCCGTTCATCCTGTTGTTTAGTACATCTAGTATGTTCGAGTTACATGTGCGAGTAGTTGGTATTATCCTGTTTAATATTCTGAAATTAATTACGGAAATTGTGCCTAATTATCCAACAGTATCGGGATATTCTACTACCTGGGGACAACGCGGCACTGCTGCAACAAGTAAGCTTGGCAAATTACTACTTAGCTGATTCCAAAGGCTAATCAGAAGATGGTTCAGGGATTTGATAGATTCATCTCACCATCCGACAGCTTCACAATCTCAGGTCCTGTTGGAAGACTATCTAAGGTGATGCAAGAGTGTATAATTGGTGTATGCATCAACAAAGCAATGTATGATTGCAGATTGAAAAGCACTAATCTGAAACTTTCTTGAACTGTCAGTTCAAAAACTAATGGGAAACTACAGCTACGGTTGGCCCGTGGCAATGAGGTGGAGTTCATGTCAAGGATCAAGACTAACGGTGCCGGCAGAGGATAGAGCAGCCGGTGCGTCCAGGAAACATGGAGTTTCTGATAGACATGTCCATTGAGATGTGCATACTGCCGTTTGCGGCTGTTAGGCCGCGGCCTGGTATAAGGAACTACAGGTCGGTAGGTTTGTGAGCACATATTGAATCATTTTTACAACAAACTGCAACATGCGGAAACTTCTCTATGTGGAATTCTATGTGGAATACTGGTAGTGCAAAAAAATTAAAACAAAACCAGTCATTTGCCGTGCGTATCAAATCGGTTAATCAAGGATTGGATCAGTGTCATCGGAAGAGATAAAAAATTACTCGTAGGAGGATGTGACGTGCCATCGAAGAAACTGAAGAGCGACCCATGGCTGCCTCATGATCACAAAATCTGATTCCGACCCAATATTTATTTTTACTTTCGGTCAAACTATTTACTATCAATTGTGGATCCGTTGCAACGCACGGGTATTATGCTAGTCTAGGATAATTAAAACTATCAAAGCCCATGCTGCAATTAACTAGGCCAATGGAAACTAGAACCAGCCCCACGTGTGCTCCGATCCCTTTGATCAGCCAATGCACTAGCTAAAATATCTGTAGGCATAAGTTCACGCCGAGGAAACTTGACGGCCAAATCTGCAGCCAGAAACTACGCCCATATAAAGGATAACAAACATCGTGTAGACGGCTGGCTGATCTTTCTGATGGCTCGTCGCGCTCTCAATCCAGGCCATCGCTAGCTTAAAACCCCCCACAGTTCACCGAGAGAGGATAGCCACAATCAATTGATCCTTCACCGATTCATTTCATCGCTTCTTCAAAACATATAGGCGGCTGCCGCTAGCGCTAATCACCGCTGCCGCTTAGCTGCTGCACGCCGGCTGTCTGTACGTTGCCGGCCGCTCGCCCGCATACACGCCAAGTGCTGCTGCTAGTACTAGTCGTTGTTGCTGCTTCGCCGTGCGCTACCGGCCGATCGCCATACACGCCGGCAGGCCGGGCGCTCACTGTATACGAGATGCCGCTAGCTACTGCTTCTACATACAGAAGAAGAAGACTTGGAGGACGTTTGCGAGAAGGTGAGAAACATGGTTCTCCCCTCACTTCTTGGTTGGTCACATTAACACAGCCATAGAGTCTCTCCTCTTATTCCCTAGTTTGGTCACATCGACACAAACTAGAGGAATTTTATCTTCCTTTTTGCTACATAATTATCTTGCTCTTGGCCTGATTACATTGATACTCCCTCGGTTCGGAAATATAAGACATTCTAGCTTTGTGAAACGAACATATCTAGACACCTTTTAGGTATAGGTTCACTCCGAATCTCTACGAACCTATACACTAAAAAACGTCTAAATATATTTAATTCACAAAGCTAAAACATCTTATATTTTCGAACGGAGGGAGTACATGCTAAGTAGTATTTTTTTTCTATGATCACAAAACCAATTGGCTCTTGTTTGGTCATATTGACACAAAACAAGTTGCTCTAGAATCATATATAACTAAAATTTGCCTCTTGGCTTGGTTACATCTAATGTGCTTTAAAATCACATATTACTAAAATTTGGCTATTGGCTTGGTCACATTGACACAAGCCAAGTTGCTCCATATTCACATGTTAATAAAATTTGGTTCTTGGTTTGGTCACATCGACACAATCCAAGTCGCCTTAAATGACTAAAAATCTATATGTTACTAGTCTCGCTAAACCACATACGGTCATTTGGGGATTAGTATTAGATAAACAAATAAATAAACTCCATGTAATTCATGATGCATATAGATGTGTGGAAATCATACACCACACTACCAAACTGCATGCATGTGGGCAAATATGTTAGTAGTATGCGTCCTTAAATAGCTAAATACTAGCCTACATATGTGCATGTGCATGTGGACAAATAAGATAATGCTGCCTTAGTGGCTCTGGAACATAGCTAGCTTTGTCTTATTGCAGCAAACAAATTAAACCATGTAGCTCCTTCATATCGATGTGTACATGACTAGAAATAGATTGGTCCATATTGCATATAGAGAACGTGGGGTAAAATGAACAAATATATACTCTTAGTTTGGTCACATCGTCACGAGCCAAGTTACTCTAAATTCATACATCACTAAACTCATGTCGTTGGTTTGGTCACATAGACACAAACCAAGGTGCTCTAAAATCACGCTCTTGGTTTGGTCACATTGACACAAGCCAAGTTGCTCTAAATTCATATATCACTAAACTCATGCCGTTGGCTTGGTCATATAGACACAAACCAAGGTGCTCTAAAATCATGCTCTTAGTTTGGACACATTGACACAAGCCAAGTTGCTCTAAACTCACATGTCACTAAACTCATGCCGTTGGTTTGGTCACATTGACACAAACCAAGGTGCTCTAAATTTACATATGTCACTAAAATATATGCTCTTGGTTTGGTCACATCGACACAAGCCAAGTTGCTCTAAACTCATATGCCACTGAACACATGCCGTTGGTTTGGTCACATTAACATAAACCAAGGCGCTCTAGATTTACATACACCAAAATCATGCTCTTGGTTTGGTCACATCGACACAAGACAAGTTGCTTTAAATTCATATGACACTAAGATCATGCCGCTGGTTTGGTCACATTGATATAAATCAAGGTGTTCCAAAATCATATATCACTAAATTTTGGCTCTTGCCTTGATTACGTTGACACAAGCCAAAGAGCTCCAAAATCTCACACCTAGCCAAAATCATCTTGGTTGGGTACTACTCATCATGCTAGTAACTAAGTAAGTCGAGTGAAATTAAAATATGTTGCATCCTAAAAGTATAGCATGATCCATGTTGTCCAAGGACTAGCCATAATGATATCTTCTCTGTATGCCTTAACATGTACAAAGGGCTAAAATTAGACAAATCTGCGCGTAGGTTAATTCGAGATATGATCAATTAACTTACATTTCTCATAGTAAAAAGAAACTAGGAGTTAAAATATACATACTCCCGTGACATCCAAAATCATATAAATATTTGACTAGTTCTACATGGCATATTTAGGAACTAGTATTGATAAAGTGCATGTAGACAATTAACTTACATGTCAAAAGATAATCTCATATAGATTAAAATTACCATGCATCCCCTCCATATAGGTGCATGCATCCATAAGACTAAATTATAACTAGGATCATAGCCTAGGCCACTTGCACTAACATAACATAGTGCACTTGAAGATATTAAAACTAAACAATGCACTCCTCCCATATATGTGCATGTACCCATGATAACTAGGGTCATATCCTATGTTATTTTGCACTAACCATATATAGTGCATCATCAAATTCCATACAACAGTCCCATATGTTACCTTGGCAAAATGCTATATACATTGCCTTCGCTAAGTAAACCAGATATTCTCTCCATCCCAGGCATGCATATAGAAATCACATGCATGTTAAAATCAACTCATAAATAGAGACGTGCCCTATATTGCACACATGCTCATGCATATATAAACCACATGCATGATAAAATTGACTTATAAATAGAGTTATGCACTATATTGCACACATGCTCTTGGCTAGTTAGTTAACCATTTAAATAGATCATCATATGATCAAAACTATAAACACACTCACAACTAAATACCCAATGGTTAATGAGATATCTGAAAATAGCCAAGGCATGCATGTGCCATATACATGAACACTAAGTACTATTAGCATTAGTACAAGTGGATAATATGACTATTAAAATATCATATGCTGCAAATAAATCAAACCATATCATGCTACACATATGTTATCATCGATGAAATTGAAGGCTTCCTCGACCATGCTGGAGCAGACGATAACAAGGAGGACTTTTATTTATTTTTGTAGTATTCACATGTTGTAATGCTATGTAATAGATATGTTGGAATTCTTAATCAGAGGTTTTCTCTAGGAAGATGTAATTAACAGTTCTTTATATAAATGTAAGAGTTCTCGAAATAAAGTACCTGCAATGTTTGATCCTTTTTATGCATTTATGCTTTCAAATTATACTATCTGTCTCTATGACGTGGACGTGTATCTAGTCGCCCCATTTTCCCGTCATCAGTCACAGAGATGGAATATCACGGGAATGAGCAAAAAAATACTTGTAACTAACAATATTGAAGAAGGTATATGATACCGATGATCAGATCTTGGACAAGTCATTATCGAAGTAACAAAGGGAATTGGACTCGATGTTTCACGGTTCAAACAACATAAAACATCGTGGAATGCGCATGGGTCGTTATGGGCATTTGGGTCCCGCTATTGATCATTGATCTGAGAGAGGTATCGATCATGTCTATGATGTTCCCGAACCATTAGGGTAACACACTTAAGGATACGATGATGCTTGTAGATCATTATGGAGTTATCAGAATCATAGGATGAAATAGAAGGGAAAACCGAAAGTTTTCCATGAGAGAACCAGAATCATTCTGAGAGGATCCGAAGTCGTTCGGAGTGAACCTAAAGGTGTTTCGGGTCATAGAGGATTTTAATAATATGTATTCATATTAATTAATGGAACTAATATTAGATATGTATTTAAAATCGAATTTGAAAGGATAACTTCCCTAATGGGCCAAATCCTTGGAGGGAAAAGGGCCCATGAGGGAAACTGCCCTAGGTAAGGGCCAAAGGGTCCAAGGCCGCCGCCCATGGGTCCCACCCAGCCAGTCTAGTGCTGCACACGGGGGTGGGGCTCACCTCGGCTAGATGGCACATGGCGCCCCACCTCCTTGGCGCCTCCTCCACCTCCACCTTAAGTCCCACCCTGGGGCTTGTATGGGTGGGGGTGCCCTCCCATCCCCTATATAATGAAGGGCATATGGGTGGGAAAGATCATCCAATTTCTCCAATGATCTATCTCCCTCATGTGTGGTTCCCATAGTTTTGAACTCACACGGGGATATATCTATCTCTCTCTTGTCACTGTTGTGCTGGCGTGGTTCCTAAAGGAGTTGTACAAGAAAGAGACGGCATCACTACGACACACCATTGTGCTGTAGGGATTTTAGCTAGAAGATCTATTTCCGCACTCTCGACAGGGATTAGAGAACTGGAGGATGTCACCGTACACCGTATGTGTGCGAAACCATGGGGGTGTTGCCATTAGTGGCACCCAGACTATTGTGCAAGGACTGGACTGCTATAAGGACCGGACTGCTGTAAGGACCAGACTGTGGTGTAAGGACCAGGAGGTGACGTGTGAGGAGCTTCATGACCTTGAAGTCAGCTACGAGTACGACTACATCAACCACATTCCTCGTGGAATGTTAACTGTGTTCGGTCCACAAGGGTATGTTACTGATACGCATCGCCGTTACTGCATTACTCCTAGATAGATCTTGGGTATTAGGTGTGTTCGGTCATAGGATTTTTTCAATTTTCCGCTATGAAACCCTTTAGTGGTAACAAAGTTGATCTATGCATAGGAATGATGTACGACCAATACACACGTGGATTCTGTGGGAATTGATCCTATAGTTATTACCCTCTTACGTGTACTTATTTATATCATGGCATTATTTGATGAAGCAGCCCAAACCGACTTTATGCATAATCTTACGCGACTGTGGGTGTCTATCGCTCATTCAATAACTAATATAGCATTTACAATGGAGGGCCCCGAATGGGGTGTAGTAGAGAAAACTGTTGGATCCATGTTGTGGTTAGAAAGTTCGTAGATAAGAAACGGTTCTATCACGAAAGCCCTAACAGCCACATAAAACTTGCAAAAGATAAAGTAGAGGCGTCTAACTTTATCTTGCAGGATGGCATGTGATTTGATATGGTCTTGGTCATTACGAAGGTAAAGTAGTTTACTTTTCTGTTACTAAGTAGTATAGTAATAGTCATCATTTTGATGGACGACCAACTGTTGGCGTTGTGGACATGGTGTCAAACTGGTGGCAGGATGGGGATCATGCCAGAGCACTAGATGGAGATCATGGCGTGTGAAGAAGGACCGTATCATATCACTAAATATACATGTGATGTCGATACCTTATATATTTTTTTGTACTAGTATTATATACTCATAGGTAGCATTATATATAAGATGATCCCTATTAATACCAATATAGTGTTCTCCCATTTGTGTGCACCACCAAGAAAGTCCATCGTTGTGGAGCAGGCCATGACGATTGGGGTGCAAACACACCGACATTCGCATACGGTGGGTTCAAGCCATGTATGCACTGAGAATACACTAACGGTTAGATTGGCAAGCCTAGCATGTACAAACATGGCCTCGGAACACAAGTGATCGAAAGATCTAGAACGGGTCACATGGCAGCTATATCAAAGATCATGACAACCAGGAATGATATAGTGTAAAAGGATCATGTGATCACTAAAATCGTCCAAGGGATGACTGTTTTAGTGGGAGCTCAATATTGATTGAACTCGTATTATGAACTTAGTATAGATGTCTTTGTAGATCATGGCCTATCCCAGTGAGTCTTTCTGACCATGGGATTTTCTTGCTTGATGTGAAACTTAAAAGGGTCAAACTTCATAGATTAATACCAACGCCTAAGGGATGACCTTGACATAGATAATCTTCTCTTCTTGATACAAGAACCATTATGAGATATTCCGATGACTCAGTGGATGAGCAAGAGATTGATGATTATCATGCTCATCGTGACATCTCCATTGTTGTCCAATGCTCCATTTGATGGAAGCTAAGCTGCGACTGCGGTTCTTAAACACCGACTCATATGAGATGGTCAATGATGATTATCATGCTAATCGTGACATCTCCATTGCAAGTCGGGCTCATGAAGTATGAGCCATTGGATGAGTTTCTTCCAAACAAGGTGGAAGAAAACGCCTGCACTTAGTGATCATGCATGAGCTTCATGAATGCCTCACACACGATGTGTACTGCTGACAACTTTGTAGTAGATGGGTGACGCACTAACTTCATACCAGCTACACAGATGTCATCAGGGCTAAATCATGAGAGATGAATCGTTCATCTTTCATGAGTTCATGTCAGAGTTGAGAACTCTCAAAGTAGGCTTGATCGCGATGGATGTCATGGATGAAAAGGGTATATGTCAGATATACAAGTTATAAATGTTATTCTTGCAAATACTCATTGCAGTTTACCAATTATTTGATACTTGTCCTATTTTATGAAGACAAGACATTCTGCTTGAAAATTGCTGGAAGAAATAAGGCGACGTGCCTTGATGATGACAACCAATATAGTTGATGGCCGACATGACTCCTTCCCTCAACGTATATCATTTGGATAAGTGGATATGAATAAAGATTTGTAATCGTTATATGTGTGTCTTGCTTTGGGCGAGACGATTATTCATATGAGTAAGTTACAAACCAGTTGTAATATTCTTATGAATAATATCTTTATGTTCATATTACGATTATGAATGAGCTATTATCATCGTCATCTAAATAACAATAGTTTGAGAATTTAAAAATAAATAGAATGCTAAAAGACAACCAAGTTTAATAATGAATGACACTATCGTTTAAGTCACATTATTATTTTTATTCTGATGAAAAGTTTAGTCTTTAGATATTCGATCTTTTGACTTATGCAAAACCATGCCTCATTTGGCAAAATGACTAAAACTCCGCATTCTTGTAAAATAGTTCTATGCGAAGAATTGTTGAATATCATACATGATGATGTATTGTATTTTAACAAAATAGTTAAAATCATTATTTTATAAACTTCATTATGGATTTAAGTGAATATATGTATTTACTTAATGAAACACACGTTTGAAACTACTTGAGATGTTCAAATGATTTCAGAATGAAGAAGGGTATTGAATTAACAGGAATACAAAGTCTCTACGATATGATCGACATGACTAAGTATTCAAGTTAAGTTTTGGCATAAAAGACTTGTGAAAGATGTTCCACAAATTACGATGATTGGACACTTAAAAGTGTATTGATATGTCTAAACATCATAATAATTTTGTATTGGATACATATGGACAAAAATTATCTCTTACCGGGTTACCGTTATTGTTTAAAGTTAGAGATCAAATAACAAAGACTCATTTGAAACATAAAGAACATCTAAAAGATTCGTGGAAACGACACCATCCTTGCGTTAAAATAGTACTTAGCGTAGTTTTGTATAAGAGTTATGGCATGTTTGAGTTTTTTGGAGATTTAGGTAATTCGAAGTCGTGGAGAATAAACAAATCTTTGTAGTGTATTCTTAGGAAACTATGAATACATCTTCCAAAGTAAAACGAAAGAAGGCAAACATTGTATTGCCTAGTATGGTACTTCCTCGAGAAAACATTTTCTCATAGAAGGTGTTAGTGGAAGAAAGTAAAGGCATTAACAAGGTATTTGACCTTGCATACGAAATGTCGAGGAGCGCAACATAATATGTTTCGGGGACTAAACTCTACATGAGGATAAACTAATGATAATGATCATGATGTTTTAGCGAATACTTTTACAAAGGAAAGTAGGATTCAAGAATATATTCTGCAAGTTTACGAAATTATATTGTTGACTCACTTGTCATGTTATTAGAACAAGACATGCCTACGAACTACGAAGAAGCGTGATGGACCTAAGTATGAGATATGTCTAAAAGTCATAAAATCCTATGTTAAGTTACATTTAATATTACAAAGTAATATGTTACTTGATATTATTAAATAAAGATGTTTACTTGATCCTTTCCAAATGACTGCAAAGTCACGAGGAAGAAATGGAACTTAAAGAATGACTTAAAATCTTGATTTGTCACAAAGTATGTTTGGACAAATTCAATGATATTGACTACGATATGTACCGATGCTTAAGTCTATTGGATTTACACCAGCAATTACTCCAATTTTGGTAATTGGTAGAAGTTTTCCAAAACTGCATGTTCTTCTATGACAAGATTGAAGAAAGGGTTGTAATTAATACAACAAAGCAGGCTTTATCAAACCATATGGATGCTAGTGTCTCATAGCTGGAATCCTCAATTTGATGGATGATAAAAGAATTTTGGAATTGCTAAATTATTGATAAGACCTGCATTTGTATGACTTGAGTGGGAGCTAAATAGCATGCCTAAATCTTAATATGTAAGCGACACATTTTGAGTGGGAGCTAAGTGAAATCCTCAGATCTCATATATGGATGCCATATATGAGTGGGAGCGTGCCAACATTCTTATATATGTGGATGACATATGATGAATGATGCAATTGGTATTAATGATATTTAATTTAGTAAATATTCCATGGATGAAATTGAACAAAGTATTAAACATTAAAATCTATCGAGATAGATTGATAAGTTTAATAAACATTATTATCGAATGCTTCCTGGATTTGATTCTGAAAAATGTTCAGAATATCCTAGATAAGATTCTGAAGAAGTTCAGAATGGTACATGGTAAGAAAAAAGTTCTTACTTGTATATCTAGATGGAGCATTGAGTTAATCTTAGTATTTCAACTATGGTTAAAAGAAAGAAAAGAGATGTGTTACATCTCCTATGCCTCAGTCATAGGTTATTCAATATAACCATATTGTATACTCGATGTAATGTGATCCAAAGTTTTTGGCTAGAAAAATAAGTTCTTACTTGTAAGAACATGTCTTGAGGTGATTCTTGAATTAATCACTGATCTAGAGTTAAGTTTATCCCTAAATTGTAAGGAGAAAGGTTAGGCATCTAAGTTGCAATTAATGCACTATCAATTACGATCTGCATAGGTATAGAAGTATATATATGTGGATACTTTTGAAGTGGCTAGTATAGTAGTTTTGGCTAAAAAAGTTCGACTTCTGCTGCGTGTGTTTCCTGACTTTACATGACAATAGTGAAAGTTCAATTGACTGATCGACCGTCATTGTAAACACTAGGAAACAAATTCTCACTCTGTCGCCAAACGAATACTTTGACACATTATGTGATACTGGTGCAAATGTCAAATTAGGAGACATTAATGATTTGCAGAAGACATATGGATTTAGTAAAACAGATCAAGGACATGATGTTTTCCATGAGCATGCATGATTAATAAACACATGTGATATGGTTTATGATTAGTAGTGAATGCAAGCTAGATTATTTGTACTCAAGTTCAAGTGGAAGACTGAAGGAGATATGCCATAGAGGCAAATAATAAATGGATTTTATTATCATATCTCAACTAGTTCATAATATTTTCATAATGTACTAAAATTGTATCAAGCGGAAAGATTAATACATGTGTGGTATGTAAACAACCCAAGTTCCTAGTAGCCTCTATTTATACTAGTTTATTGGGCAGCTAATGATCGAGGTTTACAGATCATGGACTGACTTTAACGTCAACTAACAATGAGGTCACTTCATTATGAATGATGTGATGGACATTATCCACTATAAGTATTGCAACACGATCAAGTCACATAGTTCATCATTATAATAGTTAGAAGTGTACTCCTTCTCCTTTGACCGTGAGATCATATTAATCATTGTCTCCTAAGGAAGCTTTGATCTCATCAAACATCATGTTCGTAACTGGGTGACAACAAAGGTGCATATTTGGTTTCCAGAGGAACAGGTTGAGGCCTATGCATCATGATCAGGATTTGTTCACCCGCGTGACGGGAAGATACACACGGCCGACTCGGTGAGATTACATCCATAATTGTGACTAGGTCACAGGGATGGAATATCATGGCTATGAGTAAAATAGTACCTATCAGTAACGAGATTGAACAAGGTATATGATACTGATGATCGGATCTTGGACAAGTCAGTATCGAAGTAACAAAGGGAATTGGACTCGACGTTTTATGATTCAAATGACATAAAACATCATGGAATGCGTAGGGGTCATTATGGGCATCCCGGTCCCGCTAGTGATCATTGATCCGAGAGAGGTATCGATCATGTTTGTGATGTTTCCAAACCGTTGGGGTAACACACTTAAGGGTACGATGACGCTTGGAGATCATTATGGAATTATCGGAATCATAGGATGCAGGAGAAGAGAAAACCAGAAGTGTTTCATGGGAGAACCGGAACTGTTCCAAGAGGATCCGAAGTCGTTCGGAGTGAACCGAAAGGTGTTTCAGGTCAAAGAGGATTTTAATAATATGTATTCATATTAATTAAAGGAATTGATATTAAATATATATTTAAAATTCAATTTGAAAGGGTAACTTCCCTAATGGGCCAAAACCCTCAAGGGAAAATGGCCCATGAGGGAAACCGCCCTAGTGAAGGGCCAAAGGTGCCAAGGCCGCCACCCATGGGACCCTCCTGGCCAGCGTAGTGCTGCGCACGGGGATGGGGCCCACCTTAGTTGGGTGGCCCATGGTGCCCCACAAGCCCATGGAACCCCACCTCCCTGGTGCTTCCTCCACCTCCATCTTTAGTCCCACCTCGGGACATGGATGGGTGGAGGTTCTCTCACATCCCCTATACAAAGAGGGGCATAGTGTAGGAAAGAGCATCCAATTTCTCCAATGATCTCTCTCCCTCACGTGTGGTTCCCAAAGTTTGGAATTGCACACGGGGATAGAGATCTCTCTCTCCCTTGTCGTTGTTGTGTTGGCGCGGTTCCTGAATGAGTTGTACATGCAAGAGACGACATCACTACGGCACGTCGTTGTGTTGCAGAGATTCTAGCCAGAAGATCTATTTTCACACTCTCGGTAGGGATCAGAGAACCAGTGGTTGTCATCGTAAACTGTATGTGTGCAAAACCACGGGGGTGCTACCATTAGTGGCACCCAAACTGTCGTGCAAGGACCGGACTGTCGTGCAAGGACCGGGAGGGCGGCTACGAGTACGACTACATCAACCATGTTCCTCACTGAATCTTAACCGTGTTCGGTCTACAAGAGTATGTTACCGGTACACATCGCCTTTACTGCATTAGTCCTAGATAGATCTTGGACATTAAGTGTGTTCTACCATAGGAATTTTTTGTTTTTCGCTGCGAACCCCTTCACATCCAACTGGAGGTGGATCATAACCAACTGTAGCGTAAGCTTCCTCTGCATTTCTTCTAAGTGTAATGGCATGATCTTATCTCTGATGTTGTTGTTCTTCTGTAGTTGAAAAGAATGAGGCCCTGCACCATGTTGAAGAGCTGGAAAAGAAATTTGGTGGCGCCAAAAACAAGGAAAATATCACCAAGGATGCACTCGATTAGTTCAAGGCTGATGCCAAGAGGCGCAAGGAGCAGCTCTTGGCTACGACTGTCAAGCGAGAGAAGGGGCTGAGCGAGCAGCTCATGTCGTTTGTCTAGGCTTTGTTGGGTGAGTTTGTAATGATAATTTATTGAATCGTCATGGTTTTGGTTGTTGAAAGTTGTGTTGCTTGTGTTTGTAGACGCTGCTAGAATGCCTCTGGATCATCATGCTCAGGTGCACGTGGATCTCTTGACTGATGTTGTTGCATCAGTCGAGGATCCCAACACCTATTTGAAGGACATGCTTGTGAAGAACAAGGATGTGCTAGGGTGCTTCCATAGGGAAATCTTCCCGAAGGATGCTTCCATCAAGGATATTGGAGGACTTGTGGATGCCTTCCATGCAGTTGAAGATCCAACAAAGGACTACAAGCAGGCCTAGAAAGCAGTTGGTGCCACCTTGGCTTTCGCAATGGCTGCAGCTCATGGCTCGAGGCTCGACCTCGACAAAGCTACATCCGCCATTCCCGTAACAGCTGACAGTTAGAAGGTAGAATTTCGCCCTTATGCCAAGAGAGCAGAGACGTATGGTCTTCGACTGATGTCTCTACTCGAAAAGTACAATGAGGAGTAGAAGCGTCTGGCAGCAGCTAGTGCTCTAGATGATTCAGCCAAGCCATCAGATACTGTTCCGTAGGGTAGTGCTATAGTGTAGCCACCTTGATACTTCCTTCTAGTATTATAATTGAACTTATGCCTATGTTGTTTTCCTTTTGTTGTCTTTATCCTAAGCATCGTTGAGTGTTGCTTCTTCCTATGCTCATTTGCTTGGTCTTCTTGTGTATGAGTCGAGAATGTTACCGTGTGCTTGGGTACTCTCTATGGATACTTAATTGTTGTTCCCCTTGTGTAGTACACTATTGGTGGCGCGCCAGGTGCTTCAGCTTCTGAAGTTTCAATGTGCATCCCACCTGTCAGATTTACCATCAATGTGTAATCAGTGCTTTTTACAAAAACTTCATTTTAATGTGGTAGTTTTTTGTGATTGAGATGTCAACCGGTACCATTCGAGAAATTTTACTATCAGGGTGGTAGTTTTATGCTAACAACTCGAGAGGGACAGAAAAAGGGACACCCCTACCTCTAGTGTGCCAATGTTACTAATTGGCCATCAATGTTGTTAACTATGAGGTTTGTGTTCTTTGTAACCCACTACGGAAACCCTATGGTTTTGTGCAAAAAGGTATCCATGTTGTGGTTATGTGCAAAAAAAGTTGTCAACATTTTTTTGGAATATATACGCCTGTGGGCATATATTACTTGTATTTATAACTGTAGAAATACAAAGAACAAACACATACAAGTAACAGAAAACAAGGAGAGAGAAAACGGTTGAACAGCTGCAAACCGTCCTCGCCGCAACAACTAAGGACCCAAATCCTTCGCCGTCGCCGGAGAAGAAGAAGATCACCAGCAGCCGGTCCACACATTGGCACTGAAGAAACCCCTAGCCAAAAGGCGTCAATGAGCCACAATAACCACCAACCTTGTAAGACTAGATCTAGCCTGCTGCTATAAAAAATCAGCTGAAGGATCCCTCCGAGTATCTTCAACGCCGGATCCGGGGCCAGCGCCACCCCACCTATCAAGCGGCCGGATCCTCCACCATCCACCACAAACCAGCAGCAATCCACACCGCCACACTCTGAGGCCTCCAAGACCAGATCAGCGACGAGAACAACACCACACGAAGCCGGAGCACATGCCCGGCAAAGACACAATCCCACAAGCTTCTCGACGCCGTAAACGTTGTCGAGATGGGGTTGAAGTCGGGGTACCATTATTCGATGTAGCACATCCACCGCCATCTAAGATGCGCCACCACGACACCATAAAATGCTAATATTAGGGACCTTCATGAAACACCGAGCGTAGGTCATGGGTCCCCACCCCCTCCCGCCCGCGTGAGCGGAAGCGAAGAAGGCGAGGGGTGATACATTGCAAATGTATCTATAATTTTTGATGTTCCATGCTTGGTTTTATCCACTTTCTTGTGTTTTGTCCACACTTTGGAGTACTTTTCTTATGATTTCTTGGACTAACCTATTAACAAGAGCCACAGTGCGAGTTGCCTGTTTTCTGCTGTTTTTGGTTCCAGCAAAGTCAGAAAATGAATATTCTCGGAATTGGACGGGACAAAAGCTAGCATGTTATCTATCTAAGGAGAGCCACCTCTAGTGAACTATGGATCCCGGTCCTTTTCTTTACATACAATCTACAAACTGTTTACTGCTTTGTGTTTACTTTCTGCAAACTATTACTTCTTTCCATTCGATACGTTTAGTCCTTTGTTTTCAGCAAAACACGGTGAGATTGACAACCTCATCGCAAGTTGGGGACAAAGTTCTGTGGTTGTGTTGTGCAAGTCTCCACGTTGCTACTAGCACCGGTAGTGCGCCCTGCCAAGGCTCAGCTAGCAACACCTTTGGGGTGTTTCCTTGCTCCTACTGGTTCGATTAAACCTTGGTTTCATAACTAAGAGAAACTTGCTGCTGTCCTCATCATACCTTCCTCTTGGGGTTCCCAACGAGCTCTACATCAACACCGCACCAGCATTTTTCTGGCGCCGACACTAAGCCATCAAGCATTTTTCTGGCGCCGTTGCGGGGAGTCAAGGACATCTTCCCAAGGTGAGTCCCTCATAACCAATCTCTTTACTTTGTTATTTTTGTTTTGCTTAGTTTCCTTTTGCTTTGTTTGCTTGTTTCTTTATCAAAAACAAAAAAAATTTAGTTTTACCAGTTTGCTTTCTTTATTAAAAACACACAAAAAATTAGTTCCTTTCTTAAATTGCCACTATGTCTAGCCTTGCTCCAATCACTATGTCACCCGAGGAAATGATTTTCACTTTTAAACAAGGAATTGAGGAAATTTTTAAAGAAGTTTGGTCTAGAATCTCTAATCTACATGAAAAAACGGAGCCTAAAATGACTCAAAGCTTGTTCCTTAGCAGCTTTTACCTTGGGATTGCTCTTTGCTATAGATATGCTTTAGATGCTGTTGTGGGAGGAGATTTCCTCCAATGTAATGGGGATGATGCTATTAATGCTATAAAGAAATTGATCCTTACTTACAACTTGCCTAGCCAAACTTGAGACTGGCATTGCTAGATTGAACACTCTTGAGACTGGCATTGCTAGCTTAAAAGATTGCTATAATACGCTTAGGGAGCATCACAATTATGTCCCAATAAATTCGGAACCATCAAAGTGGCTCCCTACAGTAAAGATTGAGATAAACACTAAAACTTTTCAAGCTCACTGTGATATCATGTCTGAATTTTGTCTTATGCCCAAAGATATTTATGAATCTTTGAATCTTTGGGGGATTACTGAAGGAGGAAAAGAAATATCTCTTGCTAATAATGCTACCATATTACCTATTGGAATAGCTGAAGGAGTGTTTACAAAGATCCTTGGGAAAATGATTTCTACTGATTATCTTGTTATTGAATGTGCAGGAAAAGAACAAATTACACTTGGAAGGTCCCTATTAGAACTCCTTTGAGCAATAATAAATGTGGGAAAGGGGACCATGCACCTTTATTCTCCACCAAACAATCATATTTTCCCCAAGGTTAAGAATAAAAGTAAGAGAAGTAAGGGCAAGAAATTTCGTTTTAATGCTTCTTCATTTGAGAATACTTGATTCTTTTTCTTGCTTGTTATGCCTAACTTAAAGGCGTTAAAGAAAAATACTTATTGGGAGATAACCCAAAAGTTTTAGATGAGTCTTGGAAGTTATTAATTCAGTAATAACTGCTCCATATCCTTTTTATTTGCTTTTTGTGCCAAGAGTAACCTCTAATGACAGAGAAGTAATGATTGGAAAAGTTGCTGTCCTGAAACAGATTTCTGTGCTTCACCGTAAAAATTCGTGTAAAATATCTGAACGTATTTTTGAGGCGTGAATTTTTGTGCTTCTGCCACAGGTTGTTATATAACTTTCGTTAGTTCAACATTTTTTGATTTGAGCAACAGAAGGTCTTCGAAAAAATTCGTCTTTACCTGCTGGTCTGTTTTGACAGATTTCTGCCATTTTCTGCATTTGCTTCTTCTTGGTTCCTTTTTGAGTTCTTTTGGGGAATTGAGCTTTTTGACGGAAGTGCTACAGCAGCTAGTGTTCTAATGGAAGTTTATTTGGTGTTATAACTGAACCTTAAGACTTATTTATCTTGAGTGCACTAATGTTGCTAATAAAGATTGTGTGAAGTTTTGTATGAAGGAAAATTTTCAGGCGTATGGAAGGAATGAGTAATGAGATGAAGGATGGAATAAAGCTCAATCTTGGGTATGCCACGCGTGTCACCCCAAGAAATATCCAAGGAGTACAAGCTTCAAAGCTTGGGGATGCCCAAGTCATCCCCTCTTCATCAATAAAAATCCCAGGTTTCTTCCAAACGCTTCATTTTTATTGTTTCATGCACAGTTGTGTTGTTCTTGGAGCGTCTTCTTTTTTGTTTTTGTTTTGGTTTTTCATTTTCCTTTGTTTTCTTAGTTTTCTGAATAAATTGGTTGGACCCCCTCTTTCATACATTGGTTTGCAAATAGTTTGGTTTGGTTTGGAAAAGAGTAGGAAAGTTCATGCTTATGTGGTAAAAAGAGCTCGTTTTTGACTGTGGCCTATGCTTTGTCATGCCATGCTTGATATTGTTTTCGCTTTATTCTTAGTATTATTTGCTGTAGCGTGTCTTGTTATAAACAATTGATATTGCTTAATGTGCCTTGGATGAATCATGCGTTGTTTTAGCATATTAAAGCATAGTATAGTGGTATTCTCCTTTGATGCTTTATTTGGGTTGACTTGGCGCATGCTCACACCATGTTATGACTATCTCAAGTCACTATAGCCTTTATGATCCTTTAGTTTTCAACTTTTAGTATCACTTTATGCTTTGATCAATGATGTTTTGTCGCTCTGCATGATTATGGCCATTATTGCTCTCTTAGTTTGTCGCTCCCAGTCTTTTGCTAGCCTCCACAACCAAGTATGAGTTCCACTCATGCATCCAACTCCCTAAACTAAGTTATTCCAAAGAGTCCACCATACCTACCTACTAGCTTATGCTATTCCAAGTATATTCATGCTTTTGTTTACCTTCCAAATTAAACTTGTTATGAGAAAACTAGTGATTAAAGCTCTCACGAACTTGATGGGACACTTTACTTTTCTTGCCCTTAATAAACTTGAACCATTATGTAGTCTATGTTGTATATGCTTGAACTTATTTGTTGGGAATTAGCAGAACCATGCTTTCATGGGGAACGCTTTCAACATTGCACTTGGTACTTGTACCTAGTTGATATCATGCTCTTTTGTATATGGATGTCGTCGGTGTGAAATGAAAGGGGAGCTTGTAAGTCCATGGAGTTATGTATATGTGTTAGGGAAATGCCTGGGCTACTGGTCTAATCCATGCTGACATGGTGGAAACCTGCAGCGTAACCATAATGAGCTGTCTATGAAGCATTCTTCTTATTAAAAAGAGTCCTACATTGAGAAAAAAAAGAGAAAAAGAAAAAAAAAGATATATTATGAAAAGAGGAAAGAGAGAAAAAAGCACCATATTCCCATGGTAAATAAGAAGATTGCTGAGATGCTCGTTGTCTGCTTGCCTTGTCATTTTGATATGGGGATTCTTCCTTATCATCGGGCAAGGGGTACCCCGTTGGCGGTTCTCTATGATACACATGTACTTACGATGACAAGAACTTACCGGTGACTAAACTTGAGTAGCATGAGGAGCGACCCTCGTATACAAGGGCCATGAGATTTCTGACTTATACTTCGTCAAGCATGTACACCATAGTTTGTTCACTTTAACCTTAATCACTTCGAGATGCTTATGATAGGGGCAATGAGAGCTGAAAGCTATAAGTACCATAATTTTTGGAAGCTCTTTATGAGACTTGAATCCCTACTTCCTTTTATAAAAAGGCCTTTCTTCCACCATTATATTGAGTCTCCACCTTCTACCTTTATGCACCTACTTTGAGAGCACAGTGGCCATTCTTAGTTCTATGCGCATTGTTCCAAGACTAGTTGATTGATGCATAGCTTTGATATTGCTTGTTTTAAACTATTTGTATCTAGTCACTCTTATGAACTTTGAAGGTGTCCTATGCATTTATATTGCTACTCTATTGAGGGACAAGCTGAATACTATTATGCTATGTTTTCTTTATGTGAAACAAACAAACGTCTTGCAAAGCATTATTATTCATGAATCTTTTGTTTGTGCCTTTTCATGTTGCATCATAGTTTCTTTGTATTATTGCTAGAACTTTGTCTTTCATGTTATGATTGAAGTACTATGATCCCAGCTTTGAATGTTTTGCAAATACTTTGATCAAGTCTTTGATGGTGCATGTCACCTCAAAAATTATTCTTTCTTTTTATCACTTACCTACTCGAGGACGAGCAGGAGTTAAGCTTGGGCATGTTGATACATTTCAAATGTATCTATAATTTTTGATGTTCCATGCTTGGTTTTATCCACTTTATTGTGTTTTGTCCACACTTTGGAGTACTTTTCTTATGATTTCTTGGACTAACCTATTAACAAGAGCCATAGTGCCAGCTGCCTATTTTCTGCTGTTTTTGGTTCTAGGAAAGTCAGAAAATGAATATTCTCGAAATTGGACGGGACAAAAGCCAAAGTGCCTATTTTTTCGGAAGTCATCAGATGCCAGAGTACGAGACGGAGAAGGGCCAGAGGGCAGCCACACCACCTGGCCGCGCGACCAGGCTTGGCCCACGCCAGGGGGTGGTGTGGCCAGCCCAGGCACCCCCTCGGCCTCTCCTTCCGCCTATAATATACCCTCGGGACGAAAACCCTAAGTACCTGATCAAAAGTCCATGAAAGAGCCTGTAGCCACTGTCATCTCCATCCCTAGATCGGGAGGGATCTGAAGCTCTTCCCGGCACCCCATCGGAGAGGGGAATTCACCCTGGAGGCCTTCTTCATCATCATGCAAGCCTCCGGTGTGATGCGTGAGTAGTTCATCCTTGGACTACGGATCCATGTAGTAGCTATATGGCTGGTTATCCTCCTTCGTGCTTTCATGTCTAGATCTTGTGAGCTCCATTCATGATCAAGATCATCTATTTGTAATTCTGCATGTTGTGTTTGCGGAGATCCGATGGATATTGAGATGCTATTTCAGATTGATTATTGATTCTATCATGTCTTTGTTATTTGTGATCTTGCATGCTTTCCGTTGTTAGTAGCTATCTTGGCCAAGTAGATGCTAGCAACTCCAAGAGTTTGTATTTATGCTCGATAGTGGGTTCATGCCTCCGTAACTGGGAAGTGATGAAATCTCTAAGGTACTAGATGTGCTATTGCTACTAGGGAGAAAACAACAATCCTTTGTTCATAGAACAATCGTATTGTTTACTTTACACGATTAAGTAAAGCAATAATCATTGCTTGCAACTTAATACCGGAGGGGTTCGGATGATAACCTGAAGGTGGATTATTAGTCATAGATGTAGTTGGATGGCGGTCTATATATAATGTTGTAATGCCCAATCAAGTCTCAAAGGAGTCAAGATGATTAGTATATGCATGTATTGCTTTCTCGATGTTTGTCAATTGCCCCGCTGTAATTTGTTCACCCAGCATGTTATCTATCTAAGGAGAGCCACCTCTAGTGAACTATGGATCCCGGTCCTTTTCTTTACATACAATCTACAAATTGTTTACTACTTTGTGTTTACTTTCTGCAAACTATTACTTCTTTCCATTCAATACGTTTAATCCTTTGTTTTTAGCAAAACACGGTGAGATTGACAACCTCATCGCAAGTTGGGGACAAAGTTCTGTGGTTGTGTTGTGCAGGTCTCCACGTTGCTACTAGCACCGGTAGTGCGCCCTGCCAAGGCTCAGCTAGCAACACCTTTGGGTTGTTTCCTTGCTCCTACTGGTTCGATTAAACCTTGGTTTTATAACTGAGGGAAACTTGCTGCTGTGCTCATCATACCTTCCTCTTGGGGTTCCCAACGAGCTCTACATCAACACCGCACCAGCATTTTTCTGGCGCCGACACTGAGCCATCAAGGGGCCGTCACGAGGAGGAGGTGGCGACTAGTTTTTTTTGGAGGAGGAGCAGCGGCTGATGCGTGTCACACAGTTTAACTTTTGGTGGAAACAAATTTTTTACTACGGCGATTACATGGCATGTAATTTAAAAAGACAAGTTCCCAACAATTGATGCTAAGCGCAATTTCCTGGACGGTACTAGATAGTAATGCCCAATCTGTTGGAAATATGCCCTAGAGACAAATACTGATAAGGACTATTATCATATTTCATAAAGTTTATGATTAAGTTTTATATCATGCTATAACTGTATTGAGTGGAAACATCAATACACATGTGATATATAAACAACCAGGGGTTCCCAGTGAAACTCTAGTCACTAGTTCATTGGTCAACAGATGATCAAGTTTCCTGATCATGTGGCATTTATGCCAGTTGGAAATGGAGTCAACTCATTCTGAGAATGAGATGATGAACAAATACCCAACCTAAACATCGTGACCCGATCATGTCACGAAGTTCAAGTTACGATGATTAGAAATGGATCCTCGTAGACTATTCCTTAGACCGTGAGGCTATATCAATCACTGTCTCCTGAGAGTGCTTAGATAGCATCAAGCGCCACTTGGTAATACAGTGGTTATAAAGGTGTGTTCAGGTACTCGGAGGAAACCGTAGAGGCAATATATGTCAAGAGCAGGATTTGTCCGTCCACGTGACAAAAAGATACTCAAGGGCCCACTCGAAGAAGTTATATCCAATAGCTACACATCGTGTGATTTGATCACAGGGATATCACTTGTCGGAACGAGTCAAGTAGCATTGTTCAGTAACGAGATTAAACACGACATGGTGATGTCATTGATTAGATATCGGGCAATGCAAGTATCGAGAGACAAAGGGAATAAGACACGACCATCTCAGTTCAAACAACGAAAGATCTACGTGGAACGCATAGGGGTCACATGGCCATCCGGATCCCTCTGTCGATCATTGGTCCGAGAGAGTCCCGACCATGTCTGGAGTGTTCCCGAACCATAGGGTATCACGCTTAAGGGTTTGATGATGCTTAGAGAGTGTTTATAGGATCGGTAGAATCACCAAAGAATAGTAGAGAGAAAACCGGAAGGGTTTCGGTAAGTCCGGAGGATGTCCGGAGTGGAGGTGGAAGGTGTTCCATAGCCATGGAGATTGAATAATATATGAATGAATGTTAAATATTGATTTAATCATTTATTCATAATTATTTAATAAAATAGAAAATCAATTTAAAGGTTAAAAGGCTTAATGGGCCAATTCCGGAGGGAAGAGGGCCCATTAGGGAAAGGCAAAGGGGAGAAGGGCCATAGGGGGTGGTCGGTGCCCTAGTGGGCCAGCCCCCCCCCCCCCACGCGGGGCCCATGGGGGTGGCTGGTGGCGCCACCCCTCCCCCTTTCCTCTCCTTTAGTCCCACCCCGGGACTTTGAGGGAGGTAGTACCTCCCCTCCCCCTATATATAGTGGGGGTATTTTGCTAGATAAATACACACAATATTCAATAAAGGTTTCCTATCTTTTGGGGAGACCTCCAATTGATATTCTCTCTCTCTCTCATGACCGTGGTCCCAAGTTCAGATTGTGTGAACGAGAGACATCTTCACCGCGGAGTGCCATCGCACTGCGGGATTCGGATCTAGGAGCTCTACTTCCTCAACTGCTGCTGGATCGGGGAAGCGGGAGTCATCGTCAGGCACCGGATGTGTGTAAATCCCCGCGAGGTGTCACACTTGAGGCACTCAAGTCATTGGAGCCACGGGAGCGCAAGGACTTCATCATGAGCTTGAGGTCGGCTTCAGCTCGTCTACATCAACCACGCTCTCCTGAGCGTTGACGACGCTTTTCGGTCTTCAAGGGTAAGTTTGCGAAAAGCCCCTCCCATTACTGTAGTACTAATATATAGGTCCTGGCAACATCAGGGGTTTAGGGGCATAGGGTAAAATTTATTGTTTTCATACGCGGAACCCCTATAGTGGTATCAGAGCTAGATCTATGCGTAGTAATGCTAGTACGGGTAGAACACACGAGATGTAGCATGTGGGCGTTGATCTTTTAGTTGTTACCCTCCCACGTGTACTTGTGTATACCATTGTAATGCTTGATGAAGCGGCCCCCAACTGACTTTACGCGTTCATTCGCGAGACTGGTCCACGCTTGACATACGGCTTGTACCATATAAAGTGGCTTAGGGGGGTGTCTGTCTCTCTCGCATTAGTTGGTATGCCATTTGCAATAGAGGGCCTCGAAAGGGGTGTAGTAGAGACAACTACTTGATCAGCGTTGTGCTGAAAGTTCGTAGGTAAGAACGGTTCTTGTGCGAAAGCCCATTCAGCCATGTAAAACATGCAAAGATAAAGTAGAGGCATCTAAATTTGTTTTGCAGGGGGCGTTGCTTTGTGATATGGTTGTGGCTTTGGCAAAGTGATTACCTTATGTTACGTAGTAGTAGATAGTCACAGAGGTGACGGACTACCACGCCGGAAAGACACCGGTACCCTGGTGTCTATGGCGCCGGAACTCTGGCGCCGAAATCCGGTGACGACGGATGGAGATCACGACGTGAAGGACCATATCACATCGCATTTACATTCAATGTTATTGTTTGTATATCTTATTGTGTGCTAGTATTAGATACTCGATGGTAGCCTAATAAGATGATCCCTATTAAACTTACCAATGATTGTGTTCCCCCTTAGTGTGCACCACCAAGAAAGTTCTTTGGTATGAGGCAGGCCGTGATGATCGGGTGTCAGACATATCTACATTCGCATATAGTGGGTGTAAGCCATGTTGCACAGTGAATACACTAAGGTTGAATTGGTGAGCCTAGCATGTAGAAGACATGGCCTTGGAACGCGGATGGTCGAAAGATCGAGCACGAGTCGCATGAATGATGTGACCGATGTTCAGCGTCTACCCTTGAACCCACATTGATGGTCGTGATGATCAGGGGAGATGTGGGGAAAAGGGGTCGTGCTATCACTAGGAACCCTTCATGGGATAGGTGTTTCTGAGTGGAGTTATTATTAACTCATTTAATTATAAACTTAGTCTAAATTCCTTTTGCAATTATAAATGTAGAAAAGGTTATGCCCGATGCCACCTTTCCTGTTGACGATTGATTGGTTAGAAGGAGAGAAGCTCAGGCTAGACGGATCAAACTTCTCCATATGGGTTGCGCGTCTCCATGTTCTCTTTAGCGAGAATGACGTGGTGGACTACATACTCGACGAGATGGATTTGGATCAGCCCATTAACCTAGAGACCCCAGAGAAGCGGGAAGACCGCTATCGTCATCGTGTGATGGCCACATTCATATCAGTAAAGATGCACCTCGGGATGGAAGATGGGCTATGGCCAATTGTGGGAAGTCTTAATCCCCGAACGGTTATGGCACATCTAAGATCACATTTCATGGAACAAGTGCGCATATGGGAGTATGAGCTGATGGGGGATTTCCTCTCCATAAAGATGGAGGAGGGCTCCTCACTGGATGATCACTTGTTGAGCATATATGATGCAAATATGAGTCTGGCATACTTCCTGGACAACTGGTTCGCAAGCTCTTTTGCAATAGGCATTGTGTTGCGATCGCTGCCACCAAGCTACAAAGCACAAGTCAGGATTTGCATTATGAGAGGCAACACGGAAACACAGGATTTCCACGAGTTCATATCACATTTCAGAGATGTGGTGGTTGAACCCATTGTCGCTAAGGTCATCAATGACAAAGGTATATATTTGATATACAATTTTATAAATGTTATAATCTTGCAAACACATTTGTAGTGTTAAGTATATTTGATACTTGTTCTATTTTACTGAAAATAGGTCATTCTGCATAGAGGTGCTTGTTGGAGAGGAAGTGACATTGTGCGTTGATGGCGAGCATGATGATGATGGCCAACGACACTCTCCCTCAACATTTATCACTTAGTTTATGTTTTGGATAGTTATTGTAATCAAAAGATTGTGAACTTCTTTAGTGTGTCTCACACTTAGTGAGACGGTTATTCATATCAGTTTGTAACAAACAGTTGTTCCACTTTTATGAATGATCTCTATTCGCGTTCATATCTTGCTTGATTATATGTGAATTATCCTGGTTGTTTGAAACTAATTGATAATACATGAACATTTGTAAAATATTGAAATGCCTTAAAAATACCCAACTTAATGATATGTTCATTGATGAATGAAACCATTGTTTGAATTCAAAAGTTATGTTGATAATATGTGAAAGACATTTGATTTCTTGTCACATATAAATCATGCCTAAGTTTGGCAAAATAACTTGAACATCGTGTATTGCTTGAATACAAAGTGTTTAATGAATTGTTAAAAGTAAATACATATTCGATGTATTATGTTTTAACAAAATGGTAATTAACATTATATGATTGTTTAAATGTGTAAAAAAGTTTACCAAAGGAAACATGAGTATGAAACTATTTGATATTATCAAAGTGTTTCATCAATAAAGGGTATGAATATAAAAGAGAATCTAATTACTACGAAATTCAACTTTATAAGAATGGCATAAAATAAATTGTGGAATGCAATGCGTTTGAAATGTCAAAATGCAAAGCATCACAATGTGATATTAGATATCAAAATGGGTGAATAGATGGCGCCAAATAACTCGTTGTAGTGTAGATGTAGAGACCATTAGTTAAAAATAGTTAGCACTCAGTTAGAATATATAGTGAACCATTTGAATTCGTGAAAGCGGCTCCATATCTGGTATGGATCATCATGAAAGTTTTGGGGTTATTCGATATAACCAAAAAAATAATGAACAAGTCCTTATAGAGTATTCATTGGAAACTTTGAATACGAAATCCATAACTGAAACCAAAAGAAAAGCAAAATTCGTATTGCTTGTATTTTGGTACATTTTTGAGAAAGTTTGCATTCAGTGATATTTCTCAATTATGAAGCAAATGGAAGATAGTGAAAAACACGATGAGGATTTAAATCCCTGCATCAGAGTGTTGAGAAGCGCAATGGCAACGTTCCTGAACAATTTTCTTCACGAAGGAAAGAATCAATGATAATGATCATTGTGTTTTCCCCACTAGTGTTTTCACTACATGAAGTAGGATTCAAAACATAACCCATATCTTGTATGGAGACATTTGTGAAATATTTGTCATGATTACCGGAATATGACATACCTACGAACTACTAAGGAAATAATGGTAAGCTAAAATTATGAGAAATCCCATAGCAAAATTCCCTTGGGATTAGAAAGCAATTCGTTGCTGAATCTTACAAGTAGAAGGGGTTACTTGGATTTTCCCAAATGACTGCAAAGCCATAGTGGATAAAGGGGTGAATGACAAAAGCACAATTTGTCAAGTATTGGACGAATTCAAATCAATTTGATTCAAATGTGCTGAATGTCTAGTGGATTTAAAACTAGTAAAAGTACTAGTATCTCATAGTAAATATCCAAGTTTGATATTTGATCAAAGGATTTTGAAGTTGATCAAAATAGTGAGTGGATATGCAATTTGCATAAAATTGAGCGGGAGCTATGAAAGTCTTCCTAAAACAATATGTGAATGAAATATTTTTGAGTGGGAGCAATATAAGTCTCAAATTCAAATATGTAGGAACATAGTTTGAGTAAGAGTAGTGACTCATACCCAAATATGTTGGGAACATATTTTGAGTAGGAGCTTATAGGAGTGATTCTTAAGTGTGTTAAGAATAAAAGCGCAAGTACCGATAAATAATGATTTATAAGGTATAGAAGTTGATAATAAGTGTATTATGATATTATGTAGTATTCCTTAAGGGATTCTGAAAAGGGTTTCAGAATAGAAGTTAATTAAGGAACTGATCCTTAATAACTCAAGTTAGGAATAGTATTAAGTTTAACATCAATGGTTGAAAGAAAGAAAAGGATGACCATCATCCAATATGTTGAGACATAGGTTCTATCTTAGAAAACCATGATGATAACTTGACATAATATATGATCCAATAAGGAACGTTTGAAAAGTGATTAAGTTCGAATCACGAAACGTTGAGCTAAGTTTGTCCGCATTGTCTAATAGAGAACTGTAGACATGTTTTCCAAATCCATAAAGGATGACATATCTTAAAACATAAAGGGTAATGTTATAAGGGAATATGTTGGAAACTCCTGTAATACCAATTAGAGTCAAGTAGGAAGCAAGGTGAACAAAAACATCGAAAGTTGCACAGGGTGCACTCGTGTTTCGATGAATACATTTATAATAATATATAAGGGTACCATCTAAAGTGTTGTATAATGTTATGGCGGGGCTAGTTCGCTTTTAATGTAGAATGATGTGTCTCAGGGCATAGTGTCCATGAGAAAGCCCTCGAGGTTGATCTAAAGTCACTGTAGGCTCCTGGACAACCTCGTTCTGCTGCCATAGCGATGATGCATATACATAGATGTTATCATGTGATGATAAAGTATTAATGTCAATCAAGATGACATTAGTAAGTTGCAAAGGATTTGGGACTATAATATACAGACCCAAGACTCAACCTCTTCCATGAGCAAGCATGTTCAGGGTACCGGATATATGGTGTCAACGATTAAGAACAAATGTAGCTAGTTTATTTTTACTCTAGTGCAAGTGGGAGACTGTTGGAAATATGCCCTAGAGACAAATAGTGATAAGGACTATTATCATACTCCCTTTGTTCCTTAATATAAGGTGTATAGTTTTTTGCACGAATATTAGCGCATAGACTAGGAGGGAAAATTTTGTTGCTTTAGGATGTGAATACCCCAAGTGATTGACGTGATATAGAGGGAACATACTAAATCTGGGTATCCTCTCTCTGCTAATCGGATTATTTGGCTCCTAAATAAGAGGAACGAATCTCAAAATTCTCTATATACCTTATATTATGGATTTTTTTACAAAAAACTATACACCTTATATTAAGGAACGGAGGGAGTATTTCATAAAGTTTATGATTAAGTTTTATATCATTCTATAACTGTATTGAGTGGAAACATTAATACACGTGTGATATATAAACAACCAGGGGTTCCCAGTGAAACTCTAGTCACTGGTTCATTGGTCAACAGATGATCAAGTTTCCTGATCATGTGGCATTTATGCCAGTTGGAAATGGAGTCAACTCATTCTGAGAATGAGATGATGAACCAATACCCAACCTAAACATCATGACCCGGTCATGTCACGAAGTTCAAGTTACGATGACTAGAAATGGATCCTTGTAGACTATTCCTTAGACTGTGCTTAGATAGCATCAAGCGCCACTTGGTAATACAGTGGTTATAAAGGTGTGTTCAGGTACTTGGAGGAAACCGTAGAGGCAATATATGTCAAGAGCGGGTTTTGTCCGTCCACGTGACGGAAAGATACTCAAGGGCCCACTCGGAGAAATTATATCCAATAGTTGCGCAACGTGTGATTTGATCATAGGGATATTACTTATCGGAACGAGTCAAGTAGCATTGTTCAGTAACAAGATTGATCACGACATGGTGATGTCATTGATCAGATCTCAGGCAATGCAAGTATCGAGAGACAAAGGGAATAAGACACGACCGTCCCGGTTCAAACGACGAAAGATCTTCATGGAACGCACAGCGGTCACATGGCCATCCAGGTCCCTCTGTCGATCATTGGTCCGGGAGTGTCCCGACTGATGACCCACAAGTATAGGGGGTGTATCGCAGTATTTTCGATAAGTAAGAGTGTCAAACCCAACGAGGAGCAGAAGGTGCTGGCTAGTGGTATGGATCAGGAATTCTCTGCAAATACTTAGCAAACGGATTTTTAGGGGGTTTTGATAATGCAAGTAAACAAAGTACGAGTAAACAAAATACAGTAGGAGTAAATGTAGCAAGTGGCCCAATCCTTTGTGCAGCAAAGGACAAGCCGGTTGTATTACTTAAGATGACCAAACGTTCTCGAGGACACATGGGAAGACTGTCAAGTGCTTTCGCTTCATATAGTTGATTAATCTTCTTTAGCTTGCTAAGTGTTGTGTCGGTGAACCTGTGCTAATGTACCGACCTTCCTAGGACTAATACATACTTGTGATTATACCCCTTGCAAACATCCGTAAGTACAAGAAAGTAATTAAGGTAGAAACCTAACCACAACTTTAAACTCTAAGACCCTTACGTCCCTTGTGCAATGGTTTCCTATCGTGGGTTCAGGTTTCTGTCACTCCGGCAACCCCTACGATTAGTAGCCAAATACACAATGCATTCCCCTAGCCCCATATAGGTGAAGTGTCATGTAGTCGACGTTCACATGACACCACTAGAAGAAGTACACCACAACTTAAATATCAAACTATTGAATCTTTCTTAACACAACTCCACTACTAACAACATGACTTCTCCCATGTCCTCAAGAACAAAACGAACTACTCACAAGACATCATATGGATCATGATCAGAGATGGAATAATGATGTATAACAATCTGAACATAAATAATAATTCAATGGTTCACTCAATAGCATCAACTACAAAGAGTAATCAACACCGGGAAAGTTTCCCCTATGAACTATGCAAGATTCAACCCAATTGTTACAGCAATATGAGATGGTGATGAGGGTGCTGATGGTGATGATGGTGGTGGTGATGATTATGATGATCCCGATGAAGTCCAGCTTGATGATGGCGTTGATGGCGACGATCTCCCCTCTCCGGGAAGGAATTCCCCCGACAGACATCTGTCTGCAGGAGAGATCTTTCTCTCTTGGTGTTTTCCGCCCCGCAGAGGCGGCGGGATCTTTCTGTGGTCGCTCCCCGAGTCTTAGGGTTTCGGGAGGATAATATACGCCAGAGGGGAGTGCTAGGGGTGGACCAGGGCGGCCACACCACATGGTCGCGCGGCCTAGGCTGGCCCGCGCCAGGGGGTGGTGCGGGCCCCCTGTGGCCCATCTCCATCCCCCCTTCTGGCTTCCTTCGTCTTCTGGAAAAATAGGATTTTCCGTACATTTTCCCGGATTTTCTGATCTTCGTGAATTTTGCCTCCAAACAGCACCTTTTCCATTAGAATCCTGACTGCAGCGGTCCATGCTCCAAAAGTCATCAACCATGCAAAAACAGATGAAATAACATAAGTATCACCTCTCAATAAGAAATATATCAATGAATAACAGTGAATTATGACATAGAATAGTGATGCAAAATGGACGTATCAACTCCCCCCAAGCTTAGACTTCGCTTGTCCCCAAGCGGAGGCCTCAATAAACATGGCCTCAGGTTTATGGAGTGAAGAGTCGATAAAAGAATACAGACAAGAAGCATCACATTCATCAAATACATAGATCATAATGGAAGACAACTCACTATTATATAACTTAACTTGCAATAAGTAAAGGAAACTCAATAAAGATACATAAAGTGAATCATAATTGGTAATGGCAAACTTAGCTCTTGGTCAAAGAATAGTTGATAATTTGCTGGAGTTCACAAATAACTGGTTTTAAATGATAGCTTTCAAAGTAGTAAACATCAAGATAAGAGCAATGTGCAAAACAAGGAATATAAGAAACATGATTGAATAAATCATCATATGAATGAATGAAACACAACAACTCAAAATACTTGCTGAGATAGAAAGGGAGTAGGCTTACTGACTCAACTAAAAAGTAAAAGAAAGGCCCTTCGCAGAGGGAAGTAGGGATTGCAAGTCTCATAAAGAGCTCCCAAAAATTATGATACTTACTAGCTTTCAGCTCTCATTGCCCCTACATAGGAATCTTTAGGTGATTAAGGTTAAAGTGATCAAATATGAGGATATGCATTGACAAGTTGTAGATTGAGAATCTCATGTCCCTTGAATACGAGGGTCGCTCCTCATGCTACTCAAGTTTAGTCACCGGTAAGTTCTTGTCATCGTAAGCATATGTGTATCATAGAGAACATAGCAGGTACCTTGCCCGATGATACGGAAGAATCCCCATATCAAAATGACAAGGCAAGCAGACAACAAACATCTCAGCAATCTTCTTATTTACCATGGGAATATGGTGTTTTTTTTTCTCTCTTTCCTCTTTTCATAATCTATTTTTTCTTTTTATCTTTTTTCTCAATATCTATCTCTTTTTTTATTAAAAAGAATGATTCATAGATGCTCGTTATGGTTACGCTGCAGGTTTCCACCATGTCAGCATGGATTAGACCAGCGGCCCAGGCGTTTCTCTAACACACATGCATAACTCCATGGACTTACAAGCTCCCCTTTCATTTCACACCGACGACATCCATAGACAAAAGAACATGATATCAACTAGGTACAAAGTACCAGTGCAATGTTGAAAGTGTTCCCCATGACAGCATGGTTCTGCTAATTCACAACTCACAAAGCACAAGCATATACGCAACATAGATGGTCACAATGGTTCAAGTTTATTAGATGCAAGAAAGTAAAGTGTGCCATCAAGTTCGTGAGAGCTTTAATCACTAATTTTCGCATAACAAGTTTAATCTGGAAGGTAGATAAAACAAGAATTTGCTTGGAATAGCAATAATGCTAATAGGTAGGTATGGTGGACACAAATGGCATCGGTTTTGGTTTAAAGGAGTGGATGCACGAGAAGAATTCCCTCTCAGTACAGGTTTTTGGCTAGCAAGGCTGGGTAGCAAGTATAAGAGTTGAAGGAAACAAACAAACATACAAGTGATAAAGACAAACATGCAATCTTCCTTGTAAGCACAAAAGATCTTAACTAGAGAATACTAGACTTATGAGCAAATCAATAAAGAAAGATGATGAAATTATATTTCTTTAGAGTATTTTTATCTTTTTCATTCAACTCTCAAAAATAGTGTACTCTTCGAGCCAGGTTTTCCAAAACCAACTAAATTAACTCAATGATCCCAAAGTGATACCAATACTAACAACAAGATCAATCATATAACCATGAATTGAAAACTAATATAAGCTATGCAAAAGAGTAAATGCTAGAACTTCTCATTAATATGCCATAACGGCAACTCACACCAAGGGATACATATCTAACGAGAGAGGGGACACTTCCATAATGCAAACCATCCTACGTAATAACTTCTCTATTCATGATATGACTCTACTAATAAGACAAAAAGATTGAAGATAGTGATATGATACCGCGGCACTGCCCCAAGCTTGGAACAAACCAAGGGGATGCCAAACCTGATGACGAATTACTCCTTCGGTGGTGGTGGTATCCTCTTATCTTTGTCTGACTTCCAGGGTAAGGGCTTCCCATCAACAAAGGACATCGTGGTCTCTAGCATCCTGAAACTTGCAGCAGCACTTATGCGTTTAAATCTAACTTTGTACTCACAGTTTTGATTTTGAACATTGTAGAGCTGTGCTTGAAGTTCATTGGTTGTTTGGCGGAGTGAGAGGACTTCATCCTTGAGCTCATCAGTCTCCTTTTGGTTCTCGGCGATGAGTTCGGAACAAATCTTGTGGATGATATCCACTTCGTGTTCCGCCATCTTCTTGTACCTAAAGCCTTCTTGCTCTAGTGCTTCCATCCTGTCCTCCAGACTTCCTTCACCTTTAGGGCCTTGAACCTCTTCTATCCGGACCTCCCCGTCTTCAAACAATAACTCCTTGGGATGAATCTTCAACTCCCTCATGTATGGGTTGATGATATCCTCTAAGAGATCCTCATTGGTTGATCTAGAGGAAGACATTGTGGCTCCAAATCTGGGACTCTACCTGTCAGAAACAGATCAAAACGAAAACACGATACACGAACCTCGGCGGATCCAGGGGGGTTATATATTACGAAGTTTCATAACAAGAGGAAGGTACTAGGAGAAAACGGGTCGGAGACGGAGTCCGGAGTGGCCACACCACCTGGTGGCGCGACCAGGGGTGGGCCCGCTCCACAGGGTGGTGTGAGCCACCCTGGCTCCGTTTCCGTCCCTTTTTCGCTTCATAACTTTCCTTATAGTCTAAAAACTGCAAAAATATAGTTGGATAGTATTTTCGCAGAACTTTTCTTACCAGAACTGTTACCTATTTGAAAACAGAGTCTGCAGGTCTCTGAATTTGGTATCTAGTAGATTCTTCCGGAGTCACCACTTGAATAACATCGATATCTTCATCTTCATACACTTATTGTGAGTTATGAAACCTTTCACTTCCTTATTACACCATTATCTTCACTATCTGGAAATTTCTTTCACACAAAACTTCACACAGTTCTCATTAGCAACATTAGTATAAGTGAAGTGATAAAACCTTTTGAGTTCAACTTCAACTGAAAACCATCAAAACATAAGCTACTGTAGCAACTCCTTTCGAAAACCCAAAAAGAATTCAAAAATAAAATCGAATAAAGAAGCAAATGCAAGAGTGGCAAAATCTGTCAAAACAGACCAGCAGGTAAATGTCAATTTTTTCGAAAATCTTTTGTTGCTCAAATCAAAAAGTGAAAAACTAACGAAAGTTAAATAACAACCTGGGGCATAAGCACAAAAAATTACAGCTCAATCTGACATACAGAGATCTCTCACGAATTTTTACGGTGAAGCACAAAATTCTGTTTCAGGACAGCAACTTTCCCAAATATTACTTCTCTCTCATTAGAAGTTGATCTTTGACACAAAAACCAAAAAAAAAGGATAAAGAGTGGTTATTACCGAAGTAATAACTTCCAAGACTCAAAAAACAAAAACAAACTGAAAGCAAAAACAAATTGGGTTGTCTCCCAAAAAGCTCTTTCTTTATAGCCATTAAGATGGGCAAGATAATTTTGAAGATGCTCATATAGGAATATGAATTAAGTTGAAAGGGAGCATTAAGAAGCAAAAATACACAGTTTAAGTCTAACCCACTTCCTATGCAAGGGAATTTTGTAAACAAACAAGTTGTTGAAACAATAAACTGCAAGCATAAGAAGGCAAAAGAAGTGCAACATAAAAACTTTCAGCATAAAACGAGGAAACTTGATATTATTGAGATGAATTAGAACACTTTTCCCTCTCTCATAGTAACTTTCAGTATCATGCATAAACTTAACAATATAACTATCACAAGGGCCATCGTAACAATGATCGCTTATTCTAACAGAAAACACATGAATACTAGCTCTCATAACACTACTTTGTGAAACAATATTAGAGGTATCCTTACAAAGGATAGTGTGTCCCTTTTCTTTATATTTAGTAACAAAGTCTTTCACATTTGCTATTATAGGTTCATCAACCATTTGTTTATCAGGTTCAACAGCTTTATGTGTACTTTCATTAACCATACTAGCTATCATAGAATGTTCCTTTATCTTAACTGGAAAAGGCATTTTCTCAATATAAGGTTCAGGTAAGACATGATTAGCAGTATAAACTTCAGTATTTCTTTCAGGAACACTTTTAGTAATATCTTTATAAGGTTCATGATACTTATTCCACTTCTTTTTAGGCACTTCAATGTAGGAAGCGAAAGCCTTAAAATAAGAAGCAGTAGCTTGAGAGTCTAGACCATAAGCATTTTTAATATTTTGAAAGTTATCAGTTCCCATAAAAGATTCAATGCATTCATAATCATAATTTATACCTGACTTTCTACCTTTGTCATTCTCCCATGCTTCAGCATTGTCTTGAATATGGTCCAGAAGATCCCATTTAACTTCTTCTTCCATGCGAGTGAATGATCCAGCACAAGAAGCATCCAATAAATCCTTGTCATGTAGAGGGAGCCTTGCATAAAAGTTATTGATAATAATATTGTTGGGGAGCTCATGAATGGGACATTTGAGCATTAGTAACTTCAATCTCCCCCAAGCTTGAGCTGTACTCTCTCCATCAAGAGGCCAAAAGTTGTATATTTGATTCCGATCTTTATGAATCTCACTAGGAGGATAAAACTTTGAATAAAAGAGAGGCACTATTTCCTCCCATTCCAGAGCTTGACCATTCTTCAGCAGCTTATACCATTCCCCAGCTCTTCCTTTCAGTGATAATGAGAATAACTTCTTCTTAACTTGATCTGTAGTAATACCTGCACACTTGAACAACCCACATAATTCGTGTATAAAGAGCAAATGATCACCGGGATGGACAGTTCCATCCCCAACATAGTAGTTATCCATAACATGATCAATAATTCTTGTAGGTCTTTTAAAAGCAACAATTTCAGCAGGTGGTGGTTTATCTACTACCTTAGTAGTGGTAGTAGCATTACCAAATAAGAAACTCAGCGAATTATCCATAACGAAAATAAAGCAACTAGCAGAAGTAAACAATACTCACAGTAGAAATTTCCTTTACCAGTTCCACTCTCCAATAGCGCTTCACTCCCAAGAAGCGCTTAAAAATAGTCTTGATGACCCACAAGTATAGGGGGTGTATCGTAGTATTTTCGATAAGTAAGAGTGTCGAACCCAACGAGGAGCAGAAGGTGCTGGCTAGTGGTATGGATCAGGAATTCTCTGCAAATACTTAGCAAACAGATTTTTAGGGGTTTTTGATAATGCAAGTAAACAAAGTACGAGTAAACAAAAGACAGTAGGAATAAATGCAGCAAGTGGCCCAATCCTTTATGCAGCAAAGGACAAGCCGGTTGTATTACTTAAGATGACCAAACATTCTCGAGGACACATGGAAAGACTGTCAAGTGCTTTCGCTTCATATAGTTGATTAATCTTCTTTAGCTTGCTAAGTGTTGTGTCGGTGAACCTGTGCTAATGTACCGCCCCATCCAAGACTAATACATACTTGTGATTATACCCCTTGCAAACATCCGTAAGTACAAGAAAGTAATTAAGGTAGAAACCTAACCACAACTTTAAACTCTAAGACCCTTACGTCCCTTGTGCAATGGTTTCCTATCGTGGGTTCAGGTTTACATCACGCAACCCCTACGATTAGTAGCCAAATACACAATGCATTCCCCTAGCCCCATATAGGTGAAGTGTCATGTAGTCGACGTTCACATGACACCACTAGAAGAAGTACACCACAACTTAAATATCAAACTATTGAATCTTTCTTAACACAACTCCACTACTAACAACATGACTTCTCCCATGTCCTCAAGAACAAAACGAACTACTCACAAGACATCATATGGATCATGATCAGAGATGGAATAATGATGTATAACAATCTGAATATAAACAATAATTCAATGGTTCACTCAATAGCATCAACTACAAAGAGTAATCAACACCGAGAAAGTTTCCCCTATGAACTATGCAAGATTCAACCCAATTGTTATAGCAATATGGAGATGGTGATGAGGGTGCTGATGGTGATGATGGTGGTGATGGTGATGGTCCCGATGAAGTCCAGCTTGATGATGGTGTTGATGGCGACGATCTCCCCTCTTCGGGAAGGAATTCCCCCGGCAGAAATCTGTCTACCGGAGAGATCTTTCTCTCTCGGTGTTTTTCGCCCCGCAGAGGCGGTAGAATCTTTCTGTGGTTGCTCCCCGAGTCTTAGGGTTTCGGAAGGATAGTATACGGCAGAGGGGAGTGCCAGGGGACCAGTGGCCACACCACCGGTGGCGGCTTGGCTGGCCCGCCAGTGGTGGGCCCCCCGGGCCCATCTCCATTTCTTCCGCTTCTTCGTCTTCTGGAAAAATAGGATTTTCCGTATATTTTCCCGGATTTTCTGATCTTCGCGAATTTTGCCTCCAAACAGCACCTTTTCCATCAGAATCCTGACTGCAGCGGTCCATGCTCCAAAAGTCATCAACTATGCAAAAACAGATGAAATAACATAAGTATCACCTCTCAATAAGAAATATATCAATGAATAACAATGAATTATGACATATAATAGTGATGCAAAATAAACGTATCACCGACCATGTCTGGAGTGTTCCCGAACCATAGGGTATCACGCTTAAGGGTTTGATGATGCTTAGAGAGTGTTTATAGGATCGGTAGAATCGCTAAAGAATAGTAGAGAAAAAACCGAAAGGGTTTCGGTAAGTCCGGAGGATGTCCGGAGTGGAGGTGGAAGGTGTTCCATAGCCATGGAGATTGAATAATATATGAGAATGTTAAATATTGATTTAATGATTTATTCATACTTATTTAATTAAAGAGAAAATCAATTTAAAGGTCAAAAGGCTTAGTGGGCTAATTCCGGAGGGAAGAGGGCCCATTAGGGAAAGGCAAAGGGGAGAAGGGCCAGAGGGGGTGGCCGGCACCCTAGTGGGCAAGACCTCCCCCCTTCCCGCGTGGGGCCCATGGGGGTGGATGGCGGCGCCACCCCTCCTATCCTTTAGTCCCACCCCGGGACTTTGAGGGAGGTAGTACCTCCCCCCTATATATAGTGGGGGTACTTGGCCAGATAAATACACACAATATTCAATAAAGGTTTCCTCTCTTTTGGAGAGACCTCCAATTGATATTCTCTCTCTCTCTCTCTCTCTCTCGTGACCGTGGTCCCAAGTTCGGACTGCGTGAACGAGAGACATCTTCACCGCGGAGCGCCGTCGCGTTGCGGGATTCGGATCTAGGATCTCTACTTCCGCAACTGTTGCTGGATCGGGGAAGCGGGAGTCATCGTCAGGCACCGGACGTGTGTAACTCCCCGCGAGGTCTCACACTTGAGGCACTCAAGTCGTTGGAGCCGCAAGAGCACAAGGACTTCATCACGACCTTGAGGTCGGCTTCGGCTCGTCTACATCAACCACGCTCTCATGAGCGTTGATAACGCTTTTCGGTCTTTAAAGATAAGTTCGCGAAAAACCCCTCCTGTTACTGTATTACTAATAGATAGGTTCTGACAACATCAGGGGTTCAGGAGCGTAGGGTAAAATTTATTATTTTCATACGCGGAACCCCTACACAATCACCATAGAATAGGATGCTCCGTTTAGATTAGGAAAAACACTATTACCAATATGTAGATACCATATGTAGATTCTCCCCAAACATACCCCTCCGATCCCTGTATATGGTATCTAGGTACCATATATAACTGCAACTTTCCCTCACAATCCTTTTTTCGACAGTGCTATGCGTCCTCCGGGAATAATTCCTCAATATCCTCTGGATCCCCTAGGCGACACATGTGCCCAAACATACCCCTTAATCCCGCTTTTGCTACAATTGACCCGTTTTTGCTATAAAAAATCTTGCTTTTGCTACATGTAGCAAAAAAGGTTTGCTCCAAAAAAATAGAACAAAAATGACTGCCTCAGTCGGCGACTTCACCGGAGACCTCGCCGAGACTTTGTAGCACTAAAGTTATGCTAATGTAGCAGCTTCGACCTCGCCGGAGACCTTGTCGGAGACCGTGTAATATAGACTTTACACTATTGTAGCAAATTTACAAAACATATGTAACAAATAAAATGTACTATTGTAGCAAATTTACAAAACATATGTAACAAATAAAATGTACTATTGTAGCAAATCCGATCTCATCAGATGCCTCGCCGGAGAACTCGTAGCAAAAATAATAAAACCATTGTAGCAAAACCACTATACTATTGTAGCAAAATAATAAAAAAATTGTAGGAAAAATGAATAGCAAAAAATCCGGGACCCCATGTAGCATCGCCTGAGGTCTCGTAGCGCACACGTAGCAAAATCATTGCTGCTTGTAGCGCCGACGTCGACCGTATGTAGCAAAAACAGCGTGTAGCATCGGCGCCGCCGGCCGGTATACCAAAACTCAGACGCCGTACATAGCAGTGCCAAAATGTATGTAGCAAAACAGTTTTTACTGTGTCGCAAATTTATAGAACCCATTGTAGGAAAAATATTCCTTGATGCAAAAACACAAAATGCTAGTGTCCCTGGCCATGGGGATTGGGGAACATGCTCATGCACCGGTGAGACCTCTCCCAGCTGCCCCTTGTAGCAAAGAGAGGATGAGGACAGCGAGAGGACAGCGTGGTGGCGGCTCTCCATCGAAGAAGAACGCACCCTAGCACTCGTCGGTCGTAGCATGGCGGAGCCCATGGGCACGAAGCTCCGCACCTCGCGCTCGCCAGTCGCAGCCTGGACCGTGTCGCCGCCGCGCTCCGGTGGGCCGCTGCGACCGGGCCCTTCCCCGACCCGAGGTTGCCATGGCCAGAGGTAGAGCAGGCTGTGCTGAGAGAGGGGATCGGGGCGGTGTCCTTCCAGCAGCGGCGAGCTAGGTTCTCTGGAGGTGTGGGGCGAACTGCGGGAGGCGTGCTTGCAGATGTGGATTTGGGGAAAATTAGAAACGGAGTTGTTTGGTGTTTCTTCCCATCGCGTATCCCGCCCACGTTTTAAGGCGTAAAACAATATAAAAAATACAGCAATATACGACCCATAGTCTGTAGAGTATGCCTTCGATCAGAAACTAGCTCGATTCGACGGACCATTGGTGGGCGCATCATGGCAGTATCTATGATCGCGTCGACTTCGTCGGCATGGACAAGCGGCGGTGGCACGCTTGGATCGGCGGGCGGTGGCACCGCAAGGAAGTCTGCGGCGAACTGCAGCTCCCCACAGACCATATAGATGGAGGGAGGAGCTATGGTGGTGATGAAGCCGGTACCAGCCCCGCCCATGTCCTCCGGCCGCCGTGATTTCCATCCCTCATGATGTCAACTGCTTTTCCCTCACGATTAACCTGATCTCCGAACTGAAAGGAGCCTACTACTACGCCGGGTTCCGTATTGCCCGTATTTTCAATTTTGTTTATGGCAGTTGTATTAATAGCACACACTCGAAAAAAATTAAGCGGAAGAGGCGGGATGCCGGCCACGTACCCGCGGCGCACCGATGGGCACATACCGCTGGCGCAGGCAAGCCCCGTCGGTCCTCCGGGGTAGGGGATTGTATCGTTTTCCTTTTTTTTTTTTTTTGCAACTTTAGCCAAAGTTAGGAAGAAACAAATTTCACATCCATGATTCCCGCCGGAAAGGAATAATGTGTTTCCTTATAAGAGGGAAACAAATTTCACATGGAATCGACAGCTGTTGCCAATTTGCCATGGCGGTGGCATCCTCACCAAATAAATAGGCCGGCTCGAAGGAGCCTTCCTCCAAACACCTCCGTCTCCTTCCCCGTTCGATAATCAGATCTATTCCGAGGAGAATCCCCACGACGAGAAAGGGGTGCGCCGAGGATGAAGTCGGTTCCCATGCTCCTGCTCACAAGCTGTTCAGGGCGGCGCCGTCTCCGCAGCAGGTAGAGAGTTTCTTCCCGCAACGGGTTTTAAATTGCCCTGATATTGCGACGCGCGATTTTACTGTTAATCGTCTGAGCAAGCCTGGGTGAATGTTTTTTATCTACTGCTCATGCTCTAGTTCGTTCCTTGCTAAGTTTTTTATATATTTGCCGTTGCTGATCTAAGTTTTTAAATCATGGTTGGTTATCTTGATTAATTGGAGTAGTGGAAATCTGATGAACAAACTTTTATACTCCTTTCCGTCATATGTCTAGATACATGCGAATATAGACAAATCCAAGTCACTTATTTTAGAACGGAGCGAGTAGATTTTATAGATTGGCTTTGTGCAAATTATATGATGCAAAGTACTTGGTGGCAAATAAAATGATGCAAATTATATGAGAACCAAGCGCTGGCTTGGTGGCAAGCCTAGCGAGTGCGCAACCAGTCCACCCGGGTTTGAGTCACCATGAGGGCCAAATTAAACGGGGTGTTTATAGTTCATTTCCGGAGATATCCCATCTAACTAACAACGTATAGCCCGCGAGGAATCATTTCCCGGGGGTCAGCGTCTCATGATGCAAAGTACTTTGTGCATGGCAGATATATCTTGGTTTGTCCGAGTAGTTAACTGCCAGGCATTTGGCATTGTTCAGATGTTGTGAGACACATAAGAAAACTTTAAAATTACTCTTTTATGAACTGCTATTACTCATAGATTAACTTTTCTGTATAGATTTTCTCAACAAAAAAAAAACTTTTATGTATAGATGGCTTCTGTATCCATGCTTTATAGGTAATACAGGGGCATGCGCACGCATTTTCTTCTAAGGTGTTTGAGAAAATACATTTTCTTGATAATATTTGGCTACCAATCGATATGATATATTTATTCATTAGTAATCTACCTCATTTTATCAATCCCTACGTTGAACAACATTTTGCGGGACATGTGTAGTGAAGTTTAGTACTACTATTTTCGTCACGAAAAGAATATCGCAGATTTATCTAGATACGTATGTAGACACATTTTAGAGATGCATATAAATTTAGACAAATCCGCGATATCCTTTTCGGGTAGAGAAAGTAGGTGCGGAGTATGAAAATTTATCAATATACATTATTGGTCTACATCATTTTATCAACCCGTACTTTGATCATAGATATAGTGTCGTGCACGACATGTATGGCGATGTAATTGTTGAACCGCCTCCCATTGGGTCTTCAACTAAGAAAAAAGTGTAACTTTTTTATATCTTGTTCACACCGTTCTTTCAAAGCCAAAATCGGCTGTAGGGCAGTCTGCGGCCATCAATATCATTCCAGAGCCTTTGATAAAGAAAGATGTAAAACCTGGCCAATTACATATGGTCAAGGACCAGATTCAAATTTTTATGCAAACTTTCTGAAAATCGGTACTTCGAAGGTAAGAAATTTCCTTATTAATTATGGAGTAAATAGTTTTCAAAAGATTTCCACAAGTACTGATTATAGAAATGTCTGCTTTATATCTAGTACGTGTCACAATATGACGGTGATTTGGTGACAAAATACTACTATGTAGAGCATAAGCTTGTATATAAAATTCTGAATTATGCTTTTAGGAGTAAGATCGAACTCTGGTGGTCACATATTACTACTTTAAAGCACATCTAGACAATTTGTCTTCAAAGCAGTAATATCTGACCACTGGATTTCAATCTTACTCTTAAGACCAGAATTTAGAATTTCCCCTACAAGCTTATGCTTCGCATAGTAGCATTTCGCCATCAAATAACCTTCATATTGTGATGTGTACTCCATATAAATAAGATCATTTTGTTTTAATAAATAGTAGTCGTGGAAAGCTTCTGGATATTACTTACTACGTGATAAGGATTGTTTTTACCTCCCATGTACCAATATTCAGAAAGTTTGCACGAAAATTTGAAGTTGTCAGTCGTTCACTATTCGTAAAAGCCCCAGATTTTACAAATTTTTATCAAAGGCTTGGAAATTGTATTGAACATAGCAAACTGTCCTACGCCAGACTTCTGCTTTGAAAGGATGGTCTAAATAAGATCCAGAGAAGATGCGTTCTTTCTTAGTTGCTGACTCAACTAGGCGGTTCAACGATTACATCGCCAGAACCATCCTGCAATAAATTAACCATATGGATCGATAACCAAATGTTTGCAAGAAAATATATTTCCTCAAGCACCTTAAAACAACTAGAAAAGTGCACATGCATTGCTATAGCGCAAAAACAAAATTCATAAGCATACATTGAATAATAGTTGTGGACTAGTGGTGAATTTGGTATTGCTTCAGTAAACATAAGCATATATTGATCAAAATCTGAAATAAATACTTAAGTTCATCTGTTGAATGCACACAAGCTGAAACAGCCTGCATATTTCGTTGCTTACACCTTTTACAAAACTATTACTGAAACACCGGAAACAAACATTGTAAAATTTACACGCAATCGTAAGTTGCATATCATTAGGAAAACCTCCTATTTACAAACAAATCTTGGAATACATATCAAATTAGCAGAACCAAAGAGGAAGAGTATAAAGCAGTGAACAGTGCTTGTTAGTGTACAAAAGATGCCAAGAAAATGGAAAATGATGAGATGCATGGTGAGATGAGCTACAACTTATAGATGAGTGAGGCATTTAGAGATGCAATACAATTTATTCACTGGACAAAAGGCATTAAATCCTTAAACACTTTGTGGTACACTGATTTGTTTTAATTTGAAGGTCAAGTAACACATTCGTTTGGGCCAATCTCATTACAAGACACGATAAACTTCACTAGTCAATTAATACTACTTCTCCAGGGGTATACATACGTCAAACAATTCGAGACCCTATTTTTAGATGGTACACACATTAATTGTAATTGCAAAAACTGCATGTGCCACCTGAGATGCATGCAGAGCCTGAACACTTTTTTGTACTTTCCTCCTTGCTTCTGAATATGAATGTGTGACAAGCAAAAGTACACAAGAGATTTCAAATTTTGAGATGAGACAAAAAATATAACACCAGCAGGATTACTTGTTAAGACATGTAATAACTCTATAAAGAGAGATACAGCGCACTACAATAGCTTGGACGACTCTTCCGTGTTACTAGACCAAGATATATCAGCATGCAGTGTTTTGGATCCAAGAATCATTGTCTCTTTCACAAAGCCAATCTATAAAAGTTTGTTCATCAGGTTTCCACTACTCCATAATTAATCAATACTAGTTGGGTGACCGTGTGTTGCCACGACACATGAAATTTCTGTACCACCGGGCATATAAATCCGATGCACCTAAAAAATTAAGTATATAGAATAGATGAATGCATATTGTTACAAAAATATAAGTTTCACTTCATCCCTTCCTTTCTCGTGATCAGTCTTTTACCCATCACACATTGCAGGAAGACAAAGCTAACCTTCCTCCACCCACCACAGATGTTGCTTCGGCAGTCTTCATATCTACTACATCTGTTCCATAATATAAGCCTTTTTAGAAACCTGTTTTAGCTTGCTAAAAAGGCTTATATTGTGGAACGGAGGAAGTATCTTACAAGTGTTGTTTGAGCATTGGAAATGGGGCAACAAGTTACAAATTTAAAGCCTTATTCAATGATCGCTGAGAAGGCAGTAAATTACATAAGCAGACAACTCCTATAATTCTGCACCACTGCGCAATAAATTGCCGCCTGATTTCCATATAAAAGTATCATGCCTCCACAGAAAATTCCTTACGTAACACAGACCATTCTAGAAGGAAGACACATTTACAAAGCACTGCATGAGGACATTTAAACATCGAGCTCCAAGCGAGTAATCAAACCTGTAGAAACTTTTGACTTTGTTTTTGAGCTATTGAGCTGTTCTTTTTGCCATTTCTTTCGAGCCAGAGCAGATGTATTGAGCTCCATCACCGCCACCACACCCAAAGGCCAAAGATAGGTTGAAGTGTCAGGCAACAAATCGCATGATCGAGGGACGAAAACACCATACGCTCTCCAATGTCCAAAGCGCCAGCCCCGATGACCACATCAGGACAGGAATAGAGCCGTGGTGCTTAGGCACAAGACCATTTTATAAGGTTGGTGTTAATCGATGGTTGGGCGTAGACATGGAGTGTTACCAGTTGACAGGGCGCATTGTACAATGGATCAATGGAGACTAAAGCATTTGTTTGGCTGGCTAGAGATAAGGCTCAATACCTATGTTGCTCCATCGACGATCAGGCCTGGAAAGGCCATGGCGCTGGTGCAACAGCACCGTGGCGCACTGGGAGCTTTTTGACAAACAAGATAAACTTTCTTCATCATCATACTATAAAGCGCAAGTGTGAAATCAAATAAGCCAGGAATAAGTTCTTGCGTGCGAACATCTTAACCACAAGTGCTATATCATCAGGCTTTTTCGGTGTCCCTGCCACCAATACAACTTGCACACACTAGGCCGATCGTGCTTGCTAGATTGCTAGTCGTTCTTGCGTGTGAACATCTTAGCAAGATAACTAATTAGCGACACGAGCCACTGCCAGAAGACAAGGAGGGGATTCGTGATCTTGGGTTTTGGCTGAGGCCTCGGCCCGAAGAGTCCTTTGTAGAGCTCCTTCTGCTTCTGGTACATGGCTTTATCTTGCTCGGCCAGCAAACGGAGCTCCCGCATGATCTCCTTGTCTTCTGGGGAGTGCTTCTTGGCTTTCAGGAAGTCCTCCCTTGCTGCTTCTGTCTGCCCGAGCTCGGCTTTAGCTTTCCCCCGTCTGAACAACGCTTTCATGTTGGTTTCATCCTCTGATAACACCTGGAGGATAGGATTATGTAATCGATCGATCATTAAAACAGTAATTGCTCAATGACGACTTTCAGAAGATAAAAGGGGGACAAAATTGGAGTAGAAACATGAGAATATTCAGTTGACAAAATTGCAGTAGAAACAGAGACTATTCAGTTGACCAATCATCAAGCCACTATTTGCATATCGAACTGGTGGTAAAAAAGCTGAGGTACAAAAACAAAAGCAGGTGAACTAAACTAACTGAATATCAGCACAGACTGATACTTATAATGCAAGCAGAACCTTCTACTGTCGAATCGAGCATCTACTTTATGCAATGGTTTACGCAACCCAAACTAGTGAAGTTCATGAATTGTAATAGAACAAGTGAAGAACTTACGATGCTGCATTGTGCAATAGCTTCATCAAATCTCTTTTGTTTGATCAGACATGCAGCCGTGTTGAGATGACAAGGGTTTTTCACAGCCAAAGCCATATCCCTGTACTTCCCAAACAACTGAAACATGAAATCATCTCCCATATACGCAACTGCCTGAAAAAGAGGAAGCAGTAAAACACCATCATTTGGAGTATCTCAATAAGTAGAAAATGGAGCAATTTTGCAAGTAAAATCCGACCACTAACCATCTCATATTGCTGTATGGCTTCCTCAAATTTCTTCTCTTTGAAGTAATCGTTACCCTCAAGCTTCCTCCTATCTGCTGCTTCAATCCTCTCTTCTACCGTCATGTCACTACGGGCTTTCCCCTGATTTATTCAGACATGCCACCATGATTGTGAGGTTGAGAAAACGTAAACAAATTTATTTATTTTTTTGGGTAAAAAGAATGACAAACAATTACCGAGCATCTCAGTCTACTATGAAACATTCAAGGCGAACAGATAACTAGTTATTTAGTGTTTTACATTAAAAAAATGGCTCTATTTTTTATTAACCTCTTTAGTTTAGTGGTGATGAAGCAGGTGAGGGTGTTTTTCATTACCTCTTTAGCATCATCAAAGCCAATGAGTTCAACTTCATATATAAGGTCTGCCGTTGGAGGGACATTTGGGAATGAAAAGTTTCCTTCTTTCCCATAGCCTAGCTCCCAGCCAACATGCAACAGCGCACGTTCACCGCTTCTCATGTTACCAACACCAATGCCCAAACCAATCATTTGTTTTTTCTCTGTAGATGAGAACGAAAATTCTGAAAAGTTACTACACAGGTAACTGCAATGATAGTGATTTCATATGCTCAGGTAGAAAGTGATTTTTTTGAGTATTGACAATACCAACTTTTCACATTTCATGTGTGAACAGTACCCAGTTACTGGTGGATTAATGAATTATTTTCACAATATACCACTAGAAAGACCCGGATATCATAGTCTGAATCTGACAACCTTGCACCATATGGGAATGATAGATGACATGTATGCAACAGGAAAAAACTGACAATAAATTATGTGAAATGAATGCAACTTGTACAGTTGTACCTTTTCCGATGACAATTTCAACTGGATGCTGTTCTTGCCAAGTATCCTCAAATTTATGCAGAGAGCTTTGAACCCATGCTCTATAATGCACTACAAAATCAAGGTCAGAAATAACCCCATTATTTCACAGTTCTTCAAACCACCGAGCAAATAACTAAAATATATACATCCTATGAAACCTAAGACTGGACGGCACACTGATAAATTAAAGTACCTGAGCAACCTTAATATAGACATAGGACAAGCAAATGTATTAATGTCATCTACAGAAGCAGGCTACCTATGCATAACAAATGATCAAAGCAAAAATACCAGACATCGAAGTAAATGGATATCGTTACCCATTGAAAGGAAAAAAAAGGGGAGGTGCAACCAATTTCAATATCAAATGCAAACAAGAAGGCTGGAAAAGGAGCAGGTGAATAGAACATGACACATCAGTCAAAGTTAATGACATTACGCCACATAACTAGTAATCTGTATTGAAGCTGTAAGGGGGGTGAGTATCTCCTCATGGTCATGAATTAGGAAGGTTTTTTTAGCATGGTACCAGTGAATATAGCACTTACATGAAATATAATTATGCATGAAATGCTATAGCAAGTAATACAGAATGGTAGCATCGTCCTAGAAATCAACAAAAAAAATTCCATCAACAATTAAGCAAGGTAGATAAATCACATGCATCATACTCACCAAAGCATGTAGAAAATTTTGAGGGTATCTTCCCGTGGCCTTCTTTAATGACTTGTTTCTTAACTTTATCGTGGAGAACTTCCATATCAGTGGTAACCACAGGTGGGGCACTGCCATCTTGTTGAGGTTCAGTATGCACAAAAGAAGTTTCCTCCACTGTTATCTCATTGTCACTAGAATCTAAAAAAAAAGCAGAAGATAGGTCAAGCATGAAAGGGCAAAAGAAGGCGATGTTTTATAAATTATTTTCTGCACCTTGATACAAATTTGCAAATTTTCTACTGACAATTGGGCAACACTACGTTGTGGTATCAAGCAACTTTATGTGATCCTCTAGCATTGAGTTGCGCTACAAAGTACAAAACCATACCAGAGCTAATTTCATTGCCTTTGCATGGGACAGAATTTTTTTGAAAAAAAACACACTACCAATTCACTTCATTGCTTAACAGTTACACATGTGTGTGCAATCAACAGGGATCAACTTTGCTTGTCTGGTGGCAGAAGCACAAGACTGGAACCAAGCCAGCTGTTAGCGCTGACCCGCTACCCCCAATGGCATCCAATGTTTGTTTGTACTGTATAGACTAGTTCTCCTGCCCCAACTCAGTTTGGGTGCTGTAAAGTCTTCTCATTTCACTCAATGAATGCAGTGCTATCTGCTTTCGTCAAACAATAACGGTTATGAAGCATATCATTTAATTTGAGCCTTTGTGGTTCTTTCAGTGAGATATGGAGTGATTTGGATCATGTATCCTTGCACTGCCCTTAGATCGAATATAGTACAAACTGCACAAGAACCTCTATCAAGGAGCCTAATGTTTTGTTCTTTCAAATCGGAATGAAAATCATACAGCAGTTCCACACGGAATTGGCAAAAAAAAAAGGTCCAGGTGAACTGAAAACTCAATTTTTCATGACAGAGAATCAGAGTCTCCAGTATGAACAAACGGAAGTGGAAATTTCGCTACGCGGCAGCCCCGGTGGAGCGAGGGGCAAGGGAGAGAGAGAGGGGGACGGCGAGCTGGAAGGGCTCACTCACCAGCGGTCGGATCAGTAGCGTCGGCGGAGGCGGCTGCAGGGACAGCATCTTCCTGCACGACGGCCATGGCTCCTGCAGGCGGCCGCGTGGGTCGTGGTTGGTTGGGAGCGGAGGGGTCGAGGACAGCAGCAGTAGCAGATCGCCGCCCGCTTCGTGGACTTGCAGTCTGACGAGATTTCAACGTCTGATCCTGAAGTGCTGTCAGCGAGCCGAACGCGAGCGAGCCGGAGGTCGAGCCGAGCCCAGAATCACCTCCGAGGTTGGACGCAAGCTCAAGTTCGGCTCGGCCAAAGCTCGAGTTCGACTCATCTGAGCTCGGCAGCAAGCAGAGAAGATTTAGAATACTGACCTTGCGCTGATAGTGATGAATATGATCGCTAGCTCCTCCCCGTCGCTGGCCTGCTTGCGGTGCGTCCCGTCCGTAGGAGACTCGAAGTAGGGGAAGGAATGGGAAAGGAGCAGACTGGAGTACTACCGTGTATTCATAAGAGACACGTTTAATATCTCAACACACAACAGCTAACCATTCATAAATTCTGGATCCGGATCACATACACATGTTCACAAATTCACAATACGAAGAAAAACTACAATATAACTATTGCATGTGGTTGGTTGCACATACACATGTTCATGTTACGCCAAGCATTCAAAATGGGCGTCTGAACTAATTTCTTCGCGCTAGTTATGGGCAGGATGGACACAAAGAACTACACTAGTTTGTGGAGATCCAGCCATTGGTGCTGTTTGTAGGCAGTTGTTGAGCGCAGGCTCCAATATCTTGGTTCGCAAACAACCGGTTCGGTTCTGAGTTCTGGGGAAGAAACCTGAAGTTCATACAGTGCCCATGGCGACGGCCGGAGTGGGATGGTTGATCCACCGAAATTTCCTGCAATCAGTCGTTGCAGATGATGCAACATGGGTCAGTAAGTGCCAATGGATTGATGTGCACGCGCGCGCGCGCACACACACACACACAATTAGGAAGGGCTGACCACCACTCAAATGCAACTAATCATGGTTATCTTGTCATACGGATCAAATTGCCGTCTTTGCTCTCTCTGGAAAGCAAGCAGTCGTGTAAGATAAGAGAGGCTCATCTCTTACTACCTTTTTGTTTTGTTTTGTTTTGCAGATGCTCTATTTGAACTTGGACGTTATATCAAGGCTCGGCTTGCGAAATTTTAAACTATACAACTTCGTTGTGGATGAATTTTGGTCCCTCCAAAACCGATGTCATCAAATATCTTGGGAAAATTAGAATGAGAGGAACTCTACCAGGCCGTTGGCAATCATTGTCAGGATCAGAAGCGATGCAACCTTGTCATCTAACAAACTGCTACCTCAACTTTTTGTGATTCATGATTGTAATATGCTGAATGATTTGAACTGTGCAATAAAAAGGCATGGGTGCATCACTTGATACCAAAGGACAGGGCTACGCTCCCCATTTCGGAAAAAAATCTAACAAACTGCTCGAGCAAGTGAGAATATACCCATCAAGGAGGCAAATTCCTGAATTACATACAATCGCCATGGAACACCCACAATATCAATGCACCCAATCTACTTACTTACATCACTGACTGCAGCCCCTAAGATATATGATCACGTCGGCCAACACTTTTGCCGCCTCTGTGAAATATACAAATCACAGTAAGCTATATGCATTCCTTAAATTTTGCTCTTATACTCACTAACCTTTCAGCACACAACATAGCAGAGTGGTGCAGCTTCCTGCAAGCCACAACTCCTACCTTACAAAAATGTTTTTTTGCCATTGGGCAACCTGACTGGGAAGCAGATCGACAGCATCATCCTGCAGGAGTATCACGAATTTTGCCTTTTCATGATGACCTACCTGCAGGACATAGATTCCAAGCTTCGCCGGGCAAGCATCATCTAGCCTACTCCATCTATTTAGTCAGCCGGTGTTCAGCGTTTTTGAGCCAGCAAGGGAAACATTTTGGTCCATCATCGTTTGCCTTTTCATGAAGACGGCATAGAGAAGCTCGTTCCAAGTATCAGGGACTCCAGGCAAGCACCAATGGCTGCAATCTTGTTTGTGGAGAGGGACAGGTCCTGAAGGGCTTATGTATATCGAGAGGTGACCGTCTTTTCGCTGTGCTGTCATCTGTGTCACGTTCAGTATAGCTAACCCAGGCAACTTGGGTCTGATGCTGCTCCCAAGAACATTTCGCACAGGCTGAAGCTGGTCTGCCCATTCCTCCAGTGATTTTAATGGTGTCACATCTGGAAGAGTTTCCAGGTGGCAACTCCCTCCACTCCTCCAGTCACCACCTCTGTGGAAAACATAGATTAATCTAGTTAAAGAGCAGTCATTATATTCATGAATTTAAGAGTTCAATAGATACCAGCAATGAGAGGGGCTAATCTAGTGTTTGATAGCATAGAAGGTCAGGAAGCCATTATTTTATTTGCCTTAGGCCTCTCGGTGAGAACCCAAAACCCATGCTGCAATACGTTGGTAAAAACGGTGATAACAACTGCTGAATGGTGGATTATATATTGAACAAAAATGTTCAGTGGAGTGCAGTTCATGGAGTTTCAAATCAAGAACATAATGAGTAAATCCCAACTCCAAAATTTATTGTGTCAAGTCAGCAACATGAGATGATATTGTTTGGGGCCTTCAAACATAATTGTTTTCAAGGTAATGTTCTACTCCCTCCATTCCAAATTATAAGATGTTTTAGCCTTTTTCTGACACACATGTATCTAGACGCCTTTTAGGGTGTAGGTTCAGAACAAAATGAGTGAACCTACAAACTAAAAGACGTGCAGATACATGTGTTTCAGAAAAAGGCTAAAACATCTTATATCTGGGAACGGAGGTAGTAGTAAGGAAACACAAAAATGAAGACATAGCGTTGATAAGTGGTTCACTACACAGACCTGAAGTGCACAGGAGCATATGTACGGAAGATGACCTGGGTCTTGCTTGTGTTAACTTCTTTGTGAATCCAATTGAATAGTGTCCGTATTGATCTTTGGTACGCATCATTAACAGTCATCTGCATCTTCACCTCATTTCTTTCTTGGAAATAGGCACCCCTGGTATGGATAAAGTAAGCCTAGTTCAAGTCGACTACGGAATATGCAATTATGCTGATCTAAAATAATTGATTGCAGAAGAAACGAACTATACAGATAATAATGTATCCATCATCAGATAGATCAGGCTAGGAACCAAATCCCACACATAGTAAGTTCTCTTTATGGATTAATAAAGAACAAAAAGAGTTCGAAGGCCTATTATTATGCATTTAGCTCTAACCACATCTTAACATTCCGTATCCTCGATAGTTCTCATAAACTGTGATATCATCATTCTGTGAAATAGCTAATAGAAAAATATACAAAATAACAAATTACAGGAGTGTGTATATTAACCAACTACTAATCTGGTGTGTATACTAATTAGCAGGGGATGTTAATTTCGAGTTTGAAAGGTGGATTCATGACCGTGAAGTATGGTCGGTCGAAAGAAGAGATCTACAATAAAATTTGACAGTAAAACAGGATAAGTTATTAAGTCAACGTAATATATAATCTTAGTTGCTTACCCTCTGATTGTTTTCTCGTAGTTCCACCAATGCCCAGTGTTAAAGATCAAAATATCAGCATCCCTCCACCTACCCCGGCCAGACATCCAGTCCATGGCATCCACCCTAATTGTGTACTTGACAATCTTAGGGGCTCCAGCTGGTGCACGGCCTTGAAGGACTATGAAAGGAGATCTGTAATACTCCACAGTGCAATTATAGTCTCTAAACTTGAAAATCAAGAAACCCATGTGCTTTGTGATGGGACTCCCATTAATTTCAAAGATGGAGCTCTTGTCAGGAACAACACTAGAGAGCATACAAAGTAGAGACTCCCATTGGTTCCTTCCAATTGAATCACCAACGAATACTACCCTTCTGTTCCGTAGCTTCTCAAGCATAATTTTTGCATCAAATCTAAGGAATGGAAGAAAAATGTATGATCAAGTCAGAAAGTTGACATCAAATATTGTAGAGAGGTGCAGATTATTAAAGTTGTTCCGCTCACACAGACATGATCAGAAGTTAAAAAACAACCATGAACTTGCATACTACAAAAGGCCTGGCAATCAGCTATAATTTTAGGCTTCCGAGAAGTTACAAGTTGCTCAAAGGCGGTCATATCCTCAGTAAGATTAGTACTTCGGTAATTCTAGGTAAAATTTGACTATATCACAATTCACAAGCGCCAAATGTACAAGTTCCAACTTCATTACAAGGCACTTTCTTGTTTCACCATAAGGGCTCGTGATTTTTCTGTCCATCAGTAATGCGCTAAGCACAGTAAGCTATTCGCTGCAGTCACAGCTATACACTACATAAGATCCAACACCTGCACCTGCCCTCTTACATAATGTAAACATGTGGATTTCCTAAATTCCACCATCAGCGGCACAAATCAACTGGCAGCAGCAGTGGCACAATGTGTAGCTGTTTTTTAATGATGGTAATTCCTGGTAGAACCAGCTAATCTACCAGGTCTAGGTCGTAGATTGTATGGGTGGAAGGGAGGACGGAGAGGAGCTAGACGTCGCCGACGGCGTGTGGGCGCCGTGGTTGCGAGGAAGAGGGGGCGGCGGCGCTGGGGAGGCGGCGGCTAGGGTTCAAGGCCGACTCCTCAAGGAGTCGGCAATAATAACTCTGATTATTGCTTAATCTGAAAAGTCTGATTACAACTCTTTATATAATAAAATAAATGGGCTAAGCCCCTAATTCGGCCCACTAGCAGGCTTCCGCCGGCTGTACGTGAGGCCGGTCATAACATCTCTCCCCGCCTCAACAAACAGCTCGTCCTCGAGCTGAATATCCGGAAACTGCTGGCGGAACTCGTCGAAGATCTCCCAAGTAGCGTCATCCACCGGAAGGCCTGTCCACTGCACCAGGACATGCCAGACGTCACGGCGCTTCTGCGCCTTCAGCACCTTTCTCCGGCTCGGCAATGACGCACCTCGGCCGTAGGAGGTAGAGTCGGCGGCGCGGCAGGTGGGTCGCCACGGTAGGCCTTGAGCAAGCCCACATGGAACACGTCGTGAAGGCGAGACCCCTGCGGCAACTCCGGCCGGTAGGCGAGAGTCCCGGCGCGCCCAAAGACACGAAAAGGCCCAGTGGCGAGGTCCCAACTTGCGCGCTTGGCGGGTCCAAGGGCTGCGTGCCCTGTGAAGGAGGCGCCACACCCGATCACCTCTGCGAACTCCGCCGCGCGATGAGCATCATAGTACTTCTTGGCCATCTGCTGTGCTTGGAGAAGGCGTTGGCGCGCCTCGGCCAAGATCTCGTCGCGGGTGCGGAGCAAGGCACCTGCAGCCTCAGTCCGGGCCGTCCCGTCCTCAAACGGCAGCATCGGCGGAGGCGGACGGCCGTATACCACCTCGAAAGGCGTGGTGTGCAGGGCGGCGTGATAGGAGGTGTTGTAGCAGTACTCCGCCCACGCCAACCAGTCCACCCAAGCGCGTGGACGATCACCTGTAACACAGCGCAGATACATCGCAATCACCTTGTTGACCACCTCCGATTGACCGTCCGTCTGCGGGTGGAACGCCGTGCTCAGGCGGAGCTTGACACCGGCCAGCCGAAAGAGATCCCGCCAGACATGTCCAGTGAACACCGGGTCACGGTCGCTGACGATCGACGACGGAAACCCATGGAGGCGCATGATGCCGTCGAAGAAGGCGCGTGCCACGGACGCGGCGGTGTACGGATGGCCGAGCGCAATGAAGTGCGCGTACTTGGAGAAGCGGTCGACCACCGTGAGGATGATGACTTGCCCCCCACCTTGGGCAACCCCTCAATGAAGTCCATGGAGATATCCGCCCACACCTGCGAGGGCACCTCGAGGGGCTGAAGAAGACCCGCTGGTCGTTGCGTCTCCGTCTTGTTGCGCTGGCACGTCACACACGTCCGCACCCAATCTTGCACCAGCGCTTTATCGCCCGGAATGTAGAAGTCGGCGCGAAGACGATGGAGGGTTTTGCAGACACCTCATGGCGGCCGAATGCGCCAACGTCAAGACCTGATGGCGAAGGTCGTCGGTCGGGCACAAAGAGCGGCGCCCATGGAGGAGCAATCCGTCGATCACGTGCCGGCGCCTCCGGCTCGCGGCGTCCAGCGCTGTCGGAGGCTCCGCAGACGCCGGGCGGTCGCCGTGGCCTGGCGTATGTCGTCGATGAGCGCGAATGATGGCCCGAAGCGGATGCGCAGGACCGCTCCCGAGGTCTCGGCGTCCCCCGCAAACACCTCCGTGTCGCGACGCGACAGTGCGTCGGCAACCGTATTGAGACGGCCGGGACGGTACTCAACCGTGAAGTCATAGCCGAAGAGCTTGCTGATCCACTGGTGCTGCGGAACTATGGAGAGACGCTGGTCCACCAAGAACTTGAGGCTGTAGTGGTCCGTGCGCACGCGGAACGACCGCCCCCAAAGATAAGGCCGCCAATGCCGCACGGCCTGGACCAGCCCGATCAGCTCGCGCTCGTATGCGGCAAGCTTGTGGTGGCGAGCGGCGAAGGGGCGGCTGAAGAAGGCCAGCGGTCCTTCGCCCTGGTGGAGGACGGCGCCAACCCGATGCGGGCGTCGCGATCAACCACGGGCATCAAGTCCGGCATCTGCAGCACCGTCCGTCGTGAGTGCCATGGAGGCTGGAACGCCTCCGTGGCCTCCGCGTCCCATGCGGCGCGCGCGCGAAGCGCGTCGATGGCGGCGATGAGGCGAAGTCCGGATGTATTTCCGGTAGTAGCCCGCGAGGCCCAAGAAGCCGCGTAGGGCGCGAGGCGACTGCGGAGTTGGCCACGCAGCGACGGCGGCGACCTTATCCGCGTCCATCGCAACGCCCTCCACTGAGATGACGTGTCCCAGGTATGCGACGGAGGTCGTGCCGAACGAGCACTTCGAGCGCTTGAGGTGAAGATGATGCGCTCGAAGCTCGTTGAAGATGATGGCGACGTGCTGCAGGTGTTCCGCCCAAGATGCACTGTAGATAAGAATATCATCAAAGGAAACCAGGGCAAAGCGGCGTAAGTAGGGGCTGAGCACGTCGTTCATGAGGGCCTGGAACGTCGCCGGAGCGTTGGAGAGGCCGAATGGCATCACCAAGAACTCGAAGTGGCCGTGGTGCGTCCGGAACGCCGTCTTCTCAATGTCGTCCGGATGCATCCGCACCTGATGATAGCCGGAGCGAAGGTCGAGTTTGGTGAAGAAGCGTGCCCCATGGAGCTCGTCCAGGAGCTCGTCCACGACGGGTATGGGAAACTTGTCCTTGGAGGTGACGGCGTTGAGGGCGCGATAGTCGATGTAGAATCGCCACGTGCCGTCGGGCTTGCGCACCAAGAGCACCGGTGCCGAGAACGGCGACGTCGAAATCAGGATAATGCCCTGCGCGAGCATCACCGCCACTTGGCGCTCGAGCTCGTCCTTCTGCAGCTGGGGGTAGCGGTATGGGCGCTGGCGACGGCGCCGTATCCGCAGCAGGTGGATGTGGTGGTCACGAGCCCGCGCGGGGAGGCCTGTGGCTCGTCGAAGATGTCATTGTCTTCGCAGAGGTCGGCCAGCAGGGGGTGCGCCTCGTCGAGGGTGGCCGCCATGAGCTGGAGCTGCAGGGTCACAGGACCTGTACTGCCGATGCCCGTCCATTGGACTCGGCAGCCTCCCTCACGCCAGAAGATGAGGGTCAGCGCGTCGAAGTCCCAAAGTATGGGGCCCAGTGTGGACAGGAAGTCGAGGCCGAGGATGAAATCGTAGCAGCCCAGGTTGATGCCGACGCATGATAAGCGGCTTCGTCGCCGATGAGGGCCGGGACCTGCCGCGCCACGCCCAGGCTTGCCAGGCGGTCCTCGTTGGCGACGGTGACACGGAACTGCTCGGCACCCGATGGCTGGAGTGCGAGGCGGCGCATGGTGTCCCCGGACATGAAGTTGTGCGTCGAGCCCGTGTCCACCAGGGCGGTGAGGCGCTCCCCATTGATAGTTACCGGAAGCAACATAGTCTTGGCCGTCTTGATGCCCGCCAATGCGTGGAGGGAGACGACGAAAGCCGTTGCGTCGACCGGCCCGTAGGTTGTAACGCCGGCCTCGGAGATAGTCGTGGCCTCGAGCTAGGCTTCTCCCTCCCCGTCATCGACGGTCTCAAAAACAATGAGCGCGCACGTGACCCGCATAGGTCTCGTCGCGGTTGAAGCACAACCCTGCGGCCGATCGAGCTGCTTTCGGTCATGGTCGATGACGAAGGCGCGTCGGCGCTTAACGCAGCGAGGCGGGTGGTAGGCGGACGCGTCAGGCGGCCGCCGGGCGAGGCGAGGGTCGTAGTCATGGCCCGAGAAAGTCTGCTGCATGGCGATGGCGCGTTGCTCGTAGGCGCGTGCGTAGTACATGGCCGTCTGCAGGTCTTGTGGTTTGCGCATCTCCACGTCGACGCGGATGTGGTCGGGTAGGCCCCCGATGAAGAGCTCGGCGCGCTGGCGAGCCGTGACGCCAGGCGCATGGCACGCCAATGTCTGGAAGCGGTCGGCGAAGTCCTGCACCGAGCCTGTGAAGGGAAGGCGTCCGAGCTCGGCCAGCCGGCTGCCGCGTACCGGGGGTCCAAAGCGCAGGAGGGCACAGGTCGCGGAAGCGCTCCCACGACGGCATCCCGCCCTCGTCCTGCTCGAAGGTGGTAGGAGGCGATCTAGGTGCGGTCCGATGCCAGTGTCCGCTGCCCCCGAAAGAATTGCTCGCATTGATTGAGCCAATTCAGGGGGTCGACGGTGCCGTCGTAGGTGAAAAACTCGAGCTTGGTGAAGCGGGGTGGCTGCTGGACGTGCAGAACAGCGGCATAGGCTCCCTCAGAACGACCCAGCGTTGCGGGGGGAGAATAGGTCGGCGCCATAGATGTATCTGCTCCGCCGTATCGGTGAAGGCGGCGGCGGCGGCGCTGGCTAAGGGCGCCGTCTTGTACGTAGATCGTCGAGCCAGCAGTGCAGCCGCGACGCGATGGTGGAAACTTGATCTGCGTGATCGGGATCCCCGCTGCGAGTGACGTGGCGGCGGTGGTGAAGCGATGTGAAGGCGGCGCGGCGGCGGTGGTGGCGGCGCGCGGTGAACTCTGGAGGAAGGCCGAAGATTTGCGACGCTTGAGTTAGGTCGCGGACAACCGTGAGACCTCCGCTGCGAGGAGAGGGCGGGTTCGAGGCGGCGCGCGGTTCGCCCGCAGCGGCCGGTCCTGACGTGGCCGGCGGCGACTCCATGGAGTCGGGCGCGCCGAAGGTGGCGATCGCGGCGGAGGCGGTGGGCAATCCTGTAGACATCGAGCCTGAGCTAGCTGATACCAAATTGGTAAAACCAGCTAATCTACCAGGTCTAGGTCGTAGATTGTATGGGTGGAAGGGAGGACGGAGAGGAGCTGGACGTCGCCAACGGCGTGTCGGCGCCGTGGTTGCGAGGAAGAGGAGGCGGCGGCGCTGGGGAGGCGGCGGCTAGGGTTCAAGGCCGACTCCTCAAGGAGTCGGCAATAATAACTCTGATTATTGCTTAATCTGAAAAGTCTGATTACAACTCTTTATATAATAAAATAAATGGGCTAAGCCCCTAATTCGGCCCACTAGCAGGCTTCCGCCGGCTGTACGTGAGGCCGGTCATAACAATTCCACGGTACTGCATGGCTACAGTTAGCACTAGCGCCATGTATAGTAACTAACGCCATCCTATTAGGTAGTAAAAATATACAACATAACGCTGTGATGGCATTAGATTGTCATTTTCATTTTTTTTTTGAACTACTTTGGGCGAGACTTGTATAGCCTATTGATACACCATTTTTAGAAAACAAAATATAACTTTACTTAAACTGGGTTGGGGTTAACCAAGGGGGAAAAATCAGCAAACTATTGAACATTCTACAGGTGCATGATGCTTCCATCAAATTAACCTTTAACTATATACATAGCACATCCCTAACATAGCAATATTCCAGAATAGCTCCTATAACTGTGGTTATGAAGGACAACGAAGTTACTCCAGGTAAAATTTGTTCACATGCATGAAAACAAGAATCAATACTTGGTTTGTTTTTGGTAACAAGGAAGAAAATAGACCCTAGAAAGTTAGGCTAGACTCACTATAGTTTTCCAAATTTAAATAACGAAGCTAACCAAATAACATATCCCACACTCCATGATGCAGCTGAACAGAACATTTAACAACGCATAAATAACAGAGGACTCAGCAAATTACAGGAAGAGACCACCTCTCATAACCACATGTGGCAAGATGACAACATCATGCGAGACTGAGTAATTAAAGGATACCAATTAATTAACTAATACTGGACTAGCACTGTGCACAACATTTATTTTATAATTCAATCAGAGCAAAGGGTGAAAGGGCATCGTGTTCCCACTCGTAGTGTACAATAGCAACACCCAAGGTGAGACGGTCGTCTACAGCACCGTAATAATCTAATGTTGAGCAGGGTTCAGATTATAAAATTCACACCCATGGATCGACATCTCACAAGTCAGAAGTACTGCTGTAATTTTCAATCTCATCATTTCGTCAATGTAACCTGTTGAATGCTAGATTGCATCATGTTTGTTTAATTAAAGGCATCGCCATCCTAATTGCTTTGACTAGTTCAACATAGGAAGTGCTAGAAAATCCCAACTCGACATCCTAAACTGCAAGCCACCTATCCACATGTCCAAGGCCCCTTCCTGGATTGGAACTTGTGAGTACAAATGTGGAGTGTACGTTCATCCCAACCTCCACAGAGCGTCATGTATACTTATTTTAAGGTTCTACTAGTAACAGGAAATTTCTCCATGACGAGATTGGCGAAACTACCAAATTGGAGTCGATTTTCATATCTAAACCCTGAAACCCCTCAAATCCAATAACCAAACGGAGGGGAGTCGGCTGGTATCTGGTACCGAAGACACGGCAATAATTACTAGTGAACTGTAACCAACCTCAGGAGATCGCAGCGCGACGGCTGCCAGCGCCATTTGGAGTAGGACGCGTCCGGGCGGCCGTTCTCGGAGCAGCGGAACCCGCGGTCCAGGAAGGGGCATTCCCTGGAGTCGTAGAGCGGGTAGCTGTCGTCCCAGACCCACTTCCCGTCGAACAGGTCGCACTCCTCCCCCGCCACCGGTGGCGCCGGCGCCGCCGCACCGTTGACGCGCGCCCTCTCTGACGGTGACGCCTCGGCCGCGATGGAGACCCCGCCGCTCCAGAGCTTCCTGGGCGCCGCCAGCGCGTAGTCGAAGGCGGTCGAGCAGCGGAGCGATGCGGCGCAGACGAGCAGCACCAGCGCCACGGCGGCCGTGGCCACCGCGACGAGCCCCACCATCCCGGCCTTCTCCAGCGGCCTCCTCATCATCCGCCGCGCCAGCCGCTTCGCCGGCTCCCCCACCATCGGCCCCTCCTTCGCTCGGCAAGGAAATCAGAAGATCTCCTCCTGTCCTTCGCGCGGACGAGCACGAGAGGCTCGCTACTGACGAGCCCGCCGCCGCTTGTGCGTGCCTGACATAAAGGACTTGGAAGTTGGACGAAGTTGGGGAGGGGAGCAAAGCCGAAGTTGTGAGTTGTGGACGAGGGAGGGAAGCGAAGCGTACCTGTGAATCTCCGTGTTTGATTTGGGGGAAAGCGATGCGTGTATTTTGGCAAGTACTCCCGGTGCTCCCGTTGGTCATCATGAGCCAGCATTACGGTTAGCCGTGGAAAGAGGGGAAGGTAGAAGTGGAGGGGAGGGGGAACGGAACGGAACTTCTTTTTATATTTTTGATTGATTGACCTGAGGGGGAACGGAACGTTGGGAGCCTGTAAATCCGGACGTGCCGGCCAGGCTAGGTAGGAGTCGTCCTGGAGTAATGAGTTGGTACAAATTACTATGCTACTATGATTAGCAATTTCCATGGAGTTAAAACATGCGACTTTAATCATTGTCATTATACGGAGTACTGTTAAGAGATTCTTCATGGGGGTACTATCGAGAGGGGAGATTCGGTGCACTGGGCACCCGTGATCTTGTTTTTGAAAAGAAATTGAAAACCATATTTCCAAGTTTTATAAAAAAACTGAAAAAAAACAGGATGCAACCAATGATGTATCCCACAAATGATTAATATAAATTTCAAATACTTTATATTATGAGCTACACAGGAAATAAAACGGCGGATCTGAATATGCATATTTTCAGATCTCAAAAATTTGGCACTGTTTTTTTGTGTATCTATTTTGGCATGGTTGTAGGATACTATGTCCAGAATTATTTTCAATTTTTTTAAACCTTGTAAATATGATTTTTATTTTTTTTAAATGAAGAAAGCACTAGATGTCGGCAACCAAAGACACTTTCCGCACTGGAATATTAATTATGTCAAAAGTTGTTAAGACCTACTCTCTCCGTCTCAAAATTGATGCTTAATCTATATACTAAATAGACTAAAAACATTAAATAATACCTTTTTAAAAATTAATTTCATAAATAATACATAAAATTGCAAATTTCGGAAAGTGGCGGCCTCGAATGCTAGTGCCCTGACCAGACCCTATCGGGGTACCGTGCATCGACGAGGCTGTCGGAGCCACGCCTAGTCGTGTCAGGACGGCAGTCGGTGGCTGGCACACCAATAGGCCTAATCGGTGTCGTTTCAGCCTAGAGGCCCCCGAAGCCTGCATTGATCATGCATGCAACGTGTTAGCTATATGTAATCAACCGTGATCAATTTACTTGCCTATTTCACTTGCTATCGATTTCCGTTATTTTGTCTAGCCACCTGCTTCCCGCCATTTTTCTCCCGCCACCATTTCCCCGATGTTTATCTCCCGCCACCGCTTCCTGCCGTTTTCTCGCACCTATTCTTCCTAGTGCCTTTATAAATCCGTGCACCGATATGTTTTCTTTCACCAGTTTATCTGCTCATCCTCTTTCTCTCGCATTCCTCCTCCTCTTTCTCTTGCCAATCTTTCTCTCGCATTCCATCATGAGTGTGCCTTGTTCAGACCCAGAGTATAGGCCTAGGAAGATGAAAGATGCGAGATTGCTAGAGGGTGTGAAACAAGAGCGTTGTTGGTGCGGCCATCTCACCAAGGTGAAGGAGTCAGTAGATTTCTCCACTTGCATGGGCATGAAGTTTTTCATGTGTGCCAATTACGATGCAAGACCGCCCCGGCAAGAAAGTTCGGCCCACGAGAGGCGTCCGGTATGTTCCCAGAGCATGATGAATATGAATGAATTACGTTAGTATGTGTCCTTTTATTCGTGCCATTAATGTGCTTGCAGTCTCCTCCTCCTCTTTGCAAGTGCTACCATTGGATTGACACGGAGCAGCCAGCTTGGTTCGTGCAAGAGATTCATGAAGGATTGGCGAACGTGCCGAAAGGATGGCCGAATAGGAGAAGAAGGAGCAGGAGAGAGAACTAAAAAAATAAGAGAGGAGAGAGCTCGGAACCAGGAGATAAATGCGAAGAGGATGGTGAAATTGGAAGAGCGCGGGTATGCGAAGAAACATGTGGACAAGGAGGTTCGTGAGGCGGAAAGAAAGAGATTAAGAGAAAGGGCTGCTGAGGCGCAGGTGGCAGAGGAACGTGGGGACAAGATCGGGAAGTACCCGCGCTAGACTCAGGGAAGGTAAACTCCCGAGCTGAGATTGTGGTCGATAATCAAAGTTCATGAAGGGGATGTGCTGCTTCTGCTGCCACTGGTCGAAAGTAAATTGTGGCTGTTGCTACTGCCAAGCCGAGCCTCCAGCCTGGTCTGGAGGTGGTGCTCTCGACGTCGCCTGCTGTGAGAGCCATGGAGAAGGCCCGCGGTAGTGTGGAGGTGGGTACTGCTGCTGCCGCAATGGTTGTTAATGGCAGGGCCTGCTTCCTCTCAAGACGAAGTTGTATGTTTCAGCGAGATTTGTAGTCATGATGCCAAACCTAGCTCCATGAGTGTCATGCAGTAGAGATCACCTCTCCATAGGCTCGTGCTCTATCCATTCCTGAATTTTTTTAATCCGTTTCCTAGGCCTTCTCCTAGTACCGGGTTGGTCAAATCCTGGCAAGTCACAAAGAGCAACGGGTTCTTCCTCCTGTGGTGCTACTCCTATTGTTGTCTGTGTAGCTACCACCTATGCATGAGCTAAAACTGCTACTGCTCGTGCAACTTTCCTCGGCCTAACATGTCTTTTGTAAACTCATCAAGATAGTGGCGCGCCTTGATATACTTACACTCCTGGTTCTTCTTGCATAGTTTCTTAAATAGGTTCATGATGGCCTTGTTCCTGAACTGCGAGTAAAATTTGCTCCAAGATGGTGCATGCACCAACGGATCTGCATGTCCTGCCATGGATTTAGTTCATCAGGAGCAGGCTATGTTAGCTTCTTTATCTCATCCTCATCCGCCTCACCATTAAAAATGTCTTCTCCTGTCCCATGACTACTCTCAACTGATTCATAACCACCACCTCTAGTTTATGCATAACTACTCTAACCAGAATCATAACCACCACCTCCATCTTGACCTTAACTACTCTGGCCATGATGGTAGCCTGTCAACACCCGGATTTTTAATCCCATATGCTTGTTATGCCATACCTTGCAATCCCAGGATTACCATTTTTGTGAGACATAACATATTGGATATCACAATACATCATCCATTACAAACCATAATAAGGTCTTACACAAATAAGGGATCTCATGATCCAGTCTTAATACAACTCAAGCAGCGGAAAGAAATGTAGTAGGGGCTCCATCTTCAGAGTCACAGGCAATGCTAACGATGGGAGATGATCCTAGTTGTCGTAGATGTCCTGCTGTCCATCATCTTGATAGTCCTCCTCATAGTCTGGCCACGGGAATAGCCAGGGACAAAGCCATGAGTACTCTTTAAGTACTCGCAAACTATCAGTAACAAGTAAGGTAGTTCTAATTGGAATCTTAATCTCTAGGTTTATTTGCAAAAACCCAGGTTTATCTAAACTGAGTTTAGAAGTAAATAAAACTAAGTTAATGTTCTAAATCACTTAAGTGGGAACCTAGTTTTCATGTTCACAACCCTGTTGTGGTCAAGTCAAAAATCATAGTTCACTTCACAAGTCATTTTGAAAAACATCTGACGACTGAACAGTGTGGCCACTCCAACTGTCCATGACCGCGGACGCGGCTATTCGAATAGTTTGACACTCTGTAGAGGTGGTACACTTTCACCACAAAATTCGATACATCCATCAGGGATAACCCTAAATCATCATACTTAGTATGTGGATAATCAATCATAACCTTTCCTTTACACACTCTAGTATAGGCACCTCCCATATGAGCTTGGCCTCCCAGCCATGGCCATCTGCCATCCTGGGCACTACATAGGTGGATATTCACACTCACGAGGTAGCCACAGCTCAAACCTCTTCCGTGAGGGAACCCATCATCTAAACTTCCAGCTAAGCCCTACCCAATTCGGGTATTGTGGTTGTACGGTAAAATTGAAATGGTATCACATCTAAACCCAACCATCAGTTTTTATAAAGGGCTAGGGCTCATGCCTCAACATTTTCATCATCAAATCCTTTGGTGTTTCTCAACACATATCAAAATATTTAAATAGAATGAATCATCATTCCAAGGTTTTCATAATCATTTTCACCAAGTATTCTCATCTAAAGTGATCCAATTTTATGCTAAGCACTAGCCACTAAAGTTAAGAGTGTTCACTAATGAGGGGTGCTAATCTTCAATCTCATGCCATAGAATGACATCTAAGTATACTAGATAGGCCTAGTTTTATACTATTTATGCTATCTATACTATCTTTCCAATACTCACAAAGCACTAACTAAAAGTAAAGAACTTTGGTAAAAGTACAAGAATAAAGCTTGTAAGTAAAACTTGGGATGGGTATAATCAAAATTGTATAACCAAGCATGCCTAATGCATCTTGCTTAGGTTAATACTTGCAAGTGTTAGCTTGCCTTGAGTAGAGTAGTGGTTGAAGTTTTCTTCTTCTTGGTAGTACTCCTCCTCCTCGTATCCCGAGTCGGTACTATCGTCTATAAATGAATATGGGGTACACAATCACCAAACAATACTTAACTAATTCTATTTAGCACACTAAGGCTCACACTTGATGATCTAGCATCATCACAATCACCACATGAAATAAAAAGACTTAGTTTTATTTATCTTATTTTAGAAAAGTAATTTCTACTCATTAAAAATAATTAAGATTTAATATTCTCCAATTAAAATATGAGATCATGTTGACACATGTCATCACCACATATTATAATACATGGGAATGTGATTTAAAGTGTTGGTCATATTTTATAAAGTTTAAGATTATCATTTAATAGAATTAAAGTGACTAGAAATGCCTATATAGCATTATTTTGGTACTAGTCCAATGTCACTGCATGCAAACCTAAATATTTTTACATATTCAGATAGATCTTATCAAATGTGATTTTTGAGAGTTGGAATCAACTCAAAAGCATTTATGGTTGATTTTTGAAAAATGTTTGAAGTTGGAAAAGTCTATGTCTTGTTATTTTTGGTATAGATGATATCTAACTCCAAATGATTTAAATCCAACAGTCTTGGATAGATAATTTAAATATCTTTCTAACAAAATTGGAATCATGTAATTTGGTTTAGTGAATCTCTCTGAATTGATTTTTGAATCTACTGACAGAATGTGGTTTTAATTAAATTGGAAAATCCTTATTTGAATCTCCAGGCCTGCGCGGGAAACTAAACGGGCCAGCCCAATCTGCACATCATAGCGCATCGGGATTCTGACAGGCGGGATCCACCAGTCAACAACTTAAACTAACCGAAACGGTATCTGTGAATCTAGGCCCTACGATTAAAAGACGATCTAACGGCTGCCATTCATCATCGACGACGAACAGCTCCGGCGAGGAATTAAACCTAACGCGGCAGTGGGGGTCCGGCGAGGATCACCTAGGCTCCAGCTCCTAGGGCGAATGATGTGGTCGACGACGGCGGTTTAAACGGTGGTCGCGGCAGCTCCTGGGGCGGCTCCAATCGATGGCGCCCTTCTCCTCCTGCAGCGGCAGGCTCCGGCCAAATTCCGGCGAAGGAGAGCTTGCCTTGCTCCGGGGAAGGGTGAGGGAGTGGCTGTGAGGAGTGGTGACGAGGGTTTAACTCGTCAATGCCCATTGTTATGGACTTGGGTTTTGGAGAAGGAGGGAGCGCTGGAGACATCTATCGGCTAGCAAACAAGCACACAGGGGACAAAGGATTTACCCAGGTTCAGGCCTCGTAGAGGTCCCTACTCCTGCTTGTCTACTCGTGGAATTATCGAAGGAGTCGAAAGTTATAATGGTGCGCAGATGCAATCTGGCGAGGTTGTGGAAACTAGGGTTGCGTGTGTCCTCCTCGCCGCCCCCTCCTAGCCCTTATATAGATAGGCTAGGTCTCGGGTAGCAGGTCGAGTCGGTTACAAGTTAGGGTTTTCCCCTTCAAACTTTCTATCTTTAGCTTCTTCTTGTTCTTCAAGCAATCGAGAGTCCACAGGTTACTCGAGTCCTTTCATCTAGGCTTTGGCGACACCGTGGGCCTGTACGTATTTGGACCGTATATACCAAGCTCGAGTATGTGTAGGTTATACCGATGTCAGTAGGCCCCGAGTGTCCAGTGGAATCGCAGATTCAACTAGGGACTTTTGAAGCCTTCGAGTGCCTAAATGAGTACATTTTGATTGCTTTTATTCGTGTCATAGGGATTGTTGATATACGTGCCTGATATAACCGAAGTATCGGTATCAGTTAACCACCTTAGGATGAAACAACGCAATCTACTCAAATTCGAGTCCCCGGACTCGAATCCGGAAAAGTGCTGGTGTAATTTGACTCAGGCCGCGGAGGTCTTACAGGAGTCGAATTCGATTATATGGTGTGAGCACTTGACGCGTCCGTCAAGGCATGTTCATCGTGCCTGTAGGCACGGATATGTCTCTGGTAGTGCGCAGTTAAATGCGTTGCCAGGCCTTATTCAGGTCTTACCTTCACGCCGTAGGCGCGACATCCGAATTTTATCATCACGGAGACGATTCGGGTGACCCAGGAGACGCAGTCTCTTTGTAGGAGGGAAATTATGAGACGATGTCGCCATGAGTTTCGAGTGTGGATGTTATCAACACACAGTTTTTGTATAAATAATCATAGGGTGCGCGACCAGCCCCTATGGGAGTAGCCGAGTGCTGGTTGAGTCGAAGACTGCGAGGACTAAAGAACTTTGTTGTTGTCGTATTTTGCTTCTTGTTTGATCGATGACTCGGGCAGGTACTAAAACACTTTTATTGCTGTCGCCTTTTGCTACTTGTTTGATCGATGACTTCGCAGTACTGAAATACTTTTGCGACTGCTGTCGTCTTTTGCCTGCTTGTTTCCGGCGCTCCCTATGAGAGTAACCCATGTTCATAATCGAACTGTGTTTCGAGTGGTTGGGTTTGCTTTTGTGATTGTCCATGTTCCTGCAACAAGAAAAAGAAAAGTCGTAGGTGCGCGGCTAGCGCTCCCTATGGGAGTAGCCCCCGAGTGCTTGGTGGAGTCGAAGACTCCAGCAAGGACTAAAAATAGTCGAAGTTTTCCACTGCGTAGCCTTGATGATGTCAGCGCTGACGCTTGTATGACCTTAGTTGCCGCGTGGCATTTTACGGAGACGTGACGGTGGGTCCCACTTTCTGACTTTGATTTGACTGGGCGTGCGTAATCTTATTTTTAACTGCGCCTCCTCGATTTCCGCGCGTAATGGTAGAAGTGGGGGGACGGTTCGCGCTTCCTCTTCTCCACGCGTCCAACGTGATGTGTGCCACGTGTCCAATAGAGTTTTTATCAGCCATTGGATTGCATCTCCCAGGGGTTAAGTAGCGGTGCTACGGCGGTAATTTCCCATCTGCGCTCTTTCTTCTTTGCTGCCATCACCATTGCTGCTGCTTTTCTGCTTTCCCCTGCGCCCATCTTCTCCACGACGCTGGACCAGCTCCATTCGTTCCTGAGCTACTTTCTTCGCTCACATCGACGCCGTGCAATAGGGAAGAAGAAGGGAGGTGCTGCCGCTGATTCCGCGGCCACCATCGCTACGGCGAAGAAGAAAGGTGGCTCCACTACTGCGGGCACCAGCACCGCCGCTGGCAGGAAGAAGAAGGTCGCGGGCACCCGCGTGACCAATGGCGCATGGCGCCCCTCTATCATCAAGGCGTCGGATCTCCGTCTTCTTCGCCAAGATGGAGTTATCTCTGCGGCAGTCGCCGATGCGCGCGTCCCCAGCGATGAGACCATTCTTGCTCCTCCTGCTGGTTTTCGAGTGATGTTTCTTGCATTCATCATTCGTGGTCTTTCCTTGCATCTTCACCCCTTTCTTAGGGGTCTTCTTTGTTTCTATGGGCTCCAGCTCCATAAGTTGTCCCCAAATTCGCTCCTCCACATCACTTGATTCATCACCCTCTGCGAGTGCTGGCTCGGAATCGAGCCACACTTTGGTCTTTTCAAACGCTTATTTAAGCTAAAGCGCCAGTCCGCATCTGGCTCTTTAGTTTATTACGTAGGTGGTTGTGGAATTCATGTCGACCCGTCCGCCACCTACTTCGACATCAAGCTTGCCAAGTCCGTCCAGGGATGGAGGGACAAATGGTTCTATGTTCGCGACCAGAAGGCCAAGGACGAGCACTTTGGACTCACGCCTTTTGATCCCGTGACTCCCTGCAAGAAGATGCGTTCTTGGAAGAACGTGATCATGCCCTCCGAACTCACGGAGACAGACGTGCGATATCAACGCGTCTGCGACCTCGAGAGCAGCATAGGCGCGGAAGAGGGAGGTTGCGCCCTTGTCAGGACTTGGCTGCGTCGTCGTGTCCAGCCTCTCTAGGCCAGAGTCCATCCCATGTTTCAATGGGGTGGCGCTGATGATGCCACTCGCGTGTCTGCCGATGGCATGTCCGCGAGTGAGGTAGATAAGAGGGTGCGGCTGGTCATGAAGTACACCTTCAAGGATGTGCTTCCAAATGAGCCAGTCATTCCTCCCTTCGATGCTTCGAATCCTCCTCCCGAGGTACAGTTGTGCTACGTAGTAGCTTATTTTCTCGATTGCGTTTTTTGTTGCTTACCAGTTATGTTTGCTGATTTTTACTGTTTGTATGCAGGAGTGGGCAGTGTCGCCTTGTATGCCTCCCCTCCCTGAGGGGATTATTCCTCGTGAAGCTTTGGAAGAGGACGAGTCTGAGTCGACTGTCCCTTCTGATGTGGAAGAGGAAGCCCCCGAGTCCAAGAGCCCGGATACTGCAAGCATTCACAGTGGCGGATTCCGACGCGTCGACTCCTTCAACTCCAGGAGGCGCGGCTGTTGGCGCGGAGTCGCCAATTCCCGCTGTTCCTGTGAGGGCTGTGGCACCGTCTTCTCGCAACAAGATGCGATTTCCCAAGGAGTCTTCGTCGGAGTCGGCGTAGGCCACGTTTGATCTTGACAAATTTGACTGGTAAGTTTGCTAGTGCATTCATTCTTCTCTGTTTTCTTCTTGTTGGCTTTGCCCTGGAGTTTTCCCTTTCTGAGTGTGGATTTTGTCTTGCAGTCAAGAGGTGTCGTCATCTTCTGGCGACGTCGAGTTTTTGAAAGAATCAGGAGTCGCGATCTCAAGGGCCAAGGTAGAGGTCGAGCGCGCTCCTTCTCCTCCGGCGGCGGCCCACTCCGGGCATAATTCTTCGAGCTCTCCTCACGGAGGGGAGCATCGAATAGTTGCTCGGATGACGGCTCAGCAGACTTCTTCGGAGTCGCTAGAGGACCATGTAAGTATATCTTTCTTTCTTTTGTAATTTGGCAGTCAACGCCTTTTGTTGCCCTTTGTTGACTCCTTGTTTTGTGCGACAACTCCTTGTAAAGGAAGCCACGCAGGTGGCGGAGCAGGTGATGGCGATGGTTCGCCAGCATGCGATGCTGGAGACGCGCCACCACGTGGTCAAGAGTGAGTGTTCTATACTTATTCTTTTCGTCTTCTCTCTATTTTGGTATAATCGACTGACAGCCAATTATTGACTGGCATGTAGCTGAGCATAACGCTTTACTGCACGATGTCGCCACGTTGGAGAAGACACTAGCAAGAATCGTGAAGGGCGCGACGAGGCAATCGCGGCTTGTGATGATGCCCAGAAGCGCGAAGAGGATCTGCGCGCCTCCTTTGCGGCCAGGGAGAAGTTGTTCGAAGAGCAACTGTTCTCAGTCGCCAAGGCCCTCTCAGGTACCTTTACCTATAGATATTTTATTGATGTTCTTCTCTGCATCTGTAGTGCCGGTGGCACTAGAAGTTTGATCCATGTGTGTATTTTGGTGTAGATGCTGGCGGCTTGAGTTTTGATCCACAAGCCCTTTATCGCGACGACGCTCTGGCGTCTTGTGATATCTATGATCGAGGATCGAAGCGCCGCTGTCCAAAATCGTTGTCCAAGGCCAAGGCCACCTTGAGTCGCCTCAGAGGAGTTGATGCAAGGCGAGCTGGTCGACAATGTGGAAGAGCTGGTGGAGTCGCATTTGGGGTGTGCGCCACGACAAGAACTCCTCTCAGCAATTTGGCGCGACCATGTCGCTTGCCATGGTGCAAGCCCACGGAGTCAAAGTAGATCCTTCTGGGTGTCGAAAACGATTCCTGTTGGCGCGGATGGTCAGCAGGTAGTATTCGCTCCCTTTGCGACTGCCTGTGCCAAATATGGCCATTCCTTGATAAACACTGTTGCCAAGTATTCAGAGGAGCTCAATCGTGCGAAGAAGGCGGCGAAAACTTCGGCCTCAGGGGCCGGCAGAAGGTCAATGGCATCTGATACTGCCACGTACTTGATGAAGCCCCCGAGGTCATCGAAGTCGAAGAAGCCAGCTGCTCTGTAGTTAGTTTCTTGTAATAGCTGATGAATTTCTCTTCTGACTGGAGAACATGCCTGTTGGCGAGTGTGTTTTGTGAATACTTTATGCTGATTCTGAATGCATACATTACTTTTGACTTTTGAGTTGGTCGCCTTATTTGCCTCTGGCTTGATTTTTGGTAGGGTACATCAAGTGGTCCTATGGGGGGAACCCCGGGCTCGCCATCTCTTGAGGATACAATGGCACCACCACGCTCGAGGGTAGAGGAGATGTCCTTGCTTTCGCGACTTCGTGATCGCGTTAAGCAACTGGAGCGTGAGTTGCCCGTGATCCGCGGTAGCGCGGACGTGTGGAAGTCAAAGGCTGAAAAAGCCGCCGCCCGTGAGCAATATCTGCTTAGCGAGGTGACGCAGCTGGGTGACCAGTTTAAGTGTTAGTTTGCTCATCCTCGTCTTTTCCTTTGTAGTTAATCGCAATGGTACGTTGTACTCATGCTGTTGATGCTGCTTCGTGTAGTTGTTAGCGCACGCAATCCGCAGGAGGAGAGGGATAGGATTGCCATCCGCCTTCATGATCTCACCCAGGAGCAACTTCAGGAGAGTGGATACTTCTGGGTAGATCATGATCGTGCGACTGCGTTGGTGACCCTGCAGGATCACGTCTCGCGAGTGCTGCTCTTTCTGAAGAAGTCGCAGTCGTGTTTGAAGAACATCTATTGGGCGATGTTCTCGCTGGATGATACTCCATCAAGCCTGCTGGCTCTCCTGACCAAATTTCAAGATATGTCCGTGGTTCGCGAGTGCGTGAGGCAGCAGTTGGTGGTTGGTGCCAAGGCTGCCCTTTCCATGGTGCGTTTGCACCGGACTGACGTGGATGTCGCCGCCATTGCCTCTGGGCCACCGGTGCCGCCAGCAGGATCTTCCTGGGACATGGTACCACACTATCAGGCGGTGGACCGTCCAGCCGAGGGGGTCGTCGACTTCTTCGAGGAACAGACTAATGTTCTTCTGTTATAAGGGTAGCCAAATATGTATCCTGCACATAAGTGTACTAGTGTTGTAAAGCTCGTATATATTTGTAGATAATTTACTGTTGAATGTGTACAAATAGCTTTAAGCGTGGGGTGCGTTGCACTTATGCGAGTCCTTTTCGTTAGCCTGGCCATCGTTGTATCATTCCCTTGTCAACCTGTCAGGTGCGTTGCAGCTGGGTTGAGTTTGTGTTAAGGGGTTCGATTGATGTGCCAGCTACTCAGGATGTCGCGTTATTGTTCGAAGAACATATGTGTATAGGGTGGCGTAGCCCCCGAGTATGAAAATTGACAAAGTAAAGGAGGGCACAGAGTTTCGGGGCACTTAGCTTTTATTTATTCGAAGAATAGTACGAGGTACAATGTGCGGCTAAGTAGCCTTGGCTAAATAGCCTTATTTGCGATGCAAAAGTAAAGAAAAATGACTAAGGGTAGAAGCGTCGCAGTTGTGCAACGTTCCAAGGGTTGGAGTGTGCGACTCCTGTCTCTAAATCTTGAAGGCGATAGGCGCCACCTGGGATTACTTCTGTAATCACGTACGGTCCTTCCCAGGGGGATTAGAGCTTGAGATGTCTCTGCTGCTTTAGTCGCAGGACCAGGTCACCTTCGACGAAGGATCTGGGGCGAAGCCTTCTACTGTGGTAGTTGCGCAGGTTCTGCTGGTAGATCGTGGATCTTGCTGCGGCGATTTCTCTTGCCTCGTCAAGGAGATCGACGGAGTCTTCGAGTGCAAGAGATGACTCTTGTTCGCTATAAGCGACTACACGTGGCGCCTTGTATCGCACTTCGGCGGGTAGTACTGCTTCTGCTCCGTGCACCATAAAGAATGGTGTGTAGCCCGTGGCGCTGTTTGGAGTTGTATGCAGGCTCCAGAGTACGGATTGGAGCTCGTCTGGCTAGCAACCCGCAGCTTGCTCGAGTGGTCGAAGGAGTCGCTTCTTGATGCCTCTGCAGACGAGCCTGTTTGCCTTTTCCACCTGGCCGTTGGTCTGTGGGTGTGCTACTGAGGCGTAGCTGATGTTGATCCCCAGGCTCTCGCAGAATTCTTGGAACTCCTTGGATGTGAAGTTCATTCCGTTGTCGGTGATGATGCTGTGTGGCACGCCGAAGCGGTAGACGATAGACTCGAAGAACTTGACTACGTTGTGCCCTGATTGCTTGGTCACTGGCATGGCCTCAATCCACTTGGTGAATTTGTCGACTGCGACCAAGAGGTAGACGTAGCCTCCTTGCGAGGACCGTGGAAGTTTGCCAACCATGTCGAGTCCCCACTGGGCGAAGGGCCAGGCCAATGGAATAGGTCATAGTTCTGCGTCTGGTGCGTGTGGCTTGTCCGTGAATCGTTGGCAAGCATTGCATTTTTGGACAATGTCCTTGGCATCGTGCATGGCCGTGGGCCAGTAAAATCCAGCTCGTAGAGCTTTGGCAACGAGGGCGCGACTGCCTGCGTGGTACCCGCATGTCCCTTCATGGATGTCGAGGAGAATTGCTCTTCCATCGGCCATGGAAACACATCGCTGTAGCACTCCTGTGATGCCGCGCTTGTATAGTTCGTCGTTGATAATGACGAATGCCTTGGAGCGTCGCGTGATGTGCCGTGCGTCTGTCGGGTCGTCCGGTAGGCGCTTACTGAGGAGGTACGTAATGTACGGCTGCGTCTAGGATTGTTCGATCATCATGACGCTCATTAGCCCTTCGAGCCCTGTGTCTAGCTCCAAGTCGTCGAGTGCCATTGGCTCATTGGGTGGCGTAGCCCCGAGTCCATTGCTGCGCTTGTTTTCTTCTCTGCGGCCTTTGGCTTGATGGAGCGTTCACAGATGCGCTCGAGAAATACACCAGGTGGTATGGGGGCGCAGGTAGAGCCTATGTTTGTGAGTGTATCCGCCTCCTCGTTGCTTTCGTGGCCTACGTGTCGCAGCTCGCAACCATCAAAGTCCCCTTCGAGTGTATCGTAGAGGTCACGGTACGCGATCATGTTGTCATTCAGTGTGTCGCACTCGTGCATTGTTTGGTTGACGACCAACTTGGAGTCGCCGTATATGATGAGCCTTTTTGCGCTGCAGGCTTTTGCCATCCTCATCCGTGCAACAGTGCCTCGTATTCAGCTTCGTTGTTTGAGGCTGTAAACTGCATTCGCAGGATGTATTTCAGCTTGTCTCCTTGAGGTGATGTCAGTATGACACCTGCTCCTGCTCCATCTTTCTGTTTGGATCCATCGAAGTGCATGGTCCAGAGGTAGGACATATCTGGCTTGTCTGGGAGTTGATTTTCCATCCAATGCACGAGGAAGTTAGGGAGAATTTGCGACTTGATTGCGTTGCACTTTTCGTATGTGATGTCTCGCGGAGATAGTTCGATTCCCCAAAGCGCGACTCATCCTGTGGCGTCGGGGTTATTGAGGATATGTCCCAATGGGGCGTCGTTGACTACCACGATTGGGTGTTCCTGGAAGTAATGGCGTAGTCGCCGGGCGGTCATGAAGACGCCGTACGCCAGCTTCTGGTAGTGCGGGTACCGCTGTTTTGTTGGCGTGAGGACCTCGCTAAGGTAGTATACTGTAACACCCCGTCCACTCCTGGGCCCGGGGGGTGCCACTCCTGGCAGCTTAATAGGATATCTAGACTGGCCCAACAGACCAACACTAGTCTTTTCTGCGCACTTTTTCCTCACTCGTGTGCACCCGGTTACCGACTTCCCGGTCGGTCACCCATCCTAGAATTGCTCTATGCCTAGCACGCTTAACCTTAGAGTTCTTTTCGAATGAGCTTCCGGAAAAGAAGTTGCAACTTGTTGGTATGAGTATTCTATCAATCCTATTAAGCCATGTGCCTGGTCTCACATACACCCACCCTTTAGAAGATCGATGCCCTCATCGATCAAGCACACCCCAGGAACGTTCCCTCTTGGCACGCGTCTGTGCGTCTAGTGTCGGCACATGTGCCATCCCGTGTCCACTCCGGGCCACACGCGCCATGCTCCACATGTCCTGCCACTAACCCGCACACACCCGTGTAATCGCAAGGGTCGGCTCTGATACCACTTGTAACACCCTCCACTCTGGCCCGGGGTGCCACTCGGCCTTAATAGGATATCTAGATCGGCCCCATGCACCAACACTAGTCTTTTCTGCGCACTTTGTCCTCACTCGTGTGCACCCGGTTACCCACTTCCCGGTCGGTCACCCATCCTAGAATTGCTCTAGGCCAAGCACGCTTAACCTTAGAGTTCTTTTCGAATGAGCTTCCGGAAAAGAAGTTGCAACTTGTTGGTATGAGTATTCTATCAATCCTATTAAGCCATGTGCCTGGTCTCACATATACCGGGCGTTGTACGCCATGGACCTTGTTTTCTTCTGCCCGTTCGACGACGAGCACTGTACTAACCACTTGGTTGGTGGCGGAGATGTACAGCAGTAGTGGTTCCCTTTCCCGTGGAGTCACCAGTACTGGCGATGTGGATAACAGGCGCTTGAGATCTTCGAATGCTTCTTGCGCTTCATTGGTCCACTAGAATTTATCAGCTTTGCGGAGGAGTTGATAGAAGGGCAGTGCCTTTTCTCCCATTCGACTGATGAATCGAATGAGGGCCGCGATTCGTCCGGCTAGTTGTTGGACGCCTCTTATGTTCTTTGGCTTCTCCATGGCTAGTATAGCCTTTATCTTTTTTGGGTTTGCCTCAATCCCTCTCGCGGAGATGAGATACCCGAGTAGCTGCCCAGATGGTACGCCGAAGGCGCATTTGTCCGGATTGAGCTTGATCCGGTAACGGTCGAGATTGGCGAATGTTTCGCGCAAGTCATTGATTAGAGAGGCTTCCTTTTTGGTTTTTATTACTATGTCGTCGACATAGACTTGGATGTTGCGACCTAGCTGCTCCTTGAGGCAAGCCTGCATGCACCGTTGGTAGGTAGCTCCCGCGTTTTTTTAGCCCGAAGGGCATTGTGTTGTAGCAGAACACACCGAAGGGCGTTGTAAACGCGGTTTTCTCCTGGTCTTCCTCCTTCATTCAAATTTGGTTGTAGCCTGAGTAGGCATCGAGGAAGCATAGGCGCTCGCATCCAGTGGTGGAGTCGATGATTTGGTCGATCCGTGGTAGCGGGAAGTGATCTTTTGGGCAGTGCTTGTTTAAAGAAGTGAAGTCCACGCACATCCGTAGGATATCCGTGTCCTTTTTTGGCACCAGCACCGTATTGGCGAGCCAAGTGCTTTCCTTGATCTCGCGTATGAATTTGGCCTCGAGGAGTCTGTTGATCTCCATTCCATCGCCGCGCCGTGGCTCGCATACGCCTCGATTGTTTGCTTGACCGCCTTCCGTCGGGTTGATGTTGAGTGCGTGCTCGACGAATTCTCGGAACTCTGGCATGTCCGCAGGACACCAGTGCAAAATTTCCAAAGGCTCACGGAGGAATTGACGGCGCGAGTTCCTATGCGGGACTCAAGTTGTTGGCGGCGAGGGCCGCTTCAAGGGATTCGATGGATGGACCTGCACCTTCTTTGTGTGCATGATGAGTCAAGGAGAGGTCGGTGAGCTTGGCCTACTCGGGCGGCATCGTTGTCCGTCGCTTTCCTTCAATCGCGTGAGCTCCTCCCGCATGCCGAAGATTGGGAGATTCGTTGAATTTCGTCGCAATCGCTACCGCTCAAAGCTCCTGTTGATCGTGATGATGCCGTTGGGACCTGGCATCTTCATCTGCAGGTAGGCGTAGTGGGGTACCGCCATGAACCTAGCGAACGCGACGCGTCCGAGGATGCAGTGGTATTGTGAGGGCCAGTCGAAAACTTTAAAGTCGATGCGCTCGTGCCGGAAGTTCTTCGGCGTGCCGAATATGACGTCGAGGTTGATTTTGCCCAGGGGCTATACGCCTTTCCCTGGGACGATGCCGTGGAACATTGTGTCCGATGCCTGCAAGCAGGTTAGAGGGATCCTCATTGCTCGCAAGGTACTCGTGAATATGAGGTTGATACCGCTTCTGCCATCCATGAAGACGCGACTCATGTCGAAGCCTCCAATTTGCGCCTCGAGTACGAGGGGGCAATGACCTGGGTGAGGTACTTGAGGCGGGTGGTCGCGTTTGTCGAAAGTAATGCACGACTCACTGCCACTGAGGTACTCAGTGGTGGATGGTGGCGAGTGCGTGGCCAAGTTGACTTGGTGAGTGATGGCCTTCTGCACCCTATTGGAGGGGCGCCCCTTTTGGATCATCATGGTACCCATGGCCCGTGGGTACGGTTCGCCTCCGTGGTGTTGGTCCGGTACAACTCCGTTCGTGGGTGGCCCAGGTGGTGGTGGTGGTGCGCCATGTGCCACGGCGCCTGGAGCGGCTCCGTAGCCTCTTTCGACTACATTGCGGTTCATTCGAACCAATCCCTCATGTAGCTTGAGGAACTCGCGGTAGTCCTTGAGGAGGTGGCTGGACTTTCTCTTGCCATCATGCTTGTCGATGTAGAAGTGTACCGTGCATGGCCCGGACAGTTTGTCCTCGATGGAGGTCGCGGGTGCTTCATCGCGAGTGCGGCGTTGCCACACTTGCGTGGTTTTCCCGGAGTTGCGGTATCCGCTGTTGCGGTTATCGTCGCGTCTATCGGCGTAGCCGGCTGCGACCATGTTGACGTCATCGCGATCATCGTAGATGCGCATGCGACGCTTACTTCGGCGGTCGCGTCTTTGTTTGAGTTCTGCCTCCTCGTCAGAGTGAACGCGATTCTTCACCGAATCTTCTCCATCGGCCCACCGATTAGTGATCTCCATCAGGTGGTCGATGGTCTAGGGCTTTGAGCGGCCCAGCTCCTCCCTGAGTTCCATGCGGTGGACACCACCGTTGAATGCATCAATCGCGTGGTCTTCCGAGATGTTTTCCGCGGAGTTTTTGATGGTGGACCACCTTTGGATGTAAGAGCGCAGCGATTTGCCAGATTTTTGCTGGCAGCATCTCAGTTCTTCGATTGAGGCAGGGCGGTTGTACGTGCCCTTAAAGTTGCGCACAAAGCTGTAGACCAGCTCATCCCAGCTGCGAATGGATCCGCGTGGGAGGTTATTGAGCCATGCCCGGGCGGCGCCCTACAGCTGCAAGCATTGCATGGCAGTACTTCGACTGCCTCCATGTAGCCTGACGGAGGAGATGTGATCCTCCAGCCAGATCTTGGGGTCCTGCAGACCGTCAAATTTCGGGTTCTCCGATGGGAGTTTGAACCCTTTAGGCATTCGCTTTGCTCGATGGATTCATCAAGCATCCGCGCCGCAGAGCTCCCCATCTTCTTCTTCCGAGTCAGTCGATCCAGCACGTCGTGCCCTTGACTTATCGATCTTGTGCTGCGTGAGTTCATCGCGTGCATCATAGTCGCGATCGTGTCGCCGTGAGCGGCGGCGCCGAGACAGGTCATGACTGTCGTCGCTAGACGAGGGCGAGGAGTAGCGCTTTGCTAACGCTTTGCCCTTTTTTGGGTCTAGCACCGGTTCCTTGTCGAGGGCGGCCTCGATTAGCCCCAGGCCCGCGATCATAGATCGGTGCATGGCCATTCGGGGATCTCCAGCTGGTGGCTGGTTATTGAGAAGGTACATGGTGGCTGCTGTCACCGCGGCCTGTGGTGTCCTGGGAACCATGTTGCCTCTCGTGTCGACTGTCATAGAGCCGAAGTCGAGGACTTTCGCGGCGTCTATGCGTTCTTGTTCGGTGAGGTGAGCCATCCACGATTGCCTTTTTCTGGCGAGGTGCTCGTTGCCTCTTGAGGAGGATCCTCCGTAGGAGGAGAGCCCAGCGCGACGAAGGCTTGACTCGTCCACCGCCTTTTTATGTGCCTCAAGTTGCGCGATTGCTTGTTTTGGCGCTTGAATTCCTCTTTCAGGAGCCAGTGGTAGCCCATCAGTAGCTCCTGCGGGGACCCGAAGGGTAGAGGTGCATCTCGTAGGGCTTCGCGGCAGCGTTCCCACTCTTGCTCGTTGAGCCTGATCACGACGCGTTCGTCGGTTTGCTTGTTGATTATGCTAGGAGGTTCGACTGCTCCTCCATTGCCACCGTTACCGCCGTTGGCGGAGGTGTCGCCTGCGTTGATGACGACGCACATGAAGTGATTTGGGAAGCTGTTGCTTCCACAACTTTCAGATTCGGAATCGTAGGTTCCATCTTCAGTGGCCAGATCGCTTAGATCGGAGTCGCGACTGCTGTCGCTGACCATGTTCCCAACTACCTCCGGAGCATTGAGCTCACTGAGGGTGCCGATCAATGGAGGGAACCATGATGCTGGGGCAATCATCGGTGCCATCGGCTGATCGGGCATGCGAAGCATGCCCATCTGACCAACTTGGAAGTGGAAGCTCCCAATCGCCAGGCCGATTCCGTCGCCCACGGACTCGAAGGCCGGGCAAGTAGCCGGCATGTAGACGGTGAAGTCGAAGGCGCCAATTGACGAGGTTTTAACTCGTCAATGCCCATTGTTATGGACTTGGGTTTTGGATAAGGAGGGAGCACTGGAGACATCTATCGGCTAGCAAACAAGCACACATGGGACAAAGGATTTACCCAGGTTCAGGCCTTGTAGAGGTCCCTACTCTTGCTTGTCTGCTCGTGGAATTATCGAAGGAGTCGAAAGTTACAATGGTGCGCAGATGCAATCTGGCGAGGGTTGTGGAAACTAGGGTTGCGTGTGTCCTCCTCGCCACCCCCTCCTAGCCCTTATATAGGTAGGCTAGGTCTCGGGTAGCAGGTCGAGTCGGTTACAAGTTAGGGTTTCCCCCTTCAAACTTTCTATCTTTAGCTTCTTCTTGTCCTTCAAGCAATCGAGAGTCCACAGGTTACTCGAGTCCTTTCATCTGGGCTTTGGCGACACCATGGGCCTATACGTATTTGGACCGTATATACCAAGCTCGAGTACCTATAGGGTATACCCATGTCAAGTGGTGAGTGTGTTGGTGTGGAGAATGGAGGCAGAGGGGGCCTCTATTTATACCGCAACGAGGGGACTGAGCGGCATGGGCTCGAGCTCGTCGGTGACGACAATACAGGCGGCGCGGCTGAGGCTAGGGGGCGGTGCAGTGTTCCCTGGCGATCATCACTGGCTTTATGGCGAGGCACAGGGCGGTCTAGGCTGGTCGGGAGCGTGCAATGCTATGCGCGGGAGCGGCGGTGTTTGTGACGACGCACGGGTGCTACGGGTCGCGCGGCGGCGAACGGGGGTGTCTAGGAGGTGGTGGTGATCATGGCGAGTGGGCGCGTGCATGGAGAGAGCGATGCGCGATCTATGCGAGGCGGTCGGGTGCGGCGCTCTGGCGCATTCTCGGCACGACACAGACATAGGGCGCGGTGTTGCTAGGGTGGTCTAGGGCCAGGCTGTGGTCGAGGCTTGGACAGGGGGTGGCGATGGACGGTGGCGTGTCTGGTGCATGTCGTGGGCGAGGGCGGCATGGCCTCTGTCGTTCTGTCCACTATCGGCCGATGATGACCACTTTCGGGCGGCGCTGCATTGGTTCACAGCGGCTTATTGGGAGCTGGTCTAGTGCTCCTCGACATTAGGGGAGACAAGGGAGTGAAGAGGGGACAGTGGGGTGGATGATCACTGCTCCAAAATAGTGAGTAGGCAGTGCTTAATTAGGGTAAGCAAGGTGTTTGATGAAATAGCCGCAAGAGATTTAGTTTGAAATTTTCAAATGAAATTTGGTGAGTGATTTGGTCTTATGCTTGAGTGTCTATGATTGCTTTGAAAAGTCAAGGGGAATTGATTTGATAAGTTTTTGCAAAAGTGTGATCTTACCATATGAACTAGATTCAAATTTGAACTGTCCTTTAAATTGATTTGGAAATAGTTTCTATGGGTTTGTAAAGTGGGCCTTGGTTCACTTTTACTTGGTCTAGCAAGGGGTGAAAATAAGTGGAATTGTTTCTGTTAGAAATCCTCTTCTAGGAACACTCAAAGTGGCCTAGTGGTTAACTTTGGTCAAAATGACCATTTGGTTATTTAATTCATATTTGATTTCTTTTGATTTTGCTTGTAATTGGCCTAGAGTATGTAGTATTCACCTTTAAACCATTTCTTATCATTTGTATCAATCAAACATGGCAAATTCAATCAATTCTACACTAATGCAAAACACACATGCATTCATATTGATTTTTGGAATAAAAGTTTTTGTTAACTCTAAATTTGGGTGATTAGAACTTGATAACCTTGATTAATGTTTTGGGGGTGTTACAAACCTTCCCTCCTTAAACAAAATCTCATCCCGAGATTTAAGAAAAACTAGGAACTAAAGAGATCTGGAAACTTAGTCCTAATGTAATCTTCTTGCTCCCAAGTAGCTTCTTCTTCGGTATGGTTGCTCCATTGGATCTTGAGAAACTTGATACTCCGGGTCCTAGTGGTTCTGAAGGCTTCTTCCAAAATACGAATGGGTACTTCACGATACGTTAGATCCTTGTTGATATCAATGGCTCGGTGATCGATCTTCTTGAACACTTCGGTCTTATCCAGAACTTCTAAGCATTTGTGAAGTAACGAGATATGGAACACATCATGGATGGCTGACATCTCCTCTGGCAGTTCCAGTTGATATGATACTTCTCCTTGGTGATTCAAAATCTTGAAGGGTCCAATATATCTGGGGTCTGACTTTCCTTTTAGTTGAAAACATTGCATTCCCTTCAAGGGTGACACTTTGAGATACACAAAATCTTCGACATTGAAAGTCGGGTCTCGACGCCTCTTGTCAGCATAACTCTTCTGTCTGGATTGGGCAGACTTGAGGTGTTCACGGACTTTGTGAACCTTCTCTTCGACTTCTCATAGGATGTCGGGTCTGAAAATCTGACTCTCTCCTACTTGCGACCAATTCAAGGGGGTACGACACTTCCTTCCATACAGAAATTCAAATGGGGCCATTTGCAAACTGGCTTGATAACTGTTGTTATATGAGAATTCTGCGAAAGGCAGACAATCCTCCCATTTTGATCCATATTCTAACACACAAGATCTTAACATATCTTCTAGGATTTGGGTGAATCTTTCAGTCTGTCCATCGGTCTGTGGGTGATAAGTTGTGCTGAAATTCAACTTGGTTCCTAATCCTTCTTGGACTTTCTGCCAAAATCTTGAGGTAAATTGGGTTCCTCGATCCGACACTATGGTCTTAGGGGTTCCATGCAAACTTACGATTCTAGCAATGTACAACTGATGACCCACAAGTATAGGGGGTGTATCGTAGTATTTTAGATAAGTAAGAGTGTCGAACCCAACGAGGAGCAGAAGGTGCTGGCTAGTGGTATGGATCAGGAATTCTCTGCAAATACTTAGCAAACGGATTTTTAGGGTTTTTTTGATAATGGAAGTAAATAAAGTACGAGTAAATAAAAGACAGTAGGACTAAATGCAGCAAGTGGCCTAATCCTTTATGCAGCAAAGGACAAGCCGGTTGTATTACTTAAGATGACCAAACGTTCTCGAGGACACATGGGAAGACTGTCAAGTGCTTTTGCTTCATATAGTTGATTAATCTTCTTTAGCTTGCTAAGTGTTGTGTGGGTGAACTTGTGCTAATGTACCGACCTTCCTAGGACTAATACATACTTGTGATTATACCCCTTGCAAACATCCGTAAGTACAAGAAAGTAATTAAGGTAGAAACCTAACCACAACTTTAAACTCAAAGACCCTTACGTCCCTTGTGCAATGGTTTCCTAACGGGAGTTCAGGTTTCTGTCACTCCGGCAACCACTACGATTAGTAGCCAAATACACAATGCATTCCCCTAGGCCCATATAGGTGAAGTTTCATGTAGTCGACATTCACATGACACCACTAGAAGAAGTACACCACAACTTAAATATAAAACTATTGAATCTTTCTCAACACAACTCCACTACTAACAACATGACTTCTCCCATGTCCTCAAGAACAAAACGAACTACTCACAAGACATCATATGGATCATGATCAGAGATGGAATAATGATGTATAACAATCTGAACATAAACAATAATTCAATGGTTCACTCAATAGCATCAACTACAAAGAGTAATCAACACCGGGAAAGTTTCCCCTATGAACTATGCAAGATTCAACCCAATTGTTACAACAATATGGAGATGGTGATGAGGGTGATGATGGTGATGATGATGATGATGATCCCGATGAAGTCTAGCTTGATGGTGGTTTTGATGGCGACGATCTCCCCTCTCCGGGAGGGAATTCCCCCGGTAGAAATCTGTCTGCTGGAGAGATCTTTCTCTCTCGGTGTTTTCCGCCCCGCAGAGGCGACAGAATCTTTTTGTGGTTGCTCCCCGAGTCTTAGGGTTTCAGGAGGATAATATACGCCAGAGGGGAGTGCCAGGGGTGGACCAGGGTGGCCACACCACCTGGTGGTGTGGCCCAGGGTGGCCCGCGCCAGGGGGTGGTGTGGGCCCCCTGTGGCCCATCTCCAGCCCCCCTTCTGGATTCCTTCATCTTCTAGAAAAATAGGATTTTCCGTATATTTTCCCGGATTTTCTGATCTTCGCGAATTTTGCCTCCAAACAGCACCTTTTCTATCAGAATCCTGACTGCAGCGGTCCATGCTTCAAAAGTCATCAACCATGCAAAAACAGATGAAATAACATAAGTATCACCTCTCAATATGAAATATATCAATGAATAACAGTGAATTATGACATAGAATAGTGATGCAAAATGGACGTATCAACTCCCCCCAAGCTTAGACTTCGCTTGTCCCCAAGTTTAAACCGAGCTCAATAAACATGACCTCAGGTTTATGGAGTGAAGAGTCGATAAAAGAATACGGACAAGAAGCATCACATTCATCAATACATAGATCATAATAGAAGACAACTCACTATTATATAACTTAACTTGCAATAAGTAAAGGAAACACAATAAAGATACATAAAGTTAATCATAATTGGTAATGGCAAACTTAGCTCTGGGTCGAAGAATACTTGATAATTTGCTGGAGTTCACAAATAACTGGTTTTCAATGATAGCTTTCAAAGTAGTAAACATCAAGATAAGAGCAATGTGCAAAACAAGGAACATAAGCAACATGATTGAATAAATCATCATATGAATGAATGAAACACATCAACTCAAAATACTTGCTGAGATAGAAGGGAGTAGGTTTACTGACTCAACTAAAAAGTAAAAGAAAGGCCCTTCGCAGAGGGAAGCAGAGATTACAAGTTTCATAAAGAGCTCCCAAAAATTATGATACTTACTAGCTTTCAGCTCTCATTGCCCCTATCATAGGCATCTTTAGGTGATTAAGCTTAAACTGATGAAATATGAGGATATGCATTGACAAGTTGTAAGTTGAGAATCTCATGTCCCTTGAATACGAGGGCCGCTCCTCATGCTACTCAAGTTTAGTCACCGGTAAGTTCTTGTCATCGTAAGCATATGTGTATCATAGAGAACCGCCAACGGGGTACCCCTTGCCCGATGATACGGAAGAATACCCATATCAAAATGACAAGGCAAGCAGACAACAAGCATCTCAACAATCTTCTTATTTACCATGGAATATGGTGCTTTTTTTTCTCTCTTTCCTCTTTTCATAATCTTTTTTTTTTCTTTTTCTCTTTTTCTCAATCTCTATCTCTTTTTTTATAAGAAGAATGCTTCATAGATGCTCATTATGGTTACGCTACAGGTTTCCACCATGTCAGCATGGATTAGACTAGCGGTCAAGACGTTTCTCTAACACATATACATAACTCCATGGACTTACAAGCTCCCCTTTCATTTCACACCGACTACATCCATAGACAAAAGAACATGATATAAACTTGGTACAAAGTACCAGTGCAATGTTGAAAGTGTTCCCCATGACAACATGGTTCTGCTAATTCACAACTTACAAAGCGCAAGCATATACGCAACATAGGTGAGCACAATGGTTCAAGTTTATTAAGTGCAAGAAAGTAAAGTGTGCCATCAAGTTCGTGAGAGCTTTAATCACTAATTTTCACATAACAAGTTTAATTTGGGAGGTAGATAAAACAAGAATTTACTTGGAATAGCAATAATGCTAATAGGTAGGTATGGTGGACACAAATGGCATGGGTTTTGGTTTAAGGTGGTGGACGCACGAGAAGAATTCCCTCTCAGTACAGGTTTTTGGCTAGCAAGGATGGGTAGCAAGTATAAGAGTTGAAGGAAACAAACAAACATACAAGTGATAAAGACAAACATGCAATCTTCCTTGGAAGCACAAAAGATCTTAATTAGAGAATACTAGACTTATGAGCAAATCAAGAAAGAAAGATGATGAAATTATATTTGTTTAGAGTACTTTTATGTTTTTCATTCAACTCTCAAATAGTGTTGCTACTGACCGAGCCAGGTTTGACAAAACCAACTAAATTAACGCAATGATCCCAAAGTGATACCAATACTAACAACAAGATCAATCATACAACCACGAATTCAAAACTAATATAAGCTATGTCAAAGAGTAAATGATAGAACTTCTCATTAATATTCCATAACGGCAACTCACACCAAGGGATACATATCTAACGAGAGAGGGGACACTTCCATAATGCAAACCATCCTACATAATAACTTCTCTATTCATGATATGACTCTACTAAAAAGGTAAAAAGATAGAAGATAATGATGTGATACCGCGGCACTCCCCCAAGCTTGGAACAAACCAAGGGGATGCCAGACCGAATGACGAATTACTCCTTTGGTGGTGCTGCTATCCTCTCGATGAGCTTCTTGACCAATTTCCCCAAGTCCTCAATCTTGAAGGTGAGGGTACGAATCAACTCCGAGTAGTGCTCGATGTGGTGCATGATCATGTCAGATTATGGATCCCAGCTCTTGTGATTCTTTTTCCGTTCTTCCCTCTTGGAGTCTTCTTTTCCTGCATGGTTATGGATAAAGGTATGGAAAGGACTCTTGGTGCGTGGAGGAAGTGACCAGGGATCTGAACGGTGATGAGGAGGCTTCCCTCCAATGGCTGGGTTTGCCACCACTCCAATGCTTGCAACGGTAGTGCCGGTGTGATTTGCCTCCTCTTCACCTTCACTCTTGATCTCCTTCTCCTTCCCTTTATCCTTGGCGGACACCATTGTGCTTCTAAGCTTTCAAAAATAGTTCCTAGCAGAAACAGATCGAAACAAAAACACGACGAAAACACGATATACGAACCTCGGGAGATCCGGGGGATTATATATTACGAAGTTTCGTAACAAAAGGAAGGTACTGGGAGAAAACGGGTCGGAGACGGAGTCCAGAGTGGCCACACCACCTGGTGGCGCAGCCAGGGGTGGGCCCATGCCACAGGGTGGTGTGAGCCACCCTGGCTCCATTTCCATCCCTCTTTCACTTTGTAACTTCCCTGATTAACTAAAATCTGCAAAAATATAGTTGGATAGTATTTTCGCTGAACTTTTCTTACCAGAACTATTACCTATTTGAAAACGGACTCTACAGGTCTCTGAATTTGGTCCTTGATAAATTTTTCTGGAGTTATAACTTGAAAGGCATCAACATCTTCATAGTGTTTGAGTCGCTGCCCATTCACTACTTGTGTAGTATTATCTTTTAAAGAAGAAATTTTTATTGCTCCTGAACGGTATACTTCTTCAATAATGAAAGGTCCTTCCCATTTTGACAGTAGCTTTCCTGCAAAAAATCTGAGACGAGACCTATACAATAGAACTTTCTCACCAACATGAAATTATCTCTTAAGTATTCGCTTGTCATGCCATCTTTTAACTTTTTCCTTAAAGAGCCTAGCATTTTCATAGGCTTCACTCCTCCATTCATCTAAAGAACTTAAGTCAAATAATCTTTTCTCACCAACGAGCTTACAATCTCTATTTAGTTCTTTAACTGCCCAGTAAGTTTTGTGTTCTAATTCTAAAGGTAGGTGACAAGCTTTCCCATAAACCATTTTATAAGGAGACATCCCCATAGGATTTTTGTAGGCAGTTCTATAAGCCCATAAAGCATCATTCAACTTCTTAGCCCAGTTTTTTCTAGATCTATTAACAGTCTTTTGCAAGATGGATTTAATTTCTCTATTTGATAACTCTACTTGCCCGCTAGTTTGGGGGGGGGGGGATAAGCTGAAGCAATTCTATGATTAACATCATATTTAGCAAGGGTCTTTCTAAAACCACCATGAATGAAATGAGAACCCCCATCAGTCATGAGATACCTAGGCACTCCAAACCTAGGAAAGATAACATCCTTAAGCATTTTTAGAGAAGTCTCCCCGTCAGCACTCTTTGTAGGAATGGCTTCTACCCACTTAGTAACATAATCAACGGCAACAAGAATATGTGTATAACCTTTCGAGGGAGGGAAAGGACCCATAAAGTCAAATCCCTAGCAATCAAAGGGTTCAATAACTAGGGAGTAGTTCATAGGCATTTCATTGCGTCTAGAAATATTACCAACACGCTGACATTCATCACAAGATAAAACAAATTTTCTTGCATCTTTAAAAAGGGTAGGCCAGTAGAAACCTGATTGTAGCACTTTTTGCGCAGTTCTATCTCATGCATGATGTCCTCCATAAGCACTACCATGACATTTACGCAATATCTCCTTTTGTTCATATTCTGGAACACATCTTCGCATAATACCATCCACCCCTTCTTTATATAAGTGTGGGTCATCCCAAAAATAATGCCTCAAATCATAGAAGAACTTCCTTCTTTGCTGAGCTGTAAAAGTTGGAGGCAAATACTTGGAGACAATAAAGTTAATATAATCAGCGTACTAAGGGCTCCTCATGAGCTTACCCCTCATCATGCTAACTGTTCATTTGGGAAACTATCATTAACAAGCATAGGGTCAAAAGAGATGTTTTCCAATCAAGATAAATTATCAGCTACATGGTTTTCAGCACCTTTCCTATCTACTATATGTAGATCAAACTCTTGTAAAAGCAGCACCCATCTAATAAGCCTAGGCTTAGCATCCTTCTTCGTCATAAGGTATTTAATAGCAACATGATCAGTATGAATGGTGACTTTTGAGTCAACAATATAGGGTCTAAACTTATCACAAGCAAAAACGACAGCTAGAAATTCCTTTTCAGTAGTACCATAATTCCTTTGAGCAGCGTCTAAAGTCTTACTAGCATAATGAATAACGTTTAACTTTTTATCAATTCGTTGCCCTAGGACAGCACCTACAGCAAAATCACTAGCATCGCACATTATTTCAAAGGGTAAACTCCATTCAGGTGGTTGAACAATAGGGGTTATAGTTAAAGCCTTCTTAAGAGTTTCAAAGGCTTCCTTACAATCATCATAAAAACGAAGGGTACATCTTTTTGAAGAAGATTAGTGAGGGGTTTTGATATCCTAGAAAAGTCTTTAATAAACCTTCTATAGAAACCAGCATGACCAAGGATACTACGAATACCTTTGATGTCTCTTGGGCATGGCATTTTCTCAATTGCCTCAACCTTAGCTCTATCAACTTCTATGCCTCTTTCAGAAACTTTATGCCCAAGGACAATCCCTTCATTAACCATGAAGTGGCATTTCTCCCAATTAAGAACAAGATTAGTTTCTTCGCATCTCTGCAAAACTTTATCAAGGTTGTGCAGACAATTATTAAAAGAAGTTCCATAAACAGAAAAGTCATCCATGAACACTTCTACATTTTCCTCACAAAAACCATGAAAGATAGCAGACATGCATCTTTGAAAAGTAGCAGGAGCATTACATAAACCAAAAGGCATACGTCTATAAGCATAAGTTCTGTAAGGGCAAGTAAAAGTAGTTTTTTCTTGATCTTGTTGTTTAACAACAATTTGAGAGAAACTAGGATAACCATCAAGAAAACAAAAATGGGTCTTTTTAGACAACCTTTCCAACATTTGATCAATAAAAGGAAGCGGGTAGTGATCTTTCTTAGTAACTTTATTGACCTTTCTAAAATCAATGCACATCCTATAGCCTACTACTATTCTTTGGGGAATAAGCTCATCATTATCATTAGGAACAACGGTAATACTGCCCTTTTTAGGAACACAATGAACAGGACTAACCCATTCACTATCAGCAATAGGGTAAATAATACCAGCATCAAGGAGTTTCAATACCTCATTCCTTACCACTTCCTTCATCTTAGGATTTAAACGTCGTTGGTGCTCTACTACTGGCTTTGCATCTGGTTCTATATTGATAGAATGCTGACATACAGTAGGTGAAATCCCTTTTAAATCATCCAGAGTGTAGCCCATAGCTCCTCGTTGTTTCTTCAAAACCTCCAATAACCTTTCTTCTTCCTTTCCTAAAAGTTTAGAGCTAATAATAATAGGATATATCTTTTTATCATCAATATAAGAATATTTAAGATCATCATGGAGAGGTTTTAGATTGAAGACCGGATCCTTTTTAGGTGGCAATGTGGTCCCCAAGTCTTCTACAGGCAAGTTATGCTTAAGCATCTTGGGTTGACGATGGAGAATCTCGTCAATCTCATTCCTTTCTTCCATGAAGATCTCACTTTCGTGATCTTCCATAAATTGCTGCAAAGCATTGTTAGGAGCAAGAGAGATATAAGCAAGTTGTTCAACTATAAAATCCTCATTATGTGTTTCCTCTTCAGATGGTTCTTTAGTAAATTTCGAAAAATTAAACTCATAAGATTCCCCGTCAAACTTAGTCAAGATTTTCTCCCTCTTGCAATCTATAATAGCTCCACAAGTACTCAAGAAAGGTCTACCAAAAATGATAGGATAAGTTTTACTAGCAGCTGAACCAAGCACTAGAAAATCAGCAGGATACTTAATCTTACCACAAAGAACTTCCACATCTCGTACAATACCAATTGGAGAGATGGTCTCTCTATTAGCAAGGTGAATAACCACATCAATCTCTTCCAATTCGCAGGGACTGATTTCATGCATAATTTCTCTGTAAGCTCATAAGGAATAGCACTGGAACTTGCACCAATATCACATAAACCACAATAGAAATGATCACCAATTCTAATGGAAAGCATAAGGACACTAGCTTTTTTAACTCTATTAGGATGTGAAACAATATTAGAAGCATCCTCGAAAAAAACTATGTGTCCATCTTCTATGCTTTTAGTGACAAGGTCTTTCACAATTGCTACCACAGGTTCAACATTTATTTGTTCATCAGGTTTTACAGTTCTCTTTTCACTTTTAGTGATTACATTAGTTATCATAGGATGATCCTTTACCTTATCTGGGAAGGGAATCTTCTCGATATAAGGTTCAGGTAAGATGTGATCAATAGTGCAATACTCAGCACTCCCAATAGGAACACAGTCAACAATATCTTTATAAGGTGCATGGTACTTGTTCCATCCCCTTTTTGGAATTTCAATATAAGAAGCAAAAGCCCTAAAGCAATTCGTAATAACTTGTAAAGCAAGATCATAAGCATTACTAATATTTTGAAAGTCATCAGTTCCCATAAAAGATTCAATGCATTCATAATCGTAATTTATACCTGACTTTCTACCTTTGTCATTCTCCCAAGCTTCAGCATTGTCTTGAATATGGTCCAGAAGATACCATTTAGCTTCTTCTTCCATGCGAGTGAATGATCCAGCACACGAAGCATCCAATAAATCGTTATCATGTAGAGGAAGCCTTGCATAAAAGTTATTGATAATAATATTGTTGGGGAGCTCATGAATGGGACATTTGAGCATTAGTAACTTCAATCTCCCCCAAGCTTGAGTTGTACTCTCTCCATCAAGAGGCCAAAAGTTGTATATTTGATTCCGATCTTTATGAATCTCACTAGGAGGATAAAACTTTGAATAAAAGAGAGGCACTATTTCCTCCCATTCTAGAGCTTGACCATTCTTCAGCAGCTTATACCATTCCTCAGCTCTTCCTTTTAGTGATAATGAGAATAACTTCTTCTTAACTTGATCTGTAGTAATACCTGCACACTTGAACAACCCGCATAATTCGTGTATAAAGAGTAAATGATCACAGGGATGGACAGTTCCATCCCCAACATAGTAGTTATCCATAACACGATCAATAATTCTTGTAGGTATTTTAAAAGCATCATTCTCAGCAGGTGGTGGCTTATCTACTACCTTAGTAGTGGTAGTAGCATTACCAAATAAGAAACTCAGCGAATTATCCATAATGAAAATAAAGCAACTAACAGAAGTAAACAATACTCACAGTAGAAGTTTCCTTTACCAGTTCCACTCTCCAATAGCGCTTCATTCCCCGGCAACGGTGCCAGAAAATAGTCTTGATGGCCCACAAGTTGTAACTACCTCGGTGAATTACGCTCCTAGTTACAAGCCTGGATGAGCGGAAATGGTTAAAATAGTACGGTGGGGCCCAAATGCCACTCACAGGTAGACCTTTCGGCCGTCCTAACCATTTCCAAACATCAGGACAAGAACGGGCGGCGTAATCGGCAGGCGAAGGGATCAACTACATACACAAATGAGTATGTATGCAAGCCACCATACAATGGTTCTCAGAGTCATTCCATCTAAAAAGAAAGGAAATATTGCAACGCCATACGGCAAGATCCAAATATCCTAGATAGATATAATAGTTTAGGATACCTCCTCATACACCAAACATCAGAGTATCAAGCGGAAGCAGAAATCAAGATCCGAGTACGGATAAGAAGCAAATCGGCATAAGATGCCCCATAAATAAACACATCCCGCCCACAGATCTCACGGATCCCCGTTCTCGGAATCTCTACACCGAATGATCGTTGTCGACCTCGTCCGTCTCCTCCACCCAGTATCCATCTTGCGAGTTTACCTGTTCATCTGAATCAAACAATTTATCGTGTGAGACCCTAGGGGTACTCAGCAAGTCTTTATGCCTCTAAAGGGGACACAACCTGGGTGACGAATTGCAGCAAAAGATAAACCCTAACAATTCTATAGATACTGCTAACCATCCGCCTAACCAAAGATAGACGGATGTCCGTGGATTAATAACAACAGTTATAACGGTAATATTAATCAGATCCATCCTCCTCCTCGCTATCGACGAGGAAGCGACGAACAACCCCCCATCCGCTGGCAGTTTTATTATCCATTCCATGAGTATTGTACTATTTACTAATCAGTACTTAGTCAATTTAAAAGCGATACTTTAGTTATACTTGTCTATGATCGAGAAACTGTGCTCCAAGTCGTCCATAACCATGACACGGCTTTCAGAAGATTTACCATAGGGTGCACAAATAGCAACACACACTCGATCAACCTCGAAAACCAAATCAAAACCCAACGAGGGCCACGACAAAGCGATCATAGGATTCAGAAATATTTCAGGGGCCACCCCATTAAGCTACCATGACGAAGTTGGCCGGCTCGAGACGGACTCAAGGTTTGCGCCAATGGTCAGAAACGACCGGGAACCCGAAAATGTGGCTTGTCGATACCGCGAAAACACTCCACTTTCCTAAACAGACAGTGCATTCTCGCACAATCTTAAATTACAAGAAAGCATGGCATAAGTACAGAATAGTAATAAAGCCCCAAACTACTTTGTGGCCCCAAGAAATAAGAATGAATCAAGCTCTGGCTCGGGGGTTCATAAGCCTCCGGATGTGGATAGCGTAATATTCAAGGAACAGGAATCAAGTACTCGGGGTCCCACGGACACAAGTGAGCATGAAAACCAAATAGCGAGCATCGCTCACCGATGCCACTTTCATTAGTTATCCCATTACTACTCAGGTTAAGTTGTTTAGGTACCTCGTTATCCATCGACACCCACATACCCTACACATGTTTCTACGACTGCATGGCTCAAACAACTCCTGTAGTAATGGCTCATGGATGGAGGAACAAGCTTGTGGGTTTAAATGTAAAGGCTATGCAGTACTTGGGATTCAGTTTAATGCAATCGCGACTCAATGATGCAAGAATAAGATAGAGGCAATAGGTACTATATGTATGCAAGCATGTGGTAGTGCTTGCCTGGCAGCTCAGTTGAAGCGAGAGAAGGATCTGGGTAGTGCTCCTGGGTCTCTTGATATATCCCCTGCTCAGCGTCTATTCGAAGAAGAACCAAACAAACAAGGGCCAACATAAATAAAGTGTACAAGCATATGAATAAAAATGCATCAATCAAACAATCATGCCATGATGAATGATGCACAATTTGCATGGCAATAATGTGGCATGGCATGGGTGAGGTGTGGAATACAAGTATAAATCATTTTGTTGAGTTTTAATCATGTTTTAACCTCAAATAAGTTGCTGTATACTTTATATTTATATGATGCATGCTGCAAAACAGAACAAGGGATGCATAAACAGAAAGGTCTCGTCGAGCTAATCATTTTAGACATATCATTTGTTAAATTTGGAGTTATAAAACAAAAGTTATTAATTAATTAAGGTAAAAGGGCATTTTATTGTAATTTTAATCAACTTGGAAATTAAAGTGTCCAAAATATATTTTGGAGGGCATGTTTGAATTCCTCACATTTTTCTGATTTCAAAACATATATTATTTGTATTTATATTTTAAAAGTTATTTGAAAACAGATTTAAATTTGAATTTGAATTAATTTGAAAAAGGTTTAAATTAAAACAGATATAAACAGAAACTTTTTGTACTCAGCAGATCCGCACCCACCACGACGGGTGGGCCAGATGCTGACTGGGCAACATGCTTGCAGAAAAGCTTTTCTCACCGCGAGCTAGTCTAGCGTCTGCGACTGACAGATGGGGCCAGCGGCCACGGGGGTCCACGTGACAGTGGCTGGGCGAGCTGAGGCCACGCGGCAGAGCCAGGGACCGCGGGTTGTGATTCCCAGACTTGCGGTACCTTTGTGCAAAGCTGCCACCGAGACCGACAGGTGGGGTCCTAAGGATTGCGGGTTGAGCGGGAGAACACAGAAGGGGTTTTCTGCAAAAGGAGGTCGCAGCACTGTTGTTCTTCTCTGAACTTACTGACGACCGAACGGTGCTCGCCTGCGTGAAGCGCAACGCGCGAGGGATCGAACTGGGGACCTGGCGTGCGCGGGCGGCGGCGGCTACCGCTGGGCTAGGGAGGGGTAGTTGTTAGAAGGTTAGGCGCGGCCTAGATACGCCTCTACGACGCCACGACGAGAAGAACCAAACACGACGCCGGCGCACCGAGGGCGTTCGACGGAGTGACCGGTGCGAGCAGAGGGTAAGAGCGAGGAAGGGGATGTCACGGAGGCTCAGCAGCTCACCGGGAGGTTGTTGGTGCGGTTGGTTCGGGCAGGGGAGCGGTCGATCGGCGACGAGGCAGACGTCGGGCGGAGCTAGGGTTTCGCTTCGGCGACGCTGGTTCTGGTGGCCCGGTTCGCCTCCTCCCTGCTGCATGTGGCACGGCAGAAGACGGCCGTGGTCTTCCCGACACCTGCGTCTGCACGCCCGCCTCCTTGTTCTCAGAGATGGACTACACACAGAGCGGCCGGGTAGACGGTGGTAGGGTAGATGGGGAGGGAGAAAAAGATGGGCACGACCCTGGGAAGATCTGGGAGAGGTAGCAGGTGAGAGAGAGGGAGATGATAGGGACGGGAGAGGAGAGGGGTGCCGTGGGGGATCGGTGAAGAGAAAAAGGTGGCTCGGCCACCTTTTCTTCTCCCTCCCTCACGTGCTCGGGCCTTGGCTGGGGCAGTGTAGGCAGGTGGGGGCAAGGTGAGGCCAGGTAGGCAGGATGAGGCTCGGGCTGGTTGGGCATGCAAGGCAGAGAGAGAAGAAAGAAGGAGAGGGGAGGCATGGAGCTCGGGTGGGAGCTAGGCTCGGTTAGGGTTTGCACTAGGGGAGGGGTAGGGTAGCTCGGGTTGGACCAGGGTGACCAGGTGGGGCTAGCTAGGTGAGAGAGAGGGAGGCCGAGAGAGAGAGAGGGTGGAAACTAGGGTTAGCTAGAGAGGGGATCGGGTTAGGTTAGATGATGCCCATGGTGGTGGTAGGGTGTAGCTAGGGTAGATGAGGGGTTAGGTTTAGGGTTTAGCTTAGGTGAGAGATTTTGGAGAAAAGATTAGGGAGGGAGGGTATGGTTTAGGGTTTAGGCATGATCCACATGACCATGCAAGGATGGAGGTGAAAAGGGAGGGGAAGATGAGGAATAGAGAGAGGGAGAGAGGAAGAGAGATGAACCACTCAAGAATTCAAATAAAAATCCAAAAAGACTTAATTGTGGTGGTACTTGCATGGCCCATGCAAAATATTTATTGCCATGTTTATTTTTGTGAGAACAATAATATTAACATGGCATTATTATTATGCATTCCCAAAATTGGTATAAAAGCCAAGCAAAAGAATTTAAAGGAAAATTCCAGATGGAGTAGATGGAGATGATCACATTTGATTATAATTGGGACTTGCTAGTGTGTATATTCCACTAGATGTTTAATAGTCCCAAAAATACCCCAACATGATAATAACCCCAAAACAACCCATATGGAAGCTAGGGAAAAGTTCCAGTCACAAGGCATGCAAAGGTGGCCATGTGGCTCTAATAAACCAATAATGTGGGAACAATATGGTGCATATATGAGAGCATGTGGAGATAGAATTGGATCCATCCCAACCCACATGAGCTAGAGGTAAAAACCAAATAAGTTGCAATGCTCATATATGGTGGAATGGTGGAATGATGGGGTGATGACAAGAAAGGTGGTGGAGTTAATAAAAGATATGCCCCCAACTCAACTTGGGCATTTAAACAATATATCAAGAACCAAATATAATATAAAGAGGCAAATACAATTTACAATGCATATGAGAGAAGAACCAACACAACAAGGGTTTTATATGATGCTCAAATGCAAGGTGGCATGATGACATGAGCATGATATAATTATGATGCAACAATTATATATAGGAAGTAGCCATTATATTACTAGACCAAGTAGCATTACAATTGTAAGACAATTGGGATGCTACACAAGTATAGGGGGTGTATCGCAGTATTTTTGATAAGTAAGAGTGTCGAACCCAACGAGGAGCAGAAGGTGCTGGCTAGTGGTATGGATCAGGAATTCTCTGCAAATACTTAGCAAACGGATTTTTAGGTTTTTTTTGATAATGGAAGTAAATAAAGTATGAGTAAATAAAAGACAGTAGGACTAAATGCAGCAAGTGGCCCAATCCTTTATGCAGCAAAGGACAAGCCGGTTGTATTACTTAAGATGACCAAACGTTCTCGAGGACACATGGGAAGATCACAAGTGCTTTTCGCTTCATATAGTTGATTAATCTTCTTTAGCTTGCTAAGTGTTGTGTGGGTGAACCTGTGCTAATGTACCGACCTTCCTAGGACTAATACATACTTGTGATTATACCCCTTGCAAACATCCGTAAGTACAAGAAAGTAATTAAGGTAGAAACCTAACCACAGCTTTAAACTCTAAGACCCTTACGTCCCTTGTGCAATGGTTTCCTAACGGGGGTTTAGGTTTTTGTCGCTCCGGCAACTCCTACGATTAGTAGCCAAATACACAATGCATTCCCCTAGGCCCATATAGGTGAAGTGTCATGTAGTCGGCGTTCACATGACACCACTAGAAGAAGTACACCACAACTTAAATATCAAACTATTGAATCTTTCTCAACACAACTCCACTACTAACAACATGACTTCTCCCATGTCCTCAAGAACAAAACGAACTACTCACAAGACATCATATCGATCATGATCAGAGATGGAATAATGATGTATAACAATCTGAACATAATAATTCAATGGTTCACTCAATAGCATCAACTACAAAGAGTAATCAACACCGGGAAAGTTTCCCCTATGAACTATGCAAGATTCAACCCAATTGTTACAGCAATATGGAGATGGTGATGATGGTGATGATGATGATGATGGTGATGATGATGATGATCCCGATGAAGTTCGTCTTGATGGTGGTATTGATGGCGACGATCTCCCCTCTCCGGGAGGGAATTCCCCCGGCAGAAATCTGTCTGCCGGAGAGATCCTTCTCTCTCGGTGTTTTCCACCCCACAGAGGCGGCGGAATCTTTCTGTGGTTGCTCCCCGAGTCTTAGGGTTTCGGGAGGATAATATACGCTAGAGGGGAGTGCTAGGGGTGGACCAGCACGGCCACACCACCTGGTGGCGCTACAGGTGGCGCGCAGGTGGTGGGCCCCCTGTGGCCCATCTCCAGCCCCCCTTCTGGCTTCCTTCGTCTTCTGGAAAAATAGGATTTTCCGTATATTTTCCTGGATTTTCTGATCTTCGCGAATTTTGCCTCCAAACAACACCTTTTCCATCAGAATCCTAACTGCAGCGGTCCATGCTCCAAAAGTCATTAACCATGCAAAAACAGATGAAGTGGTGTTGATGGCGACGATCTCCCCTCTCCAGGAAGGAATTCCCCCGGCAGAAATCTGCCTGTCGAAGAGATCTTTCTCTCTCAGTGTTTTCCGCCCCGCACAGGCGGCGGAATCTTTCTGTGGTCGCTCCCCGAGGCTTAGGGTTTCGGGAGGATAATATACGCCAGAGGGGAGTGCCAGGGGTGGACCAGGGCGGCCACACCACCTGGTGGCGTGGCCCAGGGTGGCCTGCGCCAGGGGGTGGTGTGGGCCCCCTATGGCCCATCTCCATCCCCCCTTCTGGCTTCCTTCGTCTTCTGGAAAAATAGGATTTTCTGTATATTTTCCCGGATTTTCTGATCTTCGTGAATTTTGCCTCCAAACAGGTCCTTTTCCATCAGAATCCTGACTGCAGCGGTCCATGCTCCAAAAGTCATCAACCATGCAAAAACAGATGAAATAACATAAGTATCACCTCTCAATATGAAATATATCAATGAATAACAGTGAATTATGACATAGAATAGTGATGCAAAATGGACGTATCAACAGCTCTGCTAGCTTCAAACTCTGGTAGGTGGTCTTGACAGGTATAAAATGGGCTACCTTGGACAGTCTATCAACTATGACCCAAATAGAGTCATTTCCCCTACTAGATATAGGCAACCGGTGATAAAGTCCATTCCGACAGAATCCCATTTCCATTCCGGAATCTACAATGGTTGCAAAAGTCCTACGGGTCTCTAATGTTCTGCTTTGACTCGCTGATAGATATCACACTTAGCTATGTTGCTTCCAATTTCTCTCTTCATCTTGTGCCACCAAAATTGCTCCTTCAAATCCTGATACATCGTTGTTCCTCCGGGGTGGATAGAATAAAGAGTATCATGAGCTTCCTGCATGATAACTTGCTTCAGCTCGGAATCTGCTGGCACACAAATACGTCCTTTGTACCACAAAACTCCTTCTTCATCTTCGGTGAATCCGGGTACCTTTCCTGTACCGATACGATGTTTGATTCTGTTGATAGTTTCATTTCCCTTCTGTGCCTCCTTGATCTGACTGGTCAAAGTGGGTTGAAGTTCAATGCTGGCTAAAAATCCTTTGCTAACTAGCTCCGTTCTAAACTGCTCCAACTCTTCATGCAAACTTGGCTAGGCTTCTTTAATCATGGTGTTTAATCTACACGGCAATCTGCTAAGAGCATCCACTACCACATTGGCTTTATCGGGGTGATAGTGAATGTCATGTTCATAATCCTTGATTAACTCTATCCATCTCCTTTGCCTCATATCCAGCTCCTTCTGGGTGAAAATATACTTCAGACTCTTGTGATCCGAATAAATCTCATAGCGGTTACCCATCAGGTAATGACGCCATGTCTTCAAGGCTAAAACTATGGCTTCTAGTTCAAGGTCATGGGTAGGGTAGTTTTGCTCATGCTGCTTTAGTTGTCGAGACAGATATGCTATGACTTTGCCTTCTTGCATCAACACACATCCGAGACCAATCTTGGATGCATCACAATACACATCAAAAGGCTTCTTGATATCTAGCATAATCAAAATTGGGGCTAAAATCAATCTCTTCTTGAGTTCTTGAAAACTTGCTTCACATTTGTCTATCCATTCAAACTTCTTATCTTTCTTCAATAGTTGGTTCATCGGTCTTGCGATGCTCAAAAATCCTTCAACAAACTTGCGGTAGTATCCCGCTAATCCAAGAAATGCACGGACTTGGGTTTGAGTGGTTGGGGCTTTCCATTCTTCAACATCTTTGATCTTGGCGGGATCAACAGCGACTCCTCCTACCGACACAATATGTACTAGGAATCCTACTTCCTTTAACCAGAACTCACATTTGCTAAACTCGGCATACAACTGATGCTCTCTAAGGGTTTCAAGGATGGTTCTCAGATGTAGCTCATGGTCTTCTTCTGACTTTGAATAGATTAGAATATCATCGATAAAAACAACGACAAACTTATCCAGGAAGTTCATAAAAATCTTATTCATGAGATTCATGAAATAAGCGGGGGCATTGGTTAATCCAAAAGACATGACTGTATACTCATACAATCCATATCTGGTGGTAAAGGCGGTCTTTGGAATATCCGTTGCACGAATCTTGAGTTGATGATAACTAGTTCTAAGATCAATCTTAGAAAACACTCTGGCATCAGTCAACTGATCAAACAAATCCTCTATCTTTGGCAGTGGGTACTTGTTCTTGATGGTGACATCATTCAACTTCCGGTAATCCATACATAAACGGTTACCTCCATCTTTCTTGTCCACAAACAAAACAGGCGATCTCCATGGCGATGCGCTTGGTTGAATCAGACCTTTCTCCAGCATAGCATCAAGTTGCTTCTTCAGCTCCACTAATTCAAATGGGTTCATCCTATAAGGTCTCTGAGCTATGGGTCCACTTCCAGGAATCAGTTCAATGATGAACTCGATATCCTGATCTAGGGGCATACCAGGCAATTCATCTGGGAATAAGCCGGGGTATTCACAGACTACTCTGACTTGGTCTAGGGTTGGTTGGGCTAAACTCTTGTTGCATTTGAATTGATGGGGCAAGGTCTCAGATACATGCTCTACTGATACTCCAGAGCTACTGGTCATGGTTATGGCGTTCTTAGCACAGTCGATCAATCCTTTATGTTTCAACATCCAATCCATTCCTAGTACTACTCCCAAACCTTTGGTTCCAAGTACTATTAGATTGGCATAAAAATCTATCCCATGGATTCTGATAGGTACAGCCTTGCAAATTTTTCTAGCTTTGGTGGTTGAACCGGGTATTTGAACTATCATAACATGCTTCAATTTTGTTGGTTGAATCTTAATAGTGCATGCAAATTCTTCTGTAACAAACGAGTGCGATGCTCTAGAATCAAACAACACTCTTGCAAGTACTGAGTTAACAGAAAACATACCTAGCACGACATTGGGCGCTTCCTGAGCTTCTTCAGCATTCATGTGGAACAGACGGCCGTTGCGGTTGAGAGAATTCCCTGGGGAAAATCTCCTTCCAGGCTAAACACGGTGTTGATGCTGAGCGGGTGCGTTCACATTGGTGGCTACTGCAAGCTTCTTGGGGCACTCATTGGAGTAGTGACCCTTGACTCCACATTCAAAGCAAGTAATCTGGGACTTGTCTTTGGCTGCAACAGGCACATCATTGCTTCCAGTCCTTGGGGCAGTATTGTTGTTGTTGGACTTGGGTGGTGCACGGTTGAAGTTGTTGGAGTTGCCGGGGTTGTTGTTGTGGTTTCCTCCGGACTTCAAGTTTCCTTCGCTACGATTGGGGTAGCTTGGACGGGTCATCGGGGGTCTGTTGTTTCTTGGGGCATATCCTGCAGACGGGTTGGGGCGATACTTCTGGGTATTGTGGGACCCAGTCTAGTGCATCATGCGATGCTTGCGGTTGTTATTGGATCGGTTGATCTTCCCTTCCATCTGAATGGCAGAGTCTACGAGCTCTTCTAGATCTCCAAAACAAATGTTGACTAACACAGTCTGCATCTCATCATGCAATCCATTTAGGAACCTTTCCTTCTTCTTGGCATTAGTGTTAATCTCATCAGGGGCATATCTAGCTAGGGACAGAAATTTGTCACGGTACTCAACTACTGTCATCCTTCCTTGCTTCAGTTCCCTGAATTCATCCCTCATCCGGGTGACCAAACCTTGTGGCACATGGGTGCGGATGAACTTGATCTTGAATGCTTCCCAAGTCATCATCTGACCATCGTTCATGGTACAGGTGCTATTCCACCAGGCTCTTGCATCTCCTGCCAGATAGTCGGTGGCAAACATTACCTTCTCATTGGCTTCAACTCCTGCGACCTCCAGATTGTTCTCCAAAGTTTGCAGCCAGTTATCAGCATCTAAGGGATTCTCAGATTTATTAAAGATAGGGGGATTGGTGTTCTGAAAGTTCTTAAGCTTGGATCCATGGTGATCTTGATTTCCATGGCCTTGATTATTGTGAGCCATCTGAGCTATCTGTTGGAGAGTGGCTAGGTTGGCTAGGCGTTCGGCTCTACTAGCTTCACGGTCAGACACTAGCATTTGCAGAATTTGCAACATCGGGTCCTGAGATGAGTTGATTGCTGACTCGTGTATTAACGAGCTTGTTGGGGAACCCCAAGAGGAAGGTATGATGAGCACAAAAGTAAGTTTCCCTCAATTATGAAACCAAGGTTATAAATCCAGTAGGAGCAAGGAAACACCCCAAAGGTGTAGCTAGCTGAACTTTGGCAGGGCACACTACCGGTACCAGCAGCAACGTGGAGACCTACACAACACAACCACAAAACTCTGTCCCCAACTTGCGATCAGGTTGTCAATCTCACCGGTTTTGCTAAAAACAAAGGATTAAACGTATCGAGTGGAAGAAAGTAATAGTTTGCAGAAAGTAAACACAAAGCAGTAAATAGTTGTAGATTGATGGTAAAAGAAAGGATCGGGGTCCATAGTTCACTAGAGGTGGCTCTCCTTAAGATAGATGACATGTTGGGTGAACAAATTACAGCGAGGCAATTGACAAACATCGAGAAAGCATACAAGCATATATTACTCATCTTGACTCCTTTGAGATTCGATTGGGCATTACAACATTATACATAGACCGTAATCCAACTGCATCTATGACTAATAATCCACCTTCAGGTTATCATCTGAACCCCCTCCAGTATTAAGTTGCAAGCAACGGATAATTGCATTACGAATTGCGTGTAAAGTAAACAATACAATTGTTCTATGAACAAAGGATTGTTATTTTCTCCCCAGTAGCAACAGCACATCTAGTACCTTAGAGATTTCTGTCACTTCCCCAGATTACCAGAGGCATGAACCCACTATCGAGCATAAATACTAAATCTTGGAGTTGCTAGCATCTACTTGGCCAAGATAGCTACTAACAACGGAAAGCATGCAATATCACAAATAACAAAGACATGATAGAATCAATAATCAATCTGAAATAGCATCTCAATATCCATCGGATCCCCGCAAACACAACATGCAGAATTACAAATAGATGATCTTGATCATGAACGGAGCTCACAAGATCTAAACATGATAACACAAAGGAGGAGAACCAGCCATCTAGCTACTACATGGACCCGTAGTCTAGAGATGAACTACTCATGCGTCACACCAGAGGCTTGCATGATGATGAAGAAGGCCTCCAGGGTTAAATCCCCTCTCCGGCAGGGTGCCGAGAAGAGCTTCAAATCCCTCCCAATCTAGGGATGGAGATGACGGCGGCTATAGACTCTTTCGTGTAATTTTGATCGGGTCCTTAGGGTTTCCGTATCAGAGGCAATATATAGGAGGAAGGAGAGGCCGAGGGGGTGCCCGGGGCGGCTAGACCACCCCCTGGCGTGGGCCAGGCCTGGCCGCGCGGCCAGGTAGTGTGGCCGGGCCCCAGCCCCTCTCCGTCTCGTATTCTGGCTCTAGCTGTGTAACATCCCAAAACTCTAATCCAAGTGATCAAGATCCAAATCATCAAATTTAGAGTTAACAAAAACTTTTCCAATTTAAAAATATTAAAGCATTCATATGTGTATGCATATAATTTAGGAGTTGTTTTGAATTGCCATGATTAAGTGATCCATTGCTTGTAAAATGATTCTTAGGTGAAATAAACATCGTCTAGATCATTCCCAAACAAATCCCAAAGAAAAACAAATCAAAATGAATAAAATAACCAAATGGTCATTTGTGCCATTTTAATCAACATACCTACTTTAGCTATTCCTAGAACTCAGAACCTAACAGAAACAAATGTGGATCTTTGCACCCCTTGCTAGTACAAGTAGTGATGTACCAAGGCCCACTTTGTGATCTACCAAAAACTTCCAAACACTAATTTTAAATGGCATTTGAAAATTGAATGTAGTTCATATGAGAAGATCCCACCTATTCAAAAACCACTCAAATGACTTCCATTATCAAAACCCAAGCACACCTAGAAGCTCAAGCATGTGATCAACCAATCCACCAAAATTCAAATAAAATTTTCATGCGGCCATTGTGTCAAACACCTTGCAGGCAGAATCAAATTGGCCTAACTTATACTGTTTTTGATTGATTTTTGTCAAACAATTTGAACCCTAGTAGATGCTCTTGTCTCCCCAGACCCAACCTAGCCATCAAGAAGCTACCCCTAAGCCGCAGCAGCAGTGGAGCGTCGCCCCTTTTTGGTCACCGCCGGCCAGAAGAGGGAAATGCGCCACAGACGACGCCGCGCCGTTCCAGCACCACCACTAGCTCCGGCTAACCCTACCGCACCTCCCCGCCCCTTCCCCAAGCCCAGCCAAGCCCTGGACCACACCCTAGCACCACCACCCATTCTCTCTATGAGTCGCAGAGCCAGAGCGCCAATTAGCGCCAAAGATGCCACGTAACGCCTCGACCAATACTGCACACCGCTCCACCTCGACCTCAAGACCCTGGCCAGACACGGCGTGCACCGCCACGACCCACGCCGCAGCGCCTGGCCGAGCACCGCCAGATCCTGAGCGCGGGACACTCCCGACCAAACGCCACCGCCCCTAGCCACACGTTGAAGCCGTAGAGCACCGCCAGGAGACAGGCCATCGTCCGCCTACGCCACCCATGCCTCTAGCCACCTGTATCAACGTCACTGATGAGCTCACCGTCATGCCGTTCGGTCCCCTCGTTGCCCTATAAAAGGAGCCCTCCCCAGCACAAACTCCTCACACCACTCCACTGCCCTCTCATCACTGGTCCTTCCCCACCTCTCGTCGGAGCCACTCAAGCCATAGTTCGCCGGAATTTAGCCGGAGGAGCCCGCTGCAGAGGAGGAGAAGGCGCTGTCGATTTTGTCCACCCCAGGAGCCGCCGCGACCTCGCCTGAGCTTGCCGTCGTCCACCAATTCGTTTGCCCGCCTCACCGCAGTAGCTGGAGCCCTGGTATGCCCCCATTGCACCCCTGCTGGCCATTTAGGGTTCGGTCTCGCCGGCGACAAGTCCGTCGTCGACGACGACTGTGGACCGTTGATCTCTATTCTAATCGTAGCGCCCAGATTGCCCCGTACCGCTTCGCGTTTGATGTGTCGTTGACCTGCGGGACCCCCCTGTCAGTTGTCATTTGCACCGCGGAGTGCCACGGGGCCGGCCCGTTAGTTTTAATTTGTCCAAGCCCGTTGGATTTAATTCATTTAGAGTTAGAGATCTCTCCTAGTAAAAATAACGAGACAAAAGCTTTTGCACATTCAAACATTTTTGTAAAATCAACCATGATAGCTTTTGAGTGGATTCCAACTCTTAAAAATCACATTTAACCATACCTATCTGAATAGGTGATAATATTAAGGTTTGCATGCAGTGACTTTGGACTAGTACCAAAATAATGCTATATAGGCATTTCTAGTCACTTTAAATCATTACATATTAAACTTAAACCAAAGTAAATATGATCCACCCCTTAAATCACATTCCCTTATGTTAGAATATGTGGTGATGACATGTGTCCATATGATCCCATGTTCTAAGTGGAGAATATTAAATCTTAGTTATTTTCAATGAGTAGAAATTACTTTTCTTAAATAAAAAGAATGAAGCTAGTTAATAAAACCTTGTGATGCTTATGATGACAATAGATCATCAAATGTGTGCCTTAGAGTGCTAAGTAGACTAGTTCAGCTTTGTTTGGTGATTGTGTACTCCCTATGTATTTATAAACGATAGTACCGACCAAGCTCTCGAGGAGGAGGAGTTCTACCAAGAAGAGGAGGAAGAAAACTTCAACCACTGCACCAACCAAGGCAAGCTAACACTTGCAAGCATTATGATTAACAAGCCCTCATTAACAATGCAATCTAACATTTGCAAGCATTATGATTAACACGCCCTCATTAACAATGCAAGCTAACCCTTGCAAGCTAGATAACCTAAGCAAAGGCATTAGGCATGCTTTGGTGATACCATTGGGATTTATACCTAGTCCAAGATTTAATTTCAAGCTTTACTTTCTTTACTTTACCAAAGTCCTTTACTGGTTTGGAAGGTAGGATAAAGAGTATAAAACTTGACCTATCTAGATAACCTTAGATGTCATTCTATGGCATGGGATTGATCTTAGCATTCCACCTTAGTGAACACTCTTAACTTAGTAGCTTAGAGCTAGATCAAAACTTGAGTCACTTTAGATGGGAACACTTGGTGAAAATGAATTATGAAAACCTTGGAATGATGGTCATTCTATTGAGATGTTTTGACATGTGTTGAGAAACACAAATGGTTTATGATGATGAAAATGTTGAGGCATGAGCCTTAACCCTTTTACAAAACTGATGGTTGGATTCGGATGCGATACCATTCCAAGTTTACCGTACAACCACAATACCTGAATTGGGTAAGGCTTAGCCAGAAGTTTATATGAATTAGTATTAGTTCCCTCGCGGGAGAGGTTTGAGCTGAGGCTACCTCTCAATGTTGTCCACCTATGCAGTGCCCAAGATGACAGATGGTCATGGTTGGGAGGCCATGCTCATAGGAGAGGTGCTTATACTAGGGTGTGTAAAGGAAAGGTTATGTTGGATTATCTGCATAATAAGTATGATGATTCAGGGTTATCCCTGACAGATGTATCGAATCTTGTGGTGAAAGTGTACCACCTCTGCAGAGTGTCAAACTATTCGAATAGCCGTGTCCGCGGTTATGGACAGGTGGAGTGGCCATACTGTTTCGTTGTCAGATGTTTTCAAATTAACTTGTGAAATGAATGATGAATCTTGACTTAACCACAACAGGGTTGTGACTATGACACTAGCTTCCCAACTTAAGTGATTCTAGAACCTTAGTTTATCTTTCTTTGTTTCTGAACTCAGCTTAGGTTTCAAACTTAACTTGATAAGTAAACTTAGAGTTAGCATTTTACACTAGAACTATACTACTTGTTAGTGGTAGTTTGCGAGTACTTAAAGAGTACTCATGGCTTTTGTCCCTGGCTATTCTCATGGACAGCAGGACGGCTATGATAACTAGGACTATCTGCCTTAGTCAGCATTGTCTGTGCCCCTGAAGATGGACCCCACCGCTACACTTATTATTTATTCCGCTGCTTGTTGTATTAATACTGGATCATGAGATCATTATTTGTGTAAGACCTTATTTATGGTTTGTAATGGATGATGTACTGTGATATCCAATCTGTTATGTCTCGCAAAAATGGTAATCCTAAGATTGCGAGGTATGACATAACAGGCATCTGAGATTAAAAATCCGGGTGTTGACAAGGTGTCCCTTGGTGAAAAACTAATTTTGGCTTTTGTCTCGTCCAATTCCGAGAATACTCATTTTCTGACTTTCCTGGAACCAAAAACAGCAGAAAACAGGCAGCTGGCACTGTGGCTCTTGTTAATAGGTTAGTCCAAGAAACCATATGAAAAGTACTCCAAAGTGTGGACAAAACATAAGAAAGTAGATAAAACCAAGCATGGAACATCAAAAATTATGGATACGTTTGCAACGTATCACTGCTTCCTCCGGGGTTTCCACGAGTCATCTGAAGATTGAGATAGATAATGAGATAAGAGGGAAATTTCTAAGGTTCATGGTTTTGTTTTCAAAAGCTTTAAACTTTGAGTTTGACTCAGGTTTTGCAAACTAACTTCTTCTTCTCATTCATTCATTCAAAGCACACAATACAACACACACCTCAACACAAATGGAAAACAGATGGTTTTAAGAACCATTCTGTGAAACTATGATACAATGGGACCAGTACAACTCATTTCTACGGTAGTGATCAAGTGCATCTAATCATCATCAATGAAGTCGAAGTCATCATCATCAGTGTGGAACTCCATGGCATCATCCTCCAGGTAGTCGTTGTCATCACTGAGGTAAGAGTAAAGATCTCCCTAGATATCTTCACCTTCCTGCTCCTCCTTTGCTTCAAGCTGGACTTCCTGTTCACGGATGTTCTTCTCGAGTGCGGCCACCTTCTTGCGAAGACGATCGATGGTACGATCCTTATTGTCGCGTTGACGATGAAGTGATTGACGCTCCTTGGTGATAATGGCGAGAGTCTAGTCCTTGTTGACGACAATGGCAAGGTTGTGGTTGGCGTAGGCTCGGGCGTTGTCCAACTCTTTCTGCCTATCATATAGCATGAAGTCAAGATTGTCCACCTGGTCCTTCAACTCTGGGTGTCCTGGCATCTCCAATGGCATTCCCATAGAATCACGCCTTGCGAAGTGAGCAAAGCAAGTTCCCTGGATCAGGTTGATGTTTTGCCCACACAGACGGGCAAGAGCTTCATGCATAGCCCTGGCTAATCCATCTAGGCAGTTGTTCTCACACAAGGTGAATTGGATCTTCTCAGAAGTGGGTGCTTCCATCTTGCCTCTGAGGTCTGCAACTATCAGCCATTGTAGATCTCCTCCTATGTGATCGTTGAGTTGGGATCCGAAGAATACCGGGTGCGGGCGCTCAAGATACTCTGACAGTGCATCTAGATCCCTGATACGTTGCAAACGTATCAATAATTTTTGATGTTCCATGCTTGTTTTATATCTACTTTCTTATGTTTTGTCCACACTTTGGAGTATTTTTATACACTTTCTTGGACTAACCTATTAACAAGATGCCACAGTGCCAGCTGCCTGTTTTCTGCTGTTTTTGGTTCCAGGAAAGTCAGAAATTGAATATTCTCAGAATTGGACAGGACAAAAGCCAAAGTCGATATTTTACCGGAAGACTCACAGAGCCAGAAGACGAGACGGGGAGGGGCCAGGGGCTGGCCACACCATGTGGTGGCGCGGGTCCCCCTAGCCGCGCCACCAGGTGGTGTGGGCCCTGCTGGCACGTGGTTGACGTGGGAGCTTCTTCTTCTTCTTCTTCTTCTTCAGTCCCCGACAACGTCGCCAGAAAAGTAGCTTGATGGCCCAAAATATATCGAGCTCATTGGGGAACCCCAAGAGGAAGGTATGATGAGAACAGCAACAAGTTTTCCCTCAGTATGAAACCAAGGTTTAATCGAACCAGTAGGAGCAAGGAAACACCCCAAAGGTGTTGCTAGCTGAACGTTGGCAGGGCGCACTACCAGTGCCAGAAGCAACATGGATACTGCACAACACAGCCACAAAACTCTGTCCCCAACTTGCGATGAGGTTGTCAGTCTCACCGGTTTTGCTGAAAACAAAGGATTAAACGTATCGAATGGAAGAGAGTAATAGTTTGCAGAAAGTAAACACAAAGCAGTAAATAGTTGATTATAGATTGATAGTAAAAGAAAGGACCGGGGTCCATAGTTCACTAGAGGTGGCTCTCCTTAAGATAGATGAAATGTTGGGTGAACAAATTACAGCGGGGAAATTGACAAACATCGAGAGAGCATACAAGCATATGCTAATCATCTTGACTCCTTTGAGATTCGATTGGGCATTACAACATTATACATAGACCGCCATCCAACTGCATCTATGACTAATAATCCACCTTCAGGTTATCATCCGAACCCCCTCCAGTATTAAGTTGCAAGCAATGGATAATTGCATTACGAATTACGTGTAAAGTAAACAATACGATTGTTATATGAACAAAGGATCTTTGTTTTCTCCCTAGTAGCAACAACACATCTAGTACCTTAGAGATTTCTGTCGCTTCCTCAGATTACCAGTGGCATGAACCCACTATCGAGCATAAATACTAACTCTTGGAGTTGCTAGCATCTACTTGGCCAAGATAGCTACTAACAACAGAAAGCATGCAAGATCACAAATAATAAAGACATGATAGAATCAATAATCAATATGAAATGGCATCTCAATATCCATCGGATCCCCGCAACAACATGCAGAATTACAAATAGATGATCTTGATCATGAACAGAGCTCACAAGATCTAAACATGAAAGCACAAAGGAGGAGAACCAGCCATCTAGCTACTACATGGACCCGTAGTCCAGAGATGAACTACTCACGCATCACACCGGAGGCTTGCATGATGATGAAGAAGGCCTCTAGGGTGAATTCCCCTCTTTGGCAGGGTGCCGGGAAGAGCTTCAGATCCCTCCCGATCTAGGGATGGAGATGACGGCGGCTATAGACTCTTTCATGGAATTTTGATCGAGTCCTTAGGGTTTCCATATCAGAGGTAATATATAGGCGGAAGGAGAGGCCGAGGGGGTGCACAGGCCTGGCCGTGCGGCCAGGTGGTGTGGCCGGGCCCCAGCCCCTCTCCGTCTCGTATTCTGGCTCCAGGTGTCCCTCGGGAAAATAATGACTTTGGATTTTGTCCCGTCCAATTCCGAGAATATTCATTTGCTGACTTTCCTAGAACCAAAAATAGCAGAAAACAGGCAGTTGGCACTGTGGCTCTTGTTAATAGGTTAGTCCAAGAAATCATATGAAAAGTACTCCAAAGTGTGGACAAAACACAAGAAAGTAGATAAAACCAAGCATGGAACATCAAAAATTATAGATACATTTGCAATGTATCAGGCCCCTGGTCCACCCTCTGACATCGCCCTTTCGTCTATAAGAAGCCTCCGATGCAGAAACCCTAAAAATCTAGCCTCCAGCCACGAAAAGTTCCTGAGCACCGTGATAACCCAAAAGTATAGGGGATCGTGTGTATCCTTTTCGATAAGTAAGAGTATCGAACCCAACGAGGAGCTAAAGGTAGGATAAATATTCTCTCAAGTTCTATCAACCACTGATACAACTCTACACACACTAAACGTTTGCATTATCTACGAAATAAAACTAGAGCAACAATACGAGTAATAGAGATAGCTTTGCATGATAATAAATAACAAGAAAGTAAAGCTAGTTGCTGCAGCAATAAAGTAAAGCTAGTGGTGGTAATTGTGGTGGCTTTGTCCAAGTTTAAATAGCGAATAGATCGGGTTCATTGTATTCGATGCAGTTTTGTATGTGGGAGAGGCTAAATATACATGCGCTTCACTACTTGGAATTACATGTACTATATGATTGGATTGTTAGCAAACATCCGTAAGTACTAATCAATGCATTAAGGTTTCCCCAACCATAGCCTTAAGTTTAATGGTCCTCTTACTCCCATACATGCAACGTTCAGGTTCAAGGCCTCGTGTTTCACTCCCGTAAACTCCCCTTCCTTTTACACATACTACAAACCCTATGATATTTAATCCATGCGCGCACAAATATAATGGACACCAAAGGACTGTAACATATCCACATACAACTCTAATGAACCAAAGATGTTCAACCATTCAATCTAAGAACAAAGAAACTACGCAAACATGACATAGATCATAGGATTATAACTTATAGCATCAAACACCATGTTTACATAGGACGGTACAGAGGTGTGTGGGAGGATGAACCACTGCATACTGTAACATCCCAAAACTTCAATCCAAGCTTATCAAGATCAAATCATCCAAAAATAGGGTTAACAAAAACTTTTCCAAATTTAAAATGAAAGCATTCATATGTGTGTGCATTTAAAATAGGAGTTGATTTGAAGTGCCTTGTTTATGTGATCCAATGCTTGTAAAATGTTTCTTAGGTGATTTAAACATCATCTACATCATTCCCAAACTTTTCCTAAAGAAAATCAAATAAAAAAGAATTAAAAAGGAGGAATGGTCATTTTGGCCATTTTAATCCACTACACTACTTTGAGTGTTCCCTCATTTCTTAACAGAAACAATTCTTGATCTTTGCACCCCTTGCTAGTACACATAATGAGGTACCAATGCCCACCTTTTGATCTGCTAAAAACATTCTTTTACTTATTTTAAATGGCATTTGAAAATTGAATCTACTGCATATGCATAGATCACCCCTATATCAAAAACCATCTTTTTGAGATCCACTTTCAAAACCCTTGCAACCAAAGACTACCTAGCACTAGTGGAGATCACCCAAAAATTTTGAAACCAAAATTCAAAACTTTTTCTCTTTCGGCCATTTTGTTAAACACCTTGCTGGCAAGATCATTGTGGCCTAACTATTACTGTTTTGGGCTGATATTATCTAGCAAATTTGAAGTGCTTTGATCATCTTTGTCCCCCTCAAGCCTAACCAGACCCACACCAGCACATCCCCTACCTCCTAGCTGCACTGCATTGCCATGCCGAGCCACTCCTCGCCGGCCGACCGTGCACTCGCAGCAGCAGCCCTCTCCATCCTCTCTCACCATGTATAGCAAGTTGCCAGTGGTCCACCTCCATCGTACAACCAGCCCCAGGCCAGAGACAGAGAGCAGAGCGGCCAGGAACCACTGCGCCTGGAGCTGGTCGACCATGCCGACGCCGCCCGCAGAGCACGCTCTGTCCCCGTGTGCACAGCCGCCGCTCGACCGCAGCCCGCGCCCACCGCTCAACCACGACCTAGGGAACACCCCAAACACCCCCGTTCACCTCCCAAAGCACCGAAGCCACCGCTCGCCATGGACATTGCCGCTTCTGCCGCTCAGAGCGCCAGCTCGCCCAGACCGCATACCACTACCCCTACGCTCGCATTCACTTCCTAGGGCACTGCCAGGAGACCACCTGTAGATCGCCATCCTCTGCCATGCCGCTAGCCGCCCGTAGCCATGTCGCCGGAGTCGCCTGGCCATACCCTTCGGTCTCACCGTCGGTCCTATATAAACCGGCCTCCCCGCACCATTTCTCCACACTCACTCACTCTCCACCTCTCACTGATCCTTTCACCCCTCTCGCCGGAACCAAGCGAGCTCTGCCTCGCCGGAATTGGAGCCGGAGCAGCCGCAGAAGGAAGAGAAGGGCGCCGCTGATTGCGACCACCCCAAGCTCCGCCACAACCGCGCCTCGCCTCGCCGTCGTCTTCCAGTTTGTTTGCCCGCCTCGCCACTCGCTGAGCCCTGCACGCCCTCAGCAGACTTCACCAAGCCGCTTAGGGTTCGTTCACGGCTTGCTGTTGATCGTTGATGACGACCCACCAGTAGATCCCCTTCTAATCCTACGACCCGCACAGACGCACCTGCTCACAGTTAAGACCCACCGACAAGAGGGACCTCAGATGAGCCTCACGCTGAGCGCCACTGGGCCGGCCCAAGTTCTTTCCCGCGCTAGCCCAACCGTTCAAATCTGGATTTTTTCTTTTTAAATTGAATCTAGTTTCTGTCCACTAGTTTAAAATTCAATTCAGAGAGTTTTATAAATCCAAATTGCATGAAACCAATTTTGTCGGAAAGGTATGGAGATGATCTATCCAAGGCCGTTGGATTTAATTCAATTAGAGTTATAGATCTCTCCTAATAAAAATAACAAAACAAAAGCTTTTGCAACTTGCAACATTTTTATGAAATCAGCCAAGTTAGCTTTTGAGTTGATTCCAACTCTCAAAAATCACATTTCATCATATCTATCTAAATATGAAATAATATTAAGGTTTACATGCAGTGACTTTGGACTAGTACCAAAATAATGCTATATAGGCATTTCTAGTCACTTTAAATCATTAAATAATGAACTTACACCAAAGTGATTATGATCCAACCTTTAAATCTCATTCCCACATTTTAGAGTATGTGGTGATGACATGTGTCAACATGATCCCATATTTTAAGTGGTGAATATTAAATCTTAGTTTATTTTTTTAATGAGTAGAAATTACTTTTCTAAAATAAAAAGAAAGATACTATTGAATTAAACTTGTGATGCTTGTGATGATAATAGATCATCAATTGTGTGTCTTAGAGTGCTATCTAGCCTAGTTAAGTATTGTTTGGTGATTGTGTACTTCGTATGTATTTTTATAGACGATAGTACCGACCAAGTCTACGAAGAGGAGGAGTGCTATCAAGACGAAGAAGAAGAAAACTTCAACCACTGCACCAACCAAGGCAAGCTAGCACTATCCAAGATTAACCCTTGCAAGCCATTAGCAAAGCAAGATAACACTTGCAAGTATAATGCTTAGCAAGTTAGGATTAAACTAGATGGTTTAGCAAAGATGCCTTAAGCATGCTTTGATCACACCCTTTTGACTATTAGTACCCCAAGTCTTACTTACAAGTTTTACTCCCCTTAGTACACAAAGTTCTTTACTTGTTTTGAAGGTAGCATAAAAAGTATAAAACTTGACCTACTTAGAAACCTTTATATGTCATTCTATGGCATGAGATTGAACCCATCCTTCCACCTTAGTGAACACTCTTAACTTAGTAGCTTAGAGTAGATCAAAAACTTGAGTCACTTTAGATGGGAAAACTTGGTGAAAATGAATTATGAAAACCTTGGAATGATGAGTCATTCTATTGAGATGTTTTGACATGTGTTGAGAAACACAAATGGTTGATGATGATGAAAATGTTGAGGCATGAGGCTTAACCCTTTTATAAAACTGATGGTTGGATTCGGATGCGATACCATTCCAAATTTACCGTACAACCACAATACCTGAATTGGGTAAGGCTTAGCTGGAAATTTATATGCATTAGTATTAGTTCCCTCGCGGGAGAGGTTTGAGCTGAGGCTACCTCTCATGATGTCCACCTATGAAGTGCCCAAGATGACTGATGGTCATGGTTGGGAGGCCATGCTTATAGGAGAGGTGCTTATACTAGGGTGTGTAAAGGGATGGTTATGTTTGATTATCTGCATACTAAGTATGATGATTCAGGGTTATCCCTGACAGATGTATCAAATCTTGTGGTGAAAGTGTACCACCTCTGTAGAGTGTCAAACTATTCGAATAGCCGCGTCCGCAGTTATGGACAGTTGGAATGGCCATACTGTTTCATTGTCAGATGTTTTCCAAATAACTTGAAATGAATGATGAATCTTGACTTGACCACAACAGGGTTGTGTTTATGATACTAGCTTCCCAACTTAAGTGATTCTAGAGCTTTACCTTATCTTTATTTGCTTTTGAACTCAGCTTAGGTTTCAAACTTAACTTTATAGTTAAACTTAGATCTAGCACTTTAACTTAGAATTATAATACTTGTTAGTGGTAGTTTGGGAGTACTTAAAGAGTACTCATGGCTTTTGTCCCTGGGTATTCTCATGGCCAGACTATGAAGGAGATTATCAAGATGATGGTCAGCAGGACGGCTACGATAACTAGGACTATCTGCCTTCGTCAGCATTGCCTGTGCCCCTGAAGATGGACCCCACCGCTACGCTTATCTTTTATTTCCGCTGCTTGTTGTATTAAGACTGGATCATGAGATCCTTATTTGTGTAAGACCTTATGTATGGTTTGTAATGGATGATGTACTGTGATATCCAATCCGTTATGTCTCGCAAAAATGGTAATCCTGGGATTGCGAGGTATGGCATAATGGGCATCTGGGATTGAAAATCCGGGTGTTGACACATACTAGGAGGATTAGGTGATGGATATGGCGGTGAAGATGGTGAAGAGGGCGGCGGCGGTGCCGGCGGTGGCGCGGGGGACTCCTTCCCCACCGTCGGTATCATGGGGGAGCACCACCCCTTAGCCCCCAGGAGGAGACCTATAGTGGCTAGTCACCACAGATCTTAGAGGAAGCATCGAAGCACCAACTTCTGGAAGAATTAAGTTCTCCGTGAGAGAGAACAATTGGCTAGATGGATTAGCCAGGGCAATGCATGAAGCTCTCGCACGTCTATGTGCCCTCAGCGTCAACAAGATCCAAGGAACTCGTTTTGCTCACTATGCAAGACGTGAATTCATGGGAATGCCGATGGAGATGCCAAGTCACCCAGAGTTGAGGCGTCAAGTGGAGAATCTTGACTTCTTGCTGCACGACAGACAATGGCAACTAGACAATGCCAGAGAGTTAGCCAACCAGAACCGTGCCATTGCCGACCAGAAGGCCCAGACTTTCGCACTGCTTGTCCAAGACCGGCAGTCTCTTCGCTGCCAGCATGCCAAGAAGGATCGCACCATCACCCGACTTCGCAAGAAGGTGTCCGACCTCGAGAAGACCATCAAGGAGCAAGAAGCTCAGCTTGCATCAAAGGAAGAAGAAGATGAGGGTGAAGACATCCAGGGAGACATGGATTCTTACCTTAGCAACGATGATGACTTTCTGGAGGAGGATGCCATGGACTTCTACACTGATGATGAAGACTCCGAGTTCATCGACGATGAGTAGATGCAGTAGAGTACTGTCGTAGCATGAGATGTATCATCTCATTGTATCGTAGCTTACAGAATGGTTCATCAAACCATCTGTTTTCCCTTTGATTGTTGTGGTGTGTGTTGTATCGTGTGCTTGCTTGCATGAATGAAAATGAAGTTAGTTGAAAAACCTGAGTTTAACTCAAAGTTTTAGCTTTGAAAACCCAAAACCATGAACCTTAGAATTTCCCTCTTACCCCTATATCTATCTCAATCTTCAGATGACTCGTGGAAACCAAGGAGGGAGCAGCTCGTCGCAAGACCCAATACTGCAGATCTTGCAGAATCTCATTGCAGACCGTGAAGCAAGCAGGGCCGAGCACCAAGCCAACTTAGCAACATTGCAGCAGATCGCCCAGATGGCTCTCAACAACCAAGGGCATGGAAATCAGGATCACCAGGGATCCAAACTCAAAAAAATTCAAAACACCAATCCCCCAATCTTCAACCAATCTGAGAACCCATTAGATGCTGATGACTGGTTACAGACCATGTAAAACAACTTAGAAGTTGCAAGAGTTGATGAAAATGAGAAAGTTCTATTTGCCACCCACTATCTGGCAAGAGATGCAAGAGCTTGGTGGAATAGCATCCGCAATATGAACCATGGTCAAGTGATGACATGGGAAGCATTCAAAGTCAGGTTCAGCCGCACCCACGTGCCACAAGGTCTAGTTAACAGGATGAGAGATGAATTCCGCGACTTGAAGCAAGGAAGAATGACTGTGGTGGAGTACCGTGACAGATTCCTGTCACTTGCCAGATATGCACCTGATGAGATCAACACGGAGGCCAATAAGAAGGAGAGATTCTTGAACGGACTGCATGATGAGATGCAGACTGTCCTTGTCAATATCCGCTTCCAAGATCTCGAAGAACTAGCCGACTCTGCCATTCAGATGGAAGGGAAGATTAACCAGGCAAATGACAACCGCAAGCGTCGTATGATGCAATACCGATCCAACAAATACTAGAAGTACCGTCCCCAACCCTTCACCAGATATGCACCAAGGAACAACCGACCTTCAATTTCAACGCCTAAGCTACCCTAATCAGGCGGAGGCAATGTGAAGTCCAGAGGAAACAATCACAACTCTGGTAATGCCAACAATTTCAACCGTGCACCTCCCAAGAACAACAACACTGCACCCAGAACTGGCAGCAATGATGTGCCTGTCGCAGTCAAGGACAAGTCCCAGATCACTTGTTTTGAGTGTGGAGTGAAGGGTCACTACTCCAATGAGTGTCCCAAGAAGACAACAACCAATGCCAATGTGAATGCCCCAGCTCAGCAGCAGCGTCGTGTTCAACCAGGAAGGAGATTTGCCTCAGGGAACCCTCACAACCGCAACGGTCGTCTCTTCCACGTGAACACAGAAGAAGCCCAGGAAGCGCCAGATGTAGTGCTGGGTATGTTTTCCGTCAACTCAGTTTTAGTAAGAGTATTGTTTGATTTTGGAGCATCGCATTCATTTGTCACCGAAGATTTTGTTGGGTCCGCAACATAGAAAACAAAAATTTTCCTACGGTGTGAACTACACGCCAAACGGGTGGACATACATCCATAGAGAACTTACCCTCGAAGACAACGAGCTTTGTTAACGAGTAGGAACTCGTGGTTGATGTAGTCGTACACTTGCCGATCTCAAGATCGTGAGGAAGTCCGAGCGCCGCAACTCAGCAGCGCATCCGCACTCGCACACACGTTCAAGCCACCGGACAACCTCCACCTCCTCGCTCCAGTGATCCAGCGAAAGCAGCAACTCCTTCCAGATGAAATGCCACCGGGAACATGTATCTCGCTAATCCGAGACCATGGGGGAATAATTCTAGAGGGGGAGAGAGATCCTTCACAAGGAGGTGTTAGGATGAAGGAGGGAATGGGTGGCCTTTTATAGGAGGAGGGGGGGGTGCCCCCTCTCTCCATGGCCGGCGCATGGGGGGAGGGGTGACCCCTCACCTCCCCCATTCATGTGGTGGTAACTCCTCCACATTAAAATGCCTCTTCACATTCCCTTTTAAAGTCTCCACTTTAAATGCATTAAGTTTCTCCAAATTTAATGCTCTCTCATTTAATAAAACCCTTTTATTAAATTTATTCAGAATTTTGTTAATTACTTTAATTAACAAACATTCACATATAGCCCCTTGCTATATTTGAATATCACATGCAGAACCACCTTCTGCAATTTCACCCGAAACAATTTCCGGTTTCTATTGAAACAATTCCTGCGCTTTGCAATTCTTTCGTCTAAAACATATGTGCTCCAAAATGGTGTCCGGTAACTCTTAAGTGTGCCACCCTATGGTTCGCGAATAATGCAGACATGATCGAGACCCTTCTCCGATCAATAATCAGCAGCGGGACCTGGAGATCCGATCGACTCCTACACATTCAACGATGACTCTGTGATCGTGAGAACCTTTAACGCTTGTAACTAAATCCCATTGTCTCGATATATTACATGTCCGAGATTCGATCATCGGTATCTCCATACCTAGTTTGATCTCGCATCGACATGCACTCTTTTCTCGTTCCCATGATATAACATTCTAGTGATCACATCACTTGCTTGCAAGCTATCCTAATGTGATATCACCGAGAGGGCCCAGAGTATATCTATCCGTCATCTGGATTGACAAATTCCACTCTTGATCCATGAGCCTCAACATAACACCTTCGTAGACGAACCCATCTTTATAGTCACCTGTTATGGTGTGACGTTTGATGTAATCAAGATACACTTCCCGTGTTAGCAATTAACATGATCTCATGGTCTAAGGATAAAGATTACTTCGTATGATGTTATAGCAATATAAACACAATGACTTGATCGTAATGCTATACTTCGGATGAATGTTCATCACATCATTCCACCAATGGTGTGACCTTGTTATTAACAACATCCAATGTCCATGATCGAAACCTTGATCATCCTGTTAATCAACAAGCTAGTCTATAAGAGAGGCATGACTAGGAACTCTTTTTGTTTATTAAACACACATGTATTGATGTTTCCTATCAATACAATTATAGCATGCAAAATAAACATCTATCATATACAAGGAATACATAATAACAACTTTATTATTGCCTCTCAGGGCATATTTCCTTCAGTCTCCCACTTGCACTAGAGACAATAATCTAGTTCACATAGTGATAAATCTAACACCCATGGAGTTCTAGTGTTGATCATGTTTTTCCCTAGGGAGTACTTTAGTCAACGGATCTGCTACATTCAGGTCCGTGTGCACTTTACAAATCTTTATATCTCCATCCTTGACATGCTCGCGGATGGAGTGAAACCGGCGCTTAATATGCTTGGAATTCTTGTGAGACCTTCGTTCCTTTATGCTATGGCTCCATTGTTGTCACAATAGATCACCATCGGGTCCAACGACCGGGAACCACACCCAGCCAGTAATGAACTCTTTCATCCAAACCGCTTCCCGCAAGCTTGAAGCAACATATTCCGCCTCCGTTGTTGATCTAGCCACCACAGGTTGTTTGGAGCTCCTCCAACTAACTGCTGCTCCGTTCAAGAGAAATACATATCTGGATTGAGACTTAGAGTCATCCGGATCAGTGTCAAAGCTAGCATTGACATAACACTTAGCGACTAGCTCTTCTTCACCTCCGTATATAAGAAACATATCCTTAGTTCTTCTCAAATACTTAAGGATATTCTCGACCGCTATCCAGTGTTCCGAACCTGGATCAGATTGGTACCTACTAGTCAAACTAATAGCATGTGCCACATCCGGTCTTGTACATAGCATGGCATACATTATAGAGCCTATGGCTGAGGCATAGGGGATCTTATCCATTATCTCTCTTTCTTGCGCCGTAGCCGGACTTTGAGTCTTACTCAATGTCTTGCCTTGCAACATAGGTAAGAACCCCTTCTTACTTCCGTCCATATTAAACTTTTGTAATATCTTATCAAGGTATGTACTCTGCGATAGCCCAATTAGGCGTCTTGATCTATCTCTATAGATTTTAATGCCTAATATATATGAAGCTTCACCAAGGCCCTTCATCGAAAATTTGCTGTTTAGATATTTTTTAACACTGTTTAAAAGATCTAAATCATTTCCAATCAATAATATGTCATCCACATATAATATCAGAAATGCCACATTGCTCCCACTCACTTTCTTGTAAATACAAGCCTCTCCATAAGTTTGGACAAATCCAAACTCTTTGATCACCTCATCAAAGTGGAGATTCCAACTCCGTGATGCTTGCTTCAGTCCATAGATGGATCGCTGAAGTTTGCACACCTTATTAGCATCCTTAGGATCGACAAAATCCTTAGGTTGTATCATATACAACTCTTCTTCAATCTTACCATTGAGGAACGCAGTTTTGACATCCATCTGCCATATTTCATAATCGAAATATGCAGCAATTGCTAACATAATCCTAACCGACTTAAGCATCATTACAGGAGAGAATGTCTCATCGTAGTCAACTCCTTGAATTTGTCGAAACCCCTTTGTGACAAGTCGAGCCTTATAGATGGTCACATTACCATCAGCATCAGTTTTCCTTTGAAAATCCATTTATTCTCAACGGCCTTTCGGTCGTGAGGTAAGTCCACCAAGGTCCAAACCTGGTTTTCGTACATGGATTCCATCTCGGATTTCATGGCTTCTAGCCATTTGTTGGAATCCGGGCTCATCATCGCTTCTTCATACGTCACAGGGTCATCCATTTCATCAACCATGAAATTCACAACAGGATTGCTGCACGTGTCCTCCTTGACCGCGAGGTTCGGTAGTGTCCTCTTCGGAGTTTCATGATCAATATCATTAGCTCTCTCTTCATTAGGTGAAGTCAACTCAAACAACTTCGAGCTGCGCTACTCGCCATTTCATGAAGAGAAGGTTCAATAACCTCTTCGAGTTCTACCTTCCGACTACTCACACCTTTCGCGAGAAACTCCTTCTCAAGAAAGGATCCATTCTTGGCAACAAAAACCTTGCCCTCGGATCTGTGATAGAAGGTATACCCAATCGTTTCCTTAGGGTATCCTCTGAAGATGCATTTTTCCGCTTTGGGTTCGAGTTTATCCGGTTGAAGTTTCTTCACATAAACATCGCATCCCCAAACTTTAAGAAATGACAGCTTAGGTTTGTTTCCAAACCATAATTCATACGGTGTCTTTTCAACGGATTTAGATGGTGCCCTATTTAAAGTGAATGCAGCTGTTTCGAAGGCATAACCCCAAAATGACAATGGCAAGTCGATCGAGACATCATAGATCGAACCATATCCAATAAAGTACGATTACGACGTTCTGACACACCATTATGTTGTGGTGTTCCGGTAGGCGTGAGTTGTGAAACTATTCCACAGTCTTTCATATGTGAGCTAAACTCGTAACTAAGATACTCTCCTCCATGGTCGGACCGCAGAAATTTGATCTTTCTGTTACGATGATTTTCCACTTCATTCTGAAATTCTTTGAACTTTTCAAAAGTTTCAGACTTGTGTTTCATCAAATAGATATACCCATATCTACTCAAATCATCCGTGAAAGTAACAAAATAACGATATCCACCTCGCGCCGACACACTCATTGGTCCACACACATCAAGATGTATGATTTCCAATAGATCTGTCGCCTGCTCCATTGAACCGAAAACGGCGTTCTAGTCATCTTGCCCATAAGGCATGGCTCACATGTATCAAATGATTCAAAATCAAGTGATTCCAAAAGTCCATCAGAATGGAGTTTCTTCATGCGTTTAACGCCAATATGACCTAGACGGCAGTGCCACATATATGTAGATATATCATTATCAAGTTTAATCCTTTTAGCATCAACATTATGAATATGCGTAATACTACTATCGAGATCCAACAGAACCAAACCATTCAACATAGGTGCATGACCATAAAAGATATTATTCATATAAATCAAACAACCATTGTTTTCAGACTTAAATGAATAACCACTTTGCATCAAACACGATCCGGATACAATGTTCATGCTCGGTCACAGGCACCAAATAACAATTATTTAGGTTTATAACTAATCCCGATGGCATATGGAGAGGCAGCGTTCCGACGGCGATCACATCAACTCTTGATCCATTGCCGACCCGCATCATGACCTCATCCCTTGCTAGTTGTCGCTTGTTCCGCAGCCCCTGAACCGAGTTACATATATTAGCAACCGATCCCGTATCAAATACCTGTGTGCTATCATGGTACTAGTCAAGTACACATCAATAACATGTATATCACATATACCTTTGTTTGCCTTGCGGACTTGTTGTCCGCCAAATACTTGGGGATTATGCCCAATGGCGATCCCCTTGCAATAGTAGCACTTCGGTGTCGATTTAGGGCCAGCTCGGGTTTTTTCAGCGTGGCAACAGGCTTGCCACCCTTCTTTCCCTTGTGCTTGCCTTTATTGTCCTTCTTGAAACCTGTGGTCCTATTGATCATCAACACTTGATGTTCTTTCCTAATCTCAACTTCTGCAGTCTTAAGCATTGACAAGCTGGAAGAGACTTCTTCATGCCCTGCATATTATAGTTCATCACGAAGCTCTTGTAGCTAGGTGGCAGAGATTGGAGAACACGATGTATGCCTAAGTCAATGGGAATCGTTATTCCCAAGGACACAAGCTTATCGGCGTACCCAGACATTTTGAGTACGTGCTCACTAACGGAGCTGTTTTCCTCCATCATGCAGCTAAAGAACTTTTCTGTAGCATTATAACTCTCTACGGTAGCATGGGTATCAAAAATCATTTTCAATTCTCCCATGGTATCAAAGGCATTGCCATTGAAACGCCAAGTTCTGGCTCTAGCCCATACAAGATGCCGCAATGAACTAAGTTGTGGTCCTCTGACGAGTTATATAGACGTTTTTCCTCGTCAGGCATCGAGCTGGTGGGGGCCTAGCGCAAGATCTAGCACATATTGCTTTTGTGCAGCAAAGGAGGAGAATCCTCAAATTCATAGCCTAGTTGGTGAAGTTGCTACCATTCGCAGCAAGTTTCTCTTTCTCCATGAACACATTGAAATTAAAAGCAGGTGGTGCCATCTCCAACAGAATTTGTAAAGTATATTTAGACTAAGTTTATGATAGATTAAGTTCAACTAATCCAAATTACTAATGAACTCCCACTCAAAAACGACATCCCTCGTGTCCTTTTGGTGATTACATGAACCAAATCCACTACACCAAGTCCGATCATCACGTGAGTCGGTGTAGCTTCAAAGGCGAGCATCTATATGGGCATCATATCAACTATATGATTCATGCTTAACCTTTCGGTCCGTGTTCCGAGGCCATGTCTGTACATGCTAGGCTCGTCAAGTAAGAACCTTAGTATTTGCGTGTGTAAAACTGTCTTACACCCGTTGTATGAAAGCGTAGAGTTGAAAACACCCGATCATCACGTGATGCCTCAAACACGATCCACAAAACGGTGCATACTTAAGGAAGAACACATTTTATCTTGATATCTAAATGAGGGATCATCTTATAATGCTACCAAATGCGCCAAACTAGCAGTATAAGATGCTAACATCTAATGTGTGAAGTGAGGTGATATGGTCCATGCATTTGATCTCTATCATTTGCATCGTGGTATGATATTTATCATTCCTTTGTGTGTAAGGCCAAGTTCTATGGAACTTACACGTTGAGTGTGTTGTAAGAGTATCTATCATACATCTACTTACAACAATACCATATCAAAACACTAGCCCAGCAACGATCTAAACTAGACGCCTCTAATTTATCAATTGCAAGTTTTACGTGGCTTAGGGCTTTCGGAGATAGAACCTGTCTAACCCATTTAACATGAACCACAACGAGGATAACCAAGTTATTAGCAACTCGTTGTAAATCAGATATTGACTATAGTAGGAGAGACAGACACCCGCCAGCCACTTATGCAAAACAAGTTGCATGTCAGTCGTGGAACCGGTCTCATGTACGATGACATGTAAGGTTGGTCCGGGCCGCTTCATCCCACTATGCCACCAATATCCAAAGTACATAGAAGATGCAATAACATGATCATCATCGCCCACATATAAACATATGTGTACTACCCATGCAAAGCACCTACGCATAGATCAGGCTCTGATACCACTGTTGGGTCCGCAACATAGAAAACAAAAAATTTCCTACGGTGTGAACTACACGCCAAGATCTATCTACTAGGTACAAAGCAAACGGGTGGACATACATCCATAGAGAACTTACCCTCAAAGACAACAAGCTTTGTTAACGAGTAGGAACTCGTGATTTATGTAGTCGTACACTTGCCGATCTCAAGATCGTGAGGAAGTCCGAGCGCCGCAACTCAGCAGCGCATCCGCACTCGCACACACGTTCAAGCCACCGGACAATCTCCACCTCCTCGCTCTAGCGATCCAGCGAAAGCAGCAACTCCTTCCGCATTTAAATGCCACTGAACATGTATCTCGCTAATCCGAGACCATGGGGGAATAATTCTAGAGGGGGAGAGAGATCCTTCACAAGGAGGTGTTAGGATGAAGGAGGGAATGGGTGGCCTTTTATAGGAGGAGGGGGGGTGCCCCCTCTCTCCATGGCCGGCGCATGGGGGGGGTGACCCCTCACCTCCCCCATTCATGTGGTGGTAACTCCTCCACATTAAAATGCCTCTTCACATTCCCTTTTAAAGTCTCCACTTTAAATGCATTAAGTTTCTCCAAATTTAATGCTCTCTCATTTAATAAAACCCTTTTATTAAATTTATTCAGAATTTTGTTAATTACTTTAATTAAAAAACATTCACATATAGCCCCTTGCTATATTTCAATATCACATGCAGAACCACCTTCTGCAATTTCACCCGAAACAATTTCCGGTTTCTATTGAAACAATTCCTGCGCTTTGCAATTCTTTCGTCTGAAACATATGTGCTCCAAAATGGTGTCCGGTAACTCTTAAGTGTGCCACCCTATGGTTCACGAATAATGCGTACATGATCGAGACCCTTCTCCGATCAATAATCAGCCAGGACCTAGAGATCCGCATCGACTCTTACACATTCAACGATGACTCGTGATCGTGAGAACCTTTAACTCTTGTAACTAAATCCTTTGTCTCTCGATATATTACATGTCCGAGATTCGATCATCGGTATCTCCATACCTAGTTTGATCTCAATCGACATGCACTCTTTTCTCGTTCCCATGATATAACATTCTAGTGATCACATCACTTGCTTGCAAGCTATCCTAATATGATATCACCGAGAGGGCCCAGAGTATATCTATCCGTCATCTGGATTGACAAATTCCACTCTTGATCCATGAGCCTCAACATAACACCTTCAGTAATCGAACCCATCTTTATAGTCACCTGTTACGGTGTGACGTTTGATGTTATCAAGATACTCTTCCGGTGTTAGCAATTAACATGATCTCATGGTCTAAGGATAAAGATTACTTCGTATGATGTTATAGCAATATAAACACAATGACTTGATCGTAATGCTATACTTCGGATGAATGTTCATCACATCATTCCACCAATGGTGTGACCTTGTTATTAACAACATCCAATGTCCATGATCAGGAAACCTTGATCATCATGTTAATCAACAAGCTAGTCTATAAGAGAGGCATGACTAGGAACCCTTTTTGTTTATTAAACACACATGTATTGATGTTTCCTATCAATACAATTATAGCATGCAAAATAAACATCTATCATATACAAGGAATACATAATAACTACTTTATTATTGCCTCTTAGGGCATATTTCCTTCAGATTTTGCATGCACTAGTAAGATTCACCCAACCAACCTAAAGCATGTTATGATAGTTCAAATCCCCGGTTCAACTACAAAAGCTAGAAAAATTTGCAAAGATGTGCCTATCAGAATACATGGAATAGATTTTTATGCCAACCTAATTGTACTTGGAACCAAAGGATTGGAAGTAGTACTAGGTATGGACTGGATGTCAAGGCATAAAGGACTGATAGACTGTGCTAAGAAAGCCATCACCATGACCAGTAGTTCCAGAGTCACAGTAGAGCATATCTCTGAAAGCTTACCCCGTCAATTCAAGTGCAACAAGAGTGTAGCCCTGCCCACCATAGACCAAGTCAGAGTAGTCTGTGAATACCCCGACGTATTCCCAGATGAATTGCCAGGTATGCCCCCGGATAGGGATATTGAGTTCATTATCAAACTAATCCTCGAACCGACCTATAGCCGTAGACCTATAGCATGAACCCCTCAGAGTTAGTGGAACTGAAGAAGCAGTTGGATGCCATGTTAGAGAAAGGCTTGATTCAGCCAAGCGCATCGCCATGGAGATCACTTGTGTTATTCGTCAACAAGAAAGATGGAGTCAACCGTCTGTGTACAGATTACAGAAAGTTGAATGACGTCACCATCAAGAACAAGTACCCTTTGCCAAAGATAGAGGATCTATTTGATCAATTGACGAGCTCGTATTCTCAAAGATTGATCTTAGGACTGGTTATCACCAACTTAAGATTCGTGCAACGGATATTCCGAAGACCGCCTTTACTACTCGCTATGGTTTATACGAGTATACGGTTATGTCTTTTGGATTAACCAATGCCCCTGCTTATTTCATGAATCTCATGAATAAGATCTTTATGAATTTCCTAGATAAGTTTGTAGTTGTGTTTATCGACGACATCCTTATCTACTCCAAGTCAGAGGAAGAGCATGAGCAACATCTGAGGATCATCCTAGAAACCCTAAGAGAGCATCAGCTATATGCCAAGTTCAGCAAGTGTGAGTTTTGGCTGAAATAAGTAGGATTCCTCAGACATATTGTGTCTGCCGGAGGAGTCTCTGTTGATCCCGCCAAGATCAAAGATGTCGAAGAATGGGAAGCCCCAACCACTCAAACCCAAGTCCGTGCATTTCTCGGATTAGCGGGATATTACCGCAAGTTCGTAGAAGGATTCTCGAGCATAGCCCGACCAATGACCCAATTGTTGAAGAAGGACAAGAAGTTTGAATGGACAGACAAGTGTGAAGCCAGTTTCCAAGAGCTGAAGAAGAGATTGATATCAGCCCCAATATTGGCCATGCCAGACATCAAGAAGCCGTTTGATGTGTATTGTGACACATCCAAGATTGGTCTAGGATGTGTATTGATGCAAGAAGGCAAAGTTATCACGTATCTGTCTTAACAACTGAAGCAGCATGAGCAGAACTATCCGACCCATGATCTTGAGCTAGCAGCTGTGGTTCTAGCATTGAAGACATGGCGTCATTATTTGATGGGTAATCGCTGTGAGATTTACTCGGATCACAAGATCTTGAAGTATATATTCACTCAGAAGGAGCTAAATATGAGGCAAAGAAGATGGATAGAGTTAATCAAGGATTATGACCTTGACATTCACTATCACCCCGGCAAAGCCAATGTGGTAGCGGATGCCCTTAGCAGATTGTCGTGTAGGCTTAACACCATGATCAAGGAGAAGCAACCAAGTTTGTGTGAGGAGTTGGAGCAGTTCAGGACTGAATTAGTTAGCAAAGGATTCCTAGCTAGCATTGAACTTCAACCCATGTTGATTAGCCAAATCAAGGAAGCCCAGAAGGGAAATAAAAGTATCGACAGAATCAAACGTCATATTGGTACAGAAAGGTACCTGGATTCAACGAAGACGAAGAAGGAGTACTGTGGTACAAAGGACGTATCTGTGTGCCAGCAGATTCGGAGCTGAAGGAAGTTATCATGAAGGAAGCTCATGATACTCTTTATTCTATCCACCTTGGAGGAACAAAGATGTATCAGGATTTGAAAGAGCAATTTTGGTGGCACAAGATGAAGAGAGAAATCGGAAGCTACATCGCCAAATGTGACATCTGTCAAAGAGTCAAAGCAGAGCATCAGAGACCCGCAGGACTGTTGCAACCATTGCAGATTCCGGAATGGAAATGGGATTCCGTCGGAATGGACTTTATCACCGGTTTACCTACTTCTAGTAGGGGAAATGCTCAATCTAGGTCATAGTTGATAGACTATCCAAGGTAGCCCACTTCATACCTGTCAAGACAACCTACCAGAGTGCAAAACTAGCAGAGCTGTATATTGCTAGGATTGTTAGTCTGCATGGAACCCCCAAGACCATCGTCTCAGATCAAGGAACCCAGTTTACTTCAAGATTTTGGCAGAAAGTCCAGGAAGGTTTAGGAACCAAGTTGAACTTCAGCACCGCTTATCACCCGCAAACAGACGGACAGACTGAGAGAGTCAACCAGATCCTAGAGGATATGCTTAGAGCTTGTGTGTTGGAATACGGATCAAAATGGGAAGACTGCCTACCTTTCGCAGAATTCTCATATAACAACAGTTATCAAGCTAGTTTGCAGATGGCAGCATTTGAATTCCTATACGAAGAAAGTGTCATACCCCTTTGAATTGGTCGCAAGTAGGAGAGAGTCAGATCTTTGGACCAGACATTCTCCGAGAAGCAGAAGAGAAAGTTCACAAAGTCCGTGAGCACCTCAAGACCGCCCAATCCAGACAGAAGAGTTATGCTGACAAGAGAAGAAGAGACCTGACTTTCAATGTCGGAGATTTTGTATACCTCAAAGTTTCACCATTGAAGGGAACTCCACGCTTTAGTCTAAAGGGAAAATTAGCTCCCAGATATATCGGACCTTTCAAGATTCTGAACCGCCGAGGAGAAGTATCGTATCAGCTAGAACTGCCTGAAGAGATGTCAGCCATCCACAATGTGTTCCATATCTCACATTCATAAATGCTTGGAAGTGCCCGAGAAGACGGAAGTTTTCAAGAACATCGATCACAGAGCTATGGAAATCAACAATGACCTGACCTATCGGGAAGTACCCATCCGTATCTTAGAAGAAGCCTACAGAACCACCAGGACCAGGAGCATCAAGTTTCTTAAGATTCAGTGGAGCAACCATACCGAAGAGGAAGCTACTTGGGAGCGAGAAGATTACATTAGGACAGAGTTCCCATATCTCTTTAGTTCCTAGTTTTCTTTGTAAATCTCGGGACGAGATTTTGTTTAAGGGGGGAAGGTTTGTAACATCCCAAAACTTCAATCCAAGCTTATCAAGATCAAATCATCCAAAAATAGGGTTAACAAAAACTTTTCCAAATTTAAAATGAAAGCATTCATATGTGTGTGCATTTAAAATAGGAGTTGCTTTGAAGTGCCTTGTTTAAGTGATCCAATGCTTGTAAAATGTTTCTTAGGTGATTTAAACATAATCTACATCATTCCCAAACTTTTCCTATAGAAAATCAAATAAAAAAGAATTAAAAAGGAGGAATGGTCATTTTGGCCATTTTAATCTACTACACTACTTTGAGTGTTCCTAGAACTCATTTCTTAACAGAAACAATTCTTGATATTTGCACCCCTTGCTATTACACATAATGAGGTACCAAGGCCCACCTTTTGATCTGCTAAAAACATTCTTTTACTTATTTTAAATGGCATTTGAAAATTGAATCCAATGCATATGCATAGATCACCCCTATTTCAAAAACCATATTTTTGAGCTCCACTTTCAAAACCCTTGCAACCAGAGACTACCTAGCACTAGTGGAGATCACCCAAAAATTTTGAAACCAAAATTCAAAACTTTTTCTCTTTTGGCCATTTTGTCAAACACCTTGCTGGCAAGGTTGTGGCCTAACTATTACTATTTTGGGCTGATATTGTCTAGCAAATTTGAAGTGCTTTGATCATCTTTGTCCCCCTCAAGCCTAACCAGACCCACACCAGCACATCCCCTACCACCTAGCTGCACTGCATTGCCATGCCGAGCCACTCCTCGCCGGCCGACCGTGCACTCGCAGCAACAGCCCTCTCCATCCTCTCTCACCATGTATAGCAAGTTGCCAGTGGTCCACCTCCACCGTCCAACCAGCCCTAGGCCAGAGACAGAGAGCAGAGCGGCCAGGAACCGCTGCGCCCGGAGCTGGTCGACCATGCCGACGCTGCCCGCAGAGCACGCTCTGTCCCTGCGTGCACATCCACCGCTCGACCGCAGCCCGCGCCCACCGCTCCACCATGACCTAGGGAACACCCCAGACACCCCCGTTCGCCGCCCAAAGCACCACAGCCACCGCTCGCCGTGGACATTGCCGCTTCTGCACAGGCGCCACCGCCTGCACCGCATACCACCGCCCCTACGCTCGCATTCACTTCCTAGGGCACCGCCAGGAGACCACCTGTAGATCGCCATCCTCCGCCATGCCGCTAGCCGCCCGTAGCCGTGTCGCTGGAGTCGCCTGCCCATACCCTTCGGTCTCACCGCCGGGCCTATATAAACCTGCCTCCCCCGCACCATTTCTCCACACTCACTCACTCCCCACCTCTCACGGATCCTTTCACCCCTCTCGCCGGAACCAAGCGAGCTCTGCCTCGCCGGAGCAGCCGCAGTAGGAGGAGAAGGGCGCCGCTGATTGCGACCACCCCAAGCTCCACCACAACCGCGCCTCGCCTCGCCGTCGTCTTCCAGTTCATTTGCCCGCCTCGCCTACCCTGCTGGAGCCCTAGTATGTCCCTAGCTGACCCCCACCAAGCCTCTAGGGTTCGAGCTCGCCGGCGACCTATTCGTCGTCGATGACGACCCTCAGCCGTAGATCCCCCTTCTAATCCTACGACACACAGCGCGCGTACCCTTTCGCGTGTTAAGACCCACTAACAAGAGGGACCCCCTTGTCAGCTGAGCCGCGCCGCGGAGCGCCACTGGGCCGGCCCAAGTTCTTTCCCGCGCTAGCCCAACCGTTCAAATCTGGATTTTTTTCTTTTTAAATTGAATCTAGTTTCTGTCCACTAGTTTAAAATTCAATTCAGAGAGTTTTATAAATCCAAATTGCATGAAACCAATTTTGTCTGAAAGGTATGGAGATGATCTATCCAAGCCCGTTGGATTTAATTCAATTAGAGTTATAGATCTCTCCTAATAAAAATAACAAAACAGAAGCTTTTGCAACTTGCAACATTTTTATAAAATCAACCAAGTTAGCTTTTGAGTTGATTCCAACTCTCAAAAATCCCATTTCATCATATCTATCTAAATATGAAATAATATTAAGGTTTACATGTAGTGAATTTGGACTAGTACCAAAATAATGCTATATAGGCATTTCTAGTCACTTTAAATCATTAAATAATGAACTTACACCAAAGTGATTATGATCCAACCTTTAAATCTCATTCCCACATTTTATATGTGGTGATGACATGTGGCAACATGATCCCATATTTTAAGTGGTGAATATAAAATCTTAGTTTATTTTTTTAATGAGTAGAAATTACTTTTCTAAAATAAAAAGAAAGAAACTATTGAATTAAACTTGTGATGCTTGTGATGATAATAGATCATCAATTGTGTGTCTTAGAATGCTATCTAGCCTAGTTAAGTATTGTTTGGTGATTGTGTACTCGTATGTATTTTTATAGACGATAGTACCGACCAAGTCTACGAAGAGGAGTGCTATCAAGACGAAGACGAAGAAAACTTCAACCACTGCACCAACCAAGGCAAGCTAGCACTATCCAAGATTAACCCTTGAAAGTTGTACTTGCAAGCCACCATTAGCAATGCAAGCTAACACTTGCAAGTATAATGCTTAGCAAGTTAGGATTAAACTAGATGGTTTAGCAAAGATGCCTTAAGCATGCTTTGATCACACCCTTTTGATTATTAGTACCCCAAGTCTTACTTACAAGTTTTACTCCCCTTAGTACACAAAGTTCTTTACTTGTTTTGAAGGTAGCATAAAAAGTATAAAACTTGACCTACTTAGAAACCTTTATATGTCATTCTATGGCATGAGATTGAACCCATCCTTCCACCTTAGTGAACACTCTTAACTTAGTAGCTTAGAGTAGATCAAAAACTTGAGTCACTTTAGATGGGAACACTTGGTGAAAATGAATTATGAAAACCTTGGAATGATGAGTCATTCTATTGAGATGTTTTGACATGTGTTGAGAAACACAAATGGTTGATGATGATGAAAATGTTGAGGCATGAGGCTTAACCCTTTTATAAAACTGATGGTTGGATTCGGATGCGATACCATTCCAAATTTACTGCATAAACCACAATACCTGAATTGGGTAAGGCTTAGCTGGAAATTTATATGCATTAGTATTAGTTCCCTCGCGGGAGAGGTTTGAGCTGAGGCTACCTCTCATGATGTCCACATATGCAGTGCCCAAGATGACTGATGGTCATGGTTGGGAGGCCATGCTCATAGGAGAGGTGCTTATACTAGGGTGTGTAAAGGGATGGTTATGTTTGATTATCTGCATACTAAGTATGATGATTCAGGGTTATCCCTGACAGACGTATCAAATCTTGTGGTGAAAGTGTACCACCTCTGTAGAGTGTAAAACTATTCGAATAGCCGTCTCAGCTATGGATGATTGGAATGGCCATACTGTTTCATTGTCAGATGTTTTCCAAATAACTTGAAATGAATGATGAATCTTGACTTGACCACAACAGGGTTGTGTTTATGATACTAGCTTCCCAACTTAAGTGATTCTAGAGCTTTACCTTATCTTTCTTTGCTTTTGAACTCAGCTTAGGTTTCAAACTTAACTTTATAGTTAAACTTAGATCTAGCACTTTAACTTAGAATTATAATACTTGTTAGTGGTAGTTTGGGAGTACTTAAAGAGTACTCATGGCTTTTGTCCCTGGGTATTCTCATGGCCAGACTATGAAGGAGATTATCAAGATGATGGTCAAGGGATTTGCCACGATAACTAGGACTATCTGCCTTCGTCAGCATTGCCTGTGCCCCTGAAAATGGACCCCACCGCTACGCTTATCTTTTATTTCCGCTGCTTGTTGTATTAAGACTGGATCATGAGATCCTTATTTGTGTAAGACCTTATGTATGGTTTGTAATGGATGATGTACTGTGATATCCAATCCGTTATGTCTCGCAAAAATGGTAATCCTGGGATTGCGAGGTATGGCATAATGGGCATCTGGGATTAAAAATCCGGGTGTTGACACATACTAGGAGGATTAGGTGATGGATATGGCGGTGAAGATGGTGAAGAGGGCGGCGGCGGTGCCGGCGGTGGCGCGGGGGACTCCTTCCCCACCGTCGGTATCATGGGGGAGCACCACCCCTTAGCCCCCTTCCTTCATGGCTTCTTGGGAGCCCTCCCCCATGGAGATGGGATCGGGGGAGGCAAAAACATGGCTTTGGTGGCTAAAAATTCTTGGGTGGAGATGCCCTGGGCGAATTAGGTTTCCTCCCTTTATATAGCTTCTCGGATTCCTGTCATCCCATCTTGGGCTGCAGTAAATCGGGCCTAAAAGGCCCGTCCGAACTCGGAATCAGCTAAATTTTATGTTTAGAACGTTTGACGCCGTCTTTGACCCGAAACGTGACCATCTTCAAAAAGAGTTCTGAGACAGATTTCTGGAAAAATTCCAATTTGACTACAACAAGGTTTCCATTTTTATTCTTGATAATTCCTACACATCAAAGTGTAAAACAAGAACATTGTGCACTTTTGCAACTATTAGTAGGTCAGTCCAAATAAATCATAAACTTTATACAAAAAGGAGTGTCAAAAGCATATTATTAGCATAAAACCATCAAAAATTATAGATACGTTATGGACGTATCAACATCCCCAAGCTTAGTTCCTGCTCTTCCTCGAGTAGGTAAACAATCAAAACAATATAATTTTTGAGGTGACATGTAGAGAACACAATCTTGATCATCATTATTGTAAAAGCATTGATAGCTAGGATTAAGGTACTCTAAACATGAATCATGAAAGATAGAGTTCTAATAATAAGACATAGCAACTATGTTATAACATGAAAAGGCACACACAAAAGATTCATGAATAACAATGCTTTGCAAGACGTTTGTTTGTTTCACATAAAGAAAGCATAATGAGAATGGTATTCAGCTTGTCCCTCATAGAGTAGCAAAACATAAATTCATAGGACACCTTCAAAGTTCATCAGGGTGACTAGATACAAATAGTTTAGGAACAAGCAATATCAAAGTTATGCATCAATCAACAAGTCTTGGGACAATGCGCATAGAACTAAGAATGACAACTATGATCTCTTAATTGGTGCATAAAGATAGAGGGTGGAGACTCAATATAAAAGTGGAAGAAAGGCCTTCATAGAAGGAAGTAGGGATTCAAGTCTCATAAAGCGCTTCCAAAAATTATGGTACTTATTAGCTTTCAGCTCTCATTGCCCCTATCATAAGCATCTTGAAGTGATTAAGGTTAAAGTGAACAAACTATGGAGTATATGCTTGACAAAGTATAAGTTGGAAATCTCATGTCCCTTGAGCTTTAGTCCATCCTTCATCTCATTACTCATTTCTTCCATACACCTGAAAATTTTCCTTCATACAAAACTTCACACAATCTTTATTAGCAACATTAGTGCACTCAAGATAATAGGTTTTTAGGTTCAGTTTCAACACCAATAAAACTTCCATTAAAACACAATCTACTGTAGCACTTACCTCAAAAATCTCAATTCTCCAAAAGAATTCAAAAAGGAACCAACAAGAAGCAAATACAAATAATGGCAGAAATCGGTCAAAACAGACCAGCAGGTAAAGATGAATTTTTTGTTTTCTATGTTGCGGACCCAACACAACTATGTTATAACATGAAAAGGCACAAACAAAAGATTCATGAATAACAATGCTTTGCAAGACGTTTGTTTGTTTCACATAAAGAAAGCATAATGAGAATGGTATTCAGCTTGTCCCTCATAGAGTAGCAAAACATAAATGCATAGGACACCTTCAAAGTTCATAAGGGTGACTAGATACAAATAGTTTAGGAACAAGCAATATCAAAGTTATGCATCAATCAACAAGTCTTGGGACAATGCACATAGAACTAAGAATGACAACTATGCTCTCTTAATTGGTGCATAAAGATAGAAGGTGGAGACTCAATATAAAAGTGGAAGAAAGGCCTTCATAGAAGGAAGCAGGGATTCAAGTCTCATAAAGAGCTTCCAAAAATTATGGTACTTATTAGATTTCAGCTCTCATTGCCCCTATCATAAGCATCTTGAAGTGATTACGGTTAAAGTGAACAAACTATGGAATATATGCTTGACAAAGTATAAGTTGGAAATCTCATGTCCCTTGAATACGAGGGTCGCTCCTCATGCTTGACAAAGTTATGAGTTATATTTGGAGTTGGATGTCTCTATGAAATTGTGGTGTTTGTTGGAACCATCTAGCGCTCAAGGTGACAGTGTGGGGTTATTTAGATGGGGAAGGCGAACTTTGAGGAGTGCTGTTATAGCCATACCAAGGATTAGAGTGTCCAACTAGAGAGTACTTCAGAGTAGTATCATAAAGATAAGATATTTATATGAGAGTGGTCACTAGTGAAAGTATGATCCCTAGGCCTTGTTTCTAAACATTGAAACACCGTTTTCAACTAGATCTATTACATGTTTGCTTGCTTCCATCTTTATTTTAGTTTGCCTTTAGTCTCTTCCACGCCATCAAGCTATTTTCTGGCACCGTTGTGTTTTATACATACCACTTGTATTTCACTATCTCTTCGCCGAACTAGTGCACCTATACACCTGACAAGTGTATTAGGTGTGTCGGGAACACAAGAGACTTCTTGTATCTTGATTGCAGGGTTGCTTGAGAGGGATACCTTTGACCACTTCCTCCCTGAGTTAGATAAACCTTGGGTAATCCACTTAAGGGAAACTTGTTGCTGTTGTACAAACCTCTGCACTTGGAGGCCCAACAACTGTCTACAAGAATAGAAGTGCGTAGACATCAATCCCTCTCAAAGATCAGTTGGCCTCCGTTGCCCAACTGGTAGAACTTGCAATACTGTACTTCCATCTATAAGAATTTAGGATGAGTAAGTTAGTGAGGTGATCAGGTGTGTCAAATTTTATGTAGAAATGCAAGAATTTTTGAGGAACATGATTTTTTTTGAAAGAATCAAGGATAAAAGTGGGAATAGGTTTTCATAAATACTCACTTCTTTTGTTTTGAAACTAAGTTTTTGTTCGGACGTCCATTCTAACTAGGGTCTCCTATGGTCAGGATGGCTCTGATACCAACTTGTCAACACCCAGATTTTTAATCCCAGATGCCTGTTATGCCATACCTCGCAATCCTAGGATTACCATTTTTGCGAGACATAACAGATTGGATATCACAGTACATCATCCATTACAAACCATAATAAGGTCTTACACAAATAAGGGATCTCATGATCTAGTCTTAATACAACTCAAGCAGCGGAAAGAAACGTAGTAGGGGCTCCATCTTCAGAGTCACAGGCAATGCTGACGATGGGAGATGATCCTAGTTGTCATAGACGTCCTGCTGTCCATCATCCTGATAGTCCTCCTCATAGTCTGGCCACGGGAATAGCCAGGGACAAAGCCATGAGTACTCTTTAAGTACTCGCAAACTATCACTAATAAGTAAGGTAGTTCTAATAGGAATCTTATTCTCTAGGTTTATTTGCAAAAACCCATGTTTATCTAAACTGAGTTTAGAAGTAAATAAAACTAAGTTAATGTTCTAAATCACTTAAGTGGGAACCTAGTTTTCATGTTCACAACCCTGTTGTGGTCAAGTAAAAAATCATAGTTCACTTCACAAGTCATTTTGAAAAACATCTGACAATGAAACAGTATGGCCACTCCAACTGTCCATGACCGCGAACGCGGCTATTCGAATAGTTTGACACTCTGTAGAGGTGGTACACTTTCACCACAAAATTCGATACATCCGTCAGGGATAACCCTGAATCATCATACTTAGTATGCGGATAATCAATCATAACATTTCCTTTACACTCTCTAGTATAGGCACCTCTCCTATGAGCTTGGCCTCCCAGCCATGGCCATCTTCCATCCTGGGCACTGCATAGGTGGACATTCACACTCACGAGGTAGCCTCAGTTCAAACCTCTTCCACGAGGGAGCCCATACTAAGGCATATAAACTCCCAGCTAGGCCCTACCCAATTCGGGTATTGTGGTTGTACGGTAAAATTGGAATGGTATCGCATCTGAACCCAACCATCAGTTTTTATAAAGGGCTAAGGCTCATGCCTCAACATTTTCATCATCAAATCCTTTGGTGTTTCTCAACACATGTCAAAACATTTCAATAGAATGAATCATCATTCCAAGGTTTTCATAATCATTTTCACCAAGTATTCCCATCCAAAGTGATCCACTTTTATGCTTAGCACTAGCCACTAAAGTTAAGAGTGTTCACTAATGAGGGGTGATAATCTTCAATCTCATGCCATAGAATGACATTGATGTCTATGCACTTCTATTCTTGTAGACAGTTGTTGGGCCTCCAAGTGCAGAGGTTTGTAGAACATCACCAAGTTTTCCCTTAAGTGGATCACCATGGGAAAATGACAAGGCAAGCAAACAGCGAGCATCTCAGCAATCTTCTTATTTACCATGGGAAAATGGTGCTTTTTTCTCTCTTCCCTCTTTTCTCATATCTCTTTTTTTTTCTCTTTTTTCTCAATATCTAACTTTTTTTCATAAGAAGAATGCTTCATAGACAGCTCATTATGGTTACGCTGCAGGTTTCCACCATGACAACATGGATTAGACCAGTGCCCATGCTTTCTAACACACATACATAACTCCATGGACTTACAAGCTCCCTTTCATTTCACAACGACATCCATAGACAAAAGAGCATGATATCAACCAGTACAAAGTACAAGTGCAATGTTGAAAGCGTTCCCCATGACAGATGGTTCGCTTAATCACCAACATATAAGTGCAAGCATATACAACATAGACGACACAATGGTTCAAGTTTATTAAGGGCAAGAAAAGTAAAGTGTGCCGTCAAGTTCGTGAGAGCTTTAATCACTAGTTTTCTTATAACAAGTTTAATTTGGAAGGTGGATAAAAACATGAATATACTTGGAATAGCATATGCTAGTAGGTAGGTATGGTGGACTCTTTGGAATAACTTGGTTTTAGGAGTTGGATGCATGAGTGGAACTCATACTTGGTTACGGAGGATAGCAAAAGACTGGGAGCGAAATTTCCAACAACTTTGTAGTTGAAGAGTTTTCCGTTTGACGCCGTCTTCGACCCAAAATGTGACCATCTTCAAAAAGAGTTCTGAGACAGATTTCTGGAAAAATTCCAATTTGACTCCAACAAGGTTTCCACTTTTATTCTTGATAATTCCTACACATCAAAGTGTAAAACAAGAACATTGTGCACTTTTGCAACTATTAGTAGATCAGTCCAAATAAATCATAAACTTTATACAAAAAGGAGTGTCAAAAGCATATTATTAGCATAAAACCATCAAAAATTATAGATATGTTATGGACGTATCAACATCCCCAAGCTTAGTTCCTGCTCGTCCTCGAGTAGGTAAACGATCAAAACAATATAATTTTTGAGGTGACATGTAGACAACACAATCTTGATCATCATTATTGTAAAAGCATTGATATCTAGGATTAAGGTACTCTAAACATGAATCATGAAAGATAGAGTTCTAACAATAAGACATAGCAACTTGAAGGAAATATGCCCTGAGAGGCAATAATAAAGTTGTTATTATATATTCCTTATATATGATAGATGTTTATTTTACATGCTAGAAATGTATTGATTCGGAAACATCAATACATGTGTGTTTAATAAACAAAAAGGGTTCCTAGTCATGCCTCTCTTATAGACTAGCTTGTTGATTAACAGGATGATCAAAGTTTCCTGATCATGGACATTGGATGTTATTAATAACAAGGTCACACCATTGGTGGAATGATATGATGAACATTCATCTGAAGTATAGCATTACGACCAAGTCATTATTTTTATATTGCTATAACATCATACGAAGTAATCTTTATCCTTAGACCATGATATCATGTTAATTGCTAACACCGGAAGAGTATCTTGATAACATCAAACGTCACACCGTAACAGGGTGACTATAAAGATGGGTTCAGTACTACGAAGGTGTTATGTTGAGGCTCATGGATTAAGAGTGGAATTTGTCAATCCAGATGACGGATAGATATACTATGGACCCTCTCGGTGATATCACATTAGGATAGCTTGCAAGCAAGTGATGTGATCACTAGAATGTTATATCACGGGAACGAGAAAAGAGTGCATGTCGGTAACGAGATCAAACTAGGTATGGAGATACCGATGATCGAATCTCAGACATGTAATATATCAAGAGACAAAGGGATTTAGTTACAAGCGTTAAAGGTTCTCACGATCACAGGAGTCATCGTTGAATGTGTAGGAGTCAGTACGGATCTCCAGGTCCCGCTGCTGATTATTGATCGGAGAAGGGTCTCGATCATGTCTGCATTATTCGTGAACCGTAGGGTGGCACACTTAAGAGTTACCGGGCACCATTTTGGAGCACATATGTTTCAGACGAAAGAATTGCAAAGCGCAGGAATTGTTTCAATAGAAACCGGAAATTGTTACGGGTGAAATTGCAGAAGGTGGTTCTGCATGTGATATTGAAATATTGCAAGGGGCTATATGTGAATGTTTGTTAATTAAAGTAATTAACAAAATTCTGAATAAATTTAATAAAAAGAGTTTTATTAAATGAGAGAGCTTTAAATTTGGAGAAATTTAATGCATTTAAAGTGGAGACTTTAAAAGGGAATATGAAGAAGCATTTTAATGTGGAGGGGTTACCACCACATGAATGGGGGAGGTGAGGGGTCACCCCCCATGCGCCGGCCATGGAGAGAGGGGGCACCCCCCATCCTCCTATAAAAGGCCACCCATTCCCTCCTTCATCCACACACCTCCTTGTGAAGGATCTCTCTCCCCCTCTAGAATTATTCCCCCATGGTCTCGGATTAGCGAGATACATGTTCCCCGTCTAGAAGGAGTTGCTGCTTTCGCTAGATCGCTGGAGCGAGGAGGTGGAGGTTGTCCGGTGGCTTGAACGTGTGTGCAAGGGCGGATGCGCTGCTGAGTTGCGGCGCTCGGACTTCCTCACGATCTTGAGATCGGCAAGTGTACGACTACATCAACCACGAGTTCCTACTCGTTAACAAAGCTCGTTGTCTACGAGGGTAAGTTCTTGTTGGATGTATGTCCACCCGTAGCTTTGTACCTAGTAGATAGATCTTGGCGTGTAGTTCACACCGTAGGAAATTTTTTGTTTTCTATGCTGCGGACTCAACAGTGGTATCAGAGCCTGATCTATGCGTAGGTGCTTAGCATGGGTAGTACACATATGGTTGATATGTGGGTGATGATGATCATGTTATTGCATCTTCTATGTATTTTGGATATTGGTGGCATAGTGGGATGAAGCGTCCCGGACCAACCTTACATGTCATCGTACATGAGACCGGTTCCACGACTGACATGCAACTTGTTTTGCATAAGTGGCTGGCGGGTGTCTGTCTCTCCTACTATAGTCAATATCTGATTTACAACGAGTTGCTAATAACTTAGTTATCCTCATTGTGGTTCATATTCGTTGGTTAGAACGGTTCTATCTCCGAAAGCCCTAAGCCACGTAAAACTTGCAATTGATAAATTAGAGGCGTCTAGTTTAGATCGTTGCTGGGCTAGTGTGTTGATATGGTATTGTTGTAAGTAGATGTATGGTGGATACTCTTACAACACACTCAACGTGTAAGTTCCATAGACCTTGGCCTTACACACAAAGGAATGATAGAGATCATACCACGATGCAAGTGATAGAGATCAAATGCATGGACCATATCATCTCAATTTACACATTAGATGTTAGCATCTTATACTGCTAGTTTGGCACGTTTGATAGCATTATAAGGTGATCCCTCTTTTAGATATCAAGATAAAAATGTGTTCTTCCTTGAGTATGCACCGTTCTATGGATCGTGTTTCGAGACATCACGTGATGATCGGGTGTACTCGAATCTACGCTTTCATAGGAACGGGTGTAAGACAGTTTTACACACGCGAATACTAAGGTTCTTACTTGGTGAACCTAGCATGTACATACATGGCCTCGGAACACGGACCGAAAGGTTAAGCATGATTCATATGGTTGATATGATGCCCATATAGATTCTCGCCTTTGAAGTTATATCAACTCACGTGATGATCGGACTTGGTATAGTGGATTTTGTTCATGTAATCACCAAAAGGACACGAGGGATGTCATTTTTGAGTGGGAGTCCATTAGTAATTTGGATTAGTTGAACTCAATCTATCATAAACTTAGTCTAAATAAACTTTACAAATTTTGTTGTAGATGGCACCACCTGCTTTTAATTTCAATGTGTTCATGGAGAAAGAGAAACTTGCTGCGAATGGTAGCAACTTCACCAACTGGGCTATGAATTTGAGGATTCTCTCATCACTGCACAAAAGCAATATGTGCTAGATGCGCCGCTAGGCCCCCCACCAGCTCCTGATGCCCCTGACGAGGAAAAGAATGTCTATGTGACTCGTCAGGAGGATCACAACTTAGTTCATTGTGGCAGACTATATGGGCTAGAGCCAGAACTTCGAAAGCGTTTCGAAAATGGCAATGCCTTTGATACCATGGGAGAATTGAAAATGATTTTCGATACCCATGCTGCCGTAGAGAGTTAGAATGCTACAGAAAATTTCTTTAGCTGCATGATGGAGAAAACAGCTCCGTTAGTGAGCACGTACTCAAAATGTCTGGGTACGCCGTTAAGCTTGTGTCCTTGGGAATAACGATTCCCATTGACTTAGGCATACATCGTATTCTCCAATCTCTGCCACCTAGCTACAAGAGCTTCATGATGAACTATAATATGCAGGGCATGAAGAAGTCTCTTCCCGAGCTTTTGTCAATGCTTAAGACTGCAGAAGTGGAGATTAGGAAAGAACATCAAGTGTTGATGATCAATAGGACCACCGGTTTCAAGAAGGACAAGAAAGGCAGGCACAAGGGAAAGAAGGGTGGTAAGTCTGCTACACGCCTGAAAAGAAACCGGCTGGCCCTAAGTCCGACAATCGAGTGCTACTATTGCAAGGATCGCCATTGAAGCGCAATCGCCCCAAGTATTTGGCGGACAAGAAGTCCAGCAAGGCAAACAAAGGTATATGTGATATACATGTTATTGATGTGTACTTGACTAGTACTCGCAGTAGCACCTGGGTATTTGATACCGGATCGGTTGCTAATATATGTAACTCGGTTCAGGGGCTACGGAACAAGCGACAACTATCAAGGGATGGGGTCAGGATGTGGGTCGGCAATGGATCAAGAGTTGATGTGATCGCCGTCGGGACGCTACCTCTCCATTTGCCATCGGGATTAGTTATAAACCTAAATAATTGTTATTTGGTGCCTGCACTGAGCATGAACATTGTATCTGGATCGTGTTTGATGCAAAGTAGTCATTCCTTTAAATCTGAAAACAATGGTTGTTCGATTTATAAGAATGATATCTTTTATGGTCATGCACCTATGTTGAATGGTTTATTTCTATTGGATCTCGATAGTAATATTACGCAATTCATAATGTTAATGCTACAAAGATTAAACTTGATGATGATATGTCTACATATATGTGGCACTGCCGTCTAGGTCATATTGGTGTTAAACGCATGAAGAAACTCCATTCTGATGGACTTTTGGAATCACTTGATTTTGAATCATTTGATACATGTGAGCCATGCCTTATGGGCAAGATGACTAGAACGCCGTTTTCGGGTTCAATGGAACGGGCAACAAATCTGTTGGAGATCATACATATTGATGTGTGTGGACCAATGAGTGTGTCGGCGCGAGGTGGATATCGTTATTTTGTTACTTTCACGGATGATTTGAGTAGATACGGGCATATCTATTTGATGAAACACAAGTCTGAAACTTTTGAAAAGTTCAAGGAATTTCAGAATGAAGTGGAAAATCATCGTAATAGAAAGATCAAATTTCTACGGTCTGACCGTGGAGGAGAGTATCTAAGTTACGAGTTTAGCACACACATGAAAGAGTGTGGAATAGTTTCACAACTCACGCCTGCCGGAACACCACAACGTAATGGTGTGTCGGAATGTCATAATCATACCTTATTGGATATGGTTCGATCTATGATGTCTCTGACTGACTTACCTCTGTCATTTTGGGGTTATGCACTGGAAACAGCTGCATTCACTTTAAATCGGGCACCATCTAAATCCGTTGAAACGACACCGTATGAATTATGGTTTGGAAACAAACCTAAGCTGTCATTTCTTAAGGTTTGGGGATGCGATGTTTATGTGAAGAAACTTCAACCGGATAAACTCGAACCCAAAGCGGAAAAATGCGTCTTCATTGGATACCCTAAGGAAACAATTGGGTATACCTTCTATCACAGATCCGAGGGCAAGGTTTTTGTTGCCAAGAATGGATCCTTTCTTAAGAAGGAGTTTCTCGCGAAAGGTGTGAGTAGTCGGAAGGTAGAACTCGAAGAGGTTATTGAACCTTCTCTTCATGGAATGGCGAGTGGCACAGCACCGGAAGTTGTTTCGGAGTTGACTTCACCTTATGAAGAGAGAGCTAATGATAATGATCATGAAACTCCGAAAGAGGACACTACCTAACCTCGCAGGTCAAGCAGGACACGTGCAGCTCCTGAACTGTACGGCAATCCTGTTGTGAATTTCATGGTTGATGAAATGGATGACCCTGCAACGTATGAAGAAGCGATGATGAGCCCGGATTCCAACAAATGGCTAGAAGCCATGAAATCCGAGATGGAATCCATGTATGAGAACCAAGTTTGGAACTTGGTGGACTTACCTCACGACCGAAAGGCCGTTGAGAATAAATGGATTTTCAAAAGGAAAACTGATGCTGATGGTAACGTGACCATCTATAAGGCTTGACTTGTCGCAAAGGGGTTTCGGCAAATTCAAGGAGTTGACTACAATGAGACATTCTCTCCCGTAGCGATGCTTAAATCGGTTAGGATTATGTTAGCAATTGCTGCATATTTCGATTATGAAATATGGCAGATGGATGTCAAAACTACGTTCCTCAATGGTAAGATTGAAGAAGAGTTGTATATGATACAACCTAAGGGTTTTGTCGATCCTAAGGATGCTAATAAGGTGTGCAAACTTCAGCGATCCATCTATGGACTGAAGCAAGCATCACGAAGTTGGAATCTCCGCTTTGATGAGGTGATCAAAGAGTTTGGATTTGTCCAAACTTATGGAGAGGCTTGTATTTACAAGAAAGTGAGTGGGAGCAATGTGGCATTTCTGATATTATATGTGGATGACATATTATTGATTGGAAATGATATAGATCTTTTAAACAGTGTTAATAGTTATCTAAACAGCAAATTTTCGATGAAACACCTTGGTGAAGCGTCATATATATTAGGCATTAAAATCTATAGAGATAGATCCAGGCACCTAATTGGGCTATCGCAGAGTACATACCTTGATAAGATATTAAAGAAGTTTAATATGGACGAAAGTAAGAAGGGGTTCTTACCTATGTTGCAAGGCAAGACATTGAGTAAGACTCAAAGTCCGCCACTGGAAGAAAGAGAGATGATGGATAAGATCCCCTATGCCTCGGCCATAGGCTCTATTATGTATGCCATGCTATGTACAAGACCGGATGTGGCACATGCTATTAGTTTAACTAGTAGGTACCAATCTGATCAGGTTCGGAACACTGGATAGCGGTAAAGAACATCCTCAAGTACTTGAGAAGAACTAAGGATATGTTTCTCATATACGGAGGTGAAGAAGAGCTAGTCGCTAAGTGTTATGTCGATGCTAGCTTTGACACCGATCCGGATGACTCTTAGTCTCAATCCGGATACGTATTTCTCTTGAACGGAGCAGCAGTTAGTTGGAGGAGTTCCAAACAACCTGTGGTGGCTGGATCAACAACGGAGGCGGAATATGTTGCTGCTTCAGAAGCGGCGCAGGAAGCAGTTTGGATGAAAGAGTTCATTACGGAACTAGGTGTGGTTCCCAGTGCGTTGGACCCGATGGTGATCTGTTGTGACAACAATGGAGCCATAGCCAACGCAAAGGAACCAAGGTCTCACAAGAATTCCAAACATATTAAGCGCCGGTTTCACTCCATCTGCGAGCATGTCAAGGATGGAGATATCAAGATTTGTAAAGTACACACGGACCTAAATGTAGCAGATCCATTGACTAAAGTTCTCCCTAGGGCAAAACATGATCAACACCAGAACTCCATGGGTGTTAGATTTATCACTACGTGAGCTAGATTATTGTCTCTAGTGCAAGTGGGAGACTGAAGGAAATATGCCCTGAGAGGCAATAATAAAGTTGTTATTATATATTCCTTATATATGATAGATGTTTATTTTACATGCTAGAAATGTATTGATTCAGAAACATCAATACATGTGTGTTTAATAAACAAAAAGGGTTCCTAGTCATGCCTCTCTTATAGACTAGCTTGTTGATTAACATGATGATCAAGGTTTCCTGATCATGGACATTGGATGTTGTTAATAACAAGGTCACACCATTGGTGGAAGATGTGATGAACATTCATCCGAAGTATAGCATTACGATCAAGTCATTATGTTTATATTGCTATAACATCATACGAAGTAATTTTTATCCTTAGACCATGAGATCATGTTAATTGCTAACACGGAAGAGTATCTTGATAACATCAAACGTCACACCGTAACAGGGTGACTATAAAGATGGGTTCAGTACTACGAAGGTGTTATTTTGAGGCTCATGGATCAAGAGTGGAATTTGTCAATCCAGATGACGGATAGATATACTCTGGGCCCTCTCGGTGATATCACATTAGGATAGCTTGCAAGCAAGTGATGTGATCACTAGAATGTTATATCACGGGAACGAGAAAAGAGTGCATGTCGAATTTAGATCAAACTAGGTATGGAGATACCGACGATCGAATCTCGGACATGTAATATATCGAGAGACAAAGGGATTTAGTTACAAGCGTTAAAGGTTCTCACGATCACAAGAGTCATCGTTGAATGTGTAGGAGTCAGTACGGATCTCCAGGTCCCGCTGCTGATTATTGATCGGAGAAGGGTCTCGATCATGTCTGCATTATTCACGAACCATTGGGTGGCACACTTAAGAGTTACCGGACACAATTTTGGAGCACATATGTTTCAAACGAAAAAATTGCAAAGCGCAGGAATTGTTTCAATAGAAACCGGAAATTGTTTTGGGTGAAATTGCAGAAGGTGGTTCTGCATGTGATATTGAAATATTGCAAGGGGCTATATGTGAATGTTTGTTAATTAAAGTAATTAACAAAATTCTGAATAAATTTAATAAAAAGAGTTTTATTAAATGAGAGAGCATTAAATTTGGAGAAATTTAATGCATTTAAAGTGGAGACTTTAAAAGGGAATGTGAAGAGGCATTTTAATGTGGAGGGGTTACCACCACATGAATGGGGGAGGTGAGGGGTCACCCCCCATGTGCCGGCCATGGAGAGAGGGGGCACCCTGTCCTCCTATAAAAGGCCACCCATTCCCTCCTTCATCCACACACCTCCTTGTGAAGGATCTCTCTCCCCCTCTAGAATTATTCCCCCATGGTCTCGGATTAGCGAGATACATGTTCCCGGTGGCATTTCGTTTGGAAGGAGTTCTTGCCACTGGATCGCTAGAGCGAGGAGGTGGAGGTTGTCCGTGGCTTGAACGCAAAAGTGAAAAGCGGATGCGCTGCTGAGTTGTGGCGCTCGGACTTCCTCACGATCTTGAGATCGGCAAGTGTACGACTACATCAACCATGAGTTCCTACTCGTTAACAAAGCTCGTTGTCTATGAGGGTAAGTTCTCGTTGGATGTATGTCCACCCGTTGCTTTGTACCTAGTAGATAGATCTTGGCGTGTAGTTCACACCGTAGGAAATTTTTTGTTTTCTATGTTGCGGACCCAACACAACTATGTTATAACATGAAAAGGCACAAACAAAAGATTCATGAATAACAATGCTTTGCAAGACGTTTGTTTGTTTCACATAAAGAAAGCATAATGAGAATGGTATTCAGCTTGTCCCTCATAGAGTAGAAAAACATAAATTCATAGGACACCTTCAAAGTTCATCAGGGTGACTAGATACAAATAGTTTAGGAACAAGCAATATCAAAGTTATGCATCAATCAACAAGTCTTGGGACAATGCGCATAGAACTAAGAATGACAACTATGATCTCTTAATTGGTGCATAAAGATAGAGGGTGGAGACTCAATATAAAAGTGGAAGAAAGGCCTTCATAGAAGGAAGTAGGGATTCAAGTCTCATAAAGCGCTTCCAAAAATTATGGTACTTATTTAGCTTTCAGCTCTCATTGCCCCTATCATAAGCATCTTGAAGTGATTAAGGTTAAAGTGAACAAACTATGGAGTATATGCTTGACAAAGTATAAGTTGGAAATCTCATGTCCCTTGAGCTTTAGTCCATCCTTCATCTCATTACTCATTTCTTCCATACACCTGAAAATTTTCCTTCATACAAAACTTCACACAATCTTTATTAGCAACATTAGTGCACTCAAGATAATAGGTTTTTAGGTTCAGTTTCAACACCAATAAAACTTCCATTAAAACACAATCTACTGTAGCACTTACCTCAAAAATCTCAATTCTCCAAAAGAATTCAAAAAGGAACCAACAAGAAGCAAATACAAATAATGGCAGAAATCGGTCAAAACAGACCAGCAGGTAAAGATGAATTTTTCCGAAGACCTTACGTTGCTCAAATCGAGAAGTGTTAAACTAACAAAAGTTTGGTAACAACATGGTGCAGAAGCACAAAAATGCATGCCTCAAAACGACGTACAGAGATTTTACACGAATTTTTACCGTGAAGCACACAAATCTGTTTCAGGACAGCAACTTTCCCAAGCATTACTTCTCTCTCATTAGAGGTTACTCTTGGCACAAAAAGCAAATAAAAAGGATAATGAGCGGTTATTACTGAAGTAATAACTTCCAAGACTCATCTAAAACTTTTGGGTTATCTCCCAATAAGTATTTTTCTTTACCGCCTTTAAGTTAGGCATGATAGTTTGAGAAGATGCTCACATAAGAAATATGAATTGAAGTAAAAGAGAGCATCAAGAAGCAAATACAAAGCACATTTAAGTCTAACCCACTTCCTATGCATATGAATCTTGTAAAGAAACAAATCTTGAAAGCACAAAGCAACAAGCATAGTAAAGCAAAACAAGTGCAACTTCAAGACTTTCAACATAAAGAGGGGAAACTTAATAATGTTGAGATACATAAGACCATGTTTCCCTCTCTCATAATAACTTTTAGTAGCAACATGAATAAAATTAACAATATAACAATCACATAAAACATTCTTATCATGAGCCACATGCATAAAATAATTAATACTCTCCACATAAACATAGTCATTCTTATTAATTGTGGTGGGAGCAAATTCAACAAAATAGCTATCATTATTATTCTCATCATCATAATCATCAAATATAGGAGGCATATTGTAATCATTAATTTTCTCCTCAATAGTAGGTGTACTAAAAATATCATATTCATCATTGTAATCATCATATATTGGAGGTTTGGTATCATCATAAGCAATAGAATAGCTATCTTCCAAAGCTGGGGAACTGAAAACATCATTTTCATAAAAACTAGCTTCCCCAAGCTTAGACTTTTCCATAGCATTAGCAACAATGGTATCCAAAGAATTAATACTAACAACATTGCTATTAGCATGCAAATAAAGTTCCATAGGTTTTTTAATTTTCTCTTCAAACACTTCATGTCCTAACTCAAGATAAATACTATAAAGCTCTCTAATTTTGTTGTTGTTTTCCATTAAGCCTAACTAGTAAAAACAAGAAACAAAAAGACAAAATTACAGAATCTAAAGGAAATAACTTCGAGCACTCACACCGGAGGATGTGAGTACCTTTTACCTTACCTCCCCGACAACGGCGCTAGAAAATAGCTTGATGTCTACGCACTTCTATTCTTGTAGATAGTTGTTGGGCCTCCAAGTGCAGAGGTTTGTAGAACAGCAGCAAGTTTTCCCTTAAGTGGATCACCCAAGGTTTATCGAACTCAGGTAGGAAGTGGTCAAAGGTATCCCCTCTCAAGCAACCCTGCAATCAAGATACAAGAAGTCTCTTGTGTCCCCAACACACCCAATACACTTGTCAAGTGTATAGGTGCACTAGTTCGGCGAAGAGATAGTGAAATACAAGTGGTATAGATAATTATAAGTGGTAACGGTGATAGAAAATACTTTGATGTCGTGAAAGAGACTTAAGGCAAACTGAAATAAGATGGAAGCAAGCAAACATGTAACAGATCTAGTAGCAAACGGTGTTTCAATGCTTAGAAACAAGGCCTAGGGATCATACTTTCACTAGCGAACACTCTCATATAAATATCTTCTCTTTATGATACTACTCTGAACTACTCTCCAGTCGAACACTCTAATCCATGGTAGGGATATAACATCACACCTCAAAGTCCGCTTTCCCCATCTAGATAACCCCACACTGTCACCCTGAGCACTAGATGGTTCAAACAAACACCACAATTTCATAAAGACATCCAACTCCAAATATAACTCATAACAAGTATTTGTAATCTCTAGCCTAAGTGCCACCATGGTTGCACACTGTCAACTTCACACACATGGGGAGAGCAGAGATCTATGAAAGCACTTGAGTAGAAAGGTAGATCTATAGATTACAAGCTCATGATCTCAATAAGATCATGCATAGAGAGAGATGAACACATAGCTACCGGTAGAAACCTTAGCCCCGAGAGAGAACTACTCCCTCCTTATCATGGGAATCAGCAATGGTGATGGAGATGGTGGTGGAGATCGATGGAGATGGCTCTGGGGGCACTTCCCCGTCCCGGCAGGGTGCCGGAACAGAGACTTTCTGTCCCCCGAATCTCCCGTTCGGTGGCGGCGGCGCTGTGGAACTTTTCGTGGCTGGAGGCTTGACGATTTAGGGTTTCTATATCAGGAGGAATATATAGGCAAAGGGGCGAGGTCGGTGGCCAGCCAGGGGGCCCACACCATGCCCTGGCGCGGCCAGAGGGGACCCGCGCCTAGGGGTGGTGTGGCCACCCTCTGGCCCCTCTCCGTCTCTCCTTCTGGCTCCATGAATCTTCCGGGAAAATAACGACTTTGGCTTTTGTCAGGTCCAATTCTGAGAATATTCATTTTCTGACTTTCCTGGAACCAAAAACAGCAGAAAACAGGCAGCTGGCACTGTGGCTCTTTTTAATAGGTTAGTCCAAGAAATCATATGAAAAGTACTCCAAAGTGTGGACAAAACATAAGAAAGTAGATAAAAACCAAGCATGGAACATCAAAAATTATGGATACGTTAGCAACGTATCAGACATCTAAGTATAACTAGATAGGCCTAGTTTTATACTCTTTATGCTATCTATACTATCTTTCCAATACTGCAAAGCACTAACTAAAAGTAAAGAACTTTGGTAAAAATAAAAGAATAAAGCTTGTAAGTAAAACTTAGGATGAGTATAATCAAAATTGTATAACCAAGCATGCCTAATGCATCTTGCTTAGGTTAATACTTGCAAGTGTTAGCTTTCCTTGAGTAGAGCAGTGGTTGAAGGTTTCTTCTTCTTCTTCTTGGTAGTACTCCTCCTCCTCGTATCCCAGGTCGGTACTATCGTCTATAAATGAATACGGGATACACAATCACCAAACAATACTTAACTAATTCTATTTAGCACGCTAAGGCTCACACTTGATGATCTAGCATCATCACAATCATCACATGAAATAAAGACTTAGTTTTATTTATCTTATTTTAGAAAAGTAATTTCTACTCATTGAAAATAATTAAGATTTAATATTATCCAATTAAAATATGGAATCATGTTGACACATGTCATCACCATATATTCTAATACATGGGAATGTGATTTAAAGTGTTGGTCATATTTTATAAAGTTTAAGATTATCATTTAATAGAATTAAAGTGACTAGAAATGCCTATATAGCATTATTTTGGTACTAGTCCAATGTCACTGCATGCAAACCTACATATTTTTACATATTCAGGTAGATCTTATCAAATGTGATTTTTGAGAGTTGGAATCAACTCAAAAGCATTTATGGTTGATTTTTGAAAAATGTTTGAAGTTGGAAAGTCTCTGCCTTGTTATTTTTGGTATAGGTGATATCTAACTCCAAATTATTTAAATCCAACGGGCTTGGATAGAGAATTTAAATATCTTTCTTACAAAATTAGAATCATGCAATTTGGTTTAGTGAATCTCTCTAAATTGATTTTTGAATCTACTGAGAGGATGTGGTTTTAATTAAATTGGAAAATCCTTATTTGAATCTCCAGGCCTGCGCGGGAAAATAAACGGGCCGGCCCAATCTGCACAGCACAGTGCAGCGGGCTGCTGACATGCGAGGTCCACCAAGTAGCGACTTAAACTAACCGAAACGGTATCTGTGAATCTAGGCCCTACGATTAAAAGACGATCTAACGACTGTCGTTTATCGTCGATGACGAACAGCTCCGGCGAGGAATTAAACCTAACGCGGCGGTGGGGGTATGACGAGGCTCACCTGGGCTCCAGCTAGGGTCGGTGATGGGGGCGAACGACATGGTCGACGACGGCGGTTCGAACGGTGGTCGCGGCAGCTCCTAGGGTAGCTCCAATCGACGACGCCCTTCTCTTGCTGCAGCGGCGGGCTCCGGCCAAATTTCGGCGATGGAGAGCTCGCCTTGCTCTGGGGAAGGGTGAGGGAGTGGCTATGATGAGTGGTGAGTGTGTTGGTGTGGAGAATGGAGGCAGATGGGGCCTCTATTTACACCGCGGTGAGGGGACTGAGCGGCATGGACTCGGGCTCGTCGGTGACGATGATACAGGCGGCTAGCGGCGCGGCTGAGGTTAGGGGGCGGTGCAGTGTTCCCTGGAGATCATCACTGGCTTTATGGCAAGGCACGGGGCGGTCTAGGATGGTCGGGAGCGTGCGATGCTCTGCGCGGGAGCGGTGGTGTTTGCGAGGGTGCACGGGTGCTACGGGTCGTGCGGCGGCGAATGGGGGTGTCTGGGAGGTGGTGGTGATCATGGCAAGTGGGCGCGTGCGCGGAGAGAGCAAGGCACGGTCTGTGCGAGGCGGTCGGGTGCGGCGCTCTGGCGCGTTCTCGACACGGCACACAGACATAGGGAGCGGCGTCGCTAGGATGGTCTAGGGCCAGGCTGTGGTCGAGGCTTGGACAGGGGGTGGCGGTGGGCGGTGGTGTGTCTGGTGCGCGTCGTGGGCGAGGGCGGCGTGGCCTCTATCATTCTGTCCACTGTCAGACGGCGATGACCACTTTCGGGCGGTGCTGCACTGGTGCACAGTGGCTAAGGGGGGAGCTGGTCTGGTGCTGCTCGACACTAGGGGAGACAGGGGAGTGAAGAGGGGACAGTGGGGTGGATGATCACTGCTCCAAAATAGTGAAGTTAGGCAGTGCTTAATTAGGGTAAGCAAGGTGTTTGATGAAATGGCCGCAAGAGATTTAGTTTGAAATTTTTAAATGAAATTTGGTGAGTGATTTGGTCTTATGCTTGAGTGTCTATGATTGCTTGGAAAAGTCAAGGGGAATTGATTTGATAAGTTTTTGCAAAAGTGTGATCTTACCATATGAACTAGATTCAAATTTGAACTGTCCTTTAAATTGATTTGGAAATAGTTTCTATGGGTTTGTAAAGTGGGCCTTGGTTCACTTTTACTTGGTCTAGCAAGGGGTGAAAAGAAGTGGAATTGTTTCTGCTAGGAACACTCAAAGTGGGCTAGTGGTTAACTTTGGTCAAAATGACCATTTGGTTATTTAATTCATATTTGATTTCTTTTTATTTTGATTTTGCTTGTAATTGGGCTAGATGATGTAGTATTCACCTTTAAACCATTTATTATCATTTGTAGCAATCAAACATGGAAAATTCAATCAATTCTACACTAATGCAAAACACACGTGCATTCATATTGATTTTTGGAATAAAAGTTTTTATTAACTCTAAATTTGGGTGATTAGAACTTGATAACCTTGATTAATGTTTTTGGGGTGTTACATAGCCCCCACCACCTCCATCTTGGCCTACACTGCTCTGACCATGATGGTAGCCACCACCACCTCCATCTTGGGCTTGACTACTCTAGCCATGATCATAACCACCACCCACATATTGGGTCTGACTGCTCTCGTCATGATCATACCCACCCTCTTTCGCCATAGGAAGCACTAAGGCGATGGGGTTAACTCTACTTGTCTGGCAAGTTTTCATCCATTTGAACCATTTAGAGTCCTCTTATATCGGTCTCAAATAAAATAAAGGGATAGTTCTCGACTTAAACCATAATGCATGCACACCGATAATGTGGGTCTGAGGGAGCCCCAAAGAAGCAAATAATCAATCCTTTAAGTCACTAAGAGACCATGTTTCAGGAGCATGCAGTCCTTTATCAATGCATTGAAACTCACCCAAATCATCTTCGTGCTTTGTTGTTCTTACAACACCGTGACCGTAGTAAAACCTAAAAAATACATTATCTGACATAACTTTCGACCCAAAAAAATACCGAAACTCGTTAAAAACTGTATCATGACACATTATAGTCTACAAATATACTTCTAATCCTCTAGTGCTATATTCTTACAGCTAATAGACCACATCTAAGGCTACCCATAAAACATACACAGATGACTGTAAATAGCGAGATATTAGGGTGTAGCCTTGAAGCGTGTGAAGTCCTACAGTGTAGCGGGCTCTAGTCACCGGATCGGCACCTCCACCATGCAGCTACCTCAAGCTGTAGTCCCAGCCTCCAACATAGCCAATGCTCCCCAAGAACTCCACCACCTTTCTCCAAAAAATCCCTAAATCACTTTACCAAGCTATCACATCAGTAGATGGGGACTTCCCTAGCTTCCTAAAGTATTTCAACACCAAGTTTGGGTAGAAATCGCAGCAGAAATAAGCTGAAAATGGTTAAGAGAAATGAGGGAGGTGAGCTGAGGAGGAAGAAATACTAGTAGAAAAAGGCTTATCCATGGATGACATACCCGTGGAGCACCTCGATACACAACAAAATGGTGCTCCACGGGTATGACCCTATTAGTGGTGCCGGCCAAATCGGTGTGCCACGCCTAAGTGGGCCCCAATGCCGGAGGGTCGCCCCCATCTATCCGTGGTGCACAAAATTGGCGTGCGCCATGCATTAATGCAGTATCCGTGGCACATGTTGTTTCGGTGCGCCACAGATAGGTGTGTGACCGGGCCTCTGAAAAGGTGGCAGAGTATCCATGGATCGCCTTATAGGGGTGCGCCACTGACCTGGTATGTCTGTGGTGCACCAAATAAGGGTGCGCCACAAATAAGTTTCAAAAAATCTTCTCTCACCCCCCCATGTAGATCGCTTATTTTCTTTTTTTAAAAAAATAAAAAAAATAAAAACGCTTCAAAAATAGAATCCTTTCATATATAGGTAGATTATGCGGTCTAGTTTTGTAGGAAAATTAACAAATATAAATTTCGATTTTTTTTGTAAAAAGCATTATGACATGGTAAAACGGTCATAGCTTTTGCATACGATGTTAAAAAAATCTTTAATATATCAAAACGACGAGCACAAAATTCAATATCTCCTCAACTACCAAAGGTTGTTTAGCGATATTTTAGAATCTCAGAATTTGAAAAGGAAAAAAGTTATGAAAAATAAGATTTTTTTCTACAGAAAAAATCAAGGCCACTTATCTGTAGCGCACCACAATTACGCCACGGATAAGTTTGGGCGGGATTCAAATTTAAATCCCCACCCGACCACCTAGCCCCTTTTCCGTATCTTCTCCTCCACCTCTACCTCCCCTCCCATTCTCCTCCTCCTCCTTTTCCTCTCTTCTTCTTCCTCCTCCTCCTCCTTTTCCTCTCCTCCTCCTCCCCCTCTCATCCTGCTCTCTTTCTCCTCCTCCGACTCCTCTCCTCTGATCACATCGCCCTCCTCCGGTAGCCCACTTGACGATGACGAGGCGACAATGGAGATCCAAATTTTTTGAAATTTGAAAATATTATTAGTGACGCACCATACCCACATGCGCCATGGATAAGTGGGCTTATCCGTGGCGCACGTCGGGGTGCGCCATGGATAAAAAATACCAGTGACGTAACATCCGTGGCGCACCGGGCGTGCGCCATGGACTCCAAATTTGGTGCGCCACGGATAGGGGTTTTCCTACTAATGAAAGAAGGAAGAAGAAGAGAGAAGAATGGGGAGAGAGAGGAGCGGGGCCAGCCGGCGCGGCGGGGATAAGAAGGAGCTGTCAGAGCCTCATGCTCCGAGTGGTTCTGTCGGGGTCTCAACCCCCGACGTGTTCTTGTCGGCCGACATGCCAACCAGGTGGGCCCTCGAGCCACACCTTTCGGTGCTCCAAACCCCGACAAGGGCCGGTCAGGGCACAACAGACCGATAGGGTCCTGTCGGGGCGCGAGAACCCGAGTCCGCCATACTTTTCAAAATTTCTCATTTCGAGTATTATTCATAAAATTGATTAAATAAAATGTATTATTTAAAAAAAAATAGCTACTAAATAGTGTCTGGATTCATCTGAATTTTGATAAATCCAAGACATCTATATTAAGATGAAGGGAGTAGTATTTACTGAATTTTCACTTTTCTTGAAATGCACACCTCAGCTTACTCGTCTACGCTAAAATACAATTATGTACTACAAAGCATGTAGAAATACGAGTACATACATACTCGAGCGCCGTTGACACTTTGAACGCAACACAAATGTCCAATTGCTCTAAATTTGGTACTAGCTCTGACAAGCTATTGTTATTCTAATAATTTCATAACCGGGCTTTTATTTTATTTTGCCATGTAATGAACTGTACATTGACACCACGTTTTTATTATGTTTTTGAGTTTTCATATAATTTTCTTAACTCATTTCTAGCTCATTTTCTGCTACACATGGTACCTTCACTTATCAATGCCACATAACAGAGGCAATATAGATCCGTATTACACATCTCATAAGTCCAAATCCTATAAGCGAAAACGATGGGGATAACGGTCTGTATGAGTTTCACCCGCTGGAAACTTATCTCTACCATAAGTTTGCTTCTCTGTAGTTATTAAGCCTAAAAGAAAGAGCCTTAGTTCAGGGAAAGAAATGAACGACGCAATACGAAGTCCACATGTGCTGCAAAATCAAAAGTAAACGAAAGCTGCTCGTTGATTTTTCTTTTGGGGGTGTACTACACGATCAAAAGTAACGAAAGGTGCTTGTTGATTTTTCTTTTGTGTTGCTATTAGGACATGTATGTACAATAGTGAAAACATAGCATGTTTATAACAAATACTCCATCCGTCCAGAAATAGGTGAGTTGCATTCTTCTGGATGGAGAGAGTACCGAAATAATTGATTTGGCTTTATCTAGATTTAAATTTATCTACACACTAAAACATATTTAGATATATATGAATATAGCCAAATCCAAATCATTTATTTCTGGACAGAGGGAGTACTTTGTTCAAATTGTTGCTAGTTTAGGCAAACATGCGACATTAAATCGGATCGGAGTGAGTATGTGATTTTTCGGCAACGTGGAGGAGAACAGAGAGCGAATGTAGTTATATATTGCCGCATGATGCGGCTATTTTTTTGAACCCTTCCGAGCAGGATGTCTCGAGCTTGGCTGGCATTCTTCAGAACTTTGGTGAAGTGACGGGTCTGATGACCAATGTGGCCAAGAGCTCCATTGCCCCAATCCGGTGCTCCGATATCAACCTCGACCCGGTCCTGGCCAACTTCCCGGCTGCCATTACTCAGTTCCCCCTCAAGTACCTGGGACTTCCTCTTTCGCTCGGCGGGCTCAGACGCGTCGACCTTCAACCCTATATTGATAAAGCGGCTTCTTGTTTAAGCCCTTGGAAGGGAAAGTTTCTGAACAGGGCTGGCTGTACTGCCTTGGTTAAGTCTGTTCTCTCCTCCCTGAAGATCTTCCTGTTGACCGCCTTGAGGGCTGACAAGGGCTTCCTCAGGACTTTTGCCAAAATCAGCCATGGTATGCTTTGGGCATGCAAAGAGACGGTTAGCGGAGGGAAGTGTAAGGTAAACGGGCAAAAGGTCTGCCGCCCTAAGGAGCTCGTCGGTTTGGGTATCCTAGACTTGGATAAGTTCGCTCGTGCACTCAGGCTTCATTGGCTTTGGTACGAGTGGTCAGCCCCGGAGAAACCTTGGGTGGGCACCGAAACTCCAAACAACGAGTCTGATAGACAACTCTTCAGTGCTGCTACAAGAGTTACAGTTGGCAACGGGAGAAAGGCTTCCTTTTGGTCCTCTTCATGGCTGGAGGGCATTCCACCAAAGGACATTTCCCCTTGATCTACAAAGCCTCAAGAAGGAAAAACCGGTCAGTACAGGACTCCTTGACTGACCAGAAGTGGGTTGCAGATATTGCAGTGGACTCTTTCACGACCGAGCACATCAAGCAGTTCGTCTGCCTGTGGGATCTTCCCTCGACGGTTCAGCTTTTGCCTGACATTGATGACTCCATCATTTAGAACTTGTCGCCAAATGGCTGCTATTCAGCCCGCTTTGCTTACAAGGCCCAATTCATGGCCTCCCTGCCTTGTTCCTTCGCCCAAATTGTATGGAAGACATGCCCCTCCCTCCCCCAAATGTCGCTTCTTTGCTTGGCTCGCCGTTCAAAATCGTCTCTAGACTGCTGACCGCCTCGCTAAACGCGGTTGGCCACACCAACCTACATGTTAGCTTTGTAGGTGTGTGTAACACCCTCGAATCGGCCCTATGCAAGTTTCAGCCCTTTCCGCCAAACCCTCATAGAAACGATTCAAGGTCGCCCACCAAGCACTTTTGTGCGGGTGGAAAACAAAGTAATACCATTACACAACAGTCCTCGATGGGACCCACAGAACAAATATATATACAACAGCGACTCAACGAGTCAAGAATACAGATATACAATACAAAGATCCAAATCACCTTGCAAACGATAAAGCGTCCGACTATGGACAAGATGCAAATGGGGCTAAGAGCCCTGAAGAATAACCAATGGCGTCCATAACCCTGCCTAGGCCAAGCCGGAAGGGTAACCCTGCTAACGACGTCGATCTCAAACCTGCTAAACAAAAGGGGTGCCGGCAAAGGGCAAAGGAAAAAGAGGAGCGTCAAGATCGAGGCCAAGACAGCGAGGCTAGAATTCGGTGGCTCTCGCCTACGTAGGTATGGTGGGCTGAAGCGGCAGCGCAGCGGCACTAAACAACCTATAGAGACTCGGTATCACTGGCGGCTATTAGAGAGGGGTAAGAAAGACCTATTCGGATCCAACCTGATAGTATCACCAAACATACCCATCCTGGTATTCCCCCTCGAGACCAAACGAGGAAGTCAAACCGAGGAACTCACACAGTTGGCAGTTTTATTCATTCCATTATAGTTGTAGCACTTACTAATCAGATATTGATAGCATGAGTCATCCTGAAGTATAGTAGTGGGCAGTTTTAATTACCATTCTGTGGTAGTTGGAACCGTTACTAGTCAGATATAATTGTCCTGAGGAATCCCAGAAACCCAGCAGTTGTTGGCACTTTTATCGCATTCCATTAGAGTTGCAATACTTACTAGGCATATCTAACAAAACAACCCAGATCCAGCAGTTGTTGGCATTTTTAATATCCATCCCGTTATAGTTGAATCTGATTACTAGTCATATATTAAGTCAAGTTTATAGCACTACTTTAGTTATGCTTGTCTATGATCGAGATACTGTGCTCCAAGTCGTCCATAAACGCGGACACGGCTTTCAGAAAGTTTTACCCTGCAGGGGTGCACAAATAGCAACACACACTCGATCAACCTCGGAAAAACCAACTCAAAACCCAACGAGGCATTCACGACAAAGCGATCACAGGATTCATAAATATTTCAGGGGGCCACCCCACTAAGCTACCCGTAACGAAGTTGGCCGGCTCCAGAACGGACCTACGATTTGCGTCAATGGCTGTAAACGACTGGGAACCCGAAAGTGTGACTGGGCTTGTCGATACCGCGAAAACACTCCGCGATCCTAAATAGTACATGTGATCCACGCACAATCTTAAATAAAGCAGTAAAGCATGGCATAAGTACAGGATAGTAATAAAGCCCCAAACTATTTATGGCCCTAAGAAATAGAAATGAATCAAGCTCTGGCTCAGGGGGGTCCATAAGGCCTCCCGGATGTGGATAGTGCGAATAGTCAAGGAACAGGTATCAAGTACTCGGGGTACTACGGGACAGAAGTGAGCGTGGAAGAACCAAATAATATCTATTGCCCACCGATGCGTCTACATTAGTTATATCTAGCATTTTAATAGTTGTATTAAAAGTCATGATTATCTCCACCAAAAACATCTGCCAGCATTCCAACAACTATGGTACTCGACAACACGAGATCGCACCTGAGCAAGCAACTACGACTCGCAAGGCCAGCTATCTACCAAACAACAGGTATTAGGAGGTGTCCATGGAAATATAGAGGCTGCACGGGATATAACTGGTGCACGGAAAACTAAAGCATCATGACAAGGATAGCAATAGATCAACAGGAGGAAATAAAGACTATAAATGCAAAATAGGTAGAAGGGGGAGAGATTCTTGCCTAGGAAAATACTGCCGACGGATCATATCCGGAGAACTTGTCGATACTCGCATCAACTCATCGGCCTAATCCGTAAAGAAGCAAACACTAGAAGAAACAACGGATGCAATATTTAATGCTACGGCAGAAGATCCAACATGCTTATGATATGATGCAAATGCGGTGCAATTAGGCAATATTAAGCGGAACCGTGGTCCCGACAATTAATTAAACGGTTCGATTTATTTAACTACCCCGCAATTTAAATGTTGGATTAACAAGGCGAAACATGGCAGCGGTTCGCTACGCAAATTTAAATGAAGTCCGAAATAAGACAAAGATATCCCGCATATGGACTCCATATTTAATTTAGGTGTATCGACTACTTAACCCAAACCACCAGATGACATGCATGCAAGAAAGATGATTTAATTATGCGACAGGTATATGCCATTTTATAGAAATAGGGGCTTAGGGGTCACACATGTTAGGGGTCGAAGGTCTTGGGGTGCCGGGGGTCCAGGGTTCGACAGGGTTCGACGGGATCGGTCTCGGACCACGGAAGGAGAGCTTGGCATTCCGGGAAGAAGGACTTGGTTTGTCGTCGGAGGCGCATCGGGTTCGCCCTGGTCGGTGTCGATCTTGTCGTCGCGAAGATCTTGTCGGGTCCGCGTATCGGGTCGGTCTTGGCGTTCGGGAAGAAGAACTTGGCGGTCTTCAGGTTCGGGTCTTGGCGTCTGAGAGGAAGTACTTGGTGGTTCCGAGAAGGAGGTCTTGTCGCATCCGATGGATCGGTCCTCGGGGTCGAAGAACTTGGCGCGCCCGGGTTTGGTCTTCGGCAGGATCGGTCTTCGAACTCCAGGATCGGTCTTCGGCGTCTGTGTCGAAGATCATGGTGTTCTGGATCGGTCTTCGGTTTCGTGTGGTAGATCTTGGTGTGCCAGCGTCACCGGATCCATGAAGGAGGCCTTGACGTCCGTGAAAGAGATCTTGTCGCTCGACCTCAAATGCCTTGGGGTTCCGGCTTCAGGTCGGTGGTGATCTTGACGGCAAGGCCTTCGGCAGATCTTGACAAGCACCCGAGAACGGAGATCTTCGCGAGGCTTTGGTAATAATTTGGTAGCATCACGCAACTTTGGATGGTCGACATCAACGCTGCACCACCACACCTTCACCTTCGAGGCAGATCTTGGAGTGTCGATTGACATGACGGCTACGAACAGGCAACCCATTCCGTTGTGTAACAACATTCACCATCACATGACACCGTCTTAACTGTGAAACCAAAGGGCGGAAACGACATGGTGGTGAATAGCACCACTGATGCTAGGACGGGCTGGGGAACGCGGCGCTGATCGGAGCAGGGACAAGAGGCGAAGGAAGGAGGAGACGAGAGCGGACGGGCGGCGGGCGAAGCGTAGAGCTCCCGACGGCAAAGCAAAGTCGCGGCGCAGGCGATCGCAGCGGCGCGGCGCGCCCGCAGGCGCGCGCAGATGCGGGCGTGGGTGCGGCGGGCGATGGTGACGGTCGGCGAAGGCGGCACGGGGCGGCGGCGGCGGGCGGCGGCGATGACGCTGGGCGCTTACAGCGGCCGACGACGACGGCCGGGAGCAAGCGAGGCCAGGGGACGTGGCGGCGGCTCGCGATTCTAGGCGGAAGAAGCGAGGCTGGAGAGGGCGCACGACGAGCTTGGTCGCGGAAGGTCGCAGCGGCGGCGTCTGGGCGAGGGGGCGGCAATGGCGCCAGCGGCAAAGAAGGAGAGCCCGAGCGGAGGAGGGCTCCCGCGGCGGCGCGCCAAGTCAGAGAAGAGGAGGGTCGGCCTCGAGGTCGGTGGAGAGGAGGATTTGGCAGCGGTGCGGCGGTGGTGGTCAGCGGGAGGAGGGACTGGCGACCAGGGTTGGTGGATTGAGACGGGGGAGGGGGATAGCGAGAGGGCGCGGGGCTCGAGGGGAGAAGGCGGACGCGAGGCACGTCGGTGGGTGGTGGGGCCAGGGGACAGGCGGAGATCCCGAGGCGGGGTGGCTGACGAGGTAGGGCTGGGTCGCGTGGTGGGATTTGGGCAGGGCGACTTGGCGAGCGGGCGCGTGGCGCGGGGATGGCGGTTGGTGAGCGGGGCGGGGTCGCGTGGGGCGAGTGGGGCAGTGGGGCGTAAAAAGGCGGCAGGTGGGGTTTGCTCTGGCGTGCATGTGTGCGGCGAAGGGTGGGCTAGGAAGTGGGAAGGTGGCGAGCATGGATTGGGTGGAGTGAGGTGGAGGGGTGAGGTGGCAGGGAGTAGGTGGGGTGGGGGTGGTCGGTGGCCAGGTGGAGTGGGAGAGAGAGAGAGGCGGCGGGGCAGGAGGGAGTAGGCGGGGGTAGGGCAGGTTTTGGGTAGGGTTGGGCTTTGGATAAACTAGGGTGTTTATCTGGAGGTGGCCGGCTGGGCTTTCAGGCCCGGCTGGCTGCCTCCCAAAATAATTTAAATATCTTATTTATTACAAACAAGCCTTTTAGAATCCTTTTTAGACAAAAGAAAAATATCCAGAACGACCGGGGTTTTAATTTGAAATAAAGACGGGCGTTTAGAAAACAAAACCAGGCTTTTCGAAAATAGTTTTGTACAAACACATGTATGAGGATGACGATGCTCAAATGCAATGTGGCATGATGACATGAGCATGCGGTCATGATAATGCAATGCACAAAAACACCGCTTTTTTCTAGTAGTGGTTTTTGCTGGGCGCCACAGTGTGTCCCTGAAACGGCGCGATATATCCTTTTCGAATGCCGCTACTCCAAGAAGATTTGGGCCGCTGCAGCCACCTGGCTTTCCTGCCCAGACTTGTTGTTGTGCTTGGGCTCGAGACGATCTAAGGTTCTGGATTACTGACACGCCATCGTCAAGACTCCTTCTTCCACCAAAGGCCTAAAGACCGTTATCATGCTCATCTCTTGGAAAATTTGGAAAGAAAGGAACGAGAGGGTCTTTAATAACAAATCTTCTATGCCTTCGTACCTCAGGAAAAGAATCAAGGAGGAAGAAAAAGATTGGATCTTAGATGGTGCTAAAGATCCGGCGGTTATCACGAGTTGATCTGTGCTCTCTTATCCTGACTATCCTCATGGGTTGATCACTTCTTGGATGATGTAGGCTGTCCTTTCTTTTTTCCTTTTTGATGACTTAAGCCCCCAGTTTTGTTCCTCCTTTATCAATATATATAGGTAAAGCTTTTGCTTCGTTTCAATATTTTTTTTTAAAGAATGTAGTTATATACCCCTTGCGTTTAGAAATATAAGACATTTTAGTTTATAAAATAAATATATCTAGATATTTTTTAGTGTATAGATTCACTTTAAACCTCTACGAATCTATACAATAAAAGACATCTAAATACATTCGATTAAAAAGCTAAAACATCTTATATTTCTACACGAAGGAAGTATGTCCGAAGATAGATGATACAGTACAAGATAAGGTCTGAAAGGATCAAATGGACCGAGCGCGGTACATCGTATTTCAGGTTTCAGCACTGTCTCGCGCTGTATGATGACGCCGGAGACGCCATCTGTTTCGGCATCAGCGTGTCGTAGTATACCTTCTCAAGACACAAAGGTGGCACTATCGAAGATGGAGGACGTGTTCCCGCAGAAGGAAAAAATAGGAGATGGAGGGCGTGCCAGGCTGACAGGTGCTCGTATGCTGATCCAAATTGCCAAGAATCGAAAAGATCCTTTCCTCACCTGACAATAGCCTGACTGGTCCTCGTACGTTCGTGAGTTGCTCCAGAATTGCGAAGAGTCGACAAGATATCATTCTCTCGCGTTAAAGCCTCACAAGTTTTTGTAAGCTTTTTTTTCCTCCCGAAATATTAGTACTAGTTTGCTATCAGGAAAAGATCTGGTACAACCTATCGACTACCGTGTCCGATCACTTAATCCGCTGGTTTTTTTCAAGACCATATATATTCTCGTCCAATTTCCTTTCCTTATCTTTTGCAATAGTCTTGTCACGGCAGAATATTCCTTGGTTCATACGGTTCACATATTCATAGTCATATCCATATCATCCAATTTTCATGGTGTTGATCCATCGCGTTTAGTGATTTCTCAGGGTTATTTTTATTGTTCTCTCATTTGTATTCATATTTCTGATGGCGAATGGGACATGACCAGCACACAAGTTTGGTGGTACCCAACTCACGAAGGAAGCAAACAGAAACACTATCATGTGAAGGGACTGGGATCAGGAGACATGCCCACGCCGTAACATGCGCTGCATCAGCCGTTCAAATTTCATCCGACCAACAAAAATGACCCAAAGCAACAAAAAAAAAATCCCACATATATGTTCCAGTGTTTAGAGTACACAATTTTAATTACAATCTAAATTTGACACAAGTCTAAAAATTAATTTATGCGAATTCAGTAAAAAATATATGCCCGATATTCGAACTATTAAATGATTGACAATTTTTTTCAATTGTCTATCTAAAAATTGTGCAGGTGAAAACTGAGACTTAATTATGAGATATATTTTTTTATTTGTTGCTTTGGGTCACTTTTGTCCGTCAGATGAAGATTGGATGCCAAATAGAAGGAGACATGTTACGTCGTGGCATGTCACCTGATCCCAGTCCTGAACCATATGAAGCACACAAGTTGCAGGTCGTATCCAATCCAACGATGGAATAACAAAATACATGTCGTACGTAACTAGCAGGGCCATACCCGAGAAAAGGAAGGCCCGATGCGAAATAAAAAATGGCCCACAATGTAACCATTGGCAATTAGCTTAATATGATTTTGTGTTATATTTAGTTTTAGTTTGGTGATACAGTTTGTGGAAGAGTTACATCTTATCACACAATGATTAGTGATTGGCTACAACTGTCCCATCTCAAACATCGTGGTAGTTATGGCTAGATTGGTGAGAGCATTTTTAGGAGGTCAGCTATTGGCTGCATGCTAGCTACTAATTAGTGCTAGATATGAGCCTAACTCCTGAGATTTTCCTAATTTTCTACTAACTCTAATAAACTATGATGGAGGGAGTAGAAAAAACGTGAACTAAATCCACGAAGCAGCTACGATTGGAGCTATGAAAGAACTGTGCTAGCTGGACGAGAAAGAGAAGGACAAGAGAGAAGGGAGGCATGAGTGACTTGAGAGCTATGAAGTTAATTTTATGCAAATTCCAAAGCGGTAGGTTCAATAGATTTATTAGGCCCAACTAAACCTATCATTAGTAGCACTAAACAGGGTCTGTCCTGAGATTTCAGGGGCCCGGGGCGAAATTAAAATATTGGGCCTCTTACTATAATTTTTTTTTTGATATGCATGCATATGAAAGGATGAAAAATAGACTTCTTTTTTTGACGTCAAAGAGATTTCATTGATGCAAGAGCTTGTTACAATCATTACTGGCGAAAGGCCTGATCTGATCAGGTAAACACATGTTCCAGATGCCTTCCGTACCTTCTATCCTATTACATTTCGCTAGCTCATGCGCCACTATATTACAATCTCTTTTAACTAGAGACATGGAAAAGTAGAACACTGAATTTCTAATCCTATCGATCTCTCTATAGATGAAACAGAGCTTGGACATATCTTTATAAGCAGCATTGGCAGCTGCACAGTCAGTTTCTACCTCTGTTGGGTGTATGCCCTGAGCAACACAGATTTGGAGACACTTTAAGAGCGCTTTTGGCCTCCGCTTCATGTGCATCACAGCTGGTAAGCTTCTCAGCCATAGAGCAGGTCACACCCGCCGAGTAGTCCCTAATGACACCACCCATGAACCCTTCGTTTGTATCCTAAATAAAAGAGGTGTCAAAATTCAGTTTAAGTTTGCCATATCCTGGAGGACTCCATATAGCGTTGTAGTTTTCCAGGCTTGTAGCATCAGTGTTTGTAGCCTCAGGATCTTGCAAAACTGGCCTTTTACTGCATAGAGAGTACCCCGAGCAAGTAAGTGTGTGAACATAGTTTTGAAGAAAGGCTGCAGATGCCTCAATAGTGATCTGACCATCATCATGAACAATATTATTTCTAAGATGCCAGGCTCTCCAGAAAAGAAGTAGAATCAAGTGATGTGAGTCTTTGTACGAATTTGCAAGCAAGATCAGTAGCCAATCAGGCCCAGTAAATTTGAAATGTTCTTCATCCGACAGGCACCAGACTTCTCTCATTTCAAACCTGAGCGCTCTCGCTTTTGTGTAGGCCACCATGGCGTGGAAGCTGTTTTCCTCATCAGTCCCACATATGTTACAGGTGGTGTCCACTTCGAGGGTTCTACGCCATTTATTCTTCTTAGTTGCCAGGTTATCAGAAGCGCATCTCCAAGCAAAAATGCGAATTTTGTTTGGAACCTTGCATCTCCATATCAGATTCCAAATATTTCTTGAATTATCTCCCATAGCGATGTTGCCACTATTAATCTGCACTAATCCCTGAATGTTAAATGCAAGTTTATAAGCACTTTTAACAGAAAAAATACATGTGCTTTCATAGTGCCAGATAGGCACGTCCTCATCATGTTTCATTGGTTCCAGTTTGACGATTTCATCAACGTCATGTGGGTAAAAAGTCTCTCTGATCTTACCCTCATTCCACTGTCTAGATCCTTGTATGAACAGGTCTTTGACTTTCATGCATCTTGTATGTGTTTTCACATTAGTGATAGTCATAGGTGTTCTTCTAGGGATCTAGTTGTATCTTTGGATATCAATTTTTGAGCCATCTCCCACTCTCCAAATAATCCCTTTTTTCAAAAGTTCCAAGCCGTGTTCAATTCCCCTCCAGGTTGGTGAAGCTTCAGCTGAGAATACTGTATCTAGAAATCTCCCATTAGGAAAATACCTTGCTTTCAAGAGTCTGGCACAAAGGCTGTCTGGGTTTTGGAGGATTCTCCAGGCTTGTCTAGCTAGTAGTGCCTGGTTGAAAAGTTGTGTGTCTCTAAAACCCACTCCACCCTGAACTTTTGGCAGGGTCAGATTGTCCCAGGAGGTCCAATGCACTTTCCTATGATCTTCATCTTCACCCCACCAAAACTTTCTGATTGTCTTTATATAATTCTCATGGAAGCCCACCGGCAATTTGTAAATGCTCATAATATAATTTGTGAGTGCCTGAGCAACCGACTTTATCAAAGTCTCTTTAGCTGCCATGGACATATGGTTCTCATTCCAAACATTGAGTTTTTCCCCAAAGATTTCCTTAGTAGGATGGAATTTATCTTTTTTCATCCTCCCTTCTAGGGTTGGGAAGCCGAGGTATTTCTCCTCAAATGTACTCTTTTGTATGCCTAACAGATTTTTTATCTTTGTTTGGTTCGAGTCCAGACAAATGCTGCTAAAGAGGATAGAGCATTTTCTATCACTAATCATCTGGCCAGTACACTTTTCATAAATGTTTAGAGCTCCTTTTATAACACCCGCTTGTTGACCATTTGCTTGGAAGAATAGTAGGCTTTCATCTACGAACAAAAGGTGTGAAACACTAGGAGCCATTCTGCAAATTTTTAGAGATCTCAACTCATCAAGGTACACAACCCTGTCCAAGATTATGGTCATTCCTTCTGCCACAAACAAGAAAAGATAGGGAGAGAGAGGGTCCCCCTGTCTTAGACCTCTAGTCGGATAAAACTTTTCAGCGAGCTCACCATTGATTCTGACCGAAGATGAGACAGAAGTCACACACTCCATGATCTGGTTTACCCATCTTGTATCAAATCCCATTCTCAATAGGGCTCCCTGGAGATAGTTCCAGTCAACTCTGACGTATGCCTTCAAAAGGTCCAACTTATAGGCACAAAAATCTTTTGCTGGATTTTTATTTCTTTGGATGCTGTGGAAGCACTCAAATGCCACAAGGGAATTGTCTGTAATCAGTCTGCCTAGAATGAAGGAACTTTGGTTGTGAGATATCAGGGTTTGCAGGTGAGGCCTCAGTCTGTTAATCATGCACTTTGCCACTACTTTGTACACTACATTGCAAAGGGAGATCAGCCTAAAATCTTTTATCTCAAAAGCGTCATTTGTTTTAGGAATCGGCACAATCGTTGTTTTGTTAACTTCTGGAGGCATATATCCTACTACAAAGAAATTCTTGACAACCTTAATAACATCTTTCTTTAATGTTGCCCAATTTCTTTGAAAAAATCTGGCAGGGAAACCATCTGGTTCTTTAATATAGAAGGTTCACCAGAGACACCACGGATATATTGTCTTACATGCCACACACAGGTAATAATTAACTAAGATAAAATAAAAGCAGGGGCGGTAGCAGGAGGCCGGGACACGGAGACGCCTAGCAGTGCAGGGGCATATCAGCAGGAGGCAGTGACAGCCTAGTAGATGGGATACAGGCCAGTCCTGACGTACTCCCGGAGGAATTTGCCGAAGGCTACGTGCCGCGTAAGGTAATCGGCCTATGGCTTCTGCCTCCACCTCTGGCAACTCCCATCGCGTGCTAGATCATGCTGTCGAGGTCCACGTTGATTGTTCTGCCACAGAATGGGCAAAACAGTCTCCCCCTACAATGGAAACGGATTATCCCACACTGTAACCGCCTCAACACGTAGCGGCTCTTGTTGTCCTTGGATACCTTGCTATCGTCTACTTCATTATCATCCTCCTGTTGATTTTTAAGAACATAACTTAGAACTCATACATATGATTGAATTGTATTACAACTCAAGAATTGACAACATGTATCCGTGGATATCAAAGATAAAGCATCTCAGCAATAGTTTGATTGGTTCATATATCATTTCATCTCAACACAATGACAAATAATTGTATCAGAGCGTATGTAAAATAAAGATTGCAGCCTCATAAGTTTCTACAGGGATGGCGTGAGTTAACCAAGTAACAATTTCATAACCTATATTGTTCTTGTACATCGCCCCAGGTTCACTAACTCGTCCCTGAAAAAATCTGACAGTAATGTGTCTGCCTCTCTTTTGGGATAAATTTGAACCATTGGCCACAATAAGAAATTGAAATGTAATCGTACAAAACAATATTCAGGGATATACATAGTCAGGTACAAAAACAAGCCTAAATATTGTAATTATAAAGAAAAAACTAAACAATTGATCTTCAGGTACATGTTAAAAATAATTATGATCAAAACCATTCATATACATATGCATCATACCAATCATTAAAAGATCAAAAACAATTCAAGGATTATATATGTAGTTCCATATGAGAATGAATCTAGGGCCTCAAAATTTGCTTCAGAGATGGAGTTGGCGAACCAAAGTACCAACAACACAACCTATATTGTTTGTGTGCATTGTTGCCTTATGTTCACCAACCCATCCCTAAAACACGACACCATCATATGTGTCTCTCCTTGAACTCTTTTGGGGCAAATTTCAATCATCAGCCTCGGTGACAAACTGAAATGTAATTCTTATACACTATGAATGCATGGAATAGATAATTCAAATATCATAGTTCTATGAATGTAGAATAAAGATTGCGGCCTCATAAGTTTCTACAGGGATGGCGTAAGCAAACCAAGTAACAATTGCACAGCTTATATTGATCTTGTACATGGCCCCAGGTTCCCTAACTCATCCCTGAAAAAATCTGACACCAATGTGTCTGCCTCTCTTTGGGACAAATTTGAATCATTGGCCACAATAAGAAATTGAAATGTAATCGTACAAAACAATATTCAGGAATATACATAGTCAGGTAAAAAACAAGCCTAAATATTGTAATTATAAATAAAAAACCAAACAATTAATCTTCAGGTACATGTTAAAAATACTTATGATCAAAACCATTCATATACATATGCATCATACCAATCATTAAAAGATCAGAAACAAATCAAGGATCATATATGTAGTTCCATATGAGAATAAATCAAGGGCCTCATAATTTGTTTCAGAGATGGAGTTGGAGAACCAAAGTACTAACATCACAACCTATATTGTTTGTGTGCATTGCTGCCTCAGGTTCACCAACCCATCCCTAAAACACGACACCATCATATGTGTCTCCCCTTGAACTCTTTTGGGGCAAATTTCAATCATCGGCCTCGGTGACAAACTAAAATGTAATTCTTATACACTATGAATGCATGTAATAGATAATTCAAATATCATAGTTCTATGAATGTAGAATAAAGATTGCGGCCTCATAAGTTTCTACAGGGATGACGTAAGCGAACCAAGTAACAATTGCACAACTTATATTGATCTTGTACATGGCCTCAGGTTCGCTAACTCATCCCTGAAAAAATCTGACACCAATGTGTCTGCCTCTCTTTGGGGCAAATTTGAATCATTGACCATAATAAGAAATTGAAATGTAATCGTACAAAACAATATTCAGGGATATACATGTGCATCATACAACGCATTCATAGGTCAGAAACAATACAAAGATTATATATATAGGTTCCATATAAGAAAAAATTAGGGCCTCATTTTTTTCAGCGATGGAGTCGGAGAACCAAAATACCAACAGCACAACCTATATTGTTTAGGTGTATTGCTGCCTCAGGTTCACTAACCATCCCTAAGAAAACGACACCATCAGATGCCCTTGCACTATTTTGGGGGCAAAATTGAATCATTGGGCTCAGTAAGGAATAGAAATGTAATGTTATAGGTATGTTGTGTATCTAAATCAACACTCAACTAGCAAACTCAACTAGATGGCAGATGAGCAGATTGGGGTTTTGTGACTAAACGGATTGGGGTTTTGTGACTAGATGGCAGATGCATGAATCGACCGATCGAACCATATATATACTACCCTACTTCAAGAGCAAAAGAATCTGTACACGATTGAGCAAATCCTATGTATGAACAGTGAAATCTGTGGCTGCAACTAGAGAAGCTAGCAATGTAGTACCTCAGACTCCTCAACATGGACCTCCTCCTCGAACTCGTCATTCTCCGCGATTGCGTCGAAGATTTCTTGTACGGCGATGGGGTCGTTGATGTAGAGCACCGGATTGCCTCCGCCTGCCGCCTGCCCCCCATCCAGACCTGCCGCTGGCACCACGATGTTGTCGGCCACCTGCTTCTCGGGGGCGACGGCTACTGGCTGGACGGATGAGATCGTACCCTCGACGGTGCGGTGACGAGCGGCGTTCATGCCCGAAGAAGACGCCTCCGCCTGCTTCGCGACGACCGAGCCATCTGCTGCTGCGCCTTCAACTGGCTTCACCTCCGGCTCGTCTCCATGTGTACGCTTCATGGCGCACCTAGGGAAAGAGGTAGTGCAAGCGAGGGAGCTTCGGCGTGAGCGGTAGGTGCAGATTAGGGTCTTGGGACTAGACAGACTGGGGGAAAATGACACGAGCACATGGAAGAAGAAGGTCGAGGGGGGTTATAAACACCGGACCGTTCGTAGTCCTCGAGTGGACACGTGTGGTGGGCAGGGGGCGGGGGGCTACCACAATCTCCACCTTTTTTTGGTTCCCTTTTTTTGAAACAGCCACAATCTCCACTTTAGAGCTGCATTGAAAACACGCTCATGGCAGACCACGATTCCACTGCATACAAGTGGCACGAAACCAATTTCTAGCAATGTTAGATCTACTTGAGGGGGGCCCTTGACTCATGGAAGTTACTAGCAGTAGGGCCCAGTTGAAAGTGAGATTGAGAGCGCTGCGTAAAAATGGGATATGTCTTATTAAAATCAAGTGGCAATAAATTGCAGCGTCCCGTTGACAACCGTGCACTCGATGACCCCGTTGCCCTGTGCATGTGTTGTAGTAGCAGTAGTAGCCTTTGTAGACTAGATTAAACGTGACATGGCCACTCGACGACTTTTTCCATGGACGGCATCGTGTTCCTTCTTATAGAGGGAGACGTCAAGATGGGGCCTCGTCAAGATGGTAGCTTGTTAACTGGCAGTTTGAAAGAGTACCCTTTTCCTCTCTCGCTAAATAGATATGTTTCATTTTGCCCAAATTGGTAGGAAATCTAGAGAAGATTCTATTTTCCATAATTTGTTCCCTTTTGGACCTCTTTTTGCCTTCGATCAGGTAGCAAATTTAGAGCAGCAAATCACACCAGGCAGAATACATTCATTTAGAAAACAAAACAAATGTAGATATAGCTGTGCGCAACTAAATAGGATATAGCGATAGAAAGTAGGTTCCTTAACGAGGTTCGATGCATTCAACCAGAAATAGGATGCAAGCAAAATATAGAAAATCAAAAGAAGCTGCTTAGCAGCAGTAGCCGCCGTAGCAGCAAATACATTCAAGGACACATCCAACCCGTCCTTCATGTGCCCGCGCCTCTGCCTCCTCCCTCTGACGCTTCCTCCACTTCTTGCTGCCTAGTCCCTTGATCTTGGGGGCCTTGGGCCTGATTGGAGGCATGTGACCCTCTTTGATGGCCACTGCTGGAGGTTTCGAAGGTGAATGCCGAGAGCCCGGTGTTCAACGATGTAGGCGTTGATGTTCACGGTCTCGCGCTCGCCGCCTTTGTGGATGCTAGAGCCTGGGGCCTCTACATGCTTCAGTAAGGAGTTGAAGTCGGTGCCGGCGAGACTCACCCAACAAAAGGGGCAGCGCCAGGGGCCGCCCCTGAAGAAGGCGTCGTACTGGCCGACCCGCAACCTCCTCAGCACCTAACGAGTCTTGGTGTGCATGGAGTCATCATCACTGCAGACGTTGCTGCCGGAAACCTATTGGAAGAAAAGGAAAATTGGGGAGTAGATGATGTAAGAAGATCGAGCAATTGAAATGCGAACAAGCGAATCCTAATAAACCAAGATCTAGCATCCAACGATGGGAACGGTTGAAGAACCAGGGGAGGGGAGCAAACCCTAGTTACCTCCGACCATGGGTCGTCGATGCCGGTGTCATAGGGGTTCAGCGGAGCAATGTACATATCTAGATCATAGGTGCCCAAGAAGTGCTTGATCTGCTTGTGACCGGTGGGGGCCTCCTTGCCGGCGGGGGGCTCCTCTTCGGCGGCTCCATCGGTAGCGGGGACGGGGGCCTAGACGGGAACGACGGCTGCCATCGATGCCTTGACTGGGGCTCGGACAGGAACGACGGCTGCTTTCAACATGTCGAGGGGGACCGGCAAGGAGACGGGGGCCTCGTCGGCGGCTACATAGGTAGCAGGGAAGGGGGCCTGGACGGGAACGACGGCTGCCATCGATGGCTCGACTGGGGCCTGGACAAGGACGACGACTGCTTTCAACGCGTCAAGGAGGGCCAGCAAGGAGCCAGCAGCCTCGGAGGCGACGATGGCCACCGTATCCTCCTCCGCCATCGCCGACGCGGACGGGGTATTCTCGGGAGTTTGCAGATGCTGGTGGGATAGTGGAGAGGGTTGCGTGGGGTGAGTGAGCGAGAGTGAGAGTGGGTGTGCGGAGAGGGGCTCTATTGTTAAGGTGGATGGAAGCAAGGCACGTTTCGTTGCACCACCGTGCAACGCGTCGTGTAGTCTACTACACCGTGCACCGTGACACGCGCACAATACGTCACGTTTTTTTCCCGGGCCATGCATGGCAGTTCTGTATTGAGCCACATGCAAAGGGCGCACACACAATTTCTATGTACGAAGATTGACACGGCCCTAAAATTGGGGATAGTTAAAAGTGGAAATGTAGAGGGGAAGGTAGGTGGTTGTACGATGAGATTTGTGGGGTTGTGCTAGATCGGTATAGGGATGTGTTGATGGCTGCGAGTGACTCGATGAAGCCGGAGACATTAGGTATCGTCAAGCTCAGCTCTTCGGCCTCCAGCTAGCGCGTGCAAGCTTCTTACAGTGGGGCCCAGTTGGAAGTGAGATTGAGAGCCGCTACGTAAAAAATGGGATATGTCTTATTAAAATCAAGTGGCAATAAATTGCAGTTGTCCATCGATGACCGTGCACTCGATGACGCATGTGTTGTGGCGTAGTAGTAGCAGTAGTAGGCTTTTCAGACTTGATTAAACATGACATGACCACTCGACGATGTTTTCCATGGACGACATCGAGTTCCTTCTTGTAGAAGTCTCGCTGAGGGAGACGTCCGTGCTGTCTCATGTTGTACTGTGAAGGGCACGACATGTGCAATGATCATCGTTGGATCGCACAGAATCAACGGTTGGTGCGCACGATCCGTGTGACAACTGTGACGACCAATCGGGGAGTAGCAGACAGGGTGAGCAAAGGTTTGGGCTTCTACGAAAGATAGAGAGAGGGGGCAAAACTGAGTAGTATCAAAAAACCAAGGGCAAAACTGAGTAGTATAAAAATGGAAAGTGAGTGTCTTGTACAATGAAATGCATCGTGGCATACATCAAATTATGCCAAGATAGATCCACTAGAATTCATTGGATGTGTGTTCTTCTCATAAACCACATGGACCCACTAGAGTTCATTGCATGTGTGTTATTGTCATAAACCACATGGATCCACCAGTGTCATTGCATGTGTGTTCTTTTCATAAACCACATGTTGATCCACTAGTGTCATTGGATGTGTGTTCTTCCCAAAAACCACATAAGGATCCACCAGTGTCATTGGATGTGTGTTCTTCTCACAAACCACACATGGATCCACCAGTGTCATTGCATGTGTGTTCTTTTCATGAACCATAGCCAGTGTCATTGCATGTCTGTTCTTTCCACAAACCACATATGGATCCACCAGTGTCATTGCATGTATGTTCTTCTCATGAACCACACCCAGTGTCATTGGATGTGTGTTCTTCTCATGAACCACACCTAGTGTCATTGCATGTTTGTTATTCTCACAAACCACATAAGGATCCAACAGTGTCATTGGATGTGTGTTCTTTTCATGAACCACACCCAGTGCCATTGGATGTTCTCACAAACCACATAAGGATCCACCAGTGTCATTGCATGTGTGTTCTTTTCATCAACCACACCCAGTGTCATTGGATGTGTGATCTTCTCACAAACCACACATGGATCCACCAGTGTCATTGGATGTGTGTTCTTTTCATCAACCACAACTAGAGTCATTGCATGTCTGTTCTTTCCACAAACCACATATGGATCCACCAGTGTCATTGCATGTGTATTCTCTTCATGAACCACAGCTAGAGTCATTTCATGTGTGTTATCCTCACAAACCACATATGGATCCACCAATGTCATTGCATGTGTGTTCTTTTCATGAACCACACATAGTGTCATTGGATGTCTTTTCTTTTCACAAACCACATAAGGATCCACCAGTGTCATTGGATGTGTGTTCTTATCATAAAACCACACCCAGTGTCATTGGATGTGTGTTCTTCTCACAAACCACACATGGATCCACTAGTGTCATTGCATGTGTATTATTTTCATGAACCACAACTAGAGTCATTGCATGTCTGTTCTTTCCACAAACCACATATGGATCCACCAGTGTCATTGCATGTATGTTCTTTTCATGAACCACAGCTAGAGTCATTGCATGTGTGTTCTTCTCACAAACCACATAAGGATCCACCAGTGTCATTGGATGTGTGTTCTTTTCATGAACAACACCCAGTGTCATTGGATGTGTGTTCTTCTCACAAACCACACATGGATCCACCAGTGTCATTGCATGTGTGTTCTTTACATTAACCATAGCGAGAGTCATTGCATGTATGTTCTTTCCACAAACCACATATGGATCCACCAGTGTCATTGCATGTCTGTTCTTTTCATGAACCACATCTAGAGTCATTGCATGTGTGTTCTTCTCACAAACCACATAAGGATCCACCAATTTCATTGGATGTGTGTTCTTTTCATGAACCACACCCAGTGTCAATAGATGTGTGTTCTTCTCACAAACCACACATGGATCCACCAGTGTCATTGCATGTGTGCTCTTTTCATGAACCACAGCTAGAATCATTGCATGTCTGTTCTTTCCACAAACCACATATGGATCCACCAGTGTCATTGCATGTCTGTTCTTCTCATGAACCACACCTAGTGTCATTGGATGTGTGTTCTTATGATGAACCACACCCAGTGTCATTGCATGTCTGTTCTTCTCACAAACCACATAAGGATCCACCTGTGTCATTGGATGTGTGTTCTTTTCATGAACCACACCCAGTGTCATTGGATGTCTATTCTTCTCACAAACAACATAAGGATCCACCAGTGTCATTGCATGTGTGTTCTTTTCATGAACCACACCCAGTGTCATGGGATGTGTGTTCTTCTCACAAACCACACATGGATCAACCAGTGTCATTAGATGTGTGTTCTTTTCATTAACCACAGCTAGAGTCACTGCATGTGTGTTCTTCTCACAAACCACATATGGATCCACCAGTGTCATTGGATGTGTGCTCTCTTCATGAACCACAGCTAGAGTTATTGGATTTGTGTTCTTTGCACAAACCACATATGGATCCACTAGTGTCATTCCATGTCTGTTCTTTTCATGAACCACATCTAGAGTCATTGCATGTGTGTTCTTCTCACAAACCACATAAGGATCCACCAGTGTCATTGGATGTGTGTTATTTTCAAGAACCACACCTAGTGTCATTGGATGTGTGTTCTTCTCACAAACCACACATGGATCCACCAGTGCCATTGCATGTGTGTTCTTTTCATGAACCATAGCTAGAGTAATTGCAGGTTTGTTCTTTCCACAAACCAAATATGGATCCACCAGTGTCATTGCATGTGTGTTCTTCTCATGACCCACAACTAGAGTCATTGCATGTGTGTTGTTCTCACAAACCACATAAGGATCCACCAGTGTCATTGGATGTGTGTTTTTTTCATGAACCACACCCAGTGTCATTGGATGTGTGTTCTTCTCACAAACCACACATGGATCCACTAGTGTCATTGGATGTGTGTTTTTTTCATGAACCACACCCAGTGTCATTGGATGCGTGTTCTTTTCACAAACCACACATGGATCCACTAGTGTCATTGCATGTGTGTTCTTTTCATGAACCACAGCTAGAGTCATTGCATGTCTGTTCATTCCACAAACCACATATGGATCCACAAGTGTCATTGCATGTGTGTTCTTTTCATTAACCACAGCTAGAGTCATTGCATGTGTGTTCTTCTCACAAACCACATAAGGATCCACCAGTGTCATTAGATGTGTGTTCTTTTCATGAACCACACCAAGTGTCATTGGATGTCTGTTCTTCTCACAAACCGCATAAGGATCCACCAGTGTCGTTGCATGTGTGTTCTTTTCATGAACCACACCCAGTGTCATGGGATGTGTGTTCTTCTCACAAACCACACATGGATCAACCAGTGTCATTAGATGTGTGTTCTTTTCATTCACCACAACTAGAGTCATTGCATGTGTGTTCTTCTCACAAACCACATAAGGATCCACTAGTGTCATTAGATGTGTGTTTTTTTCATGAACCACACCCAGTGTCATTGGATGTGTGTTCTTCTCACAAACCACACATGGATCCACTAGTGTCATTGGATGTGTTTTTTTTTCATGAACCACACCCAGTGTCATTGGATGCGTGTTCTTTTCACAAACCACATATGGATCCACAAGTGTCATTGCATGTGTGTTCGTTTCATGAACCACAGCTAGAGTCATTGCATGTGTGTTCTTCTCACAAACCACATAAGGATCCACTAGTGTCATTGGATGTGTGTTCTTTTCATGAACCACACCTAGTGTCATTGGATGTGTGTTCTTCTCACAAACCACACATGGATCCACCAGTGTCATTGGATGTGTGTTCTTTTCATGAACCACACCAAGTGTCATTGGATGTGTGTTCTTCTCACAAACCACATAAGGATCCACCAGTGTCATTGGATGTGTGTTCTTCTCATGAACCACACCCAGTGTCCTTGCATGTCTGTTCTTCTCACTAACCACATAAGGATCCAGCAGTATCATTGGATGTGTGTTCTTTTCATGAACCACACCCAGTGTCATTGGATGTGTGTTCTTCTCACAAACCACACATGGATCCACCAGTGTCATTGGATGTGTGTTCTTTTCATGAACCACACCCAGTGTCATTGGATGCGTGTTCTTTCCACAAACCACATATGGATCCACCAGTGTCATTGCATGTCTGTTCTTTTCGTGAACCACATCTAGAGTCATTGCATGCGTGTTCTTCTCACAAACCACATAAGGATCCACCAGTGTCATTGGATGTGTGTTCTTCTCATGAACCACACCCAGTGTCATTGCATGTCTGTTGTTCTCACAAACCACATAAGGATCCACCAGTGTCATTGGATGTGTGTTCTTTTCATGAACCACACCAAGTGTCATTGGATGTCTGTTCTTCTCACAAACCACATAAGGATCCACCAGTGTCATTGCATGTGTGTTCTTTTAATGAACCACACCCAGTGTCATGGGATGTGTGTTCTTCTCACAAACCACACATGGATCAACCAGTGTCATTAGATGTGTGTTCTTTTCATTAACCACAGCTAGAGTCATTGCATGTGTGTTCTTCTCACAAACCACATAAGGATCCACCAGTGTCATTAGATGTGTGTTCTTTTCATGAACCACACCTAGTGTCATTGGATGTGTGTTCTTCTCACAAACCACACGTGGATCCACCAGTGTCATTGCATGTGTGTTCTTTTCATGAACCACAGCTAGAGTCATTGCATGTCTGTTCTTTCCACAAACCACATATGGATCCACAAGTGTCATTGCATGTGTGTTCGTTTCATGAACCACAGCTAGAGTCATTGCATGTGTGTTCTTCTCACAAACCACATAAGGATCCACTAGTGTCATTGGATGTGTGTTCTTTTCATGAACCACACCCAGTGTCATTGGATGTGTGTTCTTCTCACAAACCACACATGGATCCACCAGTGTCATTGGTTGTGTGTTCTTTTCATGAACCACACCCAGTGTCATTGGATGTGTGTTCTTTCCACAAACCACATATGGATCCACCAGTGTCATTGCATGTCTGTTCTTTTCATGAACCACATACAGAGTCATTGCATGTATGTTCTTCTCACAAACCACATAAGGATCCACCAGTGTCATTGGATGTGTGTTCTTCTCATGAACCACTCCCAGTGTCATTGGATGTGTGATCTTCTCACAAACCACACATGGATCCACCAGTGTCATTGGATGTGTGTTCTTTTCATCAACCACAACTAGAGTCATTGCATGTTTGTTCTTTCACAAACCACATATGGATCCACCAGTGTCATTGCATGTGTATTCTCTTCATGAACCACAGCTAGAGTCATTTCATGTGTGTTATCCTCACAAACCACATATGGATCCACCAATGTCATTGCATGTGTGTTCTTTTCATGAACCACACAGTGTCATTGCATGTCTTGTTCTTTCACAAACCACATAAGGATCCACAGGTGTCATTGGATGTGTGTTCTTTTCATGAACCACACCAAGTATCATTGGATGTCTGTTCTTCTCACAAACCACATATGGATCCACTAGTGTCATTGCATGTGTATTATTTTCATGAACCACAACTAGAGTCATTGCATGTCTGTTCTTTCCACAAACCACATATGGATCCACCAGTGTCATTGCATGTATGTTCTTTTCATGAACCACAGCTAGAGTCATTGCATGTGTGTTCTTCTCACAAACCACATAAGGATCCACCAGTGTCATTAGATGTGTGTTCTTTTCATGAACCACACCTAGTGTCATTGGATGTGTCTTCTTCTCACAAACCACACGTGGATCCACCAGTGTCATTGCATGTGTGTTCTTTTCATGAACGACAGCTAGAGTCATTGCATGTCTGTTCTTTCCACAAACCACATATGGATCCGCAAGTGTCATTGCATGTGTGTTCGTTTCATGAACCACAGCTAGAGTCATTGCATGTGTGTTCTTCTCACAAACCACATAAGGATCCACTAGTGTCATTGGATGTGTGTTCTTTTCATGAACCACACCGGTCAATGGATGTGTGTTCTTCTCACAAACCACACATGGATCCACCAGTGTCATTGGTTGTGTGTTCTTTTCATGAACCACACCCAGTGTCATTGGATGTGTGTTCTTTCCACAAACCACATATGGATCCACCAGTGTCATTGCATGTCTGTTCTTTTCATGAACCACATACAGAGTCATTGCATGTGTGTTCTTATCACAAACCACATAAGGATCCACCAGTGTCAGTGGATGTGTGTTCTTCTCATGAACCACACCCAGTGTCCTTGCATGTCTGTTCTTCTCACTAACCACATAAGGATCCACCAGTGTCATTGGATGTGTGTTCTTTTCATGAACCACACCCAGTGTCATTGGATGTGTGTTCTTCTCACAAACCACACATGGATCCACCAGTGTCATTGGATGTGTGTTCTTTTCATGAACCACACCCAGTGTCATTGGATGCGTGTTCTTTCCACAAACCACATATGGATCCACCAGTGTCATTGCATGTCTGTTCTTTTCGTGAACCACATCTAGAGTCATTGCATGTGTGTTCTTCTCACAAACCACATAAGGATCCACCAATGTCATTGGATGTGTGTTATTTTCATGAACCACACCTAGTGTCAGTGCATGTCTGTTGTTCTCACAAACCACATAAGGATCCACCAGTGTCATTGGATGTGTGTTCTTTTCATGAACCACACCAAGTGTCATTGGATGTCTGTTCTTCTCACAAACCACATAAGGATCCACCAGTGTCATTGCATGTGTGTTCTTTTCATGAACCACACCCAGTGTCATGGGATGTGTGTTCTTCTCACAAACCACACATGGATCAACCAGTGTCATTAGATGTGTGATCTTTTCATTAACCACAGCTAGAGTCATTTCATGTGTGTTCTTCTCACAAACCACATATGGATCCACCAGTGTCATTGCATGTGTGTTCTTTCCACAAACCACATATGGATCCACCAGTGTCATTGCATCTCTGTTCTTTTCATGAACCACATCTAGAGTCATTGCATGTGTGTTCTTCTCACAAACCACATAAGGATCCACCAGTGTCATTGTATGTGTGTTCTTTTCATGAACCACACCAAGTGTCATTGGATGTTTGTTCTTCTCACAAACCACATAAGGATCCACCAGTGTCATTGCATGTGTGTTCTTTTCATGAACCACACCTAGTGTCATGGGATGTGTGTTCTTCTCACAAACCACACATGGATCAACTAGTGTCATTAGATGTGTGTTCTTTTCATTAACCACAGCTAGAGTCATTGCATGTGTGTTCTTCTCACAAACCACATATGGATCCACCAGTGTCATTGGATGTGTGCTCTCTTCATGAACCACACCTAGAGTCATTGGATGTGTGTTCTTCTCATAAACCACATAAGGATCCACCAGTGTCATTGGATGTGTGTTATTTTCATGAACCACACCTAGTGTCATTGGATGTGTGTTCTTCTCACAAACCACACATGGATCCACCAGTGCAATTGCATGTGTGTTCTTTTCATGAACCACAACTAGAGTCATTGCATGTTTGTTCTTTCCACAAACCACATACGGATTCACCAGTGTCATTGCATGTGTGTTCTTCTCATGAACGACAACTAGAGTCATTGCATGTGTGTTCTTCTCACAAACCACATAAGGATCCACCAGTGTCATTGGATGTGTGTTTGTTTCATGAACCACACCCAGTGTCATTGGATGTGTGTTCTTCTCACAAACCACACATGGATCCACAAGTGTCATTGGATGTGTGTTCTTTCCACAAACCACATATGGATCCACCAGTGTCATTGCATGTCTGTTCTTTTCATGAACCACATCTAGAGTCATTGCATGTGTGTTCTTCTCACAAACCACATAAGGATCCACCAGTGTCATTGGATGTGTGTTCTTCTCATGAACCACACCCAGTGTCATCGCATGTCTGTTGTTCTCACTAACCACATAAGCATCCACCAGTGTCACTGGATGTGTGTTCTTTTCATGAACCACACCAAGTGTCATTGGATGTCTGTTCTTCTCACAAACCACATAAAGATCCACCAGTGTCATTGCATGTGTGTTCTTTTCATGAACCACACCCAGTGTCATGGGATGTGTGTTCTTCTCACAAACCACACATGGATCAACCAGTGTCATTAGATGTGTGTTCTTTTCATTAACCACAGCTAGAGTCATTGCATGTGTGTTCTTCTCACAAACCACATATGGATCCACCAGTGTCATTTGATGTGTGCTCTCTTCATGAACCACAACTAGAGTCATTGGATGTGTGTTCTTTCCACCAACCACATATGGATCCACCAGTGTCATTGCATGTCTGTTCTTTTCATGAACCAAATCTAGAGTCATTGCATGTGTGTTCTTCTCACAAACCACATAAGGATCCACCAATGTCATTGGATGTGTGTTATTTTCATGAACCACACCTAGTGTCATTGGATGTGTGTTCTTCTCACAAACCACACATGGATCCACCAGTGCCATTGCATGTGTGTTCTTTTCATGAACCACAACTAGAGTCATTGCATGTTTGTTCTTTCCACAAACCACATACGGATCCACCAGTGTCATTGCATGTGTGTTCTTCTCATGAACGACAACTAGAGTCATTGCATGTGTGTTCTTCTCACAAACCACATAAGGATCCACCAGTGTCACTGGATGTGTGTTCGTTTCATGAACCACACCCAGTGTCATTGGATGTGTGTTCTTCTCACAAACCACACATGGATCCACCAGTGTCATTGGATGTGTGTTCTTTCCACAAACCACATATGGATCCACCAGTGTCATTGCATGTCTGTTCTTTTCATGAACCACATCTAGAGTCATTGCATGTGTGTTCTTCTCACAAACAACATAAGGATCCACCAGTGTCATTGGATGTGTGTTCTTCTCATGAACCACACCCAGTGTCATTGCATGTCTGTTGTTCTCACTAACCACATAAGCATCCACCAGTGTCATTGGATGTGTGTTCTTTTCATGAACCACACCAAGTGTCATTGGATGTCTGTTCTTCTCACAAACCACATAAGGATCCACCAGTGTCATTACATGTGTGTTCTTTTCATGAACCACACCCAGTGTCATGGGATGTGTGTTCTTCTCACAAACCACACATGGATAAACCAGTGTGATTAGATGTGTGTTCTTTTCATGAACCACAGCTAGAGTCATTGCATGTGTGTTCTTCTCATAAACCATATAGGGATCCACCAGTGTCATTGGATGTGTGTTCTCTTCATGAACCACAGCTAGAGTCATTGGATGTGTGTTCTTTCCACAAACCACATATGGATCCACCAGTGTCATTGCATGTCTGTTCTTTTCATGAACCACATCTAGAGTCATTGCATGAGTGTTCTTCTCACAAACCACCTAAGGATCCACCAGTGTCATTGGATGTGTGTTATTTTCATGAACCACACCTAGTGTCATTGGATGTGTGTTCTTCTCACAAACCACACATGGATCCTACAGTGCCATTGCATGTGTGTTCTTTTCATGAACCACAACTAGAGTCATTGCATGTTTGTTGTTTCCACAAACCACATACGGATCCACCAGTGTCATTGCATGTGTGTTCTTCTCATGAACGACAACTAGAGTCATTGCATGTGTGTTCTTCTCACAAACCACATAAGGATCCACCAGTGTCATTGGATGTGTGTTCTTTTCATGAACCACACCCAGTGTCATTGGATGTGTGTTCTTCTCACAAACCACACATGGATCCACCAGTGTCATTGGATGTGTGTTCTTTTCATGAACCACACCCAGTTTCATTGGATGGTTGTTCTTTACACAAACCACATATGGATCCACTAGTGTCATTGGATGTGTGTTCTTCTCATCAACCACACCTAGTGTCATTGCATGTCTGTCTTCTCAAAAACCACATAAGGATCCACTAGTGTCATTGGATGTGTGTTCTTTTCATCAACCACAAGTAGAGTCATTGCATGTCTGTTCTTTCCACAAACCACATATGGATCCACCAGTGTCATTGCATGTGTGTTCTCTTCATGAACCACAGCTAGAGTCATTTCATGTGTGTTCTTCTCACAAACCACATATGGATCCACCAGTGTCATTGCATGTGTTTTTTTTCATGAACCACACATAGTGTCATTGGATGTCTGTTCTTTTCACAAACCACATAAGGATCCACCAGTGTCATTGGATGTGTGTTTTTTCATAAACCACACCCAGTGTCATTGGATGTGTGTTCTTCTCACAAACCACACATGGATCCACCAGTGTCATTGCATGTGTGTTCTTTTCATGAACCACAACTAGAGTCATTGCATATCTGTTCTTTCCACAAACCACATATGGATCCACCAGTGTTATTGCATGTCTGTTCTTTTCATGAACCACAGCTAGAGTCATTGCATGTGTGTTCTTCTCACAAACCACATAAGGATCCACCAGTGTCATTGGATGTGTGTTCTTTTCATGAACCACACCCAGTGTCATTGGATGTGTGTTCTTCTCACAAACCACACATGAATCCACCAGTGTCATTGAATGTGTGTTCTTTTCATGAACCATATCTAGAGTCATTGAATGTCTGTTCTTTCCACAAACCACATATGGATCCACCAGTGTCATTGCATGTCTGTTCTTTTCATGAACCACATCTAGAGTCATTGCATGTGTGTTCTTCTCACAAACCACATAAGGATCCACCAGTGTCATTGGATGTGTGTTATTTTCATGAACCACACCTAGTGTCATTGCATGTCTGTTGTTCTCACAAACCACACATGGATCCACCAGTGCCAGTGCATGTGTGTTCTTTTCATGAACCACAACTAGAGTCATTGCATGTTTGTTCTTTCCAAAAACGACATACGGATCCACCAGTGTCATTGCATGTGTGTTCTTCTCATGAACGACAACTAGAGTCATTGCTTGTGTGTTCTTCTCACAAACCACATAAGGATCCACCAGTGTCATTGGATGTGTGTTCTTTTCATGAAACACACCCAGTGTCATTGGATGTGTGTTCTTCTCACGAACCACACATGGATCCACCAGTGTTATTGGATGTGTGTTCTTTTCATGAACCACACCCAGTTTCATTGGATGTGTGTTCTTTTCCACAAACCACATATGGATCCACTAGTGTCATTGGATGTGTGTTCTTCTCATGAACCACACCTAGTGTCATTGCATGTCTGTTCTTCTCACAAACCACATAAGGATCCACCAGTGTCATTGGATGTGTGTTCTTTTCATGAACCACACCCAGTGCCATTGGATGTCTGTTCTTCTCACAAACGACACAAGGATCCACCGGTGTCATTGCATGTGTGTTCTTTTCAGGAACCACACCCAGTGTCATTGGATCTGTGTTCTTCTCACAAACCACACATGGATCCACCAGTGTCATTGGATGTGTGTTATTTTCATCAACCACAACTAGAGTCATTGCATGTCTGTTCTTTCCACAAACCACATATGGATCCACCAGTGTCATTGCATGTGTGTTCTCTTCATGAACCACAGCTAGAGTCATTTCATGTGTGTTCTTCTCACAAACCACATATGGATCCACCAGTGTCATTGCATGTGTTTTTTTCATGAACCACACATAGTGTCATTGGATGTCTGTTCTTTTCACAAACCACATAAGGATCCACCAGTGTCATTGGATGTGTGTTTTTTCATAAACCACACCCAGTGTCATTGGATGTGTGTTCTTCTCACAAACCACACATGGATCCACCAGTGTCATTGCATGTGTGTTCTTTTCATGAACCACAACTAGAGTCATTGCATGTCTGTTCTTTCCACAAACCACATATGGATCCACCAGTGTCATTGCATGTCTGTTCTTTTCATGAACCACAGCTAGAGTCATTGCATGTGTGTTCTTCTCACAAACCACATAAGGATCCACCAGTGTCATTGGATGTGTGTTCTTTTCATGAACCACACCATGTGTCATTGGATGTGTGTTCTTCTCACAAACCACACATGAATCCACCAGTGTCAATGAATGTGTGTTCTTTTCATGAACCATATCTAGAGTCATTGAAAGTCTGTTCTTTCCACAAACCACATATGGATCCACCAGTGTCATTGCATGTCTGTTCTTTTCATGAACCACATCTAGAGTCATTGCATGTGTGTTCTTCTCACAAACCACATAAGGATCCACCAGTGTCATTGGATGTGTGTTATTTTCATGAACCACACCTAGTGTTATTGCATGTCTGTTGTTCTCACAAACCACACATGGATCCACCAGTGCCAGTGCATGTGTGTTCTTTTCATGAACCACAACTAGAGTCATTGCATGTTTGTTCTTTACAAAAACGACATACGGATCCACCAGTGTCATTGCATCTGTGTTCTTCTCATGAACGACAACTAGAGTCATTGCATGTGTGTTCTTCTCACAAACCACATAAGGATCCACCAGTGTCATTGGATGTGTGTTCTTTTCATGAAACACACCCAGTGTCATTGGATGTGTGTTCTTCTCACAAACCACACATGGATTCACCAGTGTCATTGGATGTGTGTTCTTTTCATGAACCACACCCAGTTTCATTGGATGTGTGTGCTTTTCCACAAACCACATATGGATCCACTAGTGTCATTGGATGTGTGTTCTTCTCATGAACCACACCTAGTGTCATTGCATGTCTGTTCTTCTCACAAACCACATAAGGATCCACTAGTGTCATTGGATGTGTGTTCTTTTCATGAACCACACCCAGTGCCATTGGATGTCTGTTCTTCTCACAAACGACAAAAGGATCCACCGGTGTCATTGCATGTGTGTTCTTTTCAGGAACCACACCCAGTGTCATTGTATCTGTGTTCTTCTCACAAACCACACATGGATCCACCAGTGTCATTGGATGTGTGTTATTTTCATCAACCACAACTAGAGTCATTGCATGCCTGTTCTTTCCACAAACCACATATGGATCCACCAGTGTCATTGCATGTGTGTTCTCTTCATGAACCACAGCTAGAGTCATTTCATGTGTGTTCTTCTCACAAACCACATATGGATCCACCAGTGTCATTGCATGTGTTTTTTCCATGAACCACACATAGTGTCATTGGATGTCTGTTCTTTTCATAAACCACATAAGGATCCACCAGTGTCATTGGATGTGTGTTTTTTCATAAACCACACCCAGTGTCATTGGATGTGTGTTCTTCTCACAAACCACACATGGATCCACCAGTGTCATTGCATGTGTGTTCTTTTCATGAACCACAACTAGAGTCATTGCATGTCTGTTCTTTCCACAAACCACATATGGATCCACCAGTGTCATTGCATGTCTGTTCTTTTCATGAACCATAGCTAGATTCATTGCATGTGTGTTCTTCTCACAAACCACATAAGGATCCACCATTGTCATTGGATGTGTGTTCTTTTCATGAACCACACCCAGTGTCATTGGATGTGTGTTCTTCTCACAAACCACACATGAATCCACCAGTGTCATTGAATGTGTGTTCTTTTCATGAACCATAGCTAGAGTCATTGAATGTCTGTTCTTTCCACAAACCACATATGGATCCACCAGTCTCATTGCATGTCTTTTCTTTTCATGAACCACATCTAGAGTCATTGCATGTGTGTTCTTCTCACAAACCACATAAGGATCCACCAGTGTCATTACATGTCTGTTCTTTTCATAAACTATAGCTAGATTCATTACATGTCTTTCGTGGTGGTGTCACGGCAGATGCCATACATAGGCTAAAGGTGGGGACTAAATGCACTAGGGGAGTCCAGGGAGGGATAGTTTGGTGATTCCACACACAGTAGCTTTGTATTTGATTCACTTCTACAGATTACAAGTCCTCCTCGAGCTGTATTGGGGAGTGTAGGAAGAAGGGACTATCTTACTCTCACCACTAGCTAGCTCTCAAGAACACACACAACTCCCTAGAGCTCAATCAGTCAAAGACCAACCTCCTCTTCAGAGGCCCTAGCCCTCCTTATATAGGGGTGGCTAGGTCTCCAATTAGGGCATACGTGGAGGCATATTCCTTGGAATATGCCTCCTCCCAAAATAGTAAGCCGACCGGGTCTCTTTAACCCAGCGTCATCCATGCAAAGGCTACGTGAGCCTCTACGGCGCCCGCGTCATCTGACACAGGCATCGTCACCTTTGTCAGCCACACATCAGTGGTCCTGGCCTCTGTCCGCTTCGCTCATGCTCCGCATACAGTGGTCACCCTTTGACCAACGAGATACCTTCCTTCTCTTATAAGCTTGATATAACCCGGATCGTACCTAGTTTATCCGGCCATACATGTACCTGCATACAAGTTAGATATATCTCAACGACTTACGATATAAGTCGGCTGAGACCCAGTTAGGTGGACATCCCCTGGTCCGGGTTACCCCGTGATTCGGCCAGCACCTGCTTTGACCTTGCCGTACCTCGGCTAACTCGGCCTTTATACCCCCCCATGACCCTACCCGGGGGTATCCCCCCAACATTAGTCCCCAAAGCTGGTGTGGTCTTAGCTGCCTTAGCCGCTAAGGCCACAGCAGGTTCAATTTTACCGAGCCTGTTGCTCCTTTTTCGAGTTTCCTCATAGTTCGAATTTCATAGGTCTACTTTCCCTTGGCACATTCCAAGTTTTCACTCGCTGGCCGGGTCACCTCATACTCATCCGGGTCATTCTTCCTTCCCTTGTACGCTTCCCCACGTGGAGGTTAATCATTACTTTGCCTCATTTTAAGGGCCTGCGTCAGTAACCGCCGCAGTAATTGTCCAGTTATTACTGTAGCACACGTCACATCGTGCCTGCCTCCTCGTTAACTGCATCATAACGTCACGTCATGGGATCTCTTGCGCCCTGTGGCCCTTCCTGTGGCTCGCTGATGATTGGTTGATCCGGGTCATACACGGCCACACCATGTGTCCCGCCCGCACAGCACGATCCCACTACCCCTTAAGGGCGTGGTTAAATAGGGGAGGGGCGCGCCCCTTGGGTCCTTTCCCCACTCTCGCGCCCCTCTGCCTTTTCTTCTTCCTCTTCCTCTCTAGCGACGGCGCCGCCGCCGCCGCACTTGCGTAGCTGTGCCGCTGCCGCACCGCTTCCTCACGCACCTGCGTCGCCGCCGCCTCCGCGCATCTCTTCCGCCACGGGTCCTCGCCAGTCCAGGCCACTGCCCCCCACCGTCGCTAGAGCCAGTGAGGACAGTGACCTCGAGATGACAGAGGAGGAGCTCACCATCGCGGAGCAGGAAATGGAGGACGCGGGGAATGCTGACCGCGATGCATGGGCTGGGTCCTAGGTGTGCCAGGACGACATCGATTGGTTGTACCACACCCGACATATCCCGAGGGCGTCATCACGTGTCTTGCCGCTGCAGAGCTTGCCCCCTCACCCAATCTGAGTGAGTATGTGGTATTTCTGTCCCACTTCCAGCGCGGGTTAGGGCTCCCAGTTAGCGATTTCTTCAACGACTGGCTCAACACCTACGAGCTTCAGCCGCACCATCTTCTGGCTAACGCCATTACTTCACTCTCTGCTTTCTCTTCCACCATCGAGGGCTACGCCGGACTGTGGCCCACGAAGGAGCTCTGGATCCGGTTCTTTGGCCTTCACCGGAACGTGATTCCGAATATCCAGCTTAATCCGGAGGACAAGCAGCTCACGCAGTTCGGCGCAGCTTCCATCTCCCCCTGGAAATAGTCTATCTTTCCCCGAGTTACGGGGCTTGACTCCTACAAGAGCTGGGCCCGAACCTTCTTCTATGTTCGAAACGGTACAACTGAAGATCTGATCCGGCTATGCCCTTATGCTCCAGGTCCTCCCAATCCGGATCTGTGGGACACGGTCCCCAAGAAGCCCACCGTCCTGGCGAACCAAGTCAACAAAAGGTTCCAGGAGCTGAAGGACTTGGGATTGCGCAATGAGGATGCGATGATTACATTCGTCCGCAACCGGATCTCCCCCTCCAGAAACGTACACATAAAGTTTGCCACATGAGCTGGGGCCATGACCCCAACCGGACCTCCTCATTTGAGTTGAGCAACACTGAGATCTTCCGCCGGGTCAAGTCCCTCTTCACCACTAAGAAGGACTTCTCGGCTGAGTGGATGTGGGGGATCGAACACTTCTGCCGAAATAGGCTTCCCCCCGCGGTAAGTCTCGTGCCCCAAACTTTCTCCGAATTGTATCATATGTCGGTTTCTGTTGTAGGTTTAATCCCTTTGTCTTTTCTTTCCCTTAGATGTTTCTTCAGCAAACCATTGAGGATGGCACCGAGCCTTCTCTCAAATGGGCGCCTGATCGAGACACCTCGGATGCGGAGGAGCCGGATCAGGAGATGTTCCTGCCGATGGCCGATGCGACCAAGCGGCAAACCAGTAAACTCTCTTCCATTAGAGATTGGCCCGACGATGAAGATGATTCGGACGTTGAGGTGATGGAGGCATTTGACGCTGTCCCCCTTTCTTATGCTTTTCCGACATCAGCTAACCCCGATGGGAAGATCCATGAAGATCCTCCCCTTGCCACGGGTGAGCCTGTCCTGGTCGCGCCGAAGAAGAGGGGGGCCGCATCTGCTTCTTCCTCTGGACCTTCTCAGCCAGCTAAAAGGCGAAAGAATTCCATGGACAAAGCTGCCACCAAGGCCACGACTAAGGTTGTGGCCCGGAGAGCTCGCAAGCCGAAGGAGCCCTTGACTTCGGATGAGTAAGTCATTTCTCCCTTTGCTATTCACTTGTTCTTCCTTTGTTAAAGTTTCTCATCATTTATGATTTGATTCGGCAGAGCCGCGGTGGAGGTCCCTCAGAGTGGATCCGGCATTGCTTCGCCGCTCCGACATAGCCCTTCTCCGCCTCGTGGCGACAATTCACGCCCGTTGAGCCCCATTCAGGAGGGTTCAGCGGCTGCTCCAGGTTCTAGCCCACCTCGTCGAGAGGAGGGCAACCTCGGAGCAGGGGAAACTAGCTCTGCCGAGGCAGCAGCAACCACTACTTCAGCTCCGTCGCAACCAGCTACCACCGAGGTTCCTTCAGCACCTCCGCCGAAACAGAAATCAGCACCAGCACCACCATCAGCTCCAGCACCAGCAGCAACAACAAAAGCAACAATAGCAGCACCAAGCCCCTCCGCCTCGTTCGAGTCTTCCAACACTCGGCGAGAAGACATCAGCAGCACCAAGGCTAGCGCCAAGGCAGCTCCCAAGGGCAAATCCGCTGTAGCAACTTCAACTTCAGCGGCAAGAAAGGCAAAAGGCTCTGACGCCACCGGGCGGCGTCAATCGAGGCTGGACAGCGCACTCCCGTCCATGCTTTGAAGAAGACTCCACCGAAGAAGGCGCCGCCGAGGCAAATGATCGCATAACTCGTTTTGCACACCAGCCCCGTCGTTGCCCAGGTTGAGAGGAGAGAAGCCCACGCTAAGGGTCTAGTTGCACCTCACATGCTCAGCGGCGAACGCTATCCTCCGACCTTGATCGAGTTTGTAAACAACTAGAACAAGGCAGAGTTCGTCCACAATGATGATCTCTCGGAGAAATTCGGGCCCGCTGAGTTTGCTGCCCAGATGAATACCGCTGCTAAGGCAATTAACCTTGCAGGTCGGATGATGGAGGTACGTTACTTCGTCTTTTCCTTAACATGTTGTAGATATTAGTGATATAGCCATTGGCGCCGTCTGTGGGAACTGGGAGTGCTGATGTTGCGGCTTCTTCGACCCCATCAAACGCGATTTACAACTCTGCAACAGCGGAGATTCGCTAGCTTTTCGGCGCCTTCGACTTCACCGTCCACACGCCGGCTACTCGCCCGGCCTTCGACTCCGTGGGCGAAGGAATCAGCCTAGCGATTGGGAGCTTCCGCTTCCAAGTTGGTCAGATGGGCACGCTACGCATGCCCGATCAGCCGACGGCACCGGCGATTACCCCAGCATCATGGTTCCCTCCATCGATCGGCACCCTCAGTGAGCTCAGTGCTCCGGTGGTGGTTGGGAACATGATTAGCGATAGCAGTCGCGACTCCGATCTAAGTGATCTGGCCACTGAAGATGGAACCTACGGTTCCGGATCTGAAAGTTGTGGAAACAACAGCTTCCCAAATCACTTCATGTGCGCCGTCATCAACGCAGGCGACACCTCCACCAACCGCGGCAACAACGGTAACACCGGCAACGGCAGCGACCCGCCCAACGCCGCCAACAGCGGCAACGGTGGCAATGGAGGAGCAGTCGAACCCCCCAGCATAATCAACGAGCAAACCGGCGAACGCGTCGTGATCAGGCTCAACGAGCAAGAGTGGGAACGCTGCCGCGAAGCCCTACGAGGTGCACCTCTACCCTTCGGGTCCCTCAGAACCTCGATGGGTTACCACTGGCTCCTAAAAGAGGAATTCAAATGCCAGAAACAAGCAATCGCGCAACTCGAAGCGCGTAAAAAGGCGGCGGACGAGTCAAGCCTTCGTCGCGCTGGGCTCTCCTCCTACGGAGGATCCTCCTCAAGAGGCAACGAGCATCTCGCCAGGAAGAGCAATCGCGGATGGCTCACCTCACTGAACAAGAACGCATAGACTCCGCGAAAGTCCTCGACTTCGGCTCTATGACAGTCGACATGAGAGGCAACGTGGTTCCCAGGACGCCACAGGCCGCAGTGACAGCGGCCACCATGTATCTTCTCAATAACCAGCCACCGGCTGGAGATCCCCGAACGGCCATGCACCGATCTACGATCGCGGGCCTTGGGCTAATTGAGGCCGCCCTCGACAAAGAACCAGTACCAGACCCAAAAAAGGGCAAAGCGTTAGCAAAACGCTACTCCTCGTCCTCGTCAAGCAACGACAGTCATGACCTGTCTCGACGCCGTCGTTCACGATGACACGATCGCGACTATGATGCACACGACGAGCTCACGCAGCGCAAGATCGACAAATCAAGGGCACGACGTGCTCGGTCGAATGATTCAGAAGAAGAAGATGGGGAGCTCTGCGGCGCCAGATGCTTCAGCAGATCCATTAGGCAAAAGTGAATGCCTAAAGGGTTCAAACTCCCATCGGAGAACCCAAAATTTGACGGTCTGCAGGACCCCAAGATCTGGCTGGAGGACCACATCTCCTCAGTCAGGCTGCACGGAGGCAGTCGAAGTACCGCCATGCAATGCTTGCAGCTACAGCTGCAGGGCGCCGCCCGGGAATGGCTCAATAACCTCCCACGCGGATCCATTCGCAGCTGGGATGAGCTGGTCTACAGCTTTGTACGCAACTTCAAGGGCACGTACAAACGCCCTGCTTCAATCGAAGAACTGAGATGCTGCCAGCAAAAATTTGGCGAATCGCTGCGCTCTTACATCCAAAGATGGTCCATTATCAAGAACTCCGCGGAGAACATCTCGGAAGACCGTGCGATTGATGCATTCAACGGTGGTGTCTGCCGCATGGAACTCAGGTAGGAGCTAGACCGCTCAAAACCTAATACCATCGACCACCTGATGGAGATCGCGAATCGGTGGGATGATGGAGAAGATTCGTTGAAGAATCGCGTTCACTCCGACGAGGAGGCAGAACTCGAACAAAGACGCGACCGCCGGAGTAAACTTCGTATGCGCGTCTACGACAATCGCGATGACGTCAACATGGTCGCAGACGGCTACACCGATAGACGCGACAATAACCGCAACAGCGGATACCGCAGCGGCGGATATCGTGACTCCGGGAAGACCACGCAAGTATGGCAATGCCGCACTCGCGATGAAGCACCCGCGACCTCCATCGAAGACAAACTGTCTAGACCATGCACGGTACACTTCTACATCGACAAGCATGACAGTAAGAGAAAGTCCAGTCACCTCCTTAAGGACTGCCGCGAGTTCCTCAAGCTACATGAGGGGTTGGTTCGAATGAACCGCAATGCAGTCAAAAGAGGCTATGGGACCGCTCGGTAGCGATGGCACATGGCGCACCACCACCCGGGCCACCCCCGAACGGAGTTGCACCGGACCAGCATCACGGAGGAGAACCATACCCACGGGCCATGGGTACCATGATGATCCAAAAGGGATGCCCCTCCAATAGGGTGCAGAAGGCCATCACTCGCCAAGTCAATTTGGCTACGCACTCGCCACCATCCACCACTAAGTACCTCAGTGGTAGTGAATCGTGCATTACCTTCAAAGCGACCACCCGCCTCAAGTACCGCCCAGGTCATTGCCCCTCGTACTCGAGGCGCAAATTGGAGGCTTCGACATGAGTCGCGTCTTCATGGATGGCGGAAGAGGTATCAACCTCATATTCGCGAGTACCTTGCGAGCAATGAGGATCCCTCTAACCTGCTTGGAGGCATCGGACACAACGTTCCACGGCATCATCCCAGGAAAAGGCGTATACCCCCTGGGCAAAATCAACCTCGACGTCATATTCGGCACGCCGAAGAACTTCCGGCGCGAGCGCATCGACTTTGAAGTTGTCGACTGGCCCTCACAATACCACTGCATCCTCGGGCGCGTCGCGTTTGCTAGGTTCATGGCAAGCCTTACCACGCCTACTGCGGGCGAAAATGCGAGTCCCAACGGCGTCATCACGATCAACGGAGTTTGAAGCGAGCGATTGCGACAAGGAATTCAATTGAATCTCCCAGTCCTTGGCATGCAGGAGGAACTCGTGCGATTGAAGGAAACGACAGACAACAGTCTGCCCCCTCTGAGTTGGCCAAGCTCACCTGACCTCTCCTTCGACTCATCTGTGCACACAAAGAAGGTACAGGTCCATCCATCAGATCCCGCTAAAACGGCCCTCATCGCCAACAACTTGAGTCCCGCATAGGAACTCGCGCTCGTCGAATTCCTCCATGAGCACTAGGAAATTTTTGCCTGGTGTCCTGCGGACATGCCAGGAGTTCCCAGGGAATTCGCCGAGCACGCACTCAACGTCAACCCCGACGCAAGGCCAGTCAAGCAAACAATCATGCATTTGTCGAGCCACGCAAGAGCGAGCGGAATGGAGATCAACAGACTCCTTGAGGCCAAATTCATACGCGAGATCAAGGAAAGCACTTGACTCGCCAATACAGTGCTGGTGCCAAAAAAGGACACGGATATCCTGCGGATGTGCGTGGACTTCACTTCTCTAAACAAGCACTACCCGAAATATCACTTCCCGCTACCACGGATCGATCAAATCATCGACTCCACTGCTGGATGCGAGCGCCTCTGCTTCCTCGACACCTACTTAGGTTATAACCAAATTCGAATGAAGGAGGAGGACCAGGAGAATACCGCGTTTACAACGCCCTTCGGCGTGTTCTGCTACAACACAATTCCCTTAGAGCTAAAAAACGCAGGAGCCACGTACCAGCGGTGCATGCAGGCCTGCCTCAAGGAGCAACTTGGTCGCAACATCCAAGTCTATGTCGATGACATAAGTAATTAAGACCAAGGAAGAAGCCTCTCTAATCGACGACTTGCGCGAAACCTTCGCCAATCTCGATCGCTACCGGATAAAGCTCAATCCGGACAAATGCGCCTTCGGCGTACCCTCTGGATAACTGCTCGGGTATCTCATCTCTGCGAGAGGGATTGAGGCAAACCCGAAAAAGATAAAGGCCATACTGGCCATGGAGAAGCCAAAGAACATAAGAGGCGTTCAACAACTAGCCGGGCGAATCGCGGCCCTCAGTCGATTTATCAGTCGAATGGGAGAAAAGGCGCTGCCCTTCTATCGGCTCCTCCACAAAGCTGACAAATTCGAGTGGACCAACGAAGCGCCAGAAGCATTCGAGGACCTCAAGCGCCTACTATCCACCTCGCCAGTATTGGTAACTCCACGAGAAAGGGAACCACTGCTGCTGTACATCTCCGCCACCAACCAAGTGGTTAGCACAGTGCTCGTCGTCGAACGGGCCGAGGAAAACAAGGTCCATGGCGTACAACGCCCGGTATACTACCTCAGCGAGGTCCTCACGCCAACAAAACAGCGGCACCCGCACTACCAGAAGCTGGCGTACGGCGTCTTTATGACCGCCCGGCGACTGCGCAATTACTTCCAGGAACACCCAATCGTGGTAGTCAACGACGCCCCATTGGGACATATCCTCAATAACCCTGATGCCACAGGGCGAGTCGCGCTTTGGGGAATCGAGCTGTCTATACGAGACATCACATACGAAAAGCGCGGCGCAATCAAGTCGCAAGTTCTCCCGGACTTCCTCGTACATTGAATGGAAAACCAACTCCCGGACAAGCCAGATATGTCCTATCTCTGGACAATGCACTTCGATGGATCCAAGAGGAAAGATGGAGCAGGAGCAGGTGTCATACTGACATCGCCTCAAGGGGACAAGCTGAAATACGTCCTGCGAATGCAGTTCATAGCCTCAAACAACGAGGCTGAATACGAGGCCTTGTTACACGGGATGAGGATGGCAAAAGCCTGCAGCGCAAAGAGGCTAATCATATATGGCGACTCCAAGCTGGTCGTCAACCAAACAATGCACGAGTGCGACGCACTAAACGACAACATGATCGCATACCACGACCTCTACGACACACTTGAAGGAGACTTTGATGGCTGCGAGTTGCGACACATAGGCCGCGAAAGCAATGAGGAGGCGGACGCACTCGCCAACATAGGCTCCACCTGCGCACCCGTACCACCTGGGGTATTTCTCGAGCAGATATGCGAATGCTCCATCAAGCCAAAGGCCGCAGAGAAGAAAACAAGCGCAGCAACGGACTCGGGGGCTACGCCACCCAATGAGCCAACAACAATCGATGATTTGGAGCTCGACACAGGACTCGAGGGACCAATGAGCGTCATGATGATCGAACAATCCTAGACGCAGCCATACATTATGTACCTCCTCAGCAAGCACCTATCGGACGACCCGACAGATGCACGACACATCGCGCGATGCTCCAAGGCATTCGCCGTTATCAACGACGAACTGTATAAACGCAGCATCACAGGCGTGTTATAGCGATGCGTCTCCCTAGCCGATGGAAGAGCAGTCCTCCTCGACATCCATGAAGGGACCTGTGGGCACCACGCCGGTAGCCGCGCCCTCATCGCCAAAGCTCTACGAGCTGGATTTTACTGGCACACGGCCATGCGCGACGCCAAGGATATAGTCCAAAAGTGCAACGCCTGTCAGCGATTCGGGGATAAGCCACACGCACCAGGCGCAGAACTACGGCATATTCCATTGGCCTGGCCCTTCACCCAGTGGGGACTCGACATGGTTGGCAAACTTCCAAGGTCCTCGCAAGGAGGCTACGTCTACCTCTTGGTCGCAGTTGACAAGTTCACCAAGTGGATCGAGGCCATGCCAGTGACCAAGCAATCAGGGCACATCGCAGTCAAGTTCTTCGAGTCCATCGTCTACCGCTTCGGCGTGCCACACAGCATCATCACCGACAACGGAACGAACTTTACATCCAAGGAGTTCCAAGATTTCTGCGAGAACCTGGGGATCAACATCAGCTATGCCTCAGTCGCACACCCGCAGACCAACGGTCAGGTGGAAAAGGCAAACGGGCTCGTCTGCTGCGGCATTAAGAAGCGACTCCTCCGGCCACTCGAACAAGCCGCGGGTTGCTGGCCAAACGAACTGCAATCCGTACTCTGGAGCCTGCGTACAACTCCAAACAGCGCCACCGGCTACACACCATTCTTTATGGTACATGGAGCAGAGGCAGTATTACCCGCCGAGGTACGGTACAGAGCGCCACGCGTAGTCGCCTATAGCGAGAAGGAGTCATCCCTCGCACTCGAAGACTCCGTCGACCTCCTTGACGAAGCAAGAGAAATCGCCGCAGAAAGATCTACGATCTACCAGCAGAACCTGCGCAACTACCATAGCAGAAGGCTTCGCCCAAGATCCTTCGTCGAAGGTGACCTGGTCCTGCGACTGAAGCAGCAGGGGCATCTCAAGCTCGAGTCCCCCTAGGAAGGACCGTACGTGATTACAGAAGTAATCCCAGGTGGCGCCTATCGCCTTCAAGATTTAGAGACAGGAGTCGCATACTCCAACCCTTGGAGTGTCGCACAACTGCGACGCTTCTACTCTTAGTCGTTTCTTCTTTACTTTTGCATCGCAAATAAGGCTATTCAGCCAAGGCTACTTAGCCGCACATTGTACTACGTACTGTTCTCCGAATAAATAAAAGCTAAGTGCCCCAAAACTCCGTGTTCTCTTTTCTTTTGTCAACTTTCATACTCGGGGGCTACGCCACCCTATACACATATGTTCTTCGAACAATAACGTGACATCCTGAGTAGCTGGCACATCAATCGAACCCCTTAACACAAACACAACCCAGCTGCCACGCACCTGACAGGTTGACAAGGGAAAGATACAAAGATGGCCAGCTAACGAAAAGGACTCGCATAAGTGCAACGCACCCCACGCTTATAAAGCTATTTGTATACATTCAACAATAAATTATCTACAAATATATATGAGCTTTACAACACCAGTACACTTATATGCAGGATGCATATTTGGCTACCCTTGCAACAGAAGAACATTAGTCTGTTCCTCGAAGAAGTCGACGATTTCCTCGGCTGGACGATCCACCGCTTGATAGTGCGGCACCATGTTCCAGGAAGATCCTGCTGGTGGCACCGGTGGCCCAGATGCAATGGCAGCGACATCCACGTCAGGCTTGTGCAAACGCACCACGGAGAGCGCAGCCTTGGCACCAGCCACCAGCTGCTGCCTCACGCACTCGCGAACCGCGGACATATCTTGAAATTTCGTCAGAAGCGCCAGCAGGCTTGATGGAGTATCATCCAGCAGGAACATCGCCCGGTAGATGTTCTTCAAACACGACTGGGACTTCTTCAGAAAGAGCAGCACTCAGGAGGCACGATCCTGCAGGGTCGCTAACGCAGTCACACGATCATGATCTACCCAGAAGTATCCACTCTCCTGAAGTTGCTCTTGGGTGAGACCATGAAGGCGGATGCCAATCTTATCCCTCTCCTCCTGCGGACGGCGTGCGCTAACAACTACACGAAGCAGCATCAACAGCATGAGTACAACGTACCATTGCGATTAACTACAAAGGAAAAGACGAGGATGAGCAAACTAACACTTAAACTGATCGCCCAGCTGCGTCACCTCGCCAAGCAGATATTGCTCGCGGGCGGCGGCTTTTTCAGCCTTCGACTTCCACATGTCCGCTCTACCACGGATCAAGGGAAACTCACGCTCCAGTTGCTTAACGCGATCATGAAGTCGCGATAGCAAGGAAAGCTCCTCTACCCTGGAGCAGGGAGGTGCCACTGTATCCTCAAGAGATGGCGAGTCCGCGGTTCCCCCCACAGGGCCACTTGACGTACCCTACCAAAACCCAAGCCAGAGGCAAAATAAGGCGACCAACTCAAAAGACAAAAGTAACAGGTGCATTCAGAATCAATAAAAGTATCTACAAACACATTCGCCAACAGGCATGTTCTCCCATCAAAAAGAGCAAGTTCATCAGCTATTACAAGGAACTAACTACGGAGCAGCTGGCTTCTTCGACTTCGATGACCTCGGGGGCTTCATCAAGTCCGTGGCAGTATCAGATGCCACTGACTTTCCACCGACCCCTGAGGCCAAAGTTTTCGCCGCCTTCTTCGCGCGATTGAGCTCCTCCGAATACTTGGCAACAGTGTTTATCAAGGAATGGTCATATTTGGCATAGGCAGTCGCAAAGGGAGCGAATACTACCTGCTGACCATCCGCGCCAACAGGCATTGTCTCCGACACCGCAAAGGGATCCACTTTGACTCCGTGGGCTTGCACCATGGCAAGCGACATGGTCGCGCCAGCTGCGCGGAGGGAGTTCTTGTATGTGGCAGGCACACCCCCAGCGACCGACTCCACCAGCTCCTCCACATTGTCGACCAGCTCAGCCTTTGGCATCAGCTCCTCCCGGAGGCGACTTAGGGTGGCCTTGGCTTTGGACAACGTATTTTGTACAGCAGCGCTACGGTCTTCGACCGCAGATACCGCGCCCGCCAGAGCGTCATCGTGACCAAGGGCTTGTGGATCAAAACTCAAGCCGCCAGCATCTACACCAAAATACGCACACGGATTAAACTTCTAATGCCACCGGCACTACAGAGGAAGAGAAGAACATCAATAAAATATCTACCAAGTAAAGGTACCTAAGAGGGCCTTGGCGACTGAGAAAAGTTGCTCTTCGAACAACTTCTCCCTGGCCGCAAAGGAGGCACGCAGATCCTCTTCACGCTTCTGGGCTTCATCACGAGCCGCGATTGCCTCGTCGCGCCCCTTCACAGCTACGGCCAGCGTCTTCTCCAATGTGGCGACATCATGCAGTAAAGCATTATGCTCAGCTATAGGGTAGTCAAAAATTTGGCTGTCAGTCGATTATACCAAAATACAGAGAAGACAAAAAGAATAAGTATAGAACACTCATTCTCAACCACGCGGTGGCGCTTCTCCAGCATCGCATGCTGGCGACCTATCGCTATCACCTGCTCCGCTACCTGCGCGGCTTCCTTTACAAGGAGCTGTCGCACAAAACAAGGAGTTAGCAAAGGGCAACATAAGGGCGTTGACTGTCAAATTATAAAAAGAAAGAAAGATATACTTACATGGTCCTCCAGCGACTCCGAAGAAGATTGCTGAATCGTCATCCGAGCAACTACTCGATGCTCCCCTACGTGAGGAGAGCTCGAAGAATTGTGCCCGGAGTGGGCCACCGCCGGAGGAGAAGGAGCACGCTCGACCTCTGTCTTGGCTTTGGAGGTCGCGACTCCTGATTCCTTCAAAAATTCGACGTCGCCAGAAGATGACGACGCCTCTTGACTGCAAGACAAAATCCGCACTTAGAAAAGGCAAACTCCAAGGCAAAGCGAACAACAAGAAAACAAGAGAAAAATGAATGCACTAGCAAACCTACCAGTCAAATCTGTCAAGATCAAATGTGGCCTCCGTCGACTCCGACAAAGACTCCTTGGGCAATCGCATCTTCTTACGAGAAGACGGTGCCACAGCCCTCACAGGAACAGCGGGAATTGGCGACTCCGCGCCAATAGCCGCGCCTCCTAGAGTTGAAGGAGTCGACGCTGAATCCACGCCACGTGAACGCTATGCAGTATCCGGACTTTCAGACTCGGGGGCTTCCTCTTCCACATCGGAAGGGACAGTCGACTCAGACTCGTCCTCTTCCAAAGCTTCATGAGGAATAATCCCCTCAGGGAGGGGAGGCATGCAAGGCGACACCGCCCACTCCTGCATATAAAAAGTAAAACAAATAAGCAACAGAAGACGCAACCGAGAAATAAGCTACTACGTAGCACAACCATACCTCAGGAGGAGGATTCGAAGCATCGAAAGGAGGAACGACTGGCTCGTTCGGAAGCACATCCTTGAGGGTATACTTCATGACCAGTCGCACCCTCATATCTACCTCACTCGCGGACATGCGATTAGCAGACACGCGAGTGGGATCATCAGCGCCACCCCATTGGAACATGGGATGGACCCTGGCCTGGAGAGGCTGGACGCGACGACGCAGCCAAGTCCTGACAAGGGCGCAGCCTCCCTCTTCTGCGCCTATGCGACTCTCGAGGTCGCAGACGCGCTGATATAACACGTCTGTTTCCGCGAGTTCGGAAGGCATGATCACGTTCTTCCAAGAACGCATCTTCTTGCAGGGAGTCGCGGGATCGAAGGGCGCGAGTCCAAAGTGCTCGTCCTTGGCCTTCTGGTCACGCACATAGAACCATTTGTCCCTCCATCCCTGGACGGACTTGGTGAGCTTGATATCAAAGTAGGTGGCGGATGGGTCAACATGGATTCCGCAACCACCTACATCATAAACTAAAGAGCCAGATGCGGACTGACGCTTCAATTTAAAGATGCGTTTGAAAAGACCAAAGTGCGGCTCGATTCCGAGCCAGCACTCGCAGAGAGTGATGAAACAAGTAATGTGGAGGAGAGAATTTGGGGACAGCTGATGGAGCTGGAGCCCATAGAAACACAGAAGACCCCGAAGAAAGGGGTGAAGAGGCAAGGAAAGACCGCGAATGATGAATGCAAGAAACATCACTCGTTAACCAGCGAGAGGCACAGGAACGGTCTCACCGCTGGGGACGCGCGAATCGGCGACTGCTGCAGAAATCACTCCGTCTTGGCGAAGAAGACGGAGATCCGACGCCTTGATGATAGAGGGACGCCATGCGCCATTAGTCACGTGGGTGCCCGCGACCTTCTTCTTCCCGGCGGCAGCAGCACTAGTGGCCGCAGCAGCGGAGCCACCCTTCTTCTTCGCTGTAGCGAGGGTGGCCGCGGAATCAGCGGCAGCGCCTCCCTTATTCTTCCCCATTGCACGGCGGCGATGAGAGTGAAGAAAATAGCTTGGGAACGAACGGAGCTGGTCCAGCGTCGTGGAGAAGATGGGCGTAGAGGAAAGCAGGAAAGCAAAGGGCAATGGCGATGGCAGCAAGGAAGAAATCACACAGATGGGAAATTACCGCCACGGTATCGCTACTTAACCCCTGGAAGATGTAATCCAACAACTGACAAAAACCCTATTGGACGCGTGGCACGCATCGCGTAGGACACGTGGCGAAGAGGAAGCGTGAACCGTCCCCCCACTTCTACCATTACACGCGGAAATCGAGGAGGCATAGTTAAAAATAAGATTACGCACGCCCAGTCAAATCAAAGTCAGAAAGTGGGACCCACCGCTCGTCATGTCCCGTCAAAATCGCTCACGCGGGCAACTAAGGTCATACAAGCGTCAGCACTGACGTCATCAAGGCTATGTAGTGAAGAACTTTGACTATTTTAGTCCTTGCTAGAGTCTTCGACTCCACCAAGCACTCGGGGGCTACTCCCATAGGGAGCGCTGGCCGCGCACCCTACGACTTTCTTTTTCTTGTTGCAGGAACATGGACAATCACAAAAGCAAACCCAACCACTTGAAACACAGTTCGATTATGGACATGTGCAAAAATATTTTAGTCTTTGCCTGAGTCATCGACTGAAACAAGCTGGCAAAAGATGTCAACAGTCGCGAAAGTGTTTTAGTACCTATCTGAGTTATTGACTGAACAGGCAAGCAAAAGACGATAGTAGTCGCAAAAGTTCTTTAGTCCCTGCCTGAGTCTTCGACTCAACCAGGCACTCGGGGGCTACTCCCATAGGGAGCGCTGGCAGTGCACCCTATGATTATTTGTGCAAGAAAAACTGTGTGTTGATAACATCCACACTCGAAACTCATGGCGACACCGCCTCATAATTTCCCCTGCAAAGAGACTGCGTCTCCTGGGTTACCCGAATCGTCTCCGTGATGATAAAATTCGGATGCCGCGCCTACGGCGTGAAGGTAAGACCTGAATAAAGCCTGGCAACGCATTTAACTGCACACTACCAGAAACATATCCGTGCCTACAGGCACGATGAACATGCCTTGACGGACGCGTCAAGTGCTCACACCCATATAACTGGAATTCGACTCCTGTAAGACCTCCGTGGCCCGAGTCAAATTACACCAGCACTTTTCCGGATTCGAGTCCGGGGACTCGAATTTGAGTAGATTGCGTTGTTTCACCCTAAGGTGGTTAACTGATACCGATACTTTGGTTATATCAGACACGTATATCAACAATCCCTATGACACAAATAAAGGAAATCGAAATGTACTCATTTAGGCACTCGGAGGCTTCAAAAGTCCCCAGTCGAATCTGCGATTCCACTGGGCACTCGGGGGCTACTGACATGGGTATACCCTACAGGTACTCGAGCTTGGTATATAAGGTCCAAATACATACAGGCCCACGGTGTCGCCAAGGCCCGGATAGAGGGACTCGAGTAACCTACGGACTCTCGATTGCTTGAAGGACAAGAAGAAGCTAAAGATAGAAAGTTTGAAGGGGGAAATCCTAACTTGTAATCGACTCGACCTGCTACCCGAGACCTAGCCCATCTATATAAAGGCTAGGAGGGGGCGGCGAGGAGGACACACGCAACCCTAGTTTCCACAACCCTCGCCAGATTTCATCTCACAAGACCATTGTAACTTTCGACTCCTTCGATAATTCCACGAGCAGATAAGCAGGAGTAGGGACCTCTACGAGGCCTGAACCTGGGTAAATCCTTTGTCCCCTGTGTGCTTGTTTGCTAGCCGATATATGTCTCCAGCGCTCCCTCCTTCTCTAAAACCCATGTCCATAATAATGGGCATTGACGAGTTAAACCCTCGTCAGTCCCCGAGCCTCCGGGGGAGTAACTTGTTACTCAGCCGGATGCTCCTTAGAAAACTAACGTAGCTCCTTAATAATTTCGAATATGACACACCTAGATTCGGGTTAAGTTCCACTTGGCCCAGATCTTGTACACTTCGAATATGCACACACCTAGAGCCGGGTTAAGTTCCACTTGGCCCGGGTTTTGTACACTTCGAATATGCACACACCTAGAGCCGGGTTAAGTTCCACTTGGCCCGGGTTTTGTACACTTCGAATATGCACACACCTAGAGCCGGGTTAAGTTCCACTTGGCCCGGATTTTGTACACTGCGAACATGCACACACCTAGAGCCGGGTTAAGTTCCACTTGGCCCGGATTTTGTACACTTCGGATATGCACAAGACTAAGCTATCTTTTTGTACTCTTTTCAAGTGACCACCAATCGCCGGAGCGCTGAGTTTCAGCGTCTCTTGGATACGCACAAGATGCTGCGCGCGAAACATACCACGCTTCTCGCCGAACACGAGAAAAGGGGTAAGTATTCTCCTTGTCATTTTTCATCTCTCTTTGTCTTTTTTCTGCTGAACTAATCCATCATTCGGATTTCGCAGCTGGAGTGGAGGCTGAGAATATCCTCATGAGGAAAAACTTGGACCAGATAAAGGGTAAATTATTCTTGCTCAATCTCTCTCTGCGTCCTATCTTCCTTTCTTCTTGGCTCGGCAAATATTCATACCTCGGCTCTGCCGGGTCAACAAACTATTTCAGCATCTCTTGAAGATAGTGTGCCCGTGCCTGACATGATGCTGCATTTTCTCGAACAAGTAGGGCAGCACCAGGCCGAACTCAAAAAGAAAGATGATGAGCTTGCCCTCCTCCGAACCAAAGATGATGAGATTGCCAAGCTTAAGGCAGACATGAAGAAGCTCAAGGCGCAGCACAAATCCGAACTGGAGAAAGCAGGCCAAGACTTTACTGAAGAGCGTGAGCACCTCAACCTCCAGATCGCCAAGGACCAAGAATTGCTGAAGGAGGCCAGCGTCAAGCTTGAGTCGGCAAATGATGAACTTGTGCAACTCCGGGAGAGGTGCGACAACTGCACCAAGGAGCTGACCCGGGTTCACAGCCATATTTCTGGTAAGTTCTTTTCCTTCAACCGACGTTGATCTTTCCGGGTCTACTTCCTTTACTTACTCCACCTATCTTATTTTTTCAGGCAAATTCCCGGAGAGTGATGTCATTGCATCCAATGCTGTTACCAAGTTCCGCAGGCAGAGGGGTACTCCATCTGGTCCTGGCACCATTCCGCTTGATCTCGAGGACTTGATAGTCAGCTTGTCCTCCCGAGTCGAGATCGTGAAGAACTACTTCAAGGATATCTTGGACGTAGTAGTCCAGATCTTCAATGTATTTTGGCCTGAAGAAGATACTCCAAAGAGTGCCACTGTTCTTTTTGCCAGGCTTATGGAGTGCGAGACTCAGCTCGATCTCTGGAGAGAATCTGCTGGACGTGCCGAAGCCGAAATTGTCCTCCATTACGTGCTCACTTGGTATGAAAAGATAAACCTGAAGCTTCTTGAGCGCATGCGCACTGGATCAAGGTGGTCCACTGACCCGGAATGGATAGCTCGGCGCAAGGCTTGCGCCCATAACCTTATTCAATATGCACCCATCCATAAATGGACTGAGGGACCAAGTTTCCTTAACGCTGTCAACGACGAATATGTCAAAGAGGGTTCAGGTGACGAAGAAGAGGACGAAGCCTCGGATGTTGAAGAGGATGAAGAGGATGCTGAAGCCGAAGCTAGAGTTGCACCTGCTGGCGTCGGATTACCTCCTCCCGCTGCTCCTTAATCACAAACACTTTGAATTTCATCAGATCCCCGGTATGCCAGGTGCAATTGTATTAAGCATTTAAGTGATGTTTTGCTACTAAGTTTTTGTGCCGGATTAACTTGGGCGTAGTCCCCGAGTTTCACTTTCTTGTTTCTCCAATCTCTTGGCTCGGCTCGTGTCCACCTTGGTTCGGTTTTATGACTTACGAGTCTGAGTTCAAAAATTGTCTTAACAATACTTGGAAACTTTAGGATTAGCTCAAAATAATTCAGCAAAGAAAATTTAAAGTAAGCATAAGGTTAGTCTAAAAAAACAAACATCGGCTCGATTAAGTTCCTTTCCTTAGTCATTTTTCATTTGTTACGCAATTCCAAACTTGTTCTCTTGCTTGCCATGAAGCCAAATCTTGTTGGACAGCAGCAAGTCGAAGAGTTAGGTTCTTGGTGCTCACACACTACTAATCCGGCTTAAGTAGAAACAACTTACGCCAGCCGACGTATAAATAATAAACACAGAAGACCACAAATATTATCAAGGCAGTCCCCGAGTTACTGCTCGAGGTGCCCACATTTCATTGATAGGCTCATTGCCGGCATACACACCGACATATGAGAGACTCGGATACATACACTTCTCTGCTAAGTGTAGAAAGGACAAAGTAGAGCTACATTCCATGGACGCTTAGATTCCTCGCCGGACCTGTCCACCCTGTTCTTCTCCTGTGGTTTTGCATCGATAAGATAATAAGAATCATTGTGCAATGCTTTACTCACAATGAATGGCCCTTCCCATGGGGGGGATAACTTGTGCATGCCAGCAGTACGTTGTACCAACCGGAGTACCAGATCACCTTCCCGGAAAACTCGGGGGTTTACTTTTCGGCTATGATAGCGTCGGAGATTTTGCTGATATGTGGCGGATCTGGACAATGCCAATTCTCTCGCTTCTTCCAGCAGATCAACATCATTTTGCCGGGCTTCTTGCACTTCGGCTTTTGTGTATTGGGTGACCCTAGGCGAGTCATGCTCTATGTCGGCTGGTAATACAGCTTCTGCCCCATATACCAGAAAGAATGGCGTATAGCTTGTTGATCGATTCGGAGTTGTTCTTAAACTCCACAGTACCGCTGGTAGTTCTTCGATCCAGCACCCCGCTGATCTCTGCAGCGGCTCAATGAGCCGGGGTTTTATCCCGGATAATACTAATCCGTTGGATCTCTCCACTTGTCCGTTTGATGCGGGGTGGGCTACTGAGGCAACGTCTAGCCGGATCTTCTTATCTCGGCAGAATCGCGCAAATGCTCCTTCAGCAAAATTTGTGCCATTATTTGTTATGATACTGTGAGGATAACTGTATCTCAAGATGATGTCTTTGAGGAATGTCATGGCCGTAGCTCCATCACATTTTCTTATTGGCTTTACTTCAATCCACTTTGTAAATTTATCAACCATGACCAAAATGTGAGTCATATTTCCCCTTGCTGGTTTGAACGGGCCAACCATGTCCAGACACCATACGGCAAATGGCCAGGTGATTGGTATGGTCTTGAGCTCCGACATTGGCATATGTGTCTTGGTAGCATACCTCTGACAACCATTGCATTTTCTTACCAAGTCCTCTGCTTGTTCTAAGGCACTTGGCCAGTAGAATCCATGCCGGAAAGCTTTTGCTACCAAGGCTCTAGACGAGGCATGATGCCCACATTCCCCTTGATATATATCTCGGAGGATGTCAAGCCCTTCTTTCGGGTCAACACATCACTGGAGGACATTAGTCACACTCCTTTTGTATAGCTCGGAATTGATGATGGTGTATGCCTTTGCTCTCCTCTGAGTTTGCCTGGACAACACCTCCTCAGCGGGCAAGGTTCCATCTTTTAGGAATTGAAATATGGGCGACGCCCAAGCTGGTACAGCTCGCACTGGGAACACATCCTCGTCAATTTCCATCTGATCCACCGCCATAACCTCAACCGGATCACGCTGAGCAGTCCCCGGGTTTTATGGCAGTCCCGGTTCGCCGAGAGGCAGTCCCCGGTTTTATGGCAGCCCCGGTTTTGCAAACCACCTCCCATGTCAATGTCCATGGGTATGGCTCCGGACTCCGGATCCTCCGGGACGTAAATTGAGTCGGTTTCTGGGGACGGCCTGATGGATGGTTTTCTAAGGTGTTCTAATGCTACACCCGGTGGAATTGCTTGTCGGGTTGATCCGAGCTTCGACAATACGTTGGCAACCTCATTTTCCACCCGGGGTACATGGCGAAATTCGCATCCCTCGAAGTAACCAGATATCTTCTGCACATGGAATTTGTATAATGCTATGTTTGGATCAAGAGCGTCCCATAGCCCTGAAACTTGCTGTATTACCAAATCCGAGTCACCAAAGCATTGGATCCCGCGACATTGTTTGATGCTGCGAAATGGATTTGCAGCACATACTTCAGCTGGTCATTCTTTGGCGAGGTAAGTACTACTCCAGCGCCTAACCCAGTTTTTGTTTTTGACCCGTCAAAGTGCATTTTCCAGTAATTCGGATCTGGTAATGGTGGTTCATATTGCATCTCGGCCCAGTCCACAAAAAAGTCGGCCACAGCCTGAGACTTGATTGCTTCTCTTCTGTCATACTATGGTGCATAGGGGGCTAGCTCAATTGCCCATTTTGCGATTCTGCCACTTGCATCTTTGTTACTCATTATATCGGATATGGGAGCTTCACATATTACTTTGATGGGATGCTCCTCAAAATAGTGTTTTAGTTTCTTAGCCGACATGTACACACCATATGCCACTTTCTGATAATGCGGATAATTTTGCTATGATGCAGATAATACCTTGCTTAGGTAATATACTGGCCTTTGCACTGACTTACCCTCTTCATCACGCTCTACCACAATTACTGCACTTACAACTCGGTTGGTTGCAGCTATATAGAGCAACATTGGCTCCTTTGATAGTGGAGAGGCTAACACTAGTGCAGTGGCTAACATTTTCTTTAATTGGATAAAGGCTTCATTGGCCTGCGGCGTCCAAATGAACTTGTTCGACTTTTTCATGAGTTGATAGAGAGGCAGTGCCTTTTCTCCCAACCGACATACAAACTGACTTAAGGATGCCAGGCAACCAGTGAACTTCTGGACATCGTTAAGGCACTTCGGCAGGTCCATTCGCTCTATGGCCCAGATTTTAGTTGGGTTGACTTTGATACCTCGGCTGGATTCAAGAAATCCGAGTAATTTTCCAGCCGGGACACCGAAGGTACATTTCTCCGGGTTAAGCTTCATTCAAAACCTCCTTAGGTTCGCGAATGTCTGCCTGATATCGTCAAGGAGCGTTTTGCTTTCCTTAGTCTTGATAACAACATCATCCACATACACCTGCACATTTTGACCAATTTGGTCGTGCAAACATTTCTGCATACATCTTTGGTACGTTGCCCCTACATTACGTAAACCAAATGGCATGGTGCGATAGCAATAAGCCCCATAACGGGTGATAAATGCAGTCTTTATTTGATCACTCGGATTCAGGGGTATCTAGTGGAAACCAGAATATGCATCTATGAATGACAACAGTTCACACCCAGCAGTTGAATCTATGACTTGATCTATCCTTGGTAGGGGAAATGGATCTGTTGGGGGGATAAACCCGGGTAGGGTCACTCCGGGGTATAAAAGCCGAGTTACCCTAGGTTCGGCAAGGCCAAAGCGGATGCTGGCCGGGTCACCTCCAGGCAGGCCGGATCACGGAGTAACCTGGACCGGGGGGGTCGCCTAACATTATATCAGCCGACTTAAGGAGTAAGTCGGAAGTGCTTGTCTAACTTGTATGCAGGAACAGGTATAGCCGGGTCTACCATGACCCGGGTCCCGTTTAGCTTTTGGGAGAAGGAAGGAATCTCTCTGGTCAAAAAGAAGGCCCGGTATGCACTGCACGAGCGAAGCAAGCAAGGGCAGGACCACCCGGTCATGGCCGACAACGGTGACGACGCCCGTGTCGGCTGACGCGGGCGCCGCAGAGGCTCACATAGCTGAAGCATGTATGACGCAGGGGAAAAGCACCCCGGTCGGGTTACCACTTTGAGAGGAGGCATATTCTTAGGAATATTCCTCCACGTATGCCCTAGGCAGAGACCAGGCCGCCTCTATATGAGGGGGGCTAGGGTTTCAGAAGAGGGGGTTGGGTTTTCTTCTAGAACGATTTGGCTAAGGTTCTAGGGGCGAACTGTGGGTGAGAGTAAGAGAGCTCCTTCTTCCTCCTCTCCCCAATACAGCTCTAGGAGCACTTGTAATCTTGAAAGGAAAGGAATACAATCTTCGGTGTGGAGAATCACTTCACTATCCCTCCCTGAATTCCCCTAGCGTGTATTAGTCCCCACCTTTAGCCTATCCATGGCATCTGTCGTGACACCACCACGACAGTTGGCGCCCACCGTGGGGCTAGCGGTGCTAGCAGGGGTGAAGATCCGGACGGGAAACCTCATCGGCACCGGCGAACGCATCGTCTCCGGGCTCGTTCAGCGCTTTGGAGCGGTGGACTTCGTCAGCGACAACGCTGGCTGCTTTGGCACGCGCCCACTTCCGTGCAACGGCCTCTTCGTCAAGTTGGGTGCGCCCAAGGTCTACGTTGCTGTGGACGTATCATGCGTTCATCCGCGGTGCATCGTCGAGGCAGGGGAACCACCCCTTAGCGTGGTTCACGGGGCGCGTATCACTCGCTCCCCGGACCGTGCTGAAGTGATGATGACTGCGCCGGGTGCAGGCGGAAGCAAGGATCCAGCACCGGACCCAGAGGTAACACCTAAGGCACCGAGGAAAGGTAGAGGACCCCCACTAGAGAGGCATGAGAATGTACTGGGAGAAGCTATGGATAGCTTGGCAAACCCGGTAGCAGCAGTGGTAGATCCGGCTCAGGCACAGGCCGAGCTAGAGGAAACTAGGCAAAAAAATACTAGAAGGCGCAAAGAAAATAGCCGCGGCTCAGCAGTCGTTGAACATGACACTGCGTGAGTATGCAAAAGCAAACAAAGTTGATACGGTAAAGGTAAAAGGGAGAAATCTCATGAGCGAGATGAACAAAGAAGGTGATACTGGAGCCGAGGAATCGGAAAACTGTTTGTCCGTGGGGCTGCCGAAGTATAGTACCCCGGCAAAGAAAGAACTCAGCAGCGGATGCGGCTGCATCCGAGTTAGAGGGTCTGACGGGTGAGGCCCGTCAAAGACAACAAGATAGGGTTAACGAGTTAGTTCGGATCGCGAACAGACAGAACGAAGAGCTACTCAGAGCTAACCCGGAGAGAGCTGGAGCTTCCAAAATCGTCCATTCGGCGATGGGTAACCTGGAGAAATCCACTGGAGCCGCATCGTTACCTCATGGTTGTCCAAGGAGAGAAGAGATAGTAACCCGGAGAAGAGGTAGTAACCTCGGCCAGACGGAACAAACAGATCGTCCCGTACGACCCGACGCGGGCAGGAAAAGGAAAAGAGGCACAAAAAAATGACGATCGACGAAGTGTGAGCCGAGGTGAAGCTGGCCGAGGTAACCACGACCAAGGCAATGCCGGTCAAGGGAACGCTGCCAACGGTAATGCCGAACAGTGAAACTCGGCAGGAGCAGGACAACCGCAGCAGCGGAATGTACCAAGGCAAGAGCAAGGCGTCGGCCGAGGTACGCAACAGAGAGGTGCGCCACAAGAGCAAAACCGGTACAACGACGGCGATTCGGAGATGATGAACGCGGGGTACCCAAGACCGGACTATCATGTGATAGGGTCAAGATTGGGAAGCAGGGATTTGATGCCGGATGACGCAAGATTGAAACTGGATCACCTGTATAGGTCGGAACAGATCGAGTGTCAAGGTCCACCGGGTCCAGCGTGCTTTGGACCCCGGATCATGAAGGAGCCACCGGTACCTAACTTGCAGCTGCCCAGGGGCACGAAGACGTATGACGGCAGTACCAAGCCGGAGGATTGGCTGATAAACTATGCTACGGCTGTGAAAATTGCCACTAGAAACTTGAGATGGGCAGTACGATACGTACCCTAGATGTTAGAAGGTCCGGCCAGAGTATGGTTGAATAATTTGCCACCCGGAAGCATCAACTGCTGGATAGATTTTGAAGAAATGTTTATCAGGAACTTCTCAAGTACATATCAGATGCCGAATAGGCCGCAGACCCTAGCAATGTGAAGCAAAGACCTAATGAGACAGACCGTGAATTCTTGACCCGGTGGTGTACCGTGAGAAACTCGTGTGAGGGTGTCATAGAGTCACAGGCCATAGTGTGGTTTGCGCAAGGGTGCAGGTACGGCAGCAAGCTGTGAATGAAGTTGCAAAGGAAAATGCTAATTACGTTGGCAGAGATGATCCGGATTGCCGATTCGTATGCCTTGGGTGATCCGACTCAACCTAGGCTCGCGTCAAACGAGTCAAACAAGGAGTACTATCAGAGGTATGGAGCCGGGTCATCTAGGAGGAATGACTACAGAGGAAAAAGAAGAGATGATAGACCGGATCATTGCTACAGTTCGCAACAAGTTGCAACTGTGAATCAAGATCAACCCGGAGCAGGGAGCAACCAGCGCCAGAAAACTGGAGGGAAATGGACTCCAAGAAACGATGGCAAGAAAACATGGACGCCTGAGCAAAAGAAACAATGGCAAGAAAAGAAAGACCGTCCGAGGTATACCTATGAGTCAATGTTGGACCAGCCGTGTAAGTTTCACACGCCAAATCCGAGTAGCCCGGCGGGTCACAAGACGAGGCAATGTGAGTGGATGCGTAAGATAGAACAAGGTGGTTCGGGGAATGCTCAGGCACCCCGGAATGATCAACCTCGGCAGGAGTTACCCCGGCAGCAATTGCTCTCCAGAGCGAACACGCAACAACTAATGTTGCCTCCCCCTCCGCCGAGGTATGACAACAATGAGAGAAGGGATGCAGTGCATCAGGTGGAAAATCAGCACCAGCCGAATCAGAGGTACCCCGGAAACGAGGGGAGGAATGAGTACAGAGAACATCATCAGAGCTATTGTGTGTTCACAACTGAGGAAACAGATAGGAAGAGCTTGCAGCGCCGACATATGGAGGTCAATGCGGTTATGCCAGCAGTGACGAGGTACATGCCTTGGTCGGACCAGGAAGTCACCTGGAACATCAAAGATCATCCCAAGCTTATGCCGAGTCCAGGTTCGTATGCGCTAGTACTGGACCCGACATTCATTGGGCCGAACATCAATGTGAGGTTCTCCAAGGTACTAATTGACAATGGCAGTACCATTAACATCATGTATGCGGATACAATGCGCAAGTTGGGTATCGCGGAGAACATGCTCCAGGCTACAAGGACAACTTTCCATGGTATTGTACCAGGCATTTCTTGTGAGCCCATAGGCAAAGTCCGGGTTGACGTGCTATTCGGCACGAGAGATAATTGCCGAACTGAGAATCTGGAGTTTGAGGTGATGAACTTGGAAAGTGCGTATCACGCGTTACTCGGAAGACCAGCATTGAACAAGTTCATGGCAAGCTGCCACATCAGTTATCTGAAGATGAAATTGCCCGGGCCAAATGGGGTGATTACCATTGCTGGAGATTTCCGACGTTCCATTGAGTGTGCCTCGGCTGGGTCTAACCTAGCCGAGTCACTCGTGATTGCGCAAGAGAAAAGAAAAATCCAAGAGGTGGCGGCATTAGCTCAGTCCACGCAGCAGTATATGCCGGTGTTGAGTAACCCGCATGGTAGTGTTTCATTCCAAGCCGCAAAGGATAACAAGAAGGTTCCAGTTGATGACATGTTCCCGGAGCGCACCGTAACAATTGGTGCCGGGTTAACTGATAAATAGGAAAACGAGCTCGTCAACTTCCTCCGTGAGAATCGGGACATTTTTGCTTGGTCCACACAGGATTTGCAAGGTGTTCCGAGGGAGTTGGCCGAGCACTCTTTGAACGTAAGACCCGGAGCAAGGCCGGTGAAGCAACCTCTCTGCCGCTTCGCCGAGGATAGGAGAAAACTCATTGGAGACGAGATAGCTCGGTTGCTAGCAGCAGGATTCATCGTGGAAGTACTGTATCCGGATTGGCTCTCTAATCCGGTGCTGGTAGAAAAGAAGAAGGATGATCCGAACATGGCAGTGGTTTGGCGTATGTGTATCGATTACACGAACCTGAATAAGGCGTGTCCAAAAGATCCATTTCCACTGCCGAGGATAGATCATGTCATAGACTCAACCGCGGGATGTGAACTGTTGTCATTCATTGATGCATATTCTGGTTTCCACCAGATACCTCTGAATCCCGATGATCAAATAAAGACCGCGTTTATCACCCCGTACGGGGCTTATTGCTATCGCACTATGCCGTTTGGTTTACGTAATGCAGGTGCAACGTACCAAAGATGTATGCAAAAATGTTTGCACGACCAAATAGGTCAAAACGTACAAGTATATGTGGATGATGTTGTTATCAAGACCAAGGAAAGCAAAACGCTCCTTGACGACATCAGGCAGACATTCGCGAACTTGAGAAGTTTCCGGATGAAGCTTAACCCGGAAAAATGTACCTTCGGTGTCCCGGCTAGAAAATTACTCGGATTTCTCGTCTCCAGCCGAGGTATCAAAGTTAATCCAACTAAGATTCGGGCCATTGAACGAATGGAGCTGCCGAAGTGTCTTACCGATGTCCAAAAGTTCACTGGGTGCCTAGCATCGTTGAGTCGGTTTGTATGTCGGTTGGGAGAAAAGGCATTGCCTCTCTACCAACTCATGAAAAAGTCGGATAAGTTCGTTTGGACACCACAGGCCGATGAAGCCTTTGCCCACTTAAAAAAGATGTTGGCCACTACACCAGTGTTAGCCTCTCCACTATCAAAGGAGCCAATGTTGCTCTACATAGCCGCAACCAACCGAGTTGTAAGTGCAGTGATTGTAGTAGAGCGCAATGAAGAGGGTAAGTCGGTGCAGAGGCCAGTGTATTACTTGAGCGAGGTATTATCTGCCTCAAAACAGAACTATCCACACTTTCAAAAGGTGGCATATGGTATCTATATGGCGGCACTTTGAGGAGCATCCCATCAAAGTGATATGTGAAGCTCCCATATCCGAGATAATGGGTAACAAGGATGCGAGTGGCAGAATTGCAAAATGGGCAATTGAGCTAGCTCCTTATGCGCCCCAATACGACAGAAGAGAAGCAATCAAGTCTCAGGCTGTGGCGGACTTTTTTGTATATTGGGCCGAGGTACAATACGAACCACCACCACCAGATCCGAACTACTGGAGGATGCACTTTGACGGGTCGAAAACCAAAACCAGATTAGGCGCCGGGGTTGTGCTTACCTCGCCAAAGAAGGACCAGCTAAAATACGTATTACAGATCCATTTCGCGGCATCAAACAATGTCGCTGAGTATGAGGCTCTTGTGCATGGGCTCAAAGTGGCAAAAGAGATTGGCATACGTCAGATCATATGCTTTGGCGACTCGGATTTGGTGGTGCAGCAAGTGTCCGGAGTGTGGGACGCCCTGGATCCAAACATGGCACTGTACAAGTTTCATGTGCAGAAGATATCTGGTTACTTTGAGGGGTGTGAATTTCACCATGTACCCCGAGTGGAAAACAAGGCTGCCGACATGCTATCGAAGCTCGGATCAACCCGACAGGAAATTCCACCGGGTGTAGCATTGGAACACCTCAGAAAACCATCTATTAGGCCGTCCCCAGGAACCGACTCGATCTATGTCCCGGAAGATACAGAGTCCGGAGCTGAGCCCATGTACATTGACACGGGAGGTAGTACGCGAGACCCGGGGACTGCATCAGCAAACCCAGGGACTGCCTCAGCGAACCCGGGGACTACCTCGCAGGACCCGGGGACTGCTCAGCGTGATCCGGCTGAAGTTATGCTGGTAGATCAGATGGAAATTGATGAGGACGTGTTCCCTGCACGAGCAATACCACCTTGGGCACTGCCTATATACCAATTCCTGAAAGATGGAACGTTACCCACTGAGGAGGTGTTAGCCAGGCAAACTCAGAGGAGAGCAAACGCATACACAATTATCAATTCCGAGCTATACAAACGGAGTGTGACCAATGTCCTCCAGCGATGCGTTGACCCGGAAGAAGGGCTTGACATCCTCCAAGATATACACCAAGGAGAATGCGGGCATCATGCCTCATCCCGAGCCTTGGTGGCAAAAGCGTTCCGGCATGGATTCTACTGGCCAAGTGCCTTAGAACAAGCAGAGGATCTGGTGAGAAAAATGCAATGGTTGTCAGAGGTACGCTACCAAGACACATGTGCCGATGCCAGAACTCAAGACCCTACCAATTACATGGCCATTTGCCGTATGGTGCTTGGATATGGTTGGCCCGTTCAAACCAGCAAGGGGAAACATGACACACATTTTGGTCATGGTGGATAAGTTTACAAAATGGATTGAAGTGAAGCCTATAAGAAAATGTGATGGAGCTACGGCCGTAACATTTCTCAAGGATATAATCTTGAGATACGGTTATCCACACAGTACCATAACTGACAATGGCACCAATTTTGTGGAAGGAGCATTTGCGCGCTTCTGCCGGGACAAGAAGATCCGACTCGACATAACCTCAGTAGCCCACCCCGCATCGAACGGACAAGTGGAAAGATCCAACGGATTAGTATTATCCGGGATAAAACCCCGGCTCATTGAACCGCTGCAAAGATCAGCGGGGTGCTGGATAGAGGAACTACCAGCGGTACTATGGAGTTTAAGAACAACTCCGAATCGATCAACAGGCTATACCGCTTTTACGGTATATGGGAAGCTGTATTACCAGCCGACATAGAGCATGATTCGCCTAAGGTCACCCAATACACATAAGCCGAAGTGCAAGAAGCCTGGCAAAATGATGTTGATCTGCTGAAAGAATCGAGAGAACTGGCACTGTCCAGATCCGCCATATATCAGCAAAATCTCTGACGCTACCATAGCCGGAAAGTGTGCCCCCAAGTCTTTCGGGAAGGCGATCTGGTGCTCCGGTTGGTACAACGTACTACTGGCATGCATAAATTATCCCCCTCATGGGAAGGGCCATTCATTGTGAGCAAAGCATTGCACAATGATTCTTACTATCTTATAGATGCAAAGCCATAGGAAAAGAACAAGACAGACAGGTCCGGAGAGGAATCTAAGCGACCATGGAATGTAGCACTACTTCATCCTTTCTACACTTAGCTAAGAAGTGTATGTATCTGAGTCTTCTCATATATCGGTATGTATGTCGGCAATAAGCTTATCAATTAAATAATAGCGCCTCGAGCAGTAACTCGGGGACTACCTTAATAATTGTTGTTGTTGCCTCTTGTGCGTTAGATGGAATAAGTTTTCTATTTAATCCAGATTAGTAATGTGTGAGCACCAAAAACCCAGCACTTCGACTTGCTGCTGTCCAACAAGAATTGGCTTCATGGCAAGCAAGAGAACAAGTTTGGAATTACGTAGCACATGAAAAGCGACTAAGGAAATGAATTTATTCGAGCTAACATTTGTTTTTCGGACTAATCCTATATTTATTTTCAAGTTATTATGTAGCTTTATTTTTTGAGCTAAGTCTGAAAGTTTCTTAGTATTGTTAAGACGATTTTTGAAGCTCGGATTCGTAAGTCATAAAACCGAATCAAGGTAGACACGATCCGAGCCAAAAGATTGGACGAACAAGAAAAAGAAACTCGGGGACTACGCCCAAGTTAACCCGACATAAGAACTTAGTAGCAAAATATCACATGTACACAGCATATAGTTGAACCCGGCATACCGGGGATCTGATAAATTTTGAAGTTTTTTGACCTAAGGAGCAGCAGCAGGAGGAAGTTCGGCGTCGTCTTCACTGTCTTCAATATCTGAGGCATCGCCTTCGTCGTCCTCATTCGACCCGTCTTCAGCGTTCTCAACGTTCTCGTCCCCAGCGGATTCCAGGAAGCTCGGTCCTTCAACCCATTCATGGATAGGAGAATATTCGATGAGGCTGTAGGCGCAAGCCTGGCGCCGAGCTACCCACTCCGGGTCATCAGTCCATCTGGATCCGGTGCACCGGCGTGTAAGGAGGCCGAGGTCGATCTTCTCATACCATGTGAGTATGTGGTGAAGGATAGTATCAGCTGTGGCACGCCCAGCGGACTCCCTCCAGAGGTCGAGCTGGGTCTCGATATCTGACAACTTTTCAGCAAGAAGTGTGATTCTCTTCGGAGCGCTCTCACCGGGCCAGAACGTGTTGAAAACTCGGACTGAAACGTCGAGGAGATCCTTGCCGTAGTTCTTGATGATTTCCACGCGAGATGACAGGCTGACCAATAGGTTCTCCATGTCTAAGGGAATGCTCTCACCGTTAAGAGCGACGGGAGTACCCCTCTCTCGGCGGAAATTGGCAACAGCAGCGCTCGCAATAGGAGTACCCTCTGGAAAATGGCCTGGAAACAAGGCAAAGGAAGAAGCTGAAGAAAAGACGTATGAAGTAACCCGGAGAATTATGTCGGATAAGGGAAAGGAACTTACGTGAAATGTGGCTGTGAATCCGGGTCAACTCCTTGATGCAGTTATCGCGTCTCTTGCGAAGTTGCTCAAGCTCAGCGTTTGCCGATCCAAGGTGGACGTCGGATTCTTTGAGTAGGTCCTGGTCCTTGGAGATCTAGAGAGTAAGGTGCTCGCGCTCTTCTGTGAAGTTCTGTCCAACCTTTTGGAGCTCGGTTTGGTGCTGGGCCTTCATCTTCTCCATCTCAGCCTTGAGCCTGGCAATCTCATTGTCCTTGGTCCGGAGGAGAGTGAGCTCATCATCTTTTTTCTTCAGCTCGGCTTGATGCTGCCCTGCTTGTTCGAGAAAATGCAGCATCATATCAGGCACGGGCACACTATCCTCAAGCGATGCTGAAATAGTGTGTTGACCCGGCAGAGCCGAGGAATGAATGTTTGCCGAGACAAGAAGAAAAGAAGATGGAAAGCAAAGCAGGGTCGGACAAAAAGGACTTACCCTGTATCTGCTCCATGTTCTTTCGCATGATCTTGTTCTCAGCCTCCACCCCAGCTGCAGAAACCGAATGAGGAGGTTAGTTCGGCAGAAGAAGATGAAGAGAAACGGAAAAGCACCAAGGGAGAAACTTACCCCTTTTTTGATGTTCTGCAATAAGTGCAACATGCTTTGTGCGTAGCATCTTGTGGGTATCCACCAGGCGTTGGAATTCAGCACTCCGGCGATTGGTGGTTACCTGAAAAAAGTACAGAAGCGTAAAATTAGCTTGGTGCATATTCGAAGTGCGCAAGATCCAGGCCAAGTGGAACTTAACCCGGCTCTAGGTTGGTGCATATTCGAAGTGCACAAGATCCAGGCCAAGTGGAACTTAACACGGCTCTAGGTGTGTGCATATTCGAAGTGCGCAAGATCCGGGCCAAGTGGAATTTAACCCGGCTCTAGGTGTGTGCATATTCGAAGTGCGCAAGATCCGGGCCAAGTGGAACTTAACCCGGCTCTAGGTGTGTGCATATTCGAAGTGTACAAAATCCGGGCCAAGTGAAACTTAACCCGGCTCTAGGTGTGTGCATATTCGAAGTGCGCAAGATCCGTGCCAAGGGGAATTTAACCCGGCTCTAGGTGTGTGCATATTCGAAGTGTACAAGATCCAGGCCAAGTGGAACTTAACCCGGCTCTAGGTGTGTGCATATTCGAAGTGCGCAAGATCCGGGCCAAGTGGAACTTAACCCGGCTCTAGGTGTGTGCATATTCGAAGTGTACAAAATCCGGGCCAAGTGGAACTCAACCCGGCTCTAGGTGTGTGCATATTCGAAGTTCACATGGAGCTACGTTAGTTTTCTAATGAGCATCTGACCGAGTAACAAGTTACTCCACCGAAGGCTCGGGGACTAATGGTTGCTATCTACAGCATGTAAAGGAGAAACAACATACCTCCATCATCCGCGTCGTGAGGTTAATTGCCTTAGCGGCTGTATTCATTTGGGCGGAAAATTCTGCGGGGCCGAACTTTTCCAGGAGATCGTTGTTGTGGACGAACTCCGCCTTGTTCCAGTTAATGACGAACTCAATCAGGCTCGGAGGGTACCGCTCACCGGTGGGCATATGGGGTGCCACCAAGCCCTTCGTGTGCGCTTCTTTACTCTCAACCAAGGCAAGGGCTGGGCTGGTATGCAGAACCATTTGCTGCGCATCAGTTGGCTCGGCAGGAGCATCCTTCTCTGCTGGAGCTTTCTTGGTAAGCATCGATGCTAGGGTTCACTGCCCAGCCTCGACGAATGCAGACTTGGTAGCATCCAGAGCCTTTTTGCCCTTGGCTTGCTGGGAAGAAGTAACTACAGCGGATTTCCCCTTAGGAGCTGCTGGGGTAGTTCCTCGCTGAGGTTGAGATGACTTGGACGAGGCGGAAGAACTTGGCGTTGGAGCTCTTATAGCTGGACTTGGAGCGGTTGTTGATTTTCTTGGTGTTGGAACGGGTGCTGGTGCTGGTTCGGTCACTGGTACTAGAACTGCTGCTGGTGCTGGGGCCGGTGCTGGTGTCGAGGTAGTCTCGGTGGCTACTGGTTGCGGCGATGCCGAAGTTGTGGACGTCGTTGCCTCGGATGGGCCGGCCTCTCCCGCTCCGAGGTTGCATTCCTCTCGACGAGGTAGTGCGGAACCCTCTAGAATAGGGCTCAGTGGACGTGACTCGTCGTCACGAGGAGGAGAAGGGCCAGATCGAAGTGGTGAAGAGATGCTAGATCCACTTTGAGGGACCTCCACCGGAGCCCTGAAGAAGAGAATAATGTCAGAAGAGAAATTACCACGATGCAAGGAGAAGTGAGTTATGCAACGAAAAATGACTTACGCATCCGAGGTTTGGGCCTCCTTGGGTTTTCGAGCTCTTCATGCCGGGGCTTTGCCTGCCGGCTTGGAGGCAGTCTTGTCTCCGGCCTTCTTTCCCCTTTTTGTGGGCTGAGAAGGTTCGGAGGAGGAACTTGGTGCGGCTCCGCGCCTCTTCTTCGACGCCACCGGAACCGGTTTGCCCGTAGCAAGCGGAGGATCCTCGTGGATATGCCCACCGGGGTTAGCTGATGCTGGAAAAGCAAAAGAAAGAGGGATAGCCTCAACAGGTTCAATCACGTCGACATCCGAGTCATCCTCATCATCGGGCCAGTCTCTAAGAGAAGAGAATTTACCGCTGGGTCATTTTGTAGCATCGGTCATAGGGAGAAACATCTCCTGGTCCGGCTCCTCCTCATCCGGGGTTTCTCGGTCCAGCGCCCACTTAAGGGTCGGATCCGTACCATCCTCAAGGGTTTGCTGAAGGAATAGCTGAGAGAAAGCATGAAGAACAGAGTCAAAAATACAACAAAAACCGACATGTATTTAATCCGAAGTAAGTTTGCCCCGCGAAGCTTACCGCGGGAGGGAGCCTGTCACGACAGAAGTGCTCAATTCCCCACGTCCATTCAGCGGAGAAATCCTTATGGGTGGTGAAGAGAGCCTTAACCCGGCGGAAAATCTCCGTGTTGCTCAACTCGAAGGAGGAGGTTCGGTTGGGGTCACGGCCGAAGCTCATGTGGCACACCTTGTGGGTGCGCTCGAGGGAGAGATTCGGCGCATTTAACGTGATCATAGCATCTTCGTTGTGCAATCCGAGTTTCTTCAGTTCCGCGAACCTCTTGTTAACCTGGTTGGCCAGAGCCGTTGGCTTCTTGGAGACCTCCTCCCAGAATTCCGGATCAAGTGGACCCGGAGTATAGGTGAGCAACCGAATCAAATCTTCGGTGCCCGCGTTCCGGACATAGAAGAAGGTCCGAGCCCATCCTTTGCAGGAGTCAAGCCCGGTAACCCGGGGAAAACAGAAGTCCTCCGGGGCGAGATGGACGCAGCTCCGAATTGGGTGAGCTGCTTATCCTCCGACTCAACTTGGATGTTGGGGATGACGTTACGATGAAGGCCAAAAAACCGGATCCACAGCTCCTTCGTGGGCCACAGTCCGGTGTAGCCCTCGATCGTAGAGGCAAAAGCAGAGAGAGAGGTGATAGCGTTGGCTGGAAGATGGTGCGGCTGCAGGTGGTAGGTGCTAAGCCAATCCCGGAAGAAGTCGCTCACCGGCAAGCCAAACCCCTGTTGGAAGTGGGACAAGAACACGACGAACTCACCCGGATTGGGTGAGGGGGCCAGTTCGGCGAAGGGGAGACGAGCGACGATGCCGGCAGGGATGCGGCTGGTCCAGTAAAGCCAGTCAAGGTCATCTTGACAGACCCAAGACCCAGCCCACGCGCCGCGGTCCGCCACAGCGGCGTCCTCCTCCATTTCTTGCTCGACGACGACGAGCTCCTCCTCCGTCATCTCGTACTCGCTACCCTCGCTGGCGCTAGCAGCGGCGGGGATCTGAGGCCTGGATTGGCGAGGACCCATGGCGAGGAAGTCGCGCAGCGGTGGCTGCAACACAGAGGCACGGGGAAAAGTGCGGCGGCGGCGCTGCTGCTAGGAGCACTGGCGGCGGCGCGGTCGCGAGGAAGATGAAGAAGAAGAGCAACGGGCAGAGGGGCGCGGAAGAGGAAAAAATCCTAAGAGGTGCGCCCCTCCGCTATTGAACCACCCCCTAACAGGGTGAGTGGGATCGCGCCCTGCAAATGAGCCACATGGTGTGGCCGTGTATCACCGGCCTCAGCCAATCAGTGAGGAGCCACACGGAGAGCCACAGGGCAGAGGCGATCCCATGACGTGACGCACTGATGCAGTAAACGAGGAGGCAGGCGCGACGTGACCCTCGCACAGTGATAACTGACAATTTCTGCGGCGGTTACTGTGCAGGCCCTTAAAATAAAACGACGTAATGATTAGCCTCCACATGGGTTGGCGTATGAAAGAAGGAAACAAGGCCCGGATAGAACCATGGTAGCCCGGACAGCAGGTAAAAACTTAGAATGTGCAGAGGGAACGTAAATCCATGAAATCCGAGTCAAAGTGGTAACCCGGCCGACAAGTGAAAACTTGGAACGCGCGAAGGGAACGTAAATCCACGTAATCTGACATAAAGAGCTAAATCGGAAATAACGTACGAGGCTCGAACATAAATGAACCTGATGTGGCCTTAGCGGCCAAGGCGGCTAAGACCACACCAACTTCGGGGACTAGTGTTGGGGGGATAACCCCGGGTAGGGTCACTCTGGGGTATAAAAGCCGAGTTAGCCTAGGTTCTGCAAGGCCAAAGCGGATGCTGGCCGGGTCACCTCCAGGCAGGCCGGATCACGGAGTAACCCGGACCGGGAGGGGGTCGCCTAACATTATATCAGCCGACTTAAGGAGTAAGTCGGAAGTGCTTGTATAACTTGTATGCAGGAATAGGTATAGCCGGGTCTACCATGACCCGGGTCCCGTTTAGCTTCTGGGAGAACGAAGGAATCTCTCTGGTCAAAAAGAATGCCCGGTACGCACTGCATGAGCGAAGCAAGCAAGGGCAGGACCACCGGGTCATGGCCGACAATGGTGACGACGCCCGTGTCAGCTGACGCGGGCGCCGCAGAGGCTCACGTAGCTAAAGCATGTATGACGCGGGGGAAAAGCACCCCGGTCGGGTTACCACTTTGAGAGGAGGCATATTCTTAGGAATATGCCTCCACGTATGCCCTAGGCAGAGACCAGGCCGCCTCTATATAAGGGGGGCTAGGGTTTCAGTAGAGGGGGTTGGGTTTTCTTCTAGACCGATTTGGCTAAGGTTCTAGGGGCGAACTGTGGGTGAGAGTAAGAGAGCTCCTTCTTCCTCCTCTCCCCAATACAGATCTAGGAGCACTTGTAATCTTGAAAGGAAAGGAATACAATCTTCGGTGTGGAGAATCACTTCACTATCCCTCCCTGGATTCCCCTAGCGTGTATTAGTCCCCACCTTTAGCCTATCCATGGCATCTGCCGTGACACCACCACGACAGGATCTTTTGGACACGCCTTATTCAGGTTCGTGTAATCGATACACATACGCCAAACCACTGCCACATTCGGATCATCCTTCTTTTTCTCCACCAGCACCGGATTAGACAAATCCGGGTAAAGAACTTCCATGATAAATCCAGCTGCTAGTAACCGAGCTATCTCGTCTCCAATGACCTTTCTCCTATCTTCGGCGAAGCGGCGAAGAGGTTGCTTCACCGGCCTTGCTCCGAGACTTACATTCAAAGAGTCCTCGGCCAACTCCCTCGGAACACCTTGCAAGTCCTGTGTGGACCAAGCAAAAATATCCCGATTCTCACGGAGGAATTTGACGAGCTCACTTTCCTATTTATCATTTAACCTGGCACTGAAGGGAATATGCCCGAGAGGCAATAATAAAGTGGTTATTATCTTATTCCATGTTTATGATAAATGTTTATTTTACATGCTAGAATTGTATTGATCGGAAACATCAATACATGTGTGTTTAATAAACAAAAAGGGTTCCTAGTTATGCCTCTCTTATAGACTAGCTTGTTGATTAACAAGATGATCAAGGTTTCCTGATCATGGACATTGGATGTTGTTAATAACAAGGTCACACCATTGGTGGAATGATGTGATGAACATTCATCCGAAGTATAGCATTACGATCAAAGTCATTATGTTTATATTGCTATAATATCATACGAAGTAATCTTTATCCTTAGACCATGAGATCATGTTAATTGCTAACACCGGAAGAGTATGTTGATAACCTCAAACGTCACACCGTAACAGGGTGACTATAAAGGTGGGTTCAATGCTACGAAGATGTTATGTTGAGGCTCATGGATCAAGAGTGGGATTTGTCCATCCTGATCACGGATAGATATACTCTGGGCCCTCTCGGTGATATCACATTGAAATAGCTTGCAAGCAAGTGATGTGATCACTAGAATGTTATATCACGGGAACGAGAAAAGAGTGCATGTCGGTAACGAGATCAAACTAGGTATGGAGATACCGATGATGGAATCTCGGACATGTAATATATCGCGGGACAAAGGGATTTAGTTACTAGCGTTAAAGGTTCTCACGATCACAGAAGTCATCGTTGAATGTGTAGGAGTCAGTATGGATCTCCAGGTCCCGCTGCTGATTATTGATCGGAGAGGGGTCTTGATCATGTCTGCATTATTCGCGAATCGTAGGGTGACACACTTAAGGGATACCGACACCATTTGGAGCAAATATGTTTCAGATAAAGATTTAAGAAAGCGCTGGAATTATTTCAATAGACACCGAAATTGTTTCGGGTGAAAATGCTGAAATTGGTTCTGCATATAATATTGAAATGTTGTAGGGGGTTTTATGTGAATGTTTGTTAATTAAAGTAATTAACAAAATTCTGAATAAAAATAATAAAAGAGTTTTATTAAATGAGAGAGCATTAAATTTGGAGAAATTTAATGCATTTAAAGTGGAGACTTTAAAAGAGAATGTGAAGGGGCATTTTAATGTGGAGGGCTTACCACCACATGAATGGAGGAGGTGAAGGGTCACCCCCTCCATGCGCCGGCCATGAAGGAGGGGCACCCCCCCTCCTCCTATAAAAGGCCACCCCCTTCTCACTTCTCACTCACACCTCCTTGTGAAGGATCTCTCTCCCACTCTAGTATTATTCCCCCATGGTCTCGGATTAGCGAGATACATGTTCCCGGTGGCTTTATCTGGAAAGGAGTTGTTGCTTCCGCTGCTTTGCTGGAGCGACGGATGGAGGTTGTCGGCGTACCGGACGTGTGTGCGATCATAGATGCACCGCTGCTTTGCGGTGCTAGACTTGGTGGTGCTGGAGCTGGATCTGATGGACGTGCTGGAGCCGGACCTGCTGGACTTCATCACGATCTTGAGATCAGCAAGTGTACCACTACATCAACCACGAGTTCCTACTCGTTAACAAAGCTCGTTGTCTATGAGGGTAAGTTCTCGTTGGATGTATGAACACCCGTTGCTTTGTACCTAGTAGATAGATCTTGGCGTATAGTTCACACCATAGGAAAATGTTTGTTTTCTTTGCTGCGGACCCAACAGTGGTATCAGAGCCTGATCTATGCGTAGGTGCTTAGCATGGGTAGTACACATATGTTGATATGTGGGCGATGATGATCATGTTATTGCATCTTCTATGTATTTTGGATATTGGTGGCATAGTGGGATGAAGCGGCCCGGACCAACCTTACATGTCATCGTACATGAGACCGGTTCCACGATTGACATGCAACTTGTTTTGCATAAGTGGCTGGCGGGTGTCTGTCTCTCCTACTATAGTTAATATCTGATTTACAACGAGTTGCTAATAACTTAGTTATCCTCGTTGTGGTTCATGTTCGTAGGTAAGAACGGTTCTATCTCCGAAAGCCCTAAGCCACGTAAAACTTGCAATTGATAAATTAGAGGCGTCTAGTTTAGATCGTTGTTGGGCTAGTGTATTGATATGGTATTGTTGTAAGTAGATGTATGATAGATACTCTTACAACACACTCAACGTGTAAGTTCCATCGACCTTGGCCTTACACACAAAGGAATGATAGAGATCATACCATGATGCAAGTGATAGAGATCAAATGCATGGACCATATCATCTCACTTTACACATTAGATGTTAGCATCTTATACTGCTAGTTTGGCGCTTTCTGTAGCATTGTAAGATGATCCCTTTTTTAGATATCAAGATAAAAATGTGTTCTTCCTTAAGTATGCACCGTTTTGTGGATCGTATTTCGAGACATCACGTGATGATCGGGTGTACTCGACTCTATGCTTTCATACAAACGGGTGTAAGACAGTTTTACACATGCGAGTACTAAGGTTCTTACTTGGCGAGCCTAGCATGTAAAGACATGGCCTTGGAACACGGACCGAAAGGTTAAGCATGAGTCATATAGTTGATATGATGCCCATATAGATGCTCGCCTTTGAAGCTACATCAACTCACGTGATGATCGGACTTGGTGTAGTGGATTTGGTTCATGTAATCACCAAAAAGGCACGAGGGATGTTGTTTTTGAGTGGGAGTTCATTTCTAATTTGGATTAGTCGAACCAAATTTGTCATAAATTAAATCAAAGTGAATTTGCATAGTTTGTTGTAGTCATTGGCATTCGTTTTCTACCTTATGCTTAGTTTTTATTTGAGATAATAGAACTATAGAATTCTAGATATTTACTTTACGAACTGGTATCGTATTGTTTTGAATGTCAATTTAAAGTTTATAAGTCCTATTGCAAACTTTCAGCAAACTCTATTTACTCCATGAAGTTTAATAAGTAGTATTAAATCAAGAGTAAGAATTCCAATGTTAGTATCTAAAGTATCATGTTTGCCTCCATGATTATTGATATTCAAAAAGTTGTTTTAATATCAAGATTATATTGGAGGTTGAAATTGTTTCAGAAACCATCATGTGTGAAAGATATTGGGATATCTGAAACAATGTTTTTGGTTGCATTATGATAGAGTATAATTTAGCAAAATACATGTTCTCATATTGTATGAGAATTTGTGAAGGATGGAGATGCTAGGCATCCGAATCTACCAAAAAGGTTTTGGGAACTGATATTATACTCGTGGTTCTTCCTTAAGATATAGTAGCTTGATCATGAAAGTTATCATGATAAGGATGAATAGAAGATGTAAGTAAAATGTTTACTACACTAATAGATTACTAAAGAATGGATTTTTGAAAGAACACCAAACATTTTATGATGGTGATCCACTTCAAAGTGCAAGTCCAAAGGTATTAGTATTTGACTATATACGCTTTGTACCATGTGTCATGTTGATGACACCACTATTGATGTTGATAGATTCTTTTAAAAGGAAAAGGAATTGCTGAAAGAGAATCTATAAAATATTTGGCAGAATATAAAAGGTTGGAGATGTCCAACTTAGGTATATAGAAGATATACATGTTATGGCTATATTCCTTGCTTGTTAAACAATGTGGTTCTTAGGTATTGGATACTGGTATTGGATACCGAATTGGTTGGTATGAAGTGTCATACAGGACAATGCAATTCATGAACTACAATGGCCTAAGTAACCAGCAAGAGAATGAGTGATGATGTTCATCGAAAACAACTAAAGTGTTATTGTGTTTTTTCATTGTCATCCAACCAAGCCTTCAAGATTTGTTTAAATAATTGTTATTTTGTTCTGGTATTACGAGAACAATGGTTGTTCAAATAATTACCGTATTCCATAAAGGATGGATGAACTTTTACAAGTCTAGTGGGAGAAATCACATCCATAAACACTATTGCTAAAATGTTGCAATACAAATGATTAAAATATCACTTATGAAGTGACATCGCTATTTCAAATTATATTGGAAAGAAAACATGAAGAAACTCCATGTTAATGGAATTTTGGAGTCTTTGATTTTGATCAATTAACGCTTGTGAAAGTTTCCTCGAGATAATTGAAACTCTGTCCATAGGCCAAAGAGGAACGGATGACTAAATTATTGGATATTATGCATGTTGATGTATATAGTCCATTATGTGTAGCCATATGCGATGGATATTTTTGCTTCATATGCTTTCTCCAGAAATCTAAGTGAATATATCTATATATTTACTTAATAAGGAAGAAGTATGAAACATTTGAAAATTGTTAAAAGATTTTCAAGATGAAGTGGAAAATCATTGTAACAAGAAAATAAAGAGTTTATGATTCGATCATAAAGGAAGATATTTGAGTTACATGTTTAGCAAAAACACCTAAGATTTGAGAAATTGTTCCATGATTTGTGTTTCCCGATAAACCATAGGAGTATGGCATATTCGAGAGATAAAATCAAACCATGTTTGACATGGTAAGATCAAGGGTGTCATTTGTAAACCTGCCATTATGTTTTAAGGATTGAAGCTTTAGAGACTACCGCTTTTACACTGAAAAGAGCACCATCGTGATCCATTAAAATGACACCATATGAGTTATGGTTTGGGATAAAACCCGAATTGTCTTTTCTTAAATTTTGGTATGCTATGCGTAAGTAAAATGTTTACAACCAAAGTCGGATAAGCACGTCTTTGTAGGTTATCCCAAAGAATTTGTTGGGAATTTCTCCATAACACCGAGGACAAAAGAGTTTGTTACTTGGAACGTCAAGTTTCTTGAGAAGGAATTTTTCGTGAAAAGTTAAGTGGGAGGACAATAGAACTTTTATAAGGTTGTTGAACCTTAGCTATACGTGCTAAGTAGCGTAGCGCCGGAAAGTGTCCAGGTGGCGGCCACAATGCTCATGGCTCTCGTGATTACAAAAGGTGTGATCTCGGAGATTAGAGTTCCTATAGAACCGTGTGGGTCGGTAAGAATCAAATAGTAAGATTTGATAAGCAAGTCGTTATTGTTTTGACAATATGAACCGACTACATGCAAAGAAGCGATGATGGGCCCTGACTCCATAAAATGACTAGAAGTCATAGAATCCGTGATAGTATCCATACACGAGAAAACATGTTTCTAAACTTGGAAGACCCTCCGGAAAGGCGTGAAGCCTATCGGTCGTGTTTGGATCTATAAAGAAATAATACATGGATGTTTAACATCTATGAAATAGTCGACATGTCGGAAAGAAGTTTACGACAATGTTCAAGGAGTTGACTATGACAAGATTTGATCTTTCATAGCGATATATAGTCTTGACGGATTAATGTAGCAACCACTACATATAATTTGGTATATGGTAGTTGAATAAACAAAACAAGGTTCTTCTAATAGAACGGTAACCTAGGACATGTACATGACATGGTCCGAAGGGTTTTGTTAATTCAAAGGGTGCTAAAAGGGCATGTAAACTTCAATAGTTGAAGTAAGCATAGCGGAGTTGGAATCTTCACCATGATGAAAATGTTAAAAGAGTATAAATTCATCGGAGATGATGAAGATGCTTGCATTTGCAAGAAATTAAGTGGGAGCACTGAGACATATTTCTAATACATTATGTAGAGGACATATTGTTGATTGGAAATGATGTATCTTGTATTGACACAAGTTAAGAATTTCATTAAAATAAGATTTCGATGAAAGACTTGGGCAAACCCGGAATATTAGGCATCAATATCTATATGGATAGATTAAGGCGCTAATATGGTTGTGCCAGACATACATATATGAGATATTGAAAGGGTTCAATATGGAAACAACAAGAAAGGTTCTTGCTGCATGGAAAGGATTGTATCAAAATTCAAGTGTTTCAACACTTGGTGAGTAAAATCACATGAAGATTTTGATCAATTATACCATGATATGTATATATCCAGAATGTCCTATGCTCTAAATGTTATGAGCATATACCAGAATGATTCATAAGATGATCATTGGACAATAGTAAAGATATTCTTATGAGCTTTGGAAGAACTAAGAATATATAATGTATAAGTGACAAATAGTTAAAGGTAGTTCATTGTAAAGTGTTACATTGATACTAGTTTTGTCACAAGATACATATTATCTTTATCTCAATTTAGACTATGGGTGGCACAATGTAATGGAAAGTATGTTCCATGATGGATTTGGATGAGTTCCAAAGTTGAGACATTGTGACGGATACTACAACAAAAGGCTAAGTATATGACTGCTATAGTAGCAGCAAAGGAGGGCATTTGTGTTAAGTAGTTTGTTATCAAACTAGGTGTGGTTCAAAGTGGGCTAATACTATGAAGATATATTGTGTGACAATAATATCAACATATTTTGAGCCGAACGAACTAAAGGTCTGACCAAAGGACCAAATCTATACAATGCCATCTCATTTGAGAATGAGTGATGCGTAGAGACGCACAGACATGCAAATACACACGGACCTGAAACTGTCAGATCCAGAGATTATGTTAACCACTAGCAATAGCGTATATGCAACACTAGAAAGCCATAGGTGTTCAATACGCAAAGTTTTTCAAACTAGATTATTGACTCTAGTGCAAGTGGGAGACTAAAGGGAATATGACCGAGAGGCAATAATAAAGTGGTTATTATCTTATTCCATGTTTATGATAAATGTTTATTTTACATGCTAGAATTGTATTGATCGGAAACATCAATACATGTGTGTTTAATAAACAAAAAGGGTTCCTAGTTATGCCTCTCTTATAGACTAGCTTGTTGATTAACAAGATGATCAAGGTTTCCTGATCATGGACATTGGATGTTGTTAATAACAAGGTCACACCATTGGTGGAATGATGTGATGAACATTCATCCGAAGTATAGCATTACGATCAAAGTCATTATGTTTATATTGCTATAATATCATACAAAGTAATCTTTATCCTTAGACCATGAGATCATGTTAATTGCTAACACCTAAGAGTATCTTGATAACATCAAACATCACACCGTAACAGGGGTGACTATAAAGGTGGGTTGATACTCTGAAGGTGTTATGTTGAGGCTCATGGATCAAGAGTGGATTTGTCCATCCCGATGACGGATAGATATACTGGGCCCTCTCGGTGATATCACATTGAAATAGCTTGCAAGCAAGTGATGTGATCACTAGAATGTTATATCACGGAACGAGAAAAGAGTGCATGTCGATGAGATCAAACTAGGTATGGAGATACCGATGATCGAATCTCGGACATGTAATATATCGCGGGACAAAGGGATTTAGTTACTAGCGTTAAAGGTTCTCACGATCACAGAAGTCATCGTTGAATGTGTAGGAGTCAGTATGGATCTCCAGGTCCCGCTGTTGATTATTGATCGGAGAGGGGTCTTGATCATGTCTGCATTATTCGCGAACCGTAGGGTGACACAATTAAGGGATACTGACACCATTTGGAGCAAATATGTTTCAGCTAAAGATTTAAGAAAGCGCTGGAATTATTTCAATAGACACCGAAACTGTTTCGGGTGAAAATGCTGAAATTGGTTCTACATGTAATATTGAAATGTTGCAGGGATTTTTATGTGAATGTTTGTTAATTAAAGTAATTAACAAAATTCTGAATAAAAATATTAAAAGAGTTTTATTAAATGAGAGAGCATTAAATTTGGAGAAATTTAATGCATTTAAAGTGGAGACTTTAAAAGAGAATGTGAAGGGGCATTTTAATGTGGAGGGGTTACCACCACATGAATGGAGGAGGTGAAGGGTCACCCCCTCCATGCGCCGGCCATGAAGGAGGGGCACCCCCCCTCCTCCTATAAAAGGCCACCCCCTTCTCACTTCTCACTCACACCTCCTTGTGAAGGATCTCTCTCCCCCTCTAGTATTATTCCCCCATGGTCTCGGATTAGCGAGATACATGTTCCCGGTGGCTTTATCTGGAAAGGAGTTGTTGCTTCCGCTGCTTTGCTGGAGCGAGGGACAGAGGTTGTCGGGGTACCGGACGTGTGTGCGATCACGGATGCACCGCTGCTTTGCGGTGCTGGACTTGGTGGTGCTGGAGCTAGATCTGATGGACGTGCTGGAGCCGAACCTGTGGGACTTCATCACGATCTTGAGATCGGCAAGTGTACGACTACATCAACCACGAGTTCCTACTCGTTAACAAAGCTCGTTGTCTATGAGGGTAAGTTCTCGTTGGATGTATATCCACCCGTTGCTTTGTACCTAGTAGATAGATCTTGGCGTATAGTTCACACCGTAGGAAATTTTTTGTTTTCTATGCTGCGAACCCAACAGGCACCAATTGTTACGGTGCGCTCTGGGTGTAGGAAATATGCCCTGAGAGGCAATAATAAAGTTGTTATTATGTATTCCTTATATAGATAGATGTTTATTTTGCATGCTAGAATTGTATTGATCGGAAACATCAATACATGTGTGTTTAATAAACAAAAAGGGTTCCTAGTTATGCCTCTCTTATAGACTAGCTTGTTGATTAACAAGATGATCAAGGTTTCCTGATCATGGACATTGGATGTTGTTAATAACAAGGTCACACCATTGGTGGAATTATGTGATGAACATTCATCCGAAGTATAGCATTACGATCAAGTCGTTATGTTTATATTGCTATAACATCATACGAAGTAATCTTTATCCTTAGACCATGAGATCATGTTAATTTCTAACACCAGAAGAGTATCTTGATAACATCAAACGTCACACTGTAACAGGGTGACTATAAAGATGGGTTCAGTGCTACAAAGGTGTTATGTTGATGCTCATGGATCAAGAGTGGAATTTGTCAATCCCGATGACGGATAGATATACTCTGGGCCCTCTCGGTGATATCACATTGAGATAGCTTGCAAGCAAGTGATGTGATCACTAGAATGTTATATCACGGGAACGAGAAAAGAGTGCATGTCGGTAACGAGATCAAACTAGGTATGGAGATACCGATGATCGAATCTCGGACATGTAATATATTGCAAGACAAAGGGATTTAGTTACAAGCGTTAAAGGTTCTCACGATCACAGAAGTCATCGTTGAATGTGTAGGAGTCAGTACTAATCTCCAGGTCCCGCTGCTGATTATTGATCGGAGAAGGGTCTCGATCATGTCTACATTATTCGTGAACCGTAGGATGACACACTTAAGAGTTGCCGGACACCATTTTGGAACACATATGTTTCAGACGAAAGAATTGCAAAGCACAAGAATTGTTTCAATAGAAACCGGAAATTGTTTCGGGTAAAATTACAGAAAGCGGTTCTGCATGTGATATTGAAATATTGCAAGGGGCTATATGTGAATCTTTCTTAATTAAAGTAATTAACAAAATTCTGAATAAATTTAATAAAAGAGTTTTATTAAATGAGAGAGCATTAAACTTGGAGAATTTTAATGCATTTAAAGTGGAGACTTTAAAATGGAATGTGAAGAGGCATTTTAATGTGGAGGGGTTACCACCACATGAATGGGGGAGGTGAGGGGTCACCCCCCATGCACCGGACATGGAGAGGAGGGCACCCCCTCCTCCTATAAAAGGCCACCCATTCCCTCCTTCATCCTCACACCTCCTTGTGAAGGATCTCTCTCCCCCTCTAGAATTATTCCCCCATGGTCTCAGATTAGCGAGATACATGTTCCCGGTGGCATTTCATCTGGAAGGAGTTGCTGCTTCCGCTGGATCGCTGGAGCGAGGAGGTGGAGGTTGTCCGGTGGCTCGAACGTGTGTGCGAGTACGGATGCGCTGCTGAGTTGCAGCGCTCGGACTTCCTCACGATCTTGAGATCGGCAAGTGTACGACTACATCAACCACGAGTTTCTACTCGTTAACAAAACTCGTTGTCTTCGAGGGTAAGTTCTTGTTGCTTTGTACCTAGTAGATAGATGTTGGCGTGTAGTTCACACCGTAGGAAATTTTTTGTTTTCTATGCTGCGGACCCAACACTGGGAACATATCATCAACGGGCACTTTCTTGGTATCTTTTGTCGCCTGGAACGAAACACTACAATGCGGGTTACTCAGCGCCGGCATATACTGCTGCGCGGACTGAGCCAATGCCGCCACTTCCTGTATCTTTCTTTTCTCTTGCGCAATCACGAGTGACTCGGCAAGGTTAGACCCGGCTGACGCACACTCAATGGAATGTCGGAAATCTCCAGCTATGGTAATTACTCCATTTGGCCCAGGCAACTTCATCTTCAGATAACTGATGTGACAACATGCCATGAACTTGTTCAGTGCTGGCCTACCGAGTAACGCGTGATACGCACTTTCTAAGTTCACCACTTCAAACTCCAAATTCTTAGTTCGGCAGTTATCTCGCATGCCGAATAATACGTCAATCCGGACCTTGCCTATGGGCTCACAAGAAATGTCTGGCACAATGCCATGGAAAGTTGTTCTGGTAGCCTGGAGCATGTTCTCCGAGATACCCAACTTGCACATTGTATCCACATACATGATATTGATGCTACTGCCATCATCTATCAGCACCTTGGAGAATCTCACATTGATATTTGGCCCTATGAATGTTGGGTCCAGCACTAACGCATATGAACCGGGGCTAGGCATAAGCTTGGGGTGATCCTTGATACTCGAGGTGATTTCCTGATCCGACCATGGCATATACCTCGTCACTGCGGGCATTACCGCATTCACCTCCATGTGTTGGCGTTGTAAGCTCTTTCTATCTGTTTCCTCTGTGGTAAACACATAGTAACTCTGATGATGTTCTCTGTACTCATTCCTCCCCTTGTTTTCGGGGTGCCTCTGATCCGGTTGATGCTGGTTTTCCACTTGATGCACTGCATCCCTTCTCTCATGGTTGTCATACCTCGGCCTAGGGGGAGGCAACATTAACTGTTGCGTGTTCGCTCCGGAGAGCAATTGTTGCCGGGGTAGCTCCTGCCGAGGTTGATCATTCCGAGGTGCCTGAGCATTCCCCGAACCACTTTGTTCTATCCTCCTCATCCACTCACATTGCCGAGTCATGTGACCCGTCGGGTTACTCAGGTTTGGCGTGTGAAATTTACACGGCTGATCCAGCATTGCCTCATAGGTATACCTCGGACGGTCCTTCTTTTCTTGCCACTGTTTCTTCTGCTCTGGCATCCAAGTTTTCTTGCCATCATTTCTCGGTGTCCATTGTTGCCCTCCAGTTTCCTGACGTTGATTGCCCCCTGCTCCGGGTTGATCTTGATTCACAGCAGCAACTTGTTGCGAACTGTACCGGTAATCCGGTCTGTCATCTCTTCTTTTACCCCGGTAGTCATTCCTCCGGGATGATCCGGCTCCATCTCTCTGGTAGTACTCCTCATTTGACTCGTTTGACACAAGCCTGGGTTGAGTCGGATCACCCAATGCATATGAATCAGCAATCCGGATTGTCTCTACCAATGTAGTTGGCATATCCCTTTGCAATCGTTGGCACAACATGCTTGCATATCTGCATCCTTGCACAAACCATGATATGGCCTGTGACTCAATTACACCCTCACAGGAGTTTCGCACGGTACACCACCGGGTTAGGAACTCCCGGTCTGTCTCATTCGGTCTCTGCTTGCACATTGCTAGGGTCTGTGGCCTATTCGGCCTCTGATACGTGCTCGAGAAGTTGCTTACAAACATATCCTCAAAGTCAATCCAACAGTTAATACTTCCGGGCGGCAAATTGTTTAGCCACACCCTTGCTGGCCCCTCCAACATCTGGGGTACGTATCTCACAGCCCATCTCAAGTTGCCTGTAGCAATTTTTACAGTTGTAGCGTAGTTAATCAACCAATCCTCCGGCTTTGTGCTGCCGTCATATTTATTAGTGCCTCTAGGTAGCTGGAAGTTAGGTACCGGAGGTTCCGGGGCCCAAAACACGCAGGACCCGAGGGACCTTGACATTCAATTTTCTCTGAGCTATACAGCCGATCTAGTTTTAATCTGGCATCATCAGGCATCAAATCCCTGCTCCCCAATCTTGACCCTATCACATGATAGTCCGGCCTTGGGTATCTTGCATTCACCATTTCCGAATCACTATCATTATATCTATCTTGCTCTCATGGAGCACCTCTCTGTTGCATACCTCGGCCGGCACTTTGCTCTTGCCTTGGTATATTCCGCTGCTGCGGTTGTCCTGCTCCTGCCGAGTTGCGTTGTCCGGCATTGCCGTTTACAGCATTTCCTTGACCGACATTGCCTCGTTTCTCTGCACGGTTACCTCGGCCAGCTTCACATCAGCTCACACTTCCTCGATCCTCATTTCTCTGCACTTCTTTTCCTTTCCCTGCCCTTGCCGGGTCAATGGGACTATCTGTTTGTTCCTCCTGGCCGAGGTTACTACCTCTTCTCTCCTAGGACCACCATGAGGAGACGATGCAGCTCCAGCGGATTTCTCTGGGTTACCCACCGCCGAATGAACGATCTTGGAGGCCCCATCTCTCTCTGGGTTAGTCCTGAGCAATTCCTCATTTTGCCTGTTCGCAATCCGAACCAACTCATTGACCCTATCTTGTTGTCTCTGACGGGCTTCACCCATCAGACCCTCTAATTCGGATGCAGCTGCATCTGCTGCTCTGAGGTTTTTTGCCGGGGGTACTATACTTCGGCAGCCCCACGGACAAACAGTTCTCTGATTCTTCAATCCTAGTATCACCTTCTCTGTTCATTTAACTCATGAGGTTTCTCCCCTTCACTTTTACAGCATCTACTTTATTTGCCTTTGCGTACTCACGCAGTGTCATGTTCAACGACTTCTGAGCCGCGGCTATCTTTTCCGCACCCTCTAGTATTTTTTGCCTAGTTTCCTCTAGCTCTGCCTGTGCCTGAGCCGGATCTACCATTGCTGCTACTGAGTTTGCCAAGCTATCTATCGCCTGCTGCAGCACATTCTCTGGCCTCTCTAGTGGAGGACCTCTACTTTTCCTCGGTGCCTTAGGCGTTACCTCTGGATCTGGTGCCGGATCTTTGCTTGCTCCAGCGCCAGGAGCAGTCATCATCACCTCGGCACGGTCCGGGGAGCGAGTGATACGCGCCCCGTGAACCACGCTAAGGGGTGGCTCGCCTCCATCGACGACGTGCCGCGGGTGAACGCACGACACATTGACAGCAACGTAGATCTTGTGCGCGCCGAGCTTGACGAAGAGGCCGTTGCATGGAAGAGGATGCTTGCCGAAGAAGCCAGCGTTGTCGCTGACGAAGTCCAGCGGTCCAAAGTGCTGAACGAGCCCGGAGACGATGCGTTCGCTGGTGCCAATGAAGTTTCCCGTTCGGATCTTCACCCCTGCTAGCGCCGCTAGCCCCACGGTGGGCACCAACTGTCGTGGTGGTGTCACGGCAGATGCCATGCATAGGCTAAAGGTGGGGACTAAATGCACTAGGGGAATCCAGGGAGGGATAGTGTGGTGATTCCACACACAGTAGCTTTGTATTTGATTCACTTCCACAGATTACAAGTGCTCCTCGAGCTGTATTGGGGAGAGGAGGAAGAAGGGACTCTCTTACTCTCACCACTAGCTAGCTCTCAAGAACACACACAACTCCCTAGAGCTCAATCAGTCAAAGACCAACCCCCTCTTCAGAGGCCCTAGCCCTCCTTATATAGGGGTGGCTAGGTCTCCAATTAGGGCATACGTGGAGGCATATTCCAAGGAATATGCCTCCTCCCAAAATAGTAAGCCTACCGGGTCTCTTTAACCCAGTGTCATCCATGCAGAGGCTACGTGAGCCTCTGCGGCGCCCGCGTCATCTGACACAGGCATCGTCACCTTTGTCGGCCATGCCTCGGTGGTCCTGGCCTCTGTCCGCTTTGCTCATGCTCCGCGTACAGTGGTCACCCTTTGACCATCGAGATACCTTCCTTCTCTTATAAGCTTGATATAACCCGGATCATACCTAGTTGATCCGGCCATACCTGTACCTACATACAAGTTAGATATATCTCACCGACTTACGATATAAGTCGGCTGAGACCCAGTTAGGTGGACATCCCCTAGTTCGGGTTACCCCATGATTCGGCATGCCTTGAGGTGACTCGGCCAGCACCTGCTTTGACCTTTCCGTACCTCGGCTAACTCAGCCTTTATACCCCGGCGTGACCCTACCCGGGGGTATCCCCCCAACAATGTATGTTCTTCTCATAAACCACATAAGGATCCACCAGTGTCATTGGATGAGTGTTCTTTTCATGAACCACACCCAGTGTCATTGGATGTGTGTTCTTCTCACAAACCACACATGGATCCACCAGTGTCATTGGATGTGTGTTCTTTTCATGAACCATACCCAGTGTCATTGGATGTGTGTTCTTTCCACAAACCACATATGGATCCACCAGTGTCATTGCATGTCTATTCTTTTCATGAACCACATCTAGAGTCATTGCATGTGTGTTCTTCTCACAAACCACATAAGGATCCAGCAGTGTCATTGGATGTGTGTTCTTCTCATTAACCACACCCAGTGTCATTGCATGTGTGTTCTTCTCACTAACCACATAAGGATCCACCAGTGTCATTGGATGTGTGTTCTTTTCATGAACCACACCCAGTGTCATTGGATGTGTGTTCTTCTCACAAACCACACATGGATCCACCAGTGTCATTGCATGTGTGTTCTTTTCATGAACCACGGCTAAAGTCATTGCATGTTTGTTCTTTCCACAAATCACATATGGATCCACCAGTGTCATTGCATGTCTGTTCTTATCATGAACCACACACAGTGTCATTGCATGTCTATTCTTTCCACAAACCACATATGGATCCACCAGTGTCATTGCATGTCTGTTCTTTTCATGAACCACAGCCAGAGTCATTGCATGTGTGTTCTTCTCATGAACCACATCTAGAGTCATTGCATGTCTGTTCTTCTCACAAACCACACATGGATCCACCAGTGTCATTGCATGTGTTTTATTCTCATGGACCACATCTAGAGTCATTGGATGTGTGTTATTTTCATGAACCACAGCTAGAGTGATTGCATGTCTGTTCTTTTCACGAACCACATATGGATCCACCAGTGTCATTCCATGTCTGTTCTTTTCATGAACCACACCTAGTGTCATTGCATGTCTGTTTTTCTCATAAACCACACATGGATCCACCAGTGTCATTGCATGTGTGTTCTTCTCATGAACCACATTTATAGTCATTGCATGTCTGTTATTCTCACAAACCACATAAGGATACACCAGTGTCATTGCATGTGTTTTCTTTTCATGAACCACACCCAGTGTCATTTCATGTGTGTTCCTCTCATAGACCACACATGGATCCACCAGTGTCATTGCATGTGTGTTCTTCTCATGAACCACACCCAGAGTCATTGCATGTTTGTTCTTCTCACAAACCACATATGGATCCACCAGTGTCATTGCATGTGTGTTCTTTTCATGAACCACACCCAGTGTCATTGGATGTGTGTTCCTCTCATAAACCACACATGGATCCACCAGTGTCATTGCATGTCTGCTCTTTTCATTAACCACAGTTAGAGTCATTGCATGTGTGTTCTTTTCACAAACCACATAAGGATCCACTGTGTCATTGCATGTGTGTTCTTCTCACAAACCACATAAGGTTCCACCAGTGTCATTGGATGTGTGTTCTTTTCATGAACCACACCCAGTGTCATTGCATGTCTGTTCCTCTCACAAACCACACATGGATCCACCAGTGTCATTGGATGTGTGTTCTTTTCATGAACCACAGCTAGAGTCATTGCATGTGTGTTCTTTTCACAATCCACCTATGGATCCACCAGTGTCATTGCATGTGTGTTCTTCTCATTAACCACAACTAGAGTCATTGCCTGTGTGTTCTCTTCAGAGACCACACATGGATCCACCAGTGTCATTGCACGTGTGTTCTTTTTACTAACAACAACTGGAGTCATTTCATGACTATTCTTTTCACATACCACATATGGATCCACTATTGTCATTGAAATGTGTGTTCTCTTCAGAGACCACACATGGATCCAACAGTGTCATTGCATGTGTGCTCTTTTTACTAACAACCAGTGCCATTGCATGTGTGTTCTTGACACAATCCACCTATGGATCCACCAATGTCATTGCATGTGTGTTCTACCCATTAACCATAGCTAGAGTCATTGCATGTGTGTTCTCTTCAGAGACCACACATGGATCCACCAGTGTCATTGCATGTGTGTTCTTTTTACTAAAAACAACTGGAGTCATTGCATGTGTGTTTTTTTCACATACCACATATGGATCCACCAGTGTCATTGAAATGTGTGTTCTCTTCAGAGACCACACATGGATCCACCAGTGTCATTGCATGTGTGTTCTTCTCATGATACACACCCAGAGTCATCGCATGTCTGTTCTTCTCACAAACCACACATGGATCCACCAGTGTTATTGCATGTGTGTTCTTTTCATGAAGCACACCCAGTGTCATTAGATGTGTGTTCCTCTCATAAACCACACATGGATCCACCAGTGTCATTGCATGTCTGCTCTTTTCATTAACCACAATTAGAGTCATTGCATGTGTGTTCTTTTCACAAACCACATATGGATCCACTGTGTCATTGCATGTCTGTTATTCTCACAAACCACATAAGGATACACCAGTGTCATTGCATGTGTGTTCTTCTCATGAACCACACCCAATGTCATTGCATGTGTGTTCCTCTCACAGACCACACATGGATCCACCAGTGTCATTGCATGTGTTTTCTTCTCATGAACCACATCTAGAGTCATTGCATGTTTGTTCTTCTTACAAACCACACAGGGATCCACCAGTGTCATTCCATGTCTGTTCTTTTCATAAACCACAACTAGAGTCATTGCATGTCCGTTCTTCTCACAAACCACACAAGGATCCACCGGTGTCATTGCATGTCTGTTCTTTTCATGAACCACAACCAGTGTCATTGCGTGTGTGTTCTTCTCACAAACCACACATGGATCCACCAGTGCTATTGCATGTCTGCTCTTTTCATTAACCACAGTTAGAGTCATTGCATGTGTGTTCTTTTCACAAACCACATATGGATCCACTGTGTCATTGCATGTCTGTTATTCTCACAAACCACATAAGGATACACCAATGTCATTGCATTTGTGTTCTTCTCATGAACCACACCCAATGTCATTGCATGTGTGTTCCTCTCACAGACCACACATGGATCCACCAGTGTCATTGCATGTGTGTTCTTCTCATGAACCACATATAGAGTCATTGCATGTTTGTTCTTCTTACAAACCACACATGGATCCACCAGTGTCATTGCATGTCTGTTCTTTTCATAAACCACAGCTAGAGTCATTGCATGTCTGTTCTTCTCACAAAGCACACAAGGATCCACCGGTGTCATTGCATGTTTGTTCTTTTCATGAACCACAACCAGTGTCATTGCATGTGTGTTCTTCTCACAAACCACACATGGATCCACCAGTGTGATTGCATGTCTGCTCTTTTCATTAACCACAGTTAGAGTCATTGCATGTGTGTTCTTTTCACAAACCACATATCACCAGTGTCATTGCATGTGTGTTCCTCTTATAAACCACATATGGATCCACCCAGTGTGATTGTATGTGTGTTCTTCTCACAAACCACATAAGGATCCACCAGTGTCGTTGGATGTGTGTTCTTTTCATAAACCACATATGGATCCTAACCTTAGGAGAGCCCTAACCTTATCGCCCCAATGGGTGGCCATTAGACCGAGTCTTCTAGAAGGCATGCCCTAACACAGTTGTTCTGCTTGACGATTGTTACATACCGTTCGATCGGGGCGCTTGGACGATTGGGATGGTCTTCGTGAGAGCGATCCGTGAGTAGGCTGTTCTGTGGCATGATTGGCCATGCTTGCTCTAGAGAAACTAGCAATACCGGGTGCTCCCCTGTTGCGAGTGTCACGACTCACGAGCTCAGTGGGCCATATCCTAGTGTCACGTCCCCATTACTTCTCTTCCTCCCCGTACTTCTCTTCCTTCCCCTCGAAGCCACTTTCCCCACTTCACTCCCATCCTGCCGTAGCCGCAAGCCGACGATGCCTCCATCCCAATCCCCTCTCCGGCAGCCACCCCCTTCCCCCCCCCTCTCACCATGGGTTCAAGGGGAGACAGCGGGGAAACGCGTCGTGATGATAGGGACGATGATTTCGATGTGAGTCATCTCATCTCTATCTCTATCATCTATGGCCAGTTATCTATTTTTGAGCTAGATCTACTCTTGTTACTCATGCGCGTATGATGTGTTAGGCCAACCGGACGATGTATGACTATGACTATCACGGTTTAGCAGATGAAGACAATCCTCTGCTATGTAAACATGGATATGTGTCCGCTAAATTTGTAGCGTTCGAAGGACGAAATGCAGGCAGGAGGTTTCTACGGTGTCAAGGACATCGTGCAATGATGCAAGGCGGAAGTTGCGGTGTTGTCAAATGGGTAGATCTAGAGTGGCCCAAATCGATGCAGAAAACGCTAGACAAACTATGGGAAATGACTGTTGAGTTGAAAGAATCCGTATTCAGCTCACTTCTTGACAGTGTTCAGATGAAGCTATGGGAACCAGTTGACACGACCAAGCATAAGCGAGATCTCAGGTGGGTGCAAGACAAGGTTAGCAAAGTCGAGAAGGAGAGGGACGCGACGTTTTCCCTGAAGGCTAAAGCAGAGCAAGAACTGACTCAAGCAAGGAATGATCTTCACCAGGCCAAAGTCCTGCAGTTCACAACTACGAGTATTGACAAGTGCATGAGGAAAAATGCAGAGAAACAATTGAAGCTGTGCAAGGAAGATGCTAAAAGGAAGGAGCAGACGATTCGATCCTTGCTCTCGCAGGAAGATGCGCATCGGGCTAAGATTAGGAAGATCAAGGAGATGTGTGATAACTAGTTCTATTTAGCTTGAGCTCCGTGCCTTTTTAAGTTGTAATAGTTGTACTTGTTGACCTAGCGGTCTGAACTATTGGCCCCGGAGTCCTGGGAGGAAAAAAATTGGTCGCCCATTAATCTGTCTTAACCCTGCATTACTTCCTTTTCTCTGACCAATGCCCCTTGGATATTCCGCCCATCGCTTCGTCATCCTCGTGTACAAATAGGAGGCGCCACAGCGCGTCGCTTCATCGTCCATCCTCTCGCCCTCTCCAATCTCCACCACGTCGTTGCTTCGTCGTCCATCCCCTCGCTCCCTCTCCAATCTCCACTGCGCTGCCATGGAGAAGCCCACGCTGAACTTCTATGAGGCAGTGATGTTCGCGCACTTTGACATCCTCGCGCCGCCGGCCGCCACGGTGCCCCATGGATGGCGCATAGGCTATGCGGGGGTGCCGGTGGCTCCGCTCCTCGTCCCCGGCGGAGCCAAGATGGAGAGCGAAATCGCGGCTCGCCGCCGCTAGATGCCCGCGTGGAAGAGGGCGTTGCCCCGGTATGCGACGGCCAGCCCGTACTGGCCGACACTGTTCAAGAAGAAGCGGAAGGCCAAGATTGGCAACCGCATCGTTTACGGGCGCGTGGTGCACCGAGATCTCCGCAACCGAGAAGGGCGGGAGATGTTCTGGTCCGTCCCTAGACAGACAAAGTACACTATCATCGCCGCCGCTCGCCGTGAAGAGGTGCTCCGTCTTGCGAACAATGCGGAAATCGTGGAGGTTCCGTCCGACGACGATGAGGAAGCCGGCGGCTCGGAGGACAGTGACAACGGAAGTGAAATTGTTGACTAGTGGTTGAATTAATGTAGGATGTGAAATTGCACCATTGTTTAGAAGAATTTGTGGTTGAATTAATGAAATGCCTCGATTTAGATCTCTGTCTCGATTAATTTGTGGAAGAATTTGTGATTTAGATCAATTTCTGACTCGATTTAGATCTCTATCCTGGATTGGGAACGTGACCGTGGACCAAAGAACCTTTTTCTACTAGTGTATTCTCACATTGGTGGTTTGTTTAAACGTAATCTACGTGGATTGTGCCGCATGCAAATGGCACAACCACAATTTATAAAGTGGAAGCACGTATACCCGGTTACTAGAGATCCAGGAGCTTCGCCAGATGTAGGGAATACAGGAGCAGAGAGGTGGTGAGATAGACGGGCTCAAGATTAGGCCAGAAAGTGGTACTGATTTCCTCCTCATCTGGGCATTATCGGTTGCTATTGCTGTTTATGTTGCCATGTCGTTGTGTGCAGCAGCTGAAATAAGTTGCTGCTTCATGGAGTGTAATAGCTTAAATAATTTATTTTTGTGCCACTTACATTCCGTCGTATTTGGAGACCTCCTACCCCTCGGCAATCATGGAACCGGTGCTGCGTGTTTTCAGATAGTAGTGGCAAAATCACAATTTCGGATTCAACTACTGACTCGGGCGTTTGCAAACCCTAAGTCGCGGTACATTTTACTCAGAGAACGTGGGTAGATTGTTTCGTCCAGCAAAGTTCCACACACAGAGCTCCAGAATTTAACCAAATTACATATATAGGTTCAAGTTCAACACATTACTATGCATCTTCATTGCCAGCAGCTGCTGACTCATGTATTAACGAGCTCGTTGGGGAACCCCAAGAGGAAGGTACGATGAGCACAGCAGTAAGTTTCCCTCAGTTATGAAACCAAGGTTATCAATCCAGTAGGAACAAGGAAACACCCCAAAGGTGTAGCTAGCTGAACTTTGGCAAGGCGCACTACCGGTGCCAGCAGCAACATGGAGACCTGCACAACACAACCACAAAACTCTGTCCCCAACTTGCGATGAGGTTGTCAATCTCACCGGTTTTACTGAAAACAAAGGATTAAATGTATCTAATGGATGGAAGTAATAGTTTGCAGAAAGTAAACACAAAGCAGTAAACAGTTGATCGTAGATTGAATGTAAAAGAAAGGACTAGGGTCCATAGTTCACTAGAGGTGGCTCTCCTTAAGATAGATAACATGTTGGGTGAACAAATTACAGTGGGGCAATTGACAAACATCGAGAAAGCATACAAGCATATACTACTCATCTTGACACCTTTGAGATTCGATTGGGCATTGCAACATTTTACATAGACCGCCATCCAACTGCATCTATGACTAATAATCCACCTTCAGGTTATCATCTGAACCCCCTCCAGTATTAAGTTGCAAGCAACGGATAATTGCATTACGAATTGCGTGTAAAGTAAACAATACGATTGTTCCATGAACAAAGTATTGTTGTTTTCTCCCTAGTAGCAACAACACATCTAGTACCTTAGAGATTTCTATCACTTCCCCAGATTACCAGAGGCATGAACCCACTATAGAGCATAAATACTAACTCTTGGAGTTGCTAGCATCTACTTGGCCAAGCTAGCTACAAACAATGGAAAGCATGCAAGATCACAAATAACAAAGACATGATAGAATCAATAACCAATCTGAAATAGCATCTCAATATCCATCGGATCCCTGCAAACACAACATGCAGAATTACAAATAGATGATCTTGATCATGAACGGAGCTCACAAGATCTAGACATCATAGCACAAAGGAGGAGAACCAGCCATCTAGCTACTACATGGACCCGTAGTCCAGAGATGAACTACTCACACATCACACCGGAGGCTTGCATGATGATGAAGAAGGCCTCCAGGGTGAGTTCCCCTCTCCGGCAGGGTGCCGGGAAGAGCTTCAGATCCCTCCCAATCTAGGGATGGAGATGACGGTGGCTACAGACTCTTTCGTGGATTTTTGATCGGGTCCTTAGGGTTTCCGTATCAGAGGCAATATATAGGCGGAAGGAGAGGCCGAGGGGGTGCCTGGGTTGGCCACACCACCCCCTGGCACGGGCCAAGCTTGGCCATGCGGCCATGTGGTGTGCCCGCCCTCTGGCCCTTTGTAACACCCTCAAAATCGGCCCTATGCAAGTTTCAGCGCTTCCCGCCAAAACCCGCATAGAAACGATTCAAAGGTGCCCACCAGGCACTTTCGTGCGGGTGGAAAACGAAGTAATATCATTACACAATAGTCCACGATGGAACCCACAGAACATATATATATATAACAACGACTCAAAGAGTCAAGAATACAGATATACAATACAAAGATCCAAATCACTTTGAAATCGATACAGCGTCCGAGTACGGACAAGATGCAAATTGAGCTAAGAGCCCTGGAGAATAACCAATGGCGTCCATAACCCTGCCCAGGACAAGCCGGAACGGTAACCCTGCTAACGACGTCGATCTCAAAACCTGCTTAAACAAAAGGGGTGCCGACAAAGGCAAAGGAAAAAGAGAGCGGTCGATCTTGAGGCGATGCAGCGAGACTAGAATTCGGCGGTCCTCGCCTACATAGGTATGGTGAGGACTGAAGCGGCAGCGCAGCATGCACTAAACAACCTATAGAGACTCGATACAACTGTCGGCTATCAGAGAGAGAGATAAGAAAGACCTATTCGAAACCATCCTGATTCTACCACCAAACATACCCATCCTGGTATTTCCCCCTCGAGACCAAACAAGGAAGTCAACCGAGGAAATCACACAGTGGCAGTTTTATTCGTTTCGTTATAGTTGCGGCAATTACTAGTCAAATATAGATAGTCATCCTGATATAATAAGCAGTGGTCAGTATTAGTTAACCATTCCATTGTAGTTGCAACACTTACTAGTCAGATACAATAAGCATGAGAGATCCTCAACCCAGCAGTTGTTGGTACTTTTATTTAGCCATTCCGCTGTAGTGGAGCTGAATACTAGTCATAACGGATACAAGTCAAATTATAACAGTAAACTTTAGTTATAGTTGTCTATGATCGAGAACTGTGCTCCAAGTCGTCCATAACCGCGGATACGGCTTTTCGAAAAGATTTAACCCTACAGGGGTGCACCAAAGTATCCACACGCACTTCGACCCTTTTGCGGATCGGTTAACATACACCCATCGGTATGTCGGGCCTAAGTCATAGCGTTCCGGATCCAAAGCAAGTACATGGGGCCACCCACTAAGCTACCTGCACGAAGTCGGCCGGTCTCGAGACGGACTCGGGGTTTGTGTAGACGGTATGTAAACGATTGGGAACCCGAAAGTGTGACTGGCTTGTCGTCTGTTAAAGTCGAGGCAGGTCGGAGGAGGACCAGCGGAGGTCGATGGCGAGCCTGCTGGCGAGGCGAGTTCAGGCGGGCTCGGGTAGGACCGGCCGAACTCGGGGAGGCCTGGCGAGGGGAGGAGGCGACGGCGAGGTTCGCGATGGGGAGGAGAACAGCGATGCGGGCGGCGGCGGCGGGAGGTGCTCGAGGGTGCCGGCGCAGGCAGGAGAGAGCCACGGTGGCGACGCTGTCCGCGGCCGTCGATGGAAACAAGGGGAGGGCCGCAGGACCAGGAGAGGGCGAGGAGGACGAGGCCGGGGAGGGGCACCAACGGTGGTGGACGGAGGACGGGGGCTCGGAGGTCCGGCCGGCGGCGGGGTCGCGGCCCGAGGACGCGCGGGAGGCTGATGAGCGATGGGGCCGGAGGCGGAGCTCGGGCAGCTGGCAAGGGATCGAGCGAGAGGGAGGACGGGTCGAGGAAGGCCGGGGCGGGAGCGGAGGCGCCTGCTGGAGAGAGAGGGGTCGCGCGGCGCGGGGAGAGAGAGGGATGCGACGCGGGGGAGAGAGAGGGATGGCGGGGTGGGGCATCGCGAGCGGGAGGTGGGGATGGGCGAGAGCAGAGGAGGGCGGTGGGGCCGGGTCCAGGGGGTGTCCAGGTGTCGGCAGAGGATTAGGTAGGGTGGGGCAGGCGGACGTGGGAGCTGTCGAGGTGGGGCCAGGCGGGATTCAGTGGTCGGGTGGGGCGGGAGATGAGGTGGCACTGGTGATGTGTGCATGGGAGTGGAGGGAGTTGGGGAAGTGGTGATGTGGCGGGTGGTGATAGGGTGGGGTGAGGTGGCTGGGGATGGGTAGGATAGGGTGGGGTAGGAAAAGGTTTGGGTAGTCTGGTTTTTGTACTGGGGGTGGCCGACTGGGTCGGATCGGCCCGGTACGGCTGCCCCTAAAAATAAAATAAATATTTTAATATTTAAAATGGGGCTTTTGAAAACCGTTGGTAGACAAAGCAAAATATTCCGGAGACCCGGGTTTTGAATTTGAAATAAAGGCGGGGTATTTAGAAAACAAAATATGTTTTTTCGAAAATAGTTCCAGACAAACAAATGCATGATGATGACGATGCTCAAATGCAATGTGGCGTGATGACATGAGCATGCGGTCATGATGATGCAATGTACAAAAACAACGCGATTTTCTAGTAGTGGTTTTTGCGGGACGCCACACCCTTCTCCGTCTCGTATTATGGCTCCAGGTGTCCCCCGGTAAAATAATAACTTTGGCTTTTGTCCTGTCCAATTCCGAAAATATTCATTTTCTGACTTTCCTGGAACCAAAAACATCAGAAAACGGGCAGCTGGCACTATGGCTCTTTTTAATAGGTTATTCCAAGAAATCATATGAAAAGTACTCCAAAGTGTGGGCAAAACACAAGAAAGTAGATAAAACCAAGCATGGAACATCAAAAATTATAGATACATTTGCAATGTATTAGCAGCCTTCTTCTGCAGCCTGGGTGCCAAGCCTTCACGTCCACTGGCTTCTTCATTTCCTGCCTTCTTCCTCTTCCTCGGTGCCAATTTTCTTAGCTTCACGTACTCTGCATCGCCGGGACAATGGGCACTAGAATCGTGTCCAACATCATCTTTCCACTCATTTTTAATTTCTTCGGGCAGAAAAATGACTGACCCGACAGTCATGTTTCTAGCCTTGCGGCGCTTCCTGTCAAAGAAACAAGACTGTTGCATAACTGGCCCATATCTACAGAGTAAATAAAACAAAAATTACAATTCAGCACAAACATGCGAACCCCAAGAGACTTTTGCTTACCAGGAGCTAATTGGGTTCGAGCAACCACCCTGTCCAAGAATAGAAGGGCGACTCCCAGTTGCAGCAGCTTCCACATCCAGTACATCACAATTCATCTCAAACATGCAAACCAAAGCATACATTTTCATCAACCCAATTAGATGACTGTCACATATTAGAGGAACCATGATTCCACGTTCATCCATGAAGCTGAACTTTGCAGTCTGCTTCGGCCATAATTCATCATGATTACACAGAGAAACAACCATACCAGATATAGTGCAGATCTGCGCAGACGCTTCTTCCATCGTGATACAATGGTGTCTATACCACTTGCCCTTAGAGTCGTACCTGAAGAGGACTACCGTAACCAGGTAAGGGTGGTCCGCGGAGATCCCACTTGACAGAAAACTGTGGACAAAATATGTTTGTCAGTGTTGGGCTAACAAACAATTTTAGGTTCAGTAGCCAGCTAGCAGTTATAATTAGTGCGAATAGCAAAGAGAAGGGTAGCTCACCCGCTTGTAGCCAGAACTTCTTCTGCCTTGGTAGTAGGATCTTCCATCCTCCGAGCTGCTCGGCTCATAGGCGGCGGAGGCGGGCTAGAGCCTCGCAACGGAGGCTACGGCATGCGCCATTGGAGCTCGAGATCAACGACTTGGCGCCAGAAGTCAAATGTCCGAAAGGATCGTCCTGCCTGGAGGGTGGATTCCGATGTCGCCGATGCTAGGGGAAAGGTGGGAATGGATTTGTGAAATTGGTCAACACATCCAATCCACTTAGTAACTCGGTTTTCCTAAGAGGATGCCGCGTTGGCGCTCGCGTCACAGATAGATGACCAACATGAGGGTCCCGACCGTCTACTTCACGGTGCAGTTTGATGGAATGTTTGAATTTGGCAGGGGTGAGATGAGTTTGCATCGAAATGGCCCCTCTCGGTAGTTGGCGGCCCAACATTTCGAAACGCGGCAAATTCAGGCAACTTAGGTACCGCCATGCGCTGGCCCGGGAACTTTGGTACCGCAGACGAATAGGCCCCTTAAGACAGCCAATTTGGAAAAGTGCATTAGAGATTTCCTCATTAGAGAACTCCAGCATCAGAGTCTCATTCATTTCCTAGGTCACTTTTGGTTGGATGATGTCAAGGAGCTCAGTTGGATCAACTGAGTGGTCTTTAGTGAAAAGGGTCGAGTAATAATCCCTAGAATATCTCATGATCTCATCTTGTTTCTGTATAATCCGATCATCCACAATTTTCAAGGATTTGATGTTATTCTTCTTTGCTCTCCAGGTAGCCCTTCTATGGAAGGATTTTGTATTCTGGTCTCCTTCCTTGAGCCAAGTGACTCTGGATCTTTGTCTCCACATCATTTCCTCCCTTAGAAGCAGTTCATCTAATCTCGTTGTTACATGTTTGATCTCTGAGGTATGGAGATGCGGGTTGTGGTTGTAAAGCCACTCTAGTCTTGCATTGAGTTTCTTAATCTCCTTATCCACTCTGCCAAATTTCTCTCTACTCCAGGATTTCAAGGCCTTCATTGTGTGCTGGAGATTGTTTTTGATGTCTGTCAGATTTTTTACTTGTTTACCACGAGTCCAAGCTTCACTAATCTCACTGCCAAGAGTGTCATCTCTTTCCCACATGCTTTCATATCTGCACCTCGCCCAACCACCGTTGTTAACTTCTAGTCTCCCCAACTGTAAATGAGTGGCAAGTGATCCGATCTAGAGGAAAAAATATGTTGAACCTTTGCTGCAGTAAACAGGTTACTCCACGCCTGGTTAGCAACAGCTCTATCCAGTCTGACTTTTATATTTTTTCTTCCCTCTTGTTTATTGTTGTAGGTCGAAGAGAGCCCACTATAACCCAGATCATGCAAATTACAAAACTATAGGGTGTCTTTAAAATCTTGCATCCTTCTTACATTCCTTTTATTGGTTAAGAAGTGCTCGCTCTGCCACAGGGCCTCGTTAAAATCTCCCAGCATCAGCCAAGGCAAGTTTACATCTCTGTTTGTTTTAATTCTCCTTAGTAATCTTATATTTACTAATTGACACGTTAACTCTGAGACAGAATAAATTTAGCCCGTTGATAGCAGATTCAACTCAAAGTAAACGGCTGAGATATTGCATCGGTAGCCCTAAAGAGTCCGGGTAATTTACTCTTCTAATCGTGCAGTCCCAACTTTTTTCTTTCCTGAACCGATAAGAATCTAGATAGTTTACTACTCCTAACGAGAAGTCTCCCGAAGAAACTTGATTGGTACGTACGCTGTCTCAAAAAATCGTTTACAGAAATAACCGATTGTAGGTGCAACCGTGCAATTGCATGTAGCTGATCTAAAAAAATATACTGATTCTAACGAGCTGCGCTCCAATAAAAAAGTAAAGAAATGTGCAAACAAAATTTGCAAAACCAGGATACTATGAGGAGACGGCGATCTAAGTGTTGCTTCGACAATATCCTTTTATGTCCCCGGTTTGTGGTCAGCTATACTAGATTTATGCAAATGTGAAGTAATATTAATAAGATCATCTAGGTTAGGTTTATATGTATGCTAAACCAGCCAAAAAAAATCGACTGCATGGAATCAACTACTTATGCGTGATGAATGGTTGGACCATAGGTTAATTTCAAATTATTTCTTAGAGTATGGAGATTAAGGTTCATTGCATCTGGGATAATAAAAACATATATATAGGCTGTGTTCTACTCTTAGAGGCAGAATATTTGATAAAGTTCAGTTGCATGCGTCTGCTACGTAGATGCAATAAGTAGTGAAAAGCTTCAACTTTGTAAAAAAAGGTGCACGAGAGCAATTGTAGCAATTTTCATTGTAATTTTACATATGATTGTATAATTCTAAAAAACAATCCTGAACTTTTTAGTAGTGGTTATAATTTTTGTAGAGAAATCGCTGATTATTGACTAAAAGAAACACTAACTTTTGATAAGTGATTCTTTGATAAAAGTATCTTGATTTTCTTCATGAAACCACAAGGAAAAAAGTTGTTTAATAACGATATTCTATTCCATAAAGCAGATAAAGAATGCTCCAAGTTTATCCCTATCACTATTAAGAAAACATTGAGCACATAAGTCCTTGCCGAAGTTGTACAATCATATTTCTTACATCGCTCCTACAACCGAGGTCGCTTGCCACCACACTTAAACAATATGCATGTTAAATTGCCAAACAATTGACTGCTGGAAAAGTGTAATATTAGTGCATACAATTCAATGAAAAATACATCAAAATTATATAACTCCTATGGCTCTCTTTCAAAAAGCAAGAAAACAATTAAATGCATGTGTATTACTCCACAAAAATATGGAGTAATGGATGGCATTGACGAAACATAAAAAGTACTAGCTCGTGCAATTGCACGGGTTAATGACTAGTTTCCATAATTCAGGTCTTAGTTGAGCATAGGGTTCTCCATAGACGAACGTGCTCCTCCACTTTATTTCACTCTCATCTTGGATGATTACATCTATATGGTGAGGGCTAAAATTGATCAGATCTACTTTTACATTCTTGCTCCACCATAGAGCTAACCCTCCACCCTTACACGGCAAACTAACTGGGAGAAAACTGTTGTAGCCTAGCCGCTTACTCAAACTCTTTACCAACTTCTTATTCTGCCTGTTTCTGAGAGGAACACTAAAGTTGGGTGATGCTCTCGCACTAGGCGAGACAGTTCCTGACTGTCTGAGGCTGCCCAAGTCCTCGACAGTTCCAGAACAAGATGATCATGGCTCCTGCCAGGCATTCTCCTTAGCGCCTGACAGTGGACCGGTAGCCCCAGGACCGGTTGCTTCCTTGCTTTCCTCCTTCTCCTTTCTTCCTTCCACTACCTTCTGCCTTTCCTCCCTTTCCTTTTCATCTTGACACAGCTTCTGCATCCCCTCCTTCCCTAGGCACACTAATAGACTAGGTGCCTAGAAAGGTCCCTCTTTTCCTAGTGCATCATCTCCTCCTCCATGTCCCCCTCTTCCGGCCGTGGGCGCACCACGCCGAAGCCCAGCATATGGTGTTCCTCTGGCGGTGCAGCCTTAGAGACAGCCTGCTCCACCACTTGCTCACATTTCTTCCTCTTCCATCCTTTTGTGTTCTTCATGTTGGTGGATATCGATGCTGAGCTGTCAGCTCCTTTTGGCTCCTCTTCCAGGGCCCTATTTAAGGCCACGACGTCCTTGCCCTCATCCTTCTTGTCGTTGTCCAGGATGACAGCATGCCCATTGTTGTTGTCGAGGATCTCTGCCTTCTCTCTGCGGTGACCCAACATACCAATACATGATGTAGTACACTATAGTCGTTGACATAACACCAATGAAACACCGTTCACTAGTATTATATCCCTCGGAGTGGTACAACAGAAACACAACAGGCTCAAGACATTACTATAGATTACAACTCGACTCTTTACAGAAGATTCAGAGAACACTCTAGGTTAAAGAGAGAGAAAGAAACTTCTTACAAAGAAGAACCAGAAATAATAACTCAGAACTATCTGGCTAAAAGGACTAATATCTAAACTATCTGGCTTGCAAATGCTACTATTGCATTGCTCTATAGAAGTAGGTTCTATGGCTAGAGTATCTACTCCTATCTGAACAGAGACTTTGTCTTTACTTCAGCTGATGTATATGTTGACTTCATTGACTTTATTGAAGAACTTGAGCTGTCGATGATGATTTCTTGAGCAGAAATTGATGTTGACGTCATCTTCGATAGCTTAGAACCTAGCAAGGGTTAAGAAGGTACGGTTGAGTACGGGCATACTCAGCAAGTTCACTAACTAAAAAGGAGTGTATGATGCACTATCTCTACAGCCACAGACCAAAGGTCGTAGGCAATGCAGGTTTTTGTAAACATTTCTTCAAAGGTTGCTTTTATTCCGAAAACTATGTCCGATAGTCTTCACAGGTTGACCAGAACCTTCGTGGGGTTCCTTTCCTGCCGCGTTCGTAGCTCCTTCCCGGAACAGGGGGTAACAAGTTACAGTTCTTACACTCTGCAGAGGTGCGTGGCTTTACCCATGAGAGACCTTAGCTTTGTTGCACAACCAAGTCATGAGCTTGTCCATACTTCCTTGGTATGAGGCCCAGTCTAAGATCCAAGCCAATCACTGCCCCTTCGCGACCCCGCATGTCCCCTTGGTGTACGCCATGCCCACATCTTGAATTACGGCAATGGTTAGTACAGTCCGTCAGATGCCAGAACTATCATGGGATGTTGAGGGTTTCCACCCATATGCTACATATCCTCTACGAATTACCAATTAATGCATGCTACAAGGATAAAAGCCACGACCTGGCCATCCAGATGCATGCGAGAGGAAGAATATACAGCTGACTTCACCGTCCCATTCCAAATCTCATGGTTAACGCATAATATATGGAGCTAGAATCATTGGCGACATTGGTTGTTAAGTCCTAGATATTATGTTCCTTTACCACTAGAACTGTATCAATAGATTATTACCATTTGGTAAATAATCTATAATCATATTATTATGAAAATAGTGTTTTCTGACCTTTTTGAAATGCAGGTGATGACAACATTTGAGTTACAAGCATTTGATAGAAAATAATCAAAGGACATGAGCAAGTTGTGAACTTGCCTTTTGTGATTGCAAGATTATGCACTCATGGTCTTCGGGATAATAGAAGATCCAAATCCTGTAAATAGCATCATTGGTCCGGTAAGGACTAATGTTTAAAGAAGCAAGATGCAACGATGCATAAGTAATGTAATGCAATTTGATAATCGTGAAACCCCAGGGTAATCGTATCTGATCTAGGGTTTGGAAACTGGTAATGAGTTCTTAGGAATGTGTTGTACTTTTATACCAGTTTAACACTTATGCTTATTATTAAGGCTTGTGAATGTGTGTGAAACAATTTATAAGTACAATGAAGTAACACACAATGGCATAGCACCCAAGGTGTTGACAAATAATTCAGAGTTGATTCTATTCAAGTTTTCTATTATAACTTAGAGAGTTAAAGACAGAAAATGTAGTTCATTTGCATTTTCTTTAAAAGAGTTACTTTTGAGGAAAAGGTTATCTTTCCCAAATGAATGCATTTCACTCTTGAAGTTATACTTTTAGGGTTTCCTATTAACTAAACTATTTAAGAAGAAAATATTTAGCATCTTTGAATAACTATTCTTCTAGCAAGTGGGGACTTATACGTATTGAATACAAGATGACATTATGTGTTGTTTTATTTCATAATGCTTTCTAAAGGTGATATAAGGGTATTATTGTCCTTATTGGAGTAGTGTTTTCTGAATACTATAAGTGAATGAACTCATTTACTTATTATAGAATTTAATACTTATTTTTATAAACATGGGAGTGGCATCATGTTAAATACTTAGAAACTTTGTTTAACTTTTAACTAGATTCCCCAAACTTGTAAAAGACTTGATACTCAAATCTTGATGGTTCTATAATTAATAAAATCTTTTTGGAGAGTAAGATTTACTTAACTTTTAAATGGTAGTTTAGTAAGTATAACTTAAAATGGTTAGACCTATTTTGACTTAAGTTAAATATCAATTAAACTTGTTATTATACTTTTAGATTTTTAAATAACTTATATTCAAGGCATAAGCAAAGCTTTATATAATTTGTATGCATTAAAGCAAAAGAAAAGGGCTTAAAATAGTTTTATTAAACCTTTACCTTTTATTTGACTTCAATTAAGAAAGAGGATATTTTTAATGTGTAGAATTTTTTTGATCATTTTGGTATATTATATGTATTTTTGTGATTTTTAAATATTAAACTATGATTTTTATAAGTTTTATCACTTTATAAATACTTAATAAATAATAATTATTATGTAAGTGATACCAAAAATCTATGAAACAATTCTATAAATGTAAATTTTGTTTTTCATTTACCAATATTAAAATATGAATTTTGAAAGTATTATAACTTATAAAATATTTATTAAATAATAATTATTTAAATAGTTAACACAATAATGTTTGTTAATAAAGTTAAATTATAGATTTTATTTTTCTGAGCATTTTGATATATTATATACATTTTTCTGAATTATAAAACAAAAGATATTCAATTAATAAGATTTAATCATTTTCTAGTTAAATTTTAAATAGGAAAATAGTTTTTATACCTATTCATAACCTACCCTATGTCACAGACAAGTGGGGCCTATACCACGATGGTTGCCATGTGAGCAAAGACAGTCCACCCGGTGACGTGGTAGGGGTGGCGCGGGTCTGACGTTGGCATGACGGCAGCCCAGCCTTCACCACCGGATTATGGTCGCCGGCGGCGATCCAGAGGGTTCCAGCACACGCGATTGGGCGCACTGGAGTGAGGGGACGATGGTAAATAGGATCATGTCGGCGCCACTCAGAAACGGTCGCCAGAGTAACGACTAGGACGACCGGCGGTGGCGGTGCTCGCAGATGCACGACGATAGAGCAGTAGAGAGCTAGAGCGGGAGCGAGGAGAAGTGCCAGAGCACCATGGGCTCACCGGGATTGCAGTGAAGCGGTTGGCAAGGCAATTCATGGCCAGAATCGATGGCGAGAGCGATGGCCGGCGCCGAGGACTGAGATCCCGATTGAGGCGATAGAGGCCACCTACGCTTGCATGGTTGGTACGAGAAGAACGAGAAGAGCCAGGAGGTTCTTCTGGTGTGATTGATTGAGCAAGGGGAGCTACGGAGCGATGGCGACGAGCGGCTCTGGCGGGCTAGGGTTTCGGCCGAGTGGGAGAGAGAGAAAGTGAGCGTGAGAGGGAGAGAAATGAAGATGAGGATGAGCGAGGCATCGAGGTGGTGTTCTTATCCTCCACGGTGACATCAGTGACTGCACGAATCGCAGCGCGGCGATGGCGAATGGCGGAGCACTCGCCAGCGAACTGCTTCTAGTCGATGAGGAATACGACGATGATGCAATCATTCGGAAAACCCCCTAGTGTAATTTCTGTCTCAACCCGTGATCCCTCATGCGGTCCCACCTGTCAGTCAGAGAGAGGGAGGCTAAATGGGCTGGTACTGGGCCGTGGCAAAGCTTGCGAAAGGTTGTTGCTGTTGCTCGCGTGTGACACATAGTAGATGGGATGTGGCCAAAGCTGGGCTGCTTTGCTCTCTTCTCTCTATTTTTTTTCTATTTCAATTTCTATTTTTATAAAACCATTTCAAATATAACTTTCTCCAAGGTTTTAAATATCTAGAGAGTTTGTAGGCCCTGAATATTATTGTGTAAAGAAAATATGACCCTCATCTCTTCACTTCTTATTGTGCATTAAAATATTCATAATTATATGAAAAGTCCTTTTCATTAGGAAGTATTAATAAAGATTAGGGTTTTAGAAATTTGTTTCTTATAATAAGATTTCACAAAGATGATTCTGTTTTCACTTAATAATTATAATCGTAAAGATTTAAAATGGTGAATGATACATATAGAATCTTATTAATGCTTAACTTCCTGAAGGAATTACAAATATTCATTATAAGGTATTAAACCTTGTGGTTCTTAATATGATGATTTGATTTTCATGGTTCTCCATATTTGGGGATTTCTCTCATTCAAATCCTCCTTGATTTATAGTGTTTAGGATTACCATGGACAACCTTGGTGAAGTTAACAAGCATGAATAACAATCATTAATGTTATTGTTCATTTCCAAATAACTGCCCTGAGTTTTAAGAAGGTTTTAATAGACTCATATTCTATTATGAATATGGATAAGGATCAAGGTTAAGGGATACTACTTCTAAATCTATGAGTAGGTTTGATATCTCAACATAGAGTGAGATATTGGAATTACTTATGTGATCCTGATAGTTCTATCATTCTAGGTTTCTATTAGGGTTTAAGATAATAAGGTGGACAAGGCTTCCATCCTTAAACACTCATCTGGTTCTGTAATTATCTCTTGGAAGCTTCATTTGTCCAAGAGACATTATTCAATGGTTACCTAGGAATAGGAAATGGTTCCACTATCAATTTGATCATGGGGTTTTGGACAAAAAGGGAGACATGGGTCTTGTCCTGGTTTGATATGATCTTAGTTAAGGATTTCTCCAGAACTCCTATCCTTAATACCTTACTAATATTTTCTTTAGTTAAGGATTTCCTTTCCTGAATATACTCTATTTAAATCTCTCCTCTTATTCACTAGGATCTCTTCTACCTAAATAAACTAGGTATCTAGCTCTACCATATCTATCATCATATGATGACATGGTCATTCCACTTCCACATTACTCCATTCTTACTCCTAGTATATAACTCCTCTTAATTAACTACCATTGATGCACCTATCAATGTAGATACTACTAACTCCATCTATTAACTTCCTTAAATCCATCTTGCAACTACTTCCAAGGCTTGCAAGATTATAGTTCTCTCCATAGGTACTACTCCATAATACAAGTTTGTTCTTGTATTAGCTTGATTAACCTACTGTGCCTCCAACTATTCCATATACTCATATTACATACTTCCTCCAACTCTAGCTTGACTTCTCATAATAAAGCTAGATGATTTATCTTACTAGAGCTTTACCTAATTTGGGTATACTCACAACTCTTCTTCAACGCCTAGTCATCAACTAAGTAATAAACTTGTACTAGTCTTTCTATAAGTCTTATCTTGTTAAAGAAGCTTACTTCATATCTATATATACTTGGCTTAACAAAATTATTATTAGACACTCAAATACTACTAGCTTCCTCATAGCTTCATGATCACTAACTTAACTCCTGGGTTTAGATACTTCTTCTAGTTAACTCATGAGTGAGTTAACTCCTCTAATACCAAATGGTTTGATCACCACTAAGGATCTCATTCCATTTATGATAGCACACTCTACCATATCTAGTTCCTTCTCCTTATTAATTTACTTAGGTCTTTGGAAGGTCAATATAATAGGTCAAAGCTAAGAGTCAATAAGTTCTAGATCAGGAATTGATCACCCAATATTGATGATCAATTGATACTAGGACTTGGTTAAATAGATATGGCACCTCTTAATAACATATTAAGAGTATGTTCTGGATGGTCTTGGCTTGACTTCCCTTTCTACTCTTATTTGTGCTAAGAGTTAATATATAAGAACTACCATGATACCATGGTAAGAATAACTATAGCAAGCAAGTGTATCAAGATTTGGTTATGGAGTTACTTTACTTAAGTTATATGCTTAACTTGGTATTCAGGGGTTGTGGTAGGTAATATCTTGATATCATCTTTAGAATATTAAGTATTCATCCTTGAGTTGTGGTATGGAATGCCATGTAATGATCTCTAGAAGATAAAGTACTCCTTATTAAGTAGTGTGTTGTGACTTAGTTCTATTACATTTGATCTACCCTTAGATCAAATTATATTACCCAAAGATAAGATTCAAGCAAAGGTCATATTGAAACTTATCGCAGTCAACTTGATGATCTACTTCAGTTCCACCAAGTTAAGAGAAGCTTCAATATCTTTGACAAGTTTTATTTAAAAGCGCAAAAATTATTCGGATTAGCTACGCATGAATGCAATGCACACACCTTATCTCAGCTTATTTCTAACCTCTAATGCTGGGGTGTTACACTCAGCCACCCCATTGGCACCATATGTAGTGGTGCCAATCATTGTAGCAGTGGATCCATTGTTGATGTCATGGGCCACTGAAGCCCCCACCATGCCTTGATGGATTATCTCCATTGTCAAAGCATTGGCCCCATTGTTGATGTCGAGGGCAGCCGTCTTCTCGTTCGTTGGAGTCGATATTGTCTCCCGTTGTATCTGCTATGACCCCTGTGTTAATGTCGGGAGTCACAAAAGCCTCGGCCTGGATGTTTCCACCAGTAGCTTCCATGTCCTCGACACGGGTTGTGTTATTGTTATCATGGACACACAGCCGCACCACATCCACTGCAACTTTCTCCACTCCGGGGAGGGCCTTGTTTGTTCTCATCATCCCGGCAGTAGGCAACACCCCCACCCATAGTGCTGGCTAGGGCGCCAGATTAGGGGCACCCCATGGCACAGAGGGTGGGTTTTGGGTGTGGGGCTGCCCCATAGCCTCCGGCAGGTACCAGGTACGTGGGTCTTCGAAGTGAACCGGTGGAACTCTAAGATCTTGGCTGAAACATAGTTTCCTCTCTGCCACAGGTGTATCACATCTGGCGTCCATATGTCCAATGTAACCACAAAAAATACAGAAGTTTGGTAGCCGTTCATACCTTAACTGAACTTCCACCTCCTCATTCGTGATCTCGTCCATAAGTGTGATCTCCTTCTACACCGCCATGTACATAGGCAGCTGGACTCTGGCTCTGAGAAATTTGTCATAGATGCTCCCCCTTGAGTTGTTGTCGATCTTCACTAGCGTACCAACTTGTTCTCCAAGGTCCCGAGCGAGCTTCTTCGTGAGGAGGTAGAAGGGGATGTTGCGGAACTGTACCCACATCGACACGTGTGTGAAGAGTGCCATCGTAGGGTCAGCTCCCACCTGGAGTCCCTCGACAAGGAAGGCATCTCCCTTGTACTGCCATGGGCCACCGCGAACGACATGGTTTCTATCGCCCTCCTCGGAGAACTCCAGGATGAACTTACACTGGCCCTCTTAGGTCTCCAATTGGTTGGCCTCCATGTAGCCTCTAATCTTCTAGACCTTCCTCATATGCTTGATGACCTGCTGTGAGTTGGCCAATAGGACAGACAGGAACAACCCGACCGCTAGGAACCAGGCACGCATGGCTTGGCGTGCCCCGGACATGTTGACGATGAGGATGTTCTTTGCATTGGTGCTTGATGATATGTTGCAAACGTATCCATAATTTTTGATGTTCCATGCTTGGTTTTATCTACTTTCTTGTGTTTTGTCCACACTTTGGAGTACTTTTCATATGATTTCTTGGACTAACCTATTAACAAGAACCACAGTGTCAGCTGCCTGTTTTCTGCTATTTTTTGTTCTAGGAAAGTCAGAAAATGAATATTCTCAGAATTGGACGGGACAAAAGCCAAAGTCAGCTTTTCACCGAGGGACACCTAGAGCCAGAATACGAGACAGAGAGGGGCTGGGGCCCGGCCACACCACCTGGCCACGCGGCCAGGCCTGGCCCGCGCCAGGGGGTGGTCTGGCCGCCCCAGGCACCCCCTCGGCCTCTCCTCCCCCCTATAAGTTGCCTCCGATACAGAAACCCTAAGTACCCATCAAAATTCCACGAAAGAGTTTGTAGCTGCCATCATCTCCATCTCTAGATCGGGAGGGATCTGAAGCTCTTCCCAGCACCCTGCCGGAGAGGGGAATTCACCTTGGAGGCCTTCTTCATCATCATGCAAGCCTTCGGTGTGATGCGTGAGTAGTTCATCTCTAGACTACGGGTCCATGTAGTAGCTAGATGGCTGGTTCTCCTCCTTTGTGCTATCATGTCTAGATCTTGTAAGCTCCGTTCATGATCAAGATCCTCTATTTGTATTCATACATGTTGTGTTTGCGGGGATCCGATGGATATTGATATGCTATTTCAGATTGATTATTTATTCTATCATGTCTTTGTTATTTGTGATCTTGCATGCTTTCCATTGTTAGTAGCTATCTTGGCCAAGTAGATGCTAGCAACTCCAAGAGTTAGTACTTATGCTCGATTATGGGTTCATGCCTCTAGTAATCTAGGGAAGTGACAGAAATCTCTAAGGTACTAGATGTGTTGTTGCTACTAGGGTGAAAACAACAATCCTTTGTTCATAGAACAATCGTATTGTTTACTTTACACGCAATTCTTAATGCAATTATCCGTTGCTTGCAACTTAATACTGGAGGGGGTTCGGATGATAACCTGAAGGTGGATTATTAGTCATAGATGCAGTTGGATGGTGGTCTATGTATAATGATGTAATGCCCAATCGAATCTCAAAGGAGTCAAGATGAGTAGTATATGCTTGTATGTTTTCTCGATGTTTGTAAATTTCCCCGCTGTAATTTGTTCACCCAACATGTCATCTATCTTAAGGAGAGCCACCTCTAGTGAACTATGGACCTCGGTCCTTTCTTTTACTATCAATCTACAATCAACTGTATACTGCTTTGTGTTTACTTTCTACAAACTAATACTTTCTTCCACTCGATACGTTTAATCCTTTGTTTTCAGCAAAACCGGTGAGATTGACAACCTCATCGCAAGTTGGGGACAGAGTTCTGTGGTTGTGTTGTGTAGGTCTCCACGTTGCTTTCTTGGCAGGTGATGCATACCGCCAAAGTTCAGCTAGCTACACCTTTGGGGTGTTTCCTTGCTCCTGTTGGATTGATAACCTTGGTTTCATAACTTAGGAAAACTTACTGCTGTGCTCATCATACCTTCCTCTTGGGATTCCCCAATGAGCTCGTTAATACACGAGTTAGCACTTGATCCTGCTATCTCCTTCCCCGCATGCCTGCGAACTGATTTGTCACGGCCTCCAGGTGCATGTGCACCATGCCCACTCGCACCCGCAGGTTCCAAGCCGTTGCTCGCCATCCGGTAATCCTTCAAACACCTTTCAGGCACCAGTATGGGGGTCATGCAGAGCGTGAGGCTTGTTTGTTGATTATTCTCCTTGCATCTAGCCTGTGATATAGGGCCTCCACCGGGCGTGAATAAGGGCATAGTTCACACCTGATTAACGCTCGTAATTGTCTGTAATTCCTCCACCCTGAACAAAGCCGTTTTCTGTATTTCCTCCGCCTCATCACTTTGGCTCTTAACGTCTCCCGACCTGGACTTCTGCTTGATCAACTGCCTCAGCGGGATCCAAGGCTCCGGATCTGGAGGCTCACCACGCTCTTCCTCCATTAATTTTCTCAAACATGCCCTTACTGCCCCCAATTTCATGGAGATGTTCCTAGAGGTCTGAATGGCCTTTTTGGCCTAGGCTCTGATTTTGGCTATCTCTAGGAAATCTAACTGGGTAGCTAGGCTGGTCGTATCATGGGTGAGATCAGTGGTAAAGGAACTCAGGGATTTTCGGGTTTCAAAGGATCAGATTTGGTGTAGGGATGGGTTCGGGGTGATATCGCCTCCGCTGGGTCACGGGAGGAGGAACGACATGAGCAGTTTTTTAGCTAATAGATTAAGTACTACTTCATTTAGCTGATGAAAAAATAGACTTCAAGTGTACCTAGATGCAATATCCATATAAAAATAGCAATATTTACATTTTACCTTAAAGTTTTCTCCATAAAATCATAGAAGCAAAGTCAGTGACGATGCAATTAATCAATCTTGTCCAATAACTTCTTCTCGATGAAAAGAGTTATCAAACCATTTAACATATTGAGACATTACCTATCTCAAATAGTTCTTTGGTAATTTCAAATTTGAAAAGATTCTTTCTAATGATGCAACAATCATGGACATAGTAAGATCCGATAGAAATAAAATTATTAGGATAGCAATCCACTTCTCTGACACTAACAGTTTTCTCATCAACACTAGCAGATTTTCTAGGAGATGAATTAAATATGTGCTCATGATCTCTCACATTTTCATCACCCATATTGATGTCAACATTTTCCTCCGTATTGATATCATCTTATAGATCAACATTACTCTGTTTCCCACCGAACTAGCGCCAACTCATCTGGTTTTCTCAAAATGCACGCGTTGCTCTTCAAAAATTTATGAAGAGATCCTCTATGTGATTCTATCAATTTGTGTGCTTGCTTCCTCTTTTTCCTCTTCTTAGCACCAGATTTAGGCGCCATAACCAGGTAATTACACTCAGAGTAAGAAAAACAGGTACTAATTAGAACTAGACTAGAAGTCTAGAATTAGGGCATACATCGACCAAGTCCATATAGATTCAGAGAATTGGGTAGTGGGATACATGTTTTGATACCTTTCGGCGCAGACTAGAATCAGACCATCAGTGAACGGTTGTCCTTGGGAAACGACCGAGACGATTAGAGGCGATGTGCGACGGGCGTTCGGGTGTCTGCGGTCCACTGCTTCTATTGCGATTCCCCCTTTTTATTGAGATATGTGATTCCCTTTTTTACTATCAAGACGGCAAGTTAGGGGAATGGCCAAACGAGAGTTGCTAGACAGTACTTGTCGCTAGATCTGATCGCATCGTCTCTCGCCTTTATTTTTCTTTGACGTGAAAAGGCCCTAATCTGGCCCAATGGAGACGTTGAACTGCTACTCTCTACCACCTCCATTCCAAAGCTTAAGATTTTTTTTTGAAAAGTTTGACCGCTCTTTTAGAAAAAACTATCATAAATTATGATATTATATAGATACCATGTGAAAATATGTTTCATGATTTATCAACGGGTATGGTTTTTATATTGTAAATATTAATATTATTGTAAAAAACTTTGTCAAACTTACATAGTTTGACTTTTCAAAAAAAATAAGCCTTAAGCTCTAGAACAGAGGTAGTATTTTTTTTGGATCTACACTAGGCCATATATAAAGAAATACTTGAGAAGGGCCACCAATATTTTTGGGACCGGGGCGGCCGCCCCTCCAGACCCGCCAAGGGCCGGCCCTGGCACTAAATAATAGTTTTACGTAAAAATTAGGGGCCCTCCTATTTTGGAGGTCTTGTGTGGTCGAACCTCCTACACATGCGTGCGATACGGGCCCGTGGGCTACGCATATGTCTGGCATTCTAAAGGAGAAGAAGCTTAGACTCTCGTCCATTATTGACGAGTTAGAGGCCCTTGCATAAGCGCGACCGTTATCTATGCAAGAAATTGAGCTTAAAAGGCAAACGAATGCACAAATAGCATTGCTTTTGTGGGAGGAGGAACCCAAATGGTACCGATGATCGAAAGCTCAATTTATCCTTGAAAGAGATTCCAATAAGATATACTTTCATCGTGTTACCAATGTAGACATTGGAAGAAACTTATTTATTCTCTTTAGTATAGGATGAAGACATGATCAAGGATGGCCTTGAGCAACTCAAAATTGGTTAACACTTTCATTAGTATAGGATGAAGAAACTTTCATTAGTTTAACACTTTTCGATTTGAGCAACAGAAGGTCTTTGGAAAAATCGGTTTTTACTTGCTGGTCTGTTTTGACAGATTTCTGCCATTATTTGCATTTGCCTCTTAATCTCTTTCTCTTTGAGTTCTCTTTGATCACTTGAGCTTTTAGAAGGAATTGCTACAGTAGCTTGTGTTTTAATTGAAATTTTACTTGTGTTCAAACTAAACCCAATGAATTATTATTTTGAATACACTAATGTTGCTAATGAAGATTGTGTGAAGTTTTGTATGAAGGAAATTTTCAAGTGTAGGGAAGAATAATGTGATGAGATGAAGAATGGACAAAAGCTCAAGCTTGGGGAAGCCACCCGTGTCACCCCAAGAAATATTCAAGAAGTACAAGCGTCAAAGCTTGGGGATGCCCAAGGAATCCCCTTCTTCATCAATAAAAATCTCAGGTTTTCTTCCAAAACACTTCATTTCTATTGTTTCATGCACAATTGTGTTGTTCTTGGAGCGTCTTTGTTTTTTTAGTTTTCTTTTGTTTGGTTTGCTTAAATAAATTGGTTGGACCCCCACATTCATACATTGTTTCAAATAAGTTGATTGCTGTTGGAAAAGAGTAGGAAGCTTCAGGCTTATAAGTGGTACAAAAGGAGCTTGTTTTGACTATGGTCTAGACTTTACCATGTCATGTTTGATGTTGCTTTGACTTTATGCTTAGTGATTATTGCTGTAGCATGACTTGTTCCAAACAATTGAGATTGCTTAATGTTCCTTGAAAGGACCATGCGTTGTTTTAGCATACAGAAGCATAATATTGTGGTATTCCCCTTTGATGCTTTATTTGGGTTGAGTTGGCGCATGCTTACACCATGTTAAGACTATGAACCAGTCACCTTAGCCTCTATGATCATTTAGTTTTTGACTTGTAATATCACTTTATGATTTAATTAATAATGTTTTTTTGCTTTGCATGATTATGGCCATTATTGCTCTCTTAGCTGGTCGCTCCCAGTCTTTTGCTAGCCTCCACATGTACCAAGTGTGAGTTCCACTCATGCATCCAACCCCCAAGAAAACCAAGTTATCCCAAAGACTCCACTATAAATTCCTATGCTTGGTGTGTTACACCATTCCAAGTATATTCATGTTTTTATCTACCTTCTGAATTAAACTTGTTATGTGAAAATTAGTGATTAATTCTCTCACAAACTTGATGGCACACTTTACTTTCTTGCACTTAATAAACTTGAACCATTGTGTCCATCTATGTTGCTTATATGCTTGCACTTTATAAGTTGTGAATTAGCAGAACCATGTACCATGGGGAACGCTTTCAACATTGCACTTATTATTCAATTGATATCATGTTCTTTTGTTTATGGATCCCGGTGGTGTGAAATAAAAGGGGAGCTTGTAAGCTCATGGAGTTTGTATGTGTGTTAGAGAAACGCCTAGGTGGATAGCCTAATCCATGCCTAATCATGGTGGAAACTTGCAGCATAACCATAGTGAGCATTATGTGAAGCATCCTCAATAAAAACCTATGCAAATAGAAAATAAAAAGATCGCTGATATGCTCATTGTCTGTTGCCTTGTCATTTTGATATGGATAGCTCCTGTGTCATGGGGCAAGGGGTACCCCGTTGGCGGTTCTCCATCATACACATGTACTTACAATGACAAGAACTTACTTGTGACTAAAGTTGAGTAGCATGAGGTTCGGTACTCGTAAACAAGGGGCATGGGATTTTCAACTTATAACTTGTAAAGCATATCCTCATATTTGTGTCACTTTAACCTTAATCACCTCTAGATGCTTATGATAGGGGCAATGAGAGATGAAAGCTAATAAGTACCATAATTTTTGGAAGCTCTTTATGAAACTTGAAATCCCTGCTTCCCTCTATGAAGGGCCTTTCTTTTTACTTTAATGTTGAGTCTCCATCTTATATCTTTATGCACCAATTGAGAGAGCATAGTGGTCATTCTTAGTTTAATGTGCATTGTCCCAAAACTTGTTGATTAATTCATAACTTTGATATTGCTTGTTCTTAAATTATTTGTATCTAGTCACCCTTATGAACTTTGAAGGTGTCCTATACATTTATATTTTGCTATACCATGAGGGACAAGCTGAAAACCACTCTTATTATGTTTTCTATATGTGAAACAAACAAACGTCTTTCAATGCATTGTTATTCATGATCTCTTGTTTGTACCTTTTCATGTTACAACATATTTGCTATGTCTTATTGTTAGAACTCTATCTTTCATGTTCATGTTTAGAGTACTTTGATCCCAGCTATCAATGCTTGTCAAATACCTTGATCAAGATTGTGATGGTGCATGTCACCTAAAAAAATATTATTTTATCACTTACCTACTCGAGGACGAGTAGGAGTTAAGCTTGGGGATGCTTGATACGTCGTAAACGTATCTATCATTTTTGATGCTCCATGCTTGTTTTATATCAACTTTCTTATGTTTTGTTCACACTTTGAGGTAGTTTTATACATTTTCTGGAACTAACCTATTAACAAGATGCCACAGTGCTAGTTTCCTGTTTTCTGCTGTTTTTGGTTTCAGAAAAGCTAATAAGGAAATATTCTTGGAATTGGACGGGACAAAAGCCCAAGTCAATATTTTACCCAACGCAACACGGAGTCCGAAGGGCAGCCAAAGGGGGGCCAGGAGGCAGCCCCACCCTATGGTGGCATGGCCAACCCTAGGCGTGCCACCAGGGGGTGTGGGCCCCTAGAGCTCCACCGACCTTGCCCCTTCGCCTATATATTCACCTCAAGACGAAAACCCTAAGTACCCGATCAGAAATCAACAAAAGAGTTTGTAGCTGCCGCCATCTCCATCCCTAGATCAGGGGGATCTTAAGCTCTTCCGGGCACCCTACCGGAGGGGAGAGATCATCCTGGAGGCCTTCTTCATCACCATGCCTGCCTACGGTGTGATGCGTGTGTAGTTCACTCTTAGACTATGGGTCCATGTAGTAGCTAGATGGTTGGTTCTCCTCCTTTGCGCTATCATGTTTAGATCTTGTGAGCTCCGTTCATGATCAAGATCATCTAGTTGAAATCCTATATGTTGTGTTTGAGGGGATCCGATGGATATTGAGATACTACGTAAGATTGATTATTGATTCTATCATGTCTAGGTTATTTGTGATCCTGCATGCTCTCTGTTGTTAGTAACTATCTTGGCCAAGTAGATGCTTGCAACTCCAAGAGGGAGTATTTATGCTCGATAGTAGGTTCATGCCTCTTGTAATCTGGGGAAGTGACAGAAGTCTCTAAGGTTGTAGATGTGTTGTTGCTACTAGGGAGAAAACAACAATCCTTTGTCCATGGGGCAATTGTATTGTTTACTTTACACACTTTGCTTAATTCAATTATCCATTGCTTGCAACTTAATGCTGAAAGGGGTTCGGACAATAACCGGAAGGTGGATTATTAGTCATAGGTGTAGTTGGATTATGGTCTATGTATTATGTTGTAATGCCCAATAAAATCTCATAGGAGTCAAGATGTCTAGTATAAGCATTGTTATGCTTTCTCAATCTGTCAATTGCCCCGCTGTAATTTGTCCACCCAACATGCTATTTATCTTAAGGACAAACACCTTCATGTCTACGCACTTCTATTCTTGTAGATAGTTGTTGGGCCTCCAAGTGCAGAGGTTTGAAGAACAGCAGCAAGTTTTCTCTTGAGTGGATCACCCAAGGTTTATCGAACTCTGGGAGGAAGTGGTCAAAGGTATCCCTCTCAAGCAACCCTGCAATCAAGATACAAGAAGTCTCTTGTGTCCCCAACACACCCAATACACTTGTCAGGTGTATAGGTGCACTAGTTCGGCGAAGAGATAGTAAAATACTAGTGGTATGGATATAAGACAACGGTGCTAGAAAATAGCTTGATGGCATGGAAGAGACTAAAGGAAAACTGAAATAAAGATGGCAACAAGCAAACATGTAATATATCTAGTTGCAAACGGTGTTTCAATACTTAGAAACAAGGCCTAGGGATCATACTTTCACTAGTCAACACTCATATAAATATATTATCTTCATGATACTACTCTGAACTACTCTTAGGTTAGACACTCTAATCCATGGTAGGGCTATAACAGCACACCTCAAAGTAAGCCTTTCCCATCTAGATAACCCCACACTATCACCTTGAGCACTAGATGGTTCCAACAAACACCACAATTTCATAAAGACATCCAACTCCAAATATAACTCATAACAAGTATTTGTAATCTCTAGCCTAAGTGCCACCATGGTGTGCACGCTGTCACTTTCACACACATGGGGAGAGCAGAGATCTATTAAAGCACTTGAGTAGCAAAGTAGATCTACTTGATTACAAAGCTCATGATCACAATATGATCATGCATAGAGAGAGAGAGACATGAACACATAGCTACCGGTAGAGCCCTTAGCCTCGAGGAAGAACTACTCCCTCATCATCATAGGAATCAGCAACGGCGATGGAGATGGCGGTGGAGTCGATGGAGTTGGCGGTGAAGATGGTGAAGAGGCGGAGGCGGTGCGGAGGACTCCTTCCCGCCGCTAGTATCACAGGGGAGCACCGCCCTTTAGCGCCCTTCCTTCATGGCTTCTTGGGAGCCCTTCCCCATGGAGATGGGATCCATGGGGGAGGCAAAAACGTGGCTTTGGTGGCTGCAAATTCGTGGGTGGAGGTTTGACAATTTAGGGTTTCTGTATCGGGAGGAATATATAGGCGAAGGGGCGACGTAGGTGGCCAGCCAGGGGGCCCACACCATGCCCTAGCGCGGCCTAGGGGGACCTGCGCCTAGGGTGGTTTGGCCACCATGTGGCCCCCCTTCGTCTCTCCTTCTGGCTCTGTGAATCTTCCGGAAAAATAACAACTTTGGCTTTTGTCCGGGCCAATTCGGAGAATATTCATTTTTCTGACTTTCTGGAACCAAAAATAGCAGAAAACAGGCAACTGGCACTATGGCTCTTGTTAATAGGTTAGTCCAAGAAATCATATGAAAAGTACTCCAAAGTGTGGACAAAACATAAGAAATTAGATAAAAACCAAGCATGGAACATCAAAAATTATGGATACGTTTGCAACGTATCAACATCCCCAAGCTTAACTCCTGCTCGTCCTCGAGTAGGTAAGTGATAAAAAGAAAGAATAATTTTTAAGGTGACATGCACCATCATAAACTTGATCAAAGTATTTGTAAAACATTCAAAGCTGGGATCATAGTACTTCAATCATAACATGAAAGATAAAGTTCTAGCAATAAGACAAAGCAACTAGGTTGCAACATGAAAAGGCACAAACAAAAGATTCATGAATAACAATGCTTTGCAAGATGTTTGTTTGTTTCACATAAATAAAACATAGCATAGTGGCATTCAGCTTGTCCCTCATGGAGTAGCAAACATAAATGCATAGGACATCTTCAAAGTTCATAAGAGTGACTAGATACAAGTAGTTTAAGAACAAGCCATATCAAGTTATGCATCAATGAACAAGTCTTGGGACAATGCACATAGAACTAAGAATGGCCACTATGCTCTCAAAGTAGGTGCATAAATATAGAAGGTGGAGACTCAACATAAAAGTAAAAGAAAGGCCTTCACAGAAGGAAGCAGGGATTCAAGTCTCATAAAGAGCTTCCAAAAATTATGGTACTTATTAGCTTTCCGCTCTCATTGCCCCTATCATAAGCATCTTGAAGTGATTAAGGTTAAAGTGAACAAACTATGGAGTATATGCTTGGCAAAGTATAAGTTGGAAATCTCATGTCCCTTGAATACGAGGGCCGCTCCTCATGCTACTCAAGTTTAGTCATCCGTAAGTTATTGTCATCGTAAGTACATGTGTATCATATAGAACCTCCAACGGGTACCCCTTGCCCGATGATACGGAAGAATCCCCATATCAAAATGACAAGGCAAGCAGACAACGAGCATCTCAGCAATCTTCTTATTTACCATGGGAATATGGTGCTTTTTTCTCTCTTTCCTCTTTTCATATATCTCTTTTTTTCTTTTTCTCCTTTTTCTCAATATCTGACTCTTTTTTTATAAGAAGAATGCTTCATAGACAGCTCATTATGGTTACGTTGTAGGTTTCCACCATGACAGCATGGATTAGACCGGCGGCCCAGGCGTTTCTCTAACACACATACATAACTCCATGGACTTACAATCTCCCCTTTCATTTCACACCGATGACATCGATAAACAAAAGAGCATGATATCAACTGGGTACAATGTACCAGTGCAATGTTGAAAGCGTTCCCCATGACAACATGGTTCTGCTAATCCCCAACATATAAGTGCAAGCATATACAACATAGACGACACAATGGTTCAAGTTTATTAAGGGCAAGAAAAGTAAAGTGTGCCATCAAGTTCGTGAGAGCTTTAATCACTAGTTTTCTCATAACAAGTTTAATTTGGAAGGTTGATAAAAACATGAATATACTTGGAATAGCATATGCTAATAGGTAGGTATGGTGGACTCTTTGGAATAACTTGGTTTAAGGAATTGGATGCATGAGTGGAACTCATACTTGGTTACGAAGGCTAGCAAAAGACTGGGAGCGACAAACTAAGAGAGCAATAATGGCCATAATCATGCAGAGCGACAAAACATCATTAATTAAAGCATAAAGTGATATTACAAGTCGAAAACTAAAGGATCATAAAGGCTATGGTGACTTGGGATAGTCATAACATGGTGTGAGCATGCGCCAAGTCAACCCAAATAAAGCATCGAAGGAGAATACCACAATACTATGCTTTAATATGCTAAAACAACACATGATCCTTCCAAGGCACATTAAGCAATCTCAATTGTTTATAACATGTCATGCTACAGCAAAGAATACTAAGCATAAAGCCAAATCAATATCAAGCATGGCATGACAAAGCATAGGCCACAGTCAAAAACAAGCTCTCTTTATCACTTAAGCATGAACTTTCCTACTCTTTTCCAATCCAAACCAAACTAATTGAAAACCAATGTATGAAAGAGGGGGTCCAACCAATTTATTCACCAAACTAAGAAAACCAAGCAAACGAAAATGAAAAAGAAGACGCTCCAAGAACAACACAACTGTGCATGAAACAATAAAAATAAAGTGTTTGAAAGAAACCTGGGATTTTTATTGATGAAGAGGGGGATGCCTTGGGCATCCCCAAGCTTTGTCGCTTGTACTTCTTGGATATTTCTTGGGGTGACATGCGTGGCATCCCCAAGCTTGAGCTTTAGTCCATTCTTCATCTCATTACTCATTCCTTCCATACACCTGAAATTTTTCCTTCACACAATCTTTATTAGCAACATTAGTGCACTCAAGATAATAAGTCTTTAGGTTCAGTTCGAACACCAATAAAACTTCCATTAAAACACAATCTACTGTAGCACTTCCCTCAAAAAGCTCAATTCCTCAAAAGAACTCAAAAATGAACCAACAAAAAGCAAATGAAAATAATGGCAGAAATCTGTCAAAACAGACCAGCAGGTAAAGATGAATTTATTTGAACACCTGCTGTTGCTCAAATCGAAAAGTGTTGAACTAACGAAAGTTAGATAACAACCTGGGTCAGAATCACAAAAATTCATGCCTCAAACCGACATATAGAGATTTTACACGAAATTTTACGGTGAAGATCAAAAATCTGTTTCAGGACAGCAACTTTCCCAAGCATTACTTCTCTCTCATTAGAGGTTACTCTTGGCACAAAAAGAAAATAAAAAGGATAAGGAGCGGTTATTACAAAGGTAATAACTTCCAAGACTCAACTAAAACTTTTGGGTTATCTCCCAATAAGTACTTTTCTTTAACGCCTTTAAGTTAGGCATGATAGTTTGAGAAGATGCTCACATAAGAAATATGAATTGAAGTAAAAGAGAGCATCAAGAAGCAAATTCAAAGCACATTTAAGTCTAACCCACTTCCTATGCATAGGAGTCTTGTAAAGAAACAAGTCATGAAAGCACAAAGCAAGAAGCATAGGAAAGCAAAACAAGTGCAACTTCAAGACTTTCAACATAAAGAGGGGAAACTTAATTTTGTTGAGATACATAAAACCATATTTCCCTCTCTCATAATAATTTTCAGTAGCATCATGAATAAAATTAACAATATAACTATCACATAAAACATTCTTACCACGAGCCACATGCATGAAATAATTAATACTCCCCACATAAACATAGTCATTCTTATTAATTATAGTGGGAGCAAATTCAACAAATAGCTATAATTATTAATCTCATCACCATAATCATCAAATATAGGAGGCATATTGTAATCATAATTAATTTTCTCCTCAATATTAGGTGGACTGAAAATATCGTATTCATCATTGTAATCATCATATATTGGAGGCATAGTATCATCAAAGTAAATTTTTTCCTCCATGCTTGGGGGACTAAAAATATCATGCTCATCAAAACCAACTTCCCCAAGCTTAGACGTTTCCATAGCATTAGTAACAAAGGTGTTCAGAAGATTCATACTAATAACATTGTTATTGGCATGCAAATAAAGTTCCATAGGTTTTTAAATTTTCTCTTCAAACACTTCATGTCCTAACTCAAGATAAATACTATAAAGCTCTCTAATTTTGTTGTTGTTTTCCATTAAGCCTAACTAGTGAAAATAAAAAACAAGAAACAAAAAGATATAATTGCAGAATCTAAAGGAAATAACTTCGAGCACTCACACACCAGCAACAACACTAGAAGATAGCTTAGTATCCAGAAGATGCGAGTACCTTTTACCTTACCTCCCCGGCAACGGTGCCAGAAAATAGCTTGATGTCTACACACTTCTATTCTTGTAGATAGTTGTTGGGCCTCCAAGTGTAGAGGTTTGTAGAATAGCAGCAAGTTTTCCCTTAAGTGGATCACCCAAGGTTTATCGAACTCAGGGAGGAAGTAGTCAAAGGTATCCCTCTCAAGCAACTCTCCAATCAAGATACAAGAAGTCTCTTGTGTCCCCAACATAGCCAATACACTTGTCAGGTGTATAGGTGCACTAGTTCGGTGAAGAGATAGTAAAATAATAGTGGTATGGATATAAGACAACGGTGCTAGAAAATAGCTTGATGGCGTGGAAGAGACTAAAGGCAAACTGAAATAAAGATGGAAACAAGCAAACATGTAACAGATCTAGTCGCAAACGGTGTTTCAATACTTAGAAACAAGGCCTAGGGATCATACTTTCACTAGTCAACACTCATATAAATATATTATCTTCATGATACTACTCTAAACTACTCTTCGGTTGGACACTCTAATCTATGGTAGGGCTATAACAGCACACCTCAAAGTAAGCCTTTCCCATCTAGATAACCCCACACTATCACCTTGAGCACTAGATGGTTCCAACAAACACCACAATTTCATAAAGACATCCAACTCCAAATGTAACTCATAACAAGTATTTGTAATCTCTAGCCTAAGTGACACCATGGTGTGCACGCTGTCACTTTCACACACATGGGGAGAGCAGAGATCTATTAAAGCACTTGAGTAGCAAAGTAGATCTACTTGATTACAAAGCTCATGATCACAATATGATCATGCATAGAGAGAGAGAGACATGAACACATAGCTACCGATAGAGCCCTTAGCCTCGAGGAAGAACTACTCCCTCATCATCATAGGAATCAGCAACGGCGATGGAGATGGCGGTGGAGTCGATGGAGTTGGCGGTGAAGATGGTGAAGAGGCGGAGGCGGTGCGGAGGACTCCTTCCCGCCGCTAGTATCACAGGGGAGCACCGCCCTTTAGCGCCCTTCCTTCATGGCTTCTTGGGAGCCCTTCCCCATGGAGATGGGATCCATGGGGAGGCAAAAACGTGGCTTTGGTGGCTGCAAATTCGTGGGTGGAGGTTTGACGATATAGGGTTTCTGTATCGGGAGGAATATATAGGCGAAGGGGCAACGTCGGTGGCTAGCCAGGGGGCCCACGCCATGCCCTGGCATGGCCTGGGGGGACCCGCACCTAGGGGTGGTTCGGCCACCTTGTGGCCCCCCTTCGTCTCTCCTTCTGGCCGCGTGAATCTTCCAAGAAAATAACAACTCTGGCTTTTGTCCGGTCCAATTCCGAGAATATTCATTTTCTGACTTTCTGGAACCAAAAACAGCAGAAAACGGGCAACTAGCATTGTGGCTCTTGTTAATTGGTTAGTCCAAGAAATCATATGAAAAGTACTCCAAAGTGTGGACAAAACTTAAGAAAGTAGATAAAAACCAAGCATGGAACATCAAAAATTATGGATACGTTTGCAACGTATCACACTTCTAGTGAACTATGGACCCCAGTACATTCCTTTACCATTAATATACCATCTACTGTTTACCGTTTACTGTTTACTTTCTACAAGCAATTACTATCTTCCACACTATACGTTTAATCCTTTGTGTTCATCAAAACCAGTTAGATTGACAACCTCACTATAAGTTGGGGCAAATTTCTGTGGTTGTGTTGTGCAGGATTCCATGTTGCTCGCAACACCTTGGAGTTGTTTCCTGGCTCCTACTAGTTCGATAACCTTGGTTTCATAACTGAGGGGAAAACTTGTTATTGTGCCCATCATACTTTCCTCTTGGGGTTCCCAACAATCTCTAAATTTTGAGCCATCAAGCACTTTTTCTAGCGCCGTTGCCGGGGAGTTAAGGACAGCTTCAATCTCTTCCTCCTCGTTAGTCACTTTTCAGGGAGAAAGAAGATTCTCGCAAGGGGAGTCCCTCACAACCAATCTCTTTACTTTGTTTTTGTTTTGCTTAGTTTATTTTGCTTTGTTTGCTTGTTTCTTTTTATCAAAAACACAAAAAATTAGTTATACTGGTTTGCTTCTTTTATCAAAAACCCAAAAAAATAGTTCCTATTTCAGTTTCTATTTCTGTTGGCTTTCTTTAATCTTACAAAAATGAATACTCCTGAAAACACTAAGTTGTGTGACTTCACTAGCACAAACAACAATGATTTCATGTGCACACCTATTGCTCCACCTGTTCCTGAAGCTGCTTTCTTTGAAATTAAACCTGCTTTGCTCAATCTTGTTATGAAAGAACAATTCTCTGGTGCTGGTACTGATGATGATGCTGCTGACCTTAATAACTTAGTTGAACTTTGTGAGATGCAAAAACATAGGGATATAGATGGAGATATTATTAAGCTTAAATTGTTTCCTTTCTCTTTGAGAGGAAAAGCTAAAGAATGGTTGCTATCCTTACCTAGAAATAGTATTGATTCTTGGATTAAATGCAAAGATGCTTTCATTGGAAAATACTATCCTCCTACTAAGATTATATCTATGAGAAGTGAAATAATGAAATTTAAACAATTTGATAATGAACATGTTGCTCAAGCTTGGGAAAGAATGAAATCTTTGGTAAAGAATTGCCCCACTCATGGACTGACTGCTTGGATGATTATCCAAACTTTTTATGCAGGACTGAATTATTCTTCAAGAAATCTGCTGGATTTTGCTGCTAGAGGCACCTTTATGGCCATTACTTTGGGTGCTGCAACAAATCTCCTTGATAATATGATGGTTAACTATTCTGAATGGCACACTGAGAGAGCTCCACAAGGTAAGAAGGTAAATTCTGTTCAAGAAACCTCCTCCTTGAGTGATAAAATTGATGTTATTATGTCTATACTTGTTAATGGAAAAGCTCATATTGATCCAAATCATGTTCCCTTAGCCTCTTTGGTTGCTCAAGAGCAAGTTGATGTGAACTTTATTAGAAATAATAATTTTGGCAACAATGCTTATGGTAATAACAATTATAGACCTTGTCCTCCTAATAATATCAATAGTTATCATGGTAAATCTGGAATGCCTAGTGAAGAAAGAATTTTAGAAATTGAAAGAGCTACTAAAAACTTCATGCAAATGCAATATGAGCAGAATAAATTATTTACTAAAATCATGGAAGAACAATCTACTATTTTGAAAAATATTAGTCATCAACTTGAGAGTTTAAATAGGGAAATTCCTGGTTTGCAATCCAAAATTTCGAATGCTGAAAAAAATATCATCTTTGTCTGAAGCACAATCTTATTTGATTAATAAAATGGCTGCTAAACCTGAAACTATGGAAAACCCCTTTGCTGCTACTAATGCCATACAAGTTAGAATTGATGAAAATGTTAGACTGTTAGCTGAATTGCATGCTAAGTGGGAAAGATAAGATGAAATTGCTAGAAAAAATAGCATATGTACTATTTCCACCACCAATGTTGATGCTAGCAAACCACATGAAGTCCCCATTCCTTTTGCAATAATTCTCAGAACCAATGGAACCTTTTCCAATAAAAATACAAAAATTCTTCGAAATATGGGAAACAATAGTTCTACTACCTTGGATGGTAATTTTGATTTTTATCTTGATGGTTGCAATATTTCTAAAGTAATTATGTTCCTACAAAAGCTTGCTAGAAGTCCTAATGCTAGTGCTATGAATATGGCCTTTACAAAACACATTACATATGCTCTCATAAAAATTAAAGAAGAAAAATTGAAACATAAAGCTTCTATTCCTAAGAAATTAGAAGATGGTTGGGAACCCATCATTAATATGAAAGTGAATGATTTTGATCTCAAAGATTTATGTCATCTTGGTACGGGTGTCTCTATTATGCCTACAAAGATTTATGAAATGCTTGATTTGCCACCATTGGAAGACTGTTATTTAGATGTCCAACTTAATGATAATGCTAAAAAGAAACTCATGGGGAGTGTCAATGATGTTCTTATTATGGTTAACAATACCTATGTCGCCGTTGATTTCTATGTTTTGGATGTTGAATGCAATGCTTATTGTCCTATTATTTTGGGAAGACCTTTTCTTAGAACTGTTGGTGCCATTATTAATATGAAGGAAGGCACCATTAAATATCAATTCCCACTCAAGAAAGGTATGGAACACTTCCCTAGGAAGAGAGAGAAGATACCTTTTGCCTCTCCTATTAAAACAAAATTTGATCTTAATGCTTCTTCATTCGAAAATACTTGAATCTTGCTTCCTATGCCTAGCTGAAAGGCGTTAAAGAAAAGCACTATTGGGAGATAACCCAAATTATTTTTACTTTTAGTAATTTTTTCTTTTGTTGAATCTTGGAAGTTATTGCCTCAGTAATAACCTATCCTTATCATTTTTGTGTGGTTTTTGTGCCAAGAATAACCTCTAATGAGAGAGAAGTAATACTTCAAAAAGTTGCTGTCCCAAAATAGATTTTTGTGCTTCACTATCAAAAACCGTGAAAATCCCTGTACCTCGGATTGAGCTATAATTTTTTGTGCTTATGCCCCAGGTTATTATCTAACTTTCATTAGTTTAACACTTTTCGATTTGAGCAACAAAAGGTCTTTGGAAAAATCGGTTTTTACTTGATAGTCTGTTTTGACAGATTTCTGCCATTATTTTCATTTGCCTCTTAATCTCTTTCTCTTTGAGTTCTTTTTGATCACTTGAGCTTTTAGAAGGAATTGCTATAGTAGCTTATGTTTTAATGGAAGTTTTACTTGTGTTGAAACTAAACCCAAGGACTTATTATCTTGAATACACTAATGTTGCTAATGAAGATTGTGTGAAGTTTTGTATGAAGGAAATTTTCAAGTGTAGGGAAGAATAATGTGATGAGATGAAGAATGGACAAAAGCTCAAGCTTGGTAATACCACCCGTGTCACCCCAAGAAATATTCAAGAAGTACAAGCGTCAAGGCTTGGGGATGCCCAAGGCATCCCCTTCTTCATCAATAAAAATCTCAGTTTTTCTTCCAAAACACTTCATTTTTATTGTTTCATTGACAATTGTGTTGTTCTTGGAGTGTCTTTGTTTTTAGTTTTCTTTTGTTTGGTTTGCTTAAAAAAATTGGTTGGACCCCCACATTCATACATTGTTTCAAATAAATTTATTGGTGTTGGAAAAGAGTAGGAAGCTTCATGCTTAAAAGTGGTACAAAAGGAGCTTGTTTTGACTGTGGTCTAGACTTTATCATGTCATGTTTGATGTTGCTTTGACTTTATGCTTAGTGATTATTGATGTAGCATGACTTGTCCCAAACAATTGAGATTTCTTAATGTGCCTTGAAAGAATCATGCGTTGTTTTAGCATACAAAAGCATAATATTGTGGTATTCTCCTTTGATGCTTTATTTGGGTTGACTTGGCGCATGCTTACACCATGTTAAGACTATGAACCCGTCACCTTATCCTCTATGATCATTTAGTTTTTGACTTGTAATATCACTTTATGCTTTAATTAATAATGTTTTGTCGCTTTGCATGATTATGGCCATTATTGCTCTCTTAGTTGGTCACTCCCAGTCTTTTGCTAGCCTCCATATGTACCAAGTGTGAGTTACACTCATGCATCCACCCCCCAAGAAAACCAAGTTATTCCAAAGAGTCCACTATAAATTCCTATGCATGGTGTGTTACACCATTCCAAGTATATTCATGTTTTTATCTACCTTCCGAATTAAACTTGTTATGTGCAAATTAGTGCTTAAATGTAACATCCCAAAAACTTTAATCCAAGGTTATTAAGATCTAAATCATCAAAATTAGGGTTAACAAAAACTTTTACAATTAAAAATATTAAAGCATTCATATGTGTGTGCATTTAAATAGGAGTTGATTTGAATTGCCATGATTAAGTGATCCATTGCTTGTAAAATGATTCTTAGGTGAAATAAACATCATCTAAATCATTCCCAAACAAATCCCAAAGAAAAACAAATCAAAACGAATAAAAGAAGTGAATGGTCATCTGTGCCATTTTAATCAACATGCCTACTTTGGCTATTCCTAGTACTCAAAACCTAACGGAAACAAATGTGGATCTTTGCACCCCTTTCTATTACACATAATGATGTACCAAGGCCCACTTTGTGATCTGCCAAAAACATTCAAACACTATTTTTAAATGGCAGTTGAAAATTGAATCTATTTCATATGGGAAGATCCCACTATTTCAAAAACCAATCAAATGAGCTCAAATTTCAAAACCCAAGCACCCACAGAGTCTCAAGCTTAATACTAGCACACCCACCAAAAATCTTTTCAAAATTCAAAAATAAAGTTCTTGCGGCCATTTCCAAAAACACATGGCAGGCAGGGTTTACACACCAAACATAGCTCACTGTTTTGTACAGGGTTTTGCACCTAATTGTCCTCAAAACACTCCCATTGTCTCCCCTTGATCAAACTAGGCCCTTTACACCCCATCCCCTACCCCCTAGTGGCAATGCCAAGCCATGCCGAGCACCATGCTTGCCGGTCGACCATGCCATCGCTGCAGCAGACCACCCCTCTCCCTCTCACCATGTCTACGAGCTAGCTCACACCTCACCGCCACCCTTTATCCCCTCCCCGAGCCAGGCCAAGCCGTGGAACACCGAGGAACCACCGCGCCCAGTGCGTCTGCACCATGCCGAGCATGCGCTAGAGCGTCGCGCCCGACACGCGTGTACACGCCGCCCCTCGACCGCAGCCCGCATCCACCGCTCTGCCACGACCCCAGGAACACCGCAGAAATGCCCGTTCACCGCCCAACGCACCACAACCACCGCTCGCCATTGAGACCGCCGCCTCTGCTGCTCAGAGCACGAGCACCGCCCGACCGCATACCACCTCCCCTAATCCCGCATTTACTCCGTAGAGCACCGCCAGGAGACCAGCCACCATCCCCTACCTCAAGCCATGCCGCTAGCACGCTGTGTAGCCCTCGCCGGAGCCGCTCGCCCATGCCTCTCGGTAGCGTCATCGTCCTATAAATAGAGGCCACCCCCAGCCCCATTCGGCACACCACTCACCTCCCCTCTTGCCACTGACCCTTCCCCACCTCTACCCGGAGCAGCACGAGCACTTGCTCGCCGGAATTTGGCCGGAGGAGCCCGCAGCAGAGGAGGAGAAGGCCCCGCTGATTGCGACCACCCCTGAGCTCGTCTCGTCTACCAGTCCATTTGCCTGCCTCGCCATCGTTGCTGGAGCCCTGGTATGCCCCCTGAGCACCCCCACTGAGCCGCTAGGGTTCGACCTCGCCGGCGACATGTTCGTCGTTGACGACAAGCCCCAGCTGTTGATCCCCGTTCTAATCTAACGGCCCACATCACCCCGTACCGCTTCGCGCGTTATGAGCCACTGACCGGTGGACCCCCCTTATCAGCTGTGCCCCGTGCCGCGTAGTGCCACTGGGCCGGCCCGTTAGCGTTCCCGCGCGACCCATTTAGTTTGAATTAGGATTTTTCTATTTTAGTTTAAACCTAGTTATGTCCTGTAGTTAGAAATTCAATTTAGAGAGATTTACAAAGCCAAATGGAGTGATTCCAATTTTGTTAGAAAGCTACTGAAAAGATCTACCCAAGACCGTTGGATTTAATTCAATTAGAGTTAGAGATCTCTCCTAGTAAAAATAACAAAACAGAAGCATTTGCACCTTGCAACATTTTTATAAAATAAACCATGTTAGCTTTTGAGTTGATTCCAACTCTCAAAAATCACATTTAACCATACCTATCTGAATATGTAATAATATTAAGGTTTACATGCAGTGACTTTGGACTAGTACCAAAATAATGCTATATAGGCATTTCTAGTCACTTCAAATCATTAAATATTAAACTTAAACCAAAGTAATTGTGATCCAACCTTTAAATCACATTCCCACATGTTAGAATAGGTGGTGATGACATGTGTCCACATGATCCCATATTTTAAGTGGTGAATATTAAATCTTAGTTAATTTTCAATGAGTAGAAATTACTTTTCTTAAATAAAAAGAATGAAACTAGTTAATAAAACGTGTGATGCTTGTGATGATACTAGATCATCAAATATGTGCCTTAGAGTGCTAATTAGACTAGTTAAGTATTGTTTGGTGATTTACTCCGTATGTATTTATAGACGATAGTACCGACCAAGCTTTTGAGGAGGAGGAGTTCTACCAAGAGGAGGAAGAAAACTTCAACCACTTCACCAACCAAGGCAAGCTACTATTGGCAAGATAACTCTTGAAAGCTATTGTTAGCAAGCTAGAATTAAGCTAGATGGTTTAGCAAAGATGCTTTAGGCATGCTTTGGTTATACCACTTTGACTATTCCTTACCACAAGTATTAATTTTAAGCTTTATTTCCTTTACTTTACACAAAGTCTCTTTCTTGTTTTGAAGGTAGCATAAAGAGTATAAAACTTGACCTATATAGATAATTTTAGATGTCATTCTATGGCATGAGATTGATCCCATCTTTCCACCTTAGTGAACACTCTTAACTTAGTAGTTTAGAGTAGATAAAAACTTGAGTCACTTTAGATGGGAACACTTGGTGAAAATGAATTATGAAATCCTTGGAATGATGAGTCATTCTATTGAGATGTTTTGACATGTGTTCAGAAACACAAATGGTTTATGATGATGAAAATGCTGAGGCATGAGCCTTAGCCCTTTTATAAAAACTGATGGTTGGATTCGGATGCGATACCATTCCAAATTTACCGTACAACCATAATACCTGAATTGGGTAAGGCTTAGCCGGAAGTTTATATGCATTAGTATTAGTTCTCATGGAGAGGTTTGAGCTGAGGCTACCTCTCAATGTTGTCCACCTATGCAGTGCCCAAGATGATAGATGGTCATGGTTGGGAGGTCATGCTCATAGGAGAGGTGCTTATACTAGGGTGTGTAAAGGAAAGGTTATGTTTGATTATCTGCATACTAAGTATGATGATTCAGGGCTATCCCTAACAGATGTATCGAATCTTGTGGTGAAAGTGTACCACCTCTGCAGAGTGTCAAACTATTCGAATAGCCGTGTCCACAGTTATGGACAGTTGGAATGGCCATACTGTTTCGTTGTCAGACGTTTTCAAAATAACTTATGAAAGGAATGATGAATCTTGACTTGACCACAACAAGGTTGTGTTTATGACAATAGCTTCCCAACTTAAGTGATTCTAGAACTTTATTTTATCTTTCTTTGTTTCAGAACTCAGCTTAGGTTTCAAACTTAACTTTATAGTTAAACATAGAGTTAGCACTTTAACTTAGAACTATAGTACTTGTTAGTGGTAGTTTGCGTGTACTCATGGCTTTTGTCCCTGGCTATTCTCATGGCCAGACTATGAAGGAGACTACCAAGATGATGGTCAGCAGGACGGCTATGATAACTAGGACTATCTTCCTTCGTCATCATTGCCTATGCCCCTGAAGATGGACCCCACCGCTACGCTTATCTTTTATTCCGCTGCTTGTTGTATTAAGACTAGATCATGAGATCCTTATTTGTGTAAGACCTTATGTATGGTTTGTAATGGATGATGTACTGTGATATCCAATCTGTTATGTCTCGCAAAAATGGTAATCCTAGGATTGCGATGTATGACATAACAGGCATCTGGGATTAAAAATCCGGGTGTTGACAAGTTGGTATCAGAGCCATCCTGACCATAGGAGACCCTAGTTAGAATGGACGTCCGAACAAAAACTTAGTTTCAAAACCAAAGTGAGTATTTATGAAAAACTATTTCCTCTTTTATCCTTGGGAATTCATTCTTTCTCAAAAATTCATATTCCTCAAAATTCTTACATTACTACTTAAAATTTGACACACTTGATCACTTCACTAATTTCCTCATCCTTAATTCTTGTAGATGGAGACTCAGTTCAGCAAGTTCTACCAGTTGGGAAACGGAGGTCAGGTGATCTTCAAGAGGGATCTGGATTCACTGTTAGAGTTACTGGGACGCCCACATCCGGAGTTTCTTGGAGCTCAACTTCCAGGACCCCTAGGAGGAGATTTACAGTGGCTAGTCACCGCTGATCTTAGAGGAAGCATCGAAGCACCAACGTCCGGGAGAATCCAGTTCTCCGTGAGAGAGAATAACTGGCTAGATGGATTAGCCAGGGCAATGCATGAAGCTCCCGCACGTCTATGTGCCCTTAGTGTCAACCAACTCCAGGGAACCCGTTTTGCTCACTATGCAAGACGTGACTTCATGGGGATGTCGATGGAGATGCCAAGTCACCCAGAGCTAAAGCGTCAAGTGGAGAACCTTGACTTCCAGCTGTACGATCGCCAGAAGGAGTTGGACAATGCTAGGGAGTTCGGCAACCACAACCGTGCCATTGCCGACCAGAAGGCCTAGAATTTTGCACTGCTCGTCCAGGATCGCCAGTCTCTTCACCACCAGCGTGCAAAGAAGGATCGCACCATCGCCCGTCTTTGCAAGAAGGTGGCCGATCTCGAGAAGACCATCAAGGAGCAAGAAGCTCAGCTTGCAGCAAAGGAGGAAGAAGAGGAGGGTGAAGACACCTAGGGAGACATGGATTCTTACCTCAGCAATGATGATGACTTTCTGGAGGAGGATGTTGTGGACTTCTACACTAACGAGGAGGACTCTGACTTCATCGATGATGAGTAGAGGCACTAGAACACTGTCGTAGCATGAGATGTATCGGTCCCACTGTATCGTAGCTTGCAGAATGGTTCTTCAAACCATCTGTTTTCCTTTGATTGTTGTGGTGTGTGTTTGTATCGTGTGCTTGTTTGCATGAGTGAAATGAAGTTAGTTTGCAAAACCTGAGTCAAACTCAAAGTCTTAGCTTTGAAACCAAAACCATGAACCCTAGAACTTTCCCTCTTTCCCCTTTATCTACCTCAATCTTCAGATGACTCGTGGAAACCAAGGAGGGAGCAGCTCGTCGCAAGACCCAATGCTGCAGATCTTGCAGAACTCA